>BSBN01000197.1:0-5096649 GCA_027924645.1 Cunninghamia lanceolata
ACACAACAGTTGAACACTGAAAATAGATCACCATGTAATATCAATCTGCTCTATTATAATTCTTTAGATAATATATAGTAGTTGCACAAGTCTTTGAGATATGAATGTGGATGAGTGGGATGGGTGCAATCTATCTTCTTACTAATGCCCTACCTAAAAATGAAATGGTAATGATGATATTTCATTCCTACTCTCCTAGCTTATATAGCTATATTTTGAAGAGGATGTACCCCTCCAGAAGTGTCTTTTGGAATTTTAGCAATAACAAACAAATTATCATTAGGCTCTAATAAGCCATACATGGATTTTAGTAATATGATCCAAATTTTTTTGGCTTAAGTGAGTATCTGCACACTCCACAACATTCCTTGCCACAAACTCCATAGTAACCATTTTCTCCATACATGCACACGACTCCTCTAATGCTAGATCTTCACTTTTCACAGCCTCTAAGGCTTCATGTAGGATCAATTGGCATTCCTTCGCCCAGTCCTGCTGATTTCTTAGACTCTTACCATCATTGAATAATGCAGGCACTCCTTCCCTGGAAGCATCAATGAATTCCTTAGCTTCTACTCGAAAGTCCTCATGAAAATCTGAGTGTGCCCTGAAGAAGTCCTTAGCATTGGCAATGGCCTCAGCATCAGGATTATCTCTGTTATGAATTTCTTAGAGTTTCTCTTGAATTCTATCAGCCAACATTTCATGTTCTTGGAGAGCAATTTGATTTTTGGAATGGGTAACCTAGAATTTATTCATCCACGTCATCATATTAGTATGTCTCCTTTTGAATACTATGAAAAGTGCATTGAATATGGCTTGGGCTATCTGAGTATTCACCTATGATGCTTCACCCTTGTCCATTGTCTGAGAGCTTTCCCCTTGGGTTAACATCCTGGTAGGGACTGAATCTCTTAAGAAATCATTTTCTTTACGCATTCTCTCACAGTTTAATTTATACATATCTCTTTCTTGGATCAGCATTTGAATCTGTGCTTTATTTAATTTAGCCACATTAATACCAATATCTGCAGTAATCACAGGATCGGTCTCACCCACTTTTAGTGTCATCACATAGCCAAATGCTTTTTCAGTGTCAATAATGGCAAGCTTCTGGTGTGGAGGGTATAGGGCCCATGTCATAAGAGATTCTTTATTATGATTGTATATTAATATTAGGGTCATCCCACAATAATGGGTTACACTTTTTGGCCAAACTTGACATTGAAATCAATATTTTGAACTAAATCTTCACGTTCTGACACCTATAGCCGATGAACCATTAAGAATTTGAAGATGATGCGAACTAGTGATTTGTGAGATTTTGTTTGTAAATTCTAAATATATGTTTTTTAAAAAAATTGGAGTTAAATTGTAAAAAAAATTGCATCTCCTTTGATAACTTGTTTTTAATAGTAAACAACATTTTTTTAAAGTGATGTGTATTCCGTAGCACATAACTTTTTTTCTACAAAGGATAAAATTCTGATTCTTTTTAATTTAGATTGGTAACACCGATATATAGTGTATGCATTTGGTTTCATAATGTTTTGTTGAATTTGTATTTTTTAATTAATTTTTGAAGTCAAACTAATTATAGTTTAGACATAGGCGTATTCTGTAAAACATAACTTTTTCTGTGTGTATCGAAATTCAATTTTTTTTCTTTTGTTGAAATAAGGACATCAATACCCAGTGCATAGATATTTTTTAGAATTTTTTTTTTCAGTTATTTACTAATTTTCCATGTGTGCAGAATAGAGAACTTGATATTCGGTGAAAAACATACATTCACAAGAAATTAAAAAATAAATATAATAATCAAATTAAATATATCTAAAATTATATTATTTGGGAAGCTTATAATAAGGACTACATACTTACAAAGCATAAATTTTAAATGAATTCATTTGATCCCTCGAAAGATAAATCAAAAGTGGTTTTTATCAGCATTTTGATAGGTGTAAAGGAGACTCCATTATAGGTATGGTTTACAACTAGCGGGGTTCTATCCAAGGGGGTTTGAATCTAAGGTGGTTTGATCAAACCATCTTCAATTAAAATCCTTTAAATGAAACCTTTCAAGGCTTAAATCATTATATTTTCTAAAAATATGTGATTTCAACAAAAATCAGGATGTCCCAAAAAGTGTAATATCTGCAGTAATCACATGATCGGTCTCACCCACTTTTAGTGTCATCACATGGCCAAATGCTTTTTCAGTGTCAATAATGGCAAGTTTCTAGTGTGGAGGGTATAGGGTACATGTCATAAGAGATTCTTCATCAGGATTGTATAGTGATCCAGTATACACCTCTATCACACCTTCTAAACTGAGTTTATGTTTGGCATTATCATTATGCAAAAAGCTATCAAAAACCAAAGAAGACTTCAATTCTAGACCAGGAAAAATCATCACACTAGCTTCTTCTAAGAGTTTTCTCCTTTTTTCTAGAGTCGTGTTTTTTTATTTCATTTTCAACATCTGTTTTCAAAGTATTCAATAACTATTTTTCATTATTTGGTGTGATATCTGGAACTGATTCTCTGATTGTTTTGCCTTTATGTTTATACAAGAAAGATTTAAATTCTAGGGACTAAATGAACTGATCATCTGAGATAAAAGATTTGTAAGCCTACTACCTGGCATCAGTATCAGATGTCTCCTTAATCTCTAACTCCCTGTCTGGAGGCCTGTATTCTTCAATTCTGAATTTAGGGATTATGTCAGGCCGATCTTGAGATCTTTTATCAGAAGATCCTTCACTATCAGAGGATAACACCTCTACCTCTCGTGTCTATCTCCTCTTCTTTTCAGCTTCTTGATTATATTCATTAATGGACAATTCAACTTCTGCCTCCTCCATGTTCTTGATAACATCATCGTGAGGAAATGGAACATGGATATATCCACTCAGATTTTGTTTCCTTCTTGCAAGATCAATGAAACCTTCAAGGTCAAACCCTTTTCTTGGTATTGCTTTTCTCAAATTAAAATGTAACAATTTGTCACGAATAAGGTCATAACCTTCTCTTGACAACACAGTAAAATCTCCAAAACATAATGTGCTTGGCATGAAAGATTTCTTATCATAGGCACTCAAATTCATAACATTTGAATAGTCCAACTGCCTGACAATTTCAAGGTAGGCAATCGTGTCTGGTATAGTTTTAGGTAACAAAAATGGAGTATCTTTGAAGCCATACACTCTGATCGTGGTGGAGTCAATTAAACAATACCAGTCACCCCAGTTATGATTCACAGCCCGTGGTCCATTGAAATCCTTAGGCCTTAAATACTTTTTGATCTCATTTGATAAATAATAACTACATGGATAACCATAACATCTATACAATGTTTTGACAAAGAATTCTTTGAAATGTACATAACAGGAATTTACGAATCTACTATCCTATATGGAAGTCCATAACTATATGGGTAGCGGCTGACCCCTCTTATCAAACTGTGTAATTCTCAATTGTTCTGGACATATTCTTAATTTTTGTCCATAATACAACACCATATGCATAAGGGAAGAATAATGCTTGAAACTCGTTGTGGGAGAATCATTTTTAATGGCCATCAATCCTGAATCAATTCCCTTAGAGATGTGTGAAGCATAATCAAAAGTCCTTTCATGATGGCATTGGATGTCTGCAGAGATGACCATGGGCATTATGGACATGAATTCAGGGACCTCTTTTCCCAATATTGAATAATATGTATATTTCATATAGGGTTCAAATAAATCAACATGAAAAGGAGGTCCATCACCTTCCTTGAGTGGCACTAAATTTCCCTCCTCTCTGGGTCTATGCAGTGGCAATCTCCATCCCTTATAAGTGGTATCCATTCTCAAATACTCCTTTTCTAAATCCGCATATATTATGGGAGTATTGCATGTGTCATCCAGGCCAAAAACTTCACATACTGCATTTTTAGACACATGAATAAATGGTTCCCCTTGCAGGTTGCAGATGGCTTTTAGGTCAGGGTTATAGTGGTAGGCCAAAAGTTTTAGGAG
Source organism: Cunninghamia lanceolata (assembly GCA_027924645.1). NCBI lineage: Eukaryota > Viridiplantae > Streptophyta > Pinopsida > Cupressales > Cupressaceae > Cunninghamia > Cunninghamia lanceolata. The sequence goes on from BSBN01000197.1 coordinate 4,026, forward strand.
ATCTATATTTATAAAGACATCCATGACAACTAACTTCCCCAAGTTAAGATTCCAAGGGTTATAGACAAGCTCCAACCTAATCCTTCAATAGTAGTGAAACATAAATAATTTGTATCCTCTGATAGGAGTCCATAGGTTTCCCACATGTTTATATTTGTCCTCTAATCTTTCCATGTCGACCCTAAGTTGTGCAGTTCTTCTAGCCTTTGGTCCTGAACCAGGCAATTGGTCTATAAGGTCTTGGGTGAGTTTTCGTTCCTATGCCTTTTCTCCCTTCCATGTTTTGACCTTTTGCTTTTTGCCCTTAGTTTGGTTAGTTTCAGTTTGTTGCTTTCTTTTTGTTTTCACAGGACCCTCCATTTTATCTTTATGCCAAACAACAAATTTTGACTTTATAATTTATCAGTAACAAGAAGGTCTGGTATGCTTACTTGTATGTATTTGGCGTTGTGAATTTCTTGGCCTCTGGTCAATTCCCTGCTCTTCCACCGCAACCCTTGAAGATTTCTTTTGCTTTTAATTCATTGTGATTCAGAGTAGATTGTATGAGGTTATGCTCGAGCGGCCATTAATGTCAGCCACTGGAATTGAATGCAGTGGGCTTCTCGGGCTTCAAAAATGTCAGAGAGATACAACGTCTTTGCATCGGGAAGACTATTTTGATCTCAGGTCGATCTATCTATTCATTTTGGTGCCATCTTTTGTTTATACATTCTTGACTAATCGCCAAGACTATCTTAATGTCTTTCTGATGCGAAGTGCCCTTTTAGTTCTCTAATTTTTCAGGAAGACTTCTTGACACTTTCATCAATCATGCACAAATGTCCTTTTCTTGTTTTTCTATTCTTAACATTTCGGGGAGACATTATGAATTTCACCCTGATATCAAGGTGGTCCTGACTATTGAGGTTCCCTTTGGACATCAGTGAGTGTTTTCCTGACGAATAGTAGTTACCTCATAGCCATCGGGTTGACAAGTGTTATCGCTAAGAGAACAGAATGTTCTTCCGATACACTAAGTCTCCCCGATATGTTTCTCTTATATCTTTTGTTCATTGAGGTATATCAGTGGGACTCTCACCAAAACATTTTAATACCTTCTCATCGGGGTGACTTGCATAGTCGGGAAGACATAAAAATTCCATTCTGATGGTGTATGTCACGCCGACACAACCAGTGTATCAACTCATCGATGAGAGTACATATATCTCTTGCCGAACTTATGTCCATTGGTATGACTTTTGATATCGACACAGTTTAAAAATTTCACTCCAACTTTATCTCTCTTGCCGATAAGTTTTTTATCGGTGATACATTATGTAGTCTTCCTGATTGTTGCACAATTGTTACCTCTGGGTTCTTTGATCAGTGTAACTTCTTTTAGGTCTTCCTGATATACATGAAAATGTTCATTAGAGGATTATGGCATATTTGATCAGAAATACATGCATATGATCTTGCTGATAGGGATCAATTGCTCATTTTGCACAACTACGGTCAGGGAAATGCTTATCTCAAAGGTCATATTTATGAAATCATGAGTTGTTATGGGTTACCAGATGGATCTTGTCACACAAATTTTAACAATCTCTATTAATCATAAGATCAATGTGTGGCAAATGTGGAGGACAAGTGAGTGGTGGTTAATGGAAAATGTAAAATGTTTCCAGTTCTAACACCTTCTCTAAGCTAACGTGCTCACAGGATATGTGCCTTCACTGGGCTATCGTGCTCGTAGGCTATGGGCCTTCACTAGGTCAACGAGCTACGGGTTTGAACAAAAAAGGTGATAATGCCTTGGGGACTGAGACCCGTAGTAGTGGTCATGACAATAAAGACATGGGAAGAGATCCCCCTAAGGGTCTCTCTGAGGTCAGACCGGGCTAAAAACACGAGTAACCCTCTAGCAAAAATATATATTATTTAAATTAACTTATAAACTTTAACAAATTTCCTATGTAGTTTAAAAAATATATATTTAATAATAATTGTTAAGATTACAATAGAATTTACCTAAAAGGGTATTAATGTAATTCGGGTGCTTTTAACTTTTACTAATTAATATGGACATCGTATGACCTATCAAGAATACAAGTTATCTAAAGAAAATAGTAAACATTTAAACTTATCAAAGGCAATTAATAAGTTCTTACATTAATCAAATATACACTGGAGAAGAAACTAAATCTACTTGTTTAAATATCTTTAAGGCTATATAGTTAGATTCAATTAAACATTATGGTTAAAGAAGTAAGGTTATTTATTTTTAGGAGGTATTTTACCTGCATAATTTTCTACCTTTTATTGATTGATTATGTTCTTGAATTCATGTCTAGCCTTAAGATGCAAATTCTCTTTTCCTTCTACCTTATAGGCATATTCAAGAGCATTTTCAAGGGTTGGAGACTTTGTCATGTTGACATCATGTATAAACACCTTTTGTAGCCCCAATTTAAACCTAGTATATTGCATGTAATCTACATAGCAAGGAAGGCTTGTAAACTTAGCCTTATACATTATAATAGTCTTGTTTCTTTGTTTCAATAACTAAAACTCATCTCTTTTCTTTTCTCTATGAACAATAGAGATGCATTTCTCTAAACTACTATTCAAATAGTAGTCATTAAGGTGTTCCCACCATAGGGTCTCTTCACCGTCTAGTCTGAATGTTCCAATTATAGCCTTCTCATTTTTAGCCAAGTGTTGAAGGTGAAAATATTTCATGTTGACCAACCAAGCCTTAGCAATCTCCCTTGATTCTTGGCTGGTGTATTTTAGAGGGGGGTTTCTTTTTTAGATCTTTCATGAAGGAAGAGGTTTCAATCCTCCTTCACTAGCTTCTAAGCATATTTACATCAATAAACTCATTTTGATGATGAATTGTTTGTTCTTCCTCTTCATTTTCTACTTGTTGTTCCAAATTGATATTATTTTGTTGGTTTGTTAGTACACTTTAAACAACTCCTCATGGGCTTCCATGCATTCCTAAATAAGACTAAATTCCCCAACCACCTCTTGAAGTATTTATTTATTTTGGTGTGCTAGTGGATGATTTAGATTTAGATTTTGGTTTTGGTTACCAATAGCTCCTACTCTAGCTTAAATCATTGTTATATAATAAACAATATTTGTTTTTAGTTTACTAAGTTGTTTCCCCAAAGGTCCTAGCATTATAACCTAAGATCTAACACTAATTGTAATGATCCCAAAAGTCAAACTAGAATTGTTTTTTCTAAGTTGAGTAAGGTTGAAATTTTCTCTTGCATGCACTAAGATATGATATCACATTAGCATAATTACATCCCTTGCACATGCATTCATCTAGGTGCTTTCTTAATCTATGTTGGTCGATTCATGCATATTTACTAAAATATAAAGGTATCAATCATCTTAAGTGGAGGGTTAAGACTCTATTAGTGCCTACTCTGACATTCAGGTTTCAAGCATTTTACATTCACAAGCACCTTCTAAAAATTTAGAAAATTGATAGGTCTGTTGGCCTTCACAGTTAAAATGTATGTCTTGGTATATACAAAGGGGTTTGTATGTACAAGAGGAGATACCATTGGCAGGCTTGTAGAAAAGTTCAATCGACCTTCAAAAAATGGTGAAAAAATCAGTTATATGCCTCCTTGTATGCATATCGGGTTTGTATATGCAATGGGGAACCTTTTGCAGATTTCGGGAATATTGCCTACTTGTACATCGGGTTGCATGTATATTTTGTGTTGTATGTTCAGACATATAATGGCTAGATACAAAGGAAAACATGCAAAGAAAATATACAAGGAGGCGCATGTACATTCACTACAGTGAAAGATACATTGGCCGATGCATATGCAAGAAGAAATATGTACATTGAGAAGATACAAGAGGTCTTGTACATTCGATGACATACAAAGCAGGAGATATATTTAGTGGGGTCCGCCTCACATGCAAAGGGCTTTGTATCTCATATACAAAATGGAAGGTATATGCGATATGCATTCGTTATATGCAAAGCGAAATGTGCAAGGGGTCGATATACAAAGGGTGGGGCCCGCAGACATACAAGGCAGCAATGTACATGAAGAGAGGTGCAAGTAAAGAAAAGATACAAGGCATGGGGCCCGTCGGGTGCATATACAAAGGAGATTGTATGTTCAAGCATACAAGAGAACATACATTCTTAATGTGCATGACCTGGATCTGAAAAGGTTTGCAATGTAATTGATAAAGGCTCAAATCCGATGAATGTATGTTTTGGCTTGTATGTTCACATTGTATATGCGATATACAAGGCGAACATACAATGGAGCGATATACAAGTCAGACCTGATTCAAAAGTTAGATTTGGCTAATTCAGCGCAGGCATCCACGGCTTGTATGTATTTGGCATTTGTATATGCTGATATACAAAAGGATGAGATACAAGGCCCGGATTTGAAAACTGTCCCAATCTGTTTCATAAAATTTGAAATCCGTGGCATGTATATTGCGTTGTATGTATGCAATATACAAAATGGAAAGATGCAAAAGGTGATACAAGTCGGACCCGAGTAGAATTTTGATTTGTTCTATACAGATTTGGGGTCCGCTTTGTATGTTAAATAGTTGTATGTATATGCATTGGCATATACAAAGGATTTGAAAGGCAGGAAAGCAGGTAGTTGTATATGCATTTGAATATGCATATACAAGGGTGAAAAAGGCAAAATTGATGGCAAAAAAGTCAGCGATGGGAGCACAAGGTGCCTACATGGCACAATTTCATTAGTTGGCAAATTTTCAACGTGTTTTGGCGCCATTGATTTTGGCGATAGGAAGAAATTTGACGGTCATGAATCAAACTTTCAACAGCGAAGGATTTCCCATGCTCGCTGCATCTTTTCTGGCGGGAATCTTCAGAGCACGGACTGTTGCTACATCCTACAGGTTGGTATGCCATTAATGGCAAAGGAATTGTAGAGATATGGTCTAATTGACAGGTCAACTACCTAATCGATGAGGAAAATCTTCAGGCGGTAGTGCAGATCCTGATCTCACCTACTTTTCTTCCTCCTTCTCCCTGCTGCATTCAATTCTTTGGGCGCCATTCAGATGATGCATTGAATCTAGCAAATTTTTGAGTTGACATGTACTTTGATTGCTGAGTACACAGTCTTGTTATAAAATGCAAACTGTGCTACTCATTTCGGTGGTTGAAGACTTGGGCATTTTTTGGGGGAAAAATAACGAAAGACAGAGCATGTTCCTGGCTGTTTTGTCTCTGTTGGAGTTTATGAGTTGCATTTGAGTGCACCTTGCACATATGTTCAGTTTCTTGTCATTATATATGAAAAATGCATTATTGCATGTGTTTATCTATCGTGTCTCCATGTGTTGTATGCATTATCTTCTTTTGAATCTGGTTGCTAAGGGTTTCTCAAATTCTAGGGTATGGATTTTTGTATCACATGCTTAATCTTTAACTTCCATTCAAGGAGTGGATTAAATTGTTTTAGGTTGAGTATGGAGAAGGTTGTATGTCAGCTGGGATATTAGTAAGTAGAGACAGTTAAATACTTATCCTTGAGTGGTGTTTGTAAGGCAAATACCAGTCCTAACCCCTTGAAACTTGAATGCCAATTGCAAGACATTCTCTTGTATACGTCTAGTTGACTCCTTGCCTCGGGATAGGAACCGGTTTGCTTCTGAATTAGTAGTTATGATCTAAAACTCCCCTGTCTTGCATCAAAAAATTAACACAAATCCTTTCATAATTCCCACCTGTTAGTTGTAGGAGTAGAAATAGGAACCCTGCATACTCTCATTTCCAACCAGTTAAATATGTCCAAGAATGTTGCCAAAATTGTGACTTATCATGAAAATCTTGGTCCAAACATGAGAGTATTCTACCTGTTATTGAAAAGCTAAATCCTTCTATCATTGGGTGAGTCAAAGCAAAACGTTTAGCTATAGGGATCCCCCCCTTGGTGCGGCAGAACCAGAAGTGAAGGGGAGGCAGCTCACGCAACCTCCCATATTTGTTGGCCGAATCTACCTGTGCATTGGAGCTGGCAAACCCTCTGCCAATTCGGACACTAACAGACTCCATGTACTCTTATATTTTAAGTCAAACAAGTATGAGACAAATCCCATATTGTCCTACTTGTGTGAAGATGAATGAGCCTACATCGAATAGAATTATCTAAGGTTTTATCCTACCTTAGTTTGTTAATTTTTGAAATGTATTGTTTATCATAAAAATAACCTAATCTTTGTGTAATTTTTCAAAGGTAGTTTAAGAATGAGAATCCATAGTTATATTTTGATTAATTGCTTAATTATTTCATGATTTGACTTAACCATCTTGATCTCATCTTTACATACCATATAAATTAATAAGGCCTTATGGCCCCCTATTTAATATCATAAACCTTTATCTAATTTCTTGGCACTATGTTGAAGTGTTCCTCCCTAACAAATTATTCATATTGATCTCATGCCATTAGTTGCTTTAGTTAGTTTCTTCATAACATTCTAACATCTTTTCTTATTCTTATTTAATCTCCTTTCTAGGTTTTAGAGGATCCCCTAAAATGATTTATTCAATATTCTTACCACTCTATTGTATTTGGTTTAACTAACTTTTGAGGTTGAATTGGCAAGAAGAGAAGCTCCCACCTTTCATTTACAAGTGTGGATTTACATTAATTACAAACTATATGAATTAATAAGGCCTTATGGCCCTTTTTAATATCATAAACCTTTATCCAAATTCTTGGAATTAAGTTGAAGTGTTCTTATCTAAACAATTGTTCGTATTGATCTCATGCCATTAGGTGCTTATAACTCGTATTTAGTTAGTTTCCTCATAACATTTTATCATCTTTCCATATTCTTATCTAATCTCCTTTCTAGGTTTTAGAGGATCCCCTAAAAGGATTTATCCAATATTCTTATCACTCCATCGTATTTGGCTTGACTAACTTTTGAGGTTGAATTGGCAAGAAGAGAAGATCCCACCTTTCATTTACAAGTATAGGTTTACAATAATTGCATAAAGAGGGAGATGGCTGATGATGGTGCAACAATTAATGCACGGTCCCCTTTTTCCTCCTACAGGGGATATGTTATGGGGAGAACATCACAAGCTCCTAAAACACTCTTTGATGGTGTGATAATTTGAAGGCCACCACACCAAGAATATTACCCTTCCCATTACCCTTGGACCTAAGACTATCCCTATAACATTCTAAATTATTGACAAGAATACTTGTTATAATCTTCTCCTAAGACAACCTTGGGACCATTAAATGAAAACTATCCCATTTGCACTATTTTAAGAAATGTGTTTCCTCCATCTAGAGAGGGTTTTTATAGAAAAACGGAATCACTATCCCTTTAGTTTGGTTTGAGAAAAGAGAGCCAAAAATATGCCCAGGGTTAATGCAATTCCCAAAAGATTAGGTCAATGTTCCTTCCTCATCATTTCTATTAAAATAGTTGATATGATAAAAATTGAGACCCTTGTGATTCAACCAAAAACTCAACCTAATAAAAGTAAGATTTCTAAAACCATCTCACCTATATCCAAAAAAACAACCATTGAGATCCCATGATTATTAGAGTAGGACTAGCCCTTTGTTTTGTCATTTAATGCCCATTCTTTGGAGGCTTACAACCCTTCTAGCATTACTGCTATTCTTAGGTATTAGGTTTAACATAACTATATTGCTAAGCTCCCTAATAAATAAAAACTTAAATCTTCTAGAGAGCTCTTCTCACAATTATTCTTAACCTCCTCTAAATGCTTCAACCTTATCTACCCATTTTTGGGCTAGACGTCCCACTGGTTTTGCACAAGAGCCTCTTCCTCAAGGGGAGGGATTTACTATCTTATAAGTAAATATCTTATAGGAAGAGATTATAGATGATAGAATCTACTATCTTATAAGTAAATATCTTATACGAAGAGATTAAAAATTATGGAATCTATAACCCATGTATAGAAAAAGGTAATTCAAGTAACTACTAAAACTATTGAATCATAGGTGATAATGTTCCCCCAAGCATGGGAATACCATGCCATGTCTATGCACCCTCACAAAAAAATAGATGCCTTAAAGTGTGCATATATTTTAGGGAAACTAAAATAATCATTGAAACTTTTGAAGATTTGTGTGAGTTTGAGTGTAGTTGTCTTGTATAAGGATTTCATTCCAAACTATGAGGTCCTTAGTGAGCCATTGAGATATTATATAAGAAGTGGGACACCTCTTCATTGGCCTGAGCACCACAAGCGGTCTATCAATTTTTTAAAGGAAGGTCTAATGTATCTAATATACCACATGGTAGAATATCTAGGTAATTTTGCCTTCTATTTATGCACCACAAAAGGTGAGGAGTTTGATGAAACTATTAATGCCTTTCACCTTAAAAGATGTTATATTTATATTTTTTATAATAATGCATTCCTCATTTCAAGATAATATAGCATGCCATTCTATCTGTAACATGTTTGGCCTCTAATTGTATTGAGAAACTAGTTGTGTCATTCCTATACACCATCCTTCTACCTCACATATTGCCATTATTATATATCTTATCCTTGTTTATACACACTACCCATGTTGAGTATAATCTTCATGATCAATTCATGCTTGATATTTCCTAATTTCCCCATGATGTCTAATTTCACTTGTTCATCTTGGAGGCTTAAAAGCAAATCCTCCCAATTTTATCTAATTAAGAGTTGATTGCAAAGACCCTAGATTAATATTGAGTCATATTGACAAAAGAGCATTATAAGCCATTCAATTCAAAATTTAATCTCTCACCTTATTTTTCCTTTAGATAATCGCTCGCATCTTATTGGTTGTGTGAGGATAAGGAAAGCAAAATTGAAAATTTGTAAAAAAGGAAGGTGAAATCAAAGTGTAAAGTTCATATCTCAAATTCAAAGTCAAAGTTAAACCAAAGTAAGCAAATCAAATCAAAGTAAAAGAAAGAAAGTGAAAATAAAAAAGAAGAAAATAAACTTGATGGTATAGAAATGCATTATGTACCAATCACAATAATTGTAGGGTGATCCTCTTGGTTGAGATTCCACCTTCCCCTTGGTTTTACCTGCTAGCTATTCTAGATATATGCATAGGGTGAGTTTGTGAGTTGAGTATGCCTATTCCCATTGTTTAGATCCTCCATGGACTAAGACTAATCGTCTATCAATCATTCCATCCCCACCATTATGCCTATCCCTAGATCATTTGTCTTCCTACACTTTTTTTTTGAATTGCAAATCTATTACCAATCCAAAAAAGGAGTCTATTACATATCTGAGTGGCTATGTATGCCACATCATAATACCATTACATCATATCTTTTTAGTTCTGTATTACCACTATATCAAACAAAATACATCAGTTTCAAGAAAAAATAAAATAGTTTATAGGATTTTCTATTAATTACAACATTTATCTGCTTTTCAATATAACAAACTATTCATCTTTCTGAGTCTTGCTTTCATCTTCATGTCCTTGACTGATCAACTCTTCTCATTTCTTCATTTGCTCTTGCCTAACCTGTATCAACCACCTCTATCCCCAGATGGAAAGAAAGATATCCTTTGTTGCTTCCTCTATTCTTGATAAGTTTGAAGGAATCCAGTTCATCCCTGTTATCAACCATCTGGTCCTTACTATCCACATTGAAGTTTTTCCTAGTAACTCCACAATCTTCCTCCCACATTTCCTTATCTCGTTTCTGTTTGCTATATTGTTTATGAAATTCACAGTATTCCTTATGACCTTAGGATGAATTTCCTTAAGGTAACAAGGTTTGACCTCTACCATTTTTACCTCTTTTCTATAGATCATTGCATATCCATCATCTATGATTCTTCTGAATTTCTCAACATTGACCTCCAATGTGACACTTACCTACTCAAGAATATCACACACAGTGAGTCTACAAGTAGACTCAATAAGTTCCCTCGTCTTGCCTTGGTAGCATTCTTCATTTCTATTTTTCCAAATGAACCACATAATTTCAATAGAAAGGGTTAGCCAGAATATGTTAGACTTGACATCCAAACCACAAACAAAACCACATAAAATCTCTTTCCAATTGAAACAGTCTACATTAGACCAAACCTTAATACTTCCCAAGAATAGATTCCAAACATTGACAACAAAAAAAGAACATGTTCAAAAGACTCATAATTTTACAAATAGAACACATAGCATTGTCATAGCCTATAGCAAGTTTCCCAAGCAACAACATCCATTTAAAACAATACTTTTTTGGTTCAAGAAAAAGAGGACCAAATAGTTTTAAAAGCCTTAGACAACACTTTATGCTCTAATTGAAGTTTCTAGACCAGGTTTACATGTTGGTACACCTCTTGGGTTTCAGAAATCAATCCATACAACTTTCTGGGAGTCAATTTCAATAGTTTTGTGCCATATATTATGTTATTCACAATATCAACTTCATTCCTAATTTTGATCCGAGACAAGTCCCCTTTGATGGCATTACAAACAATAGTATATGCTCTTTTTTGAGTATCACGAATACCAAATTCATCTTTAATTTGCACCCAACTTTTAAGAGAATTATTATCAAAAAATTATTTAAAACTAGCTATGCCAAGTTTGCACCAATTTAACGCAGAGTAGCCCTGTAAGAGAGCCAAATATTTTTAGAAATGAAGGTGAAAACCACACAACGAAAATCTAATTCAAACCTTATTAATGTCCTCTAAATAATGTAGAATCAATGGAGATTGCAACAGAAATAAAACCCACTACACAAAAATAACATGCACTAAGAACTGAACACATAACACAGTATGTAATGTGGAGAAAACCCTTTCAGGTAAAAAACTCCACCAAGAAAAGAGGCTCCAAGTTGTATTATCTTCAAATATGAGATTACAATACATGCACTTCCTCTTCTTCTTCAATCTTCAATCTAGCGACGCTCGTTACTCTCAACTATACTAAAAATGTAGTACAAATATCCTTATAAAAGGGGGTTGCCTTCTAGGAAATGAAAACCAACATAATATCAACCTTGCAAGGGGGGAACCCCCCTACGACCCCCCGTCACAGATGAATTAGCATTGGATACCGGATATATGCATGTGGCTGAAATAAGATCGTTGCTGGTGAAACCTTTCATCCCTTATGGGTGATTTACAAACAATAATAGGAATAATAGGATTTACAAGGTTGATGGCACCTTAATCCTAACAATATTTTCCTTTATGTTTCAAGTTCCACCAAATTGATATTTTTCCCTGAATAGTATTTTTATTTCTATCAATAGCCTCATTGTTCTCAAGAAATTTCTTAACAGACTCCCAAGCCTTCCATATGCTAGAGAAGGCTGCAGACCCTGAAGCCTTAACTTGAAAATTCCCAAATATCAATTCCTGAAAATCCAAATTATTCCAACCTTTAGCATTCTTGGGGACATAACTACTAATGTTATTTCTTATCAAAATTTTCCAAGGCTCTGATCCTTCCATGGATTTGATTACCCATTTTGCGGCCAGTGTTACACCTTGGGCACTCAAATCCTTTAGCCCAAACCCCCCTAATTCTTTATTCAAGCAACACCACTCCCATTTTACAACATGCCTCTTCTTATTCCCTTTCCCATTTGACCACAAGAAATTTCAAATCCTTTTCTAAATACAATCCGTTTGATATTTTGCAAAAAGTCACATAGAAGCACAATAAATGGAATATGTTGACAGAATCTTTTGACAGATTTGCACTCTACCAACTAGAGACAAATATCTATTGGTCTAGCTATTTAGTTTTCTATCAAATTTTTCAAACACCGAATGCCACATTTTCTTAAGGGAAGGATTGTCAGCAAAGGGTATACTAAGAAACCTTACCTATTTCTGATCATCACCCCACTGCTACTTATTCACGTTCAATCACTAAGGGGGAAGTTCATTCCACTAAGGAGAATGGATTTGGAGCTAGAGATTTTTGCCCCCAAGGTTGCACAAAACCCTTGAAGTCTATTTTCCATATTTCTCATGTTCTGTTCTAGGATAGGAAAGAGAGCCGTATCATCTACAAATTGGTTGTTTAGAAGATCATCACCATTGGGTAGTGAAATCCCTTTCATCTTACCTTTAATTAAATTAGTTTTCAATAAATAGAAAAGTGCTTCAGAGGTAATGACAAATAGGGAAGGGGAAAGCGGACACCCTTATCTTATGGATCTTTCCATAGTAAAAGGTTTTGATAGTGATCCATTAACATCTACCTGTGCAGAGGCATCATTAAATAGCATTTTAACCATATTACAGAAATGTTCAAGAAACCCTATAGCCTTCAACATAATGATAACAAATGACCGTTTTGTCCGATCATAAGCTTTTTCAAAATCCAACAACAATATACCTGCCTATTGACTAGAAGCTTTGCCTAGTTCAAAGCCTCCCTGCTTGTAATTAAATTCTCCAGAATATACCTTCCTTTAATAAACCTTGTCCGAGTCTGACTAATGATACAAGCAAAATATCCTTTAATCTCAAAGCCAACAACTTTGCAATAATTTTATAAGAAACATTAAGAAGTGTTATAGGCCTCCAATTTTTTTGTTAGTCTTGTCCCCATCTTTAGGTAAAAGCTTAATGATACCTCTATTGATCTCTTTCCCTAGTGAGCCTCTTTTAATAGCCTCCAAATATAGTTCATAAAGGTCATCCACCACCTAGTCTATATTCATTTTATAAAATTCCACTGGCAGTCCATTACTACCAGGTGATTTATCATTTTCCATAAAGAGAATAGCTTTTTTTATTTCTTCTTTAGATATGTATATTTTTAAGCTCCTCCTCCATATTTTTATTAATGTTTTTGGGCAAACTTTTATACACAACTCTTGGGCCAATTTACATTCCACCAATCCATCTTCAGCAGAGAAAAGCTCTTTATAAAATTTCCTAAAAACCTCTTTAATCTCTTCATTATTCTCAACATAGATGTCATTTTCTACAATAGGGCCAATATTCTCTCTAACATTTTTAATTTTTAACAACTTAAAGAAATATTTAGATCATTTGTCTCCTTCCCTTAATCAATTTAATTTTGCCCTAACTTTGGCACCTTGGTTTTTCTTGGTTTGAAATTTCCTAAGTTTATGCTTAATCTCACTCAACCTCTACATAAACTCCTCATCATTCCAATGCTTCTGTATATCATCCTCTACATTTAAAAACTCTTCTTGTAGAAAACATTCCTCTCTCCTTCTATCTAAGGCATATTTGTTTTCCAAAAGTTTGAAAAAGGAACTTACAATCTTTCACCAAGCGGTTCCAAAATGTGATTGGATCAATCTTCTTTGCTAATGCCTTGCTTATTTTCCTTAGGCTAGTTATACCATCTCTACAATCTTGATCATATAACAAATAAGTATTCAACTTGAAAACATTACTTTTCTTGACTTCACACACTTCATTTCTATTTTTGAAGAGTACAGTAGCCCCAATGGGATGGTGATCAGATGATGTTGAGGGGAAGACTCTAACATAGTTACTATTTGAATTATTTTGAAATCTAAACCTAGACTCATTAACATACATTCTATCCAATCTGTAGTAAATCCTTTTATTGACATTTTGACTATTGCACCAAGTATACCATGTACTCTTACTGTTTTTCTTGTTTTCTTCTAATGGATGAAATAGTGACAACACCTTTTTCATTCTAAACCAAAAAAAATTATCATTACTTTTCCACTCCCAAGGGTTACCACCTATTTTGTCTTCCTTCTGCTCAATCATATTAAAGTCTCCTTCTAATATCCACTGAACTTTTGGTAATTCATTCCCCATCCATTTCCAAAGCGCTATTCTTTCTCTATACTCATTAGGCGCATAAACAATGCATACACCGTATTCATTATTATCCTTATATAGGATCACCCAAAGACACTTGTTACACGTGGAGCACTTGTTCTGTACAATATATTTTGACCATTTGTTATTGATCATAATATCTATTCCACCTTTGCCACTTTCATGCTTAGAGACAAATAGGGAGGCCTCTCTCCAGATGAATTTCAGGTTGTTTTCCAACTAGAAACCTACAACCTTAACTTCTTGCAATAGAAGGCAGTCCATACTTTTGTTCTTATTGCAAAAATCTCTTACAACATATTCCCTATCAGGGGACTCAAGCCCCCTTATATTCCAACTAAAGGTATTCACTTTCATCATGTAAGGATTATCTAGTTTTTAGTGTCTCTTATATAGTCTATCAAAACGCTTGGGTCTCTCTCCTTTTCCTTTTTTCCCTTGTATATTTGAGCTCTCACTCTTGCTCAGTTGCTTCCTTTTTTTTATTATCATCACCATTGATGTGGCTCTCCTCCCCCGTCTTGATAATTGTTGCCTTATTCAGGTCCTCTAGGCAACTTTCAATTATGGTATTCTCACTAGAAAGACTTTTGGGAATACACAAAGTTAAGACTTCATGATCTACCTTCTCTCCCTTTTTCTGGAGGTTGTTAAATTTTAGTCCTCGTTTATTCGCTCTAATTTTTTCTCTTAATTTTTCCATCACTATTTCTTGAGCATTTTTCTGTTTGTGCAACCCCTTTTTTGTCCCACTGTAAGTCCCCATTACAAACCAGCTAATCAATTTTGTATCATTGACTGTGTTTAGGGTAAAAATGGATTTGTTGATCTTTTGTGGTTTAGATGTTAAAATCCTCCTTTCACCCTAACATTGAAGGATCTAGGGTCGAGTGGCGAGCACTATCATACCCTAGATCACTTGCAGATGCAGCGAAACTTGGATTAGGGAATTAATTATCAAATTTTCCTTCTTCTATGCTCAATTGACCATTAAAACCCTAATTACACAAATACGACAACAAAATAATGAATCATGGAAAAAGCTCTTACAGACGGGAGTAAAATGCCAAATTACAGAATACCTATTTTCGGGGTTCCAAAGCAGAACAGTCGGGGACACTGGAGAGGGCGCCCAAGTCCAAGGTACCTGCTTTTTCAAGGAATCTGGACCTCCTTCAGACACTGATCAACCCTATAACTTTTGTTTTCTAGAATCAGTCTGCGAAGGACACTGGAGAAAGCGCCCTAGTCCCGGAAGTGCTCCTTTGTCCGTCTTTTCTTCAGATCCTAAATCCCTGATGTCTTTCTAGCCTTCCTACAACTCCACTTTCCCCGAATATGACACCTATAACCTGTAATCACAAGAATTGGTTTGGGGGTTGTGGTGTTTATAGGTTTACCTCAGTCAAACCCTGGAGGACACTTAAGTCTCCAAACACCGTTGTCAGATAAAGAGGGCGTGCCCTTGTGAGGCAGAGGCCAAAACCAAAGGAATCAATGATAAAAACACAATGATATGTCACCTTGTAGTGAAGCTTTCATGGAGGAAGATGCTCTTCATGCCATGAAGGAATTGATGCTCAAATTTGCAAATATCGATGCATAAAACACACAAGTCTTCTCTTGCAACACAATAGAAAGCTTTGAATCACATTGAGAACACAATAGCTTGCTAGTAATCATCTAATTGAAATCTAGTTTACAAATGAATGCCTACATATGTTTATATATGCATCTACAAGCACTCCCGCCAAGATATTTGAAATTCAAACTTACCGTGTCGACAAAGGGGCCTAATAACGGTCACTAACTGACACCCAGAAATTGATGCTGCCCTAAAATAGGCAGGACTAGGGTGCGGACGCCCAAGTCCTCCCCCTTATTTTAGGCAGGGTATAGCTCAAGGGGTCCTCCTAGGTCCTATTTGCCATGGGACTTAGGTCTCATTCCATCGGGGTGCTAAAATGTGAACATGTCCTAAATGCGCTCTAAAGACTCGGGAGCTAAACCTTATGAGGGAAAAGCCCCCAAGGGGACATTTTTTGACGTTACATTTAGCCCCCACTTTAATGTATGTATGAACACGAGGCCCATAATGCATTAAAGCAAGGTCACAAACACACCAAACACACCAAGCATGGAGAAGACACGCCAATCACATAGAAGACAGTAATAGGCACGCAAAACACAGAGAAGACAGTTACAGTCACGCAGAACACAGAGCAGACGGTTAATGCATAGAAGACACATTAATGCATGGAAGACAGAAATCGTATCTTTTCATTTCTTTTCTCATATATATGAAATGCAAATGCAAGTACTAGAAAGTAAACAAACCTCCCAAAATGTAGGAAGCACTACTCAATGGTGCTGGTCTCTGTATATGGGGCAACACACACGCAATACATGTAAAACCTCCCAAAATGTACGAAGCACTACTCAAGGCGCTGGTCTATGCATACGGGGCAACAAACACGCCATACAAAACAAGCATGCCAAAACACACACACTTGAAGACACAAAGAAAACATGGCAGACAAGCGATGGTGTGTTCCCTATTTCTAGGTTCATCACCATCTCAGGGACATTATAGGCACACATCGACGATTGCGCTTTGCCACAACAATCACTGAAAACACACTTAAGGGTTGAGTTAGTCACAGAAACACTCCCTGCCTCTACAGAGGACTTTTGAAAATGACAAGATGATGCAATCTGCTCCAAGAAATACACCATCCTCGCCTCTGCAGAGGGCTTAAGAAAAAATGATATGCTCGATATCCCACCTCCGCAGAGGGCTTACATGATTTGATTGATTGATTGCAAACAAGCTCAGGATGCACGATGCACTACTCTGGGGCGTAGGTCTTTGCATCTGAGGTCAAACACATTGCTAACATCTATAACATACAGCTTACCTTATATGCCCCCACTTTAAGGTGGATGATATCAGTTATCGATATCAAGCACGTTAAGGTAGGAAGAAAACACACAAGGGAACATCGACTTTCGCAAAGCCCATGCCCCCCGGAGGTGATGTGTGCTTTTACGATCGCTAAATGTTCCCACAAACACATCCCTGCAAGAAACATGTTAGTGTCTACAACATCATGATAAACAACAACATCAATGCATATGATTAACCACACAAAGAGCCAAGGTTATATAACAAATTCAGAGTTCAAGGATAACCAGGGTCTATATCACGAAGCTCTCCGAATCGAGTACCGCCAAGGCTAGATTCAAAGGCAAACAAAGGTGCACGGAGCAATAGTATTGTTAAGGTTTGTAAATGCGACAGAAACATCATCAAATTCACTACGCGGAAAGCACGAGTGCTTCCACTAGCCAAGCGTCAGATAAAATATACAACCCCATTGTCATATTAGGAAATAAGTCCATTTTTTTATTGCTCTCGAAAGGGACACTAGGTCCGCATTAGTATAAATGTTTGTCGTCATCCGCCCACTAGGTGGAAACACTAGAGGAAGGGAAACAATAAATAAGAGAGGAGGAAATAAGTGTCTCAGGGACAGTCACGTAGGAGGGTGCCCCCAAGTCATCAACCATGACGCTATGTCCGTAAGACGCAACACACAACAATGAAATCAGAGAGAGAGCAATTAGAAGAATGATGATACAAATAGAAGAAGATCACAACAGAAGCAGTCTCATGGTATCCTGGACCTTACAAGAGAATTTGGGGTCATCCCAGGAGGCCTAAACAACATATAACACATCACGGGGGAAGCACATTATGATAGAAATAAAAAATATATAGATACTTACTTGTAGGGTCGTTATATTACATCTTGGAGCTCTTGAACCTCTTAGAGAGGTACTCTATCATATTTGTCATAAAATTCGAGCAGTTCTTATGAAAGTCTTGTTTGTTATCATATGATCCTTGTTTAAGTGAGGCTTTTTGTTGCTTATGAGGGGGAGAACCGCTATAATTTCTGACTATTGATTATTGTCTTGCTCTTTCCTGATTTTTAGCGAGTTTTCGTTGGTAAATCTTTCTAGAACAGTAACAAGATTCATCCCGTACCATCTTGCTCGTCTATATCATTGCTTGTTCTTTCTTTTCAAAGATATTTTGATTATCTCCCGATCCATATAAGGATAACGGAGGAGGAACCTCAGCATAAATTCCATTTCTTCAAGGACGAGGTGGATTATCCATTTGTTTCTTATCCACTTCAATCATACCGACAATACTATCATAGTCCAAGTAATCATCCTCGTCTACTTCCACTAAATCTTGTTCCACCATATAATTTTTAGTATGCTTAGGAAAAGGATTAGTGAAGATATGTAAATTCTGATTCGGCGGAGCAACCAACTTATTTCTATTGTCATTCACACCCGATACCTGGATGACATTCAAATCAATAAGGTCTTGTATCTCATGTTTAAGACACATACATCATTCAGTTTCATGTCCTTGCGTTTGATGATAATGACAAAAATCATTAGCATCAAAGTAAGGTCCTTGTTTACTAGGATCAATAGGCTTGATCAGGGGAAGTTTCAGAATGTTATTACTCACAGCTTGATTCATGATAGAATGATAGGACTCAGATATTGGAGTAAACTTTCTTGGTTGATATGATGCTTTCTTTGGATTATTTATAGCAGACACGTTCATATTCAGTCCATTGATCTTGATGAAACTCCTATTATTGTTCCTTCTAAAGTTGTTTTACGATGATCCACCCAAGGATTGACCAATTTGAGCCGATGAGTTTTGGTTTTCATACTGACTAGACGAAAGTTGGTAATCGCGAAGGGTAGTGCATAAATGTTGAAAGGAGTTGTATTTCATCAAGAGAATCTTATCACGAATATTAGGTTGCAAATTTGTAATGAATATATTTTGAACATCTTCATCTTTCATCTAATACTGAATTTGCGGATAAAGTCCTTGATATCAACCAATGAATTCAGTCAACTTTTCTTTGGGAGCTTGTTTGCATTGAACCAAGTCAATAAGAGTGACTTGGGGTCTGATATTTGCTTGAAAATATTGTAAAAATTGATCAATCAACTGCAAAAAGGAGTGTATTGAATTCGGAGGCAACGAGCAAAACCATTCTAAAGTAGTATCTTTGAGAGATCGCGGGAAAAGTTTTGCTAACAAATCCTCTTCAAAATAAAAATCACTACACATAGCTATGAATGCTGCCACATGGATATTAGGATCACCTTTTCCACCATATTTTTCAAAGCGAGGAGTCTCAAACCTGTTAGGCATAGGAGTTCTCAAGATTGCATAGGATAACGGATTACAGGCATGATATGTTAGTAGATTAGGCTACGAAGAATTTGTCAAATTTGTTACCTTTTGTTGCAAAGCAGTCATGCCCTGTAAAAGTTGGTTTAGGATGGCATTATTGGGAGATGCAGTTTGTTGTGAGGACTTAGAACCAAGGTGAGGAGGTGATTGAGCTTGAGATACAATAGTTGGAGGTTGAGAATAGGTTAACAATGGTTGGCCACAATGATAGGTGGAAGATGGTTGCGAGTATGTAATAGGTGGCTGGAAATGAGTGGAATAGATAGGTGGTTGAGCACAATTATGCATAGAGTAGGTCCCTTTAGGAACCAAATTTTGATAATCAAATCCCACAGCTTTGTAATTAGTGCCATTAGATACTCCAATACCAATGGTAGCATTACTACAAGCGTTCGCATTAGTTGTTAAGATCATTGATGTAAAAGTGAATACTCCCGTATTTGGTATAGGTATGGAAACTTGTGTATGAGATGGTGATAGAGTGTTCTTTATCACTTGTGCACATTAGGTCACTGGAATAATGTTAGTTTGCATGATATGTATTAGACCACGAAGTGCATTAACACCATCTTGTCCTTCTTTTATCAATTCTCTTATATTATGAATTGTAGGAACGACTTCTTCAGCTATTCTCTCAGTTTCCATAAATGATTGAAATTCAGCTAACTCTTTATCCAATTTTTCTATTTGCTCATCTGATACATATCTTGTTGCCTCAATAGTATCATCAACATCATGAAAAGTTTGTTCTTCCATTGTACTTGTAATGGGTGGCATATCTTGTGATGTTTGGGTTTCGCCTTTTATAAAGAAAGTGTTCAAAGTACTAATTTCTTCAAGAGCACTAGATCCCATGTGTCTTATGCTTCTTCTTAAAGGAATATTTCTCTTAGGGCAGCAATTTATTAACCTCATGCAGCGATAAGTTCACTCTCAACACACTCTTGATGCAAATTTAAGATAATGCCAAGTCGATTATAGTGAAAATATGTCAAAATATGCACTTTTTCACCAAAATTCAATGCAAAAGAGCATAGCAAAGGGTGTTGTGAGGAAAATGATGATGGAAAGCAAATAATATCAGTAATAACAGCCTCTTTGTGCCAAAATACCCAACACAACATGATTGTAACGCCACTTAAGGCAAAACCCTAGTGAAGATATAGCAAAATATGCAAATTTTTCACGGTTTTCAACTCCAATACATAGCAAAGGAGGTGTTGTAAGGAATTTTATGAGGGAAAGAAAATAATATAATAAAATTAGTCACCTAAATCCATAAAATTGATCACAACACGCTTGGAGTACAAACTAGGTCGAACCCTAGGGCAAAAATAGCCAAAATGTGTAGTTTTTTGCAAATTTTTCACTACAAGAGCTCGTTAAAAAGGTGTTGCGAAGATTTTTACGAGGGGTAGCAAATTATTACCCTGATAACAGAAAATTAATGCAAAAATATCTTTCACAACACAACTATGATGTGAATTTAGAGAGTCGATAAGGCCGATTTTAGCGAAAATTGTTATTTTTAAAGCCCTAGGTTTGAAATTTTGGAACAAAATGCTATGTAAATGGTTTGAAGTCTGATTTATGATGGAAATTACATACACTCAGATATGAAAATGATTTTCAATCTTAATCATGCAAATTGCCATGCAAATTTAATGAAAATGCACCAAAATTGCTAGTTTTTGTTGAAATATTTAATGCAAAAATGCAAATAATTTAAATCTAAATGCAAATTCACACTAAAATGCAAGACTACAGCCAAATGAAAATTTGAATGAGCCTCTTAAATCAATGGAAAAATATGATAAAAGATTTTGCCTGCAAACCCTAGATTTTGAAATTACTAGGTTTTCTAAAAAATTGTCAAAATTTCCACAAAACCTTAGCAATTAAATGATTAAAATGCAAAGCAAGATTTTAAATTCTTATATTTTTCTATAGTTTATATTAGATCTGATGCAAAAATCATGAATTAGGAAAAATTAGAAAGAACTGACATAATTTAGTAAGCCTAACAATGCAATTTTTTGTATTTTTTTCAATTTTTTTGAAATTTTCTTAATGCAATAAATTAAATGACCAAATGAATGAATGAAATCACACCAAATCTGTAGACAAACACTCAACAAGTTGTAATTTAAGTTCAAAGACATGGGTTCACCAAAATGTTTAGGGTAAAAATGGATTTGTTGATCTTTTGTGGTTTAGATGTTAAAATCCTCCTTTCACCCTTACATTGAAGGATCTAGGGTCGAGTGGTGAGCACTATCATACCCTAGATCACTTGCAGATGTAGAGAAACTTGGATTAGGGAATTAATTATCAATTTTTCCTTCTCCTATGCTCAATTGACCATTAAAATCCTAATTACACAAATACGACAACAAATTAATGAATTACAGAAAAAGCTCTTGCAGACGGGAGTAAAATGCCAAATTATAGAATACTTGTTTTTGGGGTTTTGAAGCCAAACAATCAGGGACACTGGAGCGGGCGTCCAAGTCCAAGGTACTTGCTTTTTTAGGGAATTTGGACCTCCTTCGGACACTGATCATCCCTGTAACTTCTATTTTCCAGAATCAGTCTACGGAGGACACTAGAGTGAGTGCCCTTGTCTCGGAAGTGCTCCTTTGTCCATCTTTTCTTTAGATCCTGAATCCTTGATGTCTTTCCAGCCTTCCTGCAACTCCATTTTTCCCAAGTGCGAGACCTATAACCTGCAATCACAAGACTTGGTTTGGGGGTTGTGGTGTTTATAGGTTTGCCTTAGTCAAACCCTAGAGGACACTTAAGTCTCCAAACACTGTTATCAGATAAAGAGGGCATGCCCTTGTGAAGCAGAGGACAATACCAAAGGAATCAATGATAAAAACACAATGATATGTCACCTTGTAGTGAAGCTTTCATGGAGGAAGATGCTATTCATGCCATGAAGGAATTGATGCTCAAATCTACAAATATCAATGCACAAAACACACAAGTTTGCTCTTGCAACACAATAGAACGCCTTGAATCACCTTGAGAACACAATAGATTTCTAGTAATCATCTAATTGAAATCTAGTTTACAAATTAATGCCTACATAAGTTTATATATGCATCTACAAGCACTCTCGCTAAGATATTTGAAATTCAAACTTACTGTGTCGGCAAAGGGGCCTAATAACGGTCACTAACCGACACCTACAAATTGAGGCTGCCCTAAAATAGGGCAGGACTAGGGTGCAGACATCCAAGTCCTCCCCCCTATTTTAGGTAGGGTGCAGCTCAAGGGGTCCTCCTAGGTCCTATTTGCCATGGGACCTAGGTCTCATTCTATCGGGGTGCTAAAATATGAACTAAAATGTCTTAAATGCACTCTAAAGACCCGGGAGCTAAACCTTATGAGGGAAAATCCCCCAAGGGGACATTTTCTGACGTTACAGACTGGAATAAGGGCTAAAGTTTCTCTTAACTTATTATCGAAGAACCCTTTTTCATTTATTTCACTAGGAGGTTTACCAGAGCTTGACCCATCTTGATGTTGCACAATGTCTAGAACATTACCATTGGCCGAGCCAACCTCACCAGTATCAACATTTATCATACTGGAATCCTCCTTTTTTAGACTCTCTCCCCCATTTATAGAATTGAATTCCTCTTTTTAATCTTCTTTCTTGTTAAGAGTCACATTTTTTGACACTTCACACCCAAGAGGTTCGGGAGAGTTTGCTTCCATAATATTATGGCCGCTAATAATTTTTGGGACTGTCTATGGTTCAACCTCATTATTATCTTTAAGTTTCAGGTCACTCAGCCTCTTCTCTAGAGTAGAGACAGGGTCCCCATCTCCCACTCCTTTATTTATTTTATTTACTACATTATTCTCATCATTTTCTCCCATCTTTGTAGAACTAAATTCAAGGCCAAACCTAGGAGTAACCGGCTTGCAGTCTCCTCCATTTACTAGAGGCTTCTCAGAACCAAACAGAGAGTCGTCTTTATCAATAGACTCATCATTTTCATTCTTTTCGATGTCTTTTTTTTAATTTCTCCTAACAATAATCGAGCAATTTTTCTTTTGATGTCCATCCAAATTGCACAAAAAGCATGCATTGAGACCTCCCAGCCCCACTAAACCACATCTAATTTTTTTTTACCTTCAATGCAGACCTCTATAGCCTCAGGGATTTTCACACCTGTTTTTAGGGCTAGCAAAACCCTATCATCTAAGTGTGGAAGGGTGGCCTTAGTGTCCTCAATCTTGAGAACATCACCTAGAGGTTTCAATAGTTGAGGTGAAAATTTCTAGAGGTGTCAGGGACACATTTCACTACCATTCATCTTGGGGTGGAACAAAATAAAATATGTTTGTGCGAAGGATCTAGCTCCCATGAGAATGACTCAAACATGGCCTATCCTAGATTCCAAAAACCTTTTTCTAAGACTCTATTTAGCATAGCATGACTCTTAAAGAAAATAACAAACAAACCCTTGTGAATCATTATGTAGAAGGAAAAATAAACACCCAATTTCTTTCCCCAAACTACTGAGAGCCAGTTATCAAAAAACCTCCTCGAAGGGAGTTTATCAGCGTCAAGGCAAGCAAAAAAATAGCAAAATTTCTTAACCTTCTTTCTTCACTGTTGACTTCCTTTAACATTTCATGATTTGGGGAAATACAGAAAGTACCATGCGAGGGACGAAATTTACCACCTTCCTCTTCTCCTCCAACTCCCACCCTTCCTCCGTCATTGGTGAAGACATCGTCGACTTCGACTGCACCCTAGACCTCGAAGCAAGCATCTTGTGACGGAGTTCTGGCATCGTCTATTTGCAAAGCTTCTTTAAATGTCTTTTGATTCTCCCAAGGCCCATTCAGTTCATCAATAGACTCCATAAAACCTCACAAACTAGCATTTACTGCCCCATCTTGTGAAGGATGATGAAAGCTAAGAGAGTGTACCAATGTGCTTGACTCAGCCTACAATTAATTCCCCACCCACCCGTACATGGGAAAACCCTCAAAATGCAATTCAAAATTTTTTTAACAATCACAATACAACTAAGGTTTTCAAATCAAAACAAAGCATCACAAACATTTACAAATAAAAAACTAACAAATGCACACCAATATTTACAAAGAATGCTACCAAGCAAGAGATAAGAAGACTCAGAGAGAATCGCTATGGAGAGTATCATTCGAACCCTCAACCATTCTCAGAGCCCTCTTCTCCTTTCTATTTTGTTGCCCTTCCTACACTTTTAAAGTCCAAGAATGTTTATAAATGACTACTCAATCTTACTCTTAATGAGATTGTATATATATATAGGTCTTTCATTTATGCTTGCATACATGCCTTCCCATTACATCCATGATTAGCATTATCCTTTTCGTTCATATAGAAGAAATAGGAAGCTTTGTAGTCTACCCAAATGTCTCAACAATCTTAGTGAATAAGAAAAGGGTGACATTGTTGGATTTGTATGTCATCAGTTGGTCCTAATTTCTTTTAGTAGCTTCTTGTTCTTCAATAGAAAATTCTTGGTTTTTGGTCTTTAGTTTTCCATGGGAATTATGTGTTTTATCCCTCTTCTATTTGGGTTCGTTTTTAGAAGATATCTCATTTTTTTAGCATTAGCTGGCTTTAATTTTTCAATTAATTCAATTAGCTTTCCTCTAGGAGTAGTTGTTTCTACCTTCTTTTCATTTTTCTTAAATAGTTAGGTCTTCTTTTTGTGCTTTCTATTTTTCTAGCTTGCCTTAGATTTCATTTTGTGCCTTGTGTTTGTTTAGTATAGTTTCATTTTCTTGCATTAGCCCTTGTATTTTGCATGACCCCTAGGTCCTAGGTCATGTTCTGCACTCACCTTGTAGCTTCCTTGTGGCACCTTTTCTTACTTATGATGAATTCATACTCTGAATTAGTTTCCTTTTATTGCTTATTCTCTATATTGATGGACTAACCCATTTTGTAGGTATTTGATGATCAACAAGAATGTATCTCCTAGATCTTACATGAATGGAAATTCCTCTTATCCTTCATTTTAGTGAGTAATTTTCTAATATTTGTCATGCTACTATGTTTAATGTGATCTTCTTGTCATTTTTAGGACCCAGAGCTGGAGATCCATGTGCATGCTACAAGTAGTATTTCTTAGTTGCATTTATATGGTGATTTTCTCTCTCTCCTTTCATTAATTTCAAATTTTGCATAAACTACCATGAGCTACCATGATCTTGTCCCCATTTGTTTTGTAGGTCAATAATGAGACAACAATGCACTGGCACAAGGTTAGTATAGATAAGTGTTAGTCTATGACCACCCCCACCTATGCTTTGAAATATGGCAATTGCCTAGTCATGCATCTCACCTATTTGAAGGGGGCAATATGTAAGTACACATTTTTTGCACCTTGTTGCATCAAGTAAAAAATTTTGTACAATGACGTACTTTCCATAAAACATTCTATGTACTACATCCAAGTTATACTAGGTATTTATCTCATCATATAGCTTGACATGCCTTTAGGTCATTCTCCTAGTTAGCCTTAGCATTCCTCTAAACTTCCCAAACCTTGCTTGCCTTATTTCCATTCCCTTTTGGCTCGAGTTTTATTGGTTTTTCCATCTATAGTGAAACTACCACTTTTATTAGGTGGTGGTTTTGTAACTACCTCAACAACAACTTCAAAACCATCATGACAAATTTATAAATACCTTCATAGTTTCATTTATGACATGGTGGACTCATGCTATTGCAATAGTTTTGAAATTACTTGTCCGCTAAACTAGTGGTTTCATACATATTGGCTAAAATATAAAAAATGTGTTGTTTCATTTCACACATTCCACTTGTAGCACCTTGCCCGCCAATTTTATCTTATAATTTTTTTCCAACTCCCAATATCACAAAACTCGCTTTCTGAAGTTATTTTGGCAAGTCCTTTCATTTGGAGAAAGCCATTTTTTCACTATCTCTAGGTCTACAACCTTTTGTGCCATTTAAGTATTTTTCCAAGATTCCTCATTTTCCCTTTATCTCCATTTAGGTATTTGTTATACCTACATTTCCACTCTCTTTAGGTACTATCCATAAGCTAGAGAAGCAACTAGACGTTAGAAATCACAATACTATGGAAAATATTTTGAAGACTCTCTTCACTTTCTTTTCTTCTTCTAGCTTTATCAAATCAACTCTAAGCTTCCAGACATGAGGTGCAAAGGTCAAATAGAAGTTTTATTTAATTAGATTAGATGTTATTATGTTCGATTAATTTAGATTTAGTATGTAGTATGTTTTCTGCTTGTAGATGTGTTTGTTTTATTATATTTTTTCTTTCTTAAATTCTAATTTAATCCTCTTTCGCCATTCTAGATCTCTTTAGGGATCTATTGTCATATATTGGGGACTCTATACTTCCCCCTATTTTCTATAAATTAACTTTTCAAGCCTTTTTTTACCAATAGACCTTCCAAGGTCTTAAATTTTTTATTTATTCACTGTCCTCTATTCTAAACAACCTCTTGACAACTGAAATTTGTCTTGCTACCTTTACGAGAGCTCTACAAAGTAGCATTTTGTTGTCCTAGTCTTGGGCATCCCATGGACATTTTTATTGTCTTCTAGGTTATTCACTACCTTCTAAGGCACTATTGATTACTATCTTAGACTACATATAGTCCAAACAAACCTATGTTTGATTGGTAAACTATTGTATTGATTTGCTAGGCATTAAACATTGTTGAATATATCATCTTAAAGATTTTAAAGGCTCTTTGTCTTGCTTTCCCGTACTTGTGGGAGCTCATATGAATGTAGATTTTATTGTTAAACATTGTACAAGCTTACCAAACATTAAATATTGATATACACATCTTCATTTTCACTTTCCAAAGCATAGAATTGGCTATCTTTGAGTTGTCTTATTATTTATATGTTAACTAATATTATTGGATAGCCTCTATACAATTCTAGATCTTGCTCATAGTTTGATTTCTATTGATCAGTTAACATCACATTTTGACTGAGGTGTTAAAAACAAAATATATTTGCTTGTTGATTTTTGTGCTTTATTTTTAGGATAGCAGTACATAGATTTTATTATTGATTTCTTTTGAAACAATCGAACATTGGAAATATTCATTACTCATTGGAAATCTAATTTTATTGTATAGTGACATTCAAATTTACATGTCAATGGAGGTGTGGTCAGGTGTTTGGATCATTTGGTTCTCATGATGGAGACCAAGGTTCAATTATGCCCAAGGACATCTTAACGCCATAAAGCATGCTAAGAAGTAGCCCCACTAGAATTGTGGGTAGAATGTAGCCAAATACTATTGGAGGATATAATGTTGATGCAACCAAATAGTGTTGAAGGATGTAACAAGTGGACTACATGGAAAATTTGTGGTAGTAGTAGTCCCGCTAGAAATTTATAGGTGGAGAGGTATATAGAAACAAGTGTAGGTATAGGCCATTACGTGGTATTCATGTTGAAGTAGTAGGCTTGATAATCTAAAAATGTAATGGGGGTGGGCCTTGGTTTAACCCATATATCTAATAATAAAAAGACATTCAAATTTAAATATTAGGCATATAGATTGCACTTTAGTTTTCTTTGAACATAGAGATTGCATTACAATCATATCATTCAAACAATTTAAACATCATTTGCTTTATATCCTACATTAAATAGTTAATTGCATTAGTCAAAGTCATCTAGGAAAACAACATATAGGAAAGCTTGCATTAGAAATTAAATACACATCATTACGTTTCATTTAGGTGAATCTTGCCCTATTGTATTAGTAGTTAGTAAATATTATCAAACCAAAAAAATAAAAGGAAATGCATTAGGTTATATTATTTTTGCATCCATACAAATTCATGTGCCCTAGGATCCCATATCACATCAATGAGGAGTTAGAAGAAGAAGGAATTCACCTTCAGCCAATAGATGATCTCCTTGAATTTCTTATCGAAGTCAAATGATTTCTTGTAGAGCCTTTCAATTCTACCAACACTAAGGCCTTATCCTTCACCTCAACTTATTGACAAGTGCTTTCCATTAGCACCTCCCATTATCACTTAATTGCTCCCCTGAGAGCCAAGAGATGAACATTACCTATAAGCAACTCCCACAATCACTTTTTTGTTGCTTTGTGAGGACCCTCAGCATCATTGATCTATTTTTAGATCTCTTACCAGTGTGGTTTACTTTCTTGAACACACACCATGATGTGGCCACAAAACACACCTAGTGAACCTTGACTTCTTCCAAGAAAACTAGATATGACTTCTCCATTTTCACTAATATAACTCACCTTGTCCTAACAAGATTCACTCTTGAGGTCTCTTAGTGGGTGGTCCTACATCCCCAAATTTGGTTCTTTCTTTAGATATTCTTCTAGGACTATATGGCTTGCTTTGGTATGACCCCAAGAAGTTGCACAGTGTTGGAATTCCTTGAAACAATTTCCACATATGAATATAGACCCTTCATAATTTATATCTATCAAATTAGACATTCATAAGTTTCAAATTCAACAATTGGAACTTAATGACAAATGTGGACAATACCACTAGCCTTTTTATAGTTTATTACAAGTGGGTAATTATGTGTCATACTATGGAGATATGAGATGCCAATGCACTATTTTCCCAAGGTTGGGTGTAGTACCAAACAAGTACCAATTACAAGGGAATTTTTTAGTGATATTGTTCAATGTTTAAAAACTACTTTAAAGGATATTGCAATATCTCTTTCCTCTGATATTGGAGGTTGATTCCCTCAAGATGAATTCCTTAAATCTATGTCTCTTATGTATCCTCAACACTAGAATAATACTCAATAGTTTTATTTTTTTAACAATTTGAAGATATTGGGTCAAAACTTCTCTAAACTTTTAGAAATAAATGGAGAAAATTTTAAAGGAATTTGGAATAAATCTAAGCTTATAGAGCAACTTGCCTACTTTGCAATAACAATGATGGATTAGTTTAAACTTTTGAACAATCTCTTACAAGATAGATTGATAACAACTCTTTGGACAACCTTAAGTTAGAGTGAAATATTGCATGATTTAGTATTATAATATTTTAAACTTGTAGATCTATGTCAAACCATGATATTGGGGATGATGGAGGATGAGAGGTTTTTCAGTATGGTGGGATTCTTGAAATCAAAGATAAGAAACAAACTTGACTAGACCTTACAATTTTTTTTGAGGATGTATACAACTAGACATAATAACCGAAGTTATCCTTTTGAAAAGGAATTGGGAATCTAGAGGTTCACATGTGAAGGAAGGCCATGCAATACTTTGAATAATAGTAGCATGTACGCTACATGTATTGGCTCTAAGATGTAGCTAAGTAAAATTATGTAAATGGAAAAAAAAATGAAGACAAGAATGACTCTCAAAGTTAGAAAATCATTTGGCAAATGGAATATATTTGAATAGTAAATTTGAGAATGTCAACTTCAAGACTCAATTGTTGCCTACAATTTTGCCATTAGATTTTTACTATGTCCGTCAAAGTTGGCAATCTAACGGGTATTTATAGTGTATTCTGAAATCTTCTTGATTATAATTTTATTTGTGAAAAGTTGGACTTAAAATACACAAATAAAATAAATAAGTTATCGTTGGTGCATATTTATTTTCTTGCATTTAGTTTATTACATTTGCATTAGTGTGAACCTAGGATAAAATTACTAAGGTAGGTATCTACTTGAGTAGGTGCTATCTACCTTGTATAATATTAGGCATCTTCTTAGGGAGGTAATATGTCTTATGCATTTAATAATTGTGGTTGTATTGTCTTAGTTTGGTGGAGACTTTTACTACACGTGTATTATCTCCTTTATCCCACATTGATTGTAAGTACATCTCACTCAGTGGCATATACTATATATACCCACGTCATGAGATCTCATTTTGCATATTGAGTGCTTATCTTCTAATTTTGTAGTTGCGTCCTTATTCTAATGGAATAGTCACTTGTTGTATCTTTAATAGTAATTTTTCATGTGTAATTTAGCTTTTATGGCCTGTTCTTTTCATCTTGATATTAGGTGTGCATAGGCATCTATGTAAATCTTACATGGTATCAAAGAATTTTGTACTAGATCTAAAATGGAATTAGAGTATGTTGGTGATTCAAGACTTTTCCATCTCCATGGGGGATTGAGGGATTTGTGTGTGGAATCATTTTGTAGGCTTGTTTAGTGAATGATGGACCAACTCCTAGAGCACATCATTATGTCTAGAGGATCTAATAATGTTAGTTTTTCCTTTTGTTTCATTTGGATCAAGCATCAAAGGTGAGATATATAAAGGTTTGAAGCAAGGATATGCTTATGAGAATCTATAGGTCACTCAATTTTTGGTGTATTTTAGGGCATATATGACCCTATTATTATGTCTGTAGTGCTCAAAACCCTAGGACTGCCTATTTAATTTAGCCACGTACCTAACAAGGTACTACATATCATAGTCTTGTTAAGCACTATATGGGGAAACCTTAAGGAATAGGATCCCTACTACCTTGGAATGGGCTTTACTGATGGCCAAATCCTTTATTAGTAGGGTAAACTCCTATTATTAGTACTCAATGCAGCCAACCCAACTCCTATACCACCCTGTCAATGAATACAAGGAATATCCCCCCATAAAATTCCCTTCTTCTACCATTGAGTGATATCCACCCAATATCCATGTAGTTTTGGAGAAAAGATGGTGGTGTATGATAGTGGTCTTGAGGGAAACCATGATTAATATTGGAATCTAGAATATTCTAAGCATAATCTAAGAATCTTACCATTACGTGGTTTAGCATCAACATAACAATGGTTTTCCATCGGTTGAGCAATTATTATTGTCTTGTGTCAACTAATATTAGTTGACATCATCGGGCCTTTCACCCCCCAACCAAGCATCTCATCTCATTGTAGTTTTACTTTTGGTACTCAAACTTTGCGAGGTCTATTCATAAGCATCCATTCATAAGCATCCAAGCTCCAATTTTCAAGCAAATTTTTGGGTGGGTTTTTAGTGGTGTAATTGGTTCATGATTTTGGTGTCTAGTCTTTTCTAGAAATTAAAGTATCTCAAAGGTGTTGTTGGCTCATTCTCATTTTGGGAGCTTCCAAGGCTTTGTTTGTGTTCATACGATCTCAAATTCAAGCATTATTTTTTTAAAGTTCTTGAGTTTTCACATACTTCATGGAAGTAACCTTGGCTTGTTTTCATTCTATTTCAAAATTGTAGTTTTAGTATTTGGGCCTTTTTGGCAATTGTGACTCATTGAATATAAAGTTCCATCACCATATTTTGTAATAGACATCTCTTGACTATGTAATTTTGGGGGTTGTACATTTTGGTTGTATTGGTTCAGTCTCTTGATTAGTCTTTTGTTTGACTAATTCAAGGGATTTTATCATAGTTCATCATGGGTTTGAACCATCCTTTTATTATAACCTTGGATAGATGGAATTGTAAGCTTTAGAAAGAAGGGATCCTAAAACATCTTGAGAGGAAGGATCTTTTGCCTTATATCTATGGACTTGTTCCTAAACTAAGTGACATATATCAGAAGGGTAACTACTTTGACAACAAAGAATATGTCTTAGGACTGATTAGTTGTAATGTTGATGAATACATAGGATGGTCCATTTCACACATTAAGCACCCTCGCACTCTTTGGACCACCATTTAGGAGATTTATGAATATCTTGACGATCCTTCAATCCTAGATGATTTTACCTTGGATAGTCTTGTAACTGTTGATGTTCCTAATTCTACCCCTCCTCCAGAGACTTTTGATGATTTTTTGACTTTGTTGAATCCTATTATAAATGAGTCACAATTCTAAGGTTTAGGAATCTTCACCAATAACTTTGATAGTTATTCATACTAAGGCATATTATGTGGAAACTATTAGGGTAATAGGTTCCTTTCACCTTGCAATCCCAAAGTCTTGTTTTAATCGTAGACGATAAATAATGTTTGGTCTCCAAGAAACATGGAGAGGGTGAAAGTGGATGTCCCTATGCATGTGGGGATAATGATTTTTTATTATTCTATTCTCTTACATGAAATTGTAATGGTATTAATCATGGGAGGTTAAAAAATAAGTCAAATGTGATTTATGGAGCATCTCCCTCATCACGGGTTATGATAAGGAATTAATTTGCCCTTATGGAGTGCCTAAGGTTGAGAAAGTGGGCTTAAAGAGAGAATCTGATTGTTATGATGAGATTTATGATGCGTAGGTGGTGTAAGAGGAGTTACATTTTATTTCTAGAGGTTGAGCAAGTAGATATGGGCATTGGATTCTTACATGGAGGTTACAGGGGCCTAATTTTGGGTCTATGGTGTTTGTCCCTTATTTTATAAACTATTGATGGTTTCTTGGTTTTTATTATTCTATATATCAAAGCCTTAGGATAGGGATTTAAATATAGGTTTTTTGGTACATAAGTACTATTAGAATGTTGTTACATTCAGGAGAGAAGTTTTTTGTACATGTTCTCTTGGTTTAAAGATTAATATCGACCTGTGCTCTCTTTGATGGTGGAATTTTTTTATCGCAATGGTTTCTCCATGTACATCTAGTGCTATGTGTCACATTTTTATGGTTTGTTGATTTTATATGCTTTATCTATTTATATTTATTGGTAAACACATGAACATATCAAAATTTGTATACTTTGTTTGATGTTATTGCTACAATAGTTCACTTTGATTTTCAACATTTGGTATCAGAGCTCTGGTTTTGATAAGAGGGGGATGCCTTTCTAGAAGTGATGTGAGTTTTTTGTGTTGCAATGGGAGCATTTTTATTTATGTGTTTATAGATCTATGTGTGTATTGGAAGCCATGGAAAGTACATCTTGATTAGAGATTGAGATATTTCATGGTACCAATTACGATCTTTCAAAACTTAAAATGAAGGATCTCCTTGAAGAGAGAGATTAGTGGAGATCTATTTAAAACAAAGATAAACGAAAAAGCATGTTTGATGATGACTGGAAGAAATTGGATAAAAAGGAATGAGGAACCATTTGGTTGTGTCTTACAAATTTTAACTTGTTAAATGTTTTTTACGAGGTTATCTCATATCTCCTATGGAGAAAGATCAATGAGATCTACCAAACAAAGAGTCTAGTAAATAAACTTTATTTAAAAAGGAAATTATACTCATTAAAAATGAAAGAAGGGGATATTGTTGTAGAGCATTTAAATGAATTTAATTTAATTTTGAGTTAGTTAGGATCCATTGACATTAAGCTCGATGAGGAGGATAAGTGTATTTTGCTACATTTCTCTTTGCCTAAATCATGGGAAAATCTAATGATTACTATGAGTGGTTCAGTCACATATCCTAAATTGGATGCCCTTATTGTTGCCTTGATTATAGAGGAAATGAGAAGAAAATATATGGGTGAGGGCTCTAAAGATGCATTACATGTTTATGGAAGGCCCAATGATAAAGGAGGGTCTAAAAGAGATTGAAAAAAGTCTATTGAGAGATCTAAGTCTCGAGGCCATTCAAAGACCCCAAGAAAGAGCAGAGTGAAGTGTTGTAACTATGGAAATGGGGGCATGTTAAGAAGGAGAGAAAAATAAGAAGACTTACAACTCATCCACTAAAAAACATTATGATGATGGTGAATTTGAAGCTTTGTTTATTTCTACTAAAGTTCTTTTTGATGAATCCTTGTTGATTGACTCTGGTTGCTCATATCAAATCAATCCTCACGAGGAGTGGTTCTCTTCTTACCATGATTATGATGGAAGAGAAGTGTATTTGGGTGACAACAATTCGAATTGGATTGCTGGCCATGGGAAGGTATAGTCATGTTTCAATTATGGGAGGGTAAAAACCCTTGTATTTTTCATATTCCAAGACTTGTGAGAAATTTAATTTTTGTATCCAAGTTGAATGATTATGGATTACATGTGATATTTGACAAGTCTATTTGCATGTCGATGAGATGAAATTTGGTGGTTTCTAAAGGTTCTGAGGTTGGGACTTTGTTTAGGTTGAATGCCTCCACATTTTGTAACTCTACTAATGTAACTGGCAATTCTGAAAATGAATGTATGTTGTGGCATCAACATTTGGGCCACATTGGTGAAAAAGGTCTTCAAACACTTATCAATAAAAATATGATCGATAGTTTTTCTATTTGCTTTGATGAGTATTTTGAATTTTGTGAACATTATGTATTTGGAAAATAGAATAGAACATCTTTTCCCTCTAGAAGTTATAAAGAAAAGAGAATATTAGAAATAATTCATTTGAATGTGTTTGTCTAGTGGATGTGGGTTCTATGGGTAAACCTTGATATTGTATCACTTTTATTGATGATTGTTCTAAATACAAGTTTATTTTTTTGCATTCTAAATCTAAAGTTTTCTCCAAGTTTAAAGAGTTTAAGGCACCTATTAAGAAGTAACTGATAAGAAAACAAAGGTGTTGAGATCTGGTAATGGTCTAGTGAATATTATTCTAAGGAATTTGATTATTTCTGTAAGCATGTAGGTATTGTTCAGCAAAAGACTACCTCTTACACACAACAACAAAATGTGGTTACAGAGAGAATGAACCAAACCTTGATGGAAAGAGCTAGTATGTTGAGTGGTACATCATTGGATTGGTGCTTTTGGGAAAAGACTATGAGTACTAGTTATTACTTGATAAATTGACCTCCTTATAAAGCATGGATAGGTAAGAAACCTTTTGCTTCACATTTAAAGGTATTAGTTGTGAGGCTTTCATTTACATGCCAAAATAAAAGAGATCTAAACTAGATCCAAAAGCACATAAGTACATCTTTGTTTGTTATGGTTAGAATTTAAAAGGTCACAAGCTTTGGAATCCTCTAACCTAAAAAATGATCTATTCTAGAGATGTGATTTTAGGGAGTTTAGAGCATTTTCAAAACATATATAGCCAAAGGAAAAAGAATGAAGGAAGATGACACATTTTGAGACTAAGGTCAAAAAGTAGGAAGATGCACATGTTGAAGAAAAAAATGTTGGATTACGGAATGGAGAGGAAGAAAAGGGTTTAGATAAGAGTTTTGAGTAGGATGAGTAGGATGAGCAAGTCCAGTATGTAGAAGAATATAGGAAGAGCCTCTTACTCCAGCCTTAAGATGATCCATGAGATAATGGAACCTAACTGGAAAGTATAGCCCACCAATTTTTTGTTGTGTATTTGCTTTGTTATGTAATGATGATGAACCACTATCTTTCAAGGAGGCTCTCTCTTCAAAGGATAATGAGTCTTGGATGTAGTCCATGTAGGAGGAGATGATGACCTTAGAGAGATGTGACACCTAGGATTTGATTAGTTTGTTTGAGGGAAGAAAACCCATTGGTTGCAAATGGGTGTATAAAAGAAAATTGGAGCAAATAGATAGTTAGAGAGGTACAAGGCTAGACTGGTGGTTGAGGGCTATTGTAGGGAGAATTGATTTTTGGTGAAATTTTCTCTCCTATTGTTAAATTATCTTCCATTAGATTCTTATTATCTATTGTTGCAAATTGTAGTTTTCAGATTGACAAAATGGATGTTAAAACTACTTTTTTGCATGGGATCTTGAAGAAGAAAATTATATGTGACAACTTGAAGGTTTTATGGTAAAAGGAAAGGAACAATTCGTTTACAGGTTGAAATAGACATTGGATGGTCTAAAGTAATCACTTGGAATGTGGTATCAAAAGTTTGATGCATTTGCATTGAAAATGGGTTTGTTAGGAGCAAAGATTACTATGTTTATGCTAAAATTATTGATGATCATATTGTTATCATTGTCTTGCATGTGGATGACATTTTCTTTATTGGTAACAACAAGGGGATGATTAGGGAGCTCAAACCTCAACTTCTTGGCACATTTAATACAAAGGATTTAGGGTCTGTAAAATACATTCTTGGTATGGAGATCAATAGGGATTGGGTACATAGGAAGTTTTGGCTAAGTCAAAGTAAGTATGTTGATACTATTTTCTAGAGATTTTTTATGTAGGATTGTAAACCAATTAGTATTCCTTTACCAAATTACACTAAGTTTTCTTTAGATATGTGTCTTAAATTAGATGATGATTTTGAGGATATGTCTAACATGCCTTATTCTAGTGTTGTTCATAGCTTGATGTATATAATGGTTTGCACTAGATTGGATATTGCCAAGCAGTGGGTATTCTTAGCAGGTTTATGTCAACCCTTGGTAAGGAGCATTGGATTTATGATAAAAGGGCATTTAGATATTTATGAATAAATTTTGATTGTTTCTTATGTTATCATGGTAAAGTTATGTGGGAAAGACATTAGACATTCAAGGCTATATTGATGCAGATTGGGTTGGTGACTTGGATAGTCGAAGGTCCACTAGTGGCTATGTGTTCTCTTTATTTGGAGATATAGTTAGTTGGATGAGTAAGAGGCAACCTATATTTGCTTTCTCCACCACTAAAGTAGAGTATATGGCTACTACACATGCCTCTAAGGAGGTAGTATGGTTATAGAGACTGTATTTAGGTATTGGTTTTTATTGCAGGGTGGTTAAAATTAGATGTGTTAGTTAGAGTGTTATTTGTTTAGCTAAGAATCCCATATACCATGTTCATACTAAGCATGTTCATGTACAATATCATTTTTTTCATGAGACGGTAGAGAATGGTAAGGTCATGCTATAAAAAGTTGACACTCAGGATAATTTTGTAGATTCCCTCACAAAGCCAGTGAACACATAAAAGTTCT
Organism: Cunninghamia lanceolata; assembly: GCA_027924645.1. Classification (NCBI taxonomy): domain Eukaryota; kingdom Viridiplantae; phylum Streptophyta; class Pinopsida; order Cupressales; family Cupressaceae; genus Cunninghamia; species Cunninghamia lanceolata. The sequence goes on from BSBN01000197.1 coordinate 40,944, forward strand.
CTTGGTGCAAGAAGGTCATAGGCCTTGGATCTCGTACTCAATTTATTTTATGTTTCCTCATTATGTCATTGCAATGTTAATGTCAAGTGTGAGAATGGTAGGATTAAAGGTGTCGTTCACCTTGCAATCCTAAAGTCTTGTTTTAATCATAAAAAATAAATAATGTTTGACCTCCAAGAAACATGGAGAGGATGAAAGTGAATGCCCCTATGTGTGTGGGGACAATTATTTATTATTATTTTATTCTCTTACATGAAATTATAATGTCATTTATCATAGGAAGTTACAAAAGAAGTCAAATGGGAGTTATGGAGCATCTTCCTCATCGTGGGCTATGACAAGGCATTAATTTTCCCTCATGGAGTGCCTAGGATTGGGAAAGTAGGATTAACAAGAGAATCTAATTGTTATGATGAGATTTATGATGTGTAAGTGGTGTAAGAGGAGTTACATTCTATTCCTAGAGGTTGACCGAGTGGATATGGGCATTGGATTTTGCATGGAGGTTATGGGTGCCTAGTTTTGGGTCCATGGTATTTATGCCTTGTTTTGTAAACCATCCATGGTTCTTGTTTCCAAATGTTTTTTATATTAGATCCTTGGGATAGTGGTTTAGATATAGATTTTATAGGTACACAGGTACTGCCAGAATGTTGTCAAGTTGAGGAGATAAGTTTATTGTACATGTTCTCTTAGTTTAAAGATTAATAGGGGCTTGTGTTCTCTTTGATGGTGGAATTTTTTCCCACAAGGGTTTCTCCACATACATCTAGTGCTATGTGTCACATTATTATGGTTTGTTGATTTTATATGACTTCTCCATTTCAATTTATTGGTTACTACATGAAAACATTAAAATCTGTACATTTAGTTTGATGTTATTCCTACAATAGTTCACTCCGTATTTCAACGTTTTGAGGATTCTTTGACTTTATTGAATCCTATTACAAATGAGTCGCCATTCTAAGGTTGAAGACTTTTCTTTGATGATAGTCTTTCATACTAGGGTATATGATGTGGCCACATCTTGGGATGAGCGATGTAGTTACGTGGCATGCATTGAATTTCGCATTCATCTCCTACTTCTAAAGAGTATAGAGTTGCTTCACTAATGGCTTTTAGTGATTTATTTTAGTAGGACCACTCATGCCATTCATACATAATTCATTAGGATGGTCATTTAATAAATATTTAGGGTTTGTTTAGCAAGTTTGACCTTTTAGATTTGGAGGAAACAATTGATGGGATTTGTCCCCTCTTTAACGATATCTGTCAGGGAGTCAAATATCATTCTCTAGATATCATGAAGGCCCATACTAACCCTCCTATTCTTTCTCCGCCTATACATGCTTCCATGGTGACACAATCTACAAATCTCAAGTCTTTTGATTCATCTCCATCATCATTGATCTTGGCACCTTCTATGAGAGTATTGGGTTCTCATTGGTTTTGATGAGGGTGGACTCCACCTAAAACACATACAATAACAATTTATAGATTTCAAATAAACAAGAACAAAATATCGAGAAAGATTAGTTAAGCAAACTGTAAACTCTTTCATAATTTATTTAATAAACTTGCCTATAAAAGGCTAAAAATTTGAAATACAATCACCAAGGTCATATGCCCTCTTATTACAACAATATGGACTATCTTACAATAGAAATATTTGACTTACAGAGCCTTCTGGAGCTATCTTCTGATATCTACCTGACCTCCTTATTTGCATGAACAGGACTTGCCATTAACTCCAAAAATTCCCTCCCTGGAACTATTAAAAATAGGCTATAAATACACATCGGCACCACTTAGTGTGATTCACCCCAATGTTAGCTTGCTTTGAAATGTGTAACTCCCATTTGGGTGCCAAAATGAACCCAACTATCTTTTTTCCTGCCCAAGAAAGAATTTTAAAATTTTAAAATTGAGAAACTAGATAGTGCAACTTCTAGGAGTCATAACTTTTGAACCGGGTGTCTGATTGACGAACCGTTTGATGCGTTGGAAAACTTGTGAAGAGATCTATCAAGCTATAACCTGCTTTTCCAATTATGACAACTTTTGGGCCATTTAGGGATGTCTAATTGCTTCAAATTTGATTCCAGAACTTTTTTAGGAACCTCAAAAATGGAAACTTTAATATCTTGAAATCTAGACATGATCTTGTGCTGAAATTTACCAAGAATGTTTTTTGACTATTTCGAAGCTTTGGGGAAAATTTCGGACCCAACTGCATTTCCGATATAGGGTTACTAAAAATAGTAAGTCCTGGTATTCTTAGCCTTTTTGGAAACTTTAAAGGTTCTGAATCATTATTCAAGCAAATGGGTATTCACAAAAACCAAAATTAAAAAAAAAAAATAGAAAAGAAATTTTTTTTTTTGGTTGTGCAAGATTGCTCTACACCTCTACATGCTCCTGCATCAAGTTTGGATAGCTTACCTAGTTCAAGAGCATTTTTATCCCAAACCTTTACATGGTACTTGATTTCTCTTATTAAAATTTGTTACAATTTAGAATTACTAGTTTGGAGAATCTTAAGTAGTTTTTAGAGAAGTCATCACCTTCATATTTGGCTCTTGTTCTACAATAGTTTCCACATTGTTGTGAGATGTCATCTTCTTTAGTTAATCCTGGGACTCTTAATTAGATTGTGACACCTTTCAGCATTGAGTTGGTGGCAAATGAGTAGCTTCCATAGATCTACATCTTGTGATTTCTTCCTTCATATTTATTTAATGAATGGTAAGATCTTCTACATGCACCTTTGAGTTTGTTTTTTCCCTAAGGGAAAAAATATTGTTTAATGCATGGATCATCTTTAGTAATCAATGTCAAGCATCCACTACTAGCACATGAGACTATAGATTGGAGGCTACACAATCCTTCTTCACTTTCTCTTTCTTCTTTGGGTGATTTTTTCATTCTTGCATGGGGGTTTTCTCCTTCTCATCCTTTGAGAGAGATCCTTTTGTGCATAGGTACCTAGCATGGATACACATTTTCATAGACCCATTCCATCCACCTGTTAGTGCCTGCTCTAACATTTAGGTTTCAAGCATTTTACATTCGCAAGCACCTTCTAAAAATTTAGAAAATTGATAGGTTTGTTGGCCTTCACAGTTAAAATGCATGTGTCTTGGTATATACAAAGGGGTTTGTATGTACAAGAGGAGATGCCATTGGCGGGCTTGCAGAAAAGTTCAATTGGCCTTCAAAAAATGGTGAAAAAATCAGTTATATGCCTCCTTGTATGTATATCGGGTTTGTATATTCAATGGGGAATCTTTCGCAGATTCTAGGAATATTCCCTGCTTGTATATTGGGTTGCATGTATATTTTGTGTTGTATGTTTAGACATACAACGGCTAGATACAAAGGAAAACATGCAAAGAAAATATACAAGGAGGTGCATGTACATTCGCTACAGTGAAAGATACATTGGCCGATGCATATGCAAGAAGAAACATGTACATTTGGCGACATACAAAGCAGGAGATACATTTGGTGGGGTCCGCCTCACATGCAAAGGGCTTTGTATCTCATATACAAAACAGAATGTATATGCGATATGCATTCGTTATATGCAAAGCGAAATGTGCAAGGGGCCGATATACAAAGGGTGGGGCCCGTAGACATACAAGGCAACAATGTACATGAAGAAAGGTGCAAGTAAAGAAAAGATACAAGGCATGGGGCCCGCCGGGTGCATATACAAAGGAGATTGTATGTTTGAACATACAAGGGAACATACATTCTTAATGTGCATGACCCAGATCCGAAAAGGTTTGCAATGTAATTGATAAAGGCTCAAATCCGATGAATGTATGTTTTGGCTTGTATGTTCGCATTGTATATGCAATATACAAGGCGAACATACAATGGAGCGATATACAAGCTAGACCTGATTCAAAAGTCAGATTTGGCTAATTCAGCATAGGCATCTGCGGCTTGAATGTATTTGGCATTTGTATATGCCGATATACAAAGGGATGAGATACAAGGCCCGGATTTGAAAACTATCCCAATCTGTTTCGTAAAATTTGAAATCTGCGGCATGTATATTGCATTGTATGTATGCAATATATAAAATGGAAAGATGCAAAAGGTGATACAAGATGGACCCGAGTAGAATTTTGATTTGTTCTATATAGATTTGGGGTCCGCTTTGTATGTTAAAGAATTGTATGTATATGCATTGGCATATACAAAGGATTTGAAAGGCAGGAAAGCGGGCAGTTGTATATGCATTTAAATATGCATATACAAGGGTGAAAAAGGCAAAATTGATGGCAAAAAAGTCAATGATGGGAGCACATGGTGCGTACGTGGCACGATTTCATTGGTTGGCGACTTTTCAGCATGTTTTGGTGCCATTGATTTTGGCAATAGGAAGAAATTCGACGGTCATGATTCAAACTTTCAACAGCGAAGGATTTCCCGTGCTCGCTGCATCTTTTCTGGCGGGAATCTTCAGAGCACGGACCGTTGCTGCATCCTATGGGTTGGTATGCCATTAATGGCAAAGGAATTGGAGAGATATGGTCTGATTGATAAGTCATCTACCCAATCAATGAGGAAAAATCTTCAGGCAGTGGTGCAGATCCCAATCTCACCTGCTTTTCTTCCTCCTCCCTGCTGCATTCAATTCTTTGGGCACCATTCAGATGATGCATTGAATCTGGAAATTTTTTGAGATGACATGTACTTTGATTGCTGAGTACACAGTCTTGTTATAAAATGCAAATTGTGCTACTCATTTCAGTGGTTGAAGACTTGGGCATTTTTTGGGGGAAAAATAACGAAAGACAGAGCATGTTCCTGGCTATTTTGTCTCTGTTGGAGTTTATGAGTTGCATTTGAGTGCACCTTGCACATATGTTCAGTTTCTTGTCATTTTATATGAAAAATGCATTATTGCATGTGTTTATCTGTCTGTCTCCATGTGTTGTATGCATTATCTTCTTTTGAATCAGGTTGCTAAGGGTTTCTCAGATTCTAGGGTATGGATTTTTGTATCACATGCTTAATATTTAACTTCCATTTAAGGAGTGGATTAAATTGTTTTAGGTTGAGTATGGAGAAGGTTGTATGTTAGCTGGGATATTAGTAAGTAGAGACAGTTAAATACTTATCCTTGGGTGGTGTTTGTAAGGCAAATACCAGTCCTAACCCCTTGAAACTTGAATGCCAGTTGCAAGCCATTCTCTTGTATACGTCTAGTTGACTCCTTGCCCCGGGATAGGCATCGGTCTACTTCTAGATTAGTAGTTATGATCCAAAACCCCCTATCTTGCATCCAAAAATTAACACAAATCCTTTCATAATTCCCACCTGTTAGTTGTAGGAGTAGAAATAGGAACCCTGCATACTCTCATTTCCAACCAGTTAAATATGTCCAAGAATGTTGCCAAACTTGTGACCTATCATGAAAATTTTGGTCCAAACATGAGAGTATTCTTCCCGTTATTGAAAAGCTAAATCCTTCTATCATTGGGTGAGTCAAAGCAAAACCTTTAGCTATAGGGATCCCCCCTTTGGTGCAGCAGAACTAGAAGTGAAGGGGAGGCAGCTCACGCAACCTCCCGTATCTGTTGGCCGAATCTGCCTGTGCATTGGAGCTGGCAAACCCTCTGCCGATTCGAACACTAATAGAAATGGCAACTCTGCTGGGGAACAAGAGTCAAATAGTGTGAAATCATTGCTGCATATCCAATTCTTTCATGTGAATATGGTGCTCTGCTGGTGGAATGAACTCAAAAAAATATTTGTTTTGTGATGAGCTTTCAATTGTTTAAAAATTTTATCCTCTTTGGAGAGGTGGCGACTCTGCAAATAAGTTTTCAGTGCACATGAAAGGTTGATGTATGTTGTTGTGATAAAGATTTTTTGTTCAAGACTTCAACATCTGGATGAGAAAAGGTACCTAGTTCTTCCCACTTTTATTTGTTTTATTGCATAATTTAAGTGCCAAGGGGAAGCCTCAGGTCTTAGGTAGATATAAGATGTTTGAAAGTGGGATTTATATGAATCCAAACATGTATTCACCCATACTCAGCCAGGAGGGGGATGAAATGTTGTGTAAAAAAATTGAAGAGATAAAGAATAGGTTGATATCCTTAGAGGCTAGGCAAGCTCAGTTAAATAGTAACCCCGTTATGTCTGGCAGTCAAAATGCTAAACCTCTTGTCAATTCTTTTGATCCTTTGTATGACCAACTAGATTTGTCATGGGTCAATTATGAAGTTGAAAGTATGCATGCTCAAATTTACAATCAGATGCCTAGATTTAGTGGACACAGTGTGTGTGATGGGGGTGCACATATCCAAAAATTTCACAGATTTATGGAGAGACACTCATTTAGAGATGAGGATATGTGGATGAGGTTTTTTGTTAGATCCTTTGGTGCTAGAGCTAGAGATTGGTATTTGAGCTTTCCAAAGAGATCCTTTGCCTGTTGGGATGAACTTGTTGACTATTTTAGAAAAGAATTTGCAAGAGAACCTGTTGATCTTGTTGCAAGATTGATGGAAATTAGAAGACAAGATGAAGAGTCCATTATTGATTTTAGTCATAGATTTGCAGTTGCCCTTTCACAAATCCCTGAAGACTTCAAACTTGATACTTCAGCCTGCATTGGCATATATTTTGAAGCTTTTGAAGAGGGCTCTAGTGCATTGTTGAGGGATTTCAATATAACAAGTGTGCAGATGGCATACAAATTTTTAGAAAATACAGAAAAAAAAAAGGAATGAGCACATACTGAATTCCCTGTCCACAGGCTTTGGTGTGAATAACAATTGTGTGGCTGCAAATGACTGAGTGATCATGGCATCATTTGAAGACAAATGTGAAAATGAAAAGATTAAAGTTGACAATGCTGCTATACTTGAACATACTGCTGATAACAATGCTCAACTGGATTGCTCACCAGTTGAGGACACCAAAGAGAGGATCAATGATGACTCCCATTTCAAGGTTGAGGTATCTGATTCTGAAAACAATGACGAGGTTATGGACAGCAATGAATACTTGTTTGAGTGGGTTTGTGGAGACAATTGTGAGTATTGTGCACAAGATAGAGAAGAAATAAGCAAACAAAGGAGCAGTTCCATGTTTGAGTCATTGCCTTTTATTCATACACATGGAAATGATGAAGGGCAATCAGAGATTGAAACTAGTAGTAGTGATGAGCATGATTGTTCTTTATTTGATTATGGTTTTGTTTATGACACATAGGTTGATACTCCTCCACATAAGGTATTCATTGGTAATGAAAATGCATGTTTGGTTGCCCATAAACCAGCGGCATATTGTAATGAAATTGTAACACTTGGATCAACCTTTTTTGAAACATATAGTGATGAGGATCTGTTTAAGTATGGTGAGGATCAAGGCACTGTTATTGATAAGGATTTTGAATTTCATCCTAATGAAAGAGAAATCAACATATGTCATGAAGGTTATTGCAAAGATGTGCTTAAGTATGATCCTTTCCTGTCTGGTGCAACTGAAGATTATGTACATGAAGTGTACAAATATGGATTTGAGAGCTTTATCTTTGATATGCCAGCTTTTGATAAAGTGAGACTTGATGCTCCTAGCTATATGACGGACTATGAGTACTTTCAATTTTTAGTCCAGCTGGGAGATCATTTTACAATGCATGTTGTTGATATAGATGATGATAAGTGTTATATGTTATATGAGAATGCATTGTTTAATGAATGTGACATTCACATGTCGCTTGATGATGAGGTTTGTTTGCATAAGGTTGATAGGAGTGAGCTCAATGAGATGTTTGAATATGCAAGTGACAAGGTTTGTTTGTGGTAAGATCATGGCAACATCTTCAGGCTTGACCCAGTGAGATCAGAAGAAAATCAAGTGTTTGACAGAGGAAAATTCTAGTTTTTCCTTTTTGGTGGCCTGGGGCCACCAAGTAAGTTTTAACTAAATATGTTTTGTGATGTAGGTTGGTATGTGTTTGACTCTGTGCCCAATGGATAAGGGACTGGCCTGCATCCCAGAGATCTGAGGTTCTTGCCATGCTTGCAAGAGGCATGCATCCCCAAACAAAGCCAATGTTAGTGCCTGCTCTGACATTCAGGTTTTAAGCATTTTACATTCGCAAGCACCTTCTAAAAATTTAGAAAATTGATAGGTTTGTTGGCCTTCACAGTTAAAATGCATGTGTCTTGGTATATACAAAGGGGTTTGTATGTACAAGAGGAGATACCATTGGCAGGCTTGCAGAAAAGTTCAATCGGCCTTCAAAAAATGGTGAAAAAATTAGTTATATGCCTCCTTGTATGCATATTGGGTTTGTATCTGCAATGGGGAATCTTTCACAATTTTTGAGAATATTCCCTGCTTGTATATCGAGTTGCATGTATATTTTGTGTTGTATGTTCAGACATACAACGGCTAGATACAAAGGAAAATATGCAAAGAAAATATACAAGGAGGCGCATGTACATTCGCTACAGTGAAAGATACATTGGCCGATGCATATGCAAGGAGAAACATGTACATTGAGAAGATACAAGAGGTCTTGTACATTCGGCGACATACAAAGCAGGAGATACATTTGGTGGGGTCCGCCTCACATGCAAAGGGCTTTGTATCTCATATACAAAATGGAATGTATATGCGATATGCATTCATTATATGCAAAGCGAAATGTGCAAGGGGCCGATATACAAATGGTGGGGCCCACAGACATACAAGGCAGCAATGTACATGAAGAAAGGTGCAAGTAAAGAAAAGATACAAGGCATGGGGCCCGCCGAGTGCATATACAAAGGAGATTGTATGTTCGAACATACAAGGGGACATACATTCTTAATGTGCATGACCTGGATTCGAAAAGGTTTGCAATGTAACTAATAAATGCTCAAATCTGATGAATGTATGTTTTGGCTTGTATGTTCGCATTGTATATGCGATATACAAAGCAAACATACAATGGAGCGATATACAAGCCAGACCCGATTCAAAAGTCAGATTTGGCTAATTCAGCGCAGGCGTCCGCAGCTTGTATGTATTCGGCATTTGTATATGCTGATATACAAAGGGATGAGATACAAGGCCTAGATTTGAAAACTGTCCCAATTTGTTTCGTAAAATTTGAAATCCGCGGCATGTATATTGCGTTGTATGTATGCAATATACAAAATGGAAAGATGCAAAAGGTGATACAAGCCGGACTTGAGTAGAATTTTGATTTGTTCTATATAGATTTGGGGTCCGCTTTGTATGTTAAATAGTTGTATGTATATGCATTGGCATATACAAAAGATTTGAAAGGTAGGAAAGCGAGCAGTTGTATATGCATTTGAATATGCATATACAAGGGCGAAAAAGGCAAAATTGATGGCAGAAAAGTCAGCGATGGGAGCACAGGGTGCCTACGTGGCATGATTTCATTGGTTGGTGACTTTTTAGTGTGTTTTGGTGCCATTAATTTTGGTGATAGGAAGAAATTTGATGGTCATGATTCAAACTTTCAACAATGAAGGATTTCCCATGCTCGCTGCATCTTTTCTGGCGGGAATCTTCAGAGCACGGACTGTTGCTGCATCCTACGGGTTGGTATGCCATTAATGGCAAAGGAATTGCAGAGATATGGTCTGATTGACAGGTCAACTAACCAATCAATGAGGAAAATCTTCAGGTGGCGGTGCAGATCCCGATCTCACCTGCTTTTCTTCCTCCTTCTCCTTGCTGCATTCAATTCTTTGGGCGCCATTCAAATGATGCATTGAATCTAGAAATTTTTTGAGCTGACATGTACTTTGATTGCTGAGTACACAGTCTTGTTATAAAATGTAAACTATGCTACTCATTTCGGTGGTTGAAGACTTGGGCATTTTTTGGGGGAAAAATAATGAAAGATAGAGCATGTTCTTGGCTGTTTTGTCTCTGTTGGAGTTTATGAGTTGCATTTGAGTGCACCTTGCATATATGTTCAGTTTCTTGTCATTTTATATGAAAAATGCATTATTGCATGTGTTTATCTGTCTGTCTCCGTGTGTTGTATGCATTATCTTCTTTTGAATTTGGTTGCTAAGGGTTTCTCAGATTCTAGGGTATGGATTTCTGTATCACATGCTTAATCTTTGACTTCCATTCAAGGAGTGGATCAAATTGTTTTAGGTTGAGTATGGAGAAGGTTGTATGTCAGTTGGGATATTAGAAAGTAGAGACAGTTAAATACTTATCCTTATGTGGTGTTTGTAAGGCAAATACCAGTCCTAAACCCTTGAAACTTGAATGCTAGTTGCAAGCCATTCTCTTGTATACGTCTAGTTGACTCCTTGCCCCAGGATAGGCACTGGTCTGCTTCTAGATTAGTAGTTATGATCCAAAACCCCCCTATCTTGCATCCAAAAATTAACACAAATCCTTTCATAATTCCCACCTGTTAGTTGTAGAAGTAGAAATAGGAACCCTACATACTCTCATTTCCAACCAGTTAAATATGTCCAAGAATGTTGCCAAACTTGTGACCTATCATGAAAATCTTGGTCCAAACATGAGAGTATTCTGCCTGTTATTGAAAAGCTAAATCCTTCTATCATTGGGTGAGTCAAAGCAAAACCTTTAGCTATAGGGATCCCCCCCTTGGTGTGGTAGAACCAGAAGTGAAGGGGAGGTAGCTCACACAACCTCCCGTATTTGTTGGCCAAATCTACCTGTGCATTGGAGTTGGCAAACCCTCTGCCAATTCAGACACTAACACCACCTAAGCTAAGGTTATGAGGGGGGGTGTTGGTACATAATTATTTTCTTATGTTTATTTTATTAAACTCACATTAGTGTGCACCTAGGATAAGATTATTATGTAAGTATCTACTTGGTTAGGTGTTATCTCCGTTGCATAATAGTAGGCATCTTCTTAGGGAGGTGATATATATTATGCATTTAATTTATGTGGTTTTACTTAGTTTGGTGGAGACTTGCACTACACATGTGTACTATCTCCTTTAACCCAAATTGGTTGTAAGTACATCTCACTTGGTGGCATATGCTATATATACCCACCTCATGCTCTCATCTTGCATATCAAGTACTTTTAGTGTACATTTGCAATTACATCCTTGTTCTAATGTAATAGTCATGCGTTGCATCTTCAATCTTTAGCTGTCATTCATAATTTGGTTTTTGTTGCTTGTCCTTATCATCTCAATCTTGGGTGTTCATATGCATCAATGAAAATCTTAAATGGTATTAGAGCATTCTATACCAAATTTGATAGTTAAATGAATACACTTTGCCTTTTTAGAACTAACATATTGTTATTTTATAACGTTCTATTTTAGAATCTAAAGTTTAAATATTATTTGCAAATTTAATTATATTTGTAGCATATATATAAAGTAGCCTCAAAATGTCATATGATAATACTAAAATAATTACTCATTAGTACTACCAATGTAATAGATTTGACAAACATCATATCTTAACTTGCTTAGTGATTTGTAATTAAGCCATTAGATAAATTCATAATTGAAACTTAAGTAGAAAAATACCATCCAAACTAATTAAAATGCAATTTATTCTTTATTAGTACTTAGGGTAAAATTTGGATTGTTTAGTTTAGTGTTTAAATCCTCCTTTCACCCGTTACATTCGAGGACCCTCGAATTGAGTGGAAGAGCACTATCAGGTCCTTGGTCACTCACAAATGTAGGGAAACTTGGATTAGGGTATTTGATTATCAATTTTCCTTCTCTTATGATCAATTGTCCATCAAAACCCTAATTATGCAAATACAGAAGTAAACAGATGAATAACGGGAAATGCCTCTACAAAAAGTTGTAAAATTATAAATGACTATGCACTTATTTTTGGGGTTTCGAGGTGGAAAAGTTGGGGAAAAAAGAGCGGGCGCCTAAGTCCAGTGCCATGCTTTTTGTTACTATTTGCGAACAAGATCTGCAACCTGTTTCTACTGCACCGAAAGTTTTTCCGTCACGAAACTTTGAGGACTAATGAGTGGGCGCCCAAGTCCAGGTAGATGTTTCTTTTACTAATATGTAATTCTGACACTCCAATATGCCCTCTTGCAACTTCACTTTGTCTACATCATTAACCTGTAACTTGCAATCATGAAACTTTGGGAGGGGGTTGTGGTGTTTAGGAGATTGTCTCAATCAAACCCCAGAAGGACACTTAAGTCTTCCAAACACTTTTGTCAAATAGAGAGTGCGTGCCTAGGGAGGCAGAGGCAAAAACCAAATGAATAATGATCACAAACACAATAAATGTCACCTTATAGTGAAGATCTCATGGGAGGAAGATGCTCTTCATTCCATGAGGAAATGGATGCTCAAATCTGCAAACACAAAACACAAACACAAACACATAGACCACACAAATCTGCTCTTGCAACATAATGAAAGCCTTGAATCACCTTGAGAATGTCTAAAGTTCACTATGATCATCTAGTTGAAATCTAGTTTACAAATGAATGCCTAAACATGCTTTTATATTCAACTAGAAACACTCTCGCCAAGATTTTCGTAATTCAAACTTACCATGTCAACATAGGACCCAAATAACGGTCACAAACTGACACTCAAAAATTGGGACTGCCCCAAAATAGGGCAGGACTAGGGTGCGGGCGCCCAAGTCCTCCCCCCTATTTTGGGTAGGGATTATCTCAAGTAGTCCCCCTAGGTCCTATTTGTCAAGACACTTACGGGTTTTCTCATCAGGATGTTGAAATATGATGTAAAATGTTCTAAATGTACACAAAAGACTCGGGAGCTAAACCTAAAGAGGGAAAAGCCCCCAAGGGGACATTTTTTGATGTTACATTTAGCCCCCACTTTAATGTATGTATAAATGCGAGGCCAATACATGCATTAAAATACGATCTGTAACATGCCACTTGTTCTACCAAGTAAAAACAACTAAGTTTTAACCCAAGAGTAAATAAATCATGAATCCAATACATGAGTAATAAATTTTTTCCTTCCTTTATTTGAAAAATGCACATTTGGAATACATTCCAAACTTCCATTGCATAATCAAATTACATTTCCTCAATAAAATAATTGAATATTTCTCTTTACAATTTTTTCATAAAATAAATACATACAAGCTCCAAGAGCTTTAACTAAAAAATAGGGATACATATGATTGTATACTTGTCTGTCTTCAATATTCCCTACCACCAACTACATGAGGGGAAGCATCACTCAAGCGATTTACCTCCAACCACGGACTAACTGCGGTCCCCTGCACATTTACCAAACTGGTAAACGGCCCTACCCTTCGACGAAGGGATTGGTATGGTAACCCCAAATAAAATAGGCCTAATTTGAGCAAGGTGTTGTGTCCTATATTAACTAGTACTATCATACTATGGCTACAACCACCAAAATATGAAATCCCTACTAGAAATGCAAACTTGGATCATAGTGAACCTAGACAGTGTAAACGTTGGCAATTTACACCACTTTGGCCAAAGTTTTCTTGTCTCATATTCGCCCACCCTTCTATCTCGATTGGGAAAGACAACTATCTCTATACAAAAGTTATTCCCTTACTCATGGATCAACAAATCCCAGGAATAACCCCACTTAACAAATGTATCATTCTCTACACATAGGATATTCTTTTTCCCATGGATCAACAAATCCTAGGAATATCCCCGTTGAACAATTACATCAAACTCTATTCTAGGTTATCTACCTATTCCATGGATCACATATCCCAAGGTTAACCTATTACATGCTTTTACTAGGATACAAATATCGAAGTAATACCACTTGAATCCTATTTTCACTAACTTTCCTCTTATATAATTTTCTTATACGAACACCAATCAATGATTGATTTATGATTCTATCTAGGTAAAATATCAACCATAGACACTTTCTCACAATCACAATACAAATTTACTAACTATATATATTATTGATAGACATTCACATCAAAAATTCAACATTGCAATCGCTTAAAAACAATACATTACATAATGTTTTGAAAATAGGAAAAACATAGAGAAGGAGAAATAAACCCCATGCCTAAGAATATAGCTCCAAATGGATCAAAGACTCTTTTGTTTAAGTTCTTCCAAAAACTCTAAATCGCTCCTCCAAATAAACAACTTACAAAAGCAAAATGACAAACTTTCAGCACTAACGCAAAACTCAAATTTGATAAGAGAAGGCTCTTGATTTGAAAAAGGTGCAATTAAAAATAAGGGAGAGTACCCCCTTTTATACTACAACCAATTCAAAAATGTTGATCTAATGACGACATGCTTAACCAACTCAAAAAATGTTGACACTGTGAGGACATGCTTACAAAATCTAAAATTAGTTCATTTTCCACGGCTAAGATAAAAAAAAAGTGTTTGTTAAACACTATAAGGTAACAACATTAACCACCATATCCTAAACGCTTTAAAAAAAGGAAAATATTATATGGGGTAAGTGGTAAGACTTTAATTCTTACCCACTTCCCCTCTAACGGCTACCCCACGTGCATCGTGGGTGGCAGTGGTTATTCTCCCATAGTCCTAGGCAACGTGCCTCATATGGAGCAATCACACGCCTTTAAACATGCTTTATAACTTTATAAGCATAAGCTATAATTATTGTTTTAATAATATTAAAACTTCCCCACCAAGCGCTTACTAACTACTCTATTTTTTTAAAAAACTTTATAACTTTTAATAAAGTTCCTCCCCTTTTTAAGGGATACGTGACTTTTAACTTTTTATAAACTATATATATATATATATATATATATATATATATATATATATATATATTTCATAAATCACAAAAATTACTTATAACATATTATTCGTAAATTTATTTATCGCCATAGCAACTTTATAGACAAAAATATCATAACATGCATATACAACAAAAGGGATGATAAATCTCTCAAATCATAAATAACTATATATACACATGTATATATATATATGTTTATAATAGCAATAGCTATCATATATATATACATATATATGTATATCAACTTCACTCAACCAAAAAAACTCATGACCCACATACTAACGACATAAATGAATGGAAACCACACATACATTGGTGACATGAACGACAACCACATAAACACATGCATACCATAAAATCGTTTCACGATAAAACTTTGTCTATGTAATCGTAAACTTATCAAGATGCAGATTAAATCATAGTTCTCACATGATCATCAAATATGCAATCAAGATTCACAACAAACATCACTTCCCTCTACCCAACTGACTTGACACAACCTAGGTCAAGATAGGGTTGTGAGTGTGTGATTGCTCAATATAGGTTTTACTAAAGTTACCAGACCAAGTCCTACTCCTGAGTGATACCTCCCCTCCCTTTCGGAGGGACAACCTAATCCTATATATATATATATATATATATATATATGTTTATAATAGCAATAGCTATCATATATATATACATATATATGTATATCAACTTCACTCAACCAAAAAAACTCATGACCCACATACTAACGACATAAATGAATGGAAACCACACATACATTGGTGACATGAATGACAACCACATAAACACATGCATACCATAAAATCGTTTCACGATAAAACTTTGTCTATGTAATCGTAAACTTATCAAGATGCAGATTAAATCATAGTTCTCACATGATCATCAAATATGCAATCAAGATTCACAACAAACATCACTTCCCTCTACCCAACTGACTTGACACAACCTAGGTCAAGATAGGGTTGTGAGTGTGTGATTGCTCAATATAGGTTTTACTAAAGTTACCAGACCAAGTCCTACTCCTGAGTGATACCTCCCCTCCCTTTCGGAGGGACAACCTAATCCTGCATCTACATCCACAGTAGTTAGCTGATCAAAATATCAACATTAATTAACAATCACTACATTAAATACAAGACATTGCATTATTTTTTTTCTAATCATATTGCATTCAAGATAGATAACACACATAGATGCAAAGATTCATAAATACTTCAATTTTCACAAAATATCCAATCTATAGTAAATGGATAAAAACACATATATAGATGCAGAAATCCATAATCACTCACTTTCCAAACAAATTAACCAATCTAGGTAAATAGTAAGTAGATAGAAACACATGGGGTGTAACATACTTCCCCCCTTGTGAATCATCGTCCCCGATGATTTTTAAGTATCAAGTATTATCATCACATACAAAAAAATTATCATACTACAAAACATATTGATATCAAGAGCTTTCATAATTCATATTAACTTATGGAAACTTTTGCTTCATCTCAGTATAATCTTTCCAAGTGGCAGAACCTTCTTCATACAGATCCAATTGGACCTTGCACTGCATAACCTTTCTATTTATGCAAATAGAGCTTGTGAACTTCAAGCATTTCAAATGCTTGATCAAATCCATACCTGGTTTCTATATTTGTATACATTCTATGAGTATAATAATCATCAGTTAAATATATAAATATATCAAATTTCAATCATTAAGAGCATTGTGCCTCCTGGCAATAGCTATTATTAGAATGATTCTGCAATCAATTGATTTGTTAACTTCGAGAACTTTGAAGAGCTCTTTACATCTAGGAGCTTGTTTGGAATACATTCCAAACATAATGAAACTTTTTCTGGGGTTGGACCCTCAATAGAACTTTTACTCTCTACTCGAGAATTGTCTCTGTATATACTTAGCATCAGCGTAACTTTTCTATTCCTTATTAGTTCTCTGCCAATCTTTTCTAATTAGCATGATCTGTCCATCCATTTCTAACAACATTTCTAGACTAATGCTAATCCCATCTTCTAGCTTACTCAGCTTATAGGAGTTTGGCATGTTCTTCTATCTAATGTTTCAAGTAGAAAGATAGGAATTTTTCTAATAAAAAACCCACCAGTGGTAGATATTCTTTCCCACTTATAATGTTGATCCATACAATATATTCAAACAATTCTTCCAAAACTTGGTTAACTCTCACAGTTTAACTATTTGTTCTCTGAATGATAAGTTATACTTACATTAGGTTACCCAAACCTTGTTGTCACATGCGCATCTCTATCCGAGATATTCTCCTCAAGATCTCTGTGTAAACTAAACACTTCCTACACAATTTTACGAGCTAAAACTGGTGTTCCACCAAATAAATTCTCTGCTATAAAAGATGTTACCTTTATTCTTTAACATTCTAAACAACTTGCCACAAATCTTGCTGCATTCCTTTTCATTCCTTACAGAAAAAATAATGGTTTTACATCCGCTAATATCTTAGTGACACTTGGATGTCCTGAATATGGTGCATTATGCACACTTCCTCCCATACCAGATTCATTAATTCACCAGAATCAGGTACACAAGTTCTTCCATTAAATCTCAATAATCCATTAGGTTTAAAACAAAAAACCTTCGTACTTTTTATCTTGCCATTTACCTGAGAGTGCTTGCTTGGTTTGTTCATAGAACTCATCACTCTTGAATTCTTGCAATACTTAATTTTGGAAGCCAATTTGGATAGTTACCAATGAATATATATTCCATCCTCAACTTAAAGCATTAGCAACTCTACTATCGTTTCCTTTGATATAGTTAATGTTGAAATCTTAATCCGATATCAGTTCTAACCACCTCCTTTGCCTTGCATCTAGATTAGGTTGAATAAATAAATACTTTAAACCATGATGGTCTATTTTCAATTCAAAAGGTTCTTCTAACAAATAGGGTCTCCATATCTATAATGCATGAACAACTATTGCTAACTTCAAATCATACGAAGCATAAGGTTTTTTCTTCTTGATTTATAGGCTATGTCTTGCCTTTTCTATTTTAATACTGCACCTTCACCTGGGACATCTGGTACTCCCTTCGAACTTTAGAGGAGTAAATTTTCTCATGTCCTGGAATAATTCTTTTGCCATTCTCCTCTTTTTAATCCTTTTAGAACCTGATTGAGATTGAGATCCTTCATTCCCCATGCTTACTAGCTTGATAATTTTCTCCTCCTAATCCTTTCCTTGTTCTAATATTCTGACTCTCTCTCTTGTCTTGATAAACATCGCTAGGATTTGATCTAACTTAGTGCCCATACTCTCAACTCCTTATCATACTTCTTCACTTCCCCACAAAGTTAATTCTTGTTCTAACCATCTTAACAAGACAGTTCACCCTGTGGGTTTCCATAAAGATTTAAATTCTACGAATGTTATCCAATGTTCTAAAAGAACATTTAACATTTCCAAATAGAATTCCCCATTCTTTATTCAAAACTTTTTCCCAAGAAAGATTTCTTATACATAAGCTTTTGATAAAAATACTCTTCTTTCCTTTATATCAAAAGGATTTGAATACCCTCTCAGCTACAACTGAGTGGAGTACATCCCTCATATTCTAGTCCATGATTATCCTCGAATGGGTAATAACCCTCAACTTTATCCTCAGATACAAAATTTTGGGGAACATATTCCTCCATTTTATCACTTAAAGAAATTACACTTTCTTCTACCAAAGGAGGATCATAAAGATTCCTAAACAGCATGGCGGAGCTCGCACTATACTCTAAGAACATATCCTTAGAAAGTGGTAAGGCTTCTAATTTGGTTGGAGAGACCAAAAACAAACAGTTAAAGTTGGTAGCCTTTCTCAGAGTGATAAGCTGAGTTATAAAAAGCTAAGCTTCTAGCGTTAAAGACTTTACAAAGTTCAGGTTAATGATCCACCACTTCCACTCTTGGAATATCGTATAGATACCAATTCCCTACAGAGTGTTTTTAATCATTCTTGACTCTCTCACATTCTAGACAACTTGCTATCGCTCTTCATTCTCTTTCAGAAATAAAGAGATTTTACATTGACTAGGAATTTAGTTATTCCTAGATGATCTGATTATGATTTAAAAAGAATTTCCTACCTCACAATTTCATAAATATGAAAGTTAGGAATATACCAAGTGCATTTTCTACAATTTACTCCCTTATACATTCCATCAAAGGCCCTTCCAGGACATGACAAAGGCAAACAACCAAAAATATTCTAGTATAGCCACCTCAATAATTTAAATCAATGTCAAAGAATAAGCAATTTCATTTTCAACAATAAGTCACAAGTTTGAGCTCAATAAATCAAATTTTGACCAACTAGTCATAAAATAAATAATCTACAAAATTCGGTGGCTAGACCATTCCAAAAATTAAAGAATAAAACAATGAAAAATTCATGCAAATATTTAAAAAGGAATTTCTCCAAAAATTCAAGAAGTGTCAAAATCAAAAGATATACTGACCATGCACTATGTGACTGACCGAGTCACTGACAAGGGAGTAGATTGTTGTATTACACTCTAGTTTTCCAAAAACTTACAGTGGTTTAGAGACCATGCTACTAGCACAATAAATAAATAAGTCCTTTAAGATTTTCTCTATACCTAAAATCAAAAGATTAAAATACATCTACCCTTACATCGTGGAAAATTTTATCATTCATCACATAGATGATATGCTGATACAATGACACATATGAACTTCAGTTGGAACACACTTTTTTTTTAACTTACAAAACTCTATTCCCTATCTCTCATAATAGTTTAGTTAATCAAACTTGTCTAATTATCTCAGTGATGATCTCATTCTTCATTGCAATTTTACTTTCTATGGGGCAACAAACATGCCAAACAAAACAAGCACGCCAAACAAAGCAAGCACGCCAAACACACATACTTGAAGACACAGAGAAAACATGGCAGACAAGTGATGGAGTGTTCCTATTTCTATGCTCAACACCATCTCAGGCACATTACAGGCACACACCGGCGATTGCGCTTCGCCACAACAATCACTGAAAACACGCTTAAGGGTTGAGTTAGTCACAGAACCGCTACCCGCCTCTGTAGAGGACTTTTGAAAATAACAGGATGATGTAATCTGTTATGAGAAATACACCATCCCTGCCTTTGTAGAGTGCTTAAGAAAAAGGATATATGTGATATCCCACCTCCGTAGAGGGCTTACATGATTGATTGCAAACAAACTCAGGATGCATGAAGCACTCATCGAGCTGGTCTTTAAACTGCATTTGAGGACAAGCACATAGCTAACATCTACAATAGACAGCTTACCTTATATGCCCCCACCTTAAGGTGGTTGATATCATGCATCGATATCAAGCACATTAAGGTAAGAAGAAAACACACAAGGGAACACAAGCTCTCGCAAAGCCCATGCCCCCCGGAGGTGACATGTACTTCACGATCACCAAATGTTCCCACAAACACATCCTTGCAAGAAACATGTTAGTGTCTACAAAATCATGATAAACAACATCATCAATGCATATGATTAACCACACAAAGAGCCAAGGTTATACCACGAATACGGAGTTCGAGGATAACCATGGGGCTATATCACAAAGCTCTCAGAATCAAGTACCACCAAGACTAGATTCAAAGACAAACAAAGGTGCACAGAGCAGCGGTATTGTTAAGGTTTGTAAATGAGATAGAAACATCACCATAGTCACTACGTGGAAAGCACGAGTGCTCCCACTAGCCAAGCATCGAATAAAATATACAACCCCATTGTCATATTAGGAACTAAGTCCATTTTTTTATTGCTCTCGAAAGGGACACTAGGTCCGCATTAGTATAAATGTTTTTTGTCTTCCGCCCACTAGATAGAAACACTAGAGGAAGGGAAACAATAAATAAGAGAGGAGAAACAAGTGTCTTAGGGACAGTCACGTAGGAGGGTGCCCCCAAGTCACCAACCGCAACACTATGTCCGTAAGACACAACACACAACAATGAAATCAGGGAGAGAGACAATATAGAAGAATGATGATACAAATAGAAGAAGGTCACAACAGAGGCGGTCTCCTAGTATCCCAGACCTTACAAGAGAATCAGGGGTCATCCCAGGAGGCCTAAACAATACATAACAAATCACGGGGGAAGCACATCATGAGATAGATAAAGAGTTAGAGATACTTACCTGGTAGCACCATCGTTAAGAACATACATATATAGGATATCTCTCATGTTGTTTTGATCTTGTTGAATTAACATTTAGTTTAGGATGACAAGAAGTTTCTTTTCTTTAAAAGGATTATACCCAATGCCACTTGAGTAATGTGTTGAAGCGGATTCTATAGGTACTCGAATCCCTTGTTGATTTACACCACATCCCTTACATACATATTTGCAATCGTTATAAATGATTTTAAATCCTCGACCATAAAGGGATGTCATTTCCTTAGAAGATGGTGAAGCCTCATAGGTCTCGTAATTTATGGTATAAGTGAGAGTATTTTTTTTATTTTTGACCAAGGGGACTTTAGGTTTCTTAGGTGCTTCAAAAGAGTGCTTAGGTGAGATTGATGCTACTTTTGATTTGTCAAGCCTATTAATTTTATATTCCCCTATATTGCAAGGATTAAAATCTAATGGGCCCCAATCATCACCAAAGAGTGCATTCGATGTTCTAGAATCTTGCATAACATTATCTGTGGGAAGAGGCATGGATAGATCACCTCGCAAATTGTTTAAGCTCATATGATTGTAAATTGGTTTTTGCATTTCAATATGTAAACAGTTATTTGGTCTAGGATCGGCGTGAATAGTATGAAGTTTACCATTGATTATAAATTTAATTGAACGATGTAAAGTAGAAGGAAATGCCCCCAATGCATGGATCCAGGGTCTACCAAGAATCATGTTGTAAGATAAAGAACAAGGCATGACATGAATCAGGGTAGGCACAATCATAGATCCTACCTGTATAGGTATAGTTATAGTACCCACGGTTTGTCATCCAACATTATCAAAGCCAAGAATGTTAATGTTGTCTGGTTTGATTTGTGATGTGTCAGATTTTATTTGGTGTAGTAGGTCAATGCTACAAACATTAAGAGCCAATCCATTGTCGATCATAACTCGTTTTACCAATGTTTTATTTATTGTGACAAAGATTACAAGGGGATCATATTGGTTTTGAACTTCAACTGATGGTAATTCATGTGGTTGAAAGAGAATATCCATTTTTGTCGCATGCATACAATCTAACAAAGTTGCTACATCATTCGGCTTAATAGCAGGTGGTACAATCACCTTTTGTAAAACTTCTTGGAGCATTCCATGGTATGTAGGCGATGTTTGTAGCACAAAGTTGTTCAAAAAGATCATATTCTTGACCACTTTTGTGAGTAAGATGAGGTGATGGAGGGAGCATAGGTTGAGAACATGGAAGAGAGATAGGCACATGCGGTGCTTATTTACTTTGCTTGTTATTACGGGTGTTGTATGTGTGAGTAATCACATTGTGGTGTGGTTGTTGTAACACATTTTAAACACCTAGATTTCTTTGAGAAATTTGTTTTGCATAGTCGTAGATGTGATCAGGAGGTTTACCTTGAACCCTAATGGGTGCACTAGGTGCCCCTTGGACAATCATCTTAGGAATATTGCTACAAAGTCTATTAGTGAATATTGAATTAACATTGTTCCTCTTTTGGTTGCACCCAAAATCCATCCCTAAAGTATTTAATGTGAGAGAACTTTTCTCATCCACTAATGCTACATCTTGGCTAGGGAGAGCAATGGGATGAGAGGAAGGTACATCATCATCATCATACTCTGTGGCAAAAAAATGGTTTTCACTCTCATCTTTCTCATGAGTATTCCTAGAGATGAATTTAGTTAAATCTTCTAATATCAAAGGATATGCTCCTATGAACAGTGTGAAGCTATTAAAATCATGTGTATAACAAAGTAATTGCAGCTCATATGTAGAACATATAGAAGCATCAATACCACTTGCAGAAGCTATGTGCTCTAGAACATGAGGATTTTCATTAGTGAAATTAGAGAAATTTTCAAAATCTAGGATGTACTCATGCAAAGATTTCAGAGATGAATAACATGAAGATGCCATAATGAGATGCAAAGTCATATTTTAAAATTTTTTCAAATTTGATGCAAAAGACAAGTGCAACACTATATGCAAAAAAATGACCTAAAATGCTTATTTTTTGTACTTTTTCAATGCTTTTTGTACTTTTTCAATGCAAATGTATGAGAGCAAAGGTGTTGTAAGGATTTTGATCAGGGGAAGCAAATTATATGTCTGATATCAGTCCAATACAGCAAAAAGATCCTTCACAACACACTCTTGATGCAAATCTAAGGTGACGACAAGTCAAAATATAGTGACAATATGCTAAAATATGCGATTTTTCACCAAAGTTCAATGCACAAGAGCATGACAAAGGGTTTTGTGAGGAAAGTGATGATGGAAATAAAATTATATCAGTAATAATAACCACTTAGTGTCAAAATATCCGTCACAATACACTTTTAGTGCCACTTAAGGTCAAACCCTAGTGAAAATGTAGCTAAAATAGGTAATTTTTCACGATTTTTCAAATCCAATACCTAGAAAAAGGGGTTTTGTAAAGAATTTTAGGAGGTGTAGAAAATAATAGCAATGATATTAGTCACCTCAATCCATAAAATTTATCACAACACACTTGGAGTGCAAACTAGGCCAAACCCTAGGGCAAAAATAGCAAAAATGTGTAGTTTTTCACCAAGTTTTCAATACAAGAGGCCAATAAAAAGGTGTTGTGAAGATTTTTAGGAGGGGAAGAAAATAATTACCCTGATAACAACCAATTAGTGCAAAAATACTCTTCACAACACGCCTATGGTGCTATTTTAGAGAGTCGACAAGGCCAAATCTAGTGAAAATCGATATTTTTCAAGCCCTAGGTTTGAAATCTTGACACAAAATGCTATATGGACATTTTGAAGTATGATTTATGATGAAAATGAAGTGTACTCAGATCTGAAAATGAATTCCAAGCTCTAAGATGCAAAATGCAAGTGCAAATTTAATGAAAATGCATGAAAATTGCTAGTTTTTTTTTTGTTGAAATTTTCTATGCAAAAATGCAAATATTTGAAATCTAAATGCAAATTTTCACCAAAATGCAAGACTAAAGCCAAATGCAATTTTGAATGAGTCTCTAAAATCAGTAGAAAAATCTGAAAGAAGATTTTGCCTACTAACCCTAGATTTTGGAATTACTAGGTTATATGAAAATTGTCAACATTTTTACAAAACCCTAGCAATTATATGATGAAAATGCAATGCAAATTATTGATTTTTTGTATTTTTTTGTAGTTTATATCAGATTTGATGCAAAAATCATAAATTAGGAAAAATTAGAGTGAATTGATGCAAATTAGAAACCTATATGAAAATGCAAGTTAGGGTTTCCAAAATTTTCAAGTTTTTTTTGTAATTTTCTCAATGCAATAAGATGAATGACTATATGAATGAATGAAAATCAACCCAAATCTGAAGACAAACACTCAGAAAGTTGTAATTAAGTCCAAAAACACAAGTTCACCAAAATGTTTAGGGTAAAATTTGGATTGTTTAGTTTAGTGTTTAAATCCTCATTTCACCCGTTACATTCAAGGTCCCTCGGATTGAGTGCCATAGCACTATCAAGTCCGTGGTCACTTACAAATGTAGGGAAACTTGGATTAGGGTATTTGATTATCACATTTCCTTCTCTTATGCTCAATTGTCCATCAAAACCCTAATTATGCAAATACAGAAGTAAACAGATGAATAATGGGAAATGCCTCTACAGAAAGTTGTAAAATTAAAAATGATTGCGCATCTGTTTTCGAGGTTCCGAGGCAAAAAAGTCAGGGACAAAAGAGCAGGTGCCCAAGTCCAATGCCCTACTTTTTGTCACGATCTGGGGACAAGATCCACAACCTATTTCTGCTACACCAAAGGTTTTTCTATCACGAAACTTTAAGGACTAATGAGTGGGCGCCCAAGTCCAGGTAGCTATTTCTTTTACTGATCTGCAATTCCAACACTCCAATATGCGCTCCTACAACTTCACTTTGTCTGCGTCATCAACCTGTAACTTGCAATCATGAAACTTTGGGAGGGGGTTGTGGTGTTTAGGAGCTTGCCTCAATCAAGCCCCGGAAGGACACTTAAGTCTTCCAAACACTTTTGACAGATAGAGAGTGCGTACCTAGAGAGGCAAAGGCAAAACCAAATGAATAATGATCACAAACACAATAAATGTCACCTTGTAGTGAAGATTTCATGGGAGGAAGATGCTCTTCATTCCATGAGGAAATGGATGCTCCAATATGCAAACACAAACACATAGACCATACAAATCTGCTCTTGCAACACAATGAAAGCCTTGAATCACCTTGAGAATGCCTAAAGTTCACAATGATCATCTAGTTGAAATCTAGTTTACAAATGAATGCCTAAACATGCTTTTATATACAACTACAAACACTCCCGCCAAGATTTTTGTAATTCAAACTTACCGTGTCAGCATAGGACCCAAATAATGGTCACAAGTCGACACCCAAAAATTGGGACTGCCCTAAAATAGGCAGGACTAGGGCGCGGGCGCCCAAGTCCTCCCCCTATTTTGGGCAAGGGTTATCTCAAGTAGTCCCCCTAGGTCTTATTTGTCAAGACACCTAGGGGTTTTCTCATCGGGATGTTGAAATATGATGTAAAATGTCCTAAATGCACACAAAAGACCTGGGAGCTAAATCTAAAGAGGGAAAAGCCCCCAAGGGGACATTTTCTGATGTTACAGTTAGTAAGTTTCCGCATGTCTAATCCACCACAAGAATATAATATTATAGAGACTAATGCCAATTTTTGGTTGGGAAATCTATTTTGAATTTGATTGGGATCCTATTTTAAAAATTGTCAATAAGCCTCCCATCCATAATTTGTAATTTCCTAAAAAGTTGGATAGTATCTTATTAATGAAACCCTAACCATAAACTCGTTATGAACTTACCATAAGGACTAAACTCTATAAATAGATAATGTACATTAGTCTTTCATTGTTCACTGGATTGAATGTAGCCATCTAAATCACTTAGATTTAGGAAATAATCTTAGTTGGAAAGATGTTCATAGACTCAATGGATTCATGGAAATTAGATATTTTTACTTACACATGCGAAAGTCGAAGAAGAGGATTATAGAGGATAGTGAAAGAACAAAAATTTACCTAGTGTGAATAAGTTATAAAGAAACCCTGATTAGAACTAGGTGTTCTTTCTAGCATGTATGTTAATTAGGAACGAGATTAAAAAAAACTTTCAGATTTCAAACTAAAGAGTGCTAACCTAAATTAATCTAACCTACATAAGATCTGAGATTGACAACACAATTTGGAAACACACTTGGAAATCGAAAGTTTGAAATAATGAACTATGACTAGGAAATAGAAAATAAGGACATAAAGAATCTAGTTGCATCTGGAAACTAAAAATTGATAGTTAGAAGACTACAAAATATTGTTAAGAACTTTTGCTAGTATTTGTTAGAGTTATTTTCTACAAAAGGGGCACCCTAGGTGGTGCTGGTAGTGGTGCAAGTGTCCTCTAGGGGTGCTAGGGATGTCACTAGCTTAAAATGACTCCAAATTTCTTTGGTAGCTTTGTCTTTTCATATACTTCACTTCTTTGGTCTATTTGAATTACTTAATCTACACAAACACTTGAACAAATCACCTAGAAGAAAACTTGATATAGAAACCTTGAAAAATGGAAAGGTTAAAGGGGAGCCTATCTTGATTATCTCCCTTGAGCACGTATTCTAATAAAAATCCACAAGCAACAATATGGAAAAAGTGTGTGTTCAACTCTAGGTAATGGAAAGGTGTGACAATGGTGGTAAGATAGACAAAACCCTACGTGAAAGTGACCAAATCTTGAGTGCAACATTGGTAAATAGACACACAAAGAGATGGAAAAAAAAGTTCACAAAGACAATTGGGAAGGATTCTAAGGGCTTGGATGAGATGAGGGAACTAACGGAAAGAAGTATTCAAACTTAGGGAGGGAAAATGAAGGCTCGATGGTTTCTAACAGAAAGGAATAGAATAGAAATTAGCTTGAATTAAAAGAGAGGAGAATGGTAAAAACAAGCTCCAAGAGGGTAAAGATCAAAAAGCAAAGAGAGGCTCTATGGCTCCAAATCTACAAAATCCAAAAGCAAAGGCTCCAACAAGACCTCCTCCAAGAACACTTGCATAATGAAATTGTTGCTTCAAAGTGTAGGCACTTGGGAATGGATTGTAGTGATATGAAATGAGAGGAAATATGGGTATATGTAGGTTTTTGGGCAAGTTAGTATGAAAAATGTAGTGGATGAACATTAAAGAGACACACATTTAATTTTAGTGGTAAAATAATCATGAGACAAACTAGCCACCTAGAGTGCCCCTTAGGTTACATGCTTGGTTGCAGAGCCATCCCATGCTCCTAGAAGGCTAAATTTTCTAGGGAAGCAATGGAAGTCAATCTAATATGTTTAGAAGTGGTCCCAAGTCTTTACGATCAATGAGGAGAAATACATAAAGGAAATAAGGTGGAAACAAGGGTTAACAACATACGAAGGGAGATGCCCAAATTAAATGTTAGGTGAACAAGGATAAGGATGAGTTGGATATTAATAAAGAGGGATTACACAAGGGTCTAAACACATGGAAAGGGGAAAAATAAAACACATAGTGATAAACAAGGATGCATAAGACTAGACAAGGTGTGAACAAGGGCTAAACAAGGGGTAAAAGCACATGTGAAAGGGAACACCTAAAATGAGCGCAAAACATAGTAGAAGAAGTTGCAAGGTATACAATTTTTGTTATTACATTTTTACCCCACTTTAGCAAGTTGATGACACATTGAAGGGGAAGAAGTATGCTAAATTAAAAGAGTATATAAAACATATAGAACCACATAAAAATAGAAGATAGACAAAAAAAAGGAGAGATACGTGTCTTCTAATTTGTTCTTTGTTATTTGTTCAAATGTGCATTTACCTCATCCTACAATGCATCTAAGGTAAATAGTCACTATATGCATACAAGAGAAAAGCTAAACAAAATATGTATATGAAATGGAAACATATCACAATATATTGATCATGAAAACAAATAGTACAAAAATGTGCACAATGGAAATAACACAAACACAAGGAAAACAAATCACTTAAGCTAAACATACATACACTAATGGTTTAATGACATAAGGGTTAAAACAAGGCAAGAACCTTTATTTTGCAAGAGAGGATTCAAGGGATCTAAAAAAGGAGAGAGGAGAGTGGATAGATCTTTGAAGAGGCACATTTGCAAAGGTAAACTAGAAATTGGATAATGGAAATTGGAAACTAGAAACTAGATAACTAGTCATGTGATGATAAGGGTTGTAAGTTTGCCACCCAATATAAGACAAGGCTAGGCCAATGATAAATTATTGATGATGATGATTGAAAAGGTAAAATGGTAAAAATATCTTTGAGGTTACCACCCTTGGCTTTGAGGTTTCCACCTAAACACGACTAGGTTAGGCCAAAAGCAAAAAGGTAAAAAGTGATGATACCATCAATGACTATATGGTAGGGCCACTTGATTGGACAAAAGGCTAGGCCAGACCCTACTAATAGTTTGGTTGTCATCATGATGATGTAAAAAGAGAGAAAATATATAGGATATATCCCCTCCTTAAATTTATTAATGATAGAGTGATAGGATAAAGATCCATTCAATTTAAGGTAAATTGGTTAAGGAGACAAAGGAAAAATTACTAAGTATTTTGATAAGATAAGAGGAATAAGAAGAAGAGGAACAATTATATCATCCCCCACTCAATGATATGAATGAGAGCACAATGGGAACATTTTGTTTATGCCCCTAAGTGGAAATAGGAAAAAGATAATGATATATAGGACAAATAACGGGGGACATTTTAGATCATGCCCCAAAATGGTGGACAAATGGATATTTGGGAGAAACATAGATGAAGCATACATAATGATAAAGGATAAGATGGTGAGAAAAATCCCCTAGTGATAGAGGAAGAGGAACAATAATATGATAGATGGAAGAAGATAGAAGAAACTAATGAAGGAGAAGGGAACAAGTAGGTTTGGTAGAACAAGATAGCAATAGTGACAAGTAGATGCCCCCAAGGAGAAAGAGGGAATATGCCCCTAATGGTATAAAGTTTGATGGTGGGAAAAGGACAAGTAATAGAAGAGATAAAGGAGTGAGGAAAATGGTGAAGTTTTAAATAAAGCCGATAGGAAATAAAATAGTGGAAAGTAGAATGTGACTACAAGAGATAAAAAGAATGAGGTCATAGGAAGAAGTTGAATAGTATTTAGTAGTAGAATTATCATAGGCACAATGAGTTGCAACATAGTCAAGTAGATCTTTAATGTTGGCCTAAGCTTATGCATTGAGATAATAAGGAAGTTTGTCTTGGTTATCCATCATATTTATGCTATGTGAATGGAGGAAAATCTAAGTATATATAGAAAATGCACAAATGGAAATGTGGCAGTAAAGGATATAATTGGTAAAGCAAAAAAATGAGTTTGTAGGGCTTGCCATGAAGGTTTTGAGGAACTATCCAGTGTGTAATCAAGGAATTAAAGGAAATAAGGAAAGACAAGTGAATAAATGGGAATGGGAGATAGAAGGATGAAATCAATATGTGATAAGGTAGCATTTCAATCTTAGGCCAAGAAAACTAGCAAAAAGAGAGAATAAATCATCCTCAACTCAAGAGTTCAAACCTAAGATGACCTATAATGCTTTGGATGGAAATGCATTGCTTTTCTTTGCCTTTAATATTTTCTTGATTTTGCTTGAATGAATTTTCTTTATTTGAATAATTTGGCTTTGAGTGCTTTGATTTGAGTGTGCATGCTTTCTTTTTACTTTTTCTATTAATTTTTCTTTTCTTTTTGGAAAGGGATGTCACCCCTATAGTTTCACCAAGGGCTACACCCAGGAATACAAACATCATGCATGTAGATAGTTGAGTGCGATATGCATTTTGTTTTAAACTTAGTACTTGACAAGGCAAGAAAGGGGTGATCCACCTATATGAATCTAGGAATCACTAATGTGATCAAATATTAAGGGAAGTAGAAGGAGAAATGAGCCTACATGGACTTGATCACAGAAAGGACTTCATAGAATAGGGTGTTGTAGAGAAGGCAAATAGTAATTGTGGTAATGGCATAATGGAATGTGTACAACATGAATATTCTATAATAGCATAACTAGATCAATGAACATATCATTGCAAGAGATACAAGGAGTGCATGGGAATAGTTATAGGAGAAGGTGAGTAATTGGCTAAAGGACTTGTGGGGAATCAACCACAAATAGGAAGGTAGTATTTAACAAAGTTTTTAACATCCATAGTGCATAAGCTAGGGATATCATCAATAAATTCTACTATTATATGTTGTGGTTATAAAGTGTATAAGATGGAAAAGGCATGAATTTGAACAATTTGTAGGAGGGGAATATCCAAGACTAGTTCTATGGATGTATGGTTTTAGTTGAATAGTTTCAAATAATACCATCTTCTTAAGGGCCAAGGCCATTTCCTTTTTATCTAGAATTTACAAAGATCTTGGACCCTTTTCCATATATTATTTTAAGTTTAAAAGAGGATAAAGGAGAATCTGGGCTAGTACAATTGGTTGAATTAATGTCCTTATGTGAAGAGGAAGTAGAAAATGAAAATGGATATTTGGGAAATGATGTAGAGTATGTTGGTCAACATGTAACACATGAAGGTCCCCTTGAAACTAGATGGCATAAGCTCAATTTTGATGGCTCATCAAGGGAAAACCCAAGTTAGGTAGGAGGGGGTGGTTTGTTAAGAGATAACAAGAGTCAGGTCATTGGTGCCTTTGTTGAAAATCTTGGTCACCAAACCAATAACTTTGCGGAAGTTGTGGTAGCCCTTCAGGGAGTCATCATGGCCAAAAACAAAGGTATTAGGAAGCTGATCATAAAAGGGGACTCTAAAATCATCATCAACATGATCAATTCCAAAGCTAATCCCCATTGGTCCTACAAAGATATTGTGGATGAAATCAAAACTAACATTAGGGAGTTTGAAGAGACCAAAGTTATGCACATCTATAGAGAGAGTAAGTCCTCGAGAGAGTACGTCCTCGACAGACTTACTTTCCATTCTAGGCACCCAAATAGATGGTCTTAAAACTTGGAATGAAATTCATTCCCTTTTAAATCATATCAACTCTAAAATTAATGAATAGGCACCTAAAAATCATTGAAAACCAGTAATTAACTGTCCTTCAGAATGAGGCTGGAATGAATGAAGTAATTCTCTTGAACAAGGGAACTGATGGTAAGTTAGGGTGGAAAATCAACTAGTGTTTATCTTCACACCTCATTATTCATGCCTTGGTGTTAAATAAATTACACCAGAAAGTTATTGAAAGCACTGTAATTGCTAGTTTGCTCTTTGAGTCTAAAATGGGGGGAGATCTTATCAGAACTGAACCTACCAACTGTGAGAAGGTGAAAATGATAAGGAGGTTTGGGATATCTTGCACAGGATAAACCTCACGTCATATTTTTAAGCCATGAAAAGGTTTGATACCATTCTTTCTAGAGAGTTCACGACCTTACGAAAAGTAGGGACCATGAATGTTAGGGGGATGTCCTTTCAGGTTTCAGAGGAGCTCATCGCTATAGTGATTGGGCTTTGCATGGAGGGGGAGTACCTCCCTAAGAAAGTTAAGGGCAATTATCAAGAGGCCATGAAGCGGTCCTTGAAGAGGGGCGAGAAGATTGAAAGACTCCATAATGGTTTCAATAGAGAAGACCTCCTGAGAGTTTGGCAAAGGGTGGCCAAAGTTCTGATGTGGTTCATCACCCTGGAAGGTAGATACAAAAGGTTTCACTCCTATATCTTCCCTATGCTCAACCATTTATGGCATGGAGTTAGGGTGAATTCTTCTTTTTGGATTTATATCTCTCTTAAGGATTTTATGTTACAAGTGCTTATTGGTGACAAAGACCTTCCCATTTGTGAGTGGCTCATCTATTGCTTGGATCACTTTCAATTGGCCTACCCCAACCCCTCCCTTCTTCCCACGCATTTAAAATCCCTCCCATATCTAGCATCACTCTTTTGAGGGCCTAGCTGCCAAAAAACCAAAAATCTTCGTCGATGAGAAGAATAGCCCTCCCTTGATGGTTAAAATCCATATCCCCTTGTTGCGCAAGAGTCCAAATTCCCCATGTTGATCACCCTCCTCTTGGCACCAAAGGTAAGAACAAAAAAGTTACATTTCAAATTCCTCCTATTTCTACCCTTATGAAAGATGCTTGTGGTCCTGAGAGTAGCCATAACCCTTCGGTGTGGGCCCCTACCCATGACCCCTATGAACCTAAGAAATGTTTTTCACCCCTCAGCATCTAGCCTAAATATAGAGGAAAGGCCTCTTCAATCC
Organism: Cunninghamia lanceolata; assembly: GCA_027924645.1. NCBI lineage: Eukaryota > Viridiplantae > Streptophyta > Pinopsida > Cupressales > Cupressaceae > Cunninghamia > Cunninghamia lanceolata. Next base: position 73,280 of record BSBN01000197.1, read on the forward strand.
TATCCAAGAGAAATGCCATTCCCCTTGACTAGCCTCAGGTTGACCCCTCTCTGTCTAGTAAAACTCAAGTCAAAAAGGCCTCATCTACCTCTCCCAAGTCAGGCCATGCTATGTCTTCTTCTTCTTTTGGGCCCTCTCTTGCCCCTGCTAATCCTGTTGTGCCGACCTTGAGCTTGCCTATGGAATCCCCTCAGCATTAGCCCAATTATGGAATCCCTCCATGTAATTCTTGCAACCCTTTGGAGGAAAAAGTGAGCGACCTGCAAAAGGGGTTGAACCTTCAAAACAATGTCTTAAAGTGGCAATTGTCTTAGCTACGTATTGTCAAACTAAAAATCTAATAGCTAGAAATGGAAGCTCACAATGAAATTTCTAACTAGAACAATGAGTAGGTGGATGATGACATCTAGGAAGAGATAGAAATTTTCTCTTCCACTTTTGATAAATGGGAAACCCTAGAGCAAGATGTAGAAGAGATGAAGAGAAACCAAAAAATTATAAAAAAGAATATGGGTGAAATCATTGCTTTTTGCAAAGAAATGATTAAGAACTTTGCTACCACTCTTCTTGTCTTCCAGTTTGAACTCGTGAAAAGAAAAGCTAAACACCACATGGGATAACAAGCTCACTACTTCCCAAGAAGGCCCTGCTAACAAGACTAGAGCCAAGAGTTATGAGGAGAAAGGTAAATCCAATGCTGTGGAAGACAGACCCAAGGAGGACTCCTTCAAGAATAAAGTTGACTTTGTTAGTCGTGAGTGGCAAGCCATTAGTGATCTGAAATGACTCGTTGATATGTAATTGATGTTCTTGCTTTGGGTTCCTTCTATTCACGAGTTGGTCTTTTGGTTTTTTCCTGGTCTGTTTGGTCGATTCTATTTTGTCTTGGCTTTTTCTTCTATTTTCTAGTCTCATTCCTCATAAGACTCATTTATCGAGCCATTTAGAAAATTCATGTAATGGGTCTGGACCCTTCCCATGTTTTATCTGAATCAAAACATGTAACACATGAATATTGAAATCTATGAGATCAAACTCATATCCACCTATAAAGGTAGGAGTAAAATTAAAAGAAGACTACTCAATGTTCAAGCAATCAGTAAATTTGGAGGACGGACCACTAGATGCAAGAGAGGTAGAAGAGGTGTGACTATGAGGAGGTAAACCATAAATATGGGAATCAATGTGTAAATTGGAAGTAGTAACCATTGAGAGGAGATTTACCTTTGTTAAAATAATTAGGGATGAAGCCTAAGGGTCCCCAATAATCACCAAGCAAAGGATTAGAGTATGAAGGCAATGGTTGAGAAGATGAAGAGGGATCAACCATAGTATTGGGAGGAGGTGTAGTAGATATAGAAGGTGTGTCACTCAAAGGTACAGACGAGGAGGGTTTGATGTTATTCAAAGGTGGGTTAAAGAAAGTATAAGCCTTTAGAGAAATATCAAGAAAAAATGTTCTTTAGAAGGAGAAGTATTGTCTAGTTGAGTCATAAAAGGAGGTTGAGGAGGAGAAAGATTACTAAGCCTAAGTATTGTTGAATGTATGTGATTGTGTTGCTTGGTAACATTTGTAGGGTTTTTATTTGCCAAAAGGGTATAATTTTTATCTTTTTATGTAAACTTTAATCGTTAATATAGAGTGGAAGGGAAAACATCCATAGTATGGATCCATGGTCACCCTAAAAGAATGTTATAATTTAAGGTTACGAGCCTGAAATGAAATAATATGTCAAATACAACAGGATTATTAGAAGTATGATAAATAGTATTAGGTAGAGAAATGGTGCCACAAGTATCTTAACTGGCATTGTCAAATCCTCTAATTTGAAACCTCAAATGTTGTAAATGGGAAATGTCATGTCTAATTTATGTAATGATTCCATGCTATATATGTTAATACCATAACCATTGTTGATTAAATCATGTTTAATGCCAATTTTATCATAACCCACAATAATCAAGAAAGGGGGATTTTCTAGGGTCACAATGGTAGAAGGGAGTTGAGAGGAAAAAAAGACAATCTTTATGTCATTAGATGCAGGATACATGGAGCTATAATAAACCTCATGGGATCAAATGTTAGGTTGGATAGAACTTTTCGAAAGGGTTTTAAAGGGTCTCTCGATGCATGGAAGAAGTCTAGAGAAAATCCAATAAGGTGATTTTGGCTTGTGTGGCTTGTAATTGTTCTATGAGAGTCTATTATTTAGGTTTCGGGTAGTGATATGATGTGGGGAGGAATATTTATAGTAGAAGAGGAAAGTGAGGTTGGAACTGATGTGTTTTTCCTGAATCATCTAGTATCATGCGTATGACTAATTGTATGACAATCTATTTTAGAGAAGAATACTTGTTTGTAAGAAGAGGGGGTGGATGAACATGTTGAAGTCACCAAATGGACTCAAAGGAGTAGCATTATTTTGCAACACCAAATAACCTTCCACACACAAGAGAGAACCAACAAATAATGTTATATTTCCAAATAATGATACAAGCATACAAGAGGATGCAAGATCCAAGATGAATAATGTACAAGAGAAAGATTTCTTATATAGGCAAGGTGAGACATAGGAAAACATACGATTATGACAAGTGTCATAAACATATGACATGAGATAGAGATAACTATCCCAAGTGTGCCTTAATTAAACTTAACAACCTATGTGTGAAAAGGACCCAAGAGGGAAACTGATTAGGGAATAACCCCGTTAATACCAACAAAACAAAAACCTCATACCGCCACTTTCAAGGTGGGAACAATTCATATAGTGACCTTAGGACGAGTGTAATTGTGGTGCAATGGGGGAAATAAGAAGGTCATATGTTCATTTAGAGAGGCCTCTAGATTGTCCATTGGGTCCTTACAACAAGTGTGTGGTTACAAGAAAAGAGAAGAGAAGAGTGACTAAGTGAAGTTACACCTATTAAGGATATATGTGAAGAGTTATTGGTAAATATATGGATGTTCTCATATATAGGAGTAATTGTGCATAAAGTAAATCAATCAAGTGTGTGGTTGTTTAAAGATCAAGAAACAAAGACATAATAGTATGTCTCTCATAACAAAATTCATACTTAGAATGCATAAAAGAGTGCACATGTACTTGAGAATATCTTTTATTAGAAAATGTAGATAATTTTGTAGAAGAAGGAAAAGGTACACCATGTGTGGAACAATCATTAGTAGAGAACCAATATGCAAATCTTCACTACAACATGAATCTACTACCTTTTCAAAACAAACATCAATGATAGCTTTTTGGTCACATGTGGAAAGAAGAGGTGAGCGATAGAAAAGAGGTAATAAGATTTTGCATGTATAAGAAGGCATATGATAATAAATGGGCAAAGATGGTAAAGTTTCATGAGGGGAAGGGGGAGGTGACAAATCATAAGAAGGAAGAAATAAGTCAATGGGTAGTGGAGGTTTTTGTGAGAAGAGAGTAAAGGTGATATATCACAAGGAAGTAGAGACTAATAATAAGTGGATGATGATGTCTTGAGTGATATAGCAAAGGCAGTAGGTATAGTAATCAAGGGTAGGTAGACACCTAAAATTGATCACTCTTCATCTTAACACCATTCAGCCATAATCAAGACATCATTTAACTTAATTGGATAAATCCCCATTTATTCAATTAACCATCCATTTTCCCTTCCAACCGTGATTAAACAATATTTTATTGTCAAAATCACTATTAACGTACTTTTCGCTAGTCATTTGTACCTGTATCCATACCATCTTCCTAGTAATTAATTATTTATCAATCATTTCCTATAGTCCTAACATTAGATAAATATTTCTATTTATCTAATATCTATTTCCTATCCCATAAATTAAATAAATATTGTTATTTATTTAATTCCCCTATTTTGTCCACTTTTCATTAAATGGACTAAACCTAATCAACTACCTAATCCACTACTTGCACATTCCCAACCCTTAATTAAACCCTAGTCAAACTTCCACATCCTCCTAAGTGTACAAAGGTATGGCCTTTGTACAAGACCACATGGGCCTCTTACAAAAACATGGACAAGTCCTTTGTACAAAAGGTCCTTTTTGTCCTCTTTTGATCTTGACCATCCCCTTCTTCCAAGACCCCTTTTCTACCCTTGATTTAGCCTTGATCTAAGGACATCCCTCATCCTCCAACCAAATCTTGCCACTTGGAAAGCTCTCATCTCTCCAAGCTTCTCAAGCATCCCCATCCATTGATCTCTCCAATCAATCGTAGCCCTTCATCCACCATCCAAAAAATCTATAAATAGCCACTCATCCTTTCCATTTTTAAGACTCCATGAGATGTTGTCAAATTAAGGATCCATCTACATACAATCCAACATCAAGAGCACATCAAAATAGCAAGGTTTGCATGGTATCTAATGTGTTTTAGTTTTGTAATGTCCCTTTTTTGGCACATAGGTTTTTCTGCGCATTTTGGTGGGTTCTTAGTCTCTTAGTGGCTATCCGGCTTTGTTGGGAGAACTCCAACATTCTTGGAGTGGCCACATATCAGTTTTACTGAGTTGTTGGTTTGGCATTGAGCTCAGATGGTGTTGAGGATCGCAGTGGTGCTTTATAAAGTTCTTTTGGCTTCCCGAATTGCTCTCCAAACTTCTTGGAGGAGCTTTCTATTTTTGGAAAGTCACCCGGAAGGCATCGTTGCACATCCCAAACCTTATAGAGCATATTGGTTTAGTTTATTTTGCATTTGGAGGCCATTTGAAATTTTTCACAAAATTTAATATTTAATGAGCTATTTTAATCATTATTTTCACTTAAGTTCCTAAGGGTGAAAATAATTAAAATATTATTAAGTGTTATAGCTCATTTGAAAGGGGAAAACATATTCTTTTATTCAGGCACATAAAAGTGAGCACTTAAGTGGAGGAAAAAAAGAAATAAATTAAGTTAGAAGGAAAATGTTATTATTTTCAAGAAATAATTCATTTCCTTTGTAACTCCTCTAGTGTCTTATAAAAGAGAATGAGCTCTCATTTGGAAGGGTTATGCTATGTTTTGATATTGATTTTGTTTGCAGATGGATTGAACCTGTGAGTTCTTCCATATTCTCTTAAGGACAAAAACCCTCCTGTAGAATCCTCTTGAGGACGAAAACCCTCTGGAGTTTGAGTGTGGTTTCACACAGAAATCACCATTGTGCTGAAGATGGAGATTGGAGTTGATCAGAGATTGAAAGTTTTGTTATTATAGTCATTGTAATCTCTATTTGTGTAGTTGATTGGCAGTTTTGATGTCATTGTGTGTTGTTTGGTTCATACTTTGTGTTGTGAAGAGTTATTTTTTATTTGTGACCGTACCATGCTGGCCGTACCTATAGCTTGAGGAGTTCATGAAAATAAATTCAATAAAGATGCTTTATGACTATCTTGTATTTGCATTGATGTTTTATGGTGTAGGCGACTCTTTCTAGGAGGATTTCCAGTGTTATTCATGCAGATACTATTTTAATGATCAGATTCTTACCTGTCCAACAGTTCGTACCTATATGGTACGATCCCTCATAGAAATTAATGTTTAGATGTTTATTGATATATATCATTTGGATCAAGTTTATTGTCCCTAAAATGCCTCTAATCAAGTGTTTTTATAGTGTTTGGTGGTGATTCCTTATAGCTGTGAGCAGATCGTACCTTTGGGGTTGTACGACCATTGCTGAAGTATATCTTCATTAAATGCAAGTGTTATATCTGATGTGCATTGTCTTTATGCTCAAAACAACAGTATTAGGTATTTAGATCAGTTTTTGCAGGGCAATTTAAGGCTTCATATCCTTTATTGTGTATTAGCGACTCATTTTCAGTATTGCTACTTTAATTTGAGACAAGTTTATAATGTGAGATGATTTGGTTGTTTTGGCCATATGACTTTTCAGGGGTAGTCTGATATGAATGTAGATTGATAGTTAGTGGCAGTTTATAAATGTTGGTATTTGATATATATATATATATATGATTGATATGGAGTATGTTTATGGTGATTCATTATTGGAAAGAGGCCTCATGGACTTGACTATATAGTGTCTCTTTGTCTAATCCAGGGCAGCCATACAGATGAAGGAAATCTAAGTTTTCAGCAGTACTTCTAATCAGCATGGGAAATGCATTACCTCAGTAATTGTTAGTTAATAAAATGTATTTCTGATGTGATTGTTGTGCAAGGTATAATGTGGGATTAATCACATTGCATTTGAGATGATGGATTAAGTGATAAATTGTTATACAGTAGTGCATTGATTGGAACAATTGTAGGTCTGATCAGCAATCCTGAAAACATCTAGAACAGTCTTGAATTACTCCCAAACTTCTCTATCTCTTGGTATCTTCAATGGGTATTCATTATTGCATATTCATTATCTGCACATTTAGAGTTAATTGTTGATCTGCATTGCTACATCGGTGACATGAAAATAGTCATGAGATAATGATCTCTTAATGTAATTTTCACATAATAACCCCTGGATGGTTTACCACAAGTGTGGAAGAATTTACATTGTTTATCTTTCTTTCCAATCACCCACTGAATAAGTGGAGTATTCCCACTGAACAAGTGGATGGCTTTGTAATCTTTTCATGTTTGTTCTTTACCCACTGAAAGTGGTGAATCCCCACAGCTTGTGGATGCCCATCGCAGCAGATGAATTGTAATTCCTTATTGCATAGTTGCTTAATTGTAAGCCAATCACTGTATGCTCTCACCTTGCCCATCTTGGGATTTGGGTGATCAGAAAGTGTGAGGCATTAGTGGTTTATGCAATTGATGCTAACACTGCTATATCATTGTATATTTTAGAGAAAAAAATTGGGGTTGTTTATTATAGTGGTATCAGAGTTGGTGATCTTGCCAACCTGTTTGGGTTGCTACTCAATCTTGTAGATTCTCAAGTGTTAGTCAATTTTTCAGCCTTGCATGTGAGTGATCAACACTTGCATGTATGTTCAGAGTTGGGGCAGTTGAAAGATTTTGAGCAGTGTTGAGAGATCATGGCATCTCTTATGCAGAAAAGAAGTGAGACAAATGTTTTGTTTAATTCTCTTAGGCAAAGTCAGGATGAATTAGAAAGAGCAGTTCAAGAGAAGTTGGATCGAAGGAAGTATCATCAAGAGGCCATAAAAATTATTGAAGAATATCAAGATCTATCTGACTTTAATCATCAAATCCCTTGGGATGTTTTTTTGGAAATCATCAAAGAGGGTAATCCTGACAAAAAGGGATTTACATAATACATTCAGAAGATAAGGAAGGAAGAGGAGATGAAGAAAATGTCTTTATGCAAGCTTGAGTTAACTACTCCAATGGCAAGGACCAAGAACTTTTCCAAGACATCACCTTCCATCTCACCAAACAAGAAACCTCTCATTTCAAGAAAGAAAGAAAGAGTTCAGCAAGAATGAAATTAGAAGAAGAAATCTTTGTTTCCTATGCAAAGATTCTTGGGATCCTAACCATCATTGCAAGAATAAAGAAGCTGAACCAGTAACTTTCATCACATATCCTTTCTTTCAGGATGATGTGGAAACAAATAAAAAAGAAGATGAAGTCCTGATATCTGAAATACATAAGATTGAGCCTCTGTATGATGAAGACAAAGTCACAAATCATGAGACATGCATAGAGGAGTTTGCTGATTTGGGGAAAGCTACAACAAAATTTGGTGAAGCTGAGCTTTGCTTTGATGAAGAATATGAGCCAAATGTGTGGGACTTATCAAGTCCTTCATTTGATGAAGATCTTGAAGATGCCACTACATTTAAGAATGAGTTGAAGATGATCGATAGATTACTAGCAGGTGACTTTGCAAGTGATCCTGAGAGCATTGAAGCAAAGTGTTTTGTTGAGGACATGGGAAACAATGAAATCATAAAAGATGAAAAAGTTGATGCTGCTGAAAATTTTAGAACAACACTTAATGAAGAACAATTCCACCATTCTAGTGATGGAAGTCTTGTTTATGAATGGGGTTTTTCCATGCAAAGAGGAGAGCAATTAGACTCTTCAATGATCCTTGACGAAAAATCTACTGATGAAGATTTTAAATCAGCCATTGGTGATGATTCAATGTTTGAATTTGATGCTGCCCTATCATTTGATCATAATGATGGAGAAGAGGAAAGATTAGAAACCATGCAAATTGAAGAACCTAATGTCTTTTAAGAAGAGTTAGTTGATGAGCATGTTGATGGGGAGTTTGTTGAAAGATTTGGATCAGCCTCTAATGATGGTTCAACATTGGAATTACAGAATCAGTTGTTAGTCACTGAAGATAAAATTGTAAATTCCTTAACTCATTTGGATGGCATACATAAGTTTGTTAAGGATCACATTTGGAGAGCTCAAGTTGAAAGGAGACAAATGGGCATGGAAAGAGGATCTTCACTTGAAGATTGGTGTGTAGTCAGAGAGGCTCTTGAAACACTAAAATCTGATTACTTGAACCTACTTTTTGATAGAGATCAAGTCCTTGAGTTTGCTGGTCAAATATGTGGAGTATTGAAGGGAGGAGATGCTAAAATTTATAAGCTTACATCAACAATAAATTCTATAGAGAGTACCCAAAAAGCTTTCTTAGAAGTTGAAAATCAGCTTGATGATGTGCATCGATTAAGAGAACAAGAGATAGTTACAAGAGCATATGAAATCAAGTTGATAATTGAAGAGCCTAAATGATTCCAACAGGATTTTGACTTAGGACAATCTCCAAAGTATGATAATACAGAGTTGGAGCAAAATGATGTTGTAGATGAACATGAAGGTGAAAACAACTTCCAATCATTTGGTAATACTCTTTTTATGATGGAAGTTGAGTTAACTCATGATAATCTTCTTCTTGTGTTGAATAATGAAGGCCAATCTGATGTGAATAGCACGAAGGAGGTTAGTAATAGGATATGGAATCCTGGTGAAAAGCACTCATGGAATGTTACTTTGCATAAAAACTTCTTCAACTGGAAGTCTTCATCAGTTGTTGAAGGTGGGCATAAGGTTTAGGTATGCAATGACTTGAGTTCAATGATGGCTTATTTTCATCATGGAATTTATTTGCAGGAGGATAGTGGTGTTGATAAGATGGTTTTATGCTTAATTTTGGAGACAAATTTTAGTTATGTAGCTGTTGTCCTTACTCCCATCAGCCATCATAAGTGTTCAATAGCATACATAATGATTGATAGGAGAGAAATTTTGGTCATAACTTTGACATATTTTGATTTTAGATGGCCTAAATTTCTTATTGTTCTCAAAAGATTTCAGTTTTGTGATTGCTATCCCATTTTTAGATCACTAAAATCTGATTTTCATGAGATTATTTCAGACTTATGCAGCCATGAGATTGAGCTTTTTATTGCTTTTAGCTCTTTGTGGGAAGATTATAGAAGTAATCAACTGAAAGGAACAAGGGTTATAGTTATTAATACTCTTTTGGAGAGTGATAATTAGCTGATTCATGGTTGTTCATAGTTGTTTTCAGCTTGTGATTAAGCTGATCTATGTTCTTCCTCGGAGGAGCATTATAGATTTTGGTTCCCAGCAGTAGTTTCATGTTGGATGATTGCTAATTTTTTATTCTTTGGGTTTACTAATGTTTGGGATTCAAAAAGTTGTGTGATCAAAAGAATGTTTCAGAAGTGTAAACAGAATACCAGTCGTGCAGTCCACAATTACATCAGAGTAGCGCAACAAAAGTGGTGTGGAGCATTCTTGAGATTGATTTAGGATCTAGGTATATTATTGATAATCATGCAGGTACCTCTGTTGGATAGCATGTATTGCTTGAGGACAAGCAATATTGAGTGGGGATGACTGTAATGTCCCTTTTTTGGCGCATAGGTTTTTGTGTGCATTTTAGCTTGTTCTTAGTCTCTTAGTGGCTATCCAGCTTTGTTGGGAGAACTCCAACGTTCTTAGAGTGGCCAAAGATCAATTTTACTAAGCAATTGGTTTAGCATTGAGCTCAGATGGTGTTTAGGATCGCAGTGGTGCTTTATAAAGTTCTGTTGGCTTCCCGAATTGCTCTCCAAACTTTTTGGAGAAGCTTTCTATTTTTGGAAAGTCACCCGAAAGGCATCGTTGCACATCCCAAACCTTACAGAGCATATTGGTTCAGTTTATTTTGCATTCAGAGGCCATTTGGGATTTTTCACAAAATTTAATATTTAATAAGCTATTTTAATCATTATTTTCACTTAAGTTCCTAAGGGTGAAAATAATTAAAATATTATTAAGTGTTATAGCTCATTTGAAAGGGGAAAACATATTCTTTTATTTAGGCACATAAAAGTGAGCACTTAAGTGGAGGAAAAAAAGAAATAAATTGAGTTAGAAGGAAAATGTTATTATTTTCAAGAAATAATTCATTTCCTTTGTAACTCCTCCAGTGCCTTATAAAAGAGAATGAGCTCTCATTTGGAAGGGTTATGCTATGTTTTGATATTGATTTTGTTTGTAGATGGATTGAACCTATGAGTTCTTCCATATTCTCTTGAGGATGAAAACCATCTTGTAGAATCCTCTTGAGGATGAAAACCCTCTGGAGTTTGAGTGTGGTTTCATACAGAAATCACCATTGTGCTGAAGCTGGAGATTGGAGTTGATCAAAGATTGAAAGTTTTGTTATGATAGTCATTGTAATTTCTATTTGTGTAGTTGATTGACAATTTTTATGTCATTGTGTGTTGTTTGGTTCATACTTTGTGTTGTGAAGAGTTATTTTTATTTATGGTCGTACCATGCTGGTTGTACCTGCAGCTTGAGGAGTTCATGAAAATAAATTCAATAAAGATGCTTTATGACCAATAGTTGTATTTGCATTGATGTTTTATGGTGTAGGCCACTCTTTCTCGGAGGATTTCCAGTGTTATTCATGCACATATCTATTTTAGTGATTAGATTCTTACCTGTCCAACAGTTTGTACCTGTATGGTACGATCCCTCATAGAAATTAATGTTTGGATGTTTATTGATAGATATCATTTGGATTGAGTTTACTATCCCTAAAACGCCTCTAATCAAGTGTTTTTATGGTGTTTGGTGGTGATTCCTTATAGCTGTGAGCAGATCGTACCTTTGGGGCTGTACAACCATTATTGAAGTATATCTTCATTAAATGCAAGTGTTATATCTGATGTGCATTGTCTTTATGCTCAGAATAACAATATTAGGTATTTAGATCAGTTTTTGCAGGGCAGTTTAAGGATTCATATCCTTTATTGTGTATTGGTGACTCATTTTTAGTATTGCTACTTTGATTTGAGACAAGTTTATAGTGTGAGATGATCTGGTTGTTTTGGCCATATGACTTTTCAGGGGCAGTCTGATATCAATGCAGATTGATTATTAGTGGCAGTTTAGAAATGTTGGTATTTGATATATATATGATTGATATGGAGTATGTTTATGGTGATTCATTGTTGGGAAGAGGCCTCATGGACTTGACTATACAGTGTCTCTTTGTCTGATCCAAGGCAGCCATACATATGAAGGAAATCTGAGTTTTCAGCAGTACTTCTGATCAGCATGGGAAATGCATTACCTCAGTAATTGTTAGTTAATAAAATGTATTTTTGATGTGATTGTTGTGCAGGGTATAATGTGGGATTAATCACATTGCATTTGAGATGATGGATTGAGTGATAAATTGTTATACAGTAGTGCATTGATTGGAATAATTGCAGGTCTGATCAGCAATCCTGAAAACATCTACAATAGTCTTGAATTACTCCCAAACTTCTCTATCTCCTGATATCTTCAATGGGTATTCATTATTGCATTTTCATTATCTGTACATTTAGAGTTAATTCCTGATCTGCATTGCTATAGTGGTGACATGAAAATAGTCATTAGATAATGCTCTCTTAATGCAATTTTCACATAATAACCCCTAGATGGTTTACCACCAGTGTGAAAGAATTTACATTGTTTATCTTTCTTTCCAATCACCCACTGAATAAGTGGATTATTCCTACTGAACAAGTGGATGGCTTTGTAATATTTTCATGTTTGTTCTTTACCCACTGAAAATGGTGAATCCCCACAGCTTGTGGATGCCCGCCGTAGCGGATGAATTGTAATTCCTTATTGCATAGTTGCTTAATTGTATGCCAATCACTGTATGCTCTCACCTTGCCCATATTGGGATCTGGGTGATCAGAAAGTGTGAGGCATTAGTGGTTTATGCAATTGATGCTAACACTGCTATATCATTGTATATTTTGGAAAAAAACATTTGGGGTTGTTTATTACAAGTTTCCTTTCTTTTATGCATTCCTTATTTGATCTATCTTGAGGTTACATTAGGATTTGAGTAGAATAGGTCAATATTGCTTTGATTTATTCTCTTATGCTCATTTTCTATACGATACACAACCCTTTAGTCTACATATTGTCATCAAGGTCTTCCGAGTTACTTCTCAATTCATATCTTCTTCTTTTCACATATTGCCTCAAATTGGTACTTCTATCCACAACCTCAATGTTTAGGTTATCTTCTACCCAACATTACTACTATTGGAAGATAACTCATAATGTTTTGATACCTTTTGCTTAACAACCCTATGTTGGAATATATCTTCATACTACTTTCATGAGCCACCTCCCTGATGAATCACCTATAGTGTGACACACACATGAGGTCTTTGTTAACCACTCCTTTGAATGGAACACTTGTAGTGCAACTAATGAACAACTTTTTTTTATGGGTTATCTCTCATCCAACAAAAACCTTCACTCTAATTCCAATTGATGTAGTTAAGGTAGGGGGGTCTAACTAAGGATCGTCCAACAATGTAGCCTCAACACAAAATCACATAATCCATCCAAATTGATACTCAAGTCAACACAAGCTTATAAAATTGATTAGATTTTACTAGATAAATATTCTATAATCAGAATTATTATAGTTTCTACCACAATGGACTTCCAATAGATTAAACCTTAAAGTCTTATCTTATAATACAAAATTTGCAATTTCACATGAGTGTGGTCTCAACAATGAGCTTCCTTAAACCAATGTTGATTCTTTAGGATCTATTTTACTCTAGTTGATATGAATTGGTCCTTAGATCCTTCTCTTATCCTCCACCAAGTCTTCACAATTGAGATAGACCTTTTATAATGCTTCTTAGATGTAGAAGTTTCTTGGTTAGCGAAGAAATATGATTCCAAATTCAATGTGATTGAAAATACAAATGACCATGGGGCTAATAAAGCCTCTCAAGTGGTTATCATTAAGCACAAGGCCCTAGTATGAGCACATACCATGTAATCCATCCTAAACCCATCTAACACATTGTTGAGTCAAAGAATCAAAGAAGATGAAATAGACATGTAGAGATGTGTGTGGTGTTGCGATCATATTTTGGATGAGACCATAAGGTTTTCTAAGTAACATGTGACACTACACAAAAGATTCTTGAGTACATGTCTAAGTACTTACTGAAGACTTTATTAGGAAATTCCACTACACTACATCAAAATGATGGTGAAACCAAACAAAGAATTGGACAAAAAATTAAAATGAAAGTAAATATTTCTAGTTGATGCAAGATTGCTTGTATGTCTATGTCACATCTCGTTTTATGGACTATATTACTACTCTAGATTAGTGAACATTTACTATGATTTTTTTAGTTTAAGTGATTCCACGTGTGTGACTAATTTTCGTAATATTATAAATGCATGATTTTTAAAGTCAATTTAATAATTGAATTTTATTGGCGTAATTATGGATATACATTATGATTTGCTTCGGCTATGATTTTGGGGAACTAACCTATTGATGTGGATTGAGTGTGACTGAATGCAGGTACTTGTCGAAGATGAGAACATGGTTGAGGTAGAGATGTTCTAGCCACTTGGCAAGAACTGTTTGGGATGGATAACCGTGATGCACTCACACACTCACATAGTCTCATGTCATATTGCATTTTCTGAATGATCTTATTATGCATCATTAATTAGTCGATAAATGTGATTAATGACTTGAGAGTAGATAAATATGTGCTTTATTTGCTACAATAAGTTCATTTCGAATGCATAATTTAGTCATAAATATTAATGTTCTTTCGTTATATATTTAAAATGGTGTATTTTATATTATTTAATAATAAATAGTAATAAGTGTTTTCCTATTTATATAATATATATTATTGTTTGAAAAATAATATCTTATTTAGACTTAAAAACAATTTTGATTTATTTAAAATAGATATATTATATTATTATATTTAGAAATCCAAATAAAGGAATTAAAAGAATAAGCTTCTGTCATGCAGCGACAGAAATAAATAAGATTATTTTATTTTATTTTCAAAAGAAATGGGAGGCTTTTAAAAGGCAAAAACTCATGCAAACGTAAGTGAACTGGAAGTTATCAAAAGAGGCTTCAATCAAAATATACGAACACCAAGATTAGAGGAGGGTAGATGAATAAAAACAAAGCCCATCAAAAAGGAAAAAGACCACCATTATTCTGAGCAACGAAAGGAGAAAGAAGAGCAGCGGCAGGAGAAGGAGTGATCAGCAACAGAGGCAAGAATCAACCTTTTTCACCAGCTAAGGAATAGGGTATTTTTCTTGTTTTGATTGTAATAATTTATGGTTGAATAATACTGTTAAACCCATAGTTAAATTTGGCTTGTGAACTATTCTTTTTCTATGTTTTGCTTGTGATCAGCCTTTAAATCTTGATGGCCAGTACCTTTCTTTTGGCCTGATTTGGGTGGCCTGGCTGTGGGTAACGACTTGTTAAAATTACTCTGTCGCAATCTTATTAAACCTGTAGCTACTATTTTTATCTCTATTCAAGGTTGCTCTAATTTCATTCTATCCCTGATGTAGTTTTTATTCTGCCATAGTTGTTCCTGTAGTTGTTATTTTCTTCTATCTGTCGCAGTCCTTTTGTCTATGTAACAACAGAAATCTTTATCTCTATCACAGCTGTTCTTTTTCATCCTCTAAGATTATGTTAAATTTATATTCTATCGCATAATTCTTTTATCACTGTCACAGTTTATTTGCAAACCTGTCGTAGCCATATTGTGTTTCTTGTAGTTGTGGTTTAATTTACCTTGTCGCGGTCTCTTTGTTTCTGTAGCCTAATTTATAAGATATCTATAGCTTGTTATGTAAGTTCATGTAGCTGTTGTTAATTTACTACTGTTGTAGTAGTTACCTTACACCTATCGCAGTCTTTTATTTACTATAGCAGACTTCTTAGAAGATCTTGTAGCCTGATTAATATCTCTTGTAGCATGACTGATATGCTTTTGTAGCTTCATTTAAAACTCTCTGAAATAGTTATATTATTTTTCTTAGAACATAGACAGTGTGTTTTTATGATTATTGCCTATGCTTATTGATGCTAAAACCAATTATATAATATTATCAAACTCTTTTTTTTAGAATTACTTGAATCATGAAACGGTATTGCTTAGGAAGTAATTACCATTGGATTTCTACAAACTTTTAAAATAATGAAATATGGATAGAGAATAAAACCATATTATAGAAAATATATTTATATTTGCTTGAATGAATGATGTTCTTCTTTACTACTTGCTTGAAAGTGTGTTTTCGTGAATGATGCAAAGGAAGGGTTTAGAGATGGTTATAGGCAAATATGGGTTGTTATTTATTGTGAAAAGGAAGTAGATTATTAGCTATGAGTGTTTGGGATTACTTTTGGGTTAGGATGCAGATTGTGGATTATCAGAGATGGCTTTTCCTCTTTTCGGGAATTGAACCTGTAACTATTTTTCTAATGCTTATTGTTGGTATGTGGCAACTGATCATGCAAGTACTGTACACTCATAACGTATCCTCGTCGGGGTTCAGGGGCATAGCCCCCCCAAAAAAATTTCCCCTCTTTTTTGCCCGTTCGGAGTTAGTTGTTAATTTTTTGTTAACCAACAAAAGAAAAATGACATTATAAAACCCTATTTCTAGAAGCTTCCAAAAAGCTTGATATAAGCGGCTAGGATGTATGTTGCATGTGTGAATTCACGAGATTGTAATCTGTTTGCACTGGATAATAAAATCATTAGATGGTTGAGTTTCTGTGGATGTAGCCCATATTGGGTGAACCACGTTAAATTTCTATGTTGATCTCTTTTGTGTTATTCTTCATTGTTATATTTTGGTTATTTAATCTGCATATAATTGTTTGTGTTTATTGCTCTGATCTGCCTGAACCCTACCACTTAGGCCTAAGCAAGGAGTCATTGAAAAAGATGAAGATTTATCTAGTAAACTTTAATTATTTATATCTTTGCCACATCCTATTGTGAGACAATTTGCATATCATTATTTAGATTTGCACATTAGACTTCAAGTTGCATCGAGTGTTCCCTCCTGCTAGTTGTTTCCAGATAGCTAGACATTTCATGCAAGGTTGGGTTTCCTTTGTGTTATGAAGGGATCCAGGGAAGTGTAATTACTTCATGGTTGGGTGGAAAAGTGCCTGAGCCATATTCCCGTCTCTCGGCTCGCAGGAGAACCATGTGGGTTCGTGGAGACTGAAGAGTTGTTTGATTTATTATTTATATACTGCACATGATTATTGTAACTTGTAAATATTATTGATTGATTTATGGCATGAAAGACAATGGACTTTGTATATTCTTTTATAGTGTTAAAACCTAGATTAAGCACGTGATTTTTGTAAGATTTAATGACTTTTATTGATTCATATTTATGAGATTTATCTTTACTTGAGATGATGTAATTAAGTGGATTATTTACTTCATGTAACTTTTGTGATGGATTGAGTACCTTACAATCTAGGATTCTCTTACATCATCTACCCATGGAGAACATAATCCAAGACATTGGGATGGTTTATGAATGATTGCACTTTACTATGGGAGACAAGATGTTGGAAGTACTTTAAAGACTTCATGAGTTCATACACTTTATTTTCAATAAAAGTGTATCTTCCCTCATAATCTTCAACGTTAGTACTCATAACACACTATTAGATGCTTGCATTCATTTTCATCCTTTTAAGTTTGGACAATATCCACATTGTGGTCCACACTGAAGGCGTATAGGATAAAATCATTTGAAAAATTGAGAGTGGAGAGGATCAAGGCTTCCATAACAAATTTTTGATGATCTAGAATGACTCCTTAGATTCTTGTGTCTATTAGAAGACCATGTCTTTATTCAATAGCAATGTGATGGGCCTTAGAAGCCTAGCAATGTCAAAAATAAACTTTCTTACAAAGTTAATCTTTTCAAGGAAACAGTGAAGGCTTTTCTTTATGTGAAGTAGAGAGATTATTGGTGGCCTTCATACAATTGGGGTCTATTGCTAGACTATATTTTGAAACCACATGCCTCAAAAGTTTACATTTAGGGACAATGAAGATGCATTTCATCAGGTTGAGGCAAATGCCAAACTCTTGACAATGTTTAAAAACTTTTCAAAGATGAAGTTCAAGTGTCTTGGAGTACACAGTGATGTCATTCAAGTATACAAGAATACATGCATTTAAATGATTCCATTAAATGTGACATCTATGGCTCTATGAAAGGTAGCACCTACATTGGCTAGGCCAAAAGGTATTCGCTAATAAGCGAATGTCCTCCACTTAGTGGTGAATATTGTTTTAAAGTAATCTTAATCCTTCACTAGCATGTAATTGTAATAAAAGAATCTATTGAGAAAGGAATACATCATTGAGCTAGTCACTCTATACAAAATTTGATCCATGGTGGAATTGGATAATGATGCTCTTTTGAGGTCATGGAAGTCTACACATGGGTGAATCTTTCCACTCTTATTTCTAAAAATTACTAACTATGAGACCTAGGTAGAGTGCTTGATCAAGAAGATTAACTTGGCTTTGATATTCTTGATCAACTCTTTGCACATCATAGGCTCAATGATTGAGTTCCACCATACATGAACAAGGATTTGTTTCAGTGGTATGCTGAATAATTTTATCTATTGTTTACCTTGAAATTTTCATACAACAATACCTAGATGTCTTTGAATTCTTGAGAAAGAGTCACAAGGTATTCTCAAAGATAAGGGACACTTATTTGCTCAATAAAATAACCTTTCCCTTAAAGAGCTCATAATCCTAATTGGACTTAAGTTTAATAACTATCAATCTTTTCTCTTTCTTCTTTGCTTTATCATTAGAGTAAAAGATGGTTTCCAAGGTGAGTAGACCTTTGGGAATATTATTAGAACTTAGTTGCATGATCTAATCTCTTTAAAAAATTGGTTAGATTTTCACCTATGCTAGATGAGAACTTAGTTTCATTCTAGATGAAAAGTGTGGTGTCTCTATCACTACCAAAAACTTGCCATTGAACATCATTACAAGATATGAAGTGTCTAGCAACCATCTTGACATGGGGGATTAAGTTTGGAATATGTTCTCTGATTAAACAAGCCAAAGGGGGATCAAAGTTGTCTCCTAGGTAGCCTTTTGATTAGCCTTAGTTTTTTTGGAATCGAGGGATAGCTTAGATATTTACTGCATTGAATCCTTCAAGTAGGTCCCACACTTAATGTCTATATGATCTCATCTTTACATGCTTGGTGGCACAAATGGAATAAACTTGCCTTCTGACAAGATCAATGTTGCCAAAGATAAATAGTTGTTTGATTCCTCTTTTATCAACTATATTGCAACCCTTAGACAAGTGCCTCATATTTGGCCACATTGTTGGTGCAACTAAATTGTAACTAAAAGCATGGAATGACCAACTCCTAGAGGGAGAGATGAGCATCACACTAGCTCCTACTTCAACTTTGCTCCTCATACCATTAAAAAACATCTGGAAAATACCATCCAGTTGATTTTACTCCTTCCTTAAGAGGCAAAGAAGGCATAGTAGCTATGTCTTCTTCATTAGCACAATAATTACCAAGACACAAGTCATCTAATGGGTTAAATCCTTGAAATTATTGATTGAAAAGGGATTCACTAACTATTTGAGGAGTCTCATCTTCATTTGTACTATCAACATTAGCTTCTACAACTTTCTCTATAAGATCTACAACTTTGAGGTTATTAGGGATTTTCACCCTTGTTGCAAATGATCGATAGACTAGGATTAAAGAAACTTAAGATTATGTGCATACAAAGTAGTCAATAGTATTTAAAAAATCTATCTAACAACATTCACATAAGTAAATGGAACATTATACATACACAAGACCACACAAGACTCAGAGATTTACATGGGAAGGGAGAAAATCCACTACTAAAATACATTCATAGTTATATTATTTAGAATCAAGGATTCAATACAACAAGGCCTTTTTTACAGAGTTGCAATCTACAACATTATTCTTTTGCAATCACTCTAATGTTTCACACCAACAATGTTCAATCCAATTCTAACCTTTACACTCTATACAACCATCCAACCTTGGCACCTTTACACAAGATGATACATATAGATGTGCACATGAGAATTACAACTATCTAACTAATACGCAAAATACCAAGAGTCATGCAACTATATTCTAAGCATATTATAACATTGACATACCACACGTATCACTAAATATGATGCCTCCACATGAATAATCATCTTGTATACATAATTGTTGTCACACACTATGAACCAATAGTTACACCCTTAACATTGTCGATGGGTTCATGCTTTCTAGTATAGTCATCACTACTAGCTCCACACTTGTAGTAGCACATACAAACATAACATCACTTTTGACTACTACCATGTGCCATCTTCCACAATATTATCCTACTCTCATATTGTGTTGCATGAACTTTGTCTTTGTTGTAAGTGCTCCTACATTGCCATTCATGCTTCGAACAACACTGTTTTCCATATGTGATTATGAGTTCTTCTCTAAATGACTTGTGTTTATTGTCACAACACCATCATATGTAAACGAACATGCATGATGCACTTCAACACTTGAAACTCACTGCATCTTATTGCATTGCATTCTGCAGACAAATTATTCGTACAAGGACTCTATCCAAGTGAATATCACCCAAGTTCTAACATTCTCCCACTTGATATTTATCATAGGAGAGAGTGTGGTATTCAACCCAGGAAATTAACCTCATTTTCAGGAATGGGACAATCCCATCTCATCCCTATACCGAATGAACTTAGAAATACTTATAGGTTTTGTCAAAGAGCTACCAGTATTTACATGAGTATCAATTTTCTCCATCTAGACTTTCCTACTCTCAACCCATCTCCCTCACAAAATGATATTGAACATCAACATGCCTTGTTCTATCATGGTAAACAAGATTTCTCTCTAAACAAATTACACTTTATGAATCACATTTCCCTGCTCTATGACTTCTAAAATCAATACTGTCACTTAACCTCTTTAACCACATTACTTCCTTACAAGCCTGTGTTGCAGCCATATATTCTACCTTAGTAGTGGATACGCAACTATTTGCTACCACTTTCTCATCCAACTCACTACTCCACCAAATAGAATAAACACTTAACCACTAGTTGACATTCAATTATCTAAATATCCAACTCAACCCAACTCTACAAATCCCTATATGCTTAACACTTTACCCACATCAGTACCATGACAAGTTAAGAAATAATCTAGAGTTCCTTTCAAGTACTTGAACACTTTCTTCACTTGTGTCCAATGGTCCTTACCTAGCTTTTCCATGAACCTACTTAAAAATCCTACTACTTGGGCTATAACATCACTTTCCATAATGACCAAAAGTTAACATGAACATTTATCATAATCAAGAGATTAGTTAACCATCTGATTTCTCAAATCAAATTTAATCATAATGAATCATTTGCATTTCAACAATTAAGCATGATATTCTAAACAGAACATAACCAAGCTTACAAAACAATGTTCATTTACATTTCCTTAGTGATCAACTAACACTATTCATGAACAAGTTATGCCCAAGGCATCGTAAATCATCTTATACATATCAAAATTATACATTACAATTGACTATAAAGTCATAAAATAAGAAACACTATATCTGGAACAAATGACATCCATCTTCATAAGCCTTGTCTTGTCTCATGATTGGGAAGGAGAGCATCATCCTGGTGCTTTTCCACCAACCACGGACTTGTGGTCCCCCGCTCAACTTCCAAACTGGAAGTGGAATCCCTTAGGTTAGCCATCTGAGTATTTGGTGTTGTGTCCTTCCTAATGTCTCACGGTCACACAACTATAGATCCACTCTAACTATGTATGACACTACTGGAGACACTAGGCCATCTGGAGCACTGTGGATCGACAATGCATGCAGAGACAGATGTATTACTTTGGTCAAAGGTTTTACATACATGAACATTATGTATTGAACATTGTCGTATGTCCACCACCCTAACTCAACTTATAAGCTGTCATGTCCTACAACAAGTTCAAATCGACCTTTCTCTCTAGGTCTAGAATAAATGGGATCAATTCAATTCATTGCCCATATTAGGACACTTGACTCCCATCATGGTTTGGTTATAAATAATGGGTAAAAGCACAAACTTGTGTCACACTTTATAAAAGAATTGACCAACAACAAAAAAAATTATGAACTTCGACCACATAAAAGTGGTCTTTATGTTGTGAATTTTAAAATGATATAAACTAATAAAATGTAGAACTTTTGATGAAGTTTATTCCTGTTATTTTTTAGATTTTTTAAAAATTGTTTTCATTATTTTTTTATCAATTTAAGAACAAATTTTGGAATGCTGAAAATTTCAAGAAAAAGTGACATTCACGGGATGTCAAGAAACAAATTGAAAAAAAATTCATTTCTCCCTAATTTTTTTTCTTCAAATAGGTAACTTCAATATCTAGTGCATGGAAAAAAAACAAATTTTGATGTATATTTTTCTCATAATAACGTTCTAAAGTTAAACTTGTCAGAATTTGACAGTTTTCATGAGACATCAACTATTGGATATTTTTTTAATAATTTTCAAAAAACAAATTATACTTTTGAAGAGGACTCTCTCCTCTAGTGAACCATATATTTTTTTAAAAAATTTAATATGTTTTACTATTTTTTAAAATTTCTAATCAACCTCTTTTTTAACTTTAACAACTTACTTGCATTATTTTAAAAATAAAATATATTAAAACTAATCAAAATATGAAAAAAATTACATATATGGATTCACCACTCTGAGCTCTACAAAAGGGTTTTTTTTTTGCAGAAAATTCATTCTAACAGGAGAAATACCATGTCAAAGTTCAATGTTTCAGAAAATTGTGAAAAAGGTGAGTTGGCTGCCAAGTAGGTAGCCAACTAGACATACTCAGTCGAGCAAGTTATGGCCGACAAGGTTTCAGGCGTAACTTTATTGAGCGTAATGCTGTCGGTTGGTACTTATCGACCGATAACTTATTGGCCGAAAATAATCGATATATATATATATAATTTTAAAAAAATCAACTCAAGAAAATTCGGTTAAATACAAAAGAAGGCATATTTCGACAAAGGAAGGCTTATTTCGACAAAAGAAGACTTATTTCAACAAAAGAAGATTTATTTCAACAATTTAGAAGACTTATTTTGACAAAAGAAAACATATTTGGACAATAGGAGAGCTATTTTTTAAGGTACATTGATCTTCAACTTATAATTGATTACATGTCACTCTTTTCATGAGTGAATTTGAAGTTTGTTTTCACTATTTCTCATTTGAATATGGTTGAGAACTAGGGTTAAGTTAGGTCATGGTGTACACATGTACAAAGACCCATAATTTTGGATCATTAAAGTGCACTTACAAATTTGTACTATGAAAAATTGTAAAAATATGTTTAACTTCGCCTAGTGGGTTTTAGATAATCATTAAATATATTGTGATACTTTTATCATGTTTTTCCACATTATTCTTGGACTATTGATTATTTTCTTTGATCCTATATATGGTCATGTTACACTTTTAGAGTTACCACATAGAGTAGAGGGCATCATACATTCCATTACATCTTATAGGTCTTCATCATGTTGCATCTTCATAGTATGGAAATCATGTCTAAATATCCCTTTACATCAAATGCTTATATGGTTATATCCTTACATTTTAGGTCATTAATCCTTCCTCCTAAACATAGTGTGATTTTATTTACATCACATCCTTGTATTTAAGGAATCATAGGGCTTCCCCTTTGTAATCTTATCCTTTCATTGCTATATACCTTTTCATAGGAGATATATCATGTTTTCTCTCTTTCACATCATATAAGTATTTTATTACGATATATTTAAATTAGAGGCATCATGTCTTTCCCCCTTCATGAGTAAATCATTATATATACTATCCTACCCATCTAGGGAAAACTAGCTTTTGCATGTGCACAATCACGTTTTCCCTTGCACCTCTTCTCTTCTCTACTTTTCATTTATTTCTCGCGTGTGGGTTCCATCCCTTGTTAAATTAGTATTTAACAAATGAAATCAATTACATAGTGTGATTTTATTTGTCACATCCTTGCATTTAAGGAATCATAGGTTTTCCCCTTTGTAATCTTATCCTTTCATTGCTATATACCTTTTCATAGGAGATATATCATGTTTTATCTCTTTCACATCATATAAGTCTTTTATTACGATATATTTAAATTAGAGGCATCATGATATACCAAATTTGCTCATGATATGTTTGTAATTTGAATGCTTTTTTTTACTTTGGCTTTAACAAATGAACAATTTATAATTTAGTGTTCTATTTATTTACTATTAATTGTGCATTCATTGAAAGCATGTGTGTACATGTTTGTATGTAGGTAAATTCATATTTGAGTGCAATTTGTGATGGGGAATCCAAGGACTAGATTGAGGAAGTATGATCGAACAATCGAACAAGAGAGAGGAAGAGAAAAGTGGGTGAAGGAACATCTATTGAAGAACAACCCATGGAAAATATTGATGACCAAGGTGACGTACAGGTACAAGAACAAACTGAATTAATAAAAAAATAGTTTATTTCATAACATGGAACTTGTGACTCCTCGCCAGCTTGTTCCACTATGTAAGTCATATCAACATCGACCATTCTTGGTCTAGTATAAATAGGATTTAATGCATTTAGGTCCAATCCTTGGACTCTTGAATGCTATTTCGAACACCATACTTAGGTTCTTGGTTTCATATTGACATGGTTACTAATGACTCCACATCATATTATCCTGTTTTCTTGAATAATGAATTCATTCTTGTTTTCAACATTCACCCTACTCGGTCAATGTTTACTTTGTTTACCTAATGGCAAGGTTAAAAACCATTTCATAATAAAAAGAAAAGACTCTTATCATAATATATTTCAAATATTCATAAAGACACATAGAGTCGAACACCTCTAGATTCTCCTTTGTAATACTTTAATAAAGTCAAATATAAAACATAACTGCCACTTATATAGTCGGCATTTATCCTGTATAAAACCACTATATTATAACAGTGCTAGGGTAGATTCTTATGTCAAAGGATATGCCAATACTTACTTCATAATGAAGACAAGATTGAAGTCTCGGTTGTCTTAACAGCATAACCATGACAGTGTATGATTAGTATTATGTTACTCTCCTTGAAGAGTTATCATGTTCACAAAACATGTATATTTATTGATTGCCATTCGATTCTTAATATCTTTTCTATCGCGTTGGCAGAATAAGGTGTCGAGTGTAGTAGCAGGACCCGGTTTATCATAGGTTTACTGTGTTTATACTTTGTCATGGCTGCGGCCATATATATGATGGTATGGACTTCTCCACAGGTTGATACCATCGAGTGGCCATTCAATACAGAATAATGCCCTATCGGGCTCATTAGCATATACAAGTTTGTAAGAGTTTACAACTAGAAAACATAAAGATATAAATCATCATTAAAGGTGTATGGTGCATAGTGCATGGCGCGTAGTAATAGTTTAACCTATGGGTGCTCATGCATGCAACCCACATAGAGCTTTTGGCCTCAAGCTGGCCGAGCGCCTCAAAGAGTAGTGGTTTCAAAGTATCAAGAACTATATTCAATTTGGGGCTCCAAGAGCCGTCAACTACTCTTAACATTCAACGTTATGCATAGATAAATATGCAGTTTCAACTCTATCCATTATAAGCAATGTATTACTTAATCTTTATAGTCGGTAGTGTCAACGTTCTTTCAGACGAAAGGAAGTTATACTGCATTACATTCATTAAGTCATAGGAGCCGAGGGCTCTAGATTAGAGATACCTGTAACTATCTCGCAGAGATAAGAGAGTAACTCGCAAGGCTCGAGCTTTCCCTACTACTCTCGTCGTATCCTCTGATTGTAGTTCTCTGCAACAAGAGAGTGTAACTCACAGTGTTCGCCACCCGCACACCTAATTCCTTGCCAAGACTCTTTTTCTTTCCCAAAAGAATAACAAAAAACTCATATTTTGTTTGACTCCACTTCCTTGCCCAAGACACCCAAGATGGCATTCATAACCAACCCGAGCATTTTCTTTGCATGCCTTAAGGGCTTGCCACCTAGTGGGATCTTTGATCCACGCTGCCCACTCAATCGATCCTCTCTCCTTTCCCACTCCTCGTGGGTTTAAGGATATTGATGAGGTAGGAAGGATAAGATAAGTTAGTTATTCGCATATACAAGAGTTAATAACTTTGGCCTCTAAAGAGGTCCACATATACCAAAAATATATATATAAATAGCCTTGACTAAAAACATGAGTCAATGAACTATTAATATTAATCAGATTCATCATAGAGATGAATGTAAAGGATATCACACTAAAATCTTAAGAAATCGGGGTTGAGTAATACTCCCCCATCATCGATGGTAACTTTAGTTGATTGACTAGAATATAAAGAAATAATATCCCTATTTAAGAATAGGATAATGAGAGATCTCATCGACTCATAATTCGACTATCATACGACACTAGACATTATTCCAAGAACGTCGTCTAGTCGTTAAAGCACCATCGACAAAACAACTCATAAGGATAGAATTACAAAAGAAGGAAGACATGACACATGCCAACTTACAAGGGTTTTATAAGGACATGGGAACCAGTACTCAGATGACTATTCAACCTTGTTTTCTTGACATCTAACCATTCCTCCAGGATGATACCATCCTTCCTTCTTTGAACGTCGTTAACTTTTCCTGTTCACACTTAGGACCACACTATCATGATCAGTGCATCATAATCATGTCTCAGAATATAAATAATTAATGTTCAAAACTAATTAACATCAATCATTAACATCATTAACAATGATCAATTCAGATATTTCCACAATATCAAATTAGATAACTATGACTAATCCTCCCGATTATCACGCAAAGTTAATGATTATGTCTAATTGTAAGTTGGGGATGTAACATGGGTGATGCCTAGTCTTATGTAGACCATCACATACACGAGACTTCCTACCACACTGACATATGGAACATTCCTCATGTCCTCCATATATTTAGGACATTGTTTCAAATTTAGTTTTGTGCCAACTAGTAGGGGTGTACTTACTAGTTTACTATCCTGCATTCTAAACCTTCACAAAATTATTTCAAGATGCTTCCTTTGGTTTAGCCATAGTTTCTTGTTGCTCCTATCCCTGTATATCTCCATAACAAGTATGTATCTAGCAACACCTAAGTATTTCATTTCAAACTTACTAGATAATTGAGATTTAAGTTCGTAATTTAATATCTCATTGTCTCGAATGACTAACACATCATCAACATATTAAATAATAACCAGAACGTGACCATTTAATTGCTTGTAATACACACAATGATTAATATCACTTCTACCAAAACCCAATTATAGAGCATATGAGTTAAACTTTTGGTTCCACGTACATGGGGACTACCTTAATTGGATACAGTGACCTTTTTAGCTTTCAAACCCATTTCTCTTTACCGTTCCCCTTGAATCCTTTAGCTTGTTCCAGTTATATTTCCCCCTCTAAGTCTCCATGCAAGAATATTATCTTGACATCAATTTTCTCTATCTTAAGATCATATGCCATAGCTATGGATAACAACATCCCAATACAAGTCAGCTTAGCTACCAAAGAAAAGATCTCACCAAAGTCAATTCCTTCAACTTGAGAACATCCCTTTGCCACCAACTATGCCTTATACCAATCAAGTGATCTACTACTACAAATTTCTTCTAAAACACTCACTTGTAGCTAATGGGTTTCTCGTCCTCAGGTAGATTAACCAAATTCCAAGTCTTGCATTGCTTTAATGCCAACATCTCCTCATCCATGGTATTCTTCCAAGACTTTTTCTCTTTGAAAGTGAGCTTATTCCATAGAACTTGGTTCACTATCAATACGAGTTAGAGAAAAAACACAAATTTTTTTGGTGGACTATACCTATCAAGTGATATTTGTTGCTTTAT
Source organism: Cunninghamia lanceolata (assembly GCA_027924645.1). Taxonomy (NCBI): domain Eukaryota; kingdom Viridiplantae; phylum Streptophyta; class Pinopsida; order Cupressales; family Cupressaceae; genus Cunninghamia; species Cunninghamia lanceolata. Next base: position 100,663 of record BSBN01000197.1, read on the forward strand.
AGACATGTTCTCATAGTTACGAGTGAAAAAATTCCTATCGCATTTGCACCTTATTCTTCTTCAGAGTTTGTGCCAGATGTGCCTCATCTTCTTCCAAATTGTCATGTCCACTTTGATATTTAGTTTTAGATGCATTTTGTTGTTTTGACTTTGATTCAAAATGTACATTTTCCCTCTCTTTGTCATTTGAATATTCTTCCTTAGACAAGACTTTGAGTTCCTTGAATGTAACATTCTTTGAATAAAGAACTTCAATGTTTATAGATTCCAAAGTTTATGGCCTTTAATATTCTCACCATAATAGATGAAAATTCACCTTTTTCTTTCTTTCTTGAAATCTACCTTAGACCATCTCCCCTTTTGCACTTGAACAAATGCTTCATAGTCAAAGATCTTCTTGAATGTGTTACAACTAGTTTTTTCCTAGTCCACATTTCATACGGTGTCTTGTTTTCTAGCGTAGAAGTAGGAGACTTGTAATTCAAGTAGCATGTAGTACTTACTACTTTAGCCCAAAATTCCTATCCTAGACCATCACTAATCAAAATACTTTTGGTTTGATCTAGTAAGGTTTTATTCAACCTTTCAGCCACTATTTTTTTGTGATGTATAAGGTGTTGTCCTTTGCTTCACAATACTAGTGTGTTTATAAAATGTTTCAAATTCCTTGGAGTATAATTCACCACCATTATCTCTCCTAAGCACCTTTATTTTCTTATCGATCTAATTCTCAACAAGAGCCCTAAACTCCTTAAACTTAAGAAATACCTCATACTTTCCCCTAAGAAAATACACTCAAGAGTACCTAAAATAATTGTTAGTGAATGATACATAGTATAAAGACTTACTAATGGACTGGATATCCATGGGACCAAACACATAATTGTGTATCACCTCCAAAATCTCCTCTACTCTTGTGCTTACTACAACAAATTGCACTCTATTCTATTTCCCAACACACAATGCTCGCAGAAGTCAATACCAATAGAACAATCGATAATTTAATCCACCATATTTTTACTTACCAAGGTTTTTAGACCTTTTTCACTCAGGCGACCCAACTTAAGATGCCACAACAACCTTGATTCATATGTAGTTAGTACACTCCGATAATGTTGATGCGTCCAAACTATATAGAGTACCATGCCACACTCCCTTAGCAAGCACCGAATTGCCTTTTGCTAACTTGCAACCTTTTCCATCAAAAGTAACATGTATCCCTGAGTCAGTTGTTTTAGACACAAACTAAGGTTCCTAACCAAATTGGATTATGTAGAACATTTGAGAGTGATCTTACTCTTCCATCCATGAAGATAGCCTTTATTTTTTGTTGACCGACTATCTTCATAGAGTTGTTATCACCGAGAAGAAACTTACCTTCATCACACTTTATTTATTCAAGGTAACACTCCCTATGAGGTGTCATATGATAAGAAGCATCTGAGTCAATCAACTAAGATCCATAGCCAATGACATTAGTAGAAATAGAGGCATCACATTATTTTATTATTGTTAGAGGATTTATCAAAAGAATCATCCTTCTTCTTGGGCTTACAATCCTTATTGATGTGACCTTTCTTGCCATAATTCCAACATTTTACTTTATATATTTACCTAGAGATTTAGACATGTCATTACCCTTAGACTTCTTATCTCCATTCCTCTTACCTTTATTCTTTTTAGACTTGCCTCTAACAAGTAGGGAATCAAAAGCAGTATCATCCATGGACTTCTTTCTAGTTTCCTCTCTTAACAAAACGTCTGTGACATTTTCCAATTTTAGTGGCATAGCATTACCATTGATAGAGATTATCAAGTTTTCCCATGAATCAGGTAGAGAACAAAGTAATACAACACAGTTATCCTCTTTAATCATCTTGACTACTATTGATGTAAGTTGACTAAGTAGCATATTGAAGTTATTCAAGTGATCAATTATTGAGTCTCCCTCTTTCACTTTTAGAGAATACAACTTCTTTTATAGTACACGTTTATTCACTGGTCTCTTAGACTAATACAATATACCTATCTTCTCCCATAATGAATTTTCAATTTGTTCCTTAGACATATTCATTAACATAGAATCTAATAGACATAATCAGCTAGTACTTCTAATTTTCTTATCCAGTTTTGCCCAATCTTCATCAGACATACTTGAGGGTTTGGTTGAAGAAGATACCACAACCCATTGATCTCGTTCCACCAAAAGATCTTCCACCTTTAACTTCCATAGTTTGAAGTTTTGACCATTGAAGCATTCAATCTTAGACCTTGACGTGCTAGCCATATATTTAATACCATTCTTTCCACAAAATCCTTCAAAGTCCTCCTTTCTGACCAGTTATAGATAAATTACAATAAATTAGCTGTTGTAGGATTTGCCATTGCACATGCCAGGGTTTGGACTCCCAATGACGTAGTAACATCCCAAACAACTACCTACACTATGATATCATATGTTGGGGATTTTACCCTTGTTGTAGATGATTGATAGACTAGGATTAATGAAACTTAAGATTATGTGCATTAAAAACAATAAAAAAAATATTTACAAAATCTATCTAACAACATTCACAGGAATAAATGGAATAGTATGTATACACAATATTACACAAGACTTAGAGATTTATGTGGGAAACCCTTTGGGAGAAAACCCACCACCAAAAGACATTCATAGTTATATTATTTAGAATCAAATAGAGTTTCAATCTACATCATACTTCTTCTGTAATCACTCTAATGTATCACACCAATATTATTCATTCCAATACTAACCTTTATAATATGTACAACCATCCAACCTTGCTACCTTCACATAAGATGATACATATAGATGTGCACATGAGAATTCCAACTGTCTAAATGTCCAACCAACACATGGAATACCAAGAGTCATGTAACTATATTCCAACCATATTATGACATCAGCATACTACACATATCACCAAACATAATGCCTCCACATGGACAATAATCTTGTATACGTAATCTCAGTTGAACACTATGAATCAATAATTGCACCCTTAGATAATTATCACATTCTTTTTAATACTATGTGTGCTTACATGCTTATTTATGTTACTAATTTGGTAGATTATGAAGCTTTTTTTAAAAAATTTATTATAAACCTAGTTTAGGACCCAAGAACCAACAAAAAAGACCATGAAATTGTCGTTAACATACCAGACAAGTCGAATACTGCCATGATTGGATGAGAGGTTGAACAAACCAAACTAATAGAACATCTATATCTATTACTGAAATATGTTCATCATATCCATCTAAAACCCTTCCCATAACCACCCAAAACTACCAAAAATGGCTGAAGCTTAATACCCACGAACCCACACCCTGCTAACAAAATGTTATATAAGTCTATGAACAGAGTCTATGAAGCAAAGGGGGCCAAGGCAAATTACAAAATCCTTGAGCCACCCATATGAAAATCCTTACATTTATCATAAGGAACATTAGTACTAGTAGAAGCGTCCACCTCTGCACTAATCGAACCCTCATTGTCGCAACAGTTTGAGAAAGCTAGAATAGCCTCCTCCAGAAGGACAACCTTCAAACCTTTCACTAATACTTCCATTGCCCTTTGTAAGCATTGTTGGTACCATTTTGAAGCATGGAGGTGTTCCAAAATGCACCCAAAATACACCTTGGCCTCGTGGATGACATCCTCAATGTCATGATGAATTAAGTAAGAACTAGCTACCGTCAAAAGTAACGAAGCACAAGACAAAGGCTGAGTAGCATCAAACATATTCTAGCGAGCTTGTGTGTAACCAGGATCCAACATCATATTTTCCATGGCAGAACGAATAGCGACTCCTGGAGCGCCATCCATCTCCTTTGCTAAGTCCCATATACGAACCACCTAGAACTTAAGTTCAGGGTTCTTGATCTCCTTGCCCATATATGCCATAAAGATTGCCATCATTTCTTCCCCATAAACCCTTTGCTTCCTCTACTTCAGAGGATTCTCCTCAATTTTAACTTTTCCCTTATATCTTTCAGCCTTCATGCCAACCACACACTTTGTACTAGACGAAGAAGCCATTGTTAAGAAGCCTATACCTATATAGGAAGAAACAAATAAAAACTGCTTGAAAAGCCTACAACTAACCAAATAAACCAGAGCCTCATGGTACTTCCAGCACATGCCAATTAATTCCCACACAGTACAACAATCATAATCAAGACATCCCCTGCTGCCATACCAACCCATTATTAGGCAACGAAGCCTATATATATTACTTTTAGTATTTTTTTTCTTAAATTCACTACAAGTAGGTCATTATACTCAAACATAAGGTTGATTAGAAATTGAAAAACGTATACTAAAATTTATTTTAAAAATTTAAGAAAAATATGATGCACTAGAGGAGGGAATCCTTGTCAAAAGGGTATAATTTGTTTTTATTTACGATAAATAAATAAGACATAAAGTGGAGGTGTATCAATATTATTATATTTTTTATACACCTAATTTTAAATATTTATAAAAAATATTTATCAAAATTGATTCTCTTAATTTTCATATATTAAAGCTTCAAGTTAACTAATGGAAAAAAATGAAGGAAAAAAAAATTAGTATAAAGAAAGTGAAGGCTTGCTAACCTTATTTTAAAAACTTTTTTCAATAATTAACTTATAGTGTCAATTTTATACAAAAAATATATCCAAATGATTTAAAATATTACAAAAATAAACTACACTAATTTTTTTACATCTCATTAATTTATATCATTTTAAAATTCAAAATATATATCACTTTTAGGTGCTTCAAGTTAAAAAGCGACACTTGTGTTGTCCATTTCCTTCATAAAAGTGTGACATAATATTGAACTTTCACCTTGCTGCTACTAAGTGGAGTATTATAGTACAAGTAGAATTTTTAATCTTACTCTCTATCTCCACTTCTCATTTTTGTAGACAATTAAATTAACTTACATAGTTGTGCTTACTTTTTACTTGTGTGACATAAGCTTCTCATTGCATGTGTTTTCTCTATTTTGTAGGTTCTTATGGAGCGCTCATGCCAAGGAAGAGGAACACCTAAAGAATTCAAGACTGGTCCATTATTTTACGTGGACCGCATATCTTTTTACGTTTGAATATTTACTTTTCATGTTGGCTAAGAATGTTCATATACTTTGAAATACATGTTCATGCTAGATTCACATGCACCTCAAAGTGGGGGAAATATAATGGTGAAATTTGTATACCCATGCCAATTCCCACTTTGTGTTGGCTCATTTTGATGGAATGACTTAATACAATTATATATCAACATGTGGCACACTCTTGTGCTAAGTTTGGCTTGTTCCTCAATCCTTATTAGGTCTCATTTTATATTCGTTTACACTTAACCCCATACATTTGACTTTATCCCATCCTAGTTACACACATTCCCAAATATTTGTTATTATTAGACACTTATTGCACCCCTACTCACACACACATCCTTACATCCCATCCCCACCTTGAGATTTGCACTTTCTTATCTCAAGTCAATCTTGTGGCACTCGAGTTCAATTTGGAGGAGCTTGTGATTAACCCCAAAATTTGAAATTTTCAAATTCAAATTCTTGACTTTTGCCCCTTTTCTACTAGCTAATGTGAGCTATCTTTGTATACATTTTTGCAACATGTTGCTATGTCTTAGTATTTAAAGACATTTGATGTCCAATTAATTCATAAAGATTGATTATTAAGGGCAATCATTCTAGAAACATTTCAATTTGGAGCTTAAAAGGAACTCATCACATCTAAATTTGGATATAGGCCATATGCATGCTTGAGAATGTTGTTTAGAAATATTCTCCCAAGGCTGTAAATTCGATCCATCAAGGGGGTTGACTTAAAGAGAATTTGACTTTAGCAATCTAGCAACTTCCCCAAAGGTAGTTCTAAATATTGTCATCCTTACACATAAATCATATATCAAAGATCACAACAAATTAGGTTGTAGAAGTCCACATTCTGTCAAGATGATCCTGTAGCCTATAGATCAATCCTATGCACTAAATCATTTTTGTGGAGCTTGCAATCAACCCTGAGGGGATCATATTTGACCTACACATATTTTAAAAGGCTATGCACTAGATCATTTTTGTGGAGCTTGCAATCAACCATGAGGGGATCATATTATTTGACCTACACATATTTTTAAAGGCTATGCACTAGATCATTTTTGTGGAGCTTGCAATCAACCCTGAGGGGATCATATTTGACCTACACATATTTTAAAAGGCTATGCACTAGATCATTTTTGTGGAGCTTGCAATCAACCATGAGGGGATCATATTATTTGACCTACACATATTTTTAAAGGCTATGCACTAGATCATTTTTGTGGAGCTTGCAATCAACCCTGAGGGGATCATTCGACATACCATCAAGCATGTTAGCGTACCTAGATAATTAAATTTTGCACAACATCGACATACCGCACATATCCTACAAGCACGTTAGCCCAGCGAAGGCACAAGCCTTGCCAATGAGAGTTTGAACCTTGGTGGCTGCCACAACAATCATGTGACTTGACCACCGAACCACACCTTTATTGGCTTAATTAAATCTAAATCAATTTATATGTTTATTGTATACATTTATTTAATTAAACCAGATTTATGGAAAAGAGATTTTATTCCCGTAATACTATTTTACACCACCTTATAGATGTCCCAAATTAACACTACTTTCTTTTATTGTTCACTTTTCCTAGTTATTGGAAGCTGCGAGGCTTCCAACAAAGCATTGACATTACTTTGTTTCTTGCTAGATGTGCATAGTTTACGATGGAGAATTTGGAGGCGCGGAGTAAAGTATGGGAAGGGAGTATTCCAATTCAACTGCACCTGCATCACTCACAAGTCACCACGCTTCCTCCGCCTCCTCCTCTCATGGTATTCTACTGCACTCCTCAACCATTGTTACAGCCCAATAATCTGTTGAGGTCTCAGTTTCATTTCTTTACATCTGCCAATTCTAATTTTAGCTAGAGCCTGAGCCTCTCTCAAATTAAAATGAACCTGGTTTGAGTTAAAAGTTATTGTGGATGGAGCTTGGATCAAACAGGATTATTGCTTTATTTCGTTATTTTGTCTCAATCGCGCACTTATTGGACCATTTCGGTGGGCCAATTTCGTTTGTATTTAGGCAGTTTTCAAGGATTCTCCACCCATTCCTGCAGAAACTTTATCTCAACGTGAATGCTATTCAAATTGAATTGTAGGTCTTGGTATTTTATTTACTTTTTTGCAAGCCAGAATTTCCACGTATTCTTTCTTATTTGTAAGGTTTGTATCAATTTGGGGCCAAATATTTAAACAGATTACATATCATAAAAATATAAAGACCTTGCTTCAAAATGGCAGGTCATTCTGTGCAGAAACATTTTAAAGCTAATAAGGGGCTCCGAAAAGGCGTCGTAGGCTTATGACTTCAATTGTTATGTCTGTTAAATACCCAAAAAAAGCAAAAGAAAGAGCGGAGATATAATTGTTAACATCCTTTGCTTGAGATGGAAAACGCTTTCCTTTCTCTTTCCACGGAATCCTTTCTAGTCTGTCTTCTTTATTTCTCCTTGAAAATCTCCTAATTTTGTTGGCCTGTTCTTAATGACTCCTCAGTTTCGATGGCTGCGGAAGTCTTTTTTTTTTTTTTCCTTTAGTTCTTATTGAAGGACATTTTCTGACCCCTTATTTGTCATTATATAGCAGTTAAGTTAAATTAAGCCACTTTTAAGGTCCAAAATGTGCATATGCACATGTGACAGAGAGACCATCTCAAACTTCCCGTGTACAATTCTGCACAGGCAGGGAGGCATCGTATGTGCTACCGTGATACGTGGTCTGCATACTGTATATGCTACCATGATAGGGAAGCACCGGATGTGCTACCTAGACTCCCCTCCGGATTTGAATCTGTGACTACTCTGTTTGATAGCTATTTAAGCTCCTTCTTAGCTGCCAAGGAGGATTAGGGTCCTTTCTTCTTTATCTTCTCAGTTGCTCTTCACTTTTAGTATATGGGTGCATTTCAATTTGTTGTATCTTTTATGCGCTGTACTCATATAGGATATTTTCGTGTAAATAGGGTTTTTTTGGTTTACATCTTTCTTGCTACACCTTCTTTGTTTTTATTTTGTTTTTTTTTGTAGTGGGAGGTGTTTTAGTTAGTCCTTTGTTTCAATTTGTAGAACATTATTCGCTATATTTGCAGATTTATTACCTAATTTGGCTTACATTTTTCTTGCTGCACCCCCTTCTTTGCTTTTATTTTGTTTTTTTTGTAGTGGGGAGGTGTTTTAGTTAGTCCTTTGTTTCAATTTGTAGATCATTATTCGCTATATTTGCAGATTTATTACCTAATTTGGTTTACATCTTTCTTGCTGCACCCCCTTCTTTGCTTTTATTTTGTTTTTTTGTAGTGGGAGGTGTTTTAGTTGGTCCTTTATTTCAATTTGTTGATCATTATTGGCTGTATTTTCAGGTATATTACCTAATTTGGTCATTTGCAGACATTAAGACATTTTTTTCTTTCTTTCTTTGCTAAATTCAAGTTTGATGCGGCAGTAACTTTTCATTATGGATGAACTTTAATATCTTTATATTGAAAGACACACCTTAATTTGAATTTGTGCAGCAAGTAAAACTAGAAATCTCCTGGTTGAGGCTTGAATGAATTCTCTCAAGTTGGAGGGAATAACCCGCTATTAATCTATGTTTCATATCTTGTTTGTTATCCATGTTTCATTATGATTGCACATATGATAATGTTACATGGCTATTCATTGGGATCCATTATTATACATGCAATTTTGAATTTACATAAGTAATTTTAACACAAGCCATAATGAGAATTACGCTAGTTTTATGTATGGAGTTGGAATGCGATGTGGACATGGAATGATCATAGTGGGAGTCCGTGTTGAATAAATGGATGGTGAAAATCGTATGTGCCTACTGATATTTGTGTTTTTCCATCATCAGATGGGTTTTCTCAAGCTTGGCATTTATTTTGATCGTGATTCTACTACTTGAGTGATTAGTATTGATCTTGTTTATGTCAATTTTGAATTTGTTTGACAATTTTAGATAGGTTGATAAAATAGCCATTCTTATTGGCACAAGTTCCAAATTTTCTTAACTTAGCTGTAAGCATTTTGATGTACCTAGGTTAAAATGTTAAGCTCTACTGAGGGGTAGTCACAACCCTGGAGCATTATTCATTGAAAGGGATCTTCATGGAGGTTTGGACGACCATGTAACCTTTCTATGGGTGCATGGACTATCAACTTTGTGAAAGCAATGCTAAATCGATCATTGCACACGTGTAGTTTTTAAGTAGGTATGCCTTGTTACTAACCCTGTGAGGTGCAGGAAGGTGGACTATAATCTTTTAGCTCTTAAGTCTTGTTAAATATTGGTGCCAAGGAAAAGTGCCTTTCTTTTCTATGCTTGGATGCCAGGCAATTTGGTAAAATGAAATACGTTTTGATTTATGGATTGAAATTGCTTATTTGATAAACATAAGTATGTTAATCATGTTTTGGGTAGAAGTCATGCAATGTTTTGATTTTCTGAATGTGCTATGAATATTATCAGTGTGATTACTAATGCTGAAATCTGTGTGTAAGAGCTCACTATTATTTTTCTAACTTCGCATAATCTCTTACCCTCTCAGAATTTAGAACACTATTGTTCATTAAGGCAACCAGAAACAATCAAAGGTTAATTCTTTGTTGCACTGAAGAAGTCTTGGGAGATTTATAGATTGGAAGCCTATAATGCAGGCACTATTATGATAACTCTTTAAGCTTCAATTGCTGGGAAGCACCACTGATTAGTCTCGATTCTCTGTCAATGCAGTTACTAATATTTGTTAGAATCAGTAATGTTGCATATGGAAATATTATAACCAAAAGCCATCTTGATGAGCATTTCAATCTAATTCTGTTGTATCGACATTTTTTAATGGAATTATTGTGTTAACTTGTGCTTTGGGTTATTAACTTATTAATGAGATAGCATTGAAAAATGAATAAAACTTGTATTAAGTAAGTTATTTCACATTTTTCAGGTATTGGGTCCACGGAATGGATACTTGCCTCTGCTTGTACCACTTATAAAACCTCATTTTCAGAGTTCCCTGCCTCCTGGGACAGATACAGTGTGGTTCGACTACAAAGGGTTACCTTTGAAATGGTATGAGTTGTTTAGAAGGCTTTCTGTTGACTTCGTTTGGTTTTCTTTTTTCAGCATATCCTTTCTAGTTGTCTTTTGCAGTCCCATTGACTAACTGTGATGATCCAAGGACATTTATATAATTTCTTTCTTACCATATTCATTTGTACAGTTGAATAAACTCTATTTTACAATAGGTATCATGTTTTTCTATTTGTTTGCAACCTCAGTCTGACCATCAAACCTGTAGTTCTGAGTTACCAGGAAATGGGTATGGGTTCAGGAAACACATATTTGTTGTAACCCTAAAGTGTTATGGTATGGAAAACTCCATTCATAAAATCTAAAAAATAAAAAATAAAAAGGAAAATAACCATAATATCAATTTTATGTGCAAAATCAGCATTAAAATATGTTATCAGAATATCTTACATATTATTAAATCTTTATGAATTACAGAGAGAGCGAATGCTCTTATTTAAAGAAGTTACATGCTAATAATAGACAGCCAGCTTTGTAAAAAGTTAAAGCAAACAAAGCAGAATAAAAGGTGGAAACAGAATTGACCATTATAGAAACTGACGAATTTAGTTTAATACCTTCCAGTAATGGTCAATCGATCAACTACACCAAGAAGCCCCCTAAATCTGACAAATTTATCTGGGCTCAAAGACTTGGTGAGAATATTTGCAGTCTGGTCCTTAGTGGGGACATACTGCAACTCCACGGATCCGTCTTCGACAAGTTGTCGGATGAAAAGACAATGAAGGTCAACATGCTTGGTCCGTTCATGAAAGACAGGATTTTTGGCAAGTTTCAGCATGCCTTGATTGTCACCATACAAGGTGGAAGGGCCGGCTGGAGACATGTGCATGTCGGAAAGCATCCGTCGAAGCCAAACTGCCTCACATGCTGCTTTAACAGCTCCCCGATATTCCGCTTCTGTCGAGGAGAGAGCCACTGCCTGCTGCTTCTTGCTGGTCCATGCGACTGCACTTGTGCCCAAATTGAAAACATACCTAGAGGTACACTTCCTGTCGTCAATAGAACCTGCCCAATCTGAGTCTGTAAAACCAATCAGCTGAGGATTTGTGCACCGGCCATACAAAATGCCAAAGGTAGAAGTGCCTTGCACATATCTCAACACACGCTTAACTGCAACCCAATGTTCAGCTTTAGGAGCTGTCATGAAGCGGGAGATGTAGCTGACTGCAAAACTAAGATTAGGTCTAGTGGCAGTAAGATAGATGAGACTGCCCACTAACTGCCTGAATGCGGATTGATTCTCTACAGGAAAGTCTGAATTAGTTGAGAGTTTCAACCCTTTTTCCATAGGTGTAGGAGCAGGTTTGCAATCTATCATCCGAAATTTGTCCAACAAACCTCGTGCATACTTTGATTGAGAGATGAAGATGCTGTCAGTGTGCTGCCAAACCTCAATACCGAGGAAATAATGGAGGAGTCCCAAGTCGGTCATGTCAAATGTGTGACTGAGATCATGTTTGATCTCATGAATCAATTGCTCGGAGCTGCCAGTAATAATCAAATCATCGACATAGATAATGATATAGAGACTGTCATCAGCATATTGTTGGATATACAGATTGGAATCAGAAGGGCTCCGCTGGAAACCATGATCCAGGAGGTACTTATCAATTTTTATGTACCATGCCCGTGGAGCTTGTTTGAGGCCATAGAGAGCTTTCACTAGTTTGCACACCTGGTGTTCTTTGCCCGCAACCTTGAAGCTAGGAGGTTGCGTCATGTAAACTTCCTCCTGCAAATCACCATTGAGAAAGGCACTCTTGATGTCCATTTGATGGACTTTCCATCCAAACTGGGCTGCCATAGCAAGGACAAGTCGAATGGTACTCATCTTGGTTGTGGGGGCAAAAGTTTCCTCATAGTCAATGCCCTCTTTTTGTGAGAACCCTTTGGCTACCAATCGAGCCTTATATTTATCGAGGGTTCCGTCAGCGTTGTACTTGATTTTGTACACCCATTTGCAGCCAATGGGCTTCTTCCTAGGTGGAAGATCAGAGAGGACCCAAGTGTTGTTCTTCAAAAGGCTATGATGCTCAGTGTTCATAGCTTGTTCCCATTCAGGGATGCCTTTAGCCTCTGAATATGTCTGAGGCTCTGAGATGCTGTGGAGGTTGGCCATAAGCGCAAAATTGATAGTATTTGGCTGCTTGCTCTTCTTTCGAGCAAATCTACCCTCTGGGTTCACTATCATGAAGATCACCAATTGTTTTGGCCCACCATTTAGGCCGGAGAGTAGATGTACCAATATCGGAAACAGGTGCGACACCGGGAGTGGCTGCAACAAGGTTAGGAGGATCCAGAATGTCCTGAGGCGGGGCGGGTGGTGGAACAACAGGCTGAGTTGGTGTCACAACAGCAACATCCCTCCTATCAGGTGGGGCTAGGGGAAGGTGAGCATCCACATCTGAAGCCTTTAAAGGCTGGTCCTCAGGGATAACAGAAGGAGTAGAGAGAAGAAAGGGCCCAGTAGTCTCATCAACCACTACATCACGACTGAATATGAGACGATCAGTGTCTATATCAATCAGTCTGTATGCTTTATGATTTTCACTATAACCAGTGAACATAAGTTTCTGGCTTTTGGAGTCTAGCTTGGTGCTCTTGGCATCTGGAATCCAAACATGAGCAGTAGAGCCAAAAATTTTTAGATGGTTGACCTGAGGCTTACGTCCAGACCAGTTTTCTTTAGGAGTCATGTTCTTGACAGCATAGGTGGGAGACCGGTTCAGAAGATAGACAGTAGTGTAACTGCCTCAGCCTAGAATTTTTTAGGAACAGTTCGATGCTGCAGCATAGAACGTGCCATTTTAATGGTACGATTCCGACGCTCAACAACACCATTTTGCTGAGTGTAAGGTGTGGTGAGTTGACGTTTGATGCCATGAGTAGTACAGAAACGAGAGAAGGCAGAAGAGCAAAACTCCCCCCCATTATCAGTCCTGAGAGTGAGTATTGAACAATCTGATTCTTTTTCAACCAAGGCCTTGAACTGCTGAAATGTACCAAACACATCAGATTTGTGTTTCAAAAAATATACTCACATTTTTCTACTGAAGTCATCAACAAATAGCAGGAAGTATCTGCACCCAGTAACCGAAGGAGTGTTCATTGGTCCACATACATCAGCGTGAACCAACTGCAAAACCTTGGATGCCCTCCATTTATCACCATCTGGAAATGGAGTCCGATGCTGCTTGCCAGCCTGACACGCATCGCATATGCCATGAATCTGAGTCTGAATCTTCGGAAGACCACCAACCAGACCCTCCCGAGCTAGCTGAGAGAGATAGTGCATGTTCAGGTGGCCATAACGTTGATGCCAGAGTTTGCTGATGGATGTACTCCTGGCTGCCATGGCATGTTCGTGAGAATCACCAGAATCAATGAGTCTGTACAGACCATGATCCTCAAGTCCTTGAGCAACAGTGGTGTGTGTGTTACGATCTACTATGCTGCATGTGTGCATGCTGAAAACAACATCCAGATGAGGAGAGTGCTGCATAATCTGACTGACGGAGAGAAGGTTTAGCTCCATGCCAGGTACAAAGTATACATCGAGAAATATTAAATGTCTCCCACCAGACTGAATCTATACGTTGCCTTTTCCGACAACAGTGCACTCTTCGCCTCCTCCAAAGATGACAGAATCTTTAAAGGGTGTGTATTCTGTGAACCAATCTTGTCGATGTGTAAAATGTCGAGAAGCACCTGAGTCAATATACCAGGCAGAAGATTTACCAGGATCTGATGGCCGCTTGGCCATATAGGCAGAGACCGCAGACTCCTTCTGCACAGGGTGCTTAGCAAAAGATGCCATTGTCACGTTTTTCTAGGCACGAAAAGCGAGATACCAGAGGATGGCTAGAAAGTAGACGGCAAAAGTATCGAGACAAAAAAACCGGCTCAAGAATCCGAACACGGATGTTGAGAAAAAAAAGAGAAAATGCCTGTAGATTTTTGACATGGTCGGCACAAGTCTCGAAAACTGGAGCAGGGTCAAAAGTTGACCATGGGAGAAGCAAAGGAAAAAAATTCATGAGGAAAACCACCCGTCGCAAGCATACTGATCGTCAGGCATCGACTGCTGAAGTCAAACATAAAAACAATGACCAAAGTCTATCTTTAAAGCTTTGGAAATATTCGCTTCTTGCATTATAGAAACCCGCAGGCCAGAAAGAAGAGAACAACGACCAGGAAACGGGAGCGCCAGCAAAAGAATAGAGGATCCTACGGAGGTCACGCGAAAGCTTTAAGCCACCGCCAGTTCAGATAGAGACATCGCGCATGTCTTTAAACTTGCGATTTTTATGAGTAACACGCAACCTTATAGGGGGATTGACACCCTTCAGTAAACGGTGAGAAATGAATCCACGGGACATAGAATGCTTCACCAAAACTTTGAAAGCTTTGATGAACCTCCGCTTAGGAAGAAAACACGACCTCCAAAGGAAAAATTGCGACGAGACACAGGCTGACTCATCCAGATCACGATTGCAAAGAAGAAAGGCGTGAGAATCATTAAACCTGGAACAGAGAAGGACTACCGAAGGAAAAAATTTCCCAATCGACCACGCTCTGATACCATGTTATCAGAATATCTTACATATTAAATTTCTATGAATTGCAGAGAGAGCGAATGCTCTTATTTAAAGAGGTTACATGCTAATAATAGACAGCCAACTTTGTAAAAAGCTAAAGCAAACAAAGCAGAATAAAAGGTGGAAACAGAATTGACCATTATAGAAACTGACAAATTTAGTTTAATAAAATAAACAAAAATTAACAAAACACTACACAATTCAAAATATCATAGGTTTTGAATTCTATGTTACCCAAAGTTTCCGGGATGGGGATGGCAAGGGATGGGGGGATGTGTTTCTGGGACGGGGATAGTAGGGAGGCCATTTTTTAGGGGATGGCAGGGGATGGCTATAAAAAAGATAGGGAAAATTTAAAAATATAGGAAATTTCAAATATTCATATGATAACATTGATAAGGCATTAGTCATATACATTATAGAATCTTAATATATAACAAATTAACAAAATTCAATTGCTTTCATTGCCAATGTGCATATATATTGTATTAATATTATAAATTACAACAAAATGCCCAAAGGCTGCAAGTTTCAACTACAAAATGACAAAAACATAGAAAATATGCCACTGCCCCTAATCAACAACTACTAACATCGCATCAAAGTCAGAGTCTAAGTCTAGGTCACTGCCGCTATGAGGGACTGCCTCATCACCTTGTGTGGCATCTTCGGGATTAACATCTCGACATGTGGTTGGAGTCAGACGTTACTCAAGACTTTGTTGGTCTTGAAGTCACAAGGCAGTATGCACAACTTCTCTAGTCATTGAGAGGTGAGCCTATTCCTCTTGATTGACTATGAAGTTGTAAGTAGGTTCTGGGGGCAATGCCCCTGGCGCTCCTTGTTGCAATATAGGGTGGGGTCGATGGGGTCGAGGGGTGGAGCCCCTGCCACCAAGCCCAAATGAAAGCCTTTGAGACACACATACCTTCAAGGCGCATGCCATTTTTCATGATTTTATTGCTTCTAAGTTTTAAGTTAATGATGTAGTTTTCCATTCTTTTCTCTTCTCACAACTCTTCTTCATGATATAGAAAATGGAAAAATGAGTTTTAGGTTTGGGTATTGTGTAAAGGGATGTGGGGGTCCTTACTTTATTTTTTTTAATCAATTTTGTGTGTTTTTTTTGAAATTGAGACTTTTGACTGTTGGGACGTTTCCAAATTTTGCGAAAAATTGGGTACAGGGGGACATTTCCTACCTGTCCTCGCGTCCCCGAAATGTCCCCTATAGGGGATGGGTCCATTTTTGCAGGGGACGCGTCCCCGGGTTACATAGTTTTGAAATGAATTCTCTATATGTCATGTTGCTCACAAAGCACTTTCTGGAATCAGGTGGTTTGGGCATATTGAAAATATTATCATTATGAACAGCAAAAAATTTGAATCCCAGGTTAAAGACATGCTTTGTTAAGGCCTTTGAAAACTGGTTCCCATGTAACCAGTTGGTTCTAGATTTTTATTGTAAATTTGTAAAATTAGTAGAGCTGGAGGTCTAATTGTTGAGTTGTTTGTAGCTTCGATCAGATAACATAATAATAAATATGAATATATAAGTAATATTAAATATTACTTATATATTCATACTTAATATATAAGGTATGTTAAGATAAATATCAATATAGCATGATCGAATGATATATTACCAAAGCATAAACATCTTCTGCATTCTAAACGGTGATTAGTAACCGTTAAAATCAGTGAAACCGATTACAATACAAACGGTGACAAAGTCACACCTGTGATAGGCGTGACTCCTTGAGGAGTCACGTCTATCACAGATTGGACTCCTACCGTCACTCACATATTTATATCATTGTCTTTGCCCTGCAATACCACGGATCGACACAAAAATCGGAAGTGTATGAGAAGTGGAAATTGCATCTGAAATACAAAAGAAAGTAATAAGTTAAGTTTGCTATATAAATATCCAACTTTCAGAAAATATCCAAGTTAGAGATTATAAGTTCGATTTGAATTTACATGGTATCAGAGCCAAGTTAAGCAGAATCTGGGCAGAAAATTGAACTTGAGAAATTCAGATTTAATACATCTCATTTCTCAAATGGCAGCAGCAATCCGATTCGAAGACATTGGAAGGAAAGAACAGCAAAAAGAAAAGGGTGTAAAGAAAATCAAGATGCGTAAATCGTTATCTTCATAACACCGATCCATGAGTATAAGGAGCAGCAATCTATGTTAGGAGGACAGATCTAATTAAAGACAGCAGCAATCATGAGCAAATAATATATGAAAAGATTTGTAATGATTGGTGAAGTTGCATCCCTCAAAGGGAAATAAAAGGAGTCAATGAAGAAGATCGATAGGCATCAAGGAAGGAGAGGAATCAATTGATCTGCAATTAAATCAGCAAAGGTATGGAATTTCTATTATATATTGAACTTATAAATGTCTTAAGGCAATTTCTGAAGATATGCATATTCATATTGCAATAAGTAATATATAGTTGCAAATGCATTACTCAATGATACATTGGTAAATGATAGAAATGAATGACATGAAATAAGATATGATTAGCTTATAGGAATGCATTACATTATATTGACTAGAATAGCAATCAAATGAAATTAGTCATATAATTGACATAGGATATTTATGTACATTATCATCATGAATATGGAATCTTGATTACATATAATGGATGAACAAATGAATGTCATTATAAATGAATATACAAGAATGAATTAATATGATAAATGTGTATATATAGAATGAACATGATCGATAATGATAATGGAAAGTGATCAAACATTAGATCATATGTGATGGGCCATATGAGATGAGGCCAAAATGATAAGTCATCATATGAAATATCAACAAAGACTTAGAAATCATAGGATTGTGCTATATCCAAGAAAAGGATTAGCCTCATCATTAATCGTCTCGTTATCCTAGGTGTATGGGTAAGTTAGGAGATTATATGTTGGACCTAGGTAACCCTCAAGTGGATGAAGAACACTGTGTGGGTGTGAAGTCCCTTGAGCCAAGAGATGAAGAACACGGTGTGGGTGTGAAGTCCTTGGGCCTATGGTAATGATGAGCTCATCAATGTCAAATGTGCCTTACGTGAGGTCACTCTTGGTGGGATGAAGAATGTTGTGTGGACATGAAGTTCCATCAAGCCATATGGTGAAGAACTCTGTGTGGGAGTGAAGCCTTTAGGCCTCCGTATGGGATGGTTAATGGCTCCTCAATGAACCATACCTATGGAGCTAGAGATGGATTAATGATAGGGCGACACATGATCCTCTCAAGGGTAGAGCATAAAGCCTTTGATCATGAATATGAATATGGATATAAATATGAATATGAAAGTGAATATAAATGATTATGAATATGAAAATGGGATTAAGAGGGAGTTCACTGTACCTTATAATCCTCAACAAAATGGAGTTGTAGAAAGAAAAAAAATAGAACCATTGTAGAAGCTGCTAGGGCTATGTTACTTGATCAGAATATAGACACTTCACTTTGGGCAAAAGCATCTAGTACTGCTGTCTATATACAAAACAGATGTCCTCACTCTCATATTGATGACAAAACTCCTGAAGAAGCCTTCACTGGCACAAAACCAGACATTAGTCATTTAAGGATATTTGGTTGTCCTGTTTACATTCATGTGCCCAAAGAGAAAAGAACTAAGCTAGAACCTTCTGGTAGAAAAGGCATCTTTATAGGCTATAGTGAAACATCAAAAGCTTATAGAATATATATACTTGGTCAAAGACAGATTGAACTAAGTAGAGATGTGATTTTTGAGGAAGACATAGCTTTCAAAAGAGCCAGAAATGATAGAGTCAGAAATTCAAACTTCCAACTCAAGCATAGAAGAGGATCCTACACCTGAGTTTCAGAGGGAGTATCCTGAGGAAGAGGTAAACCATGAACAAATCACATCACTAGAAAATCCCAAGAAAAGACCACTCTGAGCCACCAAAACAATGGAAGAAACTAAAAATTATGCCGCTCCATCAGGGACTTTTAGGGAAAGCACAAGACCTAAGAGATTCTCTAGTTATGTAGCTTTAAGGAGTGAATTCATTAAATCAGAACCTTCTAGTGCTATAGAAGCTCTTAAGCACCAAGTATGGAAGGATGCCATGACAGAGGAGTATCAATCCATCCTGAAGAATGATGTGTGGGATATAGTACCTAGACCAAAAGGGAAATCTGTTGTTTCTTCAAAATGGCTATTTAAAATCAAACATGTTGCAGATGGCAGTATAGGGAAATACAAAGCAAGATTTGTAGCCAGAGGATTTTCACAAAAGGAAGGAATTGATTACGACGAAACCTTTACTCCAGTTGCTCGATATACATCAGTCAGGGCAGTTCTAGCTATTGCAGCAGCCAAAGGGTGGAAAGTCCATCAAATGGATGTAAAAACTGCTTTCTTAAATGGAACCATTGAAGAAGAGGTTTACTTAGAGCAACCTGAAGGATTTGAGATTCACAATGCAGGATCCCATGTATGTAAATTAAAGAAAGCTCTATATGGACTTAAACAGGCCCCTAGAGCCTGGTATGAAAGAATTGACAGTTATCTCTTGAGATTAGGCTTCTCAAAGAATGATGCAGATCCAAATCTCTACTTCAAACAAAGCAAAGGTGATATTTTAATATTGATATTATATGTTGATGATCAATTGATTACAGGAGAAAATTACCTTATTGATCAGTGTAAGAAAGATCTAGCTTCAGAATTTGACATGAAGGACTTAGGTCTATTACACTACTTCTTTGGACTGGAAGTATGGCAGAAATCAGACTGTATTATTCTAAACCAAGGGAAGTACACAATTGATATATTAAAAGCTTTGGTATGATGGAATGTAGACCTATGTTTTCCCATGGAAACAAATCTTCATAAATTGAAGGAAGCAGCAGCAGATTCTCCGTTGGCAGATCCCACTTTGTATAGACAGATAATTGGATCCTTGATGTATTTGGTCAATACTAGACCTGATATTTGTTATGCTGTAAATGCCTTAAGTCAATGTGTGAGCCCAAGGAGATACATCTTGTGGCTGTGAAACATATAATGAGATATCTTCAAGGTACTCTAAATTATGGCTTAAAATATGAAAAGGTTGACTTAGATCTACATGGATTCACAGATTCAGATTGGGCTGGAAGTGTAACTGACCAGAAGAGCACCTCCGAATGTTGTTTCAGTTTAGGGTCAGCAATGATATCGTGGATCAGCAGAAAACTGTCTTTAGTTGCTCAGAGTTCTATAGAAGCCGAATATATTGCAGCTTCTATGGCTGCTAGAGAGGCAGTATGGCTTAGAAAACTGCTTGTGGGATTATTTGGTAAACCTCTGAAACCAACTATCATCCACTGCGACAATCAAAGCTGTATTAAGCTATCCGTGAATCTAGTATTCCATGACAGATCTAAACATATTGAGATTCCTCATCACTATGTACGTGATATGGTGGAAAGGAATGTGATTCAGTTGGAGTATATCAGTACAGGAGATCAAACTGCAGATATTCTTACTAAACCACTCCTCAAGGTAAAAGTTGAATACTTCAAAAAAAAAAAAAAATCTTGGCATGATTGAAATGTAAAATTCTAATTGATTTGTACTAATATATTAAAGATGTTTAATGTGTAAACATCTTGTGTCATATGTGTGACTCTATGACATTATGGGCCTACCCATTCTGTGTTTATTTCCAAAAGGTGACGATTTTTTGGATAATCTACACTTGTACCTAACATTATAAGGTGATGATCTTATAATGTTCATTAGACTAATATCATGTGACTTGATATTGGTATGAATCATGGAGTTATCATGATTAAGTTATGGTAGACATTATGTGACTTAATGTCAGTGCACATACCATAACTGGGATAAATATAAAGAGAATGTAATGTTCTCGAGTATAGTATATCCTTTGGTATCACGAGGTAGGTGATGCTACGTATCACGAGATAGGTGATACTATATATCATGAGTTATGTGATATTAAATTACTTTGAGTAATTCATTATAGATTAGATAATTGATATTCACAGAGATTATTGTGATGTTGTTATCTTCCCGAGCTAAGAGGGAGTGTTGAGTTGTTTGTAGCTTCGATTAGATAACATAATAATAAATATGAATATATAAGTAATATTAAATATTACTTATATATTCATACTTAATATATAAGGTATGTTAAGATAAATATCAATATAGCATGATCGAATGATATATTACCAAAGCATAAACATCTTCTGCATTCTAAACGGTGATTAGTAATTGTTAAAATCAGTGAAACCGATTACAATACAAACGGTGACAAAGTCACACCTGTGATAGGCGTGACTCCTTGAGGAGTCACGTCTATCACTATCACAGATGTGACTCCTACCGTCACTCACATATTTATATCGTTGTCTTTGCCCTGCAATACCACGGATCAACACAAAAATCGGAAGTGTATGAGAAGTGGAAATTGCATCTGAAATACAAAAGAAAGTAATAAGTTAAGTCTGCTATATAAATATCCAACTTTCAGAAAATATCCAAGTCAGAGATTATAAGTTCGATTTGAATTTACACTAATGATATCTCTATCTTGTTGGTTTGCCAATGATGAGGAAATCTAACCCAGCTTTATAGAATTCAGTGAGTTTGAGGCATTTCCAATTTGGTTTGCATTTACGGGAAAAGATGCAATTGAAACTTTGACATCTTGATAAAGATTCAGAATAGAGAACAAGATGGATAGACCTGTTTCTGTAAAATCAGCATTGTTTATGGGAGTCTCTATAATCTGCAGTAATAGGACGACTAGGAGTATTAGAATCAGAAAGGCGTGGAGAGTTTCTGATGGGGCAGGTTCTGGCTTTTGAATTTCTATTTTTTGTTTCTCATATTTCTTTTATTTTAGCCTAAGATACTGAATCGGCTGCAAACTACAGTGTTTTCAGGTACGAGTTGTACCAGAATCGGGTACTAATTGGAATCACCTTTGGAATCGGGTAGGGTTTGCATTTGAGCAGTAACAATGCAGGGCGAATCCGATCGATTCCGGGGTGGACAAGGCAATTTCAAACTGATTCCAATGTCATGCGAATCCCTAAACGACCTTCCCCAACGATTACATGACCAACATTTTAGGCATTTATCATTTCGTGTTGAATGAGTCGCGGCAATAGCGAACAAGTAAAGAAATGAGGGCAGCAACAGTCAACGAATTCATTTGGAGCTATTCAGCTACCAATTCTGACTACCAATGTCCGCAAATCTGGAAGAAGAGTATCAGGGATATAGCCCCAATAATATTAAGTTTAATATATCTCTTCATCATAATAGTAAATATATGCCATTAAGAGTATAAATAATATTTAATATTAAGTTTAAAAGTAAATACTAAATATATTAAGCTTAATAATATTGGGGATTTGCTTAAGATTAATATATGTTAAACTTTAGGTATAAATAATAAATATGATAATAAAAGAACAATGATAGATTTTCTTAATATATTTTTATAATTAATATTAATATTCTCATATGATAAC
The DNA here is from genome assembly GCA_027924645.1 of Cunninghamia lanceolata. Classification (NCBI taxonomy): domain Eukaryota; kingdom Viridiplantae; phylum Streptophyta; class Pinopsida; order Cupressales; family Cupressaceae; genus Cunninghamia; species Cunninghamia lanceolata. Next base: position 123,049 of record BSBN01000197.1, read on the forward strand.
CAACTATTATAATATTAGTTATGTATTATCTATATGAGTATTTATAACAATTATATTATATATTTTAATTTTCAACTTTTAAGTATAGATTAATATTAATATTATAAAAATTATTTAGTTGTATATATTATTTCGTAAAAGAAATTAATATTAATTAATTAACATTTTAATATATAAATATTGTTTATTTATATTATATTATTTTAAATATTAAATATTATTATATATTTATGATTTTTATATGTTTTTGTATGGATGTACCCAAAACGTACCCAGCACCCTAAAAAAATTTGCCGTACCCGCGTACCATACCCATGTACCCAATTCCGATTCTGATTTGGTAACTTAGATTTAGCAGTTGGTTAAAGTTTTAAACCAACTAGGCGTTGGCATCTTACCAACTATTTTGGGCCTTGTGATCCTTAACCTAGCTATTAATAGCAAAATAAAAAATAAAAAATCATTGGTTTATAAATATCATAGGTTCTGGAGAATCCAGTTACATAGCTTTAGTATGGACCTAGTGTTGCTGTTGTGACATAAACACTAGCTTTTATTTAGGCATCGTGTGGGAGCTCAAAAGTTTGAAGACATGAAAGCAGGTTTAACTCAAACTACAGTCCGGTCATCATATTTGTTAGATTAGGTACTGCTCCATTTTTCCCCTTTCCAGGTTGGAAGTGGATTGGTGTGTTTTTAAATTTTGAAAAGTGGGTACATATTTAATATTTAAGCAAGATCTCAACAGTTGTCAAATTTCAGTTGTAAATTTCTGTCCATATAAGTCTAATCTATCTTTGAACTTAAAAGTCTTAGTACTGTCAAAATGATTCTAAAAATAAAATATTAATGGATCCAAAACAAGAAGAGGGATTGCATGTAACATCAATATTTCTGAAATATAATGGAAGAGGTGACATATAAATGCTGGGTTAGAACAGGTTGTTTGTCAGGATTTTTGTGATCATCTCATGTAAGTTTTACAAAATGGTATCCGCTTTTATGGGGCTGCATGGTTGCTAACTATATCAATTATCTAAGCTTTGTCATTTTACTATATTGGCTCACTGCTTTTTATAGATTTATGCAAAATGCTTCATAACCTGAATGTCCTGTCTCTTTTATTTCTGCAGGTATATACCAACAGGAGTCTTGTTTGATCTCCTTTGTGCAGAACCCGAAAGGCCTTGGAATATAACGGTAGAGGCTTCTGGAATGTTTTAATTTTTAAACTATTCCTGAAAGAAAATTTAAGTTTCTAGGAATTATAGCATTGGGCCAAGTGCCATTCTGTCTTGTAAGTTGTCTGTCTAGGCATTATTGTGTTGTTTCATTCAAAGGAGAGACATTAACAACTCTATTAACATATTATTTAGCAGTACTGATAAGTGATTCTTCCAGTGTCCTTTTGTACTTTAATAAGCACTATTTTCTTACAATCCTTTAATTATAAATTATTTCAATATCATTACTCTCGCTGTTCTACTGAAACTTATTGATTTCTATATGTTCTTCAGCCAAAGAGCAATACAGCTTGATGTTTGCTAGAAGCAAAAGTAAATGTAATGAGAAGATCTTTCACAAGATACGAGAGTGACAATGCTTTAGCATATATGAGGGGGTAGAGATTAGGCCTATATTAAAGCATTGGATTAAGCTTTGGCTTAGCATTCAAAATGTTTCACATGTTTTTCATTAGTGTATCCGTGGAAATCAAAGGATGTAGACCAGTGACTACAATAATTGTGATTAAGTTGTCTGTCTAGGCATTATTGTGTTGTTTCATTCAAAGGAGAGACATTAACAACTCTATTAACATATTATTTAGCAGTACTGATAAGTGATTCTTCCAGTGTCCTTTTGTACTTTAATAAGCACTATTTTCTTACAATCCTTTAATTATAAATTATTTCAATATCATTACTCTCGCTGTTCTACTGAAACCTATTGATTTCTACATGTTCTTCAGCCAAAGAGCAATACAGCTTGATGTTTGCTAGAAGCAAAAGTAAATGTACTGAGAAGATCTTTCACAAGATACTACAGCGACAATGCTTTAGTATATATGAGGGGGTAGAGATTAGGCCTATATTAAAGCATTGGATTAAGCTTTGGCTTAGCATTCAAAATGTTTCACATGTTTTTCATTAGTGTATCCGTGGAAATCAAAGGATGTAGACCAGTGACTACAATAATTGTGATTAAGAAAATGCTACCATATTTTGAGTGCCTCAGTACATTTGATGAATGTTATTAACCATCCATGGCTATATTATGCTTACAATCTTTTTGTATTTCTCCTGTTTGAAGTACAATTCCTTGACAGACTTTATGTTTGTATATGAGGGATTTGTGAGTTGCAATGAACATGGATATGCCTTTGTGAATATCAGTGCATGGTTTTTTTCTATTTAGTATTTAGTTGAACCTTAGTAAGAAACTCAAAACATGAATCTCACATCTGTAAGCCACTAATATAATGTCAATAAGACATGTTCATCACAAATAGAAGGAAGAAGGGTCTGGGTTTGAAGTTGAATTGTGACATAAATGTTGCTCTGATATTTTTTCCTGTCATAAGACTAGTAGTTAGATTTAGACTGTTATGGTACAAATCTGATCTGTAATTGGTCAAGCTATGGCTGGTATATTTTTCAGCGCAGATATTTTCAAGTGATTATGCTGCTGATTGAATGAGCAAGTGTACTGAATTTCAACAAACATTTTGCTAGAATTGATGTTTGCCTCATATATATGCTGCCATTGACACCCCTATGGGAGATTCCAATGTTCATAGACTAAATACAGTACTACACTATTGAAAATCAGAGATGCTTATAATTATATGCTGTTACACATGCTCACATATCAGAAAATGTGTAACTACAGCTGGTGATGCCGAACTCTAGTATATACAAGGCTGAAATACATGTATTTACAGCGTATGGTGAAACAGTTACCAATGTGACTGTAAATAGCATGTATACATGTCATCCCAATGTTAATAATGTCCAAATAATGCACAGCATTAATGTGCAGTAGTGAAAATAATAAAAGAATGTAATGGACATTTCAATAATAGCATCAACATATGAACACCAAATTTTCTGTGGAATACCCTAAGTTGGAAAAGCTCAATATGGAAAATGCTATTGTATAAATTCAATCCTCCTGGCTAAAAATATGTATACAGAGAAGAAGACCTCCTTGAAGCATGAAAGCTATGTACAATCCCTCACTCTAGAAGATATTTCAACCTCCTTTTACTCGTAATGCTTTTCCTCTCAGGTAAAGAGATTTCCTAATGGAATGATGCCTCCCACTTTGGAAAGGGTGTATTTGATATTGTTGGTGTTGGTTCATCTCTTTACCTCTCTAGATTGTTACGGATTCTTCTAGGTGTTTCCTTGACTTCTGGGTACTATTTTACCCTTCACCCACTTGAATTTCATGCTAAACATCAAAGAAGCATTTTTGTTGGTTGATGGCAAGCTTTCAGCAGATCGCATAGTCATTTATGCTGTTTGGGGAAAAGTTTCTGTCGGTTATTGATCTAAATTAATTTTACTACTCAAACAGGCAAAAGTTTCAACGAAACTTGGCAGGAAGGTAAAACAGGGTGCCTGTTTTTGGGAGGATGTTTGTGCTGTTATTTGCCATTAGTGAATCGAAAACCTATGGAACATCTTAGATTTTATCCAAATTGTAGGGAATGTATATTAGACAGGTAGGGCACCTGTGTGCCAAGTTATAATGCCTTATTTTGCTGTTTGCGAGTAAAGCCACCAATGAATGATCTCCTCTAGCCACTAGTGTAAAACATGTCATTCAGTAGCCGTTCACCACTTTTTTGCCAGCCCTTGCTCCAGCCTGAGTGGAATAATATGTTGGCCTCATGAATGGTTGAGCTGACTCTTTTTGGATTAAAGTTGAAAGTAAAGAGAGTAGCAGAGAAAGGGAAATTGTGCAAATGAAATCATAGACACCATCATGCTCCATTTCATGTCCAACCCCGAGGTCCCATTTGATTATCTGGTAGCCTCCCCCAAGCAAGTGCTTAGGCCTATGGTGGTAAAGAAGAATACTGATCCGATGATTCGAATAAATACTGATCACAGTTGCCCATTTAAACCAATTGCATCATAACCATATATCAACCATAACTTCCAGTCTGTCAAATTTTAAAAGATGATGAGAATAATGATTTTGTAAGCCTAGTTCTGCGGCAGTTTGCATATGCTTGGCCTTGTAAATCTTTTAACCCTGCTAATGAAGAGTGTAGAACATCAGTTTTTGGCAGTTAATTCCATGAGTTATTTTACATTTCTGCATTCTCATGTGTGTTCTCTGTGGTTGGGTTATATAAGTTGGTATCATTGTCGATTTCGGCCTCACCCTGCATAGTCTTTCTGAGATTTATGCATCCTGCATTTCTGCTTCCCACTTTTAAAGCTAATTTATCCCCGCATCCATTTTAGGGCCATCCATACTCAGTCAAGGATTATTTCTGTGTTTTGGGTGACGATTTTCATCTTTCTTGTGCTTTATATCTGCATTTTTGCCCTCTGGGTGGCTCCCTTGTTTTCCACTGTAGCTTCCTCAATTCACATTTTTTTTACTGTAGATCATCTATTTTTAGGCTTCTGTAACAAAGCAGAACCATAGTCAATTTTTTTTCCTGTTCGCTGTAGGAGATCCATAGTCCAATACTTTTTTGCAACTGCAGCAACACCTTATTTACGTTTTTCTTCTTGATTGAAGGCTGCACTTGCTTATTGGCCTAATTTGACCCTCGTAACCTTCATATTGTGGATCTGTGTTTCACATGTTGCATTTCTGTCGTTTTAAACTTCTATGCATGCAACGAAGGATTCCATTTAAGCATTTGTTCCTCCTAAATCTTTAGTTTAATTGAATTTGAATCTTCTTTTGAAACATTCTTCCTTTCCTTTATTGAGAAAAAACAATTTTTTTCTAGGGGTCTTGTTTAGTGGAGCTTATTAAGTACTTCGCATGGCATCTATCATTTAGGGTCTGTTTCAATTTTGTTAGATAAAGGGTCTATTGTAAAGGGTTTTACTTTTCCTTTTTATCCTTCTAGCTTGTGCTTATACAAAAATAAAATCCGAGGCACCAAAAAAAAGAAGAAAATAAAGAACTGCCTTCTGTTGGTGTTGTGTTTTAGACACAGTAGAGCAAATAAATGACAAAACAAAACTAATTTCAACTTTAGTTTATGCAGTAGATGACCAACATGTTCTGGCAACTTATCTTGATTCTTAACAACTGACCTTTGGCTCTATTCTTTGTGCCATCTAGATTGCACAATCTACTCTGAAGCTGGAAACCAAGATATTCACTGTTTTGACTATACAAATGACTGGTATAAGATGTATACTTTGATTCCCAGACCTCACAGTGCCACAATGGATTGCAATTGTTCAAGCTTATATGAAATTAGAAACATCAAGCACTCACCTTCTGGCAGTCTCTTGTTGAGTTTCTTACCACAAAATAGCAGCTAGTCATTGGCACTTGTGCAATCTTCAAAGAGAGTATTTGGAGGCGCTTTTACCTTCTTGGGTACAAAGAAGAACTTTTGTCATGTTGACTCCCCCTTTGTTAGGTGTAAACTAGCATTCATCATTCAATTGCTTCTCCATCAAGTTGGAATTATATGATTCTTGTTGGGATTCAGTCCATAATTGTGTAAAATCCTAAGTGTTGCCTCCCTGTTGCTTAAAATCTGTTCCTGAAGGTTATACTTATTTTCCCCATGTCTTACTTGTGTTTGAATGCCTAAATCTCTAAGTCTTTTACCTTGTTGATGGTTTCCAGGTTCCTGGGAACCCCTTGAGCTCCGATTGCTTGACCTTAAATAGTTTGTCGGAGGTTCTAGTGGTTTCGGGAACCATCGGAACCCCTGACTTGTTCCATTGTTCCTATTGGGTATCGGGCCCTGACGTGCTGACATGTTTGAAGTTTGATGATTCAGTGTTGTCTTTGTCGGTTCTGGGAACCGCCGGCACCTTGACCTGGTTCCTGGTGGCCACCCCCGACATACTGAACAAGAACAAAAGGAAAGGTTAGAAAGAAAAGGCAGAAATGTGGGTATGTTGGAGGTTTCCCCAATCGAGTTCCAAATATTGGCACCCACCCCGACAATTGGAACAAGGTAAAGGCAAGGTAAATGAAGACAAAAGAGTGCGAAGGAATAAGGTAGAGGTAAGATTGAAGGAAAGACAAAGGAATAGAATGTTTGTAAATGGCTAAGTCAAGGTGTCGGTGGTTTTGATGGTTCTTGAAACCATTGGAACCTCCGATTTGGTTCGTGTTCCGCCCCGAGCTTCGACACACTAAAGAAAAGTGACAAATGAGAAGGATGAAGAAAAAGATGAGAAAGGGATGTCGGAGGTTCTTGAGGTTTTGGGAACCTTTGGAACCCCTGACATGGTTCGGAGTTGATTCCCAGGCCATGACAATGAAGAAACCGAAAGCGAATGGACTTAGAAAGGAATGTCGGAGGTTCCCTTTGTTCCGAGAACCAGCAGAACCTCCGACTAGGCTCTAAATGGGCGTTGGACCTCCGCCTTTGTTCAAGTAAGCCCGAAAACAGGAAATTGAGTTTGGAAAATGCAAAAGGGGTTGCCGATGAGGAAATTTGGCGTCGAAAATGTGCTGAGCAGATGACTTTCAAACGCCTTGCTACCTTTGGACGCCATTAATGTTGTGGTAGGTGATCTCCCACCTACCACACGTACCTGTGTGCGTTCCCTCCGTTCATTTTGGGTGGGAAGATGTTTCAACGCGGCTCTCATTCAATGCAGATTAGGGCAGGACCAATGAAGATATATATGGGCTTGTTATTCAGTTTTAGGAGAGGGATCATTCATTTCATTTTCTAGGCACCAAAAGTGCAGAAAACTCTTTAGGGCTTAAAAAATGCCAATTCCAGTTCTTTAGGAGGTAGTGATATGAAGTGTATGAAGATTGTGGATGTATAATCTGATATTAGTTTTGAACTTCTCCATTGTTGTATGCGTTTATTCAGGGAAATCCCTAAGTTACAACTAGGGTTTCCTCTTGCTATGTTTTATGGTATGAATGTAATCACAGATTTGATGAATGTGACAAGTTCTTAAAACATTACATGTTGTGTAATGATCATTTCTGTATTATGTATGGATAAATGCAGTATAAGAAGGGATTACTAAGTATATTCATTGTCTGATATGAAATTTCATGCATCTGGGTATTCAGATAGGCACTCATATGTTTCTACTATTTTCCTTTGATAAACTGAAGACTTTGTAGCCCATTCTGGGAAGTGTTGATCACCCACATAGTTTAAAATGAACAATATCATTCAACTGTGGAATAGGAATAGGTCCTAATCTGTATGCATCTTTTGGTTTTGCACTTTAACTAGGGAATATCTTCAGCAAACCAACCAAGCTCCAATCTTATTGAACCAAACATGCATACTTGCATCTTGCATTGCTTCAAGGATGCCCTTCCCAGCTTAATAAGAGGTTATTAGTGCAGTAGGTTAGCTTTTGATCCAGTGGCAACTTTGGGGTCAAAACTGCAATCTGGGTACTACTATTGTGTTATTATTTCATATTTTTTGTGTTGCAATCAATCCCCGTTGAGAGATACCTCTAGGAATACCTTCCCAAGCCTATTGAACTTAAAGTGAAGAGGAGATTACCCACTCCTAGCAATTGGCCCTTAATCATCCTCAACCTGTTGACGAGCCCCTTTCTTGCCTTCTTGATGACACCCTTGGTCTAGAAGGTTAGGATACGCTCTAGGGTTTTGGATCAGCTATTTTGGGAACTAACAATGCTGATGAGTTCCTTTGCAATCAAGTTTGTCTCGGGGCTGTTCTCTCATCTTTGGAACAAGTTAGAGTTCTGCACCATCAGTTTTTTAAACCATGCTTTCTAGCTTGCTCTAATAAGGGTGGAGGCCAAGCATCGCCTTTGATTCCCAACCAATCTATTTCTTCCCAATTGAACACATTTTTGCCACCCAAAAGAACACATCTTATGCCACTGCCACCTCCTTTAAGTCTACCTACTCATTATTGAGAAATTGAGATTCTTCGCATAGTGACTTCACTAATGGTTTGCAGTTGACACCATCTTGAGATGGGAAGGAGGAATGTCTTGTCCTTAAATTGAAGGAGGCAAAGACACTTCTGGCTCAGCAGAAGCCACAACTAGGAGTTTTAGAAATTCAAGTATCCAATCTTGATGCTTTAAATCCAAAATCTCTCTCATGGTCAATGATTATTGTTTTTAACTTATAATTGTTAAGGGTAGACTGGTGTAGCTTGATAATGGCAGCCGGAAGAACTTGATCTCTTAGAAGCTAGCAGATGATCTTCAGTTGGCAACTATAACAAATCCACAAGTTAGACTGGTGTAGCTTGAAAATGGCAGCTGAAAAAACTTGATCTCTTAGAAGCTGGCAGATGATCTTCAGTTGGCAACTAGAACAAATCCACAAACATATCACTTGTGGTTGGTCAAGGAGAAGGGGCAATCCATGCTCATCTCGCAAGTATTTGGTCACAATTTTCATTCAGCCATTCTGGGATATAGTTGATTATGTAGCTCCTTATCAGTACCATCAAAAGGCTGTCTTTGATGCCTTCCACAAGGCCTACAGACTGCAGAAGGGCATTAAAGTCTATAAATGCTCATCTTCACCTATTATTCTTTCGTTCTCTGGTAGGCCAGATGTTCAACAAGTTAGATTGCATTAATTCTTGACTTTTTGCATCATTCTGGAAGGCAGAGATGCTAACAAGCACCCAACCTTCCAAAGTAATCAAATCTATGGCTGATGCCTAGTTTGATTTTTGAGGAGACAAAAGTACATCCTTCTTTGAGGTCCATTCAACTTTTTATTGAGATTGTGTGAGATTGCACCTTGTTGTATTATATAACACTTCAATCCGAGTAAGGTACCAACCTCATGCAGTGAGAATACAGTTCAGGTTAGAAATGATTGATAGGAAAACCAGCAGTGCTTATTTAATAATTACAATAACAAGAATGATAAGAAGGAAAATATAAAACACATAAATAATCTCCCTAAAGGAGGATGACCGTTTCAGAGAGAATCTCTCAACTCAAAGCTTGCTTGTGAATCACATGCTGCTGTCAGTCAGCAGCACACTAACCTCAAGTTAAGCAAGTATAAATTCATGATAACTTAACTACAGATCACTAATGCATGAGGAATCACTTCCAACTAGATCTGCACACTTAAACTCACTAACTTTGAATAGACTGGAGTACTTCCAACTAGATCTGCACACTTAAACTCACTAACTTTGAATAGACTGGAGTTTAACATGAAGAAAAAAGGGTATGCCCCACTTTCTCCTCCAAGTGGATAATTTAGATAATTAAAGCTCTAATCATTAATTACTAATTCTAAACCTTAACTGAGATCTAATGATGTAACTGCTAGAGTTAAGTTAATTCTCCTAAAATTTATGAAACACTTGTAAAAATTAGAAGTGCCAAAAATCACTAAAAATAACATTTTAAAGCAAATAATGTGTGATATCCTAAGTTACCAGTCCTGGTACTGGTATGGGTTCGGGTTCGGGGGTTCGGTTCGCGGGTTCGGTCAAATTTTTTTTTGGGTGTGGGTTTGTTTTGGGTTCGTCATACAAAAACATATAAAAATTATATATATATATATTAAAGCTAATATATAATATTATAATATTAAAACTATAAAGAAAGTTAATATTAATAAATATTATAATATATTATTAATTTAAAATATATGCCATAACTATTATTAATATATTATATTATTATCTACTAAAATTATTAATATATTATAAATAACATTATTAAATAAAGTTATAGTATATTAATTAACATTATTTATATATTATATTACAAATATTCTATAAATATTAATATTAAAATTATTAATATTATTAAATAGTAATTAATAATATATATATGTATTATTAAATAAAGACTGAAGTTATGGTATATTACTTAACATTATTAATATATTAAGCCGGTAGGCTTTTATATGTGAGCATTATAGTGCTTGGAAATTGGAATTGTCTCACGCAAAAAAAAAAAAATTACACCGGCAGATTTTCTGAAACTCGTCGGTTGTTCCTATCGGCGTATTCCTTGAATCTCCTATGGGTGCAAGTGCTAGTATATTAATCTTCCTGCGATTGAACGACATCTTGCCCAAATTCATTAACATTAACAGATTTGTGATAATATTGCCCGCGTCTATTAAGGGTCTGCATTTCTTCCGCCTAGCTCGCACACGTCACGGAAATGAAATCGCTAATGCAAAGTAAAAAAAAAACAGATTTTTAAAACAATTGAAGGCGATATACTCCTGGTTCGACGTAGGGCACGCGATTTTCAGCCCGGTTCTTCATGGGTTCGTGCAGGTTTTTGTGGGACGAACCCATAGTCGTCCGTATGTGCCCGGACAGAATCCCTGCATGAATCGGCTCAGAATCCGGACCGGGTACGAATCGGACCCGGATTTGGGCATAGCAGGGGCCGAACCGGTAACTTAGGTGATATCCCGATATTAAGGCATTGTTTAAATTAAAGATTTAAACATCATGATAAAAGACGGTGAAGTTGCTTTCATGAAATACGGTGTTTAGTCAATTTGAATGATAGAGATAATTGCGTATGTATTAATGTTTAAATAAACGTATATTATTAATATACAACATAATTCAAATATAATATATTTATAACGATATATAATATTATATAAAAATAAATACAAATAACAAATATAAATATTACTGATATAAATAGTTAAATAATCATAAATATATTAAAAATAATATAGATATAAATAGTTAATAAATATATATATAATTATAACTTCAATAAGACAAAGGTCTTATTTAAAGCTACGGTAGCAAATATAAGACAAAAGCCTTATGAAAAGAAGCGATCAGTTTTATCATAAGTTTTGATTCATACAAGGTGCGAATTATGATTAATGTAGATTGTTAAAAGAGCGATCAGAATTTAAGGGATCAAGACAAATCATATTAGACAGCGATCATTATATATGGGCAGCGATTCATATTTGGCAGCCAATATCAAGAGCAGCAATTAGTTAGTGTGATGGCCAGCGATCACTACAGGCAGAGGGCAGCGATGTGGAAAAGTATTAAAGAACAATACTTAATAATAATTTAAGTCCAGCGAATGGTATCCATTAAGACAAATGATCAAGATTGTAGGGGTGCGAGTTGGAATAAGGGACGAGTCAACAGCAGCTCTCATAATAAGAATATGCATTGATTAGTCTAAGGCAGCGATCTGTTATGAACCAAGGGTAATCTCTTTGGGAAAGAGACATAACCATTCACCATAGACACCTCTCTTGAGAGGCTATAAAGTAAGGAAGGAATATCATTTGAAAAGGGGGAGAAAAATAAGAGATATAACTCTGAGTTGGAAGAAGATATTTTCTGATTCTTAAGGATAGATATATATTCAAAAGTAAAAGACATATTTCTGATATATCTGACTGAGCATAACAGCAAGCAAGAAGGAAACATATATACAGATCTACAATCAAGCAGGCAGCCTTTAGCATCTGCTATATATATATATATATATATATATATAACAGCAATGATTTACATAAGCATAAAAGTGACAGCAGAACTGTAAGTTAATCTACCCCTGCGGAATAATTGTGTCTATGCTTAATGAATATAAAATTGAATAAATATATTCATATACATCTACAATTATGTTGGTAACTGATGCTAATACTATTGATGTTATGGATAATGATATGATTCTGGCAATAATTGGTCAAGTAAGGATGAGCTAGGACTGCAAGGAGGGGGAACAGCGAATGATTCCTCACTAGGCGGGCAACTCATGAGGATGGTTAAGGACCATCGGTTAAGGACCACATGAGGCCAAGGAGGATAAGGTCCTATCCTTGGGTCTAGAGTTGAGGATCTAGGACACCCTATTGAAGCCTCCCGAACTATCCCCACTTGAGTCAACTATTGAAGTAAATAAAAAAAGGGAATCCCCAATCATAAGAGGAAGGTTTGGCATGATAGAGGGGAACGGCGTAAAGCCCTCACTAGGTAGCCCACCTCATGATGATGGTTAAGGACCATCGGTTAAGGACCACACGAGGCCAATGGAGGATAAGGTCCTGCTGTTGGGCCTAGGGTAGAGGAAACTTGGGACACCTCATCACATCTTCCCCCTCTTTATGGTTGAACCCACATAGTCCTTGAGACTTGTTACATTGTTACATATGATCTGTCCTAGATTTAGAATTAAATGTATCTCATATCATATGCATCTAACATGGTTGCAGGATAACCAGATTTATATATCCCTTACATGATTTGAATAGATAAATTATTATATATACTTTGATCTAATGAATTGTATTTCCATTGTTATCTAACATGATTGCAGGGCCTAAAACAGAATTTATTTTGCCTACAGCGTTTAAATTTGTAAGTTGTAACCCTAACTTGTGATTTTAGGGCAAAATCTAGGGCAATCCAAGGAGGGGACATTACATAATGCCTACTTAATCCAAGGTACAAAGAATACCCATGAGCTACACATTTCAACACTTTTCATGATTCATCTCCTTTTCCCTTCCATTCTCCAATGAATTCTCTTAAAGTGAAATTTCTGAATCAGAGCTTCAAAGGGTTGAATTTACTAGAATGATAAAAGTGTGGAGGGATCTGTTTGTTATGGTTCTCTTTCAGCTGTCTCAAGAACTTCTCAAGGAAAAGATGGCTGCCTAAAAATGTGTGTTGTCCTCTCCAAAATTAAAATTTTCTTGCAATGGATGTTAATTTCCATTTTGGTAATGGCTCTTTTCTTTCCCTTTATCCATATGTGCGTGCAAATTTGATAAGGATGCTCCATGAAAGTGTATAGCCTCATCATTCCATGTTACCATATTTTGAATTCAAAACAAGGAATATTTCTTGATGCCCTCATTTCTTTCAATCACCCACCAACTCAGCATTGGTACCTGGGCCAATTTTTGACTCACTATTGTATGCTGTCATATATTGTTGGAAGTTTCTTGATATAAATAACAACCTTTTCATGCCTACACGCTTTAAAACTGTGACTTGTTGGTTTTGCCTCAATGGCATGTTGACTCATTTACATCGTAAGGACACAAATATCTGCTGGATTAAGGACATAAATATTTGCTGGACCTCAGATGGTCCAGACATGAATGTCTGTACCCTGCGTGTGCACCAGAAATATTAAGGTACCTGAATCTGTGCAATATAATCATAATGAAATGTTTGGGCACATTTTAAATATAATGAGTGATCCGATGACTGGTCAAATCTACTCAAATTGAAGCCATCATGTGGCTTACTATAAAAAGAAAACTGCCACATATACATGCCAAAACATGCCATCATAAGCCAGATTATGTCAGTTTGATGTTACATACACGTCTTAGCAGTTTTTAAATGTCATAACAGTAAAAGTTGTTAAATAAGTACAACCTTGATTATCAAAATGTATGTCTATATGCCATATGTCACAATGCAGAAGTAACAAATTAACATGTCAAGTCTTCCACCAAGTACAGAACCCCAACTGAATATCATTGCATATTGCAATTGAAACTTTAAGGACAAAGTGAACTTGGTCATACTTGCAACCAATTGTTCTTTCCTGTGTAATGGTGGCAAGTTGGTTGAAACTCTCTACAACATTTGCTTATCAATGTTTTATATGCTTAATTGCTTGTCTCTATATGGATGTCAGGAGAGTTTCTAGAGGGAGCACCCGACTTCCTTCTGGGGTTGTACAACCCAATCCTATCAGCCATGGACATTCCTCTATAACCATCATTGGATCTTGGATAGGCCCTTTTGTGGTGATGGGATGGATGATTATGTTGTTGGTTCTTCGGGCTTGAGATTTACATGGTTGTATTGCTGGTTTCGTGTCACGATTTCCCTCTTTTGTCTTTGTCATCAACATGTTCTCACGAGGGGTCTGACTGTCACAGGACTATTAGTTTATCTGTACTTGGTTTTTATGATTCCAGAATTAGCTATTTTTGGTTTACACCATTGTGTTTATGTTTCTTTAGTGCTTTGTACTTCGTTACGTTTCCATAATATAAGGCACAGTCGTATTCCATTTTCATGGCATTGACACAGCAAACTAGAAGTGTTAATGGAATTCAATTACTTGGGTTTAAAATGGGAAAACATGGGAAAAACCCCGCAAAATAAAGAACACTTTAAATATTCATAAAAATATGGAAAAAAACTGCTATTGTTATTTCATGCCAAATTACTTTCAAATTCTTATGAAGACATAAACAAAGAATTTGCTCAGTGTTGCCAATTACTTTCAGATTCTTGATAAGTATCAAATTCTCAATCAAGTATCCATTTCAACTTAAGTCTTCTTAGGCTCCTAGACTACCAAATGTGAAGCTGATGCCCTTATATCCTGTTCTACTTATGACTACAGTTGTGATCATCAAATGCCTTATTCCAGATGGCCAAATCCCCATCATCAAATGACAGCTCCTTGTTGGCTGTGATCCATTATGGAAATCAGTGAATAAGCCTAAAAGGAATGTGGTAAAATAGAAATCAGCAATGTCAAAGATGCACCCTAATATGTTGATCACCTAATCACCTCTTCACCTTTGCTCTGAAAGACTGAAGAAGTTTGTTTCTGGAGCAAGAAGGTTAAAAAATGAACGGAAAAAAAAAAACCAAACCGAATTCATACAGAAGAGGACAGGGTTGTTTGGAAGTTTGGCCCAGTTGACTGGAAAACCCAGCCAGCCGGTTCAAACTGCCAGGACCCCAAGGGCCGTGGTTAACTGCAGGTTTTCCCAGTTTTTGCTTCCATAGGGTATCTTTTTGATGGAACACTTTAAACATCCTGTTAATATAGGGTATCTTTATCTTAGTACTTTTGTATTATAACTGATGCTTGCCAAGTCCCATTGACATACTTTTGGTAATTTATGGACGTTTTATATAATTTTTTTTCACTGCATGATAATCTTGTAAAAATGATTCTACATTGTAAATACTTTAATACAGAATGTGATCAATTGTATTTTATTTTTTTAACCTTATTTCTCTAGTGAAGTGTTAACCGTCTTCTAAGTTTTGCAAGAAATGTTGAGGACCATATCACCAATGTTTGTTGTGGTCTTGCCTTGTCATTAATATGCATGAAAAAGTTTAGGAAAAAGCAAACATGAATTCTGTTTCTCTTGAATTGTTGTTAATATTAGTTGCCTGATGTCAGCTTCTATATTTTGCATGCAGATGGTTTCTGATGTAAGGCTTTTGTTTTTGTGTGTGTTTTGCAGGTTCATTTTAGAGGGTATCCATCTGACATATTAAGCCCTTGTGAGGGGGAAGACAACCTGAAATGGAACTTTATTAATTCTCTAAAAGAGGTTCGTGCCATTGTCTTTTTCTGGACTTGATATCAGTATGTTTTGTTTTCTTCATGTCAGCAAAATTCTATTTTTATAGTTCAGAATTTTATTCTAACATTCATAAATAGAAGCTCATCCAAAAAATCAAAGGGCTAATTCATATTTAATGTACTGTGACTTTCTGTAGGGCCACTTCAACTCCACCAAGCTAAACCGCTAAAACTAATGCTCATCCAATAGCCGACTTTAACTTTTATATAAACTTAATGTAGCAACTAAACAAATTCGTGGAAAATAGCACCTAACATCTACTATAGTTACTAACTAGTTGATTTAAACCCACAATGATTAATAAATGCATTAAATGTGTTGGGTGGCTATCTTATGATTATCCCTCTGAAAAGTTTCCCTATGCATTATATGCCATCACTTGATGTTAGGTTTTCTAAGTGCTTTGTTTACACAAGCCCTCTCATTTTCCATTTGATCCAAAAGACCCTTTGGCTATTTAACTTAAATCTGCTACAGGATTATCATTACTCTGTAATTTCCCTTTTTAAATTGTCCTTATTTCTTTAAATATAATAAACCCTAGCTCACAATAATAATTGCACAATTAATATAAGTATGGAATCAACCTAGAAATTGTAGTTGTAAAAGTTTATTTTAATTCAGAAATAATATTTAGAATGTATTTTCAGGTAAGATGAAACTTATCCTCTATATATGCTGATAATCTTTTCCAAATCTGCAATGATTTGTCTTTAATAAATTGCTTTTGAAATGTTTTTGGGTCTGCCTGAATCAGGGGTTTTCGTCCACTAACTCAGCAATGGAAATTAAGGGGTTTTTGTCCTTTAATTTTTAACCTTGAGGGGTTTCGTCCTCAGGTTGGTTGAACCACGGTTCATGCTCCACAAGGAGTAATAATAAGATATAAAATGTCTTCACAATACTGTCCTCTTCTCCTTGATTGATCTCCCTTATATATCTTATCTCTTCATGAGACACAACCCTTCATATGTCTTTTGATCATTTATAACTAATCTTTATTTAATTTTAGTTATTAATAATATTAATTATCTTTTCTCTTGGGCGATTCCTTTATCCCCTGCGGCTTGATTATATTCACTGTTTTTTTTGGTGCCCTCTGCCTTTTCTAATTAACAGAGATCCTCATGTTGTGTGACTTCGTCTCTGACTTGGGTGAATTAGTTTTTAAAGGAACTACTAATCCAGCGGCCTCCCTCTTAATAGTTTAAACTGGGCGTCACAATCTGGCAGCCTCTTTGGTCTATTTCCCATCATTATTAATTCCTAAATTTTTAGGCGGGGGCATACTCAGGGAACATCATTTCCCTATTGCCATCTAAGATCATCATCAAAAATCTATGTGGCCATAGGTCATTCATAAAAGTAGAGAACATGACATGTGAAAAATTGGTGAATTGTAATGTCCCCTTTTCGAAATGAAGCCAAGTTGAAACCCAAACACTCATCATTCATTTTCCGTGGACCTTGGGAATTTTGCACTAGGAAAATGGGATTATAATAATAACTCAAGAGGTTCATAATGTCACAGAAGGGGCTGCTTAAGTGATATTATAAAATATAATTATAATAAAGAGGGCCTCAGGCAAAGTTAAAATGTAAAATAAGAAGGTCTCTTATAATTAAAGTTTATTTCAAATAAGTCCTCTGAAATATCAACCAAGGGTCATGAAGGAAATATGAAGAGTCATGACTTTTGGAGGGAAAAGAGGGGGAAATTCTATTTAAGAGAGGCCAAGCAAGGAGAAGGTGGCATATTGATCAACCATTCTATTTTCTGGTTTATACTCCTTATTGGAGCATTGGACTTCGGTTCAATTAACTTGAGGATGAAAACCCTCTAGGTTTGGAATTGGAGGATGAAAACCCGCAATTTCATGGAGTGATTTCACATAGAGATCACCATTGTGCATAAATATTCAGCTGTGTAATAGGGTCGACTGTTAGTGATTCATTGTGGTACCCTTGGGAATTGATTCTTGATGTTGAAGGGCATGAAACATGTGACTGTGGTGGATTATCCATTGTTGTAGTGTCGATCGCAACTGTGTATGCAGTCAACGGTGCGATTGGACATTGTGGCCAATAGTGGAGGCTAGCATTGGTAATCTGGTCAATGGTAACATGGGATTCATGTGATTCGGCTCTTCTTATTAGAACTGACTGAGATATTGAATGGTATCGGGGCTGCTATCTCTAGAGCTGACTGAACTGACATTTGATGTGCAACTGCTTCAATTTAGAGCCGACTAGAATATTCATTGCTGAATTTGTTTCACTGAGCTTGCAATTTGGCCGCTTCCACAAGGGCCTAACTTGACCTGTTTTGAGGTCATAATTGGTTATTGAATAAAGGGGATTTCTTGTTGTTGTTGGACCGCTTCTGTAGGGCCGAGTACTGACATTATTATTCATTTCAGTAGATCTATTCATAGTTGCAGATTTGATAATTGTATAGCAAGTGACAATATTCAGTTTTGATTGTATGGTTCACTGCCAATACTTGCAATTGGAATTTTCTGGTTTGTCGAGTTAATTGTTGAAATTTGTTGAGGTGAACTAAATTTGATCAGATATTACAAAATATTCCATTCGGGATATTACAATGGTATTAGAGCTGGAACTTGTCAGCTTGTGAGATTTCCTTCATATGCAGTCAAATGACAGAGCCCATAGGTATCATCAAAGGGAACTTAAAAAAACTCAACATCAATTTCCTAAGAACAAAGAAATAGAAACTCCTTTGGAATTTGAGGCAGAAGAAGTAAATATGGAAAGAGAGAAGAAAACTTTGGAAGATCTTGCAGATAAGTTTGAAAGTAAGTTTGACCTTATGTTAGATATGATGGGACAAATGTTACATATGATGCATAACAACCAGAAAACATAGAATAATGTAGGAAATTCCAATAATCAAAATAGTGAGGCAAGTTCTTCTAGAGCCAATAACAGTAACAATAATAAGTAGAAAAGTCACACATAGAGAACCATGGTTGGGTTTGTTGATTGACCTCTTCGTCCTACTTTCATTCAGAGGGAAGAAGAAGCTCCTGTGGGGGAAGCACAAAGTTCAATGCAAGGTGATATTACCGCTTGTTATGCAGAGTATGGAAATCTCCCTCCAGAGATTGAAGAAGCAATGACTCTGACGAATTACATGAATATGAAGAAAGGCAAAAGTGGATTGAGAATTGAGCCTAGACCTCAACCAAGGCAAAATGATCATCACCAAGCATTGGGTAAGTTGACACTTTCCACTTTTGATGGTTCTAATAAGTGTACTGCTCGTACATGGATGCAGAAGTTAGACACCTATCTGTCTCTGAAACCTATGCTGGAGGATGACGCCATCAAATTCGCCACCTTACACTTGGAAGGCACATCGCATGAATGGTGGTACCGTGGGTTGGTTATCCAAGGTCATAGTCTAATTGACACATACGATGAATTTCGCAAAACGTTGATTGAAAGGTTTGATAGAAAAGATCTTGAAGTTCATTTTAGAGAGTTGGCCCAATTGAAGCAAGAGGGAATAGTGGAGAAATATGTGGAATTTTTTTAAAAATTATCTGTAATGGTGTCTGATGTAATAGAAAGAAGATTATCTGTCCTTTTCATAGAAGGATTAAGCAAACCTCTCAGGGATTTGATTAAGGTGTTTGATCCATTGCCTCTACAAGAAGCTATCAAAAGAGCCTTAGATTTGGAGACTACAGTTCCCAAGTATAAATTTCACTCAGAGATTCCATCTTTGGACCAGTCAAAGGAAGTTTCACAAAAGGAAGAGTCTTATGCACAACCTTAGAAGAACATACCACCGATGACAGGCAAAAGAGATCAAGAATGATCTCAGGAGAGTTTGTGTTTTAATTGTAGAGAACCTTGGGAACTTGGTCATCAATGTATGGACAAGGGAAAAATTCATTATATTGAGGTAGTTTCTGATGAGGAGGAAGAAAAAGAGACTTGAACCACATCCAAATAGTGGAGGAACACTTGCTTCTCTTTCAGGTGCACCAAGATACCATCCTTACAGATTTCAAGGGATGTGGAAGTAGAATTTCAATACTCCTTGATAGTGGAGCTACTCATAACTACATTAATGAAGATTTGGTAGTTGAGAAAGGATTTAAAACTGAAGACTTTGAAGGACTTGATGTGACAGTTGTTGACGAATTTATAATCCCCTGCAAAAAGAAAATTAGTCAGCTCAACATACTCATAGAGGAGCATAAGGTGTGTGATGACTTTTATATTGTTGGTTTAGGAAAATTGACTTAGTTTTGGGTATTTAGTGGTTGTGCTCCTTTGGGGAAATCACTTAAAACTTTCAAACTTTGGAATTTAAGTTCCATTCTGATGGAAGGGAGGTAACACTTGAGGGACTTCCTAATGGGCAAAGCAGCCTGATTAGCGCAAAAGTATGGAAGTGTTCACCTACAATCAGCCACTCATATCTATAGAGATTCTTTGTACAGATTGTTCAATTCACATTAGAATGGTGCAACAAAAATCAGTTGGAGCAAAACAGGATTTCCAGGAACTTACATAAGTTTTACAAAAGATTTATAGACAACTAGAGTGGCAATTTGAGGAGGTTATATATGAAGATGTCGTTTAGCCAAGCACATCGAATGGATGGACACACAAATTTCCAAGGTTGATTTGGGATCCAGGTAACTCCAGAAAGACTCAGTCAAGTGGAGAAGAAATTCTGGAGCATACTAGTTGCAATTGCTTGAGGACAAGCAATCTTGGGAAGGGCGGACTGTAATGTCCCCTTTCTGAAATGAAGCCAAGGTGAAACTCAAACGCCCATCATTCATTTCCCGTGGGCCTTGGAAAGTTTGCACTAGGAAAATGGGATTATAATAATAACTCAAGAGGTTCATAATGTCACAAAAGGGACTGCTTAAGTGATACTATAAAATATAAGTATAATAATGAGGGCCTCAAGTAAAGTTAAAATATAAAATAAGGTCTCTTATAATTAAAGTTTATTTTAAATAATTCCTCTCAAATATCAATCAAGGATCATGAAGGAAATATGAAGAGTTATGACTTTTGGAGGGAAAAGAGGGTGAAATTCTATTTAAGAGAGGTCAAGCAAGGAGAAGGTGGCATATTAATCAACCATTCTATTTTCTGATTTGTACTCGTTGGAGCATTGGACTTCGGTTCAATTAACCCGAAGACGAAAACCCTTTAGGTCTGGAATTGTAGGACGAAAACCCGCAATTCCTTGGAGTGATTTCACACAAAGATCACCATTGTGCATAAATATTTGGCTGTGTAATGGGGTCAGCTGTTAGTGACTCATTGTGGTACCCTTGGGAATTAATTCTTGATGTCTAAGGGCATGAAATACATGACTATGGTGGATTATCCATTGTTGTATTGTTGACTGCTACTGTGTGTGCAGTCAAGGGCGCGATTGGACATTGCGGCCGATAGTGGAGGCTATCATTGGTAATCTGGTCAATGGTAACATGGGATTCATGTGATTCGGCTGCTCTTATTAGAACTGACTGAGATACTGAATGGTATTGGGGCTGCTATCTCTAGAGCCCACTGATACTCACATTTGATGTGCGACTGCTTCCATTCAGAGCTGAATGGAATATTCATTGCTGAATTTGTTTCACCGAGCTTGCAATCTGGCCGCTCCCACAAAGGCCTAACTCGACCCGTTTTGGGGTCATAATTGGTTATTGAATAAAGGGGATTTCTTGTTATTGTTGGGCTACTTCTGTAGGGAAGAGTACTGACATTAGTATTATTCATTTCAGTAGATCTATTCATAGGTGCAGATCTGATAATTGTATAGCAAGTGACAATATTCAGTTTTGATTGTATGGTTTACTGCCAATACTTGCAATTGGAATTTTCTGGTTTGTTGAGTTAATTGTTGAAATTTGTTGAGGTGAACTAAATTTGATCAGAAATTACAAAATATTCCCATCAGGATATTACACGAATTGCCCTTTCTATTTCAGGTAGGAAGTATAACTTACAAATGATGGATAAGGAAGAGCCCTGCTCCATCCCCAAGTCACAAGAGTCACAAGTCCTTGTGTAAGTCTCCTCAAAACAAAGGAAAACAACCACCGAAAGGAATGGTCTGCTGTCATAAAATCAACAATCTCACAAGGGGAAAAATAGCACATAACACAAGCCAAGTAGATCTTGTAAGCTCTATGAAATATACCATCTACACATACAAGAAAGTAAATAGCTAAGAAGATGATCCTATAATCCCATTAGGGCTTTCATTAGATCAGCTCCTCATATAATCCCCTAAGTTTATCATCATACATCAATACAAACTATGGTAGGGCCATCTTTTCAATTTTCAAATGCTGGAAGCTATACTAGCAAAGGTCACAATAACATCTTTCACGTGTCATCTATAGTTAAGAGAAGTCTCACAAGGCTAATGGATAATGTAGACAATGTGTCTTTGATCAAGGGCTCAATGCAATGCAAGTTCCTTCGTATTAGGGAAAATAATATTATTATATTTATAATTATAATGTAGGGTTTTGTTTTGGAATAGTAAGGAAGCCTTCAAGCTCAAGAAGTGATCCAAATGCTTCAAGGTTCCTCTTGAATCAGCAACCTTTCCTTCTCCTCCTAGCTGTAGCATTCCTCTAATGAACCAACATGAATCACTTTAATGTTATAGACAAGCAACCTAACAGAAAATTATATAACAAAAATCCAAGAATTGAATAACAATTCGTATCTCTAATAAAAATCAAATTACAGCAAGAAGAAGGTGTCTCGGAAGTTGAGTTTCCATCTGGTGTCTTCATGGTCCAAAGTCCAAATAATTAGTGAGGTCCTTGCTCACCATCTGTCCGCCTCCAAGTAGGAGCATAAGGCACAAGGTGCAAGAGCATGCCTTCAATAGCCACACTCTCACTTGGTTTCCCTCTACCCACTAAGTGTCCCATCATTCCTATAAGGGGGAAAATATGTTAGGTTTGCTATAATTTATGAGCATTTAGCAAGGACAAGCCTACCATTCATCTTAACCTTACTACCTATACGATTCAAACTTCTTCCAGATCATGACATCTTTCAATTCTGTCCCTACAAGGCATGCCTCAATAACCATCATCATTCTTCCCCTACAAGGTTTTTGATGAGTATATTTGTCATACATTGGTCTCTCAACTGCTGTCACACAAGTGCACATGTTAAATAAAAGCATACTACTGAGGTCTAAGGAGTCCCACAGGGTCAAATTCCTTTTTCTTCCCTCTAATTACTTTCTGCTTTATTTACAGGCTATTGTGTGACATCACCAGCCGCTAGTGTGTTATTGCAGTTTGGAAGGTTAAATTGTTTATTTTTGATGAGTATATTTGTCATACATTGGTCTCTTAACTGCTGTCAAACAAGTGCATATGTTAAATAAAAGCATACTACCGAGGTCTAAGGAGTCCCACAGGGTCAAATTCCTTTTTCTTCCCTCTAATTACTTTCTGCTTTATTGACAGGCTATTGTGTGACATCACCAGCCGCTAGTGTGTTATTGCAGTTTGGAAGGTTAAATTGTTCATTCTCAGAATAACATTGATTGATTATAGAAAGACAAAAAGATAATAGACACATTTGATGTTTTCAAATTCCAACTCATCTCTTTCATTCTATCAGACATCTTCAATGCAATATGACACATCACAACAATCTGTCTTATCCTTGTCTAATGGCTTAGAATGCATCATTTCATCATTCAAATATTCTTACCTGAAGTTTTAAATCTTGCAACCTGTCGGACCCAATTTTGACTCAGACTCAGTGATTTGGCAAAAAGTATGCAAAACTTGGCAAATTAGAAAAAAAACTTAAATTCATTAACTCAGCAAAATTCATCAAAACTTGCCAAAACTTGGCCTAGGTGAGTTAATGGGCAAGTTTCTTGGCCTTACATCCGATTCATGAGTTTTGATGATTTCTGTGAGTTTTGGTTGAGTTTTAAAACTATGTTCTTACCGACAAGGAATGTGAGAATGGAAATGATGAAAGCAAGTTTCAAGGGTGAGAAAGGATGAGTTCATTCCTCCCAACCTTCCTCCATCTCCATGAACTCCACTTAAGGCCCACTCTAAAGGTAAGGTGAACCAAGGCGCTTCCCCAATTATTCAAACCACATGGGCCACTCATTGTTTGCATTTTCCAGCAAGGTAGAATAAAGGCAATAATACAAATAGACTAAGATTTGGATTTTCTCAAGGATCCCTGAAGGCCCTCTAAAGCTCACTACTTTCCGTCCTACTGGAGATAAAAGAAAGGAAGCAACCATACCCAATATAGCTACCACTACTTACTTTCAAGTTTCAAGAGACTTTCACAACACTCAATACTTAAAATCAGTAAGCATCCAATCAATAAGCAAAGGGTATTCTAAGCCCTTAATGGCCCCCTTGGCCTTATCCAAATGGCCTAACATGTTTTCATCAAGCATTGCCCATAACTATGAAGCTGAATCGGCCTGCCTGGATGTCAATTCCGGGTATGAATTGTCCCGGAATCGGATTCAGGTCCGAATCGCTTGTGGGTAGGCACAGGGTTCAGATTTTTCTACACAAACAATTCTGGATTTGCCCTTTCGTACCCGGGCGATTTTGCTGATGACGTGGTGATTCCAGATCGATTCCAGCTCGAATCCAGCGTTGTTTTGACTTTTGACTTTCGGGAAAACCCAAAACGCGTTTTTGCATTTGATGCCAAGACTATTTCCCGGACGCCTTCCTGATATTTCCGCCGCGACGCCGAGGGTTTTCTACTATTTCCACCGCCGATTTTCTGCATTTCGTGGCTGCATTGACAATTGTTTATAGTTTTTTTTTTAATTTTAATGTCCACGACTCCATTGTTTATAGTTATACTATAGTTTGTTTATTAATATTTATTATTATTAAATAAAATTCAAATAACACACGAATATAATTTGTTTATAGTTTGTTTATTATTAATATTAATATGTTGTCAATGATCGCCTATAGGGTTTTTGTTCTAGTTTTAATTATTATTTAAGTTTTAACATATATATTATTAGATGTTTATTATTTAATATTAGTTATCGTTAAAATTAAAATATGATACTAAAGTCTAAATATTAAAATATATAAAACTGAAACACAGTAAACTCATTATTAAATCTTAGATCAAATAATTTTTTATTTTTATACTATATAACAGTTTTAAATTTTAATTTATAATGTATATAAATAAAATTAATAAATAATAAATATTAAACATGTAACTATATTTTAATTTTTAATCAGAAATTTATATTAATAAATTAATATTTAATAGTCATAATATTATTATATCTTAATAATATTTTAATTTATTTGTATATTTTTTAATATTATTATATATATTTTAATTTTTTATATGTTTTTGTATAGACGTACCCAACCCCCCCCCCAAAAAATTTGCCGTACCCGATTCCGATTCACGTACCTGTACCCGTGCCCGATTCCGATTCGGTAAATTAGGCGCATAAGGAAGCTTACAATGAATAAAATTAAATAAAAGACCTCCATTAGAGTTCGTCCTCAAATTGTCAGAAAGATCTTTTAAACTGTGTTAGTTTCTGTAGTTGTTACTTGGCAGCTCTTCTCCTTCAGCATGGTACACTCATTTTTTTAGCTTTTCCTAACTTTAGCTGGGCACAGATCTCTTCTGTTTTTTGTTAAAGCATGATGTTTTCTTTCTTGTTTTAAGAAGGGTTATGTTAGTTAGCTGCCATTCTTATTTTAGAAGAAGGTGCTTCTGTTTTTTGCTTTACTTTTTTTAGGTTAAAGTTTCTCTTTCCACTGAGATGGGGGAATTTCTCATTGTAAACCCTAGAGTTCTCTTGTTCTTTAAAAAGACACCTAGGGCACACCTCTAAAATAAATAGAGAGAGCATATTTGAGTGTTGAGTTAATGCATTGTAATTCTTTTTTCAGTTTTAATAGAAGGTAGATGCAGTTTTGAGAGTTCAGATCTGCAAGTATTTGTTTTTCATATTTTCAGCAGTATGTGTTTGTAGATTAGTGAACTCAGATCTGTTGTTTTAATTGAAGTTTTCGTTTTAAGCTACTTTGTAGTTAGAGTGTAAATTTCTTAGTGTAGAATTTGCTTACCATGGTCTAAAAATTTAACATGTTATTTGATCATGTTATCTGAAATATTCCACATAAGGAGTGTTGTTGGAGGATTTCAGCGGGTGAGATGCCTTGCTTCAGTGATTGAAGCGATCTAGACCAGTGAGAGGTTGTAGGGTGGGATGCCCTAAATGCTCCAGTGATTGGATTGTTGATCTGCCCTAGTGATAGGTTACTGATCTAAGTTATCTCTGGCAGATCTATTTGGTTTTAGTGTGCTCCAAAAGCTATAGGTATGACTAGTCTCGATATCAGAGAGTTTGACCATCTAGATGACACTTCCAACTTTACACCTTGGAAGTGCAAATTACAAATGCTTTTGATTCTTTGAAGGAGGTTTTTGAGTTTTGTGGAGAAGAAGGTTGCACCTCCTACAGATCTTGTTTAGTTTGCCAAACATAACAAAAAATTGGCCAAGGCGAAGCGAATTATCCTAGATTTGGTGAAGGACCATTTGATCCTTCACATCATAGAGAAGAAGACAAAGAAGGAGATGTATTATGCCTTGACCATTGTATTAGAGTGAACATTTCCCGAAGATGTTGCTAATGAACAAGCTTAGTGCAACATATCCCTGACAGATCTGTTTGGGTTTAGTGTGTTCCAAAAGCTACAGGTATGACTAGTCTCGATATCGGAGAGTTTGACCATCTAGTTGACATCCAACTTTACACCTTGGAAATGCAAATTGCAAATGCTTTTGAAAAGGGTTTTTGAGTTTTGTGGAGAAGAAGGTTGCACCTCCTACAGATCTTGTTTAGTTGGCCAAACATAACAAAAAGTTGGCCAAGGCGAAGTGAATTATCCTAGATTTGGTGAAGGACCATTTGATCCCTCACATCATAGAGAAGAAGACAAAGGAGATGTATTATGCCTTGACCATTGTATTAGAGTGTGAACATTTCCTGAAGATGTTGCTAATGAATAAGCTTAGGGCGACATGCATGAGTCATATGGACACAATTGCCAGTTACCTTGTGAAGATCTTTGAGCTTCAAGATCAGCTTGCTGCTATCGGGGTAAGAGTGGATAATGATGAATTGGTGCTCATGGCTTTAAATGGTTTCTTTCCATCCTGGGATCCATTTGTTCAAGGTGTGTCATGTCCCCGTTTCCGACTTGATCATCAAGTGAAGAATGGATTAGCCTATTCCTCATTCCCGGAGGCTAATTCTAAATAATGAGGGAATGAATTGGTTTTTGACTAACTCAACTTTTTGTTTTGCAGGAACAAAGTCAGAAACTTGAAATTGGCTAAGTCTGGAAGCCAAAATTGACTAAGGCAGGACTCCTAGAGTCAGGGCGCACCTTCTTGCTTGCTCAATGTCAAATGTGCGCCTAAACAAGAATCATCAAGCTTTGAAGCACTTCAATCATATCATTTAGGGTGCTTTGGAAGAAATGAGTGTTTTGATCTTCAAAATGACTCACTCATTTGGGAAATTTTCAAAGAACATCACTAGGCGCACTTTTCCCTTCAAATCTACCTGGAACAACTATCAAATGGCGCCTAGACTAAAAGACATCCAAATGGCGCCTAAGTGCATTATAAGGGAGATTTTGACTGATGAAGTTGATAGAGGTACAATGAATCCGCCGGAGAACATGGATAGACAACTAAGTAAGTAGCAAGGCTTCAAAAGGATTCAACTAGAGAAAGGCGCAACTTTCTAATCCTACAATCTTAATAGGCGCCTAGTCTACCTAAGACATTAGGATGAGTTTCTGTGGCTCTGAGTTAGCGCTTCATCAAGGAATTGAAGATAAGTTGTCATTTCAAGATGAAGAGTTAATAAGTTTTCTAAAGTGAAGTCTTCTAAGTGAATTAAATAAGTGATGAAGGTCTATTCACTGTAGGCGCTAATATCATGTTGAGTCATCCAAGTGGGCGCCAAGAGCAACAAGGCGCCAATACTTGATTCCAGGGATCCTCCATTTGAGCGCCTAGATTAGATGGATGTAGAATTGAAAGTTTGAAGTTGGAAGATATGTGAGATGCAGCACTTCCATTTTGGCGCCTAAGATGGAAACTCCCTCAAAATGCGCCTAAGGTTGATGCAATGTCTTCAAGACTAGTTAGGTGCAAGGCACTCCATCAGGGGAAAGGCAATATTCATCCAAGGTTAAGTTACTTTCACATTTCCTTGCAAAAATGACAAGTTGGAACATAAGCACTGGATCATGGCTTTGAATCCTAGGAATGCGCCTTGGCAAAGAAGTGTTTTGGGAAGCTTATATTGCGCCTGGATTTCAAAGAACTCAATTTGGCGCCTAGCATCTTTGCAGACCTCAATTTGGCGCCTAACCCTAGCAAGGTGCAATATCATCTCCAGTTGGCACTTGGTCTTGAAAGCTATGCAACTGCAATGTCATTTTGGCGCCTAGAGTCTAGTTGGGCCTCTAGGATTGAAGTCAAGGTATGGCGCACTTCTTTGGTAGCGCCTAACCCTCAAGTGGCGCCTTGATCAATCTCAATGAGAGCCTTAAGGAGATTGGATAAGTTGAGTGTCCAGACACCTCTCTGGATCAAGGTAACAACACTTGGAAGCTCTTCCCAAGTTAGGCGCTCACTCCCAGTTGAAGCATTCCACCTCCCAAAACATCAGGGCTTGAAGAATCGCCAAGGGAAGTCATCTTACATGCAAGGCGCATTCCTACCTATTTTCTCACCTCCTGAATGGGCCTAGCCTGGAATAGCGCCTATTTCATGACTCTGCTACCTCAATTGGGCCCCTGGATCAACATTTGGCGCCTAGTCAGAAGATAAGGTAGTTGTAACTCCCTGAGCTCTCATTGGTCAACAGAATGTCTTCGGGATCTGTGTCAAGGTCTCTGGATAAGCTTGCCAACTCAGAATGAGTTGTCAGATGGAATATTCCCTTGGATATGCTTCTTGGGAAACATGCCTTGGTTCCTCTTTGAGCATTGAAAAACGTGCCTTCATTGCCTTTGGAAGGCCTATAAAAGGAGGAGCTCTCTCATTCATTTGGCATCTATTCATTTTGACAAAATTCTCTCTGCAAAGCTATTGAGCTTGTAATCTTGAGGCCTGCGAGTTTCAAGTGTTGGGGTGATGCTCCCTCAACAGGCAAGGTGATGCTCCCTTGTTGTATTGTGAGGTGTTGACATTCAGTTGACATCATTGAGTTGATTGAGTTGATCAAGTGTAGAAGTCATTGTAGACATCCAGGCTTCAAGGCCTTCTTTTGTATTTCCATTAAATAAGTTGTAACTTCATGCTATTGAAGCATTATCTATGTAATAAGACATTTGCAAGATGATTGAATCAAGTAATAAGACAAGTACCCAGCTTAAGGTTGATTCATGCAAGTAGTTATCTTTGATGTATATCTTTAAGTTGTTGAATAGTTGATAAGTTGATAGCAAGTAAAATTGTTTAAGTAAGGAAAAATTTTAGTTGAATTAGTTGGGTATCTTACAGTGGTATCAGAGCCTGGATCCTACCAGCCTCTGGGTTATGCAGCCACCTGAAGTAGGTCCACACAGGTATTATACAAGAAGAGCTAGACAACAACAAGAACAACATCATACAGAAGCTCCAATTCACATGGCTGAGGAAAGAAGAAGTAGAAGCCCACCAGGTGATAATGAACGCGTAGCTAGAGACATGTTCCTAAACATTGCTGCTAGACATCAACAAACAACTTTAGTTTTGCAACAAATCCTCCAATCCCTTCAAAACATGAATCAAGGCGCAGTAGCTGGACAAGGTCGTCAAGATGCAGCTAGACCTGAGAGGCAAGAAAGACAAGTTGATGATGATGCTACTAGTGCAACAGGCAGAAGGGTTCACACGCGGCCTCCTACAGTTGATAGGCCTTTAAGACCTACTTTCCTACCACCACCTGAATAGGGTAATGATGCTGATGAAGAATTTGATGAGGGAGAGCAGAACAATTTTGAAGATGAGATAGCCCTCTTTGCAGATCTTTATGCCAGACTTTCGGAACGTGTTCGGGATATGACCACCTTCAACGAATATTGCCGACAGAAGAGGGAAGATAGAGACAGGCGAGGTAGAACTAGAGGCTTTCATCCTAGAAGGGAGGATGATACAAAGGAGTATAAGGAAGCATTGAATTGAGTTCCCATTCCTACCTGTTGTGACCAAATCACACATCACCCCATTAGGAATAGGGACCCCCTTTTTGAGCTCTGAGCTTTCAGTGAGTTTTCAATGAGTTTTCAACGAGATTTTAATGATGACCTGACCCATCTTCCTTTGTCGATACGGTAATAATTTCCTTGCCTATGATCTTTGGTTCACGATTAAGGGTAGATGAACTTGCAATAATGAAGAATTGTGATCAAATCCTATTTAGATATTGAGTTTTGAGGTTAATCCTTCAGAATGTTTGAGACCCTGAAAAGACTAAGTCTGGAGCCTGAAATTCTGAAAATCCTGAAAATGGCCAAGTCTGAAATCTGGTGAATCCTCCAAATTCTATATTTTGCATCTTAAACCCGGTGGATTCGGGACCTATCTCAAACATCCTGAAAGGTATATTGAAAAATATTTAAAGTATAAGTTAAACTTATACTTAAATATATTTTTCAATATACCTTTACTTGCGCGATCCTGAAAAATGCTTGACGATTTCAGAGGATTCAAAACACTGATCTAGTGCGACTGGATACTTAGATGGCACAAATCTGGGCGCAAAATCACGAAGGAGAAGACGCTTGAGCCAGAGGATTTCAAAACTCAATCTAATGCGCCCTTCTACACCTTGATCCAATGCGATAACGCTTGAGGATTTCGATCACTCAACTAGTGCGCCCAAACCAAAGTGTCGTTTCGAAGAAGAAAATGGAGATTTCAATGTCTTGAACTAGTGCGAAAATGAAAAGGCAAATCTTAGAGCAAATCTTGGAGCGAATTTTGATGATCAAAGTCAGAGGATTTTTATCCTCCAAGTGATGCGCCACCAAGAAGGGAGAGGAAGGTTTGAAGTTTTGACTTGAGAAATGTCTAGAGGTTAGAGGATTTCAAAAGATGATCTAATGCGCTTTTACCTAAACATTCGACACAAGTGTTAGTCCCTTCACCAGTATGAAATCTAGAGGATTCAAAAAGCCCATCTAAGGCGCCAATTCCTGGGGATTTTCACACATGAAGTAATGCGCCCACACACAAAAAGATCTCTAACCACCTATCTAGTGCGCTACTCCCTTAAGGAGTCTTGAGACCCTATCTAATGCGACTTCTTGAGAGATAAGTTCAGAGGATTCTAAAACATGAAGTAATGCGCCCAAGTGATTTTAAAGGTGAAGCTTTCAAGGACCCTAACCAAAGCGCAATCCAGAGGATTTAAAAAACTTCATCTAAGGCGCCAACACTCTAGCGAATTTTCCAAGGCTATCCAATGCGCTTATGACAAGATCATTCAATAAGCAACGCTAAGGTAGAGTGAGAACTCCACAGGATTCTACAAGGTCATCTAGTGCGCCCACACTCTAGAGGATTCACCATGTTGATCTAATGCGCATCATAAGGTAGTAATGAGATTTGAGTCAGAGGATTTCAAAGTTTCATCTAAGCTCCACAAGAGGAAACCTAACTAGTGATCTAGTGCGCCATGTAAGGAGAACTCGAATTGCCTAAGTGATGCGCCAAAATCATAAGGATTCTAATCCTCCATCAAATGCGCCATAAAGGAGAAGAATTTAAATTAATGATCTAGTGCGCCACTCCCTTAAGGAGTCTCAAAACATGATCTAATGCGCTACATTAAAGAGAGATTGAAGTTCGATTTCAAAGATCCCGTGTTATCCATCAAATGCGCCAAAATTACAAGGCTTCCAATAAGTCTATCCAATGCGCCATTCCTTGAGTAAATGAAAACGAGTTCAAACTAATGCGAAATCTAGAGGATTTTAGACTTTCAACCAATGCGAAATATGAAGAGAAACCCAAACATAACTCCGAAGGATATGAAGAAGAATTAAAAATTTGATCTAGTGCGCCCAGAAGAAGACAACATCATGCTGATCTAATGCGCCTAGAAAGGGAGATCATGATATTTTAAACACAAATCCAAAGAAGATAAAGAAGATGCCAAGCCTTCATCCCATGCGCTTGAAGGAGAGAGAGAAAATGCCAACAACAAGAAGATCACCAAGGCCTTATCTAGTGCGCCATCAAGAAGAAGTTAGAAACATTTAATGATTGTTACCTTGGAAAACGTGCAAAATGCATTTATTTAATAAAGACCAAATCTAAATTAAATATTTGTGCACAATAATAAAGGAGGTCGGCCTAGAGAGAAGGAAAAGTTTTTAAAAGCAAATTATATATATATACCTCATTTCCTTTTCATTTTGATTATTTTCAAGAGCAGATTTGTTCTCCAAAAGCAGATTTTTCCTCAAGGAGCAGCAACAAGAAATTGTTTTAGAAAAATAAATTTGATTTTATCAAATTTAAGCAAGTGGTGGATCAAATTGCAAGGTATCCAATTCAAAACAGCTCATCAAGTAAGTCTGATCTGAGTTTTTCTGATCTGATTTTCTTATTTTTTCCTTCATTAAATGCATTGAAATTGTTCAAATATTAATAAAATTCTAGAAGGATAAGTGGATTTTCATGGATTTTCATAGATTCCTTGAGTTTAATAATAATATTTCATAATTATAGAGGAAATTTCATAGATTTAATCCACTAAAGTTGCTGAAGTAAAATCTAGATTTTGTTTGCAATCACTTATTCGCGTCAAGTCTGCAGAATAATGGCAATGACTTCCAAGGAGCGACAAGCAAAGATCCGGATGGATGCCAAAGGGAAGATTCCTGAATCAAAGCTCGTCTCAAGGTGGACAAATGTAAGCGACACGAATATGGGAAGCAGTAACTTGGAAGATATCAAGTCAGTTCTTGAAGAACCCAACGGAGGAAGTCTCGCTCGAGCCATCATGAGAAGTGGAGCCATTGAAGCTGCTTGTTTTCCGCCAGCTTTGCCGTGTCCGGAGATGATCATCGAATGTGTCAAAAAGTATGATGTAGATACAAGGCAAATTATAGCCAAAGATGGAACGATATTAGCTTATTTGCAAAAGGAAGCAGTTGAAGAAACTTTCAACATTCCAACTAAGGAGAGGATGATCAGCATCTCAATACAACAAGGCCAGCAAGAATATGATATTGACACCAAGATAAAGTTACAAGAGATAAGGAGAGAGTGGATGGCCAATCCAGCCATGAAGTTCAATATGAATAATCCTCCACAGTTCCATAAGTCAGATTTTCATCCGGAAATTGGATATTTGATCATGTTTTTGAATAGAATGACATGAATGCCTCAATCTGCTACCTTTCAGCCTTGGATGTACTCTTTCATCAAGTCAGTTCTCAAAGGGAAAATGATTGATTGGGCTGGACTTATCAGTCAGAGTATACATGAGCAGTTCATCAATTTTGCTAAAACTAAGACTTGTCATATGAGTTCCTATATAGTGTACCTTCTCGCCAGAAATGAAGTCTACTCAGGTTTATCCAAAAAAGGAGAAGTCGGCATTGGACCTAACAAATACTTGTCACATCAATGTTATCCTCAGTTGCACTTGAAGAGTATCAATCATTATACAAGATTCAATGATGCATTTGCTATGTTCATAATGAAAAAACTGAGGGGAGAATTTCATAAAAGATTGTCTAATGCAGCGAGAGAATTCATTTCAGCATATGGACACTGGTATACTCAGCATGAAAGGTACACTTATCTAAGGATCCAAGGGTTTACGTCATATCCATACAGATTGCCAAGGTATCCAACCAACAGGATGGTGATGTTAGAGGTTACAAGACAACTCCTAGAACTCATCAGGTTGCAGAAGTTGAAGAAGAAAGGAGGAATCCAATTTCCACTTCGTCTTGGACAAAATCTGGAGTGTCCGTCCTTATCAGCGGCTGAATATTCTGAAATAGAGCTACAGGCCTATCATTTGCAAACTCATGGCACCAAGAGGCCTAACTTTGACCCTTTCCAAGTTTGCTGGAAATACAACAGAGAATTCAAACATATTAAGCAGTTGGAAGACCACTGGGCCAGTGCCCAAGATGAAGATGACCTCCGAACCCTTCAAAGTTCGAGACTCGACTGGGATTTAGTCAGAGCCACCAAAGTATTCAGGATTCCAGACCAGTTCACCGAGGATGATACTTTGCTGATAGATGAATTTGACAAGATAAAGGATTTGCCTTATACAATTGATTGGTCAAAGAGAGATGCATCCGAAGAAGATTTGATAAAGCCAGTCTTAGCCATGACCCAAGTGTGTATCAATCAACTATTGCAGGAAATGAGTGATGAAAGTCAAGTTCTCACTTACAATAAGATGGATGAAGGAGAACCAAAGCAGCATAGTACACATAGCCAACCACAACATAGTGGGAATGATCAAAGCAATAATTCAGCTAGAAAGAGGAAAAGACCTAGTCAAGATCAAGGAGAATCAAGCCGAAGACCGCAGAAGAAGAGTAATCCATCTACTTCATCTAATCCACAAGAAGGTGCTTCAGTTATTCAGAATCCAATACAAGAGATAGAAGTAATAGAAGAAGTTGCCTTGATTCCGTCAGAAGAGATCCAATCAAGCCCCACTGTCATAATAGAGGAGAATGATGATCTTGGTCAAGATGAAGTAGGTCAAGCTGAATCTGATGAGGAAATAGCTCGTGTTCAACACAATCAAGCTCATGGACAACGAAATCTTTCTACTTTCCCACCTTGGTTGAGACAAAGGATTGAAGAAAGTACAATTGTAGAGACTTATCAGCCTACTACAGTTGAGGAATTGCTCGTAAATGTACAAAAGAGTAATCAGAAGAAGAAAGCAACAATCCTTTCTAAAATCACTCAAGATTCTGCTGGAAACAGAGAGGTACACATAGCTATTCCTAGAAGTGACAAGGAGTTGGAAAACATGGCACCTGAGGATTACAATATGACTACCATTGGCATGGGTCCAATCACAAGGGAACAAGTCGAGGAGGAACTACAAGATTCAGTGAATAATGTGAGAAGCATGTTGAAACAAGAAAGAGAAGCAAGGATGAAAGTTGAACAAGATTTTAGTACATTGAAGCATTACATCCAACAAGTCATGCAGCCTATTCAACAGAAGGAAGCTACTGCAATTCCTCCGTCCATTCTTCCACAGGAAACAGTCTCTCAAGTTGAAAACATGAGAACTTCATCTCAGATGATGAAGGGATGGATAGAAAAGACAGAAGACAAGGCCTATATTTACCTTGAAGAAATTGTGCAAGTGTATGACAGAGTCATTAAGCTCCAAGGTCGAGTCCAAGCTTTATTGGGAAGTTGTGCTGAGTTTAAACCAATCAAAGAGCAATACATGCCACAACTCAAAAGTTTAATGGAAGCTCCAGTAGAAGATCTAATTCATAATAAGGTGATTGATAGAGATACTCCACATGACTTCGTCACTTGGTATTTCTCTTTTCACAACAAGGGACAACTAGTTGATAAGATTGAAGTAGATATGTCCAGGATAAGAAGTGTTCTTCTAAGAACAGAAAATCATATGTACATTGCTTTGACAACAATTTGTAATCCTTATGGAAATGTTACTATTGAGAACATGAAGCAACAAGTTAAGACATTCTACTTTCAATGTGATGGACTTGATGAAGGTCAACTAGATAGTATATTCACACTTGCATATCGTCTTGGGGAAAATAAGTCTTGGATAAACGACTGGGAGAAGACACTTGGCGTCTATGAGGCAGATGTAGCAGTGGCAGAAGGATCCATTAAGGCAGCGACAAGTGTACCAATGGAAGATATTGTTCAAATTGTGTCCAAATTCATTGTATCTCATAGTACTACTACATAGTACTCACCTTGATGATGTGGCTTCCTTATCTTCTTGGAAAGTGTGCCTTTGTTCTCTCTTTCATGACTTCTTTCATTTAATATAGATAGCCTCCTGCATTTAATAAAGTTGACCTCCTTCATTTAATAAAGGATAGTTTGTTATAACTACTTGTGATGTGGCTTGATCTGATCCGCTGATTTCGCCGATCAATCTTGACCCTTCCCTCCTTTGAGGTCTATAAAAGAGCTCTCATTGCTCTCATTTGTAACGGTTGGAAATTCTGAAATTGTTGTAAGAGCTCTCTGAGATTATAAAAGACTCATTGATTTGGTGATTCTATTTATATTTCTGAGTGTTTGCATGGTTTCAATTTTCACACGAACATTAAGTTAAGTTTTAAGTTTTTCTTTTTAAGTATAAGTTAGTTAGTGAAAGGTTGTTTTATTGCCTTGTAGTGAAGTCTTTACAATTGAGCGTCAATTTGATCTTTATGCCTGTTGAATTGTTCATGAGCATAATTGATTTAAACATCTTGCATACCTTTGAAGATAGCACCTCTCTTGTGTAGTTGTTTTATCTTGGCGAAACAAGATTTGGTTCGATTTCACTCTAAGTAGTAAACATCCTTCCATTTAGGATTAGATTAGCATTTCTCAACCCTATATCTTTTGCTCTTTTTTACCAATCAGTTAGGATTAGGATCAGAACGTCCATTGCTAAATCATACGCGTCAGTTGCAGTACTTAGATTCTCTAGTAATTACTTCCATAGTCTTTGAAACAACAAGTTACATGAACAATTGTGTAAGTCCCTTTGTTGATTAACAGCAGAATCATACTTAAATCATTGAGCTGTCTCTTACTAAAATTAAAACATTATTAGAAGGAACCTTGGAGTTATCTCGTTTGATCACTTAGTTCAGCATCCGAGAGGCTTTGCTCAAGAGAGGGTCAGATACCTAGTATTTCACCCTATTGTTGACTTGTTGAAAAACAACCATCAACACTACCTTTGATGGAAGTGGTAAGCTCAGTGCTAGAGCTTGGGTAAACAAGCTGGACACATACCTTTCACTTAAGCCTTTGACAGAGAAGAAGGCAATTCAGTTTGCTACAATGCATCTTGAAGGTTTGGCATATGAATGGTGGCATCATGGTCTAGTCTCTCAACATCATGATAGGATAACTTCCTATGATGAGTTTGTAACAAAATTGATTCAGAGGTTTGACAGAAAAGACACTGAGGTGTACTATCGCGAACTAGCTCAACTCAAGCAAGAAGGAAGGGTTGTGCAGTATGTCAATGAGTTTCAGAAGATAGCAGTGATGGTACTTGACATGACTGACCGAAGAATCACTATGTTATTCATTGAGGGATTGAACAATCAGATCAAGCCATTGGTAAAGGTACAAAGGCCGGCAAATTTGGAAGAAGCAATTGACTTTGCTCTAGATCTTGATACTACTCCTGTTTATCAGCCTAAGAAGAAGTTTTATAAAGGAGTTAGCTCTACTCAAAGGAGACCCTCTTTTCCTCAAAAGATGACTTAAGGTCCATCTGCAGCCGAAAGAGACGAGTTAAGAAGAAACTTTGCTTTTCTTGCAAGCAGCCTTGGGAACCAGGACATAGGTGCCTTGGTAAAGGTAAAGCTCATTTGATTGAAGTTGTATCTGATGATGGAAGTGAAGAAGAGTCACTGAGTGAAGAAGAATCATCTCAAGATGAAGAGGAAGTTCAGGAGCAACCAACTTTGAATTTTTCAGAAACAACTGACAAAATAACATTAGCAACTATCTCAGGAGTACCTAAATATCATGCCTTCCGTATAAGAGGAGTTGTGAAAGGTCAGAGAGTCACCTGTCTAATTGACAGTGGTGCTACTCACAACTTCATAGATGAAGGTTTGGTAGCAAGGCGGGGTCTAACAGTTGAAGACTTCGAGGGATTTCAAATAGCTGTTGCTGATGGATTCCTGATGAGTTGTACCAGAAAGGTGTCCCAACTGCCAATTCAAATGGGAGATTATTCTTTACAGGATGATTTCTATGTAGTTGGACTTGGGCATATTGATGTAGTATTGGGAGTGCAATGGTTGCATTCACTGGGAAGAATTGTCCAGGACTTTCAGAAGATGGAATTAGAATTCATGCATGAAGGAAGGAAGATCAAATTGAAGTCAGTATCTGATGGAAATCCCAGAGTTGTCTCGGCAAAACGCATGGAAGCATTATTCAGGCATAATGATATTGAATGGGCAGCACAGGTTTGCATCAAGGACAACCAAATCCTCTCCACTAAAAATCTTTATCCGGCAGATATCCAGGCAATGTTGGATAAGCATGGTAAAGTGTTCAGGGATATACCTCCAGGAATACCTCCTGATAGAGGTTTTGAACATGTCATTGAATTGGAGGATGGGGCGAAACCTGTTAATATTGCACCCTATCGGCATCCAAGGCATTTTAAGATTGAAATTGAGAAGACGATCAAGGAATTGATCGATATGGGACATATAAGGCCATCATCAAGTCCATTTGCATCATCTGTGGTGTTAGTAAAGAAAGACGGAACAATGCGGATGTGTGTTGACTATCGCGCATTGAACAAGAAGACCATCAAGAATAGGTATCCAATACCTAAGATTGATGAACTCCTTGATGAGCTGCATGGAGCAGTCTATTTCTCAAAGATAGATCTTCGATCTGGTTACCATCAAATTCATGTCAGAGAAGAGGACATTCCAAAGACAGCATTCAGATGCCATTATGGACATTATGAATTTATGGTAATGCTGTTTGGACTGACTAATGCACCAGCCACTTTCCAGTCCTGCATGAATCATGTGTTTAACAAGCAGTTGAGGAAGTACCTGTTGGTTTTCTTCGACGACATTTTGATCTACAGCAAGACATGGGAAGAACATCTCCAACACTTAGACGAAGTATTGAATGTCATGGAGAATCAATCTTTGTATGCAAAGATGTCTAAGTGTGATTTTGGCTTAAAGGAAATCCTATACCTGGGACATGTGATAGGAGCAAATGGTGTGAAAGTTCAAGAGGAAAAGATTGAAGCTATTCGCAACTAGCCAGTTCCCAGGAACGTTTCAGAACTAAGAGGTTTCCTAGGCCTCTGCAGCTATTACAGAAGGTTTGTTAAAGGTTTCTCACAACTTGCCGCACCCTTAACAAATCTGACAAAGAAAGGTGCTTTCATCTGGTCAATGGAAGCTCAAGCTGCATTTGATAGATTGAAGGAAGTAATGAGTACAACACCAGTGCTGGCTTTGCCAGATTTTACTAAATCCTTTGTTCTAGAATGTGATGCTTCAGGAGAAGGCATTGGAGACGTTTTGATGCAAGATCGACATCCCATCGCATTCGAGAGCAGGAAGTTGAAAGATACAGAAAGATTGTACTCAACTTATGACAAAGAGATGCTGGCAATCATGCATGCCTTGGCTAAATTTCGCCAGTATCTAGTTGGATCTAAGTTTGTGGTCAGGACTGATCACAACAGTTTGAAATACTTCTTAGGGCAGAAGGATTTGAATGAAAGACAGCAGAAGTGGGTTGTGAAGATACAAGCATATGATTTTGACATTGAATATGTGAAAGGTAAGAAGAATGTGGTAGCTGATGCCTTGTCTAGAAAACCCGCTATTTGTGCCCTGAGCAAAGTTTCAGTTGATTGGAAGTCTCAGCTTCTAGTTGAGTATTCCAAATCAAAATTTGCTTGTGAGATCATGGATGGAATCATTCAGGATGATAGGTACAAGGTGATTGAAGAAATCATCTACTACAAAGAATCTATCTGACTCCTGAATCTGAGTTGAAGCGACAGATTTTGCAGACTTACCATGATACTCCAATAGCAGGACACCCTAGCTACTTCAAGACATATAGACAGATCAGGGAAAGATTCACTTGGAAAGGTCTGAAGGAAGAAGTTCTTCAGTATGTCAGGGAGTGTCTGACTTGTCAACAGAATAAGACGGAACATACATTTCCAGCAGGATTACTCCAACCACTGCCAATTCCAGAACATAAGTGGGAAAGTATCTCTATGGACTTCATCACAGGTCTTCCGAAGGTGAATGGAAGAGACTGCATCTATGTAGTTGTGGACAGATTAACTAAGTATGCTCACTTCTTTGTAATTCTAGTTGAGTCATCAGCATTGCAAGTAGCCGAGTTATTCTTCCGTGAAGTCTTCAGACTACACGGCCT
This sequence comes from Cunninghamia lanceolata, assembly GCA_027924645.1. Lineage (NCBI taxonomy): Eukaryota > Viridiplantae > Streptophyta > Pinopsida > Cupressales > Cupressaceae > Cunninghamia > Cunninghamia lanceolata. Next base: position 162,832 of record BSBN01000197.1, read on the forward strand.
TCCTAAGACCATAGTCAGTGATCGAGATAGCTGGTTCATCAGTGTGTTTTGGAGAGAGCTATTTAGACTAGCTGGAACTGACTTAACACCAAGCACTAGTTATCATCCTCAAACCGATGGACAGACTGAAATTGTAAATAAATGGCTTGAGGGATACTTGAGAAACTATGTGTCCGATCATCAGCGTGCTTGGATTAAGTGGCTACATCTAGGTGAATACTGCTACAACACCACTTTTCACATGTCAATTGGCATGACTCCCTTCCGAGCTTTGTATGGATATGAAGCCGTTTCATTTGTTGATCTGGCACTAGATGACAATAGAGCTCCCCGAGCAAGTGAATTGATGAAGGATACTCAAGATATTTTGAGAGTCCTTAAAGACAATTTGCAAAGAGCTCAAAATCAACAGAAGTTGTATGCCGACAAACACCGAGTTGAAAGAAGCTTTGAAGTAGGTGACATGGTGTTTCTGCGCCTTCAGCCATATAGACAGAGTACTTTGAAGAAGTCAGGTGCAGAGAAATTGAAACCAAGGTTCTACGGACCCTACAAGGTGTTGAGAAGAGTAGGGGAAGTGGCATATGAACTTGATTTGCCAGCAGGAAGCCGCATCCGCAATGTGTTTCATGTGTCATGTCTCAAAAAGGCACTAGGACAACATGTGGTTTCAATTGATGAGCTACCACCACTTGATGAAGAAGGTATGCTTGCACTTGAACCTGAAAATGTGGTGGATATAAGGGAGAAGAAACTTCACAACCGAAGCATAAGAGAATATTTGGTGAAGTGGAAAGGGTTGCCAATGGAGGATGCTACTTGGGAAGGAGAGAAGATCCTAGAGCATCCTAACCTTCAATTGCTTGAGGACAAGCAATTCTGGGAAGGGGAGATTGTCATGTCCCCGTTTCTGACTTGATCATCAAGTGAAGAATGGATTAGCCTATTCCTCATTCCCGGAGGCTAATTCTAAATAATGAGGGAATGAATTGGTTTTTGACTAACTCAACTTTTTGTTTTGCAGGAACAAAGTCAAAAACTTGAAATTGGCTAAGTCTGGAAGCCAAAATTGACTAAGGCAGGACTCTAGAGTCAGGGCGCACCTTCTTGCTTGCTCAATGTCAAATGTGCGCCTAAACAAGAATCATCAAGCTTTGAAGCACTTCAATCATATCATCTAGGGCGCTTTGGAAGAAATGAGTGTTTTGATCTTCAAAATGACTCACTCATTTGGGAAATTTTCAAAGAACATCACTAGGCGCACTTTTCCCTTCAAATCTACCTGGAACAACTATCAAATGGCGCCTAGACTAAAAGACATCCAAATGGCGCCTAAGTGCATTATAAGGGAGATTTTGACTGATGAAGTTGATAGAGGTACAATGAATCCGCCGGAGAACATGGATAGACAACTAAGTAAGTAGCAAGGCTTCAAAAGGATTTAACTAGAGAAAGGCGCAACTTTCTAATCCTACAATCTTAATAGGCGCCTAGTCTACCTAAGACATTAGGATGAGTTTCTGTGTCTCTGAGTTAGCGCTTCATCAAGGAATTGAAGATAAGTTGTCATTTCAAGATGAAGAGTTAATAAGTTTTCTAAAGTGAAGTCTTCTAAGTGAATTAAATAAGTGATGAAGGTCTATTCACTGTAGGCGCTAATATCATGTTGAGTCATCCAAGTGGGCACCAAGAGCAACAAGGCGCCAATACTTGATTCCAGGGGTCCTCCATTTGAGCGCCTAGATTAGATGGATGTAGAATTGAAAGTTTGAAGTTGGAAGATATGTGAGATGCAGCACTTCCATTTTGGCGCCTAAGATGGAAACTCCCTCAAAATGCGCCTAAGGTTGATACAATGTCTTCAAGACTAGTTAGGTGCAAGGCGCTCCATTAGGGGAAAGGACATATTCATCCAAGGTTAAGTTACTTTCACATTTCCTTGCAAAAATGACAAGTTGGAACATAAGCACTGGATCATGGCTTTGAATCCTAGGAATGCGCCTTGGCAAAGAAGTGTTTTGGGAAGCTTATATTGCGCCTGGATTCCAAAGAACTCAATTTGGCGCCTAACCCTAGCAAGGCGCAATATCATCTCCAGTTGGCACTTGGTCTTGAAAGCTATGCAACTGCAATGTCATTTTGGCGCCTAGAGTCTAGTTGGGCCTCTAGGATTGAAGTCAAGGTATGGTGCACTTCTTTGGTAGCGCCTAACCCTCAAGTGGCGCCTTGATCAATCTCAATGAGAGCCTTAAGGAGATTGGATAAGTTGAGTGTCCAGACACCTCTTTGGATCAAGGTAACAACACTTGGAAGCTCTTCCCAAGTTAGGCGCTCACTCACAGTTGAAGCATTCCACCTCCCAGAACATCAAGACTTGAAGAATCGCCAAGGGAAGTCATCTTACATGCAAGGCACACTCCTACCTATTTTCTCACCTCCTGAATGCGCCTAGCCTGGAATAGCGCCTATTTCATGACTCTGCTACCTCAATTGGGCGCCTGGATCAACATTTGGCGCCTAGTCAGAAGATAAGGTAGTTGTAACTACCTGAGCTCTCATTGGTCAACAGAATGTCTTTGGGATCCGTGTCAAGGTCTTTGGATAAGCTTGCCAACTCAGAATGAGTTGTCAGATGGAATATTCCCTTGGATATGCTTCTTGGGAAACGTGCCTTGGTTCCTCTTTGAGCATTGAAAAACGTGCCTTCATTGCCTTTGGAAGGCCTATAAAAGGAGGAGCTCTCTCATTCATTTGGCATCTATTCATTTTGACAAAATTCTCTCTGCAAAGCTATTGAGCTTGTAATCTTGAGGCCTGCGAGTTTCAAGTGTTGGGGTGATGCTCCCTTGTTGTATTGTGAGGTGTTGACATTCAGTTGACATCATTGAGTTGATTGAGTTGATCAAGTGTAGAAGTCATTGTAGACATCCAGGCTTCAAGGCCTTCTTTTGTATTTCCATTAAATAAGTTGTAACTTCATGCTATTGAAGCATTATCTATGTAATAAGACATTTGCAAGATGATTGAATCAAGTAATAAGACAAGTACCCAGCTTAAGGTTGATTCATGCAAGTAGTTATCTTTGATGTATATCTTTAAGTCGTTGAATAGTTGATAAGTTGATAGCAAGTAAAATTGTTTAAGTAAGGAAAAATTTTAGTTGAATTAGTTGGGTATCTTACAAGGTGTCTATGCTTGTGAGAAGCTTCCCACTTTTGAGAAGCTTTTGGATGATTTCATCTAGGGGGAAACTAGATTGGAGACTACTTTGGCTAGAGTGGAAGCGAGTCACAATCTAGCCCGTATGGAGAAGATGAGGAAAAGTGGTAAGCAAGGACTTAGGAAGGGTCAGAAGGGGAAGGATGATTCTAGTTTTTCTCACCAGGGAAATAAAGCTTGAGCCATATCAAATGTTTCTAATGCCACAAGAATGGGCACTATGCTTCTTAGTGCCATGATAAGAAAGAGAAGTGCAAGCAATAGTAGCAGTTTGCAGGTAGTGCACAAGCTTCAATAGTGGAGGAGCTTCATCCAAGACAACCTTTTCTATGGTGTTGTGTAATGTTCCATTTCATAATATTCACAAACCCTATATTTTTTTTGTATTTTCTGATTTATGCAAATTGGAATGAATATGAAATACAGAATAACTATTGAACTTCAGTAATTATGAAATATTATGGTTATGGCAAAGATATGAAAACTCATAAATACTGATGCAAGGTACTACAAAAAACCTTTTTTCATATAATATTTAGCAGAAAGCCCAACTTACATTAGTAATAATCAGCAGTGACTGGTATTTGAACACAAGGTATGACTAGTAGCAGATTGTATGACCGCTAACGATGATGATGGTACGGTGGTAGAGTTAACCCCAATTTGTACGGCCTAAAAATGGACAATTGCGACACACTTTAGCAACTCTGAATGCAACGATTTAGGAAATAGAGTGGTATGGCAGCTCCCTGGATAGTATGGCACCCACAGATCGGTATGGCCAGATTTCACTCACCAGCAGCGATTAGATTTGCAGCACAACAACAAATTGGATATTGGAAACCTTCTCAAATATGGAACTTGATTTGCAACCTTCCACCCAACTGAGAATTCTTCAAAATGCCCCTTCACCAACTAAAACTGGAAATGACTTCAATCTTTCAGCACCAATGTGATTCTTGAATGAAACCACCTCAAAAGGACAAGAGGGTTTTCGTCCTCCAATTCCAATTGGAAACCAAGAGGGTTTTTGTCCTCCGGATTCCCACACTCCAAGGGTTTTTGTCCTCAAGTGAGAAGATGAACACAAGTGCTAAAGCTCTAAGAAAAGGGTTTGATTTCAATAAACGATGGATGTCTTCTTCTGTGCAATTTCTTCCTTTTATAATCGCCTTTTATTTTGAATTTCCTTTTCCCTCCAAAAGTTCCCTTCAAAAGTGTTCACTTAGAACATGTTAATAAAATATTACATGAGGCCCACTTTATTAAAATGATAATAATAATACTTAAGTTGTCCTTTTACAAGTGTTTTAAAATAAAGTTACTGTGAAAAACTTAAAATATTATTATTAAATTATTTTCCTTACTTATCTCTTAGCCTACAGGAAATAAAGGAATAGGCTGTGGGTCTTCTAATTAATTTAATTCTGAAAAGGGGACATGACATGCCATGCATTTCCACTAACACCGTTTCTAGTGTAGACTGGTTGTGGATAGTGGAGCATTGAGATGCATGTCCTTCAATAAGAAGGCTTTCAACAAGCTTTAGGAGCTTGGTGATGATGCCACATATCGAGTTATAGAGACAAGATCTGTTTCTTTTTGCATGCCTTTATGCGATGTTTTTGAACTTCATGATTTCTTATATGTTCTAGGTGTAACTAGGAGATTGCTTTTACTATCAACCATGATAGATATGTTGTGTTTGATGATCAAGTCAATATTAGAGATCATAGCTGGGATCCTGGTTCAGTTTTGGCTAGAGTTATGCTAGAGGGTGGCCTTTATAGGTTGCTTGCTGATACAATTAAATATGGAACCCTAGTGCATGATAGTAAACAACTATGTGAGCTTTGACACAAGAGACTTAGTCACTTGTACTATGGAGCATTACCTCTCTTGAAGGACATAGTGGAGGTATTGTCAAATTTCAAGATAGAAAAGACAAGGGTGTGCAAGAGTAGGCACTTGGCAAGCATGCTTAGATGGCTTTCTCAAGCAATGAACATAGATTGAGAGGGACTCTTGACTTAATTCATTTAGATGTGTGCGGACCTATATTATTATGTTTTGTTTATTGATGATTCCTCTAGGAAAATTTGGGTTTACTTTATGAAGATCAAAGATGAGGTCTTTGGGAAGTTCCAAGAGTTCAAATCTCTGTGGAGAATTAGACAGGAAGATTAAGGTTTTAAGGTTTGACAATGGAGGTGAATATCCCTCCAAGGACTTTGATGCCTTTTGCATTGATGCAAGGATCAAGAGGGAGTTGACTGTGTCTTACAACACTTTGCAAAATGGGGTTGCAGAAAGGAAAAACAAGTCTGTTATAGAGACATCAAGGCCATGATCCATGACCTAGATTTGCTCATGTTTCTTTGGGTGGAGGTATGTAATTGTGCTGTTTACTATCATGTCCCCATATCAAGACACTGTTAAAGTAAAGATTTGAACATGATAAAGATGGTTTGTAAAATGTTATTTCAGATGATAGAAATAATTACATGCATTATATATTATTTAATAAATAATATTATTGTATGAATATTTTATTATAATTAAAATATAATAGCCATATTATAAATAACAATATATATAAATATAATATATTATAAATATATCTAATAATATAAATACAAATATTCTTATAATTATCTTACATTATAATATAATATAATATAAATCATATATGATTTATTATGATATAAATGATATAGTATAAATAATATAAAATATATCATATATCATTTATTATAATGTAAATGATATAATATAAATATAAATAAAATAAATAAACATCTTTTAACCTATCCTCTTATGATAACGGAGTTATGTATGGTTAGAACTAGTTTTACCACAAAAGGGAATTAATATAAAGTAATAAAAATAATAAGAGACATACCTCTTCGAACATATCCCTTGAAAGGGAAATAAATAAAGGTTGTGAGATAGAAGGAAATCATCATCGAAAGAAAAGAAAATTTAGTGATATAATTATAAACAATCAATCAGAAAAAGGAAGAGGAGAATAAATATTTACCACAGCCTAAAAAGATATCTGCAGATCTGTCTAAACAGCAAGTAAGTATTTTAATATATTTAATTATTAAGATGTAATATATCCATATATATATACATATAACCAGGTAGGCATAGTTACTAAGAATTTATGTAAATCATTATGGCTCATAAGAAATGTCTTAACTATATCTAAAATCAAATAATAAAGAACAATTGTATAAAGAAGGATCAACATATAAATGGAGTGTATTCTCTATGATAGATATGACTATCATGTAAATAACGTATGATATAAGAAAGTTGATTAGAATGATGAAAAGCATATAATGTCAATGAACGGCAATCAACAAATATGATTGATAACTCACAACTCATGGCATTTTTGAAAGGGATGTTCAAGCCTCATCCTTAATCATCTTATCAACCTATGAGTATGGGGTTAAGTTAAGGTGGTAAATTAGACCTAGGTGACCCTCAAGTGGATGAAGAACACCGGGTGTGTGTGAAGTCCCTTGAGCCAAGAGACAAGAACTCCGGGTGTGAGTGAAGCTCTTGGGCCTATGGTATTATGAGCTCATAATAAATGTGCCTGATGGTAGGTGACTCTCAATGGGATGAAGAATGCCGGGTGTTGCGTGAAGTCCCATTGAGCCAAATGGTGAAGGACCCCGGGTGTTGGGAGAAACCTTTGGACCTCCGTGTGGGATGGTTAATGCCTTAACAAACCATGCTCAAGTGGAAGATAAGGTTGATTAATAATAGGGCTAACCAAGAACTCTTTCTAGATAATGCATGGGAATTGTGAACGAAAGAACGTAAATATGAAATGACTATGTTTATCATTGTGATTAAGAGCATAAGGTTATAAGCCTTAAGTGTAAATATGGAAAGTATATGGAATTGAAATTTGATTATTAACTCTAATTATGATATGAAAAAGAAGAATTGAATACTAATGTTCTCTTTTTGTAAGTTGAAATTTTGTACAAGGTTGTGAAAGTTTTGGCTTACTAGAAGGGGACATTACATTTACTTTTTGAATAGGTGTTCTCATAGAGTGTTGAAGGACAAGACTATAGAGGATGCTTTCATGGGAGAGAAACATGATGTTTTTCAGTTTTAGATGTTTGGGAGTCTTGTCTACATTCATGCGCTAGAGGAGAAAAGGATGGAGCTTGAATCATTTAGCTTGAAGGGTGTGTTTGTGGGATACAAAAGATATTAGTGAGGTGAGACGTGAAGTTTGATGAGGATGCTTGGTCCTCTGAGTCTTAAGTGCCTACTATTGAGATTGAGGAGGCCAAACAAATTGTTGTCCCAAGTGCTGATTCATAGAGTACAACACTATCATCTAGTTTCTAATGCAAGAACAAAAACCTCATTACCTTCTAGTACAGCTAGGAAGCCTTTTTGGCTTACTTACACATTGTAGGAGGCATAAGAACAAGTAGGTATACTAAAGACTTCTTTTTGGGCGAGTCATCCTCCTAAGAAGCTTTTGAGTTACATTACATTAATGTCTTCTATTGTTGATGTAGAGCCTTCCAGTTTGAGGAGGCAAATTTAGAATAGGTGTGGCGAGATGCCATGTAGAGGAGTATCACTCCATTATGCAAAGCGATTTTGGGAGATTGTGCCGAGACTAGAAGGGAAGTTGATGATTGATTCTAGATAGTTGTACAAGGTCAAGCATGCAACTGACAATAGTATAGAGAAGTACAAGGCCAAATTCATTGCACAAGGGTTCTCTTAGAGAGAAGGAATTGACTGTCACGAGATCTTTGATCTAGTTGTGAGACACACTTGTATCAAGGCAATTATGTCTCTTGCATCTTATTTTGATTGGTCTTTATATCAGATGGATGTGAAGACAACTTTTATGAATGGCAAAATAGAGGAAGGCATGTATATCAATCAGCTTAAGGGGTTTGATGAGCATGGGCGAGTGACCCATGTATGTAGGTTGAAGAAGGCCTTGTATAGGTTGAAGCAAGCACCACGTGCTTGGTACTCACAGATTGATGAGTACTTGTTGAGTTTGGGTTTCACCAAAACTATTGTAGATCCTAAACTTTACTATCTGTTTGATAAATCTGATTTGTTAGTTTTGGTTCTGTATGTGGATGCCCTGATCTAGATAGGTAGTAGTGAGAAGCTCATAGCATGATGCAAGGAATTGGTCTTAGAGTTTGATATGAAGGACATTGGCCTTATGTACTATTTTTTGGGACTTGAGGTGTGGGTGGGTATAGGCAAGGTCTTCCTTGGTCAAGGGAAGCACATAGTAGAGATTTTAAAGAGATTTCAGACGATGGATTGCAAGCCCCTTAGAATCAAGTTTGGTGGATCCTTCAGTATTCAGGAAGTTGATAGGGTCCCTGATGTATTTGGTGAATACTCGACTTGATCTTTGCTTTGCTGTGAAATTTCTAAGTTGCCGAATCGGAATCGGGCACGGGTACGGGTACGTGATTCCAGTACGCCGGTATGGCAATTTTTTTGAAGGGGTTTTGGGTATGTTAGTACAAAATACATATAAAAAATTAAAAATATATATATTTGCAGCCTAGAAAAACAAATATTATATTTAAAATTTGAACTAAAATTTAATATTGAAATAAAAATGAAAATAAAAATAAAAATAAAAATAAAAATTGACATTCTACTTCAATATTTACTGTTTAAATTTTAATAATAAAATTAATAAATCTTAAATATATTATATTAATATAACTATTATAAATAATATAATTTAATAAATTTATAGTTATACTATAAGTCTATAAGTCTATATTATATAAGTATAATATTCCAATAAAATTAAAAGATTCACAAATTTATTAAATTATAATACAGTTATGAGTTAAGTATGAGTATACCGTGTTTTAATATTTAATATTTATTAATTATTATGATTATATGAAATATTTTTATATTTATCATATTGATATTTTTAATTTTTAATGTTAAAAACTTAAATAATATATTATATTAATAATAATAATAAGTTAATAAATTATTAAATAATAATAAATATTATAATAGATGAACTTCAATAATAATTTATTAATTAGTATTACAAATATAAAAGCGAACCCTAAACAATATCAATAAATATTAAAAATTTAAATATTAAAAACCTTTATAAATACTATTGAAGTTTAAAACTTTAAACCTTTGCATTTTGAATTTCTCTCTTACCTGAACGCGTTCGCTGGGAAGGCGAATAGCTCTGGCGGAAGGCAAATAAGTCTGGAGGCAGAATAACCCTAGCCGCTGCAAATAACGTCACAAAAATGGCGTCTCTCGGCTCGCGTCTGCAAATAACGTCACAGAAATGGCGTCTCCTGTCTGGTGTCTGCAAAAACATCACATAAATGTGGTCTCCCGTCTCGCGTCTGGCGGAAATAGCGTGTGGCTGCGGTGGAAATGACTTCGAAAGGGGAAAATAGAATTAAAAGCAAAGACAATCCATTGAAATAAGTAAAAAAAAACACGTTTTAGGGTTTTCAGTCAAGAATCGGTCTGGAATACACCAAAATCGCCCGGGTACGAATTTTTTTTTTGGAATCAAATCTGAGCGTGAAATAACGAACATTGTGGGATTCCACAGCGAATCGGACGTGATTCCGATTCCCGGACATTTCGTACCTGGAATCGGGCGCTCAGGGAGGGCGATTCAGCAACTTACATTGAGCCAATTCATGTGAAATGTTCTCAATCGGAAACATGCAATTATTATATTTTTTTTCTGATTTGATGAAACAAAATCAATCCAAACTGCAAGTACACAAACTGATTACAATTTTCTAACCCTTATTTCTGATGTCATCAAACCATATACCCTAGGTGGATAAAATGCTTAGTTCCAGCAATATAAAACCCTCAAAAATTTATTCTATTCTATTGCAAATGCTGATCAGAAAGTACAGAGATGATAAACAACAACAAAATGATTTTTTTATCACTCAGCTGCTGTACGGCCTGGGACAGAGGCATGAACTGCTGCAAAAATGTTAGAAACCCCTGTTTGCTACTGGAAACTGCCACAAATAATATTGTATGAATTTTCTTGAAACCCTAGATGGTACGGCGGCTGGCTGATGAAGTCTGATCTGCCCTTGAAACCCTTGCAAAAATTGTCAAAATATGCTGATAAAAATCCGATTTGTCTTGGAAACATTGGCAACATGTCAAAATATGATTTATTCTCCATTTTTTTTCTGATGAATGATGACTGAAATGATGCGAACAGCAGCTGGTATGACTGATCTAATATCCAAAATGATTGAATTTCTCCCTCTCAATGTCGCGCTCAGCTACGGTTGACTGAAACTACTCATATCCAGCTCTATATGATGCTCAAAAATCCCACCAAAAGTCTGAAACTCAATATATAATCCTTCAAATGTGCTTTGGTGATGAAATGATGATATTTGCTTGCAAAAAACATTGTAGTGGCACTGTAGCAAAATCAAAATCCTCCATAAATCAGTGCAATTGTGATTCCTAGATGGAATCACCCAAGATTGGAAACAAGGGTTTTTGTCCTTGATCCTAAATGTGGAATTCAAGAGGGTTTTTGTCCTCTCAAACCCCGAACAAACCAAGGGTTTTCGTTCTTGGATGCACTAGATTGAACAAGCTGCTCAAATCTGAAAATTGGATGCAAAAAGATAACTTGAATGATGATTTTCAAATGAGGATAGACGCCTCCTTTTATAGTGCTAAAAATGGGCCTTGAGACCAAATTTCCGAAAGTATTTAAAAGTACTTTTATTTATTTTATTTAGCATTGAAAAATGCTTTTTATTTTAATATTAGTATTTAAAAATATTATTAAATTGCCCTCAAAATTAGAAATTTCGGACCCAACTTAAATAATATTATTAATTATTTTAATTCGAAAAAGGGGACATGACATCATGGTTGTGTCAACTTCTGCCGAGGACCGCTGCAAAGAATGTGCTTTGATAATTGAAGGGCACAATTCATTATGGGTTGAAGTATGTTGGAGATGGAGAGCTGATGTTGCATGGATTGGTGGATTCAGACTAGGCAAGTGATACTAGTGCTAGGAAGAACACTTTAGGGTTTTGTTTCAGCTCGAGGTTGGAATGATAGCCTGGTTCAGCAGGAAGTAGGCAACAACGACATTGAGTTCAGCAGAAGCAAAGTGCATGGCAGCTTCTTTTGCTAGTTGTGAGGCTGTCTGGCTTCACAAGTTGATAGCAGAAGTTATTGATCAGATGTTGGAGTTGACAGTTGCGTTTTGTGACAATTAGTGTTGCATCAAGCTCTTTGAGAATCCGGTGTTTCACAATTGGTCCAAGCATATAGATATTCGGTACCATTTCCTCAAAGATAGAGCTGGAAGAAAGCAATCATTCTTAAGTATGTTCCCTTAGATTTGCAGGTTGCAGATATTTTGATGAAGGCCTTGGAAAATTGGAAGTTTGAGATACTGAGGGAGAGATTGGGTTTGATGGGGAATACCTTCCTTGCAAAGAGGGAGTGATAATTTTTTGTAGCTGTTGTTTGGCAGAAGTTCTCCTTCAGCAGGACACACTCAACTTTTTAGCTTTTCCTATCGTTTAGCTGGGCGTAAATCTCTTCTAGTTTTTTGAAGAAGCATGCTGTTTGCATTTCTTAATTTTAGATTGGGTTATGTTCCTATGAAGGTTATATTCCTTCTTTTTGTTGCTGTAGTGGGAGTCATTGCAGTCCTATGTCATTTTCAGGACAGTTTGCAGGTGTATGGGAGCTCACAACATGATGTAGAGCTTTGTAAAGCCATGAGGGCAATTAAAACACTTATAATAACTATGAATTATTGGCATGAGGAGCAAGTGGTTACTCTTATTGGAGTTTTTGCCCATTTGAGTGTTTCTAATATTTTGTGTGTTGCAATTATGTGGGTTCCAATATTTATTTTATTCTGCATGTTTGTGGAGGGATTGAGATGGTTGATGCATCTCAAAGATGGAGTTGTTCCAGAAGTAGCATCTTGTTATTTCTTGTAGGAGGGATATAGATATTTGCAATTCAAAATTACACTACACATGATGTTAATGAGAGGAAATGATGCTAGTGACACCCCATTGATGGGTTATGTGAAATGGATACATGCTGTTGAGGATCCTAGAAGATTACTAGTTTGGTGTCTTTGTGGAATTGTATATGCTTGATTCGACAAGGGCTCGTGAATTTGGTTCTTTCCATGCTTTCAGTCATTCAAGATGCATATAGTTTAAGCAATTGGCAAACATGATATGTTTATTATGGTTGTACTCATTTACAAAACAACTTGCATACTTCTAAGGCAAACTTATATTTGGGGTTGTAGCTTCAATTATATGATTACTATCGATGCCTTTCATATAAGGAAATTATTAAATTATATTTTATTGATGCTAGATTTAAGAAGCAAATCTCTGTTAATGTAGTGTTCCAAACCATTTTTTGGGATTTTTACAAATATAGGATGAAAATGCATAACCCGCACACTTTCTAATCACCAAGGTCCCAATGTGGGCAAGGTGAGAGCATACGGTGATTGGGACTCTACTTGATGGCAAGCCACAAAATCTAAATGGATGCAATAACTGGAAAGAAAATAAATTGGAGACTTGGCAACATGGCCATCCAAGCTGAAACAATCTATTTTAACTGGCGGAGCACCATCCAATTGTACACAATATAACAAACGACACAAATACTGAAACTTCACTGTTATTTCTGATTACTGTAGCAACAAATTCCTCTGAAAATCTTCATACATCAAATATACCAGCTACTGAATAGTATTTAAATCCAAACCCAACTGTATGATCAGCTATGGAGTAACAGAACTTAATATAAGCAAATATGATATAAAATGTAGACTATGCATACACAGATATGTGCAGCTGATATAGAAGATGGCTCAGCACAAATGATTAATCAACAACCTCCAAAATCTGAAACAGAATATCAGAAATAAACAACAGCAAATTTCAACTTGTACGGCAGCCTTGTATAAATACCCAACTTCCTCAAAAAGCTGCAAATTTATCCATAAAGCTGATAAAACTGATTTTAATTGATAAAGTTGATTTTATGTAGTATAGTAGACCAGCTAAAAACTTGTCAGAATTTGTCTCCCTTCAACTTGTATGGCAACCCTTGCTAGGATTAATACTTCTATGATATATTAAAATTAGTATGGCAGCCAAAAGACTCCTAAAAAGTTGATAAAACCATAAAGCTGATAAAACTTCTGAATAAGACCAAAGATTAGATTCTTATGTCAGAATTTGTCGCCTAAAAGATGTACGGTCAGCTCCAAATAATTCCTCATCTCTTTTGTTTGGACTGTACAGCTAGTTGGTTCCAAGAATACAACAATGAATATGCCCAGAATTACATGATACGGCTCCCCTTCTGATTTTTACGACTGGTTGGAGACAAAGTCTGCAGTAAACAATAGCCTAGTTTTAATATGACAATGGAAGCATAAACAGGTGTGACCCTCTCATATAATAGAACTGACCATAAACTAATCTGTATGGCTCATCTTTCAAAACCAAAGTGTATATTTAGAACTGTACGACCACTATCATATGTATTCACTAATATTTCAGCACCCCATGAGATGAATCGACCCACACATGAACTTGTACGACAGACTAATGATCAATATTCCAGCATCTCAATCATGGTACGTCAACCCACACATGAAGAATTTCTCTTATCACAATGTAGAAACCAGATTTACATTGTACGACCAACAAATGGTGATAATAAAAGAATAACTGGAAACTTCACCAAGAACTGGAACTTCAAACAAAATCTGAAATCTTCTCCCAATATCTAGAAGCCACAACAAATCTTAAACTCACACTAAAATCACCAAAAATCTGGAAACCATAACAAAATCTAAACTTCACACAAACCGACGAACCTCTGAAAATTGGAAACACTGTTGCAGATTCAACACACCGATTGGCGATGATCCCTGAATGGAATTATTCTAATGGAGATGAGGGTTTTTGTTCCCAAATCCAATCTTTGTAGCACACGGGTAATCCCTAGTTGAAATTACTCATATGAATAGGAGGGTTTTCGTTTTTGAATCCATTTGCCAAAAGGGTTTTGGTTCTTAGGCAGAAAGATGAACATGCATTCAATCTCAAGAAAGGGGGGGTTTGATTTCATAAGCTGGATTATTTTCTTTTGTGCACAAAACCTCCTCTTATAGGTTCTTTGAGGGAACATAATATTATTTTCCTTTTTCTATTTTCTCTCCAAAACTTATTTCATAAAGTGTCTAGAAAGTCCCATCACTTTTTAGACCCTAGTCCTAGTGACACTTTATAACACGACTTTAAGCCCTCTTTTAAAAACACTTTTTAATAATAAACATAAGTTACCTTTTAAGAATATAATATAAAGTTACTTTTTGGACAATTTAAGTTGAATTATTAAATTATTTCCTTAGCTCAAAAAGGGGACACGACAATTAAGAACTAAAAACTCATAGATTGCGACTAGACCTTTACTTTGCATCATTGCCTGTAGTTGGTAGAAACTAGAAAGTGATCAAGGTAGAAATAGTAGGGTCTTCTGTTTGTGCCATGTACATTCACAGGCTATACTGATGTACTCTTATTTTGGTTTAAATTAAATTGGATGGTTGTAACTTGTAAGAATGATCTTCTTCATGTTGACATGCCTAGAATATTTCTGTTTTTTCAGTCTGCATCAGTCTTACCTGCTGTAAACAGGTCAATAGAAGGGCTATCCCCATGCATTACTTTCAGTACTTGGCTCACAGAATACTGTAAAATTTTTCATCTATTAGACTCTTCATACAAACCTTAATTCAAAGCCACGTTGTTCCTTGAAAAATTTATACAAGCCAATTTTTGTTCCGTAGAATTTGTTTGTCACTTGATACTTTCCTAATAGGCGATTTTTATCTGACATTCAATTTACATGCTTGATTTCTATTACAGCTAAAAGCTGCCATTTTAAACATAATATTTACTGATATGAATTGTTTTTCTAAGTTGGTGAGATTTACATTCTAATTCTGAGTATTTATCTTTTCCAAAACATGAGTCCAGGCATCCTACATAATAAATGGAAGTATAAAGAATGTCATGAACATGTCCCAGTCAGAACAGATGGAGCTATGGCGATGCGTTGTCAAAGGTTAGCAATGCCACTACTATATGGCTCGATTGTTTTATGCCCATGGATGAGATTTCTTTAGTTTTTTGAAGCATGTCTACCCTTGATATTTGGATCTACTTGATCGATAATCAATTAATATTGGTCTTGAATGGGGTTTTGTTATAACTGGAATGTTGAAGACTGATTAGATCAAGTGGAAATTGAAGGCATTCTTTGTTAGAATACACGAGTGGAGTTAAGATATATCAGAACATTTTCACATTTTTATAACAAGCTAACAAAAGGAACTATGTTACATGGCTATAAAGCCAGAGACAAAGATACTTGTTATCAAAGAGAGCCAAAAGTTGTAAATGACAAGTAGATTTATCAACTATCTTGGTAATTAGCAGCATTAGATTTTTATAGTTGATGTAAGTGAATTATTCAGGCTTTTTGGAGAAAAATGTGTAACAACTTCTGCATCGATGTTTTGGGTCACACTCCATGATCCATCATTAGGATGGTCTTAGGCAAAAACCATCCTGATGATGGATCAAGGAGTCTAAAACCATCCCAATGATGGATCATGGAATGTGACCTGAAACATCAAAGTAAAAATTGTTACACAGTTTTCTCCAAAAAGCTTGAAAATTTCAACTGTTTTGGTATTTAAAATGACATTCCATACAAAATGTTCTATAGGAGACAAACATTGCATGTTAGAACTTGAAATTGCTTCAGTCCGAAGTGTAAGACTCCAAAAAATCTGGACATTGTTTACAAATAAGTTAAAACATACTTATGTCTGAAACTGAACATCTAATGGGATCAAACAAACTGCAAATATGGACCTCTGGAAAATTATAGCCTATGCATTCATAGAAGAGATTATATGGAAGATTTAAAAGGAATATGCACACACAACCTGTTCTGGAGGATGCAAAGATTACTAGATAGAACTTGAAATCACTTCGGTCCAATGTGCAAAATCATGGAAAAGCCTGGATATTGGTCACAAATAATATATAAAAACACAACTTATCTTGAAGTCTGAAACTGAACATCCCATGAGATGAAATTAAGCTGCATAAATCAGTCATAGAAGAAAGTTTATGGAAGATTAAGAAGGAAGTTGCACAAGCAATATTCTCAAACTCTATCCACAAAAACAACAAACACTGAAAAACCGTTTGAGATTTAAGGGCCAAAAAATGCTATAGGCTGAGTTCAATTTCCATGTAAATACTCTAAGACATGACACAAAATTCTAAAAAACTGTTTTATTTGCAAAGCAGCAGATAATTTAGCTTGTGCTAAAAGACAATGGATAGGAGATGGAAGAATAGCAATAACCTCACAATGTTAGGATTTTTAATGTACAATAAAAATGAATTTGAATTTTGAGGAGTGCATTTACGAGGATGGGAGTCAAATGAATTAAGTTCCTAAGATGATACGTAGTGTTCCCAGAGACGCGTCCCTTGCACTTATCGCAGTCCCCTAAAAGGAGGACATCTTGAGGATGGGGGGACTAGAATAGAACGTCTCCCTTTCCTTTTTTTTGGGGAAGCCCAAGGGATGCCCCCTCTACATGGGGAACATTCCTTGGGAATGTCTCCTAGTAGGGAACTCCAAGGGGGGCACTAAGCTGTCCTTGTGACGTTGCCCACACCTAGTCGGATTTTAACACGAAAAAAAAAATCCATTGACTCTTTCGAAATTTTCATAAACCTTAATCTATTGTGTAGTCCCCACAAGGCCTCCCAACATAAAAAACTATCTTGTTTATCTCTGTTTGCCCTAGCACATTAAGTTTTCGTTATTTCTATTTGCATTTTGCCATTTTCAGTTTTTACTTGCAAACAAGAAGAGAGTTCTGAAAGTTGAAGAGAGGTGAAAAAGAAACTGAAGAAGAGCGAAGGAGAAAGAAGAAAGAAGAGTATAAGGAGGAGGAAGAAGGGATTCAAAATTTTGAAATCATTTTGGTTAAGGAGGGCTTACTTTCTTGGGAGCATCTGAGGGTGAAGTACTGCTTGCTAGATACTCATAGAAGAACTTACACTATGATTCAGAACTCTATTGGTAACCCATCAGGTTGAAAGTGTATAAAAAGTGGGACAGGTGGAAAAAGGTGCATTAGTTGGGGGGCTGTAAGTTTCTTTCAGCCTATACTAAATACATTTACTACTCCGTGATCTCCTATTCAAATGATCCGGTTGAAAAACTTAATTTCTTATGGGGTCTTAAAAAAATTGCTGACTGTTGGACCGAGAGGTTAAAAACTTAAAAATTGTTTGGTCATCATGTTTGGAACCCACTAAATCATTTTTTAGGTGGTTGTTGTTTTAGAAGCTTTCTGTTTTCTCTAGCTCTAATAAATGCATGGATGGAAGACTCTCTGAGTACTCGGCGAGTCTTGAAAAACTCGCGAGTGTTTCGAGCTAGCAAGTTTCCCTGGTGTTTACTCTCCAAAAAACTCGCCGAGTTTCTGGTGTGGAATCCTCCTGCATTGTTGGGTTTTGAAGAAAAACTTAAACCTCTTGCATTAGACATTCCATCTCCATAGAAGATATTGACTAAGATTCTTGAGTGCACTGAAATTGTTTAGCCTTGTCGTGAGAAGGTTCTTCAAATAGCCCCTCAAATGAATAGAAAAAAAAGTAATTTGACTCATCATCATCCCTTATGCAGTCATGGTCTTCTTGCACACCAATAGGAACTAGAAGACCTATTTGATCTTTGGATACTTGCATACCCTCATCTTCTTCAAACAATATATGACATATTGGTGTTATTGCACTTGTATCTAGTATTAAATATTCTTTTCCTCAGTCAACAATCCTTCATCAATCTCAAAAAACTTGAGCAAAGCCGACAAAACATGCAAAATTTCCAACTCCTTTCTATAACCTAACAATGCAGGGGGTATTCTAAAAATACTATTGCTTCATTTTGAGAGGCAGGCATTGGAGGAGGTGGGTGCAGGAGATCTAGGATTGTATGACATTGATGAGGCTGAGGAGTAGTCATTGCCATCTACTACCAGGATGGAGGTCGAGCCACTGCCTTCCATGCCAAGTGAGGAGCCACATCGGACTCCAAGGACTAGAACCTCTACCTCTCCCCTAGTTTTTAGTAGATTAGGGAAGAGGAAGATGTAAAATGTTGTATTTACTTTTAGTTTTATTATTTTCATTTTGTCAACTATCTATTGTATCAAGCTATCAATCATCAGGATTCCGCATGAGGATGCGATTTTGTACTCAATTTGCATTCAAATCAATCAAATTTAATAGAAAACACTTTTGTACTCATTAACTCATTGGATACATCTTGTCATTGAATTTTGCAAAAAACATGTGTTTCTAATGAAATTTAAGCAATTTTTTAAGTTGCCGAGTTTTTGCCGAGTCGAGTTTTTTGGGCCTGGCGAGTTTTTGCTGAGTCCGAGTTTTCCAACTATGAATAAATGTATTGTATGTGGAAATGATGAGTCGGTCCTCCATTTATTTTTTGAATGTCCATATGCTCAATGTGTGGAACTGTTTTTTACCTTTTTAGGTCTGTTTGTCCAACGCAAGTATGATTGTGTGATTGGATATCCTATTTGGTTCTATTTCTTGCAAAGTAAAATTTTCCAAATTCTATTTGGTTAATCTTCTTTACTGAAATTCTATGGTTTTTATGGAATTCTTTAATTCTCGAATTTGATGCATTATATGAATGTCTAAACTTGTGAAAAATTGAATTTCTTGATGTGTGTGTATACTGCTGTCCCTTGTCATCCTCACAACATGGCCTTCTGGATTGTTGTTCCCGAAATGCGTCCCACTGGCCCCTATCTTGGAGACACTATGGAACATAGTTTTCTAGTCATATATTGTAATATGCAACTTGACTAAAAGAAGAAAATAGAAGAATGAAAGAATTTGATATATATCTTCCATGGATATGAAAATATTATATTGAGTTGAAGATGTGTATGGGACTTTAGATATGATGTGATGAATATGAAAATATCTTCAACGTATATGAAAGTATTATACTGAATTGAATATATGTGTATGGAGATTGGGATATAACTGAATATATGTGTATGGAGATTGGGATATAACGTAAGGAATATGAAACAATATTTTGCAATGTTCATGTGTTATATATGTTGATTGTGTTGGTCTAAATATTCCTAAACATGTATAACTTATAAGAAACTGTCTGCCACCCTTTAACAGATTTTATGGTTTAAGACAAGAATTACTTTTCCTTCGTTGGGCTTAGAACCCTCCTATGTTGGCATGGAATTTAGTTGTGTCAGTTTTATGCAAACATTTCAGAACATATTCCGTTTGCCATTGGAAACTTGAATTGAAGGTTGGAGGATTGGTAAACTTAAATTGGTGAGGTTTTAAAGCAAGAAAAACATGCTAGGTGACATGCAATTAAGAGCAGGGGCACTTATTTTGATTTGGGGACAAGGAATTTTGGGTAGAATTCCCTTATTTATCATTATGGGTCTCAAGGAGAAATGACTTCTCCTCAAGATTTTGTCTAAAGAATCCCTGCCAATTGAATTAGGAAGAAGATACAAGATGAGTGGAGATTGATAAACGGTGGACTAGGGGCTAATGATTATTGGTCCAGAATCACTCTCCATTTGTATATAGTACAATGAGCCTATACACCTAAGAGATGTTGCAAGTAAAGGGATGAAATCAATGAAAAGAGAAGTAAATAGGAGGAGAGGGGAATGAGGACATTAAAAGAGGATGAGATGGAAAACTAAGATTAAAGTGAAATGGAAAGATGACCAAGAAGAACTACGCCACTATAGAAAGAGAGTGTTACCAGTGGTCTAGGCATTGCGAAAATTCAAACATTACTTTTGGCATTACTATTTGTATTTTTCACTCATCATGAACTTTTGAAGCACCAAATAAATAGACTAGTGATACAAGGTAGAATCTATAAATGGTTGATGCTTTTCCAAGAGTTTGAATTTAAAACAGTAGGAAAACCACAAAAATCTAGTCAAGGGATTATTGTTTGTCAATGATTGATTGTGGGGAAAATGAGAGGCCCATTGAAGATGATTTCCAAGGGATACACTTGTTTAGAGTTGAGGCTATTCTAGAAGAATTGGTGATAGCAATTTTCTGGTGTCATATGAAAGACTTTACGATGGACAAGAGGAAACTTCTTGAGAAAGGTGAAATATTAAGAAGAGCGGTGTTGTTGAATGAGAAAAAAGTTTGAAAGAAGCTCATACAGGAGTGGCTGAAGGGCATAGCCCGCATAATACATGAGAGTACAACCAGGAAGACAAATTGCTAGTCGGGATGTGGTGGAATGTACTCTTTTAGAGCATCCATCATTTGCAAATAGTTGTGATGTGTATTAAAGGGGGTGAAGCTAATAGGATAGATGAAATGCCTCTAAGATTGGTACTGGCATAGCACCAATTTTAGAAATAACCAATTGACATTATGGAGCTTGTGAAATTGGTAACAAGAAAAACACAAGGAGGTTTATCATAAATCAAAATGACTACTTAATGCAGGGGGCAGTAACCTTGTGAACCAAAGAACAGACAACCTAGCGACAACAAATTTTTTATATGAGAATATTCTCACAAGTTTTGAATGCTCCAGGAGTATATGAGTTACCAGGGGCAACACTATGTCAACCAAATAATTGAGACACTTGCAAGGTATCTTCTGATTCAGTACAGAGCAAGTGCTCCAAACCCTTAACGCCAATGGACAGTGGATGCCTTCAACAAAGTATTGTAGGTTGTGTTAACAAAGTAACATAATGTGGAATGGAATAATTTGGACGAAAGATTCTAGTAATCCTTAGGGTTTATAGGATAAAATAGGGCGACTAAGTATTGTCCTTCCAGTTAGACTATGGGCTTGTTGCAACACTTCCTATGGAGTACATTGTCCTTAGATTGAGAGCTGCAATAACGATAATGATGAATACAAAATATTTGTTGAAAGACAAGACTTGATCCATTATTTGGTTTGGGTGAGATGACATATCTGTTGGCATATAAACATATGTAGGAGAAAAAAAGACATGGCATGACAAAAACATGGATGCAAAATTGCTAGAGCTAGGGTTTCAAGTCTTCTCTAATAGGAAATACAAGCAACATTAAGGGAATTTGGAGCTTTGTGACTAGGACCATATGAAATTGATCGTATCCTTCCCAATGGTACAGTGAAGTGAAAATTATTTAATGTGGCGTAATGAAATGAAATATGAATAGCAACATGATAAAGCCCTACCATTCAACTTAATCCAGTAAAAAGATTGAAGAAAAAGAAGGAAAAGAGAAAACATTTCGTCAAGCTTAAAAACCCTTGGGGCACTTTGGATAACTCCTTCAGGTCGAAAATTGTAATCGGCGGCTTGGTTAAGTACCAGGTTGAAACTCTGCAAGGAGGACTTGGTGGAATAAAGCAATTAATTTTTTTGATTTTCTAATGGTTTGAGGAGCAGAGTGAGGTCCAATCTATCAGACCTTTTGGGCTGATATGGGTAAGAAGCTGGGTCTTTTATTCTCAAGAGGGTTTGTCATCTTCATGCACTACTTTAGTGATTAAGGAGATCGATGCAATGATGGTTACTTTATGGATTAGCAAATCAGCGGATATTTATTTTTTTAGTTCATATTCTGCCTTTTTCCCAGTCAGATATAACTTTTGACTTGCCTGGTGTGGTGGTAAATGCCAACCTTATATCTATGGGTTTGGACTTTGGAGTCCCTTAAGTCCAGATATTCTGAATAAAATAATACTAGTATTCCTGAAAGTACGAAAACAGTAACTATGAAAGTTTACTACTTGACTAAAAGTGGTTGGAAATGAATTTATGATTTTTCTCCTCATCCTCATCATCCTTGGCACTACAAAAAATTTGCCAATGTCTCTAAGAGAATAATTTAGCACTCACAGAGGACATGGACTGCCATGGAATCAGTTTCCACAATCTTTCTTGTCAAACTGGGTAGCATGGTGCTTATCATACCCCTTTGCCTTGTTCTTTCTAGTCTATGTTAATTAAACCATAAACATGTTTGAAGCTTTTTTATTGTCAATTTTTTAAACTTCAGCAAATATTGATACAGTTGTACCCAGAAATATTGCATATGCATATTGAACCTACGTCTGAAGTATTGACATGCTAAAATTGTAATTATAATTGTGATAAATATATGAATGTTTTCATGTGTTTGCATTCAAGATAAATTCATATATTGGGAGAAACACACACAAATGTGCAATCATTCTATAACTGGTATATTATGCTGTTAATTTGTGAAAATAATATTATAATTGACTATGTGTAAACAGATAATTTACAAGCAATATATATATCTGCGTGTAATTTTTTTCTCTGTATTTTACACCATTATATTTTGTAATACGAACACCCTTTTTTCTTTTTAAAAGATTAAGGGCCCTATGGTGGGGTGTAGCCGTCGTGGCCCCCGCCTCCCCCCTGCCCCCCCCCAAAAAAAAAAAGAAAAAAGAAAAGTTCTTAGTGATCAATTTGTTGTTTTTGTTTTACATGTGCGTGGACTATTTAATAGCAAAATGTATAATCTGGCATAAGAATATTCTTTGAAGATTGATAAAGCTTCAACTTTTAAAGTGGAATATCTTTTAGCCATCTAAACTTCCTATAAATTCAAGCTACTTGGTTATCTTATAACTTATAAGTGAAATAACATTTTTAATCAGGCGACTTAGAAGGGTATTGCCGAGTTTCTGCACGACTTAGACCAGGGGGTATTGCTGAGGATGGTACTCGTAAAGCATCATCACATCGACAGAACCATAATGAAAATGATGCTCTTGGAACAAGTACAACTGGTATGAGTTTTCTTTCTTTATCCTTTCGTTGTTTAGATTTTAAAGGTTCTCATACATTATTGGAATGTTTAATATGCATTTATGTTTTATCTGGGTAACATACTATCTGAGATATTCTATGAAGTCCCCTTTCTTTCATGGTTTAATTTGTTGATTGAACAACTTATCTCATTATGCAGACAGACTGATTCTTCTCTTCATGTTGGGGGTGTAGGATAAATTGAATAAAATTTGTTGAGAGCTTACTGAATTACTCACCCATACTTTTGTTGGTATAGAGATCACATCCACATGTTCATATTTCTCTTCAGAAATTAGAGTCTTAAAAGAGCACGTAAAAACTTACTTTCCTTTTTAAGCTTGCAAAATCAATCTTGGATTGTGCTCGAGTTGGAAACTTAACTTGGACTTTAATAATTCTCATATTGCTTTACTAGAGTATTTGGTGCTAACTGCAACTTCTATTCAAAAGATAGAATATTGCATGAGAAAAATTGGATTGGGACATGAGATGAGCTGTCTGCTTTCTTGTTTGATTTTCTGAAGAGGAAACATATTAATAATAAAATCTCACATATCTGTTTGAAAGTTGAAAGATAATACAAACTCAATTGGATAACATTATTCACATTGTTGATGGTGAGACTTCTTGTATGGGTTTTGCTTTTTGGGGCCACAAACTATTGTAAGGAAGCCGTTGCTTGGGCATTTAATAAAGGTTAAAGGAAAAGTAGTTTTAGAGGTTATGACCAAGCTAGATGCCAATTTGGCATAATATGAGGACCTCCTTTCGGAAGCCCACAATGCAAGTTCTTTATGGATTGTTCAAAATTTGTGCTCCCGGGCTTCAACCTCATGACGAAGCTTGTGAGTAAACTAAACCTTGCCAATCCACCTACATCTGGAGTATTACAAAGACATGACAGAAATGTATTGGTACAAATATGAGATGATCGCCTTTTTATGTGGCAACTTGCTATCTGGACCCTAGATTTTTGGGGTTAAAGAGAAACAGTAACAAGAAAGTTACTAGTGGTCTTATGAAGACATTAAAATGTTGCATTCGGATGCATCTATTGGATGGTAGGTGGGGGAAAACTCAGAGATACAACTTAGAAGAAGGGATATGATACTTATGTAAGTAAGAAGGATAGGCCATCTGTTTATCTAGGAGTATGGTGGGATTTTACTGGAGCAGAGATGTCTGAATGGCAATGTTTTGCACTTCAAACATTGAGTCAGTGATCCAGTGCAACTTTGATCATATTTGCTCCAAGAAAAGAAAGAGGTTGCCATGTGA
This sequence comes from Cunninghamia lanceolata, assembly GCA_027924645.1. Taxonomy (NCBI): domain Eukaryota; kingdom Viridiplantae; phylum Streptophyta; class Pinopsida; order Cupressales; family Cupressaceae; genus Cunninghamia; species Cunninghamia lanceolata. Next base: position 187,411 of record BSBN01000197.1, read on the forward strand.
ATAATTAGGAGACCTTGTTTATGTTGACAAAAACTTGCAGTTGGCTACAAGAATACAAGCAATGCCCCTGAAAGAGTATCCAATTCTTCTTCTCCACTGTTCAAGTGTGTTCTATATTCCTTGGTAGGTAAAATGGCCATGATATAGACATTGAACCTGATAGTAGTCAGCATGTCTTTAATGCTCTTATTATTCCAAGTGCTCTTGATTATTTGGAGTGTTATGAACTTATGATGTAACAAGTAGCACACAAGAATACTGGGAATAGAGAATGTTTCTGTTCATCTTTATTGTAGATTTTGATTTTGCAAAACTTCAGTCTTCAGTTTTATACATATAAAGATGATATCTATTATGTATTGATTAATGTAGTGACCAGCTTTTGGTGTTTTGACATGCTTTTCGATTCAGTGTTCTTCATTGGAACTATGAAGTGATAATGAAAATTGCCCATTTTTTATTCTCAAATTTAATGTAGAATCTGATTAGAGTTTTTTTAATTACCACAACTTTGAATTTAATGTTGCCAAAGAAGAAGATAAAGTTGAAAACATGAGAGACATCCTACAGAAGTACATGAATTAGTAATTACTTGCATATCACAGATAATAATATCTTCCTACGGCCTGAAACCCAGGCCATAAAAAACTAGAAGATAGAGTCCAGACATTTCAGAACATAATAAAACTTAAACCGTTGGTTTGTTATTCTAATATGTCGTGTTAGATTTAAGTACCCTAACTTTCATGCTCTTATTAGTTATTATGTCACTATGCACATGGAAATGATTCGACATTCTTAACAAGGATTGTGCAGTGACTAGTTCTTGCTGATGTTTTGAAAATGCATTTGTCGATTTATTTGAAAATTTTGATGGAATTTCTAATTGTATTGGGAATATTAAGGAGGAAGCAATTTATGGCATTAGTTAAGTATGAATTTTAAAAATAATGTTTTGAAGAATAATCTTAAAATAATATAATAAGAAGCAAAATATCAAAGAATTTTTAGAAAGTAAATACTTTTAACAAGTAAAAGTGGAGATGGGAATTAGATAGCCGAAACAAAGAGCATGAGGTGAAAAATGATTTTTCTTTCTTCCTTTTTTTTCACATTGTTTGTTGTCAACACAAGGCTATCAATTTGAAGACAGTTGCATAACAAATAGCAGCAAGACAAGTATCATTAGTTGCAACATGTTTCTAGATATTCTTAAGTAGAGCAAAAAAGTGAGAATACTAAAATAATATAATCATGCTCGCTTTCATAAAATCTTAATATATTTTTTCAGATTTGTAAATCATATATAGGTGCCATAGCTGACTCATTAATACTCTGAAATGTGAGTATTGCTTTCGTGTGTGCCACGAACTTTGGAAAATACAAGCCACAAATACATTGAACCTGTCAATTAAGCAATGTCAAATTATGTTACGATAAGTAATAAATGTCAAATGAATGCTTCAGCTCCAAGATAAAGTACAGTGTGCTCAGAAGAGAAGTACAACTTGGAGGAAAATGAACTTGACAGTTTGGTGGTTGTTTAGACATTGTTAGTGTTTACATTGATTATTGTCCTGTTCGTGCCCAATATGAACTTACCCTGTAGACAAAAACTGTCGAACAGAAAAAAAATGCTGATTTTTTTCTGAAAATAAGCTTCAAAAAGTAAAAAGAACACAAAACAAAGAATTTGAATCAGCTTATTATCTTGAAGATAAAATAAGGCTTGGGAAAACTAAAATGAGACAAGGCTCAATCTTGGGCCTCAACCATTCTACCCAATCCCATGGGTTGATTATAATTGTGGATAGGTTTTAAAGTCAAATGATATAACCACCAAAATTAAAGTCTTATGGTTTAAATATGGAAAATTAATAGGTTATCAAATAATTATAATTCAAATGGTGAAGATGGTTAGCACAGAAGGATCTCATTAAATCTCTACTCTTGCTTTGAATCTTGACTTAAAATATCATAAGGGATATGCCTGGTGTAAGCACACAACAATTTGAAGAAATTGTTCACCACATTTTGGTTGTGTTCTTTGAAACAAGAAAGCTCTCCCAAACATTGTTTGGAAATCTAAATACCACTACCTAGTTCTATTAGTAACAATGGAGGCAATCTCTCATCACTCAAACAAAGGCTTTTTCCAAGTAACAGTAAAGGTTAAGAGTTTATCTAATAGAACAAACCCAAGAAAAAACATTAATTATTAATTGTGAATGATGTATGGTGGGCCATGGCAGAGCTCAACCATGACAAAGGGGTTTGTGTTCGGAATACACCTCAAAGCATTCCATACCCTGTAAGAATTATAAAAGCTCCTGATCAATGCTTTTCACAGCTATGCATATAAAATTCCCCGTCTTACTGGTATGAATGAAGGTCTTTTAGAGCCTTAGATTATATATGTTGTTATTAGCTGGCTGCTGGGATATTTTGTTCTCCTTGAGAGATACTATACATTTTTATCTTCAGATTGCGGGGATGTTCTCTTCAATTTTTGATTGCAAGGTTTGGCCTTTTGGTAACTTGGCTCCTACACTTTAGCAGGCTTTGTTGGAATGTATAACATTAGGCTCTAAAACAAAATTAGTGTTGGTAAAAGGGGAAGTCATTTCACATTTTATCTTACCTGGATATGTAAGTTGTTGGAATGTTCTGCAAACAGGATAAATCCTGATGTGGAGAGAAATATGCAAAGCCTTAAAAAGACAACATAATTGGTTTCTTGAACAGCACCAACAATCTTGTTTTTATCACTGCATGCTGACCTCAATTTGAAATTACGTAGAGGCAGAAGTATAGTCTACCATATATCTTACACTCTTTTCATGACAGCCTTTCTTGGGGTGATAAATTCATCAGGGCCACATTAGTCTGTGTGTGTGTTGTTTTACAACACATCAAAAAATTTCTGACAAGATATTTGAAAAAATTAAATTATTTTGTTAAAAAAATCTCAGCAGACAATAAGACTGTTCATATGGAAAAAATAGCACAACCACCAAAAGAAAAATGTTAAAATGACTATTTATAATTTAAAAAAATAAATAAAAGGCTCAATATTAGACAAAATCATTCTGTTAAATCTACAATTTGATTGACATAGTCATCAGAAATAATAGCATCTACGGGACGCATGAGTAACTTGCCTGTGGGCAGGAACCAATAACATTAAACGTAAGCAATCATTTTTTATATTGTTCAATGTGTCTTATTTGAAATATATGCTTCTGTGGTGCCCAGAAGTTGTGAACAGTTATATTGTATCACATGTACTATATTATAAGAATCTTTGAACTGGTCTAGAAATTCATATAACTGATAAGAGCTTAAAGCAAATTGCATGTGGGTTCATAAGAGTGTATGCCACACATGTTAGTCTTTACCGTTTTTATCAATTTGGACAATGTTGCCTTGAGTTACGACACAAAATAAAGTTCAGTAACTTGGTGAACTAAATATCCATGAATTAATGTTGCCTTTACATAATTAGATGTCTAGAACAGTATAACTAAGTGGAAACAATAATACGTACTAATTTGAGCACTTGGTATTAAAATGGTAAGAGGATAGAAGATCTTACATCATATTAAATGCATTATTTCTTGCAAAACAATTTTCTCTCTCAATGGCTGAAGTAGCCATCTGAAATGTCATGACTAAACCTGCACGCAGTAGAATCCAGAAAACTTAATAATTAATATAAATCCATAACTGTGAAAATCTTAATAAGTGACTGTATTTACAAGGAATTCTTTGAGCAATTGAGGTTAAAAATTGTACAAGTGGATACTGGATGTCATGCTATTTTTGATCCATTATTCTTCATTAATTCTCTCTTAAGTTCTCAACAATGGGTGAGGGAGCTCACATGATATGTCAGAACTAAAAACCTTCATGCGGTAGAGTCGAGAAGAGACAACACGCAAACAAGTTTATTAATATAATTGACTATCTGGCAAACAAAAGTAATATGCATTCAAATCATTCGTAACTTGAACTGAGTGAAGAACTGGGACCATTTATGCATAGCGACCAGGCTTCTGGAACACAGCATTTGGACATATGATGAGATTATTCAAAGCTATCAAGTTAGTATTAGCTAGAATTGTAGCATATAACACTTGATTGTATTGCTAGCAACAACTATTTTGCAGTTTCAAGTGCATCTCAAGTTTTTTGTAGTGTTCTGTGGGGATGCTTCCCTAGGACAAAATTCCTGTTTCTTGGGGGGACGCCTGCTGACACTCTGCTGTCACCAGGGCAGCTGGGGGATGTGCAGACTTACTCAACTGTCCTGGGGAAGATGGAGAGAATGTCCCCACATCATGCTTAAAAAAAGTCACTTAACCATTCAAAAAAACCTAAACCCTAACCCTAACCCTAACCCTAAACTTAAAAGAGGGACCTACCAAGCTCCCTCACTCAAAAAAACATAAATACTCTAGCCCATGCTCTATTGCAATCGCAGAAGGAGGAAAAGGGGAAAAGGAAGAGGAAGTCCCTTGTAGACTGATACGCCATGAACTTCCTTGTGGCCATGAAGGCTTTAATTTGGACTTTGTGGTGGAGGCTCCACCCCTTGACCCCACTCTGTATCGCAAGGGCGCTTCCCCCCATATCTGCTGGGGATTGCCACCCGTAGATCCTCACTCTAGTTTTAAACAGCAAAAAGATAAACATTGTTTTGGGCTGCATTGGATTGAATCCCAAGTAATTACATTCCATTTATACTTTTGGTTTGCTGATTCAATCTTGATTCCAAGTAATGCTACTATGGTTACAATCAAATTAGTTAGAAAGTAAATATAATGATCTTAGTGAAGATGCTTGGATTTCACACATGTACATTGGCACTGCAACTTGTGGTGGCCTCTTTGTCAAGTTCTATTATTTAGTGAATACCTTGGGAGTGTGTTGAAGCTCTTGACTGATATTATAAAATGACTTATTCAAATTGAATGGCATTGGTGTATCTACTTTATTTGTTTGATCAATAAATGCTAGAGGCTGGTACACGTTTTCTAGATGATAAATGGCAATAGGTTTTATTCTCTTTGAAAACAGTAACTGTAGAAACAGTGCCAGAATTTGCTCAGACTATTTACAGCATGGCTGACATTGAGACAATGGACAGTGCAAAAGGTGATCCTACAAAGTCTTTACAGTGGAGTCTTGGTCAATGGTACATTTCCATTCAAGATAGGGGTGAAGGCATATAAAGATTTGTTGTCTCTAATGCAAGATGTCATACAGCAGTACAACTTTGTATAAATTTGTATTGTTTACATATATGATAAATTGCAACTTCTTTTACTGTTTTTAAATTAATTTTTTATATATTATTTTAGTAGCTGTTCCCAATTGGGAAAAAACTTGTCCCCCTGTCCCCTTAGACTTGTCCCCCTGTCCCAGGGACTCCCTGGAACACTGTCTTTAGAAGAAAGTATTTACTGGAAGGGCTAGTCTGCCTGTGTCATTTTCAACTTTTATAGGAATTACAGGTCTCTCTTAGGAGTGTATGACACTAAAGAAAAAGTATTGTATGACACTAAAGAAAAAGTATAAATTTTCAAAGTGAGGTAACCCTTGATTTTTTTGGCTAATTTTTTTTGTTTTGGCGCTTTGGGCATGCTTGGATTTTTGAGCATTTTAGAACAAGTAGCAGTTGTGTGTGGTATATGAAAATACAGTTTAATTTTTTATCACAAGTGACAATTTAATATATGCAATTCTGTTTAAAAACTCTTTGGTCAGGCAGGATTCCAGTTCATTTGTACGTACGAGATTTAAGGAAAGAGGTTGATGATTTTGCTGATGCATTGCCTGTGGAAAGTTGGGATGAGATAAACTACATCAACAGACCTGTAGATCTTCCAAAAGATGATGGTACTGTTTCTACCATTTCATTCAAGTGTATGATATAAGATTTGCAGCACGTTATAGGACAAATTCCAGCTTGATTTTGTTTTGTTTTCTTTTACCTTCATCACAAGGATAGATGCCGGCATTTAGGTAACTGTATGCCACCTTTACAGAATTAGATTATGTATTTCTTATTCTTTTGCAATAGAAGATGTTACATATTATGACATTGCTTGGAGGAAATACCCTGTTCATTTTATATACGTTTTTACTCAGTTTACACTATAATTCAGAAGTTCTCTACTTATGCATGACAAATATCTTATTAATGGAGCACAGGTTCAAAGTTCACACTGGGTAGTGCCTTGGCAAGTTTGCTCCCTCAACTCTTTCCAAATTATCTTTTAGGTGAAGAGAGCAAGGGATTGGCTGATTCATGTAATCAGCACACAAAGTCAGAATTGGAGGTTGAGACAAAAGGTGGTGGTGTTGTTACTTCACAAGTAGGAAGCTACAGCAACAATGCTTTGCCTTCTTCAGATCCGTTTGACTCAGAAACAGGGCCTGGAATAATCAATCTGCAAACTACAAAGGACTCAAAACAAGTTGCAGAATTACCAAAGATTTCCTCAAGATGGAAGGTTAAGATTATCAGAGTGCAGGGAATAGAATTACCAGATCTCGATTTGCCATTCAATTGGGTTGCTCAAAATTTAGTCGCACCTGAGCATTTTGTTCATATCTGCATATACACATTGAAAGTTGGAAATGACAATAAAAGCCAATGACAAATTTCTTTCCTGAACCCCCCAAAATTGCTTACCGGCACCAATCGTGGAGTTACCGCCTGATTTTTATCTACATTTATTGACCTTTAAAAGATGAATGCAAACAGAAGGCACCATTTTCTTCAGATAATTTCTGTCAGTTTCAGTAATGTCAAAATTAACAGCTGCAGTGTACTAAGGGTTTTTGGGTCCTGGTGATCAGATAACTTTCAAAATATAGATTTTCATTTGAAAATGCAATGTAATCAGTTTTAGCTGTGTTGACTTGCTGCTCAGGCCATTTTGTGCTCTCTTCTAATTTCCCTCTCAGGCAGCTTTTTAAATCCTATGTTATGTATTACCGTAGGACTTATCCCCAAACAATTCATGTAATCTCATCTTTATCAATAAAGTGTTGTATCGACCATTTCAGTTTTAATATCTTGACCTTTAAGATTATGTTTATCATTTTATATCTGCTTAGAAGAGCAACCTAAACAAGTTGCATGAGGCAACAACAATAAAAAAGAAACAAAAAATAAAGTATATTCCCGGAGTTGTTTAATGGGCATTTAAACCAAAATTAGAAAGTGCATAATTGTATAGGTCATTTCAGTTTAAATATCTCATCCTTTTTATGATTATATTGATCATTTTAATATCCAACTAGAACAGCAAATGAGGGGTTGACAATGAGTCCCTCTCCTGGCTAAACATAATAAATAATCCAATACCATCATGAATCCAATTGCCGAGATTCAATGGCATACAATAAAGTCAGTATGAAAGTGAATTTTCAAATGAAAAGCGAATAAAACCTTAAAAAACCTCTACATACATCAAGCTTTGCCGTATACAAGTTCAAGGAAGCATTTGTGATGTTATCGAGTCCAGAACAAACTCTAGTCATATTCCACCATTCTGTTACCATTTCATCATGTACCTAATTTTAGTACTAGACTATGTTCACAAATGCCAAAATAATGCCTGTGCATGAAATAGCTCAAACTCCAAAGATTTGGAGATAAATTTTTGATGGAGTGTAGCAGCTGCAATATACTTGAAGCTTCTAAATTCCTCTAATATTTGTTTTGGAGGGCATGATTTATAATCCAACTGCAGTTGCCAAGTCCTTACTAGGGTGACAGAGGATTGATTTTTCCTTTTCATTCTACAGGTCTAATGTCTGGAACATCCTTGTTACCTTCGTCTCCCTAAGATAATTTCTCCAACTTGGTAAAGATCTTCTATGATGGAAGTAGCGAACAGTCTCTTCAGAGTGCTTAATTAGTTCGAATATGTTCAAAGCATCCTTGCTATAGCCATGCATTATAAATGTTGCAATCGTTGGATGAGGCCTTACTAGGATGATACATTCAGTCAAACAATTTGCATGCCTACTATATGCTGCCACATTTTGAAATGGAAAGGAAAAAAAATGACCGAACACTGCTGCAAAACAGACAAGACTTCAGCAATTAACAGGGGGACTTCTCTAAGTGCTTTATATGGGGAAATGACTATTGTAACAATGCCTTCGCTCATTTGTGCCTGTCTACGATGGAAGTGGGATACCTAATTGAGTGCAAACTATCCTAGATTGGTCCCAATCCCAAGTCCAAAGGATCTCAAGATCAGGGCTAATTGCTAATGCACTAAACTATCCATTTTGCACCCTATCTAAGTACAATTAGCAATGATTTACCCTATTTGATATGATTCTATGCTATTCTAACTTATGATTGCTCTAAACTAAGTGATGTTGAGTATTCAAAATGGCAGAATATCTTTGCATATGATGACTTATGAAAAATGGAGGACTCAATTTATAGATTTTTGGGGATGAAAATGGAGGGTTAGGATCAAATTGAGAGATCAAGGGTTGAAATTGCTTAAAGATCTTTAAACAATGAGAATTGGACAAATAACATGATGAGAATGAGTGAGAATTTTGCTCCAAGATTCAAGGGATGATCAATGGATGAGAATGCAAATTTGAATAGATGGATGGCTAAGATTGGGTAGGTGTATGACATGTAAGGCCTCATTTATGAAAAGACAAAGCTTGGATTTAGTGAGGAATTTAAAATTGTATGGAGAGGCAAGTGGAATTAAAAATTAGTGGAATAGTGCATGAATAGTGACACTTGGAGTGGGATGGAAGAAATATGACAAGTGTACACATTTTGGAAGATTTGACCATGCTTCCAAAGTACCACTTGTCATGTACATGCATGTGCATGGAATGACAAGTGGATTTCTAAAAATATGGGGGTTTTCAATGAAGAATTAATTAAAATTAATTCACGTGCACATGTTTTAAAAGAAAATAATGATGATTACTAAAAGTAATCAAAAGTGGACAAAATAAGAAATAAATATGGTGATTTATTTAATTTTTGGAGTATGAATTATGAATTATAGTTGCAAAAATATTTAATTCTTGAATTATAGTAGAGGAATTTGATTTTTGTTAAAAGGGGAAGGTGAAGGATAAATTAATTAAATAATTAAAAATTATTTAATTAATATTTGGGTCAGATGTAGGAGAATATATTTGAATTGCGTGAGTGGAACTATTTTCAAACGTTTACATTTTGTCCCTTTTTGATACGACATCATTGCTACCGCGTTTGACGGAATATCAAAGAATATAATTTTTTTGATAAATATGCCCTAGTGGGTGAATAGGAGAGGAATGGGTGACCAGGTGATGCCCCCTCGAGAGATCGGCGGAAAAAATAAAATTTTTGGCGATGTCTAAAAAAAAAAGAGAAAAGTGATGGAAAATAGGGAACATGGGGAGTCCCGAGACTGAAAATGGGAGGAAAATGCCAGAAAGAGAAAAAATTGAGAAGGGGAGAAAAAACAGGGTGGGGAAAGAAAAATTAGGGTTGGGGGGGGGGGTGATATATAGGCTAGGAGGGGCCCATAAGCCTCATTTGTCTTTATTTGCTAGCCACGTATGATTAGAAGAGAGAAGAGAGAGCGAAATGATGGCATACATTCCATGAGAGGAGTACCATGTGGAGCATGTGAGGGAGTACCTGCGACTGACGGTGGTAGGCGATCCGGTAGGGTCTCTTACCTTATTTGTGATTTTGGGGTCGAGTTGTTTAGGTGCATGAAATGAGGGGCCAGAAGTAGGAAAAACTAGGTGCTAAGATTATTTTAGTGCCCGGTCAAAGGGTTTAGCGCCCACTCTGCATAGTGGCGCATGCTCTGGTGATTAATGCCTAGTAGGTAAAAGTAGCACCTAGGTTTGAGAAGTATTTTAGCGTCTGAAATGAAATTTCAGTGCCCAACAAAAATTGTAGCGCCCATTATGAAAATAATGGCGCTTGGATTTCGGTGCCTAGTCTGGCGATTAGCGCCTAGTTTAAGGGGGGTTTCAACGCACAAAATGGGTAGTTTAGCGCCTACTCTAGTAGTCCAGTTACAGGCACAGGTAGTCCAGTTACAGGGACAGGTGACACAGGCGCAAAGGCTAGCGCAATGATATGCACAGGAGAGAGACTAGGCCTGACATGCATTAGGGCCAAGGATGGGGGATATGATGAGGACGATGTAATACTAGATAGCTGAGAATGCTAGGGAGGCCCAACACTACATGACTCTCTATGAGGGGCTAGTCCCAATAGGACAGAGTGAGTTACTAAAGCCAATCAACGACTTCTAGATCTAGATGATTGGGGCGGTTAGAGAGATCTGTGCAGCAACCATCCCCCTCACAGGTATTAGCAGCAGGGTACATGCCTCCTCCGCAAGAACCAAGACAGACAAGACAACAGAGGATGGGGCCACCTCCTGAGAGGGGCTCGGGACCAACCCATTCAGAGGCATCAGGCAGGGATAGCTCTACCTAGGGACTTTATGTATATATGTATTATTTTGGATAGGTCTGAGGACCATATTTTTGTATCATGATCATTTTTTATATATATATATGAGACGGACATTTGGATTGATGGATTGTGTACTGTGTTGTTGATAGATGCATGTATGGATTTCTATGATGTTCTATGCATATGTGCGTATCATGATGATGTTGTGATGTATGTTATAGTGACATGCTTATGATGGACTGACTCGTGTGTTAAGCAGGATGCGATGTGGATTTATGTTTATGTATGATGTGATGCATGATGTATATGATGCATTGTTGTAGGGATATATGATGGATATTTATGTGATGATATGGTTTGTGGGACTAACATGATATGATGCAGAATGGTGTTCTATATAACAGCCATTTATATGGATTTTGACTAATGTGTGGTAGGATATGATTTACTTATGCCCCAAGTTGGCGTTCCGTACACAAGTTATTTGTATCAAATCTTTGTTTTTGTGGGATGTTTGGATGTTATGTGATGGATGATGGACTAGTATGATGTGGGTATGTTTATGATGTTATGGATGGATGTAGTGAATTTATGTCCAACATGTATTGTACGGTGTTGTTTATTTTGTGTATTTCGTACAGAAGTTATTTTAGCCACTTTAAATCAAATCCTTTTGTAGTGTATGATTGATGTATGGATTTTGTGTATATGTGATATACTGTGGTACAGTGATTTGAATGGGTTGTGGGCATGTTTATGTACAGTGATGTAATGTAATGATGTGTGATGGATAATGAAATGCAATGAATAATATATGCTTAGATTAATAAACATATATTAGGGATGGAAATGTAGTAGGCAATATATATATTTAGATTAATAAATATATATTATGGATTAATGATAATGCAAAGTGAAGAATTTATGTTTAAGTTAATAAACATATGTGATAAATGGCCTAAAAAGTGAAGGGAAAATGAATGATATATACTTAAATTAATAAACACATCGGAAATGGATTAATGCAAAATGGACTAAGACATGAATAATATGCGTTCAAATTAATAAACACATATTAATGGTAATGCAATATGAATGATAGGATTAATGCAATGGGATGATAAGGATGGGTTGGGATTGATTGGATTGATCATGATACAAAAAGGGGTCCTTGAAAATGGTCACGGGATGGTGGCATAATGGACAAAAGAAATTAGATGGGAAGGGGGGATGTATCTTGATGAAACTTGGAGCAAAAGCAGTTTGATGGGGTGGTGATATCAAGGGATGGGATTGGGTATGGATATGTAGGATGAAGGGATGATATCATATATTAAGAAATTCTGCCAATAAATATTGAGTACTACTATTGATATAGCATAGGATGTTATGCACCAGGGTATGTGGAACCAAGGTGCCAAGGCATCCATGCATAGGACTTGACACTGCAAACAATAGGATGGAACCTATGCATGCCCATAATAGTACAACCTTGTCTAGACGAACGAGGGGGATCCAAGGCATAAGCTCGTAGTACACCAAAGGTATGAGGAACCTTAGATGCAAAAGAGGTATAATATGCTAGAACCGACCCTACAATTCACTAGATATGAATACTAAGATGGAGTAATGAGAACCTCCCACAATCACGACAAATGAAAGCAACGACTATGCCCCATTCTGGATTGTTCGCCACATGTCATGATATAATGAGATCAAGACAACTTTGAAGCAATCAAAGAATGGCGCACAAGATAAAAATAAAAAACTAAAAGACTGACTGTCCCAAAACACAACCATTGTATCTCTTGCCAAAAATGGATGGAGGATTGGTGCTCTTGCCCATTGTAGGAAGGATGCATCCTAGGACAAAAATCGATAGATGATTAAGATAAACTAAAGGATAGGCGAGGGGATATAGGCTGTTAGTTATGGAAAAGACATTCTGATGGTGGAAGATTTTTCATGAAAGTGTTATGCTTTGTTAGGATGCTCAGCAAGTGTATCATTTGTAGATCAAGCGTGATCAACAAGCTCAGGAAAGTGGGACCATCCAAGTGGGTTGGATTGGTGCATCGTATGTAGTTGCATACTGGATACTTCCTTTGTATTCCAAATTGCCTACATACCCTGTATCCACGGGATCAAGGCACATTACAATGCGGGTGATGATGATATGCAGTTCTGGGAGACTTGATGATGTAAGGATAGGGATAGGTTCATGTGATTGGATGGGATGCTGTTTAGATGAGGTGAATGTCAGTTTTCAGATTGTACCATGGTATAAAAACCACGATAGAGGGGGGAGATGGCGATGATGTGGGGTAACTATCAGTTTTCAGACTGTACCACATGAAAGGGATAGGTGGGATGGTATGCTAGAGATGCGATTAGGCGGAGTGGAGGGGCAGTGCATAGATGTGATGTTTATGTAAAAACCACTAAAGGGACCTAGGATTGTAGTGGATGAAGGGATCAGGTGAGTGACATGGTGGTGCAAAGACGTGATGTCTATGCAAAAACCACGGGAAGGACCCAGGGTTGGTAGTTGGCAATAGGCAAGATGAAGTGGTGGTGCATAGATGTGATGTCTATGCAGACATTACTAAGAGGATTAGGGAGGTGAATAAGTGGAATTTGGATGTTGGTGTAGGTAAGAATTTTGCTTTTTTCTTACTAGTTTCTATCAAAAAATGGGAAAGGGCGATTATGGAATGGATGGATGTGGAAAGTGTAGGCCGGTGATGGGGAATGTTGTTTTTTCTGTAATTCACTTTCAAAACAACATATGGGGAGAAGAGAGATATTTTGGGAATGATGGATAATGGAAACTCAGATGATGGGTTTATTCTGAAGCTCAGGTGATGGGATAATGGGATATGATGGATGGTGTGGATGATGATAAGAAGGTGGTTTGAATAATGGATCCGAGTTGAACCTACATATGATGCCTGCAAGTAGGTTTTCATCATGATACTTATCCAAGGTGCCACAAGAAGTGGTTTTCACCATAGGACGGATTATTTCTCTTTAATTTTTTGTATTTTTTGACATGGGGTATTTAGTGGGCTAACTGTGGAACCACTTTAGGTGGATGATGTTCATAGGCTCGTCAAGTTCTTCGCCTTCAAGGGTGGAGAGGCGGTATGCTTCAGAACCATACTTAGTGTATACACCTAAAATTGGCATGACTCTACTTAAATAAATATTTTAAATAGCTCATGTCTGTTTGTAAGTTGTGCACGAACATCTCTAGCATTTGCTTTTCGGGCATTTGGTGCAGACGCTTGCTAGCTGTCTCCATCTTTGTAAGAAGGCGGCAAAAGACTCTCCACCTTTCTGTTTGGTGTTACAAAGATCCAATATTGAGGTGTCATGCTCAATATTGTAAGAGAAGTGGGTGACAAATTTGTCGACGAGTTCGTTGAATGTTTTAATGCCAGGTGGTAGTCTAGAAAACCACTCCATGGCTTGTCCTCCCAAGCTTTGTGGAAATAGCCGCATAAAGTAAGTGTCGTTGTGTGTGACCTCAAGGCAAGCAACATTGAATTCTCTAATGTGATCTCTTGGGTCACCCTTTCCTTGATATTTGTCAAACTTAGGCACCTCAAATTTTGAGGGGAAAGGTATCATGACCAAGGCCCTATCGAAAGGATATGGTGAAATATCCTCCAAGGTGTAATGTTTAGTCGATGCTCCTATTTTCATGTCTGAAATTTGTTGTTGGAGAGCTTCAAATTTTTGGTTCATTAGACTTCAGGCATTTGTAGCATCAGTGTTGGTTTTGCTTTTGTCTGAAGGTGTTTCTTCTTCGTGTCTACTTCCCTTAGTTTCTTTGAGAGTCTCTACGTCATAGTCCTTAGGGAGCTTGACCCCTAGATTTGCTAGGTGTAAAAAGAATTTAGTGGGGTCTTGGGCAAGTACCCCCTCTAATAGACGTTGAAATTTTGGGTCATGCTGCGTGTGAAGGACCTCGTCCATGGAAATTTCTTCACTTTCGTGAGTGTTTGGAATGATTTTCTTGGCCATTTCAATCTGTTTTTGCTTTTGTAATCTAGTTAAGACCATGCAAGAGGCGACTAGAGATGGGGTGAAATGAAATTTTGAGCAAGGTGCTAGAAGGTGACAAGGTTTTTAGCAAGGTTTTTCTTGGACCTATGTGATGTCAAACAAATTGGGTATACAAAAGCGATAGTCAAAGTAGGGATGTTAGAAATCTAATTACTTGATGTTGACTAGTCTTATATAAGACACTAGTAGAGTTCTGAGAGAAAGGATAAGTAACCCTTGATATTGGACACTCACTAGGTTTGTTTGAGTATTGATTGTGATCTAGAATAACTTGTTTCCAACTTTGTAGGAATTTGGAAAGATTTGGTGAGACTTTGGATGAAAAGCAGTTATGACATGGAAGAAGGAAGAGATGGTTTGATTTGCACGATCTTAGTCAGATTTTGAAAAACTGAAACAGGTTTGAGAATGGTTTTTGAAAAGTTTTGACATATTTTTTTGCTCTTGGAAGGTATGGAATTTGTTTTTCTGATTCAAATGTGCAACAGTTTCAAATGTGTCACAACAGAGTGTGCATGCACCAAGAGTCGGATCAAATGCGCAATACTGGCAAAGTTTCAGATGCGCCACGACAGATATCAAATGTGCCGCTAGTCGAGGCAAATGCGCAATTCTAAAAAAGTTTTGAATGCGACACGACGGAGTTTAGATGCGCTGGAAGTCGAATCAGATGTGACACAGGTCGTGGCAAATGCACAACACAGGGGAAGGGGAAAATGGATTAATCAATTAAGAATAAAAAAACCCAATACATCTATGAAATGTGAAAGTAAAAGATATATTAAAGTAAAACAAAGAACAATACTTACAACCTTTTACCTTTCTTCTTCTATAGTTCGCCTATCTCTTCTTGATCTTGATAAATGTGAAGCCCTCATAAGCGTGTGGTCCCTTGCTTGTTGAAGATGACAAAAGTAGAATGGCTAGGATACTTGTTTGTATTTGAAGATGAGTTTCAAACACAAATGTGAGAGGATGAATATGAAGTGCTATGAAGTGCCAAAGGCATGATTGTATTTCTGCAGCATAAGTTCACTCAAGCTATGGATGATCAAATGAAGAAGACGATTGTATTTATAGAGAAGGGTGAGGGAAGATCAATGGTTGAGAAGAAAAGAGAAGATCAACGGAGGAGGATAGTTGAGGAACGTGCAACAAATGGAAGAAAGATGCGTCATTCAAAAAACAGTTTTGTTGAGTTAACTCCTCTCTTGATGAGGATGAGATTTGATTTTCTTAAATTAGAATTTATTTTTCTAATTTAAGAGAAAGTTTGCTTTAACGATGCTTTAAAACTGCTTTTGCTTGTCGTTAAACTTGTACCAGGGGCAAAACTAGGGCATGTATCACCGTCGAAATTTTTTTTTCTTTGAAACAACGTGATAAAACACATTGTATCAAAGAGGGGCAAAATGTATACACCTAAAATTGACATGACTCTGCTTAAATAAATATTTTAAATATTTATTTCATCGTCACATTCCTCTATCAATAAATAAATAAATTTATTTATTTATTTGATTCACTTCCTCCCATTTAATTAAATAAATTACATTTATTTAATTAATTAAATTCATCTGCATCAACTACATTCTTCTAAATAATTAAATAATTTCAATTATTTAATTAAAATCCTTTATTCTTCCAAATTTAAATAAAATGCAAATTTTATTTAAATAAAATCTTAAATATCCTCTAAATAAAATATATTTTTATATTTTATTTTATTCTTCAAAAATATCCACAAAATAAAATATATTTCTATATTTTATTTATTCCTCTCAATTATCTACAAAATAATTAAATAAATCTTTTTATTTAAATATGCTTTCTTATCTTCAAAAATCATTCTTATCTTTTAAAAATACTTTCCTCTTGTCATACAAAAGCAAAAGCAGTTTTAAAGCATCGTTAAAGCAAACTTTCTCTTAAATTAGAAAAATAAATTCTAATTTAAGAAAATCAAATCTCATCCTCATCAAGAGAGGAGTTAACTCAACAAAGCTGCTTTTCGAATGACACATGTCTTTCTTCCATTTGTTGCACGTTCTTCAACTATCCTCCTCCGTTGATCTTCTCTTTTCTTCTCAACCATTGATCTTCCCTCACCCTTCTCTATAAATACAATCCTCTTTTTCTTCATTTGATCATCCATAGCTTGAGCGAACTTATGCTGCAGAAATACAAGCGCGCCTTTGGCACTTCATAGCACTTCATAACACTTCATAGCACTTCATATTCATCCTCACATTTGTGTTTGAAACTCATTTTCAAATACAAACAAGTATCCTAGCCATTCTACTCTTGTCATCTTCAACAAGCAAGGGAGCACACGCTTCTGAGGGCTTCACATTTATCAAGATCAAGAGCTGATAGGCGAATAATGGAAGACGCAAGGTAAAGGTTTGAGTATCATTTATTTGTTTGTTTGTTTAAATCTCCTTTTTCCTTTAGATTTCATTAATGTATTGGGTTTATTATTCTTAATTGATTAATCTGTTTTCCCCTTCACATTTTGGCGCCCACCGTGGGGCCCTTGCCCCTCTAACTAATCAAAAACTAAGTTTTTCTAAGTGAGGTCCGTACAGGTGCCGTACAGGGTTCTGACAGAGGCATCCGACGCATCTGACTTCAAAAATGACGCATATACCTCCTGTCTCGGCACATGCAGAAGTCTGGTGCATTTAATCCCCGAATCGGCGCTTTTACCCTTTGTTCTGGCGCTTCTGCAGAAACGACGCATATACACTTCGAAACGGTGCATACGCTTTGAAATGGTGCATATACACTCTGAAATGACGCATACACTTTGAAACGGCACATATACACTCTAAAACGGTGCATATACGCTCTGTTTTGGTGCATGTGACTTTTGATATGGCGCATATGTTACATCCTGCAGCGCATCTATTTTGCAGTGAATTTTAAGAAAGTTGTTTTCTTCGCCAAACGCTATATTTTTCATGAAATCTAGGCAAATTTATACTCAAAATTTATGGAAATACCCCCCCGGACACAATGGTGAGGTTAGATTTGATCTAAGAGATCATCTACATACATTTTTATCCAAATATTAATAAACTAGGGTTAGAAAATACAAATTTCTGCAGACCGATTGTTTCTTTCTGCGCATATGTCCTCTGATTCAACGCATCTGTTAAAATAGCGCATCTATCTCTTGTTACAACACTTTTGACACATGTCTTAGCGCTTTTGTACAATGGCACATGCAAGTTCTGTTTCTGCGCATTCAGACTGCATTGCGGCACTTCTATTTTGCTCTCTATTTTTAGGGTTTGTCTGATTTTGTGTGTTGGAGCTAACAATTGTTTTGCAAGGTTAGTGGTTGGATTAGATCATTTAGATGCTTTGCCTAGTTCATTTAGACTAATTAGCAGAAAAGTAAACAAGTGCATTACATACAAACTTCACATAGTTCATAACTAGGAAGAAAGTAACTGAACCCATTGCTATCTTTGCATTGTTAATTTATTTTCCTAGTTAGACCACTGCTATCTTTACAAACGGGAAAATGAACATTGCTATGCTCTAAACACTTCCAAGTTAACAATCGTGTGAGTGCACAAGTAGAGTAGCCCATTTAGTTTTTCTACTTTTAACTAGGTTGGATTAACCAGTGTATTCTGTGCTTGTGAATGACAATAGGCTTATGCTCTCCCCTTAACTGGGTGACCAAAGTGCCAGACTTGTCATTCCATTTGTTTAACCTTTAGGGGGCCTGCCCTTGGATGCACGCTTGTCCAAGTGGGAACGACCCTGAGTGGTAACAGGCTAAAGCCAAGCCCTACCAAGCCATTTAAAATAAATTGTGCTTGAGGTGAAAACCTCCTGTAATGAGTGCTGCTGTGTTACACCGACGGCCAACCTCCCCCAAAACCCTCTAAGGCGTAACCCTTTAAGACTGGGAGACTCCATAACGGAGAGTAGTGTCGTCGCATGTGTAACCACTCGAACGGTTGCCCTGACTAAGAACCAATTGTTTAGCAAGCCAAAATCCCCTATTTGTTGATGCAAAGGGCGGAGCTCTTGAAGCGGCCTCGATTCATGTGACTCTTAGTAGAGGTAGCCGGGACAATCCTAAGGTTTGGTGGGGGTACGAGCCTAAGGAAACCCAGATTTGGTATGCGTGAGAAGTGAGTGCTGTGGAGGGGAGCCGGTGCTACCAGATCCTGAAGCTACATGCTTTGAGTATGCACAGCTAGAGGATTCAACAAATACTGTCCTATCCAGCCTAGGGTGTACTTGTTTTTGAGTCAAAACAATCCAAAAATACAAAAAAAAATAACAAAAGATAAAAATCATGAAAACTTCTATGTGTTTATTGTGTCTTCGCCATAATTAAACATCAGAATTCTCAAAAACACCAAGTTTCAAACCAAAAAAAAAGAAAAATCTTGAAAAATGTTCCAAAATTCTACAATTTCAAACCAAAAGCTAGAATTGCACATTTGTCACGACCTGTAGCGCATTCGATCCGACTTTTAGCGCATTTAAACTCTATTGCGGCGCATTTGAAGCATCACCAGTGTTGCGCATTTGTTCTGACTTGTAGCGCATTTGCACTCTGTTCTGGTGCATTTATTTTTGCGCATCCAAACCAGTAAGCTTTTCCGGTCTTATGTCAATGGAAAACCAATTAGAATATATTGGTCAAAAACTCCAATACCTGTAATTGCAAATAAGCTTAGGTCCCTCGCCCCAAAATTGTATAGAAATTTCAAAACAAGTCCAAGTCTTACAACAAGAAATGGCAATCTTGCAAGATGAACGTGCCAGTACCAGCTACGCCTCGCCCCAAAATCGTATATCCTTTTCCCATACTCATGACAAGGCAAGCACCACCTCAAGTCAAAAATCATATACCACCCCGTCTACTAGTCCTCCTTCGCCACCTTCTAAGACACATATTCCAAAACATACCGGTTTTACACCATCACCACCATCTAGTTCCTCAAACTCTAAATGGATGACCAAAAAAGAATCAGATGAGTGGTGGGAAAGAGTTTTGCCAAATTTATACAACCAGAGAAAAGCTAGGGAGAAAGCTAAATCCCCTCATTCACCTATCGATACACCTACCAATGATGTGATCCAAGGGCTACTAGCAGAGAGTCAACCATGTCCCCAAATTTTGGTCCTTGACCTTAGCAAAGATTCTTCCAATCCCATGTCAAATCCTACAACACCTTCATGTCATCTGCAAACCCTTGAGCTTATCGAAGAACCTCCTACCATGAACCAAAGTCAAAGTCCATTGAACATCCATGTTGTCAACCAAGAATCTATCCAAGAGCTATCCACTTCCATTCAAGAAGACCAAGAGCTATGTCAAGAGCATACCTTAGAGCATGTGGAAACATCCACCCTTTGTCTAAATCAAGATCAAAACACCCCCATCCAATTTCAAACCATTCATAACCTTTATCTCTTCCATGATCAAGATAATACCTATGAAGAAGCTATCCTTGAGCAACTTGATCCTATACATGGGAAAGAGATCCAATTCCAACCTGTTCATAATCTATACCTTCTTTATGATCCAGATACTACCTTTTATGAAGAAGATGTCCATGAACAACTTGATCCCATACCCCTTCATGAGCAAGAAACCTCCATTACTTCTATCCCTCTTACATCTAATCCCATCCATGATCCAACAACTTCCGCTTCCTCTGATGAGACACTTGCCTCCCAAGTGCACATGAATGATCAACCCAATAACTTAGATCCTAAAGAGCATAATGATGATCAAGATTCTAGTGATCCTTCACCATCCATTATTGACAATCTACATCCATATCCATCTCATATCCAACAAAATCCATATCATCCATGCAATAAATAAATCTTGCAGCATATCAAGTGCAAAATTCTCATCTCTTCATCTCTTTTCTTCTACATATCTATATCATCTCTGTGTCGATTGAGTACATTTGGACATAAAAAACATAGCATAAGAAACATATCATATCGCATGAGATAGTCATTTACATGATTAAATCATTTGCATACATAATCAAGTACATTAGATCATTTTCATACATTGCTAGGACATCCACAATACATTTGCATCCATATATCATATCAAAAGAATCAAAAACATAAACAACATCATATAGAACTGCATAATCATATCCATACACATTTGCATTTACATATCAAATCATCCTAACATCCATCTAGTATGCATCCCATATACAAGTACATCACAAAATTGATTGCATCCATAGCATATAAACGTAAGAACATATGCATGTAGACCACGAGCACCTGCATCATCATATAATCATAAAAAATGTGTCCAAATGTACAACATATCAGAGTCTCTGACCAATCTCTCACAGCCATATCATAAGTGTATACACAACATAATAAATGGTGATACATGTCTCGGGGCAAAATAAGTACATATATCGGCTATCTCAGCCATCCATAAAAAATGTGTACAAATCTAATAAAAAATGGCACAACTATCCGGGTATGCCTAACCCTGCCGTCGGGGAACACTGCTCCCTGCACTGGCCTCTCCTCTGTCTCCCCCTGTCTGCTGCGGGCCCCTCATTGAGCCTACAGATCGAGACCCACCTGCCCATTGGAATGCCTCTGACTGGCTCCTGAAGCTAGGGGCACGTTGATCCACTGCCACTGCCCCATGATATAACCCTCTGTAATACTGAGCCTGTGCCTGGGCTCTAGTAAGCTCACTCTGCACCTGGACCACCTGTGCTTGTGCCTGCTGCACCTGTGAAACCAAAAAACTGGATGTCCCATCTATGCCCATGACCACCACGACCTCATCTCTCTCTGCCCTCATAGCCCGCATGCTGGCTAAGGCTGCGTCTCTCTCTAGTCAACTCTGATAACCGAGTCGCATTTGACTCTCTCTGTGACTCTACTACTCTTAGATGAGCCCTCAACTGCCTAACCTAGCTCTGTAGTGCAACCATAACCTGCTGCTGCACATCAGGCTGCGGAGCCTGCTCTGCCTGTGCCACCTGCTGTGCTGGCACCTGTCCCTGTACCGGCTGTGCCACCTGCTGTGGCAGCGGCATCTGTCTCTGTGCTACCACTGGCTGAACTGGCACCTGGACATGTACCTATCCCACAGCCTATGGCTACACAACTACCTACTGGCCCACAAGTTCCTCTCCAGACCTCTGCCTTTGCCTCGGTCTACCACCTCCTCCTCCGTCCTCCCCTCCTCTTGCCAGCTGCACCCTCATCATCTGAATCGTCCTCATCTATACGAGGAGCTAACTCTCCTGGCCCTGAATATCTTGGGAATGGGTGTGCCGTGAACCACTCCTCGTAGTCTGGTGTCATGCCAGCGTCCACTATGTCCCTCCTCATAGGCCAAGCTGCGTAAGGAATCTGCTAAAAGTCTGTCAAGGCCTCCTCATATGATGCCACAGGACCCCACCTATACTCTCTGCATGAGTCCTGGCAAAGCGTGCCTCCCCCTGTGGTCTGCCCTGTACTTGGCTAAACTGTCTCTGCACTCTACTAACAATCTGCCTCTCTAGAATGTGCCTAGTCCTACCAATGAGCCACCGCGTCTGGAAACAATACAGAAGCTCGTCTGCTTCATCATTCCACACCTCACAGTCTATGTAAGGGTGCCAGATAACTGCATCCACGCCATCAAAAGCATGTCTCCAGTACTCTAGCTTTCCCAGCCTGTGCTGGGAAATCACACCTTCATAGCCATAACTATAAGGCTTGCCCCTCTGCCTGTGAAAAATGCATATCGGCCGTGTGATAGCAATGTGCTCCCACAACCAAAACTGCAAAAGCGACACACCCGCAGACAAACTGGCTCCTTTGTGATAAACCACTTGGTGCATGTCTCTATATAAGTGTGCAAGCACACACACGCCCCACGCATATCGGGTCCCGTCCGTGATCATGCTCACTAGCACCCTCCCCCAGCCGATCGGGAAGCCGTGGGACCTCCTATTGGGGCATATCACGCCACCGATCAGTCCAGCCACTATGCTCGGGAAGTAGTCATAGCAGTCATACATGTCCTGCCATGAAATCACCTCCTCCACCAACTCTGGGTCATCAAATATGCATCTGCACTCCTCCAAGCCAGCATCCCACTGTGACTCATACTCAACCAGCTCTCCCTGAATCGGGAGGTGCAGAATCCGGTACACATCCTCAAGAGTAACCGCCATCTCCCCCGTTAGAAGATGGAATGTACCATCCTCGCTGTGGAATCGCTCCACCGCTGCCATCAACATGGCCCGGTTCGCGCGAACCTCAGGCATGAAGCACACATAATGCAGACCCATAGCAGCTAGAGCCTCACGATCTATCTCAGTCAACATATACCGCTGCAACAACGGCAACAGGAACTGCTCTCGTGACGAAAGGACATTCCGAATATCCTCCTGCAACCAAGCAAAGCATACCGTCAACGAAATACATCTCCAAGCAAGCCTACTCATAACAATCAAACTATCCTACCAATGACTTAACATATCAAATTAATCAAAACAGCATATCATCTCTTGACTAGATTCTCGACAATCTCGAAGATCGCTTATCAATTGATGCATCGATCAAGATGCCAATTGGGTTAATTTTGTTAAGTCATTTGATTTTTCCTAATACAAATGCGCCAATCCAGGTGGCAAATGCGCCGATCCATATCACATGCGCCGCTTCACCATGAATGCGCCAATCCATGGCTTGTATGCGCCGTTCTGGCACATGCACCACTTCTTATAACACATGCGCCACTTCACAGTGAATGCGCCAATCCAGGGCTTGTATGCACCGTTCTGGCACATGCGCCGTTTCCCGCCAAATGCGTCAATTCTGAGCTTGTATGCGCCAAACTATCATATGCGCCGAAGTATGTAACAAATGCGTCAATGCCGAGCCTGTATGCGCCAAAATTTCAAATGCGCCACTTCAGAGCTTATATGCGCCATATCGCATCATATGCGCCATTTCGGGGGGCATATGCACCGAATGACGATTCGGCACATCTGTTCTAATTGTTTTTCCTAGCCATTAATGAGCCTAAAAATTAGCGAGTTTTGAAGAACTACATACTGGGGGTCCTGTCTCCGCTGGCCGATCGAACCGTCGGATCCGCTCAAACTGATGCTCCTCGCACAGAATATCCATCTCTCTGGCTGCCATGCTCTCCTAAGCTCTCAAGAGGACTAATCAACTATGGACAAGTATACAAATGAATACAACTTGTGGACCCAGCTCCTATATATAGCAAGTGAACCATATCAGACTGTATGACAACTGTGGCTACTTCCCATGCCTGTTTCTTCTGAAACATATCCCGTTTTTCTCCATCCTAACCCATTTTCCACCTTCTTCGTGAGATTGTCCGTCTCACGCCTTATGCCTTCTTCCTGTCCAATCTTCTGAGGGGGCATCCTGTCGTTAAACTTGTACCAGGGGCAAAACTGGGG
Organism: Cunninghamia lanceolata; assembly: GCA_027924645.1. NCBI lineage: Eukaryota > Viridiplantae > Streptophyta > Pinopsida > Cupressales > Cupressaceae > Cunninghamia > Cunninghamia lanceolata. The sequence continues at coordinate 211,435 of BSBN01000197.1, forward strand.
CATGTATCACCGTCGAAAATTCTTTTTCTTTGAAACAACGTGATAAAACACATTGCATCAAAGAGGGGCAAAATGTATACACCTAAAATTGACATGACTGCTTAAATAAATATTTTAAATATTTATTTCATCGTCACATTCCCCTATCAATAAATAAATAAATTTATTTATTTACTTGATTCACTTCCTCCCATTTAATTAAATAAATTACATTTATTTAATTAATTAAATTCATCTGCATCAACTACATTCTTCTAAATAATTAAATAATTTCAATTATTTAATTAAAATCCTTTATTCTTCCAAATTTAAATAAAATACAAATTTTATTTAAATAAAATCTTAAATATCCTCTAAATAAAATATATTTTTATATTTTATTTTATTCTTCAAAAATATCCACAAAATAAAATATATTTCTATATTTTATTTATTCCTCTCAATTAGCTATAAAATAATTAAATAAATCTTTTTATTTAAATATGCTTTCTTATCTTCAAAAATCATTCGTATCTTTTAAAAATACTTTCCTCTTGTCATACAAAAGCAAAAGTAGTTTTAAAGCATCGTTAAAGCAAACTTTCTTTTAAATTAGAAAAATAAATTCTAATTTAAGAAAATCAAATCTCATCCTCATCAAGAGAGGAGTTAACTCAACAAAGCTGCTTTTTGAATGACACATGTCTTTCTTCCATTTGTTGCACATTTCTCAACTATCCTCCTGCATTGATCTTCTCTTTTCTTCTCAACCATTGATCTTCCCTCACCCTTCTTTATAAATACAATCCTCTTCTTCTTCATTTGATCATCCATAGCTTGAGCGAACTTATGCTGCAGAAATACAAGTGCGCCTTTGGCACTTCAAGGCACTTCATAACACTTCATATTCATCCTCTCACATTTGTGTTTGAAACTCATTTTCAAATACAAACAAGTATCCTAGCCATTCTACTCTTGTCTTCTTCAACAAGCAAGGGAGCACATGCTTTTGAGGGCTTCACATTTATGAAGATCAAGAAGAGATAGGCGAACTATGGAAGAAGAAAGGTAAAAGGTTGTAAGTATTGTTCTTTGTTTTACTTTAATATATCTTTTACTTTCATATTTCATAGATGTATTGGGTTTTTTTATTCTTAATTGATTAATCCATTCTCCCCTTCACCTGTGTTGCGCATTTGCCATGACCTGTGTCGCATCTGATTCGACTTCTAGTGCATCTGAACTCCGTTGTGTCGCATTCAAAACTTTTTTAGAATTGCGCATTTGCCTCGACTAGCGGCGCATTTGATATCTGCCATGACGCATCGGAAACTTTGCCAGTATTACGCATTTGATCCGACTCTTGGCGCATGCACACTTTGTTGTGACGCATTTGAAACTGTTGCGCATTTGAATCAGAAAAACAAATTCCATACCTTCCAAGAGAAAAAAAATCTGTCAAAACTTTTCAAAAACCATTCTCAAACCTGTTTCAGTTTTTCAAAATCTGACTAAGATCATGCAAATCAAACCATCTCTTCCTTCTTCCACGTCATAACTGCTTTTTATCCAAAGTCTCACCAAATCTTTCCAAATTCTTACAAGGTTAGAACCAAGTTATTCTAGATCACAATCAATACTCAAACAAACGTAGTGAGTGTCCAATATCAAGGGTTACTTATCCTTTCTCTCAGAACTCTACTAGTGGCTTATATAAGACTAGTCAACATCAAGTAATTAGATTTCTAACATCCCTACTTTGACTATCGCTTTTGTATACCCAATTTGTTTGACATCACATAGGTCCAAGAAAAACCTTGCTAAAAACCTTGTCACCTTCTAGCACCTTGCTCAAAATTTCATTTCACCCCATCTCTAGTCGCCTCTTGCATGGTCTTAACTAGATTACAAAAGCAAAAACAGATCAAAATGGCCGAGAAAATCATTCCAAACACTCACGAAAGTGAAGAAATTTCCATGGACGAGATCCTTCACATGCAACATGACCTAAAATTTCAACGTCTATTAGAGGGGGTACTTGCCCAAGACCCCACTAAATTTTTTTTACACCTAGCAAATCTAGGGGTCAAGCTCCCTAAGGACTATGATGTAGAGACTCTCAAAGAAATTGAGGGAAGTAGACATGAGGAAGAAACACCTTTAGACAAAAGCAAAACCAACACTGATGCTACAGATGCCCTAAGTCTAATGAACCAAAAATTTGAAGCTCTCCAACAACAAATTTCAGACATGAAAATAGGAGCATTGACTAAACATTACACCTTGGAGGATATTTCACCATATCCTTTCGATAGGGCCTTGGTCATGATACCTTTCCCCTCAAAATTTGAGGTGCCTAAGTTTGACAAATATCGAGGAAAGGGTGACCCGAGAGATCACATCAGAGAATTCAATGCTGCTTGCCTTGAGGTCACACACAACGACACTTACCTTATGCGGCTATTTCCACGAAGCTTGGGAGGACAAGCCATGGAGTGGTTTTCTAGACTACCACCTGACATTAAAATGTTCAACGAACTCGTCGACAAATTTGTCACCCACTTCTCTTACAATATTGAGCATGACACCTCAATATTGGATCTTTGTAACACCAAACAAAAAGGTGGAGAGTCTTTCACCGCATTCTTACAAAGATGGAGACAACTAGCAAGCAAGTGTCCGCACCAAATGCCCGAAAAGCAAATGCTAGAGATGTTCGTGCACAACTTACAAATAGACATGAGCTATCAAATTCAAATCCAATCTCCTACTTCCTTTAGCAAGGTCATTGAGATGGGTCTCATCATTGAAAAAGCTCTAATCGCAAAAGGCCAAATCAATCTCTATAAAGACAAGTTCTTAATACCAACACCAACAATGATAAACCTAGATTCTGGACGAAAAATAAAAAACATTGTGAATGACGGGGTGGTGGATGCCAAGAATACGGCACCTAAACAACCAATTTTCAACCTATCAACACCTCAAAATAACCCCCCGCAAAACAAACCAAAAAACACTGAATCAAGGTTTACCAACTTTCAACCCAAGAGAAAGTTCACACCTTTGGGCAAATCATTAGAAACTGCCCTACGGAAGCTAATCACTAACAAGATCATAACGCTTCCCTTGGCACGAGAATATGAACCAAAGGTCAAACCCCATTGGTGGAACGACAATGACTTTTGTGAATACCACCGAAACAGGGGGCACAAGACAAATGATTGTATTGCACTCAATCATACAATCCAAGACCTGATAGAGCAAAACAAAATATTCGTTGATGGGCATACCTCCAACAATGATCACCAGGCATTCAAGGATCCTTTTCCTAACTACGAGCAAGGAGGACCATCCAATAGAAACAATAGTGGATCTAACAACGCAAATTACACAAATGTCGGCTTTGACTATGTTGTTAACCATATCTCAGAAGGTGATTCACACATCAATGTGATCACTATTAACAAGGATCCAGATTGCAATGTTACTACCTGCAGTAACAGAGTCACCCTTAGGAGAACCCTCGCCACACCGTCTAATCAATACAGTATCGTGGATCAACTCCACAAAACACCGGCGCATATCTCCATCTTGGAACTTCTGCGTCTATCTCCTTCTCATAGGTCCATACTTGACAAAGCCTTAGCGGAAGCCTCCATTCCCACAAACCTTGCAGAAGAACAATTCCAAACCAAGGTCGGTCATATTACCTCACCACATTCCCTATCATTCACTGAGAAGGATGATATGTCAATCACTCAACCCCATAACGCCTCCCTTCATATTGAAGCTTTCATACACAAACACAAGATCAAAAGAGTCCTAATCGATGGAGGGGCTGGCTTGAATATTTGCACATGGAAACTAATCCTTACATTGGAGTTTTCAGAAAAGGCTATAGATCCTAAAAGGAAAATCGCCATAAAAGCCTATGATAAGGAGGAAAGAACGTCCAAAGGAATTGTTACCCTACCAATTAGAGTGGGCCCCGTGGTAAAAGATGTAGCTTGTCAAGTCCTCGACATGGAGCTAGCGTACAACATTCTTCTTGGGCGACCATGGATACACGCTCTAAAAGTAGTACCTTCAACATACCATCAATGTATCAAGTTCCCACATGAATGTCAAGAGATCACCATCCAAGGTGACCCTAACCCCTATCAATACTGCAACTCCATTCATCCAAAACCCGAAGTTGTGATCCCCACCAACCGTGCTTCTGCAGCCTCTTCATCTCGTGCTGATCTAGTTTCACTTGCTTCCTCTTCACAAGCTCCACAACCTAGTCTCAGACTCACAAATAAAGGCTTGGGTGAATACACGATCTCTCAATCCCTCTACTTGGCACAACTGCCCCTATCTCCTAGATCCTATGGGAGACCTATCCTAAAGACATAAAAAGCAGAGAGAACTATAAAAGGACCATTTATAAAATGGGGAAGCCTAGAAGATGAGAGTGATGAAAAGGATATCTTACAATGGCTATACAAGGATGAAGGTAGCTCCTCTACGCGACATGGTCATCACATTTACCAACAGAACAATATGGTCAAGGCTTTCAAATGCTACAGAGAATGGGGTATGAAGGACACAGTCCTCTCGGTTCAAGAAAGGATAGCATCATTGAACCCATCCAACCTCATACCCTGACAGCCTGAGACACTACAGGGCTAGGATACACTGGAGCCTCAAGAACCAACAGAACAAACAAGAATAAAGGAAAACAACCAAAAATATCTACTAGCAATCTAGTTGAGCAAATTCAACAACTGCAACTGAATAGTGAGACCGATTCAAATGAGTATGAGCGGGATAGCCTCTCTGAGCTATCGTGTGATGAAAAAGATATCGACGTTGTCCACGAGTATGACCCAACCCATGCTAAATAGAGACAAGGTCCAAGGGCTAGACCGTTAGAGTCCGTTCCACATAATAACGATAGTGACGATCGTGAGGAAAGAATGATGCCTCCCTTGACAGATCCACTAATAGAGGGTACCATCACAGACTTTGTCCGTGCTTTCAATAACTCTGTCCTAACCATCAACGCCATTGAACCAGACCAACCCAATGACCCCTTACTTTTGGTGCACCCTAAACTTATCGACTAGGACCTAGAAGGCACTACCCCTAAGCTAGATAGCTTTGAAAATGATGAAGCCATCATAGATTATCTTGAGCTTAGAGATCATATACCTGCAGGAGACCACAGAGCTAGCTATGCCATTGAACTCAATGAGAAGGCCTATTTTGGAGAGAGTGCCAAGCCTTTCAGTCATAAAAATATCAAAATAAAAGAACGATCTAACAGTGAAACCCGCTCCGCGGTAATGTTAGATCATCAAAATAGTAAAAATAAAGATGTATCCAATGGTGAAAACCTCTCTGAGGCACCGAAGGATGGAAGGCTTGACCCTCTACCCAATCTTACACATCAGGAGAGATCGTCGATCTTGATAGAACCAATAGAACCAATCAATGTCAGCACAGGGGATGAGCCTAGAATGATCCACAAGGCAAAAGCTCTAACAACACATGAAAAACTAGCATTTACTGATTTCTTCAAGAGAAAACAAATCAACTTTGCTTGGACGTATGCTGACATGCCAGGGCTAGATCCAAATATTATCATGCATCATTTATCTTTAGCTCCAGGAGCTAAACCGGTCAAACAAAAACTCAAAAAGATGCATCCACATGTGGCCCTCATGGTAAAGGAAGAGCTAAAGAAACTGCTAGACGTCAGATTTATCAAGCCTATAGACTATCCTGAATGGGTCTCAAACATAGTACCGGTGGCTAAACCAGATGGCAGAGTCTGAATATGCAATGATTTCAGGGACCTGAACAAAGCTTGTCGGAAAGATGACTTCCTCCTGCCAAACATAGACATGATTGTAGATCTCATGGCAGGGCACACTATGCTGTCACTCATGGATGGTTTCTCAGGATATAACCTGATAAAGATTGCACCAGAAGACCAACACAAGATGGCATTTACATGTCCTTGAGGCACCTACTGTTGGTGTGTCATGCCATTTGGTCTGAAAAATGCTGGTGCAACATATCAGAGAGCCATGACGACAATCTTCCACGAAATGATGCACACTATAATGGAAGACTACGTTGAAGACATTTTGGCAAAATCACTTACAAGAGAAGGCCATCTAGCAGTACTAGACAAGATCTTCAACAGGTTGGAATAGTTTAATGTGCGTCTGAATCCAAAGAAGTGTGTGTTCGGGGTTACATCAGGCAAACTACTGGGATACATAGTGTCTGCAAACGGTATCAAAGTCGACCCAGCTAAGGTGAAGGCCATCATGGAGATGCCACCTCCTAAGAATCTAACTCAACTAAGATCCTTACATGGAAAATTGCAATCTATCAGAAGGTTCATCTCTCAATTGGCAGACAAGTGCCACCCATTTCCTCACCTTCTACACAAGAATGTCCCTTTCAAATGGAACGAGTCATGTGAATAGGCATTTCAGCAATTAAAGGAATATCTCATGAAACCACCAGTATTGATGCCACCAATTCAGGGCCAGCCTCTAATACTGTATATCTTAGCTACACCCACAGCTCTGGGAGCTCTCCTTGCACAGAAAAACTATGACGGAAAAGAGCAGGCAATCTACTATATCAGTTGAACACTTGTTGGGTATGAATTACAATACACACCTATCGAAAGAGCATGTCTAGCTGTTATCTTCGGTTCACAAAAATGGAGACATTACATGCTGTCACACTCTATCAAACTGATAGCAAAGATCGATCCACTCAAATACTTACTCAACAAGGCAGCCCTAACAGGTAGATTGTCTAAATGGGTCATGCTGCTTAGCGAGTTTGATATCGAATATGTAGACAGGAAAGCAATCAAAGGCCAAGTACTAGCAGATCAACTGGCAGATGCACCTCTAACGGCTAACAGTGCTCTGAGCTTTGAATTTCTAGACGAGTCTATCTTTCACATAACCACAACAATCTGGAAAATGTACTTCGATGGCTCATACACCCAACATGGCTTGGGGGCAGGTATCTTATTGATCACACCTAATGGAGACACCATTCCCAAATTATACAAATTAATGTTTCCCTGCACTAACAACGTGGCAGAGTATGAAGCCCTAGTCATCGGTATCAAGCTAGCAGTTGAATGGAATATCAAAGAGCTTCAAGTGTATGGCGATTCACAGCTAGTCATCAATCAAGTGAATGACGACTACCAAACAAAATATGAGAAATTGATCCCTTACAAGAGAATGGTAGATGACTTCAAAGAATACTTCATCAAGATCTCTTTTGAGCAGATACCAAGGATTGAAAACAAAGCTGCAGATGCCATGGCAACAATCGCATCTCTCCTCGACATTCCAAATAATCAATCTCGCTATGAGTTCTTGCTAGAGCCAGTGTCCTGTCTTGCATAGGACACCCCTGAGTCCCATATCATTTGCCACATTGTTGGAGCCAATTCCCCCCTCTATGGAAAGATATTTACCTATCTTAAAGAGAATACCCTCCCACCCGATCTCTCTAGTAACCAAAAGAGAACCTTCATCCGTCAGGCATCCCGGTATGCCATTGTCGCCAATACCCTATATCGTAGAAGTCTCGATGGTACTCTCCTTAGGTGTCTTGATAGTGAGGAATATCAAACCACCCTGAGCGAAATACACGACGGTATATGCGGGACCCACTCTAGCAGCCCTACCCTAGCCAAGAAACTCATACGCATGGGGTACTACTGGCCAACTATGGAACAAGATTCCTATCATTTTGTAAAGAAGTGCAAGAAGTGCCAAATCCATGGGAACCTGTTACATGCACCAACACAGGAACTGCAACCATTAATGACTCCTTAGCCTTTCTGTCAGTGGGGACTCGACTTAGTGGGCAAGATTCACCCTCCTTCCTCAAGCGGCCATAAATTCATAATCACTGCCACAGAGTACTTCACGAAGTGGATTGAAGCTGTGTCCTTAGCCAACATCACAGGCAAGCAGATTGCCTCTTTTATCTTGAACTATATCATTTGTCATTATGGTGTCCCTTCGTCCATTATCACAGATAACAGATGACTCTTCAAAAACTAAGATGTCAGGGAACTATGCGACAAATTCCATATCTAGCACCACTTTTCAAGCCCCTATTACCCACAAGGCAACGGCCAGACTGAGGCATAAAATAAAACCATTCTAAAAATACTAAAGAAAACTGTCAATGATGCCAGCCGTGATTGGCATGTCCAACTAAATCCTGCACTGTGGGCCTATCGCACAAGCATTCGCACAGCCACAGGTGCAACACCATACTCCCTAGTCTATGGATCTAAAGCTATCTTGCCCATTGAAGTTGAGATCCCATCTTTGCGAGTCTCATTAAAAGGCCTCATATCAGATGAAGAGTACAGAGTAACCAGACTCCAAGAATTAGAGCTGCTCGAAGAGAGAAGGCAACATGCCTTTAACCACCTGAAAGCATATCAGCAACGCATGTCCAGAAGCTACAATCATAGAGTAAAGCCCCAGATATTCCAAGTCGCTGACCTAGTCTTAAGAGAAAATCCCAGAAATCAGGAAGATAGAGAAAAGAAAGGAAAGTTTGAACCTAACTGGCTGGGTCCCTAAGTCGTTATCACTACTTATGGATCAGAGGCATATCAATTGGCTACATCTGAAGGTGAACTGTTCAATGATCCTATCAATAGCATGCACCTTCACAAGTTCTATACCTGAAAACCCCAATGTAAGGGAGTCCTAAAAAAATACAAAAAAATTGAAAAAGTGATAAAAAAATACAAAAAAAATAAAAAAAAATCAAAAAATGAGAAAATAACAAAAAAATCATCCTACAGTGAAAACCTGGCAAACAGGCGCCTAGGATAGGTACCATGGTGAAAACCTGGCAAACATGCGTCATGTGTACTTTTAGCTTCTCGTGTAAATAAAAGCAAGTGGTGAAAACCTGGTAAACAGGCGCTATCTATGACAAACTACTTCCTCCATCTGTTCTGACTTCATGTCTCTTGTGTCCATCGTATCGTTCATCTTGAACCAGTCCTTTGAACTGTCGTCGAACTACGTCACCTCTGAGTTATCACGTAGGCAAGGCCATTCTTAATGCGCCACCGAGGCTCCGCTTCACTTCACTCCATGCCACAGTCCTGTCTGTCCCATATCTAGTCCTTCTATCAATCTGAGTCCATGCTATTTCTGCACCACTTTGCCATCGCCTAGGTCTTAGGTCCGCTAGGGTTTACCCCGAACTACGTTGCCTCTGTGTCATCACGTAGGCAAGGCCATTTAGCAATGAGCCCCTGAGGCACTAGGTTAGTCCTTTAGGGCCCATCTCTCCATGTTTGTCTGTCGTCTCGCCTATATTAAGTCGATCTTTGTCTAAACTAGGGGCAACTCCTCGACCTAGTTGTAGATTTGGATCCTTGAATGCCACTTTTCTAAGAGGATACCAATAAGGATTGCGATACCTTTCACTAGACAAGCAAGCACAACAAAAACAAGCTACCCAAAACAAAGATCTTGAAGCAAAACATCAACCTATCCTAAACAAAGCAAAGCACCATGTCAAAACCCTCAAACTGATTCTGTATCAATTATGGCAAAAGACACATCTAATGCAAAGAAGTTTTGTCAACAAGTTAACTTACAAGGTCTCAAATTTTTGTCATTATGTTTCCCTATGCTACTCAAGGATGCCTAAAGCTAGAGATGCTATGATGGGGACATAATTATTTTCTTTGTCTGCTGCTTGTGGATTAAACTTTGGTAATGTGACGACTTTTGTCTAACGACATGATCAACAAAAGATCATCGAGGACTCCGAGGTCTAAACATGAAAAGGGGCAATCCTTGTCTGTTAAAACACAAGAAGTACTCAGGTCATCTAGATTCAAGTTTGACTAGATGCTTGTATCAATTTGCTATATCAAAATCCATGTAAGGAATGCTCAGGTCATCTCGGTTTAATTATACCTCGATGCTTGTACTTCCTTCCAACATTTCAAAAGGTAAAAAATACCCAAAAAGTGCCCAATGATGAAAGCAAAGTACTTGCAATATCAAGATGACACGTATCCATATCCATATCCATAACATATCCAATTGCATTTCATATCCATATCCATATCCCATGCAATAAAGATTCCATGCAGAATATCAATGTTTACAAAAGCTTGTGATTTCTTCTGTCAAGTCATTTCTTCTATCGATCAAATTTCTATCTGTCTTCATATCTCTCGTCAACAGTTCTAGCTGTCAACCTGGGCAGCGATCCAAATGCAAGTCTATCCTTAATCCATACCAATCAAGTCAAGTCAATCTTGTTAAATGATCCAATCGCAATCAGTGGTCTTGATTATAATCTTGTTGTAAACCATATCAATCAGTCATAACTATCCTTCGTGTTGCTCTAAGGGATATATCGTTCCCCGCCATGACAACACTATCATATATTGTTATCATATCAAATGTCTTAGACAGGATGTTGCATTGTCGAAACTAGACCCAGAGTCTTATACGACATGTTTCATTCCTGAAACTAGACATCATCGATCTATATCATTGGTTTACCACTTGACCGGGGCAATACCTTGCCTATTCTTGTATCATTTGTGCATGCTGGCTTACTTGCTTGCATGTGTCATCATTTTATCTTGCATCACATATCATTCACCTCTTTCTTCTGCATCCAACCATTTCTTTTCATGTCAACCTTCTTCATCGTGAGATTGTCCGTCTCACGCCTTCTGCCTTCTTCCCGTTCAATCTCCCGAGGGGGCATCCTGTCGTTAAACTTATACCAGGGGCAAACTGGGGCATGTATCACCATCAAAAATTCTTTTTCTTTGAAACAATGTGATAAAACACATTGCATCAAAGAGGGGCAAAATGTATACACCTAAAATTGGCATGACTCTACTTAAATAAATATTTTAAATATTTATTTCATCATTCACATTCTTCTATCAATAAATAAATAAATTTATTTATTTATCTGATTCATCTTCTCTCATATTATTAAACAAATTACATTTATTTAATTAATTAAATTCATCTACATCAAACTTCATTCTTCTAAATAATTAAATAATTTTAATTATTTAATTAAAATCTTTTATTCTTCCAAATTTAAATAAAATGCAAATTTTATTTAAATAAAATCTTAAATATCCACTAAATAAAATATATTTTTATATTTTATTTTATTCTTCAAAAATCTCCACAATATAAAATATATTTCCATATTTTATTTATTCCTCTCAATTATCTACAAAATAATTAAATAAAATCTTTTTATTTAATTATGCATTCTAATCTTCAAAAATCATTCTTATCTTCTAAAAATACTTTCCTCTTGTCATACAAAAGCAAAAGCAATTTTAAAGCATCTTTAAAGCAATTTTTCTCTTAAATTAGAAAAATAAATTCTAAATTAAGAAAAGCAAATCTCATCCTCATCAAGAGAGGAGATAACTCCACAAAGCTGCTTTTCAAATGACACATGTCTTTCTTCCATTTGTTGCACGTTCCTCAACAATCCTCCTCCGTTGATCTTCCCTTTTATTCTCAACCATTGATCTTCTTCTACACATCTCTATAAATATAACCTTCTCCTTTTTCATTCGATCATCTATCGTTTGAGCAAACTTATGCTGCAGGAACACGAAATCACCTCCTCCACCAACTCTGGGTCATCGAATATGTGTCTGCACTCCTCCAAGCCAGCGTCCCACTATGACTCATACTCAACCAGCTCTCCCTGAATCAGGAGGTGCATAATCTGGTACACATCCTCAAGAGTAACCGCCATCTCCCCCGTCGGAAGATGGAATGTACCATCCTCGCTGTGGAATCGCTCCACCGTTGCCATCAACATGGCCCAGTTCACGCGAACCTCAGGCATGAAGCACACATAATGTAGACCCATAGCAGCAAGAGCCTCACGATCTATCTCAGTCAACATATACCGCTGCAACAACAGCAACGGGAACTGCTCTCGTGACGAAAGGACATTCCGAATATCCTCCTGCAACCAAGCAAAGCATACCGTCAACGAAATCCATATCCAAGAAAGCCTACTCACAACAATCAAACTATCCTACCAATGACTTAACATATCAAATTAATCAAAGCAACATATCATCTCTTGACTAGATTCTTAGCAATCTCAGAGATCGCTTATCAATTGACGCATCGATCAAGATGCCAATTGGGTTAATTTCGTTAAGTCATTTGATTTTTCCTAATGCAAATGTGCCAATCCAGGTGGCAAATGTGCTGATCCATATCACATGCATCGCTTCACCATGAATGCGCCAATCCATGGCTTGTATGCGCCGTTCTGGCACATGCGCCACTTCTTATAACACATGCGCCACTTCACCGTGGATGCACGAATCCAAGGCTTGTATGCATCATTCTGGAACATGCGCCACTTCTTATGTCACATGTGTCGTTTCCCGCCAAATGCATCAATTCTGAGCTTGTATAAGCCAAACTATCATATGCGCTGAAGTATGTAACAAATGCGTCAATGTCGAGCCTGTATGCGCCAAAATTTCAAATGCGCCACTTCAGAGCTTATATGCGCCATATCGCATCATATGCGCCATTTCGAGGGGCATATGCGCTGAACGGAGATTCGGCGCATCTGTTCTAATTGTTTTTTCTAGCCACTAATGAGCCTAAAAAATTAACTTTTAGCGAGTTTGAAGAACTACATACCGGGGGTCCTGCCTCCGCTGGCCGATTAAACCGTCAGATCCGCTCAAACCGATGCTCCTCATGTGGAATATCCATCTCTCTGGCTGCCATGCTCTCCTAAGCTCTCAAGAGGACTAATCAACTATGGACAAGTATACAAATGAATAGAACTTGTGGACCCAGCTCCTATATATAGCAAGTGAACCATATCAGATTGTATGACAACTGTGGCTACTTCCCATGCTTGTTTCTTTTGAAACATATCCCGTTTTTCTCCATCCTAACCCATTTTCCAGCTTCTTCTTCGTGAGATTGTCCGTCTCACCCCTTTTGCCTTCTTCCCGTTCAATCTCTCGAGGGGGCATCCTGTCATTAAACTTGTACCAGGGGCAAAACTAGGACATGTATCACCATCGAAAATTCTTTTTCTTTGAAACAACATGATAAAACACATTGCATCAAAGAGGGGCAAAATGTATACACCTAAAATTGACATGACTCTGCTTAAATAAATATTTTAAATATTTATTTCATCGTCACATTCCTCTATCAATAAATAAATAAATTTATTTATTTACTTGATTCACTTCCTCCCATTTAATTAAATAAATTACATTTATTTAATTAATTATATTCATCTGCATCAACTACATTCTTCTAAATAATTAAATAATTTCAATTATTTAATTAAAATCCTTTATTCTTCCAAATTTAAATAAAATGCAAATTTTATTTAAATAAAATCTTAAATATCCTCTAAATAAAATATATTTTTATATTTTATTTTATTCTTCAAAAGTATCCACAAAATAAAATATATTTCTATATTTTATTTATTCGTCTCAATTATCTACAAAATAATTAAATAAATCTTTTTATTTAAATATGCTTTCTTATCTTCAAAAATCATTCTTATTTTTTAAAAATACTTTCCTCTTGTCATACAAAAGCAAAAGCAATTTTAAAGCATCGTTAAAGCAAACTTTCTCTTAAATTAGAAAAATAAATTCTAATTTAAGAAAATCAAATCTCATCCTCATCAAGAGAGGAGTTAACTCAACAAAGCTGTTTTTCGAATGAGACATGTCTTTCTTCCATTTGTTGCACGTTCCTCAACTATCCTCCTCCGTTGATCTTCTCTTTTCTTCTCAACCATTGATCTTCCCTCACCCTTCTCTATAAATACAATCCTCTTTTTCTTCATTTGATCATCCATAGCTTGAGCAAACTTATGCTGCAGAAATACAAGAGCGCCTTTGGCACTTCATAGCACTTCATAACACTTCATAGCACTTCATATTCATCCTCTCACATTTGTGTTTGAGACTCATCTTCAAATACAAACAAGTATCCTAGCCATTCTACTCTTGTCATCTTCCACAAGCAAGGGAGCACACGCTTCTGAGGGCTTCACATTTATCAAGATCAAGAGCTGATAGGTGAATAATGGAAGACACAAGGTAAAGGTGTGAGTATCATTTATTTGTTTGTTTAAATCTCCTTTTTCCTTCAGATTTCATTAATGTATTGGGTTTATTATTCTTAATTGATTAATCCGTTTTCCCCTTCACACTTAGCAGTGACAATGTAGGGGCCTAGCTAATTAGGCTCACATTTCCCTTTTTTTCTTGCTTTGACAAATTCCTTTGATTTTCTTTCAGGACCAAGTCTCCTAATGCAAACTCTCTAGCACAAATTTTCTTGTCATAGGATCTGCAAAGCCGATTTTGATATGCTTGGAGGTGATTGAGGGCGTTGAGGTGCCGTTCATTCAATAACTCGAGCTCTTGGAGGCGTGCAACACAGTATTCTTCATCAGTGATAACATTATGCAAAGAGATGCGCAATGAGGGCAATTTATTCTCTATTGGCAGGATAACTTCGACTTCGAAGACTAAGGAATATGTGTAGCTCCTGTAGGAGTGCAGATGCTAGTGCGATAGGCCCAAAGGGTGAGATGGATGTGGAGGTTCCAATCATGACCGGTTTCATTGACAACTTTCTTGAGGATTTGAGCAAGATTTTGTTAGTTGCCTCAGCCTGGCCATTACCTTGGGGATAATACAGAGTGGACCAATGATGTATGTGGAATTGTTCATAAAGGTCTCGAACATCATGGTTTTTGAAAGGTTTACCATTGTCTATAACAATGGCAGATGGGATACCATAACAATAGATGATATGGTAATGGATGAACTTGGTGATTTGGTTTCTAGTGGTGAAAGTGAGAGGAATGGCTTCAACCCACTTAGTGAAGTATTCTGTGGCGGTGATAATGAATTTGTATCCGTCGGAGGAGGATGGGTGGATTTTGCCAATGAGATCTAAGCCCCACTGAGAGAAAGGCCATGGTGTGGTGATGGGTTGCAACGCTTGAGAGGGAGCATGAATGAGATCTCCATGTTGTTGACAAGGCTTACACTTCTTCACGTACTCACATGCATCATGTTCCATTGTAGGCCAATAATATCTGGTACGCATGATCTTCTTGGCTAGAACAATACCAGTTGTGTGTGCTCCGCAGATACCTACGTTGACTTCATGTAGGGCAAGGGAAGATTCTTCCATGTTTACACATCGAAGAAGAGTGCCATCATAGCTTCAACGATAGAGGGTGTCGGCAAGGATAGTGCATCGAGTGGCTTGGTGGATGAGGGATCGTTGTTGTTTACGGGTGGATTCAGGTGGGAAGGTGTGATGTTGGAGGTAGATGTATATGTCGTGATACCAAGGATTTTCAGGATCAACAATCTTACATACAAATTTTGACTCGGTGACATGATATGCTGGCATAAGGATTTGTTCCACAAGGAATTCACACTGATGGCTGTCATGAGGCATATCCAAGAGGGATCCAATAGTAGCCATGGCATCAACTACTTTTTTGTGAAGGCGGAGCACCTATTCAAATTGGATATAGGTGAAAAATAGCTTGTATTCATCAACCATTTGCTTGTAGGGTACTAGTTTGTCATCCTTAGTGAGGTATTCTTCATTGACCTATTTGATAATCAACTGGGAATCACCGTAAACTTTTAGTTGTTGGATGTTCCACTAAACTACGGTCTTAAGGCCAATAACCAAAGCTTCATATTCAGCCATATTGTTTGTGCATGGGAAGACAAGCCTGAATGCTTTGGGGATATAGTCTCCTTGCGGAGTTACCAATAGTATTCCTTCCCCTAAACTATGGTTGGTGAAGGATCCATCAAAATATAGTTTCCATTTTACTGAATGAGTCATGTTTAGGATGGATTCATTTGGAAAGTCAATGGAGAGTGGTTGATAATCTGTGAGGTGCTTTAGCCAACTGATCTGCGACAACCTGCCCTTTGATTTCTCTTCGGTTCACATATTCAATGTCAAATTCACTGAACAACATAACCCATTTTGCCATTCTTCCTATAAGCGAGGTCCTAGAAAGCAGGTATTTGAGAGGGTCAACTTTAGAGATGAGCTTGATAGAATGACTTAGCATGTAGTGTCGCAACTTTTGGGAATAGAAACAATAACTAGACATGCTCGTTCCATGGAGGTGTAGTTGAGCTCATAGCCAACTAGGGTCATCCTAATATAGTATATAGCCCTTTCATGATCAGTATCATCATGTTATGCTAAAAGTGCCCCTAGTGCCATTGATGTCACTGATATATTCAATAATAGGGGATTTCCAGGGATAGGTGTCATTAGGACCGGTGGAGAAGCTAGATATTCCTTGATGCAGTCGAATGTCTGTTGACAATTTTGGTCCCATTTGAAGTGTATATCTTTGCGAAGCAAATGGGCGAAGGGTTGACACTTGTCTACGAGTTGGGCAATGAATTTGCGGATAGCCTGGAGCATGCCTTGGAGACTTTGGAGGTGTCATTTTTTTTTATAGCAGTGACTTTAGCGGGATCCACCTCAATGCCTCTATAGGAAACAATAAACCCTAAGAATTTTCCTGATGTCACGTTGAAGACACATTTCTTGGGATTGAGGTGAAGCTTGTATTCTTTAAAGCATGCAAATATCTATCGCAAGACCTTAGGGTGTTCCTCTCTTGTTTTAGACTTCCCTCAGAGATCGTCCACATAGTCCTCCATGATTTTATGTAGCATGTAGTGGAAGATAGTAGTTATTGCACGTTGATAGGTTTCCCTGGTGTTATTTAGACCAAAGGGTATGACTTGCCAGCAATATGTATCCCAAGGATAGGTAAAAGCAGTTTTGTGTTGATCTTCAGGGGTGATTCTGATTTGGTTGTACTTGGAGAAGCCGTCCATGAGGGAGAGCATCTCGTGTCTTGTTGTGAGGTCTACATTTATGTCAGTGTTGGGGAGTGGAAAGTCATCTTTCGGACATGCTTTGTTGAGGTCTCAGAAATTTTGACAAACTCAGATGCCCCCAGGCTTCTTAGCAACTAGGACAATATTAGAGACCCATTCTAGATAGTCAATAGGGCAGATGAAGTTGACATCTAATAATTTCTGTAGTCCTTTGACAAGCAAGGCAACTTGAGGATGCATCTTGCGGAGTTTCTGTTTAACAAGTCTTGCTTTAGGATGTACTACTAGATAGTGAACGACCAAGGAAGGATCCAACCCTAGCATGTCGGCATAGGACCAATCAAACACATCAGGTGCTTCATGAAGCACAATTGAGAGGTTTGATTTTTCTTCAGTACCAAGACTTTCTGCTAGGCGTGTTAGCTTGGGCAATTCTTGTGTGCCGAGGTTGATTTCCTGGGTGCCTTCAATCAAAATGTTGGAACGTTCCTGCCAATAGGATGGCATGGGGGGAAGGTGGAGATCCTCATCTTCTAGCGCATCATAGAGGTTTTTCACTAGGAGACATGTCTTTATTTTTCTCTTGTGTGTCTGAAAGTGCCTCAGAGAGGTTTTCACAAGGGGATGATTTTCTATTTTTTGAATTTTGCTTTTTTTGGACTAAGGATCTCCTCTTCCCCAAAGTAGGCAAGGGCGTGCAAGCATATATCATACTGTGAGGTGTCGCAGAGTTCTAGGAATGTAGAGAGAGCCTCATCATGTGGAAACATGTCGAGAGGCGGGGGTCCTTGATAATCCCAGGCAATGAGTTTAGGATGAACGAGAGGAAGGTCAATAATGAAGATGGTGTTGTCAGGGAAGATGCATGAAAGATAAAGATCTTCACATGAAGCTATGATGACACTCGGAGTAATGTTTTCAACGATAGGAGAGGATTTAGTTACCTCTATCGAAGCTTTAGCAGGCCCATGGATTGTCACAGTTGGTGGGGCATATCCTAATATGAAGTATTGAGCATATTTCTTAGGAGATGTGGGGTCAACTGGGATAGGTTCTATAGTACCTTGTTCATCAACACCAAGCCCTGTTCTATGATAGGGCATCTTAGCACAAATTTGGAAAGGTACTGGATATTTTTCTTTGAAGTATTCCACATTTCCTGGTGTTGAAGGAATTTCATCACGGTATAACCAATCACTCAAAGCTATTTCTTCGGCTTCTTCTCTAGAGATCTATGCTGGGACAAAGGGAATTTTGTCATTGATCCTGGGTTGTTGTTCTTGTTCTTTCTTTTGGAGATGATGACCATGAGAGTGGGGGGACAACGACAATTGTCCCACATGGAAGGCATTATGAAGCTCATATTCACCACACCCTTTGTCTACGATCTTGACCTTTTGAGGTGTAGAGGTGGAAGATGAGGTGGAAGCGTGTGATCGATCAATGGTGACTTGTGGAGTGGATGATGACATGGATGGAATGGATGAGGGGTCCTTGACATGTTCCCCATAGGTGCTTAGACAGTGGAATTGTCAGTCATAAACAACCTCTAAGGCTTTGCAATATTCAAATGGTTGTTGGTCGGCGAGAATAATGACTTCCACACCGTTATGAGGGAACTTAAGACATTGGTGATAGGTGGATGGAACAACTTGCATAACATGTAACCATAGTTGACCTAGGAGAAGTTTATATGGAAGGTCAAGATCAACCACATGACATAAGGTGGGTAGTGTGAGTGGACCCACCTTGATAGGGAGGCATATGGTACCTTCAAATTCTCTTTCTGTGTTGTCATATGCCTTGATGGAAATGACTAAGGCTTCTAAGTCAGCCGCTAACTACCCCATGAGTTTTGTGAATTTTAATGTACATATATTCAAACCAGATCCATTATCCAAGAGGACCCTCTTGATCTTGTGGTTGGCGATTTGAACTTCGATATGGAGTGCTTTATTATGCGTGGGAACGATGGGTGGCTTGTCAACATGGCTAAAAGTGAGATGGTAGGATGAAGACAATTGAGTCACTAGGTTTTGGAATTGAGTGGGAGGTATGTTGGTGGCGACATGGGATTCTTGTATAGCCTTGTCGAGGATTTTGTGATGGATGGTAGATGTCCTAAGGAGCTCCAAAATGGAGATTTGTGTGGGGGTCTTCCCAAGATGGTCAAGTAGGTTATATTCAGAAGTGGTAGTGGTTGCAGATGGAGATGGTCCCTTTGCGGTTACATGCCCATGGCAAGTAGTAACGACACATTTGGGGGTGCTATTTTTGAGTTTGATGGTGGCGACATGAGTAGAATTGAAATTAATTCAACCTGCTACATTGTCGTAAGGAGGTGGAACGATGTTATAGTTGATGTTGGCTTGGTTGTTGGGATTGGTGTTGGAGGATGATGGTTTGGATGTAGTTTGGTTATTGTTGCGGTGGGGAAGAGGGTCTTGGTAGACTCCTAGGCCATCGTTAGGTGAGGTGTTGTTATTCCCTTCTATTTGGATGTCGCCACGATCGACGAGGTCTTGGATGTAGTTTTTCAATTTTATACATTTACTCGTGGCATGTCCTTTGATGTGATGATAGTTAGAATATTCATTTTCTTTATACCACGTGGGTTCAGGTTGGTTTTCGTCTAATGGTTTCATCGTGGGGAACTTGACCATGTTGGCTTGGACTAGTTTTTGGAACACAACCTCGAGTGGTTCACCCAAGGGAGTATACTTGCATTATGGATTGTTAGGGGGATTCCACTTTGGAGGAGTGGATGGGATTGAGACATTGTTTGAATTGTTTTGGACTACATTTGTCTCCTTAGGCTTAGGAGTGGTGATTTGGATATACTTGGAATCGGTAGCATCATCTCCTACGGTGTTCTTATTTTCAGCCCAAAACTTAGGTTTGTCATTGGATGGTTTGTCATTGTTGTTCTTGTTGTAGATCTTGACCAAACCTTTCGCAATAAGGGCCTTTTCAATGGTGACCCCTTTTTCTATGACCTCATCGAAGGTAGATGCACAATGTACTTGTAAGTGGAAGGCCATTTCTTGGTTCAAGTTTTGGATAAATATGTTGACAAGTTGTTAGGGTTCAGGTAGATCAGAGCAATAAACATTAACAATTATATGTAGATTAGATAACCCAAATATAACAATGAAGAATAACACAAAAGAGATCAACACAAAATTTTAATGTGGTTCACCCAAAATGGGCTACATCCACAAAAACTTAGCCATCCAATGATTTTATTATCCAGTGCAAAATATATTACAATCTTTTGCATCCCGCAACATACATCCTAGCCACTTGTAACAAGCTTTTTGGAAGCTTCTAGAATTAGGGTTTTACAATGTCATTTTTCATTTGTCGGTTAACAAAAAATTGACTACCGACCCCAAATGTGCAAAAAAAGAAAAAAAAAACTACCAGCCCTAAACCCCGGCAAGGATACGTTACGAGTGTATAATATTTGCATGATCAGTCACCACATACTGACAATATCCCACTTAGAGACTGATCAGGGTCCACACCAAATAATCTCCCACTTGGAGACTGATCAGGCTCCACACCAAATAATCTCCCACTTGGAGACTGATCCTAGATGACACCACTGCACTTGTAGCTCCCATTGGATTACAGGCCTGGCCGGTTTCTTATGTCCACCATTATCAGTCATGAAGGTCAACAGAAACTAATGAGGAAATCAGTTTCTCTCGTGTAACTGCCTTTGTGAACATATCTGCATGATTCTCACTTGTGTGAATTTTCTCCAGCTTCAACTGTCCATCCTTCAAAATTGACTGGATGAAGTGGTATCTGAGTTGTATGTGCGTAGTTTTTGAATTTAGAGCTGAATTCTTAGCAAGATGAATGACACTCTGGCTATCAATGTACAAAGGGCTATCTTCTTGTCGTTGTCCCAATTCCTCTAGAAAATGTTGTAACCCCGACAAGGATACGTTACGAGTGTACAATATTTGCATGATCAGTCACCACATACCAACACAAGTTATTTTTCAGGGGTTGTCCAAGGTAGCCTACTAGCAAGGGCTCTCCATCTTTGTAGGTAAGCAGCGAAACTTTCACCACTTCATTGTTTGGTATTGCAAAGGTCGAGCATAATGATTTCATGCTCTACATTGTATGAGAAGTGGGCAACAAATTTCTCTGAAAGATTAGCGAAAGTTGAGATGGAGCCACAAGGAAAGTGCATAAACCATTCAAGGGCTTGTCCTCCTAGGCTTCGTGGAAAAAGATGAAGGGGGAATTGGTCATCATAGGCTATTCTTGGCATGCCATGAAAAATTCCTTAATGTGATTGCGAGGGTCTCCTTTTCCCTTGTATTTATCAAAGTTTGGCATTTCAAAGTGTTGGGGAAAAGGTGTGATGGCGATGTTTCTATCAAATTGATAGGGACATAAGTCTTCGAACTTATAATGTTTCTTTTGGGTCCCTAGTTGGATGCTTTTGAGAGTGTTTTTTATCTCTTGCCATTCTTGATCAAAAGGATTAGAAAGAGGTGGTTGTGATGTGTTGGAGTGGGGGTTGTTGTGATGATGATTGTTGTTGTTGAGGGTTGATGTATTGTTGTTGTTGGATGTATGGAGGTAGGCCTATAGTTTTCTGCGTGAACATGAGACCCATATGTTTGTTGTTGGGGGATGATTTGTTGATTTTGGAGAGGTGGTTGTTGTTGGGTGGCGTATGGATATTGCATCAAGGACCCATGGGGAGGTTTTTGATGCATGGATGATTGATATGTTTGAGTGGGATTGGTATAGCTCATCAAGGGATTTTGTGATTGCTTGAATGGATTAGCGGCTTGGATGGGCATTTATGTTGTGGGTGGTAACACGGTTTGAGTGATGATCGACCTTTGAGGGATATTCAAAGGAGGAAGGGGTTGTGGAATGAGATTGGCATTGGATGGATCTCGAGGGATGTTGGACATGTTTTGTGAGATGACAATTTTTGGATTGGTGGGCATGTTGGGATCGGGCATCAAATGAGAAGGCATTCCATAAGGTTGTTCTAATACTTGTGGTTGTGATACAACATTACGCCTTATGTGTTGATCAAGGGTGTGGATGGTGTTGGTGTTCGACACATAGCTAGCCCATGGATTGTCATAAACGGGTTCGTTGGGATTAGGGACACATCACCATGGTTGATCTCGAATGGGTGATGGTGGTTTTCATGGAAAATGGTTTTAAGTTTATCATGGTCATATGAATATGGAAGGCGTGCGCCATGTTCAATGAGGTGTTCAAGAAATTCATCCTTATGGTTGTCAATGAATTGGTCAAATTTGTCGTATAATCTCTTTTCATTGAGAAAATTGACAAAGGTGGGTGAATAGGTGTGATGATGATGAGTGGATGTTTCACCCATTTTAGGTTGATTGACATATCCCTCCATATTACTCGTGGTAAAGTCATGGGGAGAGAGGGGTTGGTAATGAGAGTCCATTTACTTCCTAGCTCGTGATCGTGTGATGGGAGGCATAAAAGGTGAACTTGGATAGGATTTGGATGATGAGGTCCCTATGATTATGGATGAGGATTAAGTCTAAGTTCAAAATCTAGATCAAGATGATTAAAGATCAAGGATTATTCCTATATACTTAGGGTGGACAAAGAGCTTAAGAAAAAGGACAATAGGATTATCTTACTTGGGGTAGACAAGACGCACCATGCAAGATGGGATTTCTTGAAGTCCACTAACTTAGGAGTTGCCTATATTCCCAAGCTAATTTATCCAAGAGGGATGATGATTTCTAGTTATAGTAAAATTAAGATAGACAAAGTCTTAATCTTAACATAAACAAGGGGATGATTGATCTAGATCCTAACCTTAGAATTTGGATAAGATTTTGATTGATTTGCGATGAGCATTGATTTTGGATTTGGATAATAAGCCTATGGTTGGATGAGGATTTGATTGCTTTTGGGATAATGATTGGTTATGGATGATAGGGGTTGATTATGGATAAAAGTGGTTGATTATGGATGATGGGATTGATTAAGGATTGACTAGGATTAAGGTTTAATTTATGGATGATAATGGATGATGAACAAGGATTTGATTAAGGATGATGATTGATCAAAGATTAGAAAGACAATAATGGATTATGGATAATAATGGTGATTATGGATGGTAAGGATTGGGTTGATTAAGGATGATGAAGATAATATTGACTATGGATTAACAAGGATGGATAATCAAAGATTATGATTGACTATAGATTATGGACGGTGATTAATGATAGGTAGTGGAGATTAAGAAGAATGATTGATCATGGATTATAATGATAATGATGGAATAAGACTACTTGACTATGGATGATAGGGTTTGGATTGATTATAGATTAACAAGGATAATGACTAATATGATGACGAGGATAATGGTTAATGAATGAGGTTAGATCACAAGCTAAGGGGGACAAATGGACATGGATAAGGCTGATGTGGCTTGTAATGTCAAGGGATGATGTGGAAGAGATGATTTTGACAACCAGAAGGATGAAAAATTTATTTTTATAAGTCTATGGAAAATGGGTACTGAAACAAGAAATGGGCGTTGATTCACAGAAACTAGGCATTGTTTTGTAGGAATTGGGCGCTGATTTAGGACAGTGATGATAATTGTGATTTTCAAGATGTTTGGTTGGATTTTTTGGCAAGATTTCACACACAACAATCACAATGGTTGTTATACTAACTTTGGAAGTGGTTGCGAGAGGTGATTAGCCTTCACAGTTTATAAATGGCTTTCACGGGTTTTGCACAATTGAAGACACATCAAGCACTTGTATACAACCTAAAATTATTCAAGTGGGAGTGACATATCTTGTGGATCTCACGAAGTGGTCGTGGGTCAATCTCAACTCAAAGTGAACTGAGATTCTCACCCCCACTAATACCTTTGATGCTATAGCTTGGTTAGATAGGGAAAATAAGGGCTTGGACCACCTTACCCCCTCACCTTGGAGACTTTCATCTTACCCAAAGCATATCCTATCTCAAGTACAATGGTATGGTGAGCATCTTCCCCTCCTCTGCAATGGTGCACCACAAGATATGACAACTAAAAGGTCTTATCTAGGCTTAACAAGGCTTCTAGAGGTGTCCTCTAGCGTACTCAAGGTACTTGAGGTCCAATTCCATGAATGGGGGTGTCCCAATCGACTAACACTCAACCACTCAAGTATTGGCGGACTAAGGGTCATGGAGGTCTATTGCTTGGAGGTGAGAGGGTCCTTCCTTTAAAGGAGTCTTTCAATTCTCACAATATTTATATACCGCGTTGAAAAATGCGGTTGAGGTCATCCCTTGGGGGGATGAAATCCCCAAGCAAGCCTCCTAAGAAGAAACTACTTCCCAATTTTGATCACCCAAGATCGCAGGAAGCGCAAGGGGAGAGCATACGTGAAGAAGTGACCTCTTTGTGTATGAAAGCAAGTAAACAAGGTTGAAAATAGACTTTTAATCCCCAAGATCACCCTAAGGTGCGAGGGGAGAGCATACGTCCAATTCCAAACCTAAGACATGACAAACAAGGTTAATTTACCCCTACTTCAAATTTAGTGCAACTAATACTAGTGGAAAAAATGGAGTCTTTCACGGCGGGGCTGCACCAAATGTGTTAGTAGTCTCAAATTGATCTTGGACGATCGTGAGGAGCTGCAAAAACCAAAGTTAGCCCCAAACAAAATGATGAAAATCAAATTTTAACACCTATAGAGAACATGCGCTAATCTGCAGGAAATAGGTGCTAATATAGAAAACAGGTGCTAATTTGTAGAAACAGGCGCTACTTCAAATAGAGGTGCGAATTTAAGGGAAGCAGGTACTAAAATACTAAAATTGTATACCTGTTGACTAGGCGCGACTATGTTCGGAATAGACGCTGGAACGAAACAGGCAGAGCCTCCCCTTGTAAAATCATTAAATTTGCAAACCAGAGAGGTATACCTGCAAAAAACACTGATTAGAAGCCTAAGCACACTATGTCAAACCACAAAGGTTTAACAACCCTAGATAAAAACCCCTATTTTATGATAATAAAGTGGGTGTGCTAATATAAGAAATAGGTGCTGATCTAATAAATAGGTGTTGTTCTACAGAGAATAGGCGCTATTGTGCAACAGACAACACTTCCTCCTTGTCTCTATGTTTTCTTCTACAAAATAGAGAACTAACTAGCACAAAAGATCAGTAGGAGTCACTTTGAAACACAATGCATGAAGGGAAGTTGCAAAATGATTAGATACACATGCTTAAACATTAATTATACCTTTGCAAATATCAGGTGTTGATCCCTGAATAGGCACTGGTATCCTAGAAATGGGCGCTACTTTGCAGGAAACCAGCACTGATATGACTTGTCAACACAAAACATGCAAAAAACCATGTAAAAGTTAGTGAAAAAGGGTGTGGGGGTCCCATCAGGTGTGCCAAAAATATCTACGATGAAAGTGGGAAACCTATTTGAGTGCAAACTATCCTAGATTGCTCCCAATCCGAAGTCCAAAGGACCTCAAGATTAGGCCTAATTGATAATGCACTAAACTATCTATCTTGCACTCTATCTAAGAACAATTAGCAATGATTTACCCTATTTGATATGATTCTATGCTATTCTAACTTATGATTGCTCTAAACTAAGTGATGTTGAGTACTCAAAATGGCAGAATATCTTTGCATATGATGGCTTATGAAAAATGGAGGTGGAGGCCTCAATTTATAGATTTTTGGGGATGGAAATGGAGGGTTAGGATCAAATTGAGAGATCAAGTGTTGAAATTGCTTGAGGATCCTCAAGAAAGGAGAATTGGACAAATGACATGATGAGAATGGGTGAGAATTTTGCTCCAAGATTCAAGCGATGATTAATGGATAGGAATGCAAGTTTGAATGGATGGATGGCTAGGATTGGGCAGGTGTATGACATGTAAGGCCTCATTTATGAAAAGACAAAGCTTGGATTTAGTGAGGAATTTAAAATTGCATGGAGAGGACAAGTGGAATTAAAAATTAGAGGAATAGTGTATGAATAGTGCCACATATAATTTTAAATTTGCATGAATAGTGACACTTGGAGTGGGATGGAAGAAATATGACAAGTGTACACATTTTGGAAGATTTGACCATGCTTCCAAAGTACCACTTGTCATGTACATGCATGTACATGGAATGACAAGTGGACTTCTAGAAATATGGGGGTTTGTAATGAAGAATTAATTCATGTGCACATGTTTTAGAAGAAAATAATGATGATTACTAAAAGTAATCAAAAGTGGATAAAATAGAAATTAAATAAATATGGTCATTTATTTAATTTTTGGAGTATGAATTATGAACTATAGTTGCAAAAATATTTAATTCTTGAACTATAGTAGAGGAATTTGATTTTTGTGAAAGGGGAAGGTGAAGGATAAATTAATTAAATAATTAAAAACTATTTAATTAATATTTGGGTCGAATAGAGTGATGTAGGAGAATCGATTTGAATTGTGTGAGTGGATGAAAGTGGTTGTAACTATTTTTAGACGTATACAGTGCCTATTGAATGTTTCCCACTTCCATCTATCTATCCAACCTAACAGATGCACCTGCACAAACAGTCTCTTTAGAATATCACACTAACTTCTCACTTATGAACAATGTGGTTGAGAGTGCTTAATTAGTTTGAACAAGTTCAAAGCATCCTTGCTATAGCCATGCATTGTACATGTTACAATCATTCAATGAGGCCTTATTAGGGTGACACATTCAGTCAAGCAATTAGCATGCCTTCTGTATGCTGCCACATTTTGAAATGGAATGGAAAAATATGACTGAACAATGCTGCAAACATAGACGAGACTTTAACAATTAACAAGGGGACTTCCCTAAGTGCTTTATATGGGGAAATGACTATTTTAACAATGCCTTCAGTTATTTGTGCCTATTGAACGCTTCCCACTTCCATGCATCTATCCAACCTAACAGATCTAGCACTTGCACTTGACATATGAAAATCAAACTGCTACCAATTGTTAGGCCTCCAAATACTCCTGCTGCCTTTTGGTAATACATTGATTAGACGTAGAAATATTTCCCAATCTGATTATTTTCTTATAGCTTGTTTGTAAAGTTTCTTCTAGGTGGTATGGGATAATTGGTTTCAGAAATCCATTGCAAGGATTTTCTTCTCTTTGAACCTTATTCAGTGACAACGGTGATGTTGTTCTAGGCTATAAACACATTTAAAAATGATTGTGATTTGTCACCTTATCAATATGAACTCCCATAAATTTGACCATTGATTAGAAGTCCCTGCTGAGGGACTCCGAAGGAATCAAATGACAACATATATATGACACTTAATATAAAGAAAAATAATGGAATGCCACACAAAACTCACAGAACTCTTCATTACAACTCTTGTTACACACGACATTGAATATAAATAAGAATAATGGAATGCCACACAAAATCCATTGAACTCTTTGTTACAACTCTTGTTACACGTACCCTTTTTCCTTCTTCAAAAGAATGGATGTGTTAGCATTTTAATTTGTACTTTGCAGCACAACACAAACTGGAACAATGTATAAGACAAAACACAAACCGGAACAATGTATAAGAAAAACCTTTCTTTGAATTCATAGGGGAAGCTCCATTTTACAAAGAGTCAAGGAAATTATATATTTCCTTAATTAGAAAATTGAAAAGTAAGACCTAGAACTAGTGGGGATTTCTTTGAGCATGCGGTAATACAAATTAAAAGAAAATGTATCTTTTTGTTCCTAGGCTAGAGCACAAGGCTATTCAACATTTATGCACTAGACAAGAGACTTTTTTGATATATTTTTGAATGCTAAAAATCTAATCTAGAGGAAGTGAAACTACACTTACTTTTTATAGCTAAAATCAAAGACCACAAGAAGATGAGTACACACTAGGATTGGATTTAGGAAAACATACACGTAAAACAAGAAATTGAATAAAAAATTACATAGTGAGTGTTTAGCATTTTAATTTGTCTTTTGCAAGACAACACAAAATGGAACAATTTGTATGGTAGAACCGTTCCTCATATTAGGAGGGGAAGTTCCTTGAAATCCAAATAAACCTTAAAACAAAACTGATTGACTATAGACTAAAACTATAAACAAGATATACAAATATGCACACTATACAAGATTTTTTGGGGGGGTTTGAATAAAAAAAATAATTATTTGTCTATGTTTTTGCCTCAAATACAGGGACTAGACTGTTACAATCATACCCTACAATGAGATTTTTAGATGTTGAAGGGAAGCAAACTAACACAACTTTCTACTGGCTAAAATAGAGACCAACAATCTGTTGCAAATAAGATTTTAAGGAATAACACAGTTTCAAGAAGTAAATAGCTGAATTACATTCAAAGCTACAATTCAGATAGACATATGTCATCAATTCAAAGTTTGACTCAACACAAGCTACTTTCAATTTACTGATGAAATTATCAACACAAGTTCAATGCTAATTTGAGTTGAATAGTAGCTTCAGTGTAAATTCCACTATCATTTAGAATGTTTTGTGTTCAAGGCACTTATTTATAGGTTATAATGAATAACTTTTAAGGATTTAAGAATAATAATTAAATATTCTAAAAAGAAATGTTTTAAAACTTATCTCTCCAAAAAAATGTAGAAAAAGTGAAAAGAAGCAACTTAGAGCAAATCTATCTTAAAACAATTAATAAAATACAACTACTAAATTTGCTTAAAAAGATGTAATAATGCCTCAAAAGATGTTTTATTTTTGGACAATGAATGAGGACCTCTAGTTCACATGCATTCATTGTCCAAAAATAAAATACAACTAACTTGATAAAACAATGACCATCCCTAATTTCATTTCTACCTTTATAAGACACCCCTCTACATACACTATTATTATTAAAATACCCCAATTTTATTCAATTTTATAATGTACCTATTTTCTTTTTCACTTTTTTATATCCTCTTATTCAACCTTTCATATTTTGGTTAGAAAATTCGAGCAACTGGGAATATAGAAAATGTACACTAGCTAGGCAAAGAAAACAAACCACTCAATGCTTGAACATAGGGACCATAGTTTAGAGCTTTTGGTTGATTGCCTTGGACAAAATTGAATACAGAGGATCCAACACAGAGAGCAAACAGGAAAAAAAAATAGTGCATACACAATCAAAACCGAGTTTCAAATAATGGCAGAAGCTTTTGTAGCATGTGGCCCCATTTCACTCATTAGTGCCTAATCTTTAGCTGGTAGTCAAACTTGTTTCATTTATTTTCTAATCACCCGGCGTCCTAATATTAACCTTTGATCAATGAACTGGTAGCATGTGGGCGTTCAATTGATGAAAAGAAAAAACCCACTCGATAGGATCCTCATGTGCCCCAGAGTTAACTCCTACGACATGGCAACAAACCCTTATTCTTGGACATAATAAAGACGGTTTAAATTAATGGAGAATGACGGCCAAATGCCCATCGATGGCAATGCCGTAAGCAACTGTGCCTGTCGACCGACTGTCACTTGCCTGCCTTTGAGCACTGGCACCATGGGAAGCATTAAAACGACTCGATAATAAATTCCCTTGGTTCAAATTTTGTTTATCTATTTGATTCATTAGTCGGGATTCTATTAAGAAGCTAGAAACCTGGTTTTGTACACAAATTCAAGCTCAAACCTACCAATTGTGTCCTGCACACACGCCCTATTTTGCCAAATGGAGACCCCCTTTTTGTTTTTGTTATTTTGGCTTAGTCTCAATTTTGATCTCTTGGCTTGAGGAAAATGAAATCTTGATCGATTGGATAACTTGCTCTACATTTAGATATTTTGACATGATTGGGCTTGCTGTGATGTTTTAAGTAATTGAGTTGAAGTGTCTTGATTGATGTTGAGCTTAAGAAGTAGCTCCTTGTATGCTTTTGCGTTGAGATTGTATTTCATTGAAATTTGTGCTGAAATCATGTGTCATCGGACAAAGTGCTACAAACTTACATCACATGATAAGTGCTAAAAACTGTGGTCACTTGACATATCCGATGTCCATCAAAAGTTCTGCCAACTTCGAACGCGGGAGAAGCGGGCCTTTGTTATGACAAAGGATATTGTGCTAATATTCCTTAGCACAAAACATATCCTATGAAGCCCTATTTCTCTGCATATCCCATCTAGTGGCATTTCCCCGCTTTTGGTTCAATAGTGCCTAACACCCTGTCGACTAACAACGTCATTAATGGCATTTGTCAAAGCGCTTAAGAGGATGAATTCTATCGTTAATTCCTCATTTAGATTCGAAACCTTTCAGTGAACCTAAGCTCCGTGAATTTGGTGATTTCCCAAGTGATTTGTTGCGCGATTTAGAGCTCCCCATGACGATTTAGAAAGATTTGGAGGGCCGACTTGTGGGTGTATCAAGTGTTTTAATTGTGTACCAGGTCGACCTCTATTACACTTTCTCCCTTCAATTAACTGTTGGAATCCTTATTTGAGCTTGAATTGCTAGACTTGTTTTTTTTGTCTTCCGATATGGATTCTTGCAAGCTTGAATGATGTGAGTAAACCCTATTGCATTTCATTTTGTTTCTTTAAATGTTCAATTTAAGCTGATTAGGGTTTTACTCATTCAAATAGATAGAGCTCTATTTTAAAGAAGGATTTCCTTGTGTTAGGGTTGTTTGAAGCATTTCGTTTTGGGTAGGGGAGTTTAGAATTCAACGGTTTCTAGATTAGGGCACGATATTCCCTATAAGTTAGATATTTGAAATGTGACCTAGGTGGGAATTTGGCCATAGCGCAACTTTTGATCTTCAAAGAATATATCCATTAGACCTTAAAAACATCATTGATCCTATGGAAAGGGTTCTTTCAACTTAACACTGAGAAAAATTTAGGTTTAGGATGCTTTTGCGCTAATATCGCTCTTCACTGGATATATCTGGTGAGGTCTCATTTCCTCGCATCCTCGAGTCAGTCGTGCTTTCCCCGCTTTGCATTAGAATTTTTTGGAAGAAGGTATTGCGCTATCTTCTTGCTACATCGGACATGTCTGGCAAACCCCCAAACCCCTACTATCTGGTGAAGCGTTTCCTACCTGCTTCTGAAGTCCCAAAATACCAAGTGTCCCTTAGTGCTATAATATCACAGTACCGAATATATCCATCAACCTCCAATTTTCCCACTACCTGTTACTCTTTGTTTTCGCCACAAAGATTGGATATGGCATCTTGCATCAGTACACTAGGCGTTGCGCTGAAACATCACATGACAAGATATATCTTGTGAGGTCCTGAAAGCCCGCATATCTGGTGAACCTCCAAAACCCTGCTTTGTCCTGTTAGGTTCAAAAGATACACTTTTTTATTAGTATGACTGATTTAATTTAGTTCTCACCTTGCACTAGGCTTATTGGACCATGATTGCTTATTTTTAGGCATCTTTTAAGGCACTGCATACCAATGTCTCGCGACGGGGCAAAAGCCTGCTTTTTACTACAATCACATCAGTTTAGAGTCCAAATAGATCCAATAACTAAGAATGGTAAAAAACAAGATATTAT
The DNA here is from genome assembly GCA_027924645.1 of Cunninghamia lanceolata. Lineage (NCBI taxonomy): Eukaryota > Viridiplantae > Streptophyta > Pinopsida > Cupressales > Cupressaceae > Cunninghamia > Cunninghamia lanceolata. The sequence continues at coordinate 243,000 of BSBN01000197.1, forward strand.
GTATCTCTTCATGATCTAGGACTTAGGTTTAAAGCACAATGAACTGGTATTTACTAGGGTTATGTCCTGCAGGATCAATGTCTACAAGAGCAGTCAACATGAAGTACGAGTTTAAGGGAATTCCTCCAGTGACCAAAATCACCTCAGCCTAGAATGACATAGGAGATACAAACCTAGGTCATATTGACTTAGATGGGTTCAGACTCCAGATCTTTGATGATAATCCAACCAAATGCGCCAAGAGAATCTGAGATAATGGAATAGCACAAGTTGCAACCTTCCCAACTTCAGTGCAGAGTCCAGAGTTGATCATTGCCTGTGGAGAGAGATATCATCCCAAGACAAGATCAGCGGTAGCCCAAGATGGTAGGGTAGTGGCTAGTTTTACTGAGGAAGCTCTTGCTAAAGTATTTGACATTCCTCTTGCTCCCACTTTGACAGTAGTTACTAAAACTCATAATTAGAATATGTATGACCAAGAGCCAGAGGTCTACAGGAGGCTCATAAATGAAAGATGGATGATGAAGAAAAGATCAGCTAGGTCAAAGCTTCCTTAGGTGTTGTATAGGAGTGATTTCAAAGATGAAGTGGGTGACTTGGTTACTCTACTAAGTAGAATTATGGGATTGCCCTCTGCCTCTACTTTTGAAGGCTAGATGTTTGGCTACATTGAGGAGATCCTCAAGGGAGAAATGAAGTTACATTGGGCTTACATCCTCAGTGACAATATTCATGAGGCTTTCCTTGCACTTAACTAAGACAAAACCTTTCGTTGGACCTCATATGTTGTATACATGTTGGCAAGGGGCAGTGGGAAATGTTGATGGTCAACTGAAATTATATTAATGTTATCCCCAGTTAGAACTTTCACAATCTTTGGTGCACTACAAGATAGTTAATGATGCATTTACAATGCATATAACTAGGATGTTGCAAGGAGATATGTCTAGGAGATTATTTTTGGAGGCTGCCAATGTATTATAGACTTATGGAAAATGGTATATACAATTCCCCAAATTTACTTATATTAGAGTTCAAGGGTTTAGGGGGTCCCTTATAAGCTGCCAAAATATGCAACAGACAAGATTATACACATGGAGTTGACTAGGCAGTTGTGCACCTGCCATGGGATGTTGAAACATCTACATAGAGCCTCCATCAAGTTTTCCATCATTTTGGGCAGAGGTCTCTTCACTTGCATCACCATAGGTGCAACTGAATATTCTGACACTGAACTCTAGTTGTTACACTTGAACTTCTACAAAGCCAGAACTCATTTTGATCCATTTGGTACAATTGAGAAACATGTTAGCAGGAAACTCTTTCACAAAGAGCATCTGGAGGATTTTTGGGCCAACTACCCGGATGAACATGAAGTTATCAGAAGAAAATGATCAAGGTTGTCACTAGAGTATATCATCATGTTCCACATCGCCCAAGTACCTAATCAATTGATTGACAATGGGGATGTGATCAACAAGAAGAATGGAGAGTAGTATTTGGACAGCCCATCCCACCTCTAAACTGGGATGAGGTAGAGGAGAGCTCCTTTGATGAAATTATGAAACCTCCAATCAGATAAAATAGGATATGTGTACAAAACTAGATAGCTCAACTGACTACAACAGGATGAACCCATTGAAGCTGAGGAAGAGCCAGAAGTTGGGGCATCAAGAGATGCAGCTAGGGCAATTGATGTTGACAGTGAATGAACAAAAGATGACATACCAATTGCAGAGAAAAGGGGTAAAGGAAAAGTAGCTAAGGAGCCAAAGAAGCAAATGAGAGGCGACATTTCTCCTCCATAGACCAGAACTTCAAAAAAGAGAACTATATTGCCAAGTGGAGAAGGAGAAGGGTCAAAGGTTAAGAAGGAAAAGACAACAAAGAAGGCACCTATTGTGTCAGGCTCTTCTGCTTCTGCTAGTGCTCCTATAGCACCACCCCCTCTTCCACTGTTCTTCCTACTACATCAACTATATCTACTACTATTGTGTCCTCTTCCCCTGCTGTTCCAAGCATATCACCTCTTGTCTCCTCTAGTGCTCTTGTCACCTCTTCTTCCCCTGTTGTACTCTCGGCTACACTTTCTTCTTCTCAACCATCCTCTCCTTCATTACCAACCATTAGCCCCTCCACTTCCTCATCTTCCTTACCTTCCATTTCCATCTCATCCATCAATCTTCCCATCTCTTCATCCCCTTCATCTCCTTCCCCATTTTCTTTTTCATTTCCTCTATCTCATCCACTCCACTTTCCTTCCTCTCTTTGCCTCCCATTTCCACTATCCTTTCACCACCATCCTTATCCTTGCCACCCCTTAACCTTGCCAATCCTATCATTCTTTCCTTCGTTCTTCCTTCTCCCTCCATCCCTCCTTCCCTAGGTTCTGCAACATTTACAAACCTATCACGGGTGTAGCTATCTAGTTTTGCTGTATATTCTATGATGTCCATCAATAATTCCTTGATTCGGTCATTTATGGACAGCAAGGATGATCCTAATCCCTCCTCTTCGTAGGCACCACTACTGGAAGGAATAGAAAAGGTTTGTGTAGAAATGAACATCAACACTGCAGAGGAGGTCATTATTGAGGATGTGTCAGACAAGCCTCCCATGGATATGAACACAATAGAGATAGTAGACTTGGATGATAGTCCTGTTAAGGACAATATAGATGACACTGTGTTGAATACTGGTGCACAAGACACTATATGGAACTTACAGCAGTTGAACAAGACCAATTCACCTCCAAGGGTAGATACAATGATTACTGGGAATGAGGATGGTGTGGATAAAGGGACAATCTTAGGAGATGCAATTCTTTCATATCCTTTGAATAAAGGAGATAGTCACATTGGCTCTCCTAGTCATTCATCAACAGTCCCATCTTGGCTACAACAAAGGATTCATAATAAGCCTCCCTAGGTTGAGGTAGTTCAGTTGAGTTTAGATAACCTTTTGGCTAGACTAGAGAAACCAAAGAAGCAAAAGAAAGTGAAGATTCAATCTATAATTTATAAAGATGCTTCTAGTTCAAGGGTGGCAGAGGTTGTTGTGCCTCATGCACAAGCAAATAAGGAGGATGTCCATCCATAAGATTACACCGTGTCAACCATAAATCTTGGACCTGTCTCTAGAATTCAGGTAATTGATGAGTTCAAAGATTCAGTATCAAACATTTTGGATAGGTTAGACAAAGATGAGTTGACAAAGCAACAACTCAAGCAACATAATGAAAAATTAAGGGCTTGTATCATATACTTAATAAAGCCTATGCATACAGAGGATGGGATAACTATAGCTCCTTCCATTCTTTCCGAAGAGGAGTTAGTAGAATTTGATGGTATTAGGTTAATAGCTTCAGTCACAGAAGAATGGGCCAGGAATATATATCTAGACGGTTGTGAAGTGATTAAAGAGATTGCTGAAGTACATAAGGATTTTTGTGCATTGAAATTAGAATGGGAGGAATTGTCAGAAGACTTCAATAACTACGATGAGTACTATTACCATATGCATCCCAGGGCCCTTGCTATGAGCAAGTTGTCTGAGGAAGTTCTTGTTGAGGAGAGCATTTTGCCTAAGGATAAATTGCATATGCCAGACACATGGCTGGAAATGCTCAAGCTTCGAAAGGAATTTTTTGATAAGGTGAAAGCAGATGCAGAAGCAACCAAGGCTCAGTTGGTGGAGGCAATATATGGTTTTAATGATTTATTGTGAGCCTCCACCAAATTATATCTAAATGATACAACTCATGTAGATATTGAGGAATGTAAAAAGAAGCTTGGAAATGTGATACAGGGAGATTCCTCACCATTTTGCATTGTAGACTTGGATAGGTTGAGTGACTCGTAGGCCCAGTTCAAAGAATTTAAGATAAACATGAGAACCAAATCGACATTATATCTTAATTGGTCTAGATTGGTGGATACTATTAAATTTAGTGCATATTTTGTTAAGGACCTGACTCCCAAAGAGATAAATCCAGTAATAGAGGCTTTCATGTCTTACAGGAAAAGGGAGGCAGAGAAGAATAAAGTGACTATAGATGATGGTGATCAGCAAAAGGGCGACTCAGGAGTAGCTTAAGTCAAATGCCAAATTTAGCTCAGTCGGCACCCCCTCCAAAAAGTGCCACATATCTCTTTTTATCAATTTGTTCATTGTAAAAGGGGTTTTGTTTTTATAGACAACCCAAAAAGTGACTATTTTGTCTTATTCTAATGTGTTGAAGAGTTATATTTTTGTCTTTTTCCTACAAGACAAAGTCAAATCCGGGAATGTAACAATCCACCGTCCAAAATTAAATGTTGTTAAGTCTGAGCCTTTGGTGTTGGTTTAATCCTCATCGTCTATTCAAAAACTCAGTATGTCGGCCCATCTATAGAAAGATAGTCATTTTCATTCATTGTAAGGTTAGACAAATGAATTGTTGAGACTATGCCAAAATTTTGATCTAATACAAAACAAGTTTACAGGTGTTGTTGGAAATCATTGTTGTTGTGTTACCTTATTTTGGATTTCTTGGTTCATTTCAATATGGATTTAGATAAAGTACAATTGCAACGGTGAATGAATGTTTGGATATTTGATGAATGCCTTGGTTCATACCATTTGTTTCTTGCTAATTGTAAGTAACTTTGCATGGTTAGTCTAAACCCTATTAAATGAATTTAGTTCGATTGCATACCACTAATTAAGTTATGCTAGTAATTGGGTGTTTAATGAATGTATGTGATTTGAAAATCCTTAACAACCATTGAAGATTGCATCATTTCTATAGCATTGTGGTTAACTTGGTTAAGCAAAAATTGGTTTTATTAAGGGTATTTATCTATCTGTAGCATTCAGGCCATCTATGATTTGTCCTTAGGTTTTGCATTCATCTCTTTTCCATTTATTCCTTTTGCATTTTCTTTATATAAGGTTGGTAAACTTAGGGTTTTTAAAGCAATATTATACTGCCCATCTGCTAATAGATTTTAGACTTCACAGTCTGCATCACCTAGGGTTTCTACATACATATTGCTATCATATTTTCACCAGCCCTAAATTACATGTAAGTGCCCTTGGCTGGAACAAAAAAATACATATCCATTGAGTTATCCTGTAAGTCAAGACCTGACAGTATAAACCTTGGGGCAGTCTTTTTCTAGGTTTTCTAGGATAAGTTTCCTTTCAAGAGAGGTGCGTTATCCTATATCTTACCTGCGTTGTTGTGTGCTAAAACACCCATCAACAGAATTGGCACTGGATGGAGGGCTGACTGACATTACTTCATTAACCTTTCTTATCCAGACAAACAAGGTTGGGGACTAGATAGATACACACAAGATTCAGCTCAGTTGGGGAAGATCTGTTGTCATTGACCCAGTTTAGAAAAAAAAATGAGAGATCAAGGGATACCCCTAACTCCAAGGTCACGATCAATTCCTAGGAATCCCGCTACAGTTTAAGTGATTTTTCTCAACATGGATTTCATTGTTGCAAACCCCTCTCCTATCCAGTTCCCCAACTATCATGATATGCCCAAAAATCCTAACAAGTTTTTTTCAAAATTCCATCCTAATGATCTTGAGAGGACTGCGGATGAGCATATAAAGATGTCTTAAAGTAACATATACATGTTGCATGTCCAATACGAAGATGTAATATGCAAACTATTTCCATACTCCCTTCAGGATGAAGCATACTACTGGTTTGCCAGGTTTCTTGCAGCCTCCATCAATTCCTGGAAAGCCCTAAAAGATGTATTTCTGAATCGATTCAAGAAGCCTACATCCCCTGCTGATCTCTATCAGTATTTTGTGGAAATCTGGAGGGTAGAGGGTGAGCTGATTAGCACATTCAATAATAGGTTCCACAAGGCTTACTATCATCTTCAGGCACCATACAACATTGTTGCAGCAGCTACCTTGCCTATCTATTATGATGCACTAGATAAATTGACATCAATGTTTGTTAGGAGAGCGAACCCTCCAGTGACAACTTTGGCAGAGGCCTACACTGAGGTGGTCAAAGTAAACACAGAGCTAGGGCAATCAGGGTTAGGTCCTATCAATCATATCGGCCCTATATGCATGTTGAATCAGATACCATTGATCAGCCAAGCCTTGGCTAATCACACTCCAGTGATGATTCCTATTTCAGTACTAGCTACAACTCAGGCCTTGATGGTTTATCCTGGGGCACCTATATCAGAATTACCTCTAGCTCAGCTCTCATTCCTCCAGTCATATGAACCTACACTTGCTAAGACCAGGGATGATAGGGGTGATATCAGAGAGCTAGCTGAACAAATGAAGAAGCTCACAGTTGAGGTAACACATCTTAGAAATCATAATACATATCTATAACAGAGAAATCAGAACCAAAGTCAGAACCAGAGTCAAAATTACCAAAGACCCAATAGAACGTGAAATACTAGACCTAATAATGGAGGTGTCCCATCGCCATTAGAGTCCCATGATGCAGATAACCGCCCTCCACGCGAGTAATATTGGTTGAGGCTGCCTTGTCCTCTTGTTGTAGGATTCATAACACTAATCCCACTCAGAGTTGGACTGCCATGAGTTTTACGTTGCATCCATCATCTTTGAAAGGGAGGTCCAAAATGCTGAGGCACAAGAAACTTCACCTCCTACAGGATATGAGTTGGTGCCTACTCAAAGGTATGATATTGCATTGGTCTTGGAAAGTTATGTTTTTCCTTTTCAAGATGATAATCAGCCTAAAGAAGAAGAAGTTGATGAGGTCCAAGCCTATCAACAATATAATAGGACCCCTTATAACCTTATAAGAAACAAACCTAAGGGGCCCTTTACCACTTCCATTCCTCCTAATAACTATTAGTTTCCTCCCGATCTTAAAGCCTCTAACAATCCTGATCCTCCCAAGGCTGCACCATAATCCATAAACTAAAGTGATCTTGCAGAATCATCCAAAAAGTTAGAAGTAACCAAGTTGGGTCAATATTTGGTGGTTGAACTTAGGAAGATGAAGGTTAGCTTGTCTGTATTTGAGTTGATGAAAATTCCAGAAGTTAGGACAACTTTCCTTCAAGACATGGGGAATGCAGGCTAAGTCTGATCCACCTCCAAAGGAGGCCTTACAGAAGGACAGTCTGAATAAAAACAAGGATAAAGTTCATGTCTCAGACATAGATCGGCAAGTAACCCTATAAAAGGAGAAGAGAGAATCACCTCCTTTCTTGCTGACCTTAAGGATATTTGGCAAGAACCTTCATAACTGCTTGGTAGACTCAGGGAACTCCACTAATGTTATCCTATTATCTATTTGCAAAGCTCTAGGTCTCACTCCTCCCAAATCCTCAAGAAAGGTCACCCAGCTAGATAAGACAGAGGTTGGAGTTATTGGGGAGTTAAATAGAATTCATATGCAATAAGCTTCAGACCCCTGAGTACAACAATATATAGATATACAAGTAGTGGATATTCCTGACACATATAGTATGTTGCTTGGTAGAGATTGGTCCAAGACACTGAATGGCTATATGGCTACTGACTTTTCACACGTGGATGCCTTGGAGAGGAATTGCCAACCGGATTCACATTGAGAGGGAACCAAAGATGAAGCACATGATAACTGAGTATAACCAGACCAATGAAATCCTGTATTCTGAGGTAGACTTGGCTGTTTATTTGCCTCAGATAAATCGAGTAGAAGAGGTACTTGTGTTGGACAGTTGTAGGTACCATGAACCACCTTTGGATAAGCAACAAGAGAACACTGAGGTATGTGTTCAGTCTGACGATGACCCTTCCTTTGATGAAGGGTCAAGAATCTTTGAAGGCTTCAGAGATTTTGTGGCCAAGTTTATGAGTGATCAACTAGTTGTTGGGAGGAAGATACAAATGGAAGAGATATTATTACCAAACTGGTGTCGCATCCATAATACCATTGGCAGTGAGCCAGCATCTCTCGCGGGATTTGTGACATGGATTAACCACCTCCTGTGGATTCATTAACTCTGGAGGTTGTATCGGGCATTAACAGGTCAACCTTTTGGTGCAACAGCAACCGCGGACCAACAATTGGTATCAGATCCAAAGGTTCCGGGTTCAAATCCCCCCTACGAGTGACGCTGGGGGGATTGTTGGCAATGAGCCAGCATCTCTTGTGGGATTCGTGACATGTATTAACCACCTCCCGTGGATTCATTAACTCTGGCGGTTGTATTGAGCATTAATAGGTTGACCTTTTGGTGCAATGGCAACCGTGGACCAACAAATGCATCCCATTCAGAATTCAAGTGTTCCTTATGCCAGGAAGCAGTTTATCAAGTTTGAAAGAATTTGAAATTGTACTCCACAAAAGATGAAGTCAAGACCAAACTATCACCTAAGACTAATGGAAGGACTAAACTATGGGACGAATAGGTTGTCATTGTCAAAAGGGAGTTTGCAGGCCCTCAAATTTGGACATTATAGTCTAACAAATCTAATTCTAAGCAAGGGTCCGTCACTGGATTCAAATTGATTATCCCTACAGGGGAATCCTATTTGGATGCCTATAGGTTGCAGTTCCCTTGCACTAACAATGTTGCAGAATATGAATCACTGGTACATGGGTTGCTGACTGCTATTCAGAAGAAAGTTCAAATAATTTAGGTCTTTGGAGACTTAGAATTAGTGGTTAAACAAGTAAGGAAGCAATACTCCTACCATGATAAAAGACTTAATTTCTATTGAAATCAAGTCTGGGATCTTGTTAAATGTTTTGATGGCTTCAATATTCAACTGATTCCAAGGAAATTGAACCATGTCACTGATACACTGGCACAGGCAACCAACACCTTGGAGCCTTTAGCTATGTCTGATTTGAAAAAGTTTTTTGTGGAGTTGGTCCCTACTCCCTCTGTGCCAGATAATGTTACCCATTTCTAGGTCTTTGAAGATGATAAGCACATAATTGACTTTCGTACATGTTTATATGTGTTTGTTGCCCAAATAATCGATGAAGAAGAGACGAAGCTAATTGAAATGGATTTGGAAGGTTTTCTGAACCTCAAGACCAATATTATTCCTTGAGGAATGGTGGAACTGGAAAGACTATTTGACTGTGATCAGTTTGGGACTCAGGGGAAACAAGTAGACTCTATTAGAGGGAAATGTGACCCACACAACATAGGGATAGAGGACAACATCAAGAATGTGTTTATTGGTAGAGTTTGTACTCTTGAAGAAAAGGTTGAAATCATCCAGGCTTGAGAGATTATCATGATGTCATTGCATGGAGTTATGAAGATTTAAAAACCTACGATAATTCCATCATAACTCACACTATACCACTGAAACTTGGAGTCAAACCTTTTTGTCAGCGACAGAGACTAGTTAATGCCCTCTTCGAGCCTCTGATCTTTCAAGAAGTGAATAAGTTACTGTCAACAAGGATCATCTTCCCAGTACGACACTCTACTTGGGTGGCTAATTTGGTGGCGGTACATAAGAAAAATGGTGAAATTAGGCTATGTGCTGACTTTAGGAATCTAAATAGAGCTTCAGAAAAGGACAATTATCTCTTGCCATCTCTTGATGAAGTGTTACAAATTGTTAATGGTTCCTAGATGATGCCATTTTTAGAAGGTTATTCTAGATATAACCAAGTAATGGTTGAGTACGTTGATAGGTTGAAAACAACATTCACCTGCAAGTGGGGAATATATGCATATCGAAGGATTCCCTTCGGCCTGATCAATGTAGGAGAAACATTTCAACGTGCCATGGATATTGCTTTTAAAGGCCGAATTGGCAAGTGCATCATTATTTATATGGACGATTTGACCATATTTTTAAAGAAGAGAGGTGATCACATTTCTGACTTGAGGAAGGTGTTGCAGCGTTGCAGAGATTATGGTATTTTACTAAATCCTAAGAAGTGCATCTTTGGTGTGGCTGAGGGAAAGTTACTAGGACATGTCATTTCTAAGGAAGGCATATCCATAGATCCTAATAGAGTTCAGACCATTCTTAAGATCCAACCCCCAACTAGCAAGAAAGAACTAAAAACTTATTTTGGAAAGATTAACTTTGTATGGAAATTCATTACTAGCTTTGCTAAAATCGTCAGATCGTTGAATGCTATGTTGAAATGAGATGCCAAGATTGAGTGGACACCTGAAGCAAAAGGAGCTTTTTTATAAATCAAACAAGCAATTGCCAATGCGCCTATGCTGGTGAGTCTGGATTACACTTTGCCTTTCTACATCTATTCCTTTGCTTCAAAACACACTTGTGTAGCCATGTTGACTCAAAAAAAGGTGCCCATTGATGAGCATCCGATGGTGTTTATGAGTACCCTGTTGAAGGATGCTGAACGCCGATATCCAAATGTGGAGAAACAAGCTTATGCATTAGTGAAGGCAGTCAAAAAGTTTCCTCATTACATCTTGAGAAGTAAAGTGACATCTATAGTCCCTCATGCTGCTATCAAAACTTTGTTGATGCAAAATGAGTTAAGAGAACGAAGAGGGAAGTGGGTCACAATATTGCAAGAATTCAATTTAGAAATACAGCCTATGAAGCTGGTGAGAGGGCAGGCTCTTACTAAAACCATGGCAGAAACTGATCCAAACTTAGTTTCTCAACAATATGTGTTGGATGATATATCTCGAGACAATTGGTATAGTGACATTTATTCTATCTACTCAACCAGTGATGTCCCCCTCACTTGAATTCAGTCCAAAGAAGAGATTTAAAGTTGAAGAGTAGTAGTTTCATGGTTAAGGGATCAATTTTGTATAAGATAAATCATGAGGGAGTTTATCTGAGATGTCTGGATAAGATAGAACTAGCACAGGTTCTGGCTAGTTTTCACGAAAGATTCAGAACAGGTCACGGGTCTGGTCAACCAACTGCGAACCAGATTCTTCGAGCTGGATATTATTGGCCTACACTTTTCAAGGATGCCCACACACACATTTGGACTTGTCATGTTTGTCAAACTATTGCTTCTAGGGAAATAAATGCATCCATGCCTTTGCAACCAAACTACCAGTGGTGGAGATATGCCCTTTTGCACAATGGGGGCTCAATTTTATCGGTATGATCAACCCACCCTCCTCTACGGGCCACAAGTATATTCTAACCGCAACTGATTATTGCACTAGATGGTCATAAGCTCAAGCATGTAAGAAATCCACAACAGAGATCGTGGTTAAATTCATTGAGGAATATATTATTACAAGGTTTGGTTGTCCCTTTTCCCTTATATGTGATAATGGTCCTGCATTGTCATCCCCGTGCTTTTCAAATTGGGCATTTGAATATGGTATTGTGTTAAACTTTTCATCTAATTATTACCCCCAGGGAAATGGTGTTGTTGAATATACTAACAAAAATCTGCTTGGTGTCATCAAAAAACTGCTTGATAAGAACCCCAGGGAATGGTACACCCAGCTTAGGTTTGCTTTATGGGCAAATAGAATAAGAAACAAGGCTGCTCTGGGTACTTCACCTTATCATTTTGTCTATGGACTAGAGCCTATGTTTCCCATACACCTAAGGATACCTATTTTGCAATTCATGATCATTTGGGGTCTGATGAAAAGACTTCTGCCCACTTGACTCAACTACTGCATTTAGAAGAAAAGTGAGATTCGACAATTGAAAATTTTACCAAACATAGGGCATAGTGAAATGATGGTTTGATAGGAGAGCCAAAATAAAAGCCTTTCGTGTCTCAGATTTAGTACTATACTAGGATAAAGCTCATGAAAAGAAAGGAGAACATGGAAAATTTGATAAACTTTGGTTAGGGCCCTAATAGCTGGAATTTTGGGAGATAACACTTATCGTTTGAAAACTCTTAATGGTGAAGAACTCCCACTGCCTGTCAATGGATAGTTCCTAAACCATTATTTCCAGGCTTAGCAGGTGCCTGTGCCTTCTGTTTGTGTACATAGTTGTCTGTTTTGCTCTTTGTTTTGGTTAGAGTAGTGTTTGCTTTAGTGTTAGTTGCTGCTTATTTCGTTCCTGCTTTGTTATTTTCTTTCTGGTTTTGTCAGGGTCTTCCATTTTCTGAATAAGGTGGCAGCTGTGATGTACTCCAGAGGGCCCTCTTTGGGTCAAATGGTCTAGGAATTTCTTTGAGAAACCTTAGTTGTGAACTTAGGGCCTTATTTCGGGTTCCATTGTTAATACTGGATGGTATGGTGCTTGCTCTTGGGAAAGGAGTCATTGGTTTGGTTCAACTTGAAGTATTTTGAAATCTTATACCTTTACACATCTTAATAATCTTAAAGTTTCTAAGAGAGTCTTTGTGATCTTGCATTTAGTGAAAAATCCTAAGGTCTCACCTTTGCCACCACTATGATTCCTAGCCCAGCGAAGTTGAACTAATAGACGTAGCCCATGTGATATTTATCATGTGCTATTTAAGGGTAAGCGGTACTTCTTAGTACTCTTATTAAAAGGATGAATTAATTGAATCATCAAATAAGTAAAGAAATCAAAATGCAGTACTTTCCTAGTACTTTGATAATATCATTCAATTCGCTGAAGGATTCAAGCATCTCTAGCGGGGCTATAGATGCTTGGCTGGAAATAGAGCTATGCTTTGAGTGGAATCATAGAGACAACCTCATCGGGGCTATAGACACTTGACTAGTAGCGAAGCAATGTCCAAGTAGCTCATGAGGTGAGTATCATTCACGTAGCTTAATGCAAGTGAACCTAGATGACCTTAGTTTCCAAGGGATGGGAATAAATGCATTTGCACACACTTAGATTTTCAAAATGTGGATGGTTGCGCTAAGTCGATGATCTTTGATTCCTTTATCTTGTGTCATGTTCACTTGGTTTGATAGGTGGGAAACACAAAGATTCTAGGTTTGTAACTGTTGTTTATCTTAGAAATGCTCTAGAGCATTTCCTAATAGAGTCACCATTTGTTGTGCCCTACACACACGCCCCATTTTTCCAAATGGAGACCCCTTATTGTTTTTACTGTTTTGTCTTAGTCTTAGTTTTGATCTCCTAGCTTGAGGAAAATGAAATCTTGATCAATTGGATAACTTGCTCTACATTTGGATATTTTGACATGATTGGGCTTGCTATGATGTTTTAAGTAATTGAGTTGAAGTGTCTTGATTGATGTTGAGCTTAAAAAGTAGCTCCTTGTGTGCTTTTGCATTGAAATTGTACTTCACTAAACTTTGCACTAAAATCCTGTGTCATCAGATAAAGTACTAAAAACTCACTTCACATGATAAGCGCTAAAAACTATGGTCACAAGACATATTCGGTGTCCACCAAAAGTTTCGTCAAGTTCAAACTCGGGAGAAGTAGGTCTTTGTTATGACATAGGATATTGCACTAATATTTCTCGGTATAGGACATATCCTATGAAGTCCTATTTCTCCGCATATCCCGTCTAGTGGCATTTCCCTGCTTTTGGTTCAATATTGCCTAACACCTTGTTGATTGACAACGTCATTAATGGCATTTGTCAGAGCATTTAAAAGGATGAATTCTATCATCAATTCCTCATTTGCATTTGAAACCTTTCAGTGAACCTAAGCTCTGTGAATTTGGCGATTTCCCAAGCGATTTGTTGCACGATTCAGAGCTCCCCGTGACGATTTAGGAAGATTTGGAGGGTCGCTTACGGGTGTATTAAGTGTTTTAACTATCTACCAGATTGGCTTCTATTACACTTTCTCTCTTCAATTTACTGTTGGAATCCTTATTTGAGCTTGAATTGCTAGACTTTTTTTTGTTGTCTTTCGATATGGATTTTTGCAAGCTTGAATGATGTGAGTAAACCCTGCTGCATTTCATTTTATTTCTTACAATGTTCAATTTAAGTTGATTAGGGTTTTACTCATTCAAATAGATAGAGCTCTGTTTTCGGGAAGGATTTCCTTGTGTTAGGGTTGTTCAGAGTGTTTCATTTTGGGTAGGGGAGTTTATAATTCAATGATTTCTAGATTAGGGCACGATATTCCCTATAAGTTAGATATTTGAAATGTGGCCTAGGCGGGAATTTGGTCGTAGCGCAACTTTTGATCTTCAAAGGATATATCCATTAGACCTTAAAAACTTTGTTGATCCTATGGAAAGGGTTCTTTCAACTTAACACTTAGAAAAAAATAGGTTTAGGATTCTTTTGCACTAATATCTCTCTTTATTGGATATATTTGGTGAGGTCTCACTTCCTCGCATCGTCCAGTCAGCCATGCTTTCCCCACTTTGTCTTAGAATTTTTTGGAAGAAGGTTTTGAGCTATCTTCTTGCTACACCAGATATGTCTGGTGAACCCCCAAACCCCCACTATTTGGTGAAGCGCTTCCTACCTGCTTTCGAAGTCCTAAAATACTAAGTGTCCCTTAGCGCTAAAATATCACAGTACCAGATATATCCTTCGACCTCCAATTTCCCCACTACCTGGTACTCTTTATTTTTGGCGCAAAGATTGGATATGGCATCTTGCATCAGTACACTAGGCGTTGCATTGAAACATCACGTGATAGGATATATCTTGTGAGGTCCTGAAAGCCCGCATATCCGGTGAACCTCCAAAACCCCGCTTTGTCCTGTCAAGGTCAAAAGACCCAGTTTTTGACCAATATGACTGATTTAACTGAGTTATCACCTTGCACTAGGCTTATTGCACCATGATTGCTTATTTTTAGGTACTATCTATCATGTCTAGTGTGAATTTAAGGCATCTTTTAAGGCACTGCATACCAATGTCCTGTGACAAGGCAAAAGCTCGCTTGTTGTTGCAATCACATCAGTTCAATGTCCAAATAGATCCAATAACTAGGAATGGTTAGAAATAAGATATTATGTATCTCTTCATGATCTAGGACTTAGGTTTAAAGCACAATGAACTGGTATTTACTAGGGTTCTGTCTTGCAGGATAAATGTCTACAAGAGTAGTCAACATAAAGTACGAGTTCAAGGGAGTTCCTCCAGTGACCAAGATCACCTCAGCCTGGAATAACATAGGAGATATAGACCTAGGTCATATTGACTTAGATGAGTTCAGACTCCAGATCTTTGGTGATAATCCAACCAAATGGGCCAAGAGAATCTGAGATAATGGAATAGCACAAGCTGCAACCTTCCCAACTTCAGTGCAGTGTTAGAGTTGATCATTGTCTGTGGAGATATATATCATCCTGAGACAAGATCAGTGGTAGCCCAAGATGGTAGGGTAGTGGCTAGTTTCACTGAGGAGGCTCTTGCTGAAGCATTTGACATTTCTCCTGCTCCCACTTTGACAGTAGTTACTAAAACGCATAATCAAAATATGTATGACCAAGGGCCAGAGGTCTAGAGGAGGCTCATAAATGAAAGATGGATGAAGAAGAAAAAATTAGCTATGTCAAAGCTTCCTCAGGTGTTGTATAGGAGTGATTTCAAAGATGAAGTGGGTGCCTTGGTTACCCTACTAAGTAGAATTATGGGATTGCCCTCTGCCTCTACTTTTGAAGGCTGGATGTTTGGCTACATAGAGGAGATCGTCAAGGGAGAAATGAAGTTACACTGGGCTCACATCCTCAGTGACAACATTCATGAGGCTTTCCTTGCACTTAACCAAGACAAAACCTTTCATTGGACCTCATATGTTGTATACATGTTGGCAAGGAATTTTGTTTATCCTGTATTATCTCAACTTGGGGTAGTGGGAAATGTTGATGGTCAACTGAAAATATATGAATGCTATCCCCAGTTAGAACTCTCACAATCTTTGGTGCACTACAAGAGCGATAATGATGCATATAACGAGGATGTTGCAAGGAGATATGCCTATGAGCTTGTCTGTGGAGGCTGCCAATGTAGTACAGACTTATGGCATATGGTATATACAATTCCCCAAATGTACTTATATCAAAGTTCAAGGGTTTAGGGGGGTCCCTTATAAGCTGCCAAAATATCTAACAGACAAGATTATACTCCTGGAGTTGGCTAGGTAGTTGTGCACCTACCATGGGATGTTGAAACATCTACATAGAACCTCCATCAAGTTTCCCATCATTTTGGGCAGAGGTCTCTTCACTTGCATCACCATAGATGCAACTGAATATTCTGACACTGAATTCTAGCTGTTATGCTTGAACTTCTACAAAGCCAGACTCATTTTGATCGATTTGGTACAATTGAGAAACATGTCAGAAGGAAACTCTTTCACAAAGAGCATTTGGAGGATTTTTGGGCCAATTGCCCAGATGAGCATGAAGTTATCAGAAGAAAATACTCAAGGTTGTCACTAGAGTATATCATCATGTTCCACATCACCCAAGTACCTGATCAATTGACTGATAATGGGGATGTGATTCAGCAAGAAGAATGGAGAGCAGTATTTGAATAGCCCATCCCACCTCCAAACTGGTCTGAGGCAGAGGAGAGCTCCTTTGATGAAATTATGAAACCTCCAATCAGATATTGTAGGATATGGGTACAAAACCAGATAGTTTAACTAACTATAATAGGGGTTGCCCTTACCTACACTCAGCATCCCCAAGAGAGAGAAAGTGATGATGAGCAGGATGAACCCATTGAAGCTGAGGAAGAGCCAGAACTTGGGGCATCAGGAGATGCAGCTAGGGTAGTTGATGTTGATAGTGAAGGAGTAGAAGATGACATACCAATTGGAGAGGAAAAAGGGTAAAGGAAAAGTAGCTAAGGAGCCAAAGAAGCAAATGAGAGGCAACATTTCTCCTCTACAAACAAGATCTTCAAAAAGGACAACTATGCCAAGTGGAGAAGGAGAAGGGTCAAATGTTAAGAAGGCAAAGACAACAAAGAAGGCACCTACTGTGTTAGGCTCTTCTGCTTTTGCTTCTTCTTTTGTTCCTATAGCATCACCTCCCTCTTCTAGTGTTCTTCCTACTACATCAATTGTATATGCCACCATTGTGTCATCTTCCCCTGCTGTTCCAAACATATCACCTCATGTCTCCTCTAGTGCTCCTGTCAACTCTTCTTCCCTTGTTGTACTCTCCATTGCACTCTCTTCTTCTCAACCATCCTCTCCATTACCATCCATTAGCCCTTCCACTTCCTCATCTTCCTTACCTTCCATTTCCATCTCATCCATCAATCTTCCCATCTCTTCATCTCCTTCATCTCCTTTCCCCATTTCCTTTTCCATTTCCTCTATCTCATCCACTCCACCTTCCTTCGTCCCTTTGCCTCCCATTTGTACTATCCTTTCACCACCATCCTTCTCCTTGGCACCCCTTAACCTTGCCAATCCTATCATTCTTTCCTTCTTTCTTCCTTCTTCCTCCATCCCTCCTTCCCTAGGTTTTGCAGCATTTGCAAACCTATCATAGATGCAATTGCCTAGTTTTGTTGTAGATTCTTTGATGTCCATCAATAATTCTTTGACTCGACCATTCAAGGACAACAAGGATGATCCTAAGCCCTCCTCTCCACAGGTACCACTATTGGAAGGAATAGAAAAGGTATGTGCAGAAATGAACATCACCACTACAAACGAGGTCATTATTGAGGATGCTTCAGACAACCCTCCCATGGATATGAACACAGTAGAGATAGTAGACTTGGATGATAGGCCTGTTAAGGACAATACAGATGACACTGTGTTGAATACTACTACACAAGACACTGCACAGAACTTACAGTAGCGGTAGAGGTTTGACCAATATACTCTAAGTGTAGTTATGGGATTCTCAATTATTCTTAGGAGTCAAGTACATCAGTCAGTGTACTTCTGATATTTTGTATCCCAGTGTAGTTTCAATATTGGCAATCTTTCCTTTCGATAAAAGTGTGATCAATAATAGAAAAAAGGGCAGTGATGTTCTAATATTAGCTATGGTTCCTACTAGGTGCACTGTTGTTTTGCTATTCTATGATTTTCCAAGAGGTGTAGTGCAAGGAAAAGATGTTACTTCATTATAAACCTTGTAGTTCCGTCAAGCTTGCTTCAACTGACCAGTGGACATCCTTTAGACTCTATGTATGGTTTCGACAGAACTAGTTGACCAGGTGAAGCAGTAGCAAATCCAGATGTAGTAGAGGAAGCTTCAGCAGTGAATCTACCCCTACCTTTTCTTATGATGATAGGTAAGGAATCAAATCTGCGCTCACCCCCTCTTCTAGCCTTGATGCTTCTTTCTTGGATGCCGATGATGGTGCTTCTTTCTTGGATGCCGATGAGGATGTAGGAATCTCCCACCCACTAGATCTTTCTCTTCAATTGGATCCACTGGGCGGTCACCTGGATGTGAAATTGGGTTGAATATTGCTACACAAGACACTGCACAGAACTTACAACAGTTGAACCAGACCAACTCACCTCCAAGGGTAGATACATTGATTACTGGGAATGAGGATGGTGCAGATAAAGGGACAAGTTCAGGAGATACAATTCTTTCATATTCTTTAAATAAAGGAGAGTCACATTGGCTCTCCTAGGCATTGATGAGCAGTCCCATCTTGGCTACAACAAAGGATTCAGAATAAGCCTCCCCATGTTGAGGTAGTTGAGTTGAGTTTAGATAACTTTTTGACTAGACTGGAGAAACCAAAGAAGCAAAAGAAAGTGAAGATTCAATCTAGAATTTATAAAGATGCTTCTAGTTCAAAGGTGGTAGAGGTTGTTGTGCCTCCTGCACAAGCAAATAAGGAGGATGTCCATCCAGAAAATTACATTGTGTCAATAATAAATCTTGGACCTACCTCCAGAACTTAGGTAATTGATGAGTTCAAAGATTTAGTATCAAACATTTTGGATAGGTTAGAAAATATGAGCTGACAAAGCAACAGAATAAAGA
Source organism: Cunninghamia lanceolata (assembly GCA_027924645.1). Taxonomy (NCBI): domain Eukaryota; kingdom Viridiplantae; phylum Streptophyta; class Pinopsida; order Cupressales; family Cupressaceae; genus Cunninghamia; species Cunninghamia lanceolata. The sequence goes on from BSBN01000197.1 coordinate 261,779, forward strand.
ATTAAGAGCTTGTATTAGATATTGAATAAAGCCTATGCATACAGAGGATGGGACAACTATAGCTCCTTCCACTCTTTCCAAAGAGGAGTTAGCAGAATTTGATGGTATTAGGTTAACAACTTTAGTCACAGAAGAATGGACCAGGAGTATATATCTAGATGGCTATGAAGTGATTGAAGAGATTACCAAAGTACATAAGAATTTTTGTGCATTGAAATCAGAATGGGAGGAAGTGTCAGAAGACTGCAATAACTATGATGACTACTATTCCCATATGCATCCCAGGATCCTTGCTACGAGCAAGATGTCTGAGGAAGTTCTTGTTGAGGATAGCATTTTGCCTAAGGATAAATTACAGATGCCAGACACATGGTTGGAAATGCTCAAGCTTTGGAAGGAAATTTTTGATAAGGCGAGAGTAGATGTAGAAGCAGCCAAGGCTCAGTTGTTGGAGGTAATATACAATTTTAATGATTTATTGCGAGCCTCCACCAAATTATATCTAGATGATACAACTCTAGATATTGAGGAATATAAAAAGCAGCTCGAAAATGTGATACAGGGAGATTCCTCACCATTTTGTGTTGTAGACTTGGATAGGGTGAGTGACTTGCGGGCCCAATTCAAAGAATTTAAGAAAAATAGGAGAACCAAATCGACATTGTATCATAAGTGGTTTGCATCGGTGGATACTATTAAATTTAGAGCAAATTTTGTTCAGGACCTGACTCTCGAATAGATAAATCCAACAATAGAGGCTTTCATGTCTTACTAGAAAAGGGAGGTAGAGAAGAATAAAGTGACTATAGATGATGGTGATCAACAAAAAGGCAACTCAGGAGTAGCTTAAGTCAAATGTCAAATCTAGCTCAGCCGCCACCCCCTCCAAAAAGTGCCACATATCTCTTTTTATCAATTTGTTCATTGTGAAAGGGGTTGTCTTTATAAACAACCCAAAAAGTGACTATTTTGTCTTATTCTAATGTGTTGAAAAGTTGTATTTTTATCTTTTTCCTACAAGACAAAGTCAAATCCGGGAATGCAACAACTCACCGTCCATAATTAAATGTTAATAAGTCTGAGCCTTTAGTGTTGGTTTAATCCTCATTGTCTATTCAAAAACTCAGTATCCCTACCCATCTATAAAAAGACAAGACATTTTCTTTCATTGTAAGGTTGGACAAATGAATTGTTGAGACTATGCCAAAATCTTGATCTAATACAAAATAGGTTTACAGGTGTTGCTAGAAATCATTGTTGTTGTGTTACCTTAGTTTGGATTTCATGGTTCATTTCAATCTGGATTTAGATAAAGTACAGTTGCAATGGTGAATGAATGTTTGGATATTTGATGAATGTCTTGGTTCATACCATTTGTTTCTTGTTGATTGTAAGTAACTTTACATGGTTAGTCTGAACCCTATTAAATGAATTTAGTTCGATTGCATACCACTAATTAAGCTACGCCAATAATTTGGTCTTTAATGAATGTATGTGATTTGAAAATCCTTAAATACCATTGAAGATTGCACTGTTTCTATAGCATTGTGGTTAACTTGGTTAAGCAGAAATTGGTTTTATTAAGGGTTTTTATCTATCTGCAGCATTTAGGCCATCTGTGATTTGTCCTTAGGTTTTGCATGCATCTGTTTGCCATTTAATCCTTTTGCATTTTCTTTATATAAGGTTGTTAAACTTAGGATTTTTAAAGCAACATTATACTGCCCATTTGCTGATAGATTTCAGACTTCACAACCTGCATCACCTAGTGTTTTTGCATACATATTGTTGTCATACTTTCACAAGCCCTACATTGCATGTAAGTCCCCTTGACTGGAACAACAAAATACATATCCACTAAGTTATCCTACAAGTCAAGACGTGACAATATAAACCTTGGGGTAGTCTTTTTCTAGGTTTTTTAGGATAAGATTCCTTTCAAGAGAGGTGAGATATCCTATATCTTACCTGCGTTGTTGTGTGCTAAAACACCTATCAATACTACCTTTATACATAAATAGTCATGAGGTATACATAATGAAGGATACTACGAGAAACCCTGGATTGAAGTTGGGAATTACTTTTGTAGGTTATAGAGCATGATCTTGATAAGTTTGTAGCATTGTTTGGGCTCAAATGAGTTTTCTTTGTTATAAATAATGAATAATAGCTTTGAGGCATTCTGTCAAAAATGGGAGCTTTGGAACAGGGTATGGACATCCATCAAAGCATAATGAAAGGGGGATTTTTGTCAAATGTTACAGTTGCAACTGCCCTGGTAGACATGTATACAAAGTGTGGAGCCATAGATAAGGCATGTGGACTATTTGAAATAATGCCTTAAAGAAATGTCATGTCAATGATTGTAGGATATACACAAAATGGATTTGTTGATAACTTGATAAGGCTTTAGAAACTTTCAAGCAAATACAATTGGCAGGTGTAAAGCCAAATTCCATAACCTTTGCCAATATCCTCCCTGCCTATGCTAAAATGGGCGTTTTAGAACAAGGTGTGGACATCCATCAAAGCATAACAGAAGGGGGATTATTGTCAAATAATGTAGTTGGATATGCTCTGGTAGACATGTATGCAAAATGTGGAAGCATAATCAAGGCAATGAACAGTTTGACAGAATGCCTCAAGGAAATGTGGTCTCAGGGAATGCCATGATTGCATGTTATGCACAAAATGGATTGTTTAAAAAGGCTTTACAAACTTTTAAGCGAATGCAATTAAATATGTTTTAATAAAAAGAATACAATTTAAAAAGTGCATGGTTGTAAAAGAAACTTCAAAGTTTGATGGTTTGCACAAATATAGAGATCCACTCTAGTGGAAGAGGTCAAAGAGGTGGCTAAACAAAAGTAAAATTTCACCAAACATATTGCAATGAGATGGTAATGACTGCATAATTGTTGAAATTTTCTTCAATTCGTCTGTATGGGTATGGGATGGTGTATTTAAGTCGAATGAACCTATTGCACCCAACATGTCTATCATTGAAATTTTAATGTCGAGCTAAGTTGACTACATTTCAATGCCATTATTCAATGCCGAGCTGACTATATGAGACTAAGCTGACACCTACTTGTTGGATCTAGGGCATACAACTGAGAGGGGGGGGGGTGAATCAGTTGTATAAAACTTCTTCTCATTCAAACACTTAACTCACTGTTGTTAGTTAGCAGCATATCAAATAATCATCCATGGAAGCATAATACATAAACACAAGAGCAGATAAGCATCAACACATTGAACACCAAGATTTTGACGTGGAAAACCCGGTTAAGGGAAAAACCACGGGGTGATTAACCCAATAATTATTCTCTGTTAGAAGAATAAGGAAAAATGAATGGCACATGCCAATAAGGGCTCACTGCCCGAGCACACTGCTCACAAAGAGGCCCACTGCCTACAAGGAGACACACTGTCTACAAAGTGATGAAAATCACAGTCTTGAACTGGAGAATGACATCTCTACCATGTCCGGATCAGTTCCAATTAAGCGCAACAATCTCTGCTCTGCCTTTCGCACGTTTCTTCGCTATACCATACTCATCCTCACTCCACACCCTGAAATGAACTCACAAATCATTATTTATACAAGACATCGACTTAGGAACAAGCATCTAAGTCGGCAAACAACCATAGGAGTATCCGCAAGATGAATAACACATCCGGTCGGCCATCACAAGAACATTCGCAGGATGAACATCTCATCCGGTCGGCTACACAAAGCAAGAACTTCATCCGGAAGAATAACTTCAATTCCGGGCTCTACCATCAATGCGGACCAACAACAAAACCTAAACATGATCCAAGAACCTTCACAAGTCTGTCTGAATGTCCGGATACATCCGCACTTCCTCTGCTTACTAGGATCTCTTGTCTTCCTCATCCGGAACTTCAAGAACACAGTCTGTCGCCACTGTCATAATGCAAGAGGTACTTCCGGACCTCCAAATCATACACAAATCAGGATGATACATCACAAGGACATCCCAAACACTCCTTCCAATCCGCAGATTAGGATAATACAATTCCGGACCTCACCGGACCTTTTTGTGATCCTCTGTCACCTCCGGATACTTGCCGGACCCGGTTCTATACCGGCAGCCACAACTCCTTCAGATCTTCATGCGGACCTCTGAAATCTTAACTGTAGCATCTCAAGACTCATATCTACTAACCCTTTAATCCGCATCCTCCGGTTCTCATCCTATACAGTACATTTACCTTCTTCTCATCACTGTTCTTCACTGTTCCTGACTGAGACTAATTTTCTCAATATCCTCAGCACATAGCTCATCAAATCCTTCTTGTCAATGCAATATGAGTATGTTGACATCAATGACAACACTGGATAACCTCATACTTGCAACAATCTCCCCCTTTGTCATTGATGGCAACATATGATGTGAAAAACCATTAAGACAAGAACTTCAAGTTTTCATATGTCTTCTCTTCCTTTGCTGCTCCCCCTTTGATCATCAACCACTTGTTTTTCACATGTTTTCTCTCCCCCTTTGACATCAATGGCAAAGGGCTCATACTTGCAATTCTCATACATCAGAATCATACCAGCTGCTCCCCCTTAGTTGCAGCTCCCCATTAGTCCGGATCACAAGATATGACTGTGATAGCCACCGGACTGATGCACAACAGTGCATCTTAGTTCATTACCGGAGGGGCCATGACCCCTAACTTCTCCCGGAGATATTCAAAAGAGTCCTTGGGAAGGGGTTTTGTAAAGATATCTGCAATCTGATCCTTGGAGGGAACATACTCCAATCTGACTTCTTCCTTGTTTACTTGTTCTCTCAAAAAGTGAAATTTGATAGATATGTGCTTAGTCTTAGAATGCAATACCGGATTCTTGGAAATATTAATTGCACTTGAATTATCACAGAAAATTGTGGTAGGCTCCTCATATTCAACTTTGATGTCTCTTAGCATCTGCTTCATCCACAAGATTTGAGTGCAACTACCTGCTGCTGCAATGTATTCTGCTTCAGTTGTAGACAGAGATATTGCATCTTGTTTCTTGCTTAGCCAAGAAACCAATCTCTTCCCCAAAAAGAATGCTCCACCACTAGTGCTCTTCCGGTCATCCACATCTCCTGCCCAATCTGCATCTGTGTAAGCATGAAGAGAGAAATCCGGATCTCTAGGATACCATAGACCATACTCAACTGTTCCTTTCAAGTATCTAAAAATTCTTTTGATTGCCATAACATGAGATTCTCTAGGATCAGCCTGGAATCTTGCCACAAGACCAACAGCCTGCATTATATCTGGTCTAGTTTGAGTGAGATACAACAATCCACCAATCATTGATCTATACTTTGTCTGATCTGCCTTTGGAGAATCATCATTTTTACTTAACTTACATCCGGTTGCCATAGGAGTGTTCATAGGCTTTGAGTCTTCCATACCAAATTTCTTTAACAATTCTTTCACATATTTGGTCTGAGAGATGAAGATCCCTTCTTTTGTTTGAGTAATTTGCAGACCCAAGAAGAAATTCATTTCACCAAGCATAGACATTTCAAACTCACTTTTCATCTGATTTGCAAAAGTTTTGCACATACTATCTCTTCCTCCAAAAATGATATCATCCACAAACACTTCAACAATTAGAATGTTTTCATGATCAATTTTGAAATATAAGTTACTGTCAGCAGTACCTTTGTTGAATCCAATCTGCACAAGATGCTTATCCAACCTTTCATACCATGCTCTTGGGGCTTGCTTCAATCCATACAAAGCTTTCTTCAACTTGCAGACCATATCATTATTATCAGACAATTGAAATCCATCCGGTTGTTCAATGTAGACTTCTTCTTCCAGATCACCATTTAGGAAGGCAGACTTGACATCCATCTGATATACCTTGAAGTCTTTGAAGGCAGCAAATGCAAGAAGTAATCTGACTGCTTCAATTCTTGCTACCGGAGCAAAAGTCTCTTCAAAGTCGATTCCTTCTATTTGAGAGTAGCCTTTGCAGACCAATCTAGCTTTGTTTCTGATTACTTCACCAGCTTCATTTAGTTTGTTCCGGAAGACCCACTTGGTTCCAATTACATTCCTGTCTCTAGGTCTGGGAACAAGATCCCAAGTATGATTTTTCTCAATTTGCATCAGTTCATCTTCCATTGCTTTGGTCCAGTTTTCATCATTGCAGGCTTCATTTATTGTTTTAGGTTCAATCTTTGAAATCAGACAACATTCATTCTGATCTTGAGCAATATTCCTTCTAGTTTGTACACCTTTGCTTCTGTCACCTATGATCTGATCTTCAGAGTGATTCAGTCTTACATACCTTGGAATTTTGGGAGTATCCAGCACTGTTGTTTCTTGATCAACCTCATTCAAATCTAACTCTTCTTCCTGATTTACCGGATCAGGCTGACTCTGTCTCACCGGAGAGGATTGAGGTCCTTGAACACTGTCTTGGTCATCTTCATCAAACTCATAAAATCTTGAAGGCTTCTCAATTCCTTCATCAACCTTCACATTGGTGCTTTCTATCATCTTCCTCAATCTCTTATTGTAACACCGGTATGCTTTGCTTTGAGTGGAGTAGCCCAAGAAAATTCCTTCATCACTTCTAGCATCAAACTTTCCTAGATCTTCATCTCTTTTAATATAACACTTGCTACCAAATACTCTGAAATATTTCACAGTAGGAGTGATGCCAAACCAGAGTTCATAGGGGGTCTTACCGGTGTTGTTTCTGATTTGAACTCGATTGAGAGTGTAGACTGCAGTGCTGATAGCTTCTTTCCAAAACATTTGAGGAACATTTGCTTCCAACATCATTGTCCTAGCAGCTTCCTGGATGGTCCGGTTCTTTCTCTCAACTACTCCATTCTGCTGTGGAGTCTTAGGAGCAGACAACTGTCTCCTTATACCCTGTTTCTCACAAAAGTCAATGAATTCACCAGATGTAAATTCACCACCTCTATCAGACCTTAGACACTTTAGTTTCAATCCGGTTTGATTCTCCACCATAGCTTTGAAGATTTTGAACTTCTCAAAAGCTTCTGATTTTTCTTTTAGAAAGGTAACCCACATCATCCGGGAATGATCATCAATTAACAACATGAAATATCTATCACCTTGCAGACTCTTGATTCTTGTCGGACCACATAGATCAGTATGTACTAATTCCAATAATCCGGTAGAAGACTGATCTTTGCTTTTAAAAGAGACTCTGCTTTGTTTGCCTAACTGACATTCTTTACACACACTATTTGTAGGTTTTATCAACTTTGGAAGATCTCTCACAGCCTGAGTATTGCTTATTTTGATGATGTTATCAAAATTTACATGACACATTCTTCTATGCCATAACCAACTCTGATCAATTTGAACAAACAAACAACTTTTATTTGAACCAACCAGATGAAAGATGTTACCTTTTGTCTGAGTACCGGATGCAATTTCAGTTCCGGAGCTTGTAAAGATTCTGCATTTTCCATTCTTGAACCGGAGATCATAGCCTTTGTCCACTAACTGACCAACACTGAGAAGATTGTGCTTCAATCCTTCAACATACAGTACATTTCCTGTTTTGCTCTTACCATCAAAGGAAATAGTTCCCCTACCTCTGATTCTGCCAGCAGAATTGTCACCAAACTTTACCATTCCTCCTTCATATCTTTCCAAGTCTAAGAACTTATTCTTGTCACCAGTCATATGGTGAGAACATCCACTGTCAATAACCCAATCATCCTTTTCTTCCACTTGAGCAGCCAAGGCTTTTTCAACAACTTTGTGATTGACAGATTCAGAGAGCATGGAATCTTCTTTCTTGATGGCTATAAACACCCACTCATTTCCGGATTTGCTTCCTGGTTCTGATTCATCATCTGTTACTCCTTCATTGTCATCTTCTTCATGAACATAATAGCAATTCTTTTGAAACCTTTGTCTGTGAGTATTAGATCTTGCAGATCTCTCCGGACATCTTGAGGCAAAATGACCAATCTTATTGCAGTTGAAACACTTACAGGGTAGTTTTCCTTCATACTTACCGGATCCTCTTGGCAGTCTCTTTGCAATGAGGGCTTCAAGTTGAGCTGTTTCTGCTTCTTCTTCTTCCATGTCTCTTCTTGCTTGATCATACCATGACATTTTCCTTGATGAGTTTTCACCCGGATCAAATCTCTGTTTGCCTTTCACATAGGCACTGGCTTTGAAAGCAGATTCAGTCTTGGGAGGATCATCTTCAAACTCGGTCATTTCAAATGCAGCTAGTTTGCCAGCCAGTTGTTCTCTTGTGACAGTTGTGTGGGCTCTAAATTCATCAATGGCAGCAACTTTGATTTTGTAGGCAGCAGGAAGGGATCTTAGGATTTTGCAGACAATCTCATTTTCATCTAAAGTTCCACCAGCATTTCTGATTCCACATACCAGCTCATTTACTCTTGGCATAAAGGTAGTGATGTTTTCATCATCTCTCATTTTCAACCTTTCAAATTTCCCTTTCAGACTTTGCAACCTTGCACTTTTGACAAACTCATCTCCTTCATATAGAAGTTCCAATTTAGTTAGGATCTCATATGCAGTGGGTAGGTCAATGACATTCGAGAGATCTGAGTCATTCAATGCGCTTAGAAGAGCTTCCTTGGTCCGCAGATTGTTTTTAGCTTCTGTGATTTCATTCAGAGTTGTCGGACCACCTTGTGGAGGTACATATGGTTTTGAAATCATACCCAGGTATGCTTTTCCCATGCATTCCAAGTGACACTTCATGCGACCTTTCCAGAGAGTGAAGTTGGTTCCATCGAACTTCGGACTATCCTTCTTGTATGACGACATCCTGGATCTCCTCAAGCGGTTAAGCTCTTGTCAGAGGAACTTGGCTCTGATACCAATTGTTGGATTTAGGGCATACAACTGAGAGGGGGGGGTGAATCAGTTGTATAAAACTTCTTCTCATTCAAACACTTAACTCACTGTTGTTAGTTAGCAGCATATCAAATAATCATCCATGGAAGCATAATACATAAACACAAGAGCAGATAAGCATCAACACATTGAACACCAAGATTTTGACGTGGAAAACCCGGTTAAGGGAAAAACCACGGGGTGATTAACCCAATAATTATTCTCTGTTAGAAGAATAAGGAAAAATGAATGGCACATGCCAATAAGGGCTCACTGCCCGAGCACACTGCTCACAAAGAGGCCCACTGCCTACAAGGAGACACACTGTCTACAAAGTGATGAAAATCAGTCTTGAACTGGAGAATGACATCTCTACCATGTCCGGATCAGTTCCAATTAAGCGCAACAATCTCTGCTCTGCCTTTCGCACGTTTCTTCGCTATACCATACTCATCCTCACTCCACACCCTGAAATGAACTCACAAATCATTATTTATACAAGACATCGACTTAGGAACAAGCATCTAAGTCGGCAAACAACCATAGGAGTATCCGCAAGATGAATAACACATCCGGTCGGCCATCACAAGAACATTCGCAGGATGAACATCTCATCCGGTCGGCTACACAAAGCAAGAACTTCATCCGGAAGAATAACTTCAATTCCGGGCTCTACCATCAATGCGGACCAACAACAAAACCTAAACATGATCCAAGAACCTTCACAAGCCTGTCTGAATGTCCGGATACATCCGCACTTCCTCTGCTTACTGGGATCTCTTGTCTTCCTCATCCGGAACTTCAAGAACACAGTCTGTCGCCACTGTCATAATGCAAGAGGTACTTCCGGACCTCCAAATCATACACAAATCAGGATGATACATCACAAGGACATCCCAAACACTCCTTCCAATCCGCAAATTAGGATAATACAATTCCGGACCTCACCGGACCTTTTTGTGATCCTCTGTCACCTCCGGATACTTGCCGGACCCGGTTCTATACCGGCAGCCACAACTCCTTCAGATCTTCATGCGGACCTCTGAAATCTTAACTGTAGCATCTCAAGACTCATATCTACTAACCCTTTAATCCGCATCCTCCGGTTCTCATCCTATACAGTACATTTACCTTCTTCTCATCACTGTTCTTCACTGTTCCTGACTGAGACTAATTTTCTCAATATCCTCAGCACACAGCTCATCAAATCCTTCTTGTCAATGCAATATGAGTATGTTGACATCAATGACAACACTGGATAACCTCATACTTGCAACACTACTCCCCCATTCCCTTATCCTCCTACAATTCCCCAATACTTACATACTAGCACTTGCTCCCTTTGGAGGTTCAAGGGATACACCAATAGGAAATTTGAAGCAAGAATCAATGTTTTAATAATACATAAATGAGAAATAATATGGATATGCAAATTTAACCATTAAAATTATAAACATTTTATATAGCTTATTATCATAGCACAAGGATGAATAGAACATTTATACACATAATATTTCCATGGTCTATATCAATGATCAAGATGTTAACTATGTAGAAAAAATTACGTCAAAACATTTCAAATCACTATGTTCTATTATCAAAATATAAAGAATAAATAAAATATTTATGATATTATTTTCCACTTCCAATGTCACCCATTGACAAAATAAGAATAGGTGTATATTTTTTATGGGTTGCTGTAAATAGAGAATAAAATGTTGTTTATAAGTCAAAGTCACTACTAAACACTTTTTAATATTTTATTTATATATTTAATCTATAAACTAAATGGTTACACATTATTTATTTATAATTTTATTTGTGAACAGTTTGAAAGATTTTTAGTCCCTTGAAGCAAATTCAAAGATACACCATTTTATAGTAAAAAAATTAAATGATTTATCAAAACCAAACCCTCAACACCCAAATGGTGCTATTTGAGTGGAAAACATTTGGAACATTGAAATTTGAAGAAGGCCACTTGCTAAAGGGATCACATAGGATCAATTTCAGTCCCTGGTATCATTAACTCAAAATGCATAGAAATAGCAATTCCACCAATTCCACCCGAGTTCGATTCTCTGTCTTTCACTCACACCTCAGATCCAAAAATGGAAGATTTTTGTTGAGGGTCACGCCAACCAAATGGAGCAAGTAGAGGCTTTCCCATCGGACAAAACCATATATGTAGCCAAGTTAATGCAAGCACTAAAATAAGGTTGAATTCGATACAATGAACAAAATAAAACCAGAGGGAATGCAGTCATATCTCGGAAGGCATATTTTCCCCTCATACCCTATCTACTTCGCGGTCAGATCGAAACCCTAAATGAGAACACTCATCGGCCATCTTCTTCACGAAACCGAGTATTCAAGCATATGAAACAGATTCAGTGAAAAGTTCTAGATTAAGCTTAGCACTCAAATATGAAAATGAAAGTTGAAGTTGGAGGCTCAGTTAATGGCTTGGAAAATACTGCACTGCAAACCGCCCTTGGTGACAGACTCAAATGTATTATGGACCCACCAACTGCCAAAGTATGAGACGTTGTTTTTGGGACTGTTTATTTGTTCAAAAACAATGGAATGCTATCTTTGGTCATCGGTTAAATTGGAAAGAGGCTTTATTAGGTGTGGGTTTAGTAGAAAAACGGACAGTTTTACAAATCATTGACTTTCCAGATATAGGGTGTCTTTCAGCAGGCATTTTCAGGGTTTGTTTTGGGACTCCGAGGTCATGGATTGTCTTCCGAATATTGGAGCAGATTGTTTACTGTAACAGGGTTTTTATGTCAGCGCTTTCTTCCTGGGTTGTGTTACTGAGCAGAGGATGATTTTGTGCGCTTGTGATTGTTCACTGTGGCAGGTTTTTGTTCAGGTTGTGACTGTTCATGGATCCTTCTACAGACCTTGAACAGAGGAATTTTATTTGATATTGTTCTCTTTTTTTAATTGTGGGTTGTGTTTAGCCCAGTTCCTTCAATTGGTTGCAGACCATGAATGTGATGTACAAATCTGCTATTTTTGTTTAAGGCCATCTTCATTTTTGGAGAAGTTTCTTGGTTCTTTGATATATGGAAATTCTTTCCTCATTTCCAGTACTTTCCTAAAACCCTTAGGAAGTTCTTGTAAAATTTCCAATAGGGCTCTAGAACTCAGAGAAGTATTTTTTCAGTATGTAGTGGTCTCATGTTTATTTATAGTAGATATGTGTATTTATTGTGTTAATAAGGGAAATTTTGGAGGTCAAAATTTGAAGGGAAATGTAAAAAATGAGAGTTGTACAGTTCATTGTGAGGTTGTAAACGAATTTTGTTAGCAGGGCTGCGAGCTTTCTGTTATTTATGCTGCCCCTGCTCTATTTTTTATGTGTCCCTTCCGTATACGTAGCTCTCTGCTGCTTTTGTCTTTTGTAATTTTGCATGTTTCAATACAATAATGTATCAAGCATAGCATGCATTCAAAAAAAAATTCCCATCAATTGATTTAAGATACAAGAAAAATAAAGTGAATGGGATAAATTGATCCATCATTCAAATCAAGAAATAAACCGTACCGGTGAGCTCAAACATTTTTTATACTAATGTTATAGCTTTTTATATTACTGTTGTTTTAATACAAGAAAAGAAGTGAATGAGATAAAATTAATCCATCCTTAAAATCAAGAAATAAACCGTACGGGTGAGCTCAAACAGTTTACAAATCATAAAGGAGCCATTCATTTCAATTTCAGATATAAAATTTTATAGATTATTCGGATTAAAAAAGGTCCACATTTTGAGAAGCCACACAACTTAAGCCTTCCCTTCTATTATGGACCGTAAAATTTGCACAAATTGACATGTTGCCATAGAAACATGCTCTCTTCTCAGAGAAAGATTAATTGTTGGATACACGACATCAATGAAATTACAAGCCAGCTAAGAGTTTTAAAATGGCAGTACCACCTGCAATTAAAATAATCTAAGTACACAATAACAAACAAGGTTCTCTGCCCACACCTCCAATTCATGTTGGACTATACCAAAAGCTATCCCATATATAGACGAACAAAACTAGGAATTATTTACAAGTGATAAGCTGCACCAGAGAGGGAAAAAAAGCTTTATTTAAGACTGCTCTATCAACCAACACAATTGCTCAAGCTTGCAGGAGAAACCCATTTAATTACAATTTGCTCAAGCTTGCAGGAGAAACCCATTTAATTACAATTTGAAGTATATAGAAAAACAACCTTCTATAAAATAGAAGAAACTACTTCTTAACCCTTCCCTTCTAAGTGAAGACTTCAGACAGAAGCGATTAAATTTTTATTAAGCACATTAATCATTGCCTCAACTTCCATTTACTTTGTGATACTTGGGTGATCTCAATTTACTAATGACACTCGCTGATACTGATTTCCAGCCATGTCCGACTCCCCAACCAAACTTTACTAACGAACTGGACTTCCGTTTACTTGGTGATACTTAGTGATCTCAATTTACTAATGAAACTCGTTGATACTGATTTCCAGCCATGTCCGACTCCCCAGCCAAACCTCCACTTTTTGTTATAGACTACGCATATGCTGCCCTACACAAACAAGCTCTATTGAGGCTGCACCATTCTCAGCCAACACAACTGTGAAATCTAAAGAATAAAATTACAAGCCTGTAACATAAACCCATTTAATTACAACTTAAACCCTTCCTTTTATATGATACAGAACCACTACCCTATTACTAAAAAAGAAAAAAATTGAAAATTCTTAACCCTTCTCTCCTAAGTGAAGATTTTCGTTCGCTTCCAAAGAAAAGTGAAAAAAAAAATTTAGTATATTGATCCTTACCTCAACCTTTCCTTCAGAAGGGATTAAACACCAAAATGATATGTTGTTGCTAAACAACCGATATCAGAGTAATCTTCAGAGGAAGAAGAACGGGAATGAGAAGAAAAAGATCGCTGGCCAGTAACCTTGCAAACTCATAACCCTGCTAATAAAAGTCTAGCTCGGAAATTTTTATTTATGTCGCATTAAAATAACAGGGAACAGTCTATAGATTTGGAGAATTAATAAGATTATAGAACGTTCGCCACTTACAATAATCTATAGCTTTTCTCAGTTCCCAGCTCTCAACCAAGAAAGCCAGAATTATTAAAGCCGCAGCTGGACCAATTGAATACTTCAACCACCGCATAAAACAATTTGTATAATATCACCCAGATGCACTGGCTACCTCGTGAACAAATCTGTGTAGTGTTCACTGTAGAGTCGTAGACGACTACCAAAGGTACAGTTGAAACAATTAGGCAGAGTTACTTCAGTGTGGTCAGGGAATAGATATTGTTACGCTCATTCCTGTTAACTCCACTGCAAAAACCTAGGTTCGAGTCAGATACAAGTTTGAATGCTCTTACACATAATTATGCTCACAAAGACGACCAGAGTTAAGAATTGAAGAAAGTCACAAGTCAATTAAAATCTATTTGAACTAGGCTGATATAATCAAACATAGCCCATCACCCCACCTATTAAGAATTGTCGTTGTTGTTGCCAACTCACCGTCACTCTAACGAGAAAATTCATTGTCTGAGAAAACTACTGTTCACAAATCCTGTAGAACTCAATTGAATAAGGTTGATACTGATCAAGCATATAGCCCAATCCTGCAGCCACGTTGGACTTTCAAACCCCCCATCTGTATACAGAAAGTACATAGTTTTGCATAAACCAAAGGCATAATGCTTACAAAATTTTAGATCAACAGTTCATTTAACTAATCAAAGACACAACGCTGAATTCAAGTAGGTAAATCACGGATGAAATTGACATCCTACTGCCAAAATTGGACGGTGCTTTGTTTTATGGCTGTAAGCTGACACCAAATCCATGTCCACTGAGGAGCGCTCACTTGCCTGTAATCTTCCTATAAACCTAAAAATAAAAGAATAGGTTCCTCATTATCGATGCAAATGAAATGTTTTGTTATTGTTTCTCCCATTCGTTCAATGCAAATGAAATTCTAAGAATAATCTTATCAGGAGGCAGTAGAGAATAATCTGCTAAACAAAATTTCAGACCTTAATTACAAGCTTAAACTTTTATTTACTTGGAGATAATTGGTGATCCCAATTAAATAGAGAAACCCTTTGACACTGTTTTCAAGATAGCCAAGCCGCCTCAAATTTATGTTGGACTACACCGAAAGGTATCATATAGCCGAATAGAACTAGGGCTTGTTTACCACGAAAACAAGCTGTATTAAAACTGCTCTATTCCCAGTCAACACAATTGCGAAAGCTAAATATTCAAGAATAAAATTCCAGGCCTGCAAGACAAACCCATTAAATTGCAACTTAAACCCTTCCTTCCATATAATAGAAAACCACCCTGCTATTAAAAAAGGAAAAACTACAATCCTTATTTCAGTTCGCTTGAGAAAAGTGATTGAAATTTCCATATAATAGAAAACCACCCTGCTATTGAAAAAGGAAAAACTACAATCCTTATTTCACAGTTCGCTTCCAGAGAGAAGTGATTGAAATTTTATAAGTGTATTGATCATTACGTCAACCTTCCCTTCAGAATGGAATAAATACCAAGAAGACTATACACTGTTGCTAAACAACCAATATCAAAGAGTAATCTTCAACAGAGCAACCCAATAAACCAAATTGAATAATATCACCGAAATAAGCTACGTCATGAACAAATCTATGTGTAGAGATCACTGTGGACGACTACCAAAAGTACCTATTCTGAATTGCCGTTGTGGTTGCCAACTCACCTTCTGTCAGGATAAAATTCAGAGAAAAATAATTTTCACAAATCCTCTAGAACCCAACAGAATAGGCTGATAATGATCAAGTATAGCCAAATGCCATGCCTATTCAAAGCTGCAAACCGACCATCTGTATAGAGAAAGTACATTGTTTTGCATAAACAAAGACAAAATACTACTAAGATAAAATCAGTTCTTATAACTAAACAAAGCCACAGTGCTGAACTCAAATCAGGGGAGTTAAGAAATTATCATCCCACTACCAAAATTGGACGGTGCTTTGTTTTTATAGCTGTAAGCTGATACCAAATCCATGTCCACTATCGGGCGCTCTCCCTTGCCTATAATCCTCCCATAAACATAAAAATAACAGGATGGATTCCTCACTTATCCATAAAGTTAGACTTCACACCGTTCGATACAAAATGAAATGTCTTTTGTTGCTGTTTCTCCCATTTGTTCAATGCAAATGAAATTTTATCACTAAGCAATAGTGAATAATCTGATGAACAAACTTTCAGACCTTTATAACAAACTGAACTTCTATTTACTTGAGATAATTGCTGATCTCAATTAACTAATGAAAGCCCGTTAATACCGTTTTCCAGCCACGTCTGCTTCCCAAGCCAAGCCTCCAATTTATGTTGACTACACCAAAAGGTATCATGTAGCGTAACAGAACTAGGGCTTATTTAGCCAAATGATATGCTGCCCCACGAAAACGAACTCTATTAATAAGAATGCTCTATTCCCAGCCAACACAGTTGGGAATACCAAATAATAAAAGTACAAGCTAAGAGAAACCCATTTAATTGCAACTTGAACCCACCCTTAAAAATAATAGAAAACCATCCTACTATTGGAAAAAAAGAAAACTACAATTCCTATCCATTCTGTTCTAAGTGAAGATTAAAGCTCGCTTCATTTTATACGTATATTAATCATTACCTCAACCTTCCTCCAGAAGGGATTACATAGATATGAAAGAGTAATCTTCAACAAGAGAAGAAAAACAGTAAAAAGATGAATAAGATCAGCCCTGCCAATAACCGATCTTAAAAAATAATTCAGTATAAGATTCAGAACATGCAAATGCTGAAACCTAAAACCCACAGCCCTACTAATAAAAGCCTTGCACACAATATTTCATTTATACTTGGCATAAAAACAACATGAATAATAGACTACGCTATTGATTATGGAAGCTTCGCCACTTACAGCAATCAACAGCTTGTTCTCAATTCCCAGCTCTTAGCTCTTAACAAAGAAGCCCAAAACTGTTAAGCTGCAGCTGGACCAATCAAATAATTCAACCACCCAATAAAACAATTTGCAAAATATCACCCAAATAAACTCCTGAACAAATCTAGTTCGTTATAGAAGCCAACCAAAAGCACAAGGTAAAAAAATATTGTACCACTTTAAATCCACATCGTTAGGCAGTGTAAGGGAAAAACACTGCACCACTTAAATCCACGTTGTTACATCTGGTTAGCGTATAAATATTGTACCGCTTATTCCCTTTACTTCACTGCAATAACCTAGGTTGTAGTCATATATAAGTTAGATGCTCTTAGCACTATGCTCACAAAGACAACCCGAGTTGGAACTCAAACGGAGTAGCAAATCCATTAAAATCTATTTCAACTGGATTGAGATGATCAAACATGGCCCATCGCCGACTCACCGTCAGACGGCAGAAAATTTATTTGTTTGAGAAAACTAATTTTCACAAATCCTTTTGAATTCAATATAACAGGCTGATAATTATCAAAGCATTACCCAAATCCTGCGCCGCCTTGCAGATGCCAACTCACCATTTGAAGTTACTTTCAGAGAACTCAGATTTTATGTTAATTAGTATCAATCCGCCAAAAACTTACAACTCAGCTTGCTTCACATCAATGATCATGGTGAAACCCTTCAACCCATAAAACAAAACTAACTAATTTTGGTTCCATACGAAAAACACTGAAATAAAATGATTGCTGCAAATCGGCCAATTGTATAGGGGATTAAAGAAACAGAGGTTGAGGGAGAGATGGGGTTCGTCTTACAATCGTCTTCGAAACATTTAAAACCTGATGATTCTGGTTAGCCTCTTCCTCAGATGAGCATAACCTCCTCGCTCGAGGATGGCTAACATCCGCCTTGGATCAAGCTATAAATGAACATCACCACCTCCCCTGCATTTGGTCAGGCTTAAACCTCCATGGTAGGAAGGCCACAAGCCCTTGGTTAGAGATCTCCTAAAGACTAAAATCTTTCCCAAAGAAAAGTTATAGAATAAAAACTAGAAATACATAATGACAAACCGCTGAAACAACAGTTGCATAAAAACTGAGGAATAAATCTAGCTCCCAGTGCTCTTTCATAAGACCTCTCCATGGCTTTATTTGTCACACCTGCTTGTTCATTCAATCAGCCTACAGTGTACACATAAAAAGAACATAATAGGCTAGCCCAATAATTGCACAGATATAAACAATACCCCACGCTCTTAACCAGGAAGAGGGAGAGGTCTGGTTGTCCTCCCTCTTACCATTCATAAATGAAATACTTACAACTCAGTTTGCTTCACATCAACGATCGTGGTGAAACCCTTCAATGCCATAAAACACAACTAACTAATTTTGGTTCCATTCAATCTTCCATACAACAAAAACCTGCAATATATGATCACTGCACATCCACTAATCGTATAGGAAACAAAAAAGACACAGGTTGAGGGAGAGATAGGACTCATCTTAAAGTTTCTTCGAAGCATTTAAAACCTATTAATTCTGTTTGGCCTCTCCCTCAGATAAGCATCACATCCTCTACCGTTGGTGGGGTTAGCCCCTCTCCTGTGTTGGTTATAATTGCCTTTCAACACCTCTCCTTTGGTGTGCTGACCTCTCACTTGAATCAAATCATAAATGAACAACAATATCACCTCCCCTGCAGCTGGTCAGGCTCACCCCTTCATGGGATGAAGCCCACAAGCCCTTGGTTAGGGGAAATCTCCTATTTCCCAAACAAAAATTAAGATAGAATAAAAACTACAAAATACATATATAGAAATATATGTAAACAACAGTTGCATAAAAACTGAGGCCGAGGAAGAAATCTAGTTCACAGTGCTCTTTCATAAGATTTCTCCATGGCCCTATTTGGCACACCTGCTTGTCCATTCCATCAGAAAAATTGCAGAAAGGGCCATGAATAGAACCACCAGACTGTAGATAAGATCATATCTGCAGGCACAAATCACTTGGCTGCAAAATTATTGCTTGAGATATAGGATTGGAGATAGTAGATATTTATAGGTGAGCTTTGATGCCTGTGAGAGAATGGGACCATCAAAATGAGGCGGTGGAAGCTAATCTACGGCTGTAGTGTTATCATCGAATTTTCGGTTGTTTCATTCAAACGGTGTGCTGTAATTAGATGTTCTAGATATTTTTAAACGGTGTTCTACAATTGGCCATCGATCAACTACAAACGGTGTTCTAGATATTTCTAAACGGTGTGATGTAATTAGGGTTTGAAGAACTAGAAACCCTAACCATCGATCAACTGCAGATTTCGCTAATCCAACATGGTGACTTAAAATTGAAACCCAAAGTAGTTGTCGGATCACCAAACTGGAAAACCAGGGTCTTTGGGTTTTGACAAGTTTGAGCGACCATGGACGAACTTCTAAATGAAGGCATGATCAAACCATAGATCATAGACACAAGTCAGTTTTTAAAAACCGCATATGCTCATTTGCCTTGGACAAATCCTAGTGCCACAAATTCTTGAAGAAGTTGAAGATTTATTTTTGAATATAGATGTTGCTTCAGCCAAGACCTAGTTGAGAACACTTTGCCAAAAAATTTTAAAAAAAATTATAATTGAAACGCTGTTCAGCCTTCGTTGTTATGACTGTCATAATTGTTGTCATATAAAACCATAGGTGACTGCATCATTGGAAAGTTGCTGCCATATGTGATTGTAATCTGTCAAATGATTGAAACAAGCCCTAAACTACTAAATGTGCTTGTTCTCTTTGCTTTTGCCCCAGAAGGCCTGTCTTTCACCTATTTGGCAGCCTTTTAGATTGTTCAACCTCTTTTATGATATGAAATGAAATATTTTTAATGATGTTCATGAGACTAAGCAGTCTAAGGGACCAAGAGCTGCATCCTTCAGACATTTTCGAGTTCCTTTCGATGTTAGATCTTCTACTATGAATCTTGACCAAGAACCCAATTGTTTTTTGAAGCCTTGCCTCCTCAAATAACTCATTTAAACTGTCCACCTTCAAATTGTTTTCATATTGAATATGTTACATCCCTCTTTTTGGAAACAATTATGCTATTTACTTTCTTGCAAATTTCAGTAATTTAATATGTTGTGGACGACATGGAAACTGACAATTTATTTTACAAAGTTGTTATATGAAAATTTGGAATCTATTGATTACGATCAATGTGATATTGTAGACTAAATGTCCTTTATGTTAAGTGAAATGATGTTTTGGATATATTATGATGTGATTTGGAATGTAGGTGCTTTGACCACAAAATTGTATGTGAGACTGTCGTTGTAGGAACAGGTGGACCGTGTTCGACGGGAAGAGAAAGTATCTTTGAGAGAGAGTATAGACTCTGGAAATTAACCATGGGTGTTTGTTAATGAGAACGCCAAATAGGTAGATAACCTTGAAGCCATTATTATAGTCTTGTTGTTCGACTTGGGTAGTTTAAGACTAAATGACGACGTCTGGTGATAAGGTGTAAACATCCTTTTCGTAAATCGTCTTATAGAATCTTGGAATCGACAATGTTGTCGTAAGTCCACCCAAGCAAGTCGACTTATATAGACGTTTATTATCTCGTTTATAAGTAATTAAATAAACCCTCTTGTGGCAAACTGTGGATCACATCTCGTAGTCGAAGGATGCGAGAAGTCGTTTTGAGCGTCTAACGATGTAAGAAAATTGTTTGCGTTACGACCAATCCGTCGTGATTGTCGTAAAACGCTTCGAACTTGTGTTGTGAATTATTCTTTCTGGAAATCGACGAATGTCAAAATTGAAGCCATAGCGTGTAATAATTTGTTTTGGTCGTTGTTTAGCTTGAGCCTTTTTCTTCTAGCTTTGACCGCGAGTTATTGTCAATCTAACCTTGAGTTTTCTTAATAAGATGGTTTTTGTCTCTTTTTCCTTTTCGACCAAAACGATGCTCTGGCCATTTCCTAACCACCGCTGTGTCGAGCTTAACTCCACAATACATCTTTTAGTGGCTCTTGATTGAATTAGATGCCTTAGTATTTGAGTGAAGGCGGGGTTGCTTTATCCATTTACAAGCCACGTCGCCATAAGAGCCACCACCTTTTTAATGGTCGTGAAAAGTGGGAAGTCGGGTTTAAAGTCAGTTAGGTCAACCCTTGTGGATAGGCATGTGACGGTTTTTGGTCACATTGCACTATCTTCTTTCTTCATGGACGTTTGACCCAGTGAGAGTCGATGGTTAGATTTTGAAACCACAGTTAGAAGTTAGTCCTTTTCCTTCGCTGAGTTGTGACGGAATTATGCCGTGGTTAATAAGTTTAAACTGTCAATTAATGCGGAGGCTCCATCATCTAGGAGGGTGGAGAGGTATCAGCTGGCGGTTGTAGAGAAACAAAAAGAAAGACCACCATTATGGGAGTTTTGGTTGTGCAGTGCTAGGAAGGAATAGGTAGTAGTTAGAAGTAGACGGGCGAGTAAATGAGATCACTCCGTCATGGAGGGGTCAGCAAACTGGCAGAATAGGAAACGACAGAGGATGAGGGAGGTTAAGCGTGGAGTGAAGGGAGTGGGTCGCTGTGTTAAAGGTAGAGTGATTGAGTAGTGGGAGGCAGTTGAGAAGTAGAAGGAAAAACCGCGAAGAGGTGAGAGTGATCGGAGAGAGTAAACGGTTTCGGAGAGAGGGGTTTCTGAGTAGTGATCGGGCAGTAAGGAGTAGAGTGGGGAGTAGACTGACGTTGCGAGAGGAGATAAGAGAGAGTTGTGGAGAATGCAGGAGAGGGCTGTTTATTTCCTTCGACGTGGGCGATAGGAGGCAGGGCGAGGGGTTTGAGAAAAGAAAGAGAGTTGGAATAGATATTCTTTCATCGGGGAAGAGAAATAGAGGGTATTTTGTCGTTGTTTAGAGTGGGAACAGCAGATATATCCGTGGAAACCTCTTCGTCGTGGTCGGTAGCGAGGTCTATCATCCAAGAGCGAAACTCTACAAGTATATCACCAGGTTCTATCCTTTTCCTCTGCGCAGTCTATGCGCTTTATTTATGCTTTGTTCTGGCAGCGCTTTGTGTGATTCTAGCAGTGTAGAGATTAATGCATGTAACATTTTTCTTCTGTAAGCTTTGGGTGAGGGTTGTCCTCAATGCGAATGATAGTTTCTAAGTAGGAATCATTCGGCACTACGCCACTGTGTAGGAGTATTTACTTAGTTTGACACCTGTCCGACGTAGGTTGAATGCATTGTATAGCCTGTGGATTTGTTATCACTGGCTGTGTATGTATTGTGCTCTACATTATAGAAGTTAGTGAAAACAATGCGTTCTTCAGTATATAAAGAATGGAGTTTGACTACACAGAGTTTGTAATCTTAGCCATCATGAACACTGCCCTTGCAATGATGGAAACCAGGTTCACATTTGTAAACACCACGGTAGCTGCATGTAGGAAGTAAAATGAGAACAATAATCAGAATACGAAGGATAACTTTGTGGTATTTTGATACAAACCCAAAGCTATATGCCTGCTGTGAGAACGCCCTCGTATGCATGTTATTAATGGTCATAATGCATTGCTTTCATTTACCTTTGGCAAGCATTTTACATGACTATGTTTCTATCTCGAAAACGTCTCTGAATATGTGAAATATTTCCTCTCTTTGTTTGACCCCTGATGTCCACACTCGACAACTTTTATGGCTTAGGAAACCTGAAAACAAGACATTAAAAGTCGACAAATGCTTTTATCTAATTTCTTATTAGGTTTAGATTTTCAAATAAAGGTCGACATATAAGCTTGATCGTCTCTAGTGTCTTAGAGAGAATCCAAATCCTTTATTAACCTTATTATTTAATTCTTGCTTCATTGAACCTTGTAAAACTATTTATTTTGGTAAGAGGTGTGAAGTTGTAGGTTAAGTAGTTATTCTCGGTTAAAAGCCGTCATGGGTTGGTAATAAACAATAGGGTGGGAAAAACCCACACTTGGGTCTAGATTACGTTGCATGCAATGTTTCTAGTGTAGTTTTATTTTGTAGACCTTATGAGTCTAAAATCCTAAAATTATGGGATAACAGGAAGTTGTTTTAGATACTTGAGTATGTTGTACAAAATTGGGAATCAAGTAAACAAGTATGAAACCACTTAGGAGTGGGTGTTTTAAACAATGTTTTTACATGAATATGAGTTTATGAAACTACGAACTCGAGATTAGAGTAAATGTGGCACCATGCGCTATTACAGGAGGAAATCCTAAACCCTTGAGGTCATCAAGGTCGTTAATTGGTACAAACTATACAAATAGGAAACTGTAGGATTTCGATCAGTTTAAGTCGAGTAGGGTGGGTGAACCAAGTTCATGCGTTCTTAGAACGCTAATTAAAAACAAATCCTTTGGCCAAGGTGGTGTACTATCCTCAAGTGCATCGAACGTTCACCGTAACTGGATGGCATTTCTTGTGGAGTGTCGTGCATGACTAGAGGGTATCTAGGGATCTGCACGATAACAAGACACGTAAGTTACAACACCAGAGCTCAGATGGCAAACACCGATGGTTATCCTAAGTCTATCCTCTTGAGTAGGGTAGGGCCACTTCCGGTTAGGAAGGAGTGCAGGAGACCGACGGTCTGTGGTTGGAGGTTAAGCTCCTTGAAGATACTTTCTCTTCCAAATATTGAGGAATGCCGAGTCTTGAATGTGATGGGTCGACAATCGAGATGCATGTTAATGGTATGTTTCCAATATTTGTTTGTTTCAAGAAAATTTCATATTGTTAGAAAATAAAATGTTTAATGTATATCATTTCTTTCAGTTTTATATAAATGAGATCATGATTATGATAAAATGAAAAATGTTGTATTGGATTATAGATAAGGTTCTTTTGTATTTGATTACCTAGTAAAAAAAAAAATTTACCTTTGTGATAACCTAGTTTTTCTTGTCTATTCGGATGTGGATGTTACAGAATACAAATATCCTCATACACTGTGCACTCTATGATGAAGTGCCATTTAGTTTCAACCACCCCTTTGTTGCAAAAAATGTGACTTCTTTCTTCCTAGTCTTCCTTGGGGACCATCCATCTACCAGTCTCACACCTAAGATGATGAGATCCGATCCTCAACTATGCAACTAATAGCTTAGCTTTTCCCTCAAGTGTAGCCCATAGATAGGCTTTTTCACCATGATCCCATGTAGGGTTGAACTCTTTGACATAATGCATTTTTTTATCCAATCTGTTTTGTCTACATGGCAGTCTTGAATTTTTCTAACACAAACTTTTTTATTTCCTCATTAGTGTTAGGACATTCTTGCAAATTAATATTCCATTTGCTCATCCACTTGTTGTTCTGCTTCATCCACGTCTTCTTCCTACGGTCTAATTCCTCCTCAACAACTATTTTGGGCCAGCGATGCTTATCCATGTTTTCAACCTTTTTTAAGTAACTTAGTGACTGAATTATCACTGATGCCTCCATCGGGAACGTTCCTACTTCAGCCAAGAGGATCTCATAGGGGACCATTGTTTTGACTTTGAGACTAATAGTGATTAGATGTTTTTGGATTCTTTCTACCTATCTCCACTTGTGGTTTGACATGCTACTCCCCCAAACCTCACAACCATAGAGGACAACCAATGTGACCAACAAACCAAAAAGGGTTTTCTTGGTTTTCCAATCCCATAATTCTACTTTCCTACACCTATTCTGAAGTAGGTAAGATGCTCTCCATCCTTCTTGTATCCTTTTCGTTCTACATGTCTCCTAGCTGAGTCTATTGTGAAAATCAATTCCCAGGTACTTGTATTCTTCCAATATCTCCAACAAGCTTCCCTAAAAAAAATTAACCTGTTGCTTCTTCCTTTTTAATGAAAAATCATGACTTTGGTCTTGCTAGTGTTCACTTGCATCCTGACCTCTTGGAAAAAGAGTTCTAAAGCCTTCAAATGTTCTCTCAAACCATGGGTTGTTTTTGCAATTAGGATAAGATCATTTGCATACAAAAGTAACTTCACCACATAACCCGCCAACTGGATACCTCCTCCATTGATTTTGTTTAACCATTCCTCAAGTTTGTCAATATATAAACCATATAGAGTGGGGGATAGAGGACATCCACATGTTTGACTTCGATGTCGCTACCAAAGCATTTCAGACATACCCTCTCTTGTTCTAAATTTAGCTCTAACCTACTCATATGGCTTATGTACTGCTGCTCTATACTCATCTAGAATTCCAAGTTCCTCCATCTTGTTCCAATGTTTTTCTCTGGGGACTGTGTCAAAGGCTTTTTAAAAATCAACAAAGCAACAAAAAGCTTCCCCCCTTAGGTGTCCCAAATGTTTTCAATGAAGTGTCTAAGAGTGATGCAATGATCAATGGTATTGTGTCTTGGTCTAAAGCCTACCCGCCCTTTTGCTCTTTTTCCCTTTTTTTCTATCCAACTATTGTTTCTGCATTCTATCATGCTCCCAAAAAGTTTTCCAAGAAAATGATTAACCATAATAGTACAATAGTTAGAAGGATTATTGATATCTTCACTTTTGTATAGAGGGATAACAACATTAGTTGTCCACTCTACTGGAAAGCCACCCTATGTGACACCATTAAAAATTCTTTTGATGTGTGGAGCAAGGGGCTCAATTCCCCACTTAAAAAATTCATCTTGTATCCCATCAATATCTTGTGCTTTACCACCTGCTAGACTTTTTATACCTTGTTTGATATCTTCCACCAAGAAGAGCTCGGTTGATGTGCTAATTATGGGCTTGAGTTACCTTTCTGTTGAGCTCGTTCATAGAGAAGCTTCGCATAATCTAACCATTGGGCATCTGTGATATTATTTTCTATTTGTTTTCTCTTTTATTGTAGCTCTCTCCAAAAGCCTTGGGGTTGTGTTTACCCAAAGATATTAATTCTTTCCTTCTTGAGATCACATAGCTTGTTTTTTTAGTTTTTATCAATTTCTCATATTTTTCTTGCTTTCTTTGTTTGTCTCATTCTCTTTGAATGATTTTTTTGCAACCATGCACTCTTCATCATACTACAGGTTAGTTGAGAAAGTATTTGAAACCCCCTTCTTAGGTTGAGATCTCTTGCACAACTTTAGTGCCTTGTGGATTAAAGGGATCAACATATTGCTGCAAATACATTTGCTTGATTCGTTGTTTTCCTTGCACTCTATGTTGTTTTCCCATATAATTTTTAGGCACTTTGACCATGTTTAAGGAAGGGGTTCCATGGAGCTGCTAGAAGATCTATTTTTGTGAAGTAAGAGGTCCCATGAAACCAAAAAATAATGCTACAACATAAATTAGAATTTTTTTCCTCCAAAATAAGAACCCCTACTTTTTAGTTTGTTGGTTTTGAGTGGGTGCATTTGGGGCGGGGTTAAAACTTTCTCCCATCAATTTAGGGATTTTTCTGCCAGTTTTAGATTCTCGCCATTTAATTTAGGAAAAATTTTGGAGGGAATTTTTTTTATTTAATCATTTTTTATTTTTTATTTGTAGGTTGTAAAAAACCTCTACTAAATCATTTAGCATTAAACTATTGTAAAAAAAACCTCATGAGACCACTAGCATCTATAAATTTTGGAACTTAAAGTTTTAAGCCTACCTACAACTACAAAATTCATGCGACTGCTTGTTTTAATATGTTACTAAAAATTTCAGCAACATCGCTAAGATTATTTAGGAAGCCCCCCTCCATGGGACTACAACCTTAAAAAACTAAGTGGAATTCTTCAATAGCTTAATTGACATGTGTATGCACCTAGGTTGATTTTGATGGAGATATACCATAGTAGAACTAGGTTAAGCACATGCTAAAGGCCTTATTGCCACTTTTTTGAAAGACAAGTGAAATTGTTTAACTTATGTCAATTTTGAGTTAGGTGGAGCTTACGAGGACTTTAATCATTTTTCCTTAGGTCTTAGCAACTTCAAAAAATGACAATTACAACCCAGGCATGCACACGCATCACTTTAGCCATCTTGGGTGAAGTTAACATGTAGCAAAACCAGTCTAAAGGCAAGCCTTAGCCTTTTACATCTTAACAGAGATTTATCCACTTATTGCCCCATTTTCATGTTGTTGGTGAAACTATTTGATGGCACAACCATCCTTGATGAGCACCCCACAACTTATTGCCACTTTTGTCAAGTTTGGTAGAGATTTATCATGGTTTTTCCACACTAGTTGTGTACCAAGCATACTTGAGCCACTTTCGAAGCCTTTGGTGGAGAACTTAAGTGGTCCAACTACTTCAAAAGTGTGCTTGAGTTTTTTTGGGCAGGGATTTAGGAGTAGTTCGACTATACTTAAGAGAAAAGTGGGATTTTGGGTAGAGGTTGACATCCAAATCACCACTTTCTATCACGACACATAATTTATGAGCAACTAAACCATCTCTGGCAGGAGCTATGTATGTGTTTGCCACTTTTGCTTATGCTTTGAGCAAAAATGTTAATCACTAAAGCCCATGTTTATGTTTTGGTAGAGATTCAAGCGAAGCTATTCATCACTTTTGCCACTTCTAAGCCTTTTAGCAAAATTTCTCGAGACTTAAACCATTATGCCAAGTAGAGTATTCTCTCCATGTTCCTGGTTTACCATGGCTCAAGTGGAACTTTGCTAATACATTGCCAAGGTGGAGTTTAGAGCTAACTTATCCATCTTTCTATCATTTCCCCTTTGATGATACCTTTAACACTATCTTGAACATCATCATTATTCCTTGTCGGACTTATGGCGATCACCATTATCTATGAAAGTCATTAGTAAAAAAAACATGACAAGATGACCTTGCAAATTGATTGGAGAGAACAAAAATTGAATTGGATTGACAAAAAACCGAGGATCAATTGACAACAAAATGGACAAAAAGTAATACGAAAGTTGAGTTTCATATGTATACCAACACAAAACTACAACTATCTATAGTAATGAACACAATAATACAAAGCTTGCAGTATTTTCACAAAGTTACTCAATTCACAAATCACAAGATCACATAAAACAACTCTTGAACCCCAATCTTGACATCAAGTAGACATAAAATGACTATTGAAAATTTAAGTGTAGATGACACTTATTTATAAGTTTGTATAAGATTTTGCATGAAAATAAATAGAAAGCTAATTGAAGTTCTTATATTATCAATAGTTTGCTTAAAAACAAAGCCCTAAATATAAATTTGCCTCAAAATACATCAAATAAAATAAAACAATCTTTAGATAGATTTTTTATATGAATAAGTATAATAAAAAATAGACCTTTTAGAGGGTCACCTAAAAATGACCTGTTTGTAAATAATTATCTAAAACTACTGCTCCAAGAATAGAAGAAATCCCACATCATATTTGATTGAAAATAGCAACAATTAAAAATAGCTACTTTGGAGCACCTCTATATAGTCCTATCACAACAACATCCTGTATATCATATGACCTCTAAAATCTATCAATGAAGTCATGAATTTGTGATCCATCAAGCGTGACATGGAATCCATCTTAACCATTTGGATACCAAATGTAAGACTACTTTGTGTGGCTGATATATCCATCTCAATTACCATGTCCTCAATTAATTCGTGCATAGATCCACAAATCACGCTCTTACACATTGATTCTACTTTACTCTTCTCATGTTGTATCATTCCCTTGTGCACAAATTTGATAGCTCCAAGATGTTTGTGCATAGTTGAGAAATCTAGCAGAATGGCTTCACATACATCTATGCAAGCATTGTTTAAAAGAAGCTCTGCATGAGACAATGCAAGACAACTAT
Organism: Cunninghamia lanceolata; assembly: GCA_027924645.1. NCBI lineage: Eukaryota > Viridiplantae > Streptophyta > Pinopsida > Cupressales > Cupressaceae > Cunninghamia > Cunninghamia lanceolata. The sequence continues at coordinate 290,479 of BSBN01000197.1, forward strand.
GCACACACCATTTAGTCATGCCACGTTAGTGTGTGCACTCTTAAATTGTGCCCTTTCAGGAGTCTAACAATAGCATTTCTAGCTCTTGCAATATTTCTGTATTGTGCACGACCTACACATGCATCTACACTAGCATGCTCAATTCGATAGCATACACTTCAAACACATGACAATACACACAACCACGTCATACAACAATCCAACTGGCACCATATGGGCTTAACACTTGTCATTCATCCATCCACATGTAAAGTGCACCATATGCACATGACATTTGCCAACCTTCTATTTGTAAGCTTAGTTAACAACCACTGTATAAGTACAACCCTTTGTACTCTAGTTTAGGAAAAGGGTTTCTAGCTCACATCCCATAATATGATTTGTGATAGGTTTGCATATGCAACCTTACAAAACTACCATTACTATGGGTTGTGCCTCTCTAGGGTGTTTGAAATATTAGGTGTTGTATGCATTACCTCACTGCCTGATCATGTGACTATGCTTCTTGCCATAACCTATGTTTACTCTTTGTACATTCACACAACATCAATGAATAAAGGACAATATTCTTCAAGCATTTGTCATGACTCTACTTCCACCATGAATTTATACAACAATGCTTCTGCAACTCAAACTTTCCATTGGAAATAATCCTATTTCAACTAGCTTGGCTATAACTTTGCTTACATGTGAAGTTGTCCTTCAGTCTCAAACATAAATTGGATTATCAACATCCTCAATGTTTCAGACAATGGAGGATATTTTTTCCAGGTTCTCATCTTGTTGGGATTTTCCTAAGGTTTCTTTTACTAACCTCTAAAACTTAGCTTATACCTCATCTTGATTGATTTGAATGTCATTTTTATGAGCAAAAGTACATGAAAGAGAATATACCAAGGAAGTAGCCTACTATCTAATCTCGTCCATTTTGTCTTGACCTACTAATCTGATGACAATCTTGTCAAGAAGTCAAACCAAAAACACATTGATATGACCACATAAATGTTTGGTTTACTCTAACATTAGGCCACATCCATTTCAACCAATTTTAAGTGACCAAGAGCAATAATGTGTTCAAGTTATTCAATGAAACCTTTGTAGGTAGAAACACTAAACATCATATTTTGCTCTTAGCTCTAAGGCTTTGCATCTTACTACAAGCCTCACTTTGGCTAACAAAGCATACAATCTATCAAGTACTTTTGACCTTTGCTAATAAACTTTATCAATCCATCTTTTAAGACTTTTGCCATGTCCAACTAGCTAACCCAGTTCCCTCTATTGATTTGTGGAGTGCAAATTTTGAGGTATAAAAATTATGGAAGTAGCTGTTGGTTGCAAAAGATGAGCTATAAACTCCTTAACTTATTTGTTTTCAGTTTTAGGTTACCCTTGTTCTTGCCATCCTTAAAGATTCTTTCCTTCATTTCCTAGGCTCAATCTCTTGTGCAACTTTTCTTTCAAAAGTAACCAATCTCTAAAACAACATTCCTAGCCACATTATTCTTCATTCTAGATTCTTTTTCAATTTTTGAGGCTTTGGCTCTAATAGAATATAAACAAGTGCATTGAAATCAACATTATGAGAAGTGACAACTTTTCTATTTCTAGTAACCACACATTTTACCTACTTTGGTGCTTCTTTTCCTACCCCTGTTTTCTAAGAGGACTAGGGGACAGAATCATGATGATGGGAATGAGAAAAATAGGAGATAGAAGATTTTTTAAATGAGATGTGGAAGGAATAGAAAGTGGAATAGGTTTGGATGTTGAAGTAACATCCAAAAGTTTGGGTGAAGGAGAGTGAATAGATAGATTCCTAGAAAAAACACACACTAAAAAGCATAACAACTATAAGGATATACATTGTAGACCAACCTAACTGATAAAACATAGAAAAAAAAAACTACTAAAAACATAGTAACTAGACTATGGCATTTGTGATACACCCCATCAAGCCATACCAATGGAACAAGGAGTATTTAGCCATCTATCATATACCCTACTATAAAACATTCCCAAAGACAACAACTAGCTCCGCCATGAGAACTGTCAACCCAATTGCATTATCTAACCTATTGTATTTGAAACCTTTTAATATCCCAACCCTCCAAATAGCCCTAACCACTCTTATCATTTTCCAAAAGTGATGTAGAAGGAAACAAGTTCCTCTGCCAATACACCCCACTGACACAGATCACCACAAACAAAAATTCACTGTTGATAAAATAAGATTGCAAAAAGAAAATTCCTCTTTATTCATAAATCTACAACATATTTGCATTACAAGTTGGCCTCATAATGGCCTCTCAATCCTACACAACTCTACAAACTTCCCTTGGGCATACACAGTCCCAAGTCGCTAGCCCTTCTCTCAGACTAAGAGCTCTTCTAATTATCTGTGTTCCTTACTGGTGTTCGGCTCTCTCCCTAGCCATGCCCTTTTCTTTTTATCTCTCTCTCTCTAGGCATATGCTGTCTCCCACACACACTCCAAAATCTATTACCGTCGGCCCTTTTTATTACCAACTGCAAAGACGCTGTCGCTTCCATTTCCATACTAGTTGAAATAGTTCATTAAAACTTCTGCAAACAAATTCACAAACAGTCGTAACGGTCAAAAGATTTAGAACTGACACAATGTTCATGGTCCCGTCGATAACTGAAATACTTGCCAAATCATCCATCGTTGAATAGCAATCGGCTAATCCTTGCTTTCCACTCAGGAATTACCACAAAGACAAATGTTAGCGTAGACTAACATTTCACCACATCGCGAGGACAACAAATGTCTTCTACGGAGATGACATGTCTAAGCAAATTGAACTTGCATCTGCCATCATGGTCTTTACTACCAACTCGGCATCCACTTTTCGCCATATCAGGAGGATCGAAATGGATTGTCACCATGAAATGAAAGTTTACATCTGCTACCGTGGCCCCACTGCCACTAGACATTCCACATCACCATTTCACTAAGGCACAACTGTATTGACTAACACCATCGACTTGTCGAAGAGACTAGATTCTAGCTCCTGCCGAAGTCACAAAGTCCCACTAATATGAGTGTCACTCCGATGAAGGAGTTAAAACCAATCCGCAAAGAGCTTAACGGATTGTCGAGGAGACTTGATACTTTGTCCTGTCGACATGAGCTTGTCAGCTCGATGCCTTCTAAGCTAGCAAGTTTGAGAGCATCTACGTAAAACAATATTGAAATATTTTCTCATTGAACATCTTTGCCATGTCTACAGACAAGAGAAGTCGACCAAAACTGAAACCAAACCAAAACAAGAATGAAATGTTTTTGGTGATGCAAGATTGCTCGTTTGCCCAAGATGCTCCTGCATCAGACACCCTGGGTAAAGAGTTTGTGAGCATGGCTCACAAAATTTGGAGTTGAGTTGTAAACTACCCTTTCAGACTGTAAACAATTTGTAGCGAACTTCGTCACTGAATCATATGAGATGTAATCAACATTTCTTCCTTCTTCATTTCCAGCATCGTGCCAGAACATGCACCACCTTCCTCTAGCAACACCGCTTCTTCCTCCTCTTTCCCCTCATGGACTTATGTCCACCAAAGCCCGACCTCCTCCACCAAATTCTTTCCTCACTCCTCTCCTCGTCCATGGGTTCAAACCCACCTTTAACCATCCACCTCCACCAATATCCTGTCACATCCTCTACACGCTCTACACACAAACATCCAACATCCACATGCAAATCTACAACTACATCCTCTTCGACCTTAACCCTTGCAAATAAAGGTAAATTAATCTCAAATTTTTCATAGTTTACCTCATTCTCCTTCGCTGCTCCAACATCTTCTTTACTCTCATCTTTAGCTGCAATGTTTGTCTTCACACCTCCATCGACAATCTTTTCAAGCCATTCCTCTTCCACTACTAAAATCTTTGACAATAGATCATCTCCATCTTTGTTATCTGTTTCAACCTCTAGACTTTTTTTCACCTTCTCATCTTCTTCAACCATACTCTCATCTACTAATGTGTTCTTGTCCTCCAAAGGACTTTCTTCCACTACTGCTACAACTTTCTCATCACCTTCTGCACATGCACACTCACCTACAAACAAACACTCATCAAAAGAAACATGGGACTCCTTCCTACCCACTTTCTCCTCCGCAATGATTTCTCTAACGCTGTCCTTCAGCTCTTGCCTCAGTTCTTCTCAAAACCTTTGTGCCTCTCTTTCAACTGCAGCCATCAATCTTTTCTTTCTTCCCTTTTTCAACACAGGAATCGTCAACACCTAAACAATCACAAAACTTTGCTTTTTCCTCTTGTTCTTTTTCTCTTCATGGTAATGTCTCCTCACGCTCTCACTGTTGTAGGACTCCTCCATACCTACCCCAAGCTTCTGAGCTTCTCTCAGACACTTTACTACTGCAACCTTTCACACATCTTCACTCTTGTCTTCGCGGCTTCAAACTCTCAATCGATCAGGACTTCATACACCTGCAATGATCCTTTCGATTTATCACAACCACCTTCTCTGCTGCTCCACAGGTCCTGGTGGATACTCTCCATGCTCAGGAACAACTTGCTCTGATACCAATTGACGTAGAAGGAAACAAGTTCCTCTGCCGATACACCCCACTGACACAGATCACCATAAACAAAAATTCACTATTGATAAAATAAGATTGCAAAAAGAAAATTCCTCTTTATTCATAAATCTGCAACATATTTGCATTACAAGTTGGCCTCATAATGGCCTCTCAATCCTACACAACTCTACAGACTTCCCTTGGGCATACAGAGTCCCAAGTCACCAACCCTTCTCTCGGACTAAGAGTTCTTTTGATTCTCTGTGTTCCTTACTGGTGTTTGGCTCTCTCCCTAGCCGTGCCCTCTCTCTCTCTCTCTCTCTTTGTGGGTATACACCATCTCCCACACACACTCCAAAATCTATTACCATCGGCCCTTTTTATTACCAACTGCAAAGATGTTGTTGCTTCCATTTCCATACCAGTTGAAACAGTTCATTACAAATTCCATAGACACGTTCACAAATAGTCGTAACGGTCAAAAGATTTAGAACTGACACAATGTTCATGGTCCCGTCGATAATCGAAATACTTGCCAAATCATCCATCGTTGAATAGCAATCGACCAATCCTTGCTTTCCACTCAGGATTTACCACAAAGACAAATGTTAGTGTAGACTAACATTTCGCCACATCGTGAGGACAACAAACATCTTCTGCTGAGATGACATGTCTAAGCAAATTGAACTTGCATCCGCCACCATGGTCTTTACTACCAACTCGGCATCCACTTTTTGTTGTATCAGAAGGACTGAAATGGACTGTCGCCGCAAAATGAAAGTTTACATCTGCTACCATGGCCCCACTACCACTATACTTTCCATGTCACCATTTCTCTAAGGCACATCTGTATTGACTAACACCATCGGCTTGTTGAAGAGACCAGATTCTAGATCCTGCCGAAGTCACAAAGTCCCACCGACATGAGTGTCACTCCAATGAAGGAGTTAACACCAATCCGCAGAGAGCTTAATGGATTGTCGAGGAGACTTGATACTTTGTCCTGCTGACATGAGCCTGTCAGCTCGATGCCTTCTAAGCCACCAAGTTTGAGAGCATTTGTGTAAAACAATATTGAAATATTTTCTTATTGAATGTCTTTTCCATGTCTACAGACAAGAGAAATCGACCAAAACTGAAACCAAACTAAAACGAGAATGAAATGTTTTTGGCGATGCAGGATTGCCCATTCGCCCGAGATGCTCCTGCATCAAAAAGTGGCATTGTGTATCCATTAGTTAGCTCCATAAACCCTTTATGATGTGAAATGTTTGAATGTTTCATAACCACACAAAGGTCCTAGAAGAAATTTTCAAGCATTTGCATATCCACCATTAATCCCTTAATTGTTTCATACATAGCCTTAATGTCTATCGTAAAACCATGCATATGCTCCTTGTGCTTTATCTCTGTTGCTAAAGATGCTACATGCATTCTCATCATCGCAACCTATATAAAATCCTCCAAAGAAGAAGGACGAACTAGAAGGTCCATCAAACTTTTGTGCATTATCGAATCAACCACCACCATCTTCAATTTCTTTAAGAAAACATCCATAATAGTGCCTAGAAAATGAACCCTACCATTATCCTTTATTTTGTCATGTCTAAGAATCACTTTAACGACTTTGAAATTACCAACAATGCTTCAATTAAAGATTTTCTTAAGCTTGTGATTTGTTACCTTCCCATGTTTGATTGGATCATGAAAGTTGTTGGAGTAATAATATAATTTCACCTTACATTAAGTTTACTTAAATAGATTATTTCATTTACTTAGGTAAATTTAGCAATAATGAGCACTTGTTATCAAGTTGAGTTCAATTGATCTTCTAGTTGAACTCACTTCACTTAACTAGTCCATCATGTTGAGTTACACCACAAGTTCACTTGTGGTTAACTCATCTCCTTTATGAAACTTGCCCTTTTGACTTGTTCTCCTAGAGTCCATATATTATATGTCATTTATTTTGTATTGTAATCAGTGAATCAAACAATTAATCTATTTATCTTTCTCATCCTCCATATTGGATGATAGCTGATATTTGAACTCTACATAATTTGTTGTTTGCATCTAGCTTTTTATAACTTTCTTCATTCACCTAGATCTAGGCTAGTATTTAGATTCTCAGTGTATCCTATGTGATATTATAGCCTTATTGGTGTTTGGAGCTTGTTCATGTCCTCTAAGGATTTAGGATTTCAAATTGAATCTTCAATGGAAAGATTAGGTTTCAGTGATTCTTGGGTTAAATTAGAGTCTGCCATCGCATTTAGCGTAGTCAAGAAATTAAGCATGGTTTTTGAAGAACTTTGGTGCAAAATGGACCTCAACATTATGTTCAAAAGGTGTTAAACCCCATAAATCAACTATAAATTTGTCAAAATTCAAGTTTGTCATCCGAAGAGGAGCTATTTTTGGCCTTCACATTATGCACAAGTACAAATCCATAGTCATACTGTCATACTGTTGTACCTATATACCATCTTTGTGCTGCATATTCACTAATGTTCTTCCAAATTTGGGGGCTCCGCCAAATCTAACAATTTCTAACAACCTTTAGTTGTTTCTAAATTTGGCAGTAGTTTTAACAATTCCCTCCAAATCTAGCAGTTTTCCTTAAATCTAGAGATTTTCTAAATTTATCTGGCAGATTTCTATCATTGGCAGAGATTTTGGTAGACCTTCTAAAGTTGGTGGATTTTGCTATTTTGGTGGAGATTTGCTCTATTTGTAAAATTTTCCAAGTTAATGATTTATCTCCTTTATAAGCATTTTCTACACAAATAGACATATCTTTTACCTAGCTTGTCAAATTTTTGATTTCTTATAGTGTTAAGAAGCTCTTTCCAAGCCCTATAATATGATGTTATTTATTTTATCTAGTTTTGATCAAATTTATTGTAATTTACATTTCAAACTGATCTAAATTAGTCTAGAATTCAGAGGACAATACCCAGTGAGGGACTAGTGGTATTGTAAAACACATAAGCAATATGCGAAAAAACTTGATTTGGAATATAAAAAAGTTTATACAATTTGGCAAACTCACTGGAAGAGATGTATGCCTCAAACTCTACCCATTAGCTTCGAATTTAGCCCATTTATACATTTTCAAAGAAACTGAAAGGTCACCACATATGTGTCCTCCTTGGAAGTTGAATTGGACACTTGGATGGGGATGAAATTAGTTACAAAATTGAAAAATGCTAGAAAAATATTTAATTTTGGTACCCCAACTTGGTGGGGTCATAACTCCTAGCTCGTTGGGCAAAAATTGGACTAGTTGGATGCGTTGGAAAGATCTCCAAGAGAAATAGTTTGAGTTGCTTGGAAGGCAACCTTTGACACCCTTCTTAAGCAACCAATGAAATTCCTCAAGGCCAATTTCACTCTAAAGGCCTCCAAAAATTAGAAAATTGGGTGAAGGGGTAGGCTCTCAAAGATCACTCTTGTTCCCTTGTGCACATGTGCATGAACAATTAACATATGTAGTGCCCATGTAGTTGCCACACACCTTGGCAACATGACCATCGCCTCATTATGGGATTACAATTCAAATCATATAAGGGTGAAAGTACAATAGTGTGTCTCAATTTTCAACATTATTGGGCCACCAAAATCAACATTTTTTAGCATTTGACACATTGTGTCAATTATACCGAACAAGTGATCAAGAATCTAAGGGCAATGTAAACTAATGAGTTGTGGCAAATTTTATATAGACAGTTTCTTATTTTTTTGAAATTTTTAAAGAACTATTTTTATTTTTCTGTTTTTTTTCAATAATTTTTTATTTTTTCTATAATTTTTTATTGAGTGACATTTTACCTTAGTGCATAACTTTCACTACAAATACAATCTTTCTAAATTTTCTTGGATTTAGATCTTTAACTTCAATATCTAGTGCATGGATTTTTTTGGTATATTTATTGAATGTTTTATTTATTAATAATTGTTTAATTAGTACTAACACAAAATCTGGACCTATATTTTATTGTAATAAGTTTCTCTTGGCATATATATATCAATTTTTTTCTCATTGAAACAAGGACATCTATGTAGAGTGCAATGCATTTTTTTGAGAATTTTTTGACATAGTTAATTATTTTTCCTAGTGTTTGAATAAAGGCCATTGTTTTTTGTAATGGACCAATGTTGGTTATAAGATAAAAAATATAATTTAAAAACATAATACATATTATACATTTTGGAAAGCTAACATAGAGGGCTATGTACCTACAAAATGGCGTTTTAGATGACTTCATTTAACCCCCCAAAAGGTAGGTGAAATTGCTTTTTGTTAGCATTTTGATAGGAGAAAAGGATACTCCATTGGGGGTTTGATTTTTAAACCAATGGAGTTTTTATCTAGATCCCTAAGTTGGGGTTTGATTGAACCCCCCATGCTTTTTTAATAAAAATGTGATTTAAAGCGAAAAACGTGGTTGGGTCAGAATTAGGACACATTATTGTGCTTTAGCCCATAATAGAAGAAACATTCCCTTAACATAATCAATCATTCTCATTTATCATCTTTCTTACTCAAGCTAAGATCATTAAATAGTTTGTCATATGTCATCCATACTTTTTTAACAAATTTAGATTCATTTCATGTCTTTGAAGGAACCCTATAATAATGTCTAGTATTCATAAAATTGCCCAAGCACACAAGCACATGACTTATGCATCATTCATAATTTCCATGGTGCATTACAATTAGTTACACACTTACTTTCAGAGACTTGTGATATGTAAGGCTGAGTTGTTCTGACCCCTGTTGCACTCATTATATTGTTGTCTATACTGTGATGATCTACATGTTGACACTCTTATTGACTTATTATATGACAATTAGATATTATTATTTATGATGTGATTCAATTCTTATTGTCTTTATGGATTCTTATGTTGTTAATTGTCTTCATTTAAGTAACATGGATTTTGTTGACAGTGAATCTCAATTTATGTGCTAATCAATTATTTATGAATTCTATGATGTCTATAATAGATAAAGGATTTGTACATGCTAATTTGGATATCATGTTAAATTCTTAGATGAGCTTGACTCAATGATTATATGTATGTGATCATGAGGTGAGATGTACTGAGGTGTTTTCATGGATTACATGGATTCTGAATCCATGTTCTAGTTATACTTGTATGATTGATTTTCAATGTGGTGATTCACGCTCGTTGATATCTTAAGATTAATGTATATGTGATCTATCTTATGTATGATCATGCATTATGTGATCTAACCATTTTTGTGTTTTTGTTATGTTTTACATGATAAGATTTAATATGTGCAATTTGAGTGTGTAAGATCTACAAGGGTTATTAACTGGAGGCACTGGAGGATATGCTATGGATTACTCGCCATCTTGCTCCACCTTGTGGAGTAAAAGGACCCAAATTGTGTACTTTCATTCATACCACATCATCTTGGTCACATGTGGCCAAGACCTTTCTTGTTAAGCCTTGCGTTTGCTTAGTATTTTACGTCTTTGTATGTGATGTGGTATGTATGGCTTGGAAAGTTTTTAAAATATTTTGAATGTATAAAATTTTGAAATTTGAAGTTAAAGAAGAAATTCAACATTGAAGGCTTCTATAACGTTGATTTTATTTATTTTTGTGTGCATATGAACCCCTTTGGGTTAGTTTTTGAGTTGGGAAGCTTTTAAAGGGATCTAGAAGAGCCTAGGTGGCATTCTAAACCTTTCTTGTTAAGCCTTGTGTTTGCTTAGTATTTTATGTCTTTGTATGTGATGTGGTATGTATGGCTTGGAAAGTTTTTAAAATATTTTGAATGTATAAAATTTTGAAATTTGAAGTTAAAGAAGAAATTCAACATTGAAGGCTTCTATAATGTTGATTTTATTTATTTTTGTGTGCATATGAACCCCTTTGGGTTAGTTTTTGAGTTGGGAAGCTTTTAAAGGGATCTAGAAGAGCCTAGGTGGCATTCTAGTCATTGATATCTATTTAGCATTTATGAATGCATTTATTTGGAGGTGGAGTGTATTCTACTTCAACTTTCTTGGAATATGGTGAGCCCATGTGGGTACACATGGATGTGTAACACTATAAGTTTCTTGTGTAAGTTTATTAAATATTTATGTAAGAGCATTTATGGATGGTGTAAGGGTTTGCTGAATTTGTGTGTGCTTGGCTTGGAGGGTTGTCATGTGGCTCCTTCCCATTGGTGGGCATGGAGTGACATGACATTCCCTTATAAACATTTTTCCTTGAGTTTGGAAGAGAAGTTTTTTTCTGGCAATTCATTGTTCAACATTTGAGATTGAAATTTGGAGAGTTTGTTTGAGTTGGAAGAGAAAATGGGAATACTTGATATTTTAGAGCCCGGAGGTGGAGAAAAATAACTCCTTTCTAGCATTGTTGAGGGCTTGGTTTTGTGAGGTAGGCTCACATTTTATTTAAAGTTTATTCTATTTGTTTTGCTTCATGATGGAAAGTAAGGAATGGTAAATTTACATCATTTTAAGACATATATGTTTTGAATGATTTTTCATCCTTCATCTCTATTGACTTATTTGAGTTTTCTGGACTCAAATAGTCATTGGGGGTCCTTTGAAGGTATTTAATGGTCATTTTATAGCCTTTTCAAGCATCAATTATGTTTATAAGCCTTTAATAAGTCTTAAAAGGTCTTAAATAGTCTTTAAAAGGACTAGATGTGGTTTCATATAATGTAATAGGTGATAAAGCATGTTTATGTTGCCATGACAAGTAACATATTGAATTCAAAAGTTTTCAAAGAACCTTAAAATCTCAAAAAAACCACATACATTCATTTGGAGGGAGTCTCTTGTTGAAAAAGGGTGAAGTTTTGACGAGAGTCTTAGGTTTAGGTTTAGGTCTTTTGGGTTTAAGACAAAGTTTTTAGGGGTTTTCAGCTAACTTGCATGTTCTAGATCATGAAGAAAGCTTACCAAACACTCTTCAAGCCTTGAAACTCCATGAGCGTGAAGTAGAGATCATGAAAAATGAAGTTCTCCATTCCAATCCATCACCTTGGTGAAATCCATATTTTGTATTTTATCTTCTTAAAGGTTTGATTGAGAGGATAATTTCTAAGTTTTCAGAAGATCATGGGAAATCATTTTTGAGGTGTTGTAACACCATTTTCACATTGAGCATGCATGAGGGTGTTTCATCTATGGTCCAAGTTCAAACCTACTTGATCTTCTTTAAGACCATGAAGCCTTGAGAAAGTTTTCAAGTTGAGGAGATTATGAAGACCCAAGAAGCCTTCAACACCACCCAATGAGATGATATAGGGTTACAAAGACAGTGTGCTTACACCTGATGAGGTATAAACAACCTCATTCTTATGATGAGCTAAATACCCCTTTTTGTTCTTGCCAACCACCTCAGCCATGCCAATTTGTTTATTTTTAGAAGCAATAATTGTCTATTTTTTATAAAATGATGTATAAATCTTTATTTCTCAAATTGATTGGAATTAGCTAACTAATGTTGATATAATGGTATAGACTTTGAGTAATTGTGTAGGATTTATGCATGGCCTATGAAAGGAGTGGACTTCAAGCGGTTGAAGTCAGAGTGCCAAAAGTTTGGGCACCAAAAATTTAGGCGTGCATAGCGGAAGACTTTTTAAAACATTCTGTTAATTTCTGTTAAGACTATTTGAGACTTCGCGACTCCACTCAAAGCCTTTATTATGTTTTATGTCATGAACATCAGTTAGTTGTAATTTTGTTTAAGACTTTTTCAATGGTATTTTCCTGCCATCTGTAGATTAGGATTTTGTAGTAGTGCAGTATATGTGTGTGTGTGTGTGTGTGTGTGTGTGTGTGTGTGTGTGTGTGTGTGTGTGTGTGTGTGTGTGTGTGTAGCTACTGAAAACAAGGATGTGTTGTTATGATATATTTTGAATACTGTTCAATGATGTTTTGTGTGCTGTTACACTTTTTTGATATGAATGAATGAATATCATTAGATTATTCTGAGTAATTTGTTCTGAGTAATGGAAGTGTTATGAATGGATTTACTTTGAAGCTGCAAAAGTACTATATGTGATTTGAGCCATTAGTAGGAACGCCCAAGAGCTGGCCACTCGAGGGATCTCGTAGAGTAGATAAGTATTTTCATTGTTAAATGTTGTTAGTTCTGTTCTATGTTGTTATTTCTGTTATGTGCATGTTATGATTAGATAAATGTTATTCTGTGTTTAGTACTATTGTGTGTTCTTGCAGTTGTGTTTTTAAGTTGTTGATCTCAGAGTTTTTGTTTACTTGGAATTTTTTGGAGCATCCACTCTATTCATGAAACTGTTGTTAGTTGTTGATTAAAAGATGTTGGGTGTACTTTCAGTTAATAGTTAGCCACCTTTGTTTAAATTTCATAGTTAAACTGCAAGTGTTGATTCTTAGATAGTTTACATGCTTTTCTTAGATAGTTTTCATACTTTATAGAATAGGAATTTAAATGCTTTCTAGCATAGATGATTTCAAGCTTTCTAGCTTAAGTTCTATTTTCAACCAATTCAAAAATTTAGAAAATCTTACTAAGAGAGATGGCCAAAACATCTCCTATTGCATACAACCTTTGGACACTACCCAGTTGACATAATTGATATATTTTTCAACTAAAGTGCTAGGACCTCATGACAGCCTATTACTTTTTTGCGCCATTGTCGGGGACATGATTCTTTTCTAAGTGTTAATAGGAGACTTGGATACCTCTTTTAGAAAAAATATAGTTGTCAGACTTCTTTTTCTGTATGGTCAGGAAATGAGGTCTGCACAGAAGATTTATACTAAGAACCCCCCAATAATAGTTCCAACCATAAATAGGGAGGTAGAAGCCTTAGCTGAAGAACTTAGTTATGAATTAATCGAGCAGGATCAACCTAAGACCTCCCAAAATACCCCAAAAGTTCAACCATCAGACCTGACCTTTGAAGAGGAAATCATTCAGCTAATAAATCCTATCTTTGAGGAGGAGACCATCCCTTTTAACATAATGGCTGATAATAACAATAATGACCTTTTCAATGGACGGAGAGTAAACCAAGGAGATGGTGATAACTTGAGAAGAGCAACAACACAAACATTTACCTACCCTATTGCTCTTAACGAAGATGATTATGCACCAATGAAAAACATTTCACCATCCATTTTATTGACTTTCAGGGGACTATCCTCTGAAGATGCTGACTAGTTCCTCTTTGAGTTCAAGGTCTTGTGCCAAACATACGACTACAAGAACAATAACAAGAAACTTAAACTCTTCCTCTCCACTTTGAGAGACGCTGCAATGCGTTAATTCATGGGATTAGTTTTTGGGTCGATAACTACGTGGGATGAATTGGAAACCGCCTTTTTAGACAAATATCAGAGTTACTGCAGAGTTAGTGATAGGAAAGAGGAATTGTTCAAACTAAGACAAAAAGAAGATGAGAGTTTGGAAGATACCTTGATAGGTTCATCTTTTTAACCAAACGATGTGGTGAAGAAGCCATAAGCCCAGAAATTCTGAAGACCATATTTCTCAAAGGACTTGACGAGGATGCTAGAAGAAGTCTAGATTTAATGGGAAAGGGAGATGTGTCCCAACTTGAACTCAATGATATCACTGAGTTATGCAAGAATTTCTCCTGTACTCAGGGAGGTATCCATAAATCTAGTGTTTTTAGAGGTTCAAATGAAATAAGTAAACTGCGGGAGGAAATCGCAAATCTTAAAACTAACATTCTTGTTCAGCTAAACACCACCCTGGATGGAATATAGGCCAAAACACGTAATCTTGAGACCTTATCCATCTACTGTCCTAGGTGTCGGAACAAACATTTGTTAAGAGAATGTCATTTGGACAAAACTAACATTTGCCAAATCTGTGAGAAGAGTCATGCCATTGATCAATGTGAGGTCCTGAATGCAATTAAAAATTCCAAGAAGAGGTCATCTCACACTAAGGAGGAGATCAATTTTGTGGGTCAAAGACCTGGAGAGAATTTCTCTTATGGTCAAAATTCAAATCCCTCCTGGCGACCTCCAAATAATTGGAATAATAGTCAATGGATGGCACCTTGGCCTCAAGCACCACCTAATTGGGGACCTTACCCTTGGGGACCACCTGAGTGGGCAAACCAGTCTTGGGGAAACCTCCAATGGCCAAACCAGACCCAACAACAATGGTATCCTCAAAATCCGATGCCACAATGGAATCAAGCTCCAAAATAGTTCTATCATGCACCAAGGAGGATGCCTAATCCACAACAGAACCTTTTGACAGCTCCCCAAAACCCTCAATAAAATGAGCAGGTTAACCAACCACCACTTCCAGCGCAACCTATCCCTAACCCAAAGAATAATCATCAAACCACACCAATATATTCCACGGAACAAGAAAACATGGATGGAGAAAACACTATCTATTGTGGAAACCTGCAGTTGAGATCAGGAAAAACACTTCAACAGCCGACCATAGTTGAGATCCTTGACGAACCAAATGAAAAATCTGCTGAAGGCACTGAGACACCTCCCATACCTTCAAATAAAAGCCTATTAAGTAACCAAGACAAGCCTCTTCCACAATCCTTACCTAGAACTTCCGAGTTACCTCAAGAAGAAGTTGTCTAGCGTTCAACATATCTTTATAAGGAGGATCCCATTGTGAAAAAGAGATCTCAAGCACCTTTTCCTGAGTGCCTCAAGGCAACTCCTTTGAATAAACCTCTGGAAATGACCGTATCTTCTAAAATCATGTTAATCCAAGAAATTAAATGACTCCATATCAAGATTCCCTTATTATAGGCGATTAAAGAAATTCTTGAACTAAACCAGCTAGTTAAATAGTTGTGCATAAAAACACCAGGAAGGAACTGAAACAGATTAATATTGTGCATATCAATGGATACCTAGCTGACCTTCTGGCTGGTGAAACTTCAACCCCAAAATATGGTGACCCAGGCAGTCCACTCATAACAATAATAATCAACAAGGTAGCAATACCCAATGCACTCGTGGACTTGGGGGCAACCATTAATGTCATGACGGTGGATGTTATGGAAAAACTAGGACTCACAGATCTACGTCCCATAACCATCGTATTGCAAATGGCAAATCATTCTATAGCTATTCCCAAGGGTGTCCTAGAAAATGTTCCTGTTAAGGGGGTCATCCCACAATAATGGGTTACACTTTGTGGCCAAACTTGACATTGAGATCAACATTTTGAACTAAATCTTCACTTTCTGACACCTATAGCCGCTAAACCGTTAGGAATTTGAAGATGATGTGAACTAGTGATTTGTGAGATTTTGTTTGTAGATTCTAAATATATATTTTTTAAAAAAATTGGAGTTAAATTGTAAAATATTTTGCGTCTCCTTTGATAACTAGTTTTTAATAGTAAACAACATTTTTTTAAAGTGATGTGTATTCTGTAGCCCATAACATTTTTTCTACAAAGGATAAAATTCTAATTCTTTTGAATTTAGATTGGTAACACTGATATATAGGGCATGCATTTGGTTTCATAATGTTTTGTTGAGTATTTTTTTTAATTAAGTTTTAAAGTCAAACCAATTATAATTTAGACATAGGCGTATTCCGTAAAACATAACTTTTTTCTGTATGTATCGAAATTCAAATTTTTTTTGTTGAAACAAGGACATCAATACCTAGGGCATAAATATTTTTTAGAATTTTGTTTCACTAATTTACTAATTTTCCATGTGTGTAGAATAGAGAATATGATGTTCGGTGAAAAACCTACATTCACAAGAAATAAAAAATAAATATAATAATCAAATTAAATATATTTAAAATTATACTTTTTGGGAAGCTTATAATAAGAACTACATACTTACAAAACATAAATTTTAAATGAATTCATTTGATCCCCCAAAAGGTAAATCAACAGTGGTTTTTTATTAGTATTTTGATAGGTGTAGAGGAGACTCCATTATAGGTATGGTTTAAAACTAGCGGGGTTCTATCTAAAGGGGTTTGATCAAACCCTCTGGAATTAAAATCTTTTAAATGGAACCTTTCAAGGCTTAAATCATTATATTTTCTAAAAATATGTGATTTCAACAAAAATCAGGATGTCCCAGAAAGTGTAACCCATTATTGTGGCAGCACCCAAGGTTGACGATTGGGAATACCTAGTAGATTTCAAAATAATCCAATCCCTCACACCCAATGATAGTTACTCGATAATATTGGGCAGATCGTGGTTAGCTACAGTTGCAGCTAAGATTAATTGTAGAGCAGGAGGAATGACCATCTCACATGGTCCTAATAGAAAACACTTATTCCTGTATTCCCCCTCTCAACTTGCTAAGCTTAACCAAGTTTGGGTTGATGAACTAGATGGTTCTGACAAACAAGAGAATCTAGCCTCACTTGCTACGGTAGTTATTAAACAACATGGTGAAGAGTTGGAAGATGATCTGGAAAACAACATGCAAAGTCTTACCTTAGACTCAGGTGATGAAGAAATTTTAGAGGTGGAAGAAATTTTAGGACATCCGATCCACAGTGATGACACCGAACATGACTACACCAACTTCACAACATTACCTTGTCCCCTAGCTAATATCATTATGAAAATAGATCACTTCCTTGAAGATATTGCTAGATTCCACAGAACAATACTGCATAGCTGCCCTCTCAACACCTTAACGAGAGAAGTTCATACCATCACCTTCAACTACCCTGGAACCAAAACTATCATGTTATTACCAGGAAAAACTTTAAATATCAACAACTGGTTGACAGAGTCAGATGAGCTCAAATTGTTTGATGTTTTGGTAAATAGATCCAAAGCTTTTGCTTGGGATTATACAGACATGAGAGGAATACACCCAAGTGTTTGTACCCATCACATCTGTACTAAAGATGTTAGACATGTTCATCAACCTTAGTGAAGACTCAACCCTGCTCTCAAAGATATTGTTAAAATAGAGATTGAGAAACTCATGCAAGTGGGATTCATCTATTCCATCTCTGACAGCAAATGGATTTCACCTTTGGTAGTTGTTCCAATGAAAAATGGGAAGTGGAGAGTGTGCGTTGATTATAGAGAGCTCAACAAAGCTACTTGTAGGGATTACTTCCCTTTACCTTTCATAGACCAAGTCTTGGATAATTTAGCTGGAAGGAAGTATTTCTCATTTCTGGACGGATTCACCGGATATAACCAAATACAAGTAGCAGCAGAAGACTAGGACAAAACAACTTTTACTTATCCCTGGGGAACATTTGCATACCGCATTCTTCCCTTCGGGCTATGCAACGCTCTTGCAACATTTCAGAGAGTTGTTTTGGCCATATTTGCTGAGCTAGTAAATGACTGTGTGGAAGTCTACATGGACGACCTCACAATGTATGGTTCCACTTTTGATGAAGGTCTTAAAAATATAGACAAGGTATTGAAGCGATGTGAGGACCACCAGCTATCCCTGAGTCACAAAAAATGTCTAATAATGGTAGAACAAGGGATAGTGTTGGGACACCACATCTTAGCTGAAGGGATAAAAAGTAGATCCTAAGAAAATTGAGGTGATACAGCAACTAGAGACTCCAAAGAACCAAACTGACATCAGAAGTTTCTTAGGAAATGCTGGATACTACTGAAGATTCATAGAAAACTTCAACAAGATTACAGCCCCCATGTTCTCCCTTCTCCAAAAGGATAGATTTTATCTAGACAGCAGAATGTCAAACATCATTTAAAATCATTAAGGAGAAACTCATCTCTGCTCCTATCCTATGTGGACATAACTGGAACCTTTCGTTCCATATTTATGCAGATGCTTCCAATGATTCCATTGGAGCAGTTTTAGGTCAGGAAGATGAGAATGGAGGAAAATATGCCATCTATTTCATTAGTAAGAATTTGACTCCCACTGAACGAAACTATACCACTACAGAGAAATAATTCTTAGCTATCGTGCATGCAATCAATAAATTCCAACATTATATCACATGGTACAAAGTAACTGTGTTCATAGACCATGTTAGTAATAATTTATGTATGGGGTTTTGAGTCAGGTCTCCTCCCAAAAATCTAAAAATCCTGACACATTTTAGCCTCTGCAGTTGTTAAAAATGCCAGAATTCAGTTAAGGTGCAAGTCAAAAAATATTGTGGCAGGTTAGAAATCTCCATCAGCCCTTGAAAAATGTTAAAAAATGGGTCAAATGCATAAAAAATGCATATCGGGTCACTGCTTATCGGGCTACAGTTTCTGGGTCTTAAATGTTTCTAAGTGTGGCTGGGTGGGTCTCTTGTTGCCAGTGCCGCGGGATCCACCAAGTGTTATGCCCCATTTTAAATCTGCGCCTTTATTTTTGCTTCCCGCGGAGCGTGCCACGTGTCAGCAGCGGAAGCAGCCCCTTAAAAGTTCCAACTATGCCCGGAAGGCGCCACGTGTTGGCTTCCGCCGAAGTTTCGATAAAGTTTCTTTTATGTTTCAGAAGCTGAAGTTTCAATAGAGTTTCCTTTAAGTTTCTGAGAGTGGCGCGGAAGGCACCACGTGGAGGCACCTGAGAGACACAAAGAAAGTAACAAAAGCCCCGCGGACGGTGCCAAGTGGCAGCTTCCACCAGTGTTTCTAAAAGTTTCATAGTTTTTGCCATAGTTTTCGATAGACCCATAAAGCAACTAAAGGTAGCGCGGACGGTGACAAATGGCAGCCTTCGCTTATGTTTCAAAAAGTTTCTAAGTTGTTGTGGAAGCTGACAAGTGTCAGCTTCCGCTTAAGTTTCTATTTTGTTTCCCGTGATGCAAAGTGTTGAATGGTGGTGGGTCCTGATGATGAGTCCCAGATGCGCGGAAAGCGCCAAGTGTCGGCCTCCGCCGGAGTGTTTCGAGGAAGGGTCTTTGAGTTTCAAGGGACCGCAGAAGGCACCACGTGGCGGCTTCTACGAGAGTTTCAAGGAAGTTTCTTTGTGTGTTTCAAAGAGAGCGCGGAGCCCGCCATCTGTCTGCCTCCGCGTGAGTCTCCTGGGGTCTCTAATGTTTCTTGAGTGTTGCGGACGTTGCCAAGTGTCGGCATCCGCGAGAGTCCCAAAGTGTTTCTAATGTTTCTAAAGTGTTCATTGGAGAGACTTGGTAGATAGGTAGGAGTCATGGTGATGGGCTTTGGCTGAAGGTTTATGGGTCGAGAGGGGCAAAAGCACTCGACACTTAGTTTACATGCGACCCTGCTTTTAAATTGATAAAGTGGTCTCTGTGGGATGCATGTGGGACTATTCTTCCTGCATATTTTGAATTTTCAATGAAATATGTTTTGGCGGGAAGGTGTTATGGGTGCAGTTCTTGCGTTGTCCGTTGGCTGCGGGTAGGTGAGGCAGTAATGGTAGTTTGTTGTAGAGATATGGGTCGAGTTGACAGATTCAACCACCCGATTGATGAGGAATGTCCCTTGGCGACGGTGTGGGGCTCGAGATCACTTCTTGTCCCTCCTCTTTGTCCTCTTTAGCATTGTCTATTTTGAGCGCCATTTTCAGATGTGTGTATCTGGCGAAGTTTTTGAGTCAACCATGTAATTAATTGGCTGGGTACACAGTTTTGCTATAAAAGGCAGACTGTGTCACTTTTTTTAAGGTTGTTGAAGGCCTGGGGCATTTTTTGTGTAAATAATGAAGAACAGGGCATGATCTTGGTTGTTTTTATCCCATTTTGGAGTTTATGAGTTGCAACATGAATGTATTTTGCACATATTTCAGTTTCAATGTTGATTTTATATGAGAAATGCTTCATTGCATGTGTTTATCTGCTTGTCTCCATTTGCTGCATGTTATTCTCCTTCTTTTGAATCTGGTTGCTAAGGGTTTCTCAGGTTCTAGGATATGGTTTTCTGTATCACATGTTTAATCTCTAACTTCCATTCAAGGAGTGGATTAAATTGTTTTAGGTTGAGCATGGAGAAGGTTGCATGTCTGCAGGGATATCTGTAAGTAGAGGCAGTTAGATACCCTTTCTTGGTTGATGTTTGTAAGGCAAGCATCATTTCAAACCCCCTGAAACTTGAGTGAAAGTTGCAAACCATCTGCTGTATACATCTAGTTGACTCCTTGCCCAATGGATAGGCACCAGTCTGTTTCTGGGTCAGTAGTTATGAGCCAAAATCCCTTGTCTTGCATCCAGGACATTATGTCCACCCATTTCATCACTTCCACCTATTAGTTGTAGGAGTAGGATTAGTAACCCCCTGCATACTCTCATACTCAACCAGACACATATTTCCAAGAATGTTGCCAACCTTGTGATCTATCATACAGATCTTGGTCCATACATGAGAGTATTTTGCCTATTGTTATCAAGCTAAATCATTGTGTTATTGGTCTAGTCAAGGTTATATCTTTAGTTATAGGGATCCCCCTTGGTGCGGCAGAACCAGAAGTAAAGGGGAGGCAGCTCATGCAACCTCCCGTAATCTGTTGGCCGAATCCGCCCGCGCATTGGAACTGGCAAACCCTCTGCAGATTTGGTCACCAACAGATTTTGGTGACTCCACTGGGGACATGATTGATCAAAAGTAGTACTATCTAGTCATCCCAGGTGATATATTTGTGGCCCATCCGAGTCACCAACAGATTTTGGCGACTCTGCTGGGGAGTTGATTTAAAAGAATAATATCTGTGGCCCATCCGAGTTGCAACAGATTTTGGCAACTCCGCTAGGGAGACAATGTCATATCCGTGATGCTTGAGTCTAAGAAATTGAAGAATTAGAACTGGAGGTGCCTTGTTGCAACAAAAGAAAAAGTTTTATCTGTGGCTCTGCTGGTGGATGACCCAGAAAGAAAGAAATCAATTTTCAGCTTCAGCCTGTTTGAAGCTCATTCCTCTGCCAAGGAGGTGGCGACTCTGTTGAATGAACCTATCAGCAGCTGCAACATATCCAGGTATTTGTACAAGTTTTTAAAAAGTTCCCTATTTGGTGAAATAGCATTGGTTAAAAGGGAAACATTGGTGAAAGCAGAGCTTGCATGCTTTTGTTAGAACCTACTCTGTATTTCAAAAGGGCATGCAATATTGTTCAAAAGACTCATATAGAGGACTTTAGGTAGGTTGATATAGCAGTTTGTATTTTAAGGGCCTAAGGTCATATTGTGACTGAAAATCTGAGTAGAGAAGAGGGTTGCAAAAGCATGAAAAGATGTATTGTCAGCCCATGCACCCTTGTGAGGTGTCAAATGTAATAATGTATAGTAGTCAGTCCCAACCATGTAATAAAAGAAGTTTCAACATAGATAGATATAAGCCCATAAATTTTAGTGGCATTTGTGATTATCCAAATGCTCTTCCACCTAAAATCAGAAGGTATTTGCCTAAATTCAGTGGTATAAAGGATGAATCAGCTGAGAGACACTTGCAACAGTTTAGAAATGTGATGGATGACTTTGAGATTGACCATGAGGATGTAGTCATAAGGATATTTGTTCAATCTCTAGATGAAGATGCAAGGGATTGGTTCTCCTATCTTCCAGCTTTCTCTGTCAGCTCTTGGCATGGTTTTAAATCTGCATTTCTAGTACAATATGGTGAAAAAATTTCTGATTATGCAGTTATTAGTAATTTTATGTACATCCATATTGAAGAAGATGAGTTGATCCTAGCTTTTAACCTCAGATTTATGAAGGCATTGAATAGAATCCCAGAATGTATGAGACCTAATGATGCATTGTGCTTAGTTGTCTATTTGGGAGCCTTTGATAAGAAAATGAGTTATAGATTGAGAGATAAGGAGCCCACCACATTGCATCAGGCACATCAGTTTGCAATTGACATTGAAAACAATTGGAGGTATGGAATACAAAAGGGTTATTTTTCTAAATTTTTTTGTTGTCATGCAACCCCCAATGATAATGAAAGATTTAATTCAGGTGTTGACAATGAATGTCAAAGTACTCACACCCCTGCTGTCCCAGTTTTTGCATCATTCCAAGTGGATGATGTTTCTGTTGTAGAGGAGGATGTCCCATTTTGCCCAGAAAATGAAGTTGACAATAATAATTTTTCAAGTAATATTTGCATGCCAGTCCTAAACAAAGAGCATTCATGTTTAAATGATCCAGTAGTGCAAAGTTGTGATCATATGGATCAAGAATCAATATCAGTTTCATCAGGAAGCATTAGAGGGCTGGAAAATGATGCAGATTGTACAACTTTAGAGTGCATTGAAACAACAAAAATTTTATATGTGGGGCAATCAGATGATAAAAATGATGTCCATGACCAGTTCATGGATTAGGTTTGTTCTTCTTATGACTCTAGGTCTGACAATGATGAAGAAGAATTGGAGTGCCATGAAGAAGAAGCAGAGACCTTTGTAGTAAGTATGAATCCCCTTTATGATGAGCCTCTGGATGCATTTATGGTTGTGAGTTATGACCTTCATTGGTGCAGGACTAACCCTCTGTTTCATGATGATTATATGGATTTGCAAACTATGGATGATAGATGTTCATCATCAGTTGGTTCAGATATGTGCAATTATGGATGTGCAGATCAGGTTTTGTTATCATTATCCATAAGTGATATAAGTGATGATGAGGGTCTCATATATTCTGAGTGTTTTCAGTTTTTGGATCAGCTGGATGAGTGCCTGATGGTGTGCAGCAGCCAGGTAGATGATGAAGAATGCCAAGAGAAATATGATGTACTGTCTGAGGGATATAATATACATGTGTTGCCTAATGTTGAAGAATATTACGTGTATGGTTATATGTCTAATTTTGAAATCCAGAATGATAGAGATGAGAATGATAGTGGCAAGATTTCAAAAATGGTGGAATATCTAATTGAGCAGATGACATTATGGGCAGATTATGCCAATCTTTTTAGTTGGGATTGGGATTTTTCAGTGTGGAATCAGGCATTTGACAGGATAAAGTTATGGTTCTTCCTTTTTGGCTGCCCGGGGCTGCCAAAATAATATTTGAAAATAATGTGCTTTTGATACAGGCAGGTGCAATGTTTGACTCTGTGCCCAATGGATAGTGGACTGGTTTGCATCCCAGAGATCTGAGGTTCTCGCTGCAGTCTTGCACCTGCACGTCCCCAATCAGAGCCACTGTTAGTAATAATTTATGTATGGGGTTTTGAGTCAGGTCTCCTCCCAAAAATCCAAAAATCCTGACACATTTTGGCCTCTGCAGTTGTTAAAAATGCCATAATTCAGTTAAGGTGCAAGTCAAAAAATGTTGTGGCAGGTTAGAAATCTCCATCGGCCCTTGAAAAATGTTAAAAAATGGGTCAAATGCATAAAAAATGCATATCGGGTCACTGCTTATCGGGCTACAGTTTCTGGGTCTTAAATGTTTCTAAGTGTGGCTAGGTGGGTCTCTTGTTGCCAGTGCCGCGGGATCCACCAAGTGTTATGCCCCATTTTAAATCTGTGCCTTTGTTTTTGCTTCCCGCGGAGCGTGCCACGTGTCAGCAGCGGAAGCAACCCCTTAAAAGTTCCAACTATGCGCGGAAGGCACCACGTGTCGGCTTCCACCGAAGTTTCGATAAAGTTTCTTTTATGTTTCAGAAGCTAAAGTTTCAATAGAGTTTCCTTTAAGTTTCTAAGAGTGGCACGGAAGGCACCACGTGGAGGCACCCGAGAGACACAAAGAAAGTAACAAAAGCCCCGCGGACTGTGCCAAGTGGCAGCTTCCTCCAGTGTTTCTAAAAGTTTCACAGTTTTTGCCATAGTTTCCGATAGACCCTTAAAGCAACTAAAGGTAGCGCGGACGGTGACAAATGGTAGCCTCCGCTTATGTTTCAAAAAGTTTCTAAGTTGTTGCGGAAGCTGACAAGTGTCAGCTTCCGCGTATGTTTCTATTTTGTTTCCCATGATGCAAAGTGTTGAATGGTGGTGGGTCTCGATGATGAGTCCCAGATGCGTGGAAAGGACCAAGTGTCAGCCTCCGCTGGAGTGTTTCGAGGAAGGGTCTTTGAGTTTCAAGGGACCGCGAAAGGTGCCACATGGCAGCTTCCACAGGAGTTTCAGGGAAGTTTCTTTGTGTGTTTCAAAAAGAGCGCGGAGCCCGCCATCTGTCTGCCTCCGCGTGAGTCTCCTGGGGTCTCTAATGTTTCTTGAGTGTTGCAGACGCTGCCAAGTGTCGGCATCCGCAAGAGTCCCAAAGTGTTTCTAATGTTTCTCAAGTGTTCATCAGAGAGACTTGGTAGATCGGCATGAGTCATGGCGATGGGCTTTGGGCGAAGGTTTATGGGTCGAGCGGGGCAAAAGCGCTCGACACTTAGTTTACATGCGACCCTGCTTTTGAATTGATAAAGTGGTCTCTGTGGGATGCATGTGGGACTATTCTTCCTGCATATTTTGAATTTTCAATGAAATATGTTTTGGCGGGAAGGTGTTATGGGCGCAGTTCCCATGTTGTCCGTTGGCTGCGGGTAGGTGAGGCAGTAATGGTAGTTTGTTGTAGAGATATGGGTTGAGTTGACATATTCAACCACCCGATTGATGAGGAATGTCCCTGGGCGGTGGTGTGGGGCTCGAGATCACTTCTTGTCCCTCCTCTTTGTCCTCTACAGCATTGTCTATTTTGAGCGCCATTTTTAGATGCGTGTATCTGGCGAAGTTTTTGAGTCAACCATGTAATTAACTGGCTGGGTACACAGTTTTGCTATAAAAGGCAGACTGTGTCACTTTTTTTAAGGTTGTTGAAGGCCTGGGGCATTTTTTGTGTAAATAACGAAGAACAAGGCATGATCTTGGTTGTTTTTATCCCATTTTGGAGTTTATGAGTTGCAGCATGAATGTATTTTGCACATATTTCAGTTTCAGTGTTGATTTTATATGAGAAATGCTTCATTGCATGTGTTTATCTGCTTGTCTCCATTTGCTGCATGTTATTCTCCTTCTTCTGAATCTGGTTGCTAAGGGTTTCTCAGGTTCTAGGATATGGTTTTCTGTATCACATGTTTAATCTCTAACTTCCATTCAAGGAGTGGATTAAATTGTTTTAGGTTGAGCATGGAGAAGGTTGCATGTCTGCAAGGATATTTGTAAGTAGAGGCAATTAGATACCCTTTCTTGGGTGATGTTTGTAAGGCAAGCATCAGTTCAAACCCCCTGAAACTTGAGTGAAAGTTGCAAACCATCTGCTGTATACGTCTAGTTGACTCCTTGCCCAATGGATAGGCACCAGTCTGTTTCTGGGTCAGTAGTTATGAGCCAAAATCCCTTGTCTTGCATCTAGGACATTATGTCCACCCATTTCATCACTTCCACCTGTTAGTTGTAGGAGTAGGATTAGGAACCCCCTACATACTCTCATACTCAACTAGACACATATGTCCAAGAATGTTGCCAACCTTGTGATCTATCATACAGATCTTGGTCCGTACATGAGAGTATTCTGCCTGTTGTTGTCAAGCTAAATCATTGTGTTATTGGTCTAGTCAAGGTTATATCTTTAGTTATAGGGATCCCCCCTTGGTGCGGTAGAACCAAAAGTGAAGGGGAGGTAGCTCACGCAACCTCCCGTAATTTGTTGGCCGAATCCACCCGCGCATTGGAATTGGCAAACCCTCTGCAGATTTGGTCACCAACAAACCATTCAACTATCAAGTACTTAATGAACAAACCTACAGTAAATGGAAGAATAATCAGGTGATTATTCCTTCTCCAAGAATTCAATGTAACCATCATTGACAAACCCGGGTTCAGTTAAATGTAGTCACATATTTCTTATCCCAGATCAAACAAGACAATGGAGATTGTGTTCCTGTACAAGATGAATTCCCAGATGAAAATCTATTTGACATCTCCATTAAAACTCCCTAGTTTGCAGACATCACCAACTATCTAGCTACTTCTGAGTTCCCACCAAACTTTACGACAAAACAAAAGAAACACCTTATTTGGGAAAGTGCTTAGTTCAAATGGATTAATGGAATGTTATTTCGATGTGGCCTTGATTTGGTTTTACAATGTTGTGTCATATCAGACAAAACATACAGTATTTTTAGAGCCTGCCATGATAACCCCTCTGGAGGTCATTACTCTGCCAAGAGAACTTCCCATAAAATCCTAGGTATGGGGTATTACTATCCCTCAATGCATAAAGATGTGAAAAACTATGTTCGCCATTGTGATGAATGCCAATGGGTAGGAAGACCCACAACATCCAATGAAATGCCTCTACAACTGCAAGTAGTTTGTGAACCATTTGAAAAGTGGGGATTGGATTTTATCAGTCCCATAGACCCTCCTTCACAGAGAAAATAATACATTTTGGTCTGTACTGACTATCTGATTAAGTGGGCAGAAGTCCAAGCCTTGAGAGTTGCTAGGGAAGAACAACTGTATAATAGGATTTTTCTCAGATTTGGATCCCCTAGATCAATTATCACAAATCAGGGACCCTAGTTCATGTCAAAAGTTTTGTTAGCCTTTATTGATCATTTCCAGGTAATCCATAAAAAGTTGTCACCTTATCACACTCAAGCAAATGGTCAAGTAGAAGTCACTAACAGGGAACTTGAAAATATCTTGACAAAAATAGTTTCATCAGGAAGAAGAGACTGGGCCAGAAAATTGCCTGAAGCTGTTTGGGCCTATAATACAACTTGGAAATCCACCACTGGTCTTACTCCTTACGAGATAGTATTTGGGAAGAAACCTCTTCTACCCATTGAATTTGAACTTCAAACTCTTAGAATGACAATGGAGTTAAGCTTAGACCTCGACCGAGCTCAGGTAGAAAGAGTCTTGCAACTTCGTGAAGTAGATAAACTCCTCCTAGAAGCTATCCACCATACTGAGCTAGTGCAACAACAATGAAAGGCTTGGCATGATAAACACATAAAAGAAAGAGAGTTCCACAATGGAGATTGGGCACTGTTATTTGATTCCCGATATAAAGATCAAAAAGGAAAACTAAGGACTCATTGGTTGGGTCTATATGAAATTTATGAAGTATTTCCAAATGGAGCAATGCAGCTCAAACCTATTGATGGTGACACTTGAACTCTCTTAGTCAACAGTCATCGATTACGAATATACCACAAACCTATCAACAAAGAAGAATTTACAAGAATGGTAGAAATGCAACGGGAAACCCAATGCATTGACTCTGCTATGATAAAGCCAATATAATTCTTTAAAAAAAAATCAATCTTGCATGTGTATGTACTTATCACTTTGGAGCATTTTTATTGTATTATCATTCTTTTGGACTTGTCTAAATTTTATTTCTATTTTTGTAGGACTTCATTTTTAAATAGAATGCAAATTCTGACGCATCTTGCAATGATGCTTTGAAACTTGTTTGTTCAAATTGGTTCCATTCCCTTGTTTGTTCTTGCATTTCGGATGCATCTTTCAACGATGCTCTGAAACTTTGTTCTTTCATTCTAGCTCCATCTTTCAGCGATGCTCTAGAACTTTTTTACTGCATTCTAGCTGCATCTTTCAGTGATGCTCCAGAATTTTGTTCTTGCATTCCGGCTGCATCTTTCAGGGATGCTTCAGAACTTTGTTCTTGCATTTCAGCTACATCTTTCAGCGATGCTCCAGAACTTTGTTCCTGCATTCTGGCTGCATTTTTTAGCGATGCTCTGAAACTTTGTTCCTGCATTTCAACTGCATCTTTCAACAATGCTCTGGAACTTTGTTCCTGCATTCCGGCTGCATCTTTCAATGATGCTCTGGAACTTTGTTCCTGCATTCCAGCTACATCCTTTAGTGATGCTCCGGAACTTTGTTTCTGCATTCCATTTGCATCTTTCAACGATGCTCTGGAACTTTGTTACTGCATTCCGGCTGCATCTTTCAGCGATGCTTTGAAACTTTGTTCTCACATTTCGGCTGCATCTTTCAGCGATGATCTAAAACTTTGTTCTCACATTCCGGCTGCACCTTTCAGCAATGCTCCAGCATTTTGTGATTTCCCTTTCTTTGCAAATGCTCCAACAATCCCAATAACATACCCATGACCATCACTAATTCTTTTCCGCCACTGCCGAAATTCATGACTGATACTGCCATAATAAATAAAAATTATTGTGACCACTTTTTTTTATAATAGGTAGAACCCATATTAGCCACCCCATCTTTATTCATAATAAATTCATTACAACCCTTCACCATCACATCTGAATTTAATTACACCACCACCCATGATGCTATTATGTCAGCATAGGGAAAACAACTTTCAAATCAATGACGAGACATGAGGTATGTACATCTTTTATTTTAAGTAGGTATATTATTGTGAATAAAAATAAATGAATTGGCACGTTCCACCTTTGTTTCCAAATTTAGTAAATTGTGCGGACTGTACCTTCATTGGAGAGGTGGCAGCTCATGCACTCTATCCCATGCAAAATAATGATTCAAATGCAGCGAAGCCAAATGCTTGAATTAATCTGTGTCCCATCAGTATTGTCAAAGTACAGGTGGTCATAAGATTGTATTCCCTTTTAGTCTGCATAATAGTCTTGTTAAAATAGTTTTCCACCGTTAGAGTGCCACGAATTCAGTAGACACATAGCAGAATTGCAAGTAATAAATAGAATGGGTGGGGCTAAGCGTAAATCAAAACCAACTTCCCCAGAGAATTTTTTGGCGTTGAGTAGTATTTTTGAGCTGTTTCAGAGGATAGGTTGGCTTGAGTTTATGAAGAAATTTGAGGGGCACAACATGCAGCTGGTCAAGGAATTTGTAGAGAACTTCTCGGATGAGAAGATGATAGTATGTGGCAAGAAGTTTAAGGTAAGCCCTCGAATCATTTCTAATTTGTCTGGCATTAAAAATAAAGGTGTGAATTTAACAAAAGCTACAAACATTTATTATCAAAGAATGATAGAACTCTTCATAAGGGAGGGAGAACCTCATCCTCTGTTAGTTGTGAATACCTGTGGGCAAAATAAGGGGTTTTAGAGAATGTCCATTGCAGAGCCGTGGAGAACAATAGTTGCTTGGATTATCAAATACTTTACATGTGAGGGGCAATGTACCACCATAGTCAGTCCCCCCTTCTGGTTACTCACTCACCTACCCCATGGCACTGAAAACCCTGAATTAAGGGTTAACCTCTCTACTTTCCTCAGTGATTCCATTGTCAACATGATAGAGAGGTTTAAGATTGGTTTAGGCCCATTGAAACATCATGGTCTTATTCATCTAATTTGCAAACATCATTTCTTGAAGAAAAGAAAATCAGAAGAAAAATGGAAGAAATTTCTTCAAAAATTTGAAAACCCTAAACCCTTAAAACATTTTTAAGAAGGCGAGTCATCTGGATTGGTGGCTCAAAATGTAAAAGAACCTTCCCCTATGCCTCAAGATGCTAGAAAAGCTCCTAATGGCGAAGCACCGAAAAATCCATCAAACCTTTCAGACCCGGAGGAGAGACCTAAACCACAAAATGTACCAGAGACCCCAGAGAAATAAGAAAATGTGGATTTAGTAAATTTTGAAGATGTGAATACTTAGCCCCACAAAAAGGAAAAGAGGCCAAAGGTGAAATTGCAAAGACCTCCTTTAAGAAGAAGCAAACAATTGGCTACAAAATTCAGTTGTGTTGCGGCTGTGATCAGCCGCATGTTCCTAAAAAGAAAAGACAAGAGAGACAATTTCATGAAACTGTAGCCTAATCATATGAGAATGTGGCCCAACTGTGTGAAAACACACCCCAGTTAGGTGAAAAGAAAACTTTGGATAGCAATAAGCCCCCTGAGTCTGAAAAGGAGGATGTTCCATCTGAGATAGGACAAGGAGAAATGGGAGCACAATTGCCAAATTATATACTTGTTGAGGATGAGTCTGTTGAACCACTTTCCCCTTCACAACAACCCTTGGAAACACAGGAAATTAACACACTTCCCCTAAGTGAACAATTGTCTCTCCTGGCTATCGACGACACAAAACACAGTCCACTAGAAGTAAATAATGTAGAACATGTGACTGACAATAATGTAGAAATCTCTATTTTTCCCCTTCCACCGATACAGAAATTGGAAAAGATGATCACATAAAACAAAGTTAGAAGAGTTGAAGGCAGAGATTATTCAGTTAAAAGAAAAATTGCAGCAAAAAGAGGAATAGATAAACAAGCAACAACATGAAATAAACACACAAGATGAACTTTTGAAGGTAAAGGATCAAGAAATCACAACTTTAGGGACTCAATTAGAAAAAAAGGATAAAACTATTGGAGAGTTGCAGTCCCAAGTGCAACAAATTGATGAGAAAGATAAAGGGTGTTTGGCTAGTTTATCTGAAAAAGATAAACAAATTAAGAGTTTAACTGATAATTTGGTACAATCTCTCCAAGCATTTACAGAAAAATAGGAACAACAAACACTTGAACTCAATGCAGCTTTGAGCAAAACTGTTGAACTAGAGCAGGATTTGTAGGAAACAAAAGAAGTGCAGACTGAGCCGACTAAGATGGAATGGTTTCAAATCTACATTCCTCCAATGCTGACCAAGTGAATGGAGAGATGCTATGTCTTGAAGCAAGCAGGGGCCGAAAATGCCAAACTTAAGCAAGAAATAGTGTTATTAAAAGAATCATATGATAAACTCTACCAGGCTAAAACTGATGCATGTCAGATTGGAGAATTGTTACTAGCCTGTAGAAAGCCATCCCAATTATATTCCATGTTTCTAAATGAACAGTTGTTAAGATGGAAGCTTTTGAGGATCTCCTGCAATTTACCCCATGACCCAAATGATAAACAGTTCTTAGAAGCATTCAAAGAGGCAGCCCTTGTTCAACAAAATATGTTGTGTGAATTTTTCATACATAATTTGTTTTTAGAAAAATAAAGTGATTTCTTTATCAACCTTTTTGTTGGGGAGGTACAACTTAGAGCATTCATGTCTAATATGTAGAATCAAATCCAGTGGTAGGAGAGAACCAGGGAGTATTTGCAAGCAGAGACAACTGTAGGACTCCAAATGAGATATCCTAACCGAAAGCCCTTTGCCTTCAAGGCTCAATTATGAAGGATTAAAAGCTATGAAGCCATGAAGAATAAATATAACGACAATATCCAAATTTGCTTTGAAATTTTCAAAGTTCATGGGCCACAGTTAATTGAAAGGGCATGAAGTGCCCATGAGGAGCGGTACACTCCCCTCCCTATGTATCTCAAAAGGAGGGAGATGATCTCCCCCACCAACCTAAGTATAGAAGGGCTGAGGCATTAACAAAAATATTATTGCAGCTCAAGACCAAGTGGATAGGGATGCGATACAGACCTCCATTGCTCCTTCAACCACCCCCTGCAGTTTTGATCACTGCTGAGAAAAATCTTGGAGAATTATATAATTGGCAGATGAGGGTTAAATACAACAAAGGTTTTCTTTAACACCCTGATTATTTGGATGAAGAGGCAGAAGACATGTATGATCTCAACTCCAAATATGATGAACTGAATAGGAAAAGGGATATAGAGAGGCAGAGGATTCAGTAGAGAGTAGGAGGACCTTCTCAGGCTTAGGAAGGGGAGGATGATGAGGTATAAACAACCTCATTCTTATGATGAGCTAAATACCCTTTTTTGTTCTTGCCAACTACCTCAGCCATGCTAATTTGTTTATTTTTAGAAGCAATAATTGTCTACTTTTTATAAAATGATGTATAAATCTTTATTTCTCAAATTGATTGGAATTAGCTAACTAATGTTGATATAATGGTATAGACTTTGAGTAATTGTGCAGGATTTATGCATGGCCTATGAAAGGAGTGGACTTCAAGTGGTTGAAGTCAGAGCACTGGAAGTTTGGGCACTAGAAATTTAGGCGTGCATAGTGGAAGACTTTTTAAAACATTCTGTTAATTTTTGTTAAGACTATTTGAGACTTTATGGCTCCACTCAGAGACTTTATTATGTTTTATGTCATGAACATCAGTTAGTTGTAATTCTGTTTAAGACTTTTTCAATGATATTTTCCCGCCATCTGTAGATTAGGATTTTGTACTAGTGAAATATATATAGGTGTAGCCGCTGAAAACAAGGATGTATTGTTATGATATATTCTGAATATTGTTCAATGATGTTTTGTGTGCTATTACACTTTTATGATATGAATGAATGAATATCATCAAATTGTTCTGAGTAATTTGTTCTGAGTAATGGAAGTGCTATGAATGGATTTACTTTGAAGCTGCAAAAGTACTATATGTGATTTGATCCATTAGTAGGAATGCCCAAGAGCTAGCCACTCGAGGGATCTCGTAGTAGAGAAGTATTTTCATTGTTAAATGTTGTTAGTTTTGTTCTATGTTGTTATTTCTGTTATGTGCATGTTATGATTAGATAAATGTTATTCTATGTTTAGTCCTATTGTGTGTTCCTACAAGTTGTGTTTTTAAGTTGCTGATCTCTGAGTTTTTGTTTACTTAGAATTTTTAGAGCATCCACTTTGTTCATGAAATTGTTGTTAGCTGTTGATTAAAAGATGTTGGGTGTATTTTCAGGTAATAGTTAGTCGTTAGTAGTTAGTCACCTTTGTTTAAATTTCATAGTTAAACTGCAAGTGTTGATTCTTAGATAGTTTACATGCTCTTCTTAGATAGTTTTCATGCTTTATAGAATAGGAATTTAAATGCTTTCTAGCTTAGACGATTTCATGCTTTCTAGCTTAAGTTCTATTTTCAACCAATTCAAAAATTCAAAAAATCTTACTAAGAGAGATGGCCAAAACATCCCCTATTGCATACAGCCTTTGGACACTACTGGTTGACATAATTGATATATTTTTCAACTAAAGTGCTAGGACCTCACGACAGCCTGTCAACACCCTGTGATATGAATATTCTTGAAAAAATTCTACCCTTGCATTTTTTGGATTGGTTAAGTCTTTTTAATGGTTTGTAGAATCATGAGAGTTAGAAAATGTTTGTAAGTCACAAACCTACATACCCAAAGAACCTTGTCAAGCCCATTGAAGCCCAGAAAGCCCTAATGAATGATGACAGAGGTGTTTAGAGGGTGAAGAACCACTGTCAAATAGTGGTAGCCTTGTCAAGTGAATATGATGGCTGCATGACAGTGTAAACGAGTCTATTGTAGCATGAAAGAGGTTTGTGAGTCATATTAGGGCTGTCAAAGCATGTTAGGGATTTTACAATCCAAAGAAAAATGTACAAACTCGGTCAAGATCTAATACAACATCTACAAGTGCCAAGATTTTGAAGAGGCTTATAGAGGTGTTTGAAAGACTATAAACCTAGGAAAAGCTTTGTGAAGTGTCTTCAAGGGGTATAAGGATTTTGTAAACTATGCATGGTGTTTTAAGAGGTTTTGAAGTTAGAGAAACCCTAAAACTCATTTGGAGGTCTGCCAAACTATTGTAACCTTGTGAGGTCATTTTGAGATCCCCGTCAAGCATTGGTTCAGAGCTTGTAATGTTAGGATGCAAACTTATGAGTCAATTTTTCAAGGTTTTGAATACTTATGCACAGTGATACAGGGTTTTCAAGGTTGTGAAAGTACTAGGAGCTTTGCAGTGTAGAAGAGAATCTATTTAATTTCATGTAAAAGCTATCAAGCCTTGTAAAGAGTTTAGTGGAAACTCTAGAAACCCTACACAAAGGGATCAAAGACAGTGGCATGGCATAATGCAAGATCCTTACCACCATGAGCCTTGTCATGTGAATATAAAGTTTGTTAACAATGTTAAAAGCCTATACAGGCCTATGAAACCCTACAAAGACTCTACCAAATAGAATGAAGATTGTAGAGATCTTAAGGTCTACATAAAGAGTGAAGGCTCTACCATATAGTCTTAGACTTTGTCAAGAGGTGTGTAGATGCATGATGAAGAGTAAGGAGCCACTATTAGACAATGGTAGCCTACATACTTTTGAAGAAACTTTCAAGCATACAAGGTTTAGTAGTAACAAGAATTGAAGAGAGCCACATGGATCAAAATACAGGGTCTTCAAGGCCAAGATTGGCAATGTTATAAACATGTTTGCATATCTTCAAACCCTCGCAACTAATATGCTTGTCTTTGTCAAAACTTAAGGAGGTCTGTAGAGTCAAAAAGACTCAGAAAGCCTTTATGAGGTCTATGGGAAGAGAAAAGAATGTTGAAGATCAATGAGTCATCCTTTTAAAAGTCTTATCAAGTATTCTTAAAAGTGTATAAGCCCTGCATAAGTCTAGAGTCCTTTGGAAACCCTATAGGTATGGGTAGAGGTATAGAGTTAGAATGGAAACTTTAAGATCCTATGTAAATCCAAGAAACCCAATAGAGCCTAAATAGAGCCTTACATGAAACCTCAAAACCTTACATGTCTGTGAGGTATTACAAGTTTGTAAAGGTGTTCCAAGACCTAGAGAGACTTTGTCTAACTTCTAATTGTTTGGAAGACCTAGACACTATTGTTTAATAGTTTGAGGGTCTTCTCAACATATAGAAGCCCTATCTAACCATTTGTAGACCTTGTCTAATGTTGAAGTCCTGCATACCAAAAGAAAACTTTGTATCACCTATCACAGGACCTAAAGGAACATGCCAGGAACCAAAGAGCTTCTAGGTTTGAGGAATGTGGACAAGAAACAAGAGTTCATTATAGTCTCCGAATAGACCATCAAAAAATTGCCAAACTAGCTAAAAATCTAGTGTTGAAATACACATTGTGTATTTCAACTTTTGGAGCTCAGCTAGGTTTACGAGGCTTGTTCATCCTTTCAAAGGTGTGGTTGAATCCCTTTATGACCTGATTGAAATTTTTGAGACATGTCAAGGCACCAACATAGTGTCCAACATGGGAGAAGAAAGGCATGGAGTAAGGTTGGTTAAGGGTCATTAATGATGCATTTAGGAGTTCATACTAAAGAAGATTCTTTTCCCATGCCCTCAAAGAATGGAAGAGGCCAATGCATTTGCAAAAAGATAGGAGACATGTCCTATTTCCATGTAAGAGTAGTTTGAGGATGATTAGTGGTAGCTTTTGAAAAAATTTAGGGTGACGGATAGTCATAGTGACCTAGTTACATTCAACTACATTGGAATCTTAGAGAAGAAAAAGGACAAGTCATCATGGAGTCTTTTCCCATGCCCTCAAAAGAAGTTTTCATGGAGAAAAACCAAGACATATGTCTTCCCAACACCTAGGAGGTTTGACTAAACCTTGAATGAGTAGCTATCATTTACTCTCCACCAAAAGGACTTCCTATATTCTCTACAACATGTTTGTGTACTTGAATATATGGCTTGTAATGTAAAAAGTATCTCACAATCTCTAATTTTCAAAATAGAACTATTGTATTGAGCTTTGTATTAGATGTAATTTTGCCTTCATGATCAATAAAACAACTAGTTTTCTACCTTGTCATATTCTTTGCACTATGTAATGTTAGAAAATTGAAATTCCATCTTGTGAATGATTTGTTCCTTGTGGTTTCAGCTCTACTTCTCTACCTTTGCAATTATTTTTATGAGTTTGTGTATGCCTATCAACTATTTAAAGGTTATTTTGTTTATGTAAAACTAATACAAACATTCTTCAAACTTATTTGGTGCATCACCACGTTCAGTTATTTCCTCTTCCCCTTTTCCATTGGTGAATGTTAGAATAGGTTTAGTTTTAACATCTGAAAACACATTTCAAATAGGGAACCAACCCTTCTTTTGGAGGTTTGATCTCAAATAGCAAGGTCCCACACCTTGAGATCACTCCCATTGTATCCTTGGATTGTTGAACCAGGTTCAACAAGGGTGCAAATCCAAGTGATAACAATCTCATTATTTATTTTGAAAGAAAAGTGTTGTAAATATTGGTATTGTGATTGTGTTTGGGAAAAATGAATATGGGTATGTATGGCAAACACTTGAAAAGTCTTGCTTTGTTAATTGTGTGTTGGGTCATCCCACAATAGTGGGTTACACTTTTTGGTCAAACTTGACATTGAAATCAACATTTTGAACTAAATCTTCACTTTCTGGCACTTATAGCCACTAAACCATTAGGAATTTGAAGATGATGTGAACTAGTGATTTGCGAGATTTTGTTTGTAGATTCTAAATATATATATTTTTTAAAAATTGGAGTTAAATTGTAATTTTTTTTGCATCTCCTTTGATAACTAGTTTTTAATAGTAAACAATATTTTTTTAAAGTGATGTGTATTCTGTAGCACATAACTTTTTTTTACAAAGGATAAAATTTTTATTCTTTTGAATTTAAATTGGTAACACCGATATATAGGGCATGCAATTGGTTTCATAATGCTTTGTTGAATATATTTTTTTTAATTAAGTTTTGAAGTCAAACTAATTATAATTTAGACATAGGTGTATTCCGTAAACCATAACTTTTTCTATATGTATCGAAATTCAATTTTTCTTTTTTTGTTGAAACAATGACATCAATACCTAGGGCATAGATAATTTTCAAATTTTTTTTTCACTAATTTATTAATTTTCCATGTGTGTAGAACAGAGAACTTGATGTTCGGTGAAAAACCTACATTCACAAGAAATAAAAAAATAAATATAATAATCAAATTAAATATATTTAAAATTATACTTTTTGGGAAGCTTATAATAAGGACTACATACTTACAAAACATAAATTTTAAATGAATTCATTTGATCCCCCAAAAGGTAAATCAAAAGTGATTTTTTATCAGCATTTTGATAGGTGTAGAGGAGACTCCATTAAAAGTATGGTTTAAAACTAGCGGGGTTCTATCCGAGGGGGTTTGAATCTAAGGGGGTTTGATCAAACCCTCTTCAATTAAAATCCTTTAAATGGAACTTTTCAAGGCTTAAATCATTATATTTTCTAAAAATATGTGATTTCAACAAAAAATAGGATGTCCCATAAAGTGTAACCCATTATTGTGGCAGCACCCTGTTTATAAGTCTTGTTGGGTGCCATCCTATGGGTTGTTGGACCGGGCATATTTTGGGTTTGAGTAGGTGTGACAAATAAAGGAAGCATGTGGTTCTTTTTGCTTATTCATGTGGAGAGATAAGTGTTGTTTCTTGGGGGGTTGTGGTTGTGACATTGAGGTATACATGTTGGAGGTTTGATGGTGGTTTAATCCTTGAGAGTATGTTTTATCTCCTGACCTTGTATGTTATGGATCTATTTTGTTACCATAGGGTATTGAGACCCTTGGAAATAATGCTCATCTTTAAAGTACCTTCCTTATTCCCCTTGAGTAGAATAATGAATGGTAAACTATCTCCTTGGCTTTGTGTGTTTGTGTGTGGCCAAAGAAACTTGAGTTTGTGTGTTGAAATTATGACACTCCTCCAAGCTAGGGGGTTTGTATTTGAGAACATCATAAGGTCAGGAGGTAGCTTACTCACGTTTTCTCTTGAATATTTAAGGATCTTGGAACTCATTCTTATGATATATGAAGATTTTCCATTTGTATTGGGATTTGATAAGAATGTATCTTTAAATTCATTCATATGCATGCTCTCTATTTATAAAGAAAGAAACATTGTGATATTAAGTATAAGATGAGGAAGGGTAGAGAGACATCCTATTTGCATTTGCTTATGTTAAATTCTAAAACATTTTTTTTGTATATTGATGAATAAAAACTCTATAAAATTTGATGAAAAGATGAGTCCTTAAAATTAAAGTGTTTTGGAAAAAGGTAGTGTTAGAAAAGCTATAAAAAGAGGATTGCATTGATATATGATATGTTAAGTTTTAGAAGGAAATTATATTTGCAAGAATGATGTTTTAAGTTTTGAGATAATCTAAGTTGGCAATTTTCTTTCCTTTGCTTTCTCAAAATTAAGTAGCTTCTATCTTGTGTCCTTAAGGTAAATTGAACTATCCAATATGTTAAAATCTAAAAAATAAGTTTAATTGTTCCAAGTTGTTACCAAGAGGATTTTCTGGGAAAGTTTGCGGTCTCAAAGTGGAGAGGACCATGTGATTCTAGATAATATGTGGTCTCTTAGTGAAGTAGACTACAGGTTTAAAAAAATATACCATTAGACCACTAGAAGGTGGGAATATGGCAATCTAGAATTAGACTACATCTATTTCTAGAAATCCATGGTCCAGTGCATTTCTAGGTCCCCACCTTCTAGTCTAAAACTATGGATTTTTGCTCTGATTGGAATTGGTTTCTTCTCCAATTTCAATCCTCAATGAGCTTTCATGGTTTTTTTGTCTTCAAATTTTTATCATCATGATTAGTAACCTATGTTTTAATGAGATTAAAAACTAGATTAAGATTTATTGTTGAACATATTGTAAAGGATTTCCTTTGCTCTCTCTCTCTCTCTCTCTCTTTGCATGCGTAATGAATTTCATTAATTGTCTAAAATGAATCTCATTAATTATCTATTTCTCTCTATGAATGTTATTTTTACTTGTGAATTAGGGATGTGAATAATATGTGTGTTTGGTGAGCATACTCTATTGTAGTTGTGCAGTAATGGTAATGAAATGAACACATTTGCTTAGTTGTGAAGAGGATTGATCATGTAGTATTTCTAACTAAAAATCAATTTTGGTCAAACATATGATCTTGTAAGATTCATTCTAGTTAATTTAGATATGTACATGACTTTTCCAACTAAAATTGTTCGCTAAATGCATATGTAGCAACACAATGAGGCCAATTTACCAAAAAAATAAAATTATTTAAAAAACTTAACATTTCAACAACTTCTACTCGTGTAAATAACATTTTAAAAAAATATATAAAATACCCTTTTGTAGATCTATAAGTTTAGTTTTCAAATATATATATTTTAATAGTTTAATTATTATTTATATTTTCCTTTTTATTTTTACTAAAAGTAGGTTATCAACACAAAACATTAGGTCGATTACTATGTCAAGGAAAAATAGTAAAACTTATTAAAAAAATTGAAAAAAATATGATGCACTAGATAAAAGAATCTATATCAAGATGGTATAATTTTTTTTCTATTTTAGATAAATAGTTAATATGAAAGTTGACGTCAAATAGAAACAACTATGTTTTAATACATGCACATTTTAATATTTATTTAAAAATATATATTTATCAAAATTGGAAAAAAATATATCCATGCACTAAAGTTTCAAGTTATAAATACACACAAAAAAATTGAAGAAAAAAATAAAAATTACTATATAAAGATTGACATCTCATGTAACTTTATTTTTTAGCATTTTATTAGCAACTAAATTAAATAGTGTCAATTTATTAAAAACTACATTCAAATAATTTTTTAATTTTTTTTTTAAATACAAACATAAAATATACTAAAAAATAAATATTTTATTAGTTTACATCATTTCAAAATTCAAAACATAAATGTCACTTTTAGTGATTAAGTTTAAAAGTTGGATCAGTGTTAGCTGTTTCCTTTATAAAAGTGTGACACAAGTTTGTATTTTTACCCTATGTGTGTTTGGTGAGCATACTCTCTTGTAGTTGTGCAGTAATGGTAATAAAATGAACACAATTGCTTAGTTTTGAAGAGGATTGATCATGTAGTCTTTTCATTAGTTTCAAAATGAAAAAGGCATATCATGCTTCTTTTTATTGAATCTACATAGTTTAATAGATGAATATTGTTTATAGAAGTAAATAACTATATTAGGCTTGTTTCTCTCTTCTGGCTACCTTTATGCTTACTTGAATGAGTTAGTAGGTACTTGATCTAATAGAGGCATCGAAGGTGATGACTTCAATCTTCCTTCTTGACTTTTGGGTAGGTTGAGATGCCTCAAGAGTGTCTCTTCCTTAGGTGCCACTGGCTTTGGTATCTTTGCCTCTTAGCCTAGTTCTTTCATTGTGGCAAGTGTTCCACATAGATATGTGAACTACCCTCCCTTGGTTGAGATGTTTTATCTCATCTCCTTATGCATTAATCAACACATTGTTCCATGCATGTTTGGTATCTAGTGGAGTTGTGTGACGATGACACCTACATATGCACATGTTACATTAATGTTGTGTGATGCATATGGTTTTGTAAAAAATGTTGATTGCATTTTAATAAGTTTTGTCCATGGTTGTTTTTGGTCATTACATGATACATTACAACTCATATAGACTTCACAAGTCCTATAATACATTTTTTACAATGTCGTGCCCACTCATGGGAATGAGAAAGTCACAACATCACATGCATTCAAGTTAATGATTATTGGTACAACATTTAACAACACACAATTTACAAGGTTCCTTCCTAAGTCTTATTTAATTGAATTCAATCACAATATAAGTATTCTCCCCTAGAATCATGAAAAAATGACTTACAATTATCATAAGCCACTTATGGTTATAACAAAATTTAAACTTTCACAAAGTCATTTCACATATACAAAACATAGTTCCAGCTTTTGTCACAAGTGCACAAACCACAATTATGTGCCCTATCGATAGTATTATCATAATTACCATTGCATGCATATTTGGAGATAACATATGTGTTGCACACATTTATCATCATCACATGACTATTCAATATACATGTTTAGGGGAAAATTGGATTTGTTAATGTTTTAGTGTTTCGATGTTTAAATCTGCCTCTCCACTATACATTCAAGGATTCTAGGGTCGAGTGGCGAGCACTATCATACCCTAGATCACTCACAAATGTAGGAAAACTTGGATTAGGGAATTTAATTATCAATTTTCCTTCTCCTATGTTCAATTGACCATTAAAACCCTAATTATGCAAATACGACAACAAATTGACAAATAACAGAAAAAGCTCTTGCAGACAGGAGTAAAATATCAAATCATAGAGTACCTATTTTTGGGGTTTCGAAGTGGAATAGTCAGGGACACTAGAGCGGGCGCCCAAGTCCAAGGTACCAATTTCTTTGCGGGATTCAGACCTCCTTCTGACACTGATCAACCCTGTAACTTCTGTTTCCTGAAACTCAGATGCAGAGGATACTAGAGTGAGTGCCCAAGTCGTGGAAATGCTCTTGTGTCCTGCTTCTCTTTAGATCCTGAATCCTTGATGCCTGCCAATCCTTCCTGCCACTCCACTTTTCCCAAATGTGACACCTGTAACCTACAATCACAAGACTTGTTTTGGGGGTTGTGGTGTTTAGAGGCTTGCCTCAGTCAAGCCTCGGAGGACACTTAAGTCTCCAAACACCGTTGTCAGATAAAGAGTGCGTGCCCTTGTGAGGTAGAGGCAAAAACCAAAGGAATCAATGATGAAATCAAAATATAATGTCACCTTGTAGTGAAGATATCATGGGAGGAAGATGCCCTTCATTCCATGATGAAATAGATGCTCAAATCTGCAAATATCAACACACAAAACACACAAGCCTGCTCTTGCAATACAATGAAAGCCTTGAATCACCTTGAGAACACTTGAACATCGTAATTGCCATCTAGTTTACAAATGAATGCCTAAGCATGCTTATATATGCAACTACAAGCACTCCCGCCAAGATTTTAAAAATTAAAACTTACCGTGTCGGCAAAAGGACCAAATAACGGTCATAAATCGACACTCAGAAATTAGGGCTGCCCCAAAATAGGGCAGGACTAGGGCGCGGGCGCCCAAGTCCTCCCCACCTATTTTGGGTAGGGTACAACTCAAGGGGTCTTCCTAGGTCCACTTTGCCATGAAACCTAGGCCTCATTCCATCGGGATGCTAAAATATGAACTAAGATGTCCTAAATGCATGCAAAAGACCCGTGAACTAAACCTTATGAGGGAAAAGCCCCCAAGGGGACATTTTCTGACGTTACATTTAGCCCCCACTTTAATGTATGTATGAATGCGAGGCCCATACATGCATTAAAGTAAGGTCACAACCACAACAAACACATCAAGCATGAAGAAGACACGCCAATCACATAGAAAATAGTAACAAGCATGCAAAACACGGAGGAGACAGTTACAGTCATGCAGAACATGGAGAAGATAGTCAATGCATAGAAGACACATTAATGCATGTAAGACATAAATGATATCTTTTCTTTTCTTTTTCTCTTATATATGAAATGCAAATGCAAGTACTGGAAAGTAAACAAACCTCCCATAATACAAGATGCACTACCTTAGGGCGCATGTCTCTATATATATGGGGCAACACACACACAAGACACGCAAAACCTCCCAAAATGCAGGAAGCACTACTCGAGGGCGCTGTTCTCTGCATATGGGGCAACAAACACACCACACAAAACAAGCATGCTAAAACACACACACTTGAAGACACGGAGAAAACACAGTAGACAAGCGATGGAGTGTACCTATTTCTAGGTCCAACACCATATCAGGCACATTACAGGCACACACCGACAATTGGGCTTCGCCACAACAATCACTGAAAACACGCTTAAGGGTTGAGTTAGTCACAGAACCGCTCCCTGCCTTTGCAAAGGACTTTTGAAAATGATAGGATGATGCAATTTGCTTTGAGAAATACACCATCCTCGCCTCCACAGAGGGCTCAAGATAAAAAGGATATACGTGATATCCCGCCTCTGAAGAGGGCTTACATGATTGGTTGATTGATTGCAAACAAACTCAAGATGCAAAATGCACTACTCTGGGGCGCAAGTCTTTGCATCTGAGGTTAAACACATTGCTAACATCTATAACAGATAGCTTACCTTATATATGCCCCCACCTTAAGGTGGTTGATGTTAGTTATCGATATCAAGCACGTTAAGGTAGGAAGAAAACACACAAGGGAACACTGACTTTCACAAAGCCCATGCCCCCCGAAGGTGACATGTACTTTACGATTGCCAAATATTCCCACAAACACATCCCTGCAAGAAACATGTTAATGTCTACAACATCATAATAAACAATAACATCAATGCATATGATTAGCCACACAAAGAGCCAAGTTTATACAATGAATTCGGAGTTCGAGGATAACCGTGGGGCTATATCACGAAGCTCTCCGAATCAAGTACCGCCAA
Source organism: Cunninghamia lanceolata (assembly GCA_027924645.1). Lineage (NCBI taxonomy): Eukaryota > Viridiplantae > Streptophyta > Pinopsida > Cupressales > Cupressaceae > Cunninghamia > Cunninghamia lanceolata. Next base: position 333,920 of record BSBN01000197.1, read on the forward strand.
GGCTAGATTCAAAGACAAACAAAGGTGCACATAGCAGCAATATTGTTAAGGTTTGTAAATGTGATAGAAACATCATAAAATTCACTACGTGGAAAGCACGAGTGCTTCCACTAGCCAAGCGTCGGATAAAATATACAACCCCATCATCATATTAGGAACTAAGTCCATTTTTTGATTGCTCTCGAAAGGGACACTAGGTCTGCATCAGTATAAATGTTTGTCGTCATCCGCCTGCTAGATGGAAACACTAGAGGAAGGGAAACAATAAATTAGAGAGGAGAAACAAGTGTCTTAGGGATAATCACGTAGGAGGGTGCCCCCAGGTCACCAACCATGACACTATGTCTGTAAGACACAACACACAACAATGAAATCAGAGAGGCAATTTAGAAGAATGATGATACAAATAGAAGAAGGTCACAACAAAGGCGGTCTCCTGGTATCCCGGACCTTACAAGAGAATCAGGGGTCATCCCAGGAGGCCTAAACAACATATAACACATCACAGGGGAAGCACATCACGAGAGAAATAAAGGGTTAGAGATACTTACCTGTTAGCACCATCGTTAAGAACATACACACTTAGGATATCTCTCATGTTGTTTTAATATTTTATTAACATTAAGTTTAGGATTACAATAGGCTTTGGTGGGTTTCAAAGAGTGGTATACTAAACCAGTTGTGTAGTTAATTCCAGCAACTTGTAAAGGTACTCTAATTCCTTGTTGATTTAGACTGCAACCATTGCCGACATAGTCGTTATTTTTGTACAAGATTTGAAATCCACGACCATATAGAGAGTCCATTTCTTTAGAAGAAGGTGAAGCTTCATAGGTATCATAATTTGTAGTATAAGTGAGGGTATTGTCTTTATTTTCAACCAAGGAAACTTTGTTTTTCTGAGATGTTTCAAAATATTGTTTAGACGAGATCGATGCGACTTTTGATGTATCAAGTTTATTAAATTTGTATTCCCATGTATTGCAAGGGTTAAAATCTAATGCGCCCCAATCATCACCAACAAGTGCATTCGATAGTTGAGAGTTTTGCACAACATTAGTCATTGATGGATCGCCTCACAAATTGTTTAAGCTCCTATGATTGTAAACTAGTTTTTGCATTTCAATGTGTAAACAGTTATCTGGTTCAGGCTCAACATGAATAGTATGAAGTTTACCTTTGAATATAAATTTGATTGAACGATGTAGAGTGGAAGGGACTACCCCCAATGCATGAATCCAAGGTCTACCAAGAATCATGTTATAAGATAAAAAACTAGGCATGACATGAATCAGAGTAGGCACAATCACACGTCCCACTTGTATAGGTAAAGTTATAGTACCTATAGATTGTCATCCAACATTGTCAAAACCACGGATACTTAATGGTTCCAGCTTGATGGAAGATGTATCAACTTTAATCTTGTGTAATAAGTCAATGCACAAACATTAAGAGCTGATCCATTATCAATCATAACCCGTTTGACCAACATTCTATTTATTGTGACAAAGATTATAAGAGGATCATATTGGTTTTGAACTTCAATTGATGGTAATTCTTGTGGTTGAAAGAGAATATCTATTTTAGTTGTATGCATACTATCCAATACGACTGCTACATCATTAGGCTTAGCAGTAGGTGGGACAATCACCTTTTGCAAAGCTTCTTGGAGCATTCCATGGTATGTAGGTGATGTTTGTATTAAATCCCAAAGAGAGATCTTAGCTGGAGTAGTGCGAAGTTATTTGACAAGATCATACTCTTGACCACTTTTATGAGTAAGACGAGGTGGGTGAGGGAGCATAGGTTGAGAACATGGAAGAGAGATAGGCACATGCAGTGCTTGATTACTTTACTTGTTATTACGGGTGTTGTATGCTTGAGCAATCACATTGTGGTGTGGTTGTTGTAACACATTTTGAACACCTTGAACCATAATCACCGGCTTTAAGCAAGAAGGTGCATTAGGTGCCCCCCGCACAACCATCTTAGGAATAGTGCTACCAAGTCTATTAATAAGTATCGAATTAACATTGTTTCCCTCTTGATTGCGCCCAACATCCATCACTAAAGTATTTAATGTGAGAGACCTTTTCTCATCCACTAATGCTACATCTTGGCTAGGTAGAGCAATGGGATGAGAGTAAGGTACATCATCATCATCATACTCTATGGCAGAAAAAGGCATTTCACTCTCATCTTTCTCATGAGTGTTCCTAGAGATGAATTTGGTTAAACTTTCTAATATCGAAGGATGTTCACTCATGAGGATTAGGAATTTGTGAAAATCAAGATCTTTGATAAATGCATGCAGAGATACCATAGAAAAATGACATGAAGGTGCCATTGCATTGTTTTCAATGTAAACTCATATTTTAAAATCTTTTCAAATTTGATGCAAAAGACAAGTGCAAAAGAATGTATGAAAATGACTTAAAATGCTTGCTTCTTTGGTACTTTCTCAATGTAAATAAGTGAAAAAAAGTATGTTGTAAGGATTTTGATTAGGGGTAGAAAGTTATATGTCTGATATCAGTCCAAAACAGCAATAAGATCCTTCCCAACACACTCTTGATGCAAATCTAAGATAATGCCAAGTCAAAATATAGTGAAAATATGTCAAAATAGACACTTTTTTCACCAAAACTCAATGCAAAAGGGCATAGAAAAGGGTGTTGTGAGGAAAATGATGATGGAAAGAAAATAATATCAATAATAACAGCCATTTGGTGCCAAAATACCCAACACAACACGCTTTTAGTGCCACTTAAGGTAAAACCCTAGTGAAAATATAGCAAAAATAGGCTATTTTTCACGGTTTTTCAATTCCAAGACATAGCAAAAGGGGTGTTGTAATGAATATCAGGAGGTAAAACAAATAATATCAATATCAGTCACCTCAATTCATAAAATTGATCAAAACACGCTTGGAGTACAAACTAGGTCAAACCCTAGCGCAAAAATAGCCAAAATGTGTAGTTTTTCACTGAATTTTCACCTCAAGAGCCCGATAAAAGGGTGGTGTGAAGCTTTTTATGAGGGGAAGAAAATGATTACCCTGATAATAGAAAAGTAGTGTGAAAATGTCCTTCACAACACGCCTATGGTGCAAGTTTATAAAGTCGATAAGGCCAAATTTATTGAAAATCGTTGTTTTTGAAGCCCTAAGTTTGAGATCTTGGGACAAAATGCTATGCGAATGTTTTGAAGTCTGATTTATGATGGAAATTAAATACTCTCAGATCTGAAAATGATTTTCAATCTTGAATATGCAAAATGCCCATGCAAATTTAATGAAAATGCATCAAAATTGCTAGTTTTTGTTAAAATTTTCTATGCAAAATTACAAATATTTTAAATCTAAATGCAAATTTACACTAAAATGCAAGACTAAAGCCAAATGAAAATTTGAATGAGCCTCTAAAATTAGTAGAAAAATCTGAAAGAAGATTTTGCCTACTAACCCTAGATTTTGGAATTACTAGGTTATATAAAATTGTCAAAATTTCCACAAAAACCTAGCAAATTAATGATGAAAATGCAAAGCAAAATTTTGAATTTTTATATTTTTCTATAGTTTATATCATATCTGATGCAAAAATCATGAATTAGGAAAATTTAGAAAGAATTGATGCAATTTAGTAAGCCAAACAATGCAATTTTTTTGAATTTTTCTCAATGCAATAAAATGAATGACTATATGAATGAATGAATGAATGAATGAAATCCAAATCTGAAGACACACACTCAACAAGTTGCAATCTAAGTCCAAAAACACGGGTTCACCAAAATGTTTAGGGGAAAATTGGATTTGTCAATGTTTTAGTGTTTCGATGTTTAAATCTGCCTCTCCACTATACATTCAAGGATTCTAGGGTCGAGTGGCGAGCACTATCATACCCTAGATCACTCACAAATGTAGGGAAACTTGTATTAGGGAATTTAATTATCAATTTTCCTTCTCCTATGTTTAATTGACCATTAAAACCCTAATTATGCAAATACGGTAACAAATTGACGAATAACAGAAAAAGCTCTTGCAGACAGGAGTAAAATATCAAATCATAGAGTACCTATTTTTGGGGTTCTGAAGTAGAATAGTCGGGGACACTGGAGCGGGTGCCCAAGTCCAAGGTACCAGTTTCTTTGCGAGATTCAGACATCCTTTCAACATTGATCAGCCCTGTAACTTCTGTTTCCTGAAACTTAGATGCATATGACACTAGAGTGAGCACCCAAGTCTTGGAAATGCTCCTGTGTCCTACTTTTCTTTAGATCTTGCATCCTTGATGCCTGCCAATCCTTCATGTCACTCCACTTTTCCCAAATGTGACATCTATAACCTGCAATCACAAGACTTGGTTTGGGGGTTGTGGTGTTTAGAGGCTTGCCTCAGTCAAGCCTCGAAGGACATGTAAGTCTCTGAACACCGTTTTTAGATAAAGAGTGCATGCCCTTGTGAGGCAGAGGCAAAAACCAAAGGAATCAATGATGAAATCACAATATAATGTCACCTTGTAGTGAAGATATGATGGGAGGAAGATGTCCTTCATTCCATGATGAAGTGGATGCTCAAATCTGCAAATATCAACACACAAAACACACAAGCCTGCTCTTGCAACACAATGAAAGCCTTGAATCACCTTGAGAACACTTGAACATCACAATTTCCATCTACTTTACAAATGAATGCCTAAACATGCTTATAGATGCAACTACAAGCACTCCCCCCAAGATTTTAAAAATCAAAACTTACGGTGTCGGCAAAAGGACCAAATAACGGTCATAAACCGACACCCAAAAATTAGGGCTGCCCCAAAATAGAGCAGGACTACCTGGCGCGGGTGCCCAAGTCCTCCCCCCTATTTTGGGCAGGGTACAGCTCAAGGGGTCCTCCTAGGTCCACTTTGCCATGAAACCTAGACCTCATTCCATCGGGATGCTAAAATATGAACTAAGATGTCCTAAATGCATGCAAAAGACCCAGGAGCTAAACCTTATGAGGGAAAAGCCCCCAAGGGGACATTTTCGACGTTACAATACCAAACATACTCTTGCACAAAATCACTTTCTCTATTACAAATTGTGTTGATCTTGCAGATCCATAATTAGATTCTCAAGAACAATTAGATCATAAGGAAGCCCACCTCTTGACCAATATGACATCATCAAATACCATAGGATTCAACCTAGTTCTCTAGTCATCCCTTGAGATAAGAGGGTATCTCATATGTGACAGAACAATCAATCACCATAGGCATATTCACAATTATGACATTAAGATTCATACATCACACATGCAAAGAATACAAGCACAAGGATTATATGACTCCACACAAGACTCAGTGATATTTGTATCCAATCTCACAATAGGGAGGAGAGAGAGTGACATACATACTGAAGAATTGTTGCACCTATTTCTATTCATTTGTATGACACTCAGAGCTTTTGACTCCTTTCACACATGACCACTAGGATGAATAGAGATCACATATTGAACATTTTTCTTATTCACTTCACTAAATACCATAGTCACTTTGTTTCCATTCACCTACATGGCACTTAGAGTGGACAACTTTTTTCACATGTGCGATCACAAGGACAAATAGGTGCGAGGCATAGTTTCATGTATGCTTTTCATTTATATTATTTGTCACTGTCACCCTACTTTTGTTCACCCACAATGCACTTAGAGTTACTCCTTTCACATGTGCAACCACAAGGACAAATAACTATGACACACTTATCATCATGTCATCCTGTTTCTATTCATTTGTGAAACACCCAAGAGCTATTGGATCCTTTCACACACAATACCACAATGATAGACATGTATGGTCTCCTTATCACCTAAACACCTTGTTTCAGTTCACTTGTGTGGCACTTATAATTATTGACTCCTTTCACACACATGGCCAAGGATAAACATGAGTGATGATCTTATCTTAGTGCCATTTTGTTTGCATTCACTTGCACAACACTTGAAGATTTCTTACTCCTTTCACATGTGAGACCACAATGATGGATATAAATGGCCTATTTAGAACCACATCACCCTATTTTTGTTTACCAACATGATGCTTAGATAGACTTACTCCTTTCACATGTACAACCACAGGGACAAATACTCTAGTGATGGTTTGACTCATCTCTCTTGACCTAAACAAAAGCTTGGTGCATACACCACAGTGGGAAAACCATAAACATATAAGACATCTCACAGTTCCTTAAGATTCATGTAGTCTGTTGGTGCCTACATGAGCAGTCAGTTTTCAAGCATATAAACATGCAGGCACCTTCCCTAAAAATCCAAAACATATTCTAAGTCTCTGGGCTTCCTCAGCATTTTTCAACTGCAGCATCATATTTTCTTAAGGGGAGGAGATCATCATCATCATGTTTCCAGTCATCATCCTGATGATGTTGCTGCAAAGTCCTAAGCATGACCTGATATTCATCGGGGTCATCATATTTGAACATCAGGGTGATATCCTCTTTTCTGCTTGTCTGCATCATGATATTTCCAAAGGGAGATATCCGCCTGTCGGCTTCATGCATTGTCTAGTGCGGGGTGATATTTCCAAATATCAGGTATGATCTAACATCGCCCTGATGTTTCATGGAGCTACAGTGCAGCATGATATTTGTGCATCAGGATGATATTTCCAAATATCCGGTCATCTTTCGAATATCATCTTGATGCCGATATGGTGGTGACGTCATCAAGGTCTGGAGGGTCATATTGCTAACACTAAGTCATTTTATGGAGATCCCCCAATGTTGCGAATATGACGATGACGTCATCCGGATATTTGGAGGTGTGCAGTAGGCAGGATATGGCGATGATGTCATCCGGATATGAGAGTTGCGCAGTATGCAGACGGGTGATGGTGACATCATTGGGACATGATGATGACGTCATCAGGATTTTTGAAGGCATCGGCGAGACCATGGGCATCGGCAAAGGAGTTTTGTGCTGGCTCGATGGTCTATCTCTGGCCGATGGAGCGGATTGTAAGGTAGGCATCGGCGAGACAACTGAGATCGATGAGAGTTTTTTTGGGTGAGCCGATGGTAGAAGTTTGGCCGATGGGCTTTTGGAGAGAAAGGCGTGTGTCGAGCGTGGCAAAAGCGCTCGACGCTTATTATGCATGTGGCCATGTTTTTAAACTACTAGAGGAGTCTCCGCACCGTGCATGTGGGATTAATGTTCCTGCATAACTTGAACCTTCAGTAAAACGCGTTTTGGCAGGAAATTCCTTTTTGAGTGCTGCGATGGTTTCCAGGTAGGCCGCGGGTGGTTGAGCCATCAATGGCGACTATAGCAGGCGTATGGGCAATGGTACAAACGGTGAAGCTGTCTAATTATGAATGAAGACCCCAGATGGCGGCAAAGGCTCGAGGCCTCCCTTGTCTGCTGTAGCAATAACTTCTGAACGCCATTCCTTCTGAGATCTGTATTTGGTGGGATTTTTGGTCAACCATGTAATTAATGTTAGAGGTACACTTTCTGGCTGATATAGGCAGACTGTGTTACCATTGTTTAGGTGGTGGAAGGCCTGAGGCATTTTTGTGTAAATAATGAAGAACAGGGCATGATCTTGGCTGTTTTATCCCATTTTGGAGTTTATGAGTTGCAACATGAATGTATTTTGCACATATTTTTAGTTTTAGTGTTAATGTTATATGAAAAATGCTTATTGCATGTGTCTATCTGCTTGTCTCCATTTGCTGCATGTTATTCTCCTTCTTTTGAATCTGGTTGCATGTCAGCAGGGATATCTGTAAGTAGAGGCAGTTAGATACCCATTCTTGGGTGATGTTTGTAAGGCAAGCATCAGTCCAACGCCCCGAAACTCGAGTGAAAGTTGCAAACCATCTGTTGTATACGTCTAGTTGACTCCTTGCCCAATAGATAGGCACCAGTCTACTCCTGGATCAGTAGTTATGAGCCAAAACCCCTTGTCTTGCATCCAGGACATTATGTCCACCCATTTCATCACTTCCACCTGTTAGTTGTAGGAGTAGGATTAGGAAACCCCTGCATGCTCTCATACCTAACCAGACATTATGTCCAAGAATGTTGCCAACCTTGTGATTTGTTACACAAATCTTGGTCCATACATGAGAGTATTCTGCCTGTTGCTGTCAAGTTAAATCCTTTTGTCATTGAGCTAGTCAAGGTCATACTTTTATTAAATAGGGACACCCCCCTTGGTGCGGCAGTACCAGAAGAGAAGGGGAGGAGCTCACGCAACCTCCTGTATTTAGTTGGCTGAATCTGCCTGTGCATTAGAACTGGCAAACCCTAATGCTGATTCAGAAGAAAAACCAACATAGTCAACACATCACACACATAACATTCATGTATTATATTCTCTAATTATTGGTTTATCTAAAGGAGAGTGTTTTACCAACCAATTCTTCTCTATCTCTTCTTGGCTATTGAAAACTATGCACTCTCACTCAAATTTCTTCTACCTAATTATGTTCCCCTTCCCCAAAGGAGTGCAAATCCCTTGCTACATTAAGCAACTTAGAACGTCACCACAAAATCCTTCTTTGATGGCTTCTATCCCAACTTTAGCATTTACTAGTAGACCATAGGTTTTGGATTTCCAAACATTACCCTTGGCTTATCTACAAGCTTTTACAATTAGCATGGCTCCATGGAATCACACATGTTTTCACTTACGTATGTTGAGGGATTTCCATTTCTTGTAGTTCCCTTATTTGTGATCCTCTACAACAATGTTTCTTTTTCTCCTCTAATTTTCTTCAAAAATGTCTTTTGTTTTGTTCATTTGACATGTTATTTTTCTCTTTTCCTAGTTGTACCTAGACCTTGAGGTAACCACCCAATCCTTCATTAAAAGAGAACATCCCTGGAGATCTGACTCACCTTCCACCATAAATGTCTTTAGAAATATACTTTCATTCCCTTTGCATTATGGCATGTCACTTGAACCTCATTTTTGGCATCCTCTTGAAACTTGATCCTCCATTTAATGTTGACCATGCTTGTTGGCATTCTCTTGTCAATTTCTTAAGCATGTCACAAGTGGCACTTTCCTCTACCCCTATCATTTCTTATTAAATGCTTGGTGTTCTTTTCTTTTTGGTCAACTTTGGGCACTAAATTTAGGGATCCAATTTATTTTTAATGAGTTTAAACAAATATACAACCTTTCAATACATGCACATGCAAGCATACCAACATATGACCTTACAACCTTAAACTTTCATGCATTAATCTAAGGCCACATATATTATTGACTCCACTATATTGCAACTCTAGACATTACATCATGATCACAAATAAACATATCAAAGAAGACATCTAACCACCCTATGGATAGATGCTAGTAACATCTAGTTTTATGGTTTTATCACGAGGTTCGGTTTTTGCTTTAGCTCCTAAAGAGAAATATATTGTTCCACACATGATATAAATCCTCCCAATTCCAATCTAATTTAACCCTATTATTTGCACACATAGGTGAACTCAAATACATCCATGGAAACATATATAATTGAAGCAACACAAGTCTCAACATCTCATCATATACATAGTACAAACACTTTAGACACAGAATCACATTATATTTTACATACATGTGTGTACACATACACATATATTAGCAATGTCTTTTAATTGTTATGAAGTATTCATCATAATGTTTTAATGTTTCTAAATAAGGAACATAAAGTGCAAATGTTTCCAACTTAAAATCCAATCATGACTTTTAACAAAGTACAATAATGTTAGCAACAAAGTTACACATGGGTGGGTGTTGCAATGGGGGTTATTTTTTGTCCTATTTTTCACTTAACAACTTGACACACCCTCTTGGGTGTGCACTTAAGTGATTTGGTGCACTTTTGACAAATTCTTCAATTGACAATTTGACACAAGGAGGCTCATGGGTGTACTTGGTGAACCTAGAGCACTTTTTCACCTAATTTTTACTTGACAAATTGACACAAGGAGGTAGAGGGGTGCACCAAGATGACTTATTACACTTTTGTTATGATTTTGAATTGACAACTTGAAACATAAGTGTCTAGGGGCACACCCAAGTTATTTGGAACACTTTTTTTATTCTAATTTCACTTTGAGTTTGGCCACTTAAATAAAAAGGGTGCATTTTTATTCTCGTTCTTCATTGACATTCATCATTTTAGGAAAAATTCCTTTTAAACCACTTAAGCAATCTATTTCTTTGTTAACATTGAAAAGCACATGCACTTCATCACTTAAGTGAATTATGTGAATTTTGATTTTTAACATGAAAAATGACCCCTAAAAACATGCTCAAGCTTTGAGACATTCGACTCTTCCATTGATTTTGGCATTTAGATATGAATTTCTCTTCATTTGGCACATCTCAGACTATTTGCATGCCTTTTCCCAACTTGAAATTGTCTGGAAGTAGCTTCGATGTTCACTTGCCTATCTCTATACTTCGTTACCTTTCCCTATATATCAGCTGACGTGTTCACCTTGTCTGACATGCTTGAAAAAACTTCTCTTAAGCCTTGCTGAAGTGTCAGCTTGAACTAATGATAACAATATTCAAAACTACAACAAAGGACTCAGAAACAAATGAGAAACAACTAACTTATTGTTGTTTACAACTTGACACAATAAAAAATAAATAAAAAAATTATATGGATACAACATGATGGTTCAAAATCCATAGTTAAGTTAAATTGGCAGACAATTTGTGTGCCTCTTGAGAACTAGCAGTTTTTGCAACCATGACTATCAAGACAAATGCTGCATCAAGTCAATATCCTCTTCCAATTTTCTAGAAAGGATTAGCTGGTAGTGATGCTGGCACTGGGTTAAATGAATCAACTGGCTCTGCTACTGAGTAAATGAGTAATCTCCAAAAAGATCTAAATCTTGAACTGGCTCTGCCCTGGCCTATGCTTTTGTGGCTTAATCTTGAAGGACAACTAGAAGCTACACCTTGTTTCAATGCACTCTACTTAAATATCATCCACTTCAATGGTCAAACAATCAATAATGAATTTACAACTCATCCATACCTAAAAGTGGTAAATATTTGTCTTATTTTTATTGGCAAAAATTCAAAATAGTCGTTCCAATGATCCAAGATAGACACAAGCAAAGGTAGGTGAGTTTGGCTTCACCCCTATAATTGCATTTTCTTTATAAACTTCCAAGCCTTGATCAACAAGTTCAACTTGTGCAGCTAGAAAGATGGAACTTTACATCTGACAATTTGCTTAAGACCTCCAAGGCATAATCAATTAATCCTGTACATCAGGGCCTAAATTTGATGGCCGTATGGCCGTATTTAGTTATTTTAACCGTAAAATACAATTAAAATTTTAGAAAGATTGTATCACTTGAAAGGCAAGATTTCAAGTAAATTGTAAAAATTTATATGTAATTATTCTTATATATATTTTTAGCCTATATATATTTTTCCTAAAATAACTAAGCTTTACTATTTGAAACGCAACTTCAAATAGATTACCATCACAAAAAGATTGCTTGACAAACAAGGTCGACCGTCAAATTTAAGCCCTGCTGTACATCTATGTTAAAAAAAAACTCAACGTATACTCTAGGTTTCCCATTTTATTGGATGAAACGAGGTTTCTGTTTCAAACGGTCATTTTTCCTGTCTACAATGAAAAACTTCAGTGAAGACTCTTGTTTCCAAAACTATTCCATTTTTTTTAGGTTTTTTTCTCCAAAAGACTGAGCGGTCTTTACAAAAAAAAATCCAATAAAAAAGGAAAGAAAACATAATAAAAAAGAAATATGGTAGATTAGGTTTTTTTTTAACTTTTAATGAGATTTGTTTTCATTTTTTAATTTTCTAAAGTTGGTATGTTTATTTAATGGGTGGAGGAGTAAAGAAATCCCTGATAATCAGTTACATTGCATGGCATGGCAGATGGTTTCATTGAGGAGGCAGATCGTCAGTTTCATTAAATATAGTTTGAAAGCAAATAACTTAAGCGAGCATATCAAATTGCAAGATTTGAGGTGAGGTGAAGGGGAGTGCAAATAGAAAACAAAAGAATCGCCTTATGAGGAAACAATCCAATGGGATGGAGGAATATTTTTAAAAAAGTATTTGCATCAATTCTTTGTTTTTCTACTACAATTTATTTCAATGCAAGATATTTACATTGCCTTCTTCCTTGATTATTTTTTTAACATGCAGAACTATTCACTTAATTCTTTAAAACCATTCAAAGCAAATAATTGAGCATATCAAATTGCAAGATTTGAGGTGAGTTGAAGGGGAGTGCGAACAAAAAACAAAAGAATCACCTTGTGAGGAATCGATCCAATGCAGTGGAAGAATTGTTTTTAAAAAGGTATTTGCATTAGTTTTTTGTTTTTCTACCACAAAATTTATTTCAATGCAAGATATTTACATTGCCTCCTTTCTTAATTTTTTTTTAATATACATGACAATGAGATGGAATTGGAGCTGGTTAACTGCCCTTCTGGAGAGATCTAGGTTGTCTTAGCAGGGTCAATGGTTGAAGACCAGGTTACAAATGAGGAGGCATCTGATGGTGATAGCGATAAGGATCATCACTCGTTGCCAGAGGAAGCTGAGCCTGCAGAGACGTTTAGCCAGGAAGGGAATTATCTAGAGGTCAGTGAGAAAGAGGCAACTGGGTATGGTCCACACTGTCTCTCACCCTTAAGGGAGAAGGAAGATTGGTTGAACTGGGAAGAGGATACCCCTCTGTGTGATATGATCCAAATTCCTAAAAAAGTGCAGGATGAGAATGAGGGGAAAGAAGCCGATTTCAATGACTTTTCAAAGGATTTGTTACAGGATAACAAAACTCTGAGAGCTTTTAGATCAGGTAGTGATGAAGGTGGCAAATAATGTTATTGAGGAGATAGCTAATGAAGTTCTTCAGGAAGATTTAGACAAGATCGAAAATGGGCCTTTAGGCCTCAATCGTACGAGTCTAAAAAGCCCCCTGGCCAAAGGTACCCCCCCTCTATCAGGAAAAGCTCTAGACAAAAGCAAATGAAAAAGAATAGAGATTTTGTTCAGAATCTTCAGGCCAGTTATAGTCCAAGCAAGAGGAGAGTGCACTACTCTCCTCAGAAGACATGAAGACACTTACGTGGAATGTTAGGGGTCTTAACGCCCCTAACAAAAGAAAACTCATCAGTTATCAAATTGATGAGGAGAAATTAGATGTCATAATGCTTCAGGAAACAAAATTGTCAGCTGACTTGTTTGATCATAGCTTCAATAGTTGGAAAGGCTAGTCCTTCGAGAAGGTGGCTACTCGAGGTGCCTCTGGTGGCCTTTCTATAGGTTGGAGGAAACACATTCAACCTATAGAGGTGATGGAAAAGAATGACAACTTTCTAATAGGTAAGTTCCCTTCGTTCATGCATGGATTAGATCTGTGGCTAGTTAATGTTTATGCTCCAGTTGATTTACAATAGAAAAGACAAGTCTGGGATAGTCTGTCTGCGTGGTTAGGGAGGTTGAAATGGAATCTATATATATTAGGGGGGGATTTCAATTCCATCTGGGAGGATTCTAAAAAATCTGGGAGTATCTCTCACCCGCCTAGATCTCAGAAGGATTTTAAGGAGTTTATCAATAAAAATCTGCTATTAGATTGTATCCCCAAAAATGGCAATTTTACTTGGATGAATAGAAGGAAAGGCTTTTTAAAGATAGCGAAACAATTGGACAGATTCCTCTTGTCTTCAGAATGTTTCAACCTACCAGTTAGATTTGAGTAAAAAATTTAGCCTCTGATAGGTTCTGATCACTTCCCGGTCAGATTAAGAATAGGAGGTAATAGCTTCCCTAGCAAGAAGAAGTTCAGGTTTCAAACAATGTGGTTTAGAGATGAGTCTTTTATTGAAAAAGTTAAGAATTGGTGGACACACATCCCGTTTGTGGAAGGATCTCGCATGTTTCAACTAGTAAGCAAGCTAAAATTTCTAAGACATAAGATTATGGAATGGAACAAGACTCAGTTCCATAACATTTTTGCAGAAAAATCTAGATTACAGAAAGAGATGAGAGTTCTGGCAGAACTCATAATAAAAAATGGCATGGACCTCTCCTCCTTTCAGCGGGAGAAGCAACTGAAAGTTGAACTAGAAGAGACCTTGAAAAGAGAAGAAATCTTTTGGAGGCAAAGATTGAAGGAATTATGGTTGAAAGAAGGTGACATGAATACCTCCTTTTTTCATCTTTCAGCCAAGGTGCGGGAGGGTACTAATTTTATCAAATCAATCCAATTGGGAAATGGGTAGGTTTGCACTGAGTCAACAGAAATTCTTTCTGCAGCCCAAGTCTTCTTTGGAAATCTCCTTTCTAGATCAATCCTTGAAGGGGATATGGACCAGAAGGTCTGTAAACTTATTCCCAAACTAGTCAAAGAAAATCACAATACGGCTTTACTGAGAGAATTCTCCTTAGAGGAAGTTAAGGCAACAATATTTTCTATGCCGGGGGAGAAAGCCTTCGGGCTGGATGGATAGACGGGTATCTTCTTCCAGAAGTGCTGGGACACAGTTGGTAGAGATGTCTTCTTGGTAGTAGAAGAATCTAGAAAAAATAAGAATGTGCTTAAGGAAATCAAGTCTACTTGTATAATGCTTATTTCAAAATCAAGCTCTCCTCAAACTTTTGAAGACTTCAGGCCAATTTCACTATGCAACTTTATCTACAAAATAATTTCGAAGGCCTTGGCACAGCAGCTATCTTCTTTCATGACGGAGTTGATCTCAATCGAGCAGGGGGGCTTTGTTCTAGGAAAAGAAACCTTGGAGGGTGCCATTTTAACACATGAAATCCTACACTCTGTGGATAAAGATAAAAAGACAGCTATGGTGGTTAAACTAGATATGTCCAAGGCATATGACAGAGTAGAATGGAGCTTTCTTCGAGATATTGTACTGCAAATAGGGTTCTCCAAAGAAGTGGTAAAATGGATAGCTTCTTGTATTTTAGGTTTCTGAATTTCAGTTCTAATAAATGGCAAGGAATCCGGGCCCTTAGAACCTTCGTGAGGGTTAAGGCAAGGGGATCCTCTATCACCTTATCTCTTCATCCTCATGACAGAGGCACTCACATGGGCAATAAAGGAAGCGAAGAGAAGGCCTAAATGGAAAGGCATCAAGCTCAAAGGGATTCAAGAATCTTTCACTCATGCACTCTTTGCAGACAACACAATTCTATTTGGTCATGCCTCGATTCAAGAAGCCAGATCCATGATGAATACAATTAATTCCTATTGCTGTGCTTCAAGACAACTGGTGAATTTTAGTAAGTCTATGGTCTTCTTTCAAAATGTACCACCTCATCTCCAAGATGAGATCCACGACATCCTTAATCTAGATATTCAAGCATTACCAAGAAGTTACCTTGGTCTCCCTTTGTTTAATGGCAGATATAGAAATAATCTATGGAGCAAAGTCCTAAGAAATATGAATGCAAAGCTGTCTAACTAGAAAGGTCATAGTTTGTCTTTGGCAGGTCGAATAGTGATGATAAAAGCAGTTCTGTCCACTATGCTAGTCTACATGATGTTAGTTTTTCATATTCCAAAAGGTATTATTGCTAAAATATACGGGACTTGCAGGAAATTCCCATGGCAAGGCTCTCTTGAAGAAAAGAAAATTCATCTATTGGCCTGGGATAAAGTGTGTAAGCCTAAAGAGGTAGGAGGGACTGGAATTCTCAACATTGAAATTCAAAACCAAGCATTTGGGGCCAAATTGGCGTGGAACATGTATGCGAAACCCAATTCCATATGGGTAAGACTAATGAAGGCTAAATATCTTGACTCCTTTGATAATGAGAGAATTTTCACTATGCAGAACCCTCCCAAAGGATCAGCAATTTGGAACTTCCTAACAAGTAGAGACATCCTCCAACCCAATCTAACATGGATAATCCATAATGGTGAAAAGGTGGATTTCTGGTATGATTCTTGGGGAGGGGGCCCATCTTTGGCAGCAAGAAAAGAGCTCATAGACACAAGAATCTTTCTTCAAGCAAGCTGGGGGCATAAAGTTAAAGATTATTGGATAGTGACAAGGGTTGGGGTTTTAGTTTCAGTAGCCTGGAAGAGCTTTTGAGACTGCAACTTTCCAAGGAACCAAAAAAGCGCTGCTTAGTCGTCTCCTGAGTAAGAAGTTGGTTATTATTTCTAGCATGGAAGACAAGGTGATCTGGATGGCTACAAAATCGGGCCTCTATTCAGTGAGAGAAGGTTATAGAATCTGCATGCAAAAATTTACTTTAGAGTGGCCCTCAAATTTGTGTTGGGGAAATGCATTACTTCCTAAAGCAGGAGCATTCGCGTGGTGTGCGCTCCATAACAAAACTCTAATAGGAGACCAAATTAAAAGGCTAGGCCTTGGTTCCAATTTTCCCTGTGTGCTATGTGGAAGTGAGGAAGAATCTACGGATCATATTCTGCTCTTATGCCCCTTTAGTAGAGAATGCTGGCTCTGGTTCTTTAGAAAGATAAATTGGTACAGCCCTATATCTAAATCCTTGTTCCTAATGTTTAGGAATTGGCCCCATCCATTTGCAAATTCATCTTTAGCTTGTTTATGGGATACAGGCCCCTCGATGATCATCTGGCACTTATGGTGGGAAAGAAACCTTTGTATTTTTAGGACGGAAGCAAGATCTGTGTTTTAGGTGTGTGACAAGCTAGAAGCAGTGATATCTGAGCAGCTAGTGGCACATATCAGACAAACGAACACTTGCAAGTCAGTATGGTCTAAGTGGGATGTGGCAACCATCTCCTTCTGGCTGGTAGTCAGTAAATTAGGTATAGGCAGCCTTGTAGGGGCCCCCAAGACCACCTCAAAAATAGATCAGGTAAAATGGATTCCACCCTCCCCTCCTTTCTTCAAGTTAAATTTTGATGGTGCATGTCAAGGAAATCCGGGTCCGTCTGGAACAGGGTGTGTTATTAGAAATGAATATGGTGTCATGATTGCAGCCAAATCAACAAAGCTACCCACAGGAACTAACAATGAGGTGGAAGCATGGGCGTTAGTTCATGGTTTACATCTAGTGCTTGAAAAATGAATAAAGAATGTGTGGATCGAGGGTGACTCCCTGATAGTGATCAATGCCATCAAAGGAAGATGATTAGATAATTGGAAACTTAACTATATTCTTCAGCAAGCTGGCACTCTCCTGAACAGGTTAGATAATTATCTCATATCCCACACGTTAAGGGAAGGCAATAAGGTGGCGAACCTACTAGCAAATATAGCAGTTGAGAGTGAAAGCACATATGTGCATTTTCCACTTGGAAACCAAATCCACTCGAACACTTTGTCAAATATTCTGTCATATGAGATGGAAGAAGAGATGGACAGTACCTCCGCTTGACTTTTAGCTATCCTTACATTGTCAGCTTGGCTCTTCCAAAGATATCCCCTCTGAATTAACTTCTTAGTTGGCATCCACCTTGTCAAATCTACTAGCGCAAGGGAAGAAATACGTGATAGGAATAGGCTAGCTTGAATTTGGCGTGCTTTAGCGCTTAGACGATTTGGTTGAATGAGGTGCACCTTATTAAATGCGGTTTAATTCCTTTTGTTCAGCGTCTGACAAGTCAGTGGAAGTGGATTGTTAGATCTTAAGTGGGCAAGTGAATTGAGACTATTTATGCCGATCCTGATGTTATTGTGGGTAGGTGGGGATTACGAATCCGTCCTCTTTTCATGTCTTATTAAAGGGAAGTGACAAGCCTTAACTACCCTGGTAATTAGAGTTTTCTTTGGCGGCGCAACGGCTTCATCTCCCCTGTCCGAGTGTTTCAGTAGAGGACACGTTGCAAGATCTAGTTGGCAGTCTTCCTTTGGCAATGTACTCCATATCTTGTCACTAGTGCTATCTGATGTCATGATGTCTTTGAAGTCATTCGCCAAATTTCATTTGATATGATGACATTGGGATGTTATTTCTCCTACTTATGGTTTGTTGGCTTGCTTAAAGGTTATTTGCTTTACTGCATCAGATGCTCTCTTGCATTGCTCTGTATCTTCTTTCGTAGACTTTCCCTTCCTGCGGCTCTCCTGCTTCTGTTCCTTTCTCTTCTCAAGGATAATCTCATGGCTAATATACATCTTAATCAAAGACTGTTCTTCCTAGCTCTTGACTGGGAACCAGAGATTAGAGGGAGAGTTAAGGCGGCAGACTTGGTGACTTTGCTCGATTGGGATTGCACCCTCATCCAGTTTGCAGTTAGAAACATAGTCGGCCACGCTTGGATAAGAGGCTACGAGGGGCGGGTGCTCAACTATTCAAATGTTGTTTCACAGCTATTATCAAACATTATGGACCTAGTAATGGATGGAGAGTACGTGCATGCCTTAGTGGCAAGACTGTTCTTCAAAAACATTTAGACTATTGAGAGGTGGGAAGTGGTGGTGTCTACTTACAGAATGGATCAGGGAGATGCCCTAATTGGTGGGCTTTTTAATCTTGCGGCTATGCGTACCTCTCCCCCGCAGCAAGCAATCTATAGGGCCTTGCAAGGCAGTCTCAAATCTTTGAGCAGCGATGAAATCGATGAAGCGCTGCGGTCTCACTATTTTCTGTTTACCAAGAAAAAAGATGAAGGATCAAGGATGTGTTCATGGCCATCTGATTCCTAAGGATTCATGCCTTTGACCTAGCTCCAGGTATGCCTCGGTATGCGCTGGAGGCCCCTGACAAAGGAGCTCAGTCATCTGCATCTGTGGAGCTGGATGAATAGAATCTCCCAGTAGCTCTGTCAGTGGCATGATGATGTGACATCAATTCGAGCTTTTGGCATCCGGGGTGGGTGGCTGCTGGTGTTGGTGTGTCTGTGATTGTCGTGTTGGTGGTATTGATGGTGACTGGTTGTCATTGATGTCAAAAAGGTTGGTTGATGAGTGGTCTTGCAAAGAATGTTTCAGGGATGCAGAGAATGGACTTATACTCTTGGTCTTCATAGGTTTGGGCTTCTTGGTGCCTTAGAAGTTGATATGTTGATCATGATGCAAGGTTGGTTGAAAGTAAGTTCACAAGGTCTCATCAGAACTGCAGGTCATGGAGTGATCATTATCATTATCTTGATAACATGTGTTGTTGTGTTGTATATCATAGCTCAAAGTTTTCATGAGTTATTATTCAAGACACTTGTCAGTTGTTTTTGTCATTACTTCATATGCTTCATTGTTAAGGATTTTGGGTTGATATCAGTGAACATCTGAAGGTCACCTTTCAAGAGCTTGGTCAGTGTGAATACTTGTCAAGATAGTACAATAACGTAATCTGTGTTTGAAGTGGGTCATTATCATCAGAGGTCTTATTTGATCAGGTTGATACAGATGACATAGTATGCATTATTGTGGTATGACATGAACTTCATTTGATATCAGTTGCACTCATTTGTTAGTTATGACATATGCAGAGACATATAGCGGCTTTCAAGTCATGTCTTCATGTTTTCGTGTTTCTCATGTCTCCATGTCTTTTTAGTGTCATCAATAGTGTCTTCTTGTCTTGGTCATTTCTTTGTCTTAAAGTCATGATTTGCTCATTGTTATATTTCATGTTCTTGACTCTTGAGATATCTATTGATACAAATGACAAATTCCACTAAGTCTATGTCTTTCTCATGTTTTTTTATCATTACACACAATGTCTAAGGTCTCTACAATTATTAATGTGGACTGAGGCTATTTTCTGATCTAATGTTGTGCATTATCTAAAACCTAAATTTTAAGATTTATCTCTTAAAAGACCTAAACTTAATGCTATGTCATCCTTTCATAGCTTTGTCTACCCGTCATCCCTTTATGTTCTATTTGGATGTTGACCGGGAGAAGTGGTAGTCGGTTCTTAAGTTATATCTTACAAAGGGGTAAACAACGTTGAGTGACCGGCCCCTCCACCGAACCTAACATGCTGTTACGGTTTTCATTGTATGTCATCGGGTGGAAAAACAAATCAAGGGCAGAGTTTAAATATGCAAAGGCCGATCAGCGGCTCGAATTCAAATTTAGACCCCTCACTGCGTATCCATATATTGACGGGTGCTAGGACGTCATGTATTCTAACTGCAGTCAAAAGCATTCTTTGTGCCCGAATGGAAAGTTTTTCAAAAAGGAAGTTTTTGTGTTTTTAATGAAGATTTATTTCCATTTTCAAGGCAGTTGTTTTTGTAATTTTTTATAAAAGCAAGGAAACAAAACTTTTGTTAAGGAAAGAAACTTTTTGAGGAGTTTTTTTTGGCACAAAAAGGATGATTTTTTCTTTGTGAGAAGAGGGTAAGGATAGATTGTTTGAATTTTGTTTTTGCAGAATATTGTTGAAGATAGAAGGAGATTATTTTATGGGAATTTGAATGGATTTTGGAGTTTTAAAAGGAATTCTTTATATGTCTAGAATATTGTGAAGGAGAAGATTTTTTTTGAAAAGACAAAGAGAACTCTTGCAGATGATTTGACGAACAAAGCAAATATGAAGTGTTTTTGGAGATTGTTTTTCAAAGATGAATTAATTTTGTTGAAGATTTTATTTGTAGAGAAGAAGAATAAATTATTGAAAGAATATGAAAAGATTTTGTAGATGGATATCCTATTTTGTTTGGAAATAATTTTTTCAGGAAGATGAAAGAAAATGAAAGGGATTTGATTTTTGAAAATGCAGAGATGGAAGATTATCTAAGATTTTGTTCAGAGATTTTATTATTTTTCATTTGAAGATTTTTTATAAATTGTTTTGTGTAGATAATATGAAAAGTTTTGAAAAGAGGAAAATAAATGTTTGCTTTGGAGATGAAAGGACACTTTTGTATTTCTTATAAGTATTGGTTTTGCAGATATACTTGGATGTGAGTGATGTTGTGCAGATCAATGATGAATTGACAGGGATCAAATACAGATACAGAGATTGACAAGATGATCAGAAAGACAATATGCAATTGCAATGATAATTAGGTGCATGAATCATGAATTTGATTGAACAAAGACATTGAAACTAGTAAGACAGAGATGAAACATACAGAGTATGCAGTGTGGTTGAGAGGATCTGAAAAAGGATTGATTTTGAATAGAATGGTCATTTGACAGACATATGTTTTGTATTGAATGGAAACAGAGTGTCCCTCTGAACTTGTTTATTACTTCCAGTGAAGATTCAATTTGCCAGTGAGGCCTTGTATTAGCCAGTGAGGCTTGTAGGTCAGTGAGACCTATTTGTTTACCAGTGAGGTATATTAGTGTTGGAAGTGGGTGCTTCTATTTGGTATTGGAGTTGGTGCTCCTAGATATGATTTGTATTGCCAGTGAGGCATGTTTTTCAGTTAAGCCAGTGAGGCAATTCTGGAGTGGTTTTTCCACCCCTGGAGGGTTTTCCACTCATGCAATTCTTGTGTCTTGATCTTCTCTCTGTGGATATATGTTTTACTCATGAGTTTTTGTTTTTCATTCTCAGTTATGTGCACATGTATGTGAGAAATCAATGATAGCTCTCTCTCCTTGTACTCTACAAGTTAAAGTTTCTAAAAAGATTAGAAATTTCACACAACACTGATTCACCCCTCTCAGTGTTGTCCTTGACTCCTACAGGTATGGGGTGCTCTTTGGATCAGGGGTGGTCTTTTTGCTGTGTGGTTTGTGGCTCGTTAACAGTCTTCACCCGGGTGACGGTTTCTCTATTTTCCTATTTTATTAGTTAAATATCTATGGATAAGGATTGCTAAGGTTTTACTACTATTTTTTCTAATCCTGGACTTGGCTTCAGCCACAATCTTTTGTAATATTTTTAAGTTTTCTTAATCTATGGGTGTTCCTACACCTTTTTCTGGTAAAAAAAAATATACATAACTATTCCCTTAATTCTTTAAAACCGTTGAAAGCAAATAACTTAGATGAGCATATCAAATTGAAGATTTGAGGTGAGTTGAAGGGGAGTGTGAAGAGAAAACAAAAGAATCACCTAATGAGGAATCAATCCAAGGCTGTGGAGGAAATCTTTATTTTAAGAAATCTTTGTTTTAAAGTATTTGCATCAATTCTTTGTTTTTCTAGCACAAAATCTAAATTTTGTTTGCTTCAATTTCATTAACCATAGATTACTATTTAGGACTAAACTGCAATGGACTTGTTGTATTCCCTCATATAGAGCTCTGTATATGTCAATTATTATTGAGAATATCCTTTAGCATTAATGTTGATTTTATCTTATGGTTTTGGGAGGCCATGAGGGTAAAACCTCCATGGCTCCCCACAACAGAGGCATGGAGGCTTCCTCACATGGGTTGTGACCCATGGGGCCTTAGAGCATCCTACACAAATTACTAACTTATTCACTCTTTTACAAATCCTTCGACTAAGATTCTCTACTCACTTTAAAATTTAATTCATTAAATCCAGTATATATTCTATGAAATCTAAGTCTCCAATAAAATTTCTCTTAAGATGATTCTTTTAATACATTTGTAAAAATTAATAAAATTCGTTCCTGAAAAATTTCTCATTTACTCTTATTCAATATAAATATATATACATATCAATTTAAAATTAGATAAAATGTTTTAAGCATTCATCATTTATGAGAGAAATCCATTTAAATAGTATGCTTAAAACATTTCTGAAGTAAATTTAACTAAAATCATATATATATATATATATATATATATATATATATATATATATATATATATATATATATATATATATATATATATATATAACACATTCCTCTCATAAATTTAGGAAATTTATGAGATCTTCGAGAAGTCTAAAATCTATTAATCTCTTGAAATTTTAAAATTCAGATATGTAGAAAATTCCATTAATCATTACAGTGCAATAGAATAGGAAAAAAAATGCCTAGAAATAAGACTTAATTATACTTAGATTTCTTTTTCTAATTTAGTGTAAGGTAAGTAATAATAAAAGCAATCATTCACAGTTAAGATTTAATTTTTAAGGAAATTATTAAGTTTTAGGTTATACAAGTTTTAGTTACTAATAGTATTAAAATTTATGTAAATTTGCAATTAAGGGGATTTTAAATTGTTAATTATTTATTTAAATTAAAACAGTGTTCATTTATTTTAATTAGCAAGTTTGTTTTATAATTATATACTATAATCTTATAATCTTATAAATGTCAAAATAAGATTTTTAAAATAATAAGTAATTTAAGAGCTAGGATTGATAATTGATAATGTAAGAAATATTAAAATTAATATGAAAATTAAATAAATTAGAATTACCTATATTTAGAAAAATCTATAAAAGATGTCAAGAGTCTATCCTACTTAGAAAGATATGTCTCAATGTCTTTTATATAGATTTTTCTAAAGTTAGGTATGGTAGTAGTATGTGCAGTTGCAACATGTAAAATAAAATATACCTATTCATTGATTATTTTTCTTTATAGATAAAGTTATTAATATAAAGGTTAAATATGGATTAATATGAATTATAGTTACTATTAGGGATACAATTAGGGTTAGGGTTACAGTTACATTTAAGGATAAGGTTGCAATTACAGTTACAACTATGATTAAGGATAAAAATAAGGTTAGAGTTAGGGTTAGAAATAGTGTTACAAGTAGGGTTAGGGTTATGGATAGAATTAGGGTTAAGGGTTATAATTAGAATAAGGGTTAGAATTAGAATTAGGGTTACAAGTATAATTATAATTAGGGTCAGTGTTAAGGATAAAATTAAGATTATCAATACAATTACAGTTAGGGATAGAATTAGGGTTAGTGTTACATCCCCTTTTTGGATTCAATATTACTACTTACTTTTGATAATTTCTTAAATAGTACAGTCATGTGAATATGTTTAACATCATGGAAAACAATGTTATGATTAGAAAAGATTAATTTTATGAAATCATGGACTTTTACTTGAGTATGATCACTCTGATGTTATGAATTAAAAATGTCTTTTCGATATGAAAATGAAATGATTTGATGTAAATGTGTTTTGATCAAAACATTGGTACTCTGACCACAAATTGTATGTGAGATTGTTAATGGCAAGAACAGATGGAACATGTTCACCGAGAAGCAAGAAGAAGAGAAGGTATCTTCGAGAAGGAGAGAATAGACCCTGGAATATCAATGGGTGTTTGCCACTGAGAACGAATATCAGGTAGATAAACCTAGTTGCCTTGAGATAAGTATTGATTTTGGTTAAGTCAATTATAGATGAGAATGTCAAGGATTATAAGAGTAGGTCACTCTTCCTTACGTCATTGTCGTGATGAGTATGGTTAATCGACATTTGTGTCGTAATACTCTGAATCATGTCACCAAATATATATATATATATATATAATATATACACTTTGAGAATGAGATGTATGTTATGTTGCAAGTATGGGTTTAACAGGTGTTGTCATTGATGTCAACATACTCATGTTGCATTAATGAGAAGGATTGGATGAGCTGTGTGTTGAGGATATTGAGAAAATTAGTCTTAATCAGGAACAGTGAAGAATACTGATGACAACAAGGTAAAAGTCCAAGATAGGCTGAGGATCAGAAGATGCGGTTTAAAGGGTTTGTAGATATAAGTCTTGTGATGCTCCAGTAAAGTTTTTAGAGGTCCACATGAAGATCTGAAGAAGTTATGGTCGCTCAAGTAGAACTGGTTCTGGCAGGTGTTCAGAGGTGACAGAGTGTCACAGATAGGTCCGGTGAGATCCAGAATTTCAGTATCCCGTTCTGCGGTTTTGAGGGAGTGTTGAGGACATCCCTGTGAAGTATCAAATAGATTGGTTTGTGGTTTGAAGGTCTGGAAGAGCCTATTCATTTGTGACAGTGATGATAGACTGTGTTCTTGAAGCTCCAGATGAAGGAGAGAAGAATTCCAGTAGGATGATGAAGTGCGGATGTTCTTAGTGATTCATGGAAGGTTATGATGATCGTTGGATCATGTCCAGTTCATGTTGGTGGTCCGCATTGAAGTTAGAATGTGCATTTGAATAATAACCACTGGATGATGGTGTTCTTCTTGAGATTGGCCAACTAGATGTTTTACACGTCTTGCGAATGATCTTGTAGGTGTTTGCCAACTTAGATGATTGTTCCTAAGTCGATGCCTTGTATAAATAAGGTATTGTGAAGTCATTTTGAAGTGTGTGTCTGGTGGTGATGAGTGTGTGGTAGCGATGAGAAGTGCGAAAGGTAGAGAAGAAGTTTTGGGCTTAAATGGAACTGATTCAAGCATGGTGAAGATGCTATATTCCAGTTTTCAAAGGTGATACTTATTTCTTTGTAGACAGTGTGTCTCTTGTAGGCAGTGAGCCTCTTGTGAGCAGTGTGCTTGGGCAGTGAGCCCTAATTGGCATGTGCCATTTGTTCTTTCTATTCTTCTAACAGAGAATACATTCTTGGGCTAATCACCCCGTGGTTTTTCCCTTAATTGAGTTTTCCACGTCAAAATCTTGGTGTCTTATGTGTTGATATGTTTCTGCTTTTGATTTGAATGCATTATGGTTCATGATTAATATTCTGCTAATCACTAAAGAAGATTCAAGTGTTTAATTTGAGAAATTTTCGCACAACTGATTCACCCCCCCTCTCAGTTGTGTGCCCTAAGTCTAACAATTGGTATCAGAGCTAAGTTCCTCTAAAAGGAGCTTAACCGCTCGAGGAGATCCAGGATGTCGTCATACAAGAAGGAGTCTGAAGTTTGATGGAACCAACTTTTCTCTTTGGAAAGGTCGCATGAAATGTCACTTGTAGTGTATGGGAATGGCGTACTAGTCCATGGTCACAAAAGCATATGCACCTCTACAGGGTGGTCTGAAAACCCTAAATGAAATCACAGATGCTGAAAATAATATGCGGACCAAAGAGGCTCTTCTAAGTGCATTAACTGACTCAGAGCTCTCAAATGTTATTGATCTACCAACTACCTATGAGATTTGGATTAAACTGGAACTTTTGCATGAAGGAGACAAGTATGTTAAATGTGCAAGGTTACAGAGTCTAAAAGGGAAATTTGAAAAACTGAAGATGAGAGATGATGAAAATATTACCACTTTTATGCCAAGAGTGAATGAGCTGGTTTGTGGAATTAGAAATTCTGGTGGAGTCTTGGATGAAAATGAGATTGTTGGTAAAATTCTTAGATCCCTTCCTACCTCTTACAAAATCAAGGTTGCTGCCATTGATGAATTCAGAGCCCATACCACTGTCACAAGAGACCAATTGGCTGGCAAACTGGCTACTTTTGAAATGACCGAGTTTGGAGATGATCCCCCCAAAACTGAATCTGCATTCAAAGCCAGTGCCTCTATGAAAGGTAAACAAGGATTTGATCCAGGAGAGAACTCATCAAGGAAACTGTCATGGTATGAAAAAACAAGAAAAGACCTGGAAGAAGAAGAAGTAGAAACTGCTCAACTTGAAGCCCTCATTGCAAAGAGACTGCCAAGAGGATCCGGTAAGTATGAAGGAAAATTGCCTTTTAAATGTTTTAACTGCAATAAGATTGGTCATTTTGCCTCAAGATATCCAGAGAGATTTTCAAAGCCAAATCCTAACAGATCAAGGTTCCAAAAGAATTGTTACTATGTTCATGAAGAAGATGATAATGAAGGAGTAACAGATGATGAATCAGAGACAGGAAACAAATCTGGAAGTGAATGGGTGTTTATTGCCATCAAGGAAGAAGAACCAATATCCTCTGTATCTATCAATCATAAAGTTGTAGAAAGAGCTTTGGCTGCCCAAGTTGAAGAAAAGAATGATTGGGTCATTGACAGTGGTTGCTCTCACCACATTACAGGTGACAAAAATAAGTTCATAGACTTGGAAAGGTATGAAGGAGGAGTGGTAAAGTTTGGTGATAATTCTGCTGGTAGAATCAGAGGAAGAGGAACTATTTCTTTTGATGGAAGAAACAAAACTGGTAATGTACTGTATGTTGAAGGTTTGAAGCACAATCTTCTCAGTGTTGGACAGTTGGTGGACAAAGGCTATGATCTCTGATTCAAGGATGGAAAATGCAAAATCTTTGAAAGATCCGGAACAGAGATTGCATCCGGTGCTCAAACTAAAGGTAATATCTTCCACTTAGTTGGTACTGGTAAAAGTTGTTTATTTGTTCAAGTTGACCAGAGTTGGTTATGGCATAGGAGAATGTGTCATGTGAATTTTGATAATATCATCAAGATAAGCAATACTCAGGCTGTAAGAGATCTTCCAAAACTGGTGAAACCTACTAACAGCTTGTGCAAGGAATGCCAGTTGGGTAAGCTGAGCAGAGTCACATTCAAAAGCAAGGAACTGTCTTCTACCAGATTATTGGACTTAGTTCACACTGATCTTTGTGGTCCGGTAAGAACCAGGAGTATTCAAGGTGATAGATACTTCATGCTGTTAATTGATGACTATTCTCGGATGATGTGGGTAACCTTTCTAAAAGAGAAATCAGAAGCTCTTGAGAAATTCAAAATATTCAAGGCTATGGTAGAGAATGAAATAGGATTAAAGTTGAAGTGTCTGAGGTCTGATAGGGGTGGAGAATTCACATCCGGTGAGTTCATAGAGTTTTGTGAGAAACATGGAATCAAGAGACAGTTGTCTGCTCCTAGGACTCCACAGCATAATGGAGTAGTGGAGAGAAAGAACCGGACCATCCAGGAAGCATCTAGGACCATGATGATGGACGCAAATGTTCCTCAGATCTATTGGAGAGAAGCTGTCAGCACTGCAGTCTATACTCTTAATCGAGTTCAAATCAGAAGCAATACCGGTAAGACCCCTTATGAACTCTGGTTTGGCATCACTCCTACTGTAAGATATTTCAGAGTCTTTGGTAGCAAGTGTTACATCAAAAGAGATGAAGATTTAAGCAAGTTTGATGCTAGAAGTGATGAAGGAATATTCTTGGGTTACTCTACTCAAAGCAAAGCATACTGGTGTTATAACAAGAGACTAAGAAAGATGATAGAAAGTACAAATGTGAAGGTTGATGAGGGAATAGAGAAACCCTCAAGGTTTTATGAGTATGATGAAGATGATCAGAATGGTGTTCTGGTTCAAGGAGCTCAATCCTCTCCTGAAAGTCAAATTCAGACTGATCCGGTAAATCAGAAAGAAGAGATAGGTCTGAATGAGCCTGATCAAGAAGCAGAAGTGCAAGAAACTCCCAAAGTTCTAAGGTATGTAAGACTGAACCACTCTGAAGATCAGATCATAAGTGACAAAAGAAAAGGTGTGCAAACTAGAAGGAAAATTGCTCAAAATTTAGATGAATATTGTCTGATTTCAAAGATTGAACCTAAGACAATAAATGAAGCTTGCAATGATGAAAATTGGACCAAAGCAATGGAGGAAGAATTGACGCAAATTGAGAAAAATCACACTTGGGATCTTGTTCCTAGACCTAGAAACAAGAATGTGATTGGAACCAAATAGGTCTTCTAGAACAAACTAAATGAAGTTGGTAAAGTAATCAGAAATAAAGCCAGATTAGTCTGCAAAGGCTACTCTCAAATAGAAGGGATTGATTTTGAAGAAACCTTTGCTCCAGTGGCAAGAATTGAAGCAGTCAGACTATTTCTTGCATTTGTTGCCTTCAAGGATTTCAAGGTGTATCAGATGGATGTCAAGTCTGCCTTCTTGAATGGTGACTTAGAAGAAGAAGTGTACATTGAACAACCGGATGGTTTTTAGTTATCTGAGCATGGTGATATGGTCTACAAATTGAAGAAGGCACTGAATGGACTAAAGCAAGCCCCTAGAGCCTGGTATGAAAGAGTGGACAAACATCTTTTGAAGATTGGTTTCAACAAAGGTACTGCTGACAGTAACCTATATTTTAAAATTGATCATGAAAACATCTTGATTGTTGAAGTATTTGTTGATGATATCATATTTGGAGGAAGAGATAGTATGTGTAAAACCTTTGCAAATCAAATGAAAAGTGAGTTTGAGATGTCTATGCTCGGTGAAATGAATTTCTTCTTGGGTCTGCAAATTACTCAGACAAAGAAAGGAATCTTTATTTCTCAAACCAAGTATGTGAAAGAATTATTGAGGAAATTTGGAATGGAAGATTCAAAGCCAATGAACACTCCCACGGCAACCAGATGTAAGTTGAGAAAAGATGATGACTCTCCTAAGGCAGATCAGACAAAGTATAGATTAATGATTGGAGGATTATTGTATCTCACTCAAACTAGACCAGATATAATGCAGGCTGTTAGTCTTGTGGCAAGATTCCAGGCTGATCCCAGAGAATCTCATTTCATGGCAATCAAAAGAATTTTTAGGTACTTAAAAGGAACAGTTGAGTATGGTCTGTGGTATCCTAGAGATCATAATTTTTCTCTTCATGCATATACAGATGCAGATTGGGTAGGAGATGTGGATGATAGGAAGAGTACAAGTGGAGGAGCATTCTTTTTGGGAAAAAGATTGGTTTCTTGGCTAAGCAAGAAACAAGAGGCAATATCCTGTCTACAACTGAAGCAGAATACATTGTAGCAGCAGGTAGTTGCACTCAAGTTTTGTGGATGAAGCAGATGCTAAGAGATATTCAAGTAGAATATGAGGAGCCTATCACAATTTTCTGTGATAATTCAAGTGCAATAAGTATTTCTAAGAATCTAGTGTTGCATTCTAAGACTAAGCATATATCTATCAAGTTTCACTTTCTGAGAGAACAAGTGAACAAGGATGAAGTCAGATTGGAGTATGTGCCCTCCAAGGATCAGATTGTAGATATCTTTACTAAACCTCTTCCCAAGGACTCTTTTGAGTATCTTAGGGAAAAGTTAGGGGTTATTGCCCCTCCGGTGATGAACTAGGATGCACTGATGTGCATCAATCTGATAGATATCATAGTCATATCTTGTGATCTGGATTGATGTTGGGGAGCTGCTACTCAGGGGGAGCAGCAGGTATGAGTCTGAGGTGGTGAAATTGCAAGTATGAGCCCTTTGCCATTGATGTCAAAGGGGGAGAGAAGATGTGAAAAACAAGTGGCTGCTGATCAAAGGGGGAGCAGTAAAGGGAGAGAAGACATGTGAATGGTTGTTGTTGATAGGGGGAGTTGTGACAGTAAGGAGAAGTTCTTGTCTTGATGTTTTTTCACATCATATGTTGCCATCAATGACAAAGGGGGAGATTGTTGCAAGTATGGGTTTAACAGGTGTTGTCATTGATGTCAACATACTCATGTTGCATTAATGAAAAGGATTGGATGAGCTATGTGTTGAGGATATTGAGAAAATTAGTCTCAATCAGGAACAGTGAAGAACAGTGATGACAACAAGGTAAAAGTCCAAGATAGGCTGAGGATCAGAAGATGCGGTTTAAAGGGTTTGTAGATATAAGTCTTATGATGCTCCAGTAAAGTTTTCAGAGGTCTGCATGAAGATATGAAGAAGTTATGGTCACTCAAGTAGAACTGGTTCTGGTAGGTGTTCAGAGGTGACAGAGTGTCACAGATAGGTCTGGTGAGATCCAGAATTTCATTATCCCATTCTGCGGATTTGAGGGAGTGTTGAGGATGTCCCTGTGAAGTATCAAATAGATTGGTTTGTGGTTTGAAGGTCCGGAAGAGCCTATTCATTTGTGACAGTGATGACAGACTGTGTTCTTGAAGCTCCGGATGAAGGAGAGAAGAATTCCAGTAGGATGGTGAAGTGCAGATGTTCTTGGTGATTCATGGAAGGTTATGATGATCGTTGGATCATGTCCAGTTCATGTTGGTGGTCCGCATTGAAGTTAGAATGCGCATTTGAAGAATAACCACTGGATGATGGTGTTCTTCTTGAGACTGGCCGACCGGATGTTTTACACATCTTGCGGATGATCTTGTAGGTGTTTGTCGACTTAGATGGTTCCTAAGTCGATGCCTTGTATAAATAAGGTATTGTGAAGTCATTTTGAAGTGTGTGTCTGGTGATGATGAGTGTGTGGTAGCGAGGAGAAGTGCAAAAGGCAGAGCATAAGTTTTAGGCTTAAATGGAACTGATTCAAGCATGGTGAAGATCCTATATTCCAGTTCTCAAAGGTGATACTTATTTCTTTGTAGACAGTGTGTCTCTTGTAGGCAGTGAGCCTCTTGTGAGCAGTGTGCTTAGACAGTGAGCCCTAATTGGCATGTGCCATTTATTCTTTCTATTCTTCTAACAGAGAATACATTCTTGGGTTAATCACCCCGTGGTTTTTCCCTTAACCGGGTTTTCCACGTCAAAATCTTGGTGTTTTATGTGTTGATATGTTTCTACTTTGATTTGAATGCATTATGGTTCATGATTAATATTCTGCTAATCACTAAAGAAGATTCAAGTGTTTAATTTGAGAAAGTTTCGTACAACTGATTCACCCCCCTCTCAATTGTGTGCCCTAAGTCTAACATGTTATGTCTTGTTAAGTTGTTCGGCGTAAAAGTTGATAGTAGTTCATAAAAGTGGGGGAGACAAAAACTCGACCTCGAAAATGTCAACCGTAAACTTCGTTATTGTGTTTGCGCTCCAATCGTCGTCATCGTCATAAATCTCTACGAGCATGTGATGTAAATGTTTAATTACAGATTTCGAAGGATGTAGAATTATTTCTGTTGTGGGATATCACCATAAAATAAAAAGGTCTAAATAATGTTTTAAACCTATGTGATCGTCAAGTGTAATACCATTGGTCATATTATAATGGTAATGTATAAAATCATGTATATATTTAAATAGTCATTAAGGAACAATTCTTATATTCTTTAATGATGCTAGTAAACATGCAATAGCTCAAAAGACTTTACTCAAGTCACTATTTTATGATGTCTTTTCTTCCATAACGTTTTATTCATTCTCAAGCTTTAAACTAAAATGATTTATCGTTAGCTCAGCAATCACCCCATGACGTGCAACCGATCTTAGCTCAAGAATCTGATAAAGATAGTGTGGCATTATGTCTAAAATAGAAAACTGCCACCTCACTAACTGATATCATCACGCTGCGAATAAGCTGTGAGGATAGTGGAGTTTAAAACTATTTTGTGCTAGTGGTCGTGGGAAGGAGGACAGATGGTATAGCTGAGCTTGGTAGTTACCAAATAGATAACTATGCGAATTGGTTAGGGCAGAAGTTAGTTTTCTTTTGGACTGTCGTTAAGAGTAAAAGAAAGATGGTTATAGAAGGGAGGTAGGAGGAGCTGATAGGAGGCAGAGAGGGGACATCATGTGTGCGAGTGCGGACTGAACAAGTTTTGGACCAGTAACAGTAGTCGAAAGCTTACATTCATGTTTCCATCTTTTCACTCTTACTACACTATCATGATTAAATTGGAACGCCATAATAAGAACGACACCATCATATAACAAAAAGGATTTTAATGTCTTTTTTGATGATGAAATGTATGGTCTGGTTACGCTTTAAAGACTTGTGTTTTACACTTTAAATAAACGTAAACAATGCTTTTTCTTTGAACAATGGAACACTACGCAGTCTTAGACTTCTTAATGGTCATTTACTTGCTTTCCTAGAGTGCCATACGTCGGATAACTAGACTTGTGTAGCCGTGTCCACTTACCATAAGAAATAAATTCGCTGAGTGTAGATCACATCACAGTTTAAGCCTTGGTCGACTATCAGTAAGTAAGGTATCCTTAGCTACAGTTTGTCTATTGTTGGTCGATGTTAGAACATTACTGGTTAGCTTGCTCGACTATATGTTTGGTCTTGTGTTATCAAATAGTAACTAGTTATAAGAAAGACATAAATAATGAGTAACCAGTCGATAGAATGGGAAATAGTGGTGAGAAATATATGACATACGCTTTGTATCTACTCGGTCTACCATAAGTTAAAGAATCTATATTAGCTAGTGAAATAGAGTTATTCCTTTCATGTTGTGAAAGTTAACTTATTTAGACCATCTTAAAAAGTGAATATAATTCATTCTACTTTAATATCATTCATATTGATGTGTCACTGAAAGAGGGTTTTAGAAACATTATTTGGTTTAAAACATTCGAGCATGCTAAGTAATGAAGTTCTAGAACAGACTACAGACTCAATGGGTCAATAGTTAAGTGTTTAATTAAAGCTTACATGAATTCTTCTCCCTAAAGGAAACGACAAGTTAGGATTGTTAAATAATTAGAATGATATAGAGATTATGTTATGTTGAGAGTTCTGTAGGTCGAAGAAGACTTGTAGGAGTACTTAAACTTTAACACTGGGTCTTCGATTACTAGAACTCGATAACAGGTTATTTGATAATCCTGAGCTTATTTTGTTAGTTTAGTGTCCTCTCTAGATAGGATAATTTTAAGCAGGGGGCCAACTTAAAATTCAACCGATAAACTAATAGCATTAACTGATTAATTGGTAAGCTAGAATCCCATTCCTCCAACACATGGATGGAAGTGACTCTAAGAGCCCAAGAGTGAGAAGTAAACCTAACTGCCATGCATTAAAGCATGATGAGTTGAAAAACCAAGAGAATATCATGGTTATTATATTATATATACATATATAACTGTAGGATTACGATTAATTCAAGTCGAGTTGGGGTGGGTGAACATACTAATTGTGTTGACACAACGCTAATCACATTTAAATCCTTTGGCCAAGGTAATGAACCTGCCTCTAGTGCATTGTTAGTTCACCGTGACTAGATGGCATAGCTTGTGGAGTGTCATGCTTGTCTAGAGGGTATCTAGGGGATTGCATGATAACAAGTTACGTAGGTCACAACACTAGTACTCAGATGGCTAACACCATTGGTTATCCTAAGTCTATCCTCTTCGAGTAGGGTAGGGCGACTTCCGGGTAGGAAGCTGTGCGGGAGATCGACGGTCTGTGGTTGGAGGTAAAGCTCCTTGAAGATACTTTATCTTCTATATTCTGGAGGCTAGCCGAGACTTGAATTAGGAAGGTCGACAATCGAGATGCAGTGACTTTTGTAAGTTTCTATTTTGAAAATGTTCTTAATGACTTTAATCATCATATTGTTAAAATTCTGGAGATGGATAGACCCATTGTGTATCTTATTATTTTCATGATTCTTATTTAGGCAATTAATGATCTATGTTTAGCAAAAAATGATTATCTACTTTTTTTTTGACCTTTTCAAATAATTACCTTATGGTCAAACTTAGATTTTATGACAGAAATTAAATCTGGATATTATAGTTAGGGTTATAGTTCAAATTTAGGTTACAATTAGGGCAAATATTTCACTAAAGGGGTTGGGATTAAAATTAGGGTTGGGGCTATGGATAGATTTAAAGTTAGGCTTACGATTAGAATTAGAGTTAGAATTAGGGTTAGGGTTTGGGTTAGGGTTTGAATTAGGGTTTAAGTTAAGGTTATGGCTAGGAGTACAATTACAGTTAGGGTTTGCGTTATAATTACAATTAGGATCAACATTAGGGTTAGAGTTAGAATAAGGCTTAGGATTAGGACTATAATTATAGTTATAATTAGGGTTAGGGTTAAGGATAAAATTAAAATTATCAATACAATTATGGTTAGGGTTAGGGTTATAGTTCAAATTTAGGTTAAAATTAGGGAAAATATTTCACTAAAGGGTTGGGATTAAATTAGGGTTAGGGCTATGTCTAGATTTAGAGTTAGGCTTATAATTACAATTAAGGTTAGAATTAGGGTTGGGGTTAGGGTTAGGGTTAGAAATAGGGTTAGATTTGGGATTAGAAATTGGGTTAAAATCAATGTTAGAGTTTGAATTATGGTTATAATTAGGGATATATTCATTGTTAGGGTTAGGATTAATGTTAGTGTTAAGGTTATAATTAGGGTTAGAAATAGGGTGAGCAATACAATTAGATTACTATTAGAAGTAGGGTTAGGGTTACAATTAGAATTAGACTCACAATCAGAATTATGGTTAGGGTAAGGGTTAAGATTATGATTACAATTGGGGTTACAGATAGAATTTATGTTAAGGTTAGGGTTATAATTAGGGTTCAATTAAAGTTATCATTAAAATTAGGGTTAGCATTAGAACTAGGGTTAGAATTATGATTACGATTATGGTTATAATTAGGGTTAGGATTGGGTTTAGGAATAGAAATAGGGTTAGGTTTAGGATTATAATTAGGGTTAGGGTTAAAATTGGGGTTTTAATTAGGGATACATTTAGGGTTAGGGTTAGAATTAAGGTTAATGTTAAGGTTAGAATTAGAGTTAGAAATAGGATTAGGATTAGGATTAGAATTAGTATTAGAAGTGGGGTTAGAGTTACAATTAAAATTAGGCTTACAATTAGAATTAGGACCTTAGGGTTAGGGGTATGATTACAATTGGGTTTACAGATGCAATTTGTGTTAAGGTTAGGGTTGTAATTATGGATATAATTAGGCTTAGGGCTAGAATTATGATTAGGTTCAAATTAGGGTTAGGGATAGAATTAGGCTTAGAGTTACAATTAGGGAAAATATATATAACCAAAAAAATTAGGGTTACAATTAGGGTTATAGTTAGAATTAGGGTTATAATTAGAAATAGGATTATGGGTTTGGTTATAATTAGGGTTAGAATTAGGGAAAATATATAAGAAAAAATATTAGGATCATAATAAGGGTTAGGGTTAGGGTTATGGTTAGTTTTAGTGTCAGGTTACAATTATGTTTAGGGTTACAATTATTCATGTTACTTGTCAATTGCGTATGCTTATAAGTTCCAAGGAATTTCAACAACACCATTTTTTATATATCTAACTAACATCTCAGACCATACGACCACAATTCCACACTATCTTGGAGATGGGCAGAGGAAGAGAATAACAATCACCTCCAAAACAACTATATATTCCCTCTGTACACTTTACAGTTGATGTTAAGCTATGTTACCACAAGAAATGTAATGGCAACTACAACAAAAAATGGGATTCAAAAAGATTGCTAGAAGAATATATATATATAATCTTAGAAACTGCATATAGCTCTCCACTATATTATAATTTTAAAAAATAGTAAATAGTAGAAATTGGACCCATAGGTTCAATGGGCACACTGATAATTTTTAGAAGAAATTGTAGAATTTGTTCTAGATGTATCATGTAGAGTTTTAACATGTTTGGATTATTTTGTTCTTGTTGGCTATATGTTGCCTACACAAGCCTTTGTTTGATCTCTTTTTTGTCAAGTATATATATATATATAATCTTAGAAACTGCATATTGCTCTCCACTATATTATAATTTTAAAAAATATTAAATAGTAGCAATTGGACCCATAGGTTCAATGGGCACGCTAATAATTTTTAGAAGAAATTGTAGAATTT
This sequence comes from Cunninghamia lanceolata, assembly GCA_027924645.1. Taxonomy (NCBI): domain Eukaryota; kingdom Viridiplantae; phylum Streptophyta; class Pinopsida; order Cupressales; family Cupressaceae; genus Cunninghamia; species Cunninghamia lanceolata. Next base: position 370,202 of record BSBN01000197.1, read on the forward strand.
ATTTTAGATGTATCATGCAGAGTTTTAACATGTTTGGATTATTTTGTTCTTGTTGGCTATATGTTGCCTACACAAGCCTTTGTTTGATCTCTTTTTTGTCTACTTGACCATTGCTAACCAAGGTTCAATTCGTTGTTGACCTCCATAGAGCATAAACATTCACATGTTTTAACATCATTTACTAACCCAAAAGTAACAATTACACTTAGCTCACATAATTGCTCAATAATGACAAGCTATGAGAAATTAACTAATGAAAAAATATTCCAAAGGGCATTTTGGCATAGGTAGAGAGGATGTTGCCAAAGGTTGTGGAATTTGGCTTTATATGTACCAATTGTATTTTCTTGAAATTTTCTAAAACCTTTTCAACAAATCAATTTTGTGCATATCCTACAAACCTAACAATTGACGAGAACATACCTCTAAGGAATTTTGTCCATTAGGTCACGTGCCTTGTCTATGCTACTATTATACATTCCTTGTGAGAAGGTGTTCTTCAAAATACAAATCTACAAATTTAACTTTTTCAAGAATCCTTGGACTTTAAGGTTTCAAATTTTGGAGTTTGAGAAATTTGGACCAATCTACTGCTGGATTGCTTGATTGAGTAGTATTTTTTCTAGATTTAATTCTTGAATAATTTATAGAATTTTACAAACTTTTGAGTTTTAGACATGGATAAGTCTTTATTGCCCTTGAAAACATTTAATGAAAACAAAAATTTATAAAGATAAATAAAGATATTATAATGTGTTATATTTCTATTAAATTAAAAGAGTGTGAACTAATTAATTGAAATATATTTTTAAGGTTTAGTTGATTATTTTTATTATAAACAAACTAAATTAAGTTAAAATTGAGATAATATATCGAATTAATAATGTTTATTATATAAATTTGTGTTGAAAATAAAATTATTACTAAAAGTTTAGTTGTTCACATCTCTTGTAAATGAACTAATATTCAATAAAATTAAACATAAATTAATGTCGAGAGAGCAAGGTCACATGTTTGACTATGTGATGAAACCCTTAAGCTCATGTCACTTACCTATTAAATTAGAGAGATGGCCCAAGCGATAGTAATTGGAAATGTCTAAAGTTGCATCTGCTACCAATGAGGAAGAAAAGAAAGAGGTGACACAATATAGTTTCAAACATGATATAATTGTGTTTCTTATTTATTTTCTAAATAAATGTAAATTCATGGAAGTTACTCCTTTCTAAAACTTTCAAGAGTTCTTCACCACGTGCGTGCCATTTTTCTCTAGTGTAGTCAATTTGAAGTCATAATATTATAATTCAAGTAATTATATTTGTTCCATGTAATTCTCTTTTTAACGTAATACATTTTATCATTAAATCACAACCCCTCCTATAAATTTGAGAGAGTTGGCGCTCTCTATTGACATCCACTCACCCTCACATTTCAACGCACTCTTGCAATTCTTCGTATCTTCTTTTCGCTCAGATCTACAAAGAAAAAAGTTGCCAACCTCCTCCTTTCTTAAGTATCTTTCCTTCCTAAGTGAGGCATCTAACCACAAAAAATGAACTCATAAACTCAACTGCATGGTTTTTAAGATATGAAGAAACCTCTGTGGTGGAGAAATCACAAACCAAACCTCATTTATTTGTGATGAGGGTTTGGAAATCACAACTTCTCTTTTTAAAAAATTAATATTACAGTGCAATCGTAACCCTAATTTTGAGGGAAATTCATCTTGGGAAGGCTTAGATGGTTACCAAATGATTTTACAACTACTGGGGAAAGTTTATTTATTAGGAGAGGAGCAACAATCTTCTTTATGGACATCTTTATAAATTACTAGGCATCATGCTTGTGGAGATAACAAACAAAAACTAGTTTTTCTAGTAAACATTCTACCTAAAACCAAAGACAAAAATCACAATCTTAGTCATAATCATAATAATAGTAGTAGAAATAATAATAACGTTGCTATAGTCAGAGGTGGCCTAGTTCGAGCCCCTCTGAGTCATTGCCATTTCTATCTAAGCACACAGAGTAGGTATAGAAAAAAACAAAGGACGCTAGAGTAGCCCCATTTAAAGAATAGCTCTAACAAGAGCCCCATAGTGAATACTCAACAATCTTCAGCAAATTGCCACTCCTTCCTTCTTCAACCATGGGTCAACGTCATGCACATCTAGAAGTCATCACTAAATTTGAAGTTGCATCTCTTGTAAATTGGCCCCTCTTGGAGAGCACTTCGTCTATGAGAAAAACTCCATCACAAGATATTTAAAAGTAGCTTTAAGTCAGCAGGTGTTCGATATTTTTGAAGATATTATCACATGATTCTCATAGTTGTTCTTTGAATGTAAAAATGAGACCCTTTTTAGATATTAAATTCCACATAATATGGATAATATTGAATATCAATCTACTACATTATAATATCTGATATTCCTCACCAAAATTGACTAAAGCGGCCGAAATTTCCTATAAAACATATGGACTTAATAAAATATAAATTAAAAAAGTTCTATCTCAATCTTTCACGTTGCTCCATTTTTGTCGCTGTTGTTGTATCTTCTGCCTGTACATTCAACCATGGGCTTAGTCTATGTCACGGCTAATGTCCCTCCACCTTTTCTCGATCCAACAGGTAAGGTTGCACACTCATTTTTACGTGAGCCTCTTGCACCATCCGATCGAAATTAAAGAAGAAGAAAACTTGCCTAATGTGTTTATAAAATATTCATTTGTTTTATTTAATGTGGTTTGATGTTGATAGTTTTGTCTCAAATACGAAAATACCCAAAAAAATTACGTGGACTCATAATGCAAGAAGAAACAAGCTAAGCCAACTATGAGAAGAATGCTTATGAAGTGGAAGAATGAGTGTATTTCAATTGTTGCAAGTAGAGATCATTTATGGTCTTTGAAAAAATCAATGGTCAAGATGCTTTTGATGGTAATCCTTTTAATCTGAGTTATTGATCTATATAATCTATCGTATGCTGCTCACATAGGGAACTCTTATCAGTGTAATAATTAAGCTTCAAAAAATTTAAAAATGAAAATAAATCTCACTAAAAGTTTTAAAACTAATCTACCGTATTTCAATTTTATTCTATTTTCTTTCCTTTTTTCATTGGATTTATTGTAAAGACCATTCAGTCTTTTGGGGAAAAAACCTAAACAGATGGAATAGTTTTGGAAACAAAAGTATTCACTAAAGTTTTCCATTGCAAATAGGAAAAACAGTCGTTTGAAACATAAACGTTGTTTTGTCTGATAAACGGGAAACTAGGAGTATATGTCGTTGTGCTTCTGGTAACATAGATGTTAAGTAATTTGCCTCTGTTGTAGCTACTACCCATAGTTATACTGCTAAGGCAACTATAGTCCATCATATTGCATATTTTGCAGTGGTTGTGGCAAGAAAAGATACTTGAGCTCAAGAGAACCTTAATCACCACATAGTTTGGACATCCAAGCTGAAGCACACAACTATGCATTAGCTAGAATCTGATTAAATAAATCCACTTAATCAAATCACTAGCCATTTATAAGAAAAATTGTTGTAAGATTGTAGACTACCCTAAAATTCTGTTAAGGGGGGACTCACCCCTGATTCCCTTAATTCTAAGAATCCTCATCTATAAAGGGAACTCAGCCAATCCACTTTGAAGAGGCACACCCAATTTTGAGCTTCCCCAGCTAAATCGTAACAGGTACATTTTTAAGATTGTGCTCAACAGTTGCCGACGTGTACACAAGAAAAGGATATCAAGTTGAAGGTTGTCAGCCACATTTGTGTTTCCTCCTAAATAATTCTAAGCTTCCAATTAACAGTTGACCCCTTCTTCATAACAAGAGTTACTATCATAAAATTACCTTGTAGTTGCAGGCCACCAGATTCCAAAGATAATACTAGCTTAAACCCCTCTATTAGAGTCATAGCCTCGTCTTTGTTGTTGGTACCACACATACAAAGGAAACAACCACCATCTCCCCCTTTTGTCCCTTATTAATTCTCAGGTCTTTGTCACGGTTAAGTTTGGCAATCTCAATAATAGAGGCCTCCCATTCTTCCATATAACTAACCCCATCTTTCCATATAGCTGCATAAATAGATTTTCTGCTTAAATTTGAGTACAACAAGTAGTCCCATGAAGATGTCAAATTATTTCCTCCTAATTAATCTAGATAAAGATATGATGCAACTAAATGACTAAACCAACTTCTACACCTACAAGATTATTGCCACAAAAGTTAGTACGAAAATTTATCTAGCAAAATTAGGGATCGGTTGAATGTTGATAAAATGGCAATGCTGTGCTAGTGTGGATGGGGAGAATGGAAGATGCAAGTTGCTAGGAGGTGGTGTTAAGACATGGACCAGCTAGGACTCGAACCTAGGACCTTCCATATGCTGCTGGAGTGCTCTACCACTGAGCTACTGGCCCCTCTTGGACTAGTCCATTGTCGGTCCGGGTGTGGCTTATTTGCAACACCAACACCCCCCTTAAGCCACACCTCTCGTGTGCTTGGGGCTCCTAGCCTGAACCTGCTTATGATACCATGTTGAGACATGGACCAACTAGGACTCGAACCTATGACCTTCCATCACTGCTGGAGTGCTCTACCACTGAGCTACTAGCCCCTCTTGGACCAATCCATTGTCGGTCCGGGTGTGGCTTATTTGCAACACCAACAGGGGGACCGATCCAAATGGTCGAGAAGGAACACAGACAAATGGTGAGACGCCATGAATCGGGCCTGCAAACAAGAGACAACCGACTAGAGATAAAGATCTAAACCAGTGTCCTAAGGGATACAATAATCTCCTAATGCTTTGAAACAATGGTGACAGCGGCCTGATTGATACAGGCAGTAGAGATTGACCGTGGCTCAATTTGCAAGCCTGTAGAGATGTTGAACGCCCAAAATGGGTCGTTGGAAATGCCAAATTCTGCACTGCAGGGACGCCAAACAAGATGTGGGTAGTATAGTGTCAAGGTCTACAGACCGCGACTAGAAACACAAAGATTGTTGTCAAGAGTCCGACGTCGGATGGTTTAGGAAAACCACGACTTGCCTTAGAGATATAAAACAACAACTCTTTTCAAAAGATGAAATGTGACCAATATCAAATGCATCAACTTCAAATCTTTAAACGAAAGAAAACATAGAACCGAATGTAAGGGGGTCGTGATGAGGTTGATCTAGCTGATTAAGATCCAGGAGTGCAAGTGGGTCGGATTTGAAGGCCAAAACAATGCACTAAGGTCAATTTGGGGGTGTATTGGTTTGTTAAACAAGCTTGATAGACTGGAATGAGGCTCAACGAACCGTTGTGGGTAGCCTCAATGGCGCTCTATGTAAATGTCATCCACTTTCAGGGTTGAACGGGTCAAACAGCCAATAGCATTTTTCTATTTCATTCACAACAAAATTTGTTAAATATAGAAAAAATTTTCATTGGTCAGAATTTACCATTAAATATTGAAGTGGATGACATTTAACATCAGCCCCTCAATGGTGATGCATCGACCTTTACAGATTGTTAACAATAGCCATCCTACAATCAACTAAGACTAGGTTTGAAGGCAACACAGAAGACGTCACAAACAACACTAGAGGTATATGGCGTACGCGCTAGAAATCATAATAGACTGTAGCAATAGCAAGATGGGCATCTTACTTGGCCGTGATCTTTGCAATCTACTTGTAGGTTTTATATCATAAACAATGACCTCAGCATTAATTTCCTGCAACAAAGGAACAAACGCCCAAAAAGAAATAGGCAACTGCAATACAATAAGAAAAACCACTTGAACTGGTCACTATAAGAAATCACGATCACTGAATCTACCATGGAGATGCCTTTGCAAACAAGAAAAAAAGATTTCAAGATGCCTTGAAAGCAAATAGATGTGCCATATAGACAGATATTAGAGACGCCTCATGCAAACAGTGCAAATTCAGGGCTGATTTTACCATAAACAGTGCCAAAAATAGAATATGTGCCTACAAAGAATGGAGAGAGGCAGATCTGCAAAACCTGTAATAAGGGCCACCAAAAACATGTGCAAAGAGAAGCGAATAGGAGTCTAAAATACACCTGAGACAAAAAAACTGCAACAAAAGGTTGAAATGGCCTTCAAACGTTGACTGCGGATAAAAACCTCGTGGGAGCCGCTGGTGGAGAGTTGGAAGAATGTGAATAGCAGACTATTGAAGAGCTCGTGAGGCCAAAAACACTAAATTGGAGATTAAAAATGGGGCTAGGTCCCATGGTGGGTGCTAGAAATGTTAGAGGAAAATGTGAACAATAGTATTAAACAACTAAATATCCAATAACTCAATGAAATTGATGCAAATACAGTAAACAAAGATATTACCTTCATAGACCGATTTATCTCGTAGCTTCCATTGTTGCCTATCTCATATTGATCTTCTGTATGATTTGAGCTCTCAAAAGATGTACTTCCTTGCTGTTGAAGATGACAATAGGAGAATGGTTGTGATTGGAATGTGCAATGAAGGTTAAACTACAAATGCAACTCTAATGAAGATGGATGATTGATAATGGAGACATGGTTGGATGATTATGAAGATAATAGGATTATACAAATGTAATGAGGATACTTTGCCAAAGGCACGCTGGTAGGATTTCTGCAGAGTAAGATTGCAAAAACTTGAGTGATGTGAAATGAGGGAATGAGGGTTCCTTTTATAAGCTAAGGAGAGGCCAAATCCAAGTGTCAATAGATCCATGACTGGAGGAATTACCTGTGAGGTGTACGGTTGAGGAATCTTGAGAGAATGTGCACAAATTAGAAGAGGACAAGTGTCCAAGCTCCTTTCATGAGTTATGGGAGTTAACATAATAGATTGAGGAGTTAACTGAATAGACTAACCAGTTAAGTGCATTGATTGATTAGATAACTGATTTGACTGATGAGTTAACTGATCTTGATTGGAGGATAAATAAGACATGTGGGTGAGGGAAATTAGCTAATTAAATATTAAAATATTTAATTATGTGTGCAACATGGTGAGGTGGAATTATGGAATTTAGGACTTTGGAATAGAGGAATTTAAGATTAATTAAATAATTTAGGATTATTTAATTATGTGAGACTATAGAAGAATTAGGGAATTTAATTAAATAAATTGCTTTTATTTAATTATCAAAGGAATGTGAATCATTTAAATAAATTGGAATATTTGTTTAATTGATAGAGGAATGAGAAAAATAATTATTAAAATATTTATTTAGTTCGACTTAGCCATTTTTAGGTGTCTACAAAAACACGTCATGAGTAAAATGTAAATGAATACAACCAAAAGAACCATCATTGTGAATGCCCAAATGCTTCCCTGAAATATGGTCAAAGAATTGCCTACATTATACAGGAAGTTCTACAAGGTTTAATGGTGAAAATATAAACCCTCCATATTCTTCAACATTAAAATGGTTTTATAAAAAAATGCCTCATGAAATTTCCTGCCATTACTCTCATGGCGGCCCTTGAATGCAGATTTTTCAATAAAAAGAGTGTTTTAAATGTGAAGCTGATGAGTATCTAAACATCAAAAGTAATGCTAAATGGTTTTTAAATTGGTATTTTAAAAAAAAATTAATGCTAAATATTTATTGTTACTCCTTTTAAATTTTTAATGCATTAGAATTGGAGGTAGGTTTGAAATCAAACGTGATTCCCAAAGTTTGTGAATAGATTGTATTTTGTGAGCATAACATATAAAAAACTTGTTATGATTCGTGTTGGTGAGGCCACTCAAGGGAGCGATAATAAGGATTATCATATGGAAATTTATAACCCTAATTGTAATAATAACTGTAACCCTAATTCTAACCTGAACCCTAACCCCAACCCTAATTGTAACTCTAACTCTAGTTCTATCCCCAATTCTAATTCTAAACCTAATTCTAATTATAAACTTAACCCTAATTCTATCCCTCAACCTAACCCTAATTGTAGCCCTAATACTAACCATAATTCTAGTTATAATTTTAACCTTGATTCTAACCAAATCATAATTCTAACCCAACCCTAACCCTAACCCTAATGTTTAGGCCAACCTTAACCCCAACCCTAATTCTAATTGTAGTTCTAACCCTAATTCTAACACTAATTATAACCAAAACCCTAACCTAATTTTAATGGTAATTGTAACCCTAACCCTAAATCCAATTATAATTATAACCTTGATTTTATCTCTAACCCTAATTATTTCCCCAATGCTAATTCTATTACTAATTCAAACCCAAATTATAACTATAACCCTAACCCTAACTCTAATTATAACTCTAAATTTAAACAAACTGTAACACTAATTCTAACCATATTTCTAATCATAATTCTAACTGTAACCCTAATTCTAATCCTAAACACAACACTAATTTTATCTCTAACCCCAATTATAATTGTAATCCTAACCCTAATTTTTTGGTTATAGATTTTTACCCTAATTGTAACTCTAACTAATTCTACCCCTAACCATAATTCTATTAGTAACACTAATTCTATCCCTAACCCTAATGCTAACCCTAATGGTTATATATATTTTCCCTAATTGTAATTGTAACCCTAATCTTTTTTTTTGGTCTGTAAAATATAGTTTATATTATATATTGAAAATTCTGAGAACAATGCCGATGATGGCATGGTTCGGTGGTTAAGTCGCTCAGGATGTAGTGGCGGCCACCAGAGTTCAAACCCCCGCTGGGCCAACGAGCTCGCAAGGCTTTACGCCTTCGCTGGGCCAATGAGCTCGTGGGTTTGAAGTGTTCTTCCTAGGGGATGAGGTCCCCCAGTTGTGGCCTCACCGGTTCATTGCTCCGGGCAAAAGCATTCGCGTGGAGCCGGAAGGCGTGTCGCACCAGCGTCGCCGGTCACGTTAAAAAGTTTACCAGGCGCATTTAAAAAAAAAAAAAAAAAAAAAAAATTATGAGAACAAGGTAGGTGTCCTTACCCAATTTTTCTGCATATATTGTAGGTATATTTTCTATTAATTTATACAAAGGCCCTAATGGGCAGAGTTGCAAAATGGATTCAAAAGGCAAGATCCAACCTCAAAAACACTACATTATATGTCTATTATAAACTGAGAGAGATTAAAGCCATATATAGCTATCGAGGAAATCCTGTTGATCTTGACACTACTAGTCTAGACAATGAAACCATGAGATAGAGATCACATGAAACCCAAGCCAGAAGCCATGTCTTGCAACTCCCTTACCCAGCCAAAATTGCTCAATGCCTCCACCATTCCCAACAGCTTCCTCAGGATTAGGGTTGCTTTTGTAGCCGATTCCCTGTGTTGCAACAGAGTAAATCCCTTTAGATCCAATAGGAAGGGAAAAATCTTACCCACCACATTCAGGTCATTCATCAGAGGGATGTCCTTAGGGCAAGGGGACCCGACACCAGCAACCACTGCACCAAGACAATTCTCTAGTCCAACAATGAACTCAGGCTTAAACATCTTAATCATTAGGTCCTTTGCTTCCCTTTTGGCCAAACTTGCATCCAAGATCACTGCTAGAAAGTAAGAAGAGACACTAGTGTCAATCCTTAAAAACTCATCTGCATCGAGAAAGTTTTTGCCAAGAATAATCTTAACCGCCGCCAATAAAAGATCACCATAGATTCGCAAAATCCACTTCAACCGTTGGTCGGTTACAAGACCTTTAAATGCCATTTGTCTCATTGAACTATCCAACTAGATCGGCATATCAATTCCTAAGTTGACCATTCCTTCTATAGAAATCCTTGCAATAAACCCTAAACCACTTGCCATTAGAAACCAGAGGAGAAGAAAGCTACAAATTTTGACTTCTACACTATTATTTGATGGCAAACATAGAAAGAAAACCATCTTAAATCTAGAAGCAACGTCGGCACAAGCTACAAACACCATCATTCAGAAACAAGCTTGAGTGAAGAGTTAAGAAATGATGCCTCTTAACCCTTTGAACCTATAATGTGCATACGTTGTAATAATGAGAGCGAAACACGAGGAAAACGGAGAAACTACTAGCCTTTTAATTGGTGATGACACGACCCTTCCATTTTTGTGGGAAGGGTGCCCAACCAACCGCCTGAAAGCCATATAGAAGTTTAACCAAAGAGCATTACCTCTTTTATCCTTACCCCATCTACTCCCTGATTGGAGAGGGAGTCTGCATCCCCATTGGCTTCCCTATAGATGTGATTGATTGACTTGTTCACAATTGTCTATTAGACTTAAAGCTACTTCCAATTTCCCTGCTAGTTTCCAATTTAACATCCTTCTGGTGCGTAGTCCATTAATTACTAAAAGGGAGTCCCCCTCTATTGCCACTTTTTTCAGCTTGAGTTCTTGACACAACCATGAACCCAAAATCAGAGCTTCAAATTCTGCTTCGTTGTCTATTCTATCTTCTAAAGGTTCTTCCAATTTCCCTATGCACTTGGCATTCCAATCTCTGATCAGGCATCTTGCTCCTGATTTCCCCAGATTTCCCCTAGAGGCTCTGTCAAAATTTAATTTGTACCAATCAGAAACTGGAGGGGTCCATTTGGAGTTATTTCTCTCGGTTTCCGCTTGCAAGCCTCCTTCTGTTCTTATAGGAGGCATGGATAAGCCTTTCCATACTACTCTCATCTAGGCATCCCACTTTGTAAAGAGTTGCTTTGATGAACCTGTTTCACTAATCCTGGAATTAAGAACCTCAACTATGCTTGCTTCCACTTTGTTTAAGAAAGATTGGATGGGCATTTCCTTGCCCTAAAATATTCTTCTATTTCTCTCTTTCCAAAGCTCCCACACTAGGACTGAAGGGCTAATATTCCAAAGTTTGTGATAGGTGGCTCTTTTGTGAGGGAATGGCCATCCTTCCAGCTAATCACAAAACCTATCCGACATAGCTGATGACCACTGTATCTTGTTTCTTAGCTAGATCCAACAATGAGAAGAGAATGAGCAGTTGAGAAAGAGGTGATCAACATCTTCTACTACTTCCTTACATAGGCTACATCTTTGGTGCAGGAGCACCTAATCCACAGTGGCCCTCATGAGGCATTTTATTTCATGTTGTGTTTAATGTCATTTTGATGTTTCCAATAAGGTCCTATAAGACAATTCAATGTAATAAGGTCTGTTTGACCAATGCATGTCATTGTAGTTTGTATCTAGGTTTATGTTGTAAGTCCCAAGGACATTTGTCGATCTGTAATCACGAAAGTTGTTAGGTAGTTGGAGGTTGTTAGATCTCCCAGCCACTTGGAGCCAATTCAGTACTATGGAGGGTAAGTAGATAAATACCCCAAGATCAGATCGATTGTGATCATGATAGATTGTTGTAATCAGTTGTGAAGTTGAGTTGTGCAATTGTGAGAACAGAGCATCTGTATACATTTCTTAAAGCATAATAAACAAGGTCCTGTTTTGTGTTGTGCAACTTTTTGTTATTCGATCTCATTAGGTTTTTCCTCTGTATAAGTCGATTTGTTGTTTTGGGATTGAGATGGATCGTTAATCCATTCTATCAGTTAGATTTCTTTGAAATCAGTGGAATGGTTGTACATATCGATTTGTCTTTTCATTTTGTGTTTTCTATTTTGTCCATTTCATGCTTGCAGGATTGCGTACGGATGCATTGACAGATCCTAACATTGTCATGTGCTAGGCAGAGTGAAAGATCTGTGTGATTAGATCTGTGTAGTCAAAGAAACGGATCCGTGAAGTTTCTGAATTTATAGCGGATCAAATCGGTGAAGTTCCGAGTTGTTTCACCAGACATACAATTTGTGTGTATATCGTAATTGTATGCCAGATATACATCCTATGTATATATCGTAGTTACATGTTTGTGTGTATCTCACAGATGTTCATCACAGTTGTATGTGGTGGATGTACATTGTGAATGTACAAGTGTATCGGCATACAAAGGAGAGAGAAAGATAAAGCTTCTGATCGGCATACAAGGAAGTCAACGGTCAAATGTATATTCGGCAAAGCATATTCTGAATGCATGTTTTGATTGCATCTTTCGAATGCATAATCAAGTTGCATGTTTTGAATGTATGCTACGCATATGCATTGCGTAGATACATTGAGTCGGGTGCAAGAGGTGACCGGTAGTAGCGGTAAGGGAAACCCACAGCAGCAAGTCGAGACTTGCATATATGACAGTTACAAAGCAGCCGATGGAAGTCAGTCATGCCGATAGTGAAGAGTTCAGAGTGAGGAATGCGATCAAAGGAAGGACATTTTGGTCGGCCGATAGTGCATAATCTTGCCAATAGACAAGTAAAACATGGATATACAAAGGGGAATGCAAATCAGGGTGTTTGGCTCTGCATCATAGTGGTATTAGAGCCTGAAAAAGATTTGGGTAGAAAATTGAATTGGGGATTTGCAGGAGTGTTGGCGTTTGGGTTTTGTCTGTGTATGTTTATGTCAGACAAAGAAAGAGATACAGAGGCAGAGAGGATGCCTCCCAAAAGTATGTCGCAGGACGTTGTTAAGAAGTTGATTGAGGAGGTGCTTGAATCTAAGTTGGGAGAGTTCAAGTAGACCAAAAGCAAAGAAAGGGAAGTTGAAAGTGACAATGATGAAGAAGATACAGAAATTGGTGAAACCAATAAAAAGGCAGAAAGGATACCAGCAGACCAGAGGGCATTTTTAAATGCATTAAAGTCAGTCTATAGGGACACCATAGATGGATTACCTATGTATAGTGGAAGTATGGAAGCTGAAGAGGTGATTGATTGGATTGAGGCATTAAACAATCATTTTGAATATAATGAAATCCCTGATGATAAGAGGGTTAAGTTGGCAAAAGCAAGGCTGAAGGGATCTGCTCTTGCATGGTGGAATTATGAACAAGGAGAGAGAGTCAAGGAGGGGAAGAATATGATAACCTCCTGGGAAAGGATGAAGACCAAACTCAAGGCATAATTTTTACCTCTAGACTATGATGTGCAGATGTATAAAAAGTTGCAGAACCTCAGACAGAGAGACCTTGATGTGAATGCATACACACAAGAGTTTCATAAACTCAGTCTCAATTCAAAGAGACAAGAGGAAGAGTCAGAGAAAGTGGCCAGGTACTTGAATGGCCTAAGGATGAACATCCAAGATGAGATCAGCATTTTAGCACCAGAAACAGTGAATAAGTGTTTCCAAATGGCCTTAAGAGCTAAAGAGAAGCTGAAGAGAAAAGGTGAGCAGAACAATAGAGGAAGAGGTGACAGAAATTTTAGAGGCAGTTTTGGAGGAAGAAGTCCTAACCAGAGGCTTAGTGGTGAGTCTAACCAGGAAGAGACTAGTAAAGGACAAGAACAGTCTGATTTCAGAGGTGGATGGAAAGGTACAAGAGGCAGATTTGGAGGTGGTAGAGGTTCTAATGTTTTCATTAGAAGATGTTATCATTGTAATGAAATTGGTCATACAACATTCAAATGTCCAGAAAGGCAAGGTTCATCATCAAGAGATGATAGGAAGAATGACAAGAGGGTTTAATTTGTGCAAGAAGAAAAGGTAGATGAAAGTGTTAGCTCTCCAATGGGAAGTGCATCCCTAGCTGAAGATGGAGAATCATTGATGCTAAGGAGAACAATCTTGAAGACATCAAGGAGATGATACAAAGGAGAGCACTTTTCAGGACCAATTGCAAAAGCAAAGGTAAAAAATGCAAGGTAGTAATAGATTCTGGTTCAACAAATAATATGGTATCTCAGGAAATGGTGGATAAGTTGAAACTGAACAGGATTCCTCATCAAAATCCTTACAAAGCATCTTGGGTCAGTGATAGTCAATCACTTTTGGTATATGAACAAGCATATGTTGATTTTCAGATTGGAGAATGTCAGGATAGGGTTTTGTGTGACATATTGCCCATGGAATGTTGTCACCTACTTTTAGGTAGGCCATGGCAATTTGATAAGAGAGCATTGTATGATGGATATGCTAACACCTACACCATCAAGAAGGATGGGAGGACTTTTGTGATGACACCATTGCAGGAGGATGCTGTAGCAAAGAAGACGGCCAAGGTCATTTTGATGGGAAAGAAAGAGTTTGTGAAGATCAATGAAGAAGAGACAATGAAAGTTGAGGATACCTCAAGGAGTGGGGTTACCAAAGATCACAGTTTGAATGTAATTTTAGTTTTGAATGATGGTGATCCGATGGATCAGCAGAAGGTTGAAGAATAGGTTTGTAAGCAGCTACAAGTTGATTGGAAAGAAGGTGATGCAATCATAATTGGGACAATTGTTTGTCCTCTAGAACCAACATGAGTTGAAAGGCAAATAGATTCTGCCATAGCAGCAATACAAGAAGCCATTACCAAGGTTTCCAATACAGGTGTTCAGGCAGAGATGACAGTAAGAAAGAATGGCAAGCAAAGGGTAGGTATGGTAACAAGCAGTCACTCATGGCAAGGTATGAGTAGAGCCTACAAAGCTGGGCATGAGTATTTGCTTCCAAGCAAGTAGGTTGCAGTTCGGAGATCATGGGGAAGGCATGAGACAGTAGAGGCTAAAGGTGGATCAAAACAAAGAATTAACTCATGTGGCATGAGTTTTTTTCGTGGTGGGGTGTATGGTGTAGGAGCACCTAATCCATAGTGGCCCCCATGAGGCATTTAATTTCATGTTGTGTTTAATGTCATTTTGATGTTTCCAATAAGGTCCTATAAGACCATTCAAGGTAATAAGGTCTGTTTGACCAATGCATGTCATTGTAGTTTGTATCTAGGTTTATGTTGTAAGTCCCAAGGACATTTGTCGATCTGTAATCATGAAAGTTGTTAGGCAGTTGGAGGTTGTTAGATCTCCCAGCCGCTTGGATTAGTCTCCCAGCCGTTTGGAGCCAATTCAGTACTACGGAGGGTAAGTAGATAAATACCCCAAGATCAGATTAATTGTGATCATGATAGATAGTTGTAATCAGTTGTGAAGTTGAGTTGTGTAATTGTGAGAATAGAGCATCTGTATACATTTCTGAAAGCATAATAAACAAGGTCCTGTTTTGTGTTGTGCAACTTTTTGTTATTCGATCTCATTAGGTTTTTCCTCTGTATAAGTCGATTTGCTGTTTTGGGATTGAGATGGATCGTTAATCCATTCCACCAGTTAGATTTCTTCGAAATTGATGGAATGGTTGTACATATCGATTTGTGTTTTCATTTTGTGTTTTCTATTTTGTCCATTTCATGCTTGCAGGATAGCATACGAATGCATTGACAGATCCTAGCATTGTCATGTGCTAGGTTGGCAGAATGAAAGATCTGTGTAGTCGAAGAAACGGATTTGTGAAGTTACCGAATTTACAGCGGATCAAATCGGTGAAGTTTTGAGTTGTTTCACCAGACATACAATTTGTGTGTATATCGCAATTGTATGCCAGATATACATCCTATGTATATATCGTAGTTGCATGTTCGTGTGTATCTCACAGATGTTCATCACAGTTGTATGTGGCAGATGTACATTGTGAATGTACACATGTATCGACATACAAAGGAGAGAGAAAGCTAAAGCTTCTTATCGACATACAAGGAAGTCAACGGTCAAATGTATATTCAGCAAAGCATATTTTGAATGCATGTTTTGATTGCATCTTTTGAATGCATAATCGGGTTGCATGTTTTGAATGTATGCTGCGCATATGCATTGCATAGATACATTGAGTCAGGTGCAAGAGGTGACCGGTAGTAGCGGTAAGGGAAACCCGTAGCAACAAGTCAAGACTTGCATGTATGCCAGTTACAAAGTGGCTGATGGAAGTTAGTCATGCCGACAGTGAAGAGTTCAGAGTGAGGAATATGGTTGAAGGAAGGACATTTTGGTCGGCTAATAGTGCATAATCTTGCCGATAGGCAAGTAAAACATGGATATACAAAGGGGAATGCAGGTCAGGGTGTTTGGCTCTGCATCAATCTTGATGGGCCATGAATCCCAAGCTTGGACAACCTGTCTGTTGTTAAGGCTCTACCTTGAGTAGAAACCCGTAAAAACACCCCAGCCTTTGGTAGGCAATCAGGATTCCAACAAAGTTTCCTTGGAATCCTAGCTAAATCTTCTTGATTTTCTGTCAGCTTTCTATATCCATCTTTAACATTGTCTCCTCCATTTTGAGAGCCCACCCATTTTAAGGAGTCCTGACCTTGTCTATAACAAATTTTCCTACCTTCCATTGTTTTATCACAATTTTCTACTTCCTCATGATTCAATCCTAAGTTTTGTGGACTTTTCCATTTAGCTATTAGGATACCATCTTGGAAAGATGGAGTCAAATAGTTTCTTACCTTATCCCCCCATACCTGTTTCATTACCCTTTTTACATTTTCCAAGTCAGCCCTTTCTACCAATCTAGAGAAGCCTTGCCATGAATCTTCCCAGAAATTGGCTAAGTCCCCGCACCTTATGTCCCAAGAAAGATAGTCTGAGATTAGATCCTTGCAGCAACATATAAAGTTCCATATTCTGGAACCTTTAGGTAGTACCCGTGAGGTAAAGATACTATCTTCTTCCTCATCTAGATATTTTGCCCTAATTATTTTGACCCATTTCAAATCTTGGTTGGAGTAAATAGTCCATACCAGCTTGGCTCCCAAAGCTTTGTTCTGAAGAATCATATTCTTAACACCAGTTCCATCCTTTTGCTTGGATTCGCAAATCTGGCTCCATTTGATTAATGGGTACTTGAATTGCTCTGAAGATCCCTGCCAAAAGAAGTTCTTCATTTTTTTGTTTAGCTCCTTTGCAGCTTACAAGAAAGAGGTAAACAGGACATCAAATAAGTAGGGAGGGCTAAAATGATAGCTTTTAGTTTCGTTAGCCTATTTGCCCATGAGAGCCAGCTATTTTTCCAAGAGGTTGCCTTATTGGCAACCTTTTCCAAAAGACTATCCCATAAATTTCTAGGCCGGATTCCTTTGGCCAGTGGAATCCCTAAATATTTACATGGAAGTGATCCCTTCTTAAATCCAAGGATTCTCAAAATCTAAACTTCTAACCTCTCTGTTGTATTAAAGAAAAAGACCTTAGATTTTGCTTGACTTACCTCTTGACCAGATGTTGCTGTGTAGTGATCTAGAATTTGTTTAAAGTTCTTGGCTTCCCTTCCTTGAGCTGCTCCTAATAACATACTGTCATCAGCAAACTGCTGGTGAGTGATATTTGGAAATCCACTGGTGATTTGCACCCCATTAATCTTCCCAAGCTGCCAAGCTTTGGTAATTGATCTTCCTAGGGCTTCAGCCATTATTATGAAGAGAAAGGGTGAGATTGGATCTCCCTGTCTCAACCCCTGAGAAACATTGAAGAAATCTTCTGGAGTCCCATTAATTAAGACTGAATATCTTGGGCTGGCAATCCAATTGAAGATCCAGTTCAACCATTTCTTATCGAAGCCAAACTTTTCCATGACCTTAAACAGAAAATACCAGTTAACTCTGTCATAGGCCTTCTTTATGTCAAGTTTTATAAGCATGGCCTGCTTCTTGATAATCTATATTGAATGAATTGCTTCTTGAGCAATTATGACCCCATCCAGTATGGATCGATTGGGTACAAACCCTGTTTGCTCATCAGAGATTAGGTCTGGAAGCAGCAACTTTAGTCTATTTACCATAGTCTTGGCAAGTATTTTATAAAGGGTGTTGCAAAGTGAAATAGGTCTAAAATCATCTAGAAGCTCCGGTTTCTCCTTTTTTGGGACAAGTGCTAAAAAGGTATTGTTCATTTCTTTCAGTATTTGACCTGAACATCTTGATTCCTCCAGTGCTTCCAGAATATCCTTACTAACAATATCCCAGCACTTTTGAAAGAATCCTGCTGGGAATCCATTCAGACCCAGAGCCTTGTCTAGTGTAATTGAAAAAGAGTTGTTTTGACCTCTTCTTCAGTAAATTTACTAAATAACAAGACATTTTGATCCTCTATTATTATCTTAGGAATACAATCCAGAAGGCTTCTTTGATCTTCCTAATTTGAGCCTTCCTGATCATTTAGTAGGCTCAAGAAGTATTCCACAGCCGCCTGTTTGACTTCCTCTGTATTCTCTAAGAGTCTGCCCTCACTGTCTTTGATCCTAGATATCCTGTTTACCTCTCTTCTCGCTTTGGTTGCACTATGAAAGAACTTTGTGTTTCTATCTCCAGACTTCAGTCAAACTTCTCTTGACTTTTGTCTCCAGAAGATTTCTTCCTTGGCTAGAATGTCATTCAATTTTTCCATTAGGAGATTTTCCTCCTGGTAGCTCTGATTATTCGTTCCATCCTTAAAAAAATTCTCTGAGAGAGCACTTAGCTCCTCTTGACATAGCTTTTTCTCCTCAAAGATGTTTTTGAACTTTTCCTTGCTCCAAACCTTTAGATTTTGTTTTATTACCTTGAGTTTTGCAGTTATATTGAACATTTTGGAGCCATTTAGGTGTATGTTATTCCACTAATCCTTTATCTGATTTAAGAAGTCCTCATGCTTGAACCACATATTCTTGAATTTAAACGGGCATCTTACTGGGCCCCTTTCCCCCAGAATTTCCAAACTTACTGGGAAATGGTCCGACCCTAAAGTAGGAAGAAGCTGACATTCAAGGGAGAAAGGGAATTGTCCCAAGTTTCCTCTAAACAAGAATCTGTCCAACCTTTTAGCAATGTTGCAGAAACCCATTCTTCTATTTGTCCAAGTGTATTGGTCGCCCCCCAATTGTATGTCACAAAGTTTGTTCCTTTCCACAAAGTTCTCAAAGTCCAGTTGAGAATGTAATTTCCTTCTTACTCCACCTCTTTTGTCAGCACTTTTCAATAAAGCATTGAAATCCCCCCCCCCAAAATACAGAAATCAAATTTTGATAGATTGCATACTTTATCTAATTCATTCCAGACTGTCCTTTTTTGAACACAATTATTTGGCCGATATACATTTATCAGAAGAAAACTTAGATCAGAGGCTAGATTTCTTACCTTGCAAACAATCCGATTTTTGCCTACTGCTACTTGCTCACTCATTACTGATTGAGGTTTCCACAGAGTGAGAAGACCGCCTGAGGCCCCTTCTGAGTTGACACCACGGATTTTCCAACCTTTTAGCCTTGCTACAAGGGTTGTTCTTTCCTGCTCTCCCAATTTTGATTCTTGTATCAAACAAATGTCTGGCTGGGAATTGTTTAAAAGATGCCTTAATAGGCACCTTTTGTTAGGGGCATTAATGCCCCTAACATTCCAAGTTATAATCCTCATTGTTGTTCAGGAAGGGTGTCCCCCTTCCCTACTTTCAACATTGTGTTTATTTTTAACTGCCCAGAGGCTTCTCCATCCCATTTAAGTTTCTCCTTGTTTGGAATCCTGCCTTTGCCTTTGTGGACCACAATCTGGAAGCTTCCTGCTTGGTTCTTTGAATCCAAGCCGTAATTTCCTTTGCTCTGGATCTTTTGCCTGTGGAGTGGTATCTACCTTGCTTAATATTTCATCATCCTCCATTAAAGCTTCTGTTTCTGAGATTTCCTCCTCATCCTCACCGATCCAATCCTCACTTTCGTCATAACCTAACACAATTTCTCCATTCTTTGCCGCTCTTGTTGCATCTGCTAATTCATTCCCCACAATAATGAGAGAGTCTAGATCCTCCCGCCTTACCTTTTCCCCCATAATTCTGAAAGCTTGTGATAATTTTTGGTCCAAAACCCGTGTATTGCCTCTATTCTCTAGATTGCCACTTGTTTTAGATTTTGCTTGCTGCTCCATCTCTAGGGGGGTCGGATGAAATTCTTTCTCCGAGTGTTGCCCAGACTTTTCCGGTTGTGGAGACTGTTGGTCAACAGAGTGGGAATTTTTGGTTTGTTCTGAAATCTCCTGGGAATGGTTTTCACTTCTCCATCTTAGTATCTTGACCAATTTATCTAGTGTAAAGGGATCGTGAATCAGGGTTTGTGCCCATTCACCTATCTCAGAAGAAATCTTTATTTCTGATAATATTCTTCTACCTGGGTTGTTGGCTACACACAATCTTACATGCGTTCCAATTCTTTCTCAATTTGTTCTTTCCTCTGCACACAAAAAGGTTCCCAAACCATTTCCTATCTCTTCTAGGGTTTGCATATCCCAATATTCGAGGGGGAGATTAGGTAATACATACCAGTCTTGTATTGTTTCCATATGATGCTTTACCGGATCGAAGCCAGCCTGCCATCGCCAAATGTAGAAGCCGCATCCGTCTAGAATCCATACTCTTGTTTCAATCTAATCCCTAATTTCCTTGGATGGGCAGATAACTGTAAAGAAATCATTTGCAAGCGGCTTAAATTCAAGATTTTCACCCCATTTGCTTCTCCACCATGTTTTGAGACTTTCCCAGTTTAGGTTTCTATCGTACAATTTGATTATTAGCGCTTTGTTCTCTAGATTTATAACTTGATTCATGATCCGGTTTTCACTCAAATTTATTGTCTTGCTATATTCTGTTTTTTCCCTAGCTTCTCTATTATCATTGTGCCTCCGGTAAATATAACTCCTTTGCTGAATGTTTTGTCTCCCAATTCCCCATCTTTGTCCACCTCCCCTTGGATTCCTTCCGCCTCTCTATTGCATTTGCAGATTATAACCATGCCTTTGTTGTCTGGGTCGCGTGAAGCCAGGGTTTTGAAAGAATCCCCTCCTTGGATGGGTTTGCTGCCTTGACCAATTTTGTTGCCTTTCTCCCTGAAATGACTTGTTTTGTCCCGTTCTACGAGTTCCACCATCCCATCTCCCATGCTACCATAAGTGATCAAAATTTTCCCAAGGGCATCCATTCCATCCTCGCCTTTGAGTCTGCCCTTCCTTTCTATCTTTCTGCTCCTCAATTCTTCCTTCCGCCTTTCTTTGCTCTGCTATTTGTCGCTCCATTTTTTTTTACTAGCTCTCAATTTTGAGGTTCATGGAATTTTTTGGTTATATATTTTCCCTAATTATTTGTTTGTGTATTTGTCTCTGACTCTTTCTCTCCTATCTATATCTCTATCTTTTGCCCTCTCTATATCTCTCATGCTTTCTCTTTCCCTCCCTCTCTCTTTGTCTCTTTGTCTTTGTCTCTCTCTTCATAATTCTATTATCATCTACCACAAATTTTAATTAATAGAACATGACATAAGAAAGTATTATTGCTTTAAAATTAAACAAAGACCCTTAATCATAATTTTAATTTTGTTATTAAATTTCCATATAATAATCCTTGTTATCACTCCCTTGAGTGGCCTCACCAACACAAATCATAACAAGTTTTTTATATGTTATGCTCACAAAATACAATCTATTCATGAACTTTGGGAATCACGTTTGATTTCAAACCTACCTCCAATTCTAATGCATTAAAAATTAAAAAGGAGTAACAATAAATATTTAGCATTAATTTTTTTAAAATACTAATTTAAAAACCATTGTCCCATTTACCTTTACTTTTGATGTTTAGAGACTCACCGAATTCACATTTAAAACACTCTTTTTATTGGAAAATCTGCATTCAAGGGCCGCCATGAGAGTAATGGAGGGCAATTTCGTGAGGCATTTTTTTTATAAAACTATTTTAATGTTGAAGAATATGGAGGGTTTATATTTTCACCATTAAACCTTGCAGAACTTCATGTATAATGTAGGCGATTCTTTGACTAGATTTCAGAGAGGCATTTGGGCATTCGAAATGATGGTTCTTCTATTTGTATTCATTTACATTTTACTCATGATGTGTTTCTATCTACAACCTTTTCCAGCTTACGCCGAACCTGTGCCAAAATGAGAGCCTTTTATAATGAAAAAACTTATTTCTAATTTATTTATATTGAAGACAGGTTTATATGTTATGATTTTTTAAAGAATTTACACAATAAATTGATTTTTTTAATTTATTTATACATTTATCTATCATCTATCTATATAAAAGAATGCAATATTTCTATGTCCATTGGTCCAAGATTTATGGCATAAGTTATATTGAAAAAACAAGTGCCACGTAGTGACCAGTACCTGCCTTGTAGTGTTGTTATTATAGTATTTGTTTAGTTGTAATTTTTTTTTGTTGATTAACTATTGGTTGTATATAGTATTTGTTTAGTTGTAATTTTTTTGTTGATTAGGTATTGGTCGTATAAACAAATTGCATTCCAATAATTGAAAAATTAATTTTTGATGAGTGTTGAAATGTCTTGGGTAAATAAAATTGAAATATAAAAAAAATCTAATTTAATAAAAATAAAATAGGACTAAAATGTTTTCTAACTATAAAACTAAACTTTTACAAAGTCTATTAAATAACACATATTTCCTTAAAATGTAATAATACTAATAATTTTATAATTTAAAATGCGAAATATTTTTTGTGATACCCTAACCATAACTGGGTGTGGATAGATTTAAAATGTCTGCCTAAAATATTAAAATGCAATAATATTGAATACTATTACAATTTAAAATCAAATGAATAGTTAAGAAATATTTTAGTGAAATTAGGTTATTTATGTGTAGAACCCTAAATATAGTTATAAAACAAATTTAAACCCTAATAATTTTTTTATAAAATAGATGTGAAAAGAAATCAATAAATAAAAATATGCATCCTTTGTAAAGAAAAATTTTAGTGTTATTTTATTTTAGGGATTTTAATTTTTTTTAATCAAGATTTAAAAATCTAGAGTGTCATAAAAAATATTTTTATTTTGGGGATTTCAATTTTATTTGCTCAACAGTTAAAAATCTAGTTTGATGGAAAATATTTAAATGAAGTGATGCCATGTTCCTAAATATAGTTAGTAAAATCTTAAAATTATAATGCACTTCCTTATCGTATACTTTTCCCTTTTTTATTTGATTTGTAAAACCCTAATAAAATATAGTTATAAAATATTATTAAACATAAATTAAAAAAAATATTAACTGCCACTCCCTTTCCACAAGGCAATATTACCACAATTATTGTAATGGATACGCATTAATCACCCTTATCATGTAAAAGTTTTCTACAAATTAGATTAAAGAAAAATAATTTTTCAATTATAATATTTGCATCTATACAATAGCAATAGCTAAATATTTTTTAAATAGAAAAACTATAAGAAAAACTATAAGACTATCAGCTTAGGATTTGTTATTTGAAGCATTCTAAAATCCTAAAGATTTAAATGTCAAGATTAAAAACAAAAACCAGTACAAAGTAACAACCCATGGATTGAAGATTTAATGATCAAGAAACTATTGAGCCAATGAAGTAAATAACAACCACTGCACCAACCCAAATCAATTGAAAAACGAGCATAAGGGAATAGATAAAATCTAATATACTATGAAAATACTATGAACTGTAAAATAGTTATAGCAAAGATAATGATACTACTGGATAAAGGGGCTAAAAGGCTCGTGAATTCAAATTTTTTCGCAAATGGAGATATCTCCATAAATGTACTAAAACCTACATAACTTGGTAGATTGTCCTCATCATAATTTTGATTTGGGAAATGTAGGGTATTTATAAAATTTTGGAGTAAAAGTGGTTTGGGTAGTTGAACGGTAATAGTTAGGTGAACTGCACCGGTTTTTAATATTTTCAATTTGTTACGAATAGGTTTTGATTTAGGTTTTTAGGTTTGTAAATAATAAATTAAATTCGTTGATTTTAATTTAATATTTACACTGGAAAGATTTAATTAAATATAAGCAAAGTAACAAAATAGTCTTTAAACTCTTGTCACTATTTATAAAAAAAATATTAGGGTGTATATTTAATATGATAGGAAGTTGTTTCCTATATTCAATGTTCATATTTTCACTTAAAATTTAAATATAAATTTTTAAAATTAAATATTAAATATTTAAATAATATAATAATAATAAGTATAATGATTAAAGAATTAATTAATGTAATAATTCTAGTACTTTTATAATTTAAAATGCATTAAAATATTGTAAGTTTGAAGAATAAAATAAAAAATGTAATTAAATTCATGATACTGTAGATTTTAAAGTTTTGACTAAATAAAATTGAAATCAATTTTTAACTTTTGAGTAAATAAAATTGAAATCCCTAAAATAATCTAATTACATAAAATAAAATGTGTAAAACCCTAAAACTTAATTAAAATTAAATTATTTTTAGCTAATGAAGCAAAAAATTAATCGCCATCCATTTAGGCATGACTTAACTAGGAGACAAAATCTATGTTCATAATTTGTTTACTTGCCACGTGCTCCCCTCAAACCAAAATTCTCTCCGCATTTATAGTTTTTTGTTGCACTCTCCCGACAATCCGACAATCCGCAGAGAAGAGGTCATTTTTTTTCAGCGAATGACAATACAGATAAATCATTTCTAAATTATTTTTTATTTAAAGATTATCATGTTGACATAGGAAAAGTACAAATTTAAATCAAATTTGTCCGACAAGAAAAATAATCCTATCTTTTGATTGATTTGCTAACAATAGATTAATAACTAGATAAGTGTGAACTCATTGCAATAGTACCAGCCGAAGGCAGGTACCAATAAATTTATCTATTCTATGCCTATAGTGTTATCAACCCATTTTTATAGTGGATATAAACAAATTATTTTGGAAAAGAAGAATCAAACTATTTTTATAGCGGATGTAAACAAATTATTCTAGAATAGTCGAAGAATCAAGAGTGGGCATAAATAATGCAGCTAAATAAAACTAAACTTAACTCTTATTATGTAGCTAAATAAAGTAAGCCATGCATATTAAATCAGACTTGTTTTTTATGCATGCACCAATGCATTTGGCACTTCTAAAAATAGCACTGAAAAACTGCACTCCAAATCTCTTAAATAAAGAGATTGCCTACGCATGAGTTAGACTTGCAAAAATAGATTGGTCAAAAATAACTGGTAGTGGAGCAATATTACTTAGATCAATTTGTCCTTTGTTGCTAGGGTTGCATCTCTGGTTGTCCCTTATTTTTCCTTTATTACTAATGTGTATTGTCTGAATTCAAATAACCCATGTTTTCTCTACAACAAAATTTGAGACCCACCTAAACAATTCATGTGGCACTGCATTCAAACACTTCATTAACAAAGAATGTTCCTAAAAACACAAGCAATCCAAAGAGCTTAAGATTGGTAACATGACAGGGGATTAAGCCTAATTCTAAGAGAAATCATCCTAGCATTGTTATCAATGAAAGCTCAATGATCTCAGATCCAATCGTTCAACATCAGAATTTAGGGAGATCGCTAAGGTATCTGTAATAAATGGGATCAAGAAACAAAAATGAAGACATTATAATGAGAAATTAGAATAATGATGGTCAATTTGTACATCCTATTGGTGTTGCACATACAACAGAGCCAAACATTTATAGGAATGATGTTTGGAGTGATTTACCTATACACGCTTTCCCTTTGTTCTTATTTAATAAAACTAAAATTTCCTCTTGAAACCATCTTGAAATTTCCTCTTAAAACTGACTCAATGGCCACTTGAAGCCATCCACCTTCAATTTTATTAACTTAGTTTTTCATATTTTTTTGTTTTTAATAAAGATTATAGATTGGAATCTTATAAGTTTATGGAGAAATTCTAGAATCTTTCATCTCTTGTTCTCCATATGTGTTGTGAATGTAGGAATACCGAGAGTTTCAAATAATATTTATTTTATTTTCCCATTCAAATCAATTAATTTTCAATAATTAATTAGGCATGCA
Organism: Cunninghamia lanceolata; assembly: GCA_027924645.1. Taxonomy (NCBI): domain Eukaryota; kingdom Viridiplantae; phylum Streptophyta; class Pinopsida; order Cupressales; family Cupressaceae; genus Cunninghamia; species Cunninghamia lanceolata. The sequence goes on from BSBN01000197.1 coordinate 395,890, forward strand.
TAATTAATTAATAATTCTAATTAATTATCACACAAGATGTGTCCCAAAATTTGACAACAAGTTTCTTTTCTCAAAATAAATAAAAAGTGTATTATTCAACACAAAATAATAATATTGAATAGAAAAAAATCCATGATGGCATCTCTCTCATCCACTACTAGAACCCTACCTCAACCTTCAAATGGTGTTTTCTCGCCACTACTTGCAGCCCCTAGTGGTGGTGGTGTTGTTGACATCAGGTTTTTCTCTATCTCCCATGTTATTCTTTCCTCTTGCTATTGTTGGAGGCTCTCCTACCTCCCATGGCTGTGACAAGGATGGTTGTGGTCTATGTTTGTCAAATGTTCTTGATACTATAACTTTTCCTACTTGTGATTCTTTGGATTCTGGGGTGTGAAGGAACAGAATGGCAAGCCAATGTCCCTTACAACCATGGTTGGGGTAGGAGGTCCTTCTAGTTCTTCTTCCCCTCCTCAATGTGGCAAAGCTCATCCCTTAGTGTGTTTGCACTCCTCCCCTATTGTGGTTTGTAGACAAGGTATAATAGACAATGTAAAGTATTTCACCCAGTTTGCCTAAAATCGCTTGTGGTTTTCTCTTCCTGACCCTCATAAGTGGGTTTTGGAGTCTTGGAGACCTCTCACTAAGGGAAAAATCAAGATTTTTCCCTATGCTAGGGGATTTTTTTGTTGCGTCCTTTTCTTCTTATGACAAGGAGCTAGTGTTCAATGATAAGTTATGGATGTGGGGCGAGCATTCCCTCTCACTCAAATGGTGGTTTCCTTCTTTCAAAATTCTCATAGAATCTCTTCATGTCATGCTAGTTTAGGTCAAACTACCCAATCTCCCTCTCCACTTCTAGGATGACACCTATTATGAGGCTATTGGCAATATAATTGGGCATTTTCTAAATATTGATCTAGTTACTTCTGATATAGGTCACTCTACCTATGCATGTATTTTGGTGGACATTGACATCTCCAAGGCTCTCCATGGGGAGGTTGTCTTGATGGTGGAGGATAGTCCTTGGACTCAGCCACTTGACTATGATGCTCTCTCATTCCATTGCAGGTGTTGCTTTGCTATTGGACACCTTGCTTCTGATTACCCCCATTATTGTCGTAAGAATGAGCGATCAGCTACAGGGTGGAAAAATTTCTTCCATGACCATTTGATGATTGATGTTTTTGACGATTCAGATAATGGTGTAACTTGGATGATTGTTCCAAGGAAGAGAGGTGTTCCTAAATCTATTTTAGAATCCCATACCTAGGATAATAGTGTGTGGATTTCTAGGACAGGGTTTGGCATTGTGTGGGATGTTGACCCATTGGTTTTATAGGTTTGTGGGTTGTTCTTTGGGGTAGTTTGGTTGTAGTTGTGTGGCTCATTTGATAGTCATTCCCTTTCTTTTGTAAAAGGTTTTTAGATCCTTTCAAAACCTACTTTATCCCTTAATAAAAAAAAATAGTAATGATCTATTGACCACATAAATTATTTATTCCAAATACATAAATCATTGATCAAGTTCTTGAAACAAGAAATATGTCATCATAGAATTCAACAATAAGAACAATCTCAATCATAATAAGGTTATCAACACTAAATTTATAGCCAAGGTTCAACAACAAACACCTCAAACTTATCAACTACAATAGTAAGTATAAGCCCTCGCTTTCCTCAAACTTATCAACTAGTGTCCATGCGATCCTCGCTTTCCCCTTTCACAATATTTGACCTTATAAGCCCGGTAAGCCCCGCTTACCGACTCCTAACAATATGGACTTCATCGAAGTTTAGAGTTCAACCTCATAGCTAGAAAAAAGTCCCATAAGACTATGTTGTCAAAGTTTTACTTTTGGGCCTTCTTCTTCCGCTCTCCCCATTCCTTTTAGCAAACAAAGAAGTTAGCCCTGAGCCCCGACCTCCAACCTTTGGCAAAGCATTGAATACCTCAATATGTTTTTAAAGTTGTTTATAATGATGGGATGAAATACTAACTAAGAAGTAAGTATACAAGCACTAGTGATTTGTGGTATGTATGGTGTAAGGAAAAATGGTTGAAGCACCACCCCACCACCTCTAGTAGCAGAAAAGAAGCTAGAGTTCAAGGGATACTTGCCTGCCTCCAAGCTGTCCAACCCATATCCGAAGATTGGAGACATAGATATTGGACAACCAGACCCATGGGGCTACTGGAAACAACTAATGAATGAAGCCAACAAATCCTTCCAGACACAATGCATGGAGAACTCCAGATTACTTCAAGCAGTTGCATTTCCTGTTTCAGTGCAGGCACCTGAATTAATATTGGCTTGTGCACAAGGATACAAGATAGGCAGTAAGAAGGTGATTGGACCAGAAGGAAACACCGTACTAGACCTTTCCTTAGATATGATAGAAAGGTTGTTTGGCCTGCCCACATGTGCAAATTATGACCAGATCATAGAGAACACTGCACTCACCTTTTACAACAACAAGACAGCCACAGCCACAAGGTACATGAATCAACATCTCTTGCTCACACAGAGGAAGCACCCCTTGAAGATGGCACTAATCCAGCCATACAGTGAATTCAAACAAGATGGGAGGAGGTTCATTGCCCTTCTAAGTAGGGTATGTGGACTCTTTGCTACTGACAAGTGGCACCCATGGATGTGACATTTCTGCATGAAGGTAGTGGATGGAAAAAGGATAGACTAGGGATCCTTCATAAGTGACAAGTTGGATGAGCAGCTTGCTGAGGTATCTGAGAGCAAAGAATTTTATATGACTTCTTATCTAGTCTATCTATTAGCCTATCAGGCTAGCTTCCCAGGATTGCTACAGGTGGGATCTCTACAACAGGGAGAGGTCTTGGTTTACAACCACTTCTCCCAGATGGAGCTGATTACTAGCCTAAAAATTTATTGTATTGTGAATGATGCCTTTGTTTTTGTAGTAATAAGGGGATTGGAAAATGACTATGCAAAAAGGTTGTCCATAGAAGCCACTAAAGAATTGGGTAATTGGGAAAATTGGTACATCCAATTTCAAACCTTTACATATATTAGAATCATGGGGTTTGATAAGGCCCCCTACAAATTGCCTAGGTATCCCAATGACAAGGTCATTTTCCTAGAGATTTGCAAACATATTTTTGAAGTTTATAAGTCGATTGCTGGAAAACACAAGGACAATTTCAAATTCCCTATTAAGATAGGGGAGTATAGCTACCAAAACATTATAAATGCAAAGAATGTAGAGGCAGAGTTGACCTTCTTATCCTTGCGTTCCTTTGATAACGTAAGGATAAAATTTGACCCTATTGGGTGGGTCAGCCCCTTAATAGGAAGCTGGTACAATCATGAATATGTCATAGAAGATCATTGGGAGAATGTGCTGATGACCATGAGGTTAGAAAGAGAGACTACTACAGACTTAGCCTCCATCTATTGAAAAGGCTAGACTGCCCTGTACTACCCAAAATTCCCAAGGGGATGAATGAAGATGGTGTAGTATTAGACCCCTCATATGAGAATCAAAAGGTGTATAACCTCCCCTTAGCCCTAATCAAATGGGATCAGACTAAAGACATGTCAGTGGACAATAGGGTTAAGGAGGTGATAGAGAGAACTAAGACTTGGTTGAGGAAATCATATCCTATGATCAATCCCAAGCCTACAAAGGAGGTAGAAAGCTCTAAGGGAGCCAGGCAAAAAGGGAAAAAGAAAGAAAAACAAACACCTGCTCCTTGAACTATTGAACAAACTGGCCCTGCTGCAAATCAAGGGAAACAAAAGGCAATGTCAGTTAATGTAGACTTAGAAGAAGAAGAAGATGTTGTGCACCTGGCTAGGAGAGCTACTACAAGTGTCTCAAGTTGTTCTTTTGAAGGTGTCACCACAACATCAGCCTCAGACCTCCTATCACAGCCACTCCTCCTCATGTGTTTATCTCCACTATTGCTACTACTGAGGTAAGGGTTTAGCTTCCTTTCACTACACCACCTTAACCTCCTTCTCACCAAGATAGATTACCAACTCCCTCCATTTCATCACAACCTCCCATTCTCCACCTCCAGCTCATTCTCCACCAGATGATGCTATTACTAAGTTAGGCCTCCCAATGTGGCTAAACAAAATTGTGGAAATGAGGAAAAGGACATATGTTGAAGAGGAGGACTTGGCCATTGTTGCCCAAGTGTTAGGGGCACCTCCCAAAAGCAAGAGGGATAGGACACTCTCACATATATCAACCAATGGATAGGGAATCAGAGTTCATAGAAAAACCATTGGTTGATAAAGAAGAAGCTGCTATGACCTCTGAAGATTATAGCATACAACAGGTCATCCTGGGTTCAAGAACCAGAGAAGAGGATAAGAACGCCCTAAATGATGTTGTGTAGGCAATCTTAGAGAGGATGAAAAAGGATGAGGTGACTAAGGAAGATCTGAAGAAGGAAGTTGCACAGATTTCATCTTATGTCACTCACCTAGTAGGGCCAATTGATGCCTCTACCCCTACCCCTGCCCTGATGGAGGCAATGAACAAAGATTGCACAACTCTTGATCCTCTAGGAATCCTACCCGTAGCTACAACCTGGAAGGACTTATTAGAAACCTTGGGGAAAACAACCATCATGGAAGCTTTGAGGATGTACCACAATATAGAGCATGATCTGGAAGTTGGTGATGAGCTAATGCACACCATTGATGATGACGCTCTTGTGTGGAAAGAATATCTCCTAGTTCTAGAGAAGATTGAGGCCACCCCTCCAAACACAATTTTGCAATTAGGCATATTGGATAAAGGGGATCCTGAAATAATTTTGGAGTGGATCAAACTAGGGAAACTCTGAGCTAAGTTGTTTTATAAATGTAAAGATAAACTGCAGAAGAGAATTGATGTGACCAAACAAGGCACCGATATAGTAGAAGCATTAATAAACTCCATCCCTTGCCAACTCAAGGATGCTTCTTCAGTCATTTTACCAGTATCTAGAATAATAAAGAAATTCTTAGAGATCTTCCAGAAACAACTTTCAGAATAGGGCATTGATAATTTGATAAGGCTAAAGACCCTCTTCACTGAATTCCAAGAGCAATTGGTTGGGTTGGCTAGAGTCCAAGATAAGTTGAAAAGGTCATCGTATTTCTAGCATATCAAAATCAAATATCACAACAAACCTAGTGTAGTGGAAATCCAGGAAGCCATCACCAATTTCAAAAGCCATTTTGATGGAGAGGCATAGTATCCGTGTTCTTCACAAGCATCTATTCTTTGATTTTTTGTCTCTTTCATTTTTGATGAGGCTGACTTCAATTTTGTATTGTAACTAAAATATTTTCAAGCTGACTAGGGACCAAATGTACATGAATAAACGAAAGAACCCTCATATATAGAGGGAAGTTTTGAATATTTGTAAAGGAGGGGGGAAACATAGAGAACTTGTGCAAGCCAAAGTTATGCTTGTACTTTGGCTTGTAAGTGGCATATCTTATTTGCATACAAGGTGTGTGAATACTGCTCTTTTGTAATCTGCCAACATTTTGTCTATCAATTAGAAGACAAATTTTTGGGAATTATTCATGTGTTTTTGCCCTATGGTGGTAATGTACTTGTGTTTCTTTTTCTTGCATATGATGCTGCATTACTAGATACTGTGCCTAAATTGACAAAGCTTAAGTGTGGTAAGTGAATTAGGATTTGGATTCTACGCAGATGAAATGATGTCTCCAAGTTCCTTGTTCTCTTTCTATTTTCCTTGGAATCTTGCACTTGCATTGGTTATGATTGTGTGGAATACTGATCACCCAGTGCTTGTTTAATCAATCCTACTAATGTTCATTGTATGAAGTGAAAAGCCAAGTGTAGAGACTATCCAGGCTCTTTTATTTTCTTTCTTAAACCCTAAACCCCTTTTTTCTTTTTTTACATAGCTTAGGATTAGATTAGTCTCCTGCACTTCACTGAGAACCTACCTAATAGAGGACTCGCCAATTTTCCAGATTGTTGTCACCAACACAAGCCCCTTGAACAAACATTCACATTGTCCACTCTACTATTCTAATACTATTGTGACCCAGTGAAACAGGGACCTTGGGGTAAACCTTAACATTTGTTTACCTTTCAGGAGAGGTAGAGTGATCCATTCGTTCTACTTGAGTTGATGTGTCAAAAAAACCATCAACAAAACTAGTCCTAGAAGGAGGGCATGAGCAATTTGCATCAGTCTAGGGTTTCTCTGACCATTACAAGAAGAAGATTAACTAGATCCTGGTCGGTTGGTGAAGCCAAATTCCAAGAGCTCCAACATCATCGAAAGATCAGGAGTGACCATGGTAAATAGTGAAGGTTAAACTCTAGGTCTGTCAGCCCAACTGGATCTAAGACCCTAGAGACCTTCCCAGAAGAACCACCCCAAGCACCAATGGTCGCATACTTCATGCCAGATCACTTACCTTTGTCCTTGTCTGCTCCTCTCCATCCTATGCCCAAAAATCTTGAGAAATTTTGCCCTAAGTTCATTTATAGAGACAACAAAAAGTGACGAAGAACACATTTAGGCTTTCAAAGAAGTCATTGCTAGGGATGCTATTCCCCATCTCCATGTGGTCATGCACCTCTTCCCTTATTCATTGGGAGAGGTCACCTTTTCATGGTACCTTTATCTACCTACAGGATCTATCGATACTTGGGAAAAACTTGAAGAGGTTTTCACAGATTAGTTTAGGGTATACACTGACCCAAGTTTTATATATCAGTAGTTCACCTCTTGCAAGATTCAACCCAATGAACCCCTGACTATGTTCAACACCAGGTTCCATAAAATTTACAAGAGGCTTACCCAACCCTATGTTGTTGAGGAGGCGGCCGCAATTCAGGCTTACTTTAGAGCCATTGACCCCTTCACAGTTGTTTTACTTAACATAACTTATCAAAACCTAGATACCCTAGCAAAAGTTTATGCTGAGGCCCTTAAGCTACATAGAGAAATGTACCATGTCACTGTAAGGGTGTTTGGGACTATGCCTTCCCTAGGTTTTCGAAGAATGCCTAATCAGATGCCTGCTATCAACCATATGCTCACTAATAAGACTCCTTTGATGAATCTAGTTCCAATGGGTAATTCACTGTTTGGACCACATATCAGCTATACTCAGCCTTTAAATTAGATTGGTCCAAACCATCTGTTACTTGCCCCGGGATAGGCTTATAATAATCAAGCTACTACATCTCATCCTGTTTTGTGTGTCTTTGATCATCCTACAGTGAATCATGCTAACATGGTTAATTCTCAATACACTCATCAAGCTAGTTAATCTACAGTAGCCCCATAGCCTTGTGCAAATTAGACTTCACAATTGGCATCAGGATTAGAGGCTGTAAAAAAAGCACTAGCACAGGTTACCAATGAGCTCACCAGATTTAAGATTAGTAACCATGGGGATTCACATCAAAGTTAGAATAATCAAAACCAAGGACACAACAAGGGTTTCAATTCTCAAAGACAAAATAGGTCCTGGAACACAAGGCCAAACAATGGAGGAGTACCTTCTCCTTTAGATCAAACAAATCCAGTAAACTTCACTGAGATAAAACCTCTACCACATTATTGTAGGTTACATGACACCTCAGATCATTCTGAGCTCAACTGCACTGAAATGTCCAAGATAACACAAATATTTTAGGCTGATAGATATATACAACAAGATGAAAATGATAACCCTCGTGGAGATGTGGGGACTGCCTTGCAATTTGACACATATGTTTTCCCTTATGAAGAGGAAAATGAGCCTAAGATTGAGGTCCAAGCTTATCAATAGTTCAAAAGTAACTACTACTTGAGGAACAAAGGTAAAGAGCCCCTCACTACTTCCATCCCACCAAACTACAGTAGTGTCTCACTTGATCCTAATGCAGATAAAAATCCACTTCCTCTAGTGGGACCCACGGATGGAACTTTTAAAGCTAACCAATATAGGGGCAGAATACAACAAGTTCAAAATATGACCTCATGTATGATATAAAGAAAACTGAATCCAACATATCAATCTTAGATGTAGTGTAGGAATGCCCAAACCAACGAGAGAATTTTCTCAAACTCTTACAAGGAAAGGATCAAACCAAGAAAATAGCAGTGAAGGCTACAACTGATGATATCTTGGCAACCTTATACAAAGAAGTGAGGACGGTTTGGACAGGCAAAAAGCATCATAAAACTTGCAACTTTCAGACAATGTGAGTAAGTCATGAGAAAGGTAATCAAGAGAAACTTCCTATTTTAGGAGGATGGCTCAAAGTCTCCCATAACAATGGCAAGTAGAAAACACTTCGGAGTCCGCTACGAGTGCTTGAGGAGTTGGTGGACCAGCAAGTCTGCCACTTATTCAGTACAAAGGAGGAGGGGCTACGTAATGCCATCAAAGAAATTGTAGGGATGAGGGGAGCGCAGGGCAACCATATCCATGACGGTGTCCTTTTAGAGCATTTCTACATGACTGTCGTCCAAGCCATAGGGTCTCTTGCTAGGGTGTCAAGATTTACAGGTTTTTTGGTCAATGAGGGGATTAGGGATGATATTATTGTAGGCCAGCACACCAACCCAAATCCAAAAAAAGGTTTCATCTATGGAGTCTTCGATGTGGAGGCAATCAAGAAGAAGAAGAAAACTGAAGAAGCCCTCAAGATCTTCAAAGAGGGACTGGAAAACTGCAACATGACTACTTTTGCAAACTTTGTAAGCCTATATGGCGATCTGTTCTCAGTAGAACAATTGGAATGAATTAACTCCCTCGCAGATGGGATAAACTCCATCTTAGAGGCTATGTAACTTTTGATATTTTGATGTAACTTATTATCCTCATGAATGCAAACATCATCACAAATGTTGGAAACACATTCTTGGTTCAAATTGACATCTATCTCATTAACAAAGAGATTAGAAACTTTAGGTATACCAAGAAGAAAGTCAAGATCATGTATCTCAAGTTTGACTCTTAATCCATGCTTTCCTTAGCGAGACTATCCTTAAGAGTACACTTGTGGTAGCTGAAAAACTCACATTTACATGACCAACAATTATAAAATTGTGCCTATATCATGATTAGCACTAAGATCTGCAAGTTTTGTCCCCATGGAGTGTACATTTGCAACACTACACAAGCACAAAAGTCTTCAATTACATCTTCAAGATGGTCATCCCAATCATCTAGTTCATCATACAAGGAAATTAGCTCAAGAGGAGGAGTTAGATAATTAACTTCTAGGAACACTAAATGGTACCCTTCCATTAGCCTCAAGGGTTCAGTAAAAAACATAGTGGCCCTAGTTAGCAGGTTGTATGGGGAGAAGTATGCTTCTCATTTTCAAGAATGCTAAGTCTCATTGCTACATATGTTGTTTAAAGAAGGGCCAATTTTAAACTAGGTAGTTGTTTTGTCACTCACTTTGTTCAATGAAATGACGAGAGTCGAATCTCCTTATATCATTGTAGATTTGCATACAACAACCTCCAATATAATAACACCATACAATGCACACTTAACTTTACAGTACCTTAGCCCAAACATGATGCTACAGAAATATGAAGGTACCTCCTACTAAAGATGTCGTGCTATAGACCAGATATCACTATATGGTATATATCACATCTACAGTAACAATTTCCTTCCAAATGTAGGGTTATAGTCTATGATTAACATGCATAGACCTTTCTAGTGTTTACAAGATATTCCTTAGTCAACACCATACTAGTGTCCACAAGATGTTTCCACAATTAAAATAAGAAATTAATGCTACTTTACAACAATAAGCAAGCCTTCAGAGAGCTTAAAGTTTCCATTTACATCCATGCACAATAACTTAATCAACCCTTAGGATTTTATGGACAATGAAATAGAAGGTCCTATATTCCATTTATGAGTCCTCTATCCAAATGACACGGTGATCACAAGTACATAATATCTATTCTGTGGGTAGTGCTCAGTCATTCAAACACAGGGAAGTCCATACTATGATAAATTTGTTCACAAATAGTCTCCAATTTAATAAATACTAGTTTGAAATCACATTTCTAAGTTAGTGCAAGTCATTACAATGAACTCAAAGGTCATTCTCATCAAACAAATGCCTTCGCAATAGACTGTTCTAGTTACAAGTACAATACAACTATTGCAATGTTACACAACTATATGCAATTGACAAAACCCATTCTTTCCAAGAGTCAACTGGTAATCAAATACAATCATGTAGTGTTGTTTCAACATTGTACTCCATTGTGGCTTCAGTAATGCAAACCTCATAACCTTGGAGGGAGTGTTGGGGGGCAAGTTGACCTGAACCAAGGATCCAAAACCATCCCAAAACCCCACCTAGGAGTGGCATTATTAATCCCAAGAAGACCTCACATCCACAATTGAGAGAGTGGAAATTTATAGGTGAAATATGAACACCATTAGGGTTTACAACCATGTCAAAAAAGATAACCATGAACCAGGCCAAGTTTCCTCAAGACTCATGGTATGTTGCAATGATAGCATTCTAGCCAGGGTTTGAAACTCCACCTCAAATTGTGACCAAATTAATGTAGCTTCCTTCATGATAGAAATCCAAAACATAATAACCAAAGTTTTGCCACAGTTCGTAAGTCCCATGATCTTAAGTCTGAACTCTCACAGTTAACAATATTTTCCTCATCCAAACCCTTTAGCATAGGCTTTCACAAGATCACATACAGTTACACCAGTTAAAGGAAATGTTTCACCAAAATGGTCAGTGTAATTTTATAAGAATGGATGACAAGGAGCTTTACTTCAAAGAAAGGTTAGCTTAGTTGAAGAAGACCAGTTGGTGATTTGATTCTTAGTCTCCAACCCAAACAACAAGACACTCAGCCAACATGATGAGCACACCCAAAGTCTCCCTTCCTCTAAATCACTTACAGTCCAACCATCAACCTTCCTTCCTTGACCCCAAGGAAAAAAGAAGAATTCCTCCCCAAAATGGTTCCCCACTCCTTCCTTTTCTCCTTCACATACCCCAAAACCAAGCACATTAAAGACTAGTACTTCCCAAAGCTGTTATGGCAGAGGAGAGTTAATGCCTACTGCCAATGATGGCTCCTTCTCAACAAAAAAAATGTGTATATTAAAATTTAAATGTCCACTATTATATTTGAAAGGTTTGAAATATAACCAACAACGTAACTGTAATGCATGCCCCCTTTAAGTCTTATAATAAAAGGTTAGGAAACAAAGACTTGAGATAAACCCTTTGGTTTGTTCACTTAGGAGACCACCTGAATACTCAATGATAACTACATCCACATGATCAACAAGAATGACAAGTGACCTATGAATAACAATCCACTTGAGTCAAAAAGACAAGAAGACCAATAGAAACCAAACACAATAAACATAGTACAACTATAACTGTTTGTCTCAAGTATCACTCTATAAACCTCTTCAAAGATTATTGAAACTCAACACAAGAAATGCAAATTGACATATTAAAACAACAATATCCAACTAAGTTATTGAAAGTCAACTATTGATACCTCGTTCTCCATCCAGATTACAAAATCGGTCCACTTTTTGCTTTGTAACATTTCCTTTTCAAATTGTGTTGGTTGCCAACCATATTTCTCCTCCTGTCAAAACATGGCACATGGACTAGTTAAACTAATTAATATGCAATCATTTACTTTTTCCTAGGAAATTAAAAAAATATCATTTAACATATTAAATATACTTACAAATGTACAGATCAAGGCCTGTAAACCATTCTAGCCACTGTGATGAGCGGCACAAAGTTTGTCAAGCCTAGCCTTGGAGGCCTTGTCTTGAAACATATACTAATTCAATTTAATTATGCACAAATAAAATTTAAAAATTGTTTAATAAATTTGATAAAATTTTATGAGCAAATTCAAATACCTATGTACTCTCCTCTTCGGACTTCCTCCATACATCAGACTTCTCATATGCTTTTACAATCTCTTTCCATACTTTCAGACTTACATCAATTGGCCTTTTTTTTAGCCTTAGCTCGAGAGGGATTTTTTTATCTTCTTTGTTTGGTTGCACCAAAATCTCTTGCAGTTTTGAGACATTCGTAGCTTTATTTTCTTTATAGACCAACCTGTGCCAAATTCAATCTCCATGTCATGGATAAATGCTTTTTGTAGGTACATGGGTATCTTTGAGAATGGAAAATGTAGATGGTCTTTGAACCGTTGAAGGCATGATTCCTTCAACCTATTCACAAACGTTTTTCCAGCATCTATCATTCGTACTTCCCTTGAAACCACATCGTATTCTATCTTGGTATCGTAGCTAATAATGCAAGATGCAAAACATGGCATGGTGGTTGAAGAAGTCTGTGTTCTAGGAGTGGCTGGGACATTGGAAGCCTCTACTCCCTGTTCCACATTATTAGAGGTTACTGTTATTGATTTCCTCCTAGATCTTTTGCCTGATCCATGACTGGTTGGGGAATCAATTGATTCCCTTTGACACTGTTGATTTGGTTGCAATGTTTCAGGGGCTTTACTAGATCATTTTTCTATGTCTCTGGCAAGCATTGTCAAGTCAACACCATCCAATTTGTCCACTGCCTCTACCCCCAATATGGAAGCCAATGCCTCTTTATCTTTGTCAGTCTCATGACCCTATATATATATATTTCTTCTTTTAAATTTAGAAATAGAAAACTAAATACTAAAAATCAAAGAAACAATGGAAATATTTACAAATCCATAAATTGATAGTGAATTACCTGATTGTGGCCAGAGTTTGCTCCCTTCCCTCTATTGCTTGTCATTTTGAGGCGACCTAGGGCAAATTATTTTCGTCCAGTTTGTGGAGGCAATCATAGCCAGGTATGAATTAACAACGTGCTTGACCAATCGTAGCTAAAAACAAATCCTTATAGCTCGTATTTTTGGTATGATGTACAAAGAGACCTTATTCGACAGGCCTTCCAAAAATGGGAAATGCAAGTTATACTACAAGCAAGGATAATTAACAACATTACTACTCAAATTTACCCTAAAGTGTGTGTACAACATCTTAGAAAAACTTTCTTTGAGCTCAAAATTATATCAAAATTGATAAAAACCTAGGTCAAGAGTAAATTGCTCAGCAATTGGAACTTACTTGCTAAAAGGAAGATGAACAAGCTTCATTGAATGGCTGAGGTAGCTAGAAACCCAAAATTTAGCATCAGAAACCCCAAATTTAGCAGCTAGCTAAAGCAATTTTTTATCTTCTGGATGTCTAGAACCAAAAATAAATAAAATACAAATTCACGGATCCATTGTAGAAACTTTTCAGTAACTTCCGTTTTCAACCTAATAAAATTGTTGCTTCGCAGCCTACAATTCTTAACAGGAAACCTAAAATAGAGGCAGAGTACACTGTGTTGTGGGCTTAAATGTATTAACTTGAATTTGTGTTTTTGTTGTGTGGTATGTTTTAACGCAGGCAGGAATTTAAAAAAAAAAATTTTGATTCATTAGTCAGCGCTAAAGTCGGTGTCTATAACACTGACTTTAGCGCCAACTTTTAGCCCTAAATGTAATCTCTTTGGGTCTCCAAAACTGGTGCAAAGTGAGCCTAATTTAGCGCCTAGCTATACCAAACTAAAATGTTCCTCATGCCAACATGCCAATTATACATCCTAAGGGTCCTCATGCCTCGGGGCATAAAAACAAAGAGTCAAAGAAAAATCAATCCAAAAAGTTATCCAAGCCCATACCTCCACAAGCAAAGTCCAAAACCAAAATGGTATGGGTACCTAATCAACAAGAAATCAAGTTAAATGAGGCATCTACCTCTAAAAAATCCCAACCATCTACTCCCATCTCAAATTCCCATTCCGCTCAAAAGTGTCAAAACATTCTATCCCACAAGCAAAACAAAAGTAATAATACGCCTAAGTCTATGTGGGTTCCTAAATCCCTTCATCATCCATCTCCTAAGAAAACATCTCCACTGCACCCTACACCACCTCCGTATCACAAGCTTCAACATTTATCGCGATGTGTGCAACCATTGGTCATGTTTCCCTTCCATTCCGCAATAAATCTACCATCATTCATCCACTATCCTACATACCCTCCACATACCATCCCTATGCTCCATGCTTTGGCATAAGTCTGACATAATCCACATCATAATCCACTATTTTCCCTACATAATCCACTTTTCTGCCCTCTAGAATCCACGTCATAATCCACTATCTACCTAATCCATTTTCCTTCCATGTATCCCTTACCAACATTGATGAGGGCACTCGACATGGTCCATGCGAGGACATCATTCTCTAATGGGACTATAACCTTTTAGTGCAATGCAACGCATCCTTCAACCCTCAACCCTAAACACTATACCTTAAACCCTAATCCCTCCACCCTAAACCCTAATCCCTCAACCCTAAACGCTATCCCTAAATCCTGAAGCCTCAACCCTTAAACCTTAAACCCTAAACCCTATCCCTAAACCCTCAACCCTAAACACTATATGTTAAACCCTAAACCCTAATTCCTCAACCCTAAACACTAATCCCTTATCGCTAAACCGTAAACCCTATCCCTAAAGCATCAACCCTCAACACTTGAACCTTAAATCCTAAACCCTATCCCTAAACCCTAATCCCTCAACTCTAAACCCTAAACCATCAACCCTCAACACTATACCTTAAACCTTAATCCCTCAACCCTAATCCCTAAACTCTAAACCATCAACCCTCAACACTATACCTTAAACCCTAATCCCTCAACCCTTAATCCTTAACCCTAATCTTAAAGCTAAACTTAAAACTTCCACTCATTCCACCATCCCCAAGGGATCCAAAAATGTAAAATTAGATGCCTCTACTGATAAAGCCAAAATCCTAAGGGTCCTCATGCCTAGGGACATAAAAACAAAGCGTCAAAGAAAAATCAATCCAAAAATTTATCCAAGCTTATACCTCCACAAGCAAATTCCAAAACCAAAATGGTATGGGTACCTAATCAACAAGAAATCAAGTTAAATGAGGCATCTACCTCTAAAAAATCCCAACTATCTACTCCCATCTCAAATTCCCATTCCGCTCAAAAGTGTCAAAAAATTTCATCCCACAAGAAAAACAAAAGTAATAATACGCCTAAGTCTATGTGGGTTCCTAAAGCCCTTTATCATCCATCTCCTAAGCAAATATCTCCATTACACCCTACACCACCTCCGCATCATAAGCTTCAATGTTTATCATGATGTGTGCAACCATTAGTCATGGTTCCCTTCCATTCCACAATAAATCTATAATCATTCATCCACTATCTTACATACCATCCCTATGGTCCATGCTTTGGCATAAGTCTGACATAATCCACATCATAATCCACTTTTTGCCCCTCTAGAATCCATGTCATAATCCACTATCTGTCTAATCCATTTGCCTTCCATGTATCCCTTACCAACATTGATGAGGGCACTCAACATGGTCCATGTGAGGATACCATTCTCTAATGGGACTATAACCTTTCAGTGCAGCGCAACGTATCCTTCAACCCTTAACCCTAAACACTATACCTTAAACCCTAATCCGTCCACCCTAAACCCTAATCCCTCAACCCTAAACGCTATCCCTAAAGCCTGAAGCCTCAACCCTTAAACCTTAAACCCTAAACCTTATCCCTAAACCCTCAACCCTAAACACTATACCTTAAACCCTAATCCCTCAACCCTAAACCCTAATCCCTTATCGCTAAACCTTAAACCCTATCCCTAAAGCCTCAACCCTCAACACTTGAACCTTAAATCCTTAACCCTATCCCTAAACACTCTGCCTAAACCCTAATCCCTCAACTCTAAACCCTAATCCCTAAACCCTAAACCCTAAACCCTCAACCCTCAACACTATATCTTAAACCCTAATCCCTCAACCCTCAACCCTAATCTTAAAGCAAAACTTAAAGCTTCCACTCATTCCACCATCCCCAAGGGATCCAAAAATGCAAAATTAGATGCCTCTACTGGTAAAGCCAAACATCCTAAGGGTCCTCATGCCTTGGGACATAAAAATAAAGAGTCAAAGAAAAATCAATCCAAAAAGTTATCCAAGCACACAGATTGGCCTGAAACTAGGAGAGTCCCACCGATGCAAACTGACATTTCAAAATTCAAAAAATCTGTTGCATTCATTTCCAGTGATGGACATTAATGGCCGCGCGAACGAACATTATATGAACAATTTTGATTGAAAAGGGATTGAACTTGTTAGAACTAGAAAATTTTTCACATCTCTCACCAACTTCTTCACACTTATCCTAGTTGTATACCATGGAAATTGGATACATTATAATTTTGTGATTAAAATAATTTATGAAAAATTTGTGTGACAAGATCCATATTAACTCCTATTGCTAAAACATGTGTGACAAAATCCTATCAGAACAATTACATTTATGAACAAATCCTCATAATATCTTTTCCTAAGTGTATCGGCCTAGCAACACTTCATCGTTGGAACCCTATTTATAGCTCCACCAACAGCCCTATGAAAAACAATTTACAACCTTATCTGTCTAAAAATACCCTGTCGAGCTAACCTTTGAAGTCCTTCCCCCGATAGACCGATATAGCCAACTACAGTGAGCTCATCGTTGCAACACATAGTCATCGGTAGGATAGATATTCATACTCCCCCGATGACCCAATATAACTGTGGGTTGTCCAAAATTAGACATAATCGGCTGAACATGCCCTCATCGTTGGAGTTCCCATCATACTCCCACCGATAGTCCTATAAACATAACATGTAGCCATATCGGGCTAACAATATCCTATCGGCCTAACTCTTGAGAGTCCCTCACCGATAGACCGATAAATTCAACAAAAGCTAGCACATCATTGTGATTCATAAACATCAGCGGAACAAATGTTTCTGTTCCCCTAATAACCCGATATGACCATAAGTTACCCAAAGGTGCAATATCGCCCAAGCTAAGGTACATCAAGGTAACGTTACCTGGCATCCCACCGATACACCGACACAAAGAGTTCATCGATGAAGGAAGCTGACATCGGTGAAACATAAATAACATTCTCAATGATGCAGCGATAATAATTATTGTGACATCCTGAGGCATCATTCAGATATTCAAAATAAATTACATGACAGAAATGAAAGGTGCATTTATGAACCAGTCATAAAAGTGAGTTGCGCCACACTTTGATCACACTGTAAAACTTGAACAAATTGCAAAAGGGGCTGAAGGAGAAGGGGATTGAAGCTCTCACACAGTAAAGCGAAGAAAAACTAGTGGGAAAGTGAAATTCAAGTAAGTACACCGATCCAAGATGAGAAATTCTGTCTCTTAAAGGTTTGAATTCAAGCAATGGGAGATAGTGCAGAAAAACCTAAAAATAAGAAACTGAAAACTGAAAAAAGACCATTAAACCAAAACTTGATAGATCAGTGTCCTAGGTCAGGACCAAGACCAAAAAGAAGTGTACAGATGAACCCCTCACATGATTGATTGTTGGACAATCACAAGGACTTGGGAGATGTATCGACTCCACTACGAGGGTACGAACTTTTCTTATACCACTACAAAAAACAATATAGGTTTTTACCAGTCTATAACCTATGGAGGCTAAACCTAGGGAGATTAGTTGTGCTAGAGGTGTTTGTCAATGTGGAATTAATGAAAGCCCTTGCCAGTAAATATGATCTGAAAACGAGAACTATTCGGACACACAGTGGTGATAATTTACTAGTTATTTCAAAAGATCTCATTTCCAATGTATTTCAATTAGAGTGTGGTTTTGATTTACCATTCACAATCAGAGATCTACTGCTAGAGTATCGTCATATGGATACTAGCTATAAAAGGTGGAAGTTGGCCTTACATAGGCCTAAGAATGAAGAAGGACAATTAAGGAAATTCTCTAGTAATGAGAATCCTCCATTTCATGAAGATTTGTTTGTAGAGTGTTTTCGATACACCTATTATGTAGCTAGTAAAGTCTTGGGAGTAGAGGTCCCACCTCTAATGTCAATTGCACCAATGGTTTTAGCCACAGATGTACAGACTAAGTAAGCCAGACCTTTTGACTATGCTAGCTTTGTGGCTAATGCCCTAAATCAAGGGCTAGAAAAAATAAAAAATGATAATGATAGGATCAACTTCAAACACTATTCCTTATTAATGCATTTGCTTTTGTATGAGAGACATGATAGAGGATTTGGGAGCAGTGAACTAAGGATAAGGGATTCTTTTGATAATGGGGATCCTAAACCTGTACAAATGTGGACTTCGTTATGGGATAGCCGATTTGGTAGATCTCACTACCTCTACTTTGAAGAGTTTTTTGGAAAACCTTTAATGGAGTTACTGGGATATCCTCGGGATTATAACCTATCCCCAAGGATACAGAGATTTCTAAGACCCAAAGAAAATGACCCAAAAATTAAAGTAGACCATAACTAGGGAGATTGGTATGCTTTCCATGACTGCACAGTGATAAGAGTTTATGGATTTGAGGGCACCCCACATTTGCTGCCATGAATAGTTCCTAATCGGATTGCCCATCTAGAGATTGTGAGACAATTAGAAAAATTTGATGCCATACACCTCAAGAAGCATAACAAACAGTTAATCATGCCTAGCACTCTATGTTTTGGAGATTTCACAGTGGTCACAAATGAAGGGTATGAAGAAATTAATACTAAATTGGCACCGTTCAATCTTCCTATAGGTAAAGAAAGACAAAATTTTGATTTAGAGGGTTTTATTCATAAAGCAAATATTTCACAAGGGCTCTCAGGATATGAACATTTATTTTCAGAGGAAGATGTGATTAGAAACTGTGATGAGCCCTCTACTATCAACATAATGGGTACATTCAACAAAGTGATACTTGTTGATGAATGGAAAAGAAAACATGTCCAATCTTATTCAAAAATGTTTTGTGAAATACAGGATCCACTGGCAAGGATTGAACAATTGATTGCTCATGCAGATGAAATCATAAAAGATGTGCCCCTGGTTATTTTTGATACAACTTATATAATCTATTTAGGAACTCAAGCTGAAGACATAGAGCTTCTGGGCTACGAAGCCTCACAACCTACCCCTCAAGTATGTTTTTCTGTAGATACTGACATAAGTGAAGAAGGGGAAAGTGATGAAGAAAGTGAACAAATGAAGCAAATAAATGCTCCTGAAATAGCACAATATGAGCATCCTCCTGAATTGAATGATGTAAAGTTTGAGACATCAGATGAATTATTAGATGACATTAGAATCTTGGTTGCGTAGATATTTATTTTTGATGATGATTTTATTAAAACTCCCGAATTTAAGTCATTTGTCTATGATTATAGAGGAAAAAAGGTGAGAGAAAAAATGTAAGATGTCACATCTAAACAAGAGGTTACTGCTTTGGATGAATTAAAGGGAAGTTGATAAAGAGATGGAGTCCATCACTCCCAAAAGAGGAAGGGAGTTGCTTCAAGAAGCCAAAGTATTGCTCTTGTCAGGGTGGGATATGAGTTCAGCAATTGTGTTTGATAGCTTTAGGAAGAGAGAAGACAAAACAATGAATTTGACTGAAGAAGCCACTGATAAGATATACTCAGGATCAGGATCAGGGTATAATGCAGATGAAGCCACTCTACTCATTTGGTCACTTTACCCATAGGATAAGAGATCGGCAATTGCTAATAATTCAAATCAAATGTTTGGTCATCTCTTAGTCAAAAGGGTAGGGTATGTTGTGTTGATAACTGAGAGGGGGGGGTGAATCAGTTATCCTACTAATTTCTTCTTTCTTTACTTTCTTAATAATCAATGTAGCATTAATTCAAATAAGCAAACATAACCATGAAATGGAAATACACATGACAGTATTTTTGACATGGAAACCCTGTTAAGGGAAAAACCACGGGGTGATTAACCCAAGATTGTATTCTCTGTTAGAAGAATGGAAATACAAAATGGCACTTGCCAATTAGGGCTCACTGCCTAAGCACACTACTCACAAAAGGCACACTGCCTACAAAAGGCACACTGCCTACAAGAGACACACTGTCTACAATTTATAAAGAGTGTAATACAGTACTTGAACTGATAAGGAGCATCAACATATGCTGGGGTTCAGTTCCGGTTAGGCTCAGTACACTGATCTGCTGCACTTCATCTTTCCTCTTCTTTTATGCTGCTCTCCTTTCACATACGAAATCTTCCTTTCTGCTTTTATTCGGGTTTATTGCTTTTCTTCGCATATTACATACAACCACAACTACTCTCACAACTAAATCCATCTTGTATATATATCCGCACAAGTGATTTCATCACCTTTCTAGTCAGCATCCAGAATAGTCAATCTTTTCACAAACTCTGATCTGTCAGCTGAATTCTTTCTTACCAAGTAATGTGGATCAAGGATATACTATAGAAGTCATCAATCATGTCAGCCAAACATAACTTATGCCTTAAGAACCTTTTCCATTATCAGTAACACATCCAGAATAAAGTCTGATGTTCTGCCAGTCAGTTCTTCCTTTGTTTACACTGTCACTTGGGAACCCGACACTCAAGCATTCATATCTCTTTATCCTTTCCACACCGGAGGCTCAAACCCTGGAATCTATCAGTCAAGATACTCCTCTTGACTTCCCCAAATCCGCACTTCACTGAGATACTTCTACTGAGAGATCCGAACCTGTCTGTCGGACCTTACTGACTGCTCTGTTCTTACTTACCGGACCTCAACACTTCTTCAATCTGACTTCTGGTGAGGACCTATCATGACTTGCAGATGTGTGGGATAACCTTTGTTTCCATCAATGATAACATTCATGATTCCATATAGTGTCTCTTGCCAACAATCTCCCCCTTTAGCATTGATGGCAACACTTAGTGAAAAATGACTAAGTGTCACACTAAACTCCCCCTTGGCTGATGCTCTGTCTCTATGTACATTTACCTAAGCTCCCCCTTAGTTGGATTCCTCATTTTTCACTGCTCCTCACTCCCCCTTTGACATCAATGGCAAAGGGAGGGTCCGCACATCAAAATTTTCAAAATTTTAACTATACTTGTCCGCATAAATATATACATATGGCATACTTACATATACTGAAGTATGTCTGCAAAAGTTGTTTTTAATTGAATGAATTATGTAGCCCAACTTTGCTTCTTTCTATCCAAAATTGATATATGACCGCTCAACAAGAATGCAAATGCATCTGCCCTTTTTAGATCTGTTGGATCATTGGTCCGGGCTGTGATTTGAGCTTCGTTTATGGCCTCATGCATGACCTCTAACTTAGGGACAATTATCCCTCTGAGCTCACTCAACCTACTAATTCTACTTTTCTTCTCTTTTTCAAGCTTCTTAGTTTCATTCAAAACTACAACCATTTGACATTCTTGATTTATTATGGATGTAGTAAGTGGATCAAAATTTTGAGAAAGTTTTATCAGTTTATCCTCCTGTTCTTTCATTTTCTTCTCAATCTCCACTGTTGTTTTAGACCGGGATATACAAAATTTGTATACATCACCTCCATCCTTAAGGGCATTTTCCAAACTTTTTATCCCAATACCCACAACTTTTCTGTCATTTGAAATTACCCCTTGCAGCTCTGAGAATCTCTTATCCAAAAATTCTTTTCTAACCTTCTCCTCAGCTGATTTCTCTAGAGAATCAAAATGTGTGCTAACACTATTGACTAGAGTTTTGAGATTACCAGAAGAGGAGGCTGTGGAATCCTTCTGAAAAGATGGCATGATCTTTTCCAACACTCCGGATGCTACCTCTATAAGCTCACAGTCTTCCATGTGAGATTTCAGTAGTTTCTCTTTGACCTTCGCATTTGCAAATGAAGCTATTTTCATTGTTTGCACTGGAGATAGAGAGTCAAAATCTAATGGCCCTTTTAGTAGTTCTGGTTCATCAATCTCCATAGTTGCTTTTGTCAAAAAGTCCTTGACTGATTTTGCAGTGTCTCTTGCTGGAGATAGATTCTTCTTTTCTTCTGCAATCATAGAACTATCTTTTGGAGCTTTCTCCCCTTCCACAACCTTTGTACTGATATCTTCTTTTCCCTTCACCTCTGCTTCTTTCTCCTTTATTCTTTCTTCTCCTTTGGATCTGGAGTCAGCAGGGGAAACCGGAGGAGTGATGTTAGTCTGTTCATGGGCCACCTTTTCCAAAGCAGAGGATTCCAAGTCCTTAGCTGTTTCTGGACCGGTATTCATTACCTCTTCTGTCATTTTCTTAGAAGATTCTTCTGCAACACTTGTGGTCGAGGGGTCAGTACCCAAGTCCTCTATAATAGGAAGATTAAATCTTTTGAAGGCTTTCTAGAGGATCTCTTCTGTGTCCTTAGCTACCTTGTTAGTCTCACCAAGCATAAGTTGATTCATCCTTGCTTTGCTCCTGAACTCATCCTTACAATCTTTGAATACCATATTCATTGTCTTGGGATCGATTGAAGGATATAGTTGAATTGCTATCTATTCCCAGATTTCTAGGTCTTTGGCTTGGGCATTGTTCTTTCTTGTTTCTAGTTCCTTCTCCAAGCTTTTAGGGACGAGAGATATAATTTCAATAAATGCTTTGTTGTAGATATTTAGGTACCTGACTATGGCATCTTGCAATATTTTCTGATCTACTTCACCATAATCATCATAGAACTCAACCATTGGCTGAAGATTTCTGTCCACTGTGACTGATTTGATTATGTCATCAATGTGAAGAGTGGGTTTTTCAACATATTCCTCTGTCTTTTCTTCTTCCTTCTGTCCGGTAGAGGGTTCACTGGATGTTTTCTTCTTTTTCTTCATTTTCTTGATTTCTTCATCAGATTCAGTCTCCTCTTCATCCCTTTGACTGACATAAGCTCTTGTAGATTTTGTCTTTGTTCTTTTCTCTCCTTTGCCAGATGATTGTGCTTCAGGTTCTGATGTTCTTGAGCCTTTGGCAGTGGTAGGTGCAGATCTCTTTGATGATCTGGTCCGGGTGGAAGGTTTTGCTGGAACACTTTCCTCATTTTTCTTTTCTGCCTTCTTCTTCTCTTCCTCAGCCCTTTCCATCTTTTTCTTGTTGGCATCAAGTGCCTCCTTTGAGATGCCAAAGCCTTTGGCAATATCTTCTACTTCTTTTCTCACTTTCCTCTTGATCTCTGGCTGCCTTAGCTCTGTATGAATTTTCACACTTAGTTCTTCAAAGGTACCAAATCTTTTTGCTTTTGGGTCCTTTGGCTGACTAAGCATGTATTGAACATGCAGCTCTACAATTTGTTCATCAACTTCATACCCCATAGGCATGATCCAATTTGTCCTTGGCTCTACTGCCTCCATTAGGCATTGATCAGTGTCTACCATGAAGCACACTGTATCCTTGTATTTCTCAACTACTAATTTGGGGATTCTTTCTCTGATTTGCATTGTATTTTGAAAGTGCTTGAAGTAACCCCACAGATCTGTATTCCTTTCCTTAGCATCCCCAAGTTCATGCAAGTAATCTCTGATCTGAATTGCTACCGGTTTGTAATTTTGCCATACCCATCCATTTGATCTGGGCAACTCATTCATGAAGTAGAAAAATAAACATAATATTAGTCCACCATATTTAAAGGAGTTCTTCTTGTCCTTTTTGATCTTCTTTATGTTTTCCATTAATTGGCTCAAAAGAAGTTCACAGAGATCATATTCTGCATTCTTTCTCAGCATCTCATAGGCAGTATATACTGCAGTTCCAGATACTGAATTCTCCCTACTGGAGTGATATATCTTGTATCCTATTATCATAGATGCAAACTTGATATCCGGGTCAGTAATATCTTCAATGGTCATTGCCCTCTTATCAAATTTTGATCCGGTGGCCTCAGTTACAATGTTGTTTTTGACAAATTTCAGGACAGGTATTCCTCCGGAGGAGTGTAAACCAGTTACTGCCCTAATTGCCTCCTTGGTAATTTTGCAAGGTCTATTTAGCCATAG
This sequence comes from Cunninghamia lanceolata, assembly GCA_027924645.1. Taxonomy (NCBI): domain Eukaryota; kingdom Viridiplantae; phylum Streptophyta; class Pinopsida; order Cupressales; family Cupressaceae; genus Cunninghamia; species Cunninghamia lanceolata. Next base: position 419,873 of record BSBN01000197.1, read on the forward strand.
AAAGTTGTCATGTACCCTATTCAACACATACCGGACCCATTCATCTTCTTCAAAGCAGGGCAAATGAATGAACTGATCAAAATGTTTCTCCTGGATGCCCTTATATTTTGGTTTAAGCTCAAAAGCATCGTCTATCAATTGTTTGTGATAGATATCTCTTAGTTTGAATTCCCAAACTCTTCAATATTTGCGTGTATGTAAACCCTAATATCTTCTATGTGCAAAACACAATGCGGAACACTAGAGAATGCTCCTAGGGGATCTACCTCCAATGATTTGTATGGATGTTTCTTGAATTCAGGGTGGGGCCTATCAGAGATCTTTACTATATTCAGAGTATCCATCATCAAGAATTCTACTGAGAAATATCAAGAACGGAGAATACCTTTTTACGCTATTTAGGGCAAACGATGAAGTCTGAATTGATTTGAAAAAATCGTCTTGATCTTTGGGGAAATTTTGTTGCAAAGCTCCTTTTCTCTTTTTCCTCGAATGTGAATGTGCAAATGATGACCAAGAGAGACCTTATATTTCTGTAAAAAAAACCTAATTCCTTGTTGCAATAAATGCATACCTTAAGTTGTTTCGGTTGCTCTATTTTCCTTGTTTAGAGAGAGAGAAGCTTATCTGGATCATTGTGATACCTGTATGATTGTTGCTAGTGATGAGTCATAATGTCACTTCTTCTTTTGATCATCCCATATGTCCATAAAACAAGATGTTTTATTTTGAATTCATACCGGATCCAGCTTGTGAAAAACCTGTTTTACCGGAAGACTATTTTCCAGATCAATTCTGGAAGGATTTGATTCTTCAAATCTTCTTTTGGATCTCTCAAATCTTTACCATACCCCTTTTAGATGTTTCTCTTATGAGCCCTTTTAATCCACAACTCTCCTTGTGCCAGTTCCGGCACCAATTGACTGGCTGGGGGAACAAGGTTTTCTTTGTGTCTCCCCATGAGCCAGAGCTCACTTTTTAATTTTCAGAAGGAATATTAGCACCAGAGTCTAGTGTGGATCTATCCCCTATATTCTCTATACCTTTCTTCACCCAAATCTTGTTCATCTCCCTTTGAACTTCATCCGCATTCATTTTCTGTTTTCCTTTATCTTGATTCTGATTATGATATACCGGACCTCTTTTGTCCTGATTCTTGCTTCTATAGAATTTTGCAATATGACTGAATCTATTGCAAATTTAGCAAAAAACATTTCTTTGCATATTTGATTGATATCTTCTTGATCTGCATTGATTAGCCATATGACCCATTCTATTGGATGCAAAGCATCTACCATTAAATGAGTTGTTTATTTGCATATTTCTGCATTCATGAGATTTGTGTCCATACCTTTTGCAGTTGAAACATTGTCCGGAGAAGGATGTATTAGTCTAATTCATTCTCTTTCTGCACTGATTAGCTTTATGACCAAAGTTATTGCAGTTGTGGCAGTATCCATTGAAGGATGGATATCTTTGAGCATTAGGCTGCCTTACTAGAGGTCTTCTAGACCTGTTCCTTGGATTTTCTGATCCAAAATTCTTCTAACCGGATCTGGAGCTTTCTCCTTTCTCATATCCCAAACCACACTTGTCATCTACCTCTTTTTGACTTTCAAGGAGAACTTCAAGTTGAGCAGAACTTATCTTGAATTTCTCTTTATATTCATTTGCTGTTTGAAGATCCCTTTTAAGAGAGACAATTTGATCCTCAAGTTTTTCTTCATTATCTTTAGCATCTTCAAGATCAGATTCAAGATGTCTGATGATTCTATCCATCTTGTGGCAATCTTCTGATTTCTCCTTGAGGGATTGTCTTAGATCATCTTCAGTTTTTCTTTTCTCTTCAATCTCTTGGGTAAACTTCATAACTCCTGATTCCATTTCATGTCTTACCATAATGATTTCTTTTGATAACTTTTCACATAACTTGGTTTTCTCCTTTAGATCTTCATTTGTATCATTGACTTCACCTTGACTTGCCAATTGTTGAAGTAACTCCTTTCTCTTTTTCATAGAGAGACTTAATTTGTCTTTTAGTTCTCTCATGAAATCATCAGCCTATTTGAGTCTTTCCTTTAACTTATTGACTTTAGAGTTTGACTGCTCAAGATCATCAAGGGCAGTCTTGAGTGGCTCCCTTAACCCATATACATCCATTTGAATTCCCAGATCTTCCTCAAGCTGTTAGACTCTATTAGGAGGAACTTGGCTCTGATACCAATTGTTGATAACTGAGAAGGGGGGTGAATCAGTTATCCTACTAATTTCTTCTTTCTTTACTTTCTTAATAATCAATGCAGCATTAATTCAAATAAGCAAACATAACCATGAAATGAAAATACACATGACACAATATTTTTGACGTGGAAACCCTGTTAAGGGAAAAACCACGGGGTGATTAACCCAAGATTGTATTCTTTGTTAGAAGAATGGAAATACAAAATGGCACTTGCCAATTAGGGCTCACTGCCTGAGCACACTGCTCACAAAAGGCACACTACCTACAAGAGACACACTATCTACAATTTATAAAGAGTGTAATATAGTACTTGAACTAATAAGGAGCATCAACATATGCTGGGGTTCAATTCCGGTTAGGCTCAGTACACTGATCTGCTGCACTTCATCTTTCCTCTTCTTTTATGCTGCTCTCCTTTCACATACCGAATCTTCCTTTATGCTTTTATTCGGGTTTATTAATTTTCTTCGCATATTACATACAACCACAACTACTCTCACAACTAAATCCATCTTGTATATATATCCGCACAAGTGATTTCATCACCTTTCTAGTCGGCATCTGGAATAGTCAATCTTTTCACAAACTCTGATATGTCGGCTGAATTCTTGCTTACCAAGTAATGCGGATCAAGGATATACTTGTAGAAGTCATCAATCACGTCGGCCAAACATAACTTATGCCTTAAGAACCTTTTCCATCATCAGTAACACATCCAGAATAAAGTCTGATGTTTTGCTAGTCAGTTCTTCCTTTGTTTACACTGTCACTTGGGAACCCGACACTCAAGCATTCATATCTCTTTATCATTTCCACACCAGAGGCTCAAACCCTAGAATCTATCAGTCAAGATACTCCTCTTGACTTCCCCAAATCCGCACTTCACTGAGATACTTCTACTGAGAGACTAGACCTGTCTATCAGACCTTACTGACTGCTCTATTCTTGCTTACCGAACCTCAACACTTCTTCAATCTGACTTCCAGTGAGGACCTATCATGACTTGCAGATGTGTGGGATAACCTTTGTTTCCATCAATGACAACATTCATGAGTCCATATAGTGTCTCTTGCCAACATGTTGACCCCGTGGAAACAATAGAGCTCAACATTAATGTGGCAAAGTTCAATAAGGCACAAGTTGAAAATTTTCTTAAAGAAAATGATAGACTAAAGGAGTTGTTATATCAAAAGGAAAGATCCTCTTCCTCTTCTATATCACAATTCTATCCTCCAGACCTTGAGAAAAATAAGAAAGTGTTGGATGCACTTATTGATGCATCTTATTAGAAAATTTGCCATCTGAAATCCCAAGGGAAATGTAAAGAGCTAGAGAAGGAAGTAAAAACTATCAAATATGATATGGCATCTAAATTAATCAGGGAAAGATTCAATAAAATGATGACTTGTACTGATACCTATTGGAAATTGTTTAAGCTGACATTCTCAACAATGGAAAAAAATAAAAGATTACAGGGGAGGATGACTGAAAAGAAAGAAGACCTTTTGGGCAAAGGGATCTTGGTGGGACAAACATTACAGGTCTATAATGATTTGATAGAGTCACATGATGAATATCATGATAAGCTCAAAGAAGAGCTTGATTATTTTAATCTTGCTCCACCACTTCATGATAATTCTAGGAATCTCTGAAAATGTGATGATTGGAAGGAAGAATTGGCCATGGTTCTGACTAATGCATTATAGGAGATCAACAATGAAGAGATAGTCTTGAAAAATACTCATAAGCAGTTGGAAAAAATGATGCGAATGGAGTATGATATGAAGGAAGTGATTATCAATGTGAATACCTATGCAGAACATGACTACATCCATCATCTCTCTGCAATAAATATGTTTATCAATCAAACCATGAATGTGCCAGATATGACAGGACAGTCATCGGATGGAGGAGATCAGCCAACAGCATGATGGGCATCATATCAGAAAATAGAAGCTTTGTATAGGCCTTAGATAGTCACGGGCCTCTATTCGGAGATTAATAGATCAGTGCATCCATTTAATGAAATGTTTTTCTTTTCAGTTATAATTAGTTATCAAAAGTCATGTCTTTTTGTAACATGTATGTAGCTTGTTGCCTCTCGCATATAAGAGAGACCAAGACCCGAGAGAAAAAAGTAGGGTAGTAGTTCTTTTTGAAGCATTTTAGGGGACTTAGTAAGAAGATAGATTGCACCCATCCCACTCATCCACTTTCATGTTCCAAAAACTTTGCAATTAGTATTTATATTATAAAGCAGTATTATGGAGAAGACTGTACTTAAATGGTAACCTTATTTCAGTGTTCAACTGTTGTGTTTGTTTATATGTTGTTGTACTGTCTCCAAAGTGATTGAAAAAAGATACAAATGATTTGATGATGATGATGATGCTTGTAATTTGGATGATGTGGATGCTTGTAATTTGCTCGTACTATAATGAAAACCTTTTGCTTACAATTTTACAAATGAGAAGAAATCTATCAAATTCTGCCAATGCAAGAATAATGAGCTTACCAGTGAAAGTGATCACCATTCTTTCAAAAATTAGGTCAACTGCTTCTTCCCTTTTCAAATGTTGTTAAAGGAAGAGATATCTTTAAACATGTCATCAGGCATTGAAAACTGATGTAGTATTTTCCTCTGTTCAATGCATGGACTTTAAAGTCCTACGTCTAAATAGTCACCATGTATGGTGAATGGATCTTCAAATATTCATATACATTTCACTATAATAGCTAAGTGGGTATGTGAAAACCTGCATCATTTCACCGTGTTTGGTAATTGAGTACTCAAGGATTCAAACCATCTCGCTGTGATTTTTTAATTATGAATGCAAAAACTCAAATCAATTCACTGTACCTGCAAATTGGTTATACAAGGATTCAAATCAGTTCACTGTATTTGCCAATGGGAATGCAAGGATACAAATCATTTGCATATAACAACTATTGGAAAATTTTAGACCTAGGAGTGGATGATGTGGATGCTTGTAATTTGCTCATACTATAATGAAAACCTTTTACTTACAATTTTACAAATGAGAAGAAATCTATCAAATTCTACCAATGCAAGAATAATGAGCTTACCAGTGAAGGTGATCACCATTCTTTCACAAATTAGGTCCCCTGCTTCTTCCCTTTTCAAATGTTGTTAAAGGAAGAGATGTCTTTAAACATGTCATCAAGCATTGAAAACTGATGTATTTTCCTCTGTTCAGTGCATGGAGTTCAAATTCCTATGTCTAAATAGTCACCATGTATGGTGAATGGATGTTCAAATATTCATATACATTTCACTATAATAGCTAAGTGGGTATGTGAAAACCTACATCGTTTCACCGTGTTTGGTAATTGAGTACTCAAGGATTCAAACCATCTCGCTGTGATTTTTTAATTATGAATGCAAAAACTCAAATCAATTCACTATACCTGCAAATTGGTTATACAAGGATTCAAATCAGTTCACTGTATTTGCCAATGGGAATGCAAGGATACAAATCATTTGCATATAACAACTAGGAGGTCTGCACAATTGAGGGCTAATGTAGAAAGGTTAGAGGATAAATGCAAACATATAGGAAATTTATATAATCTGTCAGGACACATTTTTTGTTCATGTGTGGTTATCTTGATTGGTTCTTTTTAACCTCTTGGTGCACAGCTGTTATGTGACTATTGTCATTGTTGTGTATTACATGATCCAGAGGAGGCTATGGAGAGAGGACGTGGATGGTGTAGAACTACTAAATCGCAGAGAGGAAGGTGGGTAGAAATAGATATGACAACGGAATTTGCAGATACAATAGAGGTAAGAAGAGAAAGCAACCTCAACCAAAGGAGGAAGGTGTTTATGAATTCACAAATGCTACAACATAGAGGAGATAAAGTCATTTTTTTGTCCATGAGGCCTCTGAGGTCAAAATTATTGGTTGAAAATGCACAGGAATGGTGATTAAATGTGATTCTATGATCAAGGGAAAAGTTTGAAAATTAGGATGGCCAAAACATGATATGAATTTGTCACATATATGACTAAAGTGAGGTTTTGTGTTGGATAGCATATTCATTGAAATGATATAATTGGTGTACTAAACATTATTTACTATGTTGTGTATTATAGGGGCCAGACGAGGCCATGGCAATAGATCGTGTCATATCAAATGAGGACACAACGGATGAAGTGGGACATCAGGTACTCAAATTTTGACTTAACTTAGGAAAAAATGATCTGATAGCATTTTGTGATACGTCCATCTTTTTTCAAAGTATTATTGAAATTTATAATGTATTATCCAATCTTGACATAAATTAATGCATGTTGTTGATTATTTTAGATGGAGATTGGAGCAAATGTAGAGCCTAAGTGTTCAACTAGCAAAAGAAAAAGATATGTACGTGGATGTGGACCTAAAACTGTTAAATCATGTAGACGACAGTGGGTGGAAGAGGATATGACAATGGATCTTGCAGAAACAACAAATGATTGCACTGAATAAGAGGTTGGCAAGACTATAGTACATGAGATAAATACTTTGAGAAAATTATTTTTTGTGGATGTTCTGTATGTCGTGGAAAGAAACAATTCAAATGAGCGATTGTACAAAGACATTACATATGTGATGAGCTTTCAGTAGGTAGTATGCCTCCTATAATCGATTCAAATTCAATAGGAATTGTGGTAAGGAATTTTCCAATTTGATATAAATAACATGTATACTTCGTTTAAACATTGTTTTATATTATTTAAATAACTAATTTTTTTCTTAATGGATACTTGCAGGATAAAGTTCTTGGTTTAAAGTTTCCTTGATCACCGACTTCCAGCCTAGAGGGCAGTGATCATTCATTAGATGATACATCTAACAAAAATATGTGCCAATATACCAGCTTCGAAGATGAGGAATTGATGAAAACAAGTAACAAAACAAGAACCAGTTTAAAGATGCATAATTTTCTTAAAGACAAGGGGAAGGTGGACTACATACCCTATGAGAATGAATGTGATGGAGATGATGACTTGCCCCTGAGTTTGAGATCAATTTACAAAGAGACATTTGATCGTCGACTATATTGTGTAGTGCCCACCCATGTGCATCTCCTATTATGTCCTATTATTTCTATGGTTAGATTAAGCGATATATTGAGTTGATTATTATATGATGTAATTACAAGATGGATATGTGCCTTGCTAGATTATGCATCATCATTGGTCACTATATATTGCTTCAGCTATGATCTCCATTGTTGGATTTGATGTTTTGCCTTGAGTGTGTAGGATATATTTTTATAGGTGCTTGACCAATGAGTGGGATGTGGATAGGTTGACATGGGACGCTTAGTCATCTCTCCTTACCTAGTCCTAGTGGTCAAGTTGTTGACCTTGTGTTTCTTGTTGTAGGTTGGTTGCTTAACCCATCCTATTCAATTGTGAATTAAAGGATGTTTTTGGTGTCTATGTAGTTTACCTCCCATATGAATCTATTGTGATTCTGGACCCTTGTCTTACGATTAAACACATAGAATGTGAGTGGGTTCTTTGTGTGTTTCTTCTAGCTTTTCGCATTATATTTTAATTTATTTCAAAAAATGTGTTTTCCATGTTTTTGAAATATTTAAATGGTTAGAAACAAGAAAATGGATTATCTAATTTGAGTAACTAGTTTTAATTGTGGAATAGCAATTATATGTAATTATTGTGTGCCTTAGGGAATGCTTTGTATTTTATTTATTTATGTTTCAGAATTTATGCTTTCAAGTGAAATGCATTCTAATTTAATTATTATAGTTATTTTCCGTAAGTTAGAAATATTAAAATTGTGGAAAATGCATTATATTTCATTATTATGTGCTTGGGAAATAGATTAATTTCTATTTAATAGAATTATCTATTTCTATACTTTTGTCTTACGTAAAATCATTTTAAAAAGAAAATTTAATTTAATTATGTGAGTGTTTGGATTTTATGGAATGCGGTTAAATTATATTGCAATTAACTTGTAGAATTAATTGTATTAATTTAATTAGTCACTTTCCTATTATTTCAAATGTATTTTGGAATAGATATTTGGGAATGGGAAATGAAGAAAATAAAAGAAATGAAAAAATAAAAAGGGTTTTGGGAGCATATAAGGAAAATAGAGTTCTATTTTCTTTTTATGTGTTTTATGGTATTTTTCTCCCTCTCTCCTTCTTCTTCTCCTTTGGAAGAAAAATTCACGGAGTTGGCTACAATTGGATTCTGCTTGTGGGTGGGAGTGCATTGGATGGTCTTGGGATTGCTTCAGTGTAGGAAGAAATTCAGATTAGATTCATGCCTCTCAAGAAGAGATTTTTCTATTTGAAAGCTTGCTTGGAAAGAGGTATTTTTCTTGTGGTTTGATTATTTTTTAATTTAAATTTTCCATTTACCATGCCCACAATAGGTGGATGTTTATGGTCTCTTCATTGTAGCAATGAATAGAGTTCAATGATGCAAATAAGAATTAGATTTAGTTTGTTTTTGAATTGCATTCAAATTTTCTTTTGAAAATGCATGAAAGGAGGCCAAGTTATGACAAAATTTTCCTAGAATGAGTTGTGAGTAGGAAAGAATTTATTTGAGTTGAAAATAATGTTGTTGTGCATATTAGAACCAAAAGAGCACTTTCAGATTTTTGAAATTTTAAGTATTTTGGGAGTTAGAAATTTGGGTGTTCTTAAGGGAGGTCTCCAAATGGTGAAATTAGGGGTTTTATGGCTTTTTTCCCTCTTATTGAAAAATGAAAATTATGTTTTAAACCTTAATTTTTGGTATTATTTTGTGAGACGAAAAGTCTCATGAGGGAAATAGGATTCCTTACCTTTTGGATATGAGTGTCGCATGTTTTGACCTTGTTTTTCATGCTGACTTTTTGGTCAAAGTTGGCATTTTTATAGGCCTTATATTTGAATTGTATACTTATGGCCACATGGATATGGTTGTTGTGTGTTTTGACCTTATTTCCCTATGTTTTGACCTTTTATCACTGTTGACTTTTTGGTTAACATTGACTTTTGGCCAAGGTTGACTTTTAATCAAACATGACCATTATATTGGCCTTATGTTGGAATTGTACAATTCTGACCATGTGGATATGAGTGTATGTGTTTTGACTTCATTTCTCCATGTTTTGACCTTTTGGGTCATAGTTGGCTTTTGTATAGGCTTTATGTTGGAATTGTATGATTTTGGCGATGTGGTTATGAGTGTTATATGCTTTGACTTCATTTCTCCATGTTTTGACCTCTTGCGTCATAGTTGACTTTGGGTCATAGTTGACTTTTTGGTCAAAGTTGACCTTTTATAGACCTTATGTTAGAATTGTATACTTCTAGTTACATGGTTATGAGTGTTATGTATTTTGACCTCATTTCCCCATGTTTTAACTTTCAATCAAAGTTGACTTTTGAACTTAGGAATGGATAATTAGTCTTCCTATGGGTTGCTTGTAGAAGGCCATAATACCCTTGCATCATTGTTTGATCTTGATGATTGTATGTGTGGTTATTAACGTGACGATATCATACCTTGTTTTGCGTGCTATTTCCATTTTGAGAAAATGATGTTTAGTATGCCTTATTAAATGAATTGTATTATGGATTTGAAGTAGTTTCCCTTCTCTACTCCACTGCATTGAAATGGTATGTTAGTGATGATGTATTAAAGAAGGATGTGTATGAATTTAAAAGTATTGATGCTCTTGTGTTAATCTCTTTCCTTTCTATTTCTTGGTTGGGTCATGAGTGACCCTAGGTGAACCATGCATTGGACTATGAGATGTGTATATTCATGTGTGGGTGTGCATTAAATTCTACTAGTTATTTTATCCCCATGGTGTTGTGTTGGGTGTGTGTGGAACCCATGTTCATCCTTATGTGAATTACCTTGGAGTCTTGTTGAAACCCTTGTTTGTGTGAGATGGCTTGATAGCGGTGTTGCCATGATCTTCTTCTCCGTAGCTCGGGGGTTTGCCTAGAGTATCATAGACATCTATTGCGCTCAATGATGGCAATATGGTAGGGTGGTGGGTAACATTTCCCCATTGGTCCTACAAGAAGATCTCTTGGGAGTTGGAAGAGTTCCTGGTATATTGTTTACTTTGTGATCATGTTGTATTTTGTGCCTATTGGAGCACTTTGGAGGTGATTTATTAATGTTGTAATATTATCACTTATGTAATTTAATTAATGGAGTGTGATCCTTCCATGTTTGGGAAGTACCCTTCATCATGTAATTGTATTATGAGTTCATTTGGTTAGAAAATGAACCTTGTTTAGAAAGGAATTTATCTTGCTTTAGCATAGATTATTTTGATGGCAATGGTTAAATTTGGATGTTGGTCTCCTTTGTTAATTGTTGTAATGATATCTTATGCTATGTTTATGATTTGGATTATAATGTTCCCACATTATTGTTAAGTTTCCCATTATTGCTTTTAGCCTATCTCGATGTTGGTGTCGAAAGAGCACATCATTTTGTGTCATATTTCTCATATTTGGCATGTATGTTATTTTGAACTGGAAATTGTATATTACCTTTGTTTGAATTGATCTCATGCTTTGGATTAGTTAGGATGTTGATTCATGGGTAATTTTTTGATGCTATATGTTTGGATTCCCTTTGTATGCTCTTCCCTTGAGAGGTTTCGTAGTTGTCTCCTCTCGTAGTTTGTATGGTCTTTTTTTCATTTTGTCTTGAGCATTAGTTATTAATTAATTTACTTACTTGTTAAGCTTCTCGTTTTAAATTTGTGTGGATAGATGTTTTTATAAAAGCTTTAGACTTTAACTATTATAGTGGTTGGTTTTTAAAGGTTAAAATAGATTTATCTATCCTTACCATGTTTATTTTCTGCATTTCAATTTTATTAATTTTGATAGTTTAATTTCTTAAGTTAGATTTCGACTTAGGTCGCAACCGTATGTCACCTTCACTCGGGAAACCCTAGGTATGGTTCCTAGATGGAGACCACCCCTCTTAGCGATGCTTATGTGACGCACACCCCTCCTTGGATGTAGCTATCATTATCGTAAGGTTGGCGAAAGGAGTTCACATCACCCTACGCCTTGTGTGACTTTTATGTCTTTGTGCGACACGCCTAACATGTGTTGCGAATACAACCACATTATGTGCATGTGTCACCGAGCGTGCATGTTGTACACGAGGGGGTTTTAGGGTCGGGTGGAGATTTTTTTGATTTTTCGTGTCATGACCACATGTCAAATGTGGGCATGACATATTGTGCTTGGCCTAGTGATCAACAACTACCTAGAGTGTACGAGGTGTTTCAATTTTGGGGATACAGCTACATGATATGACCCTCCAATATTCATGGAGCGAATCTAGGCCTCTTTGTCATCCAAAATGTACATGTGGGATCTAAACATAGAAACAATTCAGAACAAACCACTAGGAGATTAATTCCATATTATGGTCCATCATATTACAGTGGTGAATGGAGAAGGCTAGCAGAATATAAGCCTAGCATGTCAGCATATGGTCTAAATTTGAATATGTATACACATCGTCTCCAATTGGAAAGTGGAAAAGAAATGAATAGAGGTCATCTTATGTATATAGATGGACATGCATACACACACAAAAATATTGCAAGATTTATAAATACTAGTAAGGGAAGGGACCCTATTGTAAGACTGAATTGTCAATTTGTTGAGGTTATAAATGATAAAGATGGAGATATGGAAAGAGGGGTTGATAGATTGATAATGGTTGAGGCTATTATGGACCTTACCATTGGGGATGAGTTATTGATCGATTACCCCTTCTTAAAATGCACTCCTGCACGAAAGAAAAGGGAAGAACAAGGTCTCCCTAAGGATGTTCTTAAGGGTAGAAAACCAAAGAATAATAAATGAGTATGGATTGATGTTTTATAAACTATGTTGTCAAAATTGTGTTTTCTTTAAATTATTGTATAAAAAAGGTAGTCTATAAAATAATGTTCCATTATTCAATTGATGTATATATATTTATACAATTTATATTTTTATTTTTTAAGCCATATTTGATTATATTTCTTTGAAATTGATACATTTTGAATTTAGTGCAATTGTTGCCAATCATTAAATAATGCTTGCATTTGTTGATAGGTAGAAGATGTTGATGAAACACATACTAATACCCAAGATCCAACTGGGTTATTATGGTTTGGATGGGATGATCCAAACCATCCTTTAAACCATACCAGGTAGAAAAGAGCAACATTGAAGAGAATACTGGCAGCTGAGAAATTTGAACTGCTGATGAGATCTACATACACTGATGACATGCCAACTAGCCTTAATGATGATGATCATGATAGTGAAAATGCAATGCATGAAGAAGGATTGAATGAAATGCTTATAGGTTTCTTTGGGGATGGAAACAATGATGACAATAATGATCATATGGTTGACAGTAATGATGATAGCAGGGGTAATTACCACCAACATAATGTTGATGATAACAACCTGAAAGACTCCATCAAGCAAGTAGCGAAGACAACCGTGTTCAAATCGGGTGCAAGTAGAACTTCAAAACTGGCATGCACATTAATATTATTAGAAATCAAGTCACTATTTGGTTGGTCAGACAAAGGATTCACTACCCTACTAAAGTGAGATGAAATCTATTTCTTACTTTGCATTGTCAATTGGTGTACATAATTCCTAAACATTCATCAACTTCGTTTATATTTCTTTAAGGGGAATTTAAAACCATATATTGTATATAAACAGTCCTAGTATAGATTGACATATGAAACATGTTCATCATAAGTCAAACATTCAATTGATTTAATCTCTGAAAATCTTACAGGGCACTAAAAACTAAAATATTCCCTGAAGAGAATGTGTTGCCATCAACTTGTAGAGAGGCGCGTCTGTTGTTGGTTGAGTTGGGGATTGAATATAAGCAAATTCATTCATGTAAAAATGATTGCATTTTATATAGAGATGAATATGAAAACAATGTAGAATGCCATGTATGCAAAGAGAAGAGATATCGTACAGATGTACAAGGTCCTACAGTTCCAAAGAAGGTTTTACGTCACATGCCAATTATACCTAGACTTCAATGAATGTTTCGTTGCAAGTCACTTGCACAATTTATGGACTGACATGTAAAGAACATGAGTAAAGATGGATTCATGCAAATTCCAACTGACTCCAAAGAAATGAAACACAGAGGAAAAATGGCCAAGAAAATTCAAAGATGAACCCCGTAGTATCAAGTTTGGTCTTGCAATTGATGGACTGTGCCCATTCTCTTTCCTAAGCTCAAATTATAGTGTTTGGCTAGTCGGATTGATAGTATACAATATTCCCCCATGGATGAGTGTTAGAAAGGAGCACCTTATGTTGACTCTCATTGTTCCAGGAAAACATCAAGTTAAAAACATGGATGTTTATCTTGTGTCTTTTATTGATGAGATGCAACTGCTATGGAAAGCCATAAGAATGTATGACATATCATGTCCCCCATCAAATAGGTCCTTCATGTTGTATGGTGTGATATGTTGGACTATTCATGATTTCCCAGGACTTGGTGTTTGTTCTAGTAAGATAAAATATTTGCATATTTACACTCATAATTTATTTCCATCCTAACTTTCATACTTAGTTTTATACTATTTTTTGATATTATTAACATTACTTATTGAATTGCAGGGCTTCAAACAAAGGGGATATTTGCATGTCCAAGATGTGCAGAACAATTTCAAGGGCGGTATTCTAAAGATCTACATAAATTTATTTACGCAAACAACAAGGTTTTTCTACCACTAGATCATAAGTTTAGAAATCGCCTGAAAAATCAATTTGATGGAAAAGTTGAAAATAGAGGCCCTCCCATGATTATAGGTCTAGGTGATTGGCTTAAGAAGTATGAAGATGCTAAATTGAAAGCTTGGAGGATTTGTTTGATCGAGGTGATTCAATTGAAGAACCAGAACAAGTTGTAGTTAATATGCCAGAAGGAATGAAAAGGAAATCCATATTTTATGAGCTCCCTTATTGGAAGGATCTATTAATATCTCACCTATTAGATCCTATGCACATCTTCAAAAATGTCTCAAATTCTATATTTCGACATATATCAGGCAAAGATAAGGACACCTTGTCTTCGAGGAGAGATATTGCTCTTTCGTGTACCAAAATTGATAGAAAACATTTGTGGGCAAATAGGGAAAATGAAACATATGCAGAAGCTCCATGGATTTTGAAAAAAAGAGCTAGACCAACTAAAAAATGTCATCCGTTCAATAAGGACACCTACTGGCTATGGGTCATCATTGGCTAAAGCTTTTATAGTTGATGGACATATCACGGGATTTAAAACACATGATTTTCATAATTTTATGAAGGTATTATATATCATCATTTAACATTTACTGGTAACATTGATTAAGTAGTAAATATATTTGGATATTTTGTTGTGTGAGGAAAAATTACTAATGACCTTTTCATAAATGTGTTTGATAGCATATCATGCCATTGGCAATTAGGGGGGATTCATGTCTTACAGTTGACTTAAGGAATGCCATAAGTTGATTGTCAGCATTTACAAGGTATGTGGTTATATGAAATGTTCATGTGTGAGAAACATAGAGATATTAAATTGCATTTTAATTTTTGACTAAAGGTTCATACTAATTTACTATTCTTATATTAGGTGGGTGACCTCCAAAGAGATCCACGAATGTGAAGTGCGAAAATGGAAGAAGGAAAATGCAGAAATTGTATGTGTATTTGAGAAGGAGTTCCTACAAGTTTCATGGACCTACAAGTCCATTTATTTATACACCTAGTTGATGACATTGAATTGGTGGGTGTCATATCAATGAGGTGGATGTTTTTCTTTGAGAGGTATATGAAAACTCTAAAAAGATATGTCTAACAAAAGGCACATCTAGAGGGTTGCATGGTTGAAGGGTGTGTATTGAATGAAGTATTTTTCTTCCTGTGTGAATTCCTTGGTAAGGATTTTGAATATGGGCCACGCTTCTGGGATGAAGAAAGAGCATCAGATATTATTGATGGAGAAAAACCACAATCTAATGGTGTTCAAGTAGAAATTAGTAAGTAAATTCATGATCAGTGTGGTTGTTTTTCTTGCAATCATTAATTTACTCTGTAATTTATTTGTCAAATTAATAGCATAACATTTGGAGTTTGAAATAAACATGTTGACATGTAATAGGTGTAGACGAAAGTGCTATACTCAACAAGTTCATTCTGTACCACATGGACTTTATGAACAAATGGATCGATTTGTATGATAAAAAGAGAGAAGTGTTAGAAGAAAGGAGATAGTTTAAGAGATCGAACCCAAGAAATACTCCACTTCCCACTAATCTGCTTGGGGAATGGGGCAAAGATTGCACACTAGAATGGGTTACTGAACAAATTCAAAATCAAATAGAAGATGCAGGTATAGATTCAAACATAACAGAAGATGAAATCAACATGTCTAGAGGATGTGAAAGAAAGGTACAGTTAGAAATTTACAAAAATATTGTTTCCTTACAGTTTTGACACTATTAACTATTTTAATATTCGTCATTATATTTGTTTTCATTGAAATAAATGGTCTTTCATAGGTGAGGAAATATCCAGCAATGTGGTCATAGGGTCGACATTATTGTGTAGAAAGTGTAGATGTAAAGTGACGATCCTTCGATTGTTGCATCATGGTTGACTTCAAGCAATCCAGTCGATCAAGCTCAAAAGATAAGAATATAATTGAAGGGAATCTACAATATGTTGGGAAAATACAAGAAATTATTGAGTTGGATTACCGCTCTTCTAAATGTTGTGTTTTTAAGTGTAGATGGTATGAAGCATTTGAGAGGACACGAAGACATGATACCCATAGTGGATTGTTTTCTATAGATTCCTCATGTTTCCTACCGGAGGATAAGGAGCCTTGTGTTCTACCAATTCATTGTGAGCATGTATTTCTTTAACTCAAACAAGAAGCGGTAGTGATCATTAATCTATTAATTCATAGTTTATTGTGAATATATACATGTGTTTATTAATCAATAAAATTGTTATACCATACGTCTAATATATGTAGTTAATTCATGTGTAGGTATTTTTCTATGAAGATATTTTGGACCCGAAATGGATATTTGTCATACATTATGATCCAAGATTAAGGCATGTATTTGACGATGCATTAGTGGATACTAAGCAAAACAATAATGGCCAAGAAAATGAGAGAGGGATTAGAGAACATCAAAGAAATTGGCATCTATGATGATGTTGAAGATGGTTATGTTTAAGCACAAGCAAACAACAATCCAGAGTTAGATGATGTTATGGAAGACAACAATATGGATGGTATAGAAAATGATGATCCAAATACATCTGGTAACAATATAGATGGTCTACAGTCAAATTTCAATGATGATGAAGATGATGCAGGCCAAGATGAGGATGATGATAATATTAAATACTTGAAAGAACATATGAACATTGACAATGATACACTTGATGACATTGTAGCAGACAATAATGTTAATGACCAAGACTTCTAAATTTTTAGAATTATTTGAAATCCACGTTCAAAAAAGGATGATTCTTATGGCCTAAACTTTGTAATGCTTCGGTAATATTATTTGTGTCGATACAAATTACCTATTGCAATATCCTTAAATTGTTCAATCTTTGGTATGAATTGTTGGCGGAAAAAATTAGGATTACTTGGATGCTTCTTCCATTCATTTTGTATCAATATATGTTCGTGAAGACACAAAAGTTAATAGAATATTAATGCACGTAACTCACAATTATTTAAATAAGCAACTTGTTAACTTTATTATTTTTAAATAGTTTTCATTTTTATGTTGAACATAATTTTGAACATGTAATTGAAAACATCCACAATAAATGCTTTATTGTATCAGCATATTCATTCACATAAGAAGAGTATTGAGGCTCAATAACTGATATTCATTCAATTATAAGAAGAAATAATTATGGCAAACATAAGAAAAATATAGAATGATAACACAGTCATTGAGTTACAATGGTGCTTTGTCATAGGTTGTCTTCTTAATAAATCCTTGTTAATGATTCCCAAGGTGGTGGCAAAACTAAGAGACGGGTGTAGAGTCCAAGCTTCCTATTTCCATTATTTTGCAATGCTACAAAGAATGAGAGACTTGATGTGGTTCTCAATTTACACATGTGTGAGGCCACTAGAAGTGTTGTTCAAGTGTTGCTAGTGTTTTAGTAATGTTGAAGTGTTGAGTTATTTTGGCATAGTATGCTTCCTAGATGAGTATCTAGTGTGGTGTGGTGTCTAAAACATAGAGATACTTGAGCTTGTAGAGAAGCTTGTTAAACATGTAAAATTCACCAACCTATTTGCCTTGTAAGAGCTTGGTGTAGTTCTATGCAAAGTACGAGTTTGGTGGGTAGAGAGGTTCCTGGTCAAAGAAGTTGTGACCACGAGTCCAACATTGTGGTGAGTGCATGAACTAGCTATTAGATTAGGTAGTCAAATACCTTTTTGTCTTTTCCCTTCTCATGATTGTAGATAACTAGATGGAATTGTTGTAGACATGTCATCCATTTCATGTGGTGCACATTTTCCAATTTGTTCTGAGTTTGCAAGAATTGGAGTGGCTTGTGATCAAAGTGGATGATTGGACCTCCTTTCCCAAGATGTAGTGAGATCATTGCTTGATGGCTTGCATGATGGTATACAACTTCTTTACATGGGTGGAATAGCATTGAACCATGTCATTTAAAAGTCATAGAGTGGTACAAAAATCTCTAACTGCATATTTCCTCTCAGAGGATTCTAAACCTCTGACATTCCAACTAAAACATATCAATCAATCTGTTAGGTCACAAAAATGCGGGTTGCTAACCCTAAGAGGTTGCCAAGCTCTCTTGACATTTTTGTCTAACGACACAGGGTAGATATGGCTAAACCCCCTTCACTTTAGGCTCTACTAGACCTAGGTCAGTGTACCTTGAAATCTATTGCATATTTTAGTGTAACCTTCACAGTGGCAAACGGGTGTGAAGTAGATGTAAGGGTTGGAATGTATTTCTAAGGTTAAGATTAGCAAATATGAATAGGGTATGAAGATTAATAGTAAATTGGACCAGTGCTTTATTTATTGGGAAAAGAAATCAAGAGTTAATGGTGTAATGGATCTTTATATTGACTTAACTCAGATTGTTAGGCAATTATGTAAATCTGTATCTTGTGTAGATGTGCAAGAATGTTGAGGTACAAGATTCTTCTTATAAATCCCAATGATATGTCCTCAAATTGCTATGACCTAGAAAAAGGATTTTAATTCTAACAGGAAGGAAACCAACTAGAATAGATTGTTCAAAGGATTTTAACTCTGGGCAGAGACCAATAAACACTAACTACTCAGCCGGATTTAAATCAACTTCCTCAAAAACCAATCACACAAATCATATAATAACAACAAATGTATACTGAAAAATTAATGATATCCTTGATATATTAACTTAAACAACTTGACAAACCACTTTGGAGACAATCATGCAACTCATAAATATTAACATCAACACAACAATTGAAGATCAATTTTGGATCCACCAACTAACTCTAATTCTTTTTATTAATTTAGCAATTCATACTGGTTTGAAAACATAGATAGATGGAAATGGATTCTTCGAATACTGCTTTTATATTAAATATATGTCTCTAAAATAGATTGGATGATCTCCTTCATAGTAGCCTTGGTATCCTATTTTATAGGATGCAAACAAGCTTCAGGCTTGAAACATCATACCTTTTCATAATAACATCTTTTGGTAACTAATGCATAATTAAGAAACATAAATGAAGATAAAAGCATGTGCAGCGATTTGATTCTGGCTCCATTAATCTCCATAGAGTGACCCGTGACTCAAAAGCCTGGCAAGGTCGTCCTCATCTCCATAATATAGATTGATACACCTGCATTACTTGACAAAATTGTACTGCTTTTGCTTCATCACAGCGCTCTGGATACAAATAGATTTATTTGACCAATATGGTCGATGTACCCTTGATCATCACATGGATCAGTCTCAAGTAAATTGCTCATCATCGATTCCAGAGTAAATATCTTTCCTAGACATGTATAAGTATTCTCTATCATCCTTTCCTCATTATTTACATTTTCAAGTAGTGGTGGCAGTAACTGACCCAGTTCATTCCTCCAAGTGTCCTTGTCTTTTAGGTTGCCCTAATCATTGAAGAAGTTGGGAAATGCCAAATCAATACGTTGATCAAAATCTTTCAAATTTGCTATCAATATACCATTAAATTTCTCATGTTCTTTCATCAATTCATTATATCGTTTGATCACTTGTTCCTCGGTGCTAGCTTTAGCATTCAACTCTTCCTTTGTTTCCAACATTCTGAGGTGTAGTCTTTTATGCTCTTAGTATAATTAATGTGTTCTATTGTGCAAATCCCAAACCTTGTCGCTATTTTTCATCATGTGGCCAAACCTTCTTTGAATCAATTTAGAGGCCATACTATATTTGATAGTTTTCAATTCAGTTTCTAGCTGCTCACTTTTCTTTTGATTATTTTCTGCCTTATACTTCCAATAATTCACATCTGCCAAGGCCTCTATTACCCTTTGATCACCTTCTAGGTATGGTGAGTCCCTGTTGGATGAAGGTAATTTGTCTCTGTGCAAATCAACCTCTTGTCTCAGCATAGCATTTTCTTTCTTATATATATTATTATCTTTGATTAATTTCTCAATTTGTGCTTTAGTAAACCTTGCAACATTAACATTTAAATCAGCAGTGTCCATAGGATCTGTATCCTCAATCCTTTGTATCAATAGGTGACCAAAAGCTTTATTAGGATCATCAATGATATGTGGTCTCTTATTTGGAGGATACAACGCCCATATAAGCAATGCTCTTTTATCAGGGTCATACGCTGATCCTCTTCTGATATCATCCATTGCCTCTATCCTAAGTTTCAACTTCTTATCTTTATTTCTATTGAAAGTATCAAATACAACGGCTGAAGCCATGTCCCATCCAAGAATCAAAATCACACATGCTTCTTGTAACAAGGTCTTTCCCCTTTTTAGAGTCATTATCTCCAATTCATTGTCAATCTCCTTCTGAAGCTCAGACAACACCTCATCCTATATGTCAGGAGTGACATCTTTCATTCTCTTCCTAGCTTGTTTGCCCTTGTATTCATATAAGAAGGCTTTAAACTCAGGTGTTTTGATGAAATCATCATTTGATATGAATTTACTATTGGTCAGGTGCCTTATGTCTTCTGATAGATCATTTGGTGCTTCCACAGTGATAGCTTCTCTATCTTTAGGCAGTTCATACCCCTCAATGGTTGGGTCGTAACTTTGCACCCCTTCTTCAAACTCTTCCTCTCCTTCTGCAATGTTTGTGTCTGCAGAGAAACTTATATCCGGTGTGGGTTGAGGTGACAAGTGACCCAGGGGTACTTCATACTCAGCTTGTGCATCTTTAATCTATTTTCCTTTTTTGTTAAATACATGAAGAGGAACATTCTTGATCAGTTCTGGTGCATGTGTAATCATAGTGTCCAGTATTTCGATAGGATCATCAATATCCTGGAAACATATGGTGTAGGTGGGGTTTTGGGCTACCCTCCAAGCCTCTGCTAACATGGTTTTATGGTACAAACTTCTTCTTTCTGTTGTTGTAGTTTCATCACAATTTCTGATTAAATCTTCATCAACATATAGGACATGATGATATCCCTTTAACTTCTACTTTGTTTTTACATTATTTATGAAGTGTTCCGAATCAAAATTTCCTCTTGCATTTCCAAAAGGTAATCTGAATTATTCTAATTTACTGTCAATTAATTGATAACCTTTGTCAGAAAGTACTGTGAAATCTCCAAACCATAAAGTCCTAGGCATAAACGACTATTTATTGTGATTCTTGAGATGCATGAAGTCTGAGAAAGTCAATTGCCTAACAATTTCTAAGTATGCAACTCAATCTGGGCATGTCTTTGGTAGCAGGAAGGGTGGCCCTTCATATCCGAATACTCTTATCATAGTGCAATCTCTGAAAACATACCAATTGCCCCAATTATGGTTGAACTTTCCCTCTTCATTTCTATCTTTTGGTCTTAAAAACTTTTGTATTTCTAATGAAAAATTGTGGTTGCAAGGATGTCCAAACCGTTTGAATATTGGTTTCACAAAAAACTCTTTCAAAGTATAAATAATGGGATCTGTCACATCTTCTATCCCAAATAGCAGTCCACATTTGCACAGGTTTTATATCTCCATTGATATCTAGGTCTCTTGCCCTGAGATTTCCATCCCATAAGCCCATACATTGTCTTTCATATAATACCATATGCATAAATAAAGAATAATGTCTGAATTTACTTCCTCCATTCTTAATAGACATTAAATCATTTTTTATATTATATGCTAGGTATTCAACATAATCAAAATACCATGCATCATGACTCTGTATGTCCGCAACTAGGACCATGGGTGCAATTTCCATGAACATGGAGGCCTCTATTCCCAATATCTGGCAAGCAGAGTAATATGTGTTTTTGAAATAATCTTCAAACAATTCAGTTGAGTAGGGTGGATCTTCACCCTCTGAAAATACCCTAAGTTGGTTATTGTCACCGTGAGGCATGTGCAAGGGTAACTTCCATCTCTTATAATTGCTACTCATACTCAACCAACAAATCCTTGATTATGAATTTCTTGTCTAAACTTGTGTCTAACTGAAACACTGTGGCTATATAGTCTCTGGTAATGGGGAAGAAACAAGTCCCATCATTGAATTCAATATAACAAGTCTTAGGGTTGTATTTCTCTGCAAGAAACTTCATCAACTGGACATTTACAAACACATTTGAGACTACCAATTTACCCAAGTTTAGCCACCATGGGTTTGAAATGGTTTTATGCCTATGCATTTTTCTGTAATGGGAGATAAAGAGATCATACCCTCAAACTGGTGTCCATATATCCCCAATATGCCTATATAAATCTTCAAATTTCTCAGCATGTGGGTTTAGTTGGGCATTTCTTATGGATTTCTATCCTGACCCAGGACATTGGTCTAATAGATCCCGGTTTAGATGCCTATCCCCAGTTTTTTGTCTTTGACTCTTTGGGTTCTGAATTGTTTCTTCCATATTCTATCACTATGTCTGGATTTCAACTCTGTGATTTATAAATGTAGACTAATCTATACAAGCACGTTCGCAGTACTTACTTGACAAATCACTCTGATCCTGAATTGCTTATTCATCCACACCATGCACTTGTTCTTTGCAATGCCCTTTGAATTCCCATTCAACAATCTTAACTATGTGCAATCAATGGCATCTTGCTTGTGTTTCTCATATCATCGAAGGGAATTTAAATGTTTTCAAAAATAAAGCGTTAGATCATCACCTTTATGTCTTGTCACTTTATTTCGAGGTGATGTGTTTTGCAATCTCATTTATTGTTCAAGATTTCAGTATGACCCTAACTGGCATTACTTTGATAATATGAGTCTCCTCAAACAAGAAATCACCCTTTTGATATTTTAATTTCTTTTCATCACCTTTTCGGAGAGACCCTAAAAACCCTCTCTTCGACACAGTAGAGTTTCTTCAAAATACCCTTTACATTATCTTTTCATCGGTGAGATCCCTTCTATCGATGAGACTCTAAACCATATCACTTCAATATCCTGAATCCCTTAAAGGTTATCGATATTTTTGTTTGATCGTCATGACACATTTTGGTGTCATGTCGTAGTGCCTTATCTGTTCGACTTGTAAGGTATCAATGAGACTGCTGAATGACTCTTGCCGATATCCCCTGTCTCTTTGATTTGCTCATTACTTCAGGTTTTCGTGTGATTTTCCTTTTGTTTGTTTGTGCCTTCGAGTCATCGAAGAGACTGTATATTGAGTCTCTTCGACGTAGTATCATCTTGCCGATGTTAGATATAGTGATTTTTTCGTCAAATATTTTACGGTTGAGGTATATAATTTAGGGCTAATAAGGGAATGGTGATATTTTTTGGGTTCAAGTAGAACGTCTTATTAGGGATTTTGGTGGGAATGGAAAAATTTTAAAGTCTAAAATTTTGATCCAACACAATCCATAGAGGCTTAGAGGTATGGCGCTAAAGTTGGCACTAATTTAGACGTTAAAGTTGGCGCTAAAGTCAGAGCCAATGTCAGCGCTAATTTGGGCACTAAAGTCAGCTCTAATTTAGGCGCAATTTGGTGCCTACTTGTTCTAATCGATGCAAAAAATGCCAAAAAAAGCACCATCCCGATAAATAGTGCCAATTTTTTCAAAAAATTGGAGAAAAATACATTAAAATAGTGGGTCGAAGCAAAAAAAGGAGCTAATCACAGGGATTTGTTGTAGTGTGTTCTTGAGAAGCACTAATTTTTAAGGAAGGTTTTCAAAATTTTAGCAATACAAGGTTGATACAATTGTTATTCAGCATAAAGGATCCTGTTGCAACTCTCAAAAGTTGAAGACCTCTTTGCATACATCATGCAAAACATGGGCTAAAAAGATGGAGAACCAACTGGTGCGTGATGGTCACATGGAAGACTAAGATGGACAGCAAGGTATCAGCTCTGGAGATCAGCAGAACAATAGCCTCGGAGACCAGCAAAGTATTAGCTCTGGAGATCAGTAGAGTATTAGCTCCGGAGATGAACAAGTATCAGCTCCAGAGATCAGCAGGTATCAGCTCTAAAGATTAGCAAAACACCAACTATAGGGATCAACAAGGTATCAGCTTTGTAAATGCACAACAGAGTATGAGCTTTAGAGAACACCAAAACATCAGCTATAAGGCAGCGCTGAAGCAACTACAATAAAAGCAAAGAAGTTAGCTCAAAAAGATGATTATGAAGTGCAGGAGGACCTGCAACCTCTTAAGTGTGGGGGAGATGATGAGACCATAAAGTGTCTCATCTTTACTCAAATAAAAGCATATATTTTCTCTTCATTAAATCAGTTTTTGAAGTGGACTTGAGTATGGGTTTGAAGATTTTTAGCTAAATATCAAATAAACTTGTCTAAATGCAACAATCAATGTCATGAATGAGTTTATCTTGATATTACATGTTCGTCTCGAGATCAACAATTATTTTATCAATAAAGTGAAGATAAAGTCTATTTTATGTCAAGTTGCAGAGTTTTAGAGTTGCAAAGCGCCAGAAATGCACAGAGCGTCGAAGATGCAGAAGTAAAAAATGTAGTTTCAGTAAAACTGCAATATCTCACTCATTTCTTAATAAAAATCAGAATTTCAAAATGATCTAGAAAGCTTAAAGAGAGAGGAACAAATCCATGAAGGTGTTTTGAAGAGATTCATTATAATGAATAAATTTTTAATGACAAAAGTTGACTGTTATAGAGCATCAAAGATGTAGAATAGAAAAAGTCAAAAATGCAGTTTCAGTAAAATTGCAATATCTCACTCATTTCTTAATGAAAATCAGAATTTCAAAATAATCTAGAAATATTAAAGAGAGAGGAACAAATACCTGAAGGATTTTTGAAGATATTCATTAAAATGAATAAACAGTTAATGACAAAAGTTGACTGTTATAGAGCATCAGAGATACAGAACAGAAAAAGTCAAGAAAAATAGTTTCAGTAAAACCATGATATCTCTCTCATTTCTTAATGAAATTCAGAAATTCAAAATTATCTGGAAAGATGAAAGTTAGGGGAACAAAACCTAGAAAGAATTTGAGGAGATCTAGTAAAACAAATGAGCAGTTAATGACAGAAGTTAACTGTTCCACAAGCTCCAGAGATGTTCCAAAAATACTTTATGAAGTTGCTGCAGATTCTTCCAATCTACCAACACACACTTCAAGATTTTCTGAAGGATAGATTGACTATAATTACTCCTAAATTAATAGATCTAACTAAAGAGCAATTATTCCATGCAAAGAATACACATTCAGTGTTGCATGTCTTTCTAAAAAATATTGCATGTCTTCCTTGTAATCAGCAATTGTATAATCAGTTAACTAAATGAATAAGTTTAGTTAACTAGATAAATAAGTTTAGTTAGCTAAATGAATAAGTTCTCTACTCTAGAGAGTATCTCAATTAGAAATTAATAACCATAGTTATATATAGAGAACTATGGCGTAGAATAGAGGAAGGAAGTTGTAAAAGGATTAATTGAAGGAAAGAAGAACTCTATTTTTTTACAGCAGCATGTACTTTGGATCTTAAAAGTTTTTGAATAAAGAAGTTGTTCTACCGATTTGCTAATTGTTGGAATTGATTAGTCTCTCTCTGGAGGTGGAGCAAGGGCCCACTCCAATCGAAGGGCAGAGACTATATTTCTTAGTTTCATTAGTTGCTTTGCTGTTATGCAGAATTCCTTTAGCTATTCCAGTTTTGCTTTCCATAAAATAATTTTTTTTCTGTTGTGCAATTCTTATTATAGAATTAGATCAGCTGCTCGAATTATTGCTTTCCTTATCAGTAGAGTTTAAACCCTAGTTTGTTTCATGCAATTGTTGTCAATTCCCTTTTGTAGAAAAGACTACCATGCAAGTTATTTCTCTTCCCTTTTGCATACAGCCATGGACACCACCTTGGATTGATATTTATTAAAATTAAATGATGGGGACTGCAACGACCCTCATTAAACATAATATTAGTAACCTCCTTTTCAGATCATTTTATTGGAGGCAAAGGTTCCCTTGACACTGTATCATATTCTTCACCCAAAAGATTTGAAAAATCATCAATTATATCAGGGACCTAAATATTCAACTTGAAGCCATGAACTTGATCAACAGTCAACCTCATCCATTTCCTCCTTTGAACTTCTCTTTCATCAATACAATCCTCCCAAAAATCTTCAAGTTGAGGAAGATGTGAGTAGGAACCACCTCCATGCATATTTTCTTTTATAAAATTTTTGTTGTTAAATGATACACGAGGAGACAAACTATGAAGGCTGAATTCAGACAACAATTTATCCACATTCCAAGCACCATCATTGCTTTTGCATGAATAAAAAGACAAAGACACGGGAAAAGAATATCCTTTTTTTTCATTGCCTAGTATTTGGCATTTACTGTTGCCATTTGGTGACATACAACACCAAATAATCAGAGGGGTACCGAGGCAATTTTAATAGGGCATTTTCATAACCCTTAATTCTCAAATACGAGAAGCAATCAAACTGAATATAAATACTCCCAAATTTTGTGACTAATGCAAACGCTTCTATAGAAAATCTTTTCTCTATTGAGCCATCAATTCTTTTAGCTAGCAACATAGAAAAAGTATCATTTACACGTCTGAAATCTTTCATACCTTCACTTCTTTGCAACTGAGGGAAAATTTGATAGACAAGTGTACTTGTCGAAGAACTCCTTTGAGTCCTCAGACCAGGCCAAGCAGCCTCTCTTCAAGACAAAATGTAGACCAGCTAGGAACACATATGAAAGCCCACGCTTCATGTAAAATTCACCAGTTGCTCATGTAGACACTCACTGATGATTTTCAGCGAGTCAATTTGGTGATCTCCACAAATCAATAAAATAAATCTGCACATCCAAAACTTGAAAACATCCAAGTCAGGGCTCCCAACTACTCTGTTCAGCAAGGTTATCATATCTGAGATTTCTTCTTTAAAATGGCTCCTTTTCAAATTAACAGGCAGTCGAGACTTACCAGTCTTTTCTTCTTCCAGCCAATGCTTGGCAACATAGGTACGACACCAGTCCTTTTTCTCATTGTAGTAATTTTAGGCTAAAGATACAAAAACATCAGAGTTATCTTCATATTCTTCCAAGTTTAGGGCTGAAGTAATAGATTCAAAATCAATTCTTTCTACCATAACACCACTGGGAGTCTTTATCTCATGAGAGTCTAGGAAATAACCATTGGCACATGCAACCATTAATTCAGGACAATGCACAGCAAGCAGAAATCCACCAGCTCTATGCAAGCCGCTACTGATAATTTTCTCCTCCAAGGGAGTTATTTCCTCAGACCGCATTCTCCTCCAAAAGTCATCTAAATCCATGTGCCCCAAATTCTTATCCCTCACTCCGGAAAGACCATCCTCCACAATGGAAGCCATGGGGGTCCCTTGGAATTTAAACTTCATTTTTATGTGTTCCAGAAACCAGAAAATAAGAGACTCAGAGATACACGTAGAGAGTAGAGGATAAGGCAAAACACTAACAGAGAATTATTTGTGCAGATACATGGGAAATAAAAATCTATAACTCCTCAAAGAAGATATGAAACCTTTATAGAGAGAGGAAAGAGTTACTAGCTGTGGAGATGGAACTGTGCTAAAATTTTGCACGTAGCAGACTAGCTATTTGTTTTTCTGTAACGCATTCCCTTGCGCATAATATCACCTTAGGTGGGCTTAAGAAATAATCCAAGTCACTTCTCATAAATTCACCCAAGAAAGATATTAAATATTGGTGGCGAATTTGCCATTATAACTCATAAATGCATGCCTCAACTTTCCCTCTGAGAGTGGTGCCACTGTGTTCGCACGTAGCTTGAATTGAATGCAAAGTGACAAGTGTCATTCTTCCATGCAGTATGCCAACATAGCTAACACCACTTGGGAAAGTGCGTACGTGGAGTCGGCAAGTCGGGCAAAAGATGATCTCTTGAACTCGGAGTCAGAGATTCAAAACTTCAAAGAATCCCTGACCTCCCAACTACAAAGGAAAGACTTCAAACAGAGACACAACAAAACACTAAGTTGGTAAGTCAGGTGGTTCAAGAACTTGCGAACCTACTGACTTGACTTCAAAAATGCAAAGGATTGTTGACTCTCTAAAGTGACTAAGTGAATTTGGCCCGAAAGAACTAAGTGAAAAGGCCGACAATGAATAGAAGGGAAAAACAAAGAATGGGTTAGGACGCCTTTTAAAAAAAGGGGGCAACAAGATAAAATTGAGGTAAAGGTCATGGGTGAAATCAAAGATGTTCACATACAGCTAGTGTCTGAACCTTGCATCCAAAACCATATTGATATCCAAGTAGTTGATATTCTTGAATCCTATGGCATGTTGTTAAGTAGAGACTAGACTAGGAGATTGAATGGTTACTTTGCTACTGATTTATCACACATGTGGATCCACTGGAAAGGAAATTCTAACCTAATTTAGGTTCTTAGTGAACCTAGACTGAAACATTTGATCACTGAATATAATGCTCCTAATGAAGTGTGCTTTGCAGATGTTGATCTTGGGGTTTATAGAGAGATTATGGTGGGTCTAACTATTGAGGACCCAGATAAATGCTTCTTATAGGAATTCATGCAAAAGTTATCACATGATAAGGAATTCTTGGGACCACAAACTAAAACAACAGAACTGTTGCTCCCAAGTTGGTGCAGGGTTCATTGGGCGGCACATTTCAAGCTATCCTATTTTGAATGTCTTATAGAAGTAAACCTCATTGAAGCTCAAGTAAAGATAAGTGCAATGATTGAGGATGAAGAGCTCAAACCAAAAGCAACTATTGTAGAAGTGTCTGAAAGAACCATTGTAGAAGCTTCCAAAGAAGCCATCATGATCTTTCCTACTGAGGCTACTGAAGAAACTAAACAAATCAAGAAGGCCTCCTCTCACAGAAAGCTAGTTTAGAAGGCTTTCCCATGCTGGGATAATGAGTTGTGGACCCTTAGATATGATGGTTCCAAGTGCAAACAAGGATACAGAGCTGGAGTGGAACAAGTAAACCCCAAGGGGAGATAATTCTTTACATCATATAGATTATAGTTTCCTTGCACCAATAATATAGCTGAATATGAGATCTTGATAAGAGGATTTCTACTAGCCCACCAGAAGGGTGCCAAATTGTTGAGGGTGTAGGGAGATTCCTAGTTGATAACCAGGCAAGTAAGAGGAAAGTATGCCTGCCACAACAAAAGAATGAATGCATATAGGAATAGAGTCTGGGACCTCATCAAAGATTTTGATGCCTTTGACATAAGGTTTGTACCTAGAAATAAGAACCAGATGGCTGATTCACTGGCAGTTGCAGCTAGTACACTAGATCCAATAGTGAACTCAAAGATGAAGAAGTTCTCAGTAGAATCAATACCGAGTCCAGCAGTCCTAGACAATGTCAGGCACTTTTAGGCATTTGATGATGATAAACATATTCTAAATTTTATTACTAACACCAGTGTTTTTGAAGCACAAGTAATTGATGAATGTGATCGAGACCCCTTCAAAGTTGATGAAAAGGAGATTATCAACCTGAAAAAAAACATCATCCCCAAAGGATTAATCACACTAGAGAGATTGTTTGATGCAGATCAAAGGCTCAGGGAAAGAACTCAAAAAAATTTAGAAGGTGGTAAATATGATACTATTAACTTGAGAGATGAGCAGCAAGCTAAGAACATTTTTATTGGGAAAGCTTGTCAGCCTGAGGAAAGAGAAGGAATTATCTAGGCACTGAAAGACTTCAAGGATGTTATAGCATGGACCTATGAAGATTTAAAGACTTTTGACACGTCATTCTTCAATCATACAATTCCTCTAAAGCCCAATTCTAATCCATTCAGACAAAAGCTCAAGCATGTCAATTATCTGTTGGAAACACTGATATTCAAAGAGGTATAGAAACTACTTTATGTCAGAATTATATTTCCCGTAAGACACTCTACCTAGGTAGCCAACTTAGTTCCTATCAGAAAAAAGAATGGAGAAATAAGGCTCTGTGTAGATTTTAGAAATTTGAACCGAGCTTTTGAGAAGGACAATTATCCATTGCCTTGCCTTGATGAAGTATTGCAAATCGTTAACAGCTCCCAAATGATGTCATTTCTAGATGGGTTCTCGTGATACAATCAGGGCATGATAGAAGAAGAAGATAGACTAAAAACCACTTTTACTTGCAAATGGGGTAACTACGCTTACAGAAGAATGCCCTTTGGTTTGAACAATGTAAGAGCTACTTTTCAGAGGGCCATGTACATTGCTTTCAAGGGTTTGATTGACAAGTGCATTATAATATGCATAGATGACTTGACTGTTTTCTCCAAGAACAGAGGTGATCATGTCAACAAATTGAGAAAGATCCTCCAGAGATGTAGGCAGTATGGGGTTTCCCTAAACCCTAAAAAATGCATATTTGGAGTCACTGAAGGGAAGTTGTTGGGCCACATCATTTCTGAAGAAGGAATTTCCATTAACCCAGAAAGGGTAGAAGCAATCCAGAAGATCCCCTTGCCAGGTAGAAAAAAAAGAGCTCAAGTCCTTATTTGGTAAGATTAATTTTGTCAGAAAATTCATTACTAGGTTTGCTGAAATTGTTAATCCTCCAAATGATATGTTGAAAAAAGATGCTAAAATACAATGGCCTGTTGAAACAAAGCAAGCTTTTACAAAAATAAAGAGTGACATCGCCCAAGCACCTATGTTAACTAGCCCAAACTATACTCTCCCCTTTTATATTTATTCCTTTGCATCCGATACATCTTGTGCAGTTGTACTAACTCAGAAGAAAGGGGAGGGGGATGAAAGACCTATTGCATTTATGAGTGTGCCTTTCAAAGATGTTGAGACTAGATATTCTTATATGGAGAAACAAGCTTATACATTGGTTAGGGTTGTGAAGAAGTTTAGACACTACATACTCAGGAGCAAGGTTATGGCAGTTGTCCCTAACCCAGTAGTTAAATCCTTGTTGATGCAAAATGAGCTAGGGGAAAGGAGAGGTAAACGAGCTATGATTTTGCAGGAATTTGACCTTGAGATACACCCTATGAAGTTAGTCAGGGGACAGGGGTTGTCCAAATCTTTAACTGAGACATATCCATCTATTGAATGCAATCACTATTCAGTGGAGGGCATCACTATAGACCCTTGGTATCAGGACATAGTATTGTACCTACTAAGCGGTAAGTACTCTACACATATGAACTCCACTCAGAGAAGGGATTTAAGGATAAAAAGTCAGAAATACATGATCAAATATGGAGTCCTATATAGAAGGAATTTTGAAGGAATATACCTAAGGTACCTGAATAAATAGGAAGCAGAATGGGTACTGACTAAGTTTCATGACAAATTTGGCATTGGTCATGGGTTGGGAGATGCAACAACACATCAGATCCTCAGTGCAGGATATTACTGGCCTCATGTTTTCAGAGATACTCATCAGCATGTGAGGAAGTGTCATACCTGTCAAACATCTACCTCTAGAGAAAGAAGCCCTGCTATGCCACTGCAACTAGTATATGAGGTAAGATCGTTTGCCCAATGGGGCCTAGATTTCATTGGTATGATTAACCCAAGTTCGTCTGCAAGGCATAAATTCATCTTAACAGCTACAGACTATTGCACATGATGGATTGAAGCGTTGGTTTGTAAGGACTGTACCACCAAATAGCTATCAGGTTTCTAGAGGAGCACATTATAACCATGTTTGGTATGCTTTTTGCTCTAGTATGTGACAATGGCCCTGCTTTCTCTTTTGCTAAGTTATTACAATGGACTTTTGAAAATTAGGTAATTATCAAATTCTCTTCAAATTTCTATCCTCAAGGAAATGGTGTTTCTGAGTCTACAAATAAGAACATGATAGATGTCATCAAAAAACTATTGGAAAAGAACCCTAGGGACTAGCATAACCAACTTAAGTTTGCATTATGGGCTGATATAACTTAGATAAAATCCTCATTAGGCACCTCTCCCTACCAATTGGTCTATGGGAAAAACCATGTCTTCCCTATGAACCTAAAAATTCCAACTTTACAATTCATTAGGGATTATATGGGAACTAAAGACAAGATAGAGGCCAAATTACTAAACCTCCTGAACCTAGAAGAAAAGAGGGATGCTACTCTGGAACACTTTGTAAGACACCAAGGGATAGTTAAGAGATGGTTCGATAAAAGGGCTACCATCAAATCCTTTAGAATCAACGACTTAGTTCTCATGTGGGATAAAGCTAAAGAGAGGAAGGGAGACTATTCTAAATTTGACAAATTATGGTTAGGACCTTATCAGATTGCTAAGATCCTTGGAGAGAACACCTTTCGCATCAACTCTCTATCTAGGGAACTCATCTCATTACCAGTTAATGGGCAGTACCTCAAGCACTACATCCCAAATTAAAGAGTCTAACTGGGAGCCCCATGAGCCTCCCTGTACATAGTTAGAGTAGGAATCTTATTTGTGTGTCCTGGTTAGTGTGTCTTGTT
Organism: Cunninghamia lanceolata; assembly: GCA_027924645.1. NCBI lineage: Eukaryota > Viridiplantae > Streptophyta > Pinopsida > Cupressales > Cupressaceae > Cunninghamia > Cunninghamia lanceolata. The sequence goes on from BSBN01000197.1 coordinate 452,361, forward strand.
TTGAAATTTATTTTGGGTCAGCTTTTATTTTCATTTTATTTTCTATTTTCTTTTGTTTTTCAGCCTTTGGTCTTGCTTTATTGTTTTGTCTTGTTTGACTTTTTGTTTGCATTTCTATTTTGTTGTCAATCAATTTTTTTTATTCTGTTTTCAAAGTTGGTGTGCCCTTCTACCTAATAACAAAGGACTTTTTTTTTTGGTTAGAAAATGGGAAAAAGGAAATGACTGCCTCTAAAATTGTGCTTTGGATCATCCCTTGATTACATCACTGGTCTTTCTCCCGAGTGTCTAGTTTTATCTTGCATATCAGTTGTGGGTTTGCCAGTCTAATCAGGGGCTTGTTTGGATCTTGTACTTGGGATAATGCTTTCTTGGAACCCTACATCTTCTCTCACACTAATGCTTCTTTATGTATATCAGAATGAGTTGATTATGACCGAGAGTTGGGTGAAGAAACTTAATTATGAAGTTATCACCTCTAGTCTAAAAGGTTGTGCACCCCTATGAGGATAGTTGTGGCTCCTAACCTAGAAACTAACATCTAGTGCTTGTAGAATGAAAGCACAATGAGCAATAAAATTACAGAGACAAAATGATTAGAAGAGCATAAAAGGAGAGGGATTGTAAAAAAAATGTATATATGTAAGAAAACACACAAAAAAACATTTGTAAAAAAAAAGAATTAAAAAAAGAGAGGTGCAAAAAAAGAGAAGAGGGAATGAGAAGGAAGAGAGATAGATGATTCATAAAAGAAGGTGTGATGATATTCATGTCAATTACTAGAATATTTCATCATCCCCTAAATCGATGCACATTCTCTCTCCATGATCACGAACTTTATATTTTGTACAACAACAGTGACTATGCAAGCAATGATGGTGATATCAATTAGTGAAGAATCAGAGTACCTTTACAAGCTATTGAAAATGACCTCCTTACTTTACCCAACTCTTGGCTTGTAATTGGCAAGATCTTGTATACCTAAGGAAGGGGAATGAATCACGTGCACACACTTGGATTCCAAATGCATTTGATCTTGTGTTTGGTTCATCCTTGCTCTTGGTTGGGTCTGGTACTGAGACTTTTGCTATGGTTCATGAGGCTGGGGTCTTGGGTCCTTGACTGATTATGTAACTTGGAATGCTCAGGAGCATTCTTTGTTTTGGTTGGCATCTATTGTGGTCCTCACAATGCACCCCATTTTGTGACCAAAATGGAGACCCCCTCTTTTCTATTTTTTCTACTCTCCTTTTGTGAAGTGTGGTTCTTTATCATGACTTAGGAAGAGAGGTTGGAACTTCTAGTTTTGACTCCCTATGATTTGCACTTAGCCATTTTTTAGTTTTTTGCTATCATACTTTCAAACTTTGGCCTTTCGGTGTTCTTGAAGGTGGAAGTCCAAGGCTTCGATGTTTTACTTGTTAATTTGGCTTTGTCCTCCTTTTACCAGAACTTCCCTTCGGAATGTCATAGTTTGTCGTAATTGCATGACAATGAAACCATCTTTGATACTTCGATCGATGGACTATTGTTGAGCTCTCCTGGACACCATTACATCAAGGTTGTTCATCTCCAAATGACTGTGAAGCATTCCCCGATGGCCCAATCCAGAGGACAATAGTGTGGAGTTGGTAGATCGCCTGTGTAGCATTAGAGATCAACCTTTGGCTTGCCCATTAGCTGGTTTTATAGCATGGGAATTGATTTCCCTCCACCTACCCTTTGGCAGTGCATTAATGGTGGCCTACCACGTGTGCAGTGACCCTCTTTTATTGTTATTTTTGATTCATTTGATTTCATTTGAGTCTTGTGTAAACCTCTCTTTTCCCGAGCTCTACGATTTTGGCATTTTCTTTGCAACCTTGTGAGATCCCATTTTGAGATTTCGAAGCTTGATTTGGAATATTAACACAGCAAAAACATGGGTTGTGCATTTTTTGACTCTATTCAATGAGTTTCTATGCATTTTCTAGGTTGGTTTTCTATTTTGTCCTCCCCGTTCACTTTTTATGCTTTACATTTGCATTTGGGGTTTTGGTCGTGTCATCACTTGTTGATTTATGCTTAAATCCGGTTGCGATTAGTCATTTTGCATTTACTTAGCATTTTTATAGGAGGGTTTTAATTTTATGCATTTTGGGGTTGTTAGATCCATTTTGATACTTGGCAAGTATCTCGAAGTTGTTTTCACTTTATGCCTTTTACTCTTGGAATGGCAAACATTGGACCTCTGATCTTTTGTTTCATTCAATACACCTTGAATGCCTTTTACTTTTGGAATGGCGGAGATTGGGCCTCCGATCTTCCACCTCCCCTTTATGTGCCTTGTAGGCTCTTTACTCTCGAAGTCACAGAGATCGAGACCTCGATCTTTTGCCTTCATCTTTGGCAGCCCAAAGCCTTTCCCCCTGACTCTACTAAGTGTATTTGCCTATGTTTGCCAAAGTTTGGACCCTAGAGATTCATTGTTGAGGTCTTCCGCTATGCCGACGAAGAGGTAGCTTCCAAATCTTGGGTCCCGACAACTTGATGAAATATTGGAGTTCGGACGTTAGGCTTCCTCACTTTCCCCTTTCACAATGTTTGACCTTGTAAGGGGTAAGTACCGCTTCCTGACTCCCAACAATATGGACTTCATCAGAGTTCAGAGTTTAACCCCATAGTTGGACAAAAGTCCCATAAGACTATGTTATCAGAGTTTTACCGTTGGGCCTTTTCCGCTCTCCCTATTCCTTTTAGAAAACAAAAGAAGTTAACCCCAACCTCCGACCTCTGACCTTTGCCAAAGCACTGAATACTACAATATGTTTTTAAAGTTGTTTATAATGATGGAATGAAAAACTAACTGAGAAGTAAGTATACAAGCACTAGTGATTTGGGGTATGTATGGTGCAAGGAAAAATAGCTAAAGCACCACCTCCACCACCTCCAATAGTAGAAAAGAAGCTAGAGTTCAAGGGATACTTGCCTGCCTCCAAGCTGTCCAATCCATATCTGAAGATTGGAGACATAGATATTGGACAACCAAACCCATGGGGCTACTAACAACAACTAAGGAACAAATCCAATAACTCCTTCTAGATACAGTGCATGGAGAACTCCAGATTTCTTCAAGCAATTGCATTTCTTGTTTCAATGCAAGCACTTGAATTGATATTGCCTTGTGCACAAGGATACAAGGTAGGAAGCAAGAAGGTGATTGGACTAGCACGAAACATTGTACTAGACCTTTCCTCAGATATGATAGACAAGGTGTTTGGCATGCCCACATATGCAAATTTTGACCGAATGACAAAGAACATTGCACTCACCTTTTACAACAAGACTACCACAACCACAAGGTACATGAATCAACATCTCCTACTCACACAGAGGAAGAACCCCTTGAACATGGCTCCAATCCAGCCATACAATGAATTCAAACAAGATGGGAGGAGGTTCATTGCCCTTCTAAGTAGGGTATTTGGACTCCCTACTATTGACAAGTGGCACCCATGGATGTGCCATTTCTGCATGAAGGTACTGGATGGAAAAAGGATAGACCAAGGATCCTTCATAAGTGACAACCTAGATGAACAACTTGCTGAGGTATCTGAGACCAAATAATTTTATATGACTTCTTATCTAGTCTATCTATTAGCCTATCAGGCTAGCTTCCCAGGATTGCTACAGGTGGGATCTCTACAATAGGGAGAGGTCTTGGTTTACAACTACTTCCCCCAGCTGGAGTTGATGACTAGCCTAAAACTTTATTGTATTGTGAATGACACCTTTGTTTTTGCAGTAATAAGGCGACTAGAAAATGACTATGCAAAAAGGTTGTCCATAGAAGCTACTGAAGAATTGGTTAATTGGGAAAACTAGTACATCTAGTTTCAAACCTTCACACATATTAAAATCATGGGGTTTGATAAGGCCCCCTACAAATTGCCTAGATATCCTAATGCCAAAGTCATTTTGCTGGAGATTTGTAGACAAATTTTTAACTTTTATAAGTTGATTGCTAGCAAACATAAGGGCACTTTCAATTTCCCTATTAAGATAAGGGAGTACAACTACCAAAACATCATAAATGTAAAGAATGCAAAGTTAAAGTTGGCCTTCTTATCCTTGAGTTCCTTTGATAACATCAGGAGCAAATTTGACCCTATTGCGTGGGTTAGCCCTTTGATAACAGGATTCCCGAGCCAAGGGCCAACAGTATAGGAGATAGACTCCATAAATATCTCCTCTTCTTCTTTAGGCTCTGCAGAACCAAGGGGGGTATTCCCTAATCAACATCTATGAAATGCATCTACAAGTTAGCTGGGATGTTGACACAAAGCAGATAAATCATCTCTTATGTAGACCAAAACTACGAGATAAGTGCAAAGGGGCTAGCTTTGGGCCTATGTTCAGTTGTGAGACAGAGGATTTTGGTCCTAAACTACTTCTAATGTCCTAAAAGGTTTGTATTTGAATCTTGAGTTTGATTTTATGTCTGGATGCAAAACTGAGACTTTGGGTTGCAACCTAAATACAAGACCAGATTGGTGCCTATCCAGGGCTCGGAGTCAATAGACATATATATGTGAATGTTTATCACAGACCTAAAACAACAATCAGATTTCAAGGGGATTATGTAATGTCTGCCTTATAGACAACACCCAAGATAAAGTATTTAGTTATTTATGCTTACAAACATCCTTACTGCAATGTATTCTTCTCAATACTTAACCTAAAACATTTAATCTACTCCTTGAGCAGAAGTAAAAAGACTAAGCATTCAACATAGGAAACCCATATCCTAGAATCTCTCACACCCCTTAGCTATTTAGATTCAGAAGAAGAACACATTCAATTTGGAGACAAATAACAAAATACATGCTATAAAGCACTACTCATTTAAATCAACATGAAACTGTTGAATTATGTATATAAGACATTCAACATACAACTCATAAACTCACAAAATACTGAGAATAGAGCCTGTTGCATGTACGAGGTGAACCAGTGTTGTCATTGATGCCAACATACTCATATTGCATTGACAAGAGGGATTCGATGAGCAGTATGCTGAGGATATTGAGAAAATTAGCCTCAGTCAGGAACAGTGAAGAACAATGATAAGAAGAAGGCAAATGTATTGTATAGGATGTGAACCGGAGGATGCGGATTAAAGGGTTTGTATATATGAGTCTTGAGATGCTTCAGTTAAGATTTCAGAGGTCCGCATGAAGATCTGAAGGAGTTGTGGCTGTCGGTGTAGAACCGGTTCCGGCAAGTGTTCAGAAGTGTCAGTGGATCACAGAAAGGTCCGGTGAGGTCCGGAACTATATAATCCCAATCTGCGGATTGGAAGGAGTGTTTGGGATGTCCTTGTGATGTGTCATCTTGAGTTGTGTATGATTTGGAGGTCCGAAAGTACCTTTTGCATTATGACAGTGGCGACAGATAGTGTTCTTGAAGTTTCGGATGAGGAAGAGAAAAGATTCCAGTACGTAGAGAAAGGGCGAATGTACCTGGTCATTCAGGCAGGCTTGTGAAGGTTCTTGAATCATGTTGAGGTTGTGTTGATGGTCCGCATTGATAGTAGAGCCCAAAATTGAAGATATTCTTCTGGATGAAGTTCTTGTTCAGACTAGCCGACCGGATGAGTTGTTCATCCTGCAAATGTTCTTGTGGTGGCCGACCAGATGTGTTATTCATCTTGTGAATATTCTTATGGCTGATTGCCGACTTAGATGATTGTTCCTAAGTCGATGTCTTGTATAAATAAAGGTTTGTGAGTTCATTTGAAGTGAGGATTTGTGTGGATGAGAGTGGTGTAGCGAAGAGAAGTGCGGAAGGCAGAGCAGAGGTTTTTGGGCTTAAATGGAACTGATCTGGACATGGTAAAGGTGTCATTCTCTAGTTCAAGACCGTGATTCTTATCACTTTGTAGACAGTGTGTCTCCTTGTAGGCAGTGTGCCTCTTTGTGAGAAGTGTGCTCGGGCAGTGAGCCCTAATTGGCAAGTGCCATTCTTTTTCTTATTCTTTTAATAGAGAATAATCCTTGGGTTAATCACCCCGTGGTTTTTCCCTTAACCGGGTTTTCCATGTCAAAATCTTGGTGTTCATTGTGTTGATGTTTATCTACTCTTGTGTTTGTGCGTTTTACTTTCATGGATGATTAATTGATATGCTGTTAACTAACAAGACGAATCAAGTGTTTGAAATAGAAAGCAAGTTTGTATACAACTGATTCACCCCCCCCTCTCAGTTGTATGCCCTAGATCCAACAGAGCCACCAATGAGATTGTGTCCGATTACAACACCAAAATTTGTCCAGTTTTCAACAACCCTGAATGACACAGTTTGCCCCTCATATAGCCAAACTATACATCCAGCAAATTAATTACATGACAAGTCAAAATTCCTGCCAGATACACTACATCAAAAATGGCACTCAACATTGAATACAGCAGGTAGAGGAAGAAACAAGGAGGTCTCGAGCCCTGCGCTACCGCCTGGGGACATTCCTCATAAAACTGGTAGGTAGCCAGTCACTCAATCCATCACGCCCCTGCAAGTAGCCAATAATGGCTAACCTACCCGTGCTTCTTTTGGAAGTTGCAGCAGCACGTCCATAGAGTTTTCCTACTCAAAACATGACTACTGATGCAAAGAAAACCATCGCCGGTAATTTGAAACACGACCATTGATCATATCTCCCTATCACTAAGATCAATGGCGTCAAAACATGCTGAAAAGTCACCCACCAATGAATTTCTGCCACGTCGGTACCTTATGCATCCATCGCTAGCTTTTTTGCCATCCATTTTTCCCTTCTCACCCTTGTATATGCATGCTCAAATGCAAATACAATCGCTTTTCAAATCTTTGTACATGCAGGATGCATATTCATGCAACAGCTTCCTTGAGTTGTCGGGGCCCACCATTTGTGTATTGACCCCTGCATATCGTGAACATACAAGCATTTTATACAATCCATGGACCTCAAAATTCATTCACTACATTTGATTCCTCCTTCGCGTGCAGGCTGTATGTCTTTCCTTTGTATATCAGGTTGTATGCTGCACATACAAATCCAATATACATTCTGCGGACCTCAAATTTCCATGAGGTGCTTTGAAACTCAAATCGGGTCCAACTTGCATTTCCTTACTTGTACATATCCTTGCATATCGCATCATACAAATGCGATATAATACAACGGACCCTAACCATTTATCCATCAGATTTGGAAAACTTTCAAATCCGGGCCTTGTATATTTGATTGCATGCGCCAACATACAATTGCTTTGTATGCAACTATTGGGCCCGACCCTTTGTCTTTCTCCTTTGCACATTGACAATGTACATCCACATTGTATGCCGATCATATACAATCTCACTTGTATATACATGAGGGCCCCACCGAATGCATCTCTGCCGCACTGTAGCAAATGTATATGTGCTCCCCTTTGTATGTTGCTCGATATACAAGATCACTTGTACATCGCACTCTAGCGAAAGCATGTCCACCATGCTTGCATATTCTCTATGTATGTCTGCGTTGTATATCGGGATAAACAGCAAAACATATGCAAGCAAACCTGATATACATTTAGAGAATCTTCCTGGAATCTGCAACAAATTCCCCCAACGTATATGCATCATTTTGAGCCTGATATGCATTTGGAAATGCATACAACTATAGAATATTCTTAGGAATCTGTAATTGATTCCCTCTTGTATGTACAAACTCAACATGCATTTAAAAATGCATATAACTCCTTTTTTCACCATTTTTTGAAAGCCGATGTGCACCTTTGAGCCCGATATGCATTTGCACTTGTATATATAAAAACTTAGCATTTTTCTCATGTGTGATGGGAAAAAGCGGTAAAACATTGCATGTGGGTCGAGGAACAACCTAACCCAAGTCACTAAGGGTTTGAAGGGATAAAAACAAAAACTTGCAATCTCAAACTCAGAACCCTAACCCTAGGTGAGCACCACCAGTGGCTCTGACTGGGGACGTGCAGACGCAAGACTGCAACGAGAACCAAGCTACTCAGGGGCAGACCAGACAAAACACCAAACTCAAAACACAACCAACTATACAAGGCATGTACAAAATATTTAGTTTAGTTTACAGTGTGCACAGAAGTTACCCATTTATGAGAAGTAGGGTTTCAGGTACTGACCATGCACAGGCAATTCCAGTAATTCACCACTTAGGGCCTGGAGAAAATAGGAATCTTCTCCATGAGTGTCGCTGATTTGGTACAGGCCTACCCATAAGGGCTCAAATTTACTGTGTTTGCCCTTATCATGGCTCCTTGCATTCCATACAAGGACCAGGTCACCTATCTGAAACTTTCTTTCTCTAGCCCTTTTATCAAATAGATATTTTACCTTTTGTTGTCTCTTGATGTTTGTCTTATGTGCCTCCCTTCTCATTTCATCTAGTGCAACCAGCTGATTTATTCTTCTAGTCATTGAGTCCTCAATCTCCTCCTCATTTTCCTGTATGAATTTATAAACTAGCAGCAGGCAATTTAGCTGCCACACCATACACAAGTTCAAATGGGGACCTTCCAGTTGCTTTCTTGATTGTTACTCTGTCAGCCCATAATGCCATTTTCAGCTTTGAATCCCAAGCCCTTTTGTTTTTGTCTACCATCCTTTTGACAATTTTCATGAGGCTTTTGTTGCTTGATTATGCTTGACCATTTCCATGTGGATGATATGGTGATGCATGTAACAAATTTATTCCATAATTGTTGCAAAAATCAATAAATTCACCAGACCTGAAGCACATTGCATTATCTGTGATCACTTTGGCTGGTACTCCAAATCTGATAACAATATTTTCTAAAATAAAATCCATCACCACTTTGCTTGTAGCTTTTTTAGTTGGAATGACCTCAATCCATTTAGTGAAGTAATCAATAGCAACCAAAATCCAATTGTGTCCTCCACTTGACTTTTCTGAGATTTCCCCTATAAAATTAATTCCCCATTGCTAAAATAGAGCTTCTACAGTTATAGTTCTAAGGGGCAATGCACCTTCATACTTTAGCTTTCTTGAGAACCCTTTGACAAGGGTCACATTTTCTTATCATTCTTTGTGCATCTGAGAAAAGAGTTGGCCACTAGTAGCCTGCTCTAAGAATTTTGTGGGTTGTAGTATGGGCAATAGTGTCCACCACACACTCCCTTGTGCATGTCACTTAGAATATTCTTGGCCTAATTTTCATCTATACACCTGAGTAATACACCATCAGGATTTTTCCAATATAGCTCTCCTTGAACAATGATATATTTAATAGCATGTAGCTTCAAGGTCCTCTTCTGATTAGCACTGAGATGGGAAGGACAGTTCAAATTCTGCAAATAATGTACTATGTCCTTATACCATTCAGATTCTGACATATTTACAACTTCATTATGCACTACATTCACTTGGCATGCCTCTAGATTTGACTGTGTCATCAATTTTGCTAAACCTTGTCCTCTTACCAATTTTGTGATCTGTATTTCAATGTTGAACTCTTGCAATTTATTTATCCATCTGCATCTTCTTCCAGTTACCTCCTGCTGAGTGAAAATATCCTTAACTGCTGCATGGGGCACATATGCAATTATCTGAGAACCTACCAAATATGGCCTGAAGCTTTTGATTGCTCTAACCAGTGCATATGCTTGCTTCTCCATGATGTCATACTTCAATTCAGCAGCCTGCAATGACCTGCTAAAGAAAGCAATAGGTTGTTCATAACCTTCTGCATTTTTCTGCAATAAACATGCAGCAATAGTATGGAAATAAGCAAATGAGAACAACTAAAATGGCTTAGAAAAATTAGGAGATTTCAGCATAGGAGCCATCTTTATAGCCTCTTTTATGTTCTGAAATGATTTAGTTGCTTCATCTTCCCAATTGACAGTTGCACCTTTCTTCAACATATTAGAGATACCTTTCGTGGTCTCTGCAAAGTTTGGGACAAATCTCCTAACAAAATTGATTTGTCCAAAGAAGGACTGAATACCTTTCATTATTCTAGGGATTTGAATTTTGTCAATTGCAGCCACCCTTTCAGGATCAATCCTGACTCCATCCTTGGAAACAATGTGACCAAGCAATTTTCCTTCCACTACCCCAAAAGCACATTTCTTTGGGTTGAGTGAGATGCCATATTCCAATGCCCTAATAAATATTTGTTCTAATTGCATACAGTGCTGCTCCTCCTTTTCTGAATAAGCTTTCAAATCATCCTGATATACAGCTAGGATCGAATCAATTAATCTTGCAAAAGCAACATCCATAGCCCTTTGAAATGTGGCACTTGCATTTGTTAATCCAAACGGCATTCTTACATATACATAGGTTCCCCATGGAGTAGTGAAGGCAGTCTTGAATTGTTCAGATTCTTTTACTTTCACTTGATTGTACCCTGAAAATCCATCCATCATGGATAAAAGTTCACAGCCAGTCACCTTCTGCAACATGGCTTCCATGTTTGGAAATGGATAATTGTCCTTCAAAGAAGATACATTTAGATTTCTAAAGTCCACACAAAGCCTTATGTCACGATTCTTCTTTCTAACTGGAACAAGGTTGGACACCCAAGTTGAGTGTCTAATAGGCATAATTATTCCAGCCTCCCTAAGCTTCATAAGCTCTTCTTGCATTTTTGGAGATAAAGTTGGGTTGATAGGTCTTTGTTTTTGTCTAAATGGTTTAGCTCCAGGCTTCAAAGGGATTTCATGCTGGAACAAATCCCCTCTATAAGCTTTCAGGTCCTCATATGACCAAGCAAAAACATGCTTATATTTTTTCAATAGTGCAATCACCATACTCCTGATATGTGGCTTGAGCTGTTTGCCAATATATACCTTTTTGGGGGCATGAGATGTCCCCAAATTTATCTCCTCCAAGTCATTCTTGTTTGTTAGGGACGCCTTTGTAACAAATTGGTCCCTATTGTCAAATGCTCTCTCTAAAGAGACCAGCCCCCTAGGGATTTTATTTCTCTTGAACTAAATTACCTCCTTCCCTAAGAGAGTTTCTTTCCCATCCACAACTTCTACAAAGTTCTAAAAATCTACTTCCTGGATCTCATATTCATCAATACAATGTAGAAACCTCAGTAAATCTTTATCATCATCAAACACTTTCCAGCTGCATACATTATCTGGCACTGCAGGTCTAAGTTTAACCTCAACATTTGTAACATCTGACAGAGTAACATCATCTATCCTTATGGCTACATTAGCTAGAAAATATGCCCTAACATTTTTTGATCTCTCTATCCAACTTATTGAAAAAGCATCAAATAATTCAATTGTATCACAAACAACATGCTTATACTGTTTTAATCTCTTATTCTTTGATGCATACTTGTCTCTAACTTGGGAAACAACTAATTCTGAATCCCCAAATACTTTGAGCATCTTGATCCCATGCTTCAAAGCAACATTCAATCCTAACAACAGAGCTTCATACTCTGCAATATTATTTGTACAAGAAAACTTCAGCAAGAAAGAGAATTTTAGAAGCTTACCAGCTGGAGATAGAAATACAACTCCAGCTCCAGAGCCTTCCTTTGCACAAGCTCCATCAAAATACATGATCCAGAGACCCTATTGGTCAAGTTCCTGAATGCACATGTCTCTCCCTTTACCCTCTTTATCATCCGAGACAACCCTAAAATTATCACAATCAGTATTCACAAAACATATATGCTCCACTAACTCTTGATCCTCAACTGTGTCTAGTGACCTTTCTTCTCTGATCAGTTTGACATCCTTACCATTCATAGGGATCATAGCATATGACAGGTCTAATTGCATACTCCCACCAATCAATGCTGCCCATCTTCTTGACAACAACATGCCATATTGTGGCTTGATATCAACAATTGTTATGTTCATTTTATAGGTTCTTTCAGGATATACTGCCAGTCTAAAATCCACATCCTTCATGATTCCAATGACTGGTACCTCTCTAGCATCCATTGCATAGCATTTCCCACATGCCTTGTCTATCTTTAACCCAGCTTGCTGCATAATGGCCAAAGGCATAATATTTGTTGATGCTCCTGAGTCAAGCATACAATTCTTAATCACTTTTCCATTTATGACAAGGTAGACATAGAATGGCTCAACCTGTGAAGGGCATTTTGTCATGGTCATCCCCAAATAAACTTCAAGGACCTCATCCTCATCAATACACATAACTTGTTTCCTACCCTGAGTCTTAATATTCTGATTAGCTTGACAGGGTATTCCTGAAATCAGGGACAATGTTTTATTTCTGAACTCTTAAACTTTCATCAACTCCATCAATGGAACAGAAACCTTTACCTAGGACAAGACCTGAGTTATATCAAACGGAGCATAATTTTGTATAACAGTTGTAGCCTGATCTACAGTTTTATTTTTATCTTGGTATGATCTAGCTTTAATTTTTGAGGCTCCCTAACTGTCATCTTTGATCTGAAATTTTTTGTTTTGATCCTCAACCTGGGGAATTCTATTTTCTGATTCTTGAGAATCATGACTCCTTTTTTGCTTAAAATTTTGTTTACTATTGCTCCATTGCTTCTTTTGTGGTTCAATCCCTTTATGACCATGCACTGGTTGGTTCACAAAAATATTCTCTGGTTGGTGTGAGTTACTCACCTGAGCCTTACCTCTTAGGTTGTAATTGCTTTTGACTTGAGCAACTATTGCAGCTGTGAAGGCTCTAATTTCTTCATCAGATGGTCTCCTCAAGTTATTCAAAAAATTGTGTGAGCCCTGAGCATAAGCATAATTATCTTCATCATCTTCATCACAGGGAAACTACTGGCAGACCTGAATCTCATTATTTGTGCTTGCATCAACATCATGAGAAGGATACTCCATGTTTGTAGATAGCATGTTGATATTGTCATCTTCCATGCAATGTGGCTCATTGCACTCATCACAGGCCACAGAATTGTTATATAGAGATTGAGCAATCATACATTGTGACTATGAGTGAGGCATCTGATAGTCTATGCACCATGGGGTGTCATCAACAATATTAGCAACCTTCTTCAAAGGATCAGGTGTTTCCTTAACACTTTGAGTCCTTTGACTTGGGTTACTATTTGGGAGAATGGGTTTACCATTATGCCAATTGGTATTATATGGCATATCATGTAATGATGGTCTTCTTTCTTGCCTTTGGTAAACTTGCCTGTCAGGACCTACCCTTTTTCATTTTTAGCCATTCTATAACTCAGGTCCTTGACAATAGTTGTCAATTTATCTATTTTATCCTCAGAAGTAGATGCATTGCCTTCAACACTTTGAGATTTAGTATTTGGATTTTGCAAAAGTTTTACATCATCTCTTCTGTTTGTTTTACCAGATGTTTTTTTGTTATTTTCAATATTTGTTGCTATTTTGAAAGCATCTATGAGGCTGTGAGGACCCTTATCTCTTAATCCATAAGTTGTTTTAGCATCAAAAGCATTTATGTATAACACTATGCACATAGGTTCATTAGGCCTCAGGTGATGTGGCAATTTGTTCAACACCTTAGTGAATCTAGCATTGAAATCAGCAACCTGTTCATTTGATCCTTTGGTAATGCCAGTAAATTCATTAATGAAAAAACTTGGATTAGTTTTATCACCATATTCTTCTTTGAAAATTCTTCTGAAGTCATCCCATGATGAAATACTTCTGTCAGGAAAACCTTGTACCATTCTCTAGCCTCATCAACTAAGGATTGCATAAATAATTTCATAAAGACATCCTCATGCTCAACCTCAAAATTGTCCATGATATTCTGAAAAGCTTTTAAGTGGTCTTCTCCTGACACAATATTATTTCCTAAAAACTTTGGCACTTGTGGCCTCACATGTTTGTCAATAGGATTGGGGTAACCAGGAATGCCATCAAAAACTAACTGCATGAATCTGTCCAACTGCATAGGTTATCTACCAAACTAGTTAATATTGACATTTCTATCAACATTTTGATTTCTCACATTATTTAACAGTACTCTAGCATTATTTGCATTCTGTCTTTGATCATTTTGCTGATGATGGGCTTCATCTCTATGCTGGTTTCTCAAGACATTTATATTCTCAAGGGTGGCAACTGAATCATTCTGAATAGTTCTCAGAGCCTACACTTTCTGTCTCATGTCATCTCTAATTTTTACTGCTTGCAAATATTCTAATTCAGCTCTTAAGCTTTTGATTTCTTCGCCTAATTCCTCCTCCCTAAGCATAGAAGAGGATGGTTTCATTACATTTTGATCATTATCATCATCCCTTGGGGATTCAACTTCTTCAAATCTATCAGGGGAATTAAGGAAAGGGCATTCTTGAAACACTTATGACCTCATTCTCAATCCACTACCCTGTTGTCTTTCATATACGTTCTGGATTTTAGCCTCTGTGTTTGAGAAATAAGGTATTGTCTGCTCTGAAGATCCTGGATTGTCCTGCATATTATCATTACTTTTGGGAGAACCCTCTCGATTGGCTTGGACAGTCCCTTTTCTTCTATACATCATTTTTATGGATAACTCTTCAAACAGAGGATTACGCAAGGATCTTCTCCCTTGCATACAAATTTTTACTTTACCAGTTGGGAGATTTGTTCAGAGTCACCACCTACAACTAGGAATTGTTTTCTTTTAAAATTAGGGTTCTTTCACAAAGCAGTCCCCAGTAGAGTCACCAAAATCTGTTGGTTATTTTACCAGACTGGATGCTTGCTCCCAGTTATCCCTATAAAGTAGCCATCATTGATCAACAGGATTCCCAGGCTAGGGGCACACAGTACAGGAGATAGACTCTATAAATATCTCCTCTTCTTCTTTAGGCTCTACAGAACCAAGGGGGGTATTCCCTATTCAACATCTATGAAATGCATCTACAAGTTAGCTGGGATGTTAACACAAAGCAGATAAATCCTCTCTTATGCAGACTAAAACTACGAGATAAGTGCAAAGGGGCTAGCTTTGGGCCTATGTTCAGTTGTGAGATAGAGGATTTTGGTCCTAAACTACTCCTAATGTCCTAAAAGGTTTGTATTTGAATCTTGAGTTTGATTTTATGTCTGGATGCAAAACTGAGACTTTGGGTTGCAACCTAAATACAAGACCAGATTGGTGCCTATCTAGGGCTTAGAGTCAATAGACATATATATGTGAATATTTATCACAGACCTAAAACAACAATCAGATTTCAAGGGGATTATGTAATGTCTGCCTTACAGACAACACCCAAGATAAAGTATTTAGTTATTTATGCTTACAAACATCCTTACTACAATGTATTCTTCTCAATACTTATCCCAAAATATTTAATCTACTCCATGAGCAGAAGTAAAAAGACTAAGCATTCAACATAGGAAACCCATATCCTAGAATCTCTCACACCCCGTAGCTATTTAGATTCAGAAGAAGAACACATTCAATTTGGAGACAAATAACAAAATACATGCTATAAAGCACTACTCATTTAAATCAACATGAAACTGATGAATTTTGTATAGAAGACATTCAACATACAACTCATAAACTCACAAAATACCGAGAACAGAGCCACCAATGAGATTGTGTCTGATTACAGCACCAAAATTTGTCCAGTTTTCAACAACCCTGAATGACACAGTTTGCCCGTCATATAGCCAAACTGTACATCCAACAAATTAATTACATGACAAGTCAAAATTCTTGCCAGATACACTGCATCAGAAATGGTGCTCAACATTGAATGCAGCAGGTAGAGGAAGAAACAGGGAGGTCTCAAGCCCTGTGCTACCGCCTGGGGACATTCCTCATAAAACTGGTAGGTAGCCAATCACTCAATCCATCACGCCCCTGCAAGTAGCCAATAAAGGCTCACCTACCCGTGCTTCTTTTGGAAGTTGCAGAAGCACATCCATGGAGTTTTCCCGCTCAAAACATGACTGCTAATGCAAAGAAAACCATCGCCGGCAATTTGAAACATGACCATTGATCATATCTCCCTATCACTGAGATCAATGGCGTCAAAACATGCTGAAAAGTTGCCCACCAATGAAGTTCTACCACGTCGGCACCTTATGCATCCATCACTGACTTTTCTGCCATCCATTTTGCCCTTCTCGTCCTTCTATATGCATGCTCAAATGCAGATACAATCACTTTTCAAATCTTTGTATATGTAGGATGCATATACATGCAACAACTTCCTTTAGTTGCCGGGGCCCACCATTTGTATATTGGCCCCTTGCATATCGCGAACATACAAGCACTTTATACAATCCATGGACCTCAAAATTCATTCATTGCATTTGATTCCTCCTTCGCGTCCAGGCTGTATGTCTTTCCTTTGTATATCGGGTTATATATTGCACATACAAATCCAATATACATTCTGCGGACCTCAAATTTCCATGAGGTGCTTTGAAACTCAAATTGGGTCCAGCTTGCATTTCCTTGTACATATCCTTGCATATCGCATCATACAAATGCGATATACATACAACGGACCCTAGCCATTTATCCATCGAATTTGAAAAACTTTCAAATCCGAGCCTTGTATATTTGATTGCATGCGCCAACATACAATTGCCTTTGTATGTAACTGGTGGGCCTGGCCCTTTGTCTTTCTCCTTTGCACATTAACAATGTACATCCACATTGTACGCCGATCATATACAATCTCACTTGTATATACCTGAGGGCCCCACCGAATGCATCTCTGCCACACTGTAGCAAATGTATATGCGCTCCCCTTTGTATGATGCTCGATATACAAGACCACTTGTACATCGCACTATAGCAAAAGCATGTTCGCCTCCCTTGCATATTCTCTATGTATGTCTACGTTGTATATCAGGATAAACAGCAAAACATATACAAGCAAACCCAATATACATTTAGAGAATCTTCTTGGAATCTGCAACAAATTCCCCCAACGTATATGCATCATTTTGAGCCTGATATGCATACAACTGTAGAATATTCCCAAGAATCTATGATTGATTCCCCCTTGTATGTGCAAACTCAACATGCATTTAAAAATGCATATAACTCTTTTTTTTCACCATTTTTTGAAAGCCGATGTGCACCTTTGAGCCCGATATGCATTTGCAGTTACATATATAAAAACTTAGCATTTTTCTCATGTGTGATGGGAAAAAGCGGTAAAACATTGCATGTGGGTTGAGGAACAACCTAACCCAAGGCACTAAAGGTTTGAAGGGATAAAAACAAAAACCTACAATCTCAAACTCAGAACCCTAACCCTAGGTGAGCACCACCAAATAGGAAGTTGCTACAATCATGAATATGCCATAGAAGATCATTGGGAGAATTGTGTTGATGACCATGAGGTCAGAAAGAGGGACTACTACAGACTTAGCCTCTATCTGCTGAAAAGGCTAGACTGTCCCGGACTACCCAAAATTCCCAAGGGGATGAAGGAAGATGGTGTAGTATTAAACCTCTCATATGAGAACCAAAAGGTGTATAACCTCCCCTTAGCCCAAATCAAATGGGATTAGACTAAAGACATGTCAGTGGATAATAGGGCTAAGGAGGTACTAAAGAGAACTAAGGCTTGGTTGAAGAAACCATATCCTCTGGTCAATCCCAAGCCAGCAAAGGAGGCAGAAAGCTCTAAGGGAGTTAGGAAAAAAGGAAAAAAGAAAGAAAAAACAAACGCATGTTGCTCCAGCTATTGAACAAACTGACCTTGCTACAGTTCAAGGGAAACAAAAGGTAGTGGCATTTAATGTAGAGTCAGAAGAAGAAGAAGAAGATGTTGTGCCCCTAGCTAGGAGAGCTACTACAAGGGCCTCAAGCCATTCTGCTGAAGGTGTCACCATAACATCAGCCCCTAGACCTTCTATCACAGCCACTCCTATATTTATCTCCACTGTTGTTGCTACCAAGGTAAGGGTTGAGCTTCCTTTCACTACACCACCTTCACCTCCTCACCAAGATCCATTACCAACTCCATCCATTTCATCACAACCTCCCATTTCCTAGTCTCCAACCTTTCTCAATCCCATTCTTTCCTCTCCACCCCTCCTAGCTCTCATAATCCAATGGTTCCCAGTCAGACAGTTGAGGAATAGCAGGAGAGGGAAGGCACTGCTACTCCTGGGCAAGACAAGGAAGAAACTACCCCTCTAGCTGCAGTACAAGACCAAGAAGACATCCCAGATGGAGTAAAAGACATCCCAAAAAGAGTAAAAGCCCCATCATCTCAAGAGCCAATTGCCATAGAAGGGTAGCAAATAGAAATGTGTACAGAAGAACCTAAAGACAAAGTAGAGGAAATGCTTGAAGAGCTTTTGGGCAGCCAAGGACTCACTTTGGAGGAGTTCGATAGAAACATATCCATTGAGTAGCATGAAGAAGAAGGTAGGGAGTCTGATGATTCAGAGAAAACACAAGTCCTGACCCCTTCTCCAACAAGGTCACCATCTCCACCTCTATCTCATTCTCCACCACATGATGCTATTGCTGAGCTAGGCCTCCCAGTGTGGCTAAACAAACTATGGAAAAGAGGAAAATGACATATGTTGAAGGGGAGGACTTGACCATTGTTGCCCAAGTGTTAGGAGCACCTCCTAAAAGCAAGAGGGCTAGGGCCTTCTCACATATATCAACCATTGAATAGAGAATCAGAGTTGTTCACATAGCAAACCCATTGGTTGATAAAGAAGAAGATTTTCTATGACCTCTGAAGATTATAGCATATAGCAGGTCATCCTGGGTTCAAGAACCAAAGAAGAGGATAAGAACGCCCTGACTGATGTTGTGCAGACAATCTTAGAGAGGATAAAAAAAGATGAGGTGACTAAGGAAGATCTGAAGAAGCAAGTTGCACAGATTTGAGTTTATGCCACTCACCTGGTAGGGCCAATTGATACCTCTACCCCTACCCTTGCCTTTATGGAGGCAATGAACAAAGAGAGCACAACTCCTAATCCTCTGGGTATCCTACCCACAGCTACAGCCTAGAAGGACTCATTGGAAACCTTGGGGAAAACAACCATCAGGGAAGCTTTGAGGATGTACCACAATATAGAGCATGATCTGGAAGCTGTTGATGAGCTAATGCACACCATTATGATGAGGCTCTTGTGTGGAAATAATATCTCCCAGTTTTGGAGAAGATGGAGGCCACCCCTCCAAACATAATTTTGCAATTAGGCATATTGGGTAAAGGAGATCCCAGAATAATTTTGGAGTGGATCAAAGCAGGGAAACTCCAAGCTAAGTTGCTATAGAAATGTAAATATAAGTTGCAAAAGAGAATTGATGTGGCCAAACAAGGCACCGGTATAGTAGAATCATTAATAAACTCTATCCCTTGCCAACTCAAGGACGCTTCTTTGGTCATTTTCCTAGCAGCTAGAATAATAAAGGAATTCTCAGAGATCTTCCTATTGGCAAGAGACACTATATGGATTCATGATTGTTGTCATTGATGGCAACAAAGTTCATCCCACACATCCGTAGAACATAGTGTGTCTCTACCGGAAGTCAGAATGAAGATTGTTGTGGTCCGGTAAACAAGAACAGAGCATGTGGCAAGGTCTGACAGACAGGTCTGGATCTCTCAGATGAAGTATCTTGGTGAAGTGTGGATTTGGGGAAGTCAAGAGGACTACCTTGAGTGGTATATTCCAAGGATTTAGCCTCCAGTGAAAGATGAAGAAAAATATATGAATAGTTGAGTACCGAATTCCTGAGTGACAATGTGAACAGAGGAAGAACTGACTAACAGAACATCAGACTACTTTCTGGATGTGCTACTATTGGTGGTAAAGGTTGTGAAGGCATGAATCATGTTTGGCCGACATGATTCATGATTTCTACAAGTATATACTTGATCCGCATTACTTAATATGCAAGGATTCAGCCGACTGATCAGAATTAGTGAAAAGATTGACTATTCCGGGTGCCGACTAGAAAGGTGATAAAATTACTTGTGCGAATATATATACACGATGGATTTAGTTGTGAGAGGTGTTGTTGTTGTTAGTGATGTGTGAATAAAAGTAGAAGTGCAAAGCAGAAGCAGTAAGAAAGGTCCGGTATGTGAAAGAAAGCAGCTTAAGGGAAAAGAAAAAATGAAGTGTAGCAAATCAGTATATTGAGCCTAACCAGAACTGGACTCCAGCATTTGCAGATGCTACCAATCAGTTCAAGTATTGTATAACACTTTTTGTAGACAGTGAGTCTCTTGTAGGCAGTGTACCTCTTGTGAGCAGTGTGCTCAGGCAGTGAGCCCTAATTGGCAAGTGCCATTTTGTATTTCCTTATTCTTCTAACAGAGAATAATCTTTAGGTTAATCACCCCATGGTTTTCTCCCTTAACAAGGTTTCCACATCAAAAATATTGTGTCATGTGTATCTCCATTTTCATGATTATGTTTGCTTGTTTGAATTAATGTTGCATTGATTAATAAGAAAGTTCAGAAAGAAGAAATAATTAGGATAACTGATTCACCCCCCTCTCAGTTATCAACAATTGGTATCAGAGCTAAATTCCTCCTAACAGAGTCTAACAGCTCGAGGAAGATCTATGAATCCAAATGGACGCATATGGTTTAAAGGAGCAACTCAAGACTGCAATTGAGGATCTTGAACAGTCAAACTCTAAAATCAATGAATTAAAGGAAAGACTCAAACAGGCTGATGATTTCATGAGAGAACTAAAAGATAAATTAAGTCTCTCTATGAAAAAGAGAAAGGAGTTGCTTCAGCAATTGGCAAGACAAGGTGAAGCTAATAATGCAAATGAAGAGCTGACTGAAAAAACTAAGTTATGTGGAAAGTTATCAAAAGAAGTCATTATGGTAAGACATGAAATGGAATCAGGAGTTATAAAGTTTACCCAAGAAATTGAAGAGAAAAGAAAAACTGAAGATAATCTAAGACAATCTCTCAAGGAGAAATCAGAAGATTGCCACCAAATGGATAGAATTATCAGACATCTTGAATCTGATCTTGAAGATGCTAAAGAAAATGAAGAAAAACTTGAGGATCAAATTGTCTCTCTCAAAAGGGATCTTCAATCAGCAAATGAATATAAAGAGAAATTCAAGATAAGTTCTGCTCAACTTGAAGTTCTTCTTGAAAGTCAAAAGAGGGCAGATGACAAGTGTGGTTTGGGATATGAGAAAGGAGAAAGCTCCGGATCTGGTCAGAAGAATTTTGGATCAGAAAATCAAAGGAACAGGCCTAGAAGACCTCCGGTAAGACAGCCCAATGCTCAAAGATATCCATCCTTCAATGGATATTGCTACAGCTGTAATCACTTTGCTCACAAAGCTAATCAGTGCAGAAAGAGAATGAATCAGACTAATTCATCCTTCTCCAGACAATGTTTTAACTGCAAAAGGTATGGTCACAAATCTCATGAATGCAGAAATATGCAAATGAACAAATCATTCAATGGTAGATGCTTTGCATGCAATAGAATAGGTCATATGGCTAATCAATGTAGATCAAGAGGATATCAGTCAAATATGCAAAGAAATGTTGTTTACCAAATCTGCAATAGGTCCGGTCATAGTGCAAAATTCTGTAGAAGCCAGAATCAAGACAAAAGAGGTCTGGTATATCATAATTAGAATCAAGATAAGGGTAAACAAAAGGTGAATGCAGATGAAGTTAAAAGTGAGATGAGCAAGATTTGGGTGTAGAAAAGTACTGAGAATGTTGAGGTTGGATCCGCACCAGACTCTGATGCTGATATTCCTTTTGGAAATTAAAAAGTGAGCTCTGGTTCAGGGGGAGGCACAAAGAAAACCTTGTTCCCCTAGCCAATTAAGTGGTGCCGGAACTAGCACAAGAAGAGTTGCGGATTGAAGGGTTCATAAGGGAAACATCCAAACAAACTATGGTTAAGATTTAGAAGATCCGCATGATGTTCATAGATCAGGACAGATCTAATTCTTCAAGTCATCCGAATAAGGCAAACCAGAATAATGTAGGTCGAGCATTTATTGCGATCTGATATTAGGGTTTGCAAAGCAATATAAGGGTTTTCTCATTAATCACTTGTTCATTCTGCACTCAAGAAGAAACGAAAAGTGGAGCTCTGCAACAAAATTCATCAAGTTCATCGAAGATCATTTGCAGAAGTCTTTACATCCATAAATCAATCAAACCAACTCCGTGAAACTGAAAGGCGCAAAAGGTATTTTTCGTTTTCAAATATCTCACTACAAATCTCTTGATAATGGCTACTCCGAATATTGTAAAGATTTCTGATAGACCTCGCCCTACATTTAAGAAACATCCATACAAATCCTTGGAGGTAGATCCCCTAGGTGCATTTTCCAATGTTCCGCATGGTGTTCTGTACACCGAAGACATTAGGGTTTATATACATGCAAATATTGAAGAGTTTGGAGAATTTAAACTAAGAGATATCTATCACAAACAACTAATAGATGATGACTTTGAGCTTAAACTGGAATATAAGGGTATCCAAGAGAAACATTTTGATCAATTCATTCATTTCCTCTGCTTTGAAGAAGATGAATGGGTCCGGTATGTGTTGAGTAGGGTACATGATAACTTCCTATGGCTGAATAGACCTTGCAAGATCACAAAGGAGGCAATTAGGGCAGTAACTGGTTTATACTTCTTCGGAGGGATACCTGTCCTCAAATCTGTCAAAAACAACATTGTAACTGAGGCCACTGGATCAAAATTTGATAAGAGGGCAATGACTATTGAAGATATTACTGACCCGGACATCAAATTTGCATCTATGATAATAGGATACAAGATATATCACTCTAGTAGGGAGAATTTAGTATCTAGAACTGCAATATATACTGCCTATGAGATGCTGAGGAAAAATATAGAATATGATCTTTGTGAACTTCTTTTGAGCCAATTAATGGAAAACTTACAAAAGATCAAAAAGGACAAGAAAAACTCCTTCAAATATGGTGCACTAATAGTATGTTTATTTTTCTACTTCATGAATGAGTTGCCCGGATCAAATGGTTGGGTATGGTAGAATGACAAACCGGTAGCAGTTCAGATCAGAGACTATTTGCATGGGCTTGGGGATGCTAAAGCAAGAAATTCAGCCCTGTGGGGATATTTCAAAAACTTTCAGAGCATCATGTAAGCAAGAGAAAGAATTCCCCAGTCTCTTGTTGAGAAATACAAAGACACTGTATGCTTTATGGTAGAGACAGATCAATGCCTAATGGAGGCTGTTGAACTAAGAACTATATGGATCATGCCTATGGGGTATGAAGTTGACGAACAAATTATGGAGCTGCATGTTCAACACATGCTAAGTCAGCCAAAGGATCCAAAGGCAAAGAGGTTTGGAACCTTTGAAGAACTAAGTATAAAAGTTCATGTGGAACTCAGGCAACAGGAAATAAAGAGGAAAGTTAGAAAAGAAGTTGAAGAAATTGCAAAAGGCCTAGGCATCTCAAAGGAGGCACTTGATGCCAACCGGGAAAAGAGGCAAAAGGCTGAGGAAGAAAAGAAAGAAGCAAAAAAGGAAAGCAAGAAAGGTGCTCCAGTAGAAACCTCAACCCGGACCAGATCATCAAAGAGATTTGCACCTGTCACAGCCAAAGGCTCAAAAACATCAAAACTAGAAGTCCAGGCATCCGGCAAAGGTGAGAAAAGGTCAAAGACAAAAGCCACAAGGGCTTATACAAGTCAAAGAGATGAAGAGGAAACAGAATCAGATGAGGGGGTAAAGGAAATAAAGAAGCAGAAGAAGAAAGGATCCGGTAAACCTACCACAGGACAAGACAAGGAAGAAATGGCAGAGGAATTTGTTGAAAAGCCCACCCTGTCTCTAGAAAGTGTAATAAAATCAGTCACTGTGGATGGAAACCTTCAACCAATGGCTGAATTTTATGATGACTACAATGAGGCTAATCAAAAGATCCTACAGGAAGCTACAATCAGGTACCTGAACATATATAATAAAGCCTTCATTGAAATTATATCTCTTATTCCCAAGAGCCAAGAAAAGGAGTTAGAAATGAGAAAGTCAAATGCCATGGCAAAAGACCTTGAGATCTAGGAATAGATAGCTATTCAGCTATATCCCTCAATTGATCCCAAGACAATGAACATGGTATTCAAAGATTGCAAGAATGAATTCAGGAGCAAAGCAAGAATGAATCAACTTATGCTTGGTGAGACCGACAAGGTAGCCAAGGACACAAAAGAGATTCTCCGGAAAGCCTTCAAAAGATTTAATCTTCCTACTATAGAGGACTTGGATACTGATCCCTCAACCACAAGTGTTGCAGAAGAAATTTCTGAGAAAATGACAGAAGAGGTGGGCCCTGAACAGTCTAACATTTCTCCTCCAGTTTCCCCTGCAGTCTCTGAATCTAAAGGAGAAGAAAAATTACAAGAGAAAGAAGCAGAAGTGAAGGAAAAAGAAGATGACAGTGCGAAGATTACAGAAGGAGAGAAGACCACAACTGCTAGTGGTGAGAATATAGAAGGAGAGAAAGCTCCAAAGGACAGCTCCAAGATTGTAGAAGAGAAGAAGCATCTGTCTCTGGCAAGAGACACTGCACAAACTGTCCAAGAATTCTTGAACAAAGAAACAATGGAGATTGATGAACCGAAGCTTCTACAAGGTCCATTCAATTTTGATTATCTTTCTCCGGTACAGACAATGAAGATAGCTTCATTTGCTAATGCTAAGGCTAAAGAAAAGCTCCTAAAGTCTCATATGGAAGACTGTGAGTTGATAGAGGCTACTTCCGGAGTGCTGGAAAAGATCATGCCATCTTTTCAGAAGGATCTCACAGCCTCCTCTTCCAGTAATCTCAAAACCTTAGTCAGCAGTGTTAGTACACATTTTGATTCTCTAGAAAAATTAGCTGAAGAAAAGGTCCAGAAGGAGTTTTTGGATAAAAGGTTCTCCGAGATACAAGGTTTAATCATTAATGATAGGAGAAACATGAACATTGGGATAAAGAGCTTAGAAAATACTCTTAAGGATGGCGGTGAAATATACAAATTTTGTATCTCCTGGTCCAACGTAATAGTGGAGAT
Organism: Cunninghamia lanceolata; assembly: GCA_027924645.1. Classification (NCBI taxonomy): domain Eukaryota; kingdom Viridiplantae; phylum Streptophyta; class Pinopsida; order Cupressales; family Cupressaceae; genus Cunninghamia; species Cunninghamia lanceolata. The sequence goes on from BSBN01000197.1 coordinate 477,392, forward strand.
TGAGAAGAAAATAAAAGAGCAAGAGGACAAACTACTAAGCTTGTCTCAAAGTTTTGATCCTCTTTCATCCTCCATAATAAATCAAGAGTGTCAGACTATTGCAATCACAAATGCAATAAAGAATTTTGAGAAGGAAAGGAAGAATATAATTAACCTGATGGGTGAACTTAGAAGGATTATTATCCCTAAGTTAGAGGCCATGAATGAGGCCATAAATGATGCTCAGATTACTGCCCGGACCAATGATCTGACAGATCTTAAGAAGGCAGAAGCATTTGCATTCCTGTTGAGTGGTCACATCTCAATTTTGGACAGGATGAAGCAGAGTTGGGTGGCAGAAGTTGTAGAGTTGAAGAATACTTTTTCAGACATACTCAAGTATATGTAAGTACAACTTGTATAGATATACTTATGAGGCTCAGTATAGTAAAATTTTTGAAAATTTTGGTATACGGAGCCTATCCTTTGCCATTGATGTCAAAGGGGGAGTGAGGAGCTGTGAAAAATGAGGTATCTAACTAAGGGGGAGCTCCGAAAAATGTATATAAAGACAGAGCATCAGCCAAGGGGGAGCATAGTGTAAACACTTAGTCATTTTTCACTAAGTGTTGCCATCAATGCCAAAGGGGGAGATTGTTGGCAAGAGACACTATATGGATTCATGATTGTTGTCATTGATGGCAACAAAGTTCATCCCACACATCCACAGGACATGGTGTGTCTCTACCGGAAGTCAGAATGAAGATTATTGTGGTCCGGTAAACAAGAACAGAGCATGTGGCAAGGTCCGACAGACAGGTCCAGATCTCTCAGAGGAAGTATCTTGGTGAAGTGCAACTTTGGGGAAGTCAAGAGGACTACCTTGAGTGGTATATTCCAAGGATTTAGCCTCCGATGAAAGATGAAGAAAAAGATATGAATAGTTGAGTACTGGATTCCTGAGTGATAGTGTGAACAGAGGAAGAACTAACTGACAGAACATCAGACTACTTTCCGGATGTGCTACTATTGGTGGTAAAGGTTGTGAAGGCATGAATCAGGTTTGGCCGACATGATTAATGATTTCTACAAGTATATACTTGATCTGCATTACTTAATATGCAAGGATTCAGCCGACTGATCAGAATTAGTGAAAAGATTGACTATTCCGGGTGCCGACTAGAAAGGTGATAAAATTACTTGTGCGGATATATATACATGATGGATTTAGTTGTGAGAGGTGTTGTTGTTAGTGATGTGCGAATAAAAGTAGAAGTGCATAGCAGAAGCAGTAAGAAAGGTCTGGTATGTGAAAGAAAGCAGCTTAAGGGAAAAGGAAAGATGAAGTGCAGCAGATCAGTATACTGAGCCTAACCGGAACTGGACTCCAGCATTTGCAGATGCTACCAATCAGTTCAAGTATTGTATAACACTTTTTGTAGACAATGAGTCTCCTATAGGCAGTGTGCCTCTTGTGAGCAGTGTGCTCGGGCAGTGAGCCCTAATTGGCAAGTGTCATTTTGTATTTCCTTATTCTTCTAACAGAGAATAATCTTTGGGTTAATCACCCCGTGGTTTTCTCCCTTAACAAGGTTTCCACATCAAAAATATTGTATCATGTGTATCTCCATTTTCATGATTATGTTTGCTTGTTTGAATTAATGATGCATTGATTAATAAGAAAGTTCAGAAAGAAGAAATAATTAGGATAACTGATTCACCCCCCCTCTCAATTATCAACACTTCCAGCGATAACTTACATGATAGGGCATTGATAATTTGATAAGGCTGAAGACCCTCTTCACCGAATTCCAAGAGCAATCGGTTGGGTTGGCTGGAGTCCAGGATAAGTTGAAAAGGTCATCGTATTCCCAACTGATCAAAATCAAATATCACAACGGATCTAGTGTAGCGAAAATCCAGGAAGCCATCACCAATTTCAAAATCCATTTTGATGGAGAGGCATAATATCCTTGTTCTTCACAAGCATCTATTCTTTAATTTTCTATCTCTTTCATTTTTTATGAGGCAGACTTCAATTTTGTATTGTAACTAAAATATCTTCAAGCCAACTAGGGCCCAAATGTACATGAGTAAACGAAAGAACCCTTATATATAAAGGGAAGTTTTGAACATTTGTAAAGGAGGGGGGAAGCATAGAGAACATGTGTGAGCACAAGTTATTCTTGTATTTCAGCTTGTAAGTGGCATATCTTATCTGCATACAGGGTGTGTGAATACTGCTCTTTTGTAATCTGCTAGCATTTTGCCTATCAATGAGAAGACAATTTTTGGGGATTATTCATGTGTGGGGATTATTCATGTGTTTTTGCCCTATGGTGGTAATGTACTTTATTTCTTTTTCTTGCATATGATGTTGTGTTAGTAGACATTGAGCCTAAATTGACAAATCTTAAGTGTGGTAAGAAAATTAGGGTTTATATTCTATGCAGATGAAATGATGTCTTCAAGTTCCTTGGTCTCTTTCTATTTTCCTTATAATCTTGCACTTGCATTGTTTATGATTGTGTGGAATACTGCTCACCCATTACTTGTTTAATCAATCCTACTAATGTTCATTATATGAAGTGAAAAGCTAGGTGCAAAGGCTATCCAAGATTTTTTATTTTCTTTCTTAAACCCTAAACCCCTTTTTTCATTTTTTACATAACTTAGGATTAGATTAGTTTCCTGCACTCCACTAAGAACCTACCTATTAGAGGACTGATCAGTTTTCTAGATTATTATCACTAGCACAAGCCCCTTTAACAAACATTCACATTGTCCACTCTACTATTCTAACATTGTTGTGACCCGATGAAATAGGGACCTTGGGGTAAACCTCAACATTTTTTACCTTTCAGGAGAGGTAGAGTGAATCATTCATTCTACTTGAGTTGATGTGTCAAAACAACCATCAACTAGATCCTAAGTCTCCAATCAACTATCCATAAGAATGTCACATTCCAAAAATGAATCATACAAACACAAAGTACTCATAATAAGAAAAAAGATTCATCATTCAACACTTGTGTGAATAAGATGCACATATAATACTCTAAGCATATCAATAACCCACAAGCATCATGCATAATTTAAGAACTCAAATTTCATTCAAGGCATTAATTCAATAGTCACAACATTCACCCTCTATTTGACACAAATTTCTTTAATAAGTTCATATCATAAACTTAACATTAAATTTTTACAAGGAGCTCAATCAAAATATAGTATCACACATGAGTTCTTTATATAATTAGATTGTTTATTAAAATAGATTTTTTAACCATTCAACATTTAAAAAGTCTAAAACTCACATGGAAAAAATACATCTCTTTATCCATGGTTGTCCCTTTTCTAGGTAGCCCATGAATTGAAAGGAAGCTAAGGTTTCAAAAATGCTTCCTAAACTATTTTATGAGGATAGATATACATAAAATATGATATAATATATTACAAGAAAGAATAAGATACAAAAAATAACTATATCACAGTGATATACCGCAAGAAAATGTAAGAACCCTTATCCAATCTGCCCTGAATTTCTGATCTCAAAGGTTGGACATTTCGTCAAACACTTGACATACATAATTGGACTAAGTTTTGATTTTAAATTTTGTTTGGTTTTATGATGTTTGTTGGATTGATTTTCAATGCCAATACATAGAAAATATAACCAAATGCTTGTATAAACAAATATCAATGATTCAACACCCAATCATGCTTTATTTATTGCTATTATAGGTCTGATTACATTTATATTCAGGTCTTATACAGAGCATATCAGACTAATTAAAACTATTAGAAATGTTTGCAAAGCCTATTCAAATTAAATATTTGAATATGGAATTTATTTACAACATACCCGATTGAATAACACTTCTTCTAGACATAATATGACACCATACAAAGTAGATAGATGACTGATATAGAAAGGAATGGTGTTGATGTTCACAAATGAAGTCTAATATGAAATCTACTAATGTAAAAAATGAAGTAACATCTCCTCATAGGTCATGATTTCACCTTCAAATGGTAGAGCTAGATCCTCAATGGGATTGCTCAAACCCTAGGTAGGAATAGATGCCAAAAAGATGAGAAATATGCTTCCAAATCCCTATTATGCAGACCTGATATAAATTTCTAAAGTCTGATATAAAATATGATTGCCAATTGTTGATGATAGAAACCCACAATCACTCCAAAATAAAATGCCAACTCCTCAAAACGCTAGGCGATGGAATGTAGATGAAAATACATCATAAAAATCTCATGATATGCATTCATATACCCATAATCTGCATGCAAACATCAAGCCCTAGTGCCAATACCAAACCCTAGCTTGGATGATAATGCCAAATCAAACCCTAGCTCCAAATCCATGCCAAAAACCTACAATAAACTCAATGGTAAACCCCGTATGAATTCACCTCTCAAAGTGGAATTGGGTTTTCGTCCAATCCACAAATTTTCCAATCATTTTCGTCCTCAGAAAATGGTTGAACCAATGTTGCAACTCAAAGGAAAATATCAAAAATGCCAATGACAAAATACACAATAATGAAAAGACCTCCTAAATGCCTTCTTTTATAACCCTCACGTGGAGCGCCCGATTTTGCCATATTTTATAACAATTTCATGTTCACCACCATAATAAAATATTATTTTATTTCATTTTCCCTTCTCCAAGTGGGATGTCCAACCTTAGCATTAAAATATTGTTTTATTTTATCATTTTATTATAATTTAATTTCTCCCTTTATAAAGTGACTTTCTATTCTCCAATCTTTAAGTCATTTTGCCAACTTTCCAAATTTTTAAGTCTTTTATCAACTTTCCAAATATCTAAGTCATTTTTGCTACACTTCACTGACTTTCCAAATATCTACGTCACTTTGCAACAATGGTTCAAAAAGGGGACATTACAGAAAACTATTTCGAAAAGACACAACCTCTAAATCACAAACTAGTAGTATTACAAGCAATAAGATCAGTTATATACATTGTCTAGGCTCAAGCCCTTAGAGGAGAAATCACCAACATCAGATCTTGATTAATTCTAATTGCACAAATGTAACTACAAACTAACTATGAAACCTCCATCTATAGCATCCAATAAATAGAGAAAATAATGCATAAAATCATGAGTGCTAAACCACAAACCATAGGCCAATACCATGACCCAAAAATGACACTCAAATCATGGACCTAAATTCCAACTCCCCTCCTTGGTCTTGGTCTTCTTGGATAAAACTAGAATATTATCTTACACTTATCATACCATGTCATAACTTGTCATAAGTAACTCCCCAAGTTAGGCACTCTATTTTGGCTCCATTATCTCTATTCAAATATTCTCTATGATGTGTAATAACATGTGTCATAAGTTGGTCAACTAATCAAGTCAACAATGTAAGTCCCTTCTTAATGTTATTACATGTGCCATAGATTCTCTTACACCACTTATATAGTCATAGATGTGTTTACACACCTTACAAGACAATATATTCTCTTACACATGTCATAAAAAATATACACATGGAAATAATAACCCCAAGTCATAGTAGGCTGCCATTTTCCATGAGGGCTCCAATTAATTAACAAGAAATAATAAATAAATATAAACATTAGAATGCAAGGTTTATGACACCTTTGTTATAATTCTCTCACTTGTCATATACCTTTCAAGAGAAAAATACAAACACCAATATTGTCAACTAACTAATAAGGGGTTGAGAGGTCCACCGTTTCACAACACCACTTGAACTTCTCTATGTTCACCAACTTTGTCAATGCATCTACAACATTCTTCAAAGTGTCAACTTTTTTGAGCATCACCCTTCCATCCTCTACCATGTATTGAACATAATGGTACTTGACATCAGTATACTTTGTATGTGTATGAAAGTTTAGATTATTTTCCAAACATATAGTACTCTAACAGCCACAATGAACTCTAACTACTCTTTGACTCATCCTCGCATCTAAACATAGTTTAAGAATCCAAATGTCCTACTTATAGGCCTAAGTAGCTACCATGTACTCTAACTCTATTATGGATAAAACAACGTATTTCTCTTACTCATCCAACTCACTACATCACTAAATAGGCTAAACACATAGCCATTGGTAGATCTTATGCTATCAACATCCCTTGCGCAATCAAATACTACATATCCCTAAATATCCACTGAGTGCTAGTCCTTTGTAATATCACCATGAAAACATATAGAGTACTTGGAAGTACCATGTAAATACTTAAATACCCTTTTCACTACAACGCAATGCTCCCATCCAAGATTATCCATGTAATGGCTCAAGAATCCCATTGCTTAGACAATGTCTGGTCTAGTGTGGACCGTAACATACATAAGGCTTCTAGTTGCACTAGCATAGGGCATTGAATGTTGGGATTAGGTGTGGCATATGCCTTGTAAGTTATAATGTTTGAAATATTTATTATTTATATTTTATTTATTTTACACCCACATATTTGGGGAATTCCACTTGGAGTGGCATTATGTGTCACTTGTAGTTTATATTTTAGCAATTTGTATTATCACTTACTCTCATGGAAGTTGCTAAAACTATCTTTGACTGTGTAAGAGTTACTGAAATGGAAAGAGCATGAAGAGAGGGAGTTAAGTGTGGAATAAGAAAAAATCAAGGAATATCTTTAGTTCTCGTGAGCATGTTACCAAAAAGGTGGATAAGATCAAAGTGGAGCACTCAAGTTGGATGAGGCAATTTATATTTGTGATTTTGGTCTTAGTTGTATGTTGGATTCTTGAGGTGTAGAGAGAGAGGAGTTTTCTTTGTAGGGTTATGTTGTCAAATTTTCTCTAGAGGAGTAATATTATATTATCCATGTTAAGGAAATATCCTAAAAGTGTATTGTAACATGTTTATTGTTGCCAACTAATACATTGGATCAATGTTTTAGAGAGTGGGTTTTTTACCCAAAAGCCTTTTCCCTGCATGTAATGGTGTATCTTCTCTTCTATCTATGATTCTTCTATTCTTCTTTATTCTTTCCCTTAGAAGCGTTAACTTACACGTCATTATGTTTCTAAAATTTACTTAGATCTGATATTTGCATTGCTTTCCTCTAAGTGTTAATGTGAGAAATAAATTTGTGTCCTAATTCTGCTTTATGGGCATAGTTTGTATGCACTTGTATCAAGCATTTTTTTTAGTAAAACTTATGGTACTAGAGGTGCATATTGTTGTAAGTATGCGCCTAATCGGTGTTGTCATTGATGTCAACATATCAGTGTTGTCATTGGTGTCAATTGTGCTCTTGTTTTGATGCTTTGTATTTGACTATGTAAGTGTTGGAAATCCTGATATTGAGGATATTGAGAAAATTTGCTCCTCCCGTAGAAACAGTATGTTGCAGAGTATCTTTGTCTACAGAAGAATGGTCCAACAGATTGATCCGCATTTCTTGTAGAATAAATATCTTTATCTGTAGATTGGAATTTATTTAGAGGCATGTCTGAAGATGCTATGTTCCAAGTTTGAGCCTTCGATATGAATATTTGAATGAGTTATGTTCGCCAGAATGGAAACATTTTTTTTTGTATATTTGGTGGTGACAGGGAGAATGTATTATGCTCTGCATTCCTCCGCATTGAAGTATTTTGATCTACGGTTCTAGAGTTAAGTCTGAGATGATGTTATGTGCCTTCAACTTTAATGGTTCATGATTTGGTGGTCTGCAAGCAATCTTTTCCTTATGACAGTAGCTAACAGTGTTGTTTATGAGCTCCGGTTTAGATAAAGATTGTTCTTGAAAGTCTTAATGTGAACACCAGTCTTGGCTGACTTGGTTTCTTTCACTATTTGCAGAGATGCATTGAAGATTGTAGTAGTGTGTTGTGGTGTGGAAGATTGTATTTGAGTCCCAGCTAAGGCATAGTGTGATCTGCATACATCTTTACATCTTTTCCCTAGTAAATTTTTGTATTAGGGCCAAACCTACTTCTATGTATGTTTGTAATGACAACCTTGGAGTTTGACCCAATGGTTGATGAATGTAAAGCCGACCTTGATGTACATTCCAAGGTTGTTGAATTGTATAAGACATGAAATGTAATAGTGAAAAAAAATATATATCTGTGTGCAAAAATGTGAAGATAAGTTAGAAGTCTAAGAAGAGCAGAGAAAAGAAGTATTGTGCTTCAATGGAACTGAACTCGGGCATTAAGTAGATTCTATAAAACCAGTTCGCAAATCCTAGGTAGTGAGCCTCTATTTTTCAGTATTGTTATAACATATATATTGTTGTGGGCTAACACCCACCGTGGTTTTTCCCTTATAGGGTTTTCCACATAAAAATATGGTGTCTCATGTGTTGAATATGTTATTGTGTTAAAACTTCATGTTTCATGCTTTCATGGTCTAATCTTAAAAATAGTGAATGAACATTTGAAGAATTGATAAGTGATTAAAGTTTTGGGACAACTGGTCACCCCCCCCCCTCAGTTGTCCTGTACATATTAACAATTGGTATCAGAGCATGTTCCTCGGAAGAAAGCCTAATAGCTTGAGGAAGATCCAGGACATCTTTTAAGAAGGAAGCTCTACAGTTTGATGGGACAAATTATGCTCTATGGAAAGTATGAATGAAAAGCCATATCCTTTGTCTTGGTTATAAAGTGTGAAAAGTTGCAGAGACAAAATATACCATGCCTCAAAATGGTTTGACAACTAAAGATGAAATCAAAGAATATGAGTTGAATATAAAAGCTAGAGATGCCATGTTAAGTGCCTTGACTGACATTAAGTTGATAAAAGTCATGGATTTAGAATCTACAAATGAAGTTTTGGAAAAGTTGAAAAATCTGTATGAAGGAGATGATTCTGTAAAAGAAGCCAAGTTGCAGGGCCTGAAAGTGAAATATGAGGGTTTAAAGATGAATGAAGATGAGAACATAATAGCCTTCATGCAAAAGGTTGATGAACTTGTCAATGGAATAAAAGGTATGGGAGGAACTATTGGTGAGAAGGAAGTTGTGATGAAAATTCTTAGGTCACTACCAAAGTCCTACAATCACAAGGTAGCTGCAATTGAAGAATTAATGATTGTAAAAACTGTCGACAAGGATCAATTACTTGGAAATATTATAGCCTTTGAGATGAGAGAATTTGGTGATGCTCTGTCAAAAATTGAGACTACTTTCAAAGCTAGTACTTTTGAAAAGATCTCCAGAGCTGAAAAATACAAAGTGGAGCCTATTGATGACTTTGATGAAATTGAAGCTAACTTTGTTGACAGATTACAAAGAGGTTCTGGTAAGTTCAAAGGCAAATTACCTTTCAAATGTTTTTCATGTGGTAAAGTTGGTAATTATGCTTCTAGATGTCCTGAAAGAATTGAAAGGAATAGAAAAAGATTTGAGAACAGGCCTAGAGCTCCAAAGAAATGCTACTATGTTAGGGATCTTGATGATGAATCTGATGATGCTAGTACTAGTGCAAATGAATGCTTGTTTATTTCTATTAAAGAAGAACCTATGTGTACTAATCCTGCTAGTTGTGTGAAGGAAGAAAAACCAGTGGAAGAAAGTACTTTGGCTATTCAGGTTGACAAAGATGAGGATGAATGGGTTATTGACAGTGGATGATCACATCACATGACTGGTGACAAAAGTAAGTTTGTTAGTTTGGAAAAATATGATGGTGGACTAGTTAGGTTTGGAGATGATACAACCGGTAAGGTTTGTGGAAGAGGATCTATTTCTTTTGATGGAAAGCACAATGCTGATGATGTTCTATATGTGAAGGGTTTAAAGCACAATCTTTTGAGTGTTGGTCATATGTGTGACAAAGGTTATGATCTAAGATTCAAGGACAACGGATGCAAGATCATGGAGAGCTTCGAAACAGTGATTTCTACTGGTAAAAATACTAGAGGTAATGTTTATCATTTGAAAGGAACTAATATTTGTTGTGTATTGGCTCAAATTTATGAGAGTTAGCTATGGCATAGAAGGATGTGTAATATCAATTTTGACAACTTGGTAAAGACAAGCTTTGTTCAGGATGTAAGAGATTTTCCTAAGCCTATGAATGAAGCTTGCAATTATGAAAATTGGGTAAAAGCCATGAAAGACGAGCTAATGCAGATAGAAAAGAATCAAACTTGGGAAGTAGTTCCTAGACCTATTGATAAGAATGTGATTAACACCAAATGGGTTTTTAGAAACAAGATGAATTAGAATGGAGAAGTAGTAAGAAACAAAGCAAGATTGGTATGCAAAGGATACTCTCAAGTTGAAGGAATAGATTTTGAAGAGACCTATGCTCCTATGGCAAGAATTGAAGCAATTAGAATGTTTTTGGCATTTGTAGCATTCAAAGACTTGAAAGTGTATCAGATGGATGTTAAGTCTGCATTCTTGAATGGTGAATTGGAATCTAAGAGGTCTACATTGAGCAACCAAAAGGATTTCAATTATCAAAATAAGGTGATATTGTGTGCAAATTGAAGAATGCCTTGTATGGACTGAAACAAGTCCCAAGAGCCTAGTATGCATGGTTAGACAAATATTTGTTGCAATTAGAGTTCAATAAAGGCACTGTTGATAGCAATCTGTATTTCAAAATCAATGATAATCAGATCTTGATTGTTGTAGTCTTTGTTGATGACATTAACTTTGGAGGCAATGAAGGTATGTGCATGAAGTTTGCAAGTGAAATGCAAAATGAGTTTGAGATGTCTATGTTTGGTGAAATGAATTTCTTTCTGGGTCTGCAAATTAATCAATCAAATAAAGGAATCTTCATATCTCAGTTTAAGTATGTGAAATATTTGTTGAAGAAGTTTGGGATGGAAGACTCTAAACCGGTATGTACTCCCATGGTGACTAGTTGCAAGTTGAGTAAAACTAATGAATCACCCAAGATTGATCAGAAAAAGTACAGATCCATGATTAGAGGATTGTTTTATCTAACTCAAACCAGACCTGATATTATGCATGCAGTTTGTCTTGTTGCAAAATTTCAAGCAGATCCAAGAGAGTCACATGTGATGGCAGTAAAGAGAATCTTGGGGTATTTAAAAGGCACACCAGATCATGGCTTATGGTATCCAAAGGATAATGATTTCACTCTTAGTGCTTATATAGATGTTGATTGGGCCAGAGATGTTGATGAAAGAAAGAGTACAAGTGGAGGGGCTTTCTTTTTGGGTAATAGATTGGTTTCATGGCTGAGCAAGAAGCAAGATTCAATCTCTTTGTCAACTGCAGAAGCAGAGTATATTGCAGCAGCATGTTGTTGTACTCAAGTGTTATGGATGAAGCAAACATTGAAGGACATAGGAGTTGTGTATGAAGATCTAGTTACAATCTTCTATGATAATACAAGTGCTATAAACATTTCAAAGAATCCAGTGATGCACTCAAGAACAAAGCATATATCTATAAGGTATCACTTTCTGAGAGAAAAAGTGACAGAGAATGAAGTAAAAGTGGTATATGTGTCCACAAAGGATCATATTGCTGATATTTTCACTAAGCCTCTACCTAAGGATACTTTTGAGCATCTCAGAGAAAAGTTAGGGGTCATTACCCCTCCTGATCTGAACTAAGATGCATAGGAATGCATCAGTCTAGAAGTGCTCAAAGTCTCATTCTTTGATATGGATTGATGTTTTGGAAGCTACCTCTTAGGGGGAGTAGCTAGATGTTACCGGTATAAGTTCCTAATAAAGAAAGTATTGATAACAGAGAAAGTTCAGTTAGATCAGTGCAGCAGAATGCAAGTATGTGCCCTTTGCCATTGATGTCAAAGGGGGAGAGAAATCATGTGAAAAACTTAGAGAAGAAAGAGTGTAGATGTGTAAAGTGAAAGGGGGAGAATCTTGTCTTGATGGTCTTTACAGTTTTTCACATCATATGTTGCTATCAATAACAAAGGGGGAGATTGTTGCAAGTATGTGCCTAACTGGTGTTATCATTGATGTCAACATATCAGTGTTGTCATTTGTGTCAACTATGCTTTTGCTTTGATGCTTATTTGTAATGAGTTAGATGCTTTGTATTTGCCTAGGTAAGTGTTGGAAATCCTGATATTGAGGATATTGAAAAAATTTGCTCCTTCAGTAGAAATAGTATGTTGCAGAGCATCTTTGTATACAGAAGAACAATCCAACAGATTGCTCGGCATTTCTTGTAGAATAAATATCTTTATCTGTAGATTGGAATTTATTTAGAGGCATGTATGAAGATGCTATGTTCCAAGTTTGAGCCTTCGGTATGAAGATTTGAGTGAGTTATGTTCACTAGAATGGAAATAGTTTTTTTTGTATTTGGTGGTGACAGGGAGAATGTATTATGCTCTGCATTCCTTCACATTGAAGGATTTTGATCTATGGTTCTAGAGTTAAGTCTGATATGATGTTATGTGCCTTCAACTTTAATGGTTCGTGATTTGGTGGTCCGCAAGTGATCTTTTCCTTATGGCAGTAGCTGACAGTGTTGTTTATGAGCTCCAATTTGAAAAATATTTTTAACAGAGTGGTTAGAGGTTGTGTGGTTGTTCCTGTTGATTTCAATGTGCTTTTGGATGTCTCCTGATCATGTTCCTACCTTTGGATTGGTCTGCAAAGAGAAATTTGGATCATAGATAAAGACCAATGTTGAAAGTCTTAATTTGAACATCAGTCTTGGCCGACTTGGTTTCTTTCACTATTTGCGGAGATGCATTGAAGATTGCAGTAGCATGTTGTGGTGTGGAAGATTGTATTTAAGTCCCAGCTAAGGTGTAGTGTGTCCACATACATCTTTACATCTTTTCCTTACCAATTTTTTGTATTAGGTCCAGGGCTATTTCTATGTATGTTTGTAATGCCGACCTTAGAGTTTGTTCAAATGGTTGATGAATGTAATGCCAACCTTGATGTACATTCCAAGGTTGATGAATTGTATAAAGACATGAAATGTAATTTTGAAAAATATATATATCCGTGTGCAAAAATGTGGAGATAAGTGAGAAGTGTAAGAAGAGCAGAGAAGAGAAGAAGTATTGTGCTTCAATGGAATTAAACTCAAGCATGAAGTAGATGCTATCAAATCAGTTCGCAAATCCTAGGTAGTGAGCCCGTAGGCAGTGAGCCTTTGTTTTTTGGTATTGTTATAACATATATATTTTTGTGGGCTAACACCCACCGTGGATTTTTCCTTATAGGGTTTTCTACATAAAAATTAGGTGTCTCATGTGTTGAATATGTTATTGTGTTAAAACTTCATGTTTCATGCTTTCATGGTTAAATCTTAAAAATAGTGAATGAACATTTGAAGTATTGATAAGTGAATAAAGTTTTGGGACAACTGATTCACCCCCCCTCTCATTTGTCCTGTGCATATTAACACATACTAGATATTTTTCCTAACATCTAGTATCAAATATAAGGTGGTTCATTAGTTGCATGTGTTTGCATGTGAAATGCTTGTACTTGCATGAACTTTCATGTTGCTTCCATGTGAGTTGCATGTACTTTCATGTTGTTTGGATATATTTACATGGACTCACATGCTACTTGAATGTTGTTCCATGTGTTTGCATGCTATTGCATGTTATGGATATATTGTGATTTGGTTTTGGGTATTCCTTCATTTTTTTATTTTTTAGTCTGACAAGTTTGAGGGAATCTGTAGGAAGGAATTAACTAATTACTAATCCTTGTATGAGTGGAAGTCTCGTAGTTTGTCTTATTTTTCAAGATACAATATGATAAGTACTTGTTGGATAGAAAAGGTGGAGAATTTTGGAGTTGGTCATGACGTTGCATGTTGGTGTTGACCTAGAGCTCCTATTTGATAGTATGGATCAACCCTCTTGCATGGTAGCTAAGTGTTTTCATCTTGCAGTCATGTGCAGTAGAGTGCTAATGTTGGGTGCCTAGTTTTGGCTTCTTGGATACATGGGAGATCATTGGTTGTCTAGACTACAGTTTGGTGCGCTTATTTTGGGTGCTTGGCTTTAGTCCATGGCATTAGAAAGCATTGGTTCACTAGCCCTCGAATGCATGTAGGCTATGGAGTTAGTCATTGGATGACTTGGAAGCTTCTAGAAAGCCTAGCTGCTCTGTGTGCATGTACATGGTAGTGCTTGTGGAGTTGTCTTGGAGTTCCTAGACAACCTCTTCTTCTTGTTTGATGGTTTTACTTGCATGTTTCAAATTCATGTTGACTAGATCTGTGGGTTTTGCAGATTTTTTGTTCAAAATATATGGTTTTGCTTATCTAGGATATTCTATTGTTCTTGTTTAACCATTTTAGTGTTTTTAGACTTGTGGGTCTTCCAAAAAATAAGTGGATTTAAATTTGCATGCATGTCTCTAACATGGATGGTGTTGCACGTTTAACCAAAATGTGTGGTTTTGTAGATTTGCAGAGAAACTATTTTTTAGATTGTGAATCCCATGGGAGTGTTTCTAGATGCAAGATAGTTGTAGATATGTATGCATTCTTTGTGCATGGTTTGAGGAGGTTGTTTTCAACTTTCTCAGTGTGGAGGTGTTGGTATGTGATTAGTCACTTAATATTACTACAGTTTTCTTACTAGGTCATTGACTTGATTGTTTCCAGTGGTGGACATTTGACATTTTAGATCTAGGTTTTGTATATGATGTAAGTGTCATGGAAGAATTTATATTATTATCTCTTGTTGTCTATGATTTTCTTGTTACTGATGTTGTGTCAAGTCTTCTTGTTTTTGGGTCTACATTTCATGGTGGATCCATGTTATGTTTCTTTGAGATCTACAAGTTGTGTTGTTTTGTGGGTAATCTATATCCATAGGTTGCATAGATCATACTCTGATGTGAGTTATATATACCCATGGATCTTTAATGTGTTATATGGTTTCTTGTTATAGTGGGGTTTCTTGTAGACTATTTGGATGTCATGGATTTGTAGATTATGATTTTTGGTGGTTGTTTAGCCATCATGATACATTAGTGTAGTGTAGTAGTGATTTAGTGAGATGGATGGATGAAGTGCATGTGATTAATGTTGCAATACTTTGAGATGTTTGTGGCATTCCTATACAAGTTCTTTGGGTCATTTATAGTTATTTTTCTTGGAAATTGTAGTAGTTATCTTCTTTTGGAGTTCATGGTTTTAATTTTCCCTTTGGGAGCTCTTAATGTTGTAGTTGAGCTCTATGATTATGTAACGACCATGGATGATCTTTAATTAGAAGATGTTCATTGTAATGTTATGAGTAGAAGTGGATCACTTTTAGTTGAAGTTTTGGTAGTGATGTGATATTGTGCCATTGAGGACTCTAGATCTTTCATTTTTAATAGTCTTGGAATGATATAGGTGCTCTTGGGAGCAAATCTATCTGTTGGAGACAAATGATTTTCTTTGAGGAAGATGCCAATCACAATGTTAGGACAGTTCCTAGATTCTATAATAATCATGTAAAGGGAGATTTAACAATGGTTTGTGGTAATCTTCTAGGTATGTGCCATAATCATTTTTCTTGGATACTTATACAGATTACAACTTTGTAGTTAGAGTTTAGCATGAGATGAGTAGTTGTTCACCTATTTCTACTAGACAAATTTAGGTGAGGCTAGAAATCTCTTGTTTATGGGGATCATGTGTTGGAACATGACTCTTTGATGTGGTTTTAGTAGAAGGACTAAGGATCCTTTACCTAGATTTTGATGGACCTAATGAGGATATTGTTCATGGAGAGAGTGTGTGATTTGTTGCATCTCGGGAGGAGCAATCTCATTCCCCATTCTTGGTCCACTTAGCAAAGAATTATCTGAGAGGTACTGCCCACCTAATACTTAGATATCAGTTTTGGAGGGCTTATTTAAGAAGCACTTGACATGGTGTCTCTTTCCTTTGACTTCTCAGGTGCATAAGTTTGTTCACGAGGACATTTTTGAGGAGTGCAAGGGATGGTTTTGGGCTTATTCTTTGGTGATGGGAATGGTTACTGGTTTGATCTTCCTTCATTTCATAAGCTTAGATCTATGTTAGTTTATTGATATGTTGATGTTGTGTTTAACCTTAGGGTTTAACTATTAAATGTTGTTAAGGATTTTCTATTTGGGGTTTTGGAAGTGAGGATCTTACTTGTCATAGCTTTAGCACTTAGTGATGTTGGAAAAAGTACATGTTATGTGATATGGTTCACACTTTCTCTCTATCATCTATTGCTTCTTCTTGGATGCTCATTTTTAATGTGACATTAATTTGAGGTTTGTTTGGAGCTATTTTGATCATTACTTTTTATGGTCATTTATTGTTGTTGTACTTCATTATTTTTTCAGCAATAGTATGTGGGCTCTTTAATCTCTAACTTTTGTGATGGGGAGAACTTGGGAGAGTTGTGGAGATAAGGGGTGAGAGAGTGAGTAAAAAACTATTTGAGGAAGTATGCTCTATATTGCATCATTTGGTTGTAGTTTGCAAATCATTGTGTGTTCTTCAATAGAAGGTTTGGTGACATGAGCCACACCCTTTGTGAGAGTTTTGATTAGTACACGTTGTGTTTCTTTGGTTAGCACTAGACCTTGAAACATTTCCCATGCAATGGGAGTTCTAGGAGGTATATGTGTCCTTGGTGGATAGGTTTCATTAGACTACAGTATCAAGAGTCCTTAGGTTTTTTTGCACATTGGTGTGTTTTCTAACTTGAAGGTGGTAACCTTGAGCAAGATAGTGGATTATATAGGGATAGGAGCTACATTATGGGTTGGATATGTCATGAGTAGAAATTTTATCAATTATTGGGGTTAGTTTGATGTGAGTGACTGGCTATGGTCATTGACTTGGCTAGTTTGGAGTATGTGGTGCATACTCAATCTTGTTTCAAAGGAGATTGGACATCTCAATTTATGTTCTGGTAACAGGTTGAGACTAGATACTTTCGTGTGTCTGTGTGACATTTAGTATGTCATATTGGCTTGGAGTTCTTATCTTTCATGCTTGGGCATGATGGAGGATGAGAGAGTTTTTATCAGGATGGTGGTCACTTGGAAGATGTTGCAGATGCTTCTATGAAGCCCATGAGCATAGTGGAGTTCAATTAGGACAACATGGCGGTACCCTTAATGTTTGGGGCACAGATTTGTTGGAGTTTCCCTTTTGATCTTGCAAGGTATATGGTAAGTGGGAGAATGTTGGGAATAGGTGTGTCATACAACTTACAAGTCCTAATGTTTTCAAAATATTTATTTATTTATATTTAATTTAAATGTTGCACCTAGATATTTGGGGCATTCCACTTTGAGTGGCACTATGTGTCACTTCTAATTTGTATTTTATCAATTTGTAATTATCACTTAGTATCATGGAAGTTGCTAATGCAACTTTGACAACTTGTAAGGTGTGTAAGAGTTGTCAAACTAGAAAAAGCATGAAGAGGGAGTTAAGTGTGAACTAGGAGAAAATCAAGGAAGATCTTTAGTTCTTATAAGAATATTACCAAAAAGGTGGATAAGATAAAAGTGGAGAATTCAAGTTGGATGAGGCAATTTATATTTTTAATTTTGGTCTTAGTTAAATATTAGATGCTTGAGATGTAGAGAGAGGAGTTTTCTTTGTAGGGTTATGCTATTAGATTTCTTCCAAAGGAGAAAGAATATATTCTCCATGTTAAGGAAAGATCTTGGAAGTGTATTTTAACATGTTTATTATTGTTGAATAATCCATTGGTTCAATTCTTTGGAGAGTGGTGTTTTTTAGCTGAAAGGGTTTTCCCCAAGTATATTGGTGTCTCTTCTCTTATGTTTATGCTTTTGCTATTCTTCTTCATCCTTACTCTTATAAGTGTTAATGTGAGAAATAACCATGTGTCTTGATTCTGCTTTATGGGTATAGTTTGTGTGCACTTGTGTCAAGCATTTTGTTTAGTAAATATTATGGTACTAGAGGTGCATACTAGATATTTTTCCTAGCATTGAACTCATCTCTTGTATTTCTATGGGTCTCAAAGGACACTACTCAATTGAAATTTTTGTTCCCATTTAAATAGGAACACTCATTGGTTGTTTTCTAGACATACTAAAACATTTCAAAATAGACTCAACATACTTCCTCTGTGCAATCCAAAAAATTATTAATTTTATCTCATCTAATGTCCATCCCTAGGATAAACTTAGTATCCCAAGTATTTCATTTCAAATTGTAAAGAAAGATAATATTTCAAGTCTCTAATCATTTCCTTACCATTACCAAATAACAAGATGTCATCAACATACAAAGTGATGGTGATAAAATAATAAACATAATAATATGACTTAGACCTTATCAACCTTAACTCCAAAATATATGAATCAAACTTTTTATAACACATTCTAGGAGGCTATTTTAAACCATAGAGGGTTTTTTCAAATAACAAACCATGTTTTTCTTACCCTTCAAAATGTAGTGCTTTGGCTATGATAGGTAGATCTCCTCCTCCAAATCACCATGCAAGAAAGTTGTCTTCACGTCCATCTACTAAACCTCAAGATCAAAAGAAACAACACAAGCTAATAGCATTCTAATGTATGTCAACTTTGAAACAAAAGAGAAAATCTCATTGAAATATATTACCTCAACCTGAGAATAACCTTTGGAAACCATCCATGTTTTGTACTTCTCAATACTACCATTAGCGTCAAACTTCTTTTTAAACACCATTTTTATCCAATAGGTTTTCATCCTTTAGGAAAATGAACCAAGTCCCATGTCTCATTCTTCTCTAATGCAACCATGCCCTCATCCATAGCCAATTTCTAGAACTTAATTGTTCTAAGTTGATTGGTTTCCACACATAAATCATTGTGTTATAGTATATTGCTTTATGGATGCCAACTTTAAATCAAAAGAGAAAATCTCATTGAAATCTATTACCTCAACCTAAGAATAACCCTTGGCAACCATTTGTGTTTTGTACTGCTCAATACTACCATTAGAGTTGTTGGCAAAATACAAAAGGTTGTAAGGTACCACACATGTCATTTGGGTCATTTCTAGACCCATATATCCATTATATAGGCCTTAAACACACTCTAACACACCTAAATAAGCTATAATAAGGATAAATATCATAAAGGAAAGGGTAAATTCATGGGAAGAAGATAATTAAGAGTGTTTATGAAAGGACATAAGGGAAAGACACCATGAAAAGGTATTAAGAGGCTATATAAGGAAGAGGAAAGGGAGAGATAAGAGCAAGGATCATATGGATTAAATATGTGTGAGAAGAAGGAAGATAATAAGTAAGAGGAAAGAAGAATGAATTATAAGACATTAAAGTATATTAATATATGATGTTATGTATATATGAATATATATAGTTTCTTATAATTTGGTTTATATTTATTGCATATCTAAGTTCTCCCTTTTTATTACATCACACCGAGCTTTACTACATATAACAGAGTATAAAACCGTAGACTCTGGTCTAGGTTTTTCTGTCAACATTCAGTTCCATTGTGGGTACCTCGTTTGTTGTTGCATAAGGAGGACGATCATACAAAAAAAATAGTGGTAAAAATTTGAGAAGTGAAAAATTTGGATTTTTTTAATTTTATACGTGAAAATATTTATTATGAAGATGTGTGGTCAATTCAGTTAAATAAATAAATTATTTGTTTCAATGGGAAAAGTTGGTAAAAGAGTTAAGAAGGAAAATGAAAAGTTGATGTGTGAAAAGAATTTTTTTGAAGAAGAATTGATGAAAATTAAAAAGGATAATAAAGCACTAATAGAAAGGATAAAGTGGTTAAGAAGGGATAATTATGAATATTTATGTAAAAACCATAATCTAGAAAAAGAATTAGAAAAAGTTAAAGATAAAAATGAAGAACTAGAAGAAAAGTTGAAGTTGTTTGAAGATTCGGAAGAAAAGTTGAAAAAGTTAGAAGAGGAAAATAGTCTAAAAAACGATGAAATATTAAAATTGAAAGAACAAAATAATTAGTTAGATCAATCACTTACATCATGCATAAAGGAAAAAATGAATGTATAAATTCTAAACCATTACTTTGTGATGTTTTATGTGATACAAATGATTCATGTGATATAGTTGAAGCATCTTTAGAAAATGAATGTAAAGTTGAAGATAACAAACTGAGATTGAATCTACAAAATTTGTTAGTTGTGATGATAATGACACAGGAAGTTCTTAAAAGAATGTTAATTTTAAAATGATGAAAAGAGTAGGATATAAAAGAAAAGGTTTTGGAAAGTATGAACAAGGAATTAAAGAGCCCATTGAACCAAAAGTGAGGCCAAGAAAGGAAGGTCTTGTATATAGAGGTAAAGAAGCAACAAATCATGTTACAGGTAATGTGAGTACAAAAAAGACAATTCAAGAAATCAAGTGTTCTTATTGTCATAGGCTAGGATATAGGAAGGAAACATGTTGGGATTTACATCATTGTACTATTTGTGGTTTGAAGAATCATTATGAAAATATGTGTTGGAACAAAGATTGGAAAAATAAATCTATGTCAAACTGTATGCAAATGAATTATGGATGGATTGATGGATCAAATTAGAAACATGGTACAAGTATGTTTAAAGTGTTGTACATGCATAAGTATTCTCATGTCGAACAAAAAATGAATTATGCAAGAACAAGTCAAATCATCAAAAGGGAGAAGTGTGGAATACAAAGAAGTATTAAAGGAAATAATATAAATAGGACATAAAAATATTATGATCTAGAAAAGATTCTTTTAGGCCCTAGCCTCATGAGAGGGGGTTAGTGGTGCAATAAGAAACTCTCCTCTCATGCCAAAACACAGCCAATTACTCATACCACATAATTACTCATAAACAAAACATCTATTATCATCAATCAAAAGATTGCAACAACAGCTATCAATGCACTCATAAATTCCCATATCTGCAAACATTTATTTACACTATCAGCCCTCAATGGCTTTCTTCATAGGCACAATATTTAGTTCTCTTTCTCTATGGCAGCAGACTCCTTGCCATATCTCACTCTTCCTTCCTAGGTAGCCACACCACTCAAGCACCTTGGTTTTCCTTCACTGGTTCTTCCTATACCCTGCGACAAACTAACTATATATCCCTCCTATCCACACATTGTTCTCTCTTTCTCTCTCCCTTGGGCACTTTCTTCTTTCTTTGATTATGATAGCCTCCCAATTTCATTTCTTAATATGTAGCCAGGAGGAACTCTTCCCTAATGGTGCTCTTTCCTAAGCATTGTGTCCATCTTCCCCCTACCCTAATTTGCAAAGAAGAGATTGATTTAAAAGGCCTTGATGAGGAGCCTCTTTGCTTTCCATTGCATCTCTTCTCCTCATGGTGGGTCATTTTGTTCTACCTCTAAACAAGTATTAAAAATTGATGAAAAAAATGGTCCCTTAAATTTCTGACTGATGGTGCCTTTTATCTCCATATTGGACGTTCAAAATATCCTTGCGCTCCCCCTTTTGGCATTTATGTTTTCTGATGTTTTTTTACTGCAATGTTCAGCCTCTCACGCCCTTTCTCTCCTTCCTCTGACATTGTCTCAATGCACTTTGGTGCTTTCTATTGTCATGTCCCTATAATGATTTATAATTGAATTTTTTATTTAAATAATAAGTTAGCCTTATATAAACTAATATAATTAAAATATAATATATAATATATTTATTTAAAATATATTATTAATATGTATTATTTAATAAATAATATTATTAATTTAATATAATTTAAATATTATAAAATATATGAAATATATATATTTAATTAACTAGATATATTATAAATATAAATATTTTAATATAATATTTATGTGAATATCTAATAAGATATATTATTATATATAAAAATAAATATTATGAAAAGTCTTACCCATTAAAGCTAGAAAGTAAAGTAATTTAGAAAGTAAAGTAATTTGGAATTAGGCAAAGTAATATGGTTAAACAAAAGGTCAAATTTAAAATTAAATCATATAAAGAAAAAAGTCTAATAAGAACATTATCGCACCATATATGCTTGTGAATAAAACTAGTATATTTATATTTAAAAAATATATCTACAGTACGCCGAGAGATATCTTCCAATTTGTTGGCATTTATAAATTACTTGAAGTTAGAATTTTTGATATGCTCACATGAGTTAATTTAAAGAGACTATGGTGCGAGACTTTTCATATAAGCTGCGAGACTTTTCATATTCTTCAAATATAATAAAGATTTCACTTCATAACTACCAAGATTTTCTATTTTTCTATCCATTTGGCTTCCACAAATTTATTTACTTTTTGTCAAATTTATTTATTTTTTGTTTAATGTGATAAAGATTTCACTCCATAACTGCCAGAGTTTTCTATTTTTATACCCATTTGGCTTCCACAAATTTATTTATTTACACATTTTATGAATTTTGTTTATATGGGAATCTAAATCTTAATTGTTTAGGGGAATCTGAATCTTTCAGCCCTTGCTGTGAGTGTAGAATACTCTCGGTGTAACAAGATAAAGGAGCTCCCATACTTAATAACAAATGTATTTATTTATACTATTTATAGTATATAAATAATGTACTCTAAAAAGATTAAGGGGAGGCCGAAGGAGTATATTTATAAGTGCAGCAATTAAGTTGGTTGACACCAGTGAAATATATATACAGCAGCAGCAATATAATAAAAATAATATAAGTCATTCCATCGAGCAAGGAAAACATTGGAAAATAGAAAGAAGACCGCAACGATAGGTAAGAAATACGAGGTAAAGCTCCAGCAGGTAAGTAAGTATTTATATTTACTTATTCAATTTATGATTTGTAAGAATATAAATGATAAGATTTGTATGAAGGAACTTGTAATTCTATTTCATTCATAAATGTACCATTATGATAGCATTTATTTTATACAGTCAATCACTAATAATGTGTAGATAGTCATATTCAATTGCTCATGATAATGTATCTTGTATGATTTGAATTCATAAGTGATTTATTAACACCATATGTAGGAAAGAGTAGAAAGTGCCAAGAGGCCATTCATGGATATTTATCACATACAGGCCTTGTCACATGAGGCATGAGGTACCCATAGTGCAGGGATTGTGAATTAATGGCATTGGCTACCTAGAGTTCCAAGGAGTCTCACAAAGGCCTTAGCTCCAAGAGTACAAAGGTACTTCTTGAGTAAGGATGGGAGACATTAGAGCCCCATGGTGGATAACGATACCTCTCATCTCATCTCACATAAGTTGTTAATAAATGACATATGAGAGGTAGCAAGTATGTAATATGTATAGATAAAGATCATAGATCATGTGAAATATTATGATAGAGAATATGCAAGGCATATGACTAGTGATCATAAGAATAACATGTGAAATATGAAAGATAGATAAGGGCAATAGTATTAATCCACTCACCACTATGAGGCATAAGGAAAATTAGGGGCGGGCAATCAACCAAGGATAGGTATGGGTTCATTGGTCTGGAGTACCCCTTCAAGCCCTTGTCTCAAGATGGTACCTTAGGAGCCAAGAGGTAGTCTTTGATTCAAGTGGTCTAGAGAACCCCGAGTCAAAGGAAGGTCCTAGAGTGGCCTAGGTCTAGAGTACCCCTCGAAGGAAGAACGACCTATACCATTGGCATTGCACCCTAACAGATTCACTCTCATAAGATGGAGGTTTGATTAACAAGGCCCAAGTATATCTCTTCTAGGGAATCATGAAATGAATACAATAAATCTATGATAACAAATGGCTTATGATTATAAATAACGACGTGTGATTTTGAAAGAAGATTTGAATACTAATGTTCTCTTTGTAAGTTGAAATTGTGCAAGGTTAAGGAAAAATTTTGGCTTGCTAGAAGGGGACATTACAAGTGGTATCAGAGCAATCATCCAGCCATCCTATGAATAATAGTTAAATAAAATAAATAAATAAAATAAAAATAAATAAATAAAATAAGAATCAATGAAAAATGTAAGTATGAATTTCATGAATTGCTGGAATAATGGTGTTTAATACATTGCTAAATGCAACCAAAAAAAAATTAAAATCTACTAAATATGTTATGATGCAACATTACAAAATTAAAATTTATTACAAATATGTAATAAATAATGAGTAAATAAGGTAAAAAAATAAATAAAAATAAAACAACTCTTAATAACAATAAAATTATACTAAATGAAATAGTAAAATAAAATAATTAAAATATAATTTATAAATAAATATATATTAAGACATCTCTATTTAGTTCTTATAAGTAATATATTTCACAAAGTTATTTTCATCTATGGGTAACCTACGTCCGGGTGAAGTGGGTGAAAAAACAAAAATTAAAATATACGTAAACAACTAACCCAAAGTATTTATGGTGTACATAAACCTTAATAAAATATAGTTATAAAATAAATTATTTATAAAATTTAGTGTTGTTAAAAGGGTAAACCCAAATTTATAAATTATTATTTTAGGGCACTATATTATTTATGGCACTATAGTTTATTAGCTATATTAATTTGTTACATTTTATAGAGGTTATTTTATATTATTGGTGAGTGTAATGTTATTTTATATAAGGGAAACCTAATAAAATATAATGTTATTAAATATTACTTTAGGATACCTAATTATAGTTGCTTGAGGACAAGCAATCTTGAGTGGGGAGGGTTGTCATGTCCCTATAATGATTTATAATTGAATTGTTTATTTAAATAATAAGTTAGCCTTATATAAACTAATATAATTAAAATATAATATATAATATATTTATTTAAAATATATTATTAATATGTATTATTTAATATAATTTAAATATTATAAAATATATGAAATATATATATTTAATTAATTAGATATATTATAAATATAAATATTTTAATATAATATTTATGTGAATAATTAATAAGATATATTATTATATATAAAAATAAATATTACAAAAAGTCTTACCCATTAAAGCTAGAAAGTAAAGTAATTTAGAAAGTAAAGTAATTTGGAATAAGGCAAAGTAATACAGTTAAACAAAAGGTCAAATTTGAAATAAAATCATATAAAGATAAAAGTCTAATAAGAACATTATCCCACCATATATGCTTTGAATAAAACAAGATAAAAGAGCTCCCATACTTAATAACAAATGTATTTATTTATACTATATATATTATATAAATAATGTACTTTAAAAAGATTAAGGGGAACCAATGACGGTGTGGTTTAGTGGTTAAGTTGCTCGGTTGTAGTGGCGGCCACCAAAGTTCAAACCCCCGTTGGGCCAACGAGTTCGCAGGCTTTACGCCTTCGCTGGGGCAACAAGCTCGCGGGTTTGAAGTGTTCCTTCTTGGGGATGAGGTCCCCCGTGTTGTGGCCTCAACGATTCATCGCTCCAGGCAAAAGCGTTAGTGTGGAGCTGGAGGGCGTGTCGCGCCAGCGTCACTGGTCACGTTAAAAAGTTTACCAGGCGCATTATAAAAAAAAAAGATTAAGGGGAGGCCGAAAGAGGATATTTATAAATGAAGCAATTAAGTTGGTTGACACCGACGATCACATTAATAAATAATAAATTCAAAAAAGACAAACATTATTAATATATATCCTTGTTAACTAAATTAAAGCCACCGTTGGAAAGGGTATATCCTTTTACCCACGGTAAACCCTTGGAAATATATAAAAGGGCATAAGGGAGTATGATGGAAAAAAAAAGTGAAAAGTATATATTATAAAATATATATACAGCAGCAGCAATATAATAAAAATAATATCAGTCATTCCATCCAGCAAGGAAAACATTTGAAAATAGAAAGAAGACTGCAACGATAGGTAAGAAATACGAGGTAAAGCTCCAGCAGGTAAGTAAGTATTTATATTTACTTATTCAATTTATGATTTGTAAGAATATAAATGATAAGATTTGTATGAAGGAACTTGTAATTTTGTTTCATTCATAAATGTACCATTATGATAGCATTTATTTTATACAGTCAATCACTAATAATGTGTAGACAGTCATATTCAATTGCTCATGATAATGTATCTTGTATGATTTGAATTCATAAGTGATTTATTAACACCATATGTAGGAAAGAGTAGAAAGTGCCAAGAGGCCATTCATGGATATTTATCACATACAGGCCTTGTCACATGAGGTATGAGGTACCCATAGTGCAGGGATTGTGAATTAATGGCCTTGGCTACCTAGAGTACAAAGGAGCCTCGCAGAGGCCTTAGCTCCAAGAGTACAAAGGTACTTCTTGAGTAAGGATGGGAGACATTAGAGCCCCATGGTGGATAACAGCAACTCTCATCTCATCTCACATAAGTTGTTAATAAATGACATATGAGAGATAGCAAGTATGTAATATGTATAGATAAAGATCATAGATCATGTGAAATATTATGATAGAGAATATGCAAGGCATATGACTAGTGATCATAAGAATAACATGTGAAATATGAAAGATAGATAAGGGCAATAGTATTAATCCACTCACCACTATGAGGAGTAAGGAAGATTAGGGGCAGGCAATCAACCAAGGATAGGTATGGGTTCATTGGTCTAGAGCACCCCTTCGAGCCCTTGTCTCAAGATGGTACCTTAGGAGCCAAGAGGTAGTCTTTTGATTCAAGTGGTCTAGAGAACCCCGAGTCAAAGGAAGGTCCTAGAGTGGCCTGGGTCTAGAGTACCCCTTGAAGGAAGAACAACCTATACCATTGGCATTGCACCCTAACAGATTCACTCTCATAAGATAGAGTTTTGATTAACAAGGCCCAAGTATATCTCTCCTAGGGAATCATGAAATGAATACAATCAATCTATGATAACAAATGGCTTATGATTATAAATAACATGTGATTTTGAAAGAATATTTGAATACTAATGTTCTCTTTGTAAGTTGAAATTGTGCAAGGTTAAGGAAAAATTTTGGCTGGCTAGAAGGGGACATTACATCTATCTCCACTCAGAGGCGTTTCAGCTTCAGGCTCTTGTTTTATTTTCCATGTAGCTTCCATTTTCCTTCCCAAGGTTGTGCCTTCCCCATGCTTCCATTTTCCCTTTTATATAAATGTTTTTTAAACCTTTCAAATTATATACCTCTACTACATATGAGGCATCACCCTTTTTATACAATCTGAATTGGATGTTAAATAAGATATAAATCCACAATGGATTATCAAACACACCAATTATTTCCTAACCCACTTTTCTTATCATTATGTTCTATGAAATATACCATAATCTCCTTTAGTATAAACATCTCACCAAACAGTTTGAGTTAAAGTCATCAGTCGATGGTTTCTTTCCCATGAAGGAGACCACAAGTTTGAATTGAATACATGCTACATATGAACATGCATTTTCTCATAATACATGATCTTGATTAAATGCTTCAAGGAATCATTGTCACCATTTTTAGATTGTCCAATTGGCCGAATGAACAATGAGATGTTTGGAAGTTTTCTCAGTACACTGGAGCACATTCAATTTCAGGCAGACATACTCTAAGAGCATTTTTAAATCAGCTACAGACTTCATTAATGAGTTTTTTTTTGGAACTCTCACCAATCCAAGGATCGACCATCAGTCGTGACAAACTATCGACGATTCCAAACTATGAACTGCAACAACAAACCACATCAAAATTAAGCAAAACTGGAATCTCATCTATTTGTTTGACGCAGGATTGCTTGTGCACCTAGGTTCTCCTACATCAGTTAGGAGATTGTGAGGTACTACACAAGTCATTTGGGTCATTTCTAGACCCATATATCCATTATATAGGCCTTAAATAGCCTCAAACACACTCTAACACACCTAAATAAGCTATAATAAGGATAAATATCATAAAGAAAGGGTAAATTCATGGGAAAAAAATAATTAAGAGTGTTTATGAACTAACATAAGGGAAACACACCATGAAAAGGTATTAAGAGGCTATATAAGGAAGAGAAAAGGGAGAGGTAAGAGCATGGATCATATGGATTAAATATGTGTGAGAAGAAGGAAGATAATAAGTAAGAGGAAAGCAAGAAGAATGAATTATAAGACATGTATAAGACATTAAAGTATATTAATATATGATTTTATGTATATATTGGTGTTATATATGAATATATATAGTTTCTTATAATTTGGTTTATACTTATTGCATATCTAAGTTCTCTCTTTTTATTGCATCACACCGAGGTTTACTACATATAACAAAGTATAAAACCTTAGACTTGGTCTAGGTTTTTCTGTCAACAAGAGCCAAACTTACTTTTAAACACCATTTGCATCCAATAGGTCTTCATCTTTTGAGAAAATGAACCAAGTCCCATGTCTCATTCTTCTCTAATGCAACCATGCCCTCATCCATGGCCAATTTCTAGGACTCACAATTATCCATTTCCATTACCTTTTTAATTATTCTAAGTTGTTTGGTTTTACCCACATAAATCATTGTGTTATGGTGTATTGCTTTTGTGTTTATTTCCTTGTAATTATATAATCAATTTAGTTTTTATACATACCTCCTCTCATGGATTAGTGTAGGAAGCATATTTTACACCTCTGCTTCCTTTCAATTTTATTGATAGGAAATCTACTTCTAGTTATGTCTTTAAATATGGTGTAGGCTATCAAATAGAGTAGTAAGAAATAACCAACCATTTCTCTCTCATCTATAGAAGTTGAATATATAAGTGCAACAAAAGTATAAAAGAAACCAATGTGGTTTAAGATATTGTTGGATGAGATTCATGAGTACTATTAAGAGTGACGCTTTATTATGTGGTGGCTAAATTTGAATATCTCTTGACAAAAGTTATCTTCAACATCAAAGAACAAAGCACATTGAAGTCCATGTGCACTTCATTAAAGAAAAGGTTTTCAATAATGAGATTACTCTTAAGTTCTAGCAAATTAATGATAAAGTGGTAGATATATTTACAAAACCTCTTTGCAATACAACATATTGCACATTTAGAACAATATTGAGCATCAATGAATTATCTTTGAGGGGGAGTGTTCATAACAATGAAATCTCCTAGCAGCTAACTTTTCATGTAAGACCTATAGGCATTATGTTATTGTATCTCTTCCTTTCTATTCCTTCTTCAATTGTAAAAGTATTGTAAAAGGCTCCAACTCCTATGGGCGTTGTATGTAAGACCTATGACCATTGTAACAAGAACTTGGAGAGGCATTATGTTTGGAGCAGGTTCTTTAAAAAAGGCTTTGATACCTATGGTACTATGAGGAGGTATCTTAAAAGGCTCCGAGAAGAAACCCTATAAGACCTCTATTGCATCATTCACAAGAAACTAGGATATAAATTATGAGGAGAGGATTAGCATGTAAACCAAAATGCATGATCATCTTGGCTTATATTTGATCTCATGGCATGCTAGTCAAAGAAGTCCTATGTCACTAAGGATCTTTATTTTTGTCTTTTTAAAATAAATTGATAGCATCTACCCTCTATAAACATTAAGAGAGATTGTTAGAGCATAATATTTATTAATGGGCTAAATTTTATGTTAGTGGTGCTAAATAACATTTATAAGGCTCTAATATTATAAGGTTTAGTTGGAGAATTTAATTATATGGGTTTTATCATATTAGAGGTGATTTATAAAGTTCAACTTTATAAATAAATTGATTAATTTATTAATTAATTAATAACCAAACAGTGGTTATAACATTAAGTCACCAACACCTCAGATTGCCTATAAAAGAGGCATATTATATTATGATTAATATCATGCATATCACATATGCATTAGTGTATGCAAAGGTATTTATAGAATATAAGAGGTATACATTTGTATAACTGCATAGATATGTAAGATCTTGTAAGGCCATTTGAAGAAAGGAAAAGAAAGAGATATTGTGAAATGTAAGTTCTTGTATTTTTATATTTGTATAGACATTGATGTAAGTTTTTTCATTTATGAATGATACTTTGTGGGGTTTTCTACCCAAAAGGGTTCTCCCTATTGCAAGGTGTGCGCCCTTGGTCTCCTTGTGATGTGCAACACAACGCTTGGGTTTGTGACAAGGCTTAACTGCCTCATGTGGATTCATTAACTCTAACGGTTGTATCGGGCATTAACAGGTTGATCTTTTGGTACAACGGCAACCATCTTTCCAACAATTGGTATTAGAGCCTGGGTCACAGGCTTGAACCCCTCACTTGTGTTCAGGAGTATTGTTGCAAGGTGTGTACCCTTGGTCTCCTTGTGCTATGCAGCATAGCGCTTGGGTTTGTGACAAGGCTTAGCTACCTCTCATGGATTCATTAATGTTGGTGGTTGTATCAGGCATTAATAGGTTGATCTTTTGGTGCAACAACAACCATCTTTCCAACACTCCCCATGTATATCATGTGTAATGTGTTAATCTCTATATATTCTATACTTCTCATTTTATTTTATATTTCCTATTCAAATGATTAGTTGCCTAAGATCCTAATTTGTTATCAATCTCCAATATGATCCTAGATGTGATATGGGAATTAACTTCAATTTAATAGACTCCTATAATTGAACTAGGATTAACTAGAAGAACATATTGCACAATTCACTAACTTGAATACCAACTTGACTTATGTTCTCTTAAGATGTAATGTATCTAGAAAGAGATCAAAGGGAAGAACATCCTAAAATGCCTTAAAGTGCACCTATGTACATTAGATGTGATAAAATAGTACAACAGAACGTATTATTGGATGAAGTTTGTAAGGTTATAAACTAAGTTCAATCAATACTAGACATTATTCCTTTAAATTAATCAGTTTAAATGGAATGTGATCAAAGGTGATAACATGCTAAAGGAAAGACTTGGGGCCCAATTATATCCTAGACATGGTATGGGTTATGATATCAAAGGTGAAAACACGCTAAAGGAAAGACTTGGGGCCCAATTATATCCTAGACATGGTATGGATTATAAATAAGACATTGATTTTAATTAAATATGGCATATTAAAATAAAATTAACAAAACTATGGATTTAAGCACCAAATAAATAAAGACCAAGATTAAACTTGTGGAAAATTGAAGACCAACAGATATAAAAATGCTAAAGCATTTTGAGCATGAGCACATGGTGTAATGGTATGCCTATTGGTTCTTTGTTGATAGGTACCAAGTTTGATTCCCAAGTTGCATAGTAGATGTTATTGTGTTGGTTTGAGTTCATCCTTAGCGATCAATGTGTTTCAATGTATGGAGATGAGGCTCCTATTTGTGGCCTCATTGGTTGGGGTTGATTAATCCCCAAATTTACCAATACATTTTTTAAAGTGTCCTTTGATCAAAGCATGGATGTGAAATGCCTCTAGAGCACTTTCTATTACCAAAACAAGTTTGAAAAACACATAAATTACCAACTTAATACCAATCTAGATGTGATTTAAATATTAACCACATGATATAACCTAGATCAAATCCAAAAGGGCATCAAAGGCAAGTTTTTCAAAGAAACACAAAACAATCCTAATCTATGTACCCTGGATGCAATCTCATTATGCACCATGATGCCCAGAACAATCAAGTCTGTATGAAACACAAGAAACTAAAAAGCAAGGTTTAATTTTAAAATATCTCACCATTATTCTACTATTACCTTGAATGGATAATCCAATCTAACACATGATTCAACTAAGTGGAGGATCTAAGAAATTAAATATTTAAAGGATATTTTTGATAAAAGAGCAATTGATGACCCAACAACCCAAAGAAGCCTAGTCACTCAAATCTCAAACTAATGGGTTGAGTCCCTATAACCTCCTTGTTATGCCTAGGGAGGCCCCATCCCCCAACACAACATTTTAATCAAGTTTTAAACATTTGACCTATTGGGACCCAAAATAACTGCAACTCAAAACTCTAAAATGTTCCTAAATCACCTAGGCCAGGGATTGTCTTCAAGGTGATAGGAAGAGGTTTATCAACAAGTTTTGGGTGATCTTGGCCAACTAGCAAGAGTAGGTAAACTCCTCTACACTCTGAGCTCAGCTTAGACTCTGGAGGGATATTCCAAGGGGTATACCTAAATAGGTATTAAGTTCAAACTAGATGAACAACTAAAAATAACTGGACAACCAAACCCAATTCATCCTCTTGACTCCAAAAGATGTCACTAATTCAAGAATTACTGGTTGTCATAATAACCCCTATATAGTTGATTCGACTATGCGAATGTACATGCACAGGAAAGATGGTTTTTTCCCCTAAACCATAGGTGAATGATTTGTTTGATTTTAAAGAGTGATTGGTCCCTCTCCAATATGGACCGGTGCCTATTCCATTGGGCAACAGAGTCAAAGAACGCAAGGAGGAAAGGATCTTCATACATCTTCATACAATGAACATACTTAATAATCCAAAAGAGAACTACGATAATTCTTATGTAACAAAATGATGGCAAATACAAAGCCTTGTATTAACTTAGATGTTGTCACACATCTCCAAACATTTGTTATGATCATACAAGCAAATGTGGAAAAGGAAAATATATAACTGCGATTATACATTTACCAAAATCACTACAAACTCCTGTGGAGACATTCCATTACATTCATATCTACTTTACAAAAAGTTCCTACTCTATATTGAACATATCCCTTCACTTAAAGACTAGACAGATTGTGTATTGATGCGAGAGAAAATTCTTAGGCCCTCCTAAACTAGACAATTAGCTCAGCGACCAACCCTGAGAATGTCTCTCAAACATGTATATAGCAATTAGTTTATGTGCAACTCCTAGGCCTTGATACTAAGTTAACAAGCATTTGTTACTACAATGAAAGAGGCACATGGCCTTCTGTCAGAAGAATTGGCAGATATTTTGGGTGCCCATGCCCTACATATTGACTTATGTCCTTAAGGTACTACAAAAGATATGGCCACTAGCACACTACATCTTTCATTGAATTTGTTACCTGCACACATACGGTAGACACTATTCCAATGACCATCCCTTTGAAAAGAGATTTGATCCATTATTTACATCATGAGTAAGTCAACTCTAAAGGTGAAGTGGGAGGGAAAATCCTCACCAACTCCAACAACTACATAAAAAACCTATTTCTCATCCACCCACTCGCATTTATGGCAATCTGAAGAGTTGTCGATAGGTTTGAATGAACATGGAAGGCCAGGAAGTTGAGATCCAATAAATCAGACTTCAAAGCTCAGGCCCTCCACCTTGCAATTTATATTATCTAAAAGAAGGAGATAAAGCCCTGACCCCGCCTATGTATAGATATGAAGGCGTTGGGGGCCAAGGTTTGGGCCTTCACCCTTTTTCCTCATGCTTAGAAGAGAGAACATGGAAGCTCCGACATCTACCCTCAGCCTTGAAGAAAGAACACTTTATCGGGTGTTGGTCGTCGGTCCTTCCTCCTTCCATCTTCTTCTTATGAAGAAGGTGAAAGGAAGGAGGTCCAAACTCCGACCTTTGATATACTTAGGAAAACACAACCCAATCAGACTTTGGCCTTTGGACCCTCCACTCTGCAACACTGAAGAAGGCAGAATTACAAAACTCTGAAGTCTGATGCTCCGCAACACTGCTCCACACTTAGAATAATTTTTCATTACCTTGAGCAAACTTTGGCCCTCGAGCCTTCACCCCAACATCCACTTGAAGAAGATAGAAGAGCCAACCTCTGAGCTCTGCCACACACTTTAGACAAGTAAACCTATCAAACTTTGGACCTTGAGGCTTCTCCCTGACACCTACCTTGAAGAAGACCAAAGGCCAAAGGTTGGAAGTCCGACCTATGAAACTCTACTTTAATTAGACAAATTTTAACACTTAGGCAAATTTTGAGTCTCAGACCTCGTAGATGACAGGGACAACACAACAAAAGGAAGGAGCTTGAAACTCTTACTAATGCCAAAACACAAGGAAATCACTTAGGATATGGAACTTAGTCAACTTTTTGGGGCTTTTTCCCTTGCATTTTAAAAGGCAGACAAATAAAAACCTATGAAAGGCATCTCTGATCAGTTATCATCAATAGGTTCAATATTGAAGGCATAAAATGGGATTCAAACGAAACTTGGGGGTAAAATGGGGCATGTTTGGGAACAAAATTTGCAGGTCCCAACATGACCATTGCCTATGTCTTTCAACGACTCAACTATCTGGTCTGTGCTTGAGGGCTACGATTTAGAGGATTTTTAAAACTAGGGCATATTGGTCACAATAGTAAGATTTGCCTAATTTTTATCAATGTGACAGTTGTCTAATTCAAAGGGGTTTCACTCTCTTAATGATGAAAATCTAATTCCATTGATTGTTATATCATGAGTCCTTTATCTTGAGGGGAAAAGAAATCTTTTCAAATAAAAATAAAATGAATTGTGTGTTGTGAATAATTTAATCTATAACAATTGTGAGAAAGGGGTGGTTCATAAAGCATTACCTATACCAAAAGCTTTTTCAGTCTAGAAGTAGGATTTGGGCTACAAGTTTGCATGTTGATGTGAGCATCATTTCTCTCCATAGTATTACTTCATTGGTAGTTGAGATGTCACCCTTTATGGGACCTCTCTAGGTAGTGATTGTTACCTAATTGTATGTCATGATGTTGTTCTCTTCATTGTGCATTGTAATCAATATCTTATAGATAATGTGTGAGAGATGGTAAATAAGTAATTACCCACACCAAAACCTATGTCAAACAAAAAGTAGGATTTATGATAGAAATGTGTGGCTTACATATTATCAAACTCCATTTTGGCATAAAATTTTCAAATCATTTGGTTTCATGTTTTATGAAACCTACATGCCTTGTGTTTGTTGCCTAAGATATGTCTCAACTTATAATCATTTTAATACAATAACATGTTTTAAGCTTTATTTCCTCATTAGTAAATCTTCTAATTGTATGTGTTATGATTAATTTTACATAGATGGAAATTGTGAGAGCAAACCAATTTGTAAGGCACTACCCACACCAAAATACTCATCAGTTTAAAGTTGTACAAATTGATGTGTTATCATCCTTCCTCTCTTTAGTGCTAACATCATTTGTTTCAATGTCATGCCTTAGAGGACATCTCTAGCATAGGGTTATTATTTATGAGCGTTTACAATTTGTTTAATATATTGATATATCATCATGATGAGTTTGGTTAATGTTAATAATCCAACTAAGTGTGTGTTTTGTTAGGAAATCTATAAAAATACTTGACAAAACTATCAAGTAAAACGTGAAAACAAAGGGTGCATTATTACCAAACAACTAAACCAATCTCTTGTACCAATTTTACTCAGTTTTATTTTGAAGTCATTGTTGTCCTATTTTTCTCCCCATCAAAGTAGCCCAAATCCATGAAATCTATAAGTTTTTCCCCTTTAGAAATGCAAGAAAAAACATCCCAAATAGACTAAGTCCAAAAAATCTTGAGTTTTCCTTGTGTTTTTAGCATTTTCAGAGTTTTGGAGTTCAAAGTTCTACCCTTCGTCATGCCATCCTAATCATCTCTGAACTCCACTTTGCTCTTCGCAAAATACTTAGTGTTCAAAGTGTTTCAGGGGATCGGACTTCAGACTTTCCTTCTTCCTTCTTCCTTTCCTTTTGGAAGGCGTAAGGTGGAAGACCCAAAGCCTAATCTTTGATGGGTGTTATTTTTTAATGCATTCTACCATTCCTCGGAACCCTTTTGGGTCGGTCCCAGTAGGCTCACAGAACCACGAAAAGCTACCAAGTGGCCGTGACATCATCCGAGGAAGCAGAAAGGTAGAAGGCTCAAAGGCTGACTTCCACTGAAAACTTGTGGATATAATGCTAAGTGTTTCAGACTTCAGGGATCGTACCTTCCTTCTTCCTTCTCATGGAACATAGAAGACAGAAGGCCCGAGGCCCGAACTTCACTGAAACTTTCAAAAATTGGCTAAGTCCTTAGAATTTTGGGGCTCAGACTTTTCTTCTTCATCCTTCTCTGGGAAGGTAGAAGACGAAAGGCCTAAGGCCCGAAGTCCGCAGATATAGTAATCTTCCTTTGTATAGTAGAGCTCGGGGGCCAAGGTTTACTCCTTTCTCCTTCTCTCTTGGAAGGAGAAATGTTGAAGGCCCAAGGCCCGATCTCTGATAGCTTCTGTGATCTTCAAAAATGAAGGGAAAAGAGGCAGAATCCAGGATCTGCCATGGTTAACCTTGATGAAATCTTGTTGATAAGGCAGAATATAGGCCAGATTGAAAGTCAAACATCCAGTTCCAACTGAAATTTGTTGTTGGTCATTTATTATTGCAAGTGGAGATGCAAGCGCAAGTTTTCAACACAGATATTTATTTAGCTACTTCAGAGAAGACATTTTATGCAATTATGTCAATGACAAATAGATATTTCCAAACATTCCTTTTGTAAAATATCTTCTAACAAGCCCATAGGGCAAATTTATTATAGTAGGTGATGGTGTCTCATTTTAAAATGCTATAAAAGCATGAAATCAAATGTATTATTGTTGGTTGTTGGTCTAAAAAACCACGTCTTGTACCAGTTGTAACCGTGCCTCTTTGAGAATAAGCAATAAGATTTTTACCTTTTCATGACTTCTTTTGCTCTATGTAATATTTATGTTTGATCTTCATCTATGAATCTTCTTTCCTTTTGGATTTCATTTAGTTTCCTTTACCTCTAAAGGTAGTTTGTGATTTGTGTATGCTCATCTGTTGTTTGTTATTATTCTATGCATACATTGTTGATCTAAGGGCTGAACATTCAAACCTAGTGTATCACCTTTTCATTTCCAGTTTCTCCTTCTTCACCTTTTCCACAATAATGAATAGATTAGGTTTAGTCTTAGCACACTATGAATCTCATTTTTAGAAAAGGAACTAGCCTTCTCTGGAGGTTTGATTTCCTTGCAGAGTCCCACACCTGGAAATCATCCCAATGTTTCATTGGATTATTGCAGCACGAAATCGCTCCAACACAGAGTGTAAATCCAAGTGACAACAGTTTCTAGCATGCTCAGTGGGACCACTTTTCTCCAAGTCAAGAGTTAAGCTGAGAATTTGGTGTTATTCCTAGCATTCTGCAGTTTGGCAGACATTTTCATGCACTTGGTGACTCTACTACCTCCTAATTTTTTATCAATCCAACATTATATGCTTGTGCAAATGCAAGCTTATTTAAAAGGTAATTATTAGTTTGTTAAATTGCTTATTTCTACTTCAAGAAGAAGAACTAGGTTATCTAGGTCTCCTGAAAGAAGAAATAATAGTGTTGTTCCCAATCACCCAAGAGCTGAATCTACACCTCCTCCGATTAGGTGTCAATACACAAGAAGGGGCTTGCACATACCTAGAATAAATTTGAATACTATGGCTCTTCCAAGAAACCTACCCTTTGTGAGCTTCAATGGAGGAAACACTTTAGACTTGACTTCACATAATGATACACTTACATCAACCCTAAAGAGTATCTCATTCTTTTTGGGTGATAGTTCTACTACACTTCATGTAAATATCAAAGACATATCTAATGTATGCTCAGTCCATCATATTCAACATGAAGATGTGGCTATTAGTCTCATGGTTTCATCCTTCACGGGAGAGCTCTGCAATGGTTCAAGAGTTTAACCTTTGCTTCAATACATGATTGGGAT
Source organism: Cunninghamia lanceolata (assembly GCA_027924645.1). Lineage (NCBI taxonomy): Eukaryota > Viridiplantae > Streptophyta > Pinopsida > Cupressales > Cupressaceae > Cunninghamia > Cunninghamia lanceolata. Next base: position 514,936 of record BSBN01000197.1, read on the forward strand.
GAGCTAGGAAAAGAACTCTACAAGTAATTTGGAGAGAGGGAAGATAATGTTTCTCTACTTGAATAGCTAACAACCATCAACAGGGCTCCCAACGAGATGATGGTAGACTTCAATTTCAGATTTTAGAGAACATGGGAAAGAATCCCAGCTCTCCTCAGACCATCCCCACAAGGTGCCTTATATTTTTAAAGAGATTTAAATTCTAATATAGTTGTTATGGTGAAATCTATGGGTGTTGATACCTTACCAGATGCATATGAAATAACCTTGACGGCTGAAAATTGTTTAATATAGGCTGGAAAAATTGCTCCCAGACCTCCTGTACCTATTTTCCCATAACTGCCTTCACAAGTTCAGCAATCTACTATTGCTCCCATCCTAGAGCCTAAAGCCTCTACTTCTACTATTTCACAAGAAGAGAGTGACCTCAAAACCCTAGTGACCAATCTGACTAATAAAGTCAATAGCATATCTATTCAAATTGCTCCCAAACCCCATCAAAATTATAACCAGGGATAGCCTTCAAATTAGAATTAGAATAAGGGTAATAATTCTGATAGAAATCAAAATTGGAACTAGGATTACCAACCAAATAGGTACCAAAACCCTCACCCTGCTTAGCATTTGCAAATAGTTAGACCCATCCAACAAATACAAGTTGTTAATCAGTTAGAGCTTTGGTCCCTACTCAAAACAATATGGCCCAAGAGACAGATTGGTATTACCCTTGCAACCAACATCATAATCAGTCCTCTTGTGCTTTTGGAGCACAAGAGTGAACCCTAATGGTGCAAAAATTTCACACTCAGCAAGCATCATTGGTAGAGGCAGCCAACAACAACTCTGAGGTACCAAATAAGGTTGCTTCTTATTCCAGTTTGATGCTATAGACTCCTAAAGATTTGTGTTGTTAACCGGCCTATAGATAGTGTACTCATGCCCATTAGTAGTATTGCAGACAACACAAGGTCCAAAAAGAGGTAGTTAAAGGATAACCCTGTGCCTACTGTATCACAAAAAGAGCCTGTATCAAAGGCTAAAGGGGCTAGTGCTATAATTTCAACTCAGAGTAGCAATCCTGTTGCTACAAAAGAGGTTCCATTAGGTTCAAAAATGCCTAAACAAGCTATAGAAAAATCAAAGAGGGGAACATGGATTCTTTCAATGCATAAGGCAACAACTTTTCCCCTAAACATTGTGGAACAAATGAAAAAGACAAATCTAAATGTGTCAATGTCGGAGGCACTATCAATCCCCTCTCAAAGGGATTTGTTGCAAGAGGCCTTAAGGCAGTTCCTAGCAACTAACTCAACAGCCCAAAAGGAAAAAGACCTAACTAGTCTTGTACAACCAAGTGAAGAGCAAGGGGGTCCAACAAAGAAGCCATCCCATTCTACTTGTCCCTAATCATTGGGAAACTCCTCGTACATAATTGCATGATTGATTCAAGGGCTGGTATTTCAATTATGCCAAAAAAGATAACAAATGCATTAGGCATCAAATATACCCCTATTTCAATAGGAGTATTGCATTCAGATGGTACTTTTGTCAACACTGTTGGAGTGATCAAGGATTGGATTTGACCTTACATGCCTATCCAAACTTGACTATTAGTCAAGATGTTTCAGTCATTGATCTTCCTCCTTTCTTTGTTATTTACTTGTTAAGAGTCTATTGGGACCTACAAATTTTGTTCCCAAACATGCCCCATTTTGCCCCCAAGTTTCATCTGAATCCCATTTTATGCCTTCAACATTGAACCTATTGATGATAACTAATCAAAGATGTATTTCATAGGTTTTCATTTGTTTGCCTTTTAAAATGCAAGGGAAAAAGCCCCAAAAAGTTGACTTAGTCCCATATCCTGAGTGTTTCCTTGTGTTTTGGCCTTGGTCAGAGTTTCGGGCTCCTTCCTTCTATTGTGCTTTCCCTGTTATCTTCGAGGTTTGCCTAAGTTTTGAAATTTGTCTAATTAAAGTGGAGTTTCAGAGGTCAAACTTCAGGCCTTTGGCCTTTGGTCTTCTTCAAGGCAGGTGTCGGGGAGAAGACTTGGGGTCTAAAGTTTGATAGGTTTACTTAAGTGAAGTGTGTGACGGAGCTCAGAGGTTGGCTCTTCCGTCTTCTTCAAGTGGATGTCAGGGTGAAGGCCCAAGGGCCGAAGTCCACTCAAGGTAATGAAAAATTATTCTAAGTGTGGAGCAGATGGAGTGTCAGACTTCAATTTTTTGCAATTTTGCCTTCTTCAGTATTGCGGAGTGGAGGGCATGAAGGCCGAAGTTCGACGGGGTTGTGTTTCCCTAAGTACATTGGAGGTTGGAGTTCAGACCTTCTTCCTTCCGCCTTCTTCATAAGAAGAAGACGGAAGGAGGAAGGTCTGATGACCAACCCTTGACAAAGTGTTCTTTCTTCAAGGCAGAGGGCAAATGTTGAAGATTCCATGTTCTCTCCTCTTCTAAGCACAAGGCAAAAGAATGAAGGCCCGAAGCCCGACCCCCGATGCCTTCATAGTTATACATAGGCAGGATCGAGGCTTCATCTCCTTCTTCTTCCAGGTAATATAAATTGCAAGGTAGAAGGCTTGAGGTAGATAATATAAATGTTTGAGAGACATTATTAGGGTTGGTCGCTAAGCCAATTGCCTAGTCTAGGAGGGACTAATAATTTTCTCTAACATCAATACATGATGTGTCTAGTGTGTAAGTGAAGGGATATGTTCAGTATAGAGTAGGAAGGTTATGTAAAGCAGATATGAATGTAATGGAATGTAATGGAATATCTCCATGGAAGTTTGTGATTTTGGCAAATGTATAATCGCAGTTATATATTTTTCTTTGCCACATTTGTTGGTATGATTGTAACAGATGTTTGGAGATGTGTGACAGCATCTAAGTTAATACAAGGCTTTTATTTTCCATCATTTTGTTACATAGGAATCATCGCAGTTCTCTTTCGGATTATTAAGTATGTTCATTGTATGAAGATCTATCTGAAAGTCATATATGTAAATGTATGTCTAGTTATGTTGATCCTTTGTTGTGTATTTCATTTCCTCCTTACATTCTATGACTCTATTGCCCAATGGAACAGGCACTGATCCATATTAGAGAGGGATCAAACACTCTTTTAAATTAAACAAATCATTCACCTATGGTTCAGGGGAAAAACCATCTTTCCTGTGCATGTACATTCACATAGTTGAATCAGCTATATAGGGGTTATTATGACAACTAGTCATTCTTGACTTAATGACAGCTTTTGGAGTCAAGAGGATGAGTTGGATTTGGTTGTCCAGTTATTTTTAGTTGTTCATATAGTTCAAACTTAATACATATTCAAGTATAACTCTTGGAATATCCTCCAGAGTCTACGATGAGCTCAAAGTACAGAGGAGTCTACCCACTTCTGTTAGTTGGTCAAAATCGCCCTTAACTTGTTGATAAACTTCTTCCTATCACCCTGATGACAATCCCTGGCCTAGGTAGTTTAGTATTTTTTTAGATTTTTGGTACCAGTTGTTTTGGGTCCCAACAGAATGGCATCGTTGTTGGGGACAATTTAAGGGTTCAAAGAAATTAAGGACTCTGCTAGTGAGTTGAACCCAGAATCAATTTTGGTCTTGAAGATCAATCATGCTTCAAGGGATTTCTCTTTGGAAGAGGTGGTGACTCTGTTGTTGTGAGGCCTGCTTTTTACACTTCTATTCACGAGACTATTTGCAGTGCTATTTCTATTATGTTTATGTTGAGAAACTATTGATCCTGGAATCTTGTTATTAAACCTAATTGATTCTCAAGGAAATAATTGTGCAAGGGTAATTAGATGTTGTTTTGAGAAAATGATGAATAGATGATATTAGAAATGGAACTTTAATATGATTTTAGTATGATTATATAGTAGAATGTTTAGGTATGCATGTATTTAAATTGCTTCAGCTATGATATCTTTATGTGATATTAACTTCGAGTTTGAGTGTGCAAGTATTACTAATGAAACCACAAATACAAGAGATCATTCCATACCCTATGTTGTATCCCTTGTGATCCGATCTAGTTCCACGAGGAACTAAGATCAACCTTGTGTTTGGTAAAATGTTGTAATGTGTAATGTTGAAATGTTGCATGATGTCAAGGGAATTAGGGCTATCTTCTGATTTACTTAGATTGTGATAAGTGTTGTAAGAAATGTTGTTTTAAATCTTGTTTAAACTTTATTTCTTTTAGACCCTTTCCTTGTGTTTTTACTTGACTCTGGGAGTTCTAACTAGGTAAAAATCAACCCTGGGTTATACCCCATGGGTCTAGGGACCTTTTTTACTAGAATAACCTTGGGTTAACTTCCATATGGTCACTTAAACTTCACAGTGAAGTTAAGTGACGAATTTGGAAGCATAAGGACAATGGGATGAGTGGAATCCACACTCAGGCCCACTTCCAAGTCATGGAATAACTCCATGATCCCCTAGTAATGGAGTGCTTGTCTCTTTGTGCCTCCCTTTTGGTAGGGTTTCCCTTAATAAGGGTAGTGTGTCATCCACTTCCTTTTTATTTTTATTTTACTTATTGTATTTTATTTCTCTATGTGTTGTAAAAGGACTATAGTGGGGAAACTCTTGAGTGGGGTTAATTATTTTAAGACCACTAGGATAATGGAAGAGGAGTGGGTATAGTTGTTTAATGCCACTTGGGAAATAAGGAAAATAGAGGGAATTAGTTTTAAAAGGGAGAGGAGGAGGAGAGTAGGGGGGTTGGATTATTGTGGAAAGAAGGAGAACTTGGAGGAGGAGGCTAAGAGAGGAGCTCTTCATCAAATTTCATCCATAATAGGGCTTTGTGAAGGTTGGTGAACAAGACTATATTCCTTGTAGGATCTGTTACTTGCTTTGTACGTATTGTCCTTGTTTGATGAATGAGGATTGCAAATGTCTTCTATGTGTTTGTCTGTTATTTTGGGGTTTGTGTTGGGTGTTGAAAGAGCTCCTTCCAGTTGGAAGGCAATCATCTTGTATAGGGAAGGGAAGGTGTGAACCTCCTCGGGTGTCTTCTTGTTTCTTGATATATGAAATGCCTTGAGGGCATGTTGATACTTTTGAGCCAAGAGGGCTTTAAGGCTTGAGAGCCTATTTGGGATATCCCTGGAAATTTGATTATTTGGAAGGCTTGAGGCCTTGTGAAAGTTTAATTTGTTGGCTTGAGGCCATGTGATAAGATGTGATAAAATGTGTGAAGAATGACACCTTGAGTTGAGAGAGTCTACTTCCCTACCCTCCTTGAACTCACCTCAGCTGAGTCTTTGTATTGTGAGTAAAACCATGGGAGTGTGTGTGTTATTTGCTTTGTTTTGTTGTCATTCAATGTTGTGAAGTGTTTTAGCCTATTCTACCCTGGGTATGTGGATGGTCTCCCTAGCTTGGGGGTGACCCTCTTGCGGGTCTATGGTAGGGAGGAGAGCTAGTTGGTTGTTGTTTTCTCCCTTGTTGTTATGCAGGTTTCTGTTGGAGCATGTTAAGAGGATTAGAGGTGTTTTGCCTTGTTAGAGAGAATGTTCTAACTTCCTAATTGTAATGAGAGCTTGTTCTCTTTAAATTTCTTCCTGGATAAGTTTCTTTTGAAAAGGAGAGATTGCTCCCTATGAAAGTTGTAGAAAATTTGTAATGGGAGAAGAAAGTAAATCCTCCCTTAGAGTGTTTTGTGAGTTGTGGGATCTTTAGTTGTTTGTTCTTGTTTATCAAATTTGTAAGTTGTGAGATGGGTTGTTGATTTGGATCAGTTGTTAAAATTTATCTCTTGCATTAATTAGTGAGAAAGCTACTTTTACAGTATTATGAAAGATGCAATTTACCTTTGAAAACAAAATTTAGAACTTGATTGAAGTATGCAATGGAAAATATTTTAAATCGATTTACTTGTCCGTTTACTTGAAGTAAAAGATTTAATAGTTCTCGAATTTACTATATCTCTTTAAATTTATTTGAATTAAAACGTATACTTGATAGATCATTTTTAGTTAAAATCCAGATTTATATGGTTATTTATTTTCCGTTTCACTCAAGTACTTACTATATTGCAAATTAAAAATGTGGAAATAATGTGAAATGGATTTACTATGAAACCTTGTTATGAATTATAAATATAAATATATATAAATATATATATATATATATATATATATTTATATATTTATTTATTTATTTATTTTAAATGTAGTTGTGAAAATTTGATACACTTTTATATATATAGATATATATATTTATATGTATATATATATTCTATTTATTAAATGAAGTTGTGAAAATTTGGTAAACTTGTATATACATACATACATACATATATATATATATTATTAGTATTAATTTAAAAAAATTAAAAAAAACAAGCAAATTAAACAGGGTGAGATCGTTGTTTTCATATGATACACAGTCGAAATGTTTTCAAGGAATGTGGTGGGGGTTTAAACCCCCACCGAAAACCCCCTTACAATAAGAAGGGTGTGGGGAGGGGCGGAGCCCCACCCACACCCCACGAAGTGGGATGTGGGTGGGGCTCCGCCCCTCCCCACACCCCCGCCGTGAGTTAACCCCCCCACGAGCTAACACAAGCCCGCCGCGGCCTCCAAATCCCACCTCGACTCCGCCCTCACTACAGCCTTCCCCGCCGCCATCTCAACCTTCACCCTCCGCCAACGTCAATGCCTCCCCCTGTCCGTCGCCTACTACCTCCGCCCACCTCCTCACTTCGCCCCTGCGCTCAGCGCCATATCCTATGGCCGCCACCGTCGCCTTCCCTCCTGCCTGCAAAACAAACATTCATAACAACAACAAAATCATTAGGGTTATTTAACCCTAATTGTATGAGTGGAATTTCATTTTAATATGTTATTTAATCAAGAGTGGAGTTTCCACTAGTATGGTGGAAATGATTTCAAATAAAAATAAATGTATATATATATTTATATATGTGAGAGCATATATATATATATATATATTTATATATATATATATATATATATATATTTATATATGATATTTGATTATAAATGTGGAGATTACAATAAAGAAAAAAAAAAGAAATTTATTTAATTAGTGATATTTATATGAATGATTATATATATATATATATAATTATATATATATATATATATATATATATATATATATATATGTGTGTGAATATAAATAATTAATTGTAACGTAATTAAAAATGTAAAATATATCATTATCGTTTAATCATTGTGAAAGGGGGGATTTTAAAAGAAAAGAAAAATATATTAAAGGAAAAATGGAATGTTTAAATATCTATATATTTAAATATTTCTTTAAAGAATTAATGAGACAATTTATTTTGACATTTAACTATTTAAGTTCAACGGATCGATCTGCAAGAGAAACTGCAATCTCTAAGCTAGACTTATTACCATTGGTAGACTATGAAATGAGACAATTTATCAAATAAATAGATAATTAAATAAATAGTCGCTGGAATGCAACAAAAGGAGAAATGCGAGCCAATATTATGATAATCAAGAAAACCAATTAAAGGTCAACCACCTACCAAGGGAAAATCCTCAACGTTGCAAATTAAACCGACATAAACCTAGTGTTTGATTTCTACTTGCACACGTGAGTAGATTTTTCCATTAGCAACAGTAACTTGACAACTTAACATACGCAACCGAGCACACTTACGCATGCGAGGGGGAGTTTTCATGTAGTAAAGGAAAATTTTTGACAATTCGTATCATGACCACATGTCGTATGTGGACATGGCACGCGTGTTTTGCATGTTGTGACCGCATGTGAAATGTGGGCATGATAGTTGTCAAAGAAATGAAGTTTGTTTGTTGTTGTTCTAGTTGTGTTGGTGATTTAGATGCCCTAAGTCTGTATGTAATAGCTAGTTAAATTAAGGTACATGGTTTTCTTCCTAACCTTTGAAACTTGTTGCTACTGTCATGCGGAAGGAACAAATTTGTGTACCTCAATTTTTTGCCCTACATTATAGGATGTTTAAGTCATGGCCAATTGGTATGAGCTTGGATACCCTAGGGATGATTTTTCATCTGAGTCTTCATATATTTTAGACCTTAGAAATTACATTGGATTGGATTCCCATGACCATCCTAGAAATACATTTTCCAGTCATGGCTCTGTATGTTATGCAAACCAAAATCTATATGCACCCATGTAAAATCATAATGACAGTAGTTTAGCAGTATGAAATTGAAAAGACCAAACAGTTGTTTGAGTCATTATTGCAGCAAGATGAAATAGCAAATCAGATTAGGCTGTTAGAATCTAGGCCATAGTCTAGTCCTCCTCCTGTTGTTCCCATTTTATTTGTTCCTCGTGCTTCCCCTATTGTAAATGAGAATACATACAAACAATTGGACCTCTCATGGGTCGATTATGAGCAGAAATCCATGCCTAAAAAGATCTATTATTAGATGTCTTTATTTGATGGGTGTGAGGTTTTTGATGAGAAGGCACACATTGAGGTATTTTCATATTTCATGGACAAGTTCCAGTTTGAAGATGAAGATATGTGGATGAGATTTTTTATTAGATCTCTATGTGGAGTAGCAAGGAAGTGGCTGGTTAGTTTCCTTGATCAGCATTTTGGTTCCTAGGATTAGTTAGTGGTTGCATTCGAAGATTTTGCATATAGTTTAGACTATGTATTTCTTGTCCAAGAACTAGAAGATATTAGAAGGAAAGAAGGAGATTCTAGCATGGACTTCAACCACAGATTTGTGGTTGCCTTGTCTCACATCCCAGAGAACTTTAGACCTGATCTTCCTATTTGTATTGACATGTATTTGGGTGTTTATAATGGTACCTTAAGCCTAGTTTCTATATAGGAAGAGTTCAGTCTAATGAGTATGCAACATGCATACATGTTCATTGATTAGGTTGACAGAATTAAAGTGGATATGATTGCAAAATCTCTCTCCTCAAATGCAGAGGTGGTTGGTAATGAACAGGCTGTTGTAGATAGCAGGGATGGGAATGCTTCATGTGATCTAGACATAATATCAGATGATGATTGTGTGGTCAGAAGGGTAGGAGTGGAGTTTGGTGTACTATATAACAATGAAGCAGATGATGCAGACAATATTTGCACCTACCTTCGGTTGGATAGTTCATCAAGTGAAAGCAAAAATGATGAAAACAGTGGTGACTTCCAGCTTAATGTTGAGGTATGTGGCCCAGTGAACAATGAGGATGTTGTATACAATGATGAATAGTCAAATGGATCAGCTTTTGAAGTTGAGTATGAAATGTGTACACAGGTAGGTAAAATGTGGGATGAACAAGAAGCTTGTTTCTTGTTTAATGTTTTGCCTTCCTTTGTTCCTATATGTGAAGAGGCAGTTAGTGCTTATTTGAATGAGGTAGATGTAGGGTGATTGCACATAATGATAACTGATTAGAGATAGTTATTGGTGCAACCATGGAGTTTCAGTGTGAAGAGCTTGCCCTAGATTTTGAAGATGGTGATCATGTGGATGCATATGAGAACCTGTTTCTTTGGTGCAAATATGTTCTCTTCCTCATGCACAGTGTGCTTCATCTCAGCCACAAGGAAATAAAATAAGAATGAATGTGGAGGAAGAAGTGTGTCATCAATCTGTTTACAGTAGTGAATGTGACACAACGATTGCCAGAGTGAACGTGAAATAGAGAGACAATCGGAAGAACTTGGTTCTACATTTGAGGTGTCTTGTGATATTGATTTATGTGCTAATATTTTGAATTGCAGCCTGAGTCATGCTTATGATTTTAAAATTAAAATTTGTAGTAGGACATATGAGAGCTTTGATCAAGAGCTTGGTGGAGTTGCAAGTGAATATGAATGTTTCCACTTTGATGTGGGATGTTCACCATCTCTTGGATGTGTTGGTGTTGTAGTTGAGGTTGAGTCCTTTATATGGGACATTGATGTGAATGAGCGGCAAGGCATGTGTATGCATGAGCTTCAACAGATGGCAGCCAAACTTGAAGTTATACTTGAGATGGGTTATTTCCATTCTGCTCCACAAGATGAAGTGTCTTCTCTTGTCGATCAATAGTGCATTCAAGCACAATTTTATTTGCCATGTGAATTGGAGGTGTTTTCTTTTTCCCTCAATTTGCATGAATAGGTCAGCAAAAGTAGTAAGGTTGCAATTGGTGATGGAGATTCACTTCCATCCATGTCTTTGTTTGTTGACCTGAACTCTGATTTCTCACCCCTTATTGTTGAGAACAAACATGATGCATTATGGAACAGGTCAAGCACTTGTTTCTTACAGTTGCCATGCAACAATAATTTCATTGGTAAGGCTAGCCTTGGCTTCTTAAACATTTGTTACAAATTGGTGCATGTTGAGGGTAGTTTTCAGTTGTTGTAGCTAGGTGAGAAGTACGTATTTGGTTTGAGGGAGATTAGCTCCTTCATCCAGCTTGTCTTTGACAGAGTCAAGTAGGTTCAGTAACTTGGTGCGAGTTTGACCTACAACATGTTTAAATTTTGAATACAATCATCTTTCCTTCTATGCCTTCCTGCCTATGACTATATGCCTTGTAAATATGTTTATGTTGTTTCCCCTCATTTGTTTTTTGCCTTTTGGTCTACCCAGAGATAGTTGGTTCTCGTTGTGCCACTGCTTAGCACACATCCCCAACCAGAGCCACTATTGGGACCTGCAAATTTTGTTCCCAAACATGCCCCATTTTACCCCCAAGTTTTGTTTGAATCCCATTTTATGCCTTTAGCATTGAACCTATTGATGATAACCAATCAAAGATGTCTTTCATAGGTTTCTATTTGTTTGCCTTTTAAAATGCAAGGGAAAAATCCCCAAAAAGTTGACTAAGTCCCATATCCTAAGTGTTTCCTTGTGTTTTGGCCTTGGTTAAAGTTTCAGAGTTTCAGGCTCCTTCCTGCCATCATGTTGTTCCTGTCGGCTCCGAGGTCTGAGACTCAAAATTTGGATAAGTGTTGAAATTTGTCTAAAGCGGAGTTTTGGAGGTTGAACTTCAGGCCTTTGGCCTTTGGCCTTCTTCAAGGCAAGTGTCGGGGAGAAGCCTGAGGGTTTGAAGTCTGATAGGCTTACTTGTGTGAAGTGTATAGCAAAGCTCGGAGGTTGGCTCTTCCATCTTCTTCAAGTGGAAGTCAAGGTGAAGACCCGAGGGCTGAAGTCTGCTCAAGGAAATGAAAAATTATTCTAAGTGTGGAGCAATGCTATGGAGCATCAGACTTTGGAGTTTCACAATTCTACCTTCTTCAATGTTGCGGAGTGGAGGGCCTGAAGGCCGAAGTCTAATGGGGTTGTGTTTTCCTAAGTATATCAGAGGTCAGAGTTTGGACCTCCTTCCTTCCGCCTTCTTCATAAGAAGAAGACAAAAGGAGGAAGACCCAATAGCCAACCCCAGACAAAGTGTTCTTTCTTCAAGGTGGAGGGTGAACACTGGAGCTTTCGTGTTCTCTCCTCTTCTAAGAACAAGGAAAAAGGGTGAAGGCCCAAAGCTCGAACCCTGATGCCTTCATAGCTATACATAGGTGGGGTCGGGGATTCATCTCCTTCTTCATCTAGATAATATAAATTGCAAGGTGGAAGGTCGGAGCTCCAAAGTCAATTTGTTGGAGCTTGACTTCTTGGCCTTCCCCGTTCATTCAGACATGCTGAAAACTCTTCAGATCACCATAAATATGAAGTGGGTGGCTGAGAAACAGGTTTTTAATGTAGTTGGTGGAGTTGGTGAGGAATTTCCCTCCCATTTAACCCTTAGAATTGACTTAGTCATGTTATAAATAATGGATCGAAGCTCTTTTCAAAGGGATGTTCGTTGGAATAGTGTTTGTCATATGTGTGCAGGTACCCAAATTCAATGGAAGTATAGTGTGCCAGTGACCATATCTTCTATAGTACCTCAAGGACGTAAGTCAATATGCAAGGCATGGGCATCCAAAATATATGTTGATTCTTCCGACAGATGGTCATGTGCCTTTTCATTACAACAACAGTTGCGTGTTGACTCGGTTTCAATGTCCAAGAGTTGCATAGGAACTAATTACTATATATACATGTTTGAGAGATATTCTCAGGGTTGGTCACTAAGCCAATTATCTAGTCTAGAAGGACTAAGAATTTTCTTTGGCATCAATACATGATCTGTCTAGTCTGTAAGTGAAGGGATATGTTTAGTATAGAGTAGGAAGGTTATGTAAAGTAGATATGAATGTAATGGAATGTCTCCACGAGAGTTTGTAGTGATTTTGGTAAATGTATAATTGCAGTTATATATTTTTCTTTGCCACATTTGCTAGTATGATTGTAACAAATGTTTAGAGATGTGTGACAACATCTAAGTTAATACAAGGGATTGTATTTGCCATCATTTTTTTGTATAGGAATCATCATAGTTCTCTTTTGGATTATTAAGTATGTTCATTGTATGAAGATCTATCTAAAAGTCATATATGTAAATGTATGTCTAGTTTTGTTGATCCTTTGCTATGTATTTTTTTCCTCCTTGCGTTCTATGACTTTGTTGCCCAATGGAACAAGCACAGGTCCATACTAGAGAGGGATTAAACAATCCTTTAAATTAAACAAATCATTCACCTATGGTTCAGGGAAAAAACCATATTTCCTATGCATGTACATTCACACAGTTGAATCATCTATACAGGGGTTATTATGACAACCAGTCATTCTTGACTTAGTGATAGCTTTTGAAGTCAAGAGGATGAGTTGGGTTTGGTTGTCTAGTTATTTTTAGTTGTTCATCTGGTTTGAACTTAATACCTATTTAGGTATACCCCTTGGAATATCCCTCTAGAGTCAAATCTAAGCTCGAAGTGTAGAGGAGTCTACCCACTCCTGTTAGTTGGCCAAAATCCCCCTTAACTTGTTGATAAACCTCTTCCTATCACCCTGATGACAATCCTTGGCCTAGATGATCTAGGAATGTTTTAGAGTTTTGGGTAGCAGTTGTTTTGGGTCCCAACAGAGACTTCACGGCTAAGGTAGGGGGCAACCTTTCTTCTGACTAGTCTCACATGCTTCTGAGGACAAGATATGGCACAAGGTTCATCATTAAGGCTAAACCAATTTTAAATTATCATGTAGAGAGTTATGACCATAACCTGGTAAACCCTCATTGCATGATTCAAGGTGAAGAAGTGCATGATTCAGGGTCTCTTGAGACAATATCTTCACCCCTTCCAACCCTAGATCTTTTCCTTGATGAGTGGGAAAGGGACCACTTTGATTTTGATCCCTATGACACCACTGAAACATCTAGGTTAGGCACCTACATGATTCATGAGGGGAATTCTTCAATCCCCTCTATATTAAAACTAGATGATGATTATGATGGCCCATGGAAAATGTTCTTTGATGATGCAAAGAGTAGAAATGGAGTTGGTGCAGGGGTCTTACTCAACTCTCTTATGGGTAAGAAACTATATTTTGCTCACATACTGCATTTTTCTTGCATAAACAATGTTGTAGCATATGAGGCATTGGTCCATGGCTTGTTGTTAGCAAAGATGAAGAAAATGAAACATTTGGAAATCTTTGGAGATACTAAATTGGTGGTCAACCAAGTCAAGGAAAGATGTGCAACAAAGAATTGGCTCTTGAGAGCTTATAGGCACAGAGTTTGGGGCCTATTTGAGAGTTTTGATGCTCTCAACCTACAGGTAATCCCAATAAAGTTAAATTCTGAAGCACACCAATTGGCAACAGTTGGTGCCCAATTTTCTCGTCCCACAGAATTTTTTCAAGGTCCAGATCAACATGTCAAGATAGTAGTCAGGCCATCAGTCCCTGATAATGATGTGAATTGGCAAATTTTTACAGTAATGAACAAATTGTGAACTTTATCCAAAATGAAGTCAAGTTCTCGTCAACTACATAGTCCAGACTACAAGAGGGGTATGGTGACCAGATCATGCAACTAAAATCAAACAAGTTGCCAAAGGGGTTAGTCACTCTTGCTCGGCTATTTTTAGTCATGATGATGAATTCAAGGGCGAGAAGAAGAACATTGCGTTCAAAAAGGAGGACTATCAAAAGGTTGACATTGCCCAGGACAAAGATTTATTGGTGGGAAAGGTATATTGTGATGATGAGCAACAAAATTTTATTCGCCTTTCTCATAAATACAATGATGTTTTTGCATGGAGTTATGAGGATCTAAAGGGCTTCAACCCTAATGTTTCTCAGCACGCCATAGACCTTGATCCAAATGCTAAGCATGTCTGCCAGAAGCAACGTCCTGTGAATCCCAAAATTGAGACTCTAATGAGGAAGGAGCTAGCAAAGCTCAATCAGGCCAAAATTATTTTCCCCATCAAGTATTCCTCCTGGGTAGCTAACTTTGTACCAGTAAGGAAGAAAAATGGTGAGATAAGGTTGTGCATGGATTTTCAAGATCTGAATCATGCCTCCTCAAAAGACCATTATCCTCTATCGTCCATGGACCAAATCTTACAAACTATTGTACGGTAGAAAGGTTTTCATTGCTTGATGGTTTTTCTAGTTATAACTAGATATTTGTGAAAGAGGAGGACAGATTCAGAATGACATTCACTACTAAGTGGGGAACCATGACGTATGCAAAAATGTCATTTGGGCTCTCCAACGTTGGTGCCACTTTTCAAAGGGCAATGGATATTGCCTTCAAGAGCTTTATTAATAAGTTCATCCTAATTAATTTGGATGATATCATAGTCTTCTCCAAGAGAAGAGAAAATCACATAGAGCATCTAGAGAAAGTTTTTGAAAGATGCAGGGAGTTTGGGGTGTCTCTAAACCCCAAAAAATGTATTTATGTTGTTTCTCAAGGCAAGATTTTGGGCCATTCAGTGTCCAAAGATGGAATCTCCATACATCCAGAAAGAACTTCAGTTCTTCTTTCTCTTCCTTTACCTTCTCATAAGAAGGCTCTGAAATCATTTCTAGGGCAGATTAATTTAGTTAGAAAATTCATTCCTAATTGTGCTGGTTTGGTTAAACCTCTGAACCTAATGCTTAAAAAGGATGATTTTAGGTGGACTAAGGAGGGGAAGAATGGTTTTGAGAAAATAAAGGAAGAAATTACCCAAGCTTCTTCTCTCATGAATCCTAACTATGAGGACTTTGCCCTTTATGCCCATGGAGGAGAGAACAGCATTGCAGTTGTTCTGATGCAGCAAAATGACCAAGGTATGGAATAGCCCCTGGCCTTTTTTAGTCAAAATTTAAAAGATTATGAGGTTAGGTATAGTCACATGGATAAACAGGTATTTTTCATTGTAAGATCATTGAAAAAGTTTAGATATATGCTGGGAAATAACCATATCAAAGTATTAGTTTCTCATACTAGTGTGAGAGACTATAAAATGGGAATTAAAATCAGTGAAAAGAGAGCAAGCTGGGTCACTAAGATCCTAGAGTATGATGTGATTATCAAAGCCACTAAACTAATTAGAGGTAGAAGATTATGTGAATAGTTATCTCAATATACAATGGATGAAGTGAACTCATCCTATCACTTGAATGAGGTAGAACCTATAGCTGACCCAACAGCTGTGAGTTCTTGGACAGTAGACATGCCAAATTCCTATCCATTGGTGAGTATCCTTATGGATTTGACAGAACTAAGAGAATACATTTTAGGTTGCAGTCCATTCCCTATGCTTTAGTAGATGGGGTTCTCTTTAAGAGGAATCTGGATGGAGCTTTGTTGAGATGCATTGAAACAAATCAAATTGATAGATTGCTTAGTGAATTCCATGCGGGTCTAGCTGGAGGCCACTTCTCTACAAGAGATATAGCCATGAAGATAATGAGGGCAAGTTACTTTTGGCCCACATTATTCAATGATGCCCAAGTATGGGTAAGAAAGTGCAAAGAGTGTGCTCTCTTTGTTGGGAAGAAAAGATTGGCAGCCCTCCCACTTCATCATATTCAGGTAGATCAACCTTTCTCACAATGGGGCCTAGATTTTTTTAGCATGATTAACCCTATATCTAGTGATGGCCATATATGGGTTTTAACTGCAATGGACTACTTCACCAGGTGGGTTAAAGTTGTCCCACTCAAAGAGACTATAGAATCAACCATCATGGATTTCTTTGAAGAAATCATGACAAGGTTTGGAGCTCCTCACACTATCATCTCTGATAGTGCAAGAGCTTTTATTGATTTTAGGATAGTTGATTGGGCTTTGAAGTATATTGTGTTTTTGAATAATTCATCTAACTATTACCCCCAAGGTAATGGTTTAGTTGAATCTACCAACAAGAACCTGATCAAAATCTTGAAGAGGACCATGGAAACAAACTAGAGGCAAAGGCACAATAAGATCAAATTGGCTCTCTGGGCTAATAGGATCACCTATAAAAGAGCCATTGGTAACTCCCCTTTTATGCTTGTGTATGGAGGAGAGGCCAGATTGCCTATATCTTTGGAGTTTCCTTCACTAGAATTGGCTCAGCAGATGGAATTAGAAGGTGAAGATGCTACATCTGTAAGGATGATTGAATTAACTAAGTTAGAAGAACATAGATAATCAACCATGACTACATTGGAAGAACACCAGAAGCAGGCCAAGAAATACTTTGACAAGAAGGCCAATGATTAGATTTTCAAAGAGGGTGATCTTGTTCTGAAATGGGATGCTAACACAGCCAAACTTGGAGGCCATACTAAATTTGATGCAATCTAGAGTGGCTCATATATCATCACCAGTTGCAAGCAAGTCAATGCTTTCAATCTTTCAAGACTGGATGGTGAAGTTCTACCGATCTCAGTCAATGGGATCCATCTCAAACCTTACTTCTAAGGTTAGTTTAATATTTTGTATATACTTGTTTGTTTTGTTTTTGCTTTAGGTTTCCTTTTCCCTAAGTGCTCTTGCACAGGTTACACTCTTTTAGGAGAATGCATGCCTTGTTTCCTTTTGTGGTGTTGTTTTGAGGCTAGTTTTAGTTGTTCCCAACATATTTTAGCCCTTTTGACTCTATGCCCAATGAATTCTCAAGGCCACTGATTCCTTTTTGTTTAGTAGGCAAACACCCTTGAGAAGTCAACAAAATGTTGTCCTATTTTTCTCCCCAGCCAAATAGCCCAAATCCATGAAATCTCTAAGTGTTTTCCCCTTTAGAAATGCAAGAAAAAACATCCCAAATCGACTAAGTCCAAAAAACATTGAGTTTTCCTTGTGTTTTTAGCATTTTTAAAGTTTTAGAGTTTGGAGTTCTGCCCTTTATCATGCCATCCTAATTGGCTCTGAACTCCACTTTGTTCTTCGCAAAATACTCTAAGTGTTCAAAGTGTTTCAGGGGATCGTACTTTGGACTTTCCTTCTTCCCTCTTCCTTTCCTTTTGGAAGGTGTAAGGCGGAAGATCTGAAGCCTAATCTCTGACGGGTGTTATTTTCTAAGGCATTCTGCCATTCTGTGGAACCCTTTTGGGTGGGCCCCAGTAGTCTCACAAAACCATGAAAAGCTACCAAGTGGCTGTGACATCATCCGAGGAAGGAGAAAGGCAGAAGGCCCAAAGGATGACTTCCACTGAAAACTTGAGGATATAATGCTAAGTGTTTCAGACTTCAGGGATTGGACCTTCCTTCTTCTTCCTTCTCATGGAACGTAGAGGACAAAAGGCTCGAGGCCTAAACTCTGCCGAAACTTTCAAAAATTGGCTAAGTCCTTAGACTTTTGGGGCTCGGACTTTCCTTCTTCCTCCTCTGGGAAGACAGAAGATGGAAGGCCCGAGGCCTGAAGTTCGTTGATACAGTAATCTTCCTTTATATAATGGAGCTCGGGGGTAGGGTTTTCTCCTTTCTCTTTCTCTCTCAGAAGGTGAAACGTTGAAGGCCCGAGGCCTGATCTCTAACAACTTCCACAATCTTTAGAAATGAAGGGAAAAGAAATGAAATTTAGGATCTGCCATGGTTAACCTTGATGAAATCTTGTTGACAAGGCAGAATACAGGCAAGATTGAAAGTCAAACATCTAGCTCCATCTAAAATTTGTTATTGGTATTTTATTGTTGCAAGTGGAGATGCAAGCACAAGTTTTCAACACAGATATTTGTTCAGCTACTTCAGTGAAGATATTTTCTGCATTTATGTCAAAGATAAACATATATTTCTAGACATTCCTTTTGTAAAATATCTTCTGATAGGCCCATAGGGCGAGTTTATTATAGTAGGTGATGGTGTCTCATTTTAAAATGTTATAAAAGCATGAAATCAAATGTATTATTGTTGGTTGTTGGTCTAAAAAACCACATCTTGTATCAGCTGTAACTGTGCCTCTTTGAGAATAACAATAAGATTTTTACCTTTTCATGACTTCTTCTGCTCTGTGTAATATTTTTGTTTGATCTCCATCTATGAATGCTTATTTCCTTTTGGATTTAATTTAGTTTCCTTTACCTCTACAAGTAGTTTGTGATTTATGTATGCTCATTTGTTGTTTGTTATTATTTTGTGTATACATGGTCGATCTGAGGGCCGAACAATCAAACTTGGTGTATCACCTTTTCATTTCTAGTTTCTCCTTCTTCCCCTTTAACACAACAGTGAATAGATTAGGTTTAGTCTTAGCACACTATGAATCTCATATTCAAAAAAGAAACCAGCCTTCTCTAGAGGTTTGATTTCGTTGCAGGGTCCCACACCTAGAAATCATCCTAATGTTTCACTGGATTGTTGCACCACTAAATTGCTCCAACACAGGGAGCAAATCCAAGTGACATCAGTCACCTCATCCCACATTCAGGGATCAATCGTCAAAGCATGACAACTCTAAATGTGATACAAGAAGTTGCCTCACCCTATACAAGTGGATTAGAACTTGAATAATAACAAATCTAAATGCTTTACTCCACAAGTAGTTGATTTTGGGTTCTAATCATAAGTGGCCTACCCCATATGTCTTAAAATTGGTCCCTAGATGGGATTTCCAAGTCTTAAGAAGTGGAGATCCCTTACAAGCCCCTTAGTTTAGGGTTTTGTTTTAAGGACTTCATAAGTAGTTGATTCTAGGCCCTATTCTCATGAGTGGGGTATACTACCCAAAACATGTGTTAAAATTGCTCCTTGAACAGGGTCTCCAAGTCTTCAAACATGAGGTTGCTTCCAAGCCCCAAGTTCGGGACTTTTGTTAAGGACTCTACTCCATAAGTAGTTGATTTTGGGTTATATGTTCTATACAACAAGTGACTTTTCCCCATTTGTAGGGATCACTAGTTGTACCACAACTCCAAATGTAATGCAACTAGCATACATATATTAAAAAAAATCTATGTAAAAGACATCGAGAGTTATCATTATAGAGGTGCCTATTCCCACTTTAATCACATCTAGTGAAAAATAGGTGCCTCAAAAATAATAACTCTCAAACGTCTTTTACATAGATTTTTTTAAAGATAGGTATGCTAATTTATGTTACTTTAGAACTATTTTATTTAAATCTAAGTAAGTAAATTTTATTTATTACGCCAATGTGTAAACAAAAACAAATTTAAAAAATAATTATATAGCCGATATATT
The DNA here is from genome assembly GCA_027924645.1 of Cunninghamia lanceolata. Taxonomy (NCBI): domain Eukaryota; kingdom Viridiplantae; phylum Streptophyta; class Pinopsida; order Cupressales; family Cupressaceae; genus Cunninghamia; species Cunninghamia lanceolata. Next base: position 534,467 of record BSBN01000197.1, read on the forward strand.
AAAATAATAATCATAAACATTACAAAAATATAGCCGACAAATGCAAATTAATAATTAAAACATATATGTATAACATAAATGTAATTAATAATTAAAACATATATGTATAACATAAATGTTTGACAACTCTCCAATACCAAAAATAATTAGATAATTTATAGCATAACAAGAAGGGGCCTAAACAAAGAAGAAGCTGAAAATAAAATCATGCATTATAGAAGGAAGTACAAAATAAAAATCAAGAAGCATAAAAAATTAAAATCAAAATAACTATTGATAAAATTTTAAATAATCATCTCTCAAAATAATTTTGGCTTGTTGTTAATTTGTATGTTTTAGGTTGGTGTTCATGGTGTATGCATAAATCATTTCATATTGTTGCAATATTAAAAAAATTAAATTAAATGATTTTTCATAATATGGATAAGTTGTTTTATTTACTTTTTACAATTTACAAACATCATAATATATATTCCCAAAAAAACATGGCACGTGGCACATGGCATGGGGTCAATTGAACACCCATAAAATTTCCATTTACTTTTAGTTTTCGTTTAATCCCCTTTCTTGATTATATGAATTTAGTTTTCTTTTTAAAAATATTTTATGCAAGAAGGAAGAAGCACAAAATAAAAATCAAGAAACGGCAAAAAAAAAATCAAAATCAAAATAACTATTGATAAAGAATTAAATAATCATCTCTCAAAATTATTTTGGCTTACTATTAATTTGTATTCTTTAGCAATGGTGTATGCATAAATTATTTCATATTGTTGGAATATTAAAAAAATTAAAATAAATAATTTTTCATAATATGAAACTTAGCATTATCTAAGTTATTTTATTTGCACATGACATGGGTTACAAACATCACATGGCACATGACATGGGGTCAATTGAACACCCGTATTTTCTTTCATAAATTTGCTAAGTGTTATATTAAAAGTTAAAATAATATTCATTCTTTATCTTAGTCTTTGGTGATGAAGTAAAAATTAAATATATAAAACTAATTAACTGCATTATTCATGGGCCTTTATAATAGCTACTACAACCACTTTTGGAAAAAAAAATTAAATTAAATATAAGCAATGTATATATAGTAAAAGTAATAAATAGCCTATATTAGTAATTAGGGTTAGAATTAGGGTTACATTGGGAATTCTATCTTTGGAAGATATTAAATGCATGATCTTACAAAAAGTAAAATTTTCTAACTACTATATTAATTGTTCTACTTCTATCAACTCTATATACATATAAAACATTAGTTGTTCATTATTTAAATATCAAACATAATTAATACTACGTAAAAAGAGCATAGAATCATACAATTCTCCAACATTATAATTATATCAAGTGTTGGCATTCTATCTCCCATGATTGCATGAAATATTATCAAGGTGAACAAATATGAAGAATAAACACCATTAAAAAGTGTTTAACAAGCTACATACCAAATTGTTTCAACAAGCACTAACATTTCCAAGGTTGCATTAAAAATTTATAACTATTAAAAAATTGGGTCTTAGTATGCAATTCAATTGTATTGTGAAAATTCACACAACACAATATAAAATAGATTACAAATTGGAAAGAAATGCATCCAAATTATGGAAATATTTAGACTACAAGCTTGTTAGAATAGTTACTTAAATTTGTAATATATGTTTTTTTTTGGCTTTTAAATAAGAAAAGTTTGAACCAAAAGAGTGTAATTTTGAGGTTAAAAAGGTAAGATCCTAAAACAAGGCTAAGAGATCCAAACAAAACATGAGTGATTTATGGAACTCAAATCAAACAACCATGATATGAATGATTTGTGTAATTTTGAAAGATAATTGTATTTGTAAAGAAATAGATAAGAATATTATGTTGACAAATACTATTCTTATGTGTATAAGTACTAGGGTGGCAATGTACATGCATTGGAATACTTCATATTATATGTTTTGCTTATGATGTCAAATGATGTCTTTAAACAATTATTCATACCAAATGGTTTTATTATTAATATAAATTTCATAATTAATATTGTACTAATGAAATCATTTGAAATGACCCAATCCTAACCCTAACCCTAACTCCAGTGTTAGAATTAAGGTTAGGGTTAGAATTAGTGGTATATTAGATATGAAAATGGAAACCTAATGGGATTGGAAAGGGTGGCTAGGGTGGGTAAAGGAGAGATCTCAACATAGCACAAAAATCTAAAAGAAAAGATATAATAATGGAATAATGATAAGTAAGAATACAATCCCTCAAAAGATCTAAAAAATGATAATGCCATCAGAAATCACATATACAAGACCCTCAAAGCACAATATATCATACAAAATGTGTACCAAGTCAGCTCATGGTGGGAAATAAATGGGCAATAGTCAACAAAATTATAAGTTTTAAAAATATGAAATTCAGGGGTCAATTCCATGTGTTGCAATCTGACTTTTAAATATTGGTGTGGGATAATGGAACATTAATATTGAGGTGAGGAATGAGTTTTATGACATGGGTTAGAGTTAGAATTAGGGTTAGAGTTAAGGATAGAATTAGGCTTAGTGATAAAATGAGGGTTAGGGGTAGAATTAGGGTTAGTAATAGAATTGGGGTTATCATTAGGGTTAGAATTATGGTTAGGATTAGGGTTAGGATTAGAATTAGAGTTAGGGTTAGCATTACTATCAGAATTAGGGATAGGGTTAGGGTTATAGTTATAATTTGGGTTTGAATTAGTAATATAAGTAGTATTGGGGCAAGAATTAGGGTTAGGGATAAAATGAACATTAGAATTATAATTGGATTTAAGGTTACGATTACAATTAGGGTTAAAACTATGATTAGAATCATGGTAAGGGTTGGGGTTAGAATTGGGGTTAGAATTAGGGTGAACGTTAGGGTTAGGGTTATAGTTACAATAAAACAACAAAGGTCAATTGCATTTATATCTATATATATAACTATGGTTAGAATTAAGGTTCGGATTAGGGATGGAATTAGTAATATAATTAGGGTTAAGTAGATCTAGGGGTAAAATTAGGGTTAGAATTATTTTCAGGATTAATGTTAGGGTCAGAACTTTATAGTTACAATTTGAGTTCAAATTATAAGTTAGCCCTACAATTAAGGTTAGGGTTAGGGTTAGGGTTCAAGTTCAAGTTAGAATTAGGGTTATAAATATGGTTACTATTAGGGTTGGGGATAGAATTAGGCTTCAGGTTAGAATTACTGTAAGGATTAACGTTAGGGTTAGGGTTATATTATATATAATTCTAGCATACCTATTATATTATATAGGGACATATATAAGGGTAGAACTAAAGTTAGGGTTACAATTAGGGTTAGGGTTAGAATTAGAGTTAGGGTTAGCATTACTATCAGGATTAAGGTTAGGGTTAGGGTTATAATTATAATTCGGGTTTGAATTAGTATTGGGGTAAGAATTAGAGTTAGCAATAAAATCAAGATTAGAATTATAGGTGGATTTAGTGTTAGGGTTAAAAATATGGTTAGAATTAGGGTTAGGGTTTAGGTTAGAATTAGGGTTAAAACTACGATTAGAATCAGGGTTAGGGTTGGGATTATAATTAGAGTTAGTATTGGCCTAAATGTTTAGGGTTATGGTTATAGTTGCAATAAAACACCAAAAGTCATTTACATTTATATCTATATGTAGAACTATGGTTAGAATTAAGGTTGGGATAAGGGTTGGAATTAGGAATAGAATTAAGTTTAAATAGATCTAAAGGTAGAACTAAGGTTAGGGTTGGAATTACTATCAAGATTAACGTTAGGGTTAGGGTTATATTATATGTAATTAATATATAATATATTATAATAATATATCTAACCTATATTATAATATTATATTATATAATTATAATAATTCTTAAGATATATAATATAGTTGGAATTAAGCTTGCCGCTCGGATGCTACTAGCATACCTATATTTAAAAAATATATCTAAAGTACGTCGAGAGATATCCTTCTCAAGGCGCATATATTTTAGTCAATTTACCACATATAGGTGGAATAGGTGCCTCGAGAAGGATATCTCTATATTATTTAATTATAATAATTCTTAAGATATAATATAGTTAGAATTAAGCTTGCCTAAAGTACACCGAGAGATATCATTCTTGAGGCGCCTATTTTTTAGTCAATTTACCACATATAGGTGGAATAGGCACCTCGAGAAGGATATCTCTCGGCATACTTTACATATATTTTTTAAATATAGATATGCTAGTTTATCTTCGTCTATATTCTCTTCATTGTTTTTCCCCTCAATAGGCCATAGGCATGGTGAACCAAGGTAAATCTAAGCAAGTAATAGAAATTTCTTATTTATTTATTTATCTTCTTTTTTAGTTCATGGTTCAGAATGTATTAGAATTTTTTTATTGTGTTTAACAAAATGCGATAGAGAGAAAATAAAAAATAAAATAAAATAATTCTTAAATGACTAAACTAATTTGTGAGGAACTATTTTGTAACATACTTGTAAAATTATTGTTAAAAAAACCTAATTTATAATCACAACAAAGAAAATACTATCATTTTGCTTACAACTTGACATTAAATCTTTTTTGCTAATTTTTTCAACTCACTTTATATTCTTTTCATCCTTTATAAAGTATATAATTAATAAAATTAATAAAATAATCAAACTAATAAATTAATAAAATTTTAAAATATATAAATATAATTAATAATATCATAAAATTTAAGAAATCTAAGACTACTAATTATTTAGTAAAGACTTATTTTATTTTAAATTTACTTTATGTTACTTTGGGTTATTTTATTTTACTTTATTTATGTTATTAATTTTTTAAAATATATATGAGGCTATTATTATTTACTTTAACACTTTTTTTTTTTTACTAAGAGTTATTTTATTTTATTTTATTATAAGAATTATTTTATAGTTATAGTTTTTTAAAATTTATATGTGGGCTATATTTTAGTTTTATTAAACTCAACTTTGTCCTACCATGTAGTGTAATTAGTCACTTGGCCCACACTAGGGATCACTAGTCAAACCACAACTACATATAAAACACAATAAAGGGTGTTAAGTAAAAGTAAGGGCAATGATTTAAAGGTCGATAAGACATCAATTTAATGCTAACCCCTCTTATTCATACATTTCACGAAGGAATTGTTTTTTCATCTACTTGATATATATTAAACAAGGTATGCAATCCTAATCATTCATGTGACCTCCACTACAAAGGAAAGAATATGAATAATCTTAATAAAATTGTTTTATACCCCAAAGAAGGAGAGGACCCAACTATCATGAAAGGTCTAACAACCACCATGTTGTGAACTTAGATGCTTGCATCATTTATTAAAGGAACCAAAACCTGAATCAAAACACACTATTAAACATTTATAAAAGGCCCAGTTAATATGCATATGTATATGTGGCATTGACACCCTCCAAGGTGTCCAAGTCACAATACAATATGCTTGGAATAGATGACCTCTTAAGTCACTATACAATATGCTTGGAATACATGACCACTTGCATGAACAAGACTCGCATTTTGGGGGAAGTACAAACAACTACAAGAACAAGAAGTTGCTCAGAATGAAGAGGACTTCTACCTTAAGGACAGGAACAAAAAGTTTCTTAGAATGGAGAGGACTTTTACCTTAAGGATGGGTTGCTCTATAGGTTTATCAAGTTGTGTGTGCCAAAGGCACATAGGCTACTACTCATGAGGGAAGCACATATCTGCGAAGTGGCAAGTCATTATGGTGTTCGTAAAACAATGGCCCATTTGTAAATTTGTATGTGTATTGACTTAAAATGTGAATAGAACTAACAAGATTTATCGAAGGATTCAAGTTGTATTGCACTAGTAAATTCAAAGCTAAAAAGGAAGGATTGTATACTTCACTTTATTGCCTACTAGATTATGGGAAAGCATTTCTATTGATTTTGTAGGTGGGTTGCCAATTAGTAAGTATAAGAATGATTTTTTTTAATTGTTGTTGATAGATTTGGCAAGAGGTTGATAGATTTAGCAAGAGGTGTATTCTAAACACTTGTACAAAGAAAATCACTAGGAGAGCAACTGATTTTTTTCTAATGATAAAGTGCATTTTCCTAGATCCATTGTTTCAGACAGTTATACAATTTGTTGACAAGTTTTGGTCCACTTTGTGGGAGAAAATGGATATCAAGCTCCAAAATAATATTGCATTTCATCTGCAAATTGATGGACAAACAAGGGTTATGAAAAGTACATTAGTGCAACTCATAAGAGGATATAACAATAAGTTTCCAAAGGTGTGGGCAAATCTTTGCCATATATGCGACATTTATAAATAAGGTGCAATTCATTCATCTACTAATCAATCACCTTTCGAAGTGTAATTGGGTTATTTACCATCAATCCACTTGATGTTGCACTTGAACAAGAAGGATTATATTTGGAGGTAACAAAAGAAAAAGAATTGTTAAGAGGATTCACCAAATCCACCTCAAGTTAACAAGGCAACTCAAAAGTTTTAATCATAAGTGTCAAACAAAGCATGATCAACATTGTGTGAAACACCATCTTAAGTGGGAGATAAGGTATGGTTGTCCCTAGGTAAAGAGTGGTTACAAGAACAAGCTATAAGAAAACCAAACCATTCTCTATCTTGAAGACAATTGAAGAGAATGTGCTCAAATTGGACCTATCTCCCTTCATGAGATTCCACTCAATGATCGATTGTGAATACTTCCACTAATATGAGCCATCTATGTTAGAAGAAGAAAAAGATTTGGTACTTACCTTCATTGGAAAATTTGGTCTATGGACAAGTAATTATTTTTGAGGATGTGGTGCTACAATAGAATAAAAGAAAGAAAGAGGATTCCAAGAGTCTTGGCAAGTGGAATTCAAAGGACAAACAGTGAAGCAAGCCCAACGATACTCCTAGAGAAAGAGTGGTGGAACTATTTACTGACTCAACATCTCATTGAGCTGTTGTGGGACCAAATGCCTCTTTATGAAGGGAGGTACAATCCTTGAGGATCTTAGGTGGTATAAAGAATAATAATTGAAGTTTTCTCAAATTTTGAAATAATGTAAGTTCTTTTTATTTTACAAGAGTCAAAACCATTAGTTTTATTTAGCTGACAATTTTGAAATAAATAGTGGTGGTTTCATCACCATTGGGGTGGTCATGACCATTAGTTAGCGGCAATTTCATTGTGACACAAGGAGCAATGAGAGTGTAATGTCCCTTTTTAGGATATTCCTAATTTATTTACCTGCATACAAGAATAACTACTAGAAAAGGACATTAGAAATATTAAAGATCAATAAATTAAGATAATATTCAATTCATAGCATCATTCCTATTAAATTCATCTATCATTCATACTAAACTCATCTATCATAGCATAATTAATAATGAGATCAATACTTCATAACATAAATAATGAGATCAATACTTCATAGCACAATCAATATTTAGTTTCATCCATCATCACACAATTCCTCAAGCCAATCACATATTGAATCTCCCAGGAGTGTTAGTAAGTAACAATATTGTTGAGAGCATAAAAGGGGTCAATCCACCTAACATCTCCCAGTTCACCTTGGAGGTTGGTTGTCCTCCTTGATCAAGCCCACGAGCACTTAGTCACCTCCTAGCCCATGAGTGTCTCATCTCAGGGGCGTGCTTAATAAGATGCATGAAGATCGCTATTCAACAAGCCCAAGAGCACTCATAAACCTCCCGGCCCACGAGCAACTAACTCGAGGTGGTGTACTTGATGAATGGGCCTATCAGTACTTCACCATCTCGTGAAGCCCAAAAGGGCCATCATTTCCTACTTACTAACCTCACCTTATTTCAATTGGATTGCTTAGGAATTTGTTAGATGATTGTTACAATGTACCTCTTGATGGATTTCAAGTTCAGTTCAAGGATTGCAATATATCCTTCTTTGTTGTTAACACTTGTTGTATAGCCAATATATATACTTGATATATTTTCTTTTGCTTGATTCTTATATGACTTCCTTCCAATGAAGATAGCTTCCTTTGATTGCTAATTGGTATCTCAAATATTCGTTGATTTGATTGATTCAATAATCGAATGATAAAATGATAGAAGAGTAGAAGGATAGAGTAAAAGAATGATATAATAATAGAATGATGGAATAATAGAATAATAGAATGATAAAATAGAATGATATAATGATAGAAGAATAGAACGAAAGAATAATATAATAATCGAATAATAGAATAATGGAATAATAGATTAATAAAATGAGAGGATGATAGAGTTATAACATGATCGAATGGATGCCATAAATAATTCTCTGTTGTTATCAATTATTGCATATATATATATATGATAGAGTTATAACATGATCGAATGGATGCCATAAATAATTCTTTGTTGTTATCGATTATTGCATATATATATATATATATAGTTATAACATGATCGAATGGATGCCATAAATAATTCTCTGTTGTTATCAATTATTGCATATATATATATATATATGATAGAGTTATAACATGATCGAATGGATGCCATAAATAATTCTCTGTTGTTATCGATTATTGCATATATATATATATATGATAGAGTTATAACATGATCGAATGGATGCCATAAATAATTCTCTGTTGTTATCGATTATTGCATATATATATATATATATATATATATCATTGCTGATATATTCCTTGCAGATTTATCGCTGCCTTATATATATTCCCTTGAATGATTTCCTTATATATTATATTTCATTGTCCAATTACATCCTTTCTCAAATCTGTATAGTATCCATGTATTCTTTTGTTGTTATGCTTCAAATATATGCTCTAAATCAATTGATAATGCCTTCTATTACTTCCTTTCAATTGCAAACTAGTATATGTATCTTCCAAGATTCAACCAATAGACACAACCTTTTCAAAAGAGACAATTTCCACAACACTAATTGCTACCCCTTCACAAAGAGTCGTTGCACTTCATAAAATTGTTGCTTATGCAAATTGCTGCCCTTTACAAAGCAGATCACACCTCTTCATAAATCATTCATCTATAAATCACATCTCTCATTTTCTATGAATCGTACCACTTCACATTTAAATAAGACCTTTGTCTTTGTATTAAAAATGTCACTCATTTTGGGAGAGTGAGTCAGCCACCTTTTATTAAATTTAATTTTTTTTCTTTTTGGGCACAAAATCAGATAGGAGGTCAGCCACTTGGAAGGTCAGCCATACTTTGAAAATTTAAACCTTTAATTTAAATAATATCTAATCTCTTTGTTTTTAATGCCCATGAGCTAGATCTATCCTGCGGGGAATATTACAGTCTGCCCTTTCCAAGATTGCTTGTCCTCAAGCAATTATAAACTAGGACGCTCCTAAAATAAGCAACATTCCAAATCAATCCTCCTTGAAGAATGGTTGTTAGTATACTCATCTCCATCCAACTGCCAACATAGTCCTTTAAGATCATAAGGTTGATAACCTTCTCTAAAGTATGAGGATAATGTATTGTCCAATATTCTTCTGGTTCATATACTTGTATTTCCCAACAAAACCAAGAGTTGGTAATTGGTAAGGTCCCTAATTTAAGACAAGTTTTCTCTCATCTCAAGGAGAAGAAACCAAAAGATATTTTGCATACCAAGCACCAGAAGCATCAATCTAAAGATCATTTTCTTCTTTGGTATCAATGACATCTTCAAAGAACTAATTAAGTTGGCCCAACTTTTACACATGGATATCCTTTGAGTCCAAGTAGGAAAGTGAGATTCTCATATATTAAGACAAGGATTTGAAGCATGACACACATCTATGACCTTGAATTCTCTGAAATGATTTTTATATCTTTTGGTTTACTTTTAGAATTCTCACATTCTATAACTAGCCATAAAGAGTTTCTAGAAATACCCCTTATTATTTTATTTCATTTTCCTTTCGTCTTCAATCCTGGGATTCGTCTTTGTATAGAATGATCTCTTTCACTACCTTGTACTTGTCATCGTAGCCCAAGGTTGAGAAGGATAGAAGAAGTCATGTTCAAATCTCATGAGGATAAAGAAGAAGATAGAATGAATGTTATTGTGAACATGCCCTAAGAAAGTCAAGGAGTACATGATTCTGATTCCATGGAAAGAGAATTTTTTGATCAAAGAATACTTGAAAGGACTAATGAAAGATGAATGTATTGGTAAGCATTTGTTTTATGTTTTGAATAACAACAATGCAAGTGTCAACGATGAAGATGTAGTTAAGTGAATGTTGAAAGGAAGGAAGATAACATTTTTAATGCTAAAGAAGAAGTTGAGAGCATTTAGAATCCAAGATTAGAAATTGTGAAATACTCCAAGATGAATCAAGTGATGTTGAGAACTTTGATTATTGAACAAGTTGTAGAAGTGTAGAGTAATCAGTGAAGATGATAAGATAGTGTGGAGACAATCTATGATAGATAAGATTATTAAAAGAGAAAAATGATCTATGTTATTGAAGAGAAAGTATGTGAGACATGGGGGATGAAATAAGTTAGCAAGTGTATTTAGAATTGAAGGAAATGTAGTTGATGAAGGATGCAATCAAGAATCCAAATTTGGCTATGGATCTGCTCCTAAAAGTGTTTCCAATGTACTCTTTGCAATATCATCTTCTTCATACTTCCCTTTCTCTTTCCAAAGCTTGTTGAGCTTTTTGATCTAATTGCATTAACTATCTTCGATCCCCATGCTGATAGGATCAATTGCTCTGATACCACTTGTAATGTTCCTTTTTAGGATATTCCTGATTTCTTTACCTGTATACAATAATAACTACTATAAAAGTATTAAAATAATATTTAGATAGTTTATATTAATGGTCAATATTGTAATATTACTAGTTTAGATTGTTTCTATTGTTGTTGTTGTTGGTGTCATCCACCTCCCAGGAGCACCATCTGTAGAAAATAACCTTCACAAAAAATGAGAGAGGCAACACAAGGCCATTTCACCAAACAAGAGTGAATAAATTGAGATGCATAATTTACATATTGTATAGGCTTTTAAAGCCATGAGAATGTTGACGGGTAAGAAAAATACTCTACGGGAAAAAACCACCCAGAGTAATTACCCTAAGTGAAAAACTTAACACACTAACACCCCCCCTTAAGTGCAAACTTAGGGAGAATTATTATGCAAAATGAAGATGCAATATGGGTCCCAGCTATACAACCATGTTAGGTACCCATTTACAATGCAAAAATAAATCTCTCACAACCGAAGAAAAGGAGAAAAACCCTGTGGGAAAAAACCCCTCTCCAAAAGAGAAAAAGAAAACAAAAATGATGCATGGTGGATGGAGGACTTAATCACATCCCTCCAAGTACTACATACATCATGTATATATAATCAATGGCCCCCATAAGAGGGAAAGGGAGAGACTATGTAGCCCCCCCACAATGTGTAATCGCCTGCAAAAATGGTAAGTGCCTGAAGACAAAACATGATCCAATGTCGACAAACAACTTGTCTCCCTTTTGGAAGAAACAAAACCAAGTACAAATGTAGGTATGCTTCCCACTCCAAATAGGAATTTAAAGAAAGAAGCATGAAAATGTATGATGATGTCTCTGAAATCTGCTCATGTGTCACTAAGACCTTGGAAAATGATGCCACGAACCAATCAGGAACATGCCCAATCACAATAGAAGGTGACAAACAAGGTACCATTGGAAACTGATCTTGAACATTCTCCAAAGACAAAGATGGAGTGACAACAGTTGTACCACAACTATCATCAAATAGGAGGGATATACCCTCAATTATGTCTTCCAAGTCAGAAATGTGAGATTCCACGAACAATGAACCAATGTCCAACAAATACGAATCCCAATCAAGAAGACAATGACATAGTGGTTGTGATGAATCACTGGACATGCTCAATGAATCACCATCAAAAGATGAATGGTCCTGCTGAACAGGGATGATAGGAGCCTCAATCAATGACTGCACAATGAATCACTGAAGGTGAAGGTACATCAACTGTCCCTGAGGGAGAAGGAGCATCTGAAGAACCCTCGTCATCTTCATCTGAAGATTCAAAGTTTTCCAAAACTTCAAACTCCTGCATAGTAGCATGATCATTGGGTATCATGTCTGAAAAATGAAGAGGCACAAGACAATCTGAAACAAGATCATCTAGGAATAACTGAGTATCAAGATCTCCATGTATTTCCCAAATTTTAGTCCAGAGAATATGAGGACACTCAAAATGTTCAATAGCATTCAAAGTGGCATCATCAATATGCATTGCAATAACTCCTAGGACATGATCACTTTTGCAATTCCATGCAAATTTCTTGCTATCAGTACCAGGAAGGGGAACAAGATTATATAAATGTGGCAACAAATGAATCCATCTAAGATGTTTTATCATACCATCTCTCTATTGTTTATAATTCCCCATTTTCAACATAATCACAGCAGGATGAACTGAAAACCCCATAATGAACTATGACAAATCTCCAAAATTACAAAGACATTAATCTTCAACAACAAAATTAGAAACTCCCAAATACTGCAAATAAAGCCTTCAAATTAGAAAAATTAGGCGGATTTACCTATACCACTGTGAGCTTGGAGAAGTCATCTTTTTGATGATATGTGGAATGCAAAATATAGACTCTAGATGCACAAGATATGATCCATGGAAGAGAAGTCACCTATGGGGGCTCAATGCAACAATGAGGGAGCCAGATTAAGCTCTAGGTCATCCATGTGATCACCTTCTCCAAGTGAGCGAAAAATATGCAATGGATGTGTTGCAATAAAAATAATGGCAGCTATGCCAATCAATCACCAAACTAAGCCACCGATCACACACCAAGTCTGAGCAAGATTTGCACTTTCACCACAAGCTTTCCACAACTATTAGTGAATATAAAGTGGAAATAGCTCCTCCGTGGGAGTAATGTGGGATAAAAGATCTCAAATGGAACTCCAAACATGATGCACGGATGGGCCCCACCGATCAGTAAACCCTAAATTTTTGCAAAGACTTTATAAATGTTTATAAAATATCCACGAAATGTATTTGAATTAACTAATATCTTCAACTGGTGCCATCAATGTGAAGCTTTTGGATGCTGTGACTCCTTCGGCAAAGATGCAAATGCAGAATCTACATCAACAATATAAAATTCATCATCTTGTATAGTCAGTCGCTGCTAAGGCCATGCCACGAGAGGATGAGGAGTGTGTTGGTTATTTTCCTAGACTGGATGCTTGTTCCCAGTTATCCATACAAAGTAGCCATCATTGATCAACAAGATTCCCAGGCCAGGGGCCAACAGTACAAGAGATAGACTCTATAAATATATCCTCTTCTTCTTTAGGCTCTGCAAAACCAAAGGGGGTATTCCCTATTCAACATCTATGAAATGCATCTACAAGTTAGCTGAGATGTTGACACAAAGCAGATAAATCCTCTCTTATGCAGACCAAAACTGCGAGATAAATGCAAAGGGGCTAGCTTTGGGCCTATGTTTAGTTGTGAGGCAGAGGATTTTGGTCCTAAACTACTCCTAATGTCCTAAAAGGTTTGTATTTGAAGCTTGAGTTTGATTCTATGTCTGGATGCAAAACTGAGACTTTGGGTTGCAACCTAACTACAAGACCAGATTGGTGCCTATCCAGGGCTCAGAGTTAATAGACATATATATGTGAATGTTTATCACAGACTTAAAACAACAATCAAATTTCAAGGGGATTATGTAATGTCTGCCTTACAGACAACACCCAAGATAAAGTATTTAGTTATTTCTGCTTACAAACATCCTTACTGCAATGTATTCTTCTCAATACTTAACCCAAAACATTTAATCTACTCCTTGAGCAGAAGTAAAAAGACTAAGCATTCAACATAGGAAACCCATATCCTAGAATCTCTCACACCCCTTAGCTATTTAGATTCAGAAAAAGAACACATTCAATTTGGAGACAAATAATAAAATACATGCTATAAAGCACTACTCATTTAAATCAACATGAAACTAATGAATTCTATATATAAGACATTCAACATAAAACTCATAAACTCACAAAATACCCAGAACAAAGCCACCAATGAGATTGTGTCTGATTACAGCACCAAAATTTGTCTAGTTTTCAACAACCCTGAATGACACGGTTTGCCCCTCATATAGCCAAACTGTACATCCAGCAAATTAATTACATGACAAGTCAAAATTCCTGCCAGATACACTGCATCAGAAATGGCGCTCAACATTGAATGCAGCAGGTAGAGGAAGAAACAGGGAGGTCTCGAGCCCTGCGCTGCCGCCTAGGGACGTTCCTCATAAAACTGGTAGGTAGCCAGTCACTCAATCCATCGCGCCCCTACAAGTAGCCAATAAAGTCTCACCTACCCATGCTTCTTTTGGAAGTTGCAGCAGCACGTCCATGGAGTTTTCCCGCTCAAAACATGACTATTGATGCAAAGAAAATCATCACCGGCAATTTGAAACGTGGCCGTTGATCATATCTCCCTATCGCTGAGATCAATGGCGTCAAAACATGCCAAAAAGTCACCAGCCAATGACATCATGCCACGTAGGCACCTAGCTCCTCTATCGTTGACTTTTCCCCTCTATTTTGCCCTTTTTGCCCTTGTATATGCATGCTTAAATGCATATACAATCAATTTTTAAATCTTTGTATATGCAGGATGCATATACGTACAATAGCTTCATTAAGTTATCGGGGCCCACCATTTGTATATCGGCCCCTACATATCACGAACATACAAGCACTTTATACAATCCATGGACCTCAAAATTCATTCACTGCATTTGATTCCTCCTTCGCGTCCAGGTTGTATTTCTGTCCTTTGTATATCGGGTTGTATGCTGCACATACAAATCCAATATACATTCTATAGACCTCAAATGACTATGAGGTGCTTTGAAATTTAAATCGGGTCCAGCTTGCATTTCCTTACTTGTACATATCCTTGCATATCACATCATACAAATGCGATATACATACAACGGACCCTAGCCATTTATCCATCAGATTTGAAAAACTTTCAAATCCAGGCCTTGTATATTTCATTGCATGCGCCAACATACAATTGCCTTTGTATGCAACCGGTGGGCCCGACCCTTTGTCTTTCTCCTTTGCACATTGACAATGTACATCCACATTGTACGTCGATCATATACAATCTCACTTGTATATACTTGAGGGCCCCACCGAATGCATCTCCACTGCACTGTAGCAAATGTATATGCGCTCCCCTTTGTATGATGCTCGATATACAAGACCACTTGTACATCGCATTGTAGCGAAAGCATGTCCGCCACCCTTGCATATTCTCTATGTATGTCTGTGTTGTATATCGAGATAAACAGCAAAACATATACAAGCAAACCCGATATACATTTAGAGAATCTTCCTAGAATCTGCAACAGATTCCCCCAATGTATATGCATCATTTTGAGCCTGATATGCATTTGGAAATGCATACAACTGTAGAAGATTCTCAGGAATCTGCGATTGATTCCCCCTTGTCTGTGCAAACTCAACATGCATTTAAAAATGCATATAACTCCTTTTTTACACCATTTTTTGAAATCCGATGTGCACCTTTGAGCCCGATATACATTTGCACTTGCATATATAAAAACTTAGCATTTTTCTCATGTGTGATGGGAAAAAGCGGTAAAACATTGCATGGGAGTCGAGGAACAACCTAACCCAAGGCACTAAGGGTTTGAAGGGATAAAAATAAAAACCTGCAATCTCAAACTCAGAACCCTAACCTTAGGTG
The DNA here is from genome assembly GCA_027924645.1 of Cunninghamia lanceolata. Lineage (NCBI taxonomy): Eukaryota > Viridiplantae > Streptophyta > Pinopsida > Cupressales > Cupressaceae > Cunninghamia > Cunninghamia lanceolata. The sequence continues at coordinate 550,289 of BSBN01000197.1, forward strand.
AGCACCACCAGTGGCTCTGACTGGGGACGTGCAGACGCAAGACTACAGTGAGAACCAAGCTACTCCGAGGCAGACTAGACAAAACACAAAACTCAAAACACGATTGACTATACAAGGCATGTATAGAATATTTACATCTAATTTACGCTGTGAGCACAAGATAAGCATTTATGAGAAGTAGGGCTTTAGGAACTGACCGTTCACAAGAAATGCCAATAATTCACCACTTAGGACCTGGAGAAAATAGGAATCTTCTCCATGAGTGTTGCTGATTTGGTACGAGCCTAACCACAAGGGCTCAAATTTATCGTGTTTGCCCTTATCCTGGTTCCTTGCATTCCATACAAGGACCAAGTCACCTATCTGAAACTTTCTTTATGTAGCCCTTTTATCAAACAGATATTTTACCTTTTGTTGTCTCTTGTTGCTTGTCTTATCTGCCTCCCTTCGCATTTCATCTAGTGCAACCAGCTGATTTATTCTTCTAGTCATTGAGTCCTCAATCTCCTCCTCATTTTCCTGTATGAATTTATAAACTGGTAGGAGGTTGTTCACAGGCAATTTAGCTCTTGCACCATACACTAATTCAAAAGGTGATCTTCCAGTTGCTTTCTTCATTGTTACTCTGTCAACCCATAATGGCATTTTCAGCTTTGAATCCCAAGCCCTTTTGTTTTTGTCTACCATCCTTTTGACAATTTTCATGAGGCTTTTGTTGCTTGATTTTGCTTGACCATTTCCATGTGGATGATATGGTGATGCATGTAACAAATTTATTCCATAATTGTTGCAAAAATCAATAAATTCACCAAACCTGAAGACATTGCATTAACTGTGATCACTTTGGCTGGTACTCCAAATCTGATAACAATATTTTCTAAAATAAAATCCATCACCACTTTGCTTGTAGCTTTTTTAGTTGGAATGGCCTCAATCCATTTAGTGAAGTAATCAATAGCAACCAAAATCCAACTGTGTCCTCCACTTGATTTTTCTAAGATTTCCCCTATAAAATCAATTCCCCATTGCTAAAATGGAGCTTCTACAGTTATAGTCCTAAGGGGCAATGCACCTTCATACTTTAGCTTTCCTAAGAACCTTTGACAAGGGTCACATTTTCTTATCATTCTTTGTGCATTTGAGAAAAGAGTTGGCCACCAGTAGCCTGCTTTAAAAATTTTGTGGGTTGTCGTATGGGTAGCATAGTGCCCACCACACACTCCCTTGTGCATGTCACTTAGAATATTCTTGACCTGATTTTCATCTATACACCTGAGTAATACACCATCAGGATTTTTCCAATATAGCTCTCCTTGAACAATGATATATTTAATAGCATGTAGCTTCAAGGTCCTCTTCTGATTATCACTGAGATGGCAAGGACAGTTCAAATTCTATAAATAATGTACTATGTCCTTATACCATTCAGATTCTGACATATTTACAAATTCATTATGCACTACATTCACTTGGCATGCCTCTAGATTTGACTGTCATCAATTTTGCCAAACCTTGTCCTCTTACCAATTTTGTGATTTGTATTTCAATGTTGAACTCTTGTAATTTATTTATCCATCTGCATCTTCTTCTAGTTACCTCCTGCTGAGTGAAAATATCCTTAACTGCTGCATGGGGCACATATGCAATTATCTAAGAACCTACCAAATATGGCCTAAAGCTTTTGATTGCTCTAACCAGTGCATATGCTTGCTTCTCCATGATGTCATACTTCAATTCAGCAGCCTGCAATGACCTGCTAAAGAAAGATATAGGTTGTTCATAACCTTCTGCATTTTTTGCAATAAACATGCAGCAATAGTATGGAAAGAAGAAAATGAGAACAACTGAAATGGCTTAGAAAAATTAGGAGATTTTGGCATAGGAGCCATCTTTATAGCCTCTTTTATGTTCTAAAATGATTTAGTTGCTTCATCTTCCCAATTGACAGTTACACCTTTCTTCAACATTTTAGAAATATTCCTTGTAGTCTCTGCAAAGTTAGGAACAAATTTTCTAACAAAATTGATTTGTCCAAAGAAGGACTGAACACCTTTCACTATTCTAGGGATCTAAATTTTGTCAATTGCAGCCACCCTTTCAGGATCAATCCTGACTCCATCCTTGGAAACAATGTGACCAAGCAATTTTCCTTCCACTACCCCAAAAGCACATTTCTTTGGGTTGAGTGAGATGCCATATTCCAATGCCCTAATAAAGATTTGTTCTATGCCCTAATAAAGATTTGTTCTAAGTGCATACAGTGTTGCTCCTCCTTTTCTAAATAAGCTGTCAAATCATCCTGATATACAGCTAGGATCGAATAAATTAATCCTGCAAAAGCAACATCCATAGCCCTCTAAAATGTGGCACCTACATTTGTTAATCCAAATGACATTCTTATATATACATAGGTTCCCCATGGAGTAGTGAAAGCAGTCTTGAATTGTTCAAATTCTTTTACTTTCACTTGATTGTACCTTGAAAATCCATCCATCATGGATAAAAGTTCACAGCCAGTCACCTTCTGCAAAATGGCTTCCATGTTTGGCAATGGATAATTGTCCTTCAAAGAAGATACATTTAGATTTCTAAAGTCCACACAAAGCCTTATGTCACCATTCTTCTTTCTAACTGGAACAAGGTTGGACACCCAAGTTGAGTGTCTAATAGGCATAATTATTCCAACCTCCCTAAGCTTCACAAGCTCTTCTTGCATTTTTGGAGCTAAAGTTGGGTTAATACGTCTTTATTTTTGTCTAAATGGTTTAGCTCCAGGCTTCAAAGGGATTTCATGCTGGAACAAATCCTCTCTATAAGCTTTCAGGTCCTCATATGACCAAGCAAAAACATGCTTATATTTTTTCAATAGTGCAATCAGCATACTCATGTTATGTGGCTTGAGTTGTTTGCCAATATATACCTTTTTGGGGGCATGAGATGTCCCCAAATTTATCTCCTCCAAGTCATTCTTGTTTGTTAGGGACGCCTTTGTAACAAATTGGTCCCTATTGTCAAATGCTCTCTCTAAAGCGACTAGCCCCCTAGGGATTTTATTTGTCTTGAGTTGAATTACCTCCTTCCCTAAGAGAGTTTCTTTCCCATCCACAACTTCTTCCCATCCACAACTTCTATAAAGTTCTCAAAATCCACTTCCTAGTTCTCATATTCATCAATGCAATGTAGAAACCTCAGTAAATCTTTATCATCATCCAACACTTGCCAGCTGCATACATTATCTGGCACTGCAGGTCTAAGTTTAACCTCAACATTTGTAACATCTGACAGAGTAACATCATCTGGCCTTATGGCTACATTAGCTAGAAAATCTGCCCTAACAATTTTTGATCTCTCTATCCAGCTTATTGAAAAAGCATCAAACAATTCAATTGTATCCCAAATAGCATGCTTATATTGTTTTAACCTCTTATTCTTTGATGCATACTTGTCTCTAACTTGGGAAGCAACTAATTCTAAATCCCCAAATACTTTGAGCATCTTGATCCCATGCTTCAAAGCAACATTCAATCCTAAAAATAGAGCTTCATACTCTGCACTATTATTTGTACAAGAAAACTTCAGCAAGAAAGAGAATTTTAGAATCTTACCAACTGGAGACAGAAATACAACTCCAGCTCCAGAGCCTTCCTTTGCACAAGGTCCATCAAAATACATGATCCAGAGACCCTGTTGGTCAAGTTCCTGAATGCACATCTCTCCCTTTACCCTCTTTATCATCCGAGACAATCCTGAAATTATCACAATCAGTATTCACAAAACATATATGCTCCTCTGGTTCCTGATCCTCAACTGTGTCTAGTGACCTTTCTTCTCTAATCAATTTGACATCCCTACCATTTATCGGGATCATGGCATATCATAGATCTAATTGCATACTTCCACCAATCAACGCTGCCCATCTTCTTGACAACAACATGCCATATTGTGGCTTGATATCAACCACAGTTATGTTCATTTTATAGGTTATTTTAGGATATGCCGCCAGTCTAAAATCCACATCCTTCATAATCCCAATGACTGGTACCTCTCTAGCATCCATGGCATAGCATTTCCCACATGCCTTATCTATCTTTAACCCAGCTTGTTGCATAATGGCCAAAGGCATGATATTCATTGATGCTCTTGAGTCAAGCATACAATTCTTAATCACTTTCCCATTTATGAAAAGGGAGACATAGAATGGCTCAACCTGTGAATGGCATTTTTTCATGGTCATCCCCAAATAAACTTCAGGGACCTCATCCTCATCAATACACATAACTTGTTTCCTACCCTGAATCTCAATATTCTAATTAGCTTGATAGGGTATTCCTGAAATCAGGGACAATGTTTTATTTCTGAACTTTTCAACTTTCATCAACTCCATCAATGGAACAGAAACCTTTACCTGGGACAAGACCTGAGTTATGTCAAATGGAGCATAATTTTGTATAACAATTGTAGCCTGATCTACAGTTTTATTTTTATCTTGCTATGATCCAGCTTTAATTTTCGTGGCTCTCTGACTATCATCTTTGATCTGAAAATTTATGTTTTGATCCTCAACCTAGGGAATTCTATTTTCTGATTCTTGAGAATCATGACTTGTTTGTTGCTTAAAATTTTGTTTACTATTGCTCCATTGCTTCTTTTGTGGTTCAGTCCCTTTATGACCGTACACTGGTTGGTTCACAAAAGTATTCTCTGGTTGGTGTGAGTTACTCACCTGAGCCTTACCTCTTGGGTTGTAATTGCTTTTGACTTGAGCAACTGTTGCAGCTGTGAAGGCTCTAATTTCTTCATCAGATGGTCTCCTCAAGTTATTCAAAAAATTGTGTGAGTCCTGAGCATAAGCATAATTATCTTCATCATCTTCATCACAAGGAAACTACTGGCAAACCTGAATCTCATTATTTGTGCTTGCATCAACATCATGAGAAAGATACTCCCTGTTTGTAGACAGCATGTTGATATTGTCATCTTCCATGCAATGTGGCTCATTGCACTCATCACAGGCCACGGCTTTGTTATATAGAGACTGAGCAATCATACCTTGTGACTGTGAGTGAGGCATCTGACAGATTATGCACCATGGGGTGTCATCAACAATATTAACAGCCTTCTTCAAAGGATCAGGTGTTTCCTTAACACTTTGAGTCCTTTGACTTGGGTTACTGTTTGGGAGAATGGGTTTACCATTATGCCAATTGGTATTATATGGCATATCATGTAATGATGGTCTTCTTTGTTGCCTTTGGTAAACCTGCATGTTAGGACCTACCCCTTTTTCATTTTTAGCCATTCTATAACTCAGGTCCTTGACAATAGTTGTCAATTTATCTAATTTATCCTCAGAAGTAGATGCATTGCCTTGAACACTTTGAGATTTGGTATTTGGATTTTGCAAAAGTTTTACATCATCTCTTTTGTTTGTCTTACCAGACGCTTTTCTATTATTTTCAATATTTGTTGCTATTTTGAAAGCATCTCTAAGGCTGTGAGGACCCTTATCTCTTAATCCATAAGTTATTTTAGCATCAAAAGCATTTATGTATAACACTATGCACATAGGTTCATTAGGCCTCAGGTGATGTGGCAATTTGTTCAACACCTTAGTGAATCTAGCATTGAAATCAGCAACCTGTTCATTTGATCCTTTGGTAATGCCAGTAAATTCATTAATGAAAAAACTTGGATCAGTTTTATCACCATATTGTTCTTTGAAAATTCTTCTGAAGTCATCCCATGATGAAATACTTCTGTCAGGCAAACCCTTGTACCATTCTCTAACCTCATCAACTAAGGATTGCATAAATAATTTCATAAAGACATCCTCATGCTCAACCTCAAAGTTGTCTATGATATTCTGAAAAGCTTTTAAGTGGTCTTCTCCTGACACAATATTATTTCCTGAAAACTTTGGCACTTGCGGCCTCACATGTTTATCAATAGGATTGGGGTAACCAGGAATGCCATCAAAAACTAACTACCTGAATCTGTCCAACTGCATAGGTTGTCTACCAAACTGGTTAATATTGACATTTCTATCAACATTTTGATTTCTCACATTATTTAACAATATTCTAGCATTATTTGCATTATGTCTTTGATCATTTTGCTGATGATGGGCTTCATCTCTATGTTGGTTTCTCAAGACATTTATATTCTCAAGGGTGGGAACTGAATCACTCTGAGCAGTTCTCAGAGCTTGCACTTTCTGTCTCATGTCATCTCTAATTTTTACTACTTGTAAATATTCTAATTCAGCTCTTAAGCTTTTGATTTCTTCGGCTAATTTCTCCTCCCTAGGCATAGAAGAGGATGGTTTCATTACATTCTGATCATTATCATCATCCCTTGGGGATTCAACTTCTTCAAATCTATTAGGGGAATCAAGGAAAGGGCATTCTTGAAACACTTCCGAACTCATTCTCAATCCACTACCCTGTTGTCTTTCATATACGTTCTGGATTTTAGCCTCTGTGTTTGAGAAATAAGGTATTGTCCGCTCTGAAGATCCTGGATTGTCCTACATATTATCATTACTTCTGGGAGAACCCTCTCAACTAGCTTGGATAGTCCCTTTCTTCTATACATCATTTTTATGGATAACTCTTCAAACAGAGGATTACGCAGGGAGCTTCTCCCTTGCATACAAATTTTTACTTTATCGGTTGGGAGATTTATTCGGAGTCGCCACCTACAACTAGGAATTGTTTTCTTTTAAAATCAAGGTTCGTTCACAAAGCAATCACCACCAAAGTCGCCAAAATCTGTTGGTTATTTTCCCAGACTGGATGCTTGTTACCAATTATCCCTACAAAGTAGCCATCATTGATCAACAGGATTCCCGGGCCAAGGGCCAACAGTACAGGAGATAGACTCTATAAATATCTCCTCTTCTTCTTTAGGCTCTGCAAAACCAAGGGGGTATTCCCTATTCAACATCTATGAAATGCATCTACAAGTTAGCTGGGATGCTGACACAAAGCAGATAAATCATCTCTTATGCAAACCAAAACTGCGAGATAAGTGCAAAGGGGCTAGCTTTGGGCCTATGTTTAGTTGTGAGACAGAGGATTTCGGTCCTAAACTACTCCTAATGTCCTAAAAGGTTTGTATTTGAAGCTTGAGTTTGATTTTATGTCTAGATGCAAAACTGAGACTTTAGGTTGCAACCTAAATACAAGGCTAGATTGGTGCCTATCCAGGGCTCGGAGTCAATAGACATATATATGTGAATGTTTATCACAAACCTAAAACAACAATCAGATTTCAAGGGGATTATGTAATGTCTGCCTTACAGACAACACCCAAAATAAAGTATTTAGTTATTTCTGCTTACAAACATCCTTACTGCAATGTATTCTTCTCAATACTTAACCCAAAACATTTAATCTACTCCTTGAGCAGAAGTAAAAAGACTAAGCATTCAACATAGGAAACCCATATCCTAAAATCTCACACCCCTTAGCTATTTAGATACAGAAGAACACATTCAATTTGGAGACAAATAACAAAATACATGCTATAAAGCACAACTCATTTAAATCAATATGAAACTGATGAATTTTGTATATAAGACATTCAACATACAACTTATAAACTCACAAAATACCCAGAACAGAGCCACCAATGAGATTGTGTCCGATTACAGCACCAAAATTTGTCCAGTTTTCAACAACCCTAAATGACACAGTTTGCCCCTCATATAGCCAAACTATACATCCAACAAATTAATTACATGACAAGTCAAAATTTCTGCCAGATACACTGCATCAGAAATGGCGCTCAACATTGAATGCAGCAGGTAGAGGAAGAAATAGGGAGGTCTCGAGCCCTGCGCTGCCACCTGGGGACGTTCCTCATAAAACTGGTAGGTAGCCAGTCACTCAATCCATCGCGCCCCTACAAGTAGCCAATAAAGGCTCACCTACCCGTGCTTCTTTTGGAAGTTGCAGCATCACATCCATGGAGTTTTCCCACTCAAAACATGACTGTTGATGCAAAGAAAACCATCGCCGGCAATTTGAAACACGGCTATTGATCATATCTCCCTATCGCTAAGATCAACGACGTCAAAACATGTCGAAAAGTCACCAGCCAATGACATCATGCCACGTAGGCACCTAGCTCCTCTATCGCTGACTTTTCCCCTCTCTATTTTGCCCTTTTCGCCCTTGTATATGCATGCTTAAATGCATATACAATCGCTTTTTAAATCTTTGTATATGCAGGATGCATATACGTACAACAGCTTCTTTAAGTTGCCGGGGCCCACCATTTGTATATCGGCCCCCTGCATATCGCAAACATACAAGCACTTTATACAATCCATGGACCTCAAAATTCATTCACTGCATTTGATTCCTCCTTCGCGTCCAGGCTGTATGTCTTTCCTTTGTATATCGAGTTGTATGCTGCACATACAAATCCAATATACATTCTGCGGACCTCAAATGACTATGAGGTGCTTTGAAATTTAAATCAGGTCCGGCTTGCATTTCCTTACTTGTACATATCCTTGCATATCGCATCATACAAATGCGATATACATACAATGGACCCCAACCATTTATCCATCAGATTTGAAAAACTTTCAAATCTAGGCCTTGTATATTTCATTGCATGCGCCAACATACAATTGCCTTTGTATGCAACTGGTGGGCCCGACCCTTTGTCTTTCTCCTTTGCACATTGACAATGTACATCCACATTGTACGTCGATCATATACAATCTCACTTGTATATACCTGAGGGCCCCACCGAATGCATCTCCACCGCACTGTAGCAAATGTATATGCGCTCCCCTTTGTATGCTGCTCGATATACAAGACCACTTGTACATCGCACTGTAGCGAAAGCATGTCTACCACCCTTGCATATTTTCTATGTATGTCTGCGTTGTATATCGGGATAAACAGCAAAACATATACAAGCAAACCTGATATACATTTAGAGAATCTTCCTAGAATCTGCAACAGATTCCCCCAACGTATATGCATCATTTTGAGCCCGATATGCATTTGGAAATGCATACAATTGCAGGATATTCCTGGGAATCTACGATTGATTCCCCCTTGTATGTGCAAACTCAACATGCATTTAAAAATGCATATAACTTCTTTTTTCACCATTTTTTGAAAGTCGATGTGCACCTTTGAGCCCGATATGCATTTGCACTTGCATATATAAAAACTTAGCATTTTTCTCATGTGTGATGGGAATAAGCGGTAAAACATTGCATTGGGGTCGAGGAACAACCTAACCCAAGGCACTAAGGGTTTGAAGGGATAAAAACAAAAACCTACAATCTCAAGCTCAGAACCCTAACCCTAGGTGAGCACCACTAGAGTGAGCGAAAGGCAGCAGGGGCCTAGCGAGCAAGTGAAGGGCTAGGTTCAAATGGCTAGCAAAAATGTTGAGAATGGTTTTAATTTGAAAATAAAGTAGATAAATGCAACACTAAACCAAACATGGCCATCCAAAAACAATCGTTGTGTAGAGCTTTACGCAAGATGGATGCCTATTCCCAAAATCGCTTTCACCATGCCATCTAACAAAGGAACTACCACAGAAGCCCCACACCCTCGATGCACAGAGACAAGGCACTTTAGAAATTCAAATTCTGCCTGCAGTGAATGCTCGTAGCCTTACACAAGGAAATCGGGCCTTCAACAGCCGAATCTTGCCCTTTCAAAAAATATAGTCTTCAACTAGAGAAATCACGCCACCAATCCAGCTTCAAACACCAACCAAATGAAGGTAAATTGTGGTCAATAAAAAATGGCTGAAGAATGAAAAATGCAAAATGCAATCTCACAAATGCAGAAACTGCCTCCAATGGAAGATTTCAAGCCTCTTCACACAAATGCCATGACCTCTTCAAAAAAAACCACCACTCTCAAATAGCAGTACAAACGGGCGCTCTTTAATTCAAAACCGGGCAAAACAGAAGATCGATGCCAAGAACAATGACACCTCACACCAGCCAAGAATAATCGATGCCAGAAACATACAAAACACTTCCCAATATTTGCCAGCAAGAGGAATTTATCAAAAATAATGCAGACAGGGAACTTTGAAATTTTAAAAATTTCAAATGCCGAAACAAAAACGATCCCAAACACTTAGATGAAAACTCTTAGAGGAAGGATTGTAGAATGGTTAGCTCTGATACCATGTTGGTGTCATCCACCTCCCAGAAGCACCATCTACAGAAAATAACCTTCACAAAAAATGAGAGGCAACACAAGGCCATTTCATCAAACAAGAGTGAATAAATTGAGATGCATAATTTACATATTGTTTAGGCTTTTAAAGCCATGAGAATGGTGACGAGTAAGAAAACTACTCTACAAGAAAAAACCACCCGGAGTAATTACCCTAAGTGAAAAACTTAACACACTAGTAGTTGCTTTATTAGCTTTAGTTTCTTTTAGAAACTTGTGTATTGTATTATTTAGAAACATCTACTTTGTAATTCTTTATATAGAGCTTTGCCTCTATTGTTTAATATATCAAGAATTTACCATTACATGGTATTAGAGCGGGTGAGCAGGAAAACTCATTTTTTTGAAAAAAATTTATGGCACTCTTTTTCGTACATGGTCGTACTCTTCTAAGCTCTCTACATCTTCGGCTTAGGGTTTCATTATGGCAGTCCGCGGTTAGGGTTTCCATCAACATTATTTATTGTGGCTTCAAGTTTCATTGTTCTTTTTGGTCGCGATTTGGAGTTTTTCGATCGGCGGTTTGTTTTTGGTCATTGTCCACTGGTTTTATCCTCGGCAGTTTCAAACTTTGGTCAACGTTTCATATCTTCTGTTGGCGGTTCTTTCCTCAAGTTTTTGGTCATGAGTTTGCATCGACGGTTTTTCTTTAAGTTTTTGGTCGTCGTTTGCAAGTCTTTGGCCGACAGTTATTAGAACCTGTTGTGTTGAGCGCTCAGCGCAGTCCGTGGTCACCCTTGACCAAGCACTTAGCGCTCAAGCATCCAGTCACATCCTTATTGTGGTTGGCGGACACTTCTATCAAAGTTTTCTTTGGCAATTTCCTAAATTGTTTTAGCTATCATTTCATCTTTATTGATCGTTGTTAAGGATCCCTCCATCGTTGTTTTGTGGCGGTTAGCTACTGTAGTTGCCGTTAATTTTTTTATTTGGTCGCTAGTTGAAGATTTTTTTTGTGGTCACAATCCCTCAAACCTTCGACGGTCTTCAAGCAGGTTGTTTTTCTTATGTTTGAAGCTGCAGACTTCTGGGTATTTTTCATCTGTAGTCAACCTCAAGATTTGTGTCTTGAAATCCGTGCTAGGGTGTTGATATTGTTTTTTTATCTTAGGTTTTGTGTCGTCAGTTTGTACCTCATTTTCCATGCCTCGAAAAGCATTAAGGATGGCCTCTTTGTCCAACATTATGTTGGAAGGTAGCTAGAAATTCAACGGCCGCAACTACAATACCTGGAAGCAACGTATCATGACCATAATTGAGTATTCGTGCCTTGACCAGATTATTCTAGGCAAAACTACACGTCCTCCAACGGCGGGTAAAGATCAGGACAAATTTGATGAGCATAATCAAGAAGTCGTGATGCTTATTAAATTGTCGGTCACCGATGACTAGCTGCCTCAAGTGCCGTCTGGCAAAACTGCTAAAGAAATCTAGAATCATCTGAAGGACCTACATGAAACATCTGACAAGAGCCGAGCGTTCTTTCTAAAGAACATGTTGTTCTCCATCATGATGGATGAGAAGACAACTTTGCAGGAGCACTTGAAAAAAATCAAGGACATTTGTGATTAGTTGGAGGCGATTGGTCGGAAGATATGGTCATAGCTCTAAAGAGTCTGCCCAAATCATATGAACACTTTATCGAGATGCTCAACATTACATCAATGAATGTTGTCCTAAAGTTTCCTAAACTGTGCAACAAACTTCTGCAGCAGGATCGTTTGGAAATAGCAGTTTGGAAGCACTGCTAGTTGATCCTCCACGAAACAGGCATTTACTGCCAAGACCTTTTAGAAGAATAAGGGCAAAGGTCAGCCTTCTCAGCAAACTAGTCAAGGTCAATCCGAGGACAGCTCCAGGAAGAAGAACATTCAATGCAACTATTGCCACAAGTTTGGCCACATGAAGAAAGATTGTTGAAAATGTTTGGCTTCTAAACAGTCCAATTAAGGAGAATCTAAACCTAAAGCCCATGTTGCAAAGCATACTGAGCAGAAGGAGTCTACTTTCTATGCCTTATGGCCAAGAGACCAGCTGATCATGTTAAATCCTTTGCCTGGTGAAGAGGAAAACCAATGCGTTGTAGACTTAACATAATTCAGGGGTAAACCTATTTGAACAATCCACTCTATCATTGTACTTCCTACATTAAATTATCAACCAAGGAGCATAAGATTATGATGGCACTACACTATATGTGCCTTCAGGGCTCATATTCTTTCTAAACTATCTTATCTAAACCTACTTACTTTGTTGGAATTCACAGAAATGAAAAATAGTAAAAGCTAATTCTAGTGGCTACGGGTACCTTTAGCATAAGCTGTAGGTAATTGTTAACAACAAAAAATTACAAAATAATCCAAAACATTCAAAATGATAAAAGAGCTCATTCTAACCTCCAGAGGACTTAAAGTAGACAAAGCATGCATTTGTTCATGAACCATATTACTGTAATTTGACAATCAAAGTATTTTGATTGACTCGTAATGTATTTATATGCAAATGAAAAATAGATTTAACAATAATGCATAAAGGAATGAGGAAATAAATGAAGTGAGGATTAGTACCTTGAGTGGCAGGGTCAGGGGACTGACTCACTTAACTAGAAATCAAATCTAATTCATATTCTCACACATCTTCATAACACAGTTTATTCACTTCATATCATAAACAAAATCTCTTTCAGATCGTATTCAATAATGACATTCTTTAAAACATGTATAGATCTTTCAATAAAGAAAAACAGAGTAACAATTGAGTAACTAGAAAATAAAGTGACTAACTTGACATCTAACTCATCTCTCCTAACTTATACAGAAACGAGAGAGTTTTATGCAACTACCAACTAACTTCAACCATCAATCCATTCCTAGATACTAGGATACAGGTTTGAGATCGATTTATTAATCTAACTGAATAGAGGAAAGAGAGTCCTGTTCAAACAAGAATTCTTATGCAACGGTTCAAATGAAGAACACACATAAACTGTGTTTGAAACAAGTCTATTTCTGCATTTATTTTTGTCCATGATGGTTCACATTCATCCTCCAATTGCCTGCACTTTCGGCGACCTACCTTCGCTTCCTTTAATTCTCTTGTCTGCAACTTTGCTACAAATGCTCATTTCCTTGATGGCACATTCTTGCTGCACAGGAGTTAATTCACAAAACATATGCACACAAATAACCTTCATGACTAAACCATAGGATTCCATCTATATTGCATGCATACTCATATTTTAATCATTCAATTGATAATATCATCACCGTATTCCATATTAATAACATAGATTCAAAGTCTTGCAAAGTATATAAAAAGACAACATATGATTATGGTGATGTTGGTAAAGTGTCTAGAGGATCATATGAAAAAGTTCTAAAAGCATATAAAAGCAACATAAAAAGAGGTCAATATTTCAGCCCATCACTTAATATATTGATTCAGGTGCATCTCGGCATTTCACTCATCGTCAAGATTGGTTCACTGAGTACACACCATTCAGAGATTCTGTTATCTTTGGAGGAGGCAAAGAGTATACTGCTGTTGAAAAGGGCAACGTGCAAATTCAATCTGGAGGGAGAAATTTAATATTTCTCGATGTATGCTTTGTACCTGGCATGGAGTTGAATCTACTTTCAGACAGTCAGATTATTCGACACTCTCCTCAACTAGATATTGTCTTCAATTTGCATGCATGCAACATTGTTGATAGAGAGACTCGCACTACAATTGTTCAGGGACTTGAGGATCATGGTCTGTATAGACTTGTTGATTCAGGTGATTCTCAAGAGCATGCTATGACAGACAAGAGTACTTCCATCAGCAACCTCTGGCATCAACATTATGGGCACCTAAATATTCATTATCTCTCTCAGTTATTTAGAGATGATCTGGTTGGTGGTCTACTTGCGATTTAGACTCAGAATCATGGAGTATGCGAAGCTTGTCAAGTTGGAAAGCAGCATCAGACTCCATTCTCAGATGGTGACACATGGAGAGCATTCAAGGTATTACAGCTAGTTCACGCTGATGTATGGACCAATGAACACTCCTTCAGTTATTGGGTGCAAGTATTTTCTGTTATTTGTTGATTTTAGCATAAGAATGTGGGTGTATTTTTAAAAAAACAAATCAGAGGTGTTTGGTATATTTTAGCAGTTTAAGGCCTTAGTTGAGAAAGAGTAGGCTCTCAGATAGTCACTCTTAGGTCTGATAATGGGGGTTGTTTTGTTCTTCTGACTTCTCTAGTTTTTGTGTTGCACATGGCATTAAGCACCAACTTACCACACCTTACTCCCCTCAGCAAAATGGTGTTGTTGAACGTCAGAATCGCACCACTACTGAAATGGCTCATTCTATGCTTGAGCATAGAAATGTCCCTAAGAAGTTCTGAGTTGAAGCAGTCTACACTACAGTTTATCTTCTGAACCGGTCTCTTACTTATGTCGTTAAAAAGATGACTCCTGAAGAAGCCTAGTCTAGACGCAAGCCTAAGGTTAGCCACCTAAAAGTCTTTGGCTCTACTCGTCATGTGTGTATTCCAGATGCCAAACGCACCAAACTGGATTCCAAGAGCCAGAAACTCATGTTCACTAGTTACAGTGAGAATCATAAGGCATACAGGCTAATTGATGTAGATACAGATCGTCTCATCTTCAGTCGTGATGTTGTGGTTGATGAAGCTAGTGGGTCGTTTTATCTGTCTTCTTCTATTGTGAGCCCTGAGGATCAACCTCTGAAGGCTTCTAATTTGGGTGTTTGCCTTCCCCTAGCTCCACCTGATGGGAGGAATTCTGCAGTTGTGGAGGCACCTCAGCATAATGTTCCACCACCCGCCCCTCCTCAGGACAATATGGATCCTCATCCAGTTGATTTTGTTCTAGCCACCCTAGTAGATGTTGTTCCTCATGTTTCAGATGTTGGTACTTCTACTCTTCGACCTAAATGGTGGGCTAAGACCATAGGTGATCTTCATGATGATGAATTGATTGAGGGTAGATCTGTTCAGAAAAAGAGCAAGCAGCAAAATACAGTTAATTTTGCGCTTATAGCCAATCTTCACAGCATCTCTGAGCCTCAGACATATTCAGAGGCTAAAGGCATACCTGAGTGGGAATAGGCTATGGAAGCTGAACATCATAGTCTTCTGAAGAATAACACTCGAGTCCTCTCCAATCTTCCATCAGGGAAGAAGCCCATTGGCTACAAATGGGTGTATAAAGTTAAATATAAGGCTGATGGAACTCTTGATAAGTATAAGGCTCAGTTAATAGCCAAAGGGTTCTCATAGACAGAGGGCATTGATTATGAGGAGACTTTTGCTCCCACAGCCAAAATGAGTACCATTCGGCTTGTCCTCGCTATTGCAGCCCAATTTGAATGGAAAGTCCATCAAATAGACGTCAAGAGTGCATTCCTCAATGGGGATTTATAGGAAGAAGTCTATATGACGCAACCTCTTGGTTTCAAGGTTGCTGGTAAAGAACACCAGGCTCCATGGGCATGGTACATGAAAATTGATAAGTACCTAGTTGATCATGGTTTTCAGAGGAGTCTTGATTCTAATTTGTATGTCAAACAGTATGGTGATGATATTCTTTTAATTGTTGTCTATGTTGATGACGTGATCATTAATGGCAACTCGGAACATTTGATTAAGGAGATCAAACATAGTCTCAATCAATCATTTGACATGACAGATTTGGGACTTTTGCGTTATTGTCTCAGTGTAGAGGTTTGGCAGACATATGGTAGCATCTATATCTCTCAATCCAAGTATGCTAGAGGTCTGCTTGATAAGTTCTGAATGAATGATTGCAAATCTGCATCTACATCTATGGTGAAAGGGCTAAAACTATTAGCCAATTCAGATTCGCCTATGGAGAACGAATCAGCATTCAGGCAACTAGTGGGCAGCCTCATTTATCTCACTACCACTAGACCTAACTTTAGTTTTGTTGTAAACGACATCTCTCACTTCATGACAACCCCTAAAGCTAAACATTTGGTTACAACGAAGCGTGTGCTGAGATATGTGAAAGGCACTTTCGACTTTGGCATCCTGTATGGCAGGTACAAAAATCCTAAGCTGATTGGCTTTACAGACTCAGATTGGACAGGTTTTGTTGATGACAGGAAGTCTACTTCTGGGTATGTTTTCAATTTAGGCACAAGCGCAGTTACATGGACCAGCAAGAAGCAGCAAGCAATTGCTCTTTCCTCGATTGAAACTGAATATCGGGGAACTGTTAAAGCACCTTGTGAGGCAATTTGGCTTCGAAGGATGCTTTCTGACATGCAAATGTCTCAAGCAAGGCCTTCACCCTTGTACTGTGACAATCAAGGGGTGCTAAAACTTGCCAAAAATTCAATCTTCCATGAAAGGACCAAGCATGTTGAACTTCATTGTCATTTCAACCGCCAGTTTGTCGAAGATGGATCAATGATATTGCAGTATGTTCCAACTGAGGACCAGACTGCAGATATTCTAACCTACTCTCTGAGCCCGGATAAGTTTGTCAAATTTAGGGGGCACCTTGGTGTAGTTGATAGATTGACCATTAAGGGTATTAAAATAATATTTAGATAGTTTATATTAATGGTCAATATTTTAATATTAGTAGTTTAGATTGTTTTTACTTTATTAGCTTTAGTTCCTTTTAAAAATTTATGTATTGTATTATTTAGAATCATCTACTTTGTAATTCTTTATATAGAGCTTTGCCTCTATTGTTTAATATATCAAGAATTTACCATTACAAAAAGGACATTAGAAATATTAAAGATCAATAAATTAAGATAATATTCAATTCATAGTATCATTCCTATTAAATTCATCTATCATAGCATAATTAATAATGAGATCAATACTTCATAACATAAATAATGAGATCAAATCATCATAGCACAATCAATATTTAGTTCCATCCATCATCACACAATTCCTCAAACCAATCACATATTGAATCTCCCAGGAGTGTTAGTAACAATATTGTCAAGAGCATGAAAGGGGGTTAGACCACCTAACATCTCCCAGTTCACCTTGGACGCTGGTCATCCTCAAAGCATTTAGTCGCCTCCCAGCCCACAAGTATCTCATCTCGAGGTGGTGTGCTTGATAAGATGCATGAAGACTGCTATTCAACAAGCCTGGAAGCACTCATAAGCCTCCTGACCTACAAGCAACTAACTCAAGGTGGTGTACTTGATGAAGGGGCCTATTGGTACTTCACCATCTTGTGAACCCCAAAAAGACCATCATTTCCTACTTACTAACCTCGCCTTATTTCAATTGGATTGCTTAGGAATTTGTTAGATGGTTGATAGAAGTACCTCTTGATGGATTTCAAGTTAGGTTCAAGGATTGCAATATATCCTTCTTTGTTGTTAACACTTGTTGTATAAGGTCAGCATACTTGGAAAATTTAAACCTTTAATGTAAATAATATCTAATCTCCTTGTTTTTAATGCCCATGAGCTAGATCTATCCTGCAGAGAGGAAGTTAACCATCACGGGTTTTGGCACTTTCGTTCCTCAAAGGACCCATCTAGTGCACAGGTGGACCCCCAAACATTATCAAATAAAAGAGTGGTCCCATGGAGCTCCTAGAGGATCTATTTTTGGGGAGCAAAGGGTCCCATGGAACTCAAACAAGTCTGCTAGTGCTTAAATCAGAATCTTCTCCTCAAAACTAGGAGAAGCTATTGTTTAGGTGTTTGTTTTTTGGTGCAGATGGGGTGGGGCTGAAACTTTCCCCCATCAGCTTAGGGATTTAACTGACAGTCTTCTCATTCCCACCATTTAATTTAGAGGAAAATTTGGAGAGAACTTTCCCAGTTTTTATTATTATATCCCTGGCAGAGCAGCTCGTCAGATTGCAGAGCAGGTCATAGAAGGCAAAGCAAATATCAACGAACAGCAGCGGTGCAGGTATTTTTCTGTTTTCATTTTTTATTTTCCTGAATCTGCAAACATCATCTCCTTCTCTATTTTTTTTTCCTCTGTTTTCTCAAGATAAACGCCCAACCACAGACATTGATTTATTTGAGGGTGGGAACCTGCGTATTTGGTAAATATATAAAACAATTAAGAATAACCTGCGTTTTTGTCTGTTTTATCTATTTACCATTAAGAATAACCTGCGTATCTAAGAATAACCATTGATTTTTTTTTCTTTGTTTTATCTATTTACCAATTAAGAATAACCTGCGTTTTTGTCTTACAGATTTTCTGCCTCTCGTAAATAGCTAGGCGTAAAATTTTGTGTCATGTAAAATTATTTACCAAATGTTGTTGTGACGGTTGTTTGTCTTGAACCTTTATGATTTTAAGAATCGGAACACATATTATAGGTTAAAAGTTGAAGCCCTCTTTGGAAGAAAACAATGGTTATAGGAGTATAAAACCAGAAACAAAATCCATTAGAAGGTTATTGTTTCCTTTCCCAATGCTCCAATCATGTAATCTGGATTTGTATTTGAAGTCAACTCCAAGAAGAAATCTATGAAATGCATATGAACAACTATTTTACCATTATAGGGAATGTTTACTTTCCATTTTAAACATATTTTGGAACAAGCATATCCTATAAGGAAGTTTCGGACGAAATTAAAATTGTGAATTTAAGAAGTTTCTTGTCAGTTGTCAATTAGATCCAAGTTGAATAAAGGCTGGAAAATAAAATGAATGCTTACAGTAGAATATACTGCGTCAGAAGTTCATAGCAAACTTGTAACATGTGAGCTAATTCAATAGTTCATATGTTCAAAATATCTGGGGGATGTACTGTTATTTGATTTCCCACAAGGATCACGAGTGTAGGAAATGATCCTGACCTGTGTACATATTGTATTGCAAGGTATTGCAAAGAATCATGCTACTGGATATGTGGTGCTATATTTTTTCTCCAGAAATTAAGATAAGACTTTGTAAATAATGCTGTATTTTCCTTTCAAGATAAGGGTCAATCTGGGATAGCAAGCCTTAACAATCCTCTCTAGGTAGAGAGATTGAATATTGTAACAGCCATTATACTTTTTAATAAATCTTCCTACCTGCGTATTACACTAGTAGGAATCTCTATCTGTAGAAACAAAGATGTAAGCTTTCCTTCCAGGGCACATTGAGCTTCTATATCAGATTAAGTTTCACATATTATGTAAAGATGTCTTCACAAAAGAAGTAACTCTTTGCAAGTGGGATCAGAAGGGGAAATTTTCTGTCCTAGGGGATTGGGAGTGATCTGCTATTACTTGACTTCTCTTTATAACTCTCTCATGCTATGTGATGTTGTAATGACCTCTTTTTCTAATCTGCAGCCGTTGAGTGAGTAAATTGTCAATTAGAAATACTTCTGAAGGGTACCTAATCTGTTTTTCACAGGGGACTTACAATGATTTTCTTGCATCTTTGTTAATATTTATAATACTTCTAATCATCCTGTCTTTCTTCTAGATGCAATTTTGTATAACTGAAAGCTGTTTAAGTGAATAGACATACAAATACAAATACAAATAGAATATAAAAATCTAAAAGTACAAAATAAATAGTGAACACGAGGCTTTTACAGTCCATTGGAATGATGGTAAGAGTTTCTGCAACTTTTCAGGGTTTGGGAATTAAGGTATTGTAGATTGGAATAAGTATGAATTGGGTATCATGATACATTTTTTTTTGCAGATGTTGGGTATTAAAGTATTGTAGCTTGAAGCATGAACAGGGTAGGGATTAATGTATTGTATCATGGGATATTTATGGAATGGCTTCATTTTTCAGGGTTAAGAGATTTAGGGACTTTGGCTTGTGATAAGTGTAAATTGGATATTTGTGTCTCATTCAGTTTTGTCGTACTGTCTGATAGTTATGGGTACTTTTTTTTGTGTTTGAATTCTATGTCCATCAGCAAGCAAACGAAACCATTCACAGTATCCAACATGTTCCATTCTTTGTTTTAAGAGAATCACACCTTAACCTTGTAGAAATTATATCCATTCAACAAACATGAAAGGTAAAACCTAGTGAAACAATTCAAAAACAGAAATTCTGCATTAACATCGCTAAAATGTGGTAGAAAAGACCAAATTATTTTGTGGTGAACTTTTATAAATGTCTTTGAACACAACTTTTCTTGGTATATTTTAAATTTGTAACATATATTTTTGTCAAGACAATATTTTTAGCGAACATAATAACTTTTGAATGTCTATTTTAATGCAGCATAAAGTAGCACTCTTTTTTTCGTCGTTATCATGGATAGGAATCTGCATCGTCCAATTCCTACGAAGAGTGGTTTTAGGAGGTTCTCTGTAATGCTGTCACAAAATGACAAAGAAGATGAAGATATATATTCCATAGGTGATGACATCCCTGAGTTTGTTCCAACTACACAAACCACCAATGAAGCAGGCGTCCCAGATTTTCCTTCGAGTGCAGGAATGACACATGAAGATGTATTCACCTATAATGAGGATACTCCATTTGAACATTACAAAAATGTTTTTCCTGCAGTTGAAAATCATTTGCCAACCAAATAGTCAAATGCCCAAGATAAACCACCTTCGGTTGGCCTTGCACAAAAAATTAGGACACGGAGGAATATTGCAGACACTATAATTCTTGTTGAAGCAAAACGCATTGAGAAAGACACACTATCCAATGGTGGGCCAATGAAGAAAGTCACAACATATAGTGAAAAATGGAAAATTGTGCAAGACTTGTTCTCGTCATGGTATTCATCAGACAAACAATCAATGTCAAGATCAATGGGAGCATGTTTTATTATAGTTCAAAAGAATAAGAGATTATGAGTCACATATTCCCTCTGGCCATGATAGTTATTGAATTATGACAAGTCAGAAGAGAGCTGAAAAGAAGCTTCCAACGAACTTTCCAAATGAACTTATGGATGCAATGTCAAATTTTGCTTGAGCAAATGCATTAAAAAGGGTCCACTTGCACTTTTTCATGTTCAATATGTTTCAGAAAATCCAGTTTTAACATTTCATTAAACTTGGAATCAAACAACCAAAGAAACAAGTTGCCAATTTACTTTATAAAAAAAAAAGATGATTGAAAAAATAAATTCACAGTTGGTTTCAATGGTTCAGGTTCAATTGCCATGTAAAATAAATTATAATTGTCTCATTTGTCTGTTTATCAATTTTTACATGGATATTCCCACAAAATTGTGACCTATAACTTCAGTATAGAAACTAAATGCAAAATTAAAGATATAAATCACAAAAGATTTTGTGAAACTAAATGCAAAATTAAAAATATAAATCACAAAAGATTTTGTTCTTTTACAGCGAAGCAACAGCCTTTTATGAAGTTGCTTCATGCATGAAGCTTTTGCTTGAAAACGTTACTTAACATATCATTGCTTCTAAAACTGGTTCTATTGACTTTTAGCATGAGTGAGGTGACAGCATGAACCCCCAATGGTAGATGACAATCAGTAAATCCATAAATGTATCTAGAAGAGATTGAATTCAACTAAATGCACAATCCACTTGCAAAAGCAGAATCAGATTTATTTCACATATCAGTTGCCAAAATAACCTATAGTTGTATTTCTCATATGTGGGCAAGTGCAACAGGACCATTTCAACATCAATTCAAATAGAGTTTAGCCCATGATTTCTGTTATTTCTTATATGTTCAAAATACAAATGCTGGAGATGGCAGTGCAAGAAATTTTAGAATTCAGGTAGCTCCCAGGCAGTATGACATCTCGTGCACAATTTAAATCTACTGGGAACTTGGTTGTGTGCCTCTTCCATAAAATATTAACTTCTAACAATTTCTGAAATTACACATATACAAAAGTAGCATACAGAGAGACAAATATTTCTTTATTGCAGCAGTTTACAAATTTATCATGCGACCCCAGCTTCCTAAAAAATCTCTCCTAAATTATTTAGCATAAATTATTGTTTAAAAAACTTCATGAGACCACCCACTGCTGTAAAATTCGGAGCTTAAAATTTCAAGCATACCCGCAAATACAAAATTCATGGGACCACCCGCTGTAAAATGCTCCTAAAAAATCTCAGCAGCACCGCTGAGATAATTTAGGAAGCCCCCTCCCATGGGACCGATTCCTAAGTGTTTGAAATTGAAAGACTAACGTAAGGTTCTAGGAGGTTGGAGAAATGTTTGTAAGCATCCAGCGTAAGGAAAAACTGAGTTGCAGGTTCAGGAGATGAGCAAGAGCACCTTTATAGTTATCACTCTTTGTAACTCGATTTCCAAACAATATAAATCAGGTAAACATGCTATTGGCACCTACCAGCAGGTTTTTCCAAACATTTTGGAGGTTTTCTAGGGTAAAAATCTGAGTATCCACTGTTTTGTTTGTTTGTGAATGTTCATTTGGTATTTGCACAATCAAACTAACTTGCAAAGGCAAATTTGATAGTTCTAAATAGAGTGGCATTGAGATTTGGTGATCTGTAATTGTTAGACAAAGTGTTTGATGAAATTATAGATCAACTACGTCAGGTTAACTAATATTACTTTTGGATAGATAAGAAAAAATATTCTATAAACCGTGAAAAGTGTTTTTAGTGAATCGAGATTTTCTAAAAATATTATAATTATAATTATTCTTTCTAACGTGTAGCTTACCAAAAATTTCCTACATTTACCATTTTACAAACCCAACTTGTATTGTACGACGAATAGCACATTGTAGCCACTACACGCCGGGTAAGTCTGAGGCCACACGACAACTAACTTTAAAAAAAGGAAGGTTGCCACTCTGCAACAACTAGAATGCTAGAAAATCCCTAGGCCTGCTTTGCAGACAAAGATGCAGACAAATTACACTCATCAGAAGCCAATATCAACCTGAGGCAGATGTCAATTCTGAAGGTTCATAAAACATGTAATATACTCGAACAATCATTTCAAATAATTCTATAGAAACTGCAGGCTTGTCTCATATGCCCATTGGCATCATGGGCATTCGAAGGACCTTTCCTTTTTTTAACCTAAGACTTGCATCTTAGTTTGGCGCCCTGGACCTTAAAAGGACCTTTCTTTTTTTCTAAGACATTAATCTTAGTTTGACATTATTTGGTCATTTGAAATTGGTGGTTATGTGTGTGTGTCCTAAAATACACAGTTTAAAGAAAATTCTAGTACAAAGTTACAAACATGAACTTCTATGTTTTTTCTTCCATAATAACATTTTCTCGTTTACAACATTGATATGAAAAGTTGTCAAATGTCATACTTATTCATTTTGGTTGATTTGAATGACTAAAGTTGTTTTCCAATCAAATATAGTTTGGGTTTCAAATTTACACCTGCTCAATCTATTTCATCCAATATTGCACACAGGTAGTCTTGTTGAAGAAAAGTTGCAAGACTTAAAACTGGCCCATTACAATTTTTCTATCGACAACATTGTCAGTACCTCAAACTAGAGCTCTTGTTCTAATGGTAAACCGCAGTGTGGTCTGATAACATAGAGTTCCCTCAATTTCTTTGTCACAGGTTTCTCCAGAAAACTATAAACCAACAACAAAATTTTACAGAATTATAGTGTCTATGATTCCAACAATCATCAACAAATTAAATCAAATAATGAACCTAAATTAGCTTAAGCAATGTCTTTGATTCCTACTTAGCTGGTAAGAATCCAAACATTGTGTATGTGAGGACTAAAAAGAAAGCGCCCAAAATTATAAAGAAATGTCCACATACCAAATGCAACTCAAATAAGCCATTCTTTCTCCTGTTATGTTTGCACTTGCCTCTCTTTGTTGAGAAAGTAAAAAATATATATTCATCTCATACAAGATAATCTAGTAGCTGGATGCAAAGGCTTTTGAGTTCCAGCTTTTATTTGCTTGCTCAGAGGTAAAATGATGTAAGTAATTGAGATGAAGCCAAATAAAAATATGGAACAAAGACCAGATCTGGCAAAACATGTATTTGGGCATTGATTGTTCAAGTAAAAAAAATCTATAAATAAGTACACCTTGTTGAGTGGCATTGTCACAAAGTTGCAAAGCTCTTTGTCAATAGATGTTTTTGGCAATAGGAAAGCAAATCATGCACGGAATCCTGCACGACGCCTTCTTGTTGCATTAGAAATAGATAAATCACCAAGCTTGTCAGTCTGCTCTGCAACTTCCCTCTTGTTCACAGGGGCATATTGGCGAAGCCACACACCAGTGTACCACTGAAGAGAAAAACACCATATTAACTTTTTTGATAATAAAAGTTAAAACTAATTAAAAATGTCAAATTCATTTAAATGTGTGTATAAACATAGATTGGTCAAAAACCCAAACTGAGAGATCCTACAAACCTGTTGAGGCCTCATAATTTTTGTATCTGGATCATCAAGAGATTCTTTCCAATGCGCAAGATAACCCGCCATGCGTGGAATTGCAAAAAGGACTGGGAAGAACTCGGTATCGAAACCCAGTGCTCTAATATAACAAAGATAACACACCCCACAGCCATCATAAGACAATGAATCCATCTTCACTTTGCATAAAGAATAAGGGCGGTCATAAGAATTCAAGTGTGTTTCCATTTGTACCAGGATTCTAGAATTTATGCGAAAAGGGATCTATCTGAAAGAAATATTTGATCAGCGGTTAGAGTCTATTACCTATAAATCAAGCCTGAATAGAAATCCACATTTGGGTAGAGCTTCCTCTTGACAAAGTACTCATCTGAAAGTGCAGTCCTCTCTAGAGCCACAGCTACCTGCAACAAAATTCCAAATATGAGCATAAAACATTGTCACTAACCTACATCCCCTTTCTGATGAAAAAGATATCGGTCATGCCAACTCTGATATTGGCTGTCAACAATGTGATAGCACCAAGTACAAACCTCAATCAAAGGATCACGCCCAACAATGGAGAATACTTCTTCTGCCAGCTTGCGAATCACCTTGGCCCGAGGATCATAGTTCTTGTAAACTCGATGACCAAATCCAGACATCTTTCTTTTCCTAAACAATATTGTAACAGTATTATTATAATCCAAGTACTATATAATCACTTTGAATTTTAATTTAATAAACAGAAACAAGCCAGAGCTCCTTGCAGATATCAACCTGTTTTTGACACCCTCAATGAACTCTGGAATGTTATCAACTGTCCCAATTTCGTTCAGCATTCTAAGGACAGCCTAGATAGATAAAATCAATGGTCAGGATATCCACACATTAACACAATATGACAAGCCTAAGACAGCCCAAGTATACCTCATTCGCCCCTCCATGTAGAGGGCCATACAAAGCACCAGTTGCTCCAGCAAGTGCTGTGTAGACATCCACACCACTACACAGAACATGCTAGATGTCAGAAACAATAATTATAAGCTCACTAAGATGGATTTTTTTTTTCAAAAAGACAATCATCTAGTTTCCACGACTTCTGGAATGTCCATAAAACTTTAAATCATATTTTAGTTCTGATTGATCACTGTTCACATTTTTTTGATAAATAAAAAATGAAACAAACAAAACACATGTACACATCTCCTGAAAAGGTAAAATGTAGGCATATTCTAAAATGGTACCTTGAAGCCAGATGTCGAGCAGCTGCAGTAGAGCAATTCATTTCATGCTCAGCATGCAAGATAAAAAGCACATCCAACACCCTTGCAAGTCGAGGATTAGGCTTGTATGTTGTATCACCACTGTGATTCCAATTTATAGCATTAAGTTCATAATCTAGAAACAATTCATTAAAACAAAGGAACAAATTGCTAGAGATAATCTAGAAACAATTCATAATCCAACCAGGAATCCATATATTGTTCCAAAATATGTTACTAAAATTTCAATTCACATAAACATGATTGGATACTAGATAAAAATTACGATAATATTAATTCAAACTTTCAAACCATCCTTGCATATTAAGAATATGAAAGATGAATGCTGGGTGATAAGCTTAAAAGGTTGAAGTTCAAACTACTATGAGAAATAACACAATGAAGTATTGCAAAATCAAATGATAATAACAGAAAATAAGTAAAATACATTGAAAGGAAAAATGAAGCAATAAATGACCATGAGAATTCAAGTATAGAGAGGATCAGAAATAAAAAAAGAAAATGTTTCTGACAACCACTGAAGCACCTCAAGAGACGTACATAGTACTGATTGGATACAAGCCTAAAACATGAACACAATGTTAGTCAACCTTTGTAGTTTCAATGCTGTGATTACAATATTAGAGATTTGACACCCAAACTAACCAAAAATATTCTAGCAACCAAAACAAGCCTCTAAAACTACAATAAAGAAGAAATACAGGTGCATCAGTTTTAACTTTTAAGGCCTGTGAGAAATAAAATTACAGAAAAGAAAAAAAATTCTATTTTGTTTTAAGTTATGAGTTGAACTAAGAGACAGTGGAGAGAGCAACACACAAATTGAAGCTCCCAGTGCACGAACATGATAGCACATGGTACTTTTTTAGAAGCTGATTCTTCTGGAGAGTAGTATTCATATTGGTGCATAGTGTAAACCTAACTTATTGGACCCAATGAGTTGACGACTTGTGGTATCATTTGGATTAGTCCATAGGTCTATGTGGTTGATTCTAGAGGATGAGCGTTTACTCCCCCTACAATTTATTACGATTTTGTGTATAAACAAATGAATTTTTGGCTCATCCCTAACATGATTTTCATCCTATCACGAGTGTTGAATTGATTTTCATTCTATTACAATGTATCATTTACCAAGTCTCTGTGTCACTCTATTCTTTTCATGCTTGTGTGCAGTTAATTGCAGATCATGGAACCTGAGACTCAATTCTGACATTTGAAATCTTAAAAATGGATTAAACTCAACAAACCAGAACAAGCACAAGCATAGTAGGAGAATTAGAATGTAATGTCCCTTTTTGCTGGCAAGCAAATTAAATAATTAATTAAATAAATAAATAAGTTGTCTTGAATTATTTTAAAAAGCAACTTATATTTATTTAATTATTTTATAAAAAAAATTAACTTTAGTCACAAAAAAAAAAAAAAAAAATTACTTTTGTGGAAAAAATAATAAAAGCTTCAATGTCGGCCAAAAAGGAGGATTCCAGAAGAAATCAAAAAGGGATTGAAGGAAAGGTTTGAGCATGCAATTGATTATCTCTGTTTTGATATTTTCCGTTTCATTTCATTTCAGAGTTCACATTTAGGCGTTAATGATTTGTGCCATTTGATTCTGCAGTGTTCGGTTATTGTTTGGTGTTACAGCAGAGAGTTATCATTTTCAGGTTTTGCAGGTGCTTTTACTTGGTTCAGAATTGAAGATTTGGGAGCGGAAAAATTTATCATTCTACAGTTTGGCTGCCGGAGAATTTCATTGCAAATTTATGAGATTTGTTAACAAATATAAATTTGCAAGATTGGATTGTTATATTTCTGGAATTTGTTTGGAATGATTGGAAGAGGGTTTAAGCTATCCCTAGCGCCAGCCTTTGGAGAAGTTTATTGTTAGCAGCCATCAAAAACTTAGACGCAGCCATCCAACACTCAATCGCAGCCTTTGGTGAGAGAAAGACATAGATAAAGGGAGTCGTGGGCAACTCAAATACTACCGCAGCCCATAAGATTCCAGCATGGCATACACAAAAGCTTGCTTCATATTAGAAATTGTGTGAGGTGAATTGGAGCGCATGAGCACTAATGGTAAGACCGCGGATACATGTCAATACTTGGATATAAGGTGACACAGCTACTCTATAGTCAAGCGCATAAGTTTGACTGTTTGTGGAATCGTGGAAGCAATAAAGTGAAGCAATCCATCATTTCTTAGTCTTTGGTGACTATTAAACAAGCCACCACCCTTGGAGTTTGTCAAAGAGTAATATAAGGAGATTGGAGATCGTGGGAAAGGTAGGTAGCGCTTTGCATTTGGAGTTTAATGGTGCTACA
Source organism: Cunninghamia lanceolata (assembly GCA_027924645.1). Lineage (NCBI taxonomy): Eukaryota > Viridiplantae > Streptophyta > Pinopsida > Cupressales > Cupressaceae > Cunninghamia > Cunninghamia lanceolata. The sequence continues at coordinate 578,435 of BSBN01000197.1, forward strand.
GGTTTGATACATACAAAACAGCAGCATATTCTTGTTGCAAGTATGGGTTTAACCGGTGTTGTCATTGATGTCAACAAACTCATGTTGCATTAATGAGAAAGATTGGATAAGCTGTGTGCTGAGGATTTTGAGAAAATCAGTCTCAATCAGGAACAGTGAAGAACAGTGATGATAACAAGGTAAAAGTCCAAGATAGGTTGAGGTTCAGAGGATGCGGTTTAAAGGGTTTTTAGACATAAGTCTTGAGATGCTCCAGTCAAGTTTTCAGAGGTCCGCATAAAGATCTGGAGAAGTTATGACTGTTCAAGTAAAACCGGTTCCGGCGGGTGTTCAGTGGTGACAGAGTGAGACAGATAGGTCCGGTGAGGTCCGGTAATGCATTATCCCATTCTGCGGATTTGAGGAAGTGTTGAGGACATCTTTGTGAAGTGTCAAGTAGATTGGTTTGTGGCTTTAAGGTCCGGAAGAACCTATTCCTTTGTGACAGTGATGACAGACTGTGTTCTTGAGGTTCCGGATGGAGGAGAGAAGAATTTCAGTAAGAAGAGGAAGTGCGGATGTTCCTGGTGATTCAGGAAAGCTTGTGGAGGTCCTTGGATTATGTTCAGTTCGTGTTGATGGTCCGCATTAGAGTTGGAACCCGAAATTGAAGAAATACTTCCGGATAAAGGTGTTCTTTCTGTGACTGGCCGACCGGATGAATTATACACCTTGTGAATGTTCTTGTGGTTGTTTGCCGACTTAGATGTTTGTTCCTAAGTTGATGTCGTGTATAAATAAGGGATTGCGAAGTCATTCAAATAGTGATTTTTGTGGATATGAGTGTGTGGTAGCGAGGGGAAGAGCGAAAGGCAGAGTAGAAGGTCTGGGCTTAAATGGAACTGACTCAAGCATGGTGAAGATGCTATTTACCAGTTCAAGTAAGAGCGAAAGGCAGAGTAGAAGGTCTGGGCTTAAATGGAACTGACTCAAGCATGGTGAAGATGCTATTTACCAGTTCAAGTATGTGATACTTACTCTTTTGTAAACAGTGTGTCTCTTGTAGGCAGTAAGCCTCTTGTGAGCAGTGTGCTCGGGCAGTGAGCCCTAATTGGCATGTGCCATCTTGTTCTTTCTATTCTTTTAACAGAGAATATTATCTTGAGTTAATCACCCCGTGGTTTTTCCCTTAACAGGGTTTTCCACGTCAAAATCTTAGTGTCTCATGTGTTGATGTGTTTCTACTCTTGATTTGTTGCATTGTGCTTTTATGATTGAACTTCTATTATGCTGCTAATTAACAATGTGGAGTTAAGTATATAAAAGAGGCAAAGTTTTATACAACTGATTCACCCCCCCCACCTCTCAGTTGTGTGCTCTAAATCTAACAATTGGTATCAGAGCTAAGTTCCTCTAAAAGGAGCTTAACCGCTTGAGGAGATCCAAGATGTAGTCTTACAAGAAGAATAGTCTGAAGTTTGATGGAACCAACTTTACTCTTTGGAAAGGTCGCATGAAATGTCACTTACAGTGTATGGGATTTGCATACTGGTCCATGGTTACAAAAGCTTATGTACCTCCACAGGGTGGTCCGACAACCCTAAATGAAATCACAGATGCTGAAAACAATCTGCGGACCAAAGAGGCTCTTCTAAGCGCATTATCTGACTCAGAGCTCTCAAATGTTATTGATCTACCAACTGCCTTTGAGATTTGGGGGAAACTAGAACTTTTGCATGAAGGAGATCAGTTTGTTAAATGTGCAAGGTTACAAAGTCTAAAAGGGAAATTTGAAAAACTGAAGATGAGAGATGATGAAAATATTACCTCTTTTATGCCAAGAGTGAATGAGCTGGTTTGTGGAATTAGAAATGCAGGTGGAACCCTGAGTGAAGAAGAGATCGTTGGCAAAGTTCTCAGATCCCTTCCTGCCTCATATAAAATCAAGGCTTTTGCAATCGAAGAATTCAGAGCTCACACAACAGTCATAAGAGATCAATTGGTTGGTAAGTTGGCTGCTTTTGAAATGGCCGAATTTGGAGATGATCCTCCAAAGACTGAATCTGCATTCAAAGCCAGTGCCTCTGTAAAAGGGAAACAAAGGTTTGATCCGGGAGAAAACTCTTCAAGAAACCTATCATGGTATGAAATAGCAAGAAAAGACTTGGAAGAAGAAGAAGTTGAAATTGCTCATCTTGAAGCTCTTATTGCAAAAACACTGCCAAAAGGATCCAATAAGTATGAAGGGAAATTACCTTTTAAGTGTTTTAATTGCAATAAAATTGGTCATTTTGCCTCAAGATGTCCGGAAAGATTTTCAAGACAAAATCCTAACAAACCAAGGTTTCAAAAGAATTGTTACTATGTTCATGAAGAAGATGATAATGAAGGAGTAACAGATGATGAATCAGAGACAGGGAACAAATCCAGTAATGAATGGGTGTTTATTGCCATCAAAGAAGAGGAACAAATATCCTCTGTATCTATCAATCATAAAGTTGAAGAAAAAGCTCTGGCTGCCCAAGTTGAAGCAAAGGATGATTGGGTCATTGACAGTGGATGCTCTCACCATATGACAGGTGACAAGAATAAGTTCCTGAATTTGGAAAAGTATGAAGGAGGAATTGTAAAGTTTGGAGATAATTCTGCTGGCAGAATCAGAGGTAGGGGAACTATTTCTCTTGATGGAAAGAACAAAACCGATAATGTACTGTATGTTGAAGGATTAAAGCACAATCTTCTTAGTGTTGGACAGCTAGTGGACAAAGGCTATGATCTCAGATTCAGGAATAGAAAATGCAAGATCTTTGAAAGTTCTGGAACAGAGATTGCATCTGGTACTCAAACTAAAGGTAATATCTTTCACTTGGTTGGTACTAGTAAAAGTTGCCTATTTGCTCAAATTGATCAAAGTTGGTTATGGCATTGGAGGATGTGCCATGTGAATTTTGATAATATCATCAAGATAAGCAATACTCAGGCTGTAAGAGATCTTCCAAAATTAGTGAAACCTACTAATAGCTTATGCAAGGAATGTCAGTTTGGCAAACTAAGCAGAGTCACATTCAAAAGCAAAGAATTGTCTTCTACCGGACTGTTGGACTTAGTTCATACTGATCTTTGTGGTCCAACAAGAGTAAGGAGTATCTAAGGTGATAGATACTTCATGTTACTAATTGATGACTATTCCCGGATGATGTGGGTAACCTTTCTGAAAGAAAAATCAGAAGCACTTGAGAAATTCAAAATATTCAAGGCCATGGTGGAAAATGAAACCGGATTAAAATTGAAATGTCTGAGGTCTGATAGAGGTGGAGAATTCACATCCGGTGAATTCATAGACTTCTGTGAGAAACATGGAATAAAGAGATAGTTGTCTACCCCTAGAACTCCACAGCAAAATGGAGTAGTTGAGAGAAAGAACTGGACCATCCAGGAAGCATCCAGGACTATGATGATGGAAGCAAATATTCCTCAGATCTATTGGAGAGAAGCTGTCAGCACTGCAGTCTACACTCTCAATCGAGTTCAAACTAGAAACAATACCGGTAAGACTCCTTATGAACTCTGGTTTGGCATTACTCCCACTGTAAGATACTTCAGAGTTTTTGGTAGCAGATGTTACATTAAAAGGGATGAAGATCTAGGAAAGTTTGATGCTAGAAGTGATGAAGGAATATTCTTGGGTTACTCTACTCAAAGCAAAGCATACCGGTGTTACAACAAGAGAATGAGAAAGATTGTAGAAAATGTAAATGTGAAGGTTGAAGAAATTGAAAGACCCTCAAGAATTCATGAGTATGATGAAGATGATCAGAATGGTGTTCAAATTCAAAGTATCCAAGCCTCTTCTGAGAAACAAAGTCAAGTTGATCCGGTAAGACAGGAAGAAGAGATAAGTCTCAATAAGACTGATCAAGAGTTAGAAGTGCAAGAAACTCCCAAAGTTCCAAGGTATGTAACTCTAAACCACTCTGAAGATCAGATCATAGGTGACAAAAGCACAGGAGTGCAAACAAGGAGGAGAATTGCTCAAAACTCAGATGAGTATTGTCTAATTTCCAAGATTGAACCTAAGACAGTAAATGAAACATGCAATGATGAAAATTGGACTAAGGCAATGGAGAAAGAACTGATGCAAATTGAGAAGAATCACACTTGGGATCTTGTTCCCAAACCAAGAAATAAAAATGTGATTGGAACCAAATGGGTCTTCCGGAACAAATTGAATGAAGCCGGTGAAGTAATCAGAAATAAGGCCAGATTAGTTTGCAAGGGGTACTCTCAGATTAAAGGAGTTGATTTTGAAGAGACTTTTGCTCCGGTAGCAAGAATTGAAGCAGTCAGATTATTTCTTGCATTTGCTGCCTTTAAGGACTTCAAGGTGTATCAGATGGATGTCAAATCTGCCTTCCTAAATGGTAATTTGGAAGAAGTGTACATTGAACAACCGAATGGATTTCAATTATCTGAGCATGGTGATATGGTCTACAAGTTGAAGAAGGCATTGTATGGATTAAAGCAAGCCCCAAAAGCATGGTATGAAAGATTGGACAAACATCTTTTGAAGATTGGCTTCAACTAAGGTACTGCTGACAGTAACTTATATTTCAAAATTGATCATGAAAACATTTTAATTGTTGAAGTATTTGTTGATGATATCATCTTTGGAGGAAGAGACAGTATGTGTAAAACCTTTGCAAATCAAATGAAAAGTGAGTTTGAGATGTCAATGCTTGGTGAAATGAATTTCTTCTTAGGTCTGCAAATTACTCAAACAAATAAAGGAATCTTTATTTCCCAAACAAAATATGTGAAAAAATTGTTGAGGAAATTTGGAATGGAAGATTCAAAGCCAATGCATACTCCCATGGCAACCGGATGTAAGTTGAGCAAAGATGATGACTCTCCTAAGGTAGACCAGACAAAGTACAGATCAATGATTAGAGGATTACTATATCTCACTCAAACTAGACTAGATATAATGCAGGTTGTTGGTCTTGTTGCAAGAGTCCAGGCTAATCCCAGAGAATCTCATGTCATGGCAATCAAAAGGATTTTTAGGTATCTAAAAGGAACAGTTGAGTATGGTCTGTGGTATCCTAGAGATCATGATTTCTCTCTTCATGCATATACAGATGCAGATTGGGCAGGAGATGTGGATGACCGCAAGAGTACCAGTGGTGGAGCATTCTTTTTGAGAAAAAGATTGGTTTCTTGGCTAAGCAAGAAACAAGAGGCAATATCTCTGTCTGAAACTGAAGCAGAATACATTGCAGCAACAAGTAGTTGCACTCAAGTCTTGTGGATGAAGCAAATGCTAAGAGATATTAAAGTGGAATATGAGGAGCCTATCACAATTTTCTGTGATAATTCAAGTGCAATAAATATTTCTAAGAATCCGATGTTGCATTCTAAGACTAAGCATATATCTATCAAGTTTCACTTTCTAAGAGAGCAAGTGAACAAGGATGAAGTCAGATTGGAGTATGTGCCCTCCAAAGATCAGATTGCAGATATCTTTACTAAACCTCTTCCCAAGGACTCTTTTGAGTATCTCAGGGAGAAGTTAGGGGTTATTGCCTCTCCGGTGATGAACTAGGATGCACTGATGTGCATCAGTCCGGTTGATATCACAATCGTATCTTGTGATCCGGATTGATGATGGGGAGCTGCTACTCAGGGGGAGCAGCAGGTGTGATTCTGAAGTTGCAAGTATGAGCCCTTTGCCATTAATGTCAAAGGGGGAGAGAAGACATATGAAAAACAAGTGGTTGATGATCAAAGGGGGAGCAGTACAGGAAGAGAAAACATGTGAATAGTTGTTGTTGATAGGGGGAGTTGTGACAGTAAGGAGAAGTTCTTGTCTTGATGGTTTTTCACATCATATGTTGCCATCAATGACAAAGGGGGAGATTCTTGCAAGTATGGGTTTAACCGGTGTTGTCATTGATGTCAACATACTCATGTTGCATTAACGAGAAGGATTGGATAAGCTGTGTGCTGAGGATTTTGAGAAAATCAGTCTCAATCAGGAACAGTGAAGAACAGTGATGATAACAAAGTAGAAGTCCAAGATAGGTTGAGGTTCAGAGGATGTGGTTTAAAGGGTTTTTAGACATAAGTCTTGAGATGCTCCAGTCAAGTTTTCAGAGGTCTGCATAAAGATCTAGAGAAGTTCTGACTGTTCAAGTAAAACCAGTTCCGGCAGGTGTTCAGTGGTGACAGAGTGAGACAGATAGGTCCGGTGAGGTCCGGTAATGCATTATCCCATTCTACGGATTTGAGGAAGTGTTGAGGACGTCTTTGTGAAGTGTCAAGTAGATTGGTTTGTGGCTTTAAGGTTCAGAGGAACCTATTCCTTTGTGACAGTGATGACAGACTGTATTCTTGAGGTTCCGGATGGAAGAGATAAGAATTTCAGTAAGAAGAGGAAGTGCGGATGTTCCTGGTGATTCAGGAAAGCTTGTGGAGGTCCTTGGATTATGTTCAGTTCGTGTTGATGGTCTGCATTAGAGTTGGAACCCGGAATTGAAGAAATACTTCCGGATAAAGGTGTTCTTTCTGTGACTAGCCGACCGGATGAATTATACACCTTGTGAATGCTCTTGTGGTTGTTTGCCGACTTAGATGTTTGTTCCTAAGTTGATGTCATGTATAAATAAGGGATTGCGAAGTCATTCAAATAGTGATTTTTGTGGGTATGAGAGTGTGGTAGCGAGGAGAAGAGCAAAAGGCAGAGCAGGAGGTCTGGGCTTAAATGGAACTGACTCAAGCATGGTGAAGATGCTATTTACCAGTTCAAGTATGTGATACTTACTCTTTTGTAGACAGTGTGTCTCTTGTAGGCAGTGAGCCTCTTGTGAGTAGTGTGCTTGGGCAGTGAGCCCTAATTGGCATGTGCCATCTTGTTCTTTCTATTCTTCTAACAGAGAATATTATCTTGGGTTAATCACCCCGTGGTTTTCCCCTTAACCGGGTTTTCCACGTCAAAATCTTGGTGTCTCATGTGTTGATGTGTTTCTGCTCTTGATTTGTTGCATTGTGCTTTCATGATTGAACTTCTATTATGCTGCTAATTAACAATGTGGAGTTAAGTATATAAAAGAGGCAAAGTTTTATACAACTGATTCACCCCCCCCCCCTTCTCAGTTGTGTGCCCTAAATCTAACAATTCTGAGTATAGAACAGCGAACTGTTGTATTGAACGGGAAGGCAAAGCCTGTATTGATGGTGCAGACCACCCAGAATTGTTAATGGTATGCAATTAACATAGTGCAATTGAACTATAGAGGTCTGAGTCTGATATAATGCATTGAATATTGTTGAATCTCAAATTTGTATGAAAAGCTTGAATAGAAATGCTTATTTCTGAATTATAATATTACTTCAGAAATCAATTATAATTCAGAAAATTCTATGAGTTGGTTTCTTGTTGCAATCTATGTTTTGGTATTTCATTTTGTGTTGAAGGCAATCCATTGAAAACTTGTACAAGCATTGAACAAATCTTTCAAATTACACAAATATCCATTAGGGATTTCTTACATAGAAGACTGTAAATAGAATAGCAATAAAATGATTTTTTTAATTTTTAACGTTATTTTGGTTACACATACTCTGTTAAAGTCAATTTAAGAACAGGGTCCTCCCCTCTTGTTGGGAGGGTCATCTAAGGTAACCCTAAATTAAGACAGAAAATGGTGACCTAAGAATTTCTATCAGTGACTCAAGACTCAAATTAGGGTTGTAGTGACGTGACAGAGGTCTTTTCTAAAGATTTTGAAAATGCAAATGAATTGGTTATGAATTGATGTATTTACAAATGAGCAAAAACGCTCAATATATACAATGTACAAGAGGCAAGTTTTCTAAAAATAGAAAACTGCCGACATAGATGAGCATTAACTAAAACAAAATCAGGCCGACATAGAAAAAAATACTAATACCCTCCCTTAATGCTCAATCTATCAACAACACCTATAGACCCCCTGAAGTGTACAAATTTATCAGAACCGAGGAGCTTGGTGAAGATATCTATTCGCTGCTCCGAAGTAGGAACATACAGCAACTGAATGGATCCGTCTTCAACCAGCTGTCGTATGTAATGACAATGAATTTCCACATGCTTGGTTCGTTCATGGAAGACCGGATTCTTGGCCAGTTTGAGCACTCCCTGATTATCACAGAACAAGGGAGTCGACCCTGCCTGAGGAACATGCATATCCGTAAGCATCCGTCGAAGCCAAACTGCCTCACAACCTACTTTAACTGCTCCCCGATACTCTGCTTCTGTCGAGGAGAGAGCCACTGCCTGCTGCTTCTTACTAGTCCATGTGACAGCACCAGATCCCAAACTAAACACATACCCAGCTGTAGACTTACGGTCATCAACAGAACCTGTCCAGTCGGAATCTATGTAACCTCTGAGTATAGGATCAGAACTCCGAGTGTACAGGAGTCCATAATCAGGAGTGCCACTCACATAACGCAGCACACGCTTCGCTGCTGTCCAATGATCAGCCTTGGGGGCTATCATGAAGCGTGATATGTAGCTCACTGCAAAACTAATGTCAGGTCTAGTAGCAGTAAGATAAATGAGGCTGCCTACTAGTTGCCTGAACAAAGATTCATCTACCACTGGTGAGGTGGACTGAGCTGACAATTTAAGCCCGAGTTCCATAGGAGTAGGCGCAGGTTTGCAATCCTGCATTCTGAACCTGTCCAGAAGGCTGCGAGCATACTTGGACTGAGAAAGAAAGATACTGTGCTCAGTCTGCCAAACCTCAACTCCTAGGCAATAATGCAACAAGCCCAAATCTGTCATATCAAAAGTACGGCACAAATCCTGTTTGATCTCAACAATCAAATGTGCGGAACTGCCAGTAATGATTAAGTCATCCACATAGACAACCACAAACAATATATCATCACCAAAAAGTTTGATATACAAATTTGAATCAGATGGACTTCGCTGAAAACCATGATCTGTCAGGTACTTATCTATTTTCATGTACCAAGCCCGAGGGGCTTGTTTCAGACCATAGAGAGCTTTGACGAGTCTACAGACCTTGTGTTCTTGACCAGCAACCTTAAAGCCTGGAGGTTGCGTCATGTAGACTTCTTCCTGCAAGCCACCATTCAAAAAAGCACTCTTAACGTCCATCTGATGGACTTTCCAACCAAACTGGGCTGCTAAGGCAAGAACAAGCCGGATGGTACTCATTTTGGCTGTAGGAGCAAATGTCTCCTCATAGTCAATGCCTTCCGTCTGTGAGAACCCACGAGCAACAAGACGAGCCTTATACTTGTCGAGGGTTCCGTCAGCTTTGTATTTCACCTTGTACACCCATTTGCAGCTAATGGGTTTCTTCCCCGGAGGAAGATTAGAAAGTGCCCAAGTGTGATTCTTCTGAAGACTCTGGAACTCAGCTTCCATAGCTTGTTCCCACTCAGGTATACCTTTAGCCTCTGAGTATGTCTGAGGCTCAAAAACACTATTAATGTTAGCCATGAGAGCAAAATTGACCGTAGGCTGTTGTTTGCTCTTATTTCTAGAAGTTCTACTCTCAATGAGCTCACCATCTCGGAGATCACTAATGGTTTTAGCATACCATTTAGACCAGAGAGTAGAAGTGCTAACATCTGGAGGAGCTGGAAGAGGTTCAGGATCAGCAACAAGAGCAGCAGGAAGAGGATTATTGTCAGGAGGAAACTCAGGTAGTGCATCATCAGAAACAGATTCTGCATTATCCCTCCCATCAAGTGGACCTAGTGGAAGAAGAACACTTTGAGGCTGATCCTCAGAACACTGCTCAGAAGAAGAAGACTGAAAAGGTCCTCTATCTTCATCAAAGACAACATCACGGCTAAAGATAAGAGGATCAATGTCAATATCTATCAGTCTGTAGGCCTTATGGTTGTCACTGTACCCTGTCATCATGAGCTTCTGACTCTTGGATTCCAACTTCGAGCGCTGAGCATCTGGAACCCAAACATATGCAAGAGAGCCAAAAACCTTCAGGTGGTTGATCCTGGGCTTGCGACCAGACCAAACCTCTTCTGGAGTCTTCCCTTAACAGCCTGAGTAGGAGAGCGATTAAGGAGATAGACGGCAGTAAAAACTGCTTCTGCCCAATACTTATTAGGAACACTCCTGTGTTGTAACATAGAACGAGCCATCTCAACAACCGTACGATTGCGACGCTCAACAACACTGTTTTGCTGCGGAGTGTAGGGTGTAGTCAACTGGCGTTTGATGCCATGGGTATCACAGAAGTCAGAGAATGCAGCAGAACAAAATTCCCCACCGTTATCTGTCCTAAGAGTGATGATGCTACAGCCAGACTCTTTTTCAACCAAGGACTTAAACTTCTGAAAGATACTAAATACATCTGATTTTTGTTTGAGAAAGTACACCCACATCTTTCTACTAAAATCATCAACAATAAGCAAGAAATATTTGCAACCAGTAACTGAAGATGTATTCATAGGACCACAAATATCAGCATGAAGTAATTGAAGTACCTTAGACGCACGCCAAGAATCTCCATCCTTGAAGGGAGTCCGATGTTTGCCAGCTTGACAGGCGCCACATACTCCAAGATGCTGTGTTTGAATATCAGGTAGGCCAGAAACAAGTCCCTGCCGGGACAGCTGAGAGAGATAATGGATGTTGAGATGTCCATATCGCTGATGCCACAAAGTGCTGAGAGAAGAAACACGGGCGGCCATAGCTACTTCAGGAGAATCACCAGTGTCAATGAGCTGATAAAGGCCATGATCCTCTAGACCAACAGCAACAATAAGACGGGTCTCTCAATCAATAATAGAGCACTTGTGAGCACTGAACACTACATCCAACTGAGGAGCATTCCTCATGATCTGACTCACTGAAAGCAGATTGAGTTCCATACCAGGAACGTAGTACACATTTAGGAAGATAAGGTTCCTTCCACCAGACTGTATCTGAACAGTGCCTCTGCCAACAACTGTGTACTCCTCACCTCCGCCAAAGATAACTGAATCACTAAAGGGAGAAAAGTCGGTAAACCAATCACGCCTGTGAGTAAAGTGACGTGAAGGACCAGAATCGATGTACCAAGCAAAAGTCTTGACAGGATCTGAAGACCTTTTAGCCATAAAAGCGTAACAGGCAGACTCCTTCTGCTCAAAAAGTTCAACAACATGCGCCTTCTGATGTGACCCTCCCTGCTTCTTCTGTTCAGAAGCTATCCTCTAACGGCAATCTTTCTTCATATGGCCGAATTTGTGACAGTAATTACACTGCACATTCTTCTTCTTAGGGTTGCCCGGAGGTTGATTGGAACCGTTCGGCTGTGATGACTGAGATGACTGAAATTTGTTGTTATCCTTTTGAAAGGATTTAGCTGTAAATGCCTGTTCTGAAGAGGACGAGGAAGCACTGCTACCAAACTGCTGTTTCCAGCGATCCTGCTGCAGGAGTTTGTTGCATAATTCAGGAAACTTCAGATCAACATTCATAGACGTAATGTTGAGAGTCTCGACAAAGTGCTCGTAGGATTTAGGTAGACTTTTGAGGATGATGACTACCATATCCTCTTCCTCCATTTTTTGACCAATAGCCTCAAGCTAATCTCGAATGTCCTTAATCTTCGTGAGATGCTCCTGTAAGGACATACGTTCGTCCATCATGATGGAAAACAACTGATTCTTCAAAAAGAAAGCCCGACTTTTATCAGAGGTCTCATGAAGCTCCTTCAGGTGCTTCCAAATCTCAACAGCTGTCTTGCCTGAAGGAATCTGCGGCAACTGGTCATCTGTAACAGAAAGATTAAGAAGCATGACAGCCTCTCTGCTACGATCATCAAACTTGTCCTGATCAGCACCAGCGGTGGGAGGACGAGTTTCTTTTTCCAAAACCAATTCATCAAGGCAGCGATACTCAAAAATAGTCATCATACGCTGCTTCCAAATATTATAGTTTCTGCCATTAAATCGCTGACTGCCCTCCAACATCAAGTTGGTCAAAGACGCCATTTGCACATTTCCCAATGCAGGAAAATGACAAAAAACTGAACAGCGTTTAACTGAGGAGCAGAACAGGCTCAGGTACAAGATCCGAGACAGGTACGGTTGCACGGAAAACGAGGCACAAACTTCGAGGTACAAAAAATCTGACAGGTACCCACGAAAGGTCTTGAAAAACCCAGAAGGAATATGTGTTCGAAAAAAAATTTGTCAAATGCTGAGGGTTCAAAACCCTAGACGAAAACTGCCCGTGCCCTAGGCGGCCATGAATGCTCAGAAAACACAGACCAACACAAACGAATCGAGTTTGATCAAAGCATATACCAAAAACGACGAGTGATATCAATGAATCGCGAAAGATTTAGGCAAGGCACAGCAACCAAGACTTGATTCCAACACGGGCAGGAACACGCATTTACCAGTGAAGGACCCGCGAAAAAACGAAGGTCCGTGGTCTATGCAAAAACAAAACACGGCCTCTGAAAATCGCGGCCAACACACGATCTGTAGAGCCCGCAGGAATAAAAAACACGGCTTGCGAAAATCGCACAGCCCTTACACGCGCCCACGAACCACAGTCGTGGCCAAACCAGACAACTGGAATAAGGAGACCGTTCCAAGCGTGTATCCAATGACGATTCCGTTCCAACTGTGATGCCCGCACAACATAGAAATCCGTCGCAATTCTCAGAGAAATGCCACCGGAATCCTCACAAACAGCGACTAGGAGCCACGCGACCAGGAACCACAAAAAACTCGAACTCAAAATTTTCGGCGCCCAAAAATCGAATTGCTCTGATACCATAAAGATTTTGAAAATGCAAATGAATTGATTATGAATTGATGTATTTACAAATGAGCAAAAACGCTCAATATATACAATGTACAAGAGGCAAGTTTTCTAAAAATAGAAAACTGCCGACATAGATGAGCATTAACTAAAACAAAATCAGGCCGACATAGAAAAAAATACTAATATTTTCTGCATGCATGCTACTTTCCTATTTTGAGTACTCAAAATTTTCACACGTGCTTATTCTCTGTATAGCCCAATCTTGAATTTACATCATGCATGTGCTCCCATAAAACATGATCTATCGCAATGTTCAAAGATTGCTTTTTTGTTACACTGTCTTAGGCTTTTAGCTTGAGTTTTGCCATCTGGACAGGCTTCTGTGTTAGAAATGTCGCCATCAAAATAAAAATGTAAAGATAGACACAACAATATACAGAAAAATAAAAAACCAGACGTTACTATCTAATAGAAGTTTTAATGATTACATATAAATAGAAAATAAAATAATTCAGCCAAGTGTATTAATGAGTTGGACAATGCATGTCAAACACATAAGGATCATTATTTTGCATGGAGAATATAAAAAAGATACTGCATGCAACTTACTATGAATCCAACATATAAAGGAAATTTTCTGCATATGAAAGACTGTTAGAAGGAAAAACTGGTTGCCTCCCATTCCTTCTCAAGTTTGTAGCCGCTGCTATAGTTGGCACCTATATATGTGGAATAAAATGAGTTCTTTATTACAAGAGTGCTACCCCTAAAAGAACACCTCTTCAGTTCCTTTTTTTCCAACAATGACTTTATGATCATAATAAAATTCATGAACTGCATTAAATGCAAAATACATTTGCATAAGACCATTTACAAGCTTTGGTAAAATGCAATATGGAATGTCAGTAAATAAAGGAAATTACCTTCCCCAACACACGGACAATCTGCTTGTTCCGAATAGACTTTGAGTTGTAAAGATCCTGACCCTGTAAGAAAAACAGCTAGATGTAAGTGAAATAATTAATAGATGAAAAAGAATCTCTGTATATGACAGGTCATAAAATCTAAAGGAAATTATTTTTTTGAGTCGAAGCTAAGTCCCATCATAATGCCATAAGCACTTGCAAGTATATATTTTTAAAGAACAGCCCGTATACCCTCAAAGCTGGATTGGCATCTGGGTGAAATGTAGAAAGTGCACTTATTGCACTGACCAGCATTCCCATCGGATGAGCATCATGAGGCATTTTTTGTATGATATCCTGCAGAGATCAAAAAACAAATTCCACTCCAACTAAGATTAAAATTTAGTAGTGAGATAGAACAGATAATAATAAGAATATTACAACAACTGTTTACTAGGAACATTACAAATAGCAAGATCAAGAAGACTAGAACAATTGTTTACTTGGAATGTTACAAATAACAGTAAGCAATATACAAGCAAGCAGGACTAATATATAATATTTTTCACATAAAATGAATTGAAAAGCATATCTACATACGAAAGAGTGAAACTGGCTTAGTAGAAAAGAAGACGAGAAAGAAATGGGCACATACCAAAAGTCCATCAGGTAGTGCTGAGTGTTGAGAAATAGCAAATTCCCAATCTGCCAGTTGAGTCGCAGAGGGTAGATTTCCATACACTTCAAACCAACAACTGACAAGCTCTCAGAAAACTTCAGGCTAAGACCACAAACTGTTCAATGCAGAGAGAGAGAGAGAGAGAGAGAGACTCACTTAAAAGGTAAGCCACCTCAGGAAATGTGCTCTTCTCAGCTAACTCTTCAATTGGATAACCTCTATATCGCAATATACCCTCATCTCCATCTATGTATGAAATAGATGAACGAACGGGAGCAGTATTAAAATAGCCTGGATCATATAGCTTCAGTCCCTTGTCATCTGCACCTGTAGTTAACTGCAGTACAAACATCCAGCTCATCAAACATCTATAGCAAGTACATAAGTTGATAAAAAAAAATTAAAATGTCTAAATATGGAAAATCTAAAAATTACTTCAGGGTTGTTGTTTAAACTTCAAATAATGATGTGCTAATGACAGGCTACAAATCTTCAAGATAAAATTGAATCCATGAGCTGCTCTAAAGACAGAGGCTCCAAACAACACAAGCCAACCACTGGAGATTGTGTGAATTGTGTTCACAGACGAGCAGGCTATCTTCATTCTGTTCTTAAGAATCAAAAATACAAGAACTAAACAAGCCTAGGTCATGGAACGTCTAAGTTTCTCAAGGGTTCAAACATCTTATTTGCTGCTCTTGTGAAACAATTAATCCAACACTCAATTACTTGAACAATTAGCATTGCATTAAGACATACCTTACAGGAAAAGGAATGTCATATTAACAATTATGTTCCACCAGGAATCAGAAACGGGACATAAGAACTTCAGAAAAGTAAGTAATGGAAGCAGGGACAGCTATGTCAGGAAACAACAGAGAATTTGGGGTAGACTTGTTAAAGAAACAACATGAAACAGAGAAACAACCGGAAATGTCTCAGAAATGAACAGCAAAATATAGAAACTCTTTCAAACAGAACAGGAACTTCTTAAAACCTTTAGAAATGGTATTGGACAGAGAAGACAACTGGAGAAGATAATAATGTCAGTTAGGTATTCTGGTTGTGATAGAAATTTGAACCCATTTCTCCCCATTGAAAAGACAAACAGAAAGAAAGGAAAAAAGAGCAAAAGCAAAAAGAATATTGGGAAACAAAAGAGTGTCTATCCAGAAGTTAAGATTAGAAAACAAGTTAGTAAAATTAGAAAAAGAGGAAGCTTTTGAGTGATTGTTTGCAGGCTTGCAGCATGTAACCATGCGAGAGTCCTCTGCAATCAACTAGGTGGGTTTTTTATTATCCAAGTTTTCAGGGTTTCTCTACAGGACACATCATCAAGGGTAAGTTTGTCCAACTTTATGGGTCTCTCTTTAGGAATCATCATCAGGGATAGGTTTGAAACCAAGAAAAAAGGCACACAGTTGGTTTCAAAAGACTCTCACGCAAGTAGTAAAGTTTCCACTAAATTTCTACTGCTTTATAATTTTTTCTAATCAAATTGACTAATCCTACAGAAAAGTTCCAGAAAGTTTCTAGCTAATTTGCAGGCACTAAAACAATAATTTACTGTTATCAATTGAGAAACTTACGAAAAGAAAATAAGCACTGAGGTTGATTCTTCTGAGGAAGAGCTGGAGTTTGAATCCTCCCTTGTTGATTCTGATGATCTTGTGCCTGATTCCCATGATAAGGTTAATGTGGATAGTGAGGATGTTCACTCTCTTGTTAAGGAGTACGAGGCCAATAAGAATATTAACATGGATAAAGCTCATAACTGCAATACTTGTAATCATAGATTGATTCAGTTGGAAAAAAGGTTGAACTTTTTTCAGGATAGGATGAGATAGTTTGAAGACAATACTAATAAGGAGATTAGCTGTGAGTCATGCAAAGTAGAGTGGATGGAGATACATAAAAAGATGAACATTTTCCAAAACATGCTACAGAAGTTTGATGAGGCAATGTATGAAATTGCAAGTATTAATGATGATATGATGAGGAGAGCTGCTTCAGGCATTGTCATTTTTACAAGTTGAGCTTAAAAAACGAAAACAGATGCAAGAAGAGGGTGCTGACAGAACCAAGTTGAAAAAGAAAAATATTGACATGCAGATGGACACTACTTCTGCCAAGTGGGAAGATAAATTGAAGACTATGTGCAAGGATTGGCGGGACTTTATTGCCCGTCATGGGGTGTAATTCTTCTTCCTGCTGTCAGAGCTGTTTGGTGTTGTTTCAGTGTTGCGGTGTGTGCTGTATCAGTGCTGTTTTTTGATATGCTATCTGGCCTTGTGCTGTTTAGCCAGCCAGTTTTCGATGTATTAGTTTTAGTTGTTTCTTTCTGTTCTGTTTTATGATTTATGAGACTGTTTATGAACTTTAAGCTTTTGTAAGAGACTGGGACCCTTTTCCCTATTTATATTATCAAAAACTTATGAAAAGAAACTGTCTTTGATTTTTCTATCAACATTTCTGATCACATTCCATGATCCACAATAACATAGTTCTCTCCTATTCAACTTTCAATCTATACATTGCTATCCCACTTGATCTCAGGGATTACTTATTGAACTATTTTTTCACGCATGCTATGTCATTTGTTTCTCATCCTCATGATGAATTATGGAGTGTGATCCAAACGTTAATAAAAAAATCAAACACAGTTTTTTCTCAAAGCTCCTCTGTTGTTTTATCAAATTCGAAGGATAAAATGAAACCAAGAATTCTATTCTGCGGACAAAATTCCTGCTTTCATCATCCCATCTCTTTCAATACAAGAAATTTTAAATGAATAAAATCAACTGGTTTTGATCTCTAAAATTGCATATTCTATCATTTCCAGGTTCTGCGGACAAAATTCCTGATTTCATCATCCCATCTCTTTCAATGCAAGAAATTTTAAATGAATAAACCCAACTGGTTTTGATCTCTAAAATTGCATATTCTATCATTTCCAGGTTCTGCGGACAAAATTCCTGATTTCATCATCCCATCTCTTTCAATACAAGAAATTTTAAATGAATAAACCCAACTGGTTTTGATCTCTAAAATTGCATATTCTATCCTTTCCAAGAAAAGAAGAAAAAAAACTCGAATTTTATCCTTTCAAAAAAACAAAAAAATCATAAGGAGACTTACCTTTTTGAAATCAGTAGCCTTGATGGTTCCTCCTTCACTAACTTCCACCTCAATTTTTTTCCCTGTTCTATTATCAATTACAGTCAGAGAGCCCCTGAGACCCCCGGCCGTCTGTACAGACACCGGCGAATTCTCAATAACCGGAATAGAATTCCCCACAGGCCCCAGCAAATGACGAGAAAATACTGCTAATCTGCCATTGGCAGTCGATTGAGAACTAAGACCCTCCGTAGAATCCATTCTCGAATTAAATCCAACAGACCAAAACGTCTTCCAGCCAAATTATTCCACCAGTCCGAGATACCCAATTCGTGTCTGAATCGACCCAGATGCTTAAAATTTAGGATAAACTGGCTCCCGACGAAAATCTTTAGAAGAAGACCTTACTCATATACACAATGTGTATATGTATGCGTATGTAAAGAGAACTTCTAGAGAAAGTGACGTGTCGGGGAGCTAAATGTAGAGAAGGGACAATTCATTAACCTTTTTGTTTTCCCTTATTGAGCAATTATAAATCATTTTATCTGTTTTTATTGGCGGGTCCCACCTGCAACGAAGTAGGATAATTGAGGGCCCTACTTGGTTTACACTTTGTTGACAGTTATGGATTTATTGTGTTTAGCCACTAGCTTGGGCTAAAAGGTTCAATAGTAATTTTATTTGTTTTTTGGGGGTTAAGAGAGAGAATTTCTTTATAGTTAAATTTTTAACTAGCATACCTATATTTAAAAAATATATCTAAAGTATGCCGAGAGATATCCTTTTCGAGGCTCTTATTTCTACCTATGTGTGGTAAATTGATTAAAAAATAGGCGCCTCGAGAAGGATCTCTCTACGTACTTTAGATATATTTTTTAAATATAAGTATGCTAGTAGCATCCGGAACCGCAAGCCTAATTCTAACTATATTATATAATTATAAGAATTATTATAATTAATTATAATATAGATTAGATATATTATTATAATATTTAAAAAAATTATTATTATATTATATTAATAATTAATATTTTATGGTTATGCAAAAATATGTTTAATATGTTATAATTAGGGGTATAGTATAAAAATATTATGGTTATGCAAAAATATTATAAATATATGTTTAATATGATTAATATTATAGTATAAAAATTTTATGGTTATGCAAAAATATGTTTATTATGTTTAAATATATTTTTTAAACATATTGAGTAACTTAGGGTTATGCAACATAAAAATTCATATCATGGTTGTTTGAAATTTGAGTAACTTAGGGTTATGATAACTTAGGGTTATGGTAAGTGTGTGAAATTATCTTTGTACAAATAACAAATAAAATCAACAAAGTTTAGTAACAAAAAATATATGTGGAGAAAGCTTTTGGGGGAAAACAAAGAGCACCAAGTATATATTCATCTGTATAAATAGGATTTGAGATATACAAGATATTATTTCTATGCCCTATTGTACTATGCTTTGGTCTACTCTATTTTTTTTCTCTACTTTGCTTTGTTTTCTCTGATCTGCTCTGCTCTCCTCTGCTCTGTTGAGTTTGGTCTGCTTTGCTCTGCTTTGCTCTACTATGTTTTGCTCTGTTCAGTTTGCTCTGCTTTGCTCTATTTAGTTTGCTCTACCTTTCTCTACTCTGCTCTGCTCTGTTGAGTTTAGTCTACTCATCTCTACTCTACTCTACTCTACTCAACTCTGATATACTGTACTCTACTCTGTTCTACTATACTCTGCTCTATTCTACTCTACTTTTCTTTGCTCTGCTCTTCTGTATTATGTTCTGCTCTACTTTGCTCTGTTCTACTATACTCCGCTATGCTCTCGTCTGCTCTATTCTACTATACTCTGCTATGCTCTCCTCTGCTCTGCTCTACTATACTCTACTCTGGTCTGCTCTGTTCTACTCTGTTGTTTTCTAATAATTTTAGTCTTTCTTCTTGAGCTTTTCTCTTACCAAGTTGTTTTCCCTTTTTTCATTTTTTTGTAATGATCATATGTAAATGGTGGAATTATTGTGAGACCTTATAATTATAACCCTATTTCTAACCTTAATTCTAAATCTAACTCTAGCCCTAACTCTGCTTTACTCTACTCTGTTCTACTTTGTTGTACTTTGTTATGCTCTACTCTACTCTGCTATGATATGCTCTACTCTACTTTGTTCTACTATGCTATTCTCTACTCTTCTCTTCTTTGCTCTATTCTACTATACTCTGCTCTGTTCTACTCTACTCTACTCTTCTCTCCTCTGCTCTGCTTTGCTCTACTCTGGTCTTCTCTTCTCCACTTTGTTCTACTCTGTTGTGTTCTAATAATTTTAGTGTTTCTTCTTCATCTTTTCTCTTACCAAGTTGTTTTCCCTTTTTCATTTTTCATAATGATCATATGTAAATGGTGGAATTATTCTAAGACCTTGTAATTATAACCCTAATTCCTACTTGAATCCTAAACCTAACTCTACCCCTAACCCTAACCCTAACTGTAACTCTAATGCTTACCCTAACTTAGTAACCCTAGTTCTATTTCTAACTCTAATCCTAACCCAACCCAAATTATAACCCTAATCAAACCTAATCGTAACTCTAACCCTAACATTAATTCTAATCATAACCCTAAGTTTCACCCTAACCCTAACCCTAGTTTTCATCCTAATTCTCATTGTAATTGTCACCCTTTTTTAAACTATAACTTGAATTCTATTTATAATTCTAACTGTAATCCTAACCCTATTTTTCTCTACAATTCCAACCCTAACCCTAATTATAACCCTAATCCTAACCCTAACCCTAACCCTAACCCTAACTCTAATTGTAACTATAATTGTAACCCTAACTCTAGCCCTATCCCTAACCCTAATTGTAACTCTAATGTTTTCCCTAATTTAGTAACCCTGATTCTAATTCTAACCCTAACCTCAATTTTAACCCTAAGCCTAATCCTAATTGAAACTGTAACCCTAACCTTAATATTAAACTTAACCCTAATTGTAACCCTAACCCTAACTCTAATTCTAACATTAACCCTAATTGTAGTCATATCCCTAATTCTGATCCTAACTCAAACCCTAATTATAATTGTAACCCTAACCCTAATCCTAATTTTAATCGTAACCTCTTCTTTGCCATCGATAAGCACTACAAAAATCATATCGTCAAATTAGAAATTAAATCGAAGTTAAACTAAAAATAAAAATATTAACTCTACTATTTATAAATTGTAATTGTTAGCTCTACCATTTTAATAGAAACACCCCGATCCAACATAATATAAATGAGTTAGAAATATCCATTAAGATAGAATGCACAATATATTTGTAAAATAAGTTAAAGTCCTAATTTAAAATAACTCTATAATTAAATTAATTAACACTAAAATAAAAATGAACATACAATCTATATTTAATGACTAAATAATTCTATGACATTAAATAATTCTATGACATTAAGTTATGGTTCACTTCTATTAATACAATAATATAAAACTAACATTAGATTAGAATATTAAAACAAATCCCAACCAATTATTAAAAAACTTTTTTAAAAAAAATAATATTGTGGATAAAATTTTATAATGTTCTTTTTTTTTGTAATTGTTTAAATTTATTTAACTAATCATTTTTAATTTAACAGTTCCCTATTTGTAAGGAAGAATAAACTCTTAAAACAATTCCCTATTTTAGGGAAAGATTAATTTTTTTTAAAAGAGTAATTTTTTTAATAATTCCTCACTTAACTTTAATTAGATAAATATTTAATTCTATTCACTAAGTTTTTTAATTAGTGTATAAAAGATTATATTTTTCATTTAACTTGCTACTTTGTTTAATCTTTTAATCTATCTCTATTCTAAGTTAAATTAAAAATAATTTAAATGATATAAATTAAATTAAATTAAATTAAAAAATATATCTATTGTTTACTTATATATATATATATATATATATATATATATTTTATCATAAAACTTGATTTTTAGAAACGCTGAACCTACAATTCCTCACTCAACTAATACTACTCTTTTAACCTATAAAGGAAAAGTACATAAATTTTAATTAGATAAATATTTAATTCTATTCACTAAGTTTTTTTAATTAGTGTATAAAAGATTATATTTTTCATTTAACTTGCTACTTTGTTCAATCTTTTAATCTATCTCTATTCTAAGTTAAATTAAAAAATAATTTAAATGATATAAATTAAAGAAAATATAAATTAAAAAATATATCTATTATTTACTTTTAAATATATTTTTTTTAATCATAAAACTTGATTTTTAGAAAAGCTTAACCTACAATTTATTTCCCTTTAGATTTGTGACTGGGGACTCTAACTCAACTTTATAAAGAAAAAGAAAAAGAAAAAAAAAGAATATCCTAATTTTGAGGGGAATATTAAATTGAAATTCCTTCCTCAAGATTTCCAAATCTACATCAAATATTTTACATTCTTCCATCATAAAACTAAATATACTCATCCTCTAAATAACTCTTCTAAAATAATTATTTCAATTATCTAAATTATCAATTCCTTTATTAATAATTAATCTAAATTAAATATATTTATATATACATCTTAACAAATAAACCTAAACTAACCTTAATTATTATTTTCCTTTACAAATATATTAATTTGGTTTAATATCCTTACTACAGTATCATCTATCATCTATGCACCTAAAACAATTATACTTGCTTTAATCTTCAAAATTGTAAATCAAATCAAAACCTAAAAATTGTTCTTCAAATTTCATCACACAAAATTATGTCCAAAGAAGTCCCACTCAACCATATAAAACAATTACAATTACACTTGCAAATCAAACGGATTAATGAATCATTACAATGAAAGAGGAACTATCATTGAAAGAGGTAAAACTGAATTTATTACCAATTAACCAAAATGATAGCAGTTTCAAAGGAACCATATAAAACAATTACAATTACACTTGCAAATCAAACGGATTAATGAATCATTACAATGAAAGAGGAACTATCATTGAAAGAGGTAAAACTGAATTGTCAATTAACCAAAATGATAGCAGTTTCAAATTAAATAATATTTGATGCTTTCAAATAATCAAATATTGATTGAATTGGAGGACAAATAAGAAAGATAAAAGTGAGAAAATAATTCAAGTCAATGACTTGGATTTGTGAACATGAAGTTGTATTGCTAACAAACCTATAATTATTCAATGGTAAGAGCTCTATCGACCTTTCTAAAAATTAAGTTTTATGATTTGACGAGTTTAGAAATTTTCCCTCACACTGTTTGAAAATCATGAGTTTATTGCTGCTGTATTGTGGTGTAACTTCAGTCCGACTAGGATTGCTTGGTTGGAGAATTTGTATCGAATCTAGCACTAATTCGCTGTTGTAATAAAGAGGAGATTTCCCTTTAATTCTGCAAATAATTCTCTTTAATTCTCCTCCTCCTCTCTTCCAACATATCTTCATCTTCTTCTTCGGCCTCCAAGCTCTCTTGGGCCTTTCATTCCTCTTCTTGAGTTGAAATAATCTCAGCGTGAGGAATGAGCCTGTGTTGTGCAATTACCTCATCTCTTAACTTTTTTCTCTCAGATAAATGCTGATAAATGTTGAAGCCTGGCATCAGCCTTACTTTCCATAATCTCCACATCATCTTCTCTGGAAGGGAAAGCTTTCTCTAGGGCAACGGATCTTGCCATTTTAATATTGATTTCTTCATCTACATCATCGACCGATTCAGGGGCTTTACCTGGCCAATATCTGTTATCCTTTGTTTGCTCAATTTTTCCTCTTACCAATGGCTATCACCCGCCGTGACCTCCCTAAAGATCAAACCCTAATTTTGTCCCAAAACTTTTCTTGTAAAATTTTCTAAACTTATTTCTATAAAGTTTATTTTTAAACTTTTCTTTTCCTCTCTACACAAGATTGTAGATTAGAAGGAAGGAGACTATGGCGACAACCATGGGAGGTGCAGGCACAAACCAAGTGCAATTCAAAATGTGCATGGAAAAGAGAAAGGAGATGGTAATGAGATGCTACCAAGTGGTGTGTTTCAACGTGGCAATAGGGGAGACCAATTACTCAAAAATGTCTCCATACTCAATTTCTTTAGAACCCTCGGGGGTTATGATGTCAAAGTCGTGAAGCCTCCTCCTTCCCTCTTCATCCACAGATGTTGATGTGTTTAGAATACCATTTTGAACCTTTCAGTAGGCTGCCTTGCCCTGTAATTTCCCCCCTCGAACATGTGTGTCATCCAAACAATAGTGCAGGGAAGTGCCTGGCCTTATTGTCAGGAGCAATCCAAGCAAGGGTGTCATGGACAGGGCGGGCTAAAAATATATAACGCAATGCGAGACATTCATACCATCTCGCATCTACCAATTATTAGGCATACAACCGTTACTGTCACATTTGTTATTATTAGTTTTCCATCCCATTAATTTGTAAACAGTACGTATTTTTTTTAGTTTTTTAGAATAGAAACTTTTTTTGTTTTTTAGAATAGAATCTTTTTTTATAAATGGAATCTTATAAAATTACACAAAATCTAAAGAATCTTTGCACTCTTCAACTCCACCCCTGCTGTGACTGTAGAAACGCCTCTCGGCGTAATTAAAAAATACTATACAAAAAATATATGGAAATTCGATCTATAGTTAATCTTTTACAATGGTTTTTCTAGGTCTTTTTTGATGGATATTTGTAAAGATCTATAATATAGGGGACCAGCTGGAATTAACCCAATATCACAAGAATTATCTCATATCCCTTTAGCATCCATCCTCACAAACTTTATATATAACTCTTTATTGTACAATGTTTCATTTATAGTTTTAAACCCTATGTATTAATATGGATTGAAGCATTTTTTTTGTTTCTCCTATTCTCTTTTGTTTATACACTTTGCTTCATATTTAAAAGTAATAACACAAATCACTTCCATCTATATTCAACACAACTCTAGTTTGTAATATTTGGTAAATTTTGCCAAAAAAAACAATTAATTTTGTAATATAATTATAAGAATGGTTTCTTTTTTCTTTTTATTTTGTTAGGCAAACTCTTTTTCTTATTTATATAAATGCTTTTTAACTACATATTCCACTTTATTAATTAAAAAATTCTCTTAAACATTTACAAGATTTTTTGTTCACAAATAATGCTTTGTATTTTACAAATGTACCATAGAATTTACAAAATTTGTCTTCCCAAAACCAAGAAAAACTTATTTCAAATCTCATATATAAAGCAAGCATATAAATTCAAAAACATTACTTATTGAGATAAACTAACTAGATTTCTGAGTTCTTTCTAGACATTTGATGCAAGAGCATCCTAGGGAGCAAGGGTGATCTTACATCGCCCAAAAATATTTTTCTTTTACTTAATTTATTTTTTCTAAGTTTTCATTTACCAATCAGTTGCAGAAGGAGCCACCAAACTTTACTGTAATTTGTATTCTGAGTTCACAATTTTGAGAATATGTTTTACCATTGTAGAAGAAAAAATCTAGCTAAATGATGCAAATGCAAACAAGATAGCTAACCTCCTACCTCCATTAGAGCGTAAATGAAAGGTAACTTAATTAATGCAAAACACAAAAAGTATTATACCTTCATGATGTGGTGATGTGCTCCAAAATGATGCAGATGTGGATGCTCCTTGCTAGAATGCTACTCCAAATGACAACATTAGGGTAGGATGGTGGATGATTGCTTGAGAAAAAAACAACATTATGATGATAGTGCATGAATAGTTGATGGAATGAGAGGGGCAAGCCTCTCTTAAATAGATTTTTTGGATAAGAGATGGAGGGCTAGGATGTAACGATGAAATCAATGGTTAAGATTTGTTTGCTTATGGATTGATGAGGTGGAAGATCAAGTGTACTCACACATGTGTGGAGAGCATGCTCACACATGTGTGAGCAAGGAGTGGAATGAGTCAAACATGCTCACACATGTAGGAGCATGTAGTGGGTTCAGGTGGAGGACTAGCATGCCTCCAATTTAGCAAGCTCACACATGTGAGCAAGGAGTGAGATGAGTTAGCATGCTCGTACATGTGTGAACAAGGAGTGGGATGAATTAGCATGCTCACACATGTGTGAGCATTAGGGGGGTTTGGACACATGATAGTTGATGGACGATTTAGGTCTTGATCCATGTTGATGGATTAAACGGTTAGGATTAAAAGAACAAGGATTGAGGGTGATGTGGACTATTAAATTAGAAAATATGTTAAGAGGATTAATTAGTCTTAATTAATTAACTAATCATAGATTAATTAATTAATTAGTCTTGATTAATTAACTAATCATAGATTAATTAATTAATTAGTCTTGATTAATTAACTAATCATAGATTAATTAATTAATTAAGTTGGAGAAATTGGGAACTAAGGTTTAATTAAGTTAGTTTAATTAATTAACCTTAGGGAGGAATGGGAATAACTAATTGTGAAGGGTTTAGCTCTACGACTTTCCCACTTGAACTTGGTTTGAACCTGCTTAGGTCATGGACTCTGTCAGCACAGGGGGAGCCCCTACCCCATTGGGCCCTTTGATGGAACCTGCTACAGTAAGTACTGCCTCAGGCAGTACTTCAGAGCACGAGATTCTAGCCTCAGATTTAGGTCCTAAGCCCTGGAAAAATGCCCTACTTGGGGATGAGAAATAGAACAGAGAAGACTTTGTTGTCTCTGTGCTGTCAGAGTCAGAGAAAGGAACGGATCTTCAAATTTCAAACCTCAAGATGGAAAAGATAGTCTCATCCATGGAGCTATCTCTGGTTGGTAAGTTCTATTCCCTAAGACGAAATATAGACATGGTTAGGAGATGGGTATCTTCCAGATGGCACCTGAAGGGAAGTGTCATGACCAACGCTATGTCTGGAGGCCTATTTTTGTTCAAGTTCACTACCAGGGAGGACTTTATAGTGATTTTGGTTGGAGGCCCTTGGCTATATGGTAAACACAACTTGTGTTTAGGGCACTAGAAACCAGGTTTCAATGCAGCCATGGAACTAAGCAAGTTAGCCCCAGTTTGGATGAGATTACCAGGTCTACTGCTGGAGTATTGGGATGAGGAAAGCTTCACCTGGATAGGAAACTCTTTTGGCAGATTCATAGCGCTGAACAATACCACCAAGAACAAAACAAGGTTAGTTTTCACCTGCTTTTGTGTCAGTGTAGATATTAATAAGATCCTTCCTAACTCAATCAATTTAACATCCAAATACGGAAGCTTGGAGCAACAACTGGTCTATGAAAATGCCACAACTTTCTGTCAAAATTGTTCCAAGAAAGGCCACCTGATCAATGAGTGCAACCTTCTAAAAAACTAAAAACCTACAGACGTTAGGGAGGAGGAGGTTGATATGGAGTAGTATCCCTTCAAAGATGATATCCTGAACATCATTAGGTCCCCGCCTGAAAGGACCAGAGAAAGGACCTCTCCAGTGATTGAACAGCAGTTGGTAGAGCTTCTGAACAACAAGTTTAAGGAAGATACTATAGGTTCAGAAGAGAAAGAAGAAGGGGAAATCCAGAACCAATCCCCTAAAACTAAAAACAATAACACCCCTACAAGGGAGCTGGTTGCTACAGGGGAGCAAGCGTCTGAGCTTGTCCCCCACAGCGATTCTATTGTCTCAGAAAGGAAAGAAAAAGGGAATGGAGTGGAGTTGTCTTCACCTAGAGTTTTAACCCCTGGGGTAGGACCTAGCTCTTTGTGGAGTGGGGACGGACGGTAAGGCTGGAAGACCCTCGCAGAGGGAAACCAAGCAGAGGGAAGCTACCAAGGAAATAGCTAATGGGAGACAAAGCACACTAGGGCTCACTCCAGGCAAGGCCATAAATGAAGTTCCTCTCAGGGGAATGTGAGAAGACTAAATAGTCCTCAAAAGTAGTTTCTAGTCAAAAACTGCATTTACGAAAACAAATTGGATATATTCTCCTTCTCCAAGAAGTCAAAATGTTTGAATAAAGTTTCAAAGAAGTTGCTAGTAAATTATGGCCCATGACAGATTGCATCATCAGCCCTTCCTTTGGTGCTTCTAGAGGTCTAGTTACCATGTGGAATAAACATCACCTCACTGGTTGTTGTTGCTCCCATAGTAAGAATAGTCTTGAAGTGAAGTTCATCCTCAATAAGAAAGTCTGGAAATTGATAAACATCTATGCACCCAACACTAGGAATGCTAGGAGAGAGCTTTGGGATGAGCTGACCCCTAGACTGAATGCCAAGAAAAAAACCAATTGGATTCTAGTTGGTGACTTCAATACTCCCCTATTCCCCTCAGAAAAGTCAAGGGGCATTGTTGACTACTCTGACAGCATGGATGACCTTGCTGGCTTCCTTAATCAGATTGGATTAATGGATATGGATGTTAATAACCAACTCTTCTCATGGACCAACAGGAGAAAGGGAGATCAACTGATTTAGGTCAAGCTTGACAGATTCTTGATATCTTCCAACTAGGACATCATGCAGCACTCTAATTTGACAACTCTGCCTCGTATCATAGCTGACCACAACCCCTTGTTATTCACATGGTGGGAAGGAGCTCCTAGAGGCCTTTTTCCTTTTAGATACAATATTATGTGGGCTTCTCACCCCAATTTCAAAGATTGCATTGCTAACTGGTGGAGTATTACTATACAAGGTTCCCCTATGTTTAGACTTACTCAAAAACTTATTCATGTCAAGCAGAAGGTCAATGAGTGGAACAAGTTCTACTTTGGAAACATCATGACCCAAAAGAAACACATCTCTGACAGCTTTCTAAACATCGAAGATAAGATGGCTAAGGGAGATAAGAGTGAGGCCAATTTCAATCAGGAAGATACCCTTCTCAAATAACGGAGGGAGTTGATGAAAAGGGAAGAAATATTCTAGAAGCATAAATCCAGAGTCCAGTGGCTGACTGAAGGAGATAGAAACACTTCCTTCTTCCACCAGTCAACTATGAAGCATGGGAAAAGGAACAAAATAACTAAACTTATGGATGAGAACATTAAAGAAGTCAACTCGGATGAGGAGATTGGCCAGCTTGCCTCTACTTACTTCAGAAATTTCCTCTCCAAACAAACTATTAACTCCAAGCCGAAAAGGGGTGAAATGTTGTTGGACAGTATATCTTCCCTACTTTCGGTTGAAGACAATTGTGATTTATTGAAGCTGGTTACCAAAGAGGATGTGAGGGTTGTTGTCTTCTCCATGGGGGCATTCAAAGCTCCTGGTCCAGATGGGTTCCCCCCAGCTTATTTCAAAACTTCTGGGACATTGTGGGGTTTGATGTTACTTCTGTTGTCAGAGACTTCTTCAGAATGGGTAAGATCCTCAAGCAGATTAACACTACTTTTATTGCCTTGATCCCAAGAAGCTAACTACTAAGACTATGGTTGATTATCGCCCTATCAACCTCTGCAATACTATCTATAAGATCATCACAAAGACCCTAGTTAGCAGATTACAACCCTTCTTGGATGGCCTCATATATGGCTACCAAAAAGGTTTCATCCCCGGAAGACATATTGTTGATGTTGCCATCTCTACCCACGAGTTAATTCACTCTATGGATAGGAGTAACATCCCAAGTATGGCCCATAAACTAGATATCTTAAAAGCCTATGATAGAATATCTTGGGAGTTCTTATTCAAAGTTCTAAGGAGGTTTGGGTTCCAGGAAAACATGAATAAACTCATAAGTGAATGTGTGACCACAGTCAAGTATTCGATCCTGGTCAATGGTATACCCTGGGGGTATTTCAACGCTGGCAGGGGAATTAGACAAGGGGATCCCTTATCCCCCTATTTGATCATTATCATGGCTGAGGTTTTGGGGAGAAATATATTCAACCTTCTAAGAAGACATGATCTGAAAGGGGTTAGAGTTGCCTCTACTATGGACCCCTCACCCATATAGAAGTTTGTGGATGACACTTTGTTGTTCGGAGCTACCTTGGTGGTAGAAGCCAAAAAGTGGAAACAACTTCTCAATGACTATGTTAGGGCCTTTGGGCAATGCATTAATTATGATAAGAGCAATGTCTTCTTCTTCAACACTAAATAGGACCTTCAGTGGAAGATTAAAACTATTCTCAATTGTAATGAGGTTGCTCTGCCAGCTACTTACCTCGTACTCCCCCTCACTGTCAAGGAAGTGACCCCAGCTTACTGGAATGTTGTTCTTGAGAGAATCCAAAAGAATTTGGAAGGTTGGAAGGGTAAGTTGTTGAGTCAAGTAGGTAAGTACCAACTACTAATGGCTTCCATCCAGGGTATTTCCACCTACTTTTTCACTTTGTTTAAAATGCCTAGATACATAGTTGAGAAATTTGAAAAAATCTAGAGAACCTTCCTTTGAACGGGGGTTGAAGAAAAGAAGAAAATTTCCCTTGTTAGTTGGGACAAAGTCTGCCTCCCTAAGTCCCAGGGGGACTAGGCATCAGAAAGATCCAATTGATGAACAAATCAATGCTGGCAAAGGTGAGGTGGTGTTTTTTGAAGGAAGAGAAAGTCTGGAGTCAGATAATGAGAGCCAAGTATTTGCACAGCAGGGAGATAGTCAGCTTCCTGGAGCTTCAAAATCTTCCCAAAGGTTCCATTATTTGGAACAAAATGCTTAAAACCAGGATTATCCTCTCTCAAGAAATGAAGTGGAAGCTTGGCAAGGAGGATAAGATCAGGTTCTGGGAAGACACTTGGCTTCAAGAGAAACCTCTATCCAACCAAGGAAATGACAGTCTTTTTCATAGAGCTACCAACTTCTTTGGGGAGAAGGTTATTAATTATATAGACCACTCTCAAAGCAAAAGACAATGGAAAAATATTGTTTTGTTGGACTGAAAACAATATGGGTGACCAGGTGGTTAGCTCCTTACAACTTGAGTTGAGTAATTACAGAATTCCTATGTTTCCCAAATAGGATGAAATGTTATGGGCACAGGACAATCGAGGTATCTTCTCGGTTAAGACTACTTACAATCTGTTGTCTAACAGTGGTCAACTCAATAGATATTGGTTGAAGGTTTGAAACAATCATTTGACTCCCAAAAATTAATTTCTTCTGGTGATCTACGGCACACCACAAAATCCTGACCATCGACAATCTTAAGAAAAGGGGATTTCAGCTAGTTAATTGGTGGGTGCTTTGCCATAAGGAAGAAGAGTCCATATCCCATTTGATCCTACACTGTGATTACACTAAAGAGATTTGGAGTGTGATATTAGGCAAGCTTGACCTTGATTGGGTGATGAGTGAAAGCATCACTCAATTTGTGGAGAGTTGGCATGCCCCCTTTAGACATCCTAGAATCAGAGAACTATGGAGACAAATTCCCCCACACCTGGGATGGAGCACTTGGAAAGAGAGAAATAATAGAATCTTTAGGGACTCTACTAAAATCCCTAAGGAATTCTTCGTTTCTTTTAGCAAATTGGTGTCTGAAAACACTTCCAACAGCAAGTTGAACACTACCAAAGACCCCCGACACAATCTGAGATGCAGGTGGCCAAGGACTGGGGTTTATCCTTAGACATAGCCACCTTTGACAACTCTAAGAGAATTGCTCGACATAGCACTTCCTGGAAACCCCCCTAAAGACTGGGTTAAGCTTAATTTTGATGGTGCAGCCAAGAGTGGCACAGGTATGGCTAGTGGTGGGGGAATCATCAGGAGTAATAATGGACTTTGATTGTTGCTTATGTTGGAGGGATAGGCAAACAATCTAACAATGTGACTGAGGGCCTTGCTTTACTATGGGGCCTTAAAATTACCTTTACCTTGGGTATAGATAGAATTCAAATTGAAGGGGATTCAAAAATCATTATCGATGATGTCTTGGGTAGGGCTAACATTGGCTAGAAACTCAAGGACATAATTGGTGGCATAATTGGCTTATTGATGGGGTTCAAAGATAAAGAGATAGGGCACACCTATAGAGAGGGCAACAAGGTGGCCGATAGCATGGCCAACCTTGGGAAAAATCTCAATAGTTGGAGGTGTTGGAGGAAGGTGGAAAGCCTTCCTAAATATGTGCAAACCCTCCTCCTAAAGGAGATGAATTAATTCCCCATTCTTTGTCATGTGTTTCAAACATGCTAATTTGAATGCGACCCCCATTTGTGCTCGTTGTAGGTGCCATTGGGTGATGACTCATTGTGAGATGACTCAAAGACAGGTCGGCAGGATGATTAGGACGAATCGTCATGGGAGGACTCAAAGACGGGTCAGCAGGATGACTAGGACAATCCAACCTCACAAGCACGTGGTCAAGCACATGGTCAGGAAGATGACAAAGTAGAGATATTTAACCCAGTGGAAGGCTTACTTTAATGATTGTATTGATATCAACCATCATGTTGAGTACATCGCTTTTAGTTTGCGTAGGGCGAAATTATGGCAGGATGAAATCATAAGGTGACAGGGTGACGGAGAAGGTCTCCAACTTTGAGATTTGCCTAGCTGGTCACCTGCCAATATCAAGATTAAACTTTTATAGAGTTGCATAGTTCATATCCAGTCATCTTTCACTCTGCACATTGCTAAGTTTCTCAGCTTTGCGAACCATGCCTTTTTCACTCTGCAAATCTTTAGCAGCTCTGTGAAGATGGGGGGAAAGAACCATAATGAAACCCTTATCCTATGAGGAGTTTTGGAAAAATGAAACTTTGTGGCACATTTGTTGCGAGGGGGTGGCTCCTTACCTTGAATATCTTCAGGGGTACGATGAAAAATTGTTGAAGCAGTGCGTGGTGTCATGGGATAACAAAAGGGAGCAGGTTGGTGGTGTTAGTTTTGAGATAACTAAGGAAGTAATCGGCTTAGCTACGAGCATGACCATTGAAGGGGTGAAACAAAAGCGTTAGAGTACGGTTTTTGACCCTGAGGGCATGGCTCTCTTCTTGAAAAAAGGAGAGGAATTGTACAACCTTCAAGACGGGTTCGACCGTGAAAGATTGCCCAAGCCATGGGATGATGTTTGCCACATGCTGATGAAGTACTTTACCTTGGAAGGTAGGCTCCGTTGATTTTATCATTACCATTTTGTGTTGTTAAATCACTTTAGGAGGAATCAATTAATCAGTTCCCTTTCTACCTTCTCTCCTCGTTGGAAGCCTCGGTCTTGGTGGTGACTGAATTGCATGCCATTAACCTTGAGAAACCTTTGATACCCCTACACCAAGGCCTTATATATCTCTTGTACAAGTTCCACCTAGATTTATGCCCGCCTTTACAAATCAAGGGCACCTGCATTGATAGCTCCCATACCACCTCTAAACAAACCAAAGACTAGAGTCGTGGTGTTATTATCATTGAACTCAGCCCTGATAAATTGTTGGAGACGCCCAAAGACACTAGGGTTTCTACTCCTAAGAAGAAACCTAGTCCCAAAAATAGCTCTATGAAAACCCCCATTGTGACTTGTCACCCCCCAGACCAAGTTGATACCAACATTGTCGGCAGTCCCAAAGTTGGTTTGAAATCCACCAAAAGAAAGCTTGCAATCTCTGACAGCAAAGGTGATAATCCCCAGAAGAAAGCCAAGGAGGGGAAGGAGGAGGTGTGTAAGTTTATTAATGTGGGTGAGCTTCTCAGGAAGGAGGGGAATAAGATGAAGAAAGGTAAGGTGATGGAGATCTCTAGTGGGGAGGAGGAAGACATCGAGGAAACTCAAGACGAGGAGAACCTTACGTGTCATAGTAAAATCAGAATGCCCTCGACCAGGAGGTCTAGCAGGCTGGTCGTGAAGCCTACCCCTCTCTAAAAGAGCATGTAGTTTCTAGTGACTCGAAGAAGAAGGATGAGAACATAAACAGTGACATTAATGTTGGGAAGGTGCATGAGACCAAGGATATAGAGATGGGGGCGATGATGGCCCTAGTTTGTTTCCGGAGTTGAATGTTCCTGATTCTGAGACTGAAAACTCTTCTAAGGAGAAGGAGGATAACCAAAACACAAAAGATGGGGAAACTAGTACCAGGGAGGGACCTATGATTGAAGCCTTGAGCAACAAAGTTACGGAATTGGAGAGAAATTTTAAAATCCTTGCTAGGTTCATGTCTAAAGTGATGCACATATGAACAACCACATTGGTTGTCCTACAAGACTTGGAACTCAACAAACATGGCATCAAGAATAAGAAGATGAAGGACTATGAGGAGCTGTATCAATTCCTCACTGAAGACTGGGGCCAGTTATTCAACTAGCCCTTGGTGTTTTTCTCTCTGCTATTCTTTGGTGGTTAGTTGATTGTCTGTTGGTTGTCAGGCCCCTGTTCTGAGTTGTCTTCTTTTTCTGTTGGTTTAGTGTTTTTGCCTTGGACTCTGTTGTCTATGTTGTGCACCCATTGGGTTGTTTTGTAATGGGATCGACACCCTAGTTTTGCTGCTTATACTAATCAAAAACTAATTGTGAAGGGTAATTAATTAATTAATGACTAATTAATTACGAGAAGGCAGGTTAGATGTGAGGATAATTAATTAAATAGTTGCTTATTTAATTAATTTACAGGAAACTAGTAAGACAAATAATAGTGGTGAATTTGGGGTGTCTAAAACTATGTTAAACAAATATCATATCCACATATGAAGAGAAATAAAGCAACATAATAGCATAATTTGGTTTTTAACTTATATCAGGTTGGTAGACTGTCACAATTATACTTTTCCCACCTGCAAAAGGATACTTGGAGTTTGCGACAACAAAAGATCATATGTAGAGATTTAATGGACCCAAAGGAACAAACATTGAGCACTGCAAGGATTTCTTTTCCATTATCACTGCCTTGATCAAAGAAGCTTACTTTCACTGGATGACCACACATTTCAAGAATCATTAAACTTTGCGCCACATTGAAGCCAACGTAAATCACCTTAAGCATTAGATATTGTTATTTATTTGTCACTCACAATCATTAGAGATCATCAAGAAGAGAGGAAGGAGAATTTGGAAAGAGAGTTAGAGGTCCAAGTGTAAGTGTAAGGATAAAGGTTCAAAATGGAGTTTGAGGATGAGGATATTGATGTCATAGAAAGTGTTGAATGTCAAATAAATACAATATCATTTGAATGAAATAGTTTTCCTTAGTAGTAATAAAAAGCCTACAGGTTGCATGTAGTAAGCCCATTGTAGCAAGTTGTAATCAATTGAATATGAAATCAATAAAGTTAGTTTTGTTGTTCCTATGAATTCTTGTTGTTTCGTATTGTTTGTGTATTTGGCTGCATGATTAGGCAATCCTTCATTTAACCCTCCATGCATGACTGCATCAACATCTTTTTGAGATAGTCCTTAACTTGCTTTTGTAGGATTACATACATATTATTTTCCATGTGTGCATACCTTTGGAATGAGAATGCAGGGGATATTTGTAAACATAACAATATTTGAACTCTTGACACTACTGTGAAGGTAAGACCCTAATGGTTTGTGTTTCCAATATTTATTGTTGCTATATTGATTGTTAGACCCTATGCTTTGTGGATTGTCAATGCCTGAGCCATTTTTAGGGTACTTGTCGTCAACCATTATGACTGATTGGAGAAATAGGAACCAATTACAGTTTGTGTGTTCCATGTAGGTCCAATAAAACATTGCAACTTCATGACAACAAAGAGAGGTAGATCAAGTGGCTTACTTTCATTCAAGAGCATAATTGATAAGTAAATAGATAATCGTGTCCCAATAGTCGCTATGGTGTGGCACACATAACCCCCAATAAAATATATTACAAGAATCAATACATGAAAATTAAAAGGCTAGTAAAATATTCCTAAAGCACCAATACATGTTCACTTGTGCACGTGTATTTTACCATTCAAGGTGGAAAAAATACATGTCAGTGTACTTGCAATATAAGACAAGTTGGTTGAAATGGGGACTATTCAAAATAAAATACACACTTTTTAAATTAATTACAAAATATAATGTTTATAATAACCACCCTTTTGGAGAGGGTTCAAAAGTTAAACAGATTACATTTACACATCCTAGTGATCACTCATTGCCTAAGCTACCATAAATTCAAGTCCTTCTCAACTAGATGGACTCGTAAGGGCACATAATCCTATACTTGCTCTCACACCCACATGACATCTTCCAGTTACTATAGGTAGCTACATAAACAATAAATGGTGTAAGACTCCCCTATCAAACTTTAAAACAAATATATTTCATAATTCACAACATGTCATCCTAGATTTGATACAAAAATTATTATTTTAAATTCAAATGCCCATATTCGGGAAGTTCTATTAATTCAAATTCAAACTCAACAACCAAATTCAATGCATTCCTTTTTAAAAACTTGATTCAATTATAAGAGGGAAATTATGTAGGTGCCATATTCACAAGGCAGTCTACTATCAATATCCTCCAAGTGCTCAACAAATATCCTTAGCAACTTCATGAGCTTCACCATTTATATCCTCTACAACTCCCTGACCTTTCTAGAACTTGTCAATTAGGTAGTTTCTATTTCAGCATTATCAAATGCATATTTATCATATTTTATACTATTTTATCAGCTTCTCAACTTTTGTTATTGAAAAATAACAAGGATGTAAAAATATTTATAGTTATGTGCTTACACACATAGTTATGTTGGGAATTTACATACTTATATTCTTTTACATATTTTGTTATGACGAAAATTTATGTCTGAAGCCTCTCCAATCATGTACAGGCATTAACATGCACATAATCATGCGTAGGTGTTCACATGCACACATAGTAACTCTAGCTTATCGTATACTATTTTTTGTTGCAATAATCTCTCTTATATCCTACAATATAACTCCTGAGGGTTTATTTATAATAATATATGTTACAGTTTTTAGTTGACAGTTTCAAACTCATATAAGTTTCATGGTTACATTATACATATTTATATTCAGGGTTTATATATAGTAACCCCAATTTATCGTATACTATTTTTTGCTGCAATAATATCTCCTTTATCTTATAATGTAACTCCTGAGGGTTTATTTGTAATAATATATGTTATAGTTTTCAATTAACAATTTTAAACTCATATACGGTTCTTGATTTCATTATACACATTTATATTCAATGTATATATATATATATATAGTCAAACTGTGAATATATATGGGTTTCAATATATAATATATATGAAACCCTCAAGCATATTACTGCAATAATCTCTCTTTTCTCCTATAATGTAACTCTAGAGGGTTTATTTGTAAAAATATATGTTATAGTTTTTTGTTGCTAGTTTCGTTATTTTTAAAATTTTTATTAGATATGTTGTGGGGTTAGGGCCCACTCCCAATATAAATACAAAATGAAAATGAAGAGACGGGCTTTAAACCCACTAATGGGGAATACAAAAAATAAGGAACTGACTTGGAGGAAAAGGATAGGTATAGTGAATCCAAAGGGAAACTAGAGTCGAAAAGATAAGACTCTAGAGAATGAAATCTTGAAATAGCATGGAGAGACTAGAAACTAAACATAACCAATCACCCCTAGTAAATAAGAACAAACCATCAAACCCATTTGGCTAAGCCCTTCCTTTTGCTCCTAGTAAGAAGAGCATCCATGGTCCATTGAGTTCCATCATCAACAGCAACCTGTCCTTCTATTCATAGTTTCTCCACTTCAAATATTTGTCCTTTCTTCTTCCCTGGAATGCTAATGTTTGGTTTTGAGATGTGACTCATGGATTGAGTAATGGATCAATTCTTTAGAGGAACAACCACATCTTTGTGGTCTATGAAATCAAGAATCTTATCATCTAGTTCCTCCATAAAAGGAAAAGTGTCCTTAGCATCAAAGCAATCACCCTCCCACTCAGAAAGTCGATTAATGCCACACAAATCTTCTTTGGGAGGGCAATGAGATGGGGTGGATCCACATAATTTGTGGCATCCACAAGAATCATAAGTTCAGGCCTTGTCTCCTGTTAGGGTTCCAAAAACTTACCATGATTACACCAAATGAAATCCACATCTAGATTGCCTGTTTTCTTGATCCATTTTTTGAAATTGATCACTCTTGAGCCTGATGGCTTATTTGTGGTGCACCCTACAATTTTATGACCTAACATGTTGCAATGTAAGCATCTAAATGGTAAGCCTTCATAATTTAAGAACTGAGTCCAGATGCCAAAGGAGGAGTGTATTCTGACAAAATGATGCATAGGGTTCGAAATACCAATCATGGTGCAAACCCTTGTGTATTTGTTTGTTGAATCCACTGAATCAATGTCCCACTTTACAAAAGAGCCCACCTGATGGATCATATTTCTAATAGACTCGTATCTCGCATGATCAAAGGGAGGTTATATAATCTAATCCAGATTGGGATAGAAGTAATTTTTTTAGCAGTTGGATCAAAAAAGGGGACCACAAGGAAATGAAAAGCCCTGACTATTCATACAACCAGTGGCCATTTTGTTTCACAAAGTTACAATCATCTGTAAAATTAAAGCATAGAAGAAAGAAGCCAAAGTCCAAAATTGCAATTGTATGAGTGGCCAAGTGTCACCAGGTTGTCTTTGTCCACTCCATAAAAAGCTCATAAGGTGGACGTTTCCTTGGGAATTTGAGGACGAGGTATCAACTCCCAACATCAACTAATGTTGCATTAACATAGGTATAAAAGATATGAAAATCAATGGGATCATCCACCAAGACCTCCATAGAATCACCAGGGAAAATGTGTGTTTTCTTGGTAGAAAATGGATGGGATCAGTACCTATGTTGTTTCCAGGGACTTGGGAGTTGTCATGAACCAGATCCTGTACCATCTTTTTGGGTGAAAGGTTAGGGTTCTCTAGAATGATATGCTCCCTACAAAAATTGTTGCATTCATGGAAGGGATTTGCCCTATTCTTGCAAGCCCTGAGGATTTGAAGGGCTAGTTGGGATTTAAACACCATCAAGTCAGGTGTTGTTAGTTCAAGGAGAACAAAAGGTCGAAAGTCCTTCCGGAATCCATCCACTATCAACCCAAGTGGATCGAAGTCCAAACCAAGCTCCTTTGTCTTATCCTCCAACCTCTTCGAGCCTTTCTTCGCTTAATCTGCATGTCGTTGCACCTCCTTTCACCATTTTTCCCTTCCTCTTCTCCATGTGTTTACTTCTACTCACATTGCACATCTACCTCTATTCCTTCACACATGCTCCATTGCCAGTTTCATTTTCTATATATATATAACTCCAACAAATAATAGACTGTATTTTTCTATAATAATCTCTTCTTTCTCCTATAGTATAACTCTTAAGGATTTTATAGTCATATATAGCTAAGGGTTTTATTTCTATTCAATAGTTTATGTTGATGGTTTTCTATCTATTTTAGGTCTTCTACACCCGTGTTGCACACCCATGTCATGATTTAGATGTATTTGAGGTCTTTTACACCAACGTGCCATTAGAAATGAATGAGCGTGTGTATTCAACTATGCATATATCTTTATACAACTTGAAATATACATCTATACAACTATGTATGCATATATATGCAACTCTATACATATACATACTCATAGCTATATAGACACACATATTCACAATTGTATACACACATATTCAGAGTTGTATACATATACATATATTTATATGCAATTTTTAATACATTTATATACAATATTAGACATATATATATATAAATCCAACCAAGCCAAGCCATACTATTTTTTTGTTGCAATAATCTTTTCTTTCTCCTCAACTGTGAAGGGCTCACTTGGGCCCATGTAACTCATGAATTATGTGCGTTTGAGGTCCACCTACTTTGCACCATTGAACCATTACAAATGACTTACTATGTCTATATAGCTATGCATATGTGTTTACAAAACTATATATAAGATACAATTGTATATACAATTAAATACAACTATATAGACATAAAAATATACAATTATATACACATACATATGTAGAACTATTAATGAGCTAACCAAATATATTTCAAATGCCATAATAGAAGTTCGTAGTGCCACGTTATACATTTATGTTGCTACGTTACACATTACCTTATGTCATGGTTTAAAAGTATTTTAGGAATACCTATTTGACATCTTTGTGCCATTACAGATTGGATGTCATCATTTTCTTATGCTATAGTTTATTTATTTGTTTATGTCATAGAATATGTTTTCTTGCATTGTTTATATGGCAAATTATATATTACCTTTGCTACAACTATTGCTATTGTTTGCTTATGATGCAGGTTCAGTCAAAACTATGGTGAGAGGTCAAAAGGGGAAGAGAACCTGTGGAAAGCGAAGAATTAAAGTACCATGGGGAGTGAAGTTCACTCATGTACAATCTACAGATGAAAATATACCTAGTAGAAAGCAACAAGATGTTGTTATGGAATGTGTAGTCCACTCAACACATCATCAGGATATCAAACCTATTGTTGACATTCCTAAAATAGATGATGCGTAGTTGGGATCTGTACACTCAAAAACATGACTCGGTAGCCTGGGGCGGTCAATTCAGCTTTGGTGTGCACATGGACCCCTCTCCTTGCCACGGGGTGAACCTCCACGTCACTCTCGCTCTTGTGGAAGTAGTCAGTCAAGAGGAGGCGAGACACAGGGGTGGTTTGGCTTGCTTGAGAGCTAGACTTCGCGGAGAGCGGTCAGACGGTCTTGGGGCCTTTCTTGTGCGTTGATTCTGATTTGATGTTTTGTGACTGTTGTTGTTAAAATAACTATATGACCCAAAGGGTCACTAGTCATCATTCATCTATTTGGATTTATAAGGTTCCAACGCCATGTAGGTTGACTATTATTTTTGTTGATTTCAATTTGGCATTGTTGTTCGAATTGTTGGATGATATCTTGTGTCCTTAACCTTTGTTATTATTGTTGAATTGTTTGTTGGTCTTGTTGTGGTCTAGGGTGGATCTCCTCTATCTCATCGAGAATTGCCCTCACCTAATCCCTCTAAGTCCAAGGCACATTCGTGAGGCCAAACCAAGAGAGAAATAGTTAAAGCTAACCTCAATTTGACCTAGGGTTTTGACTTAGGGTTTGTTTGACCTAAGGTTTGACCTTGTGTTGACCTTGTGTTGAAATCAAGGGTTTTACCAAAATGTTGACCAAACTTGACCTTGTGTTGGAATAAAGGGTTTGTGAATGCTCTATGATGCTAATGTTTTTCTGTTTTTCAGTTTTTGGATGCATGCAAGCCTATATGAGTGCAAAACAATATTTTTGTGCTTTTTTCTATTTATGGAAATGAAAGTGCTTTTTTCTATTATAGTAATTAAAATATGAATGCAATCTAGTATGAAATTATCTAAATGTAATTGATCTATGTTTTTGTTTTGTTTTTCTGAATATGTGGAACAATTACTCTAGGAAAAGGAAATTGCTTTGAAATGAATCTAATCTATGAACTTTTGAAAGTAAACTATTCTAACAATGCAAGATCTACTTAGCCTATCAAGGAAAAATCAACATGCATTTACTATTCCTAATAGCAAATTGTGATTTTCTAATTACTATGAAATAAAAAGCATGAAGGAACCTAGAATAAAGAGATGCATGAGCTTCCACTACCCTCATAAATCCTTGTATGACAACCTCTTATCCTCTTGCAATAGCGGGGTGATCATCCTCTTGGTAACAATAAGAAAGAGATGCAAAAAGAAGCTTTTGGAAGCTTGAATGAGAGATCAATGTGAGCTTGTGAGCATCGTGGATTGTGATGTGGACATTGTATAGATGCTAAATGAGCTTTTAGCAAAGCTTGATAAGACAACAATAAAAAGAAAAAGGCTCAGACATCATGTGTGAGCATATGGATGCTAATTGGAGAGCAAAAACCTGCAAGAATTGTGTGCACAAATGAAATTGCCTCTTTGTGCTTGGAGGAGGGGGTATTTATAAGTTTGAAGAAGGCATGAGAGGTGGAGAGGATGGAGAGTTAACTCCTTTTAATTGAAGAGTTAAGTCAGAAGACACAAGACAGATCTAGGCTAAAATTGGAATGATCTAATCTATATAGCTTATCACTCAAGAAGAAATGGAGTTAAAGGAATGCATGGGTTGACAACTAAAGATAAAAAGGAGCTCAATATGCATGATTGGGTGCATGAAATAATTAACTCTATCTTTGGGACAAAATTCCACGCAAACATAAGCAAAAACAGGCAAAAATGGAGCTATTTTTGGCCCAAAACTCGAGTTAATCACAGCTGGGAAAGACGATAGGGTCACCACCTGGTCGCCCCTTTCACCAGTCAGGGTCGCCTGAGGGCAACCCATGGGCGAACCTCAGAGGAGGGGTCCTGGATGAAAGTGCAGGATGGGAGATGAATCAAGAGGGGAAAAGGAGGTGAACTACCTCCGAAAAATGGTCAAACAGGGGCCAAAAACTAGATCTCCACTTGCAAAAGACGGATCTCTCGAGGGAGATCCAGAAATAATAGGGGAGATTTGTACTGGTTAACTGGAATTGAAAACCAAAAGTTGGAGATGGCTTGGGAGGTCCTCTAGAGGGCCCCTAGGGGTGGGGATGGATGAAAAACACTAGGGAAAGGTTAAAAAGCAACAAATGGATGAATACAAGGCTTAGGGACAATGTTGCAAGCACAAGAAACACAAATCGACAAGTGTCGAAAGCGAGGAAAGGGTTAACATGACAAAGGGGAAACAACAAAAGGAAGAAGAAAGTGCATGCTACCAAGAGAATCACTATTGAGAGGGCATTAATCCACGCTTACATATACGTGACAAGGATTGTGAGTCAACATCAGGGTCCTCGTGGAGACTGTGCATTATTTTGGTGCTTATAGGATCTTCAAAGGTATGCACAAGTAACTGGTTAAATCAAGACATCCAATCTACAATGGCAGACATGGGGGATAGACAGCTTTCCATCAGAGTTAAAATGAAGAAATGGGGAATGCCTCTTAGTAGCTCGAGGTTGTGGTTGCTTAGCCTTACCAGCACCAAATAGAGGGGGCCATGAACCTTTTTAATAGATGAGGAGAACAAAAAAATTATTTAGTGGTGCAAGGACATGGTTGATATTGATCATGGCCTTGAAGTTGTTCAACTAAAATCTATTGTGGCTTAAATGATTCAATCTAGGTCAAACCCCTTTACACATGAGATGCCCGAGAGGTCATCGTGGGTAGGGTTTCAAAAGAGGCATCTGAATTTGACCATTCAAATTGTATAGGGGGTGGACACCAATAGAGTAATTGTATACGCCTAAAAATGACACAAATCATCCTAAATAAATATTCTAAAATATTTATTCCATTCTTCTATTAATTAAATAAATATTCCAAATTTATTTAATCA
Source organism: Cunninghamia lanceolata (assembly GCA_027924645.1). NCBI lineage: Eukaryota > Viridiplantae > Streptophyta > Pinopsida > Cupressales > Cupressaceae > Cunninghamia > Cunninghamia lanceolata. Next base: position 621,223 of record BSBN01000197.1, read on the forward strand.
ATTCACTATCCCATAATTAAATAAATTCTATTTATTTAATTAAAATTCTTCTAAAGTCCTTCACAATTAAATAATCAAAAATTATTTAATTAAGCCTAATTCCTCTATCCTAAAGTTCTAAATTCAAAATTCCACATCACCTTTACACCTCACCTTTTCCACCTCACCTTGTCCACCTCATCAGGTTGCACATGTAATTAAATATATTTAATATTTAATTGCCTTATTTTCCCTCACCCACATGGCCTATTTCTTTTCCAATCAGAGGTCAGTTAACCAATCAATCAAATCTATTAACTAACCTGTCAGTTGAGTCAAATCCTCAATCAATCCAGTCAGTTCCACAATCCACTCTTCTAATTGATCAGTCAATTCTGTTAACAGACCAGTCAATGGAGTTAACTCTCCAATCAGTTTTGTCACATCCCCCCTTTCATGATGGAGCTGGGACACTTGTCGCATTTCCACTAGTTGCACATTCCTCAACCATCCTCAACCGTTGATCTTCATATCTCCTCTCAACCGTTGATTTCCATTCTTCCAAGTCTATAAATGAAGCTTCATCCCTCCATTCTAATCATCCAGGCTTTTGACATCGTTACTCTGCAGAAATATCACCAGCGCGCCTTTGGCACCCACTTGTCATCTACAAGCTTGAGATCACCATTGTTGCATTGGAGCTCACCTTCATTGCATATCACACCATAGCCGTTCACCATCGACTTCCTCAAACAGCTTTAAAAGATTGCACTCTCTGAGGGCTTATCTCATCTGCGAAAGGACGATTCGTGATAGGCGAACAACAGAAGTTTCGAAACGGAAGAGGTTTGCTATGTTTGTTCATTGCTTTGTTCATTTGAATCTTCTTTGTTTCACTATTCTGTTGATGTTTGGGTCTTATTTAATTCATTTGATTGATTCGACATTTTGACCTTACATTTTTGGCGCCCACCGTGGGGCCGTTGCCCCTTTATTTCACCATTTTTGAGCTTTTTTGAAGGCAGGTTCCGTATAGGTCACGCAGAGTCACGCACAGGTTCTTTCGGCGCATCTGTTTATTTCCACGGCGCATATAAAGGTTGTTCCGGCGCATTTATTCTTTTTGTGCATCTATGTATTTCTGCGGCGCTTTTGCGCACTGTTACGGCGCATAGGTTATAACTGCGCATCTGTTGACTGTTACAGCGCTTCTGAAGACTGTTGCTGCGCATCCATTAAAACTGTGCATATATTCATTTTAACTGCGCATACGTTCAATCTTGCAGCGCATTCGTTAGTGCTGCGCTTCTGTTGATCATTTCTGCGCATCTGATCACTGAAGCTGCGCATTTGTAACAGACTCAAGTTTTAATACTTTTCTAGAAGATTTTGCTAACGTTAACCCCTTTGCAGGTGTTTGCTGGAGCGGTTTTGCAGGGTAGGCTCGGGTTCAGTTACATGTAGTTGCATCTAATTAGGTCACCTTTCATTTTCTGGGAAAGAGTAAAATGGTTGTTCATTACAAATCTTCATCTAGTCCTAATTAGGGAGGAAGTAACTGGTTTATTTCATGCTTGCATTACAAACACCTTCAAAGTTATTGCTATCTGAGATTTAAAATTGAACTCATCACTGATCTTGAAGGTAAAATGAACCATTGCTATATCGTGAGACCTGAATTTCAAAATTAACAATCTCGTGCTTCGCAGTTTTAAAATTGAACTCATCACTGATCTTGCAGTTAAAATGAACCATTGCTATATCGTGAGACCTGAATTTCAAAGTTAACAATCTCGTGCAACGTGGATTTAAAATTGAACTCACTACTGCTTTCTAGGATTTAAAACTGAACCACTGCAATATTGCTGAAATCACTTCAAAGTTCTGTTTGAGTAGATTAGCCCATTTAGTTTTTATCTTTTAACTAGGGTGGATTAATCAGTGTATTCTGTGCTTGCGAATGACAATAGGCTTATGCTCTCCCCTCTTCTGGGTGATCAGAGTGCCAGACTTGTCATTCTATTTGTTTAACCTTTAGGAGGGGCCTGCCCTTGGATGCACATTTGTCTAAGCGGGAACGACCCTGAGTGGTAACAGGCTAACGCCAAGCCCTACCGAGCCACTTAAAATAAATTGTGCTTGAGGTGAAAACCTCCTGCAACGAGTGCTGTTATGTTACACCGACGACCAACCTCCCCCAAAACCCTCTTAGGCATAACCCTTTGAGGCTGGGAGACTCCATAATGGAGAGTAGCGCCGCCGCACGTGTAACCACTTGAACGGTTGCCCGAATTAAATACCTCTTGTTTTAGTGGCCCAAATCCCTTATAATCCATTTCTCGCCTAGGATTTTGTGCTTGCTTTTGTCCAAAATAGAGTCAAAAAACTACAAAAACAATGGAAAACTACAAAATACTCTTTGTGCTTGCTGTGTTTTCTTGCTAAATTAATTCATAATATCAGATCAAGAAGACCTTTTTCCAGCCAAAGAATACCAAAAACAGAGAAAAATCCCAAAAAAAAATTTTGCAAAAAAATACCAGAACTGCGCATATACACTTTTCTGCTGCGCATACACAGCGACTTGCTGCGCTTTTGCACCGACTGGCTGCGCATACATACCTTTCTGCTGCGCATATACACTTTTTGGCTGCGCTTTTACAGCGACTTGCTGCGCTTATAAACCGACTTGCTGCGCATATACTTTTCTGCTGCGCATTTACGCACTGTTACTACGCATACGTGCTTCACCAGAACCGCGCTTTTACAGCGACTTACGGCGCATTTACCCATTCTTGCTGCGCATCTGTTTCTGCACATGTGTGATAGTGAACATCTGCCCTATTTTTGAGAAATTTTCATCAACTGTTCAAAGTACCCATTTCAGCCTAGTTTCATTTTCCGAGGTCGAAATCAACCTTGCAGTCAATTTTCATCCATTTCACCCAATTCTCTCTCTTTCGTCGGTCGTCCCAGTCACCTTCTGTCCTAGTCACTCTTGCCCCAACATCATTATGTCCCATACCGATTCGACATAGGTCCTTCTTTGTTTCATTAGTGAATTCACGTAAGCCTAGTAGGTCACAGTACCTTTTGCTAGTAGTCTTGTTGAATGACTAAGCCCTACGCAGTAAGACTGGTATCGACTACCCTTGCTAGTGGCTAGAGTCTTGTGTCAACCGTCTTGCCTGAAGTCATTGAGTGAGAGAACCCTTTGTCCAAATCTTGTCCTAGATACCCCATTCATTACAGTCTTAGTCGGCACCTTGCCAAAATTTCTAATCCTAGTCCACTTCATCCCACCCCACCTTGCATGGTTCTTACTCGATCCCAGTACAACAAGCTAATTGAAATGGCCGACTCATCCGATCACATCGCCCCACCACGCGATGATGATGAAGAAATTTCTCGTGAAGAATTAGTGGCACACATGCAAGATAGCAAATTCCAACGCCTAGTGGAGAAAGTGCTCCTTGAGGACCCCACCAAATATTTCCATCATCTTGCTAGTCTCGGAATCAAACTCCCCACAGACTTTGACATTAGCTCCATCATGGAAAATGCAGACAATGAACATGAGAGAGGCACAAATGACACGGTCCCCCATGCCAATGAGAGAGGAAAACAACCCATAGCTCAAAATGTTCCTATGGCGGATGTGAGACAACAAATTGAGAGTCTAAAGCTAGAAATCTCCAACCTTAAGATCGGCACAAGTTCCAAGAACTACTCCTTGGAAGATATAGCACCATACCCCTTTGACAGAAGTTTGGTCATGAAACCATTCCCCTATCAGTTCGAAATTCCGAAATTTGACAAATACAAAGGGAAGGGGGACCCTAGAGATCATATCAGGGAATTCACTGCAGCATGTCTAGAAGTAGCTCACAACGAGACCTACTTAATGAGACTGTTCCCAAGATCTTTAGGAGGTCAAGCTATGGAGTGGTTCTCGCGTCTCCCACCAGGAATCAAAACTTTTGATGAACTTGTCAATAAATTCATAACGCACTTCTCTTACAACATAGGACACGAGGTATCTATGCTAGACCTATGCAACACCAAACAAAAGGGTGGTGAGTCTTTCGCCACCTTCTTACAACGATGGAGACAGCTAGCTAGTAAGTGTTCTTACGACATGCTTGAGAAGCAACTATTGGAAATGTTTGTCCACAATTTGAATCCCGATCTTAGCTATCAGATTCAGATACAATGCCCTACCTCATTCGCCAAAGTCATTGAAATGGGGCTATTCATTGAGAAAGCTATGATTGCTAAAGGAACTCTCAAGCTCTACAAGGACACACCTCCTTCCAATTACACAACTGACAAGTCAAAGTTTTGGACCAAGAACAAGAATGTGGTCAACGATGGAGTAGTGGATGCCAAGGCGGCAGCCCCTAAACAACAACCCATATTCACTCTTAAGGAAGAAGCAAATAACGGTGCACTCAACAAGCCACCCCCTCGGGAACCTAGACCTTGGTTCAATTCAAATCCAAGGAGGAAATTCACACCGTTAGGAGAATCTCAAGAATCGGCCCTCAGAAACTTGTTGGCTAACAATGAAATTTCTCTACCGCCAACAAGTGACTATGAGCCTATAGTCAAACCTCCCTATTGGAAGGACACAGACTATTGTGAGTATCATCGAGGAAGGGGGCACACAACCAATAATTGCATCCGTCTTAAGAATGTCATACAGGATATACTGGATCAAAATCAGGGAGGAACACAACAGCATACCTCCAATGAATCTCATGTGGCCTACCGGGATCCTCTTCTAAATCACAACATGCCGTATAACAACAATCACAACAGCGGTCACAACAACAACAATGGTCACAACCACAACAATGGTCACAACGGCAACAACTCCAATGGCAATCCCAATAACGACAACACTCGCAACCGGCCAAATCAGAACAGCGGGTCGAGTAATGCTAACTATGCAAGCGTTCCATTTGAGTACACCATTAACTGCATTTCAGAACATCTTCCGCAGGTCAATGTCATCTCCCCCAACCAACAACCAGGACCTAACAGAACTAGTTGTAGTATAATTACCCGCAGTGGTAAAGTCACGATCAATACCACCCCTCCAAGGTCGTCGCCATCTCTGTCTAACTCCCATCCATATAATGTCATCGACCAGTTACAGAAAACCCCGGCTCACATTTCTATATTGGAGCTCTTGCGTCTATCTCCTTCTCATAAGGAGATTCTCGAGAAAGCCTTAGTGGAAACTACTGTCCCCACTAACCTGGCCCAAGAGAAGTTTCAAACCATGTTTGGCAATCTGACATCCTCCCCTTCCATATCATTTACTGAGCAAGATGACCTTTCCGTATCTCAACCCCACAACACTCCCCTACACATTGTCGCATTCGTACACAAGCACCGCATCAAGAGGGTTCTCATTGATGGGGGTGCCGGTTTGAATATTTGCACTTTGAAGCTAGTCCTTGCATTGGGGTTCTCTGAATAGGCAGTTGATCCACGGAGGAAGATTACCATAAAGGCCTATGACGAGGAAGAGAGAACCACAAAAGGCACGGTTGTCCTACCTATTCAAGTTGGACCGGTAATCAAAGATGTGGTGTGCCAAGTCCTTGATCGAGAGCTTGCTTATAATATCTTACTAGGGAGACCATGGATCCATGCCATGAAGGCTGTCCCCTCAACCTACCATCACTGCATTAAATTCCCGCACAACGGCAAGCAGGTTACCATTCAAGGCGACCCTGATCCCTACCAACACTGCAATTCTTTCCAAGCAAAACCTGAATGTGTCATACCCAACAATCGAGCCCACATTTCCCCTACCCCGCAACAGGACCATTCCGCTGAAGCCTCCTCCTCACGGCCTAAACCAATGAAAATCACCATAAAAGAAAATGGCATGGGGGAATACCAGATTGAGCACAGCCTCAACCTTGCAAGAATGCCCTTGTCTCCTCGCTCCTTTGGCCAGCCCAAGCATCAACCCAGGCATTTTCCAAAGCCCTCTGCTCCTCCTATAACTCCCGCAAACCCCTTTGTAAAATGGGGGACCTTATCCGATGAATCAGAGGAGCGAGATCTCTTGCAATGGCTTTATGCCGAAGAAGAAAACACACCCCAAGATTCACCCAGACTCCCTACAGAACTCTATGGACGAGGTGAGACCATCTTGCACAGGATGGGATATGAAGGACAAGGCCCTTTCAGCCTCAGAAAAGAAGGGATCATCGAACCTATACAACCTTCTTCCTCCTCTTCGGCTAGAAACACCACTGGCTTGGGATACAAAGGCAAGGGTAAAGCCAAGGAAAATGCCTGTCTTGTGGAGACAATCCAAACACTCCAAGTGGACAGTGATACAGATTCAGATGATTCCAATGAGTATGAGTGGGACGAGCTAACGAAGCACTCCTACGACGACAAAGAGGTTGACACCATCCAAACTCTTAGCCCTTACCATGAGAGACAAACGCAACGGGACAGACCACTGGAGTCTGATTTGCCCCTCCCTGAGAGTATGGCTTTCGAGGAAAGTTTCGATTCCATTGCGATAAACAACTTGGAGGAAAGTACCCCCCAGAACACTACCCCCACCTATGCTCCTAGTATTTCCATCCACACTATCAATGAATCAGGTCTTTCATCCGACTCCCTTCCCCTCTTGCACCCTGAGCTTATTGACTGGGATCTGCAAGGAACCCCCCAATTAGATATGTTCTAGAACGATGACGCCTACATTGACTATATGGGACTTAGAGATCACTTACCAAAAGGGGATCATAAAGCCGGTTTCGCTATCGAACTTAATACTGTAGCTTACTTCGGGGAGGGTGCCAAGCCTTCTAGTCGCAAAAATATAAAGATCAAAAAGGGATCTGACGGTGAAAACTGTCGTGCGGCAGTGTCAGATCATAAAACCGTAAAAAGAAAAGACGTATCTGAAGGTGAAAACCCAACTGTGGCACTTGACGATGGAATGCTTGACACCCTCCCAAGTGATATGTATCAAGAAAGGTCACAGATCGTGGTGGAGCCAACAGAGCCAGTGAACATTGGAACCGAAGAGCAGCCTAAGATTATCCACTTTGCAAAATCTCTCACGCCGCCTGAGAAAACCAGGTTTGTACCATTCTTTAAAAAGAAGAGAGGCAGCTTTGCTTGGTCATATGCCGACATGCCAGGTTTGGACCCAAACCTGATCCTACATCACTTGCCATTGGATCCAGGGGTGAAGCCCGTAAAGCAAAAACTGAGAAAGATGCATCCTCATATAGCCCTTCTGGTCAAGGAAGAACTCAAGAAATTGCTAGATGTGGGGTTCATCAGAGCCATAGACTATCCTGAATGGATATCAAACATTGTGCCAGTATCTAAACCGGATGGCCGAGTTCGACTGTGCAATGATTTTCGAGACTTAAACAAGGCGTGCCGCAAAGATGACTTTCCGTTGCCAAACATAGACATCATAGTCGACCTTACAGCAGGACATACAATGTTATCACTCATGGACGGATTCTATGGGTATAACCAAATCAAAATAGCACCTGAGGATCAACACAAAACAGCTTTCACTTGTCCATGGGGTACCTTTTGCTGGAATGTCATGCCATTTGGGCTGAAAAATGCAGGTGCTACATATCAGCGGGCCATGACAACTATATTTCATGACATGATGCATGTGACTATGGAAGACTATGTTGACGATATCTTGGCAAAATCACTCACCAGGGACTCACACCTGGACACATTAGAAAAAGTCTTCCAACGATTGGATCAATTCCAAGTAAAACTGAACCTGAAGAAATGTGTGTTTGGGGTCACATCAGGCAAGCTGCTAGGCTTCATCGTGTCAGCAAACGGCATAGAGGTAGATCCGGCCAAGGTCAAAGCAATCATGGACATGCCTCCACCCAAAACTCTAACACAGTTGAGATCCTTACAGGGCAAGCTACAGGCCATCCGCAAGTTCATCTCACAGCTGGCAGACAAGTGCCATCCTTTCAGCCATCTCCTACATAAGAACGTTCCATTTAAATGGGATGAGAAGTGCGAAGAGGCATTCAACAAGCTCAAGGAGTACCTCATGAATCCTCCTATACTCATGCCTCCGATCCAAGGAAAACCTTTGATTCTCTACATATCTGCTACACCTCCTGCTCTTGGGGCTCTCCTAGCGCAGCAAGACTATGAGAACAAGGAAAGAGCTGTGTACTACATCAGTCGAACCTTAGTGGGCTACGAGTTGTAGTACTCACAGGTGGAACGTTCATGCCTTGCGGTGGTTTTTGCCTCACAAAAACTCCAACACTACATGTTGGCACATCCTGTCAAACTCATTGCCAAGATCGACCCACTAAAATATCTTCTCAGCAAAGCAGCTCTCACAGGTCGACTAGCCAAATGGGTTATGCTTCTTAGCGAATATGATATAGAGTATGTGGACAGAAAAGCCATCAAGGGGCAAATCATCGCTGACCAACTAGTTGAGGCACCGTTACAGGACACTTCACCAATGCAGTTTGAGTTCCCCGATGAGTCTTTATTCACTCTGTCAACATCTCCTTGGAAACTCTACTTCGACGGGTCTTACACCAACCATGGATCGGGGGCAGGTATCTTGTTTATCACTGCCCAAGGCGACACAATTCCAAAGTCCTACAGGTTGTTATTTCCATGCACTAACAATATAGCGGAGTATGAGGCTTTGGTAATTGGTCTCAAGATGGCCACTGAGTGGAAAATCCAAGCACTATGTGTCTACGGTGATTCTCAGCTTGTCATAAACCAGGTCAACGACGAGTATCAAACCAAAGATGAGAAGCTCATCCCATACAAACGGATGGTCGACGACCTCAAAGCACATTTTGGGACCATCTCGTTTGAGCAAATACCCAGGATAGAGAACAAAGCAGCCGATGCAATGGCGACCATAGCCTCTCTTCTTGAGATACCTGAACATGAGTCACGGTATGAGTTCTTAGTAGAAACAATTCGACAACCGGCTTATGATCTCCTCGAAACCCATTCCATTTGCCACCTAGTAGGATCTGATTCACCTTGGTATGGTAAGACCTACACTTACCTCAAGGACAATATCCTTCCTTTGGACCTCTCTTCCAACCAAAAATAAACTTTCATCCGACAAGCCTCCCGTTACACCATTATCGCCAATACCCTTTACCGACGTGGTCTGGATGGTACTTTACTCCGTTGTCTAGAACAAGAAGAATCTGTAATTGCCTTGCGAGACGTGCACGAAGGGATCTGCGAAACACACTCCAGCGGTCCTTCCTTAGCTAAGAAACTCATGCGTTTGGGTTATTACTGGCCCAATATGGAAATGGATTCATATCAGTTCGTCAAAAAGTGCAAACAGTGCCAGATACATGGGAACCTGAATCATGCACCTGCTCAAGAGTTGAGACCTCTAACGACACCCTGGCCCTTTTGCCAGTGGGGACTTGACCTCGTGGGAAAGATTCATCCGCCTTCTTCCAACGGCCAAAAATTCATCATAACCGCCACTGAGTACTTTACAAAGTGGATTGAAGCCGTTCCCCTATCAACCGTCACAGGAAAGCAAATTTCCTCTTTCATTCTGAATTACATTATCTGCCGATATGGCATCCCTTCATCCATCATAACGGATAACGGGAGACCCTTCAAAAATCAGGATGTCCAGGAACTTTGTGAGCGTTTTAAAATCCAACATCGTTTCTCCACTCCATACTATCCCCAAGGTAACGGCCAAGCTGAGGCATCGAACAAAACCATTCTGAAAATCCTAAAGAAGACTGTCAATGAAGCTGGTCGCGATTGGCACGTCTAACTCAATCCCGCTCTGTGGGCCTATAGAACCAGCATACGCACTCCCACAGGTGCTACACCCTACGCCCTCGTCTATGGTTCCGAAGCCATCCTTCCCATTGAGGTCGAACTCCCATCCCTTCGGGTGTCATTGAAAGGTCTCATATCAGACGAAGAGTACAGAGTCTCCAGACTACAAGAGCTAGAACTGCTAGAGGAAAGGCGCCAAAAAGCTTTTGACCATCTCAAAGCCTATCAACAGATGATGTCAAGAAGCTACAACCACAAGGTTAGACCAAGATGCTTCAAGGTTGGGGACCTCGTCCTAAAAGAGAACCCTCGCAATCAGCAGGACAGAGAAAAGAAAGGTAAGTTCGAGCCTAACTGGCTTGGACCCTATGTAATTGTAGCGGCTTACGGATCGGGGGCATATCAGTTGGCCACATCAGAAGGTGAGTTGTTTGATGATCCAATCAACAATATGCACCTTCGCCGATTCTATACTTAAGAGAACCCCAATGCAAGGGGGCACAATAAAGTCAAAAAAAAAAAATCAAAAAAAAATAGAAAGCATACAAAAAAAATCATCCTTTGGTGAAAACCTGGCAAACAGGCGCCTTGGATAGGTATCATGAGGAAAACCTGGCAATCAGGCGTCATGTTACTTTCTAGCTTCTCGTGCAAATAAAAGCAAGTGATGAAAACCTGGTAAACAGGCGTTACTTGTGACAAACCGCATTCTCCATCTTTGGGAATCCAATCACCTTGAGCCCATTCTCCCTCTATTTTCCCCATTCGACCCATATCCATCCCACAATAAACACTTGACAGTTACCTATCGTGGCTTGATACTCACCTTGTGGCCTTGTCGACCAAGGTTTTGTCCCATACCGTCTCCTCAATGTAAGCCTAGTGTAGTGTCTCTCGTCGGTGTCTATGGTCTGAATCTGTGAACTACGTCGCCTCTGCGCTGTCACATAGGCAAGGCCATTATTCTAATGCGCCCCCGAGGCTTCCATATCTCCCAAGGTCCCATTCGTCTCCCTTTCTTGTCTTCATTCTTGTCGTCTTTCTTCTAGTCCATCCATGGTCCATTAGGGTTTCCCCCGAACTACGTTGCCTCTGCGTCGTCACGTAGGCAAGGCCATTTAGCAATGAGCCCCCGAGGCACTAGGTCAGTCCCTTAGGGTCCGTCTTCTCAATAAGGATTGTGCAACCTTCTCACCAAGCAAGCAAATGCAAGTAGAACCCGCGCCTCAAGCAGAAATCTTGACTATGAGCATCTTAACCTATCCAACGCAAAGCAAATACCCAAGGTCTTCTAAACAATTTTATGCAAATTAAGGCAAGAGCTAAACACATATCAACACAAATATGCTTTGTAGATCAGAAACATGGTTAACAGTTTGAGTCCTGATTTTTGCTATCATACCCTCCTATGCTACTCAAGGATGCCAAAAGCTAGAGATGCTATGATGGGGGCATGATTATTTTCTTTGTTTGCTATTTGGGGATTAAACTTTAGTAATGTGAAGCCTTGTCTTAGGACGTGATCGGCAAAAGATCATCGAGGACATCAAAGGTCTAACATGAACAGGGGCAATCCTTGCTTGTTGAAACGCAAGAGGTACTCAGGTCATCTAGATTCAATTTTGACTAGATGCTTGTATTAACTTGCTAAATCACAATCCATGTAAGCGATACTCAGGTCATCTCGGTTCAATTATACCTAGATGCTTGTATTCACTTACAACATTTCAGAAAAGTACCACAAAAAAAAAATGCCCAATGATGAAATAAAGCACTCCAATAGCAAAGCATCCATCCTATATCCATTTATACATCCATACCATACCCCATGCAATAAAGATCCAACAATGCAGAGTATCAATACAAATAAAAGCTTGTGAGTCCTTCTATCGAGTCTTTCTTCTATCAATCAGATTTCTATCTATCATCATATCTTTCATCCTTGTCCAGTCAATCTGAGCAATGATCCAAATGCAAGCTCCATCCTTAATCCATACCAATCAAGTCAAGTCAATCTTGCACAAATGATCCAATCACAATCAGTGGTCTTGATCCTTGTCTAGTCGTAAACCAACTTGATCAGTTAATCAATCAATTGTCTTATACAGGATGTTGCATTGTCGAAATCAGACCGATACACACGTCTTACACGACATGCTTCATTTCCTGAAACCAGACACTATCCTTCATGTTGCTCTAGGGATCTATCATTCCTCGCCATGACAACACGCCTGCCGTGTTGGTCTAGGGATATATTGTTCCCCGCCATGACAACACTATTGTATATCATTATCAGTATATCATTGGTTTACCGCTTGACAGGGGCAATACCTTGTTTGTTCTTGTGTCATTTGTGTATACTTGCTTGCTTGCTTGTGTGTGTCATCATTCCATCTTGCATCGTGTATCATTTGACACTTTCTTCACCCATTTTCTTCAAACTCAACCTTCTTCATCGTGAGATTGTCCGTCTCACGCCTTCTGCCTTCTTCTCGTCCAATCTCCCGAGGGGGCATCCTGTCGTTAAACTTGTACCAGGGGCAAACTGGGGCATGTATCATCATTCAGACTATCAATTTCTTTGAAGCAACGCTGTAAACTGCATTGCATCAAAGAGGGGCAAAATGTATACGCCTAAAAATGACACAAATCATCCTAAATAAATATTCTAAAATATTTATTCCATTCTTCTATTAATTAAATAAATATTCCAAATTTATTTAATTAATTCACTATCCCATAATTAAATAAATTCTATTTATTTAATTAAAATTCTTCTAAAGTCCTTCACAATTAAATAATCAAAAATTATTTAATTAAGCCTAATTCCTCTATCCTAAAGTTCTAAATTCAAAATTCCACATCACCTTTACACCTCACCTTTTCCACCTCACCTTGTCCACCTCATCAGGTTGCACATGTAATTAAATATATTTAATATTTAATTGCCTTATTTTCCCTCACCCACATGGCCTATTTCTTCTCCAATCAGAGGTCAGTTAACCAATCAATCAAATCTATTAACTAACCTGTCAGTTGAGTCAAATCCTCAATCAATCCAGTCAGTTCCACAATCCACTCTTCTAACTGATCAGTCAATTCTGTTAACAGACCAGTCAATGGAGTTAACTCTCCAATCAGTTTTGTCACATCCCCCCTTTCATGATGGAGCTGGGAAACTTGTCGCATTTCCACTGGTTGCACATTCCTCAACCATCCTCAACCGTTGATCTTCATATCTCCTCTCAACCGTTGATTTCCATTCTTCCAAGTCTATAAATGAAGCTTCATCCCTCCATTCTAATCATCTAGGCTTTTGACATCGTTACTCTGCAGAAATATCACCAGCGCGCCTTTGGCACCCACTTGTCATCTACAAGCTTGAGATCACCATTGTTGCATTGGAGCTCACCTTCATTGCATATCACACCATAGCCGTTCACCATCGACTTCCTCAAACAACTTTAAAAGATTGCACTCTCTGAGGGCTCATCTCATCTGCGAAAGGATGATTCGTGATAGGCGAACAACAGAAGTTTCGAAACGGAAGAGGTTTGCTGTGTTTGTTCATTGCTTTGTTCATTTGAATCTTCTTTGTTTCACTATTCTGTTGATGTTTGGGTCTTATTTAATTCATTTGATTGATTCGACATTTTGACCTTACAGTAATAATGCTAAGTCCATGCATAGTAGCATCCTTCTATGATAACTTACAAAAGCTATACAATGAGCATCAATATGGTTCAAGCAAAAATTAGAACTATTATGAGATTGGTGTACAGATAGGTACAAACTATGACATGTGTGTAATTGCAAGATTAGGTTCTTGTGATGTCCCAAATTGGACCCAAGCGCGACATGGACAAGTTGAGCCTTGAGCAAACATAGGGGGGATCGGGAACCCTTGTAGATATGGCCCTCCAGTCACTCCTGCTCTTGCAGTAGTATCTAGTCGAGCAACAATAGCACTAAGGGGTTTTTTATCTCCCTCAAGAGTGGGAGTTCATGGGTCTTGGTCATGGCAATCAGAATAGTCTATTGGGCATCCGTGTTACTTTAGATGTGATCATTGTCATTGATTTGTTATTGTTGTTCTGTTTCTTCTTCTTGATATCTGTTAGGATTAAGGTGCCATCAACCTTGTAAATCCTATGTAATTTATTATTCCTATTATTGTTTGTAAATCACCAATAAGGGATGAGAGGTTTCACTAGTAGTGATCTTGTTTCAGTCGTATGTTTATATCCGGTCCTCGACACTAATTCATCCATGATAGGGGGGTCGTAGGGGGTTTCCACCTTATGAGGTGTCTGGTGGGATCATCCCCTTAGTGGGGGGTTCGGGGGCCATGCACCCCGGCAGGGGCTCGGGGGTAGTGCCCCCGGAGCTAAATTTTATCATTGTAAATCTAGATTGTTCGCCATTAGGTCACAGATCTGACGGTTGATATTATGTCAGTTTTCTTGCCCTAGAAGGCAACCCCCTTTTATAAGGATATATGTACTACATTTTTATCAGAGTTGAGAGTAACAAGCATCGTTGGATTGAAGACTGAAGAAGAAGAGGAAATGCATGTATTTTAATCTCATATTTGAAGATAATACAACTTGGAGCCTCTTTTCTTGGTGGAGTTTTTTACCTAAAAGGGTTTTCTCCACGTTACATATCATGTTATGTGTTCAGTTCTTAATGCATGTTATTTATATGTAATGGGTTTTATTTTTGTTGCAATCTCGATTGATTCTACATTATTTAGAGGACATTAATAAGGTTTGAATTAGATTTCCATTGTGTGGTTTACACCTTCACTTCTAACAATATCTTTACAAAGTTGGAGTTATTGTAATCACAATGTATCTTGGAGCGTAGCTTGCCCTAAGGCGACCAAGTTCGTTGGCAATGTAAAACAAAAAATCTCAAGTCTTCTTCGTTCTAACTCCAAGATCTCTGTGAGAAGTCTGTGTTTCAATTCTGATGTTCTTCCAATTGTTTCCCCTCATTTTCTTGGTGAATTTGTCTAAGGATGTTTTCTTGTTCTTGAATTTATATATTGATTAAATCTTCTTGTCCAAGATTTTTTACATTTTCTAGGTTTTGTGTTTCAAGGAGATTAGCTCTTATCTCCTTTAAATCTTGTTCAACCTAATCCTCTCCCACACTAGGGCACATCAAGTGCTTAGTGGAGAGGATATGAGCTTTTGAGAGTTTGTGTTTTACGATGTGTTTTCCTATGCCTTCGGATGAAACCAAGTGCTCAAGTTGCTATGTTTTAAGTTAATTGCCTCACGATGAAAATGAAGGATTTTACACTTGAATGTGAAAGTTAAATACACGATTGAATATGAGATTTCTATGCAAAGTACGCTATATGTATGCATGTAATTTTTTTTTTCTTCTTTTCTGGATTTTTCAATGTTATCTAATTACTAAGAAAAAGATATGTATGCAACCTAGATGACTTTTTCTAAATGCAATTTTAACTATGTTTTTGTATTTTTGATATTGATATTCTAATAATCCTAATTAATAAAAGAAAGATGCAATTAAGCTATGGATGCAAGAACAAATTAAGAAGCAATTTTCCCAACACTAAGAAAGATTTTGAAATCAAGATTTACTTCTCCAAAGACAATTTGTTTTCTAATTACTAATAAAACAATAAAATGAACATGTACTTGATTGCAACAATGCCAGGCAATAGTCCTCGGAGGTTGTTGCACACTCATGATTGGTGCTTCTCCTTGTAGCGATCTAGGCGTGCAAGTCAAAATGTAGTAGGGCATGTGAGTTTAGAACTTCAATAAATGTGTCTTACTAGACTTCATACTTCCATACGGAAACATCACCCAAGGTTTATACTTGATCACTCAACTGAGGCACAAAAGTTTCCTAGTTCACGTTAAGTTTCATTGCATCATGAAGGTGTCCAAGGAGATACTCGAGTTACATGACCCATAATAAAGACAAGTATATAAAGCTTTAACAAACATCAACAGAGTTAAAATGTTGACTATTCAATATATTTACTCATAAGGGTCTTCACAATAGTTCCAAGTTTATCTAACTTTTTTAAATAACAAAACCTTACATCAATGGTCCTCTGATAAAGACAACCATAGCTACATAACAATAATAACGATAGCCTTCAACCTATTTCAACCTTCTTTCAAGATACAAAGGAGGGATATATACTAGTGGGGCATTGCTTGTCACTAATTACACTTCTTAATTTCCCTCAACTTCCCCAAGTTTATCACTATCATGGGCACCTAAATAGTCACTCATAATTCCTTACATTCACACTCCACACTTCATTCTCCTTTCACCCCTATATTCGTGGTAACCTCTTCTAGGTGTTGGTAATGATCCCTTGGATGTTTTTCTATATTTTTTCTATCTTCGCTTCTGAATTGATGATTATGCACTAACCTTTCACCAACCATTGTCTGGGTCTTTCACACCGTGTGTAAGAATCAGTTACCTTTCATCTTGCGCCACTTGTCAAGCGCCCTTATTGACTCTTTTTGCACCTTTTCCTACTTCAAAACAAGTGCCACATCACACACCTTCTTACCAATGTGTAGATTGAAACCAAAATTTAACCAAAATTAGGATCAACATTTACCCCATACTAATCTAGTTGACTGCCCTCGGTCAACTTCTGTTGAACCTTGTAAAAAATTTAGGATTCTTGGCACACATAGTGCTTAACAATGCCTCTCATTTAAAAATGGTTGGCCAAATGAGGCCAATGACCTCTTATGTTCTTGCTCTCAACTCCTCTAGCGACTCAAAGAACAATCCTTTTAGTTCTTTGAGTACTCCTTTTGCATTTGTACTTGTCTCCTCGAGATGCTCCTCCTCATCTAGGATGTGATTCTAAAGTTCTCCAAATCGCTCTTCAATTTTATCCTTTATTGCAATGATGACCTCCCCCATGTCTTCTACATCCTTCAAAATTTGTGCATGACTCACCTTGTAAGTGGCAGTACTTACTGTCATCTTTAGGGCTTGTATATTTTGTATATCCTCTAGAAGGCATGTAGCAACAAAAACCTCCTATTGAGAAAACCCAAAAATTCCTCTTCTACCTCAGTGACCTTTTCATCAATAGACTGAATAAGGTTCATGCATGTATCTAGTTGCTCCTTGAGTCACGCCTTAGCTTCTTCTTTATTTGCTTTCTCCTCCTCTATGTGTGTCGCGTCATTGTTTCCACACGTCTTCCTCAATTTTAGAAAAGAACCAAACAAGGATTTGAGCTTCTCTATACCCCTTGGTTGGTCAAGTGCTACCCCTACTAAAGCCTCAAGGTCCACTTGCAAAATTCAATGACATAGGTTTAGAGATTTCATATCCATCTTTATCTTTTGGCACTTAAAATCAATCCTCCTTTCCTTGATTTCTTCCTTCTCCTTTTGGAAACATTATTTCTCCTCTTTGAGATGCTTGTTCTCAAGCTCTAGTTGTACAACTCTCACCTCTAGTTCTATTACTTTGCCTGAGAAGTGTTGTGCATCATAACTATTAGCAATACTTTGCTTAGCTACTTCTACAACAATCTTCATCATAGCTTTTCTAGCTTGAGTAGTGCTCAGGCACGAAGGGTTGGGTAGCACAATACCCATCTAAAGAACTAACCCCTCATGTGGTTGAAGCACTGAGTCCATTGGAATCTCATAATGTGGCTCATTGGCATAGGATTCTAAAGAAAAAGATAACTCTCGACAGGTTCTTGACAAGGCAGCCCCTTGGTCCATTAGGTCCCACAGATACAACTCCTTTGTGGGGATTACATGTTGGTAGCATGCATGCCAAACTCAATCATCATCACCCTCCAATTTTCTTGGGCCATGTTCTTTCTACCTATTCGCTCCTTATGCCAACTCTTCTTCCTGCTTAGGGGTCTCTTCCCCTTCCTCTTCATCATTTTCTTTGTCACCCAGAGTCTCTTCTATTTCCATCTCTAGTGGTGTCTTTGCTCATTCCTAATCTTCATGGTCAAGATTCAGGTCTCATGCTCCTCTTCCTCTTGCAAACCCTTCACACCAGAGTCTTATGCACCCTTAATATCCTATTCCAAGTTTACATCAGTGCAAAGTCTTGGTGAATTGATGGTGGCATGTGGGGGTGACTAGGATTCTTTCTCCTCTTGGTGCGCAAAACTACCTCCTTCATCTAGTGCTTCCTCGAAGATCTTGATTGTTTGTTGCACATTCTTTCTCTTTTCTTCTGCGCCTCCCTCCTTTCCCAGACCTCATTCCTTTGACTCACTAGCTAGACCTACATTCTCTTCTCTCTGCCTCTTCCTTGATTATTTTTTCTGGTTTGTAGTTTTACCGGGGCATGTATGACTTCCTCAACATCATTGTCCTTTCCACTCCCATCTTTTCACTTTAGCTTGAGGTAGTAGAAAAACTTGTGTACAACATTATTTACCATAAGAGTCACCGTGGTTCTATTTGGGTCGCATTGGACTCAAATTGCTCCACATAGGCATTCTTCCCATGGTAGATGTATGCGATGCGAAGAAAGTGGGTATCCACATCTATTTGCGCAACATCAATCTTCACCTTCTCAGCATTTGAGATTTGATTCATAGAATCTATGAAGTAACTAGTTGTGAATCCGAATGAGAGCTTTAACCAAGGTAACATGTTTCCATCCCTCAAGTGAATTTTTACTAGGGAAATATGTTACATAATTGAAAACTATGGTTGTCCTGAAACCATGTCAGGGAGGACTCTGGGGATGTGCCATTCATTCTCAAAAGATTCTTTGAAATGCTTGAACCAATTGTCAAGTCGCACGTTGTATTTAGGTGTAATGGTCCCTAGACATGTAAATTCCTGGAACCTCTTTCCTAGAGTCAATGAGGAAACACCATTTCATTGTTCCCTCTCCCTTAGGTACCCCTATCTCACAAAAGATAATAAGGAGCAAGACAACACTCCAAATAAACTTTCCTCCAATCTTATGCATAATTCTTGCATCCTCTATAATGCCTTATGTAATGTATTGAGAGATGTTGAACAAGATACCCTTGGCCATTTGCGTCACAACGTGTAAAAATCTTTTATGTATTTCCCCCATCATTCAAAGCCTACCAATTTGCAACTCACAAACCACGCAACCACTCATGTTGTGGGGTCCTCAATATTAGCAATTGGGAAAGTGTGTAACTCCTTTTTGGTCCCTGCCCGCAAGGGGGGACTATTGTTTTCATTCAACTAAAACTGCATTTGTTTGCTTGGAGGTTCGTGCATTCGGGAGATTATTAAAGCAATCCCTAAGGTTTGCTTTTTTTAATAGGTTATTTTAGCCCTAGTATTTTATTCAGAGAGAGAGCCCACATTAATTCAAACCAATAAGAAATGAGCAGTGAAAAAAAATTGTTTGGTTTCTAAAGTTTAGCATGGCTTATGGCATGTCAACTATGTAGAGTAAAGGGATTTATGAAAGATAGTTGTTGATGGTGCGTCCATTTTTATTCCACATGGAAGGGTTATTGATGCTTGTTGCTAATTTCTCCATCTTATTTTGTAAAGGGGAAATTGCAGATCTCTGTGTGTGAAGAGAGGAAGGCAGAATCGCGTAAAACCACCGCAGGGAAGGCTCCCCCGAAGCAACCATCTCACTGATTTTAGGTTTAGGGTTTTTTTATTTCTTTTAGGGTTTTTTGTTTAGCGTTTCTTGCTATTGATGTTTCGGTTTGCGGGTTGCCTGTAAGTCAGCTCCCACAAC
Organism: Cunninghamia lanceolata; assembly: GCA_027924645.1. Classification (NCBI taxonomy): domain Eukaryota; kingdom Viridiplantae; phylum Streptophyta; class Pinopsida; order Cupressales; family Cupressaceae; genus Cunninghamia; species Cunninghamia lanceolata. The sequence continues at coordinate 640,786 of BSBN01000197.1, forward strand.
AAGTGGAGTGAAGAAGCCGCATAGAACTGTTGCTCTTCGGTATGTTTTATTATTTTGAAAATCTTTTTTTTTCTGGTATTTAGGGTTTCTGTATCTTTTGGGGACCTTTTTAAAAGGATGCGATGGCTTCTATTGTGGAGCCAGTGGCACAAACATCCACGGCTGGTTGCTTGGCAAAAGTTCATGATCTTTTCACTCCCAATTTCTCCGCTATGCTAACAATGTGCAACAGGTTCGATGGTCCATCATTCATGGCCCTCACATGGTTGAATTGTTATAGATCCATAAAACAATAGCCTCAAGAGTGAGTAAATCTAGAAGATGTATTTTTCATTTTATGTTACTATTTTAGTTATTTTCCCTGTAACCACATAGGACCAGGTCTTTAGCTAAAATTTGTATCAAAAGCATAATATTAACCCTTTAAAGGACATTGACAAGATTAAATCTTAATATCAAGCCTTTAGAGGAGAATAACAAGTCTATTAACTTTCTAATCTTGCAATGCTTCAGTAAAACATAACATGGTCTTGTGGATGGTACATGTCAAAGAAAAACTGGCTATTTACAAGTTACTGACTCCAAAAGCTTGCCTTGCAAGTGAGGAGGAAAATTCGATCTAGCTACCATATTTGAAACCCAATGCATGGTTTTGTGTTTTGCTCTTGCAAGCTAGTCTGGAAATAAAATTTTGCACAAGGTTCTATAATTGTCAAACATGACCTGGAATCATACAGTGATTTGAGGATTGAAAAATGTTAATATGCTCCATGTATCCATACAAAATGCACTTTTTATGCCATATGTTTACATATTTTGGGAAAGCTTACATTATCAGCTGCTATTCCATGAGTTTCAAGTTTGCAAGGTTTAAATATTTATGTCATTATGCCTTATTAACAATAATGTTGTATGTCTGGTGGAATAATACACACAAAGAATTGCAAGCAAGCCCCTCACTAGAGAAGAGTGTGACAAATTCTTCTAGGACAATGTCTTGCTTTATGATGACCTTGACTGTCTTTTTATAAAGGTTTACAAATAGTTTTTAGGACCTTGGGTGGAAACAGGAAGGTTTGAACATTTTGTAATTTATGAGGATGGGTATGTGGTTGGGGAATTCCTTGTTAAAGATTCTTTTGAGCATATTATACTGTTCCACATCGTGATGATCTTGGTATCTTTTTATGACAGCTCAAAGCTAATCTTCAAACCTTGTCCTAATGTATGAATACGGTAATTTTTATACTATGCAAACTTGCAAGCTTTCAATTTCTAAAATTTCTACAAAACCTATATTTTTTTATTTCTATAAGAAAACTACCCCTTTTTGGTGCTTAATTTATCTAGAACTTTTGGCCAGTGTAAATTGGAGGCATATTTGACTAGGTAATAAAATAAAAATATACATAAAAAATTGGTACTTTCTTGACAGTTAAGGCTCTAAAGAATATGAAAGCATCTGCCAATTAGGTATCCTATGAGTGGGTTCCCTTTCCTATAGCTATGGACAGCTGAATAGATCTGTTAATTGTTCATTTATTACTGTCACAGACATCTTTGTGATTCAAACAGAAGAGTTCATAATATATTCAGGATTAATTATAAAAGACAAATCTTATTTGAACTTTCTAATAAGATTTAATCTTTTTTTGACAGAGTTTCTAAAATCAAATGCTTCAACAGAAATATCTTTACCTGTTTCTGGGACATTTTCAAGTCGTTTACAGAACATCACCCAAAAGCATTGTACTCACATGACCTCCCATATATTATTGAAAAAGTGTATAAGATGAAAAAAGACAGGACCAAGAAAAGGCTGAAAATAAGTAGCTTTAGAGTGCATATTCACTCGGTGAAGAAAAACCAGTTGGGATCTGAGAAGTTTGAGGATAGATTTTGAGCATTATGATCTTCTTTGTGTGTCTTGCAAGGAAGAAAAGTCTACACGAGAGATGACAAAAGATTGGCATGTGGATGTAGAAAATCCCAACATGGACATCCCTAGCTTCGTTTAATATTGTGGATGTTGAACATTCTTCGTCTGCAACTTTTGCTAGAGCTACTATAGCTTTGTCTTCTGCTGGTTCTATGTTTTTTTATTGACAATTATGAAGAGTGAGAGCTAAATTTATGATGCATCCTCTGTTTTTTTATTTGACAACTACATCCTGTGCCCCTACCAAATTGTCAGGAGAACATCGAACATATTTCTCCAAGGCCAGAAAGAAGATCTCCTAGGGTGAACAAATTCAAAAGTAAAACCTACGGTGACAGAATCCCAGCAGAAGATAAGGCAGATACACCATGTGGCAATATGCAAAATGCAGACAGTAAGCTGAGTAAGAAATCAGGAAAGAGAAAACTGGGTGCTAAGTATCAGACGGATGATGCTTCCCCTGAAAGAAAGAAAATGGATGTAACAGGAAAGGATGTGGAAAGTGTAGAAACTCTCTCTCCATCTAAGAAACAAATTATTGATTTGTGTGAGTCACCTGCAGAATTTTCAAAAGAAACCGAAGTTACATTTTCTGAAGATCAACACAAAGAAATTAAGTCCATCTTGCATGATTTGGGTGGGAAAAGAGTGGCTCATGGAGGTTCAGACTTTCATTCTACAACTGACAAGAACATTGTAGTAGCTATTCCTTATCTTGAAGATATAGAGAAAACTATTGGTTATCCTGTTAATACTTGTGAAATAAGTGCAAACGCAAATTTGAAACAGATAGAGCTCCATGCTTATCATTCAGTTCTAAAGGCATTGTATCTTCAGGGAGATCATACATGGAAAATTTAAGTTCTTCTAATAGATCTTAGAGAAGTGTTACATATTACTCATGAGGAGCACGCAACTGAGATGACACACATAACCTCTGCTCAAGGTAAGTGAGATGTTCTATTCTTGCTAAGGTTCCTATCCAAATATGTAATAAATTGTCTTCATGTTGATTATGCATACCAATTTCCCTATTATCTCATGTACACCAAGCAAGCGTGTGCCCCATATGAGTGGCCCTACCTGTATAATACATAGCTCTTGTATGACTCATTTTCAACAGAGTCCATGCACAAATTGTCAATAGGTTCTGGTTTTACTACTATAAAAGTCTTTCTTCTATGCTTTGCATCTAGGAACTTGAATGGTGACAATCATCATTCACTGCATTTAATCAACTTTATTATTGGACTCATGTAATTACAGAAATTGTAACCCTACTGCAATGAAGTGTCTATTTAACTCTACTATGTTCTCCTGCTATTTCTGTGCCTGATTTTATGGAGTTTGTGTTGATCGTTTTGTTTTCTTTTCATTTAAAGTTTCAATTTTTTCTGCTTCATTTTCAGGTGAAAGGACATTTGATGTCTTGACAAAGCTTGATCTCATGGATAGGGGGAACCAATGCTTTGGATGCTATTTTTTCTTTATTTCATTTCTATGCAGGGAATTTAGAGATGCTACTTTGTTTTTGAAGTGGAGATCATTATAGATATATTTCTAATGTTACTAGAAATCTCTTAATATCTAGAAGGTTCTCTTTTACTGTGTCAATTATTTTTTGTTCCATAATGTGAGGAAGGAAATATATGTATGGATTATATTCCAAAGTTTGGCCATTTTTATTTCCAAGGTGGTGTCACAATAAGCCATGTTATAGGGGATGCCTATATTGTAATGCATTTATACTTAGTTTTTTTTTTACTTTTAAATATTGCTAATGTTTTTAGTTTTTTTTTTTTTTTTACTTTTAGATATTGCTAATGTTTTTCACCTTATAAAAAATGGTCTTTGAAGGGTGATCATATCATTTACAACATCCATGGGTTGGAGTTGTCAATTGCTACCAAGAAGATATCAACAAAGAATGTTGGTATGATAGCTCCTCAACGAAGGGAACGCGAGTATTTTTCAACCAGTTCTGATTATGGACACTTGGCAAATTAGATAGGTTCAGAATATTTAGCAAAACTACTTTTTAAGGTTGCTGATTTACTATTAATCTGGAGTTGAATGCTCTATTTATCCAGCTGTAGCTGCTGATTGCTACTATTATTTATCAGCTGAATGTTTTTCTTATCTACTTTTCTTTCAAAATTTATTTGTGGAGAATATTTCTTTAATCTATTTAAAAATTAATATGCTTCTCACAGCATTTGGAGAACGTCATTAAGGCACATATACCAAATATTATTTCATTAATAAACATAGTTCCACGGGGTTTGGGGACGGCGACGGGGGACGGCAAGGAACGTATTTCAGGGATGGGGGGTCTAAGTTTGGGGGTGGCAGGGGACGACGGGGAGATGGCGGCGGTAGAAATACACATAGTACTTGAAAAATTAGTTATAAAAAAATGTATAATTGTAGAAGCCTAAGGAATAACTTAATAAGTAAAGTTTAGAGTTTAAACATATTGGGCTGAAATACAACCTTTGCCAGCATCCTCCCTGCCTGTGTCAAAATGGGAGCTTTGGAATAGGGTATGGACATCCATCAAAACATAAAGGATAGAGGAATTTTGTCAAATGTTGTAGTTGCAACTGCCCTACTAGACATGTATGCAAAATGTGGAAGCATAGACAAGGCACGTGAACTGTTTGACAGAATGCCTCAAAGAAATGTGGTCTCATGGACTGCAATGATTGCAAGATATGCACAAAATGGATTTGTTCAAAAGGCTTTAGAAATTTTAAAGCAAATGCAATTGGTTGGTGTAAAGCCAAATTCCACAACCTTTGCCAGCATCCTCCCTACCTGTGTCAAAATGGGAGCTTTGGAATAGGGTATGGACATCCATCAAAACATAAAGGATAGAGGAATTTGTTAGATGTTGTAGTTGCAACTGCCCTGTTAGACATGTATGCAAAATGTGGAAGCATAGACAAGGCACGCGAACTGTTTGACAGAATGCCTCAAAGAAATGCGGCAGAAAAATGGGGGGACGTCGAGGGACGTCTCCCCGTCTCGGGGACGGCTGTTTTCCAAGGGGGACATGTCCCCGTGGAACTAGGTTAATAAACAAAACTATTGAGGAGCTTGAATTAGAAATGGACAACCTTGGCCAACCTATTGTTGTTGATGTAGGGGTTGGGTTTGCTCTTGATGGAGTGTTAGATTTTGGTTAAAATGTTGGAATTGCAGAGTTTTTATAGTTTGAAAATTTGACATATTATCTCAAAGCGTTGATTGTAATGTCCTCTTCTAATCCATGCAGGCACACCTATGGAGGGTACGCAAACTGCTGAACTTTTTTTTGCCTGTTGCTATGCATATTTTATATTGTTTATAATATTTTATATAATTTCAAGGTTAATTCAATTATGTTAATATAAATGTTGGCTACTAACTACACATTTTAAATATTTATATAAATCTCATCACCTCATGGTAAAGTTTGACATCAAAATAAGTAATTTTATTGCCCAGTGAAGTGCCATATATGTTATATTTGCTGGAAATCTCTACTAGATAGGAACTGTTCCTTGTTTTTTGTTGACATTCCTTTTAACTATTAACAACACCTTTGATAAATACAACCTATCTGCTAACCATGGTAGTACATGGCATTCAAATGCTCATAAAAACTAAATCCTAAAAGGATAACAATGATATACTAGAATATCTTTTATGGTATAGTTGCTTTCCATTAGTTGAATTTGCTTTTTCATGAATCTTGCCTCTATTTTGCCTAGCTAGGTTTTCAAATTTAACAAAATCTTTGATGGAAAGGCAAGTGACTAGGCTCTCGAGCAAAGATTCACATATCTTCTCTAGAGATGTTTGGTGTAGTTTTAGTCTATGAGAGATGTGCCTCTTGAGACTCACCAATATGTTTGTAGGAAAGTATGCAACCTATTTTTTTCTTCTCTAAACTAAATAGAAAGTTGAAGGCCAGCATATAAATGTCTAGCAAGTCGTGCAGTGTCTTTTTGTTGTCTATGTGACTTCCCTGCAGGGCTTCTAATAGTTGTAGCTGTAGAGATCTAGCGTCTCTAAATGATATTCCATAGTATGATATTTTATTTTAGGGTTTAACTGCGTAGTTTTTGAGTCAAACACATGACCCATATTTCATGAGTAGTGGTTCACATGAACCCATCTCTCATGTTAATGAATGGTCCACTTAGCACTCATTGCATCTAGGTGATGCACACAGGGGTGAAGCATCGGGACTTCCCGGGAGGTCACCCATCCCAGTACTACTCCGACTCAAGCGCGCTTAACCATAGAGTTTCCCCCAAGATCAAGCCCACTTAGCTTGCTACCCCATTTGCAAAACCTTCAGCAAGTGTTGTGCCTTATGAACCATTCATTATAGAGCCCCTTTAGCTCATCAATTGATAAGTAGGAGGTATTTTTTTCAACATGTCAAATTATGATATTTTATTTCAGGGTTTAATTGCATAGTTTTTGAGTCAAACACGTGACCCATATTTCATGAGTAGTGGTTCACATGAACCCATCTCTCATGTTAATGAATGGTCCACTTAGCACTCATTGCATCTAGGTGATGCACATAGGGGTGAAGCATCGGGACTTCTCGGGAGGTCACCCATCCCAGTACTACTCCGACTCAAGCGCACTTAACCATAGAGTTTCCCCCAAGATCAAGCCCACTTAGCTTGCTACCCCATTTCATTAACATGAGAGATGGGTTCATGTGAACCACTACTCATGAAATATGGGTCATGTGTTTGACTCAAAAACTATGCAGTTAAACCCTGAAATAAAATATCATAATTTGACATACTGCAAAAAATACCTCCTACTTATCGATATTCCATATTTCATTTCCATATAGAAGCTTGATAATATATTTTGTAATCAAGAATTTACCAAGTTTAGGGGTCCACGATTCCAATAATTCCTTCATCTTTTGGTTGAATGCACTGTTTCCAAGAATGCCTTCATATTTTGGTTGAATGTGCTGATTCCAAAAGATAGTTTGCATACGTTTCTTGTTATTGCATTCAACTCAAAATAATCTTATGATCATCTTAGTGAATGGGTTCTATTAGGAATTTCATTGAATGGTTTATTATTTTGATCATATAAAACATAGATGAAATGAGATTGCAGCCTTAAAAGAGTCTACAATATCAAATCTATTCTATGGATAGAATAGCCTAAAAGCTAACTTATAGCAACCATATTCCTAATCAAATAATCCGTAGTTTTTGAATATTAGGAGAATGTAAGGAGTGTTTAGTATAGAAGGGATGCACTAAATAGTATTTTTGATTGTTATGAAAACTATACATATACTCGGTAATAGTGATAATATATATTTTTTCACCATCGCAATCACATTCAGTTCAACATTCAACTTACTTCATGAATGCATTTTTGCATTTCTCCACACTGACCAAGGCATGGGACTAAAACTCTGGGGCCAAACTCTGGCCATTTTATATATGTATAAAAAACCCATTTACAGAAATTATGGTTGTACATGCTAGAAACTAGGCACTTGACTGAAATTATGGTCAATTAATATTATATAAAACACACCCATTTATTGAATTTGTAGTTGCACTTGTTAGGAACCAGTCAATGTAGATCCAATGATTTTGGTAGCATGGGAATTAGTATCAATGGCTGCTTTGAAATTCCATTCCAAAGAGAATGAATTTGTAACTATCAGATGTTATATAGTTGCAACTTCCATGGTAAACATGTATTCAAAATGTATAGTATTGCTAACAAATTATAGATGAGAAATCTTCTTAACACTAGAAGCGGTCTTCATACCTCTATTGTTCTAATAAAATTTTGCATAGAGGTTCATGTGCATTGTCTACGCTTCCACTACATCACATGGTAATCTTCAGGCCACTTGCATTTGCTTGAAAGTTTGTAAAGCATTCTAAATAATGCATTTTGTGCATATCCTGCAATCTGGCATTCCATGAGACTACATTTCTTTGAGGCATTCTGTCAAATAGTTCACTACCTTGTCTATGCTTCCCCATTCTGCATACATGTCTACCAAAGCATTTCCAACTATAGTATCTGACAAAAATCCATGTTTCATTATGCTTTGATGGATGTCCATACTTTGTTCCAAAGTGCCTATTTTAGCACAGGCAAGGAGGATGCTGGCAAAGGTTATGGAATTTGACTTTGCACCTGCCAATTGCATAGTTTACTCCATTCACCCAAAATATTGCCACTGCTTAGTTTACACCATTCATCCGACATATTACCACTGCTCAGTTTATTCCATTCATCCAACATATTGCCACTGCTTTTCAACGTTGTTGGAACCATACCTTGCAATTACAGAACTAGTATAATCAAAATATATAAGTTTCTAATATAACAGAACATATCTTGCCATGAACTTTTGAAAATAAATATCAAAATAGAGGAGTATTCACAAATTAATGTTAAGAGATTCTAACAGATTAGGGGATTTTATTTGCAGTCATGTATCTAGAATAATTAAGATAAAAGTAACTTTTATAGATTGAAACAGAATATTGCTATTCAAAAAGCACCGGTCAAGACATCTCAGTAGTATCTCAATTCAAGAGAACTAGGTCCACTTTCCACTGGTAGTAAATAAAACAAAATTAATTCATAATATTATTTATCTACTGGCAAAGAATTATCTCAAGGTCAATATCGAAAAAAAATTGTAAGTAGTTCCACAATCTCCCATGTATCTCTTTTTTGCTGCTAGAGACATGTTGCACTCCACATTAGATAATCATGAAAAGCAAAACGGTTCAAGAAACTAGACATGCAAAATGGTATTGCTATTATGATTATAGTATTTTTTAGTTTGAGAGGAAAAGTGTTTCGGAATTCATCGCAAAAGTTTTGATAACTGGTTCCTTTTTGTTTATCTCATCTCATCTAATTTGGGGAGAAAACTAAAAATTCCTTAAAATATCACGAAATTCAGCCAATTTGAGGGCATCAACTTCCATTTTATGATGATAATTATTGACCTGGTGGTGAGTTCTAGTGCAAATGGAGCAGACTACAGCATTGCACATATGTCATTTCAAAATTTAAATTAGTTTATAGCTAGTTCTTTACCTGTTTCAATCTTGACCATTTGTTGAAAATGATCTTAGTTTGCCATTTCAGCACTTGATTTTTTTTTTTTGCATACTGGTTTGATTGTAAATGAATTGGAGCAAGTATAGAATATATTTATGAGCAAAACCCACTCGTATATAATCTTACAAATTTTTTTCTTATGTTAGTTATTTTTGCTACAAGACCTCGGGCAGATGTAGCATATTGCATCCACGCGCTTGTGAGATGTCTTGCCAAGACACACAACTGGGTGGTAATGTGCAATCCTTATTATAACATTAAAGGATAGATTGTTTTGTCTTGTGGTATATGAACCCTCTATTAAAATAGAAGGAAAAGCATGTGTCAGAGATGGCTTTTCATCTCATTCTTACTTCGTAATGAACAGATAGATATAAATAAAATTATAAATATGACATTTTGTATATTCCATGAATTCAAATGGGTGGTTCTTCCTTTAGGTGTGGCGATTATGGTGGCTTGGTTTGTTTCTAGATTGGGTTTCTCTGTGCTAAAGTTGTTCTGCAATCTTCTACATGTATATTTGACTATTTCACTTGTTATTGAATGGTTTGATCTGTTTGATAGGGGCTTCAATTGTTAGTGAGTGAACATGATTTGATGTCTTGTTCATTCATTTTGTTTTCATATTCACAAGAGTATGCAACAAGTGGCTGATTAAACTCAATTCAAATGGTTTGTTTTAGAGGCCTTATGCTACTTAGGCAGTTGTATTCCTGTCTCTTATTCCTTTTCCTTCAATTTTAGCACAATATGTAAGATTATTTGGTTTTGTACTAGTTCTTTTTTTGTTTGAACTCTCATGTGTGGGGCAAGGAATCTTGTGATTCTAAATGTTAGTTTGTTATATTACCTGTTAAATATACAGGGTTTTCAGTGAAAAGCACCTTTCATGCTTGCATGAGTGAACTTTTGGTCTCTTATTGATTCCTATTATCATGTTGGTTTTATGTCACAGGTTGCATTGAAAGCTTTAATTGTTATTCATCGCTCTTTAAGAGAGGTTGATCCCACATTTCAGGAGGAGCTAAATCATTGCAACTCATGAGGACACATTTAAAGTTAGCAAACAATTCACGTGAGTTAGAGCATTTCCAATTATTATGTCTGGCAAAAGTTCTGGCTCCATTAGCACAGGCAGAGATGATGTTGGCAAAGACTGTGGAATTTAGCTTTGCACATAACGATTGCATTCTCTTGGGAGTTGCTAAAGCCTTTAAAACTTATCCAAATTATGCACACCTTGCAATCATCGCAGACCATGAGAGCACATTTCTTTGACGCATTTTGCGAAGCAACATCTGGCAGGGACTCTAGCTGCAGTGCAGCTCTTGTTATATTTGAGTCTAGCAATGGTTTTATCAATGGCTTCTTCATCTTTAAGTGCCAAATTCACAACAAACCTATGACATAGCTAATGAGTGTCATGATTAACCTCATTCTATGTCTTGCAAAAAAAAAAAAACCTTCATGAACGCACAAGAGTAGAAAGTGTATCAATTCTTGCGACCTCCCACAATAAGGAAGTTCAAAAATTTGTAGAACTCTCGTGACCTCGAGTTTCTGGTTGACACTGTCATTGAAGTTGACTCCTCCATTAGGTGCCTTCTTGTTTGTTTGTTCCAAATAATCCTTCACTAGGTCTGACTCATGGCCTAGCCCATAGCAATTGAACTTAGAGATTTTGCATGTGGTGATGGAAGAAGTCCACTCTTCTTTGTGCAAGACCATTTATGGATATTACATTTTTGTGAAGGCATTGTTAGATGGTGCTAGGGCTTTTGTTAGCTTTTTACTATTTATGTTGGGGATCATCTCTTTCTTCCCATTCATATTTGTGCTCGACTCACTTCTTTTTTCCATAGCACCCGTTTCTTCCGTGATTGATTTCTTGTCATCCTTCTCTTCATTTGTGATGAAAACAAGATCTTGTTGTGCTGAATCCACCATGGATATTTCCTTGTTTTATCTCTTGTAATTAGCCGATAGGCTTTTAGTTGTGAGCATTATAGTGCTCGGAATTGTCTCACGCCGTAAAAATATTCACGCCCAAAACTTTTCAACTTGTCGGTTGTTCTCACGCCAGGAAAAATTATGTCAGAAACAATGTCATGTCGTTTAAATGTCCCCACGGGATACTCTACGATTTCTATTGTTTTTTTCAAAGGAAAAGGAAAGGGGAACGGTTGAAAGCAAATAACTCAGGCGAGCATATTCCGTTAAATATAAGCTTGGAATTGTCTCACGCCTGTTTTCCCGCCCTAAACATTGCCCGGGAAAATAAAATTTAAAAGGATTTCTCCAGAATGTTTTTGAAACTCTATGCTTGCCAGCCGTCATGGGATGTTACACAAATTTTAGCTTTAAATGTTAATGTATCCCATTCTCTCAGGAGTAAATGCAGAGTTCCAATATTTTCAATGTCTGCTATAGGAAAATTTACCTACCTCATACAGACGGCATTTTTTGACAAGCTCAACATTTATATTGAAACAATCTTTCGATGACTGGTGAATCTAATATAGATTGAGAAGTAAATGTAGTTAGCTGGTCGATGGCAAGATTTTTTTGCATTAAATTGCCCCCTTGATCACCGCTTGAACAACCTATAAATACAATTAAATGCAATATATTTCTTTCAACCCAAAAAATCGTTTTGGAGACGCAGCGAAGCACACACAGGGAATTGGAGATAAAGCATAGAAGTGGTACAAACACAGAAGCAGCTTCAGACTGAAGATAGAAGCAGGTACAAGTTGCTCCATTTGATATCTTTCAACTAGTTTGTAGAATTTAGATAAATATCAGTAGACACACTATTAAAAAAACTTAATCAGTGAATTGATAATATATTGACCCCTGCACCTGCATTCAGCTTTTGCATCATTATACTTGGATATTTGTAGATAAGCCCAACCCAACTTTCCATGTAATCGTGCAGTCTGTTGTTCTTTAGAAATTTCTATTTTTTCTGCATGAATCTCTTTGGTTTTTTCCTCAACAATCAAATTGATGAGTCTCTATTTCAGTAGCTCAATCTGCTTATCCAGCCTTTCACAGTTCTGCAAGAACAAAATTGTCAAAACAATATACTGACACTCCACATCAATGAATGGGAATAAAACAATATACGAGAAGACTTTGTTTGCAAATGTGGAATAATTCAACCTTGCCAGAACTAAACAGATTTTTTTTAGTTATTTGTTGAAGTCTTTGGGGTTTCAAGTTGTATTACCAAGTATAACTCCAACAGCGGATTGTCCAGTAATTTGTGGGCATTACCCTGAAAATCTTGATCTGTATCTGAGCAATGATTTCTCAGTAACATGATATCCTCAATGGCTTCTGCAGGCTTGTTCCGTTGTTGTTGTTCCCTCATTGATTGCTTTCCTAAGCAATTCTATAGCTGCTTCTGTGACCTTATGAACCAGTTGGAAACCACAAAAAAAACACCCATACATGATATCTATTCTCCCATGGTAACATATATAAACAGAAATATTAACCACATTTAAGAAAATAGTAAAATAGAAAATAGAAAAAACATGTTTTATATATAAGAATATATGCTTTAACTAAATATTGATCCTGTCATCTATTTTTTAAATTTCATTATCAGCTTCTATGAAATATTGGCCAGTCTGATGTATTTTCTACACTACCATCCTTTGTCTTATTAGATTTTGTTGTATGGGGCTTTGACCACTGTAAAAAAATTCTTTTCTAATAATAGCTTTCTCTTTTTTTTTAACGTTTCAATTCACTCCTCCAAGATTCATATGGAAGACAGCAAAAAAAGAATCATTCTCATTTACCCCTCTGTGATTTTCATCCCCTGTATCTAGGCATTCATCAAAGCAGAGGACACGGGCTACACTATACATTGATCCCTTGCCTTTACAAGCCTTCTTAGGGCTGCTGGGTTTATCAAAGGGAACATGATCATCTCCATCACGATCATCCCCAACACCATCAAATCTCTCTTTTGTTCTATAGGGTTTCTTGGGTGCATAGATAAGTTCTTGAGGACCAGCAGCAAAAGGGTCAAATGTATTATTCTCTGGAGTCTCAGCACTGCTGCATGTTTTCTCCCCCTCAAACTTTTCAGTCAATTTATCAAAGCAACACCCATCAAACTCACTCTTGGAACATGAATGACAAGAAATTTCAATCAGTGGGGTAAGGCTAGATGCTTTAGCCCTGGCACTTTCTCTACATGTAAGAGGTGTCACAGGTGCCTCAGCCATGGAGGAGGAAGAGGGAGAGGGAGAAAACGACGAGACCCCCAACATAGCCCTATCTTTGAAGCCCTCCTCTAATGTGGCCCTATCCTTAACCCTAATCCCCTCTGCAGCCATCACATATGAACTAACACCCAAGCTCAGATATGAGGTTTGGTGTTTTGGGCAGTAGGTATTTGATCTGGGAATACAGTTGGGTGTTGAGGGCAGTGAGGATTTCATTGTACAAAACCCACCTTGTAGAAATCTAATACAAACTGAAACACCCAAAAACAAACTTCACTTCCTCCATCTGCCAGCTTCACCATCTCCGCAGCAGTGTTCCTCTGTCCATAACTACGAGTTGTTGTGTCTTCTCTTTTCCCTCTTGGACGGCCCCTTCCTTGTAGACCTTTGAAGCTCATCCAAATATGCATGATAACGCTGCTTCCGCCAAAGTTCCTCTGAGTTTTTCTTTGAGCTTTTTGTAAGGTGTGTGAGCAAGAAAGAAACACGTGTGAGACACCTGGCGCAAATTCCAGAGAATTTTCTAAACTCGTCGGTTTTTCTATCGGCGTATTCCTTGAACCTCCTATGGTTAACTTCTTTTTCGCTGGCATTTTTCCAAAACGTAAAGGTAGAAAGTTTCCACGTTTGGTGGCCCACACGTCTAATGTTAGAAAGCAAATACTTAATGAACACGGTGCATTATTTTTTATTCGGTGTAAGCCAGCCATTCAATTGACTGCATTATAAACAAGAACAATGTATGAATTGTTTTTGTTCGAGAGAGTGTTGTATATGTTAATCCATGTTGCCTTATGCCAGTAGGATCAAATGCCAAACCATGCATTGTGAGTCCTTGAGATCTGTGGATGGTTCTAGCACAAGCTAGTTGAATTGGAAATTGTTTCCTAATAGTTATTTTTTTGCTGCTTGATATTTTTTGAATTGGCTTAGCAACGCGGAGTATTGGTGTCCATTGTCTGTCAATACTATTGCCATAGCATTGTGCTAGCCTTGCACGTTGATGGTGGCCAATCTTTGGATCGTCAAAATTGATCCAAACAATGTCAAAGTCATTGTATTGGGTGTATGCTTTAAATGTGCCGTCTGATCCATTGACGAGGCCGTCTTGTGTATTGTAATTCCCGGCATAGATTTCTACGAGCATATTTGGTTTCAAAAGTATTTGAGATGGTAAAGATGCTGTATGATTATAGAGACGGACTCCGTTGTAATTTTCATCATGTTCATCAATTGCATTCAATATAGTTAGCTCTCCAGTAACCATTGATAACATTTTTTGATTGTGTGCATTAACATCTTTCCTTTTGTAAAATAGGAAAGGGAATGTCGGGTCCATAGGAGGTGGGTGCAAGCAAGTTTCATTCAAATATTCTATATCATTATTTGTCTGTGAACCTATACGTATTCTATTGAGGATTGCAATAAAGTTTTCATCTTTTTGTCGCATAGTTGATTGCAATTCATAGAATTTTATGTTGTCTTTCCAAAAGTTGTATGGCATTAGTTCAGTTAAGGTTGGTGTGTTTTCAAACACAACTGAATCGAGCATAGGCTGTGCTTGGTACAAATCACCACAAAAAATTGTGTCAAGATTTCCAAAGTATGTAGTAAGCGTTTGCATTATATCTCTTAATTGTCTGTCAATGTAACGCAAAAATGATGCGCCTACCAATGAAACTTCATCTAGTAAGAGCACACGCAGTTGCTGGTAGTGCTTTGACATTGTATCAAGTGTTTCAATGCTCAATGGAACAAATTCTGACTTGTTGAAAGGTATGTGGAATGCTGAATGTAATGTTACTCCACCTATGTTGTATGCTGCCTTTCCTGTGTAAGCCACTATTAGACCTTTAGGTTTGTCAGGATCAGTATTAATGGAGTTATTATATATGCGAAGAAGAGATTGAAATATTGCTTTTGCAATAAATGTTTTCCCAGTTCTTGCTCCACCTGTTAGGAACAAGTGTAGTGGAGTTTTGTTGTTTTGTTGTTTTTTTCAATACAATGTCTTTGACAATTGCTTGTTGTTCTTTATTTAACATTCGTCTCAACTTGAAATATTCGACATTGTCCATGATATATGGGTGTTTTGCAATTTCAATTGCATTAGCAAAATGACTTTTTGGTTTGTTATGCTTTAGTGTTTCAAAATCTTGTTCTATGTTGTATGATTCTTTGTATGGCTTTTCATTTGGAAGGATTGACTGGTTGTGAATGTGATTATTTTCAAAATTGATCTCATCGACAACTTTGTCAATATCACCCCATTTAGAATTGATCTTGTAATTGTATTTGATACGATTTGCATTAATTGTGTTTTCATGAAATGAGTAAGCATGGTGCCATGTATCAAAACCATGCTTAAGTGTCTTTTCATTTATTGTAAAGGGCACATAAAGTAGCAACTGTTCTCTACAATAATTTTCCAAGTCAAGATGTTTGCTAAAACCGATAAAGCGTATGATATTTGGTTTAGCTTTTTGATGCATTGGTTTTCCATCCTTTCTATATTCTGAGACAAATTGTGCAAGACAAATATGCATAATTGGTTCTGGTCATGCTATGTAGTAGTCTATTAAAGACTTACAAGCAATATTTTCTGATTCATCTGGTTCATTGTTCAATTGTTTCACTGACTTCAGGACAAAAGTTTGATCACTATCAGTTCTTGTATCAATGAATATACATTTTCTTGAGCTATAGCTTAGTGGAAGTAATAGAACAATGTAAGCAGCTTGCTGTGAAGACATTTGTTGTAGGTTGAGTAATGCATTTCCAAGTTTACTTATCATTTTAATAGCATCGATACTATTTTGTTGATGGTCCTTACGGATTCTTTTAAATGCGTATGTCATTGTTTTGTCCACTTTTGTCATGTATGAGCTACAATACATTGCTGCAGCGTATGCATTAAGTACAAACTGTGCATCTGTATTTGCTTTCCATATATCAGGCATTTTTTTTGAAAAGCTATTATTCCATATCTCTGAAGGGTTTCGTTGCAAGAAAATTGTAGGCCTATGGATTGTTGATTTTATAGCTATGATGTAATCATCTTCATTCATATTCATGTGTTCTAGAAACATTTGGAAGGAGAATGATTGTTCATAATTAGAATGTTCTAACACAGAGAAGATTTTTTTTGTAATTGAAATTGTAACTTCATTGGTTTCATTCAATGGTTCTAGAACCATAGTTTTTTTCATTGGTGGAAATGGGAAGTTGTATTTACAATAATGTTGCTTTGATTTCCTACATTGCTTTGTATGGTGGTGCTTGTGCACCATAGCCATTTCTGCAGTCAAATTATTACTATTATAACTGATGTATTTGTCAATAAATTGTTCAATGTCCACGGTTTTATCTTTACCATAAATTGGTGCATCTCTAATCCATAAGAGGAAGTGGTCATGTTCATTGCCACGATTTTGAAATTCAGTTACAGAGAAATAATCCATGGCTTGTCCGAAGAAAGAGCTATCTGCAAATATCAATTGTTTTAGTGAATTAATTCTATGTCTATAATAACGTACACACGTCACAGGATCTTTTTTGATGAGGTAGAAAATATTGTTCTCATGATTTGTGTCATATTGTTGTTGTGAAGATGCGTGATATGTATTATGCAAGTATTCAAGTGTGTTTGATAAGTGTTTCCAATTTTGTTCAGCACTAGTAAATGTAAGGAAAAATGTAGGTGGTCCAAGTTGTCGTATCATAACAAAAAGATTTTTTTTTCAATTGATGTAAATAATATGGAGATATTCTTATTCTTTTGAAATCAACATATCCAATGTCTGATTTGAGTATTTGCTCTAGGTTAGGTTTGCATTTGACATCTTTTGCTATTAGCTTTCTACCTTTTAGCTGTCCTTTACGAATTCTTATCCACATTGTAGATAGTACTTGATGTATCAGTATCTTGATAGTTTTAAAAAATAGATTGGTTGTATGGTATGCGAATTGTCTATTTGAATTTCGTAGCTCCCATTGTGCAATTTTTTGATATGAGAAATTCTTGACAATGTTATCATCACGCGGGTTTCCAAAGAACAGTGTAGGGAAATTCATTTCTTCAGCATAAGTATCTTTAAAGATTCCAATAGGGTGATAGTTTTCTGCAGGGGCAACTTCTATAACTTTGTCTTGCATTTCATGTATACATTTAGATTTCGTGAATCCATGTATTAAGGTTTCACAAGGATTTAGATGATCCATATCAGAGTCAGAGTTAGTTTCATTTGTACAATGTTCATTGGCTATGTCACTTTCATTATTGATTTCAAGAGATTCTTTCCAGTTCCTATTTAATTGAACTTTTCCCATTTTGTATAGTCTTGTTTTGCTTAATTGGTTCAAAGCTTTTATTATAATAGTTGATCGAACCATTCCTTTTTGAAAAGCATTTTTGTATTCTAGTCGTCTTTTAAGAGCAACTGCAATTGTCGACGTTTCATTGGTAGATCATGGCAATGCATTTTGTATAATATTCATGTTGACTGGCACATTGATAATAGATCCAGTCAATCCTATTTGAGATCTTTTGTACCCTAATTCCCAGATTTGTGCAAATACAATCCTCAGTGAAACAAGACGTTCTTCCAATTGTGTAAGTATCTTTACATATTGCAAAGGTTTATTCATTCGAATATGTTGCGGTGTTGCATACCTAGGAAGCTTGCATTGATTCAATGTTTTATGGCATATGCGACAAATAGAATTTGTCAATAAATTGTGATTTTGATTTGTTAGTTTATAATATGTTTGTTTTTCTTTGTCCTTGAAAGTCATAATGTCCTTTTTAAAATGCAAAGTCTGACAAATTGTGCATACATGTCTTGGTGTGTCTTGAATTTTTCTTTGGAATAATTCTATTGGTGATGTTAAGCATTTGTTTTTTTTGGTTGCATTTTTCTTTTTTTGATTGCTGCGTATTTGTTGTTTGATCTTTCGAAGCGATGTAGTGTTGCTATTGACTATCTTTTGTTTTTTAACAAAGTTACCAACATGAGGTTGTTGATTAGTCCTTAGGTACTGTTTTATTGTCCTAGATGAGATTTTTGATTGGATATTAATTGCTTGTATTTGATAGGGTATGAGTGGTTCAAAATGTCCATGAAGGGGATTTGTGTCATGAAACAAGATAGAGTATGATTGCCCTTGGGACAATTGATTGAAATGTAGGTATTTTTTGCCTGATGTGATTGACCAAAGACATATTTGGATTCCTAGCCACTTGGATAACCAACGAATACAAAAAATGTCTCCCCATAGACCAACTTCATTGTTATGTGTAGTCGGTGTTGCAGAAATACGCATTCGCTGGAGATACTCTTCAACGTTTCCTACATTGTGTAATTCATTTAATGTGTGACTATCCAATTCATAATTATATGAGGTAATTGCTTCTGCATCATGTTGTGCAAAGCAGCTCAAGAAATAGTCTATTGTTCCATTGCGCAATTAAATTGATGTGTATTTAGAATGAAGTAGAAACTGTAATGAGTCAAATAAGCAATCGCCTACATTATATTTAAATGCATGAACTCTATGCAGCCCTTCATTTTCTAGTGCGAAATCGATATTTGAAATGTGAGGTTGTATAGTTAATTTGTAATTGTCTATATCTATGATTTGTTTTTGTTTTTGATTTATTGACAGCCTTGCTTTGTTCATTTGTTCGCTCAACTGAGGACAATATTGCCGATATTCAAATACTGTAAACAGGGTGCACCTGTAATATGTTGATAATCATGTGTTAGTGAGGTCTGAACATGCAAAACCACAAAAGGCATATTAAACAATTGAAGCAAGAAGTAACTTGTGACCTAAAAGCAATGCCTAGTTACAAACTTAGAATTCACTTTGTTTACATTTTTCTTATTTTAAGTTGGAAGTAGGCATTTAAAAATAGATGAGTTCAACCCTAAAGTACTAAATAGTCAACACAAAGTTTAAAAATTCTGAAAATAACTGTTATGTAAGTCTAAACAGTACAAATCATAATTGAACACTACAAAAGATAATATTCCATAATGTCACAACCTTAGGTCTCAAATAATTTGCAATTTGCATATATGAATAACATATTGAACAGTAAAATTGAAAACAAAAAAAGAAACAAACAAAGAAGACAATTAATAACAAATACTACAAACCAAAGAAAGAATCAGTAGTCATATCTGCTAACTTCACTACCACACTCATAAAACTGTTAATCCAACAACCAAACAATTAGCGAGGGAATACAAGGTCAGTCCTATGTCTTTTTCCTTGTTGGCATTCGGTTAAAATTGTGAAATATACATACTTGTTGAATTTCAGGTTATAATGTTTGATGTTTTGATTTCTACTTTGTATTTTACAATTGTCTGTTTGACAGGAAAATGCATAGGTGCACTTATGAAATTGGCAAACCTAGGGGGGTTATTATACAAAGTTAATTCATTTGATACTCGGCATGGTGTATATTTCATGCATACCTTATGGCATTACAAGAAAGTACATTATGTGGGTACAAGATGGTGTAGCCATCGGCATAAGAATTAACATCGGCAATCTTATGGACTGTCTCCCCGAAGTAGAGTCTGTCACCGATGGCCTTTTGGCATCGGTGTAGCTTTTGCCATTGGTGGAGTTTGGATGAGTTTCCCCGATGTGTATTATCTACCGATGGGCTGTGCTCATCGATATAACACTTAAACTCGGTGGAGTTTCAAATTGTCTCCCCGAAGGGAGGTTTCTCGCCGAAACAAGAAAGGTGATCGGCATAACTGTCAACGTCGGTGTGCTTTGGAATTGTCTGGCCAAAGGGGGGTCTTTCGCCGATGGAAGGAAGAAGAACGGTGTCGGGAAGACTCACGCTGATACAATGCTCATCGGCGAAACGAACAGCGATCGGAGCAAGGTTTAAAGGCTTCGCCGATGGGATGGATCACGGCGATGTAAGGCGATGGATGAAGTTGATTCATTTGATACTCGGCATGGTGTATATTTCATGCATACCTTATGGCATTACAAGAAAGTACATTATGCGGGTACAAGATGGTGTAGCCATCGGCATAAGAATTAACATCGGCAATCTTATGGACTGTCTCCCCGAAGTAGAGTCTCTCACCGATGGCCTTTTGGCATCGGTGTAGCTTTTGCCATCGGTGGAGTTTGGATGAGTTTGCCTAATGTGTAATGTCTCACCGATGGGCTGTGCTCATCGGTATAACATTTAAACTCGGTGAAGTTTCAAATTGTTTCCCCGAAGGGAGGTTTCTCGCCGAAACAAGAAAGGTGATCAGCATAACTCTCAACGTTGGTGTGCTTTGGAATTGTCTGGCCGAAGGGGGGTCTTTCGCCGATGGAAGGAAGAAGAACGGTGTCGGGAAGACTCACGCCGATACAATGCTCATCGGTGAAACGAACAGCAATCGGAGCAAGGTTTAAAGGCTTCGCCGATGGGATGGATCACGGCGATGTAAGGCAATGGATGAAGTTGATTCATTTGATACTCAGCATGGTGTATATTTCATGCATACCTTATGGCATTACAAGAAAGTACATTATGCGGGTACAAGATGGTGTAGGCATCGGCATAAGAATTAATATCGGCAATCTTATGGGTTGTCTCCCCGAAGTAGAGTCTCTCACCGATGGCCTTTTGGCATCGGTGTAGCTTTTGCCATCGGTGGAGTTTGGATGAGTTTCCCCGATGTGTATTGTCTCACCGATGGGCTGTGCTCATCGGTATAACATTTAAACTCGGTGGAGTTTCAAATTGTCTCCCCGAAGGGAGGTTTCTCGTCGAAACAAGAAAGGTGATCGGCATAACTGTCAACGTCGATGTGCTTTGAAATTGTCTGGCCGAAGGGGGGTCTTTCGCCGATGGAAGGAAGAAGAACGGTGTCGAGAAGACTCACGCCGATACAATGCTCATCGACGAAACGAACAGTGATTGGAGCAAGGTTTAAAGGCTTCACCGATGGGATGGATCACGGCGATGTAAGGCAATGGATGAAGTGGAGGTTGTCGGTAAGAGTCACACTGACAGGTAGTCATCGACCAGACATGCTCCAAAAATATACATCACCTACATTAACTAACAATCCACAAAACAGACTATCGGTGGCATTAAGCTTAACTGTTAACATCAACTGTATCCATTAACATTAAATTTAACCTTGCACAGATTTTGCATGATCTTAGTGGTGGTGGTAGTTGTATATATGATGACACATCATTAAAAAATATTCATTTATCTCTCTGGCTTTTACGAAACCCAATTCTATATATGCAAATGTGTAAAGACTATAAAGCATTGATTTTATTTAAGTGGCAGTTGTTTAGAGGTGGAGAAGAATCCATTGACATGTCATGTAAGCCTGTTCTAAATTGTGGAAGAGAATGAAAGAGCAGAAATATTTAATGAAAAAAATCAACCCCAGACATTATGGCCACGGAACAGGGAGAAAGCAACTTAAATCAACTCCAGGCATTATGGCCACGGAACAGGAAGAAACCAGCTTTACTAACCACAAGTCTGCACAGACAATTAACAATGGCATACAAATTTTTCCATTTTATTTCTGCTCATACAAAATTAACAATTTTTTTGCTCTGTATACAATGGTATTAATGATTGTTAGTATGTAAATACTAATTGTTGTAATTTCAATATTTCTAGGAATTGACCCATTATTGCTTAGTACTTCCTGAGAATTCCTATCAATCAGCATCGATCCCTGACTGCTTATTAAATCAGTTTTCTCATGCTATTTTGATTTTTGTTATACTTGTTTTATTGGCATGGGGTTTCTTCCTTTAGCTATTAATTGTTTACAAAGTTTAGACTAATTGTAATTTTTGATCTTCTTCTGGTCCTCGTACGTGGGGTTGATTTTATTGATGTGGTGTTTGCTCTTTCCTATTGATTCTGATGGAAGTACTGCAAAGATCAAGGCAATGAAGTGGTTGAAGGGAAAATGCAGGTAGACAATGTCGTGGCTATGGGAGTAGAGGTTGAGCAAGACAGGTTGGTGATGGGGCTGGTGGTACTGACGGTGCATCTGAAGTTCCAGTAAAGCTTTGGCTATTGATGCTGCCTGTACTTCTCCTATGCAACTCTGAAAGAAACAAGTTTCACCCACCTTGTGCATGGATTTTTTGTGTGTGTAATTGAAATTTTCTCTTACCGACAGGAAATTTACAGCAGAGGAATTTTGTGCCGGCGACAAAAAATCTTCAGCAAAAAAGTTCTCTGCTAGCCATGGAAAATTTATAGAAGAAGAAATTTCTGTCCTTGACGAAAAATTTACAGAGAGGAATTTTGCGTCAGTGGTGGGAAATTTAGAGCAGAAGCATTTTCTTCCAAAGAGGGAAAATTTACAGGGGGATTTTCTGTGAGCGGCAAACCGAAAATAGGGTGGTCTATATGTGCTTTTTCCAGCGATGTAAGAGAAATATTGGGTTTTTTGGGTTGATTAAAAATTAAAAATCAAACATTTCTGAAAGCCCTAAGGATTCGAATGCTTTACAACATTTTTATCGCAGCAATAGCTCATGAGGGTTACATTCTGTCCAGCTCTTTTCAGGTTAGATCCATTTTGTGCCAAATTTGCTTGAAAATACAATACTATAAAATACTCTCTTTTAGTCTCAATATCTATCTATCATTTTAGACATTAATTCAAAAATAGATATTGTTGCTAATGGGAAAAACATATATCTAGTAAACAGGAGGAAATTAGGATATTAGATGATAGTTGCGCAAGTTAACAGGTTACAAACCTTATTTTGCAGGCCCACAAAGAGATTCAGCAACCATTGGTTCAGGTTCTCAGCATCTTTTGCACCGGTTCTCACAGTTTCTCCACTGGTTCTCAGCTTGTCAAGTTGGTTGGTTCCGCTCTCAGGCAGTTTGTTCTAAACATCTATAATAGTGCTATGAACATGGCCTATTAATTTGAAGATTTTGGCATAAGATTTTGGCAAAGATTTTTTACGAAAACATTCAAGAACATTCAATGTCTCGAATACATTTCTATCACATCATGTACTTTATACATTTATAACAAATAAATACTTCATTAATGGCAATTCTAATTGTCCTCCACAAAATTATTTTTCTTTTAAATATTTTTAAAAATAATTTCTCTCCTTACTGTTTGAGGATTTGCCCAATAGAAAACAAGATAAATAGTATTTTCCAAGTTTGAAAATAGAAAAAATAAATTACAAACTATAGTGTATTTGCTTTTTTTTTTAATTCTGCTCAACAATTGGCTGACTGGGTTGGAAAAATTGCATCTAACCGATACATAAGTAATCCTGCCAGCGGCAGGAACTAAAAATTGTTTTATGTTTACTTAGTAACCATTTTCCAGAGCTTTATTTTGTTTCTATGTGGAATACAATTTTCTCCAGCAGTACATGGAAATAGATGAAATCAAGATTGAGCACATCTTTTTGACTATTGTCAACACTCCCCCCACTTATGACCAGCGTATACTTTGTTATGCCAGTGGCCGGCCACAAAAACAAAACACTTTTGACTTCATTCAATAGATTTTGTAAAGAGGAGAGAAATTTTGTAAAGATGAATAGATGGATAACGTGTATAAGTTGGAAAATATTGTATACTATGTATAAGTGAGATAGCAAAATATTCTAAAAATCTTCGAGAAATTAATTTCTAAAGTTAATAGATTGTTAAATTGAATTTAGTTTTAGATAAATCTATTTTAGGAGAGAATTATAGTTTTAGAAGAAATTATTCTTAAATTTCTTGTGGTGCAAAGTGATGTAAACTTTAGATAAACTATTATTAGTTTTTGTAATTACTAGTTGTATGGTTCTACATTTAGAATTACTAGATAGAGTATATAAAATTTGTATTCATGTAATCCATCTATGGTTAACATTTGTGTGTTTTCAATTTAATTATGTTTTACTTAGGATTTTTATTGTATGTTTTTTCTGTTGTGTTGTTCTCAAAATCAGCTACGCTCATTTTGTAGACAACCCCACGAAACTTGTCCGTTTCGTGAATCTACACTCTAAGATCGCAAATCGAGAAAAGATTTTCTTGTTCTCGTGCGAGGTCAGTTGACATTTTAAAACTCGTTTGCGACATTTCCTTGAATTAATTTCTCAATATTGGCGAAGAAAATTCAAGTCGTAAATTGGTTAGGATGTTAAATTTAGTCGTTTTTGAGTTAGAAAATTTTTGACTCTTGATATGCAAGAGCGGCGAAATTTGCCGCTCCTGCATACCTCTTTTTGACTACACATGTAAGGTCGGCAAATTTTGCCGCTCCTTCATGTGTTATTCGTTTTGTTTTTTAAACATGTGTAGTAGCGGCAAAATTTGCCGCTTCTACATAAGCTTTTCCCTTTTTCATGTAGAGGCGGCAAATTTTGTCGCCACTACATACTTTCTTTTGTTTTTGATCCGAAGCCGGCGAATTAGGTCGTCACTGCACGTTTCGACCAAACACCTGCATCGACGGCCGGAAACTCCGCTAGCATAAGATCCTGGGGATTTTGGTCACGCAGTGCCATTAATGGCCACTCGTGCCACTCGCCCAGCGTTTATGCGCAGGTTATATATTGTGTTTTGATGGTTGTTTAATTATTTCGTTTTCCCGAGCTATCCTCCAGACTTCTTATTCACCGCTCGACTGCGTCATCGATCCCCGCCATCTGTCTTAGGGTTTCGGATCTAAGCATGGGTAAGTTTCTTCGTTCTACCTTTTCTTTAAAGTTTAGCATAGGTTTTTCGCGTTCGATGTTTGTTTCTTAGTTTTTATTTATGTTTTCGTTTTTGTTTACTAGGTTTGTTGTTTTCGTTTTGTGTTTTCATCTAGGTTTTGCCCTAGGTTTTCACCCTGAAACCCTTAGGTTTCTGCTCCCTTCTCCAAGCCCTAGCTGTATGCCACTGTTGTAGCATCGGCGTATTTCGCCGAGCCTTGCTAACAACTAAGTGACCCTTGCCAAGTTCCAGTCGGTGGATTCCTCGGCCCTCGCACTCAAACCTGCTAATTTCACATTACAATGCAACAGCGGCAAAGTTCGCCGCCCAGACTTCTTACCTTTCAAAACAAAGTCGGCGAAATTCGCCGTTCAAACATGAATAGAACTTCCCCATGTGGTGTCGGCAAAATTCGCCGATGGAACATCGAAAAGCAAAACTTTCAACTGGTTATCAATATGCAGTGTCGGCGAAATTGGCCGCTCATACAACCTTTCATTCCTTTGCATGTAATAGCGGTAGAATCCGCCGCTCGTACCAAATTTTCCACAACACATGCAAAGGCGGCAAAATTCGCTGCCGATGCAAATATACCAAAACCCTCATATGCAAGAGCGGCGAATTTTGCCGCCCGTGCAAAAAATATACCAAATTTTCCTAACACTGGAAAATTTCTAATTTCATTTTCCCGAGCCCGCTTCTCCTCTGATTCTTGGCCAGCTCGCACTATAGCCCTTTTTCAAGCGCACTCCCATAGTCGTGATCGTCAACATGCAATTTTCCCAGATTGCCCATATTTTCCCTGATTGCATGATCATGATTTCTGTTGCAGTTTCTCTTGCGGAGCTCCATTTCAACGTCAAACTTCTTCTCAGTGAAAGTTCGTCCAAATGACTGACTTGTCCCCGAAGAAGGCAAAAGCTATGAAGTACAAATATCAAGGTGTTTTCCCAATCACCTCAGTCCACTCTAATGTTGAAGATATTAGAGATACAGAGATTGGCCATGTTGATATGGCTGAGTTCGTAGAGAGAACCAAGTCAAACAACCCCAGTGCTATGATGAGGAAGATAGTGGAAAGTAATATTCATCTAGTTTCCTCCTTCCCGGTGGCGGCTCACAATACAGAATTTGTCCTTCAGTGTGCCCATTTCTACAACAAAGATATCAGAGCTGTGGTGGACGCCAGTGGTAATGTAATAATCAGGTTGGATCCTGAGTTCATTGACAAGGTGTTCATGTGTCCTCCTGCAACAGAGGTGTTGAAGCTTGATTTCATCGAAGCTCAAAAGGAATATGACAAGAATCCAGAGAAGGCAAAGAAAGTAATCAACAACAAATGGTTGAAGACTGCGAGGTCAAGTTTGTCTAGATGGCCATGTAGCTTTCCTCGAAGCGATTTTGTGGAAGAAGTTGGTGATTTGATTACCCTCCTCAGCAGGATAAGAGGTTTGTCATCCTCTTCACAATTTCATGAATGGATGTATCCCTTCATTAAGGTCATACTCCAAGGCAAGCAGGTTATTTTCTGGGGAGAGCAAATCAGTAACGCTCTGCATGATCAGCTGACGAAGGTATCCACTACCTCCAAGTTCTTCATGACTTCCTACCTGGTATACATTGCAGCCTCCATGAGGATTTTTCTGGGATTATCATCAGAAGGGGATAGAAGAGTAGTCCCAGTATACCAGTACTATTCTCAACTAACGTTGAAAGGTTCAATTCACCATTTCAGGAGAGTGAATGATGCATTCTTTGCTGTATTCTTGTGTCTTTTTAATCCCCAACTGGAGCAGAGAAGAATTTCAGATGAGGCATGGACAGTGGTTAATGGTTTTGGTTGTATGTTTTTGCAATTTCCATCTTTCTCCTACTTAAGGGTTGGCTTTTTCCAAGGCTACCCTTATATGCTTCCAAGGTTTCCTTCAGATAGATTGGTCTTGATGGAGTTGTGCAGGCAAATGATTGTCGTGCATAACAAACAGATGGAACTCAAGAAGCCCGGATTTAGATTTCCTGTAGAAATCGGCAGATACTCAGTATTGACTGCCGCAAAGGCAAGGGCTATGGAGACGGAAATGCAGTTGGTCACCATGAAGCAATTCAAGAGGAGACCAAAGTTTGATTACCGGGGCGTAAAGGATAAAATCAAGAGGAAAACACAGTTCCATGAACCCATGGTGGAAGATGTCTGGATAGATTTGAGAACAGAGGAAGACATCAGGAAACTGGACTATAGCAGGCTGTCTCTAGAGCAAATTGAATACCTAGGACTTGTTGATATTCCAGAAGACCTTGTGGATGATGGCGAATTAGTTGATGCCAAGTATGAAGTAGAACAGATAGCTGGTACTCCTCTACCGCCAATCCAATGGTCCCAAAAGGAGCTGACTTCGCTAAGGAAGAGATTTGAACCCATATTGGCTAACACCAATAAGTGGCTGGAAGATAAAGGAATTACGCTGAAGGAATTCCTCACTGGTTCAGAAACTGAAGTACAAGAGCAGACTGGTAAGAGGGTTGAAAACAGAACGAAGAATAAGAGTGATGCTCCATCATCCTCTAAAACACATAAACCTAAAATCAGATTTGTAACAAAGAAAGCAAAAGTTGTTGAGGAGGAACCTGAAGCGAAAGATATGGAAGTTGAGGAGCCAGTGGCCAAGGATCCAACAACTGAAGAGCCAGTTACAGAAGAGATGGATGTTGAAGACAAGGATTCAGAGCAACAAGATAAAGAGGCCTTGTCTCCACAAGACAATACACCTGTTGCACCCCCTGTGCTTGCTTTCCCCATTGTCATTCCTTCCTCTGAATCCCCCTCTCCTCCTAAAATAATTTTTGATAATCCCCAAGGCACTTTTGAAAATGTTCTCCATTCTTCCGATTCAATTCCTAGTTTGTCTTCTTCGTCATTTGATATAGGAGATACTTCTATGTTTGATCATTTTGTGATGAATACTGAGCAAGTTTCAAGTGCCAATGTAACAGGTGCGGTTTTTACCAACACCCCGCCTATTGTTTCTACCACCAGCACAAGTACAGTTCCAGTAACACCAGTGGTAGGAATGGACTCCAATGTGAATATTTCTCTGCTGCCACCTTGGTTGTCAGCTTACACGCCAAAGAGGAAAAAGCAAGTCATCTCTCCAGATGATTTTGATTTCACTAAGCTGGCACCTGCAAAACCTAAGGCTCCGAAGAAACCAAAGATCCTTTCAAGGGTACTTGAAGAAAAGGGGCAAAAAATTTTGGAGATAGCAAAACCCCCACAGGATGCAACTGTTGAAAATTTTGACATGAATGACTACTCAATTTCTAGGGTTGAATTGGGCAAAATCACACATGAAAAAATGATATGCAGTCAGCCATGGACATCCTGATCCAGAAGTTTGACAGGGAAAAAGAAATGAAAGATTACTATAAGGCAAAGGCAGAACAGCTGACTGCAGTGGTAAGAAAGATCACTTTGAATTCGGAAGCAGTTACTCCAGAGGCCGTATCTGTAGAAGACCCTGTCATCCTGAAAGCGGAAAAGACTCACCTCCAAGGGAAAGTACTTGAAGAGTACTTGGACAGGATGCGAGCCCAGGGAATCTCTTTGCTCACGGAGGTATTTGAGAAAACGGATAAGATGAAGAGAGTAAGGGCAGAACTCAACGATCTCATTGATGCCATCTCTCATGATATTGAGCGCACAGAGGATACTCATGATAAGTGGGTGGAAATGAGGAAGCTGAAAATGAGCACTTTAATATCCATTGGCGCCATTTCCAACAGGGATTCATAAATAGAAACAAAGGAAGCTCTAATGTACAGGAGCAATGTGCTAAGAAATTTGATCAAGGATCTCGAAGCTGCAAAGGAAACCAGTGAAGAAAATGATGTTAACATTTTGCATAAGCTGGAGGAGTTGCCTTGTAAATTGGTATCACAGGATAACCAGTTTCTTTCTGCAGAAGAAATGGTTAAGGAATTTGAGGACATGTTTCAGAAAGAATTTGAAGACAAGGTATTTTCAATAACTTCTGTGGACAGCATATTAGACAACCAGTTAACCTTGGACAATTTGAAAACCAGGTTAACCAATCATGCCAAGTCAATCACTACAGTAAGGGATGCCATAGTGAGGGCCAGGATGATCTTCAAAAACACATTCAACCCAGATAGCATTGAAATGCAGGCGACCTTCACTATGTATGATGACCACGTGAGAAAAGGTGGTGACACAAATTGAAGCAGCTAGTTTTTCCCTTAGTTTATTTTCTGATTTTCAAATGTACTTTCAAAACAATTTTGGACATTTTTACATGTACATTTTTGATATGCAATTACATGTAAAAAATAGGAAGTCCCAAGTCAATAAGGACTCCTATTTTTGAATAAGTCAAAGTAGTTGTAGTTTTCCTAGATTTTCTCAAGGTCTTTCCCTATAAATAAAGGGGACCTCTTTTGTAAATATTATCTTTTGTCTATTGCAAGAAAACTCTGGCGAATTGAAAAGCAAATCAAGACTTTGTGCTTATTGTGAAAATCAATATTCAAATATTCATCAATACAAGAAAGCAAGTTCAATTCCAATCTTTGTGTTGGGATTATTTGTGTTATGATAGTTTTGTTCTTATGTCTTGCTATCATAACCTTAATTGATAATAATTGGAATGTGGAGTTTGTTTCAAGTGATTGAAGAGCGCCCTTAATTTGATTCTAATAAACTTTGTATTATCAAATCGTTTGTGGGTTATATGTTCATGTTTGTGAAAATACAACAGTTTGGGGACTTTGTGCTGCAAGTTGTTATATTTGAATTACTTTTATCATATTGAAGAGGAGTGAAGACTTTGGGCTGCATTCTGCTTCAAAGAAGTTCTGGTTACAAGTAGTGAGTGAGGTAACAGAAAACTTTGTGTTTCTGTGATATTGTGATAATTTGTAAATTTTATATCAAGAGTTTGAAGTATAAACATCTATTCTGAAAAAAGAGAATGAGATGAGATGGAACCACCACCAACTTAGTTTTAGTGTACATAAATTTGATAAGTTGTTTGATTCGCAAAAGTTAAGCAATTAGAGGGAACCTCCCCTTGCTGAGAGGAGAGACTTTGTCTCATCATAGCTGTGGCTGATATACCCATTTTGCCATTAGCAAGTTAACGACAAAATATTCACCCAACATGTTGAGAGTTAAAAAAAAATATGCATACAGTTTTGGGATTAGGGTTTTAGTTTTTTTAAGATTTTTATCGATATCAATATCCTCTTTGCGAACCCATCACGCGCTATGAGAATAAATGAAAGAGCACATAGCATATTTGTGAACAGACGTGGCATGAAGCTGTTTGAGGGCATGTCTCCTAGTGCGTTACATACCGTGCCCCTTTTCTTTGGGAAGGGTTTGAGAACAAATCCGGATTTGAGGGTTTCTAGGATTTTAATAAATCCTTGCTTAGGCTATGAGCTTTTCGTTGTCTAAACAAATTCATCCACTTTTACACTCATTATTCATGCCATGCATATATTCTCAAAACTTCTCAGGACTGTAATGAAGATGGCATTCTATTCATGCACTTTCATTTGAGAATAAGTTGGTGTACGTTAATGCCCTAATAAATTATATTTGTGTAATTAGTGGACACTAATATCTAAAATTAAAATTAAAATACCTTAGTAAATTTAGGTACCCGCAGCATTCCCATGTCATGTCTGCTTCCCCGTTCACAAGTCACCTCCCTTTTCAATCCACAATCCCAACCCGAGAGTATTGTTATATATACAGTTTATCCTTGTGGGCTATTTTTCACTTTCAATTGAACAACGCCATATAAAATGTTCAAAAATTACATTTGTTAATTAATAAAATGTATTAAATACTAATATAGAATTTTTTTACATTTGACAAAAAATTCATATGTGATTTTTTTTCAATGTTTTCTTTTTAGTGGTTTAGACCAAGGCTTAAATTTGACAGTCAACCTTGCTTGCAAAGCAATTTTTTTATGACAGTTATCTGTGACATACTTTAGTATAAGTAAATTATAAAAATCCAAATATATATTATCATAATCCTATATAAATTTTGACAGTTTGTCCAAAATCTCTCCTTTCATATGATACGGTCTTTTCAAAAATTCAGATGTATACAGTACTTTAGAGTTAAAATGTCTAAATAGAGCTATATAACTGTCAAATTTAAGCCATGGTTTAGACTGTAAAATAAGAATATATATTTACTATTCTTTGGATACAAAATATTTGCTATATGTAATACTTATTAACTTTTTTGTTAAATGGAGTAGTTGTCATCCCCAAGCTGGCTGTGGGACGTGTAGGTGAAAGTTAACCAAAAATTGCATAAATTATAAAATACTAGTTGAAAGTTCAACAAATTTGTAAACACATTTAATTGCCTGGGTAGAATGACTATCTAAGAATCTGAACTAGCACATAAAACATTGCAGACCGGTAGATTTTTTACCCACCAGTTGAATATTTATTTGTTATTTTTTCGTATGACTATATATTTAACACGCATAATTGTGTATAAATTGTAGATTTGGCTATTAATAATAATCGGAGAATGTATTTTTTAAAAAAATTGTAAGTGTTTTTTCATCAACATTTTAGATTACTATGGATATATCATTAAGATGATTAAAATATATATATCCCACACTTCAAAAGATTTTGTTTGTTTTATATTTAATTAACTAATGTTAAAATTATGTTTTGTTAGATGTTTAAAATGAAGAATTTACTATTAATTTCAATTTGTAATTTTCAAGTATATATATTTATAGCATATTGCTCTTCATATTTTTTATATAATTTTTATGTATGGTTTCAAAATATAATTTAGGTCTTTTTCCATAGTTTTATTTTTTGTTTCTTTTGTGTGTTTACTATGGTCCTTCAAAAGCCGCGCCTTACTCATAGCTGGAGCTTGTTTGCACAGTGGTCGTGTTTCCCATTTTGACTCAAAACAGCTGCACCATCTATATAAATGGATACGCATTCCTGTAGCAACACCTTTGTGTTTGATCTTCAAATGGTTAGGAATATTGAAACTTTATAGAGGCCGAGATAGGGTGGGCCATACATGTGAAAAGATTTGTATACATAGTTTGGTTTATTTTTTAATTTTTATTACTGACAAGGATTTAATTAAATAAGAATTAAAGTAAGTAGTCCATTGTTTTTTCTTCCCAAAAAATATTAGTATTTTAAATAATAATAATATGAATCGTTTTTCTTATATCTTGTTGGTTTATTGATCTATTTTTAAGGAAAATATAATTTATGTTTCTATCTTTAATCTATTTTCATTTAATTTCAATTCCATATTTTAAAGATGAGTTATATGACTTTATAAAACTTATATAAATAATCTTGTTTGTGTTTTTACAAATTTAATATAACATTATTGCATTTAATTTCTAAATTTTAAATAGATTTGTAATTTATATGAAAAAAAAAAATAGTTATAGAATCATGATTAAGTATAATTAATGCACCCACAATTTTTATGTTAGTGGTAATGAAAGATAGTATGTCTACTTAACAACTTTCTCACCCATGAAATTGATAGTTTTGTGGATGTATTTTTTTTAGGTTATGGCAAATCCACTGCAACCAAATCACATAATTGAGATTTCAAGCAGTGGTCCTGAAGCCACTGTAACAAGTCCAACATCATCAATTGGGTCAAACACGTCAGTCAATTGGAATGGCTTTTATGAAACCGAAATTCAAAATTTCGCAAGATGTCTGACACTTAGTTGTAATCAAATTGTCCAAAAAGTGAAGGCAACTAGCGTAAATGCACACACTGTGCAAGAATCTGACATTATAGCTATGCAAGAAACTGCAAATGAATTCCATGTGACATGTGATAAATTAGTTGGTTTTTGCACTTTTCTGAGAGAAATGTACAATGATGGATATTTTGGACATGGTGATGCTCCTCGTCTTCTTCGTGCATTTCAAGACTACATGACCTATATGTAGTATGATAGTAATATTGTTGTGCCCTATAAAAATCTTCTAATAGTTGAATATGTACTACCCCTTTGTACTTCAAAACTATATAAACTATATGTAGTATCGTAGTACAATTATGCCCTACGTTGTTTACCAACAATTGAAGCTGTACATCATCTTTTATATAAATAAAATGTTGGAAGTTGTTTTAGTGTTTTTCTTTTACACTATTTGCTCATCTTACATCAACAAAAAATAATTTATCCTATGTGTTTATTATTTTTCATGTATACAATGTACATTGGAACAATTGAAGACTTTTGTTATGTAATATGCAATGTGCCTATGTAACAATTGAGAACTTTTGCTAACACTTTCTCATCATTTTTGTGCTTGGTAATATAACAATGTTTCACTTCCATCGTTTTTGTGCTTAGTTTTAATTAAACAATCTTTAGCCCTTTTATATAAATAAAATGTTACAATTATTTTTTTATAAAATCCTCATTTTTTATGTACTTAACTTTTATTCATGCTACTTTTCAAACTTTCTTATAAAATTATACACTAAATTCTTTGACTCAATCTTAAATATGCACTTAGAAGATACATAAAAAAGACCTCTATTAAAGTCTAAAATTTAATGTTTTTTCTCTTGAATACTCTAAATGCTATGGGGTATGAATACTCTAAATGCTATGTTACCCCAATAGTAAATAGTCCCTTGAAAGCTATTTCTGTAATTTAAAAGGCCCTTCTTTATTATAAATTAGAAAGTCCACTGAAACATTAACAATGACTATTAAAATAACATATCTCATTAACTTCTTCTTTTATGCAATCCTATGTAAGCTATTTCTCTAATTTAAAAGTCCCTTCTTTATTTTACATTCAAAACTCCACTGAAACATTAACAATGACTATTAAATAAATGTATCTCATGACATTTTTCTTTTAAAGTTGTTTGTAGAGATAAATTTCATATTAACTCTTACAAAATATTTTGGATAAACAAAAAAGTAGCATTTGTGTAGTTAGGACTACCCACTATTGGATGTTTACCATAAGATTAGGTCTCACGAGATGCTTTGGATTAACCTAAAATGTAGCATTTGTTAGCCTACTTGAGTATCAAGTCCAAATTTCATGGAATTGAATGTTTGTTCTACTATGCTCTACTTCTCACAACCTTCTTAACTTTTTCCTGAATCGACAGGATCAAATTTAATTCAACAAGATATTTCCTTGTAAGCACTCCAAAGACATTGTTGGCTCTAGGTAAGTTCTTGTACCTTATGTTGTTTCACAAAATAGTCTCCTTTAGCAATGTTACAAGTTACTTATTTCCAATTCTCTAGGATAACGACGATTGTACAAGTTTATTTTAAACTACATATATTTAGGAATCTTATTGGAATTTTATCTGAATAGTATTTTTGCTCTAGAGAAAAAAATGCATACTAGCTAATATTTCGTGTTTTTACATAATCATAACATTGGAAATTCAACTAAAATGTTTTTATTGTTAAACCGTATTTTGTAGGAATAACTCATCTCCCTTAAGTTATGTCTTCCCCTTTTACACTAAATGCAATCATATTGATGAACAATGGGACACTGGATGTGCATCCACATCTCCAAATCTTAAGCATTGCAACATTTGGTCATGGCATTGAATCAACAAGTAGATACAAAATAGATCTTTCTGATGGAAACCATCTACAAAAAGCTACAATGCCAAAAAAATATAATCATACTATAACTTCGAAGACAATCCAGAAGGGTTCAATAATTCGACTCACAGGATATAGTTGTCCCACTATTTGTAACTCAAGGTGAGCCATTTCAATATAGTGATTGTTTTGAAATATTGCATTTTCATTTATACCTCCTATGAATCTTTACTAATACTACCCCTTACTTTATTTACATAGGTGGATTGTAATCTCTGAACTAGAGGTTGTATGCACAGACCATGATGTCATTGGTGATCCCACCTTCCTTTTTCAAGAACAAGAGAAACATGTACAACAAGATGCTAGGAATTCATCTGGACCATCTACAAATCCAAATCATAATGATGTACCCACACAATCAACTCCTAAGAGATTGATGTTTGGAATACATGCATCTCCACACAGGAAGGCGTTTACCTCAACTATCACTCCTATTAAAAGTTTGAATCCATTTCAAACACGGTGGATGATCAAAGGTCGTGTAACTATGAAGAAAGAAGTCCACCAATTCAACACAAAGAAAGGAGATGGGCAGGTGTTTAGCTTTGATATTATTGATAATGAACAGATTGAAGTACATATCACTTGCTTCAATGAAGTTGCAGACCTCCATTTTAGAAATATCCAAGTCGGGGCTATATATACATTATCTGGTGGGACCATAAAGTCAGCCAATAAGTTTTACAACAAGTTGAATAGTCAAATGGAAATTACTCTAATGGATGACTCAAGGGTTAGTCTTTGTGAAGATGATCTCCTAATTCCAAAACATCTATTCTCTTTCACATCCATTAATGAGATTGTGAATAAGAACAATAATTCTTTTGTCGATGTGATTGGAATTGTTGTATGCATAGATCCTAGCTCTACAATAAGAAGAAGAGATGGGACAGAGGTTCTTAGAAGGAGCCTAAAGTTGCTAGATATGTCTACCTCCACCATAAATGTGACTTTATGGGGATCAACAACTCAAAAGGAAGGTGCACAACTTCAAGAAATGTACCATCTACAAAAGTCAACTGTGCTTGCAGTTAAAAATGGGCGTGTTACTAATTACAATGGAAAGGTGGTAAGCACACTGGTCACTACCCAGTTGTTTATAAACCCCGATATCCAAGAAGCAGAACAACTAAAATCATGGTTTGCAGAAAGTGGGAATGATGTTCTCACATTAGCAACAAACAAGGTGGATGTGCCTCTACTACTTACACGAAAGACAATTACCAACATTCAAGATGAGCCTTTAGACATAACACAAACTCTCCAATGCATTGTGAAAGCAACAGTAATATTCATCAAGTCTAATTCATTTTGTTATCCAGCTTGCCCTATTGAGTTAGAAGGAAAACAATGTAAGAAAAGAGCTATGCAAAATAATGATGGAGCATGGTATTGCTCAAAGTGCGAAGCTACATTTCAAGATTGTAATTACAGATATGTACTTCAAATAAAGCTTCAAGATCATACAAGTACTATATGGGTAGTTGCTTTTGAAGAGGCAGCAACCAAACTAATTGCCATGCCTGCCAAAGAATTGTATTTGCTACAATTCAAGCAAGAAGTGGAGACAACTAGTGAAGAGATGATTAAAAATGTACTATTCAAACAATTTCTCTTCACCATTTCAAGTAGAAATGAAATATCCAATAATGAGGCAAGGTTGAAGTCAACGATCTTAGAAGTCGAGAGAATTGACTTCACTAATGAAAGCAACTTTCTGTTAAAAGAAATTTGTGACTTGTGAAATGTTAACAAAAAAGTTTATATACATCCAATTCTTACAATTGGAACATCTACAATTGTAATTTTCTAT
The DNA here is from genome assembly GCA_027924645.1 of Cunninghamia lanceolata. Taxonomy (NCBI): domain Eukaryota; kingdom Viridiplantae; phylum Streptophyta; class Pinopsida; order Cupressales; family Cupressaceae; genus Cunninghamia; species Cunninghamia lanceolata. The sequence continues at coordinate 677,375 of BSBN01000197.1, forward strand.
AATACTTCGATGGAGATGCATGTTGAATAATATATCCTTTTCATGGAACATATACTTAAAAAATTACCAACATTTATAGTTTTTAATCTTTTATGGTTTCTCAATGTACAACGTATACCCAACTATATGTCTTTTATTATTCTGCATGTTATTTCATTTACATCTACAATTGTAATTTTCTATAATCCTTCAATGGAGATGCATGTTGAATAATATATCCTTTTCATGGAACATATACTTCAAAAATTACCAACATTTAGAGTTTTTAATCTTTAATGGTTTCTCAATGTACAACATATACCCAACTATATGTCTTTTATTATTCTGCATGTTATTTCATTTGCACATTGCTAACAATGTAGTCTGCAATTTTTTTCCAGATGATGAACTCAAATCTACAAGAATCTCAGAGACATCCATCCCAAACTAAACCCATAGATGAACAATCTCATAAGAGAAGTCGGTTGTATTATGCTCGCCATCAAGAAGAAATAAGTGTGCGTCGTATGATGCAACGTACACAACACCCAGAACATGCATTAGATCAAACACAACCTTTTAGAAGTTCCAAAAATCTTCAAAATAAATTTCCTTCTGCAATAATGACTTCAAACCTAACACATGGAACTAGTAAACAATATCAAACACATCTACCTACACGATTGACACAAAACACAAATTCAACTAACAACATGCATATGAACTGGTCCACTAGCTTTATGGATGCATCTAGAAAATTTAGAAATTGAATAGATGCACTATCAAACTTACAAACATGTATTATATGTAAGGAAAGATACCCTGGAATGAATGTACATTCATCGAACAACAATCCTACTTGTAGAAGATGTTTTAGTGAGAAAGGCATACATCGATTCTCTGCATCTAATAATATGGACCCAGGTGAGCAACCAAATGTGTTGAGGATTCTCACTCAAGTAGAAGAGATGCTCATTGCACATGCAAATCCAATAATACAAGTCACACATGCTCATGGCAGACAATACAAATATAGTGGACTCACGATTAGCTTCCCACAAGATGTCAAAATGATAACAAAATCTCTTCCACATAGAATTCAAGACTTGGATGTACTAATCGTCCGAAGAAACAATACGCATGGGAAGAATTATGATTGCTATGTAAGTAGAAGTCATGTTAGGAATGCACTAGAATACAAAATAAAAAATGACCCGTACTATAAAGATGTTGAAATCAATGCCAATGCATTAGCACTTCTACCGGATTCTACTACAAACATTTCTGAAATGCTTCATACAATTGAAAGTGAAATTGAAGAACAAACATCAACAAACATTGAAGTTGACAACAATCAAGATGAACAAGAAAATGAAACAGAATATTCAACATCATTCATGGTAAGACTACCAACTAGCCATCGTGAGCTACACATCATTAAAGAAGCATTGCAAATAGAAAGTGAAAATGATAACATCATTGATTGGCCCCACATTGGGTCAACACCTATAAATGAGTACACTACTGAGGGCCTATTAGACATGGCATTTCCTACTCTCTTTCCGAATGGCAATGCACTACACATGCAACCCCGAGCTAGGGAGGTGCAACTTCATGAATATGCCTTGCACCTTATGCGATTCCATGACAATAGATTTGGACGCCATCCAAGATTAAGATACTTTCTTCTAAATCTTATGATGCGTCATCGTAGCCAAGCAACTGCCTCAATATTCATCAAAAGAAAAACAGAGGACAATATACCAACCACTATCGAAGACCTTCGTTCCCACATAAATAGCCTACCAGACAATCAATTGGCTAAAGAACTAATGCATTTTGGGTCAGCTTTATGGGGGACAAGATCATATTGGAACAAGTGTCGTGGTGATCTAACAAATATGATCAACCAAATAGGTTCACCAACTTTGTTCTTCACACTAAGTGCAGCTGATACAAAATGGCCTGATTTACACAAACTTTTTGCAACCAATAATACATCTACATTGCACACCAACAAACATCGCACAGATGACGTGATTAAAAACCCACACACAACAGCCCTATATCTACATCAAAGATTCACAATTTTTCATGAAGAGGTCATCGAGAAACTCATGTGTGCACAAAATCACTGGTATAGATATGAATGGCAACATCGAGGTTCTACACATATACATGGATTCCTTTGGCTCCAAAATGCACCAAACATGGATACATTAGATTGGGAAAATAATGTAGAAGTGGACAAAGCAAGAGAATTCTTTGACAACTATGTCACTGCTTGGAACCCTCGTTCTAAGTCTGAAATAAACAACATGATACATAGAACCCCGATGGATGACCCATGCTTATTAAACACATTTGAAATATTCTCTGCCAACCCATACAATGATTACAAAGAGTTAATTAACCATGTACAGAGACACACTAAATGTAGTGAGAGAACTTGCCTACGTAAGAAAAGGGAAAATTTAGAATGTAGATACAAGGCTCCATGGAAAGAACAAGAAAAATCCACCTTGTCATGTGATGAATCAGGGAATAAATCTTACGAACCATCAAGAAATGATGACAGGTTAAACATTCATAACCCTGAGATGCTCTCAATATGGAGAGCTAATATAGATTGTCAGCCTGTTATCTCACGACTACTTGTTCTCAAATACATTGCCAAGTACGCATCTAAAGCTAAAAGAAAATCAGAGAGTTGTGTAAATATGTTAGCAAGAATATGTGCAAAGCAAAAATTAGAAGACCAGGCTTTAAGAGCCTATAAAAAATTCATGCTAGAAATTGTTGCAGAACGAGATATTGGAGCACAAGAAACATGCCATATGTTACAAAAATTACCACTAGTGATTTGTAATCGAAAGTTTATATCATTGAATGTAGGCAAAAAAAAATTCTGTCGCCTTAAAAAAACAATAGCCAGTAATGAGATACAATCAAACTACATACAATCATATATGCAACGCCCATCTCACCTAGAAACGATAACATTGATTGAATCAGCAAGATCCTTCACATATGTTGCTCTCCGCAAAGGATCCAAATGGCAAGATAGAAAAGAAAAGGCAATAGTGCAAGTATTTCCCCAGTTCTATAGCATTCCAAAAGAAGACTCTGAAAATTTTGAAACTTTCTGTTGGAGTGAATTACTTCTATATAAACATTTTCGTCAAATTGATAGAGATATAGGCCTCAACAAAGAAGAAATCATCAATAATTGGAAGCACATGAATACAAAAAAATACAATGCATGGCATATTGATCGCACATATGAAATTGAGCATGTGATTGAAGAGGAAGACAATTCTGATAAAGAGACGAATATACAAGATAATATAGAAATGAATGAATGGGAGTTATTGTCTCCAATGGGGCTTACTAATAGTCTTGAGTTAAATGAACTTGAAATGCTAGGTCGATGTGAATTTGACAACAATAACAAATGGGAAAAACATACTGTTCAACCACTTTTGCACGATGCCGCAATTCAATTTGTAAACACAAACAAAATGTCCCAACAAGGTGTCCATCCCCCCATAGATTTGCACAGACAAAACTATACATTGTCATCAGAACAACAACTAGCACTTACTATCATTACAACCCACTCAATAGATAATACCTCAAAACAACCACTACATGTGCTCATACAAGGAACCGCAAGCACAGTGAAATCCTATCTAATTAGCTGCATAAGAAATACACTTCAAAATAAACTCCCAAGAAGAGAAAACCCACTCCTTGTTCTCGCCCCAACAGGAATTGCAGCATTTAACATACAAGCCTCAACTATACATGCTGCCCTTAGGATTCCAATTAAAGAAATGCAACCATTACAAGGACAAACATTGACAACATTTCAAGAAGATATGAAACACATACAATACATTCTTATTGATGAGATGAGCTTCATTGGTCCAAAACTCATATTAAAAATTGATAGCAGATTACGAGAAGCATTCCTTGAACAAGCACATCTCTGCTTTGGTGGCATTTCTATAATTCTTGTAGGAGACCTTGCCCAACTGCCACCTGTGATGGACAAACCTATCTATGCGTCACACACGACTGCAATAAATCTTTGGCACAAATTTAATACAGTTGTTACATTGCAAACAATATTTAGACAGCAAGGCAATGATCCAATTCAAATGCAATTTCGCCATACATTACAAAACATGCGCAATGTAGAACCAACACAACATGATTGGGAAGTATTAATGATCCGCACAAACAAGAAACTAACAACAACTGAACAAGAAGACTTTGACCAATCAATACACCTGTTTGCAACAAATGAACTAGTGATATTACATAACAAAAAAATGCTTAAACAACTAAATCTACCTGTTGCACTTTGTCTTGCAGAAAATACACAACGTAAATTAGGCACAACTAGTAATGATGAGCAACTTCCTCACGAGGTTTTAATAAGCAAATGTCAACGTGTCATGCTTACAACAAACTTATGGATCCAAGCTGGTCTTGTAAATGGGTCTCTTGGAGAGGTCAAAGATATTGTATATCCAATTGGATCAAAACCACCAGAATTGCCATCATATGTTATAGTAACATTTGAAAACTATAATGGTCCACCATGGGATGAAACAAACCCAAAAACTATACCAATACAACCCATATCACGGGGCAATCGTAGGCAAATACCACTATCCATGGCATGGGCTATCACTATACACAAATCACAAGGCCTTACACTAAGGAAAGCCACAATTGATATTGGAAAAAATGAAAGACAAGGCCTCACATTTACGGCAATTTCAAGAGTCAAGTCTATAAAAGGTCTACGTATAGAGCCTGCATTCTCTTTCGACCGCTACTCGAAAATGAAAAAAAATCCCTACAACATTATCAGAAAGAAAGAAGAGGCTCGCCTACAACTACTCTCACAACAAAAAATCCAGGTATGTATATTTACTTGCAAGAATGCTCAAATAAGAAATAATGTAAGTTTTTCTAATATTTGATTATCCTTTTTTTCAAAAGATACAAAGAAGACAACTAACCAATTACATTGTTTATCTTACACAGGTCAACAATACATGACCAAAAAAAGTAAAACCTCAAGAATTGCCCAACTTCTGAAGAATTTATTTTTCATTGCTTGGTTTTCATTCATAAGAAAATGATTACAAATTATCAATTTCGACTGACAAAATTATGTTTTTGTGCACAGGAATCACAAGTGCAAAAGATAATCTTATTACAAAGATGAAAAGAAACTCTTGTAAAATTTTACTCAATGCAATATGGATATTAATCTTTGATCATGCAATGACATGGGAATGTTTATGTTCAAACAACTATTGTACCAATTACAAATGAATCTGAAAACATGTTACCTTCTAATAAGAAAAATAAAAACATTTAGCTTCTATTTTAACAGTTACCTTTTGATTATCATATGTGCAATTTAAGCAGTGCCAAACATCATCTTCTTTGTTCAAACCCTCCAATGTAGATTCATCTGGAAATGGAACACTTAACTTGTGAGGTGTAAAAATAGATTATGAATATGAAAAAAACATCAAGAATAACAATAACATGAAGAGAACATAAAAAGAGCCAGAAATGGATTTGAAATTTCTGGGCTGCATAATAATTTTATCCTTAACAAATCGTCAAAAGTTTGAAGCGCATGTATACACATTTAGAAACTTTGTGCACATCTTCAAATGCATAGAGAAAGCCAGTTTGAAATGACAAGACTAAAATGAGCATAGAGAAAGCTAGTTTGAAATGACAAGACTAAAATGAGCATAGAGAAAGCTAGTTAGCCAAAATCGATAAAGAAATAATAATGATCATGATCTGTAGTTCACATGGTTATAGTTCTTCACAAACAAATATGCACTCAAAATTATGACGGTTAGTGGGAGCACTATCAAATATTTGAACTGTGGCACATGCAACAATAGCTCTGTGCTTTCATGCCCACTTTTGAAGAACTATTTTTTCATCTGCCCAGACATATGTTTAAGTAACCTATTTTATTGAATGACAAAGAATATAAACATGCAAGATCTATTATTTTGGCAAATTTAGCGTAAAAACAATCTCTACTTCTTATAAACTCATTTTACCTTGAATTTGTTGCTAAGCTTCAAAAGATAATTATCACTATTCACATGCAACGTGGAGATGGAGAGTTTAAAATTGAACCATATTATAAGCTTAAATACTTCTTGGTGCTTTCTTCACTACTTCCCAAAGGTTTGCTATTCCCTTTAAACACATTGTTTATTGTTAAATAGCTCATAGTAGCATTACATTCTGCCATTTCATGAGTCTTTCAGAAAGTGGTTTTCATATATATAAACAGCTCATAGTAGCATTACATTCTACCACCGAAGTAGGGTCTCTCACCGATGGCCTTTTGCCATCGATGTAACACATACCGTCGGCATGGTTTAGAAGAGTAGCGCTGAGGGGGTGTCTCTCGCCGATGATGGGGTCATCGGCATGACGTAAACCATCGACCGAGTTTGAAATTGTCTGGGCGAGGGATGGTCTTACGCCGATAGAACAAACAACTGGCATCGGCGGGACTTTCGCCGATGGAAACCGAAAAGGGGGCCATCAGCCAAGGTAATGTCATCGGCAGGGGAGAGTTTGTGAGTCGCCAATGGGTGATCTCACGCCGATGGAGAGATTAAAAAAACAAGTTGCTATCATTGTTTGCGCAGGTATTTTGTCCCTCGAAAATTTGCAATCAGAGGAAGAAGGCCACAAAATCCAGTGGAGTGAAAGCTAATTATGATCACATTCCAAAGCAGTTTAGGGAGGAAAATCTGAAAGACGGAGGTACAGATTACACTGTTGCCTTACAATATAGGTTTGAAAGATCAAACTACTCTTGCCCGGTCAAACGGCCGGCATTGAGAAACCAATACCAATGAGTCTATTCAATCAGATGTGTCTTGATTTTCAAAATTGACTGTATCTGCTGCATCTTCTCTTGTTAGGAATAATAATGGTAGTAACACGCTTGAGAGTTATTTAGCCCTAAGCGTGTATACGTACAAAAAAAAGCACAGTTGCATGATGCACACAGTTTAATTTCAATGATGGGAGGTTCCCTGCACTTTCCTTAACTCGTCCAGTCAATTCAAGAGAAACCCATTTGTATAACTTCATATTTATATGTTTTACAAATAACCCCTTTGTTCGTTTGGCAGTAGGTTGGAGTAATTGGGTTAGATTACGGTAAGAGGATCTCAAATGAAAGAGAATATCATAAGCAATTAGATTTGATCACTATTTCAGTAGTTGGGTATTCCATTGGCTAGGAAATCGAATCAGGCCTGTCAAGAGGACAAGCACTTTGGGGTTTTTTGTTTGTTTGTTGAGATATCGACATGGTTACCATTCCTTATTTCACAGCTCTCACCACTTATTTTAGCTATGGATTGCTCTTTGTCTTCGGCCATATTCGAGATTTCTTCAGAAGTGTCTTCAAACCCGATCAGGGCACTCCGGAGGTACTCTTATCTATTGCTCTATTATTAAATCCATTAACTCTTCCCATAAATATCCTATTGGCAGATCCCTTGAACCTCCAAGGGGTGCAAGTGCTAGTTATTTTACCTTTCCTCGCATTGGCAAAGCCTTGGGCGTTTTATCAACTCGAACCTCCTCATTTTGTTGATGGCTAAATTCAACCCCCACACTTCGTGGTGGTTAGGTTCTTTGTGTTTTTGCAAGTGGAAGTGATTTTGGTCTCAATTTTTCTTCCAAATGTTATTTTCTTCAATGTCCTAGGCTTCCAAGGTCATTAATGGTTGTCCACACTTGTTTTCACTCAGCAACTTCTCTTTTATCTTTGAATTGTTTCAAGTGTTTTGTAAAATAAATTAGCACCCATATTTATAGCTTCCTAATGCTTGGTGTGCTTTACCCCCTTTTTGCCCTTTGAGTGACAATTCACATGATTGAAACATCTCTTCCTCGTTAAGGTATAATGGTCTACTACCACCACTTTATTCCTTGATTTATCACCCATTCATCATTACTTTGTTTGCCTATTGTTATTCTTGAGAATGGGGGGTTAGGTAGTTATTAATGCATCAATAAGGTCTCATCACCTTCCTCATTCTACTTGGCACAACCCCTTGAGTGTGTGCTTCATGGTTCCTAACCTATTTACCTTTTTTCTTCCCTAGGGAACATGTCTCTCTTAGCACAATCTCTCTACATTCCTAGGCCATGTGCTTTCCCTTAGCACAATTTCTCCGGCTACTTTCCTTGTGTGCTTCTTTACACCATAGATTCTCCATATACGACATTCTTTTTGTGTTCATCTTTTGTTGCTTATAATAACAAATTTTAATTTTTCTTTTTAGACAACCCAATTTTAGACTACCAGACTACCCTTAACCCATACTAATTCTGGCATTAGTCCTCCAACGCATGGAAATGTTAAAGTAAACAAAACAAAGTTGTTTCAGAGGAACCTGATGTAGAGGTAGAAATAGATACGTCTGATTTGAATCAATTATAAGAAAGTATTGCAAAGGAATGCGTGAGCATGTAGACAACAAAGAAATGAAACTAGAGATTCTATTAAACAAAACTAGTGGAACTACGTAGAGTAGTGCAGACATCCCGTAGAACTTGGATATCTGGCATAAAGTGGAAAATAACATCCCTTTCGCTCGAATTTCCTTATTGGAAGGATGGTATTGCACAAAAAGTTCAATAGTAGTTCAACTTTATTACCTAGACTATGACTTAATAATTAACCTAGAGGTATTGAAATATGCCTTATTTAACTAGTTTATAAAAGCCAATTTAAAGATTGTAAAGTTTAAGTGTTAGGAAAAGTGTCTCAACCTTGCAACTTCAAAAGGTTATTGTTCTTCCCAGTTTCAGTCTTTTCGAATACTCTTTATCTTGAAGAATGATCTAGAACTTTCAAAGTTTTCAAAAGGGCTAAAAATGGTGGGACTTACTATTTTTAGTAACTCTACATTTGATTTTGGATTGACTCTGTTGGTTTTCTTTCCAAATCGGCAGAGGGTTTGCCAGTTCCAGTGCATAAGCATATTTAACCAACTAATACAGGAGGTTTCGTGAGCTGCCTCCCCTTCACTTCTGGTTCTACCGCACCAAGGGGGTATCCCTATAGCTACAGATTTGACATTTGACTCGCCCAATGACAGAAAGATCTAGCTTTACAACAACAGGCAGAATACTCTCATGTATGGACCAAGATTTGAGTGATAAATCACAAGGTTGGCAACTTTCTTAGACATATCTGACTGGTTATGGATGAGAGTATGCAGGGGTCCTAATCCTACTCCTACAACTAACAGGTTGGAATTATGGAATGATTTGTTTTAATATTTTGGATGCAAGACAAGGGGTTTTGGATCATAACTACTACACAAAAAGCAGACTGGTGCCTATCTCAGGGCAAGGAGTCAACTAGACGTATACAAGAGGATGGCTTGCAACTGGCAGTCGATTTTCAAGGGGTTAGGACTGATCTTTGCCTTACAAACACCACCCAAGGATGAGTATTTAATTGTCTCTACTTATAAATATCCTTGCTAATATACAATCTTCTCCATACTTAGTCTAGAACACTTTAATCCACTCCTTGAATGGAAGTTAGAGATTAAGCATGTGATACAAAAAACCTATATCCTAGAATCTGAGAAACCCTTAGCAACCAGATTCAAAAGAAGATAATGCATACAACAAATGGAGACAAACAGGCAAACACATGCAACGATGCATTTTTCATATAGAATGACAAGAAACTGAACATATGTGCAAGGTACACTCAAATGCAACTCATAAACTCCAACAGAGATAAAACAACCAAGAAAAGCTCTGTATTTCGTTATATTTCCCAAAAAATGCCCAAGTCTTCAACAACCCAAAATGAGTAACACAGTTTGCATTTTATAGCAAGACTGTGTACTCAACAATAATTTCATGGCATTTCAAAATTTCTGCCAGATACATTGCACCAAGAATGGCGCCCAAATCATTAAATGCAAATGAGGGACAAAGAGGAAAGAGAAGGTGGAACTCGGGAAGTGAGCTGTCGATTATAGATTTTCTTCACAAATTTTGTAGTTGGCCGGTCAATCATCAGCCCATGCCTCTGCACTTCGCCATCAATGGCTCAACAGCCTGCAGTCTCCCCTCAAAATTTGTAGCAGCGTGTCTCTGAAGTTTTCCCGCCTGAAAACAGCTGCAAATGCATACAAATCCTCCTACGCCTGAAAGTTTGAAGGGTGGTCGTCGATTCCTTCTATCGCTAACATCTGCGGCCACAATCATGCTTTGAAAAGTTGTTGACCAGTGAGAACAAGCCACGCATGCACTTTTGCAACTTTGACTTTTCCATCGCAGCATACATTTTGCCTTTTCTGCCTCAAATGCCTGTTAAATGTTTATATGTGCAGAATGCATATGCATGCAACTGTCTGGACACGTGGCAGCTTGTGATTTGTCCACAGTCGTTGTGCACTTTATCTCCATCCACCATCAGGGAAACCCTGGAGGCATCCGCCGATGTATAAGGTCTCAACGATATGCCATTGTAATTCCTTCACTTTTGCATCACATTGTATAATGCACATACAAGTGCAATATACATACAAGGCGCGGACCTCAACACTTTATCTACTAGATTGGAACATCCTTTGGAATCCGTGTTGTATCTTTCTCATTGTATCTTTTCGTTGTATATCACATATACAACGCATAACATGCAACCCGCGGACTTCAACCTGAAATCTGCCAAAACATATCTTTTTTCATGTCCAGATTGTATATTCCTTTTCTTCGTATCATTGTTTTGTATATCGCAAGCATACAACGCGGATATACAAAACAAAATATACAATGCGGATCTCAAACCTGTATCTACCAGAATGTATAATTTCTCGGGTTCGAGCCTTGCATATTTGATTGCATGTGCCAACATACAATCACCTTTGTATGCAACTAGTGGGCCCGACCCTTTGTTTTTCTTCTTTGCACATTGACAATGCATATCTCCTTTGTATGTTACCGCCAATGTACATTCTGCCTTGCATCTTGGCAATGTATGTTTCCATTGTATGTGCAACGGCCATCGGGAGAACATTTTGCTTGGCTGCCGATGCATACCTTCTCGTCGATAACAAACTACCATCGGACAGACCACCACAATTGGCCAGACATCCCACAACTTGCCTGATAACCCAAGTTACACCGATGACCTTCCCATATATCTCATCGGCTTGTCAGAGTGACCCTTAATTTCACTACTAATAGGCAAAGTCTAGGCAATGGGCACTTTGACTATTCGTTTGAACCTCCATCGACGATCGGCGGGAACAAGAAACAGGCTACCGATGTAAGTTGTGTTGGCAAGAGACACTATATGGATTCATGGTTGTTGTCATTGATGGCAACAAAGGTCATCCCACATATCCGCAAGTCATAATGTGTCTCTACCGGAAGTCAGAATAAAGAATGTTGTGGTCCGGTGAAGAAGAACAGAGCATGTGGCAAGGTCCGACAGATTGGTCCGGATCTCTCAGAGGAAGTGTCTTGGTGCAGTGCGGATTTGGGGAAGTCAAGAGGACTACCTTGAGTGGTATATTCCAAGGATTTAGCCTCCGGTGATGGACAAAGAAAAAGATATGAATGGTTGAGTACCGGATTCCTGAGAGACAGTGAAAACAGAGGAAGAACTGACTGGCAGAGTATCAGACTGCTTTCCGGATGGGTTACTATTGATGACAGAGGTTGTGAAGGCATGAATCATGTTTGGCCGACATGATTAATGATATCTACAAGTATATGCTTGATCCGCATTGCTTGGTGAGGAAGGATTCAGCCGACAGAATGAAAGTTTATAAGAAACTAGACTGTTCCGGATGCCGACTAGAAAGGTGATGAAATTACTTGTGCGGATATATATAGAGGATGGATTTAGTTGTGAAGTGTGTTGTGGATGTGGAGATATATGCGAATAAGTCCAGATAAAGAGCAGAGGTAGCAAAAAGGATCCGGTATGTGAAAGATAGCAGAATAAAGAACAGAGGAAAGATGAAGTGCAGCAGATCAGTGTACTGAGCCTAACCGGAACTGAACTCCAGCATATGCAGATGCTTCCAATCAGTTCAAGACTGTGATTCTCATCACTTTGTAGACAGTGTGTCTTCTTGTAGGCAGTGGGCCTCTTGTGAGCAGTGTGCTCGGGCAGTGAGCCCTAATTGGCAAGTGCCATTTTTGTAATTTCCTATTCTTCTAACAGAGAATAATTTTGGGTTAATCACCCCGTGGTTTTCTCCCTTAACAGGGTTTCCACGTCAAAAATACTGTGTCATGTGTTTCTTATTTCATGATTAATATTTTTGTTTGATTCTATGCTGCATCAATTAAAAGGAAACTTCAATAAGGGAATTAATTAGGATAATTGATTCACCCCCCCTCTCAGTTATCAACAATTAGTATCAGAGCTAAGTTCCTCCTAATAGAGCCTAACAGCTTGAGGAAGATCTGGGATTTCAAATGGATGCATATGGTTTAAGAGAGCAACTCAAGACTGCTCTTGAGGATCTTGAACAGTCAAATTCTGAAGCCAGTGAATTAAAGGAAAGACTCAAACAGGCTGATGAATTCATGAGAGAATTAAAAGACAAATTAAGTCTCTCTATGAAAAAGAGAAAGGAGCTGCTTCAACAGTTGGCAAGACAAAGTGAAGAAAGCAATACAAATGAAGAATTGACTGAGCAAACCAAGTTATGTGAAAAGTTATCAAAAGAAGTCATTATGTTAAGACATGAAATGGAATCAGGAACTATAAAGTTTACTCAAGAGATTGAAGAAAAAAGAAAGGCTGAAGACAATCTAAGACAATCTCTTAAAGAAAAATCAGAAGAATGCCACCAGATGGACAGGATTATCAGACATCTTGAATCTGATCTTGAAGATGCCAAAGATAATGAAGGAAAACTTGAGGATCAAATTGCCTCTCTCAAAAGAGACCTTCAAACAGCAAATGAATATAAAGAGAAATTCAAGATAAGTTCTGCTCAACTTGAAGTTCTTCTTGGAAGTCAAAAGAGGACAGATGACAAGTATGGTTTGGGATATGAGAAAGGAGAAAGCTCCGGATCCGGTCAGAAGAATCTTGGATCAGAAAATCCAAGGAACAGGCCTAGAAGACCTCCGGTAAGACAGCCAAATGCTCAAAGATATCCATCCTTCAATGGATACTGCCACAGCTGCAACCACTTTGGTCACAAAGCTAATCAGTGCAGAATGAGAATGAATCAGATTAATTCATCCTTCTCTGGACAGTGCTTCAACTGCAAAAGGTATGGACACAAATCCCATGAATGCAGAAGTATGCAAGTAAACAAATCATTCAAAGGTAGATGCTTCACATGCAATAGAGTAGGTCATATGGCTAATCAATGCAGATCAAGAGGATATCAGTCAAATATGCAAAGAAATGTTATTTGCCAAATCTGCAATAGGTCCGGTCATAATGCTAAAGTTTGCAGAAACAAGAATCAGGACAAAAGAGGTCCGGTGTATAATCAGAATCAAGACAAGGGTAAACAAAAGATGAATGCGGATGAGGTTAGGAATCAGATGAGCAAGATTTGGGTGAAGAAAAGTTCAGAGAATGTAGAGGTTGGATCCGCACCAGACTCTGGTGCTGATATTTCTTCCGGAAATTAAAAAGTGAGCTCAGGCTCAGGGGGAGACTCAAAGAAAATCTTGTTCCCCCAGCCAAACAAGTAGTGCCGGATGTGGCACAAGATGCGGATCAAAGGGTTTGTAGATATGAGTCTTGAGATACTTCAGTCAAGTTTTCAGAGGTCCGCATGGAGTTATGAAGAAGCTGTGATCGATTAAATAAGACCTGTTCAGGGAGATGCTCCGGTATGATAAAGGATTACAAAAAGGTCCGGAAAGATCCGGAAATGCACTATCTTGTTCTGCGGATTGGACAGAGTGTTTGGGATGCTCTTGCAATATGTTACCTCGATTCATTCATGATTGAAAGATCCGGATGATATCCACAGATCAGGACTAATCCGGGATACTCCAAACTATCCAGACAAGGCAAACCGGAATGATGTAGGTGAAGCATTTATTGCAGACAGATATTAGGGTTCGCGGAGCAATTTAAGGGATTTCTCAAAGGTCATTTGCTCATTCTGCACTCGAGAAGAAGCGAAAAGTGGAGCTCTGCAACAAGGTTCATCAAGCACACCAAGGATCTCCCGCCGAAGCTATTGCATAAAGAAATCAATCCAACCACTCCGTGCAAACCGAAGGCGCATAAGGTATTCCCCGTTTTTCATTACCTCACTGCAAATCTTTGAAGAATGGCTACTCCAAACATAGTTAAGATCTCTGATAGACCTCGCCCCTCATTCAAGAAACATCCCTACAAATCATTGGAGGTAGATCCACTAGGAGCCTTCTCTAGTGTTCCTCACAGAGTTTTACATACCGAAGACATTAGGGTTTACATACATGCAAGCATTGAGGAATTTGGGGAATTCAAATTAAGAGATCTCTATCACAAGCAGCTGATAGACAATGCTTTTGAGCTTAAACCAGAGTATAAGGATATCCAGAAGAAACAATTTGAGCAATTTATTCATTTCCCCTGCTTTGAAGAAGATGAATGGGTCCGGTATGTACTGAGCAGGATGCATGACAACTTTCTATGGCTAGATAGACCCTGCAAGATCACAAAAGAGGCAATTAGAGCAGTAACTGGTCTATACTCTTCCGGAGGGGTACCTATCCTCAAATCTGTCAAGAACAACATTGTAACTGAGGCCACCGGATCAAAATTTGATAAGAGGGCAATGACCATTGAAGATATTTCGGATCCAGATATCAAATATGCATCAATGATAATAGGATACAAGATCTATCACTCCAGCAGGGAGAATTCTGTATCCGGAACTGCAGTATACACTGCCTATGAGATGCTAAGAAAGAATGCAGAGTATGATCTCTGCGAACTACTGCTAAGCCAATTAATGGAAAATATACAGAAAATCAAGAAGGATAAGAAGAATTCCTTTAAGTATGGTACTCTTATTGTATGTCTATTCTTCTACTTCATGAATGAGCTACCCGGAACAAGTGGATGGGTATGGCAGAATGACAAACCTGTTGCAGTTCAGATAAGAGACTATCTGCATGGACTTGGGGATGCAAAAGCGAGAAATACAGCTCTATGGGGATACTTCAAAAACTTTCAGAGCATGATGCAAGCAAGAGAGAGAATTCCCCAGTCTCTTGTTGAAAAATACAAAGACTCAGTGTGCTTTATGGTTGACACTGATCAGTGCCTAATGGAGGCAGTAGAGCCAAGGACTGTCTGGATCATGCCCATGGGGTATGAAGTAGATGAACAGATAGTGGAGCTGCATGATTAACACATGCTAAGTCAGCCCAAAGATCCTAAGGCAGAAAGGTTTGGAACCTTTGAGGAGCTGAGTGTAAAAATACATGTAGAACTCAGGGAACCTGAAATTAAAAGAAAGGTGAGAAAAGAAGTAGAGCACATTGCTCAAGGCCTAGGCATCTCAAAGGAGGCACTTGATGCCAGCCGGGAAAAGAGGAGGAAGGCCGAGGAAGAAGAGAAAAGTAAAGAAAGTGCTCCGGTTGGAGCTCCCACCCGGACCAGATCATCAAAGAGATCTGCACCTCCCTCAACCAAAAGTTCAAAACCGGAAGTCCAGGCATCCGGTAAGAGATCCAAGACAAAAGCCACAAGGGCTTATGGAAGCCAAAAGGATGAAGAGGAAATAGAGTCAGATGAGGGAATAAAAGAAATAAAGAAACAGAAAAAGAAAGGATCCGGTAAGCCCTCCACAGGCCAAGACAAGGATGAAATGGCAGAGGTAACTGTTGAAAAGCCCACTCTGTCACTAGAGAGCATAATCAAGTCGGTCACGGTGGATGGAAACCTTCAACCAATGACTGAATCATATGATGACTTCAGTGAGGCCGACCAAAAGACTCTGCAGGAGGCCACAGTAAAATATCTTAACATATATAATAAGGCTTTCATTGAAATAATATCTCTTATTCCTAAAAGCCTAGAAAAGGAAATGGAAGTAAGAAAGAATAATGCTCATGCTAAAGATCTTGAGATCCGGGAGCAGATAGCTATTCAGCTATATCCTCAAAATTGATCCCAAGACAATGAACATTATCTTCAAGGACTGCAAAGATGAGTTCAGAAGCAAAGCCAGGATGAATCAACTCATGCTTGGCGAGACTGACAAAGTGGCCCAAGAAACAGAAGAGATCCTCCGGAAGGCCTTCAAAAGGTTCAATCTTCCGGTTGTAGAGGATTTAGGTACAGAAACAACTGAGGACTTGGGACCCTCTGCTCCAGAAGAAGTGGCTCATGAACAAACTAGCATCTCTCCTCCGGTTTCCCCTACAGTCTCCGGATCCAAAGAAGAAGAGCAATTACAGGAGAAGGAAGCAGTGGTGAAAGACAAAGAGGTTGACAGTTCTAAGACTGCAGAAGAAAAGAAACATCTGTCTCCGGCAAGAGACACTGCACAAACTATTCAACAATTTTTGAGCAAAGAAACTCTAGAGATTGATGAACCGGAGCTTCTAAAAGGTCCATTTGATTTTGACTCTCTCTCTCCGGTACAAACAATGAAGATAGCCTCATTTGCAAATGCCAAGGCAAATGAAAAGCTCCTGAAGTCTCATATGGAAGACTGTGAGTTGATAGAAGCTGCTTCCGGAGTACTTGTAAAAATCATGCCATCAATCCAGATAGATTCGACAGCCTCATCTTCCGGTAATCTAAAAACCTTAGTCAGCAGTGTTGATACACATTTTGATTCTCTAGAAAAATCAGCTGAAGAAAAGGTCCGGAAGGAATTTTTGGATAAGAGATTTTCAGAAATATTAGAATTAATCTCTAAAGATAGGAAGATTGTAAGCATTGGAATAAAGAGCTTAGAGAATGCTCTTAAGGATGGCGGTGACATCTATAAGTTTTGTATATCCTGGTCAAAGGCAACAGCAGCATTTGACAAGAAAATAAAAGAGGAACAGGATAAGCTACAAAGCTTATCTCAAAGTTTAGATCCTCTCTCTTCCTCTATAATAAATCAAGAATGTCAGACTATTGCAGTCTTGAATGAAATAAAGAATCTTGAGAAGGAAAGAAAGAACATCACTAACCGGATGGGAGAACTTAGAAGGATTATAATCCCTAAGTTGGAAACTATGCATGAGGCCATCAGTGATGCTCAGACCACCGCCCAAACAAAAGATCCGACAGATCTCAAGCGGGCAGAAGCGTTTGCATTTTTGTTGAGTGGTCACATTTCAATTTTGGACAGAATGAAGCAAAGTTGGGCTACAGAAATGATCCAATTGCAGACATCTTTTGCAGACATTCTTCAGTACATGTGAGTATGTAAATATGCGGCTATATATAGAAAATTTTTGAAAATTTTGGTGTGCGGACCCTACCCTTTGCCATTGATGTCAAAGGGGGAGTGAGGAGCAGTGAAAAATGAGGGATCCAACTAAGGGGGAGTTCCGGAAATTGTATATAAGGACAGAGCATCAGCAAAGGGGGAGCATAGAGAAAACACTTAGTCATTTTTCACTAAGTGTTGCCATCAATGCCAAAGGGGGAGATTGTTGGCAAGAGACACTATATGGATTCATGGTTGTTGTCATTGATGGCAACAAAGGTCATCCCACATATCCGCAAGTCATAATGTGTCTCTACCGGAAGTCAGAATAAAGAATGTTGTGGTCCGGTGAAGAAGAACAGAGCATGTGGCAAGGTCCGACAGATTGGTCCGGATCTCTCAGAGGAAGTGTCTTGGTGCAGTGCGGATTTGGGGAAGTCAAGAGGACTACCTTGAGTGGTATATTCCAAGGATTTAGCCTCCGGTGATGGACAAAGAAAAAGATATGAATGGTTGAGTACCGGATTCCTGAGAGACAGTGAAAACAGAGGAAGAACTGACTGGCAGAGTATCAGACTGCTTTCCGGATGGGTTACTATTGATGACAGAGGTTGTGAAGGCATGAATCATGTTTGGCCGACATGATTAATGATATCTACAAGTATATGCTTGATCCGCATTGCTTGGTGAGGAAGGATTCAGCCGACAGAATGAAAGTTTATAAGAAACTAGACTGTTCCGGATGCCGACTAGAAAGGTGATGAAATTACTTGTGCGGATATATATAGAGGATGGATTTAGTTGTGAAGTGTGTTGTGGATGTGGAGATATATGCGAATAAGTCCAGATAAAGAGCAGAGGTAGCAAAAAGGATCCGGTATGTGAAAGATAGCAGAATAAAGAACAGAGGAAAGATGAAGTGCAGCAGATCAGTGTACTGAGCCTAACCGGAACTGAACTCCAGCATATGCAGATGCTTCCAATCAGTTCAAGACTGTGATTCTCATCACTTTGTAGACAGTGTGTCTTCTTGTAGGCAGTGGGCCTCTTGTGAGCAGTGTGCTCGGGCAGTGAGCCCTAATTGGCAAGTGCCATTTTTGTAATTTCCTATTCTTCTAACAGAGAATAATTTTGGGTTAATCACCCTGTGGTTTTCTCCCTTAACAGGGTTTCCACGTCAAAAATACTGTGTCATGTGTTTCTTATTTCATGATTAATGTTTTTGTTTGATTCTATGCTGCATCAATTAAAAGGAAACTTCAATAAGGGAATTAATTAGGATAACTGATTCACCCCCCCCTCTCAGTTATCAACAAGTTGTCTTGGTGATTAAGGGAACAAACCATTGTGAACAACATGATCGCGGAGACAAAGCAATACTCTTGCCGATAGACTTAGAAATTTTTGAATTTTTTATGAAGGGGCCTACAAATTTAAATGTTTGAAACCTGAATGTTCATGCAGGCACCAACACTAGCTCTGTCTGGGGACGCATGCCTCTTGCAGGCATGGCAAGAACCATTGATCTCTGGGATACAGACCAATCCCTTATCCATTGGGCACATAGTCAAAACTGCATCGACCTGCATCATAAAACACCTTTTCAATTTACTTGGCGGCCCAGGGCCACCAAAAAGGAAAAACCAGAATTTTCCTTTGTCGAACACTTGATTTTCTTTTGATTTCTTCAAATGAAGCCTAAAAACATCTGGCTGTTTGCAGCACCCTACTTTGCAACTGATTGTGTTGCTGCCCATTTCTCTTTCCTTGACAAATCTACAACAAGATTCATCAGCATGCATTATCATCAGCTATAGAATGTCATCATCATATGAGTCACTGATGTTGCTTGGAAAACTGATAGACTCACATGAAACAAATGAATCCACATCAGAATTTTGCCCTTCTTCAAAAAATAAGGGCTCCTCTGTATTAAAGAAACAATATTCAGGCACAAGCAACATCTCATAATCAAATTCATCTTTATAATCATTCAGATATTCATCATCATTGTGGTCAGCAATTTTATCATTAAGGTCCACCTGGAATGTCTCAAAAGAAGGCATAAATAGCTCAAAATACAGCCCTACATAAAAAACATTGTAGTCACCCCTGCAACCAATACTATCCCTATCTGTATCAGCATGAACATCTGCAAATTGTCCACCCACCTCTGAATAGTGACCCTGTTTTCTCTCTTCACCAATGCACTAATAATCAAAAGAAAAAATTTCAACTTCTGCACTGTGAAGGTGGTCAGAATCTTCAAGGAAACACTCATATTTAGCATCCATATATATTTCATCATCTAAAAGGCTCACATATGCATCTGAATGCTGACAATCATTAACATATTCACTGTCATCCCTTGAAGCAGCATCTTCTATATTCAGGGTGAAACTTTGCATATCTACCTCATATAAATAATCAAGAACAACTGAGATATGCACATTGCTGCAGGACACAACTTCATGTATGTCTTTCATTTCATCATTTGAAGTGCATTTTGTGTCTGCAGGCTTCTCTTCTAGAGGCTGATAACAATCTTTGTCTTCATCATTATAGGATGTGCCTACATTTTCTACAACATCTTCTTCATGCATCACATCATGGCTGCACATATTGTTCTGAAATATATTTCCCTCTATAAAATCATCTTTTAATGAAAACACTGGGAAATCAGAAACACATTCAGTTTGATAACTGTTTTGACAACTTGCAGCCATGAAACCTACTGGCATTCCATATTTCTAATTATTTTCAATATCCATAGCAAATTTGAAGGCCTGGTGAAGTGTAGCTGGTTCTTTATCTCTTAATCTATAACTCATTTTCTTATCAAATGCAGCCAAATAAATTATCAAGCACAATGCATTATTGGGTCTCATATATTCAGGAATCTGCTTGAGCAACTTAACAAATCTAAGATTAAAGGCTGGAACCAATTCCTCATTTTCCTTTTGGATATTCATGAATTGTATGATTAATGAGGCCAAATCAAATCTTTCACCAAACTGCTCTAGGAATGCAATTTCTAAATCTATCCATGAAGAAATTGAACACATAGGCAAGTCTGAAAACCAGACCCTAGCATCATCTTCTAATGACTGAACAAAGAGTCTCATTACTACATCTTCAGCCTCAACTTCATAATCTTCTATCAAATTACAAAAATTTTGCAGATGTTTGTTTGCAGACTCAAAATTTAATCCACTGTATATCGGCAAACATTTCCTAATTTTATTGGGAATAACATTTGGGTAACCATATATTCCTTTGAAATTCAGAGCTTTATATCTATCAATAAAAAATGGTCTTCTTTGAGAGCACAAACAAGTTTGCTACTCTAAACTCATCATTTTTCTGAATGAAAAGATGGAATACCTAGAAATATGTTGCAGCCTTGGATAGGTTCAATCAATAGAGTTGCCACCTCTCACAGAGAGGACAGAATATCAACAAGGCACTTTTATTTTCTGGATTCATCACACCAGCAGAGCACCACATAGTCTTTCCACGGTATGGCTGCAACAACCTTACCTGGGTCTTCTAAATCTTCAAATTACTTAGTTCCCCAGTGGAGTCACTATTTTGTTGGTTTTCTTTCTGAATCGGCAGAGGGTTTGCCAGTTCCAGTGCACAGGCAGATTCAGCCAACTAATACAGGAGGTTGCGTGAGCTGCCTCCCCTTCACTTTTGGTTCTGCCGCACCAAGGGGGTATCCCTATAGCTAAAGATTTGACATTTGACTCGCCCAATGATAGAAAGATCTAGCTTTACAACAATAGGCAGAATACTCTCATGTATGGACCAAGATTTGAGTGATAAATCACAAGGTTGGCAACTTTCTTAGACATATTTGACTGGTTATGGATGAGAGTATGCAGGGGTCCTAATCCTACTCCTACAACTAACAGGTTGGAATTATGGAATGATTTTTTTTAATATTTTGGATGCAAGACAGGGGTTTTGGATCATAACTACTACACAAAAAGCAGACTGGTGCCTATCTCAGGGCAAGGAGTCAACTAGACGTATACAAGAGGATGGCTTGCAACTGGCAGTTGAGTTTCAAGGGGTTAGGACTGGTCTTTTCCTTACAAAAACCACCCAAGGATGAGTATTTAACTGTCTCTACTTATAAATATCCTTATTGATATACAATCTTCTCCATACTTAGTCTAGAATACTTTAATCCACTCCTTGAATGGAAGTTAGAGATTAAGCATGTGATACAGAAAACCTATATCCTAGAATCTGAGAAACCCTTAGCAACCAGATTCAAAAGAAGATAATGCATACAACAAATGGAGACAAACAGGCAAACACATGCAACGATGCATTTTTCATATAGAATGACAAGAAACTGAACATATATGCAAGGTACACTCAAATGCAACTCATAAACTCCAACAGAGATAAAACAGCCAAGAAAAACTTTGTATTTCATTATATTTCCCCCAAAAATGCCCAAGTCTTCAACAACCCAAAATGAGTAACACAGTTTGCATTTTATAGCAAGACTGTGTACTCAGCAATAATTTCATGGCATTTCAAAATTTCTGCCAGATACATTGCACCAAGAATGGCGCCCAAATCATTCAATGCAGATGAGCGATAAAGAGGAAAGAGAAGGTGGAACTCGGGAACTGAGCCGCCGATTAGAGATTTTCTTCACAAATTTGGTAGTTGGCCGGTCAATTATCAGAGCATGCCTCTGCACTTCGCCATCAATGGCTCAACAACCTGCAGTCTCCCCTCGAAATTTGCAGCAGCATGTCTCTGAAGTTTTCCCACCTGAAAATAGCTACAAATGCATACAAATCCTCCTGCGCCTAAAACTTTGAAGGGTGGCCGTCGATTCCTTCTATCGCTAAAATCTGCGGCCACAATCATGCTTTGAAAAGTCGTTGACTAGTGAGAACAAGCCACACAGGCGCTTTTGCAACTTTGACTTTTCCATCGCAGCATACATTTTGCCTTTTCTGCCTCAAATGCCTGTTAAATCTTTGTATATGTAGAATGCATATACATGCAACTGTCTGGACACGTGGCAGCTTGTGATTTGTCTGCAATCATTGTGCACTTTATCTCCATCGACCATCGGGGAAACCTTGGAGGCATCCGCCGATGTATAAGGTCTCAACGATATGCCAATGTACTTCCTTCGCTTTTGCATATTGCATTGTATAATGCACATACAAGTGCAATATACATACAAGGCACGGACCTCAACACTTTATCTACTAGATTGGAACATCCTTTGGAATCCGCATTGTATCTTTCTCATTGTATCTTTTTGTTGTATATCGCATATACAACGCATAACATGCAACCCGCGGACTTCAACCTGAAATCCGCCAAAACATATCTTTTTTCGTGTCTGGATTGTATATTCCTTTTCTTCGTATCATTGTTTTGTACATCGCAAACCTACAACGCAGATATACAAAACAAAATATACAATGCGGATCTCAAACCTGTATCAACTAGAATGTATAATTTCTCGGGTCCGGGCCTTGCGTATTTGATTGCATGTGCCAACATACAATCACCTTTGTATGCAACTGGTGGGCCTGACCCTTTGTTTTTCTTCTTTGCACATTGACAATGCATATCTCCTTTGTATGTTACCGCCAATGTACATTATGCCTTGCATCTTGGCAATGTATGTGCAATGACCATCGGGAGAACATTTTCTTGGCTGCCTATGCATACCTTCTCACCAATCACAAACCGCCATCGGACAGACCACCACAATCGGCCAAACACCCCACGACTTGGCCGATAACCCAAGTTACACTGATGACCTTCCCATATATCTCATCGGCTTATCGGAGTGACCCTTAACTTCGTTGCTGATAGGCAAGGTCTCGACGATGTGCACTTTGACTGTTTGTTTGAACCTCCATCGGCGATCGGCGGGAACAAGAAACGGGCTACCGATGTAGGTTGTCTTGGCGATGAAGGGAACAAACCATTGTGAACAACATGATCGCGAAGACAAAGCGATACTCTTACCGATAGACTTAGAAATTTTTGAATTTTTAATGAAGGGGCCTGTAGATTTAAATGTTTGAAACCTGAATGTTCATGTAGGCACCAACAAACTCGAAATTCCCAAAAGGTGTAGAACTGCTAAGTAAACATCTCAGGTGAGTTTTGACTCAAGATCATAACTGGGTTGCGAGAAATTAAAGTTTTTGTTTTTTGAAACTACCGAAAAATGTTTCAAACTTAGTTTTGAGGCATTTAGAGGTCCCTAAATGTCTCGAAACTTGTCATAATTGATGAAGTGGGTTATAGCGTGGTAGATCTCTTCACGAGCTTTCCGATGCATTAAACGGTTCATCAACCGGACACCAGGATCAAAAGTTATGGCCTATGAAAGTTGGACCTACTATTTTGGGAAATGTAAAAACGTGTTGGACACTTAAAAGAGCTATAAAGGGGAGAGTTACACGTGTTGGTGTGTGTTTTGGCACATCACAAGGCATCTTTGATTGGAAATAATTTGGGCTCCACTTTTGGGTGGTTTTTGCTCATGGTTTTGTAATTACCGTTAATTGTTTACTATATTGTATCTCATATATATCAGGAGCTTGAGATGGAGTTGTGTGTAAGAGTCTTATAGATGTTGAGTTACCTCCTGGATCTCTAGTTGGTTATACTCCTATGAAAGATTGCTCTACAAGTATGTTGTAATCTTCTTGATTCCTAAATAATGTATTGGGTGGCTTTGGAGTGGGGGTTTTTTACCTGAAAGGGTTTTCCCCACATATATCTTGTGTTGTGAGTTTTGCATTTGAATGTTGTTATTATCTTTCTGTTAATGTGCATCTTAATTTGTAAGTGTAAAAGTTAAAATTTGCATAAATATTTCCTCAGTAGATCAGTGTAGGAAGCATTTTTCGCATACCTTGCTTCCTTTTAGTTGGTATCAGACCCTGATCACCTTTGGTTCTAGTTATTGGGTAGAGGGTTTTTTGAGCTGACCTTCGTTTGAGTGGGAGCTTGTGCAGAGGATTTTGAAATCTTTGTTGCAAGAAAGAGACGGTGAGCACATTTGGGAGGTTTGAGATAGAGAAGTTTAATGGTAGTAATTTCGAGTTGTGGAAACTCAAAATGGAGGACATGCTTGTAAATCAGGATTTATGTGATGCCATATCTAGTACAAAACCCACGATAATGTCTCAAGCAGACTGGGATCTCAAAGATCAAAAGGTTGATTCAGTACTCCTGAATATCCACGAAGAGAAGACTACAAAAGATCTTTGGAAGAAACTTGGAGATGTTTATTGGGCTAAATCCCTGGCGAACAAGTTATTCATGTGAAAGAAATTGTATTCTCTAAGGATGGAAGATGGAGGATCTATCACTAATCACCTGAATACATTCAATATGCTTGTTGCCCAGTTGACCTCTATTGGTGTGAAGATGGACGAGGAGGATCGATGTATGACATTACTGTGTTCCTTATCAGATTTGTGGGACCACCTTGTTATGGCCATTAGGAGTACCACTACCACCTTCAAGATGGATTAAGTGGTTTCTTCATTGTTGTCTGAAGAGATGCAAAGAAAGTCTTCTGAATAGGCTAAAGAGGCTCTTGTGGTTCATGGTAGATCTAAAGAGAAGGGAAAGAAAAAGGATAAGAAGAAGGAAGAAAAGGGAACCTCTAAATCCCATGGGAGATCTAAGTCTCTCGAAAGTCCAAGGATCTGTGTTGGAATTGCAGCGAACCTGGTCACTTCCACAAGGAGTGCAAGGAGGAGAAAAAGAAAAAGAAAAAGAACTATGATTCAGATTTTGACAAGTCATCTCAGAATGAAGGAGAAGCATTTGTCACTGCCTTGGCAACACATGCATTTGAAGATGTGTGGCTTATTGACTCTGGTGCATCTTTTCACTTGACCTCACATCAGGGTTGGTTTTTGAAGTATGAAGAATACGATGGTGGAAAGGTGTACTTGGGTGATGATTCTCACCTGAAGATTATTGGCCATGGAAGAGCCTTGATTCGATTCCTTGATGGACGAGTGAAGGGAATCAATGGTGTTCTGCATATCCCTAGTTTTCTACGTAACCTTCTTTCTATAAGTATGTTGAATGATGTGGGTGTGCAGGTTGTTTTCTCGAATGGAGGATGCAAGATGACTAGAGGATCTATGGTGTTGGCTAAGGGTGTTCAAATTGGCACTCTGTTTCAACTTGATGCATGCACGGTTCAGTGCAATAGTGCCTATTTCGAAGAAGAGAGATTCAGAGTCTTCATCCTCACCATTAGAACCAGCAGCAAAAAGGATTGTTGCATCTACTTCTGATGGTCCTGCTTTCTGGGTACATAAGAGTGCTCATTCTATGGAGATGAAACTTTCAGTTGAGAAGACAATGTTATGGTACCAAAGGCTTGGTCACATTGGTGAAAAGGGTTTGAGGACCTTGAAAAATAAAAATCTTTTTGAGGGTATGAATGAATGTAATCTTGAGTTCAATTTCTGCAAACATTGCATTTATGGAAAACAAAACCATGTTCAGTTTTATTCTAGTTCTCACAAATATTCTGAGGTGTTGGACTTGATTCATTCTAATGTGTTTGGTCCTGTTAATATTCCTTCGATTTCAAATTTTGATTATTTTGTTTCATTCATTGATGATTACAGTAGAAGGACATGGGTGTTGTTGTCACATAGATTTGCACCCAATGTTGAAGGCTTTTAGGGCTCCAACAATCTAGTGAAACATCGAGATGACTTCCAGGTGTGGGACCATATAAGGAGGCCAAATCTCTAGAGAGAGGCTGGTTTCTTTGCTAAATAAGAGATTCAACAATCCTAAGAATAAACCTAATATATCCACCCATTTATGAAAAGAGGGAGAGAGTAAGATTGAAATTAAAAGGAGGTGATACACTAGGTTTGAATATGAGAGCTCTCACAAAACTGAGGAAATGCACAACATAATCAAATATAGATGATAAGTATACACATATTTAGCTGAACGTAACAGAGGTAAGGAGCAAGGAATGGTTGAGAGGAACGAGATATTCACAAACAACCCATCATTAGACTTACACATAGTTAAAAAAAACAACATAAAAAGGTAAGACTAACCAACATTTATGCAATCAAAAGGCACAGTTACAGTAGAGGAGGGCTATGTTTGAATACATAATGAATAAGTATCCAACCCTTATTATATCTCTCAAAGATGCATATATAGCATTTGAGCACTTGACCTAAGTCAATTACAATAAATTTGCCCCCATGGGTTGTCAAAAGTATCCCTACAAGAAGGGATGTTTGTTTGCAAGAAATAAATGTAGAAAATATCCTAGATTAGGAGCAGCTAGGCAAATATTTTGTGTCTTCAATTCCTTTTTGATCCACCCATCTATAATAATCAATGCGAGGAAAATTTTGATCTCATGAAGCTTTTACAACACTTTAAATATTTGAATAAATATTTGAAGCCTCCACATTTAATTGCAAATC
Source organism: Cunninghamia lanceolata (assembly GCA_027924645.1). NCBI lineage: Eukaryota > Viridiplantae > Streptophyta > Pinopsida > Cupressales > Cupressaceae > Cunninghamia > Cunninghamia lanceolata. Next base: position 704,322 of record BSBN01000197.1, read on the forward strand.
TGCATCCTGATTCGATCCCTGAATTTGAAATATTCTGGCCCTTGCACTGCTCGGCATCTTGAAGTCTTTAATTGGTAGCCTTTCTCGCCATCAGGTCATGAAATAGCTCTTCTTTCAATTTGGAGCGTTGATGGAAGCCCCTGAGTAGTGAATCGACGGTCATCACATATCGTGAACAGCCCCTGGCCTTCACTCTTCAAATCGCGATGCGAAGGAATGCGATGATGTGTTGAGACCCCTCCACGTAGTTCTCTATCTGCCTTTTTTTAATGCCGCCAACCTTCACCGCATATTGCCTTTCACCTTTGCTTCCTGGATCTCAAAATGCGATGCAAAGAGTTCACACGATGAGCTATAAGAATGCCACCTGTAATAGAATACCCCATTGCATATTGCGGATTTACTATGAGCGTTAGGAATACAAAACACAATACAAAGGACTCCCGTGATAAAGGGTGATGTAGCCACGTGGCAGAGTTCTGGACACCATCACATATCGCACCTTCTGCCATCTCCTTTAAGGGCAAATTGCGATGTGCTGGATGCATGCGATACAAAGAGAGGCGGACACCCGTCAAAGGAGACTCCATCACATGTTGCATTTTGGAGTGAAGCACCAAAGGAACAAATGCGATGCAAAGGAGAGTTGCGATTGAGGACTTAAGTGGGATATTTGCGCATGTGCTCGAAAAGTTGTTTTAAAAGGTGGTCGTACTAGGAAATATGAACAAGGGGAACTAAACACAAAGCCTTGTGGAATATTTTAAAGCATGCGGCGAAGAGGCCAATATTTTAATTAAAATAGAAGGAAACCTGGCGCCAAAACCTTAAGATTTAAATTTAATTGCTCAAATACTTCAAACACTAGACCCTAAGTTTTTGGGCTTGCAGAGCAAGATACCTAAATGTTTTAACAAATCATGAAGATGAATCGGTTGACTCTGGACAAAGTAAATAAGGTCAACAAGTGTATTTCCTTAGAAGCAAGTCTGAAGTCTTTAGTAGATTCAAAGAGTTCATAGCTCTTGTAGAGAATCAGAAGGATAGAAATATTAAGTGTTTGAGGACTGACAACAGTGGTGAGTTTTGTTTAGCAAATTTTGACAAGTTCTATAAAGAACAGGGGATTGAGAGGCACAAGACAACTCTGTATACCCCTCAGCAGAATAGAGTTGCTAAGAGGATGAATAGAACGTTGATGGAGAGGGCAAGGAGTATGCTAAGTGGAGTTGGCCTTGAACAAAAGTTATGGGCTAAAGTTGTTGCTACCACTTGTTGTTTGGTCAACAGGTCTCCTACATCAGCGCTCATTGATAAGACACCTATGGAGGTGTGGTCTGGTAAAAAGCCTTCATTGAGACACATTCAATTATTTGCTTGTGAGGCATATGCATGTGTGCTTAAGGAGAATAGGTCTAAATTGGAGAACAAGGCTGTGAAGTGTATCTTCATTAGTTATGGCATCAGTTTGAAAGGGTACAAGCTTTGGGATCTAGCGGTTGAGAGAGTTTTGTATAGCAAAAGTGTGATCTTCAAAGAGCTCAATCCTTCTTTTGTTGTTTTACAGCCAGAGAAAGAAGAGAAGAAAGAGGATGCGGTTTAGCTTCCATCCACCCTTGAGAAAGTTGAACCAAAAACATTTATTGGATATGATAATGAGGAGAGCTCTAGTATCTTTAAAAGTTTAGAAGAAGATGAAGAACCTCAACCTTAATATTTGAGGAGGTCCATGTGGATAAGGTAGGCAACCTGATAGGTTTGGTTATTCATTGCATGATTCCAGTTATATTTTTGCTTTGATTTCTAACACTGATGAGCCTAGAATTGTGAAAGAGGCTATGGGTATGAAAGATGCAGTTTCCTGGAAGGAGGCCATGGAAGAGGAGATGACTTATTTGGAAAAGAATAATTAACACTTGGGACTTGGTGCCTTTTCCTGAAGGACAAAAACCTGTTGGATGCAAATGGGTGTTCAAAAAGAAATTTGGTGTAGGTGGCGGTGTTGAGAAATATAAGGCTAAATTGGTTGTGAAGGGGTATTCTTAGGTGGAGGGAATTGACTATGGTGAGATTTTCTCTCCCCTTATAAAGCTGACATCTATTCAGTTCCTATTATCTCTTGCAGTAGCGTATGATCTAGAAGTGGAATAGATGGATGTGAAGACATCATTCTTTCATGGTGACTTGGAGGAGGAAATCTATATGTCACAACTAAAGCACTACATGGTGAAAGGTAAAGAAAATCTAATTTGTAAGTTGAAAAAGTCTTTGTATGGTTTGAAACAGTCTCCTAGGATGTGGTACCAGAAGTTTGATGCCTTTGTGTTGAGTATTGGATTTCATAGATCAAAATCAGATCATTGCGTTTATTACAAGTTTGACAATGATCGCATTCTCATTATTGCATTGTATGTCGATGATATGTTACTAATTGGGAATGGTAAAAGTTTGATTTATGATTTGAAGTCTCAGTTATCAGCACAGTTTGAGATGAAAAATCTAGGGTCAGCTCGGTACATTTTAGGGATGGAGATCAGAAGAGACAGAGCAAACAGAAAACTTTGGTTAGTCCAAAGTAAGTATGTTAACACTGTGTTGGAGAGATTCAACATGTTAGATTGCAGACCTTTGACTGTTCCTATTATGATGGGGACAAAGTTATCTATTACAAATTGTCCAAAGTCTCCTTCTAAGATGGATTATATGAGCAGAGTTCCTTATGCTAGTGTGGTTGGTAGTTTGATGTATGTGATGGTCTGTACAAGACTAGACATTTCCCAAGCAGTGGGAGTCCTTAGTCGATTTATGGCTAATCCTGGATGAGTACATTGGGATGCAATGAAGAGAGTGTTTAGATATTTATGAGGTACTTTTGAGTATTCCTTATGTTATCATGGTTATCCTACAGGACCTTAGCATTCACTTTGTATTCATGGATTTATGGATTCAGATTGGGCAAGTGACATTGATGGCAGGAGATCCACCAATGCTTATGTGTTCACTATGTTTGGTGGTGCTATTGTTGGATGAGTAAGCAACAACCTATGGTCACTTTGTCCACTATTGAAGCTGAGTACATGACAACAACTCATGCCTGTAAAGAAGTCATTTGGCTTAAGAGATTATGTTCTGATGTTGGGTTTGATGCAGGGAAGATTACTATTTGTTGTGACAGTCAGAGTGCCATTTGTTTGGCGAAGCATCCTACTTTCCACATGAGGACTAAGCATATTGATGTCTAGTACCATTTTGTTCATGACATGGTAGAGGATGGGAAGGTAAACTTGGAGAAAGTTGACACTTTGACAAATGTTGCAGATTCCTTGACAAAACCTGTGAGCACAGAGAAGTTCAGATGGTGTTCATAGTCTATGGGCCTCTCGGCCCCTAGCAATTAAATCATGGTGTTGATACTCCCTTTTCTCCTGCAAGGTGTTTGATAAGTAGGAGAATGTTAGGAAAAGTGTCTCAACCTTGTAGTTCCAAAAGGTTACTATTCTTCCCAGTTTTGGTCTTTTCGAATACCCTTTATCTTGAAGAATGATCTAGAACTTTCAAAGTTTCTAAAAGGGCTAAAAATAGCGGGACTTACTATTTTTAGTAACTCTACATTTGACCTTAGATTGACTCAAAATCTTTCCCAAAAGGTGCAGAACTGCTAAGTAAACATCTCGGGTGAGTTTCGACTCAAGATCATGTTTGGATTGTGAGATATTAAAGTTTATGTTTTTTTGAAACTATCGAAAAAAGTTTCAAACTTAGTTTTGAGGCACTTAGAGGTCCCTAAATGTCCCAAAAATTTTCATAACCGACAAAGTGGGTTATAGCATGCTAGATCTCTTCATGAGCTTTCTGACGCATTAAACGGTTTGTCAATCAGACACCCAGATCAAAAGTTATGGCCTCCAGAAGTTGGACCTCCTATTTTTGGGAAATGTAAAAACATGTTGGACACTTAAAAGAGCTATAAAGGGGAGAGTTACACATGTTGGTGTGTGTTTTGGTGCATCACAAGGCATCTTTGATTGGAGATAATTTAGGCTCCACTTTTGGGTGGATTTGGCTCATGGTTTTGTAATTATCATTGGCGGCTTACTGTATTGTTCTCCTATATATCATGAGCTTGAGATAGAGGTTGTGTGTAAGAGTCTTATAGATGTTGAGTTACCTCCTGGATCTCTGGTTGGTTATACTCCTGTGAAAGCTTGCACTCTACAAGTATATTGTAATTTTCTTGATTCCTGAATAATATATTGGGCGTCTTTGGAGTGTGGGATTTTTTACCTGAAAGGACTTTCCCCACGTATATCTTGTGTTGTGAGTTTTGCATTTGAATGTTGTTATTATCTTTCTACTAATGTGCATCTTAATCTGTAATTGTAAAAGCTAAACTTTGCATAAACCTTTCCTCAGTAGATAAGTGTAGGAAGTGTTTTCCGCATAACTTTCTTCCTTTCATTAAGATGACTCCCATTGAAGTAGATGAGAAGTAAGTCTCCATTCAATGTATTGAGATTGCAAGTGCTAGATGGTAAAATATCATGTACTTCATATGGGCCCAGCTAGTGCATTTGTAACTTGCCCAGGTGATGAGTGTATTTGGAGTCATACAACAACACCAAGTCACCAACCAAAAAATTTGTATTCTTTATGTGGTGATCATGCCATGCCATGCCTTTTGTCATGCTTTCTCCGCATTCTAGCTCCATCAGGCGATAACACAATGTTCATCGAGTTTGATCAATGTAGCAGGTCACTCAGTGAGGTATTCCTCATCATCTAGATGATCGATGTGTAGAATGCATAAAGATGGGATCATGAACTCTACAAGTAGGACAAACTCTGTATCAAACACAAGTTGAAAAGGTGTATCTTTTATTGAGATGCTTGTATGTAGTGCGATATGCCCACAAAACCACTAAAACCTTGTCATCCCAGTCGCACTTGACACTATCACAGATATTTGTCAAAGTGTGGCTACGGATCTCGTTGAAAGTCTCCACCGTGTCATTATCTTGAGGGTGATATCGAGTTGCCTTATTATGGGCAACCATGAATTCAGTTAATAAGATGTGCATAGTCTCGTTCAGGAAATGAGTTCCTCTATCCCTTGTCAAATTGAGAGGGAAGACATATTGACTAAGAATGTTTTCTTTGGGAAATCTTGCAATTGTTACAACAGTGCAATCTCGTGTAGGCATAGCTTCAACCTAACGAGTTAAGTAGTTTGTGGTAGTGATGATATGCCATGCACTAGTTTGACGTGCAATAGGAGAAATAGGACCCACAAAATCAATTTCCCACTTTTCAAATGGCTCTTGGCACATGATTAGGTGCAATGGCATTTCATCCCTTTTATTTGACTTGCCCATGCACTAGCAATGCTTGCATCATTAAACACACTCTTTAGAATCCTTGAAAAGGGTGGGCCATCATAATCCAACCAAGAGGAGTTTGCATGATGTTTCTTCCCTAGTGTAATGGCCTCCAGTGATGTCTTTGTGCACCTCTTATAGAATAACTTGTCATTCATGCTCTAGGATGCAATGGCATAACACTTCATCCCAGCTAAGTTTATAGACATATCCCTGAGTAAGCTACTAAGGTACAACATAGACAACAAGTTGTTTTCTCTCAGTAATGTGCATTGTGTCTGGTGTGTGCCTTGATGATAGGAAGAGGGTAATGTCCTCTAGCTCATTGGGTGTGCATTGAATTTGAAATAGTTGTGCGTCTGGCATAATGTCTTCTGTATCACCTACCTCATCACTTGTGGTTATGCACATGACAAATGATCATGTCTAGAATTATTATTCCTAGGTTTAAAAATGATTGAGAATTAGAATTCTTGGAACAAGACCGTCCATTGACATATTCATCCATGGAGTTTAGGTTTGTTAACCAAGTATTTCAAGGCCATATGATCCATCAAAAAGAGGAAGGGAGAGGCTAGTAGATATTGTCAAAACTTTTGTAGCACATAGACAACAGAGAGTCCCTTGCACTTAGTCATAGTGTAATTATGTTTTGACGGAGTTAATTTTCTACTAGCAAAATAGAAGTGATGATCTACTAAGTCATTTCCTGGTTGAGAAAGTACTACACCAATGGTAATCTTGGAGGCATTAACATGGTCATGGAAGGGTTTTTGCAGTCGAGGAATTATAAAATGGGTGTGGTAGTCTATTTTTCTTTGAGTAACTCAAAGGTTATTTGTTAATTAGTTGTCCATTGGAAGAGTATGTATCTCTTAAGCAGTGCTTATAATAGCATGGCAATCTTGGCATGCCCCTTAATGAACTTTCTATAGTACCCTATATGGCCAATCAAGTCATGCACCTCCTTCTGTGTTTGTGGAATTTCAAGGTGGAGAATAATTACAATCTTGGCAAGATCAAATAAAAGCCCATCGCAACAGATAATGTGTCCCAACAACGTCCCAAAAGGAGTGGAAAATACACTTTTTTTCAAATTCAAAGCAATTTGAAGCTACCAACATCGTTCAAACATAAGGTGCAAAGAGTCCTAGTGATCTTTTACCAACCCAAATACCATCCAATCATCTAAATAAACTTGGAGGAACTTGAGGGTGAAGTCTTCAAAGGTGGTGACCACAACACGAGAAAACAACCAACACGTTCTTTAGCCCAAAGGGCATGATAGTATAAGCAAAAGAACCACACTTTGTCATGAAGGTTGTCTTAGCCCAGCTTCTTCTGCAATTTGCACCTGATGGTATCCCAAGAATCCATCAGTAAATGTGTAGATCTCTTGTCCCATGATGCCCTCAAGAATTTATTCAATGAAGGGTGTAGGAAAAGGATCAACTACACATACAAAGTTTAACTGGTAGTAGTCAACACAAAATCATACGCACCCATCCTTCTTGATGTTAATGACCATGGGGCTGACCCATTCATATTCTAGGATAGGAACAATTATCCTAGCAGCCAAAATATTGTCAAGTTCTACCTTGACCTTAGTGCATAGATTTGGGTTCATGTGATATGGCCTTTTACACAATGGTGCCACCCCTTCAATTAGCTTTATTTGTATCACTCCCAAGGATGCATGCATGTCTTTCATCTCTTTATAACTCATTGGGAAGAGGTCTTGGTATTCACGCAACAATTCCACAACCTTGGCGACCTCTTTAGTGGTCTAGTAGTTATCAATGGTTTTGATTTTTAGGTTTCCCTTTGAGTTGATATATAATTTTATCATCATTAGGGGCTCATGGTATGGTGCACTATGTGATCCATTATAATCAATTACTTTGCATGATCCTAAGGAGGTTTTAATATTTAGGTGATCCTCATATGATCTATCTTCCATCTGGTACACCATCTTCTCTTTTTATTTTTGTAACCAATTCTTTGTTAACCAAACCTCGTCATCCTCTTCATTGGAGTCACTGTGCATACTACGATCTCCAAAGGTCTTAGATAAAGACACATCTTTGCCTAAGTACATCTGGTGGACGTGCTCTTCCATATTTACATTCTTCCCCATGGTCATGCACGTAACACAGTAAAGAGATTAATGTAGCACCGTGGAGGGAGAGGAAAAGGATTTTTTTTTAATAAAAGTGGACTTCAAGTCCTCCCAATTGGCAATCTCCTATTGCAACTCATTATTTACATACCATACACGTGCCCAAACTCATAGTAGAGACTACAGGGCATGTGTCCATAAGGACGGGGGAATTGCTAGTGGTCCAATTGACCAAGATGTTTCATAGTTTTGAATATGCCATTCAACTACAGTGACACTATTGTAGCTCAGTAGTAATGTGGCCTGATTGTTTCTACTAAATTTTATGCACATGGAATCTTGTACCTATATCCAGGTATGAAGCATCAATAGGTGGGTCACCCACTAGAGCATTCTAGTTCCCTTGAGAGAAAACACTAAGGTAGCTAGATGCATGTCCTCTTTATGGAAATGTGTCAGCATTGCCTATAGAAAGCACCAAATGTCCCCATCCCCTTGATACTTTGGCAGATTAGCAGTGCTCTTTCCCACACATCTAACATATTGTTGTCTTGGGAATAGTTTAATCCTTGAAGTCAAGTGTTTATTTTCTTGAATGGTTCCACTATCTTACCCAATTAGCTCGTAGGACTTGTTAGGACCAAAAACTGCAAGTCCCAAATCCTAGAGTATGTTCATATTTTTTAGGCCATGGGATGCCATCAAGAAAATATAATAGGGACTCGTCCACACATTTAGGATGGTTGAAGGCCAACTACACAAGTGGGTAACCTCTTCTGCTCTTCAAGATCAACTAGACCTAGGAGGGTAATCCTAGAGGTGCCCTTTATCCTTTAAGAAGGATTGAAAACTACATGGTAAATGCCTTCAAATTTATAATTTTGCAATAATACCCGGTTCGCTATTCTAATCCCAAACATTGTCACTGAATTAAAATACATGTGTTGCATAAAATGAGCTCCATTTAAGTTGATGATAACAACCTTGCACAGGTGCAAGTTGCTAGTATGCACTTGTGATTTGTTTTAAACATCTCCTGAACAATTTACAATATATATTCCCTGGTTATATTGCAAATTACAAAAGGCACAAAGATCTGACTACTTCGATCTCACACTAGATTGATTTTATTTGATTTATAAAGAGCCTAATTGATCAAGAACACCTCCTAGACTAGTGCCTTTATTGGGTTACAGAGTTTTCATATTATCAAAGGGGAGAAAAGCAAATAAATAGTATGTAGTCACCTAATTGGAACACCCAGATGCATGAAACTTGAAAAAAACCATACTTATTAATCCCTTTCCACACAATATTCATTCATTTGCAATCTCAAAATGACCTTTACAACATGTAATATGTCACGGGTCTATCAAATCCTTCAAATGATGATTATAATCATACCACCAATCATGGCAAGAAGAACCTACCAAAAATTTGAAATTCCCTAAATGGATACCTACAACAATGGAGACATGATTTTGCTTACAAAATGTTCATTGGTTCATCCATACAGTTTGCAAATGTTATCCCTAAAGATCTAAAACTTTCACGGTGTTTGAAACCCTAGTCGTCCTGCACCAGTTGCCTGAAAAATGTTAAAGAGACCAACCCTTGGAAAGAGTTAAAAACCTCTATATATAGCCTTTGAATCTTGAACTTAATGATGGAATGGGTAGGAAAACCCTAACTGCCTCACCCACAACATTAAATGCATCATTTTTTACCATCCGCGGAGGTTTCCTGTTCATCTAGAGGTAGTTGGAAATGTTTGCTTTTTTACCTTTTAATGCTTGGAGAAAAAGCAAAAATCTTAGGGGGTCTGAAATCTGCAAAGATTTGAGAGAGGTTGGGATATGTCCTAGTCTCCATGGAATCCCGCAGAATGGTACAAGGAGGGTTTGCAAAGAAAATATGGGGCAAGGGATGAGTGGAGCAATGAAGGGCAAGGGGATAAGCGAGGCCAATAAGGAGTTCAAGATGCAAAAGTTGGGAGGGGTATCGGATCTGTAGATATCTAAGGAGGAACGAGGTGAAATCTAGAAGGCAGAGCATTGCGGGGCATTTGGATGTGGGGATAGGAGAGGCATCTGGATCTGTGAAGATTTGAGGGGACAAGGATATGTCATAGTCTTAATTAGAATCTCGTAGGAGAAGACCAAAGGAAAAAGCGGAGAAGAAAGGGGAACTAGGATGCAGAGTCTCGAGGGATAAAAGGATATGCAGGGGTTTGGGGGTGACCAAATATATCCGGATGCCGATAATAGTTCTACCAAGGGGGAAAGGAGGAGGAAAGTGGGAGAAAATGGGATGTGAAGAGGCGTAGGGTAACCAAATATATCTAGATCCTAAGGGAAACCTCTCAAATCTAGATGAGGTCTAAACTCCCACTAGATCTTAATGGGGGCAAAAATCCTGCAAATCCCACAGGGGATGAAACTTCCACCAAAGGCAAAAAAACTTAGAAATTTTTAACAAAATTTAAGGATTTTCTCATATTTCAAACAAGACCATCACACTTTTCAAGGCATACAAAACCAACTTCCATAAAATAGAGACAGGATTTTCAAATGAATTTTGGGAAAAAAATTGGGCTAAAAAATTTAGGTGCTAATACTGGCTCTGGTTGGGGACATGTGACAAACACATGGCACATCAAGAATCACAAAACTCCAGGGCAAACCAAAAGCACAACAAAAACAACAGAACACAAAATGGGGAAAGAAACACACAAGCACCATCAAGATCAGTAGTGATCAAGATTGCATGAGGGAGAAAACGTGAAAGACATGATGACTATATTACAAACAAAAAATGATCTCATTACTTACGAGAAGTAATGCTTCAAATGCTAATTATGAACCAACAACTCCATGAATTCACCTTCCATATTTCTGAGGTAAAAGGTATCATTATTGGCTCTCTCAACAATCTGATAGGGGCCCACCCACAATGCTTCAAACTTTCCATGTTTATACACAAAAGAACTAAGTCACCTAGAAGAAGAACTTGGAATTCCATAGAAGAACTAAGTCACCTATCTAGAAACACCATTTGACTGCCCTCTGTTGCAAGTATGAGGTTAACTAGTGTTGTCATTGATGTCAACATACTCATATTGCATTGATAAGAAGGATTGGATGAGCTGTGTGTTGAGGTTATTGAGGAAACTAGTCTCCATCAGGAACAGTGAAGAACAGTGATGAGAAGAAGGCAAGAGTACTCAATAGGTTGAGGATCAGAGGATGCGGTTTAAAGGGTTTGTAGATATGAGTCTTGAGATGTTCCAGTTAAGATTTCAGAGGTCCGTATAAAGATCTGAAGAAGTTATGACTGCTTGTGTAGAACCGGTTCCGGCAGGTGTTCAGTGGAGACAGAGTGTCACAGATTGGTCCAATGAGATCCGGAATTACATTATCTCATTCTGCAGATTGGAAGGAGTGTTGAAGAAGTCAGTGTGAAGTGACAACTAGATTTGTGAATGATTTGGAGGTCCGGAAGAACCTTTTGCATTATGACAGTGATGACAAACTGTGTTCTTGAAGTTCTAGATGAAGAACAGAAGAATTCGAGTAAGCTGATAAAGTGCGGATATTCTTGATGACTCAGGAAAGGTTTTGGTGATCTTTGGATCGTGTTCTATTCTTATTGGCAGTCCGCATTGAAGTTAGAGTTTGCATTCGAAGAATAACCACGGATTTTGGTGTTGTTCTTAAGACTGGCCAACCGGATGTATTACATGTCTTGCGAATGATCTTGTAGGTGTTTGCCGACTTAGATGATTGTTCCTAAGTTGATGCCTTGTATAAATAAGGGTTTGTGAATTCATTTTGTAGTGTGTCTTGTGGGGATGAGTGTGATATAGTGAAGGGAAGTGCGAAAGGCAGAGCAAGAGTTTTTGGGCTTAAATGGAACTGATCCAGGCATGGTAAAAATGTCATTCTCTAGTTCAAGTTTATAATACTTGTTACTTTGTAGATAGTGTGTCTCTTGTAGGCAGTGTGCCTCTTGTGAGTAGTGTGCTTGGGCAGTGAGCCCTAATTGGCATGTGCCATCCATTTTTCTTATTCTTCTAACAGAGAATAATCCTTGGGTTAATCACCCTGTGGTTTTTCCCTTAATCAGGTTTTCCACGTCAAAATCTTGGTGTCTAATGTGTTGATGTTTATCTGGTCTGGTGTTTATGCTTTATGCTTTCATGAATGGTTAATTGATATGCTATTAAATAACAAAGAAGAATCAAGTGTCTGAAGTAAAAGCAAGTTTTTTGTACAACTGATTCACCCCCCCTCTCAGTTGTGTGCCCTAGATCTAACAATTGGTATCAGAGCCAAGTTTTTCTAAAAAGGAGCTTAACCGCTTGAGGAGATCTAGGATGTCGTCATACAAGAAGGATAGTCCGAAGTTTGATGGAACCAACTTCTCTCTTTGGAAAGGTCGCATGAAATGTCACTTGGAGTGCATGGGAAAAGCTTACTTGTCCATGGTCACAAAAGCATATGTACCTCCACAGGGTGGTTCGACAACTCTAAATGAAATCACAGATGCTGAAAACAATCTGTGGACTAAAGAGGCTTTTCTAAGTGCATTAACTGACTTAGAGCTCTCAAATGTTATTGACCTACCAACTGCCTATGAGATCTGGATTAAACTGGAACTTCTGCATGAAGGAGATGAGCATGTTAAGAGTGCAAGGTTGCAGAGTCTCAAAGGGAAATTTGAAAGATTGAAGATGAGAGATGATGAAAATATCACTACCTTTATGCCAAGAGTAAATGAGTTGGTGTGTGGAATTAGGAATGTTGGTGGAGTTTTGGATGAAAATGAGATTGTTTGCAAAATTCTCAGATCCCTTCCTCCTACCTACAAAATCAAGGTTGTTGTCATTGATGAATTCAGAGCCCATACAACTGTCACAAGAGACCAATTGGTTGGCAAACTAGCTGCATTTGAAATGACCAAGTTTGGAGATGATCTCCCCAAGACTGAATCTACATTCAAAGCCAGTGCCTATGTGAAAGGCAAACAAAAATTTGATCCAAAAGAAAACTTTTCAAGGATGCTGTCATGGTATGATCAAGCAAGAAAAGACATGGAAGAGGAAGAAGTAGAAACAGCTCAACTTGAAGCCCTCATTGCAAAAAGACTGCCAAGAGGATCCGGTAAGTATGAAGGAAAATTACCCTTTAAGTGCTTCAACTGTAATAAGATTGGTCACTTTACCTCAAGATGTCCAGAAAGATCCACAAGATCAAATTCTAACAGACAAAGGTTCCAAAAGAATTGTTATTATGTTCATGAAGAAGCTGATAATGAAGGAGTAACAGATGATGAATCAAAGATAGGAGACAAATCTAGAAATGAATGGGTGTTCATTGCCATCAAGGAAGAAGATCCAATATCCCCTGAATCTATCAATCATAAGGTTGTAGAAAGAGCTTTGGCTGCCCAAGTTGAAGAAAAGGATGATTGGGTTATTGATAGTGGATGCTCTCACCATATGACAGGTGACAAGAACAAGTTCTTAGATTTGGAAAGGTATGAAGGAGGAATGGTAAAGTTTGGTGACAATTCTGCTGGTAGAATCAGAGGTAGGGGAACTATCTCTTTTGATGGAAAGAACAAAATCGGTAATGTACTGTATGTTGAAGGATTGAAACATAATCTTCTCAGTGTTGGTCAGTTGGTGGACAAAGGCTATGATCTCCAGTTCAAGAATGGAAGATGTAGGATCTTTGAAAGCTCCGGAACTGAGATTGCATCCGGTACTCAAACAAAAGGTAATATCTTCCATCTAGTTGGTACTAATAAAAGTTGTCTGTTTGTTCAAGTTGATCAGAGTTGGTTATGGCATAGAAGGATGTGTCATGTAAATTTTGATAACATCATCAAGATAAGCAATACTCAGGCTGTAAGAGATCTTCCAAAGTTGGTAAAACCTACAAATAGTTTGTGCAAAGAATGTCAGCTAGGTAAACAGAGTAGTCTCATTCAAAAGCAAGGATCAGTCCTCTACCGGATTATTGGAATTAGTTCATACTGATCTATGTGGTCCGACAAGAATCAAGAGTATGCAAGGTGATAGATATTTCATGTTATTGATTGATGACCATTCCCGGATGATGTGGGTTACCTTTTTGAAAGAGAAATCAGAAGCTTTTGAGAAGTTCAAAATCTTTAAGGCTATGGTAGAGAATCAAACTGGATTAAAACTGAAATGTCTGAGGTCTGATAGAGGTGGTGAATTCACATCCGGTGAATTCATAGACTTTTGTGAGAAGCATGGTATAAAGAGACAGTTGTCTGCTCCTAGGACTCCACAGTAGAATGGAGTAGTTGAGAGAAAGAACCGGACCATCCAGGAAGCATCCAGGACAATGATGATGGAAGCAAATGTTCCTCAGATGTTTTGGAGAGAAGCTGTCAACACTGCAGTCTACACTATCAATCGAGTTCAAATCAGAAGCAATACCAGTAAGACTCCCTATGAACTTTGGTTTGGCATCACTTCTACTATGAGATATTTTAGAGTATTTGGTAGCAAATGTTACATTAAAAGAGATGAAGATCTAGGAAAGTTTGATGCTAGAAGTGATGAAGGAATTTTCTTGGGTTACTCCACTCAAAGCAAAGCATACCGGTGTTACAATAAGAGACTGAGAAAGATGATAAAAAGTACAAATGTGAAGGTTGATGAAGGTATTGAAAAGCCCTCAAGATTTTTTGAGTATGATGAAGATGATCAGAATGGTGTTCTGATTCAAGGAACTCAATCCTCTCCTGAAGGTTAGATTCAGACTGATCCGGTAAATCAGGAAAAAGAGATAGGTCTGGATGAGCCTGATCAAGAAGCAGAAGTGCAAGAAACTCCCAAAGTTCCAAGATATGTAAGACTGAACCACTCTGAAGATTAGATCATAGGTGACAAAAGAAAAAGTGTGCAAACTAGAAGGAATGTTGCTCAAAATCTAAATTAATGTTGTCTAATCTCAAAGATTGAACCTAAGACAATAAATGAAGCCTGCAATGATGAAAATTGGACCAAAGCAATGGAGGAAGAGTTGATGCAAATTGAGAAAAATCACACTTGGGATCTTGTTTCTAGACCTAGTAACAAGAATGTGATTGGAACCAAATGGGTCTTCCGGAACAAACTAAATGAAGTTGGTGAAGTAATCAAAAATAAAGCCAGATTAGTCTGCAAAGGCTACTCTCAAATAGAAGGGATTAATTTTGAGGAAACCTTTGCTCCGGTGGCAAGAATTGAAGCAGTCAGACTATTTCTTGCATTTGCTGCCTTCAAAGATTTCAAAGTGTATCAGATGGATGTCAAATTTGCTTTCCTGAATGGTGACCTAGAAGAAGAGGTGTACATTGAACAACCAGATGGATTTTAGTTATCTGAGCATGGTGATATGGTTTGCAAATTAAAGAAGGCACTGTATGGTCTAAAGCAAGCCCCAAGAGCATGGTATGAGAGGCTGGACAAACATCTTTTGAAGATTGGTTTCAACAAAGGTACTGCTGATAGTAACCTATATTTCAAAATTGATCATGAAAACATCTTGATTATTGAAATATTTGTTGATGATATCATCTTTGGAGGAAGAGACAGTATGTGTAAAACCTTTGCAAACCAAATGAAAAGTGAGTTTGAAATGTCAATGCTCGGTGAAATGAATTTCTTCTTGGGTTTGCAAATTACTCAGACAGAGAAAGGAATCTTTATCTCTTAGACCAAATATGTGAAAGAACTATTGAAGAAATTTGGAATGAAAGATTCAAAGCCAATGAACACTCCTATGGCTACCGGATGTAAGTTGAGAAAAGATGATGACTCTCCTAAGACAGATAAGACAAAGTACAAATCAATGATTGGAGGATTACTGTATCTCACTCAGACTAGAACAGATATAATGCAGGTTGTTGGTCTTGTGGTGAGATTCCAGGCTGATCCCAGAGAATGTCATGTCATGGCAATCAAAAGAATTTTTAGGTACTTGAAAGGAACAGTTGAGTATGGCCTATGGTATCCCATAGATCATGACTTTTCTCTTCATGCATATATAGATGCAGATTGGGCAGGAGATGTGGATGATAGGAAGAGTACAAGTGGAGGAGCATTTTTTTTGGGAAAAAAGGTTAGTTTCTTGGCTAAGCAAGAAACAAGAAGCAATATCTCTGTCTACAACAGAAGCAGAAGACATTGCAGCAGCAGGTAGTTGCACTCAATTTTTGTGGATGAAGCAAATGCTAAGAGATATTCAAGTAGATTATGAGGAGCCTATCACAATTTTCTATGATAATTCAAGTGCAATAAATATTTCTAAGAATCTAGTATTGCATTCTAAGACCAAGCATATATCTATCAAATTTCACTTTTTGAGAGAACAAGTGAACAAGGGTGAAGTCAGATTGGAGTATGTGCCCTCCAAGCATCAGCTTGCGGATATTTTTACTAAACCTCTTCCCAAGGACTCTTTTGAGTATCTCAGGGAGAAGTTAGGGGTCATGGCCCCTCCGGTGATGAACTAGGATGCACTGATGTGCATCAGTCCGGTGGATATCACAGTCATATCTTGTGATCCGAATTGATGATGGAGAGCTGCTACTAAGGGGGAGCAGCTGGTATGATTCTGATGTGTTAGAATTGCAAGTATGAACCCTTTGCCATTGATGTCAAAGGGGGAGAGAAGACATGTGAAAAACAAGTGGTTGATGATCAAAGGGGGAGCAGTAAAGGAAGAGAAGACATGTGAAGAGTTGTTGCGGATAGGGGGAGCTATGACAGAAAGGAGAAGTTCTTGTCTTGATGGTTTTTCACATCATATGTTGCCATCAATGACAAAGGAGGAGATTATTGCAAGTATGAGGTTAACCAGTGTTGTCATTGATGTCAACATACTCATATTGCATTGATAAGAAGGATTGGATGAGCTGTGTGTTGAGGTTATTAAGGAAACTAGTCTCCATCAGGAATAGTGAAGAACAGTGATGAGAAGAAGGCAAAAGTACTCAATAGGTTGAGGATCAGACAATGTGGTTTAAAGGGTTTGTAGATATGAGTCTTGAGATGTTCCAGTTAAGATTTCAGAGGTCCGCATAAAGATCTGAAGAAGTTATGACTGCTTGTGTAGAACCGGTTCTGATAGGTGTTCAGTGGAGACAGAGTGTCACAGATTGGTCTGGTGAGATCCAGAATTACATTATCTCATTTTGCAGATTGGAAGGAGTGTTGAAGAAGTCAGTGTGAAGTGACAACTAGATTTGTGAATGATTTGGAGGTCCGGAAGAACCTTTTGCATTATGACAGTGATGACAGACTGTGTTCTTGAAATTCTAGATGAAGAACAGAAGAATTCGAGTAAACTGATAAAGTGTCGATATTCTTGATGACTCAGGAAAGGTTTTGGTGATCTTTGGATCGTGTTCTATTCTTATTGGTGGTCCGCATTGAAGTTAGAGTTTGCATTCGAAGAATAACCACAAATTTTGGCGTTCTTCTTAAGACTGGTCGACCGGATGTATTACACGTCTTGCGAATGATCTTGTAGGTGTTTGCCGACTTAGATGATTGTTCCTAAGTCGATGCCTTGTATAAATAAGGGTTTGTGAATTCATTTTGTAGTGTGTCTTGTGGGGATGAGTGTGATATAGTGAAAGGAAGTGCGAAAGGCAGAGCATGAGTTTTTGGGCTTAAATGGAACTGATCTAGGCATGGTAAAGATGTCATTCTCCAGTTCAAGTTTGTAGTACTTGTTACTTTGTAGACAGTGTGTCTCTTGTAGGCAGTGTGCCTCTTGTGAGCAGTGTGCTCAGGCAGTGAGCCCTAATTGACATTTGCCATCAATTTTTCTTATTCTTCTAACAGAGAATAATCCTTGGGTTAATCACCCCGTGGTTTTTCCCTTAACCGGGTTTTCCACGTCAAAATCTTAGTGTTTAATGTGTTGATGTTTATCTGGTCTGGTGTTTATGCTTCATGAATGGTTAATTGATATGTTATTAAATAACAAAGACGAATCAAGTGTCTGAAGTAAAAGCAAGTTTTTTGTACAACTGATTCACCCCCCCTCTCAGTTGTGTGCCCTAGATCTAACACCCTCTTGTTGAAAAAATGTTCAACCTTCTACTGCTATACTATATTTCTCTTATGTGCACCTCTCCTAGTCTCATCTAATTCATCTAGCTCCAAAAGTTTGTGAGATACTAGACCTTATTGGTCTTTGCCAACATCATGCAACAACTGGTAAACAAGCAATTCTATACCAACTAGCATCTTAGCATCTACTCCATAAACAAGTTCAAAAGGGCTCTTACTTGTAGCACGTTTGTAAGTGATTCTATCAGCCTAGATTGCATATTTTAACTTGTCATCCCACATTTTCTTATTCACATCTAAAGTCCTTCTAATGATTTGCATGAGGGTCTTGTTGCTGGATGCAGCTTGTCCATTACTTTGGGTATGATAAGGGGAAGAGTGTATTGGGTTGATCCCATACTGTGAACACGTAGTCAATACATCCTAAGATCTAAAACACATGGCATTATTAACAATAATTATGTGGCACACCAAACTTAGTTACTATGTTGTTCAGTAAGAAATCTATCACCACCTTAGATGTTGCATTTCTAGTGGATAACTTGAAGAAGACAAAACAAGGTAAATACCCCTTTAAATTTGGCACACTGATCATGTGTTTATTTTTCTACTTTATGAAAGAGTTGCCTAGTATGAAGAACCTATTTTGGACCAATGATAAACCTGTCGCAGTTCAAATTAGAAATTTGTTGAGTAGCATAGGCACCATTGATGCACATAATGCAGCCCTATGGGGCTATTTCAAGAACTTCCAAAGATCAATGCAAGCCAGAGAAAGGATTCCAAAAATAGTGGTTAAAAAATACAAGGATACAATCTGCTTCATTGTGACGAAAGATCAGTGTTTGATGGAGGCCGTTGAGCCCAGAACGGTCTGGGTTATGCCTATGGGATATGAGGTAGATGGAGTTGTACTGGAAAACTATGCTGAGCAAACCTAGAGATCCCAAGGAAGAAAGATTTGGGACATATAATGAATTGCATGCCAAAATTCATGTTGAGGTAAGAAAACCTAGAATCTCTAGGAAAATGAGGAAAGTGGCAAAAGAAATTGCCATAAAGCATGGATTCACAAAAGAAGAAGTAGTAAAGGCAAGGGAAAAGGCACATGCTGTTATGGAAGCAAAAGAAAAGAGAAAAGGTGAATCATCTTGGGCTCCGAAAGAACCCAAAGATGAGCTAGAAAATGCAGAGAAAGCAAAGAAGGAAAGACAAGAAAGTGAACAGGCTAAGGTTCCGGAACAACCTATAAAGAAGAAAAGAGAGCCTAAAACAACACAAAGGACTACCAGAAGCTCTTCTACTTCATCTGGTACAACATCAAAGAAACCCTCTGACAAACATACAAAGAGGAAGAAGATGAAGGGAAAAAGATTGTATGTCAGTGTGGGAGAAAAGGATGAAGAAGAGACAGAATCAGATGAGGAAGTAAAGAAAATGAAAGTTGAGACTTCTAAAGTCTCCAAAAGTAGCAAGGAGAAGTCATCCAGAAGAAAGATACCCAGCAAAAGACAAAAGGTAAATGAGTCTCATGCCACATTAAAGATTGAAGATGTATTAAAGTCTGTCACTGTTGATGGTAACTTGAAACCTGTGGCTGAATTTTATGATGATTACAATGATGCTGACAAGAGGATTTTGGAAGAAGCTATTGTAAAGTATTTGAACATATACAACATAGACCTCATTGAGATCATTGGTGATCTCCTAGATAGCTTGGGCAGTATTCTATCAGTCAGGAAGGAAACTGCTATGGCTAAAGATATTGAACTCAGACAGCATGCACTAACAAGGTTAAGTTAAGAGATCACTTCTGAAGAAGAAGTCAAAATTTCTAAGGAACTTAAGGATGCCTTCAGGACTAAGAAAAGGATAAATTCATTAATGATAGGTGAAATCGACAAGGTGGTCAAGCAAATAGAGGAAATCATTTTGGAAATATTGAAGAAAAACAACATTCCTACCATCTATGACAATGAAGAAACAAATGCTGGAGATGACACATCTATTCCGGAAGTCAGCATGGATCAAGGTTTGGAGCAAACTGATACAAATCCTCTAGTAAAAGTCAGAGTAACAGAAAGGCAAAAAGAAAAATTTGATCAAACCCTTGCTATTGAAAAGGATCAAACTGAAACAAGTTTCTTCCAGGACAACAAACTAATGATCTAGAAAACAAGGAGAAAATTGATGAGTAGATCAAAGTTGACAATCAAGAACTTGATCAAGTTGAGGAAAACCCTACACTGGAGCAAATTATTGGTCAACAAGAGAATATGGACATGGAACCTTTGGAACAAATTCAAGAAAAAAGAAGTGTCTGAAGAAGCAACAAGAGACATTGCAGAGACTGTAAAAGAGCTTTTGGAGAAAGAAGAATTAGTTCTAGATGAGTTTGAATCAATCCAAGGTCCAATAAATCTGAACACAATGTCTTCTGCTCAAATGTTCAAGTTGGCTTCAGTTGTCCAAGCTAAAGCAAGAAAAAAAAAATTTGAAGTCCCGCATTGAGGATAGTAAACTCATAAATGATGCATCCAGCATTTTGGAAAAGTTGGTGCCAACTTATTGGAGGGATACCTCTCTATCTTCCACTTGTCAACTCAAGGGACTAATTCACTCTATAAGTACACACTTTGAATCTCTTGAAAAATCTGCTGAAACAAAAGTTAGACAATAGTTTAATGGGAAAAGGCTAGATGAGTTGACAAAGTTGATAGCCCATGATAAGGCTCAACTAGAAAATGGAATATAGAATACTCAGAGTGCTATTGTAGAAGCTAGTGATGTATATACATTTTGTCTATCATGGCTGGAAGTTACAAAGAAGACAGAAGAAAAGATCAATGAATTGGAAGAAAAATTGATGGATATTTCTAAGAATTTTGATTCGGTACAAGAATCAACCAGCAACAAGGAAGCTCAAGTCATTAACATCCAAAATGACTTGAATAATTTAATAAATCAAAAGTATCAAATAAAGAGTAGAATAGGACAATTGAGAAGACTGATCAGTCCCAAACTAGATTCAATGACTAAGCTTGTGGCCGAAGCACAGCTTGTTGGACAAATTGTCTCACCATCAGATTTACAAAAGGCAAAAGCTATAGTTTTTCTCTTAAGTGGACACATTTAGATTCTGAATAATGCCAAGAAAGGTTGGGATATCGAGTGGGCACAGATTAAGAACTTATTCAATAACATTTTCAAATACATGTAATACAAAGAG
This sequence comes from Cunninghamia lanceolata, assembly GCA_027924645.1. Classification (NCBI taxonomy): domain Eukaryota; kingdom Viridiplantae; phylum Streptophyta; class Pinopsida; order Cupressales; family Cupressaceae; genus Cunninghamia; species Cunninghamia lanceolata. Next base: position 725,147 of record BSBN01000197.1, read on the forward strand.
GTAGATTGCACTTGTAAATATGCAGCTGAGTACATCAATTTTGGGGGATTTTTGACAAATTTTTGGTTCCAGATCACACCCTTTGCCATTGATGTCAAAGGGGGAGAAGTAGATCAGTGAAAAATGGATAATCATCTCAAGGGGAGCAAGAAAGTACAATGTATATAGTAAGGGGCAGCAATCAAGCATTTTTCACTAAGTGTTGCCATCAATGCCAAAGGGGGAGCCTGTTGGCAAGAGACACTGCTCTGGTATTGACTTGTATGTTGTCATTGATGGCAACAAGGCTCAAAGATCCTATCACCACATCAGGAAGAGATATCTCCAGAAGAACATATTGGATTCCTGGTCCGGTTGATAGAAAATGGCTAAGTATGGAAAGTATTCTGAGTAGAAGACAGTAAATCAGATAGTATGTCTCCGCAGATGACGATTAGTTAATGCGGTTCATGTATGATGTTCTCAATTGTCTGATAGTGTTATGCTTCCGAGGTTAAGTTCTGATCTCCTCTGAAATTCACCTTGAAGAATTGTCTAAGTTCGGGTAAGCAAAGGTATAGCAGGAACAATGAACAGGGCATAGTGCAGTGGTCCGTATTCCTCCGCAAATAAGTATTTTGTTATGCAGTTGTAAGGTGTTGTAAACACTTGTATGAAGTGTCTTATTCCATAGTTAGGAGATCTGAAGTCCACCAGAAGGTTAGCTACAAGCTGCTAAGTATCGACGTAGTGTTTGACAGAGATAGAATCTGAGTTTTGATGGTCCGCATTTTTTCGCAAGATGATATAATGCCTTGTGGATCTAAGGTAAGATTGGGAATGTGTAAAGAGTCCTTGATATGATTTGGAAGGTGTTTTGAGATCCTCAGTAAAAGTTGTAAATCAATAGATGAAGTTGTTAAGCATGCTTTTGAGGAATAGGCCGACTGGTGAGATAAATCATGATGCAGAGAAAGGATAGTGTGTGAAATATCCATTCAAGTATTTGAATGATTAGAGCCAACCTATATGAACATGTTTGGGGGAAGATATGGGTTCGTGCGACACATAGTGCATTGGATCGAGCGACAAGGTACATCTTTCTATGTATACGTTTCACTTCTTGGATGTCGACCTGATTATGGATTAAATCATGATGTGAATATATATATAAGAGAGATGATCTTTGCTTGAGTGGTGTGCATGAGTAGTGTGTGTGTGTGATGCTAGCATGCGAATAGAAGAGCAGAGTTAGAAGAGAAGCAGCGATGAAGACTTGGGATTCAGAATTCAATTGCTAAATGACTGCACCCTGGCATAGTGGCAGATGCTTAAGCAATATTCAGTTATCATGTGTGATCTTATTGGAAGCAAGTTTTTGTCATCAAGGAAGTAAGCCAACAGTGAGCCTCCAGTAGGGTTTAACAACCCTCATTGTAATCTTGCTAGGTTTAGGGTTGAGGCAGTGAGCGTGGTAAATCCAGTTCTACTTCATGGCAGTAAGCCAGCATGTTCTAGGCCCGTGGAGTGACCAAGCCTGAACATCATTTTTGTAAAGATTGCAATATATATGAGAGCTAATCCTCTCTGTGGTTTTTCCCTCTCTGGGTTTTCCACGTAAAATTTTGGTGTTATGTGTCATACTTTTGTGGATGTTGTTCAGTTGTATATTTTGCTTCTATTAGATTATTCTTTTGAAATGGTTAAAAGTAAAAGTACAAGAAAAGATTTATAGAACACTGATTCACCCCCCCTCTCAGTGTTCCTGACAATCAACAAAGATACCAAAGAGCAATGAGATGAAGACGCTATAGTAAAATGTCTTGGAATAGCAATACACAATAAGATCTTTTCATTTATCAAATACAACCAATATGAGAGACTTTTGTACACCACAACACTAGTTTGAGGAGTCAGGTTTTTTAAGCATGTTACCAAGAACAAAAACACTCTAGTGTCTTTACAAATGGAGTGATTAAGATGTATAAAGTGCTGCACAAAATGTAGTATAAACCACTTTTAAATTTTATTACTGTGATAGGTAAAAATCAGGTTAATAAGATCAAGCATGCAAATGAAAACCTAATCCTACCACATCAAAGAATCGAATCCAAGTGAAATAAAAAACATGCAAAAAAAGAACAAGATCACCTATATTGTATGATTCCTTATTTATGATGTGGATTTCTTCTCAACAATGAACAATTATGAAGATCAAAGCTGCCATGATGGATGGATGATAATGATAATATGCTAGATGGATGCTAAAATGCTCAATATGCTCAAGATGATAATGTAGACGCTATATGAAAATGATGGATTTTATATGACAAGGCTTGTGATAGAATTGGTTTGGAAAGGATGAGGTATACCAAGAGATAACCAAAGCATATTTCAACATTTTGCCCCTATGTCTTTATCAAGATCAAAAGGAGGAAGGGAGGATGAATGTACTTAATGGGATAAGTATATGGGTGTAATGGATAAGAATGATAGGATATGATAGGACATGATATGATGGATATGATAGTTTGGATGAGACAGTGTGCCCCCAAGTGTAAGTGACATTGAAGATTAACCTACACATGATGCCTGTTTGCTAGGTTTTCATCATGGTACTTATCCAAGGCGCCTGTTTACCAGGTTTTCACCGTTGGACGAAGGGATTTCACTTTACTATTTTGATTTGATATTTTTTTGACTTTTTTTTTTATTTTTTTTATGGGATAGCAATTACACATGGCGCTTGTTTGCTAGGTTTTCACCATGGTAATGAATAGGATGGACTCAAGTGTCTAATGCTATGAAAGTGATAGTGTCATTTAAGATGGATGTTGCATGAACCATGTCAAATGTTAATATGCGCAAGATGTTGGTAAGTGTCATTTAAGATGGATGTTGCATGAACCATGTCAAATGTTAATATACACAAGATGTTGGTAAGGGATTGCATGAAAGGGAGATGGATTAGGTGGATAGTGTATGATGAAAGGTTTGTGTAAGGATGGGGGAAAGTGGATTATAAAAGGTTCATGCAAGGATGGATGAAAGGCTTATACAAAAGCATGGACCATAGGAAGATGATGGGGAAGATATATAAGATAGTGGTTGAAAGTTGGGGATATGTAGGAATGTTGCGGAATGGAAGGGAATCATGACCAATGGTTGCACACACCGTGATAAACATTAAAGCTTTTGATGGGAAGGTGGTGTAGGAAGCAATGAGGATGTTTGCTTAGGGGATGGATGGTGGAGTGATTTGGGGACCCACATAGACTTAGTATTTTCATGATTTTTTCCTTGCTTGTGGGATTTTTGGATGGAAGGGGATAATTGGGATTTTTGAGAGGTGGATGAGGATGCCTCATTTGACTTGCTTGGTTTATGCTCAAGGACCCAAACCATTTTAGTTTTGACTTTTTCTTGTGAATATTTGGGCTTAGGTATTGGTTTGGATAGCTTTGTAAATGTACTTTGCTTTGACTTTTGGCATTGATGTCCCAAGGCATTTGGACTTGTTGCTTCCCGAATAGGCAGTGGGTTTGCCAGCTCCAATGCATAGGCAGATTCAGTCAACAGATACAGGAGGTTGCGTGAGCTACCTCCCCTTCACTTTTGGTTCTGCCGCACCAAGGGGGGTATCCCTATAGTTAAAGATGTAACATTGACTAGCCTAATGACATAAAGGTTTAGCTTGACAACAATAGGCAGAATACTCTCATGTGTGGACCAAGATGTGTGTGATACATCACAAGGTTGGCAACGTTCTTAGACATATTTATCTGGTTGTGGATGAGAGTATGCAGGGGTCCTAATCCTACTCCTACAAACTAACAGGTGGAAGTTATGAAATGGTTTGAATTTGATGGTTTGGATGCAAGACAGTTGATTTGGATCATAACTACTTCACAAGAGCAAACTGGTGCTTATCCCAGGGCAAGGAGTCACATAGATGTATACATGAGAGTGGCTTGCAACTGACATTCGAGTTTCAAGGGGTTAGATTGATGCTTGCCTTACAAACATCACCCAAGAATGGGTATTTAACTGTCTCCACTTATGGATATCCCAGCTGACATACAATCTTCTCCATACCTTAACCTAAAACAATTTAATCCACTCCTTGAATGGAAGTTAGAGATCAAGTATGTGATACAGCAAAACTATACCCTAGAATCTGAGAAACCCTTAGCAACCAAATTCAAAAGAAGAAAATGTATACAACAAGTGGAGACAGACAGCACAATACATGCAAGAAGCATTTTTCATATAACATTAACACTGAAACTGAACATATGTGCAAGATACAACTCAGATGCAACACGTAAACTCCACAGAGATAAAACAACCGGGAAAATGCTCTGTATTTCGTTATTTTTCCCCCAAAATTGCACAAGTCTTCAACCACAAATGAGGAACACAATCTGCCTTTTATATCAAAACTGTGAACTCAGCAAAATTAATTACAAGGCAAATCAAAAATTCGCCAGATATAACGCATCTTTGGATTGGCGCTCAAAAATTGAATGCAGCAGATGGGAAACAGAGGACAAAGCAAGTGAGATCAGGATCTGTACCGCCGCCTAGGGATTTTCATCTTAAATCTGGTAGTTGGCCCGTCATCTCGATCGATGCCTCCGCAAGTCCGCCATTTATGATTCATCTACCCGCGGGATGCAGCAACGAACACATCTGAAGTTTTCCCACTCAAAACAAGTCTGCATACGCACAGGAAAAACCTACACCGAAGGTTCAAAACACGACCATCGATCATGACTCCATTGCTGAGATCAAACGGCCCCAAAAATCATTGAAAAGTCGCCAACCAATGATTACGTGCCACGTAGGCACTCGATGTTCCTATCGTTGACTTTTTGCTTTCTTCACTTTGCCACTTCGCCCTTTGTATATGCAAGAACGGATGCATATACAATCGCCACTGTTCGCCCTTCAAAATCCATTGTATATGCAAAATGCATATACATGCAACAGTGCCTGGACACGTGGCAGCCTCTTACTGGCTCTCTATCGCTTGGTATTTTCATCTCCATCGGCCATCGGAACAACCCTGGGAGCATCCGTCGATGTGTAGTCTCTCGCCGATGAACTAATGTGCTTTTTTCTTTTGCATCTGAAAATGCATGTGAGACTGTATATACATACAGTCGCCCTTCATACAAGGCGGACACAAAAACATCATAGAACAAATTGAAAATCAACTATCGGGTCCACTTTGCATCATCTTTCCTTGCATATCTTCTTTGTATATGTGCATATACAATTGCCACTTATACATACAAGGTGCGGATTTCAAATTATCATGAAGCATGTTGAAATTGCTTTGAAATCCATCTTGTATCTAACTCCTCTTGTATATCGGCACATATATAAGCACTTAAACATACAAGCCACGGATGCCAACCCATTTATTAACTAGATTGGAGAATCATTGGATTCCAGCCTGCATCCTATCCAATGCATATTTCCTTTGTATATTGCATATACAAACGTGATATACAACCCACGGACTTTAAAATCCATCTACTGCAATAAAAACCATCTACTGCAAGATATTGTTCCTTCGCGTCCAGGCCATGTACATTTTTTCTTTGTATATTTGCTTGCACATTCGATTGTATATTTAGAATATACAATCCCAAACATACAACCGATGGGCCCCCATAACTGACATTGACTGCAGTTGACCAGCTTGCATGTTTTCTTTGTATATTTCGAATGTATATCACATATACATTCTACTTTGTATATCTACGGGACCCACCACATGTATCCTTTCTCACCACTGTAGCAAATGCATTTGTGCCCTTGTATATTTTTCAATGCATATCTATATGCAACCTGATATACAAAGCAGGAATATTCCTGAGAATCTGCAAAAGATTCCTCCTTTGTATATGCACATTCTAAGCCCTATATGAATTAAAAAATGCATCTAACTGATTTTTTCAAAGGGCGATAGAGTTTTCTGACCCGCCAATGCACATTTTGCCTGCATGTATATACAAACACCCTTGTATATACAAAAACACCTGCACCTTAATTGATTTTGGCATTTTTTACAATTGCAGAGGCCAAAAGTGTTAGAATTTTTTGAATTTTTGGAAGGCGCCTGCATGTTTAAATGCTTGAAACCTGACTGTTCATGCAGGCGGTAACATAGGCTCTGTCTGGGGATGCATGCCTCTTGCAGGCATGGTGAGAACCACAGATCTCTGGGATGTAGACTAGTCCTTATCCATTGGGCACAAAGTCAAATACTACACCAATCTGCATCACCAATCACACTTGGTGGCCTAAGGCCACCAAGAAAGGAAAAACCTGTATCTTCCTTTGTCAAATACCTTGTTTTCATCTTATATCACTGGATTAGGCCTGAAGAAGATGCCATGATCTGACCATAAACAAACCTTGTCATTTGCATATACAATTATCTCATTGAGCTGCCTCCTCTCAACCTTATGCAAACAACCTTCAACATCAGGCAACATGTGAATGCTATATTTATCAAACAATGCATAATCAAATGAAATATAACACATGTTATCATCTGTATCAGCATTATGCATTGCAAAATGATCTCCTAGCTGGACTGAAAATTGAAAGCGCTCAAAGTCCATCATGCAGCTAGGAACATCAGGGCTCATCTTATCACAAGCTGGCATATCAAAGAAAAAGCTTTCAGATTCATAGTTGTGCACATCATGCACACAACCATCAGCTGCACCAAGCTGGAAAAGATCAGGCTCTGGCATCTCTTTGCAACAGTTTTCATGATGTATGTTGGTTTCTCTTTCATCAGGATGAGAACTATAATCCATATCAACATCAGTGCTTAGATTCCCACCATACTCAAACAGATCCTCATCACCATGTGTCAAAAATGGGTGATCCAGGTGTTTCAACTTCATCATGGTATGCCGCTAGTTCATGGGCAGCAAAACATGCATCTTCATTACCAATGGATTCTCTTTGTGGAGGAGTATCAGCTTGTATGGCATAAGCAAAACTATAATCAAATGAAGAACAATCATGCTCAACACTAGCACTTGTTTCAATCTCTGACTGCTCTTCATCATCTCCATGTGTCTGAAAAGAAGGCATTGATTCACACATGGAATTGCTGCTCTGTTTGCTTATTTCTTCTCTATCCTGAGCACAATACTCACAATCATCTCCACAAATCCATTCAAATAGATGTTCATTTCTGTCCATAACCTCGTCATTATTTTCAGAATGAAACACCTCAACCTTGCAACGGGGGTCATCATTGATCCTTCTACTGGCATCCTCAACTGATGTATTTTCATTCTCATTTTTATCTTCACATGATGCCATAATCACTTGGTCATTTGTAGCCTTATAACCGTTATTTATACCAAAACCTGTGGACAGAGAATTCTGCATGTGCTCATTTCTCAATTTTTTTATACAAACTTGTATGCCATCTGCATACTTGTTATCTTGAATTCCCTCGACAATGCACTAGAGCCCTCCTCAAAAGCTTCAAAATATATGCCAATGCAGGCTAAAGTATCAGGTCTGAAGTCTTCAGGGATTTGTGAAAGGGCAATTGCAAATTTATAACTGAAATCAGTAATGGGCTCTTCATCTTGTCTTCTAATTTCCATTAACCTTGCAACAAGATCAACAGGTTCTCTTGCAAATTCTTTTTTAAAACAGTCAACAAGTTCATCCCAACAGGCAAAGGATCTCTTTGGAAAGCTCAAATACTAATCTCTAGCTCTAGCACCAAAGGATCTAACAAAAAACCTCATCCACATATCCTCATCTCTAAATGAGTGTTTCTCCATGAAGGTGTGAAAGTTTTGGATATGTGCACGCCCATCACACATACTGTGTCCACTAAATCTGGGCATCTGATTGTAAATTTGAGTAGACATACTTTCAACTTGATAATCAACCCATGACAAATCTAATTGGTCATACAAAGGATCAAAAGGGCTGACAAGAGGTTTAGCTTTCTGACTGGCAGACACAACAGGGTTATTACTATTTAACTGGGCCTGCCTAGCCTCTAAGGATATCAACCTATTCTTTATCTCTTCCATTCTTTTACTCAACATTTCATCCCCCTCTTGACTGAGTATGGGTGAATACATATTTGGATTCATAAAATTTTCAATCTTAGACATCCTTTGTTTGTCTCAGACCTAAGGCTTCCCTTGGCATCTAGATTATGCAATAAAATAACAAATATAAATGGGAAGGAGCTAGGTACCTTTTCTTATCCAGATGCTGAAATCCTGAACAGAACATTCTTTTATCACAACACACACATCAACCTTTCATGTGCACTTGAACCTTTTGCAGAGTCGCCACCTCTCCAGAGAGGATAATATTTTCAAACAATTGAAAGCTCATCAAATACTTTTTCTGAGTTCATTCCACCAACAGAGCACCATCATTCACATGAAAGATCCGAATATGCAGCAATGATTTCACACTATTTGACTCTCGTCCCTAGCGGAGTTGCCATTTCTGTTGCTTTCCGAATAGGCAGTGGGTTTGCCAGCTCCAATGCACAGGCAAATTCGGTCAACAGATACAGGAAGTTGCGTGAGCTACCTCCCCTTCACTTCTGGTTCTGCCGCACCAAGGGGGGTATCCCTATAGCTAAAGATGTAACATTGACTAGCCCAATGACATAAAGGTTTAGCTTGACAACAACAGGCAGAATACTCTCGTGTGTGGACCAAGATGTGTGTGATACATCACAAGGTTGGCAACGTTCTTAGACATATTTGTCTGGTCATGGATGAGAGCATGCAGGGGTCCTAATCCTACTCCTACAAACTAACAGGTGGAAGTTATGAAATGGTTTGAATTTGATGGTTTGGATGCAAGACAGGGGTTTTGGATCATAACTACTTCACAAGAGCAGACCGGTGCCTATCCCAGGGCAAGGAGTCACATAGACGTGTACATGAGAGTGGCTTGCAACTGACATTCGAGTTTCAAGGGGTTAGATTGATGCTTGCCTTGCAAACATCACCCAAGAATGGGTATTTAACTGTCTCTGCTTATGGATATCCCAGCTGACATACAATCTTCTCCATACCTTAACCTAAAACAATTTAATCCACTCGTTGAATGGAAGTTAGAGATCAAGTATGTGATACGGCAAAACTATACCCTAGAATCTGAGAAACCCTTAGCAACCAAATTCAAAAGAAGAAAATGTATACAACAAGTGGAGACAAACAACAAAATACATGCAAGAAGCATTTTTCATATAACATTAACACTGAAATTGAACATATGTGCAAGATACAACTCAAATGCAACACGTAAACTCTACAGAGATAAAACGGCCGGGAAAATGCTCTATATTTCGTTATTTTTCCCCCAAAATCGCCCAAGCCTTCAACCACAAATGAGAAACACAATCTGCCTTTTATATCAAAACTGTGAACTTAGTAAAATTAATTACAAGGCAAATCAAAAATTCGCTAGATACAATGCATCTTCAGATTGGCGCTCAAAAATTGAATGCAGCAGATGGGAAACAAAGGACAAAGCATGTGAGATCAGGATTTGCACCGCCGCCTAGGGATTTTCATCTTAAATCTAGTAGTTGGCTTGTCATCTCGATCGATGCCTCTGCAAGTCTGCCATTAATGATTCAGCTACCCGCGGGATGTAGTAACGACCACATCTGAAGTTCTCTCGCTCAAAACAAGTCTGCATACGCACAGGAAAAACCTACATCGAAGGTTCAAAACATGGTCATCGATCATGACTCCATCGCTGAGATCAAACGACCCTAAAAACAGTTGAAAAGTCGCCAACCAACTATTACGTGCCACGTAGGCACTCGATGTTCCTATCGCTGACTTTTCGCTTTCTTCACTTTGTCACTTCGCCCTTTGTATATGCAAGAACGGATGCATATACAATCGCCACTGTTCACCCTTCAAAATCCATTGTATATGCAAAATGCATATACATGCAACAGTGCCTGGACACGTGGCAGCCTCTTACTGGCTCTTTATCACTTGGTATTTTCATCTCCACCGGCCATCGGAACAACCCTGGGAGCATTCGCCGATGTGCAGTCTCTCACCGATGAACTAATGTGCTTTTTTCTTTTGCATCTGAAAATGCATGTGGGACTGTATATACATACAGTCGCCCTTCATACAAGGCGGACACCAAATCATCATAGAACAAATTGAAAATCAACTATCGGGTCCACTTTGCATCATCTTTCCTTGCATATCTTCTTTGTATATGTGCATATACAATCGCCACTTATACATATAAGGCACGGATTTCAAATTATCATGAAGCATGCTGAAATTGTTTTGAAATCCGGCTTGTATCTAACTCCTCTTGTATATCGGCACATATACAAGCACTTAAACATACAAGCCGCGGATGCCAACCCATTTATTAACTAGATTGGAGAATCATTGGATTCCAGCTTGCCTCCTATCCAATGCATATTTCCTTTGTATATCGCATATACAAGCGCGATATACAACCCGCGGACTTTAAAATCCATCTACTGCAACATATTGTTCCTTCGCGTCTAGGCCATGTACATTTTTTCTTTGTATATTTGCTTGCACATTCGATTGTATATTTAGAATATACAATCCCAAACATACAACTGATGGGCCCCCATAACTGACATTGACTGCAGTTGACTAGCTTGCATGTTTTCTTTGTATATTTCGAATGTATATCACATATACATTCTACTTTGTATATCTACGGGACCCACCACATGTATCCCTTCTCGCCATTGTAGCAAATGCATCTGTGCCCTTGTATATTTTTCAATGCATATCTATATGCAACCCGATATACAAAGCGGGAATATTCTTGGGAATCTACGAAAGATTCCTCCTTTGTATATGCACATTCTAAGCCTGATATGCATTGAAAAATGCATCTAACTGATTTTTTCAAAGGGTGATAGAGTTTTCTGACCTGCCAATGCACATTTTGCCTGCATGTATATACAAAAACACCTGCACCTTAACTAATTTTGGCATTTTTTACAATTGCAGAGGCCAAAAGTGTTAGAATTTTTTTAATTTTTGGAAAGCGCCTGCATGTTTAAATACTTGAAACCTGACTGTTCATGCAGGCGGTAACAAGACCCTTAGGATTTTTGGTAGGAATTTTGGCTTTATGAAAGGAGGCATCCAAAATTTTATTTTGTAATCCCATGGGATGGGTGGAACCGGGGTTGGTGAAATGAGTGGAAGCTTTATGTTTAGACAATATGTGTATTTGTTGGTCATGATTAGGATTGTAAGGGTGCTTATGGATAAATGGATAATTAGGCATTGGTAACAATGGAGGCAAAGTGGATGGAGAGATATTAGGAGTTGGAAGAAGTAGAGGTAGATTAGATAGTGGAATGTTAGGAGTTGGAAGAAGTGGAGGTAAAGTGGATGGCGGAAGGTGTATGGTCACATGCTTTTGACATTTGTAGGTTGATGGAGGTAGAATGGCAACATATGTTTTGGGTGTATGATAAGGTTTATGATGGATATGAGTGGACTTAGGAGGTATGGAGGAATTACCAACATCTTTGGATTGTTTACTGTGGGGTGTGTATCCAAGGCAATATGAGCATGGAGGGACCTTGACATGGTTTGGCTCCAAAATAACTTGTTCATAAAGGCCTGGGCCTTTACCTTGGTAGTTTATGTTTCGGAGTATGCAATGGACTATAGGACTTGGTGTGCTTGACATTAGACTTGAGTTCGTTATTGGATGGAGAAGGTGAAGTGGATAAAGGTCGTTGTGTTCCTAAGGAGGAACATTCATGGATGAGGGTGGGAAGACCAAGTGGATATGATGGTGGACTTGAAGTGGAATCGATGGTGGATGTGGAAGGAGGATCATTAGGCTCTTGATTAGCATTGTGTTCACTAAGTTTCAAGTTATTTGTTTGATCTTTTATGCTTACTTGGGGGACAAGTGTCTCATCATGACAAGTGAATGTTTGCTCATTATGGATAGGGCTAGATGGTGGATGACTAGGAGCAATTTGGATATCTTGCTCATGGATAGATATAGGATTATGGATAGGATCAAGGTGCTCATGGATAGCTTCTTCATAGGTATCATCTTGATCATGGAAGAGGTATATGTTATGGATAGGTTGGATTTGGATGGCTTGCTCATGAATAGTTATTGGGAGATGGATAGGATCAAGTGGCTCATGGATAGATTCATCATTATGGATATCATCTTGATCATGGAAAATATACATGTTATGGATAGGTTGGATGGAAGGGATTTGATCTTGACTAGGACCAGGGCTTAATGTTTCCACATGCTTAGGATTAAACTCTTGACATACCTCTTGGGTTTCTTGAATGGAAATGGATAGCTCTTGGAGAGGCTTGACATGTTCTTGGTCAACAACATGAAGGCATGATGGCTCTTTACTTGGGTTCATGATAGGGAACTCTTGAATAGGATTAAGGGGTTGTGGACTACATGATGGGCTTGAAGGGCTAGGCATGTTAATGAAGGGCTCTTGAATAGGCTCATGAATGAGTGTTTGACACATAGATAGTTTATTCCTTGCTAATAGCCAATGGATCACATCCTTTGCAAGTGTATGGGTAAATGGACAACATAGGGGATGGATGATAAGGGTGGATAGGGTTGGAGGCTTAGGATCATGATTAGATTGAGGGCTAATTGGATGGATAATAGGATTAGATGGATTGGGACCCAGGCTAGATGGGAGAATAATGGAATTAGATATATTGGTTTTATCTAACACAATCTCACCACAATCTTCTAGGTTCTTGACCAATCTTTTAAATTGTACACAAGTGGATATGGCACAGCCCTTATACCTATGGTATGTACAATAATGGTTTTCATTATACCAAGGGGGTTTGAATTGAGGTTCTCCAAAGGATGTTATCAGTGGTAGCTCAATCAAATTTGCTTGGACCAATTGTTCTAAAAATATTTCCAAGGGATCCTTTGGCGGAGGATTAATGGAACATGGGGACGAAAGTGATGAAGGTTGATGGACCAATGGACTAGGGGTAGGATCACATGGTGATGTTGGGATAGGCTCATGGATTGACATTGGATTGGATGATGGAGGCCACTCATAGGATGCATTGACTAGATTGGTATCTCCCTTATCAAAGGTAATTAGGTCTTGCAACATAGGTGGACTTGGGCTCACTTGTGCTTGTTGTGGAGGCCATTGATAGTCTTGGTGGTTTGGTGAAATGGTAGGATATGTAGACAAAAGATCCTGGGGTTGATATGAAGTTGTGGGCATTTGATTTTGTTGCCAAGGTGGACTTGGGCTCACATGTTGTTGTGATGTGGGTGGACAGGTTGATGTGGCATTAACATGATAGGTGGATGAATTAGGTTGGTATGAAGTTGAAGTGGATGACTTGTAAGGTTTATGTGGAATTTGTTGAGGTTGGGACGGTGTTTGGATTTGTTGTTGTGATATTACTTGTTGTTGGAATTGTTGAATGGGTTGTTGTGATGGTTGGAATTGTTGAATTGGTTGATGTTGTTGTAGTTGAATGTGTTGATGTGATGATTGGAATTGTTGAATTGGTTGACGTTGTTGTGGTTGAATGTGTTGATGTGATGATGATGGAGAGGTTGAAAAGGATAATGGTTTTTGAGATATAGATTGATATGGATGAGGGTTGACATTGGAAAGGTTATGATAGGTTGATGAAGGATTGATGTGACATGTGGATGGATTTGGTTGATATGGAATGGATGGGGATGACATGTAAAGTTGAGGTGGCATTGGTTGATATCAAATGGATAGATGATGATGTGCTTGTTGGGTTTGTGATTGACAAGTGGCTATGAGGTGTTGGGCTTGTGCTATGAGATGTTGTATTTGAGGTGATTGGCTTTCTTGAGGTTGAAGTTGTTGGATGATGCTCTGGAGCCTTTGAATGATTCCTTGGTTTAGGGGTTGTGGTGCTTGATAAAGTTTTTGGAGGAAGTTTTGGAATTTAGGTATTATGTCTTCTAATGTTGGCACGTTGTCACACAAGTGTTTGAGTCTTAAGACCTTTTTGGCAAGTGCTTGATTATGATTTAATGATGATGTGGATTGTTTGGATGATGATTTGATGATTAGGATGAAGGTGATTAGGATGAGATTGATTTGGATATGATTAGGATGTGATGACCTGTTTATGTGTTTGGTATTTATATCTTGATTTGACAATGTTCAAACAAATGATTATGCATATACACACATAAATCACTCACACAAGACACATAAGCAATTTTTTTTTACTTTGAAAATGAAATGTGATATTATTAAGCAAACACTTGAAAAAGACATCACAAGCCTAATGTTTAGTCAAGTGGGTATGGCCAATTAGGTCTTAGGCTAGATTGCACAAGGTTGACTAAAGAATTGAAAGTGAAATCCTGCCACATAGTTGGGAGAAAGGGGTAACCCACCCTTCACCTTCACTTCCCAAATGTATAAAGTCCTTTGGGGCTTAGCCAAGAGTGACAAGATTTACAACTCTCAATGAGGGTGTCTTTCGATTCAGCCTCAGTTGAGGTCATCCATTGGTGTGTCTCCTAATAGGCCTCCTAGAAGGGTATGACAAAAATAAACCAAGTGAGCTATCACTTGATTCACACTCGCAGTTGTTAATTGACCTTGTTCTTTTTAGATCTCAAATCCAAATGTGTAGGAAGACAATCGTTTGCTTTAAACCCAATTTTTTTGATGTGATTGCAAGCAAGTTGTTCATTTTTAAGCCCAAAATTCAAATGTGTTTACAAACAATGATTAAGAGATGAAAGATTAGAATGAGTGCACCTGGTTATTTTCACTTTCCACTTGTTGTTGTGACTGATCCAAATGCTACTCTAGCTCCTTTGATGCCCCTACAAGCCACAAAATTGAAAAAGAAACAAATAAGCTTACATAAAAAGTTGTTATGCGAAAAATGAAGAATCTGATAAAAAACTAATGAAGATGATCTAATACAGTTGAATAGATTGTAAAAACAAAAAATTCAAAAAAAATGATGCACTTTTTTAAAAAATTGTTGAAAAAGGATTAAAAATGCAAAAGTTATGCTTGTTTGTAATTTGCAATGAAAGAGTGTTAAGATTGAAAAATAAACTCTGCAAAGAATCAGCAAATAATGTCATCCAACGGTAAAATAGATAAGGCCATGAGATCCCTTATAATTTTCTAATCAATATCAAATTTTTTTTTGCTCAAATTAGACTCCATATGCAAAAGTTATGTCATAAACTAGGGTTTGAAAAAGAAAAAAATTGACAAAAAATTCACTTGTACCATAGATCTGAAAAATAATGATATAGAAAAATAGATTTAAATATTTCTAAGCACCTCTAAAAAACAAAAAAAAATCAGAATTGCAGGGTCAACTTCAAATCGTTATAACTCCTTCAATACTGAGCTAAATCTTTAATGTAACCACTTTTTGGAAAGCTCCCAAAGTCATCTTTCCAACGAATCTAAGATCTTCTTTTTTCAGGACGTGTGTAACACAGGAAACCTTCTACAACAGATCTGGTCCTAAACAAAGAAAAATCAGTAATATAAAATATCTTTAACTTACAAATCAAAGTGCATAAACCTGCAAAAACTAATGATTAGATCCAATTGGACATGTTCACATCGGGTTCACCAAAATATGTAATAAAAAATTTGGATAAAATAAAAAGGATAAGACAATGAAAATGCATTACCCAATCCAAATCTTCAATACCTCAAATAAATACAATGATGGATGCATGTAAGATAACTTGATTGATTCAATGATTTGATATGTCGGTTGCTCAATCCAGCAACATAATGATAATATGAAGATAATAGATAGAAGATGAATGACGGATGAAAGGATGCAAAGGTTCTAAAGATATTTCGACAACATAAAGATACTCTAACTCAATGCATCCCAAATGACTTATGAGGGGGGTGATTTATAGGAAAGACTTGGTTCAAATTGATGGTTGAAATTAAAAGACTAAATGAACGATGTGAACGGTTAGGATTGATTAGTTATTCCCACCCTTCAAGGGAGGTGTAGTCATGTGACAAGTGTGCAAAGGAAGATAAGGCCCATATATGATTGTGTACACAAAAAGTACTACATGTGTGATTGTGTATATAAAAAGTACTTCATGTAAAAGATATTAAATGAAAAATGTAGTGCCACACATGATTCAATTAAGAGGTGGACAAGTGTCAAATGTGGTGAGAGGTGAGGATAATTAGTTGGAATATGTGAGGGAAATTAATTAAATTTTAATTAATTGGGAAGATGATTAGGATATGATGTGGAAATTAATTAAATAAATTTTATTGGAAAGTGAGATTATGAATGTGAAATTAATTTGCTAAGGGATAAGTGGGATTATGACAAAATGCTACATGATGTCTAAGTGATGTTTTTAACTAAGGGAGAGGGGCTAGTTGCTGCCCACGCCCCAATAACCGTTATGTTTTTAATCATTTGACCCCCCAATTAATTTTTTAAAAAGAACCAATACATGTAAAATACCAACCAAATAAATTAACACAAATGCACCAATACATGTTCACAAATGCACAAACACATTTGTAAATTAACCAATGAAATTAAGACAAGTGTACAAATGTGATGGTGAGCGGTTACCAGTACATCAGTGCGGATGTATGGGGTGACATGTTGAAATGACCATTTTTCGACCCATGTGCACATAACACGTCCTATAGGGAAATGTATAAGTGCCCAAAAGCCGAAAGAATAGCTTTAAGCTCTTTGGTCGCATACGGAAAAAACCCCAAAAAAATTATCAAAATTTCATATGTCTAGTTATGTGCTTGACGTGCGCGAAGTTAGGGTGGGCGGCTACTGGCCCCTCTCCCTTGGGTGTTGCAAGACATGGACAATTTTGGGTGTCTACACTTACAATGAAATGTTAGAGAGAGGTTAAATTGCTCTTGTTGAAATACACATTGTGTAATTACAAACATGTGAAAATTTCAAAGTATGAGATGATGAAAAATTTTCAAATGAGCAATGTGTTGGTTATTTTTTCTGAATCGGCAGAGGGTTTGCTAACTCCAATGCACAGGCAGATTCAGCTAACAGATACGGGAGGTTGCGTGAGCTGCCAGCCTCCCCTTCACTTCTGGTTCTGCCGCACCAAGGGGGGTATCCCTATAACTAAATGTGTAACATTAACTAGCTCAATGACAAGAAGATTTAGCTTGACAGCAACAGGTAGAATACTCTCATGTGTGGACCAAGATGTGGATGATACATCACAAGGTTGGCAATATTCTTGGACATATGTGTCTGGTTGTGGATGGGAGTATGCAGGGGGCCTAATCCTACTCCTACAACTAACAGGTGGAAGTTATGGAAAGATGGATTTGATTTGGATGCAAGACAAGGGATTTTGGGTCATAACTACTAACCCAGGTGTAGACCGGTGCCTATCTTGGGGCAAGGAGTCAACTAGACGTATACAACAGATGGTTTGCAACTAGCGTTCAAGTTTCAAGGGGTTGGATCTGATGTTTGCCTTACAAACATCACCCAAGAATGGGTATTCAGCTGCCTCTACTTACAGATATCCCTGCTGACAAACCACCTTCTCCATGCTTAACCTAAAACAATTTAATCCACTCCTTGAATGGAAGTTAGAGATGAAGCATGTGATACAGAAACTTATACCCTAGAATCTGAGAAACCCTTAGCAGCCAGATTCAAAAGAAGGAAATGCATGCAGTGAAGGAGACAAACAGATAAACACATGCATAAGAGCATTTTTCATCTATATCAACATGAAACTGAACATACGTGCAAAATACATTTATGATGCAACTTATAAACTCCAAAATGAGATAAAACAACCCAGAATCGTGCCTTGTTCTTCATTATTTACACAAAAACGCCCAGGTCTTCAACCACAACAAATGAGTAACACAGTTTGCTATATACAGCAGAGAGGTACTCAGCATTAATTACTGGGCGATTCAAAATTTGCCAGATACAGTTCCATGAGAGAATGGCACTCAATCATTGAATGCAGCAGGTAAAGGAAGAGACAGGGGAGGTCTCGAGCCTTGCGCCTCCGCCTGGGGATTCACAACCTCAATCAGGTGGTTGATCCGTCCACGCCATCGGTCACACCCTGTAACATCTACCATTAATGGCACACCAACCCGCGGCCTTGGGAAAAACAGTTGACTGTGCGCTCTTGAAACTTTCCCGCCAAGACATATCATCTTGATATTTCAAATCATGTGGGAACTAATTATCCCACATCCACCCTGCGACGACCTCCTGAACACTTTATATGTGTGGCCGCACCTGAAAATGATAGTCGGTGAGTTTGATCCCGATGACGCCAATATAAACCTCATCATGACCCTTCCGCATGATGCTTCGATGTTCAATATCACCATGACGTCAGCGAACCAGCTGCATGATACCCCGTCGGCCTAACCCCCGATATCGGCGAGCCCCATGCTTGCTCACCCGATATGAAAATATCACCCCAATATTTCATATCACCCTGATGTGAAATATCTATCACCCTGCGGGAAATATCACCCCACAAGAAACATCACCCTATTGCATCACAAAAAAAGTCCTCCCGCATATTCAAACCATGCACTCCTTCATATCCAGATGACGTCATCGTCATATTGCAATATCAAGGGGATCTTTGTAAGATGACCGATGTTGGAAAATATGACCCCTTCGGACCTTGATGACGTCACCATCAAATTGACACCAGGGTGATATTCGCAAGATCACCTGATATTTCAGAATATCACCCCCCCCGCAAAATATCAAGTTACACTGTAGCTTCGTTGTAACATCAGGGTGATATAGTGAATATGATTGATATTAGAAATATCACCCCCACCTTCGGAATATGATGAAGCCGGTGGACATGTACACATCACCCTCATAAATAAAATTGATGTCAGCGGCATCGGGTGATAAAACAACGCTGGGGTGATCTTAACTAAGATCACCCGATATTTGAAATATGATGAGGAGGCCCAAAGACTTAGACCCTTTTTTTTGGATTTTTTGGGAGGATGCCTACATGTTTAAATGTTTGAAACCTGAATACTTATGCAGGCACCACCAGTAGCTCAAGCCTAAAACCTTAAACATAAATGATTACTAACATAATAAAAATATGCTTTAAATCATTGCTATATTTGAATTGAAAGATGTTTATGACAACATAAAATTATGAAATAAGATGTTGAGTACAAACCCTAGCTTTTGGAATTACTAGGTTATGTGAAAAATGCAACTTTTTAAGCAAAACCCTAGCAAATAGAATTTCTAAATGAAATATTTGATGAGGCAATGATGAATTACTATAATAAGGATCAGATCTGATGCAAAAATCATAAAATTAAAACATGGGTTTGTATTGAAGTCGATGTTTTATTATTAATTATGCCTTGTGTTTCATGATTACATTAATTTGTAAGGGTCACACTTTTTTAGGATAGAAAATTGACATTTAATAAGCAAAAAATGAGTTGGTTGGAAGGACACCACCCCTTGGTGGATATGGTAGATCTTCTTCTTCATAGGATAGATTCATGGTTGGTAAGGCAGAGAAAGCAATTAAGTTCCTCACTTAGAGGGTCGCTCTGATGAAACTTAAGGATGACTCTTTCGGCCTAGAGGGAGGTTTCTAAGGTTTTTTTTTTGCTCGCTCAAGTTGTTTTTGTAAGGTCGAATCTTTGGGTTTTTGTTGATGTAATTTTTGTTAACTATATCAACTCATTATAGTCAGGATTTTCTTTGGTTTTGTCTGTGGCACATGATATACATTGCTATTTGTCATATGTAATAGTTTGAAGGGTTTAATTTTTTGGTGACAGTCTATTTGTTTGTAGTAGACGGAATATTATATAAGTATGTAGTTATAATAGTCAACAGTGGTAGTTTCTAAGGGTTTTAGTCTTTAGTATCAACTTTATGGTCTTTATTCAATCATGTTAAATCATATACAATATGTATCTTTTTTTGCAAGTTAATACAAAATGGAGAGGGTCCATACCCTCACTTTATTTATATAAAAAAAGAAAAAAATAAAAAAATAAAATCACACACATGCAAGAGAGAGCCATGCATAGTCTTACACACCCAAGTTGAGTTCTACCAAAAATGCTCAAGAATGTAAAAAGTTTGTTAGGTATTTGCCTTAGACCTCAAACAAACAAAATATTAAAGTCTACAACACCTTATAATTCTTGATTACACTCTCACTTTGCTTACAAACCATAAGTTTAAAATAGGAAATTATCCTTATATCTCCTATTTGTAAACCAAGAGTCATACCATTCACACCAATCACCATGGATGTTTATAGAAAATTTATGTTTAAATAAACATATTAATGATTTGTAAGCCATGACTTGTAGGATTTGGCAAAAATTATTAAATGAACTCAATTATGGAATGTTTGTTAATATTGAGCAATATATTCTTGGTTTGAATTGTTATGGTCCATTTATAGTAGTTTTGAATCGACTTGATAAAGCAAAAAGTAAACAACTCCACTTTCAAATTGTGTGTCTAAGCCAAGTATTAAAAAGACATCACCCCTTACCTTATTTAGTATCTTCTTCCATCTATCTAGCATCCATCACTTTCCATCTAGTATCTATTGACTTTCTAAAATTAGCAGCATTCCAGTATCTCAACTATCAGTACAAGCTTATGGAGGGATCTGTATCCATATTTAGTAGCTTTCCAAAACATCCTTGCTTTCATTGCTTCCATGCACTTCAAAACCCTAGTTGCATGCTAGGTTTTTTGCATTACTTTTTGTGTTAAATTCCAAACTCCAAGTATCACATTCTAAATTTCTAAATTTTAGATTGCCTCTCATTTAGGGTAGTCCTTGCATTCATTGCACGTTGTTTACTGCTATTCTATCAAGTCATTGATTCAATATCTTAGGGGCTTGTTACAAACCCACTTAGCAAGCTCCTCAAAGGTGTTGGCCAACACTTCCATTCTATTATAGACGGATACATTCAAACACATCTTTATTTATAGGTACATAAGTGTCACAGATTGACATATCACAATTGTGTACAAAAGTTTAGATTTGCAGGCTTAAGTTAGATCCATGGATACATAAATCACTCTTCTAATCACATAAATGACTAAAGAATAATATACAATAATATCACAATTGTGTACAAAAGTTTAGATTTACAGGCTTAAATTAGATCCATAGATACATAAATCGCTCTTGTAATCACATAAATGACTAAAGAATAATATACAATAATTTTTCAAGTAGAGAGGTATTTATCTAATTAATCCTAATTTTCTCATACATTAATAAATTATCTATCACATTATTATTTTTTTGGATAAGTCAATCTAGCTTTAGGGAGCCATACCCATATAAAAGATGTATAAAATATAATTTTATTACCTGGTGTAGATCAGAGAAAATAAGGGGAAATGCATGAATCGTCAATAACAACCACAAAACTATCTAAATTCAAGCCATAAAGAGCCTTATCTAACAATGAAGCACAAGATGACAATAGAAATGAAATGCTAAAAGCCATAATATCTAAATTCCTATGCCAAAGTTGATTCTCCTCCATTGCTCTTCTCAATTTTGCTTTGTTTGCTCTCAGATTTGTAGCATGCAAGATATATGATAAGCTCAATATGAATGTATGATAGCAAAATATTGAAGATTATGATTGTGGTTAACCTTGAAATGGAGACGAAGGTTTGGTTTTATAGAAGACTTGGATTTGAATGGACGGTGAGGATTGAAAGGTGAATTGTGTGATGTGGATGACTAAGATTAAGAGATAATTTAAGACAAGACCCTTTCATTTAATAAAAGGTAGTGGTGTTACAACTTTTTTAAATGAAGGTGGTAGTGTGACAATAGTGTGAGGATAAGGATAAAGGTGAGGGCTAAATTAAATAGATATTTTATTTATTTAAATTGGATGATGGAGGAATTGGAAACCATTATTTAATAATGTTAGGAAAATAAATAAATGACTAATTAAATAATTATAGAAGAAAAGAGGAAAAATAGAGATGAATAATTAAATCAATAAAAAAAATTTAATTATAGATTAGACAATAGAAAAAGTGAATTAATTAAATAATTCAAAATTATTTAATTAATAAAAGAATATGAGATTAGAAGATAATTATTGTGAAAATGTTACTCGCAGACTCAAGACATTTTTGAACGTCTACACCTGGCTACTCCAAGAGGAGGGCCTTCCTGTAGTTGTCTAACAGTTATACAAAAACTGCCATCTAATAGCAGATAAACCCACACCTAAATATCTATCGACCTATGATTCTTCTATTGCATAAAATAGTGCTTTGACATAGCAAGGGTAGCTGAGAAAGCTCGAAATCCTAATACATACTAATATATTCATTCAAACAACAGTATAGATTTAAGATTTAGTGTCCTCATCCCTCGAGCCATCCTCGTCCATTGCCAGAGAATCCTCACTAGTAGAGCTCGGCTCCTCGAATGCGAAAACCCCTTCAATATCACTATCCGGATCTACAACTGTGATTGCTTTAAGAAAAGCAATACCCCACTTTGTAGTATGTCTCTTGGCATCCTCAGAAACACCTCTTGCTGGAATAATGAAAGGATTCTAGGGGCCACTATATGCAGGAATCACCTTCGGCCACACACCGTCCTTTGGAGGGAAACCAACACCAAGTACAACATCATCAATCACCTTGGAAAGCCCTCCCCTCCATTTGGCCTTCACAAGAGCTGCACCCATCACACGAATCGTCGCCTTCTCACCGACATCCAACATGACAACAATAAACATCCCGACTATATCAGTGTTAGCCCGATATCTAGGCTGCACGTTGAAGAAAGACTCACCTAAGACTAATTTGATCGCATGCAGAACAAACCCTGAGTTGGTCTTGAAAACCTTTTGAAGGCGCAGTTCAGTGATCTTCCCAAAGAATGTCATTTGTCTTCGTCTCGCCTTCAAACACACCAGAGAATCCATTGTGAAGCTTTGATTGAAAATAATGTCCGAACACAACGCAACCGACAAGTTAAAAGCCATTCAGGATTGCCAAGAAATGAATGCTGAAGTCTTTTTGGTATGCTTGAAGGTAAATGCCACTTGCCCTACTCATTATGTCACCCTCTTTACTCAGAGGCCCGTACTGGCCATGACATTCCACATCTCCAATCCATCCTTCGCCGAGTTGGAAAAGAAATCCACATCAGCCATTTGTATAGCTTGGTTGACAATTACATCAACCGAGCGGTTAACTTCTCGTTAGACATGTGAAATTGCAAAGTCCTCGAATGTTTCCAAGAGTTCCCACAAAGGAGTTATAAGACCATTAATCTTCCAACAAGGGGTCTCCCTTTTCGTCAATACATTGATGATGTTAAGTGAATCACCTTCAATATGAAGTTTTTTAAACCTTGAGGCGGATACGAGTTTCGACTCCTAACAAAGTTGCTTGCATTTCCACCATATTACTAGTACCTGGGGGAAGTTTGCGAGCTGCCATATCGATAATTTGCCCATTATGGTCCCACACTATACATCCAACTCCAGAGCATCCCGGATTGCCCTTGGAGGCACCATCGAATTTGACCTTATGCCATCCCACACTAGGGGAGACCCATCTTGCATCGTCCCTGAGCCGAGCCCCCGAATTAACTTGAAGAACCCCATGAACAGGGGATTATCTATCATATTATATTCACATCAAAATTTTAACTAAATAAATTTTATTTCAATTAATTTTTTTTCTATAATTAGATTCTATTGCTTTTCTATATATTCAAAGCTAATTTTATATAAAGAAAATCAATTAATAGAGGAGAAAGAAAAAAAAAAAACAAAAAAAAAACTCTTGGGACTAATACCACACCGACAAGGACGGGCACTAGGTTAGCCGTTGCACACGTGTAATCCCTCTCAAATAAACGCTACGGTGGGAAAATATCTAACCCTAAACCGGACTCCAAAATCTCAGAAGCTGTATTTGATAGTGAGATGAATAATAGGTCACACTTGAAGATATAAAATTTTCTATTCGTTTTATAGGTCTAGTAATCTCGAAAACCCTTGCCAGGGTTTTAACATTGAACTTCTGTTTTTTCTCTGGCGTTTGAGATAAAGCTTAGTTAGCTTCTTCTTTTTCTGCGGCGGCGCATATTGTTTAGTAAGTCAGTTTAATTAATTCTCGCACACTATTACATCGTTTTTCTTCTGTTATTTCCATGTTTCATTCATTTCTTCTGGGGTTTGTTGAAGGGTTTTTCTGGTTAGTGTTGTTTGACAAGTTGTAAACCCTGGGGTTTTACCTGCAGGGTTTTTGTCAGCTTTTTAATTTTTTTTTTAATGGATTTCTTTTGTAAAGCTGTTGTTATATGTAGCTCTTGTAGGGTTGTTTTTTTATTTAAAGATTTTGTGTTGTGAAGCTCTCTTCTTATATTAGCTGATTCGTTTTCTTGAAAGGGATTCCTGAAATAAAACCTTACCGTGCATGATTTTGGCATTGGGTATTTTTTCTGCTTTTAGATTGCGGTCAGACTGATGTCTGGGTTGTGCATTTAGTAGGTAGTGTTTGGGGAGATATAATGGCTAAATCTTATCTGTATAATGTGTTAATGGAAATGGGAACATATAATAGATAGACCCACTTTTTGTGTTTATTTTATCGATTTTTTGTGTGGGTTTAGAATTAGGAGGAAATGGTTTACTATTTAACTTAGGAATCTCATGTTCAAGTTTGATTAGAAGATGATTTGAAAATGCTTTGCAGAGTTTTCATGAAAATTTGTAATAGTTTTTGATTTTCATTTTAATATCTTTGATGGGACATTTCAGTTGTACCTTTCATGACAAGTTATATTGTTACAGGTTACTTGATTTATCTTGTCGGTAGAATGGGGAAGTCAAACAAGAAAGCTAACACCGAGGTGATTTTTCATTCCAAGATTGTTAATTTGTTTTCTGAGTGTCTGTAGTGGTTTGACTCTCTTCTCTTCATTCAGGTTGCCGTGTCTGTCCCAATTGCGCCATCAAAGAAAATGAAGAAAGGTTTGTTATTTGTATATATTATAAAACATTTTACTTGTCTTGTGTGCGTGTGATTCTGAGAGGTATCCCTTTTTCGGAGCATAAATTGTATATTTCGCCGTTAACTATGGTGCCAATTCTATAATTTTTTTTATCTGCTTATTTTCAGGTAAGAGAGAGCCAGATACTGAACTCGTAGCACAACCAGCTTCGAAGAAATTAAAATCTTCAAACAAAGTTCCTCCCAAGAAGAAACCGGAGACATCTTCATCTGATGATAGTGATTCCGAGTCAGAAGAGGAGGTAACATGCAAATTCCTATATTGGTCATCAGTATCATTTGTTGGTGAAAACCTATTATGATTGAATTGCTTGTTTGGTTTGAGTATTGTGTCTGATCACGAGCCTATCATATAACACCATTCCAGTCATTAAAATATATACATAGCTAAGCTGTATCTAACTTGTTTATATACAATGCTATTATGTTTGTCGCTAAAATTTCATAGCAATGCTGACAAAATTTTTAATAGATGTCGATTATTCCTTATTTGTTATAACCATTCCTCAAGTACTTGTATTTGGACGCTTTTCCATGCCTGTAACCTGCATATTACTGAAAGGTGTTGTATTCCCAGGCTTCATGGGTCGTGGGTTGAGGGTTAATGAAGTTTATTTTCCAAAAAATGCAACCACTTAACAATTAAAGTAGGACACATGCAAATGGAAGTACACCTTTTTTCAGCCTTTCGAAGAACACAATCAATGAGATTCATATATAATTTTTATCTTCTAAATTAACCTAATTGTATATGATTATGTCTGTAAGGAGGCTGAAATTCTGCAAGACAAGTTTTTGAACTTTTGTGTATCTGATTAAGACACTAATGAACATCTGCAACGAGTCTGAAAAGAATAATAGACAATTGTCTCTGTTGAAGGTCATTTATTGTCTTCGAACAATGGAAAATGTACACATTACGAACTTACTGGATGCAGGTTTTGTGCACGGAATGCCTCATTTATTATAGTTTGCCAGAAAGGATCAGTAATGGTCTTTACATTTTTAACTAGAAATATTGTTATACTATCATGACATAATTTACTCGTAATTTGGTCATTTATATATTCTCTTGCTCTATAAAAAAGCGATTTGAAATTCGTGTTGAATGTTTATTGAAAGTGTAAGCAATTTCTGTAGGAAACACATGGAAAACCGGCTGCTTTGGGAAAGAATGGGTCTTTAGCAGCAAAGAATGGGTCAGTCGCAGCTTTGAAAAATGGTAAAGAAGAATCAAGTGAGGATGAGTCTTCTGATGAGGTACTTACTTCACATTTAAGCTATGTCATCAATACATTATAAAGCAACTGAATATTAGTCGATGAGTTTTTTTTTTGGATTTTTATATGTTCAAATATTGCTCATTAAATGATAGATAAATTGTGTCAATCTTTTTTCTGCACAGGAGCCTGCAGCCAAGATTATTCAGCCAAAAAAGAATTCCCTTCCTTCAGTATCTAAAAAGGTATAGCAGGCTAATTTGTTTTCCTTACAGAAAATACAAGTTGCTAGTTTATATATTTGTATTACAAGTTGCTAGGTAATTTTGTTTATTGTAAATTTGTAGTTAGTATTTTTTTATTTTGTTTCACAGAATGCTTCAGTGCCAATTAAAGCCATTCCAAAGAAGAAAGATAGCAGTTCTGAAGAATCTGATAGTGAAGAATCTGAAAAGGTATAAAGGGGTTCATTCTGTTTTGAGTGAGGATGATTATTGGTAAAGGGGTTCATTCTGTTTTGAGTGAGGATGATTATTGGTAACATTATTTTTTGTTGTGTTAGATATTTTTTTATCCATTGATGCATTAAAAACTTAATATTCTGTTTCTTTAGAGCACACAATCTTAAACAGTGAACTATCACATGCCCAATGCATACACTTAGATTATATACACTTGTATGATACAGATTTGATATGTTTGCCATATAACACAAGCAAAGGTGGCAATTGTAAGCATAGACGAATCATTCTACTTAAGTGGTTTTGCCCCCTACCTTTTCTTTAGACAGTAACTGTTGGGTGTCCGCCCCGTACTGGCGGATGACCGATGCCAGGAATGGTTGTTAGGGTAGGTGGGTGGGGGAAGGAGGGGTAGGGAACCCCCAGACCCTCATACCTGTATAACCCCAGAATGACCTCGGCCTTATCAATAACACTCTGCAGGTTAAACCTCGGGGGGTTTGGTTCAGCCCCCTTCGGTAGAACCCGATTAGGGTGGTATTGGGCCTCGGGTCCTTGCTATTATTCATAATGCTTCTTGAATTCTACTTCTCTCTTGGTTGTAGAAGTGCTTATTTATTTGCTTGCTCTCTGCCTCAATTGTCAAAAGCTCCTTCCTGGTGACAAGTGTTTTAAATAAAATTAATGGTGATTTTACATATCAAAATACTAATTTCTGCTGCCAATTACATGTTTATTTATTTTTAATTTTTTAAATTAAAAAGTGAAACTGGCCTTTAATATGTTAAAATATTGCTCATTAAGATAAGTGTTAAAGTTGACATTCTTTTTCCGCACAGGAGCCTGCAGCCAAGAATATTCAGCCAAAAAAGAATTCCCTTGCTTCAGGATCTAAGAAGGTATAACAGGCTAATTTGTTTGCCTTATAACAGGCTAGTTTGTTTTTAGTTTATATTTTTTATTACAAGTTGCTTGTTAATATTTTTTAATTACAAATTGCGGGTTAATATTTTTTTAGTTACAAGTTGCTGAGCATTTTGTTCTACAGAACGCTTCAGTGCCAATTAAAGCCATTCCAAAGAAGAAAGATAGTAGCAGTTCTGAAGAATCTGACAGTGAAGAATCTGAAGAGGACACTGTGCAAAAGGTATAGAGGGGTATTCTGTTTGGTGTGAGGACAATTCTGAACAGCATTATATTTCATTGTGTTCAATAGTTTTTAATCTATGGATGCATTTAAAACTTTATATACTGTTTGGTGTGAGGATAATTTTGAAAACATTATATTTCATTGTGTTCAATATTTTTTAATCTATGGATGTATTAAAAACTTAATATACTGTTGAGCTCATAATCTTAAACTGTGAACCATCACATGCGCTCGTGTATACACTTAGCTTACATTCACATGTACATGATACAAATTTGATATATTTGCCATATAACACAAGCAAAGGTGGCAAATGTAAAGACAGAAGAATTTTTAGATTTAAACGGTTTCATTATTATAAAGCTTCTTGATTTCTACTTTCTCTGGTTGTAAAAACACTTAGTTATTTGCTCTCTGCATCTACTGTCAAAAACTCCTCCCTGATGCTCACTGTTTTTATGTTTAATTATCAAAATACTAATTTCTTCTGTCAACTGCATTAATTTAAGGAAGAGATTTCGACCTTTCATGTTGAAAGTCTATTTAAGACTCTTGGCTGTTGAATATTGCTTTTGAATGCCTAGTCTCTTCCCTCCCAAGTGGGCCTAAAAATAAAAAGTTTAAGCAAAATGTGAATGTTTTTCTCATACAACACTGTTCTCTTGGATGAGGTCCAATGTGTAGCTTAGGATTTTATTTGGTTTCTCTTATATAAAATCCAAGGTGCTAGTTAATATATTTTGTATAACAATTTTGCTAGCATTTGCATTTACAGAAAGCTTCTGTGCCAATTAAGGCCCCCCCAAAGGAAGATAGCAGTTCTGAAGAATCTGACAGTGAAGAGTCTGAAGAGGACACTGTACAAAAGGTAGAGGGTTCATTCTCTTTGGAGTGTGGATAATGCTAGTTAGCATTCTATTTTGTTGCAAAATTTCTTATTCTTGCTTGCAAATGCATGTTTTATTAAAAAATCAAATATCTCACTTCGCTAAACATTGACTGAAATGGAATTGAGATCAGGGCAACTAAGTTAGTTACTTGTGTGGAATGGCTTTATGTGGGGTATAAAAGAACTTTTAATGCAAAAAATGCTTTTTTCAAACATAGGAGGAGAGTTTTCGCTCCCATTATTTGTCATTTTCTGGAAGTTCTCGGATGTCTTTGTTGTTATAATGTTCCTTTCTAGGAAAGGACAATAATTAGTGAAAATGATGTTTATTTCTAAGATGGTAGAACTTCTACAAGATGCTTCTGTTGTGAAAATAATGTTTGTTTCTAAGATTTGAGAAGAATTTGTACAAGTTATTTGTAACATTTCTGAATTTTAGACGGAAAGGTTTGTTGGGGTTTTGTGGACATGTTTTAATTCTTTTTAAAATGTCAGAAATTTGTTTCCAAACCCATTGCTAAATCTGTATCCAAACAAGAAAGCACCAGTGAAGAAGAAACTTCTGAGGATAGTGATGAAGAACCCGCCCCCAAAAAATTGAAAGCTAAGGTATTTTATATGTTACTTGTAAATAGTATTCAAGTACCATGACGAGGGTTTTAGGTGTAAAAAATGGTAAATGTTCTTTGTAAGTTAGGGTGTGTAGCGACTTTTCCTGTTTGTGTAACAATAGATTATAGCTCATAGTGTGTACCCATCAGATTAAAAATCCTGGTATGCTTTGTAGTAATAGTTTTGTCTTTTTTTTTTCCATTTTTTTTATTTATTTTCTTGCACAGGTTCCTATAGCTAAAGTTAGTCAAACAAACAAAAAACTGGTAAGACCAGAAGTACACGATGTATTTTTGCCACAAGTGATTTTTGTGAGTAATATTTTTATTACATTTCATTGATTCTTTTTTTCTTATGGCGAAGTTTCAATTGATGCACAGAGTATGCTATTGAAAGCCCCTTCAAAGAATGAAGAGAGCAGTTCGGAAGAGTCTGATAGTGAAGAATCAGAGGAAGATATTGATCAAAAGGTAGAAGCTGTTGATCTGGCATTTTGAAGATGCCTCTTTCCAGTGTTTTCTCCCAGTTTCGGGATGGCGGGATGAGGTTTATGGCAAAATTTTGGGGATGACAGGGGTGGCTATATATATATCTAATTTATTAGTTACAGAACTATCAGTTTTATAAATCCATTCCTGTCATTTAAAAAAGGCTAGGAAGTAATATATTCCTGTTCTATATTCAGTATCACAAAATTATTAGGTTAAAAAAGGTTAGAAGATATTCTCAGTGCCAGCCAAAAAATTAGTTACAAAACAAGCTTTGACTTCCCAGTCTTCTGGCAGTTAAATTAATCATTTTACCAATTGTCAATATTGATCTCTGTTCTCAGAGGAAATTAAAATGAACAATATAAGTAAATATTTTATTGAATGTATACTGGGGCTGTTCGATGCTGCTGTATGTTTGTAGACAGAGTCCCAAATAAAGATCCAACTATTACGTTGTAGCTATTTTATTTTCTTGCAATGCCCAATTTTGGGTTGATTCCTTTTTTCTTCTATATCTGGAAATAAAAGAGGCAATCACAGAGGAATGGAACTGATATCTTTGGTGCACAGTTTCAATGATGCAAAACAAACTCGGTTTTGTCATGTTTCTCCCTATAATTAATGGCTGAGTCAATGATAAAACTATGGCAAAGGCTCACAGGGAACATTACAAGGATTTTGAGGATGTCATGAAGCACCTCCTCGGGTCCAGCCCCCTTCGTGAGGTGAACACCGCAGGGTATGGACCTCCCATATTCTCAGGGGTTGTCATGTCCATAAGACATTTCCAATTTATGCAAAAAAGGGGATGGGATGGTGATGCTCTGCCTCAGTCCCCTTTCCATGAAACCCCCTAAAAACCTTGATGCTGTGAATTTTCTCATGATAATGTTTCTTGTATTTTTTTTTTTGTTTTCCCTGAAACACCCTAAAAACTGTGACACTGTGAATTTCTTCTTGATAATGTTTCTGCTTGTATGCTTTTGTTATCCATATTTCGGATGAAGCACAGGTGTTTCCTTGCTTTTGAAAATGATTTTTAATTGTGAAGAGTTCTGAAATATTCACACTAATATAGAATATTGGGTTTTGAATATGTGTTGGCAATGTTCAATACCTTTTCAGCGGAACTTAATGTAATTATGATGTCATTTCAGAAACGCAAAGTTCCGGCAGCTCAAGTTACTAACAAGCCAAACAAAAAACTAGCAATCTCAGAAGCTCAAAAGGTATATAGAACAAGCTACTTGGTCTGGTTAGCATTTAGCTATAGCTGCTGGTTATTTATTGGCTTTTTTGGTTGCATTTTGTTGATTCTTAGTTTTTTTTGTCAATATTTTAATTCTGTTGCAGAATGTGCCAGTCAAATCTCCTCTTAAAAAGGAAGAGAGCAGTTCTGAAGAATCTGACAGTGACGAGTCTGAGGAGGTGAATGTAGCTCAAAAGGTGAATATCCATCCCTGTTCTTGGTTTGATGCAAGGTTCTGCTAAGTTCCCTTGTGGAGGGAGTGGGGAAATTTAGTTTAAAACTATCTCCAAATCGAAGGCATAGGAAATACTTGCTGAAGAGTTGAAAACACAATTGCATCACAAAATCAATTTGATGAGCACATAATAATATTAAAAGTAAAATATAATGTATAGAACCTGAATCTTGTGCAAAGGAAATTTAGTTCAAAACTATCTCCAAATCAAAGGCATAGGAAATACTTGCTGAAGAGTTGAAAACACAATTGCATTACAAAATCAATTTGATGAGCACATAATAATATTAAAAGTAAAATTCAAGGTATAGAACCTGAATCTTGTGCAAATAAATATTAATACAAAATAAAAATGCATTGCTAGTACTATGCTCAGGCAAAGTGGATGTTTCCCATCTGTCCCTGATTCAGTGTCATCTTTTTGGTCTTTTTGGGGATGCAAAATGTATCTACAATCTCAAATCTATCTGTTATGTGCAAGGGATATTTGTTGCCATTATTGTATCTATGGCAAATTTATGTATCTACAATCTCAAATCTATCTGTTATTTGCCAGGGATATTTGTTGCCATTATTGTATCTATGGCAAATTTATCTGTTATCAACATTGGTATTATTCTAGGTTGCCAGTTTGGATTTTGCCCATTTTTTCCCCCAGT
The DNA here is from genome assembly GCA_027924645.1 of Cunninghamia lanceolata. Lineage (NCBI taxonomy): Eukaryota > Viridiplantae > Streptophyta > Pinopsida > Cupressales > Cupressaceae > Cunninghamia > Cunninghamia lanceolata. The sequence continues at coordinate 757,276 of BSBN01000197.1, forward strand.
TCGGTCGCACAAATCCAAAAAAGGAAGGTATTTTACTTTCTAGTGGTAATAATAATTGTTGGCATTGTATATTTCTATAGTAAATATTAATATACGAAAAATTAGAAAAAAAATTCATTTATTGAGGTACATCAATGTTACCAGTTTGTACCCAATCTGGATCTGGAATGGTATGCAAGGGGATTCCATTAGGACGTGGACAAACCATTGTGAAAACAAGACGAATCTGAGTTAACCTAGCAGAAACCATAGTGAAACCACCCAGAAAAGTGTATTTATAAAATTTTATTTTATTTTATTTTTCTATCATTCTGTGATCTAAAAATGCAACACCATATTTGTTTCCTGCTTCTTCCTTCAATGAAAACAAAGGCCTGAACTGTGATAACTGTTTTCAAACATGCACCTATCTTCTCTACTCTATTACACATTAATAAAGGTGGGAGTGAGAAGCAGATTTTCCTTCAATCTCAATTTTGATGTTGGCCAAAGTCTGGAACTGCCTTCTTTTTTCACTGTGCGAATGGATGTGAGTGCGAGAGGTTAAAGAGCAAAAGGGATTTCAATCTCCATTTTTGCACGTTTCAAGTGCTTTTTCTAAAAATCTTTCGCCTTGTGTGTTGAGTGAAAGAAAGGAGAAAAGTGTAACAAAAACACAAACAAAAACAACCACTTGTACTGTTGATTTTAATTTTTCCTTGTAAACTTTACCAGTTAATTGGAAGGAGAGATGAGAATAGACAACATATATCTTAGGAGGCTGCAAGCTTGTTTGTTTAATGTTATCCCCACTTTAATGTTAGCCACTTTGCAGTGTGTTATGAAGAGAGTTGCTTTGTAATGAGTGTTATGAAGATAGGTATGTAATATATTGCTAAGCTTATATGTGAATGGTCCTTTAGAATAATTAAAGCCTTTTGGGTATGGAACATATTGGCTTTATAAATCACTCCTTAATTTTTGTTTTTAGGCTGTAAATATGTATATATTTATGATTTTTATATATTTTTGTAATGGACAAACCCAAAAGGAACCCAACCCCCCAAAATGATTATAATCCAACCCAAACCTGAACCCCAACCAGAACTGGTAACTTTAGGATACTTGATGGTTGTTAAATAGTGGAAAACCGAAATACAACAAAGCCTCTTGTTAGTTCTTAATACACACAAATTAGATACTAAAAATATAAATAAAAATACTAATACAAATATTGATTTTTATTTGAACTTATGTGTAATATGTGTATCCCAAATGGTTTATATTATTGCATCTGCATTTCATGGTGCATTGTGCATTACACCTTGTTGGTAGAAATGTCTTAACACCGTAGTGTTGGAGTTAATAACATTGTCAAGGAAAGCAACCAACAGATTTTGACAGTGGATTGATAGATGCCATACTCAAAAGATTATTACATTGATCCTGTAAACTAAATTTCACGATTGTTGCAGGTTACACCTTGTTGGTAGAAATGTGTTAACAACCTTAAGTGTTGGAGTCAAAATAACTTTGTCAAGGAAAGCAATGAACAGATTTTGAGAGTGGATTGATAGATGCCATACTCAAATGATTATTACATCGATCCTGTAAACTAAATTTCACAATTGTTGCAAATTAATCATATTGGCCCTCTCTTAAAGTTGAGAGTTAAATGGATGCCAGAATCAAAACAACTTAATAGATCAACAGATAACCCATGCTTTTGTGGATTAACATGACCATGGGAGCTGCGAACACCACAGACTAGAAGGTTAAAGCAAGCTCAGATTTAGTTCTTTCATTTCTCTAGCAGGATCTAGGCAGGATGTGTAAGGACCCAGTCTGGACTGATTAGGGTGTGGCTAGGGTTTCTGCAGAACCTGGTAACGTAGGTTTTATTTCTTCTATAGTTCTGCCATTGTTTTATACATCAGTGATGTGAAATACAGTGTTTATTTTAATTGGTTCTCTGTTCTCAAGTGTGGAGGACAATTTCTGACTAACTGATTCCATTGATTAGTTCTATTTTTAATTTGGTGTTTATGCAAATGCCAACTATTCTAGAAACCTGCCACAAACTACATCAGTGATAATACAACATTTATTTTAATTGGTGTTCTGTCAACTGTGGAGGACAATTTCTGACTTAACTGATTCCATTATTTAATCCTATTTTTAATTTGGTGTTTATGCAAATGTCAACTATTCTAGAAAGCTGTCCCAAAAGCTGTTGTTAAACAAGAAGATAGCAGCAGTGAGGATGACTCTTCCGATGAGAGTGAGGAAGAACCTGCACCTCAAAAGGTGATACCAAAGGTATGCCATTTTCTTATTTTATGAACTTGTTTTTTTGATTATCTGATGACAATATGTAATCCTATTTTCTATTTGGGGTTTATATTAACATGTGATGTCTTTTAGACTGCCTCCAAACCTATTGCTAAACAAGAAAGCAGCAGCAGTGAGGACGACTCTTCTGAGGAGAGTGAAGAAGAGCCTGCACCTCAAAAACCAATGCAGAAGGTAATTATCATGTTTTTCATTTAGGCATTTTTTTGGATTGGTAAATCTCCCTTGTTGAATGTACTTTCTTTTAGATGCCATGACTGAGGTATCTTTTTAATTGAATTTGCCCCTTTTAACATTCAATTTTTTTACATCTTAAAGCATGTAACATGTCTTCTGAGGATTTTGAACATGCTTCTTTTTTTTGGAAGCTTTGATTTTTTATCACTTGAACTCATTCCATTTGACAGTTGTTCGCTTACCTATTAAATTAGTAAAACACAAAATGGTTTTTTGGGTGTTAATTTGATTGGAATCGTTGTTTGACCTGTGCAATTTAGAATGGCTCTATAATATTAGGTTTTCTATGTTGTAAATGCACTAACCACCCTTGACCATTGATCATGCTCTGCATGAAGAAACCTGCAAGCTATGTAGTGTGTATTTTGTTTTGGTTAATGATTGTTTTCTTCATGCCAGCATCTAAAATTTTTAAAGGCTTTATAAAGCTCAGATCAATGACAATTTTCTGCAGGACTTGAGAAGAATCTGTATTGTATGACTTTTATATTTATTAGATTTTCTAATACACAGAATTATTTTCAAGAGTTACACCATGATTTGTGATTTGTGATTTGTGAGTTTATTTCTTCTTTTCATTACAATGATCAAAAGAAAAACATATTAGAGGAAATATTATGGTGAATTTAATTAAACTACTGTCATATCATTGTCAAACAAGAAGGTAACAGTGAAAATAATCTTTTGAAGAGAGTGATGGCAAGCCTCTCTACATATTAAACAAAAGTCCGATACTAGAAATGAATTTTCTTGTGGTTTTATGAACACAATAAAGAGGTTTTAGGTCAAAATATAACGAGTTTTTTAATTAAAAAAACTGATGCCTACATTGCTTCCTATTTGTAATTTCTCTGTTTTATCTCATCAAAGTACTAAGTAGGGTTAAAGCTAAGTTTTACTCTGCATGAAGAAACCAGTAAGATGAGAGCTAAATTTGGTTGATTTAACATAGGATGCTTGTCTTTCGTCCTATGGAAGTATTGGCGTGTAAGTTAATTATATAGATTATTTCTTTTACATGTTATGTCTTTTACATTTGCTTATACCCTATGTCATGCATCTCTAGCTTTGAAGAATATTGCTGGTCACTAATACCTACGTAGCTTTCTTGGAAATAGTTACGAAGGGAAGGATTTACTCACTTGAGAGGCAGTATATCCCGTCTGATTGTCTCACACATGCTTCACATTAAGACTTGTTTCTAAGCATAGATGACCATCCTTTCTGATCACTGGATTTAGTCATTACCTATTAAACTTGCAGGGTTTGGTTTTTAAAGTTAAAAGCTTTTTCTTATGTGTATATTTTCTTGTGTAGTTGAATTTTTGTAAGTGCGTTAATTACTATATATTTTTTTGTTTGTTCTCATTTGTAGACAGGAAAATTCCAGTTCAGATATCCAAAATAATGAATGATAATCACAGGTTTATTCATTATAATAATTAATTGAAGTGGCAATTCATCATTTTCAGGTCACTAAAATTCAGCAACCTGTGAAGAAAGTGAAGGAAGAGAGCAGCTCCGAGGAGGATGAAAGCTCAGAAGAGAGTGATGAGGAACCAAAGGCTAAGGAAGGCATCAAGGTAAAGCAACATGCATTTCTTTTACCTAACCATTCACAACCTCACTCTGTTCTATTTTCTGAAGCAATTCTTCCAAATATGAACGTTGATAGAACTTAGGTCATATAAATGATGCGACTATATATTTTTATCAGTAGCACAGGGAGTGTGCTACACTCCACAACTGAAACTTAGCCTTCTGGTAGGTTTCATTGAGTCTTCGACCATTCACAACCTCTCTCTGTTCTATTTTCTGAAGCAATTCTTCCAAATATGAACATTGATAGAACTTAGGTCATATAAATGATGCGACTATATATTTTTATCAGTAGCACAGGGAGTGTGCTACACTCCACAACTGAAACTTAGCCTTCTGGTAGGTTTCATTGAGTCTTCAATACTGGTTTGAGGAGATTTCATTAAGTCCCTATAAGTTACTATTAATTGTTGACTTTTGTTTCTTGCAGCATTTTCAAGAGGTCCATAAAATATGTTGTTTCTGAGCTAGTCTTGTGTTTCTGAAGTGTCTTTATAAAAACTTAATTTAAATTTTCAGTCATTGCAGAAGCAGAAGCAGAAGCCAGATTTGCTTAGGGCAGAGATGAAATTTGTTGCAATTTGTAAATCTATTAAATCATTCAGCATTTTCATTTGTGTATAAAGTGTGCTGATAATTTATATTGGTTAGTTACCAGTAGTTTCTGCTGTACAAGTCATGTGTTGTGTGTCCAGTGTATAGATTATGTTTGAAAGCAATGGACAAGTAGTTATATATTCAGTGCTTTGCTCTTATTTCTATGGTTTAAGGAAAGTCATCAACTTGCCCACATGAAGGAAGATGGAACTAAGGAAGAAAGTTCTAGTGAGAAAAGCTCTGAGAGTGATGTTGAAGCCAAACGGGTTTGTCCACAGGATGCAACTGCAGGCAGTGACATCTTTGTGGATGTCTCTTTTCAGGGGCTACCCTGAGATGCCTTGCTGTCTACCATGTATGCCTTGCTGTCCTGGGTACTTACTTGGTCGATCACCTTGGGGAGATGCTAAGGCTTCCCTAGTGGTTTAATTTTATCAGAATTAAATTAAGAAAAAAACATAAAAGATTTTAAATTTCCTTGGCATCCATTTTGCTATGAGAAAGCAAGAATTTAGACAGGAGGGCATTACTGTTAGAAGCAAGGACAATTATAAAAGACAGTCATTGATGAAAGCAAACTTGTGAGAAAAGCTCTGAGAGTGATGTTGAAGCCAAACGGTTTTGTCCACAGGATGCAACTGCAGGCAGTGACATCTTTGTGGATGTCTCTTTTCAGGGGCTACCCTGAGATGCCTTGCTGTCTACCATGTATGCCTTGCTGTCCTGGGTACTTCCTTGGTCGATCACCTTGGGGAGATGCTAAGGCTTCCCTAGTGGTTTAATTTTATCAGAATTAAATTAAGAAAAAAACATAAAAGATTTTAAATCTCCTTGGCATCCATTTTGCTATGAGAAAGCAAGAATTTAGACAGGAGGGCATTACTGTTAGAAGCAAGGACAATTATAAAAGACAGTCATTGATGAAAGCAAACTTGTGATCTCAGATTCTCATCTTATCATTGTCGAAGGATTATTCAACTCAAGCCAAGAGCCTTGTTGTAGATGGAGGTTAAGTCAAGCAAAAGTGTGGGAGGCTGTACACGTGTTGAGAACAGATCCTTATCCTATGCATTGTTGTAGATGGAGGTTAAGTCAATGTTAGACAAGCAAAGTGTGGGAGGCTGTACATGTTGAGAACAGATCCTTATCCTATGCATTCTAGAGGAAAAACTTTAAATTATAAACTTATTTTTTTGTGCATCATATTTATAGTAGATACATTTAAATCTTCACTTTTGAATGCATTTCAAAAATTTCAAATGTTAACTTGTATTTATTATTTTAATAGATGTCATACTGCAGTCACCAAAATCTAGAAAAAGAATTTGACATCCCTGATATCCATAGACCCTTCCTGGAACTTAGAGAAACACTGAAAAATACAAAATTAGTTTCTCATGCTGCAGTATCTGTTTGTATAACACTCACAAGGTTGTCATGGCTTTTAATGTGAAGGGTACCAAACAAAAGGAAGACAGTGATGAGGAAATGGAAGATTTGGGAGGAACTCCAGCTTCTAAGAAAACTCCAGCTCAGAAAGATAAGGTATAGATGCCTTAAGTAAATTATTTTTTGGTGGTCATTATCTTCCTTTTTGTCATTCAAGATATAGATTCATTATACTGATTTTTTTTTTGTAAAATAATTTTAGTTTTGTTGTTTGCTTAATCATATGGGTTTGTCGCTTTTCAGTCATCTATGCAAAAGATGACTCCGACAACTCCTGGTGCTACGACACTGTTTATGGGAAATATCTCATTTTCTGCGGATGAGGACAGCGTGTATGTAGCATTTTTGACTAAGAGCAGTTTATTTTTAAATGTGGGGTGCTTATTTGACATTCTTAATGCTATTTTAAGGTAGTGAAGATTTAGTTCTTTACTTCATTATTTACAGGTACCAGTTTTTTGAAGATACTGGGGATTTGGTTGATGTTCGCCTAGCTAGGCATGAAGATGGCTCCTTTAAGGGTTTTGGACATGTTGAGTTTGCAACTGAAGCTGCAGCTACGAAGGTTTGGTATTTGTTCTCTGTATATGTGTATTTCTATGATGTGTTATTCCTGTCGTTTATCTGCTTGCTTTTCGAAGTTGCAGGATTTTGAGTTAAATAGTTGCCTTTTAAAACAGGCAATCATTATTTTCTACATACTGCTTGCTTTCAGAAGGTGCAAGAATTTTAGTTAAACAGTTGCCTTCTAAAACAAGCAAGCATTGTTTTGAACGTATGAGGAATTAGTAAATATTGAAAATAAGTAGAATTTTTACTAAAATTAAATAAAATATATTGCTACTGGTTATGTGATTTCAAATATTTTGACATATGATCTCTTGGCGTGCTGTAGATATATTTTTTAAAATATAAATATACTAGTTATATATCTGTTCAAGCTTCTAGGTTGATATATCCTATATCTGGTATGGGAGCATGTAAAAAATGGGAACACATTAGTTTTTCTATATACATTGGTTGAAGTATCCTTTTGTTGCAGGCGATGGAAAAAAATGGACAGGAGTTATGTGGGCGACCTGTTAGACTTGATCCTTCTCGAGCACGTGGAGAGCGTGGTACACCCTTTGGGAATCAGGATGGGAATTACAGGTCATTCAGTCTTTTGCATATATTTGTTTGAATATTTTTGGTCAGTTATCCTTGATAATATTTGTTGACATCAATTGGTTCTATTTCCATGACATATCATAGCAGTAATCAGCAGAGGCAAACACCTGGTTTTGCTGGTAATAGGCAGGCATCAGGTCCAACTGCTTTTGTGAGGGGATTTGACAGGAACCAAGAGGAGGATTCTGTATGTTGCATGAGAAAATTTTGTTTTTTAATATGTTGTGAAAGACATCTGTAATAATGTGATTAATTTCCTTGCCTATCTGTTCATCATTCAGATTCGAAACAGCTTGTCTGAGAATTTCAAAAATTGTGGAGAGATTGTGAACATTCGAATTCCCATGGACAGGGAGTCAGGAGAGAGCAAAGGGTGAGTTCTGGTAATTCTCAAGTTCTGCTATTACCAAAATTGTTACTCCAATGATGGTTCTGACTCTCTTATGCCAACTGTGATCCAGTTTTGCATATGTTCAGTTTAAGGATCGAACTGCACTCTCCAAGGCTATAGAGTTAAGTGGTAATGAATTATTTGTTGATGAAGCAATGGATAAAAGTGGAGGCAGTAGTGGAGGGGGCAGAAGTGGAGGAAGATTTTCTGGAAGAGGTGGGGGTAGATTTTCTGGAGGTGAGGACTTCTAATTACATACAAATTGTAACCTTGATTTCATTGAACGCACAAAAGGTTTTGCATAAAAGTGAAGACTGATTTTTCTATTATGTAAAAGTTTGTTGTGAGTGGAAAATTGAGGACAAGGTTACCACAATAAGTAATTTTGTGTTCGCTCTAAATACTGCTCTACTATTTTCTGTGTGCTCTATAGAGTTCTTGTCCTATACAATTATGGGTTTGTATGTCTAGGTGGTCAAATTAAGAAACACAATTCATTATTTAGAGCAATAATACTGAATTTGATAGCAACAATTTGACTACAATACAAGGGCTTTTCTGCAAATGCCTTGACAATTCTAGACCAGGAATTACATTTAGAAAAAAAGGGGTATTCAGCATCTGAGAGAGCATAAAAACTAGATACCTAGATGACTTGGTGAAGACTGGTCAGAACTAGCGTCAACAACATTAACCATTAGGTGATGTTCATTGAATGCTCTGCCCCCCTGGACACATATCTACTCAATGTTTTCTGCCAAATGTTTTTCTCTTGTCAAGCAACAGTTAACTTCATGCTAGGTCCTCTGTTGAACTTCCATGCAGCTTGTCAAATGTTTTTTATTCCTCTAATCTGGAGGGACAGCTTTGGAAGCTTGGAAGTGAATAATTGTTTATTAGACTTACTGTAAGCACTATCAAACTATCAATTCTCACTACAACCTCTGTAGAAAGAAGCTGGTTGGAGCTTCCTCTAGTACATGTTTGAGGATATCCATTATATCTCTTAACCAGCAGTAATTAAATGTTAAACTTGTGATGGTTTTCAGGCCTTTGCTTGGGATTTATTCTAAATGTCATATTGATGGCATATTGAAGCAAAATGATCATAATTCTAAGTTATAACATTTAGTGTCAATATAGCTCTCATTACAAAAAATCTTCTTAACTGAAACAACTCTTGCGCAGTCTTTAATATAATTGACATTGAAAAACATATAATGAGCTAGTAGGCATAGTGAATCTATTCTTGTATTCAAATCACAGTGTGCATATTTTGCATGAATGTGATGTAGAATTTTGCATGAATTGGACTTCAGATTGATCTGTTGCGTCAATGGAGAAAGAGATGGAGGAGAAAGAATTGGAACACTGATACTCAAAATCTTTTTTAATTTCTAAGATGTACTTTACCTTTTTCCTTTATTACCTATTGAGGACCATATCCAGAACTATGGTTAGATTATACCTTGTAGAAAACTTTTGGATTGATGTTGGTTTTGCATATTACTTAAGATTGATCCGTTTAGCTGAGAGTTATTTGGTCTAGAGGTTCAATAGTATGTTTCTGGTCTGCTTAGCTGAGAGTTATTTGGTCTAGAGGTTCAATAGTATGTTTCTGATCTGCATAGCTGAGAGTTATTTGATCTTGAGGTTCTGCCTCTATTTGCACAATTATGTATGAGAGGTTACTCTCATTCTTTTCCCCTAATTCTTTGGTTGCTACTTCAAAGTATATGCCAATTTTATTTTGTTTAGGAATGGAAGTTCTGAATAGTGCAGTCAGCTAATCTTGATCCTTGATTTTACTAATAGGACGAGATCGTGGTGGTGGCCGTGGCCGGGGTCGTGGAGGTCGAAATGGAGGACGGGGAACTCCGAAATTTGAAATTGCTTCTTCGGGAACTGGTATGGTTTAATTATCTGGTTGAAGATTGTTATAAACTTGATTGCTCTGATTGGCTTCCATCAACTCTGAGGTAATCTCTGCAATGTCTTTTTGCAGGTAAAAAGACCAAGTTTGGAGACGATTGATAATATTATTTTTTTCAATGAAATACTGAATTGCTATCATCTCTTCATTTATCAGCTTAATTTGTATATTATTATGAATTCCAAGCTGGGGAAGCTTTTTGGAATGTTGAAATTTTGGTAGTCAGTGCAAGTATTTAGCCTTTTTCTTGCGAAAAAGGGAACATGTGGGGGAAAATAATGCAGGCGAGGAAAAAATATCTTGAGGTTTATTTCAAAGTAGTATAGGATTTATATAGTCGTAGTAAAGATCTTTTGTGCACAAGTGAGTTGTACGTCATACAATATTGCTGGTTGTTATCTTATAATTTTTTGTGGGAGGATTTTGATATCAATTAGACTTCCGGCTATTTACAGTGGCATATGTAACTGCTTTATAAGTAAGAACAGTTTCCAAATCATATTTTGTGATTTCTTCCTGTCCCATCTTTTGATGTACGGATTGGTAACAACTGCAAAATAAGATGTTTATTTCAAAGTTCCTAGGCTTTATAGATTTGCAGTTAAAGATCTTTTGTGGAATTGGTACTGTAGTTCGTGCAATATTGCTTATGTTCTCATGCATTTGTGAGTTTTCATGGCAATTATTTAGAATGTTATAATTTTTTTTTGTAGGATTTTGATACCAATGAGACATCTGGTTATTTATAGTTGGCATATGTAACTGCTTTATAAATATGATGAACAATTTTCAAATAATATTCAGTTTTCTTTCTGCCTATCTTTCTATGTACATAGTGGTAAACAATCACAAGAGAAAAAAAACATTATTGTCATACATAACTGATTTATAAAGGTGATAAACAATTTCCAAACCATATGCAGTCATATCTTTCTTCCCCGTCTTTCTATGCATATATGGGTAACAATCACAAAAAAACGTAGTTTTTCTTTGATAGATCTTTAGTCGATTAGATTGAGAGTTGAGACAAATTTTAGTTTTTCTTTGATAGATCTTAGTCGATTAGATTAAGAGTTAAGACAAATTTTAGTTTTTCTTTGATAGATCTTAGTCGATTAGATTGAGAGTTGAGACAAATTTTAGTTTTTCTTTGATAGATCTTAGTCGATTAGATTGAGAGTTGAGACAAGTTTTAGTTTTTCTTTGATAGATCCTAGTCGATTAGATTTAGGAGTTTAGACAGGAAATATTTGCTGGTGGGTCCCCATGCATTTGTGAATTTTCACGGCATTACTTAATTGCCGAACAATCTTTTTGGAGGATTTTGATATCAATTAGGTTTTTCTTTGATAGATCTTAGTCCCGATTAGATTAGGAGTTTAGACAGAAATTGTTGTTTTTCTTTGATAGATTTTAGGCGATTAGATTAAGAGTTTAGACAGGAAATATTGCTGGTGGGTCCCATGCATTTGTGAATTTTCACGGCATTACTTAATTGACGAACAATCTTTATGGAGGATTCTGATATTAATTAGACTTCTTTATAAATATGTAACTGCTTTATAAATATGAACAATATGCTCATAAGTAGACATTAATTTCCGCCTCATCTTTTTATTTATTTCGAGGGTTTGACATGGTATCCTAAAGTAAAGCAAAACACGCTGAAATTTATTTATTTTGAATTCTAGTGCATAATTTATAAAGCTTCATTGTGGTCGATTGTACACTTGTAAGCTGTAGTTTATAGAAGGTGCCATTGATATTCTTTCATAAGAGAAGGTTCTCTACAGCGTAGTATCTGTTAAGGATTTTAATACCTCAATTAGACGACTTGCTTTAAAAATTTGACATTTATAGGATAATTGTCTACCTAGTATTTTTATTCACATAAACAAGGAGTCTTGGAATGCATAAAATAATGCATGTAGAAAAGAGACCATGTTCCGCTTTTTTGGCCATTTTTAACTATTTGTTGTAACTGAAATTGTTGGTTTTCTTTGACATCATGTCTGCGATTGTCACACATGTAGATTTATGGTGGATCAAATAAGTAGCTAGAAATGATATCGATATTGCCCAAGCAATTGAGAAATTTATAAGCCAACATAATTAAATTCAAATAATGTTTTCCTATACTTGTTTTGTCAAAATGTAAAAGGCTATGATGAGTATAGAGTTGGAGAGTGCTTAAGCATAATTTATAATGCTGCTGTATGGTACCTATTAAAAGCTCTGAATAAATCCCTAGGCTTTAGGCTTTTCTTGAAGAGAAAAAATTTGATACCGACCAGTGAGCCTGAATTTAATTCATTGACCTTGTCCTCAACAAGAAAGCAGTCCTTGCTCAAAGTATTCTCTTACCTCATGGGGCTCCATGTAGCTGTTTATGTGATTTTTGGGCTTAAATTTGTGCAGCTGGATGGGAAAAGGATGATTTGGAATATATCCCTATTTTACTTAGTTGAGCAGTTACTGATTAAGAATTGAAATTAAGTTTTGTAAAAAGGAGTTGAAAATAAGGCACAATGAGAAAAATGCCTTTTGACTCCATAAATTTCTTTCCCTCCTTTTTAACATTTCTCTTTGATTTTTCCCTCTATACACAGTTTATTATATAGTTAAAATATAAAATTTAATACACTAATTAAAAATAAGCAGAAAAAATAAATATTCATGGGCAATTAGCTCTGCAAATAACCCCAAAATGTTGCAAAATAAGCTTGAGCAAGGTGGTGGTGAAGGGTATCTTGCAAAAACTGTATTTTCATTCCTTCTCATTAATATTCTCATCTTTTCCTGTCTTCTGTGGGTCTTTTTCCTGGTCTCATGGTCTTTAGGAACAGTAATATCTAGCAAACTCTATATTTCAATACACTATTTAAAGTTTCAAATGTTTTCCTTTTTTATTCAAATGGTTTTTAATGTTTATGTATGTCACTTTTGAAGCTAATCTTATGGAGAAGATGGGAGAATTTTGTATCCCAATCTTTTCATCCCGATGGGAGAAAGTTGTATATTTATCCCTTTTCATTAATATTTATCTTATCTTTTCCTCTCTTCAATTGGTCTTTTTCATAGTCTCGTGGTCTTTAGGAACAGTAATATCTAGCAAACTCTATATTTCAATACACTATTTAAAGTTTCAAATATTTCTGTTTTATTCAAATGTTTTTTAATGTTTATGTATGTCACTTTTGAAGCTAATCTTAGGGAGAAGATGGGACAATGTTGTATCCCAATCCTTCTATTTGCCTTAATTGGTACCTCAAAATTGTTAGAATTTGTTCCAAGTTGGTGCAAATTTTCAAACATGTAAGTAGCAAATTCATTTGAGAGAGCTTGGATTGCTTTGCGTAGAGCTTGTAGTGCATGTACAGTGGTTTGTGTAATATTTTTGATACAACTGATTGTGTACAATCACTTAACACTCATTTACTTGCATGTTAAAAACACTAAACAAAAAATAAACTAAACACCACCTTCCCTACATTTGCATAAGTACAATATAAAGGGCACATAGAAGTTAGTGCTACAAACAACTTTGCTTAAAAAAATTGAAAGGCACAATAACTGCTGCTTTTTATAAACATTTGTTACAAATTACAAATCATATCTTCCTTGCAAAAGATACATTCATATCTTCATGTCATCATCAAAATATTATGCTCTCACTTTGATTTCCACTTATTATGATACAAATCATCTACATTTATTGGAATAGTTTCTAGATATCAAAATAAAACAAATATGGCATAATGAATAAATGGCCTATGGGGGGAGGGGGAATTTGTGAAAGATGAGAGCAACTCTTACATTGCAATTTAATTTCTTTATTTTTTTCTTGTTATTTTGTTTATTACCAAATTGTTAAAACTTTTTTAGAATACTTAATTACAATACTAAATAATCGAAGGTGATAAATGCAAAGAGGGCTTGGTTATATGTAATTGTTCTTTAATTTAGAAGAAAAAAACACAAGGCACACAAGGCAACCACTACAAGACACTTGTTGTTTATAGTTCTTGACATCTTCTCAAACTCTAAGATAATTATGTAATGTACCCTTTCTAATTAATTTAATTATGTGGAATTTAAGTCCATTTATATATTTTATATGAAAGGAAAATATTTATTAATTCTTGTTCTCAAATTAATTATTATTCTCAATTTTGAAAATGGGCTAAGGAATTAATAAAATATTATTATTTTTGTGTAATTGCTCAAAGGGGTGTGTGAATTCATGGAGAAGAGATAATGTAACTGTCAAATTGTTTTGCTTTGACTATGATAGTTTTTATGGTAGCTTAATACTGGGGAGTTATAAGTTGGATGTTATGAAAAATGAGAGCTATTTTTTGTAGGAGAAATATTTTATGACAGCAATTTAGTGGGGGAGTTAATAAACATATTCATAATTATTTATGATAAATTTTATTACATATTCATAATTATTTTATTTTGGTGCTCAAACATGCAATTCCACCAATCTTAAAGACTCAACACCAAAAACTAAGGTTAGAGATATGTCGTGCTTAGGCAATGGGTAAGACTTATGATCTGATAGTGGCATGAATGGACCACTTGTTGTGAGTGGGTAAACTCATCTCCGTCTTTCATGAATGGACCACTTGTTGTGAGTGGGTAAACTCACCTTCGTCTTTAGGCTTTGCTAGACCGAGGGGGGTGTTCTTTGAGGTCTCAAACACAAGACAATTAAAGAGAAATAAAACAACTTATCTAAAAGCCCTTAAGCAACCATATCCAATGTGTTATGAATATCAAAACATGTCACTAAACTCATGTCAACATTGGCTGCATACAGACCTAAAGACCTCACATAAGCAGAAGAAAATTCACTCTTATCTTGCACCTTAAGATGACAACTATATCGTGTTTCCCGAGTAAATGAATGTACTTAACATTGCTTACACATGGATAAGAGGGAAGAACAAATATGCATGATTTAGGAGTTGGGCAATAGAGTCTTAGATTTGCAGAGAGGAAAGGGATGCATAAAAAAAATCATAAATAGGTTCTTATGTGCATCTTCATACAATGTGTATATCTAATCTCATATAATGGACATTGTTAGTAATCCAAATAGAATTGCAAATACCTATATGAAATAGAAAGAAAGAGTATCACAAATCATTGCAATGAATTATAACACCAACACATACTTCTCTAGCTTCTGTTACATTCATACCAACAAATGTGGCAAGAGAGGATGGGTAACTAGGTTCAAACACCCCTTAAATACTTATAAACTGCTTGTTGACATACCATTACATGCATTTGTCTTTGGATTATATTCCCATGCTTTACAAAGTGCACATCTCCCGTTACAAACTAGACTACATCATTTGATGCCCGAGAACACTACATAGACACATACATCTTACATCTTTTCATGACCAAAACCATCTTACATCTTTTCATGTATACATAAAACTATTCTCCACGACTGCACTTGGGTGGGAATCACCTACCCCACATATTGCATTAACTTCAGCATCTGAATATATCTACCACATCAACGAGCTCCAAAATGTTCATTAATGGTGACCTAGAGAGTCACTGCAGCATCCCATCGTGTATTGAATAGTAAAATGGCTGAGAAGACAAAAATGTCGAGGCCTGAAAAATTGGGCCTTTGCCAAGTATTCCACCTCTTTATCAGGAGTAGCAGACTCCTCACAACTCTGACAAATGTGTGAGCAAGGCCAAACCATCGGTGTTTAGTGATCGGGCCATCGCTAAATATCTTTCCAATTGATTACGAAGAACCCACCTCCCTCATTCCACGTGTAGCATCGTAAAATGTGTACATTGACATTTTACACCTTGTTTAGCTCCTAGGTTGGACCTATCTTTTTGCCTTTGCTAATTGTGACCTATTTTAACATCTTTTTGAGCTTATAATGGCGAATATCTTGATCCTAACAATTAAACCTGACTAAATCAATATAAGACGTGACTAAGCCCACATTAAAAAACACCTTTCAAAGTTTTAGGACCAAGGGCCCATAGCGCCCAAGCACCTTAGTCCCTCTTTGTGGCCTTGGTCTAATCCCGAGGTGTTGGCTTAGGATGGTCCTATAGTTTGTATTTATTGGCCTATTCAAGTGTTAATTGTCGAAGGTGAGCGGGAATGCATATTTAAATGTATATTGTGACTCATTTTATACACCAAGAACAACTAGATGAATGCAAACGAATGCTAAGGAATTGAATGCAAATTTGCTATGATATGCTCAAGGATTTTATGTTTTTGGATTGTCTTCTACTTGTGAATGTTATTGAAGTTGTTTGCAGGCTTTGAAGGAAGTTTGAAGCCCTCTTCATCATTCTCCTTTGTTGGTGCTAAGTCTTCATCAACTAAGGTTGGACATCTTGTTGTTATTATCATCATTTATCACCATTATCAATCATATTATTGCAGATCTAACCTTTGCCCTGCGAGGGCAAGCACTCTTGAATCTTATCAATCGCTGTTGTAGAGGTGGGAACACCAACATAGGGTTTGACTGAGGCAAACCCTTAAAACAACACAACATTTTTTCCTCTTTGTGTGTGTGCAAGAAAGACGAACAGGGTTTAGGAGTTGATAGTCAGAAAGAAGGAAGTGCAGACATCTACAGATCTGATAATCCTGAAAATTTTGCCCAAGCTTGGAGGAGGACTAGGGTGTCCAAGCGCCCTTGTCCTGGACATTACTGCTAAATTTACTAGGTTCTGAACTATTCCCTAACCTCTACTCTAATATTTGACTGCTCTGTTTCATTTCTGTTAGTCTACGACAGTCTATTCTTTATATCTTTTGTGTTAAGTTGTACATCCTAGCTAGTTTGCTTGATTGCGGTAAAGTTTGGTTGGATCATCTCTATACAACAAAAAGGAGTAGAACACTTGTAGCTTAAGTTCTCCTTGGGTAGAAGCTAGGCTTAGTCACTGTCTCCTAATGTTGACGATAGAAGAGGGTTTGATCTAGTTTGATCCATTGAGCTAGTCTCCCTTTTCCAACCCCCTTTACATTTTGGTGAACCTGTAGTTGCTTACACTATTTTGCATCCCTCTTCTTTCAGATCTGAGTTGTATATTACCCTAGATCTGATTAAGAGTGTGATTCTTAGTTGTTTGGCATTCATACTTGTTTAAATTTTGCATATATTTTAAAAACTAGGGTTTAAAACCTTGCATTAAAGTTTGTCACCCTAGGGTTTGTGGTTTGAAAATTGTTTAGATCTTGTTGTATCTTGGTTTTAAGCATTTGCATTTGCTGTTCTCTTTTAATTTAGTTGTTGCACTATTTGTGAATTTGAAAACTGAAAAGGAAAACTTTGCATTATAGATGTTGTATAGTTGTCACTTTATCTTGCATTTGGAAAAGGAAAATCATTATAGATTCATATCATTTTCGAAGTTTCATATCAGATCTGAAACAAATTACATTTATTAGACATTCTACATAGTTGCATAATGCATTTACATCATATTTGTTGTTAAAAAGTGTTGAAAAAAGTTACATTTCGTGAAACCTAGTTAGTGATTGCATGCTAGGGTTTGTTAGTATAGGTTTAATTTTAGATTTTGCTGCTCTTGTTTACATCCTAAATCTGATTTTACCTTACTCTATAATACTTGCCATCATCATCTTGCATTGAAAAAGAAAAGATAAAAATAATTTGCATTATGACATCTTGAAAAAGAATTGAAATTTGTGCTTTATCTTTGCATTATTCTTGTGGACATGTAAGGATAATTGGATTTGATCAAGAGTATATTTCTTTATTTAAAGGAAAATTTGAAACTTTTGGCACCTTGCATGTTAATAAGATTTGTAATCGCTTTATGGGCTTGGTAACTTGGTGCCCTAAATCTAACAAGTTTGTAAGAAGAAGTATTCGAATAATGGGCTCTAATGAGTATCTTTTTGCATCTGAAATCCTTACTCAAGTCACACAACTTCCTACCGTAACTATCCATGAAACATCAACTACTCAAGAATCCATTGACATTGATGACCTTATCGCTCATGTGCTCGACACCCAAATTCAAAAGTTAGACACAAAATTGGCTAACTTTCATCAATTTGTGAGCGAAGAGCACATAGTTGAGGAGGTCGTTCTTGCTGTTGAGAGTCTTCTGTTGTTGAGAGTCTTATAGGGTTGTTGCAAGAAGGACAAGGAGTGGAAGTCTTGTGTGGCCTAGCTCACATAGTGCATAACAACATTATGTCGGCAACTTGTTGTGCTAAACTCATGAAGAATGTAACTCCTAACAACATAGGGACTCAAGTGTCAGTACCTATGCCCACACTCGATGCCTACATATTCATCTACTATCCTTACCACTACTACACAACCGATTACTGATGCTACCACTTGTGTTGGTTTATCCACTGAGAATCCTGTTTGAAACTATAATAATGTTCCTTACAATTACATAAGCTCTGCACCTAATACTACCCCACCTACATCTAAACCTCCTATCGTGTTTCAAAAGGCTACTCATACACCTTCACCTAGCCCATCTAGTTCATTCCAATCCCTACTTAATTCAAACTTTAATCCTATCATAGACCAGTTATTGAAAAATATGAGCTCCATTCAACAACAATTGGCTAGCATGAGTACTAACCCACCTAAAAATAATATAACAACACACCATCTTCGTAGACCTTTGTTTTATGCCATCTTAAGTAATCCTATGCCTGATAAATTTGAGACTCCTCGCTTTGAAAAATATAATGGGAAAGGAGACCTGAACAATCATGTGGCAACCTTTACCGCTATATGTAGTGATTTTTACTTTGAGGATGCGCTCTTGGAAAAACTCTTTCCTAGGTCACTCAAGGACACGGCCTTGGATTGGTTTTGTTCGCTTTCTCCTAATTCTATAAACACTTTTTCGGAACTAGTTACTAAATTTATTGAACATTTTCAAGCTAACATTGGACCTCAAGTCTCTTTGATGGACTTGGTTCATTGTAAACAACGAACAAAAGAGAAAATCCCTGACTTTATGGGTTGTTATCAAGCTCTCTTTTCACAAATCCAATACTCTATTTCAGATGCGGATGTGCAAAGAATCTTTATTGGAAACTTACAATGTCACATTTGTGATAAAGTATTGTTGATGAGATATGATTCATTTACTCATCTTTGCACAACCCTTCGCGATTATCAACTCTCAGTTAGTCAGTATGAGTATCAACCCTCATCAGCTCCAGTTGGTTAATCCAAGGCCTCTAATAATCATTCATTCAAGAGAAATAATAGAAACTTCATAAAGATAAATAAAATTTCGGTGGATAACATTCGAAAGCATGTGGTGGCAACGTCATAACTTGCTCCCGCCTCTTATAAAATGAAACTGAAAACAAGACACTTTACACGATTATCAGAATCTCTTTATGCTATTATGGCACAACTTTTATAGAATGATCTCATCAAGCTACCACTTGTTAAGCCTCTTGATCCAAATAAGATGCAGTCAACTTCGTTTGATGTGAAATCCTTTTGTCAATTCCACCACTTCGTGGGTCATGACACTGAAAGATGTATGCATCTTAAACATAAAGTTCAAGACCTCATTGATTCTAATGTCATCTAGGTTGCGAGTGTTAATGATAAAGGGAATAAATCAATGGCTGCTCCTAATCAAAACCTTCAAATATACATCGATCCTTTACATCATCATGAGTCTAATGTGGTGAATATCTTCGATGATGAATATTGTGATGAAGATATATGCATGGTAGATGCTCGTCCTCACAAGGAATGAGTGAATGTAGTACCTGTTATCTCATTCAAACCACATGATGCTACTATAGAAGCTCATGATGGACCTCTACACATTACTATACGAATCAATGAAAAGCCTATTCAGAGTGCTATGGTAGATCCTATATGCATGGTGAATGTAATAATTGAAGAATTTCTCTACATGCATGGTTTGCATCGAGATACATATGATGTATCAGAGATGGCTATTAGAGCACACGATGGGTCTATCTATCCAACTCTTGGTGCTTTAACTCTAGAAGTTAAACTTAGGCCTAGAGCATTGGATGTCCATTTTGTTATCATTCCTACATCAGACGTGTTTCATGTGAAGTTAGGCTACCCATGGCTTCGCTCCATGAAGGCAGTCCCCTCTATGTTTGATAAATGCTTAAAATTTCCATTTGAAGGATGAGTGCATGCTGTACATCATAGTCAGTATCGCCTTGTTGCTTGAAATGGACACTTTTCACTCGACTACTTTTGGCCACAACCATTGGGAGTCGCTAAAGAAAGAGAAGATATATTTTTCTTATCATATCAACGATTTAAAGCAAAGAAGATAGCAAAATTATCACTTAGTAATATTCCTCCTAGTGATGTTTCCGAACCTCTTCGATCTTCTGAGGCTTCGATCATAATTCCTCCTGTCCCATAGGGAGGAATTATCTCCAAATTATCTTCAATCAAAGATGCATTGTGATGTGCCAAATCACACACCAACATGTGTAACTCTCCCCTTTACAACTCTTTTACGTGTCCAACATGTTTTCACATTTCTCAAAATAGGAGGCCCAACTTTCGAAGGCCATAACTTTTGATTCGGTTGTCTGATTGATGAATTGTTTGATGCGTAAAAAAGATCATGAAGAGATCTATCATGATATAACCTGCTTTGCTGGTTATGAAAACTTTTGGGGCATTTAGGGACATCTAAGTGCCTCAAATATGAGTTCAAAACTTTTCCAGGAGTTTCAAAAAACAAAAACTTTAATATCTTGCAATCCATGTATGATCTTGAGTCGAAACTGACCCAAGATGTTTACTTGGAAGTTTTCCACCTTTTGGGAAAATTCTAGGTCCATTCATGCTCAAATGTAGAGTTACTAAAAATAGTAAGCCCTGCCATTTTTAGCTCCTTTTGGAAACTTTGAAAGTTCTAAATCATTCTTCAAGATAAAGAGTATTCAAAAAGACCAAAATTGAGAAGAAAAGAAACCTTTTGTAGTTGCAATGTTGAGATACCTTTCCTAACAACTTTATTTTGAAAGTAGTCTTCCAAGTGTCTTCTTCTTTCACTTGCAGCTTGTTGTCTTGCGCCCAAGTTTATGATTTAATTTGGTGTTTGTGTTTGTTGTAGTATCATTTTATTTTCCTAGATGTCTTTCGTAGGTCATATTTTGTGTATTTGCTCACCCACAATTTATGAAAATTTATTATCCTTTACTTGTGATGTTGTGTTGTGAACTGTTCCACTATCTCTACTTGCACCCCTCATGTCACAATGCTCTATTTTATGTTGTGTTATCCACTGTTGCCTTGTAGTGACCTCTTGTCACTTGTTCTCACTTGTTGGCAATACCACATGCATTCTTAACCCTATTTGTTACTGCTAAGGTAAGATAATAAAATTTCCCATCTCTTTGTCTTCCTTATGGTGGACTTTGTTATATTGCAGTGGCTTCTCCAGGTTTGCAATAAATGCATATGTTATTACATGTATGATCCTATGTGCAATATCCTTCACCGAATCTTCTTGATCTTCCTGATCTTTTGTGGTAATGAAGGAGTTGGGTTGGTATGGTTTCCTATAATATTGTGGTGGTTATATCTTGAATACTTAGGTGTGCCACATATTTATGTAATTTTTTCATGGTATGATTATACTATGCAAGGTGGTTTATTTTTGGGGTTGTAGTGAGTTTTTTCTTTATGTAGTGGAGTTGTCACTTCGTGTAGTGTAGTTGTGGAAGTTATTTTAGTCCACTTTGTGAAGACATACTCTTCTTTCTATGGAGGTGCTGTATCCATGGAAATGTCAGTTTGTCTTTGTGGTGTATGTTAGTGTAGGTTTTTATTTTCCTTAGAGGATATTTTCTTTTTCCTACTCATTATTAAGCTTTCTTAGGCTATATTAGACTTGGTTATTGTGAGGACATGTCACGTAATCCATCAGTTACATGTGTTGCCCTCACCCACACTTGGGTAGTTGAGTCTCACACCCTCTTTTGGACTTTTATGCCACCTCTCATAACTGTTTGTTGTTTTTTTCCAAGTAGGTGTGATCTAGAGCAATTTAAAATCCCCAAACCAGCTCAACAATTCAGCAATGGAGTTTTGAAACAAACAAACAATGGGTGTTCCTTCACAACTGTCCCCTTTTCCTAATAGCCCTCAAAACTTGGTTTTTTCGTCATATCTTTTGGAGAAGACCTCAAGCCCACAAACCATTTACCATTTCAGATACCCATTTGGCTTTTTAATAACATATCTCCATTTGGGATAGGGTTGTTTTGAAATGGCACCCTCAATAATTCGCTGGTAATGCTGCAACTAGGCCTAATTAGCCCTGTTTTACAAAGCAAGTCTATGAAACACAAAATCCACAACCAAAACTCAACTCCAGGGTGCTCCACACATTACATGGGGTATAAATCCATCAATGTTTTTAGTTGGTACAATACCTAGATCACCCTTTTTCAAAACCCTATCTCTAGCTACATAAACAAGCCAAATACATAGGAAAATTAGACTAGGGTTGCTTGAAATTCGCCCAAAACTCCACTTCTTGCAATACCCAATTTCAAAATATGAAAGAACATACTAAACCCCTTCATTCCACCGATTTTCATAATTTTCCATTGGTGGAATGGCTCAAAATTCCATTTTTTCTCTCAAAACCCTAGCTAATGAGTTTTAACAGGCAGATTTCAATAAAATGGCTCTAACTCGCTCAAAATTGAATATTAGAAGGCCAATCTAGGCTTGAATGAAATGTATTTCATAGCCCTACAACATGAAACTAGTTTCAGGTCTTGAACATACTATACCGGGTCGTACAAGTCACGAGAACAACAAAAAGCAATGAAAAATACAGAAAACAATAATATAACTTTATTGATCTTCCTCCAAAATGTCTTCAAATCCTCTATTCGAACATCTCCATCCATACTTACATGCATTCTATCAAAAAACCATTGATTCTAATGACTTTTCAAGTCTTTGTCTCTTCAACTTTCCTAAAACAACCAAAAATGCCACTTTTGTAGCTTATTTTCCTACAAAAGCTGACCCATGAGACTTATCACATATGAA
Source organism: Cunninghamia lanceolata (assembly GCA_027924645.1). Taxonomy (NCBI): domain Eukaryota; kingdom Viridiplantae; phylum Streptophyta; class Pinopsida; order Cupressales; family Cupressaceae; genus Cunninghamia; species Cunninghamia lanceolata. The sequence continues at coordinate 780,086 of BSBN01000197.1, forward strand.
ATGGTCTTATTCGACCTTATTACACCAAAATTAGACTTAACAACATAAAAATTAATATTTGACCCTATTTACAATATGTACGTAGGTGCCCCTACACCATACACTTGGGGAGAAAAGAATCTAAAGCTCCACTTGAGATCAACTCTTGAACTATTTTGCCATGCTTTTTGATATTATCTTCTGTCATCCATGTTGCATCTTTAGGAGGTAGGCCTTGCCACTTCACAAGATAATCATTATAGACTTTGTGCCTTGTTCTCTTCACCTCCTTAGTGTCCAGAATGGTTTCAAGCTTCAATGGTTCAATAGTTAGTAGATCTTTGACCCACTCTTCAGCAGCAACATCTGCATCAACACCCGTACCTGCATCCACAGATCCCTTGGAAGGGTATAGATCAGCAACATTAAATATTGGAGAGATGGCAACTCCAAGAGGGAGTTCTATCTCATATGCATTAGCCCCAAACTTATGGACCACTCTGCAAGGCCCAATTTTCTTCATCAACAACTTGGTATACTTTCCCTTTGGCAATCTTTCCTTATTCAAATGTGCAAGAACCAAGTCTCCCACCTTAAATTGAACATCCCTTCTTTTCAAATCAACATGCTTCTTATACTTTTCAACACTTTTCTGTAGATTGTCTCTAAATTGCTGGTGTATCTCCCTCATGGCTTCTACAAATGCTTCTCCCTTAGCACTCATCTTTTCCATTCCTTTCAAGTCCCTAAGCTTAAATACACCTCTTGATTTGAGACCATACACCACTTCAAATAGACTTTTCCCTATGCTTCTATTGATGGAATCATTGTAAGTATATTCAGCCTGTGGAAGAACCAAATCCCATTGTTGTCCATGCTCTTTTGTGAGGCATCTCAAAAGATTTCTAAGTGATCTATTGACCACTTCAGTTTGCCCATCCGTTTGTGGATGATAGGCAGTACTAAAGGTCATACTAGTTCCAAGCTTCCTCCAAAGGGTCCTCCAAAAGTGACCTATGAACTTTGAATCCCTATCTAAAACTATTGTTAATGGAAGACCATGAATTCTAACTATTTCTTTGAAGAATAACCTTGCAATATGAGAAGCATCATTTGTGCATTTGCATGGAATAAAGTGAACCATTTTACTAAATCTATCAGCCACAACAAATACACTGTCATAACCCCTTTGAGTTCTTGGCAAACCTAATACACAATCCATACTTAGACTCTCCCATGGTCTATTAGGTACTGGTAAGGGCTGATAAAGTCCTGCATTAGAAGTAAAACCCTTGGCTCTTTGGCAGATTGCACAACTCTCCACAAACTTTTTGACATCTACTTGCATTTTTGGCCAAAAGTAGAATCTTCTTACCTGATCCAATGTCTTATCAACCCCAAAATGTCCTAGACTTCCACAATGTTTCTCTTTTATCAAATTAGCTCTCATGGAGCACCTTGATATACATAATTGAGCACCTTTAAACAACAAGCCATCTTGCAATAGAAAATCAGAAAATTCATCATGGAAGCATCTTTAAACTGATCACAAACAGAATATACCTCTTTGAAGTCTTCATCTTCTGCATACATGTCCTTCAATGAATCTATTCCCACACTTTGAAGTTGTATTTCATGCACCAACATTGATCTCCAGCTTAGAGCATCAACTACCTTGTTGGATTGGCCTTTCTTGTGTTTGATGGTGAAGGTATAACTCTACAAATACTCTACCCACTTTACATGTCGGTGACTCAACTTGTCTTGACTGTTCACAAATTGCAAGGCATGATTGTCGGTGAAAACAATGAACTCCTTTGGCAAAAGGTAGTGTCTCCACTTCTTAAGGGACTACACCATTGCATATAGCTCCAAATCATATGATGAATACCTCTTTTTTGCTTGATTAAGCTTTTCACTAAAGAAAGCCACCGGTCTGCCTTCTTGGCTTAGGACTGCACCAATTGCAAAGTCACTTGCATCACACTCTATAGTGAAAACCTTGTTGAAATCAGGTAAAGCAAGGATAGGTTTTTGAGCCACTCTATTTTTTAGGTATTGGAAGCTTCTTTCTGCCTCATTAGTCCACTGAAATCTTTTCCTTTTATCTGCCTTAATGATGTCAATAATTGGTGAGCAGATATGACTAAAATTCTTGATAAATTTCCTATAGAAACTAGCAAGTCCATGAAAGATTTTTACCTCTCCTACTGATTTTAGAGTTGGCCAACTGAGTATTGCCTCAACTTTAGTGGGATCCATCTTCAATGAACCCTTGGAGATCACAAAACTAAGATACACTAGCTCTTCTTTCATAAATTCACATTTCTTGAGATTTATCATCAACTTCTCCTCATTCAATCTCTGTAAAACTATGTCAAGATGCTGCAAGTGCTCTTCCTTTGTCCTGCTAAACACAAGAATGCCATCCATATATACCACAAGTTTTCCAATGAAAGGCTTCAAAACCTCATTCATTAACCTCATAAATGTACTCAGAGCATTTGACAATCCAAAGGGCATTACCATCCATTCATACAAACCTTAATTGGTTTTAAATGTAGTTTTCCATTCATCCCCTTCTCTTATCCTAATCTGATGATAACCACTTTTTAAGTCAATCTTTGAAAAATAGAATGCACCTCCCAAGCAGTCCATCAAATCTTCCATTCTAGGCATTGGAAACCTATATCTAATAGTAATTTTGTTGATTGCCCTTGAGTTAGTACACATTTTCCAATCCCCATCCTTTTTGGGTGCTAAAATAGTAGGACAACACATGTACTTAAACTTTCTCTTATGAGACCCTTGTCAAGCAATTCTTATATTTGTTTCTTTATTTCTTCATTCTGTTGAGGAGTCATTTTGTATGCAGATTTATTGGGTAAGTTTGCACCTAGTATAAAGTCTATGTGGTGGCTCACATCCCTTATAGGTGGCAAAGAACTAGAGATCTCAGCAACAACTATGTCTTGATACTTGTTCAACAAAGTTTGCACTTCTTTGGGCACGTCCTTAAATTTTGTTGCTTCTGTTGTCATGACAGGTTTAGGTCTGATTACAATTGCATATCCTTCACCTCCCTCTTCTTTCATTGTTTTCAAAAACTCTTTTCCCTCAACCAACACTACACTAGAGCCAGCTTGTTCATCTACCCCTTCATCTTGCAATGGAATAAGGGTGAATGATACCCCATCCTTATCAATCACATAAATATTTTTCTGCCCATCATACTAAACTTTTCTGTCATACTACCATGGTCTTCCTAGCAGCAAGTGACAAACATCCATTGGGATGATGTCACAAAGGATTTTATCTATATAACCCCCAATATTAAACTCTACCCATGTTTGCTCATTGACCAAGACTTGTTGACCCTTATTTAGCCAAGATACTTTGCATGGTGTGGGGTGTGGAATTCTCTTCATGTTTAATTTCTCTACCATTTCTAAGGAAACCAAATTATCAGTAGAACCTGACTCAACAATTACTTTACATACCTTGTATTGAGATTTGCAAGTGGTTCTAAATAATGATTTCCTTTGTGGAGGCTCTTTGACTGTTGGCACCTTAATGAGTGTCCTTCTCATCATTAGAGTTTCAGCTATCTCTGGAACAACAGGCTGAGATGGAGGTTTGACAGTCTTAGTATCTTCCTCTTGCACTAATTAAACTCTCTTTTCACCCCCATGTGAAGTAGAAGGTTGTTTCTCCGGGCACTTCCATGCTTGATGACCAAATTGATTGCAATGATAACATCTGCCTAAGAAGGTATTTGAACCTCTACCTCGACCTTCAAATTTGCCTCTATCATTAGGTCTTCTACCTTTGAAATTTGAGCTGTGTTCTTGCTGCCCACTTGACTCTCCTTGTGCTTTTTGGGACTGTCCTCTCCCTCCAAAGTTTCCTCTACCTCTGAAGTTCCTTCCTCTGCCTCTACTTTGTTTTTCTTGCCTTCTATTCAATCTTTCTTTTGCCTTGATTGCCATCTAAAAACACTCTTCCGCTATCCTTGGAGGATTAAGAATTAACTCATCTTGTATGGAGAACCTCAGCCCATTTATGTACCTTGCTACTTTCTCTACCTCATCTTCAATATGACCTATCCTTATACTTAACTTGTGAAATTCCTTAGTATAAGCCATGACATCCATTTCTTTTTGCTTGAGGTTTTGTAGCTTCCTGAATGTTTGTATTGCATAATCACCTGGTAGCAATTAGCTCTTGATTTTAGCCACCATTCTGTCCCATGAATGAATTTTTGTCTTTCCCTTCTTCAACCTCTCTTCTTGCACATAATTCCACCAAGTTAAGGTAGGACCTTTCAATTTGGTTTTAGCAAACTTCACCTTTTGATCATTTGCTACCTCCTCATACTCAAAATAGTTGTCAAGTGCATCAATCCAACCTAGCACTTCTTCACCATCCAACTTACCACCATACATGGGCAATTCTATCTTCACCTTAAGAGTATCACCCTTCATAGCCTTCGGCATCTCCATCATTATCACTTCATCAGGGTCCTCTACCTCTTGGACTTCTTGAGGGTTCTCATTTTCACCCTCTTCCTCTTCCTCTTGGTCACTTTGGTCTCTGGTGACCACACCTCTCGTTTGGTTTGATTCCAATGCCACAAGTCTATCTAGAACAACTTCCTGAGGTTCTTTTACCTATATCAACTCCATGGCATGTTTTTCCTTCAGCTCTCTCACTTCCTTGGCCGTTGCATTGCTTTTTGGAGGCATTTTGCTTATTCAAACTTCAACTTTTCCTTCACCTATAGATAAAAAACTATATCTCTGATACCACTATGATGCAGAGCAATCTAAAATCCCCAAAATAACTCAACAATTTACCAATGGAGTTTTGAAACAAACAAACAATGGGTGTTCCTTCACAACTGTCCCCTTTTCCTAGTAGCCCTCAAAACCTGATTTTTTCATCATATCTTTTGGAGAAGGCCTCAATCCAACAAACCATTTACCATTTCAGATACCCATTTAAATATTTAATAACATATCTCCATTTGGGATAGGGTTGTTTTGGAACGACACCCTCAATAATTCGCTGGTAATGCTGCAACTAGGCCTAATTAACCCTGTTTTACAAAGCAAGTCTATGAAACTCAAAACCCACAACCAAAAACTCAACTCCAGGGTGCTCCACACATTGCATGGGGTATAAATCCATCAATTTTGTTAGTTGGGACAATACCTAGATCACCCTTTTTGAAAACCCTATCTCTAGCTACACAAACAAGCTAAATACAAAGGAAAATCAGACTAGGGCTGCTTGAAATTCGCCCAAAACTCCATTTCTTGCAATACCCAATTTCAAAATTTGAAAGAACATACTAAACCCCTCCATTCCACTGATTTTCATAATTTTCCACTGGTGGAATGGCTCAAAATTCCATTTTTTCTCTCAAAACCCTAACTAATGAGGTTTAACAGGCAGATTTCACAAAAATGGCTCTAACTCACTCAAAATTGAATATCAGAAGACCAAACCAGGATTGAATGAAAGGTATTTCATAGCCCTACAACATGCAACTAGTTTCAAGCCTTGACTGTTCTGTACGAGGCCGTACAAGTCACATGAACAACAGAAAATAATGAAAAATGTAGAAAACAACAGTATAACTTTATTGATCTTCCTCCAAAATGTCTTCAAATCCTCTATTCGAACATCTCCAGCCATATTTACATGCATTATATCAAAAAACCAGTGATTCCAATGACTTTTCAAGTCTTTGTCTCTTCAACTTCCCTAAAACACCAAAAAATGCCACTTTTGTAGCTTGTTTTCCTACAAAAACTGACCCCATTAGACTTATCACATATGACATGGTCTTATTCGAACTTATTACACCAAAATTAGACTTAACAACGTAAAACTAATATTTGACCCTATTTACAATATGTACTTAGGTGCCCCTGCACCAAGGTGCAACCATGTATTTTGGCATTTACCAAGTAGGTAAAACTCTTGTCTATTTTGGGTAGTTGGAATTATTACACCTCTTAGATGTATTTTCCCATTATTTGCTATATATAGCTCTCATCTCCCCTCTTGGGTAGTCAGTGAGGGTAATTTGAGTATTTTCAAAATTCTCTTGCAATTGTCTCTTGTTTTCTCTCTTTTAAGATAATCTCTTCGTTCCACTATTTTGATCTTTGATAATCTTTCGATTGGAGTGCATGTGATCTATGACCGACAATAGATCTTGGCTTTGATTCTTATTTCTCACAAAATCTAACATGGTATAAGAGATTTATTGTCTAGTTTAGTTCATTTTATAATCCTGTTATTTGAGAGATTTGAGACTATTAGATTGCTAATATTTTTCTAAAAAACCCAATATGCTCTTCTCTTGCATCCTTGGATGATCTGGAGAATCAAAATAGTTTGAAAGAAAATAAACATCTGTTTATTCTGGTTTGCATATTTGTGTTCTTGTGAGATCTGGGTGATTGCAACCTTTCAGTAATTTTGGAGGCATTTTTAGCCCTTCCATAGCGTCCAAAAGGCTCGAGAAAGTCAAGATTGTCTGTCATTTCACCAAAATTAGAGATCAGAGGACCTAGTTGCAACAAAGGTTTCCAAAGCCATTCCAGAAGGTAGCCGATAAATTAGAGCATTTTTGGCCCAAACAGACCTTGTCATCATGCTTAGAAGGCCCAAAAACCTAAGGATCGACTGCCCAAATGTTGATGAAAAGTTGACCTCTTAGGCAATTTTTTTTACATTTCGAGCCATATAACAACCCTTGGAACACCTAGTTGTACAAACTTTTTTTGAAAATAAAAAATAAAATACTAGTGTTGTACTAATTGCTTTCAACACTATTCTAAGTGCTTGCATATGTGCTTTGGGCGCTGGTTTTAAGCGCTCTAAGTGCTATATAAGGTAAGCACTTAAAATCACTTCAAACCTTGTTAAAGGGCATCGACCCCTGTTAGGGTCCGACCCATTTTTATTTACACTGGGCTTGTGCAAGTTTTTTGGCCTTTGTGCCATCAACCTTGGCGCCACTGCCATTTTTGGCGGTTCTTCAAGTAAATCTACCATATTTGGCGTGAAACAAACCTTCACCAAATTTGGCCCCTCTGCCAAAGTTAACCACAATTTCACCAAAATTAGCAATAGTTCTGCTAAACTTGGCGGAGGTTGAATTTTTTACCCCTTGTCCATTGTAATTTTTAGATTGATAGGTGAACTTTGGAAGGCCCATTCTCAGTCATACAAAGGCCTTTTTTGGCAATTTTGTTTTTGATTTGGGGTAGAATTTCATGCTCTTCACCGTGGTGAACTTGGTTTTCTGATTTGATGCTCCAGTTGTTTAGAAATTGAAGATTCTCTTAGAATTGGCTATGCGGTTCTCGTTTTGAGACCTTCTAGAAGCCATAATTTGTGCAAACGGTCTCCTTTTTGGGCTTCATTTTCTCCAAGGTTCATATTTCTATGTGTAATCCGCATTGGTGCTCTAAATTTGATCTCATATTGTACTTGAGCTATAGTATTAGTGTTTTAGCCATTTTGGTCCCTGTAAGAGTCTAAAAATCTAATATTTGCATTGTAAATCACACTAGTTATAAAGTGCCAACATTTTAATTTCTGGGGGGGGGGGTCATTTCAGAAAATAGTGAAAATGGGGGGGGGGCATTGCACGTGTCTCATTTTCACACTTCTCTTTCTGCATTTACTTTTCTACACTAATGGATCAATTAACGATTGCTATATTAACACCATATAACTATTTTGAATGGAAATCTATCTCAAAATGAAAGGATTGCATAAGGTTATAATGGGACTTGAAACTGAACCCACACAGGATGTAGAAAACCCTAAATGGTTTAATAAATGTGATGAAACTTTTGGTACTCTATGTATGTTAGTGTCTCCCGACTTACGTTTTCACATTGAGTCTGTCACAAGACCAAATAATGTGTAGACCACTTTGGAAAGCCTCTTTGGTAATAAGGATGAAATAAGGGGTCATTAATAGGAGAACAAAATCATAAGGTCGAGTCCAAGCAATTTTGACACCATACAAGAATTCTTCAAAAAAATGAAAGCCATCATATGCAATTGAAACAGTGTGGAATAGAAAATAAAGATACACAATTGATCTTAAGCATTCTTTCTAAGCTTGGTCCCAATTACTCTATATTTGTTTCTACCTTTCATGCCATAAAATGTGCTCTAAGTACTGTTATTACTGGGAATTGCACCCATATGCAAGGCTAGTTAAAGCACTGCAATTCTGTTATAACAGTTTTTGGCACGCTCGGTGGGACCTTTGAACTGATTTTCAGTTCAAAAGGACTTAATTCTTTTTTCTATTTTGGTATGAGCAACATAATTTTAGCCTTTTAGAGGTTCATTATCAAGTACCTGGCGACTCTAATACTTTGGTTTTTTCAGATCAGATCTTGCAGCCTATGAAAAAATACCAAACAAGGTCAAGTAAAAATTCTGAGAAGAAGCATAATCAGTTATCTCCACCAAAGAGGAGAATAAAAGTAGATAAAGATTCTAATACAACAGATTTATCAGTTGTTATAGATCTGCCTAATATACATCCTGGGTTTGCTTCACATTAGAATCCATTGTTTGCAAGTACATCATCAAAAATTCTTAGTTCTCCACCAGCAAGCCCAAGAGAACAGATTCCTATTTTTCAAGAGAACCTCTTCTTCTTGAGTTTACAGAGGAAGAATTTGTGTTACAAGAAATTTTCCAAGTAGTTTCAGTCCAAACACCAACTCAAGTTCTACCCACTCCAATGTCTTTACTAGGAGGAGGAGTATTACCACCTCCTGGTGGAGGAGGTGGAGTGTTACCACCACCTGGAGGAGGTGGAAGAAATCCACCACCACCTCGAAATCAGCCTTTTGTGTCATTTAATGGAGGCAGCCCTTTGAATCTAAATCAGCATGATGACATACTGATGGTTGCATTGAAAAGTTCACCAAGTTTTACAGGAGAAAATGGGACTACACCCATTGAATATATTAGAGATGTGGCTTCTTTATGTGCTGTTCACCACATCACCGAAGAAAACATTGCAATCAGGTTGCTGGCACCATCACTAAAAGGTAAAGCTCTTCAATGGTTTAGAGGCTTAAGAGTCAATTCAATTAGATCTTGGGATGAATTAGGTGTTGCTTTGAATAGGCAATTTCAGGACAAGTCTGATCATTTATCATTAGTTGAACAAATGACTACTATTAAGAGGTCTCCACAAGAGCAAATGTCAGATTTTAATTTCAGATTTCAGAAAACATGGAATAGAATCCTTGAAATAGTGAAACCATCACCAGAGCATGCTTTTTTGTATTATTTAAGGGCATTAAATTCTGATATTGCTGTTATGATACAATCCATGGGAGGGGTAACTTTACCAGCTACTTTTGATATTGTAATAAGAGCAAAAAATAGTTTAATACAAGCTGGTAAGATAGCGCCTAGGCCCCCAATGCCAATCTTTCCAGATATACAGCCCTTAATACCAATTTCAGCCCCACATATTTCAGCAATACCATCTTTTGGTTATTCAACAAATACACAAAATAGTATAGATCCCATTCATTCTAAATTTAGAGAGTTGAAAGAAAACCAACAAAGCATAGAAAAAATACTACAGACTGTGAGCAATGACGTAGTGAGTCTAAAAATTCAAACAAATTAGAATAACAGACCTTACCAAGCAGCCCCTTACCAAGCAAATAGACCTCGTTATTAGGCAGATTATCAGGGTCAAAGAAAAAATTATAACAATAGGCCAAATCAGCAGTACAATCCAAATGCTGTTAGTACATCAAAAGAAATAGTGCCTATACAGAACAATATGGTTCAAGACTATGCATGGTGCTATCCCTGTAATTAGCCTCATAATCAGGCCACTTGCTGAAATGGAATAGTAAATCAAGCTTTGATGGTACAGAATAACTACGCTGCTACTGAAAATTCAGCAAGTGATGTAAACAACCAGCTGGACATTCAAACTCAGCATGTTAATCCCAATGTAGCTTTAATGAATTGGCAGGCTAATGAATTTTGTGGTGTAAATCAGTTGCCAGGTCAAAATCAATTTTTTACTAATATTGCAGCAAACACAAGATCAAAAAAGAGAGCTGTTGACTTGCAACAACAGTCCAGAAATACAAATCAACAAGCTGGAAATGTATCACAACCAGCTGATAAAGGAAAAAATATAGTTTCTACAGCTCAGAATGAACATAATCAAGCCTCTACATCAAAGGATTTGCACATTTTGTCAAGACAACCTATTACAAAAAATAAACAGCCAGCAAAAGACCAACCAAAAATTGCTGTCCCAAAAGTACAGCAAAAGGTTAGTGGCCCTATTTTTAATATTTTGGATCATATGAAAAAGACAACAGTAAGCATGTCTATTTTAGATGCTTTACACATTCCAAGACAAAAGGATTTGTTACAAAATACTTTATCTCAGTTGCTTTTGGCGAATGAAGTACAAAAATCACATCAACCTCATATTATGATTGCAAATGAGATAGAAAAAAGAATAGAACAGCCTAAACCAGCAGGTAAACCTCCACCATTTGATGTCACTTTGATTGTAGGTGACTATTTAGTACATAATTGCATGATAGATTCAGGAGCTAGCAATTCAGTTATGCCAAAACAACTAGCTGATAAGTTAGGTCTGAAATATGAACCTGTTGTTAGAGGTGTTGTACAAATGGATGGAACTGAAGTGAGTACAGTTGGAATGTTAAAAAATTTAGGCCTTACTTTGCATTCTTGTCCAAACTTTGTTATATACCAGGACATTTATGTCATTGATCTGCCACCTACCTTTTCCATTTGCTTATCCAGAGATTTTACAGCAAGGTTAGGTGGGTATTTATCATCTGATTGGACACATTTATTCTTCAGAACTAGATATTGAACCAAGGTTACAATCATGTTTGAACCACTAGCAAAAGATCATTTGGAACCTTACACACCCAGTTCTATAAATGCAAATCTTCCCATTTTTGATCAAGAGGATCCGATTCCTGTCCAAGATCTAAACACACCTTTAGAAGGAATTCTAGATTTGGTTCTAGACCAATGGGTAGCAGAAAATCATGAAACAGATCCATTTGAGCAAATCAATGAGATTGGCCTTGGCGTGTACATGATTCAAGAAAATAATACAATTATTCCAAATTTGATTAAAGAGAAAAAATAACAAACTGTAGAGTCTGAAAATGATGTTTGGGAACTATATTTTGATGGTTCTAGAAGCAAGGTAGGAGCTGGAGGAGGAGCTGTTTTAATTTCTCCTACAGGTGAGAAAGATTATTCATCTTTCAGATTTGCTTTCATCTGTTCTAACAACTCAGCTGAATATGAGGCTTTAGTTCATGGACTAGAATGGGCAAGAAAAAAGAAAATCAGATGTCTAAAAGTTTTTGGAGACAGTGAGTTAGTGGTTAAACAAGTCAGAAACCTTGCTGCTACAAAAAATGACTTACTGAAATTATACAAACATAGAGTTTGGGACATGATATAAGAGTTTGATGCATTTAATCTGATTTCTGTACCTAGAACTGATAACAAGCAAGCTGACAAACTAGCTGCTATAGGAGATGAGTATGATATTCCTGCTGAAATGAAGAATATTCACTCTCCTTTATACGTCAAAGTTGCTGTTAGACCATCAGTTCTAGATAATAATGTCAGTTGGCAAGTGTTTGACAGTGATGAATAGATTGTAAATTTCTTAATGGAAGAAGCTAAATTTTCTGCAGGTAATTAGCAGAATTTTGTACAACAATATGATGATCAAATACTTCAGTTAAGATCAAATAAGCTACCCAAGGGCGTAGTGACCTTGGAATCTATCTTTAATACTGATGATCAAGTAAGAAAAGACAAGGCCAACTTGTCAATAAAGCAAGAACATTATGAACCTATTGAGATCTTTAAAGGAAAGTTGCTCAACCTGGGAAAGATATGTATAAAACAAGAACAACAAACATTCATCCAGCTTTGTCAAGAGTTTAGTGAAATTTTTGCATGGGAATATGGAGATCTGAAAGGTTTCAACCCTGAGTTAGCTCAACACACAATAGAGCTGGAACCCAAAACTAAACCTGTTAGACATAAGCAAAGACCATTGAATCCCAAACTGGAAGTGCTCATGAAGACATAACTCAATAAACTCATTGAAGGTAATATCATTTTTCCTATCAAACATACTTCATGGGTTTCTAACTTGGTTCTTGTCAAAAAGAAAAATGGAGAAATCATATTATGTGTTGATTTCTGTGATTTAAATAGAGCATCTTTACAGGATCATTATCCTTTACCATCTATGGAACAGATATTGCAGGTTGTTTCTGGATCAGAGAGATTTTCTTTATTGGATGGTTATTCAGGTTATAACCAAATTCTTTTAAAAGAGGAAAATCAATACAATACAACTTTTACCACAAAGTGGGGCACACTAGCATACAGAAAGATGCCATTTGGCTCATCAAATGCAGGTGCAACATTTCAGAGAGCAATGGACATGGCTTTTCAAGGCTTGATTAATAAAATTGTACTTGTATACTTAGATGACGTGACTATTTTTTCTAAAAAAATTGAAGATCATTTTCATCATTTAAGACTAATCTTTGAAAGATGAGAGAATTTGGGATATCATTAAACCCAAAGAAGAGTATTTTCTCTATTCATGAAGGCAAACTGTTGGGACACATTGTGTCTAAGGATGGAATATCAATTGATCCTGAAAGAATTACTGCAATATTGGCATTACCTCTTCCTGCACATAAGAAAGACTTACAGAGCTTTCTGGGAAGAATTAACTTTGTAAAAAGGTTTATTCCAAACATACCAGCACTTTTACAACCTCTTACAACAATGTTGAAGAAGAATATTCCCTTCAGCTGGACCAAAGAAGGAAAGCATAGTTTTGAAGAGATAAAGGAAGCACTTGCTGCTGCTCCAACTCTGATAAATCCAAATTTTGATAAAGACTTCATTCTATATACATTTGGTAGTGTGGATACTATATCAACTATGCTATGTCAACAAAATAGTGAAGGAATGGAACAACCTATGGCATTTTTCAGCCAAGTTTTGCATGACTACGAGGTAAGATATTCTTTTGTTGAAAAACATGTATTAGCTGTTATCAGAAGGTTAAAGAAATTCAAACATATGCTTTCAAATAATAGAATTTAGTTAATGGTTGCTTACCCAACAGTGAAAGAATTTATGCTTAGTAAAGATTTAAATGATAAGAGAGCAGGGTGGATAACAAAGGTCATGGAATATGACATACAAATTAAGGTAACCGAGTTGGTTCGAGGCAGAGGACTGTGCGAACAACTTGCAGAAAATGAAGGATACAATAAGGAACTTGAAGGAGAGGCTGAGACAGTGCTTCAAAATAATGAAACAACCGCTGTCCCAGACCCCCCTGCAAGTTGGGTGCATGATATGATTCATTATCTGCACACTGGTGATTGTCCACAAGGTTTGGACAGATCTAAAAGAAGATATTATAGATTACAAGCAATTCCTTATGCTATGATTGATGGAATTCTGTACAAAAGAGATTTTAACAATGTTTTACTGAGATGTGTACAGTCAGATCAGACTTAAAGGATTCTAGAAGAATTTCCTGATGGACCTACTATAGGTCATTTTGCAGCTAGAACAACAACTCTAAAAATTATTAGAGCTAGTTACTATTGGCCTGACATGTTTAAGGATGCTCATGAATGGGTAAGGAAATGTCGAAAATGTTCAGTTTTTATAGGTAAACAAAGACTGGCAACAATGCCCTTGCATCCAATTCAAGTGGAACAACCATTTGGCAAGTGGGGATTGGACTTCATTGGTCCTATCAACCCACCTTCAAACCAAGGACACAAGTGGATTTTGACTGCTACTAATTATTTCACTAAGTGGACTGAAGCAGTTGCTTTGAAAGATGCTAATGAAACATCAGTCCTGAATTTTTACCAAGATCTAGTGTCCAGGTTTGGAACTCCTGACTCAATTATTTCAGATAATGCTTTAGCATTTATTGGATTAAGAATATCTGATTGGTCTATCAAAAACAACATATTCTCAAATACTTCATCAAATTATTACCCTCAAGGTAATGGACAGGCTGAATCAACTAACAAAAATTTGATTAAGATTATAAAGAAAACAGTTGATGAGAATCAGAGATCTTGGCATGATAAGTTAAAGTTAGCATTATGGGCTGATAGGATTACAGCTAAAAGATCAACATGTAATTCACCTTATGTGCTTACATATGGAAAGGAAGCCAAGTTACCAATCACAGTGGAGTTGCCAACACTTAGCTATATAAAAGAGCTAGAGTTACTTGAAGAACAACCAATGGAAATCAGGGTTGCACAACTGATTGAACTTAAAGAGATCAGAAAAGAGGCCTTAAAAACATTGGAAGTACACCAGGCCCAAATGAAAAGGACTTTTGATAAAAGAGCAGTATCAAGAGTTTATAAAGAAGGAGATCTAGTTTTCAAGTGGAATGAATTGAAAAGCAAACCAGGACAACATACAAAGTTTGATGCAATGTGGGATCGACCATATATAATCACAGAGTGCAAGCAACACAATGCATTTCAGCTTGCTAAGTTAGATGGTGAGGTGTTGCCAATCCTAGTTAATGGGATTCACCTCAAGATATGTTACTAAGTAAGGCAACCTTATGCTGCAAATAAGTATTTTTGCACAGTTAGTTTCAGTTTTGTTGTTTTGTTTCCAAGAAGTGCTTTTACACATGTAGCTGGTTCTGTTTTAAGCAAATCAGTTTTAGTTTTAGTTTTCAGTTAGTTGCTGTTGTTGTTTTCAGTTAGTGTGAGTTGCAGAATTTCTCTAGGTTCAAGGCATAAATGACTCTATGCCCAATGAGAAGGCAAGGCTACTGGTTCTAAACTGTTTAGCAGGCAAACACCCCTGAGAGGTCACCAGAAATGTTACTAATTTTTTGTTCACACTTAAAATTAGTTGGACCTAAGTGTAATTGTTTAGAAGGAATAATAGAAAACTTCAAAGTTATGCATTTCTTGAATGGTTGATGCCTTGACAAAGTTGAAAAGAAGATCCAGTTGTCAGGATAACCCATCAGTCCAATCAGGACTGATAAGTTATCATGACAAAAGAATTGATTATCAAGGGACCAAACATTCAAGGAGATACAGTTGTTCTACAAAGTTTGATCTTTCAGGAGTTATAAGTTAAATTGATTATTCAGTTAATCAGTTTTGAATAAAAGAGAGAAAGATATTGTATTACACTGTTATTTCATGTCATGTTTTGAACATACATCCAGGTATCTGTTACTTTATCTCATGCATTGATTGAAAAGGAAATACATATACATCATATGCATCAGAGAAACTAATTGATCATGTTTAAAAGAAGTGTTCAAATGTGTCCCACACAAGCCGTGGGAGTAACTAGACTGAGCAATTGCAGACATGCAAGCTATGTATCTGTTTGATAAAAGAAAAGAGAAAAGAACATATGATAAATCTAAACATCCATCATTCCTGATGATGGAGGTTCTTGTTGAAGCCGGCCTTCAACTCTTCAACTTTCAATCTTCACTCCAAGCCATCATCAAGTTGAAACCTGCAAAATTTTGGGGACAACCCTGTTAGTGCTCCATATGTTTATAGTTATCACATGCTTTTATCAAACAAAGACATCTACTTATCATATCATGCATTCAGATAAGAGATCAGATCAGATATATGACACAAATCAGGAAGAAATCATGAAGGAGATCAATCAATGCTATCAGGTACTTTTTTGTGCTAACTTGTTTGTTCACTGTGCAGGTATAGGACAAATTTTGTTGCCTATTTGAAGACAAATAAATATGTGGATTAAATGTGGCTCCCACAAGGGTTTGAGCCCAGCATGTTTCTTTTCATTTTTGAAAAGAGTATCAGAAAAGACAGGACGCATCATTCTGAGCTATATCATGCATCATCTAATCAACTTACAAAAAGGATATGTCATCATGACATTATTACATTTGATTAGAACAAATCAAATTAACATGATTGAATGCAAAACAAATTAGATTACAGTCATCCAGGATATAGGAGCCATCTAAGGTATAGTATTATTATGAATGCATGTATTTATTTCATCACAGCTAATAAAGAGCAACTGACATAGTGCATTCATAATCTAAGAATATGATACAAGTTTCAGATCAACGTGCCTAATAAAGAGAAGAGAAATAGAATAGAGCTTCTAAGATGTAAGAACTGGTGTATCATTTGAGCAAGTTGCATAATATATCATGTAAAGGTATCATTTAATTGTGACAAAAGGGTAAGAAGTAAATGACATGATACAGGTACTCAGAGTGTGCAGTCATCCTGAAAGAAGGGTATGAACTTTGCAAAAGGCTATCACCAATGCCTCAAAACTTCAAACCATCAAGATACATAAAGATACAGTGAAACAATTCAACTGGAGCAGATGGGTCTTAGTTTTCAAGGATGAAATAGCCAGGCCAAGAATCACATATGATTCAGGCATTAAGGAGAGCCTATAAATGAAGATGAATTCTACAGTCTAAATATAGTCAGATGTTCAAACAATCAAGCATCCAGGGATGAAGCACATAATGCATAGCAAATACCAGAACACAATGAAGGGTCATCACTGACATGACAGTCAAGTACAAATCCAAGAATAAGAGACAATCATGTCTAGAGCAAGGAAGGAGTCCAAATACATTAAGCACAGTGGAGTGACATGAATGCTATAGTCCAAAGATAAAAAGGTGGTTTCCATGCATCTCATCACTTGTTTGACCAAACAAACCTTATCTCATACACATTGGAGCTATAGTGATGCCATGGTACAGTCAAGAAGGTGCCATGCCTTAAGAAAGATACATTGCAAGCAAAATATAGATACAGTCATCTCCACTATAGACAATCAAGACAGTGATCAACAAGGTGGCTTATATAAGCAAGAGACAGTCAGAGCATATGACAGTTACCATATCCATCTGCAGGAGTTAGTCAATAATGAAGGAGAAACATCAAGGAGAGATAAGAACATGTAATCACAACTACAGGTGCATTTTTTACAAACACAGTCACAAAAGAAGGTAGCATGATCTATGCCATGTTAGAATACAGTCAAAGTGAAGAAGGACAACACACAGTCAAAGATAAATACCATATGACAAAGGTCCACCATATACAGTTTGCAAGATTACAAGTTATCATATACAAACAAATAAAGAGACCATCTATGCTACAAGAGAGTCTCACAGAGTACCAATGTATGCTATAGAATATTAGATGATAACAATGAATGCTACAGCATATTAAATGATTTGTTGTCATACAGAATATAAAGACTTGCTTATGCCATGTAGCCATAGTGAGATAGACAGTAGAGGTGTATCATCATCACTAATGACATGACAGTCAGAAGGTGTTATGAAAGAAAAGAAAGAAACTCCATCTATTAACACTTCAAACTCTTAATGCTATTGCCTACAGGAAAAGCCCATATTCCAGAAGATAATATACAGAAAGAAGCATGACTCATGCTAAAATCTATTTTCTAATCAAGATATCAAACTCTAATATTCATTTTTTTTCACCCATAGTCAAGAGAGTTGAGGAAAAGAAAGATACAATCATAGCCATGACAAAGAAGCAAGGTTTCTCATGATATCAGATATACCCATTTGGCAGAAAATCAAACCCTAGTGCTAATTTTGCACCCATGGTCAAGAAGACTCAAATAAAAGAGAAATACAGTCATATTCATTACAGAAGAGTGCATTTTTCAGGATAAGTGTGTACCCATCTACAGAATCAACAAGGTCTTTCAAAGATCTCAAACCCTCAGGTTTCTTTTACACTTACAGGTAAAAAGAAAGAGCAGTTAAAAATACAAGAGAGTGGCCATAACAGTTTGAAACCTTGAAGGTATAGAAAGATCAAACCCTTGTTTCTCTTCTTCATTTACAGTCATAAATAGAAAGAGATAACATTGAAAGAAGATGGTCGTGGTAGTGTGAAGGATTTTTGTACATGAGGGGTTGAAACCCTAGCTTCCAAAGTGAACAAACCCTCCACATTCTACATTTTTGGTGCCTATGTTCAGATAGAGCATGACCATAACAGGTAGAGGCCTTAAAAAATGCAAAATGATGTTAAAAACCCTCATCTCAAAACCTTGAACCCTTAGGTTTTCTACATCTACAGACAATTCAAAGCAAAAAGAAGATATATACAGTCATGGCCGGAAGTGATAGGCCATGTTTTGCCAAAGAATGCAATACCCATAACCTCAAACAACCCTTGCCATTTTTTTTAAAAACTGTGAAAAGAGACAAAAGAAGCTACAAAAGATGAAATGACAAGAGCTTACCTCATTTCGTTGACAGGAAGAGGGATCTACCCACGACCTCACAGTGGCCTTAAAGCTTTCAAGAATAGGTGAAGGTTGCAAGGAAAGATACAGAGAAGACAAAAGTGTTAAAGAATGCATAATGACAAAGAGAGAGCCATAAAAGAGGAAAGGAGGCCGCAACCATGAAAAAATAAAGCCACAGAGATGAGTAAATGCCTCATACAGAATAGAAAATAGCGTTACCTTCTCTATTAATGATGCAGTTTCAAGATGCAACCAAAGATCCTGTTGAGAGGAGTAAAAAACCAGAGCCATGATGAATGCACTCAAACCCTAGGTCGGCGGATCAAAAGTTGCAGAGCTTCGAAGAAGGAAGTCAAAATGAAGAATGAACAAAAATTAGGGTTGTTTCCTCATTTTTCTTCGAAGGTTCTTTTTTCAAGTGTGTTTTTTGACTTGTAAAAAAACAAATAATTACATTATCCAAAAGAAATGCCGTGGTCAAGACTTTGGTCTTGAAGGTCCCTAGTCATCATAACATGGAGTGGCCGACAATAGTTTTTTAGACTTGAATTTTATTAAGTCAAGAGGCCCAATATGATGAAGGGAAAGGCTTCAATGCCTTACAAACTTCTTAAAGATTCCTTGGTGGTTGGGTTATGCATAGACAAGGTTTCACATGCTATGTTCCTTGTCTTATTCAAAACATCAAAAGGTAATGATACTTCAAGATTATGCATGATGGCTAACAAAGCCAAGAGGGTGTAATTTTTGACATGGCATATGTTCAGGACTATGCATCGAGTTTTCAAAGGTAGGCATTTATGCATGATGGCAGTTTGATGGTGCAGTGATGGGTCATGGAGTTGTTTTTTCTTTCGTGATCTCAAGTTGCATATGGGGATATAAGGTGCTTTAGAAAATGTAATGTATGTGCACTAAGGCAACAAAGGGGAGTCATAAGGATGTTTATGCATATTGTTTTGTGCATGGAGTGTCATGATGCATGGGGTGACTCAGATTTTTTTTATTTTTTGCAGAGGAAGATAAATATTTTCTCATTGATCATGGAGTGATAAGGGTAAATTTTTTTTGCCTTAA
This sequence comes from Cunninghamia lanceolata, assembly GCA_027924645.1. NCBI lineage: Eukaryota > Viridiplantae > Streptophyta > Pinopsida > Cupressales > Cupressaceae > Cunninghamia > Cunninghamia lanceolata. The sequence goes on from BSBN01000197.1 coordinate 799,592, forward strand.
ATGTATTTGCATCATGCAAAGCAGGAATATTTTCTTACAAGGAGTTATAAGGAGTTTGTATTTGTCCCTAAGTCCTATTTTTTGCTCAATGCAAAATAGGCAAATGTAATTGGAGTGATAAGGAGTGATATTTTATCTTCTAGTCATGCATGATTTTACATACAAATCAATTGTAAATAAATAATAAAGTAATATTCTATAAATTAATTTATTATTTCTCACAAATTGTAAAATCAAAAATAGAACAAATTGTAACCAATAATAGAGTAATATTCTATTACTTTATTATTTACTCACAATCAATTTTGCTCATGCAAAATCATGCAAATTGATTAGTGGAGTTAACTAGGCCGCCTAGGAGGTTTTGGATGACTTTTAGGAGTATTTTTAGGGTCCTTGGTCAACTTTTTTGGTCAAACATATGGAGAGGCCCAAATTGAAGCTATTTTTGCTCAATTTGTGGTAGTTTAAGGCCCTAATTTTGAGGATTTTTGAGGTTGCTCAGGAATGAGTATTTTTAGAGGTAGTTATCTGTAAGTCCATATTTTTTGCATGCCTCTTGGAGAGAGCAGACCTATATATTGAAAAACAAAAGTTTGTTTTTGCTAGTTCTTGATTCTCATTCTGATTCAGACAGATTGGAGAATTCTTGTAGCTCACTTTTACAATTTTATTGAGAGATCGACAGTTATAGGTTATCTTTTGTCTTATTTGCAAAACTTTCCTTTGTTTATTTCAGATCAGTTGAATTACCTTTCCTTTTTGTGCTGAATGTTGAAGTGATTTGATGGAATTTTGCTGTGTTTTATTATTAAACCTTCAAAATTATTGTCTCACCTCCTTGTTTGCATTATTAAAGCATATATTCATCACATGTCCTAGGTTTTGTTAACCAGAAATAGTATTTTTATGCTGTGAAAAAACCATTTCCTTCATAAAACCTATTTTCAAACCTTCCTTAGAATCACTTTTGTGGTATTTATGCCAAGTTTGGATTGTGTAAAAGTTATATTTCTGGGTAAACATTGTGGATCAAATTGCATTATTTTTATCCATATCAGGTGCATCACCATTTTACCTTTAGCATTCATTTAGTTTCTTTCTTCCCTTTTCCCAAAAAGTAAAAAACATACGTCTTAATAGAACATTTGAAGGGAACCAGCCCATAATATGGAGGTCTAATCTCGTCATAGGGCACCCACAACCTGAGATTAGTCCCATGTTACACAGAATTGCACTGCTTTAACCAGCCTTGCATACGGGTGCAATTCCCAGTGATAACAGGTACAAACTATAAAATGCCTTCTTTAGATGAGTTTGGTGTAAAACTCACTAAGGAGAAAGATAAACTGGTTCAAATGGGTACAATTAAAACATCTAAGTCACATGCCTTGGCTACAAATAAAGGCACAATCAAACAAAATGGGTCTAGAAAACAAGATAAGAAACAAAAGAACTAGGGAGAGGAGAAGAAAGATCAGAAACCTGCTACCTCAAATGCAACTAATTAGACCTCTTCATCAAAAGGTGAACAACCTACGAAGGATAAGGTCAAGTGTTCTTATTGTAAAAGTATTGGTCATGATGAACACAAATGTTTAAAGAAATAGATTGATCACCTATCACATCTTCTTTCCCTAATCCAAGTTTCCCTACATTTGGAAGTGACCTAGGGTATGATAGTGCTCACCACTCGACCCTAGATCCTTTAATGTTTAGTGGAGAGGCGGATTTAAACACATAAAAACTAAAACATTAACAAATCCAATTTCCCCTAAACATTTTGGTGAACCCGTGTTTTCAGAATTAAATTGCAACTTGCTGAGTGTTTGTCTTCAGATTTGGATTGATTTCATTCATTCATATAGTCACTCATTTTATTGCATTGAGAAAAATTAAAAAAAATGCAAAATTTGAAAAATTCAAAAAAATTGCATTGTTGGGCTTACTAAATTGCATCAATTCTTTCTAATTTTTCCTAATTCATGATTTTTGCATCAGATCTGATATAAAATACAGAAAAATACAAAAAATTCAAAATTTTGCATTGCATTTTCATCATTTAATTGCTAGGGTTTTGTGGAAATTTTGACAATTTTATATAACCTAGTAATTCCAAAATCTAGGGTTAGTAGGCAAAATCTTTTATCAGATTTTTCTACTAATTTTAGAGGCTCATTCAAATTAATATTTGGCTGTAATCTTTCATTTTAGTGTAAATTTGCATTTAGATTTAAAATATTTGCATTTTTGCATAGAAAATTTCAACAAAAACTAGCAATTTTGATGCATTTTCATTAAATTTGCATGGGCATTTTGCATGTTCAAGATTGAAAATTATTTTTGGATCTAAGAGTATTTAATTTCCATCAAAAATTAGACTTCAAAACATTCGCATAGCATTTTGTCCCAAGATCTCAAACCTAGGGCTTCGAAAATAACGATTTTCACTAAATTTGGCCTTATCGACTTTATAAACTTGCACCATAGGCGTGTTGTGAAAGATATTTTGGAATTATTTTTCTGTTATTAGGGTAATGATTTTCTTCCCCTCATAAAAAGCTTCACAACACCCTTTTAACGAGCCCTTGTAGTGAAAATTTGGTAAAAAACTACACATATTAACTATTTTTGCCCTAGGGTTTGACCTAGTTTGCACTCCAATTGTGTTGTGATCAATTTTATGGATTGAGGTGACTGATATTATTGATATAATTTGATTTACATCCTAAAATTTCTTACAACACCCATTTTTCTAGGTCTTGGAGTTGAAAAACCGTGAAAAATAGCCTATTTTTGCTATATTTTCACTAGGATTTTACCTCAAGTGGCACTAAAAGAGTGTTGTGTTGGGTATTTTGATACCAAGTGGCTTTTATTATTGATATTATTCACTTTCCATCTTCATTTTTCTCACAACACCCTTTGTTATGCTCTCTTGCATTGAATTTTGGTGAAAAAGTGCCTATTTTTCAATATATTTTGACTTGGCATCAACTTGAAATCACATCAAGAGTGTGTTGAGAGTGATCTTATTGTTGTTTTGGACTGATATTAGATATATAACTTTCTTCCCTTGACTGAAATCCTTACAACACCTTTCGGTTCATTCACTTGCATTGAAAAAAAAGTACAAAAATCAAGCATTTACAACATATCCTAAGCCTAAAACTTGAGCACATTGCTGCATGAGTCTAATAACTCGCTGGCCTAAGCGAAATATCCCTTTAAGAAGAAGTATAAGACACATGGGATTTAGTGCTCTTGAAGAAGTTGGTACTTTGAACACTTTCTTTACAAAAGGAGAAACCCAAATGTTACAAGACATTGCACCTATTACAACCACAATGGAAGAAATTTTTTTTCATGATGTTGATAATACTATTGAGGCTACATGATATGTATCTGATGAGCAAATAGAAAAGTTGGATAAAGACCTAGTTGAATTTCAAACATTTATGGAAAATGAGAGAATAGCTAAAGAAGCCGTTCCTACAATTCATAATAGAAGAGAATTGATAAAAGAGGGACAAGATGGTGTTAATGCACTTCGTGGTCTAGCACATATTGTACAAACCAATATCATGCCAGTGACCGAATGTGCGCAAATGATAAATAACACTTTATCACCATCTCATACTCAAGTTTCCATACATATACCAAATATAGGAATATCCACTTTTACATCAATGATCTTAACAACTAATGCGAACGCTTGTAGTAATGCTACCACTGGTATTGGAGTATCTAATGGCACTAATTACAAAGCTCTAGCATTTAATTATTAGAATTTGATTCCTAAAGGGACATCTTCTATGAATAATTGTTCTCAACCTCCTATCTATTCCACTCATTTCTAGCTACCTATTACATACTCGCAACCATCTTCCACCTATTATTATGTCCAACCACCGTTAACATATTCTCAGCCTCTGCATATTGTATCTCAAGCTCAGTCACCTCCTCACCTTACTTCCAATTCCTCACAACAAACCGCATCTCCAAATGATGCCATCTTAAACCAACTTTTACAGGGCATGATTGCTTTGCAACAAAAGGTAACAAATTTGACAAATTCTTCGCAGCCTAGTTTACCAACATATCATGCCCATAATCCATTATCCTATGCAATCTTGAGAACCCTTATGCCTGAGAGGGTTGAGACTCCTCACTTTGAAAAATATGGTGGAAAAGGAGATCCTAATATCCATGTGGCAGAATTCATAGCTGTGTAGTGATTTCTATTTTGAAGAGGATTTGTTAGCAAAACTTTTTCAGTGATCTCTCAAAGATATTGCTTTAGAATGGTTTTGCTCTTTGCCTCCGAATTCAATTCACTCTTTTTTGCAGTTGATTGATCAATTTTTACAACATTTTCAAGCAAATATCAGACCCCAAGTCACTCTTATTGACTTGGTTCAATGCAAACAAGGTCTAAAAGAAAAGTTGACTGAATTCATTAGTCGGTACCAAGGACTTTATGCATAGATTCAGAATCAGATGAGAATGTTCAAAAGATATTTATTACAAATCTACAACCTAATATTCATGATAAGATCCTCTTGATGAAGTACAACTCCTTTCAAAATTTATGTACCGTCCTTTGTGATTATCAACTTTCATCTAGTCAGTATAAAAACCAAAACTCATCGGCTCAAGTTGGTCAATCCATGGGTGGATCATTGCAAAATAATTTTAAGAGGAACAATAATAGGAGTTTCATCAAGATCAATGGACCAAATACAAATGTGTCTGCTATAAACAATCCAAAGAAACCATCATATCAACCAAGGAAGTTTACTCTGATATTTGAGTCCTATCATTTTATCATGAATCAAGCTGTGAGTAACAACATTCTGAAGCTTGCCTTGATCAAGCCTGTTGATCCTAATAAATAAGGACCTTTGATGCTAATGCCTTTTGTCATTATCATTAGACGCAAGGACATTACACTGAACAATGTATGTGTCTTAAACATGAATTACAAGACCTTATTGATTCAAATTGTTGTCATATTTTGCCTAGCCCCAAAATATTCCTGTTTCCCTCCTTCTATCAAAGAAATCGGATCAGAGAAAGCCTAAATAGAAGGAGAGAAAGCTTAAATTCTTCAAAAAGCCCATGCTGTGCCTTACAAAAATCCCAAAATCTTGCCTGAAGAATCTTTGCCAAAAAACTTAGAAATCTTTTAGCTGCAAGTATTTTCCATCGCAGGGTTTCTCAGTTTCATGCTTAGTATTTGTGTATACATTTTTGAATGTATATTCGCATATACATTTGCCATTGTATGTTTGCATATACAAAGGTAGATACATGAGAGATACAAAAGGAAGATGCAAAGATTAGATGCCAAAGGGATATACATTCGCCGTTGTATGTCTGCATATACAAAGGCAATATACAAAGGCAATATGCAAAGTTGATATGCAATGCAAAGATACAAGGTGAATGTGCAAGCGCATATACAAGGCAGACATGTAAAGGCGCCAATGCAAAGATACAAGTGTCTTCGGCAAGACTTCGTATATCGGTGACTCATCTAAAGGTCTCCCCGACAGCCGATGCATGCGCACATACAAAGGGGGAGATACAAAGGTGGGGCCCGCTTTTTGCATGTATATGCGATTGTATCTTTGAACATACAATCTGCATATACATTGGCATATACATTTCTGACATACAAAGCCTGGACCCGAAGGAACATGCAATTTGGTTTATAAAGCGAGATAGGTTTGTATGCATCTTTGTATGTATGTTCGGTTTGTATGTTTACAGATGCAAAGGTCATATACAATGCGATATACAAAGGTCAGATACAAGTTTGCAGATACAAGTGATTGTATGCAGTTTGGTTTGTCTATTTCACATTGTATATGCGATATACAAAGGTTAGATACAATGACGATATACAAGGCAGACCTGTTCTAATAATCCAATATAGTTGATAATCCATTTGAGTTCCGCATTGTATGTATGAGCGATTGTATCTCATATACAATTGCGATGTACAAAGGTTGCATACAAAGGATTTCGACGAGACAATATATATCGGTGGCTCGTTTTAAGATCTTTTTGATGGCCGATAAAGCATGCGAATGTTCAAGCGATGGATCTCAGGACATCTCAGTGGCCAATGAGATAGTGCCACGTGTCAAAGCTGATCCAAAGGCTGATGCATGGGCACATACGAAGAGGGAGATACAAAAGTAGGGGCCCACTTTTGTATGTAGCCATTGTATTGTATATGCAAATGCATATACAAATGAATATACAAAAGCGATTTTCAAAGGCCGTTTTAAATGCCGAAAGCAAAAGCACATACAATGAACATTTCGGCAAGACTTTTTATATCGGTGACTCAGCAGGAGGTTGCCCCGACAACTTGATACATACAAAGCAGTTTGCATATGCAAAGGCAGTTTCAAAGGGTCATTCAAATGGCGATTCAAGTCGCAGATGCAAAGTGATATACAGATGTAGTTGACTGCATCTTTGACCGCCCGTATCTTCCTCATTTTGGCAAATTTTAATGTGCTTCAAGAGGTAACTATGCTTGTTTTTGCCTCCTCTTTCATCTTGCGGGCTTTTTGAGGGGATTTTTCTCACTTTCAAATTATGATCTGGACAAAATACTTGATCGATTAGACGTTTCAGTGACCATTTTGACATATGCAAATGCAGATATTTGTTGCAATTATGGGTGCAGGTCGATGATTCAACAGCTCACATTGAAGATCCAAAATATCTTCCATCTGCCCCTATTCCAGATATTTTATGCCATGAATTCTTGCAGGTAGATGCCCCTTCTGGTAATGATATTTTCTGACAGAGCCCATGAGGCAAATTGATTGTAACCAAGTCAGGTCAAATTGCAAAATGCTATATATGCATAAACATGAGATGTAACAAGAAGGATGGTTTTATTTTGGAGCTGTTATGTTGCCATTTTTTCTGTAGTTAGACCTCTTAGTGTTCTGCTACTGAATATTCTGTATTGTAATAGTTTTTGACCTTCATGATCAATATATGCATGATTTCTTGCCTCTCTTATGTCCCGATTTCTATGTTTTACTTGAAGTTATAATCTATTCTGTGAGTAAAATGGCTCCTCTATAGGTTAGATCTTCATATTGAAGCCTCAATCAGCCCTATAAGTCTGTGTGAACTCCCTTCATGATTGAGATCATTGTTGTGTCTCTCTTCCAGAATCACCATCGCTCAATGAATCTGGTGCATCACCCTTATTTTCAAGTTTTTCCAGTTTTATCTTTCATTTTCAAAGCATTCCTTCTAACCCTTTTCCCAGCAAGCATTAGCACTAGATTTAGATATATTCGTCTAAGCATTAGGCTTAGAAAGAGGAAGCTGACCTTCTCCAGAGGTCTGATCTCAATTCACAAGGTCCCACACTTTGAGATCATTCCCATGTTTCTCCAGATTGCTAAAGTTTTACAACAACAACAAGGGTACAAATCTGGGTGATAACACAAATGTCATCCAGGTATCAGGTGTGAATGACAATGGAAACAAATTAGTTGTTCTGCTGAATTAGAATTTACAAATCTTCACTAATCCTTTTCATAAGCATACTAAAAATAATATGGTGGAACAAGGTTTAATGGAAGTAGACGAGGATGATTACTTAGACTGTGATAGCATTGTGGGAATGATTGAAGTAGATAAGAAACAAGTGGATAATCCACCTCATCCACAAAGAAATGAAATTTATGCTGAGGTTCCTCCTCCGATATCCTTATATGGATTGGGAGATAATCAAAATGCTTTTGAAAAGAAAGAACAACAACTGATACAAACGAGCAAGATGGTATAGGATGATTCCTATTACTGTTTTAGAAAGATTCAACAACGAAAACTTGCTAAAAATTGGAAAAGAGCAAGACGACAATCAATAGTTAGAAATAATAGTGGTTCTCCCCCTCATAGGCAACAAAAATCTCATTTAAACAAGGAATTAAGGAACAAACATCATATGATAATAAACAAGACTTCCATAAGAACCACTCAAATTTTGCATTAAATATGATCGAATACCTCTCCAAGAGGTTCGCGAGCTCCAACATATAATATGAAGACCCTACATGTAAGTATCTCTAACCCTTTATCTCTCTCGTGAGGTGCTTTCCCCATGATGTGTTATATGTTGTTTAGGCCTCTTGGGATGACCTAAGATTCTCTCATAAGGTTTAGTATACCAAGAGACCGCCTCTGTTGTGACCTTCTTCTATTTGTATCATCATTCTTCTATATTGCCTCTCTCTCTCTGATTTCATCGTTGTGTGTTGTGTCTTGCAGACATAGCGTTGTATTTGGTGACTTGGGGGTACCCTCCTACGTGACTGTCCCTAAGACACTTGTTTCTCCTCTCTTATTTATTGTTTCCCTTCCTCTAGTGTTTCCACCTAGTAGGTGGATGATGACAAACATTTATACTGATGCGGACCTAGTGTCCCTTTCAAGAGCAATAAAAAAAGGACTTAGTTCTTAATATGATGATGGGGTTGTATATTTTATTTGATGCTTGGCTAGTGGAAGCACTCATGCTTTCAGTGTAGTGAATTTCATGATGTTTCTATCGCATTTACAGACCTTAACAATACTGCTGCTCTATGCACCTTTGTTTGCCTTTGAATCTAGCCTTGGCAGTACTTGATTCAAAGAGCTTCGTGATATAGCCCCACAGTTATCCTCAAACTTTGAATTCTTTGTATAACCTTGGCTCTTTGTATGGTTAATCATATGCATTGATGTTGTTGTTTATCATGATGTTGTAGACACTAACATGTTTCTTGTAGGGATGTGTTTGTGAAAACATTTGGCGATTGTAAAGTACATGTCAACTTCGGGGGGCATGGGCTTTGCGAAAGTCGGTGTTCCCTTGTGTGTTTTTCTTCTTACCTTAACGTGCTTGATATAAACCACCTTAAGGTGGGGGCATATATAAGGTAAGATGTCTGTTATAGATGTTAGCAATGTGTTTGACCTCAGATGCAAAGACTTGCACCCCAGGGTAGTGCATCATGCATCTTGAGTTTGTTTGCAATCAATCAATCAATTAATCAATCAATCATATAAGCCCTCTGCAGAGGTGGGATATCAAGCATGTCCTTTTTCTTAATCCTTCTATGGAGGCGGGGATGGTGTATTTCTCAGAGTAGATTGCATCACCCTGTCATTTTCAAAAGTCCTTTGCAGAGGCGGGGAGCAGTTCTGTGACTAACTCAACCCTTAAGCATGTTTTTGGTGATTGTTGTGGAAAGCGCAATCGTCGGTGTGTGCCTATAATGTGCCTGAGATGGTGTTGGACCTAGAAATAGGTACACTCCATTTCTTGTTTGCCGTGTTTTCTCTGTGTCTTCAAGTGTGTGTGTTTTGGCGTGCTTGTTTTGTGTGGCGTGTTTGTTGCCCCATATGTAGAGACCAGCGCCCTTGGGTAGTGCTTCCTACATTTTGGGAGGTTTTGTGTGTCTTGCGTGTGTGTTGCCCCATATATATAGAGACCTGTGCCCTAGGGTAGTGCATCTTGTATTATGGGAGGTTTGTTTACTTTCCAATACTTGTATTTGCATTTCATATATATGAGAAAAAAAAAAGAAAAGAAAAGATATCATTTCTGTCTTCCATGCATTAATGTGTCTTCTATGCATTGACTGTATTCTCCGTGTTCTGCATGACTGTAATTGTCTTCTCCGTGTTTTGCGTACCTATTACTGTCTTCTATGTGATTGGCGTGTATTCTCCGTGCTTGATGTGTTTGTTGTGTTTGTGACCTTACTTTAATGCATGTATTGGCCTCGCATTTATACATACATTAAAGTGGGGGCTAAATGGAACGTCAAAAAATGTCCCCTTGGGGGCTTTTCCCTCATAAGGTGTAGCTCTTGGGTCTTTAGCATGCATTTAGGACATTTTAGTTCATATTTTGATACCCCGATGGAATGAGACCTAGGTTCCATGGCAAATTGGGCCTAGGTGGACCCCTTGAGCTGTACCCTGCCCAAAATAGGGAGGGAGGACTTGGGCGCCCGCACGCTAGTCTTGCCCTATTTTGGGGCAGCCCTAATTTCTGGGTGTCAGTTTGTGACCGTTATTAGGTCCCTTTGCTGACACAGTAAGTTTGAATTTCGAAAACCTTGGTGGAAGTGTTTGTAGATGCATATATAAACATACTTAGGCATTCATTTGTAAACTAGATAGCAATTGATGTTCATGCACTCTCAAGGTGATTCAAGGCTTTCTATTGTGTTGCAAGAGCAGACTTGTATGTTTTGTGTGTTGATATTTGCAGATTTGAGTATCAATTTCCTCATGCAATGAAGAGCCTCTTCCTCCATGAGAGCTTCACTACAAGGTGACATAATATTGCATTTTCATCATTGATTCCTTTGGTTTTTGCCTTTGCCTCACAAGGGCACACACTCTTTGTCTGACAATAGTGTTTGGAGACTTAAGTGTCCTTCGGGGCTTGACTAAGGCAAGCCTCTAAACACCACAACCCCCAAACCAAGTCTTGTTATTGCAGGTTACAGGTCTCACATTTGGGAAAAGTGGAGTTGTAGGAAGGATTGGCAGGCATCAAGGATCTGGGATCTAAAGAAAAGTAGGACACAGGAGCACTTCCAGGACTTGGGCGCTCACTCTAGTGTCCTCCGCAGACAAATTTTTGGAAACAGAAGTTACAGGGCTGATTAGTGTCGGAAAGAGGTCTGGATTCTGTGAAGAAATTGGCACCTTGGACATGGGCACCCGCTCTAGTGTCCCCGACTGTTCCGCTTCAGAACCCTGAAAATAGGTATTCTGTGATTTGGTATTTTACTCCTGTCTGCAAGAGCTTTTTCCATCATTCGTCAATATGTTGTCGTATTTGCATAATTAGGATTTTAATGGTTAATTGGGCATAAGAGAAGGAAAATTAATAATTAAATTCCCTAATCCAAGTTTCCCTACATTTGTAAGTGACCTAGGATATGATAGTGCTCGCCACTCGACCCTAGATCCTTCAATGTTTAGTGGAGAGGTGGATTTCAACACATAAAAACTAAAACATTAACAAATCCAAATTTTCCCCTAAACACCTATTCAATTTTTTGATGGAGTTTTCCAAGGATGCATTCTTGGTAAGCATCCTAAGGAGAAATATGAAAAACAAAAAGCATGAAGGGCCACATGACTTCTAGACTTAGTACACCGTGATATGGTAGGACCATTTCCACATCCTTTTAGTAACTCGATATGTTCTAACATTCATGGATGATCTTTCCAAATACACATGGGTATATTTTCTCAAACATAAGTCTGAGGTATTTGAGTCTTTTTAGGACTTCAAAGCTTTTGTAGAGAAACAATCCTAGAAGACCATCAAGATTCTACGTATAGATAATGTGAGGAAAATATAAACCACAGGTTTGAGTAGTTTTGTTCCTCTGAGGAAATTGATCCTCAACACACAGTTCCCTATAGTCCATAGTAGAATGGTGTCACAGAATGTAAGAACATGTCCTTGAAAGAGATGGCCAACTGCATGATTCACTCCAGATCTATGGCACCTTAGTACTGGGTGGAGGCCATCAACTATGCATGTTACATCTAGAATTGCGTTCCTCACAAAGTTGTGAATGGGGTAACTCCTTTTCAAGTTTGGACTGATCAAAAACCCACAATTAAGCACTTTTGAGTGTTTGGTTCTCCTGCACGGGCCCACATTCCAATAAAGAAACACAAGGCTATGTATCCATAGAGTAAGCATTACATATTTTTTGGGTACCCAGATAGTGTCAAGGGCTACAGGATTCTCCACCCTATCACTCATGAGCTGTTCATCAAGAGGAGTGTTCATTTTGAGAAGGATTCTTCTAGTTCTTCTCCTACCACTTCTCCATCATCTATCACATTGGAGACATTGTAGCATGATGACATTTCTTTAGAGGATCTTAATCCTCTTGATCATGATAAGAAATCTTCTTCCTCCACTTCAGATGGTGACAATGATGATGAGGATCCACCTTCCTCTCCTAGCCATCATTCAAAGTTTAATCATTCTCCTCCCAACTCTCCAACTAGTGGGCCTTTTTGGGCTCGTCAGACATTGGAGTTAGTAGGTGATTGGGTTGGTGATCCTTTAGATACTTGAAGAACAAGGTCATAATTTCAGCAGGCTCCACATCTCTTCATTTCTTCAGCTTCTAATCCATAGTATTTTCAAGAAGCTTTTGGTGTTTCTGAGTGGAATGCTACTATGCAAGAAGAGTTTATTTCTTTGGAAAGGAATCAAACTTGGGAGTTAGTCCCTCTTCCTAAGGGAAGGAAACTTGTTCGATGCATCTATCAAACACAATTTGTAGCAGATGGGTTAGTTGAAAAGCTTAAGGTTCGCTTGGTCTCCAAAGGATTCTCCCAAGTTCCTAAGATTGACTACTCTAAGACTTTTTCTCTAGTAGCCAAAATGAATTCCATTTGACTTGTCCTTGCTATAGCTGCAACCCATCATTGGGAAGTTCATTAGATGGATGTAAAGAGTGCTTTTCTTCATGGTGACCTTTAGGAGGAAATCTTTATGTAGTAGCTACAGGGTTCATTCAGGATCCTTCACTAGTTTGCCGACTTCGAAAGTCTCTCTATGGCCTCAAACAAGTACCTTAGGCTTGGTATGCCAAAATGGACTTCTTCCTTCTGTTAGTTGGGTTCACTCGATTCCAATCTGATCCTAACGTTTACATTTTGTAGCAAGATGATACTCTCACATTTTTGGTTATGTATGTTGATGACTTGTTGATCATAGGAAGTCACTCATTCACCATTAAGACAGTGAAAACTGCTCTTCATGATCAATTTTTGATGTTAGACTCGGGTCTACTGTATTACTTCTTAGGGACTGATATCACTCAGTCATCTTTAGGTATCTTCATGGCACAACCCAAGTATGCACTTGATATGCTCTCCAGATCTTGCATGGTTGATTGTAAGCCTGCACAGATTGCATTTTTGTCAGGGTTCAAACTTGAGGCTAAGTGTTCTTCACCCTTGGTTGATGGAACTTTATACCGATATCTTGTTGGGAGTCTCATCTATCTGACTCACATGAGGCCTGACATTTCATATGCCATGGGCATGGTCTCTAGGTTCATGCAGAAGCCCCATGAGTTGCATTGGAAAGCAACTAAGCAGATTCTTCACTATGTTCAGGGCACTCACAGTTATGGAATTCATTATGCAATGGATGTGGATATTGACTTTGTGGGATACACAGATTTAGATTGGGTAGGTGATTCTCAGAATCGCAAGTCTACTTCAGGGTATTGTTTATCACTTGGTTGTAGTCCAATTTGTTGGTTGAGCAAGAAGCAATCCACAATTGCTCTTTCATCTACAGAGGTTGAGTATCAAGGGGAAGTTAATGCCACCACTGAGGCCATCTAGCTCTAGAATATTCTGACTGAGTTTTGCATTTCATTCAGAAAGCCCACATTCATATTTTGTGATAATCATAGTGCAATTCAAATCTCAAAGATTCCAGTCCATCACCAGTGGACAAATCACATTGAGATACACACACACTAGATTCAGGAGCTGATTCATGGAAACATCATTCATCTCAAGTACATTTAGACATTAGAGAAAATTGCAGACATCTTCACCAAACCCTTCATTTAAAGCAAGTTCCTTCATCTGCGAGCTTTGCTAGGAGTGTGGCAAGTGCCTACTTTGGGAGGGGCTTCTTAGTCCTTTGCTTTCACTCTCTCTCCTCTGGGGGTATTTTCTCTCTCTATTTTGGGGGAGTATTCCTTTGTGGGGGGCTTCTTCTCTTTTGGGGGGAAATTCTTTGTACATGGGTACCTCATCAAGCTTCATTCACCGGGACCCATATCTTATCACCCACCTAAGACATGCTTAATGGGGGTGTTAGTGTAGGTTTTTTATTTTCCTTAGCGGATGTTTTATTTTTCCTACACATTATTAAGCTTTCTTAGGTTATATTATACTTGGTTATTGTGGGGACATGTGGTGTAATCCATAAATTACATGTGTTGCTCTTACCCACACTTGGGTACTTGAGTCTCACACCCTCTTTTGGACTTTTATGCCACCTCTCATAACCTTTTTTTGTCTTTTTCCAAGTAGGAGCAACCATGTATTTTGGCATAAATAACAAGTAGGTAAAACTCCCACCTATTTTGGGTAGTTGGAGTTATTACACCTCTTGAATCTATTTTCCCATTATTTGCTATATATACAACTCTCACCTTCCCTCTCAGGTAGTTAGTGAGAGTAATGTGAGTATTCTCAAAAATCTCTTGCAATTGTCTCTTGTTTTCTCTCTTTCAGGATAATCTCTCCATTCAGCTATTTTGATCTTTGATCATCTGTCGAATGGAGTGCATGTGATCTATGACCAACAACAGATCTTAACTTCGATTCTCATTTCCCACAGAATCTAACAGTGTATACCTATCCAATGTGGTCACCTTCAGTGTGCTATGTTCTTATAGAGGTGTGGTGATTAGGGTTGTACTTGGTTTCTTTTATAGTGGCCACAAGTGTTGTCATGGCGATGTGTGATTTTAGAATAGATTTTTATGTTATTGTGTGGTACATTCTTGCTGTTGATAAGTTAGTGGTTTCTTTGCACTTCTGGGGCAATGGAATAAGAAAAAGCAGTTTATTTTGGAATGCGATGCTTACACAGACATCAGGGCTAAGTATGCGGGCACCTTGACAATAGATTCTTGGCAAGGTTTATTTATAGAGGGTTCATTTGAGAATGTTGATGAGCACATTATCTCATTGTATAAAAGAAGTGACATGAAGAGATAAATATGATAGGGTTGAATGTCTCATAGGCTAATTTTAGCCTTGTGGACATTAAAATTTATTCTATTCTTTTTTTTTGATGCCTTAAGCATTAGCTTATACACAACCCTTGTTTTACCTAATCTATATTTGCATACACACCTTTTCTGATGTATCATTCACCATCTAATCTCCAATGCTTCTACATGGATAGTGCATATTTAAACAAATTTCAAATGAATTATTTACCCACCAAAAACTATTCACCCACCTACCCAACTCTATTTCATGGTTCTATTACATTTAAAGGTGTCAAATTTATGGTTAACCTCGTAGGTATCTGGCAGTCTCCTCAACATTGATGTTGCTCCTGACTCCTTGATGCCATTACAATGATTTACAATGAAATTTTGATCTGACTATTTGTCTTGAGTCTTGTGAGAGGTTGTGGCAGGGTTCTCCTTCTTCATTTTGTTATTCTTCAACCTAGTGATGTGTTAAATGATACATTTGATTGGTGTTTGTGCCTTGGTGGTTTTACACATGCTTTCAAAACTTCTATGTGTTGTTGGGTGCCTTGAATTATTTGTAGTTATGAGGGCATGGCCTTTGTGTCATCAGGGTGCAGATTTTATGCGATCCTAGGTGGATATCTTCTCTCTAGTGCATTGGTCCCTGATAAGGTGGTGTGTAGGTCTTGTGGATGACGATGTCGGTGATGATTAGAGCTATTTTAATCTCCCTCCAAGAATCTATGATAGAAGAGTGCTATATTTTTATAGTTTTGAGATGTTAGAAGGTTGTTTGTTGGCATAGTTGTAGAATAGAGAAAAGAGAAACTCACAAATATTTGTCTTGAGATCTTGTAACAGGTTGAGAAGTTGATAGAATTTGTAACTATTTACAAGTTTTGAATCCCCAAGTGTTTCATTATTGATGTACTCCATGAAGGAATAAATTTAATGTGTAGTTTATAACTCCTTGAATGTCTCCATGAACATTTTTTAATCTTTTGATGATCTTATTGATCTTTTTGGTCACATTTGTTGATTTGAATGTTTGCAAGGCATCTTTTCAAGGAAACATAGGAAGTTCAATTTTTTTTTACAGATAATTAAGATATGTTCAAGTGGTTATGCTAGAATTTCATTTGATATCAATTTGTATGGATAGAGCCTAGCTTATGTGTGAGGTTGTGAAGTATAGTCCTTATTTCCATCTTTGTTAAGGTGTCTTCTATGGGTTACTCTTGTGATATTATTTTGTGTTGGAATCTAGATTATGTTGTCGATACATGATAAAGGTACCAATATGTTATATGTTCAACCTAATCTCATCCCACCATAGTAAAAAAACTAAAACATTAATCCTTAATAACAATAGTAGTAGTTGATATTTCATATTGTTGGATCTCATTATTTTAGTAGGATAAAGTGTTTGTGTACCTCACAAATATCCTTCTTAATGAGATATGCATTGTTATTCTTATTGCATTCATGCATGAAGTGAGGTCAAACATTGAAACTCTTAAAGGGTTAAGAAGCAGACATTTTTAGTCCCTACATGATTTGCATATCTGGTCATAGAGGTATGAAGTCCTTATTTATAATAGGCCAATATTAGGTACTTAGTGACAGTCAAATATGAGTTTCTTATGCATTGGGTATGGTTTGTATCATGATTCATTTCATTATTATTTCTCTTTAGTTATCTTGAGAAAAGCACCTCAGGGAACACCCCTAGGCCTAGCAGAACTTGAAGCAAAAGAAAAAATTACCCATCCTTATTAAATGGTCCATAGTTTTCCTAGCTTGATCATAAGTTGTAAGCTATTTTACTTAAGTTGGACACCCTTGGAATTGTGGCATAGATTATCTTTAGTGATTTAGGAATCTACAACTTTAAGAATCAACATAATGGTGCCATTTTCAGGGAATAACTACCCTTGGTTCACATTTTGTAGACTTTTGCAACTCAGTCATTGAAAGTAGTTTTGTAGTAGTGCTCTTTTGTTGTGTGTAGTGTAGGTAGCCTATCAAATTGCACCAACAAAATGGTGTCATTATTGATGAGAGTTTTAAGATTTATATTAGTTATGAGTGCTAGTCTTGTGTTGACACCAACACTTGTTTCATTTCATTTAACTCAATTTAAGACTTATTTTCTCTTCCAAATGAAGAGTGTTGACTCTACTGAACTAACCTAGTCAAATATCATAGTGAAGTTCTGAGTATGGAAAGAAGAAGTGAAGCTCTGAGTATGGAAAGAAGAAAGTTTTCAAAATATTCTCAAGAGCATGAAGATACATCCATGCATGCATGAAAATAAAAAGCTACATATAAAGCTAAAACTACAAGTAAGTCTATTGGACCACCTTCTCATGAACATGAATCTAAAAATTCTCGTAGAGATAAAGTATTTGTTGATTTAAGTGATCCATACCGGTATACATTAGATGATTTTGATGATAATATGGTTAGAACCTATAGAAGAACTCATAGTTATGATTATAATGTTCAAATAAAACTTATGCATATGGGTGGAAGTAGCGACATTTCTCATGATGCATATGTTCAAAATTTAGGTATACCTAATCCTAATGCAAGAGCCCCACATGTTAGTTCACATCTTACTTCCCCTACTCTTCCACATAAAAATGAGATTGAACATGAGATTACATTCCATGATACAAGTGAACCTCAAGAAAAAAGTGATCATAGTGTTGGGAAAAGTGTCTCAACCTTGAGATTACAAAAATGTGATTTTTTGGGTTATAAAATGAATAAACTCAATTCCTAGGCTATAGAGTTGGTTTTTAGCCAAAATAACTATTCTAAGTTTCTCGATATTGCTTCTAGGGGTGCCCAGTGTGCATATTTATTTGAGCTCTACAATTTAAAAAAAGGGCTCAATCAGCCTCCTAGATTAAAAGTTATGGCCTCTAGAAGTTGGGCATCCTTCATTGGGAAATGTAAAAAATGTGTTGGACAGGGAAAAGAGTTGTAAGAGGGAGTTACACTTGTTGAGGTCAACTTATGATGCATGTTATGACACATTATAAGACATATTAGATTAGAGATAATGGAACCCTAAGGATTTGGGTGCCACTTTTGGATGGTTTTGGCTCAGGGTTTTCTAATTACCATTTGACAATTTTATTATTGTATCTCCTATAAATTAGGTTCTTGAGATGGATGTTGTGTGCGAGAGTATTATAGATATTGTTAATCTCCCTCTAGATCTCTATTTGGTGATACTCTTGTGAAGGCTTGCGCTACTAGTATATTGTAATCTTGTAAAGATTTCTAAAGAATATATTGGGCTACATTTGGAGTGTGGGGTTTTTCTCCTGAAAGGGTTTTCCCCACATAAATCACCATGTTGTGGTATACTGCTATTTATGTTTATTTTTGTATAATTTTTGTAACTATTGTAAATATTTGAAAAGTTTCACATAAGACTCCTCTCAAGATCATTGTAAGAAGTGTTGATAACTGAGAGGGGGGGTGAATCAGTTATCCTAATTATTTCCCTTATTGAACTTTCCTTTTAATTGAAGCAGCATAAAATCAAACACAAAACATTAACCATGAAATAAGAAACACATGACACAGTATTTTTGACGTGGAAACCCTGTTAAGGGAGAAAACCACGGGGTGATTAACCCAAGAATTATTCTCTGTTAGAAGAATAGGAAATTACAAAAATGGCACTTGCCAATTAGGGCTCACTGCCCGAGCACACTGCTCACAAGAGGCCCACTGCCTACAAGAAGACACACTGTCTACAAAGTGATGATAATCACAGTCTTGAACTGATTGGAAGCATCTGCATATGCTGGAGTTCAGTTCCGGTTAGGCTCAGTACACTGATCTGCTGCACTTCATCTTTCCTCTGTTCTTTATTCTGCTATCTTTCACATACCGGATCCTTTTTGCTACCTCTGCTCTTTCTCTGGACTTATTCGCATATCTCTCCACACCCACACAACACTTCACAACTAAATCCATCCTCTATATATATCCGCACAAGTAGTTTCATCACCTTTCTAGTCGGCATCCGGAACAGTCTTAGTTTCTTACAAACTCTCATTCTGTCGGCTGAATCCTTCCTCACCAAGCAATGCGGATCAAGCATATACTTGTAGATATCATTAATCATGTCGGCCAAACATGATTCATGCCTTCACAACCTCTGTCATCAACAGTAACCCATCCGGAAAGCAGTCTGATACTCTGTCAGTCAGTTCTTCCTCTGTTTTCACTGTCTCTCAGGAATCCGGTACTTAACCATTCATATCTTTTTCCTTGTCCATCACCGGAGGCTAAATCCTTGGAATATACTACTAAAGGTAGTCCTCTTGACTTCCCCAAATCCGCACTGCACCAAGACACTTCCTCTGAGAGGTCCGGACCAATCTGTCGGACCTTGCCACATGCTCTGTTCTTCTTCACCGGACCACAACTTTCTTTATTCTGACTTCCGGTAGAGACACATCATGACTTGCGGATATGTGGGATGACCTTTGTTGCCATCAATGACAACAACCATGAATCCATATAGTGTCTCTTGCCAACAATCTCCCCCTTTGGCATTGATGGCAACACTTAGTGAAAAATGACTAAGTGTTTTCACTATGCTCCCCCTTTGCTGATGCTCTGTCTTTATATACAATTTCTGGAACTCCCCCTTAGTTGGATTCCTCATTTTTCACTGCTCCTCACTCCCCCTTTGACATCAATGGCAAAGGGTAGGGTCCGCATATCAAAATTTTCAAAAATTTCTTATACTTAGCCGCATATTTACATACTCACATATATTGAAGAATGTCTGCAAAGGATGTCTGTAATTGAATCATTTCGGTAGCCCAACTTTGCTTCATTCTGTCCAAAATTGAAATGTGACCACTTAACAAAAATGCAAACGCTTCTGCCCGCTTGAGATCTGTCGGATCTTTTGTTTGGGCGGTGGTCCTAGCATCACTGATGGCCTCATGCATGGTTTCCAACTTAGGGATTATAATCCTTCTAAGTTCTCCCATCCGGTTGGTGATGTTCTTCCTTTCCTTCTCAAGATTCTTTATTTCGTTCAAGACTGCAATAGTCTGACATTCTTGATTTATTATAGAGGAAGAGAGAGGATCAAAACTTTGAGATAAGCTTTGTAGCTTATCCTGTTCCTCTTTTATTTTCTTGTCAAATGCTGCTGTTGCCTTTGACCAGGATATACAAAATTTATAGATATCACCGCCATCCTTAAGAGCATTCTCTAAGCTCTTTATTCCAATGCTTACAATCTTTTTGTCTTTAGAGATTAATTCTAATATCTCTGAAAATCTCTTATCCAAAAATTCCTTCCGGACCTTTTCTTCAGCTGATTTTTCTAAAGAATCAAAATGTGTATCAACACTGCTGACTAAGGTTTTTAGATTACCGGAAGTGGAGGCTGTCGGATCTATCTGGATTGATGGCATGATCTTCACAAGTACTCCGGAAGCAGCCTCTATCAACTCACAGTCTTCCATATGAGACTTCAGGAGCTTTTCATTTGCCTTGGCATTTGCAAATGAAGCTATCTTCATTGTTTGTACCGGAGAGAGAGAGTCAAAATCAAATGGGCCTTTTAGAAGCTCCGGTTCATCAATCTCTAGAGTTTCTTTGCTCAAAAATTGTTGAACAGTTTGTGCAGTGTCTCTTGCCGGAGACAGATGTTTCTTCTCTTCTGCAGTCTTAGAACTGTCAACCTCTTTGTCCTTCACCATTGCTTCCTTCTCCTGTAATTGCTCTTCTTCTTTGGATCAGGAGACTGTAGGGGAAACCGGAGGAGAGATGCTAACTTGTTCATGGGCCACTTCTTCTGGAGCAGAGGGTCCCAAGTCCTCACTTGTGTGTTCAGGGCTCACTTCTTCCGGAACAGAAGATTCCAAATCAGCAGCTGTTTCTGCACCTAAGTCCTCTACAACAGGAAGATTGAACCTTTTGAAGGCCTTCCGGAGGATCTCTTCTGTTTCTTGAGCCACTTTGTCAGTCTCACCAAGCATGAGTTGATTCATCCTGGCTTTGCTTCTGAACTCATCTTTGCAGTCCTTGAAGATAATGTTCATTGTCTTGGGATCAATTTGAGGATATAGCTGAATAGCTATCTGCTCCCGGATCTCAAGATCTTTGGCATGAGCATTATTCTTTCTTACTTCCATTTCCTTCTCTAGGCTCTTAGGAATGAGAGATATGATCTCAATGAAAGCCTTATTGTATATGTTCAGATATTTAACTGTGGCTTCCTGCAGAGTCTTTTGGTCTGCCTCACTGAAGTCATCATAGGATTCAGTCATTGGTTGAAGGTTTCCATCCACCGTGACCGACTTGATTATGCTCTCTAGAGACAGAGTGGGCTTCTCAACAGATACCTCTGCCATTTCATCCTTGTCTTGGCCTGTGGAGGGCTTACCGGATCTTTTCTTCTTCTGTTTCTTTACTTCTCTTACTCCCTCATCTGATTCTGTTTCCTCTTCATCCTTTTGGCTTTCATAAGCCCTTGTGGCTTTTGTCTTGGATCTCTTACCGGATGCCTGGACTTCCGGTTTTGAACTTTTGGTTGAGGGAGGTGCAGATCTCTTTGTTGATCTGGTCCGGGTGGGAGCTCCAACCGGAGCACTTTCTTTGCTTTTCTCTTCTTCCTCGGCCTTCCTCCTCTTTTCCTGGCTGGCATCAAGTGCCTCCTTTGAGATGCCAAGACCTTGAGCAATGTGCTCTACTTCTTTTCTCACTTTTCTTTTGATCTCAGGTTCCCTGAGTTCTACATGTAATTTTATACTCAGCTCCTCAAAGGTTCCAAACCTTTCTGCCTTAGGATCTTTGGGCTGACTTAGCATGTGTTGAACATGCAGCTCCACTATCTGTTCATCAACTTCATACCCCATGGGCATGATCCAGACAGTCCTTGGCTCCACTGCCTCCATCAGGCACTGATCAGTGTCAACCATAGAGCACACTGAGTCCTTGTATTTCTCAATGAGAGACTGGGGAATTCTCTCTCTTGCTTGCATCATGCTCTGAAAGTTTTTGAAGTATCCCCATAGAGCTGAATTTCTCGCTTTTGCATCCCCAAGTCCATGCAAGTAGTCTCTTATCTGGACTGCAACAGGTTTGTCATTCTGCCATACCCATCCACTTGTTCCGGGTAGCTCATTCATGAAGTAGAAGAATAGACATACAATAAGAGTACCATACTTGAAGGAATTCTTCTTATCCTTCTTGATTTTCTGTATATTTTCCATTAATTGGCTTAGCAGTAGTTCGCAGAGGTCATATTCTGCATTTTTCCTTAGCATTTCAAAAGCAGTGTATACTGCAGTTCCGGATACAGAATTCTCCCTGCTGGAGTGATAGATCTTGTATCCTATTATCATTGATGCATATTTGATATCCGGATCCGAAATATCTTCAATGGTCATTGCCCTCTTGTCAAATTTTGATCCGGTGGCCTCAGTTACAATGTTGTTCTTGACAGATTTGAGGATAGGTACTCCTCCGGAAGAGTATAGGCCAGTTACTGCTCTAATTGCCTCTTTTGTGATCTTGCAGGGTCTATCTAGCCATAGAAAGTTGTCATGCATCCTGCTCAGTACATACCGGACCCATTCATCCTCTTCAAAACAGGGGAAATGAATAAATTGCTCAAATTGTTTCTTCTGAATATCCTTATACTCTGGTTTAAGCTCAAAGGCATTGTCAATCAGCTGCTTGTGATAGAGGTCTCTTAATTTGAATTCCCCAAATTCCTCAATGTTTGCATGTATGTAAACCCTAATGTCTTCGGTGTGTAAAACTCCATGAGGAACACTAGAGAAGGCTCCTAGTGGGTCTACCTCCAATGATTTGTAGGGATGTTTCTTGAATGAGGGGCGAGGTCTATCAGAGATCTTAACTATGTTTGGAGTAGCCATTCTTCAAAGATTTGCAGTGAGGTAATGAAAAACGGAGAATACCTTATGCGCCTTCGGTTTGCACGGAGTGGTTGGATTGATTTCTTTATCCAATAGCTTCGGCAGGAGATCCTTGGTGTGCTTGAAGAACCTTGTTGCAGAGCTCCACTTTTCGCTTCTTCTCGAGTGCAGAATGAGCAAATGACCTTTGAGAAATCCCTTAAATTGCTCCGCGAACCCTAATACCTGTCTGCAATAAATGCTTCACCTACATCATTCCGGTTTGCCTTGTCTGGATAGCTTGGAGTATCCCGGATTAGTCCTGATCTGTGGATATCATCCGGATCTTTCAATCATGAATAAATCAAGGTGGCATATTACAAGATCATCTCAAACACTCTGTCCAATCCGCAGAACAAGATAGTGTATTTCCGGATCTTTCCGGACCTTTTTGTAATCCTTTATCATACCGGAGCATCTCCCTGAACAGGTCTTATTTGATCGATCATAGCTTCTTCATAACTCCATGCGGACCTCTGAAAACTTGACTGAAGTATCTCAAGACTCATATCTACAAACCCTTTGATCCGCATCTTGTGCCACATCCGGCACCACTTGTTTGGCTGGGGGAACAAGATTTTCTTTGAGTCTCCCCCTGAGCCTGAGCTCACTTTTAATTTTCGGAAGAAATATCAGCACCAGAGTCTGGTGCGGATCCAACCTCTACATTCTCTGAACTTTTCTTCACCCAAATCTTGCTCATCTGATTCCTAACCTCATCCGCATTCATCTTTTGTTTACCCTTGTCTTGATTCTGATTATACACCGGACCTCTTTTGTCCTGATTCTTGTTTCTGCAGACTTTAGCATTATGACCGGACCTATTGCAGATTTGGCAAATAACATCTCTTTGCATATTTGACTGATATCCTCTTGATCTGCATTGATTAGCCATATGACCTATTCTATTGCATGTGAAGCATCTACCTTTGAATGATTTGTTTACTTGCATAATTCTGCATTCATGGGATTTGTGTCCATACCTTTTGCAGTTGAAGCACTGTCCGGAGAAGGATGAATTATTCTGATTCATTCTTATCCTGCACTGATTAGCTTTGTGACCAAAGTGGTTGCAGTTGTGGCAGTATCCATTGAAGGATGGATATCTTTGAGCATTTGGCTGTCTTACCGGAGGTCTTCTAGGCCTGCTCCTTGGATTTTCTGATCCAAGATTCTTCTGACCGGATCCGGAGCTTTCTCCTTTCTCATATCCCAAGCCATACTTGTCATCTGTCCTCTTTTGACTTCCAAGAAGAACTTCAAGTTGAGCAGAACTTATCTTGAATTTCTCTTTATATTCATTTGCTGTTTGAAGGTCTCTTTTGAGAGAGGCAATTTGATCCTCAAGTTTTCCTTCATTATCTTTGGCATCTTCAAGATCAGATTCAAGATGCCTGATAATCCTGTCCATCTGGTGGCATTCTTCTGATTTTTCTTTGAGAGATTGTCTTAGATTGTCTTCAGCCTTTCTTTTTTCTTCAATTTCTTGAGTAAACTTTATAGTTCCTGATTCCATTTCATGTCTTAACATAATGACTTCTTTTGATAACTTTTCACATAACTTGGTTTGCTCAGTCAATTCCTCATTTGTATTGCTTTCTTCACTTTGTCTTGCCAACTGTTGAAGCAGCTCCTTTCTCTTTTTCATAGAGAGACTTAATTTGTCTTTTAATTCTCTCATGAATTCATCAGCCTGTTTGAGTCTTTCCTTTAATTCACTGACTTTAGAATTTGACTGTTCAAGATCCTCAAGGGCAGTCTTGAGTTGCTCCCTTAAACCATATGCATCCATTTGAAATCCCAGATCTTCCTCAAGCTGTTAGGCTCTATTAGGAGGAACTTAGCTCTGATACCAATTGTTGATAACTGAGAGGGGGGGGTGAATCAGTTATCCTAATTATTTCCCTTATTGAACTTTCCTTTTAATTGAAGCAGCATAAAATCAAACACAAAACATTAACCATGAAATAAGAAACACATGACACAGTATTTTTGACGTGGAAACCCTGTTAAGGGAGAAAACCACGGGGTGATTAACCCAAGAATTATTCTCTGTTAGAAGAATAGGAAATTACAAAAATGGCACTTGCCAATTAGGGCTCACTGCCCGAGCACACTGCTCACAAGAGGCCCACTGCCTACAAGAAGACACACTGTCTACAAAGTGATGATAATCACAGTCTTGAACTGATTGGAAGCATCTGCATATGCTGGAGTTCAGTTCCGGTTAGGCTCAGTACACTGATCTGCTGCACTTCATCTTTCCTCTGTTCTTTATTCTGCTATCTTTCACATACCGGATCCTTTTTGCTACCTCTGCTCTTTCTCTGGACTTATTCGCATATCTCTCCACACCCACACAACACTTCACAACTAAATCCATCCTCTATATATATCCGCACAAGTAGTTTCATCACCTTTCTAGTCGGCATCCGGAACAGTCTTAGTTTCTTACAAACTCTCATTCTGTCGGCTGAATCCTTCCTCACCAAGCAATGCGGATCAAGCATATACTTGTAGATATCATTAATCATGTCGGCCAAACATGATTCATGCCTTCACAACCTCTGTCATCAACAGTAACCCATCCGGAAAGCAGTCTGATACTCTGTCAGTCAATTCTTCCTCTGTTTTCACTATCTCTCAGGAATCCGGTACTTAACCATTCATATCTTTTTCCTTGTCCATCACCGGAGGCTAAATCCTTGGAATATACTACTAAAGGTAGTCCTCTTGACTTCCCCAAATTCGCACTGCACCAAGACACTTCCTCTGAGAGGTCCGGACCAATCTGTCGGACCTTGCCACATGCTCTGTTCTTCTTCACCGGACCACAACTTTCTTTATTCTGACTTCCGGTAGAGACACATCATGACTTGCGGATATGTGGGATGACCTTTGTTGCCATCAATGACAACAACCATGAATCCATATAGTGTCTCTTGCCAACAAGAAGTTGTTCCGATACCCTAGCTTCCTTACAAGTGGTATTGGAGCTTGACCACCTTTGGTTTTAGCTGTGGGTTGTTGGGTTTTTTTGAACTAATCCAGTTTGAGTGGGAACTTCTGTAGAAGATACTTTATGATCTTGTTGTAGGAATTTTTAGATGGAAAGAACATCATGGAGAATATATATAGAGAAATTTTCTGGTAACAATTTTGAGATTTGGAAGTTGAAGATGGAAGATCTGGTAATTGGTCAAGATCTATGGGATTCTATGGATGAGAATGTTTCAAGGCCTGTAGAAGCTACTTTAGCTACTCAATATGATGTTATAGACCATAAAGCCATGGGTGTAATTAGATTGTGTATGCATATTCTATTTTGTTCAATGTCCATGAAGAGCCCTCTATGATGAAACTATGAAAGAAACTTGGTGAGATATATCAAGCCAAATATTTAGTGAACAAGATTTTCTTGAGGAAGAAGTTGTATTCTTTGAAAATGGAAGAGGGTGGACAAATTTTAGACCACCTAGAATCATTTAATATGTTGGTGGCTCAATTAGCATCAGTTGGTATAAAATGGATAAGGAGGAGAGATGTGAGATCTTGATTTGTTCTTTTCTTGATTCATAGGATTATCTTGTTATGGCTATTGGTAGTAATTCAATTGTCATGGAAGTTGAAGATGTTGTGGGATCTTTATTTTATGAAGAGATGAAGAGGAAGGTATCCATCAGTGTGAAAGAGGCCTTGCATGTTCATGGAAAACCTACAGAAAGATGCAAGAAGAATGATAAGCATGACAAATAAAAATCCAAGTCTAAGGGGAGATCTAAATCTCTGGGAAAGTCCAAAGTTATTTGTTGGAATTGCGGTAAGCTTGAACACTTCTGTAAGGAGTACAAAGAAGAAAAAGAAGAAATTTGATTTTGATTTTGACTTTGAGAAGGAAGATGGTGATGCATTCATTGCAGCTTTGGCCACTCATGTAGGTAATGATGCATGGTTAATTGAATCAGGTGCATCTTTTCATATGACCTCTAATAGAGATTGGTTTTTTGAATATGCAAAATTTGATGGAGATAAGGTGTATTTGAGTGATGATTCTTATTTAAATATTGTTGGCTGTGGTAAATTTAAAATCAAATTTCTTGATGGTAAGTAAAAAGCATTAATGGTGTGTTGCATATCCTTGGGTTGACATGAAATTTATTATCTGTGAGCAAGCTAATAGATTTGGGTGTGAAGGTAGTATTTTTTAATGTAGGATACAATATGGTTAGAGATGCTATGGTGATTGCTAGAGGTGTCATATTTGACACATTGTATAAATATGACACATACACTATTGAGTGCAATAGTACTGTGAAAATCAAGTCTGTGACTACTTCGATGGAAAAATAGATAGTTTCCTCTTCAACAGATGGTTGTGGCTTCTAGGTACATAAAGGTGCTCTTTCTTCTGAATCAAAACTACCTACAGAGAAGACTATGTTATGACACCAGAGACTTGGCCATATTAGAGAGAAGGGTCTAAGAACCTTGAAAAATAAAAACCTTATTGAAGAGTTGACTAATTGTAATCTTTATTTTGATTTTTGTGAGCATTGTATTTATGGTAAACAAAAACACATTTAATTTTACTTGAGGTCTCATAAATCTTGTGGTGTATTGGATCTTATTAATTATGATGTGTTTGGTCCTGTAGATGTTAATTCCATTGAACAATCCACATATTATGTTTCGTTTATTGATGATTATAGTAGAACATAAGTATGTTCTAAAGAGTAAATCAAAAGTTTTCAGTTCATTTAAAGAACTTAAAGCAATGGTTGGGTTGTAGACTAGAAAGAAAATAAATGTTTGAGCACTCACAATGGGAATGAATTTTTCTCTAATTATTTTGATAGATTCTTTAAAGATTGTGGCATTCATAGACAAAAGGTAACTTCATATTCTCTATATTAGAATGGAGTTGTAGAAAAAATGAACATGAAACTGATGGAGAAGGCTAGGACTATGCTTAGTTATGCTGGTCTAGAATAAAAGTTTTGGGTTGAAGCTGTTCCCACTACTTTCTACCTAATTGATAGGTCTCCTACATCAAATCTTGTTGATAAAACCCCTATGGAGGCGTGGTCGAGTAACAAGCCTTCATTGAGACATATTAGAGTTTTTGGTTATGAGGCATATGCACATGTCCTAAAGGAGAAGCGAACAAAGTTGGAGAACAAGTATGTGAAATGTATCTTCATCGGTCACAATTATGGTGTGGAAGGATAAAATATTTGAGATCCTGTTGCACATAAGGTAATATATAGTAGAATAGTGATTTTTGGAGAAACTAAGCCTTCTTCTATTTTATTGCATCCAGAACAAAGTGAACAGAAATTTGTAATTCAACTTCCTTCTATGCTTGAGAAAGTTGAATTAAGGCTCCTAGATAGACAAGAAGTCAAGGAGATCTCATCCATATCTAAATCTTTAGAAGAGGAGGAAGAATCTCTACCCCAGCTTGTTTGAAGGTCTTCAAGGCATAGGAAACCACTTTAAAGGTATTCACCTGATGATTGGAGATGTATTTTTTTATTTGAATACTAACATGGATGACAAAAGATCTATAGAAGATGCAGTAAGTATGAGTGATGTGTAGTCCTAGAAGATTGCCATGGATGAAGAAATGCCAAATTTTCTAGAAAAAGAATAAATATTTTTAGAAAAGATGAACAAACACAAAGATTTATTCCTATTGAAAAATTGGTTCCAATAAGAAACATGCAACTAGGGTTTTAAAAAGAAGAAAGTAATCTATCACAAGAAAGAATCATTCATCTAGAACTCTTAGACCCATAGATATGAAAACTACCATTAACATATCCCAAATTGCATAAGATAAATTAGTATATCAAATAAAATGAATTGCATTCACCACATAATAGGAAATATTTAAAGAATGGCTATAAATTTAACATAAGAGCAATCTTAACATAAAGATTAACATAGAGTCTCATAGACCAACAATGTTCTTCTTTATTGAATTCCAAAAGACAAGCTATACAATCTTTCTCTACTCTTGTACAATGTATGTGGATCAAAAATTCCCTTCCTATATAATTATCCTTGTATATATAGGCTTTCATTTGTAAATGCTTCTTTAAATCACTTAATGACTTTTTAAAATATCATCATTTTTACAACCTAAGTTATAAACATAAAGTTACCTTATTAATTCATATACAAATGACTTAGTTTACAAACACTTTTGAAAAAGTAAAATAATAAAACAAGAACAAAGCCTTCAACTACCAATTTGAAGTTTGTTCTTTGAGAGCCTTAGAATTGGAAAATTAGGATTGCTTGGACGATGATTTCCCCTTGAAGATTTTGAACTACTTAATTGTTGCAGTAATTAATTTGGTACTAGGGATAGTGGTATTGAGAAATCATAGCTTCCAATTTGTTAACATTTCATCCAAGTCTTTCATTCTTTCATGGAAAGTTAAGGCATCACTGCGGAAACCAACCAAGATGGAGGATATTGATTTGAGTTTCTTCAATGAGTTGGAATTAACCATTTCTGATGATCAACTCCGTTGAGGTTGTGTCCTTCAAGTTATTCCTAACTATATGCATGTCCAATTTTGTTTCATCTTCCCCAAGGATATCCACTTCAAAAGCCAAACAATTTGCTTTGATATCAGACTTGATTTGATCATATGATTTTGTGAGCTTCTTAAACTCCACAATTGTTTTCTTTGAAATCAAAAGCTTTCATTCAACACTTCTAAACTAGGCCACTGCATCATATTCGTCAGCTTTGGTTAGAACCTTCTCACAGATCAATATGTTAACATCATATTTAGCCATTTCTTCCAGATCCCTAGAAGCACCTTACCAAATGATATCTTCTTTATTTGCTGCGCTGAGTTAAACCTCAAGCCCCTTTTTCTTTTCTTCTACTTTTTGATACAATTTAACCACCTCTTCAATGAAATTGAGACCATTGAGGGTAATTTGTTCTACCCATTACTTAGTTACCCTTCCATATGTTTGATATTTTCCAATCTTTTCAATGGTTTTTTTTATTTACATCTCCTATAGAGCTGGTAGGAGCTGTTGACATATCCAGAGGTTGAGTGAAGGTGTCTACTATTGACTTGACATATGCAGTTAAAACATAAATTTATTCTTCAAGTTGCTCCCTTGTTTCTTTTCCTTCTTAGTTCTCTCCACTAATTTAGCAATCGACACCTAAAAGTTGTGAATATCACTTTCATGTGTGGTTGGGCCCAACTCAACCAAGGAAACCTTATATTTTGCCTTAGTTATTTCTTCCTCATTTTTTTAGCAGTTGGCTCTGCTATTTATACATATTGATTGTTAGAGGAAGGGTCCATCATCAACCTAGAGGTGGTATGTGCATTCTTAGATTGAGGTGCTATAACAACCCACTTGGTCTAATATCAAATTTCTCGATCATAAATCACAAAGTAGGATGAAGTTGGGTATAATTTTTTGATTAATTATTATTAAAAGACTTATTTACATAAATTTAATGCATATACTTTTTGCAATCTTTTAGGTTTATCTTTATACTCAAGGAATGACAATAGTGAGTTTGGGTTATCCTATCCAATATGAAACATTCAAATTCATTAACCAATATGGGATCTTCTATCACTTGGGCTTACTTGTCCATACGAGATAAATTAACATAGCCAAATCAAGCCATTCCTCTATTCATACGAGTTAGACAACATATTTAGTGACATGAGCTCTTCTATCCAATGCAAGATAGGAAACACATTTAGCCATACAGGCTTTGCTATCCAATAGAGGATAGACAACATATTTAACCATACATGATTAGAAGGACAAATATTTTTTAATGTGCTTTGGCTAGAGACTTTGAATCTTTCAAGACCAATTTAGATCCATAAGTCACTTGCTGAAAGACCACAATATACCTACAATATTGCGCTAAGGGATCTATCAATCAAGAGATATATACAAGTATCTTGTACCTCACCTCATATTTTGGCCCACTCACTAGGTACAAGTAATCCACCCTGGGGATTCTTCTGATTATCAGTTCTAGTCATATTCTTATCTTAATTAGTCTCTTATATTCAAAGTTTACTTATGCTTAAGAGTAGTGTTATAGGACCTCACAATTCTCTCTGCACCTATGTACTAGGAACATACTTCATTCACTAGACTAACTACACACTCAGTATCCATGAGACCGAGGTGCATGAGAACTAGGTGTACCTATATATGTATTTCTATTTGTTTCTATGTTTTGTGTACTTGTACAAGTAGGTATGCAACCCTTTCTAGGGCCTAGTTTCCCTAGACAGTTCGTTGATTGCCACACACTTAGGTGAAATAGGTGAAATCTTACAAAGAAAATAAACTACTTTGCAAACACACTCTAAGGAGGTATTTGAAATAAATTTTGATTGTGTGAAGATTTTCATAGGATGAAATCTTACAAAGAAAATAAACTACTTTGCAAAAACACTCTAAGGAGGTGTTTGACATTAAGTTTTGATTGTGTGAAAATTTTCATGTTTACCTAGAACACGCATTTGGTTGAAGGAAGATTTCTCGTTCATTAGACTTATTAAGTTTTAGTTTTCCTTATTTCTGCTTGATGATTTAAAGGGATGATGCCACATAAATATTGAACAATGTGAAAGGTTGAAGATTTTGCGTAAGAAAATCAAGTACAAATGACACTATTCATACTAAGTAGTTACTTATCAACCTTGCATATTTAAAATGATTAACTAATTAAGTACATGTCTTGAAAGATAATTCATTAAATGTAGGGTTAAATTTTTTCTATTTGCTCAAATTACCAAATGAAACAACATCGTCCAATATTAATGTGAGGTTGCCATTTTAATTAATAAAATTATTTTCGAAAATAGAATATTCTACCATAAATTAAATATCATAAGAACTTAAATAAGAATTAATTAAAATTGACATCTAATATTTGCACAAATTAAAAGGATAGTTAACACATAAATTAAAAGATAATTAACTAATCATAGGATCATCAATGTATATTGAAGTATTCTAGGTGTTCGTCTTCACAATCATGCCACTTATATTTTTAGCAATAAATTTACCTAATCCTAAGGGTTTCTTAATGACTCTAGGATTTATGTAGTGAAAACATTATCATTTACTTCTTTTACCAACTAAACTCAACTAATTAATCAAAATCTCATAGTAACTTTTATCATACATCCATAATGAAAATAATTCATGCTCATTAGTAACTCACAACATTCTCTTAAATTAAAGACGACCTCCTGAACTATCCTAACCTATTAATTTACTTTTCTTATTCATTAGGTCAATTTACTCTATATGTGATATCACTATCAACATCAAAATTATAGTCACTTTAAACAACAAGGTTAGTAATTCATTCTAAATATTACTTCTATGATCTATCTTATTACTTACAAATTAATCCTTTTAATATAAGTAATAAAATATATGGATATAATTGTAGTACAAGGTTAATATTTCATTCTAAATATTACTTCTATCTATCTTAGTACTTATAGATTAATCCTTTCAATATACATAATAAAATATATGGATACAACTATAGTAAAAGGTTAATATTTCATTTTAAATATTACTTCTATCTATCTAAGTACTTATAGATTAATCCTTTCAATATAAGTTATAAAATATCTCTATACAACTAAAGTACAAATTGTCTACTAGAGAGAACTTGACAAATAGCGAAAGAGAAATATATGAAACTATCAAATAATTATGATTTAATTAATTTATGCAAGTGGCCTATTTTCCCATTATGTTAAAAATCATACAAATGTTTCATAGTGAAAGAATGCCAATGAAATGGTACATTGTTACGAAAATATATCATGAATAGTTGAGAATTAGTTACAAAAGGAAGCATCTATATAAGCCCAAACATATACCAATAAGATGTACCAAACACAATTGGAATTCATACATATAAATCAATAGTAGCTACAAGATTTCCACAAGAAAAATAAGAATTATATGCCATTGTGTCTATATTACATTCTCTCTAAGTGGGTCCATTGTATAACGCACAAAAAATATTAATTTTCCATTTGCTAAAGAGTGTACATTGTGTACCCTATGAAATTTATATTTTTTGAATTTTTTTCTTCCACTATGAGATATTCCAAATTTTATATTGAAAAGAGCTTATTTTTGCCTCTACTTGAAGTGTTTCCATAATATACTCAAACATTAAGTTGCCTTTTCTCTCTGAGGGTTGCTTTTTCTATACTTGGAAGACATTACTTTTGTCTGGACTATAAGAGGGCCATAGTGATCCTATGGAAAGGTGATCTCTTTAAGAGTCTGCAATCTGTGTATACATTGTGAACTCATATTCACAATCTATTTTTTCACCACGGGAATTGGCTGGAACTATTTGTTTAGAAAGTTCAATACCAACAAGGAATTATTGATGTTCTTCAAATGGAACCTATTTATTATAGGCTCAGTGATGACCACATTTTACTTGTCACAATAATTATTTTATGGGGATCTACAAATGATACTACACCACATCATAAAATTTCCCTTTCTACCCAATATATATGCTAGATCTTGCATAATACTGCTTGCCACATCACTCTTAAGTCAACATCCCTTCCTTACAAATCTCTAACCCCATTTTTATGCATTCATCCTGTAAGTGCCCTGTTAGACATGTATGCAAAATGTGGAAGCATACACAAGGCTTAGAAGTATTTATAGTGATGTTTCTTTTGATTTGGGTTTCTGATGTAGGAGCATCACAGGTTGCAGAGCAATCTTGCATCAACCAAAAATATTTGCATTCTTTTCTTTTCTTTCATTTCAGTTGCAGTTTAGTAATTTACAGTTCAACATTTTCTACCACATTTTACTGCATCTTCATATCAGATCTTGCAAAGCATGATTTATCTTCTATGCCATATCAACTACATCATATTAATATTTCATGAGATTTGAATTCGTCTATAGAAAGTTATCGCTATTAGAAGATCATCAATTTTCACAGAGTAGAGCATTCATGCAGTTAGTTGAGAATAGAAGGTTTGTGGAACACTTTTGTGACTTGTGGAGCCTAATGGAACATCATACATGACACCTAAGGATTGGATAGACCTTCCTTGAGGTCCACACCAAGTTTCATTCATTTGCGGAGCAATACCATGTGTTGTAGGCCAACCTACATGTTAGCTACACGTTTCATCATTCATTGGAGTTTTTAACCTCTTGTGGCCGACACAGAGGATTCTATGAGCTTGAAGATGATATATATCAATCTATTAGATGCATTAAAAAGTTAGTTAGTAGTTATGATATTTTAGAAAAAATAATTTTGTTTCGGGAGGCACTTCAATACCATATCTTGCATATATGTTGTAACCTAGAAAACAGACCTATGAGCCCTTTGATTGTAGCCTGCATGTTTCTGACATATAAACATTTTGATTATTTTATATATTGAGCATTTGAATCTTCCATTGCATTCTATATTTGTGTTATTTCCATTGTGTTTACTCTAGTTTCATGGTTTGGACAATTCATTCTTTGGACCCTCCATCCATGACTGCATCAAGTGGTATTAGAGCGAAGTTTGAATCCTTTGGGAAGTGAAGGCATTATAGAAGATCTTGTGGTGAAAAGAGCACTGACCTAAGGGAATCTACTTGTGTTTTTCAATAGAGTGCCGATTGTGAGGCAGTTGTTACATTGTAGTTAGATTGCTGAATTGAGGTAGTTGCATCAGATCCTAGGAAGAGATGCCGCCAAGGAGGATGGTTGCTATGGCCAATGTTGCTTGAAGAATGGAAGAGATGATAGAGATGATGAGGACAATGAAAGTTAGATTAGATGCTGTAGAAGAAGATAGAAGAAGAGGACTAAACCCTAGCCATGAAGATGAAAGTGATTGTGATGAATTTCAAGCTGCCAACCAAAATGAAGAAGCCCTAGAAGAAGGAGAATCAGACCAGGTAAAGGTGTTGAAATCTATTTCTAAGATGGATAAGAGACCTAGAATGAAGTATCAAAATATATAAAAATTTTGAATCCAGAGGAATTGATTGATTGGATAAATGACTTGGAATAATCCTTTGAATATGAGGAAATTGAAGATCTGGAGAGAGTAAGATTTTTAAAAACTAAGTTGAAAGGACATGTTGCTATTTGTTGGAAAGAAGTTCATTTGGATAGAAATAGGAGAGGAAAAGAGAAGATCATAAAATGTGATAGGGTGGTGACAAAATTGAATAATCAGTTCATACCTACTGACTATGAGTTGGATTTGTTGAAGAGATTATAGAACCTAAGACAAAAAGAGAAATTTGTGAAGGAGTACACTGAAGAATTTCATAAGATGATTATCAAGACCGGGCATAGTGAAGCAAGCAAGGAGAAAATGGCAAGATACATAAATGGATTGAGGATGAACATTCAAGATGAACTAAGTTTAGTAAGGATGACAATAGTAGAAGAAGCTTATCAGTTTGTATTGAAAGGGGAAGACAAGTTGAATATGTGGCACGAGGAAAGACAGAGAGGTAGAGGAGGAAAATTTCAAAGAGGTAGAACACATTCCAGAGGAGAAAGACCTTAAATGGAGAAAAATAAGGAGAGTATCCCATACCGGAGGGAAGAAAAGGACAATAACTCATACTACAAGGGGAGAGATGACATAAATTTCTACCGCAACAACAGAGGGAATCATAATTCTTACCGTAATGAAGGATATCGAAGAGATGAAAAAGGGTTTGGAAAAAGATCATTCAGGGGAACTTGTTTTAAGTGTGGAGGTGAAGGGCATAGAGTATTTGAATGTCATCAAGGAAGTACTAGCAAGAGAACAAAGAACAGTGCAAGAGCAACTTATGTGGAGGAAGAACCTGTTGGATCACCTAGTTGAGTTGGAAAACTAGAGAAAGGAGAATCATTACTCATGAGAAGAGCCTCATTTCAAACAGAGACAATTGAGGAACCACCGCAAAGGAAAATTTTGTTTCAGACAAGATGCAAATCAAGAGGTAAATGTTGTAAAGTCATCATTGATAGTGGTATTACTAATAATTTAGTTTCAGAGGAGATGGTGACTAAGATGAACCTAGAGAGATTGAAACATCTAAAGCCCCACAAGATAGCATGGATTCAAGATGATCACAAGGTACTAGTGAGTGAACAATGTTTGGTGAAATTTCATATAGGATCTTTTGTTGATGAGGTATTGTGTGATATTATGCTGATGGATGTATGCCATATATTGTTGGGGAGACCATGGCAATATGATAGAAAGACAATACATGATGGGAGGAAGAATACTTATACTATAACATCTAATGGGAAGAAACATATCTTGATACCTTTGGAAGATGAACCTAAGAGTGAAGTATGTGGGAATGCTAGAATCTATTTGGTAGATGGAAGGAAATTTTTGGATGGATTGAGACATGAGAATATGTGTTTTGCTTTGATTCCAAAGAAGTGCGGAAATCGAAGTACAAAAACCACTACAACAAAAGAAGAAGAACCAACACTAGAAGAAATAACTTAATTGTTGACAGAATACCAAGATATCATATCACATAATGTCCCTGAAGGATTTCCACCAATCTAGAGTATTAGTCATCATATGGACCTTATACCTGGAGCTAGTTTTCCTAACAAAGTAGCACACTGTATGACACAAGCAGAAATTGTGGAGCCTAATAGATAGATATAGGAGATGTTGAGAAAAGGATTGATCAGAGAAAGTTTAAGCCCATGTGCGGTACCTACAGTACTAACACCTAAGAATGATGGAGAATGGAGGATGTGTACAGACTTTAGAGCAATCAATACAATCACTGTTAAGTATAGATTCTCTTTGCCAAGGATGGATGACATCATGGACTGTTTGAGTGGAGCAAAATATTTCACAAAGATAAACTTGAAGAGTGAATACCATTAGATCAAGATCAAGGAAGGAGATGAGTGGAAGACTGCATTCAAGATAAATGAGGGATTGTATGAATGGTTAGTGATGCCTTTTGGATTAACTAATGCACCAAGTACTTTCATGAGGTTGATGAATGAGGTTTTGAAGAAATTCTTGGGTAAGTTTGTTATTGTATACTTGGATGATATTCTAATTTTTAGTAAGACAAAAGAAGAACATTTGTGGCATATTAGACAAGTATTTGCAGAGGTTGAGAGAAGAGAAATTATTGATAAACATCAATAAATGTAGTTTTATGAAGGAAGAATTGGTATATTTGGGATTTGTGATTTCTGCGGAAGGATTGAAGATGGACACTGAGAAAGTTAGAGCAATTGTTGAGTGGACAACACCTGTGAACATTGGAGAGGTAAGATCATTTCATGGATTATGAAGTTTCTACCGGAAGTTCATAAAAAATTTTAGTACAATATGCACACCAATGACAGAGACAATGAGAGGTGACAGAAAGGATTTCAAGTGGACATCAAGAGTAAATAGGAGTTTTGAATTATCGAAGTAGAAGGTGATAGAGCGACTGGTGTTACCATTACTAGACTTTAACAAAGTATTTCAAGTTGATTGTGATGCCAGTGGAAGTGCAATAGGAGTAGTGTTAAGTCAAAAAGGGAGACTAATAGCATATTTCAATGAGAAGTTGAATGATGCAAGGAGAAGATATTTAGTTTATGACTAGGAGTTCTATGCCATAATTCAAGCTTTGAAGAAGTGGAGACATTAGTTGTTGCCTAAGGAATTTGTGTTGTACACTAATCATCAAGCTTTGCAGTATTTGAATAGTGAAGGAAATTTAAATCAAAGACATATGAGATGGGTAGAGTTCATGCAGAGTTACACATTTGTATTGAAGCATAGGAGTGGGAAGTCAAATAAAGTTGTAGATGCATTGAGTAGAAGAAGGAATTTGTTAACAGAGATGAGGATAGAAGTATTAGGTTTTGAGGAACTGAAGCATATGTATGAAGAGGATCTTGATTTTGTAGAAGCATGGAAAACATGTAAGGAGCTTGCTATGATAGATATGTAGGAGTTAAGGACAACACTGAGAGGGGGGGTGAATCAGTGTTGTGTGATTTTTTGAATCTTTTTACAAACTTTAACTTGGAGAGCACAAGGAGAGAAATTTATCATTGAATTGTCAAACACATATGCACATAACTTTGTCAAATACATAAACAAAACTCATGAGTAAAACATACAACCACAGAGAGAAGATCAATATGAATCAAGACACAATAATTGCACGAGTGGAAAACCCTCCAGGGGTAGAAAAACCACTCCAGAACTGCCTCACTGGCTTAAATGAAAAATCTTCTTACAAATGTCTCACTGACATATATAGAGGTCTCACTGACCACGGTCTTACTGACCACAAGCCTCATTGGCATGCTGTGCCTCACTGGCAAACACAATCACTATTAACAAAATATCAAACTTTGTGTGCAAGACATGATTGCCGTTCAATCAGATTTGCACCATTGTATACAACCTTATACCTCCTATTTGATTTTCTAATCAAGACCATTTTCTTTTACATACTTCTGCAAACAAGCTACATATGTGATTTCTCCATGTGTATGTCTCCAATCCTGCATCTGATGCTCAAACAATTCATTCTCTGTATACAATTCCACACTCTCACTCTGTCAATGTGAAGCCAATAAATATGAGATCCCACTCAACTTTCTGCAAAATCATTTTTATCTTTTTATGACCTTTCATATTCACTGCATAAACAATTCATATTAATAATTCATTTTCTTTTTATCTTCCTGAAAAATTATTTCCAAACATAATACTTTTCATATTCTCTTTTAATCTGCAAGAAACAAAATAAAAAGACTCTCCAATTTGAAGCTTCCCACAAAAATCCATCTGCAAAATCTTTTCATATTCCTTCAATAAAATCATCTCCTCAAAGAGAGTTTTTCCAAGAAAACATTTTAGACTTTTCATTTGTAAGATGCCTTCAATCAATCTGCAAAATAAGAGTTAGAAATCATATTTATTTTTGCACCAATCTGCCCAAAAAAAATTATCTTTCTCTTGATATTCCTGCAAGAAAATTTAATCATCAAACTCTTTATCTTCTCTTCAATCCATAAAATTTGTCTTCAAAAATTTGTATCCAATCTGCCTTATTCTCAAACAAAACTCTTAAACTTCATCCCAAAAAAAATATCTTCAAAAGACAATCTCCTGCAATAAAAATCTTTTTACAACTCCAAAAATCCATTCAAATTCCCATAAAAAATATCTTGAATCAATCTGCCCTTTCATGCTCGGTCCAAAAAAAAATATAAGGCATTAAAGCCATAAAAAATCTTTTCAAACAAATGTTATAAAGGAAACCTTTGTCTCCATCTGCCACGAGGGGATTTAAGAAAGAAATAAAATCTTTAAAAGAAACTTCTTAAACACTTCACTGTTACACCGAAGATAAGAATAAAACGTTCCATTTTAATAGCTAAAAAATAGCTTTAAAAACAAACTTATCTGCTGTCAAAAAGCATGAAGACGGTCAAATGAACTTCAAAGTTCAACACATGGTTTGATCTCTTATTTCAAATTCTATCCATTGATTTCCACAATCGCGCCCACTTTTCTTTTGAATAAGACCGTTGATTAGTTTTAGCGCTCAAAGTTTTCATGTAATAACCGATGCTATGGGTTAAGGGGTCAAGGGGCCAATCATAAATAATGTTTAAATGACCCTCTACTAGGTCACCTTAAGTGACTCGACTTGCTATAGCAGGTCAACAAAAAATTAAAACATAAAGAACATTTGATATATGGCAGGCTTGAAATGGAATGAAGAACTTAGTTTAGAATCAAAGATAGACAACAAAGACTTAGGATTATGTTTTAGGGATAACTTAGGATTATCTTCATAAATAAAGCACTTAAGTCCCTTGAGACCAATTTGTCTCATAAAGGCGGTGATATCAAAAATCTAAATAAGCTCATTGGAAGCAGACTGAGAGAAAAATAGAATGTAGGATATCCTTGAAGCAACATTCTTTTAAAACATGCTTTACCAAACATTAGGTCCTGATAACCTATCATGAATCTCTGTCATAAGGATAAACTTTCCACTGCCATTATGAAGAATGTTAAACCAATACAACATCATACCAAGACCCAACATCTTCAAGACACCATCACTGAATGTGAACATTGTCATGACATGAAGTAGCCTCCTAACTGATTTAACTCAACTCCCGAGTAACTCAACACCAAGTAACATGAACTCTATAGATTAAAGAAATATGCACTTCATCAAGCATGGTATACCTTCCAAACATCTTATGAACCACTTACCAAAACATCAAATGAGACCACCATATTAAATGTTTTAAAATATGGAATGAATCACAACTTCTAAGCAAACTCTGTCCAAACATAGATGAGCACACATGAATGATGAACATTTGTCCAAACATGAATGATGAACATTTGTCAACACTTGACAACCCTAAACAAATCACCTTGTGACTTCACTTACCAAAGAACATATGAAGACATCATTGAAGGCCAAACCTGATCAAACAAGTCCTGTGATTAATCATAGTCCTGTGATTAATCATAAACCAACACCAAACATCAAGTGTATTCATGTGATCCTGTAACCACTTGAAACACCAATATAGTGAGCATGATTGGTACATGAATGTTATCAAACACTTGTAATATTATCATCCATTTATCAAGTCAATCCCACTGACAACATCCTTCAACACTATGTGAACAACTGTGAAATGCATGATCATGAACAACTTTTGTCAATAGTACAAGTGATCCACAAATGACCTGTAGCCTGATGATACTTTGCACAACTCAACTATCTCAATACCTTTTGACATCGATGACAAACTATCACCATCAATCTCCCCCTTTGTCATTGATGGAAAAACTTCATGAAACATTTTCTCTTTCTCCCCCTTTTTGACATCAGATGACAAAGCCTGAATTAACTCTCCCTGAGAACAACTCCATTGAAAGATGTTATATCATGATCATAACCATTATAATCATATTAAATTATGAACACTTTGAAGGCATAAACTCCTTAACCTTTCAACAAGAAATGATTTATGACGATAACAATCCTGAAGCCAACATATGACAAACCTTTTTTGAACATTACTATCTGCTATTGCTGATTCACCTTTAACTTCCTCTGATGAAAATGCAAGATATCACCATCAATGTCATAGTTTGAAGAACTCTGTCTGAAACATATTAGTGAGGAAGATCATCAATGAAACAAGTGAAACACTATCTCCAAATCACCTGAAAGCTTCAATACTTATGCAAAACATATGCCATAAAACATTACTCAACAAGGTAGTAGATATGACCATCAAATTATCATCCTGCAACCAAACTATTCTGACACCTTTTCTGACATGACAAAGAATGAAGACCATCTGAACTATCCTCCTGTTCTGCACAGACACCATCTAAAACATACTGTATTATACAAGAACTACTGCCTCTTGACTTTGTCATTCAAACAAACAAACTGCATCATCAAATTCTCAAATTCTTCCTGCAACAACACTTCACATTTTCTGAAACATATCAAGCACATTTTGAATTGCAACATCATGATAACTCAACATGATATGAACAAGATTTAAAAGGGTCAAGTCACTCAACATCTTCAAACTCTTTGTGTAGAGAACTATTGAACATCTTATCAACAACATGTATGCATTATGACATCAAAAACCATTGATCACCTATTTCACTAACATGCACCTCCTGAAACCTTTTGGGGATAATTGATAGAGCAAGGACAACTCCCCCTAACTTCATGCTATCTATTATGCAATTGATGAAGTAACTTGTGCAAAATGAACAAGTTTAGAATCTGTCTTCTTTTCACTTTATTTTTGCTTCAGTCTCCAAACCATTACAGGTTCTTTCTTCTTCCAGACTTTTTCAGCTTCTTTTCTTTTCCACTTTTTCAAATCAGTTGAAACTTTCCTGCAACTGTGTGCTTTATGACCAAGAGTATTGCAATTATAACAGACTATATTACAATCATAATCAAATAACTGATAGTGCCTTTGATCATTCATGTTAAGCTTCCATGCAGGATCATACCTTCTATGCACTTTACAATTTCTTTGTATGTGTCCAACATTATTGCACTTGCAACATACAAGGTTAGTATTCCTTCTACAATCAACTGCTTTATGCCCAAAATGATTACAAGTATAACAATAACCATTAAATGAATAGTTATACCTGTACATGTAAGCTTGTCTTATAGGTGCAATACATCTTCTTTGATTGTTCACTTTTCTTTTAGGAGCATCAAGCTAATCAATTTTTCTTCTAGGAGTATCTCTAGCTTTAGAAGACTCTCCTTTTTCATAACCAAGTCCAAAAGTATCCCCATGTTGTTTTTGTTTTCCCAACATCTCATTTAACCTGCTTGTGCTCTCTTCAAATTTCAGATTCTTTTCTAATTGCTTCTTAACATCCTCAATTTCTTTACTTAAAGAAATTATTTCTTTTTCTAGCTTTTGACATTCAACCTTTTTAGCCTCCAACTTAGATTTTGTTTCATCAGTTATCTTCTTAGCTTTCTCAACCTCTGTCTTCAAATTGACAATCAATTTGTCTGATTCACCTGCTTGATTCTTCAAGTCTACAATCAGGTTTCTTGCTTCTTCAAGATCTAAAACAACTTTGTCCTTGAATTCTTTCTCTTGTTTAAGCTGATCTTTTAATCTCCTATTTTCTTTACTAAGTTGCTTAATTGTATCCAGGGCACATAGAAGCTCTCCTTCAAAATCAACCTCACAAATATCTTCATTAAATTCCTGTTTATCTTCAACATTAGTCTCAATAGCAAAGATATCTTTTCTTTCATTAAATTTATCAAAATTCTCAACTACATGACCATTCTTTGTATCAATTATCAAGGGTGACAAATGCAACAAATCATTGCTGGGCACAACTGAGGCTTGTTTTACCATCTTTTGATTAGCATCTTTATTTAACATCTTAATTCTATTCTTCTTACCCATTTTACTCCACTACCAGGACCTACCCGAGCCTATTAGACTTCAAAAAGGGAACTTGGCTCTGATACCAATTGTAGGAGTTAAGGACAACACTGAGAGGGGGGGTGAATCAGTGTTGTGTGAATTTTTGAATCTTTTTATAAACTTTAACTTGGAGAGCACAAGGAGAGAAAGTTATCTTTTTAAAACATGCTTTACCAAACATTAGGTCCTGATAACCTATCATGAATCTCTGTCATAAGGATAAACTTTCCACTGCCATTATGAAGAATGTTAAACCAATACAACATCATACCAAGAAAATTTAATCATCAAACTCTTTATCTTCTCTTCAATCCATAAAATTTTTCTTCAAAAATTTGTATCCAATTTGCCTTATTCTCAAACAAAACTCTTAAACTTCATCCCAAAAAAAATATCTTCAAAAGACAATCTCCTGCAATAAAAATCTTTTTACAACTCTAAAAATCCATTCAAATTCCCATAAAAAATATCTTGAATCAATCTACCCTTTCATGCTCGGTCCAAAAAAAAATATATAAGGCATTAAAGCCATAAAAAATCTTTTCAAACAAATGTTAGAAAGGAAACCTTTGTCTCCATCTGCCACGAGGGGATTTAAGAAAGAAATAAAATCTTTAAAAGAAACTTCTTAAACACTTCACTGTTACACTGAAGATAAGAATAAAACCTTTCATTTTAATAGCTAAAAATTAGCTTTAAAAACAAACTTATCTGCTGTCAATAAGCATGAAGACAGTCAAATGAACGTCAAAGTTCAACACATGGTTTGATCTCTTATTTCAAATTCTATCCATTGATTTCCACAATCGCACCCACTTTTCTTTTGAATAAGACCGTTGATTAGTTTTAGCGCTCAAAGTTTTCATGTAATAACCGATGCTATGGGTTAAGGGGTCAAGGGGCCGATCATAAATAATGTTTAAATGACCCTCTACTAGGTCACCTTAAGTGACTCGACTTGCTATAGCAGGTCAACAAAAAATTAAAACATAAAGAACATTTGATATATGACGGGCTTGAAATGGAATGAAGAACTTAGTTTAGAATCAAAGATAGACAACAAAGACTTAGGATTATGTTTTAGGGATAACTTAGGATTATC
Organism: Cunninghamia lanceolata; assembly: GCA_027924645.1. Classification (NCBI taxonomy): domain Eukaryota; kingdom Viridiplantae; phylum Streptophyta; class Pinopsida; order Cupressales; family Cupressaceae; genus Cunninghamia; species Cunninghamia lanceolata. The sequence continues at coordinate 843,547 of BSBN01000197.1, forward strand.
TTCATAAATAAAGCACTTAAGTCCCTTGAGACCAATTTGTCTCATAAAGGTGGTGATATCAAAAATCTAAATAAGCTCATTGGAAGTAGACTGAGAGAAAAATAGAATGTAGGATATCCTTGAAGCAACATTCTTTTAAAACATGCTTTACCAAACATTAGGTCCTGATAACCTATCATGAATCTCTGTCATAAGGATAAACTTTCCACTGCCATTATGAAGAATGTTAAACCAATACAACATCATACCAAGACCCAACATCTTCAAGACACCATCATTGAATGTGAACATTGTCATGACATGAAGTAGCCTCCTAACTGATTTAACTCAACTCCCGAGTAACTCAACACCAAGTAACATGAACTCTATAGATTAAAGAAATATGCACTTCATCAAGCATGGTATACCTTCCAAACATCTTATGAACCACTTACCAAAACATCAAATGAGACCACCATATTAAAGGTTTTAAAATATGAAATGAATCACAACTTCTAAGCAAACTCTGTCTAAACATAGATGAGCACACATGAATGATGAACATTTGTCCAAACATGAATGATGAACATTTGTCAACACTTGACAACCCTAAACAAATCACCTTGTGACTTCACTTACCAAAGAACATATGAAGACATCATTGAAGGCCAAACCTGATCAAACAAGTCCTGTGATTAATCATAGTCCTGTGATTAATCATAAACCAACACCAAACATCAAGTGTATTCATGTGATCCTGTAAGCACTTGAAACACCAATATAGTGAGCATGATTGGTACATGAATGTTTTCAAACATTTGTAATATTATCATCCATTTATCAAGTCAATCCCATTGACAACATCCTTCAACACTATGTGAACAACTGTGAAATGCATGATCATGCACAACTTTTGTCAATAGTACAAGTGATCCACAAATGACAAGTAGCCTGATGATACTTTGTACAACTCAACTCTCTCAATACCTTTTGACATCAATGACAAACTATCACCATCAAGATAGAAGAAAGTGGTTGGAGTATTTCATTCAGGAGGATATGTTGTTCAAGGGAAATCAGTTGTGTATACCTAGGAGTTCAATGAGAGATAATTTAATCAAAGAGAAGCATAGTGGTGGATAGAAGGATATTTTGGGATTGAAAAGATGGTGGCTTCGATAAGTGAACATTACTTTTGGCCTTAGATATATAAGGACGTAAGCAAATTTGTTCAGAGTTGCAAATTATGTCAAGTAGCAAAAGAGAGTAGTCAGAATACTGGTCTGTACAAATCTTTGACAGTATCAGAGAGAACTTGGGAAGATATAAGCATGGATTTCATATTAGATTTGCCAAGAACACAGAGGGGATATGATTCTATATTTTTAGTAGTTGATAGATTTTCAAAGATGACACATTTCATTCCTTGTAAGAAGACAAATGATGTTGTACATGTTGCTGACCTATTTTTCAAGGAGATTGTGAGATTTCATGGATTACCTAGGACTATAGTTTCCGACAGGGATACAAGATTCATTAGGTATTTTTGAAGGACATTGTGGAAGAGGATGAAGACATACCTAAAGTTTATCTTAGCATTTCACCCACAGACAGATGGACAAACAAAAGTGGTGAATAGGAGTTTGGGTAACTTGTTGAGATGTTTAGTAGGAGATAGAGAAGCAAATTGGGATCTAATTCTACCACAAGTAGAGTTTGCATACAATAATTCAGTGAAAGGAGTACATGGAAGATACCGTTTGAAGTTGTGATAGGAGTGAAACCTAGAGGAGTAGTAGAGCTGAGAGACATCAATATATAGAACAAAAGGAGTGCAGAGATAGAAGAATTTGCAGGATACATGGAGACACTACATAATCAGGTTAGGAAGCATTTGGAGGAGATGAATAGTAAGTATAAGGAGCAAGCGGATGAGAAGAGGAGACATAAGGAATTTTCAGTTGGAGATGAAGTAATGGTATATCCAGGAAAGGAGAGATTTCTAGTGGGTACCTACAACAAACTGAAGATGAATAAGTTTGGACCATGTAAGATACTTAGAAAATTTGATTCAGGGAATGCGTATGAAGTAGAGCTACTAGAGACATTTGGCATATCACCTATATTCAACATTGCAGATCCATATCAGTATCATGAAGGAGAGTCAAGTGACAACATTGAAGATGGATTGAAGGATCAGTTACCACAAATGTTAGGAATTTATAGGTAGATCAAACCAATTCCACATAACCCAAAGGAGATAATGATGCATACAATCTTACAGATTTACCATAATGCAAAGATTAATAGACAATCAACAAGATAACACAAGATATACCCTTGGAAAATCCTCATTGAGGGAAAAAAACCCAGCCTCCAAAAGCATCCATACTCAATGTATTATTTAACAATAAGAAGTTACAATACACTCCTAGAGTCTCCATGAACACCTCTGAAACATCAAGCTCCTCTACTGCAACCTCCATGTATCCAAGCATGAATCCACACATCCCATGTCATGCTTTACAATATGCACTCACAAGAGAAAACTCAATACAATGATAGCCTCTCACACAACTTGTAAAATAAGAGTAAACCCTAACCACTAACCATGTGCTTGCTTTTATATACTCAAGGTCACACAAATACAACTTGTGGTATTGGATAAAAACAATGTGACTCAAAACCATGAGCACAAAACCATTGACCCCAATATTTATTATTTTATACAAATAATAAATATTTTCCTTATGTCTCCCAATGTTAGATACAACTTTTACAAGTGATACCAAATAAATATTTAATGTGGCTAAACACATCAATTAAGATGCATCACAAAAGAATATTTATTTTACATAATTAAATTAATTAATGTTATGTAAGGTGAACAACACCTTTTTCCCAACAACAACTAGAGAAAATAAATAACATCTTGGATAGCAGAGTTGGATGCAGTATGAGAGGCAAGTAGTATAAAGAGTATTTGGTTAAGTGGAAAGGAATACTGGAAGAAGATTCAACATGGATTTCTCAGGCTAAGGTAGATTGCCTTGGTTTTCCTCTATCTCCAACAAAGTGAGGGGCTCACTTTTTCAACAACCCTGGGTGTCTAATGCAAGAGCATCCCAGGTTGTAAAGCAATCTTGCATCAACCAAAAACATTTGCATTCTTTTCTTTTCTTTCCTTTTAGTTGCAGTTCAGTAATTTATAGTTTAGCATTTTCTACCGCATTTTACTGCATCTTCATATCAGAGCTCACATAGTAGGATTTGGCTTCTATTCCATATCGGCTACATCATATTTAGATTTTAGGAGATTTGGATTCATCTACAAAAAAATATCACTATCAGAAGATCATCAGTTTTCGTAGAGCAAAGCATTCATGTAGTCAGTTGATAACATAAGGTTTGCGGAGCACTTTCGTGACTTGTGGAGCCTCATGAAACATCATACACAACACCTAAGGACCAGATAGACCTTCCTTGTGGTCCGCATTGAGTTTCATTCATTTACAGAGCAATACCATGTGTTGTAGGCCGACCTACATGTTATCTACACGTTTCATCATTCATTAGAGTTTGTAATCTCTTGTGGCTAACACGGAGGATTCTATGAGCTTGAAGATGATATATATAGATCTCTTAGATGCATTAGAAATTCAGTTAGTAGTTATGATAGTTTAGAAAAATAATTTTGTTTCGGGAGACACTTCAATGCCATATCTTGCATATATGTTGTAACCTAGAAAGTAGGCCTGTGACCCATTTGATTATAGCCCGCATGTTGCCAACATATAAGCATTTTGATTATCTGATATATTGAGCATTTGAATCTTCCATTGCATTCTATATTTGTGTTGTTTCTGTTGTGTTTACTCTAGCTGTATGGTTTGGATAGTTCATTCTTTGGACCCTCCATCCATGACTGCACTAGTTTTAATAATGCTTCATGACTTATGCTCTTCTCTCAAACATCTATACAGAAGTGGGCAGGTGTGGTAAGGTTCAAAACAGTAAGGATATTGACAAAAGATACATGAATTAAAAAGATCCATAAGCCACAATTTTTTTGATATAATTCCTCAAAGAGATGTCATCTCATGGAATGCAATGATAGTGGGATAAGAACTAATTGGTTCATGGAAAAAGTATTTAGAAAGTTTCAAGCAAAATCAAACAATATGTAGAGGCATAGACATAACACATGAATTGTTTGGCAAAATCCCCAAAAGAGATGAGGTCTCAAGGTGAACCCAAGGCAAGTGTGATGCCTAGTTGGCTCTACTATTGAGACTACTTTTCAGATACTTTGTTATGATTTGTGTTATTGAGTATTGTGTGTATGGTTTATACTGTCTTCACAGGATCATGGACATTTATGTTTAGATATGCATATATATATGTGTGTGTGTGTGTGGACATTATTTTGGATCATATACAGTATTAGATGATTTAATTTAATTAAAATTTTCTAATTATGTGTTTTATATGATTGTGTAATTAATTTTACAAAAATGAATATTGTCTTATTAATTACAAAATTTAATGAATTATTTCTTTTATTCGTAGAAATTCTAGAAGTTTAATATTTATTTATACGTTACTTCGGCTATTTGTTCCATGATATACTGATGTTCAAAATTGAATTTTGCAGGTGGGTAGCCCAGATCCTTTTAGTTCGGAGGCATTCTCAAGATACCTATGATATTTGATTTTTTTAATTATCTGTGGCTAACCTATATTGGATTAAAAAGGTAATTCACTGTGTGGTGGGAGTTATTTGGGTTAATTATCTTATTTTTTTATTTAATTATTCATGTGGATTATTATTATTATTATTATTATTTATTTTTTTTAATAAAGGGGTAAAAACTTTATTGAACTAGAAAATCAAAGCACATCAAGAGAGTACAACAAACCCACCAGGGGTCAAAAGCCCAAAACAAGGCAATCAAGCAACACCCAAGCAACATCTCATATCCTCCATGACAAGATTTACCAGCTCCTAAGAAAGGTCCTCAGGCAGGCTTCCCCAGTCTTCCACAATCCAATTCCCCATCCACTCAGATGCCCTTTTACCCATGCCATCAACTACTTTATTCCATTCTCGTGGAATATAGAAAAAGGTGATAGAGTCCAAAACCTCTCCCTACAAAGAAAGGATATGCCTGACCACCATAGCTAGCTTCTAATTCACCTCATCTAATTGCCTCCTATTTAGCAAATCAATCATAATCTGGGAATCTGACTCACAGATTATCCTTCTCCAACCAAGGGCACAAGCCCATTTCAATGCCAAAAGAATAGACAGAGCCTCCATATAGTTACTGGTTTGTTGATCTCTATATATCAAAAAAAAGAACTCAACCTCCCCGAGCTATCCCTACCAATACCACCAACCCCAGCATGCCTAGGGCTGCCTCTGGAGGACCCATCAATGTTAATTTTCAGCACCCCAAGAGGAGGGGGATTCCAATGACCACCTCTCTGAACCTTCTCCCTGGCACACCGATGCAGCCCAAGTAGAGGGCCACACCTATGACTGTCAGGAAGCCCCAAAGTCTGGACTACTCCCATATCTCCAGGGTCCACTGAGACGAATAAATCACACTTAGAAACCAAAGTCTCTTGAAGAAGCCCCAAAATTCTCAACCACAACTGTCGCACCTGAAGCTTCTTACCCATGAAGATCTTGCGGTTATGTTCCAACTAGATCTGCCAAAGAATCAAGCTGAGATCAATTTTCCAAGCTATTTGGAGGAAAGAAGTCTTGGCTGGAGAGTTCCCCAACCCCATCCAAAAGTCATCCAAAGAAGAGGCATGTCTGCGTGTTTGGTTCCAGACTCCCCACCAGAAGTGCCAAATCATTCTAGCAAAGGGAAACTAAAAAAAGAGGTGAGAAGTACACTTCTCAAGTAGGTGATAACCATCTACAGGTCCAGTGGCTAACCTTTTTGTGAAACTTATCAATAACATCCTACCAAAACACCTTGGGGAGCAATCGAACAACAATAGGAATACAAAGATAGACAAAGGGAAGTGAGCCGATATGAAATATGAGAATTTTAGCAATTCACCTTTGGATGGGCTTTAGAGTATTGAAGAAATAAATGAAGGACTTTCCCTCATTAATACTTTGTCCAGAAGCAGCCAAATAAGTATCTAGGACCTTCCTCAAGTTAACAACTTCATAAACTCTGGCCTTGCCTGTCAAAGTAGTGTCATCCACAAATTGTAGATGGGATTGGGGGGGTAGATTATTACCCCAACTCTACCCCCAAATGTTACCAAGCTCCACATGAGATTTAATAAATCTCCCAAGACCCTCAGCCATTAAAATAAATAAGTAGGGGGATAGGGGATCACCTTGCTGAAGGCCGCTAGACACGCCAAAAAGCTCAGAAGGCTCACCATTGACAAGCACCGAGAAGGAAGAAGAGGTGACACAACTCTTTACCCACTCAATCCAAGTGTTACCAAACCCAAAAGCCCTTAGAATCTTGGATAGGAATGCCTATTTAATACAATCATAAGATTTGGCCATGTCCAACTTAATAAACATAGCCTTCTCTCTAGAGGATGCTATGGAATGAACAGTTTCAGCCGCAATAACAACCCCATCAAGAATTTTCCTTCTAGCAACCAAACCTCCCCGGTCCTCAAAAATTAACCTAGCTAACCATGGCTTAAGATGTTCCACAATCAACTTTGTAATAATTTTGTACACCACATTACAAAGGGTGATTGGTCTGAAGAGATCCAAAGAGTTAGCCCCGTCCCATTTTGGGATAAGAGCAAGAAACATGGCATTCATGGCTCTTAGCATTTGGTTATTTTGTTGAGATTCTTGAACAACCTTGAGAAGATCATGCTTTATAACCTCCCAAAACTCCTGGAAGAACTCAACAAGAAACCCATCAGGCCTTGGTGCTTTCCTTTTCTTCATCTGAAATACATTATCCTCTAGCTCCTTTAAGTAGATTAGCTTGACCAAAGAGTCATTCATTTCACTAGTTACTAAAGTCAGGATATAATCCAAGATCAAAGCTTCCTCCTCAATGGCAGGAGGGGAGATCTCATAAAACAAAGCTGAGAAGAACTAAACATTCTCTTTCACAATTTCATCAAATGAATACAGCAGGACACCCTCAAAGGACCTAAGAGAAGAGATGATATTACCTAGCCTTCTATCCTTAACAGAGTTGTGAAAAAATGCAATGTTCTTATCACCTTCTTGGATCTAGTCAATGTAGGAATTTTGCTTCTAGAAAATTTCCTCCTGCCACTCCCATTCCTCCACTTGCATCACAACCATAGCTTCCAGCTTACCATTAGCCTCAGTAAGACCATGGTCTTGAATCTGCTATGTAATGGACTCCAAGTGAGCTTGAGCTGCCTTTTTGGCCTGAAAGACATTACCAAAATGGTGTCTATTCCAGCATTGCAACATATATTTGACATATTATAGCCTCTTGGAGAAGGAATACATTATAGTGCCATTGGCCAGCTTCCCCAACCGCCACAACTAGGAACCAAATCATGAAGAGACGAATCTCGAAGCCACATGAGCTGAAATCTGAAAGACCATTTTTTAGAATATCTAGAAAAGCATGCAAAAAAATTGATTAACCAATTGTCTGATCTCCACCAATCCAAAATCTCAGAGCTAGTCCTCCACCTGTCCCCAACCTAGAAGCTAGACACCAATAACCTATCCAATCTTTCTGAAATAGCGGCTTCCCCACTTCTCCTGTTATTCCAAGTGAAAACTCCATTAGAGGTTTTGATGTCTATCATGTTCAAAAGAGAAACATTATCCCTTAGGAGATCCAAGGAGGGATCCAACTGAGCCATACCACCCCTCTTCTCGTTAGGAGAGGAAATAGCATTAAAATCCCCTACCATAATCCAAGGAAGATAAGGATCCAGAGCGCACACATGTCTAACATGAAACCACAATTGGATCTTGCCTAGGAGATCAATTGAAGCATAGATGTTGGAAAGAAGGATTCTCTCACTTGAATCCATGTTGGAAGCAACCAGAGAAATAGAATACCTATAGGAGAACCACCACAAAGGGATAAATCTACGCAGATCCCATAAACAAGTGATCCCACCAGAGCTACTTTATGCACCCACACATTGACATTAACTTCTATCCCAGATCCCAGGAGCCAGATTCAACATACTTTCAACATACAACTTAGTCTCCTGGAGAAATACCAAATTAGGAGAGTGAACATGAATCAAATCATGAATAGCCTTTTGTCTAGGGATGCTATTCATACCCCTTACGTTCCAAGATAGCACAATCATCACTGAGATTGGGAGAAATGAGAATCAATGGTCCTCACTGATCCAGACTCCACAAGCATTTCCACAGCCATCTTTACCTTTTCTCGATCCTTCTTTCTGCTAGCCTTAAGAGGCTTCTCAGGAGCTCCCTTTTTAGGGGGCTTTTACTATAGGCCTAAAATAGGAGAAGCAGATTTATTTTTACCCTGGTCAGCCTTAACCTTCTCAACAGTGAGTCCCAAACCAGGGACAACAGAACGCTCAATAACCTCTATCAACAAACTTATCTCCCGCTTTATGGGAGCAAAGGATGGAAGATCTGTGTCCATCTGAACCTCTTGATCTCCCAACTGAGCAGCGTTGGAAGAATCAATAGGCTAATTTCCAAGTTGAATCTCTACTAAAGATCCATCTTCCACCTGCATACCTAAGGGGACACCTTCTTCCTCAACCAGGTCATCTAAGGCATCAAATCTATTCAAAGCCTCCTCTGCTTGCCTATCTCTGAGAGTTCTCTTTTGGCCTCGGCCTCTATTACGAGACTTAATTGGGATAAAACCCTCCTTATCAACAACCACCCCCTACAAGGGAGTCTTTCCTTTGTTCATCTTCAAGGTAGACTGAGAAGGGACATTATCCAAACTAGAAGCATGGGCAACTCTGGGAAATTTCGCTTGGAGGTGCCCATATTCATGACATAACTGACATCAGAAAGGCAATGCCTCATAGTCCAACTATTGGATCCAAGAAGAGGATCTGATGCCAATTTCAATAGAATCCAGCAATGGATTATTTAAGTCAATTTCAACACATACACGGGCAAAGGAAATTACCTTTTTATTCAAAGTTTGTTGAGATGGGCCAATAGGCTTTCCAAGCAAAAGAGCCACCATCTACAGTATATCACTTCTCCAACATTCTAGAGGTAGGCGAGGGAGACACACCCAAACTGGAACCCTAGAGGGGAGATCCTTCATAGAATTAAACCCTGCATACTAGGGTTTAATAAAAAGTCCCACTTGCTTGTAGAAATAAGGCCCACCTTCAAAAGCCCTATTCCTATTAGCCACACAAGAAAAATCCACCATGAAGAAATTGTTAGCCGCCACCATAATGTCAATATCACCCTCCAGGTTCTAGGTCTTATGAACCCAAGATTCTAGAAAAGGGAGTGACACCTGCATCCCCATAAACTTATAAATCAACACATGTTTGCTATAATACTCCACATCCTCGACCACTGAATCTGATTGGATCACCAAAATTGGACAATCTTGACATCTCTCCAAGCAGCCATTCACCTTTTGCACTCTGAAAACACCATTTTTTGATGAACCCTCATTAGTATTAGCCATGTTTAGATGGAATCTATCACCAGAAGGAGAAGATGCCTGATCCAGCCTGCCCCCAGACACATGCATCACCATGCAGAGAAAAGGCATCACCTCACCTGTAGGAATAATGAATCAGCAAAAAGCAAAGGAAAAGACTGCATGCAAAGCCCCCTGGGCCCGATCAGTGTCCCAACATAATCCCTGAAACACAAAATCTCCCCCCATGAAAACCCTACACCCAATCGCACCAACATAAAATAGAAAAAAGCCCTTAGAGGCCGCAGTGGGCATGAAAACCCTACCATAGGCCTGTCAGACCAGAGGAAGCTCGCGCTAGAAAACTTGCCATCCCAAAAGATTCAAAGTCATAAAACCATTATTATTTCTTATTGTGATAGTGTTGGGGGATTTAAATGAGTTTTATTCATTTAGTTGTTATTTTATTTTGTGGTTGAGTTTAACATTTGAGGAAGTTAAAGAGTTTATTATTTCTTTTAAACTTCCATTTGGGAATTTGAAGGTGGGAGGTTGAGCATATTATTTAATTGGGAATTTTATTCTTTTTTGCATGCATGCATGGGTTTGGTTTTTTTCCTCTCTTGAGTTGAGAAGAAGAAATTGGAGTTTGCATTTTGCTGAAGAAGTGTGGATGAAGGAGAGTAGGAAGGAGCTAAATTTTTTGTTTTGAGAGGGTTTTGCTGTTGATTGGATTCCATATTTTGGGCTGCTCCTAACTTGGAAAACCAAGGTAGAGTTTTATATTTTTAATTTTTCCATTGTTTTGTATGAAATTTGTGTGTATGGAAGAGTTTGTTAAATTTGCAAATTGTTTGGCATTTCTGGTTTATGTATTGTGGGGGTTTGGGTTGTATAGAGAGTGGATCTCCCCTGAGGAGTTAGAGCCTCCCTTGTGTGGGGTTGAGAGAGGCGTGGAGCCTCTCTTGGGGAAATTTGATGGGCATTGTGTATAATGGTGGTTGGGATTGGTTGTGGTGTTTTGGTTGTGTTGTGGCATGGATGGAAGGGTTATGGTGTTGTGGTTGTGCTATGGCATGGATGGAAGGGTGGTGGTGTTGTAGGTATGTTGTGGTATGGATGGAAGGGTTGTGATGTTGTGGGTATGTTGTGATGTGTGGGTTTGGAAGGAATAAGGAGACGATGTTTATGGATGTGATTGTGCAAGAGTTATATTTTTGTTAATGTGATATGTTGGTATTCCCCAAGAGTGATGGGAATCCCCTCTCTCCCCCTTTTCAAGAATCTAGAATGAAATTATTTGTGTGTGAGTCAACCAATTGGGAATTTGTGTTGCTATGTGTTTTAGTATGTAAATTATTTGATTTGTTGCAATGTTTATTTGTTGATTCTTGAGAATGTGTCCTGCTCGGGGGAGGGCTTGTAAAATAAGCCCTATGGTTGGGTGGAGAGCAGGACTAGGCTACTCATTTGGTTGTAAAAATTAACTCCAACCAAGAGAAGGGATGTGATTGAGCTTGTATGCTCTAGTTAAAAGGAAAATCAAATATGTTATGTATCTATTTGATTTACAATTTTAGTGTAAAAGAATACTCTCTGTGAATCTGTTTGTACAAGAGAGAAATTAATAAATTTAATTTGTTTTTCTCTGGCTGGAAAATACCTCTATTTATAACTGAATTATCTTTGGTTTGGGCATTACCAAATTGTGTTTTATTGAAGCAATTTTCATAAAAATTCCTATGTATTATTATTTTTGAATAAATTGGATACGTCTAATGTTATTACTGATCATTATTTCTGCTCAGAAGTGTGGATTTCATACTTGTTGTTGTAACTGGTAATGATATATTTTTAAAATGTAAAATATTTAGAAATTATTGTTTGAGTAGTAGATTTTGGTGCCTATGGAAGCCGTGGGCCTCCATGGCTACCACAACTCTTTGGGACTCATGGGGAACCACAACCCCTATGGTCAGCTAGCTATGGCAAGGCATCGGCTCAATCGAGCCCCTTTTCCTATACAATAATTGCTATTAATTATATGAGTTGAAAACATTTTGTATTATTGCTATTATCTGATTAGTGTTGGTTATATATATATATATGTTATACATACATACATACATATAACATAATTGTTATTATCTTTTCATGTGATTATTTTGAGAAAGATCAATATTTGTGTATGTATACTTTCAGATTTTTGTATGTGTATTACTATATATATATATATATGTATGTATGTATGTATGTATGTATGAATACATATATGTATGGTTGAATATATCTGAAGTATTCGAATGCTGTTAATTACTTTACTAGATAGATTTTGATGTTATCAAATGGTGATTAGTAGATTTTGTAAATCTCTAATTTTGGTTAGCAAGTTAAATTGATATGTTATAATGAAGTAAGATGTTTTAGTGATCATTCATTGTATTTGTGTGTTTTTTTTATGAATACAATTATATTGTTATTCTAAATCCATTTGTTGAATTTAATTGATTTCTTTATATTACTTTGATCATTATAGTAAATCATTTTGACAATGTCTGACTAGCTTAAACTTTATCTTTTCTAGTTGTGCAAACAAGAAGGAAACCCTGAGGAACTTCTTTACCATTTAGGATTTTCATAAAACAATTAGGTAAATTGATCTTTTAGAATTTGTTTTTGAGTTATTTTCTACAAGTAGTTAGTCTTAGAAAACAAAAAAACAATTTAGTCTTTTTGTGTTCATGTTCATTCTTATGGTAATCATAAGGGTGGGCATGACAACAAGCCCATACAACTTCAACATACACACCTTATATCATGCTACTCTACTTTGCAATATACAAACTTTATGCAAATGCTCATCATCTTCAATAAATCATACATACAACAATGTAATTTAAAAATGGGAGACCTTCTGATTACATTGCCAACAAGTATATTTGGACATGAAAGTGATAAAGGATGACCTTGAAAGCATGTCAAGGTCCACGAATGTAGAAAAATGAGGTGCATTATATTGCAGACTTAGAAATTCAATTAACTGGTTCAATCATTAGAAGATGCTAATACAATTTCTTTCAAAGTTTTCTTTAGTTTGCATCAATACTAGGAACATTGAATAGAATAACATAAAAAACAATAGACTATGAGATCGTAAAACCAAAATGTTATCAATAGGACATAACAATAATTCATCTACTATAACTTTAAATCCTAAAAATAAACATTTAATACATATTCAAAGCCCCTCCAAAAATAGAAATTAGGAAACCAATTAATCTATCATCTACCTCAGCTTTACAAAAACAAATCCTAATTTTTTTTTCAACAATCCACATCTTAAGAAACTAATAAATTCAGTATCCATATCCAAAAAGAACCTAAACCATACAAAACATTTTCAAAATAACAATAAATTCATCATCCACCCTAATAAGAAAACAAAATGGTACGCCACTAATTGAAACCCAACCAATTAAATTTAGTCCACATGAAGTCTGATTGAATTTGTATCAATTTGTCAAAATATCCATAGATTATTATAACCTGAAGATTTACATGTTAATTCTTGCATTCAAAAGTGTACCAAATAATGTATATGCATACATTTTACAGAAAACATTAGTGAGGTACTTTGGACACAAACTCAAACCCATAGAACATATCAATCAATCATAAGACCAAAGCAAATAAAGAAGAAAAATACATAGAACAATCTACAATTCATAAAACACATATTTTAGAAAGATCAAGAGGGTCTAACCTAGTCCTACAGTCTATCCCTTCACTTCTCTTCTTTTTCCTCCAATGTTCTCATGGAGAACACCATCTCCCCCAAATGCATACCCAGTATCCTTTTATAGAACTTAAAAATTATTTTATTTTATGTAATTTAGAGATACTCCTACTAATAGAAAAGTGAAGATAAATGAGTTTTTTAACAATCTAAAAAATAAACAAACACTCAAACTAAGTGATGAAATTTAAAAATACATCTTAATAAAAATAAAACTAACCTTTTTGAAATTGCATGCTTTTATACTCTCTAGTTAACAGAAGGAGAATAATCCAAAATCATGCAAAACCAATTGTAAACTTTATTTATAAAATAAAATCTATTAGTTATCTCATCTCTATATTCGCATGATTAATTAATATTAATCTAATAATATTTTTCATTAATATCCTATTAAAATTAAATTTTATTTTCTCCTCAAAATAAAATTCTAATCAATTATCTATCTATAATTTATCTTTCCAATTTTATTTGATTATCCAAGAGAATTATAGAACAATTCATTTCCAATAATTTACCACTCTAATAAAGTGGAGTGAAATGAGCGAAATTGACTCATTTTGTGTAAAAGAAGAAGAAAATGAGAATGAATTGAGGAAGGATAAAGAGGATATTCAGAGATCGAAAAAAAACTCTTCTACTTGAGGATAAAAGGAGAAAAATAACATAGCTAGAGATAAGGAGAATGGAGAAAGAAGCAAAGGTCATAACTTGGATTTAAAATCAAAAGATAAGGGTGGTTGATTCGTGATGAGAAATGTTGTTGGGATTGCCAAGATCAGAAAGCAAGAATTGAGATATACTTCCATAAGCTACGAGAACATAGAATAAGCCTAATGATATTATCAAAATTTAAGTAAAATGTACAAAGAATCCTTGCATATATAGGCAAGGTAGTGGAGGTAGGAAGGTAGGACACAATGACTGATTACCTCTCCAAAAGTGCAACACTTGTCTAGCTCAAATGACATGTTTTTGAGCAAGTGGCAAGTATGCATGCATTAGCTGTCTCACAAAGTGAAGGCACATGTATCAACCACATGAGGTGAGATAAAACTCTAAAAGTCCCTAAGTGGAGACTTAATCTAGTGTGAACATGACTCTCCTAGGCAGGCTAAAAGCTAACTAGTTTGATAATGTCACTTTTTACACTAACACCCCTTAAATGCAACTTAGGGAGTAGTGATACAAATATGATGGGTCCCAACTACTAGGCCATGTTAGGTACCCATGTACAACAAATTTATCATAAGTGGAGTAAAGGAGAAAACCCAGTGGGAAATAAAACTCCTCTCTAAAAGAGAAATGATGCATAATAAAATTATACAAGTGAATAAGAAGAAGAGGATAGAAGGAGGACTCAACATGACCCCTCAAGGACTAATTATATCACTAATGTACAATAGACGTTCCCCCTCATAGGAGAGAAAAGAGAGAAGGTCTATGTGACCCCCCAAAAAATGAGAATGAATAAACTCCATGCGAAGAAATGTTTACTCCCAAAACTGACATGAGAAGAGAAACCATGCAGCCTCCCCTCAAAATACATCCTATAGTACTGGTAGATGCTTGACATTGAATGCTGAAGATGATCCATGAACATTGAACAACATTTCTCCCCTTGGGAACAAATAGAAGCACATAAGTGTGCAAATGATCTTTCCATTCCAGATAGGAATATGCAGGAAGAAGGATAAATGTCTTTGAATTTTGCACATGAATCAAATACGTAGATGATGCCCATGATGGATTTAAAGGCTACTCAAGTATCTCCAAGACAATGCTATTAGGTGACAAGTGCTGATATGGTGACTGAGTCAAATATGTGGACTTATGAACATTTGCATAATCTATCACTATAAAAGTTGATGTAGGCAAAGCAAGAGCAATAATATCTAAAGAACTAATGTATGGAATGCCAATGCATGCCATGTGGCTACAATCCAAATCCGATGTGAATTCCTACTACAAAGGATCTATGTAAGCCCTTTGTGAAGCCTCTCTGAACTTTGTAGTAGCAAAAAAACTGTCATCAAATAGAAGAAAAATATCCTCAATGGTGTCTTCCAAATATGCAATGCAAGAATCTACAGACATAGATGATATGTTCGGTAGAAATCTATCCCAATGTGGTGGATTTGGAAAGATAATATTAAATCTTGGTGCAAGGAATCTTTGGAAGTTATCAAGGAAGCAAATCTAGATTCAAATGTAGCATTAGGTGATGGTGGGAATGAGATCTCAATGCAATTCAACTAACTAGATTGTTCATCCCCAAATGATAGTGTCTCACAATATGTCTAAGTGAGAGTAGATGATTTTTCTATAGGTGATGGATTATATTGATCAGATAGAGCAATACCAGGATTAAGAAGTTGTGTCATTTTATCAATTTTTGAGACATAAATTCTTCTATTTGTTGAAAGACACAAGACAATTGAGAGGGAGGGGTGAATCAGTTGTATTAAAACTTTAACTTCTTTAAACCAAAATCACTTTCACATTTGCTTAAACTAACTCCTTATTCTGTTATGAACATTAACCATGAATAGTAGAATTAAAGCATGAACACATCAATGCCATACACACATGAACACCATATTTTTACGTGGAAAACCCTAAATAGGGAAAAAACCACTGTGAGTGTTAGCTCACAATATAATGTAGTAACAATACCAAATATCAAAAGTGGCTCACTGCCAAAGGACTCACTACCCAAAAGAATGGCTCACTGTTGAGGGTGGCTCACTGCAAAAGGGTGAACTGATTTAGTAGCATCTACACCATGCCTGAGTTTAGTTCCATTGAAGCACAATATATCTCCTCTATTCTACTCCGCTTTTACACTTCGCACTTATCTTCGCATCTTCACACAATCACACTTCAAACACAAATTCATTACATAAATTTATACCTATCATTAACCTTGGAATGAATATCATGGTTGGCATTACATTCTACAACCATTGGACCTTTCTCCAAGGTCGACATACATACATAAATCATATTAGGACTAGACCTAAACAAACTTGAGGGGTAAATGAATGAAGGATGAACACACAATGGCTTAGCTTAGACCCAAATACATCCTCACATGATTGGACACGCTTTCACAATCCATAAGTCACCTCCACAATAAATGTGACAAACCAGGTCGGCCAGAACTTATGCACATATCAAGAACACTTAGAAACATGCTTGCAAGATCTTCATTGTAGCTTGCAGATCAAGCACATGCCTTCAACACATTTTGGAGACATCCATGGAAAACATAGAATCACTTGGGAGCTGAAAAATCTAACCACAACAGATCTCACTTGAACACAACATATATCACTAGAAGAACATATCACAGACTACTTATCAGACACTGTCAAACTCTGCTAATCACTAGCTTGCCTTCCAGAGCACCAAATGACAAATACTTTGGAATAAAGATGACTAAGGACCTTATAATCTTAAGTCCAAATCTACAAAACTAAAATCCAACCTGTGGAGAAATGTGGAGCAAAACACTTTCTCCCTATCACTCTGCAAACCTTGCTAGGCACAATCTTCAAACTGGTGAATAGAACTTTTTTTGCACAATGATCTGAAACACCAAATTTTGGATTTAGAATCTTCAAACACTTCTCTAAAGTAAATCCAAAGCTCATACTCTGATCTTCAATACAGAGAAAATATGGAACAGAATACTTAGACAGTGTTCTTCAATCAATCAACAAACAACAATATCAGAAGATATAGTTGACACAAATGACAACACAGACATCTTGACATCAATGACAACACCAGTTAGCGCATACTTGAAACACTATTGTATGCCTTTTCATCCCATAATATCCACATTTTATTTTCTATTTATTACAAGTATTATGAACGATACTCATATGGAAGTCTTGTGTCTGAGAGACATGATCAAATTTGCAACAATATCCAAAACAAAAATGTAAGTTTACCCCCCAAACTAAAAATGTGGGAAGAAGTGTGGAAGTGTTTTGGACACAACATAATGGAAGTGCACTTGACATGACACAATAAACCCTCCAAAATGAGTAGTGCTGAAACATAGCCCCCTAGAAAAAATACAAGTGAAAGGCACAATGTGGTTAAGTTGGGATGCTTAAATCAACCGTTTATAATACACAGTGATTTTTACAAAATTGTAATACAAAACTTAATATTTACAATTGTAGATAGATTCCTTGCTAAATTCTATTAAGTGTTAAAAAAGTTTACCAATTTTTTGATAATCGGGGTGAAAGTTATGCCCGTTAAAAATTAGGCAATATATTTAACTTTGGAGGCCAAAACTTTGTTAAAACATCACAATTTGAGAAATGTCTCAAACCACATTGTTGGAAACAAAATTAAATTTTTGTCAACTATAAATTTGTCAAAATTTGCCTCCGTGGGAAAAAATTATGGAAAAAAGAAAATGTGCCCCCTTATGAGCACTATATAGATTTTGGTGGTCATTGTACACTCAAAATTGCAACCTCAGTTGCCTGGGGCCATCAAGTCAGATTTTGGCATGCACATGGACCCTTCCATCCTTGCCATGGGGTGAACCTTCATGTCACTCTCGCTCTCGTGGAAGTAGCCAGTTGAGAGGAGGCGAGACACGAGGGTGGTCTAGCTCATTGGAGAGATGGACTTCACGGAGAGGGGTCAACACGTACTGAGGCCTATGTTGTTGTGTACTTGTGTCGATGTTTTGTTCAATGATTATGATTGTAGAGATAATCCTATGACCCGAAGGGTCACTAGTCAATCTTCTCCTGTTGGGGTTTATGATATTCCACCTTTGTGTGGGTAAACTATTGTTCTCATTGATGGCTTGTTGTCTTTCAAAGTATTGGATGAGTGCTT
The DNA here is from genome assembly GCA_027924645.1 of Cunninghamia lanceolata. NCBI lineage: Eukaryota > Viridiplantae > Streptophyta > Pinopsida > Cupressales > Cupressaceae > Cunninghamia > Cunninghamia lanceolata. Next base: position 861,799 of record BSBN01000197.1, read on the forward strand.
GTTGTAACAAGAGTTGCCTATGTTCTTCTATTTGTTGGATGACTAGTGGATCCTGTTGTGATCACAGATGGATTTCCTCTATCTCATCGAGGATTTCCCTCACCCGCTCACCTCTTAATCCTGAGTACATTCATAAGCTGAGACAAGAGATAAGCGTATGTGAGCTAACCTTGACTAGACCTAGGGTTTGACTTAGGGTTTGCTTTGACCTAAGGTTTGATTATGTGTTGACCTTGTATGACCTGTGATGGAATCAAATGTTTGACCAATTATTGACTATGGTTGACCTCAGTGATGGAATCAAGGGTTTGAAAATTACTTAAGTGCCTAATGTTTTTGTTCTTTTTTGGGTTTTATGAATGCAATACTATATGAAATGCAAAACTTTTTTTGCTTTTTTTATGTTTTTGGAAATAGAAGATGCTTTTTAATCTAGGAATCAAAGAATGAATGCAAGCTATAATGAATTTACCTAATGCAATTTAACTATGTTTTTGGGGTTTTTCAAATATTTGGAATGAATTAATCTAAGAAAAGAAATTGCATGTAAATGAATTAAACTATGGAAACAAATTACTCTAAGAATGCAAGATCTAACTATCCTATCAAGGCAAAAGCAATAAGATTACTGATCCCAAGAGAAATTTTAGTTATCTAATTACTACCAATTGACAGAAAGCATAGAGGAACCTAAAATAAAGAAGACTTGTGAGCCTCCACTACCCTCAGATTTCCTTGTATAGCAACCTCGTATCCTCTTGTAGCAGCAAGGAATCCTCTTGGTGACAAGATGACAAAAGAAGCAAAAGAAGATTTAGAAGCTTTGCAAAGAGATCTCAATGAGAGCTTTTGATGAGCACTATGGCTTGTTTTGAGCAGCGTATGGACGCGTGATGAGCTTTATGTGAAAGCTTGATGAGCAATGAACAAAACAAAAGGCTCCTATGTCCTGTATGAGCATGATAATGTTGAATGTGGAGATCAATAAATTGCAAGAGCTATGTGCACAATGAAATTGCCTCCCCTATTTAAAGCTATGCAACAATGAAATCTTTGAAGCTTTGGAGAACTAAAGAAAGAAATGAAGAAAGAGGCTCAAAGGCCTGTGAAGAAGCTTGAAAAAGCTTGTGAAGATGAGACGAGTATTCTCCTGCAACTTGCTCAGCTTGGAAAATAATGAAGATGGGAGGGGTATTTATAGGTTAGAATAGCTCATGAAAGGTGGAATTGATTAAGAAGTTAACTCAATTTAATTGAAGAGTTAACAAGCTTGATTGAGGAGTGAACTAGATTGATTACGGAGTGATGAAGCAATGATAACTTATCACTGAAGAAGAAATGGAGTTTAGAAGAATGTATGGGAATACATGAATTATTAACTAAAGTTGAAATAGAGGTAATTATGCACGTGTGGGTTCATGAAATAGTTATCTCTATTTTTGGCATGAAATTCCATGCAAGCAGGAAGAAAAACAGGTGAAAACATAGGTATTTTTTGTCAAAAACTTGAGTTAATTCGCAATTGAAAAGATGACTAGGTCACCCATGGGTTGCCCCTTTCACCAGTTAGTTCACCTGGGGGGTGACCCTATTGTACAATAGGGTCTCTTGAGGGGAGATCCTGTTGCTTAGGGCTCTAGGTGAAAATTGACAGTTGTAGAATGATTTTGGAGGGAAGGATGCCATCAGGCTCTAGAAACAAGTTAAAATGATGTAAATGATATGGTTCACCCCTTTCATCAGTCCAAATCACCCATGGTGACTCTGGGTCACTTGAGGGGCGGCCCTAAACTAATAGGGGGTGACCTTGAAACAATTTTTTTCTAAATAGGTCATGGAACTTCCGGGAGCATGTTTGGGCACATACAAACTCCTTTTTGGGTGCCATTTTTTTTGAAAGTGCATGATTTTTCAAGAGATACACAATGGTGCTATTAGTTTTCTTGAAAGTGTCATGAATTTCTACTTTAAGACCATTTTTCTAAGGGTATCTTATCAGTCTCTCAAGCCCTAAAAAGTTTGGTAACCAATTGGAAGGTGAGTTGGATGGGTGAGGAAGAAAGAATGGATGGGAAAGTTCAATTACAAGAAATAGATGAATACAAGGCTTAGGGACTAAGTTGCAAGCATAGGAAACAAGAATCGACAAGTGTCAAAAGTGACGGGAGAGAGAAAAAGAAAAAAGGGGAAATAACACGAGGAAGAAAAGACACATCACCAAGAGAATTGCTGCTAAGAGGATGTTATTTCATGCTTACATGTACATGACAAGGATTATGACTCATCATCGGGGTCTTCATGGAGGTTGTGCGTGATTTTGGTGCTTACATATTTTGCCCCTTGGGGACGGTAGTCTACATGAAAGGTAGGTACCATTCCCAAACTAGGCCTTCCCTATTGTCAGTTTTCTCACAATTGTACCTACAATAACTAGTATTAGTATGGCATCTGAATATATCAAAATGAACAATGAAAACTAAAATGACGAACATACCATAGATCGTTTGAGCTTGACTAGTTTGCCTTTGTCGGTGAGTCCTGTAGGGATGAATGCACACAAAACAAACACATGAGAGATGCATAAAATAAATTGAATACATGATAAGATAGAGATGAGGAGAATAGATTCTCCTTTTATTGCAAATTTTGAAGAACATATTTGATTTTTAGGGATTTTTCAGGTTTTATAATTTTTTAAGATTTTTTCAATTTTCTGATTTTTGTGGTTTTTCTGTAGATTTTGCAAATGTTTGATTTGACACTCCTTAGGTCTTTGGAAGACCTATATTTATTAAAGGAATCTCTACCCTTTCCCCCTTGCATGGTGAGACTTGTGTACTTGACTACATAGTTTTTCTCATTTGACTTGTTGGAGAAGTGACTTGTGCTCAGACATTGTTTTACACTTTATTGTTACAAGACCTGATTTGATGAGATTCATACATAGCTTGAGTCAAAATCTTGTACTTCACTTTCCCTTTGTGCACATGGTTGGATAGAGCTTTTATTTTTCTAATGAAAATGCATACCTAAGATAATCACATATGGATGATGCAATTTGTTTTTGTCTTTTTCAGAATATATATATGAATGATTGTGACGATATGTAGATGCAATGACACAAGCATTGCTGAAATGAAATTTTTACTTCTATGGAATGCCATGAGTTATGACATTGACTTTATTGCTTTGGAACTCCTTTTCTGAATTTGGTATGAATGCAATGTGGAACAAACAACATGACTGCTCTTTAGTATGATTTTTAATCCAGGGGATTGCAGGCTATTTTTCTATAAGAGACCTAATCAAGTCTGTGAGATAGGGATTTTAGAACTCAAGTGGCAAGCGGGAGTGAAAATGGAGTGCTTCTGATTTTGGGCTTTGCTAAAGGCTAAACAATGATCCTTATCTGATAAGACAATATAAAAAGCTTTCAACTTAGGCAAGTAAAAACTTTTATTAATGTTCACTAGACTTAGATCATAGATGGAAAGAAAGATAGACCCAGGGTAAAGGATAAATGGAAGAGAACCAGTGTCCCTAGATAGAAGATGATCCTGAAGACTACTAGGCTCTTGGCTTTGCTTAGCTAGTGCATGTGTGCTTTGTACCTTTCTCTTTTATTGTCTCTATTAGAATGTCACCCTTGAGGCTTTGAGCTTAGACTGATCTCCACCCAAGAGTACATACATTCAACAATCTTCTCTCTTTCACTCTTTTTTGTATCTCTTTCTTTTCACTTTTTCACTTTTTTTGTATTTTCTAGAACGCCTCACTTGACTTTTCTCATTTTTTTGGATTTTTCACTTTTATGAAAAATGAATGCTTTTGGAACTTTTGATATGCAATAATTTGATCTCTCAATTCAATACTCTTATTTTGATCACTCATTTTTTTATTCATGCATATTTTAGATTGCTTCCTTTAGAGTTTTGATCCTCTTGACAACCATTAGCTCTGATACCAAATGTTGAAAATGAAGGTAGAACTGCTGCTATAAACTTTAAAATTTTGTGTATGCAAAGATGAAATAAAGATTAATCTATAACAATTAATGAACAATTGATTTGCACATTCAATCCAATGTAGAAGAGAAGAGAATAGAAGAGAAGAAGCTTGCAAAGTATTTATAGGGAGAAACCCTTTCAGGAAAAAACTCCACACTCAAAGATGTTTCTTGCTTGTATTAAATCTCTTTGGAAAAGATTACATTCAATACTGAAATTCCTCTAAGTCCTTGATGTACTTCACAAAAATCTTTTTGCTTTTTTCTCTAAGTCTTTTCAAAAAACTTATTTCTTTTTTCTTCTTAGTCTTTTTCCTCTTTCAACTCTCTAACAAATGTATGGGTTTTTTAATTAAATAAAAAAACCCTCATTTAATTCAAAAGCTTGAAACTCAAATTACAATAAATTGTAATTGATAACATAGATTCTAAAGTTCATGCAAAAACCAAGATCACTTAAATTGAGAAGACTAAACTCAAATAGAGTCAAAGCTCTAAGTTAACTGCCCCTTCATGATGTGGGCACCCAAGATGGCTAAATATAGCTATCCAAACATCAAACTTATCACCAAATAAAAGTAACATAAAAAATTCCTCCATTTGGGCGTCCATATTTGCCCAATGAGTTTTTGTTAACTGAAGTGATCAAATACACATCAAAATCATGCAAACAACATGCAAGATTGATGTCCCCAAGGTTATTCTGAAGTATCTTGTTCTGTACATGCAAGTGACATGCAAATTGTTGGCAAGAGACACTGTGTGGCTTCATGAGTGTTGTCATTGATGGCAACAAAGTCCATCCCACACATTCGTAGGACATGGTGTGTCTATACCGGAAGTCAGATTGAAGAGTATTTTGGTCCGGTGACTAAGAACAGAGCATGGAGCAAGGTTCGACAATCAGGTCCGGATCTCTCAGAGGAAGTATCTTAGTAAAGTACGGACTTAGGGAAGTCAAGATGAGTATCTTGACTATTAGATTCCACGGATTGAGCCTCCGATGATGAAAGAGTGAAGAGATATGAGAACCTAAGTATTGGGTTCCTGTTTGGCAGAGTAGACAGAGGAAGAACTGACCGGCAGAGCATCAGACCTTAATCCGGATGAGATATTGATGGTGATCAAGGTTCTTAAGGTATCATTCATGATTGGCCAACATGATTGATGACTTCTATAACTATCTTTTTGATACGCATCACTTGGTAAGCATGGATTCAACCGACAGACCAAAGTTTGGGAAAACATTGAGTATTCTAGATGCCGACTAGAAAGATATTGAAATCCTTTGTGTGGATATATATACCAGATGGATTTCAGTGAAAAGGTGTGTGTGGTGAATTGTGAAGTGTGAAGAAGAGTAAAGAATAGTGTGGAAATAAAGATAGAGGTCCGGTATGTGACAGAACAGCAACACTAAGGCAGAGGAAGAATGAAGTGCAATAGATCAGTATATTGAGCTTAACTTGAACTAAACCTAAGCATAGGTGGATGCTTCTCATCAGTTCAAGTACCTGGTTTCCTTCTATAAACTATTGTAGGCAGTGAGCCTCTGGTGAGCAGTGTGCTCGGGTAGTGAACCCTAATTGGCAAGTGCCATTTTCTACTACCTTATTCTTTTAACAGAGAATACAATCTTGGGTTAACCACCCCGTGGTTTTTCCCTTAACAGGGTTTTCCATGTCAAAAATATTGTGTCATGTGTGTTGAGTTTATTTTTGCTTCCATGGTTATGTATGGTTATATGATTTGATATTGCACTAATTGTTAAAGAAGACAAGAAAGTCAATTGATTAAAGATAACTAATTCACCCCCCCTCTCAGTTATCAACAATTGGTATCAGAGCTAAGTTCCTCTAGATAGAGCCTAACAGCTTGAGGAAGATCTAGGAATCTTAATGGATATGTATGGTATGAGGGAACAACTTCAGTCTGCTCTAGATGATCTTGATCAATCTCACTCTGAAGTCAATGAGCTAAGGGAAAGACTCAAACAAGCTGATGATTTCATAAATGAACTCAAAGAAAAACTAAGTATCTCAATGAAGAAAAGAAAGGAACTTCTTCAACAATTAGCAAGTCAAAATGAAGCCAATGATACTAATGAAGGTCTAAATGAGAAAACCAAGCTATGTGAGAAGTTATCAAAAGAGGTCATTATGGTAAGACATGAAATGGAATCAGGAGTTATGAAATTCACCCAAGAAATTGAAGAGAAAAGAAAGACTAAAGATAATCTAAAATAATCTCTCAAGGAGAAATCAGAAGACTGCCACAAAATGGATAGAATAATCAGGCATTTGGAATCTGATCTTGAAGAAGCTAGAGACAATGAAGAATAACTTGAGAAACAGATTGACACTCTAAAAAGGGATCTTCAAACAACAAATGAATACAAAGAGAAATTCAAGATAAGCTCTGCTCAACTTGAAGTTCTTCTTGAAAGCCAAAAGAGGGTAGATGACAAGCAAGGCTTGGGGTATGAGAAAGGTGAAAGCTCCAGATCCGGTCAGAAGAACTCTAGATTAGAAAATCCAAGAAACAGGCCTAGAAGACCTCCGATAAGGCAACCAAATGCTCAAAGATATCCATCCTTCAATGGATACTGCCACAATTGCAATAACTTTGGTCACAAAGCAAATTAGTACAGAAGAAGAATGAATCAGACTAATTCAACCTTCTCCAAACAATGTTTTAACTACAAAAGGTATGGTCACAAATCCCATGAGTGTAAAAATATACAAATGAACAATTCATTCAATGGTAGATGCTTTGCATGCAATAGAATGGGACATATGGCTAATCAGTGCAGATCAAGAGGATATCAATCAAATATGCGAAGAAATGTTGTTTGCTACAATTGCAATAGATCCAGTCATATTGCCAAATTCTACAGAAGCAAGAATCAAGACAAAAAGGGTCCGGTGCATCATAATCAAAACCAAGACAAAGGAAAGGGAAAAGTGAATGTAGATGAAATTCAAAGGGAGATGAACAAGATTTGGGTGATGAGGAGTACATAAAATGTTGTGGATGGATCCACACTAGAATCTGGCATTGATATTCCTTCCAAAAACTAAATAGACGAGCTCTGGCTCAGGGGGAGTCTCAAAAGAAAACAAGTTCCCCCAGCCAGTCAATTTGTGCCTAAAATTGGCACATGGAAAGTTGCGGATTAAAGGGTTCTTAGAGAAACATCTAAATGAGCCTTGGTAAAGATATGGAAGATCCGCAAGAAGTTTAGAAGAGGTTAATCTTCCTAGATTGATCTGATTTAACAGTCATCCGATAAGAACAAGATTCTCACAGTTAGATCCGGTATGACTCAAATTTGAGGTATCTTGATCTGTGGATAAGTGGAATGATTGGGGAAAGATAGATAGACATTGAATTGTGCATACCAGTGATCCAGAAAGATCTCTCAGAACAAGGAAAACAAGGCAACCGGAATAACTAAGGTTGTGCATTTATTGCAAAATGGAATTAGCGTTTGCGCAGAAATAAAAGGGTTCTTTGGTTCATCATTTGCACATTTCATTCAAAAAGAAGAGAGAAGGAGCTCTGCAACAAGTTATCTCAAACCTCTCAAAGATCAACTGCAGAAGTCGATTCATCCAAGCAACTTGATTCAGCTCATATCGTGAACCCTAGAAGCGTAAAGAGGTATTTTCTGCTCTTGAAATCTCTCTCTGAATCTCTGAAAAATGGCTACTCTGAATGTTGTGAAGATCACTGATAGGCCGCGCCCTAAATTCAAGAAACATCCCTATAAATCCCTAGAAGTTGATCCCCTAGGCGCATTTTCTAGCATTCCGCATGTAGAAGATATTAGGGTTTACATACATGCAAATATTGAAGAATTTGGGGAATCCAAGCTGATGGATATCTACCACAAGGAACTGATAGATGATTCATTTGATCTCAAACCCTAATACAAGGCTATCTGGGATAAGCATTTCAGTCAGTGCATCCATTTCCCCTATTTTGCAGAAGAAGAATGGGTCCGGTATGTTCTGAGTAGAATGCATGACAACTTTATGTGGTTAATGAGGCCATTTAAGATAACCAAGGATGCCATTAGGGCAGTTACTGAATTGTACTCATCTGGTGGGTTACCTACTCTCAAATCTGTTAAGAATCAGACAGTGAGTGAGGCAACAAGATCAAAATTTGACAAGAGAGCAATGACAATTGAAGATATCACTGATCCGGATATCAAGTTTGCCTCCATGATAATTGGTTACAAGATATACCACTCTAGCAGGGAAAATTTAGTACCTAGAACTGTAATTTACACTGCTTATCAGATGTTAAGGGAGAATACAGATTATGATCTTTGTGAGCTTCTTCTAAGCCAACTATTGGAAAACCTACAAAAGATCAAAAAGGACAAGAAAAACTCATTCAAGTATGGTGGGCTAATACTGTGTTTGTTCTTTTACTTTATGAATGAGCTTCCTGGATCTAGTGGTTGGATGTGGCAAAATGACATACCAATAGCCATACAAATAAGAGATTATTTACATGGAATTGGTGATACCAAGGCACAAAATACAACACTCTGGGGCTATTCCAAGAACTTTCAGAGTATGATGCAAGCCAGAGAGAATTCCCCAATCACTAGTTGAAAAGTATAAGGATACAGTATGCTTTATGGTAGAAACTGATCAATGCCTAATGGAGGAAGTGGAGCCAAGGATAGTTTGGATCATGCCAATGGGGTATGAAGTTGATGAGAAAATTCTAGAGCTGCATATCCAACATATGCTAAGTCAGCCCAAGGATCCTAAGGTAGAAAGGTTTGGAACCTACCAAGAGTTGAGTGTAAAAGTTCATGTTGAACTTAGATAACCAGAGATCAAGAGAAAAGTAAGAAGGGAAGTAGAAGAATTTGCCAAGAGGCATGGAATATAAAAAGAGGCAATTGATGCAAATAGAGCGAAGATGGAAAGGGAAGAGAAAGAAAGGCAAGAAACTGAAAAAGAAAGTGCTCCAGTGCAAGCCCCTTCCTGAACCAGATCCTCTAAGAGCTCTGCACCTACCACCTCCAAGAGTCGGAAAGCATCAAAACTGGAAGTAAGAACATCCAGAAAAAGAGAGAAAAGAACTAAGACAAAGGCCACAAGGTCTTATAATAGTCAAAAGGATGATGAAGAGACTGAGTCAGATGAGGAGGTCAAGAAAATGAAGAAGAAGAAGAAAACATCCAGTGAACCCTCTACCGGTCAAGGCAAAGAAGAGAAGGTAGAGGAATTTGTTGAAAAGCCTACTCTCCGCATTGATGATATCATCAAATCAGTCACTATGGATGGGAACCTAAAACTAATGACTGATTTCTATGATGAATATAATGAAGCTGACTAGAAGATCCTACAAGATGCTACAGTCAGGTATCTTAATATTTATAACAAAGCATTCATTGAAATCATATCCCTGATTCCCAAAAGCTTAGAGAAGGAACTTGAGATAAGAAAGAACAATGCCATGGCAAAAGACCTAGAAATCTGGGAGCAGATTGCTTTCCAACTTTATCCCTCCATCACTCTAAAGCAAATAAACATGATCTTCAAAGATTGTAAGGACAAGTTCTGGAGCAAAGCTAGAATGAATAAGCTTATCCTCGGAGAGACTGATCAGGTGGCTAAAGAGACTGAAGAGATCCTCAGGAATGCCTATAAAAGATTCAATATTCCTGTCATAGAGGACTTAGGTGATGAACTCTCTGCCATGGATGACAAAGAAGAATCTACTGAGACAATGGAAGAAGAGGGAAAGGAGACAAATGAAGAGAAAGCTAAGGACTTAGATTCCTTTGTTCTAGAAGAGGAAGTTCATGGAGAAGCAAACACCTCTCTTTCAGATCCCCCTGCAGACTCCAGAATTGAAAGAAAAGGAGAGAGCATCAATCAAGGAGAAGAAGTGAAGGGAAGAGAAGAAGGTCAAACTGAGAAGACCTCAAGTGACAGTGCTGAGGCTACAGAAGGGAAGAAAACTTTGTCTCCAGTAAGAGACACTGCAGAAGCAGTCAAAGACTTCTTGACAAAAGAAATGATGGGATTGGATGAACCAGAGCTACTTCAAGGGCCATTCAATTTTGATTCTCTCTCTTTGGTCCAGACAATGAAGGTAGCATCTTTTGCTCAAGCCAAAGCAAACGAAAAGCTTCTGAAGTCTCACATGGAAGATTGTGAGCTAATAGAGATTGCATCCGGTGTGCTAGAGAAAATCATGCCAACCTTCCAAAAGGATTCTTCAGCCTCCACATCTAGTAATCTAAAGTCTCTTGTTAACTCTGTTAATACACATTTTGACTCTTTAGAGAAAGCAACAAAAGAGAAAGTCCAGAAATAATTTTTGAGTAAAAGATTCTCTGAAATACAGGGGTACATAGCAAATGATAGGAGAAATCTGAATATTGGAATAAAGATCTTAGAAAATGCTCTTAAAGATGGTGGAGATATATATAAATTTTGTCTATCCTGGTCTAAAGTGACAATGGATATTGAGAAGAAAGTGAAAGAACAAAAGGGAAAACTTTCAAGTATATCTCAGAATTTTGATTCTCTCACCTCTTCCATAATAAATCAAGAGTGTCAGACTATTGCAGTCATAAATGAAATAAAGAAGCTTGAGAAAGAGAAGAAAAATAGAATAAGCAGGTTAAGTGAACTTAGAGGGATAATTATCCCTAAATTAGAGGCCATGCATGAGGTCCTATTTGATGCTCAGACCATAGCCCGGACTAGTGATCCGATAGATCTAAAGAGGGCAGAATCTTTTGCATTCTTGTTGAGTGGTCACATCTCAATTTTGGACAGGATGAAGTAGAGTTGGGCAACATAATTTGTCCAGTTGAAGATAACTTTTGTAGATATAATTCAGTATATGTAAGTAAAACATGTATATATGTTTATGCGGCCAAGTATAGATTGTTTTTAGGAAATTTTGGTGTGCGGACCCTACCCTTTGCCATTGATGTCAAAGGGGGAGTGAGGAGCAGTGAAAAATGTGGAATCTAGCTAAGGGGAAGCTCCGGTAAAAGTGTACATTAGGACAAAGAATTAGCCAAGGGGGAGTGTAGTGTGACACTTAGTCATTTTTCACTAAGTGTTACCATCAATGCAAAAGGGGGAGATTGTTGGCAAGAGACACTGTGTGGCTTCATGAGTGTTGTCATTGATGGCAACAAAGTCCATCCCACACATCCGCAGGACATGGTGTGTCTATACCGGAAGTCAGATTGAAGAGCATTTTGGTTCGGTGACCAAGAACAGAGCATGCAACAAGGTCTGGATCTCTCAGAGGAAGTATCTTAGTAAAGTACAGACTTAGGGAAGTCAAGATGAGTATCTTGACTATTAGATTCCAAGGATTGAGCTTCCGGTGATGAAAGAGTGAAGAGATATGAGCACCTAAGTATTGGGTTCCTCTTTGGCAGAGTAGACAGAGGAATAACTGACTGGCAGAGCATCAGACCTTAATCCGGATGAGATATTGATGGTGATCAAGGTTCTTAAGGTATCATTCATGATTGGACAACATGATTGATGACTTCTATAACTATCTTTTTGATACACATCACTTGGTAAGCATGGATTTAATTGACAGACCAAAGTTTGGGAAAACATTGAGTATTCCGGATGCCGACTAGAAAGATATTGAAATCCTTTGTGCGAATATACATACCAAATGGATTTCAGTGAAAAGGTGTGTGTGGTGAATTGTGAAGTGTGAAGAAGAGCAGAGAACAGTGTGGAAATAAAGATAGAGGTCCGGTATGTGACATAACAGTAGCACTAAGGCAAAGGAAGAATGAAGTACAGTAGATCAGTATACTGAGCTTAACCAGAACTGAACCTAAGCATAGGTGGATCCTTCTCATTAGTTCAAGTACCTGGTTTCCTTCTATAAACTATTGTAGGCAGTGAGCCTCTTGTGAGCTATGTGCTCGGGTAGTGAGCCCTAATTGGCAAGTGCCATTTTGTACTACCTTAATCTTTTAACAGAGAATACAATCTTGGATTAATCACCCCGTGGTTTTTTCCCTTAACAGGGTTTTCCACATCAAAAATATTGTGTCATGTGTGTTGAGTTTATTTCTGCTTCCATGGTTATGAATGGCTATATGATTTGATATTGCACTAATTGTTAAAGAAGACAAGAAAGTCAATTGATTAAAGATAACTGATTCACCCCCCCTCTCAGTTATCAACACAAACACCGGATCCAACATGCAACTAATACCCATTACCTGAAACATTGAGATGTACCATCTTGCAACTTTTGGGAGTTAGATTGTCTTGCAAGTAATATCTTAAAACTAACATGCAAGCTTTTTCAACAACATGCAACTGAGACCCATTTCCTGAATCACTGAGATGTACCATCCTACAAATTTTTGGAGTTGGAATGTTCTGCAAGTAATCTCACAAAACTGACATGCAACTACATGCAAGGTGATATAACTGACATGCAACAACATGCAAGGTCATACAAGTCCATAGGAGTGACATGCAACAACATGCAAGCACATGCAAGTGACATGCAACAATATGCAAGCACATGCAAGTGACATGCAACAACATGCAAGTCCCTAGGAGCAATTTGCAACAATATGCAACAACATGCAAGCTATTCTGACCACATGCAAGCAATATCTAATTCATGCATCTCTAACACTGTAGTTAACTCCAACATTATATCCATGCAAGGTGTCTCAACATTATCCAATCATATACATAAAAAAGAACAACTCCAAGTCTAAATATAAGTCCCAAGCTAACTCTCACTCACTATGAGTTATCAAACTCTAAATTTAGACTTAGGAGAAGTCAACAAGGTCTTCATGGCTCCCATCTCAAAGTGGGCGCCCAAGTTTGACATTATCGATTTAGAACTTAATTGCAAAAGTCAAAGTGATGTAATTAATAAATAATTAATTTCTCAAAGTCCTAATGTGTTGGGGAACACATTCCAAGAACTTTGGAGACACATGAATTGGTTAGGATTGCAAGTTAATGGCAACTTATCCCAACAAAGTCTACTAGACTCTTGGCTTTGCTCAGCTAGTGCATGTGTGCTTTGTACCTTTCTCTTTTATTTATCTGTTAGAATGTCACCCTTGAGGCTTTGAGCTTAGACTGATCTCCACCCAAGAGTACATACATTCAACAATCTTCTCTCTTTCACTCTTTTTTGTATATCTTTCTTTTTGCTTTTTCACATTTTTTTTGATTTTCTAGAATGCCTCACTTGACTTTTCTCATTTTTTTGGATTTTTGACTTTTATGAAAAATGAATGCTTTTGGAACTTTTGATATGCAATAATTTGATCTCTCAATTCAATACTCTTATTTTGATCACTCATTTTTTTATTCACTCATATTTTAGATTGCTTCCTTCAGAGTTTTTATCCTCTTGACATTTTTGGCTAGGAAAGATAAGGGGCTGAGTGCCACCTAAAGTTTTCGTAATCTAGTTGGACTTATCTTCTACTAGGGAAGAATTGGGAAGGTCTACTTGCAAGCTTCCTTTGAACATTGTAGGTTTGAATACTGACTTTATTTAGACCTAACATCATGACTCATTAAGACTAGGATTAGTGTAAAGCTAAGAGCTAGGCTTTGATTAGAATCACTGGGAATGAAAAGGGACATGGTGATTGTGAAGATGGGGAATCTCTAGGACCTGAAAGGATCACGTATACCTAAGCAAACTTAGACTCCTTTACTGAAATGAAAATAATATAAGAGCAAGTCATTCATTGTAATGCAAGATGAACATAATAATACTGAAATGCAAGAAACAAATTCTTTTTGACATTTTGATTTTTTTTTGTATTTTTATGTTTTATGATTTTTATGATTTTTAGACCTAGTATTTCTTGAGTGAAAGGCATTGACCGTTTCACCAAATTCCTCTCCCTCCATTGTACACAAGAGATAGGCATCATTTGTGACGTCCTCTTTAACCATGTAAGGACCTTTCTAGTCCTCTGCGAATGTTCTTTTTCATCTTCTCTTTTTGTTTTTCATGCTACTTCTTCTCAGGACAAGTTCTCTTATTTTTTAGGGTTTGTTGTTTGATTCTATTATTTCCAACTCAGTGGTTTCCCTTGGCAGTGTGAGACGGAGTAAGTCTCGAAAGGCTTATTGACGGGAAGGGGTCCAATACAGGACTCCATCACACCTTAGCAATTCGATCAACATGTTGAATTGTTCTTGCCAGTAAACTTTCACGTCTTGTCTATCTTGAATGCCTTGCAAAAACTAGAACAATTTGAAGGGAGTTTGTCGCTTCCTTTGCTCATTAGGAGGGACAAAGCTTATACTTGTTCTCCCATTCAGTTCTGGCCTTAAATCCATGGAATACACCATGTAACTTCTGGGCAACTCACAAATGATTGGATTATTAGTGTTGACTAACACTCTCATTTTCCATTCCTTGTGAAATGTACCCTCACTTTCTTCATCTTCATCTGGGAGTCTTTCAACCATTTCAATTTGTACTAAATGTGCTTCCCACTCACCAAGTTCATTTGATTGCACTGAGGCAGAGGTGGTCGGCTGCTCCTGTGGTTGAGACATCATGAACATCCTTGGGAGCATTCCTATTGTGTCGGTTGATTCATTGTCAATAGAATGCACATCCTCCATGGGTGTCAATGGTCTATACGAATCCTCTATTGGTGTGAGATGCTCGTATGACTCCATTTCTTCTAGTGTCTTAGGGACACGTGATTCACTTAAGGGTGACAAAGGAGTGTAACTTTGTCATGTCTTCCTCAGGATCTGAGAAAGCATGAGGGCTTGCATACCTCAAATCTAACATAGTGGTTTCAAACATTGGACCTTCAGTTCTATGAGGTTTCTCCCCTATGCAAGGGAAGAGCTTGTAGGTAGGTTGAATATCGATCATGAGTACTTCTAGAGGGAATCAGAGAGGTCCATCCTACTCTATCCATTCTATGATCTTAATTGTCTTTTCCTTGGAGACAATTTCTTTTTTCTTTGACGGTACCTCATTTTCTTAAGTTTTCATCTCCGTGGTGTTTATGGTCTTCTTTGGAGTTTCCATTTGCTTGATACATATTGATTGAGGCATAGGACTAGGGATAGACAATTTGTTGGTGGGGAGTTCATAATCTATGGGGATGCCTATACGCTTGTTTGATGTGTTTGATTTCAACATGCTGAAAGGTTTTGGATCCCCTTTCACAACGTATACCTTCCCTAGATGTAGGAATTGAGCCTCTTGAAATACTGTAGATGGCACGACTTTCATCCTATGGATCCATGGTCTTCCAAGGAGAAAATTATATCCTGTGTCCTTGTCAATGACATAAAATGTGCTTGGGATAGTCTTGGGCCCTAGAGTCACGGGAAGCGTGATCTTTCCTATTGTAGTAGCATTTAGATTATCGTACCCACTCAGAGTGTCTCATGAAGTGGTGATATTAGTGTGCCGATAACCCATCGTCTCTAAAAGGGAGAATGGAACTATGTTCATTGCTGCCCCATCATCAATTAAGGTTTTTTTGATGCAAGTGTCATAGATCCAAACTTGTAAGTACAATGCAAGGTCTCCTCTCTTGGTTAGCTTAGCCTCGGAATGCATTTTCTCTAAGTCAAAGAAGAACCCTAGATCCTTGAGTTCCTAATTCGATGGGCTGTTGTCGTAGTCCACATGGTTGATCTGCTCACTTAGTGGGGGAGTAATTTGATTGAGATACTTTAGCCCTATTGCTTTCAATAGCATTGAGCGATGTGAAGGGGAGTTCCTAAGTAAGTCAATGAATGATATGTGAGAGTATGTCTTTTTTTAAGTCCTTGATAAGTTCATAAGGTCCGAATGGAGTTGGTATTGGTTCCACTACCGAAACAACACCCTCATATACTTCCTTTTGTTCATTCTCAAGGTCTTCCTCTTCTTCTTCATTACAGAGTATTTTGACCAATCCCATCATCCTAGCTTCTCCTTTCTGCCCTAACTTTGGTGGGATGTCGGTGTTGCTACCTTGGGCTATGTAGTTTTGATTTGATGTCTCTGTATCCTTATGCACAGGAAATGGATCTTGATAGATTCTCATGTTGGCGTTCTATGGAGATATCAGGGCTTGGGTTTGTCTTGTGCCCTTATTATCTGACATGCTTCTTGTTGGTTCAAGAATGTTTCTATGAACAACCACTGTTGGTCTTTTGATAATCTTGCTATGAATCTCTTATACTCTCTACATGATTCTATGCTATGACCCTTTGTTCTATGAAAAAAACAAAACTGGTTGTACTCATATGGAGGCCTTTCATACGTTTCATCATTTCCATTTCCATTGTGGTTCCAATTCTGGTAGTTTTCCCTAGGGTAGTATCCATTGTTTCTAGGCTGATCAATCGCATTAACATTAGGAGGATAATAGTCTCTCCCATTGTAATAGTCTCTTACTTTCTTGACAGGGGGTTGATCTATCACCCCACATGTGGTTGCATTTCTATTGTTCTTAAGAATTTTGATGACAGGAATGTTGTTCCCTATGTCTTCCCTTGTTAGTTTTCCATTTGACTCATAGACCTTTTTGCCACTATCAATGGCGGCTTGATCTATCCTCAAAGCACTTTCCAATGCTTCTTCATAGGATCTGTACATGGTAATTTTTGAAGGTCTTCTCTCATGTCCTTGTTTAAGGCATGTAAGAAAAGATCGCATAGATCACGATGATCCATGTTTAGGGCACTGGTTGAGAAAATAGAGGACTTGCCTCCATTTGGTGATGAAGTGTGCTACAGATTCATTCAGCTCTTGTTTCATGGTTAGGAACTCGCTGATTCCTATTTTGACGAGTTTGTTCATGTCAAATGCCATGACAAACTCTCTGATTAGTTATCTGAACGAGTAGATTGAAGCCTTTGGTAAATAATAGTACCAATCCAGAGCTATTCCTTCAAGGGTTTTTGGGAAGATCTTAGCAACAACCCCATCCCAAGGGAGTTCTCTTATCACAGTGGTATAAGATTTGATATGTGAATTTGGATCTCCTTCTCCTTTGAATTTTAGGAGATCAAACAATGGCTGAGATAACTGAACACTCCTTATGTTTAAGTCGAGCGGTTCTTTTAAGTACTGATATGTCCCAAGAAAAGTGCTTTGTGATTGAGAGGTTGATATCAACAATCATGTAGGAGGGTTTTTATAAGCCATTGTCTGATTTGTTTGATTTCCCAACACTACTAGATTGTTCTGAACAAGAGGGTCCCCATTTTGACACGTGTTGTTACTTGCATTTCTTGAATAATAGTTGAGATAGGGGGATTTTGAGATGCCCCCTAGTCTTGTTCATTTTGAATGTTGTCATAGGATTTTTGCCTTCTTTTAGGAGTAAATTGTTCTGCTTCAAATGTTCTAATCCTTTACACTAGAGTTGTGATTAAGTCTGTAGGAGTGGTAGCTCTAGGTGTTTCCTCATTTATAGGGTTTTCTCTTCGAGTGTTATCATGATGGTATGCTTCTTCTCATGCAACATTGTCTCTTTGTTCTTCTCGTAAGGCAAATATTAATGCTTCTTAAGCGTCTCTTGCCTCTTGCAAATGTTTTTCTAACCATTTTGCTTCCTCATCGAGATTAGTACTTGAATTTCTTATGGAAGGTTGATCAGGTCGATGTATTTCTGACCTTACCCTCCTAACTTTATGTGGCACATTTGGTATGGACAGATTATGTTCCCAAGCTAGGTTGTTAAATGATAGAGAACACCTGGGTTCTCTTTGGTCTTGTTCATAGTTAGAGTCCTTGTAATCGTAACAATTTGTGATTGGTGCATCCAGATGCAGCGGTACATACCTATTGAAGGAGGGAGTTTCTAGTTCCCTAGAAGGGATACTCTCTTGGTTTAGATCAAGTTCCATCATATTTAGGGGTGTTGTAGACACCACAAAATAAATGGAACAGATAATGGCAAATGTGATAGAAGATGAAGAAGCTATGAAGAATAAAGTGAAAATGCTTAATGATTGTTGTTTTGAAGTGTTGAATGTTTAGGTTTTTGATGTGATCTACACGTTTGGAACACGAAAAGCATAAACAAAAGTTTTTACTCTTCATGTTAGGTTCACCAAAATATGTACACTCAAAATTGTGACCTCAGTTGCCTGGGGCTGTCGAGTTAGATTTTGGCACACACATGGACCCTTCCCTCCTTTCCATGGGGTGAACCTCCATGTCACTCTCGCTCTCGTGGAAGTAGCCAGTTGAGGGGAGGTGAGACACGAGGGTGGTTTGGCTCGTTCAAGAGCTAGACTTCAGGAAGAGGGGTTGACACGTCCTAAGGCCTATGTTGTTGTGCACTTGTGTCAATGTTTTGTTCAATGATTGTGATTGTAAAGATAATCCTATGACCCAAAGGGTCACTAGTCAATCTTCTCCTGTTGGGGTTTCTGATATTCCACCTTTGTGTGGGTAAGCTATTGTTCTCATTGATGGCTTGTTGTCTTTCAAAGTATTGGATGAATGCTTATCGTAAGAAGAGTTGCCTATGTACTTCTATTTGTTGGATGACTAGTGGATCCTGTTGTGGTCTCAGATGGATTTCCTCTATCTCATCAAGGATTCCCCTCACCCACTCACCTCTTAATCTTGGGCACATTTGTGAGCTGAGATAAGAGATAGGCATATGTGAGCTAACCTTGAATAGACCTAGGGTTTGACTTAAAATTTTCTTTGACCTAAGGTTTGATTATGCATTCACCTTATTTGACCTTGTGATGGAATCAAGGGTTTACGAATTACCTAAGTGCCTAATGTTTTTATTTTTTTTTGGGGTTTATGAATGCAATACTATATGAAATGTAAAACTTTTTTTCTTTTTTTCTTTTTTTGATGTTTTTGGAAACAAAAGATGCTTATTAATCTAGGAATCAAAGAATGAATGCAAGCTATAATGAATTTACCTAATGTAATTTAACTATGTTTTTGGGGTTTTTCAAATATTTGGAATGAATTAATCTAAGAAAAGAAATTGCATGTAAATGAATTAAACTATGGAAACAAATTACTCTAAGAGTACAAGATCTAACTATCCTATCAAGGAAAAAGCAATAAGATTACTAATCCCAAGAGCAATTTTAGTTATCTAATTACTACCAATTGACAGAAAGCATAGATGAACTTGAAATAAAGAAGACTTGTGAGCCTCCACTATCCTCAGATTTCCTTGTGTAGCAACCTCGTATCCTCTTGTAGCAGTGGGGAATCCTCTTAGTGACAAGATGACAAAAGAAGTGAAAGAAGATTTAGAAGCTTTGCAAAGAGAGCTCAATGAGAGCTATTGATGAGCATGATTGCTTGATTTGAGCAGTGTATGGATGTGTGATGAGATTTGTTTGAAAGCTTGATGAGCAACGAACAAAACAAAAGGTTCCTATGTCCTGTATGAGCATGAGAATGCTGAATGTGGAGAGCAATAACTTGCAAGAGTTGTGTGCACAATGAAATTGCCTCCCCTAGAAATGGTTTGAAGCTATGAAACAATAAAATCTTTGAAGCTTTAGAGAACTAAATAAAGAAATGAAGAAAGAGGCTCACAGGTCTGTGAAGAAGCTTGTGAAGATGAGAAGAGTATTCTCCTACTTGCTCAACTTGGAAAATAATGAAGAGGGGAGGGGTATTTATAGGTTAGAAGAGGTCATGAAAGGTGGTATTGATTGTGAAGTTAACTCAATTTGATTGAAGAGTTAACAGGCTTGATTAAGGAGTGAACTGGACTGATTAGGGAGTGATGAAGCAATGATAACTTATCACTGAAGTAGAAATGGAGTTTAGAAGAATGCATGAATTATTAACAAAAGATTAAATATAGATAATTATGCATGTGTGAATGCATGAAATAGTTAGCTCTATCTTTGGCACAAAACTCTATGCAAATAGGAAGAAAAACAAGTGAAAACAAAGCTATTTTTGGTCAGAATCTTGAGTTAATTCACAGCTAAAAAGATGACTGGGTCGCCCATGGATCGCTCCTTTCACCAATAAGCTCACCCAGGGGTGACCCTATTGTACAACATGGTCTCCCAGAGGGAGAACTTGTTGCACAAGGGGAGATCCTATTGCTTAGGGCTCTAGGTGAAAATTGACAATTGGAGAATGATTTTGGAGGATTAAGGAAGCCATCAAGCTCCAAAAACAAGTTAAAATGATGCAAATGATGTGGGTCACCCCTTTCATCAGTCCAAATCACCCAGGGTGACCTTGGTGATGAGACCACAAATTGTCTCATATTTAATCCAAATAAATCATATCTTTATTCTTAAGAAATAAGTTTTATAGTGGATTTGAGTATAATTTGAGAGATTTCTAGCTTGTTTAAGGTAGAATGTAAAGTAGATATTTGGTTTGTTTTTAGTATAAATGTGATATGAATTGCTTCTTAGTTTCTAATATTTCTTCATGAGTATATGAAAGATGCTATAATGTAGGTGAATGATTTATTGAAGACTAAAACTCATGCCAAGTTGGAGCTCTGGAGATGCAGAGCACCGAATATACAGAAGTAAAAAATACAGTTTCAGTAAAACTGTAATATCTCATTCATTTCTTAATGAAAATTAGAATTTCAAAATGATCTAGAAAGATCAAAGAGAGAGGAACAAATATATAAAGGCGTTTAAAGGAGATTCATTAAAATGAATAAATGGTTAACGATAGTAGTTGACTGTTACATAGCGCCAGAGATGTAGAAGAGAAAAAGTCAAGAAAAATAGTTTTAGTAAAATCACAATCTCTCTCTCATTTCTTAATGAAATTTAGAAATTCAAAATGATATGGAAAGATAAAAGTGAGAGGAACAAAACCCATAAAGGATTTGAGGAGATCTAGTAAAACAAATGAGTAGTTAATGATAGAAGATGACTATTCTACAAGCTCTAGAGATGTTCCGGAAATACTTTGTGAAGTTGTTGCGGATTCTTCCAATCTACCAACACACACTCCAAGATTTTTGAAGGGTTGATTAACTATAATTACTCCTAAATTAATGGATCTAATTATGAGTAATTATTCCATGCAAAGAATACACATTTAGTGTTGCATGTCTTTCTAAAAGCTATTGCATGTCTTCCTTGTAATCAACAGTTGTATAATCAATTAACTAAATGAATAAGTTTAATTAACTAGATAAATACATTTAGTTAGCTGCATGAATAAGTTCTCTACTCTAGAGAGACTCTCAATTATAATTTAATAACCATAGTTATTGTTGACCCATTTTTCCTCTGTCCCGAGCCATAGTTCACCTAGTATTTTCCTTGAAAATCCTTTGGAAAATGTCCCTATAAAGCTTAAGTGCCAAATTTTCCAAAGAACCTTGCCTAAAGAACCTTACCACTGGATAGAGCTCAAAAAAATAGGCAGGTTTTCTTTTTACATCATTTTGAAATTCGGCCAAATAAAGAAGTTATCCATGGTCAAAGTTTTGGTCAAACATACAGTTCCATGTTCATGGCAGGCTTGCAAATTTTATTCGGCCTTAGAAAATATTCAAAAAAGTGAGTTTTTATGCATTTCAAAATGTATATCGGGCCAAGGAGATGCATGTACAAAGGGGGAATCTTTCGTAGATTCCCAGAATATTCCCGGTTTGTATATTAGCGATATACAAGGAAAGGTGCAAGTGAAACATACAAGGTTTAATATGCATTCATCGCATATTCCGTAAAGATTCCTCATTTGTATGATTGGGGGGTTTGTATGTTGCTTTTGTATGTTTGACATACAAGGCCAATATATACATTTGCTACAGTGCCACAAAGGGAGATACAAAGAGGATTGTATGTTTCGACATACAAAGGATCACATGAACAGTGGAATGTATATCGGATTGTATGTTTGCACATACAAGGCCGATATACAAGGATATATACAACCCGGACCCAAATAGAGTTTTCTTTTTTCTATCTTGTTTTCAGGTCCGCCTTGTATAAAGGGTGGTTGTATATTGCGATATACAAGAAGAGATACAAATGATGTATACAGGGCGGATTTGAGTCGAATATCAATTTAGGCGCATTCAATTTTTAGGTCCGATTTGTATGTATTGGTGCTTTGTATATTTGCATATACAAAGAAATGTACAAGGAAAAAGTGATGCAAAGTGGACCTGGTAGAACAATGAAATGCAACTGAGGGTCATTTTGGGGTCCGCTGTTTGTATGTTTGCATATGCAGAAAAAGAAAAAACAAATGGTAGGGTCCACCAAAGGCAAGCGATTGTATGCATATCTTGTGCTTGTACTTTTGCTTGTATATTTGCTTGTATGTTTTCACATACAAGCGCCAGATGCAAGTTGACATACAACTGGTGGGGCTTGCACATACAAAGGCGATTGTATGTATATATAAGTCACAATTTCAAAGGTTGCGGGACCCGGATTTCAATTTTCTCCAATCTGGTTAATAAGATGTTTTAGGTCCATGGCTTGTATATTGATGCATTGTACATTTGTGATATACAAGACAGAGATACAAAGAGGATATACAAGCTGGATCTGATGCAAAGGTTAATTTTGGCAAATTCAAGCGTGAGGTCCGCGCATTGCATCATGCAAAGGGTTATATACAAAGGTCATCGGCCAGACACAGTGCATTGGCGGCTCTGTTTTTGATCATTCCGACCACCGATGGGAAGATGCAACTTTTCAGCGAGGGAATCAGAAGGTGCCATGTGGCAGCAACAATTGGATATACAAAGGCTCTTGCATATACAAGACAATTTCAAATGCATTTTTCTGAAAGCATTTGTAGAGGCCTTTTGGCACCAGAATGCAGAGATTCATACATGGCACCTTGCACATACAAAAGCAGTTTCAGAGGCCGATACAGGTACAGATGCAAAGCGATATATACACAGAGTTGACTGTAACTTTGACCGCCTGTATCTCCTCCATTTTGGCAAATTTTGACCTGCTGTAAGAGGCAAAGTTGCATATTTTGGTCCCCTCTTTCATTTGGCAGGGTTTTTCAGGAGTTTTGTCACTTTCCAATTTCAGATCTGAAGTTGTATGTTTTGGGCGGTGAACATTCTAGCAACTACACTGGGTAGATGAAGATATTTTTGGCATTTATTACTGTACCATGATGAGGTAGCTCACATTTATCTGGTAAAGGATATTTCTTCACCACCTATTTTCAGATCAACGATGAATAAGCTGCTACATTAAAGACCAGAAAATATCTCCCTATCTACCAATTCCATATTTTGACGCCATAACTGATGCAGTTGGACAGTCATCAATGTGGATATTTTCTATGACAGCTCTTTGAGCATTTTTTTTTGTAACCGACTTAGGTTAGTTTTGGAATGCTATATATGCATTCGAGAGATGTAAATAGGGTTGGAAATTTTTTGGCATTTTTTTGGTCTTTTTGTTTCCAAATAGAGTTTCCATGTACTGTAACCTTGCCTCTCTGTCAAATATATGCAAGTTATTTTTACCTCTTTACTGATTTTTCTGGTTCTGTGTGAATCTACATAAGGTTTGTCTGTGAATGTTGTATTCCTCTCAATCATATTGTTCCTCACCTCTACTAGAGTCATCTAACCTGTGTATGCCTACTTGCCATATTCTGATTGTATTGTGCATCCTTCAGTTCTCTGAAAGTTTCTTTAAATCTGTCTGGTGTATCACCCTTTTATGTTTTCAAGCTTTTATTCATTTTCATTACAAGCATTCTCTCTCCCTTTTTCCCCAAAATTTAGTAGTTTCAAGTGATAGCTAGACAAGGAAGCTGACCTTCTCCAAAGGTTTGATCTCATTTAGCAAAGTCCCACACTTAGAGATCAATCCCATGTTATTCCAGTTTGCAGAGCTTTAACAGCTTCATGCAAGGGTGCAAAACTGGGTGATAACAACTTTGGCACGCCCGGTGGGACCAGCGTCAGAACATAATCAAGATAACAATCACTATTGCTGGTTTTGATGTGCAGCCAGTGATTACAGACCTTTAGAGGTTGAAGTTTGCATATCTGGCGACTCACACTGAGGAAGAACAAGCAGGCCAATCCTGTTGATACATGTTTTTATGAGAAAGATTCAAACCAGGAGTTCAAGCTCATTTGAATATTTGCAGCTCTCTCTACCTAGAAGGTAGAGTAGAGCTGTAGCAAGGACTCTAGTTTCCAAAAGTGTACAGTCAACTCCACCAAGTTTTAAACCAGTTGCTTCTATAGTTCCTGTAGTAACTCAATCAAATCCACCTATAGCTCTTTAGATGGCAAGAAATCAGCCATTCGTGACTTTTGATGGGGGCAGCCCTTTGAATTTAACAGTACATGATGTGATACCCATGGCAGCTTTGAAGAATCTACCTTATTTTACAGGAGAAAATCAGACTACTCCTATTGAGCACATCAGAGACATAGCATCTCTGTGTGGGGTACATCATGTCACTCAAGAGAATGTAGCCATTAGATTAATGGCTGCCTCTTTCAAAGGGAAGGCATTGCAATGGTTTAGGAACCTGCCAGTGCAAACTATTACAACTTGGGATGATCTAGGAGAGAAATTAAACAGACAATTCCAAGACAAATCAGATAATCTATCAATGGTTGAACAGATGACCACTATAAAGAGAGCTCCTTAGGAGCAAATGATGGATTTTAACTTTAGATTTCAAAAGATGTGGGACAGAATCCCTGCCATGGTAAGACCTCCAACTGAATATGCATTTCTATATTTTTTGAAAGCCCTAAATAGTGATATTTCAGTAATGATTCAATCACTAGGAGGTAATAGTTTACCAGATGCTTATGAATTAGTGATTAGAGCAAAGAATAATTTGATTCAGGCCAGAAAAATAGCACCCAGACTGCCAGTGCCTATTTTTCCCGAGATTCAAGCCTCCATGCCTTTGCCAATTCCATGTTTTCCCCTATGCCTACTATCGCAGCATTACCTAGTACTGTCAACTCTGAAGTTGCTACGTCTAGCTCATCACAAGAATTAAAGGATATTAAAAATAGCCAACAGAAAATAGAAAATATTTTGCAAACTTTTGGCAATGAGCTAGTGAGTATTAAAAAACAACAATCCCAGGGCAGACAATCTTACCAGTCACAACCTCAAGGGCAAA
This sequence comes from Cunninghamia lanceolata, assembly GCA_027924645.1. Classification (NCBI taxonomy): domain Eukaryota; kingdom Viridiplantae; phylum Streptophyta; class Pinopsida; order Cupressales; family Cupressaceae; genus Cunninghamia; species Cunninghamia lanceolata. The sequence continues at coordinate 886,919 of BSBN01000197.1, forward strand.
ATCAGCAGCCATATCAAGGCCAAAATCAGCCTTATCAAGCCAATAGGCCTCCACATCAAAGTAACTACCAAGGTGCCAGGTAAAATGTGAATCAAAGGCCTTTTTAGCCATATAATCCAACACCTATTAATGCAATAAGAGACCTAGTCCCTGCTCAAAACAACTTTGCAGCTGAGTACAAGTGGTGTTATCCATGCAATCAGCCACACAGTCAAGCAGCCTATTCAAATGGAGTGATAAATCAGGCTTTAATGGTATAGAATGTTGCAGTCCCACAGTTAAATACACCTAATGATGGAGCTGTACAGCAGCAAGAGCAACCTCAGAGTGATTCTGCCTTCATGAATTGGTAGCAAGGCAAATTTTGTGGCATGAATAGAGATAATACACCAGTGGCGGCAAATAAAAGGGCAAAGAAGAGGGGTTATGAGGTAGAGCAAGCAGAAAATAAAGAGAGAGGACAAGTTGGTGCTTCAACATCACATATTCCCTGCATTTTACAAAGAAGTGACCTGGAAAAAGCAAGGGAGATGCGTAATTTGCAAGCGGAGGTTGCTGCTATAAAGTCAAATCAGAAGGTGAGTGCCATTCCACCTTTCAATATTATTGAAAATATGAAAAAGATGAATGTGACAATGTCCATGTGGGATTCCCTAGCCATCCCTGGCCAAAAGAAGATGTTGCAGTCCGCCGTATCTAATTTGAAAGTATCCAATGATACAACTATTGACCCAAATAAGGCTGTCCTTACCAATTCATCTAAAGATAACAACAAGCAGCCAAACAAAAGTGCTAAGCCACTCCCATTTTATGTATCACTGATAATTGGAGACAAATTAGTTCATAATTGCATGGTGGATAGTGGAGCAAGCAGTTCTGTGATGCCCAAACAAATTGCAGACCAATTAGGATTGAAATACTAGCCTCTTGAAAAGGGTGTACTTCAATTAGATGGCACATCTGTTAATACTATGGGTGTAATAAAAGACCCAGGTCTCACTCTACATACATGTCCTTATGTTTCCATTTCCCAGGAGATCTTCATCATTGATTTGCCTCCTTATTTTGCCATGTGCTTGTCAAGAGAATTCACAGCCAAAATAGGAGGATATTTATCCTCAGACTGGTCCCACATGTTTTTCAGGACTGGATATGGCACCAAGGTAACTTTAAAATCTGAGTTACTTTCAAATCATCACATAGAGCCCTACACACCAAGTGTTGTTAATGCAAATTGCATTATTTCTGATGATCCTGAGATTGTGGCTGCTCAAGAGTTACAAGCTGAAAGTATGCCAGAGGGACTATTAAGGGAATGGGCCTCAGAAAATGTTGTAGATGATCCTTAGGCACACATACAAGAGACTGGTATGGGGACTTACATACTACATGAGCCTGAAACGACAATTCCAAATCTGGTAAAGGATGCAGGACAACACACAGAGCAGCAAAATGAAGTATGGAAAATGTATTTTGATGGCTCTAGGAGCATAAATGGATCCGGTGGTGGTGCAATGCTTGTATCCCCACGGGGTGAAAAATATTTTTCTTCTTTCCGTTTTGCCTTTGCATGTACAAACAACACTGCTGAATATGAAGGACTAATTCAGGGTTTGCAGTGGGCAAGAAAGAGAAAAATTGGTTGTTTGCAAGTGTTTGGAGATAGTGAACTTATTGTAAAACAGGTAAGGGGGCTACATCTCACAAAGAATGATGTCCTGAAATGCTACAAACATAGAGTGTGGAACATAATTGAAGAATTTGAAGCTTTCAATCTGATCTCTATTCCGAGAAATCAGAACTCCCATGCTGATAGGTTAGCTATGATTGGGGCATAATTTGATATCCCTAGTGATATTCAACGAGAAAAGGTGCAGCCTCATGTAAAGATAGTGGACAGACCCTCTATCCCTAATAATAATATTCATTGGCAAGTCTTTGAAAGTGATGAGCAGATCCTACGTTTCTTGTTAGAGGAAGATGAATTTTCTGTGTTAAATCAGGATAAGCTCAATCAACAATATGACGATGATCAATTTGTACAGTTGAGAACAAATAAGCTGCCCAAGGGATTGGTAACCTTGGAGTCTATTTTTGGCATAGATGATCAATTGAAGAAAAGAAAGACTGGCATGCAGATTAAGGAGGAGCATTATGAGGAGTTAGAAATTTTCAAAGATAGGCTCCTTAAAATTGGTAAAATCTGCTTAGCTGAGGACAAAAGAATTTTTATTACTCTTTGTCAAGAGTTTAAAGATGTGTTGGCTTGGGATTATTTAGACCTGAAGGGTTTTGATCCTTAAATTGCCCAGCATACCATAGAGTTGGAATCAGGTACAAAACCTGTGAGGCAGAAGCAAAGACCTCTAAATCCAAAGCTTGAGCCTCTAATGATTAAAGAACTAACTAAACTAATTGAGGGGAAAATCATTTTTCCAATCAAGCACACTTCTTGGGTCTCCAACCTTGTCCCTGTGAGGAAAAAGAATGGAGAAATTAGGCTATGTGTCGACTTCAGAGACCTAAACAAAGTCTCTCTAAAAGATCATTACCCATTGCCCTCGATGGAGAAAATTTTACAGGTAGTCGCTGGCTCAGAAAGATTTTCTTTGCTTGATGGATTTTTTGGTTACAATCAAGTGTTAGTTAAGGAGGAGGATCAGTTCAAGACTGCTTTCACCACCAAATGGGGGACCATGGCCTACCAAAGAATGCCCTTCAGCCTCTCAAATGCTGGCTCCACTTTTTAAAGAGCCATGGTTATGGCGTTTAAGGGTTTGTTGTATAAGTTGGTGTTGGTGTATCTGGATGACATAACAGTCTTTTCCAAGAATGTAGCCGAACATCTATCCCATCTAAGGTTAGTATTGAAAGATGCCGGGAGTTTGGGATATCCCTTAATCCAAACAAATGCATATTCGCTGTGCATGAAGGTAAGTTGTTAGGGCACGTTGTATCAAAGGAAGGCATTACCATTGATCCTGAAAGGGTAAGAGCTATTCTGGAGCTACCTTTACCCAGCCACAAAAGGGGACTGCAAAGTTTTATTGGCAGAATTAATTTTCTGCAAAGATTTATCCCTGACATAGCGAATCTTTTGAAGCCTTTGGCATCTATGTTGAAGAAGAATACAGTCTTCAGTTGGACGAAGGAGGCCAAACTTAGTTTTGAATCCATCAAGGAGGCATTAGCGGCTGCGCCAACTCTGCTAAACCCTGACTTCTCCAAAGATTTTATTTTGTATGCTTATGGTAGCCTGGATACCATCTCTACAATTCTGGTACAGCAGCAGAGTGACAGTTTTGAGAAACCAATCGCTTTCTTTAGTCAAGGGCTAGAAGATTATGAGTAGTGATATAGCTTCGTTGAAAAACATGTCCTGGCAGTGATAAGGAGCCTAAAAAAGTTTCGACATCTTATTTCTAATAATAAGATACATTTGATGGTAGCTCACCCAAGCGTGAAGAAGTTCCTGTTGAGTAAAGATATTAATGAGAAAAGGGCTGGTTGGATCACCAAGGTCATGGAATATGACATAGAGATCAAAGTAACCAAACTTGTCAGAGGCAGAGGACTCAGTGAACAACTCGCTGCCAGTTCAGAGAATAAAGTGGAAAGAGATAAAGAGGTGCTTCTGACTATTGAAGAGGAGCGCCAGAATGATATAGCAGGAATAGGCACTAGTTGGTTTAATGATATGACTCAATTCTTGCAAACTGGTAAATGTCTAGCTAGTCTAGATAGAACCAAAAGAAGATATTATAGACTACAATCCATTCCATATGTTTTAAAAAGGGCATCCTTTTTAGAAAGGAATTTAATGGTGTATTGCTAAGATGCATTGATTATGATCAGACTGATAAAATGCTTCATGAGTTTCATGATGGAACAGCAGGGGGTCATTTTGCCCCAATGACTACTGCTTGGAAAGTAATGAGAGCTGGCTATTATTAGCCCAGCTTATTTAAGGATGCCCATGCTTGGGCTAGGAAATGTATAAAATGTGCCATTTTTGTAGGAAAAGAAAGGCTGCCAGCTTTACCTTTGCAGCCAATTCAGGTAGAGCAACCCTTTATGAGATGGGGCATTGATTTTATAGGTCCTATTAACCCACCATCAAGTGTAGGCCATTGATGGATTCTTACAGCTATAGACTATTTCACAAGGTGGACTGAGGCAGTGGCTTTGAAGGAATCCAATGAGAATGCTGTTTTAAATTTTTATCATGATTTGGTTTCCAGATTTGGAATGCCTAAGTCTATCATCTCAGACAATGCTTTGGCCTTTGTAGGATTGAAAATAACTGACTGGGCTGTTAAGAATGGGATCTATCTGAATACTTCATCAAATTATTACCCATAATGGTTTGGTTGAATCTAAAAAACAAAAATCTCATAAGGATTATTAAAAGATCAATGGAGGACAACCAGAGGACCTGGCACACCAATTTGAAATATGCCTTATGGGTAGATAGAATAACTCCTAAGAGGTCCATTGGAAACTCTCCATATATGTTAGTCTATGGGAAGGAAGCAAGATTGCCTGTCTCTGTAGAACTGCTAGCACTAGACATTATCAATCAGCTCGAAATGTTTGAAGAGGAAGACCCTATGGCTGTTAGATATGCTCAGCTTATGGAGCTTGAAGAAATTAGAGACAAGGCTATGAAGACTATGGAATATCATCAGCTTCAAACAAAAAGAAATTTTGATAAGAAGGCCACCCCCAGGAACTTTAGAATGGGTGACATGGTACTCAAATGGGATGAATTGAAGAGCAGACCAAGAAAACACTCCAAATTTGACAACATATGGAGTGGCCCATTTCTCATCACTGAATGCAAGGAGCACAATGCATTTCAGTTGTCAAATGTGAATGGAGAAAATCTGCCTAGCCCAGTCAATGGGATACACCTGAAGAGGTGTTTTGAGGTATGAGTGCTTTGTAAATCAGTAGATTAGGTTTTTCTACTTTCAATAAGTGCTGATGCACAATAGTTTAGATCCTTTTGTTTTCCCTAAATGCTGTTGATCATAAGTTGAAAGGGGTTACTTTCGACATTTTGTCTTGGTTTGATCTTCCAAGTGTCCTTCATTGTTGCTGTCCTGATTTACTAAGGTCAGAAATCTCTGCATATTTTTAGTCCCTATGTGACTCCATGCCCAATGGAACTATAGGCCACTAATCTTATGTTTAGCAGGCAAACATCCCATAGAGGTCACCAAATTGTTGACCCATTTTTCCTCTGTCCCGAGCCATAGTTCACCTGGTATTTTCCTTGAAAATCCTTTGAAAAATGTCCCTATAAAGCTTAAGTGCCAAATTTTCCAAAGAACCTTACCATTGGAGAGAGCTCGAAAAAATAGGTAGGTTTTCTTTTTACATCATTCTGAAATTCGGCCAAATAAAGAAGTTATCCATGGTCAAAGTTTTGGTCAAACATATAGTTCCATGTTCATGGCAGGCTTGCAAATTTCTATCGGCCTTAGAAAATATTCAAAAAAGTGAGTTTTTATGCATTTCAAAATGTATATCAGGCCAAGGAGATGCATGTGCAAAGGGGGAATCTTTCGTAGATTCCCAGAATATTCCTGGTTTGTATATCGGCGATATACAAGGAAAGGTGCAAGTGAAACATACAAGGTTTAATATGCATTCATCGCATATTCCGTAAAGATTCCCCATTTGTATGATTGGGGGCTTTGTATGTTGCATTTGTATATTTAACATACAAGGCCAATATATACATTTGCTACAGTGCCGCAAAGGGAGATACAAAGAGGATTGTATGTTTCGACATACAAAGGATCGCATGAACAGTGGAATGTATATCGGATTGTATGTTTGCACATACAAGGCCAATATACAAGGATATATACAACCTGGACCCGAATAGAGTTTTCATTTTTCTATGTTGTTTTCAGGTCCGCCTTGTATAAAGGGCAGTTGTATATTGCGATATACAAGAAGAGATACAAATGATGTATACAGGGCAGATTTGAGTCGAATATCAATTTGGGTGCATTCAGTTTTCAGGTCTGGTTTGTATGTATTGGTGCTTTGTATATTTGCATATACAAAGAAATGTACAAGGAAAAAGTGATGCAAAGTGGACCCGACAGAACAATGAAATGCAGCTGAGGGTCATTTTAGGGTTCGCTGTTTGTATGTTTGCATATGTAGAAAAAGAAAAAACAAATGGTAGGGTCCACCAAAGGCAAGCGATTGTATGCATATCTTGTGCTTGTACTTTTGCTTGTATATTTTCTCATATGTTTTCACATACAAGCGCCAGATGCAAGTCGACATACAATTGGTGGGGCCCGCACATACAAAGGTGATTGTATGTATATATAAGTCACAATTTCAAAGGCTGCGGGACCCAGATTTCAATTTTCTCCAATCTGGTTAATAAGATGTTTCAGGTCCACGGCTTGTATATTGATGCATTGTACATTTGTGATATACAAGACGGAGATACAAAGAGGATATACAAGCCAAATCTGATGCAAAGATTAATTCTGGCAAATTCAAGCGTGAGGTCCGCGCATTGCATCATGCAAAGGGTTATATACAAAGGTCATTGGCCAGACAGAGTGCATCGACGGCTCTGTTTTTGATCATTCCAACCACCGATGGGAAGATGCAACTTTTCAGCGAGGGTCGCATCCCAACTCAGCGGTGAATCAGAAGGTGCCACGTGGCAGCAAGAATTGGATATACAAAGGTTCTTGCATATACAAGACAATTTCAAATGCATTTTTCTGAAAGCATTTGCAGAGGCCTTTTGGCACCAGAATGCAGAGATTCATACATGGCACCTTGCACATACAAAAGTAGTTTCAGAGGCCGATACAGGTACAGATGCAATGCAATCTATACACAGAGTTGATTGCAACTTTGATCGCCTGTATCTCCTCCATTTTGGTGAATTTTGACCTACTGTAAGAGGCAAAGTTGCATATTTTGGTCCCCTCTTTCATTTGGTAGGGTTTTTCAGGAGTTTTGTCACTTTCCAATTTCAGATCTGAAGTTGTATGTTTTGGGCGGTGAACATTCCAGCAACTACATTGGGCAGATGAACATATTTTTGGCATTTATTGCTGCACCATGATGAGGCAGCTTGCATTTATCTGGTAAAGGATATTTCTTTACCACCTATTTTCAGATCAACGATGAGTAAGCTGCTACATTAAAGACCAGAAAATATCTTCCTATCTGCCAATTCTGGATTTTGATGCCATAACTGATGCAGCTGGACAATCATCAATGTGGATATTTTCTGTGACAACTCTTTGAGCATTTTTTTTTGTAACCGACTTAGGTTAGTTTTAGAATGCTATATATATGCATTCGGGAGATGTAAATAGGGTTGGAAATTTTTTGGCATTTTTTTGGTCTTTCTATTTCCAAACAGAGTTTCCATGTACTATAACCTTGCCTCTCTGTCAAATATATGCAAGTTATTTTTACCTCTTTACTGATTTTTCTGGTTCTATGTGAATCTGCATAAGGTTTGTCTGTGAATGTTGTATTCCTCTCAATCATATTGTTCCTCACCTCTGCTAGAGTCATCTAACCTGTGTATGCCTACTTGCCATATTCTGATTGTATTGTGCATCCTTCAGTTCTCTAGAAGTTTCTTTAAATCTGTCTGGTGTATCACCCTTTTATGTTTTCAAGCTTTTATTCATTTTCATTACAAGCATTCTCTCTCCCTTTTTCCCCAAAATTTAGTAGTTTCAAGTGATAGCTAGATAAGGAAGCCGACCTTCTTTGGAGGTTTGATCTCATTTAGCAAAGTCCCACACTTAGAGATCAATCCCATGTTATTCCAGTTTGCAGAGGTTTAACAACTTCATGCAAGGGTGCAAAACTGGGTGATAACAGTTATATATAGAGAACTATGGCGTAGAATAGAAAGGAAAGTTGTAAGAGAATAAATTGATAAAAGAAGAACTCTGTTATTTTACAATAGCATGTACTCTTGATCTTGAAGGTTTTAAATAAAATAAGTTCTACCAATTTGCTAATTTCTAGAATTGATTAGTCTCTCTCTGGAGGAAGGAGAAAGGTTGTACTCCAACCAAAGGGCAAAGACTGGTGCAGGAGCACCTACCTGACAGCTGGTTTTGATAAGGCAGTTAATAGTTTAGGTCTTGTTTGTGTTTCCAAGAAGGTCTGTTAGACCAATTGCATGTAATAAGGTCATGCTGATCATGATAAGATCATGCTGACCAGGCTTTTGCTATTTTTAGCTAGTTAGTTATAACAGCTGTCATGATGTATGTTCGGTGGGATCTCCCAGCCGCTTGGAGAGTTCCCAGCCGCTTGGAGTCGGGTCAGTAGTACTCGTAGGAAAGTCTTTATAAGCATGAGATCGTTTGATATTGCATAGACAGACAGATATCATCGATCGGCAGTGTAGTGTTGCATCATGCAGAGGAGTTGAGTGTCCTGTGGAACATCATATTATATTGCATCTTTGAGTCAATAAAGATCCTGTTTCGGTTTCTGTTTGATCTCCTTCCTGTAATCGATTGCTGGTTTGAGAGGGTGTCATGGATTTCCTGATCCATTCCACCGGTTGACTCATCTGATCGGTGGAATGGTAATGTACAGTAGGTTAGATTGTAGTTTGTTTTCTGTTTACATGCAGGTGTGTAGGATCGCGGTCGACAGATGCTGAGAAGCCTAGCATCCTCATGTGCTAGGTCAAGTTGATAAACTGGAGTTGGAAGATCACCCTGAGGTTGGATCGGGTCATCCCTGGTGGATCGGCGAAGGGAAATTTCGCTAAGTGAAGAAGTTCGTGAGGACGACATCATCAGGATATCTGGGTGAATATCCTGCAGACAGTTCGGACATCGTCATCCGGATAAGTGGAGAAGATCGGCATGATGTTGTCGATTGCATGAAGTGTGAGTTCGTCGGGGTGACCATCAGCAGGAGGAGCCGAGGAGTGTATCGGCATCAGGATCATCATATCGGGAGTGCCAAACATCCGCATATCGCGAGTAGATGCGGAAGAGAAAGTTCATGTTTTTGGCTAAGTGTTGAAGAGGTCATCAGGATAACGGGTGACGTCATCGTCATCAGGATATGACATCATCGTCATCAGGATATTGAGATATCCCCCCAGTGCGAGTTTATCCTGCCGTCGTTAAAGTGCTAAGGTATCGGCAGAAGTCCGTGGCAGAAGGTTGTATTAGCATCATCAGGAGGTTTCGAAGAGAACCGGATAAAGTAGATCATGATGCTGTTGCTTGTATCGTCGGGTAGCGGAGCGTCGAAGGTAAGCTGCTGAAGGTGATCGTCATCAGGATATTTGGAGCAACCGGATGTTGAATATCCTGCTGACGAAGGTAGTGTCGAAGGTCATGATGATGACAATAGTGTCTCGAGCCCGGTGAACAGTAGTCGGCAGGCGGATGTTTGCGATTGTCCGAAATATGATGATGCTGACTGTGTAACGCAGAACATGATGATGCTGTTGGTAGTTTTAGGGAATATGATGATGATGGCGAAAATGATGATGATGAGGTTGGTCTGCAGACATTCATGCTATATGCGAAGGTTATAGTGTGGATGCCTCTGCATCAAAGACTATATTTCTTAGTTTGATTAGTTTCTTTGCTGTTATGCACTTCCTTTATTTAGAATTCCTTTTGTTGTTCCTGCTTTCCTTAGATTAAGTTATTTTTCTGTTATGCAATTCCTTTATTCCAAAATTACATTAGTTTCTCAAGTTATTACTTTCCTTAGATTAGGTTGTCTTTTTCAGTAGAGTTTAAACCCTAATTTATTTCATGCAATTGTTGTCAATTCCCGTTTGTAGAAAAGATTGCCATGCAAGTTATTCCCCTTCCCTTTTGCATACAACCATGGACATCACCTTGGATTGATATTTATTAAAATTAAATGATGAGGACTACAATGACCCTCATCACCTGGGTCACCTGGGGGGCGACCCTGAACTAATAGGGGGTGACCCTAAAATAGTTTTTCTGAATTGGTCATGGAACTTCCGAGAGCTTGTTCAGACACATACAAACTCCTTTTTGGGTGCCATTTTTTTGAAAGTGCATAATTTTTTGAGAGCTACACAATGGTACTTATAGTGTTTCTTGAAAGTGTCATGAAATTATACTTTTAGACCATTTTTCTTAGGGTATCTTGTCGGTCTCTAAAGCCCTAAAAAGTTTGGTAACCAATTGCAAGGTGAGTTAGATGGGTGAGGAAGAAAGAATGGATGGGAAAGTTCAATTACAATAAATATATGAATACAAGGCTTAGGGACTAAGTTGCAAGCATAGGAAATGAGAATCAACAAGTGTAGAAAAGTGTCAAAAGCGAAGGGAGAGATAAAATGACAAAGGGGAAACAACACAAGGAGGAAGAAAAGACACATCACCAAGAGAATTGCTGCTGAGAGGATGTTATTTCATGATTACATGTACATGACAAGGATTATGACTCATCATCGGGGTCCTCATGGAGGTTGTGTGTGATTTTGGTGCTTACAGTCATCTTGGTAGAAATTGTTACCTCTGATGGTTTAACAAAACTGCTAATAGTTAACATCACTTCTTTGGATGACAGCTTCGATTAAGTTCCATCACCATTATCACCTTTAGGTGTATAGTGTCTTGTACACTTTCTCATTTTTTCTCTTTTGGAGGGACGTTTTTCCCACTGAGTTTTCTTTCTTTCTCCACTTTATGAGAGAATGCATTGTACATGGGTACCTCATCAGGCCTAGTTGTCAGGGCTCATCTTTTTTAGTGCCCACCTAAGATATGCTTAAGGGGGTTTTTAGTGCAGAATATTATTGTTATTACTTATTACTTAATAAGTAGTTATGCATGTATTTCAACACTTGGTGTTAAACCATCTTAGGTAGCTATGTGGTGACTTGGAGAGTTGGTCAAACTCGTTCAAGTTATGTGGTGCAATTACTTGCTATGTGGAGGAGTAAAATCTCTACCATTATTGGAGTGTATAATTTAACTTTTGATTTGACTCAGCCACTTCACCCTATATGTATGCACTTTGTTCATAATATTATTCAACTTTGATACCATGTTGGGATTGCTAAGATCAGAAAGCAAGAATTGAGATATACTTCCACAAGCTACAAGCACACAAAATAAGCTTAATGATATTATCAAAAGTTAAGTAAGAAGCCTTGCATATATAGGCAAGGTAGTGGAGGTAGGAAGGTAGGAAATAATGACTGACTACCTCTCCAAAGGTGCAAGACTTGTCTAGCTCAAATAACATGTGTTTGACCAAGTGGCAAGTATGCATGCATTAGATGTCTCACAAAGTGAGGACACATGTCTCAACCACATGAGGTGAGACAAAACTATAAAAGTTCCTAAGTGGAGACTTAATCTAGTGTGATCAGGACTCTCCTAGGTAGGCTAAAAGCTAACTAGTTCGATAATTTCCCTTTTTACAATAACAAATGTGAATATATTAATTGATAAGGAAGTCCCAAGCATAAGCATTCCAAATGAGTTCTTGAATTTGAATGTGCAAAAATTGAAAAAGAACATGGTGATAACCAAATTTGTTAGTATATGGCTGGCTGTGGAGAGAATCAAAGAGTGGATTAATCATAAATGACACTTGCCCAAACCAGAGGTAAGTTTTTTGGTGCTAGGGTCTCTACAAATAGTTTTTCATTCTAAATGTGATAGGGATGTTGTGATTAAGGGAGGGTCATGGTTTATGGGGAATGTAGGCTTGTACATTCGTTCTTGGATGCCAGGTTTTGATCCTCACAAGGAGCTAATCCAAGATACCCCTTTCTAGATAAGAATGTATAATCTTCCCCAAGAATTATGGTCAGAGGAAATTTTCAAAATGATTGGGATACACTTGGAGAATATATCTGTTGCTCTAGTGTCATAATGAGGAATCAATTGGCTACTTATGCCAAAATTTGTGGCAAGATTAACCTCAATAGGCCTATCAGACATTCAATAAAATTAACCTCAATTCTAGGTGAATAGATTCAAAAATTGGATTATGAATGTCTTCCGATAAGGTGTTTTAAGTGTTGGAAAATTGGTCATTTAGCAAGAGAATGTAAAGAGCAGAAAGAGGGCAAATTAATCCAAGAGGGAGAAAGGGAGAAGAAATTGGATAAGGGGGAAAAAGATTCCCCTAATGAAAAGAATAAGGGTGAGGAGAGTCCATTAAAGAATCCAACCTCTATAGAACAAATTACTTTCAAAGAAGTAGATATCAAATATTAAAAATTCAAATTTAGACCAAGGGGAGATCAGAGACATGTTATCAACTAGGATTGCACCCATGATGTGAAGCTATAAAGCTCAACAATCCTCTGTAACATTGAAATATCTTTAGGTTGTGGGTACCCTATAATGAAGATAGGCCTCCAGATTATGGGCTAGTTCCCTTTTGATTTTCTAATGAATTAATGATTTTGAAGGAAAAAGGATAGTAGGCTATAAAATGAATGTGCTAAAACTAAATTTAAATGGATGGTGATGCACCAAAATAATCTCAATATGCAACCTATTTCACAACTTTTCATTAATCTTGCTCATACAAATTAGTTTGATCAACTCCACCACATAAATATTTCACAGAAAAGCCTAATTTAACTGACACAATCTGCAGCCTATGACAAAATCCAAACTTTGCATACACGCACTCATGAAATGAGACAGAAGAATCTTAGGTTTCATGATGAAACACAAACAATCTTTGATCAAATCACTTACACAAGGCAAGACACCTGAAACTGATAATATGAATTTCTGATTATGCCAAAAACATGAAGGAAAATATTGCAATAGTAACCATAAAACTGATATGAACCTATAATAATCTGCTGCAATATCAATAACTGAATGGAAAATGTGAGTTATAAACTAATGGCCTCTACAATGTGCAAAAGGTAAAATAGTAAGAACTTGGAAAAACATAAGTTTTTTCTCCTATATACAAAAGATGACTCCAATGAGTTAGATTGGGTTAACTAAAGTCAACTCAACTCCAAAATATCTCCATGAATCTCCCTCACAAGAAAAGATGAAAAGCCTCAAAAAGAAGGGTCAAAACTGATGTAATTTGAGCAAAAATAGGCTCAAACTCATTGTCACAATCAGTTTGACCAAAGTTGACCTTGAAACCACATGAAATAACTAAAAATTAGGACCAAACTATCCGGTTCAACTCCTCTCCTTTGATTTTGCATGATTTGACATGAAGTTAATCAATTTGAACAAATAATAAAGTAATCACTGATAAATTAATTTACTAAGTGTCATGGATTTGCTCAATCTTTTGCATTTTTATGACAAATAATAAAGTAATTTACAAACTATTACTTTATTATTTGGTTACATTATTTATTTCATTTCATCTCATGAAAACTCAAGGGGAATTACATATTTTCAATTTCACCATTTCACCCTTGGTCAATAAAAAAAATATACAAACACCTTATGACTCCCTTTGACCTTCATGTCTTCATCATGCATTATGTGATAATCTCAAAAAATTGCCCAAATCTTGACTAAGGCATGTAATAAGGTCAAAAATCTCACCTTGCCCTCAAAAGCCACATTTGCAGATAATGACATATATGATAAAAAAAACACCGTCCTTATATCTCCCATCCCATCACATGTATTACCTATCTTAAGTCTCATTAAGCCTTTCAAAGCACATCATTATACACTTTATGACTCCCTTGGCCACCATGTCTTCTTACTAGGCATCATGAGATCAAGTTTTAGACTACGACCCCTTCTAGTTTTATGAAATAAAAGTGACAAATATTCCACAAAGGGGTCGACCACCTCTTGGGACCTGTGCATGCACATCCAAAAGTAAAAGCTTGCCCTAATCGGGCTCATTATGCATTTCTCAAGTTTGTGAGGAGACTCTGTGGCACCACCATGCTAGGGTTTTAGCTACTCTATATGAGGCTTCTTTGTGGGTTTTGAAGATTCTGGAGCTACTACAGAAGCTATCTTCTTTCCATGGTAAGTAATACACTTGATTCAACAGTATGTCTTCCTTTTTTCAGCATGTTCTGCCTTCATACTGGCTTTAAAAAACTCAAAGGCACTCACCTCACTGTTTCTACTCAGTGGCAGTGGCTTAATGTTTTGTTTTATTTGAGATTACATTCTAACTCCTTTGGTTTTAAAATGACATCTACTACTCACTGAACCTCCTGTCATTACTTTGTAAGCCTTACATTTTAGAGCTTCTGTCAGGCATACACTTACACTCTATATTTTTTGTACTATTTATTCCTTGTTATGAAGTGGGCTGAGACTGTGACTTTTCATTTTGAGGGCGTTGACCTTGCACATGACTGTATGTTCACTGTTACATTCATGTTTAATTAGCACTTTGTATGGATGAGTACATATTCTTGTGATACCAATATCAATTTTAAGGTTCTTTCGTGCTCATATGGTTATGAAGTGGACTGAGACAGTGCATTCCTTCATCATGTATCTTCTCTTCCATGCTTGAATTGTGACTTTATCCGTGCTCCTGCTCTTTGGAGAAATGTTAATCTTTGGAAATGATCTTAAATTCCTCTTAGGCTTTCTATATGACTGTATATATAGAACTTACATGTACAGAGTTTTACATTCTATCATTAGGCCTTCAGATCCATGATAGAGTCCTTCTAATCTTAAATAGATCATCCTAAAACCTCAAAGACCTTTTATGAACAAAATCCTCTCCTCGGGTTTATACATATGTTGAGAAAAGACTTACAGACCTTTATATTCTCAAAACTGACAGAGTTTGGGACATTGCTTCTCAGTCACACCAGAATGTCCCTTCTAGGGTATATTAACTATCCTATCTCCACAATTTCAAAGCCCTCAATGTAACTAAAAGGTGGAAAATACAATCCTATTGCACTCTTCAAAATCATTCCTATCTACATGCTCTTAATGAACCTTTGTCTTTATCTTTTCCATGCTTTATCTCTGTTATTTTTGCAAAGTCTCCCCTCTTAAAGTTAAATGTCTTTAACAAATGGCAATTTTCCTTTATTTATTTACTTTGCATATCCTTGTCTTCTCCTTTGAATGGTATTATAAGGTCTTTGTGCACATGGATAATGAAAACCTTAGTCTCTAAACATTTGACTGTCACCCTAGCAAGACATTGTTATACTTTCTTTTATACTTCTAGTCTATTGACTATTTTTAGTGCAAGCTTCCTCATGAGGTTGATTTGAATAGGCTTCATTAAAAGGTGTTGGATAAGGATCTCCACCTTGAAGCCTCTGTGATTGCAACCTACTATTGAGTGGAATATTTTGCCTCTATCATTGCTACTATATTCCTTTATCCTTGTGCATTCTTTCTCTTGTATGATCACTGCATCTCTCTTAAGTGTGACTGAGATAATGACAATGAAGGTCACTGTAACAAACATTGACTGTTATCATTCATGTGCTGACTATTTTGTTGATGATTATATGTTGATAGATGTGATTGCACTTTTAATTTTATGATGACAGCCCTCAAATGCTGTAGACTATCCCTTGGCTGTTGGCAGAATTTTATGCTTTGTTGGGTCTCATTGCTTTGCATGTATGACTGTCATGCTTCACACCTTATTGGTGACTGCTCTGCTCTTTGTAATCTGACTGTATTTCTCATATCTAACACTTTGAAAACCTTTTGGAAATGTGCTAAAGATAGCTCCATGACACTTCCAAAAGGATAGCAGAGATATCACTGGGTGATAGTCAACTCATGATTTTTGCTTTCTTCAATGTTCTCTTTATCATACAACAACTTAAAATATCTTCTCCCTTTAGCAATATTTCAGGTTTAGCATACCTTCCAAACTATCTTTCATAAGCTATTATAACATAACAATGCCTTCTCATTTATCGAACAGTCTCTCTGTGTGATCTTGACTGTCCTGTGATCTTGCATTGCTTACTATGGTGATTGACTATGTGCTGCCCATTGTGGCTATCATATTTTGGTGTTTATTAGTTACATCCATCACATGAAGTCAGTCACTACTCTAAGCACACACTGAAGGCTTGAAACACGAGGTACATTGTGATGATCCAATATTTTTCCAATTAAAGATTGGAAATAATAAACATTGAGAAACTCTCCCTATTACCCTCTATACTTTCCCATAGTCAATTTTGAAGCGAAGAAGAAAAAGACAAAATAGGGAAAAGGACAAAATAAGAATCAAGACAAATTAAGACCAAGACAAATTAAGACCAAGACAAATTAAGACCAAGACAAATTAAGATCAAGACAAAGAAGTTAACAAATAAAAGTTATTATACTTGCCAAAAGGGACCCGATGCATAAAGAGGCATTCACTGCTCTTAGAAAAGTCACGTCTTCTCCAAAAGGAATTGAATGATAGCTATATAAGAATCAAATGATATTCTCCATAAAGGCATCAAACAATATGCATTTCAATATCAATCAGAGCAGACCTTAATATACTTCTATATATAGTTAACTTCAATCAACAATAAGAGTCCATAGTAAAATTGAATTGCATAGAGATAGAATCTTTGCATAGTTCTGATCTGCCATCAATGATATTACAGGAGACACTATAAAGAAGACATTTTAGCAAAAAAATTCCATATAACAACATTCTTGCAGTTCCACTAATCAAATTGTCATAATACTATAAGTACGACAACATATTCTTTCCCTTGCTTGTTATTGATGTTCATTATAGCACTGCTTTTACTTATAGCCATTCCTGAGCAATGTAATTTATGGACAGCCATATGCAAAAACTCACAAACTGTGTAATCTGTATACCATATGCAATTCATTAATTTCATATAGGATCAAAGGAGGGTGACGTGCCTAATAGGCCATTCATAGGTGATATAGTGGCCTTGGCTACCTAGAGTACCAAGGAGTCTCACAGAGGCCTTAGCCTCAAGAATACAAAAAGTACTTGAATAAGGATGGGAGACAAATAGAGCCCATGATGGACAGAGGCATGCTACACCCTCTCGACCCCATATGGTGTTAATAAATAGCATATGAGTTAGAGATAGGAAGTATAAAATATATGTTGATAAGATCATAAAGATAACATGTGAAATGTCATGATAAATTATGAATAGTGAACATGTGAATTGCATAGTGTAACAATACTAATAGCTGACTGTAATAGCATGAAATTATTATAAATTATGAATTGTTTACATTACAACCAATTTAATTAGATTATGCAATGAGTATGAAACATTTATGTGCATTATCATTATAATGAACTAAGGAAAAAAACAAATGAATACAAAGAGTATAATGTACATAAGAGGCATGAATTCCTAAAATTGAGGAAGGCAATAATGTTAATCAACTCGCCACTATGATGAGTAAGGAAGATTAGGGGTGGGCAATCAACCAAGGATAGGTACGGGTTCATTGGTCTAGAGCATCCCTTCGAACCCTTGTCTCAAGATGGTACCTTAGGAAGCAAGATATAGTCATTTGACTTGAGTGGTCTAGAGAGCCCCAAGTCAAATGAAGGTCCTAGAGTGGCCTGGGTCTAGAGTACCCCTTGAAGGAAGAATGTCCTATACCATTGGCATTGCACCCTAATAGATTCACTCTCATAAGATGGAGGATTTGATTAACAAAGGCCCAAGTATATCTCTTCTAGGGAATCATGAAATGTACACAATCAATCTATAGTAACAAATGGTTTATGTTTATAAATAATGAAATGTGATTTTAAAGTAGAATTGAATACTAATGTTCTCTTTACAAGTTGAAATTGTGTGCAAGGTTGAGAAAATTTTTGGCTTGCTAGAAGGGGACATTACATATATCTAAGCAATGAGAGGATTCTTTTTACAGTGGCACCCTAGTCATTAGGTTAGGGTGGTGATTGCCCTTCATGTGTGACTAGGATTGTAACCACCACCAATACTAAAAGTTGTAGTCATCACCATTGCCTTCATCTGTACTTCATTCACTTCTTGTACTTTCATGACTATCTCAACCTATATGGACTGTGTATGTTGTACTCTTCAGGGATGACTGTATGGCTGCTATGAATGGACAATGTTACCTTATGGATTGATCTTCAATCTGAATATGCTTTTATTTAAAAAGCTAAACCATGTTTCTCACTTATCCATATCCCTCTTAAGACTTAAGGGTAGCATGCTGAGCTCAACCCTCGTGGGAGCCCAATTTTCACCACATGCTGAAATGTAAACAGATGGAATATGAAATGAAAGATGAACTTGTACCTGCACAATGAGCAAACAAGTTAAATAAAATAATTAAGTTCAATGCCCTTCTTGATGATTTGACTTTCATTTGATGATCTGATTTTTGGCTTTTCTTGCATAAATCTAGTAATGGCTCAACTGATCTAATGCATCATAGATGTAGGTTATATGTCTATTGATGACACATATGATGAGATTTCATGTCTTGAGCTCTAACCAAAATTTCAATCATCTGCAAGTACATTTGAAGATTGGGAACAAGAGGAGTTGAAGATAAGAGGACCAACGCCAAAATTGACCATTAAGGAAATGAAGGATATGATCTCTTTTCATATGCTTTTCCCTTATTTTATATTTAGATGTATAATTTGCTTTCCATGTATTAGCTCAATTTAGTCATTCCCACGGCTTGTGTGGGACATTTAAGCATTCTTTTAATCTCAATGTATGAAACAACAACATTATATGCATTTTTCATTACAAAATGAATGAAAGATAGCAGTATCATGCAATTTGTGTAATTTATTACTGTTGTAGAACATTGCATAATAAAAACTAAAATTCATTTGAAAGCATTCACATGCAAATGGTTAAGCTTTAGCAGAAATTTATTATAGTACCTTTCACCTTTGAAGTAATTAGCTGTTTCAGCTCTACCAAATTGAGTTGTAGGTGAAATTTTGGTAACATTTCTGACGATTTCTGCTGAATGCTTTCCTGCTAAGCATATTAGATCAGTAGCCTAAGCAATCCATTGGGTATAGGAGTCAACTCTTGCCCTTGAACTTTGAAAACTTTTGTAACTCAGCTATCAGGAACTATACAACAGTAAAACAAAAACTAAAAACAACTATGATGGTACTGTTTAAGGCAGGGCCAACACACATGTGCATAAGAGAACTTCTTGAAAAACAAAACTGAACTGAAATAAATGTGCCACAGGCACTTATTTGCTCCAAACCTCTATTTTAATAGCACTGTTTGAGATGAATCCCATTGATAGGGACTGGCACCACTTCTCCATCTAGCTTTGAGAGATGAAATGCATTATGTTGTTTGCATTTTGTTATAATGTATGGGCCATTCCACATGGCCTCAACCAGGGTGTGTTTACCAGGTTTGCTCTTAAGTTCATCCCATTTAAACACCAGATCTCCTTCTTTGAAAGGTCTTGGGACTGCTTTCTTATCAAAATGTTCTTTCCATCTGAGCTTGGTGAATTTCTAGATTTCTTAATGCCTCCTTTCTTGTTTCCTCTGACTCCATTAGCTGTGCAAGCCTAACTTCCATAGGCTATTCTTCTAACAGTTCAAGCTCTTTAATGTAACTCAGAGTTGTCAATTCAATAGAAATTGATAACTTGGCTTCTTTACCATAAGTGAGAACATAAGGTGAATAACCTATAGCTCTTTTCAAAGTTATTCTATCATCCCAAATGGCTAACTTCAGTTTATCATGCCAGGTTCTTTGGTTATCATTAATTGTTTTTATGATAATTTTAATCAAGTTTTTATTGGTTGACTCAGCCTGTCCATTACCTTGAGGGTAATAATTGGATGAGGTATTAAAAAATATGTTGTTCTTAATAGACCAATTAGAAACTTTTAAACCTACAAATGCTAAAGCATTATCAGATATGATATAATCAGGAGTGTCAATCCTGGAAACCGAATCTTGGTAGAAATTCAAAATAGAAGTCTCATTTGCCTCCTTTAATGCAACTGCTTCAGACCAATTTGTAAAGTAATTTGTGGCTGTTAATATCCATTTATGATCTACACTTGAAGGTGGGTTAATGGGACCAATGAAATCAAGTCCCCACTTGCCAAAAGGCTGCTCCACCTGAATTGGATGTAGAGGCAGGGCTGCAAGCTTTTGCTTTCCTGCAAATACTAAACATTTATTACATTTTTGACCCAAACATTTGCATCTTTAAATAAATCTGGCCAATAATACCCAGCTCTCATAATCTTTAGAGCTGTTGTTCTTGGTGCAAAATGGCCTCTAGAAGGTCCATCATGAAATTCTTCCAGAATTTTCTCAATCTATTCTGGTTCAATACACCTGAGTAAAACACCATGAAAATCCCTTTTATATAAAATTCCATCAATCACAGCATAAGGGATGGCTTGAATCCTGTAATATCTTCTTTTTGACTTATCCAAACCCTCAAGACAATCACCATTATGTAAATAATGGATCATTTGCTGAATCCAATTTGCTGATGAAACTGGAACAATAGTTTGTTTTTGATTTTTCAACACTGTTGTAGCTTGCTTTTCAATTTCTTTGCTATTTTCTTCACTTCCTACAAGCTGTTCACATAAACCTTTGCCTCTAACAAGCTTGGTAACTTTAATCTGTATGTCATACTCCATTACTTTTGTAATCCAACTTGCTCTTTTATCATTGAGATCTTTTGTAAGAAAGAAATCTTTTACTGTTGGATGGGCAACCATCAGTAGTATTCTATTGTTAGAAAGAAAATGTTTAAATTTTTTAAGGCTTATTACTAAAACTAGCACATGTTTCTCAACAAATGAGTATTTTAATTCATAATCATGGAGAACTTGGCTAAAGAAAGTTATAGGTTGTTCTAATCCTTCTTCATTCTATTGACAAAGCATAGCTGAAATTGTGTCAACACTCCCAAATGCATATAATATGAAATCTTTATCAAAATTTGGATTAATAAGTGTTGTGGCTGATGCAAGAGCCTCCTTGATTTCTTCAAAACTCTTCTTACCTTCCTTAGTCCAACTAAAAGGAATATTCTTTTTAAGCATAGCTATAAGGGGCTGCAATAATGCTGCAATGTTAGGTATGAACCTCCTCACAAAGTTGATCCTTCCTAGAAATCTTTGTAAGCCTTTCTTATGAGTTGGTAGGGGTAATGCTAGAATAGCTATGATTCTTTCTGGATCTAGGATATACCATCCTTGGAAACTATGTGTCTAAGAATCTTTCCCTCATGGACAGAAAAAATGCTCTTCTTTGAGTTAAGTGAAACCCTGTATTCCCTGCACCTTTCAAAGATCTACCTTAGATGATCAAAATGTTCATCAGATTTCTTTGAAAATATAGTAACATCATAGAAATAAACAAGTACAAACTTATTAATGAGGCCTTGGAAAGCCATGTCCATGGCTCTTTGAAATGTTGCCCTCGCATTGGACAATCCAAAGAGCATTTTTTTGTAAGCCATTGTACCCCACTTAGTAGTGAAGGTAGTTTTGAACTGGTCTTCTTCTTTTACTAAAATCTAATTATACCCTGAATAACCATCCAATAATGAAAACCTTTCTGAACATGAAACAACCTACAAAATCTACTCTATTGAGGGCAACGGATAATGATCTTTGAGAGAGGCTCTGTTTAGATCACGAAAATCAACATAGCCTAATTTCATCATTGTTTTTTCTAACAGGAACGAAATTTGAAACCCAAGATGTATGTTTGATTGGAAAGATAATATTACCTTCAATCAACTTATTTAGTTCTATTTTTATAAGAGTTTCCACCTTGGGATTTAGAGCTCTCTACTTCTGTCTCACTGGTTTTACTTTGGGTTCTAGCTCAATAGTGTGCTGAGCTAATTTAGGGTTAAAACCCTTCAAATCTCCATACTCCCAAGCAAAAATATCATTAAATTCTTGGTATAGATGAATGAAATCTTGTTGTTCCTCTTTGGTGCATATTTTTCCAAGCTTAAGAAGCTTGTCTTTGAATATTTCAATGGATTCATAGTGTTCTTGTTTTACTGACATGCTAGATTTATCCTTTCTAACTTGATCATCAGTGTTAAAAATTGATTGTAAGGTTACCAAACCTTTAGGCAACTTGTTTGACTTCAATTGTAAGATCATATTATCATATTGTTGCAGCCATTTTTGCTGGTTTCCTGCTGCAAACTTAGCTTCTTCCATCATAAAGTTTATAATTTGTTCATCACTTTCAAAAACCTGCCAACTTATATTATTATCAGGTACATATGGCCTTACAATCACTTTGACATACTACTATGTTTGCACATTCTTAATTTCAGTTGGATTATCAAACTGTGCTCCTAAGGCATCCAATCTATCTACTTCTTTATTCTGATTTCTAGGAATGGACAATAGATTGAAAGAATCAAATTCCTCAATTAAATCCCAAGTTCTGTGTTTGTAAAGCTTGAGCAAATCATTCTTTGTCACATTCAGATTTCTTACTTGATTTGTTATTAATTCTAAGTCACCAAAAACTTGCAAGCATTTAATACCTTTCTTCCTGACCCACTCTAGGCCATGAATAAGTGCCTCGTATTCAGCAATATTGCTTGAGCAACTGAAGGTAAAATGAAATGCTGAATAATACTTTTCTCCATCAAGAGAAATTAGCATGGCTCCTCCACCAACACCTATTTTGCTTCTTGAGCCATCAAAATACAGCTTCCAAAGCTGATTAATTTGCTGTTCAATCTGTTTTTCATCTTTGATTAGATTTGGAACAAATGCATCATGCTCATGAATCATATAAACCCCAAGCCCTACCTCATGCATATGACTGAAAGGGTTAACTTCATCATTCTCAGTTGCCCACTCATCTAAATTAATGTCAGGTATGCCCTCAATAGGTGTATTGGGATCTTGGACAACAACTAACTCTTCTTGATCATAGATGTCAAGATTGGCATTTATGGGATTAGGAGTGTAAGGTTCAAGATGATCATTGGCCAATGGTTCTAACTTTATAGTAACTTTGGTGCCATACCTTGTTCTGAAAAACATATGAGACTAGTCAGAAGACAAATATCCCCCCAACTTTGCAATAAAATCCCTAGAAAGACATATGGCAAATAGTCATGGCAAATCAATGACATGGATGTCTTGATGAATCACAAAGTTTGGGCATGCATGCAAAGTAAGACCAAGGTTCTTTAACATTCCCACTGTATTGACTTCTGTGCCATCCAATTGGACAACTCCTTTAGAGATAGGTTCATAAGCCAAACCAAGTTTATTTGCCAATTGTTTGGGCATTACTGAGCTATTAGCTCCTGAATCAATCATACAGTTGTGAACTAAATGATTACCAACAATAAGCGTTACATAAAATGGAGGTGGCTTAACTATTTGACTTGGCTGTTCACTTTGATTTTGGGCATCATTAGTAAACACAACTTGAGATTGACTTGTCTGAGGTTCATTAGACAATGACAACTTGGCTAAGGCATCTTGAAATAAATATTTTTGCCCAGGAATATGTAATGCATCTAACATTGACATACTAATAGTGGATTTCTTCATATGATCAACAATGTTAAAAGAAAGACCACTAACCTTTTGTTGTCCTTTAGGAACAACAACATTTGAATGTATCCTTGTTGGCTGTGGTTGAACTTCAGGCTATCCCTTACCAGCAATAGGCTGATCTCTTGGCAAAATATGAATGTTCTTAGAGGTAGAAGCTTCAATCTAACCTTGTTGAGTTGTAGAAGTCTAATTTTTACCTTTATCACCTTGCTGTTGTACTTTATCAACCTGCTGTTTACTGTTATCAGCTTGCTATTGTACTTTATCAACCTACTGTTTACTATTATCATCTTGCTGTTGTAAATCAACAACTCTTTTCTTTGACCTTGTATTGGCTGCAATGGAAGTGAAAGACTATTTCTACCCTTGTAACTGATTCATGCCACAAAAATCATTAGCTTGCCAATTTATCAAAGCAACATTAGGAGTACTTTGTTCTACTTGGGAACCTTGTTGAGCATTTGTATCTTGAACTGGGTACTATGAAGCCATAGAATTATGCTGTACCATAAGGGCTTAGCACTGGATACCATTAGGACAAGTGCTCTGATTATGAGGCTGATTGCATGGATAGCACCAATCTGCATCTTGTGCCATATTATTTTGGATAGGAATAAGCTCTCTTGAAGAGATGACAGTGTTGGGATTATATGGCTGATTAGACCTGGCATTGTAATTTTTCCTTTGCCCTTAGAAATCAGCTTGATAAGGTACTCTATTTGCTTGGAACAGTGCTTGGTAAGGTCTGATATTATGATCTTGTTGTCTCTTAAGGCTTACTAAATTATTGCTAATAGTTTGCAACAATTTTGCTATCTCATGTTGATTACCTTTAAGTTCTTGTAAGTCTAATTGTACTGGAACAATATTATTTTGAACAACTGCTTGATAGCTTAAGGCTGGAACAATAGGTATCGAGGCAATAGAAGGCACTTGGATTGGTATTAGGGGATGAATATCAGGGAAAATAGGCATGGGAGGCCTTGGTGCAATTTTTCCGGCCTGTATAAGACTATTCTCAGCTCTAATAGCTATGTCAAATGCTCCTAGTAATGTTACCCCACCCATTGATTGAATCATTACAACTATATCACTATTTAATGCTCTAAGGTAATACAAAAATGCATGTTTAGGTGAAGGTCTTACCATTGCTGGGATCTTGTTCCAGGTTCTTTGAAACCATAAATTGAAGTCTGTCATCTGTTCCTGTGGGGCTCTTTTAATGGTTGTCATTTGCTTAACAAGGGATAGATGATCTAATTTATCTTGAAACTGCCTGTTCAAGGCACTCCCTAACTCATCCCATGTTCTGATAGAGTTAACAACCAATCCTTAGAACCATTGAAGAGCTTTGCCTTTTAATGACGCTGCTAGAAGTCTTATTGCCACATTCTCTTGTGTAACATGATGAACCCCACAAAGTGAAGCTACATCTCTTATATTCTCTATTGGTGTAGTACCATCTTCACCAATGAAAATGGGTAAACTTTTGAGTGCAGCCATTGGTATATCATTATGCTGCTACAAATTTAATGGGTTTCCCCCATCAAAAGTTACAAATGGCTAATTTCTCAGTGGTTGTTGAGCCATCTGGAATACATGTACTTGTACTGTAGGACTCGCTGGTGGAGAATTGACAGGTACTTGTGATGAAGAACTTGTAAACAATGGATTGCTATGAGATGCAAATGCAGGTTGAGAATTTGGAAGGTTGGGTAGTGATGTACTTGATGGCTTTGCCACTCTATTTGCTGCCTTAGCCTTCCTTTTCGGTGGTGAAAGCTGAATATGCTTCCCAATATCAACACTTTGTCTTGTTTGAATCTTTCTCATATGGTGTAAAATCTAATCTATTCAAACCAAAAAATCAGAGTCTCTAGGTACTTGAATTGAAACCTCCAAAAGGATGTAATAACTACTGCTCATACCAAAATAGTAGAAAGAATAAGTCCTTCTTGAATTGAAAATCAATTCAAATGTCCCACTAGGCATGCCAAAAATAGTTATCAACTAGGATTGCACCCGTGATGCGAAGCTATAAAGATCAGTAATCTTGTGTAACATTGGAATATCTTCAGGTTGTGGGTACCCTATAACGAAGATAGATCTCCAGATTATGGGCTGGTTCCCTTTTGATTTTCTAATGAATTAATGATTTTGAAGGAAAAGGGATAGAAGGCTCTAAAATGAATGTGCTAAAATTGAATTTAAATGGATGGTGATGTACCAAAATAATCTCAATCTGCAACCTATTTCACAACTTTTCACTAATCCTGCTCATACAAATTAGTTTGATCAACTCCACCACATAAATATTTCACAGAAAAGCCTAATTTAACTGACACAATCTACAACTTGTGATAAAATCCAAACTTTGCATACAAGTACTCATGAAATGAGATAGAAGAATCTTAGGTTTCGTGATGAAACACAAACAATCTTTGATCAGATCACTTACACAAGACAAGACACCTAAAACTGATAAGATGAATTTCTGATTATGCTAAAAACATGAAGGAAAATATTGTAATAGTAACCATAAAACTGATATGAACCTGTAATAATCTACTGTAATATCAATAACTGAATGGAAAATGTGAGTTATAAACTAATGGCCTCTGCAATGTGCAAAAGGCAAAATAGCAAGAACTTGGAAAAACATAAGTTTTTTCTCCTATATACAAAAGATGACTCCAATGAGTCAGATTAGGTTAACTGAAATCAACTCAACTCCAAAATATCTCCATGAATCTCCCTCATGAGTAAAGATGAAAAGACTCAAAAAGAGGGGTCAAAACTGATGTAATTTGAGTAAAAATAGGCTCAAACTCACTGTCACAATCAGTTTGACCAAAGTTGACCTTGAAACCACATGAGATAACTAAAAATCAGGACCAAACTCTCCAGTTCAACTCCTCTCCTCTGATTTTGCATGATTTGACATGAAGTTAATCAATTTGAACAAATAATAAAGTAATCACTGATGAATTACTTTACTAGGTGTCATGGATTTGCTTAATCTTTTGCATTTTTATGACAAATAATAAAGTAATTTACAAACTATTACTTTATTATTTGTTTACATTATTTATTTCATTTCATCTGAAGACTCAAGGGGAATTACATATTTTCAATTTCACCATTTCACCCTTGGTCAATTTATAAAAATATACAAACACCTTATGACTCCCTTTGACCTTCATGTCTTCATCATGCATTATGTTATAGTCTCAAAAAATTGCCCAAATTTTGACTAAGGCATGTAATAAGGTCAAAAAGCTCACCTTGCCCTCAAAAGCCATAGTTGTAGATAATGACAGATATGATAAAAATAAACACCATCCTTATATCTCCCATCCCATCACATGTATTATCTATCTCAAGTCTCATTAAGCCTTTCAAAGCACATCATTATACACCTTATGACTCTCTTGGCCACCATGTCTTCTTACTAGGCATCATGAGATCAAGTTTTAGACCACGACCCCTTTTGGTTTTATGAAATAAAAGTGACAAATATTCCACAAAGAGGTCGACCACCTCTTGGGACTCGTGCATGCACATCCAAAAGTAAAAGCTTGCCCTAATCGGGCTCATTATGCATTTCTCAAGTTTGTGAGGAGACTCTATGGCACCACCATGCTAGGGTTTTAGCTACTCTATGTGAGGGTTCTCTGCGGGTTTTGAAGATTCTGTAGCTGCTACATAAGCTATCTTCTTTCCATGGTAAGTAATACACTTGATTCAACAATATGTCTTCCTTTGTTCAACGTGCTCTGCCTTCAGATTGGCTTTAAAAAACTCAAAGGCACTCACCTTACTATTTCTACTCGGTGGCAGTGGCATAATGTTTTATTTTATTTGGGATCACATTCTAACTCCTTTGGTTTTAAAATGACATCTGCTCTGCACTAAACCTCCTATCATTACTTTGTAAGCCTTACATTTCAGAGCTTCTGTCAGGCATACACTTACACTCTGTATTTTTTGCACTATTTGTTCCTTGCTATGAAGTGTGCTGAGACTGTGACTTTTCATTTTGAGGGCTTTGACCCTGCACATGACTATATTTTCACTGTTACATTCATGTTTAATTAGAACTTTGTATGTCTGAGTACATATTCTTGTGATACCAATCTAGCTTTTAAGGTTCTTTTGTGCTCATATGGTTATGAAGTAGACTGAGACAGTGCATTCCTTCATCATGTATCCTCTTTTCCATGCTTGGATTGTGACTTTATCTATGCTCTTGCTCTTTGGATAAACATTAAGCTTTGAAAATGATCCTCTCAGGCTTTCTATATGACTGTATATATAGAACTTACATGTACAGAGTTTTACATTATGTCATTAGGCCTTTAGATCCATGACATAGTCCTTCTAATCTTAAACAACTCATCCTAAAACCTTAGAGACCTTTTATTGGTGCAATCACGGTGAGAGGGTTCACAAAATGAACTGTTCAGACTATGCAGCAAGAGTAAACACAACAGAAACAACTCAAAGAAATGGAACAAATGCAGATTCAGTTATTCAGTATACCAAAGAATTCAAATACAATCTAGTCAGCAACATGCAGGCTTACAACTGGGCTCAAAGTCCTAATTACATACATGTGCAAGATAAAGCTTTGAAGCTCCTTTGCACAAATCTAAACTATCAACTATCACTATTTCGTTAACTACTTGCCTAAGGATCTATTAAATCAATATATATCATTTCCGGACCAATAGATTCCTCCGCGTCGGCTAAGGAAGATCACAAACTCCAATGAAGAGTTGTAATGTGTTCACAGATAGGCCGGACCTAAATGCATAGAACACTTCCTCAAATGAATGTAACCATGTGCAGACCTCCAGGAAGGGGTCGGATACAAACCAAGGATCATTGAATGATGTGTCATTAGGATTTGCAAGTCAAGGAATGATCCGCAAGCCTTCTTCTTTAGCGAATTATCCGGAACTGTTAGAATGCTCTACTCTGAGAAATCAATTGATCTTCTGATAACGATATCTTTCTGGTAATTGATCCAAAAGATCTGAATTCTTAGTATGATGAATATGAATGAATTGAGATGCTAAGTCCAGATCCGCAAGGTGTGAAATGCTAAAACTGGACCACAAGCTGAACTGCTTTTGACTGAACTGCCTGAACTGAACTGGAAAATGAAAGAACTAAAATGCAACAAACTAAAATGCAAATGTTTTTGGTTGATGCAAGATTGCTCTTGAACCAGGGATGCTCCTGCATCAGACATCTGGGGTTATTGAAAAAGTGAGTCCCTCACTTTGTTGGGGCTAGGGGAGAACCAAGACGGTCCACCTCAGCCTGAGAAATCCAAGACGAGTCTTTTTCCGGTCTGCCTTTCCACTTCACAAGATAAACTTTGTATTGTCTGCCTCTGGTCCTACGTCCAACTTTGCTGTCCAAAATGTCTTCAATTTTCTCTGGTACTTTTTGTGGCAACTGCTTCTTCAAGTCTTCTTCCATGTTGTCACTGAACTCTATTTCATGTTACTGATAAAGATCTATAATTTTGAAAATAGGTGATATGCCGAATGTCTCCGGTAATTCCACTTCATATGCATTGCCTGAATCAAATTTCCTGAGTATCTTACAAGGTCTAAACTTCTTCATTTTCAACTTGTTATATGTCCCAACCGGGAATCTTTCTTTTCTCAAATATACCGACTTCATCTCCCTCTTCAAATTCTTTGTGTCTTCTCTTCTCATCTGCCTTTTCCTTATACTTACTTTTCATGTCCTCCAAATGCTTCTTCACCTAATTATGCACTGTCTTCATATGATCTGTAAATTCCTTTGCTTTTGCACTTCTCTTTTCTTCGGTGCTGATATCTCTTAGTTCTGCAACTCCTCTAGGATTCACTCTAGTAACAATCTCAAAAGGTGTTCTTCTAGTACTCTTGTTTACTGAATTATTGTATGTGAACTCTGCTTGTGAAAGAATCAAGTCCCAACTTCCTGTCTTCTCTCCGACCAAACATCTCAACAGGTTTCCCAAACTCCTATTCACTACTTCTATCTGTCCATTTGTCTATGGATGAAAAGTTGAACTAAACTTCAAATCTGTCTGCATCTTCTTCCAAAGTGTCTTCCAAAAGTATCCAACAAACTTTGTGTCTCTGTCTAAAACTATACTCCTAGGTAATACATGCAATCTCACAATCTCCTTGAAAAATAGATTAGCTACATGTATTGCATCAGTTGTCTTCTTACAAGATATGAAATGAGCCATTTTTGAAAATCTGTCAACCACTACAAATATTGAATCATGTCCTCTCTATGTCTTAGGTAATCCCATTAGAAAATCTATGCTTATGTCTTCCCAAGGTCTCTTCGATATTGTCAAAGGTTTATACAATCCAGTGTTATGACTACTCCCTTTTGCAACTTGACAAACTCTACAACTCTGCACAAATTTCTGAACATCCTTATGTATCTGAGGCCAAAAGTAAGTTTCACTTACCAAAGCCACTATCTTATTAATGCCAAAATGTCCTACCAATCCACCACTATGCTTCTCCTTGATCAAGTTATCTCTCATTGAACTTCTAGATATGCACAACTGACTTCCTTTGAACAACAAATCTTCTTGAATGAAATAATCCAACCACTTACTCCTATTTTCTACAATAGGTTCCTTACATGCTTTCCAAGGTTCTACAAAATCAATATCACCCTCATACATGCTCTTCAATTCATCAAAACCCAATACTTCCACTCTCATCTCTGTCAACAAGTTTCTTCTCCTACTCAATGCATCAACAACTTTGTTTGATTTTCCACTCCTATGCTTCAACACAAATGTATAACTCTGCATGAACTCTACCCATCTCATATGTCTCTGATTCAACTTACCTTGACTATTCAGGTATTGTAAATCTTGATGATCTATATACAATACAAACTCCTTAGGCAACAAATAATGTCTCCACTTCTTCAAGGCTTGAATTATGGCATAGAACTCTTGATCATAAACTAAATATCTTCTCCTTGCATCATTCAACTTCTCACTAAAATATGCTACTGGTCTACCCTCTTGACTTAACACTGCTCCAATTGCATTTCCACTTGCATCACAATCAACTTGAAATACCTTATTGAAATCCGGTAATGCCAAAATAGGTTGCTCTGTCACTTTCTGCTTCAACAACTCAAAACTTTTATCTGCTCTAGATGTCCACTTGAAATCCTTTCTATCACCTCTCATTGTCTCTGTCATAGGGTTACAAACTGAACTGAAATTTCTGATGAACTTTCGGTAGAAACTAGCCAATCCATGAAATGATCTAACCTCTCCAATGCTCTTCGGTGTAGGCCATTCAACAATTGCTTTCACTTTCTCAGGGTCCATCTTTAATCCTTCCGCAGAAATCACAAATCCCAAGTATACCAATTCTTCCTTCATGAAACTACACTTCTTGATATTTATCAGAAATTTCTATTCCCTCAATCTCTACAAAACTTGTCTAATGTGCCACAAATATTTTTCTTTTGTCTTACTAAAAATCAGAATATCATCCAAGTACACAATCACAAACTTACCCAAGAACTTCATTCATCAACCTCATGAAAGTACTCAGTGCATTTGTCAATCCAAAAGGCATCACTAACCACTCATACAATCCTTCATTTGTCTTGAAAGAAGTCTTCCATTCATCACCTTCTCTGATCCTAATCTGATGGTATCCACTCTTCAAATCTATCTTTGTGAAATATCTTGCTCCTCTCAAACAATCCATAATATCATCCATCTAGGTAAAGGAAATCTATACTTGACTGTGATCTTGTTTATTGCTCTGGAATCAATACACATTCTCCATTCTCCATCTTTCTTCAGTACCAAAACTATAGGTACCACACAAGGACTCAAGCTTTCTCTGATCAAACCTTTCCTCAACAACTCTTGTATCTGTCTATTCAATTCTTCATTCTCTGCTGGTGTCATTCGGTGTGCTGCTTTGTTAGGCAAACTTGCTCCTGGTATAAGATCCATGTGATGACTGATACTCCTTATAGGTGGTAATCCTTCAGGCACATTATCTACTATGATGTCTTCATACTCTATCAACAACTCTATTATCTCCTCTGGTTCTTCTTCTTCATTCTCTTTCTTCAATGTTTCAAGCTTCTTAGGAATCAAGGCATAACCCATATTCTCGTGTCTCAAACCATCCAAAAATTTCTTTCCATCTACCAAACAGATTCTAGCATTCCCACACACTTCACTCTTAGGATCATCCTCCAAAGGAATCAAATTAATTCTCTTTCCATTTGTTGTTATTATATATTTATTCTTTCTCCCATCATGTATAGCTTTTCTATCATACTTCCAAGGTCTACCCAACAAGATATGACAAACATCCATAGGTATAATATCATACAAGAATTCATCATGATAAGATCCAATATGAAATTTTACCAAACATTGTTCACTCACCAGTACCTTATGATCATCCTGAATCCATGCTATCTAATAGGGTTTAGGGTGTTTCAATCTTTCTAGCTTCAGCTTAGTTACCATCTCTTCAGAAACTAGGTTATCTGAACTACCACTATCAATTACAACTTTGCAACACTTACCTCTGAATTTGCATCTGGTTCTGAACAGACTTTTCCTCTGTGATGGTTCCTCATTTTTCTCTGTTTGAAATAGTTCTCTCCTCATCACCAATGATTCTCCTTTCTCTAGATTGCCAACTGAACAAGGTGATTCAATAGGTTCTTCTTCAACATAGGCTTCTCTCCCACTATTTTCTATCTTCTTGCTTGTACTACCCTAATTACATTCCAATGCTCTATGTCCTTCACCTCCACAATTGAAACAAGTGCCTCTAAATGTTTTC
This sequence comes from Cunninghamia lanceolata, assembly GCA_027924645.1. Lineage (NCBI taxonomy): Eukaryota > Viridiplantae > Streptophyta > Pinopsida > Cupressales > Cupressaceae > Cunninghamia > Cunninghamia lanceolata. Next base: position 919,345 of record BSBN01000197.1, read on the forward strand.
TTATCAAATCTTCTTCCTTCTCTTCTGTATCCTTCGTTCCGGTATGCACTAGGGTTTCCTCTCTGATAAAAATTTCTGTCATCTCTCCGGTAAGCATTGTTATCTCTATCATCCTTCCTCAACGGGCTGTCAAACTTGTTCTACTCCAGATAAGATCTGTCTCCTTTGGAAAATGTCCTATCTCTTAGAAATTTACCTCCTCTACCTCTCTGTCTCTAATCATGTCTCTTATTCAGCTTCTCTTCAACTTTCAGGGCAAACTGATATGCTTCTTCCAAAGATGTCATCCTTACCAAGCTTAGTTCTTCTTGAATATTCAATCTCAGTCCATTGATGTATCTAGCCACTTTCTCCTTGCTTGCTTCACTATGTCCTATTCTTATGATCATCTTATGAATTTCTTCAGTGTACTCCTTCACAGATTTCTCCTTTTGTCTCAAGTTTTGCAATCTCTTCAACAGCTCCAACTCATAGTCAACAAGTATGAACTGATTCTTCAACTTTGTCACCATCCGGTCCCACTTTGTAAACTTTTCCTTTCCTCTCATATTTCTTTCCAACTGAACTTCTTTCCACCATATAGTAGCATGTCCTTTCAACTTTGTCTTTACAATTTTCACCTTCTCCGGATCTTCAATTTCTTCATATTCAAAGTATTCTTCCATGTCATTTATCCAATCAATCAATTCTTCCAAATTCAGATTACCAGTATAGTTTGGCACATCAACTCTAGGTCTTTTTCCAATCTCTGAAATAGCTCACAACATCTTTACTTGATCTGATTCTTCTTCCTCATGACCTTCTAGGGTTTCACCACTTTGTTCAACAGATTGAAATTATACTTCATCATCGCTTTCAACATTAGGTCTAGGTGTCAATCCTCTTCGCCTGTCTTCTTCAACAACATCTAGTCAAATTCACATTGTTCTCATCAATTCCATCATCTCATCCATTCTATTGGCCATTGAACCAATAGGAGGAACTCTTCATGGTGGGATTTTCCTAGGATCAAGTGTAAACTACCTCAGGTCAGCGATCAGGCTACAAGCGACAACTGCCTCTCAATCGACAATCGGTTGCGCACAAGTAACCTATCTTGGATCGGCGATCTACTTACAACAAGATCTTATGGAATCCCCTTAGCCAATTTGCTCCAAAGAATCAAACTTTTGCTCTGATACCACTTGGTGTAGTCACGGTAGGAGGGTTCACAGAATGAACTATCTGGACCATGCAACAAGAGGAAACACAATGAAAACAACTCAAAGAAATGGAAGAAATGCAGGTTCAGTCATTCAGTATACCAAAGAATTCAAATATAATCTGGTTGGTAACATGCGGGCTTACAACCAGGCTTAAAGGACTGATTACATACATGCACAAGATAAAGATTTGAAGCTCCTTCGCACAAATCTAAACTATCAGCTATCACTATCCTTTTAACTACTTCCCTCAGGATCTATTACATCAATATATATCATTTCTAGACCAATAGATTCCTCCGCGTCAGCTAAGGAAGATCACAAAATCCAATGAAGAGCTGTAACGTGTTCACAAATAGGCCAGACCTAAATGCATAGAACACTTCTTCAAATGAATGTAACCATGTGCAGACCTCCAGGAAGGGGTCAGCCACAAACAAAGGATCATTGAATGATGTGTCATTAGGATCCATAAGTTAAGGAATGATCCGTAAGCCTTCTCCTTTAGTTGATTATCTGAAACTATTAGAATGCTCTACTCTAAGAAATCAGTTGATCTTCTGATAGCGATATCTTTCTGGTAACTGATCCAAAAGCTCTGAATTCTTGGTATGATGAAGATGAAAGAATTGAGATGCTAAGTCCAGATCTGCAACGGGTGAAATGCTAAAACCAGACCACAAGCTGAACTACTTCTGACTGAACTACCTGAACTGAACTGGAAAATGAAAGAACCAAAATGCAACAAATTGAAATGTAAATGTTTTTGGTTAATGCAAGATTTATCTTGAACCAGGGATGCTCCTGCATCATTTATGAATAAAATCCTGTCCTCAAGTTTATACAGATGCTGAGAAAAGACGTACAGACCTTTGTATTCTCAAAACTGATAGAGTTTGGGACACTGCTTCTTAGTCACACTAGAATGTGCCTTCTAGGGTATATTAACTATCCTATCTCAACAGTTTCAAACCCCTCAATGTAACTGTTACTAAATTTAGTTAGACCTAAGTGCATTTGTTTAGAAGGAATAAAAGAAAACTTCAAAGTTATCGCATTCAATGAACAATTGATGTCTTGACAAAGCAGAGATAGATACCAATTGTTAGGATAACCCATCAGTCCAATCAGGACTGAGGAATCATCATAACGGGTGAATCAGAATGTCAAAGAAATCAAAGATTCAAGAAATATAGTGGATATAACATAGTTTTATCTTTCAGGAGTTATAAGACAAATTGATTATTCAGTTGATCATATTTGAAAGAAAGAAATAAAGATATTTATTTGAACTTTTATTTCATGTCATAATTGAAACATACTTTCAACATCTGTTACTCTATCCTATGCATTGATTGAAAAGGAAATATACATAAATCAAGTGCATAAGATAAATTAACTGATCATGTTTTAGAGGAAGTGTTCAAATGTGTCCCACGTAAGCCATGGGAGTAACTAAACTAAGCAATGCAGACATATGCAAGCTATACATTTGATGATAAAGGAAATGGCGAACACATGATAAAACTTAATATCCATCATTGCCTGAGCAAGGATGTTGTTGAGCTAGTTGATAGTTGATCTTCAGTCCTCATCTTTAGATCCAGTTGCATCAGTTGAACTTGCAAAAAATTGGGAAAAAACCTGTAAGAGCTCTAGATATTTAATGTTATCATGATGCTTTTATCAAGTAGACATATCAACTTGTCACATCATGCATTTCATATGAAAGATCAAATCACACATGTGCCATAAATCAGAATATCATGAAGAAGATCAATCAATACCATCAGGTATGTTTTTATGCTAACTTGTTTGTTCACTATGCAGGTATAGAAAAAGCAATGTTTTTGATTTGAAGATATTTAAACATGCAGAGAAAATGAGGCTCCCACAAGGGTTGAGCCCAACATGTTTCCTTTTCTATTTCATTTTGAAAGGGTTATTAGAATACATACATGATACATCATTCAAAGCTATATCATGCATCATCAAATCAACTTGCAGAAAAGTGTATCATCATAATCATGAAAAAGAGCAGTTGCTCCTATAAACTATGTTCACATTGATTGCAGCTGATTAAAACAAATCAGATAAATTCAAAGTGCTTGAGTCAACTTTACAGAGTGCAAAAATCAGAGTGCAGCCATGAAAGGTATAGGGAACAAGTACATGTATAATCAAGTGATTACATCAGACAAGGACATATTCCAATCAAGTCTCATGTGCATATCAAACAAAATATACAGGCTACAAGAGCCATTTGAAGTACATAAATCTTTTTGAATGCATGTATCTACTTTCATCTCACATGATTAAATACTATGAACACCTGACAAGTACAAAACAAGAAGTAAAATGACATGTTACAGGTGCTCAAAGTGATCGGCCAGGTGAGATAAATGAGACATGTTATGCCTTCAAAAGAATAGAGCATATGGTGTTACAGTTGAAGGACAAAATCAGATATATGCATCATTGACTCTAACAGTCATGAGTGAAGGTGATACATCATGTAAAAAAGACAAATGAATGCTACAGGTTCAGATTATATTAAATACAGGTGTATAACCATACATGACAAATGATAAAAGCATCTTACAGGTGGTAGACAAAGGAGATCAAATAACAAGCTATAGTACCATGATCAAAATAAGAAAGAGATACAAGTTAAGTATTTATTGTTCATGCATCGTGGTCTGACAGATACAGTCAAGAAGGGAAGAATAGAGATAAAAAATCAAGTTCAGGTATTCATGATTATCTCCAATAATTAAGCTATAGGTATCATCAGAATGTCAAAAAATACAGTGCCATGTTTAGAGACAAGATAGAAGATATATGATGTGCAGACATACTACAGGAGGTTCGAAGTGCCAGAAAGAGAAGTAAAAGACCAACATTATGTAATAAAGAGCATCTAACAGGTGACTAAGTTATGCCAAAGTAGAATAAAATGTCAAACCAAGTTTCATTTTTCAGGAAAGAAGGTGATACAACATGTTTTTCTGACAAGACCGTGATTGGAAAATAGTTTTTATGCCTGAAATATTAAAACCCTCATTTCAAAAAATGAAATCCTTATTTCATTTTTAGTCAGATAGTGAAAAGGAGGTTACAAAAGTGTTTTTTCTACCATGGCCATAACTGGGGTATCATTCTTGTTTCATTTTTTATGAAACCCATGTCAAAAATTTCAAAACCTTAACACTTTTTGCAGTTACAGAAAGGAAAATGGTAATATAATGTATCTATGTCAAGGCCATGCCAGAGAAATGACATTTATATGCAAGAAAATGAAACCCTTGTCAAGAATTTAAAACCCTCTTTCTTTCTGCAGTGACAATCAAAGGAGAATGTGCTAAAGTGTCTACAAGTATGGCCGTGGATTAGAGAAGTCCCTATGTAAATTTTAAAGTGAAACCCTCATTTCAAAGTCAGGAGACCTTCAAGTTTTTTCATATTAGAAGACAAAGAATAAGCCATAGAATACAAGTATGGCCGTGGCTATGCCATATATGAAAGTATGCAATGATACCCAGATAATAAAATTTGAAACCTTGATTATCTTTTGCATCTACAGAAATGGTTAAAGTATCTATAGAAGAGATAAAGAAGGCTCACCTTTTAGTTGCAGAGGAAGTGAAGCAAGAATGACTGCGGCCCCTCTTTTGAGGGTTTTTGTCAAATTTTTCCATATTTGTAGAGTTTCAACATAGAAGAGAAAGAATGGTGTCAAATAGTTTAGCAGAAGAAAGAATAAGTATGGCGACAACCATTGTTATCAAAATACCACATAAAATGATGAAAAAACCAGTTAAAACTTTAGATACCTTACTCACCAGTCTCTGTTGGCTTCTTATTTACACTTCTCATTTTTTTTGACTTTGCAAATAGTGATCATTGCATTATCCAAAATATCGACGGGGTCAAGACTTCAAGTGATATGTTTCCTAGCAATCATTGTTAGAAAAGGCCGACATATATGTATTTCTTGCATATTATTCCAAGTCAAAAGGTGTCGATATCATTAGAAGGTAGGTGTTGTGACTTATGAAAAAATTAAACAAAGCCTTTTCCCTTGGAGTCGACTACTATATAGTCGAAGGATGTTTAAACTTCTTATGATCAAAGATTCCTCATAATGATATATGTATCAGGCAAAGTGACCGAATATGGTCAAAGGAAATGTTTTTTATGCCTTGAGATCTTAGTCAAAGACAAGAAGATATAAGAAGACAAAATGAGATTGCAAGGTGGCATGAGTATCATTGTTTTTTGCATGAGGGAGATAGTTGAAAAGAAGAAGATATATTTGCATGATGATGCATATGGATTAGTATGGCAAGGTGACAAAGGATTGCTTATGATTTTGATTTATTATACATGGAGGTTATATGGTAGTGAGGCCATTATTTTTGCATATGTAATTGGAGTGATAAGGAGTATTTTCTATGCCTAGGTGTCTTGTAAGGCATTTTTACATTGCAATGGAGTTATAAGGATATAATTTTGTCTTAAATGCATATGGCATGCAACTAGGTGATTTTTTCCCACAAGGAGATATAAGGGGATTTTATTTTCTTCTAAGTCCTATTTGTGCTCAAATCATGCAAATTAGGCAATTGTAAATTGGAGAGATAAGGAGTTTTATTTTTCTTTTCATCATACATGTTTTTACAAAATAAACCAATTTAAATAAATAGTAAAGTAATATTCTTCAAATTACTTTATTATTTTTCACAAATTGTAAAATCAGAAAAAGTACAAGTTGTAACTAACAATAAAGTAATTATCCTAATTACTTTATTATTCACTCACATCAATTTTGCAAAAGCAAAATCATGCAAATTGATGAGTTGAGTTAACTAAGGCCATTTAGGGGCTTCTCACATGATTTAAGGAGCAATTTGAGGGATCTTGGTCAACTTCTTAGTCAAACACATGGAGAGGACCAACTTGGACTTTTTTTGCTCAATTTGTGGTAGTTTGAGCCCTTATTTTTAGGGATTTCTTGGTTTGCTCGTGGATCACTTTGGAGGACTTATTTTTAGAGGCAGTTAGCTACAGTTTCATTTTGCATGCCTCTTGGAGAGAGCAAACTATATATTGTAAAGAAAAACTTGGTTTTTGCTGGTTTTGGCATTCTTTTCTCTTTTACACATTGAGAGAGGTTTTGTAACTTGGTTTTGGCTAGTTCTTGCCTTTTTTCTCTTTTACACTTTGAGAGACAAGGAGGTTTTGTAACTCATTGATTACAAATTTTATAGAGGTTACATCAGGTTACAGGTTCAATTTCTTTGTTCTTCATGCAATATTTTCCTCTTTTTTTCATTGAAATCAAGTGTTTGCCTTTCCATTGATGCTACTTGTATGGATGATTTGATGAAATTTTAAATGTGTTTTAATATCGAAACCTTTTAAAATTATTGTCTCATTCTTATTTGTAAGTGTTAAGCATATTGATACCATAGGTCTTAGGTTGTGTTACTGAAATCCTTTCTTTCATGTTGTGAAGAATCTTTTTCCTTCATAAAGAACATTTTTTCCAGCCTTCCTTAGAAACATTTTTGTGATATTTATGCCAAGATTGGATTGTGTGAGTCATATTTCTAAAATCTATTGTGAGCCAGATTTGCATTTTTCCATCCTTATTAGGTGCATCACCAAATTTTTACAGCTTTATTTCCTTATAGTTTCCTTCTTCCCCTTTTCCAAAGCAAAAGATCATAGATTCAAATAGAATATTTTAAGGGAACTAGCCCACAATTTGGAGGTTCAAACTCACTATAGGTCACCCATAGCCTAAGTTTGCCCCCATGTTTCGAAGGATTGCAGAGTGTCATAGCTTTGCATAAGGGTGCAATCCTAATCCACAACAATAACCAAAGGTTGGAAAATACAATCCTATTGCACTCTTCGAAATCATTCATGTCTACATGCTCTTACTGAACCTTTGTCTTTATCTTTTCCATGCTTTATCTCTGTTATTCTTGCAAACTCTCCCCTCTTAAAGTTAAATGACTTTGACAAATGGCAATTTTCCTTTATTTATTTTCTTTGCATATCCTTGTCTTCTCCTTTGAATGGTTTTATTAGGTCTTTGTGCACATGGATAATGAAAACCTTAGTCTCTAAACATTTAACTGTCACCGTAGCAAGACATTGTTATACTCTCTTTTATACTTCTAGTTTATTGATTGTCTTTAGTGCAAGCTTCCTCATGAGGTTGGTCTAAACATGCTTCATTAAAAGGTGTTGGATAAGGATCTCCACCTTGAAGCCTCTGTGATTGCAACCTGCTACTGAGTGGAATATTTTGCCTCCATCACTGCTACTGTATTCCTTTATCCTTGTGCATTCTTTCTCTTGAATGATCACTACATCTCTCTTAATTGTGACTGAGACAATGACAATGAAGGTCACTGTAACAAACATTGACTACTCTGTTATCATTCATGTGCTGACTATTTTGATGATGATTATATGCTGATAGCTGTGACTGTACTTTTAACTTTATGATGATAGCCCTCAAATGCTATAGACTGTCCCTTGGCTATTGGCAGACTTCTGTGCTTTGTTGGGTCTCAGTACTTTGCATGTATGACTGTCATGCTTCATACCTTATTGGTGACTGCTCTGCTCTTTGTAATCTAACTGTATTTCTCACATCTAACACTTTGAAAACCTTTTGGAAATGTGCTAAAGATAGCTCCATGACACTTCCAAAAGGATAGCAAAGATATCACTGGGTGACAATCAACTCATGATTTCTGCTTTCTTCAATGTTCTCTTTATCAGAGAACAACTTAAAATGTCTTCTCTCTTTGGCAATATTTTAGGTTTAGCATACCTTCCAAACTATCTTTCATATGCTATTATAACATAACAATGCCTTCTTATTTATCTAACAGTCTCTCTGTGTGATCTTGACTGTCCTGTAATCTTGCATTGCTTACTATGGTGATTGACTATGGGCTGCCCATTGTGGCTATCATAATTTGGTGTTTATTAGTTACATCCACCACATGAAGGTAGTCACCACTCTAAGCACACACTGAAGTCTTGAAACAGGAGGGACATCTAAGCAATGAGAGGATTCTTTTTACAGTGGCACCCTAGTCATTAGTTTAGGGTGGTACTACCCTTCATGTGTTGACTGCGATTGTAAGCACAGTTTGTTTTAACACAAACCCGGCTACCACTACACCAAAAGCTCGAACTGTTAGTGAATGGCACCCCGGTCATGTTAACCCAGAGACCGTGTAGGTCCAGGAAGGGAGGAGTTCAGGGTCGCACACCTAAGCACCAACAGAGCCCCACCAGCCCGTGCCTACCTAGTGATAACCACATAGGCAGGTACGGGCTGCTTGGCACCTTCTTGTGTGCATGGTGTAGGTGGGCATCGGTGGGAATCAAACTCCTCCCCAGTGGAGTCACCAGTTTGTTTTAACACAAAACCAGCTACCACTACACCAAAAGTTTGAACTGTTAGTGAATGGCACCCTATTCATGTTAACCCAGAGATCGCGCGGGTCCGGGAAGGGAGGAGTTAAGGGTCGCACACCTAAGCACCAACAAGCACCACTAATACTAAAAGCTGTAGTCATCACCATTACCTTCATCTGTACTTCATTCACTTCTTGTACTTTCATGACTTTCTCAGCCTATGTGGACTATGTATGCTGTACTCTTCAGGCATGACTGTATGGCTGCTATGAATGGACAATGTTACCTTATGGATTGATCTTCAATCTAAATATGCTTTTATTTAAAAATCTAAACCATGTTTCTCACTTATCCATATACCTCTTAAGACTGAAGGGAAGCATGCTAAGCTCAACCCTTGTGGGAGCCCAATTTTCACCACATACTGAAATGTAAATAAATGGAATATGAAATGAAAGACAAACTTGTACATGGACAATGAGAAAACAAGTTAAATAAAATAATGAAGATCAATGCCCTTCTTGATGATTTGACTTTCATTTGATGATCTAATTTTTGGCTTTCCTTGCATAAATCTGGTAATGGCTCAACTGATCTAATGCATCATAGATGTAGGCTATATGTCTATTGATGAAACATATGATGAGATTTCATGTCCTGAACTCTAACCAAATTTTCAATCATCTGTAGGTACATCTGAAGATCAGGAACGAGAGGAGTTGAAGATAAGAGGACCAACGCCAAAATCAACCATTAAGGCAATGAAGGATATGATCTCTTTTCATATGCTTTTCCCTTATTTATCTTCAGATGTATAATTTGCTTTCAATGTTGTATTAGATTAGTTTAGTCATTCCCATGGCTTGTGTGGGACATTTAAGCATTCTTTTGATCTCAATGTATGAAACAACAACATTGCATAGATTTTTCATTACAAAATGAATGAAAGACAACAGTATCATGCAATTTGTGTAATTTATTTATGTTGTAGAACATTGCATAATAAAAACTAAAATTCATTTGAAAGCATTCACATGCAAATGGTTAAGCTTTACAAGAAATTTGTTAGAGTACCTTTCACCTTTGAAGTAATCAGTTGTTTCACCTCTACCAAATTGAGCTGTAGGTGAAATTTTGGTAACATGACTCAATCCTAATTCGGGCCACCTTGGAAAATTTAAAGGTTCCAAATAATTATGGGATTGATATTGAAGTTATGGTGGGTTTTTTAGATAATAAGGAGAACACATAGAAATGGAGTATTGCAACTAGGAGGGGACAAAGGAATGGGGGTAACTACTATACTCAATGGATGCAGGGGGAGGCTTAGAAAGGGAAAAAAATTGATGTAAGGCTAATATGAAGGCATTGGAGGACTTGGAAAATGGTACTGAAGCATCCATGAGGAAATTTGTAAAAACTGGAGGCGAGTACCTCCCTGATACCCAAAAAAAAAGAGAATTATTAGTGGGAATATCTGTGACCTTAATGGCCTGAAAAATGTTGCCTTTTGAAGTGACTTATTGAGAAAGAGCTTCCAGATATTAATTTGATATAGGAGACTAAGATGGAAGAAGAAGGTGTTAAGGAGGTCTTGCCTCAGATATGGAAGAATGGAGAGGGCATGTTCATGAATGTGAAAGGTCTATCTAGGGGCTTCGCAATTCTTTGGAATAGGAATAGATTTTTAGGTATGCTTATGTCTTAGTCTCAAAATCTTGTTTCTGTTAGGTTTAAGGATACTTTAGGTGTAGATGCTTTTATACTCACAAATTTTTAGGGGACACATAATATTGGAGAGTGAGCTAGGGTTTGGGAGGAATTAAAGAGCTTTAGATCACATAATCAATCAGACAATTGGATTCTAGGGAGTATTTCAACACTATTTTATGCTTAGAGGAAAAGCAAGGAGGTAGGGCATCTTTTTCAACAGGTTCACTAGATTTAAAAATTTTGTGAGGAGGCATCCTTGATTGATCTTGCTCCAAAGATTGCGTGGTTCACATGGAATAATAGAAGAAGGGGTGAAGAAAATATTTTATGTGGATTGGATAGGTTTATGGTTTCTTTGGATTGGTTTCTTTCTCCTTTTTTTTGATTCGTGGTTTCTTTCTCTTATTTTATTTTTTTCTAGAATTTTTCATTTTGGGGGGTCAGATCTTTGGATAGTGGAGTTGACTATAAATAATAGTAAAAAACCACAGGGTTTCCCATTCAAAATGGAATCCTCTTGGTATGAGCATGCTGATTTTAAAGACACATTGGTAAAATGGCGAGAGGTAGAAATTAAGGAATGCAAGAGGTATAGTCTTCATAAGAAATTATCTGAAGTAAAATGACAAGCTAAGGTTAGGAATAAAGAAATTGTGGGCAATTTATTTGAAAGAAAAAACAAGCCTAAAGAAGAACCACTGAAGATAGAAAATGACATCTCACATAGTGGACTAACATAAGTACTGAGGAATACAGAAGTCAGATTAATGGAGGATTACAATAAGATTATGAGGATGGAGGAAATATTTTGGAAAAAAGTCTAGAATTAAATGGATGGAGGAGGGAGATGGCAAAACAATTTTTTTTCATTTGGCCATGAATATAAGAAGACAAAGCAATAAGATTGTCAATATTAAATTACCCTCAGGAAATAATATGGAGGATATGGAAGCCATTAGAAAGGAAGAGGTGGGTTAATTCAAGGAGCTAATAGATTCTGATCCAAAGGAAGATCATGAAGTGCAAGAAAATTTGTTAAGAAATGTCCCCAATCTAATCAATGAGAGGCATAATGAATAATTAATGAAACTATTTTCAATGGAGGATGTTTGTATAGACACATTCTCTTTGGGGGCCAGGAATATGTCAGGTCCAGATGGATTTTAAGTAGATTTTTTTCAAAAGTATTGGGAGTTACTGACCTAAGATGTTTAGAAAGCATCAGAAGAATGCCAGAGCATAAAGGCAGTACTTAGGGCCTAGAATAACAATTTTATATCATTGATTACCAAGGTTAAGTTAGCCAAATTCTTTGATGAGTTTAGACCTATTACCTTAAGTAATACTATTTAAAAAATAGTAACTAAGGTCATGGCATTTAGGCTCAGTAAATGTTTGGAAGGAATTATTTTAGAAGAACAAAGTGGGTTTCTGAAGGAAAGACAAATTTTGGATGGTATCATCACACCACATGAGACTATTCACTCGATCAAGATGAACAGAAAAGAAGGCACGGTTATCAAATTAGATATGAATAAAGCTTATGAAAGAATCTCATGGTATCTATTAATTAAAGTAATGAGGAAGTTTGGTTTTAGTGAGGTTTGGTGTAAATGGGTGTACAACTGTATTTCCTTAGTCTCTTATGCCTTGATCATAAATGGATCTCCAATGAAGTTTTTTCAAGCCACAAAAGGTCTAAGACAGGGTGATCTCCTCTTGCCTTTCTTATTCCTCATTATTGTTGAGGTTCTTGGAAGGTCATTGAAGAAGGAATTGGAAATAGGAAACATCAAAGGGTTACAAATCTCCTTCGAGATTAGGAATGGTTCTCACTTGCAATTTGTTGATGACACACTTTTATTTGGAGAGGCCACTGCAAGGGAAGCCAATTCGATCAAGAAGATTCTGGATCAATATGAGGTGCAACTAGACATAAGGTAAATGATGGTAAGTCTAGAATATTCTTTTTGAAAGAAAGATGTTAGGAAGGATTGGATGTTCAAAGGATCCTTGGGTTTGAGGTGGAGAAGCTACCAAGTAAATATTTGGGAATGCCACTGGTGGATAAAAGGACTTTGGAGATAGAATGGAAAAATGTAATGGATAGAGTCCACAGTAGATTGGCTTCTTGGAAAGGGAGATGGCTATCGATGGATGGAAAGATCACTTTGATCAAAGCATCATTGGCCTTGATTCTAGTTTACACTATGCCAGTATTTTAGATTCCATGTAAGGTGGCAAAGGGTTTGGAAGAAATGCAAAAGAATTTTCTTTGGTGTGGAAGTGACAATTCACACAAATATAGTTTGATCAAATGGGAAGATGTTTGTAAGACAAAGAGAATGGGCAGACTAGGGTTTAGGCAATGCAAAATATGAATAAGGCATTAGGTTCCAAGCTATGTTGGAGGATTTATGTGGAAAATGATAGGTTATGGAGTAAAATTTTGCAATCTAAATACCTTGTCATTGGGCTAGATGAGATTTTTAAGGATGTCGACTCTCTTCCTCTTGGTTTGAGCGTTTGGAACTTCATTAGAGTATGTAGTAAATTAATTACCCAGACATCAAATGGAAATTAGGGAGAGGAGATGAAATAAAATTTTGGAGGGATAGTTGGCTAGAGGACAAGGATTTTCAAGATAACCAGAGAATAAGACCAATTGTTTCACACTTTGAGGATAGTTTGGGTGGATGCGTTAGGGATGATTGGGTGATATTTCATAGAAATGGAGGTCCTTGTAGCCTCCTATTCGAAAACTAAAAGAGGTTTGTGAAGACAAAGAAGTGAATATTGATAACTAGCCCATTCCAGAGGAGGATACGGAGAACAAAATGGTGTGGGGAGGTCATGGCAGTGGACATGTCTTAGTTCAATCATCTTCTTTTAGATTCTTCGAGAGGCAGGAAAATTCTATCAATCATATTGATAAGAAGATTTGGTTTCCAAATGGACTTCCCAAGGCTAATGTATTTTTGTGGGTTACTTCTAAAATGTATGCTTTAACATGGGACATAATTCAACAATTTGGCAAGGTAGTTCCTTCCATATGTGTGATGTGTAGAACCAACAATGAAACAAATGATCATTTATTCTTGCATTGTGAATTTTCCAATCAATAATGGAGAAGATTTATGAGGAGATGTGATATGTTTTGGAATACTCCTATGAATATCTCAAGTTTGTTGGCAAGTTGGAATATGAAAATCAAAAGTCTTGGATTGAGATTTATATGAAATTTCTTCCTAGATATATTAGTCTGGAATGTTTTATTAGAGAGGTATAGATGAATTTTATAGGACAAATAAAGGATGATGGAAAACATATGGGATAGAATTGAATCTACATTCAATGAACTAGGGGTAGTTCATAAAGATGATCAATAGTCCTTGCATCAGAAGGAAGGGGAAGAGATGGCTAGGTGACCAAGATTCAAATGGACTGAAGAAAACAAGAAGTATAAGGACCACAAGAGGCTGTCTTATATATGGGATAGTCTGATGGATGTTTGGATCAAATTGAACTTCGATGGGGCAGCTAAGGATAATCTAGGTAGGATAGGAGGGGGAGGAGTCTTTAGGGAAAATAATGGTCAAACTTTACGTATTTTTGCAAATGGTTTTGGTAGGTATTCAAACAATATGGTAGAAGCTAAAGCAATGTTGTGGGATATGATAATAGCCACAAAAAAAGATGGAAGAAATTATGGATTGAGGGAGATTCAAAACTGGTAATAGGGTCTATGAAAGGAGATAAAATTAAAAATTAGAGATTGGAATCAACTTTGTCAAAAGTGAAAATAGGTGCTAAATGGTTTGAAGATATAAGATTCTCTCATATTAGAAGAAAATGGAATGCAATAGTAGATTGGGCTGTGAATAAAGGAGTGGATTTGAGGAGTAAAGGGGGGCAGAGTTCAATGAGCTGGGGGAGCAATTTTTCGTTAGAAGTTATGATGTTAATTCAAAAAGATTTACAGAGGACTCCTCTCGATAAAGGGATAGTGCGAAGGTAGGAAAGACAACTGTCATGAGTTGTAAAACATGTGAGTAATTAATGGAAGTGATATTTCCCAATCTTGAAATGGAATATAACACATGCGCAACCATAAAAAAAGATGATAAGTAAAGGAAAAAGTAAGAAAGTTTTAAAGTTTATGAACTTCCAAGTTCATTGAAAAGGTTCCCAATGGTCTTTCAAGCGCCAAGAAATGCAAATTCAAATTTTCAAGTGTTATAAGTGGAAAATACGTTTCTTTTTGCCTGTTCAACACCCAAAGGTGCCATTATTGCAGATTGGAGTAGATATTTAGGTAGGTGGAATAGTATTTAGATTTAATGTTGTAGGTACCTGTGGGGTAGATGCATGAAGATGAGTATAGACTTCACAGAAGGTTTTTGTGAAAGGAAAATGCTGATTGGAATGGGCACCTATTTTGAAAATAATAGGTGCCCGTTTAGGAATGGGAGCCCAAGCCTAAATAGGTGCCCGTTAAGAAATAAGCTCCCATTTAGGATCAGGCACCTGAAGCCAAACATGCACTCATAAAAGGAACGAGTACCTGTTTTCAAAAAGTATTTATGTTTATAGAAACAGGCCTATGACTTCATTTTAACAAGCAAAAACCATGGAACATTAGGAAAAAGTATGCCTAAAAATGGGTACCCACGTAGTCTAACACCATCACCTACCTCCAGGTCCTCCCCACCTACTCCAGATCGATTATCAGCTATGCCAAGTTGGCGGTCTATGCTTTTTTGTTGTTTTCATTATTTTTTGTTTTGTTTTTTATTAGTTTTTATTGTTATTTCATTTGAAACCCTAGGTACATTTTAGATAGATATTTAGTTGTTTTTGACAATCTTAAATTGTAAATGTTAAACCCTAAATCAAAAATACTAAACCCTAATTCATAAATCATAAACCCTAAACTGTAAACACCAAACAATAAACCTTAAACCATAAATAGTAAACCATAAACCCTAAACACTAAACTCTAAACCCTAAACCATAAATAGTAAACCCTAACACTAAACACTAAATTATTTCATTCTGTAGACACCTAAAATTGACCATGTCTTGTGACATCACCTTGTCAACACATCACTTAAGACACCTGATGAGACATTTTTTCCTAGGACCCTCATAACCCCTTTCATCACCTAATTAGTTAAATAAATCATATTTATTTAACTAATCCCTTTCTAATCGCATTTTAATTCCTCTAGCCAATTAATTAAATAAATTATATTTATTTAATTAATTCCCACTTTTCTCTCATCCAAATTAATTAAATAAATTAAAGATTTATGTGATTAATGTTATTCCACATCATCCCTTTCTAAAAATTAAATAATTATTTAATTCCACATTTGTCTCTATCTTCACATGGCTAGAAGCTTCTAGATAGCCTTATTATGTGGAAGCCTCTTGACTTTATTCCTCTCATTCAACTCCCATGTGACACTTGTCACATAACTACAACTCCAATAATCACTTAATCCTAGCCATCCATCACTAATCTAATCCTAGCCATCCATTCCTATCCCTCATCTCCTATAAATCAAGCCTCACCCAAGCCATTTGGGAGTTCTAGAAAGATCCACATTTCAAGTATAATTATGCTATCCAAATCACTCTAAGATCCTCTGATCTATCATCCTCATATTGGTGTTATGCTACAGATTTGAGCAATCAACATCTCATCCTATCTATCATCTATCAAAGAGAACAAAGATAGCAGATTTGGGTGCATCTACTTCGTTCTATCATGTGTGGAGGACTTGGTTTGAAGGTAAAGGTATGGGTTAGTCACATTTATCTTCTTATTACCTTTATACCAATTTTCTATCTACATTTTTGGCATGCCCCACTGGTCTAACCCTCGCCTTGCAAGTTTATGAGCTTGATTTTACAAATCTAAGATCTTTTTGCCAAGTTTTGTTGATCAAATTTTGTAGGTGATCTCCTATGCCAGATCTGACCTCACCATCACATCCAGGAGGCCTCGTAGGTAAATTTTGACATAAAACACTAGGTTTCACTTCCAAATTTTTTTTGAAAATTTTTGAACTTTTTTTAGGGTTGTAGATCAATACAGTATGGATCTGTACAGATCCTTACCATACAAATCCACATTGCCTCCTAAACAGACCTTCTAGTTGGATGTGATAATCAACCTTTCATCTCTATTCATATCCTCGATTGCAGGTTTTGTTTTAAATTCTCTGTCAACTGTAAATTATCGACTGTGGTTTTTTTCTACTGATTGTGGTTTCTTTTCTGCCGACTATGGTTTTCAAATCTCCTCTATCGACTGTCACCAATCTCCCCTTGCTACCTTTCTAAACCCTTGTTGACCATCACTGACATCTCTGCTTCACATCCCCGATCCCCGGTTGGCACCTTCTCTGTCACCCATCGACTAACCCTAACTCTTGGCCAAATCCTCTGTTTGCTTGCCTATCGACACTCCCCGTAACCCCAAACTCCTATCTTGTAGCTCCGCCGACTACTGTTGGCACTCTCCCACCTCCTCTACGACTCCCTGAGCCCTCGCCATTCCTCCGTCAACCTCTCCCATCGCCCCTGATCCCAACCCTGTCGACAAAAAGAACTTTCAATAGTTTTTAGTTTAATTTTTAAATTATTATTATTCTTTTTAATTTAGTTTCCAATTTTTAATCGATTTTAGTTTAATTTTAACTTAGTTTTTAA
Organism: Cunninghamia lanceolata; assembly: GCA_027924645.1. Lineage (NCBI taxonomy): Eukaryota > Viridiplantae > Streptophyta > Pinopsida > Cupressales > Cupressaceae > Cunninghamia > Cunninghamia lanceolata. The sequence goes on from BSBN01000197.1 coordinate 936,429, forward strand.
AACTTAGTTTTTAACTTAATATAGTTTTAAATATAGATTAGTTTCTAATCTACTCTTTAATTTAGAAAATAGTTTTAAAGTTAGTTTTAATTTTTAGTATAATTGTTAATTTAATTGTATTTTTAGCATAGTTTAGTTTTTAATATAGTTTTTAGATTTAATTTAATATTAATTTTAACCTAGTTGTTAAGTTAGATTTTAATTTAAGATTAATTTTAACCTAGGTGTTAATTTAGATTTAATTTAGGTTTTAATTTAATACTAATTTTAACCTAGTTGTTAATATTTAGTGTCTAATTTCATTTTTAATTTAGACATATAGTTTTGATTTAGTTTTTAGCTTTAGCATAATTTTTAATTTAATTTTAAATTTTAACCTAGTTTTTACTTTAGATATTAATTTAGTTTCTAATTTAGTTTTTATTATTAATTTAATTTTTAATATGGATTAACTAATTTAGTTTTAATTGTGATATAGTTTTAGTTTAATTTTCTAATTCTAATATAGTTAGATTTTAACATATTTTAAATTTTTCATCAATTTTTTTTCTTTCGGTTAGCTAGTCTATTTTTTTCCATCATATAGTCATTTTTTGCATTTTACTAGTCATTATAGTCATTCTTGTTTTTCTTGTCACTAACTCTTTGATTGCAGCCATATCGATTTGCCAAAGACTATTTTTATCAAACTACTCACAAGTGGGTTGCAGTTTTCACTTCTTAAAGACATCATTTGAAACATTGTGTTGGCTTTGTCTTGTGGACCTGATTGTGGCTTGAGGAGTGTGCCTCATCATCAAATCTGAAGATAAATTTCGAGGTGCACTCAACATAACTTTTGCATTTTCCCTTAAACAAAAAAAAAACTTGTTTGTAATCACACTTTGATTTGGGCTTAAAATGAACACATGTTTGCATCATCATATATTCATTTGGGGTTAAAATGAACATGTGTCTTCATCATCACATTTAGATTTGGGTATAAAATGAACTTGTGCTTGAATTGCTTGGTGGATTTGAGTGTGATTTAGGGTGTGCATGCTATTCTCATGCACTTTGTGTGATGTTGAGAATAAAAAAACATCCTTTAATCCATTCATCTTCACACAACATTTCAATTATCTAAATGGTAAATAAACATTGCGAGTGTGAGTCAAGTGTGTGTGTATGCTCTCTTCTCACACCGCAAGGTGATCTTGGAGATCAAAAGCACCCACTTGATTTGCTTTTGTCACCCTTCCTAGGAAGCCTACTTGGAGACACACCACTCAAACGGATGACCTCAACTCTAGCATTTCGATAGAGTATAAAAAGTGAGGAGTGATTCAAAAGACACACGTCTTGGAAGTTGGAATCTTGCCATTCGGGCTAAGTCCCCAAGAATTTTATACCTTGGGGAAGTGAAGGTGAAGGGTGGGTTACCCCTTTCTCTCGGCTGTGTGACATTATTTCACTTTCATTTTATGGAATTGGGCCCTCCGTACCTCAAGTATATTGGGGACATCCTTAGACAACTTGTGCATCCTAGATTAAGACCTATTGGCCACACACATTTAACTAATATTAGGCTTCTTTATGTGTCTTCAAGTGTCTTCATAATCACCATAGTTAATTTTCAAATTCAAACTTGCCATTGTGTCTTCTGTGTGTGATTCATGCATGTACATGTGAAATCTTTTGTTTGAACATTACCTAAGTCAAGCTATCAACACAAAACACATTCCACATCATCTTAAACATCCTTGTCATCACTTCCATCCTAAGCCAAGTCACCTTCATCGTAATCCAAACCCTAATCATCATACTTGTCATATCCACACCTTCATAATCATTATCCACCTCAATCCATTTCGAGAGTCTACCTGTGTCTTTCACCCCCACCTATCCTCTCTAGGGGCCATCATTCTAAATCATCCAATCACCATCATCCTAATCACTCATCTAACCCCATCATTCCACTTCATCCAAGTCATCTTCCTTATTCATCCTCATCATCTTAAGTATCCAATCACTCCATCCTAGTCATCCAATCAATTTCATCCATCTCATCATCCTAATCATAACTCCATTCTTGAGCCCCATCTAATCCATCCTTGTCAAAATGGTTATGACACTAGAGAACAAGAACATATGAGGATGATCCTTATGGCACCCAAAGAATGTTTGATACACTTAGGTAGTTATATATAAAGGAACAAGTCACTACCCCACCACAATAACAATTCCAACAACAAGTCCATACCCAAGCTAATGCTTCGATGCATCAAGGTCTACATGTCCAAACTCAAGCCTCATCATCCCATGTTCAAAACTCAAATACTGTTGATTCTCAACAAATCATACAACAAATCCAAGCCCAATAACAAGCCCTTTTCTAACAATTCCTAGCCACCTACCAATCTCAAACCCAACAAACACAACCACAGACACAACCCCTATCCATTCAATCACCACAACCACAACCACAATATTCATCTAACATATCATCCACTATGCCATCACCCATACAACTTCAACAACTTCCACCTCAATCCTATGAGTCATCCCCCTTAACTTCATACCAACCTAATCCACCCACATTTCAAGTCAATTCTACATCAACCTATCCCTCTTCTTCCAATATAAACCAATATCCATACCAATCCATACCCCAAGAAAATCCAACTACTTATCCCAACATTTCACCTCAACCCCAAATACATTTACAAGACTATCAAGTTCCTTCACAATAAGCACATACCAGTCCAAGTTACCCTTTGCACCAAGATTAAGTGTCCTTAAGTACTCATGGTACCTTTGACAATGGGAATACCACTCTAGCTTATGAATCCTATGAGTACCCTCCATCATCATCCAATCAAATACCAATCCAAGAGCCTACTAGTCCTATCATAACACCACCATGTACTCCCACTCCTAGTCCATTGATCCATCAATCATCTAGTCCATCAAGCCCTTCATTACCTTTATCACCTTCACTATCATGTCCCTCCAAGACTCCTAATACTATCCCATCAACATCACCATATTCAAAAAGGTCAAATAATCCCACCCAAAAGGCTGTGGATATTAAAGCTATTGTTGACAAAAATCTTGATGCAACCCTTAAATGGATACTTCACCTAGGATATAAAATACCTCAAGATTTTGATATAACCCCCTTTCTCCCTGAGGATCATCCTATCCTAATTGATAAAACATTTGGAGGATCTTCCCAACCACATGTTGAAGAATCCATAAACCCCAACACATCAAACCTTCCATCCAATCCTAATTCTAATCCATCCGATCCTATTATCCCTCCATCCAGTCCAAGTCCTAATCCATCCATTCCCATTAACCCTCTATCTAGTCCTAGTTGCAATCCATCAAATCCCATTATCACTCTATCCAATCCTAATCCCAATCCATCCAATTTCATTACCCCTCTATCTAGTCCAAATCTTGATCCATCCATTCCCATTAGCCCTCCATCTAGTCCTAATCCCAATCCATCCAATCCCAATATCCCTCCATCCACTCCTAATCCCAATCTATCCAATCATATTACTCCTCTATCTAGTCCAAATCCCAGTCCATCCAATCCCATTACCCCTCCACCTAGCCCAAGTCCTAATCCATCCAATCCCATTATCCCTCCATCCAATCCTAATCCATCCAATCCCATTATCCCTCCACCAAATCCTAATATTTAGCCTAAAACACCTTCCACCATTATTATCCATCCATTATATTTCCCATCCACCCATACACTAATGAAGGATGTGATCCAATGACTATTAGAAAAAATCAATTATCTCCATATCATTAAACACCTATCATTGATCATATCAAAGAGCCTTTAAACAACATGTCTAGTCCTTCAAATACATCATATAGTCCACAACCCATCAAGCCTATTGAGGAGTCTCTCACCATGAGTCCAAGTCAAGATTCATTGTACTCTCATGTTGTTGACCATCAAGAGCCTATCAAGCCTATCCAAGAGTCTCCCACTTCCACTTTCATCCAAAACCAAGAGTTATGTCAAGAGTATAATCTAAAGCATGTGTAAACATTAAACCTTTATCTAAACAAATATCAAAGCACCTCCATCCAACCCATTCATTACCTATATATTTTATATGATCAAGATATTATCCACGATCAATTTCCTAACCATGAGCAAGCAATCCAAGTTCAACCTATCCATAACCTATATCTTCTTTATGGTCAAGATATTATCTATGATGAAGAGCCTATTCATGAGCAAATTGATTCTATCCATAATCCCACAACTATCCATGAGCAAGATATCCAAACTACTCCTATCCACCCTCCATCTAGCTCTATCCATGATCTACAAACATCCATTTCCATTGATGAGACACTTGGCTCCCAAGTAAACATAGATGATTAAATAAATAATTTGGATCTTAGTGAGCATAATGATACTCAAGATCCTAATGATCTTTCATCATCCACTATCGACCATATTTCAAATCCATCATCCCATCCCCTTGGTCTTACCACCTTTATTGATGAATGTTATTCCTTAGGAAAGCAACAACCACTATCCACCACCTCACCCTCTCCATAAAATAACGAGATCATGTCTAGTGTCCAAAACACCCATAGTTTGATTGTCCATCGCATACTCCAAAAAATGAATTATCAAGGTAAAGGATTAGGCCTTCATGAACAAGGTATTTTGGAGCCTATCCATGTCAAAGTCTCTCCATTCTCATATGGCCTTGGTTATATACCCCAAGGAAAACAATATCAAGATGTTGGTGCTTCCTCCATGTCTCTTAAATTTGCCACTTTCTATCACAAACCACATCATACCCCCAAAGCATATGTTTCCATCCCTCCTCCATTATCCTACAAATCCCGAAATCATGTGACCATACACCTTCCACCATCCAATTTACCTCCACTACTTCCAACTCATAATATCCCTCCATCCACTTTACCTCCACTTCTCCCAACGCATAATATCCCCATCCTCCAATCCCCTCATCGATTTATCCATAAATCCACTTTTAATGCCTCCATCCATAAATCCCTTCACATTCCTAATCATGACCAATCAATGCACACATCAACCAAACATGAAGCTTCCACCAATCCCATGGGATTCACAAATAAAAATTTGGATGCTTCCTTCTATAAAGTGAACAATCCTAAAGATCCTCATGCCTTAGGGCACCAATGCAAAGAGTCGAAGCAAAATCCATCTAAAAGGCTATTCAACCCATACCACAACAAGAAAAATTCAAAAATAAAATGGTTTGGGTCCCTAAGCAAAAGAAAATCAAGTCAAATGAAGCATCCACCTCCCAAAAATCCCAAAAATCCTATTCCATCCAAAAATTTGAAATTCCTTCACCCCATAAATTGTAATGCAAAAATCATAAAAATCCTAAGTCTATGTGGGTCGCTAAATTCCTACATCGACCATCCCTTAAGAAAACATATCCATTACTTCCTACACCTCCTCCAAATCAAAAGATTCAATATTTATCACAATGTGTGCAACCATTGGTCTTGGTTCCTTTCCATTCCACAACATTCCCACATACTTCCATCTCCCCATCTTTCATCCACTATATTACATATCTCCCCCATCACCTCCCTATGGTCCATGCTTTCACATAAACCTTCCATAATCCACATCATAATCCACTATCCTTCCATCCATAATCCACATCATGATCCACTATCTTTCCATCCATAACCCACATCATAATACACTACCTACCTACTCCATATCTATCCATTCCATCTTCCCACACCTACCAATATCTATGAGCATAATGACGTTTGACATGGTCCATGTACGATGACATCCATCTCTAATGGGACTATCACCTTTCATGGAACTAGATGCTTGAGTCCTCATGCCTCTTATCCATATCCATCTATTCCATCCAAGTATTCCAAAAAGAAAAAAAAAAACCAAAATAGTAAAGAGAAATCCCTTCTTCCAATGGTGAAAACCACCTTGGCGGCACCTTGGATAAGTACCATGATAAAAACTTGGCAAATAGGCATCATGTGTAGGTTGCTTATCTATGTGACTTACACTTGGGGACACATTGTCTCATCCAAACTATCACACCCAACCTATCATTTCCCATCTTATCATATCCCATCTTACCATCCTTAGTCAGTATACCCACATACCTATCCTAATGAGTCCATCCATCTACCCTTCCTCCTTTTGATCTTAATAAACACATAGGGGAAAAATGTTGATAAATTCTTTGGATATCTCTTGATATTCCTTCTTTCCAACCAATACTATCATCTTCTTGTCATAAGTTTTATCATGTAAAATCCTAAGCATTATACCTAGAATGGGGCATGTTATTCCTATGTGACATTATCTTTGGAGATCACATCCTAGCTCCCTTATGATGCATACATCCATCCCATCCATTATAGCCTATCCTTTTTATCCATCCATATATCATGAGTCTTCCATCCACTATCACCTACCCTTTTATCCATCCATCTATCATGAGTCATCCATCCCATTCACTATCGCCCATCCTTTGATCCATCTATCCAATCCCACCTCCATCCCTTGCACCTAGACTTGGTTTTCCCTTGTCATTGGTATCTAGCACAAAGGCTATCCAAATGTAATCCAATGCCATCCCAAAACATTCAAAAAATATAAAAAAAATTAAATATTTCAAAAATACAAAATAGTCAAATATCCAACAAAAAATCCAAGCAATAAAATCAAATGCAAGTCATCATTAATCCATGCCAATCAAGTCAATCAATCTAGCCAAATCATCCAATCACATTCATGGTCTTGATCCAAGCCTTTTTGTAAACCACATCAAATCAATCAATCAAATCAATCCAACATCGTCAATCCAATCCAATCAACTCTTGCTTAACGACTATCTAACTTAAGTATAGAGATCTATCATTATCAATCAAAACTTGGTGTTGATTCTCATGGCCAAAAACACTAGTATCATCAAATCATCATCATCAATCAATCAATCAATCATTGGTTTAAAACTTGACAAGGGGCAATACCTTGTGTGTTTTTGAATTATTTGTGCATGCTTGCTTGCTTGTGTGTGTTATCATTTTATCTTGCATTTGTATCAAATCCATATCTTTCCAGCTAATATTCATATCTTGTGTATGCTTGGAATAGCTTTTTGTATTATCCTTTGCATCTAAGGTTATATCATACCTTTTGTGCATTAGGACTTTAATGCTCTAAGTTTCTTTCCTTATACATCTAGACAAGGTCAAGTATTATGCTAGGTGCACAAGACACATCGCCACCCTGGTCCTGCATAATTTCTAGTGCTATATCAAACTATATGGTTGATCACTTCATGCATCATAATGTATCATTCATCTCCTCTATCCATCCCTTATCTTGCATCATCCATCTCCTTATCCATCCTTTGACCAATCTATTTCATTTCATTTCAAGAGTATACACGTGTTCTTCCAATCGGCCATCCTCTCGAGGGGGCATCATCCTATCCGCACATCATCATCCCATCTATTCATCCATTCCTCCTTATCACTCTTTCAAGTTGCTGGGGCATCCTTTTCCTCCATCCATACCTTATCTTCTTTGAAATAATGTTACTTCTCTTAGTTACAACACCATCTCAAAGAGGGGTAAAATGTCGACACCTAAAATTGACCATGTCTTGTGACATCACCTTTTTGACACATCACTTAAGACACCTGATGAGACATTTCATCCTAGGACCCTCATAACCACTTTCATCACCTAATTAGTTAAATATATCATATTTATTTAACTAATCCCATTCTAATCCCATTCTAATCACTCTAGCCAATTAATTAAATACATTACATTTATTCAATTAATTTCCTCTTTTCCCTCATCCAAATTAATTAAATAAATTAAATATTTATTTAATTAATGTTATTCCACATCATCCCTTTCTAAAAATTAAATAATTTTATTATTTAATTCCACATTTGTCTCTATCTTCACATGGCTAGAAGCTTCTAGATAGCCTTATTATGTGGAAGCCTCTTGACTTTATTCCTCTCATTCAACCCCCATGTGACACTTGTCATATGACTACAACTCCAACCATCACTTAATCCTAGCCATCCATTCCTATCCTTCATCTCCTATAAATCAAGCCTCACCCAAGCCATTTGGGGTTTTTGGAAAGATCCACATTTCAAGTATCATTATGCTATCCAAATCACTCTAAGATCCTCTGATCTATCATCCTCATATTGGTGTTATGCTGCAGATTTGAGAAATCAACATCTCATCCTATCTATCATCCATCAAAGAGAACAAAGCTAGTAGATTTGGGTGCATCTACTCCGTTCTATCACATGTGGAGGACTTGGTTTGAAGGTGAAGGTATGGGTTAGTCACATTTATCTTCTTATTATCTTTGTACCAATTTTATATCTACACATTCATTTTAGTAGTATAATATTCATTCATTAGATACTAGGCCTTTGAAACTACTCCTTAATTATTTCCCATATCATAATTTTACTATTGACTATGAGAATATTCGAGCCTAGTAGTACCACCATAATTTGGCTTCATCTATGAGCTAGTAAATGGTAAGGTAATCTTTCTCATTTCTAGCCCTCTTTCACTTTAATTGTCCTTTTTAGTTCCTTTTCCATTCTATTTCAATCCTCTTGGTTTGGATATATCTACTCTTATTCCATTTTGGGGCTTGGTAATTCAACCATTATATGTTTTCCTTCTTCCTTTGCCATCTACTTAATTGACTAGTTAAGGAGTAAAGTTGATCTCAATAAAATCAAGTCTATTGTAGAGTGGCCTATTCTAAAACCCTTAAGAACTTGAGAGGCTTTTTAAGACTTGAATAGGATACTATATAATATTTGTAAAGAGTTATGGCCACATGACAGTCCCTCCATGAACTAGGGTTTCACAAAACATCTAGGGTTTCTTGTATATAAGCTTAAAAATAAACCTTTAGCAATGATATTTCAAAATCATTTGAAATTGTCTATATAGACCTGAAGAACTACTTATACACTATAAGTATGTTCTTAGTCTTCATGGTTTTCAATGTTCCTGATGAGTCACATAGTACTAAAACAATTTGTAAAACTCTTTTCATGAAGCTAAAAACCTTCAAATTAGACATGACAGTCCTAATATCTTTTTCTAGACCTAACCTAAATGAATTAAACCTAAAACTAAAACCTAGAACTCACTTTCAAACCTAAATAAGAATTACGAGTGGTGATGAAGGGTTTCCAACAAAACAAGGCTAGGGATGAAAATTTGAGGCTTAACAAAGGGGTAAAGGGGACAATGACAATGGAAAAAATAAAAGAAATCCGAGTACATAGGATGGGTTCAAAAATTGAATAAAATAAAACACTTGGGAAGGATAAAAAAGGATTAGAAACAAAATTGGAAATGGTAACATGGGTAGGGAATGACAAATGCTAGGCTTTTTGCAAAAAGGGTCAAGATGACATGTAAAGCACACACATGGGAAAAGGGATAAAAAGGAAACACAAATTTAGTAAGGAGTGGCCTATTCTAAAACTCATAAGAACTTGAGAGGCTTATTAGGACTTGAATATGATACTATATAATATTTGTAACTCTTGATGGCCACATGACAGTCCCTCCATGAACTAGGGTTTCATAGAACTTCTAGGGTTTCTTTTATATAGGCTTAACAATTAACCTTTAGTAATGATATTTCAAAATCATTTTAAATTATCTATATAGACCTTGAACTAGATATACACTATATGCCTTTTCTTAGTCTTCATGGATTCCAATGTTTCTGATGAGTCTCATAGTCCTAATTTAACCATTTGTAAAATATTTTCATGAAGCTAAAAACCTACAAATTAGACATGAAAGTCCTAATATATTTTTCTAGACCTAAACTAAATGAATTATTAAACCTAAACCTATAAACTAGAAGACAATTTCAAACCGAAATAAGAATTAAGAGCGGTGATGAAGGGTTTCCAACAAAACAAGGCTAGGGATGACAACTTGAGGCTTAACAAAGGGGTAAAGGGGACAACAACAATGGAAAACATAAAATAAAGCTGAGTACATAGGATAGGTTTAAAAATTGAATAAAATAAAACACTTAGGAAGGATAGACATGGGCTAGGAACAAAATAGGAAATGGTAACATGGCTAGGGAATGACAAAGGCTAGGCTTTTTTCAAAAAGCATCAAGATGACATATAAAGCACACACATGGGAAAAGGGATAAAATGGAAACACAAGTTTAGTAAGGAGTGGCCTATTCTAAAACCTGTAATGAGAGGCTTATTAGGACTTGAATAGGATACTATATAATATTTGTAAAGAGTTATGGCCACATGAAAATCCCTCCATGAACTAGGGTTTCATAGAACTTCTAGGTTTTTTTTATATAGGCTTAACAATAAACCTTTAGCAATCATATTTCAAAGTCATTTTCAATTGTCTATATAGAGCTTGAACTAGTTATACACTATAGGCTTGTTCTTAGTCTTCAGGGATTTCAATGTTCTTGATGAGTCTCGTAGTCCTAATTTAACCATTTTTAAAACTCTTTTCATGAAGCTAAAAACTTACAAATTAGACACGACAGTCCTAATATATTTTTCTAGACTTGACCTAAATGACTTATTAAACCTAAACCTAAAACCTAGAAGTCACTTTCAAACCTAAATAATAATTAAGAGTGGTGATGAAGGGTTTCCAACAAAACAAGGCTAGGGATGACAACTTGAGGCTTAACAAAGGGGTAAAGGGGACAACAACAATGGAAACCATAAAATAAAGATAAGTACATAGGATGGGTTCAAAAATTGAATAAAATAAAAAAATTAGGAAGGATAAACATGGATTAGGAAAAAAATAGGAAATGATAACATGGGTAGAGAATGACAAAGGCTAGGCTTTTTTGCAAAAAGGGTCAAGATTGTTAGAGTTGGCTATGATTGGATCCACCTAGGATCTAGGATTTCATGAAAGCACAAAAGAGATCAAATGAGAGACTGTTCTATCAATGAATGCAAAAGATTGTTCAAAATATTGTTATAATGTACATGATATGCCTTTCTTATAAAGACAAGGATGAAATGTAGGATGTTGTAGTCATGTGTCAAGTTTCTTAATCCTATGACATGTGACAACTCTAGGATAAGATGACAACTATCAACAACTAGACACAACTAGAAACAACTAGAAACATCTAGTAGACTCACTAAGTCAATTTAACATGTGAATTATGTGTGATGTGTGAATATTATTTAACTAATAATTAGTTAAATAATATGAATTATTCACACAAGGGGTAAACTGAATGGGTTATAACCCTGCTCACACCAACACCCCCCTTAAGTGCAACTTAGGGAGTAGCTGACTAAAGCAAAGATGCAGATGATGGATGAAGATCATGGGTCCTGGCTACTAGGCCATGTTAGGTACCCATGTACAAATAAATCTCAAGTGGAAAAAAGGAGAAAACCTTATGGGACAAAACTCCTCTCCAAAAGTAAGAATGCATAAAACATGAAAGTGAAAGAAGTGATAGTAGGAGGACTCAACATGACCCCTAGGGACTACTTTGATCACATATATCCAATCAAACACCCCCCATAGGAGAGAAAGTGTGAGACTATAGGTCTCCCCCATAATGAAGTAGCTCCTATGCCAATGGTGAATGCCTAAAGAAGAATGCTAAAGAGAATCATGTACTTGAAAACAACATTTATTCCCTTAGGAAGAAACCAATACAAAGGATAATGTAGAAGAAATTCCATCTCAAAGAAGAGATATGAGGGAAGAAGTCTCATGATGGATGTCTCAGAAAACTGCTCAAGTGTACACATGTTAGAATCAAAGAATGGCACAATGCAATGAGGTGTGACCAATCCAAAATACTATGTAGACTCATGAATAACAACCTCCAAAGACAAAGTAGATGGGATAACAGTTGTACTGATGTAGGAGCATCCCTGGTTCAAGAGCAATATTGCATCAACCAAAAATATTTACATTTCATTTGTTTCTTTCATTTTCCCAGTTCAGTACAGTTAGTTTAGTTAGAAGCAGTTTCAGTATTTTGGTCCACATTCTACCGTAGTTTTATTTTAGACCTTGCAGATTTGGACTTAGCATCTAGACATCTTCATGCACATCATATCCAAAATTTAGATTATTTGGACCAGTTTTTAGAAAGATATCGCTATTAGAAGAATGATTATTTTCTTAGAGCAGAGCATCCTAACAGTCTCAGACATCCAGCTAAGGAGAAGACTTGTGGATCATTTCATGACTTGTGGAGCTAAATGACACATCATTCAAGGAACTTTGGATCTTGGCCAACCTTCCCTAAGATATGTACATTATTTCATTCACTTGCAGAGGATTCCCATTTGTTTAGGTCTGACCTATCCATGCACACATGTTACATCTCTTTCATTGGAGTTTGTGATTTGTTTGGCCGACGTAGAGGAATCTTGTGATCCAAAGATGATATATAATCATGTAATAAATGTCTAGAAAAGAAGTGAATCATAATTTGAAATTTGTCTTAGGATTTTGTTCTGTAAAAGTGCTTCAAAGCTATATCTTATACATATCTTGTAACTGGAGAATCCAGCTTGTGCCCTAATCTGTAAGCCCACATGTTGCTGACATGTTTGTATTTTGTATTTATGATATACTAAATGACCAAATCTATATTTACATCCTATCTTTGAGTTGTTTCCATTATGTTTACTCTTGCTGCATGGTCTGGACTATTCACCTTGTAGACCCTCATAACTGTGACTGCACCATGGGTTGTAACTGTCATCAAAGAGGAGAGATATCCCCTCAAGTGTGTCCTCCAAATATGCAATATGAGACTCACAAAACAAGTCTGATATACCTGCCAAGAAAGTATCCCACAAAGTTGTGTCTGAAAGACCTAAAAGATCCTACTCAACTGAAGTGGATGAAACCATGTCGATGTTGATCTTTGAAGAAGGAGGAGGTTAAGGAGATGGAATATCAGCACTAGTCTCATGAACCGAAGTGAAAGAAAGAACACCAAGGTTCAAGTGACCAAACTTATCCTCAGAACCATGATTTACACTTGATGCATGAGTGTGAATATCAATCAATGGATCTACATTATCAGAAGAAGCAAAATGAGAGAATGTATACAAGTGAGATGCATGATTAGCCATCCCAACAACATTGATATCTCTACTCTTCAAGTCTCTGTATGATCACTAAATCAGGAGTGAACTCAACTGTCTTCCTTGCACCACAATGAGTAATCTAGTAGATGGAAAGGAGATTGGTTGATAAGGAAGGTACACACAACACATTATTGAAAGTTCCCTTGCCAATATAAATAGTCCCTTTACTAGTTTCATGCATGTATATATTGTTACCCATCAAAATAGGTGGCAAAGTACATGATTCAAATGAAGAAAACATTCCTTATGAAGATGCCATATGATGAGAAGCTCCAGAATCAAGAAGCCATCTCTTTGACTGAAGACTTGTAGAAGCAAAGAGTTCTTGTCCTTTTACCTTTTTTGTCCCATTAGTAATGCGTGTTGTCCCTGTTTGTGCAGTTGATGGTGTCGAAGAAGAGGATGTATTAGGTGACATGGATGATGGCAATTTGATATTGTGTTTTTGAATAATGTGAGTCAACTGATCAATTTTATGTTGTTATATGGAGCCTAATCAGACTTAGAGGTTAAATTTTCCCCACTTTTATTGACGTAGTTTCCCTCCAAATAATTTAACGGGGGTTTGGGGGTAGCACCCCCAAGACGGGGTCAAGGGGCATCATAAAACAACTTTTATTATTTTATAAAGGTGTCAGGAGTTAATTTTCTATTGGCCAACATAAAAAACCCTATTTTGTAACCGACATAAGTCTTGATAAAAACAACTAAGGGTTAGGGTTTCCGTGGATATTGTATTGTAGCATTTGCAACAATATTGAGTTACAGGGATTGATGGTTGTAATTGGTTTGATTTACATGATAATAACATTGGACTCTCCGTTGGTGGATGTAGCCCGAGTTTGGGTGAACCAAGTTAAAAATTATCTCTCACTATTATTATTTCTATGTATTTTTCATTCCTCTGTTTAATATTTATTTGCATTTAATTGATATCATCTACCGGCTAACCCTAACAAGTGGTATCAGAGTGGGTTGTGTTCAATCATAGTCTGCAGGAAGTTCTCACGGTTGAGTGGGAGTCTCACGGTTAAGTGGGAGCAATGGTGGATGAGGGTAAATTGAAGGTAGATAAATTCAATGGGTAGAACTATCAGTTATGGAAGATGCAGATGGAGGATTATCTCTATCCGAAGGATTTATGGAGGCCGTTGGAAGGAATAGCCAAGAAATCCGCAGGAATGATAGATGAGGATTGGGAACTTCTAGACAGAAAGGCACTAGGAACCATTCAGTTGTGCCTGGCACCATCTGTGGCATTCAATATAACAGAAGCGAAGACAACAAATGAACTGATGAAAGATTTGGCTAAATTTTATGAAAAACCCTCAGCCTCAAATAAGGTATTTCTCATTAAGCATTTGTTTAATCTAAAAATGATTGAAGGTGGATCTGTGACAGATCATTTAAATGAGTTTAATACGGTTACTAGTCAGTTAACTTCTATAAAAGTGAAATTTGATGAAGAGGTGAGGCTCTCTTGGTTTTATGTTCTTTGCCAGAAAGTTGGAATAGCTTGGTAATGGTTGTAAGTAACTCTGTCTCTAGTTCAAATACTTTAAAATTTGATGTTGTTGGTGTTATCCTTAAGGAGGAAATGTGATGGAAAAGATCAGGAGGGTCCACACCAGGGAGTGTTTTGAATGTAGAAAAGCAAGGGTAGATCAAAGGAGAGAGGCAAAGGTTTTGGAGGTCATGGGAAGTCACAAGGAAAATCAAAGGACAAGAGGTCCCAATCCAGAGGACAGAAGGATTGTTGGTACTGTGGGAAACTAAGTCATCTGAAGAAAGATTACTGGTCTCAGAAGAATAAAGGAGACAAACAAGAAGGCAATAATGAGGCAAATGTGGTAAGTAATAAATCTAAAGGTGATGCTTTGATTCTTTCCCTAGATAATGCTGATGATTCATGGGTTTTAGATTTAGGGGCCTCATTTCATGCTACGCCCCATAGAAGTTATTTTCTTGATTATGTCCAAGGGGATTTTGGGTTGGTTTATTTGGGAGATAACAAACCTTGTCAGATTGTTGGAAAGGGATGAATTGAGATTAAGTTACAGAATGGGAATCATTGGCTACTACAAGAGGTAAGGCGCATTCCAAGGCTAAGTAGGAATTTAATTTTAGTAGGGCAACTAGGTGATGAAGGTTGCACAGTTACTTTTAATGATAAAAATTGGAAGGTTTAAAGAGGTACCTTAATAGTAGCAAACAATGTGAAAGTAGGCACCTTATATCTTTGTACATGTCATACTGTTCCTTCTACTTTAGTTGTTGCAGAGAAAAAACAAATAGGTTCCGAAACAATTGCTATAGGTTCACAGGAAGAGACTAAAACAATTGCTGCAGGTTTTGAGACAACACTGTGGCATAACAGACTTGGGCATATGGGCCAAAAAGGTATGAAGGTACTTCATTCTACAAAAGTTTTACCAGGTCTGAAATGTATTAATGTGGATTTCTGTCAAAGTTGTGTGTATGGAAAACAAAAGAGAGTCAGTTTTCTCAAGGATGGGAAGCAAAAGAAAGATGAAAAGTTGGAGCTTGTGCATACAAATGTATGGGCATCGGCTCAGGTATCCTCGCAGCTCTCGATATTATTTTACATTTATAGATGATGCAACTAGGAAGGTTTGGATTTATTTCCTTAGGCATAAATTTAATGTATTTGAAACATTTAAGAAATGGAGAAGCTTGGTTGAGAATGAGACAGGTAAAAGATTAAAATGTCTCAGATCTAATAATGGTGGTGAGTATTGTATTAAAGAATTTGAGGATTATTGTTCCTTTAATGGAATTCATAGGCAGAAAATGGTTCCAGGGACTCCACAAGAAAATGGAGTGGCTGAGCGTATGAATAGGACAATAATGGAGCGTGCAAGGAGCATGAGATTACATGTTGGGTTGCCTTTAAACATGTGGGCAGAGGATGTTAATACTGATGTATATTTAATTAATAGAGGTCCTTCAGTTCCTTTGGGTTGTGGTATTCCAGAGGAAGCATGGACATGTAAGAAGGTGAGTTATTCTTTTCTCAAAACCTTTCGATGTGAAGCATTTGCAAATGTAGATTCTAAAAATAGAACCAAGCTGGATGCAAAATCAAAAAAATGTATCTTTTTTGGATATGGCATTGATAAATTTGGTTATAGGCTTTGGGATGTTGAAAATCTAAAAATTGTGAGAAGCAAGAATGTTGTATTCAATGAGAAGGTGTTGTACAAAGATCAATTGCAGTAACATGAGAAGAAAGAAAAGGATTATGTGGTGTAGGATGATACCCCAAATAGTGATGTTCTAGTGGTTCCTCATGCTCTGCAACAACAACAAAAAATACCACAAACTCCAGTGAATGTTAGATGGTCAACAAGGCTAAGTAGACCTCTTGAAAGGTTTTCTCCTTCTTTATATTCTATTTTGTTAATAGATGCTAGTGAACTGGAAGGGTATGATGAAGCTATGCAGGTGGATACAAAGGTTCAGTGGGAGCTTGCAATGAAAGAATAAATGGACTCCTTGCTGAAAAATCAGACTTGGGAATTATGTCAGTTGCTTGCAGGTAAAAAGGCTTTACCAAACAAATGGGTTTATAGGCTGAAAGAAGAAGATGGAGGTAAGAACAGATTTAAATCTAGGTTAGTTGTAAAAAGATTTGCACATAAAAAGGGCATTGATTTGGATGAGATTTTTTCTCCAGTTGTTAAATGACTTCTATTCATACTATTTTAAGTATTGTGGCCATTGAAGATTTGCATTTGGAGTAGCTAGATGTGAAAATTGCCTTTCTCCATGGTGATTTAGAGGAGGATTTATATATGGAACAACCACGGGATTTGAGGTCAAAGGTAAGGAGAAATTGGTGTGTAGATTGAAGAAGAGTTTATATGGCTTGAAATAAGCACCTCGACAATGGTATTTGAAATTTGATAGTTTTATGGCTGAGAAAGGCTACAGTTGATGTAATTTTGACCATTGTGTTTATTTTAAGAGGTTGGATAATGACAACTACATTATTTTATGTTTATATGTTGATGACATGCTTGTAGTAGGGTCTAACATGGATCACATAAGAGAGTTAAAATAGAAGTTAGCACAATCATTTGCTATGAAGATTTGGGGGCAGCAAAACAAATCCTTGGTATGCAAATTTGCAGAGATAGGAAGAACATAAAATTGACTCTATCTCAGGCTGATTATGTTGAAAAGGTGTTGCAGAGATTCCATATGGAGAATACAAAAGCTGTCAGCACACCTTTGCCTAGTCATTTGAAATTGACTAAGGAGATGTGTCTTAAGACACAAGAGGAGGAAGAAAAAATGTCCAAGGTCCCATATGCTTTAGTTTAGGAAGTTTAATTTATGCCATGGTATGCATGAGACCGGATATTGCACATGTTGTAGGAGTTGTAAGCATGTCTATGAGTAATCCCAGATTGGAGCATTGGAATGTGGTAAAATAGATTCTAAGATATTTGAGAGGTACATCTAGTAAACATTTAGGTTTTGGGGGCTCTAATACTGAATTAGTGTTAGGATAAGGTGCCATTAACCTTGTAAATCCCAATATTGTATTTTTTCCATTTATTATATGTAATTTGTAATAATCCATAAGGACATGTACTAGTTTCACTGGCAGGGGTAATTTCAGAGTAACCGAAGGTGATTACAGAGTGACTTTTACTGTTGGCAAATGTAAAAACTTAAAGTAAATGAGGGTAGGCATTCTCCCTTGGAGAATATACTTTTTTTGGCATGTATGACAACTGTCATAATGTTTGGTAAGTGAATCTATGACAACTGAAAATTGTCATAAGATTCTGAGATTCTATGACGGATATGTTAGTTGTATATTTGCTATATTTAGCCCAAGGTTCCTATCTTGGAAAGATACTCTTTTGTAGAATCTATGACAGTTATGATGCGTCATAAGATGCTGTAAGAGGCTAGATTTAGTCTTGGGCCCCCAACCTTTGCATGGCTATTTTTGGACAAGTGTAAGATGCTTGTAAGATGGTAATTAATGTTTATAGGTTGGAGAATCTTAGGAGAGAGAAGGTGAACGCCTAGGATGAGTTGGAAAATGTTTCTATAAGTATTTTCCATGTATTTATTGCTGCAATACATATTTTAGGTACTTAGGTGCTGCCGGAATGCTGTCAGATTAAAGACTTGTGGAGAGAGTTGTGTAGTTGATGTATTGTAGAATCTTGTTGAGTTTAATACAATCTTGTGCCTCTTTCCTGGTGGAGTTTTTTACTCACAAGGGTTTTCTCCATGTAAACACTGTGTCATTGTGTTGAGTTCTTCATGTTTGACATCTTTTCTATAGTGGGTTTTATGTTTTGTTACAATCTCCATTGTTAATGCACACTTACAGATTGCTGAAATTTATCTTGAATCAGATTTCTATTGAAGTAGTGTTGCTTTCATTTCTAACATTTGGTATCAAATCCTAGCTAGCTTTGACTCTTGGGTGGTAGTGTGGAAGCTATAGCTACCATTGGAAATTTGGTTACATTTGTTTTGCAGATTTTGTGTTGATATTATGGCTACATCCACCATTGCATCAACCTCTCGATTGGAGATTGAGAAGTTCAACGGAATGGGGTATGAGTTGTGGAAGCTGAATATGGAAGATTTGTTGGAAGAAAGAAACCAATGGTTGGCTGTCTAAAAAGAGAAGAAACCTGATAATGTCTCTCAAGATGAGTGAGATATACTGGATAAGAAGACATGGGGAACCATCCAGTTGTGTCTTTCAGACTCTGTCCTGTTGAATGTCAAAAAGGAGGAGACCGCACACAAGTTGTGGAATCAGTTGGGTGAGATCTATCAAGCCCAGAGTATGGTAAATAAATTTTATTTAAAAATAAAATTATTTTCCATGAAAATGCGAGAAGGTGAATCAGTTACAGAGCATTTAAATTCTTTTAATTTGTTATTGAGTCAGCTTGATTCAGTAGATGTTGAAGTTAGTGAGGAAGATAAATGTATCTTACTTCTTTGTTCTTTACCTGAGTCTTGGGAGAATGTTATCCTTTCTATCACTGCTAACCTCACGGATCCAAAGTTGGATGCTCTTGTTTCAGTGCTACTGTCATAGGAATTGAGGAAGAAGAGTTTGAATAGTTCAGGGGATGCTCTCAGTGTCCAGGGAAGGTCTAAGGAAAGGGTACCAAAATGAGATTAGAAAGGGGCTAAGGACAAGTCCAAGGGTTGGTCTAAGACTCTTGGTAAAAAGAATAGAGTTAAGTGTTGGAACTGCGGTAAAAGGGGACATGTGAAGAAGGAGTGCAGAAACCCCAAGAAACAGTGGGAGAGTGCTTCGGATAAGTCCTCGAATGCAGGTGAAGAAGTTTTACTTTTTGCATGTAATGTTGTTTCTAATGATCACTGGTTGGTTGACTCAGGATGCTCATTTCATATGACCCCACATAAGGAATGGTTCTCCACATATGAAGAATATGATGGAGGTAATATCTACCTTGGTGACAACTCTTCATATCCGATTGTCAGGAAAGGAAAGGTATTGTTATGTTTCAGTGATGGGAGGATTAAAATCCTCCCTGGTGTTTTGCTTGTTCCTGGATTAGCTAGAAATTTGATTTCAGTTTCAAAGTCGAATGATTTGGGAATGCATGTGACATTTGACAAGTGTGGCTGTAGATTGGTGAGAGGGAACTTGGTGGTAGCGAAAGGGAAGAGATTCAGGAAATTGTTTAAGCTTGAAGCCACTACAGTTTGTAATGCCTCCTATGTATCTGAGGCCACTATTGAAAATACATGTATGTTGTGGCACTGTAGATTGGGCCACACAAGTAATAATGTATTAAAAACTATTAAGAATAAAAATTTGTTGGATGGTTTCTCCTATTCTGATAAGCACTTTGATTTCTGTGAGTATTGTGTGTTTGGTAAACAAAACAGAAAATCATTTCCTTTAAGAAGCAATAGAGAAAAAGAGAAATTAGAAATTATTCACATGGATGTGTTTAGACCTATGGATAATGAATCTATTAGAAAGTCTCATTATTTTATCACCTTCATTGATGATGTATCTAGATATACATGGCTTTATTTTATGAAACATAAATCTAAAGTTTTCACTAAGTTTAAGGAATTCAAAGTCTTAGTAGAGAACCAAACAGGTTTAAAGATAAAAACATTAAGATCTGACAATGGAAGGGAATATTGCTCTAAGGAATTTGATGATTTTTGCAAGCATGTAGGTATAATAAGACAAAAGACAACTCCGTATAAACCACAATAGAATGGTGTTGCATAAAGGATGAACCAAACAATTATGGAAAGGGCCAGAAGTATGTTGAGTGATGCGCAGTTGGATAAATGCTTTTGGGCAGAGGCTATGTGTATTGCTTGCTACTTGATAAATAGATTTCCTTGTAAGGCTCTTGATTCGACACCTTGTGAAGTGTGGAAAGGTAAGAAACCTTCTGTTTCACATTTAAGGGTTTTTGGCTATGAGGCTTTTGTTCATGTGCCTAAGGAAAAGTGATCTAAGTTGGATCCAAAGGCTAAAAAGTGCATATTCATTAGATATGGTGATAATGTGAAAGGTTGTAAGCTTTTGAATCCACTAACCCACAAAATTATCTTTTCTAGAGATGCTATTTTCAGGGAACTTAGAGCTATTTCTGAACCTGAGTAGTCAAAAGAAAAAGAAGAAAAGGTAAAGAAGGTGCACTTTGATCTAGAGCAGCAAGATGCACCTTAGGAAGAACAAAATGATGGATTGGAGGGTGAAGAAGAAGAAGAAGATTCGACTAGTTCTGATGAAGATGAGTATGTTGTTACAGAAAAAGTTGTTGCAGATGATCATGCAGAAGAACGAGTAGAGTCTCTTACTCCACCCTTGAGGAGATATACAAGACAACAAAATCCAGTTGATAGGTATAGCCCACCAGATTTTTGTTGTGTATATGCTTTATTGAGTACTAATGATGAACCTAGATCCTACAAGGAAGCTATTTCTGCATATGATAGTGAGTCTTGGCAGTTAGCCATGCAGGAGGAGATGATGGGTTTAGACTCTTGTAACACCTAGGATCTTGTTCATTTTTCTGAAGGAAGAAAGGCCATAGGATGTAAGTGGGTCTTCAAGAAGAAGTTTGGAGTAGACGAGTCATTGGAGAAGTACAAGGCTATACTAGTAGCCAAGGGCTACTCCCAGAGAGAGGGAGTTGATTTTGGTGAGATATTCTCTCCTATTGCTAAATTAACTTCTATTAGATTTCTCTTATCCATTGTTGTAGCTTATGATTGGGAGATTGAGCAAATGGATGTTAAGACTGCGTTCTTGCATGGAGATCTTGAAGAAGAAATATATATGCAACAACCTACAGGTTTTGAGGTAAAAGGAAAAGAACATTGGGTTTATAGGTTGAAGAGGTCTCTCAATGGTTTAAAACAATGCCCCAGAATGTGGTATCAAAAGTTTGATTCATTTGTTTTGGAATTGGGTTTTGTTAGAAGTGAGGAGGATCATTGTGTTTACATTTATTGTGTTGGTGATTCTATACTGGTTATTGCATTGTATGTTGATGACATGTTATTTTTCAGCAATACTAAGGGTATGATCAATGAGCTTAAATCCCAACTTTTAGGTGCATTTGATATGAAGGATCTTGGAGCTGCTAGGTATATTCTGGGAATGGAGATTAGAAGAGATAGACTTAACATAAAGCTTTGGTTGTCACAAAGTATGTGAATACTATTTTGCAGAGGTTTAGTTTGTAGGACTATAACCCAGTTAGAGTTCCTTTACCCATTGGTACTAAGCTTTCATTAGATACGTGTCCAAAGACTGAGGATGATTTTGAGGATATGTCTAATGTGCCATATGCTAGTGCTGTAGGAAGTTTGATGTATGCAATGGTTTGCACTAGACCAGATATTGCCCAAGCAGTGGGAGTTTTGAGCAGATTTATGTCTAACCCTGAGAGACAACATTGGAATTATGCGCAGATGGTGTTTAAATATCTTGTAGGTACTCCTGACCATTGTTTGGTTTATTTTGGTACTGATAGTGCTGATAAATCTTTGGACATACAGGGTATTGTTGATGCAGATTGGGCAGGTGACTTGGATAGTCGAAGGTCCACTAGTGGTTATGTGTTTACTCTGTTTGGAGGTGCATTGAGTTGGATGAGTAAGAGGCAGCCCACAGTTGCTTTGTCCACCACAGAAGTAGAGTATATGGCTGCTACTCATGTCTCTAAGGAGGCAGTTTGGTTGAGGAGACTGTGTACATGTATTGGTTTTGATTGCAGGATCATTCAAATTGGTTGTGATAGCCAAAATGCTGTTTGTTTGGCCAAGAATCCCATATATCATGCTCAGACTAAGCATGTTGATGTTTAGTATGACTTTGTTCGAGAGTTGGTTGTAAATGGAGAGATTGAGCTGAAGAAGATAGACACTAAGGAGAATGTTGCAGATTCATTGACCAAAGATGTGAGCACAAAGAAGTTCGTGTGGTGCAAAGAGGCCATGGGCCTTGTTTCTAGTGCCTAGTTATTTTTTATTTGATTTCCTATGGGTTGATTTACAATGTATAATGTCAAGTGGGAGAATGTTGGGATAAGATGCCATTAACCTTGTAAATCCAAATATTGTATTTTTTCCATTTATTATATGTAATTTATAATAATCCATAAGGAGATGTACTAGTTTCATTGGTAGGGGTAATTTCGGAGTAACCAGAGGTAATTATGGAGTGAATTTTACTTTTGGAAAATATAAAAACTCAAAGTAAATGAGGGTAGGCATGCTCTCTTGGAGAATATACTATTTTTGGCATGTATGACAACAATCATAATGTTTGGTAAGTGAATCTATGACAGCTGTAAGTTATAAGATTATGAGATTCTATGACGCATATGATGGATATGTTAGTTGTATATTTGTTATATTTAGTCCAAGGTTCCTATCTTGGAAAGATACTCTTTTGTGGAATCTATGACGGTTATGACATGTCATAAGATGCTGTAAGAGGCCAGATTTAGTCTTGGGCCCCCAACCTTTGCATGACTATTTTTGGAAAAGTGTAAGATGCTTGTAAGATGGTAATTAATGTTTACAAGTTGGAGAATATTAGGAGAGATAAGGTGAACGCCTAGGATGAGTTGGAAAATGTTTCTATAAGTATTTTCCATGTATTTGTTGCTACAATATAGATTTTAGGTACTCAAGTGCTGCCGGAATGCTGTCAGATTGAAGACTTGTGGAGAGAGTTGTGTAGTTGATGTATTGTAGAATCTTGTTGAGATTAATACAAACTTGTGCCTCTTTCCTGGTGGAGTTTTTTACCTACAAGGGTTTTCTCAACATAAACACTGTGTCATTGTGTTGAGTTCTTCATGTTTGACATCTTTTCTGTAGTGGGTTTTATGTTTTGTATAATCTCCATTGTTAATGCAGACTTAAAGATTGTTGAAATTTATCTTGAATCAAATTTCCATTGAAGTAGTGTTTCTTTCATTTCTAACATTTAGCAAACTATGTGGACTTAGATTTGGCAAGGTATATTGATACTAGGCAGAGTACTATAGGTTATGCCTTTACTATAGGTGGGACATCGGTGAGTTGGATCTCCAGGCTGCAAAAGGTAGTTGCTTTATCCACCACGGAGGTAGAGTATGTAGCTGCAACAGAGGCAAGCAAGGAGATGATATGGCTGCAATCTTTCATGGAAGAATTGGGCAAACAACATGATAACAATTATTTGTTTACAGACAGTTAGAGTGCCATACATCTTGCAAAGAATTCTGCCTTGCATTCAAAGACCAAACACATACAGCTAAGGTATCACTTCATTCGGTCAGTGTTGGATGATGGACAGTTAAGGCTAGAAAAGATACATACAGATGAAAATCCAGCGGATATGTTTACAAAGGTAATGACAAGGGAGAAGCTGAGATCCTCTTCATCTTCGGTTGGTCTTCAAGATTGAAAACAATAAAATCAGAACAACAAGGTCCATGATGCTTATTTCCAGTGGGAGCTACAGGGTCAATAGTGTTATGATCAGTCTCCAAGTGGGAGATGATTGTTAGGGTTAGCCGGCAGAAGATATCAATTAAATGCAAATAAAGAGTAAACAGAGAAATGGAAATACACAGAAATAATAATAGCGAGAGACAATTTTTAACGTGGTTCACCCAAACTCGGGCTACATCCACCAAACAGAGAGTCCAATATTATTATCCAGTAAATCAAACTGATTACAATCAACAATCCCTGCAACTCAATACTGCTGCAAAAATGCTACAATATAATACCTCCAAAAAACCCTAACCCTTAGCCACTTTTTATCAAGCTTTTTGTCGGTTACAAAATAGGGTTTTCTTATGTCGGTCAATGAAAAAAAATTAACTCCCGGTGCATTATAAAATAATAAAAAACCGTGTGAGGTTTCGGGGGCGTTGCCCCTCGACCCCGCCCTGTATCGTGATAGGGAACGCGCCAGGGGCGCTGCCCCTGGACCCCGTCTTGGGGGCGCTGCCCCTTGACCCCGTAGGAATTTGGGGGGAAACCGTGCCGATAAAAGTGGGGTAAATATAACCTCCGAGTCTGATTAGGCTCCATATAACAACAATCTCCCACTTGGAGACTGATCAGACTCCACACCATATCAATGATATGGTGTGGAGTTTGATTAGTCTTCCAATGGGAGATTGTTGTTATATGGAGCCTAATCATACTTAGAGGTTAAATTTTCTCCACTTTTATCGGTGTGATTTCCGTCCAAATTATTTAACCGGGGTTTGGGGGCAGCACCCCCAAGACGGGGTCAAGGGGCGGCATAAAATGACTTTTATTATTTTATAAAGGTGTCGGGAGTTATTTTTCTATTGGATGACATAAAAAACCCTATTTTTTAACCAACTTAAGTCTTGATAAAAATGGCTAAGGGTTAGGGTTTCCATGGATATTGTATTGTAGCATTTGCAATGGTATTAAGTTGCAGGGATTGCTGGTTGTAATCGATTTGATTTACTGGATAATAATATTGGACTCTCTATTGGTGGATGTAGCCCGAGTTTGGGTGAACCACGTTAAAAATTGTCTCTTGCTATTATTATTTTTGTGTATTTTTCATTCCTCTATTTAATCTTTATTTGCATTTAGTTGATATCATCTGCCGGCTAACCCTAACATTTTATTCTCATAACACTTATGCTCATCATGTCCTAGTTTCTTGCAATATGCACACTTTGGTCTCTCCTTCTTAGATGATTCCTCCTTAGGAGAGGATGAGGACTTAGGTGAATTATTGACTCCTTTGCTTGCTCATTGTTCTTGATATCATCTGTCGGCTAACCCTAACAATTGAGGTCTAGGAGACTTCAATTTTCCCATGTGTACTAACTTATCTTGCTCCCTTGTGAGTGATGTGGCAAACTCATCAAGTGAAGACATTGTGAAAGCTTTCCCAAGTGCATCCATAGTAGCATAAAAGGTAGAAATAAAAACTGAATAGTCAGGACCAAGCTTGGTAAGGATTGAAAGAATCAATTGAGTGTCCTCTTTCTCAAATTCACATTGTTTGAGATACAATCTAAGTGATTTTATCTTTGTGAATAAATCTTGGATTCTTGCAAAGTTGGTTGGATTCAAACCAATTAGTTCATTCTCCAATTTGAAACCTCTCATAGTATCTTGCTTACCAAAGAGACTATCTAAGGTAGCCCACACTTCATTAGGTGTTTTTCAAGATTCAATATGAAAAAGGAGATCAAGGAGATAAACAAGCATAGTGTTCCATAGGCTTGATCACATCTATTGTACCACTTTCTCTTTTCTACAGCTGCAATTGGTTCAATTTTTGTACCCATTGTTACTCTATGAATTTTCAAACTTATTAAATGAATCTCTATTTTAGTTTTCCACTCATGATAGTTATATGGTGTGAGTAGAGGAAGTTTGTTTGGATCCATGATACAAGAGTACAAAAAAGAACACAAGTACAACCCCCCTTTTACTCAATCAATGAGATCATCCCCAACAAAAATGATTGTGGGACTTTATGCTCAGTCCAATTACAATTGTCCTCAAGGGACCAAAGTTGGGAAATAATCAAAATCTCTTAAAATAGGGATCCAAGTGAGATTACAATCACTCACAATGATTTATCACAACAAACAAATCCTCCTAAAATAAGTTTCACATCCTCAAGTCTCAAAATGCCCAAGTTATCACTCAAAAGACAAAAAATTAACAAATTGAACAAAATCAACTTGGTGCTAAATTTGAGAAAAGTGAATGGAGGGATTTGAAGAGCTCCTGAATACCTTTCTGATACCATAAGAACCGCAAAAATTAGAGATCATGGCTGAAAGTTGTGAGCTCACAAGCCAAAAATGGAGATCTGTCTTCAAGATGCAATAAATGTTGTCAAACAACAAAATCTGAGAAAACTACTGAGACCACTGCAAAGTGTGTTCTGTCAGCTTTCTGTTGATATATGGTTTGCCCAATTTTGCCTCTGTGGGCAAAAGTTATGAAAAAAGCCCTTTTAGAGATTTGAGGGACCAACGGGGGCCCTGGCTGATGGAATATTCCTTCCAACCAGAATATTCTCTATGGAAATGAAAAACTACTATCAATGAAAAAACAACCTATTTTGATAGAAAACCATCGATATTTTTGTAAAAACCACCTGATTCAAGTTTGAAACCGCTTGTTGATAGTGAAAAGCACCTATTTTTTAGCAAAATTGTTGTTCACTGGTAAAAAACCACTTAATGATGCAGAGTGGTTTTACTGTTACTATTTGTGGTTTGTTGGATCTAGATTGTAGAGGCTGTTGGGGATTTGTTACCGCCAGTGGGTGGAGAGTCACCGACGGGAGATAGGACGCTGACCTATTTTATTGCTGGCCTGTGGAAAATGGCCACCAGGGCTGCGTGGTAGGGAGCTCACTGGTTTGTTTGGCAGGACTGGTATTGGCTACCAAGAATTTTGTGTTGTAAAGATAATTGTTGTTGCACCAAAAGATCGACCTATTAATGCTTGATACAACCACCAGAGTTAATGAATCCACGGGAGGCGGTTAAGCCTTTTCATGAACCCAAGCGCTGCACTACACAACACAAGGAGACCAAGGGTGTACACCTTGCAACAATCCCCCCAGTGCAAGCAAGGGGTTCAAACCTATGACCTAGGCTCTGATACTAATTGTTTCAAAGATGGTTGCCGTTGCACCAAAAGATCAACCTGTTAATTCCTGATACAACCACCAGAGTTAATGAATCCATGGGAGGTGGTTAAGCCTTGTCACAAACCCAAGAACTATGTTGCACATCACAAGGAGACCAAGGGTGCACAGCTTGCAATATTTTAAAACTCTTTCAGCGAGTATTTATTACCTGCTGACTATACCGTCGAAGCCCGCCAAGAGCTTATGCCAGATTGTGTACAAGTGGCCACCAAGGGAGATGATGTTGGCCAAGGAATTTTGATGTCCACCACTGAAGAGCTTGAAAGAGAAAAGTAAATGTTGGGGTCCAAACCATGTGGCGCCCAACAACTGGCATGTACCCTGCCACAGGTATAGAGTACCCTGCGCAAGTAGGTACGCTGCAAAAAATTATTCTATAGAAAAATTCTTTTAAAACCCACAGAAAACAAAATAAACCAGCAAATAATGTTTTTACCTGATGGATATTTTGCCTATGACCATTGAAACCAAAGATTCTGCTGACGCCTGCGGAATATACCCCCTACACAGGGAATATTCTCTACGGATCTGTATGACATCAATTTGTAAAAACAATTTACCTTTTGTTGCAACTTTGTGCAATTTCAATGAATTGATAGTTGATCTTGGGGTTTTTGGGCCTCGTGAGTGTGATGGTGGGGTCTAATTTTTCCCAAACTGCTCCAAAAGATCAGGTACCTATTAGATTTGGCATGCACCTCTCAACTTCAAACCCTCATAGATTTGGCCTCTGATGTTTGATCTAGATGAAACAAAAGGTGATCTTGACTATCTCAAACCTCATGAACATAATGGTGTGCTCAGATTTATGCAACATGCTCCAAAAAACTTGAAATACAAAGCCACAAAGGGGAAACCCTCACAAATCTGGTTTTCTATCAAGTCTTTCTGATTCTTTAGGTCATCATTTGATGCAAGAGAAGAGCATACTCAAGTATCAAGATCCACCATGATTTGCACTCAAGATCTCTCAAAAAATGATTAACACAAAGTGATTCTCCCTAGAGCTCTGATACCATGTTAGATTTGGCTATGATTGGAGCCACCCAAGATCTAGGACTTCATAAAAGCACAAGAGAGATCAAATGAGAGAATAATTCTATTCTATCAATTAATGCAAAAGATTGATGAAATATTGTTACAATGCACATGATATACCTTGCTTATAAAGACAAGGATGAAATGTAGGATGTTGTAGTCATGTGACAAGTGTCTTAAGCCTATGACATGTGACAACTATAGGATAAGTTGACAACTATCAACAACTAGACACAACTATAAACAACTAGAGACATCTAGTAGACTCACTAAGTCAGCTTAACATGTGAATTATGTATGATGTGTGAATATTATTTAACTAATAATTAGTTAAATAATATGAATTATTCACATAAGGGGTAAACCAGATAGGTAATAAACCTGTTCACACCAACAAAGATGACATGTAAAGCACACACATGGGAAAATGGATAAAATGTATACAAAAGTTTAGTAAGGGTATACAAATTACATTATATTATACTTACATACATGGTGATGATGCGTTGATGCATGAATTTAGTGATACATTTATTGATAGGGCTAAAAAATGGTTTAATTCATGTTATGATTCTTACACATTCTTTCATGCTAAGTTGTCATGCATTCCTTTATTGATTACTTTATTCTTAAATCCCTATACCATGTTTTAGTCATGCATGATTCTCACATTCACCCCCTATAAAAGTAGGTTTGGATATATTTATGGAATTAAAGACAAATTTTGATTTACATTTTCTAAGTTTTAAATTTTTCTTAGAAAAGGTCACTTGGTTGAATGCATATATATGTACATTATTATGTAAAATTAAATATTTTAATGCATTGTTTAAACCATGCAAATTTATATATTTCCAAATTTTCAATTTATACATGTATTTAAACACATGTTGTACATGCAATTTAATATATATTCTCAATTCCTAATTAAATTTAAATTAATTTTTTGTAATTGCAGCTCTACTTCTAGACCCAATTTACACATGGCCAATCCCCCCAGGACCCCCCACTCCAACCCCCACCACCACCACTACCACAACCTGATGAGGTTCGCTATTGATGAGAATATACAAACATTACAAGAAAATATTAATTTTTTGTAAAACCAAATGCAAGCTCCACCTCATATTTCACGGTATGCATCTACGATGCAAACTGTTATTGATTTGGTGAGAGCTATTCACACTAATCTAGACACATTCCGCTCATGGTGGGAAGAGAGGGGGCAGTTTTACGAGGATGGTCTCTCGTATAAAGTGATCAATGTTGTACATATTATAAAAAATATGATTGCCCCATTTTTCATTGATCCCTCCACATGCCAACAAATAGCACCAAATAAAAAGATAATTTCAATAAAATGGTGCACACATCAACAGATAGCTAATAACTTTTGGAGTGGTGGTGGATGGTCTTTGACTATCCACCACATGCTAATTATGAGGTTCCCTTACATTTTTTTGAAAAAGTTATGGGTTGAGTTTGTGATGGGCTTAAAGCCCAATTATTTTGATATGAGATCATTTCAGGGCATGGGTGGTGGAATTCCACAACATAGAATAGGGGAACTTGTTGATCCAAATCGACATTTTCCCCCTGTACCTATTGTTCCTTCTCCACCCTCTATTCTTGTGCCCTTTCACCAACACACAGTCATCTCGACACTCAAAGCATTATCGTCACTCTTAGGAAACTTAACTAACCAAGCTACCCACTTGGTAGATGAAGTCAATCCTAGAGAGCCTGCAGAGCCTAGAAGAGATGGTTCTAGTCCTAGTACCTCACAACCATTGACACCATTGCGGTCCACATTGCATTTTTGTTAGAATTGTAATCATCCATGTTTTGGTCCTACATCTGCTTTGGAGGAGTCCTTTTTGGCTACATTATTCACTCCTATGGACTTGGTATGTATGCCACATTTAATAAAATTAAATTTAATATGAAAATATAGATCCAATTATCAGTTATCAATCTATTTAATAAATTTTATATATTAAATGTTGATTGGTACAGATGACTCCATTGACTACTACCACTACATCGTGGTTGGACCATTTAGTGTCAACGACTGTAGAGATGGGTAGATCTTATAGGGTCGAGGTATAAAAATTTCTTAACTATTTATCTTGTTCATTAAATACAATGTGTGTTTAAAAATTTGTCTCTAGAGATTATTTAATTGGATATCTATTTTAATAATTATTATAGAATAATATAAAAATGTGATGGACCTTTTTTTAATTTAAAGTAGATGGGAGGTCCTGACACTTTTGTGTCAAACCAACCAAGCCATTAGGGACCACCATCATCATCTATGCATGAGCCTACTTCATATTCTCTAGTTTGTAGCTTATAATTGTACATTTTTAGTTTAAATTTGAATTTCCAATATAATTTCATGATTTTAAATTCTTCTTTCAAGTTGAATTTATATATATACATGTACATATATGCAAGATGAGATTAGTATAGGTGTAGGCTCAATTAATCCTACCATTTATGAGCCTACATAGATGCACGAGTCATATGCCATATTTCAGGTCCTATAATTATATCTTATGTCATTTCAAAGTCTTTTATATCATTCAACCTTACATTTTGTATTTATACTCTAGCCTAATTCATGTTTTATTGAAATATCAGAATCGGCGACACAAACCTTTACTAGAATCAGTATTTGTTGCACACAAACATGACACGAGAGATGAGCCCATTATGGTATGCTTAGACATTTTCAAGTTTAGATTTAAAAATTTAATTTGATGGTTTGGTTTTAAATATTTGATTTAAATAATTTGCATGTAGTTTTGACATTAAAATTGATTTGAAGCTTGTTTTTTCTTGTAGACAACATGAGCCACTCTCTGAGTCACATGGAACCAAAAGGATCTTGAAATGGATGATGATAAAACTTAGGGCACGAAATGTATTTGTTATATTTATTTCATGTTCAGACTGCACACATGTGTATTAGAGTGTTTATTTCATGTGGATCTTATGACTATTTCAATATTGATTGGACATAGACTACGATTATTTCATTATTTTTTACATGCACTATTATTATGTTAGTATTAATCTCATAGACTATTTCATAGACTATTTTACTATTTATTGAATGTCCACTATATGTATCTATATTTAAAATTTTATTTCATATCTCATATTTAATACTTCAAATTATCATGTGTTTAATTGTAAAATTGCAAACT
Organism: Cunninghamia lanceolata; assembly: GCA_027924645.1. Lineage (NCBI taxonomy): Eukaryota > Viridiplantae > Streptophyta > Pinopsida > Cupressales > Cupressaceae > Cunninghamia > Cunninghamia lanceolata. The sequence goes on from BSBN01000197.1 coordinate 968,148, forward strand.
ACTAATTCTAATTAGATAAGAGGAAAAGTTATACAATAAGTCACCAAAATTTGCAAGTCCTGATTCTAATTTCTTGTCAAAATTGTAATTGTGATTGTGATTGCTAGTCAAAATTGTAATTGATTCTAATTGCTAGTCAAAATTGTAATTGCGGTTGGTTGATTGTGATTGTAATTGATAGTCTTAATACTTAAAATTATCATGTGTTTAATTGTAATTGTGTTTGCTAGTCAAAATTGTAATTGTGATTGTAATTGATAGTCTTAATACTTAAAATTATCATGTGTTTAATTGTATTTGTGATTTCTAGTCAAAATTGTAATTGATTCTAATTGCTTGTCAAAATTGTAATTACTAGTTCTGTTAATTCTAAATTCCATATTGGAGTTAAAAGTTTCCTATAATTTAACATTGGAGGGAGAATAAAAATTCTAGATTATAAAGGACAGGTCGAAAATCCAAAATAACATACATATATAAAAAACACAATATATTTAAAAATTAAAATTTTTCAATGATCTACATACTAATTAAAATTGTTGTAATTGAAAAGTATATATTCAATATACAATAATCTTCAACATATATGAATGTCAATCACTTGATGACCCTAATAAATAGTAACAAGAAATATATTCTCACAAGAAAAAATAAGACACAAAATTTACCTATAAACATGTATTAAAAGAGATAATTTATTATGTGTTGAACCATAAAATATTAGGTAAAATAGGTAATAAGATGAAGTAATATATGGGTAAAAGCAAGAAGATGAGTCCACTTCTCGTGGAAGTTTTAGACTTAGCCAAAAATGCAAAATTGGGAAAGGTGAAATGGGATCCTTCTTTTTGTGAAATGAGATCCCGTTTCATAAAGGGTTAAAAGATTAAAAAAACTAAACGAGATCTCATTTCATAAAGGGTTAAATATTAAAAATACTAAACGGGATCCCATTTAGAAATGGGATCCCATTTAGAGCTCGTTTCTAGAACAAGATCCCGTTTCTTAAAATTTGAATTTCTGGCCCAATCCTTGCTATGGATTTTGGGTCAGAAAAAAGGCTTGGGGAGCCGACCCTTAGCTTGGACCTACTTTGATCTGCAACTTGAAGGTCATGTTAGTGTCACTAGAAAAGAGTGACTTTAGACATATGTCTGAAGATGTTTTTTACAGAATTTTTTGACAAAATTAAAATCCATTATAGATGAGATTGTGTAGATTTCAAATCTATAAATTTTTTTACAATTTGATTATTTTTTTCATTTTTCAAACAATTTTTGATGAAACAGGTCCATAAACTTGAAATATTAGGTTTTCTTATTATTTTAATAACATTTTATTAAAATATTTTTTTGAAAAACAAATTATATGTGATCAATCTTCAGACAATTCTTTTTGATTTGAAAAAAAAATCAAAAAATGATAAGTTTAGGTCATCTTATGTGTGATGTACACGAGGGATTTTCAAAACACCAATAACGACCAATAAAAAAATATTTAAAAAATTACAAAAAAATATCATGAGCAATCTTCAATGTGTTACAATTTTTTTTCCAAAAGGATTAAAAAAATACAATTATTTAGATCAAAATATGGTTGACGTACACGTGCATAGTATGGTAAAAAAAGTGATTTTTAAATAGTGGTTTTTAGACATGCCTATTGAAAATTAATTTGTATCATTTGGGTATTAAAATAAATTACATATTTGGAAACTAGACTCCAAGTAATACATTTCATATTACTGACTTTTTTCAAGATTCAACCTTTAAGTATTTCAAATTTTTAGGTCAAATGTGACAAATTTTGAAAATAAGGGAAAACACTTCCACTTTTTGGCCAAAAAGTGGACTCAACTTCTTGCACACACCCATATTGGAAATAATATAATCAAAATATTGAAATACATTTATAGTTTGTACATTCATCTCATAACGAAAAGTTCATATTTATTTATAATGAACATGTTTTACATAATTCAAGTAAAAATGTAGTGAATAATTTATAGAGTAATTAAATTTTGAGGCGAGAAGGTGTATTCACCCTTAACCTCTTGTTGATGGCTGTTTTGGCACATCAACTCTAAGTAGAATGAAAGCCACTCTATTTCTCCTGAAAGGTAACCTAATGATGTTAAGTTTACTCCAAGGTCCCTATTACACTGGGTCACAACAATGTTGGAGAGACTGAGTGAACAATGTGATTGTTTGTTCAAGGGGCATGTGCTGGTAATATCAATCTGGATTGCTAAGTAGCCTTTGATAGGCAAATATTCTATTTAAGTGTCTAATACTAATCTACTTCTATTCTATGCAAACAAAGGGAAAAGGGGTTAGGGTTTAAGAAGAAAAGAAAATGTAAAAAGGATTGGATAGCCTCTACACTTGGCTTTTCACTTCGTATAACAATGTTAATGAAATCAGACTAAACAAGCAATAGATGACCAGTATTCCACACAATCAAGTACATTGCAAGTGCAAGGTGTTGATGTGTTTTTTATGCACATGCAAACTCAGAATAAAATACTAAGTATTCTATCCTCTTGAACAAAGTCTCTCAAAGGCTAAACAATGTGATCCAATGAGACAACTCCAAGGTTCATGATATGTTAGGTCTTGACTTCCAATGCATAGACTTAGTAGTTGATGTGATTTGCTAAAAACTCACAAAGGGACTTACGTTGAATATACTCCTTATTCCAATCAAATATGTTATTCTCGTTGCGAAATGGAACTTCTTCTAACCAGCTACGAAAAGAAAAGACAAAAGACGAGGGTTAAGAGAGTCGAATATGAGGACAATGGTATAATGAAACATGCTATGATAGACAAATTCCTCATAAAACCAAACTCCGCCTCACCATGAGAACCAACAACTACATGAAGTCGGTGCAATCTTCTAAGGGAACTCAAAGATTTTCATGTTGTAAACTTTCATCCAAACACGCACTGCTGGCGCAGCTTAAATGAGCATCCACAACCGAACTAAAGCAAATGAAGGTTCAGTCTAACTTTGCAAAGTGGGTTACCTTCGATAATCCACAAAAAGTATGAACCAAGAAGAATTCATCAAATATCTTTACATATATTCATTACATCAATGCACTTCTAATCTATTTCTAAGCTACTTGGAAACATTTCTCCATCATATTCGAGAATTTGAAACCATGCTAACATTCCATCACCACACAAATCACCATGAGAAGCAACAATGAGCTTGTATTGATTTTGGAAATGTATAATTACAACAATTTCACAATGTCTCTTCAATGACTTCAAGAAGCCTCCTCTACTCTACTCCTACTCTAACAACATTTACTCCTACTCTCCTATCTTGATATCTCTCTAATAATCCTCTCCTTACAAATGAGAGAAATGAGCCCATTTATAGACCTCAAAATTACATGAATGGCCAGGATTGATTCAAGAATCAATGGCCAAGATTTTGACAAGGCAGTTTGTTACAAAATTTACTATTTTTAGAATCATTAAATGCAGACAGATGATGTGGCAGACTGTGATTGGATCAATGTTGTGCACGTGCCACCTTAGCATTGAACAAACTAGTTTGATTTTCTTTGTGTTCATATTGCTCGGAATGTTTTCCCAGATTTTGTCATCTTTTGGAGTAGTATTCGAATTTGGATTTTCAGCTCTAGAACTTGGCTGCTTCAAACTTGAAAACTTGGGAATTTTGTCAAATTTCTTCTTGTTGTCAATGATGCAATTGTACCTTTGAATGTAATTCGTGGATTACCTGATGAACCTGCCCATTTCTCTTGTTCTCGTGCAAATGGTAATCTTAATGCATGACTTTGGTGTTGGATCTTGATCATCTAGAACAAGTCTCTTTTATGCGACGGTGATGTCCACCCTCCTTCTCCTCCATCCTTTGAACTTTACCATGTGCCGACTCTTGGCATTCTTCATTCACCTGCACGAATTCATGACATTAGTATAGTAGAATAATACTTAAAAGACAAGAAAATAAGACAAATTTCACTACACAATGTACGTGAGATAAATCAGTTATTACCTTGCTTTAAGTCAATAATGCAAATTTTGTGAAAAATAAAACCTGAATGTCCTCTTAATAATGCTATTCGACAAATATAGCTCTAATTTGCCCCACCAAAATCTTGATTAACCCGGAAAGCGCCTAGAATTGAATCCACTAATATGTTTATAATGAGAGGCATTGATTTTTCAAAGCATATGAATATGGCTTGCAAGCCATCGAAAACCTTTCCCAAACGAATTGCTGATCCTTAACTGCTTTATGTATGGGCCACATTGCATTTAGTGGCTTTTTCTCATGTCCGTAGACTACAATTGCAATGGGAGATTGATTAAAACAAATATCAGCTAATAAGCGAACTCTCTCCTTTTGCAACTCTGTCTAAACTATTCCCTGAATGGATCCTTCAAACATAATGCATGATATTGATTTTAGTAAATACCAGACAATGTAGATTCTATGTTGTTCCATGCAGAGGACTCAGAAAATGTAATATTTGTGCCTGGAGTGGGTTCTAAACATTTAATGCATATGCTAAATTTTTCACGCCTCCTCAAACGTGCTTGAACGAACTTATTAATGACCACTGCAAAATTTAAATTTGGCATAAGGCGGTCCCTCTAATTCACTACGCATTAGCTGGATGACAAGAACCACAAGATATGGTGGATACACATTTAGGCGGACTCCAAAGTGCTCTATGTATGATTTGAATCTCAAACTTTACAAATGAATATGTCTTATCCTTTCAGTGGACTTCTTGGAACCTCCCGTATGTAGGTTGGATGAGAGCGGACAATTCAAACAATCACAAGTGATACTTGGAGACCTAAATTACATAAAGACCATGAGAGTCAGCTTGAGGCGGATATCTTAGCACACTATGCATACTCAAAACCTTCAAATGCAGAGACGACAAAAACAAGCACCTTGACGGGCCCTCACGAATGAGTTTGAATACTTGAAATGCTAGATAAAGATCGCCAACTTCAACCGAGTGCCGAGGTGGACCTCAAAAATGCGAACTCAAAAGATGCATGAGGTCGTCGTGCATGATATAAATGAAAGCAGACACTTCCAATTATTATGTATGGTGCTTGGAAAATACGAAATGCCAACGAAGTGCACAAGTTCACTCAGGTGGTATTTTTAGATAATTTGCAAATCTTATGTTGGATATGTGCAAGCGGGAGTTTTGGCATGTCAAGTGCAATATGAGCGGAGATTTGGGAGCTATTACCAAGTTTGGGAGTAGTACATATTTCTTGTGTTCTTACACAACTTCAAGTGAGATTTTTCATAATGCAAGGCATGAATTCTAGGTGGCCATTCACACATTTAGTTAGGAATTTTGATGGATTGTTAACAGAAATTTGGCGCATGCACCTTAGTCGCACCTATCAAGAGTGCCTTCACACTAAAAATTGCACTCTTCACAATGTCTTTCACAGATCATAGTAGGGACTTTGGGTGCCCTCCAAAAAACAAAAATTGCATATTCGTATGCTCTTTCATAATAAGATCGCGCCTTTTGGGTGATTGTTCACAATTTCTCAGCGCACATTTGGATGAGTTATTCACAAGAAATTCGCCTACCGCCTGAATTTTTTCACAAATTTGGCACTGGTTATATGATGTTATGAACAAGAAAATTCGCCCTTTTAAGAGTCCATTCACAAGAAATTCACACATTTCAGGAAGTCATTCACTCATTGGAGCGCACCTTTTGATATCCCTCTCACGAATTTCAGAGGTCTTGCACAACATTTGGCCTGAATTTCATGAAATCATTCACAATTTTTTGAGCGGACTTCTCGGGCAGTTGCGCATAAATCAAATTTGTGCAAAGGGCACTCAAAATTGTGCCGCTACTTGGGTGGCCTTTCATGCTTGCATGTATTAAATGTGTATTGTAAAGGTATGCCAAATGTGCGCCTAGCTGTAGTGGAGTGGTAGTTTTGGGTGAGTATGCATAAAGTCTAAAAGAAATGGCATTATTCAAAGTCTTTCAAAAAGTGCAATCAAGCGGCCTCTCTAGGTGTGCTTGCATAAATCGTGTATGAAATGCCTTTCACATGATGTAAGGCCCCCTTTTAAGTGCACTTGGACGGACTTTTCCTGCCTTTCTGAATAAGTTGAAAATTTACAAAATGCAAGGTCTTTTGAAATGTGCGCTTGAGAGAATGAGCGGGCTTTTTGGGATCACATGCATAATGTTTGCTTGTGCAAACCTCCTCCAAAAGTCCACCTAAGGTGAAATGGCAGACCTCTTGAACATGTTTGTATAAATGGTAAAATACAAGGGTGTCTTAAAAGTGTGTCAAAACCAAGGTGGACATTTTTTGTGTGTATGTATGAAACACGTTATGCAAGGTGGTATGGAATGTGCACCAAGATGAAGTTAGTCCTTACCATGCTTTCTCCATATTAGTTTGGATTGAGATTTTGATTTGCAGATGATAAACTTTCCAAGTGCCCCCTGCTCTAATTAGAAGTGAGTGTATAAGATGTAAGTGAGGCATAGATTTGGAAGTGATATGTACAAGTCGACTCATGCAAGAGTGACCTAAAAATGTACCATAACCTTAAGTGGAATGCAGAGATAAGGTGAGTGATTGGTAGAGGAGAACTTATTGAATGACACCTCCAAAGACTCCTACGAGCTCAAAATTCTGAAAGAAAGGGTGGGTCCCCATTTGCAATGGGGTGATGTGTGATTACATCACAACATCTAGTGCTACCTTTGAATAAATGTCCCTGTACATTTCAAAAATAAAGATGCAATCCAAACCCAGAAATGTTAGATAATACATTTAAAATCATCAACCAGCTAGGAAATGCACTCAAAAGTGAAGAAGAATCATAGATGGGATCGAGACACGTTAAAATTAAACATTTCCAGAATAGTGATTAATATAAAATCTCAAGCATTCCAAAGTTAAACAAGAATCACAACTTCAAAATTCCTGCGTACACCCACATATTAGGCCAAATAGACATGAAAACTTGATCAAGGCATCGAAATCAAAAGCTTAGGACAACCATTCACATCCCGAAGGTCCAAGTGTGTGCAATTGAGTTCATTCCCATCCATCAGCAACTAAGATCACCTCAGTTCCTCCGCATTAAGCTACGTGATTAGTACACGCCTCATGAACTACCTGGACATGGCCCCACTGCCAGTGAGTGTCTATAGCCCTGACGGGTTTGTCTCGTAATTCCACTCGAGTAGAGCCCTACTGCCGGTCAGGTGTCCATAGCCCCGGTAAAGATTACTCGATTGTCCATCTAACTGAGTTATAGTGTGTGATTTGTGATTTTATTTTCATTTCTCTTTTTTTCTTTTGATTTTCAACAAGCTTTTACTTGGCAGAGTACAATTTAGTACTGCTATGTGATAACTCATCTAGCTAGGTGTGGACTTACGATGGCGGCAAAGGTGGACCTTTAGATTTTTCACTTAATGCGAGATCACAAAGATTCACTTAGGCACCTCTAGATTTTTAAAGCATGAAAAGGTATAAGATCTCAAAACAATTCAAGTCGCTCTAAACAGTCAATTTATCTTCCAAGAACAAGCAACATGCTATTCAAACACTAACAATGGAGTCCACAATGAATCCATCCATCTAACGCAAGTTTCTCAAAGGAAAACTAAGAGGTTAATAAATAGATTAAGATTTGGCATTTTAAACATGATAATCACAAGGTGTCAGTGTGAAGACACAATATATGATTCCATTCCAAGTCAAGTACAAATCTTAGCTAGTTGATAAAGTTAAAGAAAATCATCCTCAGAATCCAAGGAATTTCATGAACATTTATCAAAGAAATGAGCTAACATTCAATAAGAATTAGGCAATATGTGCTTGAAGTATAACACCACCCACTTCACCAATGGGAAACCCACGGAAGAAACCTAAAACTACAGCAACAACCTAAACTATGAAAAGAAAACTAAGCTCAAGATTAACTAAACATGGTGAACTACTCTAAAGCAACGGAAAGGAAAACCTACTCTAAGCAAGCTATATACAATGAAAAGACATGACTCAAAAGACCCAGATATATACAAGACCTCGAATGGTTTCTCAAAATGAAAAGCAACAATAAGGCACATGTGATAGTTCATATTTTGGCAAATTTTTCATTGAATTCAGAGAAAAATTCTCTCACAACACAATCATTGAATTTAGAAAAAAGTTTGCACAAAATCAGTAGTTGTGGCGACTCATTCGGACCATGATTAATCCATATGCAAGTTGTTTTTCCAAAATTTCCATAATCAAATTCATACTCTTCACATTCATAATTTGGAAATTCATGATCTTCAAATTTGTAATCTTCATCACTAGGAGTAGGGAAAGATACAATCTAGTGGTCTTCATCCTCAAGTAGTACTTGTTTGTCGCTTATCAATGTGTTGGGAGGTCGAAGTTGGTGATGAATCATACCACTTGCATCTGCAACATGCAAATCAACATTATAATCAATAGTGGGTATATCAAAATGAAAAGGTGAAAATAATGGAAATTTAGAAGCATGGAACATTTCACCTATTAATTCATCGTAGATTTTCAACAACGGATCCAACATCAATTCAAATTGCTTTGCATATTTGGCCTCCACTTGTTCATTTTGGCATAGCTTTGACAGTACTTCATCTATGAGAGCGTCAAGTGCCCCTTCGAATTGCACTTGACTGTCAGGCTTGTGGTTGATGGTTTGCAACACATCTTCTTGATCACTTCCCTTTTCAAGGCTTCTTAATACTTCTTGTAATTCCTTCTCAATGATCTTTTCTAGCAACATGGTTGAATATATAGCAAGGAATTCTTCTTCTTGCAATGAACTCGAGTCACTTTCTTCTTTGATGGGGAATCAACATCTTGTTCATCAATTACCTTTGTTTGAACATCTTTTATTCCCTTTTCAACTTCTTCAGCAGGAGGTTCATTCTTACTTGGAAGAAGGTATGCAAACGGACATTCCACTTGATTATCAAGTTCACTTGTGCTATCTTCACTTTTGAATAACATGGGAACATCTTCTCCTTTGGGTGGTGAATAAATTTCTTGGAGGCATTTGTTCCACAAATCATCTAATCTCAATTGCACTTTGGATTCTTATTCCAACTTTAATTCTTCCTTCACTTGATGAATAACTTCTTGACAAGACGAACACGCTAGTTCTGAATGAGTGGTGTTATGAATTCTACACCAACCACCTGGAATCAACATTTCTTTTGCGGGCAAGTCCTTCTCAATACTTAGTCTCTTCTTGATCATTTCCTTAAAACTTATGAAGAACTCTCTTTCATCAAACAAGGTGTCGGGAACCAATTTCATAGAAACAATTGGCTCATGTACCTGTGAGAACAAATTTTTTTCTTGCAATGCTAATTCCATCCTTGATAAGAACATTAGGCAATGTAGCTCCTCATGTCCATTGGTTTCGTGAATTCTACATCTATTCCTTGATGTGAAATCATCCAAACTCTTAGGATAGAGTTGCGTATTCAAAGTCCACCAAAGCTGAAGAATATCATCTTGAGGATGATCATATTGCTGCCCACAACCATGACACTGCTTCATGTGTGGTGAGAAATCCATCCTTATTTTGGTATTTTTTAATTTTTTACTTTTTTGGGTTTTTGAAGTTTTATACTTTTTTAGATTTTTGGCATAAAAGAGATCTAACAAATCTCAAATTTGGCTTTGAAAGCTCACTGAGTTCAAATTCCATAATTTGGAGTTTGTTCACGTGCTCGGAGTGAAAGAAGCAATGCAATTCCTTGTTCATGCCCTTTTATCTTGAGTTGAGATGTATGAAATTCTTCGTTCTGGCCTTCTCCTTGCTGAATTCTGTCAAGCAGTATGATAGAGAAATGAATGATAAAACACTAGAATATCTTTTGTATGCTTGGAACAAATGGAACAATCCATTGTTGGCCCTCCTTCTAGCGCTAATTCTATTGATGTGTTTTTTATGCACATGCAAACTCAGAATAAAATACTAAGTATTCTATCCTCTCTTGAACAAAGTCTCTCAAAGGCTAAACAATGTGATCCAATGAGACAACTCCAAGGTTCATGATATGTCAGGTCTTGACTTGCAATGGATAGACTTAGTAGTTGATGTGATTTGCTGAAAACTCACAAAGGGACTTATATTGAATATACTCCTTATTCCAATCAAATATGTTATTCTAGTTGAGAAATGGAACTTCTTCTAACCAACTACGAAAATAAAAGACAAAAGACAAGGGTTAAGAGAGTCAAATCTGAGGACAATGGTATAATGAAACATGCTTTGATAGACAAATTCCTCATAAAACCAAACTCTGCTTCGCCATGAGAACCAACAACTACACGAAGTCGGTGCAATCTTCTAAGGGAACTCAAATATTTTCATGTCGTAAACTTTCATCCAAACATCCACTGCTGGCGCAGCTTAAACGAGCATCTACAACTGAACTAAAGCGAATGAAGGTTCAGTCTAACTTTACAAAATGGGTTACCTTCGATAATCCAAAAAAGTATGAACCAAGAAGAATTCATCAAATATCTTTACATATATTCATTACATCAATGCACTTCTAATCTATTTCTAAGCTACTTGGAAACATTTCTCCATCATATTCGAGAATTTGAAACCATGCTAACATTCCATCACCACACAAATCACCATGAGAAGCAACAATGAGCTTGTATTGATTTTGGAAATGTATAATTACAACAATTTCATAATGTCTCTTCAATGACTTCAAGAAGCCTTATCTACTCTACTCCTACTGTAACAACATTTACTCCTACTCTCCTATCTTGATCTCTCTCTAATAATCCTCTCCTTACAAATGAGAGAAATGAGCCCTTTTATAGACCTCAAAATTACATGAATGGCCAGGATTGATTCAAGAATCAATGGCCAAGATTTTTACAAGGCAGTTTGTTACAAAATTTACTATTTTTAGAATCATTAAATGCAGACGGATGATGTGGCAGACTGTGATTGGATCAATGTTGTGCATGTGCCACCTCAGCATCATACAAACTGGTTTGATTTTCTTTGTGTTCATATTGCTCAAAATGTTTTCCCAGATTTTGTCATCTTTTGGAGTAGTATTCGAATTTGGATTTTCAGCTCTAGAACTTGGTTGCTTCGAACTTGAAAACTTGGGAATTTTGTCAAATTTCTTCTTGTTGTCAATGATGCAATTGTACCTTTGAATGTAATTCATGGATTGCCTGATGAACCTGCCCATTTCTCTTGTTCTCGTGCAAATGGTAATCTTGATGCATGACTTTGGCATTGGATCTTGATCATCCAGAATGGGTCTCTTTCATGCGATGATGATGTCCACCCTCCTTCTCCTCCATCCTTTGAACTTTCCCATGTGCCGGCTCTTGGCATTCTTCATTCACTTGCACGAATTCACGACATTAGTATAGTAGAATAATTCTTAAAAGACAAGCAAATAAGACAAATTTCACCACACAATGTATGCGGGATAAATCAATTATTACCTTGCTTTAAGTCAATAATGCAAATTTTGTGAAAAATAAAACCTAAATGTCCTCTTAATAACACCATTTGACAAATATAGCTCTAATTTGCCCCACCAAAATCTTGATTAACCCGGAACACACCTAGAATTGAATCCACGAATATGTTTATAACGAGAGGCATCAATTTTTCAAAGCATATGAATATGGCTTGCAAGCCATCGAAAACCTTTCCCAAATGAATTGTTGATCCTTAACTGCTTTATGTATGAGGCCACACTACATTTAGTGGCTTTTTGTCATGTCCGTAGACTACACTCGCAATGGGAGATTGATTAAAACAAATATCAGCTAATAAGCGAACTCTCTCCTTTTGCAACTCTGTCTAAACTATTCCTTGAATGGATCCTTCAAACATAATGCATGATACTGATTTTAGTAAATACTGGACAATGTAGATTCTATGTTGTTCCATGCAGAGGACTCAGAAAATGCAATATTTGCGCCTGGAGTGGGTTCTAAACATTTAATACATATGCTAAATTTTTCACACCTCCTCAAACGTGCTTGAACGAACTTATTAATGACCACTGTAAAATTTAAATTTGGGATAAGGTGGTCCCTCTAATTCACTACGCATTAGCTAGATGACAAGAACCACAAGATATGGTGGAGTGCACATTTAGGCGGACTCCAAAGTGCTCTATGTATGATTTGAATCTCAAACTTTACAAATGAATATGTCTTATCCTTTTAGTGGACTTCTTGGAACCTCTCGTATGTGGGTTGGATGAGAGCGGACAATTCAAACAATCACGAGTGATACTTGGAGACCATAAATTACATAAAGACCATGAGAGTCAGCCTGAGGCAGATATCTTAGCACACTATGCATACTCAAAACCTTCAAATGCAAAGATGACAAAAACAAGCACCTTGACGGGCCCTCCTGAATGAGTTTGAATACTTGAAATGCTAGATAAAGATCGCCAACTTCAACCGAGTGCCGAGGTGGACCTCAAAAATGCGAACTCAAAAGATGCATTGGGTCGTTGTGCATGATATAATGAAAGCAGACACTTCCAATTATTATGTATGGTACCGAGAAAATACGAAATGCTAACGAAGTGCACAAGTTCACTCAGGCAGTATTTTTAGATAATTTGCAAATCTTATGTTGGATATGCGCAAGCGGGAGTTTTGGCATGTCAAGTGCAATATGAGCGGAGATTTGGGAGCTATTACCAAGTTTGGGAGCAACACATATTTCTTGTGTTCTTACACAACTTCAAGTGAGATTTTTCATAATGCAAGGCGTGAATTCTAGGTGGCCATTCACACATTTAGTCAAGAATTTTGATGGATTGTTCACAGAAATTTGGCGCATGCACCTTAGTCGCACCTATCAAGAGTGCCTTCACACCAAAAATCACACTCTCCACAATGTATTTCATAGATCGTAGTAGGGACTTTGGGTGCCCTCCAAAAAACAAAAATTACATATTTGTATGCTCTTTCATAATAAGATTGCACCTTTTGGGTGATTGTTCACAATTTCTCAGCGCACATTTGGATGATTTATTCACAAGAAATTCGCCTACCGCTTGAATGTTTTCAGAAATTTGGTACTGGTTATATGATGTTATGAACAAGAAAATTCACCCTTTTAAGAGTCCATTCACAAGAAATTCACACATTTCAGGAAGTCATTCACTGATTTGAGCGCACCTTTTGATATCCCTCTCACGAATTTCAGAGGTCTTGCACAACATTTGGCCTGAATTTCATGAAGTCATTCACAATTTTTTGAGCAGACTTCTCGGGCAGTTGTGCATAAATCAAATTTGTGCAAAAGGCACTCAAAATTGCACCCCTACTTGGGTGGCCTTTCATGCTTGCATGTATTAAATGTGTATTGTAAAGGTATGCCAAATGTGCACCTAGCTGTAGTGGAGTGGCAGTTTTGGGTGAGTATGCATAAAGTCTAAAAGAAATGCATTATTCAAAGTCATTCAAAAAGTGCAATCAAGCAGCCTCTCTAGGTGTGCTTGCATAAATCGTGTATGAAATGCCTTTTGCCTGATGCAAGGCCCCCTTTTAATTGCGCTTGGGCGGACTTTTCCTACCCTTCTGAATAAGTTGAAAATTTACAAAATGCAAGGTCTTTTGAAATGTGCGCTTGAGAGAACGAGCGGGCTTTTTGGGATCACATGCATAATGTTTGTTTGTGCAAACCTCCTCCAAAAGTCTGCCTAAGGTGAAATGGCGGACCTCTTGAACATGTTTGTATAAATGGTTAAATACAAGGGTGTCTTAAAAGTGTGTCAAAATGAAGGCGGACATTTTTTGTGTGTATGTATGAAACACCTTATGCAAGGTGGTATGGAATGTGCGCCAAGATGAAGTTGGTCCTTACCACACTTTCTCCATATCAGTTTGGATTGAGATTTTGATTTGCAGATGATAAACTTTCCAAGTGCCCCCTGCTCTAATTAGAAGTGAGTGTATAAGATGTAAGTGAGGCATAGATTTGGAAGTGATATGTACAAGTCAACTCATGCAAGAGTGACCTAAAAGTGCACCATAGCCTTAAGTGGAATGCAGAGATAAGATGAGTGATTTGTACAGGAGAACTGATCGAATGACACCTCCAAAAGACTCCTACGAGCTCAAAATTTTGAAAGAAACGGTGGGTCCCCATTTGCAATGGGGCGATGTGTGATTACATCACAACTCAAGGTTCTAAGGAAAAGAAGTAGAAGAACAAGGAATTGAAAACACCATATTACATGCACAGAATTCAAAACCCTATTCAACCACCCAACTTATAATTTAACAATTAAGCACAAGATTCACCAACATATGCTATATGCAAGGAAAAGAAACACAAGTACATTACCACCATAGGGCAGAAACACAGGAATAGGTCCAAAATTGTCTTCTCATTAATTGGAAAAAATGTTGGTAGATTACAAAAGAGCAAGATTCCCACACCATATATTCATATCATGTATGCTACTTACATGCCATCCAAAATACAAGTATAGCTTGCACTCGCACAAGTTCTCTATGTTTTCCCCCCTTAACCAATGCTCAAAAATCCTCTTTATATATGAGGTGTCCCTTGTTTACATTGCACAATTTGGCCACAGTTGGCTTGAATAGTGCCATTATATACAAATGATCTCGGCCTCATAAAAAAATGAAAGAAAGAATAAAAATAATGTGAGTGAAGAATAAGGATATTATGCCCCTTCGTCAAATTGGATTTTGAAGTTAGTTGTGGCCTCTTGAATGTCATTCATATTCAGACCATTATGATACTTGACCTTAATCTATTGGGAATATGATGAATGCTTGAGCTTGTCTTGGATTCTAGCCAAATCAACTAACTGTTCCTTAAATTCAGTGAACAAAGCTTTCAATCTCATTAGATTATCTATTCCTTGCTCTGAGAGCTGCTGTTGGAAGATAGCAGAAAATTCCTTTAGGATCCTCACTATAGGGAAGACCACCAATGAATCATCTTTAAATTTTTAAGGGATTGAGTTTATGAGTGCTTCAACCTTGCCTGATCCTTGTTTGGCTACATCAACTTTTGTTTGCAACTTGGCCTTGCATTTTTGTAGCAGCTTAGCCCTAAGCTTCCCTACCTTTATCCATTCTGTAATCACCCCTAGATCATCCTTGTCCAAAACCCTTGATTGCAAGAGTACGTTCTGAGGCATGGCTTCCATCTTCATCAAAATAGGGAGGTATTCCTCATAGATCAACAACTCATCCTCAATATTGCCTCTTAGGCTATCGATAACTTTGAACTCCCTTTCAATGTAGTGGTACATCTTCATGGCTTCCCTGATTGTTTCTTTTCCAAGGGTTTCCAATGAATCGTTCTAGGATTTTGATGTAGGAAGAATGCCCAATGGATCTGAAATTAGGCTATCTTTGGTTATAGCCTCCAATAGGGTTGGTGAAGGGGCACTAGAAGCAATAGGTCATACCAAGTGTGTAACATAAGTAGACAACTGAGTTACCTGCTTCTTCAATTCCACCTTGGTGACCTCATCTTTCTTCATCCAATCTAAAATGGTAGATAATGCATTAGTCAAAGCATTTTTATCCCTCTCCCTAGTCTTAGAGACAATGACCACTTGTTGAATGTTGTAATCTTGGGAGGTCATAGCTTCCTCTTCCTTATCTACAATGGTGTGGCTATTTGAGCAATTTTGATTCATTGCTCATTGGTAGAAATATGAGAGAGAGTTCTAGCTCTTTTCCCTTTGGGAGGAACTTCCAACACTTGTGTAATAGTAGCCAAATCATCCTCCTCTACATAATTTCTTTTCTTGTTCTGCACAGTCTTATTGATCTAGACTGGAAGGAATGTCTCTGATGCAATGTCCCTTGGTGGAGAAGATTGTTGAAATGAACCAGACAACTGAGAGGGGGGTGAATTAGTTGTCTCAAATATTTAACTAATTCTGCACCTTAAAATGTTAAACACTTGTCCACTATTTGTTATGATTAAATCATGAAAGCATAAACTTAAAAACATAAACACAATTGCAAGATCATACACAAGAGACATTGAATTTTTACGTCGAAAACCCTGTTAAGGGAAAACCCATGGTGGATGTTAGTCCACAAGATATATAAGTTATAACAATACTAAAAATCAAAGGATCATTGCCAATAGGGCTTAATACCCAGAAAAAGACTCACTGCTAAGGGGTGGCTCACTACCAAATGTTTTGAACGGAGTTAATAGCATCTACTCCATGCTTGAATTTAGTTCCATTGAAGCGCAATACTCTTCCTTTGCTCTGCCTTCTACACTTCTTCACTTAACTTCATATCTTCACACAAGGACATCTTTTCCACAACCAATTTACAAGTATATATATCATTCATAAACCTTGGAATGTACATCAAGGTTCGCATTACATTCATCAACTGTTGGAACAATCTCCAAGGTCGACATTACAAACATTTACAAAATAGGTCTTGACCTAATACAAATTATTCTAAGGAAATGTAGTAAAGATGTATGCAGATCACACCACACATTAGTTGGGACTCAAAAATGATCTTCCATGCCACAACACGCTTCTACAATCTTCAATAGATCTCTGCAATCACTGGAATTAACCAAGTCAGCTAAGACAGGTTACACGGTATGTTATCTCGGAATGATCTTCAAACATGATCTCAATTCCTTAATGCGGACCAATGTAAAGGTAGGAACACGACTAGGAGACATCCACAAGCATGTTGTAATCACTAAGAGCAACCGTACAAACTCTAACCACTTTATCTATGAGATTCTTCACACCGGAGCACATGAGCTTCACTATCTTCAACTGTCATGAAAGAAAGATATCTTGTGGACTACCAAATCATGAACCATTGTATTTGTAGGCACTTATCATTATCCCAAACTTCCCTCTAGAATCGTAGAGCAAAATACTTCAATGTGGAGGGATGTGGAGCAAAATACTTTCTCCCTGTTACCAGTGAATAATCAGAAAAAGAAGGTTTTACTCTGGTGAATACTCAATTTGTCATACCGGGGGCTCAAACTCAGGATTTAGCATCTTCAGACATGCCTCTAAGTAACTTCCAATCCGCAGACCAAGATTTTCAATCTATAAGAAATGCAGAGCAATCTTTTGGACTGTTCTTTAGTATGCAACTCAGTGTCTTCACTGTGATTCACTGTTTCCTTTCTAATTCTTCCGGAGGGGCTAATTTTCTCAATGTCCTCAACATATAAGGCTTCTAATCAATCAAAAGATAAGGATATAGTTGATAACAATGACAACACAAATATGTTGACATCAATGACAACACTGATTAGGCACATACTTGCAACGATCTCCCCCTTTGTCATTGATGGCAACATACGATGTGAAAAACTATAACTACCATCAAGACAAGATTCCCCCCCTTACTCTTCCCACATCTACATTCTTTCCTACTTGATTTTTTCACATGAATTCTCTCCCCCTTTGACATCAAAGGTGAAGGGCACATACTTGCATTCTGTTGCTTTGATAGAACCAAAATTTTCTCTGACCTTACTTTTCTTTATTACTCCCCCTATCAACAATATTGCAATACTTACTGATCTCATTACCTACTCCCCCTGAGATGTAGCTACCAAATCATCAATCCGGTTTAAAGAATGAAACTGCAAGCACCATCGAATTGATGCACTTTTGTGCATCTTAGTTTAGAGCAGGAGGGGTGATGATCCCTAATTTTTCTCTGAGATACTCAAAAGTATCCTTAGGTAGAGGCTTAGTAAAGAAGTCTACAATCTGATCTTTTGTAGATACATACTCCAACTTGACTTCATTCTCTGTCACAATTTCCCTCAAGAAATGATATCTTATGGATATGTGTTTTGTCCTTGAGTGCATCACCGAATTCTTGGATATGTTTATGACACTTGTATTGTCACAAAAGATTGCAATTAGATCTTCATACACAACTTTGACTTTAATGTCTGCTTCATCCATAACACTTGAGTGCAACTACATGCTACTGCAATGTACTTTGCTTCTGCAGTGGACAAGGAGATTGATTCTTACTTCTTTCTCAACCATGAAACCAATCTGCTTCCCAAGAAGAATGCACCTCCACTAGTACTTTTCCTATCATCCATATCTCTAGCCCAATCAGCATCTGTGTATGCTCTGTGGGTGAAATTCATTGTCCTTTGGATACCACAAGCCATGCTTTGGTGTGCCCTTCAAATATCTAAATATCCTCTTGACTGCCAGCACATGTGATTCTTTAGGCTCTACTTGAAATCTTACCACAAGACAAAACTGCATACATTATGTTAGGTCTAGTTTGAGTCAAATAAAGTAATCCTCCAATCATGGATCTGTACCTTTTCTAATCTTCCATAGGTGAATCATCATTTTTGCTTAGTTTGCAACCAGTGATCATGGGAGTGCTTACCGGTTTGGAGTCCTCCATCCCAAACTTCTTCAACAACTCTTTCAAATACTTAGACTAAGAAATGAAGATACCTTTATCTGATTGATTGATTTGTAGACCTAAGAAGAAATTCATCTCACCAAACATAGACATTTCAAATTCACTTTGCATATCACCAGCAAGCTTCATGCACATACCTTCATTGCCTCCAAAGATAATGTCATCAACAAAGACTTCAACAATTAGGATTTGCTCATCGTTGATTTTGAAATAGAGATTGCTATCCGCAGTACCTTTATTGAACCCCAATTGTAACAAATGCTTATCTAACCTTGCATACCAAGCTCTGGGAACTTGTTTCAGTCCATACAATGCTTTCTTCAGTCTACACACCATGTCACCTTGATCTGATGATTGAAATCCTTCCGGTTGTTCAATGTAAACCTCTTCATTCAAATCTCCATTCAAGAATGTTGACTTGACAGCCATCTGATATACCTTGAAATCCTTGTAGGCTGCAAATACTAGAAACATTCTTACTACTTCAATCCTTGCCACAGGTGTAAAAGTTTCCTCAAAATCTATTCCTTCAACCTAGGAGTATCCCTTGCATACCAACCTTGCTTTGTTTCTTACCACTTCACCATTCTCATTCATTTTATTCCTGAAGACCCATTTGGTACCAATCACATTCTTGTCTACCGGTCTAGGGACAAGATCCCAAGTCTGATTCTTTTCTATCTGCATCAATTCTTCTTTCATAGCATTTACCTAGTTTTCATCACTACATGCTTCATTCACATTTTTAGGTTCCACTTGAGAAATCAAACAATAATTAACCTATTCTTTAGTAGCTCTTCTTTTGGTTTGAACTCCTTTACTCTCATCTCCTATGATTTATTCTTTAGAGCGATTTAACTTCACATACCAAGGTGTCTTGGTCATGATTTCTCGAGCTTGTTCTTCTTCTTCCTCTGAGTTTTCTTCTTGCTGCACTACTATTTTGCTTGTAGGAACATCCGGTTCATTAGATTCATATTTACTTAGTACCTTTTCCTTTCTTTCATCAACTTTGACATTTGTACTCTCAATGATCTTCTTCAACCTGTTATTGTAGCATTGGTATGTTAGATTTCAGGCAGACAACTGAGAGGGGGGGTGAATCAGTTGTCTGAAAATTTCTTCCAATTAAACACTTAAATCCACTTTGTAATTCAGCAGCATAATAATAAATCAATCATGGAAACATAATGCATTAAATCAAGAGCTGAAACACATTAACACACAAGACACCAAGATTTTGACGTGGAAAACCCGGTTAAGGGAAAAACCACGGGGTGATTAACCCAAGATTGTATTCTCTATTAGAAGAATAGAAAGAATAAAATGGCACATGCCAATTAGGGCTCACTGCCCGAGCACACTGCTCACAAGAGGCTCACTGCCTATAGGAGACACATTGTCTACAAAATAATAAGTGTTACATACTTGAACTAGAGAATAGCATCTTCACCATGCTTGAGTCAGTTTCATTTAAGCTCAATACTTCTACTCTGCCTTTCGTTCTGTTCCTCTCTACCACACTCTCATCTCCACGAGACACCCCTTGAAATGACTTTACAACTCCTTATTTATACAATACATCAACTTAGGAATTATCATCCAAGTCGGCATACATAACAGAGCAAGTACATGAATACAACATGACTTATTACAAAAAGACTTTACGCGGATCAACATACTATCTGCTACACAGATCTGAGACTTCAATCTTTCTTTGGGAACACGTCGTTCTTCACATGACACCTTCTAGATCATCCGTAGGATGTGTAAGTCATTCGGTCAGCCAGACTTAAGAAGAACATCATCATCCAGAAGTAAATCTTTAATTGTGAGCTCAATCTTCAATGTGGACCACCAACACAAGTTGGACACAATCCAAAGACCTCCACAAACTTGTCTGAATCACCAAGAACATCCACACTACTTATGCCTACTGAAATCATTCTCTCTTTCATTCAGAACACAGTCTGTCATTACAGTCATATTGGAATAGATGGTTGCAGACCTCCGGACCACGAACCAATTGAGTTGTTACTTCACACGGACTTCCTAAACACTCCACAAAATCTACAGAACAAGATATTTCATTTTTGGATCTCACCGGACCTATCTGTATCACTCTATCACCTCTAAACACCTGCCAGAACCAGTTTTAATTAAGTGGCCATAACTTCTTCAGGTCTTCATACGGACCTCTAAAATCTTTATTGGATCATCTTAAGACACATATATATAAACCCTTTGAAGCACATCCTCTGATCTTCATCTTAACTAGGATCTTTACCTCACTGTCTTTATTGTTCTTCTCTGTCTCTGATTAGGACTAATTTTCTCAATATCCTCAGCACACAGCTCATCCAATCCTTATCATCAATGCAACAGGAGTATCTTAACATCAATGACAACACCGGTCAGGCTCATACTTGCAACATGGTAGGCCTTGTTCTTGGTAGAGTATCCAAGGAAGATACCTTCATCACATCTTGCATCAAACTTACCTAGATCTTCATCTCTTCTAATATAACACTTACTGCCAAAAACTTTGATATATTTCACAGTAGGAACTTTACCATACCATAGTTCATAAGGAGTCTTAGAACTGTTAACTTTGACTTGAACTCTATTTAGGATGTATACAGCAGTGCGAATTGCCTCTCTCCAATATACTTTTGGTAGGTTAGCCTCCATCATTGTTCTAGCAACCTCTTGAATTTTCCTGTTCTTCCTTTCAACTACTCTATTTTGTTGTGGAGTCCTAGGTGTAGATAATTATTTCTTTATCCCTTGTTCCTCATAGAAGAAGTTAAACATATTTGATGTAAACTCTCCACCTCTATCAGACCTCAAGCATTTGATCTTCAAATCTAGCTCATTCTCAACCATTGCCTTGAATGCTTTGAACTTTTCTAGGGCTTCTGCTTTTTCTTTTAAGAAGGTAACCCAAGTCATTCTAGAATAATCATCAATTAACAACATGAAATATCTATCTCCTTTCAGACTTCTTACTCTGGTAGGTCCACATAGATCTATATGCACTAATTCTAGTAGTTCATCAACAGATTGGTCCTTGCTCTTGAAATTTGTTCTTGTCTGTTTTCCAAATTAGCACTCCCTGTACAATGTATTAGCAGGCTTTACAAGCTTGGGAAAATCTCTTACAACCTGAGTGGAACTTATCTTCACAATGTTGTCAAAATTGATATGACACAACCTTCTATGCCACAACCAACTTTCATCATTATGAGCCAACAAACAATATTCATTAGTCCCTTTCAAATGATAAATGTTACCTCTTGTCTTCTTACCAGTTGCAATCACTGTTCCAGAGTTTTCCAAGATCTTGCATCCATTGTCCTTGAATATGAGATCATATCCTTTGCCACACATCTAACCAACACTCAGAAATTTGTGCTTTAATCCCTTCACATATAAGACATCATCAGTGTTATGCTTGCCATCAAAAGAAATAGATCCTTTTCCACAAATCTTACTAGTTGTATCATCACCAAACCTAACCGGTCCGCCATCATATATTTCCAAACTTATGAACTTACTTTTGTCACCAATCATGTGATGAGAGCATCCATTATCAATAACCCATTCATCTTTGTCTTGCACAACCTGAATAGCCAAGGCTCTTTCCTCAACTAGTTTTTCTTCCTTCACACAGCTATCAGGATTAGTAGACACGGGTTCTTCTTTAATAGCAATGAACTAGCATTCATTTCTAGTAATACTGCCATTATCTGATTCATCATCTGTTACTCCTTCATCATCAAAATATTTAACATAATAACATTTATTTGGAATCCTAGGTCTATTCTTAGACCTTTTTGGAACCCTCTCAGGACATCTAGATGCATAATGACCAATTTTACCACAAGTAAAACATTTGAAAGGTAATTTGATTTTCAACTTACCAGTACCTCTGGGCAGACTACTGACAAAATTTTCCTCCATTTCTTTAAGCTCATAATCTGGTTCCACCTTGTACTTATCAAGTCTGGAAGGCCTTTGTGAAGTGCTAGCCTTGAAAG
Source organism: Cunninghamia lanceolata (assembly GCA_027924645.1). Classification (NCBI taxonomy): domain Eukaryota; kingdom Viridiplantae; phylum Streptophyta; class Pinopsida; order Cupressales; family Cupressaceae; genus Cunninghamia; species Cunninghamia lanceolata. The sequence continues at coordinate 990,718 of BSBN01000197.1, forward strand.
CAGTCTCTGTCTTACAAAGTGAATCACTAAGTTCCCTCATCTCAAAAGTTGTTAGCTTCCCAAGCAACTGGTCTTTTGTAATTGTTGTCACTATTAGTATTTCTTCAATTGCAACCACCTTATGACAATAGGATTTAGGCAGTGATCTCAGAATTTTATTCACAATTTTAGGTTCTTCAATCTTACCTCCCACACTTTTGATGCCACTTACAAGCTCATCAATCTTTTGCATATAGGATGAAATGTTCTCATCTTCACTCATCTTCAAACTTTCATATTTCACCTTCAAGCTTTTCAACTTGGCACTTTTCACAGATTCATCTCCTTCATATAGGTTCTTCATCTTTTCCCAGATTTCATTAGTATCTAGCTCAATGATCTTTGTCATGTTTGTGTCAGTTAGGGCATTCAACATGACATCTTTAGCTTTGATATTGAACTCATACTCCTTGATCTCATCTTTAGTTTTAGGACCATCCTTTTGTACTTCATACATTGATTGGGTTATCTTCCATATATCAAAACCTAAGAATGAGATGGGTTTGCATGCGGATCTTCTAGATGGAATAATTTGTTCCATCAAACCGTGGACTTTCCTTCTTGCCAGACATCCTGGATCTACCTCAAGAGGTTAAGCTTGCCTCTAAGGAACCTTGCTCTGATACCAATTGTTGAAATGAACTAGACAACTGAGAGGGGGGGTGAATTAGTTGTCTCAAATATTTGACTAATTATACACCTTAAAATGTTAAACACTTGTCCACTATTTGTTATGATTAAATCATGAAAGCATAAACTCAGAAACATAAACACAATTGCAAGATCAAACACAAGAGACACCAAATTTTTATGTGGAAAACCATGTTAAGGAAAAAACCACGGTAGATGTTAGTCCACAAGATATATAAGTTATAACAATACCTAAAATCGAAGGCTCATTGCCAATAGGGCTCACTGCCAAAGGTTTTGAACTGAGATAATAACATCTACTCCATGCTTGAATTCAGTTCCATTGAAGCGCAATACTCTTCCTTTGCTTTGCTCTGCCTTCTACACTTCTTCACTTAACTTCACATCTTCACACAAGGACATCTTTTCCATGACCAATTTACAAGTATATATATCATTCATCAACCTTAGAATGTACATCAAGGCCAGCATTACATTCATCAACCGTTGGAACAATCTCCAAGGTTGACATTACAAACATTTACAAAATAGGTCTTGACCTAATACAAATTATGCTAAGGAAATGTAGTAAAGATGTATGTGGATCATGCCACACCTTAGCTAGGACTCAAACATGATCTTCCATGCTACAACATGCTTCTACAATCTTCAATAGATCTCCGTAATCACTGGAATTAACCAAGTCGGCTAAGATAGGTTACACACTACATTATCTAGGAATGATCTTCAAACATGATCTCAATTCCTTAATGCAAACCAATGTAAAGGTAGGAACACGATCAGGAGACATCCACAAGCACATTGTAATCACCAGGAGCAACCACACAAAATCTAACCACTTTATCCATGAGATTCTTCACACCGAAGCACATGAACTTCACTGTCTTCAGCTGTCATAAAAGAAAGATAGCTTGCGGACTGCCAAATCATGAACCATTATATATGTAGGCACTTATCATTATCCCATACTTCCCTTTAGAACCACAAAGAAAAATACTTCAATGCGGAGGGATGCGGAGCAAAATACTTTCTCCATGTCACCAGTGAATAATAAGAAAAAGTAGGTTTTACTTTGGTGAATGTAACTCACTCAATTCTTCATACCGAAGGCTCAAACTTAGGATTTAACATCTTCAGACATGCCTCTAAATAACTTCCAATCCACAGACTAAGATCTTCAATCTACAAGAAATGCGGAGCAATCTTCTAGACTGTTCTTTAGTATGCAACTCACTGTGATTCACTGTTTCCTTTCTGATTCTTTCAGAGGGGCTAATTTTCTCAATGTCGTCAACATATAAGGCTTCTAATCAATCAAAAGATAAGGATAAAGTTGAAACCAATAACAAAATAGATATATTGACATCAATGAAAACACCGATTAGACACATACTTGCAACAAAGATGATGGTGTAGGAGATGGAGACCTTGTGGGTGAGGGAGTCAAATTTTGAGTTTTCCCTAATTTTTTAGACTCCCCACCGAACTCTTCCTATTGACCTGAGGTGATGTTTTCAATAAGGTCATCTAGTGATGGCCCTTGGTTTCTCAAAGCCTCTTCATAGATCTCCTCTTCTTTGTCCTTAACATCTTCTTCATGTACCTCTTCCTGTTTGTCCTTTGAATATTTAGGTACATCCATCCTGTCTTGGTCCCTAGCCAATGGAATTTCTTCCTTCTCAAACTATTCCCTTACCATTTGACTTTGTGCAAGAGGAGTTTTAGTACTAGGTGGAACAAGAGAAGGAGTAGGGAGTTGTGTGGAGGATGGAGGCTGTGATGGTGGAGGCTATGAAGGTGGAGATTGTGTAGGTAGTGAATATGAAGAAGGTTTAGGTGATGGTAGAGATGTTTCTTGCATGGGAGATGGAGGAGGTGAAGTGGAGGAAGGGGCAACTTTTATTTCAGTTGCAGATGCAGTGGATATGAGTATAGGCAAAGAGGTGGAGGTGATGGTAGGATCAGGTGTAGAAACCACTTTACCCCTTCAAAAGTAAGAGCAGGGGCCCTTCTTGATATCTTTCGAGATAGCAGTATGGTTTCTTCCTCTTCTTCCTCTGATTCAACATTTACTCCCACTAGGTTTTGTTTTCCTCTTGTGGTGACAGGGTCAACTTCTTCAACTATTGTTGCTATAGAGGGTGCTCTTTTCTCAATCTTCTTTCCCTTCTTCTTGGCCTCTTGTGAGCCCTCGTCCTCTTTACTTGGATATGGATTAAGCATAGGATATGGCTTCTTCATCCAAGCGTTGGATTTGGTGAGTATCTATCTCCTTGGCTCTATTTTTAATAGAAGTATCCTTAGACTGATACCACCTAATGGGATCCAAAGGAAGGCTATATATCTTCCTTTTCTAATAGGAGGGGTCAAGTAGAGCACCATCCTCCTTCATTCCTTTGGGAACTTTTGGAAATTCCTTCAAGTCTAATCCTTTCACCAAATGGAGACTTAGTTTGAAGTAGTGTCTTTTCCTTACCTCATGATCATCTATGCAGTGCTTCCAATGATTTTTCAAAGCATGCTCATGGATGTACCAACTTCCAATCAAGGGACTAACCCATCCAATAGGGTCAAATATGCTCCTTATGTTATCAAAGGCCCCCAAGGAAAGGGTGGCCAACTTAGTCTCTACATGCCTTGTATTGATGATGTTTTGGCATGAATATTTACCCACCTTGATGGGGAATTTCAAGCTAGACTTATGTTTGCTAGATATTAACTTGTATACCTCAGAGACTTGTCTGCAAATCTCTAACAAAATGATTTTGTCACTTGGGTATCTGGGTAGTTTGTAAGGTGCTTTATCAAAGCCCATGACCTAAATGTATGTGAAAGTCTAGAATTGAATATACCAGCTACCCTAATTTTAGTGTTGTAGAAGGTGAGGGTAGTGTTCTCTATGATCTTATCATAATCAACATAGGTGGGCAGGACAAAGAACTTGCCCACCATATCAGATGAAATGTCAAGGACAACATGTCCTGCTGGTCTAATGATCTTCTTGCTTCCTATCTTGTACCTTTGGAAACATGCAAGGACTAATTCAGGTGCCTGTACTGAGATAGAAAAAGTAGTAGCCTGAAGCAAACTTGCATTCTCCATGCATTGTGTTTGGAAGGATTTGTTAGCTTCTCCCCGTAGCTGCCGCAAGTAACCCCATGGATTGGGGTATCCAATATATGTGTCACCAACCTTAGGATATGGATTTGTAACCTTCGAAGTTTGTAGATACTCGAATTCTTATTTCTTGTCACCTACTTATTGGACTTCTATCATTTTCTTGCACCTACACATGTATTTCATCAACAATGTTGCATTTTGTTTACATGATTAGTCACAATTACATCATCATGAAAGCATAAAAACCATCATATATGTCTTAGTACAGTAAAAATGCATTTTTCTAGCATTGGTTGGAGATTGGAGGTTAGGTCTTACCCCTTCTATATGTGAAAAGAATGAGAAGAGCTAAGGTGGAAGGTTCGATAGTGAAACTCTGAAAATATTGTCTATTTATGGAAACCGTTGATGCTCAATACTGGGCTCTAAACCTTGATAAAAGTTATGTGGTCAGAAGTTGAGAAGTGGGGGTTTCTCCTACTCAATGTAATCAAAATGAAAGGTGGAATCTAGGAGGCCTAGCACCCAAACCCCAACACTTTGTTAGATAATCGGCAAGCGGAGGGTGGAAGTAACCTTTGATTAATGATAATTGGAAGATGAAACGTGGAAAACCTGACATCCAAACCCCGACAAAGCACAAACCTAGTGGGATCAGAGGAAGAGGTTCCAGGCCACTCAAAAGGAAGGTGGAAGATCAGAAGTTTGATCTCTGACACTCTGAGACTTTGACCAAGAAAAAATCAAACTTTTAAAAGGGAAACTATAAGTCACACAAAAAAAACCTCAAAAAATGTGCCAATGGATTCGATGACTCTAAAGAGGGAAAACAATAAAACCCTAGCCCCAAATCCAAAGGCACAACAAATGCGACAAGAACTAACTAAATTTGACTCAAAACAATAAAGGGTAACCAACCATGAACCTCTAACATAAAATACAAAACATGCGTATTAGATTAGAGGAAAAAAGTTTGAAACCAACTGAGAAAAGATGAAACTTTTGGTGAAAAAGGCTTGGAAACAAAACGCACAAACACCAATTGCAACAATTTCTCAATCTAGACTCGAATTGCACAACAGAAATGAGGAATCCACAAAGCTCAAAGTAATTGAATGGGTGTAGGAGCAAACTAGATCACGATAAAGTTAAAATGAGGAACAATTAGGCTTGAAAAAACATTAAAAGGAGTTGGTTGCACGCATAGGAGACTACCATTAATGCACCACTGAGGGTAGTGTTGATGATGATGTTAGTCATTAAAAAACATAGAATAAAAGTTACACAACAACCTTTACTCATCTTGAAAGATACGACGAATTCAAAGAATTCATGATCCCAAGTCTTCGTTGATTAGTTCATAATCTACTGATGTTACTCAGTGGTTGATGTGTGTTACTGTTAATCATTCAGGGGCCTTATGTTCTTCAGTAATTTCTTCAAAGTTCCTCAATATTTCTCTAAATATCCTATTCTTTAAATACGCTCTGCATAAATCTCTAATATTTCTACCTCTGCACTATGAATTCACTCAAATAATGTGCCTACAGGTTGATATTTGCATGATTTCTACCATTATTTGCAGGTCTTTGCATGATATTTTCAACACTACATGCATTTAGCTTAGAATATGCTAAGGATTTTCAGTTAGCTACGGGATGTCAGCGTATTTCTCTGTTCTGCTTATTATTTATAATGATTTGCAGTTATGGAAGTGAATTTATGAAATTAAAATGAGAAAAAGGGTTAAAGCATGAGATTCCCAAAACTACTTGACTGAGATCACTGATCCACATATAGGTTCCCATACATGCAATGAAGAGAAGAAAACTAGAATCATACTTCACCAGGACATTCCACAAATCTGCATGATCTAGTGCAAATCTTCAAAGGAAAAGTTGACAACAACATGCAATGAAATGAAAGCGCTTCTATTTGAACACAGTATTCACTAGTACATATCCAAGAATCAACTTGAAGATTACATAAAGTTTACAATCAGGATGTAATCTAAAGCTTCATCTCCATTCAATATGCTTAAGAACAGGTACATTTACAAAGATCTGAAGAAAGAACCTTGACATTTCAACAATTCAATCCCCATTAGTCTCAGCAATTCGATCTCCTATATTAAATTGGCTTGGTCTGATTTTAATGATTGACCCCCCCCTTTTTCCTTATGACAAGTTCTGGCTCTTATATAGGACAAAAGCTAGAAAATAGTTACAATGATCCTATGATCAAGATCCTTTCAAAACAACCAACGGTCCAGATGAACAGCACGTGCCTTGCCAGGCTGGCAAATGTATAGCTGGCACAGAATATTCCAGCATCTTCGACTCAGGCCACCTTCCAACTGGCAAACAATGCATTTAACAATATCCTCCTCTGCTCAGGCTCATGTTACCTCTATGTGTAACTCTGCAATATAGTTTAGCTACAGCTCCAAACAGCTCCAACATCCTGCAATAAACAGATGAGAACTAAGTATCATCATTATTTAAAACCAGCAGGAAGATAAATTTTGCATTAAAATCAGGCTAAATGTGCAAACACAGGTAATCAGGTTCCAAATCCATAAAAATCACGCGTTAAATGTATATACAGCGTTTGGAACAATCGGGTCAACCATCGTTGACCCATATCATGCTATCGGGCTCTAGAAAATAACTTTAAAATCTATCGCTCAGTTTTCCCACCCATTTCCTTGTATATCAGGTTCTAAATTCCTTGTATATATCAGGTTATATTATGATCATGCAAGCACAAAAATATACAAGGAATTAGCCGCTTTTAAATTTCCTTTCAAATCCACGCCTTGTACATTATCGGTTGCATATCGGGTGATGAATCTGCATATACAAGCATAAAATGTACAAGGAATTTTCAAATTTTAAATTTCACTTCGCGTCCGCCAGTTGTATATCCTGCACATACAAAGATTCTTGTATGTGCACTTTGGACTCCAACTGCATTATAAACCGCAGTTTATTCGCTTTCGATTCCAACATGTATAATGCAACGTATATCGGGTTCTAAATCTTGATCATACAAGCATCCCAGACATACAAGCAATTTCTTGCTTTTAATACCTTTTCAAATCTGGCTTGCATATAGGTAAATGTATGTATACCGTAATGCATATACAATGCAAGACATATGCAATACTTTAACTCTCTTTAATAAATCTTCGGGTCTGAAGTAGTATATGATGTAATGTATATCGACATTGTATATAAGAACATATAAACCAAAAATATACCATGATTTTACCATATTTCATAAACCTTTCGATTTTGACTTGTATATGGGTAATGTATCTCGGTTTGTATGTCTCAAATATACAAAGCACGAAAACATACAATAGTTTTTCCATTCTTAATAAACTTTTCGGGTCCGCTTGATGCAGATTATTAATATGTGGGATATTAACAAACATGACCCTCCTCATCGAATGGGATATGATGGTGACGTCACCATCATATCCGGACTTCGCTAAAATGCTAAAGATGATGTCACCATCATATCGGTAAGATCAGGGGATATTGAGACTATCAGGTCATATTTTAAGATCGGGTGATATTTAAAATATGACCCCCTTCAGGAAAATCAGGTTTGACCAGAACTTTGACCTGCCATAACTTTCTCATTTGGTCAAATTTCAGGGTGATGTAAAAGGCAAACTTGCATGGAATTTCATCCTCTTTCACATGGTAAGCTTTTTGAGGATAGATTCAGACTTTGGAATTTGGCTTAGATTTCAAGATCACAAATATACCTGACATTAAGCATATGCATACTGACTGATGCTGTTTTTACCATACCGCCCAAAGCACAAAAGCAAGGGAACAAGACAGCAAAGTTGGGTCCCTGTTTTGCTAAGGCAAAATGGGGTGTGTTGTGTAACCACACAACAACTTGCCACCAAAGAAAACAACAAAATTCAAATAATTCAAAAAGGTGAGGATAAATTAAAACATAATGTTCCAACTCTTATTAAGCATGAGCATCCTAATCCTTTCTAACTGGTATCATGTTTATCAATATAACAATGAATTGATAAGGGATCAAGTGTGTGCACGTGATTCATATACTCATCTTGAAAGTGAGTTGAATAAACCAGTGACTGGTGTGAGGCTACATAGTTTGGTTCATCCCTCATAGCCAACTGGATAGAGCCTTGCTGCCAGCAGGCGTCCATAGCCCCAACAAGGTTATCGTTGCAATTCCCCTAAGTAGAGCCCCACTGCCAGCAAGCATCTATAGCCCCGGTAGAGTTACTTAGATGACTTAATCCGGATTTTAGTAAATCCATTTTATTATTTTATATATTCTATATTTTGCAAGGGATTTCATAAGATATAACAGTTGTAGCTTCATGATGCAAGGAATGGTCACATGCTGAAATTAAGCTAAGAATTGCAATGGTAGCAAGGGCAACCTTTAGATTTTTCACTTAACATCTACATTGATATGTTCAACAAACCCAAGGCTGTTAGGTGTGTCACTGTGAGGATCACCTTGACTCAAGAAAAAGTAGTACTGATGAATATGATACCACAGACCTGATCAAGAGTACCTATATTGATATGAGTTACAACCTATATAAAAACTTATATCCAACTTTTGAATTCTAACAATTTCTGCAGTGTTCTTAAGTAACAAGGTGCACCAGTTTTGCCCAACCAAAACAAAAGCTCAACAATGCAAAAACAAAGCAAACACACAAAGCAAACTGTACAAACAACTAACCTACAAAACTATATACAAACCACTACTAGGCACACAAAAATTAGAAAAAGACCCAAAGACACCTGTATTTGCATACTTCTTTTGATTGTGCAGGAGCATCAGGGCATTAGTAATGGTTCTCAACCTAGAAAATTTATCTTTATATTTTGAAAAATATCCTTGTATTCTGAACTCACTGTACTCAACAGAATAACTCTTAATGATCAGCAACTGAGGAAGCTCATCATGCTCATGATTAATCCATATGCATGTCTTATCTCTCAAATTTCCATAATCAAAATAATAATCAACATCATTTATTGTGGAAAGAAAAAATACAACCTGGTGTATCTCTGGTTCTGCAGTTGGATATGCTTGTTTGTTGATAGCTGATCCTCAATTTGACTTTATATTTTCATTGCTTGGCTGAATGTCTAGTCTCACTTCATTTTGAAGAATGTATGACTCTTGAAGGATCAATCCTTTATCTTTATCCAGATTTATTCCTCCATTCTGGACATTCAATTTATCCTCTAGTTCAGGAAACTTCTCAATATTTTCTTCAATTCTCTGCACATCAGCATCTAAATGAGTATCCTCATCATCATAACTTGATATATAGAAATTTATCATTTCAAAATCATTTGACTGTAAAGGAGAAATGGCACTCAACTGATAAGAATACTCCCCTATTTCATTTTCAAAATAACATTGGATTGGCGTTTGATCATGCACAACAACTCCAAAGTCTTCTGCATCTTCATCTTTCAGGAATTGTTCATTAAATAATTCACATCTTCTATCTAGTAGAGGATCTAGTTCCATTAACCTGCAACATTCTTGCATTTGATCATTCAATTTAAAGGAGTCAGCTATGAAATCATCATTTACTTTCTTTTCTATAACTCCCTGAGTTACTATCATAGGAACTTCATCATCAGCAATGCATTTAAAATGTTCTACTATTTGTTTACACTTCTCTTTACCATAGAATGACTCCAGGAAAGATGTTTTATTATCCTTATCTAAAGTATTAGGATTAGAATCAAAAACCTTATCCTGACAAGTGGTTTCTTCTCTATGATTTTCAAAAGACTCATACTTGCACTCCTCTTTTGAAGAACTCTCATCAATATCACCAGAAAATGACTCAAGGAAAGACGTTTCACTATCTTTAACCTCTAGGACCGGTTCATCTATTGTATTTTCTAAAATCTTCTTCAGCATAACCAAGCAAGGGTAACAATCTCTTTCTGAATGCTCTTCATCATGTAATCTACACCAGCTTTCGATCAGGACATCATCAATGGGTAAACCTAATACCTGACCACACTGTATATTTCTAGACAAGTATGATTCAAAATCTTTAAATAAGGATAATAAAACATCTTTTAAAACAAATGCATAAAACCTTTCCCAAGAAAGAAAAATACTTAGTAACACTTGAGGCAAGCCAAAAGAGGGGGGTCCCTATTTTGCGGCAAAATGGGGTTAGTTGTGAGGAACACAACAGATGCCAACCAAAACAAAAGAATGCTCCAGAGCATTCTAGGGTGTAAAAATCAGTCAAGGACCCTGGACCCCAATTTCATAAACCATAGCAAAAGAATGAATACTAAGCCCAACGAAAAGAAAGAATGAACAAGCACAAGATCAAAAGCATCTGAAATCAAAGTATGTGCATGTGACTCATTCCCCTTCTTTAAGAATGCAAGAACTCATCAATCACAGACCAAAAGTTGGGTTAGGTAGAGTAAATCTAAGTTTCAAAGGGTCACCCAAACTTAGCTTCGTTGCCAACTAGGCATCTATAGCCCCGACAGGGATACCATTGACCCCATCCAAGGCATTGCTCTACTGCCATCCAAGCATCCATAGCCCCAGTAGAGATGCCCGATCACCTAGATAGTTGATTCATTCTCTCTTTCACTCTCTTTTTTTTACTCTCTTTTTTTCACTCTCCTTTCACTCTCTTTTTTTATTTACTCTCTTTTTTCTTTCACTCTCTTTTTTTTATTTTTTTCACTCTCTTTTTTTCTTTCACTCTCTTTTTTGTTCACTCTCTTTTTTAAAACCTTATCAACTCGCAAGCAATGAAGCTTGCTATGGGGTTGGGAGTCAAGGCTAACCAATACAGAGAAAACTACCCCTAGGTTAAACTAGTTGGTGGTGACCTAGAAAGACAAGATTGTTAGATTTTCATCCAACTCCTGTCTGTGACAACTCATTTTGGCACACCAAAAGAAGTATTAGTGTGTAAGTATATGTAAGATTTCAAAAAAACATCATCCCAAGCGCAAAACTCACTCAAGCCCCTAATTAAACTAGAAAACCCACAACTGATATGCAAGAAAAAATTAGGATCCTATGAGAATGATTGGTTTCATGACCTAGAAATGATCCAAAGCATTAAATTCACAACCAAGCCTTTTTCCACCCAAAATAAAGCATTCAGTAAACAAACAAAAGGCCAAGAAAGTTTAGAAAGCAAGTCCCTCAAAAGGATCTCTCAGCAATCAGATTAACAAACTAAAAAAATAAAAAATAAAACATCAGACTAACCAAACTAAGAAACAAAATTAAACAGACTACTCGATAAAAGCAAACAAGCCACCAAAAGGCAAAGAAAACAAGAAAATGACAACACAAACAAACCAAATAAAAACAATCAAAAGACTCAAAACAAGACTCCTAACCTAACTATGTACAAAAGAGACTATAAGGCCTCTCCATTAGGCTCTCTTAATTTGGGAAGTAGTGCTTGAGCTACCATCCATTGACTGGCAATGAGATAAGTTCCCTAGAGAGAGAGTTGATGTGGAAGGTATTTTCTCCCAGAATCTCAGCAATCTGATAGGGTCCTAACCAGAGTTTGTCAAATTTTGAGTGGTCTCCTTTCTTTTCTTTGGATTTGTCCCATATGAGAACCAAGTCACTAATCCTAAAAGCCTTGATTGTATCCCTTTTGTCAAACCATCTCTTGACTACTCCTTGATGTTTCATAAAGTGTTCTAGGGCAACATCTCTTTTCTCTTCTAGGTTTAAAAGATTCAATAGTCTAGCTTCTATTTTATCTTCTGCCCCTAAGTAATCCCTGATAAATCATAAAGTGAGAATTTTTAGGTTCACAAGGAAGACAATGTTTTGAGCATAGACTATTTGGTAAGGAGAGGTGCCCAACAGAGATTTCACTCAAGTTCTGTCATCCCATAATGCAAACTTAAGTTGTGTGTGCCAATCCCTAGGGCTTCTTTCCAAAAGTTTTCTAATGACATCAATCACATTTTTATTTGTAGATTTAGAAACACCATTTCCTTGAGGATAATAATTAGAAGAGAACTTAATAGTTACCTCATTTTCAAGACTCCATTGTAATAACTTAGCAAAAGAGAATGAGGGATACCAAACCTAGTGATGATGTGATCTTATTAAAACCTAATAACTGTGTTAGTGGTGTAGTCCTTGCACGTCAATTCCTTGCTCCATCATGTGCAATAGCCTATTGCTGTCAAGATGAATCTATGCCATACAAAAGAACTTGGGTTAATCATACCAATGAAATCTAAGCCCCATTGGACAAAAGGTCTTACCTCATATATGGGTTGCAGTGGCATGGTAGGATTTCTTTCTCTTGAAGTTGAATTTTGGCAAGTATGGCATTTCCTAACATGATGATGGGCATCTTTGAAGATATGAGGCCAGTAGTAGCCTGCCTTGAGTATCTGATGTGTTGTTGCATCTCCTGATCCATTTCTAGTCCCAAACTTATCATGAAATTCAGTTAGTACCTACTCTGCTTCTTGTTTATTTAGACATCTAAGGTACACTCCTTTGAAATTACTCCTATATAGGACTCTAGAATTGATCATGTACTTTTCCTTTTAATCCTTAGGGCTCTTCTTTGAGTGGAATTCATATGCTTAGGACATTTGTTACTCAACAAATACTGTATTATACCCTGATACCATGGGTCCGTAGTAATGCTCTCTACTGAATAGTGATGACACTCAATAAGTGAATTTGGTTCTATCATAGTCTTAGACAGACCATGTCCTCTAACCAACTTCATGGGATGTATTTCCAAATCAAATTCTTACAAAATCATCATCCATTTTCCTCTTTCTCCTAGCTCATTTTGCATCAACATAGATTTAACCACTAGGTCGGGGACAATTGCCATAACTTTGCTTCTCAATATGTAATGTTTGAATTTCATCATGACTTTAACCAAAGAATAAGATTGTTTCTCCATGTATGGATATCTAATCTCAACATCCTTGAAAGGAGAACTCATGAATGCAATAAGACTTTCATATCCCTCTCCTTTTCTCTAAGTTAAAATAACTGCACAAGAAACCTCAGATGCAAAAGAATATATGTAAAAAGAGAGAGTATAATCTGGGCTAGTTAACATAGGAGCTTGAGAAATAGAACTCTTTATCTTCAAAAAGGCATGTTTAGCTTCAGTGGGCCATTCCATATCATTTAAAGATTTGACTATCTCAACAAATCCAGTGATAGATTTCCTGACAAGATTGATCTTACCAAAGAAGGATTTGAGTTTCTTTTTACTACCTGGTAAGGGAATCTTCTAGATTGCTTCTACTCTCTCAAGATCAATGGAGATTCCCTTTTCAAAGATGATGTGTCCTAGCAGATTCCCTTCTGTCACTCTAAATATGCACTTCTTAGTATTTAAGGAGACTCCATATTATCTACATCTTTGAAGTATCTTCCTTAAATCATTTACATGTTCAACTCGATTCTTAAAGAAGATAGTTAGATCTTCCATGTATATTATGATGCACTCACCAATCAAACCCTAAAAATCCATATCCATAGCTCTCTGAAAGGTAGTGTCCGCATTGATCAAGCCAAAGGACATCCTTATGTAAGCATAGTTACCCCATTTATAAGTAAAAGTAGTCTTCAATCGGTCCTCTTCTTCAATCATGACTTGGTTGTATCCTCAAAATTCATCAAGAAAATACATCATTTGAGAACTGTTAACAATCTATAATACTTCATCAAGGGAAGGGAGAGGGTAATTATCCTTTTCAGAGGCTCTATTCAAGTCTCAAAAGTCCACATAGAGCCTTATTTCTCCATTCTTCTTTTTGACTGGAACTAGGTTGGCTACCCAAGTAGAATGTCTCATAGGGAAGATAATCCTAGCAAATAGTAGCTCCTGTACTTCCTTGTATATCAGTGGTTCTAGTAGAGCATTGACAGGTTTGAGCTTTTGTTTGAATGGCTTAGAATTGGGCTTTAAAGGAATAGTCTATTTAAAGATGGATGTGTCAAAAGTCTTCAAATATTCATAACTCCATGCTATGAGATCTCTAAATTCCTTCAATGCATGAATGATTCCTTCCCTTTCTTCAGGTTTGTAAGCTTTCCCAATGAAAACATTTTTGGCCTGATGTTCATCTCCCAGGTTGACAGTGTCATATTTGCCACCTTCCAAATTCTCCTGGGTTCTTTTCCTCTATTTCTGATCCATGTTGAATAGTCTTTCTAGTGTGATCAACCCCTTAGGAATGTTGTTGGTCTTTAGGTTGATGACCTCTCCTTCGTCAATCTCAAAAGGGTCTTGATCACACTCATCAATGATTTGTGCTTCAAAGACACCGATGTTAGTAATGAAATCTAGAATATGCTTGTCATCCTCAAATACCTAAAAATGTCTAACATTTTTTGGAACTGTTGGGCTTGGCACCAATTCCACTAAAAATTTATTCATCTTTAAACTTGTCATGGGTTCTAATGTGTTGTCTGCAATTGCCAGTGAATTTGTTGTTTGATTTCTTTGCCTAGGTATAGACCTTATGTCAAATGCATTGAAATCTTCAATGAGATCCCACACTTTGTTTCTATAAGCAACTAACCTTTTGTAATGGCAAACATATTTTCTTCTTACTTGTTTGGTTACTAGTTGGGAATCTCCTTGTACCTATAACAACTTATCTCCTTTTTGATGAGCTAATAACAATCCTCTTGCTAAGGCTTCGTACTCAACCATGTTGTTGGTGTAGGGGAACTGGAATCTGTATGATGCAAAGAATGATCTTCCTTTAGGGTTCACCATTTCCACTCTAGCTCCGTAGCCTTGTTTACACTTTGAGTCATCAAATCTGAGGGTCCACAAGTCACTGTCTTGAGGAGGGAATGCTTTTTGAATTGGTTTTGTCTGAGGGGGTACTTTCTCTACTTGTTCGGTCTTCTCTACAACTTTAGTGTGTAGAATCATGACTATTTATTTAGGGGATTCCAAGGTTGTCTCCACACATTTGGTTTCTTCCTCCTTAGGTACCCTATCCATCCATGTCCCAGTTTCAATGATGCTAACTCCTATGGGCCATTCAGGACATGATAATTTAGACTGGCACTCTTGGTGTACTCTGCAGCAATTTGGAAGTAAAATCTCTGCAGCCTAGATCTATGGACCCAATAACTCCTTGTCTTGTGATATCTTCTGCATGAATTCCTACAAGTAGCTCTAGTTTACATTTTCAATGGTCAGTTCCATCATAATCTCTTTGTAAACACCTAAATCCACCTCTGCAAAGAACACTTCATTAGGAGCATTATATTCAGTAATCACATGTTTCAATCTTGGCTCACTAAGGATTTGAATCTGATTAGCATTTCCCTTCCAAGGGATCCACATGTGGGAGAAATCTGTAGAAAAGTAACCCTTCAAACTCCTGGTCCAATCTCTACTCAATAACATACCATAAACTTTAGGAATATCAACCACATGAATGTCAATATCATTCTGAATGCAAGGATCAAACACTAACTGTATGTGAACATCTTTGATTTCCCCAATGACTTTCACCTCTATTTTGTCCAATTGCACCACCTTTTGATATGTCTTAGTGGGGGCGAGGCCAAGCTTCTTACATATAGAATAAGGCATGACATTCCTAGAAGCCTCATAATTGACTAAACACTTATGCAAGTTCTTTCCATCCATTCTGACACTAAGCAAAAATGGTGGTGCACCTATTTTCTCTTTGTATAAGGCTATCAAAACATCAGTAGCAACTTTCACCTCTGTATTTTCATGCTTGGATTGATCTTTTTCTTGTAGGACTCTGAGTAAGGCCTCTCTTTGAGTAGGGAATTTCTATACTACATTCAAGATAGACATGTTAGCTTTGGTTTTCTTCATATCATCCACTAGGTAATATTTGAATTTGGTTGAATTTTGTCCCTTGTATTGATTGTTTAAATTTTCTAGTCGTTGGCCCCACTAGAGGAGCTGGGTTCTTATTTGCATTAGGATCAGGTGGAACACTGCTATAGTTCAGAGGGGTGGATGTAATGAGAGGCTCTTTACCTTTTCTTCTCAAGTAATAATTGATTTTAAGTTGCTGGTAGGCTTGAACTTTAGTCTCAAGTTTATTGTCCTCTTCATAGGGGAAGACAAAGGTGTCAAATTGCATGGAAGTTCCTACATCCCCAGATTGTGAATCATTTCTTCTTGTTGTATCTATTGGTCGGTTTGAAAGATTTGGGTTATTTTGGACATCTCAGCATAATTGAGCTCAAAGTGTTTAGAAGTATTATGAAGTCTACACCAGTGTAGCAAAGGTTTTATCTCGGCACAATTTACTGAATTGGTTTTCTCTAGGGGAGATGGTACTCCATTGTTTGGTTTTGTATTCCAGGGTCTATTCTATCTTTGGGAATTGAAAGTCTTATTATGACCATGATTCTAATTATTCTGATTTTGATGTGAGTCTCCATGAATGTTGACTTTCAACCTAGTGAGTTCATTGGTGGCCTGGGCTAGTGCCTTTTTCACAACTTCTAATTCAGAGGTCAAATGTGAGGTCTGAGATGAGAAGGGTTGTGAAGTCCATGCAGATGTGCTAGCCTGGTGTGTATATTGAGAGTTAACCATGTTAGCTTGATTCACCATAGGATGATCAAAGAAATAATTACTTGGATGGTACAATTGATCAAAGAAAGAAGTGCCTAGATATTGTGTTGTGGTTTGGTTATTATATTTTTTCCCTAGAGTAGGTAGCATAAGATTCGGGCCAATCTGATTGAGAGGTTGAGCATATTTGATTTCTAGCCCTGCCTGGAAACTACCATTTGGAACGGGGTTAATCAAGGGCTGTTGTTGATAAGGGCATTATTTATAGTAGGAATCTAATTTGGCATCCCCAGGAAACCCACTTAACAAAAACTTCCAAAGACCCCTATAGTGACATGGTACATCTCCCTGTGCAATTTGAGAGATTTAGAATAAACATTTGCAAGGGTGTTAAGGTTTTGTTGAATCTTGTTAAGCACAAGGGTCGATGGCCCTAAGATAAGTCTGTACTGCAGTAGCTTTAGTGACCACATAAGGTTGAGTAATCCTCTTGTAAAGTTTGTGAAACCTAGTGTTAAACATAGTCAAGGGTTCATTTGGTTGAATCTTACAAGTGGCGAATTATTGGTATATGGTGCCAAGGTCGGTATACACCTTAAATTGTTCTGTGAAAGTGGTTTCTAAGCATTCCCATGTGTCGATGGATCCTATAGGTAAATGTAAGTACCATGAATAAGCAATCTCTCCCAAGGAGTAAGGGAAGAGTCACAAGACCACATCCAAATTGGCAATACTAGCTCTACTAACGACTTCTTTAAAGCCTGAATATGCTCTTCTGTGATCCTACTTTCTCCATAGATGAACTTAGGGTAGAATTTCTCAAGGATTTTAGGCATCTCATGAGTTGGCCCCCTAAAGCTAGGGGTGACTAATTGGCTCCAAAGAAAGCAGCCATTGGTACTTGAGGTGGTTCTTTAAGGAAGGCCTCTAGGTTTTCAGATCTAGTAGGGCTAACAGACCAAGAGTTTAACCTTCAACTTTTCCCATGGTCACTCTTGATCTTTTGGCATTTTTTGAGCTCTTGAAATTCAACTTCTCTAACTAACCTAGATCTCGTTAACCTCCTTCTTTCAGAGGTCAGTGGAGCCCTAGGTGAATCTAGATTGATCAGGCCCTCCTAGCGCCAATTCTATTGATAGATGTTTTGGCACATCAACTCCAAGTAGAATGAAAGTCACTCTAGTTCTCCTGAAAGGTAACCTAATGATTTTAATTTTACCCCAAGGTCCCTGTTACACTGGGTCACAACAATATTGGTGTATCTGAGTGGACAATGTGATTATTTATTCAAGGGGCCTATGATGGTAATATAATTTTGGATTTCTAAGCAGCCTTTTATAGGCAGATATTCTATTTAAGTGCAGAATACTAATTTTTATGTATGAAAAGTGGGAAGATGGTTGATAGTGTCAAAAGTCTATCAAATCAAACCCTCCTTTCACCATAACATTTGAGGACAAAAACTGAGCCAAATCACTACAAATGAATGAGGACTCAACTACAAGTTTGTGTACTTAGGAATGATATGGAAAGATTGATCAAATTAAGAGATTTATCAAACCCTAGATTGATTAAGCCTCAAACCCTAATTATAATGAAATTAGGTATAGACGAACAAAATGCTACAAAAAACTAGACAAGAAGGTACTAAGGAAGGATCAAAAACATACTAGAAGTTGGATTTCCATAATTGAAAACTTTGCGAACTACAGGGCAGGTGCCCAAGTCTGATAGGGCAATATTTCTATAGATCTTGATCCTGAGTTCGGGGTAAATCCCGTCGAGAGGACTATGGGGCAAGCACCATAGTCTAATAGGTATGAATATCAGTAACTATCTTCCAGATCCTGAATCTTTATCCTTTGAATTTCTTCTATGTACCTACAATTTTCCAAATCCCACACCTGTAACTTGTAATGACAAAGAGAGGGGTTTAAGGGTTGTGGTGTTTAGGAGCTTGCCTCGGTCAAGCCCTGGAGTGGCATTCAAGTCTTCCAACACCGTTGTTAGATAGAGTGCATGCCCAAGGAGGGCGGAGGTGAAATTGAATGATGAAATGAAATGATTGAAACATAAATAGATGTCACTTTAGAGGTGAAGCCCTCACAAAGATGAAGATCTTTCACACCATGGGGAAATGGATTGATGAAGCCAAATCTGTAACAAACAAACACAATAACAACACAATTCTTCTTTGCAACATAATGAAGTCCTTGAATCTCTTAGCTCCACTATCACAAGTTTGCATTATCCATATAGGTTTAAAATGAAGTCATAAACTCACTTATATATGCTTTCCCGCTAACACTAGTAATTTAAATTGAAGAGGCCAACAGAGGGAAACCTTTTGAAAGGGCCTAAGCTGACACATTTAAATTTTGATACCAAAAAATTAGGCTGGACTTGGGCATAGGCGCCCAAGTCCCAAGGCCCTAATTTGGTCTTAATCAAGGTTTAGACTGGGCCTCTAAGTCCCATTTAACATGGGTTTTGGGGGAAATTGCTCTGGGATAAGTATCAATCTTGCAAAGTGTAAACACGGGAACCTAGGAGATAAAAAAGGAGGTAAAAAGGCATGAGGTTAATTTTTACTCCATAACAATAATCTACTTCTATTCTATGCAAATAAAGGGAAAAATGGGTTAGCATTTAAGAAGAAAAGAAAATGTAAAAAGGATCAGACATCCTCTGCACCTGGCTTTTCACTTCATATAACAATGTTAATGAAATCAGATTAAAAAAGCAATGGATGACCAGTATTCCACACAATCATGTACATTGCAAGTGCAAGATTCTAAGGAAAAGAAGTAGAAGAACAAGGAATTGAAAACACCATATTACATGCATAGAATTCAAAACCCTATTCAACCACCTAGCTTATGATTTAACAATTAAGCACAAGATTCACCAACATATGATATATGCAAGGAAAAAAAACACAAGTACATTACCACCATAGGGAAGAAACATAGGAATTGGTCTAAAATTGTCTTCTCATTAATTGAAAAATATGTTGATAGATTACAAAAGAGCAAAATTTCCACACCCTATTATATGTATATCATGTATGCCACTTACTTGTCATCCAAAATACAAGTATAGCTTGCACTCACACAAGTTCTCTATGTTTCCCCCCCCTTTACCAATGCTAAAAAATCCTCTTTATATATGAGATTTCCTTTGTTTAAATTGCATAATTTCCCCCCAGTTGGCCTGAATAGTGTCATTATATACAAATGAGGTCGACCTCATAAAAAAAAATGAAAGAAAGAATCAAAAAATAATGCGAGTGAAGAACAAGGATATTATGCCCCTTCGTCGAATTGGCTTTTGAAGTTAGTTGTGGCCTCCTAAATGTCATTCATATTCAGACCATTATGATAATTGACCTTGATCTACTGGGAATATGACGAATGCTTGAGCTTGTCTTGGATTCTGGCCAAATCAACTAACTGATCCTAAAATTCAGTAAATAAAGCCTTCAATCTCATCATATTATCTATTCCTTGCTCCAAGAGATGCTATTGGAAGATGGTAGAAAATTCCTTTATGATCCTTACTGTAGGGAAGATCACTGATGAATCATCTTTGAATTTGCAAGGGATTGAGTTTATGAGTGCTTCAACCTTGCCTGATCCTTGTTTGGTTGCATTAGATTTTGTTTGCAACTTGGCCTTGCATTTCTATAGCAGCTTAGCCTTAAGCTTCCCTACCTTTATCTAATATGTAATCACCCTTGGATCATCCTTGTCTAAAACTCCTAATTGCAAGAGTGTGTTCTGAGGCATGGCTTCCATCTTCATCAAAATAGGGAGGTATTTCTCCCAGATCAGCAACAAATCCTCAATATTGCCTCTTAGTCTATCAGCCACTTCCAACTCCCTCTCAATGGAGTGGTACTTCTTCAGGGATTCCTTGATTGTTTCTTTTCCAAGGGTTTCTAGTGAATCCTTCCAGGCTGTTGCTGTAGGAATTAGGATACCCAATGGATATGAAATTAGTCTTTCTTTGGTTATAGCCTCCAATAGGGTTAGAGCAAGGGCACTAGAATCTATAGGTCCTACCAATTGTGTATCATAAGTAGACAATTGAGTTACCTTCTTCTTCAATTCCTCCTTGGTGACCTCATCTTTCTTCATCCGATCCAAAATGGTAGAGACTACATCAATCAAAGCATTTTTATCCCCCTCCCTGGTCCTTGAGCCAAGGACCACTTTTTGAATACTATAATCTTGGGAGGTCATAACTGCCTCTTATTTACCAATGGTGTGGATATTTGAGCAATTCTGATTCCTTGCTCATTGGTAGAAATATGAGAGAGGGTTTTGGCTCTTTTCCCTTTGGGAGGAACTCCCAACACTTGTATAGAAATAGCCAAATCATCCTCCTCTACATAAGTTCTTTTCCTCTTCTCCACATTCTTATTGAGCCAAAATGGAAGACCTATCTCTGATGCAGTGGCCCTTGGTGGAGAAGGTGTCGTTGTAGGAGATGGAGACCTTGTGGGTGAAGGAGTTAAAATCTATGTTTTCCTTGATTCTTCAGACTCCCAACCCAACTCTTCTTATTGACCTGAGGTGATGTTTTCAATAAGCTCATCCAATGATGGCCCTTGGTCTCTCAAAACCTCTTTGTAGATCTCCTCTTCTTTGTCCTTAACAACTTCTTCATGTCCCTATTCTTGTTTGTCCTTTGAAACTTCAAGTACATCTATCCTACCTCGGTCCTCAGTCGATGGAATGTCTTCCTTCTCAAACTATTCCCCCACCATTTGGCTTTGTGCAAGAGGAGTTTTAGTACTAGGTGGAACAAGAGGAATAGGGAGTGATGCAAAGGATGGAGGTTGTGATACTGGAGGCTGTGAAGGTGGAGGTTGTGTAGGTAGTGAATGTGAAGGTGTAGGCATTGCTAGAGTTGTTTCTTGCACAGGAGATGGAGGAGGTGAAGTGGATGAAGGGGCAAATTTTATTTTAGTTACAGATGCAGTGGATATGAGTACATGTGGAGAGATGGAGGTAATGGTAGGACCATAGAAACCACCATTACCCCTTCAAAAGTAAGAGTGGGGGCCCTTCTTGATATGTTTTGGGATAGTGGTACAATGTCTTCCTCTTCTTCTTCTGATTCAACATTTACTGCCACTACCTTTTGGTTTCCTCTGGTGGTGGCAGGGTAAGCTTCTTCAGCTATTGGTGTTGTAGAGGGTGCTCTTTCTCAATATTCTTTCCCTTCTTCTAGGCCCCTTTTGAGCCCTCATCCTCTTTGCTTGGATATGGATTTAGCATAGTGTAATGTAGGAAAAAAGGGGAAAAAGGGTTTGATGAAATGATATGCTTAGATCCTCCTTTCACTACACACATTCAAGGATAGTTAACCGAGTTGAATCACAAATTTTTCAAGAGGATTCACCTACAGGTTGGTTGTCACTTGTAATGATAGGAAAATTTGGAATTTGATAATTAATGTGTTAATTTAATGCCCAATTATGCTCAAAACCCTAATTATGCAAAATCGTAAACATACAGACAAATTTTGAAAAATGCTTGCACATAGAGATAGTAAATGAAGATCAGATACACACCAGATTTCAAAGTTTGGAATCCTAAAATGTCGAGGGAAAAGGGACTCGTGCCCAAGCCTAGTGCAGTATTTTCTTTAGGGTTTCCAGACTCCTTCTATCACTGATTATCCCTATTCTGGAGATTTCTTCCTTTGCAAATCTAGAGGGCAAAGGGACTAGTGCCCAAGCCCTGATAATGCTCTTTTCTACTTCTTTCCACTAGATCTAGGATCCTTATGCTCTGCAACACTCCTCTGCAAATCAACTCTTCGCGATTCGGTACCTGCCACCTGTAACCACAAAGAGATGGGTTGGGGGTTGTGGTGTTTAGGATCTTGCCTTAGTCAAGCCCCAGAATGGCATTCACGCCTTCCAACATCGTTGTTTGATAAAGAGTGTGTATCCTTGCAGGATAGAGGCAAAAACAAATGGATAAATGATTGATTCAATCACAAATAGATATCACCTCTGAGGTGTAGCTCTCACGGAGATGAAAACTCTTTCATGCCATGAGGAGATGGATTGATGAAGCCAAATCTGCAACAAACAAACACAATAACAACACAAGTCTGCTCTGTAACACAATGAAAGCCTTGAATATCCTTAGCATAAGATCACAAGTTCGTATTATCCATCTAGTTTACAAATGAAACCCTAAACATGCTTATATATACATTCCAGCTAGAAATTTCATAATTCAAACTTAAGATGTCGGCAAGGAAGGCCTTTAATGGTCACTTTATCGATTTTCAAGTTTGGGACCCCACCAAAATAGGTCAAGACATGGGCATGAGCACCCTTGCCCCAAGACCTATTTTGGGCCAAGGTTCAAGCTCAACAATGTCCCTTAAGCTCCACTTGACATGGGTTACATGTCATTTTGTCTCGGGAGTTAAATATAACATGCATGATAAAAATAAGGGACCCAGGTGCTAAACTTAGGAGGCAAAAGTCCTAGGGGACATTTTATGACATAAAATTTAGTTCCCAGTTTAATGTATGTATGATCTTACGACCCATACATGCATTGAAGTACAGTCAAAACACAACAAACACACCAGACACTTGAAGCTAATGCATACACAAAGATTGAGGAACTATTTCTAGCCCCCAGTCTCAGGTAGACATTAGAGGAAACACATCTCAGGCATGCCAAAACCAGTGAAGATAGTAACAAGCATGCAAAACATGGAGAATACACAAGAGCAGTCATAGAGAATACACTTGAGATTTCTTTTTTCATATATATATATATATGCAGATACATGGAAAGTAAAAATGCAACAAACAACCCCACAATGTAGGAGGGGCATTTTGCCACACCCTTGAGAGTACATATGGGGGAGAAGACACACCAAACAAATCCCAAAGTGTAGGAGGGTCATTTTGCCACACCCTTAAAACTACACACAGGAGAAAACACACGGAAGATACACGGAAAACACGAGCATCGTATAGCATGCCAAAAACATACTATTTGTCTAAAACACGACAAACAAGGTGATGGAAAGAACTTATTGCTAAGTTCCCACCATCTCAAGCATGCTACAGGCACACCTAACCATTGGGCTTATGCCACAACAACCGCCAAAGACACACTTAAGGGAGGATAGTTTCAGATCCAACCCTGCCTACTCAAAGGACTTTTGAAATAAAAAGGATGTGCACTAGCTTAAGAGATACACCATCCCCGCCTCTGCAGAGGGATTTTGAATAAAAGTATATGCATGATATCTTGCCTTCACAGAGGGATTTTTGATTGCAATATAGAATAAAGATGTGCACTCGCACTAGAGATACAACATCACGCCTCCGTAGAGGGCTTATAAACATGCTTTGTTAGTACCAAAATCATCAGACAACTTACCTTATATGCCCCCACCTTAAGGTGGTTGATATTGTGTACTGATATGAAGCACATTAAGGTAGAGAGAAAACACACAAGGGAAAAAGAGCTTTTACAAAGCCCATGCCCCTAAAGGTGACATGTGCTCACGATCACCGAATGTTCCCATAAGCACATCTTAATCTAAGCAAAACATGAAAGTTATGCATGAAAAGAAAGAAGCCAAGGCTACACAAACATGTTTGAGTCTGAATATAGCCATTGGGCTTATACTGCATGCATCTCAGAATCGAGTGTAACAACAAGGTGAGACACCCAAAATAATCAAAGTGCATGGAGTAGATGTATTGTTATGATTTGTTAGAATGATAAGACAACATCAAATATCACATGGAGTGATTCTACTAGCCAAGCGTAGAATATATAAATCATAACAATACATCTGCTCCATGCACTTTGATGAATCAAAGTGCATGGAGCAGATGAATCCATTTTTGCTTTGCTTTTTGAAGGGACACACGGTCCATATCAGTATTTATTTACTTTTCGTCATTCGCCAACTAGATAGAATCACTAGAAGAAGCTGGTAAACCATAAAATGAGAGAGGAGAGAAAGTTCCTTAGGAACAATCATGAAGGAAGATGCCCCTAGGTCATCAACTGCAATGCTATGTACCTAAGACACAACACACAACAATAAAATAGAGAAGCAAGATAGAAGAGTGATGATACAAACAGAAGAATGGTCACAACAGAGGCGGTCTCCTGGTATCCTTGACCTTACAAGAGTATCAAGGGTCATTTTTACAACTAATTTCCTTGTGATTATTTATAGAAATAAAAGAAGTGAGATCTTTCAAGATTGAAGGGAAAATACCCATGATAGTGACAAAGCTTTCAAAATAAGATATGGAATGATGAATATCACAAGTAGAGCTTATGGACATGTCAATATCATAGATGTATGATATTTGATGTAAGACTTGAGGATATTTATCAATGAATTTTTAAAAATTATCAACATTTACAATATATTCAAATAAATCTTCCAAAGATGAATGATGAGAAGAATCCATGATATATGCAGGAAAATAAATGTGAAACTATGTATGTTTTATGACCTAAAATGCTTGATTTTTCACTTTTTTCAATGCAAATGTCTAAAAGAAGTAGTGCTGTGATAAAATTGCAAAGGGGAAGCAAATTAAATCCTTATTATCAGTTCAATAATGCAGCAATATCTTTCACAACACACTTATCATGCAAATCTAAATGAAGGATGAGTCAAAATCTAGTGAAAATGCAAGAGTTTTAAACCCTAATTGTGAAATTAAGGCATGAAAATATGCAAAGTGATGTGTGAATGAAATCTAATCAGATTTATGATGTGAAATAGCTCATCTCAGATCTGAAAATGATTTCACAAGTCCTAGAATGCTCAATGCAAGTGCAATTGTAAGGAAAAATGAATGAATATGCTAGTTTTTGTTGAAATTGACTGTGTAAATGCAAAATTTTAGATGTAAATGCAAAGACACACAATAGTGAGACACTACAACCAAAAATAAGATTTTAATGAGTGCCAAAATGAGTAGTAAAATCTAAAACAATATTTTAACCACAAGCCCTAGCTATTGCAAAGACTAGGTTATATGAAAAATGAACAATTTCAAGTAAATTCTAACAAATAAAGCATGCAAATGCAATGCAAATGATTATAGAATGATGTACTATTGTTATTTATATAAGATCTGATGTAAAAATTAGAGATTAGATGAAATGCAATGAAATTGATGCAAACTATGCCCTAATGCAAGCCTAGGATGCCAATTTTTTTTCAAAATTTTCAATTTTCTTTTTGTAGATTTTCAAATGCAACAATATGATAATGAAATGAATGAATACCAATCTGAAGTACAACACTCAGCAAGGTGCAAAATTCAATAAAACATGGGTTCACCAAAATGTTATGTATGAAAAAGGGGGAAAGAGGGTTTGGTGAAATGATACGCCTAGATCCTCCTTTCACTACACACATTCAAGGACGGTTAACCGAGTTGAATCACAAATTCTGCAAGAGGATTCACCTACAAGTTGCTTGTCACTTGTAATGATAGGGAAATTTGGAATTTGATTATTAATGTGTTAATTTAATGCCCAATTATGCTCAAAACCCTAATTATGCAAAATCGTAAACAAACAGACAAATTCTGACAAATGCTCGCACAGAAAGATAGTAAATGAAGATTAGATACACACCAGATTTCAAAGTTTAGAATCCTTAAATGTCGAGGGAAAAGGGAATGTGCCCAAGCCTAGTGCAGTATTTTCTTTGGGGGTTTCCAAACTCCTTCTATCACTGATTATCCCTGTTCCAGAGATTTATGCCTCTACAAATCTGGAGGGCAAAAGGCCTAGTGGCCAAGCCCTAATGATTCTCTTTTCCACTTCTTTCTATCAGATCTGGGATCCTTATGCTCTGCAACACTCCTCTACAACTCCACTCTTTGTGATTCAATACCTGTCACCTACAATCAGAAAGAGAGGGGTTAGGGGTTGTGGTGTTTAAGAACTTGCCTTAGTCAAGCCCCCAAATGGCATTCAAGCCTTCCAACACCATTGTTTGATAAAGAGTGTGTATCCTTGCAAGATAGAGGCAAAAAAAGATTGATAAAGGTTGATTCAAACACAAATAGATATCACCTCAGAGGTGTAGCTCTCACGGAGGTGAAAACTCTTTCATGCCATGAGGAGATGGATTGATGAAGCCAAATCTGCAACAAACAAACATAATAACAACACAAGTTTTCTCTATAGCACAATGAAAGCCTTGAATATCCTTAGCATAAGATCACAAGTTCGTATTATCCATCTAGTTTACAAATGAAACCCTAAACATGCTTATATATGCATTCCCGCTACAAATTTTGTAATTCAAACTTAAGATGTTGGAAAGGAAGGCCTTTAACGGTCACTTTACCAACATTCAAATCTGGGACCCCAGAAAAATAGGACAGGACAAGGGCATGGGCGCCGGTGCCCTAGGACCTATTTTGGGCTAGGGTTCAATCTCAACAATGTCCCTCAAGACCCACTTGTCATGGGTTTCAGGCCATTTTGTCTCGGGAGTTAAATCTAACATGCATGATAAAAAACAAGGGACCCAAGAGCTAAACTTAGGAGGTAAAAGTCCTAGGGGGACATTTTATGACATAACACCTAGGATATGGATTCTTCATTCAAGCCCTGGATCTACTGAGTATCTCCTTGGCTCTATTTT
Source organism: Cunninghamia lanceolata (assembly GCA_027924645.1). Taxonomy (NCBI): domain Eukaryota; kingdom Viridiplantae; phylum Streptophyta; class Pinopsida; order Cupressales; family Cupressaceae; genus Cunninghamia; species Cunninghamia lanceolata. The sequence goes on from BSBN01000197.1 coordinate 1,017,836, forward strand.
CAATAGAAGCATCCTCAAGCTTATCCCACCTAATGGGATCCAAAGGAAGGTTGTATATCTTCCTTTCTTCATAGGAGGGGTCAAGTACAACACCATCCTCCTTCATTCTTTTGGGAACTTTTGTAAATCCGTTGAGGTCTAATCCTTTCACCAAATGGAGACTCAGTCTGAAGTAGTCTTGTTTCCTTACCTCATGATCATCTATGCAGTTCTCCCAATGATCTTCCAAAGCATGCTCGTGGATGTACCAACTACCAATCAAGGTACTAACCCATCCAATAGGGTCAAATCTACTCCTTATGTTATCAAAGGTCCCCAAAGATAGGGTGGACAACTTAGTCTCTGCATGCCTTGTTGTTGTTGATGTTTTGGCATGAATATTCACCCACCTTGATGGGGAATTTGAAGCTAGACTTATGTTTTCCAAATATTAACTTGTATACCTCAAAGACTTGTCTATAAATCTCTAGCAAAATTATTTTGTCACTTGGGTACCTGGGTAGTTTATAAGGTGATTTATCAAAGCCCATGACCTAAATGTATGTGAAAATATGGAATTGAATATACCAGTTGCCTCAGTTTTATTGTTGTAGAAGGTGAGGGCAGTGTTCTTTGTGATCTTATCATAATCAACATAGGTGGGTAGGCCAAAGACCTTGTCCACCATATCAGAGGAAAAGTCAAGGACAACATTCCTTGCTAGTCCAATGATCTTATTTCTTCCTATCTTGTACCTCTGGGCACATGCAAGGACCAATTTAGGTGACTGTATTGAGTTAAGAAAAGCAACAACATAAAGCAAACTCACATTCTCCATGCATTATGTTTGGAAGAATTTGTTAGATTCTCCCTATAGTTTCCATAAGTAACCCCATGGATTGGGGTATCCAATATCTATATCACCAATCTTATGATATGGATTTGTAACCTTTGAAGCTAGTAGATATCCCTTTAATTGTTGTATCTTGTCACCTGCTTGTGGGACTTCTATCATTTTCCTACACCCACACATGTATTTCATCAATAATTTTGCATTTTGTTTACATGATTAGTCACAATCAGATCATCATGAAACCATAGAAACCATCATATATGTCTTAATACAATAAAAATGTATTTTTCTGGTGTTGGTCAGAGATCAGAGGTTGGGTCTTACCCCTTCTATATGTCAAAAGAATGAGAAGAGCTAAGGTGGAAGGTGGAACAATGAAACTCTGACAATATTGTCTATTTATGGAAACTATTGATGCTCAAGACTAGGCTCCAAACCCCAATAAAAGTTATGTGGTCAGAAGTTAGGAAGCGGGGGTTACTCCTACTCAAGGTAAGCAAAGTGGAAGGTGGAATCTAGGAGGCCCGACACTCAAACCCTGACACTTTTTTAGATAATTTCCAAGTGGAGGGCATGAGTAACCTTTGATTAATGATAATTGGAAGATGAAACTCAGAATGCCCAAACCTTGACAAAGCACAAATCTAGTGGGATTAGAGGAAGAGGTTCCAAGCCACACAAAAAGAAGGCGAAAGATTGGAAGTTTGATTTTCGATGATCCAAGACTTTGACCAAGACAAAATCTAACTTTTAAAAAGGAAACTATAAGTCACAAAAAACAACCTCAAAAAATGTGCCAATGGATTCGACAACTCTAAAGAGGGAAAACAATAAAACCCTAGCCCCAAATCCAAAGGCACAACAAATGTAACAAACACCAATTGAATTTGACTCAAAGAAACAAAGGGTAACCAACCATGAACCTCTAACATAAAATAAAAAACATGCATATTAGATTAGAGGAAATTTTTTTGAAACCAACCTAGAAAAATGAAAGTTCTAGTGAAAAAGGCTTGGAAATAGAGCGCACAGACACCAGCTGCAACAATTTATCAATCTAGATGTGAATCACATAGCAAAAATGGGGAATCTGCAAAGCTCAAAGTAATTCAATGGGTGTAGGAGAAAACCAAATCATGAGAAAGTTAAAATGAGGAACAATTAGGCTTGAAAAAACCTTAAAAGTAGTTGGCTGCATGCGCAAGAGACTGCCATTATGCACCACCAAGGGTATGTGGAGGGAAATCAAATCCCATGCTGCAAAGTTGGCATATAGGCAAGCTGAAAGATGAACCCCCGAAGCAATGCAGGTGATCTACCATCCCCACACTAGTGTCCTTGGAGACAGTATGTCGGGGAATGCTCTACAGTCATACCAGGATGACTAACCCCTGATGAAACAGTATCCACATGAGTAAAGGAAACAGTCCAAGAGTCAGAGTATCAGGGATTCTTCTACTATCATGGTAGAATGACAAACCCCAACATCCCGATAGTAAGGTAGAGCAGTTCAAAAGTATGACCAAGTCAAAAGAAAACAAAAGCTTGGAGTTAGGGACTACCCTTTTTGGCATGCCAAAAGGACAAAGTCTGAAACTCTAACAAGCATGCAATCATAAAAAAGACTAAGTCATTTAGGCCTAACATTTAAAAAAATACATAAAACCTTTCCCAAGAAAGAAAAACACTTAGTAACACCTGAGGCAAGCTAAAAGAGGGGGGTCCCTATTTTGAGGCAAAATGGGGTGGGTTGTGAGGAACACAACACCTCCAAGTTGGAATAGGAAAGAGATGCACTTTTCTAGGATTCTAATCTTCTTTTACTTATCAATCATGGGGTCATGAGATTATCTAGCTTCACTTTTGTTATTTTAGGGAGTTATAATAGGGTGATCCCACAATAGTGGGTTACAATTCTATTGACGAACAAACATTGTCCAGGAGTGAATTTTTTTTTTGGATGGGTTCGCTCGAATGGCGATGTTCATTAGAACACATAAATATGTTCACTCAAACACCCCTGTTTGAGCGAACCCACTTTTCCTCATGGGTTCGTTCAAACCCCTAATTAGCTAATTTTTTTAATAAATAAGGGCAAAATAAGGGGGTTCGAATGAACACCCCTTCATTAGAAGGGGTGTTAAGGGGTTATAATGAAGGGGTGTTCATTCAAACCCCCTTATTTTGCCCTTGCCCCCCTCTAGCTGCAATTTTGTGCAGATTTTTAGGTTTCGAGGCTCAAGTTGAGGATCAAAATGGAATCAACTTGACAAACCCAGCTGCAGGATTATAGTCCTCAAAATGAGCTCTCCATCAAGTATATTTTTAATATATTTTGGTTTTATTATACTTTTTTTTTAGTTTAATTAAACATAGGCTTTTTACCGAAAATCAAGTTCTTTGTTCTGCACATGTAGAAAAATAGTAGATTACTAAAAACAAATTCCAAAAAATATCTATCCTATTGGTATTGATGTCCTTGATCTAATAAAAAAAAATTGAATTTCGATACATACAAAAAAAGTTTTTCTCTTTATAGTACACCTATGTCTAAATTGTAATTGGTTTGACTTCAAAACTTAATTAAAAAAAACTTCAATAAAACATTATGAAACCAAATGCATCCTCTAGATATTGTAGTTACAAATCTAAATTTGAAAAAATTAAAATTTTATCCTTCATAGAAAAAAAGTTATGTGCTTTATAGTACACATCACTCTTTAAAAATGGTGTTTACTATTAAAAACTAGTTATCAAAGGAGATGGAAAAAGAAATGCAATTTGATTCCAAAAATTTAAAAAAATATATATTTAGAATCTACAGAAAAAATGCCACAAATCACTAGTTTGCATCATCTTCAAATTCCTCATGGTTTAGCAACTATAGGTGTCTGAAAGTGAAGATTTAGTTCAAAATGTTCATTTCAATGTTAAGCTTGGCTAAAACGTGCAACCCACTATTGTGGGATCACCCAATATTGGTGTCACCTAGTATGCTACTCTAAATCCCTCTCAATCTAATTTGCGTATATATGATAGGATGAGCCAATTTTGTAGCTTATTAGGAAGTGATAGGAGAATCAAGAATATTAATATGAAGGTGGAAATGCTACCCTCTCTTTCTAGTCAAGTAAGTTACTGTTAATCAACTTCCTTCTTCTTCTTCTTCTAGATCAAAGGGTTAAGGAGAAGCTTCCATCGATATTCCAACTTCTTATAAAAAGATGCATGAATTATATCTATCTTAGGTGAATCAAGTAGAAATTATAGTTCAAAGAAACATAGCACATTTGTTTGGAGAAGATTAAAAACTAAGAAAATAACTTGAAAACAACTCAAAAATTGAAAAACATTATTCCATAGTCAAGTCTCCAACCCTTGTATAATTTTTTTGTTGACTATTTAAATAGGATATATATCAAAAAAGATTTATTTACAACCACAACAACTTGGAATAATTCTAAGTCAAAATTACAATTACATGAGTCATATTTCAAGGTTTTGGACTCCTAGATTATAGTAAATTGTAAAATATAAAATTTCTTTGATTTGAAGGGGTGTTAGATCTCACTTGCATAGAATGTACAAATGATGACAATTATGTCATCTAGTTATAGGATCTACCTGAAAGAGAGATGATAAATTAATTAAAACTATAAATAAATAAATTAAAACTATAAATAAGTAAATTAAAACTATAAATACAACTATAAGTTAGGTGATAAAATTATATAAAATAAAGTTGCAAAATTATGGTAGAAATTCCATACATTGAAGTGATATGTAGCATAGGAAATCCAATATGAATCTCAAACATTGAATGCACTGACTTAATGATACTCATTCCAACTAGTTGTAGGAGACCTGAAATACATTAAACTAAACCAAATCCAATAGTTACTATTAAAGTAATTTAAACTTACCTAATTTTTGAAACTTAGATAAGGGATGGCTTAAGGGGAGTTAAGAGGATAGCTTAAGGGGAGATGCAATCAATTAGTATTTTGGTAATGGTGCACACTAGTAAATCAATTACCTATAAATATACTTAATCCAAAAGTCAGATTCTAAGAACTACCTAATTAAACTAAATCATAGTTACCTAACTTATGGAACATAGCTAGGGGATGGCTTAAGGGGAGTTAAAAGGATGGCTTAAGGGGAGTTAAGAGGATGTCTTAAGGGGAGATGGAATCAACTCTAATATTTTGGCAAGGGTGTGCTAACTTATATCAATTAACTATATTGAAGTTATTAAACTAAATCCTAAGTTTACCTAACTTATGTAACATAGCTAGGGGATGGATTAAGGGGAGTTAAGAGGATGTCTTAAGGGGAGATGGAATCAACTCTAGTATTTTGGTAAGGGTGTGCTAACTTATATCAATTAACTATATTGAAGTTATTAAACTAAATCCTAAGTTTACCTAACTTATGGAACATAGCTAGGGGATGGCTTAAGGGGAGTTAAGAGGATGCTTAAGGGGAGATGCAATCAATTAACTATCAGTCATACTAATCCTAAACTCACATCCTAGACAAATTATAAAGCTATTAAAACTAAATCATAATTACTTAATTTATGAAACTTAGCTAGGGGATGGCGTAAGGGGAGTTAAGAGGATGGCTTAAGAGGACATGAAATCACTTAATAATTTGGTTAGAGCATGAAAGTAAATGAAGTAGTGCTATCAAGTAAATATGTATATGTAACTATACATTAGTCAAAAAACAAAGATTAAAGTTTAAAAATTTCTACATACCTGCTAACCATTTTTAAAAAATACTCCATTATATCATTTGCATCCTCTCTTTTTTGTAATTTATCTATGATTGCCTCATGTGCCTTTTCCATAGAAAGTGTCCATAAATATTTTGTGATGGGTCTCGCTTTATATCTCACTAACTATATATTTGTTGCCACAACTAGATACGAGTAGTACAAAATTTTATTATGTCTTTCATAATCTTCAAATGAAGGTATACCATTCCTCCTTATCAGATATTTATGAAGCCAAGTGCCGAAAACAACCATAGAACCTATTGGATACTCGAAGTTATCATCATCTACTCTAGGCTATAACAACTTGTGTTTTTCCTCAACACATCGAGCCAACGAATACTCTGTTTCCTCTTCATTACCCTCAGGTGCAACAACAACATTTACATGTCCTACAAAAACTTTAATATTCAATAAGTCACAAAAATATACATGTGTAGTACCCCCTTGTTGTTGACTTGTAATAGTGGTAGTTCTGCATTGATTCTCTGTCAGTCAGAGACAGTTGTTAGTCACTCATTGCATTGATATAGTTATGAGACATTTGATTTGTAGATTATGATTTATGTTCATCTTGATGGACTATGTTCGACTGATATAAATTAGACATGTGTTATGAGTTTATGATGGATTACTATTGTTCCAGTTATGATGCGAATTAATATTATCATGTGTCAATTGATCTATTGGTATTTGAATTCAGATAATAGTTGTTATGATTTGTTTCAAGAGTAGAGACGGTGTAGTATTACTCGCCTCGAGCACCCTACTACGCCGTGATTCTCTGACTCTCTGTGTGTGTTGACATATATGTATTGGATCGTATACAACAAATTGTTCGGATGCAGGCTGCAGGTACTGAACCTCAACTCCACCTGATATAGCAGGTTTGAGCGGGTTCTTACACCAATGGGTTTTAGTGATGGGAGATAACGCGAGGTCTATTCCACTAGGTCAGTCCTTGTTCTCTATTGTGGTTTTGAGTCACGTTGTGACGCTTGGTCCTAGCCTTGTATGTTGGTAATCTTGCATTGTGATGTATAGTCAAGTTGTGTGAAGAATGTTCATGTGTGGTTGGATAATACTTTATTGATTCATTAACTAATAATGCTCCTATTATGTTTATTGGATGATATTTGTTTTAGCCTAGAATTTTGTGGACACCTTGGTTAAATTTTATTATAGTCTACAATTAATTATCTTCTTTGCAAGAGTAATTGTTTCATAATTTGTGGTTTCAGGTAATTAGTATATGTTTTTTTTGGTTTAAGAATAATTTTTGGTAAGTGAAATAAATGCCTTGAGTTGTCGAATAAGAATTCTCTGATTTGTGGAATCTCTATTATTAGTAAAATTTTAAATTTGCAGAGGAGTGGGTTGTTGAATAACGGATGCATGTCTGCATTCATTTTTTTGGGAACTGAACCATTTTTATGGGGAAAACAATGGTACTTTGGAGGGGGGAGGAGGAAAGAAAAAGAAAACACAAGAGAATTTGGTTGCAAGAACTGGAGAAAATTGGAAGGGGACTGAAATTTGGGTATGCTTTCATTATGAAAAAATACTTGTTTGATTAATGGGGTTTTTATTTTTACCTGTGTGCTTCTGCCATTGATGGATCTATTCTTGTCATCTATTCTTCTTTAAACTCTGAGAAAAGTTTTATGCTCCCCTATCAAAGTTGTTGAACCCAATGTTATTTCCTCAATGCTGGAATCATCTATTGATCTAGGTGTGTTGTGATTTTGATTTGAGAGTAATGATTTGAATTAATCATCCTGCTTGTGTAGTTAAAGGCTTCATTTTGGTCTATGATCATTTCTTAACCCTTTCTTCCAGGAGCTTAATTGTTTAATCCTTATGGGATCTTTTTTTTTGGTCTTCAATGTCAATCTTCACCAATCTATGCAAAATTACCGGCTTGTAGAGAAATTCTCAATCGGCATTGGATTCTTAAATTCTATGTTCTAATTAATCTCAGTTATGATCTAATCGGCTTGCATGTCAATGTCTTTTGAACCTCTTTATCACCCTCTTGTTAGAACTTTGAATCGACCTTTGTTGGGCCTTCATTTACTTTGATCTTTGAGAAGAGAAATTGCGTCCTTACTCTGGTTTAATCCTCTGGTCTTTGCTTTGATAAAACAACATCTTTCCTTGATCTCCTTTTTGAATCCAATGTTGCTTTCTCTACAAACTGATTTGAGTAAGATTATATGAAATCTCTGACGAAACCATCAATGTATTTGCAGTGAATTGTGCCTATTCTTGGAAACAATACCTTCATGTAGCCTTTTGATAATGTTATTTGTTGATGTGTCTATAAGCATTTCTTTCTCTCTGTGCCGACGATGTTTTCACTCTCTGCTAGGCGTGCTTCTTTGTTGAAACCTCGGATGAATTGCACCCAATGCTTTCTCTTTGTCTTGTCGTCTGGTTTTGAGCTCTTAATCTTTTCTTTTGGTATTTCCCTTCCCCAGCTAGATGGCCGCCGTATGGCCTCCGTGTACTATGCATTCCCTCAAGCTTTTATTTTAATCCAGATTTGTGGAAAGTTAGAGAATAGCTGTGCGTATAGTAGTAAAATTAACAATGTGAAGTTCCCATTTGTGAAGAGTGACCTCTTATAGAAGTTTCCATTTCTTTCTGATGGCCAGCTTGCAACTCTCTTTTCACTGTCACTGTATAACATAAAGTGAATGCTTGGGATACTGCGGGTTTGGGTTAGTCCTTTGGAAGTGGTGTCTCTAGCGGTTTGGCTTGATTTGTTAAGCTTTGATCGTATATGGGAAGTGAAATGTCTTTGTAACCTTGACTGTTTGGGCAATATAACGTGATAAGTCTTTTCCTATGTTGTTGTTGACCGCGAGCTCTGTGGCAGGTCTTGTTTTGAGAATGGGGGCATACTTTATGCTTTGTCACCTGCCTTAGACTCTGCTGATGATTTAAGACCTGCGAACCTTGTAAAACGACTTAGGTTCAGAATGATTTACCTTTTGGCATAGTCGCTTGTTGTTGTCTTTACCGTCGAAAGGTATAGATGTTGTGGTCGGTAACCATAGCAAGTGGTGTGTCGCGGTTATTGCAATGTCTTAGGAGTCAGCTTTCTTTCCATCACTTTTTGTGTCGAAGTTCCTTGCTCAGGTTTCAAGTTGGTGGGCACTAGCATCATGTTGCATATTTCCTCATTGTGGTCGTCTTTTTAGAGCGTGTTAGTTCGAAGGTGGTCACTATCATAGAATGTTTTAATGAATTTGTAGTCGCCTTCTTTGTGGTCAGTTGATGGCATCTAGAGCATTATTTTTTGTAGTGTGAATAGCTTAAGCCGGTAGGACCCTAGGGAGATGTTAAGTGGCTTGTTTTTAAGATTTATGTGGTAGCTTGTTGATTTAGAAACCCATGCTATTAGAAAAAAAATTTACGGTTATAAGGGTTGGATATGTTAGATGGTAATTGTTGTAAATAGGGAAAAAGTATTACTTATTGTTGTGGTAATTGAATTTAGTAAATGGTGATGTTAGGGAGATTTTTGTATATGCTTGTAGCGTCTTCTTTAGGATTTGTAGTTGTTTAGAAGTTGGTTAGAAAATTTATGTATTTTGTTGCTAATTGGATAGTGTTAGTAGTACGTTAAGGTCATAGAAGACTATTAGAATGATAATGTTTGGTTTAAAATCTTTTTATGATAGCAATGAATTACGCATTTAGAAGGATTATAAGTACTTGTAGCTAATTCTATAGATGTTATGAATGGTTAAATAGGAGGAAATATTTGTAGCAAAAGATGTAAATAGTTATAGTTGTTTTTTTTGTTGATAGTTATTGGATTATAGAAATAGGTTTTCTTATCATGGTGTAATAGATCAAATGTGGTCTAGTAAGAGTAGACTAAAACCTATACATTTAGATACCTTTATTTTGGAAAACATCCGTATTGTGTTATGATGGGAATTGTTAACTGCTAGATAGAAATGTAAGCTTGTAGAAAACTATTAAGGTTTGTTTTAAAATTTTAATATGATAGATAGTTAATTTTCATATGGAAAGTATTAATATCGTTTGTGAAGGTTGTTAGAAGTTGTTGATAGTAAATGTTTTTCTAGTAACTCGTGTTATAGTTTGAATCATAGATGATTATAGTTGTTTCGTTGCAAAATTGTAATTGTCTCTTGGAAGATGGTATTTTATGTTCTTAAGAAAATATATATTGTGGTTAAAGTTGTTTATTAGTATTTGTGATAGTTAAATGATCACCGGAAGTTCATGTATTTGTTGTAGTCGTTCCTAGTCTACAGTGTAACGAGAAGGATGGTGAAAGGTTTTATAGCAAGAATATATATATTTTGGGAAGAAGTATATTTGTTTTGAGGGTATTTTTATGTCAATGGTAATTCATTTAAATGGTTGTTGGCAGTTGGTAAAGGTAATGGAAGTCACACTTTTAGTGATGTTTATAGGTTCATAAATTTATAGTTGTTCTATTGGAATTGTAGTTGGTTTTAAGTTAATGGAGTTTTATGCTCTTGGTAAACATATGATTAGTTTTATAGCTTGTTTTAATGGTAGTTATTCAAGGGTAGTTAGGAAAAGGTTATATTTGGAGTTGTTTGGATGTGTTGCATTTGTAGGCTTAAATTTCTTTGAAAGAAGTTATAACCTCTTATGCATTCCCATGTTTTAAGTTATTATTGAATCTCTTCGCTCGTTTTGCCTCCTGGTCGTATCTGTATACTTGTATTGGATCATTGTGTACCTTGGGGTGGAGATTATGTCTTGTTTTGGTTAATTGAGAAGTGGGGATCTTAAGAGATGTCTTGTGTACTTGGTGTCAAGACGCGAAAGCGGTGTCTTGTCAGGTAATGGTCACCTTATCTTTGGTCATGTACCTATCTCCAGAGGTGTAGTTCTTGGTTTTGGTTCAAGATTTTGGCATGTCAATGATTTGGGTTCACTGGATTTTTGTATCTTGTAATGAATGGGGTATGGCCTCTTGGATTTAGTACTTGGTTTCTAGATAGTATTGGTTTCTGAGGACTTATTGCGGTGGCCCAGTGAATGGTGTAAGTTATGGGCCGGAACTGATTTGTGATTTTTTTACCTGCATGTTGTGGTATGTATGATTGACCTGAGAACACTAAGGGAGTGGCTTTCATGGTGGGGTCGGTGCCTAGTGAGAGGCTACCTGGGTAACCCCATGGAAGTTGTAAGCAAGTGGAAACTTTATAACTTAATTAAGAGGGTTGGGGTATTAAAACACTTAACAAGATAAGTAAGAAGCCTCACCCATGCCTTGAGTGCTCTGACAGGCTAAGGATGGGATGAGAAGGCCTGGTTGGCAAGGTCGACCTCCTTGTCTCCATGAGAGGACGTGTCGGCTCTGCATGTGTCACCCTATGGGGCCGGTGCCTAGAGAGAGGCTGCGAGGGTAACCATAGATGGGGGCTAGCTTCTGGTGATAGATAGCCTGGGTAACCCATGCTAGGACCATGCGATGACACTCTCCTTATGCAGTTCAGTTGTTTCTGTTGACCTATTTTTTGTTTGCCCAGAGCCAAATAGTTCACCTTGCATTTTCTTGAAATCCTTTGGAAAATACCCATACAAAGTTTAAATCTTCCAAGTACTCATGCATGCCTTGTCAAAAGTCCCAAAATCTTGCTTGAAGAATCCTTGCAAAAAACCCAGAAAAACCCAATTTTTTTTTGGTTTCAAGTGCTTTCTATCGCTAGGATTTTCTCATTTTTATGGATAGTTTTTGTATGTATTTTTTAATATACATTTGCATATACATTCGCCTTTGTACATACAAAGGAATATGCAAGGAAAATATACAAGGAAAAAATGCATATACATTGAGGGAATCTATCGCAGATTCCAAGAATATTCCCTCAATGTATATCGGGTTTCAAATGTATATTGTGTTGTATGTTTAAACATACAATTGAAAATATACAAGGGAAAAGATGCATATCGGGTTATGCATCGCGGGAATATTCCATCAAAGATTCCCACTTGTATTTTTGGCCTATGTATATCGGGTTGTATATTCGGATATACAAGTCGATATACAAAGGCCAAACATACAAAGGTGTTTGTATATCACAGAGATACAAGAGGTGGGGCCTGCACACATACAAGGTAGATTGTATGTTAGAAGATACAAGGGTGAATGTACATTTTGCAATGTACATCGGCGGAATATACAAAGGACCTTCGCCTAAGATACAAGTCAAAGATGCATTTGCTATAGTGGCTTGTATATTTGCGCTTTGTATGTTTGCACATACAAAGTTGATATACAAAGATCAAATATACTAGTGCAACTGGTGGGGCCCGTGCATATGCAAAGAGGTTTGTATGTTTCCACATACAAAGGATCAAATGGGGTCTGTGGCTTGTATATGTGATTGTATGTTTTCATATACAATCAGAATATACAAAGGTTTACATATGTCCTCAATGGCTTCTCTCTGCACCCTTATCCAGCCTAATCTCTATTGGAGAATGGTCATGACAGACCTCATCTTGTCTGCCCACACACACACACAACATCAGAAACCTCCTTCTGCAGCTAGATGGAACAAACAACTGCAACAGTCTACCATTCTGTCAGCCTTCAAAATACCTTCATCAATCTCTGTCTTAAAAAATGGTCACCAACAAAACTTTAACTCTTCATCTACCTTCAGAAATCAAAATATAGAACATCTCCACAGGAGCTTTCGCTAGCTCTAATACCAATTTAATGCAGAGCGGGCAGTGGAAATCAAGCAAATGATACCATACTGCACAAGATGTCTCCAACTCCATAATACAAAACCAATTAATACTCAAATAGTTTTTAAAACCCCTTCGTTAGGCCATACAATACCGAACACACACATTTCTCCCATATTGGTAAGACACTATACCGTCGGCAACCTCCAAACTTCTTCCGCCGATGCATATCTCATACCGATGTCTACAGCTAGTATATACATTATCTGACCTTCAATCGCTGGTCTCTCTCCTGGTTCTACCGGTCACATCTTGCATCTTTTAAAATGTACATTCAATACATGCATTCAAAAATATACATTCAGGAGATGCATTTACAACATATAATGCCGATATGCATTTGCAAGATACTCACAAAATGGTTCTCGCATACAAATGCGATATATACACAAATTTCTTCTTCTCACACATTAGTGATATACATAGTGCTTGTATGTTCAACGAAGCATATGAACACAACCCAAAATTCACGCCATTAACTTTCTCCACACCCTAAAACTGAACAATCACTTAGAAACACCTAAAATTTAACAGAAAACAAAAATAAATAACACGGAGGTCATTCCACTGATTTCACAGAAATCCACCAGTGGAATGACCCCAAACTACATCCCTGCAATTACACCAAAACACCAAAACTATTTATTCCTCTTTCTCATAAATTATATAAACAAATCAATTCTTTCTTCTGTTTCGAATCCAACTGCCTACTACTCTTAATAAATACTGACTTTAGCTATTTTAAAGACACCTATCTGGACAGTTACACACGTGGTGGAAGGTGAACCACCAACAACCACCGATTACAATACCAAATAGTTCGGTTACATTCTTTTAATCTTTCTTGACACATATAAACTTAAGATTACTCGGCTAATGACATTTGGACAAAATAGAATATGTAAGGGAATCTTTTAGATTCGTTATGTTTTGAGGTGCTCCTGCACCAGTTGAAGATGCAAATTTTTGAATGTATGTTTTCCTTGTATATTTAAACATACAAAGGCATTTCAAAAGAAATATACAAGGCGCCATGCATATACAAGAGAGTTGTAGAGAAGTTTTTTGAATGCCGATTTAGGCGGCAAATGAAAGCGATATATACATAGATGCAAAGTGATATATATAGGTAGTTGACCAAAACTTTGACCGCCTGTATCTCCTCCATCCTGGCAAATTTTGACATGCTGTAAGAGGGAAAGATGCATATTTTGGTCCCCTCTTTCATTTGGCAAGGTTTTCAGGGGTTTTTGTCACCTTTCCATTTTTAGATCTGGAGTTGCATGTTTTGAGCGGTGGACGTTTCAGCAACTTTTGGGATAGGATGCAGATATTTTTCGCATTCATTTCTACAGGTAATGGAAGCTGCTCGCATTGATGATAAAAGATATCTCTCCACCACTTTGTAGCAGATTGATGAGTAAGCTGCTGGTATTAATGATTGAAATATCTTCCATCTGCCTGGTGCCAGATATTTGACGCCATAACTTCTATAGATGGACAGTCATTTAGGGGCAGATATTTTCTATTCCATCTTTTAGAGCAAATTTTTGAACCGACCTAGGTTAGTTTGGAATGCTACATATATGCATTCGTATGATGTAAATAAGGTTGGAAAATTTTTAGCATAGAGGCTTTTTAGTTTTCCAAATAGAGCTTTTCTGTTACTGTACCTTTGCCTTCCTACTGAATATATGCAAGTTATCATACCTCTTTTACTGATTTCTTAAGTTCTGTGTAAATCTGCATATGGTTTTCTGTGAACGTTCTATTCCTCTTAATCATATTGCTTCTTACCTCTGCTAGAATCATCTAACATATGTATACATACTTGCTATATCTAGTTGTGTTGTGTATTTTTCAGTTCTATGAAAGTTTCTTTAAATCTGTCTGGTGCATCACCCTTTGTTTTCAAGTTTTAATCTTCATTTTAAAGCATTCCTTCTCCCTTTTTCCCCCAAAAATTTAGTAGTTTTAGGTGATAATCAGGCAAGGAAGCCGGCCTTCTTTGGAGTTCTGATCTCATTTAGCAAAGTCCCACACTTAGAGATCATTCCCATTGTGTCATTGGAATGCTTGGAATCCTTCCAAGCAAGGTGCAATTTCATGTGACAACAGTTTCTTTTTGGTTGTGCCTCTGGAGTGATGTCTTGTCTTGTGCAGTTTTGTTGTTATGGTCAGTTGTGTCAAGTGAGTTTTCATTCTATTATTTTGGATGTTGTTCTTTGGCTTAGTGGAATCCTCATTGTTATCTCCTAGATCAGAGGGGTGGACCTCAGGGTTCCACATGGTTGGGTGGCAGAGCTATCCATTGGTCATCTTGGAGATGTAGTTCATATCTTGTGAAGAGGTGTTCCAATTCTAGATTGCTTTCTACCTTTAGTGATGTTATATACCTTCATGTGTATTCTTTTGTAAACCGACATGATCGGTCTTGTAATCTTGCATTGTAATTATGTAAATAAACTATCTTTCTTATGTAAAAGTTGAACCTACTGATGTAGCAGTAGATTGTTTATCACTTGTGTGGTTTTTACTTTATATTCTCTAATGCAATTGTGTCTCCCTAGAAGAGTTAGAAGTGCACCTTTCTTTATGTTGTGTATTATGTTATCCTTGGTTACTATTATTGCATTTACTTGCTTCAAAAAAAAATTATTTTTGGAATTTTGCTTTCGTTAGCCTAACTCTCTAGGGTTGCATGACGGGGCATTACATTTGGTATCAAAGCCAAGTTTAAACACTGGGTACTCTAGTTACAATTGAGCCCATTATGTGACCTAGTGCTTAAACTCTATAGATTAACTGTATCCCAGGTTGCAACACTGAAACCTTTGGATTGTTGTTGTTGCCCTAGGATAAACAATTTTCTCATTGTAGTGAGTTGGTAATAGTATCTCCCACCTGTATGCATTAGTATGAAAGTTGATAAGGTTATAGACTTGCTCTTTCAGAAATGAATGCTTTATGCTACTTTGTGATTGCTATGTTCTTTCTCCTTCTCCGGAAATGTGATGTTACATCTAACAATATGTTCTCCTCGAATGTTAATGCATCTAATCATCTGGTGGTATCATGCATCATGAGTTATGTGGTTATGTGATGTTGACATCTTTACATGGTTGCTTGAAAATCTATATCTAACCCTTAGATGGTCATGACCTCTTATGGAAGAATTGTTGTAATTTATGGAAGTTATCATTGTTTATGTCTGTGTAAGAACTATATGTAGGAGATCAAATAAGAGCTTGGGTTGGGCCTATGAGATCAGGTATGTGACAATGTAATTCAATTATAGTTTGAATTATTCCTGTATGTGATATCATACATTCCTTTTATATCTTCTTGCATAAGGAAGCAATTGCATATTTTCGTAGTTTAGTAGAAAGAAATGGTATTGTATTAAGGATAGAAGTTGTTAAGATAAGAGAATGTAGTTAACATAATTGTTTGAGTGTTGGTGTACATTCTCTAACACATTCTAGACCCTGTGTCCTTGAGTGTTGTGTAGCGAATACTCCCTTTTTGTGGCTAAAATTAGTCACATCGTGAAGAAAAATTGTTGTAATTTGTTTGTTTTGAAAATTTTTGACAGTTGCTTCATGTGTAGTACGGGGGGTTAACAATGAGTTTTTTTTCTTTGAACCTTCTTATGTCAGGAAGGGTCACCAAGAATCTTTTCTTTACTCTTGATTTATTGAAGTTTGTCGGCACTTTGTGACTTAAAGTTGGATTTGATTGTTTTTCCATGTGGATTTGTATTTATTTTTAAATTTTCTATGGTGGAAATTCTGAATGTTTGATTCTGTTGGCCCCATTTTATGGCAAGTGTTGTTTCTATCATGTTCATATCAAACCTCTGATAGTATGTTCAAGGGAAGACTCCACAGAGAATTACACTTTGCATGGTTGGTAATTAGTGGAAATAAGATATGAGATGAATCTTTCCGTAGTTGTATGTGACTGCAATTCTTTGGATTGTATGAGATTGCTAGAAAAAGTGTGATTAGATATAAGTAGATCACATGATGCGCCATAAAGGTAAATAATAGATGTTCTTGTCTTTTATTGAACATTTGTGTTTGTTTTATGAACAATTGTTGAATATAGATGAGAATGTTGACAATAAAATATGGCAATATTAATATATTATGTTTCTACCCTGATCTGTGACTTCCAGGAGTAAGTCAAGTTTTAGGGATGGAGGATGTAGTACCCCCTCGTTGTTGACTTGTAATAGTGGTAGTTCTGCATTGATTCTCTGTCAGTCGAAGACAGTTGTTAGTCACTCATTGCATTGATACAATTCTAAGACATTTGATTTGTAGATTATGATTTATGTTGATCTTGATGGACTATGTTTGACCGATATAAAATAGACATGTGTTATGAGTTTATGATGGCATTACTATTGTTCCAGTTATGATGCGAATTAATATTATCATGTGTCAATTGATCTATTGGTATTTGAATTCAGATAATAGTTGTTATGACTTGTTTCAAGAGCAGAGATGGTGTAGTACTACTCGCCTCGAGCACCCTACTACGCCGTGATTCTCTGACTCTCTGTGTGTGTTGACATATATGTATTGGATCATATACAACAAATTGTTTGGATGTAGGCTGCAGGTACCGAACCTCGACTCTACCTGATATAGTAGGTTTGAGCGGCTTCTTACACTAATGGGTTTTAGTGATGGGAGATAACGCGAGGTCTATTCCACTAGGTCAATCTTTGTTCTCTGTTGTGGTCTCGAGTCATGTTGTGACTCTTGGTCCTGGCCTTGTATGTTGGTAATCTTGCGTTGTGATGTATAGTCAAGTTGTGTGAAGAATGTTCATGTGTGGTTGGATAATACTTTAATGATTCATTAACTAATAATGCTCCTATTATGTTTATTGGATGATATTTGTTTTAGCCTAGAATTTTGTGGACACCTTGGTTAAATTTTATTATAGTCTACAATTAATTATCTGCTTTGCAAGAGTAATTGTTTCATAATTTGTGGTTTCAGGTAATTAGTATATGTTTTTTTTGGTTTAAGAATAATTTCTGGTAAGTGAAATAAATGCCTTGAGTTGTCGAATATGAATTCTCTGATTTGTGGAATCTCTATTATTAGTAAAATTTTAAATTTGCAGAGTGGGTTGTTGAATAACGGATGCATGTCTGTATTCATTTTTTTTGGGAACTGAACCATTTTTATGGGGAAAAAAATGCTACTCTGGAGGGGGGAGGAGGAAAGAAAAAGAAAACACAAGAGAATTTGGTTGCAGGAACTGGAGAAAATTGGAAGGGGACTGAAATCCGGGTATGCTTTCATTATGAAAAAATACTTGTTTGATTAATGGGGTTTTTATTTTTTACCTATGTGCTTTTGCCATTGATGGATCTATTCCTGTCATCTATTCTTCTTTAAACTCTGAGAAAATTTTTATGCTCCCCTATCGAAGTTGTTGAACCCAATGTTATTTCCTCAAGCCTAGAATCATCTGTTGATCTAGGTGTGTTGTGATTTTGATTTGAGATTAATGATCTGAATTAATCATCTTGCTTGTGTAGTTAAAGGCTTCATTTTGGTCTATGATCATTTCTTAACCCTTTCTTCTGGAGCTCAATTGTTTAATCCTTATGGGATCTTTTTTTTTGGTCTTCAATGTTGATCTTCACCAATCTATGCAAAATTACCGACTTGTAGAGAAATTCTCAACCCGCATTGGATTCTTAAATACTATGTTCTAATTGATCTTAGTTATGATCTAATCAGCTTGCATGTCAATGTCTTTTGAACCTCTTTATCGCCCTCTTGTTAGAACTTTGAATCGACCTTTGTTGGGCCTTCATTTACTTTGATCTTTGAGAAGAGAAATTGTGTCCTTACTTTGGTTTAATCCTCTGGTCTTTGCTTTGATAAAACAACATCTTTCCTTGATCTCCTTTTTGAATCCAATGTTGCTTTCTCTACAAACTGATTTGAGTAAGATTATATGAAATCTCTGACGAAACCATCAATGTATTTGCAGTGAATTGTGCCTATTCTTGGAAACAATACCTTCATGTAGCCTTTTGATAATGTTATTTGTTGATGTGTGTATAAGCATTTCTTTCTCTCTGTATCGATGATGCTTTCACTCTCTGCTAGGCGTGCTTCTTTGTTGAAATCTCGGATGAATTGCACCCAACGCTTTCTCTTTGTCTTGTCATCTGGTTTTGAGCTCTTAATATTTTCTTTTGGTATTTCCCTTCCCCAGCCAGATGGCCGCCGCACAGCCTCCGTGTACTATGCATTCCCTCAAGCTTTTATTTTAATCCAGATTTGTGGAAAGTTAGAGACTAGTTGTGCGTATAGTAGTAAAATTGACAATGTGAAGTTCCCATTTGTGAAGAGTGACCTCTTATAGAAGTTTCCATTTCTTTCTGACGGCCAGCTTGCAACTCTCTTTTCACTATCATTGTATAACATAAATTGAATGCTTTGGATACCATGGGTTTGGGTTAGTCATTTGGAAGTGGTGTCTCTAGTAGTTTGGCTTGATTTGTTAAGCTTTGATCATATATGGGAAGTGAAATGTCTTTGTAACCTTGACTGTTTGGGCAGTATAACGTGATAAGTCTTTTCTTGTGTTGCTGTTGACCGTGAGCTCTGTGGTAGGTCTTGTTTTGAGAATGGGGGCATACTTTATGCTTTGTTGCCTGCCTTAGACTCTGCTGATGATTTAAGACCTGCGAACCTTGTAAAACGACTTAGGTTCAGAACAATTTACCTTTTGGCGTAGTCGCTTGTTGTTGTCTTTGCCGTCCAAAGGTGTAGATGTTGTGGTTGGTAACCATAGCAAGTGGTGTGTCGCGGTTATTGCAATGTCTTAGGAGTCGGCTTTCTTTCCATCGCTTTTTGTGTCAAAGTTCCTTGCTCAGGTTTCAAGTTGGTGGACACTGGCATGTTGCATGTTTCCTCATTGTGGTCGCCTTTTTAGGGCATGTTAGTTCGAAGGTGGTCACTATCGTAGAATGTTTTAATGAATTTGTAGTCGCCTTCTTTGTGGTCAGTTGACGGCATCCAGAGCATTATTTTTTGTAGTACGAATAGCTTAAGCTGGTAGGACCCTAGGGAGATGTTAAGTGGCCTGTTTTTAAGATTTACTTGGTAGCTTGTTAATTTAGAAACCCATGCTATTAGAAAAAAAAATTTACGGTTATAAGGGTTGGATATGTTAGATGGTAATTGTTGTAAATAGGGAAAAAGTATTACTTATTGCTGTGGTAATTGAATTTAGTAAATGGTGATGTTAGGGAGATTTTTGTATATGCTTGTAGTGTCTTCTTTAGGATTTGTAGTTGTTTTATGTTAATAGAAGTTGGTTAGAAAATTTATGTATTTTGTTGCTAATTGGATAGTGTTAGTAGTACGTTAAGGTCATAGAACACTATTAGAATGATAATGTTTGGTTTAAAATCTTTTTATAATAGCAATGAGTTATGCATTTAGAAGGATTATAAGTACTTGTAGCTAATTCTATAGATGTTATGAATGGTTAAATAGGAGGAAATGTTTGTAGCAAAAAATGTAAATAGTTATAGTTTTTTGTTTTGTTGATAGTTATTGGATTATAGAAATATGTTTTCTTATCATGGTGTAATAAATCAAATGTGGTCTAGTAAGAGTAGACTAAAACCTATACATTTAGATACCTTTATTTTGGAAAACATCTGTATTGTGTTATGATGGGAATTGTTAACTGCTAGATAGAAATGTAAGCTTGTAGAAAACTATTAAGGTTTGTTTTAAAATTTTAATATGATAGATAGTTAATTTTCATATGGAAAGTATTACTATCGTTTGTGAAGATTGTTAGAAGTTGTTGATAGTAAATGTTTTTCTAGTAACTCGTGTTATAGTTTGAATCATAGATGATTATAGTCGTTTCGTTGCAAAATTGTAATTGTCTCTTGGAAGATGGTATTTTATGTTCTTAAGAAAATATATATTGTGGTTAAAGTTGTTTATTAGTATTTGTGATAGTTAAATGATCACCGGAAGTTCATGTATTTGTTGTAGTCGTTCCTAGTCTACAGTGTAACGAGAAGGATGGTGAAAGGTTTTATAGCAAGAATATATATATTTTGGGAAGAAGTATATTTGTTTTGAGGGTATTTTTATGTCAATGGTAATTCATTTTTATGGTTGTTGGCAGTTGGTAAAGGTAATGGAAGTCACGCTTTTAGTGATGTTTATAGGTTCATAAATTTATAGTTGTTCTATTGGAATTGTAGTTGGTTTTAAGTTAATGGAGTTTTATGCTCTTGGTAAACATATGATTAGTTTTATAGCTTGTTTTAATGGTAGTTATTCAAGGGTAGTTAGGAAAAGGTTATATTTGGAGTTGTTTGGATGTGTTGCATTTGTAGGCTTAAATTTCTTTGAAAGAAGTTATAACCTCTTATGCATTCCCATGTTTTAAGTTATTATTGAATCTCTTCGCTCGTTTTGCCTCCTGGTCGTATCTGTATACTTGTATTGGATCATTGTGTACCTTGGGGCAGAGATTATGTCTTGTTTTGGTTAATTGAGAAGTGGGGATCTTGAGAGATGTCCTATGTACTTGGTGTTAAGACGTGAAGGCGTTGTCTTGTCAGATAATGGTTACCTTATCTTTGGTCATGTACCTATCTCCAGAGGTGTAGTTCTTGGTTTTGGTTCAAGATTTTGGCATGTCAATTATTTGGGTTCATTGGATTTTCGTATCTTGTAATGAATGGGATGTGGCCTCTTGGATTTAGTACTTGGTTTCTAGATGGTATTGGTTTCTGAGGACGTATTGCGGTGGCCCAGTGAATGGCGTAAGTTATGGGCCGGAACTGAGTTGTGATTTTTTGTACTTGCATGTTGTGGTATTTATGATTGACCTGAGAACGCTAAGGGAGTGGCTTTCATGGTGGGGTCGGTGCCTAGTGAGAGGCTGCCTGGGTAACCCCATGGAAGTTCTAAGAAAGTGGAAACTTTATAACTTAATCAAGAGGGTTGGGGTATTAAAACACTTAACAAGATAAGTAAGAAGCCTCACCCATGCCTTGAGTGCTCTGACAGGCTAAGGATGGGATGAGAAGGCCTAGTTGGCAAGGCCGACCTCCTTGTCTCCATGAGAGAACCTGTCGGCTCCGCATGTGTCACCCTATGCGGCCAATGCCTAGAGAGAGGCTACCAGGGTAACCATAGATGGGGTCCAGCTTCTGGTGATAGATATCCTGGGTAACCCATGCTAGGACCATGCGATGACACTCTCCTTACGCAGTTCAGTTGTTTATTTTTGGTTGTGTCTCTGGAGTGATGTCTTGTCTTGTGTAGTTTTGTTGTTATGGTCGGTTGTGTCTAGTGAGTTGTCATTCTATTATTTTGGATGTTGTTCTTTGGCTTAGTGGAATCCTCATTGTTATCTCCTAGCTCAGAGGGGTGGACCTCAGGGTTCCACATGGTTGGGTGGCAGAGCTATCCATTTGTCATCTTGGAGATGCGGTTCGTGTCCTATGAAGAGGTCTTCTAGTTCCAGATTGCTTTCTACCTTCAGTGATGTTATATACCTTCATGTGTATTCTTTTGTAAACTGACACGATCGGTCTTGTAATCTTGCATTGTAATTATGTAAATAAACTATCTTGCTTATGTAAAAGTTGAATCTACTGATGTAGCAGTAGATTGTTTATCACTTGTGTGGTTTTTACTTTATATTCTCTAATGTAGTTTTGTCTCCCTAGAAGAGTTAGAAGTGCACCTTTCTTTATGTTGTGTATTATGTTATCTTTGGTTACCATTATTGCATTTACTTGCTTTAAAAAAATTATTTCTGGAATTTTTCTTTCGTTAGCCTAACTCTCTAGGGTTGCATGACGGGGCATTATAGCATGCATGTATACAATTAAATATAGATTACAAAAATGTATTGAAACTAAATATTGAATTAATGTACCTTCTTATATAAGGTCTGAAATACAATCATAGTCAACTAATTCTTGCAAATGATTATCCTCTTCAAATGTTATACCATTTTGATCTTGTATTTTTAGAGGTGTTAGGGATCATTGTTGCCATCCTTCAACCCAATCTGTGTTTTCACACGCTTCCCACTCACCTTTGATACAAAACTGACAAAAACATGTGAGCTCCCTAGTCCATATATTCCATCTGCTTGCACTTGAACTCATATATGAATGCCATTTTGTTGATCCACTAATTGTATCACAATCATATCACGGAGGAATGTTTTCTTCTTCAACCAACCAAAAAAATTGTTGAACTTTAGAGTTTTTGATGTAGGAGCATTCGGGTCCATAATCAATCCTCATTAACCAAAAATATTTCTTGCTTTCTTGTTTGTTGTTTTCTTGTTTTGTTGCAGAAGTAGATGATCAAATGTGCAGAGCTTTCCCATTTAAATTCTATTAGAAGCTATCTGCCCTTCCTGTGCACTTTATCTTATGTTTTGTCATTGACCACCTAGTCCTGGTTGTCAGTCAGTGAAGTGACAACTTGAGCCTTCAAGTGTCATGTTTTACCGACCCCTTTCCCTAGACTACTGGTTTTGGATGTGTTGGGTTGATATGGATTGGACACTTGGTGCCTCAGCGCAATTACACAAGTTGTCCAACATTGTACTTGGTTAGGGTTGCACTGTTGCGCTATGTGCAATCTGGCTATGGCCCCACTGGCTCATGAAAGAAGGGATCTAATGAAACATTATCTATTGGTTGTGTACCTTCGCATCGACAACCTATCACGGGTGACTTGACTCTATGCGATTGTGACATTGCGACACCTGTCTAGTGGGTCCTCTGTCACAGTCAACAAAAGAAAGGTCAATGTGTACTGTTTTAATTCGCAGCGCTTCTACGCAGAGGGTGTCTATTAGAACCTAGCCAGCCTTGTGATGTTGCGATAGAATGCTACGTGTAGAAGGTCAACTGAAGTCGGCCAAAGGATTTTGAGGGTAGAGTTAGTACATTCCATGTGACATCAAGTGCATGAGTGCAACCGAAGCATGGCAGGACCCTATAAGGAGTGCATTGGTGTGAAATGTTGACACATGGATGGATCTAAATGAAGACTTGTCAAGTCATTTTTGCTGGGTCAAAGCTGATTAGACGAGGATCTTCTTGGATCTCTCGAACTAATCTGGGCCAATGATTTAAGTTGAGATTCGTTGGTCAAAGTACTACTTGCCAATCATTAGTGGACACAAATCTACACTAGTAGAAATATGGAAAATAAATGACCAGGTGACTAAAACTTTTAGTCACGTGACCAAAATTCTACTAATTTTTTGCAACACAACTATAAATGACTAAATAAATGACTAATTTGGTCATCGGGCAAAAAACACAACTAAATAATTGGTCAGACAAATAAAAATGACTAAATAAATGACTAATACTCTATTCTTTTTTCTTTCCAATTTGATCATAATCCATGAATTCAAAGACAATACAAGGCAAGGCAATAAATGTCTGCTTAGACCAAAGGAATAAAGGGAGAAAGCTCAGACATTTCCCATGAGCGGAGTTGGATTATCTTGGCTCTTCAATCTATCTCAGCGCACTAGCCATAACACAACATGCCCATTAATGATCTGCGGGCCTCATGGAAATGACTATCTAGTCCCGACCTGCCAAAAACAATATTACTTGCCACCTTGCCAACATCTACCGAGGCCTTCAATCGTACTTTCCAAATGTCAGAAAACAGAGCCGACCCGCATAAAATGTCTAGGGGCTATCTCTACCCCCTCCATGTGACCTCTCCTGTCTACCTAAAGATTTAGCCCTTTAGTGGACGATTATATAATATATATTATATAATATTATATTATAATATTACATAATTATTATAATATAATATAATATAATATAATATAATATAATATTTATATTATAATATTATATAATTATTATATTATAATATAATATTATAATATTATATAATAATATAATATTATAATATATTTAATAATATGGAGGCTTTTCATTTCTAACCTATTTTAACTAGATGAGTGCCAAAATGTTAACGATGGGCGCCAAATGTAAAATGGTTAAAATTTAATTAAAATTTTGGTGTCCATCTTGAAACCATAAAGGTAAACCCTAACTCAGAAAGGCTCAAAACTCTAACCTATTTTGTTTCATAGCTGCAACTAATCCATGATGGTCCGCTTCCTAGCCATTTTCCTTGCCAACACTCTGCAAGATTTAGAAATTGTAGTCGTTCGATCGAGATGTTTCACTCTTGCTGTGGATGAGGCCCTTGCTACCACAGTTCATCGTAGTGCAACAGGTGGGTGAGAAAATCGTAAAGGTAAACCCTAACTCAGAAAGGCTAAAAACCCTAACCTATTTTGTTTCATCTCCTTTTTTATTTTCTTATTCTTATTAGTCCCAGATTCTCTTTTTTGTTGTGAACGATTTGAGCAGAGCGGTGTGCTTTATTTTCCATGGAATCCAAAGGAAGGACGTCACCTTGGAAATGGGAGGTTGTATGTGTGGATCAGAAAAAAGGTAAGAAAGAGATGCTAGATCTCAATTTATTACCCTCTCATTTCTACTAAAATTCCATGCCAAAAGTTGTTTGTTATTTGGGCAAGCCATATTGATTATGGGTAATGATCCTATTGCAGCACCAACTAGATTTTTCTAGCATAACAGGTTTTTTAATTATTGCTTCATGTTGTGTAAATTTGAGCTTAATTCATTCCTGTTTTTGCAAAAAATGGAGCCATCTGATATTTCATCACTTGAAGAGATTCTGACTATGAAATCCTTGAAAAAAATATCCCTTAGAATAGGGATAGATACCCTATTTGGGGTGGTCATCGGTACATTTCTAGACCTTGAAGAACTTAAAATCACAGACATTCTCATCTAGGTAAATCATTTTTATTTTTGAGATGAAGGTTCTTTTCACATAAATCTAGATTTTTATATTATATTGTAGCCCTTTCTGGGATGGTAGGACATGGTGGCAAGGGAAGTGGCATCAGACATGGTCTTCCCAAATCTGAAGAAAACAGATGTACATATTTCACCAGAGACATGGGGTGAAAAGGAAGTAGCTTTGTTTGATTGCCTTCTTAACAATGCTCCCAAGTTGAACTCTATGATTCTCTGCGACACACCAATTGGAACAACATTATTTACTGATCCAAGGTTCATGAGTCAGTTTTAGGATCCTTTTTTTCAAAATGCATGCCCAGGATCTCCGATTTGATATGTATTAAGATTTTTTTTAGTTTTGGTCTCCTAATTTCCATGTTTCTGTTAGAATCTGAAAAGATTATTAACCCAGAAAACTAGTGCAAAGAATAGATATCTAAACTATGAATGCAAATGATACAAAATCAAAATAGCAACACAGAGTTAGTCTCCAAGAGAGTAGTGCAAATGCTAGAAGCAAAATAGCATTAAGAGGATGCAAAAGCAAAAGATACCAAATACAAGCCAGGTAGCATGCTTATATAGACTAGGAACAGGGAGGAGGTGGCAACATCGACCAATCAAGAGAAACCATCTATCAGACTAAAGATAGCAAAGTATCTTCCCAAGATAGCTAATGGATGTTCACATGTAGGAAGGTGACACCTTGCAACCACTCACCTAATAAGACATGCTTTATTAACCTAAACAAGATTAATAGAAGTGTAGGAAAAACCTAGGAATATAGGAAAAAATAAATAACCCAACTAGGAAATAAAAACCTACACTAACACCCCCCCATAAGCGAAGCTTAGGTGGATGTAGAAATGGGTCCCAGCAAATCAAGCCTGATGAGGTACCCATGTACATAAAAGTCCCCCCCAAAGAGAGAGAAAAGCCCCCCCCCCCCCCAAAATAGAGAGAGAAGAGACCCCCCCAAAAGTAGAGAGTCAGGACTCCGAGTGAGAGGAAGAAGCCCCCCAGAAGATGAAGCATCCCGCACCCCTAGCAAAGCTCGCAAATGAAGGAACTTGCTCTCAGTGAAGGGTTTGGTGAAGATATCAGCAACCTGCTCGGAAGTCAGATAGTAGCGAAGGTTGATGACGTGGCCATGGATGAGCTCCTGGATGTAGTGCATGTGGACCTTGATGTGTTTGGTTCGCTGATGATGGACCGGATTCTGTGCGATCTGAATGGCACTCGGGTTGTCACAAAATATGACTGATGGCCGTCTGATCTGGATACCAAACTCAGTGAGAAGATTCTAAAGCCCCCTGGTACTTGGCCTTAGTAGAAGATAGAGCAATAGCAGATTGCTTCTTGCCCCTCGGTACTCGGCCTCAGTAGAAGATAAAGCAATAGCAGATTGCTTCTTGCTCGACCAACAAACATGACCTGAACCAAGTGAGAAGCTGTAACCTGAAGTAGACTTGTGATCTTGAGAATCGCCCGCCCAATCTGAATCTGTGTAGCCCACCAAGTCAAGCTCAATACCCATTGCATAGTGAATCCCAAAACTATGAGTACCCTAAATGTAGTGAAGGATCCACTTGGCTACTTTCTAGTGCAGCTCATGAGGCTCCTACATGAATCGAGAGACCATGCCTACATCATATGAAATGTCAGGTCTCATATGAGTCAGATAAATGAGACTCCCAACAAGCTGTTGGTACAAAGTGCCATCAACAAGTGGAGAAGAACACTGAGCCTCAAGTTTGACTCTAGAAAGGGAGTCAGAGCAGGCTTACAGTCAGCCATATGAAACCTTGAGAGCAAATCTTGAGCATACTTGGACTGTGTGATGGTGATCCCGGAAGAAGACTGGCAGATCTCAATCCCGAGAAAGTAATGCAACAAGCCCAAGTCAGTCATCAAAATCCTGTCATGAAGGGCAGTTTTGACAGCCCCAATGGTGGATGAAAAACTCCCTGTGATTAGCAAGTCATCAACATATAGAACCAGAAATAGGAGTGAATCATCGTGCTGTAGAATGTAGACATTGGGATCAGAATGGCACCGAGTGAACCCAACTGATAGAAGGAAGGAGTCCATCTTGGCATACCAGGCCCAAGGAGCATGTTTGAGGCCATAGAGAGACTTCCGAAGATGGCATACAAGTGAAGAATCCTGAAGGAACCCTTGTGGCTGCTCCATGTATATCTCCTCCTGAAGGTCACCGTGAAGAAAAGCACTCTTCACATCCATCTGGTGTACTTCCCAAAGATTAGTTGCAGCAATGTCAAGAACAAGTCAGATGGAATTCATTCGGGCAACTGGCGCAAAAGTCTCAGAGTAGTCAATCCCAGGAACTTGGGAGAATCCTTTGGCGACCAAGCGAGCCTTATGCTTGTCAACCGACCCATCTGCTGCAAATTTTGTCTGATAGATCCACTTACATCGAACAAGTTTTCTTCCCTTAGGAAGAGGGACAAGATCCCAAGTGTGATTCCTCATCAAGGAACTATACTCCTCCTGCATAGCTATATCCCACTCAGGAATACCAGAAGCCTCATGAAAAGACTATGGATCTGAGGCAGTAGTAATGAAGACATGTGGAGCATCTTGGAACTGTGAACGAGTCCGCCTGGTGTCTGATGGATCCCCAACCCAATCACCTGTAGACTGCAAAGTCTGTCTAGCCCAAAGTGGACCGAAAGATGGAGAATCTGGAGGAGAATCATCAACCTCTGAATGATGACTAGGAGAGGAAGGAGGAGAGTCCTCTGAATCGCTCTTTGCATCGGAAGTGGAGGTAGAAGACTGCTCAAGTGAATCTGACTCATCAAAAGATCTGTCATGTATCCTAAGTGACTCCAATGTCAAAGTAGAAGGAGTTGGAGAAGTGATAGAAAGTGAGCTCGAAGAGCCCTCCTCAAACTGAACACTCCTCTCAATGAACAACTCATGTGTAGTAGGGTGAAGCAACCGATAACCCTTCACACCATCAGGATAACCTACAAATATTCAAGGTCTGCTATGCGGATCCAAACCCTTGTGTTTCTCTACAGGAATGTGGGCCCATGCAGGAGAACCAAAAACTTGAAAGTGCTTAACTGATGGTTTCCAACCACTCCAAGCTTCAAAAGGAGTGACTCCCTTCAAGGCTCGGTGAGGAACACGGTTCTGGATATAACAAGCACAGTTAATGGCCTCTGCCCAATATTGTGGTGCAAGAGATCTGGAGTGAATCATGCAGTTCGACATTTCCTTCAAGGACCTATTCTTCTGTTCTGCAACACCATTCTGTTGAGGATTGTATGGAATTGAATGCTGCAAATCAATCCCCTCTGAAGTGCAAAACCTCTCAAACTGATGGTTGACATACTCACCACCATTGTCAGTATGCAAAACTTTGATGGCTTTCCCAGATTGCCTCTCTACAAAAGTTTTGAAGTCCTGAAAATGATCAAATATCTCAGACTTTTGTTTGAGAAAGTATACCCAAGTATATCGAGAAAAGTCATCAATGAATGTGAGAACATATCTAGCCCTACTGAAAGAAGGATGCTGAAATGGACCAGCCAAATCACTGTGAACTAACTCTAGTATCTATGAAGCTCTCCATGCCTTACCTTTGTCAAACTTTTCCTTAGGATGCTTACCAAGAATGCAACCTTGGCAAACACCACCTGAAAACTGAACTGAAGGCAACCCTGTGACCATGCTCTGCTGGTTGAGCTGCTACAAGTAGCGGAAGTTAAGATGGCTAAACCGCTCATGCCATAATCTACTCACATCATTAGAATGAGTGAGCAAAACAGTCGAAGGAGGATCAGGAACAAAGTGAGAAAAAAGATAGAGCCATGATTGATGATCTGCTCTCCCAACTGCAACTGTAGAACCACTGTGCAACTCACGAATCTCAATTGAATCAGGAGTGAACTCAACCTGCTTGCCTGAACCTGTGTGAGTGATCCGGTATACTGATAGGAGATTAGTTGATAATGAGGGCACACAAAGAACATCATGGAATGTGCCATCCCCCACATCAACAGACCCTCTCACACACACCTCAACAGGAGTGTTATCACCCATCAAAATAGAAGGCATAGTACACGGCTCCAAGGATGCAAGTTCTTCCTTAGATGAAGCCATGTGGTGCGAAGCACCTGAATCAAGAACCCAAGTGGATGGTGAAGAAGCTACTGCTACAAGGGCCTTGCCCTTTCCTTTCCCCTTGCTGTTTTCTTTTTCCTTATTAGACCCCTCATTAGAACTCTGTTTGATAGACTTAGGAACACTGATATTATTCTTCTCAAGAATGTGTGTCAAGTGATCAATTTGTTTCTTCATACATTTATGTTCATCATGACCGGGTCTTTTACAATAGGCACATTGGACCCTCTCTTTCTTAGGCTTGTCACCCTTAGAATATTGGGTCTCATTAGTTGCTTTTGAAGCAACCATTATCTGATCCTTCTTCTCCTTGCTATTCTTTTGTTTCTTATCCTTACTATTGTTGTTACTACTTTGTCCTTTCTATTCTTTTGTGCCTTGGTTGGCAGCCAAGGCATGTGACTTAGAGGACTTAAGAGTGCCCATCTGGATTAGCTTGTCCTATTCCCGAGTGAGATTGACAACAAAATCATCTAAAGATGGCATGGTGAATTGAGTACCAAGTGCACCCTTAGTAGCATAGAAAGTAGAAACAAACACAGAATATTCTGAACTTAGCTTAGAGAGAATACTAAGAATCAAGTGTTCATCTTTCTTTTCAATTCCACATTGTTTTAACTATAGCCTTAGTGATTTCAATTTGGTGAAGAAATCCTGGATTGTGTTGAAATTGCCTGGACTTAAACTAATTAGTTCATTTTCCAACATATGACCCCTCATTGAATCTTGTGTGACAAATAGTGTTTCTAGCTTTGTCCAGATTTCATTTGGTGTATTCAAAGACTCAATGTGAAAGAGCAAATCAGGACAAACAGACAAACACAATGTTCCATATGCCTCATCACATTTGTTAAACCACTTAGGCTTATCTTCATCTTTAGCAGGTTTAGTTTCAAGTCCCATAGTTATCCTATTTAATCTAGCTTTCCTTAAGTGAATTGTCATGCATGATTTCCACTCAAATTAATTGTATGGAGTTAGGATGGGTAGATTTGTTTGATCCATGATGAAGAAATGCAGAGAAGAAATGTCGAAAAGAAGAGAACACAACCAAGACAGCCACCCCTTTTCACTCAATCAAAGAACCCCCCCAAGAAAATATGATTTGGTACTTTATATTAGTGCGTTTACAACTACCACTAGCAAGAAATACAAAGTGGTCTTGATTTCAATGCATTATAAAACCCTCACAAAGAGCATATGCTAAAAATACAACTTTAGCACAATACTCAGAGAAATAAACAGCACCATTGTGATCTACTCAAAAAATCATGCACTTTCAAAAAATGAATCACCTTGATACGAGGTCGTATGTGAAAGTTATGATCCTCCGAAGTTCCCAAAACGAGAACTGTGCAATGTCATGACTGAGAATCTATAATTTCTAAAAAATATTGGCATCAAAATCAAAAAACGTCTGCACTAGTGCATAGAGCACGAAAAAATAGCCAAAATCAAAAAACATTTCGTGGGAAAAGGAGTCCGTATGAGCAAGAACGGAGCATTTGAAAACTGCCTTCAAAACTGCAACTGCCAACAGAGAGGGGTCATGTTGTAGCTTTATAAGTATGTTTTTGCCAAATATACAGACTGTATGTAGAAACAGAAGGATACCCAGATGGTTTTTCTGTACTGCGAACAAAACCCAGAAGGCATTTTTCTTGTTGATGTACAGAAGATGTTGATCCAGTGTAAATAGAACACCTTTTGCTACAAAAAATGACCCCAGCAACCAAAAAATGACATGCAAAGGCTGAATCAGCTACCTAAGACAAACAATGGCATGCTAGAACTTGCAATATTGATTGAAAACACCAAATATGCAAGCTAGTTGTCAAATTTGAGTTTAAAACCCCGGTTCCGCAACTGTGTATGACGATCTCCGATTTCGGTGAAACGAAAGCTAAATCTGACTTTCTTAAGCCTCCTGGACACGTTGGAACAACTGAAAATGTTGCAATCACCCAGATTTCATAAAACACATGTGCAAACCCCAGAGATTAAAAAAGTTTCTGTCAAACTTTTCTAATTCTCAAGTTCATTCGAAGATGCAAGAGAAGAGCATACTGGGTTTTTCAAAAAACTGCAATAAGATTTATTAGCCCCCCTGAATCTCTCAAATATGGAAACTAAAATCTACTCTTGCACATAGAATAGCTCTGATACCATGTTAGAATCTGAAAAGATTATTAACCCAGAAAACTAGTGCAAAGAATAGATATCTAAACTATGAATGCAAATGATACGAAATCAAAATAGCAACACAGAGTTAGTCTCCAAGAGAGTAATGCAAATTCTAGAAGTAAAATAGCATTAAGAGGATACAAAAGTAAAAGATACCAAATACAAGCAAGGTAGCATGCTTATATAGACTAGGAAGAGGGAGGAGGTGGCAACACCGACCAATCAAGAGCAACCATCTATTAGACTAAAGATAGCAAAGTATCTTCCCAAGATAGCTAATGGATGTTCACATGTAGGAAGGTGACACCTCACAACCACTCACCTAATAAGACATGCTTTATTAACCTAAGCAAGATTAATAGAAGTGTAGGAAAAACCTAGGAATATAGGGAAAAATAAATAACCCAACTAGGAAATAAAAACCTACACTAACAGTTTCCCCATATGCAGAAGTATTTGTTAATAGAATATGTGCTTGCTAAAATGAAAATCTTCCTGGGGTATGGGATTTGGGGTATGATAAGACATGTAGTTAGCATGTATAAAGTTAGTCTTTGCACTCTTTGATAAGCATTCTTGTAGCCTTTGTATCTAGTATGCAGTATGCAACTACCATGGTAGACATGTATGCAAAATGTGGAAGCATAGACAAGGCACGTGAAGTGTTTGACAAAATGTCTCAAAGAGATGTGGTCTCATGGACTACAATGATTGCAGGATATACACAAAATGGATTTATTGAAAAGGCTTTAGAAACTTTCAAGCAAATGCAATTGGCATGTGTTAAGCCAAATTCCACAACCTTTGCCAACATCCTCCCCGCCTGTGCCAAAATGGGAGCTTTGGAACAGGGTATAGACATCCATCAAAGCATAATGGAAGGGGGCATTTTATCATATATTATAGTTGGAAATGCTCTGATAGACATGTATGCAAAATGTGGAAGCATAGACAAGGCATGTGAATTGTTTGACATAATACCTAATAGAGATGTCATATCATGAAATGCATTGATTGCAGGATATGTACAAAATGGATTTGTTGAAAAGGCTTTAGAAACTTTCAAGCAAATGCAATTGGAAGAAGTAAAGTTGGATTCCACAACCTTTGCCAGCATTCTACCTGCATGTGCCAAAATGTGTGCTTTTGAATAGGGTATGGACATCCATCAAAGCATAAAGGATAGAGAAATTTTGTCAGATGTTGTAGTTGCAACTATCCTGATAGACATGTATGAAGCATAGACAAAGCACGTGAACTATTTGACAGAATGCCTCAAAGAAATGTGGTCTCATGGAATGCCATGATTGCAGGATATGCACAAAATGGATTTTGCAAGGATGCTCTTAAAATCTTTGAATTAATGAAGCACTCTGGAACATATCCTGACATTGTAAGCTTTGCTTTTGTTCTATGTGCATGCAACCATGCAGATTTAGTGGATGAGGGTTGTACATACTTCAATCACATGAGTAACCTTTATTGCATTACACCTACAGTTAATCATTATGTGTGCATGGTTGACCTTCTTGCCCATGCTGACTATCTTGAGGACACCCTAAACTTTATCATTAAGATGCCAGTTAAACATGTTCTGGTTGTGTGGATGTGTTTTCTTGGTGCCTGTAGATTACATATGAATATAAGATTAGGGGAATTTACAAGGATGCTACTTTTTGATTTGGATCCTAAAAATGCTTCGACTTATGTTCTTCTCTCAAATATCTATGCAGAAGTGGGTAGCTGGGGTGAGGTTCAAATGATAAGGAGATTGATGAAAGATAGAGGAATTAAAAAGATCCCAGGGTGTAGTTGGATTGAAGGCCACAAAATGGTAATGCCTTTTGTGTAGGAGACAAATCACATCCAAAGATACAAGAGATCTATGTAAAATTGTAGAAATTAACTTAGGAGATGAAGGCAGTAGGGTATTTTCCAGATTCAAGACATTTACATAATGATGTGGAAGAGGGGGAAAGGAATTCTTTCTCTGGCTCCATGGTGAAAAGTTGGCAATTGCATTTGGTTTGTTAAACATGCCTCCTATAAAAACTATTAGAGTTGTTAAGAACCTTCAAATATATGTTGATTGTCACACTGCAACGAAATTTATCTCCAAGATTGTTGCAAGATAAATTGTTGTCACAGTTGTGAATCATTTTCATCATTTTAAATAGGGACAATGTTCTTTTAATGAAACTTATCTCCAAACTGTTGCACAAGAAATTGTTGTGAGAGTTGTGAACCATTTTCATTATTTTAAATTGGGACAATGTTCTTGTAGAGATTATTGAGAAATAGGCACAAAAGTTTAACACAAATATAGAAAAATAGGCACAAAAGTTTAATATTGCACAGAAATCACTGGAACTTCCTTAATATTAGAAATCTAATTATTACTAAATAAATAAATGACTATAATAAATAAATAAATAAATGACTAATTATACTACCAATTGAAGACAATTAATGATTACAATGACTAAATAAATGACCAGTTAACAACAATCAATGACTAAATATACTACCAAATTACCAAATATACTACCAAATTGATGACTAAATATACTACCAAATTAATGACTAAATATACTACCAAATTAATGACTAAATTAATGACTAAAATTTGTTTAGTCATAAATTTTGGTCACGAGATAAATGACCAGCAATAAACTACCAATGGTCACGTGACCAAACTAATGGTCACATGACCAATTTTTGGTATTTTTTTAGTCATTTATTTCTATTTTTCTACTAGTGCTATTTCACTTCAATGGCCGACTCAAGTGCCTACAACTATGGCATTTCATGCAAAGAACGGGGAGGCAAACTGGGTCAAATAGAGGGTGAACATCTTATGACTTTGTGCAACAAGTTTTTGAGGACTGATCACATGTTCTTGGATTCAGTCATGTTTTCTTCTATAGATCTCTAATCTGAGATGAATGTAAGGCTTAGGTTGACGCATGTGTGTAGATCAATGTACTCTTGTTGTAATGTTTTGTTGCATATGAATAAGAGTTGTTTGTTCTTGACATTGTTGTGTTGTTTATCTTTTTTTACTGGTTCAGTAGCTTGATAAGGTTCGTAGGCCTTGACTTGCATCAGTTTTCACTTGATGCTATAGTCAATTTTGCATTACACCAACCCACAATTGCACGTGCATCTTTAAACTTTGCTACATCTTGAAATTTTAGTTTTTCCCTAGCAAGAGCCCTTTTCACACATGCTCTCCATCATGTTCTCCTTTACCATGTCCAGCTTCAAAGAAACTCCACACATTTTGGATATTGTTTTCTTTATGGGCCCTACTTAACCAATAAAATATTCGAGCATTTTTGAATTATCCTATACAATTGTTTGACCATATGAGATGTTGTGTCATATGGATTTGTCTTTATTTTAAGTTGTCATTAAATACTTTGAAACAATACTACACAAACTCTAATGAATGTAACCAATTATCACTCACATAGAAATAATACTCCCTCAAAATTTTCATATCATCTTCTGTATTGTCAACTGCATGTCTATATATAATATGAACAAAGATGGCCACTTGTATTGAGTTATAGTATTGTGACTAAATCTCCTCTTGTGGAGCAAGGGTATAGTCTTATGCAAAGTCAACCACTGAAAGTATAGTTCCAATTGGAAATGTGTTCTTACATCTGCATACTTGTTCATCAATCCACCGAGCATATTGAGAGTGTTTCACATATTTATACACAATCTTATTCTTGAACTCTACGATGAATGCCTGTACACTACTTTGTTCTGTGACTAACTCACAACACTTTCTAGTTTTTCCATCCTTTAATGGATATTGAACATTGTTGAACCTCTTCACATCCACTAATTGTTGTCCAAAAACATGTGAACTACTTTCATGCATGCAATCTACTAACACATTTGAAAGATTACCACATCTATTGCATTGTCTAGAAACACATGGTTTTGAAAAAAAGAATTTCCTATAAGTTATTTCATAAAGTAAACTTGTTATAAACTCCTTAATTGTTGTAGGTGGCACTTTAATACCACATTCCTGCATAATTTGGTTAGTATGCAAAGTACAATGTATATATCGAAAAACAACATAATAATAATGAAATTGCACATGATTTTTACAACAACAAGAGATTCATTGCTTATTAATCTTGACATACCAAGGTTTACATTTCTCAAATGATCTTTGACTTATGCTAAAATTTTATATAACCAAATCATCTAGAAATTTTCTATATATTCTGTTTGAGTCATGTATGAAAGATGTTTTGGATAAGGATCACAATTTTTTGACCCCACCCTTAATTTCAAAACATCTTTAGAATTTGATGAAACACTTGTATTATCATGCCAAAAAATTTCAATCAAAGACCTAATTTGATTATTTAATTTCATTTCAGACCTTGGGAGTCTACTACTAAAAGTCCAACAATTGTTAAATGGATCATCTTTAATACTTACTCTTCTCTTTTCTGCTCTTCCTAAAGTTATAGCATGCACATTTAAATATCCACTTGTCTTACTTATCATTTTTTGCTCAACACTAATTTATTAACTAAAGTAGTTGTTATTGCTCGACATGTTGCATTCTTATCCTTAGATCAACTAGTTTTTCCAATAGAACCATTAACATTAGAAACACTAAACATAACTTGTTCCATTGATTCATCCACCTTTTTGGTTTTTACAAATATGCCTAATTTTTTCATTACTTTTCTCATTTTTGACATTCTCATCAATTGTAATACAAGTTGGCATTGAAATCTAAGAGTTTTTCTATAAAAAATAGCTTATACAATCTATTTGCATGGGTTCGAATTTGTTTCCAAGATATCTTACCACAAAAATCCTTCAAAACATTACTTTCAATTTTTTTAAAAAATATTTTCATTCACTCATACAAGGGTTTTCATTTTCATTTTTATTGTTTTGTTTGTAATGGAAGAATTTATCTCAACAATGTTATATCCAACTTGCTTTAAATCATTAATCTCATTATCATTCAAGGGATTTGAAGACACATTTCATTCTTATATTTGTATTTTCCATATTCTTGACCTCTTCCTCATTTGCATATTCTACATTCACTTCATCCATATTGTTCTCTTCAATGTTCTCCTCTTCAATAGTCATCGAACTAGATGCTACATCATTCTTCATTTTTTTAATCCTTTCTCTCCTATCTCTTTGTCATTTTGCTTCTTTCTTTTGATGTGCTTCAATTTCTTCAAGTATCATAACATTCCTCTTCTTTTTTTGTTGATGTTTATTTGATCCCATGATTACCAAAATGTGTTGATAAAATCAATAAATAATATTGTATTATACTTAGAGTTGGACCCCTTCTTAAAATTTATGAAATAAAAGTATATGTAGATCCTTTGTTTAATATGACATTTGCTTGATATTTGTTTGATCTCTCTAAAAAAATGTCACATCCCTAAATTTTGAATATGTTTTACTTTTTACTTGGATGTAATTAGTAGTTAATTTTTCATGATTTAATGATTTGATGTTGAGTGAAAATGTCATGATAATTCAATGGTTTCATGAGTTGAATATATATTCATAGAATTTAGATATGTGATTCTATGTTATTGTGATTATTTATTCATGACGTATATGGATTTAACTAATGATACACTAATCTCAGTTTGGTGAGTATGAGTTGTACACAGGAAATAGGTTTTTCCACCCTCCAAGAAAGAGAGGGAGAGTATCATCGGAGAGAAGTGAATAGACGTATGGAAAGAACAAGTTGTTACCATCTAAGTCTAGAGTTGTTCAGTTAGTGAACTTTGATAAGTCTAGTAAGTTGTTTTTGACTTTAAGGTCTTAGTTAGTTTCGTTTCGACAATAGTCAATTTGACATCAATTTCTTAAGTACAGATTTTGTTGTAAAACAAGAAGGAATGATTCGACCATCGACATGATATAATCGATAATTGATATTTCCTTGATATAGTCTATATATATATGCTAGTAGTTAACTATCCTTTCTTTGATAATTATCGATTGGAATTTCCTTATATTATATCCTATCAAATTATCCATGTTTATCTATTTTATCGAGTATGTGAGATAGTGAGGGAGAATACCTCAACCTCATTCTCAAATCTTAACATGTATATGAAAACAACATAATGTATTTGTTGTTTATGTTTCTTTATGGTATTATATAAATGTTATGAATGATAATCATTGAGACCTTTTATATTAGTCGATGACCTCTAATTAAAAAGGAGGTTAAAAGATGTGCTTCACTTTGGTTGTGATACATGGTCCTTCGACCCTATTATTCCTCAAACTGTTATGTGAGTGGAGAATCTTTTGACCCAACTAATAGTGGTCTTTAATGACCATTATCTCTCATGCTTTACATGCCATCGTGGAAATAGAGACTTCCATTATTACTATGATAGTGGGTCAATTTTGAGAGTGGGTGCTCTATTAATTATGATCAGGGAGTTCTCTTGAGACACATAATGAATTGCATCAAGAGACAGTGGAGGAATCAACAATGTTTTGGGGCGCATTGAGGAATAAGGATGAGCTCACATGTTCTTTTTTTTTAAACTTATGTTTTTATGATTTTAAAAAGTTCATGATTGATCATCAATCTATAGACTATTTATTTTTGTGTTATGAAATCAATATCACAACTTATCACTGTGTTATGATATCCAAAAACATATGCATATATCTATATCCTACTGTGTCATGATAATTAGCAATGTAGTCTTTATAATGTCACGATGTTGTGAGTATTTGATATTATTATATCTCCATATCATATGACTATGAGAGGAATAGATATGATATATGTCTATCTTTTATACTATATAAGTTGAATGATTTGTGTCTTGCTCACTATAAACAGTGAAGCCGTCAATTTATGACATGATCACCTGTGTACAGTGAAATTGACAATTTGTGTCGTGCTCACTATATACAGTGAAGCCGTTAGTTTATGACATGATCACTGTGTACAGTGAAGTTGATAATTATGTTATGTTCACTATTGTTAGTGAAGTCAATTGTATCCTTATCTTTTATTTTTAAAGCCATGAGCAAAAGTAGCTCTCAAACAGTGAAGAGTCGAGAGCTCTATGGACATCCATAACTGTGGAATGGTTGTTTGTTTTGTCTCTGCGCTCCAAATAGAAGTAGATTATATTTTACTTATGTACATGTCTTAATAATAAGTTGTCATATCTATGAGAAGTCGAATGTTTTTAATATCTTTATGGATTCATGAGTAGTTAGTATACTCTCTAAGCTCGGTGAAAACCAAAGAGTATTAGTTTCGTTTTTTTGTTGAATGCTTAGACCGAATGGCTACATACTCTAATCCTTGTTGGATGAAAACTAGATTAAATCAGTCTCTAAGTAGCATCTTTATTATATATGTATAGCACAATGACTGATTAGCATGTTGAGTTTATCCTGATTAAGCCGAAGGGTAGATGTTCATATTAGAATTTAACTTAAAGTTGTTAATCAAATTTTTAGTTATCAAAGAGTCTACATGAACAACAGTGTGTTTTATGGGGAGGTTGATGTGCCTCTGTTAAGACTAAACTAATAGACTAAGACTGTGAGGAAATCAATTATTGTCTACACTCTATTATTTGAGTAATCTATCACCTATAGATGCATTGCACTTAGAAGAGTGAAGGAAACCAATGATGTTTATTTTCTTTTAAGGCCTATTGAATCTATTCTCCTGATATTATGTTTAAGCCTTTCGAGATCTTTAGTCTCGTGAGATTTGTTTTTCCTCATATAATAAGTGTATAGAAAGGATATGGATATCTTTGAGAACATTTGGAACTATGTTATATGTTTATTTAACAAGATCAAGTATTTACATTATGTAAGAAGATGATCTATCATTCCAAACTTTCCTATATTAGAGAGTGAAGGGTGATTGTTTATATCAATCCATCTTTATTATATCTACCTAGTCTTATTTCCTTTATTAGATTAAAATAGTAAAGTTAGTCAAGAATTGTTATACTTTGACTAGTTTATAATAAGACTTGTCATGGAGAAGGATAACCTTATATAATAGATTTTATGAGATAAAGGTGAATTAGATCAATGACCAAGAAGTCAAGATTTGACAAGTTGTTTGTTATTCACATTGTTATAGATACAACTGATTATTTTTAAAGGTATTATAATGTTGTAAAATTTTAGAATAGGGATTGTAATGAATCCTAGATCATTCCAAAAGGGTTAAAATCCTTTAACTCTTAAGTTAATTTTGATATTGAAATTAGTCCATTATATTGGTCGATACACAAAAAGAGTCGAGAAATCATAGAATCAGACATTATTAAGAGACTATGAATCTCTTTGTTAATTAAAAGTTAATATAAGTTATATAAACCAAGTATGGTTAGATTTGAGTAGAGAGTGTATTGACAAGAAGTCTTAGACCTTGTTAATTGTAGTTATGCAATAAGGAACAGTCAAAAAGATATGTAATTATTGTATATCCTAGTTAAGGACAATATTTTTAAGTCACATGGACTAGGAAATGAATGTAGATGAGATGATCATGACTATATGTACTAGCCAAGTAAAATTAATTGTAGGATAAGATAGTCTTCAAGTCAAGTTAGAGGTGTGTGAACATACGACTACGTTTATAGCAAACGTTTATATATATAGAAACTTTGGCCAAAGTGATGCATTTGTCTTTGCATGCATTAGTCAGTTCACAGTGTCTAGATGGCATGACATGTCAGTATGATCATACTTAGCTAGAAGATTGTCTAGAGTTGTATAGTCAATTAAGTTATGTAGGACACAATACTAGGACTCAAATGACAACTTGTTAAAATCCAAATGTCTATACTCTTCGTGAAGGGTAGGGCCACTTCCAAGAAGGAAGATGTGCAGGGGATCTCCAATTTGTGGTTGGAGGTAAAGCACTCAGATTATGCTCTCCCTCTAAAGAAAAAGACTCACCAATATTTGGACGACAGATATCAAAATTCCAGAGACAGTACTTATTATGTAAAATTTCATGTTATGATATGATGTAAAATTCTATTTTGCCAAAGAGTAATATATTTGAGAATGTAAAGTAAAATATTATCACTAGAGATTATCTTTGAATATAATGAGTTTCAAGTTTGAAAGATTATTCAAAAAAAGACATGTTTTTATTTCCTTGAAAATTGGCAAAGGTTTTTAAATTATATATATATATATATATATAATTATCGAAGGAGCGAAAAAGCAGGCAGGAGCGAAAAAGCAGGAAGAAGGGTTTTACAAGGAGAACGATGGCGGAAAAAATGAAGGAGAAGAAGTGGAATACAAATTAAGAGAGGAGGCACCATTCGTTGCAACAGGAGCGAACGCAGTCCCAATTAGCAAAATTAGGAGAAGCCATTCAGATTTCGCCAAAGGACAGGTAGTTTCGCAGCAGGAGGAAAGGGTTACAATCGATGTAAAAGACAAGGTGGATAAAGACATAAATGCACTGGAACAAATAGCTCTGATAGGAAGGGTGATAGGAAGAAACAAATCAAAACAACAGATCAAGGAATGGATTACAGGAAACTGGACAAAAGCAGAAATGATACATTTCATACCCAAACAATTCTTTGTGGTCAATTTCAAGGAAGAAGCTGACAGAGATAACATTCTGGAGAATGCGCCATGGAAAATAGGGTTGGATTATATTTACACACAGAAATGGAGGCCGAATTTTAACCCGAATAACTTCGATCCTTACAAGGAACCAATATGGATAAGATTATATAATCTACCATTTGAATATTGGTCAGGAGGCTGTTTATACAAAATTGGAGATACTTTGGGAAATACAGTAGAACTGGACATGGGAGATAGCGACTCAATTTACTTTGCTCGAATTAGGTTACTAGCAATCAACAAGATTCCAATGAAGATAATGCTGATCACTTCAGCAGGTACCTGGGAACAGAATATAGAAGTTGAGGAAAGAAAATTCTTTTGTCTTGAATGTAGAAGCAGAAGACATATGGAAAAAGGATGCCCTAAAAAACTTATCGGGAAAAGAACAGAAGACAATATGGATAGGGAGGAGGAATCGAAGCAAACAGAAAAGGAAAGGCAAGGAACACGGGACATAGGAGGAGACATAGATTTACCGGTAGAGTCTTCTAACAGAAATCCTAATTCTCCAATTCTCCAAGAAAAGGAGTTAACAATGCCAGACACGGAAACAAAGTCAGAGGCTAGGCATAGGGAAATTAGAAAAGAACTTGAGGAGGGACATAACACTTCGTCGGCAGGATCCAAGGACTCTGCAAAAGTTGATAAGCAGGGAGAAAAAGATGAATACAGTCCTGAGATAGTTAGAGAGACTCTAGAAGCAGAGATCGGGCCTAACGATGACTGGTTAGATGAAGAAGAGGCTATTGAGGATAGAGAGGAAATTGGAATTATCGATCCTCGACATATTAGCCAAACTGGAGCAAGAGGAACTACGGGCAATGGAAAGAAGTTAGGAAGGAAAACAGATAAGTAGAAAAGAGAAGAGTATGCGGCAGACAAGGGACTTTCGAGCATCAAAAAATACATGCTAAGATCCAAGGGAGGGAACACCTCCCTTGAGAAGCCATGAAGATACTTTCATGGAATG
Source organism: Cunninghamia lanceolata (assembly GCA_027924645.1). Lineage (NCBI taxonomy): Eukaryota > Viridiplantae > Streptophyta > Pinopsida > Cupressales > Cupressaceae > Cunninghamia > Cunninghamia lanceolata. Next base: position 1,060,134 of record BSBN01000197.1, read on the forward strand.
TTAGGGGCTTAAACGCCCCTAACAAAAGGCGCGCAATCAAGTGCCACCTTTCTAAGCTAATGTTGGATATAATCTTATTACAGGAAACCAGATTGTTGAAGGAAGAAGCGGAGAAGTTTACACAGCATTGTAGACCTTTGACAGATATCTTCAGCGAACCCAGGGGTACTGCAGGAGGGGTAGGATTACTGTGGAATCCTTCCAAGGTAGATGTCAAGGAAGTAGAGGTAAATCAAAATTGGATAATAAGAAAAGTCATTTTATATCATGTCAATTTTTCTTTCTGGATTTGCTGTGTATATGGGCCAACCAAGACAGAGGAAAAAAAGGAAGTATGGAATGGCATTTTAGGTAGAATGCAAGAGCTGGGGGAAGAAAGGGTGATTTTGGGAGGAGATTTTAATGCAATTTTAAATTTGGAAGAAAAAAGAGGAGGTTTGAGAACAGTTAACAACGCAACAAAAGATTTTAGGGAGTTTGTTGAAGAAGGCAGGCTAATTGACTTCCCTCCTAAAGAAGGAAGCTTTACATGGACTAATAGGAGGGAAGGCTTTACAAATATAGCTGAAAGGCTAGATAGATTTCTATGAAGTTCGAACTGGTTAGAAACAGATTTAGGAATTGAATCGAGCATTTTGCCATGTTCTATGTCAGATCATTATCCCATAAAGCTGGAAATAGGCCAATTACTTAAGCCAAAAAACTCATATTTCAAATTCGAAAAAATGTGGTGGAGAAATGAGGAACTAATAGATTGTATAGGGAAATGGTGGCTAGAGATTCCAGGAAAGGGAGGATCGGTAAGTTATGTTTTCTGTCAAAAATTAGCACATGTCAAAAAGAGGTTGAAGGAATGGAACAAGAATACCTTCAAAGACATATTTGTAGAAAAAAATAGAGTTGAAGAAGAACTGGAGGGGTTAAATCAGAAAGTTATAAGGGAGGGGATGTTTCAAAATGATTACAAAAAAGAGAAAGAACTTATGGCCGAATGGGACGAATTGTTAGCTAGGGAAGAAGAATATTGGAGAAGTAAAGCCAGAGAAGTGTGGCTGGAGGCAGGCGACAAAAACACCAAATTCTTTCACAACTCAGTCAAATCCAGAAGAATGACGAATAAAATTTCAGAGCTGACTATTGGGAATGGTATTATAATAAACAAAAAAGAAGAAATTGAGAGAGAAATAGTCAGCTACTTTCAAACATTCTTGGCACCTGAGGAGGGTTTTGACTGGTTAAACATAGAGCAAGCTACAAACCATATAGATAAGATAGTAAACGATGAAGAAAGGGAAGCCTTGGAAAAGCCTTTCACAGAGGAAGAAGTCAGGAAGGCAACATTCCAATTACACCCGGACAAAGCGCGAGGACCGGACGGTTTTCCTGCTCTTTTTTATCAAAAATGTTGGCATATCGTGGGCAAGGAGGTCTGGAACATTCTGGAAGATTTTAGAAAGAAGAAAAGATTTGTAAAAGATATAAACAATACAGTAATTGCGCTTATTCCAAAAAAATCAGAATGTAGGAGGGTCAGTGATTTCAGGCCAATCTCATTATGCAACACGATCTACAAGATTCTCACCAAGACAATTGCTAACAGACAAACCAATTTTGGGAAGAATAATATCAGAAAACCAAAATGCATTCACGCCAGGAAGAGAGATTGTGGACAGCATTATTTTAGTAAACGAAGTCATCCACTCGATCAATCAAAACAGACAGAAGAGTATGCTAATCAAGTTAGATGTGAGCAAGGCATACGACAGGGTTAGATGGAACTTCCTTCTTAAGATACTAGAGAAAATGGGCTTCAGCAGATCTTGGCTTGAAGGCATTTACCAGTGTATTTCCACTCCAAGAATGTCGGTAGCTATGAATGGATCGCTATGTGGCTTTTTCGAGATATCACAAGGGTTGAGACAAGGTGATCCGTTATCCCCGTGCCTTTTCGTTTTAATGGCTGAGGCTATGGGGAAAATGATCCAACATTGTCAAAGATCAGGGGGATCGAAAGGAGTCAGGGTAGCTCGAGGATTAACACCAGTCACACACACTCAATTTGCAGACGACACTTTACTTTTCGGGGAAGCGAACCCCGCAGAGGCAGAGGCGATCCGAAGAGTGCTAGACACGTACACGAATCTGTCAGGGCAGGTGGTTAACAAAGAAAAGACAAGAATGTTTTTTTTCAATACCTCTAAAAGATGGCAAAACCAGATATCACAAATCCTGGGTTGTCAAGTAGATACCTTACCAAACAAACACTTAGGGGCTCCTATATTCAATGGAAAGAACAAATCTCAGCTTTGGGAGGAAGTGATCGCTCAGTCTAAAAGTAAAATGGACACTTGGAAAGGAAGATGGTTAACATTAGCAGGAAGGATTACCATGCTAAAATCAGTTTTAGGGGCAGTCCCGACCCACATGATGTCCTGCCTACAGGTTCCAAATAAGGCCAGAACCACCTTGGAGAGTGGTTGGAAAAAGTTCTTGTGGGAAGGATCGAGAGAGATCAAAAGAATACCGTTAATTGAATGGGATAAAGCCACGTGCCCCATAGACAAGGGTGGGATGGGAATGAGAGAACTAAAACTCCAGAATGAAGCATTGGGAGCTAAGTTGGTTTGGAAATTGGCAAAACAACCACAGAAACTTTGGTGTAGAATTATGCAAAGTAAATATTTGGATGATTCTGATCCGAACAGAATTTTGACCATAGCGAATCCAGGGGGTGGCTCGCCTATATGGAATTTCCTCAGAAAATGCAGATCGATAATTTTAGATCATTTGACGTGGAGTATTAATAATGGGAGAAACGCCAACTTTTGGACGGATTCATGGGAAGGATGGCAGTCGCTAGATAGCTTGCAAGAGTTATCAGAATTAAGAGAACAGATGATTCAAGACAGAGGAGAAAAGGTGGCGGACTACTTCGAAGGAGAAGACGAGGCAGGCTTAGTCAGATGGGCGGAACCTAGTAAGTACAATGTAGATTCGGACACCAAAAAGAAGTATGTGGAAATACTTAACGAAAGAAAGATCAGGAAAAACAATGATAGCGATGAGATAATTTGGTGTGGTGCAAAGTCTGGACAATACACAGTTAAGATAGGATATCAATTATTGAAGTTAGACAGAGAAAGCAATTCATTAGATCATTGGCCAAAAAAGATTTGTTGGGACAATCAAGTTCTGCCCAAGGCGGGTGCTTTTCTGTGGACGGTGCTACATAGAAGTATATTAACAGGCGACAAGTTACAGAAGCTAGGGATCTCTGGTCCAAGCTGATGTACACTGTGCAAGCAACATGAAGAGACTCTTGACCATTTGTTTTTAAAATGCTAGGTAGCTGATAAGGTATGGATGTATTTCCTCAGCCTATTAGAATGGAAAGGAGCCATGAATTCTACAATAGTAGATTTCTTGAAAAGCTGGCCAATACTACAACGAAAAGGTTTCTGGGGGAGCATCTGGATAACTATGCCATCCATGATAATTTGGCAGATTTGGAAGGAAAGGAATCAGCGAATATTTGAAGAAAAAGAAATTCCGACAGAAAACTTAATAAAAAAAATAGAAACTGGATTAGTTGAAATACTTAACTCCAAAGCAAGTAGCAGGGGAGGATGTAAGTTTACATGTTGGGATGAGGCAATCATGAAATTATGGCCTGATCTTAAAATCCCGAAAGGGTTGGGAGGAGGGAAGAAAACTAGAGCCCAATCAAGATGGTTGGCTCCGCCAAGAGGTAGACTCAAACTAAATTTCGATGGGGCCTCCAAAGGCAACCCGGGTAAGGCGGGATATGGCTATATTATCAGGGATGAGAGGGGAGATTTTGTCTGGGCAGCTTCGGGTGACTTGGGAGTGGCATCAAATAATATGGCAGAATTAGAAGCCCTATCTAGAGGGGTGATGGACTGCGCTAGGAAAGGGTGGACCAACATTGACATAGAAGGGGACTCTCAAATAGTTATTAATGTTGTCATTAGGAACAATGCAGCAAATTGGAATTTAAAAAAAGGAGTGCAGAGAATCAAGGACGTCCTGCAAAACTTGAATTTTTCCATTAGACACATTTATAGAGAAGCAAATAAAGCCGCGGATTTCCTAGCTAACCAAGGGATCACGAGAGGAGGAAAGGACGTCAGCGATTCAGACATTGCAAGCTGGAATGGGCTTGCTGAGGTACTTGGCTCAGATAAGGGAAAGTCGCAGAAGGTGGATGAGTTGAGGAATCACACATCCGACGGTGGAGTTTAGACAGGCAGATACTTACATTTGGTAGGACGATTCGGATGTTCACGCGATGTAGATCTCTCCAGTGAGACAATGATGAAGGGTACTAGCGTCTTGCTTATTTTAAGCCAGCCGAAGGTTGCCTGGGATTAGAATGGTGGAAGAGGAAGAGATGGCCAGAATAATGGGAGTGCAGTGCCGATGTCTGGAGGAAGGGAAGGAGCAGCAGGTGGGGTGCCTGTTCAAACTCAAAGAAGAAGCTGCCAGAACAGCTATCTTACAAATCATTGGAGGAGGGTCGTGGAGTGGTGGCCATGTACACGATGGTCGTGTATATCAGATTTTCTTCGCCAATATTCAACTGATCATGGGCAGCTCCTTCTATGGGGTGTGTTGGGGAGCGCGGTTGGTAGCTCCAGCCAACCACACGGTAATTATGGGAGAGATTGATTCAGTGGGAGGTGACCGGGCAGAGGAGACACTGAAATCAGCCTATGCAAGGGGAGTCGGATCCAAGAAGGCAAGAGATATCCTCGCTGCTTACAGAGAAGGCATTGAAAACCGGGACATGGAAACCTTTCGTAAGATGCTTCAGGAAAATAAAGGGGAGTTTACTGACGGCCAGATCGGAAGGCTTCTGGAGATGGCGGAAGGCATGATGATGATAATGCACGAGATAATGTAACACACTGGGCTGTTAAAAAGCTAAAGACATAGTTGTTTTTAGTTCTGGATTAGTAAAATGTTGTGTTCTGTAAGTTGTTTTGTATGGCATTCCGGGATGGAATTAGCCAATAAATAAAAACAACGTTTTTATTCTATGTTATAGATCAAAGGGAGCCATCCCCATGATGGCACTTACCAAACAAAATATATATATATATATATATATATATATATATATATATATATATATATATATATATATATATATCTTGTTTATCTTGTTTTAATTACTTTTAAGTAATTTTATGTGTGTAATTTCAAGTAATATGAGAAGGCATGTTACAAAAATATATCTTCTACTTCATTCCATTTGAAAATTATCTGTATGATTGAATCCCTGTAAAAATTGCATAAAATATGTCTTGTTGAGAGCTCGAATTGACACCTGCATATAAAAAATCGTAGAATTTGTCACTTTCGGACGTACTGGTAAAAATGAATGTTGCAGAATATCTGTCATACTACAAATTTATGAAAAAAAATAACGGCTAAATAAGAAACAAGTGCTTGTTTAGAAATGGGTACCTGTTATTTTTAAAATGGGTACCCATTTGTAATGGGCACCTGTTTATAAACGGGTACCTATTTCTAATAATTTAAAATTGCAAACCTGCCAATTTGCATTAGTTTTAGGCTTGGTAAAGGCTTGGAAACCCAAGCCTTATCCTTGGACCTGCAACTAGGAGACCATGAAAACAACAAGAGAAAAAACTAGTTTCACCACTGTAGCTGATGACCTTTTTTTAAGAATATTTTAACAAAATTAAAACCCATTGTAGATTTGAAAGTCTAATTTTCAAATATGTAATTTTTTGTACTGTTGGACATAATTTTCTATTTATTAATTATTTTCTAAGCAAACAAACTGATAAACATGAAATAATATATGTTACTATTTTTTTAATAACTTTTGATTTTGAAAGTTTCTAGAAAAAAATTTATGTCTGACCAATCTTTTTTTTTTTTTTTAAATGGGCCTGGTAAACTTTTTAACGTGACCGGCGACGCTGGTGCGACACGCCCTTCGGCTCCACGCGAATGCTTTTGCCTGGAGCAATGAACCGGTGAGGCCACAACTGGGGGACCTCATCCCCTAGGAAGAACACTTCAAACCCGCGAGCTCATTGGCCCAGCGAAGGCGTAAAGCCTTGTGAGCTCGTTGGCCCAGCGGGGGTTTGAACTCTGGTGGCCGCCACTACATCCTGAGCGACTTAACCACCGAACCATGCCATCATCGGCATTATGTCTGACCAATCTAGACATCATTCTCTACATGAATTTTTTTTAGTGAATTGATTAGTTTATCTCAAATTATGTTGGACATACACGAGGGGTTTTAAAAAGCACTAATTAGGCCATTAAAAAATTAATAAAAATATTTATCAAAAAATTACAAAAAAAATATCCTAACCAAAATTTAACATCATGTGCATCTTTCCACAAAAGGAATTAGAAAAATACCTTCATTTAGGTCAAATTATGTTGGCCGTACACATGCATGCTTTGGCAAAAAATAGGGATATTTTAAAAAACCATTTTTTGTACATCCAATAAAAAACCAACTTTCATCATCTGGGTATTAGAAAAAAATATATATTTGAAAACTAGAAACAAAATCCTACATTTCTTATTTTTACATCATATTAATATTTTATGTGCAAGTTGTTCAAAATTTCACTCCAATTATGACAAAATTTGAAAAAAAAGGAAAAATACTTCCACTTTTTTGCAAAGAAGTGAACTCAACTTCTTGCAATTACCCTGAGGTAGATGGTTTTTCCAATGATCTGTTTGACTAGGGATCCTTCCACATTAAATCTTGGTACTAGAATTATGGGAGAGCATTCCTCTATAGATATTTTGTAACATTACCCATTTGGGCATGAGGTCTGTAGGTCTGGGCAACTGACAAAGTGTGTTGACCAGGTTTTCCATGCCTAGAACTATAACAGTGATTTGAAAATGCTTTATATGCATATGTAACAGATGTAATGTTGGTTGTTTTTTGGTTTTTCTGAACCATACTCTTTGTATCAGCTGCATATGTACCCATATGATCAATAAAATTACTTGTTTTTCCTTTCTCGTGCATTTTTACACCACGTCTTTAAGAAAACATGGGTTTGTTTTGTGAATCTGTGATTCCTTGCATTTCCATTTCCTCTTTGAACTCTATAAGGATTTAAATGAGTATTGTGCATATATATATATATATATATATATATCAAGGGTTTTGAGATTATTTTGTGTATAAATGTTGATCCAGGAGTCATCCACACTAAATCTGGGGCATCACCATTTTTATTTTTAGTTTCCCCTTCTTCCCCTTTTCTTGGTGATTGTTAGAATAGGATTTAGTTGCAAGTTATTCTCTGAACCTTAAGTTCAAAAAGAGGAACCTGCCTTCTGTGGAGGTTTGATCTCATTTGCAAGGTCCCAAACCTTGAGATCAATCCAATGTTTCACTGGATTGTTGTAGCAATAGACTTCAACAAGGGTGCAAATCCAAGTGACAATAGTTTCTATCATACCTGGTGGGACTCCTTACTCTGAGTTAAGGATTTTGCTAAGAGATTTAGTGTTGATCTTTGCATTTTCAATCGTGGAGGCATCATACAGAAGCACTTGGTGACTCTACAAGTTTTGGGTTCAAACCAACCCTACATTTCATGCCTAGGATGGAAACAAGGGCTTCTTTAAGAGGTAACTTTTTTATATTGCATATCATTAACAAATATTCTACTCATATGAGCATCAACAATCCACTTTATCTAGAAATGACATCCACATTAGAAGCCAACTATGGAAGACCAAGGGTCACAACTTAGAATTTCACATCAAATGCCCCTATGGGGATTTAAACTTGGGTCTCCACAATGAGAACCCAACATTTTAACCAATTAAGCCCAATCCCTTGGACAAGAGGTCACTATCAATTTGTTGAACTACCTTTATCTACTTCAAGAAGAATAAATATATTGTCTAGGTCTCCTGTGAGAAGTAATAATAGTGTTGTATCTTCTCCTTCAAGAGCCCAATCCATACCCACCCCCTTGTGTTAGATTCTAGCATTCAAGGAGAAATCTTCATATACCCAGGATAAATTTGAATATCCTCAACATGGTTGTCCCCAGAAATAGAGTTTTGTAGCCTCTAATGGAGGAAGCCTACTTAACCTTCAACAGTATGATGACATTCCAACTTCAGCTTTGAAAGCTATTCCTTATTTTATTGGTGAAAACTCCACCACACCCATTGAACATATTCAATATATAGCTAATATATGCTTTGTTCTTAATATAACTCAAGATAATAGACTTCTAGCTTCTTCTTTGAATGGAAACACACTCCAATGGTATAGAGGTTTACCAACAAATTATATCCATGATTGGGATGAGTTAGGGGACAAACTTTGCCAACATTTTGAGGACAAAAGTGACCATTTTTCTCTAATGAAACAATTAACAACTATCAAGAGATGTAATATCCCGTATAGGATATTTACTAAATTAACTATGTAGAAATTAGCTCTAATACCATTGTAAGATCCTTGTCTTGCCTAACCCAATTTTTTCTTTTGCTGGCCTGAAAATTTCTGATTTGATTTTCTTGCAATGTACTTAGGTTTTTCAATTTTTGCTTTCACCGATTTGTTTGAAATATCATAGAGATGGAAAGGTTGAAATATGATAATCAAATACAATCAAAAGATGATTGAAATGTAACTATTTCAGATTACATAGACATCCAAAAATCATTGCAAACATAATAAAGACATACCCAGATGCAAATATTGACTTCTTTATTGAAATGTGATGGGCTGATTACAAAACAGAGAGGTCTTATATAAAAATCAGACTTGCATATACATGTAGATGATGCCCTAAGTTGATCAAATAGACACACAAATGATCCTGCAATGAAGTAACATCAAATGTCAACACATAGATGAAGAATGCTAATGGAAACTCAAACCAAATTCCAATCAAGAAGTTTGAACATGAAATCTATAGCTTCTGATTTGGAATTAGACATGTGTGTACAAATCTGATGCAAAAGATCAAGTGTAGTAATGGATCTAGGGCTAGCTGCCTAGGCTGGAAATGATAACCAATGAAGAAAAGAGGATCGATCCACTGATATAAAGTTTGAATTAGATGTCTATAGCTGTTGATAACAAAATCAGAGATCAAACCCTAGCTAAAACATGCAAAATACTCCTCCAATATGTAGTTTCTAGGTGTAGGAATGTAGCCATAATGCCCTATATACAAAATATACCTTCATCTCATCAATTCAAGCCACAAAACCTTCTGAATTGAAGCTGATAAATAAAAGTCAGAAGTCTGAAACACAATTCAGTGTGCCCTAGTTTCATTCAAAGCCCAAAACCTTCCTCCAATGCCAAGCAATCCAATTGTAAACCCTCTTCAAACAACTTATAGATAAAAATGTATCAAAATCAAGGCTAAATCTGAATATGAAACTCCAATGCTAGCTGGAAACAAATATCCCTGTCAAACCCTAGCTTGATTGAAGCAAAAACACCATTAAAACTCTCTAGTTAAGCTCTATGATGAACTCCACACGAATTCACCTCTCATGGTGGATTGGGCATATGTCCAAACCACAAAGATTCAAGGGAATGTCACCTTGAACAACTGAAAATTACTTTCAGCCAAGAGCAAATATTCAATACGCAAAATGTAATGCCCCGCCATGAACACCTTAGAGGACAACACATCTGTGCTATGCAATGCAGAATTTTTTTTTTTTGAATGTATAAGATAACAAAGTAATGTTTAACGAATCAATACACATCACTAACTAACAACTTGTCCTCTAAGGTCCCATGGTTGCATTACTTGACAAATCAATTAACCTAATTTAACATACATTATTAACTAATCATTAGTAGATCATTCTGAACCTATTGCATTAAGTCGATAAACATTTACATCTCCATGCCACAACATTAGATAAGTAATTATCAGGATCTAGTTTACAGTTACAATTTCTCTTCACATAGGAGCACAACCTTACATTGTTACATTATCACCTTCTGAATACATCTGAATGCATACATTATAATCAACTGATAACAAGATTAGTACATGAGCATAATATCTGTCTTCATAAACAAGTACAAGATCTGATGCCTGATTCACAAGATAGATCCTCCTCGCACATGAACATCAGCAAGGGAAAAACCAATGGATAAAAGCTCTTCCACCCGACCATGTGGAACCCTGAGGTCCACCCCCCAAGCTAGGAGTTAACATAAGGTCCCCACAACAACATACAGCCAGGTAGATAGAAGACTATAAGAGCAAAGACAACACAAGTCAATGTCATAAACAACTCAACATCACTTCTAGAGGCAACACAACAGTACTTCCAGAGGCAACACTTAACAATTGGGGAGAGTACAACTAGGGAATGCTAGGCTGCAGTAAGGAGAGTGTCATCGCATGGTCCTAGCATGGGTTACCCAGGCTATCTATCACCAGAAGCCGGCCCCCATCTATGGTTACCTCGGCAGCCTCTCTAGGCACCGGCCCCATAGGGTGACACATGCGGAATCAACATTCCTTTCATGAGGACAAGGAAGTTGATTTTGCCAACCACGGCCTTCTCATCTCATCCTTAGCCTGAACGAGCACTATAGGCATGAGTGAGGCATCCAATTATCTTGTTAGTGTGAAAACTACCCAACCCCTAGATTAATTATTAGGTTATCACTTGATTACCAACTTCCAATGGGTTACCCTAGCAGCCACTTTGGGCACCGGCCCCACATTGGAAGCCACTCCCCTATCTGCACCTAGGAGACCCCATCCATCAAGCCATGCACAAACAACATCATGACAACAAGGATACATGAACCATGCAAGGCATTTACCTTCTTGCATACAAGTTTCAACATAAGATATCAACAGAGTAAGGCATGGGTCCTCTTGCTCGATCGTCACATCCACAAGAACCAAAGATAGAGAAAGATAAACATTACATAAAACCAAACAAGTTCAATCCTTTACTTAAACCAATACATTAGTTATTACAACTTTCGAGATGGACTTAACAATCTTGTCATGACATGATAACAACATAACCACCCGAATTGGGTGCCCTAAACGAGGCATAATCCATCTTGCACATGAACCTTTCAACATGAATAAGAACCATAAATGTAAAGGAGTCAACATCACATAAAGCCAGCACATATACAACCATTACAAAGTCACATATTCACAAAAGTCAAAACACAATAACATTTGCCTCTAGAAACTCAATCTTGACAACATGGCTCTATTACAACCTCTGATATGACTTACACAAGTTACACTATCAAAACCCAAATACATTATTTATAACCCTAATTCCAACCATTGTACTTCAATAGATTAAATTTTATCTACATTGTTATGTATTCATGTCGGTTCTCATTTAACCACATTAACCAAATGCAACAATTATAATTCTAACAATAATATTTATTTTAAAACAATAATCAAATAATGATGTATAATTATGAATAACGCTGAATAATAACATTATTCTAAATTTCTAATTTAATTGGGCATTTAACTAAACATCTCTTTCATCTTGGAATAATAATAATAATAATAATAATAATAATAATAATAATAATAATATAAATACCATAGATTATTGAATAGCAAATATTTTCATCCCATAATAAGCATAGGGACCAAAATTATCATAATTTATCGCCAAGAGAAGACAAGATTCACCACCTTTTCAATAGTTATCATTTTCTTTCGTAGGGAGTAAAACCCGAAATAAAATGTTAAGTAAAGACTTTAGAATCATTGATGTGGAGATTAAAGCCTTCAAGTTGGAGAGGATCCCCATCATGCACATGTTATGCACTTAACGTTACATGGCTAAAGAGATTTGCTATAGTTTTGAAGTTTTTCGCTATCAAATAAGATCATGCCATATCGTAAATGCGAATTGGGGAAGGATTGCCATTATAAGCTATCAAGCAAATAAGTGGGCCCCTCATATTTCCAAATAGATGCTATATGACCCTATATTGATATGTCAATGAACTCAATCATAAATGCCACATTAAAGGATCATTCTTACTAATACCAACATGTGTTGAATCACCATCAACACTAGAGTCCCTATAAGTAACTATGTAAGTCTTGAGTACTTTCAACCTGAACAATGGGCCCACTTCACTGATGAAAATAATTTGGGCATGCAGCAACTAAGGATTGGTCCATGCCACAACACCTCAACCCTGATCTAATGACGATTTGGGCAAGTCAGAGTCTTTCATTCAAAAGAGATGTGTTTTTAGCAGTCTTTAAGATGTGGCATACAAGGAAGAGCTTACAGGATCATTTGCTGAGTACATTAGTCTGGGAATTAATGGCATGGTTATTTTAAGTGCTATGTCAATTTTCTGCTTGCAAATCTGAATATTATAAATGGTCAATGCTTTATCAGATACATAGGTTTAGTTGTCATGTGTTTGGTGAGTACTTAAACACTCACCCTTGTAAAATAGATTATAAACAAAACTATGTGTTTCCATAAAATCGTTGGTTTTCAGCTCAGCTTGATGGAGCTCGGTAAACTTATGAATTCAAGAAGTTTTCCAAGCGGTTGAGAGTTGGAGAAAGCAGACCTATATAAAAAGATAAACATGCAACCATTTGGAGATATCCTCTTCCGGCAACCGAGAACTGCCTTTAGTTGTACTTGCAAGTGGGATCTTTTGCTGGCTGTATATTGATCCACTTGTGTCTGAGTAATCAAGTATTGAAGCAGAGTATTTGTGGTATCCATGATCTAAACAGAGATGAGAAGTGTTTGAACTTGTTGTGAGCCTAAGTTGCTGGGATTTGCTTTTCAAGATTTGTTTTTGAGTGTGACCTGCTGTCATAGCCTGTGTGGCTAGAATAGGACTGAGACTGCCCTTTGTGTTGGGGTAGAATCTCATTTGTTATTTAATTGAAATCTGAAGATTTAATAACACTTTGTGTACACTTCTCATTGAATTGTTTTGAAAGTTTCTGTAGTGTAATTGTGTTTGGTTTATGCTACCTGGAGTTTGTTGAATTTGTCTGACCCACTCCAACTACTGTGCCAGTGCAACTTCATCCAGGGTCATGCTATATTCTGGTTTGCAGGAAAACTGTACTTTCTTATGTCAGTTTTTCCATAAATCGATTCTTAACAAACTGCACGTACATGCAATCTAGGCACTAAATTTTCTTGGATGGCAGCTGCTCCTATTTTTTTTTTTAGCATTTTCTTAGGGAAGATCCTAAGAAGCTTGATACTTCCCAATCATGAATTTTAGTCCACATCCATTTACTCGCAAGTACATCCAAAAATGTAATCCTATCTTCCCCAGTTACGGAGGAAAAACTTAAGAATAGTGTTTTCTCTTTCCCTCGAGACAAAGTTCTTGGGCCTCAGGGCATTCGGTGAAGAATTGTCGGGGAATTTTTGTCAAACAATTCATGTGCTTCATGCATGCTTCTACATTTTGAATACATGTGTACCAGTTGCACTTGCTTAAAAGTTTTTAAGGCTATCAACGAACCCGCTTTGATTACATGCATAGAGTGTGCTCCCATATTTGCATAGCATTGTGAAAACTGTCCAAACTCAATACATTCCATCCATAAATGTTGCAGGCTTCCAGGAGTAAGCCTGATCCTAGGGGGGAGGATGTAGTGCCCCTCACCTTGTCTCCTGTCAGACTGATGGTTTTCCTAGTAGGATTAGACACTATGACACTCTATTGGATGATGGACATATTTGATGATTATAGATTAGTGTTATTCTGAGTTTAATGCGTTATTCGATCATGATTATGATGACATCTGTTGAAGTTTTAACTATTGGTATTTTATGTTTTCACAGTTGTATGGACATACTAGTTGTGGTGGATTAATTTAATTCAGAGCTTTATGTTTTATCTAATCTTTGTGATGATGTTACTATTGATAACTGCTCAGTAGATAGTTGTCATGTATAAAGTAGTGACTCGTCAATGTGCTTATGTGAATGGAACAGTGTCGCATTACTCATGTTTGAGTACCCTACCACGCTGTGACTTCCATTCACTGTATGATTATATATATTTTCATGGTTGACTGTGTGGTTTGCTGCAGGATGCAGGTACCGGGCATCAACTCCACCTGAACTAGTAGGTTTGAGCGTGCCCTAGCCAATGGAATTGTTGATCAGAGTTAACCTAAGGTCCCCTGCTCAGTCAACATCCTCGAAGAGGATGAGTTCGTAGTACTGTATCCTGTTGTCATCGTCTGTTGAACTATTTGTTCCTACGTCTGGGTCACGTCTTGTGGTCTTGTATGAAGGTCAGGTGCCATCTTGTAGGTTGTGCTTGCCGTAGTCATAATGCTTGATTTAAGTCTGGGGCATGTTTCATTAAATAAAGATTAATTTCAAGTTAAAATTATGAATTGTTTACGAAACATAAACAATTCAATTATGATATAATTGTAAATATTAAAATAAGTAACACAAGTTGTAAATCAAAATATAATTTGTAATATTACAATTTAATAAATAAAAAAAAAATTCCGCATTGCATAGCACAGATGTGTTGTCCTCTAAGGTGTTCATGGCGAGGCATTACACAAAATATCAAATGACCAAAGATGTGAAAAATGATGCCAACGACCTCCTTTTATACCTTTTTCCTTGGATGCCCATATAAATCATTATTTTATTATTTTTGAAATCCATCGCCAATATCAAATATTGTATTTGATATTTATTAAATATTTTTGCTTATTTTTTCCAATTTGGATGACCCACCAAAATAACAAAATAATATTATTTTATTATTTTTTCTTTTTCTCCCTTGAGCGCCCATTTAGTGGAAAATAATATAATACTTTAATATTAAAATATTATATTTTAACTTTATCTCCAATATTTCATTTTTCCACCTATTTTTTTCCATTTTCCACCTCTTGGCATAATATTTAATTAATTTTCATTTTTCTCCTTGGCTAAATATTTAATTAATTTTGATTTTTGCATAAATATTATTAAAATATAAAAAATCATCTCCAAACTTCATTTGGCCAAGGAAAATTCATTTTTGCCACTAAAAACCCACTTTCCATTCCCCAAGCTTTAAGTTATCCAACTTTTATTCTTTCCATCCTTCGATTTGCCTTGACTGAAAATAACATTATTTTGGCTTTATAAAATATTATAAAATACCACTATCCAAAATTAATATTATTTTATTTAGTTGAGCAATATTCTCTTTGTCAAACCTTGACAACATTTGTTTTTCCCACCAAAAATGGGGACATTACAAGTCCTCCCACCCCAAGATTGCTTGCCCCAAGCAATCGCAAGTACCAAATTAGAACTAATCAATACCAAGATCCCAAATTCATCTAGGCTATCCATGCATACTCACACATACCTCCTCAAAGCTGCTAATGTAAAAGATCCTGGGACCACTTCCGATGTTATAAATTGATGCAAACTCATCATTATTCCATCTCCAATGGTTGTAGTGACAAATCCATACCATGATGTAATCAATCAAATCAATAATGAATATATAGATGCCAATCAATGTACCATCAATGCTGAAAATCATTCTAACACTGGATAGTATCATAGTGTTGTGATAGATGTCAAACACAAGTGCTTGGAAGAAAGTATCTAACCCTGATATATTGTTGTTATAAATCAGAACAACAATATAAAAACTAAAAATATCATCTATGATGATGCAAAAAGTGCCATCAATAACATAGAATGATAGGAGATCATCACCATACTCATCTCCAAAAATAGTGTAATAATCCCAACTACTCCAATATGTCCAAGTAGCTGATATCATGCATGTATATTCAGAAAATTCTATACCTAGCAATATAGGACATTCATCAATCAATAATGTATTAACAAAAAACCAATGCTCTCCAAGAATGGTTTGATCTTCACTCAAATCTGATTCAGAATTTACTTCATCTATCCATGTGTTCATATCATTCTAGCTGGTTCTAAACATGTTGGCATACTATTATCTTGTTCCCTCATGCTTGAAGTCTTCATTAAGCCCTCCAAATGACATGTCTCATCAACCTCATCACCACAATCATGTGAACAATGTGAATTTTTTTATTCATCTTCCCTTTGAAGGAAAAGGCTTCTAAGGTAGGCTTCCCTTTCTTGTCTTGCTAGATCTATGCAGTTGACTTGTTCTTTGACTTCTTGAAGGTGTTGTTTTGCATTGACAGCCATCAATTTAGCCTCCTTGGCTCTTTGTATCGACTCCTCATTCATTCTTTTGGACTGCTTTACTTCTTCTATGCCAAAGTACACAAATTCAGTACTCTTATGGTTAACATCTTCATTAAAAGCTTCATGTCTAACACTTTGATTTTGGATGCCATCAATAGGAGATACAATAACACTAACTTCATGAATGTTAAAAAAATCAAGAATGATATCATACCACTCCATAGTGTTTTCTTCTCAAACATCAAATGCTGATCCCATACAAGTCTCTCCATGTGAATCACATATGTCAAGGTTGATCCTTGTGGCTAACATGTCCTCAATGGCTATGTGAGTGCTATCAATTCTTGTCAATGCTTGTACAACCTTGTCATTTGAAACCACACATTGATTCTTAATACCTTGTAATGCCATAAGCTCATGATCGAATTCATTTAAGTGACTTGGGCTGCCACCTAAGGAATTTTCTAGTTTGCTCTCATAAGTATGAACAATGCCACTTTACAAACCACTCACATCACAAATTGACTTATTATCAACATGATGAAAAGGTGATGGAGCAATGTTAGTCTCATCACAAGAACCCATACCTTCGTGTAACTGATCTAACATGGTTGGTTTGTCTTCAACCTTCACGTGCTCTTCATCTTGGGTTTCTTCTTCTTCAAACTTGTAGTCATCATGAAGTGTCATGATCTCTTCCAATGTAGATGTTTAGGTTGCAAGTCACTTAAAAGTAAATCACTTGTATACTTATCAAACTCACCATGGAGACTTCTAGAAACTTCACTTGTTGATACATCGAATGATTTTATTTCATTTTTCTTTTCTTCTTCTTGTTGTGCAAAAGACATGACAGTGTCATTAATTGTTATTGGGATTGCATATAAGACTTTTTGAAATCATTCATGCCATTCATCAACTCTTTCAAAAATCTATCTTTCGGAGTCGAACTAACCTTCTTTGGTGAACTTGAACTTCCTCTAGCCATTGTTGTCTCTGATTTACACCCTGTTATATAAACTGATTTGCAAACTAAATCCACGACTTTGATTTATAACCCACAAGCTAGCAAGATCAAGGCTCTAATACCACTATAATATCTTGTATAGGATATTTACTAAATTAACTATGTAGAAATGAGCTCTGATACCACTGTAAGATCCCTATCTTATATAACCCAAATTTTTCTTTTGTTGGCTTGAAAATTTCTGATTTGATTTTCTTGCAATGCACTTAGGTTTTTCAATTTTTGCTTTCACCAATTTGTTTGAAATATCATAGAGATGGAAAGGTTGAAATATGATAATCAAATATAATCAAAATATGATTGAAATGTAACTATTTCAAATTACATAGATATCCAAAAATCATTGCAAACATAATAAAGACGCACCCAGATGCAAAGATTGACTTCTTTATTGAAATATGATGGGCTGATTACAAAACAAAGATGTCTGATATGAAAATCAGACTTGCATATACATGTAGATGATGCCTTAAGTTGATCAAATAGACACACAAATGATCCTCCAGTGAAGTAACATCAAATACCAACACATAGATGAAGAATGTTGATGGAAACTCAAACCAAATACCAATCAAGAAGTTTGAACATGAAATATGTAGTTGCTGATTTGGAATCAGACATGTGTGTACAAATGTGATGCAAAAGATCACCAAAAACCTCTCCCAAGTGTAGTAATGGATCCTAGGGCTAGCCGCCTAGGCTGGAAATGATAACCAATGAAGAAAAGAGGATTGATCCATGGATATAAAGTCTGAATTAGATGTCTGTAACTACTGATAACAAAATCAGAGATCAAACCCTAGCTAAAACATGCAAAATACTCCTCCAATATGTAGTTGCTAGGTGTAGGAATGTAGCCATAATGCCCTGTATACACAATATACCTTCACCTCATCAATTCAAGCCACAAATCCCTCTGGATTGAAGCTGATAAATAAAAATTAGAAGTCTAAAACACAATTCAACATGCCCTAGTTTCATTCAAATCCCAAAATCTTCCTCCAATGCCAAGCAATCCAATTGTAAACCCTCTTCAAACAACTTATTTATAAAAATGTATCAAAATCAAGGCTAAATCTGAATATGAAACTCCAACGCTAGCTGGAAACAAATATCCCTATCAAACCCTAGCCTGATTGAAACAAAAACACCATTAAAACTCTCTAGTTAAGCTCTATGATGAACTCCACACGAATTCACCTCTCATGGTGGATTGGGTACATCTCCAAACCACAAAGATTCAAGGGAACATCACCTTGAACAACTGAAAATTACTTTCAGCCAAGAGCAAATATTCAATATGCAAAATATCAAATGACCAAAGATGTGAAAAATGATGCCAATGACCTCCGTTTATACTTTTTTCCTTGGATACCCATATAAATCATTATTTTATTATTTTTGAAATCCACCGCCATTATCAAATATTGTATTTGATATTTAATAAATATTTTTCCTTATTTTTTCCAATTTGGACGGCCCACCAAAATAATAAAAAAATATTATTTTATTATTTTTTCTTTTTCTCCCTTGAGCGCCCATTTAGTGGAAAATAATATAATATTTTAATATTAAGATATTATATTTTAACTTTATCTCCAATATTTCATTTTTCCACCTTTTTTTATTTTTTTCCATTTTCCACCTCTTGGCATAATATTTAATTAATTTTCATTTTTCTCCTTGGCTAAATATTTAATTAATTTTGATTTTTGCATAAATATTACTAAAATATAAAAAATCATCTCCAAACTTCATTTGGCCAAGGAAAATTCATTTTTGCCACTAAAAACCCACTTTACATTCCCCAAGCATTAAGTTATCCAACTTTTATTCTTTCCATCCTTCGATTTGCCTTGACTGAAAATAACATTGTTTTGGGTTTATAAATTATTATAAATACCACTTATCCAAAATTAATATTATTTTATTTAGTTGAGCAATATTCTCTTTTTCAAACCTTGACAACATTCATTTTTCCCACCTAGCTCAACCAAATACATTTAGACCAAAAATGGGGACATTACAACCCCTCATGAGTTTATGGTGGATTTTAATTTTAGATTTCAAGAGACTTGGGATAGAATCCCACCTCTACTAAAGCCCTCTCCTAACACAACATTCTTGTATTATTTAAGGTCTTTAAATAGTGATATTGATATCATGATTCAGTCCATGGGAGCAAATGTGTTACCAAATGCATATGATATAGCAATAAGGGCAGAAAATAGTGTAATCCAAGCTAGAAAAGTTGCTTCCAGGCCTCCCATGCCCTTATTCCCAAAAAAACATGTCATTCAACCAAGTGTAGCACCCATTCCTACAATAGTTAGCCCATCTACTTCCTTGGTTACCCCTTGTAATGAGCTGCATGAAGTTAAGGCACTACTAAAAAAAATTGGAAATGAATTGGTGGCCTTGAAAAGGTAGCAAGCACAATCTAGCAAACCATATCAGCCTTTCAATCAAGCTTATCAGTCTAATAGCCAGCCATACCAAGGTAATGTGTGAAGACTGAAAGGAAGCAAGATATGCAGAAATGCTTCCTACGCTGATCTACTAAGGAAAGATTTATGTAAATTTTAACTTTTACAATTACAGATTAAGATGCACATTAACTGAAAGGTAATAACAACATCCAAATGCAAATACAAAATTCACAACACAAGATATACATGGGGAAAACCCTTTTGGGTGAAAAACCCCACACTCCAAAACCTGCACAATGTATTATCAAATCAAAAGATGATTACATCACACTTGTAATGCAAGCTCTTTAAAGAGTACACAATATTGATTCTCATTCGCATCCCATGACCTTTCACATTCTCTAGCTACTTATTTATCAAGCCTCTTTGGTGGTTATCCAATGTTTTTTTTTCCATGTCGGCCAATAACAAACTAACTGTTGACACCTTTATTAAATATAGGCCAATTTTTTCTTTGGGGACGCTGCTCCCAAGCCTTTGGCCAAGGGTGCTGCCCCCAGCAACCCCCATTGGGAGTGTTGCCCCCAGACCCCTACCATGTGCTCTGCAAGAGGGGCTCTACCCCCCTTCACTCCCTTGTTAATTATTGTGGAGGAAACCATGGCTGACAAAGTCACCAAAGATTTATCTTGATGTGTAATGTCCCCTTTGAAATGATTAATAATTATTTCCTAACAATTCAAATATTACAAATTAGAGTTAGGTTTTAGGAATTACCATTAGTAAGCTGTATAATCCTTGTGCTTTCATCCTACAATCATGACATAGAAAAAACATATATACAAAATATGGTGATACAAATATATCTCTTAGTGTTAGATGAGACATGATTTGCATTCAGATTTATAATCAATAAAGATCATCTATTTGTCTCTATGCAAATTATTCAACTTATAATGCATTCAATATCAATTATGCCCCAAGTCTTAATCCTTATTATCTTTCTATTGCTCAACCTTGGACGAGGATTTACTTGCCTAGGGTGTGATGATACCAACTCAGGATTTACTCTGCCTCTCCCTAGCAAAACCTTGCTTGTCCTAAGATCGGAGGTGATAGAGATTAATAAGTCTTAACTTGGTCATACTTCGATATACTTCAATGTATAAAGAATCATACTTATCCACAACATGCTATATTTTGGTTATATCCAAATCTCAATCTTATTCTTCTTCTAACCCTTAACCATGAATGAGGATTTACTTGGTTAGGCACGATGATACCAACCCAGGATTTACTCTGCCTCTCCCTAGCAAAACCTTGCTTGTCCTAAGATCAAAGGTGATAGAGATTAATAAGTCTTAACTTGGTCATACTTCGATATACTTCAATGTATAAAGAATCATACTTATCCACAACATGCTATATATTGGTTATATCCAAATCTCAATCTTATTCTTCTTCTAACCCTTAACCACGGATGACAATTTACCTTCTTAGGGTGCGATGATACTAACTCAGGATTTACTCTGCCTCTCCCTAGAAAAACCTTGCTTGTCCTAGGTTATAGGTGCTAGACATAATAAGCATTGGATTTGAACCACCGAATGTGTTATGGATATAATCTATGTTTCATAACAAGTTTACCCTATATATATATGAAAAATCTTTTAAATTCTTTATATGTAAATTTCATCTTACTAATCACAGATCATATATATAACTTTAAGATATTTCTTACCTTTAAAAATCTATAAAATTTCTTCAATGCACTGTTGTACCTTTGTTGTATCTGAAATATTATTTTCCTTTATTCTGCTATCACTTCATATGCCTTTCTTATATTATGTTCTTGTGTGTCTTCGTAGGGAGAGAAGACTCCCCTTTAATACCCAAATGATGTAGGAATGGATGTGTCTTTTTTTCCCAAGAATCGCACCCCTTTTTGGTGGAACGCTAGTATGCCCCAACATCGGTGCTTAGGATTATATATTGATTTATACTTATATTTATTCTATTATGGATTATATATATATATATATATATATATATATATATATATATATATATATATATATATATATGTATGTATATTCAGTACTTTATTTATATTTATATTTATTCTATTATTGATTATGCATATATTTTATATTTATATTCTTTTTGGTGGAAGGCTAGTCTGCCCCAGCATCGGTGCTTAGGATTATATATTGATTTATACTTATATTTATTCTATTATGGATTATATATATATATGTATATTTTATATTTATATTATTAGGAATTCATTATATGGAAAATTATTTATATTCAACACTTAAATAATAATAACAAAAATATAGATATGTTATTTGTGTCTTTATTGAATGAAGTAATAAACTTAAATAAAATACTTAATAGATTATAAGCATGGGGAGATGACATGCTGCATGTGCACAAGGTGTTGACACATGGCACAACTATACCAAGTCAACATGGGATCCTACAACATAGTGTTGAATAAATAAATACAACATTAGGAACTTGCAAAGGTTGAGACACCTTAATTCCCAACAAATACATAATCAACCCAGTTATGCTAAGACTCTATGTTGACATGTGTGTCCAGCGCTCCCCATGATGTTTCATGACATGGACTAACTACCTCTCGTGGATCCTAACTCTAGCGATTGTAGTAGAGATTAATGCCTGCGGGTTTTGGTCTAACAACAATCGTAGGCCAATAATTGGTATTAGAGCCAAAGGTCTCGAGTTTGAAACTCCCTGAGTAATGTTGGGGGGAAGATTGTTGGCATGTGCATCCAGCGCTCCTCGTGATGTTTCGTGACATGGACTAACCGCCTCTTGTGGATCCTAACTCTGGTGATTGTAGCGAAGATTAATGCTTGTGGGTTTTGGTCTAACGACAATCGTAGGCCAATACTCAGAATGTTATAAACCCAACTATTGCAGGCACATCTGGAGCTCTTGTTCCCATTCAAAACAATTTGGCCCAAGACAATGAATGTTGCTATCCATGCAATCAACCCCATAGTCAAATTTTATGCCAAAATGGACAATTTAGCCAAGCTTTGGTGGTCCAAAATCCATTAGTGCTTTTAAAACAACAAGCTGGGCAAAGTCAAGAAGTTATGGGAGGACAAGAACAAATGAAAAATGAATCCATGCTGATGAATTGGTTGGAGGATGATTTTTGTGGTGTTAATCAAGAAACAAATCCAATAGCACACAATACAAGATCAAAAAGGAGAGCAACAAAGGATGCATCAGCTCCCATGGTTGGTCAAGCATCAACCTATCATACATCCTTAGTAGCTGTAAAAGGTGTAGCAATTAGAACTCCTCCAATAAAAACAAATCAGGTTGTTGGTAGAGTGAATCAAACACATGTACAACAACATACCAATCAACAAACAAAAATAGACACTACCACTACAAAGATTCCTCCAAGGTTTGGTCACATTCCTTTCAGTGTGGTGGACCAGATGAAGGAAACTAATCTAAACGTCACTATGTGGGAAGATTTGTCTATCCCAACTCAAAGGGATTTACTACAAGAATCCTTGAAGAGCTTCAATCAGCCTGCTAATGACACAACAAAATAAATTATAGAAGCTCCGATCTGCCTAGCTGTCATCCAAAAGAGGAAGTAAACACAAGTAAAAATACTAAGCCACCTCCTTTCTATGTTTCCTTGATTATTGGTGATAATTTAGTGCATAATTGTATGATTGATTTTGGGGCTGGTAGCTTTTCATGCATAAAGAGGTAGCTGACCAACTTGGAATAAAATATGAACCTGTGAGCAAAGGAGTAGTGCAATTAGATGGCACTGCTATCAAAATAGTAGGGATTATTAAAGATTTAAAGCTTACCTTGCATGCATGCCCTAGTTATACTGTTTTGCAAGACATTTTAGTCATTGACCTTCCTCCATATTTTCCATTTGCCTATCTAGAGACTTCAAATCTAAAATAGGTGGGTATTTATCTTCCGATTGGTCCCATATATTATTTAGGACAAGGTATGGCACAAAAGTGACCATGAAGGGTAAGCTTATATCCAAAGATCACATAGAGCCTTATTCTCCTACTCCCATCAACATGAACTACATAATACATGACCTAGAAGAAGACAATAGTATACTGGAAGAAATTCTAGACATACTACTTGATGAGTGGGGAAGTAGTCTTCAAATTAATCCTCTTGATCATGTAGAATAAATAGGGTTGGGCACTTATTGTATCCATGCAGAAGATGTCATTATTCCTAACCTTATGAAGTCATAGAAAGATTTGGGTGGAGAATGACAAATGTATTTTGATGGCTTCAAAAGCAAGAATGGAGCAGGAGAAGGTGTCGATGTAGCCTTAATTTCACCCCAAAAGAAAAAATATTTATTTACTTTTGGGTTTGATCAGTTTAACTACACTAATAATGTAGATGAATATGAGGCTTTGATTCAAGGAATGTAGCTAGCACATAAGAGAGGAATCAAAGCCTTGGAAGTATTTGGTGATAGCAAGCTGGTTGTCTAATAAATCAAAGCACAAAGCACCTCGAAAAATGACTTGTTAAAGCCATACAAGCATAGGGTGTGGGTTATAATTGAAGACTTTGATGCGTTCAATATCTAGGTCATCCCCAGAGAAAAGAATAGAGATGTAGATAGGCTAACAACAATGGGTGCTCAGTTTGATATTCCCAAGAATATCACACAAGATTTAGACCAGCACATGAATGTATTAGTAAGGCATGTTATCTCAGGTAATGTGATCAGCTAGCAAGTGTTTGAGAATGACTAGCAAATTTTCAATTTCCTACAAGAAGAGGCAGAATTCTCTATGAGAAATCAGATTAAATTCCAAGACCAAATTGGTGAACAATTCATTCAGTTGAAGACTAACAAATTGCCCAAAGGATTAACCACCTTGGAGAAAATTTTCAACACTGATGACCAGACTAGAAAAGAAAAGATGAACATGACTACCAAAAAAGAAGAATATGAAGAGGTGGCAATTGTACAGGGAAAAGTTCTGAAATGTGGCAAGGTATGTAACCAAATTAAAAGGATAGACTTAATTGATCTTTGTAATGAATTTGATGATATTATTTCTTGGGATTATAAGTATCTTAAATGTTTTGATCTTGGTTTAGTCCAACATACCATAGTTTTAGACCTTGATGCAAAGTCTATTAGGCAAAAACAAAGACCAGTGAACCCTAAAATAGAGCCATTAATGATGAAGGAGCTATTTAAACTCTTAGAGGCTAAAATCATTTATCCAATCAAAGATTCCTCTTGGGTGGCTATTATTGTTCCAGTTAGGAAAAAGAATGGGGAAATTAGACTGTGTGGGGACTTTAGAGACCTAAATAGGGCCTTCCCTAAAGAACACTATCCACTCCTATCCATGGAAAAAATCTTAAAAATCATAGCTGGGGCTGAAAGGTTCTCCCTTCTAGATGGATACTCAGGACACAATCAAATCCTTGTAAAAGAATCAGACCAATTCAAAATAGCCTTCACTACTAAGTGGGGTACTTTGTGGTGCAAGGGCACCCCTTCAACTGGATCAACATACACAAGAGGGAGAGGAAGAAGACTAATATAGTTTTTGACATTTTATGTTACCTTATAGCATCTTCAAAAATGTAACATTCTCTGTTAGCATTTCATGTTGGTAAACTCCAAACTTGACATTTATTGACAGTTTGGATTAAGGGAAAGATAATCAAGGTGTCTTAGCTTTAAGAGTTTTGCTGTCTTATGCAAAACAGATGTCATTTGTAATAGATTAAGGGTTTCCACCTATAATTTTGAAAAGATCAAATCCTAGAAATAGAGGGGAATGTCAGTCCCTCGCATTGGGAAAGATAAAAAGGGGAAAACCTTTTGTAGAGGGGACGGTGGTAGTTTTTGGGTTTGGTCTCTGAACAGTCGAAAATGTAATTCTGAACATCAAGGAGGAATATAAGTTTTGCAATTTATTTTCTTTCCAGATTCTGAATACTGTGTAGATATCTAGTGTAGATACTCTATGTAGAAATTCATTCTATGTAGGGTTTGTATATAATTTAGTTTTGTGTCTCTGTGGTCGAATTGAGTGGATAATTCCATTCCACTGGTAGATTTTTGGGGAAATTAGTGGAATGGACTTGTAGATTAATTCCCCATCTTTGTTTATTCGTTCTAGGTATGGAAGGTTAGAATCGCAAAACCACTTCAAGCAATCTCTCTGTGTCTCTCGTTGTTGCAGTTTCCATTGGTGTATATGTCCAGCGTATATTGATTAGATGCTTTGTTGTTGTATGGCAAGAAGACATCAGTTCTGAGTGTCTATTGTTTGTCATAGATAACCTACGGATGTATTTTGCATTTAAGTCGTCGGCGCGAGCTGTAGGGAAGTCTGGCCGAAAGGGGTTGGCGTAGGAGTTTCGGTGGGACATGAGATATCGGCAGAAGGGAGAAAAGTGGCACCGACGATAGGCGGTCTCGCCGATAGAGTTAAGGTCATCGGCGAGAAAGGAGGCATCGGTGGAAGATTTCAACAATGGGCCGACGGTTGAAGGTCATACCGATCGGGGAGATTATTGTGGAGTGTCGCCGATGAAAGAGGTCAGCATGACATTCAGTATCGGTGAACACTGAAGAAAGGTGGGCTGATAGTTATTGTCTTGTTGATAGGCAAGAGGAGAACTAATTCGGCGAGACAAAAGGAAATGTCTTATCGACAGCAAGGGAAGAGTATATTTTTAGTCTCTGTTGAACCTCGCCGTTGAACCTAGCCATTGAACCAATCGTTCAAACCAACAGATAGAAGTCTCACCGAAGGAGAAGGTTGAACCTCGGTGTTGAACCTCGCCATTGAACCATCGGATTGAACTGGTTCATCGGTTCAATGGGTTCGTATATTTCGGTGAGACATTGCGTGGTCCTGCCGATGGAAGGCTCATCGGGGAGAAATATGCATCGGTGAAGGAGTTTTTAGCTTGACCGACGGTGGACTGTCTTGCCGATATATTCTCAATTTGCTATCTTGTAGGCTCCAAAGGGTCTTTGACCCAGTTCATTATGCTTCTACTGGGCTGTACTCTGCATCAAGTGGTATCAGAGCTAGAGAAAGCTCTAGGAAAGGTTAGTGTGAAAATTTCATTTCTGAAGTTATTTGTTCCATCTAGTAGTAGAAGGAGAAAGCAGAATGTTGGAAGGAGAAGCCTCGAACACTCTTCCAGCAAAAATGACCAATGTTGAATTGACAGCCTTGGTGAAGAAGCAAATAGCAGAGAGTAGAGCTGATAGAGTTTAGAATCAGGCATTGAAGGAAGAACTAGAGAAGCTGAGGGAAAGAGTGGAGAGAGGGGAAGAAAACTCTGGTGAACAAGAAGATGGGGATGAAGAGGAGACCCCAGAGCAAGAAGAGCTAGAGGTTCCTGCAGACCAGAGACCCTTACTCAATGCCCTCAAGTCCATGGAAAGAAGGACGATGGATGTGAAAATAGACCTGCCAGTGTTTGCAGGAAAAATGGAACCTGATTCAGTAATGGAGTGGATAGACTGCTTGAATAATTTCTTTGAGACAGAAGAGATACCAGAACACCAACGAGTGAAGATGGCTCAGTCCAAAATGAAAGGAGCTGCACTGACTTGGTGGAATTTCATCCAAGATGACAGGGTGAAAGAGGGAAAGAACAGAGTTACAACATGGAAGAGAATGATGGTATTGGTGAAGGAGGCCTATGTTCCATTGGATTACAATATCCAATTACATAAGAGAAAACATAATTTGAAGCAGAAGGAGCTAGATGTCAGCTCATACACAGAAGAATTCATGAAATTGTGTGTAAAAACAAAGGTAAGGGAAGATGAGGAAGAGAAGATAGCAAGATACCTCAATGGATTGAGACTTAACATCCAGGAAGACTTAAATCTGCATAATACAGATACAGTTCAAAAGTGCTATCAATTAGCACTCAAAGTGGAAGAAAAACTAAAGAGAAGGCATGAGCAAAATCATAGAGGTAGGGGAAGACAGCAGAGAGGAGGAAGAAGTCCTTTTAGAGGCAGAGGATTTGGATACCAGAGTGAATCCAACCAAGAGACCAGCAGAGGAGATAACAGTCAGAACCAAGGAGGAAGCTACAATCCAAGGGGAAACTTCAGGGGCAGAAGACCACCTTTTAGATGAAGATTTCAGGGCAGAGGACCTATCAGATGTTACAATTGCAACCAAGAAGGCCATATAGCCAGCAGATGTCCAGCAAAGGCAACAAGTTCAATAGGAGAGAGGAGGATCAATCTGATCCAAGAACCTGATTGTCAGAGTGTAGCAAGCTCAAGCACTAATCCAAGTGTGAATGCTCCTAACAGTTATGGGTATCCTGAGAATGGAGAATCTTTGATGATTAGGAGAGCAATGACCACCATGAAAGTGCCTGGAAAAGAACCTCCACAAAGGAAGTCTCTCTTCAGAACTACTTGCAAGGCAGGAGGAAAGGTATGCAAAGTTCTGATTGACTCTGGATCTACTGAAAATTTTGTATCCATTGAGATGGTAGAAAAACTTAAGCTTAGGAGACTGCCACATCCTTGCCCTTATAAAATTTCATGGCTTACCCAAGGACAGCAAACAGTTGTAGAAGAACAAGCTTGGGTAGAATTTCAAATTGGCCCATACAAGGATAGGTTATTGTTTGACATTGCCAAGATGGATGCTTGCCATCTCCTATTTGGAAGACCATGGCAGTATGATTTAAATGCATACCATGATGGAGTTAGGAACACCTATTCCATCACCAAGAATGGTAAGGTGATAGAATTGATACCATTAGAGGAGACGGAGGTGGAGACAAAAGGAAAAGAGGTTAAAGTGATGATGGTAGAAGGAAGATAATTCATGAAAGAGATAAGAGAAGAAGGAGCAGATACATATGCTCTAATTCCTTGCCTAAAGGTAAACAAGGAACAATAAAAGGAAGTCAAAGGAGAAAAGAGACAAAAATTCATAGACCCAGCTGTCCAAGAGCTATTGGACAAGTACAAAGGCATTAGTTCTGATGGGATGCCAAGTTCCCTACCACCTATAAGAGACATTAGCCATTGTATAGATCTGATCCCAGGATCTATACTTCCAAACAAAGCAGCATATAAGCTCACTCCAGATCAGAATACAGAGGTAGCAAGACAAATTGAAGAGTTGTTGAAGACAGGCCTAATTGGCAAAAGTTTAAGCCCATGTGCAGTACCGGCTGTACTAGCACCAAAGAAGGAAGGCACTTGGAGACTTTGCACTGATTCAAGGGCTATCAACAAGATAACAATCAGGTATAGGTTTCCAATCCCTAGGATAGAAGATTTACTTGATTGTTTAGGAGGTGCTAAATACTTCACCAAAATAGATTTAAAGAGTGGTTATCATCAGATTAGGATTAGACCTGGTGATGAGTGGAAAACTGCATTCAAGACAAATGAGGGGTTATATGAGTGGAAGGTCATGCCTTTTGGTTTATCCAACACTCCTAATACCTTTATGAGATTGATGAATGAGGTCTTGAGAGAGTTCATAGGTAAATTTGTCATAGTATATCTAGATGACATCCTGATTTTCAGCAATCTGAGGGAAGAACACCTCATCCATATAGACTTGGTTCTCAAAAGGTTGCATGAAGAGCAACTAATGATAAATTTACCAAAGTGTCTATTTATGTAGGAAGAAATCATCTACTTAGGATTTGTTATCTCACATAACAAACTGAGAGTGGATCCAGAAAAGGTAAGTGCCATATTGTCTTGGCCAACACTCAAAACTATGAATGATGTTAGAAGTTTCCATGGATTAGCAACCTTTTATAGGAAGTTTATAAAGGGATTTAGTCATATCTGTGCACCCATGCTTGACACTATAAAGGGAGGACAGAAGTGCAAGTTTACATGGACAAAGGAGGCAGATAATTCTTTTGAAACGTTAAAAAAGAAGATGGCAGAACAACCAGTTCTTGTATTTCCTGATTTCAGCAAGATTTTTCAAGTAGAATATGATGCAAGTCATATTGCCATTGGAGCAGTACTCAGCCAAGAATGTAGGCCTATTGCATTCTTCAGTGAGAAATTAAATGATGCCAAGAGGAGATACTCATCCTATGATTTGGAGATGTATGCTCTAGTCCAGTCACTTAAGAAATGGAGGCATTACTTGATGCCCAAAGAATTCATAGTGTTCACAGATAATCAGGCCCTCAGTTTCTTAAACAGTCAAGAGAAACTGAACCATAGACACATGAAATGGGTGGAAACTTTGCAAGCTTTCACTTTCACACTCAAGCACAAGAAAGGGGTTAAGAACAAAGTAGCAGATGCTTTGAGCAGGAGAGTTCTGACCATAAATCAGATCCAATTGGAGAGTGTTGGGATTGATTCGTTGAAGACAATGTATGCAGATGATGAAGACTTTGGAGAGGTCTATAAGGTATGTACTTCTTTTGGAGACAAATATCATGTTGAGTTTTCTAAATTTCTGATCCAAGATGGATTACTTTTCAAAGGTGGACAACTATGTATTCCCAGATGTTCTATGAGACTGAATATTATTTAGGAAAAACATTGTGGGGCTCTGTCAGGACATTTTGGTCTTGATAAAACTCTTGATCTTGTAACAAGGCATTACTATTGGCCTAAGTTATAGTCAGATGTGAGAAAATTTGTGGAAGCATGTGTAATATGTCAGAAAGCCAAAGGAAGATCCACAAATGCAAGTTTGTATCAGCCATTACCCATTCCTTCTAGGCCTTGGGAGAGCTTAAGCATGGATTTTGTACTAGGTTTGCCTAGGACAAGGAAAGGATATGATAGTGTTTTTGTGGTAGTAGACAGATTCAGTAAAATGGCGCATTTCTTGCCATGTAAAACCACTTGTGATGCTTCATATGTCGCTGATTTGTTTTTCAAAGAGATAATGAGAATACATGGTTTACCATTGAACATAGTATCAGATAGAGATGTGAAGTTTATTGGCCACTTCTGGAGAACTCTTTGGAAAAAGCTGGGAACAAATTTGTCTTTCTCATCAGCCTACCATCCTCAAACAGATGGGCAGATTGAAGTTGTTAACCATTCATTGGGTAACCTACTCAGGTGTTTAACCAGACAGCATGGAGAGAAATGGGATAATATTCTCCCACAAGCAGAATTTTCTTATAATGACACCATCAATAGGAGTACAGGAAAGTCACCTTTTCAGATAGTGTATGGAATTCATCCTAGGGGTATTCTGGAGTTGAGAGATCTACCTGTAGGAGAACCTATTAGTGCAGATGGTGAAGCTTTTGCTTCAACTATTAAAGAAGTACATGATCAGGTCAAGCACCAACTCCAACAGGCTACAACAAAGTACAAAACATATGCTGACCAGAAGAAAAGAGATTTATAGTTTGAAATTGGAGATTTGGTCTGGGTAAATCTAAAGAAGGAGAGGCTCCCCAAAGGTAAGTATACCAAGCTAATGCAGAGGAATATTGGACCATGTCAAATTTTAAAGAAGTGTGGACAGAATGCATACGAGATCCAACTTCCTCCTGATCTTGGATTGTCCCCAATTTTCAATGTCTGTGATTTGACTCCGTACAAACCAAATGCAGATGTAGAACAGGAACCATTGTAGGCAGCAGCTGATGGCATTCTGAAGCATGATCCACCAAAGTTGAACCACATCTTAGACTCACGAGTGCTCAAGAAGACCAGAAACAAAGAATACTTGGATTATTTGGTGGCCTGGCAAGGACAACCAGATTCAAAGGTAGTTTGGATGACTGTTGACCAGATTTCAAAGCATGGTATAGACCTCCAAACTCTGATCTCAAAGGGGGCTTGAGATCTCTTCTCTCGGGGAGTATGGTGCAGGGGCACCCCTTCAACTGGATCAACATACACAAGAGGGAGAGGAAGAAGACTAATATAGTTTTTGACATTTTATGTTACCTTATAGCATCTTCAAAAATGTAACATTCTCTGTTAGCATTTCATGTTGGTAAACTCCAAACTTGACATTTATTGATAGTTTGGATTAAGGGAAAGATAATCAAGGTGTCTTAGCTTTAAGAGTTTTGTTGTCTTATGCAAAACAGATGTCATTTGTAATAGATTAAGGGTTTCCACCTATAATTTTGAAAAGATCAAATCCCAGAAACAAAGGGGAATGTCAGTCCCTCGCATTAGGAAAGATAAAAAGGGGAAAACCTTTTGTAGAGGGGACAGTGGTAGTTTTTGGGTCTGGTCTCTGAACAGTCGAAAATGTAATTCTGAACATCAAGGAGGAATATAAGTTCTGTAATTTATTTTCTTTCCAGATTCTAAATACTGTGTAGATATCTAGTGTAGATACTCTGTGTAGAAATTCATTCTGTGTAGGGTTTGTATATAATTTAGTTTTGTGTCTTTGTGGTCGAATTGAGTGGATAATTCCATTCCACTGGCAGATTTTGGGGGAAATCAGTGGAATGGACTTGTAGATTAATTCCCCATCTTTGTTTATTCGTTCTAGGTATGGAAGGTTAGAATCGCAGAACCACTTCAAGCAATCTCTCTATGTCTCTCATTGTTGCAGTTTCCATTGGTGTATATGTCTAGCGTATATTGATTAGATGCTTTGCTATTGTATGGCGAGAAGACATCAGTTCTGAGTGTCTGTTGTTTGTCATAGATAACCTGTGGATGTATTTTGCATTTAAGTCATCGGCGCGAGCTGTAGGGAAGTCTGGCTGAAAGGGGTTGGCGTAGGAGTTTCGGCGGGACATGAGATATTGGCAGAAGGGAGAAAAGTGGCACCGACGATAGGCCGTCTCACCGATAGAGTTAAGGTCATCGGTGAGAAAGGAGGCATCGGTGGAAGATTTCAATAGTGGGCCAACGGTTGAAGGTCATACCGATTGGGGAGATTATTGTGGAGTGTCACCGATGAAAGAGGTTGGTCTGACATTCAGTATCGGTGAACGCTGAAGAAAGGTGGGCCGATAGTTATTGTCTTGCCGATAGGCAAGAGGAGAACTACTTCGGCGAGACAAAAGGAAATGTCTTATCGACAGCAAGGGAAGAGTATATTTTCAGTCTTTGTTGAACCTCACCGTTAAACCTAGCCATTGAACTAATCGTTCAAACTGACAGATAGAAGTCTTGCTAAAGGAGAAGGTTGAACCTCGGCATTGAACCTCCCCATTGAACCATCGGATTGAACCGGTTCATCGGTTCAATGGGTTCGTATATTTTGGTGAGAGATTGTTGTGGTCCTGCCGAAGGAAGGCTCATCGGGGAGAAATATGCATCAGTGAAGGAGTTTTTAGCTTGACCAACGGTGGACTGTCTTGCCGATATATTCTCAATTTGCTATCTTGTAGGCTCCAAAGGGTCTTTGACCCGGTTCATTACGCTTCTACTGTGTTGTACTCTGCATCACTTTGTTTTATAGAAAAATGCCATTTGGGTTGACCAATACTAGTGCAACCTTCCAAAGGGCAATGGATTTGGCCTTCAAATGCCTAATCAATGATATTATTATAGTGTATTTAGATGACTTGTCTATCTATTCCAAGCATGCAAGAGACCATTTGGGTCATTTGAGAAAAGTCTTTGAGAGATGCAGGGAATATGGTATATCATTGAACCCAAAGAAGTGTGTATTTGTTGTCTTGGAAGGCAAATTATTAGGAGACAGTTTCAAAGGAAGGGCTTACAATTGACCCTAAAAGAATAAATGCAATCATGTATCTTCCTCTTCTCAGCCACAAGAAAGGTCTACAAAGTTTCTTGGGAATAATCAACTTTGTGAGAAGGTTTATCCCAAACTTTGCCTCAATGGAAAATCCCCTGACCTCCATGCTAAATAAAAATGCTACATTTAGTTGGTCTAAGGAGGGTGGGGATAGTTTTGAAGCTATTAAGTAGGCTATTATTGAAGCTCCCACATTGGTTAACCCTAATTATGAGAAGGATTTTAGCATTTATGCCTTTAAAGGCAAAGAGGGTATATCAGCAGTCCCGACACAATAGAATAATGAGAAATTAGAGCAACCTATTGTTTTTTTCAGTTATCCTCTAAAGGACTATAAGCTCATGTATAAATTTGTTGAAAAAAAAGTATTTTCTATTGTAAAGACTCTCAAAAAATTTAGGCACATGCTTTCCAACAAGGTGCAACTAATGGTTAGTCATCCTAGTGTAAAAGAATTCTTCTTGAGCAAGGATGTAGGTAAAAAAAGAGCTAGTTGGATTACAAAAGTCATGGAATATGACATGGATATCAAAATAACCAAGTGAGGTAAGGGACTGTGTGAGCATATGGTAGCAGACATATGAGCTGGAAATGATGCAATTATACCCTTGAAGAGACCTAGCCAGCCGAACAAGACACTCCAAATGATTGGCATCATGACATGACTATCTTTTTGCAAACATGTAAATATCCAGATGGTTTAAATGAATAAAAAATGAGGTATTTCAAACTCCAATGCATTCCATATGTTCTAGTTGAGTTGATGGAGTCTTATTTAGAGAGGACATAAATGGAGTTCTGTTGAGGTTTCTTAAGCAAGGTCAAATTGATAAAGTGCTTAGGGAATTCCACAATGGTCTTTCTAGAGGTCATTTTTCTCCCAGAACTATTGTTGTCAAAATTATGAGGGCAGGTTATTACTAGCCCAATTTATTCAGAGACACCCATAATTGGTAAGGAGATACAAGGAATGTGCTCTCTTCATGGGCAATCAAAGGTTGGCTTCTCTTCCTCTTCACCATATTCAAAAAGACCAACCATTTGTCCAATGGGGTTTGGACTTCATTGGCATGATAACCCACCATCCAGTACTGGCCACAAATAGATTTTAACAACCAATGTTTACTTCACAAGATGGACTAAAGCAACTGCATTAAAGGATGGCACTGAAGCCTCTGTTTTGAATTTTCTTGAGGGAATTATTACAAGGCTTGGTGTCCCATCCACTGTCATTTCTGATAATGTCAAGGCCTTTGTAGGCACTAAAATTACTGAATGGGTAGTCAAACATGAAATTTATTTGAACACATCTTCTAACTACTATCCTTAAGGCAATAGCTGGGCTGAGTCTACAAATAAAAATATGATAATGATCATTAAGACAATAGTTAAAGACAACCAAAGGACCTAGCATACCAAGCTCAAAACAATCCTTTGGACTAATAGAATTACACCTAAGAGAGCCATTGGTAATTCTCCCTTCATGCTAGTTTATGGGAGAGAGGCTAAACTTCCACTATCATTAGATCCGCCCTCCCTTGAGATTGTACATCAGTTAAAATTGTTGGAAAATGATCCCATGACAGTGAGATTAGCTAAGTTGATGCAATTGGAGGAGGTGAGAGACTAGACCATGAAGACACTTGAAGCCCACCAAACCTAGGTAAAGAGAACTTTTGATAAGAGATCAGTTGATAGATTTTTCAAAGAAGGTGATTTAGTGCTAAAATGGGATGAGGACAAAGCTAAAGCTGGAAGACATTCAAATTTTGACACCATGTGGAATAGTCCCTACATCATCACTAGCTCAAGTAGGCCAGTACTTTTCAACTCTCAAAGTTGAATGGTGATATTCTTCCCATCCCATTTAATGGGATTCATCTCAAACCTTACTTTTGAAGTTGGTTTTGAGATCTTGTATATAGTAGATTAGATTTTTTGTGTTAGGCCTTCTTTCCTTCAAGTGATGTTGCACATTTGTTGCATTCTCATTATGAGACTACTTATTTTGTTACTATTTGTTTTGTTTCCTTATTGTTGAGGCAATTGTAGATGTTCGTATTGGTTGGGAGTCCTAGTTTTAGGGGTGGTGTAGGTTCCTTTTGACTCTCATGCTTGATAGATGGTTTAAGGCCATCAGATCCTTCATGTTTAGTAAGCAAACACCCATGAGAAGTCACCAAAATGTTGTCCTATTTTAGTCATCCTGACTCAAATAGTCCTTCTTCAAAATCCCATGTTGTGCTTTAATCCCATCATGTATAACCAATCAAAGATCATCTTCAATGGGTTAACCCCTCATCCTCTAACAAATCCCTAGAAATCCCTAAGTCCCAAAAATCTTGAAAATCCTAAGTGAAAATTCTAAGATTTTCTAAGTGTTTCCCCTTGGTATTTCTTTGCCTTTCAACAAGTTCGCTAGTTCATAAACCTACCAAAAGGTTGAAAAAGTGTTTCCTTTAGTTCATTTCAGCATTTTGGTGAAATATTGAACCGACGAATTGGTTCGCCAGTTCTACTTTTCGTCAAAATGCCAAAATGGCGAAGAAGCAAGGTGGGGTTCTTTGGTTCATGATGTTTCCAAGTTATCAAAAGGAGAAGAAGAGGAAAATAGAGAAAGCAAAGGCTTTCAGAAAGTTTGCAAGTTTGTGAACTCGTTGAAACACTAACAAATGTTTGAGTTCCTCCATTTTCACCGAAAAAGAAAGATAAGACAAGGCAAAATAAAAATCAAAGAAAAGAAAGATGCCTTGGTTTTCAGCAAGTTCACAAGTTCGTGAACTTGTTGAAATGCCAAAACTAGTTCATTGTTTCTTCTTTTCACTAAAAAAGAAAAACAAATCAAAGAGAAGAAGTTGGCGAAGAGAAAAGGAAAAGGAAGTTTAAGTTTTGGTGAGTTTGTTGGTTCACAAACTCGCCAAAACACTGAAAATGTCCAAGTTCAGCATTTCCCAAAGGTATTGAAAGAGGATGAATGAAAAGAAATACAAGTGAAAATCTCACATGGTTCAATGGTTCGCCGGTTCGCTGAAACGTCGAACTACCAAAAAGAATGTTAAGTAAAGGGAAAAGTAAGAAAGTTTTAAAGTTCACAAACTTCTAAGTTCACTGAAAAGGTTCCCAATGGCCTTTCAAGTGCCAAGAAATGTAAATTAAAATTTCCAGGTGTTGTAAGCAAAAAATGTGTTTATTTTCATCTGTTCAACACCTAGAGGTACCATTATTGCATATTGGAGTAGATATTCAGGTAGGTGGAATAGTATTTAGATTTAATGTTGTAGGTACCTGAGGTAGATGGATTTTCTAATGATGCATTTGACCAGGATTCCTTCCATATTAAATCTTGGTACTAGAAGTATGTGAGAGCACTCCTTTGCAGATATTTTCTGACATTGTCCATTTGGGTGTGCGGTTTGTAGGCCTGGACGACTGACAAAGTGTGGTGACCAAGTTTCCCATGCCCAGGGATGTAATGGTGATTTGAAAATGTTATATATGCATATATAACAGATGTAATGTTGGTTGGTTGTTAGCTTTTTTGAACCATACTCTTTGTATCAGCTATATATGTACCTCTATGATCAATTAAATTACTGGTTTTTTCCTTTCTCATGCATTTTTACACTGTGTCTTTAAGTAAACATGGGTTTATTTTGTGAATCTCTGATTCTTTGCATTTCCATTTCCTCTTTGACCTCTGTAAGGATTTAAATGAGTATTGTGCATATATATCAATGGTTTTTGAGATTATTATGTGTATGAATGTTGATCCAGGAGCCATCCACACTAAATCTGGTGCATCACCATTTTTTTATTTTTTAGTTTCCCCCTTCTTCCTCTTTTCTTGGTGATTGTTAGAATAAGATTTAATTGCAATTTATTCTCTAAACCTTAAGTTCAGAAAGATGAACCAACCTTCTTTGGAGGTTTGATCTCATTTGCAAGGTCCCAGACATTGATATTAATTCAATGTTTCATTGGATTGTTGTAGCAGAGGCTTCAACAAGGGTGCAAATCCAAGTGACAATAGTAATCAAAGAAAAGATACATCTCCAATCAAGATGAGTATATCTATCTGGTTGTTTTCTTTGTCAAGTGGACCTCCTTAATGACTAAGTTAGAGGTTCTATCGCTTCTTTAGAACTCTCTGAAGTCTCTAAGTTCTCATCCTCTTTAAGGCCTTCATGGGCTTTTGGTTGAACCTTATTAGTCTTTAGGGGTAGTTGAGCCACATCTTCCTTTACATCCTTTTCTAGTGGAAATATAGTGGAAAAAGGCTTAACTTCTCTAAAGATAACACTTCTGCTATGTGAAACTTTTTTATCAACAAGATCTAAAAGCTTGTACCCTTTCACACTGACACCATAGCCAATGAAGGTACTTTTTATAGCATTGTTATCCAACTTAGACTGCTTCTTCCTAGGAACATGTGCATATGCCTCACAACCAAATACTCAAAGATGTCTCAATGACAGATTTTTGCCTGACCACACCTCCATAGGTGTATTTTCAACAAGAGGTGAATCAAGAGACCTATTAACTGATAACAATTTGTATCAACCACTTCTACCCAAAACTTTTTTTCCAAGTCAGACCTACCAAGCATACTCCTAGCCCTCTTCGTCAATGTCCTCTTCATTTTTTCTACAACTCTATTTTGTTGAGGGGTGTATGGAGTTGTCTTATGCCTTTCTATTTCACGATCCTTATAGAGCTTATCAAAGTTTGCAAAACAAAACTCACTGTCATTATTAGTCCTCAAAATATTGATATTCCTATTACTTTGATTCTCTACAAGAGCGTTAAACTCTTTAAAATGACTAAAGAATTTAAATTTACTTCTAAGTAAATATACCCATGTCCTTCTACTATAATCATCAATAAAGGATACATAATATTGTAGTGTAGGAAAAACTAGTTCTTAATTGAATGTCTTCAATCAAGGGAGTTCTTCACTCACACTACACTCAGGCTCTGTTATGTAATGTTTAGATGTATAAAACCTACTCTAGATCTTAACAAAACCACTACACATTCCAATCAAAGAAAACAACTAGACTATATGCTTGACAATCAAGGAAAGAAGAACAAAATGCTAGAAATAGACAAATACATAAATAATTTAAAGAAACCAAATGCAAAAGTGGAAAGGAGACCAAAAGAGGAACCTGTCATTGAGAGGGGGAGCTCACTACCTTGGATGACAGCATGCCACGAGGATGTCTACACTAAGAGTTGGTGTCCTAAATGTTGCAAAAAATAAAAATCCTCAAGTTTGTACAAGCCCAGGACACCTGCACGGCACAAGGACAAACAAAGAAAATATCTAGCATTCTCTAGGTAACACAGACTTCAAAAATAAAGCTAGGATATGCTATGAAATTGAGGAAAAATGAAATGGAAAGGAAGAGAAGAAGGCCAACAAAAACTCTGTATGGTTGAAAATCCTTCACTCCAAGACTACTTGCAAAAGGACATAGAAAAATGGTTGTGCTACTAAGGAGCTTGCCTCAGTTAAGCCTTGATTTCGGTATTTCTACCTCCACAAGCAACAAATTGAAATAGATGATTGGAAAGCAAGGAAATGTGTGTGCTCCTATCCTATGTGCATCTAGGAACTAAGAGAAATAAGAAAACAAGTAAACTAAAGAGATTTACTTCAATGGTATATGGGTAAGAAACTTTTAAACATGCAGCCAATGCAATATAAAAATATAAAATGGTGGTCTATACCCAATAACCCAAACAAAATGGTGGTCTACACCATGCCAATAACAATATTATGCAAAAGATATTTAAATAAAAAGCATTGAACAATACAATGGAACACTCTTACCAATATGAATGAAGAAGAGAAGGATACAAACTCTCAAGAGCTCAAATTTGGTACACAACTTCAAACCCCAATAAGAGATAGCTTTCCCAATCAACACCAAGCAAACCAAAACCTCCAAGATCTATTGAAGATGATACCAAACCACAAGGGTGTGCAAAATCTATGTAGCTACTATGGAAATTGAGTTCACCAAGAATTTCTCAAAGTTGTAGAGTAGGGCATGAGAGATTGTGAGAGCTTGAGAATGAATCAATTCAAAATCCAAGAATCCCCACAAAAAGGAAGGAATCCTTGAAATAGCATGCAAGGAGATGTTCTACACCTCGGAAGGGCATTACACAACAATATCATCATTACTAAAGGATTTTGGTAACGCCTAGGAATAGTCATCTGGCGCCAAATGGATGTGGGATGCTAGTGTGTTGCACAAACGTCTATGCATAGCGCTTGAGTCTAGGTGATTTAAGTTCTTGGTTACATGAAACACCTTAGGATAATGTGACAATCAAAGCATTCAAACTAAAATTGATGAAGGGTAAGATAAAGGAACTAGAATGAAGAAAAAAATATCCTGTAATGCAGAAAGAAGATGCAAGCGCTAAGGTGGTTATTAAATGTAGCGTGAAATTGCAAGGGTATGCAATTTTTGACATTACAAATATAAAGGTTTAGAAATTGAAGGAAAATTAGGACCAAATACATTAGAATGGATTAAGTCCAACACCCCAAAAGATTTATGAGAATTAGAGTAAAATTTAATGTGATTCTATTTTATATATACACAATATTTACATAAATCAAATTCAAGATTACAATCATTCAACTCCTCAACAAGATTTTTAATTTATAGGATACTTAGACCCCTTTCACCTATGTGACCCATTCTCTAGTGTCATTAAAATTATTTTCTTTACTGGTAGCATAGTCTCCAAGGCATGAGCACCCTTAGGTAGCTAGAAAGCATGACCATCAAAAGTGGATGCAACACTCCTCTTTGATGCTAGTTCTAATGGTGAAAGTGTAGATTTTGTAGCTATCTTCATTACGAGAAAAAAATAACTATTGTAATAAACCATGAATGCATATAGCTAACATAGAGTACTAATGTGAACACTCTTAGCAAGCACTGTAGCCCCTTTCACCATCTTGCACCCTTCACTCAAGAAAACAACATGCACACCCACATCATTAAGTTTACTTATCGAAAGTAGGTTTCATGCTAAACCATGGACATGGAGTACACCATTTATCCCCTTCACTTGTCCACCAAGGAATCAAATTAGGACTCTTCCATGACCAACAATATTTAGGTAAAAATCATCTCCAAGGTACACCTTCCCACCATCATATTCTTTGTATTTTGTAAACCAACCCTAATGTGAGGTCATGTG
This sequence comes from Cunninghamia lanceolata, assembly GCA_027924645.1. Lineage (NCBI taxonomy): Eukaryota > Viridiplantae > Streptophyta > Pinopsida > Cupressales > Cupressaceae > Cunninghamia > Cunninghamia lanceolata. The sequence continues at coordinate 1,100,828 of BSBN01000197.1, forward strand.
GAAAGAGGTACTGAATTTTATTAGCCACACACCTTTTGATGCATGTGTAGTCAAGGTCTCAACAAAGGAATCACCATCATCCTAGGAGGAATTCTTAGACTCATCATTGGAATCTTCACTGCAATAGACTGCAACTAGATCATGATAATGTTGAAAGCATTTAGATGTTTGACTACAAATCCGCCATCCTCAATCCTAAGGGTATACAACTTCTTTCTCAAGAAAATTTGTTTACCAATGATTTAGCCTAGTAAATCTCATCCAGCTTCTTCAAAAGGTTAATTACAATAGTCCCTTCATGCATATTCAACAATACTGAATCAACCAAACAGTGTCTAATGAGACCCTTTACTTTTATATCCATTTTTTCCCAGTCTTATTGTGGTGTAATTGCAAGATTGGATTTGGATATTACAACCGATAGATCTCTATCCATGAGTAGATCCTCTATCTTGAGATTCCAAAGCTCAAATTTTATGCTTGAGATCTTCTCCATCTCTATCCTTGATGTGCTTGCCATTTTTCCTGCAACAAGATATTTTTCTGTGCAAGTTCCCACTCAATCCAAGATTGGTAATTTAGTACAAATAACCCTTGTCCCTAACATGTATAATCTGAGTTGATCATGCTTTGATACCAAATGAAAGGAAGAAGAGGTACAAAATACACTTCCTACACTAATGTATGAGAGGACATATATGCAAAAAATTAAACTAATCACATAATTACAAGGAAATAGATACAAAAGCAGTAAACCATAACAAAATGACTTACATGGGGTCCTTTCAGGAGAAAAATGCCACACTCTAAATAAAATCAATGTATTATTTAGTAAACAAAGGCTAAAATAGACTTGTAGAGTCTAAGCCTTTACAAGAGTATCACCAACCAAAGATGTGGAGAAATTTTGGTAGCATAACAATACCTACAAAACTCACTATCAAAACCTCCACCTCAAGCACCCAATAAATAGGAGACACAATACATGAAACCATCAAATGGTAATTAGGAATCCATGACCTAAAGCCACCCAAAAATGTGGCACCCAAATTCCTTGTTAGAAATCCAACACCCAAATCCCAAGATGAGTCCACAGGCTAAAAATAACATATTCCTTCCACCTATTGTAAGTTTGTCATAATTCACTCACCAACCTGGGAATTCTATTTTGGCTCCATTATCTCCATCCAAATATACCTTATGACATGTCATAACATGCGTCATAAGTTGGTCTAGTGTAACTGCCTCTTACAACTCTTTTATGTGTCCTAGATGTTTCTACGTTTCCAATGAGGGAGGACCAACTTTTGGAGGCCATTAATTTTGATCTGGGAGGCCAATTGGGCCTCTTTTTTAATTATAGATTTCAAAGAGCTCCACATCATAGGCATCCAAGAATCGATGCCGAACAACCCATAATAATTATTTTGGCAAAAAACAATCTTTATAGCCTAGAAATTGAGGTTTTATTTTTTATAGCCTGAAAATTGTATTGTTTGTGATCTTAACATTATGAGAATGGTTGAGGCACAATTCCTAACACACCTCACACACCATAAACATCATAGATTCTATCATGATGGTTAAATTGGCCAAGATCCCAATCCTAGGTGCTCCATGGAAAGACTAACCAAATTTGTCATAAGATCTATTTGTAGAAGATCCTCTTACATCCTCTTATGCATCCCAATCTTTACCCAATTTCCAATATCTTCCCAAAAATAACTCTTGACTTAAATGCCACTATAATTACATGTAAGAATAAATAATAAATAATTTTACCTACCACATACAGGGGTGTCCAAGTCTACCCTCTCCATGATCCTTGAAGACATAACAATTATTTATTGACAATGTTAATTAAAACAATTAAAGCATGTCTAACGATTTGCAAGGTGAATGGCACCTAATCCTAACATTCTCCCATGTGACATTCACATTGCAATGACATAGTCAAGGACATAATCAATCAATCTCTTGAAGAGGAGAGACCTATGGCCTCTTTGTACCAACCAAACTTCTCTATGATCATTAGCTTAGTGAGAAAATCTACAACCTTCTCTGAGGTGTCCACTTTTTTAACATGACTCTGCCACCCTCAACCATTTATTGAACAAAGTGATATTGGAATTCAATGTGCTTCATGTGGGCATGACACATTAGTTTTTTAGCCAAATGAATGTCACTTTGACTGTCGCATCCAATTTTGATTTGTCTACATTGAAAGCCAATACTTGAACACAACCTCTATAGCCACACTACCTCCTTAGAGGCATGTATCTCAGCCATGTACTATGATTCTGTAGTAGACAATGTAAATATAGGTTGTCATTTTCTAATCAGACTAATTACACCTACACATACAAAGTAAAGACATAGCCACTCATAGACCTCCTATAATCTAGATCATGAGCCCAATCATCCATTCATCTTTTCTGCCACTCTATTTTACTATGGCGTATATGGAGTTTTTTTTTGTATAACAATCCCTACATCCTTACAATAATCATCAACATCCCTAAAGTAATACTCACTGCCATTATCCATTCTCAAAACCTTTACCTTTCTATCTATTTGTTTCTCAACAAGTGCTTTAAACTCTTTAAACATAGAAAATATAGTAAACTTATGCTTTAGAAAGCAAACCCATGTATATCTAAAGAAATCATTAATAAATGTAACATAGTAGTGAGATTTACCAATAGAAACAACATCCATAGGACCAAACACATCACTATGAATAACTTCCAAAACATGTTTAGCTCTAGTATTACCATATTTAAATGAAACCCTAGGACCATATTTAAATGAAACCCTATGTTGTTTACCATACACATAGTGTTCACAAAATCCAAAATCAATAGAATAATCAGATAAACCATTGGCCATCTTTTTATTAATAAGGGTTTTAAGACTCTTCTCACCTATGTGACCCATCTTGTAGTGCCATAGTTTAAAGGAAATAGAGTTGTCTATTACATTCGCAGAGTTATAGAAAGTGAATTCTTCTGGCTTAAACAGGGTGTCACATTGATTGCCCCTGGCCAACACCAAATTCCCTTTGCTCAACCTACAACTGCTCTTCTCAAAAGTGACATGCACCCTTGAATCATTCATTTTAGATATACAAATCAAATTTCTAGCTAAACATGGAATATGCAATATATTCATTAGGGTTTTCACCCTTCCATCACTAAAATTTAATTTTAACTCCCCTTGGCCAATAATCTTTCATGTGCTGTTGTCCCTAAGGAAAACGTCCCCACCATCATAAGTTGCATACGCTAAAACCACTCCTTGTGAAAAGTCATGTGGTAGGGTGCACCCGAATCTATCAACCAAGAGTCATCAGAAGTCATGTTAGTAGAAATAATAAAAGCATAAATAGCTTCATCATTAGAAGATTTATCGGTAGAGGAATCTTCATATTTTTTTTCTTATTTCAATATTCCTTTTTTGAGATGCCCTTATTTACCATAGTTGCAACACCTCAACCTACTCTTACCAGGTGTCTTAGATCTTCCCTTAGACTTGTCTTTACCACCTTTCTTCTTGTCCTTTCCCTTAGACCCATCCTCCATAGATTTTCTCCTCATTTCTTTTGTGAGTAGCATAGCAAAGAGAGCATTTGTTGTAGGATTTGTTATAGAACTACTAAATGCAAGAATCAAATTATCCTAAGATTAGGTGTATACACCTAAAAATGGCAAAGTGAATTATATAAATATTTATTATTTATTTTAATTCCTATTCCTCTATCAATTAAATAAACATCTAATTTATTTAAATGATTCACATTCCTCCAATAATTAAATAAAATCAATTTATTTAATTAAATTCCCTAATTCTTCTATAGTCACTCCCTAATTAAATAATCCCAAATTATTTAATTATTTCTCCTAAAGTCTAAATTCTATGTTAATTCCACATCATATAATCCACCTCACAATCCACCTCATCATGTTGCACACTTAATTAAATATTTTAATATTTAATTATCTAATTTCCCTCACCCACATGTCATATTATTCCTCTAACCATCCCTATTCACAAGGATATGGTCTCTCCATGTCATCTTGGTCAAAAGACACCTTGAGACACTTGTCCCATAAATCCCTATATTCCTTCCAACCATCCTACAAACAAGAACTCCTTCTTTGACCTTCTCTCCTTGGTCTTGGTGAGCCTTGTGACATGTGGCCTCATGTCACACCTTTCTTTCCAACTTGTCAAGGTGAGAGGAACATCCTCCATATTTCTCTCCCTCATCCCAACCAACCAAATCTCCACTATACACTTCACAAGACTTCTTCTCCACCGTTGAGATCGTGACACTTGGACTTGACCCCTCCTTGGCCTATAAAAGGAACCCTCATTCCCTCATTTCATTATCCAAGAGATTTGTAATCTTACTCTACAGAAATTCTACCAGCTTGGCTTTGGCAAAAGTATCCTCATTTCATTTGCATAATCCTATTATCATCCAATCATGTCTTTGTATCTCCATTATCCATCATCCTATAGTTGCATTGTAGTGTAGTCTTCATTGCATTATCCATCACCTAGCCATTCTCCTATTGTCATCTTCAACAACAAGGAAGTAGAACTTCTGAGAGCTCATATCATATACAAGATCAAGAAGAGATAGGCAACAATGTAAGCTACGAGGTAAATCGGTCTACGAAGGTATAACTTTGTTTATTTGTATTTGCATCATTTCCATTGAGTTATTGGATATTTAGTAGTTTAATGCTTGTGTTCATATTTCCTCTAACATTTTTAGCGCCCACTGTGGGGCCTTGCCCCATTTTTAACCTCCATTTGAGTTTTTCATGAAGCCACTATCGTGACAAGTCGTTTCGGCACATTCAGATTCCAGTCCTGCGCATTCATAGCTTCCTGGTGGGCATTCATCTTTCTGCGCATTTACATCGTCTTTCCGCGCATTCGTCATGTTTCTCTATGCATTCATGTTTGTGCGCATTCACTGAATAGCCCTACACATCCATGGCTTCTTTCTGCGCATCCACGTTTCTATGCTTTTACTAAGCAGTGCTGCTCATTTAATTCCTTTTCCTACTCATTTACATTCTGACAAAAAAGTTGTATTGGTTTTTACAAAGATTTCCTTACTAACTCTTCTTGCATGTGTAGGAGCTTTATTAGTCATTTAGCTACATCATAACTTCATCTAGGTCTAATTAGGGGGGAAGTAATTTGACGTCTTCATGCAAATTTTCACCTAGATCTAATTAGGAGAAAGTAAATGGTATTGTTGCATTACAACTTGCACATAGTCTCAACATAGGTGGATAAAATTGAACAAAAGTTTCAAGTCAATCTTGCATTTACAAATCTCTCATCTAGCTTAAATAGGGGAAAGTAAATTGTTTGATTCTTCAACAACAATCTTCACGTAGATTTGTTTAGGAGGGTAAAATTAACTATCTTTTCCAAGTTTTTGCTATCTTGTCAATGGATTGTGCTTGGTAGAGTAAAACACACTTAGTTTTTTTTGGTTTTTAACTCTAGGAGGATAAAGAATTAGTGTACTATGTGCTTGAAAATGATGATAGGACTATGCTCTCCCCTTCTTGGGTGACCAAAATGCCAAACTCATCATTTTATTTGTGTAACCTTTAGAAGAGGCATGCCCTTAGGATTGTGTTTCTTCCAAGTGGGATGATCTCGAGCAGTAACGGGCTAAAGCCAAGCCACTTCTAAGCCACTATAGATAAATTGTGTTTGTGACAAAAGTCACAAATAATGGGTGTTGTTGTGTTATACCGACAAATGTTTCCTATAGTACTCTTGTGGTGTGTTAAAGTCTGTTGAGCCTAACCTCTTCAGATTAGGAAGCCTCCATAACGGAGTGAATTGCCACATGCATAACCACCCGAATGGATGCCCAAACTAAAAATCCAATTGTTTTAGAAAGACAAAAACCCCTATTTGTTGATGCAGGAGGTCAGACCTCTGAAGTCATCCAACATCATACACTCATCTAGTGTGGAGACAGAAAATCTAACTCTTCGGAGGGATTGTAACTTGGTATGCGTGAGAAGTGAGTGCACTGTAAGGGGAAGCCAATGCTACCAAGTTACTAATGTCCACCTTTATGTAATAGGTTGGAGTAAAATCCAAGTTGGAATCCAATGAATATTGTCCTTGCCATCCTTAGGATTGTACTTGTTTGTTTTTACATTTATCAAAACTTGTATCAAATAATCATGACAACTTCTTGTTTGTGGTGTTTTCTGGCAATAACTTGAGTCAAATATAGTACTTAAAACTTTAGAGTATCCTAGGAAAATGTGAAAACAAGCCAAGATTGACAAACTGAAGCAAAAAGCAAAACCTCTACAGTCCTATGCATTTACAAAGTCTTGTTGCGCATTCATTGTTGCTGTGCATTTAAACAGTATTGCTGCGCATTTACACCATCTTGTTGCACATATACCTTTTTGTGCATTTAAAACATATTACTGTGCATTTGAAACATAGCCCTATGCATATAGAATTGAACATACATAGTACAGAGTTGAGCATTTGCCCTTTATTCCTGTGCATCTGACGTGGTGCATTCACAACAGAGAGCTATTTCATACATTTTGAGACAAAACTGAAACCATTTCTGGATACCCTTTTTTCTCTAGTTTATACTTGGAAAATAAGTTCAACCTTGCAATCCCATCTTCTCGCCATTTTCAAATATCACCTTTGCATACCATTGTCTTGCTATGCAAAATTCGTCGAACCAAACCAAGATTTTCATCTAGGCGTTATTGAGACTCTACCTAATTAAAACAAAATCTAGTTAGTTTCATAAGAGGATCAATCATGCTTCACCTCAAAATTGTGCTAGTGTAATCTTGATAAAAGAATAGTCTATATCAATAGTGGTGATCAACTATCCCTATTTTGACTACCTTTTAGCTCAAGAGGACATTGTTTGGACAACATAGATCAATATAAAACCTTAGCAAAATCTTAAAAAAACATATCCAACCAAATTCACCCTCATATCATATCAATCCAAACCATCAAACCAATTTCACCAAGTCTCACAATCCAACTTCACCCACATCTCAAAATTGCATGGTTCAAACTAGGTCCCAATTGAAACAAAAGCAAAAAATGGGTTCCATTCACAGTGGTGGGAACGATTCTGATGATGAGGAGATTAGTCAAGAAGAAATCCTTAAACAACTTCAAGATCCAAAATTTCAAAAGGTAATGGATAGGGTTGTTGCCACGGATCCTCATAAGTATTTTCTCATGTTAGCTCAACAAGGAGCTAAGTTGCCCATGGGTTTTGATGTCTCAAATCTAAGAGAAACCAACTCCTCAAATGAAGCAGAGTCTTCGAAAGATGGCTCAAAAATTGACAAAGTTGGATCCAAAATTGACAATGATGGATCCAAAATTGACAGAGATACTTCTAAATTGGAAAAGGCTTAGGATACACCTAATCCTTTGGACACATTAAGGACACAAATCCAAGCCTTGTAAAAATAGTTGGTAGATATCTAAAGTGGGACAACCACAAAACACTACTCCCTTGAGGATATTTCACCATACCCCTTTGATAAGTCTTTGCTCATGATACCTTTTCCCTCAAGGTTTGAGGTTCCAAAATTTGACAAGTATAGAGGAAAAGGTGATCCAAGAGATCATATAAGGGAATTTAGCGTAGCATGCCTAGAAGTCACACACAACGAAACATATCTTATGTGACTATTCCCACGAAGCTTAGGAGGCCAAGCAATGGAATGGTTCTCTCACCTACCTCTGGGCATCCACACTTTTGATGAGCTAGTAGATAAATTTGTAACACATTTCTCGTACAATATGGAACATGAAATCTTCATGTTGGACCTTTGTAACAACAAGAAAAAGGGGGGAGAATCCTTCACCTCTTTCCTACAAAGATGGAGATAACTTGCAAGTAAGTGTCCCTACCACATACCAAAGAAACAAATGATAGAAATGTTTGTTCACAACCTAACCATGGAACTAAGTTGTCAAATCCAAATACAATGTCCAACTACTTTTAGTAAGGTCATTGAAATGGGGCCACTCATTGAGAAAGCCTTGATAACAAAGGGGTAAATTAAGCTATACAAAGACACCCCTAGTTCTAACAACAATGCGGACAAGTCACAATTTTGGACCAAGAACAAAGCCATTGTAAACAATGGTGTGGTAGATGCTAAAAATGTGGTGCACAAACAACTGATCTTCAATCTATCAAAACTGCAAAACAATACACCATTCAACAAGCCTCAAAGAAATGAGCAAAGACCTACCAACTTTCCTCCTAGGATAAAGTTCACACCACTAAGAGAATCTCTCGAATCTTCCCTTAGGAAGTTAATAGGGAGAAACCTCAACACTTCCACCGATGTGTGAGTATGAACCAAAATTTAAATCCTCTTGGTGGAATGATGCCAACTTTTGTGAATATCACCGAAACAAAGGACATAAAACTAATGATTGTCAAGCGCTAAAACATGTCATTCAAGACTTGTTGGATCAAAAACAGATATCAATTGAAGGGCATACCACTAATGAAGAGCACATAGCATTCGAAAATCCTCTTCCTCACTATGAGAAGGGAGGATCATCCAATCAAAATAACAATGGTGCTGACAAAGCAAATTACAATAATGTTTCTTATGATTACATCATTAATCATATCTCACAAAGTGATTCACACATCAATGTGATCACTATCAATGATAAGCTTGACTGTAATGTGACCACTCGTTGTGGAAACATTACTCTCCAAGGGGCTCCATCCAAACCACCTTCCATGTCGAACCAATACAGCATCCTTGACCAACTCCATAAAACACCTGTACACATATCCATTTTGGAGTTATTGCTTCTATCCCCGTCTCACAAAGTCATCTTCGATAATGCCCTCTTGGAAACAACCATTCCTACCAACCTTGCTCAAGAGCAATTCCAAGCTATGGTGGGTCATCTAACCACACCACATTTCTTATCTTTCACAGAGAAAGATGACATGTCTACCACTCAACCACACAATGCATCCCTCCACATTGAGTCCCAAATCCACAAACACTGAATAAAAAGGGTCCTAATAGATGGAGGGGCTGGTTTAAACATATGCACATTAAAGTTAATCCTTGCATTGGGGTTTTTCAAAAAATGTTGTTGATCCTAAAAAGAAGATAACTATCAAAGCATATGACGAAGAAGAGAGAACTTCCAAAGGGACTTTGGTCTTGCCAATACGGGTTGGGCCAGTAGAGAGAGATGTTGTGTGCCAAGTTCTAGACATGGAGCTAGCATATAACATTCTTCTAGGTAGACCTTGGATCCATGCGATGAAGGATGTTCCATCAACATACCATCAATGTATCAAGTTCCCACACAATGGCCAAGAAATTACCATACAAGGTGACCCTGATCCATTCCAGTATTGCAACACCATCCAATCAAAACTAGACGTTGTAATCCCCACCAATCGAGCATCTTCCTCTTCTTCAAACCATGTGGATCCAAGTTCTCTAGCTTATACCTCCAAAACATCAGATCTTAAAGTCAAATTCAAAAACAAGGGTGTTGGAGAGTATGTCATTGAGAAATCTTTTTGTTTAGCATAGTTGCCTATATCACCAAAATCCTATGGAAAGCCATGAATAAGGCCAAGTCATTGGAGACTTCTAAGGGTCCTTTCATTAGATGGGGAAACCTATCAGATGAGATTGATGAAAAAGATATCTTACAGTGCCTTTACAAAGATGAAGATAGTGAAACCAAACCAAATGACCATCAACCTAAGCTACCCATTGCACAATATGGTCAAGGGTTTTCTATTTTACAAAGGATGTGATACGAAGGACATGGTCCCATAGGATTAAGGAAAGATGGTCTCATAGAACCAATTCAACCCTCTACCTCCACAGTCCAAGACACTATTGGGTTGGGATACAAGGGTAAAGAGAAGATCAAAGGTAAGGAGAAACTCCAAGCAAAAGATAATGAAACAGCTACCACTAACCTAGTGGAACAAATACACCACTTACAAGAGGCTAGTCAAACAAATTCAAATGAGTATAAATGGGAAAACCTCTCAGAGATGTCTTGTGAAGATAAAGGAGTTGATGTGGTGCAAAAATATAGTTCTACTCATAGGACGTATGAGGGACAAAGGTCTAGGGCTAGATCGCTAGAGTTTGATCCGCAATATGACGAAAGTGAACTTCATGAGGAGAGTACGATGTCACACTTGACGAACCAACTTGAGGAGAGTACCATAATAGACCTTGTCAATACCTCTACCTATTCAAACAACTCCATTCTAACCATCACCACCCTTGAATCAGATCAACCAGATGATTCTTTACCCCTAGCACATCCTGAATTGATAGACTGGGATCTACCAAACACCCCTGACCTAGATACATTCCAAAATGATGATGCTATTATCAATTATTTAGAGCTTAGAGACCATTTACTCGCAGGGGACCACAAGGCTAGCTTCACCATTTAACTTAATGACGTGACATACTTTGGAGAGAGTGTCAATCCTTTTAGTCACAAAAATGTAAAAATAAAAAGCAAATCTAATGGTGAAAACCACTCCGCAGCAGTGTTAGATCACAGAAAAGTAAAAAGAAAAGGCATATCTGATGGTGAAAATGATGCAGGAGCATCCAGTGGTGTAAGGGCAATCTTGCATCACCCAAAAAAAAGATGTGTGTCAAAATTGTTGATGTTCTTTCCATTTCTTTTCAAAATTTGTGGTTCTGGTTCCAAAATCGCTTGAATAATGATGTACAACTTTCAATTTTTCCAAACTGCTAAAAATAGCAACCTGCTATTTTTAGAAAGTTTGCATTTGGGCACAGAATGAAGTGAAAATTTTATAGGAAGTTTCATAACTGAAAAATAAGACCTTTGGCGAAGGAATCATGCAAAGATCATTTGTGAGCTGAAAGATATTAAAGTTTTTGTTTCCCGAAAAATGCCTAAAAATTATTCAAACTCAGGTTTGAGGCACTAAACGGCTCTGTACAAGCCCGAAAATGGTCAGAGTTGGCAAAGCAGGTTCTTAGCGCGTAGAGCACTCTGCGATCTTTTCGACACATAAAACGGTTCGTCAATCAGACACCCAGATCAAAAGTTATGGCTCCCGAAAGTTGACCTATTTTTGGAGGGAGATGCAAATTTTGAAATTAGGTTGTTGGCTACCAAAAAAGGCTATTAATAACCATTTTTGGGAACCCTGGGCAATAGTAGAGTTAAGGGGGGAAGTGTAGAGTAAAGAATAGGTGGGAAAATAGAAACCCTAGTTGATTTAGGGTTACAGAAGGTAGATGATTCTAGAGTCTGGGGATAGGAAGTTGTAATGTGTTGCAGCCTGTGGAGGGTTGATTCCTCTTATTGTATTTGAGCTTCTATAATGTAATAAGTTGTCCAAATCAATAAAGAAAGTTCTATTTTCTATGTGCAATTTTTGTTGTTGAGTGTTTTATGATTTACCCCCTTCATCAAGTGGTATCAGAGCAAGGGTTCCTAAGTGTGTAGACAGATCACCGACCGTGAGACAGTTTGCACCAGGACCTGAGGTTGTGGGTTTGCTGCGGAGATCAAGATGCCCCCACGAAGAAATCGTATTGGGAGGAATGCTTTGATGGAAGAGGGTTTTAGATCCCTACAAAGGGAAATCGATGCATTGCAAGATGATCTACGAAGAGGGTTTGAGCCAAGAATAAGAGAAGAAAGTGAAGATGAAGCTGAAGAAGAGCTATCTGAGGAAGAACAAGAAGTTGCAAGAGATCCTGCAGAAGTTAGGTTGTTGAGGGCCATTTCTAAGATTGGAAAGAGGCCCAGGATCGAAGTTTCTACATATTCTAGAGATTTGAATCTAGAACAACTCATTGATTGGATCAATGACATGGAGGAGTATTTCGAGTATAAAGATGTGGAGGACCCAAATCGGGTCAAGTTTGCAAAAACAAAGTTGAAGGGCCATGCAAATATTTGGTGGATGGAGGTCCAGTTAGAGAGGAACAGAAGAGGAAAAGGAAAGATCACCAGATGGGATCGGATGGTGGAGAAACTGAAGAAGCAGTTCATTCTTGTGGACTATGAGATGGAGCTATTGAAGAAGCTGCAATGATTGAAGCAAGGTAACAAGTCTGTTAAGGAGCATACAGAAGAGTTTTATAAGATTACTATTAGGAAAGGCCATGTAGATCCAAATGAGGAGAAGGTAGCCCATTACATTAATGGGTTGAGGCCAAGTATTCAAGAGGAGTTGAGCCTAGTTAGAATGACCACCATAGAAGATGCATACCAGTTTTCCCTGAAGGTGGAAGAGAAGCTGAATAAAAGATTTGATAGCAAGCAAAGGGGAAGAGGTCAAGGCAAAAGGACTGGTGGAAGACCCTATGGGGACAAAATGAAGATTCAAAGAAAAGTGAAGAAGCTGGCACCAGTCGAATTTAGAGAGGAGATAATACCTACCGCCCTCGTGACCAGAACAATGGTGAGCAAAGAGGAAGAGGAAGAGGCAGACCTGGGCAAGGACCTGGAAGAGGAAGTTTCAGAGGAACCTGTTTCCAATGCGGAGAATAAGGGCATTGAGCATACGAGTGTCCACAACATCAAGGAAGGACAAATAGAAGACCTGAAGGTAATGCATGAGTTGCACATGTTGATGAAGATACGCAATCTGAGCGTTCTGAAGATGCTAAAAGGGGAGAAACCATAGTTGTCAGAAGAACCTTGTTGAATGAGGAGAAAGAACCAAATCAGAGGAAGAGTTTATTCCGCACAAGGTGCAAATGTGAAGGTAAGTGTTGTGATATTATTATTGACAACGGAAGCACTGATAATCTTGTTTCAGAGGAGATGGTTGACAAGTTGAAGTTGACAAGAAGAAAGCATCGACATCCATATCAGATTGCATGGTTGCAGAAGGACCATAGAGCTTTGGTCAATGAGCAGTGTTTAGTGAAGTTCAAGATTGGAGACTACCATGATGAGGTGATGTGTGATATCATACCAATAGACACATGTCATATGCTGTTGGGGAGGTCGTGGCAGTATGATAGGAGCGCTGTCCATGATGGTCGTGTAAATACATATTCCCTAACAAAGGATGGAGTTTGTCATAAGTTGAAGCCCCTAAAGGAGGTGGAAGAAAAGGTATGTAGTACTGCAAGAATTTGCTTGGTAGATGGTAGAAAATGTTTGGAGGGTATGAAGCATGAGCGTCATTGTTTAGCATTGATTCCTAATATTAGTCAAGAGAAATGTGAAGATGTACCAACAGAAGTTTCAGATATGTTGGAAGAATTTTAGGACATTATCTCTGATAATATACCAGAGGGTTCACCACCAGTGAGGAAGATAAGTCATCAAATGGATTTGATACTAGGAGCCAGTTTGCCGAATAAGGCAGCCCATAGAATGACTCCAGCAGAGAGTGAAGAGTTGAATAGACAAGTTCAAGAGTTGTTGAGGAAGGGATTGATAAGAGAGAACCTAAGTCCATGTGTAGTACCTGCGGTACTAGCACCAAAGAAAGATGGAGAGTGGAGAATGTGTACAAACTCTCCAGCCATCAATAAGATCACAATCAAGTACAGATTTCCATTACCCAGAATGGATGACATAATGGACTGTTTGAGTGGACCCAAGTACGTCACAAAGATTGACCTGAAGAGTGGGTATCACCAGATCCATATCAGAGAAGGATGAGTGGAAGACATCCTTCAAGACAAAGGAAGGTTTGTATGAGTGGTTAGTCATGCCCTTTGGACTAACCAATGCACCGAGCACATTCATGCGGCTCATGAACGAGGTACTGAAAGAATTTTTGGGAAGTTTTGTTATTGTTTATTTAGATGATATTTTGATTTTTAGTAAGACTTGGGATGAGCATCTGATGCATATCAGAAGAGTTTTAGAGAAGCTGAGGGAGGACAAGTTGTTGATTAATATGAAGAAATGTAGTTTTGCAAAGGAGTTGGTATACTTGGGATTTGTTGTCTTAGAGGAAGGTCTTAAGATGGACCCAAAGAAGGTGAGGGCTATCATTGAATGGCCTATGCCGAGGAGTGCTTCCGAGGTAAGATCTTTTCATGGTTTGGCAAGTTTTTACAGAAAGTTTATCAGGAATTTTAGTAGCATTTGTGCACCCCTAACTGAGACAATGAGAGGGGATAGAAATGAGTTTAGATGGACTAAAGGAGCAGACAAGAGCTTTGATACATTGAAGCAGAAAGTCGTAGAACAACCTATTTTGGTACTTCCAGATTTCAATAAGGTATTTCAGATAGATTGTGATGCTAGTGGTAGTGGTATAGGAGTTGTTTTGAGCCAAGAAGGTAAGCTCATTGCCTATTTTAGTGAGAAGCTTAATGATGTCAAGAAAAAGTATTATGTTTATGATCAGGAGTTTTATGCAATAGTTCAGGCTTTGAAGAAATGGAGACATTATTTGTTGCCAAAGGATTTTGTTTTATATACTGATTATCAGGTTTTGTCGTATCTTAATAGTCAAGGAAAGTTAAATCAAAGATACTTAAAATGGGTTGATTTTTTGCAGAGCTATACTTTTGTTTTGAAGCACAGGAGTGGGAAGTCCAACAGAGTTGCAGATGCCTTGAGCAAAAGGCAAAATTTGTTGACAGAAATGAAGATAGAGGTTGTTGGGTTCGATGAGCTCAAAAGTTTGTATTCTAACAATCCATATTTTGTAGAGGCTTGGAAAGCTTGTTTGGAACTTGTTACTTGGACAGGACCAAATGGTTGGATTTCATAATCCAAGATGGTATGTTGTTTAGAGGAAGCTAGTTGTGCATTCCGAGGAGTTCCATGAGAGAGAACCTGATAAAGGAGAAGCATAGTGGGGGATTAGCTGGGTACTTTGGTCGAGATAAGACCATTGCTATTATTGGTGAAAATTATTATTGGCCACAGTTGCAGCAAAATGTGAGGAAGTTTGTGCAGAGTTGCAGAGTATGTCGGATGGCAAAAGGAGCAAGTCAGAATATAGGTCTATATCAACCACTACCTGTACCAGAGAAGCCATGGGATGATATTAGTATGGATTTTGTTCTTGGTTTACCAAGGACACAGAGAGGACATGATTCCATTTTTTTGGTGGTGGACAGATTCTTGAAGAAGGCACATTTTATTCCTTGCAAGAAGACTAATGATGTTGTCCATATTGCTGAATTATTTTTCAAGGAGGTGGTGAGATTACATGGTCTACCAAAGAGCATAGTTTCAAATCGAGATACCAAGTTTGTTGGTTATTTCTAGAGGACATTGTGGAAGAAGTTGAAGACAAATTTGAAGTTCAGTTCTACACACCATCCCGAACTGATGGACAAACTGAAGTGGTGAATAGGAGTTTGGGTAACCTACTACGATGCTTAGTAGGAGATAAGCCCAAGGGATGGGATTTGATTTTACCATAGGCAGAATTTGCTTACAACAATTATGTCAATAGGAGTACTGGTAAATCACCTTTCCAGATTGTATATGGCAATAGTCCAAGAAATGCTTCAGAGTTAAGGAGTTTGGACAAAGGAGAAAAGACAAGTGCCGAGGCTGAAGACTTTAGAGAACACATGAGGAATTTGCATGAAGAGGTGAAAAAGCACATTAATAAGATGAATATTCAGTACAAGGCTAAGGCAGATTAGAAGAGGAGATATAAGGAATTCTAGGTAGGAGATGAAGTCATGGTTCACTTGAGAAAAGAAAGGTTCCCAATTGGAACATACAATAAGTTAAAAATGAAGAAATTTGGACCATGCAGAATTTTAAAGAAACATGATTCAGGAAATGCATATTAGGTAGAGTTGCCAAGTGGGATCAACATTTCCCCTGTTTTCAATATTGCTGATTTATTAGAATATCATGAAGGTGGAACAGAGGATGGACCAACAAAAGAATAGTGGAGTATTCCGGCATCTACTTCAACAGAGGAGATAGAAGAGATCTTGGATAGCCATGTGGGAAGAAGTACTCAGAATAGGCAATATGAAGAATACCTAGTGAAATGGAAAGGAAGGCCTATTGAAGATTCTTCTTGGCTGTCTAAGGCAGAGGTTGACCGTTTGGGTTTTCCTCACACAAACACCTGAGATGTGGCAGGGTCACTTCTTAAATTACCCTAGGTGTCTGATGTAGGAGCATCCAGTGGTGTAAGGGTAATCTTGCATCACCCAAAAAAAGATGTGTTTCAAAATTGTTGATGTTCTTTCCATTTCTTTTCAAAACTTGTGGTTCTGGTTCCATAATTGCTTGAATAATGATGTACAACTTTCAATTTTTCCAAACTACTAAAAATAGCAACCTGCTATTTTTAGAAAGTTTGCATTTGGGCATTGAATGAAGTGAAAATTTTACAAGAAGCTTCATAACTGAAAAATAAGACATTTGGCGAAGGAATCACGCAAAGATCATTTGCGAGCTGAAAGATATTAAAGTTTTTGTTTCCCAAAAAATGCCTGAAAATTATTCAAACTTAGGTTTGAGGCACTAAATGGCCCCATACAGGCCTGAAAATGGCCAGAACCGGCAAAGCTAGTTCTTAGCACGTAGAGCACTCCATGAGATTTCTGACGCATAAAATGGTTCGTCAATCGGACACCCGGATCAAAAGTTATGGCTCCCAGAAATTGACCTATTTTTGGAGGGAGATGCAAATTTTGAAATTAGGTTGTTGGCCACCAAAAAGGCTATTAATAACCATTTTTGGGAACCCTGGGTAGTAGTAGAGTTAAGGGGGGGAAGTGTAGAGTCAAGAATAGGTGGGAAAACATAAACCCTAGCTGATTTAGGGTTACAGAAGGCAGATGATTCTAGAGTCTAGGGATAGGAAGCTGTAATGTGTTGCAGCCTGTGGAGGGTTGATTCCTCTTATTGTATTTGAGCTTCTGTAATGTAATAAGTTGTCCAAATCAATAAAGAAAGTTCTATTTTTGTGTGCAATTTATGTTGTTGAGTGTTTTATGATTTACCCCCTTCATCAGAAAACCTCTCTGAGGCACCAACAGATGAAGGGATTGACACTCTCCCCTACCATGCACATCAGGAGAGATCTTCAATATTGATTGAACTAGCTCAACCAGTAAACATCGACATAGAAGAGAACCCAAAGATCATACACCTAGCTGAGTCATTATTTGAACAAGAGAGAATAGAGTTCATGGAATTCTTCAAAATAAAGTAGATAAATTTAGCTTGGTCCTATGCGGACATGCCTGGGTTGGATCCTGATCTTATCATGCATCATCTTTCACTAGCTCCAGGAGCTAAGCCAGTTAAATAGAAACTGAGAAAAATGCACCCACATATAGCATTAATGGTCAAAGAGGAATTAAAGAAACTGCTAGATGTGGGGTTCATTAGAGCCATTAATGATTATCTGGAATGGATTTCTAACATTGTACCTATTTCCAAGCCAAATAAGCATATTAGAGTGTGTAACGACTTTAGAGATCTAAACAAGGCTTGTCTAAAAGATGACTTTCCTCTATGAAACATAGATATCATTGTTGATCTAATAGTAGGGCACACCATGTTGTCATTAATGGATGGGTTCTCTGTCTATAACCAAATCAAAATAGCACCAGAGGATCAACACAAAATAGCATTCACATGTCCGTGGGGTACCTATTTTTGATGCATCATGCCATTTGGACTAAAGAATGTGGGGTCAACATATCAGAGGGCAATGACTACGATATTTCATGACATGATGCACACCATCATGGAAGATTACGTTGATGATATCCTAGGTAAGTCACTCACTAGAGAACACCTTCAAGTCTTGGACAAGATCTTCACAAGACTAGAGCAATTTAGTGTATGACTAAATCCAAAAAAGTGTGTTTTTAGAGTCACATCCGGTAAACTCCTTAGATATATCGTATCAACTAATGGAATAGAAGTGGACTTGGCCAAGGTAAAAGCAATCATGGAAATGTCACCACCTAATAATCTGAGTCAGTTGCAGTCTCTAGAAGGAAAGTTACAATCCATCAGAAGGTTCATCTCTCAACTGGCAGATAAGTGCCATCCATTCACACATCTCTTACACAAAAACATTCCATTCAAATTGGATGACATGTGTGAGCAATCTTTTCAGCATCTAAAGGAGTCTCTAATGAAACCACCAGTCTTGATGCCACCAATTCAGGGTAAGCCACTGCTTCTCTATATCTTATCTACACCCACAGCTCTTGGAGCTCTGCTAGCACAACAAAACCATGAAGGAAAGGAACAAGAAATCTACCACATCAGTAGGACACTAGTAGGTTATGAGTTGTAGTATACACCAATTGAAAGAGCATGGCTTGCAGTTATCTTTGCTTCACAAAAATGGAGACACTACATGCTCTCACACTCTATCAAGCTAGTGGCGAAGATTGATCCATTAAAATACCTACTCAACAAAGCTACCCTAATAGGTAGAATATCTAAATGGGTCATGATCTTTAGTGAATTTGATATTGAGTATGTACATAGAAGAGAAATAAAGGGGCGAGTCATTGTAGATTAGCTGGCAGATGCACCTTTGACAAATGACAACCCATTAAGCTTTGAATTTCCAGATGAGTTTATCTTCAACATCACTACCTCAGCCTGGAAACTCTACTTTGATGGGTCATATACTCAACATGGATTTGGAGCAAGAATCTTGTTGGTAACACCACATAGAGATACAATCCCTAAGTCATACAGACTTTTTTTTCCATGCACCAACAATGTGGCCGAGTATGAAGCTTTAGTCATTGGCATTAAGATGGTAGTAGATTGAAAGGTTAGGGAACTTCATGTGTACAGGGACTCAACTCATCATAAATCAAGTAAATGACAATTATCAAACTAAGGATGAGAAGTTGATACCATACAAGCGTATGGTGGATGACTTCAAGGAATATTTTGTTGTGATATCCTTCGAGCAAATACCAAGATTGGAAAGCAAAGCAGCAAATGCAATGGCTACTATTGCATCCCTCCTTAACATACCTGAAAATCATTCTCATTATGAGTTCTTGGTGGAGCCAGTCTCCCATCCTGCTTATGAAATCCCATAAACTAGCACTACTTACCACATCGTAGGGTCTGATTCTCCCTTATATGGCAAGGTTTACACCTATCTAAAGGAGAATATCCTACCACCTGACCTATCTAACAACCAGAAATGAACATTCATACACCAAGCATCCTGATATACCATCATTGCAGACACCATGTATCGATGAGGTTTAGATGGTACTCTCCTTAGGTGTTTGGATAGTGAGGAATATCAAACCGCTCTAAGTGAAGTACATGAAGGAATATGCGGGACTCACTCTAGTGGTCCTACCTTGGCAAAAAAGCTCATGTGTCTTGGGTACTATTGGCCGAGCATAGAATCTGACTCCTATCATTTTGTCAAAACATGCAAGAAATGTCAGATTCACGGTAACCTGATACATGCACCCACTCAAGAATTGCAACCCTTAACCATACCTTGGCCCTTCTGCCAATGGGGACTTGATCTCGTAGGCAAGACTCACCCTTCATCCTCTAATGGCTGCAAATTCATTATCACAGCCACAGAGTATTTTATGAAGTGGATTGAGGCCCTTCCATTAACCAATGTCACAGGTGTTGGCAAGAGACACTATGTGGCTTCATGGTTGTTGTCATTGATGACAACAAAGCTTATCCCATAGATCTGTAGCACATAGTATGTCTATACCAGAAGTCAAATTGAAGAGTGTTTTGGTCCAGTGAACAAGAACAAAGCATGCAGCAAGGTCCGACAATCAGGTCCGGATCTCTCAGAGGATGTATCTTAGAAAAGTGCAGACTTGGGGAAGTTAAGAGGAATACCATGACTGCCACATTCTAGAGATTGAGCCTCCGGTGATGAAAGAGTGAAAAGATATGAGCACCTAAGTGTTGGGTTCCTAACAAGCAGAATAGACTGAGAAAGAACTGACCTGCAGAGCATCAAACCTTAATCTGGATGAGAAATTGATGGTGATCAAGCTACTTAAGAGATCATTCATGGTTGGCTGACATAATTGATGACTTCTATAACTATCTCTTTGATACACATTACTTAGTAAGCATGGATTCAGCCGACAGACTAGAGTTTGGGAAAATCTTGAGTATTACGGATGCTGACTAAAATGATGTTGAAATCCTTGGTGCGGATACATATACCAAATGAATTTTGATGTGGAGTGTGTGTAGTGAAATAGTGTGCGAGAAAAGGCAGAGATAAGTGTGGAAGGGGATATACAGGTCCGGTATGTGACAGAATAGTAGCTCCAAAATAGAGAAAGAATGAAGTGCAGTAGATCAGTATATTGAGCGTAACCAGAACTAAACCTCAGCATATGTAGATGCTTCTCATCAGTTCAAATACCTGGTTACTTTCTATAAACTATTGTAGGCAATGAGCCTCTTGTGAGCAGTGTGCTCAAGCAGTGAGCCCTAATTGGCAAGTGCCATTTTGTACTTCTTATTCTTTTAACAGAGAATACAATCTTGGGTTAGTCACCCCGTGGTTTTTCCCTTAACAGGGTTTTCCATGTAAAAATCCTTGTGTTATGTGTGTTGATTTCATTTCTGCTCTCATGTTCATTTATGCTTATATGTTTTGATACTGCACTATTGTTAAAGAAGAAAAGAAGTTAAGAAATTTAAGATAACTGATTCACCCCCCCTCTCAGTTATCTACCTTGTTTCCAACAATTGGTATCAGAGCTAAGTTCCTCCAAACAGAGCCTAACAGCTTGAGGAAGATCTGGGAATCTCAATGGATATGTATGGTATGAGGGAACAACTTCAGTCTGCCCTAGATGATCTTGAGCAATCTCACTCTGAAGTCAATAACCTAAGGGAAAGACTCAAACAAGCTGATGACTTCATAATTGAACTAAAAGAAAAACTGAGTATCTCTGTGAAAAAGAGAAAGGAACTTCTTCAACAATTAGCAAGTCAAAGTGAAGCCAATGATACTAATGAAGATCTGAATGAGAAAAATAAGTTATGTGAGAAGCTATCAAAAGAGGTCATTATGATAAGACATGAAATGGAATCAGGGGTTATGAAATTCAACCAAGAAAGAAAAGAAAAATGGAAGATAATCTAAAACAATCTCTCAAGGAGAAATCAGAAGACTGCCACAAAATGGATAGAATAATCAGGGATCTAGAATCTGATCTTGAAGAAGCTAGAGATGATGAAGAACAACTTGAAAATCAGATAGACACTCTTAAAAGGGATCTTCAAACTGCAAATGAATACAAAGAAAAATTCAAGATAAGCTTTGCTCAACTTGAAGTTCTTCTTGAAAGCCAAAAGAGGGTAGATGATAAGCATGGCTTGGGATATGAGAAAGGTGAAAGCTCCAGATCCGGTCAGAAGAACTCTGGATCAGGAAATCCAAGGTACAGGCCTAGAAGACCTCCGGTAAGACAACCAAATGCTCAAAGATATCCATCTTTCAATGGATACTGCAGCAATTGCAATAACTTTGGTCATAGAGTAAATCAATGTAGAAGAAGAATGAATCAGACTAATTCATCCTTCTCCGGACAGTGTTTTAACTGCAAAAGGTATGGTCACAAATCTCATGAATGTAGAAATATGCAAATAAACAATTCATTCAATGGTAGATGCTTTGCATGCAATAGAATGGGACGTATGGCTAATTAATGTAGATCAAGAGGATATCAGTCAAATATGCAAAGAAATATAGCTTGCTACAATTGCAATAGATCCGGTCATATTGTCAAATTCTGCAGAAGTAAGAATCAGGATAAAAGGGGTCCAGTGCATCATAATCAAAATCAAGACAAAGGAAAAGGAAAAGTGAATGTGGATGAAGTTCAAAGGGATATGAACAAGATTTGGGTGAAGAGAAGTATAGAAAATGTTGGGGATGGATCTGCACTAGAATCTGGTGCTGATATTCCTTCCAGAAACTAAATAAATGAGCTCTGGCTCAGGGGGAGTCACAAAGGAAAATAATTTCCCCCAGCCAGTCAATTGGTACCTAAAATGGCACATGGAGTATTGTGGATTGAAGAGTTCTCAAAGAGATATCTAAATTAATCCTTGGTAAAAATATAAAAGATCTGCAAGGAGTTTTCAAGAGGTCAATCATCCAAGATTGATCTGGTTTCACAGTCATCCGGCAAAAGCTGGATTTTCACAGTTAGATCCAGTATGATTCAAAATTGAAATACCTTGATTTGCGGATAAATAGGATGATTCAAGGGAGATACATTGTAAGTTATCATTCTAAGTGCATCTCAGTGATCCGGAAGGATCTCACTCAGAACAAGGAGAACAAGGCAACTGGAATAACTTAAGTTGTGCATTTATTACAATATGGAATTAGGGTTTGCGCAAAAATAAAAAGGGTTCTTTTGTTCATCATTTGTACATTTGCATTCAAGAAGAAGAAATAAAGAGCTCGGCAACAAGATTGCTTCAACCCTCTCAAGGATCAACCACAAAATTTGATTCAACCAGCGATCTTCTCAGCTCCTATCGTGAACCCTAAAAGCACAAAAAGGTATTTCCGCTCTTGAATATCTCTCTCTGAATCTTTTGAAAGATGGCCACTCCAAATGTTGTTAAGATCACTGATAGGCCGCGCCCTAAGTTCAAGAAACATCCTTACAAATCCCTAGAAGTTGATCCCCTAGGCGCATTCTCTAGCATTCCACATGGGATTCTGCATGTAGAAGATGTTAGAGTATACATTCACACCAACATTGAGGAATTTAGGGAATCCAAGCTGATGGATATCTATCACAAGGAATTAATAGATGAAACATTTGAACTTAAACCTCAATACAAGGCCATCTGGGATAAGCATTTTGGACATTGCATCCATTTCCCTTGTTTTGTAGAAGATGAATGGGTCCGGTATGTTCTAAGCAAAATGCATGACAACTTCATGTGCTTGATGAGGCCATTTAAGATCACAAAAGATGCCATTAGGGTAGTAACCGGATTGCACTCATCTGGTGGGTTGCCTGCTCTCAAATCAGTCAAAAACCAAACTGTAAGTGAGGCTACCAGATCAAAATTTGATAAGAGGGCAATGACAATAGAAGACATCATAGATCAGGATATCAAATTTGCCTCCATGATAATTGGTTACAAAATCTATCACTCTAGCGGCGAGAATTCAATATCCAGAACTGCTATATATACTGCATATGAAATGCTAAGGAAAAATGCAGACTATGATCTTTGCGAGCTTCTCCTGAACCAACTGTTAGAGAATTTACAGAAAATAAAGAAGGATAAGAAGAATTCATTTAAGTACGATGGCTTGATACTATGTGTATTTTTTTACTATATGAATGAGCGACCAGGATCCAATGGTTGGGTATGGCAAAATGATAGACTAGTTGCCATACAAATCAAAGATTATATGTATGGGCTTGGTGATGCCAAGGCTTAAAGCACAACTCTCTGGGGATATTTCAAGAATTTCCAAGGTATGATGCAGGCCAGAGAAAGAATTCCTCAGACAATAGTTGAAAAATATAAAGATACAGTGTGTTTTATGGTAGACACTGATCAATGCCTACTAGAGGTAATAGAGCCCAGAATAGTCTGGATTATGCCAATGGGCTATGAGGTGGATGAGAAAATCTTGGAATTACATGTCCAACACCTATTAAGTCAGCCTAAGGACCCTAAGGCAGAAAGGTTTGGCACCTTTTAAGAATTATGTTGGGACAGGAAAATTTAAAATTTTCTTGTATTCTTACTCATCCATATCTGACCAAATCATAAAACATTTCGCCCAAAATCAGAATTACAATTGATATATCCCATAAAAAATCCTATGAAAAAATAATGTAAAGGGCCTAAATTTCTTAATATTGGCAAGACTTTATATTAGCTATACCGATCCATGAGAAACTAGTTGAAATGGCTGTCAGCGTGAAAACAAAGATTGGAGAGAAGATTTTAGAGAATACCGATGAAGAAAGTGGCACCGATGACCTTTCATCGGAGAGAAAATGCATGGTCACGCTGATCGGTGTAAGGAAAGACCATCGAAGAATACTCCGACAGCGTAAGTCCTATCGATGGAGGAACTCGGTGAGACTCTCACCGATCATCTAATAGAGCGGAGGAAACTAATGGTCATCGGCAGGAAATGAGTATCGGAATGAGAAATTAAGGAGCTTCTGATGCTCCAATGTCTCACCGATTGAAGAAAAGTGCTTTGGCGTAACTTACACCGATAAGTGTGAAGAATAAGAACCATTGGCGAAGAAATCCTCTGAGATAACATTCGAAGTCATTACAATTAAACTCGACAGAATTGTTTGAGAAAAGCCTACAAGCGGAGATTTGAAGCAGAAAACAGAGGAATCAAGATCCTTAAAAAATAAAGTGCATGTTGGTCAGAATGCATGTATACCAGATACAAAGGTAAACAGTCGAAGGTTTTGTATATTTATTTGTATGTATGCAAGATACAAATAGTGAGAAGATACAAATGCATAAAATATACAAGACGATATACAAAGCTATATGCATGTCACGAAACCGAAAAGATTATGAAATGAGGTTTTATTGTTGTATGTGTCGTACATTGAACGTATGTTTCAGGTTATACATTTCAATATACATACAATGCAGAACTCAAGAAAGGTTGAAATTTGCTTAAAATGATGCATCATGACTTAAAGTATATCGAAAGATGTATTGCACTTTATATACATCGCGGAGCCGAAAAGTAAGTAAACTGTAGTTTATAAAAATGATAAGTCCGAAGAGGTGATACAAAGGAGTTTGTATGTATTCGGCTTTGTATCTAAAAATTGGATACAAGTATTGTTGCATTTCAGAAGATACAATCAGAAAAAGTGATGTGGGCTCCACCGTTTGCATATCGGGCTTGTATAAATAACAATGTATATCTTCGATATACAAGCCGATATACAAGTTAAAAGGATGCAAATAAGAGATACAAACCGGAAGCAAAAAGAAAGTTAAATACTGAAAAGTCTTTGTATGTTCAGGGTGCTTGTATGTTTATAATATACATACCCGATATACAAAGGAATAAAAAGCATCGCTGGGGATAAAAGGTAAAGAGAGGGTTTGTATAAGATGCTTTGTATGTGCGCTTATACAAGATAACATACAAACGGCAATATACAAAGAAAATATACAAGAGAATAATATACAAAACCTGACATAATTAGAGATTTGAACATTATATACATCGTGTGGGGTCCGAGTTTGTATGTGAGAAATGTATGTATCCAATATGCAAAAAGATGTACAAAAGATGATACAATTCCGGACCCGATTAGAAAGTCAAATTTTGAGAACTTTGTGTGAAGTCCGTGCTTGTATATTATAATACATTGTATCTGATATACAAAAGGAGAGATGCAGTTACGGATTGTATGCATATAAGATACATACAATGGCAGATTCGAAGGCGATTTCAATTCATTTCATAAACCTGGTCGGGCCCGCTTTTGTGTACAAAAGAAAATGTATCTGGTATACAAAAGATATGTATGCAAAAGGAGGATGAAGGAAAATATACAAGGACGGATATGAAATTCAATTTGTTTTATAGACCTGATGGAGTCCGCACTTGTATGTGTGTCCCAAATGCATATACAAAAGTTGATACACAGGAATTTCTGATGCATATATGTTTATTACAACTCTGAGATGGATTTGTTTGTTGCCAAGGTGATATGAAGAGGGTCGTATAAAACAAAAATGAGATGTTGTCGATGTAAAAATTGATGTATTGCTTTCAGCAATGAGAACAAGTGCAACTTATTCGATAGAAACTGTAATATGGAATACTTTGCCAAATGAAGATTAATGGATACAGCTCTTAATCAAATTCATCTATTTCTTAATCCATTTATGTGAAAAGGTGTGAGCCACAAATAGTCATACTGTTTCGGCCTGAAGTTTGTTTCCCACACATATATATCAGGGAAAACAAAGATCATCCATGGAATCATCAGCAGTAGAATATATACTTATAATTTACAATGTTTCTCAAAGACCATGTTGCAAGTTTATTATTGAAGAAGTAAATTGAAGTTCTCTAATTCAGTGGTTTTATTCTGGCATCAATTGTTTGTTAAGATTATTCAATTGTGTGGTTGTCTCCATTTCAGTATTTCCTTGTTATTCAAATTAATATATCAAGTATATAGTTAATTTGTCAATGCACATTTGTTGTATCTGTGAGATTGAATAAATTGGTTTCCATTAGAGGAATTAAAATCCTTCTGATCAATCACAGTAACCTGGAAGTGTTAGTTTGGATTACTAAGAAGAACCATATAATTAGGATTGTCATTCTATCGCCAAGTTAATTATATTATCTGTTATTCTTGCATATTTCATTCAATTGGTTCCTTCAAGAAAGGATTAAATTACCTTTTGGTGAATTACAAGATATTTGATTATATTGGTTGGATTATTAAGAAGAGTTTGTCAGTCATTTCTTTGCACGTTTATACAAGTTATAGACTAAAATATTGTGCCAAACAGTTAGAGTTACTGCCAACTATAAGCCACTAGTCTTAGTCTTCCATTTGACTCTGTTTACTCAACAAGGCACTGGTCTCATTTCAATTCATCAATTAAAACCCTTTTATTAGTTGAGCATAGTCATAGAATTCACCTTGATATTGCTTATACAATTTCTACCAACCATTCATCAGATATTAGATAAAGAATTCATTAGCAAGCTTTCATCTATTCTACACCATTTTCCACTGTAGGTATATCCATTTAATTAGTTAATACATTTACATTTAGTCTGCTTTAATTCCCAAGGTTCACTCGCCTAGGTGTAGCAGGACCTAACGTGCAGGGAATCATCAAACCCTAAAGGTTGATTCCGTCACATTAGTTCAAAAATGTTGCGAATCTAAGCATAGAGCCTGGCATTCTCTTAGGATTAGCAACTTGCATTTTTGAGACCTAACAAATTGGCGATTCTACTAGGGATATAAAAAAAAGACCTTAGTAACAAACCATTCCTTGTATAGAGTCATTTTAGAAACTTTAATTTGGTAACTCTATTGGCAACAAGAACCTAGAAAGATAAATTACAAACTTTTTCCTATTTACAAAATAGGTGGCGACTCTAGTGACTGTTATAACAGAAAATTGATACCAAATGGATGATAGGAGATCCAAGATGGAAGGAAAGAAATTGCAATCATCTCCACCAATTAGAAACATCTCCAAAAGAAATGGAACATCAAATTATTCTAACCAAAATGATAACCAGGAGGCTCAAGAGGATAATGCAGAGCAAACTATTGCAATTCACAATAAGTTCACACCTCTGCATGATTCAAATGAAAATCTCAATGGAGTAACTGATGATATATTGGAAAAATATAGACTTGATCCTCAAGAACAGCTTGAGTGTGAAGCATAGGCCATAAGGGAAATCGATCAAAGACAAGCTAAATATGATTTCAAAATGTCATTACATCAGCGAGAAGGGGTAAAACATGGATTCTCAACTCAAGAAGTAAATGACAGCCCAAAGACTTCAGGAGGTATGAATCAAGCACAATAGGATCTGCTTAGGCTCTGAGAAGAACTTGAAATGATCAAGATAGAGGAAACTAAGAGGTTGTTGCAACAACAGATTCAACAGATAAAGAGTAGAGCTAAAATAGCTCCCCCAAAATATGTACCTCCACATAGGGGAAACACTTCAAGGAATCCACAGCAAAATCTACATCAAAATACAGGTGGTGCTTCAAATTCACAAGCATCCAGAAATCATCAGAATACTATTCCTAAAGTTCCTAGACCACCTCCCATGCACAATACCTCTCAACATATGGTTAATCCTTACCCACCCCCTGGCCAACAATATTATAGACCACAAAATCCTTACATAAATCCCCACATAAACCCACAGCAGCAATATGCCTATTATCAGCCTCCAGGTGGATATAATTACTATCCTAATCCACCACCCATGAATTTTCCACCTCAAAACCTCACAAATATATGCAACCAATTTGATCTGACTAGATATCAATTGTATCCATATCCTATGGATAGTAATTAGAGAAATATAGTTCCTAAGTTCACTGCGAACAATGCAATATCAGCTGAGGATCACATCAGAAGCTTCAATGCTTCCATACAAGATATTGGTATGGACTGGGAAGACGTTAGAATGAGGTTATTCATGATGTCCCTGACTGAAGATGCAAGAGACTGGTTCAATAGCTTACCTGATGCCTCAATCAGTTCAATAACTAATTTCCATAATCAATTTAAGGAGCAGTATGGTAATCAGTATGCCCCTGAATTTACATTACATGAATTGATAAGTATCCAGAAATACCAAAATGAATCAGTGTATGACTTCAATCTGAAATTTTCCAAATTACACAACAAAGTACCACACGGATCCAAACTTTCTGATCCAGCAACATTGAGCATTTATATGAAAGCATTTGATCCCAAGACGGGGTACGAACTTAGAAATCGATGCCCTACAAACCTGGCTGAAGCACATAAAGTGGCCTTAACAATTGAAAATAATAGGAAAGCTGCAGGTATGGTTAGCAAGAGGGATAACCCTAGAAATCCTCAAAACCCAAACATTCAGAAAACTAAACAAGAAGGTCAGCATAGGCATGAGAGGCCCAAGTTGCATGATATGTCATATAATACCAATTGGAAAGATGGGAGACCCATTGATAACAGCAGAAAACAACATTATGGCAAGGATACCCCTGACCCTCTAAAAAGAAATATGGCACATATGGTAGAAGATAAACCTTGGTGTCTGGTATGCAATTTACCACATTCACCTGAGTATTGTGAGGTGGGTAAAATAGTACAACGAGAAGAAATGTTATACAATTATAACAGAGACAATCACACTATAAACATGATGCAAGATACACCATATTTGCTGACTAAAAACTATTCTTCTACAGAGGAAGAGGGATATGAATATGATGTGGGAAACCAGAGACATCATATCAATATGAGAGAACAAGAAGTGTTCTCAGATCAGGAGGATGGTTATGAGGAACCTACCCATTATAACAATCAGCCATATGATCAATGGAGAAAGCCCACTGAAAATGAAAGAGAAGCTCTTACAATAGTTGCAAGAGCTCAAGCTAAAAATGCTTATAACTTAAGGAATAGGACAATGAATGTTGAACAAGGAACACCTAGGAGTGTATTCATAAAAGATCAAAATTACAAAAAGAATAATGCAAAGTCATCATTCAAAGAACCAGAAAAGGCGGGTAAGAGTAAAACGGAAGAAAAATCACAAAATCAAGAAAAAGAAAATATAAAGACAGAAAAGAATGATTAGACTATGGCTCATTCTTTTGACATTGCTCATGCAATATCTCAGGTAAAAATATCAGTTCCACTTATAGAAATGATGAAGATAGACAAATATAGGAATACAGTAGTTAAACTGATTTCAGATATACCAAGTCAAAAACATAAAGGATCTGAAAATAGAACAAACAATGTTCATCAAGAAACATTCCAAATGCCTAAGGTATACCTAGGTGATACATTGACAAAGAATCCCTCACAGGTGGACCCTTTCTACACTACATTATTGATCAAAAACAGGATAGTGAGGAATTGCATGATTGATTCAGGTGCTTCCATGAACATCATGCCAATAACAGTTATGAAAGAACTGCGAATGTGGGTTGATACTACATTTGGTAGGTTTTATGCAATGGATAATAGATCCATCCCAATCATTGGTATTATGAGGGATGTGGAGATAAAACTTGCCTCATACCCTAAAGCAACTTATAACATTGATATTACTGTGGTTGACATCCCACCATATTATGGAATGCTTCTATCAAGACAATGGGCTACAATGGTAGGAGGGAATGTCTAATTGGACTTATCATATGCCACAATACCAGTTGGAGGTAAAGAAATCAAGCTATGCAGGGAGCCAAGGTATGAAAATATTATAGAACGCTTGGATCAACATCAAATAAATTTCTTTTGTGATATAGATTTGGGAGCCTTCAAGGTTGAGAAAAGTCAGCTAGAATTGCAGAATACTGATCCAATACATATTGAATCTAAGAAAGAAGAAAATGATGTATGGAAGATGTATTTTGATGGTGCATGCAGCAAAATGGGAAATGGGGCCAGAGTAGTATTTATTTCACCAGGAGGTAAAACTTTCAAATACTCTTTTCTATTAACATTTGAATGCACAAACAGTGTAGCAGAGTATGAAGCTTTGCTCATTGGTTTGAACATAGCCACCAACCATAAGATAAAAAAATTAGTTGTATATTGTGATTATGAATTGGTTACTTCCCAAGTAAGAGAAAAATACTTGTCAAAGAACAAGAGGTTGAGATAGTACAGAAACACAGTATGGGATGATATTGAGTTATTTGATGCCTTTTCAATCAACTGGATTGATAGGTCAAAAAATATTATGGTAGATTTTCTAGCGAATATCACATTGAAAAGAGACGATGTCACATTGGGAGGTATTACAGAAGTTGAGTTCAAAACTAGACCCACTATCCCAGATAATGTACATAATTGGCAAGTATTTGACAATGATGCTGATATAATCAACTTCCTACATTGTGCTGACTATTATGAAAATCAAGAGATTGATTTCAATGCATTTGTAGAAGAACATGATGGGAAGGAAACCCTTTTTGGTCAAGAGATAGTTCAGTTGAAAACAAATAAAATACCTAAGGGACTTATAGCATTGGAAAAGGCATTCGATGGACATGATAGATTTAAAATGAAAGGCACAACATTGGTGCAAAATGACCTTGAAGAGATTAATTTGGGGACACAAGCAGCCCCAAAGAATGTGTATATTGGAAAAAATCTTAACCCAAAAATTAGGAGCAGAATCATCAACTTACTTAGGAAGTATAGACACGTGTTTGCCTGGTCATATGATGATTTAAAAGCATATAGAGAAGATCTATTTCAGCATGAAATACCACTAAAACCAGATGCTAAACCGTTCAGGCAGAAACAGAGGCCTATCAGTCCTACATTAGCTCCTAAGATGCTTGAAGAGCTTACAAAATTAAGAGATGGAGCTATCATTAAACCCATCAAGAATTCTTCTTGGGTTTCTAATTTGGTGCCTGTCAGGAAAAAGAATGGTGATATTAGATTATGTGTGGAGTTCAAGAACCTAAACAAATCTTCCCTAAAAGACAACTATCCCCTCCCTAATATGGAAGCAATATTACAAAACGTTACTGGATGTGAACTGTTGTCAATGATGGATGGCTTCTTAGGTTACAATCAGGTGAAATCAAAGAATTAGATCAATTTAAGACTGCATTCACCACTCCATGGGGAACATATGTATATTTAAGGATGTCATTCAGACTCACTAATGTTGGAGCAACATTCCAAAGAACAATGGATGTGGCCTTTGCTGAATTGATTAATAAAATCATGATAGTATATCAAGATGACTTGACAGCATAGTCCAAAAAGGTTGAGGATCATTGTGCACATTTAGAGAAAATATTTATTAAAGCCCTAGAATATGGGATTTCATTGAATCCTAAGAAGTGCCATTTCGCAGTGACAGAGGGGAAGTTGCTTGGTCACATGGTCTCAAAAGATGGAGTGAGAATAGATCCTGAGAGAGTAAAAGCAATTGACCAAGTCCCTATCCCTAAAAATGTGAAAGCTATACAGTCATTTTTTGGCCAAATTAACTTTGTCAGGAGGTTTATATCAAATTTTGCAAAAATTGTTGCCCCCATATCAAGGATGTTGAAGAAGAACTCAGAAGTGAAATGGATAAGAGAAACAATAAAAGCATTTGCAACTATTAAAAAGGCAATCAAAGAAACCCCTGTTCTGATATCTCCTGATTTTAGTAAGCCATTCCAACTATTCTCATTTGCCTCTTATCATACAGTTGCAGTAGTGCTATTGCAGAAAAATAATGATGGATATGAATAGCCTATCTCATTTTTCAGCAAATCCCTTTAGAATGTAGAGTTGAAATATGACATTGTTGAGAGACAGGCATATGCATTAGTAAAACAGTTAAAACTTTTAGGCCATACTTGGTGGGAGCTGAAATCATAGCATATGTGCCTAACGCTGCAGTAAAGGATGTATTAGTCCAAACTGAAGTCACAGGTAGAAGATGCAGATGGATCAATAGAATTCAAGAGTTCAATATTGAAATCTAGATTACTAAACTAGTGAGAGGACAAGGTCTTGGTAGTTTGATGGCTGAGAGTAATCTTGAAGCTTCTCAAATATGTAGTGCTAGTGATGTTGATAATACAAGTTCTAGCATTGAGCGCACTTCGTGGTATACCAACACTATATATTATCTAAAGCACATGAAATGTCCTGAGGGGTATGATGATAATAAAAGGACACTTAAATTACAAGCCTCAAAATATGTATTTATTGATGGAGATCTTTACTAGAAGAATAGGGATGGTATTCTACTATTATGCCTAGATGAACATCAATCAAAACATATCATGAAAGAGTTACATGAGGGCATGTGTGGAGGTCATTTCTCAGCAAAGACTACAGCCCACAAGATCTTGAGGGCTGGATACTATTGGCCTAAATTTTTTAATGATTCATATCATTACACTAGGAAATGTGAAGCATGTTAGAAGTTCTCAGGAAAGTTGAAATATCAAGGAGCATTGCCCTTGAAACCCAGCAAGTGGAGGCTCCATTCTATCAGTGGGGTATTGACTTCATAGGAGAAATTGCAGAGAAGTCAAGTGGTGGACACAAATGGATTTTAGTGGCAATAGATTACTTCACTAAATGGGTAGAAGCTATCCCAACCAAACAAGCAACAAGCAGGGTGGTGATTAACTTTCTAATGGAAAATATTATATTCAAATTTGGCACTCCAGTAAGGTTAATCACAGACAATGGGATGTGTTTCAGGTCTGATGAACTCAAAAATTTCTATAGTACACATGGCATCACTGTGTCCTATGCTGCCCCTTATCATCCACAAGCAAATGGGCAGGCAGAATCCGGCAACAAAAGCCTTCTAAAAATCATAAAAAGAATGTTGGAGGGAAACAAGAAAGCATGGGATTCAAAGCTAAGAATGGTTGTATGGGCTGATAGGATTACTATAAAAAGAGCAATTGGGAGATCTCCTTTTGAACTAGTATATGGAACACAAGCGAGAATACCATTAGAAAACCTCATGCCAGTTTACAAATTTATTCTTCAGGAAGATTTAAACATTCCTGAACCAATGGAGGAAAGATTAGAACATCTTGCAAAACTTGATGAAACAAGGAGACTAGCCCAAAGGCAGATATTAAGTTACAATCACAAGTGAAATACCTCTTTGACAAAAAGGCCAAAGATAGGAAGTTTGAAATAAATGATTTAGTACTAATGTGGAATGCTAGGTGTCAGGACAAAGGAAAGCATGGAAAATTTGAAGCTTTATGGTTAGGTCCTTTTGTTATAACTGGCAAAGGAGGTGATGATTCCTACTATTTGCAAAACATGTATGGAGAAGAGCAGGAATTGCCTATGCATGGGCAATATCTGAAGCCTTTCTTTTCATAATCATGCACAAAGAGGATTGAGTGTTGCCAGTGCATGGACGACTCTTGAATAATTCTCATAATACTTTTATTCCATTCACAGTAGTTTCAGGTAATCAAAAGGAGATTAGGACATGCCAGTACATGGACAATCCTATGAATCTGTATAATATATATATATATAATCTTTTCCATGTACAGTAGTATAGGATCATTCCAATTCCCCATCATTATCACTTCCATCTCCAATTCTCATAAAATTGTCATCCCAAACAAATAAAACACATGGTCTACTCCCCCAAGAGATCTGGATTCTTGTTATACTCACAAGGAGTATACATCCTAGACAGAGCCACTGTTGGGACAGGAAAAATTAAAATTTTCTTGTATTCTTACTCATCCATATCTGACCAAATCATAAAACATTTCACCCAAAATCAGAATTACAATTGATATATCCCATAAAAAATCCTATGACAAAACAATGTAAAGGGCCTAAATTTCTTAATATCGGCAAGACTTTATATTAGCTATACCGATCCATGAGAAACTAGTTGAAATGGCTATCGACGTGAAAACAAACATCGGAGAGAAGATTTCAGAGAATATCAATGAAGAAAGTGGCACCGATGACCTTTCATCAAAGAGAAAATGCATGGTCACGCCGATCGGTGTAAGGAAAGACCATCAAAGAATACTCCGACAACATAAGTCATACCGATGGAGGAGCTCGGTGAGACTCTGACCGATCACCCAATAGAGTGAAGGAAACTAATGGTCATCGGCAGGAAATGAGTATCGGAATGAGAAATTAAGGAGCTTCCGACACTCCAATGTCTCATTGATTGAAGAAAAGTGCTTCGGCGTAACTTACACCGATAAGTGTGAAGAATAAGAACCATCGGCGAAAAAATCCTCTGAGATAACATTTGAAGTCATTACAATTAAACTCGACAGAATTGTTTGAGAAAAGCCTACAAGCGGAGATTTGAAGCAGAAAACAGAGGAATCAAGATCCTTAAAAAATAAAGTGCATGTTGGTCAGAATGCATGTATACCAGATAAAAAGGTGAACAGTCGAAGGTTTTGTATATTTATTTGTATGTATGCAAGATACAAATAGTGAGACGATATACAAAGCTATATGCATGTCACGGAACCAAAAAGATTATGAAATGAGGTTTCGTTGTTGTATGTTTCGTGCATTGAGTGTATGTTTCAGGTTATACATTTCAATATACATACAATGCGGAACTCAAGAAAGGTTGAAATTTGGTTAAACTGATGCATCATGACTTAAAGTATATCGGAAGATGCATTGCACTTTATATACATCGCGGAGCCGAAAAGTAAGTAAACTGTGGTTTATAAAAATGATAAGTCCGAAGAGGTGATACAAAGGAGTTTGTATGTATTCGGCTTTGTATCTAAAAACTAGATACAAGTATTGTTGCATTTCGGAAGATACAATCAGAAAAAGTGATGTGGGCTCCACTGTTTGCATATCGGGCTTGTATAAATAACGATGTATATCTTTGATATACAAGCCGATATACAAGTTAAAAGGATGCAAATAAGAGATACAAACTAAATGCGAAAATAAAGTTAAATACTGAAAAGTCTTTGTATGTTCAGGGTTCTTGTATGTTTATAATATACATACCCGATATACAAAGGAATAAAAAGCATCGCTGGGGATAAAAGGTAAAGAGAGGGTTTGTATAAGATGCTTTGTATGTGCGCTTATACAAGATAACATACAAACGGCAATATACAAAGAAAATATACAAGAGAATAATATACAAAACCTGACATAATTGGAGATTTGAACATTATATACATCGTATGGGGTCTGAGTTTGTATGTGAGAAATGTATGTATCCAATATGCAAAAAGATGTACAAAAGATGATACAATTCCGGACCCGATTAGAAAGTCAAATTTTGAGAACTTTGTGTGAAGTTCGTGCTTGTATATTATAAAGCATTGTATCTGATATACAAAAGGAGAGATGCAATTGTGGATTGTATGTATATAAGATACATACAATGGCAGATTCGAAGGCGATTTCAATTCATTTCATAAACCTGGTCGGGCTCGCTCTTGTGTACAGAAAAAAATGTATCCGGTATACAAAAGATATGTATGCAAAAGGAGGATGCAGGAAAATATACAAGGATGGATCTGAAATCCAATTTATTTTATAGACCTGATGGAGTCCGCACTTGTATGTGTGTCCCAAATGCATATACAAAAGTTGATACACAGGAATTTCTGATGCATATATGTTTATTACAACTCTAAGATGGATTTTTTTTGTTGCCAGGGCAATATGAAGAGGGTCGTATAAAACAAAAATGAGATTTTGTCGATGTAAAAATTGATGTATTGCTTTCAGTAATGAGAACAGGCGCAACTTATTCGATAGAAACTGTAATATGGAATACCTTGCCAAATAAAGATTAATGGATACAGCTCTTAATCAAGTTCATCTATTTCTTAATCCATTTATGTGAAAAGGTGTGAGCCACGAATAGTCATATTGTTTCGGCCTGAAGTTTGTTTCCCACACATATATATCAGGGAAAACAAGGATCATCCACAGAATCATCAACAGTAGAATATATACTTATAATTTACAATGTTTCTCAAAGACCATGTTGCAAGTTTATTATTGAAGAAGTAAATTGAAGTTCTCTAATTTAGTGGTTCTATTCTGGCATCAATTGTTTGTTAAGATTATTCAATTGTGTGGTTGTCTCCATTTCAGTATTTCCTTGTTATTCAAATTAATATATCAAGTATATAGTTAATTTGTCAATGCACATTTGTTGTATCTGTGTGATTGAATAAATTAGTTTCCATTAGAGGAATTAAAATCCTTTTGATCAATCATAGTAACCTAGAAGTGTTAGTTTGGATTACTAAGAAGAACCATATAATTAGGATTGTCATTCTGTCTCCAAGTTAATATTATCTGTTATTCTTGCATATTTCATTCAATTGGTTCCTTCAAGAAAGGATTAAATTACCTTCTGGTGAATTACAAGATATCTGATTATATTGGTTGGATTATTAAGAAGAGTTTGTCAGTCATTTCTTTGCACATTTATACAAGTTATAAACTAAAGTATTGTGCCAAATAGTTAGAGTTACTGCCAACTATAAGCCATTAGTCTTAGTCTTCCATTTGACTCTGTTTACCCAACAAGGCACTAGTCTCATTTCAATTCATCACTTAAAACCCTTTTATTAGTTAAGCACACTCATAGAATTCGCCTTGATATTGCTTATACAATTTCTACCAACCATTCATCAGATATTAGATAAAGAATTCATTAGCAAGCTTTCATCTATCCTACACCATTTGCCACTGTAGGTAGATCCATTTAATTAGTCAATACATTTACATTTAGTCTACTTTAATTCCCAAGGCTCACCTGCCTAGGTGTAGCAGGACCTAAAGTGCAGGGAATCATTAAACCCTAAAGGTTGATTCCATCGCGTTAGTTCAAAAATGTTGTGAATCTAAGCATAGAGCCTGGCATTCTATTAGGATTAGCAACCTACATTTTTGAGACCTAACAAATTGAGTGTGAAAATTCATGTTGAACTAAGGCAACCTGAAATAAAGAGAAAAGTCAAGAAGGAAGTAGAGGAAATTGCCAAGAAATATGGCATATCAAAGGAGGCAGTTGATGCCAATAGAGAGAAGGTAGAAAGAGTAGAAAAAGAGAGACAAGAAGAGAAAAAGAAAGTGATCCGGTGCAAGCCCCCTCTCGGACTAGATCCTCAAAGAGTTCTGCACCTACCACCTTTAAGAGCTCAAAACTGGAAGCAAAGACATCCGGAAAGGGAGAAAAGAGAACAAAAACCAAGGCTACAAGATCCTGCATAAGTCAAAAGAATGATGAAGAGACAGAAACAGATAAGGAGGTTAAGAAAATGAAGAAGAAAAAGAAAACTTCCATGGAATCCTCTACCGGTGAAAACAAGGAAGAAGAAGCAGAAGAATTTTTTGAAAGGCCTACTCTCTCCATTGATGATGTCATCAAGGCAGTTATTGTGGATGGGAATCTGCAACCAATGACAGAATTCTATGATGAGTATAGTGACACAGACAAAAGGATCTTGGAAGAAGCTACAGTTAAGTACTTAAACATATATAATAAAGCATTCATTGTAATCATCTCTCTAATCCCCAAGAGTGTAGAGAAAGTACTTGAACTCAGAAAAGACAATGCCAAGGAAAAGGATTTGGAGATCTGGGAACAAATAGCTATTCAGCTCTATCCTTCCATCACCCCAAAACAAATGAACATGATCTTCAAGGATTGCAAGGATGAGTTCCAGAGCAAAGCCAGAATGAACAAGCTTATGCTCGGAGAGACTAATCAAGTGTCAAAAGAGACTGAAGACATCCTTCGGAATGCATATAAAAGATTCAATCTTCCTATTATAGAGGACATAAGTGATGAACCTTCTGCCATGGATATTGAAGGATCAAGTGCATCCAAGGAAGATTCTACTGAGAAAATTACAGAAGAGTCAAAGGAGATAGGTGAGGAGAAGACTAAAGACTTGGATTCCTCTGTTCTGGAAGAGGAAGTCCATGAAGAAGTAAACATCTCACTTCCGGATCCCACAGCTGACTCCAGAACTGAAGGAGAAGCAAGAAAAGAGAAGAAAGCAAATCAAGAAGAAGAGGCAAAGGGAAGAGAAGAAGATCAAATAGAGAAGACCCTAGGGGATAGCTCTGAGACTGCAGAAGGAAAGAAGACTATGTCTTCGGCAAGAGACACTGCAGAAGCAGTTAAAGACTTCCTGACCAAAGAAATGATGAAATTAGATGAACCAGAGCTATTCCAAGGACCACTCAATTTTGACTCTCTCTCTCTCCGGTCTAGACAATGAAGGTAGCATCTTTTGCTCAAGCCAAAGCAAAAGAAAAGCTTCTAAAGTCTCACATGGAAGACTGTGAGCTGATAGAGATTGCATCCGGTGTGTTGGAGAATGCCATCCTTCTAGAAGGATCCTTTGGTCTCTTCATCTGGTAACTTGAAATCTCTTGTTAATTCTATTAGCACACATTTTGATTCCTTGGAGAAATCAGCAGAAGAGAAAGTCTAGAAAGAGTTTTTGGGTAAGAGATTCTCTGAAGTACAAGGGCTAATAGCAAATGATAGGAGAAATATGAACATTGGAATAAAGAACCAAGAAAATGCTCTTAAAGATGGCAGAGAATTATACAAATTTTGTTTATCTTGGTCCACAGTAACAGCAGACATTGCAAAGAAGGTGGAAGGACAAGAGGGTAAACTATCAAGTTTATCCCAAAGTTTTGATCCTCTCACCTCATCCATAATGAATCAAGAGTGCCAGACTATTGTCACTATAAATGAGTTAAAGAGGCTTGAGAAGGAGAAAAAGAATAGAATAAGCAGAATGAGCGAACTTAGAGGGATAATTATCCCTAAGTTAGAGGCCATGCATGAGGGCCTAACTGATGCTCAGACCACAGCCCAGACAAGTGATCCGGCAGACTTAAAGAGGGTAGAAGCTTTTGCATTTTTGTTAAGTGGTCACATCTCAATTTTGGATAGGATGAAGCAGAGTTGGGCAACAAAATTTGTCTAGTTGAAAACCACCTTTGCGGATATACAGAAGTATATGTAAATACAACTTGTATATATACTTATGCGGCAATATATAGATTGATTTTTGAAAGTTTTGGTGTGCAGATTTCACCCTTTGCCATTGATGTCAAAGGGGGAGTGAGGAGTAGTGAAAAATGTGGAATCCAGCTAAAGGGGAGCTCCAGTAATAGTGTACATAAGACAGAGCATCAGCCAAGGGGGAGTTTGTTACAACACTTAGTCATTTTTCACTAAGTGTTGCCATCAATGCCAAAGGGGGAGATTGTTGGCAAGAGACACTGTGTGGCTTCATGATTGTTGTCATTGATGGCAACAAAGCTTATCCCACACATCCGCAGCACATAGTATGTCTATACCAAAAGTCAGATTGAAGAGTGTTTTGGTCCGGTGAACAAGAACAGAGCATACAACAAGGTCCGACAATCAGGTTCAGATCTTTCAAAGGATGTATCTCAAAAAAGTACGGACTTGGGGAAGTCAAGAGGAATACCATGACTGCCACATTCCATAGATTGAGTCTCCGATGATGAAAGAGTGAAAAGATATGAGCACCTAAGTGTTGGGTTCCTGACAGGCAAAATAGACTGAGAAAGAACTGATCGGCAGAGCATCAAACCTTAATCCGGATGAGAAATTGATGGTGATCAAGCTACTTAAGAGATCATTCATGGTTGGCCGACATAATTGATGACTTCTATAACTATCTCTTTGATACGCATCACTTAGTAAGCATGGATTCAGCCGACAGACCAGAGTTTGGGAAAATCTTGAGTATTCCAGATGTCGACTAGAATGATGTTGAAATCCTTGGTGCGGATACATATACCAGATGAATTTTGATGTGAAGGAGTGTGTGTAGTGAAATAGTGTGTGAGAAAAGGCAGAGATAAGTGTGGAAGCGGATATACAGGTTTGGTATGTGACAGAACAACAGCTCCAAAACAGAGAAAGAATGAAGTGCAGTAGATCAGTATATTGAGCCTAACCGGAACTGAACCTCAGCATATGTGGATGCTTCTCATCAATTCAAATACCTGGTTACTTTCTATAAACTATTGTAGGCAGTGAGCCTCTTGTGAGCAGTGTGCTTGGGCAGTGAGCCCTAATTGGCAAGTGCCATTTTGTACTTCTTATTCTTTTAACAGAGAATACAATCTTGGGTTAGTCACCCCGTGGGTTTTCCCTTAACAGGGTTTTCCACGTAAAAATCCTTGTGTTATGTGTGTTGATTTCATTTCTGCTCTCATGTTCATTTATGCTTATATGTTTTGATACTACACTATTGTTAAAGAAGAAAAGAAAGTTAAGAAATTTAAGATAACTGATTCACCCCCCCTCTCAGTTATATGCCTTGTTTCCAACAACAAGGAAGAAAATCTCCTCTTTCATCCTCAACTACATCATATGCAGATATGGTATTCCATTATCCATTGTCACGGATAATGGGTGACCTTTCAAGAATCAGGATGTGAAAGAACTCTATGACAAATTCCACATTCAGCATTGCTTCTCCACTCCATACTACCCACAAGGTAACGGCCAAGCTAATGCATCGAACAAAACTATCCTGAAGATACTCAAAAAGACTGTCGATGATGCTGGTCGTGACTGGCATATGCAATTAAACCCCGCTCTGTGGGCCTACAAAACTAGTATATGCACTCCCATAGGTGCGACACCATACGCCTTCATCTATGGCTCTAAATCCATCTTGCCTATAGAAGTTGAGTTACCTTCCCCTAGGGTGTCATTAAAAGGTCTTTTAAATGATGATTATAGAGTATCCAGGCTCCAGGAGCTAGAGCTGCTAGAAGAAAGGAGACAACATGCATTCGACCATCTTAAGGCATACCAACAGAGGATGTCGAGAAGTTATAATCACAGGGTTAAACCATGAGTCTTCCAGGTGGGTGACTTGGTGCTAAGAGAAAATCCTAAGAATTAGCAAGACAGAGAGAAAAAGGGCAAATTTGAACCCAACTGGTTGGGTCCTTATGTCATAATCGCTGCCTATGGATCAGGGGCTTATCAGCTATCAACATCAGAAGGCGAACTGTTTGATGACCCCATCAATAGCATGCATCTTCAAAGGTTCTACACCTAAATAACCCTGATGCAAGGGATATATATATAAAAATGTGTTGCAATATGCGCAAGTGGTGAAAACTTGGAAACAGGCGCTATTGGCGATAAACTGCTTTCTCCATCTTTTAGCAATCCCAACTTCCATCAGTCTTTCCTATCGTATCCATCAAGTAACCGCACTCATTCACAACCACCTAATGGTAACCTGTCATAG
The DNA here is from genome assembly GCA_027924645.1 of Cunninghamia lanceolata. NCBI lineage: Eukaryota > Viridiplantae > Streptophyta > Pinopsida > Cupressales > Cupressaceae > Cunninghamia > Cunninghamia lanceolata. Next base: position 1,142,413 of record BSBN01000197.1, read on the forward strand.
CTTGGTGCTCTGTTGCCCTTATCACCTCATTCAATGAGGTCATCAAATCCTATCATTCATCCTATTGTCTATCCCAAGTTCATTGTCAATATCATCAAACCCCGAACTATGTCACCTCTGAGCTATCACATAGGCAAGGCCATCATTGATGCACCTTCGAGGCTCCTTCCCCATTCATCCATAATCCAAATCCTACCATAAACCTATTCTTCATCCATCACCAGTGTCAGCCTTCAAGGTCGAACTATGTTGCCTTTGCGTTGTCATGTAGGCAAGGCCATCATTAATGAGCCCCCGAGGCTTCCCACCCCTAGGTCTTTAGGTCCCCATGGTTCACACAGTCAAACTATGTTGCCTCTGCATCGTCATGTAGGCAAGGCCATTTATCAATGAGCCCCCGAGGCACTAGGTCAGTCCCTTAGGGCTTGTTCTTCATGTCTATTGTCAGTTCATCCATAATAAATCAATCATTGACTTGATTGGGGGCAAATCCTCGACCTAGTTAGTGAATTGGATTTTTGAATGCTACAACTCAGATGATAACAAACCGGATCATGGTTTTATCACTAGATAGCAAGCAGCACAGCAACACAAGCTTTAAAACATTGTCTTGGCAAGAAGACATTTAAACTGCACCTGACAAATCCCAGCCTGCCTAAAACATCAAACATGACTCTATCAAGTTATTGCAAGAAAACATATATCTATGACAAGAAGGTTTTTTATGGTTATTTAAAATCTTATTATCAGGATTTTTGTTATTATGTCTCCTATGCTACTCAAGGATATCAAAAACTAGAGATGCTATGATGGAACATGATTATTTTATTTGTTTGTTGTTTGTGGGTTTATCTTTAGTAATGTGAAGCCTTGTCTAAAGACATGATCAACATAATGATCATCGAGGACATCAAAGGTCTAAACATGAAACAGGTGTAATCCTTGTTGGTTGATACGCAAGCAATACTCAGGTCATCTTGGTTCAATTATATTTAGATGCTTGTATTAACTTGCTAAGTCAAAATCCATGTAAGTAATACTCAAGTCATCATGGTTTAATTATACCTAGATGCTTGTATTTTCTTACAACATTTTAAAAGCTCAATGATGAAACAAAGTACTTCAAAAAATTGTACAAGAAGATGACAAAATCCACTACCATACATACCAAATTGCATTTCCATTTCATTATAAGCATTTCATCATTAACAAAATTCCAAGTGTTTGAAGATCTAAGTTATCCATTTATCCATTAACCAAATCATTCTTCTAAATTATCTTTCATTATCCAAATCATTTCATCAATCTTTAAAATCATTTCTTCTAATCAAAATTTCATTCATTCAAATCAAATCTTTAATCACTTCTTCCATTCATCCTTATCTGATCAATCCAAGTAATGATCCAAATGCAATTCATCCTTAATCCATACCAATCAAGTAAATCAATCTTGTCAAATTATCCAATCGCAATCAATGGTCTTAATCCTAATTGTGTCATAAACCAAATCAATCAATCAATCAATCATCATTATCAATGGGATATGTCTTTCCCGCATCTTTGTGTTGATCTAGGGATATATCGTTCCCCGCAATGACAACACTATCATCAATCATTATCGATTAATCATTGGTTTATAGTTGGACAGGGGCAATACCTCGTTTGTTCTTGTATCATTTGTGCAAACTTGCTTGCTTTCTTGTGTGTGTTATCATTTTACCTTGTGTAGCCTGTCATTCAGCTCTTTCATCCATCCCTTATCTTGCATCCACCAATTTATACATCCGCGTAACCTGTCAGTCAAATTATCTCATCGTGAGATCGTCCGTCATCTTGTTGTCACATTCTTCTCGTCCAATCTCTCGAGGGGGCATCCTATCATCATTAACCTATACCAGGGGCAAACTAGGGCATGTATCAAAATCATAACCAAAAAAATTTTATTCTTTGAAACAACGTGATAAAACACATTGTCTCAAAGAGGGGCAAAATGTATACACCTTAAAATGGTAAAGTGAATTAAATAAATATTTATTATTTATTTTAATTCCTATTCCTCTATCAATTAAATAAACACCTAATTTATTCGAATGATTCACATTCCTCCAATAATTAAATAAAATCAATTTATTTAATTAAATTTCCTAATTCTTCTATAGTCACTCCCTAATTAAATAATCCCAAATTATTTAATTATTTCTCCTAAAGTCTAAATCCTATGTTAATTCCACATCATATAATCCACCTCACAATCCACCTCATCATGTTGCACACTTAATTAAATATTTTAATATTTAATTATCTAATTTCCCTCACCCACATGTCCTATTATTCCTCTAACCATCCCTATTCACAAGGATATGGTCTCTCCATGTCATCTTGGTCAAAAGACACCTTGAGACACTTGTCCCATAAGTCCCTATATTCCTTCCAACCATCCTACAAACAAGGACTCCTTTGACCTTCTCTCCTTGGTCTTGGTGAGCCTTGTGACATGTGGCCTCATGTCACACCTTTCTTTCCACCTTGTCAAGGGGAGAGGAACATCCTCCGTATTTCTCTCCCTCATCCCAACCAACCAAATCCCCACCGTACACTTCACAAGACTTCTTCTCCACCATTGAGATTGTGACACTTGGACTTAGCCCCTCCTTGGCCTATAAAAGGAACCCTCATTCCCTCATTTCATAATCCAAGAGCTTTGTAATCTTACTCTGCAGAAATTCTACAAGTGTGTCTTTGGAAAAAGTATCCTCATTACATTTGCATAATCCCATTATCATCCAATCATCCAATCATGTCTTCATATCTCCATTATCCATCATCCTATAGTTGCATTGTAGTGTAGTCTTCATTGCATTATCCATCACCTAGCCATTCTCCAATTGTCATCTTCAACAAGGAAGTAGAACTTCTAAGAGCTCATATCATATACAAGATCAAGAAGAGATAGGCAACAATGGAAGCTACGAGGTAAATTAGTCTACGAAGGTATAACTTTATTTATTTGTATTTGCATCATTTCCATTGAGTTATTGGATATTTAGTAGTTTAATTCTTGTGTTCATATTTCCTCTAACATTAGGTAATGAACATAAAAATAAAATACATTTATCCTCTTCCTCTATTTTCACATCTATCTATTGTAACTGACTCAAGATTAGATAAATTGCATTTAGATGTTTTGCAATTGTGTCTCCCTATCTCATTTTTAAAGAATATTGCTATCTTTTCAAATCAATTTATTCACAAGACTCTTAGTTTGGTAAATCTCTCCTATTCTCTTCCATAAATTATATGTAGTAGTTTTACTAGAAATATTCAAAAGAATGAAATTAGATAACATAACTAAATATTGCCATTAGCGATGGGCTTTTTCATTAACTTTTACCCTTTCTTCATCTTAAATATTTTCCAATTTGTTCTCATTCTTCATGGAAATCAATTGATCTCTTTCTTCCAAGAGATGCTCCATCTTTAGCTTCCAAAGTTAAAACCTGAACCATTGAACTTTTCAATCTCCAACTGGGATGAGCTAGTCGGATCTCTATCACCCAAAACCTGAAACCAAAAGAAAACACAACACACTCCCACTGCAACAAAAAACCCCAATCACACACTCTGAAAGAGGTGTCTCTCTCTCTAATCAACCCAATCATGGCTCTGATGCCAAATGTTGAAAACAGGGTGAAACAAAACAAGAAGATATGTCAAATTTTAGTGCATCCAAATTCATAAACAATGATAGATCATATGGAAATAAAAATTAACCATGAAATAAATTGCAAACCAAAATACAATGTTTACTTGGAGAAACCCTTGAAGGAAAAAAAACTCCACACCCAAAGAGACCCAAGCTTGTATTAAGTTTGTAAATAGTTACAATTTGATTATCTCTCTAAATTTCAATAGCATAATGGTGCTTGAATGGCATGCAAAACAATCTCATAATACTACCATCTCAAGGCACCAATATATAGGAGATATTAATACAAGATACCATGAATAGTATTCCAAAACAAGTGACCAATACCATTCACCCAAATCTAAGTGTCCACCTCCATCATGGGAAATCTCACAACTCACAAAAATTGGTTAACTGCCCTGAATAGTAACTCCTCTTACACACCTTACACCCACCTCATGTGTCATAAGCATCATGGATTCTATCAAAATGGTCAAATTGACCAAGATCCCAATCTTAGGCCTTCCATGGGAAGATTGAGCAAATCTATCATAAAATCTATTTGTAGAATATCCTCTTATATCCTTTTACACACCCTAATCTTTATCTAATTTCCAATATCTTCCTAAAAGTAACTCTTGACTTAAATGCCACTACAAGTACATGTGAGAAAATAAATAATTTTGCCTACCACAAGCAGGGTGTCTAAGTCTATCCTCTCCATCATCCTTGGAGACATAATAATTATTTATTGACAATGCTAATTAAAACATGTCTAGGGATTTGCAAGGTGAATGGCACCTAATCCCAACATTCATAAGCTTAGACACATGCCTCATCCAAGTCCTTTGGATTGGTAGTGACTACCCCCATTCAGATGTGAGAATCGAGCTCACTGAGATACCTTTTCATCATGTCCTCCTCATCTAAATCCATGCCATTTATCATGGATTGCCAATAGAATTTCATAATGTAATCCTGCACACTTTGACCACTTTGTTGTTTGTAGTACACCCATTTGATCTTTTGATCCACCTTATATCTTGTGGTGTAGAAATTCCTATAGATTAATTCTTTGAGTTCTTCCCATTTACCAACAATAGGCTTATTTCTTTTTTCACAAATTGCAACATAAACTTCCCACCATATAAGAGCATGTCCCTCCATTGTAAGGTGCACAAAGCTAACTTTTTATGCCCCATTTATTTTATGCACACTAAAATATACTTCTAGTTGCTTAATCCATACATCCAAAAATTCAACATACAATTATCCTTTAAAATAATTAATTTCTACTTTTGTTTTTACTTTAAATGGACTTTATGTTTTTGTCTTTTTCTTCATTTGGTTCTTTCACAAAGTCTTCCTCTTTAATCTCATCTTCTTCACTAATTTTAAACTTTTTACCAAGTGCTTTTACTAAATCACCTATGGAAGATTGTGCTTGCACCATTTTACCTTGTTGCATAGCCAAAATGCTCTTGTAGTCTCCTTAACCATTACTATTTTTTTTATGATGCCTTTCATGTGACCTTCAAGTGTACCCACTTTTGCATTTAAATTTTCTATGGCTGCTTTTTGAGCTCTTGTAGAAGTTGTCATACAAAACTCTTTACAAGCCCACAAGAATCAAACTTCAAAATTGAAACACCATCAAGGTGTAGTCCAGACTCCAATACAATCACTATCCCATCCAGATACTTTCTGTTATGTGCCTCCTATTCTCTCTTTGTTCTTGCATCTGAAATCACTTTACTCTTCAAGTTTCCATACTTGAATACATTTTCTAAATCCGTTTTGGATCACCACTTTTTATGCTATTCAAACTGGTGAGGTGTTAGTCGTCATTAGACTAAAAATTTCAACTTGTGCAGTTTCGAGTACTTAAAAAGTTTATTATTAAAAAAACAAAGTACCTTATTAAATGGAGGGAGGAAATCCCCACAAAGCATGGTATCATGAATAGCGCAGCCAAACTTTCATATGACCATATGATTACAATGTTTGGATTTGGATGTTTGGCAAGAATAATATGGGTTTAAGAAAAACGTTTTGTGAATTAGACAATGGGAAAATTGGGTTTAAGAAAAACGTTTTGTGAATTAGACAATGGGAAAATTGCTAAGATACTTCTTGATAATCCATAATAAGGCCATCCCAAGCCAATGGAATTGTGGAGGCATTTGTGAAAATTTTGTAGTTAGTTTTGATTAAGTATGTGATATCAAGAAAACAAAATAGAATGAAAAGACACCAACAATGTTGGGCATACTGCACCACTTACAAAAGATTGACAAGGCGCTGTTTGTTCAGATTAATATATGGATGAGAGGCAGTTGCACCAATAAAGTATGTTTTTCTAAGTTCAAGTTTAGCAGTACAAACTAGGATGGACATAGAAGAATCACTAAAAGAGAGGTTAGTTGAGTTCGAGAGGTTAGAAAGGAAAAGGTTCATTTAGGCATATAATCGAACATTGGAGAAGCACCAAGAATTTGAATCACAAGATTTGATATTGTTAAATGATGGTAACTACAAGCAACTGGGAAAGATTAAGATTAGATGGCTAGGACCATATATCGTAGATCAGATATTTTCTTTAAGTGCAATCAAGCTAAAACTACCATTGGAAACAATATAAAATGTTTGTGTTAATGGCACTAAATTCAAGGCTTACCATCCACCATAGTTACTAAGGAAAGAACAATAACAATTTTGAAAATATACAAAAAGTAGAGCAGTTTTGGATTAAAAAGGAAATGAAAGAGCAATTGGAAACAACAGCGTGGAGACGCCATTAAATTAAAAATTGAGGCAAAAAGCATGTGGCTTGGTGGAGGAGGGAAATGAAAACCATCAACTACGAAATACAAGCCACAGGGAAAAATTAAAATTAGATGGGTAGGGCTGTAAATCGCAGACCACATATCATCTGAAAGAGCAATCGAGCGAAAAATACCATCAGAAACACTGTAAAATGGTTATGCTAATGGCAGTAAATTGAAGGCTTACCATCACCATAGTTACTAAAGGAAAGAACAAAAACATTTTTGAAACAATAGAAGGAAAAAAAACAGAGCAGTCTTGGATTAAGAAAGGCAATAAAAGAACAATCATAATAAAAAGAAAAAAAAAACTATAAAACGGCTCCAAGTTGAATACTGGAAACGACAGCTTGAAGATGCCTTCAAGTTAAAAATTGGGTGGCCTGGTGAAGGGAAGTGAAAACCTGAAAGGGCAATAAAATTGAAGTAGCACTCATTACCATGAATCTATAGAGAGAAATCATACATGGTGACATGAATTAGACGTGTACAGTTCATGAAAGATAAGTGGGTTGAAGGTAAGCCATAAGAATGAATTGAGAATAGTCTCAAAAAATATCACCAAGTATAGTACAAAGAGGAAAGAAAAAAAGAATGAGATCAGATAGATAGAAATGCAAAATGTAATGCTACGAGTAGGTGAGAACATTGGTCATATAGAGGATTATTACTTCAATGGAACAGAATTAAAAATGCTTTCAATTTTGATAAGGAGGCAAAATCCTTATAAAAAGGCCAAATGCCAAGGTGTATAAGCACAAAACATGTGAAACAAAATTTTTACAAGGAGAGAAGAGTGTTGAGTTTGAGCTGTGGCCGTGCTGAGCTAGGGTTCAGTCAGGGAAAAAATGCAGTCAAACCGGAAGCAGGAATGACACCTCTGACATTTTAGGGAATATTAATTTATATTGCGGAGGAGAAAATCAGTGGATTTCCCACAGCTAATTCTCAAAACATAAGGTGAGGTAGCAGATTTTAAGAAGGGAGCATTGAAGTCCTACTTCCTAGAAGCAAGGGCACCCTTCATAATGCCATCCAATACAATAAGCCATGAAGATATGCAGCACTGCATCCATTCCAAGGTCAGGGAAACAAATCACAGTAAGTTGTAGGTAACAAACAAGTGTTGATGTACCAAGATGCAGCCTTCAACCAGTGGGCTTAGAAATGAGACACTGAGATAGATGCGTAGTTAGGATTTCTATTCTCCATTACTGTCTGAGATAATTCTGAAGGTGGTGTTGTGCATGGTCCACTAGAATGTCATATATTTGGGCTGGCCATACTGCATTACCCTAAAAGTCATAAGAAGAGTTTAAGTGATTTGAGAATTTTACATGTAAATATTTATGATTTTAAAGAATGTGTCTAAATACAACTGTATACACATTTGTAAAGAAGTGGAACCACAAGGGAAGCATGGCAGAAAAAGGAATTTTAAAGCTCAACGGGACCTGAGAATAGTGTTAAAGAGGCTTCAGAATTGAACATTGTTACCTATAAATGGTATAAGTTATAATAAAAACAATGGTGTTCAAATTTATCTTCCTCCTGGAGAGAGAGAGAGAGAGAGAGAGAGAGAGAGAGCGAGCAAATCCGTGGCATTTTAAAAAATAATGAATCCCTCAAAATCATCTACAAATGTCAAGCAGAAACATTTAAAATAGTTTCTTTAACCACTTCTGCACAAGGCTGGCAGTCTCATACAACAAGTTTTTATTACAATGATACCATTTTACCAACTAGAAAGTAATTCAGTGTACTTGCTGAAAAGATTTTTTACGGATCTATTAGTTTCAAAATACGCAAAAGGTCAATTAAATGTCAATAAGACCAGTGAAAGACTACATTCCTTATAAAGCATTGAATTTCCTTAGCTGTTATTGACTTAAGCTCCACAAGAAATGCTAATAATACGCTGCAAAGTCCAAGTAAGGCAAGATACAGGATCCATTATATTATTTTCCAACAACAAACAATAACCATTTAGCAGATTCACAACACCACTGCAACACTTCCCAGAGTCATCAACTAAACTGCCTTGGCAGCTCAATTTGGAATTTCCAATAGATTACATGGCTCAGAATGTGTCCTTGCCAAATCATAATATTTTGAATGAAAACAGACTATTTATCAACAATTAAATTCATGTTTTAGGCAGCTGTAAAATTTATAACTTCTCAAGCATACCATATGTTTACACTTAAAACCTAGCTGCCATCATGCCTGAACTTCAAATACTATTAAAAAAGGGCCTTAGATGCATCTTGAAAAGTAGCTAGATCCCACATAACCGCCAGCCATGGCCCTTCTTACATTTGCTTCAAATGTCCTGGGATTATCTCTCAATACTGCCGCAGCATCGTGATTCAAGGGATCTTCATGGTTTGGATGCTGTAAACAGGTCAAACAGCATCTTAGTAAGTTAAAAGCAACTTAGTATATACTGGATCAAAGATGAATTATACCAGCAAAGACTTTACAGCAACAATTTTGCTCACTTGAACTATACCAGCCATAGAGATATAGACAAACTACACTATTCCCCTTGATCATGTGTCATTGTAGCACACCATGCACTTATGTACATATCAATGCATGTCCACATGAACATACTTTATCAATTATTTAGAACCCAAACTTGAATAATCTTAAAATGCCACATCCCTGGTTTACTCTTTTTCTTCCGGAGTTATTTAAATATTTGCAGCAAATTCAATATGATTAATTTAACATTTTACGATTTTATTAATACCATAATAAAATGTAATTTAACCAAATTATTATTATAACTTGATCAAAAGCAATAAAACAAATTATTTGAATCAGATCACTTGGAACAACCACTCTCACCCCAAGAAGTTCTCAATGGTCTTAGCCCTCATAGCTATGGCACACTTTAGGAGGAATATGTGTAATCACACAAAACATGTGCCCACGCATTGCTGCCTATGCACCACAATGATGCCCACACATCACAGCCTTGGCCAGGACAATCCCAGGTGTACACTGTACCCTGAGTTGGATGCACACTGCATGCCTCTTCCCCTATGCTCATAGCCCACCAAACCACCTTCTTCTTGAGTGATCTCCATGTCATTTCCAAACCTCACATAAATGCTTTATCAAATCTTTTAAGGGATGGCTTCCAAACCATCGCACCCTTTCACAATGTTGCCTTTAATTATTATTTAATAAATACAACTGTTCCTCCTTTTTAAAAGGGTCTTTACAAATATTCTTTATTAATCCCTATTTTAACCAAACGGTCATAATAACCTTTATTTTTATATCTCCCTTTTAATTCCAAAGGGTTATTTCATGGAAAAATATTTTGGGGGAAAAAGTCCCACAACAATAACTAAGGTGGACATATGAGCTGCTATTCCTTCCAATTCTGCTTGGACACTAAAGATTGAGAAGCATGATTTAACCCCAAAAGGAAAGGCTGTTCTTTCCTACTAATACTGATGTTTCAGCATGTTCTACATTGCTTAAAATCTGCAATGATTAATCATCTAAAATATTCTCTAGAGCACAAAGCATTTTAACTAAAAAGCATAACATGAGGAATAAAAACAAATTAATCATTTCACCATATCAAGAGTCCCTGAAAAGATCACATTATTTGGAACTCCCAAAACAGTGAGTACTCTGTGAGGGTTAAATTGGCAGAGAGAATATCGCCACCAAATGCATCTGCTATGTCACTCATTCTCACTAAACCATTCAAAAAAATAGAACATTGTCTCACTTACTGAGAAAAGATGATTCAGCCCATATATGATTGTGTTGATATTAAGCACAGGCTTCCAGTCCTCGCGCAGAATATTAAGGCAAACATTTCCTTCCAAATCAATATTTGGATGATAAACCTGCAACCAAGTTGGATTGAGATTCTGATACATAGTGGTGTAGGAGAAACATAAACCAATTCCAAGATTCAAATTTGGCCAAATAATTTCAATACTGACTTCAGAGCCATAAATTACCAACGAAACCAATCAACAAATTCAAGAAGGCATACCTTTGTCTTGCACTTAACCTTTGGTGCCTCGTGAGGGTAGGTTGGAGAAACACTAAAAGTAAAAGTAAAGCGTCCCCCTCTTTCAAATAGTCAGGAGTAGATATAAAAATGAGTTAATTATACAACTCGTCCCTCTAAAAGAATCAAGGGAATTCATTCTTTTTGATATGTGTGCATACTTGATACAATAAACATAAACATGGGTAGAAAGCTAAAGAAAAACATATGCATGAATCTACTGATTTTCTTTTGACATTTTTTGAATCCTGAAAGGTTCTTTAGAAAAATGTCCTTCAATACTTACAAATAATATCCTTCGTCAGGTTGTATGATAACTTCAAAATTCATCAGGTCATCTTTGCCATTTGGAAAACTTATACTTGTAGTCTTTGGCAGGTTCAACTCACTAATATCTGATAATTTGACAAAATCAAAAACTGTAAATTGTATATTTTCATAAATAATAGGTTTTCCAAAACAGAACAAACATATGCAGACTCCTGAGTAAATTCTTTATGGCTACAATCAATCTCTATTCAACAAACATATTCATGTATCACCGTTCCCATGAAATCCTGAATTTTGATTAATGTAGTAGAGAAAATATGATAGCAGATGGAAATAGTTTGACACTAGATATAATCCTTTAAAAATATAATATAAACTGCAAACACTAAATTCTGATCTGGGAGCCTAAAATGTTGTTCTGTCCTAAGGTGTTGCTGTTTGCCAGTTGGTATAAATTAGTAATTATTCATTTTTATAAATATCTGGAAACAATAGTGAGAAAAAAATACTAAGGATTTCCTCCCATGTTTTACTTATTTGAAGAAGAAAATCAAATAAAAGCTCAACAATCCTTTAAAAGTTGAGAAGAAGAAACCAGCAGCATTCAAAACCTTGAAAATTGGACCAATCGTTGTAAATCCAAATGACCTAAAAACATAATGGTTCAATGCAACTTTCTAGAAAGGGTACAGAAAATAGGCTTGGTATGTAAGTGCAAGACTTACAGCCAAAATTCCCAAACGCACATTATATAATACGAAGTGAAGATACACAATCAATTTAACACGAGAGCAAAAGAAGCAAACATTGAAATGTTCCCTACATAATCCTGATATACCACATCCAGAATAAAAGTCCCAAAACTAGAAATGGAGAATGTGGCATAAGAATATTATAAGAGTGAATAATAATCAAGAACTTAAACATGGCAAATGGGGATAACATAAAGCATGCTGAGATAATATTTATATGAGAAAAATTTGAGAAAGCAACAAGGGAAATGTAAGATAGAGCATATAATGGATTATAAGATGAAGGTGTAGGGTATACCTTTATGCAATCGCAATTCACCAGCACTTTGCTTCTTTACAGGTGCTCTCCCGTTGGCACTTTCAGCAGCCTCTCTCTGCTTCTCTTTGACTTTAAATAGCTTAATCATGATATCTACAGGAAAGGAATGGATCAACCAAATATCTAATCCAACACCCTTCCATACACAGTATGTTAGTTTCTCACTGATTCAGTAGGCTCGTGACAAGTTAAGGGAGAAAACAAGTGATCCATTAAATTAATTCTTTGGCCAAACCCTAGAGTAATCCTTAAGAATTTAATTTCCAACAATTGCTTACTTCACCTGCGCAGGGAAGAGCAGGCCAGTTGGAGGAGGAGACACAAGCAAGAGAAAAGATTGTGTGATGGAGCATAAACTCATTCATTATTCTCTCTACTCCCTCCCATGAGTGGTTAAAGGTTTTGCAAATACAGCTGAGAGAGGCCTTGCAATAACACACCACACTCCAAAAGGGAAAGCACATCACAATACCATAATCCCCCTAAATAAATAAATGATCAGACATAGTAGTAAGCTTGAATGAGCACAGAGGGGCTTGAATGAGCACAGAGGGGTTTGCATACAGTAAAACCTAAATAGTGACAATTACTTATTTTGGAGGTAGGGATGCTATATCCCAATGCTCATGCTCAATCAAACAGCAATTCAAGCCGAAAATTAATTACTCCCAAGAATGGTTAGTTAGTTAGTTAATCTAAATTACTAAGACATTCCAGCAGGAGATTCCACTGCAAAACACCGAGGCCGGTATTAGTAGAGGGCCCTCAAGTCCCATAGCCTATGTCTTGGAATTGTTTCCAAGATTATAAAATCCTCATTCATTCATTCATCCTCAACTTTTTAAACTCCTATTGGGTCAGCATAGGGAATGATGGGGAAGAGCAATCATTCCCTTCCTATCACATCCAATCCAAAAAAAGTAAAAAAGAGGGGCGGTGATCACAACTCTGAGCATACAGATCACAGGTGAAAAAACCCATATACAAATAGTTGTGCTTAAAAAGGAAAGCAGAAATGGGTGTTACAAAACTCACCTCACGGAAATTAAATTCAAAGGCTGGTGATGATGATGATGATGATGATCGGAAAAACTGGTGTTTTGCCTTGCCAAGTACGTACCTTCCACCACTCTTGTTGTTAAGAGATTCCTCACGCTCTCTTGTTAACTTGTTTGTGAGGGTCAAGGCAGGCGCACTGTGGTTTAGGCGACTCACAGCCCACGTTTAAGCGTAAATCCTTAACATTCGCAGATTCCCTTCCCTTCTCTTCAAGCCGCCATAACTCTATGAGTATTATTAAATTAGATTAGACTCTCATAGGACTACATTTCTTTAACAAACAAACAAATGTCTTTCAATTGGGTAGGCATAAAAAGTGTGCATCTTTAAATTGTTTTTATGATTTATTTATTTTTAAATGTTTTAAAATCTTTTTGGGTTGAATTCTTCTCCAAATCATATTTATCATAAAATTTGCATTTTCATTTAAATTATAAAGGAAAGAAGATATCCAGTAGTACTAATAGGAGTCCTCATCTAATTTTGTGTCAAACCTTTTTATAGGAGTGCTCGGAATTGTCTCATGCTGTAAAAAAAGTTCACGCCAAAAAATTTCCTAAACTCGTCAGTTGTTCCTATCACCGTATTCCATGAACCTCCTATGGGTGCAAGTGCTAGTTTTAATACTAGAGAAAATATGACTAGCATGAATAGAAGATGAGAGCACAATGCTATTTTTAGAGTCTAGAATTGTTGGCACTAAAAGATTTTATGGCATAATCCATCAACAACTAAAATGGGGCTATCTAATAAGTTAGCGTTAATTTTCAATGGGCTATAGCTATAGCCTTCAAAAGATTGATCAATGAGATCACTGTGGTTATCTTAATGGCATAACCAATAAAATTTGCATTTTCATCCAAATTTAAAAGGAAAGAAGATATCCAGTGGTACTAATAGGAGTCATCATCTAATTTTGTGTCAAACCTATCTTTTTAATACTAGAGAAAATATGACTAGCATGAATAGAAGATGAGAGCACAATGCTATTTTTAGAGTTTAGAATTGTTGGCACTAAAAGATTTTATGGCATAATCCATCAACAACTAAAATGGGGCTATCTAATAAGTTAGCGCTAATTTTCAATGGGCTATAGCTATAGCCTTCAAAAGATTGATCAATGAAATCATTGTGGTTAGCTTAATGACATAACCAATAAAATTTGCATTTTCATCCAAATTTGAAAGGAAAGAAGATATCCAATGGTACTAATAGGAGTCATCATCTAATTTTGTGTAAAACCTATATTTTTAATACTAGAGAAAATATGACTAGCATGAATAGAAGATGAGAGGAGAATGCTATTTTTAGAGTTTAGAATTGTTGGCACTAAAAGATTTTATGGCATAATCTATCAACAACTAAAATGGGGCTATCTAATAAGTTAGCATTAATTCTCAACGAACTATAGCTATAGCCTTCAAAAGATTGATCAATGAGATCATCGTGGTTATCTTAATGACATAACCAATAAAATTTGCATTTTCATCCAAATTTGAAAGGAAAGAAGATATGTAGCAATACTAATAGGAGTCATCATCTAATTTTGTGTAAAACCTATATTTTTAATACTAGAGAAAATATGACTAGCATGAATAGAAGATGAGAGGAGAATGTTATTTTTAGAGTTTAGAATTGATGAAACTAAAAGATTTTATGGCATAATCCATCAACAACTAAAATGGGGCTATCTAATAAGTTAACGTTAATTTTCAATGGGCTATAGCTATAGCCTTCAAAGATTGATCAATGAGATCATCGTGGTTATCTTAATGACATAACCATGTTTTTGAAGAAGGGAATCGATTATATTAAGCACCTAAAGAAGATATTTGAGAGATGCAATGAATTAGGATTATCCTTCAATCTAAAGAAAGAAACTCATCTTTGTAGATTGTGAGGGTTCACATTGCATCTAAAGCTAGTTTGACAATTGATCCAAAAAGAATTTTAGGAGGCACTTAGTCTTTCCTTGGAAAAGTAATCTTGTGAGAAGATTCAATGCAAACTATGTAGACTTGGTTAGGCATATTTCCTTAATGCTTTGAAAAGATGCCAAGTTTAGATGGACTAAGAAAGAAAATAAGGTTAAGGCCTTTGAATTGATTAAATAGGAAAATTCTAAGGCTTGGGTCTTTGTTAATTCCAATTTGAAAAAAGGCTTAATCTTATACATCATTGAAGTCAAGTACAATATCATTGTTTTCACAAAAAAGGATGAGAAGGGTGAAGAACACTTGCTATCATTTAAGTAATAGAGTTTTGAAGATCATAAAGAAAGGTATGCCTTTGTGGAAAAACAAGCCTATATATTCATGAAGGCATTGAATAACTTCAAGTATTTGATCTCAAATAATGAAACCCAAGCTTTTGTAATCCACCAAGTGTTAGATAATATAAAATGTAGAGAGAGATAAGTGAAAATGGGTTGGTTTAATAAAAAAAGGTCATGGAATATGATGTACAAATAAAATAGACCAACACCATGAGAGGAAGAACCTTATTTTAGCATTTGGCCAATGATTTCACTAATAATATTACCAAAGAAAAAGTGTGTTGTGTTATGGAAGAATTAAATGATAAACAATCTATTTATCAATGGTTAATGATAACAAACAATGAGCAAACATGCCTTAAAATCAATAGCAATGATAACTGGATCACATATATGATCAATAATCTTGAAAATCTTATCTAATTACTATCGATAAGGAAATGGTTTGATGGTTTACCAATAAAAACCTTATCTATATTATAAAGAGGACAACTAAGGATAATCGAAGGAAATAACACACCAAATTGAAGAGAGCTCTATGTGCAAATATCATAACAACAAAATAGACGATTGTGATCCATAAAAGTGTTATATTAGGTGTGTGTTGCACGCCTTGCAAGCCTCGTAATCATTGTTAAATGTCACTTAGTATGTTAATGTAGGGTGCACTTTCCTAGATAGATATTGAAGGTTTCCAATATGTTAATTCTTAGATTGTGTGGATTGAGATTACTTGCATTGTAAGTTTTCTTTAAAATTGTGCTATTCTTGGGAGGTAGATTTTGCATGTCATGCTTTATTGCATAGATAAGAGTGTTTGAGTTGCATGGATTGAATTTGGTTTTTCATTATAATCCAAGACTAGTTTTGGAGATTGTAAGAGTTTTGGTTGATGCATAGGTATATGTTGGATTTTCTTCGAGAAGTTGGTGGTTTTTGTTGCTTGATACTTTTGATAAGTTGAAGGTCTCTTGAATAGTACAACTATATTATTATTTTATTATAATAAGTTTACTATGAATATGATTTTAATAGCGCTATTGTTTGCTAGATTTTTCTTTTAAAAGGTTTCCTGAGGCATTACTTGTGCTATCTATTATTTCTCTACTGAATTGTTTTAGATACCATAACCTTTTGTGTTACTCTTATATTTAACATTAAGTTATCTCCCTTAATTTGGTATTAGAGCTTGATCAACTTGTTAGATTTGTGAGAGGAAAGGGCACTTGCCCATGTTATTAATTTGTGTTTTAGTGGGAGGTTTCTACATGATAAATCTTTTTCAAGTATAGATGAATGACTAGCACTTTTGGAAGAATGGAGATTGACAAATTTAATGGGATAACTTTGAGATATGTAAGCTCTAGATGGATGACCTCCTAGTTGATCATGAACAATGGTTTACTGTGATTAATCAAAAGATCACAACAATGGTCGACAAAGACCAGGAAAAATTGGATAGAAGGGCCAAATCTACCATCAAATTATGCCCTATTGAATTCAACACTTCTGAATGTTTCTATTGATGATAATCCTAAAAAATGTGGAAGAATATTGGGGCTCTATATCAAACTAAGTCCTTGGTTAATAATATTTTTTTGAGAAAAAAATTCATATTCTTTGAGAATGGTTGATGGTGATTCGGTGATCAAGTATTTAAATGTTTTTAATGTCTTGATTAGTTAGTTATCATCTATCGATGCCAATATGGAAGAGATAGATTGGTGCATAACCTTGCTTTGTTCACTACTAGATTTGTGGGACAACCTTGTTATTGATATTAGTAGCACTACCTATAAGTTGAAGCTTGAGGAGGTGGTTGGAGATTTATTGTCTAAGTTGACAAGGTAGAAATCCATAGATTCTACAAAAGCTGCCCTGTTTATTAGAGGTTGTACAAAGTAGAAGGGAAACAATAACAAGTAAGATAAAAGATCCAAGTTATAGGGGAGATCTAAGTCTCCTGGTAAATCTAATTTTAAATACTAGAACAATGGGAAGACTAGTCATATGAGGAAGGATTGTAAAGAAAATAAGGTGAAGAAAGAGTTTGTACATGACTTACACTTAAAATCCTCTCACAAAGAATCCAAAGAAGATGTGTTTATTGCATATTCTATAATGAATGCATGTGAGGATGCATGGTTGATAGATTATGGTACCTTATTCCACATTACTCCCCATGGGGAGTGGCATATTGTGTATGAGATATACAGCATAGGGGAAGTCTCTTCTTTGGAGACAATATGTCTCATAAGATTATTGGTTGTGGGAAGGTCAAGTTTATGTTTAGAGATGGGAGATCCAAGATTTTCTTTGGTGTGTTGCATGTCATAGGTTTACTAAGGAACCTATTATCTATGAGAAATATGAATGATGTGGGTGTGCATGTTGTCTTTAGCAAAGAAGGTTGTAATATTATTAGAGGGGATGTGGCATTGGCTAAAAAGGTTTAAGTTGTGACCTTGTTAGAATCTGAAAAGATGAATAACCTAGAAAACTAGTGCAAATGAATAGATATTAAATTATGAAAGCAAATGATACAAGATCAAAATAACAACATAGAGTTAGTCTCCATGAGATTGATGCAAATTCTACAGAAGCAAAATAACATTATGAGGATACAAAAGAAAAAGATGTCTAATACAAGCTAGGTAGCATGTTTATATAGAAAAGGGAGAGGGTGGAGGTGGTAACATCAATGAATAGGAAGCAACCATCTATCAGTCTAAAGATAGCAACATTTCTTCCCAAGATAGCTAAAGGGTGCTCCCTTATAGGATGGTGACTCCTCATAACCCACTCACTAAATTAAACATGCTTTATGAACCTAAGCAAGATTAATAAAAGGTGTAGGAAAAGACTAGGAATATAGGAAATTAAATATCCCGACTAGGAAATAAAACCCTATACTAACACCTCCCTTAAGCACAGCTTAAGTGGGTAAAAAGATGGGTCCTGACAAATCAAGCCTAATGAGGTACCCATGTACAATGAATTCCCCCCAAAGAGAAGAAGCCACCCAAACAAAGTAGAGAGAACACCCCTCAGAATAAAGAGAGAAAAAGGAGACTATGAACCCCCCCCCCCTCCCCACAACAAAGTAGCTCCTATGCTAAAATAGGATGCCCATATATGAATGTTGAAGATGACCCATTTGTGGCAAATGACATTTTTCCCCTTAGGAAGAAACAACTCCAATTGTGAATGTTGAAGTAACTCCCACTCAAAGAAGCAAGGTGAGGAAGGAAGTCTCATGATGTATCTTTTCTCATAACACTGCTCAAATGTCTTCATGTTGATGTCAAAATGAGTCACAATCAAATCAGGAGTCCCAGGCCTAACTAAAATAAGTGACTGAAAGCAAAGGAAAGTTAGAAGACTAATAAACATGAAGAAAAACTAAAGCAAGTAGCTTATGCCTCAAGTCTTCAAATTCTCCTTTCTCCTTGATAAGGCATGGAGGAGATTGATACACCCAACACAACTCCTAGCTTTACCCAACAATTAAGTATGTGGATTGCTCTATAAATTAAACACAACATGGAGGAATATGGCTAGCAAATGGCTAAGAATTTTGGCATAGTAAGGATGCAAATAGCTTGAGATGAAAATGGCTTAGAGGAGACTTGTATTTATAGAGTTTTTGGGAGGATTTTAGATCAATGGTGAAGATTGAAAGTTGAGATCCAAGGGTGGAGATGGAATGATAAGATGGAGGGCTAGGATTTGATCAACAAAAATGGAGGGTTCTTATTATTTTTGAATTTTAAATTCACCTTGGGAAGGATTTGCATTGATGAATATTAAGACATATGAATGAATAAAAAATAAAAAAACTCATTCATATGGGAGAGGGTGAAATAAAAATTGTGTTTTATGGGTGAGTGGGATGACATGTGACACATGCATGCTTTTGGCAAAGACATGTGTGAGCTATTTTTATTAAAAAGGCTCTAGCATGGAAGAGGAAAGGTGAGGTGGAGACACATCTGACTCCTTTGAATAAAAAATTAATTTTTATTCAAAGGGGTGTGGGGAGATGGGTTAATGAAGGTTTAGGCTAATTAATTAAGTGATTAACATAATTAATATGACTGTTGGAAATTAGTGAGGGGGTTAATTACTAGTTAGGATTAATTAAGGGTTTACTTAATTAATTTGGGTCTAGGGGCTAGGTAGGGTATAGTAGCTAATTACATAAATGTGATTTATTTAATTAGACTAGGTTTAGGTCATAGGCTAGGGGGCATTAATCAAATAAGTAAGTTTTATTTAATTAATATAAGTTAGGGGATGAGGGAAACTAATCAAATAAATATTAGGACATTTATTTAATTAATTGTGAATAATGGTTTATGGTATAGTAATAAATTAAATAAATTAATTTATTACAAGTGAATAATTGGGATGGATGGCTAGGGTGAATCAAATAAAATTGAATTTTTATTTAATTAATTTGTGGATGGGATAATTAGTAATGCAAGGTTGTGGGAAAGTGGCTTGTGGGGTCAAGACATTTTTAGGTGTCTACATTTTACCCCTCTTTGATGTGGCATCGTGGCCGAGTGGCGAATGACATTAGATCAAAGAATGTATTTTGCCCCAACTGATGGGAGGAATATTGGAAATGGATGAGGGATGCCCCCTCAAGAGATCGGGTGAAGAACAATTTTTTTCATGTGAACTCTCGAAAAGGAGGTAAAAATGGTGAAAAAGAGGTTTAGGACGGGAAATGGGGTGGATAGAAGAAAAAATGGGTGAAAACGGGTATGATTTGTGGCCTAGGTAGAAGAAATAGTGGATAAGGGCTTATGTGGAAGCTATAGATAGGTCAAAGTGGGATTGGGTGGATGATAAATTTGGGAATTGGTTGGGTGGGTATTGTGTTGATATATTTTTAGAGCAATCCTAAGTTTATTATACCAAGGAAGATATTTTCACCAAGGTATAAAAGACCAAGATGATGATATATATCCATCCTTTGCATGGACTAGACCCGCAAACAATAGGATGATCCCATACATGCCCCAAGTAGTACAACCTTGTCTAGGCAGATGAGGAGGATCCATAACATAAGCCCTTAGTGCACAAAAGGTATGAGGAACCTTAGATGCAAAAGGAGATTAATATGGTAGAACTGACCTTACTATTCACAAGATATGAATACTAAATTGCAATGACTATGCCCCATTCTAGATATTTCACCACATACCATGATATAGTGAGGTTAAGGTAGTTTTGAAATGATCCCCAAATATAACAAAAGATAAAAATCAATAACAAAAAGGACCAACTGACCAAACAAGAAGCCATTGTATCTCTTGCCAAGACAAGTGAGGATTAGTGATGCTGCCTATTGTAGGAAGGATGCATCCGTTAAGGCAAGAATTGATGGATGATTAGGATAAATCAAAGGATGGGAGAAAAGATATAGGCCATAAGTTGTAGTTGAAGCTTATTTGATATCAAATGATTTTGTGTGAAGGGATGATGCTTTGATAGTATGTGTAGCGAGTGTATTGCATTGAGGTCAAGTGTAAACTCAAGAAATAGGGACCATCCAAGTGGGGTTGGATGAGTGGCATCTTATGTACTTGCATACTGGATACTTCTTTCATAATCTAGACTGCCTACATACCTTGTATCCATGGGATCAAGGTACATTAAGATGTGGGTGATGATGATATGTGATAATGATGTGGGTGGATATTTTTGGGGTTTTCTAGATTTTCTAAATGTTTTTGGAGTTTTTGAATTTTCTAATTTTTTGGATTTCTGATATACAAGGGGAGTATACAAGGATCCACTTATCTCGCGCCGGGATCTTCCTTGGGTGGGTGATGAAGGGTGGGATGTTTGGCATTGAGTGTTTGTAATACCAATCCATGGGATGAGGGTTTTATGAAGTGATGGAAAAAGACTTATTAGATGATGGAATTGGCTACTACTCATGGTGCCTAAAATAGGTTTTCACCATGGTACTTATCCAAGGCACCATCGAGGTGGTTTTCACCATTGGACGTCTTTATTGTACTTAGTTTTTCTTGATTTTTTTAATTGGAATATCTTGATGGGTTAGGCATAGAACTTCTTGAGATGCATGATGTTCATTGGCTCATCCAGAGGATGTCCCTCAAGTGTTGCTAGTTGGTAATCTCTTGACCCGTAACTGACTGTTATCACAAAGGGTCCCAACCAATTTGGTTCAATCTTGTCTTTCTTGTGTCGCTCATGTAAGTTCCTTTGATTTTCCATGAGTACAAAGTCACCTATCTCAAATCGACAGGTCTTGATTTTCTTATTGTAGCTTCTTCGGAGGCGATTCTGATAGGCTTGCAGGTGGTTGAGAGCATTGAGGCACTTCTCATCCAAGAGTTCTATATCATTCAAATGTGCAACTGATACTCCTCCTCATTAATGAAATTTTATAATGATATTCTTAAAGAGGGGAGATCGACCTCGATGGGTAGGATGGCTTCATAACCGAAGACAAGAGAATATAGAGTGTCTCCTATGGGGGTATGGATGCTGGTTTGATAAGTCCAAAGGGTTGGGTTAAGATGTAGGTGCCAATCACGACCATCTTCATTCACTATCTTTTTTAGAATTCTTAGGATAGTTTTATTTGAAGCTTCTATTTGGCTATTACCTTGGGGGTAATAGGGAGTGGAAAAATGGTGTTGGATATGAAATTTTTGACAAAGGGTTCAGACTTCTTAATTCTTGAATGGTTTCCCATTATCAGTGATGATGGTGAAGAGGATACCGTAGCGGCATATGATGTAGTGGAGGATGAATTTAGCTATTTGGGTGCCTATGGTGTACGTGAGTGGAATGACTTCCACCCATTTGGTGAAGTATTCAGTGGCAGTAATAATGAACTTTTGTCCATTAGATGATGGTGGATGGATTTTGCTGATGAGGTCGAGCCCCCATTGTGAAAAGGGCCATGGAGTCACAATGGGTTGCAGTTCCTATGATAGAGTATGAATTAGGTCCTTGTGTTGTTGGAAAGGAAGGCATTTCTTAAAAAATTGGTTAGCATCATTATCCATTGTGAGCCAATAATACCATGTTCTTAGAATTTTCTTTGCGAGGGTAGGTCCACTAGAGTGTGCCCCACAAATACCTTCATGTACCTCTTGTAAGGTTGTTTGGGCTTCTCTATAATCAAGACACCTTAGAAGGGTACCATCAAGACTCTTTTGATATAATATATCACCTATAATAGAGTTTTTGGCAGAGGCATCTCAACTATAGCTTTCATCTTTGCTAGATCAACTTCTACGCCTCATCGGGATATGATGTATCCTAGGAGTTTTCCTAAAATAACTCCAAAGACACACTTTTTTAGATTTAGATGCACTTTATACTCTTCTAGTCGATCAAAGATTTTAGCCAATATACCCAGATGTTCTCCTCTTGTCTTTGATTTTCCCAATAGGTCATCCACATAGTCTTCCATGATGCTATGAAATAAATAATGGATTATAACGGTCATGGCCTGTTGGTATGTTGCTCTTGCATTTTTTAGGCTGAAAGACATGACAACCCAATAATAGGTTCCCCATGGACAAATAAATGTTGTTTTATTTTGATCCTCTTCAGTAATCCTAATTTGGTTATATCCTAAAAATATGTCCATAAGTGAAAACATTTCATACCCATCTATCAAATCAATTATGATGTCAATGTTGGGTAAAGCAACGTCATCTTTGGGGTATGCTTTGTTGAGGTCTCTAAAATATGTACATACCCAGTGACTTTAGCTATAGGTAGGATATTTGATACCCATTCAAAATAATCAATAGGTCAAATAAATCCCACATCTAGGAGCTTTTTGAGCTCAAATTTGATGAGCAGTGCAACTTGGGGGTTCATTTTTCTAAGCTTTTGTTTGACCAGCTTTGCATCAGGATGCACTGCAAGATCATGTACCACTAATGTTGGATCTAACCCTGGCATGTCAGTATATGTCCATGCAAAGTTGTGGCTTCATTCTTTGAAGAATGCCAAAAAGGCCTCTTGTTCTATTAGTGTGAGGGAGGCTACCCGAAAAGTGATCTTCGGTGACTCTTCTATGCCAAGATTCATCTCTTGAGATTCTTCCACAAGGATAGGTGATCTTTCTTGGTAGAGTGCTGGGACTTCAGGGAGGTCCATTCTCTCATTGCTTGGTTCCTTAAGGAGGTTTTCATTAGGAGATGTTCTTTATTTTACTTTTGTATCATCCGAAAGTGGCACATGGTGGTTTTCACTAGAGGATGTGTTTTTTATTTTTATATTTTTGTGACTAAGAGACGTGGAGGTCTCCCCAATGTAAGCAAACATGTTGAGTTCTATGACATATCCAGCTTTATGATCTCCCAAGGGTATATGTTCTCTTACCCCCATCAATTTGGCAATAGTTTTGTCATTTTGAGCAACATCTAGGACTGGAGGTACTTGTTGGTCCCAATCGATGAGTTGAGGGTAAATGAGTGGAAGGTCTTCAGATAGTGATGGTATGGTGGAAAGGCTATAGATGGTGCAAATGGATGATTCAAATAATTTAGCAAAATCCTTGAAAGAGTCTTGATGATCTTCTTCGTTAGTGTTCTCAATTACAGGAAAGGCTTTAGCAATCTCACTTAGGATATACTCTAGTTCTATAGAGGCAGGCTCTTGTTTTCTGTACCCTAATCCTTGGTGGTAGGGATTTTTAGTAGCTGGGATTGGCTCGAGAATGCCTTGTTCATGAAGGCCCATACCTCCTTGTCCTTTGTAGTCCATATTCTTGACAATATCGAGACCCTTTCCATATTTCTTAGTAGGTGGGATAGGATCTTTTTGTTCTTCATCTTCTTCATTATATAACCAGGATGACACATCTTCTAGAATATCTTGTTACATTAGGTGTATGCGCTTGAAGATTGGAGATGGCTTGCATTTTATGACAACAAATATTTCTTCTATCTTGGGTTTGCCAAATGCTTTAGGGGATGTCAAAAGTTATCCTACACAGAATGCACCATGTAGGTTGTATTCTCCGCATCCCATATCACTAACCTTGATCTTGATCTCGGGTGGTGGTGAGGGTTGAGAGGTGGATGTGATGTTGGATGGATCAATGTAATTAGTGGAAGGTTTTGGATTACTGTTAGAGGTGGATGGTTTGATGGTGTTATTATATGGGTAGAAGCTTTTATCATGTCCTTCCAAGAAACTGCGGTATTAGAAAGGATAAGGATCAACATATATGGTAACCTTGGTCCCAATGTAGGGGAATTTAAGGAATTGGTAGAAAGTGGATGGGACAACCTGCATGGTGTGGATCCATGGGCAGCCAAGGAGGATGTTGTATGGGAGGTCAAGATCTAATACTTGGCATTTTGTCTCCAAGATCTTTTGTCCAACTTGGATTGGAAGTTTGATAGTCCCTACAGATTGTCTTTCTGTGTCATTGTATCCTTTGATGGTGATACTTTCACTTGAGTCCGCAACCACATCAGAATATCCCAAGTGTTCTATTAATTTTAGAGTGCAAAGATTTAGGCCAGAGCCACCATCTATTAAGACTTTGATGGTATGTTTGTGGATACAAACTTCAATATGTAGGGCCTCATTGCAAGATGAGTTAGGGTGGGGAGATCTTGTTCCGAGAATGTTAGATGGTGCGGTGAAGAAAGGTGTCCCACCATGGCTTTGAATTAGTTCACATTCAAGTCATTAGGAACGTGTGTTTCCATCAAAGATTTGTCAAGGACCTCTTTATGGATACAAACTTCAATATGTAGGGCCTCATTGCGAGATGAGTTGGAGGAAGGGAGATCTTGTTCAGAGAATGTTAGATGGTGCGATGAAGAAAGGTGTCCCACCATGGCTTGGAATTAGTTCACATTCAAGTCATTAGGAATGTGTGTTTCCATCAAAGCTTTGTCAAGGATCTCTTTGTGGAGGGGTGATGTGCAAAGCAATTCAAGAATAGATATTTGGGCGGGGGTTTTGCCATCGTGCTCAAGGAGATTATATTTGTTGGTGGGTGGGAGGTTTGTGGGTGTGGAGGTGGTATCTTGGTCCTCAACTATGGCTCCTTGAATGGATATGTAGCTATGACAAGTGGTAATGATGCAATTGGGGGTTTTGGCCCATATGGTGATAGTGGCCACATGGTTTGGACATTCTTTTATGCAACCCACAATGGAGTTAAAGGAAGGAAGGGGAACACCATGATATGCTTGATTAGAGGTGGAGGATTTTCCCTTGTTATGATCGGGAAGTGGATCCTTGTAAGCTCCTAAGTTCTCGTTGGGTGATCTTTTGGGAGGTTCATCAATTTTAATATCACCATGATCTACGAGATCTTGTATGCAATTTTTCAACCTCATGCAGGCAGATGTTTTGTGCCCTTTCACATGATGATATTCATAATAGGAATTTTCATTAAACCATGAGGGTTTGAATCGATTATCGTTGTAAGGATGAATGACAAGTAATGTGATTAAGTTAGCTTTTAGAAGGTTTCTCAAGACATTTTCGATAGGTTCCCCTAAAGGTGTGAATCTTCTTTTGGGTGCATTGCTTTGTCTTGGTTTTCCTTTAGGAATGTTGACGTTATTGTTGCTTGTGGATGGGTTTGATGGTGTGGGGGTTTGTATGTTTTGAAAATTTTTGACGTTGGTTACACCATCATTAAGAGTATTTTTGTTTTTACCTCAAAAATAAAGTTTGTCATAGGATTGGTTGGTATTGTTGTTGTTGTTGGAGTTATTGGTGTTGTTGTTGACCTTGTTGTTGTTCCTATTGTGATTGTTTTCTTTGTAAATTTTGATAGCCCCTTTTGCAATAAGGGCTCTTTCAATGGTATTGCCTTTATCAATAACTTCTTCAACTGTCGAGGCACATCAAATTTGGATATAGAAGCCCATCTCTTGGCTAAGCTTTGTGACAAACATGTTGACCAATTGTTTCTTAGGGATTGGCCATGGAAGCTTTCTTGCAAGACTTCTCCATCATTGCAAGAAGGCAGCGAAGGTTTCCTTGTTCTTTTGTTTTGTGTTGCAAAGGTCTATCAGTGATATTTCATGTTCAAAATTGTAGGAAAAATGATTACCAAACCGCAAGTTCATGAAATGTTTTGATTCCCAGGGGAAGGTGTGCAAACCATTCGGTGGCTTGTCCTCCTAGGCTTCAAGGGAAAAGTCTCATGAGATAGGTGTTGTTGTAGGAGACTTCCAAGCAAGCAATATAAAATTCCCTAAGATGTTCTCGAGGGTCCCCTTTCCCTTTGTATTTGTCAAACTTTGGTGTTTCAAAATTTTTGGGAAAAGGCAGCATTGTGGATGGAATGATCAAAAGGGTATGGATAAATGTCCTTGAAGGAGTATTGCTTCCTTTTATGCTCTTGTTGCATGTCATATACCTTTTGTATCAACGTTTGAACAATGTGTGATAAATCCAAGATGGGTGTTTGTGGCATGTTAGCTTGTTGTTGTTGGATGAGGTGTTGGAGTAAGTTAGGTAGAGTTTGAGTTTGTTGTTGTTGGTGGGTGACAAGTTGTTGGACATTTTGTGGTATTTGTTGTTGTTGAGGGTTTTTTTATTATTGGAATTGGAGGTTTTGGAGTTGTTGTAGAAGTTTTTAGTTAGTGTTTTGTGTGGAAGATGATGCAATGGTTGTGAGATAGGGGTTGCATGTACGGGAAGGTGGATGTTTGTGGGTTGTTGTTAGGATTATTGAGTGTATAATGTGGTGGTTGAGAGAAAATTTGGGTCATGAAAGCGATGGTGTTTGAATCAAATTGAGGGACACTCGTGGAAGTGTTGGTGTAGGTTGTGTTGTTGGGTATGTTAAGGGTAATTTGTGGGATGGATGTAGGTATGGTTGATGTAGATATGGATGTAGAAATTGACATTGATGTAGAGGTGTTGGTCAGATTATTTGATGATAAAGGTTGTAAAGTGTTGGGGACGTTATTGGATGAAGATGGCTGGGATGTGTTAGTGGGGGGTTGGGTTGGCACTTTGGCACCATTTGGATCAAGAATTCTAAGTATTTATTGGGATCTAATTTTAGGACTCTGTCCAATAAATCCATAGAGTCAGCATCTTGCATGAAGTCCATGACTTCTTGATCAGTGTTGTGACTATTGGATGGTTGTGATTGGTTTCCCCAAGTATTTATCATGGCATTGTTTTCGTTATATGTTTGTTGTTGAACTCCAAAAGGATTCAACATGACATTGTTTTGGCCAGTAGGAGGCATTCCATATGGCTTATGTGACTCCGTTTCTTAGTTTTTCCCAGTTTGTGACCTTGTTTGTGGAATACAATAGAGAAGTGTGGGTTGGTTTTGTGATGATAGGTGGGTGAAGGATATGACCTTAGGAATTGATTTTCAAATGTTTGGACCAAAAATGGATGATTTTACAATAGGGTATGTGGATGATTTTTGGATGGATGATCAAGGGATACTTTGGATGATTTTGATAATTTTTGAAAAGGATGATCAAATCAAAAGAGGACTTAAATAAATCTAGATCTTGTTGATTTCAAAAGGATTTTCCTCTTCTTACTTAAGGTAGACTAAGACACTTAAGCAAAAAGGGGATAGGGATTATTTTACTTGGGGTAACAAGACACCAAACAAAATGGGATCCTTAGAATCCACTAACTTAGAAGTAGTCTAGGCTCCTAAGCTAATTTATCTAAGGTAGATAGGGCTAATTTAGAAAATAACTTAAGGTAGACAAGTTCTTAAGCTTTTTATAAATTAGAGAATGGGGATGAGATCTAGATTCAAATTTTTCCACAAATTTGATTTGAAGGATGATTTGGATGTTGATTTGATTGGTTTGGATAGGGTTTGGATAATTTTGATTTTGAAGATCTTGATTTGGATTGGGTTTTGACTATGGTCTTGGATGATGTTAAGATTTTGATTTGGAGATAGATTTGATGAAAGTTTGGATAGTGTTGATGTCGGTGAAATGGATGAGGTGAGGATAAAGGTCCAAGATAAAAATCAAGATATGTCTAAGGTCAAATAGGGGTTGTGTAATGATTGAATTTTGACAAAGGATGGTCTAAATGGAGGATGAAAGATTTTTGGATGATTTTCAAGAGTTGTCATGTGCTAAGGATGGTCAAATTTTTGCCTAAGGAACCAAATTTTGGTTAGTGAATGTTTGTAGGACATGGGAACTAGAGGCACTGATAGAAGCACCAAAAGAACTGACAGATTGACCAGAGGTGCTAACACTTTGATAGGAGGTGCTAATAGACTGACAAAAGGTGCTAATAAACTGATAGGAGGTGCTAACAAATTGACATAAGGCACTAATAGTCTGACGTATGGTGCTAAAAGGTCATCTAAGGTTTTAAAATTGCTTGGTTTGAGTAGAAATTTATTTTTTTCTTGGATTTAATTCTTGGCAAGAAATTATGCAAGAAATGGAAACACAATGACTAACTTCAATACATGAAATTGGTTTTTGGCTTTCATAGATTTTGACATAGAAGACACACCATTCACATGAATATCCCTATAATTATTCAAGTGGGAGTGTCATATCCCGCAAACTCACTCAGGTGCAACTTCAACCCCCACTATTAGATAATGGTGGTTTCCATCCCCTTGATACCGTTTATCATTGCTCAGATAGGTAGGGAATGCAAGGTCCTAGACCACCTTAAATCCCTTACTTTGGAGACAAAGTCTTGTCCAAACTGTATTTTATCTCTAACAATGAAGGTAATAGCATGATCTCTTATCCTCCATGTGGCTGCGATGCACTAAAGGATATGACAACTGAAGGTCTTAAGCTAGGCTTGAACAAGTTACTAGGGAGTTCTTGATATACGCTAGGTATGTGAGACACAAATCATGAACACTATCCTGTTGAAGGGATGTGGCATAAGCGATTAAGCAAACACCACTTCACCTTGTGTCTGAAATCACCAGGGGCCCTAAGGCTATCCTAATGACAATGTGACTAGATTGGGTTACAAGTTTCCTTCTCCCCCTTTGATATACCCTGCGGGTACATGTGGTTGAGGTCATCTCTTAGGGTGATGAAATCCCTAAGAAGGCCTCTTAAGAAGAAACCACTTCTCACTTTTGATCACATGAAGCACAAGGGGAGAACATATGTGAAAAAGTGACCCATTCGGGATAAAAATAAACAAATGGACTTTTGATCCCCAAGATCACCCTAAGGTGCGAGGGGAGAGCATATGTCTAAGAGAAAACACAAACATGACAAACAAAGTTAATTAAACTCTACTTTAACTTAATATGCAACTAATGCTAGTGTTTAGGGTAAAATAT
Organism: Cunninghamia lanceolata; assembly: GCA_027924645.1. Classification (NCBI taxonomy): domain Eukaryota; kingdom Viridiplantae; phylum Streptophyta; class Pinopsida; order Cupressales; family Cupressaceae; genus Cunninghamia; species Cunninghamia lanceolata. The sequence continues at coordinate 1,171,954 of BSBN01000197.1, forward strand.
GATGTTAAGAGGATTAGTTTGATCGTTTAGGATTTGTGTTGATCCTCCTTTCACCACTAAACATTCAAGGACATTCAATCGAGTAGAAAGTCTACTACAAATCTCATGTCACTTGGAACATAGGGTAAGATTGGAATTGTATGATTTTGTTGTTCAATTAAGCCTAATTATGCTCAAAACCCTAATTTCATGAAATCATAAACAAACGAACAAATTACAGAAAATGATTGCACATAGAAATATTAAATGACAATCAAATGCGTACCAAATTTTGAAGTTTGGAATACAAAAAAGTCATGGACTAATGAGCAGGCACCCTAGTCCAGTGCTACATTTTTTGTCAAGATCTAGGAATCTTGTCTGCAACTTGTTCCTGTTGTTCTAGAGATTTTTTTGTTGTGGGATTCAGATGACTAATGAGTGGGCACTTGAGTCCAGGTCCCTATTTTCTTCTCTAATCTGTAATTCCAACAATCTACACTACTATCTTACAACTTCACTTCTTTTGCTCCTACAACCTGTAACCTGCAATCATAGAAAAATGGGTTAGGGTTGTGGTGTTTAGAGGCTTGCCTCAATCAAGCCCCGAAGAGACATTCAAGTCTTCTGAACACCGTTGTCAGATAAAGTGTATGTATCCCTATGGGATAGAGGCAAAATCCAAATGATAAATGATAGAAAACACAATTGATATCACCTTGTAGTGAAGATCTCATGGAAGGAAGATGCTCTTCATGCCATGAGGAGATGGATGCCAAATCTACAAATACCAACACAAGAACAACACAAATTCTCCTAAGCAACACAATGAATGCCTTGAATCACTTTCACACAATCACAATGCTCATCAAATTTCCATCCAGTTACAAATGATAACCTAATCATGCTTATATATGCAACTACAAACATTCCCGCTAAGAATTTCATAATTCAAACTTACCGTGTGGGCATAAGACCTATATAACGGTCATAAACTGACACTTTGAAATTGGTCTTGACCTAAAATAGGGTAGGACTAGGGCGCGGGCGCCCAAGTCCTCCCCTCATTTTAGGCAGGATTTATGTTAAGTGCATCCCTTGAGTCCCATATGCCATGAAACCCCAGGGTTTTCTCATCAGGAGTCATCAAAATAATGCAAGATGCTCTAAATGCATTCTAAAGGACCCAGAAGTTAAACCTAGGAAAAAGCCACCGAGGTTACTTTTTCTAACATAACATTTAGCCCCCACTTTAATGTATGAATAAACACAAGGCTAATAAATGCATTAAAGTATGGTCAACAAGCACAACAAACATGCCAAGCACGGAGAAGACACGCCAATCACAGACAAGACAGTAATAGGAACGCAAAACACAGAGAAGATAGTTATAGCCACGCAAAACATGGAGAAGATAGTATTGAAGACACGCAAAACACAGTGAATGCAATGAATACAGTGATGATTTTCTTTTTCTTTTTCTCATATATATGAAATGCAGATGCAAGCACAAGGAAAGTAAACACACCACCCATAATGCAGGAGGGACTCATCACCACCGGTCTTTAGACTGCATATGGTGCAACAGACATGCAATACAAATCAAGCACGCCATACAAATCCCAAAGCATGGGAGGGACTCATCACCACTGGTCTTTAAACTATGCTTCGGAACAAACATGCAATACACACACACTTGGAAGACACAAAGAAAACACATCAGACAAGCTATGGAGTGTTCCTATTTCTAGGTTCATCACCATCTTAGGCACATTACAAGCACACACCGACAATTGGGCTTCGCTACAACAATTGTCGAATACACGCTTAAGGGTTGAGTTAGTCACAAAACCACTCCTTGCCTCCACAAAGAACTTTTGAAAATGATAGGATGTGCACTCTCCATGAGAAATACACCATCCCCACCTCTGTAGAGGGCTTAAGATAAAAAGGATATACACGATATCTCACCTTTGCAGAGGGCTTAAATGATTTCAAGTTGATTTCAAACAAATCTCAGAGTGCAGGAGGGACTCATCACCACTAGTCTTTAAGATTGCACCTAAGAACAAACACACTTTGCTAGCATCTAAAACAAACAGCTTACCTTATATATGCCCCACCTTAAGGTGGTTGATATCATGTATCGATATCAAGCATGTTAAGGTAGGAAGAAAACACACAAGGGAACACAAGCTCTTATAAAGCTCATGCCCCCCAGAGGTGACATGTACTTTATGATCACCAAATGTTCCCACAAACACATCCCTGCAAGAAAAGTGTTAGTGTCCATATAATCATGATAAACAACAATGCATATGATAATTTACACAAAGAGTCAAGGTTATACTATGGACTCGAAGACTGAGTATAATCGTGGGGCTATACTGTAGAAATCTCAAAACTGAGTGTAACTAAGGCGAGATTCAAAGATAAACAAAGTGCATGGAACAAAAGTATTGTTATGGTTTGTAAGAGAGATGAGACAACATCAAGATCACACGGAGTGATTCTACTAGCCAAGAGTTAGATAATATATATCAACCCCATCGTCATATATGGACATGGTCCACTTTTTATTACTCGTTGAAGGGACACTAGGTCCATATCAGTATAATATGTTTTTCGTCATCTGCCTGCTAGGTAGAAACACTAGAGGAAGGGAAACAATAAATTGAGAGAGGAGAAACAAGTGCCTTAGGGATAGTCACATAGGAGGGTGCCCTCAAGTCACCAACCACAATGCTATGTCCATAAGACACAACACACAATAGTGAAAAATAGAGGAGAAGCAATATAGAAGAATGATGATACAAATAGAAGAAGGTCACAATAGAGGCAGTCTTCTGGTATCCTAGACCTTATAAGAGAATCAAGGGTCATCCCAGGAGGCCTAAACAAGACATAACACATCATGGGGGAAACACAACATGAGAGATAAAGGGTTAGAAATACTTACTTGTAGGGACAACCAAACTAAGGGTTGTCATCAAGCAAATCATCATCATCTTCCCACTCCCAAATGTTAGAGGAAAGTGGGACATAAGGTACCATAGCCCAACTCTTATTCTTGTCTTCAAGTTGTCCATTCTTAAGGTCTTCTTGGTTTGATTCAATGTTAGGTGAGATGTTTTCTTGTTGAGATGCAATTCATTGGGCATAAGCTTATTGTCTCCTCCTCTTTTCTCTTGCTTGTATATTTCTTTTTGCCTTACCACTTATCTCTTGTAAGATAGTGTTGTGCTCTTCCATAGGTTTTTGTGTTTTAGAGGAGGAAGCACTAGGATCAAATCTCATTTGTCTAGGTGGAATTTTTTGCTGTCGACGACTACCTTCCAATCCTTGTAAGGATGGCGGGGGAGGAACCTCAGCATAGGATCCTTTTCCTTTTAGTCTAGGATTCTCTTCAAATGTGGGTTGTTCGTCTCTTGTTGTTTCTTGCATAGAAGGATTGTCCACTTGATGTAATAGTTTTGTTTTGTAGTTTCTATAGCTCAAGAAGTTAAAGTCTATCCATGGCTCCGGTTCCACTTCAGATCTTTCCCAAAAGTAATCAAGGGTAAAGTGTTGTCTTGTAACCAAAGGTTTATACCTATTGCGAGGGATAGTATGCACTTGTCCATTCAAAGGAAATTATACACAGTTGTAAATTGTTGAAGGGACAACTTTCATAGCCTTTAACCATAGATGTCCTAATTTTATGTGAAAGAGGTCAAAAACGGGGACAACATCAAACCATTGTTCTACAGATTTCTCAAATTTAGTAACCAATAAAGATATCCTCCTAGAAGTGTTTATAAAGGTTCCCTTATGTGTTTTAATAATCATTTCTGAAGGGTCATATAAGCCTTGCATCAATCCATGTGAATAGAGGAACTCTTCTGTTGCTACATTAGTCATGCAATTAGGATCAATAAGGGTTCCATCTACAAGATTTCCCATTATCTTCACAGTGATATACAGAGGTCCTTTAGTGTCTCTTCATGAGGTGTAAACACAATTTCAGGTTCGGGGACCTTTCTTTTCATGTAAGGCATAGGAGGGAACATATTTTTATTGTTACAATTGGAAGCCATGTGTATGAGTTTTCAAATCAATGTAAGGTCAAATTTTAAAAGTTTTTCAAAATTTATGCAAGAGACAAGTGCAAAACTATGTATGAAAATGACCTAAAATGTTTGATTTTTTAACTTTTTTCAATGCAAATAAGTGAAAGAAAAGGTGTTGTAAGGAAATTGATCAGGGGTAGAAAATAATATTTTTGATATCAGTCCAATAAAGTGATAATATCCTTCACAACACACTTTTGATGCAAACCTAGAGAGATGACAATTCAAAACCTAGTGAAAATGTGCTAAAATATGCAATTTTTCAAAAAAATTCATTGTAAAGACCCAATAAAAAGGGTGCTGTAAGGAATTTTAAGAAGTGTAGAAAATTATAGCACTAATATAAGTCACCTAAAGTCATAAAATCTATCACAACATGCTTGGAATGCAAATCTAGGTCAAACCCTAGGGAAAATATAGCCAAAATATGCAAATTTTCACCAAATTTTAATGCAAAAGGCCCAATAAAAAGGGTGTTGTAAAGAATTTTAGGAGGGGAATAAGATAATAACCATAATAATAGCCAATTAGAGTAGAAAAATACTTTACAACACACCTATGGTGTAAATCTAGAGAGACGATAAGGCCAAAATCTAGTGAAAAAACAAGGTTTTCAAACCCTAGGCATGAAATTTTGCAAGCAAACCACTATGATGCAACACTAAAATTAGAAATAAATGCCAATGAGTTTTTTAAAAGGGTAGTAAAATCTGAAACAAGATTTTAACTACAAACCCTAGCTAATGCAAAACTAGGTTATATGGAAAAATGCACAATTTCAAGCATTTTTTATCAATTTGAGTATGAAAATGCAATCTAAATGAATGATGAATGAAAAAATTCTATATTTTAAATCAGATATATTGATAATGATAGAAATTTATTGAAATCAAATGCCAATTGATCTAAATTATTTGAAAATGCAAGCTAAAAATGCCATTTTTTTTCAAAAATTTTAATTTTTTAAAATAATTTTTGAAATGCAATAAGATGAACATTGATACAAATGAATGTAAATCTAAAGCACAAAACTCAGAAAGGTGCAAAAAGTCTAAAAACATGGGTTCACCAAAATGTTTGGTGTAAAATATGATGTTAAGAGGATTGGTTTGATTGTTTAGGATTTGTGTTGATCCTCCTTTCACCACTAAACATTCAAGGACATTCAACCAAGTAGAAAGTCTACTATAGATCTCCTATCACTTGGAACATAGGGGAAGATTATAATTGTATGATTTTGTTGTTCAATTAAGCCTAATTATGCTCAAAACCCTAATTTCGTGAAATCATAAACAAACGAACAAATTATGGAAAATGATAGCACACAAAGATATCAAATGACAATCAAATGCGTACCAGATTTTGATGTTTGGAATACAGAAAATTTATGGACTAATAAGCGGGTGCCCTAGTCTAGTGCCACAATTTTTGTCAAGATCTAGGAATCTTGTTTGCAACCTATTCCTGTTGTTCCGAAGATTTTTTTGTTGCGGGATTCGGAGGACTAATGAGCGGGCGCCCAAGTCTAGGTTCCTATTTTCTTCTCTGATCTGCAACTCTGACAGTTTGCATTGCTATCATGCAACTTCACTTCTTTTGTTCCCACAACTTGTAACCTGCAATCATGGAAAAATGGGTTGGGGTTGTGGTGTTTAGAGGCTTTTCTCAGGAAAGCCTTGAAGAGACATTCAAGTCTTTCGAACACCATTGTTAGATAAAGAGTGCGTATCCCTATGGGATAGAGGAAAAATCTATTAAATGATAAATGATAGAAAACACAATTGATATCACCTTGTAGTGAAGATCTCATGGAAGGAAGATACTCTTCATGCCATGAGTAGATGGATGCCAAATATGCAAATACCAACACAAGAACAACACAAATTCTGCTATGCAACATAATGAATGCCTTGAATCACTTTCACACAATCACAATTCTCATCAAATTTCCATCCAGTTACAAATGATAAACTAATCATGCTTATATATGTAACTACAACATTCCTGCTAAGAATTTCGTAATTCAAACTTATCGTGTTGGCATAGGACCTAAATAACGGTTATAAACTGACACTTTGAAATCGGTCCTGACCTAAAAGAGGGAAGGACTAGGGCATGGGCGCCGAAGTCCTCCCCCCATTTTAGGTAGGATTTATGTTAAGTACATCCCCTGAGTCCCATTTGCCATGAAACCCCAAGGTTTTCTCATCGGTAGTCATCAAAATCATGCAAGATGCTCTAAATGCATTCTAAAGGACCCGAGAGCTAAACCTTAAGAGGAAAAAGCCCCCAGGTTACTTTTTTCGACATAATAGCTAGTGATAAAAACAAAAACTTCAGCTGTGGAGCTGCACAAAAAAGTCAATAGTTTTTCTTATGATTGTTGGACTAATGTTTGATACTTGCAAAAGTATGTTAGTGCCCAAAATTTTGAAATAAAATTTGTTAGACAAAAGGTGCTAAGACAGATAGATTGCGCTAACAAAAAGACATGATGTGCTGAAATAAAGACTAAATGCATTGAAATAAAGATAGACTATGCTAAAACAAAGACATATTATTGTCATAAAATGTCTCCCTAGGACCTTTACCTCCTAAGTTTAGCTCCTAGGTCCTTAGATTTAATCATGCATGTTAAAAATGATTCCCAAAGAAAAATCCCTTGAAACCCATGTCAAATGGGGCCTAGGGGTGCATCATAAGCTTAATCAAGTCCCAAAATAGGCCCCTGAACTTAGGCACCTGTGCCCTAGTCCAAACCTATTTTGTTGGGACCCAAATTTAAAATGCTAGCAAAGTGACCACTAAAAGGTTTCCCTTTGTCGGCCTATTCAATTTAATTTACGAATGTTAGTCAGAATGTATATATAAACATGTTTAGGACTTCATTTTACTCCTAGTTGATTAAGGCAAACTTATGATCATCAAGCAAAGAGCATTCAAGGTAGTCATTGTGTAGTAGAGTAGTATTGTGTTGTGTTTGTATGTGTTTGTTGCAGATTTGGCTCCATCAACTCATTTCCTCATGATGTGAAGGCATTTCATCTCTGCACCTACTAAGGTGATATCTACTTTGTGTTTCAATAAATCAATCTTATCATTTGCTTTTGCCTCTGTCCACCAAGGACACACACTCTATCTAACAACGGTGTTGGAAGGCTTGAATGCCATTCCAAGGCTTGACCAAGGCAAGCTCCTAAACACCACAACCCCCAACCCCTCTCTTGTGATTGCAGGTTACAGGTGTGGAATCTCGTAGAGAGGAGTTGCATGAGGTCAGTGTAGAGGTTAAAGATTTAGGATCTGAAGAAAATAGTATAGAATATTCCCTCCTGGACAAGGGTGCCTACCCCTATGTCCTCTGAATTGCCGTTATCAGAAACTTCTGAGCAGGTTGCAGACTTCATCATCTGATAGATCCAGATCATCAGAGAAATTATCTTGCTAGACTAGGGCACCCACCCTAGTGTCCCCAAAGTTTCCACTTTCCAGAATCTAAATCCTAGTATGTTTATAATATGTATTTAGTGCTTTCCTGTGCAAGCATTTGTCATGTTTCATCTGTTTGTTTACAATTTCATATAATTAGGGTTTAAGGCATAATCAGACTAGGGCTTAACAAATTAATCAATAAATTCTAAATTTCCTTATCATTCCATGTGACACCAAACCTGTAGCTGAGTCCTCTTGCAAAATTTGTGACTTAACTCAATTTAATGTCCTTGAATGTTATATGTGAAAGGAGGATTTAATCACACTATTAACCATTATCATCATCCCTCTTTTCCTACATAACACATACTATGCTGAAATAGTGACAAACTATGCTGAAATAGAGATAGACTATGTTGAAACAATGACCTAATGCATTGAAACAGAGACCAATTGCACTACTATACTATGCAGTTAAAAAATAGTATACATGCGTGTTGTCACATAGGTCAAATGCGCTAATGTGGGGTCCTAAGGCGTTGATGTGACAAAAAAGAAGAACTTGCACAAAACAAGGTTATTCTGCCACAAAAATGATCAAATATGGTGTCGAACAACATGCAAGGTTAGCTTAGTAAGATTAGAGTGTAGTTTAATACTCTAAAAGACCACTAAGGACATAAAATATGTGAGGTTAAAATGACCCTAAGTGTTCTTTCCAAAATACCATAGATTAAGTGACTTCTCCAGAAGGTCTTAAGGCTTATGAAACCTGGAAGTAGGAGGTTAGAAACCCTACAAAATGTTAGAGGAAGAAAATAAAATATTGTGAATGATTTTGACACAAGGGAAACTCCCTGTCGTGACCGAATATGCTAAACCATAGACCTGAGGTGCTAAACTGAGAGCTTCTGGCACTGACTGATAGACTGTCAGCATTGAACAGGGGACTGAAAGTGCTAATAAATAGGCCTATGGTGCTAATAGTGAGACCAGAGATGCTAAACAAAAAGATGGAGGTGCTAACTTGCAAAAACACTGTCAAACAAAAATCAAAGTTTAGTTGAAACTGTAGGCGCCGATAGAGATGCCGAAGGCACTGAAATAGAGACCTCGGGAACTAAACTGGCTACTAGAGGCATTAAACTGACTTGTATGACAAGAAATTCACCAAAACTTGTAATAAAAAGTTAGTTACAGGGACAGGGGTCCCACCGGGTGTGCCAAATGAAAGCAAAGGAAAGCTAGAAGACTAATAAACATGAAAAAAAACTAAAGCAACTAGCTTATACCTCAAGTCTTCAAATTCTCCTTTCTCCTTGATAAGGTGGAGGAGATTGATTCACCCAACTCAACTCCTAGCTTTACCCAATAATGAAGTATGTGGATTGCTCTATAAAATCAACACAACATGGAGGAATATGGCTAGCAAGTGGCTAAGGATTTTGGCATAGTAAGGATGCAAATAGCTTGAGATGAAAATAACTTATAGGAGATTTGTATTTATAGAGTTTTTGGGAGGATTTTAGATCAATGGTGGAGATTTAAAGTTGAGATCCAAGGGTGGAGATGGAATGATGAGATGGAGGGCTAGGATTTGATCAACAAAAATGGAGGGTTCTTATTATTTTTGAATTTTAAATTCACTTTGGGAAGGCTTTGCATTAATGAAGATTAAGACATATGAATGAATGAAAAATTTATTCATATGGAAGAGGACGAAATAAAAAATTGTGTTTTATGGGTGAGTGGGATGACATGTGACACATGCATGCTTTTGGAAAAGACATGTGTGAGCTATTTTTATTAAAAAGAGCTCTTGCATGGAAGAGGAAAGGTGAGGTGGAGACACATGTGACTCCTTTGAATAAAAAAATATTTTTTATTCAAAAGGGTGTGGGGAGATGGGTTAATGAAGGTTTAGGCTAATTAATTAAGCGATTAACTTAATTAATTAGTTGTTGGAAATTAGTGGTTAGGATTAATTAAGGGTTTAGTTAATTAATTTGGGTCTAGGGGCTAGGTAGGGTATAGTAGCTAATTAAATAAATGGGATTTATTTAATTAGACTAGATTCAGGTCATAGGCTAGGGGGATTAATCAAATAATTATGTTTTATTTAATTAATCTAGGTTAGGGATAATGGAAATTAATCAAATAAATATTAGGACATTAATTTAATTAATTGTGAATGATGGTCTAGGGTATAGCAATAAATTAAATAAATTAATTTATTACAAGTGAATAATTGGGATGGATGGCTAGGGATTAATCAAATAAAATTGAATTTTTATTTAATTAATTTGGTGGAAGGGATAATTAATAATGCAAGGTTGCAAGAAAGTGGCTTGTGGGGTCAAGACATTTTCAGGTGTCTACAGTGACCTCTCAAAATCACGTGAAGACAGACATAAAACATGATCCAAAGACCATGAAGATGGGAAAGCAGTGATTAAATTATTTTCATCTTGAAGAGGAGTTGAATGTCCTCAAGAGTGTCATCTAGATATGAAATGAGGGACTCTACAAAAAAACAAGAGATGTCTGGTAGAAATTAGTCCCAATGAAGTGAATCTAGAAGACAAAAAAGATCATGTTGCAAAGAATCACTGGAAGCCCTTGGAAGCAACTCTGAACTCTGTAGTAGCAATAGGTACAATTATGAAATGCCATTAATTGTAGATGGGGCATCAATGTATGTCAACCAAATAGACTGATCATCCCATGAGGATGTGTCCATATAAGATGGGGCAACAAATGTCTCAATATCATCCACAAGAGCCTGGTCATCCAAGGAAACATCACTATCAGATGAAGATCCAAAGTCTTCATACAACTGTTGGATGATGGTCCATGTAGTGAAAGGGCACACAATGTGCTCTATGTGATGTAGAATATCCCCATAAATAGTAAGACATATTAGTCCATAGACCATGTCATTATTGTTAAACCATGCATTCTTTTGTTCATAGTCACTTGGCTCAAGAACGAGTCCAAGGAGATAGGGCAATTGATCTTGCTCAAGACAGTGATTCCTTATCCCTTGTTTCCAGGATAAATAGTTCTTTGAAGTTAGCTTCACAATAGAAGGATGTAAATAAATACCAAAAGCCATGATTAACCCCTCAAAATAGAACTTTATCTCAGTTCATTATTACAATAACCCCATAAAAGATTCCCTTATAACTCAAAGAGAGCACACATGACACTCCCTTTTTATCAGTCAAAGAAACATCAAATAAATATGATTTGGCACTTTATAATTTAGTGCATTTACAACCGCCACTAGCAAGAATTACCTTGTGGTCTTGATTTGAATGCTTACAAAATCCTCAATAATAGGTCTATGTTGAAAGTACAATATTGGAATGAAACCAAGTGAAACTAACAACCCCACTACAAAGTACATGAAAAAATGCACTTTCAAAAAATAATCACCTCAATTCGAGGTCATATGCAAAAGTTATGCTTCTCCAAATTTCCCAAAATGAGAACTATGCAGTGTCACGAGTGAGAATCTGTAATTTTTAGAAAATCTCCATCAAAATAAAAAATGTCTACACTAGTGCAAAGAGCATGAAAAATAACCCAAATCAAAAAATTTCTTGAGAAACAAAGCTAGTATGAGCTAGAACAGAACCTTTGAAAACTGCCTTCAAATATGCAACTATCAATAGAGAGAGGGTCTACTGAATTTTTTTTATTAAGTTTGCAAATGATCTATTTTCTACATGCAAAAAATAATAGATACCCAAATAATTTTTTGATGTGGAAAACCTAGAAATATTTTTTTCTTTTTGACGTTCCTAAGATGCAGATATAATGAAAAATAATGTCTCTAATAACAAAAAATGACGTAATATGTCAAAATTTCTGTGAGGCCTCCTAGATGCAATGGAAAGGTCCTTTTGGCCTAGAAATACTCCAAATAGAAGCTTTCTTCTATATTCGAGCTTAAAAACCCCCATTCCACAACTATGGCAAATGATCTCCGATTTCGGTGAAACGAAAGCTAAATCTGACTTTCTTGAGCCTCTTGGACATGTTGGAACAACCAGTAATGCCACTAGTATAACCAAAAATTCTGCAATCACCCAAATATCACAAAAAACATATGCAAAACCCATAGGTTAAATTGTTTCTGTCAAACTTTTCTGATTCTCCAGATCATCCCAAGATGCAAGAGAAGAGCAGACTGGGTTTTTGGGAAAACCTGTAACAAAGCTTATTATCCCCCCTAAATCTATCAAAAAGGAAAATAAAATCTATTCTGCACTAGAATAGCTTAGATACCATGTTAGAATATGAGAAGATGAATAACCCAAAAAACTAGTGCAAACAAATAGATGTTAAACTGTGAAAGCAAATGATACAAGATGAAAATAACAACTTCGAGTTAGTCTCCATGAGAGTAATAAAAATGATGCAGAAGAAAAAAAGCATTATGAGGATGAAAAAGAAAAATATTCCTAATACAAGCTAGGTAGCATGTTTATATAGAAAAGGGAGAGGGTGGCATCACCAACGAATAGGAATCAACCATCTATTAGTCTAAAGATAACAAAGTATCTTCCAAAGATAGTTAATGGATGCTCCCTTGTAGGATTATAACACCTCTGTTATGTCAGAAAATGTCCCCTTGGGGGCTTTTCCCTCTTTAGGTTTAGCTCCCGGGTCCTTAATTTGCATTTAGAGCATCTTGCATGTTATTTCTAACTCCTGATGAGAAAACCCTGAAGTCTTATGGCAAATAGGACCTAGGGGATTACATTTTGATGAATCCTAAACAAAAATGGTAGGGTGGACTTGGGCAGTAGTGCCCTAGTCCAGCACTATTTTTGGTCTACCCTAATTTCAAATGTTGATTTTATGTCCGTTAATTAGGTCCTATGCTAACATCTAAAGTTTGAATTACAAAATTCTTAGTGGGAATCTTTGTAGTTGCATATATAAGCATGATTAGGTTTTATTTGCAAACTAGGTGGATTTGATGAATACTTGTGATCATATAGCATTCAAAATATTCATTGTGTGGCAAAGCGGAGCATTGTTATTGTGTTTGTATTTGCAGATTTGACATCCATCTCCTCATGGCATGAAGAGCATCTTCCTTCCATGAGATCTTCACTACAAGGTGATATCTATTGTGTTTTCAATCATTTATCATTTTGATTTTTGCCTCTATCCTGCAGGGCTACACACTCTTATTTGACAACAATGTTCAGAAGACTTGAATGTCTTTCCGAGGCTTGATCAAGGCAAGCCTCTAAACACCACAACCCCCTCCCACACTCCTTGTGATTGCAGGTTATAGGTGTCACATTTGGATGGAGTGGAGTTGCATAGAGGAGTGGTAGACATTGAGGATTCAAGAATTGAAAATAAGCTGGACATTAGAGCTTTTCCTAGACTACGGTGCTAGTCCCTGTGTCCTCTAGTTTTTCTGAAGTAGAAATGAAAGTTACAGTGTAGATCAGTGTCTGGAGAAGTTTTATATTTCACACAGAAATAGGTACCTTGGACTTGGGCGCTAGTCCCCGTGTCCCCGACTTCTTTGCCTTCCAAACTTTGAAAAATAGTGAGTTAAATATCTCTATCCCTCATCTCAGTATGAAAGGATTTGCCATGATTTGATAATTTGCTTATTGTTTTGCATATTTAGGGTTTTAAGTGAAATTAATCATTAAATTGAGATATTGTTTGACACATCCAAGAAGCCACATCTTCCCAAGTGGTAGACCAACCTGATAGGTGTATCCTCTTGCACAAATTGGAGGTTCAACTCAGTTAATATGTCCTTGGAATGTTTGTAGTGAAAGGAGGATTTCACATAAACCATTAAAACCCCCATTTCCATCCTTTTTAACCATAAAACATTTTGGTGAACCCATGTTTTTGGACCTTTTGGTACCTTTCTAAGTGTTTTTTGATATATTTGCATTCATTCATTTTATTGCATTCAAAAAATTACAAAAAAATTAGAAAATTTGAAAAAATTGAAAAAATTAGCATTTTTGGCTTGCATTTTAGCATAGTTTGAATTAATTGGCATTCAATTTCTATTATTTTCATTATATATAATTTAAATTATAGAAATTCATCATTTAGAATTCACTTGCATTGCATTTTTGTGCTTAAATTGACGAAAATTCCTTGAAATTGTGCATTTTTCATAAAAATCTAGTTTTGCCTTAACTACGGTTTGTAGTCAAAATATTGTTTCATATTTTACTACCATTTTAAAACACTCATTAGGACTGATTTCTAATAGTAGTGCTGCATCATAGTGGTCTTCTTGCAAAATTTCATGTCTAGGGTTTGAAAACCTTGCATTTTCACTAGATTTGGCCTTATCGTCTCTCTAAATTTGCACTACAAGCGTGTTGTAAGGAATTTGGCTGCATCAATTGGCTATTACTAGGGTTATTATCTTCTACCCCTCCTCATAATCCATACAACACCCCTTCTATTAGGCATTTGCATGGAAAATTGTTTAAAATTTGTATATTTTAGCATATTTTCACTAGGTTTTGACTTGTCATCACTCTAGGTTTGCATTAAAAGCCTGTTGTGAAAGATTTTGCTGCATAATTGGACTGTTATTAGGCATATTATTTGCTTTCCCTCTTGAAAATTTTCACAACACCTTTTTTCCTAGTGTTTTGCATTGAAAAAAGTTGAAAAAATCAAGTATTTTAGGTCATTTTCATACATACTTTTGCATTTGTTCTTGCATAAGTGATTGAAAATCTTTGAAATATGATTTGTCACTCATTTTAAAACATACACATGGCACCTTCATGTCATTTTTCTATGATATCCTTGCATGCATTTATCAAAGATCTTGATTTTGACCAATTTTTAACCCTCATGAGTGAACATCCTACAATATTAGAAAGCTTAATTGAATTCATCTCCATGAGTAGCAATGAAAAAGATAATTGTGATAGCATTTATCCTATATATACTACATGTGATGATGACATAAACTTGTCCTCTGGTCAGTCTTTCCAAAATGATTCTTCCCATGAGGATATACTAGTACAAGATAATGAAATCATTGATACCTTCCCAACAACAGGAGAAACACAACTCTTGCAAGACAACATGCCTCCTACAACTACAATAGAAGAGAAAATATTTAATGATTTTGAGGATCCTATTGATGTGATAACATATGTAACTGATGAGCAAATAAACAAACTTGACAATGACCTGGACGATTTTCAAGCATTTATGGAAAATGAAAGGATAGTTGACCAAGCTATACTTGATATTCATAACATAAGAGAGTTGATAAAAGATGGACAAGACTGTGTTAATGTAATTTGAGGCTTAATGCATATAGTATATCATAATGTTATGCCTCGATATGATCTAGACAATTAGACATCTCTCATGAACACATACCCTCGGGTAGTGGAAGATTTAACAAAACACATTAAGAACGATGAGTATGAAAATTCTCTTAATGAAACATATGATGATGAAGATGACTATCTGAACTATGATGAAATAATTAGTTTAAAAGAAGTGGACAAGGAGAAAGTTGAGAATTCACCTCATCCATAGAAAAATGGCATTGATTTAATTGTTGACAAGGGTTAATTGGGTTTTTCCTATAGGTAAGTATTTCTAACCCTTTATCTCCGTGTTGTATTTCCCCCGTGATGTGTTATGTGTTGTTTAGGCCTCTTAGGATGACCCTTGATACTCTCATAAGGTCAAGGATACTAGGAGACTACCTCTGTTGTGACCCTTCTTCTATTTGTATCATCATTCTTCTATATCGCTTCTCCTCTACTTTCATTGTTGTGTGGTGTCTTATGGACATAGCGTTGCAGTTGGTGACGTAGGGGCACCCTCCTACATGACTGTCCCCAAGGCACTTATTTTTCCTCTCTTGATTTATTGTTTCCCTTCCTCTAGTGGTTCTATCTAGCGGGTGAATGACGAAAAACATATTATACTGATGCGGACCTAGTGTCCCTTTAGCAAGTAATAAAAAAAATGGACCTAGTCCATACACGAAGATGGGGTAGATATATATTATCCAATGCTTGGCTAGTAGAATCACTCTATGTGATCTTGATGTTGTCTTATCACACTTACAAAACATAACAATACTGCTACTTCGTGCACTTTGTCTATCTTGAATCTTGCATTCCTCGGTTCTTTATGTGAATGATCATATGCATTGTTGTTTATCATGATTATATGGATGCTAAAACCTTTTCTTGCAGGGAATTGTGTGTTTGTGGGAACATTTGGCAATCATAAAGTACATGTCACCTCCAGGGGGCATGGGCTTTGCGAGAGCTCGTGTTCCTTTGTATGTTTCCTTCCCACCTTAACATGCTTGATATCGATGCACAACATCAACCACCTTAAGGTGGGGGCATATATAAGGTAAGCTATCTATTTTAGATGCTAGCAACATGTGTTTGTGAATCTTGAAATCTACTGCAATCACTTAAGCCCTCTATGGAGATGGGATATAGTGCATATCCTTTTTATCTTAAGCCCTCCGTATGAGGCCGGGATGGTGTATTTCTTGAGGAGAGTACACAATCCTGTCATTTTCAAAAAGTCCTCTGAGTAGGTGGAGAGCGGATCTGAGACTATCCTAACCCTTAAGCATGTATTCGGTGATTGTTGTGGTGAAACCCAATCATCGGTGTGTGCTTGTAATGTGCTTGAGATGGTGATGAACCTAGAAATAGGTACAATCCATCTCTTGTCTATCGTGTTTTCTCTATGTCTTCTATGTGTGTGTATGGCATGTTTGTTCCCAAGCATAGTCTAAAGACTGGTGGCGATGAGTCCCTCCTATTCTTTGGGATTTGTTTAGTGTGCTTGATTTGTATGGCATGTTTGTTCTGAAGTGTAGTCTAAAGACTGGTGGCGATGAGTCCCTCCTACACTTTGAGATTTGTATTATGTGACTATTCCCCCATATGCAATCTAAAGACTAGTGGCGATGAGTCCCTCCTGCACTTTGAGATTTGTATTATTTATGTGTCTGTTGCCCCATATGCAGTCTAAAGACTAGTGGCAATGAGTCCCTCCTACATTTTGGGTTGTGTGTTTATTTTCCATGTACTTGCATTTTGTATTTCATATATGAAAATGAAAATAAAAATAATCACCACATTCATTGTAGTCACTGTGTTTTGCATGTCTTCAATGCTATCTTCTCCATGTTTTGCATGACTGTAACTATCTTCTTCGCATTTTGCATGCCTATTACTGTCTTCAATGTGCTTGGCATGTCTTCTCTGTGCTTGGCATGTTTGCTATGTTTATTGACCATACTTTAATGCATGTATTGGCCTTGCATTTATACATACATTAAAGTGGGGGCTAAATGTTATGTCAGAAAATGTCCCCTTGGGGGCTTTTCCCTCTTTAGGTTTAGCTCCCAGGTCCTTAATTTGCATTTAGAGCATCTTGCATGTTATTTCTGACTCCTAATAAGAAAACCCTAAAGTCTTATGGCAAATAGGACCTAGGGGATTACATTTTCATGATTCCTGAACAAAAATGGCAGAGTGGACTTGGGTGCTAGTGCCCTAGTCCAACCCTATTTTGGGTATGCCCTAATTTCAAATGTTAGTTTTATGACCATTAATTAGGTCCTATGCTGACACCTAAAGTTTGAATTACAAAATTATTAGTGGGACTCTTTGTAGTTGCATATATAGGCATGATTAGGTTTCATTTGCAAATTAGGTGGATTTGATGTATACTTGTGATCATATATCATTCAAAATATTCATTGTGTGGCAAAGTAGAGCATTGTTATTGTGTTTGTATTTGCAAATTTGACATCCATCTCCTCATGGCATGAAGAGCATCTTCCTTCCATGAGATCTTCAGTACAAGGTGATATATATTATGTTTTCAATCATTTCTCATTTTGATTTTTGCCTCTATCCTCTAAACACCACAACCCCCTCCCACAGTCCTTGTGATTGCAGGTTACAAGTGTCACATTTGGATAGAGTGAAGTTGTAGAGAGGAGTGTCAGACATTGAGGATTCAGGATCTGAAAAGAAGCCAAACATTGGAGCTTTTCTTGGACTAGGGTACTAGTCCCCGTGTCCTCCAGTTTTTTTGAAGCAGAAACGAAAGTTGCAGTGTAGATCAATGTTGTAAGAAGTTTTGGATTCTGCAAATAAATAGGTACCTTGGACTTGGGTGCTAGTCCTTGTGTCCCTGACTTCTTTGCCTTCTAAACTTTGAAAAATAGTGAGTTAAATATCTCTGTCCCTCATCTCAGTCTGAAAGGATTTGCCATGATTTGATAATTT
The DNA here is from genome assembly GCA_027924645.1 of Cunninghamia lanceolata. NCBI lineage: Eukaryota > Viridiplantae > Streptophyta > Pinopsida > Cupressales > Cupressaceae > Cunninghamia > Cunninghamia lanceolata. Next base: position 1,189,787 of record BSBN01000197.1, read on the forward strand.
GCTTACTATTTTGCATATTTAGGGTTTTAAGTGAAATTGAACATTAAATTGAGATATTGTTTGACACATCCAAGAATCTACATCTTCTCAAGTGGCAGCCCAACCTGATAGGTGAATCCTCTTGCACAAATTGGAGGTTTAACTCAGTTAATATGCCCTTGGAATGTTTGTAGTGAAAGGAGGATTTCACATAAACCATTAAAACCCCCAAATCCCCCTTTTTAATATAAAACAACCTCATAACCAAATCACTTAATTAAACATGTTTTATGAACCTAAGAAAGATTAAGATAAGGTGTAGGAAAAATCTAGTAATACAAGAAAATAAATATCCCAACTAGGAAATAAAACCCTACATCAACACTTGTTTAAACTTGATGCTAGTACCATGAGTGGTGGATGTAATTGATTTATAGTTCCTTTAGTCTCCATAAGCTATCACTAGAGTGATACCTCAAAGGAAAAGGGCATGAAAATATATCACTTAAGAGACACCTCAAAGAACAAGAGGAGACAATCTATCCACTAGTCAATACCTTTTAAAACTATTAACAAGAAGAGGTCTCAAGATATTACTTAGGTGACACCTTATATTGTTGCCCAAGAGAAACCTCAAGGTGTCACCCATGTGGCACTTCATGTTGCTTCTCAAGAGATATCTCAATCTATCACCTAGGTGACACGCTAGGAAGATGAAAAGGTTGCATATTTAGATTTCTCTAAAAAATTATGTAATTTTAAAAAATGGCACCTCATTTTGAGTCCTTATGAAAAAGGTCTTTTGGGATTAGTAATAGGAGATACTTAGGCAAGTTGTTTCCTAGGTTACACCTCATGCTACTAGAATTCAAGGTGATGGCAAGGATAGGTCTCAAGGTGTCACCTTAAGTTTTAGGACAAGAGAGATCTCAATTAGTCATGCATGCAACAACTTCTCTAAGGAAAGCTCAAGGTATTGCTATAGATGTTACCTTCCCCCAAAACAAGAAAATGCATATAATGAAGTTCTCACATTACAATAACAAACTCCAAGTTGTGGCATGAAAGGATAGGCCACGTTGGAGAGAAAGGTGTTAGGGATTTCATATATAAGGATATGGCCAAGGGGCTTGAAAGATATCTTTTAACTTTTTATGAATGTGAATAATGCATACATGGGAAACAAAATTATATTAAGTTAAATGTAAGGCCCAACCATTCTATGACTCTATCGTACCCTTATTAGTTATCATTCTTATGTTGTATCATGCTTAGATAATCATTTATATGTGATTATGAGACTAATTGTGAATAGTGTATTGAAATATAATGTGATTGAGATTACGTAGTGTTTAGATGATGTGATTGATCATCATGTTTTATCAATGCATAGCATGTGCATTAAGTAACCTCCTATGTGGATATTTATATGCCTTGAATTCCATGTTTATGATCATGATGATATATTGGTTAACCTATTGTGCTTCAGTTATGAGTTTCAAGATGAGATTTAATGTACACAATTGAGTGTGCATGATTTAATTTAGGTAGCAACCAATAGAAGACACATGGAGAAGATATAGTCATGGTTCATCTTTTACCATCTCATTGTAACTCGTGGAAGTAACAAGACCCTTCCATGTTTAAACTAGTTTCGTCTTGTCACGTAGTTGTGTGGGACCCAAAAACCCTTTTCAATACTTGTGCTTGTATTCACATAATTAATTTTTCTTGTAAATGATGTGATGAATTCCACACTTCTTAGAATGGGTTGGGATTTATGTTCTTATGTTCTAATTCAATTTAGTTGAATTTTAGAAATTAATTCCTTTTATTTGTTTTGTTTATTTTATTGGTTTTTGGGCTATTATATCTTAAATGTTAAATTTATATTTAATTTAATTGAAAGTTGCTTAGAGCATCTTCGAAGTCCTAGGAAGCTTCTACTAGATCATGTGGCTTCCTTATACACTTAAGTGGATTTTAGATATTTGTATTATTTTATTATTATTTTTAGATATATTGGAGGTGTAGTCATTCTTACTCCACCTTGGTCAAATGAACCCATGTGATCTTCACATGGCCTTGTAAGAGATATTTTATTATTTATTTCAATCCACTTGTTAAGTGGAGATGCCATTATTAACTTTGGCATTTGCTTGGTTGAGATAAATTCTAATTATCTTATTTATTTGGTGCACTCTTTTAGAGGAGACATTTTTGTTAATTTTCTTGGGTTGGGCTTCCTTGAGAGGGAATAGAAACATGTCATGATTTAATTTGTGAGGATCTTGTATTGAGTTTATTTAACCCTATGCTTGGATATAAGGAAGTGGTTCCTTATTTGGATTTTATGATTTCATTTAGGGGATAAGAGTTTTGAGAACAAGCTTGGAGAAAGAGCTCTAATGGATTTTGCAAGATGTCTTATTGTTCTTAGGGGTTTGGAAATTATTTTCAATTGTGGATATTTGTGTGGAGCTTGAGATTCCACCATTAATGGTGGAAATAATTCCCATTTCCTCATGTGTGTGTGGAAGAAGACTTCCCTTATTGGTGTTTGCTTGTGAGCTTGGAAGAGATTACATGGAGTCTCTTGGACCCTTTTCAAAGGCTTTGAAGAAATAAACATTAGCTTTCCTTCATCTTATGGCCTTTGCTTGTAAAGGGAGGTATTTTTTCTTTGTTGAAATGATTTCATTTGTAGTCTTTCTTCATAGAAACTATGAAATAAGTAGAGGCTTCTATAGCTTATCTCATCTTGTGTACTTATACAATAGTTATCTGTAGATATTCTTGCTTTCTTTTGTGTGAAAAAGCCTTAAATTTGAGCTTTGAGCTCTATGGTTTGGGTCAAACTCTTATTTACCTTAATGTGGATTTGTATAGATTTATTTGGTTTTAAAACCTTGTTTCCTTGATATGAACTTGTGATTGAAACCTATATGTTTAGTGTAAACCCTTGTGTGACCCTTGATAAGATACACACATATAATAATATAATACAAAATATGTATCTTACACAACACATTTGAGATGGTTGTCAGCCGAGATGCCCTAATATCCAATATATGTAGAAATAGAATAAACCCTTGAGGTAGGGTAATACTAAACAACACTACTTATGGAAGAAGCCACTGCATGCTATATTCCCAAGAGATCACAAATACAATATCATACTCAACACATCCTTACAATGATAATCACCTCCTTTATATATACCTCCTCCTAATAGTTCTTTTAAATTTGGGTGATCCCACAATATTGAGTCCCAAACTTGGGACATCTTGATTTTTGTTTGAAATCACATATTTTTTTTAAAATTAATGGTTTAAGCCTTGAGGGGATCCATCTAAAGGGGTTTAATTGAAGGGGTTTATATAAAACCCCTTAGATCAAACTCCTTGGAAAGAACCCCCTAGTCTTAAATCAAAACCTCAATGGAGTCTCCTTCGCACCTATCAAAATGCTGTCAAAAAACCAATTTGTCTTCACCTTTTAGGGGATCAAATGGAAGTAATTTAGAAATTATATTTTGTAAGCATGTATCCTTTAGTATAAGATTTCCAAAAAGTATTATTTTGAATATATTTATTTTCTATTTTCTAGTGAACATAGTTTTTTCACCAAACATCAAGGTCTCTATTCCACAAATGTGGAAAAATAAAAAAATGGAGAAAAAAACTTTGAAAAAATCTGCACACTAGGTATTGATGTCCTTATTTCAACAAAAAAAAATAATTTAATTTAGATACATACAGAAAAAATTATGTTGTATGGTATAAACCTATGTCTGAATTATAATTAATCTCACTTCAAAAATTAATTAAAAAATATATGCAACAAAAAATTATGAAAAAATATTTGCACACTAGATATTGGTGTTACAAATCTATGTTTAGAATTTTATAATTTGATCCTTTCTATAAAAAAAGTTATGATTTATGGTATAAACATCACTTTTAAAAAATATTGTTAACTATAAAAATAAGTTATTAAAAGTTACGTAAAAAAACACAAATTATTTCTTAAAATTAAAAAAATACATTTAGAATCTATGCGCAAATGTTGGAGCAGCCAAGATCACTTGCAAAATCAAGAACACTTACACAAAGTTGAATTACACAACAAACACCAAATAACTAACTATCAATAAACATATGAATGTGGAGCATAAACATATTTTAACCTCACTTAGTAAATTACATAGAAATGCCTTATTATATAGGCATGGGTGAGGCAATCCACCTTGCATGTGGATTGACAAGTGCTCCATGATGTGGCACATGCATAAAGACAAGTGTCCTATAGGTGGAAACCTTTAGATCACTTGGAATGTGAAAACCAACAAACTTGTGTGACAAGTGTTGGATGACTACAAAGTGCCTTTTGAGGTGAGATGGAAAGTCTTCCGACCTCAAAAGGTATGCACATGAGGCTTACCACACAACTAGGTAACCTCTAACCTCTAAAAGATTATACATTCAGTTAGACAAGATGTTGTCTAACCTCATCAACCTAAGTACACTTAAGCTTTATTGAATAGATAAATCATTCACTCTAACACCACCCATTAAGTGATACTTGGGGAGATCACAAAAGTGCAAGAGATACATAAATATTGGTACCGACAACTAGGCCTAATGAGGTACCCTATGTACAATAAAGTCTCTCACAAACAGAGAAAAGGAGAAAACCTAGTGGGAAATAAAACTCCTCTCTAAAAGAGAGAATTAAAAGAAAATAAGTCTCCTCAAAGATGTCCCTGAAAGATAGGAACATGAAGAACTCCTAAAGCATGTTGAAGCTATAAACTTTGCCAAAGAAGAACTAGTGTCTACTGGAATTAATGACCCCTCCAAGAATGTAAATTAGGATGAGAGAGACACAAAACTCTATATGAGTGACCTCAATAACACTACTCAACTATATAGCACATATGGGAACAAATGAAACACAATTTGTGAAGCTAAAAGTACAAATGGTACAATGATCAAAGAGGCACAAATAACATTGCATGAGTGACCCTGAAATGACACTACTCAATGTGCAAGTGGTGCTTTACAAAGATACCAAAGTCTCACAATACTAATCAATTAAAAAATAGAAGGATGATGTGTCCAATACTTCTCTAAAAAGAAGCATTAATAGAACCATGTGATACCCCTATAATGCTAATAGGAAGAGGTATTGGCAAACCAACTGAAATATGTGCAAGTAGATGGATATGCAACATCAAGTCCAATATGATTGTACAAGCAATTGGAAAAGGGCGTACAAAAATAAGGCACACATGCATGAGGCTAGAATTTTTGTGGGGGTACACTCACCGAACAAGATTGTGATGGTAAATAACAAAGCACTAACACAACTCCCCATGGCACTTATAAATTAGTGCATGTACAAAAGAGACACACTATGATGTGCAAAAATCCCCCCAAAAGGAACATAAGATCATTTTTGACACTTTATTTTAGTGTATTTACAAAGCAAATAGTGCTTACAAACATATATTGTATTTGAAGTTCTTACAAATGTCCAAAAAAGGACCACATACTAAAAATACAATTCTTGGATATAAAATGAATAAAATGATGGCACCATGGCTAAGTACACAAAAAAACATGCACTTTAAAAAAATGGGACTAAAAAAGGAGTCCATACGCCCAAGATATGGCTCGTCGAAGTTTCTGAAACAAGAACTACACAACAATAACATTGAGAAAAGTAAAACATGGAAAAAACTAGAATCCCAAACAAAAAACCATCTACACCACTATGAAGATCATGAAATTCTACCCTATTTCAAAAAAAATTACATAGAAAAAGTCTTCCGTATGGCCAAGATATCGCCATTTGAAGATCAGATGCAAATGTGAAAGTACCAATGGTGAAGGGTAGATTTGGCAAAAAAATGCACCTCCACCAAATTTAGAGGAACTTTGCCAGATTTGGAGGTTTGTCAACTATAGAAGCTTTCTAAACAAAACAAGTTTGTTGCCAAAATAGGAATAGCAACTAAACTTGACAGACAAGTTAGAGGCCACTAAATATAGAGATACTACCAAAAAAGCCACCAAAATGAAGTCAAAATTGGCACTATGACCAAATAGGGCACAAAACCTGAGGCAGGTATAATATATGTATATACAAGTACTTTTTTTTAATAATAAAAAACATTAAAAAATGCTAATGTTTTATTTTTTATGATAAAAAAAATATTAAAGAAACTATTAAAAAACTTTTTTTTGTTTAAAAAAATATATAATTTTTTTAAAAAAATATTGGGTGTGTGGGGGAGCCAAAGCCCACCCCACATGACCTGTGGCCCCAAAAATGGGTTCATGGGCTCCTTAAGGGACCACAACCCCAAAGGGGGCGTGGGGCCCAAGGGTGTCAACGACCTTGATGCAAGTACAGGGGCCTATGTAGGTACCCTGTACCTAGCATTTTTTTGTTTTTTTTTTAACTTTTGTTTTTTTAAACAAAAAAATTTTGTAGTGGTTGAAAAAGTTTACAATAAAAAACCTACGAGAGAAATTTTTTAAGAGAAAGGAAAAACATATATATATATATTTTTAAATCACCTCGTACTATGTGTTGGGGAGGTTGTACGGCTTCCTTAGTAAACAAAATTGCCCTAGAAACACCCAATTCTGTTTTCAGCAATTTGACAGTCAATCTTAACTAATTTGGGCCTTTTGAGTGCGATGGTGAGGTCTGTTTGAAGCCACAATGCTCTGGTGATAGGGGTGAGTGTTGGATTCACCAAAAAATGAGAAGGGACTTGCAAGTAAGCTCTGATACCATGTTGGAGTAGACGAGATCACTTGCAAAATCAATAACACTTCCACAAAGTTGAATTGCACAACAAACGTCAAATAACTATCAATAAGAATATGAATGTGGAGCATAAACATATATTAAGCTCATGTAGTAAATTACATAGAAATACCTTATTATATAGGCATGGATGAGGCAATCCACCTTGCATGTGGATTGACAGTGCCCCATGATGTGGTGCATGCATAAAGACAAGTGTCCTATAGGTGTCAACCTTTGGATCACTTAGAATGTACAAACCAACAACCTTATGTGACAAGTGTTGGATGACTACAAAGTGCCTTTTGAGGTGAGATGGAAAGTCTTACAACCTCAAAAGGTTTGCACATGAGGTTTACCAAACAACTAGGTAAACTCTAACCTCTAAAAGATTGCACATTTAGTTAGACAAGATGTTGTCTGACCTCATCAACCTAAGTACACTTAAGTTATAGTGAATAGATAAATTATTTACTCTAACAACAAAATCTCAAAAATCACTATTTCATATCATCTTCAAATTCTTAATGTTTAGTTGCTATAGATGTCAAAAAGTGAAAATTTGGTTAAAAATGTTGATTTCAATGTCCTACTTTGGCCAAAAAGTGGGACACTGTACTGTGGGCTCCAAGAGATCACAAATATAATATCATACTCAACACATCCTTACAATTATAATCACCTCCTTTATATAGACCTCCTCCTAATAGTATAATGGAGGGGTAACCCCAATGAAGGCCTACTCATCACTTGGTATAATTATTAATTAATTACACCAAGTTGTCCACATGACCCAATATAACCAACTAAAGGGATGTGTGAAACAAGTTGGCAACTACATCCACCTAGATACATTATAAGATCATATCCCCAAGTACATAATATGCCATCCCTCCTTGACACGTTTCATCCCAAAAACATGAGAAGAAGCCAAATAGTATGATTGTCACAAGTCATTACAAATATGATGCCATGACCAATCATCTAACCATCCATAGTTGATCCTTGCAGTGGTTTTAGCTTGACAATACCTAGATCCTATCCTTGATCCATATTTTGTTTCACCCATTTGATTCCATTTCTTATCATAGTAAGTCCTCCTCTCCTACCATGAATAGCCATTTTTTCTATGATACCACTAACTATTGTAGTTGTTCCTTTGATTCCATGTAGATCCATAGTGATTTGCTTATCTATTCCCTATATTATTGTTATCACTGAGATTGAACCCTCTTGTTGAATGTAATTTCAACAAGACCCCATGATACAATAGGAATAGCTTCTATAATGAAGGGGGGTGAGTCACAAAACACACAATAACAGATATTGAACACAGCAAATAGAACTTTATTTTATTAAACTGGGCAACTCATTACATCACAGAAGCTCAATTACAATTAGAGGATGAATCCTCTACTGGCTGCAACACATTACAACTTTCCCAACCTCAAGACTCTAGAATCTTCAGCATTCTGTAACCCCAAATTAGCTAGGGTTTCTGTTTTCCCACCTATTCTTGACTCTACACTGGCCCCCTTAACTCTACTACTGCCTAGGGTTCCCAAAATAGTCATAAATAGCACTTTTTGGCGGCCTCCGGCTAAATTTCAAAATTTGCAACTCCCTCCAAAAGTAGGTCAACTTCCGGGAAGCATAACTTTTGATCCGGGTGTCCGATTGACAAACCGTTTTAAGTGCCGAAAAGATCGCGATGTGAACTATCACGCTAGAAATCCATAAATGGATTTCTGTCAACTTTTTGGGACATTATGGGAAGTTTTAGTGCCTCATATCTCGTTCTAGAAATTTTCAGGGGCTTTTCAGAAAATAAAAACTTTAATATCTTTCAGCTCACAAATGATCTTGCCTGATTCCTTTGCCAAAGGTCTTATATTTCTATTATGTAACTTTCTGGAAGTTTTTGCTTTATTACGTGCCCAAATGCAAACTTTCTAAAAATAGCAGGTACACTTTCCTAATTAGGCAGGTCGCTATTTTTAGCAGTTTTGGAAAAACTGAAAGTCCTACATTATTATTTTGGATATTATGGAACCAGAAACACTAATTATGGAAAGAAATGAAAACAACTACAATGATTTTGAATTAACTTCTTTTTGGGTGATGCAAGATTGCCCTTACACCACTGGATGCTCCTGCATCAGACACCCAGGGTAATTTGAGAAGTGACCCTATCACGTCTCAGATGTTTGTGTGAGGAAAACCCAAACGGTCAACCTCTGCCTTAAACAACCAAGAAGAATCTTCAACAGGCCTTCCTTTCCATTTTACTAGATATTCTTCATATTGCTTGTTCCGAGTACTTCTTCCCACACGGCTATCCAAGATCTCTTCTATCTCCTCCATTGAAGTAGATGCCGGAATACTCCACTATACTTCTGTTGGTCCATCCTCTGTTCTACCTTCATGATATTCTGATAAATCAGTAATGTTGAAAACAGGGGAAATATTGATCCCACTCGGCAGCTCTACCTCATATGCATTTCTTGAATCATGCTTCTTCAGGATTTTGCATGGTCCAAATTTCTTCATTTTCAACTTATTGTATGTTCCAATTGGGAACTTTTCTTTTCTCAAGTGAACCATGACTTCATCTCCTACCTGGAATTCCTTATATCTCCTCTTCTGATCTGCCTTAGCCTTGTACTAAATATTCATTTTATTAATGTGCTTTCTCACCTCTTCATGCAAATTCTTCAGATGTTCTACAAAGTCTTCAGCTTCAGCACTTGTCTTTTCTCTGTTGTCCAGCTTCCTTAACTCAGAAGCATTTCTTGGGCTATTGCCATATACAATCTGGAATGGTGATTTACTAGTACTCCTATTGACAGAATTGTTGTAAGCAAATTCTGCCTGTGGTAAAATCAAATCCCATCCCTTGGGCTTATCTCCTACTAAGCATCATAGCAAGTTACCCAAACTCCTATTCACCACTTCAGTTTGTCCATCAATCTGTGGATGGTGTGCAGAACTAAACTTCAAATCTGTCTTCAACTTCTTCCACAATGTCCTCCAGAAATAACCAACAAACTTGGTATCTCGATCTGAAACTATGCTCTTTGGTAGACCATGTAGTCTCACCACTTCCTTGAAAAATAACTCTGCAATATGAACAACATCATTAGTCTTCTTACAAGGAATAAAATGCACCATCTTTGAGAATCTGTCCACCACCACAAAAATAGAATCATGCCCTCTCTGTGTCCTTGGTAAACCAAGAACAAAATCCATACTAATATCATCCCATGGCTTCTCTGGTATAGGTAATGGTTGATACAACCTTGTATTTTGACTTGTTCCTTTTGCCATCTGACATACTCTGCAACTCTACACAAACTTCCTCACATCCTGCTGCAGCTGTGGCCAATAATAATTTTCACCAATAATAGAAATGGTCTTATCTTGACCAAAGTGTCCAACCAGTCCTCCACTATGCTTCTCTTTAATTAGGTTCTCTCTCATGGAACTCCTCAAAATGCACAACTGGCTTCCTCTAAACAACATGCTGTCTTGGATTATGAAATCCAACCATTTTGTCCTGTCCAAAGTAACAGGCTCCAGACAAGCTTTCCAAGCCTCTGCAAAATCTGGATCTTCAGGATACAAACTTTTGAGCTCATTGAACCCAACAACCTCTATCTTCATTTCTGTCAACAAATTTTGCCTTTTGCTCAAGGCATTTGCAACTCTGTTGGACTTCCCACTCCTGTGCTTCAAAACAAAGGTATAACTCTGCAAAAACTTAACCCATTTTAATTGCCTTTGATTCAACTTCCCTTGACTATTAATATACTGCAAAGCCTGATGATCAGTATATAAAACTAACTCTTTTGGCAACAAATAATGTCTCCATTTCTTCAAAGCCTGAACTATTGCATAAAATTCCTGATCATAAATAGAATACTTTTTCTTGGCATCATTAAGCTTCTCACTAAAATAGGCAATGGGCTTACCTTCTTGGCTCAAAACAACTCCTATACCACTACCACTAGCATCACAATCTACTTGAAATACCTTATTGAAATCTGGAAGTGTCAAAACAGGTTATTCTACAACTTTCTGCTTCAATGTATCAAAGCTCTTGTCAGCTCCTTTAGTCCATCTAAACTCTTTTCTATCCCCTCTCATTGTTTTAGTTAGGGGTGCACAAATGCTACTGAAATTCCTGATAAACTTTCTGTAAAAACTTGCCAAACCATGAAAAGATCTTACCTCCGTTGCACTCCTTGGTGTAGGCCACTCAATGATAGCCCTTACTTTTTCTGGGTCCATCTTATGACCTTCCTCTGAGATAACAAATCCCAGGTATACCAACTCCTTTTCAAAACTGCATTTCTTCAGATTAATCAGCAACTTCTCCTCCCTCAGCTTCTCTAGAACTTTTCTGATATGCATCAAATGCTCATCCCAAGTCTTACTGAAAATCAAAATATCATCCAAATAAACAATAACAAAACTTCCCAAAAATTCTTTCAGTACCTCGTTCATGAGCCGCATGAATGTGCTCGATGCATTGGTTAGCCCAAATGGCATGACTAACCACTCATACAAACCTTCCTTTGTCTTGAAGGTTGTCTTCCATTCATCCCCTTCTTTGATACGGATCTGGTGATACCCACTCTTTAGGTCGATTTTCGTGAAGTACTTGGCTCCACTCAAACAATCCATGATGTCATCCATTCTTGGCAATGGAAATCTATACTTGATCGTTATCTTATTGATGGATTGAGAGTCTGTACACATCCTCCATTCTCCATCTTTCTTTGGTGCTAGTACTGCAGGTACCGCACATGGACTTAGGCTCTCCCTTATCAGTCCCTTCCTCAACAACTCTTGAACTTGTTTGTTCAGCTCTTCATTCTCTACAGGGGTCATTCTGTGGGCTGCCTTGTTTGACAAACTGGCTCCTGGTATCAAATCCATTTGATGACTTATCTTCCTTACTGGTGGTAAACCTTCTGGTACATTATTAGAGATAATGTCTTGGAACTCTTCCAACATAGCTGAAACTTTTGCTGGTACATCTTCACATTTCTCTTGACTAATCTTAGGAATCAATGCAAAGCAATGATGCTCATGCTTCATACCCTCCAAAAATTTCCTACCATCTACCAAACAAATTCTGGCAGTACTACATACCTTTTCTTCCACCTCCTTTAAGGGCTTCAACTTATGACGAACACCATCCTTTGTTAGGGAATATGTGTTTGCACGGCCATCATGGACAACGCTCCTATCATACTGCCACAGCCTCCCCAACAGCATATGACATGCATCCATCGGTATGATATCACACAGCACCTCATCATGGTAGTCACCAATCTTGAACTTCACTAAATACTGCTCATTGACCAAAGCTCTATGGTCCTTCTGCAACCATGCAATCCAATATGGATGCGGATGCTTTCTTCTTGTCAACTTCAACTTGTCAACCATCTCCTCTGAAACAAGATTATTAGTGCTTCCACTATCAATAATAATATCACAACACTTACCCTCACATTTGCACCTTGTGCGGAATAAACTCTTCCTCTGATTGGGTTCTTTCTCCTCATTCAGCAAGGTTCTTCTGACAACTAGGGTTTCTCCCCTTTCAGCATCTTCAGAATGCTCAGAATGTGCATCTTCATCTACATGTGCAACTTGTTCATTACCTTCAGGTCTTCTATTTGTCCTTCCTTGATGTTGCAGACACTTATATGCTCGATGCCCTTCTTCTCCACATTGGAAACAGGTTCCTCTGAAACCTCCTCTTCTAGGTCCTTGCTCAGGTCTACCTCTTCCTCTTCCTCTTTGCTCACCATTGTTCTTGTCACGAGGGCGGTAGGTATTATCCCTCTTTGATTTCAACTGGTGCCTGCTTCTTCACTTTTCTTTTGATCTTCATTACGGCCTCCATAGGGTCTTCCACCAATCCTTCCACCTTGACCTCTTCCCCTTTGCTTGCTATCAAATCTTTTGTTCAGCTTCTCTTCCACCTTCAGGGAAAACTGGTACGCATCTTCTATGGTGGTCATTTTGATCAGGCTCAACTCCTCTTGAATACTCGGCCTCAACCCATTAATATAACAGGCTACCTTCTCCTTGTTGGGCTCTGCATGGCTTGTCCTGATAGTAATTTTATAAAACTCTTTTGTATACTCCTTAACAGACTTGTTACCTTGCTTCAGTTCTTGCAGCTTCTTCAGCAACTCCATCTCATAGTCCACAAGAATGAACTGCTTCTTCAGTTTCTCCACCATCCGATCCCATCTGGTGATGTTTCCTTTTCCTCTTCTATTCCTCTCTAATTGGACCTCCTTCCACCAAATATTGGCGTGGCCCTTCAACTTTGTTTTTGCAAACTTAACCCGATCTGGGTCCTCCACGTCTTCATACTCAAAATACTCCTCCATGTCATTGATCCAATCAATAAGCTGTTTTGGATTCAAATCTCTAGAATATGTAGAAACTTCGATCCTGGGCCTCTTTCTGATCTTCGAAATGTCCCTCAACATCCTAACTTCTGCAGCATCTTCGGCAACTTCTTGTTCTTCCTCAGATAGCTCTTCTTCAACTTCATCTTCACTTTCTTCTCTTGTCCTCGGCTCAAACCCTCTTCGTAGCTCCTCTTGCAATGCATCGATTTGCCTTTGTAGGGCTCTAAAACCCTCTTCCATCAAAGCATTCCTCCCAACATGATTTCTTCGTGGAGGCATCTTGGTCTCCGCAGCAAACCCACAACCTCAGGTCCTGGTGCAAACTACCTCATGGTCGGCGATCTGTCTACACACTCAGGAACCCTCGCTCTGATACCACTTGATGAAGGGGGTAAGTCACAAAACACACAATAACAAATATTGAACACAGCAAATAGAACTTTCTTTTATTAAACTGGGCAACTCATTACATCACAGAAGCTCAATTACAATCAGAGGATGAATCCTCTACTAGCTGCAACACATTACAACTTTCCCAACCTCAAGACTCTAGAATCTTCAGCCTTCTGTAACCCCAAATTAGCTAGGGTTTCTGTTTTCCACCCTATTCTTGACTCTACACTGGCCCCCTTAACTCTACTACTGCCCAAGGTTCCCAAAATAGTCATAAATAGCACTTTTTGGCGGCCTCCGGCTAAATTTTAAAATTTGCAACTCCCTCCAAAAGTAGGTTAGCTTCCGGGAAACATAACTTTTGATCTGGGTGTCCGATTGACGAACCGTTTTAAGCACCGGAAAGATCACGATGTGAACTATCATGCTGGAAATCTATAAATGGATTTCCATCAACTTTTCAAGACGTTATGGGAAGTTTTAGTGCCTCATATCTCATTCCAAAAATTTTCAAGGGCTTTTCAGAAAACAAAAACTTTAATATCTTTTAGCTCACAAATGATCTTTGCCTGATTCCTTTGCCAAAGGTCTTATATTTCCGTTATGTAAATTTTTGGAAGTTTTTGTTTCATCACGTGCCCAAATGCAAACTTTCTAAAAATAGCAGGTACACTTTCCAAAATAGGCAGGTTGCTATTTTTAGCAGTTTTGGAAAAACTGAAAGTCCTACATTATTATTTTGGATATTATGGAACCAGAAACACTAATTATGGAAAGAAATGAAAACAACTACAATGATTTTGAATTAACTTCTTTTTGGGTGATGCAAGATTGCCCTTACACCACTGGATGCTCCTGCATCATTCTAGGTGTGGTATCTTACAAAACTTGAAGCTAAACCTCTAGATGAAGGGCTGGTTCCCTCGATGCAGCACCTAAAACTGCAGTTTTAGACCTACTGGACTATTTTTTGTCAATGGAAAAAGGATGAAAATGCTAGAAACTTCAACCTAAAACTACTAATGGTGATGCACCAAATGACAATGATCACTTTTCCAATGTTTTAATACCTTTTTTTCCATAAAATAGTTGTTTATCTACACACAACTATGCTACCCATCCACTGGCTTTGATTTAGCTTGCTGATCTAATTACCTAACATTGTTGTCAAGAGGAAAATAAGTGATTTTCACAAGTTACAGTAGGTGTTTTGATGTTTTCTCAGCTCACAATTTGCATATGAATGAGGTTTTGCAAGTTAAATGCAAGATTTGCATGTATACTCCATAAGGTCCAGATTTGAACATGAAATAATTTACTGAAACAACCTTTTGCACAATAAACTCTTACAAGAATAGAAGGCAAAACAAACTGATTTATTTGAAATATGACACCTTTACACATAAAAGATGGTCTAAAAAGATTTCTTCCACTTGAAAACTGAGTTACAATGACAATTTCACTTCAGTACTATGACTGAAATTCACCGTACAATGTTATTTTCAAAGACACAACCTCAATATAGTTCAAGATTGGACTAAAATAGAGATTTTACTAATCAAAGAACTGTAGGGACTATAATTATGAAAAATCAATACATTTCCTTCAAAACACTGGTACAAAAACAACAATATATTACTAAAAAAACTACTAAAAACTGCTTATAAATGACCAAACATGGTCACGTGACCATTAGTAGTTTATTGCCAATCATTTATAACATGACCAAATTGATGACTAAACCATTTTTAGTCATCTATTGGTTGTTTTGATTGATCGATTTGGTGGTATATTTATTCGTTGATTTAGTCATTGATTGCTGTAATCTGGTCACTTATTTAGTCATTTTTTATTCATTGATATATTTAGTCATTGATTGTTGTTAGCTAGTCACTTATTTAGTTATTTTTATTCACTGATTTCTATCCATTGGTAGTGTATTTAGTCATTAATTTTAATCATCATTTTGATCAATTTGGTAGTATATTTATTTATTCATTGATTTAACATTGGTCATATATTTAGTCATATTTATTCACTGTTCACTAATTTCTGTCAATTGGTAGTATATTTAGTCAGTTTAATTATTAATTGACGTCAATTAGTAGTATATTTAGTCATTTTGAAGCTTGCAATCTATGTAGATTTCCATCTAGCATTAATTGTTTGCTTCGCATATGTCTCTTTGATTATATTCATTGAATTCTCTGTAAGAGGAGTGTTGGGAGCTGAGCAATATAATCCACATTTGGATCTCATCTGCCTTGGTTTTATTTCCCCGCCAGCTTGAATGACTTCAATTCATTATGTTGGCTTGTGCGATCCTCTTTTTATGCAAGAGACCATGGTATCTGTGTCATTATTTTGTTCTTGCCTCTTCATTTTTCTCTTGCTATGTATCTGTAATGTCTATCTATCCCCACAATTGTTGACTTCATTTGCCTGTTCAACCATGGGAACAACCAATGCATGGAAGCATCAACTCAGATTTCATGGCTAGGGCCTTCAAACTACTTGATGAAGAGTCGGTGGAGGATGCTTTGATAGATGTATGTGATAGATATTTTCTGCTACAATCCAGGGTATGTTATGCTTCGCATCTAGTATCTCATTTTCTCTCAAATTCGATGGACTTATTTCATCAGGTTGATAAGGTTAAAAGGATAGCATCAAGGTTTGTTCATGACTATCTAGTCCTAGATGTCAAGCTATTTAAAGCTTTTGCTACTTATAATCTCCATGATGGCTCAGGCTTGGTAGGGGGACTCTTCCTCCGTGAATATATCATTAATAAACCTAGTTTTAACTGTGTTTATCAAGTGATGATTTCAAGTTTGCAATCCGGTAACAGAGATCTCTTTGATAATTCATTGCGGGTTCGCAATTTTGCATTTGGAAGGTCTAAGAGGGAAAGGATAGAGGAAGTATTCAATGCATGGAGCTTCTTGTCAAATTTCCAACCACTCGTAGTTCCCTTCACCAATGATGACACAGTCCTTTCTGCAAAGAATCCAACTGGGGGTTCATGGCTTTAGGGTTGCAGATTTAAATATGGACATCATATGAACCACTCTTTCTGTTTTATGTTTTTGGCTTCGCTGTAACTTTGGTTTCCTTTTTGGCCAGAAAGGGCCTTTTAGATCTGTAGCTCTATTTAGGGCTCTTAGTTAAAATGCTTTGTTATGTTATCTTTTTGGCTAGGAAGGGCCTTTTTTGTAATCTGTAAAAACATTTTTATTAATACTAATATATTATGATGCTCTAAGCATCCTTACCGATTAAAAAAAATGTCAACCCTGGTTCATGTGTTGTCTCAGTAAAGACCTGTACCATGAAAGAATCCATTAATTATACATAAATTCCAAATTAAGTTGATGAGAAAAGATCTTTGATATCCAACTAGGAAGCCTTAACATCCAAAAATCACTAACCTGATGTTTCACAACAAGTTTCCCAGCTGTGACATCATCTTTACTTAAGAAACTGGATATTGATCCACTGCCATATTAGATCTCACAGGATTCTCCTTCACAAACAACAAATGATATATATTAATTGTTTAGCAACTTCCTTAATATCCCCATGTAAGCATACTAAACTAAGTGAGGTTGAGGGTTTGAAGTAGAGTACCATCTTCTTGGTATGTGCTTGACTTTGATGACTTGTATCTTGAATGAAAATAGCAAGCTAGTTGAACTGTAAAATCATTGTTACAAAAATAACCACAAAATCCTCTTTAATTAAAATAATCCTTCAAGATATTTCAAGACAAGATATTTTAGTTAATTTCTAAGAAAGCTAATAATTTCACTATCCAAATAAGCATCAATCTATTTACTATATATAATTTCTTAGAATTCAGAATTTGAATGTAGGCTGAGTATTCCAGCAACATTGTTTTTTTAGTTGGATCCTAAAAATGTTGCAACTTATGTTCTTCTCTAAAACATTTGTGCAGAAGTGGGCAGGTGTGGTGAGGTTCAAATAGTAAGGATATTGATGAAAGATAGAGGAATTAAAAAGATACCTACATGTATTTGGATTGAAGGGCATAAAATGGTACATGCTTTTTTGTGTAGGAGACAGATCACATCCACAAACATGAGAGAGCTATGCAAAATTGGAGAAATTAGCTTGGCAAATGAAGGTAGTAGGGTATTTCCAAATTCAATACTTTTACTTAATGTCATGGAATAGAAGAAAAAAGAATCATTTCTTTGCCACCATAGTTAAAAGTTAGCAATTGCATTTAGTTAGTTAAACATGGCCCCTAGTACAACCATTAGAGTTGTTAAGAACCTTCGAGTATGTTCTGATTTTCACATTGCATCTAAATTCATCTCCAAGATTGTTGCAAGAGAAATTGTTCTGGGAGATGTGAACCATTTCCATCATTTTAAATAGGGACAATGTTCTTGTGGAGAATATTGGTGATGCTAAATGAAAAAATCTAAAAAATAGGCTTGCACTATAATAATGTGCACTACATTAGATATCCATTAATAATGAAGGGACATCCATCAAAGCATAACAACAAGGATTTTTTTTGTCATATGTTGTAGTTACAAGTGCCCTGCTAGACATACATGAAAATGTGGAAGCATAGACAAGGCAAGCGAACTGTTTCAAAAAATGCCTCAAAGAAATGTGATATCATGGAATGCCGTGATTAAAGGATATGTTTAAAATGGGTTTTTTCTAAAAAGTCCTTAGAAAATTTTAAGAAAATGCAACTAGTGGGTGTAAATCCCAACTCCTCAACCTTTGAAAGCATCCTTCCTGCCTGTGTGTGAATTGGAGCTTTAGATGAGGATATGAACATCCATTAAAAGCATATTTGGAAGTAGATTTTGATCAGATATTGTAGTTGCAAGTTCCACTTTGGATCACCAAAGCCTTCACAAAAATTTCTGCACAAAATTCAATAACGAAGAATTTATGCACAAATTCTCTTTTGAATGATGCACAAAGACTCCACCACAACACCACATGGTTTGTTGCTGGGCCTTGCGGTGATGCGGGAATCAGCCACATCACTGCAAGGCCTAGCAATAGTGTGGTGTTGTGGTGGAGGCTTTGTACATCATTCAAAAGAGAATTTGTGCATAAATTCTTCATTATTGAATTTTGTACAGATGTTTTTGTGAAGGATTTAGTGATCTAAAGTGGAACTTGAAACATTTCTGCTTGAATAAATAGGCGGATAAGGTACACCCTCCATTCCACTAGCTCTACTACCTCCAACTAGACCTATGACAAGTGATTGAAGGAATAAATTACAAAAAAAATCATCCTATCTATTTATGATATTTTTCTAAGCATCAAAAAATTAAACAAACTATAAAGCACACAAGTACATCTCTTAGTTGTATAGACCAGGACAATTCAACCACCATTATACCACTCAATGAATACTAACCAGCTCCTAAGTCATGATCCAGATGACTCCTTTGGTGCCTTGTAGGCGGTCCTACATATGAAAGCTCTGGGTCCTAACAAAAAACCACAAAATCAAGGATTTCAAACCAAGAATAAATAATATAGGGAAAATAACCTACAATAAAGATACCTTCATACATTTGATAAATCCATAAATCCATGCAAATTTCCTTCCATAAATCCATCTTAGGGATCTACATTTCTTTTAAAATTATTCTAGGAGTCATTCATAAGCACCCCATACCAAGTCCATGTGTGAAAGATATTTGTATTTTTGACTATTGATGTGTTTTTGTCTCTTACCGCAGTCCTGCAGGTCACTCAAAAGGCCTTGGCGGGTGTGCGAGAACCAAGGATAACAAGGGAGAAGTTATCACTATCCTGCAACATGAAGAGATTGCACTTGCAGCATTGCAGTATGCAGAGATCGATTACCGCAGCCCCGTAGTGGTCTCAAAACGAAGTGGTGGGCTAGTGGTATAAATTTAAGTGGCATATGATACTTCACCATGGTCCTACAGTAGACAAGAGAATAACCAATAGTAATGTGGTAAGAAGAAGCAGAGGAAAACAATACACCGCGTCCCCGTGGTGGCCTCAAGTGAGGCTTGCGGTATGGCGGTAAGGAGCAGAGGAAAATAGTACACCACGTCCCCATGGTAGCCTCAAGTGAGGCTTGCAGTATAAGGAGTTTAAGTTATGTAATTGTTGAATATGGCAGCCCCACGACAGTTTCAATGAAGGAGTGCGGTAGTGTGGTGAAAGGCTTCAAGTGATGTTTAGTATACTGCGGTCCTATGATGGTTAAAGAAATAGTTTGCGGTATTGCAGCAGGGAACAAGTCATGGTGATATAGTTGAATTTTTGAGACAATATTTCTGAAATAGAGATAGAATAAACTATAAACTTTCTTAGACATAGCCAAGCCATGACTTACACCCTCTACATGTTCCATAGAGTTGTCTTTATGGTAGAGATAAGTCATGGGATAGTAGTTTGCAGTCATTACATTTCATGGAGTGAGATTCTAAATAATTTTTGGTGTTGAGATACCCTTGCTACCAAGATAAGAATCGTGTGAGGATCTACCTTAAGGCAATAAAGAGATACAAAGTTATGCCATGACTTACACCCCCTTGACAGTTGAACAAATATAATTAGAAGCAACAAAATAAAATATCATTAACCATGCTTAGACATTCACTTTAATTTTGCATCTATGGCCCATAGGCTTTAATAGTTGCCATCCTATCTTGTTTCTATTATTGATTATGTGTGTTCCTTAGAGTCATAAAAGTAGACACGACAGGCAACTCCATCACAAGCAATTGATAAAATCATGAGCCCCCAAAGCCAAAGCATTGGAAGGCCTCATTTGGTTCAAAATTGATAGTCATGACTTAGAAAATGGCAGTCAAAAGAATGGTAATAAAATCCTTGGTTGACACTTCACATTGGAAACTCATTTGTTAAAATAAGTCAAAACAATAGACAATCACTGCTAATCTCATTTTTTCAATGCCTATTGGTATCCTAGATGATATCACCATTAATAGCATTTTGTGGATTGTGTCTAGATGTATGATCTGTTTTAGCTTTTTGTATTATCCCATCTCTAGGGTCATATGCCTGTCTTAGTAAGATATATCATTTCTCTTTGTCAAGCTATCTTAGTGAAGCCTCAAATTAGTTTTTATTTTTGCCCATAATTCCCTTCATTTATGTAATAATGTTGGCTAAGGTATTGGTAACAAAGTTGCCAAAGACATGGTGATATAGTTGAATTTTTGAGACAATATTTCTCATTGGCCTGAACAAATCAAATAACACTTTTTTTGCTTTTTCTCCACTATTCCTTTATAAGCTGAGTAATTTCAAATTTGATTGTTGTCATTTGCAATGCATTTCTATTGCATTTCAATCTGAAACATTTGATCCATTGTTGGATTGTTGTCACCTTTACAGACATAAAAATGTACCTGTTCTAATATTTTGAACTTATGACAAGTCAAAGTGGGTTGTGCTCGTTTAGAAGCTGGTTGAAATTTAATTTGAATGTACTACCTCTTGATGTTCCTCTTGACTCATTGTCATTTTTGTTTATCATCTTGCTTTTTGGCTAGCAACAAACATGTGATGCATCTGTTGTGATGTCCTATGGATGGTGGCTTTTTCCAAATTATTTTCCAACTATTTTGAGTTCTATGTGTACACCTTGTGGAGACTTATGGCATATTTCTATGCTTAATTTTTTTCCAAGGTTTCAGTGAGCTGATAAATGCAATTATTCCAAAGGTAGTGGAAATAATTTTGGAACAATTATCTAAGTTCTCTCTTAATGTTCAGATTTGTGTAATTTTTGATTTTCCAGATTTTTAATAGCCTTGTTTGACGAGTATTGGAAATTGGTTTCAATTTATAGGGTAAAGCTTCCATCTGGAGCTAAGAAGATTGTGCTAAGTAGTTGCAGAGCCATGATTGGTTAGGTTACTGGTGGTGGAAGAACAGAAAAACCAATGCTCAAAGCTGGCAATGCATATCACAAATATAGGGTCAAAAGAAACTGTTGGCCCAAGGTTCATGGTGTGGCAATGAATCCTATTGAGCATCCTCATGGTGGTGGTAATCATCAAGACATTGGGCATGCCAATACTATGCGTCATACAGAGAAGGCTTAGCATGTACATGTACTTAATCATAATTAAACAATTATGGAGCTCTGATTATTTAAAAATGTCATCTTTTAGTTTCTTTTTTCTTTAGGTTGCTTTGTGTCAACAATTTATGGGGACCAGGTTGTAAACCATGTTTCCTATTATTGTTTCTTATCATTAGTGGTTTACTCTTGATTCAAAATTTTGGGAAAGACTTCAAACTAGGTTGTAATCTGTGTTTCCTTGTATTATTTGAGGCTTATTTTAGGCTGCCATATTAATTGACTTTGTTATTTTTGATTCTTTCTTGAGTGCTTATTATTTGCTTTCAGATAATAGAAATGGCAAAAAGATTGATGATTTCTTAATATTATAAACTATGAACTTTCTATTTTTAAAAAAGTAATAATTTGGAGGAGTCATTTGATGTATCAAAGAATTTGACATTTCAAAACATTTGGAATGTTCTCAATTGTATAAAAAAATGAGAAGATAAGGTGCCAATTTGTCATCACTTTTGCTGAGTATGTTTCTTACTTTGTTGTTTTTTTCAACTATTTGGCTTTATATGAGATGCATTGAGGCTTCCATGGTATTGTGTTAGAGATCTTATAACATGACAATGCAAGTATGTGATGAAGTAGAAAGATAAATATCTGAAAAGCCAATGACCATATGATTCTGAATGAAAGGAAGTAGAAAGATAAATACTTGAGAACCCAAAGAATTGTTATCTCGCACAATAAATTGATAGATTTTAAAGTTGAAATTTGAGAGGTCATATTACTGAATTGTTAGGCTTGATAATTTTGAGGGTAAATTATTTGGATAATAGAGATGAAATATGAGGGGTAATTTTGCTAAATTTTATGTTGGGTTTTGGAGTTAAATTTGAAGGGAAACCTTGCTATCAAGTGCCCTATATTTTCTATTTAGTTTTTTAGATGTGTTGAATGCAAGTAAACATGTGACAGTGAGTGCTTTCGAGTGCTAGGAAGCATGAGTATCATTTGCATGGTGCATAGAAGCATATAATTTTATAGTTTTGATATTAATGATTAAAATTGGTTGTGTCATCTAGATACTAACAACTGCATAGGGTGTAAGGCAATCATTATGATGTACTATGCAACTTGTGACTAGCATTGGTCTAGAGGTATAGATCTTTGCAAGCAACTAAACTATCTTCACTACTCTACAAACCAGAGGGATGTTGTAGAAGTGAGATCCAAAAGAGAACCTTTGAAAAAGAGATGATCTAGGTCTAAAAATGGTTGCCAAAGGACATAAAAACAACCCAGATTTGCTAAAAATATCATGACCCTTGTTTGAGAAAACTCTCTATCCTCGATAGACTTGAAGAAGAAAGAAATCCTTAAAAAGAAGAATTTAACTCTGTATCCAGCCTCATAGATTCTATATCCATCCATAGAGTTTACGTCATCTAGTCTTCTTCCCATGAATTTTCCCATGAGAGGAAAATCATCATGCTAAAAAGACATTTTAGTTAGACGATCATCAGGGAGAGAAACATCTGAAAGGAAAACTTTTGTATCACAAAAAAAGATAGAAACCCTAGATTGATCTGCAAGCTCGTCACTTGGGCATTTTAAGCCAAGTTGAACCACCTAAGATGACCCCAATTAAGAAAAATCAAACCCCATTTTAACAACGGAGCATATTGAATACTCTTCAGAACACACCAACACTAGTATTAATAACCAATACTTCAACACAATAATGACTATTTAGAGGACTAAACTGCGATAGGGCTGGCATAAACTGAAATGGGTGTTAAGCAATATAAGATTATTTGTTGTTTTCTTTTTAAAAAGTTTGCAAGGTTGAGGTAGTTCTTCTACAATTAGGTGAAACCCTGATCCTTCACAACTGAGCTTTGAACTTCATGCATCCCTAATAAGTGTGGGGTATTGTTTGAGTATTAACAGTCAATAGATTGAATTAGATTTCGGTGTTTGTATTTATAGCATCTGGCAAATGGGCATAACTGAAACAAAGTACCAAACACAACAAAAAAATATAGTTTAAAAAACACATGAATACCAGACTTGCTAGTAAGGTTCCTCAGCTATTGAAAGCAATGCATCTAGCCATACCCTTCTCTAGAAACTCTTCTATCACTTCCAGGAAATCCCCCTGAAATGGGTTTGCCCAATACAAAATTTAACAAAATACAATAAAATTAACATCTTTAAGCGATTGTGTTCCAATTCATCAATACAAAAAGAGGGACATCAGTGAGCCTTACCTATTTTTGAGCGCGAATTCAACCCTTGTATAGCTCGTCCAATGCATGAACAATGTCCTGAGCATAGAGGCAGTCAAGTTTCTTTTGTTTGAATTATTTTTCATGGAAAAAATTTCCCTCTCTAAATTTCCCTCTTTCCAATTCAAAATATTTTTAAAATTTCCCTCTCTTTCTAATTTTTATTTGTGTGACTAATTATTTAGTCATTTATAGCTATGTTTTTTACCCACCATCAAATTAGTCATTTATTTAGTCATTTATAGTTGTGTTGCAAAACTAACTAGAATTTAATCATTTTTAGTTGTCGTGACTAAAAGTTTTAGTCACGTAGTCATTTATTTGCCAAAATTCTACTAGTGAAAAAAGGTGGTCAAACCCTCACCTAGGTGCCCAAAAAGTGTCATTCTTTGAGTTGACTGCTTGAAACACTTGGTGTACATTGAGGAAGGGTCTCCTAACTATTCTTTGACTCCTTCAATCTCTGTCCACTCTCCTTGCTACTTATTTGGTTCTTATATCCTTGGAAGATGCTTGGAAAATGCTCAAATTCCCATGATGGATGTTACAACTATTCATATTGGATATTATTTCATCAAAACTACCCCATAATGTATTTATTTCCACTCTTCCTAATTACTCCAAACTCCTAAAGGCATGAGTAAGATGCTCTTTTAGTCAATGCATGCTTAAACGCCTCTTTACAAGCCTTAACTGTTGAATGCATAAGACAACTGAGAGGGGGGTGAATCAGTTGTAACTTATAATTTCAAAAAAGAAAACCCTCAAACACATTTAGGTCCACATCAATTCAACCAACCCTTAAATTGTTATGATGATTAAGCATGAAAATTAGAAACTGAATCAACTCAATAATAAACACAAGAGAACACCAGCTTTAAGTGGAAAACCCAAGAAGGGAAAAACCACAGTGAGGATTAGCTCACAATATAAAGTAGTATCAACACCAAAAAATAATAGGCTCACTACCAAAGGGCTCACTACCCAAAAGAAAGGCTCATTTCTAGAATAGAGAAGAAGATAGAGAAGATTGTTACAAGGAGAAAACTATCTCAATGCAATAGGGAATTCCACTGCAACGACATCAACACCTTCGCAGTCACACTAAAGAATTGTAGGCACCTTCTGCTTACTGCATCTAGTAATCTAACACATGAAAATCTTGTACTACATCACACATTCAACCACTCTATTATTCACATCACCTTCATTGTGTGTACTCCCAATCACGATTCCTTGACACTTATTTATACTGTCTTCAACCTTGAATGCATTCTCCAAGGTTGACAAATCACCTTAACCCTAAAAATTCAAATTAGGTTTGGACCTAAACATTCATGTAGTGGAAAGGAATGAAGGTGGACCACAACACATCTTAGCTTAGACCTAAATTCGTCCAAGCATGCTACTTCATGCTTTTACAATCATCAAAGCAACTCCGCAATTAGTGTAAACACCCAAGGTCGGTCAAACCTGTGTTAACACAATGATATTTTAAGTACATACTTTGTTAAGACAAAATACAACATTGTGGACCACAAATGAAGCTTTAATACAATCTAGAGTATTCCACAAACATCTTGAAACATCCTGAAATCCAACAAATTCCTCTGCAACAAATTTCACCTGCCGTACAACCTTACCCTATTTATCCAGTATGCTTAACTATCTATGTTATGCACTGTATCTCTAGAAACCAACTTCTGGATCACCAAACCATGAACACCTTCAACAGATGAAAGATATGAACCTTATAAGCATATTTCCATAACCACAAGACCTAAAACCACTTTGCAGAGAAATGTGGAGCAAAGACATTTCTCCTAGACACCTCTACAAACCTTCAAAAGCACAATCTTCATACTGGTGAACACAACTTCCTCTACACACTGAACTAGAACACCAAATTTAGAATATAACATCTCTAAACAACATATCCAAACCACAAAGATAGATCTTCAATATAGAGGAAACGCGGAGCAAAACTAGAACACTACTCTGTAAGCCAAAATGCCACTCCAACACATTATTTCCTTTATTAACCAAATTTTCTCAAAAGAACTTGGAAACCAATCAACAAAAACATATTCTTAACATCTTCAACACCTCTTCAGAGCAACCAAATCATCTTTAGCAAAGCAACTCAACCAAACAACTCATACCATTGCAACAACCTCATCTCTTCTCAACCAACCTCATCATCAGAGACAGTATACATTCAACACTAACTGCTCATACTCTTGCACCACCAACTACTCAAACAGATGACATAGTTGACACCAATGACAACACAAGCTTGTTGACATCAATGACAACACTGAAAGAACATACTTGTAACAATCTCCCCCTTTGTCATTGATGGCAACACATAATGTGAAAAACCATCAACCCAACAACATCCTCAATACTATGCTTCATACCAATAGTTCCTTTCTCTTTCTCTCCCCCTCAACCTGCTACTCTCTTCTTAACAACTGACTCTTTCCTCTTTCACATTGCTCTCTCTCCCCCTTTGACATCAATGGAAAAGGTCTACACATCTCTCTTTCAATCTTACTTTTAGACAACTGCTCAAACTTGTACCTGCTTACTATTGCTCTGCAATATCATTTCTTTTACTACTCTACATACTCCCCCTTAGAAGCAGCCAACATTAGAACTTACTCCCCCTGACTGCAACAACCATCATGACCACTACCTTCTCCCCTTGAGAGGTAGCCTCCAACATCAGTCCAGGATAAGGAATGAATCTTGAAATCCATTGGACTGATGAATCTCCTTATGCATCTAGTTTAAATAAGGAGGGGCAATAAACCCTAACTTCTCTAAGAGATACTCAAATGTATCCTTAGGAAGAGCCTTGGTGAATATATCAGAAACCTGATCCTTTGTAGGTACATACTCAAGATTTACTTCATTCCTTACAACTTTCTCTCTCAGAAAGTGATATCGGATTGATATATGTTTTGTCCTTGAGTGCATCATCGTATTCTTTGAAATGTCAATAGCACTTGTATTATCATAGAAGATAGGGATAGGTTCATCATATATAACTCTTATATCCTTCAACATTTATCTCATCCACAACACCTATGTGCAACAAGATGCTGCTATAATGTATTCTACCTCTACAGTAGACAAAGATATTGAACCCTGCTTCTTACTTAACCATGACACCACTCTGCCTCCAAGAAAGAATGCACTACCACTAGTACTTTTCCTGTCATCTACACAAACAACCCAATCTGCATCTATACAAGCACTTAGAGCAAATTTATCATCCTTTGGATACCACAAGCCATGATTTGGAGTGCCCTTTAAATATCTAAATATCCTCTTCACTGCTGCAAAATGTGACTCTCTAGGATCTTCTTGAAATCTAGCCACAAGACAAACTGCATGCATAATATCTGATCTAGTGGCAGTTAAATATAGCAAGCCTCCAATCATTCATCTATACATGCTCGAATCAGCCTTAGGAGATTCATCATTTTTTCTTAGCTTGCAACCAATTGTCATAGGGATACATACTGGTTTAGAGTCTTCCATTCTAAACTTCAACATCTCCTTGACTTACTTTTATTGTGAAATGAAAATACCTTTATCTGTCTGATTAATTTGTAGCCCAAGGAAGTTCATCTCACCACACATTGACATTTCAAATTCTTTCTGCATTTCATCTGCAAAACCCTTACACATACCTTCATTTCCTCCAAAGATTATGTCATCCACATATACTTCCACAATCAAAATTTGATCTTCTCCTATTTTGATGTACAAATTGCTATCTAGAAAGCCTTTATTGAATCCCTATTGTATTAAATACCTATCTAACCTTGCATACCAAGCTCTGGGGGCTTGCTTCAATCCATACAGTGCCTTCTTCAACCTACAAACCATATCTGATTATCTGATAACTGAAATCTATCTGATTATTCTATGCATACTTCTTCCAACTCACCATTCAAGAAATTATAATTCACATCCATTTGATATACTTTGAAATCCTTATGTGCTGCAAAGGCCAAAAACATCCTGATGGCCTCCATTCTTGCTACCCGATCATAGGTATCCTCATAGTCTATTCCTTCTACTTGTGAGTAACCTTTACACACAAGCCTTGCCTTGTTTCTTACCACTTTGCCATTCTCATTCAGTTTGTTTTGGACTACCCACTTAGTTCCAATCACATTTTTGTTTGTTGGTCTTGGGACAAGTTCCAAGTCTAATTCTTCTCAATCTGCATTTGTTCTTTTTCCATAGCTTTGATCCAATACTCATCCTTGCATGCTTCAATTATTGTCTTAGGTTCAGTTTTAGAGAGTAAACATGGATTTACCTATTCTTCAACAACTTTCCTCCTTGTTAGCACACCTTTGTTCTTGTCACCAATGATCTGATCTTCATAATGATGCCTTTGCACATACTTGGGAGTTTTAGGAGTCTTTTTCAGAGCTGCTTCCTCTTCAACTTGCACTTCCTTTTCCTTAGCATTTTCTTCTTCTTTGCAAGAAGATTCATCTGATTCATATCCATTCACTTATGAATTCTTCTATAGATCTTCATCAACTTTGACATTTGCACTCTTAGCAATCCTTCTTAGCCTCTTGTTGTAGCACCGATAAGCTTTGCTTTTAGTAGAATACCTAAGGAAGATACCTTCATTAGACCTTACATCAAACTTTCCTAGATTTTCTTCATCTGTTTTGATATAACATTTGCTTCCAAACACCTTGAAGTACTTGGCAGTAGGAATCCTTCCATACCATGGATCATAGGGAGTCTTTGTACTGTTTACTCTGGCCTACACTCTATTTAGTATATAAACAGAAGTATGAATTGCTTCTCTCTAGTAGACCTCTGGTAGGTTTTCTTCTTTTATCATTATCCCTGTAGCTTCTTGAACAATCCTATTCTTTCTTTCAACTACATTTTATTGAGGAGTCCTAGGGGCAAATAAGTGCCTTTTTATTCCATGATTCTCACAAAACATGTTAAACTCATTGGAGGTGAACTCTCCACCTAAGTCAGACCTTAAACATTTAATTTTCATATCCACTTCATTCTCAACCATGACTTTGAATGCTTTGAACTTATCTAGGGCTTCAGATTTTTCTTTGAGAAAAGTAACCCATGTCATCCTAGAATAATCATCAATCAGTAGCATGAAATACCTGTCACCTTGAAAACTCCTTACCTTGGTAGGACCATAGAGATTTGTATGCACCAATTCCAATAGTTTGGTAGAAGATTGATCCTTGACTTTGAAACTACTTCTTGCTTGCTTTCTAATTTGATATTCCTTACAAATAGAATTGATAGACTTTGTAATCTTTGGTAGATCTCTCACATCTTGAACTGAACTTATTCTTACCAAGCTATCAAAATTGATGTGACATAATCTCCTATGCCATAGCCAACTTTCATTGATCTGAGTCATGAAGCAATAACCATCACCACCTTTGAGCTGATAAACATTTCCATCTGTCCTCTTTCTTGCAGCAATCACAGTTCCAGAGTCTTTTTTGATCTCACAGCCACCATCCTGAAACACAAGATTGTATCCTTTTCTACACATTTGTCCAACACTCAAGAGGTTATGCTTTAAGCCCTTAACATAAAGAATCATTAGTATTATGCTTTCCATCAAAACTAATTGAGCCTCTTCCACATATCTTAGCAGTTGTATCATCACCAAATCTAACTAGTCCTCCATCATATTTTTCAAGTTTAACAAACTTAATTTTATCACCAGTCATATGATTTGAGCATCCATTGTAAATAACCCAATAATTCTTTTCCTATCTAGTATGAAATGTAGATATAAAAGTACCTCCAATATTAAGACTTACCTCCGAAGCCTTTTCCTTCACACATTTCTCAGAGTTAGTAGAAACAACATCATCTTTTAAAGCTATGAACAAACATTCATTAACCTCATCATTTTCATAATCAGATTCATCATTAGATATACTTGCATCTTATCTAACATAGTAGCTCTTTTTAGGCACTCTACTCTTGTTTTCCATATTCTTACTTCTCAAAATTCTTTCCGGACCTCTTGAAGCATAATGACCAATCTTGCCACAACTAAACACTTGAAAGGCAACTTACCGCTATACGTACCAGTATGCAATTTCATTTTTCTCACAAAGTTAGCTTCCACATCATCTGAATCCTCCTAATCTGATTCCACAGTCTTCTCATATTTGCTAGCCCTGAATATAGTCTCAACCTTTTCACTACTTGTACCAAATTCCCTCATTTCAAAAGCAGTTAAGGTACCAAGAAACTGATCTTTAGTAAACTAATTCAAATTTTGTAATTCTTCAATAGCAGAAAATTTATGACTGTAAGCTTTAGGAAGAGTCCTGAGTACCAATACCACTTCTTTTTCATCCACATCTCCACCAAGTCCTTTGATGCCATTGACAACTTCATCCACCTTCTATAAGTAGCTTGTAATGTTTTCATCTTCATACATCCGCATGGTCTCAAACATGAGCTTCAAATTCTGCATTTTAGCTTGCTTGACCTTATCATCTCCTTAAATACTTTTTAACTTTTTTCTAGATTTCATTAGTAGTTTTTAGATTCATAACTTTCACCAAATTAGAATTAGTAAGACCACTTAAAAGAGCATACCTCGCTTTTCCATTGGTTTCATAGGCCTTGATCTCATTTTCAGTACTTGGACCATTTTCTGGTATAGTGTATTCAGTCTCAACAGCCTTCAAGATCTCATATCTAAGAGAAATCTGGTAACCTTCTATCCTTATTTTCTAGAATGCATAATCTGTTCCATTGAACAAAGGAACATCCTTCATGTGCACCATCCCTGATCTACCTCAAGCAGTTAAACTTTCTTCCAAGGAACTTTGCTCAGATACCAGTTGTTGAATGCACAAGACAACTGAGAGGGGGGGTGAATCCATTGTAACTTTTCAAAAGAAAACCTTCAAACACATTTAGTTCCACATCAATTCAATTAACCCTTAAACTATTACGATGATTAAGCATGAAAATTAGAAACTGAATCAACTCAATAACAAACACAAGAGGACACCATATTTACATGGAAAATATAAGAAGGAAAAAACAACGGTGAGGATTAGCTCACAATATAAAGTAGTATCAACACTGAAAAACAATAGGCTCACTACTAAAGGGCTCACTGCCCAAAAGAAAGGCTCACTTCCAAGGCTCACTGCTAGAATAGAGAAGAAGATAGACAAGATTGTTACAAGGAGAAAACTATCTCAATGTAACAGGGAATTCCACTGCAACACCATTAACACCTTCACAGTCACACTGAAGAATTGTAGACACCTTTTGCTCACTGCATCTAGTAATCTAACACATGAAAATCTTGTACCGCATCACACATTCAACCACTCTATTATTCACATCACCTTCATTGTGCACACTCCCAATCACGATCCCTTAACACTTATTTATATCGTCTTCAACCTTGAATGCATTCTTCAAGGTCAAAAAATCACCTTAACACTAAAAATTCAAATTAGGTTTGGACCTAAAGATTCTTGTGGTGGAAAGGAATGAAGGCAAACCATAACACATCTCATCTCAGACCTAAAATCATCCAAGCATACCACTTCACGCTTTCACAATCATCAAAGAAACTCTGTAATTAGTCTAAACACCCAAGGTCGGTCAAACCTGTGTTAACACAATGATCTTTTAAGTAAATGCTTCCTCAAGTCAAAATACAACTTTGTGGACCACAAACCAAGCTTTAATACAGTCTAGAGTATTCCATGAACATCCTGAAACATCTTGAAGTCCAACAAATTCCTCCTCAACAACTTTCCCCTGCCGCACAACCTTACCCTGTTTATCTAGTATGCTTAACTATCTCTATTATGCACTATATCTCTAGAAACCAACTTCTGGATCACCAAACCATGAACAACTTCAAAAAATGAAAGATATTAACCTTATAAGCATATTTTATAGAACCATAAGACCTGAGACCACTTTATGGAGAAATACGGAGCAAAGACATTTCTCCCAGACACCTTTGAAAACCTTCAAAAGCACAATCTTCATACTGGTGAACACAACTTCCTCTACACACCGAACCAGAATACCAAATTCAGAATATAACATCTCTAAACATCTCTAAACAACATATCCAAACTACAAAGATAGATCTTCAATATAGAAGAAATGTGGAGCAAAACTAGAACACTACTCTGTAAGCTAAAATGCCACTCCAACACACTATTTCCTTTATTAATCAAATTTTCTCAAAAGCACTTAGAAACCAATCAACAAAAACATATTCTTAACATCTTTAGCACCTCTTCAGAGCAACCAAATCATCTTCAACAAAACAACTCAACCAAACAACTCATACCATTGCAACAACCTCATCTATGCTCAACCAACCTCATCATCAGAGACAATATCCACTCAACACTAACTACTCATACTCTTGCACCACCAACTACTCACACAGATGACACTGTTGACACCAATGGCAACACAAGCTTGTTGACATCAATGACAACACCGACTGCACATACTTGCAGCATTAACTTCCCTTAATTGCTCACTACATGCAAATAGGACTTGTTTTTTCACTTTTTCAACTACTTGGGATTCTTTGTGGGTGTAGAAGATGAGATTCCCTTCATTGAGGACCAAATTCCCATAAACTCCATTATGAATTTCAAAACTACATCAAACTATTTCCTCCACATTGAGTATCATTATAGAAATTTGGTCACGTCTTAAAAGCCTCTTCCAGGTGTTCAAAAGCATCATCTCCCCATAACTATTAAATCTGTCTATGCTTGACTCTGCTTTTAGGGTATACAGAGCTTGTCACACATTTGTCTATCCAAACTTGTCTTCTTTCACTATCTCTCTGAGTTATATACCTGCATATTTTGTCTCTATATTGTCCACAAACCCTGCATATAGTATCTTTACTCCATGTCTTGCATTGTTCATCTTACACTATGCAAGCCTCTCACAACTGTGTAAACATACCGATTGTTATTGACAAACCTCTGTCAATACTGTTTAGTGTGTCCACTGTACCTTTGATACCATTGTCCTCTCCTTTCTATGGCAGTCTAAAATAGAAACACTGTTATATTCTGTTGTCCCTCACTGTTCAAGGACCTTTGCATACTCTTCATACTCTAAAGTCTTTCTATAACTGTCTAAAATAGTCTTCCTATGACTATCAAAATGCTTGTTTACTAGGCTATCAGTGCTCTGCTCTTCATACCTTGTTAGATTGTTTGTTGTTAAGTTCTTTACACATTTAGTGATTGTCCATTTGTATCTTTGATTATCTTCTTCACACATTTGACTGTCCTCTTATCACACATGTCTCTATACTGTGGATCTTTGATGGTTTGCATCCTTAGGCTCTATCACTATCTCATGGTTTCCATTAATTTTTATGCCCTTTTGGATTGCTACTATGATTCTTACAAAAATAGTCCCATTGAGTGCCCCTATGCTTGAGTGCCCCTTTCCTTTTGAATGCTTCATCTGCACTTGCTAACAAAATCCTTAAGAACAGACCTAAAAATGTAACAGGTTTGTATGTGACTGAGCCCACCATTTAAAGCTCCTTGTTGCTACGATTGTCCCTTCAAGAGGTTGGTGCTCTTTTTTATCTTCATGATCATTCCTTGTTTCTCTAACTATTCCTTAGAATGACCTTCTTTGGTCTCTGCTACTAACATAGTCCTCTGATGTGTAGACCAAAGTCTTATAATGCATGAAGATGTTTTGACATTTCTATCTTGTAGTCCATGTAGGGTTAAGGTTTGTGATTGTTGCTTTTTTTGACTTGGATTGCACCTTCAATGGTGACAATCCCAAAGTTACTTTAGGACTGTTCTACCTCTTTAGGATATCATTTTACATAGGGATCACCTTCTATTCACTATCATATAACTTTCTCTATATATTTCCTCTCAAAAGACTTCAAACCTTATTAGATTGTCATCATTATGTGCAAGGTTTAGGACTGAAGCAGAGGCATCCTCATATGATTGTATATTGATAGCTATCCCATGAGACCACCATATGCTATTTTCCCATGAGACCACTTCTCCCCTGACATCTCTGTGTGATCTCCAAACATTGATATCTCTGGATACCTACAGTTTATGTGGTGAAGGTCATTGAAGACTATTGTCCTTTATGAGCATTATCTCTTGCAACTTATCTGCTACTTCTTGAAGTGCCTCTATCTTCACCGCTCTGCATGATGCATCCTTGCTTGGCTCTAATACTTAGTTTCCTCAAAAGATATACAACCTTCCAAATAGAACATAAATCTCTTCTTTAGGGTCTTACAAATGATTTAGCATTTCCTTATGTCCTTTTCTCTTTCTCTATCCATTGTCATCATCAATGTCTCTATTGCCTCATACGTTGAAAACTATCTCAGGCTTTTTTTACCACTATATTGTCCAGCATACCAATGTATTTATTTGATGTTTTCCTTAGCATTTTTTTTTTCCAAATGAGATCTTCAACCTTTGAGAGCATTTATTTCATGGAAAACCTATAAGCAATTTGAAAACCCTAGCAAAGAAATAGGAAATGTGAAAACCTAAACCTAACTCAACCTGACTTGACTCAACACTCAAACACAGAGGATGGGAATTGATTTCATTCAAACCTTCTTCCCTCCCACTTGGCATGTGGCTTTGAGTCCTTTTTAAAGAACCTTAATGTGGAAGAAGACCTTTTAAAACTTAACCATCCACATGCAATGTGGAAAACTCTCATTTTCCTAAACCTTGACTCCTCTTATGCAAACCTTTCACAAGGAAGGGTGTCTTGGACGTAGTAAAAGTAACGTTGCTAACTTTTCAATTATGCAATGCATCCTATAACCCCTTAGAAGACATTTAGTAACCCACTAAGACCCTATACCTCTTGAACCAAAATGTTGAAAGCACATTGTATATCTCTCATTAGAAAGCACAAGACAACTTATTCCCAAAATAACCAAACATAATAACACAACCAAATGCATTACCTCTTTTTGAATGAATTAGGACAAAAATGGTAACATCTTTGGTGACCTCTATTCAATTTTTTCCTACTAAAACTTATAGGAGTAGCTGCCTTAGGCCATACATTAGGCATAGGAGTCAGGAACCCCTAAAACAAACTAAACCAAACTTGACAATAGCTATAGGTACCTTTCCAACAACACATGACAACAAAAGACTAGACAACAACTACTAAAGAGAAGACTCAAAACAAAACCTAATTGACTGTGCTTCAACACTTATTAACATGAAGGAAATCTACTCTAACCTACACTAACCAACTGACGAAATTGTTCATAAAAAACCATTAAGTGGTTCCTTGAAAAAGCTACCTTTTCTGAGCAACTTGAAGTGTTCTTCATGCTTCTGGACAATGAAGAGGAGGTGAAGAAATGATAGATGTTTAACCAGATGTTGTAATGCCTCTTAAAAAGAGGAAATAAACTCTCTTACCCACTTATGTTGACCATTCATGCTATTTTGAAGTGGAAAGGACAGTTGGTTATGCTCTCTTTCAATAGAATCCTCATGCTTGGGTGCAAGAATGACCTGTGATGCATTGTTCACTTCCATCCTACTTAGATGCCAGATAGGAAATCCCCTTGAAGGCTTTGGGCTTGTTGCTTCTTTTTTTTCATTGGGTGTGATGGTGTCCTCCATCTTACTATCATGTTGCTCTTGTGGGATAAGAAAATGATTTGGAACTTCGTGGTTTTCTTCTTCTTCCTTCAAAGAGCCCAAGAAAGTTGCTATAATGTTATCATGGTTGTATTCTTCAAACCTTTTCTCCTTTTGTTTATGGTTGTCCTATTTCATGGCTAAGCTTGGACAAAAGAGAAAATAATTTGAATGACTAGAAATGATGGCACTACCTTTACCTTGCATGATAGCATACCATGTCAATTTCTCCTCCATGGTTAATGGATCATCCTCTTCCATTAGGACAACCAATAACTCATCAAAGCTATCAGCTCTTGGAAGACTTTTACGAATAGCTAGTTCAATCTCAAATTCCTCATTATTACCCAAGGAAGTACACTCCAAATTAGGCTTTTCTTTTTCAATGAAAGAAGGCAAATGTTGAATCAATGAGGTAGCCTCTTCCAAAAAACATTTACTTGATATATCAACCTCAACCTCTTTTGTACAATAGAAAGGAAGTTCCTCTAACCAACCGTAACCTTACAAATTAGCCTTAAGAGAGGTTTCTTGACTTGAAAGAATGGACTCCTCTTCATAACGACTATATTCTTCCTCTTGCTCCATGTCTGATTTTTCTAATTTGGTAGTACAAAAAGGGTTGCAAATGATTATTTGTTCCTCATCTTCACTTGAAAAATTCCCCTCTTCACCTAAACAACCTTCATTTTATCTCCATATAACAGGTCTTCCTTTGAAAAGGGAGATGGTGAGAGAGAAAAAGGGTTCAACTGATGAAGTAGGATAAACATGCTCATTATGAGGCATTATGGACCACTCTTGGTTATGAATTGGCTGTTGGATTGAAGGAGCACTCCTAATGTTACCACCTGCATGAGCAGTCTGGTTTCATGTATTTTAACTCGCATGCATCTTCCAAAATTTCAAAATCCTAACACTTTGGGCCTCTGTAGTTAAAAATGCTAAAGTCAGTTAAGGTGCAAGTGTCTTTGTATATGCGTGCAGGTCAAAAATATGTATTGGCGGGTGCAAAATCTCCATCAGCTTTTGAAAAAATGAGTTATATGCATTTTTGAATGCATATCGAGCTTGAAAATGTGCATATACAAGAGGGAATCTTTTGAAGATTCCCAAGGATATTCTGCAGTTGTATGCATTTCCAAATGCATATCAGGTTCAAAAGGAGGATGTACAAGGGTGGAATATACATTGAGGATTCTAGGAATATTTGTTGTTTGCATATTGGGTTGCATGTATATTTGGTTTGTATGTTCAGACATACAACGGTTAGATACAAAGAAAAGATACATTGCAGGTATATTCCGTGGAAGATTCCTGTTTGTATATTCGGCATACAACGGAAATGTACATTGAAAAATATACAAAGGCTGGCGCACATGTGTTTGCTACAGTGCATTCCAAAAATGGGCGGATCTGAAGTCGTTTGCTTTTTGTTCTAAAAGCAATGTGGCGTCCGCAACTTGTACATTGCATTTGTATATGCAATGAGTAAGGAAATGTGCATAGGAAAAAGAAAATGGGTTGGGCCCACCACTTGTATATTTGCACTTGTATATGTGCCAAAATGCAAATTCATGAGGATACAAGGCCCGGACTTGAAGGTTTTTCAAATCTGGTGGATAGATACAATTTGGAGTCTGCCTTGTATATGTTTTGTGCTTGTATGTGTGTAATATACAAAGCGATGGATGCAGGATGGAGATACAAGCCAGACCCGAATTGAATTCCAGTTTGTTATATAACATTTGACGTCCGCCTTGTATGTTGTATATGCATTTGGGTTTGCATATATGAGAGCGATAAAGGTGAAATGAAAGGAGACAGGGGTCAGCGATAGAGGGTCAAGGTGCCTACATGGCATGATATCATTGGTTGGCAGCTTTTCATACATGTTTTGGGACCATTGATTTTGGCGATGGGTTTTTGATCAACGATCGAGTTTTGAACCTACAGCGAAGGATTTTCCTGAGCGTGTACGGCCGTTTTTGAGCGGGAAATTTTTAGAGGTACACCGTTGCTGCATTTCAGAGAGGCTGTGGGTAGCTGAAGCATTAATGACAGATTTGCAGCAGTGTGGGTCGGTGATGGACGGGTCAACAACCCGATTGAAGATGAATGTCCTTGAACAGCGGTGCAGATCCCGATTCCATCTGCTCATTCCTCTTTGTCTCTCTGCTGCATTAACTATTTTGAGTGCCATTTCTCATACATTGTATCTGGCGAGATTTTTTATTTTGCCTTGTAATTAATTTTTGCTGGGTACATAGTCTGGGTATAAAGGCCAAACTGTGTTACTCATTGTGTTGTTGAAAACTGGACAAATTTTGGTGCCGCAGTAGGAATACAATCTTCTGGTGACTCTGTTTTAGGTGTCTTGTGAGTTTATGAATTGTATGTTGTATGTATTATGCACAGAATTATCAATTTCATGTTGATTTAAATGAGTAATGCTTCATTGCGTGTGTTTTGTTATTTGTCTCCAGACTGAATGTGTTTTTCTTCTGACTCTGAACATCTAAGGGGTGTTATAGATTCTAGAATATAGGTTTTCTATATTGAATACTTAGTCTCTTACTTCTGCTCAAGGAGTAGATTAAATGTTTTGGATTAAGTATTGAGAAGAATACATTGCTGTAAGGATGTTTGTTAGCAGAAATAACTAAATACTCACTCTTGGGTATTGTCTGTAAGGCAGACATTTTAGAAACCCCTTGAAATCTGATTACTGTCTTAGGTCTGTGGTAAACATTCACATATATATGTCTACTGACTCTGAGCCCTGGATAGGCACCGGTCTAGTCTGGTATCTCTGCTGTGACCCAAAGTCTTAGTTTTGCATCCATATATAAATCAAACTTAAACTTCAAATCAAACCTTTAGGACTTTAGAAGTAGTTTTAGGACCAAAATCTTCTGTCTACAACTAAATATAGGCCCAAAGCTAGCCCCTTTGCACTTATCCCATAGTTTTGGTCTACATAATAGAGGATTTATCTGCTTTGTGTCAGCATCCTAGTCAATCCACAAACATATCTCTTGGATGTTGAATAGGGAATACCCCCCTTGGTTCTGCAGAGCCTAAAGAAGAAGAGGAGATATTTATAGAGTCTATCTCCTATACTGTTAGCCGCTAGCCCAGGAATCCTATTGATCATTGATGGCTACCTTGTAGGGACCACTGGGAATAAGCATCCAGTCGGATTGAGAGGTAACCGAAATTGGCGACTTTGTTGGGGAACTAGTAAGGACCCTGATAACACAATTCCTAGTTATAGGTGGCGACTCCGAACCAATCTCCCAACCGGTCAAAGTGAAATTTATATGCATGGAAAAGATCCCAGCGTAACCTTTTGCTTGAGGAATTACCCATAAAATTGATGTATAGGAAAAAGGGGGTTGTTCAGGCCAGTCAAGAGGGTTCTCCCAAAAGTAATGATAATATTCAAAACAATCCAGGATCCTCAGAGAGGACAGAGCCTTCTTTTTCGAACACAAAAGCTGAAATCTAGAATGTATATGAAAGACAACAGGGTGGTGCTTTGAGAATAAGGTCAGAGGTTTTTCAAGAATGCCCTTTCCTGGATCCTAGTGATAGATTTGAAGAGGTTGAGTCTCCAAGGGATGAAGATAATGATGACCAGAATGGAATGGGACCATCCTCTTCTATGCCCAAAGAGGAACAATTAGCTGAAGAAATTAAAAGTTTAAGAGAAGAATCAGAATATTTACAAGCTATGAAGATTAGAGATGACATGAAACAGAAAGTGCAAGATCTGAGAACTGCTTAGAATGATTCAGTTCCTACCCTTGAAAATGCAAATGTGATGAGAAATCAGCACATAAATGAAGTTCAGGATCAACGTGATGATCAGAGATAGAATGCAAATAATGCTAGGATACCATTAAATAATGTAAGAAATCAGAACGCACACAGAAATGCCAATGCTAATCAATTTGGTAGACAGCCTATGCAGCTAGATAGATTTAGGCAGTTAATTTTTGATGGCATTCCTAGTTACCCAAACCCTATTGACAAACATGTGAGGCTGCAAGTGCCTAAATTTTTAGGAAATAATATTGTATCAGGTGAAGACCATTTAAAAGCTTTTCAGAATATCATGGACAACTTTGAGGTTGAGCATGAGGATGTTTTTATGAAATCATTTATGCAATCCTTAGTTGATGAAGCCAAGGAATGGTATAAAGGTCTGCCTGACAGAAGTATTTCATCATGGAATGACTTCAAGAGAATATTCAAAGAACAGTATGGTGACAAGACTGATCCTAGTTTTTTCATTAATGAATTCACTGGAATCACCAAAGGATCAAATGAACAAGTTGCTGATTTCAATGCTAGATTCACGAAGGTATTGAACAAATTGCCACAGGACTTGAGACCTAATGAACCAATGTGCATAGTGTTGTATATAAATGCTTTTGATGCCAAAACAGCTTATGGATTGAGAGACAAGAGTCCTCATAGCCTCAAAGATGCCTTCAAAATTGCAACAAATATTGAAAATAACAGAAAAGCGTCTGGTAAGACAAACAGACGAGATGATGTAAAAAATTTGCAAAATCCAAATACTAAATCTCAGAATGCTCAAGGCAATACATCTGCTTCTAAGAATAAATTAGATAAATTGACAACTATTGTCAAGGACCTGAGCTATAGAATGGCTAAAAATGAAAACGGAATAGGTCCTGACAGATAGGTTTACCAAAGGTAAGAAAGAAGACCATCATTACATGATATGCCATATCATACCAATTGGCATAATGGTAAACCCATTCTCCCAAACGGCAATCCAAATCAAAGAGCTGAGAATGTAAAGGAAACACCTGACCCTTTGAAGAAAACTGTTAATATGGTTGATGACACCC
The DNA here is from genome assembly GCA_027924645.1 of Cunninghamia lanceolata. Taxonomy (NCBI): domain Eukaryota; kingdom Viridiplantae; phylum Streptophyta; class Pinopsida; order Cupressales; family Cupressaceae; genus Cunninghamia; species Cunninghamia lanceolata. The sequence continues at coordinate 1,230,416 of BSBN01000197.1, forward strand.
CATGGTGCATCATATGCCAAATGCCTCACTCACAGTCACAATGTATGATTGCTCAATCTTTATATGATAATGTTGTTGCTTGTGATGAATGCAATGAGCCGCATTGCATGGAGGACAACAATGTCAATATGCTATCTACAAACAGGGGGTATCCTTCTCATGATGTTGATGCAAGCATGAATAATGAAGTTCAGGTTTGCCAGCAGTTTCCCTATGATGAAGATGATGAAGACAACTACGCCTATTCTCAGGACTCACATAATTTTTTGAATAATTTGAGGAGACCATCTGACATCAGAGATTAGAGCCTTCACAACTGCAGCAATGGCTCAAGTCAAAAGTAATTACAATCTCAGGGGTAAAGCCTAGGTGAGTAACTCACACCAGCCAGAGAATACTTTTGTGACCCAACTAGTGCACAGTCATAAAGCGGCTGATACACAAAAGAAACAATGGAACACTACTAAGCAAAATTTTAAGCAAAAAGCAGGTCACGATTCTCAAGGACCAGAAAATAGAATTCCCTAGGTTGAGGATCAAAATAAAAATTCTTAGATCAAAGATGACAGTTAGAGAAAAACAAAAATTAAAGCTGGATCATACCAAGATACAAGTAAAACTGTGGATCAGGCTACAACTGTTATACAAAATTATGCTCCTTTTGACATAACTCAAGTCTTGTCCCAAATAAAAGTTTCTGTTCCATTAATGGAATTGATGAAAGTTGAAGAGTTTAGAAATAAAACATTGTCCCTGATTTTAGGAGTACCCTGTCAAGCTAATCAGATTTTTGAGACTCAGGGTAAGAAACAAGCCCTATGCCTAGATGAAGATGAAATTCCTGAGGTATATCTAGGGATTACCATGACAAAATGCCATTCACAGGTTGAACCATTTTATGTCTCCCTGGTTATCAATGGAAAGGTGATTAAGAATTGTATGCTTGATTCAGGAGCATCTACAAACATCATGTCGTTGGCCATCATGCAACAAGCTGGGTTGAAAATAGATAAGGCATGTGGGAAGTGTTATGCCATGGATGAAAGAGAAGTACCTGTCATTGGAATCATGAAAGATGTGGATTTCAGACTGGTAGCATATTCAGAAAAAACTTACAAAATGAACATAACAATTGTTGACATCAAGCCACAGTATGGCATGTTGTTGTCAAGAAGATGGGTAGCATTGATTGGTGGGAGTATGCAACTGGATCTGTCATATGCCATGATCCCAATGAATGGCAAGGATGTCAAACTGATCAGAGAAGAAAGGTCTCTAGACACAGTTGAGGACCAAGAGTCAGAGAAGCATATATGCTTTGTGGACACTGACTGTGACAATTTCAGAGTTGTCTTAGATGATAAAGAGGGAGATATTTGCATTCAAGAATTGGACCAGTAGGGTCTCTGGACCATGTATTTTGATGGGGCTTGTTCAAAGGAAGGCTCTGGTGCTGGAATTATTCTTCTGTCTCCAACTGGTAAGCTTCTAAAATTCTCATTCTTGCTGAAGTTTGCCTGTACAAATAATATTGCAGAGTATGAAGCTATGTTATTAGGACTGAATGTTGCCTTGAAGCATGGAATTAAAATGATACAAGTATTTGGAGATTCAGAGTTAGTTGTTTCCCAAGTTAGAGATAAGTATGCTTCAAAAAATAAGAGATTAAAACAATATAAGCATGCTGTCTGGGATACAATTGAATTGTTCGATGCACTCTTAATAAACTAGATTGAGAGATCAAAAAATGTTAGGGCAGATTCTCTAGCTAATGTAGCCATAAGGCTAGATGATATCACTCTATCAGATGTCACAAATGTTGAGGTCAAACTAAGACCTGCAGTGCCAGATAATGTATGCAGCTGGCAAGTGTTTGATGATGATAAGGATTTGCTAAGATTTCTACATTGCATTGATAAGTATGAGAACCAAGAAATGGATTTTCAGAACTTTGTGGAGGTTGTAGATGGAAAAGAAACTCTCTTAGGGAAAGAAATAATTCAACTCAAGACAAATAAGATCCCTAGAGGGCTGGTTGCTTTAGAGAGAGTTTTTGACAATAGGGACCAATTTGTTACAAAGATATCTCCAACAAATAAGAATGATCTAGAGGAGATAAACTTGGGAACACTTCAGGCCCCCAAGAAGGTATATATTGGCAAACAGCTCAAGCCACATGTCAAAACTATGCTGATTACATTACTAAGAAAATATAAGCATGTCTTTGCCTGGTCATATGAGGACCTGAAAGCTTATAGAGAGGACTTATTTTAGCATGAAATCCCTTTGAAGCCTGGAGCTAAACCATTTAGACAAAAATAGAGGCCTATCAACCCAACCTTAGCTCCAAAAATGCAAGAAGAACTTATGAAGCTTAGGGAGGCTGGAATAATTATGCCTATCAAAAAATTCAACTTGGGTGTCTAACCTTGTCCCAGTTAGAAAGAAAAATAGTGACATAAGGCTTTGTGTAGACTTTAGAAATATGAATGTATCTTCTTTGAAGGACAATTATCCATTGCCAAACATGGAAGCCATGTTGCAAAAGGTGACTGGCTGTGAGCTTCTATCCATGATGGATGGATTTTCAGGATACAATCAAGTGAAAGTAAAAGAATCTAAACAATTCAAAACTGCCTTCACTACCCCATGGGGAACTTATGTTTATGTTAGGATGCCATTTGGACTAACAAATGTAGGTGCCACATTTCAAAGGGCAATGGACGTTGCCTTTGTAGGATTGATTGACTCAATCCTAGCTGTGTATCAAGATGACTTGACAACTTATTCAAAAAAGGAAGAGCAACACTGTTTGCACTTGGAGCAGATTTTTATTAGAGCATTAGAGTATGGCATCTCACTCAACCCAAAGAAATGTGCTTTTGGGGTAGTGGAAGGAAAATTGCTTGGTCACATTGTTTCCAAGGATGGAGTCAGGATTGATCTTGAAAGGGTTGCTGCGATTGATAAAATTTAGATCCCAAAAATAGTGAAAGGTGTTCAGTCCTTCTTTGGACAAATTAATTTTGTTAGGAGATTTGTTCCTAACTTTGCAAAGACCACCAAAGATATCTCTATGATGCTGAAGAAAGGTGCAACTATCAAATGGGAAGAGGAAGCGACTAAATTATTTCAAAATATAAAAGAGGCTATAAAGATGGCTCCTATGTTAAAATCTCCTAATTTTTCTAAGCCATTTCAGTTATTCTCATTTGCTTCTTTCCATACTATTGCTGCATGCTTATTGTAGAAAAATGAAGAGGGTTTTGAACAGCCTATTGCCTTCTTTAGCAGGTCATTACAGGTTGCTGAATTAAAGTATGATATCATGGAGAAGCAGGCATATGCACTGGTTAGAGCAGTCAAAAGTTTCAGGCCATATTTGGTGGGCTCATAGATAGTTGCATATGTGCCTCATGCAGGAGTCAAAGATATATTCACTCAGCAGGAGGTAAATGGAAGAAGATGCAGATGGATAAATAAACTGCAGGAGTTCAACATAGAGATACAGATTACAAAGCTGGTAAGGGGACAAGGTTTGGCAAAACTAATGACACAGTCAAATCTAGAGGCATGCCAAGTGAATGCAGTACATAATGAAGTTATAAATATGTCAGGATCTGAGTGGTATAAGGACATTGTATATTACTTGCAGAATTTGAATTGCCCTTCCCACTTCAGTGATAGTCAGAAAAGGACCTTGAAGCTACATGCAATCAAATACATAATTCTTCAAGGAAAGCTATATTGGAAGAATCCTGAGGGTGTCCTACTGAGATGTGTAGATGAAAATCAGGCTTCTAATATTTTAAATGATCTGCACACAGGAGGATTTGGTGGACATTACGCTGCCAAGACAACAACCCACAAAATTCTTAGAGCAGGATATTGGTGGCCAACTCTATTCTCAGATGCACAAAAGTTGGTAAGAAAATGTGATCCTTGCCAAAGGTTCTCAGGGAAGCTAAAATATGAAGGTGCATTGCCCCTCAGGACTGTAACTGTAGATGCCCCATTTCAGCAGTGGGGAATTGATTTTATAGGGGAAATCTTAGAAAAATCAAGTGGAGGACATAATTAGATTCTGGTTGCTACTGATTATTTTACCATATGGGTTGAAGCCATTCCAACTAAGAAAGCTATGAGTAGGGTGGCGATGGATTTTATTTTCGAGCACATTATTATCAAATTTGGAGTGCCAGCTACAATTGTCACGGACAATGCCATGTGCTTCAGATATGGAGATTTTGTTGATTTCTGTAACAAGTATGGGATCAATTTGTCATATGCATCACCATATCACCCACAAGGAAATGGTCAAGCAGAGTCAAGAAACAAGAGCCTCATGAAAATCATTAAGAGGATGCTAGATAAGAGCAAAAGGGCATGGGATTCGAAGTTAAAGATGGCACTGTGGGCCAACTGGATGACAGTAAAGGAATTAATTGGAAGGACACCTTTTGAGTTAGTGTATGGTGCACTAGCTAGGCTACCTGTGAACAACCTTTTGCCAGTCTATAGATTCATACAAGAAAATGATGTGGAGGTTGAGGACTCAATGACTGAAAGGATAAATTAGCTAGTTGCATTGGATGAAATCAGAAGAGAGGCACACATGACAAACATCAAGAAACAGCAGAAGATGAAATATTTGTTTGATAGAAAGGCTACAGAAAGAAGGTTTTAGATAAGTGACTTGGTCCTTATTTGGAATGCAAAGAGCCAAGATAAGGGTAAACATGGCAAATTTGAGCCATTATGGCTGGGTCCATATCAAATTAGCAGTTTTCATGGAGAAAATTCATATTTCCTCTAGGCCTTAAGTGGTGAATGGCTGGAACTGCTAGTACACGGTCAGTTCTTGAAGCCCTATTTCTCATAAATAATCTTCCTCTGTGCACGTTTGTAAATTAGGTGTAAATAGTCAGTGCTCACCTTCTAGTCAGTGCTGTTTTGCGTTTTGGGTTTTATCTGGTCTACCCCGGAGTAGTCTGGTTCTCGCTGCAGTCTTGCGCCTGCACGTCCCCAATCAGAGCCTATGTTACCGCCTGCATGAGCAGTTCAGTTTTATGTATTTTAACTCGCATGCATCTTCCAAAATTTCAAAATCCTAACACTTTGGGCCTCTATAGTTAAAAATGCTAAAGTCAGTTAAGGTGCAAGTGTCTTTGTATATACAAAGTGGTTTGTATATGCGTGCAGGTCAAAAATATGTATTGGCGGGTGCAATATCTCCATCGGCTTTTGAAAAAATGAGTTATATGCATTTTTGAATGCATATCGGGCTTGAAAATGTGCATATACAAGAGGGAATCTTTCAAAGATTCCCAAGAATATTCTGCAGTTGTATGCATTTCCAAATGCATATCGGGTTCAAAAGGAGGATGTACAAGGGTAGAATATACATTGAGGATTCCAGGAATATTCGTTGTTTGCATATTGGGTTGCATGTATATTTGGTTTGTATGTTCAGACATACAATGGTTAGATACAAAGAAAAGATACATTGCAGGTATATTCTGTGGAAGATTCCCATTTGTATATTCGGCATACAATGGAAATGTACATTGAAAAATATACAAAGGCTGGCGCACATGCGTTTGCTATAGTGCATTCCAAAAATGGGTGAACCCAAAGTCGTTTTCTTTTTGTTCTAAAAGCAGTGTGGTGTCCACGGCTTGTACATTGCATTTGTATATGCAATGAGTAAGGAAATGTGCATAGGAAAAAGAAAATGGGTTGGGCCCACCACTTGTATATTTGCACTTGTATATGTGCCGAAATGCAAATTCATGAGGATACAAGGCCTGGACTTGAAGGTTTTTCAAATCCGGTGGATAGATACAATTTGGAGTCCGCCTTGTATATGTTTTGCACTTGTATGTGTGTAATATACAAAGCGATGGATGCAGGATGGAGATACAAGTCAGACCTGAACTGAATTCTAGTTTGTTATATAACATTTGACGTCCGCCTTGTATGTTGTATATGCATTTGGGTTTGCATATACGAGAGCGATAAAGGTGAAATGAAAGGAGAAAGGGGTTAGCAATAGAGGGTCAAGGTGCCTACGTGGCACGATATCATTGGCTAACAGCTTTTCATACATGTTTTGGGACCGTTGATTTTGGCGATGGGTTTTTGATCAATGATCGGGTTTTGAACCTGCAGCGAAGGATTTTCCTGAGCGTGTACGGCTGTTTTTGAGCGAGAAATTTTTAGAGGTACGCCGTTGCTGCATTTCAGAGAGGCTGCAGGTAGCTGAAGTGTTAATGACAGATTTGCAACGTTGTGGGTCGGTGATGGACGGGTCAACAACCCGATTGAAGATGAATGTCCTTGAACGGTGGTGCGGATCTCGATTCCATCTGCTCATTCCTCTTTGTCTCTCTGCTGCATTAACTATTTTGAGTGCCATTTCTCATGCATTGTATCTGGCAAGATTTTTTATTTTGCCTTGTAATTAATTTTTGTTGGGTACACAGTCTGGGTATAAAGGCCAAACTGTGTTACTCATTGTGTTGTTGAAAACTGGACAAATTTTGGTGCCGCAGTAGAAATACAATCTTCTGGTGACTCTGTTTTAGGTGTCTTGCGAGTTTATGAATTGTATGTTGTATGTATTATGCACAGAATTATCAATTTCATGTTGATTTAAATGAGTAATGCTTCATTGCGTGTGTTTTGTTATTTGTCTCCAGACTGAATGTGTTTTTCTTCTGACTCTGAACATCTAAGGGGTGTTATAGATTCTAGAATATATGTTTTCTATATTGAATACTTAGTCTCTTACTTCTGCTCAAGGAGTAGATTGAATGTTTTGGATTAAGTATTGAGAAGAATACATTGTAGTAAGGATGTTCGTTAGCAGAAATAACTAAATACTCTCTCTTGGGTATTGTTTGTAAGGCAGACATTTTAGAAACCCCTTGAAATCTGATTACTGTCTTAGGTCTGTGGTAAACATTCACATATATATGTCTACTGACTTCGAGCCCTGGATAGGCATCGGTCTGGTCTGGTATCTCTGCTGTGACCTAAAGTCTTAGTTTTGCATCCATATATAAATCAAACTTAAACTTCAAATCAAATCTTTAGGACTTTAGAAGTAGTTTTAGGACCAAAATCCTTTGTCTACAACTAAATATAGGCCCAAAGCTAGCCCCTTTGCACTTATCCCATAGTTTTGGTCTACATAATAGAGGATTTATCTACTTTGTGTCAACATCCCAGTCAATCCACAAACATATCTCTTGGATGTTGAATAGGGAATACCCCCCTTGGTTCTGCAGAGCCTAAAGAAGAAGAGATATTTATAGAGTCTATCTCCTATACTGTTAGCTGCTAGCCTAGGAATCTTATTGATCATTGATGGCTACCTTGTAGGGACCACTGGGAATAAGCATCCAGTCGGATTGAGAGGTAACACCTAAAACTTGGAATTTTGACACAAGGAGGCTTACTTGAGTATTCAAGAGGTTTTTCTTGTTTAAAACTAGGAAATTTAGACTTGGCAACCTCTTCATTCAAAGGATGATTCATCATTATAGGAAGAGTTGAACTAAAACTAGGAATGCAAGGGGATGATTAGGTTTCATACCTTGTATTTGAGCCATGAGTTGTTTCATTTGTTCTTCTTTGGCTATAACTTGTTTAGCCAAAAAATATTCCTCATATCTCACTTGTACCTCCCTCTCCTATTGGTGCAAATAAGCTTGATATGCAAGCTCTTCCTGTTGCCAACCGTACTCCTACTCATTTTTGATAGCATCTAGTTGCATTTGAAAGTTTAGCATGATATCTCTCATATCTTTAATGCTCATGTTTTCATCATCTTGAGGTTGGCTAGGAGAATAAACATGCTAATTATGAGAAAGAAAAGTCTTCTTGGGACTAATTATAGGCACGGGAAGGCTTCCAATAAGGATAAGTAGGAGTGGTATGAAAATACTCCTTTATGGTAATGTTGGTTGTAATGAGAAGAGCTATTTGAAAACCAAAAACTTGAACTTTCATGAAATGGAAGAGAATAACCATTGTGGTGTTGATAACTAGTCATTGCAAGGGTAAAACATGAAGCATAAGCAAGTCTAGATAATAGATCTAGAATGAATATAGACAACACAGTCTTGGAACACTAGGATGTGAGTTAGAAAACCAAATAGAGTCACCAGGTGCTAAGAAAATACTTTCAAATGATAGAAAACTAACAAATAGAACCAACCTCATTAGTTGCATGTATCTAGACTACTAAAACCAACTGATATATGATTGGAGTCACCATAATGTTGTTTGTATTGCCTTCAAAGGTTGATAATACTAAGACAAACACCAAATCTCTCAGTACTTTGATGAAAAGTTCATCACACTATCCCACCAAGCATGCCAAAACTATTATCACCAAGATTGCACCCTCTTGTTGAAAGTGATTTCAACAAGACCCCATGATACAATGGGAATAGCTTCTATTTGTGGGACCTTGCAAAACATGAAGCTAAACCTCTAGATGAAGGGTTGGTTCCCTCGATGCAGCACCGAAAACCACAATTTTAGACCTACTGGACTATTTTTTGTCAATGGAAAAATGATGAAAATTCAGGAAACTTCAACCTAAAACTACTAATGGTGATGCACCAAATGACAATGATCACTTTTCTAATGTTTTGATACCTATTTTCCCCTAAAATAGTTGTTTATCTATGCACAACTATGTTGCCCATCCACTGGTTTTGATTTAGTTTGCTGATCTAATCACCTAACATTGATGTCAAGAGGAAAATAAGTGATTTTCACAAGTAACAGTAGGTGTTTTGATGTTTTCTCAGCTCACAATTTGCATATGAATGAGGTTTTACAAGTTAAAGGTAAGATTTGCATGCATACTCCATAAGGTTCAGATTTGAACATGAAATAGAATACTGAAACAACCTTTTGCATAGTAAACTCTTACAAGAATAGAAGGAAAAACAAATTGATTTTATTTGAAATATGATACCTTTACATAGAAAAGATGGTCTAAAATGATCTCTTCCATTTGAAAACTGAGTTACACTGACAATTTCACTTTAGTACTATGACTATAATTCACCTTACAATGTTGTTTTCAGAGACACAAACTCAGTATAGTTCAAGACTAGACTAAAATGGAGATTTTTTCCTCAAAAACCAGAGAGAAAGCTTCTCAAACTGATAAAAACACTAACTAGTCTAGACCAGACACAAGCCTATATCTCTTCCTCAACACATAGGAGAGAATATAGGGCTACAATTATGAAAAATCAATACATTTCCTTCAAAAAAAGGGTGGTCAAACCCTCACCTAAGCATCCAAAACAAGTCCTTCTTTGAGTTGACTGCTTGAAACACTTGGTGTACCTTGAGGAAGTGTCTCCTAACTGTCCTTTAACTCCTTCAACCTCTATCCACTCTCCTTGCTACTTATTTGGTTCCTATATCCTTGGAAGATGCTTGATTGCTCCCTAGATGCTTGGAAAATGCTTAACTGCCCATGATGGATGTTACAACTATTCATATTGGATATTATTTCATCAAATCTACCCCATAATACATGTATTTCCACTCTTCCTAATTACTCCAACCTCCTAAAGGCATGGGTAAGATGCGCTTTCAGTCAATGCATGCTTAAACATCTATTTACAAGCCTTAACTTCCCTTAATTGCTCACTGCATGCAAATAGGACTTGTTTTTTCACTTTTTCAACTACTTAGGATTCTTTGTGGGCATAGAAGAACTTCCCTTCATTGAGGATCAAATTCCTATAATTTCCATTATGACTTTCAAAACTACATCAAACTATTTCCTCCACATTGAGTATCATTATAGAAGTTTTGTCATGTCTTAAAAGTCTCTTCCAGGTGTTCAAAAGCATCATCTCCCCATAACTATTAAATCTATCTATGCTTGACTTTGCTTTTAGGTTATATGAAGCTTATCACACATTTGTCTATCTGACTTTGTCTTCTTTCACTATCTCTCTGAGCTATATACCTACATATGTTGTCTCTATATTATCCACAAACCCTGCATATAGTTGTTTAGGGTAAAATTGAGATTTGTTTAATTTAGTGTTGTTAGATGTTTGAATCATCCTTTCACCCTTAACATTCAAGGACCTAGGGTCGAGTGGCAATGCACTATCATACCCTAGGTCACTATGAGATGTAGGGAAACTTGGATTAGGATGTTTAATTATCAATTTTCCTTCTCTTATGCCCAATTGACCATTAAAACCCCAATTTCGCAAATATGACTGTAAACAGAAGAATAATAGAAAAAGCTCTTGCAGAGGGAAGCAGAATATCAAATCACAGAGTACTTAGTTTTGGGGCTTTGAGGTGGAAAAGTCAGGGACACAGGAGTGGGCACCCAAGTCCAAGGCCCTAGTTTTTGTTGAGATCTAGAAACTCAGTCTACAACTCTTCCCTGTTGTTATGGAGATTTTCCTGTCACAGAAATTGAAGGACTAATGAGCGGTCGCCCAAGTCCAGGGTCCTATTTTTCTTCCTATTCTACAATTCTGACACTTCAAGATGACTTCCTGTAACTTCACTTTGTCCAGCTCTGCAACCTATAACCTGCAACCATGAAACCTTTGGGAGGGGGTTGTGGTGTTTAGAGGCTTGCCTTAGTCAAGCCCCAGAGGACACTTAAGTCTCCAAACACCATTGTCAAATAGAGAGTGCATGCCCTTGTGAGGAAGAGGCAAAAACCAAAGGAAATGATGATGAAAAAACAATATAATGTCACCTTGTAGTGAAGATCTCATGGGAGGAAGATGCCCTTCATTCCATGATGAAATAGATGCTCAAATATGCAAACACAAACACATAGACAACACAATTCTGCTCTTGCAACACAATGAAAGCCTTGAATCACCTTGAGAGTGCACCAACATTACCATGATCATCTAGTTTACAAATGAATGCCTAAACATGCTTTTATATGCAACTACAAACACTCCTGCCAATATTTCATAAATTCAAACTTACTGTGTCGGCATAGGACCCAAATAACGGTCACAAGCTGACACCCAAAAATTGGGACTGCCCCAAAATAGGTCAGGACTAGGGCGTGGGCACCCAAGTCCTCCCCCCCTATTTTGGGCAGTGTTAAGCTCAAGGGGTCCTCCTAGGTCCCATTTGTCATGTTACCTAGGGCTCATTTCATCGGGATGCCAAATTATACAGTAAGATGTCCTAAATGCATGCAAAAGACCCAAGAGCTAAACCTTATGAGGGAAAAGCCCCCAAGGGGACATTTTTCGATGTTACATTTAGTCCCCACTTTAATGTATGTATAAACATGAGGCCAATACATGCATTAAAGTAAGGTCACAAACACAACAAACACACCAAGCACGAAGAAGACATGCCAATCACATAGAAGACAGTAACAGGCATGCAAAACATAGAGAAGACAGTCACAGTCATGCAGAACACACAAAAGACAGTAAATGCATAGAAGATAGATTAATGCATAGAAGACAGGCATGGTTTCTTTTCTTTTCTTTTTCTCATATATATGAAATGCATATGCAAGTACTAGAAAGTAAACAAACCTCCCATAATGCAGGAAGCACTCATTGCGCTGGTCTTTATACTGCATATGGGGCAACACACATGCAAGACACGCAAAACCTCCCAAAATGTAGGAAGCACTCATTGCGCTAGTCTTTAGACTACATATGGAGCAACAAGCATGCCAAACACACACACTTGAAGACACAGAGAAAACACGATAGACAAGCAATGGATTGTACCTATTTCTAGGTCCAACACCATCTCAGGCACATTACGGGCACACACCAATGATTGGGCTTCGCCACAACAATCACTGAAGACATGCTTAAGGGTTGAGTTAGTCACAGAACTGCTCCCCGCCTCCACAGAGGACTTTTGAAAATAATAGGATGATGCAATCTACTATGAGAAACACACCATCCCCGCCTCTGTAGAGGGTTTAAGATAAAAAGGATATACATGATATCCTGCCTCCGTAGAGGGATTACATGATTGATTGATTGATTGCAAACAAACTCAGGATGCAGGAAGCACTCATTGCGCTGGTCTTTAAACTGCATCTGAGGACAAGCACATAGCTAACATCTACAACATACAACTTACCTTATATATACCCCCACCTTAAGGTGGTTGATATCATGCATTGATATCAAGCACGTTAAGGTAGGAAGAAAACACACAAGGGAACACAAGCTCTCACAAAGCCCATGCCCCTCAGAGGTGACATGTACTTCACGATTGCCAAATGTTCCCACAAACACATCCCTACAAGAAACATGTTAGTGTCTACAACATCATGATAAACAACAACATTAATGCATATGATTAACCACACAAAGAGCCAAGGTTATACCATGAATTTGGCGTTCAAGGATAACCATGGGGCTATATCATGAAGCTCTCTGAATCGAGTACTGCCAAGGCTAGTTTCAAAGACAAACAAAGGTGCATAGAGCACTAGTAATGTTAAGGTTTGTAAATGAGATAAAAACATCATCAAATTCACTACGCAGAAAGCACGAGTGCTTCCACTAGCTAAGCATCAAATAAAATATACAACCCCATCATCATATTAGGAACTAAGTCCATTTTTTTATTGCTCTCAAAAGGGACACTAGGTCTACATCAGTATAAATGTTTGTCATCATCTTCCTGCTAGATGGAAACACTAGAGGAAGGGAAATAATAAATAAGAGAGAAACAAGTGTCTTAGGGACAGTCACGTAGGAGGGTGCCCCCAAGTCACCAACTGCAACACTATGTCCGTAAGACACAACACACAACAATGAAATCAAAGATAGAGGCAATATAGAAGAATGATGATACAAATAGAAGGTCATAATAGAGGCGGTCTCCTGGTATCTCGGACCTTACTGAAGAATCTGAGGTCATCCCAGGAGGCCTAAACAACACATAACACATCACAGGGGAAGCACATCACAAGAGAGATAGAGGGTTAGAGATACTTACCTGTAGGGTCTTCGTATTAGATTTTGGAACTTGCAAACCTCTTGGAGAGGTACTTGATCATGTTTAATGCAAAATTTGAGTGGTTCTTATGAAAGTTTTGTTTATTATCATATGATTCTTGTTTTGTAATTTCTTGTTGAAATGAGACTTTTTGTTGCTTATGAGGGGGAGAACCACTATTATTTCCAACTGTTGATTGTCGTCTTACTCTTTTTTGATTTCTAGCGAGTTTTTGTTATTGAATCTTTCTAACATGGTAACGGGAATCATCCTATACCATCTTACTCATCTGTATCAGTTGTTGTTCTTACTTTTCTGATGCATTTTGATTATCTCCCGATCCATATAAGGATAACAGAGGAGGAACCTTAGCATAAATTCCATTTCTTCATGGACGAGGTGGATTATCCACTTGTTTCTTATCTACTTCAATCATTCCCACAATACTATCAGAGTCCAAGTAATCATCCTCGTCTACTTCCATTAAACCATGTTCCACCATATTGTTTTCAGTATGTTTAGGGAAAGGATTAGTGAAGATTTGTAAATTCTGATTCAGCAGAGCAAAACCGACTTGTTTCCATTGTCGTTCACACCTGATACCTAGATGGCATTTGAATTAATAAGGTCCTATATCTCATGTTTAAGATGCATACATCATTCGGTGTCATGTCCTTGTGTCTGATGATAATGATAAAAGGCATTAGCATCAAAGTAAGGTCCTTGTTTACTAGGATCAATAGGCTTGATCAGGGGAAGCTTTAGAATGTTATTACTTGTAGCTTGATTCATAATAGAATGATAAGAATCAGATATCAGAGTAAACTTTCTTGGTTGATACGATGCCTTCTTTGGATTAGTGATAGTTGAAACATTCGAAAAGTTGTTCATATTCGGTCCATTAATCTTGATGAAGCTCCTATTATTATTATTCCTCTTAAAGTTGTTTTGTAATTATCCACCTGAGGATTGACCAACTTGAGTAGATGAGTTTTGGTTTTCATACTGACTAGATGAAAGTTGATAATCGCGAAGGGCAGTGCATAAATGTTAAAAGGAGTTATATTTCATCAAGAGGATCTTATCATGAATATTAGGTTGTAGATTTGTAATGAACATATTTTGAACATCCTCATCTTTCATTTGATATTGAATCTGTGCATAAAGCCCTTGATACCGACTAATGAATTCAGTCAACTTTTCTTTCAGACCTTGTTTGCATTGAACCAAGTCAATTAGAGTGACATGGGGTTTGATATTTGATTGAAAATGTTGTAAAAATTGATCAATCAACTATGAAAATGAGTGTATTAAATTCAGAGGCAAAGAGCAAAACCATTCTAAAGTAGTATCTTTGAGAGATTGCAGGAAAAGTTTTGCCAATAAATCCTCTTCAAAATAAAAATCACTACACATAGCTATAAATGTTGCCACATGAATATTAGGATCACCTTTTCCACCATATTTTTCAAAGTGGGGAGTCTCAAACCTCTTAGGCATAGGAGTTCTCAAGATTGCATAGGAAAGGGGATTACGACCATGATATGTTGGTAGATTAGGTTGCGAAGAATTTGTCAAGTTTGTTACCTTTTGTTGTAAAGTAGTCATGCCTTGTGAAAGTTGGTTTAGGATGGCATCATTGGGAGATGCAGTTTGTTGTGAGGAATTGGAGCTGAAATGAGGAGGTGAATGAGCTTGAGATACGATAGACAGAGGCTGAGAATATGTCAACAGTGGTTGGACATATTGATAGGTGGAAGATGGTTGTGAGTAGGTAATAGGTGCTTGAGAACAATTATGCATAGAGGAGGTCCCCTTAGAAACCAATTTTTGATAATCAAATCCCACAACTTTGTAATTAGTGCCATTAGATACCCCAATACCAGTGGTAGCATTACTACAAGCATTTGCATCAGTTGTTAAGATCATTGATGTAAAAGTCAATATTCCCATAGTTGGTATATGTATGGATACTTGAGTATGAGATGGTGATAAAGTGTTATTTATCACTTGTGCACATTCGGTCACCGGCATTATATTGGTTTGTACAATATGTACTAGACTACAAATTGCATTAACACCATCTTCTCCCTCTTTTATCAATTCTCTTATATTATGAATCGTAGGGACAATTTCTTCAGCTATTCTCTCATTTTCCATAAATGATTAAAATTGGGCTAGCTCTTTATCCAATTTTTCTATTTGCTCATCAGATACATATCCTGTTGCCTCAATAGTATCATCAACATCATGAAAAGTTTGTTCTTCCATTGTGGTTGGGGGATGTATAATATCTTGCACAATTTGAGTTTCTCCCTTTGTAAAGAAGGTGTTCAAAGGATTATTAGAGGTAGGAATGTCATTTTTTTCAGGAGCACTAGATCCCATTAACCTTTTACTTCTTCTCAAAGGGATATTGTTTTTAGGACAGCTTGTAATAAAGATTATACAAAAGCATACAACACACAACACACAAACTAAGAGAACAAATCCTAAGAGAAGGATATGATTGAAGGCCAAAAATGATTGATTTTTGTACTTTTTTTCAATGCAAATGAATGGAAAAAAGGTGTTGTAAGGATTTTGATCATGGGAAGCAAGTTATATGTCTGATACCAGTCCAAAACAGGAATAATATCCTTCACAACACACTCTTAATGCAAATCTAAGATGATGCCAAGTTGAAATATAGTGAAAATACACTAAAACATGAGATTTTTCACCAAATCTCAATGCAAAAGAGCATGGCAAAGGGTGTTGTGAGGAAAATGATGATGGAAAGAAAAGTATATCAATAATAATAGCCATTTAATGACAATATATCCATCACAACATGCTTTTAGTGCCACTTAAGGTCAAACCCTAGTGAAAATATAGCAAAAATAGGCTATTTTTCACGGTTTTTTAATTCCAAGACCTAGTAAAAGGGATGTTGTAATGAATTTCAGGATGTGAATCAAATAAAATCAATTATATAAGTCACCTCAATCCATAAAATTGATCACAACATGCTTGGAGTGCAAACTAGGTCAAACCCTAGGGCAAAAAATAGTCAAAATGTGTAGTTTTTCACCAAATTTTCAATACAAGAGACCGTTAAAAGGGTGTTGTGAATATTTTTAGGAGGGAAAGAAAATTATTACCTTGATAACAGATAATTAATTCAAAAATACCCGTCACAACATGCCTATGGTACAAGTTTAGAGAGTCGATAAGGTGAAATTTAGTGAAAATCGATGTTTTTGAAGCCCTAGGTTTGAGATCTTGGCACAAAATTCCATATGAATGTTTTGAATTATAATTTATGATGAAAATGAAATGTTATCAGATCTAAAAGTGAATTCCAATCTTTAATATGCAAAATGCCAATGCAAATCTAATGAAAATGCATGAAAATTGCTAGTTTTTTGTTGAAATTTTCTATGCAAAAATGCAAATATTTAAAATCTAAATGCAAATTTACATTAAAATGCAAGACTACAGCCAAATTAAAATTTGAATGAGCCTCTAAAATTAGTAGAAAAATTTGTAAGAATATTTTTCCTACTAACCCTAGATTTTGGAATTACTAGGTTTAATGAAAATTGTCAAAATTTATACAAAAGCCTAGCAAATTAATGATGAAAATGCAATGCAAATTATTGAATTTTTGTGTTTTTCTGTAGTTTATATCAGATCTAATGCAAAAATCATGAATTAGGGAAATTTAGAAAGAATTGATGCAATTTAGTAATCTATATGAAAATGCAAGCTAGGGTTTTCAAATTTTTGCAATTTTTTCAATTTTTTTGTAATTTTCTAAATGCAATAAGATGAAAGACTATATGAATGAATGAAATCAACCCAAATCTGAAGAAACACACTCATAAAGTTGAAATTTAAGTCCAAAAATATGGGTTCACCAAAAGGTTTAGGGTAAAATTGGGATTTGTTTAAATTAGTATTGTTAGATGTTTGAATCCTCCTTTCACCCTTAACATTCAAGGACCTAGGGTCGAGTGACAATGCACTATCATACCCTAGGTCACTGTGAGATGTAGGGAAACTTGGATTAGGATGTTTAATTATTAATTTTCCTTCTCTTATGCCCAATTAACCATTAAAACCCTAATTTCACAAATATGATTGTAAACGGAAGAATAATAGAAAAAGCTCTTGCAAAGGGAAGAAAAATATCAAATCACAGAGCACTTGTTTTTGGGGCTTCGAGGTAGAAAAGTCAGGACACAGGAGCTGGTGCCCAAGTCGAAGGCCCTAGTTTTTGTTGAGATCTGGAAACTCAGTCTGCAACTCTTTCCTGTTGTTTTGGAGATTTTCCCGTCACAGAAATCAGAGGACTGATGAGCAGGTGCCTAAGTCCAGGGTGCTATTTTTCTTCCTATTCTACAATTCTAACACTTCAAGATGCCTTCCTGTAACTTCACTTTGTCCAGGTCTGCAACCTGTAACCTACAAGCATGAAAACTTTGGGAGGGGGTTGTGGTATTTAGAGGCTTGCCTCATTCAAGCCCCGGAGGACACTTAAGTCTCCGAACACCGTTGTCAGATAGAGAGTGCGTGCCCTTGTGAGGCAGAGGCAAAAACCAAAGGAAATGATGATGAAAACACAATATAATGTCACCTTGTAGTGAATATCTCATGGGAGGAAGATGCCCTTCATTCCATGATGAAATAGACGCTCAAATCTGCAAACACAAACACATAGACAACACAATTCTGCTCTTGCAACATAATGAAAGCCTTGAATCACCTTGAGAGTGCACCAACATTACCATGATCATCTAGTTTACAAATGAATGCCTAAACATGCTTTTATATGCAACTACAAACACTCCTGCCAAGATTTTGTAAATTCAAACTTACCGTATCAGCATAGGACCCAAATAACGGTCACAAGCTGACACCGAAAAGTTGGGATTGCCCTAAAATAGGGTAGGACTAGGGTGCGGGCACCCAAGTCCTCCCCCTATTTTGGGCAGAGTCAAGCTCAAGGGGTCTTCTTAGGTCCCATTTGTCATGTTACCTAGGGCTCATTCCATTGGGATGCCAAATTATGAAGTAAGATGTCCTAAATGCATGCAAAAGACCCAGGAGCTAAACCTTATGAGGAGAAAGCCCCTAAGGGGACATTTTTTGATCTTACAATAGTATCTTTACTCCATGTCTTGCACTGTTCATCTTACACTATGCAAGCCTCTCACAACTGTGTAAACATACCTATTGTTATTGACAAACCTCTATCAACACTGTTTAGTGTGTCCACTGTACCTTTAATACCACTATCCTCTCCTTTCTATGGCAATCTAAAATAGAAACACTATTATATTCTACTGTCCCTCACTATTCAAGGACCTCTGCATACTCTTCATACTCTGAAGTCTCTCTATGACTGTCTAAAATAGTCTTCCTAGGACTGTCAAAATGCTTGTTTGCTAGGTTGTTAGTGCTTTGCTCTTCATGCCTTGTTAGACTATTTGTTGTTAAGGTCTTTACACATTTGGTGACTATCCATTTGTATCTTTGATTGTCTTCTTCACACATTTGATTGTCCTCTTATGACACATGTCTCTATATTGTGGATCTCTGATGGTTTGCATTAAACATCTTTTGACATTTCTTAGGCTCTATCATTGTCTCATGGTTTCCATTTATTTTTATGCCCTTTTGGCCTGCTACTATCATTCTTACAAAAATAGTCCCATTGACTACCCCTATGCTTGACTACTCCTTTCCTTCTGAATGCTTCATCTGCACTTGCTAACAAAATCCTGTAGGATAGACCTAAAATTGTAACAGGTCTGTATGTGACTAAGCCCACCATTTAAAGATCCTTGTTGTTATGACTATCCCTTCAAGAGGTTAGTGCCCTTTTTTATCTTCATGACTATTGCTTTGTTTCTCTAACCACTCCTTTGTTTCTCTGACTGTTCCTTAGAAAGACCTTCTTTGGTCTCTGCTGCTAACACAGTCGTCTGATGTGTAGACCAAAGTCTTATAATGCATGAAAATCTTTTGACATTTCTATCTTGTAGTCCATGTAGGGTTAAGTTTTTGTGAATGTTGCTCTTTTTGACTTGGATTGCACCTTGAATGGTGATAGTCCCAAAGTTGCTTTAGGACTATTCTACCTCTTTAGGATATCTTTTGACATAGGGATTGCCTTCTATTCACTGTTATATACCTTTCTCTATATATTGCCTCTCAAAAGATTTCAAAACTTATAAGATTGTCATCATTATGTGCAAGGTTTAGGACTGGAGTAGAGGCATCCTCATGATTGTATATTGATAGTTGTCCCATGAGACCATTGTCTACTATTTTCCTATGAGACCACTTCTCCCTTGACATCTCCATGTGATCTCTGCACATTGATATCTCTGGATACCTATAGTTTAGTGGTGAAGGTCATTGAATACTATTGTCCTTTATGAGCATTATCTCTTGTAATTGATTTTCTACTTTTTGAAGTGCCCTCTATCTTCACTAGTCTCCATGATGCATCCCTTTCTTGGCTCTAATACTCAGTTTCCTCAAAAGATATACAACCTTCCAAATAGATCATAAATCTCTTCTTCAGGGTCTTACAAATGATTTAGCATTTCCTTATCTCCTTTTCTCATACTCTATCCACTATCACCATCAAGGTCTCTATTGCCTTAGACGTTGAAAACTATCTCAAGCTTTCTTTACCACTGTATTGTCTAGCATACCAATGTATTTATTTGATGTTTTCCTTGACATTTTTCTTTTGTTCAGACAAGATATTCGACCTTTGAGAGTGTTTATTTAATGGGAAAACCTATAATCAATTTGAAAACCCTAGCAAAGAAAGAGGAAATGTGAAAACCTAAACCTAACTCAACCTGACTTGACTCAACACTCAAACATAGAGGATGGGAATTGATTTAATTCAAAACTTCTTCCCTCCCACTTAGAACATGGCTTTAAGTCCTTTTTAAAGAACCTTAATGTGGAAGAGGACCTTTTAAAACTTAACCATCCACATGCAATGTGGAAAACTCTCATTTTCCTAAACCTTGACTCCTCTTATGCAAACCTTTCACAAGGATGTCTTGGACGTAGTAAAAGTAACTTTTCTAACTTTTCAATTATGCAATGCATCCTATAACCCCTTAGATTACATTTAGTAACCCACTAAGACCCTATACGTCTCAAACCAAAATTTTGAAAGCACATTGTATATCTCTCATTAGAAATCACAATACAATTTATTCCCAAAATAACAAGACATAATAACACAACCAAATGCATTACCTCTTTTTGAATGAATTAGGACAAAAATGGTAACAATTATAATGACTCCATGATTTTTGCCTCTCACAATGGTGTGGATGCCTATATATCATACCCTTTGTTATCATTTGAACCTTCTTTGACTCTTCACCATTTTTATCACTTTTTTTATTATCTCTTGAATATAATTACTTGTCTCCTCTTTTTTCTCTACATCTTGTTCCTCTTTATTTCCTTTTGATTCATTAGTGCAATCTTCTATAGATTCTTGAACTTGCTCTTCCTGGACCTTCCTTTGGACCTCATTGTGTGTAATATACTTTAATGTAACTTTTTTCTCATATACCAAAGCTCCATGGACTTCTTTTGCAAATTAATGTTTATTGTTCCCAATGATTCTAACCAAGAATAACCAAGAAAAATATCCAACCCATCCATATCTAAAGTATGAAAGTTTGAATTCAAAACATATTGTTCTATACAGAACTTCAAATCTTCAAAAAATTGAGTATTCTTACTTGCTATTTTATTGTCCTTGATGTGCTTTGCTTATACTTGTAGCTTCTTGGCTAATTCCATGTTGATGAAGTTATAGTTGTTGCTAGGGTTTATAGAAATAATAGCCTTTTCCTTTTGAATACATCCATGAAATTGAAGAATTGAATGTTCTTTCATTGGAGTGCATTTACTTATATCCTTCACGATCTCTTCATCATCCTCTACTTCATCTTGTTTGTCATATTCTTGTTCTTGTTCTTGTTCTTTTCCATGTTCTTTTTCATGTTCTTCTTTTTGAGTCCATCTATCTAAGAAAGCTTGCTCTAGTTCATCTAAAGAAGAAATATCCTTATGCAATGATACAAACCATTTGTTAGCTTCACTAGTTCAATGTGAATAAAAATGTAATTTCCATATTTTCACTTGACCATAAGCTCTTTTATATTTGTGCCACCATTCTAATGCATCTCCAATTCCATAAAAATTAGGAAACCCCATTGAAACTAGGGTTTCTAAATTTTTACTGCATACCCATCTTTGATTGAATATTTTTGTAATATTGTTGGCCCCAAAAATAAAAATACAAATAATAGACCCCTAATAAATTTTGATGCTATTTTCAAAAATGTTTAAATATCAAAAAGTTTTTGTGATTTATGGCCTAGAAAGAAAATTTATGAAAAATCATAAAATTGCAATAACTCACTCAATATTGATGATAGAAACTTAAGTTTTGCACTATAGTATCCTTAGATGATCCTCCACCTTTAGTAAAAATTTGCAAAAAAAATTGTCACTTGAAAGATATAGCGAATCTTCAAAGATTAGGGTTTTATCCACATTTTCCCAAATCATAGCTTTGATATCACTTGATAAGATCCACAAATATAATAATATAATGCAAAAGGTGTATCTCAAACAACACAAGAGATGTTTGTGGGCCAAGATGTCGTAATATCCAATATATGTAGAAATAGAATAAACCTTTGAGATAGGGTAACATTGAACAATACTCCTTATGGAAGAAGCCACTCCATGCTATATCTCCAAGAGATCCCAAATACAATATCATACTCAACACATTCTTATAATGATAATCACCTCTTTTATATAGACCTCCTCCTAATAATATAATGGAGGGGTAATCCCAATGAAGGCCTACTCATCACCTAATATAATTAATTATACAATTTGTCCACATGACTCAATATAACTAACTAAAGGGATGTGTTCCACAAGTCGGCATCTCCATCCACCTAAATACATTATAATATCATATGGACCTAAGTACTTAACAACCTTTATGTGTATCTATATGAATACATGAATGTTCTTGGTTGGAGGAAGAAGACTCCATTAATGGATCTTGTTATGACTCCATGGTTTATAAAACCTTCTTCCTTATTATTTTGTGTTAAAACCATGAGCACATTTTTGGTTATGAGTAACCCTTGTGTAAGCATATGTGTCTTGAGAGAGACCCTAGGTATGGGATCTTGGTGTGTCTTTTAAGAGACCACTTGTGAGCTCATTTTAGTATGCCTTAAATGATACCATTTTGTGTGTCTTGAGTTGTAATCATAAGTGTTTAGTTGATCCATGACTTTTCCTTAAGCTTGGGAGTTGACTAGAGTAGCATGGATATCCATAGCTCTTAACGATGTCATAAATTTGGGACTTATCTCTCTTCCATTGGCTATTTTGTGTTTTTATTGCTTAGAGTTCATTCTTGGTGATTTTAAGATCCTCCTCATTATGGGAGTTTAATTAATCCATTTTAATTAAACCCATTTAATTTATTCTCCTTAAATGTTGAGGAAGTAGATTGTGAAGCTTCTTATGTATGTTTATTTGAATAAAGTTGTATATTTTAATATTTTGGGAATTCATATGAAAGAGGGTTTAAAACATGTCATTTTATAAATGCTTGTTTCTTAAATTTTATGGCTTGAGTGTGTGGTTGGGTGAGTTTTTGAACCAATGGGCTATAGTGTAGGTCCAAACTCAATTTATACCAAAAGTGATGCCTTATATTCAAGTTTTTTAGTTCTTGTAAAAATCACATTCATGAATGTTGTCCAATCATTTCTATGTCATTTACCACTTTTAGATTGATTTAGAATTATAGATGATCATGATACCCAAATTTTAATATGGATGGCTAGAAAGACATGTTATAAAACCTAGGTGAAAGTTTTTATTTTAGATTTTGCATAATTTATGAGAGGTTAGAGAATTATGATGGCGTGCTAAATTTTGTGGTAGAGTCTAGGGTTTTGGGGTGGTGTCCACCAATCATGGTAGTGTCCCTTCTCTATTTTGTCAAAACCCTTTTGGGGTCTAATGGTTGCCTTTGTACTCTTCTATTTATAATCTATAGACTTGAAAAATGATATGTTTTTACCAAGTTATGAGAAATTCAATGTTAAACTTATTTGTATGATTTTTTCTTGAAAAGTGTTAGAAAAGTATTCTTTGTATAGTTTAATATATCTTGGTATACTTTAATGCTATCTTAAATTTTGGTATCATTAGTTAAGATTATGTATTGTTTTGAGGAGTTTTGTGTGAGCTAGTCATTCTTATTCAATATTGATATATTACTTGAATAAGGAATGGTTATTTGAGTTAATCAATAAATGGAAAATAGTTTAAATATTGTTTATAATTTTACGAGGGAAGTTAATCTATCCCTAACCACCTTCTCTAATAATCATGTATTTATTTATACAAGAGAAAGCAATCTTGTATGTGTGAGCTATAACTAGGTACTGATTCTACTATATAATGCTATGTATAATAAAGGACCTAATATGCATGTTTAGAAAATAAAAAGAATAATGATTAGTGTTCATTATTTCCTTATAGAATCTTGTTTGTGAATTAAGAATTAAGTTACTTATGATTGCATAATAATCATTTTGTGCCTTCTCTCTCTTTAATATGTTATACTTAATAATGAAAAGATAATGATGTTAAGTGTACGGTAACTATTAAGAGTTCTAAAGGTCTTGTTTAGGACCAATGCACCATGTAGGACCACCAACAATGGTAAGACCAACTGATGTGGTACACAATCAACAAGTCAATATTTAGGATTAGAAGGTTGTCTCCTTATCTATCCTAGGCTAAGCCTAAAGTTGTATGAGGAAAAAGAAAGTGGTTGTAGAAAGAAAATAACACAAAGGAAGGCTCATGTCAAGTAGATACATCCTCACAATTAGACCAGATCTTCATAGCTCACAATACAACAAACAACATAAGAGGAATGAACATACAATAGTCAACAAATAAGAACAAACAAGAATCAAAATTTCTTAGAATAACAACTTCTTATATTAATGCTTATAAGGCCACTAGACCATTACATACAATACATCCACTTTAGAGATATGCATAGAGGCTCCCTTGCATACTTATGAGAAAGTCAAGACTAGGATCAAGCATTAGGCTCAAACGATCAGCTACACATCACCTAACTTAAGACTTAGCTTACACATCATGCTCAAAAGCTTAGCTATAGAAAATTGCATCTAAACTAATAAGAGGAATGTAGGTTAATATTTATAGAAAGAATTTGCCAACCCACAATATATTTCTCCTCAAAAATAAGAGCTTGAATTTATAGATTGACTAAGGAGATGGTGACATCCTTGTGAATTTGATTCCTTGAAGTCTCTTGTTGGTAGTTGGAGTTTATTACATAGGCCATAGGTACAAGCTTGATTGAAGTCTACCACATAATAGTGCAATTCAGAACTTTAGGTAGGTAAATTCCCCTTCTTGTACATCATGAAGTATAAAAGTTCAGTGGCCTTGATGCTACATTGGTAACTATGAAGAATTTCAAATTTGAGAAGTGACAGACCACTCCTAAACTTCTTTGGAATTGTGAGATGGCCTGTTGATGCCACAGATTTATAAGTAGTGTTGATGTGGAGCATCGCTAAAGAGATCTGTATGGAAATGGCCATGCGCCCATGGGAACTGTTGGATGAACTTTTGGTGGTAGATCAAATAGTATGCATTATTCTAGAGTGAGATTGTTGTTTCACTTTTTAATAATTTTTGGAAGTACACCATGTGGTGTTATTTACAAAATAAATAACGAGCCAGAAGATGTTGGGATAAGTGGGACCCACCAACATAGGATATTGATGCACCAATGAAAAGGAACCTGGTAGCTGATGTGGACCAATGCTAGGGATTTATGGCTAACTCTTCATTTTAACCTTGGGAAGCCTTGTGAACTATTAGATCTTCATCTTATTTGACTCATTTGATGACACACATGTATTGACACTTAGAACACTTTCCAGGCTATATTGAACACAACAAAAATATAAAATTAAAGGGATGGGGGTGATCCACCATTATCATAGGGCATTATTATTTGAATACAAACAAGGCAGAGTGAATTCTATGGCATATAGTTAAGAATTGAATACAATTTTGGTGACTCTCAAAGGTTCTTTCGCATGGTAGAAGGATACAAAAGTAGGATATACATTAGGCATAGAGTTAACTACAAAAATATTTAAAATTTTCAAAACCTTGAAACACAGAGGATACTTACCTTATAGATGGAGGAAATGAGCACTCCCCACTCTTGATTCTTGAGTAGGTTGTTCCTTTATAAAAGATAGAACTAATTCTCTATCTTGATGATATGCTCAAAATATATAGCTTGTGCTTGAACAACCATTAGTTGTACCATCATGCCTAATTTAGCTAGCAACTTGAGAATTGCTAGCATTTCTTTAGTGGTGGATGTTTAGGGGATAGTCTATCCAACTTAGAATTATTTTAGCTTCTCTTCCTTATTTTCTCTTAGAGTTGTGCTTGTGAGAGCATCTTGTTGTTCTCATCATATGAATAGGGCAATTCTTGTTGTGTCAACAATTAAATATAGGCCTGGGCACCCTAAATAAAAAACACCACCACCTTAAGATGCACTTTGCAGTCTTAATTTAGTTTATCCTTGTGTAGGACATCATTTACCTTTTGAGTAGTGGAATTCCTATTGGTGATGTTGACTACTATTGATTTGGCTATGTTGGTAGTATGGAGTCATGGGATGTAGGCATGTGCATCATCCATGATAAGAGAGTGCAACCTTTATGGAATTAACCTCTTTCTTCACCATGTTATGTAGCACCCTCGTGAACTCTATGAATTAAAGTATTGGTGTGAATGATGTTGTAGACTCCTTGATTGATTTCTAGTAGGTCTTAGTTAAATCTTTCATGAGATCAAGGGATCCAACAGACAACTTTAATTCTTTAACCTTGGCTTGAAATTGCTTGACTTTCTCTTTTGTCACATTCAACTTGGCTTCTAGGTCTTCTCCTTTCTTTGTGAGGCTCTTGAAGATTTACACCTAAGTTTCCCTTTGACTTTGTATATTAGTTGATGGTCTTGGGTGCTCATTTTCTACTTTAGGGACCTTATCTCCATGGTCATGACACTAGCAGGCTTTCTCTTGAGCAAGCTGAGCCTTTAGGTCTTCTAGTTATTTATGTAGCACATCAGTAATGGCCTTGTCAGTGACCATTGGCTCTTTTTTGTGGCTTGATCAACTCTCAATTGTGCCATTTACACTAGGCATCTGCTAGATACTTCTTGAATTGTTGGCTTGGGTATCTTTACCTTAATGACCTTCTTAGCTACAATAGAAACTTGGCCATCTAATGCCTTCTTTATTTTAGCATCCTTGATCATCTGCTTGGCTGCATCAATCTGAACACTTTTTTCTTGAATTTCCTCTCTAATATGATTAGAGAGCTACCAAATAGCTTAGAACCCTTTCACAGGAATCCTAACTTGTCTTTAGCCCCTGTATCCTTGATACTAATGTAGATTGCCTCCATTTTATACTTGGTCACTTGCATTTGTCCTTTGGGCTTGTCAATAAGGGGAGTGAAATGTGCAAAATGCATTGCATCTTGCACTGGGTTATACTTTGTTCTCACCCTTTTAATAGGAGTGACATCTTATTTTATTTCTTATGGCCTCTTTATTCTACATGATAGCCAGAATTTGGCTCATCTAATACTAGTAAAGGGAATGATCCATTATTACCATCATTCCTTATGGTAATTGAGTAGCCCCTAGGGAAAATATTGGTGTTTTTGGGGCTACTTGTTGTGCAACAAAGGAAGCAGTGAGTGTTTAGGGATCAAGGGGTTAAATAACACTTGTGGGTGAAGGTGGTTGAGAATCCAAGGCTTAGGGAGGTGGCAGGATGGGTTCTTGGAAGACGAGGAGATGATAGGCTCCAATTGGTGGGAATTGAGGAATGTGATTGATTAGTGAGGGTTATTGATGATAGTAGTAATGGGACATGTATTGGAATGGATGGGTGGTGGCATGAACTATGTCAGTTCTCTAATACGCTTTCAACAATTTCTAAGGGATTGTGAATTCCTATGCTCAAATATGTTGAGAGGATGGATCAATGAACAAGAGATGAATGGATCTCTCCTATACTTTAGGATCTGCAAGAGATAGGGGTGACCCTATCAATACTCACTAGATCTTATAGAGTTATAGAAGATGTCAATCACAATGGTTAATAGATGACATACTCAAGGAAACATAGCAAGGGTTCTTCAAAGTACTATGCATCTACATGCTCTCCTTGTCCTTTTAGTGTTCAGACTTGAGCATGATAAGTTATAGATAATTTATGTTTTGAAGGATTTTCATAATTTGATTCCATTTTGTTGGGAGGAGTTGAAAGGTGATCAGTGCCTATTTCTTGGGAATATAGAGTCTCTTAAATGTAATTGCAACTCAACAATGGTAATTCTAAGTCCAAAGGTTACTTAAGATATCACCACCTTGTAGTGATATTTGGCTAGCATATGTAATTTACTTAAATGGAACCATTCTTAGTTATAATTATCCTTCATTAGGACTATTATGTTGAAAATCAAGGTGAAAATGGTGCAATAAAACTTTATTTATGTGTGTTCAAATCTGAAAATTAGATTAATGAGTTTCAATTTAATGTGTAAGTGATTTGCACATTCAATCAATGTAGTAGTGAAGGAAATAAATCAAGGAAGTTGACATAGAATTTATGTGGAGAAACCCTTATAGGAAAAAACTCCACACCTAAAGAGATATTATGCTTGTATTATTTATTTGTAATAAAGTTTATATTTACACTAAATTCTCTTTGAATTCTGGCAGCACTTCGTTACTCCTTCATCTTCAAAAACTTGTCATTAATTCTACCAACTCAAGGAATCATTATATAAAATCCATGTATCTCAAAATACAATCAATTGTATCCAATAACATGTGAAGAATTCTCATGGAAAAACCAAACACCTAATATAGTGAACTCCAAAGCTGCATAGTAGAAATCACCTATTAACTGCAAGTCTCAAACATGGGCACCCAAAAAGTCCCAATCAAACTTAGTCAACTAAAGTGTTATGTGACAACAATGAGGTACAACTGAAAGTCTCAACATGGACGCCCCAGAAGTCAAACTCAAATGCAATCAACTAAAGTGTTATGTGACAACACGAAAGCTAAACTGAATGTCTCTTCACGAGTGCTTAGTAACTCTTAATTAACTCTGTCAACTAAAGTGCTCCAACTCACACCAATGTCATGCAAACAACATGCATTACTTGGTGTCCCCAATGTGAATCTATAACAACCTGTTTGTATCATGCATGAGTCATGCAACAACCTATGGCATCATGAAAGAGTTGTGCAAAACTAAACCTGAGTTAGAGTGACATGCAAGACACATGCAACTCCATATAAGTACATGCAACTCACCTGCAACAACATGCAAGTACATGCAACAACATGCAAGTCCATGCAACTAACATGCAACAACATGCATGTCCATGCAAGCTCATACAAGCTCATGCAAGAAACATGCAAGTATCATGCATCTCTAACTCCAATGTTAAATCCACATCATCCTCATGTAAAATATATCAAAATTATCCACTCATGCAAACAAAAAAGCTAACTCCAAGTTCACATTGGAGTCTCCTCCAAATTGGGAACCCAAGATGGGTCCCACCTCCTAGGAAGTTTCTCCAAGTCAACATGGACTTCAAGAAGTCAAATCCAAGTCTCCATAGGCTCCACTTCTATAGTGGGCACCCATATTGGGTCCCACCACATATAATTTAACTACAACATGTCAAATGACATAATTAAATAATAATTTATCTCTCAAGTCTCTGTGTTCAAGAACACTTTCCAAGAACTTTGGAGACACATGAAAATTGTTAGGATTGCAAAGTTAATGACAAATTATACCAACATTCTCCCACTTGACATTATACATTGCAATTACTTCTATGAAGTAATAAAAATTATTTAACAAGTACAATGACCAAGGCCAATGGCCTTCTTGCACCAAAAGAACTTATCTGTGGTAACTGGCTTCATAAGAGAATCTGCAACATTAACCAAAGTGTCAACCTTTTCAATCAAAAGCTTACCATTCTCAACCATTTCTTGTACAAAATGATACTAAACATTAACATGCTTAGTATGAGCATGATATATAGGATTTTTGGTAAAAAATGGCACTCTGATTGTCACATCTAATCCTCACTATCCTGGAATAAAAACCAATATATGTACCAAGTCTCTATAACCATACTGCCTCTTTAGAGGCATGTGTAGCAGCGATATACTCTACTTTTGTGGTGGACAAAGCAACCACAGACTTCCTTTTACTCATCCAACTTATTGTAGCTCCAAACAAAGTGAAAATATAGCCATTAGTGGACCTTTGACTATCCAAGTCACTCGCCCAATCTGAATCAGTAAAACCCTGTATGTCCAACGACTTATCCACATTATCAATACCATGATAAACTAAACAATAATCATAAGTTCCTCACAAATAGTTAAACACCCTCTTAAAAAATGTCCAATACTCTCTACCAAGGTTAGACATAAATCTCATAAGATTATATCCCCTTTATTGAGCTCTCCTAATGATTAAATATTTAATCAATTAAAAAAATAAAGATTCTTTATTTTGTCAAAAGATGGTTTTATTTTGTCAAAAGATGCTTTCTTTTACTTTCTAAAAAATAATACATTTTAACAACCTTGCAAGTTTATGGAAAAAGTTGGGTTAAATGTGAGTTAAATATTATTAAGATATAATTAAAATATTTAAATTTTTATAGCAAGTTGGAGTGAGAATGATTTTTTCTTTTTATTTTCTTAAACTTTACTTCATTTGTTTTTTAATTAATTTATTTACAATAATTATAATAGAAACAAAAAGTAAAAAGTTTAAAAACAAAAAAAACTAAAGTAGAGTTCAAAAATAAAAGAAAGTCTATTCTCCAACTTCAGTTTATTATAAAATAAAATAAATAATATATATTAATATATTACTGTATGTTGTACATATATTAATATAAAAAATTTAAAAAGTAATAAATTGCAACTTTAAATTTTTATTATGTTTATTATAAAATAAATCAAATAATTAAATAATATATATTAATGTATGTGTGTATATTAATATAAAAAATTAAAGATGCAATTAGAATTTTAAAATTTTATTTATGTTTGTTATAAAATAAAATAAAGGAATAAATTATATATATATATATATTGCTTCGAGTTTGATATATTTTATTAAATTCAAAAAGAGTATTACATGTATGTTTTGCCTCATGGGCTTGCTTACTATTTGCTATGTAGCAGGCTTCTCTGCCTAAATTTAAAGTCTTTCCCACCCCTATTTAGTCAACCTGTCTATGCAAAATGACCATGCAGGGTCCAAAAAAGATTAGAATAATATATATATACTTTAAAAATATAGTAATTGTGACTTTTTTTAGTTTTATGTAGGTTTATTATAAAATAAAATAAATGAATAAATTATATATGTATGCATATATATTAAAATAAAATATTAAAGGAGTAATTGCAAATTTTTAATTTTTATTTATTTATATGCAACAATAGTATTTATAAAAAAATTAAAAATTATTTTAATATATTTTAGTTTAATTTTTTATTTATTTTTATATGTCATGTTAATTTTTATTTATTTACAACAACTTTTTTTAATATAATATACAAAAATTAAAAAATTAAAAAACATCTTTATATTTTGTATTAAAAAAGTTCTCAAAAAATTTAATTAAAAAGTTTTAAAAAAAATTAGAAACATTTATTTATATAACTCAACTTCAAAAAATCTAATTCAAAAAAAAATTTACAAATATTTTTTTCTATAACTCAACTTCAAAAAACAAAAAAAAGAAACATTTATTTCATATAACTCAACTTTAAAAAAATAAATTAATTTGGGTTAGCTTTTGAGTATTTTTAATTATTTATTTTTTTAATTTTTTAGAGAGAACATGTGCAAATTTTAATGAAATATATATATATTTTTAATTTATTTAAAATCTTAATTTATTTTTTTCAAATAGGAGAGGTTTTGGGGGTGGAAAAACCTTATATGCTTAAACTCCCATTGCTTGGGCAATATTTGGTCTAATGCAAACTAGAGATTTTTTTAGTGGCGAATCTTCACCAATTGGCAAATAGTTCATATTTGCAAATTGAGAATTGGTAAATACATTCCCACTGGTGGGGGGCCAATTCGCTCAATTTTTTTAGATTTTCAGTCAAATGCATTTCAATTCACCACCCTATTAATTTTTGAGTCATTTATAGTTAGTATTTTCGCCACAATATACTATGCGGTTCTAATGGTGATTTGCCTGGAATTTTGGAGGCATGTTTTAATTCACCCACATATTTGCCAATATCACTAAACGGTTGACATGCATGAGGACTAATTTTGCCAATATCATTAAACGGTTGACATGCATGAGGACCAATTTCACCAGTATCATTAAACGGTTCACATGTATGAGGACCAATTTCACCAATACCATTATAACTCCATGCTAATCCGAGTGTCATATTCGCCTAGAAAATTACAACATATGTGTTTGATGGAGGTCCATTTCACCTAACATTTATAAGTGTCCTATATTTATAAGTGTCCTATTAATAGTACACAAGGATTCACCAAATTATTATACTACCATTTGAAAATGCCGTGGTATTCGCCAAATATGCATTGATATGAATGCATTTGAAACTCTAATTAATCCTTTACACATTTTGTTCAGCTTTGAGTTCTCGAATCCTCGATTCATTTCAGATCATAGAGAAGTTATAGCTATAGGCATTGGCGAGTCACTAAAAGGTAAGTGATCATTTCTTTAATGTGTAATAATATAAGATTCATGTTGATTATTTGTCTTTATTTCATTTCATTGGCATAGATGATATTGATTGAGTAGGAGTTAGGAGTCTAGGACTAAGGAGATATCTTAATATAGGACCCAGGGATCTATATTCTATCATCTATGATTCCTTCTTGAACAAAACGACATTTTTTCAGTAGCTTTTAACTCGTGAGAGATGTCGAGCAAGAAGAAGTTGTCTGAAGCTGGTGAAGGGAGGTCAAGGTCATCAAAACAGAGAAACATAAAGTCATACTTTGGCAATAGTGGCGGTCCATTTGATGGAGCTACAACATCAGAACCTATACTATCTATTGACTTGGATCACAATGCCATGGATGATATTCTAGGGAATACCCAAGGAAGAAGGAATGATGACAATGCCACAGATGATGTTCCAAGGAATACCCAATGTACCAGGAATGATGAGAATGCCACAAATGATGTTCAAGAGAATACCCAAGGTAACGGGAATGATGACAATGCCACTGATGATGTTCCAGGGAATACCCAAGGTAGCATGAATGATAACATGAATAAATCAAAATCAACAAATGATAATGAAATTATAGAAATCAATGAAGATGAAGATCCTGCAAGTGCATGCAAGAGCAAAAGAAAAGTCAAATCAAAAAAGGGGTGTGAGTGAGAAATGTCAAGGAGTTTTCAGATTGATTGGGTGTCAAAATTTCCATTCATTGAACTGGTGGAGAATGCAAACAAAGATGAACCTGCCATAGAATGCAAGTGTAAGATTTGCAGTTGGAAATATCGTAGGGACAAGAGGTTACAGCTAAAACTCGACACCATAGAAAAACATATTGGCAAAGTTTATGAAAAACAAATCATAGATGGATAGGAAAAATTAGTGATAAGATGGAAAATGAAGGAAGAATGTCTTCATGTAAAGAATGCCCTCGAATATGATGCGCATATGCAAAGAAAGGCAAAGATTTATGCAGGTGGAAGTTCAATTGAAGCTCAATTTGGAAAGATGATGGGAGAAGCACAAATGGCAAAAACTATTCAGTTGGGTGTTGTTTTTTCATATTTTGACCAGAGGGTGTCCTATGACGGACTACCTAGAATATAATAGTTTATTATCTTTTATGGGCGTTCATAATTTTCCTAAGACACATTGGTCAATAAATAGTGGGTGATATCTCTAGATGAAGTTAGGGCAATAAATAATATTTCTTGGGTATGTATGCATGAGTATACTGTGGAAAATCATGTCCGCCAACCTCATCTACACTCTATTTATAAAATGAAGGAGAATCCAAAATCACAAAATCTATGTGAGATAGTTAAGAAATCTTTGATTGAAATTGGAGGTATGGATGACTGCACAATTGCCAGAAAGTTGGTCTGTGTAGGGGTGGATGGAGCTTTAGTAATGCAAGGTCATAGGAACGATCTGTGTGTAAAGCTACAAACTTCTATTTCATCATACATGATTGGCATTCACTACATGGCCCACATAATGAATTTAGCATTTAAAATGGTGAACAAGTTTCCTACAGTATCAAAAGTTGAAGATCTAGTCCGTGAGCTCTACTCATACTTTTGCTGAAGTCCCAAACAATTTTTGGAATTTCAACATTTTGCTAAGGGAATAACTACAGGAAACAAGCTTCTTAAGGATGTTGATACTAGATGGATCTCCTTGCATGAACCAACAAAAAGAGTTTTTGATGCAGGAGCATCTAGTGGTGTAAGGGCAATCTTGCATCACCCAAAAAAAGATGTGTTTCAAAATTGTTGATGTCCTTTCCATTTCTTTTCAAAATTTGTGGTTCTAGTTCCATAATCGCTTGAATAATGATGTAGAACTTTCAGTTTTTCCAAACTGCTAAAAATAGCAACCTGCTATTTTTAGAAAGTTTGCATTTGGGCACGGATTGAAGTGAAAATTTACAAGAAGCTTCGTAACTAAAAAATAAGACCTTTGGTGAAGGACTCACGCAAAGATCATTTGCGAGCTATAAGATATTAAAGTTTTCGTTTCTCAAAAAATGCCTGAAAATTATTCAAACTCAGGTTTGAGGCACTAAATGGCCCAGTACGAGCCCCAAAATGGCCAAAATTGGCAGAGCAAGTTCTTAGCACATAGAGCACTCCGCGAGCTTTCCGACGCATAAAATGGTTCATCAATCAGACACCTGGATCAAAAGTTATGGCTCCCGGAAGTTGACCTATTTTTGGAGGGAGATGCAAATTTTGAAATTAGGTTGTTGGCCACCAAAAAGGCTATTAATAACCATTTTTGGGAACATTGGGCAGTAGTAGAGTTAAGGGGGGAAGAGTAGAGTCAAGAATAGGCAAGAAAATAGAAACCCTAGCTGATTTGGGGTTATAAAAGGTAGATGATTCCAGAGTCTTGCGAGAGGAAGCTGTAATGTGTTGCAGCATGTGGAGGGTTGATTCCTCTGATTGTATTTGAGCTTCTGTAATGTAATAAGTTGTCCAAATCAATAAAAGAAAGTTCTATTTTATGTGTGCAATTTCTGTTGTTGTGTGTTTTATGATTTACCCCCTTCATCAGTTTTAGTAGAATATTAATCCTTGATTGGTGTAATGTACGACCATCACTTCATAGTTGATAGGGCTCCTGAGCTCTTACATAGGTTAAGTGACAGAGACACTTCTCGTTTTAGTTGGTATTCTTCCCATGCTAGAGGAAATGAATGTGCTTGTGAAAAAAGCCCAAGAAAGAACTATGTATATTTCTAAATATACTAGACTGCGTCAAATGATATGCATGACCCTCGATAATCTATATCTATCAGACTAGTCCTTCATAAGTCCAAAATTTAGCAGCTAGCACTTGATAATAAATGTGACCAATCCTGCTAATTTTTTATAGTTTAATGATAATGGGGAGTTATGTGTCTCTATAAATGGATTTGAGATACCAATGCACTATTTTAACAAGGTCAGGCGCACTATCAGAGAAGAACCTATTTCAAGAGAAGCTTTTGACAAGATTGTTAATTCTATAAGTACTAATTTAAAGAATATTGCAAAATCTCTTTCTCAAAGATTAGAGATTGATTCCCTCGTGATGAACGACTTGAAGTCATGTCTGTAGTGTATCCTCAATATTGGGTCAACTGTGAGCTAAGTGATTATTACAACAAGATAAAGACCTTAATAGATCATTTTTACAGAAGTATAGAATTCAATGGACAACAAATAGAAGGAATTTTAAATCAAACTAAGCTTAGAGAGCAATCATGTCAATTTACAACTTCAATGAGGGAACAATTTAAACTCATGGAGGCTCCCCACCAAGAGGGATCGATAACAAAGCTTTGGGAAATCTTATGTCAAAGCAAAATATTGGGTGATGCATTATCAAAAATTTTCAAACTTGCTAATTTATGTCAAACCATGATATTGGGGTCGGTGGAGGATGAGAGAGTTTTCAGTGCATTGGGGTTCTTGAAATCAAATATAAGAAATAAAGTTGACAAGAATTTGGAAAATTGCTTGAGAATGTATACAACTAGACATGATATTTGGAGTTTTCCTTTTGATAGAGCACTTGCAATCTGGAGGTCCTTATGTGAAAGAAGAGGGTTGTGCAACACTTCAAACAATAATAGCACACATGACAGTGACACAATGAATACTAGAAACACATGTAGTGGTAGTGGTGTTGATGAGATGCTCTTAAGTGGAGATATAAGAAAATGAAGAATGAATGACACTAGATATCATGGTCAGAGGGAGGAGAATCATGATGATGAGATGATTTGGCAATTTGAAGAGATTTAGTAGTTAATAGGTATTTATACTATATTTCATGTTCCAAACTCCAAAATGTTGTTGATGACATTTTATTTGTCTATCAGTGATGTACATTCTTCATTTTGGATATAAAAAATTAATATTTTCATATTATTATTGTGTGATATTGATAATTTTTACAAGCATTCAACTAAATGCAAAGTAATTTTTCTTCTCTATAACCACAGTAGTGTTTTATTTGCTTTCCTTTATTGCATTGCATAGTAATCAACAACATTAGCATATTAATAGACAATATTAGCAAATTTTTAATGTGTATGTAGAAACCGGAGTTTTCCTGAAGTAAGTAATTAAATAATACAGATAATTTGAATAATGAACACATAAATGGATTTTAATGTTATATTGCTTTTCAAATGAAGGTACGAATGAATACATTGAAGTATTACATTTACAATGTACAATAACTTGCTCAAAACCAACTCTGCATAATGCTCTGTTGGAAACACATATTACTAAATCATTTTATTAGCTTTTGTAGAGTGCTCCACTCTTCATATGATGGAAGTGTATTTTTTCTTAACCCATTGTGACCGAGTTGTAAGTGTGCTATCATTTTATAATGGATATATTTACTTGAATTGAACGTATCACTCAAAGTTCTATTCAAGGTTATCAGTGGTGCGATAGAATCCAAAAAGTTTGCTTCATCAAGATTTTGAGGAAACTGGTCCTTATCCAACTTCATTTTATCCTCCATATTATTTTTGAAAGCAACCTTTTCAATGTATTGGCATGACGGGTCAAAATCCACCAACAAACCAAGCTTTCTAAAGTATTCTTCCTTTGTTTGCATCTTCTTTGTCAATATTGTAGCTTGTTTCAAAAGATCATGTGCTTGTTCCAGTTTTGTACATTTTTCAATGATAGATGAGGCCTTTATTGCGGCATCAATACTGCTATGAATTCCTTTCAATTCAAATTCTTTGTCACTAGCTATGTAGATTGATGGCAAAATTGTGTTTGCATCTGACTGTTTTGAAGTTGCCATGTCTCCATTTTCAGCAATGTATTGTTTGAGTGTATTACTACATAATATAGATCATCAATGAATTCAAACATTTTAGACAAATCATCAATCCTCTTCATTATTTTATCCCAAATGCTATGTTTTATATAAACCATTGTGTTTCTATAAAATTCAGATACTTTGTTTTGGGAGGATTTTATTTCATTTTCTGCATTCTTTAGTTTTGTCTGCAAATTTTCAAAGTTTTTTCTCACTCTCCACATTTTCTTTCCACAACTATCCTACTTTTTCTGCTTCCTGCAGTTTGACATTGGCTTCATTCAAGGATTGTGATGAGGTATAAAAAACCTCATTCTTATGATGAGCTAAATACCCCTCTTTGTTCTTGCCAACCACCCCAACCATGCCAATTTGTTTATTTTTAGAAGCAATAATTGTCTACTTTTAATGAAATGGTGTATAAATCTTTATTTCTCAAATTGATTAGAATTAGCTACTAATGTTGATATAATGGTATAGACTTTGAGTAATTGTGTAGGACTTATGCATGGCCTATGAAAGGAGTGGACTTCAAGCGGTTGAAGTCAGAGCACCAGAAGTTGGGGTATCGGAAATTTAGGTGTGCATAGTGGAAGACTTCTTTTAAAGCATTCTGTTATTTTTTGTTAAGAATATTTGAGACGTTACGGCTTCACTCAGAGCCTTTACTATGTTTTATGTCATGAACACTAGTTAGTTGTAATTTTGTTTAAGACTTTTTCAATGGCATTTACCAGCCATTTGAAAATTAGGATTTTGTAGTAGTGCAGTATATATATGTAGTTGCTCAAAACAAGGATATGTTATTATGATATATTCTTAATACTGCTCAGTTATGTTCTCTGTACTGTTACACTTTTATGGTATGAATGAATGAATATCGCCAGTATTGTTCTGAGTAATTTGTTCTAAGTAATGGAAGTATTGTGAATGGGATTTACTTTGAAGTTGCTAAAGTACCACATGTGATTTGAACTGATAGTAGGGACACCCAAGAGCTAGCCACTCGAGGGATCATAGAGTAGATAAGTGTTTTTATCATTAATGTTGTTATTTCTATTCTGTGCATGTTATATTTAAATAACTGTTACTTTGTGTTTAGCTCTGTTGTTTGTCCCTATAGGTTGTGTTTTTAAGTTAATGATCTCTAAATTTTATTTACTTGAAATTTTCGGAGCATCCACTCTGTTCATAAAACTGTTGTTGACTATTGATTAAAAGATGTTAGGTGTACTTCAGTTAGTAGTTAGTTTTCTTTGTTTTAATTCCATAGTTAAACTGCAAGTGTTGATTCTTAGATAGTTTACATGCTTTCTAGAATAGGAATTTGAATGCTTTCTAGCTTAAACAATTTCATGCTTTCTAGTTTAATTTCTATTTTCAAACTTTTCAAAAATTTAAAAAATCTGCACTAAGTGAGATGTCCAAAAATATCCCCTAGTGCATACAGCCTTTGGACACTACCCGATCGACATAATTGATATATTTTTCAACTAAAGTGTTAGGACCTCACGACAACCTATCAGATTGTTCTATTTTTTTTTAATTTGCTTTTTCAATATCATAATTTTTTTTACTTTCACCTAACATTTTCTTTAGTTTATTCACTTCCACATCTGTCTGTTTATTCACTTCACTTCTAGATGTAGAGTTAGAGTTTTTTATCCTTTTCTCTAATTCTTTGGTCTTGCTCACTGCTGCTTTCCTCTTGGCTTTTTCATTTGCTATGTCTCCCTGTAACTTTTCTATTTGAGTCTGTAACCTGTTACGTAAATCGCAGAGTCAAATGAAAATGAGCAATATGAATGGAATTAGCACCACTTAATATATTTTCCTTCTATTATAACTCAATTACTGGAACCTATGACCTGTCTATATTACAACTCTAATTTTTAGACGATATATTCAACAAGGTTACTAGGAAAATAAAAATAATCATACCTTTTTTCTCTCTCTCTCTCTCTTGCTTTAGTAATGATGTGTACACCACTTCATTGTTCTTTTTTGATTCATTAATTTTGTCAAAAAATTTCATTCCAGAAAAAATCACTTGGATGGTGCTCACCTTATAGTCAGAGCATTGCATCTAGTTATGATGGAATTAGCTTAGTTGTTGGAGATGATCCTGTTAATTTTTCATGTCAACATATTTCTGCTTTGTTTCAAAGTCCATCATATATTTGATACCTTATGTTCTTCATTGGTTTTACAATGTTGACTAAGTTGGTGTTATGGAGTATCTCACAGAATTGATTTGATATACATTCCAATTAAGAGCCTAGTCATGGTGGTTGAATGAAGTTTGGACTTTTATCATTATCAAGAGGTTTGTGTTTGCTAATCAGAATTAGGGTTTACTCATTTCATTCTCATGTTCAGGAGCAGTTGTTGATGTGCCTCAAATGTTGTGTTCACAAGAGAAGTTACAAAGTTTTGACATCCTTGATATTTCCATTTTTCAGAGGCTCATTATTGATTCTGATTGCTTTTTGTTTATAGTGCAATTGAAAAAATCCTATCTATTTGTGAACACCATGGTTTGTTAACTTAGTCTAGGGTTTTAATAGTATCTTCAAGCCTTAAAAAGCCTAAAAGTACTAATATTTATCATGTTTTAAACCCTATGTTAAAAACCCTTAATAACCTATATTACCTTTTGTTTTAATCACAAAGTGACTAGCTAGGAAGGTAAAGTCATAACTTAAGTTATGACTTGAGGGTTTAACCTCATTGAGTGACTGACTCTGACTTCTAAGGGCCACCAAAGATACCAAGTTGATGGGTGATAATGATCGGGAAGGTGTTTATCTAAGGTTATAATTTAAACAGTCGAAAGCGCGAAGGAGGCATCGAACAATGTTCATTTAAAGTGGTTTTAAATTATAACAGATTCTTTGGAGGCTTAAGTTTGATGGGTGGTTTCAAAGAAGGTGTGCTAAGACTATTCATATTCAGTTTCTCAATGAACTAGATGGGCCAGGGATTTTTCTAAAAGTCTATATATGATGATTTTTTATGTTCTGATTTGTGAGTGATACTTAATAGAGACTTCTCTACATAATGATATAAAATTTGTGAGAGATTGTGGAAAAATATAGATGTTTGAAGGGGTTGAATCTGTAGAACAGTTTTAATACTCATAAGGAGGTATAAGGTTTTCATTACAGTATGTTTTTAGTTTATGTGATCATCAAATTTGCAGGAATGAGTGCACAAGATTATGATGTTCAGGGTGTGTGTTGTGTGGTATGTTCCTGAGTGGTTGTTGATATATACATTTGTATGATAGTATGGAGTTGTGTCATTGAAGTTTGTAACTTTACCATGTTTGATTGATGTCAAAACATCATAAGGCTTTCATGTCAAAGGTTTGATGTCACGGGTGTCATTGAAAGAAATATATAATGATTACTAGGGCAGAAATGATAACAGGGCATAGCATTATTGATTGCAGAGGCATAACAAAGATTGTAGACATTAGTTGCAAAGAGTCTGATG
This sequence comes from Cunninghamia lanceolata, assembly GCA_027924645.1. Lineage (NCBI taxonomy): Eukaryota > Viridiplantae > Streptophyta > Pinopsida > Cupressales > Cupressaceae > Cunninghamia > Cunninghamia lanceolata. The sequence goes on from BSBN01000197.1 coordinate 1,270,775, forward strand.
AATAAGATGTAAAGTAGAGTGTTTTGTGTATCATCATGTTAGCAGAGTAACTCCTGTTGGCAAGAGACACTATATGGATTCATGGTTGTTGTCATTGATGGCAACAAAGGTCATCCCACATATCCGCAAGTCATGATGTGCCTCTACCGGAAGTCAGAATAAAGAATGTTGTGGTCCGGTGAAGAAGAACAGAGCATGTGGCAAGGTCCGACAGATTGGTCCGGATCTCTCAGAAGAAGTGTCTTGGTGCAGTGCGGATTTGGGGAAGTCAAGAGGACTACCTTGAGTGGTATATTCCAAGAATTTAGCCTCCGGTGATGGACGAGGAAAAAGATATGAATGGTTGAGTACCGGATTCCTGAGAGACAGTGAAAACAGAGGAAGAACTGATTGGCAGAGTATCAGACTGCTTTCCGGATGGGTTACTATTGATGACAGAGGTTGTGAAGGCATGAATCATGTTTGGCCGACATGATTAATGATATCTACAAGTATATGCTTGATCCACATTGCTTGGTGAGGAAGGATTCAGCCGACAGAATGAAAGTTTATAAGAAACTAGACTGTTCCGGATGCCGACTAGAAAGGTGATGAAATTACTTGTGCGGATATATATAGAGGATGGATTTAGTTGTGAAGGGGTTGTTGTTGTGGAGAGATATGCGAATAAGTCCAGATAAAGAGCAGGGGTAGCAAAAAGGATCCGGTATGTGAAAGATAGCAGAATAAAGAACAGAGGAAAGATGAAGTGCAGCAGATCAGTGTACTGAGCCTAACCGGAACTGAACTCCAGCATATACAGATGCTTCCAATCAGTTCAAGACTATGATTCTCATCACTTTGTAGACAGTGTGTCTTCTTGTAGGCAGTGGGCCTCTTGTGAGCAGTGTGCTCGGGCAGTGAGCCCTAATTGGCAAGTGCCATCCTTGTAATTTCCTATTCTTCTAACAGAGAATAATTTTGGGTTAATCACCCCGTGGTTTTCTCCCTTAACAGGGTTTCCACGTCAAAAATACTGTGTCATGTGTTTCTTGTTTTATGGTTAATGTTTTATGTTTGATTTTATGCTGCATCAATTAAAAGAAAAGTTCAATAAAAGAAATAATTAGGATAACTGATTCACCCCCCCCTCTCAGTTATCAACAATTGGTATCAGAGCTAAGTTCCTCCTAATAGAGCCTAACAGCTTGAGGAAGATCTGGGATTTCAAATGGATGCATATGGTTTAAGGGAGCAACTCAAGACTGCTCTTGAGGATCTTGAACAGTCGAATTCTGAAGTCAGTGAATTAAAGGAAAGACTCAAACAGGCTGATGAATTCATGAGAGAATTAAAAGACAAATTAAGTCTCTCTATGAAAAAGAGAAAGGAGCTGCTTCAACAGTTGGCAAGACAAAGTGAAGAAAGCAATACAAATGAAGAATTGACTGAGCAAACCAAGTTATGTGAAAAGTTATCAAAAGAAGTCATTATGTTAAGACATGAAATGGAATCAGGAACTATAAAGTTTACTCAAGAGATTGAAGAAAAAAGAAAGGCTGAAGACAATCTAAGACAATCTCTTAAAGAAAAATCAGAAGAATGCCACCAGATGGACAGGATTATCAGACATCTTGAATCTAATCTTGAAGATGCCAAAGATAATGAAGGAAAACTTGAGGATCAAATTGCCTCTCTCAAAAGAGACCTTCAAACAGCAAATGAATATAAAGAGAAATTCAAGATAAGTTCTGCTCAACTTGAAGTTCTTCTTGGAAGTCAAAAGAGGACAGATGACAAGTATGGTTTGGGATATGAGAAAGGAGAAAGCTCCGGATCCGGTCAGAAGAATCTTGGATCAGAAAATCCAAGAAGCAGGCCTAGAAGACCTCCGGTAAGACAACCAAATGCTCAAAGATATCCATCCTTCAATGGATACTGCCACAGCTGCAACCACTTTGGTCACAAAGCTAATCAGTGCAGAATGAGAATGAATCAGATTAATTCATCCTTCTCCGGACAGTGCTTCAACTGCAAAAGGTATGGACACAAATCCCATGAATGCAGAAGTATACAAGTAAACAAATCATTCAAAGGTAGATGCTTCACATGCAATAGAGTAGGTCATATGGCTAATCAATGCAGATCAAGAGGATATCAGTCAAATATGCAAAGAAATGTTATTTGCCAAATCTGCAATAGGTCCGGTCATAATGCTAAAGTTTGCAGAAACAAGAATCAGGACAAAAGAGGTCCGGTGTATAATCAGAATCAAGACAAGGGTAAACAAAAGATGAATGCGGATGAGGTTAGGAATCAGATGAGCAAGATCTGGGTGAAGAAAAGTTCAGAGAATGTAGAGGTTGGATCCGCACCAGACTCTGGTGCTGATATTTCTTCCAGAAATTAAAAAGTGAGCTCAGGCTCAGGGGGAGACTCAAAGAAAATCTTGTTCCCCCAGCCAAACAAGTGGTGCCGGATGTGGCACAAGATGCGGATCAAAGGGTTTGTAGATATGAGTCTTGAGATACTTCAGTCAAGTTTTCAGAGGTCCGCATGGAGTTATGAAGAAGCTGTGATCGATCAAATAAGACCTGTTCAGGGAGATGCTCCGGTATGATAGAGGATTACAAAAAGGTCCGGAAAGATCCGGAAATGCACTATCTTGTTCTGCGGATTGGACAGAGTGTTTGGGATGCTCTTGTAATATGTTACCTCGATTTATTCATGATTGAAAGATCCGGATGATATTCTCAGATCAGAACCAATCCGGGATACTCCAAACTATCCAGACAAGGCAAACCGGAATGATGTAGGTGAAGCATTTATTGCAGACAGATATTAGGGTTCGCGGAGCAATTTAAGGGATTTCTCAAAGGTCATTTGCTCATTCTGCACTCGAGAAGAAGCGAAAAGTGGAGCTCTGCAACAAGGTTCATCAAGCACCAAGGATCTCCTGCCGAAGCTATTGCATAAAGAAATCAATCCAACCACTCCGTGCAAACCGAAGGCGCATAAGGTATTCTCTGTTTTTCATTACCTCACTGCAAATCTTTGAAGAATGGCTACTCCAAACATAGTTAAGATCTCTGATAGACCTCGCCCCTCATTCAAGAAACATCCCTACAAATCATTGGAGGTAGACCCACTAGGAGCCTTCTCTAGTGTTCCCCACGGAGTTTTACACACCGAAGACATTAGGGTTTACATACATGCAAACATTGAGGAATTTGGGGAATTCAAATTAAGAGACCTCTATCACAAGCAGCTGATTGACAATGCTTTTGAGCTTAAACCAGAGTATAAGGATATTCAGAAGAAATAATTTGAGCAATTTATTCATTTCCCCTGTTTTGAAGAGGATGAATGGGTCCGGTATGTACTGAGCAGAATGCATGACAACTTTCTATGGCTAGATAGACCCTGCAAGATCACAAAAGAGGCAATTAGAGCAGTAACTGGCCTATACTCTTCCGGAGGAGTACCTATCCTCAAATCTGTCAAGAACAACATTGTAACTGAGGCCACCGGATCAAAATTTGACAAAAGGGCAATGACCATTGAAGACATCTCCGATCCGGATATCAAATATGCATCAATGATAATAGGATACAAGATCTACCACTCCAGCAGGGAGAATTCTGTATCCGGAACTGCAATATACACTGCCTATGAGATGCTAAGAAAGAATGCAGAGTATGATCTCTGCGAACTACTGCTAAGCCAATTAATGGAAAATATACAGAAAATCAAGAAGGATAAGAAGAATTCCTTTAAGTATGGTACTCTGATTGTATGTCTATTCTTCTACTTCATGAATGAGCTACCCGGAACAAGTGGATGGGTATGGCAAAATGACAAACCTGTTGCAGTCCAGATAAGAGACTATTTGCATGGACTTGGGGATGCAAAAGCGAGAAATACAGCTCTATGGGGATACTTCAAAAACTTTCAGAGCATGATGCAAGCAAGAGAGAGAATTCCCCAGTCTCTCATTGAGAAATACAAGGACTCAGTGTGCTTTATGGTTGACACTGATCAGTGCCTAATGGAGGCAGTGGAGCCAAGGACTGTCTGGATCATGCCCATGGGGTATGAAGTTGATGAACAGATAGTGGAGCTGCATGTTCAACACATGCTAAGTCAGCCCAAAGATCCTAAGGCAGAAAGGTTTGGAACCTTTGAGGAGCTGAATGTAAAAATACATGTAGAACTCAGGGAACCTGAGATTAAAAGAAAGGTAAGAAAAGAAGTAGAGCACATTGCTCAAGGCCTAGGTATCTCAAAGGAGGCACTTGATGCCAGCCGGGAAAAGAGGAGGAAGGCCGAGGAAGAAGAGAAAAGCAAAGAAAGTGCTCCGGTTGAAACTCCCACCTGGACCAGATCATCAAAGAGACCTGCACCTTCCACAACCAAAAGTTCAAAACCGGAAGTTCAGGCATCCGGTAAGAGATCAAAGACAAAAGCCACAAGGGCTTATGGAAGCCAAAAGGATGAAGAGGAAACATAATCAGATGAGGGAGTAAGAGAAGTAAAGAAACAGAAGAAGAAAGGATCCGGTAAGCCCTCCACAGGCCAAGACAAGGATGAAATGGCAGAGGTAACTGTTGAAAAGCCCACTCTGTCACTAGAGAGCATAATCAAGTCGGTCACGGTGGATGGAAACCTTCAACCAATGACTGAATCATATGATGACTTCAGTGAGGCCGACCAAAAGACTCTGCAGGAGGCCACAGTAAAATATCTTAACATATATAATAAGGCTTTCATTGAAATAATATCTCTTATTCCTAAAAGCCTAGAAAAGGAAATGGAAGTAAGAAAGAATAATGCTCATGCTAAAGATCTTGAGATCCGGGAGCAGATAGCTATTCAGCTATATCCTCAAATTGATCCCAAGACAATGAACATTATCTTCAAGGACTGCAAAGATGAGTTCAGAAGCAAAGCCAGGATGAATCAACTCATGCTTGGCGAGACTGACAAAGTGGCCCAAGAAACAGAAGAGATCCTCCGGAAGGCCTTCAAAAGGTTCAATCTTCCGGTTGTAGAGGATTTAGGTACAGAAACAGCTGAGGACTTGGGACCCTCTGCTCCAGAAGAAGTGGCTCATGAACAAACTAGCATCTCTCCTCCGGTTTCCCCCACAGTCTCCGGGTCCAAAGAAGAAGAGCAATTACAGGAGAAGGAAGCAATGGTGAAAGATAAAGAGGTTGACAGTTCTAAGACTGCAGAAGAAAAGAAACATCTGTCTCCGGCAAGAGACACTGCACAAACTGTTCAACAGTTTTTGAGTAAAGAAACTTTAGAGATTGATGAACCGGAGCTTCTAAAAGGCCCATTTGATTTTGATTCTCTCTCTCCGGTACAAACAATGAAGATAGCTTCATTTGCAAATGCCAAGGCAAATGAAAAGCTCCTGAAGTCTCATATGGAAGACTGTGAGTTGATAGAGGCTGCTTCCAGAGTACTTGTGAAGATCATGCCATCAATCCAGATAGATCCGACAGCCTCCTCTTCCGGTAATCTAAAAACCTTAGTCAGCAGTGTTGATACACATTTTGATTCTTTAGAAAAATCAGCTGAAGAAAAGGTCCGGAAGGAATTTTTGGATAAAAGATTTTCAGAGATATTAGAATTAATCTCTAAAGATAGGAAGATTGTAAGCATTGGAATAAAGAGCTTAGAGAATGCTCTTAAGGATGGCGGTGACATCTACAAATTTTGCATATCCTGGTCAAAGGCAACAGCAGCATTTGACAAGAAAATAAAAGAGGAACAGGATAAGCTACAAAGCTTATCTCAAAGTTTTGATCCTCTCTCTTCCTCTATAATAAATCAAGAATGTCAGACCATTGCAGTCTTGAATGAAATAAAAAATCTTGAGAAGGAAAGGAAGAACATCACCAACCGGATGGGAGAACTTAGAAGGATTATAATCCCTAAGTTGGAAACAATGCATGAGGCCATCAGTGATGCTCAGACCACCGCCCAAACAAAAGATCCGACAGATCTCAAGCGGGCAGAAGCTTTTGCATTTTTGCTAAGTGGTCACATTTCAATTTTGGATAGAATGAAGCAAAGTTGGGCTACAGAAATGATCCAATTGCAGACATCCTTTACAGACATTCTTCAATACATGTAAGTATGTAAATATGCGGCTATACAGAGAAAATTTTTGAAAATTTTGGTGTGCGGACCCTACCCTTTGCCATTGATGTCAAAGGGGGAGTGAGGAGCAGTGAAAAATGAGGAATCCAACTAAGGGGGAGTTCCGAAAATTGTATATAAAGACAGAGCATCAGCAAAGGGGGAGCATAGTGAAAACACTTAGTCATTTTTCACTAAGTGTTGCCATCAATGCCAAAGGGGGAGATTGTTGGCAAGAGACACTATATGGATTCATGGTTGTTGTCATTGATGGCAACAAAGGTCATCCCACATATCCGCAAGTCATGATGTGCCTCTACCGGAAGTCAGAATAAAGAATGTTGTGGTCCGGTGAAGAAGAACAGAGCATGTGGCAAGGTCCGACAGATTGGTCCGGATCTCTCAGAAGAAGTGTCTTGGTGCAGTGCGGATTTGGGGAAGTCAAGAGGACTACCTTGAGTGGTATATTCCAAGAATTTAGCCTCCGGTGATGGACGAGGAAAAAGATATGAATGGTTGAGTACCGGATTCCTGAGAGACAGTGAAAACAGAGGAAGAACTGACTGGCAGAGTATCAGACTGCTTTCCGGATGGGTTACTATTGATGACAGAGGTTGTGAAGGCATGAATCATGTTTGGCCGACATGATTAATGATATCTACAAGTATATGCTTGATCCGCATTGCTTGGTGAGGAAGGATTCAGCCGACAGAATGAAAGTTTATAAGAAACTAGACTGTTCCGGATGCCGACTAGAAAGGTGATGAAATTACTTGTGCGGATATATATAGAGGATGGATTTAGTTGTGAAGGGGTTGTTGTTGTGGAGAGATATGCGAATAAGTCCAAATAAAGAGCAGGGGTAGCAAAAAGGATCCGGTATGTGAAAGATAGCAGAATAAAGAACAGAGGAAAGATGAAGTGCAGCAGATCAGTGTACTGAGCCTAACCGGAACTGAACTCCAGCATATACAGATGCTTCCAATCAGTTCAAGACTGTGATTCTCATCACTTTGTAGACAGTGTGTCTTCTTGTAGGCAGTGGGCCTCTTGTGAGCAGTGTGCTCGGGCAGTGAGCCCTAATTGGCAAGTGCCATCCTTGTAATTTCCTATTCTTCTAACAGAGAATAATTTTGGGTTAATCACCCCGTGGTTTTCTCCCTTAACAGGGTTTCCATGTCAAAAATACTGTGTCATGTGTTTCGTGTTTTATGGTTAATGTTTTATGTTTGATTTTATGCTGCATCAATTAAAAGAAAAGTTCAATAAAAGAAATAATTAGGATAACTGATTCACCCCCCCTCTCAGTTATCAACAACTCCATGTAGAGTTGTATTTTGTAGAATGGTGACAGAGTGAGATGATAGTAGAATGTTACAGAATTAGAGTGTCATATTGATTGCAGAAAGCAATGATAGATCAGATAAGATGAGTGACAGTTTTGAGACTTGAATTTTTGTGTGATGGTGCTTATTGCAATAGGGTAACCTCCCTGAAGTTGTATTTTTTCTTTCATAGTTGATGAGTAATGCCAGTGAGGCTGTGGAAGTGTATGCTAGTGAGACTTTGTAATTGGGAGTTTCATGATTAAGCCAGTGAGGCAATTTTGAGTTATTTTTCTTCTCCTTGAGGGTTTTCCACTTGTGAAATCTATTGTGTCATGGTCTCAATTGTTGAGTGATTCATTTGTCCTTCTTGCTTGAACATTCAGTCCTATTTGTTCAATATTTGATTCCTTGTTTTGATAAGACATATTGACACCATAATTACTTTTTCTCTTCAAGTTTGATAATAAGTAAATAAGTTTTGTTTTTGTTACAACACTGATTCACCCCCCCTCTCAGTGTTGTTTGCACTCCAACAATGGTCTCACTCATATGAGGTTTGAATGCATAGGCACTAAGATTTGTGGGTTGGTCTTCATCCTCATCATAACTTTCAGTATTAGTTGCTTAAGTGACAGTGGGATGCTCTATATCCCACAATTTGCTCAACTCTTCATCTTTTGAGATTTCTTCAAATTTTGCAGTAGCTTTTGGATCACCAAGATCCTTCCTCATAGACCAAAAGGCACTAATTTTTTAGTGTGACCACTGCTCCTATGTACAAGCATCTCTTAGAGTCTGTGGAATTTTTGTATACTTAGATTTTTTAGTAGCTCTTCTATAGAAATTGTTGTATCTCTTTTCTGCTAGTGCCACCTCTGCATCTCTCTATGTTTGTGGAATTGGATGCAATCCCATTATTTTTTATGACAATATTTCAAAAGAAATACCTCTTTGAGAAGTAGTTTCTTCCATGAATTTTCTGACCTCATCCCAAGAATTCTTGTTTCTCAACATTTCTAGCAGGGGTTTACTTTCATGTTGAATTCTAGTTGGAGCATTCTTATTGGCCTCAAGCCTTATTTTAAACACGTCACATGGGTCATACTTCCAGTGAGAGTCAACATCAATTTAAAAAGTTGTAAAATTTCATGTGCCACAATGAATGCTTTTCTCTCAAATGTGAACCCTCCACATGAAAAAGGTAAGGAAGGAAATATGCTCTTCTTTTGTGGACTAACAAAGTACAATTGATCTGTACTCTCCATTTGCTATATGTATTCCAATGCAAAAACCCTCTCTGTCAGATGTATTGGAAGTTTGTGGGGTTCTACTCCTGATCCATAAAATCTTAGGATAGTATATTCCTCCATGAAGTACCAGTCAACCAATTGTATTTCCTTTCCCAGTTGAATGTAATTTCTACAAGACTTGGGCAATCTAGGCATTAGAGTATTTGTAATGGCTTGATACAATGGAACTAAAAAGTAGTCCACAAAATGATTGTAGTTCTTTTGATTATGATACATCTTTATCTTATGGGTCTAATCAAGTAGTCCATTTTTATCTTTCTGAATTTAAAGCTTGTTGTCCTGAAACATCCCAACAAACTGCACTAGAAATAAATAGCACAAGTAGGTTGTGAACCTAAATGTCTTTCTATTGGAACTGGGAGTGGGAACTTTACTTTGACTTCATTTAATCATTAAAAACTGATGATGCATGGATTCTACAATGTGCTCAAGAAATCTAAATTTAGTAGGTGGATTGCATTGATGGAAATTGTATACCATTTCAAGGAGGCTTGCATCCACTTGACTGTTGTTATCCCATCCAAGGCAAAAAACTAGCATGGAAACTGTATCTTGAACCCATGATTTAAAAATATCAATTTTATAAGGAGGCTTATGATTCTAATTGAGTAGGGCACCATCCAATGTTAGAGATTTAAGAATTTTTTTTTATCTTTTTCACTAACTACTTCGTAAGTACTAGCAAGTTTTTCTAGGTTTATGTTGACTTTTCTACATTCTTTAACGGTAAAACCAAACAATTTGCTAAATTATTCTCCATTAATGGGAAGCATTACTTCCTGGCTATCTTTTATAACTATTGTCATCATAATTCTGGGCACAGACCATGATAAATTTAGGACAAGGGAAAACCTCAGGGAACATCAGGCGTCCCAATCCAACCACCCATGGTGTAGTCATTCCGCTAATTGTTATTGGTTTTTTTGTGTTAGGTTGCACTTGACATGCCTTATTATCCAATAAAAATCTAAGTGCTGAGGTAAACCTTCCAAAGATTACAGGGTCATAATATCATGGTAATCATCTGTAAAACTTGGGGTTTTAAGCAGTCCGATGTAGTCTGTTTTATCTCTTTCTTTGGTATTCCCAATTTTTGGTCTGGTAGTGCTGGTAGACATGCTTGTAAACACTCAACCCTAAACCCTAGTCCCCAAGATTAAAAAAACTGAAGTCTCAAGGACAATAGTAATAGAAATAGTAACAGGAATGAAGTATTTTTGTATTTCACTTACCTAGAAAAGATGAATACAAAGACTGGCATTGAGTAACTCTGTGGCATCGCACAATCAATATTAAAATTTCTGGTGTACTACAATCTCCTTAAGTCCTTGACCCTCTTGCTTCCAAATAGTATCAATTAAAATTTCTAAATGCTAAGTGCCAACTGTGAAGTAAGACGAGTTAAACATGTTACATTCTTTTATTAAAGTTATAAATTTTATTTTATTCTCAAGGAAGTTAATTTTTTTTAAAGTTATTATATTCTATTCTATTCTTCACTTTTAGTACAAGTTTGTAGTTGTAGTTGTATTGAGTACTCCCACTTCAAATGAAATTTAAGGATGACATGCAAGTCTACAGCCTGAATTAATAATTTAATACAACATGTACGTCGAGTGGTGGAATTGAAAACTATTCTATAATCTCAACTGTTGATCTTTTTAAATCTAATGGCTCTTGATTGATTTTGAAGGTTTGAGTTTGCAAGTCTAACGCTTTGGACTTTCGTTTCAAAATTCAACTTATACAATCGTCCATCTGGCATCAAAACATTCATTGAATAGTGAAACATGGTGCTAAAGTCTGAAGCTCCCTTTATACATGAAGTCAGGCCCACTTTGATGATATAATATAGGTTAGATATATTATATAATAATTATAATTAATATTATATAAAATATTATAATATAGGTTAGATATATTATTATAATATATTATATAATAATTAGAATTATATATCATATTATATAATAATTATATTATATTATATATATAATAATTATTCATCCGTTGATCTTTGTAAATCTAACGGTTCTAGATTGATTCTGAAGGTATGAGTTCGCAAGCCTAGCGCTCTGGACATTTCATTCCAGAATTCAACTACAGCCTTCCAACAATATATTGGATAATTATTAGATATATAATTATATATATATAATTATTATATATAATTATATTAGATATATTATAATATAGTATATAATATATAATATCGATGGTAGTATTTTAAGGTGCCCGACTAATAAAGATATAATGGTCCAGCACACTGCACAACTTTAAAGTGTTTGTCCTTCATTCGAGGTTGTGATATGGCATTGACATGTAATATTTGTTAGGGTCAGACGACAAAAGATATTAATTAAATGAAAATAAAGAATAAATAAAGGAATGAAAAATACACAGAAATAACAATAGTGAAAGACAAGTTTTAACGTGGTTCACCCAAACTCGGGCTACATCCACCAATAGAGAGTCCAATATTATTATCTAGTAAATCAAATTGATTACAACCAACAATCCCCACAACTCAATACCACTGTAAAATGCTACAATATAATCATAAGAAACCCTAACCCTTAGCCTCTTTTATCAAGCCTTATGTCGATTACAAAATAGAGTTTTTTTATGCCGGCCAATGAAAAAATAACTCCTGGTGCCTTTATAAAATAATAAAAAAACTGTGAGGTTTTGGGGGTGTTTCCCCCAAGCCCCCACGGGGGCACTGCCCCTCGACCTACGCAAGGGGTGATACCCCTAGACCCTGCATGGGGCACTGCCCCCAAACCCTCGCAAGGGGTGCTGCCCCTTGACCCCATTAAATAATTTGGGGGGAAACCGCACCGATAAAAGTGGGGTAAATTTAACCTTAGAGTCTGATTAGGCTCCATATAACAACAATATTGAAAAGATTAAGGTTTGGTCTTGATCGAACGACTGATATTAAAAGGATGTGACCGTTTGCACTTTGCAGCATGCTATGTTTAATTGAGAAATAAATGAGGTGATGACAAAAAAAAATGGATTTCTTCCTCCATTTTGAAGTCCATTATGCACATTGCAAATGCAATTCTAAGCATACTAAAGACTGAAGACTTTTGTGAGTTGAAGTAGGTTTTGACTAAGTAGCTGGTGATTGCAACTTCAAAGTTCGGGTGTGGGGTGACTACATAAACTGGTATGTTGAATCTTGATCAATAGGGATATCTTTGACTTGCATAAATTCATTGAACATTGAGGAAAACCAAATTGACTCCCCTTCCCAAGTTTTTAGAATTGTCAAGCCCTCACCCCCTTTTTCCTTGTAGCCTATCCTACTCATTTTGCTTGTAATCATGAGTCAGAGGTCCAGCTGTGGGGGTAAAATGAAGATGGATTTATCCCAAGACCTTATAAACCAACTCCCAAGATCTTCTAAAAAATATAAACATGCCCAGGGTACTGGGGAATTGATAGATAGGTTTAATGAGTTTCATAATTACATTAAGGATGCAATCCTACCAATAGGAGGGTGGGAGCGATTTGAGTTTGGATACAACCGTCATGCCCTGGAAAAACCCATTTCACACATTTGGGATTTGGGTTTAGGGAAATCAGTTGTCCCCAATGTATTTGTAAATGTTGACCTCATTCAGCAATTAGCTGGAGGTACGATTCAAACACTCAAGTGCTATCAAATTATGAGGGTTAGCAACTTTTCTATCTAAACAGAGAATTGATAATTGAAGTGTTTGGTATAAACCCCCTGGCCCATGAAAGAATTGTTGTTGAGGAGCTAAAGAAGGAATACAACAAAAACATGAAGGCTTACAGAACATACAAGTTACCTCTTCACAGGCCAAGAAGCATGGGCAAGCATTTGAAAATATGTGACATGAAACAAAACCTTTCAACATTGACATGTTTGAAGACTAATTTGTGAAGACTTACTATGCCCTTTGTCAAGTTTTTGGGACCGATTATAATCCCCTGATACCAAATCATTTATTGGTCATGATTGTTGATATACAAGATAAATACTAGTATAGAAGATTTGATTGTGCTACATATTTGGTTGAACAAATCCATAAGGAATTGGTAGGATTCAAACAGGGAGATAACGCCCCCACCTTTTCTAGGTAATCCTTATGTCATATTTTATTGTACTGTGGGAGAAGATTCTAGGGCAGTGAATTACAAATCCAACATCAGACCAAGGATGAAGATCCTATGCACATTCAGGGTAGAGTTCACTTATGGGACTCATTTTGCAGAAATGCGAATTACCTGGTGTTTGAGGAGCATTTTGCACAAAGGGTGTTGGGACTATTAGGATAGGAGAGGCCTAGACTCTCCAAGGAGATAATGGACTTGCTAAGGCCTTTGGAGAGAAAACTAGATGGTGTGATTGATCACAATTGGGGTGATTGGTTACTTTACAAGAATATAACTATAATCAATGTTTATGGGGCAAATGTCAGACCCCACTTATTGCCCAAGAATGTGCCAAGTAGGGTTGTATTTTTGGAGATTATGTGGCAGCTGAATGAATCTGATAAGTTTCACTTGAGAAATAGTAAAAAGGGGACTTTCCTTACTTCAAAAATTAGTTTCCTTGGTTTCTTTATTAGTGCTAAAGAAGGTTTGGAGGCCTGCTTGGCAAAATTGCAACAATACAGACTGCCCACAATAGACCATAGGAATTATGAACTTGAGCACTTTATTGACAATGTAAGGAGAGGGAAACACAAATCAAGGTTCCAACATTGTTTCGATGAGCAAGAGGATTTGCTTATAAATTATGTTTTAGAGGCAGAGATTAAATTGAGAAGAGAAAATCAGGGTCTCATTCTCCTTGGAGAAAGGCAGAGGAAGTTAAACAACCCTGCATATAATGGTGCCTTCAGTGAAATTGTTGATCATATTCTTAGGATGCAAGTGATGTTGGAACATGTTGAGGAACTCAAATTTGTAGCCAAAAGGAAGCCAATGTCCCCTAAGAAGCAACAACTACCTGAGGAAAATATTGAAAAACCTGCTCAATCTATGGTTGAGGAGGTTGCAGGAGAGGCATGGAGTTCACTTCCTCCCCTTGAACCAACTGTTGAAAATCAACCTTTAGTTGATTACTCCTTGATAGAGGAGGTTGAGGAAAACCAAATTGACTTTGATGAGGTGCAACAGGTGTTAAGTTCACCTCTTAGGAATGAAATACATTTGCCAATGCCTCCCCCATCAAGAACTTTACTAAGCTTGCAAGAAAGTAGTGTAGCTGTAAAAGATGTCAGGGCATTGGCTTGCAAGGAATTTCTATCTAATGATGAATTCATTAAATCAAAGGAATTTAGAGCTTTACTCATGTAGAGGAAGTCTGAGATGTACCTGAAGAAGTTGAATGAGGAATAGGGTAAAGCTGAAAATGAGGATAAGGTGGCAATTGTTCAGAGGGTTTTGAAGGAAGTTGACATGGATGTTAGTAGCATTACCCCTAAGGAAGGAAGAAGGTTAGTAAAGGAAAGTGGTTTATTGCTCTTGCCAGGATGGGATATCTCATCCTCTATTGCTATGGATACTATTAGAAGGCAAGATAAATTTGATGATGAAGAATTGACACATGAGCAAGTAGAAAAATTGTTTGGAGTAGGTTTTAATGCCAATCATGAGACTTTGGCTATTTGGGCTATAGTTTCATGTGATAATAAACCACAAGTGGTAAGGGATATAAATGATCTCACAAGTAGTTAATCAGGAGAAGATTAAATGACACCACTGCCCCTTAGGCTGCATCATTGGTGGTAGCTATAGCAAAATTTAGTGAAGCTATAGCAAAGAACCTACAAGTAGAACTAGACAAATAGAGGGAGGATTATGTGAAGCTATTACGAGTACAAAAATCTCAAATCACTTGTTCCTTCCACTAGAATTGAAGTCTTATCAGCACCTTCTGTGTCTATTACAAAGAGTTCATCATGATATGAAGGAGATTCTATTAGTGTTACTGAATTACAAGAGAATTTGAGAAGGAGCAATAGTCTAATTGACAAACTCAAAGAAGAACACAAAAGTGAACAAGTAGCTCTAATTAAAAACTTCTTGGATCATTAGATGAGTAAAGTGTTGAATAAACTAGATGATGCATGGGTTTGTCTAAGTAATTTGGAAAAGGCAATTGAAAGCCACACTATCAATGAGTCAACCTTAAGGGATATTCTAGGTACTTGGACTCCCCGTGTGCATGTGATGAATCATATTTATAATAGTGCCAGTGTAGGTTGTGATGTGCCAGATGGAGTGATTAGTACACATAAAGTCATAGGCATTTTGAATGAAGTATTTGCTTTTCATGATCAACTTGATATAATGCTAAAGGACAAATTTACTAGCTTTAAGTCTCTTGAAATGTATTCCCTACTGCCAGTTTGTACTAAAAATGGCACTGAAAAGTCTCTATTAGATTGGAAACCGTAATTTGGCAGCATAGTTCCTAACTCCATCAAATCAATCATCACTGAGAGCAAGATTGATCATGTGCAATGTAATGTTCAAATGGATAGGCTACTAAATTTAGAATCTGGCTTGAGTATTTTCATAAAAGAAACTAAAATATCATTAGACACTAGGTACACAACTTATATGCAAAGAGTTGATAAAATTTTGAAGTACAACTAACCAGCAAAGGAGGAATATAATGTATGGGTGTAGAAGTATGCGACGTAATCACCATTTGGGTAATTTTATGTCTAGTCTATGTTTAGAAGCAATAAATTATAGGTAATTTTGGTTTGTGTAGTGTGAGTACTTTTGTATGATGTATTCTCCCCAATAGAGTTAAATGATAGAATGCAAACTGCTTATGCATCAGAGCATATTATCAAGTTATCGCCTTTTGTGTTTTTTGTAACTGATGATTAAGAATTTGAGAATTAATACAATTAAGGATTTATAAATTATTACTTCTCTCATGATGAATCTTACTAGCAGTTTTAATTATTTCTGATAACTTATAACTTCTAGAGTCACTTAAATTAGGTTTAGAATAAGGTTTTGAATTTTAATCTAATCAGGGTTATGGTTATGTTTATACTTTATAAATCTCGTTAGTGTTACATTTACTATTTTATTTGTGTACCAAATTATGATAAAGTCACTTAAATTAGGTTTAGAATAAGGTTTTGAATTTTAATCTGATCAGGGTTATGGTTATGTTTATACTTTATAAATCTCATCAGTGTTACATTTACTATTTTATTTGTGTACCAAATTATGATAAAATGCCACATGTTAGGAAAGTACCTTTGGTGGCACATTGGAATTCATTCTACAACCAAAGGTTTAAGGGACACATGGCACCTTATCGCACCGTCGCAACTTTAAGTTTTTGGCTTAAAGTAAGGCTACGATGAGGCAAATCCTTGCGATAAGACAATAGAGACCGCCACATGTTAGAGGCTCAGAGGGGATAACTTATTCTAAACCTTATTAGATTACAATTTAAAACCTTATTCTAAACCTTATTATCTTTATCATAAATTATTTTATTATCTGATAATAATGTAATATGTGATAATAATTATAATAAATATATGATAATAAGATTCTAAAGGTCAGTTCCTTGTTAAATGGCTTAATCTAACCTTGTCTAGAGAAAAGAGGTAGCAACAACTAAAATGAATGTTTAAAACAAAGAAGCAATACACCAAGATTAAAATATATTATCCTTGAAGATTAAATTTAATAGTTAACAAAATAAAATTCATACATCAATCACAATGTAGGGAGTAACTAATCATCCAAAAGTAATAACAAAATTTTGATAGAAACACAATTCTACAACTTCATATGTTAATTGAATAATAACTAATAGAATAAAATAAACACATCAAAAATAATGTAGAAAGTAATTAATCATCCAAAATAATTATAATAATAGGATAGAAACACATTTTTGATCAGTAAACTGCACCATGTGCAGGAAATTATATTAATACAAAAATATTTACATTTGGTTCGAGCCTAGAGGGCTCTTTGTAGATTAATACAAGAGCACTCAATTGTGCCAAAAAACAAAAGCACTATATAGTGCCAATAAAATTCCCAAAATTAGCCCTCTAATCTACCAACCCAGGCTCCAAAAACACATAGCACCAAAGAGGCTTCAGGGTACCATAGAAATCCCCAGCCCCTTGACTCCTTGAAAACTTGCCACCCTACCACCCCAATGTGGCAATTACTAAAAAAGTGGCCCCAGGAGCCCGACCACTCCTAGGGCCAGTAGAATTCCCCCGCACTCATAGTGTCTGCGAAGTGATCAATCCATACCGAAGTCTCCTCTCTGTCCATTACAAGTGCCCACTGAAGAAAGTCTCTCCCACGAGCTGCCCAAAGCCTATGCCTTCCCAGTTACTTCTCATTCATGTTTAGTAGGAACAACTCCTAGTTAAACCCTCCTCTTCCTCCTGCAGCTTCTCTAGGTCTCTCAGCCACGGGATCCTGACCCCCAATTCTATAAAAATTGCCACATCTACATCTTCCAAAAGAATATCCAGAGTGAATACCTCCCATAGAATCACCAATTCATCCACCTTTGCCTCTCCCAGGTCAAACAAAGAAGCCAAAAAGCATGAGGAAATGTCTGTATTTACCTTGTATCTGTCCTCCGGGACCAAGAAGTCTTTACCCAAGACCATCTTCATTGCCTCAAGGAAGAGTCTGTTCTGTTTCTTACAAATGATCATCAGTTTGTAATTTGTGATACGGCCTAGAAAGGCGACCTGGCGCTTATTGCAACAGAGCTTTATGAGAGTCTCCATCCTACATTTTGAGCAAGCCAACCGAGTTCTATTTTGCTAGAGATCTCTAGGATTTAAAGGAAGTTCATTAATGAACACACGCCTCAGGTGAAAGATGCATTTATTCATTGTCTAGATTTGCATAGCATTAATTGTTAGCTCGTGTGAGGGTCGTCCGACTTGTTGGGACTAAAATTCCCAAGATGCTATTTGGCAAATATTAAGTTTTAATCATCCAAATATTTCAGTATGAGAGCATATATAGAAATATCCACAGTTGTTTTTAAGCAGAAATTAACAATTGAGCTGATAGAAATATTTGGATTTGATCTATCTTGATCAAACCGTGTTGAATGTTAACAAAAAATAGCGTTAAGTACCAGAATTGAATACGGGTGAATTCCTTGTCGAAAATGAATAAGGGTTGCTTTTTGAACCATCTTAAAATTCCCTGTATTTTGCAAGTTATGTATGTTTTGATAAAATACATTATGGTATGGGTTTGTATGTTTGTATATACAAAGTCGTTTGTATATACAAAGTCGTTTGTATATACAAAATCTCTCATATACAAGCGGTTTGTATGTTCTGTCATTGTATGATGCATGTGCTAAGTCCCTCGTATATCAGGTCATGGTATGGTCGCAAAAAGGAGTCATTGGGTTGATACATCATTTAATTATATGCATTTGGCTAACATTTTACTGCTCCATACAAAGTGAACCTGACGAGATTAAAAGTTGAAGTATATATTGTGTTGGGCCCATTGCTTGTATATTATGTTTGTATGTTTGGCAGAGTACAACATACAACACAATACATACAACTTAATATATATAGTGTGGAACTTAAATATTATTAAATATGGTGAAATCGTTGTATGTTTTGTGTCTTGAATGTTTCGGGTTATACAAGGCTAATATACATACCGTGGAATTGAAATGTTTATAAATTAAAGTTAACTTGTTGTATGTATCACGCCTTGTATGTGTATGCTTTCAGAAACATACAATTTAAATATACATACATCGCTGAAATACTATGCCCACATACAAGCCGAAACCGAAATAATTGTGAAATAACGATAAGTCTTTGTATGATTCGCATTTGTATGTTTTGGGTTATACATCACTGCACACATACAAGGCGGAACTCAGGAGAAAATTAAATCAGGCTAAAGGGATGCATTGAGACTTTATGTACATCAGAGGTTGCACATACAAGTCGGGACTGAAAAGTTCAAAGTTTAAGTGAATAGTTATTTTAAATCCATTGAATGCACCTTATGATTGTTTAAACATATAAAGCACGGCTACATACAATGCAGAATCCAAAAAGATTAAAGTTTATATAATGTCATGTATCTTCACTTAATGTATATCCGATATACATTGCTTTATACATGTCGGAATCAAAAGAGAGTAAGCTGCGGTTTATAAAATGGTTGGAGTTCGAAGGGGATATACAAGGAACTTTGTATGTATTTTTGTGAGAGATACACACCGATACACATAACACAGACCCCAAAAGTTATTAAAAATGAAACATCCATTGTATGTTTGTGATTTGTACCTATCAGACATACATTGCCCATATACAATGTAACATACAAGTGGCGGAACCGAAAGGGTTATTAAAAAGAGTTAAGCGCTTGTATATTCAATGCTTTGTATGTAGAGAACATACATTCTTCGGGATACAAGCTACAGATACAAAAGGATGTACAAGGACCGGATGCAAAGGAAAAGTTAAATGTTAAAAATTCTTTGTATGTTTTAGCGATTGTATGTTGCAATAAACATGTCAAATATACAAAGAAAAAGAAAGAGAAAAGGCGGGAAGTTTTTTCAACCTGACTGCGAGGTCACACCAATGAAGGAAACCCTAAAAATGACATTTAATCTAAATGTTTAATATATTCCTCTAACATTTGAAATATGGATTTTTGCAGGATATACACAGTGGGATTAAACTATAAAACACCCACGAAAGGATCTTGAGGAACTAAATAAAATATCGATAAGGGAAGTAATTACTTAAATAAATACATTTGTTTAAATAAATTTGTTTGGATTGTTTGATCAGACATTAATTTGTGTTTTATCTGGATTTTTTAGGATAATGAAGAAACCCTCGAAGGATATTGGGCTGGACTATAATTAAAGACTCTTTCTACCCTGAAATGGTTATCCATTTGATGATTAGCGGCCAGTATTAAATTTCATAAATCTGTTTTATCAGAACTAATATTGTTGTTTGGTTATCAATCGTCACAACCATTGTAACTGGTCTACAACTTGTATGCCTCTCTTTATAAGAGATGACCAAGACTGGAGGAGGGGGGATATTATTATATAAGGGGATAGAAGAGGAGATACTAGAGATTAGATTTGAACGGAAATGCTAGTTCATTTTTAATATATTTTATTTCTGGTAGATCATGTGCAAGGATTCTCTAATGAAGTCAAATCTGTAAGCATGAAGTAGTGAATGCAAAATTTCGGTATCAATTATTTGTTAAATTTGTTCAATTATATGACTGTCTCCTTTCAAAGTTTTCTTTGTTATTCAATTTGAATTATCAAGTATAGCTTCAAGTTGTCTATGCACATTTGCCGTTATAGTGTGATAAGATTAATTGGTTTCTATTTTCAGAATTAAATCCTTTGAATTTATCACAGTAACTCAGAAAACATTGTCATGGATCTGTAAGAAGAGTCATATAGTTAGGGTTTGTATTCTGTCTCTAGTTTTTAATAAATCTATTACAATTGTAGTATCATTTTGATAGGTTCCTTCAAGCAAGAATTAAATCCTTTCAGATGAATGCAGGTAATATTTTGTCAGTTGGATATATGTAAGTATGGAATACTAACTATTTCCTTGTAGGGTTGTACAAGTTACATACCTATCTTTTCGTGCCAGATAGTTCGAGTTTTTACCAAACAAACAGTCATTAATTTCATGATTGCACTGACTCTATATTCAATAAGGCACTAGTCTATATCTTTCATTTTCACTTATACAAATTCACTTTAGATTTACTTAGTCAGATTGCATTATTGTTTTAGCATTCCAATTTAGATCATTTAGAATTAATTTGCTGTCTTTTCATTTGTTTTATAATTTATGCCATTATCAATAGTTAGATTAATTCTGATTAAAGTAGTGATCATATCTTTATTTGCTTTATTAATTAGAGGTTTACCCGCCTAGGTTTGGCAAAGCCTAAAGTGAAGGGGGTTTAGCCATATCTACCCTGTGTCAATTAGCTAAAAATGTCAAGAAAGCCTGGCAACCTCTTAGGGTTAACGACTTGCATTTTTGAGACCTAACAGAATTGGCGACTCTGCTGGGGACAACACATAGGTAGTAGACCATGTTATTAGAGTTAGAGAATTAAAACGTATAACTTTGTTGGTGGAAGGAAAAACCCAGAAGATTGATTAGTCCTCTAAATAGAGGTGGCGACTCTACACTAAACTTAGATTGCTTTTCTCATAAAAGTGTCATAATGGATGGTAGGAGATCTAAAGTTGATGGTAAAAAATTGCAATCATCGCCACCTTTAAAGGCTCCTACTAAGAAGACTGGGATATCAAGTCAGTCTCATAATACTAATAACCAAATCTCTCCAGATGATACCTCAGAACATACACTAATAATTCATAACAGCTTCACTCCCTTGCATGAATCAGATGAATTCCAATCCAACAATCAGTATACTCAGTCTGATCATAACAAATCTGATGATGTCCTTGCATGATACAAACCCTCCTTTCAGGAACAACTTGACAATCAGACTCAAATTATGAGAGAGATAGACCAAAATCAAGCAGAACATGACTACCAAGCGTCACTACAACAGGGTGAAGAAGCTCAAGATGAATTCATAGATTAGGTAACATCCATGCATAGTTAGCCAAAAGACATGAGAACTGAGGATCAGGTGCAGCAAGAGGTGCTTAAATTACAGAAAAAAATTAAGTTGGCTAGATTGAAAGAAGAGGAAGTAAAGATGAAACAAGAACTACAACAAATAGAATCTAGAACTAATGTAACTAGTTCAAAGTATGTACCTCCCCATAGGTAGGGTGGACATGTTCAAATAAGCAATCAAATAGGGTTACATCAAAATGCAAGTAGTTCACATACTTCGGTAGCACCACATGTTAGCCATGCTCAACAAAATATTCCACCTCAAAATCTAAGACCATCCAATGCACACAACCCATCTCAGCATATAGCTAATTCTTATCCACCACCTGGTCATCACCATATTCCATCTCACCATCAAAATGTAAATATGGCATCTCACAATACATACAATAATCCTCCTCTACAAAATAGGCAAATGCAAAGACCTCCACCTGTAAATACTAGGAATGTTCACCAACAACATCCACCGCCAGGGCATAGACTTAACAATCAACAACCGCGACCTCCCCCACAATAGAATATGTATCATCAATATGCCCAACCCAATATGTATCCTCAACCTCCATTTGGATACCAATATTATCTGCCATACCCAAATATACCTCTTAATTATACAAGTATGGCCAGACAATTTGATTTCACTGGATGTCAGCTATATCCTTATCCCATGGATAATAGTTGGAGAAAAAATGTCCCTAAGTTTACAGGAAGTAGTGAATTGATTGCTGAAGAACATATCAAAAGATTCAATGCTTTTATGCAGGATATTGGTAACAAATATGAAGATATAAAAATGAAACTATTTATGATATCTCTTACTAATGAAGCAAGAGACTGGGTAAATAGCTTACCAGACACTTCAATATATTCCTTGAGAGACTTCCACGATCAATTTTTAGAACAATTCAGAAATCAATGTGCCGCAGAATTTGCTCTTCATGAACTAATAACTATTCAAAAATATCAAAATGAACAGGTGTATGATTTTAATTTGAGATTCACTAAATTGTATAACAAGGTCCCACAAGAATCCAAATTGAACAACCAAGTAGCCCTTAGCATATACTTGAAAGCATTTGACCTGAAGACAGGTTATGAACTCAGGAGCAAAGGTCCTAGAACCTTGGCAGAAGCACAAAAAATGGCTTTCACTATTGAAAACAATAAAAAGGCTGTTGGGATGATCGGAAAAAGAGACAATATAAGAGTTCCTCAAGATCCTAATCCTCCTGCAAACAAACAAGAATACTCACATAAGAATGAAAGACCAAGACTCCATGACATGCCATATCATACAAACTGGAAAGATGGAAAGCCCGTGGATACTAATAGGAGACATAACTATGGAAACGACACCCTTGACCCTTTGAAGAAAAGTGGAATCCATATGACAGAAAATAATCCATGGTGTATGCCCTGTAATTTGCCACACTCTCCTGATTATTGTGTGGTAGCACAATCAATACAAAAAGATAAGATATCTTATAACCCTGAGATGGATCATCACACCATAAATATGTTGGGTGTCACACCTTTCATGATTGAAGAAGATTATTCGTCCGATGAGGAAGTAGGGTATGAATATGATGTAGGAGCACAAAAATACAATGTGAACATAGGATAACAAGAAGTGTTTTCTGACCATGGAGAAAACTTAGGAAATTGTGGATATGACCTCAATGCAACACAAAGTTATAATTGGCAAAAACCTTTTGAGGAAGATAGAAGTGCTTTAACACTAGTTGCAGTAGCACAAGCCAAAAATAGCTATAATTTGAGAAACAGAATAGTAAATGCTGAACAAGGAACTCCCAGAAGTGTATTTATAAAAAAATCAGACTTCCGGTAAAAATGATAAAAGTAAAGCTGAGAAAACACCTCATGATATACCTCCTATTGACACACAGAACAAAAAGAAGGACAACACAAAAACTAAGGAAAAGGGGCAAACAAAAGTTGATAGGTTAGAACTAAATCCTTCATTTGATATTGCTCAAACTGTTTCTCAAATAAAAATATCTGTGCCACTTCTAGAAATGATAAAGGTGGAAAAATATAAAAACATAGTGGTGAAGATGATATCAAATATATTAGACAAGAGACTTGAACAACATAGTCCTAAAACGAATATACAACAAGAATCTATCAAAATACCTGAGGTATACCTAGGTGAAACATTAATGAAAAATCCATCTCAAGTAGATCCATTCTATATTACCTTGCTAATAAACAACAAATTAGTCAGGAATTGTATGCTTGATTCAAGAGCAACAGTAAACATAATGCCCCTGGCTGTTATGAAAAAGTTAGGAATGTGGGTGGATACTACATTTGGTAAATGTTATGCAATGGCTAACAGATTTGTCCCTATTGTTGGAATTATGAAAGATGTTGAGATAAAATTAGCATCTCATCCTGAAGCTTCTTATAAAATTGACATCACTATGGTAGATATCCCACCTAACTATGGAATGTTGTTATCTAGACAATGGACTGCCATGGTAGGGGGAAGTGTACAATTAGATTTATCTTATGCTACTATCCCATTGGGAACACATGCAATTAAACTCTATAGGGAGCCAAGGTATGAGGACATTATAGAGAAAATTGATCCAAATCAAATGATTTGTTTCTGTGACACAGACCTTAGTACGTTCAGGGTGAAAGAACAATCTAAATTGTATAATACAGACCCAATTCATCATGAAGCCCAACGTGATGAAAATGGTGTATGGACCATGTATTTTGATGGTGCATGCAGTAAGGTAGGAAATGGAGTCGGGGTATTGTTTATATCACCATCAGGAAAAACATTCAAATATTCTTTTTCTTTGAATTTTGAGTGCACAAATAATATAGCTGAATATGAAGCACTTTTAATTGGGCTAAACATTGCTAGAAAACACAAAATCAAATTGTTACAAGTATATGGAGATTCTGAGCTGCTTATTTCACAAGTCAAAGGTAAATATTCCTCAAAAAACAAAAGACTGAAACAATACAGAAATATAGTCCTTGATGATATAGAGTTGTTTGATGCTTTTTCAATAAGTTGGATAGATAGGTCAAAAAATATGATGGCTGATTTCCTTGCAAACATAGCTTTGAAAAGGGATGACATTACCTTGACAGGTATTTCAGAAGTTGAGCTTAAAACTAGACCAACTATCCCAGACAACATATATAACTGGCAGGTTTTTGACAGTGATGCTGATTTACTCAAATTCCTGCACTGTATAGATCAGTATGAGAATCAAGAAATTGATTTTAATGCTTTTGTTGAAAAGGATGATGGTAAAGAGACTTTATTTGGGAAAGAGATTGTCTAGCTTAAAACAAATAAAATTCCAAAGGGCTTAGTAGCATTAGAAAGAGTTTTTGATGCAAATGATCGATCCATTACCAAAGAAATAACAATAAAGGAGGATGATGTGGAAGAAATAAATTTGGGAACTGAATTAGCACCTAAAAAGGTCTACATTGGAAAGAAAATAACCCCTACAATCAGAAGCATGTTAGTTACATTATTGAGAAAATATAAACATGTGTTTGCCTGGTCTTATGATGATCTTAAAGCATATAGGGAAGATTTGTTCCAACATGAAATTCCACTTAAATCTGATGCTAAACCCTATAGACAAAAACAAAGACCCATCAACCCTATGTTTAGAAACTAAAATGCACGAGGAACTTACAAAACTCTAGGAAGCTGGCATAATTAAGCCTATTAGGCATTCATCCTAGGTCTCGAATCTTGTTCCTGTTAGGAAGAAGAATGGAGATATTAGACTTTGTGTCGACTTTAGGAATTTGAATATTTCTTCCTTAAAAGATAACTATCCGTTACCCAATATGGAAGCTTTACTGCAGAGAGTTACTGGTTGTGAGTTATTATCCATGATGGATGGGTTCTCCGGATACAACCAAGTAAAGGTTAAAGAATCTGAACAATATAAAATAGCATTTACAACCCCATGGGGAACTTATGTATACATGAGAATGCCATTTGGCCTTACAATTGTTGGAGCCACATTCCAGAGGGCAATGGACGTTGCTTTTGCAGGTCTAATAAATGATATCATGGATGTATATCAGGATGAACTTACTGCATACTCAAAAAGGGCTGAGGATCATGTGAATCACCTTGAGAAGATATTTATCAGAGCATTAGAATATGGTGTTTCCTTGAACCCCCAAAAGTGCAAATTTGCAGTTATAGAAGGGAAATTGCTTGGGCATATAGTATCCAAAGATGGAGTTAGGATTGATCCTGAAAGAGTAGATGCAATAGATAGAGTTCCTATCCCAAAGACAGTCAAAGCCATACAATCATTCTTTGGACAAATAAACTTTGTGAGTGTAATGTCCCCTTCTATGCAGTTCAACTTTTTTCGTACCTTGCACACAAATTCAACTTGCACAAAGAGAACATTAGGACATAATTCATTTCTATATCTTATAAATTCATATTCTTCTATTATTCATTAAAGTTAAGATCATATATCTTTGCATATTCCTATCACATTCATCATAATAAACATTTCTTCTTTTTCATAAGGATAGTGAGATAGG
This sequence comes from Cunninghamia lanceolata, assembly GCA_027924645.1. Lineage (NCBI taxonomy): Eukaryota > Viridiplantae > Streptophyta > Pinopsida > Cupressales > Cupressaceae > Cunninghamia > Cunninghamia lanceolata. The sequence continues at coordinate 1,296,818 of BSBN01000197.1, forward strand.
TATGAGTGACTATCATGGGCTTGGTATTCCTTTGTCTTAAATGGGAATAATCCACATCTTAGGCAAAGGCCTTCATATATCTTTGGGTGTGACCCCAAAGCCTTCATAAGTAATCCTTAGGTTTTACCCTAAGGCCTTCATATATAATCCTTAGGTTTTACCCTAAGGCCATATTAATCTTTAGGTATTAACCCAAAGCCTTCTCCTTAGGTTATTAGCCTAAGGCCATTAATAATCTTTAGGTGTTACCCTAAAGCCTTCTCCTTAGGTTATTAGCCTAAGGCCATTAATAATCTTTAGGTGCTACCCTAAAGCCTTCTCCTTAGGTTATTAGCCTAAGGCCTTCTCCTTAGGTGATCAGCCTAAGGCCATTAATAATCTTTAGGTGTTACCCTAAAGCCTTCTCCTTAGGTTATTAGCCTAAGGCCTTCTCCTTACGTTATTAGCCTAAGGCCATTAATAATCTTTAGGTGTTACCCTAAAGCCTTCTCCTTAGGTTATTAGCCTAAGGCCATTAATAATCTTTAGGTGCTACCATAAAGCCTTCTCCTTAGGTTAGTAGCCTAAGGCCTTCTCCTTAGGTGATCAGCCTAAGGCCATTAATAATCTTTAGGTGTTACCCTAAAGCCTTCTCCTTAGGTTACTAGCCTAAGGCCTTCTCCTTAGGTTATTAGCCTAAGGCCATTAATAATCTTTAGGTGTTACCCTAAAGCCTTCTCCTTAGGTTATTAGCCTAAGGCCATTAATAATCTTTATACTAAACATAAATTAAATATACATACAAATCTTGCATTTAATAATTATAAAATAAGCATGTTAAATATACTTACCTGCTGAAACTTTTATTTACCTCTTATTCTTTTCTTTGTGCAGATTTGATTTATTATGGAGCTCTTGATTTATATTGGTTGTTTTGGATTGCTGGGTCTATCTTTCGTTGTATTCTCTTATTGTTGAACTTATAATTATATTACCGAATTTTCTTTTCTTCTGATGATGTTTTCCTTTTATCTCACAACCTTTATTTATTTCCCTTTCAAGGGATATATTCAAAGAGGTATGTCTCTTATTATTTTTATTACTTTATATTAATTCCTTTTTGTGGTAAAACTAGTTCTAACCATATGTAACTCCGTTATCATAAGAGGATAGGTTAAAAGATGTTTATTTATTTTATTTATATTTATATTATATCATTTATATTATAATAAATGATATATTATATATTTTATATTATTTATACTATATCATTCATATCATAATAAATGATATATGATTTATATTATGTTATCTGTATTTATATTATTAGATATATTTATAATATATTATATTTATATATATTGTTATTTATAATATGGATAAATTATTCATACAATAATATTATTTATTAAATAATATATAATGTATGTAATTATTTCTATCATTTGAAATAATATTTTACAAACCCTCTTTATCATGTTCAAATCTTTACTTTAACAGTGTCTTGATATGGGGACATGACAGTGAGAAGGTTCATACCAAACTTTGCAGAAATAATTAACCCTATATCTAGAATGTTGAAGAAGAATGCAAAGGTTAGTTGGATAGATGAATGCATAGAAGCTTTTGCCTCCATAAAGAAAGCAATTAAAGAAGCTCCAGTACCAAAATCTCCCAATTTTAATAAACTTTTCCAGATCTTTTCCTTTGCATCTTTTCATATAGTAGTGGCAATTATGTTACAAAAGAATAATGAGGGTTATGAGCAGCCTGTTTCTTTTTTCAATAAATCACTCCAACATGCAGAACTTAACTATGATATTACAGAAAAACAAGCTTATACATTGGTAAAAGATGTCAAGGCATTTAGACCTTACTTGGTTGGGGCTAAGGTGATAGCTTATGTACCAAATGCAGCAGTCAAAGATGTGTTCATGCAGAACGAGGTAATTGGGAAAAGATGTAGGTGGATAAATTGACTTCAAGAGTTTGATATAGAAATTCAAATCACAAGACTAGTAAGGGCACAAGGGTTAGCAAAACTAATGACTGAAACGAATCTTGAGGCTGCCCAGGTATGTACTATTGAAAATGAAGAGGACATGATAACAAGTATCAAGAAAACTCCTTGGTACACTGACATAGTGTATTACCTCAAGCACATGAGATGCCCTGAAGGATTTGATGATAATAAGAAAAGAACTCTAAAATTGCATGCTTCTAAATATGTGCTTATAGAAGGAGGTCTTTTTTGGAAAAATAATGATGGTATCTTATTGTTTTGTTTAGATGAAGAGCAAGCTAAATCTGCTTTGAAAGAAATGCATCAGGGAGTGTGTGGTGGCCATTTCTTAGCTAAAACCACAACACACCAGATATTAAGGGCTGGTTATTATTGGCCCAAGGTTTTCAATGATGCTTATAATTTTACTAGGAAATGTGAAGCTTGTCAAAAATTCTCTAGAAAATTAAAATATCAAGGTGCATTACCCCTAAGACCTATGCAAGTTGATGCCCCATTTCACCAATGGGGAATTGACTTTATAGGAGAAATTATGGAAAAATCAAGTGGCGGCCACAGATGGATATTGGTGGCCACCGACTATTTCACGAAATGGGTAGAAGAAGTGCCCACTAAACAAGCAATCAGCAAGGTTGTGATTAACTTCCTATTGGAAAACATTTTAACTAAATTTGGGGTACCCTTGAGGCTTATAACTGAAAATGGAATGTGTTTTAGATCAGATGAGTTTAAATTTTTTTGTAAATCTTATGGTATTACGATTTCATATTCTTCTCCTTACCACCCACAAGGTAATGGGCAAGCTGAGTCCAACAATAAAAGTATCCTGAAAAATTATAAAGAGAATGTTGGATAACAATAAGAAAATTTGGGATTCTAAGTTGAGATTAGCACTGTGGGCTGATAGGATCAAAGTGAAGAGAGCAATTGGCAAATCACCATTTGAATTAGTATATGGAACTCATGCCAGACTCCCGATGCACAACCTACTGCCAGTGTGTAAGTTTATTCTCTAAGAGGATTTGAATGTCCCAGAACCAATGGAGGAAAGGCTAGAACAACTAATGGAGTTGAACGAAATGAGGGAACAAGCAATACAACAAAATAAAAAAATGCAAATGCAGATGAAGTACCTATATGACAAAAAGGCAACATTCAAAAATTTGAGATAGGCGACATAGTGCTTATCTGGAATGCCAGAAATCAAGAAAAGGGGAAGCATGGAAAATTTGATGCCCTGTGGATTGGAGCTTTTGTCATAAATGGTAAGGTAGGGGAGGATTCATATTATGTACAGAATATGTTGGGTGAGGAGCAAGAGCTGCCAGTACATGGACAGTTTTCGAAACATTTCCTCTCTTGAAAAAACCTGAGAGAAAAAGAATTGCCAGTGCATGGACAATTCTGATTAAACTTTCTAAATGGTCTTTTCCATGCACAGTAGTTTAGAAGAATCAAATGAATTGCTTAAAGGTATCTCTTATCAGGAAATAAAAGTTTTTCATAAAGCGATAACCCAGGATCTCCAGCACCCATCATAGTTCACCCGTCGTAAAAGGCATTGGTCTGCTCCAGAAATCTGGAATCTTGCTATGCCCTCAAGGAACATGCATCCCTAGAAAGAGCCACTATTGGGACTGAAATTCTTAAGATGCTTTTGGCAAATATTAAGTTTTAATCATCCAAAGATTTCAGTATGAGAGCATATATAGAAATATCCACAGTTGTTTTCAAGCAAAAATTAACAATTGAGCTGATAGAAATATTTGGATTTGATCTATCCTGATCAAACCATGTTGAAAGTTAATGAAAAATAGTGTTAAGTACCAGAATTGAATACGGGTGAATTCCTTGTCAAAAATGAATAAGGGTTGCCTTTTGAACCATCTTAAAATTCCCTGTATTTTGCAAGTTATGTATGTTTTGATAAAATACATTATGGTATGGGTTTGCATGTTTGTATATACAAAATATCTCATATACAAAGTAGTTTGTATGTTCTGTCATTGTATGATGCATGTGCTAAGTCCCTCGTATATCGGGTCACGGTATGGTCGCATAAAGGAGTCATCGGGTAGATACATCATTTAATTATATGCATTTGGCTAACGTTTTACTGCTTCATACAAAGTGGACTTGACGAGATTAAAAGTTGAAGTATATATTCTGTCGGGTCCATTGCTTGTATATTATGTTTGTATGTTTGACAGAGTACAACATACAACACAATACATACAACTCAATATATATAGTGCGGAACTTAAATATTATTAAATATGGTGAAATCGTTGTATGTTTTAAGTCTTGTATGTTTCGGGTTATACAAGGCTAATATACATACCGTGGAATTGAAATGTTTATAAATTAAAGCCAACTTGTTGTATGTATCACGCCTTGTATGTGTATGCTTTCAGAAACATACAATTTAAATATACATACATCGTCGAAATACTATGCCCACATACAAGCCGGAACCGAAATAATTGTGAAATAACGATAAGTCTTTGTATGATTCGCATTTGTATGTTTTGGGTTATACATCGCTGCACACATACAAGGCGGAACTCAGGAGAAAATTAAATCAGGCTAAAGGGATGCATCGAGACTTTATGTACATCGGAGGTTGCACATATAAGTCGGGCCTGAAAAGTTCAAAGTTTAAGTGAATAGTTATTTTAAATCCGTTGAATGCACCTTATGATTGTTTAAACATATAAAGCATGGCTACATACAACACGGAATCCAAAAAGATTAAAGTTTATATAATGCCATGTATCTTCACTTAATGTATATCCGATATACATTGCTTTATACATGTCGGAATCAAAAGAGAGTAAGCTGCGGTTTATAAAATGGTTGGAGTTCGAAGGGGATATGCAAGAAACTTTGTATGTATTTTTGCGAGAGATACATGCCGATACACATAACACAGACCCCAAAAGTTATTAAAAATGAAACATCTGTTGTATTTTTGTGATTTGTACCTATCAGACATACATTGCCCATATAAAATGTAACATACAAGTGGCGGAACCGAAAGGGTTAATCAAAAGAGTTAAGCGCTTGTATATTCAATGCTTTGTATGTAGCGAACATACATTCTTTAGGATACAAGCTACAGATACAAAAGGATGTACAAGGACCGGACACAAAGGAAAAGTTAAATGTTAAAATTTCTTTGTATGTTTTAGCGATTGTATGTTGCAATAAACATGTCAAATATACAAAAAAATAGAAAGCGAAAAGGAGGGAAGTTTTTTCAACCCGACTGCGAGGTCATGCCAGCAAAGGAAACCCTAAAAATGACATTTAATCTAAATGTTTAATATATTCTTCTGACATTTGAAATATGGATTTTTGTAGGATATACACAACGGGATTAAACTATAAAACACCCACGAAAGGATCTTGAGGGACTAAATAAAATATCGATAAGGGAAGTAATTACTTAAATAAATACATTTGTTTAAATAAATTTGTTTGGATTGTTTGATCAGACATTAATTTGTGTTTTATCTGGATTTTTTAGGAATAATGAAGAAACCCTCGAAGGATATTAGGTTGGACTACAATTAAAGACTTTTTCTACCTTGAAATGGTTATCCATTTGATGATTAGCGGCCAGTATTAAATTTCATAAATCTATTTTATTAGAACTAATATTGTTGTTCGGTTATCAACCGTCACAACCATTGTAATTGGTCTAAAGCTTGTATGCCTCTCTTTATAAGAGATGACCAAGACTCGAGGAGGGGGGATATTATTATATAAGGGGATAGAAGAGGAGATACTGGAGATTAGATTTGAACGGCAATGCTAGTTCATTTTTAATATATTTTATTTCTGGTAGATCATGTGCAAGGATTCTCTGATGAAGTCAAATCTGTAAGCATGAAGTAGTGACTGCAAAATTTTGGTATCAATTATCTGTTAAATTTGTTCAATTATATGACTGTCTCCTTTCAAAGTTTTCTTTGTTATTCAATTTGAATTATCAAGTATAGCTTCAAGTTGTCTATGTGCATTTGCCGTTATAGTGTGATAAGATTAATTGGTTTCTGTTTTCAGAATTAAATCCTTTGAATTTATCATAGTAACTCAGAAAACATTGTCATGGATCTGTAAGAAGAGTCATATAGTTAGGGTTTGTATTCTGTCTCTAATTTTTGATAAATCTATTACAATTGTAGTATCATTTTGATAGGTTCCTTCAAGAAAGGATTAAATCCTTTCAGATGAATGCAGGTAATATTTTGTCAATTGGATATATGTATGGAATACTAACTATTTCCTTGCAGGGTTGTACAAGTTACATACCTATCTTTTCATGCCAGATAGTTCAACTTTTTACCAAACAAACAGTCATGAATTTCATGATTGCACTGACTCTATATTCAATAAGGCACTGGTCTATATCTTTCATTTTCACTTATACAAATTCACTTCAGATTTACTTAGTCAGATTGCATTATTGTTTTAGCATTCCAATTTAGATCATTTAGAATTAATTTGTTGTCTTTTCATTTGTTTTATAATTTATGCCATTATCAATAGTTAGATTAATTCTGATTAAAGTAGTGATCATCTCTTTATCTTCTTTATTAATTAGAGGTTTACCTACCTAGGTCTGGCAGACCCTGAAGTGAAGGGAGTTTAGCCATATCTACCTTGTGTCAGTTAGCCAAAAACATCAAGAGAGCCAGGCAACCTCTTAGGGTTAATGACCTGCATTTTTGAGACCTAACACGACTCTCCCAATTCCTCATGCTAGTAGGGTTGTTAGAAGCTCTCGCAGGAGAGCCATTTAATGCCTAGGAAAAGTATTGTTGCTTCAATAATTATATAATAATTAATAATAATATATAACTATTATTATATTATATATTGTATTAGTATTAGTAATAATATATAATATAATAATATAATAATATATATTGTATTAGTATTAGTATTAATATTGATAATAATATAATATATGATGTTAATCATTTAATATGATTATTATTATTATTATATATTATATTATATTATATTGATATAATATATTATAAATAATAATTATTCAACCATTGGATTTGACATTCAATAATAATATATAAACATGGCGCCTTATTGCCCCATCACAGCTTTAAATTTTTAGCTTAAAGCAAGGTTGTGATGAGGTAAATCCTTGTGACAAGACAATAGAGACCACCACATGTCAGAGGCTCAGAGGGGATACGCCCAATGCCCTGATAAATATTAAAAATATATCAAAATAATATTAAAATAGATTGGGGCGATTAAAAATAAGGACCCACAGGGAATATGTGATGTCTTTGTGCATTGTCGCCACTTCATAAATATAGGCTTAAATGGAGGCTGCGATGCCTACGACAAAATCAAACTTAGAGTAAAATAAAGGGGCTCGGGGCCAATAACTTAGAGAAAAGGGGCCAGTAACTCAGAAACCACCAAGGGGATAAAAGAATAACTTAATTTAGGGAAACTGGCTACACAGGTCAATGATTAATTAGAAGGATAAACCCTAAATGCCTTAGACAACACCAGCTACAATGTTTTTACTTGGGGATTTTGCAGAGTGAATCGTGATAACATAAAACCCCTAAAAATTTTAATTGACATAACACATCCATTTATCTTTTCCCTTTTTATACATCACTATACATTGCCATTGAACTTATTTCTTTTTCCATGTGATGAATGTTATTTAATATTGAAAATTTGAACCATCTATGATATGTATACATTGCAATTTGCCATTGAACTCATGTCAATTTCAAACCGTAATTACTTCTATATTTTTTTATTAAAATTTAACATCACCCTTCAAAAAGATTGGGGAATTACATCATACATGAACATCTAACCAACCTCAAAGTTCCAAACAAAACTACTATCCTTCGACCTTGAAACCTTGCTTTGATCCTCCAAAATATTTTTGGTTCCTCTTTTCGACGATGCTTAATGAATATTTCACTGTAGTCCATAGTTATCCTATTATCAGGCAATGAGTTTATTACAAATTCAATTATGTACTCATTCACAATGTTAGTAAATGATTTTCTATGGAACTTTGCTTTATATGTACAAGAAACCACTAGGTATGGGTAACAATAAGGAAGTAAAGGAGAATTAAATTGATTTTCTTGAGGTCACTGGAAATTGAGTTGCAATACCAATTCCATGCATCAATTCAAATTTCCAGTTTCTCATACATGCATGCATGTGTGGGAGATTGAACCCACCACCCAGAATAGAATGCATCATTTGCAAATGTTAAAAGTGTCGATTCTTGACACAATTTATTCCACTTGACGAATGCTCATATTTCTTCATTATGAGAAATGCAAAGTAATAACATCCCGCATAGCCACACAAATAAAATTTTTCATCATACTTATTACTATTCTACATCTATGAAATGATAACTCTATCACATAGTTAAATTCAAAATCATGGATGAACACAAAATAAGTACTTGATAACTTACTTTCTTCACATAGATGTTGTAATGAAAGCTATTACTTTGAACTTTTATAGTTTATTGATTATTTAGCTATCTGAAACATAGTAATGCAATATAAGGTTGAAACAATAAACACTACCATATATACATGACATCTATTGCCGTGACAAATGGGTAATAAATAACAAGCATTACTGAACTCAATTGGCATTGGCTAATCTAGCTGGTTAAGTTCTTTCAATCAAATCAATTGTACAACTCTAATTAATGATAGAGCAAATTGTTCCACCATTTTATGAACAAATGATGAACGACTGTAGTTCAATTCCAGAAGGTTAGAAATTTGTTCGTGTCAATACTTTTGCCTGAAATAGAACTTATGTCATTGATCTGTGATCATTTGATGATAAAAAACTATTAGAATATTTTCCATTTATTGACATGGATGGCATAAGTGACATCTATCCTTCCGTAATAAATAAGCAATCTTGTGAGAAGTGCAATTGCACATTTTTTAGAAGGTAATTTACGTAGCTCATTTATGAATCGTACAACAGTACACGCCACCGTAATCAATGATTTATTTATGGAAACATTTTATTAGGTTTGCAATCTTTTTTTATTTTTCCCTTTTCTGTGTACGCCTTTAATTAAGGTTCGTGTTAGGGCACCTTGGGCTTGGATTAGGACTATGTAAATACTAAAAAATCCTCTGTAGACTGTAAACCGAAACTCTTTTGTTTAATAAAATATATTAATATTGGTTATCGATATAGATTCCAATTGTTGTAAACATTTAATTCTTTTGTCTTATTATCTATTATTTTTTGATAATAACATAATTCTAGAACTTTTAAGTTTTATTATTTTATGGTTAGATCGATTGGTTGATTCTGGAAGTATTATAATTCAGAATATATGTAAAAAATAAGTTTAATCAAAATTATTCCTTGAATCCTTAAGAAAAGAGATTAACAATGTGTGTAGTTAATGAAATTAACAAATTAGAATTAGAATCATCTCTCATTTTATTAAGTCAAAAAACTTAAACAACTGTTATAGAAAGATGACAACACAAAGAAGACATCCCTTCATAATAAAGGTTACATGGTGAAAGAAGAAGCCCTCAGTCCCTCACTGGATAAATATTTCCACTTGATAGAGAATTGAACATTGTGTATTTCCCTCATATTTTCCTTACAACACAATGAAGAAGAAACCTTCGCTTGAGCCCTGGCCGCTGGAGCAGGAAGAGTATGTGAATGAAATTGGGAACAAAGTTGGGGATTTCATCCAAATTTAAGAAGAAAAGATAACATGGTGAAAGAAGAAGCCTTATGCAGTATGGATTGTCTGGAAGGAAGCCAGAAGAATCACTGTACTAAGCTGGCTACTAGACACATGAACCAATGGATTGGGAGAGACCACTGTCCACAATCCATCACTAGGATGTTAGAAATATGCAACAATGGATTGGGAGAGAACACTAACCACAAACCATCAAATAGATGCAAGACCATCTATTATATAATGCTGCTAGATGCATTTGTCTATGAAGCCAAGGCACTTTCCAGTTGCACTAAAAGAATAATGTTTCCAGAAGGTACCATTCTCCTTCCTCTTTATTTCTCGAGTAGTTGGTTGTTATCTTACTAGATCCTCCCATGTCATACATGGAGTCCCCATGACTTGTTTTTTTCATCTTACAAGAAATAGGTCCTTCAAGGTAAGGATAACAACCCAATAGTGTAACCATTCTAACTGCTTCCTCTACTGAAAAAGAATGCATTCTAACTGAGTATTTCCCTTCAAATTAGATTACAAGGAACAACCAAAAGTTGAAATTGATTATTGGAAGCAACTTTCTCCATCCCTTTATAGCCATGACTGCTAGGAAATTGGGATTCAAGAATTTAAAAAATTATTATCTATCTATCAGTCTATCTTACTAACCCTGCATATAAATCTCCAAACACCAAAATGTCACTTCATATCATGCTCTGAGAGCATTTGGGCATCTAATTCAAGAAATCCTCATATGGACTTGTCATCTTACTTGTATGGACTTGACATCTCACATCGAAAAGTACCTTGGCTCCCTTTACAAAGCTTGAATTTTGCATTTACTTGATCGCCTTGGGTGACTGATGTGACCACCAAAATTTCAACCATCATAGCAAATTGTTCCACTTGAAAATTGTTCCACCATTTGATGAACAAATGATGAATGGTTGTAGTTCAATTCTGGAAAGTAGATCTCCAACACTACACACTGCCAACAAAATCCTCCAGAATCAAGGAGTCATTAGATATTATTAGATCAATGGTTGAGATATATATAAACTAGCACTTGCACCCATAGGAGGTTCAAGGAATACGCTGATAGGAACAACCCACGGGTTTAGAAATTTTCTGACGTTTATTTTTATGGCATGAGACAATTTCGAGCACTATAATGCTCACATATAAAAGCCTATCAGCTAAATATATAATATATTTATGTTGATTATTGTATAAAGGTTAAGGTGGCAGTAGAGCGCAAGCCCTCAACTGTGAAGATAGACCTACCTCTTAATTTTGCAATGTACATGAAACATCACGATGCAATCATGATGAGCCACATGGTATACAACACAATCCACTTCTCTCTATTCTAGAGACTTTATGTAGAAATTTGGGTGTGTCAGTACTTTGGCCTGAAATAGAACTTGTGTTGTTGATCTGCGATCATCTGACAATCAGAAACTATTAGAATATTTTCCATTAATTGACATGCATGATAGAAGTGACATTTGTCCTTTCGTAATAAATAAGGAATGTCATGAGAAGCGCAATTGCACATTTTTAGAAGGCAATTTATGCAGCTCATTTATGAATCATACAACAGTACGTGCTGTTGAAATCAATGCAATTTATGGAAACATTTTATTAGGTTTGTAACCCTTGCAGATACCTTATTCTGCATTTTCAGTAGTGTACTTTGGAGGAGCTCCAGACTGCATCTTCTATAGGTGTTGAACACAGGCTTTTGCAACCAGGTTATCTAATTGGTGCTCTTTCTTGCCCATTTCTTATAGTGATAAATTTGAATTATTTAAGTCAATTGGGTGGGAAGAACAATTATTTTTCATGAGGCTAGACTGTTTGTTTACCCCAAATCTTCTAGAGATTTATTTAGCACCCTTAGCAGTTACAAAAGATTTTGTTTACTGGTTTCTCAAACACGTAAAGATGATGCTTTTGTTTATTGATAATGGTTTAGCTAAGGTGAAGGATACCAAGATAAGACATATAGATTTGGACTTGGAGGATTTTTGGGCTCAATTAGAGCAAAACCCAAAGTCACCTATAGCTAAGAAAATCCTAAAAAGCGGGTTAGCTTGTGCTAGGGGTTTCCCACTTGTTGTGCCATGTCCAGACCTAGTTGTTGCATGTGCAAAGAACTATTATCCTGATATTAAGTTCCATTCATCCTTTGTTTTGGAGAAGACCGAGAGGTGGCCTAAGGGGAAATTTTGAGAGCACGCTGGTTCTTCTTTTGTTCTTAAAGAATCAGGAACAAGAGAGCAAGGAACCTCCTAGGCCTTTGGAATTCATAAAACTTCAAATGGTGTGGAGACAACTCATCACAGAGTTGGTTCACAATCTAGTAGTGGTGGGGATGGAGAGCAATCTGAAGATAATAGGAAATTAAAAGGTGTATGTGAACAGGATGGTCAACTTGCATTCGTGAAACCATGAGTAAAGAAGTTGGATGATTTACAATAATTGCAGGCAGATCACATGACTTCTCTTGTGTCTCCTTCACTTGGTAATGATTCTTCAATTTTTCAACAAATTGCTGATGATAGTACTTTTCATTCCTTGTTTGATATTCCAACCTCCCCCATATCAAATAAAATTCCTATGCAAGATACTCCTAATCATCCAGATAGAGTTGTCCTAGGTGCAAGTGAGAGTGGTACAGTTTTGCCTTCCCCTTCCTGGCTAAAGAAAGTTGTTGAGAAAAAGAGGAGACATGCCCCAGAGCAAGCAACCTCCCAGGCCTACATAATTCAAAAAACTTCAACTGGTGTGAAGACAACTCATCATAGAATTGGTTCACAATTTGGTAGTGGCAGGGATGGAGAGTAGTCTAAAGATAATAGGAAACTAAAAGGTGTATGTGAATAGGATGGTCAACCTACATTCATGAAACCATGAGTAAAGAAGAAGTTGGATGCTTTACATCAATTGTAGGTAGATCACATGACTTCTCTTGTGTCTCCTTCACTTGGTAATGATTCTTCCATTTTTCAACAGATTGCTAATGATAGTACTTTTCATTCCTTGTTTGATATTCCAGCCTCCCTCATATCAAATGAAATTCCTATGAAAGATACTCCTAATCATCTAGATAGAGTTGTCATGGGCGCAAGTGAGAGTGGTATAGTTTTGTCTTCCCCTTCCTGGCTAAAGAAAGTTGTTGAGAAAAAGTGGAGACATGCCCCAACAACAGACATAAACGTTGACATTGTAGCTAAATTGTTGTAGACTACACCTAAGCCTAAGAAGGCTAAGAGGATGTCTCAGATGGTAACAAATTCTTCCTTAGGGCATAGAATTTTGGAGATTGTAGACCCCATTAGGGATAAAAATGAAAATGAAGTCACAGAAGTGGATTTTAATATGACCAAGATTGACATGGGTCCTCCTACCATGGAATGTGATATATATCATGCAAAATTCTCTGTAGGCATACTAGCAAAGAGAGTTAAATCTAAGAAATAGGAGGATGCAAAGCTACATGCCCAAGTGAATTATATGACATCTTTCATTCAATCTATTTTGAATATTACTTCTCAATCCTTTGATGCAACTCTAAGTGTTTCTGTTGATGGAATGGATCCTAATATGTTGCAACAAATCATGAGATATCAAACTCTAGGTAAGGCCACCAAGCAATAGGTAAAGCAAGTCACCATTGATGGTTTTTTGTACATCGAGGAGGTTATGAAACTATATACCCTCACTTATGATAAAAGGAAAGGGTTAGTTGTAGAGTTAAGAAATGTAAAGAGGGAAGATAGTAATCTTCTCACAGTGTCTACAGAGATAAAAGATATGATGGAAATTGATACAAATATTCTTGTAGCTTAAAGAAATTTTGAATGATCCATATGAGAATGATTCTGTGGCTTGGCTAGATGCACTAGATTGGAAGAGGTCTATGCTAGGGGATTTTAGTGGATACATAAGAAGAATTTTGACTCAATATTGCACTGATATGGTTGATCTTAAAAATGATTGTACCATCTTAGATGTAGAGATTTCAGATGAAAGTGGAGGGAACTTGCTTGATGTCAAGGAAGTAAAGCAAAATTTTAAGAAGATGCTTGCTGAAGAGCTTGTTGGTGCTAACACAATTAATGGTGAATCACTAGGGAAGCTTGGACATATAGTAATGTATTTTAGAACTTTCAGGTGTGAAATTGATGATGTCTATAAGAGACTAACAGATGCAGACAAAATGATAAATAAGTGGCAACTTCCAGAAAGCATTACTTGTAGACCAAGTGTCAAGATTTTAACTCCCATCATTAATAGGTACAAGGGTTACAAGGTGAAACTGAGAGCATCAACACAGGTGGACTCAACTATTCCTGGTGAACATGACAAGGAAAGTGAAGCGACTCAGGACAAAGACCAAACTGCTACCATGTGATGGCATTTTTTATTATTATGTTATTTCTTTAAACATGCTCTAGATACTCTTGTGGCAAAAGACTTATTATTATTTTATGTTTAAATCGGCTATCCCCAAGAAGCTGTTATTATTTCAAAGACAATTATTTTATGACAAGGCTTTATATACTAGGCCTGTCGATGCATTTAGGATCTTTTGGCAAACTTTGTGTTGTTGATAGGTCAATTTTGTGTTACTCTATATTTTAGTTATTTTCAATATATGAATGGAAGCTTGAGGAGTTGATTTCTGAAGTCATAAACTTTGTGTTATGGTGGATGAATATGTATTCTTCTTATGTATCCTTTTGGATTTTCCTTTATTAGATTATTATCTATTAATTTTCGTTAATCTGAATCATTCCTTCATTGACACTTGTCTCTATTCCAGATACTTTATGGAGAAAGATGGGTGTGTCATAACTGCAGCTCGGAATAGAACTGATGTCGTTGATCTCTAATACTAAATATCCATTGATCTAAATGTAAATATTTTTTAAGCTATAAATTTGCCAAGTAAATTAGTCATTATAATTTAGCATTTGATATTTTCTCCAGTCACATTATGATTTTTCAAAAAATTACAAGCGCATTCGCCAAATAATTTATTTTACATTTTCGAATATCTATATAATTCGCCACCTAGTTTATTTTATTTTTTAGAATACAACTATAATTTGCCACCAAATTTATTTTATTTTTTGGAATACAACTATAATTCATCAAGGAATTTAAAAAAAAAAATCTATATACAATTCGCTAGCAAAAAAACCAATGTCGACAAATTTGAAAAGATTCACCAATAATTTTTTTTTTTTCTTCAAAAATAGGCATAGATTCGCCAACATTTTTTTGGCCTCGGGCTAGGATTTGCCAGCATTTTATAGGTTTTTTTAGGAGGGTTCCTTAAAGTTATCCCTCATGCAAACCACTGCATACATCAAACTACCAACAACACTAGCATAAGGAACCCTAGACATCTCTTCAAAATCATCATCATAATTAGGACATATTTCTAAACTAAGCTTAGTACCAACCGAAAATAGAATGCTTACTAGTTTACAATCATGTAAATTAAATCTTTGCAAAATGGTATCAACATACTTAATCTGACTAATTAATCATAGTTTTCTATTTACCCGATCCCTATTGATCTCCATCCCAAGAATAGATCTAGTAGCCCCCAAGTCCTTCATATCAAATGTGCCAAAAAATTGAGTCTTAAGCTCTTTAAACATCACCTTGTTGTTACCAATAAACATGTCATTAATATACAAGACAATAATCAGTGCTTGATCACCAATAATCTTAATATAAACACAATGATCCTCCTTGCTTCTAACAAAACCTAACTTCAATCTAAAAGCATCAAACTTTCTGATACCACATCTTGGGTGACTGCTTTAAACCATACAATGGTTGTTTTAACCTGCAAATCAAGTCTTCTTTTCCTTTCACAATAAAACCATCAAGCTGTCGTATATAAATCTCCTCCTCAAGATCACCATTCAATAAAGTAGTTTTAACATCCATTTGTTCTATCTCAAAATCATAAGCAACAACAATAGATAAAATGAATCTAATAGAAGTCAATTTAGCAACAGGAGAGAAAATTTCACCAAAATCAACTCCCTCTCTGGGAGTAGCCCTTGGCCACCAATCTAGCCTTGTCCACTCTAACTTACCATATGCACCAAATTTCTTTTTGTATACCCACTTGCAACTAATGGGATTTCTTCCTTTGGGCAAACTAACAAGATCCTAGGTGTCACAACTATCCAACGACATCACTTCTGTATGCATAGTAGCCAACCAAGACTCACTATCCTTTGAAGATAGAACCTCCCTGAGAGATCTAGGTTCATCATCAGTACTTAACAAAGTAAATACACAACACAAATTGGGTGGGCTATACTTGCTAACTGGATTCCATTGTCTTGTCGATCTTCTCAAGGTAGGATTAAGGGGCTCTTCATGTTCTTCTGTATGCTTACCTTGCACACCATTATCTAAATCCTTTGAACCTGTACACTCAAAATTGTGACTCCAGTTGCCTAGGGCTATCGGGTTAGATTTCAGCATGCACAGGGACCCTTCCCTCTTTTCCATAGGGTGATCCGCCACGTCATTCTCGCTCATGTGGAAGTAGCCAGTCGAGAGGAGGTGAGACACGACGGGGGTCTGGCTCGTTGGAGAGTTGGACTTCGCAGAGAGGGGTCAACAAGTTCTGTGGCCTTTGTTGTTGTGTGTTTAGTTGTATGTCTCTTTCAATTGTTGGTGTAGTTGAGATAACCCTATGACCCAAAGGGTCACTAGTTTCTCTTCTTCTGTTTGGATTCCTTTGATTCCACCTCTATGTGGGTAAATGATTATTTTTGTTGATGGCTTTTGCTATTTCAATGTCTCGAAGGAATTCTCTTTGCAGTTGTAATTGTTTAATTTCTTCTAACAAGAAGAGGACAAATGGGTCTCCTTGTGGTAGAACAAATGTTTGTTATTGTGGTCATGGATGGATCTCCTTGATCTCATCACGGATAGCCCTTACCCACTCTACTCTCACTCCTAAGCACATTCGTGAATCAGGATAGAGGAAATTGCAATTACTAACCTTTAACCAGATCTAAGGTTTTAACCTAGGGTTTAGTTGACCTAGGGTTTGACCTGTGTTTTGACTTTGCATTTACCTTCTGATGCAATCAATGGTTTGGTTGGATCGTTAAATTGTGGTTACCTCATGATGGAATCGAGGGTTTGTAATTTTATCTATTCTAGGGTTTCTATATGCATGTAAACTAAATGATATGCAAAATGTTCTTTTTGGTAGTTTTAGACTATTTTGGAAATAAAAGTGCTTCTAATCTATGAAAAGGAAATATGTGTGCAATCCTATATGACTTTTCTAATGCAAAATTAACCTATGTTTTTTGGGTTTTCGATGATTTTGATGCAATCTAATCTAAAGAAAAGGGAAAAATGCTTCTTCTAACAATGTAGATCTAGAAATATGAAAGCAGTTAATCTAACATGCAAGATCTAACTATCAAGGAAAAAGCAATGTTTTACTGTTCCCAAGAGCAAATTTGATTATCCAATTACTATGAATTAAGTAAAAACAATGAAGGAACCTAGAAGAAATGAAGATTTGTTGACTCCACTACCCTCAATAATCCTTGTAATAGGCAACCTTGAATCCTTTTGTGGTAGCGAGTGATCCTCTTGACAACAAAAAGACTCAAAGGAGCAGAAAGAAGCTTTGACGAAGCTCATATGAGCTCAATGAGAGCTTGGATTGAGCACAATGGCATAGAATGAAGTAGCATAGCATTTTTTGGTTGAACAAATAAATCAAAAGGCACCTTCATCCTGTGAGAGCATTTGAATGCTAAGTTGGAGAGCAAAAAATGGCAAGAGCTGTGTGCAGAATGAATTTTCCTCCCTTTGTGCTTGAAGGAGGGGGATATTTATAGGTTAAGAAGAAGGGATTGATTGAAGATTTAACTCATTTGATTGATGAGTTAACAAGGATGATTGGGGAGTTACCAAGGTTGATTACCCAATGAACTCAACTAACTAGAGAGTGATGAAGCAATGATAACTTATCACTGGAGAGGAAATGGAGGTGAGGGAATGCATGAGATTGATTAAAGAGTTAATTTGAGATTAAATAGAGCTAATTATGCATGTGTTGGTGCATGAAATAGTTAACTCTATATTAGGGATCAAAAATCGTGCAAACGAAAAGTAAAACAGGCGAAAACAAAGCAAAAATGAGTGATAAACTCGAGTTTTTCTACGGCTGCAAAAATGGTAGGGTCACCCCTGGGAAACCATGGGTCACCTAGGTGGCGACCCTGGGTCACCCAAGGAGATCCGGGCTGGACAAGGTCAGATGCAGAAAAATAGGCTGGGAGATGCAAAGAGAGAAGAAAAGGATGGGTTCTGCATCAAGAAATAGGTCAGTCATGTGGAAGAATCCAAATCTCCACTTGTGTCTGCAGGATCTCCTAGGGGAGATCTAGAAATAATAGGGGGAGATTTGGATTGGTTGAGTGGAACAAAAAACTGAAAGTGGGAGATGGAAGGGGAGACCTCTAGAAGGCTTCTAGGAGGTGAACTAGATGAAAGACAAAGGGGAAAGGTGAAAACTCACCTACAAGACACTCACAAGGCTTAGGAGCTAGGTCAAAATCTCATAAGATGCAAGTTGACAAGTGTTGCAACAAGTGTCAAAAAGCGTCGCAAACAGGGAGAGAGAGAAATCGATAAAGAAGAAACAACACAAGATAAGAAAAGAGGACACGTCATCAAGAGGCTCACTACTTAAAGGACTTTATTTCATGCTTACATGTACGTGACAAGAATTTGAATCATCATAGGGGTCCTCATGGAGGCTGTGCATGATTTTTGTGCTTCTAGAACCCTCTTCTTCTTCTCCATCCTCTAATCCATCTAATTGTTCTTCCACGTGCATCTTCCCACTTTTCTATATGTGTCTCGAAGTGCATTGTTTTAGTCTTTTCTTTCTCCTTTGGTTGTTCTTCACCTGAATGAGTTCTAAACTCTAAAAATCACATCTCTAGATAAAATTATTTTTTAGGTTGGAGAATTCCAAAGCTTGTAGCCTTTTACATTCTCACCATAACCTACAAAGATGCATTTATGATCTTTTGGATCTAGTTTAGTACACTTTTCTTTAGGCACATGAACATAAGCCTCACAACCAAAGATCCTTAAATGTGAAATAGAAGGCTTTCTACCTACCCACATTTCATAAGGAGTTTTATCTTCAAGAGCTAAACAAGGAGATAGATTAATTAAAAAAAGCACTGATCTAGCTTAGCACTAATCAACATGCTCCTAGATCTTTCTATTTACGTTCGGTCCATTATTTCTGCTACCCTATTTTCTTGAGGAGTATAAGGAGTAGTCTTTTACTGAACAATACTTACATGCTTACAAAATTCATCAAATTCCTTATAACAATATTCACCACCATTATCAGATCTCAACACCCTTATCTTATAATCTATCTGTTTCTCAACTAATGCTTTAAATTACTTAAACTTAGTGAAGACTTCAAATTTAACATTCATAAAATAAATCCAGGTGTATCATGAGACATCATCAATGAATGTAACATAATATCAAGATTTTCCAAAAGAGTCAATATCCACTGGTCCAAACACATTCGGATGAATAATCTCTAATAAACTTTTAGCTTTATTAGTTCCAATAGGAAATGATGATCTATTCTATTTTCCAAACACACAATATTTACATAAATCATTCTTTCCAATAGAATAATCAGAAAGACCATCAACCAATTTTTTATTAATAATAGTCCTAAGACCTTTTTCACTTATATGACCCAATCTATGGTGCCACAACATACATGCATTTTTAGTGTTAGTTACAATGGATGAATTATTCAAAGTGGAGGCATTAAGTCTAAAAAAAGTTTCAAACTGAAATCATTTAGAAACCACCCAATTCCCTCTTACCAACCTGCAACTAGACTTGTCAAATGTCACATGCATTCCAGAATAATTTAACTTAGATATAGAAAGTAAATTTCTTGCAAGTCCTGGAATATGTAAAACATCATCAAGGGTTTTAATCCTTCCATCACTGAAACACAACTTTACCTTTCCTTTTCCAACTATCTGTTTAGTATTGTTACACCAAGGAAAACTTCTCCTCCATCATATGTTGAATATTTGGTAAACCAATCCTTGTTGTAATTCCTATGATAAGAGCAACCTGAATCAATAAGCCAAGCATCATTACTTATAGTGTTATCTGAAATAATTAAAGCATCATTGTCACCATCATTTGAGGATTTTTCTGTGGAGGAATCTGTACTCTTTTTCTTGTTTCTACAATCCTTCTTCACATGTCCTCATTTCCCATAGTTCCAACACTTTTCTCTTCTCTTCTTGAGTGTTTTATAACATCCTTTAGACTTACCCTTCTTCTTATCCCCTTTAGGTATTTTTTCTTTGGACTTTCCTCTCACATGTAAGGAATCTTGGGATCCACCATTTTTAGACTTTCTTCTCATTTCTTCTAAAAGAAGAGTAGCAATGATATTGTCCATATTTGGATCTGCACCACTACCACTAATAGAAACAATTAATTTTTCCCAAGATCCTGGTAAAGAACAAAGCAACAAGATGCATTTATCTTCATCTTCTAACTTCATATCTACATATGCAAGTTGAATTAAAATCATATTAAAAGCATTTAAATGTTTTGCAATAGAATCACCATCCTTCATCTTTAATGAATATAACTGTTTTTTGAGATACAACTTATTAGTAATACTTTTGGTTTGATAAATATCACCTATCCTCTTACACAACTTGTATGTAGTAGGTTCATCATAAACATTCAAGAGTATGACATCTGTAAGACACAACCTTATGGTTCATTGTGCCTTCTTATCAAGTTTTAACCAATCTTCATCGAGCATTGTTGTGGATGGCTTCTTTTCATTGGAAATAGGTAACCACTGATCTCTTTCTTTTAGGAGATCTTCCATCTTTAATGTCCACATCTCATATCTAGATCCATTGAACTTCTCAATATCTAGATGAGAGTTAGAACCCATTGTAGACAATTTTCTTCACAAATCTGCAAAACCCACAAAGCAAAAGCTCTCGCTACAGCAAAAAAACCTTCAAAAATTTAAGAGAAATATGTCCCTATCTCAATAGAACCATTAGCTTTGATACCAAATGTTGAATATCAAGGTGAAACTACTACTATAAAAATATATTTATGTGTGTTCAAATCTGAAAATTAGATTAATGAGTTTCAATTTAATGTGTAAGTGATTTGCACATTCAATCAATGTAGTAGTGAAGGAAATGAATCAAGGAAGTTGCCATAGAATTTACGTGGAGAAACCCTTAAAGGAAAAAACTCCACATCCAAAGAGATATTATGCTTGTATTAATTCTTTGTAATCAAGTTTACATTAACATTGAATTCTCTTTGAATTCCAATAGCACTTCATTACTCCTTCAACTTCAAAAACCCGTCATTAATTCTACCAACTCAAGGCATCATTATATAGAAGTCATGGATCTCTAAATACAATCAATTGTATCCAATAATATGAGAAGAATCCTCATGCAAAAACCAAGTGCTCAATATAGTGAACTCCAAAGCTGCATAGTAGAAATCACCTGTTAACTGCAAGTCTCAAACATGGGCGCCCAAGAAGTCCCAATCAAACTGAGTCAATTGAAGTGTTATGTGATAACAATAAGGTACAACTGAAAGTATCAACATGGGTGCCTAATAAGTCAAACTCAAACTTAGTTAACTAAAGTGTTATGTGACAACAACAAAGATGAATTGAATGTCTCTTCATGAACACCTAGTAACTCCCAATTAACTCTGTCAACTGAAGTGTTCCAACTCACACCAATGTCATGCAAATAACATGCATTACTTGGCATCCTCAATGTGAATTTGTAACAACTTATTTGTATCATGCAAGAGTCATGAAACAACCTGTAGAATCATGCAAGAGTCATGCAAAGACGAACTTGAGTTAGAGTGACATGCAAGACACATGCAACTCCATATAAGTACATGCAACTGACATGCAACTAAAATGCAACAACATGCAAGCACATGCAAGTACATGCAATTCACATGAAACAACATGAAATTACATGCAAGTGATATGCAACAGCATGCAAGTCCATGCAAGCTCATACAAGTGACATGCAAGTATTATGTAACACCATGCAAGCTCATACAAGCTCATGCAAGAAACATGAAAGTATCATGCATCTCTAACTCCATTGTTAACTCCCACATCATACTCATGCAAATTATATCAACATTATCCACTCATACAAAAAAAAAATCTAACTCCAAGTCCACATTGTATTCTCCTCCAAAGTGGCTACCCAAGATGGGTCCCACCTCCTAGGAAGTATCTCCAAGTCAACATGGATTTGAAGAAGTCAACTCCAAGTCTCCAAAGGCTCCACTTCCAAAGTGGGAACCCAAATTGAGTCCCACCATGTAAAAAGCAGCTAAAAAATGCCAAGTGACATAATTAAATAATAATTTATCTCACAAGTCTCTATGTGTTCAAGAACACTTTCCAAGAACTTTGGAGACACATGAAAAATGTTAGGATATCAAAGTTAATGACAACTTATCCCAACATATTAGTCTTACTACTCACTTAGATAGACTTCTTACACTCCTTGAATGTATGCTATCTAAGACAAGTAATACATACAACAAATGTGAATGTGAAGGCAAATCATCCTTAACAATATATATTCTAAAACAACAACACACTGAAGGAGACAATAATAGAAAAGTAAACCATTTCTCATATATTTTATTTCGAATAAGATTAACAACAAAAATCCTCTTTTATTTCTCAAGAGAATATAAATTCAATCAGTTTTAGAGTTCTTTTATCAGTTCTCTCCTCACTTTTACAATGAAAATACTAACCTATTTTATAAGAAAATACAAGTGAGATCAAAATAATCAATGAGTGACACTTGTCCTAAGATTAGCTAGACTGAACAATCCATAGTCAAGGATCACATGAAGACTCCACAATCTCTTTAAACCAATGGAAGTTCCTCAAAGAGAAAAGAAAGTCTCACACTCTTCACAACCATAGTGTTGTGGATGTCAGCTAAATATTTGTCTCCACATCTCATGATGACATAGTTGTTGGAGCTAGTAGTGTAGTAGATGAGATTGCTAGCATGAAAGAAGGTGGCAAACAATAATTAGCTAGACTGGGACATCTTGGATACATCTTGTGTGATGTAGAAGCATCCCTAGTTCAAGAGCAATCTTGCATCAACCAAAAACATTTGCATTTTAGTTTGTTTGCAATTTAGTTTGTTTCCTTTCATTTTCCAGTTCAGTTCAGGCAGTTCAGTCAGTAGCAGTTTCTATATTTTGTTCCACATTCTATCGTAGTTGCATTTCACATCTTGCGGAGATGGACTTAGCATCTAGATTCATTCGTCTACATCATATCCAAAATTTAGAGCATTTGGATTAAGTACCGGAAATATATCACTATCAAAAGATCGACTGTTTTCCTAGAACAGAGCATTTTGACAGTCTTTGATAATCAGCTAAAGGAGAAGACTTGCGGAGCATTCCTTGACTTATGGAGCCTAACAACACATCATTCAATGATCTTTGGTTCATGGCCGACCTTCCTTGAGATCTGTACATCATTCCATTCATTTGTGGAGGTGTTCTACATGATTAGGTCCGACCTATCCGTGTACACATGTTACAACTCTTCATTGGAGTTTGTGACCTTCCTTGGCTGACGCAGAGGAATCTTTTGTACCGGAGATGATATATAAGGATGTAATAGATCCCTAGGAAAAGTAGATTTTGGAGTTAGTGATTTGATTCATAATCCTTAGTTTAGATTTGGTGCGAACGAGCTTCAAAGCTATATCTTGCGCATATTCTGATATTCTGTAATCAGGCCTTTGAGCCCTACTTGTAATCTTGCATGATGCCGACCAGATTATATTTGAATTCTATTATATAATGAATGACTAAATCTATGTTTGTTTCATATCTTTGAGTTGTTTCCATTGTGTTTACTCTTGTTGCACGGTCTGGACAGTTCATTCTGTGAACCCTCCTATCGTGACTACACAAAGTTGTATCAGAACAAAAGTTTGAATCTTTGGGAGCGAGTTGAGAGAAGTTGGCGAGGGAATTCTGTAAGATCACTGAATTGAGGCAGGTTACTTGTGTCGTAACCGATCGCCAATCATGAGGCAGTTGTCACCTGGTAGCCCAATCACCGAACTTGAGGTAGTTTGCACTTGATCCTAGGAAGAATGTCACCGAGGAGAGTTGTTGCTATTGGAACAATGGCTGTAGAATGGATGAGATAATGGAGATGATGAAAACAATGCGAATTCAATTAGATGTTGTTGAAGAAGATAGATGAAGAGGGTTAACACTGAGACCTAATGTTGAAAGTGATGATGAAGAAGAATTTCAATCTGTCGAACAAGTTGGTGAAAGCCTAGGAGGTGATGAAGAAGAAGAATCATATCAAGTAAAGATGTTGCAAGCTATTTCAAAGATTGGAAAAAGACCTAGAGTTGATGTACTGAATTATACTAGTAATTTGAACCTTGAAGAATTGATTGACTAGATAAATGACATGGAAGAATACTTTGAGTATGAAGAGATTGAAGATTCAGAGAAGGCAAAATTCGCAAAGACAAAATTGAAAGGACATGCTGCTATATGGTGGAAATAAGTTCAGTTGGAAAGAAATAGAAGAGGAAAAGAAAAGATTACGAAATGGGATAGGATGGTGACAAAATTGAAGAATCAATTCATACCTGTTGACTATGAGTTGGAGCTGTTGAAAAGATTACAAAACCTGAGATAGAAGGAGAAATTTGTGAAGGAGTACACTGAAGAATTTCATAAAATGATTATGAGGATAGGACATAGTGAAGCAAGCAAGGAGAAAGTGGCTAGATACATCAATGGACTGAGATTGAGCATTCAAGAAGAACTGAGCTTGGTAAGGATGACATCTTTGGAAGAAGCATATCAGTTTGCCTTGAAAGTTGAAGAGAAGATGAATAAAAGACATGATCTGAGACAGAAAGGCAGAGGAGGTAAGTTTTAGAGAGGTAGAATATTTTTCGGAGGAGATAGATCACATTCAGAGAAGAACAAGTTTGACATCACATTTAGGAAGGAGGACTGTAGAGATAATAATGCTTACCAAAGAGATGACATAAATTTTTATCGGAGAGGAAACACTAGTGCATACCGGAATGAAGGATACAAAAGAGAGGGAAGAGGATTTGATAAGAGAACATTCAGAGGTACTTGTTTCAAGTGTGGAGATGAAGGACATAGAGCATTTGAATGTAATTAGGGTAGTACAAGTAAGAATACAAAGAACAGTGGAAGAGCAGCCTATGTTGAAGAAGAACCTGTTGGATCACCTAGTTCTATTGGTAAACCAGAGAAAGGAGAATCATTGGTGATGAGGAGAGCACTATTTCAAATAGAAGCAAATGAGGAACCATCGCAGAGGAAAAGATTGTTTAGGACAAGATACAAATCAGGAGGTAAGTGTTGTAAAGTTGTGATTAATAGTGGTAGTTTAGATAACCTAGTTTCAGAGGAGATGGTGACTAAGTTGAAGTTGGAAAGATTGAAACACCCTAAGCCCTATCAAATAGCATGGATTCATGATGATCATAAGGTACTGGTGAGTGAACAATGTTTGGTGAAATGTCATATTGGATCTTATCATGATGAAGTCTTGTGTGATATTATGCCTATGGATGTATGTCATATCTTGTTGGGTAGACCTTGGCAGTATGATAGAAAAGCTATACATGATGGGAAAAAGAATACATACACTATAACAACAAATGGAAAGAGAATTACTTTGATTCCTTTAGAAGATGATCCTATGAGCGAAGTATGTGGAAATGCTAGGATCTGTTTGGTAGATGGAAGAAAATTTCTTGATGGTTTAAGACATGAGAATATGTGTTATGCTTTGATTGCTACGAAACCTGAAACATTAAAGAAAGAGACTAGAAGAGAACAACCGGAGGAGATAAAAGAGTTGCTGACAGAGTATGAAGACATCATATCAGATAATGTACCTGAAGGATTACCACCTATTAGAAGTATCAATCATCACATGGATCTTATACCTTGGGCAAGTTTGCCTAACAAAGTGGCACACAGAATGACATAAACAGAAAATGAAGAATTGAATAGATAGATATAGGAGTTATTGAGGAAAGGTTTGATCAGAGAAAGTTTGAGTCCTTGTGTGCAATACTTGCAGTATTAGCACCTAAGAAAGATGGAGAATGGAGAATGTGTTGTTAGAACTGGAAAAATTCACATTTTCCACCACTCACTTGTCCTCCACATTTGCCACACATTGATCTTATGATTAATACAGATTGTCAAAATTTGTGTGACAAGATCCATCTGGTAACCCATAACAACTGATGATTACATAAATATGACCTTTGAGATAAGCATTTCCCTTACCATAGTTGTGCAAAATGAGCAATTGACCCCTATTGGCAAGGTCATATGCATGTCTTTCCAATCAAATAAGTCATAATCCTCTAATGAACATTTTCATGTATATCAGGAAGACCTAAATGAAGTTACACTGATCTAAGAACCCAGAGGTAACAATTGTGCAACAATTGGGAAGACTACATAATGTAGCGCTGATAAAAAACTTATTAGCAAGATAGATAATTTGCAATGAAAATTTTAAACTATGCCGATCTCAAAAGTCATACCGATGGACATAAGTTCGGCAAGAGATATATGTACTCTCGCCGATGAGTCGATACACTAGTTATATTGGCGTGACATATACCATCGGAATGAATTTTTTATGTCTTCCCAACTATGCAAGTCACCCTGATGAGAAGGTATTGAAATGTTTCGGCGAGAGACCTACCGATGTGCCCCAATGAACAAAAGATATAAAAGAGACATATCGGGGAGACTTAATGTATCGAAAGAACATTTTGTTCTCTTAGTGATAGCACTTGTCAGCCTGATAGCTATGAGGTAACTACTGCTCATCAGGAAAACACTCATTGATGTACAAAGGGAACCTCAACAGTAAGGACCACCTTGATATTGGAGTGAAAGTCATAATGTCTCCCCAAAATGTTAAGAATAGAAAAACAAGAAAAGGGGATTTGTGCATGATCGATGAAAGTGTCAAGAAGTCTTCCCGATAAAATTAGAGAACTAAAAGGGCACTTTGCATCAGAAAGACATTAAGATAGTCTTGGCGATCGGTCGAGAATGTATAAACAAAAGATGGCACCAAAATGAACAGATAGATTAGCCTGAGATCAAAATAATCTTCTCGATACAAAGACGTTGTATCGCTCTAACATTTTCGAAGTTCGAGAAGCCCATTGCACTTAATTCTAGTGGCTAAAATTAATGGCTACTTGAGCATAATCTTGTACAAGCCACTCTGAATCACAATGAAGTAAAATTAAAAGAAATCTTCAAGGGTTGTGGTGGAAGAGTGGGGAATTGACCAGAGGCCAAGAAATTCACAATGCCAAAGACATACAAGTAAGCATACCAGACCTTCCTGTTACTGATAAATTATAAGGTTAAAATCTGTTGTCTAGCATAAAGATAAAATGGAGGGTTCTATGAAAACAGAAAGAAAGCAACAAACTGAAACTAGCCAAACCAAGGGCAAAAGGCAAAAGGTCGAAACAGGGAAGGGAGAAAAGGCACAGGAATGAAAACTCAACCAAGACCTTATAGACCAATTGCTTGGTTCAGGACTGAAGGCTAGAAGAACCGCACAACTTAGGGCCAACATGGAAAGATTAGAGGACAAATATAAACATGTGGGAAACATATGGACTCCTATCAGAGGATATGAATTATTTATGTTTCACTACTATCGGAGGAATAAGTTGGAGCCTATCTGTAACCCTTGGAATCTTAACTTGGGGAAGTTAGTTGTCACAGATGTGTTTGTAAATATAGATCTCCTAAAACTTTTGGCCTACCACTATAACCCTGACCTAAAAGCCATCTGCAACTTGCAGGGGGAACCATTTATTCATGTGTCTAAAAATGCAGCATGTGAAGTTTTTGGCCTAGATGACACATGCAATACTCTCATAATATATGAGGATTTAGAAAATGAGTATTTGAGAATGGATACCACTTATAAGGGATGGAGATTGCCACTACATAGACCCAGAGAGGAGGGAAATTTAGTGCCACTCGAGGAAGGTGATGGACCTCCTTTTCAAGTTGATTTATTTGAACCCTATATGAAATATACATATTATTCAGTGGGACAAGTATTAGGAACAGAGGTCCCTGAATTCATGTCCATAGCACCCATGGTCATCTTTGTAGACATCCAATGTCATCATGCAAGGACTTTTGATTATGCTTCACACATCTCTAGGGGGATTGATTTAGGATTGATGGCCATAAAAAATGATTCTCCCACAATGAGTTTCAAGCCTTATTCCTCCCTTATGCATATGGTGTTGTATTATGGGCAAGAATTAAGAATGTGGCCGAAACAATTAAGAATTACACAGTTTGATAAGGAGGGTTAGCCGCTACCCATACAATTATGGACTTCCATATGGGATAGTAGGTTTGTAAATTTCAATTATGTGCATTTCAAAGAATTCTTTGTCAAAACACTATACAGATGTTATGGTTATCCATGTAGTTCTTCTTTATTAGAAGAGATCAAAAGGTTTTTAAGGCCTAAGGATTTCGGTAAACCATCGGCTATGAATCACAACTGGGGTGATTGGTATTGTTTCCTTGACTCCACCATGATCAGAGTGTATGTCTTCGAAGATACACCATTTTTGTTACCTAAAACTGTACCAGATAGAATTGCATACTTGGAAATTGTCAGGCAGTTGGACTATTCAAATGTTATGAACTTGAGTGCCTATGATAAGCAATCTTTCATTCCAAGCACGTTATGTTTTGGAGATTTTACTGTGTTGTCAAAAGAAGGTTATGACCTTATTTGTGACAAACTGTTACACTTTAATTTGAGAAAAACAATACAAAGAAAAGGGTTTGACCCTGAAGGTTTCATTGATTTTGCAAGAATAAAACAAAATTTGAGTGGATATATTCATGTTCCATTTCCTCATGATGATGTTATCAGAAACATGGAGGAGGCAGAGGCTAAATTGGCCATTGATGAATATAATCAAGAAGTTGAAAAGAGGAGGAAGGAAATACAGGAGGTAGAGGTGTTATCCTCTAATAGTGAAGGATCTTTTGACAAAAAATCCCAAGACTAGCCTGACATAATCCCGAAACTCAGAATTGAAGAATACATGCCTCCTGACAGAGAGTTAGAGATTGAAGAGACATTTGATACTGATGCCAGACAGTTGGCTTACAAATCTTTTATTT
Organism: Cunninghamia lanceolata; assembly: GCA_027924645.1. NCBI lineage: Eukaryota > Viridiplantae > Streptophyta > Pinopsida > Cupressales > Cupressaceae > Cunninghamia > Cunninghamia lanceolata. The sequence continues at coordinate 1,326,004 of BSBN01000197.1, forward strand.
CAGATGATCAGTTCATTTAGTCCCCATAATTTAAATCTTTCTTGTATAAACATAAAGGGAAAGCAATTAGAGAATTAGTTCCAGACATCACACCAAATAATGAAAAATAGTTACTGAATACTTTGAAAATAGATGTTGAAAATGAAATAAAAAACATGACTCTAGAAAAGGGGAGGAAACTCTTAGAAGAAGTTGGTGTGATGATTTTTCCGGGTTTGGATTTGAAATCTTCTTTGGTTTTTGATAGCTTTCTGCATAATGATAATGCCAAACATAAACTCAATTTAGAAAGTGTGACAGAGGTGTATACTAGATCACGATACAATCCTGATGAAGAATCTCTTATGATATGGGCCCTATACCCTCCACACCAGAAGCTTGCCATTATTGACATAGAAAAGCATTTGGCCATGTGATGACACTAAAAGTGGGCGAGACTGATCCTATGGTTACTGCAGAAATTGGTATTAATGTGGCTAAATTAAATAAAGCATGGATTCAAATGCTAATCCGAGAAAGAGACATGTATAAATTGAACTGTGAGAGAATGCAAAAGGAAAATGATTTTCTGAAAGATTCAGTTCCTGCCAAACTGTTAACCCAAGGGGAAAGTTCCCAGACAATGGACAATGCTTAGATAGCCCAGGCCAGATTCAATGCACTTTCCACAGTATTCAAAAGGAGACATACTAACATGATGACATGGATGAATAAGTTATGGGTTACCCATTCCAAAAATCAAACTACTCTCCAAGAACACAGAAGGCTGGCTGACAGGCTCCAATAAAAACTCCAAGAAATACAAAACAGAGACGCTCCTGATGATGAAGCCATTACCAATGCAAAAGACTTAATCAAGGTACATACAGATTTTCATGAGGATCTTCAAGCAGAAGTTAATGAATTCATTGATGCTTCCCTTAATGCCCTCCCCAAATAAAATTAATAATTATTCAAATTAAAAAAAAAAAAAATAGTAAATTAAAGAAATAAATTGTTATAAGAAAAAAAATCACTCACACTAATAAAAATAGTTATAAAATCTGACAATTATAATCTTGGAAAGATTAATTTTCCAACAATTGTCAAAGAAAATTAATATTTATAAGCAAAACTAATTAAGAAAAATTTAATCTTAAATGATTATAACTAAAGATATTTACTTAATAATAATTCAGCTTGCTTGATAGCTATATCTCAGCCCTTTTATATATTTGATTTCCAGAGAAGAAAAGAACCCTCTAAAACACATATCAAAAGTTAGATATAGAAAATAAAACTCTACAATCTACCATTAAAAAAAACTAACCTGGAAAACTTTATCTTTATGAAAGATCTTTTATTCAAACCTAGAAAAATAATCTTAATTCCTTTCACTAGCCTAATTAACACAAATAGGTTTATTAATACTAAGTATCCAAGTTTTATTTATAATAAACTTGAGATTCCTAAACTACTTTTAATAAGATCAAATTTGACTATAATGTCTTACGGCTGAAATAACACTAATATAAGTATTATCAATACTTAATAAGCCGTGAAAGATTCATACGATTTTAAAAGAGAATCATATTGAAATTATACTGCATACTGTATATTTGCGATGGAATATCTGGAACATATCATTTACTATTAATTTCGAAGTAACAGTATACAAATATAGTTACGTTACACAGAAACCCTAAAATGGCAATGAATGCGTTTTTATTTTTAAAAAGACTTGTAATTGAAACCGATACTCGGCAAAAAAAAACGCCACAGCCGGCATCCGCTAGCTATACGGGAGCCGTGGTTCCATGGGAAATCTGTGGAGATCACAACAATCAACTTAAAGCATAATTTAAACTCTTTTAAACAATAATTTATTGATAAACAATCAAGTTTTAATAAAAATCGATTACGAATACTGCCAACTAGATCATTACCGGCATATCTATATTTAAAAAATATATCTAAAGTACGCTGAGAGATATCCTTTTCGAGGTGCCTATTTCAACCTATGTATAATAAATTGATTAAAAAAAATAGGTGCCTCAGCTGAGCGTACTTTAGATATATTTTTTAAATATAGGTATGCTAGTAGCATCGGTAGCACAAGCCTAATTCTAACTATATTATATAATTATATGAATTATTATAATTATATAATATAGATTAGATATATTATTAATATAGTATATTAGGGTTAGATATTATATTATGTATTATATTATATTATATTATATATTATATTTAGGATTACAGTTAGGGGTTAAAATTAGGTTTAGGGTTGGTGTTTAGGTTAGAATTAAGGTTATGATTAGTATTAGAGTTAGGCCGACAATTAAGGTTAGAATTACAATTAGAAATAGGGTTAGGGTTCGGGTTAGGATTAGTATTAGAGTTACTAATTATAGTCGTAACCTTAACCCTAATTTAACCCTAACATTAACCATAATTCTAACCCTTACCTTAATTCTAATTCTAACACTAACCCTAACCTTAATTCTAACACTAACCTAACCCTATTTCTTACTCTAATTTTAGACTTAACCCTAATTTTTAGGCTAACCCTAACCTTAACCTAACCCTAACCCTTATTATAACCCTAACCCTACTTTTGCCCCTAATTCTCATTTTAATTATCTCCTTATTTTTGACTGTAACCCTAATTCTAATTGTAATTCTAACCCCTATCCTAACCCTAATTATAACTACAATTCCAACCCTAACTCTAATTTTGATCCTAACCCTAATTCTAACCCTAATTATATTTGTAACCCTAACCCTAACTCTAATTTAACCATAACCATAACCATAATTGTAACCCTAACCCTAATTCTAACCCTAACCCTAAAGCTTATTCTAACCCTAAATATAACTCTAATTTTAACCCTAACCCTAACTCTAACCCTACCCCTGACCATAATTCAACCCCTAACCCTAACCTTAATACTAACCTTAACCCTAATTGTAACCCTAACCCTGTCTCTAATTCTAACATTAACCCTAATTATAGTCGTAACCCTAACCCTAATTTAACCCTAACCATAACCATAATTCTAACCCTAACCCTAATTCTAACTCTAACCCTAACCCTAATTCTAACTCTAATTTTAGCCTTAACCCTAATTTTCAGGCTAACCCTAACCTTAATTAAAAATAATGCATTCCATACTCTAGTTTGCTCTATTTTAATAAAAAGGAAATACCAATTAATTTATTATATCAACCCAAAAAGAATTTAGATACTCATTTCATTTGCACTCAATGGTGACTTACCCCTAATATTGTTTGCATTAAATAAAATAATAATTACCCTTTTAAAAGTATTTGCATGCATTAATTTAAATATAACACTCCTAAATTAATTTAAATAAACCAATAATATCATTTGATTCCACTTATATTTATTCTACAACTAAATTAATTACATAATTTAATTTTAATTTAAATAATTTAATTACAATTAAATAACTTTTGACTTAAATGTAATTTTGAAAAGAAAAAAACTTATTAAAAAGAAATAATAAAAATAGCACTAATTCTAATAAATTTAAATTTAAAGGTAATAAATAAATTGGTAACCTAAATTCATGGAATAAGTATATGAAGCTAAATTTAAGGAAAAGAAATAGAATTAGTTAAGAAGTATATAAAACATATCTCTTACTCAATTCCTTTTCATTTTCTCAATTTCTTCTTATGTTTCATTTTATCTCTGCATGTACAATGGAGGAGAAACTTCTGCAACAATCTTGAAATGCCCTCTTCTCACCTCCTTACCCCATTCTGGGAGCTATATTTTTTGTAACTCCTTGTTTATTTTTTGTTTTGAAACCCTAACTTTGAATTTTCTTGTTGTTGTGTTAAGATCACAGGTTTCAAACTTTCAAGTGTTGCATGATGGAAAAATGGTCTACAAAGATAAATTCACAGGTTTTTTTTATATATATAGCTATGTGAAGAAGAAAATATTTAAATATGTCTGTCTTCAAATAACAATAATATGAAATCTCTCTTGTTTCTTTTGTAAGGAATGGATCAATACAAAATTTAACATTAATATTTATTTCTTGTTTTAAAAACAAAATGGTTTACTATAGATTTGATTTGATTTTTTATTTTTCAAATTGTGCCTAAAAAAACAATTTTTTCTTGTTTTAAAATTAAACAACAAATAAGAAAAATAAAAAAAAATTCTTAAATTTAAAATAAAATTTTAAAATAAAAAAAAATTCTTAAATTTAAAATAAAAAATTAAATAAGTCAAAAATGGTTTACTATAGATTTGATTTGATTTTTTATTTTTCAAACTGTGCCTCAAAAGAAACATTTTTTTTGTTTTAAAATTAAACAACAAATAAGAAAAATAAAAAGAATTCTTAAATTTAAAATAAAATTTTAAAATAAAAAATTAAATAAGTCAGCATCAATTTTAAGTCTTAGTAATTTCAAATCCTAATTTTCATTTAACATATGATTACATTCCTTAAAAAAAAAAAAATCAATTTTAAACAACACTTATTATAATTAAATCAAGTTGGCTACATTATAGGAATCCTTTTCCTTTTTATCTTTAGTTTTTCCTTTTTATCTTTAGTTTTCTTCTTTTCTTTTTTTTTAAAGGGATTATAATTTGTTTTGATATGCTTTCTTTTATTTTTAACCATTGCTTTTTATTGTTACATTGTTCTCCTTGATTTTAATATATATTAATATATATATATATATATATATATATATATATATATATATATATATATATATATATATATATATATATATATATATATATATTAAAATCAAGGAGAACAATGTAACAATAAAAAGCAATGGTTAAAAATAAAAGAAAGCATACCATATATATATATATATATATATATATATATATATATATATATATATATATATATATATATATACATTATTTTTTTCATTTTTTTAAATTATCAATTTTTATTTCCTATTTTTTATATTTAATAAATTTTTATTTCTTTTTGTGTAGGATTATGAATTTATGATGTGGTTTTTGCATGCTTTCTTTTATTTTTAACCATTGCTTTTCTCTTTAACTTCTCTTTAAAATTGTATAACCTAAAACTTAATAATTTTCTTACTAAATAAAATTAATTATTTATAATATATATTTATATGGAGGAAATGGACACCGTCATTTTTTTATTTTTTTGAATTTAATTTACATGATTTTTGTTTATCCTACCACTTTAGGATGCCTCTTGGCATAATAAAAGGACTATATTTATATATAAATATCACCATTCTTTACATACGCGGAGAGGTGTTCTACACTCACAGCAGCAAGAGCTATAAACAATTAAGATTTAGATTCCATGTAAACAAAATTCATAAAATGTGTAAATAAATAAATTTGTGGAAGCCAAATGGATAGAAAAATAGAAAAACTTGGGGAGTTATGGAGTGAAAGTGAAATCTTTATCATGTTAAACAAAAAATAAATAAATTCATGGAAGCCAAATGGATAGAAAAATAGAAAAATTTGGGCAGTTATGGAATGAAATCTTTATTACGTTTGAAGAATATAAATTAACTCATGTGAGCGTATCAAATATTCTAACTGCAAGTAATTTATAAATGCCAACAAAACAAATTGGAAGATATCTCTAGGCATACTATAGATATATATTTTTAAATATAAATATACTAGTAGAAAGTTTCTACAATTATGGAAAATACCATGATTACAACAGTTTCTGAGTGCCCTGACTCGCCTTTCTATTATTCATTGAATCTCAATACACTATCACAATTTGATACTTCAATATATATATAATTATATCTACCTACTGACAAAATAATTTGTACAGACTACTAATAGACCTCCCCATTATTACCATAGAGCTATGATTAGATGTTTACAGACAAAGCTATCAGACGATCATATGAGCTTAATATCAACAGAACAATAATGATCACTACAGTAATGTTATTATCTGCAGCTGAACATAAACTCTCAAAAATGCAAGTTGCAAATCCTAAGAGGATGCCACACTCTATGATCAAATTAGCAACATTTTTGAATTAACGCAATGGAGTTAACCTATAGGGTTAATGACTCCCTGCACTTTAGGTACTTCTATACCTAGGCGGGTAGACCTTGAAAGTTAAGGCAGATTAAATGAGTGTAACTTTTGTGACTAAGTTAATGGATCTACCCATAGTGGCAAATGGTGTGGAATAGATGAAGGCTTCCTAACTAGTTCTATTTCTAATATCTGAAAGATGATTTGGTATAAATTGTATAAGCAATATCAAGGTAAGAAATAATAAATGAATTTAAATATCGAAATGAGTAAGACCAGTGCCTTGTTGGGTAAACAGAGTCAAATGAAAATCTAAGACCGGTGGCTTATATTGGGCAATAACTCTAACTGTTTGGCACAATACTTTGGTTTATAATTTGTATAAACGTGTAGGAAAATGATTGATAGACTCTTCTTAATAATCCAACTGACACAATCAGGTTTCTTGTTATTCGTGCCAGAAGGAATTTTAATTCTTTCTTGAAGGAACCAATTGAATGAACTATGCAAGAACAACAGATAATATCAACTTGGAGACAGAATGCCAATCCTAATTATGTGGTTCTTCTTAGTGATCCAAATCAATACTTCTAGACTGACCAGAAGGATTTTAATTCCTCTTTAAGGAAACTAATTAATCAAATCACACAAGTACAACAAATGTGCATTGACAAACTTAATATATACTTGACATATCAATTTGAATAATAAAGAAATACTGAACTGGAGACAACCAAATAACTGAATAATTTCAACAATCAATTAATGCCAGTATAAAGCCACAGAATCAGAGATCTCCTATTAACTTCTTCAATATAATACTTGCAACATGGTCTTTTAAAATATTATGGACTTCTTCTATTATCTCCTACTACTGATCATGATGTTTTTTCTAATCCACTGATGATCCCCTGACCATCATATGTCCAACTCATATAGAAATATTTGTGAAGAGACATAACTCTTCAAAATGTCTTTTGGGAATTAACAGGATTAACATAACAATAAACAAAGGTAATGACACTAAGCTCTGCTAAGCCACAGGTAGATCCGAGCAACATGATCCAGGTACTTTTGTCTCTGATGTGTATCAACAAATTCTATAGCATTCCTTGTAATCACATCTATCGTTACCATCTTTTCCAAATGCTTGCAGGCCTCCCTGGATGCTAAGTCTTTATCTTTGAGAGCTTCTAGAGCCTCTTGTAATATTACCCGACATTCTTTAGTCCATTCATCTTTGCTCTTCAACTCCTTATCATTTCTGAACAACATAGGTACACCTATCTTTGAAGCCTCAACATATTCCTCAGCATCATTTTGAAGATGGTCATGATATTTCTTATGTTGTCGATCAAATCTTGGGCACTGGAGATGCTTGTACTATCAGGGGTATCCTTACTCTGTATCTTGTGGAGTTTCTTTTGGAGCCTATTACTTAACCTCTCATGTTCTTGGATAACATTATGATTCTCAGAGTAGACATCCTAGAATTTATTCATCCAATGCATCATATGGATATGCCTATTCTGTAGTACTGCCGCTAGTGTGTCAATTTGAACCTGGGCTATTTGATCAATAGATGGTGACTGAGCACTTTGTGAGCTTTCTCCTTGAGTTAATCTTTTAATTGATCCTCCAAAGGCATTCTGGACAGTGTCTTTTAAGAAATCATTTTCCTTTGTTAATATTTCACAATTCAATTTATATGCATCTCGCTCCTTGATTAGTAGTTGAGCCTGTGCTTTATTTAGCTTTGCAACATTTATACCAATATCTGCCGTAATCAGAGGACCAGTTTCTCCTGCTTTCAAAGTCATAACATCCCCAAAGGTCTTTTCAGTATCTATGATGGCAGTCTTCTTATGCGGAGGATATAGGGCCCATATCATGAGTGAGTTTTCATCATTGTTATACTTGGTACCCATGTATAGCTTTGTTACACCTTCAGGAGTGAGTTTGTATTTATCATCAGTATTGTGCAAAAAACTATCAAATATCAAGGCAAAATTTATGTCAAGTCCAGGAAATATCATGACACCTGCTTCTCTAAGCAACTGTCTGCCTCTGTTAGAAGTCATAGCCCTTAACTCATTATCTACTATTGTCTTTAACACATCCATCAATTATCTTTCATTATCAGCTATGACATCTTCAACTAATTCTCTGAGTTCCTTTCCTTTATATTTATACAAAAATGATTTAAATTCCTGAGAATGAATGAATTGTTCATCTGCAATGAAAGAATCATATGCCAACTATCTGGGATCCTCATCACCAGGCTCCTCTTCATCCTGCTCTCTACTAGGAAGTTGATAACCCTCCATTTTTTGTCTAGAGATTCTACTTGTCTGTTCATGAAGCTCCTCTTCACCTGCTGATTCTTCATCACCAGAAGATAATAACTCCATTTCTAGAAATTGTTTACTTTTCTCATCTAATTCTCTATTATATTTTTCAATTACCAATTTGACTTTGGCTTCTTCCATGTTCCTAATAATATCATCATGTAGATATGGAATGTGTGTGTATCCACTGAGATTTTGTTTTCTTCTAGCAAAATCAATGAAGCCTTCAGGATCAAATCCTTTTCTTGTCTCGGCACACCTTATGTTGTAATGCATTAATTTATCTATGATGAGACCATACCCATCCTTGGAAACCACAGTAAAATCCCCAAAACACATAGTACTAGGCATGAAGGATTGTTTGTCATAGGCACTTAAGTTCATCAAGTTGGAATAGTTCATATGCCTGACTATCTCCAAGTAAGCAATCCTATTAGGAACTATCTTGGGCAGTATAAATGGGGTATCTTCAAAACCATAAATTTAGACCATAGTTGAGTCCTCAAAGCAATACCAATCTCCCCAATTGTGTGTGACAGTTGGGGGGCCACCAAAGTCTTTTGGTCTGAGGAACCTTTTTATTTCATTTGATAATGAATATTCGCAGGGATCATTAAAGTATCTATATAACACTTTTACAAAATATTCTTCAAAATGAATGTAACTGGAGTGGGCAAACCTACTATCCCATACCCTTGTCCACATCTGTATAGGCAACTTCTGGCCCTTTTTGTCTATTTGAGAAATTCTGAGTTCATTCGACCATATTCCCATTTCCTGGCCATAGTATAATACCATGTGCATGAGGAGTGAATAATGCTCAAAAGAAACTGTTGGGGCATTGTTCTTAATTGCGACTAAGATGGAATCAATCTTCCTGAAAATATAAGCAGCATAATCAAATTGCCTAGCATTATGATATTGGATATCTGTTGCTATCACCATTAATAGAATTGTCATGAAATTAGGAACTTCTGACCCTAGGACTTGGCCAATGGAATAATAGGTGTATTTCATATAAGGTTCAAACAAGGACACATGGAATGGAGGTCCATCATTGTCATCAAAAGGTATTGTTTTTCCTTCTTCCCTAGGCCTATGAAGAGGTAATCTCCATACATTGTATGTGGTGTCCATCCTCCAGTACTCTTTGTCTAAATCCTCATATACTATGGGATGCGTACATAAGTTATCCAAATCAAATACTTCACAGATGGCATTTTTGGACAAATGTATAACAGGCTCTCCTTGTGGATTGCATATGGATTTGAGGATGGGATTGTAATACTTAGCCAAAAGTTTTAGGAGTTCCGCATTCACAAACACATCTGGGACCACCAATTTTCCCAAATTCAAATGCCAAGGATTAGACATTGGGACATTTCTAAATCTCCTATCACAATGAAATTTAAACAATTCATAACCTCTGATTGGTGTCCATACATTTCCCATGTATTGGTATTTGTCTTCTAATTTCTCCACCTCCACCCTGAGTTGTGCAGACCTTCGGGCTTTAGGGGTAGACCCAGGCAGTTGATCTATCAAATCTTGATTTAGTTTTCTCTCTTTCATCTTTTCATCAAGACCTTTATTAGTTTTTTGTTTCTTAGGTTTACTGGTTTCACCCTGTTGTTTTCTACCCTTGCCCTTTACTGGTGTCTCCATTAGTTATAATTCTAAATAGCAAATACAAATTGTAAGTTACCACACAGAGGTTTTATGTGTCTACCTATTGCTTGAGAGGATCACCGAATTCCTTTGTTTTCTCCTCCAAATCTTGGCTTGCGCACTTTTCTCAGACAATCCTTTCCGAACACAATTGCACTAATTTAGAATGACTTCTTAGGGGATTTCTTCTCGGCCTGTAATTAATACTCCCAGTGCATTAATGTCCACACTTGTTTTGAAATGTCACATCATCATAATGTCCTTCATCAGTAGGACTTTCGTAATGTCAGTGAGATCTAAATGCTTCTATGGCGCTAATATTTGCAAATGACTGAATCACTGTGACCCTTTATTTTATTTCCTCAATGTCACTTTTCATGAAGGCATATGTATGTTTATATCAGCGAGACATTTCAATACTTATCCGATATAAGAATGAGCATAGAAGCTGTTATCGACCTGACTTACACCATCGTTATGAAAATAGCCTCTGACTCTGATATTTCAAATCTCTTTGATACTAATTATTCATATTGATATGAGTCTTGCCGAAATGTTTATCAATTTCTCCTTACAGGGCTGATTAGTGCAATTAGTAAGACCCAAGAAATTGATACCGATATCATTTGTCTTTCCGACACATGTGACTTGTCAGAAAGAGTCTCATTGATGTGTGTGGTTATTGTTTTCATCAGAACAACATATGTTATTGGGATGACTTTATTTGATTTATCCAATCCTTATTGTTTCCCTGATGCTATCCTTTCTATTCTTTCCTCATCGGAATGACCACAGTCATATCTCACTGAAATCCTTTGTCGTTGTGACTATAGACTCGACAGGACCTAAAAATCCTACACCAATTTGCTTCCTTTTTGCCGATGAGTTATACCCTTCACATATATCAGTATGACTCTAGCCGAAATTGCCTTTATGGTTGCTAAGACATCATAAGGTCGGAGAAAAATAAGTTTTTTGTTCTGACGTTGTATTTCTTCCCGATGTGTTGATAGTTCAATCTGTTCCTTGAGTTGTTCGGCATGACTCTTGTCAAATTTCCTCATCGGTGTGATCTTCCCTATCGGGGGAATGTTTGGAGTATCTCATGACAATGCTTTCTCATCCTGATGGTCCTTGTATTTGATCAATTCAGTGTGATTAGAGATTCTCTTTTTGATAAGGGGTCATCGGCATAACTTCCTTTATCAGGGCTTCTTGAAATTCTTGTTTTGACTTCACTCTTAATGCCGATACACATCTAATCTGCTGCAAATGGAACATGGATCAGTATGAAAAAACTAAGGTCTTGCCAAAATCAAAGAACTGAAGGTTTTTACAGATTATGGTTTGGGAGGTGAGACCAATAGTTATGGTAGGGATCTTATCATACAAATTATGTTATGTTTGTGGAATTTATCGACTGTTATTATGATTTTGGGGGTATAATGTTCTGATTTGGTTGGATAGGAGATGGATAAAAGTATAGGAAAATTTTGAAATTTTCCTATCCCAACACAACGAAATGAAATAATTTAATCTCTCATTTCAACTTTTAGAAAAAGAATAAATTGAAGAAGTGATTACTTGTATTTAGCTCCACTCTGATCAAAATTACTTCAAATCCTCTTACTGGAAGTATTCCTTTCATTTTCTCAACACTAATCCTTACAACACAAGAACCAGATTCAGTCTCCAATACTGCTTATTTAGAATTATTCTTTTGATTTGCATCCACAAGATTAAAAAAAACAATCCAAAAATTGTTCTTTATAAATATAATCTTCCTTCAAACCTAAAACAACAAAATTCAATTTTCCATATTGCTCTCCACCCAACCACCCATGACCAACTCTCAACAAAAAAAAAACAAACAAGATTTAATATAATGGAGATAATTTATTAATTTTAATAGCTCACACAGAGGTTTAGATTGGCTCACATAGAGCATTAGCTATGGCTCACATAGAGCATATAGAATGGCTCACACAGAGCATAAACTATGGCTCACATAGAGCACATACACAATGCATAAGTATGGCTCACACATAGCACATACACGAAACATAAAGTATGGCTCACACAAAGCACATATGCAAAGCATAAGATATGGCTCACACAGAGCACATACTCAGAGTATAAAGTATGGCTCACACATAGCACATATAGTTTGTCACTATCAAAACAAACAATAATCCAACAAGACAATGGTATTACCAACCAAATTTCATACCTTTCATGTTCAAGCTTCCATCCACCTCTTGCAGCCCCCAGCCATTCTCCTCTTTCTTCCTTTTCAAGTTCCTTCAAGAATCTCCCCCTTAAGCTTACAACACTTTTTTTTTTATAGAACATTCTCAAAAACTCTTCATATTTCTTTTATGATAAAGAAAAACTATTCATTTTCCTCATAACCCCAATAAAGATAATAATAACAAAGTAATAAATATTTGAACCACTCCATCCGTTGCTCTTATTAACTAAACATTAATACTTATAAAATATTTTATAGCCAAAACAACTAATATTATCATAATAATATTTTCCACAATCCCAAAATAATAATAATATTAATTAAAATATTCTTAGTTTGATCATCAATCAACTCACACCATACTATAATGTCAAATAGATATCCAAAATAAACAAAATTAACTAAGACCCTACATTCCCAGAAAGGAGTACCTACATTGTTCAATAATGACAAAAATCTGAGAAGTTAGCAAGATTGGATGAAGGAGTGCCAACTGATCCTACATGAAGCCTTGGAAGCTATGAAAAGTGAAGATCCAACATTGGAAGAGGCATGTGCATGCATGTAAAAGATGGTTACTATGGAGGTTGTTGCAAAGTGTGTCGTGGAATGTGCAAATACTCACTTAAGCCAAAAATACTTAGATCATATTACTAAAGTCCATTTATGGCTTATTAGAGCCTAATGATAATTTGTTTATTATTGTTAAAGTTCCAAAAGACATTTGTGAAGGGGTACATCCTCTTCAAGATATAGCTATATAAGCCAAAGAAGTAGGAATGAAAAATCATCATTACCATTTTCATGTTTAGGTAGGGCATTAGTATGAAGATAGATTGCATCCATCCCACTCATCCACCTTCATACTTCAAAAGACTTATGCAATTACTACATATTATCTGAAGCACTATAATGGAGTAGACTGATCTTACATGGTGATTTATTTCAGTGTTCAGCAATTGTGTTGATTTATTTTGTTCATATGTTATTTAGTTGTCTCCAAAGTGGTTGTTTATGTTATTCAAACTAAGTGTGAAAATACATTTGATTTGTCAATACACATTTGCTGTAATTGTGTGATGCTGCTGATTGGTTTATGTGTGCAGAAGGATTATATTACCTTTTGAACAATCTAATTTGATTGGTTCATGTGTGTGGATTAAAATCCTTTTAAATAGATCATCTTAATTGGCTTCTCCTCACATTTGAATTAAAATCTTTTCACAACTTCACAGTAACATAAGGGGATATCACTGGGATCATTAATGTAAAGCCTCACAAATCATGTAAAAGCATTTAAACCAACTCAAAAATAAACGAAGTAAATAATCCGCTTAAATACAACATCACAATAACCAAAGTCAAAAAGAAGTAAATAATCCACTTAAATACAACTTTCAAAGATAAAATATGCAATTAATCTGCTTAATCACAATATCTCAATAAAAGATAATCTTATAAATAAAATCTCAATGTCAATAAATCTTACATATTCACGTGCCAAATCTAGGTAATAAGCACTATGAATCAATATACATAAATCCTTTGGCAACATGCCATAATACATCCAAATAGGTACAATAATAAGTACATCAATAAATAAGAAATCAACACACTCTCCAGCTGCATGAACCAAGTGGTCCACCACCTGCAAACTGAGAGACGGGAACATGAATCGGGTGCTTTCTCCACCCAACCATGAAGTATTTACACTTCCCCAGATCCCTTTCTAAAATGAAGGAAACCTAGCCCTGCACGAAATGTCTAGCTACCTGGTAACAACTGCATGAGGGAACACCCAATGCATGCCTGATGTCTAAATGTGTAATTCTATGTAATGAAAAGCAAATTGTCTCACAATAGGATGTGGCAGAGATATCAATAATATAAACTTTGCTAGACAATAAACATCTATTTCAATGTCATCTCGATTATGCATAATCATTTAAATAACTAGGTCAATTCCCCAAAAGAGGAAAAGCCATATCTGAATATCCACATTCGGCATCCTAGTCCCAAAAGTAACCCAATAACATTCTTAATGAAAATCTACTTCTTTCCCCAAGAAGCAAGGAAATAAATAATAATTTAAGAGAAATCAAGTGCATCAAATAATCATCAAAAATTCCCTTTTCCCAAACAACATTCATGGAATTACACTTTTCCAAGCAATAATCAATCTTTGATCATACATTTGCATCTATACATATATAGAAAATTGAATCATTCTAAGTCCATATTTCAGTCATATTGCCAAATAAATGTTTATCCTAAATGCTTTCAGCAAACCTGCTGTCATAACAGTGATAGGAACTATTTCAACCCAAAAAGTCCATACAATAAATCAAAAACTAACTTACTGTTCAAACTACGACAGGAACTATTGTAGAAATAAAAAGAAGAAAAATTTTTAACTTGTTTTTCGGTAATGAATTCTACTATCTCTATTTACAGTCGTAAATACAATATAAAGTCTCAGTTTTAGTTTGTTCTAATCTTATTGTTAATCTAGTGACATGAATCTAACTAAGTTTGCATACATTTTATTGCATAAATCTTTCTTTAACCTTCCTATTGCTGTGGCGACAGGAACTGTGACAACAATAAAAAAAGGGTTGAACAAGTTTTAGATCTGGTTCATGTCATCCAAGATAATGGCATAAAAATAGTGTTTTAACCAGAAAATCATAAAGGTATATGTTTCCAAGAATACTATAGTTTCATTCTATTTTAAGAGTTTGGATTTCATTATTTAGAAGTCAATTTACATATCTATCTATGTTTACAACCAATATAACAATGGAAATATAAATTCAGTCAATCAAAAGTCTAACCAGAGACATGGGTCAATCTGTATAAGTCGTCCAGAATAGTCAAAAGTGGCCATAAGGAAGAGCACGACCAACATGAAGCCATGCGGCTAGAAGGAGAATAAGGGTAATGGCCAAACAAGGTAATATGAGCGATTAGAATAGAGAATGTGACCAAAAAGTAGGTCGACAACCTACAGAAAATAGGCGGCCCAGACAAAGAAAGAATGGTGGCCAAACAATGAGGAAGTGGCCAAGGCCAAAATGGCAGGTCAATCTAACATAAAGCGGCCAGATTAAATACTTATTGAAATTGCAGGTTGTTTTTGACATTGTTTTGGGCAGAAATAGGAGGAAAAGAATTTGCCCAGGCAAGATATAAGGTTGAGGATGGCTCAGCAAAAGAGTTAAATGGCCAGCATATACAAGGACAACAAATCACAGGTAGTCACCTAATTCGATAGCTGATAACACAGTTTCTCAGAAAGACAAAACATAGTAATTACAATGTAAATAAAATTTGATGAGGAACCTAGAAGATCAGCTGTTGGAGAAGAGTATGCAGTTGTTGTCGCTGCCTCCTTATCTCTCTTCCTATCACCAAATTCCCTTCTTGCCTGTGTCGCTCCTAAAACCAATTTCCTTTCTGCAAATCGTGGTATATCATGCTGATTGATCCCGTCTTTTTTAATAACATTCTCCCTCTTATTTTTAGTCGATCAAGAATTTAGGTTTTAAAACTGAAGTTGCTTTTCAGTTTGCATGAAAATTCAGCCAATGGGATATTGAGAAAAGAAAACAAAAAGCTTATTTAAAACAATAAGGAAAAATAATATCTTCCTTTGCAACTTACTGTCGCATAAATGACAGGGATTAAAATACATTTAATTCTTTTGTCAAAACTCTAAATATAATAATGCTAATTTTAATATTATTTAACTATTTTAATTTAACAATCCATTTAAATGCTCACTAAGAGAAATGCATTACAAATTTGCACAATTATAATTAATTTAATCTATTTATTTATTTTAAAGACAAATTGTCTTCCAAACATCCATAATAACAATATTTTATTATTTATTTAATTACACATAATACATCATTGAATATATTTCCAAAAAGATATTAAGTCAAAGTAATCACATCATGCATTTGAAACTATTAAAAATCACACATTAATGCAATCAAAGCCATTCAATAATGCATATGCAACTACGTGGTGTGTGTGATTGCATCAGGGTAACCCATCAATTAGTTCTTGGCAAGTGGCTAGAACATTTCTACCTCAGCCATGCTCTCATCTTCGATGAGTATCTGCATCCAATTGTACTCAACTCGACATCAATAGGTTAGCATCTCAAAACATAGCCAAAGCAAATCACTGCATCAATATTCCATACTAAAATTAATTGTCCGAATTTCATCATTTAACTCATAATGATTACATCCACGTAAGCAAAATTACTTAAAATAAAATCAATCATGATAATTGTTCACTAACTAGATTAATCATATTGTTCATAAAATGAGACGTGACATCCTTCCCCAGTTGGAAGAGACATCGTCCCGATGTCTTATTAAGCATCAAAACAATAAGGTATCTATCAAACACCAATAGAGTATCAAGGTGTCATAAAACAATAACATCAACTCAAAGTATCAAAGTATAAATGAACTCAAAGTATCTCAAACAATAATCAAAGTCAAGTATCATAATCCATGCATGAATAAGAAATCTAAGCTATATCCTCAAATGAGGAAAAGATCTATCAATCTCCTCTGCATCCTCCCATGTGGCACTGTCCTCAAAATACTAATCTCATTAGACCTTATACTGTACCACATCTCTGCTACACAACTTAATGTTGCACTTCCCTAGAATGTGAGTGGGCTCCACCAGCACCACTCCTAGATCTTGAACCTGTAAAGCACACCAATTAAGAATATGTGACGCGTTAGGATGATAAAGCTTAAGTAAAGACATATGAAAAACATTATGGATTCTGACAAGTGCAGGTGGGAGAGCAAGTCTGTAAGCTACAGGATTAATCACTTCCAACACTTTGAATGGTCCTACAAAATAAGGAGCCAGTTTCAATGCTTTGCCAAACGATACTAAACTCTTATGAGGTTTGACCCTCAAAAAGACTTTGTCACCAACTGAAAACTATCTAGGAGTTATGTTCTTATCTGCATAACTCTTTTGACGATCTAAAGCTTGCTTCAACTTTTCCTTGATCAACTTCATCCGATCATCCATTTCTCTTAACATTTCAGGACCAATCAGAATCCTATCCTCCACTCTATCCCAACTGATAGGTGTTTGACACCTACGCCCATAAAGAGCTTCGAAAGGTGCCATTCCCAAAGATGCATGGTATGAATTGTTATACACAAACTCAACCAATGGAAGATACTCCTCCCATTTATACTACTAATCCATACAATACATTTTGAGAAGGTGTTCTACCACCTGATTAACTCTTTCTATCTGACCATCCGTTTAAGGATAATAAGCTAAACTAAAATTCAACTTTGTACCCAAAGCTGCATTAAGAGTTATCCAAAACCTAGATGTCATGAGAGTGTCTCGATTAGAAATGATCGTCTCAGGCACTCCATGTAATCTAAAAATCTCCTGAACAAACTTCTTAGCTAAGACCAATGAACCATCAGAAAGATTTCCTAGAATTAAATGTGCTACCTTTGTCAGCTTGTCCACAACCACTAAGATGACATCATGCCTATTCTTAGACATAGGTAACCCTTTAATAAAATCCATGCTTATCATTTGCCACTTGTGCTCAAGGATACTGCGCGGATACAACATACCTGCTAGATGCACATGTTGAACATTGACTCGTTGGCATTCCAAACATTGAGCTACAAACTCCGTCACATCCCTCTTAAGTCTAGGCCAAAAGTATAAAGGTTTCAAACCTTCTGTTGGTGCTCATTTTGGCCTGGAGATTGAGCTTGCGTGTGGAGGGTTTCTTCTTTCAAACCCTAGGTTTTCCCTCTTCATCGGCATGAGCTTGGCCTATCGGTTGGAGTTTTTCAAGTTCTACCGATGCGGTTGGTCTCCCCGACGGGGTGTGTTTTGTGCCTTTGTCGATGTAACATGTGCAGTGTCTGGCCGATGGTAATTCGAGGTATGTTTGCGTTCGTCGGTGTGACTTTTGTTATTGGCGGAGGGGTTTCTTGTTGCTCCGATGGTTGGGAGTCTGGCCGACAATGAAGTTGATGTTCGGCATGTCGGGGTGACGATGTTCCATGTCTTGGCGATATGCGAGTATGGAGTGCCATCGGCGAGACTCGGCGTATCGGCGGGGAGACTTTTGGGTTGGCCGATGGTGTTGGTCACACCGACAGCGGAGTATGGAGTAGCGATCGGCGAGACAGTTGTCCTCGGTGAAGGTTTTTTGGGAGCTGCCGATATGTGGATGTTTGGCCGATGTGATGTTATCGACGTGGGTCACACCGACGAAGGGATGTTTTGAAGGTTATCGGGGTGACTTATGTTATCGGCGGAGGGGCTTGGTGTTGCTCCGATGGCCTTTCTCTGGCCGATGGGGAAATGTGTTTCTTTTGGTCATTGGTGAGAGTTGGTCTGTCGGTGGAGGTCTGGAGGGCTAGCTCGATGGTCTATGTCTGGCCGACAGAAGGGAGCGTAGTGTTGTATCGGCCTGACCGCTGTGGTCGGCAGGAGATCTGTGCGGTGGGCCAATAATGTATGTCATGGCGATGGGCTGTGGGCGAAGGGTCGTGTGTCGAGCGCGGCAAAACGCTCGACACTTGGTATGCATGCGGCCATATTTTTAAAATACTAAAGTTGTCTCCGCGGCACCAATGTGGGATTATTCCCCTGTATGTTTTGAACCTGCGAGGAAGCATTTTGGCGGGAAGTTTCTTTTTTTACTGCAGCGACGATTTTCAAGCGACCGCGGGTGGTTGAGGCCCTTAATGGCGACTGTAGCAGGAGTATGGGCGATGGTACAAGGGATCAGGCTGCCTGATTGAGAATGAAGACTTCCAGATAGTGGCGCGTGGCTCGAGGCCCCCCTTTGTCTGCTGCATTAACATTTTCTGAGCGCCATTCCTTCTGAGGACTGTATCTGGCAGATTTTTTGTTATAATCATGTAATTAATTGCTGTGGTACACTTTCTGGCTGTTATAAGCAGACTGTGTTACCATTTTTCAGGTTGTTGAAAGTTGAACATTTTGGCTCTGTAACACAATACAATTCGTTTTGGTTGCTCTGTACAGCTAAACCTGTGAGTTTATGTATCTCTTGTTGTACGTTTTGGCATGAATCCACTGATTTCATGGTTAATCTTGTATGAATAATGCTATGTTTGCATGTGTTTTGTTAATTTTGTCTCCAGTATTGCATGTATCTTTCTTCTGAGTCTGGATATTTGAGCAATATTTGAGACTCTAGAACATGGAATTCCTGTGTTGAATGTATGATCTCTTAACTTCTGCTCAAGGGGTAGATTAAATTGTTTTCAAGTTGAACATTGGGAAGGGTATACTGCAGTAGGGATGCCATAAGTAGAGATAACTTAACACTCTGTATTGGGAGATATCTGTAAGTCAGGTATCACATGTATCCCCCTGAAATCTAGTTTTAGCTGTTCATGTTGATCATTCACAGGTGTATGTCTATTGACTCCAGGCCCTGGATAGGCACCAATCTTGCTTCGTGTTTGTGTTACAACCATGTCCAGCTTTGCATCCAAACTCAAAATCATAATCAAACTCTAAAACAACCATTAGGACATTAGAATTAGTTTTAGGATCCTCAGTCCTCTGTCTACAACTGCAAATAGGCCCAAAGCTAGCCCCTTTGCTCTTATCTTTCAGTTTTGGTCTACTTATAGGAGGACTTATCTGCTTTCTGACAGCATCCCAATCCTTGTATGCGTATCTCATGGATGTTGAGTAGGGAATACCCCCCTAGGTCTTGCAGAGCCTGAAGAAGAAGAGGAGATAAAATATAGAGTCTATCTCCTACACTGTTGGCCCCTGGCCCAGAGATCCTGTTGATCACTGATGGCTACCTTGTAGGGAAATCTGGGAATAAGCATCCAGTCTGGGAAAAAACCAACAGAAATTGGCGACTCTGCTGGGGATTGAGAAGTAAAAGTACTATCTAATCATCTCCAGTAATATATCTTGTGACCCATCCGAGTCACCAACAGAAATTAGCGACTCCGTTGGGGAAGAAATTTGAGAAAGGGTTATATCTTGTGACCCATCCGAGTCACCAACAGAAGTTGGCGACTCCGCTGGGGATGGTGATTTGAAAATTGTTATTTTTGAAAGAACCCTGATTTATAAAAGAAAATAGTTCCTAGTAATAGGTGGCGACTCCGAAGTAATCTCCCAACCGGTCAAAGTAAAATTTATATGCAGGGGAGAAGATCCCAACAAAATCCTTTATTTAAAGAGTTACCAGTAACAAGAAGAATGATGTACAGAAGAAAGGGAGCTGTCTCAGTTAGTCATGAGGGTTCCCCCAGAAAAAATGATGATATACAAGATAACCCTAGGCCATCAGGACAGCATGCGCCCTACTTTTCAAATGCAGAAGCTGATATTCAGGGTGCATATGAAAGACAACAGGGTGGTAACATGAGAATGAGGTCAGAGGTGTTCCAAGAACGCCCATTTCTAGACCCTAGTGAAAGGTTTGAAGAGGCCGAGTCTCTGAGGGATGATGAAGACGAAGATCAGAATATGATAAAACCATCCTCCTCTAGGCCCAGCGAGGAAGAACTAGCTGATGAAATTAGGAGCTTAAGGGCCGAGTTTGAATATCAGCAGGCAATATCAATCAGAGATGACTTGAGGAAGAAAGTGCAAGCTTTGAGGACTGCCTAGAATAATTTAATTCCTACCCTTGAGAATGCAAATGTGCAGAGACATCAACAGAGAAATGAAGTGCAACATCAGCATAATGATGAGAGACAAAATGTGAATGATGCTAGGATACCACTGAACAATGTAAGAAACCAGAATGCAAACAGAAATATTAATGTTAATCAGTTAAATAGACAGCCAATGTAGCTAGATAGATTCAGACAGCTGGTATTTGATGGTATTCCTGGGTATCCTAACCCCATTGATAAGCATCTGAGGCTGCAAGTGCCTAAATTTTCAGGAAACAACACTGTGTCAGGAGAAGATCATCTAAAAGCCTTTCAAAATGTCATGGATAACTTTGAGGTTGAACATGAGGATGTTTTCATGAAGTCATTCATGCAATCCTTAATAGATGATGCAAGAGAATGGTACAAGAATCTGCCTGACTGGAGTATTTCATCATGGGATGATTTTAAAAGGATGTTCAAGGAGCAATATGGTGACAAAACTGACCCTAGCTTTTTTGTAAATGAGTTCACTAGTATCACTAAAGGGTCAAATGAGCAGGTTGCAGATTTTAATGCAAGATTTACTAAAGTGTTAAACAAATTGCCACATCACATGAGGCCAAATGAACCAATGTGCATAATATTGTATATCAATGCCTTTGATGCAAAAACTGCATATGGATTAAGAGATAAAGGTCCTGCTACTCTCAGGGATGCTTTCAGAATTGCAGTGAATATTGAAAACAACAGGAAAGCATTGGGCAAGACAAATAGAAGGGATGATATAAAAATTCTGCAGAATCCAAACAAGCCTCAGAACACTCAAGGTAATACATCTGCCCTTGAAGATAAGATAGACAAATTGGCAAATGTTGTTAAGGACCTAAGCTATAGATTAGCTAGAAGTGAAAAAGGGATAGGTCCTGATAGGCAAGTCTATCAAAGGCAGGAAAAGAGGCCATCATTGCATGATATGCCTTATAATACCAATTGGCATGATGGTAAACCTATATTCCCACGTAACAACACAAATCAAAGAGCTCAACATGTCAAAGAAACTCTCGATCCTCTAAAGAAAGCTGTAAATATTGTTGATGATGCTCCATGGTGTATAATTTGTCAGATGCCACATTCACAGTCACAGTGTATGATTGCTCAGTCCTTGTGTGATAATACTACATCTTGTAATGAATGCAATGAGCCACATTATGTGCAAGATGATGATGTAAATATGATGTTCATAAGCAATGGATACACTCTTTATGATGCTGATGAGAGTACAAATGATGGAACTCAGGGCTGCCAACAGTTCCCATATGATGAATATGATGAAGTTAACTATGCCTATGCTCAGAACTCACACAATTTTCTGAGTAACTTACAACGACCTTCTGATGAGGAAATTAGGGCCTTCACAGCTGCAGCAGTTGCTCAAGTCAAGAGCAACTACAATCTCAGAGGTAAAAATCAGGTAAGCAGCCCACATCAGCCAAAAGATGTTACTATAGGACAGCCAGTGCATGGTAATAAGGGGATGGAATTACAAAAAAGGTAGTGGGTTAATAATAAACAGAATTTCAGACATCGAACAGGTCATGAATCCCAAGGACCAGAAAATAGAATCCCTCAGGCTAAAGATCAAGGTAAAGGTTCCCAAGACAAAAATGATGATCAGGGAACTATGAAAGTAAAAGCTAAATCAGTTCAGGATAAAAACAAGATTGTGGAGCAAGCTACAACTGTTATACAAAATTATGCTCCATTTGATATAGCTCAGGTCCTCTCCCAGGTAAAAGTCTCTATTCCACTTATGGAATTGATGAAGGTGGAAGAAATCAAAAATAGGACAGTATCCCTAATTTCAGGGGTGCCCTTTCAAGCAAAACAAAATGTTCAGATCCAGGGTGAGAAACATGTCATGTGTAATGAAGAAGATGAGGCTCCTGAAGTCTATTTAGGAGTGACTATGACAAAGTGTCCTTCACAAGTGGAACCATTTTATGTTTCCCTGGTTATAAATGGAAAAATAATCAGAAATTGTATGCTTGACTTTGGAGCATCTACAAATGTCATGCCTTTAGCCATCATGCAACAAGCTGGATTGAAAATTGACAAGGCATGTGGAAAATGTTATGCTATGGATGCCAGAGAGGTACTAGTTATTGGAATCATGAAGGATGTAGATTTCAAACTGGCAGCATTTCTTGAAAAGAGATATAAAATGAATATAACAGTGGTTGACATCAAGCCACAGTATGGTATGTTGTTGTCAAGAAGATGGGCAGCACTAATTGGTGGAAGTATGCAGCTGGACCTGTCATATGCCATGATTCCAATGAATGGCAGGGATGTTAAGCTAATCAGAGAACAAAGATCATCAGAGACAGTGGAAGACCAAGAAGCAGAGGAACAGATATGCTTTGTAAACACTGACTGTGATAACTTCAAGGTTGTCTCAGATGATAGAGAAGATAAAAAGAAAAATGTCTGCATTGAAGAATTGGATCAGCAAGGTTTGTGGACCATGTTTTTTGATGGAGGTTGTGCAAAAGAAGGCTCTGGAGCTGGAGTTGTTTTCCTGTCTCCAACTGGTAAGCTCCTCAAATTCTCTTTCTTGCTGAGGTTTGTTTGCACAAACAACATTGCAGAATATGAGGCTTTACTCTTAGGCCTAAATATTGCTCTCAAACATGGAATCAAAATGCTAAGAGTATTTGGGGATTCTGAGCTGATTGTATCCCAAATTAGAGATAGGTATGCTTCAAAAAATAAAAGGTTGAAACAATACAAGCATGCTGTTTGGGATACCATTGAATTATTTGATGCATTTTCAATAGACTGGGTAGAGAGGTCAAAGAATGTTATGGCTGATTTCTTAGCTAATGTTGCAATAAGGCCAGATGACATCACTCTGTCAGATGTTACAAATGTAGAGGTTAAAATTAGGCCTGCAGTACCAGAAAATATATGCAGTTGGCAAGTGTTTAATGATGATAGGGACTTGTTAAAATTTTTGCACTGCATAGATGAATATGAGAATCAAGAAATTGATTTCCAAGCTTTTGTAGAGACTATAGATGGAAAAGAAACTCTTGTGGGAAAAGAGATAATTCAATTGAAGACTAACAAAATCCCCAGAGGATTAGTAGCTTTGGAAAGAGCTTTTGACAGTAGAGATAAATTGGTCACAAGGACATCTCCCACAAATAAGGAAGATTTAGAAGAGATAAATTTGGGGACATCTCAGGCCCCTCAGAAGGTATACATTGGTAAACAGCTCAAACCACACATTAGGAGTATGCTGATTGCATTACTGAAAAAGTATAAACATGTTTTTGCTTGGTCATATGAGGACCTAAAAGCCTATAGGGAAGATTTATTCCAGCATGAGATCCCATTGAAGCCTAGAGCTAAGCCATTTAGACAAAGGCAAAGACCTATTAATCCTACCCTAGCTCCAAAGATGCAAGAAGAACTCAAAAGGCTGAGGGAGGCTGGAATAATTGTGCCAATCAGGCATTCAACTTGGGTATCTAACCTTGTCCCAGTCAGAAAAAAGAATGGCGATATTAGGCTTTGTGTTGACTTCAGGAACTTGAATGTATCCTCTTTAAAGGATAACTATCCACTGCCTAATATGGAAGCTATGTTGCAGAGAGTGACTGGTTGTGAACTCTTATCTATGATGGATGGATGGATTTTCAGGTTATAATCAGGTGAAGGTAAAAGAATCAGAACAGTATAAGACTGCCTTCACCACTCCATGGGGAACTTATGTGTATGTTAGAATGCCCTTCGGACTAACCAATGCAGGTGCTACATTTCAAAGAGCAATGGATGTTGCTTTTGCAGGGTTGATTGATTCAATCCTGGCTGTATATCAGGATGACTTGACTGCTTACTCAAAGAAAGAAGAGCAACATTGTTTGCATCTGGAGCAGATTTTCATAAGAGCACTAGAGTATGGTATTTCTTTAAATCCAAAGAAGTGTGCCTTTGGGGTATTTGAAGGAAAGCTCCTGGGACATATTGTTTCCAAGGATGGAGTCAGGATAGATCCAGAGAGAGTGGCTGCTATTGACAGAATTCAAATGCCAAAAACTGTAAAAGGAGTTCAGTCCTTCTTTGGACAGATAAATTTTGTTAGGAGATTTGTTCCCAACTTTACAGAAACCACAAGGAACATTTCCAAGATGATGAAGAAGGATGCAACTGTCCATTGGGAAAGTGAAGCAATAGAATCATTTCAGAGTATCAAAGAGGCAATCAAGATGGCCCCTGTTCTTAAATCTCCTGATTTTTCTAGGCCATTCCAAGTATTTTCATTTGCTTCCTTTCGTACTGTTGCTGCATGTTTGCTACAGAAAAACAAAGATGGTTTTGAACAGCCCATCGCTTTCTTCAGTATGTCCTTGCAGGCCTCTGAGTTGAAGTATGATATCATGGAAAAACAGGCATATGCACTAGTCAGAGCCATCAAAAGTTTCAGACCATACTTGGTAGGATCATATATAATTGCATATGTACCCCATGCAGCAGTCAAAGACATATTCACTCAGCAGGAGGTGACTGGAAGAAGGTGCAGATGGATAAACAAACTGCAAGAGTTTAACATAGACATACAAATTACCAAGTTGGTAAGAGGACAAGGATTAGCCAAGATGATGGCACAGTCAAACTTGGAAGCATGCCAAGTTAATGCAGTCCAAAATGAGAGTGTAAATGTATCAGGATCTGAATGGTACAAGGATATTATCTACTACTTGCAAAATCTGAATTGTCCTTCCCATTTCAGTGACAGTCAAAAGAGGACTTTAAAGTTACATGCAATCAGGTATGTTATTGTTCAAGGTGAGCTATACTGGAAAAACCCTGATGGTGTGCTGCTGAGATGTGTGGATGAGGATATGGCTAACAATGTTTTGATTGATATGCATAAAGGATTGTGTGGTGGACATTATACTGCCCAAACAACAGCTCATAAAATTCTCAGAGCAGGATATTGGTGGCCCACTCTCTTTTCAGATGCACAAAGGTTAGTGAGGAAGTGTGACCCTTGCCAAAGATTTTCAGGAAAGTTGAAATATGATGGTGCTTTACCCCTCAGGACTGTAACTGTGGATGCTCCATTTCAGCAATGGGGAATTGACTTCATAGGGGAAATTGCAGACAAATCAAGTGGGGGACACAGTTGGATTTTGGTGGCAACTGATTACTTTACCAAATGGATTGAGGCCATTCCAACTAAGAGAGCTACAAGTAAGGTGGTGACAGATTTCATGCTAGAAAATATTATCATCAGGTTTGGAGTACCATTCAAGATAGTCACTGATAATGCTATGTGCTTCAGATCAGGTGAAATTGTTGATTTTTGCAACAGGTATGGGATAAATCTATCATATGCATCACCATATCACCCACAAGGGAATGGTCAAGCAGAATCAAGCAATAAAAGCATCATGAAAATTATCAAGAGGATACTGGACAAGAACAAGAGAGCTTGGGACTCAAAATTGAACTTAGCAATATGGGCTAACAGAGTGACAGTGAAAAGGGCTATTGGGATGTCACCTTTTGAGCTAGTATATGGTGCATCAGCTAGATTGCCCATAAACAATCTCCTACCAGTTTACAAATTCATCCAGGCAAATGATGAGGAGATTGAAGACTCCATGACAGAAAGGGTGAACCAGCCGGTTGCACTGGATGAAAATAGAAGGAAAGCCCACCAGATTAACCTCAAGAGACAACAAGATGTGAAATATCAGTTTGACAGGAGAGCTATAAAAAGGAAGTTTCAAGTCAATGATCTGGTGCTCATTTAGAATGCAAAAGGTCAAGAAAAGGGTAAACATGGTAAATTTGAACCCTTATGGATGGGCCCATATCAGATTTGCAGTGCTCATGGGGAGGATTCTTATTTCCTCCAGGCCATAGATGGTGAAGTTCTGGAATTGCCTATGCATGGCCAATTCCTTAAGTTCTATTTTACATAAATGACTTGTCGCTGTGCACATTTGTAAAAAACATGTATATAGTGTAAATGTCTTGTACAGTTCGTGCTTTTTGACTTTTTGCCTGGTCTGCCCAGAGATCTGGTTCTCGCTGCAGGTTTTCACCTGCACGTCCCCATTCGGAGCTAGTGTTGGTGCTCATTTTGGCCTGGAGATTGAGCTTGCGTGTGGAGGGTTTCTTCTTTCAAACCCTAGGTTTTCCCTCTTCATCGGCATGAGCTTGGCCTATCGGTTGGAGTTTTTCAAGTTCTACCGATGCGGTTGGTCTCCCCGACGGGGTGTGTTTTGTGCCTTCGTCGATGTAACATGTGCAATGTCTAGCCGATGGTAATTCGAGGTATGTTTGCGTTCGTCAGCGTGACTTTTGTTATCGGCGGAGGGGTTTCTTGTTGCTCCGATGGTTGGGAGTCTGGCCAACAATGAAGTTGATGTTCGGCATGTCGGGGTGACGATGTTCCATGTCTTGGCGATATGCGAGTATGGAGTGCCATCGGCGAGACTCGGCGTATCGGCGGGGAGACTTTTGGGTTGGCTGATGGTGTTGGTCACACCGACAGTGGAGTATGGAGTAGCGATCGGCGAGACAGTTGTCGTCGGCGAAGGTTTTTTGGGAGCTGCCGATATGTGGATGTTTGGCCGATGTGATGTTATCGGCGTGGGTCACACCGACGAAGGGATGTTTTGAAGGTTATCAGGGTGACTTATGTTATTGGTGGAGGGGCTTGGTGTTGCTCCGATGGCCTTTCTCTGGCCGATGGGGAAATGTGTTTCTTTTGGTCATCGGTGAGAGTTGGTCTGTCGGTGGAGGTCTGGAGGGCTAGCCCGATGGTCTATGTCTGGCCGATAGAAGGGAGCGTAGTGTTGTATCGGCCTGACCGCTGTGGTCGGCAGGAGATCTGTGCGGTGGGCCGATAATGTATGTCATGGCGATGGGCTGTGGGCGAAGGGTCGTGTGTCAAGCGTGGCAAAACGCTCGACACTTGGTATGCATGCGGCCATATTTTTAAAATACTAAAGTTGTCTCCGCAGCACCAATGTGGGATTATTCCCCTGTATGTTTTGAACCTGCGAGGAAGCATTTTGGCGGGAAGTTTCTTTTTTGACTGCAGCGACGGTTTTCAAGTGACCGCAGGTGGTTGAGGCCCTTAATGGCAACTGTAGCAGGAGTATGGGCGATGGTTCAAGCGATCAGGCTGCCTGATTGAGAATGAAGACTTCCAGATAGTGGCGCGTGGCTCGAGGCCCCCCTTTGTCTGTTGCATTAACATTTTCTGAGCGCCATTCCTTTTGAGGACTGTATCTGGCGGATTTTTTGTTATAATCATGTAATTAATTGCTGTGGTACACTTTCTGGCTGTTATAAGCAGACTGTGTTACCATTTTTCAGGTTGTTGAAAGTTGAACATTTTGGCTCTGTAACACAATACAGTTCGTTTTGGTTGCTCTGTATAGCTAAACCTGTGAGTTTATGTATCTCTTGTTGTACTTTTTGGCATGAATCCACTGATTTCATGGTTAATCTTGTATGAATAATGCTATGTTTGCATGTGTTTTGTTAATTTTGTCTCCAGTATTGCATGTATCTTTCTTCTGAGTCTGGATATTTGAGCAATATTTGAGACTCTAGAACATGGAATTCCTGTGTTGAATGTATGATCTCTTAACTTCTGCTCAAGGGGTAGATTAAACTATTTTCAGGTTGAACATTGGGAAGGGTATACTGCAGTAGGGATGCCATAAGTAGAGATAACTTAACACTCTATATTGGGAGATATCTGTAAGGCAGGTATCACATGTATCCCCCTAAAATCCAGTTTTAGCTGTTCATGCTGATCATTCACAGGTGTATGTCTATTGACTCCAGGCCCTGGATAGGCACCAATCTTGCTTCGTGTTTGTGTTACAACCATGTCCAGCTTTGCATCCAAACTCAAAATAATAATCAAACTCTAAAACAACCATTAGGACATTAGAATTAGTTTTAGGATCCTCAGTCCTCTGTCTACAACTGCAAATAGGCCCAAAGCTAGCCCCTTTGCTCTTATCTTTCAGTTTTGGTCTACTTACAGGAGGACTTATCTGCTTTCTGACAGCATCCCAATCCTTGTATGCGTATCTCATGGATGTTGAGTAGGGAATACCCCCCTAGGTCTTGTAGAGCCTGAAGAAGAAGAGGAGATAAAATATAGAGTCTATCTCCTACACTGTTGGCCCCTGGCCCAGAGATCCTGTTGATCACTGATGGCTACCTTGTAGGGAAATCTGGGAATAAGCATCCAGTCTGGGAAAAAACCAACACCTTCGACCATCTTTGTCACTCTAGGGTGACCTAAATAAGGTGCATTGTGAATCTCTTCAAGCACTAACTTCCTCAACTCTCCTGAGTTAGGAATGCACATCATTCCCTGATATCTTAAAAGTCCATCTGATTCTATAAGGGGTCTACTTCCAAAGCTTGCTTTACTCTGTCATAATGCTTATCCACTTGAAGATTCTGAATCACTTTCTATTTCAAATTTGATCTCATAGAAATAATGGCAGCCATATGTCTTCTCCTACTAAGAGCGTCTGCTACTCTATTCTCCTTTCCTTTAATATACTCAATCCCAAAGTCATACTCACTAAGGAATTCTAACCATCTTCTCTATCGTGCATTAAGATTAGGTTGAGTAAGTATATACTTGAGCCCAAGATGATCTGTCTTTAACTCAAAGGACTTACCTAGAAGATAATGCTTCCACATCTAAAGTGCATGAACTATGGTAGCTAACTCAAGATCATGCGGTGTCATGCCCACATTTTCCATGCGGCTAGGACACGCAACACACGTGTCATGTCCACATTTGTCATGTGGTCATAACATGAAATATCAAAAAATTTCCACGCATCCCTAGAACCCCCCTCGCATGCGTCAACATGCTCAGTGGCAATACGCATAAGGCATAAACATGTCAATCAAATCTTAGGGTATTGCAATCACATGTGCAATTCCACTGCGTGATGATACCTGACTAGGTGGTTAATGCAACACGAGAAGCATCGCCATTAGGGTTAGGATCGATTGATCGACCCTAACTTTTCCTAAGTGAGTGATGAGATTTCGACATGAGTCAAAATCAAAACCCTAATTCTATTGCATTAAAAGAATAAATAACAACTTAATCAAAACATCTAGTTTGTGGGAACATTAAATATTACTCAACACAAGGCTTAAATCACCTAAGAAAATTAACCCTAATTCCTGAAAAAATCTGGCAGCATAACGCCACTAGGGTGTGTATAGGAATTATTCAAATTAAGAAAATTCTAACCAAAGGTTCACTAAGCTCATTCAAATTGATTAAATGAAATAATTATGCTAGGAATATTAATTTGTCACACTAAGGTTCTCTAATTAAAAAAAACTAGATTAAATAATTAAATTAATATTCTACTACGCTTAAAACCCCAAACATACAATTAAATTAATAAAGTTGACCTTGCTATAATACTATTGCATTAATATTTCACGAGATGCAATATTTAAATTCCCCAAGGTCTAATAATTCACTAAACTGCTAACCTAACCCTTGAATGATTAAAAAAAATAACAATACCATACACTAAAACTAACCTTAACGTAATACACCCCCAAAATAAAATTAAATTAATTTACCCAAGAGAATAAAGAGCTCAAAAACATTTAAATTCATTCCCACCCTAAATAAAATAAAAATAACTCCAAGACAAAAAGAAGAGGGAAAAATAAATAGACTCTAATTTAAAATCCAAAAGCCCTAAAAGCTCACCCATTAAAAAATTACTTTCCTTATGGAAAGAATACAAACCCTAACCTTATCTTCATTTTCTCTATTATTTTTCTTTTCTCTCAACTTGGTTTCTCATTTTTTTCTCTCTTATTTGTAGGCCTATGTTTATGGCAGCCATGGAAGCTTGCCCACAGAGTATACTCATTAAGTATATACTTATTTAGATATACCTTTTTTTTTGTGTTTTGCACACACACACACACACACACACACACACACACACACACACACACACATATATACTGTAAAAAAATAGAGGTTAAGAGAAGTAGATACACGCTATATATATATATATATATATTAATAAAAATTGTGTGTTGCAGGTTAAAAGGCCGACAGACTGCATAGAAGGAACGATGGGTTTGAAAGAGGGGCCACCGACGTTTTCAACATAGCTGTAGGTTCAAAGTAAGAAGAAGGGAGTAAGTAAGGAATGTGGGGTGTGGGGGGATTCCTTCCCCCCATAGTCCCACACATATTAATATTTACAATCTACACGATAGCAACGGTGGTGGGGGTTCGAACCCCCCGTCGCCTCATTTCCAATGTTTTCAAAGTGGCAAAAAAAAACACAACACAGTCTAAAAAAAATAACTTTGATTCATTACATTCTGCCTTAAATTCTATTTTGTGATAAACTCAACATATATATACCATCAGAACGGATTTTTCTATTCTCTTAGCGATAGCACTTGTCAGCCTGATAGCTACGAGGTAACTATTGCTCATCAGGAAAACACTTGCCGATGTACAAAGGGAACCTCAACAGTCAAGACCACCTTGATATTGGAGTAAAAGTCATAATGTCTCCCTGAAATGTTAAGAATAGAAAAACAAGAAAAGGGGATTTGTGCATGATCGATGAAAGTGTCAAGAAGTCTTCCTGATAAAATCAGAGAACTAAAAGGGCACTTCATATCAGAAAGACATTAAGATAGTCTTGGCGATCAGTCGAGAATGTATAAACAAAAGATGGAGCCAAAATGAACAAATAGATCAGCCTGAGATCAAAATAGTCTTCCTGATACAAAGATATTGTATCGCTCTAACATTTTCAAAGTTTGAGAAGCCTACTACATTCAATTCCAGTGGCTAACATTAATGGCTGCTTGAGCATAATCTTGTACAAGCCACTTTGAATCACAATGAATTAAAATCAAAGGAAATCTTCAAGGGTTGCGGTGGAAGAGCGGGGAATTGACCAGAGGCTGAGAAATTCATGATGCCAAAGACATACAAGTAAGCATACCAGACCTTCCTGTTACTGATAAATTATAAGGTTAAAATCCATTGTCTAGCATAAAGATAAATTGGAGGGTTTTGTGAAAACAAAAAGAAAGCAACAAACTGAAACTAGCCAAACCAAGGGCAAAAGGCAAAAGGTCGAAACAGGGAAGGGAGAAAAGGCACAGGAATGAAAACTCAACCAAGACCTTATAGACCAATTGCCTGGTTCAGGACCAAAGGCTAGAAGAACCACACAACTTAGGGCCGACATGGAAAGATTAGAGGACAAATATAAACATGCGAGAAACATATGGACTCCTCTCAGAGGATACAAATTATTTATGTTTCACTACTATCAAAGGAATAGGTTGGAGCCTGTCTATAACCCTTGGAATCTTAACTCGGGGAAGTTAGTTGTCACGGATGTGTTTGTAAATATAGATCTCCTAAAACTTTTGGCCTACCACTATAACCCCGACCTAAAATCCATCTGCAACTTGCAAGGGGAACCATTTATTCATGTGTCTAAAAATGCAGTATGTGAAGTTTTTGGCCTGGATGACACATGTAATACTCCCATAATATATGAGGATTTAGAAAAGGAGTATTTGAGAATGGATACCACTTATAAGGGATGGAGATTGATTTATTTGAACCCTATATGAAATATACATATTATTTAGTGGGACAAGTATTGGGAACAGAGGTCCCTGAATTCATGTCCATAGCGCCCATGGTCATCTCTGCAGACATCCAATGCCATCATGCAAGGACTTTTGATTATGCTTCACACATCTCTAGGGGGATTGATTCAGGATTGATGACCATTAAAAATGATTCTCCCATAATGAGTTTCAAGCATTATTCCTCCGTTATGCATATGGTGTTGTATTATGGACAAGAATTAAGAATATGGCCAGAACAATTAAGAATTACACAGTTTGATAAGGAGGGTTAGCCACTACCCATACAATTATGGACTTCCATA
The DNA here is from genome assembly GCA_027924645.1 of Cunninghamia lanceolata. Classification (NCBI taxonomy): domain Eukaryota; kingdom Viridiplantae; phylum Streptophyta; class Pinopsida; order Cupressales; family Cupressaceae; genus Cunninghamia; species Cunninghamia lanceolata. Next base: position 1,359,043 of record BSBN01000197.1, read on the forward strand.
TGGGATAGTAAGTTTGTAAATTCTAGTTATGTGCATTTCGAAGAATTCTTTGTCAAAACACTGCACAAATGTTATGGTTATCCATGTAGCTATTCTTTATCAGAAGAGATCAAAAGGTTTTTAAGGCCTAAGGATTTTGGTGAACCACCAGCTATGAATCATAACTGGGGTGATTGGTATTGTTTCCTTGACTCCACCATGATCAGAGTGTATGGCTTCGAAGATACACCATTTTTGTGACCTAAAACTATACCAGACAGAATTGCATACTTGGAAATTGTCAGGCAGTTGGACTATTCAAATGTTATGAACTTGAGTGCCCATGATAAGCAATCTTTCATGCCAAGCACATTATGTTTTGGAGATTTCACTGTGTTGTCAAAAGAAGGTTATGACCTTATTCATGACAAATTGTTACACTTTAATTTGAGAAAAACAATACCAAGAAAAGGGTTTGAGCCTAAAGGTTTCATTGATTTTGCAAGAAGAAAACAAAATCTAAGTTGATATATTCATGTTCCATTTCCTCATGCTGATGTTATTAGAAACATGGAGGAGGCAGAGGCTGAATTGGCCATTGATGAATATAATTAAGAAGTTGAAAAGAGGAGGAAGGAAGTATAGGAGGTAGAGGTGTTATCCTCTAATAGTGAAGGATCTTCTGACAAAAAATCCCAAGACTAGCCTGACATAATCCCCAAACTCAAAATTGAAGAATACAGGCCTCCTGACAGAGAGTTAGAGATTGAAGAGACATCTGATACTGATTCCAGGAAGTTGGCTTACAAATCTTTTGTTTTAGATGATCAGTTCATTCAATCCCCATAATTTAAATCTTTCTTGTATAAACATAAAGGCAAAGCAATTAGAGAAGATCAGTTCCAGACATCACACCAAATAATGAAAAATAGTTACTGAATACTTTGAAAATAGATGTTGAAAATGAAATAAAAAACATGACTCTAAAAAAGAGGAGGAAACTCTTAGAAGAAGCTGGTGTGATGATTTTTTCGGGTTTGGATTTGAAATCTTCTTTGGTTTTTGATAGCTTTCTACATAATGATAATGCTAAACATAAACTCAGTTTAGAAGGTGTGACAAAGGTGTATATTGGATCATGATACAATCCTAATGAAGAATATCTTATGATATGGGCCCTATACCCTCCACACCAGAAGCTTTCCATCATTGACACAAAAAAAGCATTTGGCCATGTGATGACACTAAAAGTGGGCGAGACCGATCCTATGGTTACTGTAGATATTGGTATTAACATGGCTAAATTAAATAAAGCACAGATTCAAATGCTGATTCAAAAAAGAGACATGTATAAATTGAACTGTGAGAGAATGCAAAAGGAAAATGATTTTCTAAAAGATTCAGTTCTTGCCAAACTTTTAACCCAAGGGGAAAGTTTTGAGACAATGGACAAAGGTGAAGCATCACAGGTGAATGCTTAGATAGCCCAGGCTAGATTCAATGCACTTTCCATATTATTCAAAAGGAGGCATACTAACATGATGACATGTATGAATAAGTTCTGGGTTACCCATTCCAAAAATCAAACTGCTCTCCAAGAACACAAAAGGTTGGCTGATAGGCTCTAAGAAAAACTCCAAGAAATACAAAACAAAGATGCTCCTAATTATGGAGCCATTACTAATGCTAATGTAGGAGCATCCCTAGTTCAAGAGCAATCTTGCATCAACCAAAAACATTTGCATTTCAGTTCTTTCATATTCCAGTTCAGTTTAGGCAGTTCAGTCAGAAGCAGTTTCTACTTGTGGTCTGGTATTGGCATTTCACATCTTGTAGATTTGGACTTAGTATCTACATTCATTCATCTACATCATATCAAAAATTTAGAGCATTTGGATTAGTTAATGGAAAGATATCACTATCAGAAGATCAACTATTTTCTCAGAAGTAGAGCATACTAACAATCTCAGACAAATCAGCTATGGGAGAAGGCTTGCAGATCATTCCTTGACTTGCGGATCCTACTGAAACATCATTCAATGATCCTTGGTTCATGTCTGACCTTCCTCGAAGGTCCACACGTTGGTCCATTCATTTGAGGATGTGTTCTATGCATTTAGGTCTGACCTATCTGTGAACACGTTACAACTCTTCATTGGAGTTTGTGATCTTCCTTGGCTGACATGAAAGATTCTTTTGGTCTAGAAATGATATATATTGATGCAATAGATCCTTAGGAAAGTAGTTAGCAATTGATTCATCATCCTTAGTTTAGATTTTGGTGCGAAGGAGCTTCAAAGCTTTATCTTGAGCATGTATGTAATCAGGCCTGTGAGCCCTAATTGGAAGCCTGCATGTTGCCAAACAGATTGTATTTGAATTATATGATATATTGAATGACTGAATCTACATTTGTTCCATTTTCTTGAGTTGTTTCTGTTGTGTTTACTCTTGTTGCACAGTTCAGATAGTTCATTCTGTGAACCCTCCTACCGTGACTGCACCAAATGCGAAGGACCAAGGTACATACAAATTTTCATGAGGATCTTCAGGTAGAAGTTAATGAATTCATTGATGCTTCCCAGAAAGGAGTACCTACATTGTTTAATAATGACAAAAATCTAAGAAGTCAACAAGATTAGATGAAGGAGTGCCAACTGATCCTACATGAAGCCTTGGAAGCTGTGAAAAGTGAAGATCCAGCATTGGAAGAGGCCTGTGCGTGCATGGAAAAGATGGTTACTATGGAGTTTGTTGCAAAGTGTGCCATGGAATGTGCATATACTCACTTAAGCCAAAAATACTTAGATCATATTACTAAAGTCCATTTATGGCTTATTAGAGCCTAATGATAATTTGTTTATTGTTGCTAAAGTTCCAAAAGACATTTGTGAAGGGGTACATCCTCTTCAAGATATAGCTATATAAGCCAGAGAAGTAGGAATAAAAAATCATCATTACCATTTTCATGTTTGGGTAGGGCATTAGTACGAAGATAGATTGCATCCATCCCACTCATCCACCTTCATACTTCAAAAGACTCATGCAATTACTATATATTATCTGAAGCAATATAATGGAGCAGACTGATCTTACATGGTGATTTATTTCATTGTTCAGCAGTTGTGTTGATTTATTTTGTTCATATGTTATTTATCTGTCTCCAAAGTGGTTGTTTATGTTATTCAAACTAAGTGTGAAAATACATTTGATTTGTCAATACACATTTGCTATAATTCTGTGATGTTGCTGATTGGTTTCTATGTGCAGAAGGATTAAATTACCTTTTGAGCAATCTAATTTGATTGGTTCCTATGTGTGGATTAAAATCCTTTTAAATATATCATCTTAATTAGCTTCTCCTCACATTTGAATTAAAATCCTTTCACAACTTCACAGTAACATAAGGGGATATCACCGGGATCATTAAGAAGAGTTCAAATAACTGACATACTTGCACGTCTGTGTAAGGTACAGACATTTAAAAGTGCCCAACTGTTAGAGTTAAGCTGAGAAATAAATCTGCCAATCCTACACCCCTGTCCCCATAATCATCATCTCTCCATTAACTCCATCCACCCCATATATTAGGCACTGATCAATTTTAGAACTCTTTATATAAATTTAATTCACATCCTTCATACTTCAAGCTTTTATTAGGAGTTAGTTAGCAAGCCCTGCAATTATCTCACATCTGTGTGCCATAAGTGAGTAAAATTGCCCAATTCATAACCCACTTAGACTTTAAATCTACATTATCATTTAGGTACACCTTCCTAGGTCACGCAGAACCTAAAGAGTAGGGGGTTTCCCATTACATAAACCCTGTCTTGTTGACCAAAAATGTATCAAGAGATTGGCACCCTCTTGTGGTCTAAAACCAACATTTTTGAGAGCCAACATGTGTAATAACTAAAGAGAAATAAACAAGATCACAGTTAAGTATAGATTTCCTTTACCTAGGATGGATGATATCATGGATTGTTTGAGTGGAGCAAGATATTTCACAAAGATAGACTTGAAGAGTGGATACCATCAGATTAGAATTAGAGAAGGATATGAATGGAAGATTGCTTTTAAGACAAATGAAGGACTCTATGAGTGGTTAGTAATGCCTTTTGGATTGACAAATGTGCCGAGTACTTTCATGAGATTGATGAATGAGGTCTTGAAGAAATTCTTGGGTAAGTTTGTGATTGTATAGTTAGATGATATTCTAATTTTTAGTAAGACAAAAGAGGAACATTTGTGGCATATTAGACAAGTTTTGCAAAGACTGAGAGCAGAGAAATTGTTGATAAACATCAAGAAGTGTAGTTTCATGAAGGAAGAGTTGGTATATCTGGGATTTGTGATTTGTGCAGAAGGATTGAAGATGGACCCTGAGAAAGTGAAATCAATTGTTGAGTGGCCTACACCAGAGAGCATTGGAGAGGTTAGATTATTTCATGGATTGACTAGTTTCTACTAGAAGTTCATTAGAAATTTCAGTTGAGTATGTAACCCTATGATAGAGACAATGAGAGGTGACATAAATGACTTCAAGTGGACATCTGGAGTAGATAAAAGTTTTGAATTGTTGAAGCAGAAAGTGACAGAGCAACCTATTTTGGCATTACCATATTTCAATAAGGTATTTCAAGTTGATTGTGATGCAAATGGAAATGCGATTGGAGCAGTATTAAGTCAAGAAGGTAGACCTGTAGCATATTTCAGTGAAAAGTTGAATGATGCAAGGAAAATATATTCAGTTTATGATGAAGAGTTCTATGCCATAATTCAAGCCTTGAAGAAGTGGAGACATTACTTGTTGCCTAAGGAGTTCGTACTATATACAGATCATCAAGCTTTGCAATATTTGAACAGTCAAGGTAAGTTGAATCAAAGACATACGAGATGGGTAGAGTTCATGCAGAGTTACACTTTTGTGTTAAAGCATAGGAGTGGAAAATCAAACAAAGTTGTTGATGCATTGAGTAGAAGAAGAAACTTGTTGATAGAAATGAGAGTGGAAGTGTTGGGTTTTGATGAATTGAAGAACATGTATGAGGGAGACACTAATTTTGCAAAACCTTGGAAAGCATGTAAGGAACCTGTTGTGACAGATAGGAGTAAGTGGCTGGATTATTTCATTCAGGAAGATATGTTGTTTAGAGGAAATTAGTTGACCTAAGAGTTCAATGAGAGACAATTTGATCAAGGACAAACATAGTGGAGGACTAGAAGGACATTTTGGCATTGATAAGACAGTGAATTTGGTAAGTGAAAACTACTTTTGGCCTCAGATACATAAGGATGTTAGGAGATTTGTATAGAGTTGTAGAGTTTGTCAAGTTGCAAAAGGGAGAAGTTAGAATATTGGATTGTATAGACCTTTGACAGTACCAGAGAGACCTTGGGAAGACATAAGCATGGATTTTGTAATGGGATTGCTGAAGACACAGAGAGGACATGATTCAATATTTGTAGTGGTTGACAGATTTTCAAAGATGGCTCATTTCATACCTTGTAAGAAGACAACCGATGCAGTGCATGTAGAAGACCTATTTTTCAAGGAGCTTGTGAGATTACATGGATTACCTAAGAGTATAGTTTTAGAAAGAGACACAAAGTTTGTTGGATACTTTTGGAAAACACTTTGGAAGAAGATGAAGACAGATTTGAAGTTTAGTCCAGCATTTCACCCACAGATTGATGGACAGATAAAGGTAGTGAATAGGAGTTTGGGAAACTTGTTGAGATGTTTGGTTGGAGAGAAGACATGAAGTTGGGATTTGGTTCTTTCACAAGTAGAGTTTGCATGCAATAATTTAGTAAATAGGAGTACCAGAAGAACACCATTTGAGATTGTTACCGTAGTAAATCCTAGAGGAGTTGCAAAATTGAGGGACATTGGTATGGAAGAAAAGCGAAATGTAGAAGCAGAGGAATTTGCAGATCACATGAAGACAGTGCATAATTAGGTGAAGAAGCATTTGGAGGATATGAATAGTAAGCATAAGGAAAAGGCATATGAGAAGAGAAGACATAAGGAATTTGAAGTGGGAGATGAAGTAATGGTATACTTGAGAAAAGAGAGATTTCCAGTTGGAACATATAACAAGTTGAAGATGAAGAAGTTTGGACCTTATAAGATACTCAAAAAAATTGATTCAGGAAATGCATATGAAGTGGAGTTACTGGAGACATTGGGTATATCACCTATTTTCAACATTGCAGACCTTTATCAGTATCATGAAGCAAACTTCAGTGACAACATGGAAGAAGAGTTGAAGAAGTAGTTACCACAATGAGCACCAAAGCAGATTGAAGGCATTTTGGATAGCAGAGTTGGATGCAACACTAGAGGAAGACAATACAAAGAATATCTTGTGAAGTGGAAAGGCAGATCGGAAGAAGATTCAACATGGATTTCTTAGGCTAAGGTGGACCATCTTGGTTCTCCCCTAGCCCCAGCAAAGTGAGGGACTCACTTTTTCAATAACCCTGGATGTCTAATGTAGGAGCATCCCTAGTTCAAGAGCAATCTTGCATCAACCAAAAACATTTGCATTTTAGTTTGTTTGTAGTTTAGTTTGTTTCCTTTCATTTTCCAATTTAGTTCAAGCAGTTCAGTCAATAGCAGTTTCTATATTTTGGTCTACCTTTTGCCGCAGTTACATTTCACATCTTATGAAGCTAGACTTAGCATCTAGATTCATTCATCTACATCATATCTAGAATTCAAAGCATTTGGATTAAGTACCAGAAAGATATCACTATCAGAAGATTGACTATTTTCCCAAAACAAAGCATTCTAACAGTCTCTACTAATCAGCTAAAGGAGAAGACTTGCAGAGTATTCCTTGACTTATGGAGCCTAACGAAACATCATTCAATGATCTTTGGTTCATGGCTGACCTTCCCCAAGATATACACATCATTCCATTCATTTGCAAAGGTGTTCTACATGATTAAGTCTGACCTATCCGTGTACACACATTACAACTCTTCATTGGAGTTTGTGTCCTTCCTTGGCCTATGCAGAGGAATCTTTTGTACTGGAGATGATATATAAGTATGTAATAGATCCCTAGGAAAAGTAGATTTTATAGTTAGTGATTTGATTCATAATCCTTAGTTTAGATTTGGTGTGAAGGAGCTTCCATGCTATATCTTGCACATATTTTGATATTTTGTAATCAGGCCTTTGAGCCCTACTTGTAAGCCTGCATGATGTCGGCCATATTGTATTTGAATTCTATTATATACTGAATGACTTAATATGTGTTTGTTTCATATCTTTGATTTGTTTTATTTGTGTTTACTCATGCTGCACAGTCTGGACAGATCATTCTGTGAACCCTCCTACCGCGACTGCACCATTGTGTCTCCCCACTGAGCATTAATTTGGAGACACTTGTAGAAACTATGCATACCTTTATTGTTTTAGGAAGAACAATGTTTCATCCTCTCTTGGTAAATAAAAATTAATGACAAGACAAATAAATCTAAACCCAACAAATCTTCCCAGCTCTTACATTCTACTAACTTACTGCCCACTTTTTTATAATTACTAACCACTCTAAATTGAAAGTAGCGAGGTAATGTCCAAACCATTTTAACCAACCTCCTAAAGACAAAACAACACAATTAGGGAATAATTACCAAATATTGAACACAAAAAAAACAAATACCACTATAAGGATTATACCTTCTCAAATAACCAAAGGGGCCTCCACTCATGTGAATTATTCAACAAGTTGGACATAAAAATAATCTATAAAGTTATCAAAATCATGTCTAAGTAAATGCCAAACTTAGAAACATGTCAAAATGACACTTTAAATTTTTGGTAGATATTGTTACAGCCTTCAAAAGCAACTAGTTGTTAATCAAACTTGCCAAGTAAGGCTAGACATGCTTTGTACATATCAACTTGATCTTATATCAAAGCAAAAAAACACTTTTCAAAATCCTCATCAGATGGCTAGTTGTATTCCAATATTCTTTTTAGTTTATTCTGATGAGTCTTGACATCTCAAATGAAGTTGTCTAAACCAGATTCTAATTTCAATAACTTGTCAATTCTAGCATTACACACTAGAATGGAGTCAACTTTTTCATTATGAATTAGTGACTTGACAATTATTGGTGTAATCTTTTGAAATTATTCCCTCTAGGTATTCAAATTTTTAATGTGCCCACCATCATCTAGGATAGGTGACAATCCTAGGTCCTCTAAAATTTTAAAATTATTTCTCTTTTCCTTCAAAATAATCCCAATCTTGTTATGAAATGAGGACACCTCATTTATCAATTCAACCACCTCATATGTACTAGCAATATTAGTAGGGGCATCAAGATTATACTTTGCACTAGTGTGGGCTTGCTGAACCTGTGGTACCCTTGGTATCCATATGATTTGTTTCTCTCTTTGTTACATGACTTTAATCAAATTGCTAAAATATACCCATGCATTATCTATTTTGTTCACAATGTAGGGAATTCTATGTTGGAGTAAATTCCTGACTAATTCAGTCAGGTTCCTTCATGCTTCTAATCTAACCTTGCTTTCTGATTCATGAACTATACTTATCTCTTCTTCCAAGATACTAATTATTAGTATAAAAAAGGCCTTATCCTAGTTATCTACTTCTACTTGAGGCAAAGATGTCTACACTGATTAATTTTATGTATGAAAAACTAGTGCTCTATCTGATTTTATCATAGAGCATCTTAGTGTGCTTTCTTTGCAAGCCATTATGGTTAAATTGTAGCTTCTTTACCATGACCTCACTAAATAGAGTAGTACTAACCACTAAGGAATAAGCCTGAGGAGTAGTGGTATCTCCCAATCTTCTAATAATCAAATTACTACTCAATTCACCAGCGTTCTACACAATCTAGGGTCTCTTATCTTTAGGGGAAATTGCTCAAATTGTAAGTGTTTCACGCTCGCGGGTGAAGATAGAGCCAAAATAAAATTTATTTACTTGTTCCTCTCCTTTAAATACCTCAAAGTATCCCATATCTCTCCTAATTGTATCTAATGCTATTATTGAAGAGATATCCCAACCAGGTAAGAGTAGACAACCACTATCATTGACTAACTTCCTTCCTTCCTCAGGAGTGATGTTATCAATATCAGTTTCAAGTTCTAGCATAATACTCTATGTTTCATTCTCCTTATCTAGCTTATGATTGTTGTATGCCTAGTCCCCCTCCTTTGTATATTAGTCCACATTCTAATCCTGAGGATTAGCATCTTCAATTATTTTTATTTAACAAAGTTGTCATTAGATAGAAACTTCTCACAAGCTAGGGCCCTAGCATCCTAAAGAACTAGATTATCCTCTTCAACATCCATCAATGGTTTTCCATGTGAGATAGATAGGACTATCTCCTTCATGGGTGAAGCTAATGATTGTTTAATTTCATCTTTGTTGGGGTTAAAATCCCTAATCTCCTTAGTGCAAGCATAGTCCACCAAGGGCTATGTGTGACTCATTATAGGAACCTTTGTAGATGTAGGATCATTAAAATATGATGTAATGGATTGGCTTGGAGACAATCCATTAATAGGTACCTCTATCTCATTTAATGCTACATCTCGCTTAGCCAATTCTTGACACTCATCAATAGCTTACATTGGGGCTAGTTTTGTAGGCATAATACTGAGTTTATTTGTGATGGATTGAATTATTGACTTTTTTTATGCTATTTTTATATGTTTTTAAGACCTTTTCATATGATCCTGTAGATGCTTTACAAACATCACCATTACTATATGTTGTTTCTCATATACTTTTCAAAGACTTTAAACCTATGTTGATAATATGGAATATGGTGGTTATATTATCAAGTGAATGATTTAAATTATAAGTATGCATGTAATATAAATAGAATCCTATGGTTTAAATATGAGAGTTATTTTGTGTGCATATGTTTGGAGAATTAACCCTGTGCAGCAAGGATGTGGCATCAAGGAAAGAGCAATCGCAGTGAGTTGCAGGACAAGGGAATTAAGTGAAGTGCAGTTTGAATGCCAAGAGTGAAGACAAATGGAGGATGAATCTGTACCATCATGGATTGGAATAAATGCAAAAAGGAAGACTTGTTCTAAATGCAGTCTATGAGTGGTTTTTCATACAAACCGTTTCATGAGAGTTCTTATTTGAACAAGACTTTTCTTCTTTTGATCAGTTAGATTAATAAATCAATCATGCAACCTATATCCTATTATCTAGGGTTGGATTGATTGAGGATTAGTTAGTGGTTGCATAGAACTCTCCCAATTTTGTATAAGTTAGAGGGATGAGTTCATTGCTAAGTTAGTTGTTTTTACTTTCTAGTTACTTAGTCATTACTCTATTTTTCAATATCAATTATCCAGACATGTTTTGGTTTAAATAAAATCCAAGAAGATTCTATTTCTAATATGAATTGAATACAATTCGGTGTTATGAGAATGCATGAAAATTTGAAGTAGATTTGGTTTTGAGATTAAGTGAGATAGTTCCCTGAGCTGGACACTCAAGGTACTAACCCTCACTTCGTATATTTCCTTATTTATTTATGCATTCATAGTTAAAATTGTTTTTTTGTTATTTCATCAATTGCATTGTGAGACAATTAAAATATCTTGATTGCTATTACCAGTAGTTGTGATTCATGAACAAGTGCATATTTTAAGTCCTCCAGAGGTTAGTGTTAGTTCTTTTATCATTCTAAATATTTTGAGTTAATTTTGTAATTCCCTATTGAATATAGTTATCTTCAGCTTACGTTGAAGGTACCTGTAGCAACTGGATTTTAAACTGTTTTTGTTGTTCTTACATTTATGTTAACTTCAATAGACTAGGCTAATCGAAATAAGTCTGTATGAGTTACTTTAGGATAGAAATGGATCTTGAAGGCATATATAATGTAGGCATCATCATAAGCTTACGCTCCTTGGTTGATAATTCAATGTAGGAATGCAATGATAGAGTGGACTGTTCAGATAGGTTTACCCCTGAATTTTGTTTAAGTCTACAATGCATTAGTTTTCCTCTACATTTTTGGCACCGTTGCTGGGGATAGTGCTACCTTCATAGTCTCATTAGTTTTATATGCTTTCATAGTTTAAATTTTGTTTCTAGCATTAGAATTAATAAATTCATTTTTTTAGGAAACACCAGACATTATACTAACATTGTGCAGGATTGCTGAAATATCAAGCTAAAACCACTGCATGTGGAGGTAGAGAGATCATCGAGGTAGATTCATCCCTTCAACTTCTCAGGATAATGAGGACACAGTTGACTTTGTCAATTATACAGTAGAAAGTGCTGAAGAAGAGTTTCCTCTTACATCTTCATCAACACCTTCTACATCTCCATCAACTTCCTCCACAGCTATAGGAGGGACTTTTAGAACCATGGTAGATATTGGAATAGAGGATCCTCCAGGACAAGCAATGTTTGAATTCCCTATCTCAGACCAAGCATGAGCTTCTACTCTAAAAAATATACCACCTTCTGCATTGCCTATTTTCTACGGCTTAGTGACTGAAGATCCTAACACTTTCCTGTTCAAGTTTGATGTCTTGTGTAGGAGTTATGACTACACCACTGATCCTTACAGAATCAAGTTGTTCCCTTTCACACTAAAAGATGTTGCTTTAAGATGGTTTATTGGGTTGGGGAAAGATGTCATTCCAGACTGGGATACCATGAAGACAAAGTTCCTAGCGAAATGTAAAGACTACTATAGAGGACATGATAGGAGGAGAGATAAAATCTTCAAGATGTCACAGAAGGAGGATGAGCCACTGGAAGACTATGTTGAAAGATTCCAGTTTGCCTTGAAGAAAAACCCTCAAAATAGATTGTCTGAAGAATCACTGAAGCTGGTCTTTTTGAGGGGAGTTAATGATGACTGCATGGATACCCTCAATCTCATTGGAATAGGGAATATATCTCAACTTCCCTTTGAGGATGTCTGTAGAGCTTGCAAAAATTATTCTAGAACCTTTTATAGAAAACCAAGGGGAGAAAGAGAAGCCATCATAGGCAAGGCAACCAATGGGGTTTCAAGAGTGGAAATTAGTAACCTGCTGACCAACATGAAAGAGGACATTATTAGCCATATGGATACACAACTGGACACTCTTCACATCAAGAAGAAATAGGAAGAGGCAGATGCAATACTTACTAAATACTGCCCCAGCTGTAGACAGAGGAAGGCTAATTGTAAATACAAGAGGGTGGCCAGTATCCAGCAAGAGAAGATTGAAAGGCCATAATTACATCCATTTGAAGGAGAAGATGGGCAACTGTTCTTCATAGCTCAAAGGAGACCTTGGTAGCAAAGACAAGGTATGCCCACTGATCCACTTAATTTTAATTCCCCCTTTCCTACTGCAAACTAGAATTTCTCTGCTTGGAATACTCAATAGTGGCCTAGTAATCCAAACACATGGCAAAACCCACAATGGCCTTCTCCACAATATGGTTGGAACCAACAATAGCCAAACCCATGGCCTCAACAAAATTCCCAAGGTCCCAACTATAACCCCTAGTGGCCTACTCAATAGCAACAATGGCAGCCTCAATGGAACAAGGGCCAACAATGGCAACAAAATGCACCTTTTCAGCAACCAATGATTCCATCTCAGCCACAATAGCCAGCCATCATGCCACCCTCAACATCTCAAAATCCACCTCCTAAACCTACCCAAATCCCTACCCAACCTGCACCTAACCCTAACAACAAGCCTGTCCAATAGGCTTATACTAACGAGGTAATGTAATATCCCACCTATGGGGTGGAAGTGGGTAATGTTCATCTTAGATCAGGGAAGCAACTTACAAGGCCTTCATCTCCCCAAATCATAGAGCTTGCAGATGAACCCACCAAAGAAGCCTTAGATAAACCACCTTTGGAACCTGAATTAACCCAAGATGCCCAAACTACCTTACATCAGAAGCCTCCTCCTTTCCCTAAGTGCTTGGCCATGCAAAAGAAAACATCCCAAACTGATACTATCCTTCTTAGCCAGCTAAAAGATATAAGTATCAAGATTCCCTTAATCCAAGCCATCAAGGATATTCCTATCTATACTAAGACTATTAGGGATCTTTGCATAAAGAAGCTATGAAGGAAGAGAATAGACCCTTAGACGGTACATGTTTTAGGAAATCTTGTTGATATCATGTTGGGTAATATAACTATTCCCAAATATACAGATCTGGGTAGTCCAGTGGTGGATGTCAAGATCAATAGGACTCTGATTAAGAATACTTTGATAGATTTAGGTGTTGCAATTAATGTCATGACCAAGGACACAATGCAGACACTCCAATTAAACAACCTTAGACCTAGTCAGACAGTTTTGCAATTAGCTGATAGGTCTACAGTCAAACCTGAAGGTGTCATAGAAGATTTGGTCATTGCATTAGATTCTTGGGAATACCCTACTGATTTTATAGTGTTGTAGCCAAAGGTTAATCTTGTTGGTCATCCTCTTATACTAGGTAGACCATGGCTTGCCACTGCTAATGCATTTATAGGTTGCAAGTCTGGTAACATGATCATATCCAATGGGACTGTGACCAAGAAATTGGTTTTATATCGACCAGCCCAACCATACCATGAGCTTGAGCAGACCATTTGGCCTAGCCTGGAAGATGAGGACACCTATTCCCTGCAAACCCTAATGACTATTGAATGCAACCCCTTATTGGATATTCCAGATGAAGATAAATTAATTGTTCATGTTATACAAATGACTGTGGGAGGCACCCATAGTAGCAAGATTGCCTATCCTGCTTACAAGACCCTTTGAGCAACATAATACCCAGCAGTTCCTCAGAGGAGGTATCCTAAATATTTCATGCTTTATTACCCCAACAATGCTTACCCGTATTACCCAGCCTTGATTTGTCTTCTGTGCAAGAATTGTCCAAACAATTAGAAGTCAAGCCAAGTAAGATGTTGAATATTAACAATACATTGACTGATGAACAACAACAATCCCTGCATGAAATATTGCATACACACTCAATAGCATTTGCCTGGGATTACAGTGACATGAAAGGCATTGATCCTACCTTATGCACGCACAAAATAGATATTGATGATGGCAATAAACCCATCAGGCAGTAGCAGAGGCGCATGAACCCTACCCTCAGAGAGATTGTGAAAGCTAAGCTTCAAAAGCTTCTGGATGTAGGCTTTATATACCCCATTTCAGATAGTGAATGGGTTCCACCATTGGTCATAGTTCCCAAGAAAGGTGGCAAATGAAGAGTTTGTGTTGATTACAGAGAACTCAATACTGCTACTAGGAAGGATCACTTTCCATTGCCATTTATTGACCAAGTTCTTGACTCTTTGGTAGGCAAGAAATATTTTTCCTTTCTTGATGGCTTTAGTGGCTATAACCAGATTAAGATTGCTCCAGAGGATCAGGATAAGACAACATTTAATTGCCCTTGGGGGACATATGCATATTCTGTCTTACCCTTTGGTTTGTGCAATGCTCCAGCTACTTTTCAAAGAGCAGTCCTTAGTATTTTCTCTGATTTTGCCCATGACAACATGGAGATTTATATGGATGACTTCACCACATATGGTGACACATATGATGAAGCCTTACACAATTTGGAGAATGTGTTGAAAAGATGCACAGAGCACAACCTCTCTTTGAGTAATGAAAAGTATTTTTTGATGATGACACATGGAATAGTCTTGTGACATTTCATCTTAAGTGCAGGAATCCAAGTTGACCCAAAGAATAGTGAGATCATATCTACCCTACCTATTCCACAATGACAGAAGGATGTAAGGAGGTTCCTGGGACATGTCAGATATTACAGGAGGTTCATTCAAGATTTTAGTGAGATTGTTGCACCTCTGTTTACTCTACTGACCAAGGAGAGTGAATTTGAATGGACACCAGATTGTCAGACTTCTTTTGAAACTCTAAAAACATCATTGACACAAGCCCCTATTCTCAGATGTCCCAATTGGACACTACCTTTTCACATACATACAGATGCATCAAATTTTGCCATTGGGGTAGTCCTAGGCCAACAAGAAGTGAACAAAGAGTATGCCATATACTAAGTAAGTAAAAATCTGCAAGGAACTGAGTTAAACTACACTGTGACAGAGAAAGAGATGTTGGCAGTTGTTTATGCAATTAACAAATTCAGGCATTACATAACTGATTACAAGGTATTCATACATATAGATCATGTAGCCATTAGATATTTGATGAATAATTCAATAGTGGGTGGAAGATTTGTAAGATGGCTATTGTTGTTATAGGAATTTGATATTACAATTGTTGACAAACCAGGCAAGGCTAATGTAGTTGTTGATTTTTTGTCTATACTACCTACACAATCCTTAGAAGGAGTGGTTGATGATTCTTTTCCTGATGAGCATCTATTTTCTCTAACTATACACTCTCCATGGTATATAGATATAGCTAATTATTTGGTTACAAGGCAGATTCCAGGATACTTCTCTCCAAGGGAGAAGCGACATCTAGTTCACAAATGTTTCTCATACTCTTGGATTTTTGGATTTTTATTTTACAATGGCCCAGATAATATTATGAGAAGATGTATCAGAGAGGATGAAGTGTTTGATATAATGAAGGCCTGCCATGATGAACCTTGTGGAGGACATTTTACATCCTAGAGGATCGCCTTCAAAATACTAACAACAAGATATTACTGGCCAACACTTCATAAAGATGTTGTCAAGTACACTAGGAGCTATGATAGATGTTAGAGAATGGGGAGGCCTACAAGAAGTGATGAGATGCCTTTGTAGCCACAACTCTCATTGGCCCCTTTTGATAAGTGGGGAATAGATTTTGTGGGACCTATATCTCCTACATCCAACAACAAGGAATATATCCTGGTATGTACTGATTACTTAACTAAATAAGTTGAAGTTAAAGCCTTACAATTTGCTAGAGATGGAAATGTGGCCAAATTCTTGTATGAGGACATCTTCATTAGATATGGTGTGCCAAGTGAGATAGTAACTAATCAAGGACCATAATTTGCATCTGATTTAATCACCAAACTGGCAGAAAAATATCAGATCAGACATAAGAAATCCACTCCCTACCATCCTCAGGCTAATGGTCAGGTGGAAGTCACAAATAGAGAAATTGAGAACATCTTGACAAAGACAGTGCATCTTCACAGAAGAGATTGGGTTTCTAGGCTCCCAAAATTTGTTTGAGTATACAAAGCTACCTAGAAGACAACTATAGGGTTTACACCTTATGAATTGGTCTATGGAAGACATCAATCCTACCTATAGAATTTGAACACCAAACCTTGAGGACAGTAGTGGAACTAGGGATGGATCTAACAACAACTCAACACGACAGGCTACAACATTTAAATGCCCTAGATGAAATCTGATTGGAGGCCATCCATCACATAGAGGTCATACAGAAACAAAGAGCCAAATGACATGATAAGTACATCAAGACTAAAGAATTCACTGTTGGTGACTGGGCACTCCTCTATGATTCAAAATATAAGGACTTCAAGGGCAAGCTTCAGTCCCGTTGGTTAGGTCCATATGAGATTAAACAAGTCTTTCCTAATGGTGCAATTCAATTGTAGACCATTGATGAAGTTTGATTCTCACTGTTAGTAAATGGGTGCAAGATAAAACTATATAAAAAGCCACTTCAAAAGGATGACTTTGTTGTTTCTTTAGCTGCTCAGTATGGTACTCCTAACACTCCTGATGAAGATGATGTAACACCAATTGATACACCTTCTGATGTTGATCCACCAACATTATCTAGTGATGTGGAGGTTTATTTGCAATACTCAACCTTTGACGTTGAAACATAATTTTATTTGCTTTAAAATCACATGCACACATGACACAATATCCATGGTTACTACAGTTACTTCAACTGAGACCTATTTATGATGCAGAGGCATCCACACTATAACCTTAACATACAGCATGGATGTCTGCAACCCAGCATCATCATCATCATCATCACCATCATCATCATATTTGACTTAACACTGTCAGCATCATCATATTTACTGTGCCGACTGATATCCTCCTGATGACACGCCCTCGCCCTTTCGCATGTCAACCGCATCACCTTATTCGATAATCGACAGCATCATCATGTTCGACCAGCGCGAACATCCTCCTGACGTCCACTGTTCACTTCAGCGACAACTTCCGTCTTCACTATCTTCAGCATCATGATGTTCAACATCATGTTAATCAGCAGGATATGGAACATCCGGTTCCTTCCATATATCCTGATGATGACAAACCTTAACTTCTCGCACCGTCCCTTCCGATGCTTACGTCACCCGATATCCTGATGACGTATATCCTGATGACGATGATGTCACCTGCAGCTCCTCAATATCCTGCTGCTCTGAAATATCCTGATGACGTATATCCTGATGATGATGACGTCATATCCTGCTGTTGGCCAAACTTAGCCTTTTCGGCCCGCGATCAACCTGATCTTCTACCTGATGCCGATATGCTCCTCCTCGGCAACTCCTGATGATGATCACCCCGACGCACATTCACTTCATGCACTCAACTGCATCATACTCATCTTCACTTATCCGGATGACGATGCCCGAAGCGACTGCAGGATATACGCAGAAATATCCTGATGATGCCGTTTTAACGAACTTCCAACCTTAGCGAAATTTCACTTCGCCGATCCTCCAGGGACGACCCGATCCACTCTCAGGGTGATCTTCCAAACTCTCTCAGCTCGACCTAGCACATACCCATGCTAGGGTTCTCAACACCTTCCGACCGCGATCCTGCACACCTGCATGCAAACAAACAAACTAAAACCTAACCTACTGTGCATCGCCATTCCACCGATCCGACGAATCAACCAGTGGAATGGATCAGCAAATCCATATAGCCACCAAACCAGCAAATCGATTACACAAAGGAGATCAAACAAAAGATGAAAACAAGATCTTTATTCATTTCAAAGATGCAATACAATATACTGTTTCTCACACAGCACACTCTAACTCCTCTGCTCAATGCAATACTATACTATCGATCGATGATCTACAGTCAACCGATCCACCTGTATAAATAGGATCTATTTCGAGTACTACTGACCTGACTCCAAGCGGCTGGGAACTCTCCAGGCGGCTGGGAGGTCCAACCGAACATACATCATGACAACTGTCCTAACAAACTAACTAAAAATAGCAAAGCCTGGTCAGCATGATCTTAGTATGATCAGCATGACCTTATTACATGCATTTGGTCTTATCAGACCTTCTTGAAAACATAAACAAGACTCAAACTAACTAACTGCCTTATGAAGGCCAGCTGTCAGGTAGGTGCTCCTGCACCATACTCCCCAACAGAAAAGAACTCATGTCCCATGAGTTTAGTATGTGGAAGTCCTCCACCTTTACACTTTGCCTTTGCCATATGCTGATCTGTTCCAGCTTTGTCTGCTGCTGGCTCTTGGCTGCTCCAAGACTTCTGCACTGTAACTTGCTTTCTGGCAAGAAAATCCTCATGCCTGTCAATGTAGGCCTTTCTCTCACATACCCTGTGTTTGTCCAGAACCTCTGTCTGAACTGCTTCTGTAGTGTTCAACTCTATCTTTCTTTCAACCTTTATAGGACAAGCAATAGTCCCAACTATGACAACATCCTTGTCATTCCTTTCAACTAGTTGCTGTTTGCAAACCTGTTTCTGCACCTGCTGCTGACCTCTGTCAGTCAAAACTAAAACTTTCTTCAACCTGTTGTCCTGAACAACTCCTTTCCCTGCAGTATCCTCAACTGCCTTTATGCCTGCTCCTATAGGCATCTGCACAAACTCCTTTCCCATTAAAATGATTTTGGCTGCCCCCTGTACTGCAGCATCTGCCTGTAATGGCATCAACTTCATAGTTTTCCCATCTTTCTTGATGGTGTAGGTATTAGCATACCCATCATACAGTACCCTTCTATCAAATTGCCATGGTCTACCCAACAATAGGTGACAACATTCCATAGGCAAAATATCACACAAAACCCTATCCTGATATGCCCCAATCTGAAAATCCACATATGCCTGTTCAGAGACAAAAAGTGATTGACTATCACTCACCCAAGATGCCTTGTAAGGGTGTTGATGTGGAATCCTTTCCAAATTCAGTTTATCCACCATTTCCTGAGATACCATGTTGTCTGTTGAACCAGTATCAATGACAACCTTACATATTTTACCTTTGCTCTTGCATATGGTCTTGAAAAGAGCTCTTCTTTGCATCAGATCCTTTGATGCCTGCAAACTAATTCTCCTTAGCATCAATGATTCTCCCTCCTCAGGATATGCATAAAAGTCAGGCTCCTTATCCTTTTGATAAGTGTTTGAACTCTGCACACTTTGCTCTACTTTCTCTTCTTGTACCAATTGTACCCTCTTGTCATTTGTTCTATCATTTCTGGATGATGAACCCTTGTTTTCTGGACATTTGAAAGATGGATGACCAAACTCACCACAGGTGTAACATTTTCCTGAAAATGTAGTAGAACCTCTACCACCTCCAAATCTTCCTCTATTACCTTTCCATCCACCTCTGAAATCAGACTGTCCCTGTCCTTTACCAGTGTCTTCTTGACCCTCATTGGTTTGCTTTTGTGTAGGGGCTGCTCCTCTTCCCCTCATATTGTTTCCTCTTCCTCTCATGGATTTATCATGTCCTCTATTCATCTTTTCTTCAATCCTGATTGCCATTTGGTAACAATCTTCCACATTCTTAGGGTTAGCTAAAACTAACTCATCCTGTATGTTCAACCTCAAACCAGCCAAGTACCTAGCCACCTTTTCCACCTCATTCTCATGATGACCAGATCTCATACTCAATTTATAAAACTCCTCTGTATATGCCTTCATATCCCTTTCCTTCTGCTTTAAAAATTGCAGCTTCTTAAACATCTGGATTTCATAATCCCTTGGCAAGAATTTACCTTTGATCCTTGCTACCATCTTATCCCATGAAGTGATCTTTGACTTCCCTTGTTTCCTTCTCTCAGATTGTATATAATCCCACCAAACCAAAGCATGACCTCCTAACTTGGTCTTTGCAATCTTTATCTTCTGATCCTCAGCAACATCTTCACATTCAAAGTGATTATCAAGTGCAGCAATCCAATCCAGCAACTCATCTTCATTCAAACTTCCATTATAGTTGGAAACATCAACCTTTACCTTAGGTTTATCACTCTGCACTGCCTTTAACAGTTTTGCAAGTCTCTGGTCTTCAGCATCTAGATCTTCAGCTACCTCTTCATATTCTTCTACGGCATCTTCATCTTCTTCAGACTCACTGTCTTCCACTTCCCTCTTTTTGTTCTTTTCCAGGGCTGTAAGCCTGGCTTGAAGTGCTTCAGCAAGCTCCTTCATCTTCCTCATCTCCCTGGCATGTTTCTCCTTCATCTCCTGCAATTCCCTTGCAGTACCACTACCTTTTGGAGGCATTTTGTCAACCTCTCACTCAACACACAACACACAATCAACTCTACCTCTGCCCTTTCGGTGACAGAATCAACACACAACAGCCCAGACCTTTTGCTGAGCTCTGATACCACTATGATGCAGAGGCATCCACACTATAACCTTAACATACAGCATGGATGTCTGCAACCCAGCATCATCATCATCATCATCACCATCATCATCATATTTGACTTAACACTGTCAGCATCATCATATTTACTGTGCTGACCGATATCCTCCTGATGACACGCCCTCGCCCTTTCGCATGTCAACCGTATCACCTTATTCGATAATCGACAGCATCATCATGTTCGACCAGCGCGAACATCCTCCTGACGTCCACTGTTCACTTCAGCGACAACTTCCGTCTTCACAATCTTCAGCATCATGATGTTCAACATCATGTTAATCAGCAGGATATGGAACATTCGGTTCCTTCCATATATCCTGATGATGACAAACCTTAACTTCTCGCACCGTCCCTTCCGATGCTTACGTCACCCGATATCCTGATGACGTATATCCTGATGACGATGACGTCACCTGCAGCTCCTCAATATCCTGCTGCTCTGAAATATCCTGATGACATATATCCTGATGATGATGACGTCATATCCTGCTGTTGGCCAAACTTAGCCTTTTCGGCCCGCGATCAACCTGATCTTCTACCTGATGCCGATACGCTCCTCCTCGGCAACTCCTGATGATGATCACCCCGACGCACATTCACTTCATGCACTCAACTGCATCATACTCATCTTCACTTATCCGGATGATGATGCCCGAAGCGACTGCAGGATATACGCAGAAATATCCTGATGATGCCATTTTAACGAACTTCCAACCTTAGCGAAATTTCACTTCGCCGATCCTCCAGGGACGACCCGATCCACTCTCAGGGTGATCTTCCAAACTCTCTCAGCTCGACCTAGCACATACCCATGCTAGGGTTCTCAACACCTTCCGACCGCGATCGTGCACACCTGCATGCAAACAAACAAACTAAAACCTAACCTACTGTGCATCGCCATTCCACCGATCTGACGAATCAACCGGTGGAATGGATCAGCGAATCCATACAACCACCAAACTAGCAAATCGATTACACAAAGGAGATCAAACAGAAGATGAAAACAGGATCTTTATTGATTTCAAAGATGCAATACAATATACTGTTTCTCACACAGCACACTCTAACTCCTCTGCTCAATGCAATACTATACTATCGATCGATGATCTACAGTCAACCGATCCGCCTGTATAAATAGGATCTATTTCGAGTACTACTGACCTGACTCCAAGTGGCTGGGAACTCTCCAGGTGGCTGGGAGGTCCAACCGAACATACATCATGACAACTGTCCTAACAAACTAACTAAAAATAGCAAAGCCTGGTCAGCATGATCTTAGTATGATCAGCATGACCTTATTACATGCATTTGGTCTTATCAGACCTTCTTGAAAACATAAACAAGACTCAAACTAACTAACTGCCTTATGAAGGCCAGCTGTCAGGTAGGTGCTCCTGCACCAATTTACCACTCATAGTAGGGACCTGATATATTGCATCTGTAATTACATAGTTGGGATCTATGCTGCGGCACTCGTAGCAACTCCTGCATGCAACCTTCTTCCATAGTTTGGTGAATAGTACCCAATTTTTCCTGCCATTCCACATGCCGCATTCATTTCAAAATCACTTTGCTCTATTGCCACAAGTGTCAACTTACAGTTATGAGTTGTTCATTTTTCTTCACCTTTATGCACCATCACATCATAATTCTACCACTGTACCAGCCACCTTACCATTTGCTGCATGCATATCAACTCGACTCATCAGTATATGTTCACAAATTCCAAGGTGTGTTAATTATTTCTTTCCATTCCATATGTGCATTACGTAACTTTCAATCATTAGAAGTAGCTTTTTTTATATTCATAATTACTTGTAGTTTATTTCGTGCATGCGAGAATATTATCCACCATTCCATTTAATCAATACTCCTCATTCCGTATTAATTGACATGTGAAGTGAGGTCACTTCAAAATTAAGTTGGGGGGAGGGGTTTATTTTTCAATTTTTGCCATCACCATCTTTTGCCTTTCAAGAAAAACCATATAAAACCTCCTACACCATGAACTTACCCTATTTTTCCAATAAGTAAACCTATTACTTGAAGGAAGTTGCAATGGAGAAGAAAGGAGAGGTAGAAATTGTAAGTTGGTTCTTTTTGGGTGGTGAATTGAAGTAGCAGAAATTGTCTTTTTGGGGTGGTGAGTTGAAGAAACAAATATTGACATTGTTTAGCAAAAATTGACATTGTAGAGATTACAATTGCAATTTACAAGAAATCATGGGAGGGGACGCAATCAGAAGTGAACCTTTGTGCATAAAGAAATACTGGAAGATGTAATGGTTCTTCCACTCTTTACAAGAGTGGGTTGGTTAGATTACTTTCTAAAACTAACAGAATATGATGATGAGATGACAAAGGAATTTGTATTTACATTATAGTATGATGAATCAATGGTGAAAGGATTGACTGTGGTGCAGGAGCACCCCTTCAATAAGTCTATTTTTAATATGTTGACTTCATGATGTAATAAGGTCCATTGGACCAATGCGTATGTTTTAGGTTATCTAGGAGGATGTACAGGTTAGTTAGAAGTTTGTTATGCCAGCTATCTTAGCTGTCTCCTCCCAGCCACTTGGAAGCTCCTAGCTGCTGGAAATTGAGTTGGTAGTACTCACGAAGGATTACTATTTATGCCCTAGATCAGTTGGTTTTAGGGAGGGTAGATACAGTTGATAGTTTGGTGAGTTCTTAGCATAGTAGAAGTAGAGACATTTGTGACACAGTGAGACTGTGAATCTTGTATGCATTTCTGTTATTGAAAGTAAGAGATCCCATCAGTTTCATTTATCTAGTTTACAAGCTATCTGTGTGTTGATTCTCTTATTGCAGGTGAAATGGATTCATTCAACCCTTCCACCAGTTGATTCTCTGAATCGGTGGAATGGACATGTACAGTAGTTTAGTTTGCATCTTTGTTTTTTCTGTTTATGCATTTCATGTTCGTGGGATCAATTGTTAGCATGCTGTGAGCTATCCTAGCATCCTCATGTGCTAGGGTTTCAAAGAATAAATTCAACCTTGAATTGCTTAGGAGGTGATCTGACCCGATTGACAGGTTTTCTGTGTGAAATCCATGTTTGGATACATTCGGTGGATATACAACATTTGCATGTGACATTATAGATTGTGTATATCGCATTTTCATCTATGTACATATTGCATTTTGGATTAGGTCGTGGAACTTGTGGAGAATGCATGTTTTGAAGGCATTAGGTTGATATAGGTTGGATATATATTTCCTGTATATATCATCGGCAGGATCATCATTTCATGTGTATTCATCATCCGCATGTCATGGTTGTATGCTGGAACATACATGTGGGTGAAGGTACAATCAAATGGGTCAACGGCGAGTCAAAGTCACATTTGCAAAAGGAAGGAGGAGGATCATCTTTTGTTTGAACAATGGGTAGTCGAGGATCACATGGATCATCATCAGGATATTAGAGTATAACCCGACAATTCATGTCATGCTGCGGAGTAAGTAAGTGAGTCTTACATTTGGGTGACATCGACATTGGAGGAAGTAATAGTGCATGTGACGTCATCATCATTAGGACATTCCCAAATATCACCCGATAAAGTTTTATCCTGCCGACAACAAGTGTTTTGGCATAGGCATAGGATATCAGGGTGATCAGTGCGAAGTGTTCGTGGGAGGAATATCCGGTGGAATATTTGTCATCTGCATAAAGTTGGGCATCATCATCAGGATGTGTCAATATAACCCGATAAGTTATATCCTGATGCTGGTGTTGTAAGCGGGTCGAATATCAGGTGACATAAGCATCAGAAGAGAGGTGCATGAGGTTGTCGTCATTAGGATATTTGGGAGGAACCCGATATTTTATATCCTGCTGATAAAAGGTGATAATGATGCCGAACATTATGATGCTGCCGATAGATGCCGAACATCATGATGCTACAGATAGATTTTAGCGGTAAGGTGAATAGTGATCGTCAGGAGGATAATTGTGCTCACCGAATATGATGATGATGTTGGCAGGTGACAAGAGAGATATCTTGCCGATAGGAAGAAGTATTAGCTATTTGGTGGGTTTAATGGGTTTTTCACCCTATTTGTAAGCTTTTGCTGTGTGGCTCTGCATCATAGTGGTATCAGAGTGAAGGAAAAATCTTTTGGGAAGAAAAAGAAATACAAGATGTCAGATGAAGAAGGAACATCAGAGTTCCCGGCAAGGATGACCAACGCTAAGTTGGCAGTTCTGGTAATGAAGCATATTGCCGAGAGCAAGGCTGTGAAGGCTCAGAATCAGGAATTGAAGGATGAATTGGAGAAGTTGAGGGACAGAGTAGGTTCTGGTAAAGAAGAGATCCCTAGGTGGAACGAGGAAGTCATTCCTGTAGACCAGAGACCCTTGATTAATGCCCTCAAATCCATGGAGAGGAGAACCATGGATGTGAAACTAGATTTGCCAGTGTTTACAGGAAAGATGGATCCTGATTTAGTGATGGAGTGGATAGACTCCCTAAACAATTTCTTTGAGACAGAGGAGATACCAGAACAACAGAGAGTGAAGATAGCCCAATCAAAGATGAAAGAAGTTGCATTGACATGGTGGAATTTTGTCCAAGATGATAGAGTACAATAAGGAAAGCGTAGAGTTGCTACATGGAAGAAGATGATGGCTTTAGTGAAGGAAGCCTATGTTCCATTGGATTACAGTATCCAATTGCATAAGAGGAAGCAAAACTTGAAGCAGAAGGAGCTAGATGTCAGCTCATATATAGAGGAATTCATGAAACTTTGTGTGAAGACAAAGGTAAAAGAAAGTGAGGAAGAAAAGGTAGCCAGATACCTTAATGGATTGAGGTTCAACATTTAGGAAGATTTGAATCTGCATAATCCAGATACAGTTCAGAAATGTTTTCAGTTGGCATTAAAAGTGGAAGAGAAGTTAAAGAGAAGACAAGAACAGAACAATAGAGGAAGAGGAAAATAGCAAAGAGGTGGAAGAGGTCCTTTCAAAGGTAGAGGACATGGACATGGATATCAGGGAGAATCCAGTCATGACAATAGCAAGGGAGATAACAGTCAAAACCAGAGAAAAAGTTACAATCAGCAAGGAAACTTCAGAGGTAGAAGACCTTTCAGAGGAAGATCCCAGGGCAGAGGATCTATCAGATGTTATAACTGTAACAAAGAAGGCCATATAGCTAGCAGATGTCTAGAAAAGGCAACAAGTTCAACAGGAGAAAGGAGAACGAATCTGATCCAAGAACCTGATAGTCAAAGTGCAATAGGCTCAAATGCTTTTCAAAGTGTGAATGCTCCTGACAATTATGGATATCTAGAGAGTGGAGAATCTCTGATGATGAGAAGAACAATGACTACCATGAAGGTACCTAACAAAGAACCCCCACAAAGAAAGTCTCTTTTTAGAACTATTTGCAAAGCAGGAGGTAAGGCATGTAAAGTTTTAATTGATTCTGGTTCTACTGAAAATTTTGTATCTGATGAAATGGTAACAAAGCTTAAGCTTAGGAGATTGCCTCACCCATCCCCATATAAGCTCTCATAGCTTACCCAAGGTCAGCAGACGGTTGTAGAAGAACAGGCTTTGGTAGAATTTCAGATTGGAGCATATAAAGACAGGTTGTTGTTTGACATTACCAAGATGGATGCTTGCAATATTTTATTTGGTAGACCATGGTAGTATGACTTGAAGGCATGCCATGATGGTGTAAGAAACACCTATACAATCACCAAGGATGGTAATGTGACAGAGTTACTACCATTGACAGAGAAAGAGGAGAAATCAAAAGGAAAAGAGGTGAAGGTAATGCTGATGGAAGGAAAATAGTTCATGAAAGAAGTAGTAGCAGAAGGTGTAGTTGCATATGCCCTAATTCCATGTCTGACAGTGAATAAAGAATAGCAGCAAGAAGTCAAGAAAGAGAAAAAGCAGAAGTTCATAGACCCAGCTGTCCAAGAGCTATTGGATAAATATAAAGGCAACATCTCTGATGGAATGCCCAGATCCCTACCACCTGTAAGGGATATCAGCCATTGCATAGATCTAATCCCAGGATCTACACTTCCAAACAAAGCAGCATATAAGCTAACTCCAAAACAAAATGCAGAAGTAGCAAGACAAATTGAGGAATTGTTAGACACAAGTCTGATTGGTAAAAGTTTAAGCCCATGTGCAGTACCAGCTGTACTAGCACCAAAGAACGAAGGTACTTGGAGGCTTTGCACAGATTCCAGGGCTATTAATAAGATCACAATCAGGTATAGGTTTCCAATCCCTAGGATAGAGGATTTACTTGACTGTTTGGGAGGTGCTAAGTATTTTACAAAAATAGATTTGAAGAGTGGTTATCATCAGATCAGAATTAGGCCAGGAGATGAATGGAAAACAACATTCAAAACCAATGAAGGGTTGTATGAGTGGAAAGTTATGCCTTTTAGGTTGTCTAATGCACCTAGTACTTTTATGAGATTGATGAATGAGGTTTTGAGAGAATTCATGGGAAAGTTTGTCATAGTATATCTAGATGACATTCTAATTTTCAGCAACACAAAGGAAGAACATCTCAGACATATAGATTTGGTTCTCAAGAGGTTACATGAAGAGTAGCTGATGATAAATTTGAACAAGTGTTTGTTCATGCAGGAGGAGATCACATATTTGGGTTTTGTCATTTCACAAGGAAAGCTGCAAATGGATAAGGAGAGGGTAAGTGCCATATTGTCTTGGCCAACTCCAAGGACTATGAATGATGTCAGAAGTTTCCATGGGTTAGCAACCTTCTACAGAAAGTTTATAAGAGGGTTTAGTCATATTTGTGCACCCATGCTTGATACCACAAAAGGAGGACAGAAGTGTAGATTTTCTTGGACTAAGGGAGCAGATGACTCTTTTGAAACATTGAAGAAAAAGTTGGCACAGCAACTAGTCCTTGCACTTCCAGATTTTAACAAAATCTTTCAGGTAGAATGTGATGCCAGTCACATGGCCATTGGAGTAGTACTCAGCCAAGAAGGAAGGCCAATTGCATTTTTCAGTGAGAAGCTCAATGATGCTAAATAGAGGTATTCATCATATGATTTGGAAATGTATGCTTTAGTCCAGTCACTCAAGAAATGGAGGCATTACTTGATGCCAAAGGAATTCATAGTATTCACAGATAATCAGGCTTTAAGTTTTATCAATAGCTAGGAGAAGTTGAACCACAGACACATGAAATGGGTAGAAACTTTACAAGCTTTTACTTTCACATTGAAGCATAAGAAAGGAGTCAAGAATAAGGTAGCAGATGCCTTGAGCATGAGAGCTCTAACAGTCAACCAAATTCAGTTAGAAAGTGTTGGAATTGATTCATTGAAGACCATGTACGCTGATGATGAAGATTTTGGAGAGATATATCAGGTATGTACTTCTTTTGGAGATAAATATCATGCTGAGTTCTCTGAATTTCTGATCCAGGATGGATTTTTGTTCAAAGGTGGACAGTTGTGTATTCCAAGGTGTTCTATGAGGTTGAACATCATTAAAGAGAAACATTGTGGAGCTATGGCAGGTCATTTTGGTTTGGATAAGACTCTTGATCTTGTTAGAAGACATTACTCTTGGCCTAAGTTACAATCAGATGTCAGAAAGTTTGTAGAGACATGTGTCATATGTCAGAAAGCAAAAGGAAGATCCACTAATGCAGGTTTATATCAGCCTTTACCCATTCCTTCCAGACCATGGGAAAACATAAGTATGGATTTTTTCTTGGTTTTACCAAGGACAAGGAAAGGATTTGACAGTGTTTTTGTTGTAGTGGACAGATTCAGCAAAATGGCACATTTCTTGCCATGCAAAACCACTGCTGATGCTTCATATATTGCAGATTTGTTTTTCAAGGAAATAGTCAGAATCCATGGGTTGCCATTGAGCATAGTGTCAGATAGGGATGTGAAGTTTATTGGTCATTTCTGGAGAACTCTTTGGAAGAAACTGGGCACAAATTTGTCTTTTTCATCTGCATATCATCCTCAAACGGATGGACAGACTGAAGTAGTCAATCGTTCCTTAGGGAATTTGCTCCGATGTTTGACAAAACAGCATGGAGAAAAGTGGGATACTATCCTATCTTAGGCAGAATTTTCCTATAATGATATTGTCAATAGGAGTACATGGAAATCACCTTTTTCATATAGTGTATGGTTTGCATCCAAGAGGAATTTTGGAATTGAGAGATCTACCTATAGCAGACCCTGTTAGTGCAGAGGGAGAAGCTTTTGCAGAAGCCATAAAAGAGGTTCATGATCAAGTAAAGACCCAGCTACAGTAAACTACCTTGAAGTATAAAGAATATGCTGATAGAAAGAAGAAGGATGTACAGTTTGATGTTGGAGATTCAGTATGGGTTCATTTGAAGAAGGAAAGACTTCCTAAGGGCAAATATACTAATCTCATGCAGAGGAAGATTGGACCATGTCAGATTTTGTGAAAGCATGGATAGAATGCTTATGAGATACAACTCCCTCCAGATCTTGGTTTATCCCCTATATTCAATGTATGTGATTTAACTCCATACAAGCATAATCCAGATGAAGAACAGGACCTACTACAGGATACAGCAGCTGATGACATTCCAAAACATGATCCACCACAGTTGCAAAAGGTTTTGGACACAAGAGTGATCAAGCAGACCTGGAACAAAAACTATTTGGAATATCTGGTAGCTTGGCAGGGCAGACCTGATTTAGAAGCTGTGTGGATGACTGAAGAGTAGATCCAGACACATGGTCTAGATATCCATACTCTCATCTCAAGTGGACTTGAGATTTCTTCTTCTAGGGAGTATGGTGTAGGAGCACCCCTTCAATAAGTCTATTTTTAGTATGTTGACTTCATGATGTAATAAGGTCCATTGGACCAATGCATATGTTTTAGGTTATCTAGGAGGATGTGCAAGTTAGTTAGAAGTTTGTTATGCTAGCTATCTTAGCTGTCTCCTCCCAGCCGCTTGGAAGTTCCCAGCCGCTGGGAATCAAGTTGGTAGTACTCGTGAAGGATTACTATTTATGCCCTAGATCAGTTGGTTTTAGGGAGGGTAGATACAGTTGATAGTTTGGTGAGTTCTTAGCATAGTAGAAGTAGAGACATTTGTGACACAGTGAGACTGTGAATCTTGTATGCATTTCTCTTAGTGAAAGTAAGAGATCCCATCAGTTTCATTTATCTGGTTTACAAGCTATCTGTGTGTTGATTCTCTTATTGCAGGCGAAATGGATTCATTCAACCCTTCCACTAGTTTATTCTCTGAATCGGTGGAATGGACATGCACAATAGTTTAGTTTGCATCTTTATTTTTCTGTTTATGCATTTCATGTTCATGGGATTGATTGTTAGCATGCTATGAGTTATCCTAGCATCCTCATGTGCTAGGGTTTCAAAGAATAAATTCTAACCTTGAATTGCTCAGGAGGTGATCCGACCCGATTGACAGGTTTTCTATGTGAAATCTGTGTTTGGATACATTCAGTGGATATACAGCATTTGCATGTGACATTATAGATTGTGTATATCGCATTTACATCTATGTACATATCGCATTCTGGATCAGGTCGTGGAACTTGTGGAGAATGCATGTTTTGAAGGCATCAGGTTGATATAGGTTGGATATATATTTCCTGTATATATCATCTGCAGGATCATCATTTCATGTGTATTCATCATCCGCATGTCATGGTTGTATGCTGGAACATACATGCGGGCGAAGGTACAATCAAACAGGTCAACGACGAGTCAAAGTCACATTTGCAAAAAGGAGGAGGATCATCTTTTGTTTGAACAACAGGTAGTCGAGGATCACATGGATCATCATCAGGATATTAGAGTATAACCCGACAATTCATGTCATGCGGCGGAGTAAGTAAGTGAGTCTTATATCTGGGTGAAGTTGACATTAGAGGAAGTAACAGTGCATGTGATGTCATCGTCATCAGGACATTCCCAAATATCACCCGATAAAGTTTTATCCTGCCGACAACAAGTGTTTTGGCATAGGCGTAGGATATCGGGGTGATCAGTGCGAAGTGTTCGTGGGAGGAATATCCTGTGGAATATTCATCTTCTGCATAAAGTTGGGCATCATCATCAAGATGTGTCAATATAACCCGATAAGTTATATCCTGATGCTGGTGTTGTAAGCGGGTCGAATATTGGGTGACGTAAGCATCAGAAGAGAGGTGCATGAGGTTGTCATCATCAGGATATTTGGGAGGAACCTGATATTTTATATCCTGCTGATAAAAGGTGATAATGATGCTGAACATCATGATGCTACAGATAGAGGTTAGCGGTAAGGTGAATAGTGATCGTCAGGAGGATAATTGTGCTCACCGAATATGATGATGATGCTGGCAGGTGACGAGAGAGATATCTTGCTGATAGGAAGAAGTATTAGCTATTTGGTGGGTTTAATGGGTTTTTCACCCTATTTGTAAGCTTTTGATGTGTGGCTCTGCATCAGACTGTAGATGCTTCTAAAATAACTATTGTTCAGGTCATAGGGTTGCCACTAATAGGGTTTGAATACCTAGCTAGAGCTGATACATCCGCAATGAGGGAGGAATTCTATGAGAAGGGTGAACACCTGGACTTCACCACACAAGGTATGAAGTGATTATCTCGTCCCTTCTTTTCAGGGAAATGTGCTTCATACATTATCAGATATATTACCTGTGATGGTTGATATAACATGTTATATACTGTACATTTCAAATTGTGCAATCATCTATGCCATGAAAAACTGGTTAATGTCCCAAATTTTCTGTATAGTTTGTTGAAAAGAATGTCTTTAGAATACCAGAAACAACAGTCAGACACCACTCTATCCCATCATTGTTTAATAGCCCTATTAATAAAGAGAAGTTTGAGAATTTAGTACCCATAGGTTGAGTGGGAAGCTTTTAAGCAATGTGTGGATATTTCAACACTATTAGAGGCACCTAAACTAGAAGATGAGCCTCCATATGAGCTTGAGCCTCCATATGAAAATGAGCATGAAGAGCCACAAGATGAAAATCCTCCAGAGTTTAAGCCTATAGCAGCAGAAGAACACTCATAATCCACCCCTAAAGCTAAGAGAAGCAATCCTTCAGCATTTGGTAAAGAAAAGAAGAATAGGAAGGGTGTGAAGAAGCACAAGAGCACAATGAAAGAAGATAATACAAAGGAAAGAAGGAAGAAGAGGGACAAGAAGAGGAGGAAAAAGGAAGATAAGAAGGATACTATCACTCCTAGACACTCAGGTAGGCTAAAGAGGCAAAGTGCCAAGGAAAAAGTTGTTGAGGAACATAAATTAGAGGAAAAAGATAAAGGCCAGCAGAACAGTGATCCAATTCCACTAAACATATATTCAGATAGGGGAGAAGTTCCTCCAGAGGATATCTCTGCTGACACTTGTGATAATGTCAACATGTTTGCCAGGAAAAGAAGGTATGTTTCTTCTTCTGATTCTCAGTCAGAGGATTTGTTTATTGCAAAGAAAATGGGGAAGTTTGTACCTAATAATTCTGCTCAAGAAGTTTTTGATATTCTTGGAAAAGGTGATGATGAAAATCTAAATTTTGAAAAAGAAAAAGAATTACTGGAGGATAGGAATATTAGAAAAGAAATTAAAGAGGCTTTGGATAGAATAAGACAACTAGAAGAACAGGTAAAGGGGTATGAGGAGAAAGATAAAGAGAAAGAGAAAAGGATTCAAGAGTTGGAAGAGAAAATTCAGACTTATGGCCATGGTTCCAATTTGGATTTATTAGCACAACTGGCTAAAATTAAAACAAAAATTGAAGAGGATGAAGTACTCACTCTCCAACCCCTTGTGACAAAAACCCCTGGGTACCATACCACTTGTCTCTAGGCTTTGAATTAATGAAGCTGACTCATAAAACCAAGGAGGAAAAGGAGAATTGGGAAAAAGAGAAACAAAGTCTTAATGCATCAGTTGAGAAAAAGGATTTGGTAATCAAAAGGTTGGAAGGGAAGTTTGTAGAGGTAATTAATAGAACAATTCAGATCATTGAATGCAAACCTCCACCAAGAGTTTATGCATTATTTCTCAAGGAAAAGTTTCTTAGTTTTCAATTTAATAGATTCATCAATGATCAGTCTATTTCTATCTATTCAAGGCATGATTTTTTCCAGTTATTTCAAGAAGTCAGTTTGGAAGAACAAGATCAGTTGTGTGAATACTATTTGCACAATTATTTGATGGAAGAAGATACAGAGTGGAACCCCTTGGTCTATGCTGGTGATTTTCAAGTTAGAGCACTGATGTCTTACCTCAAAAATGAGCAGCTTAGAGGGGAGCTAATGGATAAGTATGAAGAACAAGAAAAGAAGGTGCCACTCTAGATTAGGTAAGAAGCCTTAAATCTTGATGTGATCCTGACCCAATGGTTAACACTCCTCTCTCATAAGGGTCCAGGTAAGGTAATTATGGATTTAAGACTCAGGGATTATATAAGGATATAGTGGTTAGCAGTGTCTATCATTCAGAATTGCAAGAGGTATGTGCAGAACATGTGGGATAGTCTGACTCTGGAATTGCAGAGGAAAGAGCCCCACTCCTTCCATAATTTCATGAACATGTTTGAGAGGCTACACAGGTATATTGGGATTTCAGAGCGAACAGGAGTAGTATGGCTGCCACTCACATTTCACCCTCCTATTCTCCTTTACCCAGTACCATATTGGATAGGAGAAAAGAGTGATAAATGTAAGAATGTAGAATTGGTCAAGATGAATAGGCTTTCCTGCTACAATGGTTTCTATCTCAAACAGGGACAAGGAGTCAGAGAAGTCATGGACCTCAGCCGAATCACTCTGCATAATAATCTTCTCCCCTAGATGTTTAGTTCCTTGATTTTGCTTGAGGGAAAGCAAAAGAGTAGTTGGGGGAGATGATGGGTTGAATTATTGACTTTTTTTTATGTTGTTTTTATACGTTTTTAAGACCTTTTCATATGATCCTATAGATACTTTACAAACATCACCATTACTATATGTTGTTTCTCATATACTTTTCAAAGACTTTAAACCTATGTTGATAATATGGAATATGGTGGTTATATTATCAAGTGAATGATTTAAATTATAAGTATGCATGTAATATAAATATAATCCTATGGTTTAACTATGAGAGTTATTTTGTACATGGATATGTTTGGAGAATTAACCCTGTGCAACAAGGACGTGGCATTAAGGAAAGAGCAATTGCAGCGAGTTGCAGGACAGGGGAATTAAATGAAGTGCAGTTTGAACACCAAGAGTGAAGACAGATGGAGGATGAATATGTACCATCATGGATTGGAATACATGCAGAAAGGAAGACTTGTTCTAAACATAGTCTATGAGTGGTTTTTCATACAAACTGTTTCATGAGAGTTCTTGTTTGAACATGACTTTTCTTCTTTTGATCAGTTAGATTAATAAATCAATCATGCAACCTGTATCCTATTATCTAGGGTTGGATTGACTGAGGATTAGTTAGTGGTTGCATAGAACTCTCCTAATTTTGTATAAGTTAGAGGGATGAGTTCATTTCTAAGTTAGTTGTTTTCACTTTCTAGTTACTTAGTTGTTACTCTTTTTTTCAATATCAATTATCCAGACATGTTTTGATTTGAATAAAATTTGAGAAGATTCTATTTCTAATATGAATTGAAAACAATTTGGTGTTATGAGAATGCATGAAAATTTGAAGTAGATTTGGTTTTGAGATTAAGTGAGATAGTTCCCTGAGCTGGCCACTCAAGGTACTAACCCTCACTTCGTATATTTCCTTATTTATTTATGCATTCATAGTTAAAATTGTTTTTTTGTTATTTCATCAATTACATTGTGAGACAAGTAAAATATCTTGATTGCTATTACTAGTAGTTGTGATTCATGAACAAGTGTATATTTTAAGTCCTCTGGAGGTTAGTGTTAGTTCTTTTATCACTCTGAATATTTTGAGTAAATTTTGTAATTCCCTGTTGGATATAGTTATCTTCAGCTTATGTTGAAGGTACCTGTAGCAACTGGATTTTAAACTATTTTTGTTGTTCTTACATTTCTGTAAACTTTAGCAGACTAGGCTAATCAGAATAAGTCTGTATGAGTTAGTTTAGGATAGAAATGAGTCTTGAAGGCATATATAGTGCAGGCATCATCATAAGCTTACGCTCCTTGGTCGATAATTCAATGTAGGAATGCAATGATAGAGTTGACTGTTTAGATAGGTTTACCCTTGAATTTTGTTTTAAGTCTACAATGTATTAATTTTCCTCTACAATTTGCATGGAACATCATCAACCTTAATCTCTCAATAGGATATCTCATTTCACTAAATGATCATTTGTATTCCTTGTTCATCTTGTTCCTCTCCCTTTCTACAAAATACACACTACCCATTACCTCCTTTCTAGCTTCTATTTTGTGTAGGAGCGATAATTCTTCTACAAATCTTCAATCTCTTCAGACTTGTGCTCATATTGTGACCTTCCTACCAATTTTATCACTAAATCAATGAAATGTACTTTATGACTAGGGTAGATTCCAATTTGTACTTTGATAGCTTATTCCATAAGAGGTCAAGGCCCTCTTTAGCTAAAATACAAAAATATGAAAACTCTAGTGTTTGATGTAGGAAAATCCCCTTCTTATGTTGCCTCAAATGTAGTCTATCAGAGTGGTTTAATTGCCACACAGTTTCAAGGAAGGTCAACCTATTGAGAACCCAAAATGGTAATATATGTGGGGGGCTACTTCATCTCCATAAACCCTAATAATAGTATGGCCCTTATAATAAAACAATTCTTCCAAGTTATGATCAATGTGAACCTATGGGTCTAAGTCTTTAGGTCTAAGGAATTTGGTAAACTTGTTATAAAGTCTTTTTATCTTAAACCCCAACATCATCATGATGTCCTACACAAAATAATCTTCAAACATGTTATAGCTAGCTGTTGGGAAATGGGAGTTAGACATATATGCCTATTCTTGAACTGGAAGAAGCTCTCCCTGTTCATTCATGGTAGTCAACCCAAATGTAGGATCCTAATGATCCTTCTTTAGATAGAAAATTATGTGAAAAAGGTGGGAATACCATATGAAATAAGTTGTCTCATCTTATCCTTCATGGCAGTAAGCTCCTTGTGAATATTGTTAGCCATGAGGGTGGCATAGTCAATGTGCCTATTAGTATACCTATTTTGGATATCTTCTGCCGACATCATTAGTGGAATTGGCATTTAGGCTTTGTAATTTGTCCCAAATATTTGACATGGGTCCTAGTATGTCATATGAAAGTAATACTCAAATTTTTCAACATTGAGAGGTTCTACTTCAATTGTAGGGATGGTTACTATATTTTCATATACACATTGAGCCCTGTGAGAAGGGAGCCATTTAACTCTATAGATTTATTTGTCTTTTTTGTATTCTTTTTCATGCTCATTCAATTCTATTTGATTATCAACATGAGAGATGAGGCTAAAAACTATTCTAATTAAATATCTATTCATCATGCAAAGAACTCCAGTTTGACTTGTTGGTCATGATGTCAGTCGTAAACAAGCATAGAATAAAAGTGCACATTAACCTTTATTCATCTTGAAAGATACGATGAACTCAAAGAATTCATGATCCCAAGTCTCCGTTAATTAGTTCATAATCTACTGTTACTCAATGGTTGATGTGTGTTGCCGTTAATCATTCAGGGGCCTTACGTTCTTTAGTAATTTCTGAAAGTTTATCAATATTTCTCTAAATATCCTGTTCTTTATATCTGCCCTGCATAAATCTCCAAATTATTTTACCTCTGCACTGTGAATTCACTCAAATAATATGCCTACAGGTTGATATTTGCATGAATGTTACCATTATTTGCAATTCTTTGCATGATATTTTCAACACTACATGCATTTAGCTCAAATATGCTAATGATATTCAGTTATCTACGAGATGTCAGCATATTTCATGTTATTTGCTTCTGATTATCTGTTATTTTCTATTATGATGGTGAATTATTATGAAATTAAAAGAAATGTAAATGAATACTTCAAATTTGGTGAATCTTAGCTATTGAACCACATACATACCAGATACAGTCATGAGGAGAAGAAATCAAACCATATTTTCACCAGGATGTTCCATAGCTAGATACAGATGATGCTAACTTCGAAGGAAAGGGAATGAAGACAACACATACAGACTAAAAAGCACTCCAAGGGACGCAGCAAATCAAAGCATGTATCAAGAATCCAAACACTGATTACTCAGGATTTATGATGATTTGTAATCAAACGGTCTTCTCTTTCATTAAGTATGCAATGATATGTATGCTTACAATAACTTTGAAATAGGCCCTGATATTTCAGCAGTCAAATTTCAATGAAGCTTCTAAATGTTTAAAACAAGGCATCCCTGCACCTTTTATAGAATAAGGTGAGGGAGCGGTTACAAATAACCTACGGTCAGGATTTATCTATTAAGATCAACAGTCTAGATGAATAGCACGTGCCTGCCAGTTGGCAACTACACAGCTAGCATAGAATATTCTGGCATCTTTGACCTAGTCCATCCTCCAGCTAACAAATAGCACATTTGACAATATCCTCCTCAGCTCTGGTTCATGTTACCTTTGCATGCAACTCTGTAACTTATATCTTTGTAAATTTTGCCATTTCCCGCTCAAACTTCACCTTCTGATACGCCCTCGCCACTTTGTCATTTTCCAGATATCTGCGCCCCTGATAACAGACACAAGGATTAAGCATCATCATCATCATTAAAAACTTTAGCAGGAAAATAAACATTTAAATCAGGCTTAGAATATGCAAACGCAGATAATCAGATGATGAATCTGTGAACAATCGCATACAAAATGCATATATGACACTAAAATTAGTCGAGTCAACCATCATTGACCAAAATCATGCTACCAGGCCCTAAAATGGCTTCAATATCTAATCAGGTCCAGGATCATTTGAGTGATTTTTTGATAAAAATATCGAAAATATGATTTTTGGTATTTTCTACATCTTGGTAAATCGCATTTTCAGAGGCCTTTAGAGTGAAATTAGGGCTCAAGACTTCGGCGGTGCTTGGCATTAAGCCTAAGCAACCGAGCAACTCAAACTAGATAACTAGTTTATCTTTCCAATGAGTCCAAAAAGTTTAAATTCTGACATAGTAGCTAGGAGTTATGACCCTGCCAAGGGGAAGGTAAAAATTTCCTAATTTTTTGAGTTTCTGTGAATTTTTTGCAAATAGTTTCACCTTCTGATAGCTCTTTTTGTATTCCAAGGGTAATGTGACCCTTCATATCATATGCAAGCCTTACATTTTCAGTTATCGCATGCATAAGATCATGCATATGCAATACATGCGCTTTTGTTCACTAAATTCCATTAAATGAAACTATCAGGTCCAGGTATGCACATTAGTTAATATGAGGGATATTAACTAATATGACTCTCTTCATAGATCAGATATGATGATGATGTCGTCATCATCATGGATGGGCTTCGTTAAAATGTGAAAGGCTGACGTCATGGTCATACTGAAGGAAATCGGGTGATGTTAAGAAATATGACCCTGATATTAGGAATATCACCCTCCGAATAAGATGACGTCATAGTCATGTCGAGCTTTTATATATCGGGTCAGAATGATGTCACCGTCATGTTAGGAAAGATCAGTCATATTAGAAAAGATGACTGATGTTAGAAAATAGACGAGCTTCGGATGTCCAACCGATTGATGATGTCATCGTCATATCAGGTCCTTTGTGGAATGGGATAAGCTGACGTCATCATCATGTTATTAAAAAAGGGCGATCGTTGGAAAAATACCTCCGTGAGATAAAAAGGATGATGACATCACCACCAGGGTGATTTGCTCTGTTCATCGGGGTTGGATGACGTCATCATCATATTGGCCCTGGGGTGATATTTGCAAGATCGGGTGATATTCGAAATATCAGGTGATATTCAAAAATATCAGGATGACGTCATCAAGATAATGACTTAGTTTATCGTTGTTGCACTATGACGTCATCGTCATGTTATGTAGAAAGGGTCGCTATTGGAAATATACCTCCGCGAGATAAAAAGGATGATGACGTCATCATCATGTCAGTTTTCTTATCTGTCGGGATTATATGACGCCATCATGATATTGTCTTTAGGGTGATATTTTGCGACGGGGTGATATTCGGAAGATAGGGTGATATTTGAAATATGACCCCCGCAAAATATATGAAGCTGTTTGACGGGTAAATGCTTCTATCACCTAAAATTGATGTCCAGATCTCTGGATAAATGATTTATCGGGTGATAAAATTGGATCAGGGTGATCTTTCATAAGATGATTGATGTTAAGAAATATGACCCCCCCTCGGAATATCGGGTTTGACCAGGACTTTGACTCACCATAACTCTCATTCCCTAAGGAATATCAGGGTGATCCAAAAGGCAAACCTTCATAAAATTTTGTACTCTATCCAGCCATGAGGTTATTGACATGAAATATGAACTTTGAAAAATTGACCTCATCATGATGACTTACCCAGTCCCCTTATGCAGGATCATCTACATGACTTACTTTTACTAGACCGCCAGCAAGCAGAAAACACAAGCCAAGCCAAGCAAAAAGTTGGGTCCCTATTTTGTCAAGTCAAAATGGGGCATGTTGTGTAACCACACAACATGATTGTTCTTAAGTTGTCTAGTTTTGGGGTCATACTTGTCAACAATCCTAGACAAGAGATCATGATTCATGTAGAAATTCAAGACAACTAACTTCCCTAAATCAAACCTCTAGATATTACACATGGAGATTTGTTTCTTTTCTTTATGCTTGGATTACTTTTATAACTCCCACCATGTAGTTAGAAGGATTGCACTTCTAATGCCTTCAAACTTATCTTGTAGATTATTGGATAGAACCCCATTTTCTTGAGCATGCTTCAATCTCTTTAAAGAACTAGGTAGTTAGTCAATGAGGTCCTAATCTAAAGGTCACTTTAAATGGGTGGGTTGGGATAAAGATCAACTCATTTTCACAATTGTAAGGTCTCTAGGGTTTTATATGGGGATGGTCTAGATAATTAAAAACTATTGTATCAATTTTGCAAGTGATATCACTTTTGGGAATTCTACTCAAGATTTAAGGAATACATAGAAAACCCTAGCTACAATATAAGCACATAGAGAGGTGTAAATAAAGGCTTACATGTTCAGAGTTTGCAATCACCCATTAACTAGCTAAGAATTTTGAAACAAAAACCACCCATGGCCTCTTTGTCAAATCTCTTCTTGAATTTGTAAGAACATGCTTAATACCTTCAACTTCATATAATACCATAAATTAACTAGAAATGGATCCTTTTGCTTCTTAGAAATCATCTAGAATGAATTTTTTTTTCACATACCATGCCTTGAATTCTCATAAAAAATTAATGTTTCTTCCCGTAGCTGGTGTTAAACTTTTTAATTCAAACTTAGCCAGGGCCATCATTCTTAAGCATAACCAACATCAATAGTCACAAATTAGCTCCTATTGTACACTTTTTTTAATTTTTAAGTAAAAGGCTCGTGCAATGTAAGGACAAATAACCATGTGTCCATTCTCATACCAATATTTTTTGACATTCATAAAAAAATCCCACCACACAGCTAGCTAATGGAAACTAGACAATTACACAAACTGGGATATACATGTGTCATCTTTATAATGAGGATTTATGACACGAATCCAACTAGTTGGGATCTTTTAGCCTATGATAGATCATGACCATCAGATTTTCCTCAATTTAGATCAATGGCTATCACCTTTCATAGTATTGACACTCAGACCCCCCTCTAAAATTGTGATGCAAAGGACCGTTGTGATGCAATAAAAAATAATCCATTTGTCATTTTTGTGGTATACTTTAGGTCCCCAAAGGAGTGGTGAATGTTTTTTTATATTGTTTTGACTCCTTGATCAACACCTGATTGTAACTTGAAAACCCATCCATCATTGACATCAACTCTGAACTAACCACCCTCTATAATAGATGATAAATACTTGGAGGAGGATAGTTATCCTTGAGGGATTTGATGTTCAATTTTTTAAGTCAACACACAACCTGATTTCTCTATTCTTCTTTCTTACTGGGACAAGGTTGGATACCCATTCAGAA
This sequence comes from Cunninghamia lanceolata, assembly GCA_027924645.1. Classification (NCBI taxonomy): domain Eukaryota; kingdom Viridiplantae; phylum Streptophyta; class Pinopsida; order Cupressales; family Cupressaceae; genus Cunninghamia; species Cunninghamia lanceolata. Next base: position 1,399,874 of record BSBN01000197.1, read on the forward strand.
TGTTTGATGGGTTTAATAATGCCTCCCTCTTTCATCTTCAATAGTTCTTTTTACATTTTGGGAGCAATGGTAGGAGTTATAGGCCTTTGTCTCTAACTAAATAGTTTTGCATTAGGTTGGAGGGGAATGGTATGCTGGAACAGATCCTCCCTATATGCCTTAAGCTCATCATAGGACCATACAAAACACTTCTTAAAATTTTTTAGCAGATTAATCAACATCTATTTCTCATAAGGCTTCAACCTCTTGCCTATGTAGACCATTCTAGGCGCCTCCTTGGTTCCAAGGTTGACACCTTCAACATTGTCCCCTTCAACAAGTTTACTTTTACTTTTCCATCGGTTTACATTGTCAAACATTCTTTCTAATGCTACCAACCCCTTTGGAATAGTATTTGTCTTTAATTGCACAACTTCACTACCAAACAAAGTTTCCTTATCATCAGCCACTTCTATCATTGGCTGCCAATCAATCAACTGATTATCAAATTCATCCATATAGTTTAGAAAATAGTAAATCTGATTGGTGTGATTGAAAACATGCCAACTATATATGTTATCAGGGATTGTTGGCCTTGTGAGTACCTCCACAACATAATGGTCATGAGTAAAAATCATTTGAGGATCAAATTTTGAGGCAGCTACAACTAGGGAATCTACCTTTTTTATTTTTTGTTCTGCCAACCCATTCAATGCCAATGGCATCATACAAATCCATAGTATCTCGTACAACATTCCTGTATCCTCTTAACCTTTTATCCTTGGAAACAAATTTGTTTCTAATCTACTACACTACTAATTCTGAATCACCATAAATCTTTAGACACTTGACCTTCTGCATGTGATCAATATTTAATCCTAACAACAATACCTCATACTCTACTATGTTGTTAGTGCACTAAAAATCAAGTCTGAAATACATACCAAACTTCTTACCATCTGGAGGTATCAAAACAATCCTAACACCTAAGCCTTCCCTTGAGCATGTACCATCAAAATACAGTGTCCACAAATCAAATGTATCATCAATAGCAACAATAGGGTTAGAAGGTAAAATATTTACATCAAGATCATCATAATTGCAATTTTCCATAAAGTGATCAATTTCAGTATCAAAGAAATTCACATGATCATCCTCTATTTTATATCTATCTTCAATGTTCAAATATTCTACCTTCCTCTCCCTGTATAATTTTACTTCCACACCCTGAACTAGAATGGTGGCATATGATAAGTCCATCTGAATACTAACACCCATGGAGGATGCCCACTTTCTAAATAACAACATGCCCCATTTGGCTGGGCAATCTACTATGATTTTGCCCATCAAAAATGATTTGTTAGGATATGCAGCTAATTGGACCTCAACATCCTTGACCAAGCCAATAACATTGATTTCTATAAAATCCATAGAAAAACACTTTCCAAAAGATTTGGATACATTTAAACCCAACTCATTCATAATTTCTAGTGGCATGACATTACTAGATGTCCTAAAGTCAAGCATACAGTTGTGCAACAACCATCATTTATGATCAATGTGGTGTAGAAAGAGTCCACACTCATTTGGTTATTCACCATAGGCGATCCTAAGTAAACCTCAATGGTTTCATCATGACTCCCATTCTCATCATTATTGCTGGAAACAACAACAGGTTATTTTTGTGCATCTACAATAGTAATAAAAGACCCTGTCCTATCCCTATGCTTAGTGATCCTAAGGAGTTCAACTATTGGCATAGAAATTTTGATTTGACTAAAGATTTGAGCCATGTCAATAAGGAGATAGTTGGGCAAAGGAGTATCACATGAAACAATTATATCATTTGCAGAAGGAATGTAAGGTATTATCTGACTAGATGAAATATCCTTACCTTCTTCCTTCATTCTCCTTCTCTTTTTCTAGTTCCTTTTGAACTTGAGGCTGATCACATTTGTAATTGTCTTTTGGGTAATGAATCCCTAACACAGGTATAGTAACTGGTTGCTCAATCGATGCTGGGTTATTTTGTGTATATTTCTATTTTGCTACCATTAGCTGCACTAGAATCTCCTTCTTCTCAGGCAAAGTCTTCTTTGAAATAGTACTACTTTTTTGTTCCACATTTACCTTCTACATTTTATTGGCATCATACTTCATATCATGTCTTGTTTTAGAAGCAAGAGAATTCTACATAGGCACTTGCCTATTTCTCAATTGGTAGCCCCCTTGAACCTGCAAGATAGTGGCATCAGTGAGAGCTTTCATGTCCTTCTCAGAATGTCTTGACTATTTGTACTTGTTCAAAAGCGCAATACAACTAAGAGGGGGGTTGAATAAGTTGTAACCAATATTTCAAAACCATTACAACATCAACCAATTAACATTGTGTTTGTATTTTAACCATGAAAGCATGAAATAGAAACTTAAACACATTCACACATTCAACATAGGAGACACCAAATTCTTACGTGGAAAACCCCATAAGGGAAAAACCATGGTGAGCGTTAACTCACAAAATAATATGTTATAACAATACCAAAAATTAGAGGCTCACTGCCTTAAGGCTCACTACCAAAAATGCTCACTGCAAGAAGAGGCTCATTGCTGATGGGTGGCTCCCTATCGGTGGGTGGCTCACTGCGTGGATTGTTGAACTGAGTTGTTAGCATCTACTCCATACTAGGATTCAATTACATTGAAGCACAATAAGTATCCTCTACTCTGCTTTGCTTTTTCACTTCACAATTATCTTTTCATTTTCGCATCCTACTCATTAATTCATGACTTCATTTCATGTTTTTATACAACTCATCAACCTTGGAATTTACATCAAGGTCAGCATTACAATCATCAACCATTGGATCAATATCCAAGGTTGGCAAACATACATGCATACATTAAGATAGGTCTGGACAAAAATAGAATTAGAAGAGAAAAGAATGAATGTGAATCATGCCAAGGCTTAGCTAGGACTCAATTGTAATCTTCCATGGAGCAACACATTTCCACAAACTTCAAATCATAACCGCAAGTAGTGAGAACAACCAAGTTAGCCAAGACCGGAGTTAACACTAATACTTTTAGGAACATGCTTCATGCATGATCTGGATTATGCTTTGCGGACCAATCCAAAGATAGGAACACGATCTAGATACTCCCACAAACATGTTACAATCACCAAGAACATCTGCATAACCTCTAGGCACTTTATCCATACAATTCTTCAAACCAGAGCACTTAAACATTACTGTCGGCCACTATCATAAATGAAAGATCACTTGTGGAGCACCAAATCACGAACCATTTGAGTTCAAGGCCCATACCATCATCACAAACTTAATTCCAGAACCGCAAAATGTGAAACTTAAATGCAGAAAAATGCGGAGTAGAATACATTCTCCTTGTCACCATTAAATACACCAAAAAACAATTTTTACTCTGGTGAACACAACTTTCTCAAATCTTCACACTGGAGGCTCAAACTTGAATCATAGCATCTACAAACATCCCTTAATATTACTTTCAATACACAGGAAAAGATATTCAATCTACAGGATATGCAGAGCAAAACACTGCAATGTTCTTAAGAGATAAAGAAATTTTGCACTTGTGCTAAATCCTCAGATACTTGTTTAGATTTATTCAAATAACTTCCTTATGTGTTGACATCAATGACAACACTTACTACTCATACTTGCAACAATCTCCCCATTTGTCATTAATGGCAACACATGCTTTGAAAAACCATCAAGACATGATCTTTGCTTCGCTTCTTTGCTCCCCCTCACTTGATGCTTTCTCTGTCTGCAATCTTCTTCTTAAGTTTTTCACATGAACTTCTCTCCCCCTTTGACATCAATGACAAAGGGTGCCAGACCTTCTCTATCTCTTTACTACACAACTCCTCCTTTCATGAACACTACAACACTTATTGTTCTTGATTAGAAACTTCCACCTACTCCCCTTGAGGAGTAACCTTCAAAACATCAATCTAGATCAAAAGATGAAACTTTAGTTACCATTGGACTGATGCATTCCTTTTGCATCTGAGTTTAGAGTAGGAGGGGTAATAACCCCTAACTTCTCCCTAAGATACTCAAAAGTATCCTTAGGTAGAGGCTTGATGAAAATATTTGCAATTTGATCCTTTGTAGACACATACTCCATCTTTACTTCATTCTTTGTTACCTTTTCTCTCAGAAAGTGATACCTTATTGATATATACTTTGTCCTTGAGTGCATCACTGGATTATTTGAAATTTTTATAGCAATTGTGTTGTCACAAAATATTGAAATTGGTACTTCATACACAACTCTTATGTCCTTCAATGTTTTCTTCATCCAAAGTACTTGAGTACAATAGCATGCTGCAACAATATATTTTTCTTTTGCAGTAGACAAGGAAACTAATTTTTACTTCTTGCTTAGCCATGAATCCAATCTGTTACCCAAGAGGAAAGCACCTCCACTTGTATTTTTTCTGTCATTAGCATCTCTAGCCCAATCTACATTTGTATAATCACTAAGAGTGAAATCAATATCTTTGAAATACCACAAACCATAGTCTGAAGTGCCTTTTAAATACCTCATGATTCTCTTGACTACCATCACATGTGACTCTTTGGGATCTTCTTGAAATCTCGCTACAAGATAGATTGCATGCATTATGTTTGGTCTAGTAGGAGTTAGATAGAGTAGTCCTTCAATCATAGACCTATATTCTTTCTTATCAGTCTTAAGTGATTCATCATTCTTTCTCAGCTTGCAGCCATTTGCCATGGGAGTACATACCGGTTTAGAATCCTCCATTCCAAACTTCTTTAACAATTATTTCACATATTTGGATTGAGAAATGAAAATTCCTTTTTTAGATTGAGTAATTTGCAATCCTAAGAATTAATTTATTTCACCAAACATAGAGATTCCAAATTCCTTTTGCATTTCCTCTACAAATTTCTTACACATACCATCATTGCCTCGAAAGATAATATCATCAACAAAGACTACAACAATCAGAATTTGATCATCATTGATTTTAAAGTAGAGATTATTATCTGTAATACCTTTGTTGAACCCTAGATGCATCAAATACTTGTCCAACCTTGCATACCAGGCTCTAGGAGATTGCTTGAGTCCATACAGGGCTTTCTTCAATTTACACACCACGTCACCTTTGTCTGATAGCTGGAATCCTTCCGGTTGTTCAATGTAGACTTCTTCTTCTAGCTCTCCATTCAAGAAGGCAAACTTCACATCCATCTAGTACACCTTGAAATGTTTGTGAGCAGAAAAAGTCAAAAAAAATCTTATAGCTTCAATCCTTGCCACAGGAGCCAAAGTCTCTTCAAAATCTATGCCTTCAACCTGATAATATCCTTTGCATACTGGTCTTGCTTTGTTTCTTACCACTTCACCACTTTCATTCATCTTGTTTCTAAAGACCCATTTGGTTCCAATCACATTCTTATCAACAGGTCTAGGGACCAATTCCCAGGTTTTATTCTTTTCTATCTACATTAGTTCTTCTTTCATGGCTTTTACCTAACTTTCATCTTTGCAGGCTTCACTTACATTTTTAGGTTCAATCTATGAAAGCAAATAGTAGTTCACCTATTCTTCTGCAACTCTTTTCCTTGTCAATACCCCTTTTCTTTTGTCACCAATAATTTGATCTTTAGAATGATTATTTCTTACATACCTGGGAGTCTTAGCAACACTTTCTGGAGCCTTTTCTTCTTCACCATTTTCTTCTTAAGAGGAAGACTGCCCTTTTGTTCCTGTTCCACCTTTTCTTTAATGACTGTGACAGTAGGTTCATCTGATTCATAACCTCTCAAATCAGATGTTATTTATTTCTCTTCATCAACCTTCACATTATCACTTTCAATGACCTTTTTCAATCTCTTATTGTAACACTGGTAGGCCTTACTCTTAATAGAATATCCAAGGAAAATACCTTCATCACATCTAGCATCAAACTTGCCCAATTCTTCATCTCTTCTGATATAACATTTGCTTCCAAAAACTTTAAAATATTTTACTATGGGAACTATTCCTTACCACAATTCATAATGAGTTTTAATGCCATTACCTTTGACTTGGACTCTGTTTTGAATGTAGATAGTAGTGTGTATAGCTTCTCTCCAATATACTTCCGGTAGGTTAGTGCTTCCAATTTATCTTTTAGAAAAGTGAACTTTATGTTTCTTATTGATGATTATTCTAGAATGACATGGAGAGAAATTGGAAGCACTAACCTAAAGTACCTATCTCCTTGCAAACTTCTTGTTCTTGTAGGACCACATAGATCTGTATGTACTAGCTCAAGTAATCCAGCAAAAAATTATTCTTTGCTCTTGAAACTTGTCTTTGTCTATTTTCCCAATTGACATTCCTTGCCAATAATGATGCAGAGTGCACAGAGGAACCAAAGAAAATAGATCAAATAGATCAATTCATATACATCATTTGACTTGTTATCATCAGTTCACATGCACCGATTCACCATTACACTCGGTCACTGCTTGTATCAATGGCGAACTCCTTGTTCATCCTCCTAATATGCCAATATACATTGACTCCGTTGTGACTTCAACTTTTGGCAGACTCCTGCAACCTCTCACCACCCGTCTTGACTTCCACATTTTGGTGAACTTGCATTCCTTGGCCAATGCACCGATAGTCCTAGCTCCTTCGGTGAGACTTACTCCACAGTCATCGACTCACAAATCCTCCCAATGAACCTCCACTGTTCTTTGTTCACTGACAAGACATTTACCATCAGCTACCTAGGGTTTGCTATGCCAATTCTCCAATGCATAGTCTACCTTCTTCGAACCCTAGCACATAAAATTCTAGGACATCTACTGTGCACAACCTGCAATATGGAACACTTGCATCGCCAAATCATGAAACATAACAAGAAATGAAAAACACATTGTACAACAAAGCCATTCCACTTATTTTGATAGAAATCTTATCAGTGGAATGCTTCATTTCGACATAATGCAATGATGGGAAAATAAAAAGGAAAGGAAATCTACAGCTATGTAATTTCATATTTACAGAGAATAGAAAGTAAATTGACGACATAGAATAGTTGGTTTCTTCTTAACACAATGTGCGGTTACATTCAATCGATCTGACTACAATACTGATTATCCTGCCGGATCTTGTTCATTTCACTGGTTTTTATAGATTCACCCAGGGTAGTACCAACTGACTCCAAGTGGCTGGGAGATCGATTCCAAGCGGCTGGGAAACACTACTGCCTATTTTTGGAATTATTGCTATTTTTAGCATTATTTGATTACAATTGACAAATGTCACTTGGGACTTACAAACAAAAATTACTTGCATTGGTCAAATAGACCTTATTACATCATAACATGATTTCCTAAACAAAACATGATTCAAATGCCTCATAGAGGCCACTTTGTGTTAGGTGCCCCTGCACCAAATAGATTGGCAGGCAAATCTCCCACAGCTTGTACTGAGCTTATCTTCACTAAGTTATCAAAATTGATATGACACATCCTTCTATGCCATAGCCAACTCTCATCTGTCTGAGCCAAACAACAACAATTATTAGTTCCCCTCAAGTGATAAATATTACCTCTAGTTTTCTTACCAGTTGCAATCACTGTTTTGGAGCTTTCCATGAACTTGCATGCATTGTCCCTGAATCTCAGATCATACCCCTTATCACACATCTAACCAACACTTAAAATATTATGCTTTAGACCTTTCACATAGAGAACATCATCTATATTATGCCTGCCATCAAAAGAAATAGATCCTCTTCCACAAATCTTACCAGCTACATTATCTCCAAACATAACTAATCCACCATCAAACTTTTCCAAAATTACAAACTTACTTTTGTCACCAGTCATGTGATGTGAACATCCACTGTCAATGATCCATTCATCCTTATCCTTCTCAACCTAGATAGACAGAGCACTTTCTTCCATTGGTTTTTCTTCCTTCACACAGCTAGTAGGATTAGTAGACACGGGTTCTTCCTTAATAGCAATAAACAAGCATTCATTTGCACAAGTACTATTATCATCATACTCATCATCTATTACACCATCATCATCAAGATCTCTAACATAATAGCATTTCTTGATAATTCTAGATCTACTTTCAAATTTCTTCTTACCTCTTTCAATTCTCTCTGGACATCTGGATGCATAGTGACCAATCTTGCCACAAGAAAAGCATTTGAATGGTAATTTGCCTTTGTAATTACTGGAACCTCTTTGCATTATATCTGCAAAGTTTGCTTCAACCTCATCTAGGTCATCATCAGATTCCACAGTATATTTCTGTTGGTTTTAGGACAGACAACTGAGAGGGGGGGTGAATCAGTTGTCACCAAACTTTTGTTCTTTAACCTCTTAAAAACTTCTTATATTTCAGTAGCATAACAAAGATTCAATCATGAAGCATAATGCAATAACTCAAGAGAAGAAACACATTCAACACATATAACAACAATACTTTTAATGTGGAAAACCCGATTAAGGGAAAAACCATGGGGTGACTAACCCAAGATTGTATTCTCTGTTAAAAGAATAAGAAGAATAAAATGGCACTTGCCAATTAGGGCTTACTTCCTGAGCACACTGCTCACAAGAGACCCACTGCCTACAGGAGACACATTGTCTATAGAAGAATATAAATATTACATACTTGAACTGGAGATTAGTATCTTCACTATGCTTGAGACAGTTCCATTTAAGCTCAACACCTCTGCTCTACTTTTCGCTCCTCTTCTCTACCACTTTGTCATGATGACAGATGCATTTAAATGACTTCACAAATCTTATTTATACATGACATCAACTTTGGAATGGTCATCAAAGTCGGCACAACACATACTTTATTTTATTTCAAAGCAAATACAAAAATACAACTTGACTTGTAAAAACTTCATGCACATTACTACATTATCGGCCACACATATCTAGGACTTCAATCTCCTTCGAGGAACACACCATGCTTTGCAAAACATCTTCAAGATCATCTGTAACATGCGCAAATAATCCATTCGGTCAAGATTAGGAAGAACACCATCACCTGAAGGTAAATCTTCAATTACGAGCTCAATCTTCAATGCGGACTACCAACATGAACTGGATGTTGATAACTGAGAGGGGGGGTGAATCAGTTATCCTAATTATTTCTGCTTTCTGAACTTTATTAGTAATCAATGTAATATTAATCCAAATGAGAAAACATAATCATGAAATGGAAATACAGATGACAGTATTTTTGACGTGGAAACCCTGTTAAGGGAGAAAACCACAGGGTGATTAACCCAAGATTATATTCTCTGTTAGAAGAATGGAAATACAAAATACAAGGACACTACCAAGAATGGAAGAATATAATCTACAAAAAGAGTGTTATACAATACTTGAACTGATTGGTAGCATCCACATATGCTGGAGTTTAGTTCCGATTAGGCTCAGTACACTGATCTGCTGCACTTCATCTTTCCTCTTCTCTTATGTTGCTTTCCTTTCACATACCAGACCTTCCTTACTGCTTCTTCTCTGCTCTTCTTTTATTCGCACATCAACAACAACAACAACACTTCTCACAACTAAATCCATCGTGTATATATATCCGCACAAGTGATTTCATCACCTTTCTAGTCGGCACCCAGAATAGTCAATATTTTCCATAAGCTCTAATCTGTCGGCTGAATCCTTGCTTACCAAGTAATGCGGATCAAGGATATACTTGTGGGAATCATTAATCATGTCAGCCAAACATACTTTATGCCTTCATAACCTTTACCAACATCAGAAACACATCCGGAATAAAGTCTGATGTTCTGTCAGTCAGTTCTTCCTCTATTCACACTGTCACTTGGGAACCCAACACTCAAGCATTCATATCTCTTTATCCTTTCCACACCAGAGGCTCAAACCTTGGAATCTATCAGTCAAGATACTCCTCTTGACTTCCCCAAATCTGCACTTCACCAAGATACTCCTCTGAGAGATCTGGACCTGTCTATTAGACCTTGCCACATGCTCTGTTCTTGTTTATTGGACCACAACATTCTTCACTCTGACTTCCGGTAGAGACACACCATGTCCTGCAGATGTGTGGGATGAACTTTGTTGCCATCAATGACAACAATCATGAATCCATATAGTGTCTCTTGCCAACAATCTCCCCCTTTGGTATTGATGGCAACACTTAGTGAAAAATGACTAAGTGTTTACACTATGCTCCCCCTTGGCTGATGCTCTATTTTTATATACATTTTCTGGAGCTCCCCCTTAGTTGGATTCCTTATTTTTCACTGCTCCTCACTCCACCTTTGACATCAATGGCAAAGGGTAGGGTCCGCACACCAAAATTTCCAAAAACAGTCTATACATGTCCTCATAAGTATATATACAAGTTGTACTTACATATACTTAAGTATGTCTGCAAAAGTATTCTTCAATTGGACAAGTTCTGCAGCCCAACTTTGCTTCATCCTGTCCAAAATTGAGATGTGACCACTCAACATGAACGCAAAATCTTCTGCCCTCTTGAGATCTGTCGGATCATTGGTCCGGGCGGTAGTTTGAGCATCACTTATGGCCTCATGCATGGCCTCTAACTTAGGGATGATGATCCTTCTAAGTTCACCCATCTGACTAATTATGATCTTCCTTTCCTTCTCAAAATTCTTTATTGCATTTGTGATTGCAATAGTCTGACACTCTTGATTTACTATGGAGGATGAGAGAGGATCAAAACTTTGAGACAAACTTAGTAGTTTATCCTCTTGCTCTTTTATTTTCTTTTCAATCTCCATTGTTTCTTTGGACCAGGAAATACAAAATTTGTATACTTCACCACCATCTTTAAGAGCATTTTCTAAGCTCTTTATCCCAATATTCATATTTCTTCTATCATTAATGATCAACCCTTGTACCTCTGAGAATCTCTTATCCAAAAACTCCTTCTGGACCTCTTTAGCTGACTTCTCTAGAGAATCAAAATGTGTGCTAACCCTATTGACTAGAGTTTTGAGATTACCGGATGAGGAGGCTGTAGGATCCTTCTGAAACAATGGCATAATCTTTTCTAGCACTCTGGAAGTAGCTTCTATCAACTCACAGTCTTCCATGTGAGATTTTAGGAGTTTTCTTTAGCCTTTGCATTAGCGAATGAGGCTATCTTCATTGTCTGTACCGGAGAAAGTGAATCAAAATTAAATGGTCCTTGTAGAAGCTCCGGTTCATCAATCTCCATTGTTTCTTTGTTCAAGAATTCTTGGACAATTTTTGCAATGTCTCTTGCCGGAGACAGATGTTTCTTCTCTTCGGCATTCTTAGGGCTGTCCCTTGGAGCTTTCTCTCCTAAATTCTTACCACTAGCAGTTGTGGTTTTCTCTATTGGGGTCTTCTCTCCCTCTGCAACCTTGGTACTATCAACTTCTTTTTCCTTCACTCCTACTTCTTTCTCCTATATTCTATCTTCTCCTTTAGATCTGGAAGCTGTAGGGGAAACCGGAGGAGAGATATTTGTTTGTTCATGAGCCATCTCTTCCGGAATAGAGGATTCTGAGCCCTTGTCTTTACCAGAGTCCTCTATGATGGGCATGTTGAACTTTTTAAGAGTATTTCAGAGGATCTCTTCAGTCTCTTTTGCTACTTTGTCGGTTTCACCAAGCATGAGCTGATTCATCCTGGCTTTGCTCCGAAACTCATCCTTGCACTCTCTAAAGATCATATTCATTTGCTACGGAGTGATTGAAGGGAAGAGCTGAATGGCGACCTGTTCTTGGATCTCGAGATCTTTTGCTTGAGCATTGTTCTTCCTCATTTCAAGCCTTTTCTCTAAGCTTTTGGGAATTAGAGAGGTAATTTCAATAAAAGCTTTGTTGTAGGTGTTCAAAAACTGAACTATGGCTTCCTCTAGAATCTTTTTATCTGCTTCATTATATTCATCATAAAATTCTGTTAAGGGTTGGAGGTTCCCATCCACAGTGACTGCTTTCACTACAACATCTATGGATAGAGTAGGTTTTTCAACAAATTCCTCTTCCTTCTCTTCTTCTCCTTGACTGGTAGAGTGTTCACCGGATGATTTCTTCTTCTTCTTTAGTTTCTTTATCTCTTCATCTGATTCAGTCTCTTCTTCATCTTTTTGACTCGTATAAGACCTTGTGGCCTTAGTCTTGGTTCTTTTCTTTGTTTTATCGAATGATCTTGCTTCTAGTTTAGATGCCTTTGAGCTTTTGGTGGTGACAGGTGTAGATTTCTTCAATGATCTTGTCCGGGTGGAAGATTCTACCGGAACACTTTCCTTACTTTTCTTTTCTGCCTTCTTCTTCTCTTCCTCAGCCCTTTCCATCTTTTTCTTGTGGGCATCAAGTGCCTCCTTTGAGATGCCAAGACCTTGGGCAACATTTTCTACTTCTTTTCTCACCTTCCTCTTGATCTCTGGTTCTTTGAGTTCAACATGAATTTTTATACTCAGCTCCTCAAAGGTTCCAAACCTTTCTGCCTTTGGATCCTTAGGCTGACTTAGCATGTGTTGAACATGCAGCTCTACAATTTGTTCATCAACTTCATACCCCATGGGCATGATCCATACAGTTCTTGGTTCTACTGCCTCCATTAGGCACTGATCAGTCTCTACCATAAAACAAACTGTGTCTTTGTATTTTTCAACAAGAGACTAGGAATCCTTTCTCTTTCTTGCATCATGTTCTAAAAATTCTTGAAATATCCCCACAGAGCTGTATTTTGTGCTTTGTTATCACCAAGTCCATGCAAATAATCTCTAATTTGGATAGCCACTAGTCTATCATTCTCCCACACCCAGCCACTAGATTCGAGAAGCTCATTCATAAAGTAGAAGAATAAGCACAATATTAATCCACCATATTTGAATGAATTCTTTTTATCTTTCTTTATTTTCTGTAGATTCTCCAAGAGTTGGTTTAAGAGAAGCTGACAAAGATCATAGTCTGCATCCTTTCTTAGCATTTCATAAGCGGTGTAGATGGCAGTTCCAGGTACTGAATTTTCCCTGCTAGAATGATATATTTTATATCCAATGATCATGAAGGCATACTTGACATCCAGATCAGAGATGTCATCTACTGTCATTGCTCTTTTGTCAAACTTGGATCCGGTAGCCTCACTCACAGTTTGATTCTTCACAAATTTAAGAACAGGAATCCCACCAGATGAGTGTAATCCAGTAACTGCCCTGATGGCATCTTTTGTGATTTTGAATGGTCCATTTAACCACATAAAGTTGTCATGTATTCTGCTCAAAATATACCTGACCCATTCATCCTCAGTAAAACAGGGGAAATGTATGTATTGTACAAAGTGCTTATTCTGGAGGCCCTTGTATTGGGGTTTGAGCTCAAATGAATCATCTAACAGTTGTTTGTGATAGATATCTCTTAGTTTGAATTCCCCAAACGCTTCAACATTTGCGTGTATGTAAACCCTAATATCTTCGATGTGTAAAACGCCATGCGAAACACTGGAAAATGCTCCTAGGGGATCTACCTCCAAGGATTTATATGGATGTTTCTTAAATGTGGGGTGAGGTCTATCAGAAATCTTTACTATATTCAGAGTAGCCATCATCAAAGAATCTTACTGAAGGATATCAAGAATGAAGAATACCTTTTACGCAGTTTTAGGGCACACGATGAAATCTGGGTTGAGCTATAAGAAGAATCGTCTTGATCTTTGGGAGAAGTAGTTGCAAAGCTCCTTTTCTCTCTTCTTCTTGAATACAGAATGAACAAGTGATTAATGAGAAAACCCTTATATTGCTCCGCAAACCCTATTGTCAGGTTGCAATAAATGCTCGACCTAAGTTATTCTGGTTGGCCTTGTTCGGATGACTTGAAGAACCGGATCAGTCTTGATCTTTAAACAACATGCGGATCTTCCAAATCTTAACCATAGTTTGTTTGGATGTTTCCATTATGAACCCTTCAATCCGCAACTCTTCTTGTGCCAGTTCTGGCACCAATTGGCTGGCTGGGGGAACAAGGTTTTCTTTGTGTCTCCCCCTGAGCCAGAGCTCACTTTTTAATTTCTGGAAGGAATATCAGCACCAGAGTCTGGTGCGGATCTAACCTCTACATTCTCTGTACTTTTCTTTACCCAAATCTTGTTCATCTCACTTTTAACTTCATCCGCATTCACTTTTTGTTTCCCCTTATCTTGATTCTGATTATGATATATCGGACCTCTTTTGTCCTGATTCTTGCTTCTATAGAATTTTGCAATATGACCGGATTTATTGCAAATTTGGCAAACAACATTTCTTTGCATATTTGATTGATATCCTCTTGATCTGCATTGATTAGCCATATGACCTATTCTATTGCATGCAAAGCATCTACCATTGAATGATTTGTTCATTTGCATATTTCTGCATTCATGAGATTTGTGACCATACCTTTTACAGTTAAAGCATTGTCCAGAGAAGGATGAATTAGTCTGATTCATTCTCTTTCTACACTGATTAGCTTTGTGACCAAAGTGATTGCAGTTGTGGCAGTATCCATTGAAGGATGGATATCTTTGAGCATTAGGCTGTCTTACCGGAGGTCTTCTAGGCCTGTTCCTTGGATTTTCTGATCCAAAATTCTTCTGACCGGATCCAGAGCTTTCTCTTTTCTCATATCCCAAACCACACTTGTCATCTACCTTCTTTTGACTTCCAAGAAGAACTTCAAGTTGAGCATAACTTATCTTGAATTTCTCTTTATACTCATTTGTTGTTTGAAGATCCCTTTTGAGAGAGACAATTTGATCCTCAAGTTTTTCTTCATTATCTTTAGCATCTTCAAGATCAGATTCAAGATGTCTGATAATTCTATCCATCTGGTGGCAATCTTCTAATTTCTCCTTGAGGGATTGTCTTAGATTATCTTCAGTTTTTCTTTTCTCTTCAACTTCTTGGGTAAACTTCATGACTCCTGATTCCATTTCATGTCTTACCATAATGATTTCTTTTGATAACTTTTCACACAGCTCAGTTTTTTCCTTCAGCTCTTCATTTGCATTATTTGCTTCACCTTGTCTTGCCAATTGCTGAAGCAGCTCCTTTCTCTTTTTCATAGAGAGACTTAATTTGTCTTTTAGTTCTCTCATGAAATCATCAACCTGTTTGAGTCTTTCCTTTAATTCATTGACTTCAGAGTTTGACTGTTCAAGATCATCAAGGGCAGTCTTGAGTTGCTCCCTTAAACCATATGCATCCATTTGAATTCCTAGATCTTCCTCAAGCTATTAGGCTCTGTTATGAGGAACTTAGCTCTGATACCAATTGTTGATAACTGAGAGGGGGGGTGAATCAGTTATCCTAATTATTTCTGCTTTCTAAACTTTATTAGTAATCAATGTAATATTAATCCAAATGAGCAAACATAATCATGAAATGGAAATACACATGACACAGTATTTTTGACGTGGAAACCCTGTTAAGGGAGAAAACCATGGGGTGATTAACCCAAGATTGTATTCTCTGTTAGAAGAATGGAAATACAAAATGGCACTTGCCAATTAGGGCTCACTACTCACAAGGAGGCACACTGCCTACAAGAGACACACTATCTACAAAAAGAGTGTTATACAATACTTGAACTGATTGGTAGCATCCACATATGTTGGAGTTCAGTTCCGGTTAGGCTCAGTACACTGATCTGCTGCACTTCATCTTTCCTCTTCTCTTATGTTGCTTTCCTTTCACATACTGGACCTTCCTTACTACTTTTGCTCTGCTCTTCTTTTATTCACACATCAACAACAACAACACTTCTCACAACTAAATCCATTGTGTATATATATCCGCACAAGTGATTTCATCACCTTTCTAGTCGGCACCCAGAATAGTCAATATTTTCCATAAGCTCTGATCTGTCAGCTGAATCCTTGCTTACCAAGTAATGTGGATCAAGGATATACTTGTGGGAATCATTAATCATGTTAGCCAAACATACTTTATGCCTTCATAACCTTTACCAACATCAGAAACACATCCAGAATAAAGTCTGATGTTCTGCCAGTCAGTTCTTCCTCTATTCACACTATCACTTGGGAACCCGACACTCAAGCATTCATATCTCTTTATCCTTTCCACAACAGAGGCTCAAACCTTGGAATCTATCAGTCAAGATACTCCTCTTGACTTCCCCAAATTTGTACTTCACCAAGATACTTCATCTGAGAGATCTGGACCTGTCTGTCGGACCTTGCCACATGCTCTGTTCTTGTTTACCGAACCACAACATTCTTCACTCTGACTTTCGGTAGAGACACACCATGTCTTGCAGATGTGTGGGATGAACTTTGTTGCCATCAATGACAACAATCATGAATCCATATAGTGTCTCTTGCCAACACTGGACACAATCTAGAGACCCCCACAAGCTTGCTTGAATCACCAAGAACATCTGCACCACTTCTGTTTACTGTAATCATTTGTATCTTCATCTGAAACCTCAAGAACACAGTCGGTCATCACTGTCACATTAGAAGGATTGCTTGTGGACCTCCAAACCATGAACCAATTGCATTGTTAATTCACATTAGATTCACAAACATGCCATTAGATCTATAGAACAAGATATTGCATTTCTGGATCTCACCAGACCTATTTGTGCCACTCTGTCACCTTTGAACAGCTGTCAGAACTAGTTTTATTCATATGGCCATAACTTCTCCAAATCTTCATGTTGATCTCTAAAATCTTGGCTAGAGAACCTTTAGACACATATCTGCAAACCCTTTGATGCGTATACTCTAATCTTCAACTGACTAGGATTTTTGCTTCATAGAACTTCATTGTCTTCACTGTCCTTCTCTATTTCAGATAGGGTTAATTTTCTCAATATCCTCAGCACACAGCTCATCCAATCCTTGACATCAATGCAATAGGAGTATGTTGACATCAATGACAACACTAGTTAGGCCCATACTTGCAACAATCTCCCCCTTTGTCATTGATGGAAACATATGATGTAAAAAATTGTTTTAACCATCAAGACAAGAACTTCTCCTCACTAACTGACATAGCTCTCCCTATCAATAGCAATCATTTTTGTTTGTCATAGGTCTTCTCTCCTCCTTTGACATCAATGGCAAAGGGCACAAACTTGCAACCACTTCTCATACTTCAGAATCATGCTGATTGCTCCCCCTGAGTAGAAGCTACCTAATACCAATCTGGATCACAAGATATGACTGTGGGATCCACCGGACTGATGCACATTAGTGCATCTTAATTCAAAACCAGAGGGGTAATAACCCCTAACTTCTCCCTAAGATACTCAAAAGAGTCCTTAGGTAGAGGTTTAGTAAAAATGTCTGCAATCTGATCCTTTGAGGGCACAAACTCCAATCTGACTTCATTCTGGTTCACTTGTTCTCTCAAAAAGTGAAACCTGATGGATATATGTTTTGTCTTTGAATGCAACACTGGATTTTTTGATATGTTTATTGCACTTGAATTATCACAGAAGATTGTGATAGGTTCTTCATACTCTACTCTGATGTCTCTTAGCATTTGCTTCATCCATAATACTTGAGTGCAACTGCCTGCTGTTGCAATATATTCTACTTCTACAGTGGACAGAGATATTGCCTCTTGTTTCTTTCTAAGCCAACAACCAATCTTTTACCCAAAAGAATGCACCACCACTGGTACTCTTTCGATCATCCACATCACCTACCCAATCAGCATCAGTATAAGTATGAAGAGAGAAATCATGATCCTTAGGATACCATAATCCATACTCAACTATTCCCTTCAAATATCTGAGAATTCTCTTGATTACCATGACATGAGACTCTCTAGGATTAGCTTAGAATCTGGCAACAAGACCAACAACATTCATAATATCAGTTCTAGTTTGAGTGAGGTAGAGAAGTCCTCTAATCATTAACCTGTACTTTTTCTGATCAGTCTTAGGAGATTCATCATCTTTACTCAACTTACATCTGCTTTCCATGGGAGTATTCATTGGCTTCGAATCTTCCATCCCAAATTTCTTCAACAATTCTTTCACATATTTGGTCTGAGATATGAAGATTCCTTTGTTTGAGTGATTTGTAGACCCATGAAGAAATTCATTTCCCCAAACATAGACATCTCAAATTCACTTTTCATTTGATTTGCAAAAGTCTTGCACATACTATATTTTCCTCTAAAAATGATATCATCAACAAATACTTCAACAATCAAGATATTTTCATGATCAATCTTGAAGTACAGATTATTGTCAGCAGTACCTTTATTGAAGCCAATCTTCAAAATATGTTAGTCCAATCTTTCATACCAGGCTCTTGGGGCCTGTTTGAGTCCATAAAATGCCTTCTTCAATTTGCAGACCATATCTCCATGATCAGATAATTGAAATCCATCTGGTTGCTCAATGTATACCTCTTCTTCCAAATCACCGTTTAGGAAAAACATATTTGACATCCATCTGATACACTTTGAAATCTTTGAAGGCAGCAAAAGCAAGAAATAATCTAATTGCTTCAATTCTTGCCACCAGAGCAAAAGTTTCTTCAAAGTCAACTCCTTCTACTTGAGAATAACCCTTACAGACCAATCTGGCTTTGTTTCTTATTACTTCACCATCTTCATTCAGTTTATTCCAAAAGACCCATTTAGTCCCAATCACATTTTTGTCTTAAGGCCTGGGAACAAGATCCCAAATGTGATTCTTTTCAATCTGCATCAATTCCTCCATTGCATTAACCCACCTTTCATCATTGCATGCTTCACTTACTATTTTTGGTTCAATCTTTGAAATCAGACAATACTTCATTGAATCTTAAGCAATTTTTCTTCTTGTTTGAACACATTTGCTCTTATCTCCTATGATCTGGTCT
This sequence comes from Cunninghamia lanceolata, assembly GCA_027924645.1. Lineage (NCBI taxonomy): Eukaryota > Viridiplantae > Streptophyta > Pinopsida > Cupressales > Cupressaceae > Cunninghamia > Cunninghamia lanceolata. The sequence continues at coordinate 1,418,755 of BSBN01000197.1, forward strand.
TCAGAATGATTCAGTCTTACATACCTGGGAGTTTTGGGAAGCTCTTACACTTCTAAATCTTGAACAAGTTCATGAAAACTTGTCTCTTCTTCTTGTATTTCAGGATTCTCCGGATCAGTCTGAATCTAAACTGGAGTTGGGACTTGTTCTCCTTGATCTAAGACATCATTCTGATCATTTGCTTCATACTCATAATATCTTGAGGGATTTTCCATGCCTTCATCAACCTTCACATTTGCACTTTCTACAATCTTTCTCAATCTCTTGTTATAACACCAGTATGCTTTGCTTTGAGTAGAATATCCCAAGAATATTCTTTCATCACTTCTAGCATCAAACTTGCCAAGGTCTTCATCTCTTTTGATATAGCCTTTGCTACCAAAGACTCTGAAAAACTTCACAGTAGGAGTGATGCCAAACTAAAGTTCATAAGGAGTCTTACTAGTATTGCCTCTGATTTGTACTTGATTAAGAGTATAGACAACAGTGCTTATAGCTTCTCTCTAGTAAATCTGAGGGACATTTGCTTCCATCATCATGGTTCTAGATGCTTCTTGGATGGTCTAGTTATTTCTCTCCACTACTCCATTTTGTTGTGGAGTCCTTGGAGAAGATAACTTTCTCTTTATCCCATGTTCCTGACAGAATGATATGAACTCACTAGATGTGAATTCTCCACCTCTATCAAACCTGAGGCATTTTATGTTTATGCCAGTTTCATTTTCTACCATAGCCTTTAATATTTTAAATTTCTCAAGTACTTCAGATTTCTCTTTCAAGAAAGTTACCCACATTATTCGTGAGTGGTCATCAATCAACAACATGAAATACCTATCTCCTTGCAGACTCCTAATTCTTGTCGAACCATAGCGATCAATGTGTACTAAGTCTAATAATCTAGTTGAAGATTGTTCCTTACTTTTGAATGTGACTCTGTTCTGCTTACCCAACTGACATTCTCTGCATAAACTGTTAGTAGGTTTCACCAGCCTTAAAAGATCTCTTACAGCCTGAGAGTTTCTTATCTTGATGATATTATCAAAACTTATATGACACATTCTCCTATGCCACAACCAACTCTGATTAATTTGAACAAATAAATAACTTTTGCCAATACCAACCAAGTGGAAGATGTTACCTTTTGTCTATGTACTAGATGCAATCTCAGTTCTAGAGCTTTCAAAAATCTTGCATTTTTCATTTTTGAATTAGAGATCATAGCCTTTGTCTACCAACTGTCCAACACTAAGAAGATTATGCTTCAGACCTTCAACATACAGAACATCATTGGTTTTGTTCTTTCCATCAAAGGAAATGGTTCCTTTGCCTCTAATTCTGCCAGTAGAATTATCTCCAAACTTTACAACTCCACCTTCATGTCTGCCCAAGCTTAAGAACTTGCTCTTGTCACTAGTCATATGGTGAGAGAAGCCACTATCAATAACCCATTCATCCTTTTCTTCAACTTGAGCAGCCAGAGCACTTTCTATCATCTTATGATTGGTAGATTCAATAGGCATTGGATCTTCTTCCTTAATGCCAATAAACACCTAGTCATTTCTAGATTTATTTCCTATCTCAGATTCATCATCATCTTCTTGAACATAGTAACATTTTTTCTAAAACCTTGATCTATTAGGGTTTGGCCTTGAAAACCTTTCTAGACATCTTGAGGCAAAATGACCAATCTTATTGCAGGCAAAGCATTTAAAAGGTAATTTTCTTTCATACTTACCAGATCCTCTTGGCAATCTTTTCGCAATGAGAGCTTCAAGTTGCTCAACTTCTAATTCATCCTCTTCTAGATCTTTTCTTGCTTTCTCATACCAAGATGATTTTCTTGAGGAGCTTTCCCCTGGATCATATCTATGTTTGCCTTTAGCAGAGGCACTAGCTTTGAAAGAAGATTTAGTCTTGGGAAGTGCATCACCAAACTCTGCCAACTCAAATACAGATATCTTACTGACTAATTGATCCCTTGTGATAGTTGTTAAAGATTTGATTTCCTCAATAGTAGTGACCTTGTGTTTATATGCAGGAGGTAAAGATCTGAGAACTTTAGCAATAATTTCATCTTCATCCAGTATTCCTCTAGCACATCTAATGCCACATACAAGCTCATTTACTTTTGCCATATATAAAGTGATGTTCTCATCTTCACTCATCCTTAGGTTTTCAAAATTTCCTTTCAGACTTTGCAGCTTGGCACACTTAACATACTTGTCTCCTTCATATAGATTTTCAAGTTTTATCCAAATTTCATAAGCAGTCTTTAATCCCATAACATTTGTCAATTCCGTATCAGACAAGGCACTCAGTAGGGCTTTTTTAGCTCAAAGATAATTTTCTACATCCCTGACTTCATCTATAGTCGTTGGCCCATTCCTTGGAGGAACATATTTAGTTGAGGTTATGTTCCAATATTGATATCACATGCATTGTAAGTGACATTCCATGCAGTTCTTCTAGGCAGTGAAGTTTGTTCCATCAAACCCTGGACTGTCCTTCTTGTAGGTTGCCATCCTAGATCTCCTCAAGCGGTCAAGCTTCTTCTAGAAGAACTTGGCTCTGATACCAATTGTTGGTTTTAGGACAGACAATTGAGAGGGGGGGTGAATTAGTTGTCATCAAACTTCTATTCTTTAACCACTTAAAACCTTCTTATATTTTAGCAGCATAACAAAGATTCAATCATGAAGCATAATGCAATAACTCAAGAGCAGAAACACATTCAACACATATAACAACAAGATTTTTAATGTGGAAAACCCAGTTAAGGGAAAAACCACGGGGTGACTAACCCAAGATTGTATTCTCTGTTAAAAGAATAAGAAGAATAAAATGGCACTTGCCAATTAGGGCTTACTGCCTGAGCACACTACTCACAAGAGGCCCACTACCTATAGGAGACACACTGTCTACAAAAGAATATAAATATTACATACTTGAACTAGAGATTAGCATCTTCACTATGCTTGAGACAATTCCATTTAAGCTCAACACCTCTGCTCTGCTTTTTGCTCCTCTTCTCTACCACTTTCTCATGATGATAGATGCATTTAAATGACTTCACAAATCTTATTTATATATGACATCAACTTTGGAATGATCATCAAAGTCGGCACAACACATACTTTATTTTATTTCAGAGCAAATACAAAAATACAACTTGACTTGTAAAAACTTCATGCGCATTACTACACTGTCGACCACACATATCTAGGACTTCAATCTCCTTTGAGGTACACACCATGCTTCGCAAAACATCTTCAAGATCATCTGTAACATGTGCAAATAATCCGATCAGCCAAGATTAGGAAGAACACCATCACCCGAAGGTAAATATTCAATTACGAGCTCAATCTTCAATGTGGACTACCAACATGAACTGGACACAATCTAGAGACCCCCACAAGCTTGTGGATCTCCAAACCATGAACCAATTGTGTTGTCAATTCACATTAGCTTCCCAAACATGTCATCAGATCCGCAAAACAAGATATTGCATTTCCGGATCTCATCGGACCTATTTGTGCCACTCTGTCACCTCTAAACAGCTGTCAGAACTAGTTTTATTCATATGGCCATAACTTCTCCAAACCTTCATGTGAATCTCTAAAATCTTGGCTGGAGCACCTTTAGATACATATCTGCAAACCCTTTGATGCGCATACTCTGATCTTCAACTGACTAGGATTTTTGCTTCATAGAACTTCATTGTCTTCATTGTCCTTCTCTGTTTCAAATAGGGTTAATTTTCTCAATATCCTCAGTCTAATCCTTGACATCAATGCAACAGGAGTATGTTGACATCAATGACAACACCAGTTAGGCCCATACTTGCAACAATTTATGTGCTCTTGAAGTCTTTTCTGAAGTGCTGGATTTGAAAGCGGACTCAATCTTTGGTAGAGCATCACCAAATTCTCTCATTTCAAAAGTTGTAATCTTCCCAAGCAACTGATACTTTGAAATTTTTTTCACACTCATAACTTCTTCAATTACTACCACCTTCTGACTATAGGATTTAGGTAATGACCTAAGAATCTTCATCACAACCTCATCTTCATTAGTAGTTCGTCCAATACCTTTGATTCCATTGAGAATTTCATCAACTCTCTGCATGTACATAGTTATGTTTTCATCTTCACTCATCTTCAGGGCTTCATATTTCGCTTTTAGGTTTCATAATTTGGCACTCTTTATAGAATCATCTCCTTCATATAAACTTTTCAATTTATCCAAGATCTCATAAGCAATCTCCAAATCCATAACTTTCACCAACTCAATGTTAGATAAGGTATTTAACAGAGCATCTCTAGCTTTTCCAATATATTCATATTGTTTGACTTCATCATCATCTGAAGGACCATTTTGAGGAGTAATATACTTTTTCTCTATTATCTTCCAGACATTATAACCAAGTGAATAAGATAACTTTTCATCCATATCTTCCAAAGGGAATAATTCATTACATTGAATTGTAGTGACTCCCTTTTGTGCACCATCTTAGATCTACCTCAAGATGTTAGACTCTTTAGTGAGGAACCTCCACTCTAAAACCAATTGTTGAAAAGCACAATACAACTAAGGGGGGGTTGAATCAGTTGTAACCAATATTTCAAAACCATTAACATATCAACCAATTAACACTGTGTTTGTATTCTAACCATGAAAGCATGAAACATAAACTTAAACACATTCACACAGGGGACACAAGAGACACCAGATTTTTACATGGAAAACCCCATAGGGGAAAAACCACAATGAGTGTTAACTCACAAATTAATATGTTATAACAATACCAAAAATCAGAGGCTCGCTACCAAAAATGTTCACTGCAAGAAGAGGCTCATTGCCAATGGGGTGGCTCACTGCCTGGATTGGTGAACTAAGTTGTTAGCATCTACTCCATGCCATGATTTAGTTCCATTGAAGCACAATAAGTATCCTCTGCTCTACTCTATTTTTTCACTTCATAATTATCTTTTCATTTTTGCATCCTAAACACTAATTCACGACTTCATATCATGTTTTTATAAAACTCATCAATCTTGGAATTTACATCAAGGTCGGCATTACAATCATCAACCATTAGATCAATATCTAAGGTCAGCAAACATACATGCATACATTAAGATAGGTCTGGACCTAAACAGAATTAGAAGAGAAAAGAATGAATGTGAATCATGCCTAGGCTTAGCTGAGACTCAATTGCAATCTTCCATGCAACAACACACTTCCATAAACTTCAAATCATAACCGCTAGTGAGAACAACCAAGTCGACCAAGATTGGAGTTAACACTAAGACTTTCTGGATTATACTTTGTGGACCAATCCAAAGATAGGAACATGATCTAGATACTCCCACAAGCACATTACAATCACCAAGAACATCCGCACAACCTCTAGGCAATTTATCCGTACGATTCTTCAAACTAGAGCACTTGAAGATTACTATTGGCCACTGTCATAAATGAAAGATCGCTTGCAAAGTACCAAATCACTAACCACTTGAGTTCAAGGCCCATAAAATCATCACAAACTTAATTCCAGAACCACAGACTGTGAAACTTAAACGCAGAGAAATGCAGAGCAGAATACATTCTCCCTATCACCATTAAATACATAGAAAAATAGTTTTTACTCTGGTGAAAATAACTTGCTCAAATCTTCACACTGGAGGCTCAAAATTGAAACAAAGCATCTACAAACATCCCTTAACACTACTTCCAATCTGCAAGAAAAGATATTCAATCTACAGGATATGCGGAGCAAAACACTACATTGTTCATGAGAGATAAAGCAATTTTGCACTTGTGCTAATTCCTCATATACTTGTTTAAACTTATTCAAATAACTTCCTTATGTGTTGACATCAATGACAACACTTACTGCTCATACTTGCAACACTTATTTTGCAAGAGATCCCTTAGGTACCCAAAATCATGAGTAGGTAAGTGATCTCTTTTGATCTTCATCATGATCATATTGAAAAATATGATGATCATCCTCATAGCTATCATAATCTAGATCATGAATCATCTGCTCAAACCCCTAGGTGTCAAACTAATTTATTTCCTCCTCATAATATTTATCTACACCTTCTTCATTTGGAAACTCTTCATCTCTGCTCATTGAATGAACAACTGCATAGTTTGTTGGATCATGGGGAAGGAAACAAGCCTGGTACCATAAAGACTCATCTTGGAATTTTACATGATCCTTTCTCAATGGATCAAGAGTGTCTCTCTTAGGTTGTTTGAAACTAACATGCCTAGGGGTAGCTTGTTTGTTATTCTATTATGGTCTCTTAGACCAATCTATGTTGTAAGGTTGGTTATGTAGTCTTTGACCTTCATTGAAATGTGTTGTAGCACCTTGTGGCAGCAACCCTTTGTCATTTCAAGCAACTTTGTAGGATAAATCTTTTGTAACCCCCATAAGCTTGTCTAACTTGTCTTCAGTTGTGAGAGGCTTATTAAAAGCTTCTCTATCTGGTTGAGAGATCTTCACATCAAATCTCTTAACATGTTTGTCAGAGGCTCTCATGTTACTTTCAATATTTATGGCCACAACATAGGCCTCTTTTAGTGTTTGAGAACTCTTTTCCCTCAAGCAATAACTAATTTTAGAATCAAAGGCACCACAGTACAAAACCAAACACATGGATTCATTAGGTCTCATATGAGGAGGAACCTTTCTCATCGTCATGATGAATCTTCCATTGAACTCAACAACAATTTCATTGATTCCTTTCTTGATTGTTGTGAGTTCATGGATAACAAACTTGGGATCAATCCTATCCCCATACTACAGTCTAAAAACTGTCATGAATTCCTCCCATGAGTCAATATCATTATCAGGGAGTGCTTTGTACCATTCTTTGGCACTTTCCTCTAATGAGTGCACAAATAGCTTCATCATCACATCTTTATCTTCAATCTCATACTCATCCGTGATATTAATGAAATGTCTCAAGTGTTCCTCACCAGTAACTGCATTGTTACCTTGGAACCTTGGAATTTTTCCCCTAATCTCATTTGGAATAGGGTTAGGAAAGTTTAGTATACCAAAAAAGTCAATTTGTTTGTACCTTTCAGCTCCCAACGGTGGCCTATGTGGAGGGAGACCTTGTGCTTATCTTCTGAATGGAGGCTTAACATTCTAAATGTTGTCTTGCTACTAATTCACTTGATTCTACAAAGGCCGATTGTGCTGTCCCATTTGTTGTTGTCTATGTTATTGTTGTTGTCTCATATTGGCCTGAAAGTTATGGCCCTACTGATTATGTTGTTGATGCTATTGTTGAGGTATATTATGGGCTTAGTGTTGTGCATTTTGATTCATTTAGACCTGTTGGACAATTTGAGATTGATTTTCTTCAAGTAAGGCTTGTGCCTCTCTTTGTCTATTTTTGATATGATCTAGCAAGTCTAGTTCTTCATAGAGAGTTCTTTCTCTTTCCTCAGCATCAACCCATTCCTACTAATTTTTCTCATTAGGAATGTTATCATGCTGACCTCTAAGTGATTTTGTGGGTGAAATATGTTGCTAACTTTTGCAGTCATCGAATGCATCATCTCTTCCAGAAGTACCCACTTGATCCTGGGCATTCAAAGGTGGTACCACATTAGGGTATCTTCTTATACCCCTATCATATTGGCTTCTTGAGCCATTTGAAGAGCTTTATGGTTCTAAATAATCCTCTGGCCTTCTTCTATGATCCATTTCAATCTCTTTCTTGATTGAAAACTAATTTTTTGGGTTTGACTAACATAGTCACCACTTCCTTGCTAGGAAGAACTACTTATATTTTTCAATACCTTAATAGCTTGTAACAACTCGACCAGAAATAAACTTTCCCTGGCAACGGTGCCAATCTATTGGGACCCAAAATAGCTACAACCCTAAACCCTAAAACATTCCCAAATCTCCTAGGCCAGGGATGGTCATTCTAGGTGACAGGAAGAGGTTCATCAACAAGTTTAGGGCAATTTTGGACAACTAATAGGAGTGGGTAGGCTCGTCTGCACTTTGAGCTTAGCTTAGACTCAAGAGGGATATTCCAAGGGGTATACCTGAATAGGTATTCGCTTCAACACTAGATGACCAACTAAAAATGAAAGAACAACCAAACCCAACTTGTCTTTTAAGCCACAAAGATTGTCACTAATAACCTCTATATAGTTGATAAAAAGGCCCTCCCATTGATAATGGAAATTGCAGGTATGCTTGTTTGCAAGACATACAATCTAACTATTAACTTCACACATGATGAATTTGTTTTGATTTTAAAAAGTGTGAGTGATCAAACACTTCAGACTAGTGCCTAATATATTGGGTTACAGAGTCAACAGTTCAGTAAAAGGAAGAAAACAAAAAGAGAAATGAAACATGCACTTTCTGGATACCTAGATACAAGAGAGACTTCTATCAAAGAAGAAAATACTTAGTAATCCTTTGCAACATATAATCATTCATCTATAACCATAGAAGAGATCATTACACAACATGTAATGTTTAAGAATATGTCTAATTCATTTGATAAATGGTTACAATCATGCCACGAAGTGTGGAAACAGGAAACCTAGTTGAACTTAGGTTTTCCTTGAAAAATTACAAAAGAAGAAGGAGAAAGTCATACAATAATAACTGAAATCAATTTGAAAAAACTTTCATAACCTATGTTTTATTTGTTGGAGAACTGTAACTTTTCTATTCTTTGAAACCCTAGAGAGCTCTCAACTTTAGTCACCTGAAAAATGCCAAAGTAGACCAACCCTAAAAAAGAGTTCAACTCTTGCCTTTATATCCTTCACATCACGTCTAAAAATGAAATGGGTGCCAAAATCCTCAACCACCCCACCAACTACATTAAAAACATTGAATTTGGACACCCACTTCGCATTAATGGCATCTACGGAAGTAGTTGGCGCATTCCTAGGTGGTTGAAAGATCGTGGAAGGCTAGGAAGCTAACCTCCAAAAAATTAGAGTTTCAGACCTCAATCTTTTGGCCTTCACTTCTTGTCCTTTGTATCTCTTTGCCTTTGTCTCTTTTCTTTTGTCAAAATTTGGGCTTTCAGAGTTCCTCCCTTTGTCTTGCTTTGTGCATCTTGAATTAGAAGGAGAAAACACTCGACTCCGATGACTTCAATACTTAGTATAATATTAGCCCTGTCAGACTTCGACCTTCAGGCTTTTGTTGTCTTGCCTTCCAAAAGGAAGAAGAGAAAATACCACAACTCTAACCCCCAAAGTTTGCCCTATACTTAGAAAAATTTTGAAACCTGTTGGACTTCAAACTTTGGAACTTCTTCCCGATGCTTGCCATGAAGAAGACCAAAGGCCCAAAGTCCAGCCTCCAAAATACTTTCCATACTTAGAATATTTGTCATCCTTTGAGTGGATTTCGGCCCTCAAGCCTTCATCCCCATGCTTGCCAATTAGGAATATGGAAGGGAGGAACTCCAACCTTTGAAAGTCTGCTGAACACTTAGAAAACTTCAACACTTAGGTAATTTTCAAGGCCCAAAGGGGAAGCACGATTAAAGGAGGAATCTCAAAACTCCAACCTCCGATAAAGGAAAAAACAAAAGGGCAAACTTAGGACATTGGGACTTAGCCAATTTTTGGTCTTTTCTACCTTTTATTTTCAAATGGCAAACACATGAAAACCTATGAAAGATGTCTCAGATCGGTTATAAACTTTAGGTTCAAGTGGGATTCATATGAGGCTTGGGGGCAAAATGGGGCATTTTAAGGACTAATTTTTCAAGTCCCAACAAACTCAACACCAATGGTCCATATTACATGGCATTTAATTGTAGTTGGTAGGCAATTACAATCCTAGATTTGCTTTTGTTCTTTGATAGAAAAGACAAGATACAACTTTTAAATACATTGACTCTAGGCAAAATGAGTGCCCATTTAGTTGTGTTTGAGGAAGAACCAATTTCCAAGACAAAAATAAGTTAAAATAGAGTCATATGACATTTGAAAACAAGCACTAATGTAGCATGGAAGGATTCCATATGCTGACTGGAATGGGGTGTTAGAAATAAAATAGAAATCAATGCGGAATAATTTATCAGAATCACAACAACAAGAATTATGAAGAGAGATAAATAAAGAACATAAATGAAAATTGCACAATATGAAGACATGATTTAACGTGGTTCACCCAATGTGGGCTACGTCCACCAAGAAACACTTGCTTTGATTAGTCTTCTCACGATTACAAAGCACAAATATTGTTCGGAGCTGCGCTCAACAAACTCTCTTAAATTCACACACTCTATTCACCTTCTCAATTCTTCCTATATTTTACCTATTGTATGTCTGTCTATTTATAATTACATCAATAGGTAACCGACATAGTGGTTTTACAAAATAATGGATACCAAACCATGGGCCAAGTCAACCCATAATAGTTTCCATTAATCATGGGTGATGACTCCACCCATATACAAGTATAAATCAAACACATAACTATACTCATAGAAAAAAGAGGGATCGACACATATCTATACCTGCGAAAAAAGGGGGATCCGCACATATCTATACCCCGATGAGGTTACATTAAGAGTGTACAGTATTTAAAATACATTATTTGAAATACATTGTAATATGGAAATAGGCTCCACAATATAACATGTGGGCAAATAGAATTGAAACTGCACTGAGAACAGAGTACATTCTTTATCTCCAATAGTAATTTCTAACAACAACCTGATCTCCTTAATTCTCTGCATTCAATCATTGGATGTGGGATCTTGTTGTTGGGATAAGTTGCCATTAATCTTGTAAATCCCAATATTGTATTTATTCCATTTATTATATGTAATTTGTAATTATCCATGAGGAGATGTACTAGTTTCACTAGCAGGGGTAATTTTGAAGTAATCAGAGGTAATTACAGAGTGACTTTTACTGTTGGCAAATGTAAAAACTCAAAGTAAATGAGGGTAGGCATTTTCCCTTGAGGAATCTACTATATTTGGCATGTATGACAACTGTCATAATGTTTGGTAAGTGAATCTATGATAGATGCAAGTTGTCATAAGATTTTATGATTCTATGACGCATATGACAGATATGTTAGTTGTATATTTGCTATATTTAGCCTGAGGTGCCTATCTTCTAAAGGATGCATGTTGGAGCTATCTATGATGGTTATGACATGTCATAAGATGATGTAAGATGCCATTCTTGGATATGGGCTCCTTACTTTGAATAGGTCAACTTTCGACACTTCAAGGTTGCTTGTAGGTGCCATTTTGATGCTTGCATGTGGGATATTTGGAGGAGAGAGAAGGTGAACGCCTAGGATGAGTTGGAAAATATTTATATAAGTATTTTCCATGTTTTTGTTGCTAGAATATTAATTTTAGGTACTCAAGTGCTGTCAGAATGTTGTCGGATTGAAGACTTGTGGAGAGAGTTATGTAATTGATGTATTGTACAGATCTTTTACAGATTAATACAAACTTGTGCCTCTTTCCTGGTGGAGTTTTTTTACCCACAAGGGTTTTCTCCATGTAAACACTATGTCATTGTGTTCAGTTCTTCATGTTTGACATCTTTTCTATAGTGGGTTTTATGTTTTGTTACAATCTCCATTGTTAATGCACACTTAAAGATTGCTGAAATTTATCTTGAATCAGATTCCATTAAGTAGTTGTACTTTAATTTCTAACATTTGGTATCAGATCCTAGCCAACTTTGACTCTTGGGTGGTAATGTAGAAGTTTTAGTTAAAGTGGAATATTTGGTTGTGTTTGTTTTTCAAATCTTGTGTTGTTATTATGGTTGCATCCATTGTTGCACCAACCTCTTGAATGGACATTGAGAAGTTCAACGGAACAAGGTATGAGTTGTGGAAGCTGAAAATGGAAGATCTGTTGGAAGAAAGAAACCAATGGTTAGCTATCCAAAAAGAGCAAAAACCTGATGATGTCTCTTAAGATGAGTGGGATAGAGTGGCTAAGAAGGCACAAGGAACCATCCAGTTGTGTCTTTCAAACTCTGACCTGTTGAATGTCATAAAGGAGGAGATCGTACACAAGTTGTGGAATCAGTTGGGTGAGATATATCAAGCCAAGAGTATGGTAAATAAACTTTATTTTAAAAGAAAATTATTTTCCATGAAAATGCAAGAAGGTGAATCAGTTGCAAAGCATTTAAATTCATTAAATTTGTTGTTGAGTCAGCTTGCTTTAGTAGATGTTGAAGTTAGTGAGGAAGATAAATGTATCTTACTTCTTTGTTCTTTACCCAAGTCTTGGGAGAATGTTATTCTTGCTATCACTGCTAACCTCACGGATCCGAAGTTGGATACTCTTGTTTCAGTGCTACTATCACAAGAATTGAGGAAGAAGAGTTCAGATAGTTCATGGGATGCTCTCAGTATCAGGGGAAGGTCTAAGGAAAGGGGACCTAAAGGAGATCAGAAAGGGACTAAGGACAAGTCCAAGGGCTGATCTAAGAATCCTGGTAAAAAGAATAGAGTTAAGTGTTGGAACTATGGTAAAATGGGACATGTGAAGGAGTGCAAAAACCCCAAGAAACAGTGGGAGAGTGCTTCAAATAAGTCCCTGAATGTAGGTGAAGTGTTTTATTTTTTGCATGTAATGTTGTTTCTAATAATCACTAGTTGGTTGACTCAGGATGCTCATTTCATATGACCCCACATAAGGAATGGTTCTCTAGATATGAAGAATATGATGGAGGTATATCTACCTTGGTGACAACTCTTCATATTCGATTGTCAAGAAAGGAAAGGTATTGTTGTGTTTTAGTGATGAGAGGATTAAAACCCTCCCTAGTGTTTTGCATGTTCCTAGATTAGCAAGAAATCTAATTTCAGTTTCAAAGTTGAATGATTTGGGAATGCATGTGACATTTGACAAGCATGGCTACAGTGGTGAGAGGGAATTTGGTGGTAGCGAAAGGAAAGAGATTCAGGAACTTGTTTAAGTTTGAAGCCACTACAGTTTGTAATACCTCTTATGTTTTTGAGGCTTCTAAAAACACTTGTATGTTGTGGCACCATAGATTGGGCCACACAATCAATAATGTATTAAAAACTATTAAGAATAAAGAATTGTTGGATGGTTTCTCTTATTCTGATGAGCACTTTGATTTCTGTGAGCATTGTGTGTTTGGTAAACAAAATAGAAAATCATTTCCATGAGAAAGAAATAGAGCAAAAGAGAAATTAGAAATTATTCATACGGATGTGTTTGGACCTATGGATAATGAATCTATTGGAAAATCTCGTTATTTTGTCATCTTCATTGATGATGTATCCAGATTTACATGGATTTGTTTTATGAAACATAAATCTAAAGTTTTCACTAAGTTTAAGGAACTCAAAGTCTTAGTAGAGAACCAATCAAGTTTAAAGATTAAAATATTAAGATCTGACAATGGAGGGGAATATTGCTCTAAAGAATTTGATGAGTTTTGCAAGCATGCAGGTATAATTAGACAAAAGACAACTCCATTTACAACACAACAGAATGGTGTTGTAGAAAGGATGAACTAAATAATTATAGAAAGGACCAGAAGTATGCTTAGTGATGCACAATTGGATAAATACTTTTGGGCAGTGGTTGTGTGTACTACTTGCTACTTGATAAATAGATCTCCTTGTAAGGCTCTTGATTCGACACCTTATGAAGTGTGGACAAGTAAGAAACCTTTTGTTTCACATTTAAGGGTTTTTGGTTGTGAGGATTTTGTTCATGTGCCTAAGGAAAAGTGATCTAAGTTGGATCCAAAGGCTAAAAAGTGTACATTCATTGGATATGGTGATAATGTCAAAGGTTATAAGCTTTGGAATCCACTAACCCGCAAGATTATCTTTTCTAGAGATGTTATTTTTAGGGAACTTAGAGTTATTTATGAACTTGAGTAGCCAAAAGAGAAAGAAGAAAAGGTAAAGAAGGTGCACTTTGATTTAGAGCAGCAAGATGCACCTCAAGAAGAAAAGAATGATGGATTGGGGGTGAAGAAGAAGAAGAAGATTCAAGTAGTTCTGATGAAGATGACTCTGTAGTTACAGAAGAAGTTGTTGTAGATGATCATGTAGAAGAACAGGTAGAGTCTCTTACTCCACCCTTGAGGAGATCCACAAGACAACAAAATCTAGTTGATAGGTATAGCCCACCAGATTTTTGTTGTGTATATGCTTTATTGAGTACTAATGATGAACCTAGATCTAGAGGGAAGCTATTTCTATAGATGATAGTGAGTCTTGGAAGTTATCCCTGCAGGAGGAGATGATGGCTTTAGACTCTTGTAACACCTGGGATCTTGTTCATTTGCCCAAAAGAAGAAAGGCCATAGGTTGTAAGTGGGTCTTCAAGAAGAAGTTTGGATAGACGGGTTATTGGAAAAGTACAAGGCTAGACTGGTAGCCAAGGGCTACTCCCAAAGAGAGGGAGTTGATTTTGGTGAGATATTCTCTCCTATTGCTAAATTAACTTCTATTAGATTTCTCTTATCCATTGTTGTAGCTTATGATTGGGAGATATAGCAAATGGATGTTAAGACTACATTCTTGCATGGAGATCTTGAAGAAGAAATTTATATGCAACAACCTATAGGTTTTGAGGTAAAAGCAAAAGAACATTGGTTTTGTAGGTTAAAGAGGTCTCTTTATGGTCTGAAACAATCCCCCAAAATGTGGTATCAAAATTTTGACTCATTTGTTTTGAAATTGGGTTTTGTTAGAAGTGAGGAGGATCACTATGTTTACATTCATTGTGTTGATGATTTTATACTGGTTATTGCTTTGTATGTTGATGACATGTTATTTTTCAGCAATACTAAGGGTATGATCAGTGAGCTTAAAGCCCAACTTTCAGGTGCATTTGAGATGAAGGATCTTGGTGTTTTAAGGTAAATTTTGGGAATGGAGATTAGGAGGGACAGAGTTAACAAAAAACTTTGTTTGTCACAAAGTAAGTATGTGAATACTATTTTGCAGAGGTTTAGTTTGCAGGGATATAACCTAGTTAGAGTTCCTTTACCCATTGGTACTAAGCTTTCATTAGATATGTGTCCAAAGAATGAGGATGATTTTGAGGATATGTCTAATGTGCCATATGCTAGTGTTGTAGGGAGTTTAATGTATGCAATGGTTTGCACTAGACTAGATATTGCCCAAGCAGTGGGAGTTTTGAGCAGATTTATGTCTAACCTTGGTAGACAACATTGGAATTATGTGAAGATGGTGTTTAAATATCTTGCAGGTACTCATAATCATTGTTTGGTTTATTCTGGTACTAATAGTGCTGATAAATCTTTGGACATATAAGGTTTTGTTGATGCAGGTTGGGCAGGTGACTTGGATAGTCAAAGGTCCACTAGTGGCTGTGTTTACTCTGTTTAGAGGTACAGTGAGTTGGACGAGTAAGAGGCAGCCCACAATTGCTTTAGCCACCACAGAAGTAGAGTATATGGCTGCAACTCATGTCTCTAAGGAGGCAATTTAGTTGAGAAGACTGTGTATAGGAATTGGTTTTGATTGTAGGATCATTCAGATTGGTTGTGATAGCCAGAGTGCTATTTGTTTGGCCAAGAATCCCATGTATCATGCTTGGACTAAGCATGTTGATGTTCAGTATCACTTTGTTCAAGAATTGGTTACAAATGGAGAGATTGAGCTAAAGAAGATAGACAATCAGGAGAATGTTGTAGATTCATTGACCAAGCTTGTGAGCATAGAGAAGTTCGTGTGGTGCAGAGAGGCCATGGGCCTTGTTTCTAGTGCTTGATTATTTTCATTTGATTTCCTATGGGTTGATTTACAATGTATAATGTCAAGTGGGAGAATGTTGGGATAAGGTGCCATTAATCTTGTAAATCCCAATATTGTATTTATTCCATTTATTATATGTAATTTGTAATTATCCATGAGGAGGTGTACTAGTTTCACTGGTAGGGGTAATTTTAGAGTAACCAGAGGTAATTATGGAGTGACTTTTATTGTTGGCAAATGTAAAAACTCAAAGTAAATGAGGGTAGGTGTTTCCTCTTGAGTAATCTACTATAATTGGCATATATGACAACTGCCATAATGTTTGCTAAGTGAATCTATGACATCTGCAAGTTGTCATAAGATTTTGTGATTCTATGATGCATATGATGGATGTGTTAGTTGTATATTTGCTATATTTAGCCCGAGGTGCCTATCTTCTAAAGGATGCATGTTGGAGGTATCTATGATGGTTATGATGCATCATAAGATCTTGTATGATGTCATTCTTGGATATGGGCACCCAACTTTGAATGGGTCAACTTTTGACACTTGGAGGTTGCTTGTAGGTGCCATTTTGATGCTTGCATGTGGGATATTTGGAGGAGAGAGAAGGTGAACACCTAGGATGAGTTTGAAAACATTTCTATAAGTATTTTCCATGTAATTGTTTTTGGAATACAAATTTTAGGTGCTCAGGTGCTGTCAGAATGCTAACGGATTGAAGACTTGTGGAGAGAGTTGTGTAGTTGATGTATTGTACAGATCTTTTACAGATTAATACAAACTTGTGCCTCTTTCTTAGTGGAGTTTTTTACCTGCGAGGGTTTTCTCCATGTAAACACTGTGTCATTGTGTTGATTTCTTCATGTTTGACATCTCTTTTGTAATGGGTTTTATGTTTTGTTACAATCTCCATTGTTAATGCACACTTAAAGATTGCTGAAATTTATCTTGAATCAAATTTCAATTAAGTAGTTGTGCTTTCATTTCTAACACTCGAGAAGCTCCAACTAGACCCCTTTGTGCTTCATCTATTGTTTGCAATGTAACATGGTCTCTTTCTTCCTTTGCATGATCTGCATATTTGCATATCATCCTCCCCAAGCTTTTATTAGCTCTAATATCCTGCAACAAAAATACATGTTTTAATCATTTTTATTTGATAATTGTAGAATATAAAACTCTACATTTTGTTTTCAGCAGCACGCCCGCGAGTTTTAGTTTTTGTGTCTATAATGTTTCTAAGAATGGCCACGAGGGTTTACAAGGGTTTCATTTTACTAAAAGCTGCAGGTTTCTTTTGCCAGTACCGCGGAGTCTAACAAGTGTTGAGCTACAGTTTAAGCCATTTTTGTTTTTAAGTTACAACTTTTACAACAGATCGTGCCATGTGGATTAAATGTCTCTAATGCATTCTAAGTTGCGACCCTGCGGAAGATGCCATGTGTTGCATGCGGAGACCTAGTTATAAAGTTTCAGTGTGCCTGCGGAAGAAGCCATGTGTATTTTGTGATAGTCGCAGAGCTTGCCAAGTGTTAGCTTCCGCGTATCTGTTTATACATCTTTCGATGCAAGGTAATAAATGGAAGTATGCTCCAGTTATAAAGTTTCAGTGACGCAGAATGTGCCACATGATGGATGCGGCGTCTAAGTAAAAGTTGTTGCCCCTTTCTTCCAACGATAATAAATGTTTCTTCGGTTTCATGTAGTTGGACATGTGTCAACCTCCGTGTGAGTCTCAAAAAGGGTTCTAATGTTTCAAGGAGACTGCGGAAGCTACCATGTACCAGATAGTTGATATTGCAGAGGCTATCACCTGTCCCTGTTTGAAACTAAAAAGTGAAGAGTTGTGGACCCCATTTCTAATATGTCTTTAAGCTTCAGTGCAGCGGATCGCGACAGTTGTCACAAGAAGGGGTCACTCGACTATAGAGACATAATTCAACGAGAAGCTCTGGATAAAGACACGCATCTATTTTTAGTTGCTGCAGATGCCGCCATGTGTCAGTTTCCTGTTTCTCCCAAGAGATTAAGAAGTTTCAAGTTATATGTGCGCGAACGCTGCCATGTGTCTTAGATTTCATTGTTTAAAGACTGTAGATGCCGCCAAGTGTCTTTTCCCTATAGAAGGGACACGCCACACATGTTTTTGCCACAGCCAATGGACTTGCAGTTATTGTAACTGTTTGTGGATCCAAAAGATTTTAAGTGTCAGGGACTTCCAATTAGCTCCAGTTCAGTTAGACCATTGGGATTTGATCATGCAAATGATCTAGAGTCGATCCTGTGCTATAAATATGTAACATTGGTAATAGATCAACAGACAAAGAGATTCATTCATAGATAGTTTTGCTAGAGATATTTTCTATCAGAGATTTAAGAGAGAAGTTTGAGACTTTTTGTTGTGACTAGTGAATATCATTTTGCCTTTATTTTGGTTATTCTTGATTCATAAAGTAAATGTAACTGTGCATGTATCTGTGCCTCTTATGTTGCTGGAAAATTAATGAGAAAGACAGAGTTTTTTGCCTTGAGAATAGCTTCACTATGCTTAAGTTGAGGGAGATACTTATTATTCAAGCGCATCGCCATAGATAGATTTGCTTTAACTGTATCTTTACTTCTATTAGTTTCTACCCTTTTCCCAAAACCCATACAAGATAGAGAAGAGCCAACTTCTTTAAAACCTAGAGGTTGTTTTAGGTAGCAAGTCCCACATTCCTGAAACTTCCCATGTTGGTGTTGGAACTTGTGCAATTTTACACATCAACAGTTTTTGGCACACCCGGTGGGACCATTTCTTGAAGTTTCTGTCAAGATTGTATGAGCCAAGGAGCTACAGGGAGTCAGAGTTGTGGACCTGTAACAAGAGCTCAATCTGCTGCTAGACTAGGCATTCTTTTGCCACCGCTGGTAGCTAATCCAAGGAGAATGGTGAATCAGTTTGTGGCAGCACCAAGAGTAAATATGGGAGCACCTATAGCCCCAAGGAATTATGCAAATTGGAACACTGGTAGTCCTCTGATTCTTCCAATACCACCAGCCACTTGGGATGCTATTCCAGCCAATGCTCTTAAGGCTCTGCCTAAATTCAGTGGGGAAGATTTCAAGACACCTAAAGAGCATCTGCAAGATGTATCTGATGTTTGTGCAGTGCATGTGATCACTCAACAAAATGTGGCTATAAGACTGTTGGCAACTTCTTTCAAAGGAAAGGCTCTGGATTGGTATAGATCTTTAACCCTGAACACAATCTCTACATGGGATCAGCTTGGTGATGCCTTCTTTGAAAGATTTAAAGAGAAGGGTGATAAATCTTCTTTTCTACAACAATGGATCACCATCAAAAGGGCACCACAAGAAGCTATGACTGATTTCAATTCAAGATTTCAAAGGACTTGGGAGAGGATCCCTGCCACAGCAAGACCATTACCAGGTATGGCTATTGTGTTTTACCTTAAAGCTTTAAATTCAGATATATCAGTGATGATCCAATCCCTTGGAGGTTAGACACTACCAGAAGCTTATGAGTTTGCAGTCAAAGCTGAAAATAATTTAATAGATGCTGGAAAGTTGCCCCCAAGGCCTCCTATGCCCATGTTTCTAGAAATTACCTTACCTCTGCCTTAAGAAGTCCCTAACCCTACAACCCCACCTGTGTCTATGTATTCTTTTCCTTAGCAACCTGCTAAAATAATTGCCTCGGTTCAATCATCTAAAATGGATGATGTCAAGAACATTTTAAGAACCTTTTCAAATGAGGTAATCAATCTGAAGAGACAACATAACCCTTATCCAAAACCCCAATATCAAGGATATCAAGGAAATAGACCTCCCTTTCAGCCAAATCAGTATCAAGGCCCTCAAAGGTAAGCTAACCCTCAGCCATCAAACCAATTAGTCACAGTCCCTACACCTCTACAGGCTGTTCCTCCTAATCCCAACAAGGAAATTGTTCCAGGGCAAAATAATTTTGTAGATAGCACAAATGCTTGGTGTTTTCCTTGCAACAATGCCCATATGCCCAGAGACTACCCCAGAGGAAATTTACAACAAAAGATAGCAGAACAGAAAGGATTAGAAGGATAATTTGTAACTTCTAACACTTCACAATATCAATCTCCGGGTGTACAAAATGCAGTCCTGATTGCCCATATCCAAGGAATGTCCTTACAACAGGAAGAGGAAATAGCCCCTGAGCATGCTTTATTTTCGTGGATTGAAGATGAAGAGTCGGTGTTCTTGAATGAAGCATCTACTTCCAAGAAGCTATTAGTACAATCAGATTATTATACCAGAGCAAAGAGGAGAATGATGGAACAACCTGAAGTCACTAATAATGAGATCATGGGAGCTCCCCCTTTTCAAAGTCATCAGAACACAGCTGCTAGACAAGAAATGTCCCAGCCTGTGCAGAATCAAGTAGCCTTAGGTCAAGTTCAAGAAAAGGCAAGGTACCCTTATTAATCAAAGGCCCAAGCATTAGGACCTATCAATATGGTGGATCGGCTAAAAAGGATGCCAACACATGTATCAATTTGGCATATGCTAGCTATTCTTGAGCAGAAGACATTGTTGCAAGAAGCTCTGTAGGGCCAAGAAGTGCCTAAACATACTGGTGCCAAAGGAGGACCTGCTAATAAAGAAAAGCTGTAGCTCAAAGATACCGTACCTCTGCAGATAATAGCACTTTTGAACAATGCACTTGAGGTAGGTAAATCCAAACCAAAACCCTTTTATTTGACTTTGATAGTTGGGAAGAAATTGTTGCATAATGCAATGATAGACTCTGGGGCCAGTACTATAGTAATACCAAAACAAATAGTAGATGCTTTGAAGATAAAGTATGAGCCACTTACTAGAGGAGTTATGCAGTTGGATGGGAAATCAGTGCAAACAATAGGGAAAATTAAACAACTCCCATTGCAATTGTACACTTGCCCTAATATAATTGTGAATCAGGATGTGGTAGTCATAGACATTCCTCCTGTATTTGGTCTTTGTCTATCTAGAGATTTCACAGCCAAGATAAGAGGTTACATGTCATTAGATTGGTCACACCTCATTCTAAGAACCAAATATGGGACAAATATGACGATACTGTCTGAACCATTATCAAAAGACCATATCACAAATGAACCAACCCCAAAATTAGAGGCAGCCCATGCTATGTTGAATAAAGATGAAAGAATCTTCATTGAAGAGATAGGTGACTGGACCGAACATGACCAACAGGAGGAAGAGAATAATCAATTGTTGACTATGATGCAAAGTGACCCAAATGGAAATTATGACTCTACTGGTTTAGGCACTTATGTCATATTTGAAGAAGACCAAGAGATCCCAAATGTTTTAAGAAAAGAAACACCACAGACTCAAGAATCTGAAAAGGACTCAGAAATCTAGACTCTAAATTTTGATGGAGCTAGAAGTAAAAATGGTGCTAGTGCAAGGATTTGCCTTACTGCCCCAAATGGTGAGAAAATTTTAAAAGCCATCCATTTTCAGTTTGCCTGCACCAATAATGATGCTGAGTATGAATCCTTGGTGCATGGACTAATGTTAGCCAAGAAAAAGGGGGTAAAGAACCTGATAGTAAGAGGAGATTCAAAACTAGTAGTGAAACAAATCGAGAAAAAGCAGTAGCCAAAAATGTAAGGATGAGATCCTATAGACACAGGATTTGGGACATAGTAGATGATTTTGAAGCTTTCAACATTGAAGTAGTTCCTAGAGCCCAGAATTCTAAGGCAGATAGAATGGCACAGATTGGTTCACAATTTGATCCATCAACTGATTTATTAGTCAATAATGAGTCAGTCAAAGTTATAGTAAGGCCAACTATCCCAGACAATGACCAAAATTGGCAAGTTTTTGAAAATGATTTTCAAGTATTGTCATTTCTGCAACAGTCAGGAGAATTTGCTGATCAGTTGCAACCTAAGATTGAAGAAGCTTATGGCGACCAAATTATTCAATTGAAGTCAAATAAGCTCCCTAAAGGACTGATTACCTTAGAGAAATTATTTGACCTAGAAGATGTAAGCCTAGAGAAGAAGAGGTTTCAAGCAAAGGAAGAAGACTACTCTGAAATTCTAGTCAATGAAGGGAGAAAATTAAAAGTTGGCAACTCTACAACCCAGCAAGAAAAAGAAAAGTTGATTGATTTATGTGAAAGATATGATAGGGTGATTGCCTGGACCTATGAAGACCTCCATGGCTATGATAGAAATATCATTTAGCACACTATAGAGCTGACTGAAGGATCTAAACCAGTCAGACAGAAGCAAAGGCCAGTGAATCCTAGAATTGAGCCTTTGATGGTGGATGAGTTGCAAAAGCTCTTAGAATCAAAGATTATTTTTCGAATCAAGCACTCAACCTGGGTATCAAACTTAGTACCAATAAGAAAAAAGAATGGTGACATAAGACTCTGTGTAGATTTCAGGGATCTGAACAGAGCATCTCTGAAAGATCACTATCCTCTGCCCTCTATGGAACAAATTTTACAGACTGTGGCTGGATCAGAGAGATTTTCCTTGCTGGATGGTTTCTCTAGATATAATCAAATTTGGTTGGTTGATGAAGACCAACATAAGACTGGATTTACTATAAAATGGGGAACATTTGCATATGCTAAGATGCCCTTTGGCCTTTCAAATGTTGGAGCCACTTTTCAAAGAGCAATGGATGTAGCATTTGGAGAGCTCATAAATAAAATCATCCTAATTTATCTAGATGACCTCACTATTTTCTCTAAAAATGCCATTGATCATTTTGATCATTTAGAGGCAGTTTTTAAGAAGTGTCAAGAATTCAGAATATCCCTGAACCCCAAGAAGTGTATCTTTGCAGTACCTCAAGGTAAACTGTTAGGGCATATAGTGTCAAAAGAAGGGGTCTCTATTGATCCAGAGAGAGTCACTGCCATAATGAATCTATCTCTGCCAGTAAATAAGAAAACAGTTCAATCCTTTCTAGGGAAGATCAACTTTGTCAGCCGATTCATATCCGACTTTGCAGGTCTAATTAGACCAATGACACTGTTACTAAAGAAGGACCTAGTTTTCAAATGGACTGCAAAAGGGAGACAAGCTTTTGAGGAGGTCAAGAAAGCCATTTCAACAACCCCAGTACTTAGAAACCCAGACTTTCTAAGTCTTTTATAATGTATGTGTATGGAGGTGAGTTCAGTGTTGCTGCTGTTTTGACTCAGAAAGATAACCAGCAAGAAGGAGAGCACCCAATAGCCTTTTTCTCTAGGACACTCAGAGAATATGAGGCCAGATACAATTTTGTGGAGAAATAGGCATATGCCATGGTCAAAGCCCTTAAGAAATTCAGACACATGGTAACAAGAAATAAAATTTTGATATTAGTGGCTCATCCTAGTGTAAGAGAATACATTATGGAGGGTGAGATCACTGAGAAAAGAGCAAACTGGATAACAAAGATCCTTGAATATGATGTGGAGGTCAGACCCACTAAGTTAGTAAGAGGCATAGGATTGTGCCAATATATGGCCCAAGACATGGAGAGAATGGTGACTGCAGAAATAGAAAGTGAGAGTGTGTTGAGAATCCAAGAGATTGATCAGAATTCCTGGGTTACAAATAGGATTCAATTTATGAAACATGGGATTTTCCCAAATGAGCTCTCCCATGATAAGAGAAGCTATTATAGACAACAAGGCTCCTACTTTGTACTAATTGACCAGATCTTATTCAGGAAAAATGTTGATGGCATACTTTTGAGATGCATAGAAAAGGATGAGGCTCAAAGAATATTACATGAGTTGCACCATGGAACCTCAGGTGGACACTTTATAGTAAGGACCATAGCAATAAAGGTGACTCAAGCCGGATACTTCTGGCCAACTCTATTTACAGACTGTTATCAATTGGTCAAAGAGTGCCAAGCCTATCAGTTTTATACAGGAAAAAGAAGAAATGCAGCAATGCCCATAAGCCCCATAATTATAGATGAACCCTTTGCCCAATGGGGTCTTGATTTCATTGGTATGATCAATCCAGTGTCAAGTATGGGACACAAATGGATCCTTACAGCCATAGATTACTTTACCAGATGGAGTGAAGCAGTACCACTCAAGGAAGCAACAGAGAAAGTAATACTGGACTTTCTGGAAGGCATTACTACTCGTTTTGGCCCTCCTCGTACCATCATATCAGATAATGCTAAGGCATTTTTGGGAACAAAAATATCTGAGTTTGCATTAAGGTATGGAATTTATTTGAAAATTTCTTCAAATTATTACCCTCAGGGTAATGGTCTGGTAGAGTCTACTAACAAGAACCTAATCGGACTCATTAAGAGGATAGGGACCAACTATCACAGAGAGTGGCATAAGCTGCTAAATACAACACTATGGGCTGACAGAATTACACCTAAGTAAGTGACAAAGATGTCTCCATATGAATTGGTCTATGGTAAGCCAACTGTAATTCCACTAAGCTTAGAGATTCCTGCTCTGTAATTATTGAAACAAATTGAGATTGAGGAAAATGACCCAATGCAAGTTAGACTTGCTGAACTACTAGAAGTACAAGAGAAAAGAGAGAAAGCACATGAGTCACTAATGATACACCAGAAAATAATCAAGGATTGTTTTGACAAGAAAACTTCAAATCCCCATTTTGAAGTGGGCTCAGTGGTTTTAAAGTGGGATGAAAGAGCTGCCAAGCCAGGCCGACACAGCAAGTTCAAGTCACTATGGACTGGCCCTTACAAGATTCGTTCCTGTAAGCAACAAAATTGTTTTGAGCTCGAGACCATGGACGGTGAACCTAAAGAGATTTCTATAAATGGGATCTATTTGAAACACTTTAACTAAGCAGGGGCTCTTATGTACCATAGTTAGTTAGTTTCCCTTTTTATAGCTTTCCTATTTTCCCGCCCTCTCTTTCCCGCTTTCCTTTTTCAATAAGTGTTCTTGGAACACGTGTCATCAGTGCAAGCCCCTTTCTCTTTCAAAATCTCACATTCATTAAGGTTGTCTCCAATCCCCAAAATCCTCGAAAGTACACTTCGCAGCCACTCTCATAATTTTTTTTTGACACTCCTTTCCACAGAGATTTCAAAAGATACACTAATGGTTTTCTCGGTGTAAATGCCATTTATGAGACTCAATGTGTCATTAAAAGCCTCACTAAATTAGCAAAAATCCTAACTGTGGCTTTCATTTGTTTCTATCTCCTTGCTGCGAATTACTATTGCCTCTAATCCCTAGCGAGCGCTTCATAGCCGAGTGTCATTTCTATTTCACAGTTTCTGTTTGTGTTAAAGCTTCTCATATTCTCTCTACAGAATATAGTCATGGCCAAGGCATAGTCCTCTCAGGAGGGACTCGGAATATATGAATCAATTGACAAGCTTTTAAAAAGCAAATCTTACGCCTCGGCTCCTGCACAACCTAAGAGACCCTACCCTAGAACAAGAGTCCCTGAAGTAGGTTACTCCGTCGACCCAGCGAAAGTAAAGGATTTTGAAGATGGTATCTTCAACCCAGCCCTTCAAAAATCTACTAAGGCTCTCCGCAAAGGGGCACACCAAAGATGCATTCAAAAGGCGAAGAGTGGATAGTCTGAGACCTTTGGAATGAGGATTTGGACCTTGTAGTTCGCACAGTTTCTGGTCCCTAGTGTGCACCTTTGCCCTAACCTAATTGATATATGCGCGGAGCTGTTCCATGTGCCATCAAGCACCATTCAACAAGGACCCTTTATGATGCAGATTACACCCAAAGCTATAAGGGACATGTTGGCCCTGTATTATGATCGAACGGCCACATTCCCCACTATTGCTAAAATGCAAAAGACATGGTCAAATGTCAACAAGCAGCTAAGGTTCCTTAACTCAGAATTGCAGTTAGAAGAGGAGAACACACAGATACCTATGCTACCTACAGGAAGGGTGCAATTTAGCCAGGCCAGTCAAGAGGCGTTGTCCATGATGTCTTTCATTTTCGGGATGAAGGAAGATAGCACCGTCTATGATTGGCAAATTGTAATCATTTTCAGGTTGAAGACTGTGGATAAGTCGCAGGAATACCATCTGGATTTTTCAGAACAAATTGCTTATTCCATGGTTGATCAACACGTCAATTTCAAAGCCACTGGAGTATTTAGGTATTCTTCTTATCTGTTTCATTTGATATTATATCATAACCATAATATATTTGCACCGAATATGCATTTGAGCATGTATGACCCAAATTTTGGGCAAAATAGAACTATTCCTGTGTCTGTATGGACACATGTGCTATCTGAGGCATTAGACCCTTATGAATTCTAGGAACTCTTTGTTGCCCCTGTATTTTGCCATCTGAGCCCTGAACCTATAGAACATAGGCTGACACAGAGCATTAGGGGTTTCATGACCAATTGCCCAATCCCATGTGACTATTTCTTTGGGTCCCAAAGCACTATCATTAGGGTCCATGGCTTCAATGAGGAACCTATGCTGCTCCCTAAAATTTTGACCCCTAGGGTAGCGTTTCTAGAGGTAACCCGACAAGTGTCTATGGTAGATAATGAGTATGGTACCAAGAGGAAGAAGAAGAAAATGTACGATATCCCATGGATTAGAAAGAATATGGCCGTGGAAGTCAGGGATGCTGAACATCTACTGCTACGAAATTAGCTGTCTTGGGATTCTTCATTATTGAAGACAAATGGAAGTACGACCCAAACAGTTTTATAGCCTCCTAGGTTAAAACCAACAAAGTTGGGGCTAAAATAGCACATGAGGATTGCCCCTTCTGGGAAGACAAGAGAAACCCTAAAGAAGATACCCTAGACCTGTATGTGGAACTAACAGATTTGCCTTATGAGCGGCCCAGGCCATGGGAGACCTTTTATGTTAAACAAAAATCCTTTGACCCTAAGATCAGAATGGGTACTAGTTTAAAGAAAGCTTTGAAGGGCAAAGAATGGAAGCCAGAGAAAATTGCGGCCTATTGGAAGTATAGGCAGGAAATTTCTGAGTTGACACACTCTTTTGGGAAGGTTGACACTGATGAAAGATGGGAGTCTATCTGGGATGAGTGGCATCCCTCTCTAGTTTCTAGCCCTGATACAAGAAGAATCCACAAGAAGGGTGAGGAGTCTAGAGAGGAGGCTAAGTCAACTCATACAATGCAAGTAACAAGACAAGCCTCATCTGAAGCCCCTGTATCTCCCTGGCCCCAATCTCTTAGTACTCTAGAGAAACAAAAGGGTGTCATGTCATCACCATCTAGAGGGACTCCATCAGTTTCAGCTACTGGGGCTTCTAGTTTTGTACCCTTGCCACGTTAAGTGGTGGTAAATGTAGAAGAAAAGGAATCAGAAGGAGAGACAGGAGAAAGGCCAAGGAAGCATAGAAAACTAAACCTGCCACCAGAGTCAGATGAAGAAGAAAAACCTTTGCTACAACAACTATTAGCCACATCTGCTGCTCCTTAGGTAAGTGTTTCTTCTCCTTTTTCCTCTCAGTCTCTTTCTTCTACCATAAGGGTGGCAATCCCAACTGGCCAAACATTAGTATCCCCTGCCACCTCTGTTGTGCCTATATCCACACTTGCCCCAATTGTTAATCCTCAAGCCATGTCTTCACAGGCCACCTCATTGCCATTCTTTTCCCCCTTTGTTCCAAGAAGAGCACCTCCCCAAATCTCCCCTAGCCAACATTTGGCTATTCCTTATGGATTACCTCAGGGTCATCCCTTTGTTGGGGGGTATATTGCTTCTCCCCCCACTTTCCAAGCTCAGGCAGATACAACAAAGAAGGCTAGAGAAGCCAGGCTAGATAAGAAAAGAAAGAAAGAAAATAAGAGCCTGGCAGTGCCACATATGAGGTCTCTCTTTGACCCTATACAACAGTAGCTGACTGTCACACATTTGTCCCCAAATGTGGTGAAGCCAAACGAGCAGATGTAGCCTTAGGACTTTGCAATGAATGTAGTAGCTATGGACATGTCTCTATTTAGACCACAAGATAGGGTCGAGCTACTCAATGAAACCACTTCTGCTATTGCAACTGATTACTTAAAAGTGTCTAGGAAGCTGTAGAAGGTTGAAACTGACTTAGCTCAGGAAAAGGTAAATAGTAGCAACCTTTCTACAGAGTTGAAGTCTAGAACAGATGAGATAGAGAATCTAAATAAACAGTTGCAAAATACTGTTTCCTGTCAAATTCATCAAGTGACAGTGGCTCAAAATGCTTCTCTAAAGATGGAGCTTGCTCAGGAAAAAGCTACAGGAAATGTTTTGAGGCAAGAAAAAGCCACCTTAGAGAAGAGGTATCAAGAAAAGTTGCAACAAGCTACACAGTCTCAGCAGAAGCTGTTGAGTGAACAGAATGCTGTTGTTGCGATACAGGCACAACTCCTAGCAGAGCAACAAATGACAAAATAGCTAACATTGGAGTTAGCTAACAAGCCTCAGAATACCAGAGTTCTGAATATGGTCAAGGAGCTATATGTGTCAGTGTGGAAAAGAATCTCTGAGGAGATTATCCAGCTCAGACCCTCTTTAACTTTCCTGTTAAATGCACAGCTGTTATGTGAGAAAGTGGAAACTTCAGTTCAAGCCACTCTGTCTATTGTCTCTTTGAGAGTTTCTGACTCTCAATTGTTGCTGAAGAAAATATATGACACAACAGATGAAATTCTGTCAGCAGCAAGGATCAGTGACAGGATGATAGCTGTAAAGAGAGTGAATGAAGTTCTAAATTGCAATTCAGCTACTACAAACTGCAAGGAGCTCCTCGATATTGTCAAGGAAGGAGTAAAGGACATGAAGAGACACATAGAAGATTTGGTGCAGCTGGGTCTTCCCTCACCATTTCTAGATGATAGTACTGTATTGATGATTGATGAGATTAAGATCCTGCTTTTAATAAGACAAAATGATCAATCTGTTTTTCAAGGTTTAAGTGATTCCTCATCAATACAGGAGGTAGAAGCTGTCTTGATTCTGATGGCCCAATTAGAGTTTCAACTAAAGACTACGGTTCAGATTCTACAGAAGTTTTCTCACAAGGATATTATAAATCTCAATTTTGCCTTTCAGGATTTACAGAGCAAATAGGGGCTCTCAGATTTAGAATGTTCTATCTATCAGATAGCTTTGCAGAATTTGTGACGCTGTCTTGTATTTTACATACATATATTTTGCCAAGTTTTGGCTTCTTTTTGAGCAGGCTCAAAATCCCTACTGGTCACCAAGAACTGTAGAATATAAAACTCTACATTTTGTTTTCAGCAGCGCACCCACGAGTTTTAGTTTCTATGTCTATAATGTTTCTGAGAATGGCCGCGAGGGTTTACAAGGGTTTCATTTTACTAAAAGCTGTAGGTTTCTTTTGCCAATACCACGAAGTCTGACAAGTGTTGAGCTACAGTTTAAGCTGTTTTTGTTTTTAAGTTACAAATTTTGCAGCGGATCGTGCCACATGGATTAAATGTCTCTAATGCATTCTAAGTTGCAACCCTACGGAAGACGCCACGTGTTGCATGCAGAGACCTAGTTATAAAGTTTCAGTGTGCTTGCAGAAGAAGCCATGTGTATTTTGTGATAGTCGCGGAGCTTTCCAAGTGTCAGCTTCCGTGTATCTATTTATATATCTTTTGATGCAAGGTAATAAATGGAGGTAGGCCCCAGTTATAAAGTTTCAGTGATGCGGAATGTGCCACGTGATGGATGCGGCATCCAAGTAAAAGTTGTTGCCCCTTTCTTCCAATGATAATAAATGTTTCTTCAGTTTTGTGGAGCCAGACATGTGTTAACCTCCGTGTGAGTCTCAAAAAGGGTTCTAATGTTTCAAGGAGACTGCGGAAGCTGTCACGTACCAGATAGTTGATATTGTGGAGGCTGCCACATGTCCCTGTTTGAAGCTAAAAAGCAAAGAGTTGTGGACCCCATTTCTAATATGTCTTTAAGCTTTAGTGCAGCGGATCGAGATAGTTGTCACAAGTAGGGGTCACCCGACTATAGAGACACAGTTCAGTGAGAAGGTGTGGATAAAGACACGCATCTATTTTTAGTTGCTGCGGATGCCGCCATGTGTCAGTTTCCTGTTTCTCCTGAGAGATTAAGAAGTTTCAAGTTATATGTGTGCGGATGCTGCCATGTGTCTCAAATTTCATTGTTTAAAGACTGCGGATGCCGCCAAGTGTCTTTTCCCTATAAAAGGGACACGCCACACATGTTTTTGCCACAGCCAATGGACTTGCAATTATTGTAACTTTTTGTGGATCCAAAAGATTTTAAGTGTCAGGGACTTCCAGTTAGCTCCAGTTTGGTTAGACCATTGGGATTCGATCGTGCAGACGATCTAGAGTCGATCCTATGCTACAAATATGTAACATTGGTAATAGATCAACAGACAGAGAGATTCATTCATAGATAGTTTCGTTAGAGATATTTTCTATCAGAGATTTAAGAGAGAAGTTTGAGATTTTTTGTTGTGACCAGTGAATATCATTTTGCCTTTATTTTGGTTATTCTTGATTTAGAAAGTAAATGTAACTATGCATGTATCTGTGCCTCTT
The DNA here is from genome assembly GCA_027924645.1 of Cunninghamia lanceolata. Taxonomy (NCBI): domain Eukaryota; kingdom Viridiplantae; phylum Streptophyta; class Pinopsida; order Cupressales; family Cupressaceae; genus Cunninghamia; species Cunninghamia lanceolata. Next base: position 1,449,078 of record BSBN01000197.1, read on the forward strand.
ATGTTGCTAGAAAATTAATGAGAAAGACAGAGTTCTGTGCCTTGGTTGATATTTTCTGTGTCATTGTAAATTGTCTGTTTGTGAGCCTTTGAGTTTATTCATTAGAGTTGTTTATGTTAATCATGCAAGATTTGCTCTTTAACATAACTAAATCTTGAGAATAGCTTCATTGTGCTTAAGTTGAGGGAGATACTTATTACTCAGGCGCATCGCCATAGATAGATTTACTTTAACTGTATCTTTACTTCTGTTAATTTCTACCCTTTTCCCAAAACCCATACAAGATAGAGAAGAGCCAACTTCTTTAAACTTGGAGGTTGTTTCAAGTAGCAAGTCCCACATTCCTGAAACTTCCCATGTTGGTGTTAGAACCTGTGCAATTTTACACATCAACAATAATCCTATAAGAAATTATGCATATCATTAAGTATGGAATGAGGCACGGGGTATAGACATCCAGAATATGAATATCAGGTTCAAAATATCCTTATGGCAATGAATATCGGGTCTCAATGTGAGGTCAGGCTATTGACATCAGGATATCCAAATATGAATATGGATATCTGAATATGTGAAATGTTCAGGTGACATCAACAAGAGGGTTGAGTCAACCATTGCTGACCAAAAATATACTATCGGGCTTCAATTCCATTTAAATAGGTCAGGATATCCATGTGACACGTGTCTCAATATCATTGGGTCATCTTTCTTACATGACATGCGCGAAATGAGTTTCACTAGGTTGCTGGAGATATAAAAGGCTTCTAGCGAGGCCACGAAATGGTGCCACATGGACTATGAAAGGTTAATATCAATGTGGGGTAATATTCATATGACATCATCAGGATGTTTGGTCAAGTCAACCGCATGCCACGTGGTATTGCTTCATTGGTCTGCAATTTTAGTTTGCAAAAGACAAGGATATGGATATTTGGGAATATCCAAATGTTAGAGTTTGTAAAATATCCCTAAGTCTAAATGTCCTAATGATGTCGGCCTTTTAAAATGATTCTTAAGTATAGAGAAAAGTGATGTCATTAGGATGTCTAGGAAGGTCTAGATATTAACGAATGTCTGGACATTAGTAAATGTGAACATCCCTACCCTGAATGTCCGGATAATGTCATCATCATAAAGTATTTCCTTGAAAAGGGATCTAGATGGCATCATTGGGATGTGCATGTTAAAAGGTCTGAACATTAAGTAAAGTCATAACATTGAGTGAATATTCGGATATTAAGAAATGTCTAGACACTAAGGCTAAATATCCATACTATGAATATCCAATGCATATGATGACCTTGGTCCAGGATGGTATAAAATTTGATGGGTGAATGTCCGGATATTGGGATATGACCATTACTTAGAATTTTTTTCCTCAAGTTTTTCTAGTCAGGATAAATTGTTCAGATATTAGCAAATGTGCAATGTGAAGACCTTAAGTGAAAATATGAATATCCATATGACCGTTGACCAAAACTTTGATTGTTCATAACTTCTCCATTTTCACGAATTTCAACATGATCCAAAGTGCAAACTTGCTTAGAATTTCATTCTCTATCATTTGGCAACCTTTGTTAGGGATTTTACTGAACTTGACCTTTGATTATGGATCATGCCCTGACATCATTTTTTCTCAAGCAAAACTATTGAAACCTAAACCAAGCCAAAGAAAAAGAACAAAGGGGGTCTCCATTTGGTAAAATGGGGCATGTGTGCAAGGCACAACAAGAACCATGTCTCCAATTTGAAAGATTTTATGCCATAAATTCTGGCATTGCATGCTTTTTGACACCTTCTTTCTAAACATTAATGATATAGTTCTAGTAGACTTTTCTTCATCTAATTTTTCCAATTCTCTCAACCTTTCATATAAAAATTCCTCCTCATTCAACCACAAAGAAGTATCCATCCTTAAATTTGGTACAATATACTACATAGGTAGTGAAGTGTCAATTTCTTACACCAATTAAAATGGGCAAAATTTAGTTAATATTTTTTAAGTTATTTTGTAATCCTATAGGGCTACTAGTATTTTGATATACAATCACTACTAGTGTTTCTATTGCACATCTTTGTAAGTGTGATGCATATAATTTTGTTCAAATCCTCTCTTGCTCCATTGTCTTGAGGATGATAAGGGTTACTTCTATTATGAGTGATCATAAATTTATCCAATAGTTCCACAATTGTCTTGTTCACAAATGCTTCCCCTAATCACTAGTTAGGCTAAGAAGGAAACTAAACCTAGTTATGATATTTTGATATTGAATCTTGCAATGTTTTTAGTAGTGCAATATTTTTCACTTCAGCTTCAACCCATTCAATAAGGTATTCCACCTATGTTATGATAAATATTGCCTTTAATTTCTTTGTGAGGGGGTCGATAGGTCCAATAAAGTCAATTGCCCATTTTCAAATGGGGCTTGTGCTAGTATTGGCTACCAAGGAATTATTAGGATTAAGGTGCCATCAACCTTGTAAATGCTATGTAATTAATTACTCCTAATATTATTTGTAAATCACCCATAAGGGATGAAAGGTTTCATCAGTAGTGGTCTTCTTTCAGCTACATGTTTATATCCGGTCCTTGATGTTAATTCATCCATGACGGAGGGTCGCAGGGGAGTTTCCCCCCTACGAGGGGACCGGGGGGATCATCCCCCTAGAGGGGGGTCCGGGGGCCACGTGCCACGATGGGGGTTCGGGGGCAACGCCCCCAAAACCACATTTTATTTATATTTTATCATTGTAAATCTAGATTGTTCGTCATTAGGTCACAGATTTGACGGTCGATATTATGTAAGTTTTCTTGCCCTAGAAGGCAACCCGCTTTTATAAGGATATTTGCACTATGTTTTTATCAGATTTGAGTGTAACAGGCACTGTTGGATTGAAGACTAAAGAAATAGAGGAAGTGCATGTATTGTAATCTCATATTTGAAGATAATACAACTTGGAGCCTCTTTTCTTGGTGAAGTTTTTTACCCGGAAGGGTTTTCTCTACGTTACATATCGTGTTATGTGTTCAATTCTTAATGCATGTTATTTCTGTGTAGTGGGTTTTATTTTTGTTGCAATCTCCATTGATTCTACATTGTTTAGAGGATATAAATAAGGTTTGAATCAGATTTCCATTGTGTGGTTTGCACCTTCATTTCTAACAGGAATCTTATCTCTTGTGGCAGGTTTCTGTAATCTTTTACATACATCATAATTTCTTATATATTGGTTCACATCTTTGAAGAGTGTGGTCCACCATAGGCCTAGTAACATAACTTTCCTTGCAATACCTTCTCCAGAGTATGTCCTCTAGATATGCCTTCATGGGATTCTCTTAGAATTTTTTCTCTTTTGTGTTAAAGCACAATCCTTCTTATAACTTCATCCCTCCCTATAATATATAGTTTTCCTTTAATTAATGTTTAAGTTAGGGATCTCCACAACTGTCTATTTCTATCATTTTTGGAGCTATTTTCAAGAAATTGACATATAAAGAGTAGTTGTGCTACTTCATTAAGATCTTCTAGTACTACATTAACTCTAAATAAGTTTGTGCCAAGTAAATCTTCCTTAGCCAACCTTGGGTCTTCCCTTGTATCAATTATAGACAAATAATCTAGTCCTTTATTAGCTTGCCCTAGTTTTACCATGATTTTAAATTCAAATTCCTAGAACAGGAATAACAATTTGTAGATTTTTCCTTGCATAACTCATCTATTCATTATGTATTTGTGTGGCTCATAGTCTATGAAGAATGTGAACGGGGTGGCCAAAAGGTAGTGTCTAAACTTTTGTAGCATATAGACCATAGTTAGAGCCTCCCTTTTTGTTGTTATATAGTTCCTTTCTATTTGAGATAACTTGTGGCTAGAAAATGCAATTGGGTGGCCCTTATTTCCTCTTGGTTGGGCTAATACTACTCTAATTGTGGTGCCAAAAGTGTCCACATGTAAATGAAAAGGGATATTCCAATCTAGAAACACTAGGATTGGTGCTTCTACTATTTTCTTCTTGAGTGTATCAAATGATTTTTGGCATTAGTCTATCCATTGAAAGGTTTTTATTATTTTCTTTTTTAGAAGTTCATCTATTGGCTTAGAAATTTTCACATACCATTTTATGAATTTTCTATGGTAGTCAGTATAACACAAAAATGTTATCACTTTAGTAACTATCTTTGGGGCTTGAAGATTTAGGATCATTTCCACTTTGAGTGGATCTACCATTAAGTCTTCTTTACATATGATATGGCCTAGTAATGTACCAAAAGGTACTTCAAAGAGACATTTCTTGAAGTTTAATAAAATTTGTAAGCTTCTGCATCATTCCAACATCATATGAAGGACTACACATAAATAGTCCAATCATCAAGGTATACTTCTAGGAAGTTATGATTAAAGTCCTTAAATGCATTGATAATTATTCTCCTAAATACCATTGGTGCATTCTTTAGGACAAATGGCATCACAATGTACATGAAAGACCCCTATTCAGTAGTAAATATGGTCTTAGGTTGATCCCCTTCTTAGATTTTCACCTAATGATATCTTGAGAAACCATGTATGAAAGAGTAAACTATCCCTACTACTAATTCAAGTACCTTTATAAATGAAGTGGGGAAGGGATCATGTACACAAGCCTTATTGAGCTCTCTAAAGTTGATGCACATCCTTATTTCACTTTTATTTATGGTGTACAACCATAGGGCTTATCCACTCAATGTCTTCTACCAATTTGATTATACTGTCAGCTAGCATTTTGTCTAATCCATTCTCAATTTTCATTTTTATGTTAGGATTGATTCTATAAGGTCATTTCATTTATAGTTTTCACCCGCCAACTAAATTTTCATCACTCTAGATTCTTCTTTAATGCCCTTAAGATCCATAAAAGTGTAGGGAAATATATCTTTATATTCTCTTATTACCTTTGCAACTTTCAAAACCTACTTCTCATCTCAATAGTATTTAATTTGAGCAAGTTTAGGGCTCCCTTCTATTTCTACATTTCCTTCTTGTTCTTATAGGTTGGTTGAAGTATTTATTTTCTAGTGCATTGGTAGTGGTTATCTCCCTTTCTCCCTCAGTATCTTCTACTTCTAAAATTTGAGGAACATCTTCCTCATCCTTATATTTTTTTGTCTTTCTTGTTTTATAGCATAGATTTTGTGGTGGAGTATCCATAATATCCATCCACTCTATAAGTTTCCAAATGCATTTTTCCTTTTGTGGTATGGTTTGATACTTCTTATATCCATGCGTAGTTCTAAATTCTTCTATGGTTGATAATATTATTCCCTTCATGTCTTTTGTAGTGCATGATTTATAAATTTGTTGGAGTTGTAGAATGAAAAAGTTTTACAAAAGTTATCTTGTACCATATTCCATTATCTCATTTCTCCTCTCTTCTCTTGGTTGATATACCAAGTTTTTACAACAAAATATTTGAGTATAAAGTCTCTCATCATATTCTCTTTTTTAAGTTCACTCCCAAATGCAATCTATATGTGTGTCTCAGGTTTGATCTCGGAACAATATTCATAAATAAACTTCCAATCCCCTTCTTTTGGCAAGTACCTAGTTTTTATCAAAATTGTGAATGCTTTCCAAGTTGGAATGTTCATCTTGTGGGTATACCAACATCTTATTGCATTGCATACTAGACTATCTTGTAGTGCTCTGGTATCAAATCTTCCCTTTCAAATATTTTTTCCATGCTTTCTATGTAGGTTATCAAACCTACTACTCCAAAATACTATAGAATCTTAATGTGTGAGATACCACATGAAATGCAAATCAAATGATATGAAATTTTAGTATTTTGTTCTTATGTGTTGTTATTTTGGTTTTCTAAAATGTGTGCTAGGTTTCCATTATTTACGATATTGTTATTAGGTTTTTTCTCATTCTTCCTTAAACTACATACCCTTCATGAAACTAATATCTTTCTAGACCTTATTTCTAGTTCATCCCAGAGTCAAGCCTCAATTGCACCCTCACTATATGTGCTATAACTATTGCTATCAAGGATGATCTATCCCTCTAAGTTAGGCTCATCTATGGTGTCTTTTGCGAGGATTTTTCCAAAGGAGTATAGAACTTTTTTATCTTCTTCATCATTATATTCATGTTATATCTCTACTCATATCTATGTATAAGGGAATATATATCATCTTATATTTTTTAAAGAATGGCAATTCTTCCTTCTACTATAGTTAAAAAACCATTCTAAATTCAGTAGGATGTTGAACATGTCAAATGGTTCCTTCATTTCAATTACTTCAAATCCAATTTTATATTTAATCCCAAGCAGATGGACTTCTACATCTCTCCAAGTTCTAATTGTGCTAATTGTAGTGTCATCAACCAGAGAAGTGTTATAATGTGTGTCATATAGTGTTGGTCTTCCAAACTCCTCATGGACTCTCTTGGGCATAATGCTGATATCAACTCCTAAATCAATCAATAATTTCTTAAAATGTCTATTGTTTACCTAATTTTTTACCATTATTGGTTTCTTTTTCCATTTCCTTGGAGTTTTATTTGCACTTCTAATTTGTAGCCTCAAATTGGTGTTTTTTTATTTCATTATTTGAGAATTGGTTAAAAAATTTATAAGATTTTCTTCTTCCATGAAGTTAGCCAATTCCTTTACTAGTTGGACCTCTTTTTTTGAAAAGTAGGCCTTGCAGTAATCCTCCTTTTCTTCTATGATAAACTTGCTAGTATCTTCATCCATCAATTCATGCTTTGATTTCATGGGAAAATAATCCTATTCTTTTTCTTCTTCTTAGACTTATTAACCGTTGTCTTTCCTTTTGTGGTGTCAGTCCCACCTCTAATTATTACTACAATTTTATTTTTCTTTCCATATTTATTAATAGATTTCATTTTTAATTTTTCCTTCCTCTCCAAATATCCTTACTTTAATTGTTTTTCTTTTGTGAGTGATAGCTCTTCTTGCTTCCTCCTCATTTGGTTCTACCCTCATGCATCTTATGGCTCCTTGATAATTTTGTTTAGGAACACTCATCATGACTTTAGCCTCTCTTATTGCATTAAATTCTAACAACTCATCACTTTTTGATTATGGTGGAGCATTCTTAAAGTATTGTCAATCCCTTGAGAAATAGAATAGATCATGATTAGGATCATCACAAAATCCATAATTTTCTTTTCTCTTATTGGCACTTATTTGTGTAATGACCCATCTATTTGCATCTATAGTAGGTAGAATCATCTCTTCTTATTTGAACACAACCTCTTCCTATGTCATGTCCTCCTCTATAGTTATCACAATAGCCTTTTTTATCATTTTAAGGGTAATTCACACAAGATTGTTCATTCATGATCTATGGTAGTGTATTTTTTTGTTACATGTCTATTGCGTTGATCCTTTGATGTTGGATGTTTATAGCCATGATAGTAGAATACTCTCTTGTCCAACCCCTTATCCTAGTTCATTCCTTTATGTATAGGGTTGTAGTCTTTGCACTGTTGATTACACCATGGTTCATGTTCATCATCTTCCCTTAATATAAATAGGAGAGATGGGCAATCATTGGTTTCATGTTCATCCCATTCTTGGCATATCCCATACTACACACTTTTTAGCTTTCTAAGGGTTGGTTATCAGTGCACTCTAATTGTTGTACCCTCTTCTCTCCTTTCATCACAGGGAATTCATTTCTTAAGTGTCGTTCGTTGGATTAATAGGTGCACCATATCTTCTTTCTCTGAATGGGAAATGTCACCAAGTTATTCTCACCTTTTGCTAATACATCCTACTTTATTTTTAGTTGCTCCAATTCTAATTTTAATTTTTCATTTATTCATTTTATATTTCTTTGTTCTTTCTCTTCCATGGTTGGGATTCTACCCTACATGCCAATTCCACCACACTTGAATAGGTTTTGAATGTTCTACCATCTAATGCAGTTCTAACTTTTAGTAGTAGTCCAGACACAAACCATTCAATCCTTACCTTTTCAATAAGGAGTTCCTCCATCTTTCTCACTACTTTGAGTCTACGGTCATATTCTTAAATGGTTTCATATTCTTCTTGTATTATTGCTCTCATTTTACTAACTTCCAAATGGGACCTTAGGAGATTTAAATTTAGATAGGAATTCATCATTTATGTTTTTCCACTCTTTGTCATGTTGCAGACACTACTTCATATACCATTTGAGAGCATCATTCCTTAGTGTCCCTAAAAAATCATAGAGTTTAGCTTTGTCACCCCAACTCCCATTTCTTCTCCAAGGAGATTCTAACACAAAGATGTGTTCAAATTCTTCAATAGTATCATTTCCAAAGACTAGTAGCTTTATAGTGTGATCCATGTTAATAGTTGATTCTTCTAAATTACAAGTGTTAGGTGTGAATAATATTTGGTCCTCTATTTTTGAATTTATGTGGTTCTTCTCCCTTGATTGTCTGACTTTATTTCCACAATCTCTTTGCTTTACTAATTTCTTATTCATTCCTTTATCCACTTGCTAATTCAACTTCAAAGAAATGACTCCCCAATATCTATGTGCAATTACTTACAAATTCTAGTTGTTTTTTTCTCTTGTTGGAGTTGAATCACTATATATACCTTCCACAAACACTCTTCTTGTCTTAACTAGCATGGGAGATGACTCTTGGTTTGAGGGGTTTGTTGGGAATTAAGGTGTCTCAACCTTTGCAATTTCATAGTATTTATTATTTAATTGTATTTTTATTTATTTTCCTAAATTGTATTTAATATTGGTCATCCGGTTTTGACATGGCATGTTGACATGCCATCCCACTTGGAAGGTGACTTGGATGGTCAAGTCAACATTTGAAGATTTAGGCATCTCATTTTGTGGTAGAAGTCTTTTGCCATGTGTCAGCATCTTTTAGGTGTTGTAAGAGGTCTATAACACATTTAAGTGTTATTACAGATTCTTATGATAGAATCTATGACATGTAAGAGCTAGAAATAGAAGATTCCATGACAGGTGTGACAAATGTCAAGAAGCATCTTTACATGGAGAAGGTAGGCGACCAAGTTTGACTATGACAAGTTGTAATAGAATTGGTTATTAATAGTCAGTTATGACAGATTCTCTTACAACCGTAAGTGTTGTCATATATGACAAATTTTATGACAATGTAAGAGCATCAGTCATACCTATTTTGGGCAAATATGGGGCACCCAAGTTTGGGGGTAGTAAGGGATGAAAGGGAATCTCTTACAAGTGTCATTTGAATGTTTTATGGCCTTGGAAATTGGGCCATTTGGATTTGGACGAGATTCTTTGCTGACTTGCTCTAGAAGCTACCTCCACTCATAGTACTTCTCTATATATACAGGTGCTTGGAGTTGGAGTTATATAGTTGATTTGCAGGTACTATTATGCTGCTGAAATTGCTCCATAATACTACATAGTGTTGAACTTCTAGAAGAGCTTGGCTCTACAATTGTATTATAATCACACTTTATTTACTGAATAATACATTGGGTTATGCTTTGGAGTATGGGGTTTTTTACCTAAAAAGGTTTTCCCCATGTATATTATGTGGTGTGGTATTGTTGTTTATGTTTCATATTTGTGTATCTTCTTCTATGTTACTATAAGGATTGAAAATTTTGCATATCTCTCCCCTCATTAGATCAATATAGGAAGCTATTCCCATACCTTGCTTCCTTTCAGTTGGTACCAGATCCTAGCAAGTTTTGGTCCTAGTAGTTGGGTAGAGGGTTTTTTGAGCTAATCTTCAATTGAGTAGGAGCTTGTGTAGAGTATTTTGTGATCTTGTTGCAAGAAGGAGATGGCATGAACATCTACAAGATTAGAGGTGGAGAAGTTTAATGGTAGTAATTTTGAGTTGTGGAAACTCAAAATGGAGGACATGCTTGTAGATCAAGATCTATGGGAAGTTATATCTGGCACAAAACCATCAAAAATGTCTCAAGTAGACTGGGATCTCAAAGATCGAAAAGCTAAGGATCTTGTGAGACTATATTTGGCTAACTCCATCCTGTTAAGTGTTCATGAAGAGATGTGTTGCAAGTATGTGCCTAACCATTGTTGTCATTGATGTCAACATATCTATTTTGTCATTGGTGCCAACTGTACTCTTGTTTTGATGCTTGCTTGTAATGAGTTAAATGTTGAAACTAATAAGTATTCCTGATAAAGTAGAATAGTCCAGTAGATTGCTCTGCATTTCTTGGAGAATGAATATCTTTATCTACAGATTGGAAGTTATTTAGTTACATGTTTGAAGATGCTATGTTCCAAGTTTGAGCCACCGGTATGAAGATTTGAGTGAGTTATGTTCACCAGAGTGAAATCTATTTTTTCTGTATATTTGGTGGTGATAGGGAGAATGTATTATGTTTTGCATTCCTCTGCGGTTAAGTATTTCAGTCTGCGGTTATGGAATCAATCTTGTAATGATGAAAAGTGCCTTCAACTCCAATGGTTCATGATTTGGTGGTCCGCAAGCGATCTTTTCTTTATGATAGTAGCTAGCAGTGTTGTTTATGTGCCCCAGTTTGAAGAATCTTCTTGATAAAGTGGTTAGAGATTATGCGGTTGTTCCTGATGACTACAATATGCTTGTGGATGTCTCCTGATCATGTTCCTACCTTTGGATTGGTTCGCAAAGAGAAATTTGGATCGTGGATGAAGACTGTTCTTAGAAGACTTAATGATAACACCAGTCTTGGCCGACTTGGTTGTTTTCATTTCTTGCGGAGATACATCAAAGATTGTGGAAGCATGTCATGGTGTGGAAGATTGCATTTGAGTCCCAGCTAAGACATAACATGATCCACATACATATTTCCCTTAGCTAATGTTTTTTAGGTCTAGATCTATTTCTATGTATGTTTGTAATGCTGACCTTGGAGAATGTTCCAAAGGTTGATGAATGTAATGTTGACCTTGATGTACATTCCAAGGTTGATGAAGTGTATAAAAATATGTAATGAAGTTGTGAAAAAGATGTCCTTGTGTGAAAATGCGAAGATAAGTGTGAAGGTGTAAGAAGAGTAGAGTAGAGGTGTTATATTGTGGTTCAATGGAACTAAACCCAGGCATGAAGTAGATTCTATCAAATCAGTTCACCAATCCTTGGCAGTGAGCCCTAACATTTGCAGTGAGCATTCTAGGCAATGAGCCTCTATTTTTTGGTATTGCTATAACTTATTTATTTTTGTGGGCTAACACCCATCATGGTTTTTCCCTTATAGGGTTTTCCACATAAAAAATCTGGTGTTGAATGTGTTATTGTGTTGAGCTTCATGTTTCATGCTTTCATGGTTAAATCTTAATAACAATGATTGAACATTTGATGTGTTGATAAGTGATTAAAGTTTTGAGACAACTGATTCACCCCCTCTCTCAGTTGTCTTGTGCATTTTAACAATTGGTATCAGAGCAAGGTTCCTCAGAAGTAAGCGTAACAGCTTGAGGAAGATCCGAGATGGCACGCAAGAATGAACTATCTTCCAATTGTTTCATGTGTGGGGAAATAGGTCACTATGCATCTAGATGTCCCATAAGAAAATTGAGAAATAGTGCTGAAGAAGATAAAAGTAGAGTGTCCAAGAGAATATATTATGATGTTGAAATCGATGAAGATGATGGTTGCTCTTTCACTAATTGTGATGATGAAGAATGTCTTTATCCAAAGAGAAGTACTAATAGTGAAGACATGTTTCAAGAAAAGAAATATTGGGTTGTTGATAGTAGCTACTCAAATCACATGGCTAGTGACAAAAGTAAGTTCATTGATTTTTAGAAGTATGATATAAAGGATTAGTCATATTTGGAGATGACTGTACTGGTAAGATATGTGGAAAAGGGTCAATCAATCTTGATGGAAATCAACATGCTAATGATGTTCTCTTTGTTGAAAGCTTAAAGTAAAATCTCTTGAGTGTTGGACAGTTGTGTAGAAAAGGATACAGTCTTGTATTTCAGAATAATGTTTTTGAAATCAGAGATAAATCAGGAGTGGTAATAGCCAGTGGAAAAAGGACATAAGAAAATTTGTATCATCTCATAAAAGGAAATTTTATTTGTTCCATGGCATAGAATAATGATAGTTGGCTTTGGCATAGGAAGTTATGTCATATCAATCTTGATGATCTAGTGAGGATAAGCTCAGCTCAAGTTGTGAAAGATTTGCTAGAGATTATATTTTCCAATAACATCATATGCAAGAAGTGTCAAGTTGAAAAACAAGAAAGAGGAATTTTATAGGATGAAGAAAAATCTTCAACTAAACTGTTAGAATTGGTTCATGCAAACTTTGCGGGCCCACAAAATTCAGAAGTCTCCATGACGACAGGTATTTTATGTTCTTTATTGATGATTATTCTAGAATGACCTGGGTTAGTTTTCTTAAAGAAATATCAGAAGCTCTAGATGCATTTAAAGCCTTCAAGATAATGGTTGAAGATGAGTTAAATATGAAAATCAAGTGTTTGAAGTCTGACAAAGGAGAAGAATTTACCTCTAATGAATTCAATATTTTCTATAAGACTCATGGGATAAAAAGAAATCTATATAGAGAGAATAGAGTGATGGAAACAAAGAGTAGAACTGTTCAAGAAGTTGCTAAGACAATGATTGAGGAAGCTGACCTACCGGAAGTGTACTGGAGAGAAGCTATACATACTGTTGTCTACATTCAAAAATAGAGTTCAAGTCAAAGGTAATGATACAAAGACTCCCTATGAATTGTGGTATGGAAGAGTTCCTACAGTGAAATATTTTACAATCTTTGGAAGAAAATGCTATATCAAAAAAGAAGAAGAACTAGACATGTTTGATGTTAAGTATGATGAAGGGATTTTTCTTGGATACTCTACTAAGAGTAAGACCTACCAGTGTTACAATATGAGATTGAAAAAGATCATTGAGAGAATTAATGTTGAGATTGAAGAAGATGAGGCTAAAATTTAGATGAATTGTCAGTATGAAGTGAAAGGACACAAATCCGTTGAAGAGCAAATAAATTGTTGTTTAATTGCCAATGTTGAATCCAAATCAGTGACTAAAGCCTGCAATACTATGAAATCTTCTGAAGATAAAATTTTGTCCACTAACAGTGAAGGACACAAAATTGATGTTAAAAACCTTGAGAAATCAGAAGAAGAAAACATGAACCTAAAATAAAATATAGCAAAAGAAAATGATTAAATCAAAGAGTTAAGTAACCAAATCAAGGAACCTAGGCAAAGACTTAAAGAGAATAGTGAAGAATTAAGGTTAGCAAATGAAGAGAAAGCAAAAATTGAGGAGTGTCTAAAAGGCAAAACCAAAGATTGCATAAATCTTGAAGAAGAAGTTGTGGATCTGAAAACTGATCTCAAACATGCATGGGCTCAACAAGACAAACTCAGTGTGAGTGCTGCTAGATTTGATAAATTAATGGCAAGTCAAAAAATCCTGACGACAAAGAAGGTATGAGACTTGAGAAAGGTGAAAGTTCTAGAATAGGTCAAGAGAAGATTACTAAGGTCAAAGAGGACAAAGGCAAACAGAATTAGGATCAAAGGAATAGAACAAGAAGACCTCTGGTCAGGCAACCAAATGCTCAAAGGTACCCATATTTTAATGGCTATTATTTTAATTGCAATAAGTTTGGTCATAAGGCTACTCAGTGTAGGAGTAGAATGAATCAAAATGTTTTATCATTCTCTGGTCAATGTTTCAATTGCAAGAAAATTGGTCATATATCAAATGAATGTAGTCTTGTAAGGAATGGTTTTAACAATGCAAGTAATACTCAATCTTTCAATGGAAAGTGCTTTGTATGCAATAGATTTGGGCATATGGCTAACCAATTTAGATCAAGAATGAATCCAATCAATGGAGGGAATCAAAGACAGAGGAATATTGTTTGTTACAATTGTAACAAACCTGGACATGTGGCAAGATTCTGCAGAAGCAAGAATGTGAAAAGAGACTATCCTATAGAGAAGAAGAAAACAAAAGACAAAGGAAAGAACAATGTTGATTTGGCAAAAATCAAGAAGCAGATGAGAAAACATTGGACTAAGAAGGATGCAAATGAGGCTACAAATGGATCCACACCAACCTCTGGTGCAGATACTTCCAAGAAGTAAATTGGGAGCCCTGGCTTAGGGGGAGCTTATATTGAAAATCTTTTCTCCCCTGGCAAAATATTGATGCTGATGACTCAGCATGAAGATACTATAATTGTGAAGGATAAAGGAAGATTTGTGCAAAGTAAGAAGCCTTCTATGTAAAAAGAATTGATCAGAAAAGAAAATATGTTATGAATTTTGGCTAAGTTCAAGTTACAGTTGTTTCCAATACAAGAGCAGTTTTCATGATTTGATGAATTTAGAAGTGAATGGACATAAATCAGATGAGTTGTTAAGCAGTGAAGAATAAAAAGATGAAGAAGGTACAAGTGAGGAAGCTTTGGAAAGGATTCCTAAGAACCCCAGGTATGTAAGGATTAATCATTCTAAAGATCAGATTTTAGGTGACAAAAACAAAGGGGAACTGACAAGGAAAAGAGCTGCAAAAGAACAAGTGAATTACTATTTGCTTTCAAAAGTTGAATCTGAAAATGTTAGTGAAGCTTGCAAGGATGAAAACTGGGTAAAGGCTATGGAAGAAGAACTGATGTAGATAGAGAAAAATCTAACTTGGGAACTAGTTCCTAGACCTGCTGACAAGAATGTGATTGGCACCAAATGGGTTTTTAGAAACAAGATGAATGAGAATAAGGAACAAGGCAAGATTGGTATGCCAACAATATTCTTAGGTTGAAGGGATAGATTTTAAGGAGACCTTTGCTCCTGTGGCAAGGATTAAGGCAATAAGGATATTTTTGGCATTTGCAGCATTCAAATATTTCAAAGTAAAGATGGAATATGTGTCCACAAGGATTAGATTGCAGACATTTTCACTAAGCCTTTGCCTAGGGATACCTTTGAGTATCTCAGAGAAAAGTTAGGGGATATTACCCCTCCTGCTCTGAACTAAGATGCATAAGAATGCATCAATCTAGTGGTACCCAAAGCCTCATTCTTTGATATGGATTGATGTCTTGAGAGCTACCTCTCAGGGAGAGTAGCTAAATATTATTGACATGAGTTCCTGATAATAAGCATTAAGTATTGATAACAAAGAAATTTTAGTTTGATCAGAGCAACAGAGTGCAAGTATGTGCCCTTTTCCATTGGTGTCAAAGGGAGAGAGAAATCATGTGAAAGAATTAGGGGGAGAAAGAGTGTAGATGTATAGAAAGAAAGGGGGAGTATCTTGTCTTGATGGTTTCTATAGTTTTTCACATCATATGTTGCCATTAATGACAAAGGGGGAGGTTGTTGCAAGTATGTGCCTAACCGGTGTTGTCATTGATGTCAACATATCTGTGTTGTCATTAGTGTCAACTGTGTTCTTGTTTTGATGTTTTCTTGTAATGAGTTAAGTGTTGAAGATAATAAGTATTCTTGATATAGCAAAATAGTCCAGTAGATTGCTCCACATTTCTTGGAGAATGAATATCTTTATCTGTGGATTAGAAGTTATTTAGTTACATGTTTGAAGATGCTATGTTCCAAGTTTGAGCCTCCAGTATGAAGATTTAAGTGAGTTATGTTTGCCAAAGTGAAATCTATTTTTTCTATATATTTGGTGGTGACAGGGAGAATGTATTATGCTCTGCATTCGTCCGCAGTTAAGTATTTCAATCCACGGTTATGGAATCACAGTTAAGTATTTCAATCCATGGTTATGGAATCAATCTTGTAATGATGATAAGTGCCTTCAACCCCAATGGTTCATGATTTGGTGGTCCGCAAGTGATCTTTTCTTTATGACAGTAGCTGGCAGTGTTGTTTATGTGCTCTGGTTTGACGAATCTTCTTAACAGAGTGGTTAGAGATTGTGAGGTTGTTCCTAGTGACTACAATGTTCTTGTGGATGTCTCATGATCATGTTCCTACCTTTGGATTGGTTTGCAAAGATAAATTTAGATCATGGATGAAGACTGTTCTTAGAAGACTTAATGATAACACCAGTCTTGGCCGACTTGGTTGTTTTCATTTCTTGCGAAGATACATCGAAGATTGTGGAAGCATGTCATGGCATGGAAGATTGCATTTGAGTCCCAGCTAAGACATAACATGATCCACATACATCTTTCCCTTAGCTAATGTTTTTTAGGTCCAAACCTATTTCTATGTATGTTTGTAATGCCAACCTTGGAGAATGTTCCAAAGGTTGATGAATGTAATGCTAACCTTGATGTACATTCCAAGGTTGATGAAGTGTATAAAAACATGTAATGAAGTTGTGAAAAAGATGTCCTTGTGTGAAAATGTGAAGATAAGTGCGAAGGTGTAAGAAGAGCAAAGAAGAGGTGTTATATTGTGCTTCAATGGAATTGAACCTAGGCATGAAGTAGATGCTATCAAATCAATTCACTAATCCTTGGCAGTGAGCCCTAACATTTGTAGTGAGCATTCTGGACAATGAGCCCTAAGGCAGTGAGCCTCTATTTTCCAGTATTTCTATAACTTATTTATTGCTGTGGGCTAACACCCACTGTGGTTTTTCCCTTATAGGGTTTTCCACGTAAAAAATCTGGTGTTGAATGTGTTATTGTGTTGAGCTTCAATGTGTTATTGTGTTGAGCTTCATGTTTCAAGCTTTCATGGTTAAATCTTAATAATAGTGATTGAACATTTGATGTGTTGATAAGTGATTAAAGTTTTGAGACAACTGATTCACCCCCCTCTCAGTTGTCTTGTGCATGTCAACAAGACTATGGTGGAAAAACTATGGAAGAAGCTTGGAGAAATTTATTAGACCAAGTGTTTGGTAAATAAGTTATTCCTGAGAAAGAAGATGTACTCTTTGAAGATGGAAGATGGAGGCTCTGTTGTGGATCATGTAAATACTTTCAACATGTTAATTGCTCAGTTAAACTCCGTTGGTGTAAAGATGGAGGAGGAGGATCGTTGCATGACCTTGCTTTGTTCTTTGTTGGACTCATGGGACAACCTTGTGATAGTCATTGGGAGTACTACCACCAAGTTCAAGATGGATGAGGTGGTTGCATTGTTACTTTCTAAAGAGATGTGAAGAAAAACTTCAGAAGTGGCTAAGGAGGCTCTTGTGATTCATGGTAGACCCAAGGAGAAAGGGAAAAAGGACAAGAAAGCATAAAAGGGTAGATCCAAATCCCGTGGGAGATCTAAGTCTCATGGAAAGTCCAAGGCCCTATGTTGGAATTGCGGTAAATCTAGTCACTTCCATAAGGAGTGCAAGGAGGAGAAAAAGAAAAAGAAGAAAAGAATGATTCAAATTCTAACAATTCCTCACAAGATGATGGAGAATCTTTTATCACAGCCTTGGAAACACATGCATCTAAGGATGTGTGGCTAATCGACTCTGGTGCATCATTTCACATGACCTCACACAGAGATTAGTTTTCAAAGTATGAAGAATTTGATGGTGGGAAGGTGCCTAGGTGATGAGTCTCACCTAAAGATTGTTGGCCGTGGAAGAGTCTTGATTAGATTCCCTAATGGTTGAGTGAAGGGGATCAATGGTGTACTACATATCCCTGGTTTGGTATGAAACCTTCTTTCTGTAAGTAAACTGAATGATGTGGGTGTACAGGTTGTTTTCTTGAATGCAGGATGTAAGATGACTAGAGGAGCTATGGTGCTAGCTAAGGATGTTCGGATTGGCACTTTATTTCATCTTGATGCATGCATAGTTCAGTGCAATAGTGCCTCTGTTTCGAAGAATAGAGCTTCAAAGACTCCATCCTCACCATTGGAACCAACAGCCAAGAAGACTATTGCATCTGCTTCCGATGGTCGTGCTTTTTGGGTACCCAAGGGTGCTAATTCTATGGAGATGAAACTTCTAGCAGATAAGACAATGTTATGGCACCAAAGGCTTGGCCACATTGGTGAAAAGCGTTTGAGGACCCTGAAAAATAAAAACCTCATTGAGGGTATGAATGATTGCAACCTTGAGTTTGATTTTTGTGAACATTACATATATGGAAAAAAAATCATGTTCAATTTTATTCCAGTTCTCACAAATCTTCTGAGGTGTTGGATTTGATTCATTTTGATGTATTTGGTCCTGTTAATGTTCCTTCAATTTTGAAATCTATTTATTTTGTTTCATTCATTGATACTATAGTAGAAGGACATGGGTATATTTCCTTAGAAGTAAATCTAAAGTCTTTGTGAGATTCAAAGAGTTCAAAGCTATTGTAGAGGATCAAAATCATAGAAAGATTAAGAGTTTGAGGACTAATAACGGTGATGAGTTTTGTTTAGGATATTTCAATAAGTTTTGTAAAAAATAAGGTATTGAGAGGCACAAGACAACTCTGTATACCCCTCAGCAGAATGGAGTTGTAGAGAGGATGAATAGAATGTTGATGGAGAGGGCTAGGAGTATGCTAAGTGAAGCTAGCCTTGAACAAAAATTTTGGGCCGAAGCTGTTGCTATCATTTGTTACTTGATTGACAGGTCTCCTACATTGGTGCTTGTAAATATGACACCTATGGAGGTGTGGTCTGGTAAGAAGCCTTCATTAAGACACATTTAAGTATTTGGTTGTGAGGCATATGCACATGTACCTAAGGAGAAGAGGTCTAAGTTGGATAACAAGGTAGTAAAATGTATCTTCATCAGTTATGGTATTTGTGTGAAAGGGTACAAGCTTTGGGACCTAGTGGCTAAGAGAGTTTCGTATAGAAAAAGTGTGATCTTCAAATAGCTCAGTCCTTATTCTATTGTTCTATAGCTAGATAAAGAAGAAAAGAAAGATGACGTGGTTCAGCTTCCTCCCACCCTTGAGAAAGTTGAACCAAAGACATCTATTGGACCTAATGATGAGGAGAGCTCTAGTAGCTCTAAGAGTTCAGACGAAGCAGAGGAAGAACCTCAACCTCAACTTGTGAGAAGGTCCACGAGGATAAGGTGACAACCTAAAAGGTTTGGTTATTCATTGCATGGTTCCAGTTATTTTTTGCTTTGATTTCTAACGCTGATGAGCCTAGGACCGTAAGGGAGGCTATGTGTGTGAGTGATGCAAATTCTTAGAAAGAGGCCATGAAAGAAGAGATGGCTTCCTTGAAGAAAAATAATACTTAGAATCTGGTACCCTTGCCTAATGGACGTAATCCTGTTGGATGCAAATAGGTGTTCAAGAAGAAGTTTGGTTCATATGGCAATGTTGAGAATTTTAAGGCAAGGTTGGTCATGAAGGGGTACTCTCAGGTGGAGATAATTCACTATGGTGAGATTTTCTCTCCCATTGTGAAGCTAACATCTATTTAGTTCCTGTTATTTTGCAATAGAGTATGATCTAGAAGTGGAACAGATGGATGTGAAGACAATATTCCTTCATGGTGACTTGGAGGAGGAAATTTGTATGTCACAGCGAGAGCACTATGTGGTAAAAGGTAAATAAAATCTGGTCTGTAAGTTGAAAAAGTCTTTATATGGTTTGAACAAATCTCCTAGGATGTGGTACCAGAAAGTTGATGCCTTTGTGTTGAGTATTGAATTTATGAGATCGAAATCAAATCATTGTGTTTATTACAAGTTTGGCAATGATCGCATTCTCATTATTGCATTGTATGTCGATGATATGTTGTTCATTAGGAATGGTAAAAGTTTGATTTTTGATTTGAAGCCTCAGTTGTCTGCACAGTTTGAGATGAAAGATCTAGGGGTAGCTAGGTACATTTTGGGGATGGAGATCATAAGAGACAAAGCAAACAAAATTTTTTGGTTAGGCCAAAGTAAGTATGTTAACACTGTGTTGGAGAGATTCAGCATGGAAAATTGCAAACCTTTGACTATTCCTATTATGATGGGGACAAAGTTATCTATTACAGATTTTCCAAAGTCTCCTTCTAAGGTGGAGGATATGAGTAGAGTTCCTTATGCTAGTGTAGTTGGTAGTTTGATGTATGTGATGGTTTGTACAAGACTAGACATTGCCCAAGCAGTGGGAGTCCTTAGTTGATATATGGCTAATCCTAGACATGTACATTGGGATGTAATTAAGAGAGTATTCAGATATCTGTGGGGTGCTTCTGAGTATTCATTATGCTATCATGGTTATCCTACTAGTTCTCAACATTCTATAAGTATTCATGGATATGTGGATTTATATTGGACAGGTGACATTGGCAGCAGGAGATCCATCAGTGCTTATGTGTTCACTATGTTTGGTGGTACTATTAGTTGGATGAGTAAGTGGAAACCTATGGTCACTTTGTCCACGATAGAAGTAGAGTACATGGCAGCTACTCATGTGTGTAAGGAAGTCATTTGGCTTAAGAGGTTGTGTTCAAATATTGGTTTTGATGCAAGAGAGATTACTATTTATTGCGACAATCAGAGTGCCATTTGCTTAGCAAAGAATCCTACCTTCCATGTCAAAACAAAGCACATTGATGTTCAGTTTTATTTTATTCGTGATATGGTAGAAGATGGAAAGGTGATATTGGAAAAGGTTGACACTTTGAGAATGTTGTAGATGCACTGACAAAACCTGTGAGTACAGATAAGTTTAGATGGTGTTCAGAGTCTCTTGGCCCCTAGAAGCTAAATCATGTCATTCTATTGGCTCTTGAAAGGTGTTTGACAAGTGGGAGAATGTTGGGAATTAAGGTGTCTCAACCTTTGCAATTTCCTAGCATTTATTATGTAATTATATATTTATTTATTTGCCTAAATTATATTTAATATTGGTCATCTGGTTTTGTCACTTAGTGTGAGGTGGCATGTTTACATGTCATCTCACTTAGAAGGTGACTTGGATGGTCAAGTCAACATTTGAAGTGTCCCATTTTGTGGTAGAAGTCTTTTGCCATGTGTCATCATCTTTTGGGTGTTGTAAGAGGTCTATGATGCATAACAGTTATGACAAATTCCTATGATAGAATCTATGACATGAAAGAACCAAAAATAAAAGATTCTATGACAGGTGTGACAAGTGTCAAGAAGCATCTTTTCATGGAGAAGGTAGGAGCCCAAGCTTAACTATGATAAGTTATAAGAGAATCAGTTATTAATAGTTAGTTATGACATTCTCTTACAGATGTAAGTGTTGTCATATATGATAGATTTTATGACAATGTAAGAGCATTTGTCATACCTATTTTGGGCAAATTTGGGCGCCCAAGTTTGGGGATTATAAGGGATAAAAAGGAATCTCTTACAAGTGTCATTTGCATGTTTTATGGTAATGCAAGAGGGTTCTCCCCTTTTGATAAAAACACAAACAATTCACTCACAAACTAACAAAATAGAGATGCTCTGTCAAAATAAACCAAACTCAGATTGCAACACCACAAAATCTTAATTTTATTTTATTCAAATGCTCACAAGTATAGAAATCATAATTCAGATTTGCAAGTTTAGTCAAAACCAGATTACACAATTTAATTCTACAAATTCTTCACTATGCAAGGCAATTTTAATGCAATTATATAGATTTCTATTCTCTTTCAACTTATCTCTGCAATATCAATTCACATTTCTTTGTTATGTTGCTCCAGTTGACTCTTCTCTGCACTCATTCCCTCATTCCATTGTTCTTTCTCCATTCATATGTTGTTCTTCAATGCCTAGCAAGTTGGAAGTTTGTTTTCCTTTGCAAATGTCAACCATGAATCTTCTCCAATCACTTTTCTCCTCTGTTGCACACTTCTTAATTATGTTTTCCTCTGTTTTGTAGCTAATTACCCCCTCTTTTCAATTCATTTCTCTCACTGATTTTGTTGTTCTTGTCTTTCTATCTGAAAACTAAATTCCTTCTCTCTCTGGCAGCGAATTCAACACCAATTTCTTCAATTTCTATATCATCTTTCTGGGTAGCGAACCTTTTTATGTTCATTGGCAGCTTGGGCATTGCAATTCTTAGATTTTTTTAGAGCTTTCCTCTGTCTTTTTAAAAAAATTTCTCCTCTAAAACTTGTGTTCAGCCATAGTTAGTGTCCTTTAAAATCCCATGCTCGGTCTTTCATAGTGAGCATCTGAAATTTGTCTTCCTTTTTTATTTGCTCTCAAATAGTGTTTAAAAATGATTGTCATTTTGACCCCAAAAGAGGCATTTAGTTTCTCTTTTAAAAATCAACAATTAACTTATCATATAACTCCCTCTTGGACGCCTTATACAAAATGGTTTGATTGAAACATCAACTACATTAAGTAATATTGCAAATCCATGGTTTTTTTATATTCTTGAGAATTTATAGAAATAATTTTGAGAAAAAATTACACTCTACGACTTCGACAATGTGCAAAATCGGGTGCCGCATGCGAAAAATCAAACTTCTCAGAATTGAAATAAAATTGGTGAGTAGGCTAAGAATAATGTACCAAGGTCCTCTACAAAATTATTTTGATCCAAACTTCCAGAATTAGGAGATATTACACTTTCTGTAAACTAATGACACACTTTCGGCATTAACGACACAAATTTCTGGCATTAATTTCTCCCAAACAGTGAAAGATATGACTTTGATTCTTTTTGCACATTCAAGATGGTACCTCCAAGAATGCCCCTAGAAAAGGATTCTACTCTAGCTCTTATGGATCT
Source organism: Cunninghamia lanceolata (assembly GCA_027924645.1). NCBI lineage: Eukaryota > Viridiplantae > Streptophyta > Pinopsida > Cupressales > Cupressaceae > Cunninghamia > Cunninghamia lanceolata. The sequence goes on from BSBN01000197.1 coordinate 1,471,700, forward strand.
TTGGGAATAAATTTCACAAAACTACCTGTAGAGTGTCAAAACTGTGAACCAACGAAAGTTTGACTCTTGCAATTCTGTGTCGACTTTGAAGTTCTATGATGCTGAGAGATGCCAATGACTACCAAATCAAATCAAAACTAAAATTCAAAGCTAAAAATGTTTTTGGGTGATGCCGACTGCCAATCCACCCGGATGCTCCTGCATAAGACACGTCGAGTAGGAAGTTTGTGAGCATACACTCACAAACGTGGAGTTGAATGGTAGGACCATTCTTCCAAATTGCAAGCAATTTGTAGCAAACTCCATCGCTGAAATATGTACACCATAAAGTTGCTCTTTTTTCCTCTTTTTCCAACATCTCGTCGAAATAAGATTCACACTCATCCAACAAATTTGCACTCTCTTCATCCTTCCTCTCATGAATTTGCATCCACCATACATCGTCCTCCTCCAATGATTCTCTCCATTCCTATCCTCCTTCATGGGATCCAACCCACCATTATCAATCGTCCACCTTCACCAAATAATATCGCTACTCTTCTCCTCTTCCATGGGCTTTGTTCCACCAAACTCTGACCACTTTGACTAAATTCCCTCATCATACACATCACAATCTGTAACATATACATACAAATTTGCCCCTACATCTTCATGGAAATCAACAATTCCATCTACTCTTCTCCATACTCCTCAACCCTCAACATGGAAAATGAATGAAAATAAATTTCATCACAAAACACAAGACACTTTACCTCTTCTTTCTTCACTGCAATATTTCTTTCATCGTCATCTTCAGCTGGAACCTTCATCCACTCATCCTTCGCTATGAGGTTTGCATCTACCCCATTTCCTTCCATCATCATCCCCATGTTGTCAATTGTTGTACCAAGTTTTCCATTTGTAGCATCTTCCACAACCTCTTCAAACAAACATGTGATAGCTGCATACAAGTATGCATCTCCATTTATTCTCTTTCCCATCTATTTGTAACTCCTTATCCACATTAGTAACAAACAAATTCCCATCAATTTCTTCTTCACAAAATTTAGAAAAATTAGAAGTTACCTCTTCATTGTTCGTTGTTGCAGCATTACTCTTATGTTGGCAACATATGCAGGATGATGAAAAGACTAATGAGCATAACTGTAAGTAGTGTTGTCATTGATGGAAACAAAGGGTAAAGATACAGTGGTTTGGAGATTACCAACACAGGTTAAATATAGTGAAAGATAGTGGCATCAAAGAGTAAAGGCATTGTAGTATGGAAAGTGGTAACCAGGCATAAGGAGATAGTTGGGTTGGTTCAGAGAGTGGAAACAAGTGTAAAGACAAGAGTGTGTTGGTCTAGAAAGAGACAAAGAAAAGAGAAAGGATTCAATTGTAAGTGTATTGATAGTATTGACAGTAACTAAGTCTGATATGAAAATGAATACATCTAAATGTGGGTCCGGAGAAGCTACCAAGTGCAAAATGAAGGAGAATATGCCTAAATACATTGTCTTTCCATTTTGGTGTTCCACAATCAGACACAGCCCATTGAGGATTTTTCTAAGGCATTTACAGTACAAAACTTATGACAGAGTCACTATATTTTATTCCACATTCCTTCACCATGAAGAATTTTGATATGTGGTTGTAAGGAAATGTTGATGCATATTAAAGGTGTGTAATTCCAAAGTTCCAACTCTTGAAGTCCTCTAGAATGAAAGTTAGAGTTGATAGAGTATTGCACTCTATATCAACAATGTATTGATAGTGCAAGTTACACAGTGGGACACTCCGCATTCCATCATAGATGAATACCTTGTTTTGCAGATTTGAGGATAGGGTTATGAATGCTAGAAGTATGGTTTCCCCAAGTGGTAAGCAATTTTGTGGTCCGCATTTTCTTCTGTTAACTAACAGTTGGTTCATGTCATTGATGCTTTACCAGTTGAGCCAACCCAATAAGTTCTATGTGTTACAGATGTTGAGTATGTATCGATCTCCTATGTGGGTGATATTTTAGGTCCATGCCGACCTATCTTAGTGTGTTACACATTTTGGTTCCCTCCGCAAGGTGTTATGAAGTATGTTTTTAGCCGACGGGTTAAGGAGGCATAGTGTACATACTCAGGCCAACCTAATTAGTGTTTTGGTTGATTGCATCAAATTCTTGTGCGAAGGTGTGTGTGTGTGGTGTAAAGTGAAATAGTGTGTGGAGGTAAGAAAAGTCTGATGCAGAGTAAGACAATTTGAGTTTGTGGTGAAGATGAAGTGTGTAAAATCAATTTTATGAGCTTCAATGGAATTGTATCCTCAGCATTAATCAGATGCATTGTTAATTGTTCATTTTGGCAGTGAGCCACCCCTTCTATCTATTTCTTTTCAGAACAGTGAGTCCTTGACAGTGATCCACCTGCAGTGAGCATTCTTTCTTTTGGGTAGTGAGCCTCTTGTAATCGGTTTTTCTATTAATATGTGTGTGTGGGTGGGGAGGGGGGGGGTAATCCTCATCGTGGTTTTTCCCTTGTTGGGTTTTCCATGTAAAAATCTAGTGTTCATGTGTGATATGCTTTAATGATTGATTTCATGCTTTCCTTTCTTAATGCAAGTTAAACATGCTATGTGAAATGAATGTTTAAATGGTTAAGTGGTTTCAAAGAATACTGATTCACCCCCCTCTCAATATTCTGGATGTTCAACATCTTAGCTGCCCCATTCATCTCCATCAAGTGCTCACTCAAACTAAACAATTCTTCTATCCTCTCACTTTATTCTTCAAGCAAATTATACTCCTCAACAACAACCAAATCTGCAACATCCTCATAGAAATAGAAATCTTGCATGTATCTACCTCCTTCTTGTCCTTTATCCTCTACTATATTCATCATTTGAAACAAATCAAACTCAAAATTATCAAATTGTACCTCATTTATTTTCATTGTTCCAATTTCTTTGCCTTCATTTTATGCTGCACCTTTCATCTCTTCATGGTCTCCTCTCCAATCTCTTTCAAGCATCTGGTTTATTTTCTTCATCTTCTCTTTCCATAGGAGATCATTCTCTTATTCATCCACTTGCTTGTCAAACCTAGGGCCTTCCAACTTTGTTATTTCTATCTCTACATCTGCTGCAACTTTCCACTCCTCAGTTGCAAGTTTGTTACCTTCTTCTATCTTCGTATCCTCCAAAGGATCTATTGTTGTTGCTGCTACGTCAATTCCATCTTCTTCATCTATGTCTTTCAAAAGACATACCTCTACTGCAATCTCCAATGCTTCCACTCTTCTCATTCCTTCATGAATGATCTCTTCTTCACATCATTGTCCCACATAGTTCATGCCCTTCCATGGGTCCTCTATTGCACTTTCATGTTTAACCTCTTCTTTTCTTTCAAAATAGCATGCTACAGTTGAATGTTCCTTTTTCTCTCTTTTCTCTCCTTGTTTCATCTCTTTTTTTATTTTCTTTCATTTTGGAATGTATGGGCTGCTCCCATATGCTCTTCTTTCCATGCCCCTTCTACCAAAGGGCTGCAACTCTTCTTCTTCTCCTTTGCAACCTTGGTTGCAATTTCCTCTCTTCCCTCTCAATCCTTTTACACAAGGATCTCTTCTTCTTCATTCTTCATATCTGCTGCCATTTATTCTTGCTTCTTTTCATCCTTATCTTTGATGCCTTTTTCATGACATGTCTTTGTTGCAAACTCATCCTTCTTACCCTTGTCACACTACATAGCTTCCAATTGGTCACATTTCTCCAACAACCTGTCAATTCTCGCTATCTTTTCAATCATCTCTCTAAGGAATCTGTACATTCTCTAGCCATCCCATATGACTAGCTTCCACATATATATTTTCATCCTACTCACTGCAATCTTTTACATTACCCTGCAACAAAACTCTCACCACTATCCTCTACCCAACAAGATTCTACAAGATGTACCTCTCCAAGACCTCTTCTACCCACTTCCTCTCAGTGGAAGAAGTCTGCACACCTTCTACCCAGCTTCATCTATGTTGGAGGACAACCAACATGATTTTCATAGAATCAACTCTCTCACGGCTTCACCGCTTCACTCTTCACCAATCTTCACGCCTCTTCACCCATAGGTCCTAGTGCATATTCTGTACTCTCAAGATCCCCTGCTCTAGTACCACTTAATGCAAGAGGGTTCTCCCCTCTTAACAAAAATACAAACAATTCACTCAAAAACTAACAAAATAGAGATGCTCTGTCCAAATAAACAAAACTCCTTGCAACACCACAAAATCTTAATTTTATTTGATTCAAATGCTCACAACAAGTATAGAAATCATAATTCAGATTTGCAAGTTTAGTCAATACCATATTACACGATTTAATTTTACAAATTCTTCACTATGCAAGGCAATTTAATGCAATTATGTAGATTTCTATTCTCTTTCAACTTATCTCTGTAATTTCAATTCACATTTCTTTGTTTCCTTGCTCTGGTTAACTCTTCTCTACACTCATTCCCTCATTCCATTGTTCTTTCTCCATTCATCTGCTATTCTTCAACGCCTAACAGCTTGGAAGTTTGTTTTCCTTTGCAAATGTTAACCAAGAATCTTCTCCAATCACTTTTCTCCTCTGTTGCACACTTCTTAATTTTTCCTCTGTTTTGTAGCTAATTACCTCCTCTTTTCAATTTATTTCTCTCACTAATTTTGTTGTTCTTGTATTTCTATCTAAAAATTTAATTCCTTCTCTCTTAGGTAGTGAATTCAACACTAATTTCTTCAGTTTCTATATCATCTTTCTGGACAACGAACCTTTTTATGTTCATCTGTTATGTCCCGATATTAAGGCATTATTTAAATTAAAGATTTAAACATCATGATAAAAGATGGTGAAGTTACTTTCGTGAAATACGGTGTTTAGTCAATTTGAATAGAAATAATTACGTATGTATTAATATCTAATACATATAAATAATATTATTATATAAATAATCTAAATATAATATGTAATATATATTATTAAATTATATAAAAATAAATATAAATAATAGATATAAATATTAGTAATTTAAATATTATTATAATTATTATAATATAATATATTAACACTATAAGTATATATATAAATAAATATATATATTTACATATACTAAATATATTTGCATATACTATATAATATATAAAATGATGTACATTTTAAAGCAGCAGTGAATCTAACCAAACAAAATATATATTAGAAGGTAATGCAAGTGAATTTAAGTAAGGGCTATGGCAGCATGGATGAACATAGACCTATCAATGATTATGTATTGGTCAAAGGCAGCGATCACATATTAAGGAAATTGTTACATAAAGGTTGCGATCTAATAAGAGTAGCGATTGTTACAAGGGGGCATCACCCTTCAAAGGGATGCCTCACTTCATAATGATATAAAAGTAAGGTTAGTGTGAGGGAGAGTAGGGAGAATATATAGAGATTTAATAATATATATACAGATATTTCTGAATATGTGTTTTTAGGCAAGCAAGTGAATAATATATTTCTGAATATATATATATATATATATATGAATTAATATTCAGATCTGCATAAGTATAGGAAGGATCATATAGAAATATAAATCAATCACCCTCACATATATATAATAGCATATTGGAATTATCAATCAATAAGTCATATAAATGTTATGTCATAAAATTTCCCCCTAGGACTTTTACCTCCTAATTTTAGCTCCCAGGTCCCTTAATTTTGATCATGCATCTTAGAAATGAATCCTGAGACAAAATGCCCTAAAACCCATGACAAATGGGAATAGGGGACATTGTAGAGATTAACCTTGTCCTAAAATTGGTCCTAGGACAAGGGCGCTCATGCCCTTGCCCTACCTTATTTTGGCGGGGTCCCAAATTTGAATGTCAGTTGGAGACCGTTAAAAGGTGTCTATTGCCGAAATCTTAAGTTTGAATTATGAAATTAAAGTGGGAATGCATATATAAGCATGTTTAGGACTTCATTTGTAAACTAGAAGATGATTATGATTTTTGGTGTACTTATGATTTTAGAGCATTCAAGACATTATTGTGTTGCAGAGCAGACTTGTGTTGTTGTTGTGTTTGTTATTGCAGATTTATCTTCATCTTCTCATGTTGTGAAAGATCTTCATCTATTTGCGAGCTACACCTCCGAGGTGATATCTATTTGTGCTTCAATCAATCATTTATCAATTTGTTTTTTCCTCTATCCTACAAGTATACACATTCTTTATCTAACAACGGTCTTGGAAGGCTTGAATGCCATTCCGGGGCTTGATCGAGGCAAGCTCCTAAACACCACAACCCCTAACCCCTCTTCTTGTGATTGCAGGTGATAGGTGTTGTATCGCAAAGAGTGAAGTTGCAGAGGACTATGGTAGAGCATAAGGAATCAAGATATGAAGAAAAAGGAGGGAAATAGCTCAGGAAGGGCTTGGGTGCCCACTCTTTTGCTCCTCTGTTTCATGTCACGAAGAATCTTTGAATTGGTACAATCAATGTAGGAAAAGATCCTGAAGCCCTTAGAAAAAGAAATACCTTGGGCTTGGGCGCCCACTCTTTTGCCCCCAACTTTTCTATATTCTGGAACTCAAAATTTGGTATGTATCTTATCTATATTTAGTCTATCTTTGTGTGAGCATTTATCAGGGTTCATCCATTTGTTTATGATTTTGCATAATTAGGGTTTTAAGATAAATCAGACTAAAATTAAGACATTAATCAATCAATTACAAATTTCCCTATAATTACAAGTGACAACCAACCTTAGATGAATCCTCTTGCAAAAGTTGTGATTCAACTCAGTTAAATGACCTTGAATGTGTGTAGTGAAAGGAGGATCTAGCTAAATCATTCAATCCCATCTCCCCCTTTTCCCTACATAACATTTTGGTGAACCCATGTTTTTTTTACATTTTGCACCTTGCTGAGTGTTGTACTTCAGATTTGCATTCATTCATTTCATTGTCATCATATTGCATTTGAAAATCTATAAAAAAAAAATTGAACATTTTGAAAAAAATCAAGCATTCTAGGCTTGCATTTTGACATAGTTTACATTATTTTCATTGCATTTCATTTAATAATTTAAATTTATGATATTTGCATCAAATCTGATATAAATTATAGTAGTACATCATCCTATAATCATTTGCATTGCATTTTCATACTTCATTTGTTAAAATTTACTTAAAATTGTGCATTTTTCATATAACCTAGTCTTTACAATAGCTAGGGTTTGTGGTTAAAATCTTGTTTTAGATTTTACTACTCTTTTAAACACTCTTTCAAATCTGATTTTGGACTCTAGTGTTACTTCATTGTATGTATTTGCATCTTACTTAGAACATTTATATTGAAAAAATTGAAAAAATCAAGCATTTTAGGTCATAAACAAGCATAGTTTTGCATCTACTTCCTTGCATAGGTGTTAAAAAATATTTTAAAATCTGATCTTGCATTCATTTGAAAACATACATACATTTCTCATTTAAAAATTGCACATCATTTTGTACTTTTGCTTGAAAACTTGCATACTTTACATTACATGGCTTCTCATCCCAACAATAATGCTAGGGTTCCTCCTAGGTCTTATTTGAAAAGAAAGGCTCCTAAACCTAAAATAACATTCACACCTCATGATAAGACAATGGGAGATATTGAAGGACCTCTCTATATTACAGTGAATGTAATGGAGGTTCCTGTGCATGGAACACTTATGGATCCTAATTGCATGACAAATCTAGCAACAGAAGAGTTCCTTTTCTCACATGAGTTGATACAATAATCTTATGAACCTATGGATATAATGATTAAGACACATACTAGAGCCTTTATTCCTACTTTTGGGAAGATATCCTTATTGTTTACGGTATATGATAAAGTCGTGGAACAATTATTTGATGTCATCCCTTCATCTGATCTCTTCCACATAAAATTAGGACATCCATGGCTCAAGGCTATGAAGGTTGTCCCCTCAACAATTCACAAATGCATAAAATTCCTTTTACATGGACAAGTATCCACTATTCATTGTAACACATGGCAGCCCTTAGTTACTCAAAATAACTTTACTCTTGATTACTTTTGGCCACGACCTGATAGAGAACCTGACCCATGAAGAGATCAACTTTTCTTAGCATACAGATGATACAAAGAAAAACTAACATTAGAAGAACTTCCTAGATCGAAAGGTAAGGGACTCTATGTTGAGGTTCCTCCTCTGTCATCCTTACAAGGATCGGGAGGTACTCGTGGAAAACAAAGCACTTCATCAAAGCAAATTAGATTTGAACAAGCTTCCTCCTCTAAGATACAAAAACCTATGGAGAAACATGAGACTCCTTTTGGAGATATAAGCAATAAAACAAAAAGGAATAGACAAGCAAGAGAAAGGAGGAAGAGAAGGCAAGATTTTGCCCAATGAAATGTACTTCAACAAGAAAACATTCCACCTAACATTGAACCAAACAAACAAAAACTTAAAGAAAAAGAGATTAAGTATAAGGACAAATGTTGGGCTATTGTACCTTATGTACCTCTTTCCTCTAATATTCAAGATTGGGAAGATGATGATTTGCTTGTCGACAACCTCTAGTTCAGTTGTGCTACAGGTAAGTATTTCTAACCTTGATGGCCACCTATGTCGTAGCATTATTTGCTTGTTTATGTGACATCCCTTCTTGTGTTGTGTTCCCCCCATGATGTGTTATGTGTCGCTTAGGCCTCCTTGGATGACCCTTGATACTCTTGTAAGGTCGAGGATACCAGGAGACTGCCTCTGTTGTGACCATTCTTCTATTTCTATCATCACTCTTTTATTCTGCTTCTCTCCTATTTTATTGTTGTGTGTTGTGTCTTAGGGACATAGCATTGCGGTTGATGACCTAGGGACATCCTCCTACATGATTGTTCCTAAGACATTTGTTCTCCTCTCTCATTTTATTGTTTACCTTCTTCTAGTGATTCTATCTAGTCATTAGATGACAAAAAACAAACAACTAACTGATATGGACCGTGTGTCCCTTCAGCAAGCAATGCAAAAATAAACCTAGTCTATATATGAAGACGGGGTTGATTTATATATCTGACGCTTGGATAATAGAATCACTCTGTGTGATACTTGATGTTGTCTTATCTTTCTAACAAATCATAACAATACATCTGCTCCGTGCACTTTGATTGTTTGGTGTCTTGCCTTGTTGTTACACTCGGTTCTAAGATGCCTGCAGTATAAGCCCAATGACTCTACTCATATTTGAACCATTTGTGTAGCCTTGGATTCTTTTTTTTCATGCATAGCTTTCATGTTTTGCTTAGATTAAGATGTGTTTGTGGGAACATTCAACAATCGTGAGCACATGTCACCTTGGGGGGCATGGGCTTTGCGAAAGTTCTTGTTCCCTTGTGTGTTTTCTCTTTACCTTAACGTGCTTGATATCGATACACAACATCAACCACCTTAAGGTGGGGGGAATATATAGGGTAAGATGTCTGATGATTTTGGTACTAACAAAGCATGTTTGTAATCCCTTTGCAAAGACAGGATGTTGTATCACTGACGCGAGTGCACATCTTTATTCTATTTTGCAATCAAAAAGCCCTCTGTGGATGCATATCCTTTTATTCAAAAGCCCTATGTGGAGGTGGGGATGGTGTATCTCTTGAGCTAGTGCACATCATTTTTTATTTCAAAAGTCCTCTGAGTAGGCAAGGTTGGATCTGAGACTATCCTCCCTTAAGCGTGTCTTTGGCAGTTGTTGTGGCATAAGCCCAACCGTCAGGTGTGCCTGTAGTGTGTTTGAGATGGTAGGAACTTATCAATAAGCTCCTTCCATCACCTTTTTTGTCATGTTTAAGATGTATAGTATGTCTTTGGCATACTATACAGTGCTCATGTTTTCTATGTGTCTTCCATATTCTTTCCCTGTGTGTAGTTTCAAGGGTGTGGTGAAATGCCCCTCCTACACTCGGGCTTTGTATGGCATGTTTTCTCCCAGGAATAGTCTCAAGGGTGTGGCGAAATGCCCCTCCTATGCTTTGGCTTTTGTATGGCATGTTTTCTCTCAAGTGTAGTCTCAAGGGTGTGGCGAAATGCACCTCCTACACTTTGGAATTTGTTTGGTGTGTCTTCTCCCCCATATGTAGTTTCAACGGTGTGGCAAAATGCCCCTCCGACATTTTGGGTTGTGCGTTGCATTTTTACTTTCTACGCATTTATATATATATATGGAAATGAAAAAGAAATATCACTGTATTCATCATGTTTTGTGTGTCTTCAATACTGTCTTCTTCATGTTTTTCATTCATGTTACTATCTTCATTGTGTTTGGCATGTATGCGATGTGTTTTCTCTAATGTCTACTTGAGACTGGGGGCTAGAAATAGTTCCTCAATCTTTGTGTATGCATTAGCTTCAACTGCCTGGCGTGTTTGTTGTGTTTTGACCATACTTTAATACATATATGGGTCGTAAGATCATACATACATTAAAGTGGGGGCTAAATGGTATGTCATAAAATGTCCCCCTAGGACTTTTACCTCCTAAGATTAGCTCTCGAGTCCCTTAATTTTGATCATGCATGAAACCCATGACAAGTGGGACATAGGGGACATTATAGAGCTTAACCCTGTCCTAAAATTGGTCCTAGGACAAGGGCACCAACGCCCTTGCCCTGCCCTATTTTGGCATGGTCCCAAATTTGAATGTCGGTTGGAGACCGTTAAAAGGTGTCTGTTGTCAACATCTTAAGTTTGAATTACGAAATTAAAACGGGAATGCATATATAAGCATGTTTAAGACTTCATTTGTAAACTAGAAGATGATTATGATTTTTTGGCGAACTTATGATTTTAGAGCATTCAAGGCATTCATTGTGTTGCAGAACAGACTTGTGTTGTTGTAGTGTTTGTTATTGCATATTTGGCTTCATCTTCTCATGTTGTGAAAAATCTTCATCTATTTGCGAGCTACACCTCTGAGGTGATATCTATTTGTGCTTCAATCAATCATTTATCAATTTGTTTTTGCACCTGTCCTACAAGGATACGCACTCTCTATCTAACAACGTTGTTGGAATACTTGAATTCCATTCTGGGGCTTGACGGAGGCAAGATCCTAAACACCACAACCCCCAACCCCTCTTCTTTTGATTGCAGGTGATAGGTGTCAGATATTGAAGAGTGGAGTTGCAGAGGACTGTGGCATAACATAAGGAATTAGGATCTAAAGAAAAAGGTAGGAAATAGATCAGGGAGGGCTTGGGTGCCTGTTCTTTTGCCCCTCAGTTTCGTGTCACGGAGAATTTTGAAAGTGGTGCAATCAATGTTGGAAAAGATCCTGAAGCCCTCAGAAAAAGCAGTACCTTGGGCTTGGGCACCCACTCTTTTGCCCCTGACTTTTTCATATTTCAGAACTTGAAATCTGATATGTATCTTATTTGTATTTAGTCTATCTTTGTGCGAGCATTAATCAAGTTTTGTTTGTTTGTTTAGGATTTTGCATAATTAGGGTTTTAAGCTAAATCAGACTAAAATTAAGACATTAATCAATCAATTCCAAATTTGCCTATCATTATAAGTGACAACCAACCTGTAGATGAATCCTCTTGTAGAAGTTGTGATTCAACTCGTTTAAATGTCCTTGAATGTGTGTAGTGAAAGGAGGATCTAGATAAATCATTCAATCCCATCTCCCCCTTTTCCCTACATAACAATAAACAATTGTGACACAACAAGATGATATATTGCCATCCATTAATTGAACTATATTTATTGATCAAGAGGTACTTATAATTAATTATCTTATTCAATTACAAGAAAGCTATGTTGGGTTGCATAGGAGTATAAAGGCAAGTAGGAAGGTTGGTCCTTCTAGTTCACGAGATATGATAGGTGGGAAGCATGCCCCCATCATGCTCTCATCAAGTCATGTTAAAGGGATGATAGGTGGGAAGTATGCCCCCATCATGCCCTCACCAAGAGATGATAGGTAGGAAGTGTGCCCTCCATCATGCTCTTGTCAAGATGTGATAGGTAGGAAGTTTGCCCTCCATCACACTCTTGAGCCTTGAGCTTGATCTTGGTAGGGTGTGTTGCCAAGGTGGACATAAGAGGTGATAGGTAGGAAGTGTGCCCTCCATCATACTCTAACTTGTGAGTATTCCTATGGGACCCATCATAGGATCGGCTTGAGGATTGGATAACTATATGTTGAACTAAATATTATTTATGCTATATCATTAATTATGATGTATTGATTTCATTACTATATTCTAATTTATTGATCTTTAATATTGCTAATGTCCCTTTCTAGTAGTTATTCTTGTGTGCATGTTAAGAAATCAAGAGTATCCTGAAAGGGGACATTACATCATTGGCAACTTGGGCACTGTTATTCTTGGAATTTTTTGGTGCCTTCCTCTATCTTTTTTTAATTTTTCTCCTCTAAAGCTTGCACTCAGCCATAGGTAGTGTCCTTTGAAATCCCATGTTTGGTCTTCCATAGTGAGCATCTCAAATCTACCTTCCTTTTTTTTTAATTTTCTCCCAAATAGTGTTTAAAAATTATAGTCATTTTGATCCCAAAAGAGGCATTTAGTTTCTCTTTTAAAAATCAACAATTACCTTATCATATAACTCCCTCTTGGATGACTTATACAAGATGGTTTGATTGATTGAAACATCCACTACATAAAGTATATTGCATATCCATGGTTTTGTTATATTCTTGAGAATCTGTAGAAATAATTTTGAGAAGAAATTACACTTTACGACTTCAACAATGTGCAAAATCGGATGCCACAGGCAGAAAAATCAACTTCTTAGAATTGAAAGAAAATTGGCAAGTAGGCTCGGAATGATGTCCCAAGGTCCTTTGCAAAAGGATTTTGATCCAAACTTCTAGAATTAGGAGATAATAAACTTTTCGTAAACCGACGACACACTTTTGGCATTAACGTCACAAATTTATGGCATTAATTTCTCCCAAACAGTGAAATATGACTTTGATTTTTTTACACATTGAATATGGTACCTCCAAGAATTCCCTTGCAAAAGGATTCTACTCTAGCTCTTACGAATCTTTGGGAATAAATTTCACAAAACTACCTGTGGAGTGTCAAAACTGTGAACGATGAAAGTTTGATTCTTGCAATTTTGTGTCGACTTTGAAGTTTTGTGATGTCGAGAAATGCCAATGACTACCAAATCAAATCAAAACTAAAAATCAAACCTAAAAATGTTTTTGGATGATGTCGACTGCCAATCTGCCTAGATGCTCCTGCATCATATGGCCTTGGAAATTGGGCCAAATGGATTAGGACGAGATTCTTTGTTGACTTGCTCTAGAAGCTACCTCCATTCCCAATACTTCTTTATATATACATGTGCTTGGAGTTGGAGTTATATAGTTGATTTGCAGGTACTGTTATGTTGCTATAATTGCTCCAGAATACTACATAGTGGTGAACTCCTGGAAGAGCTTGGCTCTGCAATTATATTGTAATCAAACTTTGTTTACCGAATAATACATTGGGTTGTGCTTTGGAGTGTGGGGTTTTTTACCTGAAAAGGTTTTCCCCGTGTATATTCTGTGTTGTGGTATTGTTGTTTATGTTTCATATTTGTATATCTTCTTCTATGTTACTATAAAGATTGAAAATTTTGCATATCTCTCCCCTCATTAGATTAGTTTGGGAATCTATTCTACATACCTTGCTTCCTTTCAAGTTTCACCTCTTCATGCAATCATTTTAATTTAGGAAATAACTTTTTAGTAGTTAATGACATTTCATCACTTAATATAGGATTTTTCCAACCTTCATTAATTGTTTCAATTGTGTCCATGGAAAGATCTTTAAACATGTTTTAAACTTCTTTTGTACTCTTCTTATTTTCTTGTAGATTTAAACTTCTTGTCATTTTATTATTTTGTAATCCCACACTTTTACTCACAACATTGTCTAAATATTCTACACTAAAATCTAGGGGTTTCAATTTTGGTAAAGTGGTTAGTAAACCCTCAAATCCATCAATAACTATAATTATTAGGTTAGACAAATCAGGTTCCAACTATGGTGTATGAGTCAAAATTTTGAATGTGAAAGCACCCCTACTTCCACACCCTCCTAATGACTCTTTAAAGTACCACATATTCTTCAATATGTTTTGTCAGTCTTGATAGGAGTTTTGTTGCTTTTTCAATATGGATATTTAGTTGCTTAAGTGCTCCTTTATTTGGACACTCAATTGTTAATTGATCCTTTGTCTATGCAATCTCAATGTTTATGTATAATTCTCATGTTCAGCTTGAGCCCATATGGTACACTCATTTGTAATCACTTCCTCTAGTGGTGGGTTTTCATTCTTCTACTTGTCCTTACTATTTTCAACAACAACCCCCTATTATGCACTCTACATCCTCCTCAGTTTCAACATCATTATCAATAATAGCCCTCCTAATGTGCTCTAACTCAACTTCCCTAACCTTTTCCATCCTTCTATGGTATCTTTCTTGTCTCTCCTAAATTTGTTTTAGTCTATTGTCTTCCATGTTCATTTCTATTGCCAACTTAATCTCCTCTATAATTTCTCTACTTATTGTTATCTCATTTCCCCATGGGTGTTTACTGCTTTGGTATTTCAGTAATCCTTGTATCCATCCCTAATGGCTTATTCTTATCCTTGTTCTAGTGGTCATATCTATTTGGAGATCCCTTTCAAGATCCCATCCCTTTCCAATTTCCATTTGATAAGTGCCTAACTCCCTCTCACAAGGCTAGAACCTAGATAATCCTACCACAAACCATAAAATATCATTTCTCCTTATTTGTGTCCCCTCCTTGTTGACTCCTTTACTATCATAATTGATAAATTTGTTTATCTAATTTTTTCCTTTACCACTTTACCAGGGTCCCAGCAATAGAACCAAAATGTTAGCAAGAATGAATGCACATCAGAGATTTGAGTACAAAGTTACTTGAATGTTGTATTTATACCCTAGTATTAGTGATAAGAGGAAGATCAACGGTTATGCAGTGAGTTATAGAAGGTTGCGGTAGGAAAGAACAATATAAATTTACAATATGCATACATTCACATACACATTATATATCCATTAGATCATCATGCAGTATATTGTATTCATCATATACAAATTGGATATAGAATTTGTCTTCACTTTAGTCTTCTTCCTTTCATTACATCTCATGTCATATCCTATTTCATTACATAATTGCATGTCTATCTCATTTCTTCTAGCTATCTTTTTATCTTCTCTTACATATTACATCTTTGAGTCCTTATGTATGTACATCAAAAAGTGTGTCTCTTATTCATGTTATGACCTTTGGATGTCTTGGTGGTTTGCTAAGCGTGTTGCATCTCCTTTGTGGTGGATGTATCTTGCTATAAATTCATCATTGTCCTACCAACAAAGTTACACATTACAACGAATAATAAAATAATTAGGAGGTTTTGGTAAGACCATGAAAGAGATGACATATTAAGAGAAGATTTCATGAGGTCGCAATTCAAGAGAGGGAACAACAAGAAAGGTGTTATTAGCATACTTGTGGTGGCCAACCTTGTTTAAAGATGCCAACAAGTATGCGCAAAGACATGTAATGTGTGTCAAAGGATAGGAAGGCCTACCACAATGGATGAGATGCCCTTTTGGATAGTTTTGGCATAATTTCCATTTGAGAAATAGGCAATAGATTTTATTAGACCCATAGAACCTCCATCTCATAAGTCCCATGCTAGATTTACCATAACCAATATTGAATAGCTCATCAAATGGGTGGAGGTTGAAGCAACCAAGGATTGTATAGCAAAAATTGCCACCAAATTCATCTATGAAAATATTTTAACATGGTTTGGTTGTCCAATTAGTATCACTAGTGACCAAGGTAAACATTTCGTTAATAAACCAATTACAAAATTACTAGAGAATTTCATGGTAACATGTAACATAAGCAACTCTGATCACCCTAAGGCTAATGGGGCCAATGAGGCCTTTAATAAGATATTGGGCACCACATTAACAAAAATGTGCAACAAGAATGCAACAAATTTGGTTGTCACGATACCAATTATTTTATGAGCTTATAAGACCACATATAAAATATTAACAAAGAATTGCCCCTTCTAGGTAATGTACGAACTTGATGCTACCTTTCCTATATAGTATATGGTACCTAACCTAAGGTTGGCAAGCAAACTAAGATTGATCGAAGATGAGTCAATCAAGGAGAGATTATTGCAACTAGAAAATTTACATGAAAAGAGATTATTAAATGTGTGTAACCAAACTCGGGAAAAGAGATACCAAAAGGTCTTGCATGATAAGAATATCAAGAACTAAACATTTCAAATTGGTGATACTATCTTGTTGTATGATAGTTGGTTCAAGAAACTTGAAAAATCAAAAATGTGGTGGTTGGGTCCCTACAAAATTGTCATTATCATGTTGAAGATGACATGTTGAATGCATATGTAAATGGGGCAAGACTAAAACATTATCATGTGAGAGATTGAAGGATGGATTCAACCTACATGGAGTTGGGTACAAGTAGAAGTACCTTGTAAATTATGTATATTAAGGTATAATAGTTCAAAATTTATAGTTTTGTAATATGACAGTTGCCAACATGTCAAATCAAGAACACATGTTAAAAGTAAAAATGGAGGGAAAATGGGTAGTTGAAGCATTCTAACTCAAACATTATCACTGAGTGCCTATATAGACTCACACAACAAGCTGAACAAATTACCAAAAATCATTAAGTGTAAATTTGACCGTATAACTAAGTTGTAAACTGGAGTGATGAGTCGAGATGGGTGTCTATGAAGAAGTAAGAATTAACTAAGAGCTATAGTAAAGAGTGATAGAATATATCAAGGGATGAGAAGAAAATTAGTTGGTGATAAGGCGAACTAATCTAGAAGGAGCCAAAGAACCATGGAGAGATGAAAGCAAGGGTTTTGAAGAGAAACGTGAAGGTTACACTAGAAAACATGGAAAGAACAAATCTAAATTGAATAAATTCAAGTTGTGCTAGTGTTGAAAATGGAAGTGTGCGAGAGGAAAAAATTGTTAACGCATGCCATAAGCTAAAAAGAGAATTAACAAAGAAGAGAGAGGGTTGAGAAATTAGTGTTGAAAACCTAAAAAAATAGTGCAAGGATTTGAGCTAGAGAAAATGGTCAAACCTACATTGGTGGATGTAAAGGACAATCCCAGACAAAAATACAAGAAATGCCCAGGGAAAGCCAATGAGGTAGATCAAAATGGGGCTTTTAAAATATATGTGTTCTATGTGGAGGATGTTCGAAAGTTTTATTCACTCAAGCCTCATAGAAATAGACCATGAGAAGTTTGAAGAAATGAGATTACCACTAACAAAATTGAACAGGACCATAGGATTACATGAACATCTTCCTCAATACCAGTGAGTTGGAGAGCTGAAATTGGACACATTGGAGGATTTCCCTAATTTATGTGAAGAGCATGCATGGGTGAGGATTATCGTGAGTTGCATCCTCTCAGATTTTATTTACCTTAGCCACCCATATCAAATCATGAAACAAGCTATTGAGGTGGTAACTGGGCTCTTTTACAAAGGTGAACTTCTATCAAAAAACAAGGTGAATAATGAGTAGGTCACGAAGCTAACTAGTGAAATCTTGAATGGGCACAATTTAGCGATACAAGACATTGCAAACCTTGTCATGTGTTATGCCACCATGCATATCACTTATAAAATATACTATGCAAATAGGTAAATCTCGGCTACTAGCACTACTATTCTCACATTGTACAAAATGGTAGTCAATAGGAAAGAATTTGACCTATGCAAAGTCTTGAGAGAGCAACTATTATAGAACCTGGAACACACAAAGAGGATGCAATATCCATTTAGGTACGGTTCTCTTATCATTTGTCTTGCATTTATTTCATGCAAAATTTGCCATTTTATGCAAGGTATTCATGGTCCAATGAGAGAATGGTTGCATCACAAATAAACGCACGCATTCAAAGTTTTCAACAAGCCATCACATATAGGGAGGTATATTGGGGTTTTTTTTAAAAAAATAGATATAGATGTAAGCTTGAGATTGTATCTCATATGATATTATGTGCAAGTACCAAACTAAGATTACATTCATAGTAGACATTGATTTTGTCTACATGGAGGCGATAGAGCAAAGGATGTTGTGGGTACCACAGCTTCCCTATGAAGTATCAGATGATTTAATTGAAGCTAATGCAAAGGCATTGTTGGCTCTACCAAAGGATCCCAAAGTAGAGCACGTTGAGAAATAGAAGGAGAAATTACATTACAAATGGGGTATACACAAGGATCTACAACCACCAACAATGATGGAGATTTTGGATTCATGGTTGATGGAAGAAAAGAAAGGGAAGGAAGTGTGGTGCTCTAAGAGAATAAAGACTAGATCACTAGGGTTTGAAATAAGGGACTCCAAAACTCATCATCCTAGGAGAAGCAAAATTGGAGAAGAGATTTCTACAACTTGGTTCAAAAAGGAAATTGCCCACCACACCACCACAAACTAAGAAATAAGGAGAAGAAAGGGTAGAATCACCTACTAGAGTAGCAACAAAGACCCTACTATAGATGAACATGGAAAATAAGAGTGAAGTAGGGCCCTCACAGATAAAACAGAGACAAAAGCAAAAAGCTAAGAGAAAATTTATATAGATTTTGGAAGAGGAGGAAGAAGAACCTACATTTGAAACTTCTAAAATAAAAGTGTCACAAAGGATCACAGGAGCACAATTGAGCAAAATCAAATTAGTAGAGGAAAAAGGAACTAAAAGAAGAAAATAGGAGTATTCCCATGACCCCAATAAAAAGAAACAAGTCAAAAATAAGAATAGAAAGAGGATATAATGGATGCACAACTCTTGTATAGATCGTTTTCACACAAGGAAAGCCTTTGTAAGTAGTGCAAATGTATACAATAGTTTATACTAAACTAAGCTAGCCATTCTTAGGGAAATGTTGAACTACATTGTTGGTAGTCCTTATCCAATGATTGACATGATAAAGGATTTCCTTGAGGAATTGGTTGATATCATTAAGATAAAAAGAGAGGAGGTAGTACAACTTGAAGAAATTATAAGAAAAGATTCACTAGAACAAATGGCCCAAAATGCAGAGATATCTTCAACTAGGAGAGAAAAACTAGTGCATTTGCAATATGAAGAACTAAGATCAAAGAAAAGAGTCAATACTATCTTATCACAAGTTAAAGAGGCCAAGGAAAGGGTGAGAAGTGAAATGGAAAAGCCCACTAAGAAGGATTATAGTACATTGTTAGCAAAAAAAGTTGTGATGGAGAAAGAAAAATTATGTCAAAAAGAGCAATTGGATTATGGTACATAAGGCATTAGTTTGGAAGATTTGGTCAAGGACTTACATTAGGACACTACACAAGGAGAATAGAAATAAATATAGGTCAAATAAAGGAACTAGGACCTAGTAATGGATGAAGTAAAAACAAAGGAATAAGTGGAAGAAAAAGAAAAATAGACCTCACAAAGAGATGGTCAAACAAACAAAAAGAAGAAGACCAACAAAGCAAAGAAAAAGTTGTGGTAAAGTCAAGTGCAAAATGATCCCCTAGTGATCAAATCCTTATTACTCTTGCATCATCTCAAATTTTGGACCCTATGGCCAAAATTAAGGATTTCATTGCTCAACAAAAATAGCTAAATATGAGGTTACTTTACCTCCAATGTTTACATCTACAACAGCAAGCCAACATGTAGACTTAAGAAAATTTTCTCCTATCCAACAATTTCAAATAGGAGACATTGTGCATAGAAACACTAGGGAAAGACTCCTAAATCAATACATGAATATCAATGAGTCTTTAGAGAAAATAATGGAATATGTTCAAGTACACTTATTGCATAAATATACAGGTTCCTCTCTACCTCTAAACAACAATTGAGATAAGTTACTAGTGGGGTTATTGTATAATTTTAGAATTGGGAGATACAAAAAGAAAATTAAAGCAAGAGATCCATGCAGAATAGGAGAAAAGCAGTTGCAGAAGGTTAGACTAAAATGTGCCACAACCCAGACAAAGCTAAATAATGAGATCAAAAACATGGAAGGGACTTGTGCTAATCTTAATACATTATATCATTTTCATTTGGGTTGGCCTGTATTGATAAAAACTTTAAAAATTTAGTTGGATAATTTGGAAAATCAAATCATGCAAGCTTCAACTTCATATAATATGATGCAAGATTTAGATGGACCTATTAGGGTTCAAATTAAAAATTTGCATACTCAATTCCATCAAATACAAGAGAAAGGAGCAGTTTGATAGCACAAATGAAACATCTAAGGGAGGTAGTCAAATTATGGTCGGCACAACTAACAAGTCTTTTGATTGATGCACATCAGACAACAAACTCTATTTAGATTCTGAACTCTATCATGGTGGGTGAATTAGTTTGCATCAAGGTCAATGGACATGTCCATTTGCTATAGCAATCCATCTTACAATGGACAAATACATACAATCACCTACGAGGTATATATAAGAATATCTTACCATGAATAGGGTTGACTAATGCAAATTTTGACAAATGTTGTAAAATTTTGGCACAAGTTACATTAGCTACTTCTCATTTAGCATTAGAGGATAGATTCAAGCATGTCTTGAGGACAAGACATGAGTTTAGGTAGGGGATGATGTTGGTAGGACAGAGCCATGCCATTCCATTAGGTTGAAAATCCAAAAGGGTGGCCTAATGGAGGCCAATGGTGAAAACCCACAAGAGCGCCAAAGGCTACCAACATCAAACACATCCCCAATAGGGCAAAGCAAGCTAAAGTCACTGCAAGACAAAGACATGATAGTGTGGAACCTACATCTGACTTGCGGCACTTATAGAAAGGCATACCAATGAAGAAGCATAAAGAGGGACACACCCCTATACCTAGCTAAGGACATATATGTACCACATACAAGATATAGAAGAAGACATGAATATGTAAGGAGTATGTAATGTAATAGTAGATATAATTGACAGACAACAATTGTAAGAGGAGAGATAAGAGAATGTATGATCGATATATAGAGAAAAAAGGGAAATGTATGAGAGGATATTTCATGAGAGATGAATATGTATTGAGTGACTGATGATTATGTACCACATGTTAATATGACAGAGATATGATGGTTTATGGGATTCAATATGTGTATATGATTTATGAATGTACATTTTATTTTATTTGTTTATTCTAAAAATCACCACACTAGTATGTAATCCGCCTCATATGTTCTAACCCTCTCTCTTATCCTTCACACTGGGGTATAAATACAACATTAACAAGAATAGGGATCATAACTTCAATTTGTCCTCCCTTTAGTCAACAAGCACCTAGCATCACTAGATCTAATATCTCTATTATTATACTTGTCAAATCTAAAAATTGTAGAAGATTTTGATCCAGGACAAGGAACCTATGCCCCATGTGTTTGTACCACCTTAGTTTGATCTAGAATTTCACCCAAATCTTCCTCTCAACATTTCAAGCAATTTCCATAATTGCACGGTCTGATTCCAAGTTCATTTGTACCCTCTCTATTTTATTGTTTCCTATTTCTTAGTCATAGTTTCTCATTTCCAAGTATTTGTCAAGTCTTGTTGCTAGTCCTAGTTGTATGTTTTATTGATTAGTATTAGGTGAGTTGGAGATAGTCTTTATTTTGCACTAGTTAACATACACACTAAAAAGAAAATCAACCCCTTTTCTTCCCATCTCTCTAACCCTCTCAATCTCTTTTTTTCTTTTACTTCTAAGACTAAATCTAAACATCTTCTACCTAATTTTACACCTCTAAAGTTACTCCATCTTCTTTACCACCCACCACTAAAAAGAGGCAAAACCTAAACAAGGTTTCATTCTCAAACTCAAATCAGACATTCCTCCTCTTTCAGCTACATTCACTTCAAGCCCTCTTGTTCTTGATCCAACTACTGCATCTAGAAATGCATCTCTAATGACTCGTCTTGACTCACTTTTTCTACAAGACTTAAGGATGTTGACTTCAACAAAGAAGAGGCATACATTGAATATATTAGTTAAATCCATTTTGTTTATGCCTCTTTATCATTATTTTATGGGTTGTTTTTTTTTTTAAACCTTAGTGGATGATGCAAGGTCACACTTGTTGGTGGATGTTGACATATAAAGGTTATGAACAACATTTATTTGTTTGTCTCCCCTTCCCTGTTGTTATACTTCTACCATTATGTATTTTTCCTATGCTTTTGGAACAATGCAAAGGTACAAGAGTGCCTCAACAACACTCTTATCATGTTGACCAAAGCACAATCCATTCATGTCTTTATGTTTCTTCTTCTTTATGTTGTACTTATTTCATTGTACCTTTTCCCTATGAATTTATAGATGATGTGAAGCATCACAGTGCTTCAACCCACTCTCATCATGTTGACCCAAAAATATAGTTCCCTTGTTCTGTGGTATTTACCCTTCTTCATATGTATTTGTGTGGCTCTATAATTTTGGGGACAATGCAAAGCATCGGAGTGATTTAAACCTACTCTCTTCATGTGGACCCAAATAATAGCTCTCATTGTTATTTGGCTTATGGCATTTGACCTTTTGTTTGTGCCACAATTATTGTGCTTCTCCTCTATATTAGATCTTGTTTCGTTTAACCTTGTTGCCTATTCTATAATTATTATGTTTTCTTTTTACTTGTTCTTGTTATGATTGTTATCATCCTATGCTTTTCTTGTTTGTAATCTTTATGAATATATTAAAAATACAAAAGTACTACTTTCTTGCTTTGCTCACATCTTCTCCATTTCAAGACTCTTTATACTTGTGGCAAATTATAAGGGACACTATCTTAAGCCACACTTCCTAAATAAAAATTTCTCAACATTTCTATTACATTGTGCTTTAGATGATTATGCCATGTTTGAAGTGTTATTACTAAATGTCATGCACAACACTTGCCCTCACATTAGAGGCATCATTGGGGGGAAAAGTCTTTTTTTCTTCCAAATTGTTCTAAGTTTACATGATCACATTTTCTTTATAAACAAAACTTAGGCCAACATATCTATTTATTTGGGATCCTAGAAATTACAAATCTTTCTTCCCTTACCTCAAATTGATCACATACTCATATACAATCAATTTGAGTGGAGCACATATCCTCTCTTACATCACAAAAACTTTGTGTAATAGTTAAAGTGACCATTCATGAGTCCTACAATGCATATCCTAGTTAAATTGACTCTTCACGAGTCCTACACCATCCTAGTTAAAGTGATCCTTCATGGATCCTACACCAATCCTTGATCATAAATTGTATCCTTCATGAGGCAAGGACATTGTCATAGCTGTAGCTACCAATGCATAGACACTACCAAACCTAATTCAACACCATCGCTTGTGGATGTGTCTCAATTGACATAAAGCCCACAAAGAAAAATAGAGATGGAAGCCAAAAGTGCGATCCCTCCACCTGAGCCCATTAACTATGAGAACCTTAATTAGATGTTGAATTAAACACATATATTCACTTTTATTCTCTTACGCTTTTGTTTTATAGTCATCCTCTACTTCTATTCTTAGTTTAATGCAAAAACACTGAAATGAATGTTTAATTGCATGTTTATGTTTTGCATTCATGTTGAAAGTTAATCTAAGGATAATGGAATAGGATAAAACCAAAACAACATTAGGGCAACAACCTTTTATTCATTTCAATTTCTTTCTTTCTTAATGAGAAAGTTCATTTTCTCGTCTTTGCTTATTTTCAAAATTAAAGTTGTTGGTGTTTCTTTTTCTATTAATGAGAAAGTTTATATTCTCATCTTTGCTTAGGTTTATGGAAGCACAGACCAAACAAGTGGCCTTTTGAATTTTGGCACTTCCAAACCTACTCAACTATTGGGGGAGTGTGCCTTGCACCATGAGCAGAATTATTCTAGATAATCTGCCCTAGGGACCACCACCACTAGCTCCTAGACCAAATAGCCATTCAAGGGTCGTTGTGAAGGCTCCTATTAGTCTAGTGGCCTTCTCCAACCCAAGGTGGCATAGACACTACACTATTGTACCTCTACCTCCTCATTGGGAGGTGCTTGTGCCTATTGTGGTTGAGAACTCTCAAGATAGGTGGTTGGGCCTCTTGTCATCATAGGTTTTCAATATAAAAAAATGTGTTAAAATCTTTTTATGGAAGTGACTACCTTCTATTCTTGTATGCTTTGTGCTTTATGTTGATGGAAAATCTTGCATGTTTTAGTATCTCTATGGGCTTAATGAGCCCTGCCTCTTATAGACCTCCTTCTATCACATATTTTACTGGTAGACCAAACAAATTTAGAAGGTTATATAATCTCTCATTTGTTAAACTTTGTTGTGATCTATAGATAGTGCTTAGACATTGCTTTTGCATGCATAATATTTATGTTACTGGATTATCATAGAATAGTGATGCATTGTGTTCATTATCAATAAAAAGATATTCGGCAATATCAATTGGAGACGGAGATTATAACTTTTTTTTGTATATAATCACTCATTAACTAAACAAGTTGCTCTGTCAATGTTTCTGCATTTCGCTCTATATACTCCACCAACAAGGCAATTGGATGGGTATTTATGTGTTGCTTTATTATTACCTGGTTATTGATTAGCTGTTATTGCATTCTAACCAAGATAGGGTTGCTACATAACATCCACCAACACAAAACCCCATTGCTTATTCCCCTATCAGCAAAAACTTTTTTTTACAGTTGTTATTGCTCTATGTTGTAACTCAAGTTAAACAATGCGTTTAAAAATAAGTATTGCTGGTATTAAGTAATTACATGGTGTATACTGCAACATCCTCTCGTGGCAAAAAACATCTGCTTCTATTCATCATCATTGTACTGCAAGATCCTGCATGTTTTCAGCAGGTGAATTTTTTGTGGCCTTTATCAGTTGGTTTACAAATAGTTGGGTTTCAGTGACATTCTACTTGATTGGAAACATATTTCCTTGGTTTCTGAACCAGAAACATAAGCACATCTAGGAACATATGCCAGAAGACAGTAGTTTATTGGCAAGATCATGACTGTGATGAAGCAGACTATAGCTCGGATTAATCGAAATCCTTTTTCCCTTCTGAATTATAGCATTTGTCTTGTATTTGGTAGGTAGAGGATTCTCGTTGAATGTTTCTCAAAGAATTTTTGGGGCACTGAAAATGATGCTTCTCTAATTTTCGATTTATTTGCTTGCAATATCCCAAAATTTTACATTTCAAGCAACTCTGATGATTCAAAACATGTTAGTAGCCCAAATAGCATCCTATATCTTTGTGTCTGTGTAGCTGCCTTAGTTTTCCTAAAGCAATGCTTTCAATCTGTCTGATGCGTTCTCTGGAAAGACAAAAGTGGTGTGCGACCTCATTACGTGTTCTAGATATGCCACCATTGAGTCCAAAGCGTAATCTTACCACTTCTTTCTCCCTTGGTTGAAGAGTTTCGAGAAG
Organism: Cunninghamia lanceolata; assembly: GCA_027924645.1. Lineage (NCBI taxonomy): Eukaryota > Viridiplantae > Streptophyta > Pinopsida > Cupressales > Cupressaceae > Cunninghamia > Cunninghamia lanceolata. The sequence goes on from BSBN01000197.1 coordinate 1,497,271, forward strand.
TTTGTCAATATTTTGGCGCACTTGCTGTCTGGTGACTGCTATCTCTGAACTTTTCACTTCAGGATCTGCAATGAATTCCTGGACAAAATGCAGAGGCATGTAAATATTATAATCAATTTGAAAACCTTCATAATATGTCATTTTAGCTAATTGTGGGGAAAGTAAACACATCTCCCCCAAAGTTCAAAATCATTAAAGGTTTTGGATTTTATCAACTTCTGTGTGAAACAAAAAACATTTCTCTATTAAAAAAAATAACTCTAAAAAATAAGAGGATGCAAAAGTTGGAGAGGATTCTAGAGATTGGAGGACCCAGCTGCCACATCTTTCAGGATCATTTCCAAAAGATGTTCACATATGTGGGCACTAATTCTTTGCGCAACCCTTCTATGGAACTTATCAACCCAGCTATAAGTTGAAAGGTTGAAACTTATGGAAGGGTTTTATCCTTTTAGGAAAATAGAATTTAAGGAATTAGAGGCAGAAATGAAGGATATCAAAATTGAAAATTCCCTGAGCCCAGACAGATTTCTGGTGGAAATTTTACATGAAGGTATGGCATGTTATTAGCCCCACATATCTAAAGAGTTGCCCAATGCAGGCCTTATCAAGCCCATTCCTAATGCTGCCAAAATGGAAAAGGTGGGAGGATGGTGTTCTATTACCCTTCTCAACATCTCCCACAAGATTCTAGTAAAAGAATCTAGCGAGGAGGATTCAGTTGCTTCTAGCCCAATCAATCAGGAGCAGCAAACTGTTTTTATTAAAAAGAATATTTATTCTTAATAATCTTACTAATGGTTGAGAAGGTATTGACTGGGCCTGTGAGTTTGGCCAAGAACCCTATTGTGATAGGCAGACTTATATTTGTTGACCAGGCCTGTGAGGTGTGGGTTTTCTTATTAATCAAGATGAGCCTCCAAACAAGTTGAATAGAAGAAGGAAATATATAAAGGTAGGAGAATTCATCCGCTGCTTAAAGACCCCATATGGTAATTAGCTCAGCATTGCAGATCAATGAAAGTAGATATTGGCTAGATTTTAAAGTAAGTTTCAAGATTCGAGTAGTCTTAATCTCCCTCTTGCTAGGAAGGATGGTATAACTATTAGAATCTTAGCAATATTAGCAATAGGGCACACCTATTCCTTTTTCCTTTTCACCTCATAGTTGGCCTTTAAAATGTTGGAGAGGATGCTTAGAAGCTTTCTTTGGGGAAAGCAAGTTGGGCAAAGATATTCCTTTAGTGATTGGTGTTATCCACACAATGCCTAGAGATCAAGCAGGTTTAGGAATTCCTGACATAAAAGTTAAGGGGTTCTTCTTTCTGGAAAATAGGTAGTAAGAGCAGTAGAGGGTGATGTTCCATGGCAGATTCCTTCAATCATGGTTCTAAAACTCCACAAGTACTCACTGGGCTTGCGAGTTTTTCAGCTGGGTAACTCGCAAGGTAAGTCTGCTGAAAAACTCACTAGTTACTTGGCAGACTTGCTCAGGCCCAGTGAGTCCAACAGAAAGACTCAGCCAACACAAAAACAGAAAAATAAGCATAGTTAAACTCCAAAAAACTGACTTTTGTCATTTTTTTTATCTTCAAAAATTTGAATCTCAGTTGCATGAAGTGATTGTTGGGTGACTGGAAGGATTTATCTGTTGTCTTGTTTGGTATTATGATTCAAATTATAATTTATTTGTTATGCTCTTTTGATTAGGTACCCACCCTTGTCAGCAGGTTGAGATAGGTTGCATTCACGTGAGGTTTAGGACATTTTTATCTTCCTCTTTTTAATATGTAGTGCCAATGACATACAGGCACCTCTGATGTAATCATTCTTTTGAAATTAATAAAATACATCTACACCAGTGAGGTGACAAAAGCTTTCCTCTCTTTTTGACATTATGACAGTTGGAGTGAAATCAATAGGCTTAATGCATTCTCTAAATCAGTTATTTATGCTTCTCAAACATTTTTTAAGTTTATTTGCGTATTTATGTAGCTTAATTTTTATCTTCCAAGTTTTTGGCTGAGTCCGAGTCAAATTTTTGGGCTGCTAAGTTTTAGCTGGGACCAAGTTTATGAGCTATGGTTTCAATCACCAGATCCAAGATGCTCAACACATTTAGAGAATCAGCACCCCTTTCCATCTCTGTGGCATTATTGGTAATGCTTTGGCATTCTTTCGTTTAGGTTCACACTCTCACGAAAGGGTGGGGCTGGCTTGGCACGGTTTCTTTGTTTTCTGCATTGGCAATTTGAGGGTCCTTGGGATGCTTGGGATCTAGCTTCAAAGCATATTTGGGCATTTTGGTCTCAAGAGGACGGCCTGTCTCTTGACTGTGATCTTTTGGCAAAAAATTGGCAAGAAGAGTACTTTTGTCCAGAAGGCCTTTGGGATCATGAGTATCAAGGATCACACACTTGGCATGATTTGAATAGAACCCAATTGTTTAAAAGATCAGACAAATTTACACAGGAAAAGCTTTGTAGAATGATCCCTAAAAACTATCTTTTAAAACTTCAGATCCAAGGATTAGGTCCTTATCAGAGAAATTATAGATGAAATGATGGACAAAATTTAGTAGTTATGTGAAATGTGAAATGATCTCTATGATGCAGTGAAACACACGTCTTACTTCACAGTCAACCAAGAGATAGAGGTGAGATATCCTGTGACTCTATGGTAAAGGCAATGTCAATCCATCTGGGAATCTCGATCTTCTTTCAAGCACAAAGCTTTGGGATGGTTAATGCCCTAGCAATGTATAGTGGTGGGGAAACGCTTCACAAAGCTGGAGTAACAGATTCTTTATGCAGGCTTTGTGGAAGAGAGGATCAGAAAACTATTGATTATGTTCTTAGAGATGCTCTACCAAGAACTGTTTGGGTTGGTTTCAAGATGAATCTTATTTTTTCTAGTGTCTTCATCTTTGTGAGGGCCGCTCCTAGAGGAAACTTGGATGATAAGATAAAGCTAGAAATTTTGATGGTACACTTTTCAATTGAATGGTATTGGAGACCTTTAGAAACCAAGATGCAAGGATATTTTCCATGAGAAACACTCACTTCTCAATTTATGGGAGTTAATACTTTTAAGGAAGGATTTGGGTTTGCTTGCAAAAATTTAAAATCAATTATTTTTGCAAAGATACAAGTCATCACCTCTTGAAGTGCCAGCTCAGAAGTTAGATTTTCTGACCTATGTAAGGAGAGACTTTCTTTGCAACCCTAGTTACATTAATGTAATTATTTGATCCATGAAGTAACATAAGATGCATTTATCCAAAAAACAAAAAAATGTAGGAGAGCTCTGAAGTAGATAGAAAGTGGTAACATGCCCCGATTTTGCTGTCATTGTCTTGTGAAATATGCTGATCGATGGATCTTGGAAACTTTGAACACCTCTTCACAAATCTTATTCTTGAAACTGACAGGCCCAAAGAACAAGCAATTTCTCCATCTCTCGGAGGCCTTCCAAACTTCTGGTATAAACACATCTTTGTTTTTCTGATTTTATACAAGGTATCAATAAGATACCGCTGCGCAGTCAAGTATAAATTATCTTCAATACACTGGAGAAAAATATCCAGAACAAAAGACATTTGCACCTTGCTTAATATCAAAACAAAATTCTTCTGATGTCTCCCAAAAGATTTCCATGACAAACACTAGACAAACTTCATTAGCTTGCAAAAAAAAAGCATTACAGGTAACCGGATTATCCTTGATTTCTTGGCTATTGCATCTGTGATAGCTTGTCTAATCCACCAATAAACATATGTTGAAAATTTAAAGCCCTTCTTGTAATCATACTTTTCAGCACCCCGGATGAGGCCTAAGCATCCTTCCTGCATTTGAAATTTCTCATTGAGATCTCTCTGAGTAGAAAATGAACAAAGAGATGTTTAAGAAACATTTGATGAATACAATAGCTACAAACCATTCCTCTGTAATTATGCTTCTCACCTGAATGAGATCTGGTAGGCTCATTCCTCTTCCCTGATACTTCTTGGCAATTGATATAACCAACCCTATGGCACCTTTGACAATTTTATCTCTGCAATATTGCCCTGCCAATAATTTCCTATGCAAAGTTCCCTGATCTAGACCAACAGCTTCTGCCCATTGGGCTGGAGTTGGTTCATGTCCAATTTTAATTTCAACTCTTGCCCTAATCTTCTCCAATTTTTGCAGATCCTGTAAATAGAAAGATATCATCATAATAGTTAATACCACTCAAAGCTTCATATATCAACAAGGACAAGCATAACTTTTTATATCACAAGTTATGTCCACCATTCTAAGGGGTATTTTCAACAGAAAAATTATCATGAACACAGCATAGTTTCACATTATGGCTTACCTATGGCAAAAGCAGATATAACAAGTGAACTATGCCTGTTGACTATAATGAGGTATAATTAAAGGCAAAAATAAAGTTTAGGAGATTCACCTTTAGTCCTTGACAGAATTCTGCTTCATTATCAGTTAAGGAGCTTGTGCTGGCTATATGGTGGTACAGGTATAATGGATCAGAAAAATCAATAGAAGGCACAATGGTCATCTTAGACTTTTTAGTAGATAGGACAGAAACTGATTTTGGACAAATTGCTGTAGTTTTTTCTAATATTTGTGCCTTCATAGTTCTTGCTCTCAATTTCCTCTTGGATCTTGTTGTTTTTTCCACTATATTTTGAGAGGCCTGAATGGAATTGGCCTCAAATTTGGATAAAACAGGGTATTCTCTTTTAAGTTGAGGATGATAAGTGAAGGAAGTTGCTCCATTTAAACTACATTGTGGTCCTGAATTCCTCTCAGCATGCTCAGATTCTTTGAATAATTTGACAATTCCAAGCACTTCTATTTGGGTGGGTTTCTCTCTTTCAGATCTTCGCAAATCTCCATTTGAAAGCAACTTGGCTTTTGGAAGATTCTGGATATCTTCCCAAGCCACTGCTACATCCTTAGCAGCATTTATAGCTTCTGCTGATGCAGTTTCTGTGTCCACCTCTTCACTTTTCAACAACATTGCTCTGCCTATGTTTGCCTCCACAATTACCTGGAATACAATCAGAAGTAATCAAGAATAATAACCAGCCTATTTTTATTCATGTAGTAATACTGCAAAAAATTCTTGTCTAGCATACAAAAATTATCTAAAACACTATAGTAATACTATTGTTATTTTCACTAACTTATGTATCAAAAAACAAAGCTTATATTTCATCTTTAGTTGAACTGATCAAAAACAGGGTTTGGCACATTATGCTCACCTTGGACTGCAGGGAAATTGCCTGAGTCCTGTATGAAAAACCTTCTTCAGAAGCCAAAACAGCAGAATGGGATTTTGTGGCAAGGATATGAAAATTTCCATAGGAACTAGGCATAACAATTGTGGTTGATGTTATGGATGTCTCTGAACAAGAGGCTTGTGGAAGTTTTGCTGGATAATTGACACAAGAAAAAAAGTCAATTAGTTGTCTTGATTAGCATTTCATTCTGCTGTAAACATTTCACTTTAGTCATGAATATAAGTATATGGATTCAGCCCCGGACCCATCCTAAACCTCCTAATAAAGAATTATTACTGTTACAACCTTTTATTAGGGACACTGTTAACAGAGTACAAGTTGCACTCCTTTTGTTCTCAAATTCCAGACAGGAAACTCTAGTCAGAAAGTTTGGCAAATGCTTGCATTCAGCAAAGCTAGAAACATGGTAAGCAACCAATTTCCCAAGCTTTCGAAAGAAAAAAAACCATAAAATACAAACTCCAATTTTGTGTGTAAAACTTATATTCTGACTTGAATAAAAGGACCCCAGAGGTTCATGGCAAATAGCAACATCTGTTTATATCCAAAGGCAAAGAAAGAGTGAATGGGAATCTGGATTCTTGATCAAGAACCAGTGCAACAAACTTATTCAATTCACAGAGAAGAGAGTAAATAACAAAAGCAATCAGTGATACTAGATGCATTTTCCAAAGCTAAAAGCATATACTTGATGTGCACAAAGACCTAATTTCCTATCCCATGGTGCTGTGCGGACAGAGCAGTGGGCTTTGCAAATGTATTTGTGGGAAACACTATTTAACCCAACACAAATAACACTTACATATCAGAAAGCCACCTATCTTAATGACTCTAGACTGAGAACACCTACTATGGATTTTAGTTTTTAATCATCTGAAGCCAACTCTGTAAATTACTCACATTTTGTTCTAAACAACTGATCCTTAATTTCAAGCAAGCTGTAGGGAGCAAATAGGGTCACTTCTGTATTTATGCATATTGATTGGGGGTTGCATGTTGTTGGGTGTACACTATTAGTGTATATGTATACTTTGACAAGTTGTTGATGGTCCCTTGTTGATAGTAGGTTGTAGGTGGTATCTTATTGTTCATCAAATGTCGACGGTGGAGCAACATTTTGTTGATGGTTACTCATTTCAGAACAAGATAGGTTTGTTGTGTCAATTAACTGGCCGATGGTATTGCAACTGCCACTTTGTCACCATAAATGCTTTTATAATCTTCTAATATAAAGATTTGATTGTCCTATATATGGCAGTAATAGAAATGCGTACAAGATTATTGTATTGTTAAGCCATCTATATGCTTAATACAAACTCAAACTTGTTATGCTTCAATATGTCTGATTTCAAACATGACAATGTGATGGCTATGCTTTTGTTCTCCATGAAGTGAAATGGAAATTCTTTCATATGCCCAATTTTCTTTTGTTATGTCTCTATTCTAGTTTGTATGTTGCTCATGAAGCATAGTTGGGAGCACAATGTATGGCCATACAAATGGTAAGCAAGGTTAGCGCCTTTAGTGTACCTTGCTAGCCTGACCAATAAGAAAAGATGTTAGTTCCCAAAAAATATAGGTGAGAACATGATAGCAGACAGTAGAAGGAAGAAAGCCTGCTCTGAGAAGAACAGAATATACAGAGGAGGATAAGATGAGACAAATCTATTGAAAGGAAGATGAAATTACAAAAGAAAGTGAAGAACATAGCAGCTTAGAAAGAGCAATGGCAGACCAAAGAAAATGATAGAAAAGAGTAAGGCTGATGAAGGAAATGAAAATAGAAGATGGGAATCAAGAAAAATTGAGGTGACTGTGCAACCAGATGTGGATGAATTAAAATAATCAAAAGAAATGAATAATTCAAATGCACATGGAGCAGTTATTAAGAAGAAAAAGAAAGACAAGTATAAGTGCAGTGAAGGGCAAATGAAAATGAAGGAAACTGATCTGAATTGGATCATGAAAGTAAGTTGAATTCAGTTCAACTAGGTTTGTAATGTCCCCTTCCTAAGCATCCGACAGTTAGTAATGGTTAGCCTATCGCTTGGGTTCCCGTAGGCTAACATGGTGGTGAGGGGACTCCTTCCGAGGGGGTTGAAGGCATGATAGTTCAACCGTTTGGGTTTTTCAAAGGTTGCATTGAGCTCAGAGATGTCAGCAGATTCACGGTGATGCTTTCTAGGGCATTTTTGGACACTAGGTCCGCACTTACTATTTTTAGCAGGGGCACTTTCCGACACCAACCTCGCCACATGGCATCAATTATGTTCCGGCCTAGTTGGGTCCTTCATCCTATGCCATTGGTGTCTGTTTGAGCAGAGATGGTTTATTTTAATTAACGTTAATGATATTAAGTTAAATTAAAGATTTAACTTAACGTTAATTAATTAATTAAGGTGACTTTATTATTTAATTTGGAGTGCTCAGCCTTGCTAAGACTTCATGTTATAAAGTTAAAGTTTATTTCCTCCTTAAGTGTGGTGTCCAAAATGAGGGAGACATAAGGGATGGAAATAAAGTAAATAAAATAATTTAAAAAGCCCAAGTTGAGCGTGAGTTTTTGGGAGGATGAATATAAGGGTTTTGAAGCTCATTTGGATGAGGATGCTTGAATATTACTCTACAAGTTATTGTTGGCTGAACTTTGGTTCTCCTTTGGCTTTGTGAGGATGAAATCCGTCATGAGGACCATCAACTACAGGATTGAAAAACATCCCAAGGTTGAGTGCTGATAGTCTTATTCAGAGGCTATGCTGGTTATTCATGGTTGCAATCTACAGCTGATTATCAAGGGTTTTTTCAATGCAGATATTCTTGAAGTGATTGGGTAGGGATTGTGGATTGAACATTGCAGAAATTTTGAAGGATTCTAAGGTGTGTACAAGACATCATAGGGGAGGCCGTACCATCCAAGGAGGTTGCAGCTGTTGTTGGAGGTGCAAAGCACTCATATTTATTGTTGTTCCTTCATAAGAGGTGGCATCTAGGGCAGATAAAGGAGGTATAAGGGTTTGGAGGAGATTTTACTTGTTTGTTGCTGCTACATATCATTCCTAGTTGTACCAATACCCTAGAGGAGGATGTGGCACCCTATAGGCTGAAACACCTAGGGTTTGGAGGCCCAAACAACACCATTACAGGTGCTTAGCATTGTTGCACTGCTGTTTGACACTTTGGACTGAGAGAAGTTAGGGTTTGGAACCTTTTGGCACCATTTTAAGGTTTTCAGCTTGCTGTAATTTATCACATCAGACTTGCATTATACAAAGTAACAAATGGGTATGTTCACATTTTGATATTTATGCAAATTTGTCATCTGGGTATTTGTTAGCTTAATGTTATTATTGTTTCCCACATAAATAAGCATCTAGGTATCATTAGATTGTTTTATATTTGAATGTATGTCATATGCAATGCAAAACAAACGTAAAAACCCGAACAAACAAATACATCACTAAACAGAAAAAACAAGAAAAAAATTAGGGTGGGACATTACAGTGGTATCAGAGCACAGTTTTTCTTGCCATCCTATGTGGTTGAAGTGGTGAACATGCAGTGTCTTTCCTGAGTAATGCAACCTAACACTCATCCATACTATTTGAGTAGAAACATATAAAACCCAAACCTTGAAATCCCAGCACATATAGACCCTTTAGATCACGGTGAACCAAGCACAAGGGATATTCTAAACAATCTTGCTAAGGGGCAGCGAGAGTTGCAACAAAAAATGAATCAGCTTTGTGCCCTTTTGGCTCAGCAAATTGCAAGAAGTAACAATAACAACGGTGATGGTAATGGCAATGGAAGACATGGTGATGGTAATGGCAACGGTAGGAATGGTGAAAATGGGGATGGTTCAGTCAACAATAGGGCTGCAAATCAGCATTCTATTTCTGGAACCTAAGTCACAAGGTTCATGTTTCACAACGATAAAATTCGTATGAAGTTCGGCAAAGGGAAAAAATTTGAAAAAAAAATCGTCATTAAATTTGCCTTATACAAATTTGAATTTTTTTAAAATATGAGTAATATATCCACAAAATTAACAAAATAGTTTAACATTGCTAAATAGATCACACATGTATAAACCATGATAAACTTATCAAAGTTAAACCATAGGAAACATATGAAATCACAATTACAAAGATGTTTTTTTCATATTAATAAAAAATCGGGTAGCAAAAACGAATTTGTGGATGACCTCCATAAAAAAAATGTATTAATTTTTATTTTAAATTCAAAAAACAAAATAAAAATACTAAATTAAATTTTATCTTAAAAAACATATAAATAAAAAAATACTAAATTAAACTTTACTAAAAAAAATGTATGACTAAAAAATACTAAATAATTAAAAAAAAACCTAAAACAAAAATTTAATCTCATTTAAAAACAAAATAAAAATATTATAAATAATAAATTATAATAATAAAACATATAAATGAAAATATTAACTTGCAAACGATGTCGCCAAACACAATCTACCATGGCAACTGAAAAAATAAAACAAAAATATTATAAATAATAAAAGTTAAAACATATAAATGAAAATATGAACTTACAAATGATGCTGCCAAGCACAATCTCCCATCGCAACTGAACACTGAACGTTGAATACTGAATGCTGAATATTAACTTGGAGATGATGTGTGAACACTAAATGCTGAAGACTGCGAGTCACGACTCCCTCCTCTGTCGAACAATCGCAAGTCAACGCTTTAGAGGGGAAAAACGCAAAAAAACCCTAAAACGTGTTTCCTTCTTCATTAAAAAATATGCCCTTTTTCTCATATGAATATTTGGCGAATTCAATCAAATTTTTCACAAGGTTTAGAAGTTTGCCGAATTTCGAACTTCATACCAAAAATTTGGCGAACCCTATGACTAAAGCTGGAACAGCAAACACTAGGCCTCGTATGCCTACCTTTCCTCCATGAGATAACCCTCCAGTTGTTAATGAACCCACACAACATGAGTTGCAAGATCGAATAATGAGGGATTGGAGGGATTCAAGGGCATAATTTCAAGTTGAGATGTCATTCCGTGATTATATGGATATCAGATTGAGGCATAGACCCCATAGAGGTGGGGATGGCAAACTTCATAAGCAGGAGTTACAGAAGAAGGTTAGTAAGTTATCTATTCCTTACTTTGATGGCTTGGGAAGGACTATAGCTAGAGCTTGGGTACACAAGTTAGATAACTATTTTCAACTTAGCCCTATGCCGGAGGATGAGGCCATTACATATGCCTCTCTTCATTTAGATGGGAGTGCCCATGAGTGGTGGCACCATGGGATGGTCACCTTGGGCCATGATCTAATTACTTCTTATGCAGAGTTTACTGAGAGGTTGATGGATAGATTTGACAAAAAGGATCCTAAGTTGCAGTTTAAGGAATTGGCTCAGTTGAAACAATGGGATTTAGTGGATACTTACATTTCTGAATTCCAAAAGTTGTTTGTGATGGTGACCGATGTTTTTAAAAGGAGGTTGACTGTTCTTTTTATCAATGGTCTATCCGATCCCTTGAGAGGTTGGATTAAGGCCCTAAATCCACCTTCCTTGCAGGATGCACTGAAGAAAGTGAGAGATATGGAGTCTTCCACTTCGAGGAGCAAATTTCAGACCAAAGGTTTCTTTCATAAGAAAGACAAGGACAAGAAACCATTTTAGAGAGACTCCAATCCACCTAAGAAGGGACCCTCGAGATTAGATAGTGATCAGCTCAATGAACTCAGACAAAAGAAATTGTGTTTTCACTGCAGGGAGCCTTGGGATCCACCACACAAGTGCGCTGCCCAAGCCAAGGCCAAACAAATAGAGTACTTTTCAACGAAAGAATCAACAAATGAAGATGCAGATCAGCATGTTGATTCAGGGGATTTAGAGAGGGAGAACTCTTCAGATGAGTCTGAGAAGGAACAGGAAGATGAGAGCCCCATAGCCTAACTCTCTAGCATCTAGAAAGAGGGTTCATTCAAGATTCGGGGAGTTCTCGGGGGACAGAGAGTAGTTACTCCTCTTGACACAAGAGCCACTCATAACTTCATTGATGAGGGGCTAGTGCTAAAAGGGGACTCAAGACAGAAGAGTTCGAAGGATTCAAGGTGAGAGTAGCGGATGGTTTTGTTATCATCTGTAAGAGGAGGATTCCTAACTTGACTATTCAGTTGAGTGATTATGAGTTCTAGGTTGATTATTATGTTGTGAGCATGGGAGAGATGGATGTGTTTCTTGGCATGAGATGGCTTCATGCTATCGGCGAATTTTACCTCAACTTGCGTACCATGGAGATAAAGTTTGAGGTTGATGGGAGGAAGCATGTGCTTAGGGGAATGTTAGATGGTGGTCTACGTGTTGTGTCTCTCAGGAGGATGGAGAGACTTCTTAGACATGATCAGGGAGAGTGGGCAGCAGAGTGCTTGATTATGCCCATAGTTACAGAGCAACAAAAGCAAAGTTACCACCCAAATATCCAGGCTTTGTTGTCCAAGCACAACAAAGTGTTTAGTAGCATTCCACCTGGGAGGCTTCCAGAGAGGGGCATTGAGCATGTGATAGAGTTGGAGAGGGGGCCAAGCCGGTCATTATTACTCCCTACAGGCATCCGAAGAGGTTGAAGGATGAGATTGAGAAGGCTATCAAAGAGCTTCTCGAGATGGGGCACATCAGGCCAAGTAAGAGCCCTTTTGCTTCCACGGTAGTGTTGGTGAAGAAAAAAGATGGGACATTGAGGAAGTGTATTGACTATAGGGCCCTGAACAAGAAGACGATAAAGAACAGATACCCCATCCCATGTATTGATGAGTTCATAGATGAGCTACATGGTGCTTGGTGCTTGCTACTTCTCGAAGATAGATTTGAGATCAAGGTACCACCAGATTCAAGTTAGGGAAGATGTGGAAAAGATGGCATTCCAATGCCATTATGAACACTTCAAGTTTCTAGTTATGTTGTTTGGCTTAACCAATACCCCAGCTATATTTCAATCGTGCATGAACAGGGTGTTTCAGGATCAGTTGAGGAAATTTGTCCTCATCTTCTTTGATGACATTGATTTTTAGCAGGACTTGGGAGGAACACCTGCAGCATATTGATGAGGTGTTGAGCATTTTGGAGAGGGAGTCACTATAAGCCAAAGAGTCTAAGTATGAGTTTGGCATGACCAAGCTCTTGTATCTTGGTCACATTATCAGCTCTGAGGGTGTTAGAGTGGATCCCGAGAAGATTAGAGCAATCATTGATTGGCCTCCACCCAAGAATCTCTCACAGCTCAAGGGATTCTTTGGTCTTTGCGGATTCTACAAGAGGTTCGTCAAGGGGTTTTCACAAGTCGCTGCTTCACTTACAAACTTGACAAAGAAAGGGGCAGTTGTTTGGTCTAGTGAAGCACAACAATGTTTTGATCAGTTCAAATAGTTAATGAGCACTTGCCCAATATTGGCTATTCTTGACTTCTCTAAACCAATTGAGCTAGATTGTGATGCTTCTGGAGAGGGAATAGGTGCAATGTTGATGCAAAATAAGCATCCCATAGCGTTTGAGAGTAGAAAATTGTGGGGTGCCGAGAGAGGTTACATCATTTATGATAAGGAGATGTTGGCTATTATGCATGCATTATGAAAATTGCTATAGTTTGGTGGGAGAATAATTTTTTTTGCTAGATTTAGTGTTCTTAGATCGTTGGAAAGAAAACAATATTGTACTTTCATAAACAAGATGGAAACAATCAATCAACAACAAACACAACAAATATGATACAAGAAGCTTAACTTGGAAACTGCAGTGCAAGAAAAAAATGGCTAGAAGTTGCAATTTATCAACTTCCTCTCCTTTCTTTTGGCCAAAACAGTTACAATGAGCTTAAAAAGAGCATTCTACAACAATCTCCCTATTGCTGTGCTCATTCAAACTACTCTGCACCACAAATCTTACACCTAAAACCAACTCAACTCTTTTAACTTGTCCTCTCACACTCTTGTCTTACAACTAGGTTACAAATAGCCAAGTTAGAGGTGCCTATCATGCACTAAAGGGCCTCTAATCATCATGGAAGTTGAAGAGACACCATATTCTACTATTGCTTTCTTTTTCTTTTTTTTGAAATGAGAAAAACACACCACGTGCCTAATGTAATCGCCACTAATACATTTGGAATATATAATCGCCACTAATACATTTGGAATCTGTAATCACCTAGATGTACCCCTCACCATACGACAAGTGATGATCCATAAATGATGATTGTGGTAGCTGTTCATGAATTAAAATTAGAAAGAAGTCCCAAGGTTCTATATGGCCAATGTATGCCGTGATTTCAGATTATTATAATCCCGTCTTTCAAAGTAATGATTGTTAGAACTAAAATCAGAAGAAAACAGTTTTACTGAGTGATTTATACTAAAAAAGGAAATATCACAAAAATAGAATTGTGAGACATTGTTAAATTTGATTGCCTGGGAAATTTGAGATGTCATAAGGGGTTGAAAGGCATGCTCATTCTATGTTTTTTTTCCATTTTCTGTGTGTTCATTTTATGCTATGCCCTTAACCTATGGTGTGCATTATGATATGTGTAGTCAACTTGTGGGTAGCATAATATTTAATTAAGTTATATTATCATTTCTATAGTTTTATAAAGGTAGTTAGGTTGACCTGGGTGGTCTCCATGGCATAAGTATGGTATATATAGGAGATTAGGATTAGTTTATTATCATGATGTTGTGGATTATGTTCTTATTGAAGACTTTTGTAGGTGTGCCCCCTTTAAGTGGCTTATTATTATCTACATATTACTTCTTTTATATTTTTCTCTCATGCAATTTATTTCATCATAAGTGGTATCAGAGCTTGATCTTGGCACTTGGAAGGCAAGAAACAAGGTAAATTTTTTCAGTTTTGGAGGCCATATTGTCAAGCACATATCTCTCTCAATTTTGTGATTTTTTTCCTAAAATCTGAAAGGTTAATCAAGGGCACATTGAAGTAGCTACAATCCATATTTTAAGTCGTTTGATTCATTTTTTAAATAGTTATTGCAAAATTAGGCATTTCACCTAATTCACTTCCAAGGCTGCAAAACAATGAATTTTTGAAGATTTTTTCACCAGGGTGAAGTCTATACTCGGGTAAGTTATTTTGATTTGTTTTGAGTAACTTAATGTGAAAATTATTTTAGGCTCCAAGAAGAAGCAAGGGAAGGAATCCAGTCACACTTGAAAACTCGCCTAATAAAGATGATCCAATATTAGAAGAGACGGATCCCATAGATGTTCAAGATTCTATAAATGCAAAAGCCACCTAAGGAGGAAATCTTATCAATGGTGGCTAAGAAAGAAGATATTGATGCATTACTCAAACGATTTGCTTCTCTCAAGAGTTCTATGGACTCCCAGTAGGTGGATTCACACCACGAGTGTGGTGTTCCTAACTCAGATTTACACCACAATTGCAACACAATAATCAAGCACCACGAAATTTCACAATGGAATAGATGAACATGAACTGAAAATGAATATATATTGTCTTCAATCCAATATATACAATGCATATATCATCCAAGTTTACATTAAAGAGGCAAGTCTACTTATTTGTTTATAGCCCTAGGGCTGATACAATAGGAAATCTGTATCAAGTAATGATATGTTGAGACTCCTTAATGCCTTCACTGCTCCTAATGATCCCTTGCTGTCCTCATAGACTGGTTCGCTGCCTTAATAATGGTCTGCAGACCTTAATTTTCCAGTTCGCTGCCCTTCAAGAGGGTTCGCTGTCCTCCAAAGTGCCCTAGGAAGGGTTCGCTACACCTTCTAGGGTATTCGCTGCCTACTGCTGCCTCTTTATACTGGTTCGCTGCCTTCTAGAGTGATTCGCTGCTCCTCCAATGACTGAGTTTATGCCTTATACTTGCTGCTACAGCTCTGAATTATGATCTTCAATATGCTGCTCCTAATCAGGTCTGCAAGAATGCTGGATGTTAGATGAATGGGGTCATCACCATTCATTGCCAAGGGGCCATCTCCTTGACTGAAAACATTAGGACTGAAATCCTAAGTCAATGGGATAGGAAACATACCAAGACAAGTCGATGCTTGATGCCGAAATGCAGATCCAAGTCTTGCATTTATACCTTTCCTTGTTCTAGATGTGTGCTTCTAGAAGTTGTCCAAGGGTGGCGCCTAGGAGTCATTATGCTGGTCGGCCAGCTAGCGGCCTTCATACAATTGTGTTTTGCCTTTAAACTTAGCGCCCACATACTCCTTGAACTCATCATTGTACTAGTCAAAGCAAGTCAGCTAGATATAATGTCTTTATTAAACTCGGCGCCCATGCTTATCTTAAAGAAGTTGGCCAAGAAGTAATATATGCATTTGTTTTGCCAAGACAAGTCGGCCTCAATTCCATCAACTCCTTAGCAAAGTCGGCCACCACAAGAGAGTTAAGGCTTGGTAAAAATACCACAATGGCAGCTGCAATGAAATGGGTCTCATAGCTCCATCAAGTTGGCCTCATGAAGGCAAATTAATGACAAATGTGAGATGCAAAGCTCGAAAGGCTAGGAGATAAAAAAGTGGTGTCCTCATCGAGCCCAGAAGTGCAATATCATTCCCTTAACATCCTGTTAGCCTACGGGAATGGATGACAAGCTAACCATGAACTCCATGATAGCTCACTCCGGAAATGGGGACATGACAATGAGACTTAGGAAGAAAAGATATCTTGTGAGGGATATGATGCTTTTGGGTTTGACTTAGGTCTAAAGCTGAACCATCACCCAAATAATGTTATGGCTAGACATTAGATGGATATGAGTAAGTTTGATGGCAAGGATCCAACCAATTGGCTCTACCAAATGGAGTAGTTCTTTGATCTTCATCATATTCCATGTCAACAAAAGGTTGCAATGGCATCAGTGTGCTTAGAACTAGATCAATTCACTTGGTATCATTGGCTGCGCAAAGATTATGGTATTGTGTTTGGGATCTCTTGGAGATATAATGTGGAGTGGCTTCTTCCATAAGGAGTATTGTATGGTGTTGCCCTACCTCAAGGGTTTATTCTATTTCTGAATATATTGGATATTAAAGCATCTTGGTCCACAAACATCTCTTGTGTTGTGTGTGATCTCTCTTCTACAATATCTTATTTCCATTATTATATATGTGTATCTTATCAAGTGATCTATATTGTCACATGGTTTGTTTTCCAAAAGGAACTTAGAGAACATTATGACAATATTCTTATGGACAGCTACTTCAACCAAATTACTGGATTAAAGCAAACATGTGCTAGTGAAGAAGAAGGAGAAGGAAGAGGAGGAGGAGAAGTGATGACAACACTTTCACACATCAACCCTCTAATGCCATATATGAGGGTAGCTCAACTAATTACAGATCAAAACAAGAACACAAAGGACACGACAAACAATAGTCTTAAATTGCATTATGATATTCAAATCGATTAGATTACTCCTTGACCCAAGCGACCAGAACATTGGTAAATCTTATTCATTCCACAAATGACAGAAAACCATTCAACATTCTAGTGACAGGAATTCAATTACAAGTAATTTGTTAAACAAGAAGAATATTCAGCCTGATCGGCCATGAATTCAAATAACTCATATGGAAAGATATTAGTCATTTCAGAGTATGATTTCTTCCGGCTTCAAACACCTAGTCGTGTCCCTCTTTTCCTACACATTTGATTCCCTTGTGTTATGTCTTTTTTCTACTGTGTCATCTTCCTATCATCTGCCCGTGGTCTCTCTTCTTCCCTTTGTTCTCCAACCCTCGCTTCCTTCACCGTTCGGTTCCTTCTTCTAACTGTCCCCTCTTGTCCTTTTCACCATTCAAACAGTTTTCAAACTTCCTCTTTCCCCTTGGCGACAGGACTCCACACACCCGTTTCAAATGGTCACGATAGCAACTGCCAACATCCTGTTGTACCCATACAAAATTCTTCGTCTATGCATACAAACACCCTAAAAAGATGCCTAAACACACCTCCCAAGCACAATGTCACCTTGTCATTTGTCATGTTCCCCGATAATCCTATTCCAATTAAAGATTGGAATAGTGTGAGTAATACAAGTCATGCTATTATGATTAAGACTAATAATGGTGGAATTCCAATTATGTTTCATCATCTTTCACACAAGAGCCAGATTAATAATAAAAGTAACGTTAGATCTTGGCAAGTAAAGAGGATCGGATCCTCTTTGATCGCAATTCTAAGAGGGAAGTTGTCCTATATGGCATTCGCTTAAGTAAATAAGATAAGCATCGTGATGAGGAGAATAAGACAAATAGTAATGAGAAAAAATATTTAAATAAGAATTGATTATTTATGCTAAAGGCACCAATACTATAGAGAGGCAACAATTAGAAGGAGGTGCGACTCTTCCCCGATCGGGAGAATATATAAGGAAGCCAGCAATGGGCTCAAAGGCATCAAATCATCTTTTTAACGCATCTCACTCAAAAAAAAATTCAGCATCACAATTCTAAACATCGGATCTCACCATCGAATCATATCACCACCAAATTCATTTCAATCACTTACTGATTTGTCATCAGATAGCTATGTCCCTTTCAGCGGTAAGAACCATAGCAATTGTAACATATATTCTTATATCTATATAGCCGATCAGTGCATAATCGGTCATTGTGCAAATCTGAGCAGCGCCGGCAGTATACAGGGATGTTCATAATTCCAACTCTCATGATTTCTTTAGAACAAGTTGCAGATGCATAATGATCTGATAATATTGATGGAATAAGCACAATTTAGTCTGATCATAGTTACTCATAACATCTAATATGGATGCAAGATATGATAAATAAGGAAAACTAATATGAATGAAATATGTATACAATAGATATATCAAATTCATGATAATAGAATGAATATAAGGTAGATATTAATGTCATAACATGGATATTAATAATCTAGATAGCATAAGGATTCTTGTGTAAGATATAATGAATATAAGAATAAGAACATGTGATCATAAGCATATCTGAAATAGAATAGATGAATCAAATGAAATGTCATCATAGAATGAAATATGTAAGAATAACTATCATCTATAACATGTGGAATAAGAATGCTTACTAGCATGATAAAGTATGATGCCAAGTGAATGGCAATAAATGAGATAGTGCAAGTGAAATCCCATGGAGGGGCAAAAATGATTAATGGTACTATCTCGTGATGATCACGAGATGGTGATGATAAGTTAATATGGTATTGATAAGTTAATATGATATGACAGATCCATGGTATACTCGGAGTAGAGTGCTTAGACTCACCTTTAACCTCTCTATCACCCTATGAGTGTGGTGGTGAGTTAAGGGCGGTATAATGGGCCTAGGTGACCCTCAAGTGGACGAGGTATGCCACTTGTAGCATGAAGTCCCTTGAGACAAGAAACGAGGTACACCCCGTGTAGTGTGAAGCTCTTGGGCCTAAGGTTATAGAATGCATAGTTATTATAAATGTGCCCAACGGTAGGTGACTCTCAAATGGATGAGGTATGCCGCGTGTAGCATGACGTCCCTTGACCCAAATGGTGAGGTACACCACGTGTAGTGTGAAGCCTTTGGGCCTCCGGATGGAATGGTTACACCAGCACCTTAATGTAATCGTACTCATATGGGGTGGGTGACGTAGAGGAGGTTAACGATCAGTCTAAGTGATGTCTCTCCCGAGGTATATCATGGGAAAACTATATGTGTGAATGTGAAATGCATTTATGTAATGAATTTAATATGGATTATGATTATAAGGTTACTAACCCTAAGTGGAAATGTGGGAAGTATATGAACTTTGATATTGATATTAATAAGTGGTTATTAACCCTAATTGTGATGTGTTGATATTATAAGAAGAATTGATTACTAATATTCTCTTTTACAAGTTAAAATTTTGTGCAAGGTTAAGAAAATTTTGACTTGCTAGAAGGGGACATTACAAGTGGTATGCAAATTTGGAACCGGAAGTAAGGAGAGCGGTATCCTTTAATGATATTAGTAACTCAAAAAGAAACGGAGTAGCCCAGAAGAAGAGAAGGCCCATGAACAAGGATCTGAAGCACAAGGCAAATAAGGTCCATCTACCAAATTTCGATGGTTCGAACAAGATCTCCGCCCATGCCTGGCTAGAAAAGCTTAATGACTACTTCCATTTGAGTCCCATGACCGAGAAGGACGGCACTATGAGAATGTGTATTGACTACTGAGCCCTCAATAAACAAACCATTAAAAACCGCTATCCTATTCCCAGGGTAGATGAACTTATTGATGAACTGCACAAAGCAAGGTATTTTTTGAAGATTGATCTGCAGTTCGGGTATCATCAAATCTGGATGAGGGAGGAAGACATTCCCAAAACGGCCTTCAGGTATCACTATGGCCATTTTGAGTTTCTAGTCCTACCATTCGGACTAACCAACGCTCCGGCAACCTTCCAGTCATGCATGAACCATACCTTCCGGAAGCAGCTACGGAAGTTCCTACTAATCTTCTTTGATGACATATTGATATATAGTAAAACCTGGGAGGAGCACTTGAAGCACATAGATGAAGTCTTATCCATTCTTGAACAAGAGTCCCTTTATGCAAAGGTTTCCAAATGCAATTTTGGGATGGAAGAAATTCTTTACTTGGGGCACAAAATCAATGTCGAAGGTGTGAAGGTTGATGAGGAGAAGATTAAGGCCATAAGGGAATGGCCTAGACCAAGAACCCTGACCCACTTGCGAGGATTTGGGACTTTGCAGCTACTACCGAAGGTTTATGAAAAACTTCTCCAAGATTGCAGCTCCCCTAGCTAACCTAACCAAGAAAGGATTATTCCATTGGAATGATGCTGCAAAGAAGGCCTTTGAAGAGCTGAAAGAGGTCATGAGTACTTGCCCGGTGCTAGCCATACCCGATTTCTCATTGCCCTTTGAGCTAGAGTGTGATGCATCCAGCGAAGGCATTGGCGTGGTCTTAATGCAAAACAAGCACCCTATAGCCTTCGAGAGCCTCAAGCTGATAGCAGCCGAAAAACTCTATTCAACTTATGACAAGGAGATGTTGGCCATTATGCACGCCCTAGCCAAGTTCCAGCAATACCTTGTGTGCGGGAAGTTCCTAGTCAAAATAGACCACAATAGTTTACAGCACTTCCTTAAACAACGAGATTTGAATGATAGACAACAAAAATGGTTAAGTAGGCTCCAGGCATACAATTTTGACATAAATTACATGAAGGTAAAGAATAATGTGGTGGCCGATGCCTTATCTCGAAGGCCACATCTATGCGCCATGTCTAGTATATCCCCAGATTGGAAGAGCCCCACCATAGCAGAGTATGTCAAGGATCCCTTCACAAATGATGTGATGGAAGGAAATATAAAGGATGAAGGTTATACCGTAAAAGAGGACCTCATCCTCTACAAAGATAGAATATACCTGGTAGCTGGTTCTAAGGTGAAGGACCGAGTAATTAAGGAATTCCATGATAGCCCCCTTGCCGAATACCAAGGATACTATAAAACATATAAACAGGTAAGAGAAAGGTTTGCATGAAAGGGACTTAAAAAGGATATACTTAGGTATGTCCAAGAATGCACCATGTGCCAAAGAAACAAAGTGGAGCACTTGCATCCAGCAGGACTATTGCAACCATTATCTGTACCTGAGCAAAAGTGGAGCAGCATTTCCATGGACTTCATTATGGGACTTCCTAAGGTGCAAGGAAGGGATTGCATTTATGTGGTGGTGGACAAGCTCACCAAGTATGCACATTTTATGGTTATCTCATCCGAATATAAGGCTCCCCAGGTTGCCGAGTTGTTCTTCAAAGAGATTTTCAGGCTCCATGGGTTACCGAAGAACATAATCAGTGACAAAGATAGTCAATTCATGAGTCTATTTTGGCAAGAACTATTCCGGTGATAGTCAACTCATGAGTCTATTTTGGCAAGAACTATTCCGATTGTCCGGAACATAACTTACACCAAGTACGAGCTATCACCCTCAAACCAATGGCTAGACGGAAATAGTAAACAAGTGGATTGAGGGCTATTTGAGAAACTATGTGACCGGACAACAAAAGGCATGGATCAAATGGCTACACATGGGAGAGTATTGTTATAATATGACTCATCATATGTCTATTGGGACGAGTCCATTCCGGGCCCTATACGGGTATGAAGCTATGTCATTCGGAAATCTGCTTCTTCAGGATAGCAAGGTACCCAAAGCAAAAGATTTCCTTCAGCAGCACAAGGATATCATGAGAGTCCTAAAGGATAACCTGCATCATGCACAGAACCAACAAAAGATATATGCAGATAGGAAGCGAGTTGAAAGGACTTTTGAAGTTGGGGATATGGTGTTCTTGAGGTTGCAATCATACGAGCAGACTTCCATTAAGACCAGCAGATCCGAAAAATTAAAACCGCGATTCTATGGACCGTACAAAGGGTTGAGGAGAATCAGTGAGGTTGCTTATGAATTGGATCTACCCGGAAACAGTAGAATTCATAATGTATTTCATGTCTCCCAGCTTAAGAAGGTGCTTGGACAAAGGGATATTCCATGTGAAGAACTACCCCCACTCGATGATGAAGGACAATTAGTCCTCGAACCAGAAAAGATACTTAGCACAAGGGAAAGAAGATTGAGGTATAGAACTATATCCAAGTACCTTATAAAGTGGAAAAATCTACCCGAGGATGATGCCATGTGGGAAGGAGCGGAAATACTTAAGCACCCGAGTTTGAGCATTGCTTGAGGACAAGCAATCTTAAGAGGGGAGGCCTGTCATGTTCCCCAATAATCCTATTCCAATTAAAGATTGGAATAGTGTGAGTAATACAAGTCGTGCTATTATGATTAAGACTAATAATGGTGGAATTCCAATTATGTTTTGTCATCTTTCACACAAGAGCTAGATTAATAATAAAAGTAACGTCAGATCTTGGCAAGTAAAGAGGATCAGATCCTCTTTGATCGCAGTTCTAAGAGGGCAGTCGTCCTATATGGCATTCACTTAAGTAAATAAGACAATAAGCACCGTGATGAGGAGAATAAGACAAATAGTAATGAGACAAAAATATTTAAATAAGAATTGATTATTTATACTAAAGGTGCCGATACTATAGAGAGGCGACAATTTGAAGGAGGTGCGACTCTTCCCCGATCGGGAGAATATATAAGGAAGCCAATGATGGGCTCAAAGGCATCGGATCATCTTTTCAACGCATCTCACTCAAAAAAAAAATTCAGCATCTAAAGATCGGATCTCACCATCGAATCATATCACCACCAAATTCATTTCAATCACTTATTGATTTGTCATCAGATAGCTACATCCCTTTCAGCGGTAAGAACCATAGCAACTGTAACATATATTCTTGTATTTATATAGCCGATCAGTGCATAATCGGTCATTGTGCAAATCTGAGCAACGCTAGCAGTATACAGGTATGTTCATAATTCCAACTCCCATGATTTCTTTAGAACAAGTTGCAGATGCATAATGATCTGATAATATTGATGGAATAAGCACAGTTTAGTCTGATCATAGTTACTCATAACATCTAATATGGATGCAAGATATGATAAATAAGGAAAACTAATATGAATGAAATATGTATAGAATAGATATATCAAATTCATGATAATAGAATGAATATAAGGTAGATATTAATGTCATAACATGGATATTAATAATCTAGATAGCATAAGGATTCTTGTGTAAGATATAATGAATATAAGAATAAGAACATGTGATCATAAGCATAGCTGAAATAGAATAGATGAATCAAATGAAATGTCATCATAGAATGAAATATGTACGAATAACTATCATCTATAACATGTGGAATAAGAATGCTTACTAGCATGATAAAGTATGATGCCAAGTGAATGGCAATAAATGAGATAGTGCAAGTGAAATCCCATGGAGGGACAAAAATGATTAATGGTACTATCTCGTGATCCAAGAGGATCATGAGATGGTAATGATAAGTTAATATAGTATTGATAAGTAAATATGATATGATAGATCCATGGTATACTCGGAGTAGAGTGTTTAGACTCACCTTTAACCTCTCTATCACCCTACGAATATGGTGGTGAGTAAAGGAAGGGCGGTATAATGGGCCTAGGTGACCCTCAAGTGGACGAGGTATGCCGCTTGTAGCATGAAGTCCCTTGAGCCAAGAGACGAGGTACACCCCATGTTGTGTGAAGCTCTTGGGCCTAAGGTTATAGAATGCATAGTTATTATAAATGTGCCCAACGGTAGGTGACTCTCAAATGGATGAGGTATGCCGCATGTAGCATGAAGTCCCTTGACCCAAATGGTGAGGTACACTGCGTGTAGTGTGAAACCTTTGGGCCTCTGGATGGGATGGTTACACCAGCGCCTTAACGTAACCGTACTCATATGGGGTGCGTGACATAGAGTAGGTTAACGATCAGTCTAAGCGATGTCTCTCCCGAGGTATATCATGGGAAAACTATATGTGTGAATGTGAAATGCATTTATGTAATGAATTTAATATGGATTATGATAATAAGGTTACTAACCCTAAGTGGAAATGTGTGAAGTATATGAACTTTGATACTGATATTAATAAGTGGTTATTAACCCTAATTGTGATATGTTGATATTATAAGAAGAATTGATTACTAATGTTCTCTTTTACAAGTTGAAATTATGTGCAAGGTTAAGAAAATTTTGACTTGCTAGAAGGGGACATTACATCATTATTTGCTAACCCCGCAAGTACAAGATACATCAAAGGAGATTGATATGAGGCACGAATGGAGAAAGATTCGAAGAAACCAAATTGGCTATGAGCTATGAAAGATCATCTAGAAACGGAGGCCAAAGTGATGGATTGAAGACCGAAACGACGCAAAGGAACAACGAAGAACAACGAGAAAACATCTGGCAATTCAAAATCCAATTTTGAAAATTTTGAAAATTTAAAAATTTTGGAAAATTTTTCTAAGACATTTTGGAGCATTTTTCCCAAGGTATAAATGCCAAGGAGAAAAGGCTCCAAATTTCAAAAGTCCAAATTTGAAGTTTCAAAGCTTCTCTTCGTCATTCAGAGTGAACTCGTCTGAAAATGTGCTTCAAAAAGGTTAAGTCAAAAAGAGCACTTTTCTTGCGGAGCGCGCTCCAACTCCAAAGCACTCCAAATGGATGAGATCAAAATTTGAAGGTAAAAAATTTCTAAGGCAAATATTGGAGCGTTGGTCAAAGTGAAAAGGCTCAAAGCAATATTGAAAATTTTGAAAAATTGAAAAAATTTGAAAAAAAAATTCGAAGGCATGGAAAAAGCGCGCTCTTCCCAAGGCGCGCACGCACCAAGGCAAAAGCGCTCCAAAGTGAAAAGTGAAAATATTGAGTGTCAAAGACATTCTCTTGTCTATTGGTGAAGGTTCGTCTCGAAATTTGCTCCAAAGGTGCAAGTCAAAAGAGCACGTTTCTCATGGAGCGTGCTCCAAAGTCAAAACGCTCTTTTGGAGCATTTTCAAGGTGAAGCGCCCTCCAAAGTCAAAACGCTCTTTTGAAGCACTTTCAAGGTGAAGCGCGCTCCAAGGTCAAAATGCTCCAAAATTAGACTTGGCCGACCTAGATGCCACCTCATGATTTTTCATGCCTTTGGAGGTTATAAATGGAAATTAACTTCACTTCTCACTTCACTCTCCAATTTTGCATGCCTAGGGCAAATAAAAGCACTCTAAAAATAGAGTAAAGGCAGATTGAAACCCTACGATGTAAAGCCAAGCTATGAAGGAGCCATTTCTTCATTGTTTTTATCATTTACAAAAGCTTCAAGTAGGATTTAAAGGCAACGCTCAAGGAGGAAGGGGTTTTTCTATCAAATAAAGGCATTTCTTCATGATTTTTATCAAATCAAAGGCAGATTGAAGACATTTTTGGGTCAGCGTTTCACCTAGAGGGAATATTTTGCACATCATGGCATGATTTTCTTTCTCTTACATTCCAAGGCAGATTTGCATGCTTGAAGGACAGTGCTTCACCCTGGCAGCCATTTTTGAGGGTTTTTGAAGCTTTTTGTTGCTGGTTATGACTGTTCAAGACTAAAATCACTACCTACAGCCATAGAAAAAGGAGTTTTCAAGGCTGTTATGTCCATTTTTTCTCATTTTTGTCACATACCCACCTCGGGAAAAGGCATTTTCCATCAATCTTGACCATCTAGAGCTCAAATCCGGCACATTTTTTAAGGTACAGTTCCATATTTTCACTTTCCAAAGGCAAAAATACACATTTTTCATGAAAAATCAGAGTTGGACAGCGAAAAGAAAAGCCTGATTTTTTGCAACAGCGAACTAAAGGAGGTCTGATTGTACCTTTTTCAACGCGGGACAGCGAAGAGGAAAGCTTGTCCAAGCCACAAAGTCACCATGCAATATTCTTCCATCACTATTGAGGCCAAATCGGCACTCATCCATGAATATTCGAAGGACAAGGAGTATTTGGATCTATCGAAGACTATGGAAGATGCAAGTGTCATCCTATAGATGAAGATTGTTTACCTTGATTCCATCATTATACCAGATAAGGCTAAAGTTGATGAATTGGAGAGAAATCACAATTCCCAGACAACCATTTTTCAGTATCTGCAGGAGAATTCTATTTTTGGTGGCTGGTGGGATTTCCAAAGCAGTTTCTATTTTGAGAACTGACTTTGCTTTTCAAACATAAACTTATTCTTGGATTTGTTTTGGATGCAAAATATCTTTAAGTGGAACTCAAATTGTAATAACATGCAAGTTTAGTTAACTGAATTGCATGAGAGATATTTTATTATTTTAAATGCTAATAAGCTTGCATGCTTGCCAAGCAGCATTAGGGTTAGGGTGGAGAGTGTTAGTTAACTCTTCCTTTTATTTCCTTGCACCTTTGGTTTTTAAGGTATAAATAAGTGTATTCTACACACTTAAACTTCTTAATGGTAAATGTTGAAGCTTTTATTGCTCACATATTATTGTTCAACTGTGTTGCATAGCTTATTACTTTGAGAATGAATATATGCAATATCTTTGTGGAAGCTTTGTGTTGTTAAGGATTCGAAGCAAGTGTTTATGATTTTATGCTTAAACATACGTTTCAAATCTTCTTTGTCCTTAAGTGTTTTCTGTCAAATCAGTTCGCCAATGTTCCTTTGATTTCTTTATGCTCTGGATTTACTTAGAGAAATCAAAAGTATGCTTTTAGATTGGTTATTCTTTTGCAATACTTAGAAAACTTCTTATAGGATTGCAGGAGAGCTTGAATTGCCTTGTGCTCGTGCCTTGAGAAAACAAAAAGATAAGTCAATCGTATCGTCTTTTTAAAATTTCTTGTCTGAGGGAGCTTCCCCTCCAAATTTGAAAAACAGTCTTACTGTACACGTAGTTCCATTTAGACTTGCACCAAAAAGTGCTAATTTAAACACTAACACATCCCCCGCGTCCTCAACGATCTCTTTTAACCAACAATAACTTATTAAGTTAATATTTAGAATATCTTAGATAATGGTCAATCTTAGTTGCTTAGTTGTAGATTGCTTTTGCTTTTCTATCTTCTACTTTTTAGCTGTTAGATTTGCTCGCTTCTGTTATGCTTTGTTAGCACCAGCTTTTTGCTTTATGCAAAGCTATCCGTCTATAGTTAGAACTTGCATACTCTTTATAAGAGCATTTGCTCCTCTTTGTAAATCATTCAATTCTACTCAATATAGACCTTTCATAATTTATGTAACATGGTATCAAAGCTAGGTTACGAACCTGGTTAGACTTAGCATTTTTTTAAGATTTTTTAATCTCTGTGCTAGTTAGGCGATTTTGTGTTGTGCTTGCATTTGGAAGATTGTTGTTTTTGAGAGTTGCAATTTTTTCAGTAGCTACGAATCCTGGTCTAGGGTTTCTGTTCATGTGAAAGCATTTTGTCTTGCTACATGGCCGCGAGTATTAAACCCGCTAAAAATCGTGGACTCCATCCCTGAGTTCGCCGTTTTTACCTGTGACCCGTCGTTTTTTTCTGGGTTTCACGTTTTCTCCCATGGACCAGCTTTCTCGTCGCGACTTCCTCATCTAGAGATTCTGTGTTTCTGCAATCCGCTTTCAATCTGCCGTGGACGTGATTTCCTGTTCCGGATTGCATGTAAAGATTAAGTCACGGTTTTGTTGCATTCCAGTTTTGTTCTTGGCTTGCGATTTATAGTCTTGGCGTCTGGTGTGTTCCTTCAACGGTTTTAACCGACACTTTCTCAGAGTAAATCGTGGTCATCAGTTTTTGGCGAGCTTTGGCATCCACAAGTCTGGTGAATTTAATCCAAAGGTCACATATGAAGGACTGCTATCAAAGATCTTGCATTCTATCAGCGGTTTTGTGGGTTATGGGTTATGTGGTAGCGCTTTGGTAGTCAGCATCTAAAGCGTTAACCGAACCATCTGCCTGTGGTCAAAATTTTCCATGAGGTCACTCGTTCCGTCTATGGTTGCGATGGTGATCATCTGTGTTTAAATCCTCATAACTTTCTTTTGGAGGTTGTTGACCTTAATCACCCTGCTCTCTGTCTATTGGTGGTTGGTTTCTTGTGTTGATCGGTGGTCTCTTATGGTCAACCTTGTGGTTCGGAGGCCTCTTTGTTGTCTTGGAGGCGCGCCATATATTCTCTTGGCTACATTCTTGTTTTGGTGGGATTCATTTCCTTTAGTCAAGCATTTTCTGATCACTGTTTTAGGAGATTTATGGTTTTCAATCTGATTGTTTTGTTGGGAGTTTTGTCAGAAGTGTTGAGCAAGCAGTCCGTGATCACATTTGCATCAGCTGACATGCAGAGTTAGTTTTGTTTCGAATTCCGTGTTCAAATGTTCTGAACTTCTGCTATCCGTACTCTCGAGATCTGAGCTTTGAAATCTGTGATTCGGATTTATCTCAAGATTCGTACCTCGAAGTATGTGTTCACGACTTTTGAGTCAGCTTATTCCGTGTTTTTGGAATCTATACCTGTGTAAAGATTTTCTGTTTGCTGTCTGTGCTATCTATCTGCTTCCGTTTCAGTGCCCACTGCTTATAATTCGTTTTCTCGTGTCTCGAAAAATGTGAAGCATGGCATCTTTGACCAACATTCTGTTGGAGAGCAGTCAAAGATTCAACGGCAAAAATTACAACACCTGGAAGCAGCGGATGATGACTATTTTTTAGTATCGATGTTTGGACAAGATTATTCTGGGCACAACTACACGTCCTCTAGTGGCGGGTAAGGATCAGGATAGATACGATGAGCAAAATCGTGAAGTGGTAATGCTTATCAAGCTATCGATCACTGATGATCAGCTGCCTCAAGTTTTGTCTGGGAAAACAGCAAAAGAAATTTGCGAATCACTGAAGGACCTTCATGAAACCTCTGACAAAAGTCGGGCATTCTTTCTCAAGAACATGCTCTTCTCAATGATGATGGATGATCAGATGTCTCTGCAGGAGCATCTCACAAAAATCAAAGACATCCATGATCAGTTGACGGCAATTGGTCGGAAGATGGAAGAAGAAGATATGGTAGTGATCACTCTGAAAAGTCTAACATCATCTTATGAGCACTTTATCGAAACTCTTAACATTACTTCATCTAATGTTAGTCTGACGTTCCCCGATCTATGCAACAAACTCTTGCAGCATGATCGATGGAAACAACAGTTTGGTAGCAGTGCTTCTTCCTCCTCCTCAGAACAGGCATTTACTGCCAAGTCCTTCCAGCAGTATCAGGGTCCTAATCAGCCCTCGCAGCAGTTCAGTCAGGCTCAGTCACAGGACCCATCCAAGAAATACATCCAGTGCAATTACTGTCACAAGTTTGGGCATATGAAAAAGGATTTCCGGAAACGCTTGGCTGCTAAGCAGTCCAAGTCTGAAGCTTCAACTCCACAGCACACGTCGCAGAGCATACTGAGCAGAAGGGGTCTGCTTTCTATGCCTTCTAGGCCAATCTCCTCTGTCTGTTTTGTCAGTTGCTCGTGAATCAGCCTATCTCTGTTTTGGTTGTCATCTTTAGGAGGGGCAACTCAGTTTTTGTTAGTGGATTGACCATTAAGGGGGGGTATTAAGTTAATATTTAGAATATCTTAGATAATGGTCAATCTTAGTTGCTTAGTTGTAGATTGCTTTTGCTTTTCTATCTTCTGCTTTTTAGCTGTTAGATTTGCTCACTTTTGTTATGCTTTGTTAGCTCCAACTTTCTGCTTTATGCAAAGCTGTCCGTCTATAGTTAGAACTCGCATACTCTTTATAAGAGCATTTGCTCCTCTTTGTAAATCATTCGATTCTACTCAATATAGATCTTTCATAATTTATGTAACATAACTATCTCTAAGAGGCCAATACAAGCAGAGAAGGAAGTGAGCAAACAACTAAAATAAACAAACTTTAAACATCAACAAAACAAAAAAATAAAATGTGACGGGGAAATGATGCTCCTGCATCAGGCTCCCCCGGGTGGGAGAAATTTGAGTTCCATTTCAAATGACGGTCTTCTTTTTCCTCTTCCAATTGTGTTGCGTTCTTAGTTCTTCATCCTCTCCATGTTTGTATTGGTTTGCTCTAAGCTTGTTTGCCTCTTTCTTCATGTATATTCTCCTTCTTATCTCTTTCTTAGCGACAAGACTCCAAAACTTTGTCTCTCGTTCATTAATACTGTCCAATTCCGCATCCTCTTCTCTTTTTGCTTGATTTGTTGTCTTCATCTCAGTTCCTCTTATTAGTTCTATACTCGCTTTTACTTTTTGCTTAGCTGAAAGACACTCTTGAACTTCATGCATGTCAATGCCAAGTAACTTATTTTCTTGATTTGGTTCATTTTCTAACCTTTGATATGAAGCTTCCTACATTCTCTCTTCATTAGTCACTTCTGCGAGTGCTTCTTTTTGTACTTCTTCCTCTCTCCATTTTTTTTTGTTTTCTTTCATGTTCTCTACAATGAGAACTTTCTTCACCTCTTCCGGTGCACGTTGCTCACTTGGCAACTGTCTACTATCTTCTCTTGTCAAGACAGCCATATTTTGCCCTCTTCCTTTCTTAACAATCATCTTCACAAGCCATTTCAACTTCTTTTTCATTGGCCAATACCAACCACATTCTTGGCTTCTTTCCTCAAGCCACTTCTTACACTTTTGTAAATCTCTTCTCAACTCTGCTATTTCTTTATCCCACTCTACATTTTGCTTCTTCATATTCAGTTTCATTTTGTCTTTTTTCCCGAGGCTTTCATTTATGGCATACTGCTGCATCTTTTATCTTTCTTCTTGGCTTCTCGATGCTCACCTAGGGCTTCTCTCCCTTTCCTCTACCCAGTCTTTGGTACCCAGGTTCTTCTTAACCTGTCAAAAACCACATTATATAACCCACTTCTCCTTCCAGATCTCTTAAACTCTCCCAAATCTTGAAGCTCTGATACCAAACTGATGAGAACATTTTCACACATCAACCCTCTAATGCCATATATATGAGGGTAGCTCAACTAATTATAGATCAAAACAAGAACACAGAGGACACAACAAATAGTAGTCTTAAATTACAGTATGATATTCAATCGATTAGATTGCTCCTTGGCCCAAGAGACCAGAACATTGGTAAATCTTATTCATTCCACAAATGACAGAAAATCATTTAGCATTCTAGTGGCAGGAATTCAATTACAAGTAATTTGTTTAGCAAGAATAATATTCAGCCTGATCGGCCATGAATTCAGATAACTCACACAGATAGATATCAGTCATTTCAGAGTATGATTTCTTCCAGCTTCAAACACCCAGTCGTGTCCCTCTTTTCCTACACAGTCGATTCCCTTGTGTTATGTCTTTTTTCTGTTGTGTCATTTTTCTGTCATCCGCCTGTGGTCTCTCTTCTTCCCTTTGTTCTCCAACTCTCCCTTCCTTCACCGTTCAATTCCTTCTTCTAACGATCCCCTCTTGTCCTTTTTCACCGTTCAAATAGTTTTCAAACTTCCTCTTTCCCCTTGGCGACAGGACTCCACACACCCATTTCAAATGGTGGCGATAGCAATTGCCAACATCCCGAACGTCCTCAACGATCTCTTTTAACCAACAATAACTGTCTCTAAGAGGCCAATACAGGCAAAGAAGGAAGTGAGCAAACAACTAAAATAAACAAACTTTAAACATCAACAAAACAAAAAAACCAAATGTGACGGGGAAATGATGCCCCTGCATCAAGAAGTAGAAGAAAGAGGAGGAAAAAAAGAAGTGCCCAAGCCAACAATATCTTGCTATGCACTATCACTAATTGGAGAGATGCCAAAGAGTCTACCACCCAAAAGAGACCAACATCATAGCATCAATTAGTCCCAAAGCGGTAACTACCTAATATCAGGCCATATCATTACCCCGATTTGCAAAAGAGTGAGATTAATAAATTGGTAGAGGAGATATCGGATCTAGGACAAATAATGTTACTTGAGCTTGATGAAGAGGAAAGAGTCATCTTGGATCCCAAATTAATTCTCCAAACACGCGCAAAGAAGTTGATGACTAGGACAATATGAACCACAAGTGGAAGAATCTGGCTAGTGAAGATGCGACATGGAGGGATGAAGCATTCCTATAGAAGCATCCTAGGATCATCAACATTAGGAGAATGTTGGTTTTAAGGGGAGGGGCATGCTATGCCCTTAAACTATAGCATGCATTGTGATATGTGTAGCCAACTTGTGGTTAGCATAAGCTTTAATTAAGTTATATCATTTCTATAGTTTCATATAGGTAGTTAGGTCAGCCTAGGTGGTCTCCATGGTATGAGTACGGTATATATACGAGGTAGTGGTTAGTTTATAAATTATTATCATCATATTGTGAATTATGTTCTTATTGAAGACTTATGGATGTTTGCCACCTTGAAGTGGCTTATTATTATCTGCATATTATTCCTATTATATTCTTCTCTTGTGCAACTTATTTCAACATTTTATCTCACCAAGACTTGCAAATACAAGTACAAGAAGGAAACATGGATGACAACAGGGGTGTAGATAGTTTCCCCTTTGGTGATTAGGTAGGATCAAACATGTAGTGAGGATAGTGAAATGTTGGAGGTAGAGAGAATCCTATGCAAATGCAGGATGTTGTTTCCAATGGACCACAACAGGAAAGCAATGGAAGTAGTGCATCAAGGATTAGGGATGGTGATGGTAGTGAAATTGGTGGCAATTTTAGGAATAGTGTGGCATTGGGGGGTGAGTTGCAAGGGGAAAGAGACCCTGTACCAGATGTGTGGGCTTTTCTTGTACACCATGTACAACAAAGGAAATTGATTTTGCAGCCCAGATAGTCACGATTAGTGGTGTAGCCACTAGCGGACTGGTAATCTTGATACCTTTCACAAGAATCTTCCTCTTGTGTCCTCCCAAGTGCCAACCAGTGGATCATGAAATCTTGCAATGGAAACAGGTATTCTTCTTCGCAGCATTCTTATTCTTGAACAAGGATCAAAAGTTTGTGGAAACATTTGATAATATGAGGGAAATGATGAGGCCTATTTTTGCTAGGCTTGGATTTTATTGACCTGCTGAAGTAAATGGATTACTGCCCCCCTAGACCTGCTGCTGTTATAAAAGTAAGAAGATTGTGTAGATGAAAGTCCCTCTGATCAGGTTTCTGTTTGCATTGCTGAGAATTGTCCACGTATTGCTTTCTTGATCCTAAACAGAATTGGTAAAGGCAAAAGATGGATTTTTGCCCAAGTTGGAATATTACGAACAGGAAACTTGGGCAAATGCAGTTAAAAGTAGTGCTCGACTGAATGATGTAAATGAAGGTGTTGGCATTCAAGTTGAAGACGGGATTGATAATACTGATACATGGCAGAGTACCTCCTGTTGCTGTGAACGTCAATTATCCTCCTCTTGTTGGTACTAATGTCAATGAACCTCCTCCTGCTGATGTTGGAAGAAACTGTGAAGACCTTAATGATGTCCGTTTGATCTAGGATATTGCTTTTGGTCTTTAATATCTGCACTTGGTATTTTATAGTGTTATAGAGAAGTAACATCACATGATCTAAAGTCATAGTACATCTTGAATTTGGGGTAGTAGTAACGTTGTTAAAACTTGGTCAAGACTCTGGCTTGATATTATGTTTGTTTAAGTCAAAGTTTGGAGTATAGCTGTAGTTAAAAATTTAATCAATTAAAAAAGAGTTCATGTACCAAACTGTCTACAACACTTGTTATATCATGAGAAAAACAAGTTTGTGGGTTTGGAGCTACATTTTCACAGAGCATTAGACTGGTTTCTAAATATAAATACCCAGAAGGATCAAAAGGCAAATAGAAATTCATTATCACTGGTTCAAGGGAAGTCCGAATTCCTATAACAATCTCATATTCATCGGGACATCATCCAGTGTGCAAACTTTGAAATACATTAGATGAAATCCTGTAAAACTAATTCAATATTATAAATTATAACAGGTGATTCAAGGACCAAGTACGTCAGATCCTAACTGGATTGGGGTGCAATTGTGAACTATGACAAGATAATGCAAATTTATAAGCTTTGAGGAGGCCTTGATGTGCATGCTAAGGCTTGAAAATTCTGAAGACAACACACAACCTGTGGTGACGGCACCCAAATTGAACAAATGCAGCTGCAATTAAAAGAGTTAGTACTTTAGGGGACACCTTATGAAGGTATTCAGCAAGCAAGTAGCTGGATGACACTTGGAATATGGAAGAAGTAATTTTTGCAGTTCAACATATATTGAGGGGAAGCATAGTACAAGAGAATGCCCTTACAATAACTTGAACCAGATGCTAAGCAAACTAAGATAACAATGTGGTGTGCAATTTGTGAAATTCAATAAACTATGATTACACACACACACAACGCACCCAAGAGAATATCAACTACCTATGCAAATACATTTAACATTTCACAGACCCCAAAAGCAAAGCCTATCAAAGGTTGTTAAGCTAGTGGATGCCATTGAAGAGGCCACAGAAGTAGGAATCAAGGGAGAAATTAGAACCTGCTATGTTGGATTTGCAGCCAATACAGACACCTGAGTTGGGAGTGTCAGTCAAAGGACTTAAAGGTTTCTATTACACATGCACTCAACATTCAACCCAACATAAACTGCCCCGTACCCTCAAAAAAGATAAAAAGAAAAGACAATTAAATATGCCCAATGTTGTTTCAAGCTTCAAACTATGGAACTGAAAATCCATTTAGATAGAGAACCTGAATGTTATACCAAGGTAAAGAATGCTCATAAGGCACAACAGGATCATGGATGTTGTCTTTTTCATGATGGTAAAATTGATTGGATGCAAGTATCACACTGCTTAAAGTAAATCAAGAACCAGTAACTTGAGCCTAAAACTCCTGTAGAATGGAAAAAGAAAGCTGTTAATATACTCATCGTTGACAAGTATAAGAGAAGAGGAGGATAATTCCTTTTAGGGGTAGATTAATAAGTTGGTGGAATCACTACTTGATGGCAGTATCTTACAAAAATTGATAGAACTGTTAATGTTCATATTTTATAGAAAACTTTGATGGTAAGGAGAGGTCATTAAAAGACAGAAGGATTACATCGCTGTGTGCTTTGGCAGGAGCGTGTGTGTGTGTATCACAGACTTACCCTAAAATGAATCTTAGAATTAACTTTATAGGATTTTCTGTATGCATTTTGGATACCTTGTTAAATGTATTAAGAAATAGAACTTGGATACAAATGCAGCGACCCATTCTTTCAAAATTGCAGGTATTTGAACTAACAAATTAATGCTTGTAGAAGCACCGAGGATCTTTACAAAAAAAAAAAAGTGGAGATAACCTTGTTCTGGGTTTTATATATATAAAGACACACAGTGAGGCTATTTTAGTAAGAGATGCAAATTGTTTCGTGCTGTCTATGGGTTCAATTAATAAGGTTTCATAAATGATAGAGAATGATCGTTTGGAGCTGAAGGGGACTGGTAAGAGAATAATGTTCGCCTTAACTCTAGAAAATATGGACACATAGAGAGAACCTTGGTAACTTCTGGACGAAGCCTGAGATATAGGCTGTAGGATAGTATAATCCAAATTGGGAAATTGAGTCCATCAAAAGCCCTAATTCTATAGCTCCAACGGTAATGTAGTATTTTTTTTTTTGGCAGCTTGAGAATTATGTCTTGGACACAAGAAATATTTACAGATTACAGGCCATTACCAAAAGCTTGTTATTCTGGGTCGAATCATGCATTGTAATAGAACTAGAAGTGAAACTGATTTGGTCAAGGGTCTATAGAACCTTTTGTGAGTGGAATATACATTAAGAGAACCTTCTTCAATAATGTAATCCAAGACTTAGAGAAAGGAAAATGTGGACCGGGGAGTTCATCAAGAAACCAAGTGGAGCTGCAAGAGCTTGAATTCAACAGACGCAGAGAAGATTGGCAATTCTACAGAGAAAATAAACTTCAGCAGAAAGACTGCACCACAAAATCTTGTCTATTTGTAGGACAAGGTTTGTATCAGCATGTGTAGCTTTGCAAGGTGTGAATACCACAGTAGAATATTCTACCGTCAGTGTAGCGGGAAATGTTTCTACTTACTTTATCGGCAAGTTCAAGACTCTGGACAGAGGTTATGAAATCGATGTTTCTGTAATTAATAACCAGATTTACAGAAATTCAAATTTTAACTGCAAGAAGCATTTCGACCAGAATATGGAAAAGCCTACCTGAAGCGTTCAAGGACCTAATCTCTTCTGGAATGGCATTGTGTGCAGTGTGAAATGCTCTCTACAAAACCTGTTTGTGGCAATGGTCTATGTCACTGAAACAACTAAAACAAAAAATTGAGCTTCATATTAACGTTACAATTTCCTCTTTGAGCCCACAAGCTACTTGTTCCTATAAGCATGCCATACATTAGCAATTTTTTTCAGTATTTTGGACATTTCAGTATTACCAGAGCTTAAACAGTCAGCACATTATTTGCTATCTAGAACATTTAACCAGAACCTTCACTAGAAGAGCCTAAGCAGTCAGCATGCTATTTGCTTCTAATAACATTTAACGAGGAACTTGTTGGAAAATCTTAAACAATCAACACTTTCTTTGTTATTTGAAACATTTAAACTCCAAAACAACAGACAGCTGTTCAATTTCAAACATTCTTAACTGCAAAGTTTAGCTTCTAAGGAATGAGACATTTGTTCTTCTGAACCCAATTCATTTGATTGTAAGTATTGCCATTCTAAGTTAAAAAGAAAAAAGAAAATTAGTCATTGAACTGCAGGAGTTGCAGAGAACAGTAGAGCAGAGGTATGCATACATGCTATTCTGTTGGAGCATCTGCACATAAGAGAAGAGTGGGAAGGGTTGGACACAAAAGAGAATGCTGCCCAGGCCATGCTTCCCATTGCCTGGACTATCCCTCAATACCACGTGAATTGAATTCAATCCCACCAGAGGTGGGGATTTTAGATAAGAAGATAAAAATTTGCTTTTTAATTGGATGAAGTGTAAGCTTTAGATACAAGTACATAGATAGCAATCAGTTTACGATTATGTAAATGGGACTTCGATCTCGGAAATATCTTTGATATATTAATAAGTTGAGTTTGTTAATATAATCGTGGTAAATTAATTGAGATTGAATTTAAATGTGTTGAAATGAATATTATATGGATTAGGGTGGATTGTAGAAATCCATGAAAAGTAGACTTTATTTATATGATATTGTGATAGAGAATTATGTAAGTTGAGAATTGAAATTAGATAAATGATAAGAGAGTTGAGACGATTGAAATTAGCGAAGGTTGAGTATACGAGATGTGATTTTGTCCAAATTGGTATAATCATCTATAATAAAATTGAGCCTTCAATACTTGGAGGGCTTTTTTTTGCTTGATGTTATATCAAAGGTAAGACAAAATAGGTGGTGCTAAGCAACATTATGGGGCCCGATGTGCAAGGGTTCAAGTTTACAACTTCCTTGCACCTTAGTCAAGTTCCAAGATTGAGTTAATAGTAACAAAAGAGATAAGGAGTGGTAATGGATGTCAATGTATGGTGGCAATGGATGTCATTGAGCTAATCAACGATTCTTGTTGCTAAAGCCTAATGCAAGTTAATAAGCGACTACGTTAAGGATGTTTCTTAAGTGTGCCTTGATAATGAATGTCAATTACTTGATTATTGGTAGTTGTTAATGCCTGCTACTAACAAATGAGGGTTGATGACCAATTCTTGTAAAAGGAAGAAAGGTTTTGTGTTCTTTT
Source organism: Cunninghamia lanceolata (assembly GCA_027924645.1). NCBI lineage: Eukaryota > Viridiplantae > Streptophyta > Pinopsida > Cupressales > Cupressaceae > Cunninghamia > Cunninghamia lanceolata. Next base: position 1,534,894 of record BSBN01000197.1, read on the forward strand.
GATACTGTGTGAATGTTATCTAATGATGTGCAAGTGCCCCAGGATGATGCCTTTATATGTACACAATCCTAGACATATAATTATGTGTAAGAGAACCTTTGTTATTCACCCTAAACCTAAGTCAAACCTAAGTCCCCATTCCCCATGGCTTCAAGTTCAACACTTAATCCTCTTATTCCCAATCTTGGGTCAAGCCCACTCATGTGGACCTAAACCTAGTTTAAGACCGTTAAGTCAAGACCTTGAACACCATTTTCCAAAATCAAATTTATCATGGGCCAAGTGAACTTGACTATAACTATAACTAGACATTAGCTACCAATTTAAGAAAAAAATATTTAAATTTAAATGCTAAGATGTTATATACAAGCACAAGACCACTATGTCATTTAGATCATCTAGTAACTAGATCAAAACAACACCTAAAAGGTAGTATTCAATCATGGAGTAATCATTACATCACATGTATCTACATAAGGAGAGATACGTAGGCATTTGCATTCTATTTGGTAGGTCTTCAATCTTGTTCAATACCATTAAATTGGAACATAGTGTCTAACTACCATCAAAACAAATCATGATTTCCCCCACTTGATAACAAGCCATACTAGTGCTTTTTAGCACCACCCAATCTAGATGTGCACAAGTGAATAAATTTCTAAAGAGAAGAGATTCAAAGTTCAAGGTTGTTGTTCTAGATTCAGGGTCATGCATCAAGTTTAAAGTCATACATTAGGTTCAAGCACATGAATGTGAGGATTAGGACCACACATGTGAGTTTGAACCCTAACATAGAATAGTTCATTTCCTAGTCTATCAGAGCTTGATTAATGCAGACCGAATAATCAATTCTCAAGATAAATCAAAGTGTACATGTTAGATAAAATATTCCTTGTCACACATAAAGTTAAACGTGTACCTCTTTCCCTTTTTATTGATTTCAATTAATTTTTTATTGTTTTATCTAGTGTAATAGTTGAATTGATTGCTTTAATTAATTTATTAGCCTAGATATCTTTAGAGAGTATGTTTTTATCCTCTTCAATTTAGTGAATCTTGTATTTTCTACACCCTTAAGGTTTGATCTTAGAGTTTTGTCTTTCTACCTTGTTGTTTTAGATTTAATATTTCTAATTACTTTCATCTTTCATATCAAATCTAATTTACATTACTTAGAGTTTGGATCCATCCTTATACAATTTATTTTCTAGATTTCTATTATGGATGTTTTCTACCCTTCTAGCCATATGTGATTCCTATTTCATTATGCTTTATGATATAACTCTATATTCATGTGATATGTCTACAGATGATTTTTTCTATGATGATGTAACAACTCCATTCACTACTCATGATGATATTACATTCCTAGCATTTTTTCTACATTTCACATGATAGTTCTATATCCTTAGGTTAAAGTATTGGATATTGATGTGCATAGTCCTTCTTCTTCTATACATGATGGTGTTTTGTATTATGGTGATACTTCTTTAGCATTTCATGTAGATTCCATGGATATTTTATGTGATTCATTATTGCATGATGCATTGCATACTAATATTTTTTATTGGTGAGGAATTCATACTTAATGGCTTTGACGGTACTAATGATGCATCTTTACATATTAATTCATTCTTAGGTGTATACTATAAGAATATAGATGATGTGTTTATAATGAATGAAGTTAGAATTACTTTAATTGATGAGGTGTTGTGATGGTTTGTTTTATCTCATACTTTTTATAGTTTATTCAATACACTGGCACATGATTTTGTTGAGCATTTTAATTCTTTCCAAAGATTAGTTTCCCATGGTCCCATGTTATGGATTTGTTTTTCTTTTTATGCCACATCTTTAGATACATATCCATCCCCCTCACCTAGTGTTTATGTGGTTGGTATTTTTACTCATTTAAATCTAGTGATCTTCCAAGCCACCCCACCTAAGAGAGGTTTTAATAAGTAGAGACCTATAGTACTTCATGTTGCACCTAGTTCACCTAATTACCATGCAATTGGGTATACATATAAGAGAATGGCATAGTGTCAAGGAGATATATCAACTCAACAAGTTTTACATCCCAACAATCTTAGTTTACCTCCTCTACCTAAGTTGAGAACTAAGGCACTATATAAAGACTATGATTTACTAATCAAATTTAGAACACTTAGATAAAGTTTATCTTTGGGATTATTGTGTACATTAGTTGCATATAGAGATATCCTAAGGAAAGCTTTAGAAAATATCCATGTAAATTAGTATACTCAACCTCAAACAATTGCTTCCATATTAGAGTATATTGATCATACAAAAGCATGATATTTTTGTTTGACTGTAGAACTTCTACATGATTGTTTTATTCAAGGTCAATTACCTTTGCATATCATAGTGACTCATGGTGATAACAATAGTAAGCATGCCTTGGTTGATCATGGATCTTGCTTGAATATATGTAGTGAGGATTATTTACAAAAGCTCTAATTGGATATGTCAAAATTAGAAAAATCGAAGGCTATAATAAAATGATTTGATAATACAAATCTCTAGTCTATGAGAATTATCACTCATCCTAGTACTTTAGGTTTAGTTCATGTGATGTTGTTGAACCATCCACTTTGATAGATAATTTTATCTTGTCAAACTAGGGTGTTGTCCTAAGGCTACTTGGATATGTCAAAACTGGAAAAATCAAAGGCTAGACTAAAATGATTTGATAATACAAATCTCTAGTATGTGAGAATTATCACTCATCCTATTACTTTAGGTCCAATTGATGTGATGTTGTTGAACCCTCCACTTTGATATCTTGTCAAACTAGGGTGTTGTCCTATGGCTATTTGTAATAGAGGATCAGGAACTAAACTAATAATGCTTCTAACCTAGGAATTGAAATTGCACATATATACTAAATTCAATTTTAGTATAATTGAAGCTAATATACAAATTGAAATTCATATGCTATATTGAAACTATAGTAAAAATAAAGTTAAGTTATCGCACAATGAATTGAATATTACTCTATTGCAACAATAGAAGGAGATTTATTCTGTTGACATCAAAGCAAATCTTTTTTTTAAACCATTTTCTTAATAGTTTATTGCATGAAACTAGAAAGGAAAAACATTTCACTAGCTAGAAATGAAAAATCTAAAGGAAACACTGAAACATGTAAACACACCTGAACAATACATATGATAACACTATGGCAAATCAAGCTACTTAACAAAGAAATCATACAACAATGTTGAACTATGGAGTTAATAGAAAACTACACAACAATATTAGGCTACTAAATACAAAGAAAATTATAGAATACACTAACTATGAAATACCAAACCATGCCTTCCTTCCACTGGGTGAGTGGGCCCTTGCTCCTCTAGAGGAATAAGACTACTACTAACTAATGCATCCAAATACTTAAAAGCAAATTTGTTTCATTGAGAATAACAAAGATGTCATAACATGGGATCCCCCTCACAAGGGATGGATCAAGATAAGTTTTGGCAGGGCAGCCAAAGGAAACCCGGGGCTTGCTGGTTGTGGAAGAGTGATCAAGAATGACAAAAGCATGTTTCTTGTTGTGGTGGTAGTTCCCTTGGGCTTGCAGACAAGCCACTATGCTAAAGTTGTTGTTTCTTATAACACCATTAAATTTGCTCATGATAAACGGTATAAAAGAGTGGTTGTGGAGGGTGACTCTCTTAATATCATCCAATGCCTTAGAGGAATGCAAAGTCCTAGTTGGACCATAGACTCCTTTGTGAAATATTCTATATAACTTGCTAAGTCCTTTGATGAGGTAGTGTTTATGCATGTGTTTAGGGAAGGAACTAAACCTACTAATGTTTGTGCTAATCTTGGGGTTATTTATGATAAGTTCAAATTATGGGATGATTATGACAATATTCCATCAGATGTCAAGTCCCTACTCTTTGGAATGATCACTTACCTCATGACAAGACAAATTCATGATGAGATTGTTATGAAGGAGGACTAGTTCACACACCACTTTTTAGGTGCTTGTTCTAGTTTCTTCCAATGGAAAAGGCATAACTTGGCTATTTTGAAGAACTATACTACAAAAGTTCACATTCATACTAGTAATTTGTGGAAGAAAGTGATGAGGGGTGATCATAATAGAGTAGAGTCAGGTGATGTTGTTGGGGTCCGCAATAAACCCTAGGTTTGGAAAATCATTAGTGATGGGGGGTTTGTTCCCTTTCTGGAAAGATTAAAGGGGCATGACCATGATGCGACAAAAGCTTTTGCTAAGGGCTGGTAGAAGAGAAAAGTCACCATGTTTGGGAGGGAAACTTGCATTACTAAAGATCTTATTGCTCTAGTTATGGGTTTACCCATGGAGGGGAGGAAAATTTATAAGGACAAAAACGTTGGCGAAGAGACCATGAAGTTATTCTTCAAGTATAATGAAAAGAAGAAGCTAGTTAAGCTCCATTCTAGCTATGAATGTACTTCCCTCAAACTGGTCTGGGCTACGGTTGCAAAGACTATTATGAGGTATGTTACATTGGAGGGTAGATATAGGGCTCTATATAGCTACCATTTTACTCTTCTAAATCACTTTTGAGATAAATTATTGTTCTCCTTCCTGTTTTATATGCTGGTATCTATGGAGAATTCTACTATGGATAATAGGAAGTCCCCTAAGTTCCCTGTTATCCATGAAGGTTTGATTCTCCTAATTGTGAATCATATCAAAACTTTAACCCCTAGTAAGAACATTTATGAGAAGGTTAAGAGTAAAAAAGGTAAAAACCCCAAATTGGTTGAGTACTCAGACTCTGAAGCTTTTGAATCCATGGAGGAAGAAGATAAGGAAGAGGAACAAGGGGAGGACTCTGAGGAGTCTACTCATGTTTTGGAGCCAAAAGTCCTGCATAAGCACAACTTCATCAATTTTCATCAGATCTTCACAAAATTTGAATTGTGAATACCCATTTGGCTCCTCTTTCTCCTTTGTTAGCAAATTTTTTCCTTGTCTTACATTGGCGGATCACCCTATCAGTGAATAGACAAACTTGTGAACTGATCGGTGAGTTTGCAAGTTCAAGAACTGGTCAATCCACTGATTTACTTCTCTTTTTCTTCCCTTTTATCTTCTCTCTTGTCAGCGACTTGGTCAATCAATGAACCTTGGTGATCGGCGAACTAACAAGTTTATGAACCGCCCACTTCGCCAACATTATTCAACCTTTTGCACTTGATCTTCCCTTAGAAAAATTTTCTTCCACTTTGCTTTCCCTCATCGGCCAACTCACTGATCGGCATAGACGTTCACACTCTAGATTGGTCGAAATGGTAGTTGACAACTGTATTTCCCACTTTTGGAAGTTTCTGGACGATTTTGCAAGCTAACTGGATGTGATCGAGCAACAAGATATGCTATAGGGCATCCAAATGGAAAATGTTTGGTTGGGAGATAAGCAGTGTAACTGGGTGTGTAATATGATATCCAGATGAGATATCTAGATGGATCATAAAGCATCGTAACTGGATCTAGATATGAATAGCAACATGATCCATATATAACAAATCGATGGGATACCCAGTTAGGAAAGATCCGAATGAAATATCTGATTAAAGAAAGACAATGCAACTGGATATGAATAAGGCAACCACATCCTAATATTGAAACTCAACAAGATATCCAGTTAGGAAAAGTCTAGTTGGAATATAAATGTGATGCAACCGGATCCAGACATGTTAAGATAATAGGATCCGAATGTGACAAGGCAACAAGATCTGGATAAGATGTCTGGTTGAAATACAAAGAAGTGCAACCGGATCTGGACATGAAATACAACCGGATGTCTGGATGTCTGGTTAAAAAAATGTCTAGTTGGAACAATTAGCATAACTTTCAAGGAAAACATAAGGCAAAGTTGACTTAGGAAATTTTAGGATTTTTCAGGATTTTCACAAGGCAAAACACTTAGGATTTTGGCAATATTTGCAAGTCTAAAGATGGGCTATTTTGACCTAGGACAAAATAGGACAATAGTTGGGTCTATGTGTCCTTTGTGCTCTTCAACAATAGCTCTCGGTGCCTTCAAAGACTATATGTGCTTTGATGTAATGTTAAATGGAGGAATTCGGACAAGAACAAGGGGAGATCTGAAGCTCACACCAACCCACTCATGTTTATACTTTTCCAAAAGTTGTACCAAATCTTTGGCTCTTTGAAGGCTCCACTGTAGGTTGGTAGAGGATATTATCTCCCTCTTTTTCAAATAATTTAGAAGATCACTCCATTTGTTCAAGCATGCTAAATAGGCAAGCCAAAATTATTTTTTGTTGCATCTTGAAGTGTTTCATAACATTATTTTAGATTTATAACATATTTTTCCTTCATTTTAGGATGATGGGTAGCATTTTTAATGTTTTCATGTTTTCATGGGTAGCATTACATTCATTCACTCTATCTTTCCATGCAACTTGGTTCTGTAGCAGTGAGTTGAATGATTTTTATTGCACTTCCCCTACAAAAAGATTTAACATGAAGTCTATTACATGACCAAGAAGAAACCTATGAGTGAAAAATTCACACAAGTTATTCTACTTAGGGGAGTTGCTATGTAAGCCTACAAGAATTGTTTGTCATCAACAAAATCATGTGGGAGTCCACATGAGATGTTTAACAACTTTCACCTTAAAAATTGTTCCATGGGGAATATGTTATACAACTGAGAGGGTTTTCTACAAGTTAGAAAAGCCTCTCCTATGTTACAAGTCATGACTAAGTTCTTCTCTAGTTCCTTGTTTCTCATTTATAAAATTGTAGATGTGCTTTAAGCTAGATGCATTTTCATATCTTGCATGCCTTAGAAAATGGAATCTTGTAATCCAAGTCTGTAAAAATGGGGGATGTGAACATTAAAAAATCAAATCTAAGGGGCTCTATATGGATCATTTTATCCTCCTTAGTAGGGGTAACCTACCATTCTTTCAACTCCTCTTTTAAGTCTAAAATTTTGTTATTTGTTGTTGTTAGTTTAAACTGTTATTCTTGGATTTTCTCATGGAAGACAACAAGAGCACTCACCAAATTCTTTGTGAATGTCTCTATTTTCTCATCTCTTACTAGGAGAGATTCATGTAGAGACTCTATCTCCTCATTTCTCTTTGACTCTATTTGATCTACTAATAAAATTTTAGATTATTTTCCTCTAATTTGCCTTATATTGAAAGAATAGTAGAATCCCTATAAGCTAACATTTGCTTTAGTTTATTTATTTCCTCCTACTATTGAGTAATAAAAAATTTATCTCTAAAGAGAGCTAATACCTAGGGTGTTTGTTGCCCTTTTGTGGGGGACTCTAGCTCTTGGATTTGCATTCATGTCTGAAGAGGCACCTTCCCTTTTGTAAGGATATGATATACATGGCTTTCTAGAGATTAAAAAGGTGTTTCCTCTCTTTCTAGGTTGACTTGTTGAGGAGATGGATTTTCTTCAAGGTCACAGATTTCCTCCAAAATTTCCTTAGAAGGACCTTACTATGCCATGCTATGTGAATCTTTCATCCACCACCTATTCATCTCTAGAGCTAGTCCTAGAGCTAATGGAAGGTGGTAGTTTAAAATACTTCTCTAGAGTGGAAAATACTTCTTCTTAGTTGTTTCTAGTTTTTTCTTTTTTTTCCTCATCAAAATAAGAGATGATCTCTACTCCAACTATCCAAGTGCTAGAGGAGGACTACTTCCTCCTCTTTTTAGCTAGTTTTCTTGACATTACTTCTTCTGGAGGTTGGTTCTTTGTAGTTAAAAGTTCTCTTCTGCTCCTATTTGGCTACTTTGAAGCTTGTAGATATGAATGTGGCTATTCTAAGGCTACACTTGTGGTAGCTATAAATGATGAACAAGAATTCCTTTCTACTTTTTCTCCTTTCCCTCTAGAATTTTTTGTAATTTCTTCTCTCCATCTAATCTTTGCAAAAAATGTTCTTGCATATTAATTGGATGATGTTGTGATGCTTCAATGGCCCCACCCCTATTATAGTTATTTATTTTGCTTCTCTAGAGTGGAAAATACTTCTTCTTAGTTGTTTCTAGTTTTTTCTTTTTTTTCCTCATCAAAATAAGAGATGATCTCTACTCCAACTATCCAAGTGCTAGAGGAGGACTACTTCCTCCTCTTTTTAGCTAGTTTTCTTGACATTACTTCTTCTGGAGGTTGGTTCTTTGTAGTTAAAAGTTCTCTTCTGCTCCTATTTGGCTACTTTGAAGCTTGTAGATATGAATGTGGCTATTCTAAGGCTACACTTGTGGTAGCTATAAATGATGAACAAGAATTCCTTTCTACTTTTTCTCCTTTCCCTCTAGAATTTTTTGTAATTTCTTCTCTCCATCTAATCTTTGCAAAAAATGTTCTTGCATATTAATTGGATGATGTTGTGATGCTTCAATGGCCCCACCCCTATTATATTTATCAATCGTTGACTAGAGGGAGGCCAAGAGATATGCTAGTAGATTTACTTTTAATTCATCTCTTTCTGCACCATACCTTATATGATTCAACATTCACATAGCAAGTCCAGCAATAATTTTGCACTGGACCTCACATGTGAAGTATTTCATTACCCGCATTACAACAGTCTTCTAGGGCTCTAGAAGACTATCTTTACTTATGCCCTTGCTCTCCCCTCCCTTCTTTCCCATAACTAGTCAAGGCATGGGATCTCCTTCATTCTAGAAGGTGCTTATTAATTCATTATACGAAATTGCCTTGGTGTGAAATATATCTCGCCGTTTAGCAGGTAATTTAGAAATTAAGGCCAGGGTGGAAAGAGTTACCTAAATTTTATTACTGTGAACAATGGAGTGAGAGCTATCAAAATGTTGGACTAATTCATCAACAATATCTTCATTATATCCTTCAAACTTTCAAAGAAAGTCTAACCAACCTGCTACCTTGAAAATTTCTACAACCTCCTAATCTTCTAGCACTAGCTACACAGAGTCTAGTTCTACCTTACATTTATGTCCTATTTTTATATTTTGAGTGGCAAGGTGATGAGATATTGAGATTAATGCACAGTGAGGAATTTCTTGACAAGGGTTTCAAATTTGTCTTTGCATAAGAAAATGATAAAAGATTGTTTGCAAAGAAGGGTGATATGGGAAGCTTCAAAGCATGAGAAGGTTATTGCATTATTATTATACACACAACAAAATACATTCACACACATGAAAATAAATGCATTTAATTTGAACTTGATGTCTTTGTGTCTTGCAATTACTTCTCTCACATTGGAGCATGTATAAGTAATCCTTGGTTTTAGTAATTATGGATACTTCTTTTCATGTGGACATGCACAACTAGTTGATAGGTTGGGGCACTTAAGTGGATTTATTTGTATCTTAAAGGAAATTATAACTATACTTAAAATAAAATAATAGGATATATACCTAGCCATACTCTTGGTTGTATTTGAGTTATCATGTTGAGAATTGCATTAAGAGCAAAAATGAATGACTTAGAAGCTCCTAAAATGTGTTCTACACTCTGAAGAACTAAGGTGATCGTGGGATTTGAATATGAAAGATTCATGATGTATTATCACTAGTAGAAAATTTTGGAGTAGAGAACAATAAAGGAAATATTTGGAATTATCGATGATGAAGGCTCTAGAGTTATTCGTTGAAGAAGGCCCCAAAGTTATCACACAAGAAAGCTTCAAATTTATCATGAAAAAAACTCTAAATTTATCATGGAAGAAAGATCTAGAGTTACAAAATGATCAGAAGAAATCTCTAGAGGTATTGTTGATAGGAAGACTCTAGAGTTATCGTTGAAGAATGCTCTAGAGTTATTGCTAAAGAATACTCTAAAGTTATCACTAAAGAAGGATTTGGAGTTATCTCTAAAGAAAGCTCTAGAGTTATTGTGGAAGAAAGCTCCAGAGTTGTGAAGTGAACTAAAGAATATTCTAAGGTCATTACTAAAGAAGGATCTAGAGTTATCTCTAAAGAAGATGAATCCAAAGTAATGGCTACAATGGGAACTCCATAGGTATCACTAAAAGAAGTTCAAAATTTGTCACTGAAAAGAGCTACAAGATTTCTACCAAAAAGAAGACTTTGAAGTTTTATTGGAATATAAACTCTAAAATCTTCATAAAATGGTAGCTCTAGAGTTTTTGCTAAAGGAAATCTCTAGAGGTTTTATTGAAGAATTGACTTCTAAGTTTTTGTTAAAGGAAAGCTTCAAAGGTTTTGTCGAATAATTAACTCTAGAGTTTATGTTGAAGAAGAGTTGATCCTAAAGTCTTCATTGAAAGGAAGGCTTTGGAGTGATGAAGAAAAATAGAATCTAGAGTAATGAACAAAAGTGGACTTCAAAAAAGGTAATTGGAATTGGACTCTGAAGTGATAAAGTTGAAAGCTTCAAACAAATTATATTAAAAGAAGATCCACCATTTGCTAGTTTTTAGTTCATCATTTTTTAAATTATTATTTTTTAGTTCCAATGCCTACTTTTAGAGATTTCTTGTGATAAAAGAGGACCCTTACACACAACAAATATCTAGTTGAGACAAGATTTTTTTGATAAATTCTCCTTGGTGGTCGAGTGTTGATACATACATAACCTATTCCCATTCACCAATAATACTTTGGTTTCTCCATCTACTGGTGTTAGTTGTATAGATCCATTGTAAAAAAAAATTTACCTCATATGGACCCAAACAATGGGTGTGAAGTTTTCCCTTGAAATCTTTATACCTGGAGTCAAACAACATAATCTAATCTCCTTTCTTGAACTCCTTTTTTCGATGTGATGATCATGCCAAACTTTTATTTGCTATTGAATGAGTTCAATCTATTGCAATACCTCAAGTCTTAGTTCATCCAACTCATCTAGATGTGATGTCCATTCACGTTGTACTGGAGTCAAATCAAGCCCCACCTCCTTTGTTTTTCTGATTGTTTGAAGCTCAAATTTGATCCAAAGGATTGGTTTCTTCCTAAAAAAAACTCAAATGGAGTGAACCTCATGGTTGATTTCCAAGTAGTGTTATAGGCTCAAATCACATCATTTAATTTCCTTAACCAATCCAATCTATTATTTGTCACTCTCTTTGTGATTATGTTTTCCAATTCTCTATTTCTAACCTCCACTTGACCATTTTCCTATGGGTGGCATGGTGAAGATTTCTTGTGTTTTATATAGTATTCTTTTGTGAAGGCTTGGATTAGATTAGACATGAATTATGGACCCTAATTTGAAACAATAGATCTGGTTGCCCTAAACCTTAAGAATATCATGTCATACAAGAAATCAACAACTTGTTCTTCTTTGATAAACTTTAAAGCTTGAACTTCTGCCTATTTAGTGACATAATCAATACATACAAGAATGTACGCTTTCCCCTGAGATGTTGGTTTAATAGGTCTAATGAAATCCAATCCCTATTTCTCAAATGGTTCAAGAAACACTTGAGGATGAAGGGGCATCTCACTATAAGAGGTAGTCTTACCCATTCTTTAACACTAGACACATTGCCTTACATAGCACTTGATATCTTTATCTATAGTGGGTTGATAATATCTAGCACCAAGATTTTTTTGTTTTGTTCTTTAGTTGAATAGTGTCCTCTTGTGGGTTCATCATGACAAGCTCTACGGATGTCATAGGCCTCATCATCATGTACATATGTGCATAAGACAAGGTCAAGTCCATATTTAAATAATATTCCATTTAACCATTTAAATGTTACACTATCTTTAACAAGCTTTTTCCTTTGTTTTATAGTAAAGTTAAATGAAAACTCCCATGTGATGAAGTAGTTAGCCACATCAAGAAACCAAAGTGTGTGATTTGATATGGCAAACAACTGCTCATCTAGGAATTCATCTTTAATCAACTCATGGTTATCCCCTACAAAATGTATTTTTGATGAAATCAGCACAACGTTACATTTTCTAGGTTTGTTAATTATTGTTACATTGAATTATTGTAAGAGTAATAACCACCTAATAATTCTTCCACTCACTACAATTTTACTCATCAAGTATTTAGTCATTAAATGATCGATGTACACAATTACCTTATATCCAATAACATAGTGGTATAATTTATTAATAGCATATATACTACAATAAGAAATTCTCTTTCAATTGGTGTTAAATTATTGCTGACATAGTAGATTGCATATATTCCTCCTTCTTTTTGTCCTAAAACTACTCCTATAGTGTCATTAGAAGCATTTTTTGTATATATAAGGGTAGAATCTGATTAGGACCTCTCAGGATTGGATCAAAGGTTAGTTTTTCTTTGATCATGATGAAGGACTATTGACATTTCTCAATCTACAAAAACTCAATGTCTTTTCAGAGAAGGAAAAACATAGGCACTACAATTTTGTTAAAATTTTCTATAAAACACCTATAATATCATGCATGACCAAGGAAACTCCCAACATCCATTTGATCTTTAGTGAAAGACAACTATGGTATGACCTCAATTTTTTGATCTAGTTTTATACCTCTAGCAAAAATATGGTGACCTAAGACAATGATTGGTCAATCATTATTAGGCATTTTGCATGGCTTGGGGACAACTAATGCTTTTCAAAACATGTAAGGACTTTGTCTAAATTATGGAGGGTATTGTTAAAATAACTTCTATGAACCATGAAATCATCTATATACACCTCCATGCATTCATTTACTAATTCAATGAAGATGGCTAACACAACCTATTGGAAAGTGATTGAAGTGCATTACACAACCCAAAGGGAAGAACTCTATAAGCAAAGGTTCTCTAAGGTCAAGTAAATGAATTTATTTCTTGGTCTTTTGGAGCCATTTGTATCTAGTTGCGTCCTCTAAATCCATTAAGGAAAGAAAATTATTTCTTACCAACCAAATTATTTAAGACCTAATCGATGAATAGTAGAAGAAAGTGGTATCTCCAAATTTCCTTGTTGAGCTCTCTCTAATCCACACAAATTCACCATTTAATATTATTTTTATGGATAGTGACTAATAGTGACACCCATTGGCTATCTAAAATAAGGTAGATGAATCCTACTTACAAAAATTCTTTTATTTTAGTTTCAACAATGTCCTTGAATGTTGGGTTTAGTCTTCATTGTAGTTGTCTAGCCTATATCATATCTTCTGTGTAGATGTGGTGAGTACAAAATCTCTAGCTAGATCCCTTTCATATCCTTGTATTCCCAAGTGAATACTTTCATGTGGGAGATCAGAACATTGAACAATTTAAGTTCTTGATTGTCTAATAACCAATTGCTTATATGTTAATTTTTTTCCTAGAAGGACCATGATCTATTTTGTGCCTAGATGAATTAAAGAGACCATTTTAGATTCACTCATAAAAAATGTTAAAAGAAAAATAATGGGGTTGTAACATGTGGAAAGTACTTATGCCTTTGAAAAACTCATCACCTCTTAGAATAATATTAGCTAAGGGACATTGAAAGGCTACTAGAGAGTCCCAACAATCATCTTGAGAAAAGTCAACAATGCTTTGTTGTATGAGTGATTGAATATCCTCATCTTCTTCATCATAATGTAAATCCAAATCATCCTCTAGTTATTTTGCATGTTATTTATTGTGACCATAGATAGAGAAGCAATGTTTTTTGTATTGTCATGATTGTCAAGCTTGTTGACCCATAACCAATTATCAAGGTCTAGTGAATTTTTTACAAGTGGATATAAAGATAATTGATTGACATTAATTCTAATAGAGATTGTCATATCTCCTAACCTATAGTCTCTAAAGGTAGCAACAGTTACCAACTAGGGTCTATCATCAAGGGGTAACTATTCTTAGGGGTACACGATTGAAGTATCATAAAATCCATAGGATATTCCTTCAATTAAATTATAATAGGGACATCTTCAACAACACCCTTTAGAATAGAAACTAACTAGTCAACCATTTGAGGATGGTACTAGTAGGCTATAATCTAGTGAGGGATAATATCTTTAGCATATCAATTGACATGACATTAATGAAAACCCCTAGATCAACCACCACGTTTGGGATTTTTGTTCCACCTATAGTAATTGTGATCACAGGACTACCTAAATCACCATATTTTGATGGGAGGAGTTTACTTGAGAGAAGGTCATCCAATCAAACCTCTACATGAATGGCATCAAAATATTTCTTCTTTCTTCATGGGGTTTTGATGCACAATTATTTAATGAGCTAATTTATCTCTATAATTTCCTTTATGCTTGTAGTAAAGGAATTTCAATATTCAACCATTTAAGTTATTGCATGAAGGTGATCCCACAATAGTGTGTCCCACTTGTGGGACATTCTATTTTTTACCTAAAATCATATCTTTTTTAGAAAAATTAATGATTTAAGACTAGATGTGTTCCATCTAAGGGGGTTTGATTGAAGGGGGTTAGATCAAACCCCCTTGGATAAAACCACCTAGGCTTAAATCAAATCCTTAATGGAGTTTCCTCCACACCTATCAAAATGATGACAAAAAACCAATTTTTCTTCACTTTTTGGGTGATCAAACGGAGTCATTTGGAAATTTCATTTTGTGTGTAACCCTTAGTATTACCTTTCCAAAAATTATAATATGTAATATGTTTTCTTTAATAATGTATTTTTAAATAAATTTATAATAAATGTAGGTCTATTATGAAAAATAATGACCTGTATTTAAGACACTAGGAAAAATATCAAACATTGTTAGAAAAAGCTCAAAAAAATGCACTGCACTACACATATATGTCCTTATTTTAATGAAAAAAGAAAAACTTAATTTTGATATATATGCTAAGAGAAATGTGTTACGGAATAAAATAAGTCTAAAATTTTTGCTAGTACTAATTCATAAATTAATAATAAATTACATATTTGATAAAAACATGAAAAAATATCTATACATTAGATAGTTGAGTTAATGGTCTAATTCCAATAAATCATGAAAAAAAATATTTGTAGTGAAAGTTACACATTATGGAATGATGTCACTCAATAAAAATAATAGAAAAATAAAAAAAGTGATAGAAATACTTATTTTAAAAATATAAAAAAATTATAGCTTGAATTTATATAGAAAATTCCATAACTCATTAATTTACATCATCCTTAAATTCCTAACCATTTGTTCCCTATAATTGACACAAATTTAAAAATGTTGAAAATGTTGATTTTGAGCATCCCACTTTGCATAAAAAGTGTGTTGAATGTCAGGAATACTGAGAGGGGGGGTGAATCATTGTTCTAAAAAATTTTTCATGCACTTTAACTTTCAGCCGTTTCCCAAACATAATTAAACAAAAACACAATATGCATATGAACAACAACCATGAAAACATGACACATGAACACCAATATTTTTACGTGGAAAACCCAAGAAAGAAAAAACCATGGAGAGGATTAGCTCTCAAATATATATTGCAATATTTTCAAAAATAATGTTCAGGCTTGCTCACTCCACGGGCCTGGAACATGTTGGTTTACCGCCGTGAAGTACAACTAGGTTTAGCATGCTCACTGCCTCAACCCTAAACCTAGCAAGATTACAATAAGGGTTGTTAAACCATGTTGAAGGCTCACTACCTGGATGACGAAAGCTTGCTTCCAATCAAATTTTACATGAAAACTGAATACTGCTTAAGCATCTGCCACTATGCTAGGTGCAGTCATTTAATAGCTAAATTCTAAATCCCAAGTCTTCATTCTCACTAATTTGTGTCACTGCTCTTTTATTCACATCACACCCACACATTCGCTACTTTGCTTTGCCTCTATTCTGCTCTACCTTTTCTCTGCTCTGCCTCTTCTTTGCTCTGCCTTTTGGACCTTTCTTATTATCTTTTCATTTTCGTTCAAGGACAACTTTTCACGACACAACAAGTATTTATACACTGCAACAACCTTGGAATGATCATCAAGGTCGGCATCACAATCATCAACCATTGGAACAATCTCCAAGGTCGGCATTACAAACATTTACAAAATAGGTCTTGCCCTATTACAACATTATGCAAAGGGGATGAAGTAATATTATACGTGGACCATGCCATGCCTTAGCTGGGACTCAAACACAATCTTCCACGCTTCCACAATCTTCAAGAGATCTTCGCAATCTTTGGGATTAACCAAGTCGGCTAAGACTGGTTACACGCTACATTATCCGGGAACAATCTTCAAACACAATCTCAATTTCTTAACGCGGACCAAAATCCAGATAGGAACATGATCAGGAGACATCCACAAGCATGTTATAATCATCAGGAGCAACTGCACAACCTTTAACCACTTTACACATAAGAATCTTCACACTAGAACACATGAACTTTACTGTCTTCAACTGTCATAAAGGAAGATAGCTTGAGGACCACCAAACCATGAACCATTGCAACTGTAGGCACTTATCATCATCCCAGACTTCCTTCTAGAATGACAGAGTAAAATATTTTATTGCGGAGGAATGCGGAGCAGAATACTTTCTCCCTGTCCCAACTGAACTTACAGAAAAAGCGGGTTTCACTCTGGTGAACACAACTCACTCAGATCTTCATGTAGAGGGCTCAAACCTAGAATGTAGCATCCTTAGTCATACCTCTAACTTACTTCCAATCCGTAAACCACAATCTTCAAGCTGAAATAAATGCGGAGCAGTGTACTGGATTGTTCTTCAGCATACGACTCACTGTCTGTACTGCACTTCTCTGTAACTCACTTGTTTCTTCTAGAGAGGCTAATTTTCTCAATATCCTCAACATACAAGTCTTATAAACAAGTAATAGAATAATATACAGTTGACACCAATGACAACAAGGATATGTTGACATCAATGACAACACCGATTAGGCACATACTTGCAACAATCTCCCCCTTTGTCATTGATGGCAACATATGATGTGAAAAACTGCAACAGCCATCAAGATAAGATTCTCCCCCTTCTCTTTACACACTTGCACTCTTTCTTTCTCCAAAATTATCCCCCTTTCTCTTACACATCTGCACTCTAAGTTTTTCACATGCCTTCTCTCCCCCTTTGACATCAATGGCAAAGGGTACATACTTGCACTCTTTTGCTCTGATCTAATCTCTCTTCTGAACTCTCTGACTACTCCCCCTGAGAAGTAGCCCTAAAAAGCATCAATCTGGACCTCTGAGCACCTCCGGACTAATGCACTATTGTGCATCTTAGTTTAGAGCAGGAGTGGTGATAACCCCTAACTTTTCTCTGAGATACTCAAAAGTATCCTTAGGCAGCGGCTTGGTAAAAATGTCTGCAATCTGTTCCTTGGTAGAAACATACTCCAACTTGACTTCATTCTCTGTCACCTTTTCTCTCAGAAAATGATACCTGATGGCTATGTGCTTTGTCCTTAAATGCATCACTGGATTCTTTGATATGTTTATGGCACTCGTGTTGTCACAAAAGATTGCAATGGGATCTTCATACACAATTCTAATGTCCTTCAAAGTCTGCTTCATCCATAACACTTGAGTGCAACTATATGCTGCTGCAATGTATTCTACTTCTGCAGTAGACAGGGATATTGAATCATGTTTCTTGCGCAACCAAGGTACTAATCTATTTCCCAAGAAGAATGCACCTCCACTTGTACTTTTTCTATCATCCACATCTCCAGCCCAATCTGCATCAGTATATGCACTGAGAGTAAATTCACTATCCTTAGGGTACCACAAACCATAATCCATTGTACCTTTTAAATATCTCAGAATTCTCCTGACTACCATCACATGTGATTCCTTGGGTTCTGCCTGAAATTTTTCCACAAGACATATTGCATGCATTGTGTCAAGTCTGGTTTGAGTCAGATAAAGTAATCCCCCAATCATAGATCTATACCTTTTCTGGTCTGCCAAGGGTGAGTTATCATCTTTACTCAACTTACAACCAGTTATCATAGGTGTGCAAACTGGTTTAGCGTCTTCCATCCCAAATTTCTTTAACAACTCTTTCACATATTTAGACTAAGAAATGAAGATACCTTTATCTGATTGACTTATTTGCAGACCTAAAAAGAAGTTCATCTCTCTAAACATAGACATTTCAAATTCACTTTGTATTTCTCCAACAAAAACTGAGCACATACCTTCATTGCCTCCAAAAATAATATCATCAACAAAAATTGCAACAATCAGGTTTTGTTCATCATTGATCTCAAAGTAGAGATTACTATCTGTAGTACCTTTACTGAACCCTATCTGTATCAGATACATGTCCAACCATGAATACCATGCCCTAGGAGCTTGTTTTAATCCATACAAAGCTTTCTTCAATCTGCATACCATGTCACCCTGATCTGATGACTGAAATCCTTTCAGTTGTTCGATATAGACTTGCTCTTCCAACTCTCCATTTAAGAAAGCATACTTCACATCCATTTGATAAACCTTGAAATCTTTGTATGCTGCAAAAGCCAAAAACATCCTTATTGCTTCAATCCTTGCCACTGGAGCAAAAGTTTCTTCAAAGTCTATTCCTTCAACTTGAGCGTATCCTTTTCATACCAACCTTGCTTTGTTTCTTACCACTTCACCATTCTCATTCATCTTGTTTCTGAAGACCCACTTTGTACCAATTACATTCTTGTCTGCTGGTCTGGGAACAAGATCCCAAGTCTGATTCTTCTCTATCTACATTAATTCCTCTTCCATAGCCTTTGTCCAATTCTCATCTTTGCAAGCCCCATCCATAGTTTTAGGTTCAATCTTAGAAATCAGATAGAAATTTACTTGTTCCTCTGCATCTTTTCTTTTGGTTAAGATCCCTTTGCTCTTATCTCCCATGATTTGATCTTTAGAATGACTGATTCTTACATATTTTGGAGTTTTGGTAGCACTTACTGGAGCTTGTTCTTCTTCATCTGGGTTGTCTTCATGCTGCACCACTTCTAAAACATCTAGATCATCTGACTCATATTCACTTGATTCTAAAGACCTTTCCTTAAATTCACCCACTTTAACATTTGCTCTTTTAATGATCTTATTCAGCCTCTTATTATAGCACTGGTAGGCCTTGCTCTTGGTGGAGTAACCAAGGAAGATTCCTTCATCACATCTAGCATCAAACTTGCCTAAATCTTCTTCTCTTTTGATATAACACTTGCTACCAAAAACTTTGAAATATTTCACAGTAGGAACTCTACCATGCCCCAATTCATAAGAAGTCTTTGAACTGTTACCTTTTACTTGAACTCTGTTTAGGATATATATAGCGGTGTGAATTGCCTCTCTCCAATATGCTTCTGGAAGATGAGCTTCCTTCATCATGGTTCTAGTCTTGAACTGTTATATTTTTCCTTTCAATAACTCCATTTTGTTGTGGAGTTTTGGGCGCAGATAGTTGTCTCTTTATTCCATGTTCTTCACAAAAGAAATTGAATTCATTTGATGTGAACTCTCCTCCTCTATTAGACCTCAAGCATTTGATTTTCAAATACATCTCATTTTCAACCATTGCCTTAAATGCCTTGAATTTATCTAGAGCTTCAGCTTTCTCTTTCGAAAAGGTGACCCAAGTCATTCTAGAATAATCATAAATAAGCAACATGAAATACCTATCTCCTTGCAAACTTCTTACTCTAGTAGGTCCACACAAATCTGTATGCACTAGCTCAAGTAGTCCTCCAATTGATTGGTCCTTACTTTTGAAACTTGTTCTTGTCTATTTCCCAAATTGACACTCCTTGCAAATAGGATTAGCAGTTTTCACAAGCTTAAGCAAATTTCTAACAACCTATGTAGTACTTATCTTCATAATATTATAAAAATTTATGTGACACAACCTTCTATGCCATAACCAACTCTCATCAGTCTGAGTCAACAAGCAATAGTTATCAGTTCCTTTCAAGTGATAAATATTACCTCTGGTCTTCTTACCAGTTGCAATGACTGTTCCAGAGCTTTGCCTGATCTTGCATCTATTGTCCTTGAAGCTTAAATCATAGCCCTTGTCACACATCTAACCCACACTCAAAAGATTGTGCTTTAATCCTTTCACATATAAGACATCTTCAGTATTATGCTTGCCATCAAAAGAAATAGATCCTTTCCCACAAATCTTACCAGTTGTATCATCTCCAAACCTAACCAGTCCACCATCATATCTTTCCAAACTCACAAACTTACTTTTGTCACCAGTCATGTGGTGAGAGAAGCCACTATCAATAACCCATTCACCCTTGTCCTTAATGACATAGCAATAAACAAGTATTCATTTCCAGAGGAACTAGCATTATTTGGTTCACCATTATTTGATACTCCATCATCATCAAAATCTTCAACATAATAACACTTCTTTTGGGTCCTAGGCCTGTTCTCATATCTTCTTCTATTTCTTTCAATTCTTTCAGGACATCTGGAAGCAAAATGACCTACTTTACCACAGGAAAAACATTTGAAGACTAATTTGCCTTTATACTTATTGGATCCTCTTTGCAATTTGTCCATGAAGTTGGCTTCAACTTCATCAAACTCATCATCAGATTCTACCTTGTACTTTTATGATCTGGATGTACTTCCTGGAGTACTGGCTTTGAAGGCTGTCCCAACTTTCAGCAGAGCAGCACCAAATTCTCTCATTTCAAAGGCAGTAAGCTTACCAAGCAGCTAGTCCCTATCAATCATTTTTACTTGCATGAATTCTTCAATTGTGGCTACCTTGTGACAGTAGGACTTGGGCAAAGATCTGAGAATTTTCATAACAACTTCCTTTTCGTCAAGAGTTCCGCCTATGGTTTTTATCCCTGTAACAAGTTCATCAACTCTTTGCATAAAAGCTGATATGTTTTCATCATCATTCATCTTCAAACTTTCATATTTCACTTTCAGACTTTGTAACTTGGCTTCCTTCATAGAATCATCTCCTTCATATAGATTTTTCAACTTTTCCCATACCTTATTTGTAGTTTCAAGATTCACAACTTTTATCAATATTGAGTCGGTTAATGAGCTTAGCAGAGCATCATTTTCCTTGACATCTATCTCATATTATTTGATTTCATCTTCAGTCATCGGACCATTTTGAGGTATGGTGTATTCTATTTATGCAGCTTTCCATACTTTATAACCAAGACAGAAGATGGATTTTCATTCGTGCCGTCCAGAGAACATAATTCATTCCATCAAAATGCGGCACTTCCTTCTTGTAAGACATTTTGGATCTTCCTCAAGCTGTTAAACTTTCTTCAGAGGAACTTGGCTCTGATACCAATTGTTGAATGTCAAGAACACTGAGAGGGAGGGGGGGGGTGAATCAATGTTATAAAAATCTTTTCATGCACTCTAACTTTTAGCCATTTGCAAAACGTAATTAAACAAAAACACAATATGCATATGAATAGCAACCATGAAAACATGACACATGAACACCAAGATGTTTATGTGGAAAACCCAAGAAGGGAAAAACCATGGAGAGGATTAGCTCTCAAATATATATTGCAATCTTTACAAAAATAATGTTCAGGCTTGGTCACTCCACGGGCCTAGAACATGCTGGCTCACTTCCATGAAGTACAACTAGGTTTAGCAAGCTCAAGCTCACTACCTCAACCCTAAACCTAGCAAGATTACAATAAGGGTTGTTAAACCTTGAGGGCTGTTAAACCCTATTGAAGGCTCACTGCCTTGATGACGAAAGCTTGCTTCCAATCAAATTTCACATGAAAACTAAATACTGCTTAAGCATTTGCCACTATGCTAGGTGCATTCATTTAATAGCTGAATTCTAAATCCCAAGTCTTCATTCTCACTGATTTGTGTCACTGCTCTTTTATTCGCATCACACCCACACATTCTCTACTCTGCTATGCCTCTTCTCTGCTTTGCCTTTTGGACCTTTTTTATTATCTTTCCATTTTCGCTCAAGGATAACTTTTCACGACTCAACTACAAGTATTTATACACTACAACAACCTTGGAATGATCATCATGGTCGGCATCACAATCATCAACCATTGGAACAATCTCCAAGGTCAGCATTACAAACATTTACAAAATAAGTCTTGGTCTATTACAACATTATGCAAAGGAGATGAAGTAGAATTATACGCGGACCATGACATGCCTTAGCTGGGACTCAAACATGATCTTCCACGCTTCAACATGCTTCCACAATCTTCAAGAGATCTCTGCAATCATTAGGATTAACCAAGTTGGCTAAGACTGGTTACACACTACATTATCTGGGAACAATCTTCAAACACAATCTCAATTTCTTAAAGTGGACCAAAATCCAGATAGGAACATGATCAGGAGACATCCACAAGCACGTTATAATCATCAAGAGCAACCGCACAACCTTTAACCACTTTACCCATAAGAATCTTCACACTAGAACACATGAACTTTACTGTCTTCAACTGTCATAAGGGAAAGATAGCTTGCGGACCACCAAACCATGAACCATTGCAACTGTAGGCACTTATAATCATCCCAGACTTCCTTCTAGAACCACAGAGTAAAATACTTTATTGCGGAGGAATGCGGAGTAGAATACTTTCTCCCTGTCCCAACTGAACTTACAAAAAAAGCAGGTTTCACTCTGGTGAACACAACTCACTCAAATCTTCACGCAGAGGGCTCAAACCCAAAATGTAGCATCCTTAGTCATACCTATAACTTACTTCCAATCCGTAGACCATGATCATCAAGTAGAAATAAATGCAGAGCAGTTTACCAGATTGTTCTTCAGCATACAACTCATTGTCTGTACTGCACTTCTCTGTAACTCACTTCTTTCTTCTGAAGAGGCTAATTTTCTCAATATCCTCAACATACAAGTCTTCTAAACAAGTAATAGAATAAGATACAGTTGACACCAATGACAACAAGGATATGTTGACATCAATGACAACACCGATTAGGCACATACTTGCAACAAAGTGGGACACACTAATGTGTTGTCACCCATGAGTCCTAACTCATTGGGAGGCAAAAGCTCCAAAGATGGTTTTGAAGTTGAAGCTATTTTCAGCCTTTATGGGAATGGTATAAGAATATTTGGAAATAGGCTTTAAAGAGGCTCTAGAGTGTGGCTTTAGAGAGGCTCTACAGTGTAGCTCTAGATAAGTTATAGGAATAGGCTTTGAAGAATCTCTAGAGAAACTCCAAAAATAGGCTCCCAAGACATTTTAGGGTGATACTCTAGAGAAGCATCAAATCTATTTACAAGAGGAGTCTTATGTTTGGGTTCAAGAAAGGATGGCATTTCCTCCTCATTAGTAACCTTCACAATGGTTGGAGGAGAAGGTTTTGGTCAAGTCTTTCTTAATTGTAGATGGATGTTTTCACAATGAATAACATTGATACCAACTATATTTTTTTTATCCACAACATAGAAAAGTGTGGCATGTCTATTTTTTTTAGGATTGACCATAGGTTGGGTATGAAGTTGAGGATGGTTGGATAGCTTAGGTTGAGATTGATTTTATGTGTTGGGTGGGGTACTTAGTAGAGTCTGCTTTTGGTTTTGAAACTATCATGATCCTTGGTATGGTTGGTTGGGATTCCACTAAGATGAACTAACTTGAGAGACCCGCTAATGTCAAGGTTGATTAGGGCATTGAGGATTATAACAAGATTGGTTGATGCATTCCTAGGGTCCCCAAGAATAAGGTCCCCACTACTATTGCATTTATTGGGTAGGCCAGATGCAAACCATGGATAGTCAATCAACTCATAGGTGGTCAGTAGGAAGCTTGGTTTGGGGGTTGGTTATAATAAAAATTGTCACCCTACTACTACCCTACATAATTAAGTTCCTCTTCAATTTGAGGAATCTTGTTTTTGTGGTTTTTAATGGTATGGAGCATATCACATTGCTCTATGGAATGGTTATTTTCATAGATGTCACAAACATCTATTTTAACTAGATAACATTCCCTCAAGAGATATTTGTTATGACACCTAGAGGATAGTACATGGACAAAGGTTTAGTAGTTCTAGTTTTGGACTATATCCTATCCAATTTTGAGTTCAATTGGACCAAAATGTCAATTTTTAAGTTTATAATTTCCCGCATCAATTGCCCTATCTTGTTTTGGCCATTTGTATGTTTTATCTTCCTAACCCCACCTCTTGTTCTAGAATAATTCCTACTCAACTCTGAGATGTTGGAGAGACTACACTTTGTTACATCACCCTAAATCCCACAAGGTTGAGGGCTTGTCATGATTCCTCTTCCAAACTTCTCAGAAAAATAGTTTTGCTAAGTTTTCGACTTAAAATATCTCCACATTGATGAGTGTCAGGTAGCACTCATCTAAACATGCCTTTTTACTCCCTTTTTCTCATCTTTATACACTACCTGTCTTGGTAATTGCACTAGAGGAACTGTGAAGGCTTGTTTTAATTATGCTATTAAGAGATGAAATGCTAAAGTTATTGTTATGATGAGAAGACCTATGTTTGAAGAGAAACTGGTAGAATTATGTAGAATTATTTCTTTTTGGTCTCATGGATATCTATTACTCAGGTGGAAGACAATTTTGGGAACTCCGGAGATGATCCTAATTATCTTTAGAGCTAAGCAAGAAGGACACTACATAACACTCCAACATTTCCCATCTTTGTTGGAGGATTTCTGGAGTTGATGCAGTAGGACAGAGAATATTGATGATCATGAAGACCTCTGAACCTATGTCCTAACAGGCTTTAAAGGCATCTCTAGAGCTGCTGGCAACTACACAGAGTCTTTAGAGCTGCATAGGATCTTTGAAGCTGAATAAAGTCTCCGACGCCGCTAACTACCAGAATCTCTAGAGCTTCTAAGGAGCTATGGCATTCCGCATATCTAGGCCTGGGTGTCCATGAAGATAACTCCAGTGGTCCAAGGGGACACAATGCACTTTTATTTGCTTTTGCATTAGATTAGAGGATTTCTCATAGTTCACTATTTTTGGAAGTTAAGTTCCTTTTTATTAGGGCCTCCATGATCTATTATTGTTAAAAGTCAAACTATGGATTTAGTGACACCTTTAGTGTCACTTAAGTCCTTTTTAAGATTTGCATGATTATACTTTTGATAGATAGTTGCATGTTTTAGTTCTAAGAATAAGAGATCTTTTATATCTAAAGTTGAAATGATAGGAAAGATAGTTAACTCCATAAATATGATGTTGTCTAGACTGATATATATGGATGGAGACAGTAGAATAAGATAATAGATTTGTAGTAGATTTTTATGTAATTTCATTCTTCAGCAGAAACATATATTTTTAAATACAATATACTTCAGATAGACTAGATTATGGAAAGCAGTACTGTTATACTTTTGCTCTAAGATCTTTGTTTAGCCTTCAGTTCTGAAGGTGTGGAGGAAGGGCCCACTCCCACCAGTAGATAGGAGGATAGTATCTATGCTTTATTATGTTATTATAGCTTTCTTAAATATAGTTTTCTTATTTTTATAAGATAGATCAATTAATGTTAAAGCAATTTTGTTTTTGTTTAATGATTTTTTAGTTTTGTGTGAATCAAATAGATCATTTCAACAGATTACTGTTTTAGTTCTTAGATTAGGTTTTCCTTTCAAGCAAGTAACTAGAAGCACTAGTTTGATTAATTATGGAAGTTCAATTCAGTGGATTAGTTAAGGACTATTGATTATCAAGTTTCTATTGCAGACATCCATGGACACAACCCTGGATTTGACACATAAAACATGATTAAATGCCAAGGTACAATGACCCTTGTCATTTTTGGCACTGTTGATGGTGAAATCTATGTTAATAGCAACTCTAGTTAACAGTCCCATTTAGGATTAGATTAATTCTGCATGGTTAGACTTAGAGATCCAATAGGTAGATACATCAAGTAGACGCCCAACCAACTGCAGCCTATAGGTGAAAGCAGTGGGGTAGGACAAGATCTTGTTGAAAAGGAAGAACATTTAGGACATACCTTGGAAATCACACCACAATTAGATATCCCCACAAGGCCTCAAAACCTTACACTATCTGAGTACATCCAAGAACTATTGGAGAAACACCATGCAAATCTGTTAAGGGGATCCACTTTACCAGTGTTTAGGGTAAAATTGGGATTTGTTAAATGTTTAAGTATTTAGATGTTTGAATCCTCCTTTCACCCATAACATTCAAGGACCTAGGGTCGAGTGGCAATGCACTATCATACCCTAGGTCACTGTGAAATGTAGGGAAACTTGGATTAGGATGTTTAATTATCAATTTTCCTTCTCTTATGACCA
This sequence comes from Cunninghamia lanceolata, assembly GCA_027924645.1. Taxonomy (NCBI): domain Eukaryota; kingdom Viridiplantae; phylum Streptophyta; class Pinopsida; order Cupressales; family Cupressaceae; genus Cunninghamia; species Cunninghamia lanceolata. The sequence continues at coordinate 1,561,107 of BSBN01000197.1, forward strand.
ATTGATCATGAAAACCTTAATTTTGCAAATACGACTGTAAACGAAAGAATAACAAAAAAAACTCTTGCAGAGGGAAGAAAAATATCAAATTACAGAGTACTTGTTTTCAGGGCTCCGAGGCAGAAAAGTTGGGGACACAGGAGCGAGCGCCCATGTCCAAGGCATGTATTTTTGTCGAGATCTGGAAACTTAGTCTGTAACTCTTTCCTATTGTTTTGGAGATTTTCCCATCACAGAAGTTGGAGGACTAATGAGCGAGCGCCCAAGTCCTGGGTGCTATTTTTCCTTCTATTCTACAATTTCAACACTTCAAGCTACCTTCCTACAACTTCACTTTGTCCAACTCCTCAACTTGTAACCTACAACCATGAAAACTTTGGGAGGGGGTTGTGGTGTTTAGAGACTTCCCTCAGTCAAGCCTCGGAGGACACTTAAGACTCCGAACACCATTGTCAGATAGAGAGTGCATGCCCTTGTGAGGCAGAGGCAAAAACCAAAGTAAATGATGATGAAAACACAATATAATGTCACCTTTGAGTGAAAATCTCATGGGAGGAAGATGCCCTTCATTCCATGATGAAATGGATGCTCAAATTTGCAAACACAAACACATAAACCACACAATTTTGCTCTTGCAACACAATGAAAGCCTTGAATCACCTTGAGAACACAATAGCTTGCTAGTAATCATCTAGTTTTCAAATGAATGCCTAAACATACTTTTATATGCAACTACAAACACTCTTGCCAAGAATTTCGTAATTCATACTTACCGTGTTGGCATAGAACCCAAATAACGGTCACAAGCCGACACCCAAAAATTGGGACTGCCCCAAAATAGGGCAGGACTAGGGCGTGGGCACCCAAGTCCTCCCCCCTTATTTTGGGTAGGGTCTATCTTAAGTTGTCCCCCTAGGTTCCATATGTCAAGACACTAAGGGGTTTTCTCATCGGGGTGTTGAAATATGACGTAAAATGTCCTAAATGCACACAAATGACTCGGGAGCTAAACCTAAAGAGGGAAAAGCCCCCAAGGGGACATTTTTCAACATTACATTTAGCCCCCACTTTAATGTATGTATAAACGCAAGGCCAATACATGCATTAAAGTACAGTCGCAAACATAGCAAACATGCCAAGCATGGAGAAGACACACCAATCACATAGAGAACAATAATAGGCACGCAAAACTCAGAGAAGACAGTTATAGTTACGCAAAACATAGAGAATACAGTAAATACATAGAAGACACATTAATGCATGGAAGACATGCATGATTTCTTTTCTTTTCTTTTTCTCATATATATGAAATGTAGATGCAAGTACTAGAAAGTAAACAAACCTCCCATAATACAGGATGCACTCATCGCGTAGTTTTTTAAACTGTATATATGGGGCAACACACATGCAAGACATGCAAAACCTCCCAAAATGTAGACTGCATATGGGGCAATAGACACACCAAACAAAGCAAGCACGCCAAACACACACACTTTGAAGACATGGAGAAAACACGGCAGACAAGCGATGGAGTGTACCTATTTCTAGGTCCAACACCATCTCAAGCACATTACAGGCACACACCAATGATTGGGCTTCACCACAACAATTGCCAAAGACATGCTTAAGGGTTGAGTTAGTCACAGAACCGCTCCCCGCCTCCGCAGAGGAATTTTGAAAATGCAACCCACCCGCGTCATGGAGACGCCTTACAGTGAAAAGGGAGCATGGCATACAACCCCACCCACATCATGGAGAAGCCTTACAGTGAAAAGGAGGTATGAGCTCAAAAGTATACAACCCCACCCGCATCACAGAGACACCTTATGGGGAAAAGGAGTATACGCAATAGATTTTAAGATTTCAAGATTATTCAAACACACTTTACTAGCATCTAGAACATACAACTTACCTTATATATGCCCCCACCTTAAGGTGGTTGATATAATGCATCGATATCAAGCATGTTAAGGTAGGAAGAAAACACACAAGGGAACACAAGCTCTCACAAATCCCATGCCGCACGGAGGTGACATGTACTTTACGATCACCAAATGTTCCCACAAACACATCCCTGCAAGAAACATGTTAGTGTCTACAACATCATGATAAACAACAACAATGCATATGATTAACCACACAAAGAGCCAAGGTTATACCATGAAATTGGAGTTTGAGGATAACTGTGGGGCTATATCACGAAGCTCTCTAAATCGAGTACCGCCAAGGCTAGATTCAAAGACAAACAAAGGTGCATAGAGCAGCAGTATTGTTAAGGTTTGTAAATGAGATAAAAACATCATCAAATACACTACACGAAAAGCACGAGTGCTTCCACTAGCCAAGTGTCAAATAAAATATACAACCCCATCATCATATTAGGAAATAAGTCCAATTTTTTAATTCTCGTGAAAGGGACGCTAGGTCCACATCAGTATAAATGTCTTTCATCATCCGCCTACTAGATGGAAACACTAGAGGAAGGGAATCAATAAATAAGAGAGGAGAAACAAGTGTCTTAGGGACAATCATGTAGGAGTGTGCCCCCAGGTCACCAACCACAACGCTATGTCTGTAAGACACAACACACAACAATGAAATCAGAGAGAAAGGCAATATAGAAGAATGATGATACAAATAGAAGAAGGTCACAACAAAGGCGGTCTCCTGGTATCCCAGAACTTACAGGAGAATCAAGGGTCATCCCAGGAGGCCTAAACAACACATAACACATAACGGGGGAAGCACATCATGAGAGAGATAAAGGGTTAGAGATACTTACCTAGTAGCACCATCGTTAAGAACATACACATTTAGGATATCTCTCACATTGTTTTAATATTGTATTAACATTAAGTTTAGGACGACAAGAGGCTTTGGTGGGTTTCAAAGAGTGGTATCCTATACCGGTTGTGTAGTTAATTCCAGCAACTTGTAAAGGTACTCTAATTCCTTGTTGATTTATACCGCAACCATTGCCTACATAGTCATTATTTTTGTACAAGATTTGAAATCCACGACCATATAGAGAGTCCATTTCTTTAGAAGAAGGTGAAGCCTCATAGGTATCATAATTTGTAGTATAAGTGAGGGTATTGTCTTTATTTCCAACCAAGCTTTTTTTTCTAAGATGTTTCAAAAGATTGTTTAGATGAGATTGATGCGACTTTTGATGTGTCAGGTTTATTAAATTTGTATTCCCTTGTACTACAAGGGTTAAAATCTAATGAACCCCAATCATCACCAATGAGTGCATTCAATGGTTGATTGTCTTGCACAACATTAGTCATTGATGGATCACCTCACAAAATGTTTAAGCTCATATGATTGTAAACTGGTTTTTGCATTTCAATGTGTAAACAGTTATCTGGTTCAGGATCAACATGACTAGTATGAAGTTTACCTTTGAATATAAATTTGATTGAACGATGTAGAGTGGAAGGGACTGCCCCCAATGCATGAATCCAAGGTCTACCAAGAATCATGTTGTAAGATAAAGAACTAGGCATGACATGAATCAGGGTAGACATAATCACAAGTCCCACTTGTATAGGTAAAGTTATAGTACCTATGGATTGTCATCCAACATTATCAAAGCCATGAATGTTAATGCCATTTGGTGTGATTTGTGATGTGTCAACCTTGATTTTGTGTAGTAGGTCAATGTTACAAACATTAAGAGCTGATCCATTGTCAATCATAACTCATTTTACCAACGTTCTGTTTATTGTGACAAAGATTATAAGAGGATCGTATTGGTTTTGAACTTCAATTGACGGTAATTCCTATGGTTGAAAGAGAATATCTATTTTTGTCACATGCATACTATCCAGTATGGATGCTACATCATTTGTCTTAATAGCAGGTGGCACAATCACCTTTTGTAAAGCTTCTTGGAGCATTCCATGATATGCAGGTGATGTTTGTATTAAATCCCAAAGAGAGATCTTAGCTGGAGTAGCACGAATCTATTTGACAAGATCATACTCTTGACCATTTTGATGAGTAAGGCGAGGTGTTGGAGGGAGCATAGGTTGAGAACATGGAAGAGAGATAGGCACATGCGGTGCTTGCTTACTTTGCTTGTTATTATGGGTGTTATATGTATGAGCAATCACATTTTGTACACCCTGATTTCCTTGAGTAATTTGCTTTGCATAGTTGTAGATGTGATCCAGGGATCTACCTTGAACAGTAATCACCAACTTGAAGCAAGAGGGTGCACTAGGTGCCTCTCAGACAATCATCTTAGGAATATTGCTATAGAGTTTATTAATCAATATTGAATTAAGATTGTTTCCCTCTTGATTGCACCCAACATCCATCCCTAAAGTATTTAATGTGAGAGACCTTTTCTCATCCACTAATGCTACATCTTGGCCAGGGAGAGCAATGAGATGAGAGGAAGGTACATCATCATCATCATACTCTATGGCAGAAAAAGGCTTTTTACTCTCATCTTTCTCATGAGTGTTCCTAAAGACAAATTTAGTTAAATCTTCTAATATCAAAGGATGTTCACTCATGAGGATTAGGAATTTGTCAAAATCAATATCTTTGATAAATAAATGCAAAGATATCATACAAAAATGACATGAAGGTGCCATTGCATTGTTTTTAATGTAGACTCAAATTTTAAAATCTTTTCAAATTTGATGCAAAAGACAAGTGCAAAAGAATGTACGAAAATGACTTAAAATGCTTGTTTTTTTGTACTTTTTCAATGCAAATGAATGAAGGCAAAGGTGTTGTAAGGATTTTGATCAAGGGAAGAAAATTATATGTCTAATATAATTCCAAAATAGAAATAAGATCCTTCACAACACACTCTTGATGCAAATCTAAGATGATGATAAGTCAAAATATAGCATGAAAATATGTCAAAATGTGTGATTTTTTTAACCAAATATCGATTGAAAGGAGCATGACAAAGGTTGTTGTGAGGAAACTGATGATGGAAAGAAAAATATATCAGTAATAATATCCACTTAAGCATAAGATATGCATCAAAACACGCTTTTAGTGCCACTTAAGGTTAAACCCTAGTGAAAATATAGCAAAAATAGGCTATTTTTCATGGTTTTTCAACTCCAAGACCTAGAAAGAGGGGTGTTGTAATGAATTTTAGGAGGTGCATAAAATAAAATCAATGATATTAGTCACCTCAATCTATAAAATCTGTCACGACACACTTGGAGTGCAAACTAGGCCAAACCCTAGGGCAAAAATAGCAAAAATGGGCAATTTTCACCAAAATTTCAATACATAAGCCCAATAAAAGGGTGTTGTGAATCTTTTTAGGAGGGGAATAAAATAATTACCCTGATAAAATCAAATTAATGCAAAAATACCCTTCACAACATGCCTATGGTGCAAATTTAGAGAGTCAATAAGGCTAAATTTAGTGAAAATCAGTGTTTTCGAAGCCCTAGGTTTGAAATCTTGACACAAAATGTTATATGAATGCTTTGAAGTCTAATTTATGATGAAAATGAAATAATTTCAGATCTAAAAATGATTTCCAAACTTGAACATGCAAAATGCCAATGCAAATCTAATGAAAATGCATGAAAATTGCTAGTTTTTTGTTGAAATATTCTATGCGAAAATGCAAATATTTTAAATCTAAATGCAAATTTACACTAAAATGAAAGACTACAGCCAAATTATAATTTGAATGAGCCTCTAAAATCAGTAGAAAAATCTGAAAGAAGATTTTGCCTACTAACCCTAGATTTTGGAATTACTAGATTATATGAAAATTGTCAAAATTTCTACAAAAGCCTAGCAAATTAATCATGAAAATGCAATGCAAATGATTGAATTTTTGTGTTTTTCTGTAGTTTATATAAGATCTGATGCAAAAATTATGAATTAGGGAAATTTAGAAAGAATTGATGCAATTTAGTAATCTATATGAAAATGCAAGCTAGGGTTTTCAAATTTTTGTAAATTTTTCATTTTTTTTGTAATTTTCTCAATGGAATAAGATGAAAGACTATATGAATGAATGAAATCAATCCAAATCTGAAGACACACACTCATCAATTTGTAATTTAAGTCCAAAAACATAAGTTCACCAAAATGTTTAGGGTAAAATTGGGATTTGTTAAATGTTTAAGTGTTTAGATGTTTGAATCCTCCTTTCACCCTTAACATTCAAGGACCTAGGGTCGAGTGGAAATGCACTATCATACCCTAGGTCTCTGTGAGATGTAAGAAAACTTGGATTAGGATGTTTAATTATCAATTTTCCTTCTCTTCTGCCCAATTGATCATTAAAACCTTAATTTCACAAATATGATTGTAAGCGAAAGAATAATAGAAAAATCTCTTGCAGAGGGAAGCAAAATATCAAATTACAGAGTACCTATTTTCGAGGCTCCGAGGTGGAAAAGTCAGGGACACAGGAGTGGGCACCCAAGTCCAAGGCTTGTATTTTTATCGAGATCTGGAAACTTAGTCTGCAACTCTTTCCTACTGTTCTAGAGATTTTACTGTCACGGAAGTTGGAGGACTAATGAGTGGGCGCCCAAGTCCTGGGTGCTATTTTTCCTTTTGTTCTGCAATTCTGACACTTCAAGATGCCTTCCTGCAACTTCACTTTATCCAACTCCTCAACCTGTAACCTATAACCATGAAAACTTTAGGAGGGGGTTGTGGTGTTTAGAGGCTTGCCTTAGTCAAGCCTCGGAGGACACTTAAGTCTCTGAACACCATTGTCAGATAGAGAGTGCGTGCCCTTGTGAGGCAGAGGCAAAAACTAAAGGAAATGATGACGAAAACATAATATAATGTCACCTTGTAGTGAAGATCCCATGGGAGGAAGATGCCCTTCATTCCATGATGAAATGGATGCTCAAATCTGCAAACACAAACACATAAACCACACAATTCTGCTCTTGTAACATAATGAAAGCCTTGAATCACCTTGAGAACACAATAGCTTGCTAGTAATCATCTAGTTTTTAAATGAATGCCTAAACATGCTTTTATATGCAACTTCAAACAATCCTGCCAAGAATTTTGTAATTCAAACTTACCGTGTCAACATAGGACCCAAATAACGGTCACAAGCCAACACCCAAAAATTAGGACTGCCCTAAAATAGAGTGGGACTAGGGTGCGAGCGCCCAAGTCCTCCCCCCTATTTTGGGTAGGGTCTATCTTAAGTAGTCCCCCTAGGTTCCATTTGTCAAGACACTTAGGGGTTTTCTCATCGAGGTGTTGAAATATGATGTAAAATGTCCTAAATGCACACAAAAGACTCGAGAGCTAAACCTAAAGAGGGAAAAGCCACCAAGGGGACATTTTCTGACATTACAACCAGAAACTCAAACTAAATCTTGGAAGGAAGAAGCATCACAAGAACCATTAAACATGGGGGACAATCATGACCAAGCAGATCCTCAGTAGGAGAATGCAAGAACTTTTTCATATCCCATTGTCCTCAACCCTGGGGAAAATGCCCCTATGATTCAAAACATTTCACCTGTAAATTCCAACATTTAGGGGACTTCCTTCTAAGGATCCAAATCAGTTCCTCTTTGAGTTTAAAGTCTTATGTCAAGCATATGACTATGGATATGACAACCAAAAACTCAAACTTTTTCCATCTACACTGAAATATTCTGCCATGAGGTGGTTTATGGGCTTAGCCCCATATTCTATCCGCTCATGGGAACAAATGGAAATAGAGTTCCTAGACAAATACCGGGACTATTATAGAATCAGTAATAGAAAGGAAGAGTTGTTTAGAACTAAGCAGAAAGAGGAGGAGAGCTTAGAGGACTACCTACATAGATTCAACATTGCCCTTAGAAGGTATGGCAACCCTATAGCACACAACTTGGCCAAAACCTTGTCCATAAGAGGGTTGGATAAGGATTCAAAGAAAGCACTGGATCCAATGGGAAGGGGGAATATCAAAAAAATGTGCATGCCTGTAATTGAGGAAATCTACAAAAACTACTCCATAACACAAGATGGAGTAAGGGTACCAAGGTCTCTAAAAGGGAAAGATGATATAGGGTAGTTAATGGAGGAGTTTGCAAACCTAAAAATAGATATCTTACTTTAGCTAAATACCACCTTAGATGGGATTTAGGCAAAGAATAGAACAACTAAACCCCTGTCAATTTACTATCCTAAATGTAGAAATAAACACGTTTTGAGAGAGTGCCCATTGGATAAATCTGAGATGTTCCAAATCTATGATAAAGAACACCCTACTAGACACTATGATCAACTCCCAGCCTTGAAAAAGATGACTAAAAGGAATGCCCAAATAGAAGAGGATTTGAATTATGTAGGGCAAAAACAAGTTGGTCATTTTTCTTACAACCAATACCCAACTCAAGGTTCTTATAGCGGTCCTTCAAATTGGGGAAATAACCAATGGAATCTAGCCTAGCATGGACCTCACAACATTCCTCCGTGGGTACTACAAGGTTGGTCAATCCAGCAAAGGAAAACCCAACCTTGGAGCAATCAACAGTGGCCACAACAATTTCCATCACAATTTGGACCACAAAACATGCAGCCTCAGTGGAGTCCTCAGCAGGGCTATCATCAACAATTCCAAGGAAAACCTAGACATCTCAAAAACCAACAACAAGCACTCCTAACTGGACCAACAAACACACATGCATAGTCTCAAAATGAGTTAGTTAGTCAACCACCCTTACCAACTCAACCTATAGCAAATCCATGAAATAAACAGGGAGTAGCTATATACATGATTGAGCAAGAAAACATGGCTAGTGTAAATGCTATTTATTTAAATAACTTCTAGCTACATTCTGGGAAAGCTCTTCCAATACCATCTCCTCCACTCATAGTTGAAGTAACAAATGACATGGAACCTAAAAATCCATCCACTCAACCCCATGAGGAGATTACAGTAGAAAAAGTGCCACAAGAACAACCCTCGGGTAATTCCAGAGTTCCCCCTAAAATAATAGCTCCAAAGATCACCTTCGAAGATGATTCCAAAACACACTTTGGAGTTGCTTTGAAGACTGAAAAGTAGGAACCATACCCAGAATGACTTAGACAACATGTTCCCCAAAAAATAGTCCTACAAAGACAAGTCCAACCCACCAGTGAATAAGAACTACTGCAAGAAATCAGGCAACTAAACATTGAAATCCCACTCCTCTAGGAAATCAGGGATGTGCCTAAAATGAATAAATTTATCAAACAACATTGTGTTAAGACTTAGGGTAGGAAGAAAAACTTTCCTACCACCATTCAGGTGGAAGGAAAAGTGGTAGATCTTCTAATGGGAGAAATGCTCCTCCCAAAGTATGGGGATCCTGGGAACCCTATCATAACAGTCCACATCTCAGGAGTTGAAATATCCAATGTTTTAGTTGACATATGAGCAGCAATAAATGTCATGACAGTTCACACCCTGGACAAATTGGCCCTTATAGCCATTCAAGCTACTTCCACAATTTTACAACTGGCTAATCAATCAGTAGCCATTCCAAAAGGGGCATTGACTGATGTCCCAGTTGTTGTGGAGTCATGGGAATTTCCAATGGATTTTCTGATCCTAGAGCCAAGAATTCAAAGGAATGCTTATCCTCTAATTTTAGGTAGGCCGATGGCTATTGCAACAACATCCATTGATTGCAGAACTAGAGACATGGTCATCTCAAATGGCTTGTACATGAAGAAAATCTCCTTGTATCCTCCAGTTAAATCATCCATACATTATTCAGGAAATGTGTGGGTAGATGAGCCTAACAACATGGAAAATATTGCCTCCTTAGCTAGGTTACCATCACAGAACACTTAGGGGAGTTGGAAGAAGAAATAAACTATGATACACCTGAAGATATAACTCACATCCTCATTGAAAAAGACACAATGGACTTTGCCCAAGACTTAAGGAAAGAAATTCTTATTGCTACCCATTGTACCCTTGCTAATATCATTCCTTGTGGGGAAACCTTCTACAAAGACCTAGCTACTTTTCATTTGATGCTTCCACATTCTTGCGCTCTTAACATTATGAGTCCAGAATATGGGTTAGGAGAATCCAAGGAACATATTACAAAGCAAGTCATGGTCTTACCTGGGAAAACATTAAACATCAATACTTAGCTAACAACACAACAAGAAGGAGCACTTCTTGATCTTATTATCTCCCATTCAGAAGCTTTTTCTTGGGAATATAAAAACATGAAGGGTATCCCTCTTGAGATTTGTACCCATCACATATATACAAAATATTTCAAGCATGTTAGGCAGCCCCAAAGAAGGTTAAACTCTACACTCAGAGATGTCGTCAAAATTGAGATAGAAAAACTGCTACATGCTGGATTCATTTATTCTATCTCATATAGCAAGTGGGTTTCACCTTTGGTTATAGTGGCCAATAAGATAAGGAAATGGAGAGTATGCATTGATTACAGGGAGCTAAACAAAGCCACAAAAAAGGATTATTTTTCCTTTCCATTCATTGACCAAGTACTAGATAACCTAGCATGGAAAAAGTACTTTTCATTCCTAGATGGGTTTAGTTGATACAACTAGATCCAAGTGAAACCATAAGACCAGGATAAAACTACCTTCACATGCTCATGGGAAACCTTTGCATATAGAGTCCTTCCATTTGGCCCGTGTAATGCTCCAGCTACCTTTCGGAGGGTTGTTTTAGCCATTTTTGTTGAACTATCCAATGAGTGTATGGAGGTCTACATGTATGACTTTATTGTGTATGTGAACACCTTTGAAGAAGCCCTCAATAATTTAGCAAAAGTGTTGCAGTGTTGTGAGAAGAATCATTGTCCTTAATCCATGAGAAATGTTTTATGATGGTGGAAGAAGGAATTGTCCTTGGGCATCACATATCAACAGAAGGAATCAAAGTAGATCAAAACAAGATAGAAGTGAATAAACAATTGCCCCCACATAAAAACCAAACTAATGTTAGGAGTTTCTTAGGTCATGCAAGATACTATAGGAGGTTCATAAAAAAATTCAGCAAGATAGCTGCCCCAATGTTTTCCCTACTGATCAAGGATACTGAATTTCAGTGGATAGAAGATTGCCAAATGGAATTTGAGACCCTCAAAGAAAAACTTACAATCACACCTATTTTGAGGGGACCTAATTGGAATCTCCCCTTTCACATCCAAATAGATACATCAAATGAATTAATAGGGGCAGTCTTAGGACAACAAGAAGAAGGGGAAGGCATGCATGCAATTTACTACATAAGTAAAATCCTTACCCCTGCTGAGTGGAACTACACAACAACTGAGAAAGAATTCTTGGTAGACATCTATGCTATTAAAAAATTTAGACACTACATCATAGGATACAAAATCTTTGTACACACTGATCATGCAACCATTAAATATTTAATGAGAAAACCAGTGGTAGGTGCAAGAATCATCAGATGGTTGTTACTGTTGTAAGAATTTCATATTAATATCATAGATAACCTAGGAAAATTCAATTTGGATACTAACTTTCTGTCAAGGTTGGATACAGGTGGAGAAAACTAGCCAATGGAAGATAGGTTCCCAGATGAACGTCTCTTTGTTGTTTATTCTATTACACCTTGGTTTGCTGATATAGAAAATTTCTTGGCTATAAGCTTGTTTCTTTCCCATTTCAATTCTAAACAGAAAAAGAGATTAGTAAAGGAAAATTTATCTTATGAATGGTTGAATGGTTTGTTGTCCAAATGTGGTCCTGACTTTGTGTTTCACAAATGTTTAAGAGCTGATGAATTTTTTGATGTGTTGAGGGCATGTCATGATGAACCGACAAGTGGACATTATTCCTCACAAAGGACAATCCATAAGATCCTTGGAGTTGGTTATTATTGGCCATCTTTCCACAAGGATGTGAAGAGGTATGTGAAGTAGTGTGATCAATGGCCAAAGGATGGGTCAACCAACTTTCACCCAGGAAATGACACTTCACCCCCAAGTGGTTTTAGAACCATTTAAACAATGGGGCCTATCTCTCTAGCATCTTCAAGAAAGGAATACATCTTAGTAAGCACGGATTATGTGACCAAATGGGCAGAAGTTCAAGCATTACAATTCTGGTACAAATATGTGAAAACTTCTATCACTTGAGAGGTAAATTGTGGACCTCTATATGAAACTCTTGCTCTTGGGGCTCCAAACCTTAAAGCACATAAAGCTTTCACCCTATAATCCCTAAGCAAATGGTAGGTGGAGGTAACAAACAGAGAGCTGGAAAATATCTTGACAAGGAGAGTGACCATGAATAGGAAAGATTGGGCCAACAGGTTACATGAAGTAGTTTGGGTTTACAACACCACATGGAAGTCAACAACCAAGTTCTCACCTTATGAACTTGTCTATGGGAAGAAACCAATACTGTCAATAGAGTTTGAATTACAAACACTCAGTATGTCATTTTATATTAGACTGCCATTATCTATAACACAACAAGATCAGATTATTCAACTCAATGAATTGGATGAAATCAGGATGGAGGCCATATAGTAAACATAACTCATTCAACATCAGAGGAAATAGTGGCATGATCAACACATCAAGAAGATGACATTTTAGCCAAGAGACTGGGTTCTCTTATATGATTCTAAGTTCAAGGAGTTCAAGGGAAGATTACAAACTCATTGGATGGGACCTTACCAAATCAGGGAAGTTTATGACAATGGGATAGTCTAGCTGGCACCCATTGATGGAGGGGAAAAAATTCTTAGTGAATGGTCATAGAATTCACCTTTATCAGCGACCAGCTACAAAAGAGGAGTTTACCAAGGACTTGTGCTTGGTGATAGATGTCACATCCTTTTCCACAAATTGAAAAGATTTAATGGACAATAAAAATAAAAAATAAAAGAGGGGTTGAAAACTAGTAAATGGTGGTCCTTCTAAAAAAAGAGAAAAAAATAATAAAAGAGAAAGATTGCAAACCAGTCAAATGGTGGTCTTTCTCACCTAGGGAACTGAAAACTAGCAAATGGTGGTTCTCTTTTTCATGTAGAAATCAATCAAGAGCATCTCCAAAGCCAACTAGGCACATCTCCAGAGCCAACCAGGTGTATCTCCAGAGCCAACCAGGAGCAACTCTAGAGACAACTAGGAGCACCTCTAGCACTTCAGCAGACAGAGAATATTTCCAACCTCCAGAGCCTACCTTTCCAAACGTCAAAGAGAGGGTATCAAAAAGGTGATGAGGTCATAATGACTTCACACACCCCACTTTCAAAAAGGAGGCCATGTTGAGCACTCATTGCATCTAGCTACCGGCTAAGACTTATCTTCACATTAGTTGATGATGTCATTCATTGACGCAAAGCAGTCACATCCATCATCAAAAGGACCTGGCATTCCACGCTCCACAAACATCATGACAAGTGACCAGGAAAGCTGCACATAGAGGCAAGATCGCATCATGTCTTATGGAGGTGGCAACACAAAAACCCAAGCATATCATCCAATCATTACAAACAGTAATCTAGGTATTTCTCTTAAATTAGATAATTATGACAGGTCTTTTCAATTTCTATTTTGTGCAAGTTACCTGGATGCCTGTATGCTGTCATTATTCCCACCTCCATCTAATGCATGTAGCCTTAATTTCCCACTTGAAACGTTCACTCTAGAGTGTCATAACCTTCCTTCCTACATGATTAACCCTCATTTCCAAAATTACAAGCTATAACATCCTCCTGAGTAGTGTAGTAGCCATCATCCACAGCCAAATGAAAGAAGTTTTCCAACTCTAGAGTTCAGAAAATAAACTGTTACAACCCCAACTTATGATGTAGCGTAATCTTACTTTTGCATGGTAATCAGGATGATTAACCATAGTTTAATGATTAGATGTTTGTGGAAAATATCAAATTAATCATTGTTTATGAGGAAACTGGCTAATGATAGTTAGATGTGAAATTTCAAGTTGAAAATGACTATTTAATTATTATGATTTACAAATCATATGATGATACACTAATCATTATTTTATGGTGGTGAGTTTGATCAGGAAAGTAATCATCCTTTGAAGATGGAAGGAGGGTATCATCCGGGAGATAGATGTCGAGAAAAGGGGTTAAACTACCATCTGAGTATCAAACTTTGTCCTTTGAATCCTTATTATCAGGGTGAGTTACATCTTTCCTTGTTAGTCTTTTACTTTCTCTTACCGATTTGTCAACTAGACTCTTCTCGACGTCTTCAATGTCAATTTGTTGAAATGACGATGTTTGCAAGAACATCTTTTTGAGTCATTTGCCAATTTCGACAAAGTTGTCGAGGACTCATTTGGTTCCATGTTTATTTTCCGTATTTTGAATTGCAACTATTATATCTGGATATTTATGTCTTCGGTGAACGATGCTTTAAGGGGGAGCAGTGCTCGACCCCGCAGTTGCATCATAAGTATGTGTCCTTGTCTAATGGTGTTGATATTATTAACACCCTAGATATTCGATAACCCTTGAACCTTATATAAGGGAGTATATATGTATATTTATATAAGCTATATTTATCTTAACTCTTCTAGAAGCTGAACATGTTTAATACTACTTTATATTTTTTTAAACATTGTTCATGTTTTGTGTGGCACTCAGCCAGTCACCACCTGTGAGGAGTGGGAAGAAGAGTGGTGGCTGAGTGTACCCTATTGTATATGCCTAAAAATGACACAACTTTGTCTATTTAAATAAATATTCTTAATATTTATTCCATTCTAATTCCTCTATCAATAAATAAATAAAGAAATTTATTTATTCGATTCATATTCTTCTAAATTAATTAAATATCAAAATATTTAATTACCTCTTCTAAAGACAAAATTGAATAAAATCCTTTATTTAATTTAATTCTTCCAAACAATTAAGTAATTCTTAATTATTTAATTAAGTCAATTCTTCTTCCAAATTTAAATAAATCAACCAAATTTATTTAAGTTATCTTAACCTCTAAAAATAAAATATAATCAAATATTTTATTTGTTCTTCCAAAGCAACACAAACAATTAAGTAAATTTATTTATTTAATTTGCTTTCTTATCTTCTAATTCTTCAAATATCTTCCAAATCTTCTAAAAATAAGTCTTCTTCATGCACACAAAATTAAATAATTTATTATTTAATTCCTCTCAAATCATGCAAAAGCAAATCACAAGTTGAGTTAACTGACTCAATCAATCTTGTTTTTATCAATAACTCTTAAATTAAAAAAAAGTTTTTCTAATTTATGAAAGCATATCTTATCTTTATAAAAGAAAACAGTTAACTCAAACAAAACAACTTTTGTGTGACACTTTTCTTTCTATTCACGCACATTCTCTCAAGTCTTCTATACCATTGATCTTCTTATTCTTTCTATACCGTTGATCTTCTCTCTCTCAAGTCTATAAGTACCTCCCTCTTCCTCCATTTCGTTCATCCAAGATTTTAGTACCCTTACTCTGTAGGAATTACAGCGCGCCTTTGGCACCTAAGTTCCTCCATAGCTTGCGATCACCCTTTTATTGTATTGAAGCTCATCTTCATTACAAGAAGTATCATAGCCATCTCTCCATCGTCATCTTGAAAAACAAAGAAAGGAAGTACGCTTTCTAAGGGCTTCATTCATACAAAAGATCTATTGAGACTAGGCGAACAATGGAAGCAGCAAAGTAACAAGGTTTGCACAGTTTGTTCTTTGTTATTTGATCTTTGTTACTTGCAATTTCTATTGAGATTATTGGTTTATTGATTGAGATTAATTCTTTGGCAATATTTCTGGTAACATTTTTGGTGCCCACCGTGGGGCCTTGCCTAGATTTAACCCAAAAACTAAGTTTTTTGTGCAAACATTCCGTACACATGAGGATTTGACACATCTAAACAATTCTAACATGCATATGAGCTCTGTTTCAGTGCATCTACTCTTTCGGCGCATTTACGTCCTGAAGCCACGCATCTATGTTCTATTACGACTCATCTACCAAATGGCACATATACTCTTTATTTCTGCGCTTTTGACCTCTATCTCAGTGCTTTTGTAATAGATACACATTTGATCTCTGTCTCTACGCATCTAACCTTTGTACCTGCGCATATGATTCTGACAGTGACTTTTTGGGTTTTCTTGTGATTCTGCTAACGTTGACACTTCTCATAGGATTTTTCTCTAATCTACTTGCAGGTTAGGGGCTGGTTTAGACATTCTAGTTGCATTGTTAACACACATTGTATTTCTAAAGGATAGTAATTGGAGGTTCATGCAAATTCACATCTAGATTTACCTAGGAAGGATTGTAATTTGATATTGTTGCATCAATAAATTGAATATACTCCCAATTCTAGGAGGATAAAATTGAACCATTGCTATCTTGCTTTCAAAGTTAACAACTTACATGTGTGCCCAAGTAGCTAGCTCATATAGTCTTTTTCATTTTAATTAGGGGAAAAGGAACCACTATCTTTTGTGTTTTTGGGAATGATACTAGGCCTACGCTCTCCCCTATCTTGGGTGACCAAAATACCAGACATATCATTTTCACATGTGTTAAACCTTTAGAGAGGCCTGCCCTTGGATGTCCTTCTGTCCAAGCAGGAACAACCTTAAGTGGTAACAAGCTAAAGCCAAGCTCTACCAAGCCACTATAAATAAATTGTGTTTGGAGCGAAAGCTTCAAATAATGAGTGAAGTTGTGTTATACCAACAGCCAACCTCCCCCAAAACCCTCCAAGGCACAACCCTTGCAGGCTGGGAGACTTCATAATAGAGAGTAGTGCTGCCGCATGTATAACCACTTGAACAGTTGTACTTACTAATCATCCTTTGTTTTTAGTATCCAAAAACCCCTATAACCCAGTGTAGGGAAGGGTGATTATCACCTCCCGAAGATGCCTCATCTAGAAATAGTGAGAATTCGGTTTATATTGTCCCAGCCAGCCTAGGATTTGAAATTGCTTTTGAGTAAAAAAGAGTCCATAAAATTACAAAAAAAGATCAAAAAAATCATGAAAGCTTCTTTGTGTTTGCTCTGTTTTACTTGCCATAATTGAGAAATCAAAGCAAAAAAGACCAACTTGCAACCAAGAAACCAAAAAAATTGAAAAACGTGTCAAAAACTTTGCAAAAACAATTAGAAAAACTAGGGTTGCGCATATACCCTCTGAAGATGTGCATCCATTTTGACCTGCTGCACATTTACTGTGACTTATTGCGCATTTATCACCTGTCACTGCGCTTTTTGTCCTTCACTAGAGCTGCGCATTTGTCTCGACCTGCTGTGCATTTATCCTCTGTTTCAGCGCATTTATTGTTGCGCATCTATAACAGTGAGCATTTCTTGGTCTTTTGAGAAAAAAATATCAACCTTTTTGGATACCCATTTCAGCCTTGTTCCAGTTTTTGAGATCAGATTTACCATGCAGTCACCTCTTTCATCCATTTCCATAGCATACCTTCTCTTTTGTCAGTTGTCTCGTCCGCCTTTTACCACGACTTCCCAGAAAGTCAAAATTTCTTATATCAAGTTAGTGCAAGACCTTTTTTAGATCATTTCAGATTCAAGTAACCCTAGTAGGTCACAGAACTTCACTAGTGGTCTTGGTGCAAGACTAGTCTCTACATAGTAAATGGGTATTGAGTATCCTTACTTGTGGCTATCGTCTTGTGTTGACCGACTTACTTGGAATCATTGATCAGAAGAGTCCCTTGTTTAAATCTCGCCACCACAAGTATCCTCTTCTCACCAACTTACATCAACACCTTACCAAAGTCTCTAGTTTCACCCCACCTCTTCCCACATCGCCTTGCATGGTTTTAACTAGATCCCAGCACCAAAAGCAACTTGAAATGGCCAGAACGTCAGATAGGATTGTGTCCCCTCACAAAAGTGATGAAGAAATCTCTCATGAGGAGTACCAAGGAACCCTCCAAGATCAAAAATTTCAACGCATGCTAGACAAAGTGCTCAAAGAGGACCCTCAAAGGTACTTTCTTCATCTTGCAAACTTAGGACTTAAACTCCCCATTGACTTTGACATCGAGGAATTAAAAGAACTAGGAGAGGAAAGAACTCATGAAAAGAGCACAAATGAGGGAGACTCCCTTGACAAAGACAAAGGAAAGAAAGTCATAGACCCAAACATACCTATGGAAACATTGTAGAAACAAATCGAGAGCCTAACATAGCAAATGGCGGATCTCAAAATAGGAACAACCACTAAAACTTATTCCTTGGAAGACATCACACCATATCCCTGTGACAAAAGTTTTAACATGGTACCCTTCCCATTTCAGTTCGAAGTTCCTAAGTTTGACAAGTACAAAGGCAAAGGAGACCCAAGAGATCACATTAGGGAATTTAATGTCATGTGCCTAGAAGTAGCTCATAACAAAACTTTCCTAATGAGACTATTCCCTAGATCTCTAGGTGGTCAAGCCATGGAACGGTTCTCATGACTCCCTCCAGGTATCAAAACTTTTGATGAGTTAGTAAAAATGTTTGTCACACACTTCTCATATAACATTGAACATGAAGTCTCCATGCTTGACCTATGCAATACAAAGCAAAAGGGTGGCGAATCATTCATTGCTTTCTTACAAAGGTGGAGACAACTCGTAAGCAAATGCTCATATGACATGCCTGAGAAGAAATTGATGGATATGTTTGTCCACAACCTTAACCCCAATCTAAGTTACCAAATCCAAATTCAATGCCCTACCTCATTTTCGAAAGTCATTGAGATGGGATTATTTATCGAGAAATCTATGATTGCTAAGGGGCAAATAAAGTTGTACAAGGACACCCCTAACTCTAACTACACCACGGCAAGTCAAAGTTTTGGACAAAAACAAAAATGTCATCAATGATGGAGTAGTTGATGCCAAAGTGGTGGCTCCCAAACAACAACCAATCTTCACTCTCAAAGGAGAAGCAAGCAATGCTACACCAAAGAAAACCTTCTCTCAAGAGCCAAATCCACGATTCACCTCAAATCCTAGACAAAAATTCACACCATTAGGAGAGTCCCAGGAATCTGCGTTAAGAAAGCTATTGGCCAACAATGAGATCACTCTTCCTCCCACTAGTGACTATGAACCTCAAATAAAACCTCACTATTGGAAAGATATTTATTTTTGCGAATATCATAGAGGAAGAGGCCATAAGACCAATGACTATATCCATCTCAAACACGTCATTCAGGACATACTTGACCAAAATTGGGTAGGCACTAAAGAACATACCTCTAATGAGACACATGTGGCATACAAGGATCCACTCCTCAATCATGACAGGCCATACAACAACAACAACAATAATAACAATTACAACAGGAAGAATCAAAACAACAGACACAACAATGATAACTACGTGAGCATGTCATTCGATTATACCATCAACTGCATATCGGAGCACATCCCACAAGTCAATGTGGTCACATTGAACCAACAGTCATGACCCAACAAACTTGATTGCAGCATCATCACCCACAGTGGTAAGGTCACGTTAAACATGCTTCCTCCAAGGTCGTCACCTTCTCCGTCTAACTCCCATATGTATAGTGTCATAGACCAACTTTAGAAAACTCCTACCCACATATCTATCTTAGAGTTGTTGCGTCTGTCTCCTTCCCACAAGGAAATTCTCGATAAAGCCCTGGTGGAAACAACTGTGCCCATGAACCTAGCCCAAGAGAAGTTTCATGCCATGCTAGAAAATCTAACCTCCTCAAGCACCATCTCGTTCACCGAAGAGGATGACTTTTCAGTGTCTCAGCCCCATAACACACCCTTGCATATCGTCGCCTTCATTCATAAACACTGTATCAAACGGGTTCTTATTGATGGAGGAGCCTATTTAAATATTTGCACGCTCAGGCTAGTCCTTACATTGGGGTTCTCTGAAACTGCAGTGGATCCTAGGAAAAAGATCAGTATTAAGGCCTATGATGAAGAAGAAAGAATTACTAAAGGAACAACGGTGTTACCAATACAAGTTGGACCAGTGATAAAGGTCGTTGTTTACCAAGTCCTAGATAGGGAGCTAGCCTATAATATCCTCCTAGGTAGACCCTAGATTCATGCCATGAAAGTTTTGCCTTCTACCTACCACCAATGCATCAAATTTCCTCATAACAGCAAGTAGGTCACCGTCTGAGGTGATCCGGATCCTTTCCAGCACTGCAACACTATCCGCTCAAAGCCTGATTGCATCATTCCCAATAATAGAGCTTCTACATCCCCCATCTTACAGCATGATTCTACCTCTGAAGCTTCCTCATCCAAGCCCAAAGAGTAGAAAATCACAATCAAAGAAATAGGAGCAGGGGAATACTCCATCGAGCACAACCTCAACTTAGCCAAAATGCCTCTATCTCCAAGATCCTTTGGGTGACCTACGCCTAAGTACATTCCAAAACCTTCTGCTCCTCCCGAAGCTCCCATAGCTCCCTTTGTAAAATGGGGGACCCTATCAGATGAGAGTGAGGAGAGAGATGTCTTGCAATGTCTCTACACAAAGGAAGATAACACGCAACAAGAACCACCTAAGATCCCAACGGAAATCTATGGGCGTGGTGAGTCTATCCTACACAGAATGGGTTATGACAGACAAGGTTAAATTGGCCTACAAAAAGAAGGTATAATAGAACCTATCCAATCCTCTTCATCCTTGTTGGCAAGAAATACAAAAGGCTTAGGATACAAGGACAAAGGTAAAGCTAAGGCCAATGCTTGTTTCGTGGAACAAATCCATGCCCTACAAGAAGACAGTGACACTGACTCTAACGAGTATGAGTGGGATGAACTCACTAAGCACTATTAGGAGGACAAAGGAGTTGACACCATTCAAACCTATAGCCCCTACCGTGAGGGACAAACACTAATGCATAGACCATTAGAGTATGATTTGCCAACTCCCGAGAGTACAACTTTCAAGGAAGGTCAAAGTTCCATTACAATAAACAATCTGGAGGAAAGTACCATCTCAGATCCTATACCTACCACTTTGAATCCTAACCATGTATCCATTCAATATCGCACCCAATGAATTAGAACTATCTTCTAATCCCCTTCAGCTTGTGCATCCTGAAATTATCAACCAGGATTTACAAAGAACCCTACATGTATACATGTTCCAAAATGATGATGCCTATATTGACTACATGGAACTTAGGGACCACCTACCTACAGGAGATCGTAAAGCTGGCTTCACCATTGAACTCAACACCGTCGCAAAAAACATAACAATAAAAACTGGATCTGATGGTGAAAACCACTCTGCGGCAGTATCAAATCCCAAAATAGTAAAAAGAAAGGACGCATCAGATGGTGAAAACCTCTCTAAGGTGCCAAATGATGGAAGGCTTGACACTCTCCCCACCAACATGTATCAGGAGAAGTCTCAAATTATTGTGGAACCTATAGAACCTATCAACATTGGAACAGAGGATAAACCTAAGATCATTCACTTTGCCAAGTCTCTATCTCCACCAGAAAAAGACAAAATTTGTACCATTCTTCAAGAAAAAGCAAGTCAACTTTGCTTGGTCATACGCAGATATGCCTCGTTTAGATCCAAATTTGATTCTACATCGTCTTCCACTAGATCCAGGAGTTAAACCAATCAAGTAGAAGCTTAGAAAGATGGATCCACACATTGCATTACTAGTAAAAGAGGAACTCAAGAAACTGCTGGATGTAGGTTTCATCAGGGCAATCGACTATCTAGAGTGGGTATCCAACATAGTGCCAATATCAAACCTGATGGCAGAGTCTGATTGTGCAATGATTTCCAAGATCTAAACAAGGCTTGCCGCAAGGATGACTTTCCATTGCCTAACATTGATATCATAGTCGACTTGACAACATGACATACCATGCTTTCTCTTATGGATGGCTTCTCCGGGTACAATCAAATCAGGATAGCACCAGAAGACCAACATAAAATAGCTTTCACTTGTCCATGGGGAACCTTCTACTGGAACATCATGCCATTTGGGTTAAAGAACATAGGAGCAACATATCAATGTGCTATGATCACATTTTTCCATGACATGATGCACATCACAATGGAGGACTATGTAGATGATATCCTTGCAAAGTCACTAATAAGAGAATCCCACCTAGATTTACTAGAGAAGGTCTTTCAGAGACTGGAACACTTATAGTCAGGTTGAACCCAAAGAAATGTGTGTTTGGAGTCACCTCCGACAAGCTCTTAGGTTTCATTGTATCAGCAAATGGGATCGAAGTGGATCTTGCCAAGGTCAAGGCTATCATGGAAATGCCACTGCCAAAGAACATCACTCAACTGCGGTCTCTACAGGGCAAGTTATAAGCAATCTACTAGTTCATATCACAACTGGCAGACAAGTGTCAACCTTTTTCTCACCTATTGCACAAAAACATACCATTCAGATGGGATGAAAAGTGTGAGGAAGGATTTCACATGCTAAAAGAATATCTCATAAACCCTCCTATTCTTATGCCGCCTATCCAAGGTAAGCCGCTATTACTTTACATATCTGCTACACAGACAACTCCTGGATCCCTATTAACACAACAGGATTATGAAGGCAAATAAAGAGCTATCTACTACATCAGTCGCACATTGGTGGGCTACAAACTGCAATATTCTTAGATAGAAAGATCGTGTCTTCAATGGTTTTTTCTTCCCAAAAACTACGACATTACATGCTGGCACATTCAGTGAAGCTTATGGTAAAGATAGATCCACTGAAATACCTATTAGGAAAAGCAACTCTAACAGGTTGCCTAGCCAAGTGGGTAATGCTCCTAAGTGAATATGATATTGAGTATGTAGAACGAAAGGCTATCAAAGGTCAAATCATTGCCAATCAGTTAGAAGAAGCACCATTGCAGGATACCACACCAATGACATTCGAGTTTCCAGATGAAGCCATATTCAGTATCACAACACACTCTTGGAAACTCTACTTTGATGGATCCTATACAAACCATGGATCGGGCGCAGGAATCTTGTTGGTCACTCCTCACGGCGACACCATACCTAAGTCTTATCATTTGCTATTCCCATGCACAAACAATATAGCATAGTATGAGGCCTTGGTCATTGGTCTCAAAATGGCAACAGAATGGAAAATCATGGAGCTCTATGTCTATGGTGACTCCCAACTGGTAATCAATCAAGTCAATGATGACTATCAAACCAAAGATGACAAGTTAATCCCATACAAGTGTATGGTAGATGACTTTAAAGAATACTTTGTGATCATCTCCTTTGAGCAGATACCGCGCATTGAAAACAAAGCAGTAGATGCTGTGACAACCATTGCCTCGCTCCTTGAGATCCTAGAGAATGAATCACAGTATGAGTTCTTGGTGGAGTCAGTTATGCAACCAGCTTACGATCTTCCTGAAACACACTTCATATGCCTTTTAGTCAGATCTGATTCACCTTGGTATGGTAAGATTTACACTTACCTCAAGGATAACACCCTACCACCTGACTTTTCTTCTAACCAACGCCGAACCTTCATTCGCCAAACCTCCCGTTACACCATTCTCGCTGACACCCTATACCGCTGAGGTCTAGATGGTACTTTACTTCGATGTTTAGAATGGGAAGAATCTCAAACCGCCTTACGAGACATATATGAAGGAATTTGCGGAACACACTCTAGCAGTTCTTCTTTAGCTAAGAAACTCATGCGTTTGGGATACTATTGGCCCAACATGGAAAGTAATTCATATGAGTTTGTGAAGAAATGCAAGCAATGCCAGATACATGGAAACCTCATCCATGCACCAGCTCAAGAGCTAGGACCTTTAACGATACCTTGGCCCTTTTGTCAATGGGGACTCGACCTTGTGGGAAAAATTCACCCATCATCATTCAACGGCCACAAGTTCATAATAACCGCCACTGAATATTTTACCAAGTGGATTGAAGCCGTTCCACTCACCAATGTCACAGACAAGCAGATTGCCTCATTCATCATCAATTACCTCATCTGTAGATACAGAATTCCCTCATCTATTGTCATGGATAACGGAAGACCTTTCAAGAACCAAGATGTCCAAGAGCTTTGTGACAAATTTAAAATCCAACACCGTTTCTCCACCCCCTACTATCCATAAGGCAACAGCCAAGCAGAGGCATCCAACAAAACAATCTTGAAAATCCTCAAGAAGACTGTCAATGATGTTGGTCGTGATTGGCACATACAACTAAATCCTGCTCTGTGGACCTATTGAACCAGTATACACACTCCCACAGGTGCTACCCCTTATGCCCTTGTCTATGGATCAGAAGCCATTTTGCCTATCGAGGTCAAGTTACCATCTCTAAGGGTGTCATTAAAAGGTCTTATTGCTGATGAAGACTACAAAGTTTCTAGATTGCAAGAGTTAGAACTATTGGAAGAAAGAAGGCAACAGGCCTTTAACCATCTCAAGGCATATCAGCAAAGAATGTCACAAAGCTACAATCATAGGGTCCATCCAAGGGTCTTCAATGTTGGTGATCTAGTACTTAAGGAAAATCCCCGCAATCAGCAGGATCGGGAAAAGAAAGGTAATTTTGAGCCCAACTAGCTTGGTCCTTATGTCATCATTGTTGCCTATGGATTGGGGGCATATCAGTTAGCAACATCAGGGTGTGAGTTGTTTGATGACCCAATCAATAGTATGTATCTTCGCCAGTTCTATACCTAAGAGAACCCCAATGTAAGGGGGGCAAAAATTCAAAAAAAATCAAAAAAATCAAATAATCAGAAAAAAGCAAAAAAAATTAAAAAAATGGAAAAACAAGAAAAAAATCGTCCTTTGGTGAAAACCTGGCAAACAGGTGCCTTGGATAGGTACCATGATGAAAACCTGGCAAACAGGCATCATGTGTACTTTTGGCTTTTGTGCAAATAAAAACAAGTGGTGAAAACCTAGTAAACATGCGCTACTTGTGATAAACCACCTTCTCCATCTTTGGGAAACCAATCACCTTGTATCCATTCTTCCCACCATCGTCTCTCATCTGATCCATATCTGTTCCATAATAAAATAGCTTGTGTAACCTAATGATAACCTATCATGATTTGATACTCTATCTCTTTTTGTCGCCTTATCAACTAAGGTCTTATCCCGTATCCTATCCACAGTGTCAGCCTAGCATAGCATCTGTCGTCAATATCATAGGGTCAACCTCGAACTACGTTGCCTCAGCGTCATGACGTAGGCAAGGTCATTATCAATGCACCCCCGAGGCTCCACTTTCCATCCATCCCATATCTTTTCGTCTATCCTCTAGTCCATCTGCATTTGAGTCCAAGTCCCCGAACTACGTTGCCTCTGCGTCATCACGTAGGCAAGGCCATTTAGAAATGCACCCCCGAGGCACTAGGTCAGTCCCTTAGGGTCCATTTTACTAGGCATGCATGCAAGCGCAAGCAAAGACCCGCTTTCAAAAACAAAAATCTCAGCGCAAGACATCAACCTATCCAAGGCAAAGCAAACAAGTACCTAAAGCACTCTAAATGATTCTATCTAAATTATGGCAAGAAAAACACATTTAAATGCAAGAATGTTTTGTGTTTGTGATCAGGTTAACTTATAGAGTCTTGATTTTTGTTATTACGTCTTCCTATGCTACTTGAGGATGTCAAAAACTAGAGATGCTATGATGGGGGCATAATCATTTTCTTTGTCTGCTGCTTGTGGATTAATCTTTAGTAATGTGAAAGCCTTGTCTAAAGACATGATCAACAAAAGGTCATCGAGGACATCAGAGATCTAACATGAAAGGGGACAATCCTTGTCTGTTGATACACAAGAAATACTTAGGTCATCTCGGTTCAATTATACCTCGATGCTTGTATTAACTTGCTAAATCAAAATCCATGTAAGCAATACTCAGGTCATCTCGGTTCAATTATACCTAGATGCTTGTATTAACTTACAACATTTGGAAAAAGTACCCAAAAAAAATGCCCAATGATGAAATAAGCCCTTCAAAATACTTGCAATATCAAGATGGCACATATCTGCATCCATAATACATCCATCAATACATCTGTTTACATTTCGCATAACATCCCTCAATAAAAATCCTGTTCACAGTGTCAGAGTTTACAAAAGCTTGTGATTTCTTCTATCACAATACTTCTATCATTCAAGTTTCTATCTATCATTGTATCTTTCATCTTTGCCTAGTCAGTCTGCATAATGATCCAAATGCAAGTCTATCCTTAATCCATACCAATCAAGTCAAGTCAATCTTGTCGAATGATCGAATCACAATCTGTGGTCTTGATCCTTGTCTGGTCGTAAACCAACTCAATCAGTCATAAGTATCAGTGGGATGTATCTTTCCCATGCCTATCGTGTTGCTCTAGGGATCTATCATTCCCCGCCATGATAACATTGGCATTCGTGTTGCTCTAGGGATCTATCGTTCCCTGCCATGACAACACTCGCATTTGTGTTGCTCTAAGGATATATCGTTCCCCGCCATGACAACACTATCATCTATCCATATCGATTAATCATTGGTTTACCACTTGACATGGGCAATACCTTGTTTGTTCTTGTATCATTTGTGCATACTTGCTTACTTGCTTATGTGTGTTATCATTTTATCTTGCATCACGTATCATTTCAGCTCTTTCTTCAACCATTTTTCTTCACCCTAACCTTGTTCTTCCTCCTTCATCGTGAGATTGTTCATCTCACGCCCTTGAAACTCTCTCCCCATCCAATCTCCCAAGGGGACATCCTCATCATATCTTTCCATTACCGTCCTTTTCTTCTTTCCATACGTTAGCTTCTTTGAAATGATGTTACTCGACACAAATCTCATCATCTCGAACATCACATCAAAGAGAGGAAAAATGTATACGCCTAAAGATGACATGACTCTGTCTAAATAAATATTCTTAATATTTATTCCATTCTAATTCCTCTATCAATAAATAAATAAGTAAATAAATTTATTCAATTCATATTCTTCTAAATTGATTAAATATCAAAATATTTAATTACCTCTTCTAAAGACAAAATTGAATAAAATCCTTTATTTAATTTAGATCTTCCAAACAATTAAATAGCTCTTAATTATTTAATTAAGTCAATTCTTCTTCCAAATTTAAATAAATCAATCAAATTCATTTAAATTCTCTTAATCTTTAAAAATAAAATATAATCAAATATTTTATTTGTTCTTCCAAAGCATGCACAAACATCTTAATTATTTAATTAAGTCAATTCTTCTTCCAAATTTAAATAAATCAACCAAATTTATTTAAATTCTCTTAATCTCTAAAAATAAAATATAATCAAATATTTTATTTGTTCTTCCAAAGCATGCACAAACAATTAAATAAATTTATTTATTTAATTTACTTTCTTATCTTCTAATTCTTCAAATATTTTCCAAATCTTCTAAAAATAAGTCTTCTTCTTCATGCACACATAATTAAATAATTTATTATTTAATTCCTCTCAAATAATGCAAAAGAAAATCACAAGTTGAGTTAACTGACTCAATCAATCTTGTTTTTATCAATAACTCTTAAATTAGAAAAAAGCTTTCTAATTTATAAAAGCATATCTTATCTTTATAAAAGAAAGCAGTTAACTCAAACAAAACAGCTTTTGTGTGACACTTGTCTTCTTTCTATTCGTGCACGTTCTCTCAAATCTTCTATATCGTTGATCTTCTTATTCATCCAAGCTTTTAGTACCCTTACTTTGTAGGAATTATAGCGTGCCTTTGGCACCCAAGTTCCTCCATAGCTTGCGATCACCCTTTTATTGTATTGAAGCTCATCTTCATTACAAGAAGTATCATAGCCATCTCTCCATCATCGTCTTGAAAAACAAAGCAAGGAAGTACGCTTTCTGAGGGCTTCATTCATACAAAAGATCGATTGAGACTAGGCAAACAATGGAAGCAACAAAGTAACAAGGTTTGCACGGTTTGTTCTTTATTACTTGCAATTTCTATTGAGATTATTGGTTTATTGATCAAGATTAATTCTTTGGCAATAGTTCTGGTAACAACTATTCTGTAGTCTTAACCATAACCAACCTATCGATGATAGGAGAGATGGAGAGCTTTAAGCTCTACTTAGAACTGTTCTTGATCTGCATGCATGCAAGAATCAGTTGATATCAATTTTGGATAGAGTCTTGGCTTTTGTCATTGGGATGTTATGTGTGTTATGTTATGTTTTTGGTGACTCTCGTGCCAGAGAAACAGAGTATATGAGATGGGTGACTTCACTTCTATAGCGAAAGCTTTGAAGAGTTGAGCTTAAAACTTGTGCATGCTTGAGAGCCCAGTTGCAATAGCTACTTTCGACTAAGAACTATCTACAGGTATGAGTTGTAGCTCATCGATTTAAACTCGATAATCAAATTTTGATATAAGTATTCAATTGTTTACAAATGGGTGTCGACAATGTTGACCCATGTTTATTATGTGTTGTTATCCAAAGGCCTTCGAAGCCATTTAAACCATGAAGTTAAACATTGTGTTTCATCATTGGTTTGAACTATTGATATATTTTTTCTAAGGCCACATATATATACAGTATGAAATATATATACAGTAAATAGTCATCGCTATGGCGATGCTCGACCAACTTGGAGGTCGAGACATGTGTATCATGAGTATAAGAATCATACTATGTGCCATATGGTAGAGATTTGAACCTTATTAAAAAATTTATATCTTCATGTCATCGTTATGATGATTGTGTTAAATAAGTAGGTATTATCTTTGCATACCTGTACTAAACCTATAAGGGGTTATCAACTTATGTTAAGTAGCTTTCAAGCCTTGAATCCCTATTATGATGTTTCTATATGACTGTTTGACAACCACAAAGGCTTGAAATATGTTTTTATTTAAAGAGACTGATAGGGCGACCGTGTGTTTAATGAATGTGAAAGCCGAGAGTATTGGCTCATGCTCTCGATACCAAAGCCATGCTTATGATAACAAAGTAAGGCCGAACCATATTATGATAAAAACTACTCCAGTCTTGGTGGAAACTCTATATTGAGTGGTTGCTCTTAGTATTAAAACTTATCACCTTGAAGTGAAAGATGTAAACCTTCGACTGCATGTAATGTCATCCTTTGTGCATGTAATGTATATTGATACTATAATGATTTCTCATGGAAATGAGAAGGTTCTCGTAGACATGTTGTTGTCCTTTGACACCTATGAGTGCAAGCCATATCTCGTTAAAGGAAAGTTAATCTTTGAAACATTCTTTTACAAGAATAAAACCTTTGTCACCATAAATCTTGTTGTGAAAAAGTAAATAAATGCCTTCTTTTCAAATGGCTATTATTCTTCTTTAAGAATATGGAATCAAGAGGGTCTCTTGAGATAGAACCTTTGTTAAAGGGAATCGACTCTAAGAGTCACTACAAGTACTCCCATTGACATTATGATCTGAATGTAAACCTTGAAATGAGGTAAACAAAGTAAACAAGGCTCGATATGGTTAAGTTTTGAGAACATGATTGAACCTTTTTCTGCATGCAAGTGCAAGACAAAGTGACGTGGAGTCACTAGTTCCTGGTTGCTTAAGCAGTGAGAACCTTAGGAATGGGTTTTCAAGATAAGAGTCGAATGTCCAAGGAATGGACTAAGACATTTTGAACTTAACTGTTCTAGACCAAGAAGGGTCGAATTATGTATAATGTAGGACATGACAGCCAGCTTATAAGTCAAGTTGAGGTGGTGGACATATGACAACATTCATTGCGTAATGTACATGTATGTAAATCTTTGGCCAAATTAATGCATCTGTCAGTGCTCCAAATGGCATAATGTCTCCAGTAGTGTCATGCATAGTTAGAGTGGATCTATAGTTGCGTGACCGAGAGGCATTATGAAAGACACAACACCAGATACTTAGATGGAAAACCTTATGTTCCTTATATCTATACCTTTCATGAAGGGTAGGGCCGCTTCCAGGTAGGAAGTTGTGTGGGGGGCCATCAGTCTATGGTTGGAGGAAAAGCACCGAGATGATGCTCTCCTTCCCAAGCATGAGAGAAGCTGATGCTTATGAAGACAACTGTCAGAGTTTTAGATACAGTGCTTTTTCATTATATGACTTGATAGTCATTATTATGTATAATTTGATATATGATGCCTTGAGCATAGCTTTATAGATGCATAGTGAAGGTTATTCACTAATGAGATGTAATTGAATATTGTAATTATAAGTTTTGTTATATTCTGATGAAGAATAACATGCTTAATTATTGTAATGATAATGATTCAATCTTGTTTAACTCTGATTTGGATAATCATGATGTATTCTAATTCTTGGATTAGACGAATACTTATGTTAATCATTGAGAATTATGGAATGTGTTGTTACATAAACAAAGCTCTGGAGGTAAATTCATTTTGCAAAAATAGAGGAGCTCCAGAGATAGGGTCATTCTATGACAATAGAGAGAGAGCTCTGAAGAGAAGATCAATCTGGTAAAAACTACTCAAAAGAATGTAGTTAAAACTAAGGGTTTTGAAAATAGAAGAACAAGAGAAAAGGAGGGTCAATCATCTTCAAAATGCAAAATTGGGATTAAAAAGAAGTTGGAGCCGGAGACATTAGAAGGGTTACTTCAAGACCAGGCATCAATTGATGTCTTGAGAGATGTTGGATGGTTGGAGTTCTTAGAGAAATTTGAGGGATACCAAGAGGACATCATAGAGGAATTTTTCTTAAATATGTAAAATAAAAAAACACAAGTGCAAGGGGTGACTACCTCTATCTCATCCACCATCATCAACGGAGTATCCAGCCTCCTAGAAGAAGGTGAGAGGTTCTATCATCTGAAAATCTTGTACTCAAAATTGATAAAACTTTTCTCAGTAGATAATGATCCTGAAATTTATACACACATGAATAAGGGAGAAGTCAAAGGGATATTTAGGATCACCCTTCCTCAACCATGACAATCCTTGGCCATGTGGCTGATGAAGTACTTCACCTGTGATGGGTAATTTTCACAAGTATTAGGGCCCATCATAAAAATGTTGATTTTCCTAAGGCATGGACATGCATATCTTGAGTACAGAATCAATTTGCCAAACTTCCTATATTCTGCAGTCATAACATCATCAGAAAAATACCAGTAGGAAAAGGGTCCCATGAAGCATCATGATCTCATACATTTAATTGTAAAACACCACTTTATCTCCAAAAGAGGAGGGGAGGCCTTATGACATGCATTTCTTGATAATACACATAGGCCTAAGAAAAAGGGAAATAAAACAATAGACAAGACACCTTCCTCCACTTAGGAGACAGTAGAAGAGAGACCAGCTCCATCTACCTCTTCCCCATATACTAAGAAGAGGAAAAAGGGGAAGAAGATTCTGGGGGAATCATCTGCTGCACTTGAGCATGCAAAAGCCACACCTACGAACAACCCCATAGAACACCTCACAAAGAAAAAAAAAATTAACCTTGGTTGAGGAGTCCACCCCAACAAGAAAAATGAGAGGTGCTATAGGTGAAGAAGAAAAAGTAGTAGAGGAGTCTCCAGAAACTCCTAAATCACACAAAAAGGACTCCACCAGTATTGACACTCCTCCCTTGTTGAGAAGAAGTAAAAGGGGAAAGGCTACTAAGGAGAGAACTTGGGAGCTCCTTGTTCCTCAAACTACCCAAGCTCCAGAGGTGACACAATGAACCTCAAACCATCTCCTCAAACTCAGAGGAAGAAACACCAGCTCCAGAGACACACAAAACAAGTGCTCCAGAGAAGCAAGCAGAAGAGACAACCCACTTAGGCAGAAAGAGACACAACACTCCTGGCTAAGGTTCTTGTTAGTTTTAGAATCTCCATGATCCCTCCCTAGGAGAAGGTTGGGCCATCACATGCCCTAGGGTCTGCAATAGACAAAGAAATAGAAGAATAATAGGAGGCACAAATGGAGAAGACTGAGGAACAAGAAGAGCAGGACAATGTTGGAGAACAAGAGGATATTGGGGTCCCAGATGTAGACATGGCAAAGGGATTAGAGATAGGTAGCTACTCCCATCCCTCTGACCAAGAAGACATTGAAATATCAAGAGAGTAACAATTAATGGAAGAGATTGAAAATCTAAAAAGATTGCTATGGGGTAAACAATTGAACATCACATACCTTAAAAAGGTCATGCATGAGAAGGAATCAACTAAAGACCAATAGATCAATGACTTGAAAAAGCAAGTTGAAGAAAAAGAAAAGTTCATTGAGACAAAAGAGTTTGAGGTCAAGAGAAAAGATGCAGAGATAACACAGAAGGATATCACACTTATGATGTTATTAAAGCCAGAGACAACAACATCATTTTGATCTCATCCCTAGTTGAAAAATTATAGAGTCAGGCCTGGGAATTGACAAAGGCCAGCAATAAAATTGATGATCAGGCAGAGATGATCTAGGAATTAGTTGTTCTAGTTTCTACCACTGACTAGGGCACACAAACAGATGTCTCTTTGAGAACTTTCCACTTAGATATCCCTAGAGCCTTGTTCAAATGGGAAAGAAGGTGTAAGGAATTGGAAGGAACAACTGTTATGGTGCAATTGCAAAGGGAAGTCACTGTCATGACTAAAAAAGTAAAGACTCTAGAAGAAAAAGTCATGATAGTGGTCACCCTCTCATCAGAAATCCTTGCCTATTGACCCCTAGTGGCAATTATCCAATGTTCCTACAAGAAAGAGTCCTCCAAAAGAAACTTTCATTGGTTCTCTCCGATTTCACTGAAAATATACATCATGGGAATGACTTACTCAAGGTATATATGCAGAGCATAGATGAAGAAAATAATTTCTTGTGTGAACTATATTTGCATAACTTCTTTATTGAAGACCACACATTCTTCATTAACCTTTTTGTAGGAGAATGCCAACTGAGGGTATTCATGTCATTGACGAGGAACCATCAGATATGAAATGAGAAGATGGAGGATTACACAGAGAAGGTAGCAGGTACAAGCCTATTCCTCAAGAGAGACTACCCAAACCCAATGGCCTTTGAAATCCATTTTAGGGTAGTAGTCTATTCCCCAAAGGCAAAAATTTGGCCACTATATGAGCAAAACCTACAAGAGTGTGCAATTGAATTTGGGTTATTCATGCATACCTCATCTGATCAAATTATGGAAATTTGTAAGAAGAGGTGGAATACCTATTGATTTTTCCTCTGTTCAGAGTCAAATGGTCCACTCTTAAAATTCTTTTTGAATCCATTTAAAGCCTGGTTCTGCAAACCCAAAAGCCTTCAAATTTCATGTGTTTAGGGTCTTATGGTTTTAAAAATTTTGAAGTCACGTTCCTAAGGCCTTAAAACCTAACCTTAAGGGTATTCTGCAGGGCCGAGTGCTTTTTGTTCTATTTTATGGTTGACTTGCTATTGCCCGCGAGGATCCTTAAAGTTATAGCTTTGAGTCTAGGCAGATCGTTCTTTTACCGGTCCCATTTGTTAGGTCACCGCCTATTCCCTACATTTTATATCCTAATGAGTCTTAAATTAATCAAGCCCCTTTGGTAATCATTCCATAGCGTGGCCCCCTTTTAAAACAACTTTATTGCACATGCAAAAAAGGATCATTTAAGTTATGCAGCGTAGCACCGGGTGTCAAGGGATGAACAAGTGGAGCCGCGACGTTGAAGATCAAATGGTGGCATGGTGTCGCAGGTGAATCTTTCCTGTAGGGAAATTCTATGCGTGACCATGAGATGTCGATATGTATCATGTTGGCACCTTCTCTTCTAGATCTTTTAGGTGGACCCTTGACAAAACAAAGGATGCCACATGGCGGTATTTTGCAAGCCCGCAGCCCACCGAAGCTGAGGTCACATTCTTTCCACATGGCTACGAAATGGAGATAGTTGTAAAGTTTATCAGGGGGTGTCAAAGAATGCAGTGAAGAAGTGGAACTAATAGGGATCAGACAGTAACGCAGCATTGCAGGGGAATCTTGTCTGCCGAAGAGATCCTCTACGCGGTTGCAAAATGTGGACACGTGGCATGTTCCCGAGAAGAATGAAAATATTTATGAAAGGAGAGCCACATGGAGGGCTTAGTGCACTCCCACGGAGCCAAATAAAGATGGCCCACTTCCTACTGCGTGACCACGATATATTGCCACATAAGAGGAATCTTTGGTGCTCATCTTCAATGCAAAATTAAAAGGGAAACGGTGGCCGTCGACCCAAAAAGGGCAAACTTATCAATGGTCCAAATTCAAAAGAGACTCTCAGGCACTCCTGAAGGTAGGAAATCTTTCCATTTGGGAAATATGCAGATTCAATCAATAGGGGAATTCAGAGGTCAAAATTTTAAAGGTTTTGAGAGCTGATGAAGACAGAGAGACTCAAAGGGTTCAAAGATTTAAAGTGTTGTAAAAGCTTTGCTCAGGGATTTTGTTTTGTCTGCCATCAAAATAGATCCAATCTTCTTAGCCGTCCCTTATTAGATATTTGTAGCATTTATGGTTGCAGGTGACAAATCAACTATTTGCATTGAAAGGAAATATCTTTCATCTACCCAGGTCTCCAGATATTTTCTGTAGTTAATTCTTGCAGATAGACATCCCTTCAGACAGAGATATTTTTTGACATATCCCATGGGACAATTTATTGTAACCTAATTAGGTCATTTGGAATCAGATGCTATATATGCATGAATGTAAGATGTAAAAAAGGTTGGAAAATAGTGGGATATTCTTGATGCCTCTATATTCCAAAAAGAACTCTCCTCTACTATAAATGTGCCTCTATGATAATAGAAATAAGATTTTTCACCTTCTCATGAATTATTCTTGTTCTATGTATTTTTCTATTTGATCTTCATCTGTTGATGTATCTTCCCTCTTGAATTTCATTTAGTTCCTTACCTCTACAAGTAGTTCATGATTTGTGTATGTTGGTATGTTGGATATTGTTATTCTATGCATACATGGTTGTTTAGAGGGCCTTCTCATATTCAAACCTAGTATATCACCTCCCTTTGTTTTTAGTTTTATTCCCTCTTCCTCTTTTCCTATCAAGTGGATATATTAGGTTTAGTCTTAGGATCACTGAATTTCTCTCATTTAACAAAGGAACCAAACTCTCTCTGGTGATTCGGCCTCCTTGTAGGAGGTCATCTCAATGTTTCACTAGATTGTTGGAGCCCTAAAATCCTTCAACACTGGGTGCAAATCTATGTGACAACAGTTTCTAACATGCTCGGTGGGACAAAAAGAAAAAATAATTAAGCTGATAATCTAGTATTCTTCTTAGTACTTTGCATCTTGGTAGAAATTTCATGCACATGATGACTCTACATACTATTGGTTCTGATCAGTGCCATCTTTTATGCCTATGTAAACTAGGGCATCTTCTAGAGGTAATTTCCAATCCACTGAATTATCTATTGCTTCTTCAAGGATAAAATCTAGGTTGTCTAGGTCTCCTATGAGAAGGGGTATCACCTCAATTTTACCTCTTTCAAATGCTCAATCTACACCATCTCTTGTTAGGTTTCAGTATAATAGAAGAAGCCTGCATATCCGTAGACTAAATCTGAACATTCTTAGGATGGAAAGGAATTTGCCTTTTGTAACCTTCAATGGAGGAAGTCCATTAGATTTGGTTGCATACAATGACATACCTGTTGCAGCCCTGAAAAAATTTCACCCTTCATGGGTGATGGTTCTGTAACCCCTACTAAGCATATCAAAGGTATATCCAACATGTGCTCGGTCCATCATATACAACATGAAGATGTTGCAGACCGACTCATGGTTTCATCCTTTAAGGGGAGAGCTCTTTAATGGTTCAAGAGCTTAACCCTTGCATCCATAGATACCTGGGATGAACTAGGAGAGGCCCTCTATAAACAATTTGGAGAGAGGGCAGATAACGTTTCATTGCTTGAGCAGTTGACAACTATCAAGAGGGCTCCAAGTGAGATGCTGGTAGACTTTAACTTCAGATTCCAGAGGATGTGGGAGAGAATTCTAGCTACCCTCATGCCATCCCCACTGTTGGTAATCATTTATGTTTAGGGTTTTAAGCTTGAATGTGTGCTGATTTTCTCTTTCAGATTTTAAATTTTCTGGATCTTGGGGTCTTGCATTGTTTTGTCTATTCTATTGGTGGCCTTCTGTGGTGGGTTCCTGGTTATAGTCTCATCCTCATGTTTTAGTTTTCATTGGCTAACCAGCCCGCATGTAATGATTTACCGTCTTTTCCTGTCGCACTCATGAAAAAGTTAAGTCTTGTATGTGCAAATGCAAGTTGTATGTTGGCAGGCTTATGAAATCCCAATAGGCTTCCAGAAGTGGTGAGAAATGAAGTTATATGCTTTCTAGATGTATATCGGGTTGCATATACATTAAGGGAATCTTTTGTAAGATTCTGGGCATATTCACCATTTGTATATTGGCCCTACTTGTATATCGGGCTTGTATATAGAATATGCAAGTGGAACATACAAAGGAAATAATACATTGCAAGAATATTCTGTAGAAGATCCTATGTTTGTATGTGCAGGAATGAATGTATGTCAATGTACATCAGGTCTTATGCAATGAAATACATACAAGGAAGTCAAATATGTATGTGCTCCAGTACAATGGTCCGCCGCGACATACAAAGGGAACAGTGCAATGTACAAATGATCTTGTATATTCTGTAATATACAAAGGCAGAAAAGTGCAAAAGGACAAATGCAAAGCAAGTTGCGAAACTGGGGGCCCACCACTTGTATTTTTGGGATTGTATATTTGGATATACAATCAAATATACATTTCATACATGCAACCCGGACGTGAAATGGAAGTCCATTGTGGCAGACAAAAGGTTGATTTCCGCGGTTTGCATGTTTGTGTGCATTGTGTATTGCAGATATACAATGAGGGACATACATTCTAGACCCGACGAAGGTTTCAGGCTGTTATATAAATGTTTGGGGTCTGTGAGTTGTATATGTGTTTATACATGTCAATATGCAACCAAATGTACAATGAAGGGCTACAATGCGGATTCCAAGAGATGTTCCATTCCAACAAAAGGGCTACTTGGCGTCTGCCCTGTATATGTTTTGCGCTTGTATATTCCATAATATACAAAGCGATGAATGCAAGAAAAGGATACAAGCCAGACCCAAATTGAATTTCAATTTGTTCTAACAAATTTGGGGTCTGACTTGTATATAAGGTGTTTGTATATGCATGTGTTTTTGCATATACAAGGGCGAAAAGGTGAAATGGAAAGAGCGAAGGGTCAGCGATAGAAAATTAAGGTGCCTACATGGCACGATATCATTGGTTGGTGACTCTTTATGCATGTTTTATGACCGTTGATCCCAGCGATGAATTCTTTGATCGACGGCCTTGTTTTGAGCCTGCAGCAATGGTTTTTTCCTTGCGTCTGCAGTCTTTTTTTTTTTTTGAGCGGGAATTTCCCATGGGTGCGCTGTTACTATTTCTGGGAAGAGCTGCTAGTGGTTGAGCCATTAATGACAGGATTGCGGATAGGCATGGGCTGATGGTTGAACGGCCAAGTACCAGGTTCATGACGAAGGTCTTCCAGCAGCGGCACAGGGCTCGAGCTCAACTACTCCTTGTCCTTCTCTTGCCTCTCCATGTTTGGTCCCCTGTTGCATTTATTATTTTGAGCGCCATTTCTGGTGTTGTGTATCTGACAGGCAATTTTGACCTTGCCTTGTAATTATTTTCGCTGAGTACACAGTCATGGTATAAAAGCCATGCTATGTCACTCATTTTTGGTTGTTGAAAACAGGACAAACTTCGGGCTCTGTGATACAATACAACTTAGTTGGTGGCCCTGTCCTCAAAGTTCTGTGAGTTTATGTGTCTCATGTTGTATGTTTCATGTATAAATTAACTGGTTTCATACTGTTTTATATGAGAAATGCACTGAATGCATGTGTTTAATCATTTGTCTCCAAGTTGTGGGCATAGTTTCTTTTGAATCAAGATAACTAAGGGTTGTTAAGGTCCAGGAATATAGTTTTCTATATTGAATGTTTAATCTCCTACTTTTGTTCAAGGAACAAATTAAATGTTTCAGGTTAATCATTGAGAAAATGTGTTGCAACAGGGATTCCTTTAAGTATGAATGACTAAACACTCTGTTTTGGGAGATATCTATAAGGCAGATATAATAAAATCCCCTTGATACCCAGTCTTTGGTATATGTTTATGCTAACCATTCACATGTGTATGTCTATTGACTCTGAGCCCTGGATAGGCGCTAATTTAGCCTTGCATTAAGGTTACACTCCAGGTCCTAGTTTTGCATCCAAATATAAATCAAACTCAAACTTCATAAACAAACCTTTTAGGACATTAGAAGTAGTTTTAGGATCCAAAATCCTCTGTCTACAACTGAACATAGGCCCAAAGCTAGCCCGTTTGCACTTATCTCACAGTTTTGGTCTGCTTAATAGAGTATTTATCTTCTTTGTGTCAACATCCCAGCAAATACATAGATACATTTTATAGATGTTGAATAGGGAATACCCCACTTGGTTTTGCAGAGCCTAAAGAAGAAGAGGAGATATTTATAGAGTCTATCTCCTATACTGTTGGCCCCTGGCCTAGGAATCCTATTGATCAATGATGGCTATTTTGTAGGGATTACTGGGAATAAGCATCCAGTCTGGGAAAATAAACAACACCCACAAGGTGCTTTCTTGTATTATCTGAGAGCTTTAAATTCTAACATTGTTGTGATGATGGAATCAATGGGTACTGAGACTCTACCAGATAGTTATGAGACAGATTTGAAAGCTGAAAATTGTTTAATACAAGCTAGGGAAATTGCTCCTAGGCCTCCCATTCCACTTTTTCTAGAGCTGCCTTCCTCATCCCAGCAGCCCATTGTTGCACCTATCCCAGAGCCTAAAACTTCAACATCCTCTCTCAAGAAGAGAGTGATCTTAAGAACCTAATGTTCAATTTGACCAACAAGGTGAATAGTATAGCTATTCAAACTACTCCCAAACCCTATCAGAACTATAACCAAGGGTAGACATCTAATCAGAATTGGAACCAAGGGTATAATTCTAATAGGAATCAAAACTGGAACCAAGGTTATCAGCAAAATATATACCAAAATCCTAACCCTGCACAACCTTTACAAACTATTTGACCTATCCAACAAATACCAGCTATAAATTGAGTTAGGGCTTTAGCCCCTACTCAGAATAATTTGGCCCAAGAGGTAGATTGGTGCTATCCTTGTAACCAACCTCACAATTAGTCCTCTTATGCTTTTGGTGCACAAGAGAGGGCTTTAATGGTGCAAAACTTTCACACTCATCAGGCATCATTATCAGAGGTAGCCAATAGCAAACCTAAAGCTCAAAATGAGGCTACCCCTAATGCCAGTATGATGGTATAGAATGCAAAAGATTTTTGTGTTGTCAATTAGCCTATAGACAGTGTTGTTATGCCCATCGCAAACAACATCAAGTCAAAGAAGAGGCAGTTGGAGGCTAGCCCTATGCCTGTTGTATTACAAAAGGAGCCTGTTCCAAAGGCCAAAGTGGCCAGTGCCACAGTCTCAATTTAGAGCAGCAAATCTGCTACTATAAAAGAAATTCTACCAGGCTTAAAAGTGCCTGAACAAACTATAGATCAAACAAAGAAAGGAACATGGATTCCCTCTATGCATAAGGTATCCATTGTTCCATTAAATATTGTGGAACAAATGAAGAAAACAAATATAAATGTCTCTATGTGGGAAGTAGTGTCTATCCCTTCTCAAAGTGATTTGTTACAAGAGGCCTTAAGGCACTTCCCATCTGTTGAGTTAGCAACATCAGATCCATTAACTAGACAGAAAGAAAAGGCCCCTATCAGTCTTGTGCAACCTAGTGAAGGACAAGTAAGTCAAGAAGTCATCTCCTTTCTACTTGTCTTTGATCATTGGCAAGTTTTTAGTGCACAACTGCATGATAGACTCTGGAGCTAGTGTTTCAGTCATGCCCAAGAAGATTGTGGATGCATTAGGCATCAAGTATACCCCTGTTTCATTAGGAGTATTGCAACTAGATGGAACTTCTATGAACACTATACGAGTGATCAAGGGACAAGACCTGACTCTACATTCATGTCTGAACTTAACTTTCAAACAGGACATTTCAGTCATTGATCTTCCTCCCTTCTTCACCATTTGTCTGTCAAGAGACTTCACAACCAAGGGAGGTGGCTATCTTTCTTTTGACTGGTCTCATATGTTGTTGAGGACCGGGTATGGTATATGATTCACCATCAAGGATGAACCAATTTCAGAATATGATGTGGATAATTATGACCATAGCATGGTGAACCCACATGTGATGATTCAGGGTGAGGAAGTGCATGACTCAGAACCTATTGAGGCAGAACTTTCACCTCTTCCTATCCCTGACCAATTTTTAGATGAGTGGGCAAGGGATAATGAAAATTTTGATCCTTATAACACAACCAAGGCAACTAACTTGGGAAATTACATCATCCATGAGGGAGATCCTTCAGTCCCTTCTCTACTCAATCCAGATGATGACTCCATTGGCCCATGGAAAATGTTCTTTGATGGTGAAAAGAGAAGAAATGGAACTGGTGCATGTGTTTTATTAGTCTCTCTAACTGGTAGGAAGTTACATTTTGCTCATAGGTTACATTTTTCTTGCACAAATAATGTAGCAGAGCATGAAGCATTGGTCATTGGCCTATTTCTTAATGAGAAGAGGAATATCAAGAATATGGAGATATTTGGTGATACTGAATTGTTGGTCAACCAAGTCAGAGAAATATGTGCAACAAAAAACTAGCTTTTAAGAGCTTATAAACATAGGGTTTGGGAACTGTTTGGGAGTTTTGATGCTCTCAACTTACAGGTGATCCCAAGAAAAATGAATGCTGGTGTTGATCAATTAGCAATGGTGGGGGCTCAGTTTTCTCCACCTACAAACTTATTCCAAGGTCCTAATCAGCATGTGAGGATTGTTGTTAGACCATTTGTTCCTGACAATGATATCCATTGACAAGTCTTTGACATCAATGAGCAGATTGTGAGCTTCATTCAGAATGAAGTAGAATTTTCCTCCATGGTGTAGCCTAGGTTGCAAGAATGCTATGGTGATCAGATCATCCATCTCAAATTGAACAAGTTGCCCAAGGGTCTAGTTACTCTTGAGGTCATCTTTATCCATGATGATGAGTTTAGGGGTGATAGAAATAACATGACCTTCAAGAAAGAAGATTACTAGAAGGTAACCATTGCCCAAGACAAGGAGTTTCTGCTGGGAAAGGTATGTGGTGATGTAGAAGAGCAAGAATTCATGACTTGCCCAAAAATATAAAGATGTTTTAGCATGTACATATGAGGATATGAAAGGATTCAATCCGAATGTGGCTCAACATGCCATTTATCTGGATCCTAATTGTAGGCTAGTTCACCAAAAGCAGCAACCTATAAATCTAAAGATCAAGCCGCTCATGAGGAAAGAGCTTGCTAAGCTCACACAAGCAAGGATTATCTTCCCTATCAAGTATTCTACTTGGGTGGCTAATCTAGTTCCTGTGAGAAAGAAAAATGGAGAAATTAGCCTATGTGTAGATTTTAGGGACCTAAATCAGGCTTCTTTGAAGGATCATTACCCTTTGCCCTCTATGGATCAAATTTTGCAAATAGTTGCAGGGGAAGAAAGGTTTTCATTATTGGATGGCTTCTCTGGCTATAACTAGATCATTGTTAGAGAGGAAGATAGATTTAAGATGGCATTCACAAACAAATGGGGAATCATGGCATATGCAAAAATGCCATTTTTTTTGTCTAATGTTGGTGCCACATTTCAAAGGGCAATGGATATTACCTTCAAAGGATTTATAAATAGGTTCATCCTAATTTATCTGGATGACATCACAGTCTTCTCCAAGAAGGGAGAAAACCACATCGAGCTTCTAGAGAAAGTTTTCCAAAGGTGCAGAGAGTTTGGGGTGTCTCTTAACCCCAAGAAATGTATTTTTGTTGTTGCCCAAGGTAAGCTTTTGGGTCACATAGTATCTGAGGATGGAATATCCATAGACCCAGATAAGACATTTTCTTTGCTTTCTCTTCCTCTACTTGCTCACAGAAAAAGCTTTACAATCGTTTCTGGGGCAGATCAACTTTGTTAGGAAGTTCATTCCTAACTGCGCTGGCTTGGTGAAGCCTCTAACCCTTATGGTCAAGAAAGATGCAATCTTCAGATGCACTAAGGAAGGGAATGATGGTTTTGAAAAGATCAAGGAGGAGATTGCCTAGACACCTACTCTCATGAACCTGAATTATGAGGACTTTGTCCTCTATGCATATGGAGGAGAGAATAGTATTGTTATAGTCCTGAAGCAGCAAAATGAACACAGATTGGAGCAGCCCTTGGCCTTCTTCAATCAGACCTTGAAGGATTATGAGGTCAAGTATAGCCCCATGGATAAGTGGGTATTTGCCATTGTTAGAGATTTAAAGAAATTCATATATATGCTGGCAAATAATCATATTAAAGTTTTAGTTTCTCATCCTAGTGCGAGAGATTACATAATGGGAATAGAGATTAGTGAAAAGTGATCCAGTTGGGTCACCAAGATCCTGGAATATGATGTGATCATCAAATCCAATAAGTTGATTAGAGGCAAAGGATTGTGTGAAAATCTAGCTCAGACATTGGTAGATGAAGTGAATTCATCTTACCATTTAAATGATGAGGAACCTATAGCTGAGCCATTGGTTGTGAGTTCTTGGACAACAGATATGGCTAGTTTCCTATCCACTGGTAAGTATCCCTATGGATGGGACAAAACTAAAAGAAGACATTTTAGGCTGCAGTCTATCCCTTATTCTTTGAAAGATGGTGTTCTCTTAAGAGAAACTTGGATGGAGTCTTACAGAGGTGCATAGAATTAGATCAGGTTGATAGACTTCTTGGTGAGTTTCATGTTGGCACAGCTGGTGGGCATTTCTCTGCTAGAGCTACATTAATGAAAATTATGAGGGTAGATTATTTTTGACCCACATTATTTAATGATGCCCATAGGTGGGTAAGAAGATGCAAAGAGTGTGCTCTCTTTGCAGGAAAGAAAAGATTGGCAGCACTCCCACTCCACCCTATTCAGGTTGATCGACCCTTTTCGTATTGGGGATTAGATTTCATTGGCATGATAAATCCCTCTTCCAGTGCTGGTCACAGGTGGGTTTTAACTGCAACAGACTACTTCACCAAGTTGGTTTAAGAAGATCCACTCAAGGAGGCCATTGAGTCATCAATCATGGATTTCTTGGAAGAAATCATGACAAGGTTTGGGGCTCCTCATACTATTATTTTTGATAATGCAAAATCATTCACTAGTTTTAGGATTGCCGATTGGGCTCTTAAGTACAATGTGTTCTTGAAGACTTCATCCAACTATTACCCTCAAGGTAATGGGCTGGTTGAATCCACCAATAAGAACTTGATCAGGATTCTAAAGAGGACCATGGAGACAAACCAGAGACAATGGCACAATAAGATCAGATTAGCTCTTTGGGCTGATAGGATCATATACAAGAGGGCCATTGGGAATTCTCCTTTTGTTCTAGTGTATGGAAGATAGGCTAGATTGCCTATATCCTTAGAGCTTCCCGCATTAGACTAGGCTCATCAATTGGAGCTGTAAGGAGAAGATGCAAGGTTTGTCAGGATGGCTGGATTGACTGAACTAGAAGAACAAAGACATTCAACCATGATCACATTAGAAGAACATCATATGCAGACCAAGAGATATTTTGATAAGAAGGCCAAGGTCGAGACCTTCAAAGAAGGTGATCTTGTCCTAAAATGGGATGCAAACCGAGCCAAATCAGGAAGCCACGCCATGTTTGATGCACTTTGGAGTGGGCCTTATGTCATCATCAACACCAAGCAAGCCAATGCCTTCATTCTTTCAAGGCTCGATGGTGAAGTTTTACCCATTTCAATTAATGGGATCCATCTCAAACCCTACCATTA
Organism: Cunninghamia lanceolata; assembly: GCA_027924645.1. Taxonomy (NCBI): domain Eukaryota; kingdom Viridiplantae; phylum Streptophyta; class Pinopsida; order Cupressales; family Cupressaceae; genus Cunninghamia; species Cunninghamia lanceolata. The sequence goes on from BSBN01000197.1 coordinate 1,605,105, forward strand.
AGGTTGGTCTAAGATTTTGTACATATTGTTTTAGTTTATTCCTGCTTTAGGTTTCCTTTCCCTAGGTGCCTTGCGCAGGTTGCATTGTCATTAGGAGAATGCAACCTTGTTTCTTTTTGTAGTCTTGTTTTGAGGCAGGTTTCAATTTTTCCAACATGTTTTAGACTTGGCTCTATGCCCAATGGATGCTTAAGGCCACTGATCCAATTGTTTGGTAGGCAAACATCCCTGAGAATTCACTAAAATGTTGACCAATTTTTCCTCTATTCAGAGTCAAATGGTCCACTCTTAAAATTCTTATTGAATCCATTTAAAGCTTGGTTCTACAGACCTAAAAGCCTTCAAATTTCATTTGTTTAGGGTCTTAGGGTTTTAAAAAAATTGAAGAGTCATGTTCCTACGGCCTTAAACCCTAACCTTAAGGGTATGTTGCAGGGCCGCTCGTGCTTTTTGTTCTACTTTCTGGTTGACTTTCTATTGCCCACAAGGATCCTTAAAGTTATAACCTTGAGTCTAGGTAGGTCATTCTTTTATCGGTCCCATCTGTCAGGTCACTGCCTATTCCCCGCATTTTATATCCTAATGAGTCTTAAATCAATTGAGCTCCTTTGGTATTCATTCCCTAGCATGGATCCCTTTTAAAACAATTTTATTGCATGTGCAAAAAAGGATCGTTTGAGTTATGCGGCGTAGCGTCGAGTGTCAAGGTATGAAGAAGTGGAGCCGCGGCGTTGAAGATCAAACGATGGCACGGTGTTGTAGGTGAATCTTGCCCATAGGGAAGATTCTATGCATGACCATGAGATGTAAACACGTGTCATGCTGGTGCCTTCTCTTATGGATCTTTCAGGTGGACCCTCGACAAAATAAAGGATGCTACATGGCGTTATTTCGCAAGCCCACAGCCTGTCGAAGCTGACATCACATTCCTTCCGCATGGCTATAAAATGGAGACAACTGTAAAGAATATCGAGGGTCCATTACCACAAATCGATGACTCCATCAGATGGTGTAGACAGTGCCAGGTGTCAAAGAATGCAGTGAAGAAGTGGGATTGACAGGGATCAGATAGTAGCGTAGCGTTGTATGGGAATCTTGTCTACATGAGAGATCCTCAGCGCGGCTACAAAATGTGGACACGTGGCCTGTTCTTGGGAAGAATGAAAAGATTTATGAAAGGAGGGCCACATGGAGGGCTTAGTACACTCTCACAGAGCCAAATGAAGATGGCCCACTTCCTACTATGCGACCATGATATACTACCATGTAAGCGAAATCTTTGGCACTCTTCTTCAATGCAGAATTAAAAGGGAAATGATGGCCATCGATCCAAAAATAACAATCTCATCAATGATCCAAATTCAAAAGAGATTCTCAGGCACTCCCAAAGGTGGGAAATCTTGTCATTTGGAAAATATGCAGATTCAATCAACAAGGGAATTTAGAGGTTGAAATTTCAAAGGTTTTTAGAGCTGATGAAGATAGAGAGACTCAAAGGGTTTGAAGATTTAAAGTGATGTAAAGCTTTGCTTAGGAATTTTGTCTCATCTTCCATCAAATTAGATCCAATCTTCTTAGCAGCCCCTTATTAGATATTTGTAGGATTTATGGTTGCAGGTAACAAATCAGTTGTTCGCATTGAAAGGAAATATCTTTCATCTGCCTAGGTCTCTAGATATTTTCTTTAGTTAATTCTTGCAGATAGACATCTCTTCAGATAGAGATATTTTCTGACAGAGCCCATGGGGCAATTTATTGTAACCTAATTAGGTCATTTGGAATCAGATGCTATATATGCATGAATGTAAGATGTAAAAAAGGTTGGAAAATAGTGGGATATTCTTGATGCCTTTGTATTCCAAACAAAACTCTCCTCTGTTGTAACCGCCCCTCTATGATAATAGAAATAAGATTTTTCACCTTCTCATGAATTATTCTTGTTTTGTGTATTTTTCTGTTTGATCTTCATCCGTGGATGTATCTTTCCTCCTAAATTTCATTTAGTTCCCTTACCTCTGCAAGTAGTTCATGATTTGTGTATGTTGGTCTATTGGATATTGTTATTCTGTGCATACATGGTTGTTTAGAGGGCCTTCTCATATTCAAACCTGGTGTATCACCTCCCTTTGCTTTTATTTTTACTCCCTCTTCCTCTTTTCCTATCAGGTGGATAGATTAGGTTTAGTCTTAGGATCGCTGAATTTCTCTCATTCAACAAAGGAACCAACCTCTCTTTAGCAATTGGCCTCCTCGTAGGGTCCCACACCTAGAGGTCATTTCAATGTTTCACTAGATTGTTGGATCCCTAAAATCCTTCAACATTGGGTGCAAATCTATGTGACAACAATACCCTCACCCAAGATCAGAAAATGAGAGATATAGTATCCCCAGCTAACCTTAAGTGGTTTATGAAGAAGGAAAGGGCTATCCAAATTGATAGAAAAATATAAGCAAGAGTGAATAGGGGATGCTTCAAGCCACCCCTAATCATTCAGCCCTTGCCCATGTGGTCTGAACGGATGAAAGATACTAGATTTCAAGAATGGGTGAATCAGGTTGATTGGTTCAGGGGGAATCGCAACATAAACACCACAACTTGGTCAATCTATGAAAAGGAGTACAACCTCATAGATAGGTTGTACAAGCTCAACAAATCTAGGTTGTGAATAGTCCAAGAGGACTTGCAAACCCTCAAGCTCGGGGGGAATGATGAGTGTCAGGTAGAAATCACCTAAACATGCCTTTTTGCTCCTTTTTTCTCATCTTTATACATTGCCTATTCTGCTAATTGCACTATAGGAACTGTGAAGTCTTGTTTTAATTATTCTACTAAGAGATGAAATGTTGAAGTTACTGTTATGATGAGAAGGCCTATGTTTGATGTAAAACTGATAGAATTATGCAGAATTATCTCTTTTTGGTTTCATAGGTATCCATTTCTCAGGTGAAAGATAGTTTTGTGAAGTTCAAAGATGATCCTAATTATCTCTGGAGCTGAGTAGGAAGGACACTGTTGCAAGTATGTGCCTAACTGGTCTTGTCATTGACGTCAACAAATCAGTGTTGTCATTCATGCCAATTATGCTCTTGATTTTGATGTTTGTTAGTGTTGGAGATAATGAGTAAGTGATCTTGATCCTGATGATATTGAGAAAATTAGCTCCTCCAGTGGAAATAGTGAGTTGCAGTGGAAACAGTGTATTGCAGAGTATCTTTGTTTACAGAAGAACAGTCCAACAATTTGCTCCGCATTTCCTGTAGAATGAATATCTTTGCCTACCGATTGGAAGTTATTTAGAGACATGTCTGAAGATGCTATGTTCCAAGTTTGAGCTTCCGATATAAAGATTTGAGTGAGTTATGTTCACCAGAGTAAAAGCTACTTTTTCTGGGTATTCACTAGTGATCTTTTTCTGGGTATTCACTAGTGATAGAGAGATTGTATTATGCTCTGCAATCCTCCACATTGAAGCTTCACAGTCTGTGGTTTTGGAATCAATTTTGTAATGATGTTAAGCACCTTCACTTCCAATGGTTCATGATTTGGTGGTCCACAAGTGATCTTTTCTTTACAACAGTGATAAAAAATGTTGGTTAAGTGCTCCGATTTGAAGAATCTTCTTGACAGAATGGTTAGAGGTTGTGTGGATGTTCCTAGTGATTATAATGTGCTTGTGGATGTCTCATGATCATGTTCCTACCTTTAGATTGGTCCACAAAGATAAATTGGATCATGGATGAAGAGTGTTCATGGAAGTCTTAGTGCTAACACCTGTCTTAGCCAACCTGGTTGTTTTCACTAGCTGTGGAGATGCATTGAAGATTGTAAAAGCATGCCATGGCATGGAAGATTGCATTTGAGTCCTATCTAAGGTGTGGCGTGATCTGTATACATCTTTACATCTTTTCCTTAGCTAAATTTGTATTAGGTCCAGACCTATTTTATGTATGTTTGTAATGATGACCTTGGAGATAGTTCCAATGGTTGATGAATGTAATGCTGACCTTGATGTACATTCCAAGGTTGATGAATTGTATAAAAGCATGCAATGTAGTTGTGAAAAATGGGTCCTTAAACTCAGGCATGGAGTATATGCTACCAAATTAGTTCACCATCTTTTGGCAATGAGCCACCCTTTGGCAGTGAGCCACCCTTTGGCAATGAGTCATTCTTTACAGTGAGCCCTGTGGATAGTGAGCCTCTATTTTTTGGTATTGTTATAACTCATACATTTTTGTGGGCTAACACCCATCGTGGTTTTTCCCTTTTAGGGTTTTCCACATAAAAATCTAGTGCTTACTATGTTGAATGTGTGATTGTGATTAAGTCTATGGTTCCATGCTTTCATGATTAAATCTGATTATCAGAAGTTAAGTAGTTGATGGTTTGATATTCATATGAACTTAAGTTTTTATGACAACTAATTCACCCCCCCTCTTATTTGTCCTGTGTATTTCAACAGACACTACACAACACTCCAACATTTTCCACCTTTGTTGGAGGATCTCCAGAGTTGATGCAGTAGGACAGAGAAGATTGATGATCATGAAGACCTCCAAAGTTGTGTCCTAACAGGCTTTGAAGGCATCTTTGGAGCTATTGGCAACTGCACAGAGTCTCCAGAGCTACACAGGATCTTCAGAGCTAAACAGAGTCTCCAACATCGCTAACTACTAGAATCTCTAGAGCTTCTGAGGAGCTATGAAGTTCTGCATATCTAGGCATGGGTGTCCATGAAGATAACTCCAATGGTCCAAGGGGACACAATGCACTTTTATTTTCTTTAGCATGAGATTAGAGGATTTCTCATAGTTCGTTATTTTGGGAAGTTAAGTTCCTTTTTATCAGGGCCTCCATGACTTGTTATTGTTAAAAGTCAAAATCTAGATTTAGTGATGCCTTCAGTGTCACTTAAGTCCTTTTTAAGATTTGCATGATTATACTTTTGATAGATAGTTGCATGTTTTAATTCTAAAAATAAGAGATCTTTTATATCTCAATTTGAACTAATAGGAAAGATATTTTACTCCAGAAATATGATGTCACCTAGATTGATATATATGGATGGAGACAACAAAATAAGATAATAGATTTTTAGAATATTTTTATGTAATTTCATTCTTCAGCAAAAACATATATTTTTTAATACAATATACTTCAGATAGACTGGATTAAGGAAAGCAGTATTGTTATACTTTTGCTTTGAGATCTTTGTTTAGCCTTCAATTCTGAAGGTGTGGAGCAAGGGACCACTCCAACCAACAGATAGGAGGCTAGTATCTCTGCTTTATTATGTTATTGTAGCTTTCTTAAATATAGTTTTCCTATTTTTATAAGATAGATCAATTACTATTAAAGCAATTTTGTTTCTGTTTAATGAATGTTTAGCTTTTGTGTGAATCAAATAGATCATTTCAACAGATTACTATTTTAGTTCTTAGATTAGGTTTTCCTTTCAAGAAAGTAACTAGAAGCACTAGTTTGATTAATTAGGGAAGTTCAATTCAGTTGATTAGTTAAGGACTGTTGATTATCAAGTTTTTACTGTAGACAACCATGGACACAACCCTAGATTTGACACATAACACATGATTAAATGCCAAGGTACAACGACCCTTGTCACACATCACTATAAAACAAAGGAAAGTAGTCTAGATAGTCCTCCATGCTCTCATCCTCTCTTGTTTCATGCGGAGAAGATTTTTGTTCTAGTCCGTCACCCTACAATACTCCTAATATTTGTCCAAAAATATGGTTTCCATCTCATCCCATGAGTAAATGGATTTTAAACTAAGTCTCATTAACTAACACATGGATGAGTCTTTTAATGTTGATGGAAATAGCTTAGGTTTTTTGGTTATCAATTGTATAGTCATATATTTGAATTAGAACTTTAAATTCAAAGACAAACTAGTTTGGATCCTTAGAAGCCATACCTCTAAACGTAGGCAGTATGGAAGGGGAATTTTTTTTTCATGGGGGTTCCTCATCTAGATTCAAAGTAATAGGGTAGGTGAATGTTCTTCCCACCCTATTCTTCTCATATTCATTATTGTTTTCCATTATATATTCCTTTGAATATGATCCCTTGATTGGTTAAACTCTAGGATTGTTTTGGAACTATTGACCTTTAGAGCAGGCTGGTTCCCTTGGTACCTCACCTAAACTACTCTATTCTACTACTGCTTGCTGAGAAAATGGAAAAGAGGCAACATAAACAAAACCTAAAACTTAAGGAGGTGATGCACCAAATTGCAAGGGACCGATAGTACTACTACACATACATAATACATTCAATAAATAAGCTTAGACTCACACAATTCAAATATCTAACATATTTTAGAGCATAAGTATTTCATGGAAAGAAGACTTCTTCTTGGACAATGTTTTAGAAGGAAAAATGATACTTTCACAACTAAACTATATCCTTACTCATCAAACAAACCATGACCTACACATTCATATGAATTTCTGTCTTAAAAGTAATTTGAGAAATAGGACAAGATTTCAGGGATAACAATGCATCACCAGAAAATATCAACTACTCTATAACCTACATAAAAAGACAACCATGAAAAGATGAAAGACTCCTTTATTGAATTGAAACCTGTATAGAATAGCCTCTACAGGTACAAAACATATAAAAACAAATGTGTGATTGGGAATATTTCCTCTACTCTAAGTTATAATAGAAATTCTTCTTTAGGAAGAGCCTCTTGTTTTGGCTACATCACTTTAGTGAAAATGAAAGAACCCGCTTCCAAAGAAAAATATCAAACCCCCTTACTCTGAGTGGATACTCCCTTTTATAACCAACAACTACAGGAAAAAGAGGCATATTTTTCTTTCTGCATGATCGCAACATGCTACATGATCTTGATTTTTTCTTTAAAAGATGCATGATTTATGAACAGTTGGAAGTGCCTCTTTGTCTCTCTGCATGTTTTGCATGCTGAAAAAACTGCTTTAAAACTCCAACTATTTTCTTTCTCTTGTTTAATCTGAATGCTTTTATCTACTTTCTTTTTTGATCTTTCTCTTTTGTTGTTGAGTTTGCTTATCAATGAACCTAGCGATCAATGAACTAGCAGGTTCATGAACTGCCAATTTTGCTGATGAACACTTTACTTACAACTTTTCCTTCCTTCACCTCCTTACCTTTGGAAATTTATTTTATCAGTAATCTATGGCCCCCACAAACCATTCTCTTTCCTTGTCAGGATTTTCATTTTTTGTGAACCATTTTTCCTTTATTGCTTATCTCGTAAGTTCGTGAACCTAGTGATTGACTGACACACTTAGGCTCTTTACTCTTTTTGCCTTCTTTCAATGCTTCATCCTTTCTATCTTTGCACCTCACCCAATTGGTGATTTGGCATGTCGACAAACCTAGTGATCGATGAACTAACAGGTTCATGAACCTCTAATTTTGCCAACAAAGCACTTTGAAACTTCTTTCTTTTTTTCCCTTATATTTCTCTTGAAAATTCTTCCCTTCATTCATTATCACAAATCTCACCAATCAGTGAATCAGATAGTTCGTGAACTCAACATTTCACCAATAAGGCAAAACCTTTTCCATCTTTGCCTTGTATTTAAATGAATCCTCTTCCTTTGTTGGGTTTGCCTATTGGCGAACTTGTCGATCGGCTAATTGACAAGTTCACAAACTTCTCATTTCATTGATAAGGCAAAAAAAACTTCAAAGGGAAAATACTTGTTCCATCAACCTGCAGGTTAGTTCATACTTAAAACACTTATGCTCTACAGACCTGGAACGCTTCATCCTGCCTAGCAGACTTGGACTCATCAACACTTGAAACACCCTGATTCACCTATTTGGAGGGTAGGACAAAAATAAGTAACATTTCTAGTAACCTCTAAGGGATGCTTGCTTGCTAAGCACAAAAACCAATAGCCTTAGTATCTATTGGGCATAGAGTCAAGGGAACTAAAAAATAAACCATAACAGACTTGAAATACAACTGTAAGTACCTTAGAACAACAAGAAACAAACTGAAAACACAAGATGACCCAACAAAACAAACCTAACAAGACATGCTAATTATGCATCAACACTTAGAGCAACACCAGAATAAAATAATGTGCTAAAATACTTATGGACACCTAAAACCTAACCTGAAAGGACATACTTTAAAAATAGTGCTTGAGATGTATCCCATTAATTGGGTGGTAGCTCTTCTCCATCATATTTGGGAAACCAAAAAGCATTATGCATCTTGCAATTTGTGACTACAAAAGGACCGCTCCACATAGCATCAAACTTAGTGTGTCTTCTAGGCTTGCTTTTAAATTCATCCCATTTGAGAACAATATCTCCTTCTTTGAAGACTCTTAGGACTACCCTTTTTTCAAAAGTCTTTTTCATTTGTGCTTGATGTAATTCCACATTTTGTAGTGCTTTCCTTCATGTTTCTTTTAACTCCATAAGATCTATAAGTCTGATTTCCATTGGCTCTTCCTCCATCAATTCCAACTCTTTGATGAGGATAAGTGTTGGTAACTCAACTGAAATAGGTAGCCTTGCCTCTTTTCCATATACAAGCACAAAAGGTGAATTCCTTGTAGACCTCTTAGGTGTGATCTTGTCAGCACATAAGTCTAATTTCAACTTGTTGTGCTAGGTTCTCTAATTATCTTCAATTGTCCTTTTGATGATCCTGATTAGATTCTATTAAGAAAAGTGTCTCAACCTTGCAACTATGAAAGGTTACTATTCTTCCCAATTTTGGTCTTTTTGAATACCCTTTATCTTGAAGAATGGTCTAAAACTTTCTAAGTTTTCAAAAGGGCTAAAAATGGCAGGACTTACTATTTTTAGTAACTCTACATTTGATCTTGGATGGACCCAAAATTTTCCCAAAAGGTGTAGAATGACTAAGTAAACATCTCAGGTGAGTTTCGACTCAATATCATATTTGGATTACAAGATATTAAAGTTTCTATTTTTTGAAACTATCGAAAAAGGTTTTGAACTTAGTTTTGAGGCACTTAGAGGTCCCTAAATGCCTTGAAAGTTGTCATAATAGACAAAGTTGGTTATAACTTGATAGATCTCTTCATGATCTTTTTGATGCATTAAGCGGTTTATCAATTGGACACCCGGACCAAAAGTTATGGCCTCCAGAAGTTGGACCTCCTATTTTTGGGAAATGTAAAAATGTGGACACTTAAAAGAGTTGTAAAGGGGAGATTTACATGTGTTGGTGTGTGATTTGGCACATCACAAGGTATCTTTTATTGGAGATAGTTTGGGTGCCACTTTTGGGTTGTTTTGGCCCATGGTTTTGTAATTACCATTGATGGTTTACTGTATTGTATCTCCTATATATCAGGAGCTTGAGATGGAGGTTATGCAAGAGTCTTATAGATGTTGAGTTACCTCCTAGATCTCTAGTTTGTTATACTCCTATGAAATCTTGCTTTGCAAGTATATCGTAGTCTTCTTGATTCCTAAATAATATATTGGGCGGCTTTGGAGTGTGGGGTTTTTTACTTGAAAGGGTTTTCCCCACGTATACCTTGTGTTGTGAGTTTTGCATTTGGAAGTTTTTATTATCTTTCTATTAATGTGCATCTTAATTTGTAACTTTAAAAGTTAAAATTTGAATAAATCTTTCCTTAGTAGATCAGTGTAGGAAGCATTTTCTGCATACCTTGCTTCCTTTTAGATTTTTGTTCATGGACTCAACTTGTCCATTGCCTTGAGGAGAATAGTTAGATGAGGTACTCAAATATATACCATTTCTAATAGCCCAATCAATTATTGTTGTCACTAAAAAAGCCAATGCATTAATCTAAATAATGGAATCAGGAACACCAAACCTTGTAACCAAGTCCTCAGAAATTTAGAACCATAGTTTCATTTGCCTCTTTCAATGCTACAACTTCTATCCATTTTGTGAAATAATCTATTGTTGTCAATATCCATTTATGTCCTAAACTTGAAGGTGGATTGATGGCCCCAATAAAATCAAGGCCCCACTTCATGAAGGGTTGCTCCACCTGTATTAGATGCAAAGGTAAAGCTGCTAACTTTTATTTTCCTATAAACATAGCACACTTTTTGTACTTCCTTACCCAAGTATGTGCATCTTTAAACAACTCAGGCCAATAATAACTAGCTCTCATTATATTAAGAGCGGTCGTTCTTGGTGTGAAGTGACCTCTTTCTATCCCATTATGAAAATCTTCCAAAATTTTGTCAGTTTGATCTCATCTGTTTAGGGTAAATTTTGATGGTTTGTTACTCTAGGTTAAATACCTCAATTTCACTGCTGACCATTGGGGAGACAAGGATCGATCTTGTGAACAAGCTTCTAATCACTTTGCCTCCCTTTTATTGCTCGCTTGGTTATGAAACCTAAGGCCCTAATCAAGATTTTATCAAGTATTGTACTCTCAACCAAGCAAAACCCTAATTATGCCTCAAATCAACAATATACAGAAACTGATGAAGTATTTGGTAAAATTGATCATAGAAGTGCAGAGGAGAGGTTTCAGAGATAGTGTACCCAGAATTTGAGGGCCACCTGGACTAGGGCACCCGCCCCAATGTCCTACAAATTCTTGAACAAGAAAACCTTCTGCACAGGGTGTCTGGGACTGGTAAAAGGCTCCCAGATCCCAGATAAAACACCTAGTTGGACTAGGGTGCCTGCCCCAATGTACTGCAAGTCTCAGAATCTAAAAATCTGAAAGTTTGTCATGACTGTACTCGCAATATCCTTCTTCCTGTAGCTTCTTTTTGTCGGAACCTGCGAAACATGATCTGCACATACAAAGGAAGGAAATTGTTGCGGCTATATAGGAGCTTGCCTCAGTCAAGACCCATCTTCAGTATTTCTACCTCAACAATAGCCAGAGATAAAGATTTACATAAGTGTGCACAAACCTAACAATGTGTGTATGCATAAAATCAAACCCTACATGTCTCAATCAAGGGAATATCAACAACTTACTTTGCATCAACAAATACATACAACTTCACCTCAAGGAGATGAAACAAATGAAGACTTGCATGAACAAGAAGGTGAATCAACAATGTCCATGGAGGATCTCCAAGTTTGCCATTGGAGGTTTCAACCCTTCTCTCGATCATGCAAAAGGTGTACAAACCCTAGAGCAAGATAGACTCAAGATCTTGATTCCTAGCCTTCCTCCATTGTCTCCAAGATAGCAAATAAAGAATACTTCGAATAGTTTCAATGAGTCACTGATCTTCAATGGCAATTGCAGCAGAGTTTTGGCATCAAGCTTGCATAAGAATCGTGTGTGATAAAATGATTTACAAATGTCTTTTTATATCTAGCTTTAGGGAATTCAAATTTCGATGTAACGTCTCGTTATTGCGCGAAAACTGAGAATTTGAAAATAGAATCCTGAGGCATCGGCAGGAACTGACACCCCGCCAAAATTCAAAATCTTGTGAAACCAGGGAGGACTAGGGCACGGGTGCCCAAGTCCAAGCCCCCAATTTCAACTCAGATCTACATTTTTGGGGGTCCTAGGGACCCTGATCTCAAATCCCTTTCTGGGTTCTATCAATCAGTTACCTCAAAAAGTGAATAAGTTGCTCCTAGACTAAGTCAATCAGGGTTTCAGGAAGGCTGAAAGAGAAAAGGTTGAGAGACCACCAAGAGTGAGGAGCTAAACCGAGGGAAATTGTACCATTCCATGCTGGAGGACAATTTCTGACGTTACATTTAGTCCCCACTTTAGTAGCCATATGACAATACGTGCATATGCAACTAAAGGAAAGTAAATACATCAATCATGAAAAGGATACCCAAAAGGATACTGTAGAGGAAGTTGAAGCATTGTCGATGAATAGGAAGAAGCCCCCAGTTCTGCAATCCTGCAAGACCACAAAGTTAGGAACCGCATCCTGCAAAGGAACACTTGTTAGGAAAAATCAAAATCAAATCAACCTGCGACCACCACTAATGATTCAGTATCAAAAATGCTAAGGGGTTGAATAATGAAACATGGTGAGGGAGGAAATCGAGGGAGATATATGCCCCCCTTATTTCTACTTGCTTAGTCCGAGAGTAGAAACAAGGAGATATCCACATGTCGATTTCAAAGGAAATGTGTTATGAGGGTCATTTGAAGAAACGACGCTCAAACACAACACATTAGGTAAGAACGAGAGCGGAACCAAGATTCCAATGCAACAAACGGCCCTGAAATCAGAGTTTGACAGCTCAAGAAAAGGGCTCTAGAGTGAAAGAGTGCACTTTTTGCACCTAGTTAGGGATAGGATTTCTCACTTACTTACGTTATGTAAAAAGGAGTTCTCACTTATCACTTAAATCATTCTTGTTTCTTGTTACTACAGAGAGAGAGAGAGAGAGAGAGAGAGAAGGAGAATAAGAGAGTGACCATGCTGAGCCAACGTCTATACCATCCACTGCGACTGGAGATGCTTCGAGCCCAAGTGGTGGAGAGACGCTTCAAGGCTGAGGTAGGGTCCTGATTCCATCCTTCTATTGTCTGTCATTATACATTTGTTTTCACATTTATCCATGTCTGTGCCAAGAGGGGAAGGTGGACAGGGTTCCTAGACAGGGGCACCTAGGTCCACCTAGGGCGCTAGAGTCCCTCTAGGGCACCCTAGTCCCATAGGGGCGCCAGTGTCCCTTTGGGGCGCCCTAGTCTTCCTGGGGTGCCCTGGTCCTAAGAGGACACATGCCCTTGGCACAGGAATTCTATTCAGTTCTTGATAGCTTATTTTGGTTTCCAAAAGGGATTCTGATACTCTTGCTTTCTTTCCAATCTGCAGGATGTCCCTGAGATGCGGGAGCACACAAGTCATCATCTGATGGCACTTCTGTGAGAGTGCGCTAGCGCTTTGACAGCCGCAAAGAGAGCACTTATAGATGATGGGCCTATGGTGGGTGTTTGAGATGCCCACAATCAGATTCCACTGCGTGATGCTTATGGCACTGATGGAGAGATGGGATGTAGATACTTCTACATTCCATTTACCGACTGGCGAGATTGCCATCACACTGGAGGATGTATTTAGGATCCTTTGACTGTCGATCTAAGGAGAGATAGTGAGGGTTGTTGGATACTGCTCAAAGGAGTATACTCACGAGAGTCAGTTGTATTGTTTGGGTTGCACTGTGTCATAGGCAGCTCACAAGGACACATTCAACTCTGATTGTTAGAGCAGGGATGCAGAGACATTCCCTTACTATGGAGGATCATGATTGTCATAGTCACCCTAGCCATCACACTAGATGGACGAGGCACTCACCTTCACGGGGGTCTCATTCATACTATCAGAGTGATGGAGGCACATCAGACTGTCTACGCATGGGGGCATAGTATGCTTGCACACCTATATCGTGACTTAGGGTGATATGTCCACTACGAGATGCGGAGTCTGATGGTCTGCACATTGTTATAGGCTTGGGCCTTTGAGCACATCAGGTGAACACAACCGATGGGTTTTCCTACAGAGGTAACATTCACCCATCCACGCATCTACGCCTACCCACTAGTCAGGTGTTGGAGGCACGACAATCTGTTATACTGGAGAGTAGTATTTGACAGATTGTAGCCTGGTGACATCATCTGGAGACCGTATTGTGGCTTCATCAGATGGCCTGGTGAGCAGAGGCAGTTAGCTCAGATCTAGAGGGATCATCTGATGGCCAGTCGCCTCGATCACACTATATCTTGGTTCTACTATGATAGGGTGGCACGACAGTTCGGATAGGTACAAGATGTTCTTGCAGTTCGTCTGAGCTACACACGTGCAGCTCAGAGTGCAATCAGAGTCAATACTGTTTGATGGATGACAATAGTAGACATACCACTTAGTGACAACGAGGGTCCTGAGGATGTAGAGCCGATATTGGGCATAGATGATGCCAGGTGTACTCGAGCATATCAGACCTGGTGGCACACAGCACATCCTGTAGCTATCAAAGGCAGTTAGCTCGGATCCAGAGGGATCAGCTGATGGCTAGTCACCTCGATCACACTATATCTTGGTTCTACTATGATAAGGTGGCATGACAGTTCAGATAGGTACAGGATGTTCTTGCAGTTCGTCTAAGCTACGCACGTGCAGCTCGAAGTGCAATCAGAGTCAATACTGTTTGACAGCCGACAATAGCAGACATACCACTTAGTGACAACGAGGGTCCTGAGGATGTAGAGCCAGTATTAGGCATAGATGATGTCAGGTGTACTCGAGCATATCAGACCTGGTGGCACACAACACATCCTGCACCTATCTTTCCACCTGGGCATCCTACAGGAGATGCCCGACCTTGGGCCGGTCACGCTAGTGACACAGGGGTGGAGGACGATGTCAGTGACTTCACGGGATACTATGATCTTGAGGAGGGTATGGAGGAGGATGAGGATGAGTCCGAGGAGGTACCATCATAGTACGTCTTCAGAACGATATCGCGACAGAGCCAGTAGGAGGTGGACACTGACGAAGAGACCGAGTCAAGACTGCGGTCCAAGGCTCCTAGTCCTATTCCCGCAGACGATGTGAGGCCTAGTCAGATAGAGCGAGGGGAGAGTAGCAGTCCTATGCCCCTAGCTACAGATCAGATAGGGCAGCTCATCACACCATCAGTGATTAGAGACCCATCCTGGCGAGATGGAGATCCAGGTAAGGTTTGATTTATTGTTTATGTTTTGATATAGTTTATTATTTATGATTTTTATATGGGAGTCTAACATCTATCTCATTCTTTGTTTTACAGTTGGGACAGACGCATAGCGAGACTTTATGAGTTGCATCATAGGAGACATATTACCGACAGATGCCTTAGAGCAGTGGGTGCAGGCAGATCATTTGCCACGATCATCCGCTGGGCGACATGCTGAGTTATTTATGCCTGTTGTTAGATACAGGACTGCTACAGAGGCCATGCTAGAGCAGTCTGTATGAGAGAGAGAGGAGTTTCAACAGAGAGTTGAGCGCACCGAGGCTGAGCTTAGGGTACAACAAGAGCAGATGGTAATTGTTCCTACATCAGAGGGAGAGCCAGCTGTTAGTGAGTTCTTACTGTGGGAGGTCCAGCAGTGAAGAGCTGATAGAGAAAGGGTTTACGCTGAGAGAGACCGGTACCAAAGGATGTACCAGGAGGCACATGAGCAGATGATAGAGATGAGAGGCAAGATCAGGGGGTTACGATCGCGAAGCATCTCTAGGATTTATTTGCGATCCGTAGCCACACATGGTCAGGCTTCTGTCACTCGTACACCACGAGGGCCTGAGAGTACAGGCGATCGAGGCTCAGCAATGTGATTCCTAGACTTTAGGCACTACGACATCCCATTTTGTTTTGAGGGATAGTCGACTCCGATGTATACTTGAAACTGATATATATATGATGTTTATTTCTTTTGATCTGTGTGTAACGACTTTTGATCTATCACATGTGATTTTTATAAAATGCAACTAGTGATGATGTCTAAATGCTATAATTAATGCTATTGTGATATACTGACAATTCTAAAAAAGAACATGTAGTAACAAGCACAATGATTAATCATTTTACACATAACTTTAATTTCCATGCTATATTCAGTTAATGCAAAAGTGATCTAAGCAATTATTACTTGAACATGATACAACAATGATCAACTGAACAAAGATACAATGTTAAAAGAATTAAGACAAAACAGTACTATATTGTCGAAATTGAAGCTAATCTATGTGCTAAATTACCTTAGGAACATTTAACATTAGATCTCAAGCATAAAACCTTTTGAGGTGCACTGCATTAATAGGTTCTTTAAGCGGTGTACCTTGCTCATTGGCTAATTTATACACTCCGGATACAAAGGTTTCAGTGATTATATATGGTCCAAGCCAGTTAGGGCTGAACTTACCTTTTTCACCAGGCAGTGCGTTTACATTGCGTTGATTTTCATAAAGAACCAAGTCCCCAACATTAAATGAACGTTGTATGACTTGCGCATTATAGGCTCATTGTATTCCTTTTTCATAAGCCTTGAGATGTTTAAGAGCATTAACACGTCTTTCATCAAGCATCTCAAGTTCCTATAATCTTTTCTCTCATTCTATGTCATCATCCATGATGTCTCTTAGGGAAATTCGCAAAGAAGGAATTTCTAACTCCAAGGGCATTATTGTGTTTGTGCCATAAACAAGATTGTACAGTGTGTTACCCGTAGCTGTTTGAATACTTGTTCTGTAAGCCTATAGTGCATAGGATAATTGCGTATGCCAATCTTTTTGATGTTTATTAACAATTTTCCGTAAAATCTATCCAATAACCTTGTTTGAAGCTTCTGTTTGGCCGTTGGATTAAGGGTAATAAGGCGTAGAGAAGTAATGTTGTATATGATA
The DNA here is from genome assembly GCA_027924645.1 of Cunninghamia lanceolata. NCBI lineage: Eukaryota > Viridiplantae > Streptophyta > Pinopsida > Cupressales > Cupressaceae > Cunninghamia > Cunninghamia lanceolata. The sequence continues at coordinate 1,621,478 of BSBN01000197.1, forward strand.
TTTTTCAAGGAAATTTTTCATATCCTTGTTCTAAATGGCGTACCATTGTCTGAAACTAAGGAGGAAGGTATTCCAAATTGAGAAATTATGTTGTCTTGTATGAATCGACAAATTACATCGGCGGTCGTGGATCGCAAAGGGACCGCTTCGACCCATTTTGTAAAATAATCAGTAGCAGCAATGATAAACGTATGTCCTTGAGAGGAGGGCAGGGAAATTTTACCTACGAGATCCAAGCCCCAGATAGAAAATGGCCAAGGTGACACCTGGGCACGAAGCTCTTGAGCAGGAGCATGGATGAGGTGTTTATGTTGTTGACATTACGGGCATCTCTTGATGTAAGCAAAGGAATCTTGTTCCATATGCTGCCAATAGTACCCCATACGTAACAATTTTTACACCAACAATTTTCCACCGAAATGCCCTCCACAGGCACTAGAGTGAGCTTCTTCTAAAGCTATCAGAATCTCTGCATTACTTAAACATCGAAGTAAAACACCATTATAACTTCGTCGATACAAGACATTAGATAATATAATGTATCGCACTGCTAGTATGAGTAAACGGAGTCAGGTATTCTTAGATGTCGAATCAAGGATGGTTCCATCGCATAGATAATTGAATATGTAGGAGAACCATTCATCCATGTATGTATTACCACAGAGTTCTGAATTCGTAACTATAGGGCTTTCAATTATTGGTGTCTTACGATTATGAACCATGAAGGTAAATTCCTCAGGAGAACCATCAGGGGATATAAGGGAAGTTACGCTTGCCATTGCATCCGCATGCCGGTTATCTTTCCTAGGAATGGTATCGATTGTATATGATTCAAACTATTTTAAGAGAGATAATGCAAACTCACGATACCAAGATAGCTTATCATGCTTAGTCTGATACGATCCCATGATTTGTTTAACAATCAACTGGGAATCACCATATATTGTAATATTCTTGATATTCAGAGCCATGGCTGCACGAAGTCCAACGATAAGAGCTTCATATAAAGCTATATTGTTTGTGCATAAGAAATCTAAGAGGTAAGATAAGGGAATCAACTTACCAACGAAAGGTATTAGTATAATACCAGCTCCGGAGCCTGTTCGACATTTTGATCCATCGAAATATAATTCCCATTTTTCATCCACAGAGATTGTTAAAATCTATTCGTCAGGAAAAGCATTGACATTCTATATAGAAAAGGGTGAGGGAATCTAACCAGTTAGCTATCACTTGCCCTTTAATTGCTTTTTGTGAGATAAATTTGAGATCAAATTCTGTTAGCAACATAACCCATTTAGCAAGATGACCTGATAAATCTGTTCTTGCAAAGAGATGTTTCAAAGGGTCAAACTTTACCATTACATGCACTTCAGCATTTAAGAGATAATGTCTAACCTTCTGTGTGGCAAAAACTAAAGCTAGGCAATGTTTCTCTATAACTGTGTATCACACTTCATAATCAAGCAGAGTACGACTGATGTAATAGATAACGCATTCTTTGCCTTCAGTATTATGTTGTGCTAACAAAGCTGCTAGGGCATTGTTAGATGCTGAAATGTATAACAAAAATGGTTTATCAGAAACAACAGGTTGCAAAATAGGTGGATTAGCTAAGTAGTCCTTTAAATCATCAAAAGCTTTTTGACATTTAGAATTCCATTGAAAACGAGAATCTTTCTTCAGTAGTTGCGTAAAGGGGCGAGTCCTGTCTGCGAGTTGTAAAACAAATCGATGAATGGCCTGTATCTTTCCCTGCAAACTATGAAGTTGAGATATGTTCTTAGGTATTTGCATATTAACAATCGCTTCTATCTTTTTCGTGTCAACTTCTATACCTCGATTTGAAACAATAAATCCAAGTAACTTTCCACTGTCCATGCCAAAAACACACTTACGGGGACTCAATCGCATATTATATTTTTGTATGCACTCAAATATTTGTCAAAGATTTGTAACATGATCCTTACGATGGATAGACTTTGCTAGGATGTCATCAACATAATCTTCTAGAATATTGTGCATATAATCATGGAATATAAGAGTCATCACACGTTAGTAAGTAGCTCTTACATTCTTTAGTCCAAACGGCATGACTACCCAACAAAATGTACCCCAAGGTGTTATAAAGGCCATTTTATACTGATCAAGAGGCTTTATAAGGATTTGATTATATCCTAAAAATCCATCCATAAAAGATAGCAACCCATGTCCAGCTATGGAATCAACAATCATATCGATATTAGGGAGCAGAAAATCATCTTTCAAAGATGCCAAATTTAAATCTTAGAAATATGGTCACATTCTTATACGACCATCTGGTTTAGTGATGGCAACAATGTTTAAGATCCACGGAGAGTAATCAATAGGTCGAATAAAGCCAGCTTGTAAGAGTTTTTCTATTTTGGTTTTAACAAGCAAAACAATCTTAGGGTTCATCTTACGAATCTTTTGTTTGAAAGGCTTAACATCTGGTTTCAACACAATATTATGTGTTACAATCTGAGGTTCTATACCAGGCATGTCTGAATAATTCCAAGTGAACGATTCTGAGAATTCACTCAATAATTTAGACATTTCTTCTTTTTCTTCCACATCTAAACAATCACCCACAGGGATAACTTTTTTAGGATTATCCTTGTCCATAACAACATCAATAGTCTTTTCATTGAGGAGAGTACTATGGTCAGGGGGATGGTAAGATTGTAATTGTTCTTCAATTTCTTCACTATGCTCTACTATAGCAGTTATTGTGCTAGTAGTCTTTCCAAAATATGCATCATTGTTTAAACAATAAGGTAGGCCACGTTTATGGTGATATATAGGAATACCATCATAAGCGCCTAAGAATTCCATTATTGCTTCATCCATCGTAAACATATCTAAAGGAAGTGATCCTAGAGGACAATTGGCGTTAATCATCTTAGGGTATATCAAACTAAGTGTTGATATTGTATTCACATTTAGAGTAGGGCATTTGCAGGCTTTAGATTCCTTAAAAGGGTTATATCCAATGCCACTTGAGTAATGTTGCGAAGCAGATTCTATAGGGACTTTGATTCCTTGTTGATTTATGCCACAACCATTACCTACATAGTCATGATTTTTGTAAAGGATTCAGAATCCTCTGCCATAGAGAGAGACCATTTCTTTAGACAAAGGCAGAGCTTCATAAGTCTCATAGTCAGTAGTATAACTGAGAGTATTATCCTTATTTGTCAACAAAGAGATCTTGTTTATATCATTCGAAGCATGTGATGTGATCAATGCAATATTTGATGTTTTGGGGATAGGGTTTTTAAGTTTATATTCTCCTGTGGAGGAATATGCAAAATCTAACAAACCCCAGTCATCACCAACAAATGCATTCGATTGCTTGGTCTCTTGCATAATGTTTTTAGAGGCAAGAGGAGTTGACAATTCAATTTTCAGATTGTTTAAAATCTTGGGACCAACAACATGCTTATTCACTTCCATTTGCAAACAATTATCAGGTTCAGGATCCAAATGGATAGTATGTAATTTCCCTTTAAATATAAACTTAATCGAATGGTGTAAAGTAGAAGGAACTGCTCCTAATGCATGTATCCAAGGTCTACCCAGAATCATGTTATAAGATAGAGAATAAGGCATGACATGAATTAAGGTAGGCACCATCATAGGTCCAACTTGTATAGGTAAAGTTATAGTGCCCACAGATTGTCGTCCAACATTATCAAATCCATGAATACTTAATGATTCTGGTTTGACAGCAGATATATCTACTTTAACTTTATGCAATAAATCAATACCACAAACATTAAGGGCTGACCCATTATCAATCATCACTCTCTTAACCAATGTTTTGTTGATTGTAATAAAAATAACCAAATGATCATACTGCTTCTAAACCTCGAGAGATGGTAACTCATGTTGTTGGAATAAAATATCTATTTTTGTTGCATGCATACAATCTAGTAAAGCAGCAACATCATTTGGTTTAACAGCAGGAGGAACAATCACCTTTTGTAAAGCTTCTTGTAGCATTCCATGGTAAGTAGGTGAAGTTTGTATAAGTTCCCAAAGAGATATCTTTGCAGGAGTGGCATGAAGCTGCTCTACAAGATCATAGTCTTTACCACCTTTATATGTTAAACGAGGTGCTTGAGGAAGCATAGGTTGAGAAGATGGTAAAGATATCAGAACATTCGTTTGTTGTGTACTTTGTTTGTTATTATGAGTATTATATGCATGAGCAACCACATTATGATTGGTTTGTTGTAAGTTTTGTTTCACAATTTGTCTTGCACAATCATAAATGTGATCAGGAGATTGAGAAGAAGATGAAAGACCTTTAACAATAAGCACAGGCTTAGAGGATGGTTGAACCACATTTGCACATAGAGTAACCACAATTTTTGGTTTTTCAATCTCTTCTTTAGATTTAGGAACATAAATTTCATTTACAAATCTTTGAAATAGTGACGGCTTTGAGGCCAAAGTAGAATGTTCAATCGAGATAAAGTCCTCAAGGGCTTCATCTAACATATCAAAGTCATCATGACTAAACGGCTCATCATAAGCATGAAAATCTTGCAAAAAATAATCCGACATTCTAACATGCTCTATTTAAACCAAGATTTAAATGCACAATGATGGCCTTTGCAAATGAAATACAACTTTCAACAATGAAATACTAATTTCCAACTCTTTTAGTGAAAAGATAAAGAATGTAATCACAATCTAACATATGCAAATTTCACTAAAGAGGTTTTCCAATCCAATTATACTTTAGAACAACAAATTATTTCAGATCTAAAGTTTAAAAGGATGCAAATTCTTCAAAGCTCGGGTTCACCAAAATGTTTAGGGTAAAATTTGATGGTTTGTTACTCTAGGTTAAATACCTCAATTTCACCGCTAACCATTAGGGAGACAAGGATCGAGCTTGTGAACAAGCTTCTAATCACTTTTCCTCCCTTTTATTGCTCGCGTGGTTATGAAACCTAAGGCCTTAATCAAGATTTTATCAAGTATTGTACTCTCAACCAAGCAAAACCCTAATTATGTCTCAAATCAACAATATACAGAAACTGATGAAGTATCTAGTAAAATTGATCACATACGTGCAGAGGAGGGGTTTCAGAGACAGTGTACCTAGAATTTGAGGGCCACCTAGACTAGGGCGCTCGCCCCAATGTCCTGCAAATTCCTGAATAGGAAAACCTTCTACACAAGGTGTTCTGGGACTGCTAAAAGGCTCCCAGATCTCGGATAAAACACCTGGTTGGACTAGGGCGCTTGTCCCAATGTCTTGCAAGTCTTAGAATCTGAAAATCTAAAAGTCTGTCGTGACTATACCCACAATATCCTTCTTCTTGTAGCTTCTTTTCACTGGAACCTGCGAAACATGATCTACACATACAAAGGAAGGAAATTGTTGCGGCTATATAGGAGCTTGCCTCAGTCAAGCCCCGTCTTCGGTATTTTTACCTCAATAATAGCCAGAGATAAAGATTTGTAGAAGTGTGTGTAAACCTAACAATGTGTGTATGCATAAAATCAAACCCTAGATGTCTCAATCAAGGGAAGATGAACAACTTGCTTTGCATCAATAAATACATACAACTTCACCTCAAGGAGATGAAACAAATGAAGACTTGCATGAACAAGAAGGTGAATTAGCAATGTCCGTGGAGGATCTCCAAGCTTTCCGTTGGAGGCTTCAACCCTTCTCCCAATCATGCAAAAGGTGTACAAACCCTAGGAAGAGCAAGATAGACTCAAGATCTTGATTCCTAGCCTTCATCGATTGTCTCCAAGATAGCAAATAAAGAATACTTTGAATAGCTTCAACGAGTCACTGATCTTCAATGGCAATTGCAGAAGAGTTTTGGCATCAAGCTTGCATAAGAATTGTGTGTGATAAAATGATTTGCAAATGTCTTTTTATATCTAGCTTTAGGGAATTCAAATTTTGAAGTAATGTCTTGATATCCCGCGAAAACTGAGAATTTGAAAATGGAATCCCAAGGCACTCGGTGGGAACCGACACCCCGCCAAAATTTAAAATCCCACGAAACCGAGGAGGACTAGGGCGTAGAAGCCCAAGTCCAAGCCCCCAATTTCAGCTTAGATCTACATTTTTGGGGGTCCTAGGGACCCTAATCTCAAATCCCTTTCTAGGTTCTATCAATCAGTTACCTCAAAAAGTGAATAAGATGCTCCTAGACTAAGTCAATCAGGGTTTTGGGAAGACCGAAAGATAAAAGGTTGAGAGACCACCAAGAGTGAGGAGCTAAACTAAGGGAAATTGTACCATTCCATACAGGAGGACAATTTCTAACATTACAAGATCCAACACACCTTAACAATACACCATTAAAATCCTTTCTAAATAGAATGTCACCTACAAGGACATAAGGAATGGCTTGCAATTTGAAATACCTACATTTTGCACTATTCAATCCCCTAGGGTGCTCACCAGTTTGAAGATAATGTATCATCTCTTGCGTCCAACCTGCAATAGTCTAATGTTCATCTCTAAGCACCAGGACATCATCTTTCCCTTCTTCCTAATCCTTTTCCGATCTAGCAACTAGCTGCTCGCACAAGCCTTTACCTTTGACTAGCTTTGTAACTTTTATCTCAATGTCATACTCCATGACTTTGGTTATCCAACCTGGCCTCTTATCACTCAAATACTTAATAAAAACTCCTTGACACTTGGATGAGAAACCATCAAATATATCTTATTATTTGAAACCAAATGCCTAAATTTTTTAAAACTCCTAATCACAACTAGTACATGCTTTTCAACAAATGTATACCTTTGTTCATAACCCTCCAAGCCTTGGTTGAAGAAGGCTACTGGCTATTCAAAAACATCTTCATTCTACTACACCAGTATATTTGAAATCGTGTCTAAGCCTCCAAAAGCATACAAGGTAAAATCTTTTGAGAATTTAGGATTGATCAAAGTAGGTGTTGCTACTATGGATTGCTTGAAAGCCTCAAAACTACTTTTACCCTCTTTTGTCCAGATGAAGCACATGCTTTTCTTTAACATGGAGGTTAGTGGCTTCAAAAGACTTGCTATATCAGGAATGAACCTTCTTACAAAATTTATTCTTCCAAGAAAGCTCTACAAACCCTTTTATGATTTGGCAAAGGCAAAACAAGTATGGCACTTACCCTTTGAGGATCAATGGTAATTCCATGTCTTGACACAATATACCCAAGGAGCTTACCTTCATGCACTCCAAAAATACATTTCTTTGGGTTGAGTGACAGCTCAAATTGTTTACACCTATTTAAAAAACCTACTTTAGATGCAACAAATGATCTTTAGCATCTTTCAAAAAATAGTAATGTCATCAAGATAGAAAAGAATAATTTTATTGATGTCCTTGGAAAGCCATGTCCATGGCCCGTTGAAATGTTGCCCCAACATTGGACAAACCATTTGAAGGGCATCTTCTTGTATGCCATTGTTCCCCACTTAGTAGTAAAGGTCATCTTATATTGATCTTCTTTTTTCACCAAAATCTAATTGTAGCTTGAATATCCATCAAGTAATGAATATCTCTTAGAACCTGATACACAATGCAAAATTTTTTCCATGGAGGGCAGTGGGTAATGATCTTTGAGTGAAGCTCGGTTGAGGTCCCTAAAATAAACACATAACCTTATCTCTCCATTTTTCTTTCTAATAGGTACAAGGTTAGATAACCATGAGGTGTGTTTGATTGGGAATATAATGCTACCCTCTATCAACTTACTCAACTCCTTTTCATGAGTGGCTCAAGCTTGGGATTTAATGGTCTTTGCTTTTGTCTTACTAGTTTTGCATTGGGCTCTAGCTTGATGATATGTTGGGCAAGCTTGGGATCAAAACCTTTCGAATTAGAATATTCCCAAGAAAAGATATTACTATATTCTTGACAAAGCATAATGAAAGCATCTTTTTCTTCTCTAGTGCATACCTTTCCCATTTTGAGAAGCTTACTCTTGAAGATTTCAACCTCCTCATAGTGCTCTTGTTTAAATCATGTTGACATTTTCCTTTCTTACTTGATCATCTGTGTTGAAGATAGACTCTAATGTGACCAAACCTCTTGGCAACTTATTGGACTTCAATTGTATAATCTGATCTTCATATTGTTGTTCCAATCTTTCTTGATTTTGAGCTGAGAACTCAACCTCTTCTTGAAAAAAATCAATGATCTGTTGATCACTATCAAATATCTACCAATGAGTATGATTGTCAGGGATAGATGGCCTTACCACCACCTTGAAATGTTGCTGCTCTTTCTCGTTACTAATTTCAGTTGGAACATCAAACTGAGCTCCTACAACAGATAATTTATTTGCATGTTTATTCTTTGCTCTTGGTATGGACAACACATTGAATGCATCAAATTCATCTATTATGTCCCATACTCTATGCTTATAGGATTTGAGTAAATCATTTTTGGTAACATGAAGACCTCTTACCTAATTTACTATAATCTCATTGTCCCAAAACACTTGTAGGTAATGAATCTTCTTTTTTCTTGCCCATTGCAAGCCATGAATAAGGGCCTCATACTCAATAGTGTTGTTAGTACAACTGAATGAAACCTAAATGTTGTGTAATACCTTTCATCTATAGGAGATAATAACATGACACCTCTTCCTACACCAACCTTGCTCCTTGAGCCATCAAAGAACATCTACCATACCTCATTTGACTATTATTCACACTAATGTTTGTCATTCTTTACAAGATTTAGAACAACAAAATCTTCTTCATGCATCATATAAATGCCAATCCCTACCACTTCCAAATGTTTATATGGATTGGCCTCATGATTTCTAGTTGCCCATTCATCCAAATGCAAATCTGGTATATCTTTTGTAGGAGTGTTAGATTCTTGAATAGTAGGGTAGTCTTCTTAGTCAAGGACAATCAAATTTGCATTGACAACACTAGGAACATATGGTTCAATATGATCACTTGCAATTGGATCTAACTTTTAATAGTCACCCTAGTGCCATATCTAGTTTAGAAGAACATGCGTGACCAATAAGAGGACAAATACCCACCAATCTTTGCAGAGAAATCCCTAGATAGGCACAAAGAAAAGTATGGTGGAAAATCCACCACATACATATCTTGAAGACTGGAAAATTTTGGGCATTTGTGTAAGGTAAAACTTATTCCTTTGATGATGCCTAAGGTATTAATGGTTGTTCCATCTAACTGAACTACTCCTTTGGTAAGAGGCTCATATGCTAGTCCAAGTTGGTCTACTATTTGTTTAAGTATAATCGAGCTGCTTTCTCCTGAGTCAATCATGCAGTTGTGGACAAGGTGTTGGCCAATGATCAAGGATACATAGAATGGAGGTGGTTTCACATCTTTATTTTGTTGCCCACTTATGGATTGGGTTGTATTGGTAAGCACAACTTTGGAATGATCTTTTGGAGGCTCATTTGACAATTTAAGGTTAGACAAGGCCTTTTGTAAAAGATCCTTCTGCCCAAGAATGGATAGAGAATCCACATAGACATATTGACATTAACCTTTTTCATATGCTCTAAACTATCAAATGTATCTATACTGACCTTTTGTTGTCCTTTAAGAACAAAAGTATCTCCTTTTTGCAATGTTTGTGGTTGGCTTCTTGGTTGATCTTTATTTACCATAGCTTGACCTCTTGGTAGAATTTGAACATTTGTTGAAGATGATGGACCAGAAACACCTTGATGGCTTGTGGAAGCTTGATTTTTCCCCTTATCAACTTGTTGTCCCAAATCCATAGCCTTCTTTTTAGACCTCGTGTTGGCTGCAATTGATGAGTAAGACTGATTAATCCCATAGAATTCCTCTCTTTGCCAATTCATCAACATTGTCTTGTTTTGTAAATGCTCCTGAGGTTCTCTTTGTTGTACTAGTATTTCATGGGTGATGTCTAGATGCACACTTGAAATATTATGCACCATCAAATCCTAATTTATAACTCCATTTGAACAAGTAGCTTGATTGTGTGGTTGATTGCACGGAAAACACCACTCAAAATCCTGTGCCAAGTTATTTTGGATAGGCACCAACTCTCTCGATGTGCTTGCAGTATTTGGGTTTTATGCTTGGAATGGCCTCACATTCAAGGCTTGCTTTTGCCCTTGATTATTTGGCTGATATGGAGGCATGTTTGATTGATTTAACTGATACTAAGGTTGGTATGGTCTAAGACTTTGATTTTGTTGCCTCTTTATGTTCATTACTTCGTTCTCAAATGTTTGCAGGAGGCCTTTTATTTCTTGGAGTTCAAGGGACTGACCTGGAACAACCTTTTCTAGAGAAAATGATTGGTTGTTTGTTGTTGGTACATGTATAGAAGCTATAGGGGAAATGACTATATTTCAAGGAAGATTGGCATTATAGGTCTTGGTGCAATCTTCCCAGCCTGAATAAGGCTATTTATGTCTTTATTGCAATTTTGTATGCATTTGGGAGAGTTCTCCCACCCATAGACCGAATCATAACTACTCTATCATTGTTTAAAGCCTTCAAATAATACAAAAATGCATAATTAGCAGAAGGCCTTACCATTTGTGGAATTTTGTTCCATGTCTTCTCGAAGCAGAAGTTGAAATCTGTCATGTGCTCATATGGAGCTCTCTTGATTGTGATCAACTATTCTACCAATGAAAGGTAGTTTGATTTATCTTTGAACTACTAGTACAATGCATCACCTAGTTGGTCCCATGTAGTGATAGAATTGGTTGCCAAACCCTTGAACCATTGAAGAGTTTTCCCCTTAAATGAAGCAGCCAATAGTTTGATTGCAACATTTTCAGCAATGATATTATGGAATGGACACAAAGTAGCCACATCCTTGATGTGTTTTATAGGCGTAGTTTGATCTCTTTTAGTAAAGAAAGCAAAGCTCCTAAGGGCGGCCATGGGTATCTCAACATGTTGGGCTGAATTCAGAGGACTGCCCTGATTGGAAGAAACAAAGATTTGATTCCTAGGTAGCGCCATAGGAATCAATGGTGTCAGGTCTACAACAATATGCTGAAAGTGTTGGGAATTAAGGTGTCTCAACCTTTGCAAGTTCCTAATGTTGTATTTATTTATTTTTTGCCTACTATTGTAATTTTCTTTGCAAATCTTATTTTGTCACTTTGTGGGAGTTGACACGGTGATGTGTCATCCTACATGGAAGGTGACTATATGTATTTTTGTCCTCATATGAGGAGGTAGGCATCCCATTTTGTGGTAGAAGTCTTTTGCCATGTGTCAGCATCTTTTGGGTGTTGTAAGAGGTCTATGATGCGTAAGAGTTATGATAGATTCCTATGAAAGAATATATAACATGTAAGGGCCATAAATAGAAGATTCTATGACACGTGTGACAAGTGTCAAGAAGCATCTTGAGAAGGTAGGCACCCAAGTTTGACTATGACAAGTTGTAAGAGAATCGGTTATTAATAGTTAGTTATGATAGATTCTCTTACAACTGTAAGTGCTATCATATATGACAGATTTTATGACAATGTAAGAGCATATTTCATACCTCTTTTGGGAAAATTTGGGGCGCCATAGTTTGGGAGTTGTAAGGGATGAAAGGGAATCCCTTACATGTGTCATTTGCATGTTTTATGGCCTTAGCAATTGGGCCATATGGATTTGGATGAGATTCTTCTATTGACTTGCTCTAGAATCCACCTCCATTCATAGTACTTCTCTATATATACATGTGCTTGGAGTTGGAACTTTGTATGGTTGATTTTGCAAGTATTATTATGTTGTTGGAATTACTCAAGATACTACGTGTTGGTGAACTCCTGGAAGAGATTGGCTCTGTAATTGTATTGTAACCATTATTTGATTACTGAATAATACATTTGGTCGTGCTTTAGTGTGGGGTTTTTTACCTGAAAAGTTTTCCCCTTGTACATCTTGTGTTGTGGTATTGTTGATTTGACTTATGTTTGTGTTTCTTCTTTAAAATTTTGAATAACACTCCCCTCATTAGTTTGGTGTAGGAAGCTATTCTGCATACCTTGCCTCCTTTTAGTCGGTATCAGATCCTGGCCAGTTTTAGTCTTAGTTGTTGGGTAGAGAGTTTTTTGTACTGATCTTTGATTGAGTGGGGGCTTGTGCAGAGTATTTTGTGATCTTGTTGCAGGAAGGACATGGAAAGCAAATATAGAAGAATATAGTTGGATTAGTTTAATAACAATAATTTTGAGTTGTGGAAACTCAAAATGGAGGACATTCTTGTAGATCAGGATTTATGGGAAGCCATATCTAGTGCAAAACCAACAACAATGTCTCAAGAAGACTAGGATCTCAAAGATCGAAAAGCCAAGGGTCTTATGAGACTCTGTCTGGCTGACTTTGTCTTGTTAAATGTTCATGAAGAGGCTACGACTACAAGTCTATGGAAGAAGCTTGGAGAAATCTATTAGGCCAAGTCCTTGGTAAGCAAGTTATTCCTGAGAAAGAAGTTTTCTCTAAAGATGGAAGATGGAGGATCTGTTGTAGATCATTTGAATGCCTTTAACATGCTAGTTGTTCAGTTAAACTCTGTCAGTGTGAAGATGGAGGAGGAGGATCGATGTATGACCTTGCTTTGTTCTTTGCTAGACTCGTGGGACCACCTTGTGATGGACATTGGGAGTACTACCACCAAGTTTAAGATGGATGAGGTGGTTGCATCGTTACTTTCCAAAGAGATGGAAAGAAAAACTTCAGAAACGACTAAGGAGGCTCTTGTGGTTCCTGGTAGACCTAAAGAAAAAGGGAAGAAGAAGGACAAGAAAACATGTAAAGGAAGATCCAAATATCGTGGGAGATCTAAGTCTCCTGGAAAGTCCAAGGCACTGTGTTAGAATTGCGGCAAACCTGGGCACTTCCGAAAGGAGTGTAAGGAGGAGAAAAAGAAGAAAAGAAGAACTTCTCTGATTCTAATTCTAACAAGTCCCAAGATGATGGTGATGCTTTTGTTTCTACCTTGGCCACCCATGCATCGGAAGATGTATGGTTGATAGATTCTCATGCTTCTTTCCACATGAAATCGCATCGAAGTTGGTTCACAAAGTATGAAGAATTTGATGGTGGGAAGGTGTACCTGGGTGATGACTCTCAATTGAAGATTGTTGGTTGTTGAAGAGTCTTGATTTGATTCCCTGATGGATGAGTGGATGGGATCAATGGTGTTTTGCATATCCATGGTTTGGCATGGAACCTTCTTTCTGTAACTAAGTTGAATGATGTGGGTGTGCAAGTTGTCTTCTCGAATGGACGATGCAAGATGATGAGAGGAGCTATGGTGCTTGCTAAGAGTACTCAGAGAGGTGCTCTATTTTTAGTTGGATGCATGCACTATTCAGTGCAATAGTTCTTCTATTTCAAAGAAGAGAGCTTCAGATTCTTCGTCCTCACCATTGGAACCAACAGTGAAGAAGTGTGTTGAATCTACTTCTGATGGTCATGCTTTCTGGGTACCTAAGGGTGCTCATGCTTTGGAGATGAAACTTCCTATTGAGAAGACAATGTTGTGACATGAGAGACTTGGTCACATTGGTGAGAAGGGTCTTAGAGCCCTGAAAAATAAAAACCTCATCGAGGGGTTAAATGATTGTAATCTTGAGTTTAATTTTTGTGAGCATTTTGTATATGGAAAGAAAAATTGTGTTAAGTTTTACTCTCGTTCTCACAAATCTTCTGAGATGTTAGATTTGATTCATTCTAATGTGTTTGGTCCTATGAATGTTCTTTTGATTTCTAAATCTCTATATTTTGTGTCATTCATTGATGATTACAATAGAAGGACATGGGTTTATTTCCTCATAAGCAAATCTAAAGTTTTTAGTCGGTTCAAAGAGTTTAAAGATTTTGTAGAGAATCAGACTGGTAAAAAGATTAAGTGTTTGAAGAATGACAACGGTAGTGAGTTTTGTTCGACATATTTCAAGAAGTTCTGTAAAGAACATAGGATTGAAATGCATAAGACAACTCCATACACCCCTTAGCAAAATGGAGTTGTAGAGAGGATGAATAGGACATTTATGGAGAGAGCTAGGAGTATGCTTAGTGGAGCTAGCCTCAAACATAAGTTTTGGGTTGAATCTATAGCCATTGCCTACTACCTAATTAATAAGTCTCCTGCTTCAACACTTGTTAAGAAGACACCCATGGAGGTGTGGTCTGGTAAAAATCCTTGATTGAGACATCTTTGAGTATTTAGTTGTGAGGCATATGCACATGTGCCTAAGGAGAAGAGGTCAAAATTGGAGAACAGGGCAATTAAGTGTATCTTCATTAGCTATGGTGTCAGTGTGAAAGAGTACAAGCTTTGGGATATTGTGGATGAGAAAGTCTTGTGTAGAAGAACTGTTATTTTTAGAGAAGTCCTTCTCCTGTTGTTCTACAACCAGAAGAGAAAGAAAAGAAAGAGGATGTGGTTTAGTTTCTTTCTACCCTTGAGAAGACTAAACTGAAAGCTCCTATTGGCCCTGGTGATGAGGAGAGCTCCAGCAACTCTGAAAGTTTAGAATAAGAAGAAGAACCTCAACATCAGCTTTTGAGGAGGTCTAAATGGATTAGGAAGCAACCTAATAGGTTTGGTTATTCATTGCTTGATTCTAGTTGTATTTTTGCTTTGATTTCTAACACTAATGAGCATAGAACTATGAAAGAGGCTATGGGTATGAAAGATACAAATTCATGGAAAGAGGCCACGGAAGAAGAGATGGCTTCTTTGGAAAAGAATAATACTTGGGACTTCATGCCTTTGCTTTAAGGACAAAAACCCGTTGAATACAAATGGGTGTTCAAAAAGAAATTTGGAGTAGATGGCAGTGTTGAGAAGTATAAGGCTAGATTGGTTGTGAAGGAGTATTCTTAGGTTGAGGGAATAGATTATAGTGAGATTTTCTCTCCCATTGCAAAGATGACATCCATTAGATTCTTATTTTCACTTGTTGTAGTGTATGATCTTGAAGTTGAGCAGATGGATGTGAAGACAACTTTCCTTCATGGTGACTTGGAGGAGGAGATTTATATGTCACAACCAGAGCAATACATTGTTGAAGGTAAAGAAAATTTGGTTTGCAAGTTGAAAAGTCTTTGTATGGTTTGAAACAATCTCCTAGGATGTGGTACTAGAAGTTTGATGCCTTTGTGTTGAGTTTGGGATTTTTGAGATCAAAATTAGATCATTGTGTTTATTATAAGATGGATAATCATCGCATTCTCATTATTGCTTTATATGTTGATGATATGTTGTTTTTTGGGAATGGAAAGAACTTGATTTTTGATTTGAAGTCTCAGCTTTCAGCATAGTTGGAGATGAAAAATCTAGGAGCAGCTCGGTACATTCTGGGGATGGATATCAGAAGAGACATGGTAAACATAAAACTTTGGCTAATTCAGCGTAAGTATGTGAATTTCGTGTTGGAGAGATTCAGCATGGTAGCTTGTAGACCATTGACTATTCCTTTGATGATGAGAACAAAGTTATCTATTTTGGATTGTCCAAAATCTCTTGCTGAGGTGGAGGACATGACGAGAGTTCCTTATGCTAGTGTTGTTGGCAGCTTGATATATGCTATGGTCTATACAAGACCAGACATTGACCAAGAAGTGGGAGTCCTTAGTCGATTTATGACTAATCCTGGATGAGTCCATTGGGATGCAGTGAAGAGAGTGTTCAGATATTTGCATTGGGATGCAGTGAAGAGAGTGTTCTGAGTATTCCCTATGTTATCATGGTTATCCAATAGGACCTCGGCATTCTGTGAGTATTCGTGGATTTGTGGATTCAGATTGGGTTGGAGATATTGACAACAAAAGATCCACCAGTGGTTATGTTTTTACTATGTTAAGTGGTGCAATTAGCTGGATGAGTAAGTGACAAGCCATCGTTGCTTTGTTCACTACAGAAGTAGAGTACATTGCAGCAACTTATGCTTGTAAGGAAGCCATTTGGCTTAAGAGATTGTGTTCAAACATTGATTTTGATGTAGGGAAGATTACCATTTGTTGTGACAGTCAGAGTATTGTATATTTGGTGAAGAATCCTACTTTCCACGCAAGGACAAAGCATATTGATGTCTAGTACCGTTTTGTTCATGACATGGTAGAGGATGGGAAGGTGAGTTTGGAGAAAGTTGATACTTTGACAAATGTTGCAGATTCCTTAACAAAACCTGTGAGCATGGATAATTTTAGATGGTGTTCGAACTCTATGGGCCTCTTGGCCCCTAGAAGTTAAATCATGTCATTCTATTGGCTCTTGAAAGGTGTTCGACAAGTGGGAGAATGTTGGGAATTAAGGTGTCTCAACCTTTTCAAGTTCCTAATGTTGTATATATTTATTTTTGCCTACGAGTGTAATTTTCTATGCAAATCTTATTCTGTCACTTTGTGGGAGTTGGCATGGTGATGTGTCATCCTACATGGAAGGTGACTAGATATATTTTTGTCCTCATATGAGGAGGTAAGTGTCCTATTTTGTCATAGAAGTCTTTTGCCATGTGTTGACATCTTTTGGGTGTTGTAAGAGGTCTATGATGTGTAAGAGTTATGATAGAATCTATGACATGTAAGAGCTAGAAGTAGAAGATTCTAAGAAAGGTGTGACAAGTGTCAAGAAGTATCTTTGCATGGAGAAGGTAGGCGCCCAAGTTTGACTATGACAAGTTGTAAGAGAATTGGTTATTAATAGTCAGTTATGACATATTCTCTTATAGTTGTAAGTGTTGTCATATATGATAGATTTTATGACAATGTAAGAGCATTTGTCATACCTATTTTGGGCAAATTTGGGGCGCCCAAGTTTGGGGCTTGTAAGGGATGAAAGGGAATCTCTTACAAATGTCATTTGCATGTTTTATGGCCTTGGAAATTGGGCCATATGGATTTGGACGAGATTCTTCTGTTGACTTTCTCTAGAAGCTACCTCCATTCATATTACTTCTCTATATATACAAGTGCTTGGAGTTGGAGTTGTATGGTTGATTTTGTAGGTACTGTTATGCTGTCAAAATTACTCCAGATACTACATGTTGGTGAACTCTTGGAAGAGCTTGGCTCTGTGATTGTATTGTAACCATTATTTGATTACTGAATAATATATTGGGTTGTGCTTTGAAGTGTGGGGTTTTTTACCTGAAAAGGTTTTTCCCACGCACATCTTGTGTTGTGATATTACTGATTTGACTTATGTTTGTGTTTCTTCTTTATGTTAACTGAAAAGATTAAAAATCTGCATAACACTCCCCTCATTAGTTCGGTGTAGGAAGTTATTCTGTGTACCTTGCTTCCTTTCAGAAAGGGTCTACCAGGAGGAGGTATTGAGAGAGCCCTTTTTACTGGACTTGGGCTCCTTTTGATTATTCTTCCTTTCCTTCTTGGTGGAGATAGTTGTAGGTACTCACAAGGCTCAGCACTCCTTGTTTGAATATTTCTCATAAGCTATTTGCACTGAATCTTTTCTAAAACTAGGATAATAGAGTCACTAGGTATGTATCTTATCACCTCAAAAGGTTGGAATCACTACTATACATACCAAAACAACAATGAAACTAAAGTTACGTTGGACTGAAATGCCTAAAATGCAACTGCTATAGAATGTGGACCAAAATACAGAAACTGCTACTGACTGGAAAACTGAAAAGAAACAAACTGAAATGCAAATGTTTTTGTTTGATACAAGATTTCTCTTGAACTAGGGATGCTCCTGCATCAAATATCTAGGGGTATTGAAAAAGTGAGTCCCTCACTTTACTGGGGCTAGAGGAAAACCAAGACGGTCTACCTCAGCCTGAGAAATCCAAGATGAGTCTTCTTCTGGTCTGCCTTTCCACTTCACAAGATATTATTTTTATTGTCTTCCTCTAGTGCTGTGTCCAATTCTATTGTCCAAGATGTCTTCAATCTGCTTCGGTGCTTGTTGTGGTAATTGCTTCTTCAAGTCTTTCTCAATGTTGTCACTAAACTCTGCTTCATGATACTGATATAGGTATGTAATGTTGAAAATAGGTGATATACCCAATGTCTCTGGTAACTCTACTTCATATGCATTTCCTGAATCAAACTTTTTGAGTATCCTACATGGTCCAAACTTCTTCATCTTCAAATTGTTATATGTCCCAACTGGAAATCTTTCTTTTCTCAAGTATACCATCAATTCATCTCCAACTACAAATTCTTTATGTCTTCTCTTCTCATTTGCCTTCTCCTTATACTTGTTCATCTCCTCCAAATGCTTCTTCACCTGATTATGCATTGTCTCCATATGTCCTACAAATTATTCTGCTTCTGCACTTCTCTTATCTTCCATACTGATATCTCTCAACTGTGTTACTCCTCTAAGGTTTATTCTGGTAACAATCTCAAAAGGTGTTCTTCCAGTACTCCTATTCACTAAATTATTGTATGCAAACTCTGCTTGTGAAAGAATCAAATCCCAACTTCCTACCTTCTCTCCAACCAAGCATCTCAAAAAGTTTTCCAAACTCCTATTCACTACCTCTGTCTATCCATTAGTCTGTACATGAAATGTTAAACTAAACTTCATTTGATCTATCTTCATCTTCTTCTAAAGTGTCTTCCAAAAGTATCCAAGAAATCTTGTGTCTCTGTCTAAAATTATGCTCTTAGATAATCCATGCAATCTCACAATCTCCATGAAAAATAGGTCAGCTACATGCACTGCATCAGTTGCCTTCTTACAAGGTATGAAATGTGTCATATTTGAAAATCTGTCCACCACTACAAATATTGAATCATGTCCTCTTTGTGTCTTTTACAATCCCAATATGAAATCCATGCTTATGTCTTCCCAAGGTCTCTCCGGTACTGTCAAAGGTTTATACAATCTAATATTCTGACTAATCCCTTTTGCAACTTGAAAAACTCTACAACTCTGCACAAATTTCCTAACATCCTTATGTATCTGAGGCCAAAAGTAATTTTCACTCACCAAAGCCATTGTCTTATCAATGCTAAAATGTCCTGCCAATCCACCACTATGTTTCTCCTTGATCAAGTTGTCTCCCATTGAACTCCTAGGTATGCATAACTAGTTTCCTTTGAACAACATATCTTCCTAAATGAAATAATCCAACCACTTACTCCTATCTATCACAACAGGTTCCTTACATGCTTTCCAAGGTTCTACAAAATCAAGAGCTTCTTCATACATGTTCTTCAATTCATCAAATCCTAACACTTCAACTCTCATCTTTGTCAACAAGTTCCTTCTTCTACTCAAGGCATCTGCAACTTTGTTTGATTTTCCACTCCTGTGCTTCAACACAAAAGTATAACTCTGCATGAACTCTACCCATCTCATATGTCTTTGATTCAACTTTCTTTAACTATTCAAATATTGCAAAGCTTGATGATCTATATACAACACAAACTCCTTAGGCAACAAGTAATGTCTCCACTTCTTCAAGGATTGAATTATGGCATAGAACTCCTAATCATAAACTAAATATCTTCTCCTTGCATCATTCAACTTCTCACTGAAATATGCTATAGGTCTACCTTTTTGACTTAATACTGCTCCTATTGCATTGCCACTTGCATCACATTCCACCTGAAATGCCTTATTGAAATCCGGTAGTGCCAACATAGGTTTCTCTGTCACTTTCTGCTTCAACAACTCAAAGCTTTTATTTGCTCCAGATGTCCACTTGAAATCTTTTCTATCACCTCTCATTGTCTATGTCATAGGGTTACATACAGAACTAAAATTTCTGATGAACTTCTGGTAGAAACTAGCTAATCCATGAAATGATCTAACTTCTCCAATGCTCTTTGGTGTAGGCCATTCAACTATTTCTCTTACCTTCTTAGGGGCCATCTTCAATCCCTCCGTAGAAATCAAAAATCCCAAGTATACCAATTCTTCCTTCATGAAACTACACTTCTTGATGTTTATCAACAACTTCTCTTCTCTCAGTCTCTGCAATACTTGTCTCAAGTGCCACAAATGTTCTTCCTTTGTCTTATTGAAAATCAAAATGTCATCCAAATATACAATAAGAAACTTACCCAAGAATATCTTCAAAACTTCATTCATCAATCTCATGAAAGTACTTGGTGCATTTGCCAATCCAAAAGGCATCACTAACCACTCATACAATCCTTATTTGTCTTGAAAGCAGTCTTCCATTCATCTCCTTCTCTGATTCTGATTTGATGGTATCCACTCTTCAAATCTATCTTTGTGAAATTTTTTTTTCTACCCAAACAATCCATGATATTATCCATCCTAGGTAAAGGAAATCTATACTTAACCATGATCTTATTTATTGCTCTAGAGTCTGTATACATTCTCCATTCTCCATCTTTCTTTGGTGCTAACACTGTAGGTACTGCATAAGGACTCAAACTTTCTCTAATCAAGCCTTTCCTCAACAACTCTTGTATCTATCTATCCAATTCTTCATTTTCTGCCAGTGTCATTCTGTGCGCTGCTTTGTTAGGCAAACTAGCTCCAGGTATAAGATCCATGTGATGACTGATACTCTTGATTGGTGGCAATTCTTTAGGTACATTATCTAATATGATGTCTTCATACTCTATCGACAATTCAATTATCTCCTCCAGTTGTGATTCTTCAGTCTTGCTCTTCAAGGTTTCAAGCTTCTTAGGAATCAAAACATAACACATATTCTCATGTCTCAAACCATCAAAAAATTTCCTTCCATCTACCAAACATATTCTAGCATTCCCACATACTTCACTCTTAGGATCATCTTCCATAGGAATCAAAGTAATTCTCTTTCTATTTGATGTTATAGTGTATGTATTATTTCTCTCATCATGTATAGCTTTTCTATCATACTGCCATGGTCTACCCAACAAAATATAACATACATGATCCATAAGCATAATATCACACAATACTTCATCATGGTAAGATCCAATATGAAATTTCACCAAACATTGTGTTGGTAGGTGGTGACTGATCAGGAAAGTATTGTACACTAGCCATGTATCCTCGCCGGGGTTTGGGGGCGCAGCCCCTGATAATTTTTTTTTGGACCGACATAAAAAACCCTATTTTGTAACCGACATAAGGCTTGATAAAAGTGGCTAAGGGTTAGGGTTTTTTGATATATTATATTGCAGCATTTGCAACGGTATTGAGTTATAGGGATTGCTGGTTGTAATCGGTTTGATTTACTGGAATATAATATTAGATTCTTTGTTGGTGGATGTAGCCCGAGTTTGGGTGAACCATGTTAAAACTTGTCTCTCACTGTTATTATTTCTGTGTATTCCCATTCCTCTGTTTAATCTTTATTTGCATTTAATTGATATCTTCTGACGGCTAACCCTAACACATTGTTCACTCATCAGTACCTTATGATCATCCTGAATCCATGCTATTTGATAGGGCTTAGAGTTTTTCAATCTTTCCAACTTTAGCTTGGTCACCATCTCCTCTGAAACTAGGTTATCAGAACTACCACTATCAATTACAACTTTAAAACATTTACCTCCTGATTTGCATATGGTTCTGAACAAACTTTTCCTCTGTGGTGGTTCCTCATTTGTCTCTACTTGAAATAGCGCTCTCCTCATCACAAGTGATTCTCCTTTCTCAAGTTTACCAACTGAACTGGTGATCCAACAGGTTCTTCTTCCACATAGGCTGCTCTTCCACTGTTCTTTGTTCTCTTGCTTGTACTCCCTTGATTACATTCAAATGCTCTATGTCCTTCTCCTCCACACTTAAAATAGGTTACTTTGAATGTTCTCCTATCAGGTCCTCTTCCTTATCTTCTGTATTCTTCACTCCAGTATGGACTAGGGTTTCCTTTGTGGTAGAAAGTTCTATCGTCTCTCCGGTATGGATTGTTATCTCTGTCTTCCTTCTTGAATGTGTTCTCTTTTCTGCTCTACTCTACATATAATCTCTCTCCTCTGGAAAATGTTCTGCCTCTCTAAAATTTACCTCCTCTGCCTCTCTATTTTTTATCATGCCTCTTGTTCAACTTCTCTTCAACTTTCAAGGCAAATTGGTATGCTTCTTCCAGTGTTGTCATCCTTACCAAACTTAGTTCTTCTTGAAAGTTCAATCTCAGTCCATTGATGTATCTAGCCACTTTCTCCTTGCTTTCTTCACTATGCCCTATCCTTATTATCATCTTATTAAATTCTTCAATATATTCCCTCACAGATTTCTCATTTTGTCTCAGGTTTTGCAATCTCTTCAGCAGTTCCAACTCATAGTCAACAGGTATAAACTGATTCTTCAATTTTGTCACCAGTCTATCCCACTTTGTAATCTTTTCTTTTCCTCTTCTATTTCTATCCAAATGAAATTCTTTCCACTATATAGCAGCATGTCCTTTCAACTTTGTCTTTGCAAATTTCACCTTCTTTGGATCTTCAATTTCTCCATACTCAAAGTATTCTTCCATGTAATTTATCCAGTTAATCAACTCTTCGAGATTCAAATTGCCAGTGTATTTAGGTACATCAACTCTAGGTATTTTCCCAATCTTTGAAATAGCTCACAACATCTTGACATGGTCTGATTCTTCTTCTTCTTCATCTCCTAGGGTTTCGCCATTTTGATCAGCGGATTGAAATTCTTCATCATCATGACTTTTAACATTAGGTCTAGGTGTAAGTCCTCTTTGCCTATCTTCTTCAATAGCATCCAAGCGAACTTGCATGGTTTTCATCATTTCCATCATCTCATCTATTCTACCAGCCATTGTTCCAACAATAGGGATTCTCCTCAGCAACATTCTTCCTAAGATCAAGTGCAAACTGCCTCAAGTTTGGCGATCGGGCTACAAGGTGACAACTGCCTCACAATCTGCGATCGGTTGCAACACAAGTAACCTACCTCAGATTCAAAGATCTATTCACAGCAAGATCTTACAGAATTCCTTCACCAACTTCACTCAATTCGCTCCCAAAGATTCAAACTTTCTCTCTAATACCACTTGGTGTAGTCACGCTTAGGAGGGTCCACAAAGTGAACTATCTAGGCCGTGCAGCTAGAGTAAACACAACGGAAACAACTCAAAGATACAAAGCAAATGCATATTCAATCATTCAGTATATCATAGAATTCAAATACAAATTGGCCAGCAACATGTAGGCTTACAATTAGGGCTCACAGGCCTGATTACAAAATATGCACAAGATATGGCTTTGAAGCTCCTTTGGAAGAAATTCAAACTATCATCTATCTCTATGTAATTCACTATTCTCCTAGGCATCTATTACATTAATTTATATCATCTCTGGAACATAAGATTCCTCTGTGTCGGCCAAGGAAGATCACAAACTCCAATGAAGGGCTATAACGTGTGTACACGGATAGGTCGAACCTAATTGAATAGAAGTCCTCCACAAATGAATGGAATGATGTGTGGATCACAAGGAAGGTTAGTCACGAACCAAATAACATTGAATGGTGTGTAATTTAGCTTCACAAGTCATGAAATGCTCTGCAAGTCTTCTCCTTGAGCTGATTATCTAAGACTATCAGGATGCTCTGTTCTAGAAAATAGTTGATCTTCTAATAGCGATATATTTTCGGTACCTGATCCAAATGATCTGAGATTTGGATATGTTGTGCATGATTGAATCTAGATGCTAGGTCCAGCTCCGTAGGGTCTGAAATGTAACTGTGATAGAATGCGGACCAAAATACAGAAACTACTACTGACTGAACTGACTGGAAAACTAAAAAGAAACAAACTGAAATGCAAATGTTTTTGGTTGATGCAAGATTGCTCTTGAACCAGGGATGCTTCTGCATCAATAAGTATTTCATGGAAAGAAGACTTCTACTTGGACAATATTTTAGAAGGAAAAAATGATATTTTCACATCTAAACTTTATCCTTACTCATCAAACAAACCATGAACTGCACATTCATATGACTTTCTATCTTAAAAGCAATTTGAGAAATAGGACAAGATTTCAGGGATAACAATGCATCACCAGAAAACATCAACCAACTCCTTTATTGTTTGAAAGGTACAAAATAACCTCTACAGGTCTGAAACATATAAAAACAAATGTGTGATTGGGAATATTTCCTCTGCTCTGAGTTATAATACAAATTATGCTTTAGGATGAGCCTCTTGTTTTGGCTACAACATTTTAGTGAAAATGAAAGGACCTGCTTCCAAAGAAAAATATCCAACCCCCTTACTTTAAGTGGATACTCTCTTTTATAACTAGCAACTCCAGGAAAAATAAGAGCATTTTTCTTTCTACATGATCACAACATGCTGCATGATCTTGATTTTTGCTTTAAAAGCTACATGATTTATGAACAACTGGAAGTGCCTCTCTATCTCTTTGCATGTTTTACATGCTAAAAAAATAGCTTTAGAACTCCAACTGTTTGCTTTCTTTTGCTTATTCAACATGCTTTTGTGAATGCTTTTATCTACTTTCTTTTTTGATCTTTCTCTTTTGTCGCCGAGTTCGCTTATTGACGAACTTGGCAATCACGAATTGATAGGTTTGTGAACCATCAATTTTGCTAATGAACACTTTGCTTACTATTTTTCCTTCCTTCACCTTCTTTCCTTCAAAAATTTATTTTATTGGTAATCTACGTCCCCCATGAACCATTCTCTTTCCTTGTCGACAATTTTCATTTTCTGTAAACCATTCTTCCTTTATTGCTTACTTTGTGAACCTGGTGATTGACTGACAGACTTAGCTTCTTTTCTCTTTTTGCCTTCTTTCAATGCTTCATCCTTTCTATCTTTGTGCCTCGCCCAATCGGCAATTTGGCTTGTTGGCATTTACCTAGCGATCGGTGAACCAATAGGTTCACGAACCACTAATTTTATTAACAAAGCACTTTGAAGCTTCTTTCTTCTTTTCCCTTGTATTTCTCTTGAAAATTCTTCCCTTCATTCATTATCACAGAGCTCGCCAATTGGTGAACCAGATGGTTTGCGGACTCAACATTTCACTGATAAGGAAAACCTTTTCCATCTTTGCCTTGTCTTCAATTGATTCCTCTTCCTTTATCGATGGGTTCGCCTATCGATAAACTTGCTAATTGGCAAACCGGCAGGTTCGCAAACTTCTCATTTCACTAATAAGGAAAAAAAAACTTCAAAGGGAAAAAATTAGAAAATTTTCCTTCAACTTGCAGATTAGTTCAAACTTAAAACACTTATGCTTTGCAGACCTGGAATCCTTCAACCTACCTAGCAGACTTGGACTCATCAACACTTAAAAACACCTCGATTCAACTATTTGGAGGATAGGACAAAAATAAGTAACATGAACTACTTGCTAGTTTTTATTCACTATGGAATGTCATTTTTCTTGAACTGATAGATTTGTTCTTTGTAATGCTCCTAGAGATTTAGATGATTATCTTTCTACCACATGTGTTTATTTCAAACTCAACTTCATTGCTAATATCTATGGTTTGTTGTTTTTATTCTTGAGGGCTTTGTTTTGTGAATCAACCTTTATAATCTCTTTTCCTAATTATGTAGAAAAATAGTTTGTTTTTAATTAGGACTTTACTCCAAAAAGTTGTTAACTTTAAGTTTCTGATTTAAATTGAAACTTAGCACCAAAACTTCCTTATTAGGATCCACTTGCTCCAAATAGCAAGGATTTGATAGTCTTTTTGAGACTTACTAAGGGTTTAATACAAGGTTCCATCCCAATGAAATTCCTCTAATAACACCTAAAAACTCTGTGGTAATAGCGCTAAAAAGTGATGAGATGCCATTGAACCCTGCACTTTAATAGATAATTTTATCTTGTCAAACTAGGGCAATGTCCTAAAGCTATCTGCAATAGAGGATTGGGAACTAAACTAACAATGCTTCTAATATAGGAATTGAAATTGCACACACAATATTGAATTGAAATTTGCTAGAATTGAGCTTAATCTAAGAATTGAAATTCTTATGCTAAATTGAAATTACAGTAAAAATAAAGATAATATATTGCACACTAAATTGAATATTACTCTATTGTAGCAATGGAAGGAGATTTATTCTTCTGACATCAAAGCAAATCTTATTTTTCTTGAAACCATTTTTTGAATAGTTTATTGCATGAAACAAGAAAGGAAAATTATTTCACTAGCTAGAAAAGAATGGTTTAAAGGAAACACTGAAACATGTAAACACACCTATAGGATACATATGATAACACTATGGAAAACTGAGCCATTGAACAAAGAAATCATACAATGATGTTAAACTATAGAGTTAATAGAAAACTACACAACAAAATTAGGCTACAAAATACAAAGAAAATTACATAATATACTAACTATGAAATACCAAATCCTACCTTCCTTTCCCTAGATTAATTGGCCCTTATTCCTTTGGAGGAATAAGACTATTGTTAACTAATGCATCCAAATGATTAAATAAAGATTTAGTTCATTGAGAATAACAAAGATGCCATAACCAATATTGTATTTCTATCCAGAAAAAGATTATATGTTTTGTTCATAAACTTTTATTAATTCTTCACTTGTACTTGTACTTGGAATTTGATAGGCTTATTTGTTTAGGAAGCTCTATCAGTTTCTCTATCAAAACTCCTAGATTACCTCAACTACTCCTACAATTTAGCCATCATGCTCATGCACATCCACGTCATATTTTTATTCCTACTAATTCAAACCATAAATAATCATTAAATATGGTTATTACAATGGAACATTTCTTGATATCTAACTAATTCCCTCATGAAATATGAGGAATTCTCCTTCTAAAGTTGACTACATTTATCATTGTGCTTTTCCTCAACTTTAGATGCATGTTGGTGATTAATCCCTTATTGATTGGTTGAAACATGGATCTCACTATAACTTTTGGAATGTGGAAGATTACCTATAGAGCTCTAACACCTTCTACATTGTGACACATTGCTACCTGCATGCTCTAGAACTACCCTATTTTTCTCTAAATTCTAGTGTCATATCCTTGGAGCTAAAAGTTTAAAGCTATCTTGGCGACAACTCTAGTGTTTCTTCAAAAAGGGTGATCTTTGGAGCTAATATTTATGTCTTTACTTAGGTGATCTTTAGTTGCCATATTCATGGTGGAGCACTAGGTTTGGAGATGTGTGCCGATGAGAATTTATAGGTCAAATATGTTGTCTATTCTTGGATTCTATTTCAAGTGTTATCATAATTACACATTGGGGCATGGGTTTTTCCTATGGACCATGGTTTTGGGCAACCACTCATAGTTTTTGTTAAAAATTAGGATCTTAGGCAATAACCATTATATACAAAAATAAAATAAAATAAAAATGGAGGAAACATAGAAATAACACATTACACAGTATGCACATAGGGAAAACCCTTTTAGGTAAAAAACCCAACAAAAACATCAATCATTATTATGGAAACTTACAAAAATGTTTGTATAAAACAAACATATCAAGAACCTAGATTTCATAGTATCTTCTCCCTCCCCTTCTTTCTATAATGTCTCACATGCATATACAATGTATTCATATATACCTCTTATGTAGCCTTGCCTCTAGCACATACCAATGCATATGTTGCATATTCGCCATGTGTTATATACATTATGATTTCCTACATTTAAAACAATTTAAGGGGTTGGTGAATAGGCCACAACCTTTCACCTTATAACCTTTTGGTTGCAAATTTAATTAATAAATAAATAATTTATTTATAAAGCTAAACTTTATAAATTACCCTTTTATTTTATAAGGATAAGTGTTAGAGTCTTATAAGTGTTATTTAAGAGTACTTACATTAAACATACTAATGCTCCCCCTTAATGCTTATGAGGGTTCATGTTGTCAATTTATTTTAAAAGAAAAGATGAAGCTCCTCAATAACATAGGACTTCTTTGATAAACATGTTACAGGGATAAAAATATACGCTAGGATGAAGATCATGCGTTCTAGACTACATGATAACCTCTTGTCATAGTTTAGATCCCAATTTCCTCATAATGATGTTTTAATGAGGTCTTATAAAGTTTTTGTTGGAGATCAGGTCTCCCCAAACTAGGCTCTCAAGTTCTTACAATAATAATGCATGTAATAGGTCTTATATACAATGCTTTTACAAATGGAAGAAGGAATACAAATGGAGAGATACATAGTGCCCATAGGAATTACATATACAGCATGTAAAAATGCCCATAGGTCTTACATATAAAGCATGTGAAATGGTCATGTCTTATATGTGCCCTTAGATCTTATCTAATGCCTATAAGTTTTATAAGTTCCCTTAGATTTTATATAAAGAGTTAGCCACTAGGAGGTGTCATTGTTATGAACACTCCCCCTCAATGACAAATCTATGAAATTAAGCTTTGTAAAAGAGGCACTGCATAGAGAATTCTTTTGTAATTTTCTAAGATTTCAACCCATTTCTTCTTGGTCATAGTATATCTGCTATTTGAAAAAAAATGATATTTATCTCACACAAATCAATTCCTTGCAAGATTAGACCAGAATTCCTTGTAATAGTATTAACACAAATCATACATTAGCAACATTGTATTTATCTAATGCATTATTTGGTCTATGCAAGCTTGGTATAATGCAATGGACTTTTGTCCTGAAATTGAAGTAATTCTTATCATCATCCTAATGTGGAAGTATTTTAAAACACAAATATTTTATCGTGCAACTATCTATGGAATAAGGCAATATAGTATTATGTAGGGATAAAAGTAGCTTGTTGAAACATGGGGCAAAGTCATTCCTCCAGCTTTTAAATAAAGAAGCACATTCTTCAAATATCTGGTCCAAGTATCAACCCCCTCCTCGAAAATGAAACAAAGAAACAACCTCCTCTATGGTTCATATGAGGAGGAATTCGTAGCTTGGGAACTAACAGCTAATCTAGCAAAAACGCTAGTAAATTCTAGCTTATTGTAATACTAAACAATTCCACAAATGGGATCAAACATTGCACATATAATAGGTCAAAATGTAGCATCATTGAGAGAAATGGAAACAGTTAAATATTTCAGCCGAGCCATAAATAATTACCTAGACAAAAATTTTTTGCATAATGGCAAATGATAATGGTGCAAGCTATTCTTGATATGGCGTTGCAAATGATATTGGCACACTATATATATTTACATAATACAGTTCATAAATTCAATGCAGCTATAAACAGGGACCACCAAGGAAGGATAAAGTTGAATGCATTAAAATATATGCATATGATAGTGACTTGGGTTAAAATTTCCAAACTATGATAAAGTGACCTATAACCTATTGCAGATGTTACAGAGGTTGTGGAGAATTGAAGTATGGTTGAACTTGCAGAAGTATATTAAAATTGGGTGAACTTGCAGAGTATATTAAAATTGGATGATATTTGTAAGTGCCTCAAAACCTATTGCAGATGTTACAGAGGTTGTGGAGAATTGAAATATGGTTGAACTTGCAGAAGTATATTAAAATTGGGTGAACTTGCAGAGTATATTAAAATTGGATGATATTTGTAAGTACCTTAAAATTTGCGTGGCAAACTATTAGCAAAAAAACAAATTGTCACTTTCCTTATTTTTCATGATTTCTAATGAACCAAAGTTACAGTTACATGACGTGGACCTGGTAAGCCAGAGATTCATGATTCATTATTGACTTGTCAAAACCTTATCAAATCTAAAAACATGTAATATATTCAAAAGTTGACTTGAAACAAAAAGACAAAATTCCATGTATCATAGATATATTATTTAAAGTTTACAATAGATGGAAACTCTGATATGGAATAATGTAAGTGGAAAAATTATAAGCAGACATAATATCAATTTCCTAAGTATAGATAATCATATTCTAAAAAAAAATTTATGGATGAGATCTCTATTTTCAGGCTGAAAACAATCTCCCACATAATCAGACATTGATCTGAGTGATAAAATTGGTTGTTGGAGGCATGAAATTGGTCTTCATGTGGAAAACAACATTTAAAATCAGTGAACTAGCAGAGAACCAAAAAAATGATATAAAATAAGGTAAAGGACTGAATTGGAATCAATTTGCAAGTATCTATAACTTGAAACAATAGGGAGCCAATAGGGAGCCAAATTGGCTTTGATTCATAAAATTTTGCGATTCAATAAAGAATACTTCGACTATGTTACAAACTTGATTTTCTGAATTGCCTCTAAATCCTTGAATACAGTGAAAGTTTATTCAATTGACAACAATACATTTCAATCAGAGCTGAAGTGATGATCCCAAAGAAACTATCTTCAGAGGCAAAAAGCCTGCCCCACTGAAATAGTTTGCATTTTTTTGTTTATCGATTATAGCTTGTCAGAGACATAACTAACGATGGGAAATTTTTGGTGAATTGGTATTATGTCTAGACAATAATAATTGTTTGTGGGAAGTTATATTTGGCGAAAGTGCAAGTTTTCCCAGATTCTTTGCTATATTCATATGAATTGATGTAGAAATATCAAATGTAACTAAAACTATTCCATAAACAAAATGTGATATTAAAATATTCTTGCTCCATTACTTTATTTTACCAGCGCCACATCATTCCATTGCTACATTAAAATGCCAGGAAAATAACTAAATTATATATGTACCACGTTATGGCCAGGATAGCAACCTCTGGCAGTGCCATTCAGTACTTGCTGGCCTGCCATGCTAACTATTGTGTCATTTTTTGTGAACTTTATTTCTAGTTTGGTATTAGGGGAGAGAACTCAATAGTGGTGTAAGTACAAATGAATAGTTATGATAGGACCGGCGCAATATTGTAAATAGATGGTACTGGTAATTGTGAGAGATGACCCAATAGTTGAATAAAATGTGCCCATTAGATACAAAAAGCAACAAATCATATGATGTCATATTGACACACTAAAAAACATAACTTAATGCACAACTATTGGTGTAACTTTTTTTTTCCTGGCCTATTATGACTACTCTATTTAAATATCATCCATTTCAATGGTCAAACAGTCAATATAACAATTTTACATCTCATTCACAACAAGAAGTGGTAAATATTTGTCCTATTTTTATTGGCCTAAATTGACCTTTTTAACTATTGAAGTGGATGATATTTAAGAATAGCCTATTATGACACCTCAACAAAAAGCATTCCTATAACACTTTTTTTTTAGTGTCAATATCACACATACATTGCTATTTCAACCCATAAAGTTAGGGTGCACTGCTATTGGACCCTCTCCCCTAAACATTCTTAGCACTAAACTTCATCTGGATGCCTGCACCATATTGGATGACTGTGCCCATATTTATATTGCTGGCTGCGATATATTGGATCACTGCCCCAATATTTATATTGTTGGCTACGCCATATTGGATGACTGCACCAGTATTTACATTGCTAGTTGTCCTTCCAATTTATATTCCACATCATGTACTGACAGCTGCACAGTCTTGCTATCTCCCTGTTGGAGCTTGAACATGTCACACAGACATAAAATCTGCTCACATTATTCTAAAATGGGCCTATGCATGAGTATTGGCTTCTGATGGAGTGGGTCCTTTAATATATTTTGATAGACATTTAACTAAAAGAATGACCTACGTGGGATGTCTTACAATTCCTCGCCAGTCTCCAAATACCTCTATACTCTTTTCCATATGCTTTTGATCTGCACATTGATGCTGAGTATCAGGTCTGATGTCTGTATGTTTTAGGCATTGGATATGAAATGCCTGACAGCTATTTTCTTTACTAGGTTAAGTTAATGTATGTACTTATTATCAGAGAAAAACAAACAAACACACAGATTCCATAGCTGGAACACTATCAGAGAAGGAAAAAGTGAATTGATTTTATTCATGAAATGATATATATAGCATTTCTAAATGCACACTGTATACAACTATTCACATTTATTTTTCTATCTAATTGCTTAACCTCACAATTACTAACATTAACTATGTTGACTATCAGTTACTAACATTAACTATTTTATTCTGCCTATCAACCACTAACATTGACTATGTTGACATCCCCCCTTAGTGTTAGGGGTTACATAAGATGACTCATATAAAACACTTATTCACTCATATAATGGAAGACATTCACAACAATCCCCCCTAAATGACAACCATCATTTATATTCATGTGACTTCTCTCAATCCTAAAAGACCTCTAAGATAAACAAACTTAATCTCACTTAAAGCCTTGGTTAAAAGATTAGCTATTTGATCCTCTGTCTTGCAATATTGAAGATGAATCCCCTGATGTTGAATGAGATGCCTGATGTAATGGTGATAGACCTCTATGCTTTGTTCTAGCATGAAACATTGGATTCTTGGACAACAAAATGGCACTTTGAATGTCACAGTGAAGTAAGGAAGGCCCTACTTGATGTTGTTTGAGTACTGAAAGAATAGGCCATAACCAAGTTATTTCTTTAGATGCCTCATTTGTTGTTGTATATTTTGCCTCTGTAGTTGATAAAACAATAATAGATTGCTTCTTACTACTACACCATGAAAGTTTGGGTCAAAACCAAGAGAGAAAACATAACCTGTGGTAGATTTTCTGTCATCTACACAACCTACCTGGAATCTGAATCAAAATATCGTACAAGTGACAAGTCTCCAAGAGAGGAATAATAAACACCCATATTCAAAGTCCCCTGTACATATCTCAATATTCTCTTTGTTGCCATCCAATGTGGAACCTTAGGAGAGCTCAAAAACCTTGAAACCACACCTACTGCAAAAGAAATATCTGGTCAAGTGTGAGTCAAGTACATTAGGCTACCAACAAGTTGCTTGTATAAGGTAGGATCAACATCCTTACCTTTCATATCCTTTGTCAACTTCAACCCTGGAGTAAGTGGAGTAGAAACACTTTTACAATCTTCCATTCTAAATTTGCTCAACAAGTCTGTAGCATACTTGGTTTGAGAGAGATCAATTCCATCATCTTTTTTCCATAACTAGATGCCGAGAAAGTAACACAGAAAACCAAGATATGTCATCTCAAATCTATCTTTCAAATTCAACTTCATATCACTAATTTTGTCCATGTCATTTCCTGTGATGATAAGATCATCAACTTAGGGTATAATAATAATTATGCCACCTTCATCAAATTCTTTCACTTACAAATTTGGATCATGAGGACTATTATGGAAGCTTTGAGTCTTGAAATACTCATCAATCTTAACATACCAAGCCCTTGGAGCTTGCTTCAATCCATAGAGAGACTTCCTTAACCTACAAACTAAGTGTTCTTGTCATGAACTTTCAAATCGTTGTGGTTGAGTCATGTAGATCTCTTCATCAATTTATCCATGTAAAAATGCGTTCTTAACATCCATTTGGTGAATATTCCACTTGAAATGAGTTGCCAATGCTATGATTGTCCTAACAATACTGATCTTTGCTAAATTGGAGAAAAAGTTTCTATGTAGTCAATTCCCTCCTTTTGTGAGTACCCTTTGGTCACTAATCTTGCCTTGTGCTTTTCAATGCTTCCATCAGAATTGAACTTAGTTTTATATAGCCATTTATTGTTGACCACAGTCTTGCCCTTAGGTTCTACCAATTCCCAAGTTTTATTCTTTATCAAAGAATCACATTCATTTTGCACAACCTGTTCCCATTCATGTTTTCCCTTAGCCTCATCATAGGTTTGAGGATAATTAGTCTTCATTATGGTGGTCATTAGGGCATAATTAACTTGTTGGGTCCTTTGATAAATTTCTTGAAGACTCTTGGTCCTTTGAGGAGGACTAGATTCTTCAATTGTATTGGAAGTTGCCTTTGAACTTTCACTAGTTTTAAAGGTATTATGGGATTCATCATTGGTTATGTCCACTTGTGGAATAGGAGAGGATTTTATCATATCCTCAAACCCTTCATTAAACTTGACATCCCTACTTGTGAACAAATCTTCCACACTAGGATCATACAACCTATATCCTTTCTTTTGATCATCATAGCCAACAAAGATGCACTTCACACTCTTTTTATCAATTTTTTTCTCTAATCTCATCAGGTATGTGAGCAAATGCTTCACATACAAATACTCTAAAATACTTAACATTTGGTTTCTTATCATTCCATGCTTCCTTAGGAGTGATTTTCTCCAAACAAGTTGTAGGAGATCTATTCAATACATGAGATGCAGTATTGACAGCCTCAGCCCAAAGAAACAAAAGAAGATCCTTGGATTGTAGCATGCATAGTGTCATTTCTACTAAGGTCATATTCTTCCTTTCAACTACACCATTTTGTTGAGGAGTATATCTGTTAGACATTTCTCTCTTGATCCCATGATGTTCACAAAAATATTTGAATTCAAGTTATTGACATATTCTCCACCATTGTCTGTTCTTATTCGCTTGATCCTATTCCCACTTTGTTTTTCCACAAATATACTTAAATAAACATTTCAAATTTGTCAAACACTTCATTCTTTTGCTTAAGGAAGTAGTCCCAAACCTTCCCTAAAAAATCTTCAATAAATGTTAAAATGTACCTAGCTCTTCCCTTTGAAAGGGGATTCATAGGCCCACATAAATCACTATGGACAAGCTTGAAAGAGATTTACTTGCCCTCCATGTAGACCTTTCAAACTTGTCTCTATGTTGTTTTCCAACCATGCATCCTATACACACATTTGTGTTTACTCTTATCTAAGGAAGTCCATCAACCATATTCATTTTTGAAAGCATACCCAAACTTTGATAATTTAAGTAACCAAATCTTTGATGCCACAACTCACTTGTAGATGAATATGTAGTAATGTATGTTGTCTTATCTACTTATACTAAAAATTTGTAGATACATCACTCTCAACTCCTGTAGCCACAATTTTGAATCCATCATTAATGTTTTTGATTAAACACTTATCTAAGTAGAACTCCACCTTATAACCATGTTGAGTTATTTGACTTACCGAGAGAAGTTTTTTTGTTAACTTAGATACAAGATTCACATTTGTTATTTCCAATTTCTTACCATCATGATCTTTCTTTGGAATTGAACCTAATCCTTCAATTTCATATGAACTATCATCACCAAGAAATATCCTTGCGCCTTTTACTTCTTCTAAAGAACCAAATATTTTTTTATTATAAGTCATATGAACTGGCTAGCCCTTGAATCAATGTACCATGTGTTATTTGAGTTTCCTTGAGCAACTAAAGAGGCTATTAATATATTATGATCACCTTCTTCTTGAGCAAAATTTGATTGTCTTCTTTGATAAAATTTTCTTTGCCCTCTTACATGTGATTTCCCAATACATTGATCACTTTTATGCCCTTCTTCTCCACAATTGTAACATGTGATGGTTTTTTCCCTTTTAAAATTGTCCTTTTGATTTCTCCATTCATTTTGCCCCTTTTGAAAATTATGCCTTTGTTGATTCCATTGCCTTTGATTATTTTTGTGTGGATTCCCTTGATTTTTTTGTCTTTGATTTTGATATGATTTGCCTTGATTGTAATTCTTATATTTGCCTCTAACCATAAATGCTTGAGAACTTTTGTTGGACTCATATGTGAACTTTTTAAGCCTATCTTATTCATTCAACAAAGACCTATAAACTTCCTCTAGTTTTATATGATCAAATTTTCTAGTTAGCTCCAATGTGCGTATGAAATTATGATATTCATCTAGAAGGATTTCAATCGAAAAATCTACAATTACTGAATCTTCATATTCCACCTTCATTATTTCAAGTCGATTTCTCAAATTCTTTATCTATCATTCATGCTATCTACTCCCTTCATTTTCAAATGAGTCAATTGCCTTTTAATATCCATAATTTTTAATTTGCTTGTTCTTTCATACATTGTTTGCAAAGTTTCCCATATTTTCTTTGTTGTTTTCAGATCCTAAACATGAAGCCTAATCCTTGGACTAATTTGCCATAGAACTGTTGCCCATGCATTCATATCCATTTTATCCCATTTGTCATGTTGACTTGCATTTTTAGGTTTATCTTCTATTGCAAATTCCCATAAACCTTTCATTTGTAGAATTAATTCCTTCTCAAATTTCCAATTTGCATAGTTAGAACTATCTAATTTTACACTAACCACAATATTAGAGCTTTCAGATGAAGCCATAGTTGAAAAATAAGCTCCCAAGCACACAAACACAGAGGCTTGAAAAATGAAGCCCCTTCCAATACATACAAGGAAATTTTTGTATTATATTGCCTTGATGTTGGTCTTCTTATGAACCAAACAATCAAACACTTTATAAAAAAATTTGTAGCTTACAAAAATGAGAGAGTTACATCTAACTCTTAATTTCAAAAAAAAAAAAAAAAAATATCAAATATTACAATGCAACAACAATTTCTTCACCTTTCTTTTCTTTATAAATTTTATGAATACTTCACACTAGGTATGTGAAAACACACCAAAAGAGAATAAAAATTCTTATAAAATAAATTAAATGTCACAGGAAAAGTGGTGGGAGGCAAACCACATTAATTTTAGAACTTTCCCTTAGACTTCATAAAAACTTTCGACTTGAAGACCCTTCGAAAGGATAGTACTCATTTCACATCGAATAACTTAAATGTAATAAAGTAGACATAATGTGCCAAACTATAAAAGGACTTTCCCAAACTAATGTGCCAAAGCTGATTTTGAAGGAATAAATGATATTCACATCACCATGGGATGTCTTTACGGGCAAGGAACCATAGGCGGCAAATGGCCTTCGTAACAAATAGCAACCCTTTGCATTCACTGTAGAAGATCCGATCTGGAGAAGCGGCTGCAAACTGTATAATAGGTTTTGCCGCCTTGTTTCTGGTTTAGGCTATGTGCGGTTCCGGGTCCCATAGGCTGCTGTGCCCTCTGGACGTTATTAAAATCTTTCATTCATTCAAGATCCACCATCACAAATCAGCAACACTCACATGGACTGCTTCCTTTGAACGCCTCCTCTATCCACAGTTAAATATCATTTATTTCAATGGTCAAACAATCAATAGTAATTTTACACCTCATTCACAATAAAAAGTGCTAAATATTTGTCCTATTTTTATTTGCCAAAATTGACCTTTGACTGTTGAAGTGGATGACATTTAAGAATAGCCCAAACAAACAGGTGCCATGTGGCTGTGAATGAAACAGATGGTGCTAATGGAGTTCAAAATTAATGACTTATTCTCCTTCCTCACGTTGCTCTTCTTCAAACAAAATGACCTCTGCATCTTTTCACTTGTTACTGGACTGCAACCTCACATCTTGTAACTCGCCCCCTCCAAAAACTGCTCATAACACACAAGGAAGACTTCTTCACATACCTCAACGATGCTCGTACAAAAGAAAGATTTAGAGAATGGCTTCCCAACTCACAGCCTATGCAGCCGACACTATAACCTCACAACGATTAACATTAATTATGTTGACTATCAACTACTAACATTAACTATCTTACCCTGCCTATCAACTACTAACATTAACTATGTTGACACTTGTAAAATCCTCCATATTGCATTTGAATATATGAATAGTCACACCTTTAGTTCCTTCTGATTTATGGTGAGGAAAATGAGAAAAGTCACAATTTATTCTATGAACGAAGAGATTATTCTGCCTATGTTGTTTTGCCATCAATTAACGACCATCATCAGTGAATGCTAACAAACAGATTTTTGATCTTATGTGAGCATCTGTTTTATTATTGTTGATGCACAATAATCTTTAGTTTTGATTCTGTAATCTAATGGGTCTTTTATATGGAATTTTCTATTTGATTTGATTACTTTTTTATTCATTCTTCTATGTTTAATGCTATCAAGCTCCAAGCTTCACGGATAAATACATAAAGAGAATGAAGGCAATCAAATCAAGGATCCAAAAGTTATCAGTCATTTGCATAGAGAATTCAATGGAGGAAGAGCAGTTTTTGAAATTATTGTCAGCCTGTTATGTTCTTTATATAGCTATGTAGGGGAAAAAGGGTTCCATCCTGATCGATGTATCCTGGTCCTCGTAACGGTTGTAAGTTAGTAACAAAGTTCCATTTTGAGAAGATTATAGAATTCTACTTTTTCTCCCAAGAGAATTATATCTTATGTAACCCATTATTTTTAAATATGAATATTGACCTTTAGTAATAAATGTGTGTGTAAGGGTAAAATGCTGATCAATCAGATGAATTATATAAGACCCAAATATCAACAGAATAGGAGATAACAAGAAAGATTAAACGAAAATAGCAATGAATAACACAAAGCAAACCTTCCTTGAAATCGATGCTTCTGTTGTTTGCCTATTACAACCGTCCTTTTGCAAATGAAGTGAGCCCTCAGAGAGTGCACTCTTTTAAGCTGTGTTCGAGGAAGTCGATGGTAAATGGCTATGGTGATATGCAATGAAGATGAGCTTCAAGGCAAGTATGTGATCTCAAGCTTGTGGATGGTAAAAGGGTGCCAAAGGTGCGCTGGTGATATTTCTGCAGAGTAACGATGTCAAAAGCCTGGATGATTAGAATGAAGGGATGAAGCTTCATTTATAGACTTGGAAGAATGGGAATCAACGGTTGAGAGGAGATATGAAGATCAACGGCTGAGGATGGTTGAGGAATGTGCAATCAGTAGAAATGTGACAAGTGTCCCAGCTCCATCATGAAAGAGAGGATGTGACAAAATTGATTAAAGAGTTAACTCCATTGACTGATCAGTTAACAAACTTGATTGATCAGTTAGAAGAGTGGATTATGGAACTGACTGAATTGATTGAGGGATTGACTCAATTGACAGGTTAGTTAACACTTTTGATTGATTAGTTAACTAACCTCTGATTTGAGAAGAAATAGGCCATGTGGGTGAGGGAAAATATGGTAATTAAATATTAAATATATTTAATTACATGTGCAACCTGATGAGGTGGACAAAGTGAGGTGGAAAAGGTGAGGTGTAAAGGTGAGGTGGATTTTTGAATTTAGAACTTAGGATAGAGGAATTTGGATTAATTAAATAATTTATGATTATTTAATCATGTAGGACATTTAGAAGAATTTTAATTAAATAAATTGAATTTATTTAATTATAGAACAGTGAATCGATTAAATAAATTTAGAATATTTATTTAATTGGTAGAAGAATGGAATAAATATTTAGAATATTTATTTAGGATG
Source organism: Cunninghamia lanceolata (assembly GCA_027924645.1). Classification (NCBI taxonomy): domain Eukaryota; kingdom Viridiplantae; phylum Streptophyta; class Pinopsida; order Cupressales; family Cupressaceae; genus Cunninghamia; species Cunninghamia lanceolata. Next base: position 1,660,579 of record BSBN01000197.1, read on the forward strand.
ATTTGTGTCATTTTTAGGCCTATACATTTTGCCCCTCTTTGATGCAATGCTATTTATAGCGTTGTTTCAAAGAAGTCGATAATCTAATAGTGATACATGCCCCAGTTTGCCCCTAGTACAAGCTTACTGACGATAGGTTGCCCCCTCGGGAGATTGGACAGGAAAAGGGCGAAAGAATCAGAGACGGACAATCTCACGAAGACGAAGGGGTTAGGATAAGCAAGAGGAAAAAGGACGCATTTCAGGGAAACGGGAAGAAAACTGGAGGAAAAACGGGCACGGGAAGTAGTCGCAGTCATCACCTAGCCAGAATTAGGGTTTGGAGGCTATAAATAGGAGCTGGGTCCACAAGAATAGTCATTTGTACACTTGTTTGATCTGGATTGGATTGAGAGAGCTTAGAGCAAACTTAGAGCAGCATGGCAGCCAGAGCAGCAGACATTCCACACGAGGAGCATCGATTCGAGCGAGTCCGTCGATTCAAGCGGCCAGCAGAGGCAGGACCCCCGATATGTGCTTCGAAAAATTTCTCCTAGGGTCGATTTAGGGTGTCATAAATGCATGTAGAAAATTGGTCAAACATATGCGCCGAAATGCAAAACGGCGCATATGCTGCGTGAAGCGGCGCTTTTGTCATTGCGTGGCGCATATGTGCATTGTAGCTGCGCTTTTATAATTAGGCGGCGCATGTGTATTTAAGCAGCGCATATGTCGAAAGTAGTAGCGCATGCGTGAAAGCCGTGCATATGCTGAATCTAGCGGCGCTTTCGTAATATGGCGGCGCATATGCCGACTGTTGTGGCGCATGTGCTGAATCGGCACATATGTGCATAGTAGCGGCGCATCTGTGTTTAGCGGCGCATATGCTGATTTTAGCGGCGCATACATCAAGAAACGACGCTTTTACCACCTGTAGTGGCGCATTTGCTAGGGATAGCAAATTACTTAACCAAATTGATTCGATTAACGTCCTGATTGACGCAGGAATCGATGAGCTATCTCCGAGATTGCAGGAATCTAGTTAAGAGATGTAGTGTGTTGTTTTGATCAATTTGAGATGCTAAGTTGAATTGATATAGTTCAGTAGATATGTTGAGTATGGTATATGCCATTTGAGACTGACGCGTTGCCTTGCTTGCTTGCAGGAGGATATTCGAGACACACTGCAGTTGAGGGAGACGTTTCCCATGCCCCTATTGCAGAGATACATGCTGACAGAGACTGACAGAGTGGCGCTTGATGCCATGGGTTTGGACTATGTTTGCTTCATGCCCGAGGTGCGGGCGAACCGTGGACTGCTGACAGCCGCTGTGGAGAGATTTCATAGCGAGGATGGGACCTTTCACTTTCCTACTGGAGAGATGACTGTGACGTTGGAGGACGTCTACCGGATACTGCACTTACCCGTGGTAGGTGAGTTAGTAGAGTATGATGCACAGCGGGATGCGGGACTCGCTGAGTGCCAGCGAGTGTTCGATGATCCCGAGCTGGTTGGATAGGTCATCCCATGGCACGATATATACAACTGCTATGACTACTTCCCTGGGATTGTGGCTGGATTGATCGGGGGCGTTGTATGCCCAGACAAGAGATCGCATGGGTTCCCCATTGGATGGGGCAGGATCATGGAGCGGATGCTGACTGAGGGCACCCAATATGCATGGGGAGTCTGTGTACTAGCCCATTTATACCACGACATGCATCAGGTGGTGTACCATCGCAGCACAAGTCTATTAGCTGGGGTACTACTGCTATAGTTTTGGCTGTGGGAGCACATAGCGGTGACTAGGCTGATATGTGTCTTTGCGAGGCAGCGAGGAGAGCCATACAGTTATGGCTATGTAGGAGTGATTTCCCAGCACAGGCTGGGGAAGTTAGAGTATTGGAGGCACACCTTGGATGGGGTAGATGTGGTCGTTTGGCGACCATATCTGGATTGCGAGCCCTGGGACGACGAGGGAGATGAGCTGCTGTATTGCTTTCAGACCAAGTGGCTGATAAGCCGTACACGACATATACTGGAGAGGCAGATGGTGGGCCGAGTTTTGAGACAGTTCGGCAGGAGGTAGGGTATGCCACAGGGACAGGCGCTCTTTGCGCGGACACATGCAGAGAGGGTCCGATGGGGGCCGATGGCTTCGTATGAGGAGGCCCTGGCAGAGTTCAAGCAGACTCCCTATGTGGCATGGGATATGAGGACAGAGATAGTGGATGCAGGGGTGACACAGGATTATGAGGATTGGATGACTGCCCATCCTTTCCCAAGATATTCAGGACTCGGCATGCTGGTGCCTCATATTGACGAGGCAGACTCAGAGGAGGAGGGACAGGTTGGCCCAGGTCGGAGGGGAGCTAGAGGAGGACGAGGACGAGGAGGACAGGGTGGTAGAGCCGGAGAGAGGTCGAGACAGCGGAGGAGGTTAGGTCAGGCTGAGCAGGCAGTGCCAGGACAGGTGGCACAGCAGCAGATACCTCAGCAGGCGCAGATGCCGCCACCCTAGCAGGTACCACAGCAGCAGGTGCCCCAGCCACAGGGGCCAGGACAGGCAGAGGCAGCACAGGGGCCAGAGCAGACAGAGGTGCATGAGAGGGCCATAGCCAGCCTGAGGGGACAGGTGCGAGCGCTGCAGGCACAACTGAGGAGGGCTAATGGCAGGCGAGAGACAGATGCAGCAATTATTGCTGGGTTGACTCGCGAGAGAGACATGGCAGATGCACGATTACGTATTATCCGTGTAGAGCGGGACACTGCTGTGGCCGCCATGGGGACAGACGCAGCAAGTTCATTTTTGGTTGGGCAGGTGCAGCAGGCATAGGCACAGGTAGGCCAGTTGCAGATGCAGTTGGCACAGGTACAGGCAGAGCTTGCCAGAGCACAGTCACAGGCTCAGTACTACCGAGGTTTATACCATGGTGCCGTGGCATTGAGTCAGAGGGCGGGGAGCTTCATGAGTCAGTCTGGGGCTACTCATAAAGCAGGTCCATCACAGTTAGGGGCTTTCGTGATGGGTCCCCAACAGTCAGGAGCTGGCAGTGGTGGCCCACAGCAGCAGGGATAGACACCGACCAGATTTTGTACATTTTGGGACATGTATCACCGTCCGTTTGGATGTATATTGTATATGACACTTTGATTTTTGAGAGAGATGGTGATATTGTACATTTGGACCTGTTAGCACTTATTTTGACCTGGGGTGATTTGTCATGATCAGGAGGTTTCCTCATCTGAAGCCTTCATCTTCTTGCCTAATTTTTTCTAAGTGTTGGACCTCCTCAGCGTTTTTCAGCTGCAGCATCATATTTTTCTGAGGAGGAGGTCGTCATCATCATCTTGTCTTCGATGATGATCTTCATCAGCATGTTCTTCGTCGGCTTGTTTTTTCTCATCGTCATCATCATATTTCAACTGTCGGGTGATGTTTGCTTATTATCCTGATGATACTGGTGAGCTACAGTGCGCCCTCAGTTGCTTGCGGGGGTGATCTTTTCAAGTATCCGGTGATCTTCCGAATATCACCTTGCTCAAGCATGATGATGATGTTGCCCCGATATCCTGAAGAGGTTATTCTCTAAGTGTTCGACCTAACTTGTTTTTTCCTAAGGGTCGTCATCATCATGATATTTCCAGTTATCATCCTGCTGCTTGTGGAGGTCATCATATTTTCTGCCTTCATGATATTTCGCCAGGGTGATATTTTTATCATCGGGTGATCTTGGTTATGATCATCCTGATGATGTTGTTGAAGAGTTCTAAGTGCGACCCGATATTCACTAGGGTCATCATATTTTGGAACGTCAGGATGATCTTATTCAATATCATCCTGATGATGTTGTATCACTTCTTGTTCTTTGTTTCTCATCCTGATGATGCTGACGTCATCCGTATATCAGAGTGATATTTTTCTTTCTGCCTATCTGCATCATGATATTTCCGAAGGAGGGGGTGATATTTTCATATCACCCGGATATATGTTTTGTTCGAGCATCATGATGATGCTGATATCAAGGAGATATCCGCCTGCCGGCTTCGCGCATTATCTACTGGGGGTGATCTTTTCAAGCAGCATCATCATATTCAGTTATCGCCCCGATTTTATAGTGGAGCTACAGTGCAACCTGATGTTTGAACGTCAGGAGGATATTTCCAAATATCCGGTTGTCTTCCGAATATCATGATGATGTTAATATGATGATGACGTCATCAAGGTCCGCGGGGGTCATATTTCTAACAACTGATCATCTTGAAGAGACCTCCTGATATTTGCAAACATGATGATGACGTCATCCGGATATGCGAGTTGGTGCACAGTAGGCAGATATGATGATGACGTCAGCAGGATATGATGATGACGTCATCAGGATGTTCATCGGCCAGACTTTTGGAATAAGCTCAGCAGGAGGATGTTCCTCCGATGGATCAGGTTGTGCCGATTATCATGAAGGTTACATTTCAGTATCATGATGACGTCAGGGTGATATTTCGAGCAACAGGATATCATGCTGCTGGGGGATGATGATGATGAGGTCCATACTAGTGTCGTCAGGAGCAAAAGCACCGACATGATATATGCTCATGACCTAGTATATAAAGTGTTATTGAGGTCATCGCGGGGTGCATGTGGGATATTGATATCCTGCATTTTCAAATATCATGATGATGAGCCTCGGCGGGAAATGGTTGCGATTGCAGATTTGATGATCTTCCCAAGGCCGCGGGTTGGTGCGCCATTAATGGCGATTGTTACAGAGGTATGGGCGATGGCGTGGGTCGATCTTGTACCCGACTGAAGATGTACATCAGCGGATGGTGGCGCAGGGCTCGAGAAATCTTCCTGTCTCCTCCCCTACCTGCTGCATTCAAGTTTGGGCGCCAATCCGGTTGTGTTTGAGCGCCATTTTCATGATACTGTGTATCTGGCGAAATTTTGGTCAACATTGTAATTAATTGCTGAGCACCTACCTGGCTGTTATAAGCAGGTTGTGTTGTTCATTTGGGGGTTGTTGAAAGTTGATGATTTTGGCTCTGTAATGCATAACAAGCTGATCTGGTTGCTCTGTACAGCTTACCTGTGAGTTTATGTATCTCTTGTTGTCTGTTTTTGGCATGAACCTACTGATTTCATGATTAAACTTATATGAGAAATGTTGTTTGGCATGTGTTGTGTTAATTTTGTCTCCAGTATTGCATGTATTCTTCTTCTGAATCTGGATGTTTGGTAATGTTTAGATTCTAGAACATAGAATTCCTATGTTGACTGTCTGATCTTCTAACTTCTACTCAAGGGGTAGATTAAACTGTTTTCAGGTTGAACATTGGGAGGGATATACTGCAGTAGGGATACCATAAGTAGAGATAACCTAACACTTTGTATTGGGAGATGCCTGTAAGACAGGTATCACACATATCCCCTTGAAATCCAGTTTTAGTTGTTCATGCTGATCATTCACAGGTGTATGTCTACTGACTCCAGGCCCTGGATAGGCACCAATCATGCTTTGTTTTGTGTTATAACCATATCTAGCTTTGCATCCATACTTAAACTCCAAAGCAAAATCTAAAACCAACATTAGGACATTAGAGTTAGTTTAGGATCCTCAGTCCTCTGTCTACAACTGCTAATAGGCCCAAAGCTAGCCCCTTTGCTCTTATCTTTCAGTTTTGGTCTACTTACAGGAGGACTATCTGCTTTCTGTCAGCATCCCAGCCTTGTATGCATATCCTCATGGATGTTGAATAGGGAATACCCCCCTAGGTCTTGCAGAGCCTGAAGAAGAAGAGGAGATAAAATATAGAGTCTATCTCCTATACTGTTGACCCCCTGGCCCAGAGATCCTGTTGATCACTGATGGCTACCTTGTAGGGAAATCTGGGAATAAGCATCCAGTCTGGGAAAAAGTCAACAGAAATTGGCGACTCTGCTGGGGATTGAGAAGTAAAAGTACTATCTAACCATCTCCAGTAATATATATGTGACCCATCTGAGTCAGCAACAGTAATCTACTCCGCTGGGGAACCTTGTGAAAGAACCCTAGTTTTCAGAAGAAAACAGTTCCTAGAAATAGGTGGCGACTCCGAAGTAATCTCCCAACCGGTCACAGTAAATTTATATGCAGGGGAGAAGATCCCAACAAAATCCTCTATTTGAAGAGTTACCATTAACAAAAAGAATGATGTATAGAAGAAAGGGAACTGTCTCAGCTAGTCATGAGAGCTCCCCCAGAAAAAGTGATGAGGTACAAGATAACCCTAGGCCATCAGGACAGCATGCTCCTTATTTTTCAAGTGCAGAAGCTGATATCCAAGGTGCATATGAGAGGCAACAGGGTGGTAGTATGAGAATGAGGTCAGAGGTGTTCCAAGAACGCCCTTTTCTAGACCCAAGTGAAAGGTTTGAAGAGGCAGAGTCTCTAAGGGATGATGAAGATGATGACCCAAATGGCATGAGACCATCTACCTCCAGACCTAAGGATGAACAATTGGCTGAAGAAATCAAAAGCCTAAGAGCAGAACTAGAATACCTACAAGCCATGAAAATCAGAGATGATATACAGCAGAAAGTGCAAGCCTTGAGAACTGCCCAAAATAATTCAGTTCCTACTCTAGAAAATGCAAATATGCAAAGACATCAGCAAAGATATGAAATGCAACATCAGCATCATGATGACAGACAATATGTGAATGATGCTAGGATACCACTAAACCATGCAGGAAACCAGAATGCAAACAGAAATGTTAATGTCAATCAGCCAAACAGACAGCCCATGCAGTTAGATAGATTCAGGCAGCTGGTGTTTGATGGTATTCCTGGGTATCCTAACCCCATTGACAAGCATCTGAGGCTGCAAGTGCCTAAGTTTTCAGGAAACAATACAGTGTCAGGAGAAGATCATCTAAAGGCCTTTCAAAATGTTATGGATAATTTTGAGGTTGAGCATGAGGATGTTTTCATGAAGTCATTCATGCAATCCTTAATAGATGAGGCAAGAGAATGGTACAGGAATCTGCCTGACCGGAGCATATCATCGTGGGATGATTTTAAGAGGATATTCAAGGAGCAATATGGTGATAAAACTGACCCTAGCTTCTTTGTAAATGAGTTCACCAGCATCACCAAAGGGTCAAATGAACAGGTTGCAGAGTTTAATGCAAGATTTACTAAAGTGTTGAACAAACTGCCACATCACATGAGGCCAAATGAACCAATGTGCATAATTTTGTACATCAATGCCTTTGATGCAAAGACTGCATATGGATTAAGAGATAAAGGTCCTGCCACTCTCAGGGATGCTTTCAGAATTGCAGTAAATATTGAAAACAATAGGAAAGCATCAGGCAAGACAAATAGAAGGGATGATGTAAAAATTCTGCAGAATCCAAACAAGCCTCAGAACACTCAAGGTAGTACATCTGCTCCTGAAGATAAGATAGACAAACTGGCAAATGTTGTTAAGGACCTGAGCTATAGATTAGCTAGAAGTGAAAAAGGGATGGGTCCTGATAGGCAAGTCTATCAAAGGCAGGAAAAGAGGCCATCATTACATGATATGCCTTATAACACCAATTGGCATGATGGTAAGCCTGTATATCCACGTAACAACACAAATCAGAGGGCTCAACATGCCAAGGAAACTCCTGATCCCCTGAAGAAAACTATAAATATTGCTGATGATGCTCCGTGGTGTATAATCTGTCAGATGCCACATTCACAGTCACAGTGCATGATTGCCCAATCCCTGTATGATAATGCTACATCTTGTAATGAATGCAATGAGCCACATCATGTGCAGGATGATGATGTTAACATGATGTCCATAGGCAATGGATATACTCTGTATGATGCTGATGAGAAGACAGATCATCAGGTACAGGCCTGCCAACAGTCCCCATATGATGAAGATAATGAAGATAACTATGTGTATGCTCAGAACTCACACAATTTTCTGAGTAACCTACAACGACCTTCTGATGAGGAAATCAGAGCTTTCACAGCTGCAGCAGTTGCTCAGGTCAAAAGCAACTACAACCTCAGAGGTAGAAATCAGGTTGGCAGCCCACATCAGCCAGAGGATGTTTCTGCAGGTCAGCTGATGCATGGTCATAAAGGAACTGAACCACAAAAGAGGCAGTGGGTAAATAACAAACAGAACTTTAGATACAGAGCAGGTCCTGAATCTCAAGGACCAGAACACAAAACCCCTCAGGCTGAAGATCAAAGTAGAGGTTCCCAAGACAAGAATGATGATCAGGGAACTATGAAAATGAAAGCTAAATCAGCTCAGGATAAAAGCAAGAATGTGGAGCAAGCTACAACTGTTGTACAAAACTGTGCTCCATTTGATATAGCCGAGATCCTCTCTCAGGTAAAGGTCTCTGTTCCACTTATGGAACTCATGAAAGTGGAAGAGATCAAGAATAGGACAATATCCCTAATCTCAGGGGTACCTTTTCAAGCTAAGCAAGATGATCAGACCCAGGGTGAGAAACATGTCATGTGTAATGAAGAAGATGAGACTCCTGAAGTCTATTTAGGAATGACCATGACAAAGTGTCCTTCACAGGTGGAACCATTTTATGTTTCCCTGGTTATAAATGGTAAAATAATTAGAAATTGTATGCTTGACTCTGGAGCATCCACAAATGTCATGCCTTTGGCTATCATGCAGCAAACTGGATTAAAAATTGACAAGGCATGTGGGAAGTGTTATGCTATGGATGCCAGAGAGGTACCAGTTATTGGAATCATGAAGGATGTAGATTTCAAACTGGCAGCATTTCCTGAAAAGAAATACAAGATGAATATAACAGTGGTTGACATCAAGCCACAGTATGGTATGCTGCTGTCAAGAAGATGGGCAGCACTAATTGGTGGAAGTATGCAGCTGGACCTGTCATATGCCATGATTCCAATGAATGGCAGGGATGTCAAGCTAATTAGAGAGCAAAGATCATCAGAGACAGTGGAAGACCAAGAAGCAAATGAACAGATATGCTTTGTAGACACTGACTGTGATAACTTCAAGGTTGTCTCAGATGATGCAGAAGACAAAAAGAAAAATGCCTGTATTGAAGAGCTGGATCAGCAAGGCTTATGGACCATGTTTTTTGATGGAGCTTGTGCAAAAGAAGGCTCTGGAGCTGGAGTTGTTTTCCTGTCTCCAACTGGTAAGCTCCTCAAATCCTCTTTCTTGCTGAGGTTTGATTGCACAAATAATATTGCAGAATATGAGGCTTTACTCTTAGGCCTGAATATTGCTCTCAAACATGGAATTAAAATGTTAAGAGTATTTGGAGATTCTGAGCTGATTGTATCCCAAATCAGAAATAAGTATGCTGCAAAGAATAAAAGACTGAAGCAATACAAGCATGCTGTTTGGGATACTATTGAACTTTTTGATGCATTTTCAATTGGCTGGGTAGAAAGGTCAAAAAATGTTATGGCTGATTTCTTAGCCAATGTTGCAATAAGGCCAGATGACATCACTCTGTCAGGTGTCACAGATGTAGAAGTTAAAATTAGGCCTGCCATACCAGAGAATATATGCAGCTGGCAAGTTTTCAATGATGATAGGGATTTGCTGAAATTTTTGCACTGCATAGATGAATATGAGAACCAACAGATTGATTTCCAAGCTTTTGTAGAGACTGTAAATGGAAAAGAGACTCTTGTGGGAAAAGAGATCATTCAGTTGAAGACTAACAAGATCCCTAGAGGGTTAGTGGCTTTGGAAAGAGCCTTTGACAGTAGAGACAAAATGGTCACAAAGACATCCCCCACAAATAAGGAGGATTTAGAAGAAATAAATTTGGGGACATCTCAGGCCCCTCAGAAGGTATATATTGGCAAACAGCTCAAGCCACACATAAGAAGTATGCTGATTGCATTGCTAAAAAAGTATAAACATGTTTTTGCTTGGTCATATGAGGACCTAAAAGCTTATAGAGAAGACTTATTCCAGCATGAGATCCCACTGAAGCCTGAAGCTAAGCCATTTAGACAGAGGCAAAGGCCTATAAATCCTACCTTAGCTCCCAAGATGCAGGAAGAACTCAAAAGGCTCAGGGAGGCTGGAATAATTGTGCCAATCAGACATTCAACTTGGGTGTCTAACCTTGTCCCAGTCAGAAAAAAGAATGGTGATATTAGGCTTTGTGTTGATTTCAGGAACTTGAATGTATCCTCTTTGAAGGATAACTATCCACTGCCTAATATGGAGGCTATGTTGCAGAGAGTGACTGGTTGTGAACTCCTATCCATGATGGATGGATTTTCAGGATATAATCAGGTAAAGGTGAAAGAATCAGAACAGTATAAGACTGCCTTTACCACTCCATGGGGGACATATGTGTATGTTAGAATGCCATTTGGACTAACAAATGCAGGTGCTACATTTCAAAGAGCAATGGATGTTGCTTTTGCAGGGCTGATTGATTCAATCCTGGCAGTATATCAGGATGACCTGACTGCTTACTCAAAGAAAGAGGAGCAGCATTGTATGCATCTGGAGCAGATCTTCATAAGAGCACTAGAATATGGTATTTCTTTAAACCCAAAGAAGTGTGCCTTTGGAGTAGTTGAAGGAAAGCTTCTGGGACACATTGTTTCCAAGGATGGAGTCAGGATAGATCCAGAGAGAGTGGCAGCTATTGACAGGATTCAAATGCCAAAAACTGTGAAAGGAGTTCAGTCCTTCTTTGGACAGATAAACTTTGTTAGAAGATTTGTTCCCAACTTTGCAGAAACTACAAGGAACATTTCCAAGATGATGAAGAAGGATGCAACTGTCAACTGGGAAAGGGAAGCAGCAGAATCATTTCAGAATATCAAAGAGGCAATTAAGATGGCCCCTGTTCTCAAATCTCCTGATTTTTCTAGGCCATTCCAAGTGTTCTCATTTGCTTCCTTTCATACTGTAGCTGCATGTTTGTTGCAGAAAAATGAAGATGGTTTTGAACAGCCCATCGCCTTCTTCAGTATGTCCCTGCAGGCCTCTGAATTGAAGTATGACATTATGGAAAAGCAGGCATATGCACTAGTTAGAGCCATCAAAAGTTTCAGACCATACTTGGTAGGGTCATATATAGTTGCATATGTACCTCATGCTGCAGTCAAAGACATATTCACTCAGCAGGAGGTGACTGGAAGAAGGTGCAGATGGATAAACAAACTGCAGGAATTCAACATAGACATACAAGTTACTAAGTTGATAAGAGGACAAGGACTAGCCAAGATGATGGCACAGTCAAACTTGGAAGCATGCCAAGTTAATGCAGTCCAAGATGAGAATGTAAGTGCATCAGGATCTGAATGGTACAAGGATATTGTCTATTATTTGCAAAATCTGAATTGTCCTTCCCATTTCAGTGACAATCAAAAGAGGACTCTGAAGCTACATGCAATCAGGTATGTCATTGTTCAAGGTGAGCTGTACTGGAAAAATCCTGATGGTGTGCTGCTGAGATGTGTGGATAAGAACATGGCTAACAATATTTTGATTGACATGCATAAAGGATTGTGTGGTGGCCATTATACTGCCCAAACAACAGCTCATAAAATTCTCAGGGCAGGATACTGGTGGCCCACTCTCTTTTCAGATGCACAGAGGTTAGTAAGAAAATGTGACCCTTGCCAGAGATTCTCAGGAAAGCTGAAATATAATGGTGCTTTGCCCCTCAGAACTGTACCTGTGGATGCTCCATTCCAGCAGTGGGGAATTGACTTTATAGGGGAAATTGCAGACAAATCAAGTGGGGGACACAGTTGGATTTTGGTGGCAACTGACTACTTTACCAAATGGATTGAGGCCATTCCAACTAAAAGAGCTACAAGTAAGGTGGTGACAGACTTCATACTAGAGAACATCATCATCAGGTTTGGAGTACCATTTAAGATTATCACTGATAATGCTATGTGCTTCAGATCAGGTGAATTTGTTAATTTTTGCAACAGGTATGGGATTAATCTGTCATATACATCACCATATCACCCACAAGGAAATGGTCAAGCAGAATCAAGCAATAAGAGCATCATGAAAATTGTCAAGAGGATACTGGACAAGAACAAGAGAGCTTGGGACTCAAAGTTGAATTTAGCAGTATGGGCTGACAGAGTGACTGTGAAAAGGGCTATAGGGAAGTCACCTTTTGAGCTGGTGTATGGTGCATCAGCTAGACTGCCCATAAACAATCTCCTACCAGTTTATAGATTCATTCAGGAAAATGATGAGGACATTGAAGATCCCATGACAGAAAGAGTGAATCAGCTGGTTGCATTGGATGAAGACAGAAGGAGAGCCCACCAGATCAATCTCAAAAGACAACAGGATATGAAATATCAGTTTGACAGGAGAACTACAAAAAGGAGGTTTCAAGTTAATGATCTGGTGCTTATTTGGAATGCTAAGGATCAGGAAAAGGGTAAACATGGTAAATTTCAGCCCTTATGGATGGGCCCATATCAGGTTTGCAATACTCATGGGGAGGATTCTTATTTCCTCCAGGCCCTAGATGGTGAAATTCTGGAATTGCCTGTGCATGGCCAATTCCTTAAGTTCTACTTTGCATGAATATCTGGTTGCTGTGCACATTTGTAAAATATGTATGTAGTGTAAATGCCTTGTACAGCTCGCGTTTTTTGCTTTTTGTCGGGTCTGCCCGGAGATCTGGTTCTCGCTGCAGGTTTTCACCTGCACGTCCCCATTCGGAGCCACTGTTAGCACTTATTTTGACCTGGGGTGATTTGTCATGATCAGGAGGTTTCCTCATCTGAAGCCTTCATCTTCTTGCCTAATTTTTTCTAAGTGTTGGACCTCCTCAGCGTTTTTCAGCTGCAGCATCATATTTTTCTGAGGAGGAGGTCGTCATCATCATCTTGTCTTCGATGATGATCTTCATCAGCATGTTCTTCGTCGGCTTGTTTTTTCTCATCGTCATCATCATATTTCAACTGTCGGGTGATGTTTGCTTATTATCCTGATGATACTGGTGAGCTACAGTGCGCCCTCAGTTGCTTGCGGGGGTGATCTTTTCAAGTATCCGGTGATCTTCCGAATATCACCTTGCTCAAGCATGATGATGATGTTGCCCCGATATCCTGAAGAGGTTATTCTCTAAGTGTTCGACCTAACTTGTTTTTTCCTAAGGGTCGTCATCATCATGATATTTCCAGTTATCATCCTGCTGCTTGTGGAGGTCATCATATTTTCTGCCTTCATGATATTTCGCCGGGGTGATATTTTTATCATCGGGTGATCTTGGTTATGATCATCCTGATGATGTTGTTGAAGAGTTCTAAGTGCGACCCGATATTCACTAGGGTCATCATATTTTGGAACGTCAGGATGATCTTAGTCAATATCATCCTGATGATGTTGTATCACTTCTTGTTCTTTGTTTCTCATCCTGATGATGCTGACGTCATCCGTATATCAGAGTGATATTTTTCTTTCTGCCTATCTGCATCATGATATTTCCGAAGGAGGGGGTGATATTTTCATATCACCCGGATATATGTTTTGTTCGAGCATCATGATGATGCTGATATCAAGGAGATATCCGCCTGCAGGCTTCGCGCATTATCTACTGGGGGTGATCTTTTCAAGCAGCATCATCATATTCAGTTATCGCCCCGATTTTATAGTGGAGCTACAGTGCAACCTGATGTTTGAACGTCAGGAGGATATTTCCAAATATCCGGTTGTCTTCCGAATATCATGATGATGTTAATATGATGATGACGTCATCAAGGTCCGCGGGGGTCATATTTCTAACAACTGATCATCTTGAAGAGACCTCCTGATATTTGCAAACATGATGATGACGTCATCCGGATATGCGAGTTGGTGCACAGTAGGCAGATATGATGATGACGTCAGCAGGATATGATGATGACGTCATCAGGATGTTCATCGGCCAGACTTTTGGAATAAGCTCAGCAGGAGGATGTTCCTCCGATGGATCAAGTTGTGCCGATTATCATGAAGGTTACATTTCAGTATCATGATGACGTCAGGGTGATATTTCGAGCAACAGGATATCATGCTGCTGGGGGATGATGATGATGAGGTCCATACTAGTGTCGTCAGGAGCAAAAGCACCGACATGATATATGCTCATGACCTAGTATATAAAGTGTTATTGAGGTCATCGCGGGGTGCATGTGGGATATTGATATCCTGCATTTTCAAATATCATGATGATGAGCCTCGGCGGGAAATGGTTGCGATTGCAGATTTGATGATCTTCCCAAGGCCGCGGGTTGGTGCGCCATTAATGGCGATTGTTACAGAGGTATGGGCGATGGCGTGGGTCGATCTTGTACCCGACTGAAGATGTACATCAGCGGATGGTGGCGCAGGGCTCGAGAAATCTTCCTGTCTCCTCCCCTACCTGCTGCATTCAAGTTTGGGCGCCAATCCGGTTGTGTTTGAGCGCCATTTTCATGATACTGTGTATCAGGCGAAATTTTGGTCAACATTGTAATTAATTGCTGAGCACCTACCTGGCTGTTATAAGCAGGTTGTGTTGTTCATTTGGGGGTTGTTGAAAGTTGATGATTTTGGCTCTGTAATGCATAACAAGCTGATCTGGTTGCTCTGTACAGCTTACCTGTGAGTTTATGTATCTCTTGTTGTCTGTTTTTGGCATGAACCTACTGATTTCATGATTAAACTTATATGAGAAATGCTGTTTGGCATGTGTTGTGTTAATTTTGTCTCCAGTATTGCATGTATTCTTCTTCTAAATCTGGATGTTTGGTAATGTTTAGATTCTAGAACATAGAATTCCTATGTTGACTGTCTGATCTTCTAACTTCTACTCAAGGGGTAGATTAAACTGTTTTCAGGTTAAACATTGGGAGGGATATACTGCAGTAGGGATACCATAAGTAGAGATAACCTAACACTTTGTATTGGGAGATGCCTGTAAGGCAGGTATCACACATATCCCCTTGAAATCCAGTTTTAGTTGTTCATGCTGATCATTCACAGGTGTATGTCTACTGACTCCAGGCCCTGGATAGGCACCAATCATGCTTTGTTTTGTGTTATAACCATATCTAGCTTTGCATCCATACTTAAACTCCAAAGCAAAATCTAAAACCAACATTAGGACATTAGAGTTAGTTTAGGATCCTCAGTCCTCTGTCTACAACTGCTAATAGGCCCAAAGCTAGCCCCTTTGCTCTTATCTTTCAGTTTTGGTCTACTTACAGGAGGACTATCTGCTTTCTGTCAGCATCCCAGCCTTGTATGCATATCCTCATGGATGTTGAATAGGGAATACCCCCCTAGGTCTTGCAGAGCCTGAAGAAGAAGAGGAGATAAAATATAGAGTCTATCTCCTATACTGTTGACCCCCTGGCCCAGAGATCCTGTTGATCACTGATGGCTACCTTGTAGGGAAATCTGGGAATAAGCATCCAGTCTGGGAAAAAGTCAACAGGACCTTTTATATGATAGTATATATGATGATGCAGCTTTGTGTATCTATTGCATGCGTTACGAGATGATGATTTACTTCTATTGTATGATGTGATGTATGTGTAGAGGTAGATGGTCTATTCGATGCTATATGAGATGCTTTTTGATATGATGCTATATGATGTCTATATGATTTAATGCTTCGAATGTATGCATATGTAATAGGATTTTTGTGATGATGCAGCTTTGTGTATGATGTTATGGGATGTCTATATGATCTAACGTTTCAAATGAATGCAAATGTAATATGATTGCTATGTGATGATGCAGCTTTGTATGCGATGCACTTAGCTATGTTATTTTTTTAGTTTTCTGTTCTTTAAGATGTGATGTAATGCTAATGTGTGGATGACCTAATGCATTGGGTGATGTATTCTACTGACTTAATCACGTTCATAACTAGCCCTACATATGATATGATATGCTTCTATATGCTTTGTTTTTGTGATGTCCAAATGTACTCTATCGACACAAGAATGACATGATAGATAGAAGAATGGTTATGATAGAATGACTTAGAAACTTCATTTGATATTGTTACTCTACATAGTTTGGATAATGAGGATTGCATTGGGATATGGATGCATGGATGTGTATATGGATATAGGATGGATGTTTTGCTTTTTAGAGTGCTTTATTTCATCATTGGGCATTTTATTTTTGGTACATTTTCTGAGATGTAAGTGAATACAAGCATCTTGGTATAATTGAACCGAGATGACCTGAGTATCGCTTACATGGATTGTGGTTTAGCAAGTGAATACAAGAATCTAGTCAAAATTGAATCTAGATGACCTGAGTACTTCTTGCGTTTCAACAAACAAGGATTGCCCCCGTTCATGTTAGACCTTTGATGTCTTCGATGATCTTTTGCCGATCATGTCTTTAGATAAGGCTTCACATTACTAAAGTTTAATCCACAAATAGCAAACAAAGAAAATAATCATGCTCCCATCATAGCATCTCTAGCTTTTTGGCATCCTCGAGTAGCATAGGAAGGTATGATAGCAAAAATCTGGACTCGAATTATTAACCATGTTTCCGATCTACAAAGCATATTTGCGTTGAGATGTGTTTAGTTCTTGCCTTAATTTGCATAAAATCATTTAGAAGACCTTGGGTATTTGCTTTGCATTGGATAGGTTAAGATGCTCACAGTCAAGATTTCTGCTTGAGGCGCGGGTTCTGCTTGCATTTGCTTGTTTGGTGAGAAGATGTTACAATCCTTATTGGGGAGACGGACCCTAAGGGACTGACTTAGTGCCTCGGGGGCTCATTGCTAAATGGCCTTGCCTACGTGACGACGCAGACGCAACGTAGTTCAGGGTAAACCCTAATGGACCATGGATGGACTAGAAGAAAGACGACAAGAATGAAGACAAGAAAGGGGACGAATGGGACCGTGGGAGAAATGGAAGCCTCGGGGGCGCATTAGAAAAATGGCCTTGCCTACGTGACGGTGCAGAGGCAACGTAGTTCACAGACTTGGACCATGGACACTGACAAGAGACCCTATGCTAGGCTCACATTGAGGAGATGGTATGGGACAAAACCTTGGTTGACAAGGCCACAAGGAGAGTATCAAGCCATGATAGGTAACTATCAAGTGTTTATTTGTGGGATAGATATGGGTCGAATGGGGCAAATAGAGAAAGAATGGACTCAAGGTGATTGGATTCCCAAAGATGGAGAAGGCGGTTTATCACAAGTAACGCCTATTTACCAGGTTTTCATCACTTGCTTTTATTTGCATGAGAAGCTAGGAAGTAAACATGACGCCTGTTTGCCAAGTTTTCATCATGATACCTATCCAAGGCGCCTGTTTGCCAGGTTTTCACTAAAGGACGATTTTTTTTGTATGCTTTCTATTTTTTTTTTTTTTTTTGCATTTTCTCTGTTCAACTTTTTTGAATTTTTTTTTTTATTGTGCTCCCTTGCATTGGGGTTCTCCTAGGTATAGAACCGGCGAAGGTACATGCTGTTGATTGGATCATCTAACAACTCACCTTCTGAAGTGGCCAACTGATATGCCCCCGATCCGTAAGCAGCTACAATCACATAGGGTCCAAGCTAGTTAGGCTCGAACTTACCTTTCTTTTCTCTGTCTTGTTGATTGTGAGGGTTCTCTTTTAGAATTAGGTCCCCAACCTTAAAGCATCTTGGGCAAACCTTGTGATTATAGCTTCTAGACATCATCTATTGATATGCTTTAAGATGATCGAAGGCTTTCTGGTGCCTTTCTTCTAGCAGCTCTAGTTCTTGCAACCTGGAGACTCTGTATTCTTCGTCTGAGATGAGACCTTTCAACGACACCCTGAGGGATGGTAGTTCGACCTCAATGGGGAGGATGGCTTCTGAACCATAGACAAGGGCGTAGGGCGTAGCACCTGTGGGAGTGCGTATACTAGTTCTGTAGGCCCATAGAGCGGGATTGAGTTGGACATGCCAATCGCGGTGAGCCTCATTGACAGTCTTCTTTAGGATTTTCAGAATGGTTTTATTCGATGCCTCAGCTTGGCCGTTACCTTGGGGGTAGTATGGAGTGGAGAAACGATGTTGGATTTTGAAATGCTCACAGAGTTCTTGGACATCCTAATTTTTGAATGGTCTTCCATTATCCGTTATGATGGATGAAGGGATGCCATATCTGCAGATAATGTAATTCAGAATGAAAGAGGAAATTTGCTTTCTTGTGACGGTGGTTAGGGGAACGGCTTCAATCCACTTTGTGAAATACTCAGTGGCGGTAATGATGAATTTGTGGCCGTTGGAAGAGGGTGGATGAATCTTTCCCACAAGGTCAAGTCCCCACTGACAAAAGGGCCAGGGTGTCATTAAAGGTCTCAACTCTTGAGCAGGAGCGTGGATCAGGTTCCCGTGTATTTGGCACTATTTGCACTTTTTGACGAACTGATAGGAATCCATTTCCATGTTTGGCCAGTAATAACCCAAATGCATGAGTTTCTTGGCTAAGGAGGGACCACTGGAGTGTGTTCCGCAGATCCCTTCGTGTACGTCTCGCAAGGCAGTTATGGATTCTTCTTGTTCCAAACAACGGAGCAAAGTACCATCCATACCACGTCGGTAAAGGGTATCGGCTATGATGGTGTAACGAGAGGCTTGTCGGATGAAAGTTTGTTTTTGGTTGGAAGAGAGGGCCAGTGGGAGAATATTGTCCTTGAGGTAAGTATAAGTCTTACTGTACCAAGGTGAATCAGATCCGACTAGGAGACAAATGGAATGGGTTTCAAGGAGATCATAAGCTGGTTGCCAGATGGTTTCCACTAAGAACTCATACCGTGACTCATATTCAGGAATTTATAGAAGAGAGGCTATGGTAGCCATTGCATCCACTGCTTTGTTCTCTATCCTGGGTATTTGTGTGAAGGAGATGGTCCCAAAGTGTTCTTTGAAGTCGTCAACCATCCGTTTGTACGGTATGAGCTTCTCATCTTTGGTTTGATACTCATCGTTGACCTAATTTATGATAAGCTGAGAGTCACCGTAGACATATAGTGCTTGAATTTTCCATTCCGTGGCCATCTTGAGACCAATTACCAAGGCTTCATATTCCGCTATGTTGTTTGTGCATGGAAATAACAATCGGTAGGACTTCGGAATTGTGTCGCCTTGGGGAGTGATAAATAGGATACCTGACCCCGATCCATGATTGGTGTAAGATCTGTCAAAGTAGAGTTTCCAAGGAGGTGTTGACAGAGTGAATAAAGACTCATCAGGAAACTCAAACTGCATTGGCTTGTTGTCTTGTAACGGTGCATCTGCTAGTTGGTCAGCGATGATTTGTCCTTTGATGGCTTTTCTGTCCACATATTCTATATCATATTCACTAAGAAGCATAACCCATTTTGCTAGTCGACCTATGAGAGCTGCTTTGCTAAGAAGATATTTCAGTGGGTCGATCTTGTCAATGAGTTTGACAGGATGTGCCAACATGTAATGTCAGAGTTTTTGTGAAGCAAAAACCACCGCAAGGCATGATCGTTCAACCTGTGAGTATTGCAACTCGTAGCCCACTAAGGTTTGACTGATGTAGTATACAGCTCTCTCCTTGTTCTCGTAGTCTTGCTGTGCTAGAAGGGCCCCAAGAGCAGTGGGTGTAGCAGATATGTAGAGAATTAAATGTTTTCCTTAGATCGGAGGCATGAGTATGGGAGGATTCATAAGGTACTCCTTTAGCTTGTTGAATGCCTCTTCGCACCGCTCATCCCATTTAAATGGAATGTTCTTATGTAGGAGGTGGCTAAAAGGTTGGCACTTGTCTGCCAGCTGTGAGATGAACCGACGGATGGCCTGCAGCTTGCCCTGTAGGGATCTTAACTAAGTTAGAGTCTTGGGCGGTGGCATGTCCATTATAGCTTTGACCTTGGCAGGGTCTACCTCTATTCCGTTGGCCGACACGATGAAGCCTAGCAGCTTGCCTGAAGTTACCCCAAACACACATTTCTTCGGGTTCAGTTTGACTTGGAATTGGTCCAACCGTTGAAAGACTTTTTCTAGGACATCTAGGTGTGAGTCCCTTGTGAGAGATTTTACTAAGATATCGTCAACATAGTCCTCCATAGTTACATGCATCATGTCATGGAATATAGTTGTCATGGCCCGCTGATATGTAGCACC
The DNA here is from genome assembly GCA_027924645.1 of Cunninghamia lanceolata. Lineage (NCBI taxonomy): Eukaryota > Viridiplantae > Streptophyta > Pinopsida > Cupressales > Cupressaceae > Cunninghamia > Cunninghamia lanceolata. The sequence goes on from BSBN01000197.1 coordinate 1,680,697, forward strand.
TGCGTTTTTCAGCCCAAAAGGCATGACATTCCAGCAAAAGGTACCCCATGGGCAAGTAAAAGCTGTTTTGTGTTGATCCTCTGGTGCTATTTTGATTTGATTATACCCTGAGAATCCATCCATGAGTGATAGCATTGTATGTCCTGCAGTCAGGTCGACTATGATATCGATGTTTGGCAATGGAAAGTCATCCTTGCGGCATGCTTTGTTTAAGTCTCGAAAATCATTGCATAGTCGAACCCGGCCATCTGGTTTAGACACTAGCACAATATTAGATATCCATTCTGGGTAATCTATGGCTCTAATGAACCCCACATCTAGCAATTTCTTGAGTTCTTTGACCAAAAGGGCTATGTGAGGATGCATCTTTCTCTGCTTCTGCTTTACTGGTTTCACCCTTGGATCTAATGGCAAATGATGTAGAATCAGGTTTGGGTCTAAACCTGGCATGTCAGCATATGACCAAGCAAAGCTGACTCTCTTCTTCTTAAAGAATGGTACAAACCTGGTTTTCTCTGGCGGTGTGAGAGATTTGGCAAAGTGGATAATCTTGGGCTGCTCTTCGGTTCCAATATTCACGGGCTCTGTCGGCTCCACCACAATCTGTGACCTTTCCTGGTACATATCACTAGGGAGAGTGTTAAGCATTCCATCGTCAGGTGCCACAGTTGGGTTTTCACCGTCAGATGCGTCCTTTCTTTTTACTATTTTATGATTTGACACTGCCGCAAGGCAGTTTTCACTGTCAGATCCATTTTTGATCTTGATATTTTTGCGACTGGAAGGCTTGGCACCCTCCCCGAAGTAAGCCACGATATTCAGTTCGATAGCAAAACTAGCGTTATGATCTCCTTTTGGCAAGTGGTCCCTAAGTTCCATATAATCAATGTAAGCATCATCGTTCTGGAACATATCTAATTGGGGGGTTCCTTGCAAATCCCAGTCAATAAGCTCAGGGTGTAAGAGGGGAAGGGAGTCGGATGAGAGACCTGATTCATTGATGGTGTGAATGGAAATGTTATGGGCATTGGCGGGGGTAGTGTTCAGGGTGGTACTTTCTTCCAAGTTGTTTATCGCAATGGAATCTAAACTTTCCTCGAAAGCCATAATCTCAGGGGTGGGCAAATCAGACTCCAGTGGTCTGTCCCGTTGCGTTTGTCCCTCATGGTAGGGGCTAAGAGTTTGGATGGTGTCAACCTCTTTGTCATCGTAGGAGTGCTCTGTTAGCTCGTCCCACTCATACTCATTTGAATCATCTGAATCTGTGTCGCTGTCCACTTGGAGCGTTTGGATTGTCTCCACAAGGCAGGTGTTTTCCTTGGCTTTACCCTTGCCTTTGTATCCTAGGCTACTTGTGTTTCTAGCCGAAGAGGATGAAGAAGGTTGTATAGGTTCAATGATTCCTTCTTTTTTGAGGCCTATGGGGCCTTGTCCTTCGTACCCCATCCTGTGCAAAATAGTCTCACCCCGCCCATATAGTTCTGTAGGGAGTCTAGGCGGTTCTTGGGGTGTGTTTTCTTCTTCAGCATAAAGCCATTGCAGGAGATCTCGCTCCTCTGTTTCATCAGATAAGGTCCCCCATTTTATAAAGGGATTTGCGGGAGTGACAGGAGGAGCAGATGGCTTTGGAAAATGTTTGGGTGGATGTTTGGGTTGGCCAAAAGAGTGAGGAGACAAAGGCATCTTTGCAAGGTTGAGGTTGTGCTCAATGGAGTATTCCCCCATGCCACTTTCTTTTATGGTAAGTTTCAGTGGTTTGGGTCTTGAGGAGGAAGCTTCAGCGGTATGGTCCTATTATGGGGTAGGGGAAATGTAGGCTCTATTGTTGGGTATGACACATTCAGGTTTTGCATGGAAAGAATTGCAGTGCTGGTAGGGGTCGGGGTCGCCTTGAATGGTGACCTGCTTGCCATTGTGCGGGAACTTAATGCATTGATGATAGGTTGAGGGGACAGCCTTCATGGCGTGGATCCATGGTCTCCCTAGTAGAATATTATAAGCAAGCTCCCAATCAAGGACTTGGCACACCACATCTTTAATTACCGGTCCCACTTGAATGGGTAGGACAACTGTTCCTTTTGTGGTTCTTTCTTCCTCGTCATATGCCTTAATGGTAATTTTCCTCCTTGGATCAACTGCTTGTTCGGAGAACCCCAGTGCAAGGACTAGCTTCAATGTGCAAATATTTAAACCGGCACCCCCATCAATAAGAACCCTCTTGATGCGGTGCTTGTGTATGAATGCGACAATGTGCAGAGGGGTGTTGTGGGGTTGAGATACAGAAAGGTCATCTTGCTCAGTAAACGATATGGAATTGGAGGATGTCAGATTGCCTACCATGGTCTGAAACTTTTCTTGGGCCAAATTAGTGGGGACAGTGGTTTCCACTAAGGCTTTCTCAAGAATCTCTTTATGAGAAGGAGATAGACGCAAGAGCTCCAATATAGAGATGTGAGCCGGAGTCTTCTGTAACTGGTCGATGACATTGTACTGGCAGAAATTGGATGAAGACAGTGGCAACCTTGGAGGGGCGGTATTGAGTGTGACCTTACCACTGCGGGTAATTATACTGCAACCATTTCTGTTTGGTCTTGGTTGTTGGTTGGGTGAGATGACATTGACCTGTGGGATTTGCTCGGAAATGCAGTTTATGGTGTAGTCAAATGGCACACTTGCATAGTTGGCATTACTAGTCCCGCTGTTCTGATTTGGCCGGTTGTGATTATTGTTGTTGTCGTTACTGCTGTTGCCGTTGTTGTTGTGGCAATTGGTGCTATTGTTGTTGTAGTTATATGGCCTGTTGTGATTCAGAAGTGGATCTCTGTAGGCTACATGAGTTTCATTGGAGGTATGTTGTTGTGTCCCTCCCTGGTTCTGATCTAGCACATCTTGGATGACATTTTTGAGGTGTATGTAGTTATTAGTTGTATGCCCCCTTCCCCAATGATATTCACAATAGTCTGTGTCCTTCCAGTAGGGAGGTTTGACTATGGGCTCATAGTCACTTGTTGGCGGTATAGAAATTTTGTTGTTGGCCAACAACTTCCTTAGTGCAGACTCTTGAGACTCCCCCAATGGTGTGAATTTTCTCCTTGGATTTGAATTGAACCAAGGTCTGGGCTCCCGAGAAGGTGGTTTGTTGAGTGTACCATTATTTGTTTCTCCCTTTAGAGTGAAGATGGGTTGTTGCTTGGGAGCTGCCGCCTTGGCATCTACTACCCCATCATTGACCACATTTTTGTTCTTGGTCCAAAACTTTGACTTGTCCATTGTGTAATTTGAAGTAGGTGTGTCCTTGTAGAGCTTGATAGTTCCTTTAGTGATCATAGCTTTTTCGATAAATAGGCCCATTTCAATGACTTTGGAGAATGATGTAGGGCATTGTATCTGAATCTGATAGCTAAGATCAGTGTTTAGGTTGTGGACAAACATTTCCAATAGCTGCTTCTCAGGCATATCATAAGAACACTTACTAGCTAGTTGTCTCCATTGTTGTAAGAAGGTGGCGAATGACTCACCACTCTTTTGTTTGGTGTTGCATAGATCTAACATAGATACCTCATGTTCTATGTTGTAAGAGAAGTGCGTTATGAATTTATTGACAAGTTCATCAAAAGTTTTGATTCCTGGTGGGAGGCGCGAGAACCACTCCATAGCTTGACCACCTAAGGATCTTGGGAACAGTCTCATCAAGTAGGTCTCGTTGTGAGCTACTTCTAAACATGCGGCATTGAATTCCTGGATATGATCTCTAGGGTCCCCCTTCCCTTTGTATTTGTCAAACTTTGGGACTCCGAACTGAAAGGGGAAGGGTTTCATGACCAAACTTTTGTCAAAAGGATACAGAGCTATATCTTCCAAAGAGTAGTGCTTGGAACTTGTACCGATCTTAAGGTTGGATATCTCTTGCTTTAGACTTTCGATTTGTTGTCTCATGTCTTCCATAGGAGCATTTTGATCTATGGGTTTCTTGCCTCTATCTTTTGTATCTCTCTCATTTGCATGTGGGACTGTGTCATTCGTGCCCCTCTCATGATCATCACATCTCCGCTCATGATCATTGTCTACATTTTCCATGATGGAGCTTATGTCAAAGTCTGCGGGGAGTTTGACTCCGAGATTAGCAAGATGGTGGAAGTATTTATCGGGGTCTTCAAGGAGCACCCTCTCTACCAGGCGTTGGAATTTTCTATCTTGGATGTGCGCTACTAATTCTTCATGAGAAATTTCTTCGTCACCACCACGTGGTGGGGTGAGGTGATCAGATGCGTCAGCCATTTCAATCTGCTTGTTATACTGGGATCGAGTAAGAACCATGCAAGGTGGGGTGGGATGAAGTGGACTAGGATTAGAAATTTTGGCGAGGTGCCGACTGAGACTGTTGTGAATGGGATACCTAGGACAAGATTTGGACAAAGGATTCTCTCGCTCAATGACTTCAAGTAAGACGGTTGACACAAGATGTTAGCCGCTACTAAGGGTAGTCGATACCAGTCTTATTGTGTAGGGCTTAGTCATTCAACAAGACTACTAGCAAAGGTACGGTGACCTACTAGGCTTACGTGAATTCACTAATGACACGAAAAAAAAGGACGTATGTCGAATTGGTAGGGGACAAACTGACTTTGGGACAAGAGGGATTTGGACAGAAAGTGAATGGGACGAGTGATGAAAGAGAGAGACTTGGGTGAAATAGATGAAGACTGACTGCAAGGTTGAATCTGATCTCAGAAAGTGAAACTAGGCTGAAATGGGTGCTTCAATCAAGTGAAAATATTCTCTCAAATATAGGGCAAGTGCTCACTGTCGCATATGCGCCGAAACAAATGCGCAGCAGAAATGAACAAATGCACCGTAAGTCTAAATATAAGCGCAGCTCTGGTTAAGTACAAATGCGCAGCAACAGTGTGTATATGTGCAACAATAGTATATATGCGCAGCAAGTCGTTACAAAAGCGCAACAAGTCGCTACAAATGCACAGTAGAAAGGAGTACATGCGCAGCTCTAATATTTTTGGCAAAATTTTAGGATTTTTCTTCTGTTTTTGGTATTTTTTTTTTTTGGCTGGAAAAGGTCTTCCTGATCTGATATTATGAATTAACAGCAAGAAAACACAGCAAGCACAAAAAATATTTTGTAGTTTTTCATTGTTTTTGTAGTTTTTTCGACTCTATTTTGGACTAAACTGAACAAAAGCAAGCACAAAAATCCTAGGCAAGAAATGGATTATAAGGGATTTGGGCCACTAGAACAAGAGGTATTTAATGCGGGCAACCGTTCAAGTGGTTACACGTGCGGCGGCACTACTCTCCGTTATGAAGTCTCCCAGCCTCAAAGGGTTGCGCCTGAGAGGGTTTTAGGGGACGTTGGCCGTCGGTGTAACATAACAGCACTTGTTGCAGGAAGTTTTCACCTCAAGCACAATTTATTTTAAGTGGCTTGGTAGGGCTTGGCATTAGCCTGTTACCACTCAGGGTCGTTCCCACTTGGACAAGCGTGCATCCAAGGGTAGGCCCCTCCTAAAGGTTAAACAAATAGAATGACAAGTCTGGCACTCTGATCACCTAGAAGAGGGGAAAGCATAAGCCTATTGTCATTCGCAAGCACAGAATACACTGATTAATCCAACCTAGTTAAAAGTGAAAAACTAAATGGGCTAATCTACTCAAACATAGAACTTTGAAGTGATTTCAGCAAGATAGCATTGGTTGAGTTTTAACCCCAGAAAGCAATGGTGAGTTCAGTTTTAAACCGCGTAGCACGAGATAGTTGACTTTGAAGTTTTGGTCTCACGATATAGCAATAGTTCATTTTAACCTCAAGATCAATGGTGAGTTCAGTTTTAAACCGCGTAGCACGAGATAGTTAACTTTGAAGTTTTGGTCTCATGACATAGCAATAGTTTATTTTAACCTCAAGATCAATGGTGAGTTCAATTTTAAACTTAGATAGCAATAACTTGGAAGGTGTTGCAATGCAAGCAAGAAATAATCCAGTTACTTTCTCCCTAATTAGAGCTAGATGAGGATTTGAATAAACATCAATTTTACTATCTCTGAGAAAGTGAAATGTGAACTATTTAGATGCAACTACATGGAACTAAACCCGAATCTATCTTGCAAAACAGCTCCAGCAAACACCTGCGAAAAGGTTAGCATTAGAAAATTGCCCTAGAAAAGTACTAAAACCTCAATCTATTACAAAAGCGCAGCTTCAGTGATTAGATGCACAGAAATAATCAACAGAAGCGCAACAATAATGAATGCGTCGCAACAGTGTGTAGAAGCACAACAGGAATACACAGAAGCGTAGAAGGAACAAATGCGCAACAATTTTGGTCAAATGCACCATATAAATGAACAGATGCGCAGTGATTGTAAATGTGCAGTAACAGTGTACATATGCGCAGTAAAAAGGAACATATGCGCAATATAATCAAAAGCGTCGTAACAGTGCGCAAAAGCGCAGCGAAAATACACAGATGCACAGAAATGACAGAAGCGCTGTAACAGTCTTTATATGCGCCGCAGAAATATTTAAATGCGCCGAAGTAACCTGTGCATGACTTTGCGTGACCTGTACGGAACCTGCCTTCAAAAAAGCTCAGATTTTGATGAGATAAAGGGGCAAAGGCCCCACGGTGGGTGCCAAAAATGTAAGGGTAAAATGCTGATCAATCAAATGAATTATATAAGACCCAAACATCAACAGAATAGGAGATAACAAGAAAGATTAAACGAAAATAGCAATGAATAACACAAAGCAAACCTTCCTTGAAATCGATGCTTTTGTTGTTTGCCTATTACAACCGTCCTTTTGCAGATGAAGTGAGCCCTCAGAGAGTGCACTCTTTTAAGCTGTGTTCGAGGAAGTCGATGGTAAATGGCTATGGTGATATGCAATGAAGATGAGCTTCAAGGCAAGTATGTGATCTCAAGCTTGTGGATGGTAAAAGGGTGCCAAAGGCGCGCTGGTGATATTTCTGCAGAGTAACAATGTCAAAAGCCTAGATGATTAGAATGGAGGGATGAAGCTTCATTTATTAACTTGGAAGAATGGGAATCAACGGTTGAGAGGAGATATGAAGATCAACGGCTGAGGATGGTTGAGGAATGTGCAACCAGTAGAAATGTGACAAGTGTCCCAGCTCCATCATGAAAGAGGGGATGTGACAAAATTGATTAGAGAGTTAACTCCATTGACTGATCAGTTAACAAACTTGATTGATCAGTTAGAAGAGTGGATTATGGAACTGACTGAATTTATTGAGGGATTGACTCAATTGACAGGTTAGCTAACACTTTTGATTGATTAGTTAACTAACCTCTGATTTGAGAAGAAATAGGCTATGTGGGTGAGGGAAAATATGGTAATTAAATATTAAATATATTTAATTACATGTGCAACCTGATGAGGTGGACAAGGTGAGGTGGAAAAGGTGAGGTGTAAAGGTGAGGTGGATTTTTGAATTTAGAACTTAGGATAGAGGAATTTGGATTAATTAAATAATTTATGATTATTTAATCATGTAGGACATTTAGAAGAATTTTAATTAAATAAATTGAATTTATTTAATTATGGAACAGTGAATCGATTAAATAAATTTAGAATATTTATTTAATTGGTAGAAGAATGGAATAAATATTTAGAATATTTATTTAGGATGATTTGTGTCATTTTTAGGCGTATACAATGTGAAATTAAAATAACAAGAATTATAACTCTAATGATCAAACAACTACAAATTTGTGCCTCGGCAAACATGTTTGGAGGTCACAATTGGGATATGGAGTTCTAGTGTTGGAATGTTCTTGACATATATAGTAAGATGATGGCATAGGGGGCTATCATGGCACCTCAAACTTGGATGGAATGTGATTCTTGCATGGAATAGCAAATGCGATTTTCAAGTGTTAAACCGAATTTTACAATTATTTCCAGCATCCTTCCAAATTGTAAAAATGATTAGTGTAGCCTTTAAACAAGTTCTGATACCATGTCAAAAATTAGGATCATAGACAACTAACCATTATATATACAAAATAGAAAATAAAATAAAAGATGAAGAAAGCACAAAAATAACACATTACACAATATGTAAATGGGGAAAACTCTCAGGTAAAAAAACCCACAAAAGCATCAATCATTATTGAGGAAACTTAAATAATGTTTGTATAAAACAAACATATCAAGAACTTGGATTTCATAGTATCTTCTCCCTCCCCTTCTTTCCATAATGCCTCACATCCATATACAATGCATTATTATATCTCTCATGTAGTCTTGCCTCTAGCACATGATTTCATAGTATCTTCTCCCTCCCCTTCTTTCCATAATGACTCATATCCATATACAATGCATTAATATATCTCTCATGTAGTCTTGCCTCTAGCACATACCAATGTATATGTTACATATTCACCACGTGTTATATGATTTATGATCGTCTATATTTAAAGAAATATAAGGGGTTGGTGAATAGGTCACAACCTTCACCTTATAACCTTTTGGTTATAAATTTAATTAATAAATAAATTATTTATTTATAAATCTAAACTTTATAAATTACCCCTTATTTTATTTTATAAGGATAATACCTTATAAGTTAGAGTCTTATAAATATTATTTAGGAGAACTTACATTAAATGTAATCCCCAAATAAATAGTATGTTCTAACAGTTTTCTCTTCCCATTGTTCTATAAATGGAAAACATTAGGTGGAGGTTTTATATTATGTAGGTGAAGTATTGTTATACTACTATGTTGTTGGGCTAAGGAGTAGAGTGAATTGTATTGATGTAAGAGACCATTTTTTATTAATACAAGCTTGGTGTCTCATTGGTGGTGGTTATTTTTCCCTAAAAGGATTTCTTCATGTACATATCCAACATTATGTGTTGTTGATTTTAATTTGTTGCTATATGTGTTTATCCATGTTATGTTTCAAATTTGATGGTTAATCATATGTAAATATAATCAGTTAGTTGGATCTGTTCACTATTTGATTATGCTTGAACACTACATCTGTTTACTCTATTTTTGAACAAGTTACATTGACTAAATTATGCAAAGTTGATGCCTCCAGCCTAAAGAGTGTACCATGTATGATTCCTTTAGCCATCACCAAATTCTCTCTGGCCAACCTACAATACTTCTCATCAAAGGTATCATGCATTCTAGAATCAATCATCTTAGAAATAGAAATAATTCTTCTTGTTAGACTTGGAATATACAAAACATCAAAGAGTGTATCCACTCTTCCATCCTTGAAGGACACCTTCCTTGACCAACTATATGGAGAGAGCTATTATCACCAAGGAATATTGGAAATAGAAGAGCATATAGATTGTTGGAAATCTAAACCATGATTGCACAATAATAAACACTAAATAATGATTATAATATTAAATTGTTTGAGGTTTTTCAATGTATTGTTCAAATGCTTATAAGGTATTGTATTCCCATAACTTCCCCAAACTTTGTAAACTACCTTATAGGAAACTAACTCCTAATTAATTAAACATTAATGCTAATACCAAGTCACTAAGGTGACTTTATTACAAAATGTGAACCTTAATTTCCCAATCCCCTCTAAGGTTTACATTACAAAAAAAGAAAAATAAAAAAGAATGAAAACACTATAAGATGGATTATTGTAGCATCCTAACTGGAAATTTGTGGAAGTGTTGTCTCCATCAAATCTCCTTGCTCATTCAAAACACCTCAAACTTCTCATGTTTAGGAAAATATTCTAATTGACCATCAAATCTCCTTAGAACACCCCAAACTACTCATATCCAAGCAAATATTTTAGCCGACCACCAAAATGTTGCACATGGTTGTCACTTTTGTTATTGTCAACACTCAATTTAGTAATGGTTACTGATGTTCATGGTTGGTTGTTGATGTTTATGGTTGGATGTCATGCCTTGTTTAATACCAATTAAGGTTGTATTGAGTATGTTTATTGTCAGCAGAGATGGTATTATGATGATATATTAAGATGGGAATTAGAAGCAATGTTGTTATTGAGAAGATGTTGTTGATGACCTATAGCATGTTGTATGCCCTTTCTTGATGATCCTAAGAGAGTACGAGTTGCTACAAGAAGGTTCTGGTCTTTGGATATTGGTAAAGGTTATTGTTGCAGGAAGTTGCCTGGAAGACGGCTTAGTAAAATGCTCTGCATTCCTCCGCGTTTGAAGATATGGTCATGTGGTTTAGAAGTTAAGTTCAGCATGTTGTAAAGGTGCTAAATCCAAAGTTTTATATCATTTGCTCCTCCGCAGTGAAAGTTGTAAGTGACAGAGTTCTGGTTTGTGCTCTGGCAAAATAAGATGATGATGAAGGTTGTTTGGAATGCTCTGCATTCCTCTGGGAGTGAAGATTTGTGCATGTGGTTTTGTGGACATGTTCAGGGATGTTCAATACATGCTACTTTGCAATATCAAGTGATTTGGAGGTCCACAAGTTTAGTTTCCAAATGACAATGAGCTACAGATAGTTCCAGAAGCCTAATTGTTCTCAGAATACATGTTGGTGATGTGCACCACAAAGTACTTGTTGTGTGGAGTTCAAGGATTGTTTGGAGAGAGTGTATAGGTCCTACTGACTCATCTGGGAGAAGTGCAAGAAATGTTCAATTTTTCATGAGTACCGCCAAGATGTAATGGCTGAAGTGCTACAAGTTTCATATTTTCTTGCTTAAGGGTGACCTATTTCAAATGAACGTGATGTGCAGATGTTATTCCTTGAAGGATGATGCTGTGAAGGATGTTTTGGACTAGGTTAAGCATGTATTAGGATTGGCAAGGCGTGTTTCTCTTCCTGGTGTTGCGTGTAGTTCATGTTAGGGCTTGCCCTCTACATGGTTCATATTGTGTGATCTCTGGCCGACTTGTAAATTGTAATATTCTTGTTGTATTGGCCAACTTGTATTGTAATCAATGCAATATCATGTATATATTGTAAACCTAGTTGATCTAGGTGAGGTATGATTGTGAATATGAGTGTGTGAGGAGTAGAATATGAATGTGCAATGCATTATGATGTGCGACTGAAAGAGAAAGAGCAGAAGTGTTAAAGTATGTCCTGATTCATCTTGAAGATATATTTGTGACAGCAAGGAAGTAAAGAGTGTGCCTAGAAGAGCAATCTTCAAAAAGGGAGTGTCAAAGTAAAAGTGCAATCATCAAAAGGAGTGAGCTTCATAGTCAGTTTCAGATAGTAGAAGGATTGTCATGATGTAATCTTTTCTGAGTTTATTCTTAGTTCAAGGAGTAGTTGCTTCCTTCGGTTGTAGCCCTAAAACAAAGTCTGCAGGGAGTTGTAGCTTCCTCGGGAGTGACCCTAAAACCTTTCTTCAGGGAGTAGTAGCTTCCTTGGGTTGTAGCCCTAAAACAAAGTTAGTAGGGAGTAGAAGCTTCCTTGGGTTGTAGACCTAAAACAAAGTTGTAATTTTGAGCTTCATTTATTGTGAGTTAATCCTCACTGTGGTTTTTTTCTTTTTGGGGTTTTCCATGTATATATGATGTTATGTGTTGTTATGCATTGTGTTGATCTTTTATGTTTATGTTAATACTATAAAGTTTAAGTATTTATCTACTCTAGAGGATTTGAAGTTTGTTTGGATATTGATTCAACCCCCCCCTCAGTATCTGAGTGTGTTCAACAATTGTTATCTGAGCTAAGTTACTCAAAAAAAGCTTAACCGCTTGAAGAAGGTCCGGGATGGCTCACAATGGATCTCACAAGGCACCTATGTTTGATGGAACAAATTATTCCTTTTGGAAGCTAAGGATGGAAAACTATCTATCTTCTCTAAGGTTTGGTGTTTGGCAAGCTATCAAGAATAGTTACATTGCTCCTGCTTTTGATCCTACATATGTTGATGAGATCAAGTTGTATGATAACAATGCCAAGGCAAAGAGTGCTATCATGAGTGGGCTAGCTGATTCAGAACTTCTAAAGGTAATGAGTTGCAAATCTGCTAAGGATGTATGGGTAAAACTTGAAAGCACTTATGAAGGATATAGTAAAGTAAAGCAAGCCAAGATGCAAATCTTCAAGAGCAAATTTGAGACCCTAAGGATGGCAAAAGATGAAGACAATGCTAGTTATATGCTTTGAGTGGATGAAATAGTTAATGGCATCACAAGTCTTGGTGGAGAAGTGAAAGAACATGAGATTGTAAAGAAGGTACTGAGAACTCTTCCTAAATCTTACAGTCATAAGGTATATGCTATTAAGGAGACTCAGGATTTGGATCACTATACAGTAGATCAATTACATGGCTCTCTAACAGCCTTTGAAATGAGAGAATTTGACAAAGGTGCTCCAAAGAAGGAAGCAGCATTCAAAGAAAGTAAGAAGGCAAAAGATGGAACAACTTATCAAGATGATGATCTTGATGATTACCTCATCAAGATCATCATCCTCATTTGTCCTCTTTTCTTTTTCATTACTCATACGTCCTTCTATATTTTAATATATGTTATTTGTTGTTGTGTTTATTATCTCTACACTTGGTTGGTTGGGTTCATTTCTGAATGATGTTCATATTCTTTTGTTTTTGCTTGTCTACTAATTTATATATTTAGTCTTGTCTTCTTTGTCTCTTACTTTATTATTTTTTAGGACCGAACTTTTTGTGTTTTGCATAAAGTTGCATAAGTTTGGTTCTTTTTAGATTTATTATTGTCTATTTTTGTCTATTTATAATTTAATAATTTAGGTTTGAGTGCGTGGGCTATATATATATACATATACGTTTTTGTTTTTTGTTCTCTTAATACTTATGTGTCTGTATAATCTAATTTATGTTGTTTGTTGTTATGTTCATATTCTTTATGCGGTTGGTTGGCTTATATTTTTGGTGTTTCTTGTCTATAGTTTTGCATACATAGACATATTTTTCATTATCTCCTTTTATTATGTATATTTAGGACTTGGCTCTTTGGGTTTTACATAGGTTGGTTCTATTTAGATTTATAGTTTTTCTATTCATTGTCTATTTATTATAATTTTTTAGGTTTGAGGGTGTGGGCCTTTGTTTTCTTTTCTTTTTAATGCTTATGCGTCCATATAATCTAATATATATTATTTGTTGTTTTTTTTTTAATAATTTGCATGCTTGGTTTGGTAGGTCTTTTTCTCCATGTTGTTCATATCCTTTGGTATTTTGTGTCTATAGATTTATTTATACAGACATTTTTCATTGTCTCTTATTGTATTATGTATATTTAGGATTGTAACTTATGTTTTTGCATAGGTTTGATTCTTCTTAGATTTATATGTGTGTTTTTATATATTTATTGGTCTATTTATTATATTATATTTTAGGTTTAGTATGTGGGCATATATATATGTTTTTTGTATTATATTGTGGTATGCATATACATGCATTTGTGTAGGCATACATATTTCTATGTGTATATGTTTGTATGTATTTATTTTGATTGTATAATTTGTTAGAGCGGGTTTGTTCGTATCTTTGTTTGGTTGCTTGATTGATTTTCTTTTTCTTTTTAACACTTCTTTTATCCTATCTATCTCTTTTATTTTTTCTTTTCTTTTATTTCACTTACCCTTGGGATTTATGCCTTATTTTATTCTCATTTTCTCTCATCCCCTCCTACCCTTCATTTTTTGTTCCATGTCATATCTTCCTCACTATTTCCTTTAAAAATCTCAAGTCTACTATCCAAACTACAATACTCTCCTCTTCCTGATGATGGATCATTGAGTATGATCCAAAACATTGAAGCAAAAACATACATGGTTTAATCCAGAAGCACTCTCTTATTTCATGGAATGTGGAAAACTCATGCCTTCTATTACCTTTCAAATGTTCCAATTGTGGGAAAATTGGTCATTTTGCCTCTAAATGTCCTTTTGAAGAGTCAAAGGATAGCAACAAAAAAGAGAAGTCTAGAAGAAGTCTTTATTCCATGGAGAGCAGTTTCTCTTTAGAAGATGAGGATCATGATGATTCAAATGATGAAACACTTTTCATGGCCTTGAATGTTGGTGACAAAAAGGGTGATATTGAGAAATGTAAAAAGTCTGATACCTTACACACTGACCAAAACAATGAAAAATCAATGGTTGTGTGGACTGCCTTTCATGCAAAAGAAGAATACAAGGCTTGGATGATTGATAGTGGTTTCTCTAACCACATGACTGGTGACAAGGATAAGTTTATCAGCCTTAAGAAGTAACAATGTCTCTGGAGCTAATTCACATTGACCTATATGGTCCTACAAGAATAAAGAGTCAACAAGGTGAAAGGTATTTCATTTTGCTTATTGATGATTACTCTAGAATGACTTGGGTTACTTTTATAAGAGAAAAATCAAAAGCCTTTGATAAGTTTAAAATTTTCAAAGCAATAGTTGAGAATGAAATGGATGCTAAGATCAAATGCTTAAGGTCTGATAGAGGGAGTAAGTTTACTTCAAATGAGCTTGAAAAGTTTTGTGAAGATCATGGTATTAGGAGACGTTTGTCTGCTCCTAGGACCCCTCAATAGAATGGGGTAGTGGAAAGGAAGAATAAGACTGTGCAAGAGATGGCTAGGGCAATATTGAAAGATGTAGATTTGCTTGATATGTATTGGAAGGAAGCAGTTCACACTGTTGTTTACCTGATCAACGTAATACGATTGAGGGTCAATAGCACTAAGACCCCTTATGAGCTATGGTATGGAAGACCTCCCACTATTAGATACTTTAAGATTTTTGGTAGCACATGCTACATCAGAAGAGATGAAGAAGACCTTGGGAAGTTTGATTCAAGGTGTGATGAAGGGATCTTTCTTGGTTACTCAACCAAAGCAAGGCCTATAGATGCTACAACAAGACGTTCGGAAAGATGATTGAAAGCACAAATGTTAAGGTAGATGAAGACTTGTATCAGATCTCACAAGAACCAAAGGATTGTGGATTTGATATACCCCCTGCATTGAAGAAGAAGAAGAGGAGGAGAAAGAAGAGAAGGAACAAGAATCAGAGCAGATCCCTAAGACTCCAACAAAGTATGTTCAGAGGAATCATTCAACATATTAGATCATTCAAGAGAAGAATGAAGGTGTGTTGACCAAGAGAAGCGTTGCAAAAGCAAGTGAGCAAGTGAATCTATGTCTACTATCAAAGGTAGAGCCCAAAACCTTTGCTGATGCTAACAACAAATATGATGGATGGTTGAAGGTAATGGAAGAAGAATTGAATCAGATAAAGAAGAATCAAACACGGGAATTGGTTCCCAGACCAACAACTAAGAATGTTATAAGAACAAAGTGGGTGTTCCGGAACAAGATGAATGAAGATGGTGAAGTTGTAAAGAACAAAGCAAGATTGGTGTGTAAGGGCTATTCACAAGTTGAGGGTATTGGTTTTGAGGAGACTTTTGCTCTGGTAGCCAGAATGGAGGTAATCAGGATGTTTCTGACATTTTCTTCTCACAGGGTGCTGCCACAATAATGGGTTACACTTTTTGGGACATCTTAATTTTTGCTGAAATCACATATTTTTAGAAAATATAATAATTTAAGCCTTGAAAGGTTCCATTTAAAGGATTTTAATTGAAGAGGGTTTGATCAAACCCCCTTAGATTCAAACCCCCTTGGATAGAACCCCGCTAGTTTTAAACCATACCTATAATGGAGTCTCCTCTACACCTATCAAAATGCTGATAAAAAACCACTTTTGATTTACCTTTTGGGGGATCAAATGAATTCATTTAAAATTTATGTTTTGTAAGTATGTAGTCCTTATTATAAGCTTCCCAAAAAGTATAATTTTAAATATATTTAATTTTATTATTATATTTATTTTTTATTTCTTGTGAATGTAGGTTTTTCAATGATCATCAAGGTCTTCATTTCACACATACGAAAAAATAGGAAAATAGAGAAAAAAAATTCTAAAAAATACATGTCCTCTAGGTATTGATGTCCTTATTCCAACAAAAAAAATTGAATTCTAATACATACAAAAAAAGTTGTGTTGGACAGAATACACCTATGTCTAAATTATAATTGGTTTGACTTTAAAACTTAATTAAAAAAAACATATTCAACAAAACATTATGAAACCAAATGCATCCTCTAGATATCGGTGTTACCAATCTAAATTCAAAAGAATCAAAATTTTATCTTTTGTAGAAAAAATTTATGTACATGACATAATACACATCACTTTAAAAAAATGTTGTTTACTATTAAAAACTAGTTATCAAAGGAGACGCAATTTTTTTTACAATTTAACTCCAATTTAAAAAAAAAAATTAGAATCTAGAGACAAAATCTCACAAATCACTAATTCACATCATCTTTAAATTCCTAACGGTTTAGCAGCTATAGGTGTTAGAAAGTGAAGATTTAATTCAAAATGTTGATTTCAATGTCAAGTTTGGCCAAAAAGTGTAACCCATTATTGTGGGATGACCCCACAAGAACTTCAAAGTTCATTATATGGATGTCAAGTCAACATTCTTGAATGGTGATCTAGAGGAAGAGGTCTACATTGAGTAACTGGATGGTTTTTAGTTATTAGAGGATCTGGACATGGTGTGCAGACTTAAGAAAACTTTGTTTGGACTCAAGCAAGCTCCTAGAGCTTGGTATGCTATGTTGGATAAATACTTACTTCAGCAAGGCTTCAAGAAAGGTACCACAGATAGTAATCTTTACATTAAGGAAGAGGAAAACAAGATTTTGATAGTTGCAGTATATGTTGATGACATCATCTTTGGTGGAGATGATGATATGTGTAAGAGGTTTACAGAAGAGATGCAGAAAGAATTTGAGATGTCTATGATTGGTGAGATGTCTTTCTTCCTTAGGCTTCAAATTGTTCAACTAGATGATGGTATTTTTGTTTCTCAAGCTAAGTATGTTAGAGAGATGTTGAAGAAATTTGGTATGGAGGAGTCCAAACCAGTAAGTACTCCTATGGTTATTGGTTGTCATTTGAGCAAGGTTGATGAGTCACTTAAGGTTGATCAGACTCTTTATAGATCCATGATTGGAGGATTATTGTACTTGACTGGTTCTAGACCTGATATTATGCATGCAGTATGTTTGGTTGCTAGATTTCAAGCTAATCTTAAGCAAACTCATGAGAAGGTAGTAAAAAGAATATTTAGATATTTGAAGGGAACTCCAAATTATGGCTTATGGTATTCAAGAGGTAATGACTTTGATCTAAGTGCTTACACTGATGCTGATTGGGTTGGTTGTGTTGATGATAGAAGAAGTACGAGTGGTGGTGCTTTATTTTTAGGAAGAAGATTGGTTTCATGGCACAGTAAGAAACAAGATTTAGTATCTTTATCAACTACAGAGGCAGAGTTTATTGCAACAACATCCTGTTGTACACAGGTGTTGTGGATGAAGCAAACATTGAAGGATATCAAGGTATTGTATGATGAGCCTATTCCTATTTTGTATGATAATACTAGTGCTATCAATATTTCCAAGAATCCAGTGATGAATTCTAGAACCAACATATATCAATCAGGTATCACTTTTTAAGAGAGAATGTTGCAAATAAAGAAGTAAAGTTGGAATATATTCCAACACAAGATCAGATTACAGATATTTTTACAAAGGCTCTTGCTAAGGATACTTTTGAGTATCTCCAACAGAAGTTAGGGGTAATTTCTCTATTGTTATATGGAGCCTAATCATACTCGGAGGTTAAATTTTCCCCACTTTTATCAGCGTAGTTTCCCCCCAAATTGTTTAACAGGGGTTTAGGGGTAGCGCCCCCAAGACGGGGTCAAGGGGCAGCGCCCCTGAAACCTCAAACAACTTTTATTATTTTATAAAGGCGTCAGGAGTTATTTTTTCTATTGGCCAACATAAAAAACCCTATTTTGTAACTGACATAAGTCTTGATAAAAATGGCTAAGGGTTAGGGTTTCTGTTGATATTGTATTGTAGCATTTATAGCGATATTGAGTTGCAAGGATTGCTAGTTGTAATCGGTTCAATTTGCTGGATAATAATATTAGACTCTTTGTTGGTGGATGTAGCCCGAGTTTGGGTGAACCACGTTAAAAAATGTCTCTCGTTGTTATTATTTTTGTGTATTTTTCATTCCTCTATTTAATCTTTATTTGCATTTAATTGATATCTTCTGCATGCAATTCCTAACATTCTCCTCCTTCTTGCTAGATGCATAGTTGGTGCATCTGTCCAGGGGGAGTAATTTATGCTATATCTTTTTCCTGGACTGATGGTGGCTACCTCTCAGGGGGAATAGGTAGTGGTTGTTGCTGACAGGGGGAGAAGCTTGAAAAGGAGAGTTTTTGTGCCCTAAGGAGAAGAATTAGTTTCCCTTTGTCCTTGATGTCAAAGGGGGAGAATGAACGTGTGTGTGTTTCCATCAATGCCAAAGGGGGATATTGTTGCACATATGTTACCTAAGGTTGTCACAGGTGTTTAGGCAAACTATTCATGTTACCTCAGAACACCCCAAACTGCTCATGTTTAGGCAAATGTCTTGATTGTCCAACAACAACTATGAATCAAGACATACTTAATTATTCACAAGTACACCATCCCTCTTGTGAATTGAGACACTCAATTATCCACAAGAAAAACACCAACTAACTATGAATCAAAACTTACTCAACTATCCACAATAACACTCCCCCCTTTGTGGACCAAGACATTCTCAACTATGCACAAATATACACATGCAAGTCTATGGATTGAGATACACTCAACTATCCAAAAGCCATAAAATTTCCAAGCCCTCCCTTGCTCCATGAAGGGACACAAAAAAACTAGTGCTTCTCATGCAAAGTACCATATTTGAGTGAGAAGCTAGCCCGAGATGATAATATTCCTCCAGCCTTCAATGCCTCTAACCTCCAATGTAACCCTATTACATTTTATCCATTTAATGTTGTATGTTAATCTTTGGAGGCCCTGTCAAATGTAACAAAGATGACCCTGAAAGTACAAGCATAAGGTGACATGATAAGAAAATTTTATTTTAAGGTGTCAGGCTCAACCGAAATGCACCTTTTACAATGTAATCAAAATATCCTTATAACACCTTATTTCCTTACCACTCAAATATATGTACAATTTGGAATGTCCCTTTCAAACCTCATAACTTCACATACAAAAAATAATTGTATACATTTTCCTTCACAAGTTTTGGCAATTTGCCCTGCCTAGAACTACAAACATGTTTGGCAATTTCATGACTACAATTTGAAAGAATATATTGCTTGTGCTTTGATACCATATTGGAAATGGAATAACATATAGATTGTTGGAAATATAAACCATGATTGCTTAGTAATAAATACTAAATAATAACTATAATATTGAGTTGTTCAGGGTTTTTAAATGCATTATGCAAATGCTTATAAAACATTGCATTCCCATAACTTCCCCCAAACTTCTAAACTACCTTACGAGAAACTAACTCCCAACTAATTAAATATTAATGCTGACACTAAGTCACTAAAGTGAGTTTATTACACAATTTAAACCTTAATTTTCTAACAAGGAATTTAACCTATCCTCCATCCTACTCCTTGTACTTAGAGTACCACTTCTTATGAAGAGTCATACAAAATGATGCACTTGAGTCAATAACCAAAAATCATCACCAACAATGTTAGTAAAGATAAAATCATCACTACCAATCTCATCATTGTCCAAGGATCTATTAATGGAATCATCTTTATTCTTAAACTTATATTTATTCTTCATGTGACCTTGTTTACCACACTTGTAGCACTTTACTTTAGGTTTACCAAGAGACATGGACCTACCCTTTCCCTTGGACTTCATATCTCCTACCTTCTTCTTATCTAATTTATCCTTTGACTTGCTCCTTGCAAACATGGAATCACTAGAGAATTCATCCATGGACTTTATCTTGATGTCTTCACTTAGCAAAAATCCTACAATATCATCAAGCTTAGGTGAAGAATAATTACCATTGATTGTAGTAATCATATTCTCCCATGAATTAGTTATCATATTATCCCATGAATTAGTTAAGGAAAAAAATAATATTGTGCACTTATTTCTCTTCTTCTAACTTGACTCCAATTAGAATTAACTGAGTCATAATCAATTGAAAGTGTTTCAAGATGATCATTAATAGAGTCTCCATCTTTCTTCTTCAAAGAGCACAAATTTATTTTAAAGAAAATTTCATTAACCAAACTCTTGGACTAATACAAGGTTCCTATCTTCTTCCATAACAAATATGTAGTTGGTTCTTCTAGCACATTCATTAATACAAAATTTGAAAGGCATAATAGGTAGTACTTCTAGCTATCTTATCTACTTTATCCTAGTCCTCATTAGACATACCTTTAGGTTTCTTGAACAAATAAGATACCATTGTTTGTTAATCTCTTTCCACCAAGAGGTCTTTAATTTTTGACTTTCATAACTCAAAATCCTAACCCTTGAATCTCTTGATCTTATATCTTGATGTTCTAGCCATGAATTCAACAACACTTTCTCTATAATCTCATATAATACTTCAAAGGCTCCCACTCGAACCAAATATGAACATATGGCAAGAAAAGGCATAATTCCCTTCCACCAATAAAACCTTGGCATAAAATCATTGAGGGTTTCACCATCAAACACATACGAGTGTTACACCAAATTACTTGGCCTACCTAAGAATAAATCTTGTATACCAAAATGAGAGGTTTTGATATCAAACTACCAGCTCTAGTGCCAAATTTTAGGAATTTGATCCCAATACAATTGATAATTAGTTGTCCAAAGCCTTCCTAAAATTATAATTATGTTGTTGTTTCAATTTAGTTAGAAAAATTTGTGGAAATACATGAAATCATACACAATCCACATACACATGAGACACAAGGATTTAACCTAGTAACCCTTTCAAGAAAAAAATTCATTAGTAAAAGAGAGTTAACAATTGTACTTATTTGGTAAAGTAGAATCCAAACATAATAAGTCTCCTTATATCCTTCCTCAATCTACAAACTTTAGTGTACAACCTCAAACATGTTTACACAACATCATCACATCATTAGATCTTTAGGTCAACCTCTCCATCAACCTAGTCTATCTACATGATAAACTAGATGTAACCCCAATCATTATCTTAGAATCCTAACTAACTCAACATTCTAGCCACTTATGGAATACCAATCATCACACAACCATACCATGATGTCAACCTGGCACATGTCACTCTGACAAGATTTCTCCAAATAGACAATATACTCATCTACTTAGATAACCCTGCAATGACTTAGTCAATGGTTGTTGACTAGTCATACCTGATAGTGAACATGTCTTCTTGTAGTACCACCAAGACCAAACCATGGCTTATGGTGATAGAGACAACACTTATAGCAACCTGTGGTAATCCAGAGTATCTCAATAAATAGATACCTATTCTCCACTATCATTGCATGTACTCCAATAATGATGCACATGACTTACATTGTCATACACACTTCAACATACTTGGTATGTGATTCTCAACTAGACCTTATATAGTTTCTATTATGCAACACTGGGCTATAAGACACCTCCATGCCAAATTGTGAAGTCTAACTCCCACTACATTCTTCTGCATAGTCTTACAACACTATTTTACCGGACTATGGTCAAACTTGTTAACAAGAACTAGAAAGTCCCAAACCTTATCTCACATAGGAATACTTTACAAGTGAATAGCACATTAAAGTTCCAAAAATAATCAAAGAGTTCTAAAATTTAGAGAGATAAAAGAATAACTAATGGAAGGTGAGGTAAGAGATGCAACAAAAAGGGTTATACAAAGTGGTAGTATAGACTATTCTTGTAGAAGCATGGTAAGAAAACCAAAATTAGGAGGTGTAGAGGATGAGTTGCAGTGTAGGAAGCCAACATATGTTCTAAGCTATAGATAAAGTGAGAGAGGTTGTGAACTACTAGAAGAAGAGGAAGAAATCCTCACCAATGTGGATGAAGAAAGAGAAGAAAGTGTAGAGATACCAAAAGAGGGAGAGGCAATGGAGGATTAATATCCTCAATATGTTTCCATATAGGGAGTGATGAACTCAAACAACCCCCAATTAAAATTGGTAAATCTCACACATAACTTGATGAATAGACTATCCATTGATCAAGCAACTACTTGGTTCATGTGTATGCTTCATTTACATGTCAACCAAGGGATATATCTATTGGCATGGTATCAGTACTATATGTATAGTGTTAGATTCTTGTGAAATTGAGGTTCTAATGTTGTGTACATGGAAAGAAATGAAACATATAATATAGGGAAGTAAATGCTTATTGCGTAAAGGAAATCTATTCTAGAATTGGAAAGTGTCTCAAACAAATCAGGGGCTAGTAATCAATTTGGTGATGAAATGTATCTAAATTTTGTAACCCATGATATTGATTTGTTGTTCCTTAAGATTTAAAATGTAACCGAGTTGCTAGATGATCTAAATCATAAACAAGAACGAGAGATTTATAAAGGATTTAGAATTAAAAATAAAGTTGACATTAGTGATTTCGCTCTTTTTAAATTTGAAATCTATGATAAACCTATGTTTAAGGACAAAGAGAGTGATGATAATTCTAAAAACTTTGATATAACTACTAAAATTAGCATGCTTGTGGTGCAAAACCTTAGTAGATCACATGCTAAAACTAGTGCTTGCAATGGTAGTCTTGACTTAGATTTCAAAAAGAATGAATTATTCATGCACTTTTAATGTTGACAAACAAGTTTAATGGAAAAATAGGAAAATAGTAAAGAATGTTTGGTTGATCTAGACCACATTACGAAACCTAATTGTCTATGATGTGAACCTTGTTGTGCTTGTGACCATTCTTATAGGTCTTCCTTGTCCTATTTTCTCTAGCTCATTATCCACTTATCTCTCTACTTTATGTCTAATCTTTTCTCACCTTTCTTTAAAATCTCACCTTTTTCCTCATCTTTCACTCCTATCTCACATATCTTTTCCTTCACTCATTTTTTGCCTTTGCCTTTATCTCAATCTACTCTATGCTATATTATACGGGACATCTTCACTCTCTCCCCTTAGGGGCATATCTCCTTATCTTTTTACTACTTTGCTTTTCCATATCTACTTGTCTCCTCATCGATCTTGTATAGCTATGTCTCTCTCCTCCTATCTACATGTCCTATCATTGTTTCTCTTTTCTCAATATGGTGGCATAGCCATAATGCTCCCTCTATATTATATTCCTTTCATTACTTGGCGCCATGACATAAATGTCTCCCATTGCTCTCCCCATCACATCATGCTTTTTCCTTTACCATGTGGGGGCATGACCCACATGTTCCCCTTGTTCTTATTTTTCCCATTATCAATCAAGACCTTGACCTAAATGTTTCCATCCTTCTAGTTTCATCTTATCCTCATCAAAATCATTGACAATCTTTCCTTTCTCCCCTTAACCACTTTACCTTAAACTAACTATCTATTTATCCTACCTCTGATTGCCAATCAATTTAAAAGGGGGCATATATCCTTATGTCATTCTCTCACCTTTTTCCCTTATTATGATGATAGTTGAACCTTTAGTAGCTTGGACATGGCCTAATATTTTATCCAATTGGGTGGCTACCACATGATTGTTGATAGCATTTCTTTTTACCTTTTACCTTTTTACATTTGGTCTAGCTCAGGGCCTTATTTGGGGTGACAACCACATATAGCCAAGGGTGGCAACCACATAGCTAATATTTGGGGTGCTAACCACATATAACCAAGGGTGGTAACTACATAGCCATTAGCATGGGTGCTCACCACATAACCATTTTTACCTTTTGATCCTCATCATCAGTAACTTTATTGTTGGATTGGCCCGACTTACTCTTGGATGACTACCTTACAACCCTTTTTGTCATGAACAATATATAGTATCCAAATTTCAATTTTCATATATAAATTTAGTTTCTAGTTTTCAAATTATATTTGCCAAGGTGCCTTTTCATAGATCTAACTACTCTCCTTTTCATCTTTCCTTCCGATAAGCTTGGATCACTTCTTTGAAAATGAAATGCCTACCTCATTTTAACCCTTGTGTCATTTTCCAACAACATATGAGAGTGTATTCTTATTCAATACTATGTTTGTGTTTGTGTTAATTTATTTCCATTGTGCACCCTTTCTAGATTTATATTTTTCATGTATAGATCTCCATGCCTAGTGTATAGATATGTTTCCATAAATCCTATATATATGTGACAAGTTGTTTAACATTGTTTTAATATGCAAATATCAACTATTCTATTGGAGTGAGTTACAACACTGGGTAGATGTGCACTTGAATGAAGATAAAAGAACAAACTAGAATATTGCTATCTCTTCTTTGCTATCATACCATCTATATATCATGATTATCTACATTTATTATAATATTTACCATAATGTGCTTCTTTTCCTCTAGTGTTTCATCAACATGCTAAAGTTGGGGGGGGGGGGATGTAATAGTTGAAATTGCATAACTTGTAACTTCTTTTATCATATTTTGTATTCATTTTAGGTGTTCCCACTTGTATGCATTTTTAGTTTTGTTCAAACCTTATCTAGCTTAGTGCATCTTTTGTCTAGTCTTTGTTCACACCTGGTCTTGTCTTATTGGTTTTTATTTATTCCTATGTGCTTATGTGTCCCCTTTTCCATATGTTTCTAACCTTGGTGTAAACCTTGTTCATCTTTCCCCATGTGATGTTTATCCCATCCACTTAGCATTTAATATTTGTATTTTTCCTCATGTATATTTAACCCTTCTTTTCCCCTTCTTTTCCCCTTCTTTCCCTGATTTCTTACATTTTGAAGATCCAATTGACTTAAAACTACTTCAAATAGACTTAGATCATCCTCATGCATCTTCCCCCAAAATTTGGGGGCTCCAACATTAAATGCCACTAGTACCACCATTTAGACACATGTCCTCTAGGGTGCCCCTTGGGGGCATGGCCATCCTTTCTGAAGAGCCTAAACAAATTTTGGTGGTAGCTTATTAATGGCTTACCTACTACATTTCTCCCACTCACTTATCTCAAATCCTTTCAAAAACCTATAAATAGACCATTTCCTCTTTCATTTTGACATCATCATTCTTACTATCCTTGCATGCTATCAATCTCACAAATCTTTTCTTGTCTTAGAGATTTGGAGTTATTAGAGTCTTGCTAGAGCTTGGAACCACTAGAGTCACTAGAGCTATCTTGCTTTGGAGTTTTTGTGGAGCTTTGGTCTAGCTTTCTTGTGGCTACCTTTCTCTCTCCCCATACTATTATGCTACCTAATTTTCTTCTCCTATAACCATGAGATCCCTATATTGTGTGTCCACTTTTGCATACCCTCTTTTGATCACCATTACTTGCCATCTTTTTAATCACAAGCCCTCATATCCATCCCTTTGTCCATCTCCTACATTTGTTCCTTATGTTTTCTCATTAGATTTTGTTTGTTTACGCCCTTGTTAGCCATCATTATCATTTGTATCCATTGCCATAGTTTGAATGCCCTTGTTTGCATCATTAGTATTGTGGGGGTTCATGTTGGAAAACCCACAAGGGGGTTGACCAGGGCATAGTCCCCTTTAATGATTGCTTTTGTAGGGTTTTCTTGTTTTGTAGATACTTGGGAGCAAATATGTGCCGAGTGCATATAATGAAAAAGTGTTTCCAGACTGTCACATAGCATCCCTAAAATTTTTAGAGTTGTTAGACATTATTACCATAAGCACCTTCTTTAGCACACCCCCCCTCTGTTACAGGATAACTCTTGGGATCACCAAACTTCTCCAAAAAATGCTCTTCAACATTCTAAGCATTTCAATTTGTTACACTTTTAATTTTTATCAAGCATAACTAGCTCAACTTCTATATTTAGGGTTTACTTTTTTAGTGTATTTGTGTATTTTGACTACTTTGTTTGTATTGTAACTTTTTCTCTATGTATTTCAGGACAAATGGTTGACATTCCCAGGATTAAGGAAGCATCAAGATTCATTAGTACCAAGCTAGATGGATTCTAAGACAACCACCAACACCCCAATTAGGACACCAACGCCCACATTAGGATCCTCACCCCTTTGTTAGAGGACACCTCTTAGAGCCTCCAAAAATTCTAGGAACCTTTTTGGTATCATTGTAAACAATCCAATTTCATACACTTTTTGTTATTAGGTGCACAAGTACTACTTTTGATGCTTGTAAATTTTCAAACCTGTTGCAATGATAAAGATTAATAGATTGTAACAATTTTTATGTCTTTTATTATGTGTTTTTGAGCAAATTTGTTGGGATTTGAATATGTGACTTGCATTTCATTAGCACATGGGTCAACCATTGTTGCATGAACAACAATGCTACAATCCAATTTCATACACTTTTTGTTATTAGGTAGGTGCTACTTTTGATGCTTGTAAATTTTCAAACGTTTTGTTATCAGGGAGGTGCTACTTTTGATGCTTGTAAATTTTCAAACGTTTTGTTATTAGGTAGGTGCCACTTTTGATGCTTGTAATTTTCAAACATGTTGCAAATTTATTGGGATTTGAACATGGTTATTAGGTAGGTGCTACTTTTGATGCTTGTAAATTTTCAAACTTGTTGCAAATTTGTTGGGATTTGAACATGGTTATAGGTAGATGCTACTTTTGATGCTTGTAAATTTTCAAACATGTTGCAATGATAAAGGCTAATAGATTGTGATAATTATTATGTGTTTTTGAGCAAATTTGTTAGGATTTGAACATGTGACTTGCATTTTATTAGCACATGTGTCAACCATGGTTGCATGGACAACAATACTAAATGCAACGACTAACATTTATTTAAAAATAAATAATATTTGAACATACATGATAAACATAAACATAAACATATATTTAATGGCCACAAATACAGAATGTGTAAAAAACAACTTCTCTAGGAATTTATATACATCATGTGAGGGAAAACCACATAATTTGATGTGGCCGAATTTATATACATCATGTGAGGGAAAACCACATAATTTGATGTGGCCGAATTTATATACATCATGTGAAGGAAAACCACATAATTTAATGTGGACGAATTTATATACATCATGTGGGGAAAACCACATAATTTGATGTGGACGAATTTATATACATCATGTGGGAAAAACCACACAATTTGATGTGGACGGCCTTGGAGGAAAGGAGGCAAGATTCTCTAAAGATAACCCCAAAACAAATTGAAAAATAATAATAATAATAATAAATAAAATTGTGATATAGATATATTATCTATAGGGGGCACAAAAATTGTACGGGGCCTTTTGAGCAGACGAGGCGCTACACCGAAATAAATGTGATGCAAAGCGGGCGTGACGTCTGATTACAAAAGCGTTAATAAGTGCTTTTGGAATCCGTAAATGCTCGGGTGGCCGCGTGGGGGATTGGCAGGTATTATAAGAAGGGGCGAGCCGGAGCCTCCACAGTTGTGAGCTTTGATCGATTCTTCTGCACTGTCATTTCTTTTCATTTCCTCTATTCTTACGCGCCCTCCATTACGTGGAATTGCTTTCTGCTTGCCACCATTTTACCCATTCCAAAATTTCTACTTATAAAAGGCCTCTCTCTGATTAAGGCTTCCTGTGCCTTTTTTTCTCTCTCTAATCCAGAGATTGCAAATTATGAATTCAGTGCCAAAAGTCAGAATTTGATGCTGCTTTTCCTAGATTTTTGCTTTTCTGGTGTTGTACGGGTGTTACTGCTTTCTCTAGCATGCCGTTGATGTCAATGGCGATGGTGATGGTGGTGGTACAGTGTCTGACTTTTGACTAATACATTTAAGGGAAGTTGGGGGTTTTGATTTTGCCTCACTGGGGGGTTTTTGTGTGACCGATCGAGGAGGAAGTGATAGTAAGTGTGCAATGTACGAAATGGGTAGTGCGAGAGCTTCATCTTGTTCGAATTTGGAGTGTTTTTTGGCCTGCATTACTCCACGTTTGCCTGCACATTATTTGCCCAAGGTATGATCATCTCCTGTTTTAAGCCGTTAGGTACTTGTTAAAGCTCAGGGTTTTGGCTTTTTGCTGAGTCTTCTGGTTTGTGCATAGGGTGAATGGACAGTCTGGATTGATTCCCACGTGTTTGGATTGAATCCTCACTGTCCTGGTTGAAAATGGTTGGATGTCTACCATTAATCTAAAGACAGGGTTGATGTCATGAATTATTTGATTATGAAGATTTTGTATCCATTGTAGGAGTAGACACCTAATCTTTCAATTTTATTGGCATGTTTTGCTAGATTACTTTGGCAAGTAGTTCATCTGTATAATTGGGTCACCAGTATTGTTGATTACCTTTTTATCAAAATCATTTTGTCGGTCAAGGCTCACAAAGAGTTCATTGAGTGCAAATTCGCCAAATCTTAAGGCATATGGCCAAATTCCAGCAATAGATTCTCCTCTGTTAAGTAGCCGATGGTCCACTACTGAGAATAACTGGCTCACAAAGAGTTAACTAGTACTATTGAGAATAACTGGCTCACAAAGAGTTAACTAGTGCAGAGGTCCCATATCATGAGGGGTGAGGCTAGATTTGAGTCAAAATTGGCAGAATAAATACCCCTCAAATTGGCAAAATGAATACCCCTTGGTCTGTCATGCCTACTGGTCCCAAAAAAAGTATGGGATGTTTATACTATTTACCAAAAAAAAATCTTGTTAGAAATGTACAATATTGTGGTGTAGTTGACAGTATGTGAATGTTTATCCTCCCAACCTTAAAAAACCATCTTTTCAGAAATGTGTGATATTGTAATGTAGACTGTGAATGTTTATCCTCCCAACCTTTAAAAACCATTTTTTCAGAAATGTGTGATATTGTAATGTAGACTGTAGTTGAGGTTACTAGAGTGAATGAATAGTGAAAGATGGTTTTTATGATCGTAAAATTGTGTATTGCTTTGTGATGGGCAGAGACGGCTTCCAGATTTTGTGTCAAACAAATGGTTGCAACCTCATTCAGAAGAAGAGTTCAGAGAGTATTTCAATGCGGGAGACATGTGGGATCTTTATGATGAGTGGAGTGCATATGGAGCAGGAGTGCCCGTAGTTTTGAACACTGGGGAAACTGTGGTTCAGTATTATGTGCCTTACCTTTCTGCGCTTCAAATATATACTGCAAATGACATTAGATCATCTACAAACTTGAGGTTAGACTTAAAAACTTTATGGCTTGGTTGTTGCCCTTGCATATTCAATGGCACACAAGGTTCTGGATAAATTGATTGTCATGGGTTTTTAACAGGAATGTGAGGGATGAGAGTGATGTGGACTTGGAGCTGAGGGATTCAATCAGTGATTCGTGCAGTGATAGTGAAAGTGGGAACTTGAGTGAAAGATCCTCAAGTTTCAGAAGTGAATCATGCAATTCCAGTGAAAGATTGGGATTGTGGGATGCTGCCTCTGAAGATTCTTCTGCTCTTGATCATGATAACATGTGGCATCTGCATGATCGACTTGGATACCTATCTCTTGAATATTTTGAGCGAGCTGTACCTTATGCAAGAGTCCCTCTAATGGAGAAGGTACTTAAATAATTGCTACATACTCTGTTTCTAAACAAATTGTCGGTGTCCTGAAGTACTAATTGATTTGCAGCATATGGGTCTAATCCCATTATTTTCTTCGTTAAAAGTCCATTGAGACATGATTGTGCCTGAGTAATTGCAAGTGTAGAAATCCAACTGTTAAAATTTTTATGGCTGGGTACTCTTGCTAACATCATTTTCAAGCACTGTTGTCTCTAGCTTCTTACCATCTCATACAAATATCAAATTGTTCGAAATGGCTGTTGCATTATTGATCTCTCTTCCTGCACAGGTAAATCAGCTGGCCAGGGGATTTCCAGATTTAATGTCTTTAAAAAGCACCGTTCTTTCTCCAGCAAGCTGGATGTCTGTTGCATGGTAGGTGCTCTATTTTTGAAATGATTTTGTTGTTAAATACACCTAAGGTCTAATGATACAAGCTATAAGCATATTTTTGAATGCATCTTATAATATGGAATTGTTGCAAGAAAAATCTGAATTTACCTGTATGACCTTTGATTCCAGGTATCCTATTTATCACATACCAACAGGGCGGACTGTTAGGGATCTATCAGCCTGCTTTTTAACATATCATACTCTCTCTATATCCTTTCAAGGTCTGTATACCATGATTTAGAACAATTTTATTATATATCAACTGAATTTGTTTCTGAGACTCTGCTTAGCCACATGCTTAATCCTACAGTCGAAGCTATTTATATGTTTTTGACTAGGCTTGGCTTTCAACCCCCTTGCAGAGAATGAGATTGGAGAAGAGAATGGTAGGATGGAATTGGGCAAAACTAAAGCTAAGGAAGGCCAGTGCATTACTCTTCCGCCATTTGGGCTTTCAACTTACAAATTGGAAGGAAGCGTCTGGACTTCTGCTGGTTGTGTTGACCAGCAGAGAATTATCTCTCTATTAAGCTCTGCTGATTCTTGGTTGAAACAGCTAAGGGTATGCCATCCAGATTTTGAGTTTTTCAACTCTCACTAGTTGTCATTTCAAGGCAAACTGTTGTTGACTTAGTTAACAAACTATAGTTTGGGATCCCCATGCCAGTTTTGGGAAGAAGCAAAAGAAAATCAAAGAGTGAACAGTAGGTAGATTCACTTTTTAAAATTAATCTGTTGGGCGTTTAGAGAAGAGAGGAGAACTAGAAGGACAGAGAGATTTTGAGTGTTAGGTAACAGTGTCTTGTCTTCTTTAAAACAAAAAGAAAGATAGCCAGCGTGAGTAGAGTTGAAGCTGATGTTTTTGTAGATCTTATGCCCATGGAAACGAGGCATAAAAAAAAATCCATAAATTGGGTTGCTTTGGATTCTCTGTAGTTATATGATTTCTGCATTGTTCCTTCTGTACATTATTGAATCTTTGTCTTAAATGGGAAACAAACCAAATTTACCTCATTACCAAGTTGATTTAATGGGAAACAAACCAAATTTACCTCACTACCAAGTTCATTTAATGGGACATATGTGTATCCTGTTATATGCCTTCTCTCTGCTTAATTTAAGCACTTCTGAGCATGGGATCGGATGAATATAGATAAGTTAAGACATAAGCAAGTAGAAAGACTTGTGAGGCGAAGGTTTTGCACACACAGATGTGAAGTCTGACTTGGAGGGCCCCACATGGTGGACAGGTGCCCTTGGTGGACAAGTGCCTTTGGGCCTTGAGCCTTGGCCTCCTCCATCCCATTTCTGTCATTTTCACTATAGGATAATTTGTCCTTTCCCAAAATGTCAGATCTTACTACTATTACAAATAATTAGTGGTATATAAATTTTCTGCAGATTGTAACTTGTCTGAAACGTGGCATTCAATATAAATCACAAAATTGTAGCACAGTGTTACATGCTTATCTTTTAGGACTGAGGTGGTGAAGACAAGATGTGAAAAGCACCAACAAATGTCCTAACATGCATGGGGATTGGGAATTTCGTATACCAGTTTGTGGCACATGATGTGAAAGATGTTTAATATTAGGAAAAGGTAGCCAATCAAACTTTCTTGATTAATCAATGCTCTTAAAGATTAAGAGACCACTAGGTTAGAAACAAAAAATGGAATAAAAATTATAGTCATAACAAGTTTCAACATGTTCTTGGAGAATTCATTCTTCAACTATTGGCCTAGGGCAACCTATATTCATCTTAAAGTCAATCCATCTTTAAGTCTATCTTTTCTCTTGTCTAGGGCGTTGTTGCAAGATGTTACAATTGATCTTACTTTGATGTGAACGAGGAACCAATACAAGTCATGGACGAGGCTCTAACATTGGTGCAATTAATACACGAGACTAGGCCGTCGTGAGTAGTTTTCTAGCTCGGAGATTTAGCCTTATATCTATCTAATCCATCTCCTTTATGAGTTGCTAGTTGGTCTTTCACCGTTTTGTCGACAACTTTGACAATGTGGCCCTTTAGAAAAGGATGTTAGATGTTAGGGTAAAGTTTCTAAACATAAAAGAAAACATGAACAATGTGGGCCTTTAGAAAAGGATGTTAGGGTAAAGTTTCGAAACTTAAAGAAAACATGAACAAGTTTCTAAACATAAAGAAAACATGAATGATTTAACATAGAATGCAATGTTCTTTCTAAAGGAGTAAATATAATTTGTTTTTTTAATTCAAAACTCTTAAGAAAATAACTTATACAAGAGAGTTATACCATAAGAAATATGTTGCAAATATTTGATAATACTAAGTCACTTTGACATGAAAAAGTTCCAAAAGTCACTAACCACTAGCTCTTATATATACCATATTTATGCCTTAAATTCCACTCAAGCCAATTTAAGTACCTATATAAGACTATATAAATGGTTAAATTACTTAATTAAGGATTATATTAGCCACAAATGGTTATATTACTTAAGGATTATATTAGCCACAAGTCACTACACATATCTTAATACAATCAATGGGTTAAGTGCGCAACATTCCCCCTCTTCATATGTGTTTTCATCAACATTGATCAATTGTGAATGCTTTTGCACAAGATTTTTATTTTTTTATTAGTGTAGCATATTTTATTGGAGATTTCATCCATTTGATCAAATGCTTTGTGATCTCGCTCATTCATATTCTCCTAGTTGGTGTTTGAAAAATTCCTTTTGGTTTCAAAATCATTCTACCCTCCTCATCAAACCCTAGTAACTCAATTTGGGCTACAACTCTTTGTTCGATAACCTTCTTCAAGTATGAAACATGGAAAGATCGGATGTATTTTTGTTGACATAGGTAAATACGATTTGTATGTCACACTGCCAATCTTCTACAAAACTTTATAAGGACCATAATACTTGGGTGCAAGTTAGTTATCCTTTTTATATTGCTTTAGTGACATTGCTTATATGGCTGTGATACTCGATCTCCTACTTCAAAATTCCTTTCACTACGGTGTTGATCCGCATATTGTTTTATTCTATTATGTCATTGCCAAGTTCTCCTTGAGACTAGCAAGTACCTCTTGTTGATGTTAGATGTGTTCAATTGTATGGACCGTTGGGTATGCCCACAATGAAGAGGTGATTGATGTTGGATGGTACCCATATAGTGCTAAAAAGGGAGGCATTTTGGGTAAGTATGAAAAGAAGTGTTGGACCACCATTTTGCTAGGGGTAACCATTGTACCCACCACTCTTGTTTATTCAAAGAAAAACATCAGAGATAACCCTCCAAATATTTATTAACTACCTTAGTTTGTCCATTTGACTAGGGATGATACATGACGAGCCACAAGCAAGCTAGGTGTTGATCCGCATATTGTTTTATTCTATTATGTCATTGCCAAGTTCTCCTTGAGACTAGCAAGTACCTCTTGTTGATGCTAGATGTGTTCAATTGTATGGACCGTTGGGTGTGCCCACAATGAAGAGGTGATTGATGTTGGATGGTACCCAATAGTGCTAAAAAGGGAGGCATTTTGGGTAAGTATGAAAAGAAGTGTTGGACCACCATTTTGCTAGGGGTAACCATTGTACCCACCACTCTTGTTTATTCAAAGAAAAACATCAGAGATAACCCTCCAAATATTTATTAACCACCTTAGTTTGTCCATTTGACTAGGGATGATACATGATGAGCCACAAGCAAGCTAGGTGCACAAACATGAAAATAAGTTAGTCCAAAAATTATTTGTAAATATAGGATCATGATCACTTAATATGGCTTTTGGGGTCCGATGCAATTTGTGAATGGTATCCATAATGTTGTTGCTACAATGCTTGTAACAAATGGGTGAGAGAAAATACAAAAATGTGCATATTTGGTGAGTCGATCTAGAACAACCATGATGACATATTTGTTTTTAAACCTAGGCAAACCTATAATGAAATATGTGGATACCTCCTCCCACCTTTGGCTTGGAATAGATAGGGGCTGCAAAAGATGTAGAGGCTTAATTGTTTCCTCTTTATTTTTTGGCATACTATGCATTTTACTACAAATTTTTGAACATCCCCTTTAAGCCCATCCCAAAAGAAATCTTGCTTGATTCTATGATAAGTTTTCAAGAAACCTGAGAGCCCACCTATTGGAAAAACATGTAGATTTGCTAAAATATTAAACTTAAGGTTTGAGTTATTACATAGGTACAACTTATCCTTATACCATAAAGCATTTCTTTTCCATGCAAATTTTTTTGACACACTTGAATCTTGTTTGAGATTCTTAATGGGAGTTTGAGTATCCATGTCCTCCTCCCACTTTTCTTGTGCCTCATTTATCCAATTTGCATGTAATATGGAAATGGTATACAATAGTGACTATGGGTTCATCCCTCATAGATAGAGCATTATCTACAACATTCTCCTCTCCTTTATTATATATGATCTCAAAGTCATATCTCAACATCTTTTTGACCCATTTTGTTGTTCTTCATATGACAACCTTTGTTCCAAGAAGTTTTTGAGCTAATCATGATCTATCTTTACTTTAAATTGTCTTCCCATTAGATAAGTTCTCCATTGTTTGACTGCATGTAGGATGTCTAACATTTCCTTCTCATAAACTAGCTTCAATAAATTCTTATCTTTGAGTTGGTGACTCAAATTCTTTGGGTCTTCCTTCTTACATGAGTACTACCCCTGTATTGTGTTATGAAGCATCACATTCCACAATGAATATTTTAGAAAAATCTAGGGTAGTTAGAATTGGAGTTGCGCACATGGCTTCCTTTAGCTTCTCAAATGCCCTAGTAGCTATATCATTCCATTGGAAGGACTCCTTCAACAAAGTTGTGAGAGGTGATGCTATGCTACCATAATTTTTTACAAATAAACAATAGTGACTAGTAAGTCATAAGAAATCCTGTAGGTTCTTGAAAGGGTCCACCTTGACTCCCTCATGTGAAATAATATGACCTATGTACTCCACTTATTTGGCTCGAAATGCACACTTGGATGGCTTAGCATAAAGCTAATGTTATTCAAGAATGTCCAAAACTTGTTTCACATGTTGCAAGTGTTTCTTCGAAGTGATTTTTATATACTAATATATCATCAAAAAACGCCAAAATAATTTTTTGTTGAAATGACTTGAAGATTAGAGTTCGTCAAAATTTGAAATGCAGATCATGCATTTGTGAGGCCAAAATGCATTACCAAAGATGTTAGGATTAAGGTGTCATCAACCTTGTAAACCCTATGTAATTTATTCCTATTATTGTTTGTAAATCACCCATAAGGGATGAAATGTTTCACCAGTAGTGATTTTGTTTCAACCGTATGTTTATGTTGCAAGTATGTGCTATCGATGTTGTCATTGATGTCAACAAGCTTGTGTTGTCATTGGTGTCAACTGGTTGAGCAGAGATGAATTTGTTGCAATGGTATGAGTTGTTTGGTTGAGTTGCTTTGTTGATGATGATTTGGATGCTTTGTAGAGGTGTTGAAGATGTTGAGAATATGTTTCTATTGGTTGGTTTCCAAGTGCTTTTGAGAAAATTTGATTACTAAAAGAAATAGTGTGTTGAAGAGACTGTTTGGCTTAATAGAGTAGTGTTCTAGGTTTGCTTCGCATTTCCTTTGTGTTGAAGATCTGTCTTTACAGTTTGGATATGTTGTTCAGGGATGTTCAAAAATGTTATATTCCAAATTTGGTGCTCCAGTTCGTTGTGCAAAAAAAGTTGTGTTCACTAGTGTGCGGAATGTGTTTCTGAGTTTTGCAGAGGTGTTTGGGAGAAACTGTTTTGCTCTGCAGATTTGTTTTTGGCCTTGTGGTTTTGGATTTATGCTTATAATGCTTATATATTGCTTCAATTCAAGTTATTCATGGTTTGGTGCTCTGCAAATTGATTTCTTGAGTTGCAGAGTTTAACAGAGTTGGTTGAGTGCTCCGATGTGAACTTAAGTTAGGTAAAAGTTGTTGCAGAGGAATTTGTTGAATTTCAGGATGTTCATGGAATACTATAGTGTGTTGAAGCCTTGCATGTGGTCCACAAGTCATCTTTGAGTTTGAGGAAGAGTGTACTTAAAAGATCATTGTGATAACACTAGTTTGGCTGACATTGGGAGTTTACATTAATTGTGGAGTTGCTTCAATGATTGTAGTAGTGTGGAGTGGCATGCTTGGATGAATTTAGGTCCAAGCTAAGATGTGTTGTGGTCCACCTTCATTCCTTTCCACCGCGGGAATGTTTAGGTCCAGACCTAATTCAAATGTTGTGTTAAGTTGTGATGCTGACCTTGGAGAATGTTCTCAAGGTTGAAGACAGTATAAATAAGTGTCAAGGGATCATGATTGATAGTGCGTATGATGGATATGATGTGAATAACAATGTGGTTGAATGTGTGGTATAGTACAAACTTTCATGTATTAGACTACTGGATGGAGTGAGCAGAAGGTATCTAAAATTCTTTAGTGATGTTGCGGAGATGATGTTGATGTTGTGGTGAATATTGAGCTTCATTGGAACTGTACTCCATGCATATGTTAGATGCAATTGTAACAATTCAACTCTGGCAGTGAGCCACCTCTTCTATCTCTTTCTTCTGGGCAGTGAGCCCTGTGACAGCAAGCCTTTCTTCTAGGCAGTGAGCCTATTGTATTTAGGTGTTGATATTACTTTATATTGTGAGCTAATCTTCATCGTGGTTTTTCCCTTAATTGGGTTTTCCACATAAATCTGGGGTTCATGTGTTATGAGTTGTGGGTGTTTGTTTTATGCTTAATTTCCTTTACTGCAGTTAAATATGTTAAATGGTTTAAATGCTTGATATGTAAATAGTTTAACAGAATACTGATTTAGCCCCCCTCTCAGTATTTTGGGTGTTCAACAATTGGTATCAGAGCCAAGTCCTTTGGAAGAAGCCTAACTGCTCAAGGAAGATCTTGGAAATTGAACATATGGGTGCTAAAAGATTACATTTTCTTCCAGAAGAGATTCATGCTATTAATCTCATTAAAGAAGACTGTATGCTTGACAAAATAGGTGAACTCAAAGATGCTCTTGAAGATCTTGAAAGAACTGAAGGAGAAAATAGAGATCTGAAAGAAAATGTCAAGGAAGCAAATGAATGCATCAAGAAATTGAAAGAACAAATCAAGAAGCTCAAAGCAAAGCACAAGGAAGTCAGTGAACAATTGAAGCAAGCAAATGAATCTATCAATGGTTTGAAAGCTCTAGCTAAGGAGAAGACAAGAATTGAGGAATGTCTTAATGCAGTGTTGAAAAGCAAATAAGAGGAATGTGCAAGGCTTGAACAAGTTATCAATCTGAAATCCGATTTGGAGAAGGCAATGATGCATGAAGACAAATTCAAGATGAGTTCTACAAAACTTGATGAAATGATTGCAAGTCAGAAAGGTCCAAATGATAAAGACAGTTTAGGATTTGAAAAATGTGAATGTTCAAAATCAAATCAGACTTCAAAATAGAGGGACAATGGCAAGCAGATCCAGAATCAAAGAAATAAAGCTAGAAGACCTCCGGTCAGACAACCAAATGCTCAAAGTTACCCATCTTTCAATAGTTTTTGTCATTCTTGCAATGCAATAGAATGTAAAAGTAGAAGGAATCAAAATGTTCCATCTTTCTCTAGTCAATGCTTTACATGCAAGAAAGTTGGTCATAAAGCTAATGAGTGTAGAAGCCAAATAAGGAATGGTTATAACAAGAACAAAATGGTTCAATGTTTCAATGGCTATTGTTATACATGTAATAGATTTGGACATAAAGCTAATCAGTGTAGACTCAGAATGAATGGAAGGAATATTGGTCAGAGGAATGTTGTATGCCACAACTCCAATAGACTTGGACACATTTCTGTTTTGCAAAAGTAGAAACTTGAAGAAGGATAATCTGATAGAGAAGAATAAACCAGTACAAAAGGTTGATTCGTTGGAGACTAAGAAGGAAATGAACAAGATTTGGATAAAGAAAAATGCATCTAAGGTTAAGGATGAGCATGTACAGGCGTCTGGTGTTGATGTTTCCTTTGGAAACTAAGATGAGAGCTTTGGCTTAAGGGGAAGCTTTAATGAAAATCTTTCACCCCCTGCCAAAGGAATAGTGCTAATGCCCCAGCACGAAGATATGAGATGAGGATTGAAATGCTTAATCATTGGTGAAGTCTGCAGTTGGAAGTTTGTGGAGAATTTGAAGATGACCATGTGTACAGTGAAAGGTTTGACATTTATGGTGAATTAAGGTCTAAAGATTTTGAAGGATCTGAGAAATCTTGGTCTCACAAGGAGCCGGGTGTCAAACATAAGCACGAAATGAGTAAAAAAGGTGTTTCTAGAAATAAGAGGGACTGAAAAGTAGTGGAAGTGAATATTTCTGGTTCATCACAGAATGGGAATGAAGAAGGTCCTATAAGAGGGATTGAGAAGGGTGTTGGAAAAAGGATGTCTAATGTGCAAAACAAGAGCAATGTGGAATCTTAGCGTATGACCTGGAATTTTTTTTATGAACAAGGTAAATGCATTCAACATCAAGAACATCATTCCAGAGTTTGCAATAAATCCCTCTCTCAAACATGGAAGGCTCGCACCAGACTAAGTAATTTGTGCAGCAGGGGGTTCAAAGCGAGTGGTCTTCAAGTGTCAGATTCAGGTTCTTCTTGCACAATCATTCAAACTGAAATCTAAAGTATGAGAACCAGTGAAAAACATAGCGGAAGCAATTTCAGGAAGGGGAGATTGTTGGCAATAGGTGTTGTCCTTGATGTCAACATCATATGTATTGATGTCATACATTGTCACAAGATGAGAAAGGTTGTTGAGGCTGTTATGAAGGTTGTCAAGAGATGAGATGTTATGTTCCTAAAGAAGATGGATGGAAAGTTCATGGTTGGATGTCACGCTCTGATCAGTGTAGAGTTAAGTTTGAGATGACAAGATATGTTTCTATAAAGAAAATGCATGGGAGATTTGGCCTTTGGAAGTTGGGGTTTGTATTTGTTTTAGGATGACTACTTTTTAAAAAAAAAACTGTCTAGAAGAATGCTCCGCATCTCCATCATACTAATGTTTAGCTGCTACGGTTTGGAACATAGCTTTATAAAGTGTCACATTATGTATGTTCCATGTTTCATGAGGATATGATCACCGGAAGGTTGTTTTTCTGTTGATAAGCTTGTAGATAGTGTTATTTTTGTAAAGGTATTTCCAACAGGGTGATGGAATGCTCCACATTCCTCTGTAGTTGCATATTTAGCCATGTGATTCTAATGGTAGCTTATCATATGAAGTGACATGATATATCTAAGGTTTCAACCTATCACTCACTCAACATGTGTAGATACAAGGGTCTGTATATTGGTAATTACCAAGACAAAGCAGAGCGCTGAGACCTGCTATGAGTAAGAGTTGATACAGTTTGGTGTGTACTCCTAAGGGGGAGTATTCATAGCAGTGAAAGAAAAGATGTTGTGACCTCATAAAAGTGAAAGAAAATGTGTCGCCCTTTGCTATTGATGTCAATGGGGGAGAGAGAGAGAGAGAAATGTAAAAAATAAAAAGAGTTAGTGGTTAGGGAGAAAAAGTAAGATGTGTAAAAGAAAGGGGGAGAGTAAGAAAGAAAAGAAGATTGGTGCAAAGTTGTGTCTTAATGGTTTTTCACATTATGTGTTGCCATCAATGACAAAGGGGGAGATTGTTGCAAGTATGTGCTATCGGTGTTGTCATTGATGTCAATAAGCTTGTGTTGTCATTAGTGTCAATTGTGTCAACTAGTTGAACAGAGATGAAGTTGCAATGTTATTAGTTGTTTGGTTGAGTTGCTTTGTTGATGATGATTTGGATGCTTTGTAGAGGAGCTAGAGATGTTGAGAATATGTTTTTGTTGGTTTTTAAGTGCTTTTGAGAAAAATTGATTACTAAAAGAAATAGTGTGTTGAAGAGATTGTTTGGCTTAACAGGGTAGTGTTCTGGTTTTGCTCCGCATTTCTTCTGTGTTGAAGATCTATCTTTGCAATTTGGATATGTTGTTTAGGGATGTTCAAAGATGTTATATTCTAAATTTGGTGCTCCAGTTCATTGTACAGAAGAAGTTGTGTTCACCAGTGTGTGGACTGTGTTTCTGAGTTTTGCAAAGGTATCTGGGAGAAACTATTTTGCTTTGCATTTCTTTGCAGATTTGTTTCTGGCCTTGCGGTTCTGGATTTATGCTTATAATGCTTATATATTGCTTCAATTCAAGTTGTTCGTGGTTTGGTGCTCTGCAAGTTGATTTCTTGAGTTGCAAAGTTTGACAGAGTTGGTTGAGTGCTCTAGTGTGAACTTAAGTAAAAGTTGTTGCAGAGGAATTATTACTGAACCTAGGATAATTAAATAAATATCATTTATTTAATTAACTACCCTACCTTGCATAGACCCTATGACCAAATTAATTAAGTAAATCTCTACTTAATAAATTTGATCCACTTATTAATCCATCTCCTAATTTTCACCAACCATATTAATTAAGTTAATCACTTAATTAACTAACCGAATCCCTCATTATCC
This sequence comes from Cunninghamia lanceolata, assembly GCA_027924645.1. Classification (NCBI taxonomy): domain Eukaryota; kingdom Viridiplantae; phylum Streptophyta; class Pinopsida; order Cupressales; family Cupressaceae; genus Cunninghamia; species Cunninghamia lanceolata. The sequence continues at coordinate 1,721,227 of BSBN01000197.1, forward strand.
CATCTCCCCACAATTGATTAAATAATTAACATTATTTAATTAATGGGAGTCACATGTGTCTCCACCTCATCTTTCTTAATCTATAAAAAAATATTATTTAATTAATAAAGCCCACACATGTATCCACCCCACCTTTTCAAATCCATGCATTTGTCAATTATCATCCTGTTACCAGAAATATTGTCAAAGTATTAAACTCAATCAATAAACCAATAATCTCAATAGAAATTGCAAGTAACAAAGATCAAATAACGAAGAATAAACCATGCAAACCTTGTTTTGCTGCTTCCATTGTTCTCCTAGTCTCAATCGATCTTTTGTATGAATGAAGCCCTCAGAAAGCGCACTTCCTTGTTTTGTTTTTCAATATGATGATGGAGAGATGGCTATGATATTTTTTGTAATGAAGAGGAGCTTCAATACAATAAAAAGGGTGATTGCAAGCAATGGAGGAACTTGGGTGCCAAAGGCACGCTGTAATTCTTGTAGAGTAAGGGTACTAAAACCTTGGATGATAGAAATGAAGGAATTGGGTTCAATTTATAGACTTGTGAGAGAGGAGATCAACGGTATAGAAAGAATAAGAAGATCAACGGTTGAGAAACCTTGAGAGAATGTGTGCAAATAGAAAGAAGACAAGTGTCACACAAAAGTTGTTTTGTTTGAGTTAACTGCTTTCTTTTATAAAGATAAGATTTAATTTCATAAATTAGAAAACTTTTTTCTAATTTAAGAGTTATTAATAAAAACAAGGTTGATTGAATCAATTAACTCAACTTGAGATTTGCTTTTGCATGATTTGAGAGAAATTATTTAATTTTGTGTGCATGAAAAAGAAGATTTATTTTTAGAAGATTTGGAAGATTTTTGAGGAATTAGAAGATAAGAAAGCAAATTAAATAAATAGATTTATTTAATTGTTTGTGCATGATTTGGGAGAATAAATAAAATATTTTATTATATTTTATTTTTAGAGATGGAGAGGATTTAAATAAATTTGATTTATTTATTTAAATTTGGAAGAAGTGACTTAATTAAATAATTAAGAATTATTTAATTGTTTGGAAGAAATTAATTAAATAAAGGATTTTATTTAATTTTGACTTTAGAGGAGGTAATTAAATATTTTGATATTTAATTAATTTAGAGGAATATGAATCGAATAAATAAATTTATTTATTTATTTGTTGATAGAGGAATTAGAATGAAATAAATATTAAGAATATTTATTTAGACCGAGTCGTGTCATTTTTAGGCGTATACATTTTGCCCTCTTTGATGCAATACAGTTTACAGTGTTGCTTCAAAGAATAGATTTTTCTGATAATGATACATGCTCCAGTTTGCCCCTGGTACATGTTTAACGATGGTAGGATGCCCTCTCGGGAGATTGGATGGGAAGAAAGTTTTGAAGGAGTGAGACGGACAATCTCACGATGAAGAAGGTAAAAAAACCGGTTAGGTTGAAGAAAAATGGGTTGACGTGAAAAGAAAAATGGGTTGACGTGAGAAGAAAAATGGGATGAAGAAAGAGTTGAATGATACACGATGCAAGATAAAATGATAACACACAAGCAAGCAAGAAAGTGTGCACAAATGATACAAGAACAAACAAGGTATTGCCCCTGTCAAGCAGTAAACCAATGATTAATCGATATTGATTGACGATAGTGTTGTCATGGTGGGGAACGATAGATCCTTAGAGAAATACGAAAGATAGTGTTGTCATGGTGGGGAACGATAGGTCCCTAGAGCAACATGATAGGCGTGGGAAATGTATCTCCCACTGATAATTTAAGACTGATTGAGTTGGTTTACGACCAGACAAGGATCACCACCACTGATTGTGATTGGATTATTTGACAAGATTGACTTGACTTGATTGGTATGGATTAAAGATGGACTAGCATTTGGATCATTGCCTGGACCACCAGCTAGGACTGTTGACGAGAGATACAATGATAGATATAAAGAGATTTTTGACAGAAGAATGACTTGATAGAAGGAATCACAAGCTTTTATTTGAGATGGGATTTGGATGCTTTGTGGATGCGAATGGGTTTTCCATCTTGATATTGCAAGTATTTTTGAAGTGCCTATTTCATCATTGGGCAATTTTTTTTGGTACTTTTTCTAAATGTTGTAAGAAAATACAAGCATCTAGGTATAATTGAACTAAGATGACTTGAGTATCGCTTACATGGATTTTGATTTAGCAAGTTTAATACAAGCATCTAGCTATAATCGGACCGAGATGATCTGAGTATTTCTTGCAGACAACAGACAAAGATTGCCCCCTTTCATGTTAGACCTCTAAAGTCCTTGATGATCTTTTGCTGATCATGTCGTTAGACAAGGCTTTCACATTACTAAAGATTAATCCACAAACAACAGACAAAGAAATGATTATGCCCCCATCATAGCATCTCTGGTTTGTGACATCCTCGAGTAGCATAAAAAGACATAATAACAAAAATCAAGACTTCGTAAGTTAACCTAATCACAAACACAAAACATTCTTGCATTAGATGTGTTTTCTTTCCATAATTTAGATAAAATCAGTGAGTATTTAGGTATTTGTTTGCTTTACTTTGGATAGGTTGATGCCTTGCGTCAAGATTATCTGCTTGGAAGCATGCTTTGTTGCGCTTGCATGCATGCTTGGTGAAACAGACCCTAAGGAACTGACCTAGTGCCTCGGGGGTACATTGCTAAATGGCCTTGTCTACATGATGACGTAGAGGGAATGTAGTTCGGGACTTGGACTTGGATGTACTAGAGGATAGATGACAAGATAGGGGATGGACGGGAAGTGGAGCCCCGGGGGTGCATTGACAATGGCCTTGCCTACATGATGACGTAGAGGCAACGTAGTTCGGGGTGTTGACCCCATGATATTGACGACAGACGCTATGCTAGGCTGACACTGTGGATAGGATACTAGATAATACCTTAGTTGATAAGGCGACAAAAGAGATAGAGTATCAAGCCATGATAGGTTATCGTTAGGTTTTTATTGTGGAACGGATATGGATTGGATGAGGGACGGAAGGAGGAATGGACACAAGGTGATTGGTTTCCCAAATATTGAAGAAGCGGTTTATCACAAATAGCGCCTGTTTACCAGGTTTTCACCACTTGCTTTTATTTGCACGAAATCTAAAAGTACACATGATGCCTGTTTGCCAGGTTTTCATCATGGTACCTATCCAAGGTGCCTGTTTGCCAGGTTTTCACCAAAGGACGATTTTTTTGTTGTTTTTCTATTTTTTTGTTTTTTTTGAATTTTTGCCCCCCTTACATTGGGGTTCTCTTAGGTATAGAATCGGTGAAGATGCATACTTATTATTGGGTCATCGAATGACTCACCCTCTAATTTTGCTAACTGATATGCTCCTGATCCATAGGTTGCAATGATTACATAAGGACCAAGCCAGTTGGGTTCAAACTTACCTTTCTTTTCCCAATCCTGTTGATTGTGGGGATTTTCCTTAAGTACAAGATCACCAACGTTGAAGACCCTTGGACATACCCTGTGATTGTAGCTTCGTGACATTCTTTGCTGATATGCTTTGAGATGATTGAAAGCATTCTGTCTCTTCTCCTCTAACAACTCTAACTCTTGCAGTCTGGAAACTCTGTAGTCTTCATCAGTGATAAGACCTTTTAACAACACTCTTAAAGATAGTAACTCGACCTCGATGGGAAAATTGGCTTCTAATCCATAGACAAGGGTGTAAGGGGTAGCACCTGTGGCAGTGCGTATACTAGTTTGATAGGCCCACGGAGTGGGATTGAGTTGTATGTGCCAATCTCGGCCGGCATCGTTGACAGTTTTCTTGAGGATTTTCAAGATTGTTTTGTTGGATGCCTCTGTTTGGCCATTGCCTTATGGATAGTAGGGGGTGGAGAAATAGTGTTCGATTCTGAATTTGTCACAAAGCTCTTGGACATCCTAGTTCTTGAAAGGTCTTTCGTTATCTATGACTATGGATGAGGGAATTCAGTATCTGCAGATGAGGTAATTTAGGATGAATGAGACAATCTATTTCCCTGCGACATTGGTGAGTGGAACAACTTCAATCCACTTGGTAAAATATTCAGTGGCAGTTATTATGAACTTGTGGCTGTTGGATGATGAAGGGTGAATTTTGCCCACAAGGTCGAGTCCCCATTGACAAAAGGGCCAAGGCGTCGTTAAAGGTCGTAGCTCTTGAGCTGGTGCATGGATGAGGTTTCCATGTATCTGGAACTACTTGCACTTCTTCACAAACTTATATGAATCAGTTTTCATGTTTGGCCAATAGTATCCCAAACGCATGAGTTTCTTAGCTAAAGAAGGACTGCTAGAGTGTGTTCCACAAATTCCTTCGTGTACGTCTCGTAAGGCAATTTGAGGTTCTTCCCGTTCTAAACATCGGAGTAAAGTACCATCCAGACATCGTCGATATAGGGTATCAACAATAATGGTGTAACGGGAGGTTTGGTGAATGAAGGTTCGACGTTGGCTAGAAGACAAGTTAGGTGGTAGGGTGTTATCCTTGAGGTAAGTGTGAATCTTACCATACCAAGGTGAATCAGATCCGACTAATAGGCATATGGAGTGTGTTTTAGGGATATCATAAGCTTGTTGCATAACTGACTCCACCAAGAAATCGTACCATGACTCATTCTCTAGGATCTCGAGGAGCGAGGCAATGGTCGCCATGGCGTCTGCTGATTTATTTTCAATGCGAGGTATCTGCTCAAAGGAGATGATCACAAAGTACTCTTTAAAGTCATCTACCATACACTTGTATGGGATTAACTTGTCATCTTTGGTCTGATAGTCATCATTGACTTGATTGATTACCAGTTGGGAATCGCCATAGACATGTAGCTCCTTTATTTTCCATTCTGTTGCCATTTTGAGACTAATGACCAAGGCCTCATACTCTGCTATATTGTTTGTGCATGGGAATAGCAGGCGGTAAGAGTTAGGTATGGTGTTGCCATGAGGAGTGACCAACAAGATTCCTGCCCCCAATCCATGGTTTGTATAGGATCCATCAAAGTAGAGTTTCCATGAGTGTGTTGTGATACTAAATATGGCTTCATCTAGAAACTTGAATGTCATTGGTGTGGTATCCTGCAACTTGGTGCTTCTGCTGATCGGCAATGATTTGACCTTTGATAGCCTTCATTTCTACATATTCAATGTCATATTCGCTTAGGAGCATTACCCACTTAGCTAGGCGACCTGTGAGGGCTGCTTTGCTTAATAGGTACTTTAATGGATCTATCTTTGTAATAAGTTTGAATGAATGTGCTAGCATGTAATGTCGTAGTTTTTGGGAAGCAAAAACCATAGCAAGACACGATCTTTCTATCTGAGAATATTGCAGTTCGTAGCCCACCAATGTGCGACTGATGTAGTAGATAGCCCTTTCTTTTCCTTCATAATCCTGTTGTGCTAATAGGGCTCTGAGAGCTATTGGCGTAGCAGATATATATATAGATACAGTGGCTTGCCTTGGATAAGCGGCATCAGAATAGGTGGATTCATGAGGTATTCCTTTAGCTTGCGAAATCCTTCCTCACACTTTTCATCCCATCTGAATGGTATGTTTTTGTGCAATAGGTGAGTAAAAGGTTGACACTTGTCTACCAGTTGTGATATGAATCGGCGGATTGCCTGTAACTTGCCCTGTAGAGACCGCAGTTGAGTGATGTTCTTTGGTGGTGGCATTTCCATGATAGCTTTAACTTTGGTAGGATCTACCTCGATCCCGTTTGCTGATACAATGAAGCCTAAGAGCTTGCCGGAGGTGACTCTAAACACACATTTCTTCGGGTTTAACCTAACTTTGAAGTGTTCCAGTCTCTGAAAGACCTTCTCTAGTACATCGAGGTGGGATTCTCTTGTGAGTGACTTTGCTAGGATGTCATCCACATAGTCCTCCATCGTGACGTGCATCATATCATGGAAGATAGTGGTCATAACACGTTGATATGTTGCCCCTGCGTTCTTTAACTCAAATGGCATGACGTTCCAGCAGAAGGTGCCCCATGGACAAGTGAAAGTTGTTTTATGCTGGTCTTCTGGTGCTATTCTGATTTGATTGTATCCAGAGAAGCCATCCATAAGAGATAACATGGTATGTCCTGTTGTCAATTTGACTATGATATCAATGTTAGGTAATGGAAAGTCATCCTTGTGGAAAGCCTTTTTTAGATCTCAGAAATCATTGCACAATCTGACTCTGCCATCAGGTTTGGATACTGGCACTATGTTGAATACCCACTCTAGATAGTCTATTGCTTTGATGAACCCTACATCCAACAGTTTCTTGAGTTCCTCTTTTACTAGTAATGCAATGTGTGGATGCATCTTCTTGAGCTTCTGCTTGACTGGTTTGACCCCTGGATCTAGTGGAAGATGATGTAGAATCAAATTTGGATCTAAACCGAGCATATCTGTGTATGACCAAGTAAAGTTGACTTTCTTTTTCTTGAAGAATGGTACAAATTTTGTCTTTTCCGGTGGAGATAGAGACTTTGCAAAGTGAATGATCTTAGGATTACTCTCTGTTCTGATGTTGATAGGTTCTGTAGGTTCCACAACAATTTGAGACTTCTCTTGATACATGTCGTTGGGGAGAGTGTCAAGCCTTCCATTGTTTGGCGCCTTAGAGAGGTTTTCACCATTCGATGCCTCCTTTCTTTTTACTATTTTGGGATTTGATACTGCCGCAGAGCAGTTTTCACCATCACATTCAGTTTTTATTTTTATGTTTTTGTGACTGGAAGGCTTGGCACCCTCTCCAAAATAAGCCATGGTGTTGAGTTCAATGGCAAAGCCAGCTTTATGATCCCCTATAGGTAGGTGGTCCCTAAGTTCCATGTAGTCAATATAGGCATCATCGTTTTGGAACATGTCTAGTTGCGGGGTTCCTTATAAATCCTAGTCGATAAGTTCAGGATGCACAAGGGGAAGGGTGTCAGAAGATAGATCTGATTCATTGGGTATGATAGTTTGAATGGATATATGGGGAGGATTTAGATTGGTAGGGATAGGATTTGGGATGGTACTTTCCTCCAGATTATTTATTGCGATGGAACTCTGACCTTCCTCGTAAGTCGTACTCTCAAGATTTGGTGAATCACACTCTAATGGTCTATGCATTAGCGTTTGTCCCTCACGGTAGGGGCTACAGGTTTAAACGGTATCAATTCCTTTGTCTTCATAGGAGTGCTCTGTGAGTTCTTCCCATTCATACTCATTAGAGTCTGTCACTGTCTTCTTGTAAGTTATGGATCTGTTCCACAAGACAAGCATTTGCTTTAGCTTTGCCTTTGTCCTTGTATCCTAGCCCTTTTGTATTTCTTGCCACTGAGGACGAGGAGGGTTGAATGGGTTCTATTATTCCGTCTTTTCTTAGGCCAATGGGACCTTGTCCTTCATAACCCATTCTGTGTAAGATAGACTCACCACGCCCATAGATTTCCGTTGGGAGCTTAGGTGGTTCTTGTTGTGTGTTATCTTCCTCTGTGTAGAGCCATTGCAAGACGTCTCTTTTCTCTGTTTCATCTGATAGGGTCCCCCATTTGACAAAGGGAGCTGTGGGATGTTCGGGGGGAGCAGATGGCTTTGGAATGTACTTAGGTGTAGGTCACCCAAAGGATCTTGGAGATAGAGGCATTTTGGCTAAGTTGAGGCTGTGCTCGATGGAGTATTCCCCTACCCCTGTTTCTATGATGGTGATTTTATGCTCTTTGGGCTTGGATGAGGAAGCTTCAGAGGTAGAATCATGCTATGAGATGGGGGATGTGGAAGCTCTATTATTGGGAATGATGCAATCAAGCTTTGACTGGATAGAGTTGCAATGATGGAAAGGATCCGGATCACCTTGGACAGTGATCTACTTGCTGTTATGAGGAAATTTGATGCATTGGTGATAGGTAGAAGGCACAACTTTCATGGCATGAATCTAGGGTCTACCTAGGAGGATGTTATAAGCTAGCTCCCTGTTGAGGACTTGGCAAACAACGTCCTTTATCACCGGTCCAACTTGTATCGGTAACACCACAGTTCCTTTAGTAGTTCTTTCTTCTTCATCATAGGCCTTAATAGTGATCTTTTTTCTAGGATCCACTGCAGTTTCAGAGAACGCTAATGTAAGGACTAGATTGAGCGTGCAAATATTTAAACCAGCTCCTCCATCAATAAGAACTCTTTTGATACGGTGTTTATGGATGAAGGCAGCGATATGCAAGGGTGTGTTATGGGGCTGAGACACTGAAAGGTCATCTTGTTCGGTGAACGAGATGGTGCTAGAGGAGGCTAGATTTCCTACCATGGCTTGAAACTTCTCTTGGGCCAGGTTCGTGGGCACAGTTGTTTCCACTAGGGCTTTATCAAGAGTTTCCTTGTGGGAGGGAGACAAACACAACAACTCTAGGATAGATATGTGGGCAAGAGTTTTTTGAAGTTGGTATATGACACTGTACGTATGGGAGTTAGACGGAGAAGGTGACAACCTTGGAGGAAGCGTGTTTAACGTGACCTTACCACTGCGGGTGATGATGCTGCAATCAGGTTTGTTGGGTCTTGATTGTTGGTTGAATGTGACCACATTGACTTGTGGGATGTGCTCCAATATGCAATTGATGGTATAATCAAATGGCACGCTTGCATAGTTAGCATTGTTGTGTCTGTTGTTTTGAATCTGCTTGTTGCGGTTGTTATTGTTGTTGTTGTTGTGATTGAGGAGTGGATCCTTGTATGCCACATGCATCTCGTTAGAGGTATGTTCTTTAGTGCCTACCTGATTTTGGTCAAGTATGTCTTGAATGACGTGTTTGAGATGGATACAGTTGTGGCCTCTTCCTCTATGATATTCACAGAAATCAGTATCTTTCCAATAGTGAGGTTTTATTTGAGGTTCATAGTCACTAGTGGGAGGAAGAGTGATCTCATTGTTGGCTAATAGCTTTCTTAACACAGACTCCTGGGACTCTCCTATTGGTGTGAATTTTTGTATAGGATTAGAGGTGAATTGAGGCTTTGGCTCGCGAGAGAAGGTTTTGTTTGGTGTAGCACTGCTTGCTTTTCCTTTGAGAGTGAAGATTGGTTGCTGTTTGGGAGCCGCCACTTTGGCATCAACTACTCCATCATTGACGACATTGTTGTTCTTTGTCCAAAACTTTGACTTGTCTGTGGTGTAGTTAGAGTTAGGGGTGTCCTTGTACAACTTTATTTGCCCCTTGGTGATCATAGATTTCTCAATAAATAATCCCATCTCAATGACTTTCGTAAACGAGGTAGGGCATTGAATTTGGATTTGGTAACTTAGATTGGGGTTAAGGTTATGGACAAACATCTTCGTCATTTTCTTCTCAAGCACGTCATATGAGAATTTGCTAGTGAGTTGTCTCCACCTTTGTAAGAAAGAGGCAAATGATTCGCCACCTTTTTGCTTTGTATTGCATAGGTCAAGCATGGAGACTTCGTGTTCAATGTTATATGAGAAGTGTGTGACGAACTTGTTTACTATCTCATCAAAAGTTTTGATACCCGGGGGAAGTCGTGAGAACCACTCCATACCTAGAGATCTAGGGAATAGTCTCATTAGGAAAGTTCTGTTATGAGCTACTTCTAGGCACACGGCGCTAAATTCCCTAATGTGATCTCTTGGGTCTCCTTTCCCTTTGTATTTGTCAAACTTAGGAACTTCGAACTGAAAGGGGAAGGGTACCATGTTCAAGCTTTTGTCAAAGGGATACGGTGCGATGTTTTCCAAGGAATAATGTTTTGCTGGCGTCCCTATTTTGAGTTCCCCTAATTGCTGTGTTAGGCCTTCAACTTGTTTCTACAATGTTTCCATAGGTATGTTTGGTTCTATGACTTTCTTTTCTGTCTTTGTTAGGGGAGCTTTCCTCATTTGTGCTCTTTTTGTGAGTTCTTTCCTCTCCTGGTTCTTTTAATGCATTGATGTCAAAGTCAGCGGGGAGTTTAAGTCCTTGGTTTGCAAGATGAAGAAAGTACTTTTTAGGGTCCTCACTAAGCACTTTGGCTAACATGCGTTGAAATTTCTGATCTTGGAGGGGCTTCGTGGTATTGCTCATGGGAGATTTCCTCATCACTATCATGAGGGGACACAATGCGGTCAGATGTTCTAGCCATTTCAAGTTGTTTTTGATGCTGGGATCTAGTTAAGACCATGCAAGGTGATGTGGGAAGAAGTGGGTTGAAACTAGAGATTTTGGTAAGGTGTTTGCAGAGATTGTTGAGACGAGGATACTTGCAGAGACGAGATTTAAACAAGGGACTCTTTTGATCAATGATTCCAAGTAAGTTGGTCGACACAAGACGATAGCCACAAGTAAGGATAGCCGGTACCTGTTTACTATGTAGAGACTAGTCTTACACCAAGACCACTAGTGAAGTTTCAGGAGAAAATGATGTCCGATCCTTGATAGTGGAGACTTACTAGGTTTACTTGAATCTGAAATGATCTAAAAAAGGTCTTGCACTAATCTGATATAGAAACTTTGACTTTGTTTATGGGAAGATGTGGTAGAAGGTGGACGAGACGAACGACGAAAGAGAAGGTATGCTATGGAAATAGATGGAAGAGGTGACTGCACGGTAAATTTGATCATAGAAATTGAAACAAAACTGAAATGGGTATCCAGAAAGGTTGATAAATTTTTCTCAAGAGACCGAAAATGCTCACTATTGTGGATGCGCAGCAATAAATGCGTTGAAACAGAGGATAAATGCACAGTAAGTCGAAGCAAATGCGTAGCTCTGGTGAAGGACAAAAGTGCAGTAATAGATGACAAATATGCAGGAAGTCACAGTAAATGTGCAGTAGGTCAAAATAGATGCGCAACTTCAGAGGGTATATGCGCAGCTCTGATTTTCTGATTGTTTTTGCAATTTTCTTGGCACATTTTTCGATGTTTTTTTGGTTTCTTGGTTGCAAGTTGGTCTTTTTGTTCTGATTTCTCAATTATGACAAGTAAAACACAGCAAACAAAAAGAAGTCTTCATGATTTTTTTGATCTTTTTTTGTAATTTTTTGGACTCTTTTTGACTCAAAAGCAAGTACAAATCCTAGGCTGGCTGGGACAATATAAACTGAATTCTCACTATTTCTAAATGAGGCATCTTCAGGAGGTGATAATCGCCCTTCCCTACACCGGCTTATAGGGGGTTTTGGCTACTAAAAATAAAAGATGATTAGTAAGTGCAACTGTTCAAATGGTTATACGTGTAGCAGTGCTACTCTCCATTATGGAGTCTCCCAGCCTTCAAGGGTTGCGCCTTGGAGGGTTTTGGGGGAGGTTGGCTGTCGATATGACACAACACTTGTTGCTTGAAGCTTTCGCTCCAAGCATAATTTATTTATAGTGGCTTGACAAAGCTTGGCTTTAGCTTGTTACCACTTAAGGTTGTTCCCACTTGGATGGAAGGATATCCAAGGGCAGGACTCTCTAAAGGTTTAACACATGCGAAAATGATATTTCTGGCATTTTGGTCACCTAAGATATGGCAGAGCATAGGCCTAGTATCATTCCCAAAAACATGAAAGATAGTGGTTCTTTTCCCCTAATTAAAATGAAAAAGACTAAATGTGTTAAGCTACTTGGGCACACACGCGAGTTGTTAACTTTGAAAACAAGATAGCAATGGTTCAATTTTATCCTCCTAGCATTGGGACTATATTCAATTTGTTGATGCAACAATATCAAATTACAATCCTTCCTAGTTAGATCTAGATATGAATTTGCATGAACATCTGATTACTATCCTTTAAATCAAGAGATGAGTTAACAAATGTGGCTATATGACTAAACCAGCCCCTAACCTGCAAGTAGATCAGAAAAAATTCCCGCAAGAAGTGTCAACGTTAGCAAAATCACAAGAAAACTCAAAGAGCAACTGTTAGAATCAAATGTGCAGGTACAGAGATTAGATGCGCAGAGACAGAGGTCATATGCGCAGCTATTACAAAAGCACTAAGACAAAGGTCAAAAATGCGAAAATAGAGAGCATATGCACAATTTCAGTAGATGCACCGTAACAGAGCACATATGCACAGCTTCAGGAGGTAAATGCACTAAAATATTAGATGTGCCGAAATAGAACTTAGATGCGTGTTAGAATTGATCGGATGCGCTGAATCCTCCTGTGTACGAAATCTTGCACAAAAAAACTTAGTTTTTGGGTTAAATCGGGGCAAGGCCCCACAGTGGGCGCCAAAAATGTTACCAAAAATATTGTCAAAGTATTAAACTCAATCAATAAACTAATAATCTCAATAGAAATTACAAGTAACAAAGATCAAATAACAAAGAACAAACCGTGCAAACCTTATTACTTTGCTGCTTCCATTGTTCGCCTAGTCTCAATTGATCTTTTGTATGAATGAAGCCCTTAGAAAGCGTACTTCCTTGCTTTATTTTTTAAGATGACGATGGAGAGATGGCTATGATACTTTTTGTAATGAAGAGGAGCTTCAATACAATAAAAAGGGTGATCGCAAGCAATGGAGAAACTTGGGTGCCAAAGGCGCACTGTAATTCCTGCAGAGTAAGGGTACTAAAAGCTTGGATGATAGAAATGGAGGAATTGGGTTCAATTTATAGACTTGTGAGAGAGAAGATCAATGGTATAAAAAGAATAAGAAGATTAACAGTTGAGAAACCTTGAGAGGATGTGTGCGAATAGAAAGAAGACAAGTGTCACACAAAAGTTGTTTTGTTTGAGTTAACAACTTTCTTTTATAAAAATAAGATTTAATTTCATAAATTAGAATTTTTTTTTTTTAATTTAAGAGTTATTGATAAAAACAAGGTTGATTGAATCAATTAACTCAACTTGAGATTTGCTTTTGCATGATTTGAGAGAAATTAAATAATAAATTATTTAATTTTGTGTGCATGAAGAAGAAGATTTATTTTTAGAAGATTTAGAAGATTTTTAGGAATTAGAAGATAAGAAAGCAAATTAAATATATTTATTTGTTTCTGCATGATTTGAAAGAATAAATAAAATATTTGATTATATTTTATTTTTAGAGATAGAGAGGATTTAAATAAATTTGATTGATTTATTTAAATTTGGAAGAAGTGACTTAATTAAATAATTAAGAATTATTTAATTGTTTGGAAGAATTTAATTAAATAAAGGATTTTATTTAATTTTGACTTTAGAGGAGGTAATTAAATATTTTGATATTTAATTAATTTAGAGGAATATGAATCGAATAAATAAATTTGTTTATTTATTTATTGATAGAGGATTTAGAATGAAATAAATATTAAGACTATTTATTTAGATCGAGTCGTGTCATTTTTAGGCATATACACATCCCACTCACCCATTAAAATAAATTTTTAATTCATTCACATGTCTCCGTCTTCATAGATGCAAAGCCTTCCCAAGGTTGAATTTAAAATTTCAAAATAAGGAGAGTACCTTTATCTTTGTTGATGAAATCTTGGCCCTTGATTTCACTATGAAATATCCACCATTGGATCTCACTTTTGAACCTCCACCATTGATTTAAAAATCTTCAAAAATCTATAAATAAGAGCCTTTCCTAAGCCATTACAACACACAAGCTTGAGATACCATCCTTATGCTCCAAAAATTCTCACATCCATAGCTAAAATTGTAGCCAATTCCACATCCAATTTGCATCTAAATCCTTACTTACATTATGTTGGGATTAGATTGAGCAATCCACATTCATGTTGGGTAAAGCTAGGACTTGCATTTGGGTGCATGCGTTTCCTCCACCTTATCAAGGAAACTTGAATGGGGGAGATTTAAAGGTATAACTCATTATTTTTGGTTTGCTTTATATTTCTAACATCTACCTTCTTGTATCTTTATTTTTGAATGCTCACATAACCATTGTCCATAATTAATTAAATAAATATTATAATTTATTTAATTATCTCATCATTTGTCACTGACCTAAATTAATTACATAAAGTCCATTTATTTAATTAATCCACCTAGCTTTTGATTAAACCTAGGCTAATTAAATAAATATCATTTATTTAATTAGCTACCCTACCCTACATAGACCATATAACTAAATTAATTAAGTAAATCTCTACTTAATTAATTTGAGCCACTAATTAATCCATTTCCTAATTTCCACTAGCCATATTAATTAAGTTAATCATTTAATTAACTAACCTAATCCCTCATTATTCCATCTCCCCATCAATTGATTAAATAATTAACATTAATTTAATTAATGACTCACATGTGTCTCCACCTCATCTTTCCTAATCTATGAAAGAGCATTATTTAATTAATAAAGCCCACACATGTCTCCACCTCACCTATCCAAATCCATGCATTTGTCACTTCTCATCCCACTCACCCATTAAAATAAATTTTTAATTCATTCAATGTCTCCATCTTCATAAATGCAAAGCCTTCCCAAGGTTGAATTTAAAATTCCAAAATAAGGAAAGCCTTTCATCTTTGTTGATGAAATCCTAATCCTTGATTTTACTATGAAATCTCCACCCTTGGATCTCAATTTTGAACTTCCGCCATTGATTTAAAAATCCTAAAAAATCTATAAATAAGAGTCTCTCCTAAGCCATTACAACACACAAGCTTGAGATACAATCCTTATGATCAAAAAATTCTCACATCCATAGCCAAAATTGTAGCCAATTCCGCATCTAATTTGCATCTAAATCCTTACATTATGCTGGTATTAGATTGAGCAATCCACATCTGTTTATATTGAGTAAAGCTAGGACTTGCACTTGGGTGCATGCATTTCCTCCACCTTATCAAGGAGACTTGAATGGAGGAGATTTAAATGTATAACTCATTGTTTTTAGTTTGCTTTATATTCCTAACATCTCCTACTTTCTTGTATCTTTAGAAACCATTATCAATTTTTTCCCACTTGGAATTTGATGTGCATAAAAAAATTCTTCTTTGGAGGATGACATTCCTACACATTCTATGATCCATTACTTTTTTGTTTAGATCAATGGTTGACATATTTGAGATCTATTTGGATTTTTCCCACAAACATCACTCACTCACATTTATGATGAACATTGAACAATGTGCAAATTTGGTTTTGGGGACCATCATCAATCATGATTGTCCTTGCTTGTATTTAAAATCTTTTATTAAAAAGTGCACTATAACATACTTCAAAATCAAGATGAGCATTAGCAATCACACAATACTTATCAAATATCCTTCCCTATATTAATGAGGTTGCACACATTAAATTTAATTGTCCTTCTACCTATTACTTTCCATTCAACACCATTCAATGAATGAATAATGGCAACTAAAGTTTATTTTTGGCTCATAAATCTAATATGGAAAGATTTGAAAGCAACTTCCAAAATAAGCTATGAGTTGTTAGATTTGTTTAGATCAATGGTTGAGATTTGTTGAGATCATCATTCCCATCATTCAATTTCTCATTTATGATGAAGATCAAAGTTTGAACAATTTGTCCTTCCATGTCCATGTACTTAAAAACTTCTAATGTGAATAGGGTTCTTTAGCTTTCTAGTTCTTTCTTAGCTAGTTCTTCACTTAACTCTCTTCACACTAGGTTAAGTTTACTTAGGAAAATTTTCAATTTATCCCATATTGGTTCTGTTTTTAGCCTCTTGGGTGGAATATCCTATAGATACCCACTTCTTGCTCTCATATGAGCATCTCATTTTCATTGTATGCTTTGAATTCTCTTGAGTTGAAAACAGTTTATGGCTCATATCTGATTTCTGTTTTGCTTTCATTCATTCATTTGTATTCTTAGTTTTCCAGCCAAATATTACATGGTATCCGAGTGGATGTGAGTTGTGGGTTAGAAATATTTTTAGAAATTTGAGTGTAGAGTTTTTTTGAAGCACGTGAGTATGCTCTTCTCTTGTATCTTCAGATGATCTGGAGAATTAGAAAAGTGTGTAGAAAATACTAGTTTATGGGGGGTTCTTTTCTTGACTTGCTAGTTGTAGGTTTTTTTAGAGCTTCCTGGAGACATTCTGAGCTCAACATTGAGTCCAGAGCAGCCAAGATAGTCAGGTTTGTCTTTCGTTCCATCTTTGGACACTAGAAGCTAGATCTATGAGGGTTTGAAGTCAGAGGTCCATTGCTAGATCTAGCAGGGAACCACCATTTTGGAGTAGTTTGGGTCAAAACTGACTCTTTCATTGCACTCAGAAGGTGTCAAAACCCCAAGATCAACTCTTTACTGGCCAATTTTGGACAAGTTGTCCGGAGAGGCAATTTTTTTTTGCCAAAAGACCATTTTGGCCCCCTTCACGCATCGTGAGATGAAAAATCTCAAAAATTTATTATATGCAATTTTATCAATTTAAAAAAAAAAAAATTCATTGTAATTTGTAGAAAGATTTTTTGTAAAAGCAAAAAAAATATAATAATAATACAAGGTACCTGGGGTACTTGCACATGCACAGGCCCTCATACTAGGTGGGTTCATGCTCCCAAAAGGGAGGAACCCCCATTAAAGAGGCCACAACCTCTTCTTAGAGGGTTGCAAACCTCCTAAGGAGATCGCTCACCCCACTTGTACATGGGGCTTGGGAGTGGTTACGACCCCCCCAATTTCATTTTTTTTAACAGAATAAATTTTTTACCTCTATTCTGCCCTCCTTGGTACTTGCAGTACAACCTTTTAGGCCTTTCAATTTTTTTTATTTCATCTTGAAATCCGTGTTATTCCTTTTTATGCCACTTCTATTTTTAGTGGGTCACCTATATTTAGCAGATTCTGCCACAGTTGATAGAAACTCCAAATTTAATGGTGAATCTAGTAGAGGTCCACATTTAGCTGGAGGGTCCTACATTTGGTTGATTCCTAACTTTGGCATCAATTCCGCTAAATTCAATGACATGTGACTTTTCAAAATCTTACCCCCTCTCTGATGACTGTTTAGATTTTGAAGACTCATAACTTGGGCTCCCAACCTCTAATTTATGAGAAACTTTTTAATTTTTTGTGTTCTTTGCATTGGTGTAGTCGGTTCTTGATTTTGGTGTTTGGATTATCTAGAATTTATAGATTCTTATAGGTGACACTGCACAGTTCCCATTTTAAGGAACTTCAAAGCTGCATATCTTTTGCATACGATCACAGATTGAGGTGATTCCTTTTTTGAAAGTGCATGTTTTTTCATGTACTTCACAATGATACTAAAAACTTCACTGAGTTTGTACCTAATTTGTACTATCAGTGTGCTCTCCTTTTGAGGACTTGTAAATGCATTAAAGTCAAGTCCACTAAGAATATTCTTGCTAGTGGAAATTGTAACTGCACTACTTATAAAGTGTCAAATAATTTTTCTTGGGGAGGGGGGGGTTCTTGGTTGAGTAATTTAGGGGGGGATCTCTTGGTGTGATTGTGCTTGTGCATCTCTTTCTTCTCGTGCTCTCCCTTCCTTTCACAAATGGGTAATGTTAAGTTTCCAATGCTAAAACCAAACAACTACAACACATGGCAACAAAATGCATGGAACTTCTTAATGCAACAAAGTTATACACTCTATATTGAAGAAAATATAATTGAACCTGCAGATGCTAAGGAAAAAATACTCTAGATGATTGAACAAACAAAAGATTTAGGTTATCTTAGGAGTTTAGTTTCTCTTGATATTATGTTTCAACTTGATGGATGTAACAATTCATATGATGCATGGGAAAAATTTAAAACGCTCTATGGGATAACTGATGAATTTAGGGGATATCAAATTAACAATCAACTAATGGCACTTGATCCTAAGTCTTTTGACAACATCCAGAACTTTGTAACAAAAGTTAATGATTTGAGAGCACAATGTAAAGCATGTGACATAGAAAAAAAGGACATTCAGCTTGCCTTGAGTACTCTTAACAAACTTGGACTTGAATATGCAACTTTTGTTTCCATCTTTCATACTCATAGACTGACTATGGGATCTGCATATACAATGCCTTCTTTTGCTTCATTTTTTAAATTGTTGATGTAAGAGCAAGGCAAGCTTCTTTCCATGGGTCTCTTGAAGCCAACTCAATCTCAGGATTTGTTGGCTACTCAGTCGAAGGGACAGAAAGAGTCAAGGAAAGCTGACAAGAAATAGAAGTCCAAGAAGAAGTCGTAGAAAGATCAAGCACAATCATCATCTGCCTCAAAAGAAGACTCCACTTCCTCTTCTTCAAAGGGGAACTCTCAGAAGAAAGAAAGACCAACTTGTTATTACTGTAAGAAAGTTGTATATGAGGAACACTCTTGTCACAAGAAGCAGATCGATGAGTTGAAGCATCTTCTGAAAAAAACAACATTAATCTTCCTTCTTCACAACAATCCCCACCTCCTTCAAAATTAGGAAAAGGTAAAGCAACTGCACTTGTTGCTACTACATATTCTTCACAATAGTGGATTCTTGACTCGGGTGCATCACATCACATGGGTTATGGCAGAGAACAATTTTCTTTGTTGGAGCCTTGTTCGGTGCCCCACATTCTCATTGGGGATGCCTCTTCTATAGAAGTCATTGGGAAAGGTTCTATTGATGCTCGCACTAGTACATTTGAGGACATCCTCTGTGTGCTTACTCTGTTAGAAAAACTTCTCTCTATTTATCAGATTGCCCATAATGGAAGAAAAGTTGAGTTCAGTTCTGATTCTGTCACCATTAGGAATCTTGAAGACAATGCACTTCTTGCAGGTTGTAACACTGATCATGAGTCTCGACTGTATGATTTCTCACATTTTGTAGCTAATTCACATTCTACTTCTTTGCTCACCCATTCATATTTTGTGAGAAACCTATGGCATGAGTGGTTTGGCCATTGCAACTTTCGCTATCTCTAGTAGCTCAACAAGCAAGATATGGTCATGGGTCTTCCTAAGATCAGTTTCTTAGATGGAGTTTGTTTGGGTTGTGCCTTGGGAAAACATCCTAAGGACAAGTTCGACAAAGAGAAGGCTTGGAGGGATTTAGAAGTCCTTGAGCTAGTTCACAATGATGTGGTGGGTCCATTTCAATCCTTGTCTTTCAACAAGGCTCGCTACTTTCTGATGCAGAGCCGACAACGGAAACGTGCACAATGGTTGTCAAACACTCGCTAACATACATTTATCCTTGTATGTTCTCCCATTGGCGAGACTATCTTCATCAGCTAGCTAATTCCTTGTTGCACCGAAGCCCTACTTCACATCGATGTGTCCCCGACACTTCTATCGCCAAGACTTATCCCGTCAGCGTAGCTCAAAATCCTTCTACCAATTCCAAGTTTCATACCGATGAATGCACCTTACCTTTGTTACCTATCGGTAACACATATGCTATCGGCCTCCCGAATAGATTTCACCCCGATGTTCTTCGTCACACCAATACAATCAGTTTTGTATATACAAACTGTGACTTATTGTGTCGGTTCTGTCTACCACTCCTACCAGTCGGTATTGCATCCGCAAACAATGTATGTTTCAACATACAATCATTATATGCGATTGGAACATACAAGTGATGACCCCCGATCACCGGTTCCTCCTACCGCTCTTGCCGGTCACCTTATGCATATAACCCGATGTATCTGCAGAATGTATATTCTGATATACATTCAAAACATACAACTCAAATTATGCATACGGTGGATATTCCTCCAGAATATGCTCTCCAGGAAAGTTGACTGTTGACTTCTTTGTATCGGCCCGATGTACATTCCCAATGTACATTCAACACATGCAATCTGCTACATACATTTGCGAGATACTCACAAACATGCAACTGCAGTATACGCAAGGATTGAACCTGATATACATTTGTGATATACACAAAGATTGTATATCAGTGTCCAAAAGGCTTTCTCTCTCCTTTGTACATGTGATAGACTTGTATATTTGTGACGTATGTTTCCTACATACAACTGCGATAGACAAAAGCGATATACACACATGTATATCTGACTGAACACTACAAAATCTCACCGTTCTGATCTGCTAAACCCTCACGATTTCTCCAAACTATTTCTCCTTCAACCATACAAGCTTTTACTCTTTACCAACCTAGCACATGAGGATGCTAGGGTTTATCGAAGCATGCTACAAATGATCCAGCAAACATGAACATGAATGAAACAGGAAAACAAAACAAAACACAGATCTATATATACAGCCATTCCACTGATTACGAAGTAATCCAACTTGTGGAATGGGTTAGGAACCCATATCGATTCCAAAGCAGAAAAATCGTTACACCGTGAATTTGAAAACCAGAAAAACAACACAAAATAGGATCTTATTATTTTAGAATTGCATACAGATATCTGACTTCACAATTTCACAGTTAGTGCTCTATCTAACCTCTGCTCTATCTCTTCACTTCTCTATATATGAAATCGATCTGAGCTGAGCTATTTAACTACATGCCAACAGTAGTACTAACTTGATTCCCAGTAGCTGGGAGACAATTCCAAGTGGCTGGGAGAGATAACCAACCAACAAAATTCTTAACAACTAACAACCTTATCATGACAGCTCGAAAAGTGTCCTAGGGACTACAAACAAAAAACTGAATTACAACCACCAATGACAAGTCTGGTCAAACAGACCTTATTACATTAAGTATAGAAAATGTATAAAATGCATGAGACTCTAGTCTTCGTGGGGTGCTTCTGCACCATACTCCCCGAGAGAAGAAATCTCAAGTCCACTTGAGATGAGAGTTTCAAGATCTGCACCCTGTTTGATGATCTTCTCTTCAGTCATCCAAACTGCCTCTGAATCAAGCTTCCCTTGCCAAGCCACCAAGTATTCCAGATACGCTTTGTTCCTAGTCTTCTTTGCCATTCTTGAGTCTAAAATCTTCTGCAATTGTGGTGGATCATGCTTAGGAATATCATCATCTGCTGCATCCTGCAATGGTTCTTGTTCGACATATGTATTATGCTTGTATGGAGTTAAATCACATACATTGAAAATAGGTGACAATCCAAGATCAGAAGGAAGTTGGATCTCATAAGCATTCTGTCCACACTTCTTCAGAATCTAACATTGTCCAATCTTCCTCTGCATGAGCTTAGTATATTTTCCTTTTGGGAGTCTTTCCTTCTTTAAATTAACCCACACCAAATCTCCAACATCAAACTGTACATCTCTCTTCTTCTTGTTAGCATATTCTTTATACTTCCATGTAGTTTGCTGGAGTTGAGTCTTGATTTGATCATGCACCTCTTTGATTGCTGCTGCAAAAGCTTCTCCATGTGCACTAATAGACTCTCTTGTAGGTAAATCTCTTAAATCCAAAATACCTCTTGGATGAGTACCATACACCACCTGGAAAGGTGATTTCCCTGTACTTCTATTGACAGTGTCATTATATGAAAATTCAGCCTATGATAGGATGTTATCCCACTTCTCTCCATGCTGCCTTGTCAAACACCTTAGCAAATTTCCCAATGAACAGTTAACCACTTCAGTCTGTCCATCAGTTTGAGGATGATAAGCTGATGAGAAGGATAAATTGGTACCAAGCTTCTTCCAAAGAGTCCTCCAAAAATGACCAATAAATTTCACATCTCTATTTGAGACTATGCTCAATGGCAATCCATGTATCCTCACTATTTCCTTGAAAAATAGGTCTACAACATATGAAGCATCACAAGTAGTTTTGCATGGCAAGAAATGTGCCATTTTACTAAATCTATCTACTACCACAAAAACACTATCATATCCCTTGTTCTAGGTAAACCTAACACAAAATCCATGCTGATGCTCTCCCATGGCCTAGAAGGAATGGGTAGTGGCTGATACAAACCTGCATTAATGGATCTCCCCTTTGCTTTTTGACATATCACACATGCTTCCATAAATTTCCTCACCTCTGATTGTAACTTAGGCCAATGGTAATGTCTCTTTACAAGATCCAGAGTCTTATCTAGACCAAAATGTCCTGCCATAGCCCCACAATGCTTCTTCCTAATAATATTCAGCCTCATAGAACACCGTGGAATACACAATTGTCCACCTTTGAAAAGTAATCCATCCTGTATCAGAAATTCAGAATAGTCAACATGATATTTGTCGTTAAAAGAAGTACACACTTTGTAGATCTCTCCAAAGTCTTCATCATCCTCATACATAGTCTTTAAGGAATCAATACCAACACTTTCCAACTGGATCTAATTTATTGTTAGAACCCTCCTACTTAAAGCATCTGCTACCTTGTTCTTGACCCCTTTCTTGTGCTTGAGTGTGAAAGTGAAAGCTTGTAAAGTCTCCACCCACTTCATGTGCCTATGGTTCGGCTTCTCCTGACTGTTTATGAAACTAAGGGCCTGATTATCTGTAAACACTATGAATTCCTTTGGCATCAAGTAATGCCTCCACTTCTTGAGTGACTGGACTAGAGCATACATCTCCAAATCATATGATGAATATCTTTTCTTAGCATCATTTAGTTTCTCACTGAAAAATGCAATAGGCCTACCTTCTTGACTGAGTACTGCTCCAATTGCCATGTGACTTGCATCACATTCTACCTGAAAGATTTTATTGAAATCAAGCAGTGCAAGGACTGGCTACTGTGCCACCTTTTTCTTCAATGTCTCAAATGAATCACCTACTTCTTCTGTCCAAGTAAATCTGCACTTCTGTCCTCCTTTTATGGTGTCAAGCATGGGTGCATAGATATGACTAAACCCTCGTATAAACTTCCTATAGAAGGTTGCTAACCCATGGAAACTTCTGACATCATTCATGGTTCTAGGAGTTGGCCAAGACAGTATGGCACTTACCTTTTCTTGATCCATTTTCAGTTTGCCATATGAGATGACAAAACCCAAGTAGATGATCTCCTCCTGCATGAACAAACACTTTTCCAAGTTGATCATTAACTGCTCTTCATGTAACCTTTTGAGAACCAAATCTATGTGTCTGAGGTGTTCTTCCCTTGTATTGCTGAAAATCAGAATGTCATCTAGATATACTATGACAAATTTACCTATAAATTCTCTCAAGACCTCATTCATCAACCTCATAAAGGTACTGGGTGCATTGGATAAACCAAATGGCATGACCTTCCACTCATACAACCCTTCGTTGGTTTTAAATGCAGTTTTCCACTCATCCCTTGGCCTAATCTTGATCTGATGATAGCCACTTTTCAAATCTATTTTTGTGAAATATTTGGTACCTCCTAAACAATCAAGCAAATCCTCTATCCTAGGTATGGGGAACCTATACTTGATTGTGATCTTATTAATAGCCCTTGAATCAGTGCAAAGTCTCCAAGTGCCTTCCTTCTTTGGTGCAAGTACAGCTGGTACTGCACATGGGCTTAAACTTTTGCCAATTAGGCCTGTCTCCAACAATTCCTCAATCTGCCTTGCTACCTCTGCATTATGTTCTGGTGTAAGCTTGTATGCTACCTTGTTTGGTAGTGTAGATCCAGGGATTAGATCTATGCAATGACTGATGTCCCTCACAGGTGGTAGGGACCTTGGCATTCCATCAGAGATGATGCCTTTGTATTTGTCCAATAGTTCTTGGACAACAGGGTCTATGAACCTTTGCTTCTTCTCTCCCTTGACTTCTTGCTGTTGCTTCTTGTTCACTTTTAGGCATGGAATGAGGGCATATGCAACTGCTCCTCCATCTACTATCTCCTTCATGAACTGTTTGCCTTCTACCATCATCACCTTGACTTCCTTTCCTTTTGATTCTACCTCCTTCTCCATTAATGGTTGTAATAGTGTCTTCTCACCATCCTTGGTGATTGAATGGGTGTTCCTAACTCCATCATGTTGTGAATTCAAGTCATATTGCCATGGTCTTCCAAGTAGGAGATGGCAAGCATCCATCTGAGCTATGTCAAACAATAACCTATCCTTGTATGGGCCTATTTAAAACTCTACCCAAACCTGTTCTTCCACAACTGTTTGCTGACCTTGAGTGAGCCATGAGACCTTGTACAGGCAAGGATGTGATAGTCTCCTAAGCTTAAGTTTTTCTACCATTTCAACAGACACAAAATTTTCAGTAGATCCAGAATCAATCAGAACTTTACATACCTTTCCTCTTGCCTTGCAAGTAGTTTTGAAAAGAGCCTTTCTTTGTGGGGGTTCTCTGTTAGGTACCTTCGTAGTGGCCATTGCTCTCCTGATCATCAAGGCTTCTCCTATCTCAGGATACCCATATCTGACAGTATCATTCACATTCTGATAAGTGTTGGAGCTTGTCGCACTCTGACAATCAAATTCTTGGATCATATTTGTCCTCCTTTCTCCCCCTGAACTTGTTGCCTTTTCTAGACATCTACTGGCTATGTGGCCTTCCTGATTGCAATTGTAACATCTAATAGCTCCTCTGCCCTGAAATCTCCCTCTGAATGGTGGTCTTCTGCGCCTAAAATTTCCCTTTTGGTCATAACTTCCCTTTTGAGTTTGACTGTTGTCTCCCTTGTTTCTCTCTTGACTATATTCACTTTGTTGTCCAAATCCATTTCCTCTGCCTCTGAAAGGACTTCTTCCCCCTCGTTGCTGTCTTCCTCTTCCTTTATTGTTATGCTTTTATCTTCTCTTTAGTTTCTCTTCCACTTTGAGTGCTAATTGGTAGCACTTTTGAACTGTATCTGGATTATGCAGATTTAGGTCTTCTTGGATGGCAAATCTCAACCCATTGAGATACCTAGCTACCTTCTCTTCCTCATTCTCCTTCACCTTTGTCTTGAAACATAGTTGCATGAACTCTTCAGTGTATGCACTGACATCTAACTCCTTTTGCTTCAGATTTTGTCTCCTCTTATGTAATTGGATGTTTTAATCCAATGGAACATAGGCTTCCTTCACTAAAGCCATCATCTTCTTCCACGTAGCAACTCTGTTCTTAACTTCTTTCACCTTGTCATCTTGGATGAAATTCCACCAGGTTAGTGCAGCTCCCTTCATTTTGGATTGAGCTATCTTCACTCATTGGTGGTCTGGTATTTCCTCTGTTTCAAATAAATTGTTCAAGGAGTCTATCCACTCCATCACTGAATCAGGTTTCATTTTTCCTGCAAACACTGGCAGGTCTATTTTCATATCCATGGTCCTTCGCTCCATGGAATTGAGGGAATTTAGTAAGGGTCTCTGGTCTGCAGGAACATCTATCTCTTCCTTCCTAGGGATCTCCTCTTCATCCCTATCTTCTCGTTCACCAAAATCTCTTCCCCTTCCAAGTCTGTCCCTCAATCTTTCCAACTCATCTTTCAATGCCTGATTCTGAGCACTAATTGCTTTGCTCTTTGCAATCTGCTTCTTTACCAGGATAGCCAATTCAGCGTTGGTCATCCTTGCTAGGTACTCTTCTGACCCTTCTCCCTCTGACATTTTGTTGACTTCTCCTTCCCAAAAGATACAACCTTGGCTCTGATACCACTATGATGCAGAGCCGGCAATGGAAACGTGCGCAATGGTTGTCAAACACTCGCTAACATACATTTATCCTTGTATGTTCTCCCATCGGCGAGACCATCTTCATCGGCCAACTAATTCCTTTTTGCACTGAAGCCCTACTTCACATCGATGTGTCCCCAACACTTCTATCGCCAAGACTTATCCCATCGGCGTAGCTCAAAATCCTTTTACCAATTCCAAGTTTCATACCGATAAATGCACCTTACCTTTGTTACCTATCAGTAACACATATGCTATTGGCCTCCCGAATAGATTTCATCCTGATGTTCTCCATCACACCGATATAATCGATTTTGTCTATACAAACCGTGACTTACTATGTCGGTTCTGTCTACCACTCCTACTAGTCGATATTGCATCCGCAAACAATGTATGTTTCAACATACAATCGTTATATGCGATTGGAACATACAAGTGACGACCCTCGATCGCTAGTTCCTCCTACCGCTCCTGCCAGTCACCTTATGCATATAACCCGATGTATCTGTGAAATGTATATTCTGATATACATTCAAAAATACAACTCAAATTATGCATACAGCGAATATTCCTCTAGAATATGCTCTCCAGGAAAGTTGACCGTTGACTTCTTTGTATCGGCCCGATGTACATTCAACACATGCAATCCACCACATACATCTGCGAGATACTCACAAACATGCAACTGCGGTATACGCAAGGATTGAACCCGATATACATTTGCGATATACACAAAGATTGTATATCAGCATCCAAAAGGCTTTCTCTCTCCTTTGTACATGCGATAGACTTGTATATTTGTGACGTATGTTTCCTACATACAACTGCGATAGACAAAAGTGATATACACAGACACATGCAATAGCGATATACACACAAAATGTATATCTCACATACAAAAGCAATATACACACAAAATGTATATCTGATTGAACACTATGGAATCTCACCATTCTAATCTGCTGAACCCTCGTGATTTCTCTGAATTGTTTCTCCTTCAATCATACAGGCTTTTACTCTTTACCAACCTAGCCCATGAGGATGCTAGGGTTTATCGAAGCATGTTACAAATGATCCTGCAAACATGAACATGAATGAAACAAGAAAACAAAACAAAACACAGATCTATATATACATCCATTCCACCAATTACGAAGTAAACCAACCGGTGGAATGGGTTAGGAACCCATATCGATTCCAAAGCAAAACAATCGTTACACCGTGAATTCAAAAACCAGAAAAACAACACAAAACAAGATCTTATTATTTCAGAATTGCATACAGATATCTGACTTCACAATTTCACAGTTAGTGCTCTATCTAACCTCTGCTCTATCTCTTCACTTCTCTATATATGAAATCGATCTGAGCTGAGCTATTTAACTACATGCCAACAGTAGTACTGACTTGATTCCCAGTGGTTGAGAGACAATTCCAAGTGGCTGGGAGAGATAACCAACCAATAAACTTCTTAACAACTAACAACCTTATCATGATAGCTCGAAAAGTGTCCTAGGGACTACAAACAAAAAACTGAATTACAACCACCAATGACAAGTTTGGTCAAACAGACCTTATTACATTAAATATAGAAAATGCATAAAATGCATGAGACTCTAGTCTTCATGGGGTGCTCCTGCACCACTTTCTCACCTTTATTGATGACTTTTCTAGATACACCTGGATCTACTTTCTTTGGTAGAAAGGAGAAGATTTTGATAGATTTCAGGAGTTTAAGGCTTGTGCTGAGAAACAATTTGGGAAGGTTGTCAAGATTTTCCGTAATGACAGTGGTAGAGAATATGTGAATCATCGCTTTAAACAATTTTGCACTCTTTTTGGGATAGATTTTCAAAATGTTATCACCTATACACCTCAACATAATGGTGTGGTTGAGAGGAAAAATAGGCCCCTAAAGAAGATGGCTAGCTGCATGATCCATGCATGCTCCCTTGCACCCGAGTATTGGACAGAAGCTATCATCTTTTTTGTTCACATCCAAAACAGAGTTTTGCATAAGGCATTGAAGGGAATCACTCCTTTTGAAGCTTGGTGTGGTAGGAAACCTATTGTGCAACACTTTTAGAGTTTTTGTTTGTCTAGCATGGGCTCACATTCCTTCAGAGAAGCGCAAGGCTCTTGAACCCTAGAGTCAGCCTTGTATCTTTGTTGGTTTCCCGGATGGTGTCAAAGAATATCAACTCTTAGATCTTGAGACACATGAGCTATTCATTGAGTGAAGTGTGCAATTCGAGGAAAGATCTCCTAGTTCATCCTCTCTTCTTCCTTACTCCACTGTGGATTTAGATAGTGACTTAGTAGATTTTCCTCTAGCTACCTCTACTCACAGAGTTGATCATGAGGTTTCATCCTCCTCTTTATAGAGTTTAGATAATGAGGATGAGAATTCTCCT
Source organism: Cunninghamia lanceolata (assembly GCA_027924645.1). Lineage (NCBI taxonomy): Eukaryota > Viridiplantae > Streptophyta > Pinopsida > Cupressales > Cupressaceae > Cunninghamia > Cunninghamia lanceolata. The sequence continues at coordinate 1,749,073 of BSBN01000197.1, forward strand.
CCTCCATCCCCTACCATGCCTTGCTGGGCTCTTTAGACACTTGAGTCTGTAGACACTCTTGTTGGGGATCCTTTAGATACATGGAGGACTTGGTCACAACATCAGGATATTCCACATTCCTACATTGCCACAACTTCAGATCCACAATCATTTCATGAAGCATCAGGTATTGCTGAGTGGGATTTAGCAATGGAGGAAGAGTACAACTCTTTGATTCAAAACAAAACTTGGGATCTTGTTCCACTTACTAAGGGAAGAAAAATGGTTCTATGTAATTAGATCTATCAAACCAAATTTGTAGTGGATGGATCAGTTGACAAGTTCAAAGCACGACTTGTGGCTAAAGGTTTCTCTTAGGTTCTTGGTGTTGACTACACTGAGACCTTTGCCCTCGTCACCAAAATGAACTCCATTCGCCTACTACTTACTATTGTTGCAACTCAAGGTTGGGTTGTACATCAGATGGATTTGAAGAGTGCATTTCTTTTTGGGGATCTACATGAGGAGATTTACATGGAGTAGCCACAGGGATTTGTTTATGATTCTTCACTAGTTTGTAGGTTGCGAAAGTCTCTCTATGGCCTCAAACGGGCCCCACAGGCTTGGTATGCTAAGATGGACTCCTTTCTTCTCTCAATTGGGTTCTGGAGATGCCACTCATATCTAAATGTCTACATTTTGAGATAGGAGGATGATCTTCTTTTCTTGGCTCTCTATGTTGATGACTTGATTGTCACTGGGAGCACTTCATCCATCATTGCGAGCATCAAGACTGCTTTGCATGACAAATTTTCCATGACTGACTTGGGTTTTTTAAACTATTTTCTCAGGATTGAGATCACTCAAACTTCCTTTGGGATCTCTCTTGCACAACCCAATTATGCTCTTGATCTTCTGGATCATTTCCACATGGTTGATTGTAAGCTTGCACAAACTCCATTTCTGTCAAGAGTCAAGCTTGAGGTGAAGTGTTCTACACCACTAGTTGATGCCACTTTATATAACCAACTTGTTGGTAGCCTCATCTACTTGACTCATACTCATCTAGACATTTCCTTTGCAGTTGGCATTATTTCACGCTTCATGATAGAGCCACATGAGCTTCATTAGAAGGCTTCCAAATGCATCTTCACTAGTAGAAAAACAACAATAAATTACTAAAAAACTACTAAAAATTGCATATAAATGACTAAGCTTGGTCATGTGACCATTAGTAGTTTATTTCCAGTCATTTATAACGTGACCAAATTTATGACTAAACCATTTTTAGTCATTTATTGGTTGTTTTGATTGATCAATTTGGTAGTATATTTAGTCATATATTTAGTCATATTTATTCACTAAGCTTGGTCACATGACCATTAGTAGTTTATTGCCGGTCATTTATAACGTGACCAAATTTATGACAACCATTTTTAGTCATTTATTCACTGATTTTTAGTCATTTATTCATTTTGTTCACTGATTTCTACCTAAAAGTGCTGGAAATGAGACAATGCTTTTGAGGTTTAAACATAAAACATAGAAAAACATAATCAATCATTCATTTGCACATAATGAAACAACTATTAAGAAGGCAAAATACTAAAATTTTATTAAGAAAATGTGTTCTTACAATAGATACAAGGCTTAAATATGTGTCTTTGCTTTGAAAAATGTGTTACAAAGTGTGTTTCTTAGTGTTGTGACTAAGAAAACTGCATTACAATGCTCTATTTTTTGCTTATATAAATCCAAAACATGAAAGAACTACTTGAAAAATGAAGAAAGTTCTGTCTTTTCAGTATCATAGAAGTTTGACTCTCTAGTTACACGTTCCACCTCCTTGATTTGTCTAGTTTTGGCTGCTACTTCAATGTATTTAAAGTGAATGTCGGGATCGTCACTGCCAATGACATTGAAAATATAGTTTACCATCTAAGTACAAGGTTCCCAAGCTACTACAAAATTACCTCCTCAAATAGATCAATGAATATCAGTGACAAAATGATACAAGTGACAATCCAAAGTCAAATCACGTGGAGCTCAAATATGCACCCAAGAAGAAATATAGCCCTTCATAAGACTTGAATTGTTCAATCAACTTGATGCATGAATCTACACCTAATTGTTCAGAATATTCCTTGGCAGCTTGTGTGACATGAAAGAAGTTAACATAAAAAATAAGAGAGCAATTGTAAATGTCATCTAGATCCAACATTATTAATTTGAAATAAATAAAAGGTGCACAATTTTTACTTGGACATTTATTTGGAGATTTCCCCTTAGGTTGACAAGAAGGAGATCTTTCATGCACTCCAACACCCACTCTCTAGAAATGGTCCCAAAGAACTCAACAAGGGCTTGAGAAATATTGTAATCAGTAAGGGAATTGGTAGTTTCTATTCAATTTCAAGAGCACATCATGTTTCACAGACTTGTGGCTCGATAGCATGGGTGTTGACAATGACACATTTAATATCGGGCAACTCTGTATAGTGTGGTACCCAAAATTTATAATATTAATGATGAAGTATACCACTGTCACAAGCTCAAGAAATTTGTTGAGTTACCGAGCAACCAATGTGAACACAAACTGTCTGTAACATAGAGACCATACAAGATGTCACTGGCCATTGAAAGAGGACTACTGCATGGTGAGGTAACTGTACTATCCAATTTATCAAGGTGTACTATCAACAATGACACTGTATTGTTATCACATCAAAGTTTATTTCAAGTACACTGTCTACTAGCAACTACTAACATAAGAGTTATAAGTCACTGTCATAAACCAAACAACCAATATCACTGTCATGTCATATCAACACTGTTAAGTCAAGCAAATAAAGACAACTATCACTGTCAAGAAACCATTCACTATCTCTATCTTAGTTGGAAACTCAGGAACCAATGCATCCACAATACCACAAACCTTTGTTCATCAAAAGCAGAGTGATAACAAGGAAAATGGACTGTACACTAGCAAAGAGGCATATCATTAGCAAAGATAGAACAAAGACTTCATGTTGCAAGTCCATCAAGATACTCCACTCTACTCCACATACCACTCCATTGTGCTATACAAACAATCATAACAATGCCAGTAGAGACCTGCAACTAATCATCTAAGTAGAAGGGACATAAGGACAAGAAACATGTAGAAGCACCATATAAAATCATGAAATGACACCGTCAAGTTAGAAGGCTTATTATCACACCATCAAAGCACTGTTGCCATTAGGAACATGAGGCATAATACACATGGATATGTATATTATCTTTGTAATCAATGCCATTACAAACCAACTGCAAACAAAGACACTTATGTCTAAAACCAATGAGGAAAGCATTCATGTCTGAAGCTAAGTAACCACTATTAGTGTTGGCAACATGGTCAAGAGACACTACTGTTATGATGGAGATTTGATGTTGTCATTGATGGCAACAACCAGAGATGATTGGAGACAGTTCTTGAGATAGGTTCTACATAGTGTTTTTGGTTCGGTAAGAATAACTTAGTCAAATTGACTAAGTGTTGGCAGCTCATTAAGTCAGTAACAAAGATTTGATTAATACTCTTCCACAGATGAGGACTTTGTCTTGCAGTTTTGGTATGTTACATATAATTGTTTGATGATAGTATATTCCAGGTTTCATGTCTTGACAATCTCCAAAAGTCACAATGTGAATTACCTAAGTCTGGGCAAGCAGAGTCCAACTATAAACAGTGAAGAACACCTGAGTATTTCAGTCTGCATTCCTCTAGTATTGATTGTTTCAATGTGTGGTTTGGAGGTGTTGTAAACACATATAAGAAGTATCTAATTCTAGATTTGCAGATTTTGAAGATCACCAGAAGATCATCTACAAGCTTCCAAGTATCAGCATTCAGTTTGATAGTGTTTCACAAAGACAAAGTCATCAGTTCAAAGATCCGCATCTCACCATATAAGAATATTATGATATGCGATTATGAAGGTATGATTGATAATGCCTAATGAATGTTTGATATGAATTTTGGAGTTTCATGTGATCCGCACTAGAAGATATGATATGACAGACAACATAGTTAAGTGTATACTCAAGTATAAGGCAGACACTCAGTTAGATCATTGTGCAGTGAAGATATATTCCTTAATTCATTATTCTAAGTTGTTCTAAAATGGTTCCATACCTATATGAAGATCCTTGAAGGTTTTTATTGGTCCACATAACTTCATGTAAAGAATTCAAGCCGACAAAGTATGATCTTTTTGTGTACACGCTTCATCACTGGCAAGCCGACCAATTTTTTTGTTAGATCTTGTTGCGGATATTAATACCTAATGGATTTCAGTGTGATGAGAAGCAATAATTGTGAATAGGCGATCCTACTCTGAATTTGTGATGCAAAAAGTACAATAAGAGTTCAGAGGGCAGAATAACATAGTATATGTGAAGCAAAGCAGAAAAGCAGGGCAAATATAATGAAGACCTTTGAATCAGTATATTGAGCTATTAATGGAACTGCATTCCAACATTTTGTAGATGCATTTGTAGCAGTCCTTTCTTGGTAGTGAGCCACCCTTTCTCTATATTTTCTTCTCTATGGTAGTGAGCCTATTGTAGTGAGCACTTCTTTGGATAGTGAGTCCTTGGGTAGTGAGCCCTCAAGTAGTGAGCCTTTTGTAATCTAGTTTTGATATCATAATATATTGTGAGCTAACACTCACCATGGTTTTCCCTCTTTGGGTTTTCCACGTAAAAATCTTGGTGTCTATGTGTTATGACTTTGTGGATGCTCTTCTTATGTTTATTTTGCTTTCATGTTATTGAATGTGGTAAATGGATTAAAGAACATGTGAAGGAATGGTTTTATATAATATTGATTCACTCCCCCTCTTAGTATTCCTTGTGTTCAACAATTGGTATCAGAGAAAGGTTCCTTGGAAGAAGCTTAACAATTTGAGGAAGATCTGGGAAAGTGTACACATGGCAGCCAGAAGGTATCCTACTCTAGGAAGTGTCACAATTGATGATTGCACATATGTCAGTAATCAAGAACTAAAAAATGCTCTTGAAGATCTTGATAAGTATGAAGCAGATATCTGGGATTTGAAGGAAAATGTCAAAGAAGTTGATGAATGCATCCTGAAGCTAAGAGAGCAAGTTAAGAGATCAAAGGATAGGAGCAGAGCTAAGTAAACAACTAAAAGCAACAAATGAAACCCTAAGTGATTTATCAATGCTGATTGAAGAGAAAGAAAAGGCTAAGGAGCATTTAAATCAAGTTTTGAAAGACAAGTATGAAGAATGTGAAAAATTGGCAAAAAATGTTGTGCTTTTGAAATTTGATCTAGAAGTTGCTAATAGCTATAAAGAAAAGTTCAAACTAAGTTCTGCAAAGCTTGATGAATTGATTGAAAATTAGAAAAGTCTAGATGATAAGCAAGGTTTGGGTTTTGAAAAGGGAGAAAGCTCTAAATGAGGACAAGTTAACACTGAGATGAAGAGAGTCAAAGGCAACCAGGTCTGGAATCAGAGAAACAGACCTATAAGACCTCTAGTCAGGCAACCAAATGCTCAAAGATACCCATCTTTCAATGGCTATTGTTTTAATGGCAATAAGTTTGGTCATAAGGCTACTTAGTGTAGGAGTAGAACGAATCAAAATGTTCCATCATTCTCTAGTCAATGTTTCAATTGCAAGAGAATTGGTCATAGAGCAAATGAATGTAGAAGATTGATAAGGAATGGTTTCAACAATGGAATGAATACTCAATCTTTCAATGGAAAATGCTTTACATGCAATAGATTTGGGCATATGGCTAACCAATGCATATCAAGAATGAATTCAATGAATAGAAGGAATCAAGGACAGAGGAATTTTGTTTGCTACAATTGCAATAGACCTAGACATGTTGCAAAATTCTGTAAAAGCAAGAATGTGAAAAGAAACTATTTTGCAGAAGAGAAGAAAACAGGGCCGAGGGAAGATAAGGAAAAAACAAGGTTGATCTGACATAAACCAAGAAAGAAATGAGAAAGATCTGGATTAAGAGGGATGTTAAAGAGGTCAAGGATGGATCTGCACTAGTTTCTAGTGCAGATACTTCCTCCGGGAAGTAAATTGGGAGCTTTGGCTCAGGGGGAGCTTTTATTGAATATCCTGATCACCTAGCCAGTTAGTGGGTGCTGAGATCCAGCACTAAGGTATGAGTTAAAGAAGCATTGGATGAATCATTTGAAGAAGAAACCAGAATGAAAAGATCTAATGTGATACATTGTGGAGCAATCTTGATTGGCTGTGGTTGATAGTGAAATGATTAACAACTTTTTGGAAAAAAGCATTTATGATGATTAGGTTTTGGTAAACAAAGGGTTAAAAGAGTTACATGGGAAGGATTAATCACTTTGCATCTAAGTTTTCAAGAGACCAAGGAGATCAAAAGAAGAACCCAATGTAACTTTAGTAATTTCCAGCAATTCAAAGTAGAGGAAACCCTAATTTTGGCAAAAAGAGGTATTTACAATTTGAAACCCTATTGTGAACTTGTTTAAATTATTAAGGAAATGGAAACACCACGAGTAATCAATATCACTAAGAGACCTTGACCGAAATTCAAGAAATACCCCTTCAAATCTACGCAAGTCGACCCTAATGGTGTATTTTTGGAAGTACCCTATGGTGTAATGCACAAGGAAGACATTAGGGCTTACATCCATGTTGCCCTAGATGAACACAGTGATAGCAAACTTGGGGAATTGTATCTAAATCATATGTGTGGTGAAGGATATGAATTGAAAGAGGAATACAAGGCCTTGGAGAAGAAGAAATTCATGTAATACATAGACTTTCCAACTTTTACAGAAGATGCATGGGTCCGGTATGTATTGAGCAGAATTCATGATGAGTTTATGTGGCTTAACACACCCTTCATGATCTTACAAAACATGCTATAAGGGCTATTACAGGATTGAATTCTACTGGAACAGTGCCTATGTTGAAGGCTGTGAAAATAACATTGTGACGGAACCCACAGGTGCTCAATTCGACAAGAGGGCATTGACAGTTAACACAACTTGATGCAGCACACAACATACACTCAACAGAATTGTGCCATTAAACATGAGAGACAAAAATTTGGAAGCTGAAACATAACAAAATTTCTATTCCTCAACTCTGCTGCTACAATGAGAGAAAACTCTCTTATATCTAAGAAAACAAAAAAAAAAAAAAAAAATTACCTTTTTTGGCAGATTTCGACAATTGTCAGATTTTGCCATTTTGGGTAATTTTACAATCATATCTTGAGAATCCAGTTTTTTCCCAAAAAGCTCATAAAGCTAAGGTAGGATGAAAAACCAACTAACATCCTAAATTTGAAACATGAGTTTCGAGTTATTAAAAAAAACAACTTTTAAAAAACTAGAAAAAAACACTAATTTGCCATTTTGAGGGCCAAGATGAAAGTTTGAAGCCCCAAAAAAGTGCCAAGACGAGGTCCAACCCGCTAGGGCAAGTTGGGAAACCACTGGCCACCTCATAATGCATCCACCTGTAAAATTTCCTAGAAAACTCACATCCGAGTCAAAAGTTATGACCTCCGGAAGTCCCTGCATCATTCTCCTCTGGTTGAAAAGAACGCAGCTCCTGCAAGTGAGTGTCTTCAAACTGCTGCCATTGGATGGGATCTAACCTCTGCATTTCCCACTCTGTAATCCATGTGCTATCTATTGGTGGCAATCCTTCCCACTGTACTAAATACTTGTTGTAACGCCCGTGCCGAGTGGAGATAGTGTTCTTATCAAGAATCTGTGCAATCTTTTCCTTCTTCTTATGGGGAATGTGGTTGTGCCATGACACCTCTGGTTGACTATCTTCAGCATCATCCTCACCATAGAATGCATATAAATCAGAAATATTAAACACGGGAGAAATAGCGAGATCATCTGGTAAACTGACCTCATATGCATTATCATTGATCTTCTTTGTAATTCTGCAAGGACCAATTTTCTTGTACTTTAACTTGTGATATGTTCCAGTAGGAAACTGCTCTTTTCTCAAATATACCATCACTAAGTCACCTTCACTGAATGTCTGATGTCGCCGACTAGGATCCACTGAATTCTTATACCTCTCATTACTGTCCTGCAACTTCTGTCTCACTTCTTGCTGCAACTGTTGAAGGTGTTCTGCAAATGCTTCCCCATCATCACTGACCCGATCTTTCATTGGTAGCTGTACCAAATCTAGAACACCCTGAGGATTCCTGCCATACACAATCTGGAAAGGGGACTTTCCTGTTGATCGGTTAACAGAACTATTATAGGCAAATTCGGCCTGGGGTAATGCCAAATCCCATTGGTTTGGCTTTTCTCCAACAATACACCTCAGCAAATTTCCCAGACTCTGATTAACTACCTCTGTTTGCCCATCTGTTTGAGGATGATAGGCACTACTAAACTGTAACTTGGTCCCCATTTTCTTCCATAAAGTCCTCCAGAAATGACTGAGGAATTTGGTATCCCTGTCAGAGGTAATAGTCTTTGGAACACCATGTAGTCTAACAACTTCTGAGAAAAATAACTCTGCTACCCTCGTTGCATCATTAGTCTTCTTACAGGCAATAAAATGAACCATCTTGGAGAACCTATCAACAACTACAAAAATGGAATCATTACCTCGTTGAGTATGTGGAAGTCCCAACACAAAGTCCATGCTCAAATCTGTCCATGGTGCAGCTGGTACTGGTAAGGGCATATACAATCCTGTATTCTGTGAATGTCCCTTAGCCACTTGGCAGATTCTACACCTTGTTACATACTTAGTTATATCCCTTTTCATCTTTGGCCAGTAATATTTATCTTCTATCAAGGCTATTGTCTTGTCCTTGCCAAAATGTCCAGCCAACCCACTACTATGAAATTCTCTGATAATGTTGTCCCTCATAGAGCCAGCCGGTATGCATAGTTGTTTTCCTTTAAATAGATACCCATCTTGCATAAAATATTCACCCCTAAAGTGATCCAAGTTACCAGATATTGGTGCCTTCAATTGTTCCACAATCTCCCAAAAATCATCATCAGACTCATACAAATTTTTGATGGCATCAAAACCAATCACCTCAGCTTCCATTGTGGTCAAAAGTGCAACACGCCTACTTAACACATCTGCAACCTGATTTTGTTTTCTAGACTTATGCTTCAACACAAAGTTGTAACCCTGCAAGAAAGAGACCCACTTGGCATGCCTACTATTCAACTTTTTCTGTGTGTTCAAGTACCTCAGTGCAATATGATCTGTAAACAATACAAACTCCTGGGGAACTAGATAATGTCTCCAATGCCTCAATGCTTGGACAATTGCATAAAATTCCAAATCATAAGTAGAATAATTCTTTCTCACTGCATTCAGCTTTTCACTAAAGAAAGCTATAGGTTTGCTAGCTTGGCTAAGTACAACACCTATTCCTACATGGGAGGCATCACATTCTACTTCAAATACTTTATCAAAATTTGGCAATGCAAGTATAGGTGCTTCTGTTACCTTTTTCTTCAAGTACTTAAAGCTCTCCTCAGCATCCTTGGTCCATACAAACTCCCTCCCTTTGGTGCAATCTGTTATAGGAGCTACAATACTACTGAAATTGCGAATGAACTTTCGATAGAAAGTGGCCAAGCCATGAAAACTTTTTACCGCTGTGATGCTACTTGGACTAGGCCATTCTAGGATTGCCCTGACCTTTTCTGGATCCATTCTGACACCATCTTTAGAAATGACAAAGCCTAAAAAAACCAAACTGTCCTGCATGAACCTACACTTTTTCAAATTGGCATAGAGCTTCTCCTTCCTTAACACACCAAAGATGATCCTCAAGTGTTGTAGATGCTCTTCTCTGCTGTTACTAAATACCAAAATATCATCAAAATAAACTACCACAAACTTACCAATGTAAGGGCGTAGTATAGTGTTCATCAATCTCATAAATGTGCTAGGTGCATTTGATAACCCGAATGGCATAACCATCCACTCATATAATCCATCTCCAGTCTTAAAGGCTGTCTTCCACTCATCCCCTTCTCGAATCCGGATTTGGTGGTAGCCACTTCGTAGGTCAATCTTGCTGAAATATTTAGCCCCTGCAAGGACATCCATCATGTCCTCCATACGAGGTATAGGAAACCGATACTTGATGGTAATCTTATTAATTGCTCTGCTATCAGTGCACATCCTCCATGTTCCATCTTTTTTTGGGGTTAACAATGCAGGTACAACACATGGGCTCATGCTCTCTCTCACCACACCTTTACTTAGGAGTTCTGTTACTTACTTATTCATCTCTGCATGTTGTGTTGGATTCATCCTATAAGCTGCTTGGTTGGGTAGAGTTGCTCCTGGAATCAAATCAATATGATGCTGAATATCTCTCTTTGGCGGTAGACCATCAGGCAATTCATTAGGTAAAACATCAACAAATTCTTTCAACAGCTTGGCTACTTCTGGGGGAACTGAAATGTCTTCCTCTTCACCTTTTTTCACTACTAATGCATAGCAACACCCTTTCACCTTCATTTCTTTAACAAGATCTCTTTCAGACAACATGGTCTCACCTTTTCCTTCATCCTTGAGAGGCAATAAAATCACCTTAGCGCCATCTTTCCAAAAGGTGTATGTGTTTTTCTCTCCATCATGCATAACTTTTCTATCATACTGCCATGGCCTTCCCAATAACACATGACAGGCATCCATTGGGACATCACACCATATCTCATCCTGATAGATCTTCCCTATGCTAAACTTAATTAGGCATCTTTTATCAACAGTGACTTCATTTCCCTTTTTAAACCATGCAATGCGATACGGATGAGGATGTTTTTCACAGTGTAAATTCAATTTGTCTACCATTTCTTTAGAAACCATATTTTCACAACTACCTCCATCAACAATGACTTGACATACCTTGCCACCCGAAGTGCATCTGGTTCTGAAGATATTGGTTCGAAGCCATGAACCATCAGAGCTTTTGGCTTGTGTTTTCTCCTTCTCTGGAATCACCATTGCTCTTCTCATCATGAGACTTTCTCCCACATCTGGTGGAACCTCCAGTTCTGTCCCTTCCACTTCATGCTGCATTTGAATCATGTTCACCCTAGGTTGTCCTCCTTGATTTCTTTCTTGCATGTTATAATTGGAGCATTCAAATGCCCTATGACCTTCTTCTCCACATCTGAAACAAGTGAAAGGCCTTCTCTGGTTTTCCCATCCTCTACCACTACCATAACCTCTACCTCTTTGAAATCCCCTTCCTCGTTCTTGATTCGGAGGATCTTGCCGAGTGTCTACTTGTTTTTCCACACCATGGGATGACTCTCCCCTGCCATAATTTGAACCTCCTCGAAATGGGGTTGATGTACCCCTTCTTCCTCCTCTATTCCTCTGATGATACTGTCTGTTTTGTTTTTCTTCAGCCTTTAGAGCCAATTGGTAAGCCTCTTCCATATTGTTGAGTCGATGCATGCTCAATTCATCTTGAATAGAAAATTTTAGGCCATTCACATATCTAGCAGCCATTTGTGCATCAGTTTCTTGATGCTCTATACGTATAGACAGTGTATAAAACTCATTTGTATAATCTTGCATAGAAGAGAGGTTTTGCTTTAAATTTTGAAACCTACGAAAAAGGGTTTGCGCATAATCTATGGGCAAAAATTTTTCTCTCAACTTCTTCTCCATTTTATTCCATGTCCTAATCTTATCCTTACCTTTCCTTGTTCGTTCCTTTTGAAGATGATCCCACCAAATCATTGCATGACCCTTTAATTTGGTGCATGCAAATTTTACCTTCTTCTCCTCTGTCATGGATTTCCATTCAAAAAATTTTCTCATGCCATTCAACCAGTCTATCAACTCCTCTGGTTTAAGACTACCTGCATAATTTGAAACGTCTACCTTGATCCCTTCATTTTTCCCTTCTAAGGCCCTGAGCATCCTCTCTTCAAAACTCATGCCTTCTAATTCTTCTTCTTCATGTTCTGTATCTTGATTTGCACCTCCTTGACCTATCTCTTCATCAGATTCGTCTCCTCCTCTACCCAGTCTTTGGGTTTCCATCCGTGTTGTAAGTTTTGCTATTTGCCTTTGCAGATTTTGCATTTCTCTATGCATTTGGGCAAGACCGTCTCTTCCTCTTCCTCTCCTAGCCATCTTCCTGCTCTGATACCAAATGATGCAGCACACAACATACACTCAACAGAATTGTGCCATTAAACATGAGAGACAAAAATTTGGAAGCTGAAACATAACAAAATTTCTATTCCTCAACTCTGCTGCTACAATGAGAGAAAACTCTCTTATATCTAAGAAAACAAAAAAAAAAAAAAATTACCTTTTTTGGCAGATTTCGACAATTGTCAGATTTTGCCATTTTGGGTAATTTTACAATCATATCTTGAGAATCCAGTTTTTTCCCAAAAAGCTCATAAAGCTAAGGTAGGACGAAAAACCAACTAACATCCTAAATTTGAAACATGAGTTTCGAGTTATTAAAAAAAGCAACTTTTAAAAAACTAGAAAAAAACACTAATTTGCCATTTTGAGGGCCAAGATGAAAGTTTGAAGCCCCGAAAAAGTGCCAAGATGAGGTCCAACCCGCTAGGGCAGTTGGGAAACCACTGGCCACCTCATAACGCATCCACCTGTAAAATTTCGTAGAAAACTCACATCCGAGTCAAAAGTTATGACCTCTGGAAGTCCCTGCATCACAACTGTAGACCATGCAGTAAGGTTCGCATCGATGGTGGTTGGCTACAAGATATACTTCACAAACTGGGAGAACTCTATCTCTGGTACAACCATTTACACCGCTTATGAGATGGCTAAGAAGAACGTAGATTATGACCTCTGTGAGTTGCTCTAGTAGCAACTAATGTAAAATCTGAAGAAGACCAAGGAGCACAAGTATCCATTCAAATTTGGTACATTAATCATCTATCTATTCTTCTATTTCATGCAAGAATTACTAGGAATGAAGTTGATCTAGTCTAGTAGCCAACTAGTTGCCATACAAATTAGAAATCATTTAAATAGCATAGGAAGCTGTGATGCATAGAATGCAACCCTATGGGGTTATTTCAAGAACTTTCAAAATGCCATGCAATCTAGGTAAAGGATACTAGAATCAATAGTTGAAAAATACAAAAATGATATATGTTTTATTTTCAACGAAGATCAATGCATGATAGAAGCTGTGGAGCCTAGGACAGTTTGGATCCTTCCAATGGGTTATGAAGTAGCTGAAAATGTGTTGAATGGATATGCTGAGTTCATGTTGAGCAAACCCAGGGACACCACAGTAGAAAGATTTGGCACTTATGAGGAACTATTAGTAAAAGTACATGTGGAATTAAGAAAACTTGAAACTCAAAAGAAGGCCAAGAAAATGGTGGAGGAATTTGCCTAGAGTAAGGGGTTCACAAAAGAACAAATTGGTGAAATAAGAGCAAAGGTAGAAGCTACAAGGGCAGTTGAAGAAAAGAAGAAAAATGAAACAGAAAAGGCTCCAGAAGAGCCTAAACAGAAAATAGAAGAGCCTGCAGTAACAAGGAAAAGAACAAGAAGTTCAACTTCTACTCAAACTACTACTGCATCCTCCGGTCCCACACCTTTTGTGAGTGTGGAAGTACCTGCAAAGTAATCCACTCCAAAAGAGTACAAAAGAATGAAAACCAAGGGGAAAAGAATGTATGTGAGTGTTGGAGCTAATGATGAGGAGACTAAGATAGATGAAGAAGTAAAGAAAATGAAGACCAAGGCCAATGAAGTCTCAAAGAGCAAATAGGACAAGCCCTCTGGTAAGAGTAGAAACAAGAAAAAGCCAAGGCAAATAGAAACTGTAGTGATCAAATTTCTGGAAATGTTTAACAAAGCCCTCCTTGAGGTAATTATAGATCTACCTAATAGCCTTGGCAATATCATGTCTACTAGAAAAGAAGTAGCAATGGCCAGAGACTTGGAATTAAGAGAACACGCCTTGATACAATTGTGTCCAGATATAATAGATGAAGAGAAAGCAAAAGTCAGCAAGGTAATTGGAAGAAATATTGACATAAAAATAAGGACAAATATTTTGATGTTTAGAGATATAGAGAAGTTGGTGAAGGACACAAAACAAATAACTCTTGATGTCCTAAAAGAACTAAACATCCCAACAGTCTATGACAAGGAGGAAACAAATGTTGGTGATGACAATCCTCTTTCGGAAGTCATCCTTGAGCAAGATTTGAATCAAACAAAGACACCTATGGTAAGCCCAAGGAAGGATGAAGAGATGAAGGAACAAGAAGAGGATAACACTCTTGAGAATGTTGAAATCCCTCCAGAGCAAAAAGTAACTGGTGATTAGTAAGAGCAAGAAGGAGATAAGACTCCTGAGGATACTGAAGTTCCATTGGAGCAAACTGATAATGTTGATCAAGGGAATCAAGAGGATGAGCAAGCCAAGAAGAGCCCTTCTCTAGAACATAAAATTGATGAGCACAAAGCTATGGACCAAGATCCTCTGGAGCAGAACAAAGAGGAAGAATTGTCCTATGATATGACAAGAGACACTGTTGCAGTTGCTAAAGACCCTATTGACTCTGTTAGAGATTTTTGAGAAGCAGCAAGAAGCACAGACTTTTGACGCACTTAGATTTCTACAAGGACCAATAACCTAGCTTCAATGTCACCTTTGCAGAAATTCAAACTAGTATCAATTGTTCAAGCCAAAGCTCAGGAATAAATCTTAATGTCTCATATTCAGGACAGTGAGCTTATTGGTGAGGCATCTGATGTTTTAGAGAAATTGATGCCTGGACTATAGAAAGACACAACTCTGACACCATCTGAGCAACTCAAAAGGCTCATAAATTCTATAAGTTAACATTTTTAATCTTTTGAAAAAGTTGCAGATAATAAGGTTAGAGCAGAAATTCATGATAAAAGGTTAGTTGAGTTGAAGGATAAGCTAACTAAAGATACAATTTTGTTAGACAATAGCATCAAGAATATAGATACTGATATTAAGGATGCTAGTGATATATACAAATTTTGTCTAAAATGACCTGAGACAACAAAGGAAATGAAGGAGAAAATAGATGACTTGGAATTTTAATTGATAAAAATATCAGAAACATTTGATCTTGCATCTGACTCTATCAACAACAATAAGGAAGAAATTGAAGGCATTCATGTGAAGATAAGTAGTCTGCAGAATAAGAAAGAGGCCACCATAAGTAGAATGTGCCAACTAAGAGAAATAATAGAATCCAAGATTGATTCTATGACTGATCTCCTAGAAAAGGTAGAAAAGGTAAAGGCAATAACTGATGTGCCCTCCACAATAGACAAAGCATAGGACTTAGTGTTTCAAACAAATGGAAACATTCAAATTTTGAGCAGTGCAAAAGCTAAGTAGGATGGAGAAATAGATCAATTGAAAGTCATATACTCAGATATCCTCTCCACTTTCTAATAAGTAAGCTTTTGATTACACTTGAACACATGCAACTAAGTACACCAGTTTTGCAATTTTGACACAATTTTGTCACTTATACATACACCTTTGCCATTGATGTCAAAGGGGGAGAAGAAAACTAGTGAAAAATAGTTAATAAACTAAGGGGGAGAAGAGAAACCGGATGTACATAGTAAGGGGGAGCAGTGTGAGCATTTTTCACTAAGTGTTGCCATCAATGACAAAGGGGGAGATTGTTGGCAACATAGTCAAGAGACACTACTGTTATGATGGGGATTTGATGTTGTCATTGATGGAAACAACCGGAGATGATTGGAGATAATTCTTGAGATAGGTTGTACATAGTGTTTTTGGTCCGGTAAGAATAACTTAGTCCAATTGACTAAGTATCGATAGCTCATTATGTCAGTAACAAAGATTTGATTAATACTCCTCCATAGATGAAGACTTTGGCTTGCAATTCTGGTAT
Source organism: Cunninghamia lanceolata (assembly GCA_027924645.1). Lineage (NCBI taxonomy): Eukaryota > Viridiplantae > Streptophyta > Pinopsida > Cupressales > Cupressaceae > Cunninghamia > Cunninghamia lanceolata. Next base: position 1,765,021 of record BSBN01000197.1, read on the forward strand.
GTTACATATAATTGTTTGATGATATTATATTCTAAGTTCCATGTCTTGACAATCTCCGGAAGTCACAATGTGAATTACCTAAGTCCAGGCAAGAAGAGTCTAGCTATAAATAGTGAAGAACACCTGAGTATTTCGGTCCGCATTCCTCTAGTATTGATTGTTTCAATGTGTGGTTTGGAGGTGTTGTAAACACACATGAGAAGAATCTAATTCTAGATTTGCAGATTTTGAAGATCACCAGAAGATCATCTACAAGCTTCCAAGTATCAGCATTCAGTTTGACAGTGTTTCACAAAGATAGAGTCATCAATTCAAAGATCCGTATCTTTCGATATAAGAATATTATGATTTGCGGTTATGAAGGTATGATTGATAATGCATAATGAATGTTTGATATAAATTTTGGAGTCTCATGTGATCCGCACTAGAAGATATGATATGACAGATAATATAGTTATGTGTATACTCAAGTATAAGGTCAAGACTCAGTTAGATCATTGTGTGGTGAAGATATAATGCTTAAATAATTATTCTAAGTTGTTCTAAAATGGGTCCATACCTATATGAAGATCCTTGAAGGTTTTCATTGGTCCGCATAACTTCATGTAAAGAATTCAAGCCGACAGAGTATGAGCTTTTTGTGTACATGCTTCATCACTGGCAAGCTGACCAGTTTTTTGGTTAGATCTTGTTGCAAATATTAATACCTAATGGATTTTGGTGTGATGAGAAGTGATAGTTGTGAATAGGTGATCCTACTCTGAATTTGTGATGCAAAAAGTACAATAAGAGTTCAGAGGGCAGAAGAATAGAGTATATGTGAAGAAGAGAAGAAAAGCATGGCAGATATAATGAAGACCTTTGAATATGTATATTGAGCTATCAATGGAACTACATTCTAGCATTTTGTAGATGCATTTGTAGCAGTCCTTTCTTGGCAGTGAGCCACCCTTTCTCTATCTTTTCTTCTCTATGGCAGTGAGCCTATTACAGTGAGCACTTCTTTGGACAATGATTCCTTGGGTAGTGATCCCTCAGGCAGTGAGCCTTTGTAATTTGGTTTTGATATCATAATATATTGTGAGCTAACACTCACCATGATTTTTCCCTTTTTGGGTTTTCCACGTAAAAATCCTAGTGTCTATGTGTTATGACTTTGTGGATGCTCTTCTTATGTTTGTTTTGCTTTCATCTTATTGAATGTGATAAATGGATTAAAGAACATGTGAAGGAATGGTTTTATAGAATACTGATTCACCCCCCTCTTAGTATTCCTTGTGTTCAACAGTTAGAAGAAAATGAAGTAAATATGCCATTGTTCATTGTGCATTGACAATATAACTGTCTCAAAAGACCATATCTATTCACCTTTGATCATATCAAAACATGACATGTCCCAACCTTGTATCTCTTGTAATCATACAATCACACCTCTTGCAACTTTCTGAAGAATAAAAAACAATACTCACTTCCACTGAATATCTGAATGATCAAGAAACAACTTTGTCATACTTATATGTATAAGTACCTTACCTTGCATCAACTTTTATCAACACCTTTGAAACTTACCTTGCATCAAAAAACACCATTACCTTTGACACCAATGATGTACAACCAACGATCAAAGAAGGATGCAGATGCATACCACTGTCACAAATACCACTGTCATTAGCAAGCCACTTTTTCGTTGTCACAAGCAAGAAGTCTAAGACCATAACTGTCACAGTTAGAGAATTGCAAACTGTCACTGTCATACCAACTATTGTCACTGATCATTGATAGAATATTGTATTAGGCATACCATTTACTGTGCATTCACTATGATACTCCACACTCCATTGTGCATAGGCAAGATGATACTTTCATTGTAATCTATATCAACTGTTAAGAATATGCAGACCTATAGGTTATAATATAGGGCCTCCAAGATGAATTGATAAGTCTTGAGAGAACCTATACAAACTTTGAATGACTTCCAAACCTATAGACACTTTTAAACCATCTTGATAATGTTATTTTACTCTTATGTGGGCTTTTTGGAATCTTTAGGGTTCTCATGAATACTTTCAACTTATACAAAGCTTATGCAAGAGTTTTTGAACCTTCATACATCTTAGACATATTTGTATTTTTTTTTGTAATTATTATAGACTTTCACTTACTACCCATGATGTCTTTTTCCTCTACATCTTGCTACTATTATTAGGTTTCTATAATACCCTATAAACCCTTAAATATATTGTAGAGTTTCAAAATGTGTTTGACATTGATGCATGGGTCCTTCATGTATTTTGGTATGGTTTTTGTAGGGTTTCTTAAACTTGTACAAGTGTTTGACAATGTTGATATACCTCTAGGTTCACTATGTAAACCCTAAACTATTAGTAGAGTTCTTTACTCTTGACAACTTCATTGGCAGAGTTCAATAACCATATCACCGCCTTTGTCCATTTGTAGATCTCATGATGATAGAGAAACTCTCCTCATATAGCCTTCGAATATAGTGATGACCCTATCCAAGATTGTAGTGCTTCCTTAATGCTTTTTAGGGTTTCATAGTCTATTCATAGTTCACAAACCTATGCATCTTTATACTAAGTTTCAGTGATGCTTGAACACTGTTCCTATAGCCTTTCAAGGATCTGTAATGACTTTACAAACCTTGTGATAGCTTCTATAGGTTTTCTTCTTCATCTGTTCCAAATCTCTTTTTCCTTATGCATACTACCCATTGTCCCATATCAACCTACAAGGACCCTTGTGTGTCATTGAAACTTCACTATGCATGTTTCAACAATATTGAGGGTTGTCAAGCTTCACAGTCTTGCCAATTGTTTTAAAGAAGAACCAGGGGTACTTATGAACAAAGGCAGTTTGACTGTTAAAAAAAGAAGCAAAGACAGTTAGCATGCAGAGAGAGGTAAGGTACAACCAAGGCAATCAACATCAAGAATGCTGGTCACTATTTCTAATCAGTTGGGCTTTACACCCACTGGTTGCATTTGCTTAATTTTTTCTAAGGACTTTTCAGAAAAACCCATTTTGAACATATCCTTTAATCACAACATTCCATGATATCACATTTCTTTGATGCATTTTTGGAAACAGTTTGCTTGCCTTGTCTATGCTTCCACATTTTCATGTATGTCTAGTAGGGCACTTGTAACTACAACATATGACAAAAAATCCCTGTTGTTATGCTTAGATGGATGTCCCTTCATTATTACTGGATATCTAATGTAGTGCACATTATTATAGTGCAAGCCTATTTTTCAGATTGTTTCATTTAGCACCACCAATATTCTCCACAAGAACATTGACCTTGTTTAAAATGATGGAAATGGTTCACATCTCTTAGAACAATTTCTCTTTCAATTGTTTGCATTTACTTAATTATCCTAGATTTATGTAGAAGAGATTGTATTCCTTACAATTATATATATGGAAATACATAAATACAGATACATATACACATATAATATATGTACATGTGTACATGGATATTTAAGAATTGCCACACCTAACAAGTTTGGAGATTTTATGCCACTTTAGTGAATGGCATAGGAAACTAAAAGGAACGTCAAATCTCATCTACACATTATAAGCTACAAATAATTTGATCACAATTTGAAATCATTCAAAACATAATTTGTGCATAAATTCTTCATTATTGAATTTTGTGTATAAGTTTTTGTGAAGGCTTTGGTGATCTGAAGTGGAACTTGCAACTACAATATCTGATAAAAATCCTCTTCCAAATATGCTTTTGATGGATGTTCATACCCTCATCCAAAGCTCCAATTCACACACAGGCACCATCAAAGAGACTGCACCATAAGCATCATTGAAGAGACTGCACTGTATCGGTGGGAGCTAATTTCAAGTCTCCCCGATAAAACAAACGTCATCGGCGGGAGATAACCATATCGGCGGGAACTACTTTCAAGTCTCCCCAATAAAACAAACATCATCGGCGGGAGATAAATTGTATAAAAGAACATCATTGAGGAGAATATAACATATCGGGATAATAAGTTTTAAGGTCCCTCTGATGGAAGGATCCACATTTAATAACACAGTACATCAAGGAGACTACGTTGTATTGGATTGAGTTATTTTGAAGTCCCTTCGATGAAGGGGGCATGTTTAACAAACCAAATGCAATTGCTAACTTTTCACTATGGTGGCAATTGAAGTCTCTTCAATGATGTGCCTCAGGAATCCCAGTTGCACTGCATCAACAATTTTGATTGATGGTTCAGGCACATGCCTCTTGATGACATCTAATTTCACTAGTGGGTATACCTCATTAAATATTTTAAGCAGTTCATATGTGAAAGTGTGTGGGCCAGGTCATTCTATGTCTTTGCTATCTACACCTTCAATGAAAGTTGACATTTTCTCAAAGCTATTTGTAGTTGGACTAATAGTAGGGGTTATAGGTGTTGTAATTGTAGTGGTAGTTTTTGAGGAAGGGGTTTGTGGATCTTTTGTAGAAACAATCCCAGGTTTGCAAGATTATCAACACAGTATGCACTTCTGGAATATGCATCTGGAGCTCCTATTTAATTTTCTTATAAAGAACTCCAGCAATCAACAAAGAATTTTAGAGACAAAGTCAGTTCAGGTGGGTTTGGAGCAGTCTACAGTGGGGTGTTGCCAAACAAGACCATTGTTGCAGTGAAAAAGCTTGAAGGAATTAAGCAAGGGGACAAACAATTTCGCATGGAGGTGGAAACCATTGGTGGCACTCACCACTTGAACTTGGTTAGGTTGATTGGGTTTTGCTCAGAAAGGCAACACAGGTTATTGGTATATGAATTCATGAAAAATACTTCTTTGGATACCTTTCTATTTGGGTCAACAGAGCAATCTAGAAAGCTTAATTGGAAAACCCATTTCCATATTACCCTTGGAACTGCAAGAGGAATCACCTATTTACATGAAGAGTGCAGAGATTCCATCATCCATTGTGATATTAAACCTGAAAACATTCTCTTGGATGAAAATTTCAAAACCAAGTTCTCTGATTTTGGACTTGCCAAACTCATTAATGTGAGAAATCATCGAAATAGGACATTGAGTACAGTTAGGGGGACTAGAGGATACTTAATGAGGGTGAACAAGATCAATGGATAGTTAATAGTCTTTTCATAGGGCAAGGATATGATGTTGATGGAGATTGATTGTCATTGATGTCAAAAAGGATCTTGGGTTGATATTAGTGAACATCTGAAGGTCACTAATCAGGAGGTAAGTGCAAGAGATTGATGCAAGTTGAAGTTATACTTCAAAAGATAAGGACTTGCTTCATATGTGTGTTCATGCTTCATCAAGAGTTGTGTGAAGTTGTTGACAGGAGCAGGAGTACATCATCTTGTGTGTATGGTAAAGTTCTTGTGTTTATCTTGTTATCATGTTGCAGCTTGGTCAGTGCGAATGCTTGTTCATCAAGGTTGGAACAAGGATGAGTTTATGACATCATATTAAGACAGAGCAATGAAGTGATCCTTGTTTGAAGTGGGACATTATCATCAGAGATATAAGATCATCATCATCATATGCAAAGGTGGTCATGTTGCAGTGAAATCTCTATGCACAATTTGTCATGATCTATACAGATGCAGATATCAGTTGGAGTTGTGAATATAGTGATAAGGTTCATTGAATACAAAACTTAGTGACATGATATTCAGTGGCATCATGGTTTTAGTCAGTTGCAAATAGTATACAGTGGCTTGGTCTTCTAAATGACAGTGGCTTAATGAGATAGACATAGATCTACACATGATTTACTCATGGACTTTACTTGATCTACATGTGACATCAAAAGATTTCAAAAAGACATTGTATGCTATAAGCATTTAATAAAGTATCAAAAATGCTTTAGTTGGAGAACACAGGTTATATATGAAAAAGTCTTCAAATGTATGTGGAACTTGATCAGTATTGAAGATTATCTTTGTCCATGGGGTTATAATCTAAAATGCTAAAGCATTTTTAATACCCTAAAAGTCCTAAAAAATCCTTAAGTGTTTTAAAGCACAAAACTCTTGTCTTAACCGTATGCACTTTTGTTCTATTCAAAGGTTGACCGGTGCTTGTAAGTTAAGTTCCCTTAATGTGACCTTCTAATGGGTTGTTAGAACATTATAAACCAGCCCCATCGACCGTGGTAACATGCTACACCGGTTGAAATAAAACAAATAGTGGATAATGAAAAGGCCGATAGATGATATTAAAAAGGAGGCCATTTATGGCATGTGAAACTGACCCTTCCTTATGTAAGGAGGAAGCCCGAGCGGGAAATGAATATTGATGGTTTTTGTTTAAATTTTTCATAAGCATATTCGATGCTCTTTGGTCAAAATGACATGAGCACCAAAAGAAGTCAAAAAGGTGTTCGAATAAGCTATGTTCATAGCTTTGTTTAAATGTTTGGGAAACATTGTTTTAAACCACTAAGTGGTTGGCCCCTCCTTATGTCATTTTTATGACATTAAAAAGTAATTTCTAATTATGCATTGAGCAAACGGTGGGCAGGTTAGTGGATTTTACAAGATTTTAAGGAGTTTCCTTTTAAGAGATTTATTTCTTATTTAAAATCCATCTCATGTGCTAAAAGAAAAGGGAAAGTGTTTTTCTTATTAGGGAATGTAATATTGTATAAATATTTTTTATCTTTTTAAGAGCTCATACATATGGTTTTACAGAATCCGAATGTAATTTTTTTTTGGTGAAGATATTTATAGAGGAAGATAAAAGATGGCTGAAGATCATTCATAAAGAGAATTCTTCTTTGTAGATTGATTTGAAGTTTTATTGCAGGAGAATGAAAAATGAAGAAGATTTTTTTATTGTAGAGAAGTTTGATTGTCAAATTTGTGAAGAGTTATTTTTGCAGATTGAATTTGTACGGGCATAATGATTTTATTGAAGACTTATTTTGTTGAGAAGATAAAGAGATTTTTATTTTATGAGAAGAGGAAAATGGATCTTAGAAAAGGGTCAGAGGAATATGAAGAGTTTTTGGAACTAATTTTTTTGTGGAGATATAATTTTTGATGCAGGGATAATTAAAAAGATATAAGTGCTCAGATTGAAAAATATGTATGCAGAGAATGTGAAAGGTCAGGAGAGGATATTTAATTTCTTGATTTTATGTCATCTGGTGTGCCTTGAAAATGTGTTGATAAAATGTAGACCAATGATGAAGATGATATGATGATACAGTTGAAATGGATGTGAATCAATATGCAAATTGAATTGAATACAACTTGTGATATAGATTGATTCTTATGAAGTTTGAAGACCATATGCAACGATAAACTGACTTAGGTTTTTATTGAAGATGAAATGCAGAGGAAGACATTGAGAATGTATTGTGAATCAGGTAATTTGATTATGCAAAGATCATGAAATTGAGGATTGAGTATGATTGCAAATTCAGAGAAGACATGTTGAGTAATGGTGCAAATCAAATTGAGTGGCAATTACTTCTTGCACACTTTGCAGTTTGTTTTGTATTAGGGGTTGGTGCTCCTTGAAGTTGGTGCTTCTAAATTAATTAGGGGTTGGTGCTCCTTGAAGTTAGTGCTTCTAAATTAATTAGGGGTTGGTGCTCCTTGAAGTTGGTGCTTCTAAATTTTGTAATCAGTGAGGTTTTTGATAAAGCCAGTGAGGCAGTTTTGGAGTGGTTTTTCTACCCCTGGAGGGTTTTCCACTCGTACAAACCTTGTGTCATGATTTATATTGATCTTCTCTGCGTGTGTGTGTATGATTTACTCATGAGGTTTTATTCTCTTCCTTCATTGTCAGTTATGTGCACATGTGTAACAAATCAATGATATCTTTCTTTCTTCATGTCTTGAAAGTTAAAGTTTGCAAAAAGATTTGAAAATTTACACAACACTGATTCACTCCCCCTCTCATGAACTCCTACAGATGTTGCATAACATGTGACATTGGAAAGTGCAACACAACATTTACTTGCAACAACAATAAGAGCAAAGAACAAAGGTGAAATTAAGAGCATTGTAATGACATGATGACAGTAACAGAGGGCAGTTATAGGATTGTCTTAAGGAAGGAGAACACTCACAAAAGACAGTGATAGTGGTTTTCATAGAAGACACTATTTTACTTAGCTTTCATAATCATGATGACAACCATTATTAATATCACCATCACCTAATGGATAGTTATAGAAGGGGTATACAAGCAAAGTATTGTCCACAAATGACAATAAGGGTAGTATCAAGAGGTGTGCTACTTACCAAATTCAATTCAAGGCATAGTTTCTAATTCTATGAATAGTTTAAGGTTTGGCCAACCATTAATGAATAGTCAAGGGCTCTCATGGTTACTACAATAGCTTGCAATAAGTATTGTGAATCCTGGAAATTTGGTCCAGGTGGATAGTGGCCATGATGCAATAACAAATGGGAAAAGAAAAATTTATAATAAGGAGGACTATCATAGAGAAGGGAACAATCCCAAGTGATGAACACTATCATAATGAAGCCATACACATGAAAAGGAGTTTGGCCTAAAGGAGATAGGTGGCAGGTTGGTAAAAAACCACAAGGGGGTCACTTGGAATCACATGGGTCAGTCACATATAATGTATAGTCCACCAAAGTAATGGACAGTACAAAGAGCATGATTAAATCTTCAAGGGACAATCTATAGTAGCATGAGGGTAGTTCATGAAATTAAATGACAATGAACATACAATAAAGGACAACACAATGGTTGGGGCAATCAAAAGAATGCCAAGGAAACTCCATCTAGCAGCAAAAGGTATCAATAATTTCCTCCAGGACTTATGCCAACAAATAACTTGTATTTTATCTAGAATTGCTCTTTCTGAAGCTTTTATAGTATTAACTCGATCAATCAAATTCCAAAAAGAGGCTTTGACAATTGCATTAGAAGGCTAAAGGCAACAAGAATGGAGAGGAAAGCCATATGAATGGTATAGATGACAAATTTCAAGGGATAGTAAATAAACAAAGATATTCATGTGTACTGTTAATAATGCAACATTTAAGGCTATAATACTAGTTGCTACCACTACAAAATGCATCAAGTCAAACTATAAGTGCCTTGCCTTGCAACCAATATAGGCTACAAGACAACATAATATAATCAAACCCATTAATATTGAATTTGGTATACAACTTTAAATATGCAAGTCAAATTTTTAGATCAGTTTGCTTCAACATGAAGTGATATGCCACTGATCCTGTCATACTTAATAACAAAGAATAAACTTTCTTCAAGGAAGACACCTGAAGGTACAAAAAGGTGTTTCAAAAAACTCAAGGCATTAAAAGATTATGTCCAACAAATAGTAGTATACCTCTGGGTTTTACCCTTCAGTTTTGTGATAACATTAAATCATAACTTACAAAGAGAATAAATATTAGCAATAGTCGCCTGGAGACCCCAGTGTACCAATACACATATCCAGGTGCCATTTCAAATCAAGGCATGAGGACACAATTGTTTTGAAGTTCTTTCTTTTCCATACTTGGGCTAGGGTTTCACACTTTTGTTTTAGAGTGCTTGGTTCATTTTGAGGCTGCCTTTAGTTCTTGTGTTGTATCAGATCACGAAGAATAGTAATATGCAAATGATTTTGAATGATGAAGTGAACGTCAATGATGTTCAAATGTTGATAGCAACCCATACATTGAATGAACCTTCACTGCCTTGAAGGTAGGAATGAAATCACTTGATATTGTCGTTCAAAAGGTAGAGGACTGTGTCATCTTGTCAGGCTTGGGTAATCTAGGAAGCAACGACGAGTAACCCTAGGGGTTTTATGCTATCAAACATTACACATTGAGAAGGTCACTGTGGCAATCATGCATGGTGCAGTGATTTAGTGGAAGGGTTTAAAGCTTGATGAACTCTTTTCAGGGCAACCAAAGGTTCTTTGGAGATGGATCTTGTTCTTTTTCAGATGGGTGCAGTAGAGCATATGAAGAAATAAACTAGATGAGAGGTAATAGGGTGCATACACAGTGTTTATGAGTTGTGACCTCATTTCCATATTTGTCATCATGGTGTGACCATTAAATTATACAAATGATGAAATCAATGACCTCCTTACAAATAATGGACTATGCAAATGGTGGCAACATGTACTAGGGTTCTTAGACCTTCTAGTTCTCAAGACTAAAGAGCACACATAAAATTCCATGGGCATTGGTTATAGAAAACATAAAATCAAATGATAGAGATACCAGTTGAATGTTGTGAATGTGAAACTAGATTCCAGTAGGCAAGGCACTTGCCAATTTAAGATTCTTGGGTTACCAAAACAGACATCATGAAATTCAGTCATTATCTACTCATAATCATCATATCAAAGGTAGAATGATGCAGATCCTATTGAAATTAAGGTAGACAACTGAGAGGGGGGGTGAATCAGTTGTCACAAAACTATTATCTTTTGCTGCATTTAATCTTCTTTACCACTTATTAACAAATTAATGATATAACCATGAAAGCATGAATCAACAACACATGAGCAGAAACATAATCAACACACATAACACCAGGATTTTTACGTGGAAACCCATTAAGGGAAAAACCACAGTGGGGGTTAACCCACAAGATTTATTCTCTGTTAAAAGAATAGAAAAATGGGAAGGCACTTGCCTTCGAACGCACTGCCCAGAGCTCACTACTCAAAGGAGGCTCACTGCCTACAAAAATATTCACAAGGTTAACACTGAAAGGTTGAACTGAGAAACAACATTTTCTCCATGCTAAGGTTTAGTTCCATTGAAGCTCACAACACTTCTGTTCTAACCTCAAACACTTCTTCTCTATCTTTGCATCTTCACTGCTCTTCTTCTTATGCTCCTCTTTTCTGATCTGCCTTTGGACCTCTCTTAGAATTTAATCATTTTCACTCAAGGACAACTTTCCACAACTCAACTACAGGTATTTATATGCTACATCAACCTTGGAATGAACATCAAGGTTGGAATTACAAACATTCACTACACTATCAGCCAAACATAGATGGGACTCAAATCTTCCTAGAACAACATGCCACGCTCCATAAAACTTCCCTTAGATCATCCACAATACGCACAAAGCATCCGATTGGCCAAGATTGGAAAGAACAATACCCAAGGAGAAATATTCAACTATGAGCTCAATCCTCAATATGGATAACCAACACAATAGGAACACTATCTAGAGACCTCCACAAGCACAATGAAATCGACAAGAACAACCGCACACCTCAAATCACCAGAATCACTTGCATCTTCATATGAGAACTCAAGAACACTAACTGTCATGACTGTCACACTAGAAAGATTTCTTGCGGACCTCCAAACCACAAACCACTTGAGTTGAGGACACACACCAACATCCCAAACATACCTCTAGATTTGCAGACCATAATATTCCAATGTGGAGCAATCCGGACCAAGTTTCTGTCACTCTGTTACGTCTGAACAATAGCAAAACCTAGTTCTACTCAGATGGCCATAACTTCACCAATTCTCCATACAGACCTCTCAAATCTTAACTGGAGCAACTTCAGACAATCCTCTACACAACCCTTTAGTCCATAAACTTTGATCTTCATCTCATTGGAAATGCAAAGCAATCTACTTTGTTGAACTGCACTGTCTTCACTGTTTCTGACAAAGAGATATGTTGCAATCAATGACAACACATCATATGCGCATATTTGCAACAATCTCCCCCTTTGTCATTGATGGCAACATATGATGTGAAAAACTGATTCAACCATCAAGACAAGGACTTCTCCCCCTTTCTCTTATTACACCTATAACCAATTTCTTCACTGCTCCCCCTTTCACCAGCAACTAATTACTTCCAAGTTTTTCACATGACTTCTCTCCCCCTTTGACATCAATGACAAAGGGCACATATTTGCAATCATCTCTCACCTTATTTATTATTTAGACAAAACCAAACTGAACTCTAGAATTAACATACTAACTACTCCCCCTGAATAGCATCCCCGTAAAACCAATCCGGATCACAAGATATGACTGTGAGTTTCACCGGACTGATGCACACTAGTGCACCTTAGTTCTGAATAGGAGGGGTAATAACCCCTAGCTTCCCTTTGAGATACTCAAAAGTGTCCTTAGGTGGAGGCTTAGTGAAGATATCCTCAATCTGATCCTTTGAAGGAACAAACTCCAATCTAACTTAATTCTCATTTACCTTCTCTCTCAAAAAGTGAAACTTGATGGATATGTGCTTTGTCTTTGAATGCAACACCGGATTCTTTGAGATGTTTATTGCACTTGAATTATCACAGAAGATTGTAATAGGCTCTTCAAACACAATTCTGATATCCTTCAACATTTGCTTCATCCACAAAACTTGAGTACAATTACTTGCTGTTGCTATATACTCTGCCTCTACAGTAGACAGAGATATTGCCTCCTATTTTTTGCTCAACCAAGAAACCAATCTCTTTCCCAAGAAAAATGCACCACCACTTGTACTCTTTCTATCATCCATATCTCCTGCCCAATCAGCATCTGTATATGCATGAAGAGTGAAATAATCATCCTTAGAATACCATAAGCCATAATCAGATGTCCCCTTCAAATATATGAAAATTCTTTTGACTGCTACAATATAAGATTCTCTAGGATCAACTTGAAATCTAGCAACAAGGCCAACTGCATTCATAACATCAGGTCTGGTATGAGTTAGATAAACTAGTCCTCCAATCATTGATCTATACCTTTTCTGATCTGCCTTAGGGAAATCATCATCTTTACTCAACTTGCATTCGGTTATCATAGGTGTACTTACTGGTTTTGAATCCTCCATTCCAAACGTTTTGAACAACTCTTTCACATACTTAGACTAAGATATGAAGATCCCCTTATTTGACTAAATGATTTGCAGACCCAAGAAGAAATTCATTTCACCAAGCATAGACATCTCAAATTCACTTTGCATCCGATCAGCAAAGTTGTTACACATGCTCTCATTTCCACCAAAGATGATATCATCAACAAATACCTCAACAACCAAGATGTGTTCATGATCAATTTTGAAATAAAGATTACTATCAGCTCTGCCTTTGCTAAAACCTAACTTTAGTAGATACTTATCTAATCTTGCATACCAGGCTCTTGGGGCTTGTTTAAGTCCATACAATGCTTTCCTCAATCTGTAGACCATATCTCCTTGATCAAACAACTAGAATCCTTCTGGTTGCTCAATGTAGACTTCTTCTTCCAACTCTCCATTCAGGAATGTTGACTTGACATCCATCTGGTAAACTTTGAAATCTTTGTAAGAAGCAATGGCAAGAAATAATATGACTGCTTCGATTCTTGCTACCGGAGCAAAAGTTTCTTCAAAATCAATTCCCTCTACCTGAGAATATCCTTTGCAAACCAATCTTTCTTTGTTTCTCACAACTTCACCATCTTCATTCAATTTATTTTGGAAGACCCATTTAGTTCCAATTACATTTTTGCTTTCAGGTCTAGGAACAAGATCCCAAGTATGGTTCTTTTCAATTTGCATTAATTCTTCTTCTATTGCTTTTACCCAACTTTCATCATTACAAGCTTCATTCATTGATTTTGGTTCAATCTTTGAAATCAAACAATATTCCACTTGTTCTTCAACAATTCTTCTTCTAGTTTGAACACTTTTTTTTATCTCCTATGATCTGATCCTCAGAATGATTCAACCTTACATACCTAGGAGTTTTGGGATTTTCTTGAACTTTTGATTCTTGAACTTGTTCCTCAACATTTGCACTAGCTTCTTGAGTCACTAGATTCTCCAGAGCAATCAGAATCTTTCCTTCATTTGGAGTTTCATTTTGATCATCTAATTCATATCCACAAGATTTGGAAGGCCTCTCCTTGCTTTCATCAAACTTGACATTAGCACTTTCAACAATCCTTTTCAATCTTTTGTTAAAGCACGGGTATGCCTTGCTTTGGTTAGAGTAACCCCAGAAATATTCCTTCATCACATCTTGCATCAAACTTGCCTAGATCTTCATCTCTCTTGATATAGCATTTACTACCAAAAATTCTGAAGTATTTCACAGTAGGAATATGACCAAACCAGAATTCATAAGGTGTTTTACCAGTATTACCTTTAATATGCACTCAGTTAAGAGTGTAGACAACAATACTCACAGCCTCTCTCCAATAGACATGTGGAACATTTTCTTCCATCATCATGGTTCTAGCAGCCTCTTGAATAGTTCAGTTCTTCCTTTCCACAACTCCAGTCTACTGAGGAGTCCTAGGAGTAGATAATTGTCTTCTTATTCCATGCTTTTCACAAAATGCATTCAACTCACTGGAGGTAAACTCTCCACCTCTGTCAGATCTCAGACACTTTATCTTCACACCAATCTCATTCTCCACCCTAGCCTTGAACACCTTGAATTTGTCAAGAGCCTCTGATTTCTCTCTCAAGAAAGTGACCCACATCATCTGGGAGTAATCATCAATCAGGAACATAAAGTATATGTCTCCTTGCAAACTCCTAACTCTGGCAAGACCACACAAATCAGTGTGCACAAGTTCCAACAATCCACTTCTATTTGCCCAACGACATTCCTTACACATGCTATTAGCAAGTTTCACAAGCTTTGGAAGATCTCTCACAGACTGAGTAGTACTTATCTTGACAATGTTATCAAAGTTCACATGACACATTCTCTTATGCCATAATCAACTCTGATCAATCTAAGCAATCAAACAACTTTTACCAGTACTACTTAAATGAAAGATATTACCTCTAGTCTGTGTACTTGATGCAATCTCAGTTCTAGAGCTTCCCAAAATTCTGCATTTTCCATCCTTGAATTAGAGAACATATCCTTTGTCAACCAACTGTCCAACACTGAGAAGATTATGCTTCAACCCTTCCACCTACAAAACATCATTAGTGTTATTCTTACCATCAAAAGAGATGGCTCCTCTACCACAGATTCTACTAGTTGAATTGTCTCCAAACTTCACAATTCCACCTTCATATCTTTTCAAACTTACAAACTTACTTTTATCACCAATCATATGAGGAGAACATCTACTGTCAATCACCCATTCATCCTTCTCTTCAACCTGAGAAGCCAAGGCACTTTCCACATTCACACAGCTACCAGATTCAGTAGGCATCGGATCTTCTTCTTTGATAGCAATGAACACCCATTCATTTCCAGAGGTACTTCCCATATCAGATTCATCATTTGTGCCTCCTTGATCAACAACTTCTTGGACATAGTAGCATTTCTTCTGAGCCCTAAATCTGTTAGGGTTCGGCTTTGAAACCCTTTCCGGACATCTTGAAGCAAAATGACCAATCTTATTGCAAGCAAAACATTTGAAAGGCAACTTTCCTTCATACTTACCGGATCCTCTTGGTAATCTTTTGGCAATAAGGGCTTCAAGTTCTTCAAGATCTGATTCATCATCTTCAAGTTCCTTCCTTGCCTTCTCCTATTTGGTTAGTCTTCTTGAAGAACTTTCACCTAGATCAAATCTTTGCTTTCCAAAAACACTAGCTTTAAATGCAGATTCTGATTTAGGAAGAGAATCACCAAACTCACTCATTTCAAATGCTGAAAGCTTGCCAACCAACTGATCCCTTGTAATATCTATCACCGTCCTGATCTCCTCAATAGCAGCAACTCTGTGCTTGTATAAAGTAGGTAAGGATCTGAGCACTTAGCCAACAATCTCTGATTCTTCCAGAGTTCCACTAGCACACCTGATACTGCACACAAGTTCATTCACCTTCTGCATGTAGGAAATGATGTTTTCATCTTCACTCATCCTCAAACTTTTGTATCTACCCTTCAGGCTCTGTATCTTAGCACATTGGACATATGCATCACCTTCATACAGAGTTTCCAACTTCTTCCAGATTTCATGAGCAGTTTTCAATTCCAAGACTTTGTCATTTCTGTATCAGTCACGACACTCAACAATGCTTCCTTAGCCTGAATGTTGTATTCAACTTCTTTGATTTGATCTGGAGTTGTAGGACCATTCTCTGGAGGAGTATACTCATTCTTAGTTATCAACCAATAAGGATCAGCCATGCATTGCAAATGACACTTCATGCGATTCTTCCAAAGAGAGTAATTTGTTCCATCAAATCTTAGACTGTCCTTCTTGTATGTTGTCATCCTAGATCTCCTCAAGTGGTCAAGCTTCTTTTAGAGGAACCGACTCTGATACCAATTGTTGAAATTAAGGTAGACAACGGAGAGGGGGGGTGAATCAGTTGTCACAAAACTATTATCTTTTGCTGCATTTAATCTTCTTTACCACTTATTAACAGATTAATGATATAAGCATGAAAGCATGAATTAACAACACATGAGCAGAAACATAATCAACACACATAACACCAGGATTTTTACGTGGAAACCCAATTAAGGGAAAAACCATGGTGGAGGTTAACCCATAAGATCTATTCTCTATTAAAAGAATAAAAAAATGGGAAGGCACTTGCCTTCGGGCACACTGCCCAGAACTCACTACACAAAGGAGGCTCACTGCCCAGAGCTCATTGCTCAAAGGAGGCTCACTGCCTACAAAAATATTCACAAGGTTAACACTAAAAGGTTGAACTAAGAAACATCATCTTCTCCATGCCAAGGTTTAGTTCCATTGAAGCTCACAACACTTCTGTTCTACCCTCAAACACGTCTTCGCTATCTTCGCATCTTCACTGCTCTTCTTCTTCTGCTCCTCTTTTCTGCTCTGCCTTTGGACCTCTCTTAGAATCTAATCATTTTCACTCAAGGACAACTTTCCACAACTCAACTACAAGTATTTATACGCTACATCAACCTTGGAATGAACATCAAGGTCAGCATTACAAACATTCACTACATTGTCAGCCAAACATAGCTGGGACTCAAATTTTCCTTGAACAACATGCCACGCTCCATAAAACTTCTCTTAGATCATTCGCAATACGCACAAAGCATTCTGTTGGCCAAGATTGGAAAGAACAACAACACCTAAGGAGAAATCTTCAACTACAAGCTCAATCCTCAATGCGGACCACCAACACAATAGACACACTATCCAGAGACCTCCACAAGCACAATGAAATTGACAAGAACAACCACAGCACCTCAAATCACTAGAATCACTTGCATCTTCATACAAAAATTCAAGAACACTAACTGTCATGACTGTCACACTGGAAAGATTGCTTGCAGACCTCCAAACCACAAACCACTTGAGTTGAGGACACACACCAACATCCCAAACATACCTCTAGATCCACAAACCATAATATTCCAATGCGGAGCAATTCGGACCAAGTTTCTGTCACTTTGTTACCTCTGAAGAACTATAAAACCTAGTTCTACTCAGATGGACATAAATTCACCAATCCTCCATGTAGACCTCTCAAATCTTAACTGGAGCAACTTTAGACAATCCTCTACACAACCCTTTAGTCTGTAGACTCTGATCTTCATCTCACTAGAAATACAGAGCAATCTACTTTGCTGAACTACATTGTCTTCACTGTTTTTGACAAAGAGATATGTTGACATCAATGACAACATATCATATGCACATATTTGCAATAGATCATACCATAAAATTGTTGTGGGAGTACAAAAAATGAGACAATTGGAATGAAAGGAAGCTAGGTGTGCAGAAAACGCTTCCTACACTAATCTAATGAGGAGAGATGTATGCAAATTCTTTTTAACCTTTCTAGTTACAGTGATGTTAACACAACAACAGAGATATTGCAGCAATACACATACACACAAAATGTAGATAGAAGAGAGAGACAAGATATACATGGGCAAAACCCTTTCAGGTGAAAAACCCCACACTTCAAAACATAGCTCAAATGTATTACAGTAAACAATAACAAATTACAATATAGTTTCAGAGCCAATGCTCTTTTAAGAGTCTTCGAATGTCGAATTTGAAGATATTCTGGTAGCATAACAGTACCTATCAATAATTGTATATCTCCCATCTAAGCACCTATTTTTATAGAGTTTACAAGGCAAATATGGAACCTTCTAGAGATGGGCGTCCATCTTGGACTCATGCCCCAAAACCCACGCCTAAGGACACTTGTCCAACATCACAACATGGATTTGACACTTGTCACAGCACCCCATCCCAATGTAGGCGCCTTGCCCCAAGATAGGCTATGACAGATGCTCTTATGCACCTTACAACTGTCATAGAATCTGTCATAACTGAGCACTTACAGCTGTAAGAGAATCTGTCATACATTGACTAAAAATAGCGTATTCCTCTTACAACATGTCATAACCTCCCTTGACCACCCAAAGATGCCTTTATCTCGTGCAAAGATGCTCTACCCCTTAAACCCATCTTGGGGGCATTGCCCCCAAACCCCTGTTAATTATTCAAGGGGGAAATTGCAGCTAACAAAGTCACCAAAATTTATCCTGCTGCATGTACACAAGGTGTCGACAAAATAAATACAATATTAGGAACTTGCAAAGGTTGAGACACCTTAATTCCCAACATGGAAAAGGAATGTGTTAGAACTACATTTACTTTCTGAAAAGCATTTCATATTTTCTATAAAAAGGATTTCAAAAACAAGTATCGAATGTTTTGTTGTTTTCCATGTTAACTATGATTTTTTTGAAATTTGAGTTAAGTTTCTTTTATTTGCTTCAACTCAAACAAAAAATGACTTGTTTGTTCCATCCTCTATTTTTTATTGGTTAATTGAGGAAGTTAATAGTTCCTCAGGCTCCTTGGAGCACAAAACAATGGCTCCAATCCCTAACAAATGCAAAGTTGAAACCCACATACACACTAGCCCAGTGTTTCATCCTGGGTGGCTACTATAAAAGCCCAGCCCAATACCATTGCACCATGCCATGAATGTTATATTTTGTTAATGTTAAGCACTAGCAATAAATTCAATAAATCTCTTAATGGAGTAAAGATTCTCTATCAAATCAATAGCAGAATTGATTATTAAACTTCAAGTTTCAATTCCAATTTATATTGATTGTGATATTGTTGGAATAAAATGTTTCCCTGAATGTTGGGAGTCAAACTTTTGAAGCAAAATTTATTTTCGACAGCATGCAGCTTAGACACAATATTGAACAGAATTGAGTAGCATGTTCAAGAAACCTATGCTTGGAAATAATCAGTGCCAAAATAGTGCAGAATGTTTCAGAGAGGCTTGGCAAAATTATTTAACAGAACACTGTAGATCATGCAACCTACACTAGTAAAATTTCTTAACAAATTTGAGTTGAATGCTCCAAAGATCTGAGCATAGGAATATTTTTTAAAACAGATTTTTGTGCATAAGTATTTACCAGGGTTTTGTGTAAATCTCCAGAAAGCTATGCTTAGCCAAGTATAAACAATAGATCAAGATAAAGAAACCCTAACAATAGTGGCTAATGATAGGAATACTCAAGCTCAAAATTTCACTCACTTCATATAAAGCACACAAAATTTCTTTAATATTAAATAAAATATGCTTACCTTTCCATTGTTTCTACGCGACACAGGCTGCTTAGGTTATGCTTCTTCAATGAAAACAATTGTTTGAAGAAAATAAGTGTAAATTTTAAGCACATTTCAACAGGAGCTTATCTGATCCTGTAGAGATGGACTGTCAGAACTAGAATGAGAGGAAAGCATTGTTATATTCAAAAGTAGGATGCTAAAATTGGATCTGAGACTTTTGATAAAGTATCCTTTGGCCGAGGGCTGGATAAATTTGAATCCCTTAACAAGAGAGTATGTTTGATCAAATAGTTGTTGCTCCTCCATACAAAATAGATCCTTATTAGCCAGGTCAAATGCCACCCCTGGAAAATGCAAAGCACACTATATAAACCAAAACCTAACTGAAAACCACTATACAGTGGCTAATAAACTAAAGATGATTATATGGTGCAACCAAAAAGAGCATTAAATAATGGTAGTTTATTTATCACCATTTGTATGTTTTCAAAGATCATCCAGCAAAGAGAATTTATAGATTAAAAATGTTGGAAAGAAGTAGGATTTGAATGCTTATTCAAGAACCCTCATTTGTCAAGAGAACTTGAAATTTTTCAAAAATTATTGGAGACAGTGAAAAAGTATAGGAATCCAACCCTTGATGAGCTCGTCTATTTTTAAAGGTGACAACGCATCCAATTCAACAATGTCTTGAGCATAGAGGCGGTCTTCTTCATCTGGCACATCTTCCAAGTCTTTGAGAGTATCAGGAATTACAAAGCGAGGAGCCATGACTCTTCTCTATCAATTCTTGATCAGTTCAGGATGATACAGGGTTTCTTTTGTTTGAATTATTTTTCATCAAAAAAATTTCCCTCTCTTTCCAATTTGAATTTTTTTTTTAATTTCCCTCTCTTTCTAATTTTTATTTGTGTGACTAATTATTTAGTCATTTATTTATTCATTTATAGCTGTGCTTTTTACCCACGATCAAATTAGTCATTTATAGCTATGTTGTAAAAAATGACTCGAATTTAATCATTTTTAGTTGTCGTGACTAAAATTTTTAGTCACGTAGTCATTTATTTGCCAAAATTCTACTAGTGCTTGCACTACATACAAGACACTCATAGGCACGAGATTTACTATGCAGTGGACACAAGTTCAGACTTGGTTGGATACATTGATTCTTATTGGGTTGGTGATCTTGATGATCTCAAGTCCACATCTAGCTATAGTTTTCACCTTGGTTCTAGTCCCATTTGGTGATAGGGCAATAAGTAGCATGCCATTACTCTTTCTTTGACTAAAGATAAATATCAAGGGATGTCAATGCCACCACTGAGGCTATTTGGCTTTAGAATATCCTCACTAAACTTGGAATCACTTTTTGAAAGCCATTAGTCATCTACTATGACAACCAGAGTGCCATCTAGATCTTGGAGAACCCAGTTCATCATCAATGGACCAAACACATCGAGATCCAGATGCATTTTCTCTGAGAGTTGATTCAAGAGTAGGTCATCAATTTGTGGTATTGTCCTACAACAGAGAAGGTTACATATATCTTCACCAAAGCCTTCATTGAGAGAAAGTATGTCCATCTCTTGTCTCTCTTGGGGGTGCAGTACATTTCTTCTGGGGGAGTCACTTAGCCCTTCCTACTTTATCCTCTCTTCGAGGGAGTTTTTTCCCACTGGGTTTTCTCCTTCCTTTTCTGTTTGAGGGGATCTTTTGTACATGGGTACCTCATCAGGCCTAGTTGTTGAGACCCATCTTTGTATCTTTGTCTACATTTCCCCCAAGTTGTACTTATGGGGGGGTGTTAATGTGAATAGGGTTCTTTAGCTTTCTATTTTTTTCTTAGCTAGTTCTCCGCTTAGCTCTCTTCACACTGGGTTAAGTTTATTAAAAGTGACAAACTAAATGAATATCAATATTATTTCATCCTTTCATATATTTACTATTTCATTTTAGGTTCTAATGAACATAGTGTTCAACCCTTAGATTTTGTGAGATGAATGGTTCTAGTCCTTTAGATTATTTAACTTAAAAAAGAAAGAGCAAGACAATTGTTTTTGATTATATAAGTCAGAAAAAACTAGGGGCCGAACCCTTACAATAAGACAAAAAGAGACCCCAGAGGCTTAAGAACAAAAGAGCCTCAAAACCACTACAACATAACCTGCATAAACAACATAAACAACATGAACAACCTATAGACAATAGATAGAAAGTAGCAGATAATAGACAACATAACAAGAAACAGAATTGAGGAGAAACATTCTCCCATCCTTTAGCCAGAAATTCAACAAATTCATCTAGCTTTTTAAATTTCTCTTCCTTTTCATCATCAACATGGGTCCCAAGATCCTGCAACAGAGAAAGGTTAAGCAATGCCGTACGATGGAGAATGCTGCTTATGAGCTCTCCCATAGAAGAAACCTTCTGCTCCAGCTCCTCTACATGACCCCTTAGGATAGCAATATCATGCCTATGGTCATCACCTTCCTCAGTCTCGTCACCAGCCTCCTCCACAATCATCCTCTCCCCTTTGCTAGCATTGTCCTCAGGATCACCGTCAACACCTCCTGAATCATCAACCTGTTTACTTTCATTCTTACCCTCTTCATCTTCAGAGATCTCTTGAACCTCGAGGTCTTTAGCATTCAGTTGATCATCCCCCTGTGTGGAGGTATCAGAAGCACTTTCAGAGTATTCAATCAGTTTAGCTTTCGGCGCAGGCTTACTAGCTATCCTACCCGACCTCCTAACCCCAGAAGAGAAACCCTCCTTTTCTTTAGCAAACAATTTATTTTTACTGCCAGGTCCCACAGGGTCACTGCTCAGATTTTTAGGGGTCCCCACAACGTTCCCCACAATATCCTCCTCCAAATCCCTGATTTTCCTCTTCTTACTTTTCACACTCCCTTTAGAAGCCAGAGTATGAGTAACTGTTACCATAGTGGTCTCCAAAGTGGACAGAGAAAAAGAAACCCCTTTCATTTTATGAGAAGCAGGGGAAGGGCAAGGTTCTTCAGAAACAACAATATCATTAGGGTTGGTAGAAACCTCACCACTATGGGTCTGGATAGGCTTAGGCAGCTCCAAAGCAAGATGAAAATTGTATAAACAGAGGATAAGACCTTGGTGCAAAGGAACGGGTTTTTTGGAAGGTTTCTTATCCGTCTTAGATTTAGCCCTAAAGACTGAATGTTCAAGAGATGACAATAAATAGAAAGGGAAACTGATATGAGCATTGCACCTAAAATGATTAAGCAAAGGGAGGTGGTAATTATAAAACCAGGTAAACCGACCCTCCAAAGTGAAGTATTTCATGAGCAGGAAGTGCATTTCATCGCACGGCTCTGGCAGCTTGGCCCGCTCAAACCCTCCCTGGTAGGGAACAAGTTCTTCTCCTTCGCCCAAAAACAACTTCTGGTTTGAATGGTCCACCACTTTTTCCTTCCTTTGCAACTTAGTCCCCTTAGTAGACAGACCAGTCTCCATAGCAATTACTTTCTCAGAGATCTCGAACCCAATTCTCCCAACAGTAACTCTATGATTTTGCTAGGATCAGGCAAATTACACAGATAGATTCTCATCAAATCCATTAAGGCATTCTAGAAAAGGGCTGATTCCACTTTCCTTGTAGTAATGCCAGACCACAACATTATCCTTGAATTCGTAGCAGGAAATTGGCTCTGTGCGAATCCTATCACCTCCCATTTTTGTCTTCCTCGCAATAACACAAAGCTAGGAATTTGCAGAGTAATTGTGAAAGGTAAATGTAACAGCTTGATAAGGAACAATGATAATGAGACTGCATGAATTATCATTAATCAGGAGCGCCTTCCTAAAAACTAATTGAAGCCTGCCCTTCCCATGCTTGAGCATAATAATCATAAATTCCCTATGATTATGAAATAAGCAACTAGCCTTAACGCAAGTGAGTAATAATGCTGAAATGACATTGAACAAAGAAGTACAAAATAACCTGTACTTTGAGATACACGTCAGTAGCACCCAAAGAAGCCGACGAAACAAGCTGTCTCTCTTTACACGATGAGTCATCCTTGACAAGTCAGCTCTTTTTGAATCAATTCCCTTATGTTTATAGGAATGTTTTTAAATTGGCACCAACATCGCCAATTTGAAAATTGCTGGCCATAATCAGCAAGGGCATCAACAACCCCGTTCCCCTCTCTATATATATGAGAGATTTCAACTCTAGAGATCCACTATCGAAGGATTTGGATATCAACTATAATGTCTTTAAGTTTCCACCCACAAGTCGACACTTCAGTAACTGTATCAATGATCAGTTTAGAATCCCCCTGTATATGCAACTGTGGGATGTCAAGTGAAATAGCCAATTTCACCCCCATTAAAGAGCAGAGGCTTTAGCATAATTATTGCTTTGCAAACCTATCCCACCAGCATAGGCAGCAACCAGCCTCCCTTTGTCATCCCTAATAATCCCACCACCACTAGCCTTACCATCAGCCTTAGAGGCTCTATCAAAGTTAAGTTTGAGCCAATGGGGCCTCGGGGGAATCCATCTGGTATTTAATCTCTGCAGCTGTTTGGAGTTATCATAAGTCAGGATTTGGTTTAAAATTCTCCAAATGATCACAATTTGTTCTTCCTCTTGAGTAAGTGGTTTGTCAGCAGTTTTGATGTGGGAGTTAATCGCACTTTCCATGAGGATCTTGGAAAAAGATTGGAAGACTTGAGAGGAATCCCTGACAGCTTCCCTAAATATTCTGTTATTTCATTCCTTCCATAATGTCCAACCAAGACAAGGAAGAGTTTGGTTTCAAAGCTCTATAAGCCAAGGATGAGAGAAAGTAGGGCACCAATTAGTAATGACTTCCCTAATATCAAGATTACAAACCCATTGAATGCTGAAGTTCCTTAAAATAGTACTCCAAATTTCCCTAGAAAAATCACAGTGAAGAATTAAATGAGAGACAGTTTCCTCCTTCTCCAAGCACAGGAAACACCTATTCACTAGAGTGAAACCCCTCCTCTGTAAATTGTCTTGAGTTAAAATTTTGTTATGAACAGCGGCCCACCAAAACATATTAATTTTAGGAATAAGATTATGATTCCAGACTTTCCTCCAAAGCTCATTTTTATGCACATCAGGGATCAACAGATGGTAAGCAGAGTTAACAAAAAACCAACCTTTCTTATCCGGCCACCAATACAACTCATCTTCCCTAGGAAAGAGGGGAATTCTGACACCCAGTAGCATTTGTTGAATAGAACTCATCCTAGGGGTAATCTCAGGGCGTTGAGCACAACAATCCAGAAGATTTTTCCAGAGCCTGATACCATTGTCACTATGAATATAATGACAAACTTTAGACCCAAAAAACTGTTTTGCAATACCAGCAACAATTCCATAATCTCCCTGAGCATCAAGGGCCTTATCATCCACCCAAATGTCCTCCCAGAAGTTGATAGAATTACCATTCCCCAATTTCCATCTAAGCCCTTGTTTAAGTAAGCTTCTAGACTTCAGCATTTTATTCCAAGTAACAGAGCCTTGAGGAAGCCCCTCCTGATGAAGGAAGCTAAGATTGTCAGTTCCATGTAAATACTTGGCTTGCATAATGGCCACCCACTCTTTATGACTATGGACCAAATTCTAGTTAATTTTGGAAAGGAGGGCTTTATTCATATTCCTTACAGATCTAATATTAAGACCACCATGAGATTTGGGAAGACAAACTTTCTCCCAGCTAACCAAAGACATTCTCTTTTTATCTTCCACACCTGTCCATAGGAAATTTCTTTGGATCTGCTCCAACTTGTCAGTAATAAACCTAGGCATTTTAAAAAGAGATAGGAAATAAGTAGGAATACCTTGTAGAGAAGCTTGTAAAAGATGTAATTTACCAGCACTACTGAGGAGCTTCCCCTTCCAGCCAACCAACTTCTTTTGAGTTCATTCCAGAATTCCATTCCAAAATCCCTGAGAAACCTCTTTAATAGTGAGAGGGAGGCCAAGATAAACAATAGGAAGGTCAGCCTCATCACAACCAATAATATTAATAATTTTTCTTCAGAGATCACCCTAAGTGTTAAAACAATACACATTGCTTTTCTAAAAAATTATGTATTGACTAGAAGCTTTGGCATAGTCATTGAGAATATTCTTCCAACTTCGAGCTTCAACCACAGAAGAGATACCAAATAGGATAGTATCATCCACAAACTGCTACACAAACATAGAAGGAAGAGAAGAGGTAGGTTTAATACCCACAATTTCCTTAGAGGTAATCTTAGAGTGAACATATCTCCCAAGGGCCTCAGCCCTCATGATAAACAAATATGGCGAAAAAGGATCTCCCTGTCTAATCCCCCTCGTGGAAGAGAAAAAACCCCTGGGAACCCGATTAATCAAAACAAAGAATTTAGCAGTAGAGACAGCTTCTCGAATGAGAAGGGATATTTTATCATTAAAACCAAATTTTTTAATGACCTTAAACAAGAACTTCCATGAAACTCTATCAAAGGCCTTAGAGATATCTAACTTTAGAACCATACCAGGGATCCTGCTCTTGTCTATAGAATGGATTGTTTCATGAGTGGAAATAACAGCATCAAGAATTTGACTACCAGGGACAAAGCCTTTCTGAGAAGGGGAAATAATTTTGTCCAGAAAAGGCTAAAACCTCAGAACAATCAATTTAGTGCATAGCTTATAGATGGTATTACACAAGCTAATAGGTCTGAAATCAATAAGATGCATGGGCTTAGGCTTCTTAGGAACAAGAACAATAAATGTATTGTTGATCTGCTTTAGAAGTTTACCAGTTCTGAAGAAGTCCCTAACAACAGTAGTTACATCAAAGCCCACAATATCCCAATATTCCTTAAAGAATATCAGAGGAAAGCCATCAGGGCCTGGAGCTTTGAAAGGACCCATGGAAAATAAGATAGCACAAACCTCTTCCTTAGAAATTGGTTTTAACATTTCGATGTTGTCCTCTTCTATAATCAACGAGGGGATTTTATACAGGAACTAGTCCATAATCTGTCCATTGATAGCATTATCAACTTGTTCTGACAGCAAATTTTGAAAAAACAACACAGCTTGATTCCCAATCTCATTGCCCTCTGTGATAATATTTCCATCCTCCAAACATAATTTAGAAATAGAATTAGATTTCCTATGCTTCATAGCTAAAAGATGAAAAAAAGCAGTATTCTGATCCCCTTCTTTGAGCCACTGAACTCTGGACTTCTATTTCCAGAAAATTTCTTCTTTGCTCATAAGATTCTTCTAGTCAGAAATTAGATTACTCTCCTCTTGGGTAATGTCATCAGTAATAACTCCTGGAGCCATTAAATGTTGAAGATCAACTAATATACCAGAGATAGTTTTCTTCTGAGCAAGACAATTGTTAAACCTTATTGATGACTATGTTTGTATCAATAAATTATGATACTGTAATAGAAATTTGACTATTGCAAGCTACAACATCCATTTAAAAAGAGGCTACACACATATATCACTTGTGGGTCATGGAAAATTGATCATTTTCAAGTAATAAAAATCCTTTGATCCTTTATCTAAGCCCTAAATTTAAAATATTTAATCTCAAGGTTAAGTTTTATTAGATGAAAGCATGTCCAAGGTTGTGCCTAATAGTTTTATTGATAAGGAGCTAGAGAGGTAAAGGTCGAAGGTTAAAGGAGTAGTTGATGCATGTTTGACACACCAACTTAATTGGAACAAAAGGTAATTACCTACTCCAAGGTTTATATTACCAAGTCTTAGCACACATGGGTAAGCTAGTAGTTAATGATGGCTATTCCATTCAAGGGGCTACAATGGGACACTAAGAAAGATAATTTGTAAGGTTCAATTTTAATTTGTTTGATTCAAAGGACTTCCAAGTTTTCAACACAATTAAAGTCAGTCTTGTACTAAGTTTATTTGGCATTTAAACCACTATTGTCATATAACTTATATTTAGATTTATTAAACACTTGACATACACAAATATATATCTTTTTTGAATTCTAAGTCTATTTATTAAAATTTATGATTATTCTAAACACAAATTTATTTTTCCTAATCTATCCAAGGCATATCTTAACATATTTTGAAATAAATATAAGAGACGTGATAGGGAAAAAATAAAAGAAATAAGCTTGAGTTTTTTCAAGTAACTATTTGATCCACAAATTAATCAATCTAGCACTAAACAACTAGTAGTTGAACTATTTAACACACAATTGCTTGACCATGGTGATATAATCTTCAAAAGAAACTCAACCATTCAAACTTTAACATTCCAAGAAAACATATAAGATGCGCAAATCAAGGATATTAAAGTTCACACACTTCACTATAACATTTAATTTTTGTCTCATCAAATGCTTATAATTGAATTGCAAATATATTACTCAACCCTCCTCACTTGGTTTGGAAACCATGATAATAAGAAAAAATTATATTATATTCAAATATCGATCACTATCAAGTCTAGCATAAAAAGCATAAACAAGTTTCCAACATTAAACAAGTTTAAACTTAGGGCTTTTATAAGCAAATATCTGGTAAATAAGAAAATATGGGCAGTCAAATATTTTATATTCTTAACTAAAAATCGTCCAAAACTTAACAAAATAAAATTGGAAGTCTTATATTCAATAGTAGCATTCAATAATAGATTTCTTAACTGTCCAAACATGTACCGAGTATATAGTCCCTTAGTCATGAAATAGTTACTACACCAAATATTTAGAAGCCATCTCCAC
The DNA here is from genome assembly GCA_027924645.1 of Cunninghamia lanceolata. Lineage (NCBI taxonomy): Eukaryota > Viridiplantae > Streptophyta > Pinopsida > Cupressales > Cupressaceae > Cunninghamia > Cunninghamia lanceolata. The sequence goes on from BSBN01000197.1 coordinate 1,793,298, forward strand.
CTTGCATGCCTAGTAGTCTATGGAAATGTTGTTCTCATTAATGAGACTTATCATAACTAATCCCTTGACCACTTCCTTGATGTTATTAGATATATTTTGTAAGTGATCATTAAAAATTATAACAACATTCTTCATCCTTTCCATTTAGGTACTAATTTTCATGGAAAATTCTATTATGCCCTTTCCACCTTCCTATAGCCTCCAATTTTCCTAATAAACCTTCTTGAATATGTACACTTTAGTTTGGAATGCTTCTATACTCACCAACTCTTCCTAATCATTCAAGATTCTTTTATATCCAATATCTATAAATTGAGAATTCAACCTGGTGATTTCTTTTTTAATTCTTCTTGATTTATGTTGATTTCTTTAAGTTGTCTTTGAATCTTATCTTGTCCATCTTCTAGAAATTCCTTGATGAGCTTCATCTCTTTGTTTGTCATTACAATCATGTTTATTGGCCACTAGTCTTTACTCCCTTAACAATGATATATTCTCTACTAAATATTTTAGTTTTGCATTCTTCTCTTTCTGTTTCCTTACAACTTTATCAATGTACCTCTACAATTATTTAGCATAACTCAAATTTTGATACAATTTTTGTAATGGCTTAGCACTTCCTTAATTAGTTTATTAGTTATTTCTATTGCAATCATATGTTTTAGCTCTTTATTTTCTTTAATCAAGAATCCAACCTGATCCACTTCTATATTAGTCATTACCTTAATCATGGATGATCTAATCCCTTTTGTTTCTTTGAGACCCTAAATAATTCCTACTCAAATTCAACAACCATGTCTTAGAAAATATATTCACCTTTTTCTTCAAGAGTCTCTTGACCTTTCCTATCCTTTTATGATAAATCTGAAATATGAAATGGGTCCCTACAATCATGCTTAATCAAGTTCCCATGTACAATGATGCTGCCTCTCAAAAGATGAGAATGAGAAAACCCCTAGGACAAAACTCCCCCCAAGAGAGGATGAAGTGAGAAGTTCTAGGTGACCTCTTGAAAAGTGAGAAGGATAAGATCCCATATGAGGAAAAATTCCCTCCCATAATAAATATAGGAAGAGTGACCATAAAGCCCCCCTCATCGTCTCATCTTCTAAGGGGCATCATCATTGTACATAGGTACCTAATCAGGCCCATTTGCTGGGACCCATTTTATATTTCACACTTCTCCTAAGTTACATTTAAGGGGGGTGTTGGTGTAATAATTTAATTGCACCTTATTATATTGTCTACTTAGGTAATTTAATTTTATTACTTAGGTAGGAGGGTATATGAACCAAGATGAGGGAACAAAAAGTCACCACTCTACTTTTTGGGCAACTTTTTGGTCCCATACACACCAAAATGTGAGTGTGTTATAATGCGCTCGCGTTATTTTTTGCTTAAAAAATGCAAAAACATGCCATTTCTCCCATTACCCGTGGCCAAAAGAGTTTGTTTGCAAAAAAAAAGAAACAAAATCACATGAGTGCATTAAAGGAAGGTCAAACAAAGCAAGTGCAAGAGAGAAATCAATGTTTTCATGATGCCACCTCGTCGAACCCATTCCAGAAGACGTCAAGAAGCAAATGTCGAGGGTCTAGCAGCCGAAGAAGGTAGGATTTGATTAATTTTTGTTAGTTTGAAAATAATTTTTGACTTTTGCAATGTTTGATTAGTTTTTTATATTGCATTTATAGTTAATGAGGCAAGAGAAAACACAAATCTAGTTGAGGGTCAAAACAACCCCCAAAACCCTCCAAACCCTCAAAACCCACCTTCATGTCCTCAAAATGTAAGGGATACTCAAGAAAACTACCTAGGGAAAATAGAAGAAAACAAAAGACATCTTCAAACTCTTATTGAAACACTAAACAATCCAAGTGCAAGCACTGATTGTAGGAGAGCACTTGTGAAGTCATTAGAGGAGATTGTTTCCCACACTGAATCGGTGACAAAACAAATCATTGAATTTCAAGACTATAGGGAGAGGGGTCGGCAATACTATGCCGACAAATTGTCTTATGAACAAGTGCAAAATGAAAAAAATTACAAAATATCAATTATGTGCACACTTTATTAATCCTAAAACTGGCCAAAGATTAGAAGAAACTTGCAAATGGTTCCCTATTCATTGGTGTAGGAATCAAGATATATCCCAAAACTTTTGGGATAGATGGTACATGGTCTTTGATGAGCGCACATGCAACAACAATGAGGTGCCACAATATTTCTTGAGGAAACTCCATTGCGAGTTTGTCCTAAAGAAGATTCCTAATTATTTTGACATTCGAGAGTTCCAAGGCAGAGGTGGTGGCTTTGCCCAAGATAGGGAGGGGGCTCAGCAAGATACAAACCGTGTACCTAGACCCCTATTGAGGCCAAAACGTGTGTCAATCCCTTCGACTTTGAAGGACAGTGTTAAGGTGGAGACATTAAATTCATTGATTAATCTCATGCAGTCTCTAGCACAACATGTTGATGATCTTACCCAGGCTGATGAGGGTGAGAGGAGTAGGTGTCATTTGTCCCCACATTTGTGTAGATCATGTCAGAACCTGTGTGATTATGGGACATAGGACTCACAACAGGACTCTCGACAGGATGCTACGACGCAGGGGCAACATCCAATGATGAACACATCCATATTGGATGACATTGTTCTCACCGATGATGTCTTACAATGTGCATTTGGTATGGACTCTCAGGTAATTTTTTACAAGTTTCATCTTGATTTAATATATTCTTATTTGAAAGTTGTAATTAATTTTATATGACTATCTATATTATAAGTCAAAAATAATGTATGTAATTATCTGTGCAATGAAATTCCAGGGTCAGAGTCTTCATCCTGCCTCCATTAGCCATCCATTGGTGGGTTATGAGAGGAGGTCAAGTCAATAGGTATGTAATTTATCACATGATCATAATTATTCTACATATATCAATGGTAATATTATTTTGTGACAATTTGATGATTTCAACAGGGAGCTTCACCGGCACCTCCACGGTTTCCTTGGTCCCCTGGATGCAAACCCACTTATACGGAGGTAAATTTAACTATTTCTAATCATTATGCATTTAAATAATGTTATGTATTTATTTTGGTCGAATAATCTTGAACTCTATTTTCAGATGTTGAGTATGGAGACTCCTCCTCATCTTCGTGAGTCAGCGTAGGTAGGCATTGCTACAACCATGATGTCTTCAAATCCTTTGACCGATGTATGAACCAATAACATGAAAATGTCATAATTTTGTATTTCTTGTTTTATCTCATGTCATTTGATGTACATAAATGATATTTATGTTTAGTCAATTTTGCTTCTTGATGATTCTCACAGGAGGTCACAACTCCAGCTCGTCCAACTATAGATGAAGAGAGAGAAAAAGATGATCGAGAGTGATCATCGGATAGCGGTAAGTGATAGATTACATATTTGATATTATATATTTCATGTTTTCTATATTAATGTGCATATTGTTTGATTGTATTAATAGGTGGAGTTGTATGAACATCTGTCGAGGAGGTCTACTCGATGACAGAGAGAGGATGAGTCATTGATTGGCTCTCCATCTTCACGGTCAAGCAAGGGCCACTGATTATTTGATGAAAGCCCATAGAAAACTAGTTTTTGGGACATTTTTTGTATGCCTAGATGGCTTTGTATACATACTTTTGTATGTTACCAATGTATATTTTTGTATATGCATGTATGGCTTTGTTTGGACATGCCTATATGGCTTTGTATATAGACTAGATGTTATGTTCATGACATTATGTATATGACAGTTTATATTAAATATTTAATATAATGATCAATTATCGTTATAGGAATTTGGTTTTACACATGCCAATTGCATTTGCTTGAAAGTTTATAAATCGTTTTCAAATAATCCATTTTGTGCATATCTTGCAATCATTGCATTCCATGAGATTATGCATTTCTTTGAGGCATCATGCTAAATAGTTCACGCGCCTTGTCTATGCTTCCATACTTTCCATACATGTCTACAATGGTAGATGTAAATACAATATGTGACAAAATTCCTATATCCTTTATGCTTTGATGGTTGTCCACACCATGTTCCCCAGATTCCATTTTGGCATAGGCAAGGAGGATGTTGGATAAGGTTGTGCAATTTGGTTTTAGACTTGCCAATTGCATTTGGTTAAAATTTTCTTTTGAACATTTGTGAAAGTTTTTAAATCCTTATGAAAACTCCATTTCATGCATATCTTGCAATTATTGCATTCTATTGGACAACATTTCTTTGAGCATCGTGTCAAATAGTTCACGTTCCTTGTATATGCTTCCATAGTTTGCATACATGTCTTCAAGGGCAGTTGCAACTACAACATCTAACAAAATTTTGATATCTTTTATCCTTTGATGGATGTCCATTTTGGCATAGGCAAGGAGGATATTAGCTAAGGTTGTGGAATTTGGCTTTACACCTGCCAATTGTATTTTCTTGAAAGTTTATAAAGCCTTATAAAAAAAACCATTTTTTGCATATCTTTCAATCATTGCAGCATTCCATGAAATGGCATTTCATTTCAAGGCATCATGTCAAACAGTTCACATACCTTGTCTATGCTTCCACACTTTGCATACATGTCTATAAGGGTAGCTGCATTTTTGTAGAGATAGGGAGGATGTTGGCAAAGGTTGTGGAATTTGGCTTTACACGTGCCAATTACATTTGCTTGAAAGTTTCTAAAGTCTTTTTAAGAAATCCATTTTTTGCATATCTTGCAATCATTGCATTCCATGAGAAGACATCTCTTTGTGGTGTTGTATCAAACAGTCCATGTGCCTTGTCTATGCTTCCACACTTCACATACATGTCTACAACATTTAGAATTACAACATGTGACAAAATTCCTATATCCTTTATGCTTTGATGGTTGTCCATACACTGTTCCAAATATCCTATTTTGGTAGAGATAGGGAGGATGCTGGCAATGGTTGTGGAATTTGGATTTACATGTGCCAATTGCATTTACTTGAAAGTTTCTGAAGTATTTTCAACAAATCCATTTTTTTCATATCTTGCAATCATTGCATCCCATGAGAGGACATCTCTTTGTGGTGTTGTATCAAACACTCCACGTGCCTTGTCTATGCTTCCACACTTTGCATACATGTCTACAAGGGCAGCTGCAATTACAACATGTGACAAAATTCCTATATCCTTTATGCTTTGATGGTTGTCCATACGTTGTTCCAAAGATCCTATTTTGGTACAGATAGGAAGGATGCTAGCAAAGGTTGTGGATTATTTCTTTAAATGTACCAATTGCATTTGCTTGGAAGTTTCTAAAGTCTTTTCAACAAATCCATTTTTTGCATATCTTGCAATCATTGCATCCCATGAGAGGACATCTCTTTGTGGTGTTCTATCAAATAGTCCATGTGCCTTGTCTATGCTTCCTCACTTTGCATACATGTCTACAAGGGAAGCTACAACTACAATGTGTGACAGAAATCCTATATTCTTTATGCTTTGATGGTTGTCTATACATTGTTCCAAAGATCCTATTTTGGTACAGATAGGGAGGATGCTAGCAAAGGTTGTGGGATTTGGCTTTACACATGTCAATTGCATTTGCTTGAAAGTTTCTAAATCCTTTTCAATAATCCACATGCCTTGTCTATGCTTCCAATTTTCATGGTCGAGTGTTAGGTCAAACAATCCACGTACATTGTCTATGCTTCCACACTTTTCAATATACATGTCTACAAGGGCAGTTGCAATTACAACATTTGGCAAAATTCCTATATCCTTTATGCTTTGATGGTTGTCCATACCCTATTCCAAAGATCCTAATTTGGTAGAGACGGGACATCTCTTTGAGGTGTTAGGTCAAACATTAACATACCTTGTCTATGCTTCCACACTTTGCATAATGTCTACAAGGGTAGCTGCAAATATAATATTTGACAAAATTTTGTTATCCTTTATGCTTTGAGGTGTTAGGTCAAACATTCTGTGTTCCTTGTCTATGCTTCCACACTTTGCATACATGTCTACAAGGGTAGCTGCAATTACAATATCTAGCAAAATTCCTATATCCTTTATACTTTGATGGTTGTCCATACCATGTTCCAAAGATCCTAATTTGGAGGATGTTGGCAAAGGTTGTGGAATTTATCTTTACACATGCCAATTGCATTTGCTTGAAAGTTTCTAAATCTTTTTCAACAAATCCATTTTTTGCTTATCTTACAATCATTGCATTCCATGACATAAAATCTCTTTTAGGTGTTAGGTCAAACAATTGACATGCCTTGTCTATTCTTCCACACTTTACATATATGTCTACAAGGGCAGTTGCAAATACAATATCTGACAAAATTCTGGTATCCTTTATGCTTTGAGATGTTAGGTCAAATAGTCCATGTACCTTGTCTATGCTTCCACACTTTGCATACATGTCTACAAGGGCAAGTGCAAATACAACATCTAACAAAATTTTGATATACTTTATGCTTCCATAGTTTGCATACATGTCTACAAGGCCAACTGTAATTACAACACATGACAAAAAATCCTATATCCTTTATTCTTTGAGGTGTTCTATCAAATAGTCCACATGCCTTGTCTATGCTTCCATAGTTTGCATACATGTCTACAAGGGCAACTACAGTTACAACATATGACAAAATATCCTATATCATTTATGCTTTGAGGTGTTCTATTGAAAACAGTCCATGTGCCTTGTCTATGCTTCCACACTTTGCATACATGTCTACAAGGGCAGTTGCCATTACATCGAACAAAATTCCTATATCCTGTATGATTTGATGGCTGCCCATACCTTGTTTTTGCAATAATGGTAGTCAATTTTAGGTCTCTAGATGTGATCCAAGACTAGTGATGAAGTTCTTTTGAAAACTTGAGTTCATGCTAGGAGTTTTGATCAATAGTTTAAGCCTTAAGATGTATGACATCAAAACTATCTCTTGCATCATGGTGACATTTTTGGCACTACAACATGTCCTTCTTTTAGGTATGCATAACTAAAGATATCCTATATCTACATATAATACCATCTTGATGAGGGTTTCAAACAAGAAATGACTCCATAACTGCCCCTAAAACTATGGTAGTCCTTGACTAGCCTCCTATGACTGTTCATTTACTTTCTTTTTCATTATTTCTTATAAAAGCTTGCTTCTAGTTTTTAGTTGGTTTCACATCTTCCACTACATGTTGATAATTTTACATCTAATAGAATCTTGTACATACTATGCTTGACCTCTTATAATTTTTTATACCTATAGAAACTCTCTAGATTAGGTTGCTCCCTAGTGGACTAGGCTACTAGCATAGGTGTTAGATAAGGACTAGGCTGCCCCTTTGTCCAAAATCAAACAAATCAACTTACATGACCTTCTAAATTACTAGAAAACTTCATCTTCTAATTCTAAGCAATTCAGTATTTTAAAACTTTTAATTTTACTATTGGAACTTTCATGCATTATTCACCTACATAAAGTTCCTAGTAATGTTTCTCATGGAAGAAGCTGATGGAGTTTGTTCTAGGTTTATGTTGATAGTTATCTGGTAGAATAGCAAACAATTGTAGTGAGCTATAGAAGGTAGCAATGAGTTTTAGGTGTTGCATTTTAGCATGGAAACTTACATAAATCTAATGCCACTATTTTCCAACCTCAAACCATTTTGAAGGAGAACTCACAAATGCATAATTGTAGGTATGTCATTCTAAGTATTTATTATAGTGTAGGTACACTTGTATTGTTGTTGGACACATGGTAATGACCATGAACATGGTGATATTATAGGAGATGCTTAGAGGTACTACACGTAGTTAGAATTAATTAGGTGTTTGTCATACAAAGATCAAAGACAACCCTAGGTTGACTATCATGTATCAAAGGCATTGTTGGCTTCCTAGAGGATACTTATACCCTCATGTTATGAATGCAAAGTCTACAAGTAGGGAGTGTAGAAGAGAGAAAGAAGAGGACCTTCATAATGAAGAGACAATTGTGTTGGTAATTAGAGAGTAGAAATCCTAAATTAAGAAGGGAAGACAACCCCATGAAGTCAAGCATGTCATTCCCACATAAAGACAACCCTAGCAAGGCCAATAGACCAACTATGACACAATACACTTATGGACAAGAATGCAATCATGAATTAGTATTAAAGTCAAGAATGTGATAGTCATCAGCAAGAAGGCAATCACTTAGCTTTGGGACTGTTATCACGGCATTAAAGTCTTCTCCCAAATCTACTCACTTGTTCATCAAGAAAAGGATATTCATGATAATCAGAACTCACTCACATATCATGCAAGGTAACAACCATAGGACAATGTGGACTATAATGGGAAGCCAAATCACATGTCTATTTAGTCCTAGGTATAGAAAACTATCCTTATTAGAAAAGATTATTGTTTTGTATCTCAGACCAAGGGTATGTAGAAAGGAATGCTGCAAGTTTACATTAGTAATGCATTCAAGTCACTTCATTGACATAATGGGATAGTCAAATGCCACGTTTCCATGTTACTACGATGGTATAATATGAGGGTGAGATTGTTATATGATGAGCAAAGCTTCCATTTGGGGGGATCTAGCAATTAACAAACTAGTCATATGATTGCTAGGATAGTCATCAAGGTCCTAAGAGTATTTACTATTCATCATACCATTATTCACATTTTAGCACTGTCAACACATATTGGGATAGTGATGTCCCAAAAAAATAGAGAGGGTTGTTATAAAGATCTTAGAACACTCATTTTATAAATATACAGTTATATGCAAATGGTGGCAGTCTGTTCGGAATTAAGGTGTCTCAACCTTTGCAAGTTCCTAATGTTGTATTTATTTATTCAGCACTATGTTGTAAGATCCCATGTTGAGTTAGCATAGTCGGCACCTTGTGTACATGCAGCAGGATAAATTTTGGTGACTTTGGCAACCGCGGTTTCCCCCTTGAATAATTAACAGGGGTTTGGGGACAATGCCCCCAAGACGGGGTCAAGGGGCAGCGCCCCTTGCGGGGTCCAGGGACAACCCTAATTTCTAGAAGCTTCTAAAAATCTTGTTATAAGTAGGTGGAGAGTGTGAAAGGTCATGAGATGCGAATGAGAATCAACAATGTGTACTCCTGAAAGAACTTGCATTGCAAGTGTGTTGTAATCATCTTTTTGTTGATAATACATTGTGCAAGTTTTGGAGTGTGGGGTTTTTCACCCAAAAGGGTTTTCCCCACGTATATCTTGTGTTGTGAGTTTTGTTTGCATTTGAATGTTGTTATTACCTTCCTATTAATGTGCATCTAAATTTGTAACTATAAAAGGTTAAAATTTGCATAAATCTTTCCTCAGTAGATCAGTGTAGGAAGCATTTTTCATGTACCTTGCTTCCTTTCACAGTCATATGTCAATCTTAGAATGGTCATATCAACCTAAGGACTACTTGATTGAATCCTCAGGGAAATGAGAACACGATATATAATTTTTTCATTCTGTTATGGTTTCAATTATCTGGAAAAATGTCCAACCCAAAACACTTATAAGGCTTCATTAAATGGTCTCTAGAATTAAAGAATGCATGGCTGACTGTGCATTACCTTGAATTTCCAAAAGAAGAGGACCATGAGCTAAATTTGTGCTTCCTATTCAATTTTGTGTGCCAAGCATCCCAGTCCTTCCGGGCAGTAGGCTACCGACAAAGTCCCTTAAGATCCCTAATACCAAAAAATTGCCAAACTTTGACTAGGCAGTTCTCAGAATTCATGGCAGCTGGGAACATTTTGTTTAGACCTACAGGTGCATGTGGGGTCCGTCCACAATAACCTCTCTTGGTTTTGGTTAACTCTAGTCTATTTGACCGTGTCGAAATCAAATGCATTCTTACAAAGTGCTTCAGTTTCATGCAGTGGAAAGGTGCTAGGAGTGACATTTTGCATTCCATAGGTCGTGGGGCCAAATGGACTTCATCAATGCATCAGGGTGGGCAGGTAAATGCTAGGGAAGGTCTTGTTGCATGTGCCAAGTGCCCCAGTCATTCAGGGTAGCAAGCTACTAGCAAAGTCCCTTAAGATCCCTAAGACCAAAAAACTACCAAACTATGACGGAGTAGTTCCTAGAATTCGTGGTAGCTGGGAACGTTCTATTTAGACCTACAGGTGCACATGGGGTCCATCGACAATAGCCTCTCTCAGTTTTGGTCAACTCCAATTCATTTGACCATGCTGAAATCAAATGCATTCTTGCAAAATGCTTTAGTTTCATGTAGTGGAAAGGTGCTAAGAGTGACATTTTGCATTCCATAGGTCATGGGGCTAAACAAACTTTGCCAATACATTGGGGTGGGTGGATAAATGCCAAGGGAGGTCTTGTTTCATGTGCCAAACACCCCATTCATTCGAGGCAGCAAGCTACCGGCAAAGTCCCTTAAGATCTCTAAGACCAAAAAACTGCCAAACTATGACGGAGTAATTCTCAGAATTCATGGCAGCTAGGAACGTTTCATTTGGACCTACAAGTGCATGTGGGGTCCATCCACAATACCTCTCTCAATTTTGGTCAACTCCAATCCATTTGACCATGCCAAAATCAAATGCATTCTTGCAAAATGCGTCAATTTCATGTAGTGGAAAGGTGCTAGGAGTGACATTTTCCTTTCCATAGGTTGTGGGGCCAAACAGACTTTGCCAATGCATCAGGGTGAGTGGGTAAATGCCAAGGGAGTATCGTTTCATGTGCTAAGCGTTCCAATCATTTGGGGCAGCAGGCTACTAACAAAGTCCCTTAAGATCCCCAAGACTAAAAAACTGCCAAACTATGATGGAGCAGTTCTCAAAATTAATGGCAACTGGGAACATTCTGTTTAGACCTACAAGTACACATGGGGTCCGTCGACAATAACCTCTCTTAGTTTTGGTCAACTCCAGTCCATTTGACCGTGCTGAAATCAAATGCATTCTTACAAAATGCTTTAGTTTCATGTAGTGGAAAGGTGCTAGGAGTGACATTTTGCATTCCATAGGTCATGGGGCCAAATGGTCTTTGCTAATGCATCGGGGTGGGTGGGTAAATGCTAGGGGATGTCTCGTTTCGTGTGCCAAGGGTCCCAGTTGTTCCAAGTTGTAAGCTACCGATAAAGTAGAAAGTTGCTAAGACTAAAATTTTGCATTCCATAGCTCATGGGGTCAAACCAAATGCGTCAACATGTCTAGGTGGGCAGGTAAATGATAGGGGAGGTCTCGTTTCATGTGCCAAGTGTTTCAGTCATTCTAAGCTGCAAGCTACTAACAAAGTCGAAAGGTGTTAGGAGTGATATTTTGCATTCCATAGCTCATGGGGCCGAATGGACTTTGCTAATGCATCATGGTGGGCGGGTAAATGCTAGGGGAGGTCTTGTTTTGTGTCCCAAGGGTCCCAGTCATTCTAGGTTGTAAGCTACCGACAAAGTCACTTTGTTAGTAGCTTGCAGGCCAAAATGACTGGGATGCTTGGCACATGAAACAGGAACTCCCCTAACATTTACCCACCCACCCAATGCATTGACACAGTCAGTTTAGCCTCACGATGAGAAGATCAAAAAATATAGCACCTAGCAAGGTTGTGCTACATGAACTGAAGCATTTTGCAAGAATGCATTTGATTTCGGCACAATCAAATGGACTAGAGTTGACCAAAACTAAGAGAGGTTATTGTGGAAGGACCCCACATACACTTGTAGGTTCCAAATGGAATGTTCCCAGATTCCATGACTTCTGAGAACTGCTCCGTCAAATTTTGACAATTTTTTGGTCTTAGGGATCTTAATGGAGTTTGTCGGTAGCCTGCTGCCCCGAACAACTGGGGCACTTGGCATAGGAAACAAAACCTCCCTTGGCATTTACCTACCCACGCTAAAGCATTCGCGAAGTCCCTTCGGTCCCACAAGCTATGGAATGCAAAATGTCACTCCTAGCACCTTTTGACTTTGCTGGTAGCTTGTAGCTCAGAATGACTGAGACACTTGGCACATGAAATGAGACCTCCCCTAGCATTTACCCACCCAATTAGACGTGTTGGTGCAGTCATTTTGCCCCCACGACCTGTGAAATGCAAAATTTTAGTCTTAGCAACTTTCTACTTTATTGGTAGCTTCTAGCCCAAAATGACTGGAATGCTTGGGACACAAAATGAGACCTCCCCTGGCATTTACCTACCCACCCCAATGTGTTGGCTTAGTCAGTTTGGCCCCACGACGAGCAGAACAAAAAATATGGCACCTGGCAATGTTGTGCTGCATGAAACTGAAGCATTTGGCAAGATTGCATTTGATTTCGGCATGGTCAAACAAACTGGAGTTGACCAAAACCAAGAGAGGTTTTCATGGATGGACCCCATGTGCACCTTTAGGTCCAAACAGAACATTCCTAGCTGCCACGAATTCTAAGAACTGCTCTGTCAAAGTTTGGCAATTTTTGGCCTTAGGATCTTAAGTGACTTTGTCAGTAGCCTACTGCCCCAAATGATTGGGACCCTTGGCACATGAAACGAGACCTCCCCTACCATTTACCCTCCCACCCTGATGCGTTGGCAAAGTCCGTTTGGCCCCACGAGCTATGAAATACAAAATGTCACTCCTAGCACCTTTCCACTGCATGAAACTGAAGCATTTTGCAAGAATGCATTTGATTTCGACACAGTCAAATGGACTGGAGTTGACCAAAACTGAGAGAGGTTATTGTGGATGGATCCCATGTGCACCTATAGGTCTAAAGGGAATGTTCTCAATTGTAATGAATTCTAAGAACTGCTCCGTCAAACTTTGGCAGTTTTTTGGTCTTAGGGATCTTAAGGGACTTTGCCGGTAGCCTGCTGCCTTGAACGACTGGAATACTTGGTACACAAAATGAGACCTCCCTTGCCATTTACCCGCCCACCTCAACATGTTGGCGAAGTCCATTTGGCCACAACCTATGGAATGCAAAATGTCACTCATAGCACCTTTTGACTTTATCGATAGCTTGTAGCCTGGAACGATTGAGACACTTGGCACACAAAATGAGACCTCCCCTAGCATTTACCCACCCACCTAAACATGTTGGCATAGTCAGTTCAACCCCACAAGCTATGGAATGCAAAATGTCACTCCTAGCACCTTTCCATTGCATGAAACTGAAGCATTTTGCAAGATTGTATTTGATTTCAGCACGGTCAAATAGACTGGAGTTGACCAAAATTGAGAGAGGTTATTGTGGATGGACCCCACATACACTTGTAGGTCCAAATGAAATGTTCCCAACTACCATGAATTCTGAGAACTTCTCTATCATAGTTTGGTAATTTTTTGGTCTTAGGGATCTTAAGGGACTTTGCCAGTAGCTTGTTGCCCTGAACGACTGGGGTGCTTGGCACATGAAATGAGACCTCCCCTGGCATTTACCTACCCACCTTGATACTTTGGTGAAGTCTGTTCAGCCCCACAACCTATGGGATGCAAAATGTCACTCCTAACACCTTTCCACTGCATGAAACTAAAGCATTTTGCAAGAATGCATTTGATTTTGGCATGATCAAAAGGATTGGAGTTGACGAAAACCAAGAGAGGTTATTGTGGATGGACCTTATGTGCACATGTAGGTCCAAACAAAACGTTTACAGCTGCCATGAATTTTGAGAACTGCTCCGTCATAGTTTGGCAGTTTTTTGGTCTTAGGGATCTTAAGGGACTTTGTCGGTAGCCTGCTGCCCCAAATGACTGGGGTGCTTAACACACAAAATGAGATCTTCCCTAGAATTTGCCTACCCACCCTGACACATTGGTGAAGTCTGTTTGGCCCCACGACCTATGGAATGCAAAATGTCACTCCTAGTACCTTTCTATTGCATGAAACTAAAGCATTTTGGAACAATGCGTTCCTTGCCACCATAGACAAACAAAATTGATTTAGCAAAAATTCAGGTAGGTGTTTGTAGGTGGACCTGACATCCACCTATACATGCAAAGAAGGTGTTCCTAGGTGCTACAGTTTGATGGAACAGTCCATCCAAAGTTTGTCACCTTTTTTTCTTAGGGCTCTTGAGAGATTGTTTGCGTTCGATATAGCCAAGAATGACCATGAGGCTTTGCCACTGAAAAGACATCCCCCTAGCATTTACCAACCCACCCGGATGTGTTGGCGCTATCCGTTTGGCCCCAGGAGATGCCGAATATAAAAATTTAGTCATACTACCTTTCTAGTAGATGAAAATTCAGTACTATAAAGGTGTTCTCACTTGATCCAATGTCTTGTAGGGCATGAATTGAGGCTGCCCTTACCACTGCTATAAATTTTTTGTCATTAAAACTTATTAAGACTCGTTATGAAATAGTAACATCATTAAAATGAATTAAAAATCATATTAACATCGTTAAAACTCATTAAAATTCATTATGGAATAGAAAGTAAAGGACATATCATCGTGCAATAATCATGAAAATCTACCTTACTTTCCTTCCAAAGGCAACTTCATAAGGATTATGCCTACCTCCATCATACTAAAACCCATTACACTATTTAGCTAAAATGAGTAGCTAAAATATACAAGGTGAAATGAGGATAGCAAAGAAAAATAACATACCTTTATGTCATTCCACCAATTCAATCCAATGAACTATCAAGGTCTGCTCTACTCTTTATTGTGTCAAGTATTGCCTCGTGATCAGACTCATGAACCTTCCACAAGGTCCTGTTCAATGGTCTACCCCCATATTTGATCAAATGAACGTTTGATGCCACAACAAGGTTAGAATAATGAAGAATCTTCCTATGTGTGTCAAAGTCCTCGAACAACCACACATAAGACTTCTTCACTGGGTACCTTCTAAGCCATGTTCCAGTAACAACCACCGATCCTGTAGGGTACTCGATGTTTTCTCCATCTATAACAGGGGCATCTAATTTCTTTTTTGCCTCAACACAATGACACAATAATAATTTGTTCCTTCTTCATTGTCTTCAGCTGTAATAATTGCATAAACATGCCTTGCATTGATACGTGCATTTAATTTGATGAATATAGTCAAAAATACAAGAAAAACAATAAAATAAGATGGCATATTGAATTATATTAAATTTGAATGCTCATAATACCTGGTTGAACTAGATTGGAAACATGGTCAAAATCAACTCATGATTCAATCTCCATCATTTGTAGTGTAGTCGATGGTCGATACATGTCAATCGGGCTTAGGCCTCTTATACACCAATCATTGACCAACTCCTTTGACTCATAATCATAGCAAGCTTCATATGTACATGAAGAACAAAAGCATGCCATCCACCACGTATGGATACTCCATGAAATTGCATTAGAGCTTCTAAAAGACTGTAGCTCACTCGATCCTATCAATGTACAACAGTCCTCATATTTTGCAATGTTAGTATCATCAACCAACCAAAAATATCTATGAACTATAGACGTACCTTCATTACCTAGACCAATTGTAGCGTTACACCATTCGACAATAGATATTGCATCTGTCAACTATGCATTGTCTTTGTACTTCAACTCTTCTTGTGCTAATGCTCTTTTGATACATGCTCCTGCACCATCATGCTCCCCCTTTCCGTGCCTAGCCTCACAAAAATTCCACATATGTTAAACACCATTCATCATATGCATCTTTCTCAACCAATAGAACATCTGTGCATTCTTAAATTGTGATGCACAATTATCTGACGATATGATATGCTCCTACTGGCCAAATCACGGTAGAACATCTGAAAGAAACCTTGCACGAACTCCATAGAATGTGTCTGATCATCACTAATATAAAAATGATATTCCCTCAAGATCTTCATGTCATCCTCTGTACTATCTTCTACATGAATGAATGCTATTTGCACAAATATAGCAACCTACGTAGAGTTGTAATACTATGATTGCACCTCATTCTGTGGCTATATTGTGTAATTCTCTGCAAAGTCAACAATTGAAATGATGATACCAAGTGGAAATGTGTCCTTGCATAACTTGAATTGCATGTCCAACCATCGAGCTCTATTGGTATGCCTTGCATACTCGTACACTATACTGTCATGAAATGTAGACATAAACTGATACACTGGAATCTTTTGAATAACCAAATCACACCTCTTTGCTTCTTTACCATGTTTTGTATTATAGGCCACTATTTTATACTTGCCAAACTCTACTAGTTCATTTCCAACTGCATGTGTGCTTTCCATATGTTCACATATTGGCAAACATTGCAAGCCACCACAATGCTGACATGTGCCATTCAAGCATATTAATTTCTTGTAGAATATTTGACCTTCCTCTCTTTCACATAAAATTGTTGATATGAAGTCTCTTGAAGATGTTGGTGGGGCATGTATGCCACAATCTTGCAAAACATTGTTAGTATGCAAATCTAATCATATAAACCGATAAACATCAAAATGGTTAGAAAATTCAATATGTAATCTACAACAAGTAATGCATGTGTGATTTATTTTGACATAGAAAGGTTTTAGCATTTCAAAATATTTTTGAAAAATTTTAATTTGAGGATACATCTCTAGAAATTTATTGAAAAATTGTGTTTGAGTCACATCCAAAAAATGCTTTGGATGTGGCTCACGGTTTCGACAACCAATTCTCCTTCTCACAACATCTATTGCATTAGGAGATACCATTGTGTTATTTTTCTAAAATTCTTCGATGAGGGATCTCAAGGCTTCAACAACAACTTTGTATTTCCATGGGAGTTTCCCAGAGAATGCCCACAATTCATTGGTATTTGGGTCCTACACTCTTTCACGTCTTCCAACGGCTCTCATTAAAGTTTTTCTACTTGTTTTCAATGCTTGACTTATCTTTCTAATGAGGCAAGATTTCTTTGTTTTTTGGCTTATTATTGTCGATGTAATGACACATTGTGTGACATTACTATCCTTGGTGCATGAGGTGGAACCCACACTCTCATATGCACTCATTATATTCTTGACAATTGATTTTTCACTTGAGGCATCTGATGTTCTTAGGCTAAGAATCTTCATAGTGGGCCTAAATTTATATTTCTCATCAATTCAACAAATTGTTGACATCTTTCGGTTTCAATTAAATTCTCAAAGAATGATTTCCATATCTTATTCGCATATCTTTGGCAAGTGCGCTTGGGAATCTTATCATGCATGGGCTTCAACACATTATCATCCATATCAATTAGAAACTTAGGCTTCCTATGCAAAATTGTAGGAGGTGTTTTCAATGGTAAAGTTGACTCAACATTAGGAATTTCTTCAATATTTACTTGAGATGGGATAGATTACATACCTTCAATTGGAGATGAAAAAGATGAAAAGGCTTGAAGTTGAGAGGAGAAGATCTTATACCTTCAACTTGACATGTGAATGATGGTGTGCCATCAACTTGAGAAGAAAATGAAGATGTACCTTCAACTTCACATGTGAAAGATGGAGTGCCTCCAATTCGAGAAGATAATGATGGTGTTCCTTCAACCTGACCTATGGACAATGGAGTGACTCCAACTTGGAGATTTAGTTTCCTCATTGAATGGAGGTTTTGCATTCATTTCCTTTGTGCTGCCAATTCCATCTCTCTTATCTTCATTAGATGTGTTCCTCTTCAATTGGCAATGGTGGAATGTCTTCTTGTATGGTTGACAATTTCCCACTTTCACAAATTCACCTCATTCTTTCTCTTTTCCCATCATTCTCAGCTTCATGCTCTTCTAGTGTTAGAGTATTTTCTCATTTCCTCAACATGAGGATGATTTCTATAAACATGATGAATAAGACAATGATAATTAGAATTTTGAGGGGGCTTTTGCAACAAAAGCCAAAATTGGAGAAGGAAGCAACAACTCTTAATAATTCCCAATAATGAAAATGGTAGACAATTCTTTTAGAATAGAGGAGTTTGAGAAAATTGTAACACCATACTTATTCTTCTTTTATCAACCCTCATTGGATCCTATCCTTGCATAATTTGGTATGTACACATGTGTTGATTCATAACAACAAATCCTTATATATGTAATTTGGTTCATAACAGCAAATCCTTATATATGTAATTTGGTTCTTAACAACAGATCCTAATTCATAATAGAAGAGCCTATCCTTTATCAACTGCCTTGGTATGGTTCTACAAGTCTAATTTTAAGCAGAGTTAGGGTTAGGGCAGAATAACAAGGTGCAAAAATTCAGGGCAGAGTTTTGTTTCATGATGACCTACTTGTAAAGGAGGATCTTTTGTGAGTTTTAGCACTATCCTATCAACCATGACTATCGTGAAGTTGTTTATAATGCCTTGTCCAAATATCTTTGATATTTTTCCATAGGTATCAATAAGGTGAAGGTAGATCATTAGTGCAAGGTTTCCAAGATAAATTATTACTATATCAAATGAAAGATTATGAGGATATCAATGCATGGTCACCTATATTGTATGGTACTCAGGATTACAAGGTAAGATATGACAACAATGAAAATGATTGATTATATATAGATTGGAATTGTCAGGCACCTTAAATAGACTATCAACACAACTAGGACTATCATGACAGTCAATAGGAACATCAAACCCTATGAAGATAATTTCATAACTTGTTAAGGTGTAAAGGAGGGTTTTTATAGGAATCATAAATGTATATGACAATCGTTGTAACCTTAGGAATATCATATGACATTGTTCGAATAGTAGTCCAAAATAAGAATGATCAAACCCTAGGACTTTCATAAGTAAAATGGTGCATTACAAGGGCAATCACAAGATCATTGAAGGATAAATGGTGAGATAGGTTATTAAAGAAGAATATAATGATGATAAGATGAGAAGGAAGAAGATCTAATGAATATCTAAGGAAGAAGTTCTCATGACAATGTAAATAGAATGTTTCTATCAAGAAAATGTGTTTATTAAAAATATATTTTTTCTAAAAGCAACTCTTGAGGATACAAATTGGTTATGTCATGTGGTCAGTATGGTCAATTGACCTTTAAGGACTTGAACTTGTTACATACTAAGAAATTTGTATATTTTTCAAGATCTTGTTGAAGAGTTTGATCATAAATTGATAAGATAGTGATAGAAGCCTATGTGGTAACCATGCATTGAGAGTCAAATTGCACTATGACTATTACAAATAACCACATAGATTGTCACATCATAAACATAGAATATTATCATGAAACTCTAGATCACTATTAAGGTCAGATATTCAAAATATGCAATAGGCTCTCACTACCCTATTCACATGAAAGATTACTACATCAAATGCAAAGGTATTGGCACTTTGGGAGAAGACAATCATAGTTTTTAAGTTGAACAAATGCACACTATCAATAATAGTCATGTTGAGTTCTCCTCATTTCATATTGTTTGCTATGTATCATGAAAAGATAACCCTAAGAATAAATCCCTCATAGATTATATCAAGTCCTAAGAACATTACCAATTATATGCAAAATAACTAGTGACCTAAGAATGTCCTAGAAACAAACTACTTGCTAGTCTATCGTGCCTAGGTTTATGGATAGTTATTTTTCTACTAATTTTGGATGATTATGAGGATATCAATGCATAGTCACCTATATTGTATGGTACTCCTTAGGATTACAGGTAAGAGATGACAATGACATGAAAAGGATTGATTAAATACAGATTAGAATTGTCAAGCACCTTAAATGGACTATCAACACAACTAGGACTCTCATGACAATCAATAGGAACATCAAACCCTATGAAGATAATTTCATAGCTTGTCAAGGTGTAAAGGAGGGGCTTTCTAGGAATCATAAATGTATAGGATAGTCATTGTAACCTTAGGAATATCACATGACATTATTTGAATAGTAGTCCAAAATAAGAATGATCAAACCCTACGACTTTCATAAGTAAATTGGTACATTACAAGGGCAATCACAAGATCACTAAAGGATAAATGGTGAGATAGGTTATTAAAGAAGAATATAATGACGAGAAGATGAGAAAGAAGAAGATCTAATGAATATCTAAGGAAGAAGTTCTCATAACAACAAATAGAAGATCTAAGGAAGAAGTTCTCATGACAACAAATAGAATGTTTCTATCAAGCAAATGTGTTTATTAAAAATAGATTTGCTCTAAAAGCAACTCTTGAAGATACAAATTGGTTATGTCATGTGGTTAGTATGGTCAATTGACCTTTAAGGACTTGAACTTGTTACATACTAAGAATTGTGGATTGTTCAAGATCTTGTTGAAGAGTTTGATCATAAATTGATAAGATAATGATAGAAGCCTATGTGGTAACCATGTAATTGCAAGATGCTTGGTGAAGAACTCGCTATTCCATCATGAGCTAAGTGAGTTGCTAGAACATGTATGGTAGTGCAAGGGCACATGTGGTAGTGTTGGAGTGCATCTAGTGACAATTGAGAACATGTATATGTTCTAGAGAATGTTTTGAGGTATCAAAAGTGATAAGAAGAAATTGAGAGTTTGTCTTTGTTATCGCAAGCCATGGTTTGATTTTGGTTGCAGTGTAGGAAGACATACATACACGGTTCATGTGTTTTGGTCAACAAAATTTGACTAAGTATGAAGACAAGTATGAAAAAACAAGCTAAGTATCCAGTGTACCCTTGTAAGCACTGAAAGTGTTGAATTATCACAATTAATCAATACAAATCAGTCAATTGGTAGTAAAGAAGACGATGAGTATGATGGCACACCTAGTCCCAATGATGAGCATGAGTTGAATGGCCAAGAGGATGATAGTGACAACTCATTACTATATGAGAACCAAATATATATCAGATTTGCAACATCAATAGCACTATATTTTAAATGTTAATACAACCAGTTACATTAGAGAAGATGATGATAATACTTTGTTATAGGGAGGTATCAATAACATAGTTCAAATTCAAGATACAACAAATTCTATTAGTAATTCAAGATACAACAAAATCATATATATATATCATATTTTAATGATTCTAATTCCATTAATACACATAATGATGACATTTTAACTTAGATAGTTCCACATTTAGTGACTGTGAGTGTTCTAAAGAACATAAAGTGAATTAAATTGGACATAAAGAACATACCTTAGAATTTGATATTCGAGTTGACCAATCCTCCAAATTTTGGCTTCAAAATCCTCAAATTGTTCTTTTTCGCAAGTTTGATTATGAACTCTATATAAATCTAGAATAGGATTAGTGAAATTTATGGAAAAAACAAACATATATCATCAAATTCAATCTATATTAATGGTAATTAGCTTTGAAACAATATGAAACATGAAACTTTTAGTTTAAATAATTAAATTTTGTCAAAAAACATGCAAAATCAGTTTTTCTACGTTGAAAAAACAAAAAAGGTGGTGGATTGATAAAAAATGATTCTTAATATGTCAAACAACATGAAAAATTGTTTTCTTGTCCAATAGCACACATAAAAAGAAGGGAATAATAGACATGTGGGGTCTGAATCATGGATCCCACATGGTTTTTTCCTATTTTTTTTGCTTCCCATAATGCGAGCACATTTTCGGAAGCATGAAAACATTTAGCTTTCATGCATGCAAACAAGTAAATTTAGTGTTTTCTCTCTATGTATAAGTATATATCTATAAGACATATATCATCCCTCTACCTCTCAATCTCTCAGCTTATGTCTCTAGCCATGTCCCTCACCCTCTATCTCCCTATCTCTCCCTCTCTAAACTCCTAACCCCTAAACCCTAAACCTGATCAACCCTAAACCCCTATCTCCTTGTCTCTATCATCCCTCTACCTCTCAATCTCTCTGCCTATGTCTTTGGCCATGTCCCTCATCCTCTATATCCCTATCTCTCCCCTTGGTCTCCTCTATATCTCCCTATCGGTCCTCTCTCTCTAAACCCTAACCTAAACCTCTAAACCTTAACCCCTAACCCCTAAACCCTAAATAATTCCCCTAAAACCAAGAAACCCTAAAACCCAAACCCCTAAACCATAAACCTTAGAAGAAACCCTAAATCTCTATCTCCTAATCTCTATCGGTCCCCTTGCTCTATCTCTCTAAATCCTAAACCCTAACCCCTGAACCCTAAACCCTAAACCCTAAACCCCTAAACCCTAAATAATTCCCCTAAACCCTAACGCTAAAACCCTAAACCCTAAACTTGAGCAACCCTAAACTCATAAACCTCAAATAATGTCCTCGACCCCTAAACCCTAAACTTAAGCAACCAGGATAAACCCCTAAACCATAAATAATTCCCATTTAACCCTAACCCCTAAACCCTAAACTCATAAACCCTAAATAATGCCCCTAAACCTGAGAAAACCTAAACCTCTCTCTCTCTCTCTTTATCTCTCTCACTCTCTCCCAAAACCCCTAGACCCTAAATAATGCCCCTAAATCCTAACCCCTAAACCATAAACCATAAACCATAAACCCAAGTAACCCTAAACCCCTCAACCCTAAACATAAGCAACCGTAAACTCATAAACCTAACCAACCCTCTCTCTCTCTCTCCAAAAAAAACTAGGACTCTCTCTCTCCCTATCACCCCCTCTCTCCCCTTCATCTCCATCCTCTCTCCCTCTTCTTCCCTCTCCCTCTTCCTTATCGACAAAGAACATGGAAAGAAGAAAACCAGGACATGCAAAGAGGGATGAGGATATAAATTGGGATGATGAAATGGAAATAAGATAATTTATAAAATTTAATTGGATGGGAAGAATGACGAGGAGAGGTAGAGAGGGGAGGAAAGTAGAGAGTGAGAGAGAGGGTAGAAAGTAGAGATGGTAGGAAAGTAGAGAGTGAGAGAGGGTAGGAGGTAGACAGGGGAAAGAAGATGAGAGTGGGAGAGGGTAGAAGGTAGAGAGGGGAGGTAAGTGAAGAGTGAGAAAGGGTACGAGGTAGAGAAGGGAGGGAAGTAGAGAGTGGGAGAGAGGGTAGGAGGTAGAGAGGGGAGGGAAGAAGAGAGTGAGAGAGAGGGTAGGAGGTAGAGAGGGGAGGGAAGTAGAGAGTGAGAGAGGGTAGGAGGTGTTGAAATGCACCAGACAACTGAGAGGGGGGGTGAATCAATTGTCTTCAAAACTTTGACCACTTATGAACATTAACACATCAAACACTTGTTCACTGTTATTCAGATTTAATCATGAAAGCATGAAAAAAGAAAACTCGACACAACAATATCATCAACACATGAGACACCATATTTTTTGTGGAAAACCCTAAAAGGGAAAAACCATGGTGGGTGTTAGCCCACAAATATATATATGTTATAACAATACTAAAAAATAGAGGCTCACTGCCTTAGGGCTCACTACCCAATATGCTCACTCCAAATGTTGAGGCTCACTGCCAAGATCGGCTCACTACCAAGGGTTGGTGAACTGATTTGATAGCATCTATTTCATGCCTAGGTTCAGTTCCGTTGAAGCACACTATAACTCCTCTGCTCTGCTTTTCTTAAACCTTCATACTTATCTTCACATTTTTGCACAAGGACATATTTTTGCAACTACATTACATGTTTTTATACAACTCATCAACCTTGGAATGTACATTAAGGTTGGTATTACATTCATCAACCATTGGAACAAGCTCCAAGGTCGACATTACACACATACATAGAAATAGGTCTGGACCTAAACAAAATTAGCTAAGTGAAAGATGTATGTGGATCACGTTATGCCTTAGCTGGGACTCAAATGCAATCTTCCACACCACGACATGCTTCCACAATCTTCTATGTATCTCCACAAGTAATGAAAATAACCAAGTCAGCTAAGACTGGTGTTAACATTAAGTCTTCTAAGAACAATCTTCATCGATGATCCAAATTTCTCTTTGTGGACCAATCTAAAGGTAGGAACATGATCCAGAGACATCCACAAGCATATTGTAATCATTAAGAACAACCGCACAATCTCTAACCACTTTGTGAAGAAGATTCTTCAAATTGGAGCACATAAACAATACTATCAGCTACTGTCATAAAGAAAAGATCGCTTGTAGACCACCAAATCATGAACCATTGGAGTTGAAGGCACTTATCATCATTACAAACTTGATTCCAAAACTGCAGACTGAAATACTTAAATGCAGAGGAATGCGGAGCATAATACATTCTCCCCGCCACCACCAAATATACAGAAAAAAGTAGTTTTCACTCTAGTGAACATAACTCACTCAAATCTTCATACCGGAGGCTCAAACTTGGAACATAGGATCTTCAGACATGTCTCTAACTAACTTCCAATCCCCAGACAAAGATAGTCAGTCTACAAGAAATGCAGAACAATCTACTGGATTGTTCTACTGTATTAGGAATGCTTATTATCTTCAACACTTAACTCATTACAAGAAAGCATCAAAAGAAGAGCACAGTTGACACCAATGACAACACTGATATGTTGACATCAATGATAACACCGATTAGGCACATAGTTGCAACAATCTCCCCCTTTGTCATTGATGGCAACATATGATGTGAAAAACTATAAAGACCATCAAGACAAGATTCTCCCCCTTTTTCTGTATACATCTGCACTCTTTCTCCCCCTAATTTTTTCACATGATTTCTCTCCTCCTTTGACATCAATGGCAAAGGGAACATATTTTCACTCTGCTGCTCTAATCATAAAATTGTCACACTTACTGCTCTTGGTCAGGAACACATATCAGGAACACTTGCTACCCCCCTGAGAGATAGCTCTCAAAACATCAATCTAAATCAAAGAATGAGGCTTTGGACACCACTGGACTGATGCATCTGTATGCATCTTAGTTTAGAGCAGGAGGGGTAATAACCCCTAATTTTTCTCTGAGATACTCAAAGGTATCCTTAGGTAGAGGCTTAGTGAAAATATCTACAATCTAATCCTTTGTGGACACATATTCCATCTTTACTTTATTCCCTGTCACCTTTTCTCTCAAAAAGTGAAACCTTATTGATATATGATTTGTTCTTGAGTGCATCACTGGATCCTTTGAAATGTTTATGGCACTTGTATTGTCACAAAAGATTGCAATTGGATCTTCATACACAACTCTTATGTCTTTCAAAGTCTACTTCATCCATAATACTTGAGTGCAACAACATGCTACTACAATATACTCTACTTCTACAGTAGACAAGGAGATTGAATCTTGCTTCTTACTTAGCCATGAAACCAATCTATTACCTAAGAAGAAAGCACCTCCACTTGTACTTTTTCTGTCATCAACATCTCTAGCCCAATCTGCATCTGTGTAAGCACTGAGAGTGAAATCATTATCCTTTGGATACCATAAGCCATGATCTGATGTGCCTTTCAAATACATCAAGATTCTCTTGACTGCCATCACATGTGATTCTCTATGATCTTCTTGAAATCTTGCCACAAGACATACTGCATGCATTATATCAGGTCTGGTTTGTGTTAGATAAATTAATCCTCCAATTGAATAGATCTGTACCTTTTCTAATCAGTCTTAGGTGATTCATTAGTTTTGCTCAACTTGTAGCCAGTCACCATAGGAGTGCATACTGGTTCGGAGTCCTCCATCCCAAACTTCTTCAACAATTATTTCACATACTTAGACTGAGAAATGAAGATTCTTTTATCTGATTGAGTAATTTGTAGACCTAGAAAGAAATTCATTTCACCAAATATAGACATCTCAAATTCATTTTGCATTTCTCTTGCAAACTTCATGCACATACCTTCATTTCCTCCAAAGATAATGTCATCAAAAAAGATTACAACAATCAGGATTTGATTATCACTGATTTTGAAATAGAGATTGTTGTCAGCAGTGCCTTTACTGAATCCTAATTGCAACAAATACTTGTCTAACCTTGCATACCAGGCTCTGGGGGCTTGCTTCAGTCCATACAATGCCTTCTTCAATCTGCACACCATATCATCTTGGTTTGATAACTGAAATCCTTCTGGTTGTTCAATTTAAACTTCCTCTTCCAACTCACCATTCAAGAATGCAGACTTAACATCCATCTATACATTTTTAAATCTTTGAATGCTGCAAATGCCAAAAACATTTTGATTGCTTCAATTCTTGCAACAGGAGCATAGGTCTCCTCAAAATCTATCCCTTCAACCTAAGAATATCCTTTGAATACTAGCCTTGCATTGTTTCTAACTGCTTCTCCATTCTCATTCATCTTATTCCTGAAGACCCATTTAGTTCCAATCACATTCTTGTTAGTAGGTCTAGGAACCAATTCCCAAGTTTGATTATTCTCTATCTGCATCAGCTCTTCTTCCATGGCCTTTACCCAATTTTTATCATTGCAAGCTTCATTCACAGTTTTTGGTTTGACTTTTGAAAGCAAACAGTAATTCACTTGTTCTTCTACAGCTCTTTTCCTTGTCAATACCCCTTTGCTTTTGTCTCCAATAATTTGATCTTCAGTATATTGATCCTTACATACCTGGGAGTCTTAACTGCATTTTTTGGAGCCTTTTCTTCTTCATCTTGACTATCTTCTTGTTCATCTTTCTTCTCATTTACTGTGACATCAAGTTCATCTGATTCATACCCACTCAGATCTAATGTTCTTTCCTTGTTTTCATCCACCTTCACATTAGCACTCTCAATAATCTTTTTCAACCTTTTGTTGTAGCACCAGTAAGCCTTACTCTTGGTAGAGTATCCAAGGAAAATTCCTTCATCACACCTAGCATCAAAATTGCCTAGATCTTCTTCCCTTCTGATATAGCATTTGCTTCCAAAAACTTTGAAGTATTTCACTATAGGAATTCTTCCATACCACAACTCATAAGGAGTTTTGGAACCATTACCTTTGACTTGAACTCTGTTTTGAATGTAGACAATAGTATGTATAGTTTCTTTCTAGTAAACTTCTGGTAGATCAGCTTCCTTCATCATGGTCCTAGTAGCCTCTTAAACTATCATGTTCTTTCTTTCAACAACTCCTTTTTGCTGAGGAGTCCTAGGTGTAGACAACTGTCTCTTTATCCCTTGCTCTTCATAGAAAATGTTGAATTGATTTGATGTGAATTCACCTCCTCTATCAGACCTCAAGCATTTAATTTTTAGTTCTATCTCATTCTCAACCATTGCCTTGAAGGATTTAAACTTTTCTAGGGCTTCTGATTTATCTCTTAGAAAAGTGACCCAAGTCATTCTAGAATAATCATCAATAAGTAACATGAAGTACCTATCTCCTTGTAGACTTCTTACCCTTGTAGGACCACACAAGTCTGTATGCACTAGATCTAGCAAACCAACAAAAAATTGCTCTTTGATCCTGAAACTTGTTCTTGTCTACTTCCCCAACTGACATTCCTTACAAATGGTATTGGTAGGTTTCACAATCTTTGGTAAATCTCTTACAACCTATCCTGAACTTATCTTCACCAAATTATAAAATTTGATATGACACATCCTTCTATGCCACAACCAACTCTCATATGTCTGAGCTAGCAAACAATAGTCATTAGTTCCTTTCAAATTATAAATATTACCTTTAGTCTTCTTACTAGTAGCAATTATTGTTCCAAAGCTTTCCATGATCTTGCATCCATTGTCCTTGAATCTTAGATCATAACCTTTGTCACACATTTGACCAACACTCAAAAGATTGTGCTTTAAACCCTTTACATATAGAACATCATCAGTATTGTGCTTTCCATCAAAAGAAATAGATCCTTTTTCACAAATCTTACTAGCTGCATTATCTCTAAACCTAATCAATCCATGATGCAAAGGAAAATAACAAACTCAACTTCTTACTAACATAGTTCATAAAAATGGGTTTCAAATCCATTATCTTATCATAAACCAAGGCCTCTACATAGCACAACTTTGTGTTTCAACTTCTCAGGCCAAACCAGACTTCCTAAGGCCTTCTCATATCTTAGGAATATCAATTTAACAGAAACAAAGCACATACCAAGGTCTGTCCCACCATGCAAGCAACCAACTCTTCATTGACTGTCAAACTCCTAGTAGCCCTCTTTAAGAGACTATCAAAGCATAACTTCTACCATAGGACCCTTCTCAAGACTATGATTACAGATTTGGATACCCATTAACAAGTTTTAAATCATATCTAAAAACCAACATAGGTTACTTTGGGAAGTAGTAATAAAAAATGGACGGTCACCGAACCAATTAGGCCTAAATAGGCTTCCAAATTGTCACTCTTGTGTCATTCTTGGCATTATCCCAATAAGAGACTCTTGCAAAGTTTACTATTGATTGAAAACACTTAAAACATCTTGTCCCACACCCCTCTAGGGTTTAAAAGCACTATTAGAATACAAAATTGACTCATTCTCAGTCATGACTGTGACTGTTACTGACAGGATAGGCTTATTAGAGGATGTGAACCTTCATTCTTTTGCCAAATACAACTTAAGGAGGGCTCAAATAAACAATATACCCCTTTCAAATCATTGTCACCAAGGAGGATACCCTTTACATTGTCCAAAACATAAAATATCTACTGAACACTGTCAATTTCTAGAATTTTGCACAGTTTGTAGACCTAGGGCTTTGTAAAAACTGACCAAAATCGAGCATTAGAATCCTGCAACTTATGAATCCTTTAGAACACACATAAATCTCCTTATCCACAAGTTTATAGGAATTTCAAACGGCTAGACATGGAGAAACACAAATTTAAATGCTGATTGTTTACCCTAAGACAGGGTATTGACAGTTTTGACAAAATCCTCAATATCTAACTCAATACAACATCAATTTGCATGCAACAAAATGGAAATGGAGGGTGATTGATTATATTACCACTTGCAACTAATTAGGCATCATTTCCCATCTGTACTAGGCCGTACAACAACTGAAAACAACAAATTTCTGATGAAATATATAGGAAATAATGGTTTTCTTTATTGAACTTTCATTTCTTCAATCACCCACGAATTCCTAAAGGTTACAAGGCCTTTTAAAGGTAATACATCAAGACCTTTCAGTTTCTAACTGACTTAGAATGAACCAAGAGCCAAATGACTCTTCACCTTCCCTCATTTTACATTTTTTTTTGAAAGATAACTTTCCCATTTTGCAAATGAAGACAAAACTTGAACATTTCTAAAGACCTAGTGACCTGATTAACCTCATTACAATGTTGAAGCATTACAAATTTAATCAAACTCAAAGATTTGTCTAAGGCAACATTAATTTGCCAAGGTGCTCCTGCACCAATCCACCATCATACTTGTCCAAACTTACAAACTTACTTTTGTCACCAGTCATGTGATGTGAGAATCCACTATCAATAACCCATTCATCTTTGTCTTTTTCAACCTGAACAACTAAAGCACTTTCTTTTACTGATTTTTCTTCCTTCACACAACTGGCAGGATTAGTAGTCACATGTTTTTCTTTAATAGAAATAAACAAGCACTCATTTGCACTAGTACTAGCATCATTAGATTCATCATCTGTTACACCTTCATCATCAAGATCTCTAACATAATACCATTTATTTGGAACTCTAGGTCTATTTTCAAATCTCTTTCTATTTCTTTCAATTCTCTTCGGACACCTAGAAGCATAGTGACCATCCTTACCACATGTAAAACATTTGAAAGGTAATTTTCCTTTGAACTTACCGGAACCTCTTTGCAGTCTGTCAACAAAGTTGGCTTCAATTTCATCAAGCTCATCATCAGGTTCCACCTTGTACTTCTCGGGTCTAGAGATTTTTTTGAAGTATTAGCTTTAAAAGTAGTCTCAATCTTTGGCAGAGCTTCACCAAAATCTCTCATCTCAAAGGCTGTAAGTTTTCCAAGAAACTGATCCTTATCAACATCTTTTACAGTCATTACTTCTTCTATTGTAGCTACCTTGTGACTATAGGACTTAGGTAATGACCTAAGAATTTTCATCACAACTTCCTTCTCATCAATAGTTCCTCCCGTACCTTTTATTCCATTGATAATTTCATCAACCTTTTGCATGTAGGCTGTTATGTTTTCATCTTCGCTCATCTTTAAACCCTCATATTTCACTTTTAGGCCCTACAACTGGGCTCTTTTTACAGATACATCTCCTTCATGCAGAATTTTTAGCTTTTCCTAGACTTCATTAGCAGAATCTATATCCATGACCTTACCAACTTAGTGTCAGATAAGGCACTTAACAGAGCATCTCTAGCTTTTATATTTAACTCATATTCTTTGATTTCATCTTCAGTTGTTAAACCATTCTGAGGCATGGTATACTTTATCTTTGTTGTTTTCCACACTCTATAACCAAGACAAAGGAGATGGATTTTCATTCGTACCTTCCATAACGCATAACTCATCCCATCACATTGTGGAGCATCCTTCTTATAAGATATCCTGAATTGACCTCAAGCTGTTAGGCTTCCTTCCGAGGAACTTGGATCTGATACCAATTGTTGAAATGTACCAGACAATTGAGAGGGGGGTGAATCAGTTGTCTTCAAAACTTTGACCACTTATGAACATTACCACATCAAACACTTGTTCACTATTATTCAAATTTAATCATGAAAGCATGAAATAAGAAAACTTAACACAACAACATCATCAACACATGAGACACTAGACTTTTATGTCGAAAACCCTAAAAGGGAAAAAACCATGGTGGGTGTTAGCCCACAGAAATATATATGTTATAACAATACCGAAAAATAGAGGCTCACTGCCCAATATGCTCACTGCAAATGTTGAGACTCATTGCCAAGAGGTGGCTCACTGCCAAGGGTTGGTGAACTGATTTGATAGCATCTACTCCATGCTTGGGTTCAATTCCATTAAAGCACAATATAAATCCTCTGCTCTACTCTTCTTACACCTTCGCACTTATCTTCACATTTTTGCACAAGGACATATTTTTTCCAACTACATTACATGTTTTTATACAACTCATCAACCTTGGAATGTACATCAAGGTCGTCATTACATTCATCAACCATTGGAACAATCTCCAAGGTCAGCATTACACACATACATAGAAATAGGTCTGGACCTAAACAAAATTAGCTAAGTGAAAGATGTATGCGGATCACGTTATGCCTTAGCTAGGAATCAAATGCAATATTCCATGCCACGACACACTTCCACAATCTTCTATGTATCTCTGAAAGTAATGAAAACAACTAAGTCGGCCAAGACTGGTGTTAACATTAAGTCTTCTAAGAACAGTCTTCATCCATGATCCAAATTTCTCTTTGTGGACCAATCCAAAGGTAGGAACACGATTAGGAGACATCCATAAGCACATTGTAATCATCAGGAACAACCACACAATCTCTAACCACTTTGTCAAGAAGATTCTTCAAATTGGAGCACATAAACAATACTGCCAATTACTATCATAAAGAAAAGATCGCTTGTGGACCACCAAATCATGAACCATTGGAGTTGAAGGCACTTATCATCATTACAAACTTGATTTGAAAATCGCAGACTGAAATACTTAAATGTGGAGGAATGTGGAGCATAATACATTCTCCCTATCACCACCAAATATACATAAAAAATAGTTTTCACTCTGGTGAACATAACTCACCCAAATCTTCATATCGGAGGCTCAAACTTGGAACATAGGATCTTCAAACATGTCTCTAACTAAATTCCAATCCGCAGACAAAGATATTCAGTCTTCAAGAAATGCAGAGCAATCTACTGGACTGTTCTGTTGTATCAAGAATGCTTGTTATCTTCAACACTTAACTCATTACAAGAAAGCATCAAAACAAGAGCACAGTTGACACCAATGACAACACTGATATGTTGACATCAATGACAACACTGGTTAGGCACATACTTGCAATAGGAGGTAGAGAGGGGAGGGAAGTAGAGAGTGAGAGAGAGCGTAGGAGGTAGAGAGGAGAGAAGAAGAGAGTGAGAGCGAAGGTAGGAGGTAGAGAGGGGAGGGAAGAAGAGAGTGAGAGAGAGGGTAGGAGGTAGAGAGGGGAGGGAAGAAGAGAGTGAGAGAGAGGGTAGGAGGTAGAGAGGGGATGGAAGTAGAGAGTGGGAGAGAGGGTAGGGAGGTAGAGAGGGGAGGGAAGTAGAGAGTGAGAGAGGGTAGGAGGTAGAGAGGGGAGGGAAGAAGAGAGTGAGAGAGAGGGTAGGAGGTAGAGAGGGGAGGGAAGTAGAGAGTGAGAGAGAGTAGGAGGTAGAGTTGGGAGAGAAGTAGAGAGTGAGAGAGAGGGTAGGAGGTAGAGAGGGGAGGGAAGCAGAGAGTGAGAGAGAAGGTATGAGGTAGAGACGGGAGGGAAGTAGAGAATCAGAGAGTGGGTAGGAGGTAGAGAGGGGAGGGAAGAAGAGATTGAGAGAGAGGGTAGGAGGTAGAGAGGGGAGGGAAGTAGAGAGAGAGAAGGTAGGAGGTAGAGAGTGGAGGGAAGAAGAGAGTGAGAGAGAGGGTAGGAGGTAGAGAGGGGAGGGAAGTAGAGAGTGTGAGAGAGGGTAGGAGGTAGAGAGGGGAGGGAAGAAGATAGTGAGAGAGAGGGTAGGAGGTAGAGAGGGGAGGGAAGTAGAGAGTGAGAGAGGGTAGGAGGTCAAGAGGGGAGGGAAGTAGAGAGTGAGGGAGAGGGTAGGAGGTAGAGAAGGGAGCAGAAGAGAATGAGAGAGAAGGTAGGAGGTAGAGAGGCTAGGGAAGCAGAGACTTAGAAAGAGGGTAGGAGGTAGAGAGGGGAGGGAAGGAGAGAGTGAGAGAGAGAGGGTAGGAGGTCGAGGGGGGGAAGAAGAGAGTGAGAGAGAAGGTAGGAGGTAGAGAGGGGAGGGAAGCAGAGACTCAGAGACAGGGTAGGAGGTAGAGAGGAGAGGGAAGTAGAGAGTGAGCTAGATAGTAGGAGGTAGAGAGGGGAGGGAAGTAGAGAGTGAGAGAGAGGGTAGGATGTAGGGAGGGTAGGGAAGTAGAGAGTGGGAGAGAGAGGAGGGAAGTAGAGGTGAGAAAGAGAGAGGAGGGGAGGGAGAGAGGAAAGAAGGGAGTCATTTAGCTCAGCATAACGCAAGCGCATTATAACGCGCTCGCGTTATGCTTAGGCTTGGTAATTACCGAGCCTAAGGCTTGGATTTTCCTTGGGCTTCCAACCCAAAGGCTTGGACTGTGTTTAGGTCATCTAAGGACATATTTTTCCAGTTTCTAACAAAATTTAGATAATCTAGAGTGTGCTCCCCATCAGGATTGCACTTTTTTCAATGAAAAGTAAAAACAAATACCACCATAATCTTATGCTCTCTGTTAGCTATCTAACCATATAATTTTTTTCACATTTTGAGTACATTAAGGGTTTCATCTTTAATTTCTTTTGTTAGTGTATCCATTTTTTTTGTCAAAAACCAGTGTCTAGTATTTTTTACTTTTTTTTAACCGTTCATCAAAATTTCAAATAAGTTACATTTTTAGAAACTAGACTCCATTCTATACGTATTCAAAAAAAAAATTTCAATTTTCTATTAGTTTTCAAAAAATTTAGGGGGGAGCACGCTTAATTTTCTATTTTTTAGAATGTGTCCACTTTGAAAATTACTAAAAAATCAATTATTCATGAAAAAATTATTAGAAAAATTAGGGATAAACTACATGGTGTTAGCTAATTTCTCACTGAAGTGATTTTTGAAATACTAAAAAAAGTTAACATTTTAGGGGGAGCACCCAGATGCTATGTTATTTTTTTAAGAAAAATAGGACCAATTTGTGCGCTCCCCTTTTTTGAACCCCTTAATCTCAACCATTTTTTAAAAAAAATAGTCGTTTAGAAACTATATTCGGAGCACTACGACTCTTGTTTTTGTTGTATCTTCAAATTTTGAGTGTAACTATCTTCAATTTCTCATCCAACATCAATGCTTCCTGATTTCAGGAAAAAAAAAAACTCTCATCTTAAGACCCCCTTTTGGTCCCTCATCTTTGTGCACTTACACAGGATAGGATAAATTATCTCATTTTTTCATTGGATTCTATGTTTTTCTTATCCTCTTGGATTTGGAAACTTAGATGCAATCCCTTGTTTTTTGGTTTTCTACATTTTCCTCATCCTCATCAAATTTGGAAACTATAAAGTCATATATTATATGCATCCATCGTCCATTATGAATCAATTATTGATCTCTTTTGCATATTGCATCCTTGATTAGAATAATATTATTCATTCATATTGATCTTTTCTTTGTGCTTTATTTTAGCTCACTTGATTTTGGGTGGCTATTTCCATAGCCAAATCTAACACTATTGAAATCCCCTCAATTTACTTATCTATTTTATGTTGGAGAAATGTATGCTCACTCATCTATAAAATCCAAGTTGTGCCAAAGGATCTTGATGTTATCATTTACATAATTACCTCAACAGTTGTGATCAAAGACTTTTGAACAATAGTAATAGTATCAATTAGGGCAACTGTAATAACTTTAACAAACTTTTGAGAAATATCATATTCACTTCAGAATTATAGGGTTATTGAAGTTACATATATCATTCTATCCTATGGAGTAAGAATTGTGGGAAGCACTAAAATATCTATTGATAATGTAAATATGGAAGAAACTAAAGCTAGGGGTAGACAACTGTCAACTATAGATAACACAAAGTGATGGTTAGCTAATCCAAATGGTAAAGACAATGAAATTGAGGGTAATAGCATTTCAAAAGGTCTAGAATCCATTATAGAAACTAAAGGATTATATGATGTATTGATGGTATACTATCAGGAATTTTAAATAATGAAACCTTAGGGAAGGTGTGGGTAGGACTTGATACACTAATTGTAAAACTTAGAACACTTGAAATTGAATCAAACATAGGCAAAGGTTGCACTAATGTAGGAGAGATTGATACACTCAATCTAATAAAATGGTAAACTTAGTTGTGTAGATGAACCAATTCAAGACACAATAGGTGAAATTGACATATTAGAAGTAGAAGACACAATTCTTGAATTTGGAATTCTTGATGAAGTGGCCATGGAAGTTACAATTATAGGTTCCATAGATGATGCTTCTATCTCTTTGATAACATCTTAAGGTGATCTCTCTAAATTTTTTCCCTCTTTGCTTCAAACTAATTCTAGGAAATTTCTAGACAATATTATCTAATTCTCTCCATTTGAGATCTCCCATCAAATTGCATAAATAGGACTACCTTGTAAGCTATCCATTGTTGTACACATCCCTTTTTTCTATAAGAGGTAACTTAGAATCAATTTCTACTAGAAATCTCATTTTATCAATTGAAGAACTCAAATATCAATCCTTGTTATCCTTTAGTAATCTAGTAGCTCTCAACTTACTCATGGAATATTGATCATACATTCCATACAAAGGGTATTTATCTACATCTCGCATCTAGTTGTGTCTATATGTTATGTTCTTGGCTCTTTTTTGTGCTAGAAAATCTCATGTTCTACCTTCTGGATCATAATACCTATGTGGCCACTAGTTAAATCCAAAAATCCTTAATCAATTCACTAATCTTTGGTATGATTTCAAAATTATATAGCTCTTCCATCAAGTAAAATGGAGTAGAAATTATGCTACTCATCTTCTTGTTAGTGAGATATCCCTATATATATCTATGTATTATAATCTTTTTGTTGTTGATTTCTATCAAATAAAAATAACTCAAAAAATTCATAGCTATAGCACTTAGAACAAAGTAACAAAATGAAATACAATTATCTCAATTTGTTTGATTCATCACAGCTCGAAGTAGTTGTTATGTAGAAAAGGAGATCTAGGCTAACATGTACATCACCCTAAATCAATCCTTCTCCACATAACATTGGAACACGAATCAAGGAGACTCAATACTCAGCTATAGTCCTCAAAGGAGAGCTAAGAGATCTCTTGATTGGTCCCTTTCTTGCCAAGGAGAGAGATCTTATGACTAATTACCAAATCTAGGGTTTCTAAGGCTAAAATAGATAAAACAGGAGCTACATACCTGAAACTATTGAAAACCCAGAAAGTAGTGGTAGGGAGGAGTTGAACAGAGCTGAGAGAACCTAATTCTAGAAGTTTTTTTCTCATCTAAACAAGGGGGATAGGGGCGCTAGGTGCCTTAGACCCAAATTAGGGTTTTGTAGGATCTTAAGATCTAAGTGCCTTCATCTATTTGTTTTCATGTCTCCTGTCACTAGTTATCTTCAGATTCCTTCGGATGCGACCTACACACAAACAAGAAGGAAAAAGGGTTGGTTTTATTTAGGAGCTTGCCTAAGTCCAGCTCTGTGAATGGTGTTTCCACCTCCACAATAGCAATGATGAGATATCAAAGAGTGTGTGCCCTAGGAGGGTAGAGGCAAATCTGAAGTAGAACGGAAAGTTGTAATAAAGCATGAAGGAAAGAAGTCACCATGAAGTAGAGAGATCTTCACAAGACCTGCAAGAAGTTAGTGCAACAACAATAATCCACCATAGATAGATTTAGAGAAGAATAGAGAGCATGTGTGAGAGAGAGAGAGAGAATGCAAGAGTGTCTATATTGCTTATATGTTCAAATGAATAAACTAACTTGCTTATATATGCATTCCCATTGATTTTTAGGGAATTAAACCAAATGGCGTTGACATGAGGAAGCATTAGAGATGTCCTAAGCCAACATACCATTAATTTAGCTCTGAGTTCAAGGAGGGCCTAGGGCACTAGGCACCCTTGACCTTTGTGCCCCTTAAACTTTGGGATAAGCTCAATCAAGTGGGCTTAGTCCTATTCTAAAGTCATCTTTTAGGTTTTGTGCATCGGGATCAATAATTAATTGTTTTAGATCCACTCAGGTGCTAAACAAGGTGTAAAATGATAGTGTACACATTTTATTCCATAACATTTAGCCCCCACTTTAGTGTGGGTATGATCTTATGCTCATACTTGCACTAAAGTATGAAGAGCATAGATTTCAATCACACAAAACATAGAAGTCATAGAATTTCACCAAATTTGAGGGGTGATCAAGCCCCCAAGCTTAGGATTCTATGAATCTAGAAGAATTGCATACACATAAGACACAAGGCATAATTTCTACATACATGAAGCACTTGGAAAACATGAGACAAGACAAGACATACACACGGCTTATACTAGAGAAATCACAATGTATGCACGCAATACACAAATTATACACACTTGACACAAAGCATACATATAAGGCATAAAGTATACGTAGAATACACATGAAATACATGCAAATCACTCAAGGAGAATACATAAGGAATGCATAGAGAAAACATGTGAAGTACACATGAGGCATGAAGAATACATAGAAGACAAGAATATACGAGGAGAATACATGCATCATACAATAGCCACAAGAAGCACATAATAGAAGACCCCGAGTCAGCATGACAAAAGAGACCTCAATCTAAAAGGTTGTCTCAATTGTCGTGCATCATTCCTCAAGATGCAATAAGAAGAATGCTAAGAAGGGGTTAGTTAGAAATGAGAAGAACAAGAGGGTACAAACACAATCCACATCAAGAAAAGTGTTTCTACTCAAGGGAACACACAACGCACCTCCTACAAGAGGATTATACAAAGTTTTGCAGAATAAGAAGGTGTTGCAACCATACCCAAAGATACTCTAGCCAAACTCAAATTGGTGGTTCGAACCCTTCTCCCAATCACGCAAGGAGCTTCAACTTAGGAGAACAAGATAGACTCAAGATCTTGCTTCTGTGCTTGCCACCATCCTTTCCAAGAGAGTGCAACAACAAAGATGGTCAACATGTGTTTTGATAGAATGATGAGAGTAAGTCTCATAGCATGATATGTGCCCCCACCTTAAAGTGATTGATAACTAAATCAGGGAGTAATTGCCTTTAAGGTAGAATAGGTAAGAAGTGTAAAACAGACATGAGAGCTTTCTAGAAGCACATGGCCCAAATGATTTGTTCTCGAAAGCTACATCACCACAAGGGGTTGCCCCCAGAATGAGAAAACCAAGGTGATGCTTGCAGGCATGATACACAATGGCTTGTATAGTCATAGTATGATGCCAAGCATTGCAAAAAGTTGTCACCTAAATATGAGGACGATGGAAGAAAGATCACTTGAAAGAAATAATTGAATAATGAAATGATGCTAAATCATTCAAGAAAAATAATGAAACTGTACATCATGACATTTAGAAGAATGAAGATACATATAGAGGAATGACACAACGCATTCTTTCTCCTTGTATTTTTGTGCTAACAAGGGTGCCAAGGGAGAACTAACAATCAACAAAACATCACAATACGGGGATAACAGTATGTACAAGCATAACACAAATGAGAGGGAGGGATTGCAAATGTGATTTGGCCTATAAAAAATCATCCTCCCCCAACTTGCTTATTATAAAATGGATGGAGGACAAGGTTTTATAGGTACTATATCAAGTATAGTGAAAAGTGCTAGAGCATCTTGTGGTATGTAGGTGATGTTTGTATTAAATCCCATAGAGAGATCTTAGTCAGAGTAGCACGGAGCTGCTTGACAAGATCGTATTCTCTACCAACATGTTGAGAAAGATGAAAAGGTGGTGGAAGAAAAGGTTGAGAAGGTGGAAGAGAAGTGGGAATACTCGGTTCTTGCTTACTTTTCTTGTTATTATGGGTGTTGTGTGTGTGAGCAACCACATGATAATGAGGTTGTTGCAACACATTTGAACACCTTGATTCCTTTGAGTAATTTTATTTGCAAAGTTGAGAATGTAACCAGGAGATCGAGATGGTTTTGGAACACCTTGAACTGTAATCATAGGTTTAGATAAAGGAGGAAGATTAGGTGCCTCATGGATAATGATTTTAGGAATATCTTGAACATTAATACACTTTCTCACTATCCCCTTAGAGGGTGGAATAAGTTTATTAATGTTGATGAAATTTACATTGTTATTTTTTTAGGAATCCAAGATTTAGGATAATGTGATGAACACCCAATTTCTACCCATGGGAGATCCATTCTAAGAGAAGGATCTTCTTCCACTAATGCTTCATATTTTGAAGAGAGAGCATTAGAATGAAGAGAGGGCAGATTTATGTTAAGAAATGTATCAATGATTTCATCCTCTTGCACCAAAATATCCTCATGAGTAGGAGGAATCTTATGACAGGAATGAAAAGAGTGTAATGACATAGCGATAGCTAAGTCAATGTCACATGTATGGAATGGAAGATCGCTTTCAACATCATTTTGAACAAAAGTGGACAACGATGTAAGGATAGAAGAGAACATCTTAAAAGGAAATTGTGTATTTAAAACCTGTGGGTTCACCAAAGAATGATGAACCACAACCAAACAAAGAGCTTGTTCTTGCAGTAGCTTTAAAGAAAAATAAAATGCTTCAAAATGATGCTTTAGTTTTCTAAGGTAACAAATGTGATATGGTACAACAATGTGTAATCATATTTTATAACTAATCAAGTACCACCAAGATCTAAAATAAGATTGCAAACATGAACTACAAGTGGAAGACAAGTGGGGTTACCCAAAAATGTGATATTTTTTGGTAACCACAACATCCAAGTCTTGCCAATGTACGATGTATAGTCAATAATAATCAGATCTAATGCAGAAAATCAGAACTTTATATCATGCTATAATTATCTAAACTCATCAAAATAGGAATTATGCAAAATTATGCTTTCTAATCAAACCCTAAATCTAATATTTCTTCTCTAAATCAAAGTTTTATGATGCAAAAATGATATTTATTTCTAATGTCAAGGAAAATGTGATAATTATGATATGCTACAGCAAATGTAAAATTAGATTTGACAACTATTTAAGATCAACAAAATCTGAAACAAGTTACTCAACAAACCCTAGCTAGGTTTTCAAAGAAAATGCAAGATTTTTGAAAAGCCTAATAATGAAGAAGTGCAAATGCAAGATGTGCAACTAGGAAATGATTAATTAATGCAAATATTAATCAGATCTGAAACAAAAATCAAAAAATTGCGAAGTGTAAGAAAATGTTGGGTTCACCAAAATGTTATGTAGAAAATGAGATATAGGCTAACATGTACATCACCCTAAATCAATCCTTCTCCACATAACATTGGAACACGAATCAAGGAGACTCAATACTCAACTACAGTCCTCAAAGGAGAGTTGAGAGGTATCTTTATTGGTCCCTTTGTTGCCAAGGAGAGAGATCTTATGACTAATTACCAAATCTAGGGTTTCTAAGGTTAAAATAGAGAAAACAAGAGCTACATACCTGAAACCATTGAAAACCTAGAAAGTAGTGGCAGGGAGGAGCTAAACAGAGCAGAGAGAACCTGATTACAGAAGCTTTTGGTCATCTAAATAAAGGGGATAGGGGCACTAGGCGCCCTAGACCCAAATTAGGATTTTGCAAGATCCTAAGATTTGAGTGCCTTCGCCTATCTATCTTCTTGTCTCTTGTCACATGTTATCTTCATATTCCTTCATATGTGACCTGCACACAAACAAGAAATAAAAAGGGTTGGTAATTTTTAGGATCTCCTAAGTCAAGCTTCGTGAATGGTGTTTCCATCTCCACAATAGAAATGATGAGAGATTAAAGAGTGTGTGCCCTAGGTGGGCAGAGGCAAATCTGAAGTAGAATGGAATGTTGTAATAAAGCATAAAAGAAAGAAATCACCATGAGCATGGAAACCCTAGCTTCCTTGATGTGGCATCATAACTTGACTCAAGAAGTTGGTGTAGCCCAAAGAAGTAGAGAGATATTCACAATACCTACAAGAAGTTAGTGCAACAACAATAATTGACCATAGAGAGTTTTAGAGAAGAATAGAGAGCATGTGAGAGAGAGAGAGAGAGTACAAGAGTGCCTATATTGCTTAGATGTTCAAATGAATAAACTTTCTTATATATTCATTCTCGTTGATTTTCAGGGAATTAAACCAAATGGCACTAACATGAGAAAGCATTAGAGATGTCCTAAGTTGACATACCTTTAATTTAGCTCTGCGTTCAAGGAGGACCTAGGGTGTTGGGCGTCCTTGACCTTT
This sequence comes from Cunninghamia lanceolata, assembly GCA_027924645.1. NCBI lineage: Eukaryota > Viridiplantae > Streptophyta > Pinopsida > Cupressales > Cupressaceae > Cunninghamia > Cunninghamia lanceolata. The sequence goes on from BSBN01000197.1 coordinate 1,834,214, forward strand.
GTTCCCCTTAAACTCCGGGATAAGCTCAATCAAGTGGGCTTAGTCCCATTCTAAAGTCATCTTTCAGGTTTTATGCATCGAGATCAAGAACTAATTGTTTTAGGTCCACCTGGGTGCTAAACTCAGTCTAAAATGCTAGTGTACACATTTTACTCCATAACACTAGTTACAAGGTAGATATATTGATTTAGGAGATATGCAAACTCAAGGTTACATATGACCACTGAATAATTCATTGGACTACAAATCTGCATAATAGACCTGGTAAATGTAGAAATACGGATTGTAGACTGATTTGAGTATAAAAATTGATCCTTCTCACTAATCTACAGTTCTGGACTCCTTCACTGCCTCAATGCTGGTATTAAGTGTGATATGATCTATAGTATTGTGTTGTCGTAGTTCACTCAATAGGCAAGAGGATAGGGATGGTTGTAACCTCCCTTCTCTCACAAGGATGTTTTAGGGTTGCGACTAATATGTTCATCTTCTCCATGAATCATTGTATAAATAATAAACCCTCAATGAATAGTTTGTGATATGCTTTGACTTGGCATAACTGGCTAGGACTACCACTTGATGATTTCTCCCACTGAGGGTATCAATGGTTGGGTAATGAATGAATGGAAACTCTTCAACCCTAGTGGATGACTCTTCTCTTCCACTTTCACTTAATATTTGTTGTATTTCTACTTGTCAATATTGTGAATGGAATTTGTAAGGTGATCTATGGTATGCAGATCTAGCGTAGATATGGAACTCACCCCATAGCCCTTCAAATGGTGTGATCTGCATCAACACCCTAAATCAAACTCACTTGCTCAATGATGGAACACAAGGTAAATGTTGTTGGATAGCTTGTATTAATGATTTTCTTGTAAATGCCTTATCGCTGGTCCTGAAATGGAATTCAAACACAATACCTTGGTTAACACAATTGCAATAGTTGTTTAGAATTGTTAAGAAAGAGGTAGGGTTTTCATCCTAACCTCAGAGTTCATCGTCAAGGGGTTTCATCCTTAAAGAAAACTACTTGAATTTGAATGAGTAATTGCAATACATGAAATCTGGTGCTTCAAATGAAAGATTGAAACTTGTAAATATACCTTTCCATGAATAGGCCTCATGGGCCCAATTTTTGCCTCCCAAGTTTAAATTCAATTTTAATTTATATTTTATCTTTATATATATATATATATATATATATATATATATATATATATAACGTAATATTAAAATAGTGCTACTTTGGGCGAAGGGACATGATAGTCCTCCCCTCCCAAATTTTCTTGACCAAAAGCAATGATAATTTAGGGACCTTTACCTGCTTCATGCCAACATCATGAGTCTCATTAGCCTCTCTATACACTTCACCTTGAAAACCCTTCCACTAAAGAAAGTCATGCATGCACGGATGCATCAATACCATTGAAACACCAAGATGAGTGACGCTGTATTGCTCATAACATCCAAACTCCACATCTATCAAGTGGAACAAACCTGGCCAAGAATCATCATGGAGTCTACTCCATCCAACTCTCATACTTACCAACTCTCCCTCAATGAAGCCTCCTATCCAAAGCATGCGAATATCCTTCATGCACTCCTTTAAGGCCAAGGGGTACCCTAAGAACTCACCATCTTGTTCCCGTTGTACCCATGTGATCATCTCATGTTATGAAGTATCCCAAATACTCACTTATGACTATATCCTTGGGCTCCAATGAGTACCATAATGTCACTGTGCACTGGTCTCTCCCGAGTGATCTAAATAAACTTGCATGTAAGCTAGAAATAAGTCGTAACAACCACAGTTCACTCATGGTTTCTTCCAAATAAGAATTAGGAGCCATCCACTAACCTTATCCTGCAAGGAGACCTTCTCAAGTTGCACAATGTACAGTTGTTCATGACTGAAAACATTAAAACCAACAATATAGAAATGATGTAACAGCTACAAACATGACAATCCCATGCAAATTCAATAATGTGGTCAATGTAGAAGCCATGTGTAGCCATTCAAGGGTTGGAAACTCTTCATTAGTTAGCACCAACTAAAATTTACTCTTTCCCATGGCTGGGAATCCCTACAAAACTATTTGTGTGAGTGTTATTGAAGTAATAGAATGGATGATAACATTGACAACAACATTAGGGTTGGAAATTAAGTCCACAACTATCTTGGGAATGCTTCTATTGTCATATGAGGATAGCCCCTCATTATCACTCAACCTCCTCAACTCATGTTGATACTCTCTACTCAATGGTGGCCTTGGAAGTGAAGAATCAAGTACCATGCAATGCTGGTCCAAAGATGTCTCACCCATGGATGAGGTTGTGGTTGCTACCAATTGAAGTTCCATTCCCCTTTCCATGACAAATCTTGGAGTTTCCTCTTTGATACCCATGATACCATTATTTGTAATCTTCAAAAGTTTGTATGGATCAAATTGTATGTGGGTTAGATAGTGGCTGCAATAGACATATATCACTTGAATTTTCTTCCAAAATAACAAAATGTAAGAGGAAAAAATGTTATTTAGTAACCCTAGTAGTTGAGACCTCTTATATACAACATTAAGCAAAGAGATCTTCCCAAAATATATAGGTCTATAGTTTCTCATGAGAGATAACATTAGTCCAACACATGAAATCATCAAAATAACATAATACAATAGCTGCAACTTTGAATTTCTTCAGCCCAAATCAAAAGTGTAGATGCTGGAAACCATCCTATAATGCCCGAGAATACTCTAATAGCAATAATTAATTAAGAATTCCTCCACCATGTGATTGAAAACTTTCTCATGGTCGTCAATGATGTAGGCTAGAGGCTAAAAATAGTGTGAGCAACAACCCCAAGGTTAGGATTCATACCCCTTGGTGAGTTTCTCTTGCCATCAATAGTCATCCTATTTATGTTGTGTAGGTGACTTTTAACAGGTAAGTCACATTCTAAAGCTATCTCATTTGGCGATAACCATAGGGGTGTAATATTGAGTACCTTACAATGGTTGTTCAAAATAGACCAAACATTATCATATCAAAGTATCTTACTTTGGAGTGGATTCTTGACTATCTCCATGTGTTGAGTTGCTTGGTTTCCTCGAGCACTCACCTCCATTATTTTCTCTCCAACCATGCTTGGAACTCCATTCAATATACCTTGGAGTATCACCTCCTTCCCATCCACCTTGAATTTGAACTCCATTGTTTGTTAGTTTTTAGTAAATTCCCCAAGTGAGTGCAACCATTGCACACCCAAAAATATATTCGTTTCTCCAATCCCCACAATGTAGAAATCATCCTTAACTTGATACTTGGCTCCTCTTCTTCTTGTGGTGACTCTATTCTAGGAAAAGAGGTAGGCTGGAAGGGCCTAGGTGTTGATCCAACTAGAGTCCCGTTGTTATTTGTGTGATTTTTTGGTCCATTCCGATTTGAATTACTTCCTTCACCTATAAAATTTTGTGTGGGCATGGTGGATTTGATAGTACCATTCATATTCTGCATCATCTGGATGATTAGTTGGGTCATTTGTTCCTATCTCTGCATGAAATCATCCAACCTATCTCCCTAACCTGCCATGTTTTTCTTACCTCGGCCTCCTATTCCAACACTATTCTCTTACTGGGCTACCTCTAACTTCCTTCTCTCTGGCTCTCAAATCATGCTTATTGGGCTGCATACATCCATGAAAGAACTTACAAAATGGCAGGACTACAACCTCTGATTGCTATCAAATGAAAATAAATCAAGAAATTCACAGCTACAACACTTAGAACAAAGTAATAAAAATGAAATACGATTCTCTCAGTTTGTTTGATTCATTGCAGCTGGAACTAGTTACAAGGTAGATATACTGATTTAGGAGATATGCAAACTCAAGGTTACATATGATTGCTGAATAACTCACTGGACTATAAATCTACACAACAGACCTAGTAAATGTAGAAATAAGGACTATAGACTGATCTGAGTGTAAAAATTGACCCTTCTTCTCACTAATCCGTAGTTCTAGATTCCTTCGCTGCCTCAATGCCGGTATTAAGTGTGATCTAATCTACACTATTGAGTTGTTGTAGTTTTCTCAACACATAGGAGGATAGGGATGGCTGCGACCTCCCTTGTGATGCCACTCTCACAAGGATGTTGCAGGGCTACGACTAATAGCTCCAACTTCTCCATGAATCACTGTATAAACAATAAACCCTCAATGAATAGTTTGTGATCTACTTTTCCTTAGCACAATTGGCTGGGGCTGCCACTTGATGATTTCTCCTAGTGAGGGTATCAATGGCTGGGTAACGAACTAATGGAAACTCTTCAACCCTGGTGGATGACTCTGCTCTTCCACTTGCCCTTAATATTTGTTTTATTGCTACTTGTCAATGCTACGATGGAATTTGTAAGCTGATTTATGGTATGCAGATCTAGCGTAGATCTAGAACTCACCCTATAGCCCTTGAAATGGTGTGATCTGCTTAACACCCTGGATCAAACTCACTTCCTCAATGATGGCACAAGTTACTCAAGTTTGAGGCCACTGAATTTTTCCATTGATGACAAATTTCATACTTAGCTATTTTGGGCAAAAATATGCCCAACAATTTGTGTGGACCAAGGTGTGTACCTTCAACTACAATAATAGTATTCCTTAGATAGATCCATTAGGCTATAATTTTCATCTCTTTCAACTCCTGTGCTAAAATCAGATGCATCCTAGGCATAGGTTGATTATGAATCTTTTCATGTACAACTAGGTAGAAATTGTTGCTGATAGTAGTAATCTCATCGTCATATCTATTAGCATACAACTCTTTAAAGATCATGTGCACATGGACCTTTGAATTTGGTCCCCAGTAATCTCATCGTCATATCTATTAGCATACAACTCTTTAAAGATCATGTGCACATGGACCTTTGAATTTGGTCCCCAGTTAGTCAATGGATAAGCAAATTTTATTGTAGCAAATATGGCATCTATTAAATAAAGGTGATATAAAAAATATCCCCTAGTTTGAGCCTATTGAAACTACTTCCTCAAAGATGTAACAATCAACTCCCCATGATTTGGAATCAATAGTTTCTATAGAATCATATGTAGTAAAGGAGTTTGGTAGCATCCAATTGCATGGAGTCCTTGTGACCAAATAGTATACACATCAACATCATGGCCTACTTGATGTCATCTAGAAAACTGAAAATGGTATACTCTAAGTGTTTTTTCAATCTCTAAATCTACATTATGTCCATCTCATTCTTCTAAAACTTCATAAACATTATTTTCCTATGACCATTTATTTTCCATTATTGCATCATATCTTTTGATAAGCTCTATAAAAATAGCATATTTTAGAAGGATACTCCGTTTATAGATATAATTGGCTACTTGTCAACATTTCAAACATAATCCTAGTCTATCGAATAAAACTTTTAATATATCTACCAACGAGTCTTTGCATGGGAAGACATTAAAATTTCTCATTGCTCTATGCAAATAGGAAGCTCAAACTCTTCCTACATTAATAACCACATCACCTTTATCCTGTAGAAAATTCTTGAAAAAATAAGAGCTGGAGTTAAATCCCAAAGTTTTGAAAAAATAATAGCTGGAGTTAAATCCCAAAGTCTTATGTGTATACAATAGGGTGTGTATAGTCTGGTATTTTTTTTTTCCAGCAGAAAGAGGACGAGCCTCAGAAATGAATTAATCTATAAGAGTATAATAAACAAAATGGGGAAATATTCAAATCCCCTACAAAGGGTATGGAAAACCAAGAGCCCGAAGAGAGCACGGCTTTGTCTTCACATCTAGAGCATTAAAACCCAAACATACCAGAGCCACAAAACAGGATTGGCCCCACAGAAACCTACACTTATAAGAAAACATTAAACATAAATTAAACATGCCCAATGGCCATCGGGCCAGCTCGTTTCCGCCTCTGGTTCATGGACTTTGTTCTGGTCGGGCAGAAGGTCGGTATCCGACACAGAAATAATGTATAGTCTGGTATTCAAACCACCATTCTTCCACTCTGATATAAGCACACAAACAAATGGACTTTCTCCTTGCTCTAGCTTCTAGTTTAATCTCTCACTTCTATAGTTTATTTGAACTAATGAATTTAACCACCTATATTAAAGAACAATTGTGAGAACTTTTTTGAGTTATTAGCCAAGTTAATAAATGCCTTAATTTAAACTACCTGGAAGATTTCATAACATATTGTATTCATAAATTTAAAGCTAATTAACATGACATTTTATTTACATCTTGTAATAAATGGTACTCTTTTAAATTAATTATCATTTAAATATTTGATGCATACCTTTGAGTATAACACTTGAGATGTTGTTTCTTAATTTTATTGTAACATAACATGACAAAGGAATGATAATTTTAAATAAGCATATTCTACTTACTCGTGGGGCTCCTCGGATCTCTCAATTTTTTCTAACTTAAGTTTAGACATCTATAATTATTTGGCAGAACTAAAATGTTAGTTAAAGATTTTCCATACTAACTAGGTCTGCTAGAGGTCTGAGATATTCCAAACTTCTCAAGTTTCATCCTTCAAATGTAAAATTGTTTATTAATAGACTTAAAAATCAATTCAAGTCCACCAGATATCTAGGCTTCTTTAAACTTCAAATATTAGATGTGAACTTCCATTTAGTCTAATTTAATCATCAGTCACAAGTCTACCAAAACTTTGAGAGTAATAATAAAGTGGAGCTATGCACCCAAAATCTCCTTCCTTATTATGTTAAATAATCTTCTTGGTTATGTTGGAGACCTTAGTCCTCCTAAATCTCTTAGACTCTAAGTCATACTCTTTTCACCAAGCGACAAATGCAAAACAATTGTAAACATTAGCCAAAAATAAATATCTCAAGTTTGGAGATAAAACAAAACAAATTCATAGCATATTCATATGAAAATTTTGGAGTCTTCAAACATCTCGATCATCTCAAATCTTTTGAAGTTTTTGAAACATTTTCAAAAAAGTGTGCTAAAATTATATTAATCTGAGACTTTATAGATAGGAAGATTTGAAAAGACTTCAAGAAAGGGTTGTATAAGGAAACCTACTATGCTTCAAGAGATTTAAAAAATAAATGGGACCCTTGATTTTCGTCAAAAAAGCTAGGCATTTTGTATGGGCAACAATAGAAATGATACTCAAACTTCTGAGGAGCAAGCGGTAAATCTAAGTTTGCTTCAATCTGGAGGATTTCTTTCTCGTTCCCAAAATAGTCCTCTAGGTGAGGGAGGAGCATATATCCTTTTTTATGGTGTACTCTTGGAAGTCCATCGTAAGCATGTAGATATTCCAGGATAGCTTCGTCGTTCTCAACGTAGTCTCAGTTTGGTCTCTCTTCTTGATCCATGGCATAATTCAGGATATTTGGTAATTCTTCGCTTTCCAACAACGGCTCTCTGTGTATTGACACAATATATTCTAAATTTTGTAATTGAGCATGTGGCGAAAATAATGCGGCTGACATGGCCATTGAGTCTGCCACTTGATTTTCTTCTCTGGGTATGGCTTTTGATGTAGAGGCACTAGGATGGATAGAGGATTCCACAAATTGACAAGGTTTTCTTCACACTCTAAAACCCAAATTCAAGGATCAACTTGTAAAAGTGGGAACAACAGTTAACATCTTTGAAAACATCATGGAAAGATTGATCTTACATGCTATGGGATCCATCCCAACCATTGGCATAGGCAGAACAAACTCAGTTTTGGTACTTCCTTCTTTAGGCACCTAAAACCCTTGTAGCCCTGTTTTAGGATCTGTCAGACCGTAATTTTCATTTGTGGCATGGTATCAATGAAACAAAGACACTTTTGGGCACCCATTATCTTGTTTGTCAACATATAAAAAGATGGATACAGGTTGTTTTGGACAAAAGGCTTCAAATCCTATGACAGACCTATCTTGAACTAGGCCTAGTAGGCCACATTTACAAAGAAACTACTCTCAAAATGTCAAGTTAAACCCCAAAACCAAAAAACAGTCTTTCAATAGGTCCTAAAACGTCCAAATCCACAATCAAATTCAAGTGACTTGATCATTTGGTTGGCAAACTCAAAAACCTTCACTTTTAGGCCAAAAACCTAGGGTTTTATTGAAAGTCTATATTCTGTGCCTCCACCACCATAGCCACTGCATCAAACACTTTCATATACACCTGCACATACTCATAAATCACTCAGACAGACTTTGCCATTGACATTTTGTCAAATACCCTCTTTAGTTTCCTTTTTTCCACATTGAAACTACTACAAACAACTCAAGGGCATCACCACAAACTCACACAACATACCTTTTTTGCCTCCCAAAACCATTGGAACATCTAACCTACCATAAATAAAGTCATTCCACCGAGTTACAGGTCTGGACAGCAAGTGGAATGACTAAAATACCATGTTTTAATCCCTCAAATGACTAAAATACCATGTTTTAATCCCTCAAAACCCTTAACAGACTATAAACAGGCAGTTTCAGAAAAACAGCGATAATTTCCTCTAGGAATAGAGTTAGGACCTCAAACCAGTTGCATTTGAAAGGTGACTCAATCCTCTTTCCAACCATATATGGATTTCCCCTGTATCTATCCGTACAGAACCGTACCAATGCTGGGAACAGCAAATTTGCAGTCAAAAAGTACAGAAAAACAAGGAAAAGAGGCAAAAACGTGATTTTATTCATCCAACATGTTTTTTCTCAACGTTTGTGAGCATATTTCAATACATTACAATGATACTCAACGGTCATAACCTTCCATAACCACTTTTGGGTTGGTTGGCATTTACAACTTCCACATTACAACATGTTTTGCACTCTTTTTACATTAATAACTTTGAAATAGTTTTGTAACCTTTTGAATCTTTGACACACCATAACCCTAATGATCTCAAAAGATAAAGAATGTCCTCAACATGATATTAATGGACATGGTCCTTATTAAAAAACATGAGAAATGGTCTTTCAAGATCTTATTAACAACCATGGTCTCTTAGAACACAAAAACTTCAAAATGTGCCTTATGGGGGTTTGATGACACCTCAGGTGCTCCTGCGCCAGCTTTTATGGAGAAGAAGTCAAAGAACTAAACCAACTTCCTGATGATTTCTTTATAAGGTCGTAATCGTTATTTATAAGGTCGTAATCGTTATGATTTTGTCTCGTAATTTTCCACGACTTGGTTGATTATTAATTGAGAATCTCCAAAGGCAGAGATTTTCTTGACCCCCATTCTCATGGCTAGCATGATTCCTAAGGATAGGGCTTTGTACTCAGTGATGTTGTTTGTGCAAAAAGAAGTCTAGTTTGAAGGTGAAGGGGATGACTTTTCCTTTGGGAGATGTCAATATTATCCCCATCCCTACCCCTGTTTTGCAACTAGCTCCGTCAAAATGTAGGTTCCATAGGCTTTGATGGTTTTGTGATTGAGATGTTTCTCCAAACTCATAAGTGGAAGTTTGCTTTTCCTCTTTTTCATCTCCTTCTTCGATGATTTCAATTGTTCCAACCAAGATATTTTTAACATCCCATTCGTTGATACACAGAATGGCTGCTAGGCCGAACGGTGCATGGGACTTGGTGGTATGTGGATCAAAGGGGAATTCCCTAAGATCATCCATTCTTTGATAGGATATGTTGTGAGTGCTTGTATTTGTTTGGACATCTTGAGCTTCCTCTTGTTTCTCTTGCATCTTTAACTTGTTTTTTTCTTCGTGTTCCTTTCTATAGACACTAAAAGGATCAGGGTCTGCTTTGACAATGGCGACCTTTCCCAGATGATGGAAGTGAATTTCTTGGAATAAAGTGGAGGTGATGGCCTTCATGGCATGAATCCAAGGTCTTCCAAGGATCATATTGTAGTTGGTTTCTTTGTTGATAACATAGAAATCCGCAGAAATGGTTTTACCCATTAGAGTGAGTGGTAGGTTGATTTTCCCAACTGTTTGGATGTCATGACTGTCGTAAATCTTTAATGTGGCAGTTTGTTGCTTGATTCATGTTTTTCTATATCCCATTCTCCGTATGAATGACATTGGCAAGAGATTGACTGTCGATCCTACGTCTACCACTACTCTTTTTATAGTGACCTCTTCGACTTGAATTTCTATGTATAGAGGTGAATCCTTTTTCTTACTTCCTTCACTTTGGGGTAGTTTGGAAACATCGAATGTAAGAGGAGGTGATTCCTCCTGTGTTGAACATCCTACTTCCAATACTTCTAGGAATGTCTTGCGGTGTGAGGGAGAGGCTCTCAACAAATTTATGACTTGTGAGAAGAGATTTTTAGTTTGATCTGTTTGTTCTTCCTCATGGATCACGAACACTTCTTGGTTTAGTTCTAGGTCATCCCACAATAATGGGTTACACTTTTTGGCCAAACTTGACATTGAAATCAACATTTTGAACTAAATCTTCACTTTCTAACACCTATAGCCACTAAACCATTAGGAATTTGAAGATGATGTGAACTAGTGATTTGTGAGATTTTGTTTGTAGATTCTAAATATATTTTAAAAAAAAAATTGGCGTTAAATTGTAACTTTTTTTGCATCTCCTTTGATAACTAGTTTTTAATAGTAAACAACATTTTTAAAAGTGATGTGTATTCTGTAGCACATAACGTTTTTTCTACAAAGGATAAAATTTTGATACTTTTGAATTTAGATTGGTAACATTGATATATAGGGAATGCATTTGGTTTTATAATGTTTTGTTGAATATTTTTTTAATTAAGTTTTGAAGTTAAACCAATTATAATTTAGACATAGGTGTATTTCGTAAAACATAACTTTTTCTGTATGTATCAAAATTCAAATTTTTTTCTTTTGTTGAAACAAGGACATCAATACCTAGGGCATAGATATTTTTCAAAAAAAAATTTCACTAATTTACTAATTTTCCATCTGTGTAGAACAGAGAACTTGATGTTCAGTGAAAAACCTACAATCACAAGAAATAAAAAATAAATATAATAATCAAATTAAATATATTTAAAATTATACTTTTTGGGAAGCTTTTAATAAGGACTACATACTTACAAAACATAAATTTTAAATGAATTCATTTGATCCCCCAAAAGGTAAATCAAAAGTGGGTTTTTATCAACATTTTGATAGGTGTAGAGGCGACTCCATTATAGGTATGGTTTAAAATTAGCGGGGTTCTATCCAAGGGGGGTTTGAATTTAAGGGGGTTTGATCAAACCCTCTTCAATTAAAATCCTTTAAAGGGAATCTTTCAAGGCTTAAATCATTATATTTTCTAAAAATATGTGATTTCAGCAAAAATCAGGATGTCCTAGAAAGTGTAACCCATTATTGTGGCAGCACCCTTCTACGTGATTGGAATTGTTTTGATTGGCCTTCCCTTTCTTAATTTGAGGTTCCTTCTCCTTTCTTTGGGATTGGAGGAGTTTGAGGAAGTTTGTTTGTTGATCTAGAGTGAGTTTGGAGATAGCTTTACTGTATCCATAACAAGTCTTTGTTTCATGATCCTTTGTCATGTGGAACCAACAATAAGTATTGGGGTTGTATGAGGGTCGGTTTGATCCTTGATTTCCTTTTTGTCACCATTTGTCATTACTAGGATTGTTTTTTACAACATTAACATCTTTCTCTTGAAGCACATTGGATGTAGTCTTCTTTGTTCCTTTGGCTATCTTAAGTTTTTCATTGGTATCATAAATTTTTCAGCCACTGTCGATGGCGGCCTGCTCAATCCTCAAAGCACTTTCTAATGCTTCCTCGTAGGATCTGTATGGCAAATTTTGAACATCTTCTCTCATGTCCTTATTAAGGGCATGTAAGAAGAGGTTGCATAGTTCTTGATGATCCATGTTCAGGGCACTAGTCAAAGAGTAGAGGACTTGCCTCCATTGAGTGACAAAGTGGGCTACGGATTCATTTGGCTCTTGTTTCATTGTGAGGAATTCTTTGATCCCTATTTTAACGAGTTTGTTTATATCAAATGCCATGACAAACTCTCTGATTAGTTGTCTGAATGAGTGGATTGAAGCTTTTGGTAAGCGATAATACCAATCCAGAGCTATGCCTTCAAGAGTTTTTGGAAAGATTTTTGCTACAACCCCATCCTAAGGGAGGAGCTCTCTTATGTCCATGGTGTAGGCTTTAATGTGGGAGTTTGGATCTCCTTCTCCTTTGAACTTCGGGAGATCTGGCAATGGTCGAGGTAGTTGTACGCTTCTTATGTTTTGATCCAAAAGTTCCTTCAAATACTCAAGATATGTTCAGAGAAAGGCACTTTGAGATTGCGGGTTTGATAACAATAACCCTGTAGGTGGGTTTTGATAACCTGTTGTCGGATTTGTTTGATTGTTTTGAACAAGAGGATTCCCATTCAGACATGTGTCATTGCTGGCATTTCATGAATAGTAGTTGAGGTAGGGGGATTTTGAGATGCCCCCTAGTCCTGTTCATGAGATTTCTGCCTTCTTTTAGGAGCATCTTGTTCTGCTTCCAAGATTCTAATTCTTTGTACTAGAGTTGCGATTAAATCTATAGAAGTAGCAGCTCTAGGTGTTTCTCCATTTCTAGGATTTTCTCTTCGATTATTTTCATGGTAATATGCTTCTTCATGTGCAACATTTTCTCTTTGCTCTTCTCACAAGGCAATCCTTAATGTCTCTTGAGGAAGACAGAGAATACATGTATTCTCTTTGATCTTGTTCATAATCAGAATCTTCGTAGTCATAACAGTTGGAGACTGGTGCATCAGGATGTGGCGGCACATACCTATCGAAGGAAGGATTTTCTGGTTCTCTTAAGGCAATATTCCTTTGATTTAAGTCAGGTTCTATCATGTTCGAGGGTACCATAGACACCACAGAACAAATGGAACGGATGATGGTGTAAGTGATAGAATTTGAAGTAGCTGAAGCGGCTATGAAGAGCAGTGAAAAAAATGTTTCAAAGCTTTTGTTAAATGTTTTGAAGCATTTGAAATGGGAACGCAAAATTACGCGTCCTAGAAGGATTTGCAATTTTACATCGGGTTCACCAAAATATGTGGTGAAGTTGACGTCGTATGTGACAATGATGATGGAAATGAGATCCACGCAATGGGAATACAAAAAGCATAACCAAGAGGCTCTACCTTTCAAGTCAGGTTCACCAAAGTATGTATGCTCAAAATCGTGACTCCAGTTGCCTAAGGTTGTCAGATTGGATTTCGGCACGCACATGGACCCTTCCCTCCTTGCCATGAGGCGATCTGCCACATCACTCTCGCTCTCGTGGAAGTAGCCAATTGAGAGGAGGTGAGACACAGTAGGGGTCTGGCTCGTTGGAGAGCTGGACTTCGCGGAGAGGGGTTAGCAAGTTCTGTGGCCTCTATTGTTGTATACTAAGTTGAATGTTTTGTTCTATTGTAGTTGTTGTTGAGATAACCCTATGACCCAAAGGGTCACTAGTTTCTCTTCTCCTGTTGGGGTTTCTTCTATTCCACCTTTGTGTGGGTAAGTGGTTTCTTTTGTTTATGTCCTCTTGTCTCTCAATGCGTTGAATGAGTTCTCGTTGTAGTTAAAGTTCTCTAGTTTCTTCTAACAATAAGAGGACAAATGGGTCTTGTTGTGGTAGATTAAATGTCTCTTATTGTTGTCATGGATTGATTTCTCAATCTCATCATGGATAGCCCTCGCCCACTCTCCTCTCACTCCCAGGCACATTCGTGAGACAAGATAGAGGTAAATTAGTGATGACCAACCTTAACTAAACTTAGGGTTTTGACCTAGGGATTATTGACATAGCGTTTGATTATGTTTTGACTTGTTTTTACCTTGTGATGTGATCAAGGGTTTGATTGAATCGTTTAATCGTGGTTACCTCGTGATGGTATCGAGGGTTTTCAAGTTTGTCTTTTCTAGGGTTTCTATATGCATGCAAAGCTAAAGTTTTTTTGTGATTTTTTAGTATTTTGGAAATGAAAGGTGCTCTTTAATCTATGAAAGGGAAATGTGAATGCAAGCTAATATGACTTTTCCTAATGCAATCTTAATCTATGTTTTTGGGTTTTTGATTGTTTTGAAGTAATCTAATCTAAAAAAGGGAAATTGCTTCTTCAAATAATCTAGATCTAGGAATATGAAAACAATTATTCTAACATGCAAGATCTAACTATCAAGGAAAAAATAAAGATTTATTGTTCCCAAGAACAAATTTGGTTTTCTAATTACTACAAATTGAGTAAAGCAATGAAGGAACCTGAAAGAAATGAAGATATGTGTGAATCCACTACCCTCAGAAATCCTTGATATTGGCAATCTCGCGTCCTTTTGAAGCAGTGGGAAGACCTCTTGACAACAAAATGACACAAAGAAGCAAAAGGAAGCTTGTTGAAGCTTGAAAGAGCTCAATGAGAGCTTTGGTTGAGCACAATGGTGTTGAATGAAGCAGTGTAACGATGCTTGGTTGAACAATGAATAAAGAAAAAGGCACCTTCGTCCTATGAGAGCATTTGAATGCCAATTTGGAGAGCAAAAATTGGCAAGAGCTATGTGCACAATGAATTTGCCTCCCTTTGTGCTTGAGGGAGGGGGTATTTATAGGTTTGAGGAATGGGATTGATTGAGAAGTTAACTCATTTGATTGATGAGTTAACAAGGATTGATTGGGGAGTTAACAAGGTTGATTACCCAATGAAGTCAGCTAACTATGGAGTGATAAATCAATAATAACTTATCACTGAAGAGGAATTGGAGTTTAGAGGATGCATGAGATTGATTGAGTTGTTAATTTTAGATCAAATGGAGCTAATTATGCATGTGTGGGTGCATGAAATAGTCAACTCCATATTGGGCATCAAAAATCATGTGAACTGGAAGAAAAACGGGTGAAAATAGAGCTAAAACGAGTGAGAAACTTGAGTTTCTTTGTGGCTGAAAACACGATAGGGTGCCCCTTTTGCCAATAGGGTCGCCCCTGGGTGACCCTAGGTCACCTGGGGGAGATCCGGTCTAGACAGGGTTTTCCAAAACAATGCAAGGTGGGAAATGGCAGAAGAGAAGAAATGGAGGGGTTCTGCCTTTGGAAATAGGCTAGACATGTGCAAGAATCCAAATCTCCACTTGCATCTGCAGGATCTCTTAGGGAAGATCTAGAAATAATAGGGGGAGATTTGGATTGGTTGAGCGGAACTGAAAACTGAAAGTGGGAGATGGATAGGGGGGACCTCTAGAAGGCTTTTGGGGGGGCAAAAGATGAAAAACATAGGGGAAAAGTGAAAAATCACCTACAAGATGCTCACAAGGCTTAGGAGCAAGGTCAAAAACTCAGAAAACGTAAATCGACAAGTGTCAGAAAAGTGTCGAAAAGTGTCAAAAATAGAGAGAGAGAGAGAGAAAATGACAAAGAGGAAACAACACAAGACAAGAAAGAAGACACGTCATCAAGAGGTTTGCTACTTAGAGGACATTATTTCATGCTTACATGTATGTGACAAGGATTAAAATCATCATAGGGGTCCTCGTGGAGGCTGTGCGTGATTTTTGTGCATACATATTTTCCCCCTCAGGGACGGTAGTCTACATAAAGGGTAGTTACCATTCCCGAACTAGGCCTTACCTTTTTTTTATTTTTTCGCAATTGTACCTACAATAACTATCATTAGTCCAACATTTAAATATATTAAAACAAATAGTGAAAACTGAAATAATGAACTTACTATGGATCATTTGAGTTCGACTAGTTGTTTGCCTTTATCAGTTTGGACTTGTAGGAATGAATGCATGCAAAATGACTCACGAAAGAGATGTGTAAAAGTAAAGAACTAATCTAAAATGCACAAATGAAACTAAGCTAAGGGCAAACAAAGTAAGTCAAATTGTGAGATCAGAGTGAAATGGCGATGGAATCGATCATGTGAGCAGTCGTTGGAAAGGTATCATCGAGGAGATCACAAAGATGGTTGCTTCTTCTTCTACTGTGGAGAATCAGATACATAAACAGTGAAAAACTCTTCTCTAAATCCTAGTTTGAATTTTGTGAAAAAACTCTTGAATTTGTCTGTTTTTGTCAATTTTCCTTGTTGCATTGTCTCTATTTTGTCATTTAGAGCAAGATAGGTTTTTCATTTTCTGAAATTGGCCAAAAAATGAAGTTTTTAGAGCAATTTTTTATCGAGGGATCTCCCTCTAGGGTCACCCCTTTTGTTAGGTAGGTCGCCCGGGGGAGATCATGTCTAACATTAGGGTCACCGAGCGGAGATCCTACAAAACAACAAGGTCGCCCAGGGGAGATCCTACAAAGCACATGGGTCGCCCAGGGGTGACCCTGTTGGGTTGATTTTGACTGAAATTTCATGTTGTTTGACACTTGTTTCACTCTGATCTAACATGTTTTGGCTACTTTATTCGCCTGTTTATTGCAATTTTGAGGGGTTATACACTTTTTTTGTGTAAGGTTTTTCTGTAGTTTTACGATTTTTAGGGATTTTTGTGAGTTTACGAGATCTAATCTAAAGTTATTTTCTGATCTTGCAGGACATCCATATCTGATGGAATGCCTACTAAGAGCTAGGATGGCTCTTATGGATGTTTGCTTTGTTGAGTAGTGAGGATCGTGCTACTTTGAGGAGGGCAGGTCTAGCTAGAGTTTGTCACGTGCCTGTTATTCATCCTGTGTTCTGTATATGCTGTGACATTCTGACCTACTAGGATGTAGACATAAACACATTCAAGTTCCCGCAGATCTCTAGAGAGTGGACCATCACTCTGTATGATGTGTATCATATACTTGGGGTTCCTATGAGAGGACATCCTTTAGTCCTTCCAGTTAGTGAGTCCTTCTAGGACAAGCCTTCTTGGGCAGATTTCATGGGGGTTAGTCACCCCAGGGATCAGATAGGAGTTCAGCTCACTTCTATGCCTCAACTTTGTATCCCACTTCTGAGGAGATTCTTGATTGGGTTGATTGCATCGAGGCTATCAGGAGACAAAGCCTTGGCTCATTTGAGATGGTGTTGGGCACCCATCATTCATGGTATCGAGGAAGGCACAGTTTATGCTTGGGGACCAGACATCTTGGCCATGGTTTACAGAGACTTCTATCATATTTTGCAGTGAGGGGCTCTAGCTATTAGCCACTCTTCTTTGGTCATGACATGGACATTTGAGCATATTAGGCCCTATTAGAAGCTCATTCTGATTCCAGATAGACATTTACTGAGAGCAACTAGGTGGATGCATGTAGGTCGCTTTGATGCTTCTTTACCCACTGTTGCTACTGTTACCGATGAGGACATGGTCTTTGATCCTTATCGTGATATGGAGGGATCATGGGCCTATGATGGTGAGGTCAGAGAGTACTATCATGGGGTATCTGAGATTTCAGATCGTAATAGTCTAGTTGAGGCCCATCGTGTTGATCATCTTTCACAACAATTTGGTGAGGACCTCCCCGAGGAGTTGCCCCCAGTGTCCACTTGCTATAGGACTGTCCAGGATGGGTGAGATTGGATAGAGGTCAGTTGTTTGTATTCCTTTGACTCTTGGAGTCTTCATTACTAGAGTTTCGAGAGGAGGAAAGAGGGGAGGGAGAGGGACTCCTTCCTGATCTCTCATTGTGGCTATGGATTCAGAGTCTACTGACGAGGACTATGTTCCAGATGATGATGATGATTCGTTAGACGAGGGCTTTCTCGAGGATGTGTAGGATGAGGGTTTTGATGATACTAACAATTCAAATGATGGTCCTAATATCCCTGAGGGTCCTCCTATTGTTCCCTGACCTCCTCATTCAGATGAGGTGATGCGACAATTTGACCTTGATTGCCAGCCTGGTGATCCATGTAAGTTTAATTTATTTGCTTTTCGTACTTTTGTCCTTTCTCTTTTCATGGGGAACTGACTTGTTTTTCTCTTTTGATTCACTCTATTAGGTAATGTCAGAGAGTGGAGGGACTTTGTTCACGAAATTAATGTTGGATTGGCTTCCCCCTCCACTAGGATGACTCGTGACCGTCTTTTAGATGATCCTAGTGTGCCCCCTGCTGCTGGGTAACACACTAATATTTTTCCTCCTATCTATCATGGATGTCAAGTGAATGCAGACATGAAGACCCAGGTTGACACCCTTAAGGGTGAGAATTAGGTACTCTGAGAGATGGCTCATCTTAGTTTTGGATGACGTGATGCTAGTATGGCAGGACCTTCACAGTCATATGCTCACAATAGAGCACCTCACTCCCATAGATCCCATGGAGTGACAAGTGGTATTCGTAGATGGAGGAGCCTACTTCTTTTGAGAGCATTTTGTCCTAGCTCTTTGATACCTTTGTATATGTAAACTTCAGATGTATTTATGAAAGTTTATCCTTTTACGGTTTTCACCTATCAGATTTGTACTCATCTCTTGTGCATGTTTGGAGGTTTGGGAACTTTTTGATTATGTGTTTGACCTTTTCAACTCTTTTAACAATGCAAGTATGACAACAATGACATGTTTTTGTAATCTTTTTATGGCTTATATATGAGATGCAGTTTACGATATGATAATGTAGGAACACAAGAAATACTGAAATGAAACATTTACTTCTACTGAATGTCATGAGATTTGACATTTGACTTTATTGCTTTGAGACTCTTTTTCTGATTTTGGCATGAATTTAATGTGGAACAAACAATGTGACTGCTCTTAAATATGATTTTTGATTCAGGGGATTGCAAGTTGTCCTAATATAAGAGACCTAATCAAGGCTGTGAGATAGGATTTTAAAAACTCAAGTGGGGAGTAGGAATGAAGATGGAGTGATTCTGATCTTAGACTTCGCTAAAGCCTAAAGATTGTTCCTTATCTAGATAAGGCATTTTGACAAGCTTTCAACTTTAGACAAGCAACAAATTTTATAGGTGTTCGCTAGACTTAGATCATAGATGGAAAGCAAGGTAGACCCGAGGTAAAGGATAAATAGGAAAGAACAAAGGTCCCTAGGTAGAAGATGATCCTAGAGATTATTAGACTCTTGGTTTTTCTTAGCTAGTGCATGTGTGTGCTTTGTACCTTTCTTTTTATTTTCTCTTTTAGAATGTCACTCTTGAGGCTTCAAGCTTAGATTGATCTCCACCCAAGAGTACAGACATTCATCAATCTTTTCTCTTTCACTCTTTTTTTTTTTGCTTTTTCACTTTTTTTTGTATTTTTTAGAATGCCTGACTTAATTTTTCTCATTTTTTTTGGATTTTGACTTTTCAAGAAATGAATGCTTTTGGAACTTTTGATATGTAGTACTTCAATCTCTCAATTCTCACTTTTCAATACTTTTATTTTAATCACTCATTTTTTTATTCACTCAAATTTTAGATTTCTTCCTTTAGAGTTTTGATCTTCCTGTCATTTTTGGCCAAGAAAGATAAGGGGCTGAGTGCCACTTAAAGTTTTTGTAATCTGGTTGGACTTCTCTAATACTAGGGAAGAATTGGGAAGGTCTACTTGCAAGCTTCCTTTGAACAATGTAGGTTTGAATACTGACTTTGTTTAGACCTAACATCTTGACTCATTGAGACTGGGATTAGCGTAAAGCTAAGAGCTAGGTTTTGATTAGAATCACTAGGAATGGAAAGGGGATAATGGCGATTGTGAAAATGGGGATTCTCTAGGTCCTGAAAGGATGACGTATATCTAGGCAACATTAGACTCCTTACTGAAAAGAAAATAGTATAAGAGTGAGTCACTGACTGTAATGCAAGATGAATAGAATGATACAGAAATGCAAGAAACAAATTGTTTTTTTTTATTTTTATGTTTTGTGATTTTTTTGTTTTTTACACATAGTATTTCTTGAGGTGAAAGGCATTGATTGTTTCACCAAATTCCTCTCCCTCCATTGTGCACAAGAGATAGGCA
Source organism: Cunninghamia lanceolata (assembly GCA_027924645.1). Taxonomy (NCBI): domain Eukaryota; kingdom Viridiplantae; phylum Streptophyta; class Pinopsida; order Cupressales; family Cupressaceae; genus Cunninghamia; species Cunninghamia lanceolata. The sequence continues at coordinate 1,854,109 of BSBN01000197.1, forward strand.
CCATTTCCAACATCTTCTTTGACCATGTAAGGACCTATCCAATTGGTTCTAAATTTTCATCCTTCACTAGCTCTTTTATCGATCAAATTGTCTATCTTGAGCACTAGATCTCCCACTTGAAAAGGTCTCGGGATAACCCTTTTGTTATAATGCCTTTTCATTCTTGCTAGATAAGAATCATGTCTTTAAACAGTTCTCAATCATGTTTCATCCATCATTTCTAATTTGGCCAATCTTACTGCTCTATATTCTTCGTTGTCCAATAATCCTTGTAATGACACTCTCAAGCTAGGCAACTCTACTTCCAATGGTAATACTGCCTCTGACCCAAAGGTGAGGGCATAAGGGGTGGTTCCAATTGGAGTCCTAATGCTCATTCTATAAGCCCATAGAGCTAGATATAACTGTAAGTGTCAATCCCTTTTAGAATCCTTTACGATTTTAACCAGTATTGACTTCAAAGTTTTGTTGGTAGCTTCTGCTTGTCCTTTTCCTTAAGGATAGTAGACTGAGGAAGAGTTATGATTGATCTAAAATCTCTCACATAACTCTCTTACTTGCAAATTTTTGAATGATGAGGCATTATCTGTTACTATCACTTGAGGGATCTCGAACTGGCCAATGATTTGATTCAATATGAATTTACAATTACGATCCCTGAGACTATAGTGAGAGGCATGGCCTCCACCCATTTTGTGAAATATTCTGTCACAGTAATGATGAACAAATGTCCATCCATTGATGGGGGAGATATATTCCCCACCAGATCTAACCCCTAGGTGGAAAAGGGCCAAGGGGTAACGATCAGTTGTAAATGTCTTGTTCGTGTGTGGTGAACATGAGCGTAAGCCTGACATTTCGAACACCGCTTTATGAATTTAATTGCATCTCCTTATAGACATGGCCAGAAGTATCCCATCTTATGTATTTTCCTTGTTGTGGCGTGACCACCAAAGTGTACTCCACATATTCCGCTATGACACTCCTCTAAGATTTTTCATGCTTCTTCCTTGTCGACACATCAAAACAACATTCCATCTAGGGCCCTTTGATAGAGCACATCGTCTACTAAAATGTATCTTACAGTGAGGACATGTAACCATCTTTTTCCCAAAGGGGTCATGTTTTCCAGGTAAGTCTTATTTGTGAGATAGTTTACAATATCTCTATACCAATATGAGGCTACATACTTCTCGAGATCAACCACACAAATCTCTTCATTAGGGAAATCTTCATTCATGGGTTCCTCTTAGGGAACTGGATTGTCTGCTAACCATCTACTATTATCTGTCCTTTGACTACCTTTTGATTGACATAAGTTAGTTTAAACTCACTCAAAATAGTTATGAATCAACCAACTCTTCTTGAGAGCATGGGCTGATTTAAGAAAGTTCTCAGTTGCTTGGATCATACCATGACTTTAGTTTCTTGATTTAACATGTAGTTTTGTAGTCTTCAGGTCACGAAAACTATGGCTAGACATTCTTTTTCAGCTTGGGTATAGTTCCTCTCATATTCTAGAAAGGTTTGACTTATGAAATATATGGCTCTTTCTCTTCCACCTTCATCTTCTTAAGCTAGCATGCATGCTATCAAGATATCAGTTGTTTTGAAGGATAAGATGAAGGGCTTGTCATGTTTTGGTGGCATCAGTGTGGGCAAGGCTAGTAGGAATTTATTCACCTACTCAAATGTGTTTTGACAATCTACCGTCCAAGCAATGCCAACTTGTTTTTTTAATAACTGATTGATTGGATGAATTTTGAAAGTCATGTCTAGTATGAATCATCTGATTTTGCCTAATTGTCCTAAGAAGGATCTTACTATTGTCTCACTCGTCATTAGGGTTGCATTTAAGACTAATTTGACCTTGGCTAGGTCGACGTCTATCCCTCTTCGTGAGACAATGAATCCCAACAACTTTCCTGTCGTGACTCCGAAAACACACTTTTCAAGATTCAACCTTACTTTATACTCTCAAAGTCTATTGAAGATTTTGTGAAGGTCCTCCACATGTCTTGACCTTTGTTCTGACTTGGCTAGAAGATCTTCAACATAAGTTTCAACTATCTTGTGTATATAATTGTGGAAGACGTGTATCATTGCTCTTTGGTAGGTTGCTCCTGCATTTTTCAACCCAAATGGCATGACTATGTAATAGAAAGTTCCCCAAGGGGTAGTGAATGTTGTTTTCTTTTGGTCAACTTTTGCAATTTTGATCTGGTTATATCTTGAAAATCCATCCATGAGAGAGAGAATCTCGTATCCTGCCGTTGAATTGACAATTTGATCGATGGATGGTAAAGGAAAATCATCTTTTGGGCAAGTTTGATTGATGTCTCTAAAATCGAGGCATATCCAAATTTTTCCATTCTTCTTCAGAACTGGGACAATGTTTGACACCCAATTTGAATAGTCCACTGGTTTGATGAAGCCAACATTTAACAATTTTTTTAGTTCTTCCTTCACCATTTCAGCCACTTGTGGCTTTATGGGCCTTGGTTTTTGTTTTACGAGTTCTGCATCTGGTTTTGTCACTAAATTGTGTACCACCACTTTTAGATCTAATCCTGGCATGTCTAAATATGCCCACATGAATATGTCAGAATATTTGATGAAGAATTCCGTATACTCCTCCAGTTCTTCATCATTTAGTTCTCCTCCTAGTTTTAACATTCGAGGTTTTTCGGGTGTTCCAACATTGATGTTGATTGTATCCCTAATTAGGGACGGGTGTCCTTCCTTAAACTTCTGAGGAGCAGGTGGTAAATCTGAGTTTGCTTCAATCTGTAGGATTTCTTTCTCGTTCTCAAAATAGTCCTCTAGGTGAGGGAGGAGCATGTATCCTTTTTTGTGTACTCTTGGAAGTCCATCGTAAGCATGTAGATATTCCAGGATAGCTTTGTCATTCTCAGTGTAGTCTCGGTTTGGTCTCTCTTCTTGATCCATTATGTAATTCAATATATTTGGTAATTCTTCACTTTCCAACAATGGCTCTCCGCGTATTGACACAATATATTCTAAATTTTGTAATTGAGCATGTGGTGAAAATAATGAGGCTGACGTGGCCATTGAGTCTGCCACTTGATTTTCTTCTCTGGGTATGGCTTTTATGGAGAAGAAATCAAAGAACTGAACCAACTTCCTGATGGTTTCTTTATAAGGTCGTAATTGTTCTGATTTTGTCTCATAATTTTTCGTGACTTGGTTGATTATTAATTGAGAATATCCAAAGGCAGAGATTTTCTTGACCCCCATTCTCATAGCTAGCATGATTCCTATGGATAGGGCTTCATACTCAGTGATGTTGTTTGTGCAAAAGAAGTCTAGTCAGAAGGTGAAGGGGAGGACTTTTCCTTCAAGAGATGTCAATATTATCCCTGTCCCTACCTTTGTTTTGCAACTAGCTCTGTCAAAATGTAGGGTCCATAGGCTTTGATGGTTTTGTGATTGAGATGTTTCTCCAAACTCATAAGTGGAAGTTCACTTTTCCTCTTTTTCATCTCCTTCTTCGATGATTTCAATTGTTCCAACCAAGATATTTGATACATGGAAAGGCTGCTAGGCCGAACGGTGCATGGGACTTGGTGGTATGTGGATCAAAGGGGAATTCCATAAGATCATCCATTCTTTGATAGGATATGTTGTGAGTGCTTGTATTTGTTTGGACATCTTGAGCTTCCTCCTTTTGTTTCTCTTGCGTCTTTAACTTCTTGTCTTTTTCTTCCCGTTCCTTTCTATAGACACTAAAAGGATCAGGGTCTGCTTTGACGATGGTGACCTTTCCCAGATGATGGAAGTAAATTTCTTGGAATAAAGTGGAGGTGATGGCCTTCATGGCATGAATCTAAGGTCTTCCAAGGATCATATTGTAGTTGGTTTCTTTGTTGATAACATAGAAATCCACAGAAATGGTTTTACCCATCAGAGTGAGTGGTAGGTTGATTTTCCCAACTGTTTGGATGTCATGACTATTATAAATACTTAATGTGGCAGTTTGTTACTTGATTCCTTTTTTTCTATATCCCATTCTCTGTAGGAATGACATTGCCAAGAGATTGACTGTCGATCCTTCATCTACCACTACTCTTTTTATAGTGACCTCTTCGACTTGAATTTCTATGTATAGAGGTGAATCCTTTTTCTTACTTCCTTCACTTTGGGGTAGTTCAGAAACATTGAATGTAAGAGGAGGTGATTCCCCCTGTGTCGAACATCCTACTTCCATTACCTCTAGGAATGTCTTGTGGTGTGAGGGAGAGGCTCTCAACAAATTTATGACTTGTGAAAAGACATTTTCAGTTTGATCTGTTTGTTCTTCCTCATGGATCACGAACACTTCTTGGTTTAGTTCTACGTGCTTGGAATTGTTTTGATTGGCCTTCCCTTTCTCAATTTGAGGTTCCTTCTCCTTTCTTTGGGATTGGAGGAGTTTAAGGAAGTTTTTTTGTTGATCCGGAGTGAGTTTGGAGATAGCTTTATTGTATCCATAACAAGTCTTTGTTTCATGACCCTTTGTCCCGTGGAACCAACAATAAGTATTGGGGTCATATGAGGGTCGGTTTGATCCTTGATTTCCTTTTTGTCATCATTTTTCATTACTAGGATTGTGTTTTATGACATTAACATCTTTCTCTTGAGGCACATTAGATGTAGTCTTCTATGTTCCTTTGGGTATCTTAAATTTTCCATTGGTATCATAAATTTTTCAGCCACTGTCAATGGCGGCCTGGTCAATCCTCAAAGCACTTTCTAATGCTTCCTTGTAGGATCTGTATGGCAATTTTTGAACATCTTCTCTCATGTCCTTATTAAGGGCATGTAAGAAGAGGTTGCATAGTTCTTGATGATCTATGTTCAGGGCACTAGTCGAAGAGTAGAGGACTTGCCTCCATCAAGTGACAAAGTGGGCTATGGATTCATTTGGCTCTTGTTTCATTGTGAGGAATTCTCTGATCCCTTTTTAAATGAGTTTGTTCATGTCAAATGCCATGACAAACTCTATGATTAGTTGTCTGAATGAGTGGATTGAAGCTTCTAGTAAGCGATAATACCAATCTAGAGCTATGCCTTCAAGAGATTTTGGAAAGATTTTTGCTACAACTCCATCCCAAGAGATGAGCTCTCTTATGGCCGTGGTTTAGGCTTTAATGTGGGAGTTTAGATCTCCTTCTCCTTTGAACTTCGGGAGATCTGGCAATGGTCGAGGTAGTTACACGCTTCTTATGTTTTGATCCAAAGGTTCCTTCAAATACTCAAGATATGTTCTGAGAAAGGCACTTTGAGATTGTGGGGTTGATAGCAATAACCCTGTAGGTGGGTTTTGATAACCTGTTGTCAGATTTATTTGATTGTTTTGAACAAGAGGATTCCCATTCAGACATGTGTCGTTGTTGGCGTTTTGTGAATAGTAGTTGAGGTAGGGGGGATTTTGAGATGCCCCCTGGTCCTATTCATGAGATTTCTACCTTCTTTCAGGGGCAGCTTGTTCTACTTCCAAGATTCTAATTCTTTGTACTAGAGTTGCGATTAAATCTACAAGAGTAGCAGCTCTGGGTGTTTCTTCATTTCTAGGATTTTCTTTTCAAGTATTTTCATGGCGAGATTCTTCTTTGCGTGCAACATTTTCTCTTTTCTCTTCTCACAAGGTAATCCTTAATGCCTCTTGACCATCTTTGGCTTCTTGCAAGTGTTTTTCTAATCATTTAACTTCCTCATCAAGATGAGTACTTGATGTGCTTGTAGAAGGTTGATCGGGTCGATGTATTTCTGACCTTATCCTTCTAGCTTTATGTAGCGCATTTGGTATGGCCAGATCATTTTCCCAAGCCAAAGAATGCCTGGATTCTCTTTGATCTTATTCATAATTGGAATCTTCATAGTGATAACAGTTGGTGACTAGTGCATCAGGATGTGGCGGCACATACCTATCAAAGGAAGGAGTTTCTGGTTCTCTTGAGAGAATATTCCCTAGATTAAAGTCAGGTTCTCTCATGTTCAGGCATGTCATAGACACCACATAACAAATGGAATGGATGATGGTGTAAGTGATAGAAGCTAAAGCAGCTGAAGTGGCTATGAAGAGCAGTGAAAACAATGTTTCAAAGCTTTTGTTAAATGTTTTGAAGTGTTTGAAATGGGATTGCAAAATTACTCATCCTAGAAGGATTTGCAATTTCATGTCGGGTTCACCAAAATATGTTGTGAAGTTGATGTCGTATGTGACAATGATGATGGAAATGAGATCCACGCAATGGGAACGCAAAAAGAATAACCAAGAGGCTCTGCCTTTTCATGTCAGGTTCACCAAAATATGTACGCTTAAAATCATGTCCAGTTGCCTGGGGCTGTCGAGTCATATTTCGACACACACACGGACCCGTCCCTCCTTGCCACGAGGTGATCCATCACGTCACTCTCGCTCTCATGGAAGTAGCCAATTGAGAGGAAGAGAGACACGGAGGGGGTCTGGCTCATTGGAGAGCCTTTGTTGTTGTGTGCTAAGTTGAATGTTTCGTTTGATTGTAGTTGTTGTTGAGATAACCCTATGACCTGAAGGGTCACTAGTTTCTCTTCTCCTGTTGGGGTTTCTTTTATTCCTCCTTTGTGTTGGTAAGCGGTTTCTTTCGATTATGTCCTCTTGTCTCTCAATGCGTTGAAAGAGCTCTCATTGTATTTGGAGTTCTCTAGTTTCTTCTAACAATAAGAGGACAAATGGGTCTTGTTGTGGTAGAGTAAATGTCTCTTGTTGTTTTCATGGATTGATTTCTTCAATCTTGTCACAAATAGTCCTCACCCATTCTCCTCTAATTCCTAGGCACATTCGTGAGACAAGATAGAGGTAAATGTGAGATGACCAACCTTACTAAACTTAGGGTTTTGACCTAGGGTTGGGTTATGTTTTGACTTGTTTTTACCTTGTGATGTGATCAAGGGTTTTATTGAATCATTTAATCGTGGTTACCTCATGATGGTATTGAGGGTTTGCAAGTTTGTCTTTTCTAGGGTTTCTATATGCATGCAAAGCTAAATGATATGCAAACATTTTTATGTGCTTTTTTAGTATTTTGGAAATGAAAGGTGCTCTTTAATCTATAAAAGGGAAATATGAATGCAAGCTAATATGACTTTTCCTAATGCAATCTTAATCTATGTTTTTGGGTTTTCGATTGTTTTGAAGTAATCTAATCTAAAAAAGGGAAATTGCTTCTTCAAATAATCTAGAACTAGGAATATGAAAATAATTATTCTAACATGCAAGATCTAACTATCAAGGAAAAAGCAAGGATTTACTATTCCCAAGAGCAAATTTGGTTTTCTAATTACTATGAATTGAATAAAGTAATGAAGGACCCTGAAAGAAATGAAGATTTGTGTGACTCCACTACCCTCAGAAATCCTTGATATTGGCAACCTCGAGTCCTTTTGAAGTAGCGGAAAGACCTCTTGACGACAAAACAACACAAAGAAGCAAAAGGAATCTTATTGAAGCTTGAAAGAGCTCAATGAGAGCTTTGGTTGAGCACAATGGCATTGAATGAAGTAGTGTAATGATGCTTAGTTGAACAATGAATAAAGAAAAAGGCACCTTCATCCTATGAGAGCATTTGAATGCTAATTTGGAGAGCAAAAAATGGCAAGAGCTGTGTGCACAATGAATTTGCCTCCCTTTGTGCTTGAGGTAGAGGGTATTTATAGGTTTGAGGAATGGGATTGATTAAGAAGTTAAAACTCATTTGATTGATGAGTTAACAAGGATTGATTGGGGAGTTAATAAGGTTGATTACCCAATTAACTTAGCTAACCATGGAGTGATAAATCGATAATAGCTTATCACTGAAGAGGAATTAGAGTTGAGGATGCATGAGATTGATTGAGTTGTTAATTTTAGATCAAATGGAGCTAATTATGCATGTGTGGGTGCATGAAATAGTCAACTCCATAATAGGCATCAAAAATCATGTAAACTAGAAGAAAAATGGGTGAAAATGGAGCTAAAATGAGTGAGAAACTCGAGTTTTTCCATGGCTAAAAATGCAACAGAGTCACCCCTTTTGCCTGTAGGATCACCTGGGAGATCTGGGCTGGACAGGGTTTTCTGGAACAATGCAAGGTGGGAAATGGCAGAAGAGAAGAAATGGAGGGGTTCTACCTTCGGAAATAGGTTAGTCATGTGCAAGAATCCAAATCTCTACTTGCATCTGCAGGATCTCCCGGGGAAGATCTAGAAATAATAGGGGGAAATTTTGATTGGTTGAGCAGAACTAAAAATTGAAAGTGGGAGATGGATAGAGGGGACCTCTAGAAGGCTTCTAGGGGGTACAGAGGATGAAAAACATAGGGGAAAGGTGAAAAATCACCTACAAGATGCTCACAAGGCTTAGGAGCAAGGTCGAAAGCTCACAAAATGTAAATCGAAAAGTGTCGCAAAAGTGTCAAAAAGCATTGAAAACAGAGAGAGAGAGAGAGAGAGAGAGAGAGAGAGCACAAGACAAGAAAGAAGACACGTCATCAAGAGGTTTGCTGCTTAGAGGACATTATTTCACGCTTACATGTACATGACAAGGATTAAAATCATCATAGGGGTCCTCTTGGAGGCTGTGCGTGATTTTTGTGCTTACAGTACCCAAAGATAATCCTTCTTATGAAAGGGTAATGTTTAAATCATGGGTTTATGACTCTATTTCTATGGTAGTATTTTTCTTGGATTGGATAGTGATAAGTTAGCAGATAAAACCCTCCTTGAAATGGTACATAACATATACGTTGGTAAAGAAACTATTATATATAATTATTTTAGCACATTTCACTATCCATGCATGCACAATTACTATTAATTAAAGAAATATTTTTAAATAACTTGAGATTCATGTTGTACTTGTACTATTTATTTCTATAGTGGTATTATCACTAGTTTATGGATACCAAGCTTGAGATTGAGACCTATTCTACTATTTATACAAAACATGCTTGCACTAGTATGTGAATGGTCCCATAAGAAAGGATATATGGTAATGGAAATAATTACAATCATTTTGTGAACTAGTTTTTCACCCCAATTTATGAATCAATTACAAAAACTCCAACGCCTAGAGTTTTGATGACTTGAACAAATTTCACTAAACTAGAAAAGAAAATTAGTTTGGTTGACAGGTACTTGATGGAAGAATATACATCCTAAGATTTTATGTATTAGGGGTAAACCCCCATAGAATTTACAAACACATGATAAAGAGTTTTTCTTTGGAATATGTAAGGCAAATAAATGTTATAGATCAAATTTATTTTGTTTGTCAACAAGAGAAATCCTTATGTCCTTCATTGTATTTTTCTTGAGGAGGGTTCACCTTCAAGATAAAAGAATTTACTATTTCACATCTAATTTTAGAGTCTTTGAATTTTTGTGTTGACTCTCTATGGTAGAATGACCCATATGGGGTGATAAAAGCAAAGCTAGTGGCAATGAAGAACTCTGCAAATAAAATTCAATGTGAAAATAAACCCTTGTTGGAAAGATTAAAAACAAGGACTCTTGGGATGAGGCCCTCAAGTCAATGGAAGAAATAACTAATGAGAAAGGAAATACTATTGAATAGTTGTCTACTAAAATTTTATGTCTCCATCCATAAAGGAGACATAACATTTTTATAAAACTATTAATTCATCTTCATTAAAAACATACTAGTGGCTCTAGAGAAATTAATTGAAGATGTTGGTTGGACAAGGTCAAAAATAATTTCCTTTTGGAATATGAGGAAACAATTGGGCCCTTTAAAAATAGATTCAATTATGATGATATCCTAAGAGATAAAGAGTTTAACATCTTGTGCAACTAAGAACATTCCCTTAGGAAAAGCATATTTTGAATATAATTGTGATGATGTTGAGGATGAAGAATTAAATTTCTCACAAGGAACAATCTACCACTAAAACCTTAGAAGAAACATATAATAAAGAGGCTATAAACCAAAAAATGGGTTGTATAGGTGCTAGTTTGAGTGCAAAAGGACAAGGCATTTGGAAAGATGTAGATGTAGAAACAAAGAAGTTGTCTAGAAATTTGAGGCATTGGAGGTAGTGGTGGTATAGTTTAATTTCATGTGCCTTCAAATACTCAATATAAGATATAGTCACATGGATTTTTAAATCCTTAGTCTTAGTTACAATTTTGAGTTTCAAGTGGTACTAGTAGTCGTGGTAGTGGTAGTGGTGTTGGTGGCAGAAATAATGGTAGTAATGGTGGTGGTGTTGGTAATAGTAGTTGTTAGCTATTGCAACACCTACAACAAAATATGTCAATACAAGAAGGTACAAACCATAAAGCCCATGAGAAGAAATAAAAGTATAGATGCTATTACTATTGTATTGTTGCAAGTATGTGCCTAACCGATGTTGTCATTGATATCAACATATCTGTGTTGTCATTGGTGTCAACTGTACTCTTATCTTGTTATGAGTAAGATGCTTTATATTTTCCTATGCAAGTGTTGAAGATAATAATTAAGTGATCCTGTTGCTGAGGATATTGAGAAAATAAGCTCCTCCGGTGGAATCAGTAAGTTGCAAATGGAAACAGTGTATTGCAGAGTATCTTTGTTTACAGAAGAATAGTCCAACAATTTGCTCTGCATTTCCTGTAGAATGAATATCCTTGTCTGCAAATGGGAAGTTATTTAGAGGCATATCTAAAGATGCTATTTTCCAAGTTTGAGCCTCCGATATGAAGATTTGAGTGAGTTATGTTCACCAGAGTGAAAACTACTTTTTTTGTGTATTCAGTGGTGACAGGGAGAAAGTATTTTGCTTCATATTCCTCTGCATTGAAGTTTCATAGTCTACGGTTTTGGAATCAAGTTGGTAATGATGTTAAGTTCCTTCAACTTCAATGGTTCATGGTTTGGTGATCCGCAAGCCATCTTTTTCTTATGATAGTAGATGGAAGTGTTGTTTATGTTGCAAATATGTGCCTAAGCGGTGTTGTCATTGATGTCAACATATCCTTGTTGCCATTGGTGTCAGCTGTATCCTATTTTGTTGCCTGTATAGAAGACTGGATTGTTGAGGATATTGAGAAAATTAATGAGGATCAATGTATGTGGACCATATGGCTAAGTCAAACCAGTTAAGTTTTGAAGGGTTCGCGTGAAGATTTGAAGAAGCCATGACCATCTGAGTAGATCCAATTTTGTAGTATCCAAAAGAGACAGAGTGATAGGAAAGAGATCTGGATTGTTCCAGATATGTCAAATGATGATCTGTAGATTTGGAGGCATGTTTGGGAAGTCAGTGTGTATCATCCATTCAAGTGGTTCATGGTTTGGAGGTCTGCAAGCAATCTTTCTAATGTGGCAGTCATGGTAGACAGTGTTCTTGAGGTTCCAGAGGAAGATGCAAGTGATTCTGATGATTTGGAGGAGTGCAGATGTTTTTGTTGAATTCAATGTGCTTGTGGAGGTCTCTGGATCATGTGACTACTATGTTGGAGGTCAGCATTGAAGTTTGAGCTTGTTAAAGAAGATTTCCTTCTTGGTGTTGTTATTCTTTCCAGTCTTGGCCAACTGAATGATTCAAGCATGTTGTGGATGATCTAAAAGCAATTCTATGAAGCATGGCGTGTTGATCAAGGAAGATTTGAGTCCCAGTTATGTTTGGCCGACAACTTAGTGATTCGCAATAAGTCAGATGTTTGTAGTGCCAACCTTGATGTTCATTCCAAGGTTGATGAAGCGTATAAATACTTGTTGATGAGTTGTGGAAAATCATCCTTGTGCGAAAATAATAAAATCCAAAGAAAGGATCAAAGGCAGAGCAGAGCAGAGGAGAAGCAAAAGAATAAGAGATGTTTAGATGAAGAGCTAGAGAAGAAGTATTTGGAGCAGAGCAGAAGTTTTGTGAGCTTTCTAAGGAACTAAACCAGGCATAAAGAAGATGCTATTTCATAGTTCATTCTTTCTGTATTAATCATAAATTCTATAGGCAGTGAGCCTCTCTTGAGCAGTGAGCTCTGGGCAGTGGGCCCAAAGGCATGTGCCTTCCCTTTCTTCTAAGTACTTTTAATAGGGTACGAATCTTGTTGGCTAACCCCCACCATGGTTTTCCCTTAACCGAGTTTCCACGTAAAAAATTCTGGTGTTATGTTTGCTCAATTTATTTCTACTCTTGTGTTATTGATTCATGCTTTAATTTTTATGTGATTGAAAGTTGTCAAAGAAGATTAAAAGCATAAAAGATTAATATTTGTGGGACAACTGATTCACCCCCCCTCTCAATTGTTCGGACTAATTCCAACAATTGATATCAGAGCCAAGTTCCTCTAAAAGAAGCTCAATCTCCCGAGGAGATCCAAGATGTCAACTTACAAGAAGGATAGTCCGAGATTTGATGGAACAAATTACTCTGTTTGGAAGAGTCGCATGGAGTGTCATTTGCAATGCATGGGTGATGCTTATTGGGCGATAACCAATGATGAGTATAAACCTCCGGAGAAAGGTCCTTCAACTCTAGATAAAATCAAAGATGCTAAAAATAACCTTCGAGCTAAAGAAGCCTTGTTGAGTGCCCTGACTGATTCAGAAATGACAAATGTCTTTGGACTAAAAATTGCTCATGAAATCTAGAAGAAGTTGGAGAATCTTTATGAAGGTGATGAACATGTCAAATGTGCCAAGCTACAAAGTCCGAGAGGAAAATTTGAAAATCTAAGGATGAGTGAAGATGAAAACATCACAATCTACATGCAAAAGATAAATGAACTTGTGTGTGGTATCAAGTGTGCTGGTGGAACTTTGGAAGAATCAGATATTGCGGCAAAAGTGCTCAGATCTTTACTTGATTCATACAAACATAAGGTTGTTTCTATAGAGGAGATCAAGACTATCTCAAAAGTTACAAGAGATCAGCTGGTTGGCAAAATTTCAGCTTTTGAATTAAGTGAGTTTGTTGATTCTCTTCCTAAGTCTGAATCTGCTTTTAAGGCCAGTGTATATGGAAAACAAAGATATGATCCAGGTGAAAGCTCTTCTGCAAGATCAAACAGATTCGCTAAGGCAAGGAAGGATCTTGAAAATGATGAAATTGAGTCTACAGAACTTGAAGCTCTTATTGCCAAAAGAATGCCAAGAGGATCCGGTAAGTATGAAGGAAAGTTGCCATTCAAATGTTTTTCTTGTAATAAGATTGATCATTTTGCCTCAAGATGTCTGGAGAAATTTTTGAAGCCAAACCCTAACAAATATAAAGGTCAGAAGAAATGTTACTATGTCCAAGAAGCTGGAGAAGAAGGAGTCACAGATGATGAATCTGATCATGGAGGTGCCACTGAAGATGATTAGGTGTTCATTGCTATCAAAGAAGAAGATCCAATGTCTATTGAATCTGTTAGCTGTGCAAATGTGGAAAGTGCCTTGGCTACTCAAGTTGTTGAAAAGGATGAATGGGTGATTGATAGTGGATGTTCTCATCATATGACTGGTGATAAAAGTAAGTTTATAAACTTTGAAAAATATGAAGGTTGAATTGTAAAATTTGGAGACAACTCAGCTGGTAGAATCTGTGGTAGAGGATCCATCTCTTTTGATGGTAAGAATAACACAAATGATGTTCTGTATGTGGAAGGGCTGAAGCATAATCTTCTCAGTGTTGGATAGTTGGTTGACAAGGGTTATGATCTTCGATTCAAGGATGGCAAATGCAGAATCTTGGAAAGCTCCGGAACTGAAATTGCATCCGGTACACAAACTAGAGGTAACATCTTTCAATTAAGTAGTTCTGGTAAAAGTTGTTTGATTGCATAAACAGATCATAGTTGGTTGTGGCATAGGAGAATGTGTCGTGAATTTTGACAACATTATCAAGATAAGTTCTACTCATGCTGTGAGAGATCTTCCAAGACTTGTAAAACCTAATAGCATGTGTAGAGAATGTCAATTGGGTAAATAGAACAAAACATCATTCAAAAATAAAGAATAATTTTCAAGTGGGTGACTGGAACTTGTGCATACTGATCTATGTGGTCCTGCTAGAATTAGGAGTGTGCAAGGAGATAAATATTTTATGTTGCTGGTTGATGATTACTCCCAGATGATGTGGGTAACTTTCTTAAAAGAAAAAATAGAAGCTCTTGACAACTTTAAAGTGTTCAAAGTTATGGTGGAAAATGAGATTGGTGTGAAGATAAAGTGTCTGAGATCTGACAGAGGTGGAGAATTTACCTCCAGTGAGTTTGATACATTCTATGAAAAGCATGAAATAAAAATACATTTATCTGCTCCTAGGACTCCTCAACAAAATGGAGTTGTGGAAAGAAAGAACCAAACCATTCAAAAAGTTGCCAAGACCATGATGATGGAAACAAATGTTCCACAAGTTTATTGGAGAGAAGCTATAAGTACTACTGTCTACACTCTTAACCGGGTGCAACTATGGTTTGGTCATTCTCCTACTGTAAGATATTTTAGAGTTTTTGGTAGTAAATGCTATATCAAAAGAGATGAGGATCTAGGCAAGTTTGAAGCAAGAAGTGATGAAGGAATTTTTCTTGGTTACTCTACTCAAAGCAAAGCATACTGGTGCTTTAACAAGAGGTTGAAAAAGATTGTTGAAAGTGCTAATGTCAGAGTTGATGAGAGAAAAGGAGGACATTCCAGGTCTTGTGGATATGATTTAGATGATCAAGATGAAAATCCAAGTCAAGAAAGGCAAGTGCAAACTCAGATTCAGATCCAGATTGATCTGGAAAATCCAGTAATTCAAGAAGATAGTGCAGAAGTTGAGGAACAAGCTCAAGAAACAGAAGCTCAAGCAATTCTCAAAACTCCCAGGTATATAAGGATGAATCATCCTGAAGATCAAATCATAGGAGATAGAAATAAAGGTGTTTGAACTAGGAGAAGTATTGTTGAAGATCAAGAATAGATTTGTTTGATTTCAAAGATTGAACCAAAATCAGTAAGTGAAGCCTGCAATGATGAAAACTAGGTAAAAGCAATGGAGGAAGAACTAATGCAAATTGAAAAGAATCACACTTGGGATCTTGTTTCTAGACCTAAGGACAAAAATGTGATTGGAACTAAATGGGTCTTCTAGAATAAACTAGATGAAGATGGTGAAGTTGTAAGAAATAAATCAAGGTTGGTATGCAAAGGATATTCTCAAGTGGAAGGAATTGATTTTGAAGAAACTTTTGCTCCGGTGGCAAGAATAGAGGCAGTTAAATTGTTTCTTGCTTTTGCTACTTATAAAGATTTCAAAGTCTATCAGATGGATGTCAAGTCAGCATTTCTAAATGGAGAGTTAGAAGAAGTTTACATTGAGCAACCGGAAGGATTTCAGTTGTCTGATCAGAGAGACATGGTCTGTAGATTAAGGAAAGCATTGTATGGACTCAAACAAGCCCCAGGAGCCTGGTATGCAAGATTAAATAAGTATTTGCTAAAGCTAGCTTATAGCAAAGCACTGCTGACAGTAATCTCTACTTCAAGATTGATCATGAGAATATTCTAATTGTTGAGGTATTTGTTGATGATATCATTTTTGGTGGAAATGAGAGCATGTACAAAAAATTTGCTGATCAGATGCAAAGTGAATTTGAGATGTCCATGTTTAGTGAGATGAATTTATTCTTAGGTCTACAAATCACTCAGTCAGATAAAGGTATCTTTATATCTCAGTCTAAGTATGTGAAAGAATTGTTGAAGAAGTTTGGAATGGAAGATTCAAAGCCAGTAGGTACACCTATGGTAACCGGATGTAAGTTGAGTAAAGATGATGACTCCCCTAAGGCAAATCATAAAAGGTATAGATCAATGATTGGAGGACTGCTCTATCTGACTCAGACCAAACTTGATATCATGAATGCAGTTGGGCTTGTTGCTAGATTCCAAGCTGATCCTAAAGAATCCCATGTTGTAGCAGTCAAAAGAATCTTCAAATATCTCAAAGGAACACTTGATTATGGATTGTGGTATCCAAAATACAATGACTTCACTTTTCATGCATATACAAATGTTGATTGGGTAGGAGATGTGGATGATAGGAAAAGTTCTAGTGGTGGTGCATTCTTCTTGGAAAGAAGATTAGTTTCTTCACTGAGCAAAAAGCAGGAGGAATATCTCTATCTATAGCAGAGGCAGAGTATATAGCAGCAGAAAAAAATTACACTCAAGCTCTGTGGATGAAGCAAATGTTGAAGGACATCAGAATTGTGTTTGAGGAGCCTGTCACAATCTTCTATGATAATTCAAGTGCAATAAGTATCTCAAAGAATCCAGTGTTGCACTCAAAGACAAAGCATATATCCATTAAATTTTATTTGTTGAGAGATAAGGTAAATGAGAATGAAGTCAAGTTGGAGTTTGTGTCTTCAAAGGATCATATTGTAGATATTTTCACTAAGCCTCTTCCCAAGGATACTTTTGAGTATCTCAGAGAGAAGTTGGGGGTCATTACCCCTCCTAATCAAAATTCAGATGCACTAGAGTGATTCGGTCTGGTGAAATTCACAGTCACATCTTGTGATCCGGATTGATGTCAAGGAGGCACTACTCAGGGGGAGTAGTCTGCATATAATTTTTGAGTTTGGTTTGAAACAAAAATAAGGAGAAAAGACTGCAAATATGTGCCCTTTGCCATTGATGTCAAAGGGGGGGAGAAGTTCATGTAAAAAACTAGTTGCTGATGAAAGGGGGGGCAGTGAAGAAAGTGATTGCAAAAGTGTTAAGAGAAAGCAGGAGAAGGTCTTGTCTTGATGGTCAAATCAAATTTTCACATCATATGTTGCCATCAATGACAAAGGGGGAGATTGTTGCAAATATGTGCCTAAGCAGTGTTGCCATTGATGTCAACATATCCTTGTTGCCATTGGTGTCAACTGTATCCTATTTTGCTACCTGTATAGAAGACTAGATTGTTGAGGATATTGAGAAAATTAATGAGGATCAATGTATGCAGACCATATGGTTGAGTAGAGGACTATCTAAAGAAGCTCCA
Organism: Cunninghamia lanceolata; assembly: GCA_027924645.1. NCBI lineage: Eukaryota > Viridiplantae > Streptophyta > Pinopsida > Cupressales > Cupressaceae > Cunninghamia > Cunninghamia lanceolata. The sequence continues at coordinate 1,871,095 of BSBN01000197.1, forward strand.
GTTAAGTTTTGAAGGGTTCACATGAAGATTTGAAGAAGCCATGGCCATCTGAGTAGAACCAGTTTTGCAATATCTAGAAGAGACAGAGTGACAGGAAAGAGATCCGGATTGTTCCAGATATGTCAAATGATGATCTACAGATCTAGAGGAATGTTTGGGAAGTCAGTGTGTATCATCCATTCAAGTGGCTCATGATTTGGAGGTCTGCAAGCAATCTTTCTAATGTGACAGTCATGGCAGACAGTGTTCTTGAGGTTCCGGAGGAAGATGCAAGTGATTCTGATGATTTGGAGGAGTGTAGATGTTTTTTTTGAATTCAATGTGCTTGTGGAGGTCTATGGATCATGTGACTGCTATGTTGGAGGTGTATACTAAAAATTTGGATTAGCTGAAATGATGAAACAAATGCATACATTACCAAACCCAAACCTTCAATACATCTCGAATGATATGTGCAAGATGACAGCTTGATCGATACCTATAAGATGATGGATGCAATATGAAGAAAGATGCAAGAGGGAGATGGAAATGGATGTAAGAGAGAGATTGATGGCAATGGTTGGATGTTAGTTGCTCAAGATTTTGGCAGCATAACGGTATGAAATTAGATTGCATCCCCCTAAATGACTTAGAGGAGGCTAGGTTTATAGGAAAGACCTAGTTAGAATGGATGGACAAGATCAATTAGGGTTTAGATGATATGGATGGCTAGGATTGATTAGGTTTCCAGCTTGTACCTCAAGAAATTGTAGTCATGTGACAAGTGTGCGTAGGAGAATGAAAGGAATCTAATTCAAATATTTTATTTGAATTAGCTTGCACATGTGAGTTGTATTAAATGCGAGATGTACTACCCCACATGAGACAAAAGGAAAGTGGACAAGTGTTAGGTTTGTGGTGAGAGGAATCTAATTTAAATAAAAGATTGTTTAAATTAGTTTGACATGTGAAGGGATTAAGTGGAAGATAAGACATGTGACATGTGTCACAATGTGATGAGAGGTGAGGGAATAATTCAAATTTTTAATTTGAATTATGTGAGACATGTGATTAGGGAATTAAATAAAGTGTGTTTATTTAATTAATTAGGAATGTGATTAAGTTGGACAAATGGGATGGGGGATTAATTAAATAAATGTGATATATTTAATTAATTGGCTAAGTGATTATGATAGGATTAGGAGTGGGGTAAGTGGGATTTGTGAGTAGGATGAGATTGGATGACCTAGGACCTAGGGTAAAACACACAAGGTCATGTCGACAAGGTGTTATGTCGAGACATGGACATTTTTTAGTGTCTACATTTGCCCCTCTTTGAGATGATGTTGCGAGATGATAAGATTTATGTCGAGTAACATCATTTCAAAGAAGTTAAGGAAACAAATAGAGGAAAAGGATAGGATGGAATAGAGGAAAAGGATAGGATGATGATGCCCCCTCAAGAGGATAGGCGGGTTGGACAAACACGGGTATGCTCTCGAAATGAAAGAAATGGCAAAAGATAAAGGAATGGATAGAAGAAGGGGAAGGATGTGTTATGTTGCAATGAAAGTGAGCAACCATGATGTTTGATATAGCACGAGACGTTATGCACCAAGGTATAAGAACCAAGGTGATGATGTGTCTCATGCCCCAGCATAATACAACCTTGTCTAGATACAAGATATGAACATTAGCTAGGTTGGATTCGGATGTGATACAAATGCAAGATAAAATGATAACACACACACAAGCAAGCAAAAAAGCAAGCACAAATGATACAAAAACAAACAAGGTATTGCCCTTGTCAAGCTATAAACCAATGATTGATTGATTGATGATAGTGTTGTCATTGTAGGGAACAATATATCCCTAGATCAACACAAGGATGTGGGAATGATATATCCCATTGATGGTGATGATGATTGATTGATTGATAATGTTGTCATTGCAGGGAATGATATATCCCTAGATCAACACAAGGATGTGGGAATGATATATCCCATTGATGATGATGATGATTGATTGATTGATTTGGTTTACAACAAGATTAGGATCAAGACCATTGATGTGATTGGATAATTTGACTTGACTGATTGACTTGATTGGTATGGATTAATGATGACTTGCATTTGGATCATTGCTTGGATTTGGTTTGATTAATTTGATGAATGGAAGAAGTGATTGGATGAATGATTTAGAATGATATGAAGAATTGATTGAAAGAAGTGATTTGATGATTGGAAGATTTGATGTGATGATTGGATTTGATTGGAAGAATGTGATTTTGATGATTTGACATGGAATGGTTTTATTTCTTGGATTTTGTTGGATTTTTATTTTTTTTGGGATTGAAATATTTTGATTTTTTTGGATTTTTTGGGAATATTTGATTTTTTTGGTGTTTTTGGGAATATTTTGATTTTTTGGAAATATTTGATATCTTTTGGGTTTTTGAAATTTTTGATTTTTTTGGATTCTTTGGGAATATTTGATATTTTTGGTTTTTTGGGATATTTTGATTTTTTGTATTTTTGAAATATTTTGATTTTTTTGTATTTTCTGAAATATTTCAATTTTTTTGTCTTTTTGGAATATTTTAATTTTTTTGTGTTTTGTATTTTTGAACGTCAATGGATTTAAAATTTGAGTAGCTTGTATGCTAGATACCAATGACAAGGGGAACCAAGTCTAGGTGCAAGGGAATGAATGGGATTGGACAAAAGGATGGATGAAAGGATCATGATAAATGGATAGAATAAAAGGATAGGCTATGGAATGGAATGGATGTATGTGTAGAAGAGCAAGGATGTGATCTCCAAGGACTATGTTGCATAGGAATAACATGCCCCAGTCTAGGTAATAGACTTAGGATTTTCAGGACAATGCTTAAGGCAATAGGATAATAGGATTTGACATGACAAAGCTTATGAATTGGATGATAGGGTTCATTTGGAAAGGATGAGGTATGCCAAGGGATATCCAAAACACTTGTCAACAGTTGCCCCCAATCTTTGTCAAGATCAAAAGAGGAAGGGAGGATGAATGGATGCAATGTAATAGATATGTATATGGAAATGGTATGATAGTTTGGAAAATGATGAGACAAGGTGCCCTCAAGTGTAAGTGACATAGAAGATCAACCTACACATGACGCCTGTTTACCTAGTTTTCATCATGGTACTTATCCAAGGTGTCTGCTTACTAGGTTTTCACCATTGGACAAAAGGATTTCTCTTTACTTTTTTTTTATTTTTTTCTTTTTATTTTTTTTCTTTTTCTTTTTTGAATTTTTATTTTATTTTTACTACTTTGAATTTTGAATGGGAAAAAGGGGAGGATATGGATGGGTGGGACTCAAGTGTCTAGTTCTATGTAATGTTATAGTCCCATTAGAGAAGGATGTCATCACAAATGGACCATGTTAAGTCATTATGCTCAAGATGTTGGTAGGGTGATTGCGTGAAAGTGAGATGGATAAGGTAGATAGTGGATTATGACGTGGATTATGGAGGGATCAAAAGTGGATTATGATGTGGATTATAATGGACTTATGCAAAAGCATGGACCATAGGAAGGTGATGGGAAAGATATGTAGGATAATGAGTGAATGATGGAGTGATGGAGGTATGGAAAGGAATCATGACCAACAGCTGCACACACCATGTTAAACATGGAAGCTTTTGATTGGATGGTGGTGTAGGAAGCAATGGTGATGTTTGCTTAGGAGATGGATGATTTAGGACTTGTGGAACCCACATGGACTTAGTATTTTTGTGATTTTTGCTTTTCATGTGGGATGTTTGAAATGTTTGAATGGAATGGCATTTTTGAATGGAGGGGGATGGTTGGGATTTTTGAGAAGTGGATGCCTCATTTGACTTGATTGATTTTTGTTTAGGGACCCAAACCATTTTGCTTTTAGACTTTTCTTTTGGAGGTATGGGTTTGGATAACTCTTTCGATATACTTTTCTTTGACTTTTTGCATTGATACCCTAAGGCATGAGGATCTTTAGGATTTTTGACTTTATAAGTAGAGGCATCCAAATGTTTATTTTGGAATCCCATGGGGTTGGTGGAATGGGTGAAAACTTCATGTTTAGACGATGTGTGTATTTGTTGGCCATGATTAGGATATTTAGGGTATTTATGAATGATTGGGTAAGGGGGCGTTGGTAGCAATGGTGGCAAAGTGGATGGAGGGATATTTGGAGTTGGAAGTAATGGAGGTAAATTTGATGGTGGAAGGTGTATGGTCACATGCTTTTGACACTTGTAGGATGAGGGAGGTGGAATGGAAACGTATGTTTTAGGAATATGATGGGGTTTATGATGGAAGGAAGTGGATTTAGGAAGTATGGAGGAAGTACCAACATCATTAGATTGTTGACCTTGAGGTGTGTATCCAAGGCCAAATGAGCGAGGAGGGACCTTGACATGGATTGGCTCCAAAATGCCTTGTTCATGTAGGCTTAAACCTTTGCCTTGGTAGTTCATGTTTTGGAGCATGCGAATGACTATAGGACTAGGTGTAGTTTGGGAACTAGACTTGAGCTTGTTATTGGATGGAGAAGGTAAAGTGGATAATGGTTGTTGTTGTCCTAGGGAAGAACACTTGTGAATGAAAGCAGATAGGCCAAGTGGTTATGGTGGTGGATTTGGAATGGAATCAATGGTGGATGTGGAAGGAACATTAGGATCTCGATTATCTTTATGCTCATTGGTTTGATCTTCTACGCTTACTTGGAAGGCATACATCTCATCATGACAAGTGGAAGTTGGTGTCTCATGGATAGGAGTCGGTTGAGGATTGGTAGGAGAAAGTGGGATATCTTGCTCATGGGTGTTTATGGAAGGAAGGATAGGTGGAATGATAACCTCTTAATCATGGATTCCATAAATGTTGGCTAAGAGGATCATCATGTTTTTCATGATCATAGATAGAACCTTGATCACAAATGTGAGCATAAATAGGATTAATTGGTCTATGGATGGAATAAACTTGCTCATAAATAGGGTCATGATCATAAATAATACCTTGATCATATACAAGATGTAGTTCATGAATGGGTGGAACTTAGATATGTTTTGATCTTGATTTAGTTGAGGGCTTGATGTTTCCACATGTGTTTGATTATACTCTTGATATACCTCTTGATTTTCTTGCAAGAAAAGGGATGACTCTTGGATGTGTTCTTGGTCAACAATGTTAGGGCACGATGGCTCTTGATGTGGACTTATGAAAGGAGACTCTTTAATAAGCTTGATGGCTTGTAGATCACATGATGGATTTGGATGACTAGACAAGGTGTTGGGAGGTTCATTGATAGGGTCATGAGTGGATGTTGGATCACATGGTGGGGTTAAGATAGGACAAGTAGGCTCATGAGGTGGTACTTGAGTGGATGATGATGGAGAAATCTTATAAGATGCTTTCTCTAGATTGGTTTTCCCTTGTCAAAGGTCATTAGGTATTGCATAGGTGGATTTAGGTCTATCAAGGGTGCTTCTTGTGAGGACACTTGGTTTGCTTGTAGATGGGTTTGATGATGAGGTGGCATGATAGGGTTTGTAGGTGAAAGGTTTGGTGAGGTGGATTGTTGTGGAGTTTGGTTGATGTTATAAATTTGTTGAGAAAGTAATTGTGATATGAAGGCAATGGAGTTAGGATCATTGGATGGTATGCTTATGGAATCACTTTTGTTTGTAATGTTGTTAGGAATAGTGAGGGTGATTCATGGTATGGATGTGGCGGCGTTAGTGTTTGTGGGATTAGTGGAAGGTGGAGTGGCCCCAAGTCGAATGAGATGATCCATAAACCTAGTAGGATCCGATTCAAGGACTCTGTGTGCTAGATCCATACGGTGGGTATCTTGCATGAAATCAATAACCTCTTGATCAAGTGTGGGTGTTGCATTGGGTGATGGTGGAGTTTGAAGTGAGTTAAAGGTGGCATGGATTTGATATGTAGGTGATTGAATGTTGGATCGTTGATATTGGCCTAGGACTTGATGTTGTGGTGACACAGGTTCTTCTTCCTTTCTATATAACCACCTAAGTTGACTAAGTTGATTAAGCATTCTTTTGGTGCCATAAGGATCATTCTCATAGGATTTGTTTAGAAATGTCATGTTCATGTTTACAAGTGGTAAGTGTGGAGAATTGATTGGCTAGGTAGAATGATGATGTGTAATGGCCAGAAATGATTAGGGTTTTACTTGAATGATGAGGACTATGGTGATGATGATTAGGATGTCAAAGATGACTAGGATGATGAGATTGGATGACTTGAAGGAATTAGGATGAATGATGGTGGAATTATTAGGTTAGATGACTAGGATGATTTAGGATAATGGTAAGGGTGATGTGGGATAACAAGGTGGGATGACTTGGATTGATGTGATTAGGATGAATGGATTGGGATGAAAGTGGTTTAAATGAGAAAGGTAGGTGATGATGTGGAGTGATTGGGATTAAATTTCAAGACCTTAGGATGATTTGATTTGTTTTGTTTTTTATTAGATGGCTCTCTATGCTTAAGATAGACTAATGATCTCAAGTAAGAGGGTTGATTGTATTGATTCTCTATACTTAAGGTAGACTAATGACATTTAAGTAATAGAGGGTTGATTGGATTGATTTAATTGGATGACTTACTTAAGATAGACTAATGATCTCAAGCAAGTTTGGATAACGGTTGATGATGATCAACTAAGGTCTTGATTTTTTGATTGGGTTGATTTGGATTTGGATTGGGATGAAAGTAGTTGGGATGCGATTTGGCTTGGAATGATTGGATGATGTGTAATGACTAGGATGATGGCTAGGATGATTAGGATGATGTTGATGTGATGGGATGATGACTTGGATATGATTAGGGTTTGATATGGAATGTTTAGGGATGATTAGGATGATGATTAGGATGATATTGATTTGTTGATGTAGAATGAGGAGGATATGATTAGGATTAGATAAGAATGAATTAGATGTGATTAGGATGATGATTAGAATGAAGGGAGTTTGATTAGAATGAGGTTGATGATGTGTAATGATGACTTAGATAAGATTAGGGTTTTGTTTAGGATGGAGGTGAGTTAAAATGAATTGATGAATTGGGGGATTAGGATTAGATGATGCGGATGAGGTGGTCTAAGATATGTGTTATGACAAGTTGGTTGAAGATGATGATGTGGCAATTGTTTATTGGAAGATTGTTTTAGGGCAATATTAAACACAAGATTTCACAAGCAAATGGATGAACACACACACCAAACAAGATGATGAATTTGCCTTTCAAGGTTTAAATGTTATGATTAAGCACACACTTGAAGACACAACAAAAAGCCTAATGTCTAGTTTGAAATAGGGTATGGTCAATTAGGTTTTGGGCTATGTTTACAAGAGGTTGACTAGGAATTTGAAAGTGAAATCCTGCCACATAGCCGGGAGAAAGGGGTAACCCACCCTTCACCTTCACTTCCCAAAGGTATAAAGTTCTTTGGGGCTTAGCCAAGAGTGACAAGATTCCAACTCCTAATGAGGGTGTCTTTCTATTCAGCCTCGATTGAGGTCATCCCTTGGAGTGGTGTGTCTCCAAGTAGGCCTCCTAAGAAGGGTAAACAAAAGCAAACCAAGTGAGGTGTTTTTGATCTCCAAGATCACCTTGCGGTGTGGGGAGAGAGCATACACACGCACACTTGATTCACACTCGCACTTGTAAATTAACCATTAGAAAATGAAATGTGTGGTCAAATAGTTCAAGCACTGGTTATTTTTAGACCCAAATCCAAATGTGATGGAAGACACTTGTTGATTTTATGCCCACTTTTTGATGTGTGATTGCAAACAAGTTCGATTTAAGCCCAAAATCCAAATGTGTGATCAAACAAGATTAAAGATGAAAGATTAGAATGAATGCACCTAGATTGTTTTCTCTGTCCAAGCTACTGTGTATGTTGATCCTGATGTTGTTCCAGCCCTGTAAGGTCACCTGCAAGCCACAAAATCAAAAAAGAAACAAGTAAACTAGCCAAGAGGACCGTTATGCGAAAAAGATGAAATCTGATGAAAAATGATGAAAATGAACTAATACAGCAAAATAAGTTGCATAAACAGATTCTTAAGGAAATTCTATGCAATTTTTTAAAAAATTTGCTGAAAACTGATAAAAAATGCTCAAGATATGCTCGATTGAAGTTTAAAAACAAGTTTGACTTTGACTGATAAAAAAGCTAGTAAAATGATATAGTCACCTAATACAATTTACACTATTGCAAATTTTGTTCTCCCGGCTTTCCAACGAGTCCAATTTTGCACAATTTTGACCTATTTTGACCAAGTTATGACAAAATGAAAAAAAATGCCCCCTTATGGCATGTAGGAGATAATATATAACCCTAATTGTTTGATGTTGATTGCTAATGGTTCTGATTGTTTGGTCACATGCTAAATGTTTTGGCTTTGGCAGTTTAGGCTTTGAGGTGGCAGTTTGGGCTCAAATAGTCTCCTGGTCAGCCATGTGACCAGGAGGTAAGTGATGGCAAAAATTAAAAAAAGAGAAATGTTAAAGGGGTTTGATGGCTCCTTCTCCCCGATCAATAACATAAGCACAAAACTTAAGGTGACTAAGCACTGTCTAAACACCCGCAGATTGACTAACGTGACCAGAGGGAAATGGAAACAGTTGGTGGCTAGACCTGGATCCACATGTGGCAAGGGACTGTTTAAAGACAACAACCAAACTATTTCAACTAAAGCAAATGTAGAGACGACAAGGCAAACAAGAGGGTGGCGACCTATAGTTTATAAGGCAGTGAATGCAGTTTGTAAGGTGGCAACAAAAAATGGTGGTGGCGACAAAAGCTTTGAACAGTGGTTTGGGTTTAAAAGCCATGTTGATTAAGCATAGAAATGGTGGCGACTTCAATTGATGAACCGTCTGTTGCTCTTGCTCTCTTAGGCTACAAACCTCAGTTTCCTCAACGCCTTCACTTGAAAGGCTGGTGTTGGGGACAACTTGATGTCTATGAAGCAGTAGATCGGTGGCAGAAGACTTTGAGAGATCAGGGGCAACACCAATGACACAGTCAACAGTTTAAGAGATCAGTGGCAATGAAAATACAAGCAAAGATAGGAAGAGATCAAAGGTAGCACAGCGATGGACTGGGAGGTAATTGCAAATAGGAAGAGTGGTGACTAGAATTTATAGATTGAGCGAGAGTCGATGAGATCTGGTGGTATCGTCTAGAAAACAAAACAGCGACTAGGTGATCGTGGGCAGCAGAAATACAGATAACAAAGGTGTTTAGGGTTTTAAGACCAGTGACCATGAACCTTAAAGTGGCAACTGAGATTTGGATGCTTAGGGTTTGAGCACATTTGACCTGCAACTATGTAAATCACAAATCTAAAACCTACAACCCGGTTGATAAGCCTACAAACATAATGTTAAAATCTGCAATGTAAACCTCAAAACCTACGATACCAAAGTCAAACATAGAAACCGGATTCATCAACCATCTCCCCTCCGCAGCAGCCGTACGGGTCAATATGGTACGACCCTGTGACAGGGGCTAAAACCAAAAAAAATTTAAATTTTTTCTACCAACGAAATATATCAAATTTTATGTTGATTTTCGTTTCTCAGGCCTCTTGGACGCAACCGTGAGGTCTGTTTGAGCTCTAGAGGCCTCCTGCAACATGTCACTTGCAAAACTCAAACAAAAAATGTTACAACCTTGCAAATTTGATCACAAAAAACCTGCAAAAACGAGGGTTACAACCGCAAGCGTGCCAAAATGTATACTAATAATTTGGATTAGCTGAAATGATGAAACAAATGCATACATTACCAAACCCAAACCTTCAATACACCTCAAATGATATGCGTAAGATGACGGCTTGATCAATACCTGTAAGATGATGGATGTAATATGAAGAAAGATGCAAGAGGGAGATGGAAATGGATGCAAGAGAGAGATTGATGGATATGGTTGGATGTTGGTTGCTCAGGATTTTGGCAGTATAATAGTATGAAATTAGATTGCATCCCCCTAAATGACTTAGAGGAGGCTAGGTTTATAGGAAAGACCTAGTTAGAATGGATGGACAAGATCGATTAGGGTTTAGATGATATGGATGGCTAGGATTGATTAGGTTTCCTTGCACCTCAAGAAATCATAGTCATGTGACAAGTGTATGAAGGAGAATGAAAGGAATCTAATTCAAATATTTTATTTGAATTAGCTTGCACATGTGAGTTGTATTAAATGCGAGATGTACTACCCCACATGAGACAAAAGGAAAGTGGACAAGTGTTTGGTTTGTGGTGAGAGGAATCTAATTTAAATAAAAGATTATTTAAATTAGTTTGACATGTGAAGGGATTAAGTGGAAGATAAGACATGTGACATGTGTCACAATGTGATGAGAGGTGAGGGAATAATTCAAATTTTTAATTTGAATTATGTGAGACATGTGATTAGGAAATTAAATAAAGTGTGTTTATTTAATTAATTAGGAATGTGATTAAGTTGGACAAATGGGATGGGGGATTAATTAAATAAATATGATTTATTTAATTAATTGGCTAAGTGATTATTATAGGATTAGGAGTGGGGTAAGTGGGATTTGTGAGTAGGATGAGGTTGGATGACCTAGGACCTAGGGAAAAACACACAAGGTCATGTCGACAAGGTGTTATGTCGAGACATGGACATTTTTCAGTGTCTACAAGAGGTCTGCATTAAAGTTTGAGCTTGTCAAAGAAGATTTCCTTCTTGGTGTTGCTATTCTTTCCAGTCTTGGCTGATCGGATGCTTCAAGCATGTTGCAGATGATCTAAAAGCAATTCTATGAAGCGTGGTGTGTTGATCAAGGAAGATTTGAGTCCCAATTATGTTTGGCTGACAACTTAGTGATTCACAGTAAGTCAGATGTTTGTAGTGCTGACCTTGATGTTCATTGCAAGGTTGATGAAGCGTATAAATACTTGTTGATGAGTTGTGGAAAATCATCCTTGTGCGAAAATAATAAAATCCAAAGAAAGGATCAAAGGCAGAGCAGAGAAGATAAGAAGCAGAAGAATAAGAGATGTTTAGATGAAGAGCTAGAGAAGAAGTATTTGGAGCAGAGCAGAAGTTTTGTGAGCTTTCTAAGGAACTGAACCAGGCATAAAGAAGATGCTATTTCACAGTTCATTCTTTCTGTATTAATCATAAATTCTATAGGCAGTGAGCCTCTCTTGAGCAATGAGCTCTGGGTAGTGAGCCCGAAGGCATGTGCCTTCCCTTTCTTCTAAGTACTTTTAACAAGGTACGAATCTTGTGGGTTAACCCCCACCGTGGTTTTCCCTTAACCGAGTTTCCATGTAAAATATTCTAGTGTTATATGTGCTCAATTTATTTCTACTCTTGTGTTATTAATTCATAGTTTAATGTTTATGTGATTGAAAGTTGTCAAAGAAGATTAAAAGTAGAAAAGATTAATATTGTGGGACAACTAAGTCACCCCCCCTCTTAGTTGTCTGGACTAATTCCAACACTTTATATGCTCTAGTTTGAAAAATCTTCTTAGCAGAGTAGTTAGAAGTTGTGGGGTTGTTCTTGATGATTTCAATGTGCTTATGGATGTCTCCTGATTGTGTTCCTACCTTTGGATTGGTCCACATAAAGAAACTTGGATCGTAGATGAAGACTGTTCCTGAAAGTCTTAATGTGAACACAAGTCTTGGTCAACCTGGTTGCTTTCACTATTTGCGAAGATGCATTAAAGATAGTAGTAGCGTGTTGTGACGTGGAAGCTTGTATTTGAGTCCTAGCTAAGGCGTAGTGTGATCTGTAGACATCTTTACATCTTTCCCTAGGCAAATTTTGTATTAGGTCCATACCTATTTCTATGTATGTTTGTAATGCTGACCTTGGAGATTGTTCTAATGGTTGATGCATGTAATGTCGACCTTGATGTACATTCCAAGGTTTATGAATTGTATAAATACATGTAATGAAGTTGTGAAAAAGATGTCCTTGTGCAAAAATGCAAAGATAAGTGAGAAGTGTAAGAAGAGAAGAGCAGAAAGAAAGTATTGCACTTCAATGAAACTGAACTCAGGCATGGATTAGATGTCATCAAATCAATTCACATAATCCTAGCAGTCAGCTGATCTTTGCAGTGAGCATTTTTGGGCAGTGAGCCTCTATTTTTTGGTATTGTTATAACATATATACTTTGTGGGATAACACCCATTGTGGTTTTTCTTTTATAGGGTTTTCTACGTAAAAATCTGGTGTCTCATGTGTTGATTATGTTATTGTGTTGAGCTTCTTATTTCATGCTTTCATGGTTAACTCTAAATAATAGTAAATAAGTGTTTGATGTGTTGATATTGACAAGTGTTTAGAGTTTTTAGGGACAACTAATTCACCCCCCTCTCAGTTGTCCGGTGCATTTCAACAATTGGTATCAAAGCAAGGTTCCTCAGAAGAATGCTTAACAGCTTGAGGTAGATCCAGGATGGCACGCAAGGATGAATCGTCTCTAATTTGTTTCCTATGTGGTGAAATTGGTCACTACTCATTCAAATGTCCAACAAATAAACTAAGGAATAATGATGAAAAATGTAAGACCAAATTGTCCAAGAGATCATTTTATATTGTTGAAGAAGATGAAGATGATGACTGTTTGTCAAAAGATGTCAAATGCAATAATGAAAAATTTTCTGATCCAGAGTGGTGGTGCCTACATAAGCAATCAGGTTTTAAGCATTTAAATATGCAGGCCCCTTCCCAAGAATCCAAAAAAAATTCTGACACTTTTGGCCTCTGCAGTTGAAAAAATACAAAAAATCAGTTAAGGTGCAGGTGTCTTTGTATATACAAGGGTGTTTGTATATACATGCAGGTAAAATATGCATTGGCGGGCTTGCAAAATCCAAATCGGCCTTTGAAAAGTAAGTTAGATGCATTTCTGAATGCATATCAGGCTTAGAATGTGCATATACAAAGGGGGAATCTTTCACAGATTCCTGGGAATATTCCCTGTTTGTATATCGGGTTGCATGTATATTTGGTTTGTATGTTCAGACATACAATGGTTAGATGCAGTGAAAAAAGATACATCGGCTGAGATACATGTGTAGGGCCCGTAGGTATATACAAACAAGTTTGTATATTCAGCATGTAGAAGTGATGCAAAGTTGTATGTTTGCCAATATACAAGGGTCCACCTCATATGCAAAGTGAACAGTGCAATGTACAAAGTGATCTTGTATGTTCCGCAACATACAAAGCAAAAAAGATACAATTGGTAGGGCCCGCGACATGCAAGGTGAACAGTGCAGTGGAGGTGCACTCAGTGGGGCCCGCGGGTATATGCAAGTGGAGTTGTAGATGTTCAACATAGAAAGGGAATATGCATATCAAATATTCCAGTAAGATTCCCTGTTTGTAGTATGTTAGGGAGGTTTGTATGTTTGCCTTTGTATTTTCAACATACAAACAAAATATACATTCACGAGATGCAAGCCGGACTCCAGGATGTTTCAAATTTGCCTTATGATGTGGCGAGATCCGTAGTTTGCATGTATGTTGGGTTTGTAGATGCAACATACAACCCAATATACAAAGAGGTGACATACAACCCAGACGCAATGGAGGAGTGAAATATAGTGAATAAGTATTTGAGGTCCGTGGGTTGTATAAGGTGCTTGTATATGCCGATATACAAGCTGATGTGCGATGAAAGGGATACAAGCCAGATTTGAACCAATTCTCAAATTGTTCTATAAAATTTGAGGTCCAACTTGTATACAAAGTGCTTGTATATGGTTTTGCATGTACAAAGTGATAAGTGCAAGAAAGAAGATGCAAGGTGGACCTGATTGAAAACTCCAATTTGCTCTATAATAGCTTGGGGTCTGCCTTGTATGTTGAACTGTTGTATGTATATGCATCTTGCATATACAAAGATTTAAAAAGGGAATTTGTATATGCATATGTTTATGCATATACAAGGGCGAAAAGGGCAAAATAAGGATTGGAAAGGTCAGCGATAGAGGAGCAAAGTGCCTACATGCAACATTTTCATTGGTTCTTGACTTTTTAGCATATTTTGAGCCATGGATCTCATGCCATAGGAGATGATCAACGGCCATATTTTGAACCTGCAGCGAAGGTTTTTTCCTGTGTATTTGCAATCATTTTTGAGCCAGAAAACAACAGATGCATCCGCTGCTACATTTCAAAGGGGCCTGTGGGTAGGTGAGGCAATAATGGTAGACTTGCAGAGGATGATCGATGGAGTTGACAAGTCAACCACCCGATTGATGAAGAAAATCCCTGGGCGGTAGTGCAAATCCCGAGCCCACCTGCTCTCTTCCTCTGCTTCCTGGCTGCATTCAATTTTGAGTGCCATTTCTCACGATGCATTGTATCAGGCAATTTTTGAGTTAACCGTTGTAATTTTGGCTGAGTACACAGTTTTGCTATAAAATGCAAACTGTGTCACTCATATTTGGTTGTTGAAGACTTGGGCATTTTTTGTGTAAATAATGAAAACAAAGCATTTCCTAGCTATTGTATCTCTTTTTGGAGTTTATGAGCTGCATTTCGAATGTATTTTGCACATTCTTTTCATTTTCATGTCAATTTTATATGAGAAATGCTTATTTGCATGTGTTTTAGTTGTCTGTCTCCATTTGTTGTATGCATTTCCTTCTTCTGAATCTGGTTGCTAAGGGTTACTTGGATTCTAGGGTATAGTTTTCTGTACCACATGCTTGATCTTTTGACTTCCATTCAAGGAGTGGATTAAATTATTTTAGGTCAATCATGGAGAAGTATGTATGTCAGCCAGGATATCTATAAGTATGGGCAGCTAAAATACCCATTCTTGGGTGGTATTTGTAAGGTGAATACCAGCTTTGACCCCCTGAAACTTGAATGCAGTTGCAAACCGTTCACCTGTATACGTCTATTTGACTCCTTGCCCTGAGATAGGCACTGGTCTGCTCTTGTTTAGTACTTATGATCCAAAAACCCCCTGTCTTGCATCCAAACCATCAAACCAACCATTCCATAATTTCAATTTGTTAGTTGTAGGAGTAGGATTAGGAACCCCCTGCATACTCTCATCCATAACCAGACACATGTCCAAAAACATTGCCAACCTTGTGATTTGTCACACAAATCTTGGTCCACACATGAGAGTATTCTGCCTGTCATTATAAAGCTAAATCATTCTTCCATTTGGGTGAGTCAAGTTACATCATTAGCTATAGGGATACCCCCCTTGGTGTGGCAGAACTAGAAGTGAAGGGGAGGTAGCTCATGCAACCTCCTGTATTAGTTGGCTGAATTTGCCTACGCATTAGAACTGGCAAACCCACTGCTGATTCGATTACCAACACAGAGGAAAGTACAAATAGTAAAGATTGGTTATTGATAGTAGATGTTCAAATCATATGACTGGTGACAAAAGCAAGTTTATTCATTTTGAGAAGCATAATGAAGGATTAGTCAAATTTGGAGATGACTATACTGCTAAGATATGTGGAAAAGGATCAATTAGTCTTGATGGAAAACAACACACTAATGATGTTCTTTATGTTGAAAACCTAAAGTAAAATCTCTTGAGTGTTGGACAGTTATGCAGAGAAGGTTACAGTTTTATATTTTAGAATGATGCCTTTGAAATCAGAAAGAAGTCTGGAGCTGTGATAACTCATGGAAAAAGGGTAGAAGGAAATGTTTACAATCTTAGAGAAGGTAATGTTATCTACTCCATGAGCCAGAACAATGAAAGTTGGTTGTGGCATAGAAGATTTTCTCATATCAATCTTGAGGATCTAGTGAGATTAAGCTCTACTCAAGTTGTGAAAGATCTGCCAGATACTATACTCTCTAACAATATAATATGCAAGATGTGTCAAGCTGAAAAGCATACCAAAGGAAGCCTACAAGGTGAAAAAAAATCCTCAACTGAATTGATGGAACTGATTCATACAAATCTTTGTGGTCCCACAAAAGTGAAAAGTCTCTATGATGATAGGTACTTTATGTTATTTATTGATGATTACTCTAAAATGACTTGGGTGAGTTTCCTTAAAGAAAAATCAAAAGCTCTAGATGAATTTAAAGCTTTCAAAACAATGGTTGAAAATGAGTTGAATGTGAAAGTCAAATGTCTGAAGACTGACAAAGGAGAAGAGTTCATCTCTGATAAATTCAATATGTTCTGTGAGACTCATGGGATAAAAAGACAACTATTTAAAGAGAATAGAATGATGGAAACAATGAGTGGGACTGTTCAAGAAGCTGCTAAGACAATGATTAAGGAAGCGGACCTACTAGAAGTTTATTGGAAAGAAGCCTTGCATATTGTTGTTTACAATCTAAATGGAATTCAAGTCAAAGGTAATGATACAAAAACTCCCTATGAATTGTGGTATGGAAAAATTCCTACAGTGAAATATTTTAAAGTTTTTGGGAGCAAATGCTATATTAGAAGGGAAGAAGCACTAGACAAATGTGATGTTGAATATGATGAAGAGATTTTCCTTGGATACTCTACTAAGAGTAAGGCCTATCAGTGTTACAATAAGAAATTGAAAAAGATCATTGAAAGTGCAAATGTTAATGTTGAAGAAGAAGAGACTGAACAAAAGGAATTGTAGACAAAAGGTCACAAATCTACTGAAAAACAAACAAATTTGTGCTTGATTGCCGATATTGAATCCAAATCAATAACTGAAGCCTGCAACACAGTGAAAACTCCTGAAGATAAATATTTGTCCACTAAAAGTGAAGGGTCCAAGAATATTCTTGAAAACCTTGAGAGATCTGAAGATGAAAGTATGAACTTGAAGGGAAACTTAATAGAAGTAAATGAATACATCAAAGAGCTAAGTAAGCAAATCAAAGAGCTCAAGCAAAGACTTAAAGAGAATAATGAAGAAGTAAGGTTAGCAAATGAAGTGAAAGCAAAAATTGAGGTATGTCTAAAAATAAAAGATAAAGATTGCATAAATCTTGAAGAAGTTGTGGATCTGAAAATAGATCTGAAACACTCATGGGCTAAATGAGACAAACTCAGTGAGAGTGTTGCCAAATTGAATAGGCACATGGCTATGGCAAGTCAGGGGAAAGAGGATGTGATCTCTAAGATAAGTGAAAGTTCCAGAGAAAATCAAGGAGAGAATGTTGAAGACAAGAAGGACAAAGGCAAACAGACTCAGATTCAAAGGAATAGATCAAGAAGACCACCAGTCAAACAACCAAATGCACAAAGGTATCCTTCTTTCAATGACTATTGCTTCAAATTTAATAAGTTTGGTCATAGAGCTACTCAATGTAGGAGTAGAATGAATCAAAATATTTTATCCTTCTCTGGTCAATATTTCAATTGCAAAATAATTGGTCACATAGCAAGTGAATGCAATAGTATGACGAGGAATGGTTTCAGTAATATAAGGAACACTCATTCCTTTAATGGAAAGTGTTTTGCATGCAATAGATCTAGGCATATGGCTGACCAATGCAGATGAAGAATGAATCTGATCAATAGAATGAATCCGGGATAGAGGAATGTGGTATGCTACAATTGCAACAAATTCAGACATGTTACAAAAATTTGCAGATACAAGAATGAGCAAAGAGACTATCCTATAGAGCAAAGAGAAAATAAAGGTAAGAACAAGATTGATCTAGTAGAAGTCAAGAAGGAGATGAGCAAAATTTGGACTAAGAAGGATGTAAATAAAATTATAAATGGATTTGCACCAACCTTTGGTGCAGAGATCTCTGGGAAGTGAATTGGGAGCCCTGGCTTAGGGAGAGCTTATATTGAAAACCTTTTTCTCCCCTGCCAAAGGATTGATGTTGATGACTCAGCATGAAGTGACTGTGATTGTGAAGGATAAAAGTGCTTATACAGATGTTGATTGGGCCAGAGATGATGATAGAAAGAGTACTAATGGAGGTGATTTTTTTTGGGTAATAGATTAGTTTCATGGCTGAGCAAGAAGCAAGATTCAATCTCCTTGTCAACTGCAGAAGCAGAGTATATTGCACTAGCATGTTGTTGTACTCAAGTGTTATGGATGAGGTAGACTTTGAAGGACATAAGAGTTGTGTATGAAGATCCAGTTGCAAGAACTTCTGTGACAATACAAGTGCTATAAACATTTCAAAGAATCTGGTGATGCACTCAAGAACAAAGCATATATCTATAAGGTATCATTTTTTGAGAGAGGAAGTGACAGAGAATGAAGTCAAGATGGAATATGTGTCTACCAAGGATCAAATTGTAGATATTTTTACTAAGCCTCTGCCTAAGGATACTTTTGAGTATCTCAAGGAAAAGTTAGGGGTTATTACCTCTCCTGCTCTGAATGAAGATGCATGAGAATGCATCAATCCAGAGGTGCTCAAAGTCTCACTCTTTAATCTGGATTGATGTTTTGAGAGCTACCTCTCAAGGGGAGTAGCTAGATGTTACTCCAATATGAGTTCCTGATAAAGAAAGTATTGATAACAGAGAAAGCTCAGTTGGATCAGAGCTGCAGAATGCAAGTATGTGCCCTTTGCCATTGATGTCAAAGGGGGGAGAGAAATCATGTGAAAAACTTAGAGAAGAAAGAGTGTAAATATGTAAATAAAAAGGGGGAGAATCTTGTCTTGATGGTCTTTACAGTTTTTCACATCATATGTTGCCATCAATGACAAAGGGGGAGATTGTTGCAAGTATGTGCCTAACTAGTATCGTCATTAATGTCAACATATCTATGTTGTCATTGGTGTCAACTATACTCTTATCTTGTTATGAGTAAGATTCTTTATATTTGCCTATGCAAGTGTTAAAGATAATAAGTAAGTGATCCTAATGTTGAGGATATTGATAAAATTAGCTCCTTTGGTTGAATCAGTAAGTTGCAAATAGAAACAATGTATTTCAAACTATCTTTGTTTACAGAAGAACGGTCCAAAAATTTGCTCCGCATTTCCTGTAGAATGAATATCCTTGTCTATGGATGGGAAGTTATTTAGAGGCATGTCTAAAGATGCTATTTTCCAAGTTTGAGCCTTCAGTATGAAGATTTGAGTGAGTTATGTTCACCAGAGTGAAAACTACTTTTTTTGTGTATTCAGTGGTGACAGGGAGAAAGTATTTTGCTCCGCATTCCTTCGCATTGAAGTTTCACAGTCTGCAGTTTTGGAATCAAGTTGGTAATGATGCTAAGTGCCTTCAACTTCAATGGTTCATGATTTGGTGATCCACAAGCAATCTTTTTCTAATGACAATAGCTTGCAGTGTTGTTTATGTGCTCTGGTTTGAAGAATCTTCTTAGCAGATTAGTTAGAAGTTGTGCGGTTGTTCCTAATGATTTCAATGTGCTTGTGGATGTCTCTTGATCATTTTCCTACCTTTGGATCAGTCTGCATAAAGAAACTTGGATCGTAGATGAAGACTATTCTTGAAAGCCTTAATGTGAACACCAATCTTGGCTGACCTGGTTGCTTTCACTATTTGTAGAGATGCATTGAAGACAGTAATAGCATGTTGTGGCGTGGAAGCTTGTATTTGAGTCCTAGCTAAGGTGTAGTGTGATCTACATACATCTTTACATCTTTCCCTTGGCAAATTTTGTATTAGGTCCAGACCTATTTCTATGTATGTTTGTAATGCCGACCTTGGAGATTGTTCCAATGGTTGATGAATGTAATGCCAACCTTGATGTACATTCCAAGGTTGATGAATTGTATAAACACATGTAATGAAGTTGCGAAAAAGATGTCCTTGTGCAAAAATGCAAAGATAAGTGAGAAGTGTAAGAAGAGAAGAGCAAAAAGAAAGTATTGTGCTTCAATGGAACTGAACTCAGGCATGGATTAGATGTTGTCAAATCAGTTCACAAAATCTTGGTAGTGATCCACCCCTTGGCAGTGAGCCGATCTTTGCAGTGAGCATTTTTGGGCAATGAGCCCATAGGCAGTGAGCCTCTATTTTTTGGTATTGTTATAACATATATACTTTGTGGGCTAACACCCACCATGGTTTTCCCCTTTTTGGGTTTTCCACGTAAAAATCTAGTGTCTTATGTGTTGATTATGTTATTGTGTTGAGCTTATTATTTCATGCTTTCATGGTTAACTCTGAATAACAGTAAATAAGTGTTTGATGTGTTGATATCCACAAGTGTTCAAAGTTTTTAGGGACAACTGATTCACCACCCCCTCTTAGTTGTCCGGTGCATTTCAACATGTGCATGGTATTTTTACCTCACAACAATTATTCACTATTGTTATTTTTGTTAGTGTAATAATTGAAATTACATACTCTATAATTCCTTTTATTATTATTTATATTCATTTGAGTTCCTTTCATATTTCTGTGTTTTCAACCCCTTTTACCTCTTCATCTCTTTCCTAAGCTTTTTCATATCCTCTCCATTTCATCATTGTTCCCATTTCCTAGTTTCTTCCTTGTCATTTATTGTGTCTTTCTTTTCATTCTTTATTCTAGGTGTCTTCCCCCTCTTCATGTTCCTTTACCCCTTCTTTCTAATCATCAATTCACCTTTTTACCCCTTGATCAAATCATTTAATACTGGGTGATCCCACAATACTGTGTCCCACCTTTTGGCCAAAGTGGGGCATTGAAATCAACATTTTTAACCAAATTTTCACTTTTTGACACCTATAGAAACTAAGCCGTTAAGAATTCGAAGATGATGTGAACTAGTGATTTTTGAGACTTCATTTGTAGATTCTAATTTTTTAAAAAAATTTAAAAATGATTTGTGAATTTTTTTACATATCTTTTAATAACTTGTTTTTTATAGTTAACAATATTTTTAAAAAGTGACTTTTATACCATACAACATAATTTTTTTTATAGAAAGGTAAAATTCTAAATTTTTAACTAGTGCATGGATAGTTTTTCATAATTTTTTATGCATCTTTTTAAATTAAATTTTGAAGTGAGATTAATTATAATTTAGACATATCTATATACCATATAGCATAACTTTTTCTATATGTATCCAAATTCACTTTTTTTTGTTTGTTGAAACAAGGACATCAATACCTAGTGCCCAATTTTTTTTCTTTATTTTACTATTTTTCCACATGTATCAAACAAAGACCTTCATGTTCGGTGAAAAACCTATGTTCACTAGAAAATAGAAAATGAATATAATAATCAAAATAATATATTCACTATTATACTTGTTGGAAAGCTTACTCCAAGGGCTACGATCCTGCAAATTATCTTGTCATGTTGACTCCATTTCCTCGTCCAACCTAAGGTTTGAAATAGAAAATTTTGAGGAAAATCTAAGGACTAAGGTGCAAAGCTCATTTCTAGGACCTTCGACTGAAGGTCCGTGAGGAAAAAAATTTTGAAAAAAGGAATAAAAGGGACCTTCATTTGATGTCCTAAGTTTGGGACTTAGTATTGTGGATTTACCCCGCTTTCCTATCTCCTAATCTATGTAAAAATACTCTTCTTTGGCTCTTGAATTTTCATATCCCATAGCTCACCTTGATCCATAACCACCACCTTTAGATGATGACCTTTCTCGTTAACCTATCATTGATAATTGGGCTTCCTCGAGCTTTAGGACTAGTGTGCACCCTTGTGTGTTTGGTGGATGGCTTGGTACTTTCATCCAATCATAGGAAAAACTAAATATGAGATGTATTTAATTAAGGTGCTAAGGGAAAATTATATTTTCTTCTTATCTTCCCTTCAAAAATCTATAAAGCAGGCCTCTCTCCCTCATTTGAACATAGGAATTACAAAGTTTTCACTTGATTGATATATTGGAGCCATTTTTCTTGAATAAGTGAGGGAATCTTAGTCTTCATTATATTGAAAAAAAAAATAGCTTATATTCCAAGGTCTAATCCAATATTTTGGAGCCTCATGGAATTCTTTATAGGAAATCTCATGTTAGGTGACTATTTTTCATGCTTTTACACCATGTGAGATGGATTTTTTATTATCTATACTTAAACTTTACTATATAAATCATCTAACCTAAATTTTTCTTCTCTTTCCTATCCCTCATCCTTCTTTGTAAAAGTCACCAATGGACTCAAGAGATGCCCAAGATCACGTGTAACCAAAATAACCTTCCACAACAAGAGAGAAGCAACACAAATGATTTATTGCCAAGGAAAAATAATGATGCATATAATATACAATATGCACAACATATGACCCACACAGTGTACAATGAGAGACCTTTCTTATATAGGCAATGTTAAGACCTAGGACAACATGTGATCATGACAAGTGTCTTAATCCTATGACATGAGACACAAACATTAAATTGACATAATATTAAATGCCCTAAGTAAACTTAACTAGACAAGTGTGAATAGGACCTAATGTGGAACTAGTTAGGTAATATACCATGTTCACACCAACACCTGCCCTTAAGTGCAACTTAGGGAGAAGTATATAAATGCAAAGATGCAAAGATGGGTCCTAGCTACAAAGCTATGTTAGGTACCTATGTACAAAATATCTCTCACAAATGGAGTAAAGGAGAAAAACCCATAGGAAAAAAACCCTCTCCAAAAGAGAAAAAACATGTGAACAAACATATACAAGTGATGGAGTGATGGAAGAAGGACTCAACACCAAGACCCCCAAGGACTACATCCATCATGAGTATACAATCAATATCCCCCCATAAGAGGGAAAGAGTGAGACTTTATACCCCCCATAATGAAGTAGCTTATGTGTCAATGGTGAATGCTCAAAGATAAAAAACAACCCAATGCCTGCAAACAATGTTTCTCCCCTTGGGAAGAAACCAATCCACTGGTGTATGTAGAAGAAACTCCAACTCCAAAACAAGAGATGAGGGAATAAGTCACATGAAGTATGATGTCTCTAAAAACTACTCAAGTATCCACATGCCATAATCAATAAATGCCACAAAATCATGTCCTCCATGCCTAATCAAAGAATGTGACAATCCAAGACAATAGGAGAACTTAAGATCATCAATCTCCAAAGACAAATATGGTGAGACAATAGCTATGCTATAACTATCATCAAAGAGGAGAGATAGCCCCTCAAATGTGTCCTCCAAATTTGAAATGTGAGACTCCACAAACAAGGATGTAATGTCTGATAAATAGAAATCCCAATGTGCTATCTCTAGAAGACTGATAATGTCCCACTACAAGGAATCACCAAAATCTTTCAAAGAAGCAACCTTGGAATTTGATGTGCCAACAAGTAATGAAGATGTGATCTTGATAGGAGAAGGAGAAGCAAGAGAAGTCTCTATGTCATATGAACTAGCAAGACCTGCCAAAGATACAAGCTCCTCTACTGTATCATCATCAAAGGGTATGCAATCTACATCATCAAGGGATATGTGGAAATCCATAGCAGGATCATCTGGGAATGGAGAGATATGTGGGTCTCCATAAATCTCCCAAATTCTAGTCCAAAGAGCACGTGGGCACTCAACATGTGAGATAGAAGTAGTGTCAAAATAAACACTGAACCAATCAATCCTACAACATGATCAACATTACTTCCCCATGAAGATTTCCTCCCAAGTTTATTCGGTTTAGGTATGAGTCCATAGAGATAAGGCAAAAGATTAAGCCACCTGAGATGTGTCAAGATGCCCTTTCACCAAGACTCATAATTATCCTTATCCAATGTTACCATAGAAGGGTGAATAGAAAAACTCATGATATATCTTCAAATAAATCATATCAAAGATCAAAACATCTAATGTAAATTAATGCTGACAAATGAAGCCCACAAAAACAAATAGAACCTTTCTAGGTGCTAGTATGTCCAAGTTATCAATCAAAATGCATAAAACTGACAAACTGAATAAACGATACTTGGGACAAAATTTGGAAAAAGTGCATGGATGGCTCTATAGATCTCCTTAATACTTTTCCAACACCACAAGATTTGTGAAAATTGGAGATTGAGGTACAAAGTTATGAGCTTAGAAGCCAAAATAGATGATCAGACTTCAAATAGAAAAAATAGGCACCTATAGCAAAATCAACAAAAAATACCTATACCACTACAAAGTGCTCAAAACCATCTTTTTGATGTCTATTCATTTACCAAAATCTAACACTGTGGTGAAATGTTATGGGTTCGGGAAAAATGCTCTATTAGGGCTATAGAGAGGCAAAAAAGGCCCCTGGGGGTTGCAAGGCAGCATGGCGGCAGTGCCTGGATGGTTCACTAGCAGTGGCAGTGAAAAAGACTACTCTGAGTAGTAAATCTAGGTTTTGGTGATGGAACGTGCCACTCCTAGTGGTGGCGTGGCGATTGGCAGTGAAAGATGGTGGCTGAGGGACAGATCTACCATTTAACACCAGTAACAGTGGAGAAACTAAAGTGCAGGTGGTAGCGAAAGGCAGTGGTGGCTACTGGTGGATTGCTCGCTATGTATAAACCTTCACAGAATTAGACACTTAGGAGTGGATGCCGAGTTGAGGCGGCGGATCATGCCGCTCAGAAGCATCGCAGTTGTAGCCTTTTCAAACTATGCTCCTGCCTATGTTGATACACTAACAGGTAATAACTGCCATGAAATAATTTTAACCACCATGGAAAAATTGAACACCCTATGTAGATCCCCCACCGATGACATCACCATCTGAAATCATACCCTGGTTGATGTATAAGTGACGCAGAGATGGCGTAAGTGTGAAATATTCTATCAGAATCTACTAATTGACCGCTGGTGAAAGTTTGTGACCCCTAGATAAAGCCTAAAACCACTAAATATTTCTAAGGACCACTTGCGATGATGCCTGCAATTGTATGACGATCCATACAATACAGATCCGTACAATGTATAAATTTTTTTGTGAAATATTCCTTCAAACCCCAAAAATGGTCAAATTTTTCCTGTCGCCAAAATAGCAAGTGTTATATGTCAAAAAACTTAGAACAGGCCATCCAGACACAATAGTGAGGTTTGTTTTACACCAAGATGCACTAGAAAAAAATTCTTGGTAGAAACTCTCCAAAATGAGGGAAGGGAATTACATATCTGAAGCTCTGATACCATGTAAGAGTCACCAATGGACTCAAGGGATGCCCAAGATCATCTACAACAAAAACAACTTTCCACAACAAGAGCTAAGCAACACAAATGCTTTATTGCCAAGGAAAATAATGATGCATATAACATACAAGAAGCACAATATATGACCACACATAGTGTACAATGAGAGACCATGCTTATATAGGCAAGTTTGAGACCTAGGACAATATGTGATCATTGTTGAAAATGAAGGTAGAACTGCTACTATAATCTTTAAAATTTTGTGTATTCAAAGATGAAATAAAGATTAATCTATAACAATTAATGAACAATTGATTTGCACATTCAATCCAATGTAGAAGAGAAGAGAATAGAAGAGAACAAACTTGCAAAGTATTTACGTGGAGAAACCCTTTCGGGAAAAAACTCCACACTCAAAGATGTTTCCTACTTGTATTAAATCTCTTTGGAAAAGATTACATTCAATACTAAAATTCCTCTAAGTCCTTGATGCACTTCACAAAAAAAGCTTCTTGCTTTTTTTCTAAGTCTTTACAAAAAACTTTTTCCTTTTTTCTTCTAAGTCTTTTTCCTCTTTCAACTCTCTAGAAAATGTATGGGGTTTACAATTAAATCAAAAACCCTCTTTTAATTCAAAAGCTTGAAACTCAAATTACAACAAATTGTAATTGATAACATAGCTTCCAAAGCTCATGCAAAAACTAAGCTCACTTAAATTGAGAAGACTGAACTCAAACAAAGTCAAATCTTTGAGTTAACTGCCCCTTCATGATGTGGGTGCCCAAGATAGCTAAATATAGTTGTCCCAACATCAAACTTATCACCAAATAAAAGCAACATCAAAAACTCCTCCATTTGGGCATCCATATTTGCCCAATGAGTTTTTGATAACTAAAGTGATCAAATACACATCAAAATCATGCAAACAACATGCAAGATTGATGTCCCCAAGGTTATTTTGAAATATCTTGTTCTGTACATGCAAGTGACATGCAAACACTAGATCTAACATGCAACTAATACCCATTACCTAAAACACTGAGATGTGCCATCTTGCAACTTTCAGGAGTTGGAGTGTCCTGCAAGTAATATCTTAAAACTGACATGCAAACATTTTCAACAACATGTAATTGATACCCATTTCCTGAATCAATGAGATGTACCATCCTGCAAGTTTCTGGAGTTGGAGTGTTTTGCAAGTAATCTCACAAAACTGACATGCAACTACATGCAAGGTCATATAACTGACATGCAAGAACATGCAAGGTCATACAAGTCCATAGGAATGACATGCAACAACATGCAAGCATATGCAAGTGACATGTAACAACATGCAAGCATATGCAAGTGACATGCAACAACATGTAAGGTCATACAAGTCCATAGGAGTGACATGCAACAACATGCAAGCACATGCAAGTGACATGCAACAACATACAAGCCCCTATGAGCAACATGCAACAATATGATCAACATGCAACAACATGCAAGTAACATGCAACAACATGCAAATACATGCAAGCTACATGCAAAAACATGCAAGTCCATGCAAGCTATTTGACCACATGCAAGCAATATCCAATTCATGCATCTCTAACATTGTAGTTAACTCTAACATTATATCCATGCAAGGTGTCTCAACATTATCCACTCATGTACATAAAAAAGTGCAACTCCAAGTCTAAATATAAGTCCCAAGTCTAACTCCCACTCACTAGGAGTTATCAAACTCTAAATTTAGACTTCGGAGAAGTCAACAAGGTCTTCATGGCTCCCATCTCAAAGTGGGCACCCAAGTTTGACATTATCCATTTAGAACTTAATTGCAAAAGTCAAAGTGATGTAATTAATAAATACTTAATCTCTCAAAGTCCTAATGTGTTGGGGAACACATTCCAAGAACTTTGGAGACACATGAATTGGTTAGGATTGCAAGTTAATGGAAACTTATCCCAACACTCTCCCACTTGACATTATACATTTCAATAAATCTAACTGATATAATTCAAACTTTAAATCAAGTACAGTGATCAAGGCCAATGGCCTTCCTGCACCAAGAGAACTTATCTGTAGTAACTAGCTTCGTAAGATAATTTGTAGCATTAACCAAAGTGTCAACTTTTTCAATCAAAACCTTACCATTCTCAACCATTTCTCACACAAAGTGATACTAAACATCAACATGCTTAGTGCAAGCATGATACATAGGATTTTTGGCTAAATAAATAGCAGTCTGACTATCACAATTAAGTCTTACTATCCTGCAATGAAAACCAATACCTTTCCCAAGTCTCCTTAACCAAATTACCTCTTTGGAGGCATGTGTATCAGCCATATACTCTGCTTCTGTAGTAGACAAATCAACTGTGGTTTGCCTCTTACTCATCCAACTTACCACAACTCCAAACAAAGTAAACACATAGCCACTTGTGGACCTTCGACTATCCAAGTCACCTGCCCAATCAGAATCAACAAAACCCTATATGTCCAATGATCTGTCAAAAACCAAACAATAATCATAAGTTCCTCACAAATATGTAAACACCATCTTAACATGATTCCAATGTTCTTTACCAGGGTTAGACATAAACCTTCTTAAAACTCCCAATGCTTGTGCAATATCTGATCTAGTGCAAACCATTGCATACATTAAACTACCAACAACACTAGCATAAGGAACATTAGACATCTCTTCAAAAGAATCATCGGTGGTAGGACACATGTCTAATTTCAACTTAGTACCAATAGGAAAAGGAATGCTAACTAGTTTGCAATCATGCATATTGAATATTTGCAAAATTGTATCAACTTACTTACTCTAACTTAACCATAGTTTTTTGTGAACATGATCCCTGTTGATCTCCATTCCAAGAATGTGTTTTGTAGCCCCTAAGTCCTTCGTATCAAAAGATTTAGAAAGTTGAGTTTTAAGCTCTCTAATCATTTCCTTGTTGTTCCCAATAAACAACATGTCATCAACATACAAGACAATGATTAGAACCCGATCATCAATAATCTTAAGATAAACACAATGATCTTCGCTTCTAACAAAACCAGCTTTCAATGCAAAAGCATCAAACTTTTGATACCACATTCTAGGTGACTATTTCAAACCATACAAAGATCTTTTCAATTTTCAAACCAATTCTTCCTTCCCTTTAACAACAAAACCATCAGGTTGCCTCATATAAATCTCATCTTCAAGATCCTCATGTAAGAAAGTAATTTTAACATCCATTTGCTCAATCTCAAAATCAAAATTTGCAGCAATAGATAAAAGGAATCTAATAGAAGTTAATTTTGCAACTAGAGAGAAAATTTTATTAAAATCAACACCCTCTCTCTGGGAGTAGCCCTTGGCTACGAATCTAGCCTTGTACCTTTCTAGATTACCATCTACACCAATTTTCTTTTTATAAACCCATTTACAACCAATGGGATTTCTTCCTTTGGGTAAATGCACAAGATCCTAAGTGTCACAAGTGTCTGAGGAATTTATTTCCTCATGTATAGCTTGCAACCAAGACTCACTTTCTTCTGAAAAAAGAGCCTCCCTAAAAAATCTAGGTTCATCATTAGTACTCAATAAAGCAAATATACAACAAAAATCAAGAGGGCTATACCTGTCAATTGGATTCCATTGCCTTATGGATTTTCTTATAGTAGGAGTAAGAGGCTCTATATGTTCTTCTGTATGCTCATCCTGAACATCATTATCTAAACTTCCTGAACTCTCTTCTTCTTCTCCATTCCTAAACCCATCTAGTTGTTCTTCAACATGTGCATCTTCTTGCTTATTTGTAATTGTTTCAAAATGCACTGTTTTTCTTTTTTCTCGTTCCTTTGGTTGTTCCTCACCTTCATAAGCTCTAAACTCTCTAAAATAACATCTCTTGATAAAATCATTTTCTTGGCTAGAGGGTTCTAGAGTTTGTAACCTTTTACATTCTCACCATAACCTACAAAGATGCATTTTTGAGCTTTTGGATCCATTTTAGTTCTTTTCTCTTTAGGCACATGAACAAAAGCCTCACAACCAAATATCCTTAAATGTGAAACAAAAGGTTTTCTTTCTAACCACATTTCATAAGGAGTCTTATCTTCAAGAATAGAGCAAGGAGATCTATTAATTAAATAACAAGTACTTACAGCCTTAGCCCAAAAACACTGATCTAGCTTAGCACTGCTTAACATGCTCCTAACTCTTTCCATTAAGGTTCAGTTCATTCTTTATGCTACCCCATTTTTTGGGGGTGTATAAGGTGTTGTTTTCTATCTCACAATACCTACATGCTTACAAAATTCATCACATTCCTTTGAACAATTTTCACCACCATTATCTGATCTCAACACCTTTATTTTACAATATGTTTGCTTCTCAACTAAGGCCTTAAATTCTTTAAACTTAGTGAAAACTTTAGATTTTGCATTCATAAAATAAATCCAAGTGTATCTTGATACATCATCAATGAATGTGACATAATATCGAGATTTTGCAAAAGAGTCAACATCTATTGGTCCAAAGACATCTGAATGTATGATCTCTAATATACTCTTTGCATTATTTGTTCCACTAGGAAATGAAGATCTACTCTGTTTACCAAACACACAATGCTCACAAAATCATTTTTAACAAAATAATTTGAAATACCGTCAACCAAATTTTTTTATTAAAAATGGTCCTAAGACCTTTTTCACTGATGTGACCCAATCTATGGTGCCACAACATACAAGTATTTTCAATATTTGTTACATTGGCTGAATTATTCAAAGTAGATGCATTTAATCTAAACAAGTTTCCCATCTAAGATCATTTAGCAACCACCCAATTCCCTCTCACCATCCTACGACCAAACTTATCAAATGTCACATTTATTCTAGAATCATTCAAATTTGATACAGAAAGTAAGATTTTTGCTAGTCCTAGACAATGCAAAACATATTGAAGGGTTTTAACCCTTCCATCACTAAAATATAACTTTACCTTTCCCTTGCCAATTATCTGTTTTGTACTATTGTCACCAAGGTAAACTTCACCTCCATCATATGCTGAATATTTTGAGAACCACTCCTTGTTGGGAGTCATATGGTAGGAACAACCTAAATCAATAAGCCAAGCATCATTACTTATTGTGTTAGCTGAAATAATTAATGAATCATTGTCACCATCCTCCGAGGATTTTTTAGTGGAAGAATTTGAGCTCTCTTTCTTTCTCTTACAATCTTTCTTCACATGTCCCCATTTGCCATAGTTCCAACATTTTACCTTGCTCTTACTAGATGGGGTTTTAGAACGACCTTTAGACTTATCCTTCTTCTTATCCCAATTGGGTGTCTTTTCCTTTGTCCTACCCCTTACATGTAAAGCATCTTGGGATCCACCATTTTTGGACTTTCTTCTCATTTCTTCTAAAAGAAGTGTAGCAATGAGACCATCCATCTTTGGATCTATACCACTACCACTGATAGCAACAATTAGATTTTCCCAAGATTTTGGTAAAGAACATAATAATAAGATACATTTATCCTCATCCTCAAGCTTAACACCTACATATGCAAGTTGACTTAAAATCAAATTAAATGCATTCAAATGGACTACAATAAAATCTCTATTTTTCATCTTCAATGAATACAACTGTCTTTTGAGGTATAACTTGTTAGTTAAACTTTTGGTTTTATAAATATCACCTATCCTCTTCCATATCTTGTATGCAGTAGCTTTAGTAGAAACATTCAAGAGGACGGCATCTGCAAGGCACAACCTTATGGTTCCTCGTGCTTTTTATCAAGTTTCAACCATTCTTCATCTTTGATAGTTGTAGAGGGATTCTTTTCATTTTCAACAGCAACCCATTGTTCTCTTTCTTCCAAGAGATCTTCCATTTTCAATTTCCACATCTCGTAGCCTAATCCATTAAATTTCTCAATATCCATACGAGAGGTAGAACCCATTGTATACAATCTCCTTGACAGATTTGCAGAACCTACAAAACAAAGCTCCCACTACAGCCAACAAACCTTCAAAACTTTGAGAGAAAGGCATCCCTCACTCTCCATAATTGTTAGCTCTGATACCAAATGTTGAAAATGAAGGTAGAACTGTTGCTATAAACTTTAAAATTTTGTGTATGCAAAGCTGAAATAAAGATTAATCTATAACAATTAATGAACAATTGATTTGCACATTCAATCCAATGTAGAAGAGAAGAGAATAGAAGAGAAGAATCTTGCAAAGTATTTACGTGGAGAACCCCTTTCAGGAAAAAACTCCACACTCAAAGATGTTTGGACTGCTTGTATTAAATTTCTTTGGAAAAGATTACATTCAATACTGAAATTCTTCTAAGTCCTTGATGCACTTCACAAAAAAAACTTCTTACTTTTTTTCTAAGTCTTTACAAAAAACTTTTTTCCTTTTTTCTTCTAAGTCTTTTTCCTCTTTCAACTCTCTAGAAAATGTATGGGATTTACAATTAAATCAAAAACCCTCTTTTAATTCAAAAGTTGTAAACTCAAATTACAATAAATTGTAATTGATAACATAGCTTCCAAAGCTCATGTGCAAAAACCAAGCTCACTTAAATTGAGAAGACTAAACTCAAACAAAGTCAAAGCTTTGAGTTAACTGCCCCTTCATGATGTGTGTGCCCAAGATGGCTAAATATAGTTGTCCCAACATCAAACTTATCACCAAATAAAAGTAACATCAAAAACTCTTCCATTTGGGCATCCATATTTGCCCAATGAGTTTCTAATAATTGAAGTGATCAAATACACATCAAAATCATGCAAACAACATGCAAGATTGATGTCCTCAAGGTTATTTTGAAATATCTTGTTCTGTAAATGCAAGTGACATGCAAACACCAGATCCAACATACAACTGAAACCCATTACCTAAAACACTGAGATGTACCATCCTGTAACTTTCAGGAGTTGGAGTGTCTTGTAATTAATATCTTAAAACTGACATGCAAGCATTTTCAACAACATGCAATTGATACCCATTTCCTGAATCACTGAGATGTACCACCCTACAAGTTTCTGGAGTTGGAGTGTTCTGCAAGTAATCTCACAAATCTGACATGCAACTACATGCAAGGTTATATAACTAACATGCAAGAACATGCAATCTCATACAATTCCATAGGAATGACATGCAACAACATGCAAGCACATGCAAGTGACATGCAACAACATGCAAGCACATGTAAGTGACATGCAACAACATGTAAGTCCATATGAGCAACATGCAACAACATGCATCAACATGCAACAACATGCAAGTAACATGTAACAACATGCAAGTACATGCAAGCTACATGCAAAAACATGCAAGTCCATGCAAGCTATTTTGACCACATGCAAGCAATATCCAATTCATGCATCTCTAACACTGTAGTTAACTACAACATTATATCCATGCAAGGTGTCTCAATATTATCCACTCATGTACATAAAAAAGCACAACTCCAAGTCTAAATATAAGTCACAAGTCTAACTCCCACTCACTAGGAGTTATCAAACTCTAAATTTAGACTTAGGAGAAGTCAACAAGGTCTCCATGGCTCCCATCTCAAAGTGTGCACCCAAGTTTGACATTGTCCATTTAGAACTTAATTGCAAAAGTCAAAGTGATGTAATTAATAAATAATTAATCTCTGGGTAAGTGCAAAAAGATGGGGGGCCAAAAAGTGGCCAAATTATTTTCAAAAAAAATAATACAAAACGCGAGCGCGTTATAACGCGCTCGCGTTTTGACTTGCTATAAATTTAAAAAAAAGGTTTCTATCTCATTTCATTTCTTTCTTCTCCTCTATGCCCGTGACCTGCAAACCCTAGAAAGCGCACTCACGTTTTGTAAAACTCCATTCAACACAAAAACCTTATCGATTCGTCGCCAAAATGCTGCCATGACGTCGAGCACGCCAAAGGAGTGAGTTATATTTTTTTTTTATTTAAATTTGTTTCTAAATAGGTAGGTTTGAGTTAATCCTTGATGTATATTTCATTAATTGTCAGGAAATGTTAATGCACCTCCTCCTCCTCCTCCTCAAAATCCACAAAATCCTGAGGAGGAAATACCTGCAGAACAACAACCTCCTCCATCTTTTCCTCAACATGCCCCTAGAACACAAGAAAATATAATGGGGCAAATTGAAAACAACAAAAAAGAAATTGAAGATATAATTACAAGGTTGAAAGATCCTTCCACTTCAACCTTGCATAGGTCCACACTTGTTGAATCTCTTGAATCTATGTTATCAAATGTAGATTCAATTAGCAAGCAAATAACTAGTTGGATGGATAAGAGGAGAGAGTTTAGAGATTATTATGCAGACAAGTTGTCATACCAAGATGTGAAAAAATTACAAATCACAAAATTAGACTTATGTTCCATTTTCACAAACCCACAAACAAATCAACCTCCACCCATTACATGTAAGAGGTTCCCTATCCATTGGTGCAACAACCAAGCGATAAGGGACAATTTTGGGTAGAGGTGGTGGATAGTTTTTTACCATCCTCCATGCAATAATAATGAGGTCCCATAATACTTTTTGAGGAAACTCTACTGCGAGTTTGTCCTCAATAAAGTGCCAAACTATTTTGATATGTGGGACTTCTAGGGTAGAGGTGGGGGGTCAGCACAAGATAGACCAGGGGCACATCTTGACCCACAGCGGGTAGTGAGATGAGTAATCAGCAGACCAGCCCATGAGCATGTTTCTATCCCTTCCATTGTGAAGGAGAGTGTTGAGGTCGATACACTTCAATCCATTAGAGCCTTGACCCAGAGCATCATAGAGCATACCGGTCCTGCAGCATAGAGTGGGTTGGGAGATAGTGCGAGGAGTAGGGTCCCACCCCATGCTTGTCAAGCTTGCGGGTCAACCTGTTGTTATGACCCCATGGATAGTCAAGACGCAGGTGCACAAGCTACATCTGCAGCTGAGCAGATGGTGATGACAGATACCCTCCTAAGTGAGACTTTCGGCCTTGATACTCAGGTAAATATTAGCAAGTTTATTGAATTTGATTTATTAAATTTTATTTTTGAAATGTAAGATTAACTAATTTAAATTGATGATTTTAATGAAATATCAGGGTCATAGCGTCAATGCAATTTTCAGTGGTTCTCCACCTGCATTTTACACTAGATCATCTACTGTCGGGGTATGTAACTAGTAAACAATTATAAATATTACATGTGAATAGCATCGTTATATGAATGGTATTCTAATAACTGATTTTGGATGTTGAATAGGTTAATACTGTAGATTTCATGGCAACACCTGCCAGTGGTGGTGGACTTTAAAGCTTTATGGAGGTAGTAAAATAAATAGTTTAATGAATGAATTGTACTTACTAGATTTTTGTATGTGACTTGTGTGCTTTATTGTGTGTACTTCCATGTTTAGATGAATGTGTGTGTATGTTAGGAGCCATGATTTGCATCACTATTATAGTTTTTGTAATTGAATAATGTTGTTTTATTTCCAGATGATGCAGGCTGTGGAGACACCTCCCCATGTTCATAGGGCAATGGAGCAGGGTGTGGCCTCTGTGATTCATAGCTCCATGGCATTGATAGGGGTATGAGGTAGATTAGTAAATTTCAATTTGCATTCATTGTTATAGTTGTCTATTTTTAAAAAATCAAAAGATTATTGATTTGAAGTTTAATTTCTATCTGGATGGTTTTTATAGGACATGACATCTCCAAGGCCTATTCCTGCTACTGAGGCAAGTGAGGAGACAGATTATATGTTAGCGGTAAGTGATTATTTTGTTAAATGTTTCATTTTTTATAACATGTAATTTTCTATATATTAATGTCTATACTTTTTATTATAACAGCTAAAGATGCAGGAAGAACTAAATAGGAGGAGTAGCCCTCGGGTTCATAGTAGACCACCCACATGCGCGTCTCCATCCCCTAGAAGATCAAAGGCTGCCCGTGATCTATTCTCTTCACCAGCCAGAGGGGAATGACTTTTTATTGTGTTCCTTTCTTGTATGCCTATATGGCATTTGTGGACATATATTTTGTATTGTATATAGTTGACATTGTATGCCTACATGGCATTCTTGTAAGTCTATATGGCTATTTTGTATATATGTTATACTTATATCGACAGATATTGATGTATGCCTATATGGATATTTGGTTAATACAAATCTTTTTTATTGATGGCGTCCATACTTGCATTATAAATCCATGTTTGAATGGATATTTGTAGATGGCTACTTCAAATATTTAAAGTCCAATTGTATTACATAGGATGTTTGTTGATCTAATAAGCAAGCTATTGTTATTCAAGTATCACCTAAACCTCATTTTGGAACTAAAAGATAAAAGTTGTATTTAAAAAAAAATGAATCATCATGTTGAACAGAAAATATTAATATTCTTTATGAGTAGCATACAATGTCAACTATATGCAATACAAAAAAATGAATCATCATGTTATTCTTTATGTTTGAGATCCTGAAAATGACTAAGTCCGGTAGCCTGATATCCTGAAACACTAGGATGAATATCCAAGTCATTAGGATGATTGCGCCTTGAGAAAAAGTCATTAAGATGAGCGCCTAAAGGAGACTTTCTTAAACATTCAAACATTGAGCAAAAAGCATGAAGGGTTAAGGCGTAATTTGCAACCCGTAAAGCCTCAAAAGGGTGCCCAACTTAGAGAGAGCATTCATTTAAGACAAGGCGCCCATTGACACCTATTCCACCATAAAAGTGCGCCTAAGGTGGAAGGAGAACAAGCCTCTAGTAAGTGAAGCACACCCTAGCATGAGGAGGAGTATATAAGTCAATAGGAAATGGTGCCTAGAATGCAAATGAAGGACTAAGTGGCATTTTCAATAAGCATCAATTCACCTTGAGCTTTCAATAAATACATCAAATTGAGCCCCATAAGCCTAGGCACCCTTTGCCTTCAAAATAACCTTGTATCGACGTCAAGAGTTGGTCGTATCGGCGTATCGCTAGACCTTGGTTAGGCTTTGCCAATAGTGGTCTGTCTTGCCGACGAGTGTGGTTTGAAGTCGAAGACATCAGTGTATCAGAAGATAATCCCATCGGCGCATCGGAAGAGCAGTTGAGAGATTCACCGATGAAGGGGGTCACACTGACAGTCAAAATCCATCAGTGTATTGGCCCAACGAGATTAGAGTTCACCGATGTTTGGAGTCTCACCAATAGGTGTGGTCTGAAGGTTGTCACTGGTGAGATCGGTGTGTCGGCAGAAGAGTTTTTGAGTGTGCTGATGGTATTAAGACCTACCAATAGGCGAGGGACTTAGAGTCTCGTATCAGAGTGACAAAGACATCAGTGTGAAAGAATACAAAGTCACCGATAGCAGTCTGTCTAACCGATAAGAGTTAATGATGGGATGTTTATCAGAAGTGAAATCAAACGGAGTCATGGTGGCATCGGCCTATCGGCCAATGAAATTTTAAGCTTGCCAATGGTATGTTGTCTCGCCAATAGTGAGTTTGAAGGTTCAAAAGTTGATAATTCTATGCTTCCACTATGTGCTCTACATCAGACACTCATCCCTACTATAGTCTAGCATTTTCTAGTTGTGTTCTCCCCTTTGTTTTTGTGAACGCCTCTGGAAGTAATGTTGAGTTACTTGTGATGTCCTTATTGACTGGTGTTGTTTTGGATTCATGTGTAGTCCTTGTTCCTTATAGTCTATTGTCTACCTGACTGTTTGTTGTAACTTATCGAACCACTATGATTTTGAATATTTAGATTTAGAGGGCATTAGACACCAAAACTTCTTGACCTTTAACAACCCAACCTAGAATCAATAGATTTTTGTACATCCCAACTATTCTAGTCAATACAAAGCATGTTGATTGTCATTCAATCCAAAGTTCATTAACAGGATTATCTTATCATAATATTTAGGGAAATGACCACCTAGATGGACAATGATGTGAGCTATCTATAAAGAAACTTGCAAGAAGTATAGGAGGCATGAGAATCCCTCCATGTTGTTTATCAAGTTGAATGATCTATGACACATTATGTATCATTAGAACATATTCTCGAAGAGAAAGCAAGTGAAAATACTCAAAAGAACCCATAACAAGATGGAGAAGTTTAAAGGATGGAGGTCGCAACACTTTCCGACCTCATAGCCACACTAGTCCAATGGATCAGGATAATACTATCAAGCATCCACATAATAGTAGATAATCTTATCAAAAGGCACAGAGAAATTTCTAAGGACCATAGTGTTATCCATATGACTTGACACATACTACTTGTTTCATAGAGCAAAGGGACATGATATAAATATTGTTGTTATATGGAGCCTAATCAGACTCAGAGGTTAAATTTACCCAACTTTTATTAGCATGGTTTCCCCCCAAATATTTTCCTACTAGTTTTGGCACCTTGAAGTCTAAGTGCATGAAAATCATTCTGAGTTGGCAACCTAATCCAATGACTTGACACGGATCCCAAAACCACCTATTGGACCAATAGGATCCTAGGCGCTCACTTCATGCATTATAATTTCTAGGTGCCAGTTTGATGCTCCATCACAAGGAAAGTGCGCCCACACTTGCAAGTATTTTTCTTCAGGATCTAAGCGCCAGTTGAAGGTTGTAGTTGCCAAGAAGAGTGCCTAGCAAGAGGAAGTCTTTTGGAGTCTCTAAAACACATCAAACACTTGACTAACAACAAGATAACTTTTTCCCAAGTTAGGCGCTTCAAGAGGGAAGTTAAAACATGAATAAGCGCCAACTTGTCTAGGCGCAAACTCAAGCTTGTTGAGGATACACATGGCGCCCAACATTCCTTGGTGATTTCACAGACTTCAAACACTCAGAACTGTTCAAGGAATGCCCAATGCCCCTTATCGATGATAGGCACCAAAGTGAGGGTGGAATTGTGCCTTGATGGCATTAGGTGCTATCTAGAGTATGCTACTCCATGGAAATGTGCCTTCTTGCTTAGAGTAATTCAAACACTCCAAGGTCTTCAGTGATCAATTCCCCAACTTATGAAATGTCCTCCTTCATTTTAAAACACATTGTAATGCTCCAGAGAGATGACTATACCTAGGCATCAATCTAGGTTAGAAATGCCTCCAAAGTGTGCCTTCTCTTTCAGAATGCAAAATAAGGTCCAAAGGTGCTAATAAACTGAAGCGCTTCTTTGGAAAAGTCCTGGAGGTTAAGATGCGCCTTGTCTTAATGAGGTACAACTCTTGGGTAAGAAAGCTTGTAAAGTGCGCCTAACTTAGTGAAGAGGTTGATAACTTCTAAACCCTTCCTGGAACTTAGATTGCTTCAACTGAAGATCATCTTGCACCAATACATCACCAAACTTTCAATCACAAGATCAATTCAAACTTAGGTGCTCATTATGAGTCTTTCCAATGTTTGCGCATCTGAGAGGTTGAACTGGCAAGAGATGGTGCCTAGCTTCCTAGACCTTGTTTCAATATGTTTGATTTCCAAAGTTGACTCAATGGTATCAAGATGGTGCCATAGAGTCTTTGGACTAGTTCCTTAGAGTTTCAAAAATATTTTGGCTCCTTGAAAATTCCTCCTACATGCTTGGGCGCCATTTCAAGGTCCTGGAACCATGATGTAGCACCTTATTGCTCTAGGCACCCATTCATGATTGTGCAACTTGAGATTGGCACCTAGAGTGAATAGGCTTTCATCCTGACTTAATACATTGCCTCCTTCTAATGATTTTTGGGGCAGCAGAAAACCTTTCACCACGGGCAAATGCCTCAGAGATATAAAAAATTGAGAGAGGTTATTGTAGAGGCATTCTACATGATCGCGTTGCTTCAGACGGAATGTTTCTAAGTGACACAGTTTTAGAGTAACATCTCGTCAAAGATTGCTGCCTTTTTGCACTTTGGACTCTTTAGGGATATCGTCAGTACAATGTAGCTCGGACTGTTTCAACATGTTTGGGTGAAAACCAGGACCATGCATAGCGTAAATGTACCCATCTGGATGCGTTGGAATAGTCAGTTTGGTCACATTAGGAGTAGGATGAAAGTTACACCCCTTTGTAACTTTACACTGCCTCCTTCTGACGATTTTTGGGGCAGCAGAAAACCTTTCACCATGGGCAAATGCCTCAAAGATATAAAAAACTGAGAGAGGTTATTGTAGAGGCACTCTATGTGATTGCATTGCCTTAGACGAAATGTTTCTAAGTGACACAGTTTTTGAGTAACATCTTGTCAAAGATTGCTGTCTTTTTGCACTTTGGACTCTTTAGGGATATCATCGATACAATGTAGCTCAGACTATTTCGACATGTTTGGGTGAAAACCAAGACCATGCCTAGCATAAATGTACCCATCCGGATGCGTTGGAATAGTCAGTTTGGTCACATCAGGATCAGGACAAAAGTTACACCCTTTTGCAACTTTACACTGCCTCCTTCTGACGATTTTTGGGGCAGCAGAAAACCTTTCACCACAGGCAAATGCCTCAGAGATATAAAAAACCAAGAGAGGTTATTGTAGAGGCACTCTACATGATCGCATTGCCTCAGACAGAATGTTTCTAAGTGACACAGTTTTTGAGTAACATCTCGTCAAAGATTGCTACCTTTTTGCACTTTGGACTCTTTAGGGATATCATCGGTACAATGTAGCTTGGATTGTTTCGACATATTTGGGTGAAAAACATGACCATGCCTAGCGTAAATGTACCCATCCGGACGTGTTGGAATAGTCAGTTTGGTTGCATCATGAGCAGGATGAAAGTTACACCCCTTTGCAACTTTACACTGCCTCCTTCTGACGATTATTGGGGCAGCAGAAAACCTTTCACCATAGGTAAAAGCCTCAGAGATATAAAAAATTGAGAGAGGTTATTGTAGAGGCACTCTATGTGATCGCGTTACCTCAGACAGAATATTTCTAAGTGACATGGTTTTTGAGTAACATCTCATCAAAGATTGCTACCTTTTTGCACTTTGGACTCTTCAGGGATATCGTCGGTACAATGTAGCTCGGACTGTTTCAACATGTTTGGGTGAAAAAAAGGACCATGCCTAGTGTAAATGTACCCATCCAGACACGTTGGAATAGTCAGTTTGGTCGCATCATGAGCAGGATGAAAGTTACACTCCTTTGCAACTTTACACTGCCTCTTGACGATTTTTGGGGCAGCAAAAAACCTTTCACCACAGGCAAATGCCTCAGAGATATAAAAAATTGAGAGAGGTTATTGTAGAGGCACTCTATGTGATCGCATTGCCTTAGATAGAATGTTTCTAAGTGACATGATTTTCGAGTAACATCTCGTCAAAGATTGCTGCCTTTTTGCAATTTGGACTCTCTAGGGATATCGTGGGTACAATGTAGCTCGGACTGTTTCAACATGTTTGGATGAAAAATAGGACCATGCCTAGCGTAAATGTACCCATCCAAACATGTTGGAATAGTCAGTTTGGTTGCATCACGAGCAGGACACAAAAAATGCAAAAGTTGCTTTGTGCAACTTGACAACATTGACACTTTTTTGCAACATGACTCAAAGACTCAAACTGACCCCAAATGACTCAAAGTGACTTAAAATCACCTTGATTTTGGTGCCCAATGTACATTATAGAGGTTGAGGTGCTCCTTATCATTCAAACATCTTAGATGAGCGCATAGGAAAGGAAAAAGCTCTAAGTTTCATCATCATGAGCGCCTAATATCAAGAGACTTTCCTTAGCATGGAGTCCTAAGGCGCATTTCATGTCTCCTTTCATCCATTTTGGCGCCCTTATGTAGATTTTTCAACTTGATTTGGCACCCTGTATGTGAAAGAAGATCTAAAGGCATGAAAGTGGATGTCGTTTTGCAAGAGTTTGGATCATCAAAATTGAAAGAAATAATTCTATTAAGTTTGGACGCCCTTGGTCTTCTTTTCATTCATTATGAGCGCCTTGGGAGAATGGTATATAGGTCATCATCA
The DNA here is from genome assembly GCA_027924645.1 of Cunninghamia lanceolata. Classification (NCBI taxonomy): domain Eukaryota; kingdom Viridiplantae; phylum Streptophyta; class Pinopsida; order Cupressales; family Cupressaceae; genus Cunninghamia; species Cunninghamia lanceolata. The sequence continues at coordinate 1,912,111 of BSBN01000197.1, forward strand.
TGATTGGGCGCCCTGGATCCAGAGTGTTGGAGAGATCATCAAATGGTGTCTAGAGGAAGTAGGGTGAGTTATGAGTTTGGTCGCATCAGGAGGAGGACACCAAAAATGCATAACATGATGATGTAAAAATGTGTATATATGTAAAAATACAGGAGGAAATAAAAAAAAGACAAACCTTACAAATTAATGTGCATACTTAAAAATCAATGTAACATGACTTTACAAAATCAATGTGAATACTTACAAATTAATCCAATGAACCATCCGGGTCTGCTCTACTCTTTATTGTGTCTAGTATTGCTTCATGGTCAGACTCACTCACTTTCCACAAGATTTTGTTCAAAGGTCTACCCCGATACTTTATCAAATGAACATTGGATGCCACGACAAGGTTCGAGTAATGAAGAATCTTTCGATGCGTGTCAAAGTCCTAAAATAGCCAAATATTAACACTCTTATGTGGGTACCTTCTAAGCCATGTTCCAGTAATAACCACTGAGCCTGTAGAGTATTCGATGTTTTCTCCATCTGTAACAGGGGCCTCCAATTTCTTTTTGGCCTCAACACAATGACATAAGTAATAATCTGTTCCCTCTTCATTATCTTCATCTGCAATAACTGCATATGCGTGCCCTACATTGATATGTGTAGCAAATTAGATGAAATTAGTCAACATTACAAAAACACTACAAAGTAAGATGACATTAATTGGTTGAACTAGATGAAATTAGATGCATATACGTGCCCTATATTACCTGGTTGAACTAAATCTGATATGTGGTCAAAATCAACTAATGATTCCATCTATGTTAGTTCCAGCGCCGTCGAGGGTCGATACGTGTCAAGTGGGCTAAGATAACTTAACTGCCATTCGTCAACCCACTCCTTTGACTCGCACTCATCCCAGACTTGAATTGTACAGGAAGAACAAAAGCATGACATCTTTCATGTATGGATACTCCATTAACCTGCAATTGAGCTTCTGAAAGAGTGCATCTCATTTGATCCTATCAGTGTACAATAGTCTTCATATGGTGTAATGTTAGTATCATCTATCAACCAAAAAAATCTACGAACTAAAGACTTACCTTCATTACCTGGACCCATGGAAGCATTATACCACTCGACAATCGATTTTGCATCTGTCAACTTTGCATTGTCTTTATACTTTAACTCTTCTCATGCTATGGCTCTTTTGATACATGTTCCTGCACCATCATGCTCCGTCTTTCCATGCCTGGCCTCACAAAAGTTCCACATATGTTGAATACCTGTAAAATTATGCCTCCTACTCAGCCAATAGAAATTCTGCGAGTTCTTGAATTGTGACGCACAATTATCCAACCATATGATATGCTGACTGAACGATATGCCCCTTCTAGCCAAATCATTGTAGAACACCTGAAAGCAACCTTGTACGAACTCCGTAGAATGTGTGCGATCATCACTAATATAGAAATTATACTCCCTTATGATCTTTCTGTCATCCTCTGTACTATCATTCGCATGAATGAATGCGATGTGCACAAATATAGAAACCTGTGTGGAGTTGTAATATTGTGATTGCACCTCACGCTGTGGCTGTAGACTGTAGTTCTCTGCAAATTTGATGACTGAAACAATGCTACCAACCGGAAATGTGTCCTTGCATAACTTGAATTGCAAATCCAACCATCAAGCTCTATGGGCATGTCTTGCATACTCATACACTATGCTGTCACGAAATATAGGCATAAACTGATACACTGGAATCTTTTCAATAACCAATTCACACCTCTTTGCTTCTTTACCATCTTTTGTATTGTATGCCACTGTTTTATACTTGCCAAACTCTACTAGTTCGTTTCCAACCGCATGTGTTCTTTCTATATGTTCACATATTGGCAAATGTTGCAAGCCACCGCAACGATGACATGTGTCATCCAAGCATAATTTCTTGTAGAATATTTGACCTTCCTCTCTTTCACATAAAATTCTTGATATGAAGTCTCTTGAAGATGTTGGTGGGGCACATATGGCACAACCTTGCAAATCATTGTTAGTATGCATATCTAAACATATAGACCTATAAGCATTAAAATGGTTAGAAAATTCAATATGTAATCTACAACAACAAGTAGTGCATGTGTGATTTATCTTAACATAGAAAGGTTTTAGTATTTCAAAATATCTTTGACAAATTTTAATTTGAGGATACTTCTCTAGAAATTTACCATAAACCTATGTTTGAGTCTCATCCAAAAAATGCTTTGGATGTGGCTCGCGGTTTTGACTATCGATTCTCCTTCTTACCACATCCCTTTGATTCAGAGATACCCTTGTGTAATTCTTCCAAAAGTCTTCAATTAGTGATCTCAATGCTTCAACAATTGGTTTATCTTTTCGTGGTAGTCTCCCCGAGAACGCCCATAATTCATTGGCATTAGTGTCCTCAATTCTTTGGCATCTTCCAACGGCTCTTGATAAAGTTTTCCTATTAATTCTCAATTCTTGATTCGTCTTTCTAATGAGACGAGCTTTCCTCGTTTGACTACTTACTATAGTCGATGTAATCACACGCCATGTTACATTACTATCTTTTGTGCGTGAGGTGTTACCCACACTCTCATATGCACTCATTAGATTCTTGACAATAGATTTTTCACTTGAAGCCTCTGATGTTCTCAACCCAAGAATCTTCATGATAGACCTATACTTTATACTTCACATCATTTCAATGAATAGTTGACATCTTGTAGTCTCATTTAACTTTTCAAAGAACAATCTCTAAATCTTATTAGCATATCTTCTACAAGTGCGTTTTGGAATCTTACCTTCCATTGGCTGCAAAATATTCTCATCAATATCAATCAAATACTTTGACTTTCTATGTAAAATTCTAGGTGGTGTTAATTTAGGTAAATTCATCTCAACATTAGGATTTTCATCAATATTTAAATGAGATGGGTTAGATGGCATACCTTCGATCGAAGATGGAATAGATGACATACCTTGAGGTTGAGGTGGGAACGATGACATACCTCCTTCATCACATGTGAGTGATAATGTACTCTCAACTTGAGATGTGGTAGATGGTGTCCCTACATGTTGACTTGCAGTAGAGGACGTGTCTCCAACTATGGTATTCAAATCTCTCGTACCACGAAGTTTTTGCATTCATTCTCTTTGTATCGCCAATACCATATCTCTTTGTGATGGTTGTGGTTCCTCTTCAATTGGTATGTCTTCATTTATCATTTCTAATTTCCTCTTCTTACGAAGTTCCCTCATAGCCACTGCTTTCTTCACAATCTTAGCTTCTATCTCTTCCTGTGTTGGTTTAATTCTTGATCGTTTCCTTGGCATGACGGAGAATTTGTCTATAGCATGATAAAGAGACCAATATTAGTTCCTAAGAAATGAATACAAGATAATAGTGGGATTGTATTTTTTTATGTTGTAAAGATTTATTCTTGTATAGTTTGACATCATGGTATGTTAAGGTCTATTTTTTACACATAATTATTATAGAGCCCAAGTGTAGAAAATATACATGGCATCATGTGAGATTGTAGGTTTATTTCTTGATTGGGAATGTGTCTATTTTAAACATGTATGATAAAGCATGATAAATTAATTCAATCCGAAATAAGGAAAATGTAAAGAACATGCATGTAAAGACTTGACATACCTAAAAAATGAAGATTCGAATGGAGAGAGTACCCAATTATGTAGTGTTTTTTTCTTCTTGCATCAAACTCCTCAACAATTTGAGTTTTTCACCACTTGCTTCCTTTTCAATGTTAAATTGAATAACACTCAAATATAATTACTAAAAACAATACTATTAACCAATCTATAATGTTAAATTCCTAAAATTGAATCACAATTAACATTGCAACACTACAAAAATTGAAACTTGAATAGATATATATCAAACTTGGTGTGAAAACTATGTTATTTCCTCCTCAAGTTGGCAAAGCAGAAAAGGTGGTGGAAAGATCATGCAAAGGTGGTACAATGTGTCAAATGTGCATGTGAACTTCCCAACAGCATGAAAGCACTTCTTTTTTGTTGGAGCATGCGCAGAATCAGTAAGAAAACAAAGCATGTGGGCCTAGATCACGGGAGTCAACACTTTTTTACCGTTACAATAGCAAGACAAAACGTGAGCACGTTATAATGCGCTCGCGTTTTGTCCTGCTATAGATTGATCACATCTCTTTCCAAACCTTCCCCTTCAGACATGAATGACCACAAGGTTTTTGAGGGAGAACTTTTCTTGTTTCCTACAAGAGCTTGCCAGATGCTCCGCCATATGATAGGCATAACAATGAAGGGGCAAGCCCTCATAATCAAGTTCTTGATAGAAAATGCCCATCGAGGAAGAAAGACAGATCTTCTTTGGAAGCAGAAGTTCTAGTTTGTGACAAATCCTTATCCAAGCATAAATAGCAAGGGTTCTGTCAAGAGATTTCCAATCCACTTCCACAAAGTCTCCTGAAGACTTCCTAATTGATTCCAAAACATCCACACCCCAAAACTAGAGAGGCAATCAATATAATCAAACCCATAAATCTACATTTGACGAAAGAAACCCTCAACACTATACCTTAAACCCTAATCCCTCAACCCTAAACCTTATCCCTAAACCCTAATCCCTCAACCCTCAACCCTAATCCGTCATCCCTCAACTCTAATCCCTCATCCCTAAACCCTAAATGCTATCCCTATGTTGATAACTGAGAGGGGGGGGTGAATCAGTTATCCTAATTATTTCCCTTATTGAACTTTCCTCTTAATTGAAGCAGCATAAAATCAAACACAAAACATTAACCATGAAATAAGAAACACATGACACAGTATTTTTGACGTGGAAACCCTGTTAAGGGAGAAAACCACGGGGTGATTAACCCAAGAATTATTCTCTGTTAGAAGAATAGGAAATTACAAAAATGGCACTTGCCAATTAGGGCTCACTGCTCGAGCACACTGCTCACAAGAGGCCCACTGCCTACAAGAAGACACACTGTCTACAAAGTGATGATAATCACAGTCTTGAACTGATTGGAAGCATCTGCATATGCTGGAGTTCAGTTCCGGTTAGGCTCAGTACACTGATCTGCTGCACTTCATCTTTCCTCTGTTCTTTATTCTGCTATCTTTCACATACCGGATCCTTTTTGCTACCTCTGCTCTTTCTCTGGACTTATTCGCATATCTCTCCACACACCCACCGCACTTCACAACTAAATCCATCCTCTATATATATCCGCACAAGTAATTTCATCACCTTTCTAGTCGGCATCTGGAACAGTCTTAGTTTCTTACAAACTCTCATTCTGTCGGCTGAATCCTTCCTCACCAAGCAATGCGGATCAAGCATATACTTGTAGATATCATTAATCATGTCGGCCAAATATGATTCATGCCTTCACAACCTCTGTCATCAACAGTAACCCATCCGGAAAGCAGTCTGATACTCTGCCAGTCAGTTCTTCCTCTGTTTTCACTGTCTCTCAGGAATCCGGTACTTAACCATTCATATCTTTTTCCTTGTCCATCACCGGAGGCTAAATCCTTGGAATATACTACTAAAGGTAGTCCTCTTGACTTCCCCAAATCCGCACTGCACCAAGACACTTCCTCTGAGAGGTCCGGACCAATCTGTCGGACCTTGCCACATGCTCTGTTCTTCTTCACCGGACCACAACTTTCTTTATTCTGACTTCCGGTAGAGACACATCATGACTTGCGGATATGTGGGATGACCTTTGTTGCCATCAATGACAACAACCATGAATCCATATAGTGTCTCTTGCCAACAATCTCCCCCTTTGGCATTGATGGCAACACTTAGTGAAAAATGACTAAGTGTTTTCACTATGCTCCCCCTTTGCTGATGCTCTGTCTTTATATACAATTTCCGGAACTCCCCCTTAGTTGGATTCCTCATTTTTCACTGCTCCTCACTCCCCCTTTGACATCAATGGCAAAGGGTAGGGTCCGCATATCACAATTTTCAAAAATTTCTTATACTTAGCCGCATATTTACATACTCACATATATTGAAGAATGTCTGCAAAGGATGTCTGTAATTGAATCATTTTGGTAGCCCAACTTTGCTTCATTCTGTCCAAAATTGAAATGTGACCACTTAACAAAAATGCAAACGCTTCTGCCCGCTTGAGATCTGTCGGATCTTTTGTTTGGGCGGTGGTCCTAGCATCACTGATGGCCTCATGCATGGTTTCCAACTTAGGGATTATAATCCTTCTAAGTTCTCCCATCCGGTTGGTGATGTTCTTCCTTTCCTTCTCAAGATTCTTTATTTCATTCAAGACTGCAATAGTCTGACATTCTTGATTTATTATAGAGGAAGAGAGAGGATCAAAATTTTGAGATAAGCTTTGTAGCTTATCCTGTTCCTCTTTTATTTTCTTGTCAAATGCTGCTGTTGCCTTTGACCAGGATATACAAAATTTATAGATATCACCGCCATCCTTAAGAGCATTCTCTAAGCTCTTTATTCCAATGCTTACAATCTTTTTGTCTTTAGAGATTAATTCTAATATCTCTGAAAATCTCTTATCCAAAAATTCCTTCCGGACCTTTTCTTCAGCTGATTTTTCTAAAGAATCAAAATGTGTATCAACACTGCTGACTAAGGTTTTTAGATTACCGGAAGTGGAGGCTGTCGGATCTATCTGGATTGATGGCATGATCTTCACAAGTACTCCGGAAGCAGCCTCTATCAACTCACAGTCTTCCATATGAGACTTCAGGAGCTTTTCATTTGCCTTGGCATTTGCAAATGAAGCTATCTTCATTGTTTGTACCGGAGAGAGAGAGTCAAAATCAAATGGGCCTTTTAGAAGCTCCGGTTCATCAATCTCTAGAGTTTCTTTGCTCAAAAATTGTTGAACAGTTTGTGCAGTGTCTCTTGCCGGAGACAGATGTTTCTTCTCTTCTGCAGTCTTAGAACTGTCAACCTCTTTGTCCTTCACCACTGCTTCCTTCTCCTGTAATTGCTCTTCTTCTTTGGATCCGGAGACTGTAGGGGAAACCGGAGGAGAGATGCTAACTTGTTCATGGGCCACTTCTTCTGGAGCAGAGGGTCCCAAGTCCTCACTTGTCTGTTCAGGGCTCACTTCTTCTGGAACAGAAGATTCCAAATCAGCAGCTGTTTCTGCACCTAAGTCCTCTACAACAGGAAGATTGAACCTTTTGAAGGCCTTCCGGAGGATCTCTTCTGTTTCTTGAGCCACTTTGTCAGTCTCACCAAGCATGAGTTGATTCATCCTGGCTTTGCTTCTGAACTCATCTTTGCAGTCCTTGAAGATAATGTTCATTGTCTTGGGATCAATTTGAGGATATAGCTGAATAGCTATCTGCTCCCGGATCTCAAGATCTTTGGCATGAGCATTATTCTTTCTTACTTCCATTTCCTTCTCTAGGCTCTTAGGAATGAGAGATATGATCTCAATGAAAGCCTTATTGTATATGTTCAGATATTTAACTGTGGCTTCCTGCAGAGTCTTTTGGTCTGCCTCACTGAAGTCATCATAGGATTCAGTCATTGGTTGAAGGTTTCCATCCACCGTGACCGACTTGATTATGCTCTCTAGAGACAAAGTGGGCTTCTCAACAGATACCTCTGCCATTTCATCCTTGTCTTGGCCTGTGGAGGGCTTACCGGATCTTTTCTTCTTCTGTTTCTTTACTTCTCTTACTCCCTCATCTGATTCTGTTTCCTCTTCATCCTTTTGGCTTTCATAAGCCCTTGTGGCTTTTGTCTTGGATCTCTTACCGGATGCCTGGACTTCCGGTTTTGAACTTTTGGTTGAGGGAGGTGCAGATCTCTTTATTGATCTGGTCCGGGTGGGAGCTCCAACCAGAGCACTTTCTTTGCTTTTCTCTTCTTCCTCGGCCTTCCTCCTCTTTTCCCGGCTGGCATCAAGTGCCTCCTTTGAGATGCCAAGACCTTGAGCAATGTGCTCTACTTCTTTTCTCACTTTTCTTTTGATCTCAGGTTCCCTGAGTTCTACATGTAATTTTATACTCAGCTCCTCAAAGGTTCCAAACCTTTCTGCCTTAGGATCTTTGGGATGACTTAGCATGTGTTGAACATGCAGCTCCACTATCTGTTCATCAACTTCATACCCCATGGGCATGATCCAGACAGTCCTTGGCTCCACTGCCTCCATCAGGCACTGATCAGTGTCAACCATAAAGCACACTGAGTCCTTGTATTTCTCAATGAGAGACTGGGGAATTCTCTCTCTTGCTTGCATCATGCTCTGAAAGTTTTTGAAGTATCCCCATAGAGCTGAATTTCTCGCTTTTGCATCCCCAAGTCCATGCAAGTAGTCTCTTATCTGGACTGCAACAGGTTTGTCATTCTGCCATACCCATCCACTTGTTCCGGGTAGCTCATTCATGAAGTAGAAGAATAGACATACAATAAGAGTACCATACTTGAAGGAATTCTTCTTATCCTTCTTGATTTTCTGTATATTTTCCATTAATTGGCTTAGCAGTAGTTCGCAGAGGTCATATTCTGCATTTTTCCTTAGCATTTCAAAAGCAGTGTATACTGCAGTTCCGGATACAGAATTCTCCCTGCTGGAGTGATAGATCTTGTATCCTATTATCATTGATGCATATTTGATATCCGGATCCGAAATATCTTCAATGGTCATTGCCCTCTTGTCAAATTTTGATCCGGTGGCCTCAGTTACAATGTTGTTCTTGACAGATTTGAGGATAGGTACTCCTCCGGAAGAGTATAGGCTAGTTACTGCTCTAATTGCCTCTTTTGTGATCTTGCAGGGTCTATCTAGCCATAGAAAGTTGTCATGCATCCTGCTCAGTACATACCGGACCCATTCATCCTCTTCAAAATAGGGGAAATGAATAAATTGCTCAAATTGTTTCTTCTTAATATCCTTATACTCTGGTTTAAGCTCAAAGGCATTGTCAATCAGCTGCTTGTGATAGAGGTCTCTTAATTTGAATTCCCCAAATTCCTCAATGTTTGCATGTATGTAAACCCTAATGTCTTCGGTGTGTAAAACTCCATGAGGGACACTAGAGAAGGCTCCTAGTGGGTCTACCTCCAATGATTTGTAGGGATGTTTCTTGAATGAGGGGCGAGGTCTATCAGAGATCTTAACTATGTTTGGAGTAGCCATTCTTCAAAGATTTGCAGTGAGGTAATGAAAGACGGAGAATACCTTATGCGCCTTCGGTTTGCACGGAGTGGTTGGATTGATTTCTTTATCCAATAGCTTCGGCAGGAGATCCTTGGTGTGCTTGAAGAACCTTGTTGCAGAGCTCCACTTTTCGCTTCTTCTCGAGTGCAGAATGAGCAAATGACCTTTGAGAAATCCCTTAAATTGCTCCGCGAACCCTAATACCTGTCTACAATAAATGCTTCACCTACATCATTCCGGTTTGCCTTGTCTGGGTAGCTTGGAGTATCCCGGATTAGTCCTGATCTGTGGATATCATCCGGATCTTTCAATCATGAATAAATCGAGGTGGCATATTACAAGATCATCTCAAACACTCTGTCCAATCCGCAGAACAAGATAGTGCATTTCTGGATCTTTCCGGACCTTTTTGTAATCCTTTATCATACCGGAGCATCTCCCTGAACAGGTCTTATTTGATCGATCATAGCTTCTTCATAACTCCATGCGGACCTCTGAAAACTTGACTGAAGTAACTCAAGACTCATATCTACAAACCCTTTGATCCGCATCTTGTGCCACATCCGGCACCACTTGTTTGGCTGGGGGAACAAGATTTTCTTTGAGTCTCCCCCTGAGCCTGAGCTCACTTTTAATTTCCGGAAGAAATATCAGCACCAGAGTCTGGTGCGGATCCAACCTCTACATTCTCTGAACTTTTCTTCACCCAAATCTTGCTCATCTGATTCCTAACCTCATCCGCATTCATCTTTTGTTTACCCTTGTCTTGATTCTGATTATACACCGGACCTCTTTTGTCCTGATTCTTGTTTCTGCAGACTTTAGCATTATGACCGGACCTATTGCAGATTTGGCAAATAACATCTCTTTGCATATTTGACTGATATCCTCTTGATCTGCATTGATTAGCCATATGACCTATTCTATTGCATGTGAAGCATCTACCTTTGAATGATTTGTTTACTTGCATAATTCTGCATTCATGGGATTTGTGTCCATACCTTTTGCAGTTGAAGCACTGTCCGGAGAAGGATGAATTATTCTGATTCATTCTTATCCTGCACTGATTAGCTTTGTGACCAAAGTGGTTGCAGTTGTGGTAGTATCCATTGAAGGATGGATATCTTTGAGCATTTGGCTGTCTTACCGGAGGTCTTCTAGGCCTGCTCCTTGGATTTTCTGATCCAAGATTCTTCTGACCGGATCCGGAGCTTTCTCCTTTCTCATATCCCAAGCCATACTTGTCATCTGTCCTCTTTTGACTTCCAAGAAGAACTTCAAGTTGAGCAGAACTTATCTTGAATTTCTCTTTATATTCATTTGCTGTTTGAAGGTCTCTTTTGAGAGAGGCAATTTGATCCTCAAGTTTTCCTTCATTATCTTTGGCATCTTCAAGATTAGATTCAAGATGCCTGATAATCCTGTCCATCTGGTGGCATTCTTCTGATTTTTCTTTGAGAGATTGTCTTAGATTGTCTTCAGCCTTTCTTTTTTCTTCAATTTCTTGAGTAAACTTTATAGTTCCTGATTCCATTTCATGTCTTAACATAATGACTTCTTTTGATAACTTTTCACATAACTTGGTTTGCTCAGTCAATTCCTCATTTGTATTGCTTTCTTCACTTTGTCTTGCCAACTGTTGAAGCAGCTCCTTTCTCTTTTTCATAGAGAGACTTAATTTGTCTTTTAATTCTCTCATGAATTCATCAGCCTGTTTGAGTCTTTCCTTTAATTCACTGACTTCAGAATTTGACTGTTCAAGATCCTCAAGGGCAGTCTTGAGTTGCTCCCTTAAACCATATGCATCCATTTGAAATCCCAGATCTTCCTCAAGCTGTTAGGCTCTATTAGGAGGAACTTAGCTCTGATACCAATTGTTGATAACTGAGAGGGGGGGGTGAATCAGTTATCCTAATTATTTCCCTTATTGAACTTTCCTCTTAATTGAAGCAGCATAAAATCAAACACAAAACATTAACCATGAAATAAGAAACACATGACACAGTATTTTTGACGTGGAAACCCTGTTAAGGGAGAAAACCACGGGGTGATTAACCCAAGAATTATTCTCTGTTAGAAGAATAGGAAATTACAAAAATGGCACTTGCCAATTAGGGCTCACTGCCCGAGCACACTGCTCACAAGAGGCCCACTGCCTACAAGAAGACACACTGTCTACAAAGTGATGATAATCACAGTCTTGAACTGATTGGAAGCATCTGCATATGCTGGAGTTCAGTTCCGGTTAGGCTCAGTACACTGATCTGCTGCACTTCATCTTTCCTCTGTTCTTTATTCTGCTATCTTTCACATACCGGATCCTTTTTGCTACCTCTGCTCTTTCTCTGGACTTATTCGCATATCTCTCCACACACCCACCGTACTTCACAACTAAATCCATCCTCTATATATATCCGCACAAGTAATTTCATCACCTTTCTAGTCGGCATCCGGAACAGTCTTAGTTTCTTACAAACTCTCATTCTGTCGGCTGAATCCTTCCTCACCAAGCAATGCGGATCAAGCATATACTTGTAGATATCATTAATCATGTCGGCCAAATATGATTCATGCCTTCACAACCTCTGTCATCAACAGTAACCCATCCGGAAAGCAGTCTGATACTCTGTCAGTCAGTTCTTCCTCTGTTTTCACTGTCTCTCAGGAATCCGGTACTTAACCATTCATATCTTTTTCCTTGTCCATCACCGGAGGCTAAATCCTTGGAATATACTACTAAAGGTAGTCCTCTTGACTTCCCCAAATCCGCACTGCACCAAGACACTTCCTCTGAGAGGTCCGGACCAATCTGTCGGACCTTGCCACATGCTCTGTTCTTCTTCACCGGACCACAACTTTCTTTATTCTGACTTCCAGTAGAGACACATCATGACTTGCGGATATGTGGGATGACCTTTGTTGCCATCAATGACAACAACCATGAATCCATATAGTGTCTCTTGCCAACACCCTATTCCTAAACCCTCAACAGACTTGATACTATACCTTAAACCCTAATCCCTCTACCCTCGACACTCTTATTTAACCCTAATCCCTTAACCATTAACCCTATCCTTCAACCTCAACCCTCAACCCTCAACCCTCAACTCTCAACATTAAACCCTAATTCATCAACCCTAAACCCTAATCCCTCAAACCTAAACCCTATCCCTAAACCATCAACCCTCAACACTATACCTTAAACCCTAATCCCTATCCCTCAACCCTCAACCCTTAAAACTTAAACCCTATCCCTACACCCTCAACACTTGACACTATATCTTAAGCCTTAAACCCTCATCCCTAAAGCCTCAACCCTCAATCCTTAAACCTTCAACCCTAAACCCTATCCCTAATCCCTCTACTCTCGACACTCTAACCCTAACCTTGACATTAAATGCTAATCCGTCAACCCTAAACCCTAATCTGTCAACCCTAAACCCTATCCCTAAACCCTCAACCCTCAACACTATACCTTAAACCCTAATCCCTCAACCCTCAACCCTAAACCTTATCCCTAAACCCTAATCCCTCAACCCTCAACCCTAATCCATCATCCCTCAACTCTAATCCCTCATCCCTAAACCCTAAATGTTATCCCTATTCCTAAACCCTCAACAGACTCGATACTATACCTTAAACCCTAATCCCTTATCCCTAAACCCTCCAACCCTATCCCTAATCCTTATACCTCCACACTCTACTTTAACCCTAATCCCTCAACTCTCAACACTAATCCATCATCCCTCAACTCTAATCCCTCATCCCTAAACCCTAAATGCTATCCCTATTCCTAAACCCTCAACAAACTTGATACTATACCTTAAACCCTAATCCTTTATCCCTAAACCCTCCAACCCTATCCCTAATCCTTATACCCTCCACACTCTACTTTAACCCTAATCCCTCGACCCTCAACCCTATCCCTAAACCCTAAACCCTACACCCTCAACCCTTCACTCTAATCCCTCAACCCTAAACCCTATCCCTAAACCCTCAACACTATACCTTAAACCCTAATCTCTCAGCCCTCAACCCTAAACCTTAATCCCTCAACCCTCAACTCTAATCCGTCATCCCTCAACTCTAATCCCTCATCCATAAACCCTAAATGCTATCCCTATTCCTAAACCCTCAACAGACTCGATACTATACCTTAAACCCTAATCCCTTATCCCTAAACCCTCCAACCCTATCCCTAATCCTTATACCCTTCACACTCTATTTTAACCCTAATCCCTCGACCCTCAACCCTATCCCTAAACCCTTGACCCTCAAACCTCAACCCTCAACCCTCAACATAAAACCCTAATCCCTCAACCCTTAACTCTGATCCCTCGACCCTCAACCCTATCCCTAAACCCTAAACCCTAAACCCTCAACCCTCAACGTCAAATCCTAATCCCTCAACCCTTCACTCTAATCCCTCAACCCTAAACCCTATCCCTAAACCCTCAACACTATACCTTAAACCCTAATCCCTCAACCCTCAACCCTAAACCTTGCCCCTAAACCCTAATCCCTCAACCCTCAACCCTAATCCGTCATCCCTCAACTCTAATCCCTCATCCCTAAACCCTAAATGCTATCCCTATTCATAAACCCTCAACAGACTCGATACTATACCTTAAACACTAATCCCTTATCCCTAAACCCTCCAACCCTATCCCTAATCCTTATACCCTCCACACTCTACTTTAACCCTAATCCCTTGACCCTCAACCCTATCCCTAAACCCTTGACCCTCAAACCTCAACCCTCAACCCTCAACATCAAACACTAATCCCTCAACCCTTAACTCTGATCCCTCGACCCTCAACCCTATCCCTAAACCCTAAACCCTAAACCCTCAACCCTCAACGTCAAATCCTAATCCCTCAACCCTTCACTCTAATCCCTCAACCCTAAACCCGATCCTTAAATCCTCAACACTATACCTTAAACCCTAATCCCTCAACCCTCAACCCTAAACCTTATCCCTAAACCCTAATCCCTCAACCCTCAACCCTAATCCATCATCCCTCAACTCTAATCCCTCATCCCTAAACCCTAAATGCTATCCCTATTCCTAAACCCTCAATAGACTCAATACTATACCTTAAACCCTAATCCCTTATCCCTAAACCCTCCAACCCTATCCCTAATCCTTATACCCTCCACACTCTACTTTAACCCTAATCCCTCGACCCTCAACCCTATCCCTAAACCCTTGACCCTCGAACCTCAACCCTCAACCCTCAACATCAAACCCTAATCCCTCAACCCTTAACTCTAATCCCTCGACCCTTAACCCTATCCCTAAACCCTAAACCTTAAACCCTCAACCCTTCACTCTAATCCCTCAACCCTAAACCCTATCCCTAAACCCTCAACACTATACCTTAAACCCTAATCCCTCAGCCCTCAACCCTAAACCTTATCCCTAAACCCTAATCCCTCAACCCTCAACCCTAATCCATCATCCCTCAACTCTAATCCCTCATCCCTAAACCCTAAATGTTATCCCTATTCCTAGACCCTCAACGGGCTCGATACTATACCTTTAACCCTAATCCCTCTACCCTCGACACTCTTATTTAACCCTAATCCCTTGACCATTAACCCTATACCTCAACCTCAACCCTCAACCCTCAACTCTCAACATTAAACCCTAATTCATCAACCCTAAACCCTAATCCCTCAAACCTAAACCCTATCCCTAAACCATCAACCCTCAACACTATACCTTAAACCCTAATCCCTATCCCTCAACCCTTAACCCTTAAAACTTAAACCCTATCCCTACACCCTCAACACTTGACACTATATCTTAAGCCTTAAACCCTCATCCCTAAAGCCTCAACCCTCAATCCTTAAACCTTCAACCCTAAACCGTATCCCTAATCCCTCTATAATTGACACTCTAACCCTAACCTCGACATTAAATGCTAATCCGTTAACCCTAAACCCTAATCCGTCAACCCTAAACCCTAATCTGTCAACCCTAAACCCTATCCCTAAACCCTCAACCCTCAACACTATACCTTAATCCCTAATCCCTCAACCCTAAACCTTATCCCTAAACCCTAATCCCTCAACCCTCAACCCTAATCCATCATCCCTCAACTCTAATCCCTCATCCCTAAACCTTGAATGCTATCCCTATTCCTAAACACTCAATAGACTCGATACTATACCTTAAACCCTAACCCCTTATCCCTAAACCCTCCAACCCTATCCCTAATCCTTACAACCTCCACACTCTAATTTAACCCTAATCCCTCGACCCTCAACCCTATCCCAAAACCCTTGACCCTAGAACCTCAACCCTCAATGTCAAACCCTAATCCCTCAACCCTTAACTCTGATCCCTCAACCCTCAACCCTATCCCTAAACCCTAAACCCTAAACCCTCAACCCTCAATGTCAAATCCTAATCCCTCAACCCTTCACTCTAATCCCTCAACCCTAAACCCTCAACACTATACCTTAAACCCTAATCCCTCAACCCTAACCCTAAACCTTATCCCTAAACCCTAATCCCTCAACCCTAATCCGTCATCCGTCATCCCTCAACTCTAATCCCTCATCCCTAAACCCTAAACACTATCCCTATTCCTAGACCCTCAATGGGCTCGATAGTATACCTTAAACCCTAACCCCTTATCCCTAAACCCTCCAACCCTATCCATTAACCCTAATCCCTTAACCCTCAACCCTATCTCGAAACCCTTAACCCTCGAACCTCAATGTACTCAACCCTCAACGTCAAACCCTAATCCCTTAACCCTTAACTCTGATCCCTCGACCCTTGACCCTTAAAACTTGAACCCTAAAACCTATCCCTACATGCTCGACACTTGAAACTATATCTTAAACCCTAATCCCTTAACCCTCATCCCTAAAGCCTCAACCCTAAATCATTAAACCTTCAACCTTAAACTCTATCCCTAATCCCTCTACCCTCGACACTCTACCTTAAACCTGATCTCTCGACCCTTAACCCTAAATGCTATCCCTAAAGCCTCAACCCTAAACCCTAATCCCTAATCCCTCTACCCTCAACACTCTACCTTAAACCTAATCCCTCGACCCTTAACCCTAAATGCTATCCCTAAAGCCTCAACCCTAAACCCTAATCCCTCAAGGTCCTAAACTCTAATCCCTTATCCCTAAACTCTAAATCCTATCCCTAAATGCTCAACCCTCAACCTTAAACCTTAATAACTCAATCCTTATCCACCCCTCTCCTCCCCTATCTGGCTCACTCCCATCTCTACCCTCCTCTGCCCTCGCCACTATACATACATACATATAGGCATACATAGATACATACATACATACATAGATACATACATAGATACATACATACATACATACATATAGGCATACATACATACATATAGGCATACATACATACATACATGATTAATAGCCTTGAACATAAAAAAAATTAAGGGGAACATAACGCGAGTGTGTTATAACGCGCTCACATTATGTCAAACATGACAAACAACAAACTTGCGGAAAAGGAAAAATGCAAAGCAAAACATAATGCGAGCACATTATAACGTGCTCGCATTATGTCTTGCTTTGGGAATCCCAAGCCTTGGGCTTGGGATTTGCTTTGGATTTCTAACCCAAAGGCTTAGAGTGCCTTTTGAATAGTCACATACGTGTTTTTCCAGATTCTTCAAGATTTCACATAATTTTGTTCGTGCTAACCCTCAGATTTGCACGTGTTTCAACGTCGAACAAATTGAACACCTGGGTAATGTTAGGCTTTCTCTTAGCTATTTGACGATGTGATTTTTTTCACATTTTAACAATGTTAAGGCTTTCATCTTTAATTTCTTTTGTTTGTATCCGTTTTTGGGCAAAAACCACTGTTTGGTCGTTTTTTCATTGTAAATTAACTATTCATTGAAATTTCAAAAAAATTACATATTTAGAAACTAGACTCCATTCTACAAATATTAAAAAAAGAAAAAAATGATTTTCAATTAGTTTTCAAAATTTATAGGGGTAGCACGGCCAAAATTCTATTTTTTAGGATGTGTCCACTTTGAAAATTGGTAAAAAATCAAATATTTATCAAAAAATTATCAGACAAATCAGGCATAAACTACATGCTATTAGCTAATTTCTCACTGAAGCGATTTTAAAAATACCAAAAAAAAGTTGACCTTTTGAGGGAGCCACAAAACATGCTATGTTATGTTTTTTTGACAGAAACAACACCAATTTCTGTGGCTCCCTCTTTTGAACCCCTTAATCTATACAATTTTCAAAAAAATTAGTAGTTTAGAAAGTAGACTCTGAGCACTACGAACATTGTTTTGGTTGCATCTTCAAATTTTGAGTGTAACTATGCTCAATTTCTCATCCAAGGCCAGTATTTCTTGATTTTAGAAAAAAAAGTGGCCACTTAAGACCCCTTTTTGGCCCCCCATCTTCTTGCACTTACCCCTCTCAAAGTCCTAATGTGTTGGGGAACACATTCCAAGAACTTTGGAGACACATAAATTGGTTAGGATTGCAAGTTAATGGCAACTTATCCCAACAATCATGGCAAGTGTCTTAATCATATGACATGAGACACAAACATTAAAGTGACACAAATATTAAATGCCCTAAACTTAACTAGACAAGTGTGAATAGGAGCTAATGTGGAACTAGCTAGGTAATATACTCTGTTCACACCAACATTCTCCATCCAATCTCCTCAACTTCCAAATCCATTAAGCCTTCATTTTTCATATCACACCCTTCTTCTTGCCTCTTTCCAAGTAGTTTTCTTCCCTACCTTTCATTTTCCTCTCATTTCCTCTTTAGTTTTCGGTAACCTTGCTCCATATTGTTGTTTTCCCTCTACCATATTATTTATTTCCATAGCCAAATCAGTTTTATTTATTTTTGTTTCCATCCAGTCTCCTTTTTCCATCGCCCATTTCCTCTTTCTTCTTCAAATCCCAATTTACCTAGATTTAGGTGTTCTTTCTAATTTCTCCTCAAATCCTTTTAACTATTTTCTAAACTAGTGGTTTCTCCCCATCACTTCAGTAGTATTTCTATCCATACCATCTTTCTCTAATTTTTTTGCCATTTATCTTTTCATTTCTATCTCCCAATCATACCAATGATTAGCTTTCTTTATTTGTTTCCATTTACCATTTCTTGTTAGGGTTTTATTGTTTATGCTTTGAATTAATTAGATTTCTTAGCAAGGATTTACTTTTTAGTATTTATCATTGTCATTAACCAAATGGATCATTGCTTAAACCCCCATGAAGGAACTAACCAAGTTAGCCTCCCCTTTAACCATTTTGTTTTGGATGGTTTCTTTTATAGACTTAGTGTTTATGAGTAAAATATGAAAAAATATAGAAGGAATCTCATAGAGTGCCAAGATAAAACTATATTGGAAATGATGAGATAAAGCTCTATGTTAATCTTTATCTCATTCTAACATACTAGACTAGGTCAACCCTAGGTGTTATGAGGCCAAATTTTAACCTCACACAACACCACTTAAACCCATCCAACAACTCACCTTGGACGACTAAGCTATCGACAAAGATGGATTACACCATACACACTAACACAATGAGCACTTAAAAAATACAACAATATAAAATAGAGCACTAGTAAAATGCAAAGTATTTAAGCAACACTACTCAACTTGGGGAAGGGATAACGTCTTTATTGAATATCAAGTTACAAAGATAACTATACAAAGGGCCCTTGGACAATTCAACAAATACTTATGCTACCTAAACTTAGACTAAGCTTGAGTCAGACACCACCGATACTTCTCAAACTGACCTTAAAATAATGAAACATTCCCCAAGGGTCCTCAGATCTCCACATAGAGGATCTCAACCCAAGATTAGATCCCTACCTTCAAGTGAAGTTGACTCCTCCAAAATCCCAACTTGATGATGCATACACAACTCAACCCAAATGCTTTCACTCAATACTTCTCACTTCTCTTGCTCTCTGATGAGCATATGTTAGCCCTTAAATAAACACTATAGGGCTAACCACTTAAATTTGATCCCAACAAGTCACCAAGATCCAACTTAGATCTAACAACTATGCATCACCATATCAAATCTCGGATAGTTGTAGTACCAATTTACTCAACTATCAGCTCCAATTCAATGCAACATATTGCAACCTTCAATCTAAATAGATGTTAATGCATAAATCTGACTCATACCCCTAATATAATTCTCACTAGGTGGTTCCAAGCACCCCCACCAAGCATTCCAACATTGCTAGGCATTCTACATCCAATACCATGCACCTTGTATTGGGACATAAATCCATCCTCATACTTAAGCAACAATTTGGAAAAACTGATCACAACTCTCTGGGACATAGAACTGTTAGCGTTAGCTGATAGAAGATATCAATTAAATGCAAATAAAGATTAAACATAGGAATGAAAAATACACAGAAATAATAACAGCGAGAGACAAGTTTTAACGTGGTTCACCCAAACTTGAGATACATCCACCAACAGAGAGTCCAATATTATTATCCAATAAATCAAACTGATTACAACTAGCAATCCTTGCAACTCAATACCGCTACAAAATGCTATAATACATCAACAAAAACCCTAACCTATTAGCCACTTTTATCAAGCCTTATGTTGGTTACAAAAATAGGGTTTTTTATGTCGGCCAATAGAAAAATAACTCCTGACACCTTTATAAAAATAATAAAAATTGTTTGAGGTTTCGGAGGCGTTGCTCCCGAGCTCTCGCGAGGGCGCTGCCCCTCGAACCCACCCTATATCACAACAGGGATTGCACTAGGGGCGCTACCCCTAGACCCCACAAGGGGCACTGCCCCTTGACCCCGTTAAGTATGTTGGGGGGGGAAACTGCGCTGATAAAAGTGAGGTAAGTTTAACCTTTGAGTCTGATTAGGCTCTATATAACAATAATCTCCCACTTGGAGACTGATCAGACTCCACACCATTTCATCTCCCACTTGGAGACTGATCATAACACCACTGACCCTATAGCTCCCATTGGAAATAAGTACCCTGGACTCTGTTGTTCTAATTTTTTGTTTTCAGTCTTGAAGACCAACCAACATTGAAGAGGAGCTCAGCTTCTCCCATGTCACTGCCTTTGTAAACATATCTGTTGGATTTTCATCTGTATGTATCTTTTCCAGCCTTAACTGTCCATCATCTAACACCGACCGGATGAAGTGATACCTGAGTTGTATGTGTTTGGTATTTGAATGCAAGGTAGAATTCTTTGCAAGATGTATGGCACTTTGACTATCTGTATACAAAGAACTGTTAGCTTGTTGTTTGCCCAATTCTTCCATGAAAGATTGCAGCCATATCATCTCCTTGCTTGCCTTTGTTGCAGCTACATACTCTGTCTCCATGGTGGATAAAGCAACCACCTTTTGTAACCTAGACATCCAACTCACCATTGTCCCACCTACAGTAAAGACATAACCTATAGTATTCCACCTGGTATCAATATCTTCTGCCAAATCTGAGTCTACATAACCTGCTAAATTAGTATTAGAGCCCCCAAAACATAAGTGTTTATTGGATGTACCTCTCAAATATCTGAGAATCCATTTTACCGCATTCCAATGCTCCAAATCAGAATGACTCATATACCTGCTTACGACTCCTACAGCATGTGCAATATCCAGTCTCATACATACCATGGCATACATTAAACTTTCTACAGCTGAAGGATATGGTACCTTGGATATTTTTTCCTCCTCCTCTTGTGTCTTAGGACACATCTCCTTAGTCAATTTCAAATCACTAGGCAAAGGTGTGCTGACAGCTTTTGCATTCTCCATATGAAAACTCTGCAACACCTTTTCAATATAATTAGCCTAAGATAGAGTCAATTTTTTGTCCTGCCTATCTCTCTACAAATTTTCATACCAAGGATTTGTTTTGCTACCCCCAAATCCTTCATAGCAAATGATTGTGCTAACTGTTGTTTTAACTCTCTTATGTGATCCATGTTAGACCCTGCTACAAGCATGTCATTAACATATAAACATAAAATAATGTAGCTGTCATTATGCAACCTCTTAAAATAAACACAATGGTCAAAATTACACCAGCTATAGCCTTGCTTAGCCATAAAACTATCAAATTTCAAATACCATTGCCAAGGTGCTTGTTTCAAGCCATACAAACTCTTCTTCAATCTGCACACCAGTTTCTCCTTACCTTTGACCTCAAATCCCTATGGCTGTTCCATATAGATCTCCTCCTCCAAATCACCATGGAGAAACACAGTTTTCACATCTAGCTGTTCCAAATGCAAATCTTCAGCAAGCACAATACTTAAAACAGTACGAATAGAAGTCATCTTAACAACCGGAGAAAAAATCTCATCAAAATCAATGCCCTTTTTCTGTACAAATCCTTTTACAACTAACCTGGTTTTAAATTTTTTCTTACCTCCATCTTCCTCTTTTAGCCTATAAACCCATTTGTTTGGTAAAGCCTTTTTACCTGCAGGCAACTTACATAATTCCCAGGTCTAATTTTTCAGCAAGGAGTCCATTTCTTCTTTCATTGCAAACTCCCACTGAACCTTTGTATCCACCTACATAGCTTCATCATACTCTTCCGATTCACCAGCATTTGTTAACAAAATAGAATACAAAGAGGGAGAAAACCTTTCAGGAGGTCTACTTAGTCTTGTTGACTGTCTAACATTCATTGGAGTTTGTGGTATTTTTTGTTGCTATTGCAGAGCATGAGGAACCACTGGAACATCATTATCTGGAGTATCATCTAGCACCACATAATCCTTTTATTTCTTCTCATGCTATTGTAACTGATCTTTGTACAACACCTTCTCATTGAATACAACATCCCTTCTAACCTATCCATGCTTCCTCTGGAATACCACAACCCAAAGGAACTGAAGGACCTCTATTAATTAAATATACAGTGGTATTGATAGCCTCTACCCACATGTTTAAAGGCAGCCCAGCATGCAATCTCATGCTCCTTGCACGCTCCATTATTGTCCTATTCATGCGCTCAGCCACTCCATTTTCTTGTGGAGTTCCTGGAACCATTTTCTGCCTATGAATTCCATTAAAGGAAAAATAATCCTCAAATTCTTTGCTGCAATACTCACCATCATTATCAGATCTGAGACATTTTAATCTTTTACCCGTCTCATTCTCAACCAAGCTTCTCCATTTCTTAAATGTTTCAAATACATTAGATTTATGCCTAAGGAAATAAATCCAAACCTTCCTAGTTGCATCATCTATGAATGTAACATAATACCGAAAGCCACCAAGAGAAGATACCTGATCCAGTCCCCATACATCTATATGCACAAGCTCCAACTTTTCATCTTTCTTTTGCTTCCCATCCTTGAGAAAATTAACTCTCTTTTGTTTGCCATACACACAAATTTCACAGAAATCCATATTAATACATTTCAGACCTGGTAAAACTTTCTTATAATGAAGTACCTTCATACCTTTTTCACTCATATGCCCAAGTCTAGTATGCCACAGTGTTGTCTCAGAACCTGCAGCAACCGTTTTAGTCCCTTCCTGCGAACCTGCAGCAACTATTCCTGAACTTGTTTGATTCTTCTCTGCAACAACTAAAGTAGAAGGAACAATATGACCTATACAAAGATATAAGGTACCTACTTTCACACCTTTTGCTACTATTAAGGCACCTCTTGAAACCTTCCAATTTTTATCACTAAAAGTAACTATGCAACCTTCATCAGCTAGCTGCCCTACTGAAATTAAATTCCTACTCAGCCTTGGAATGTACCTTACCTCTTGTAGTAGCCAATGATTCCCATTCTACAACTTAATCTTGATTCTTCCCTTTCCAACAATCTAACAAGGTTCGTTATCTCCCAAATAAACCAGCCCAAAATCCCCTTGGACATAATCAAGAAAATAACTTCTATGGGGCGTAGCATGAAATGAGGCCCCTGAATCTAAAACCCATGAATCATCAGCATTATCTAGGGAAAGAATCAAAGCATCATTTTTATATTTATTACTTACCACATTTGCCTCCTTATTGCCTTCTTGTTTGTCTCCTTTATTCTTCCGAGACCAGCAATCTTTCTTCAGATGCCCTGGTTTCCCACAGTACCAACAATCCTTCTGTCCTCTGGATTGGGACCTCTTGTCCTTTAATTTTCTTCATGACTTCCCATGACCTCCAGAACCTTTTCCTTGCTAAGGATAACACCAACAACATCATCAAATTTCAAAGTATTTGAACCAGAGACAGAGTTACTTACAACCATTACCAAGCTATTCCAGCATTCTGGTAAAGAACATAATATCAAGAGAGCCCTCATCTCTTCATCAAAACTTACTTTTACAGAAGTTAACTGACTGATAATCATATTAAACTCATTTAAATGATCTATCATAGATCCACCTTCAATCATTTTCAGATTAAACAAATGCTTCATGAGAAATACCTTATTTGAGGCTGAGGGTTTTTCATACAATTTAGCCAAAGCTTTCATCAGTTCACTTGTTGTTGTCGCTTCTGTTATATTGAACACCATAGATGGTGCCAGGCACAACTGAATGGTTCCCAGTTTCTTTCTATCTAAAAGATTCCAATCCTCATCAGTCATTGTTGCCAGTTTCTTGGCTATTCCTTCCAACGACCTCCATAAATCCTTTTGATAGAGATAATCCTCCATCTGCATCTTCCATAATTGATAGTTTTGCCCATTGAATTTATCTACCTTTAATTTACCCTTGTCCGCCATTGCTCCCACTCAATAATGAGACTCTCACTCAACCTTGAGACCTTTCTGCAGATGATAATCGAACACAACCTGCTCTGATACCACTTGTTAGGGTTAGCCGGCAGAAGATATCAATTAAATGCAAATAAAGATTAAATAGGGGAATGAAAAATACACAAAAATAATAATAGCGAGAGACAAGTTTTAACGTGATTTACCCAGACTTGGGCTATATCCACCAACAGAGAGTCTAATATTATTATCCAATAAATCAAACCAATTACAACTGGCAATCCTTACAACTCAATACCACTACAAAATGCTACAATACATCAACAGAAACCCTAACCCATTAGTTGCTTTTGTCAAGCCTTATGTCGGTTACAAAAATAGGGTTTTTTATGTCAGCCAATAAAAAAATAACTCCCGACGCCTTTATAAAAATAATAAAAATCGTTTGAGGTTTTAGGGGCGCTACCCCCAAGCCCCCACAGAGGCGTTGCCACTCGAACCAGCCCTATATCGTGATAGGGAGCGCGCCAAGGACGTTACCCCTTGACCTCGTTAAATAATTTGGGGGGGGAATCACGCCAATAAAAGTGAGGTAAATTTAACCTCTGAGTCTGATTAGGCTCCATATAACAACAAGAACTTGGCAACGCAACCTTGGGAAATATAGAATCACAGCCCCTTACATTCTCCCCCACTAAAAATAGGTCATGCCCTCAACATCGATGCATCACCCTAGGCATACACAAAAGTCTTCCCCTAAGGGAAATCTTAATTTTAGACATTAGAGTCCCTTTGGAGGAACTCTAGAACCTTTTCCTCATGCTTCCATAATGACTTAGCCCACTCCCATCTAGCTTTGTCTAGCTTCATGTCATGATTGACCCTACCAAACCACTAAGAACTCTTTATACTTTGCCAAAACCTCTGCAACCTAGAAATTTAGCATATCCATGAAATTAGTCATACCTCTTGTCATAACACTCCTATTCAAATCCCCTTTGTCTGCATGAAGAGGATGCAATTGACTAACATGGAACACAAGGTGTACTTTCATATGAGGAGGTAACCTTAACCTATATGCAACCTTTCTAATCAATTCAGAAATCTCAAAAGGGCCATCAAATCTCCTCACCAATACAAGAGTCAACCCTTTTGGTACTTGGAATTGATTTAGGCCCATTCTTAAGAGAACTTTATCACCCACATTGAACTCGGATGGCTACCTTTGCTAAATGATGCCTTGCCCAATCCACATGATCATTCCACTCCCTCAAATAGCCTAACATTGTTGAGATCTCTTTGATATACCCATGCAAGATTGTATGTAGAGTCAGTGGTTGTTGTCTAGTAGCCAATTGGAGTGATGAAACTCATATGTGGGATTTTTATGCATGTTGTAACTAAATTGAGTGACATTCAACAAATATGGCCAATTTGATTGATTTGGCCAAACATAATGCCTCAAGTAATCTTCCAAAATTGCATTAATCTAATCAGTCTATCCATTTGTCTATGGATGATGGCTCTTAGACATCAACAACTTAGTACCCATGAGTTTGAACAACTCAAACCCAAAAGTTACTAGTAAACTAAGGATCTCTATCTAATATAATTTTTAATGGAACTCCCCAATATTTCACTACATTCCTAAAAAAGTACTCAACCACATCTCTTGCTTTGTAAGGGACCTTGCAAGTAATGTGTAGAGCTTTGTTCCATATTCACCCTCTGAGATATTTTCTTCCACGTATACTCCTTTGTAGTTGTCATTTTAGCTAGTCATTTTCTCTTTATGTTTGGCTAATTGATTGGTTGCGTTTCAGAGTAAAGGTCCTTCTTTACCATTATGAAAGTTTTGCACAGTTGCAAAATTTTCCTTTGGCTCTATAGGTTGAATTTTTTCAAGATATTTGTAATAAATCAACACTATTGATTGCTTCCAAAGATCAACGATGCACATAATGTTTAGATAATGTCCTTCTGGCACTATTTTTCATTGCATCATTGGTTGGACATCAACCCATCAGCATAATATGGGCCCTTTTGTGATGAAGGTCAAAAGGTTATGTAGATTCATCAATATGTCAAAACTATTGATATCATTCAAAGATTAATGGATAGCACATTATTTGAGACTTGTTAGTCTAACAACCTTAAGTGATTGCACTACTAGTTGAAACGCAATGAGCTAGAAAAATTGGTGGGCCTAAGTTTCATTGTTAAATTTTTTTTTATCAAAATGCAATATTATCTATTAATCAAAAGATAAGTAATACACATTCACAAAAATGGGTTGGTTGGTATAAAGGCACGCCTCAAAGTACCAAATTCATATGGGCATAGCCCAAAAAGTTTAAGGGTAACTACCCAAAATTACATATCTGAAATTATATAAAACATAATAGAAGAAAATCAAGCAACCAATGTTGTGCCAATAGATGGAGGGTCCCTATCCTCCAGATTGCCCCATACAGCTGCAGGATCTGGGATGATGTCAGGAGGTGCCCAACCATCATCAACCTTTTCATTCTCTGTATTAATATTCTCCTGCTGAGGTGAAATAGCCAGATCCATACGTGAAAGAAATTTATTGGTGTCCCAACCAATGTTGGCTGGATTGAAACCACCATGGCTAGAGTCACTAGAGGGCCAACCTGCATTGCCACCTACATCTCCTATAGGACCACCAGAAGTCCATCCCCGATTACGTGGAGAAGAAGATCGCCTGTGAGGGTGAGATCCACATCAAGGAGGAGGCTGAGAATGGGGTCAGGAGTCCCTGGCAGAGCCACTTCTTCACCACTGGCCTCATGGAGGTGATCGGCCTCTGGAATAGGATGGAGAGGGAGGTACCCATGCTACCATGCAAGGTGCATTGCCCTAATGGTCCAAGAGTTCATGTAAGTGTAAAACTTCAAGTGCCACTTTGTTTGCTTGTACTTGAATCTACAGTAGGACATTAAAACATATAATAGCTCTAACATATAGAGAAACAGATGTACCAATCTAGCTTTGAGAAAATATGCAAGAATTTCGATCTTTCCAAATAGTGAAGAAAATTTCCACCCTAAAAATTTGTCAAATCTGAGTAAATCTTACAGGGAATCTAGGAGAATCACCCAAAAGAATCATTTGCCAAGAAAGAGGCTCCAGTCTGAAAGGCCGAAAGAAATCATGAATCCACAACCACAATTGTTGAGCTCTAGTGCAAAACCAGAAGAGATGTTGAATTGTTAAATTTCACTAGCATGAGGAAATAAAAGGTGAAAAGCCAACATATGTTTGCTATGTGCCATCTTGGTGATCTTCAAAGACATTAGTCTGGTAGGTTTTCTTGTTGCGCTATTGGCCATAAATGATGCAATGGAGGTGGTAGGTCCCTTTTATTTTAAAAGGTTAGAATAGGCAAGGCAATGTTTTAGACATCACAACATTATTGATTATCTGTGATATCAAATATGCATGTAGAATTTAAAATTTGTCAGTTCGGCAACTTGAAAATGTTCTGCTAATATCCAAAAGAACACATTTTAGTTGTTTGGTGGATCCCACTGTGGAGATGATTTTGTAAAGATATAATGTTGTAGTTGGACACATTGCATTCGGGTTCTCTCCAAGTGTTATTAGACTAGAGAATATTTTCCATTGCAACATTGGTGAGCAAGACATATGGTACAAAAAAACTAGATCTCTTTGAACCATCTGATGTACTCAAAGCTTATCACATCTAATGACTGGAAGGAGTAGTATTTTTTAAGAAAGGTGGACATGCTAAATTTACTGATGATCTTGTAGCTTAGATCTTTGAGTATTACTCAATCATGCAGATCCAAAGCATGCAACTCCAAGTTTTCAAAAATTCATGGTACCAATTTATTTGAGGCAATGAAGTATAAATAGTAGAATTGTGCTATAGGATGAAAGAGGGAAAATT
The DNA here is from genome assembly GCA_027924645.1 of Cunninghamia lanceolata. Lineage (NCBI taxonomy): Eukaryota > Viridiplantae > Streptophyta > Pinopsida > Cupressales > Cupressaceae > Cunninghamia > Cunninghamia lanceolata. Next base: position 1,939,998 of record BSBN01000197.1, read on the forward strand.
TTATAGAAAAGCTCTGTTAATTTTGACATTCGGGCCTTTAAGGTGAAATATTGTATGTCATTGTATCTGATTGTTTAGCAAATGTGTGACTGTGCCTCTACCCTTTCATTTTGATTGTTGTGTGAAATGATATAAATGAATAAAGTACTTTACTCTCTATGCTTATCAAATGCTTTGTCTACAATTCACGTACTGTCCAATTATTTGTTATCATAGCCTTAATTTGTTTATTCAAAGTTTTATTGTTTGTATGTAAAATAGTGATTGTGCGTGTATGTTCCCTTGTTTATAATAACAATATCTTTCACCTTGAATAAGATGAATCTTGTGTAGTTGTTTGGATGGTGTTAATGAATTTCATAATTGGTGCTTCACATGTTAACGTAGATTTATTTCCAGTTCTCTTTTTGTAGTGGCCCTCCATTCTCACTTTGGATGAGCAGGTGGTCAGATTAAGGAGCATAAAGAAGAAGGTAAAATACTCAGAATACTTAGGGTATGATAGACATGTTGATGGTAGGCTTACTGTTATGATGTAGTTGAGGACACTTATTGATATTTACTATGATGACACTATTGATACTTTATGATTAGTGCATTACGCTTATGTTGTGATCAGTTATAGGATTGATTATGTAGATTAGTTTTACTACGTGATTAATGCGATTATCTGTTTATGTGTTATCTAGTTGTTTAGTTACTAATGAATTTGTTTAATATGGATACTTGTGATGTGTTTTGTGAAGGGACAGTGTAGTATTACTCATAATGAGTACCCTACTACGCTGCGATTCCCTGTCACTATGTGCCTTCTTGGATGATTATATGTATGCATTCGACACTTTTGTTTGCTGCAGGTTGCAGGTACCAAGCATCGAGTCCACCTGAATTGGCGGGTCTGAGCGTGCCTTCATACCAATGGAAGTTGTTGAATGGAGATAACATATGGTCCCCTAGCCCAACCATCATCCTTGAAGAGGATAAGTATCCAGTTGTGTACCCTGTTAGTGTTGTTGGTTTGGTTATGATAGTCAGTCATTGTTGTGGTGGTCTTGCTTTCTAATCTTGCATAGTAGTCAGGTATGGTTTGATAGTTGGGTTATTTTGTCAGTATTGTTTTAATTATTGTTGTATTAAAATAAAATAATTAGTTATGAAGCATTTTTGTTAAATAAATAAATATATAAATGTCCTTATGTAAATTTAGTTTATGAAAAAATATATTTTTCTAGAAGTTAAGTTAATAAATAATAATAATAATAGTAATAAATGTAATTGCAACTAGAGATAAATAAATAAATAATATTTATGTGTTGCCATAAAATATATTTATCTTGGTCTAGTTGTAAAATGTTAAAAATAGCAAACTGTAAGATATTGTTCATGCAGGAGTTATTGCCTCTGGTGGGGGGAATCTTCTAGAAGATTTTAGGGGATTTCTTTCTCTAATAATAGGGAGTTTTTGGGTTGTATTTATGGGGGAGATTTCTCTCTCATAATAATTTTTAGCAGATGCAATTTTTGGAGAGAGAGACTAGTTTGTGGCTGCACCAGTTGAACCCGGCATCGAATCTTCAGCCTAGTCAAGCAAGCGAAATCAGGTTCCTTTGGTTCTAATTTCTATCTCATTTTTTTATTGAAGCCAATGTTTGATTTATGATTTTTCTTGTTGATTGTAATTTGCTTGAGAGATTATAATCCTTGTTATTAGATCCAATTGTGCATGCCTGTATCATTTCATTTCTGGGAATCACCGATTGAAGTGACTATCTATCTCTTAGCCATTCTGTCTCTGTTTTAGCAGTCTATTGTGTTAGCCATAACTTTAGTTTTAAGAATTAATTTTCTCTAATTTTTATATATATGGTGCATGACCTAGTTATTTAAATCATATCCGAAAATTGTCCATACCCAGTTTGTCGTTTTGGAGATATGAATGTTTTGTGACTGTCTACCTCTCAGCCATTTCGTCTCTATTTTAGTAGTCTGTTGCGTTAGCCATAACTTTAGTTTTATGAACTGGGTTTCTCTGAGTTTTTTTGTATATGGTGCATGACCTAGTTGTATAAATCATATCCAAAAATAGTCCATACTCAGTTTGTCTTTTTGGAGATATAAATATTTTGTAACTGTCTACCTCTCACCCGTTTCGTCTCTGTTAAAATAGTTAGTTGCATCACCAATAACTCTATATTTTCGAATTGGGTTTCTCTAAGATTTTTCAACAAATTGATTTTGTGCATATCCTATGATCATTTCTTTCCATCAATCAGTCTGCATGCTCTGTCTATGCTTTCACATTTTACATTGTTGGTAGCTTCTAAAGCCTTCTCAACAAATTCATTTTTGTGATAATCCTATCTTATGCATGTGGTTAAAAGTGTGGTAGATTTGATGAAGATGTTAGATCTATAGGAATGTTTTATTGTTCTGTTTTCCTTTCCTCCCAAGCTAACCTTAGAACAAGGTTCTTTCATTGTAGCTTTGGGTTTTGTATCTTGTAAAATATTTATAACATTATAATATTATAAGCTTTTAGCACTGCTTATACAATTATATTTAATAGTATTTACATAATTGTCTAGATTATTAATGAAATCTACATCAGTTGTAAATAGTGTAAATAATTGTTGTGCTTAATTTGTATGTCTTAGGGTTATTTGCATGTTGTTCATATTCATTTTAATTAAATGAAATTAAAATAAGTCTTGAGAATTATTAGCTACAATTTTGTATTGTTGAGATAGATTCACTTTATATTTGTTAGATGATTGATCATGAAAATATTGATGAAGGATCTTAGTTTATGATGTGCATCTGAGAGTGAATGTGATGTGAGCCCATTGTGTTTAGTGGTGTCAAGTGTTTGTGTTATTTGAGGAAGTTGTTCCAGAGGCCTAGGAGAGTGTGATTGTGTGGGGGTTGGCTATGTGTGCATCATGTGAATTGAATGAACTGCATGCTTGAAATGTTGCCTCCTATTCATGTGGTTATGATGACTATGCAAGATGGATAATGCCTTGCTCAGTGTACCTATTCATGTGGTTATGATGACTATGCAAGATGGATAATGCCTTGCTCTGTGTGGTGTGAAATGATGTGTATTTTGTGTTGTAAATGCATCATGATGAGAATGTGATAGTTCATGCTTGGTTTATATTTTGGGCCAAGGATATAAGAATTGGTCCCCATGATTATGTTTTGTATGCAAGAAGGTAAACACCTTGCATTGTATATGTTATTTGTCATTGTGATGGTAATTGTCTTGTTTGATGTTTTAGGGTCTTCTAGATGCAAGCAGGGGAGTGGCTTTCAATGTGGGGTCAGTGCCCAAAGTGGCTTCCAGGATAACCCATTGGAAGTTTGTAATCCAGTGATAACTTAATAATAAATTTAGAGGGTTGGGTAGTTTCCACATTAAATAAGATAATTGGATGCCTCACCCATGCCTGTAGTGCTCGTTCAGGCTAAGGATGGGATGAGAAGGTCGTGGTTGGCATGATTGACCTCCTTGTCTCCATGAGAGGATGTGTCGGTTCCGCATGTGTCACCCTATGGGGCCGGTGCCTAGAGAGAGGCTACCAGGGTAACCATAGATGGGGGCCAGTTTCTAGAGAGAGATAGCCTAGATAACCCATGCTAGGACCATGCGATGACACTCTCCCTACTACAACCTAGCATTCCCTAATTGTGTTTTCCTCTTTCATTGTGTATTTGCCTCTGGAAGTGTTGTTTGAGTTGCTTGTGGTGTTCATTTCAACCAGTGTTGTATTGGAGTCATGTGTTGTCCTTGTACCTGTTAGCCTATTGACTTCTTGTGTTTTTGCTTAGTGGGACCTCATTGTTATCTCCTAGCATGGGGGGTGGACCTCAGGGTTCCACATGGTCAGGTGGTTGTGCATTCTTCCATTGGTTTTTTTGGCACCGTGGCTCGTGTGTAAAGAAGTTGTATCTCTCATGTTTCCATATTTTCACCTGTATTTGAAGATAGATATTTGTATTATTTACATCTAGATCTATGTATCAGTGGAATTCATTATGTAATTTGATGTATTCAAAAAGAAAGAGTTTTCGTAACTATGAAACTATGTAATTCCTCTTGTAAGATAAACTATTTTGTACTTGTAATCTTGATCACAAAAATGTTGATATATTCATCTGATGTTGTAATCTAAAATGTTAGTTTGATTCATTTGATTGATTAAATCTTGTATGTTGTTGATTATTGTTAATTTGCAATAATGCAGCTGTGTAATCCCTAGAGATGTTAGTTTAACTTTGTTGCTATTAGTCTATGTTATGTTTTTTTATCATTACTTCTATGTAGAAAAAAAATATTTCACCCTTTTTATTGCTTAGTTAAACTTATATTTAGGGTTGCATGGTGGGGCATTACACTTTCTCCCTTTTCTCTAGCATATTTTAAATTAGATTCATCGAAGATCATATGAAGAGATGACTTCTAAATCCAAGAGGTTATTGTGTAAACCATGTCCTATGTTTGCAATATTTGAACCCATGTTGATGTAGATGAGCACAAAAAAGTAAATTTGAACATCAATAGTTTTGGCATGCCCAATGGGAATAGAAAGAGCCATTCTAGTTCAAAAGATCATGCTTAGACAACATTTTTAAGTGTCAATTCGTTTTATGAGAAAAAGGCCTATGACTAGATCTTGTTTGGCCACTTGCCCTCATCTTATAGTTTGTCCTCTAGTTATCAACCCAAGGAGAAAGATTGTTTAGCCAAATCCACCATTAGCTATTGTAATGGAAATGTCAATAGTTCCTAGAAATTTTATAAATTGGAATAATTGTAGTTCCCTAATCCCTCCAAATACTTTGGCTACTTGGGATCCTATCCTCACCAATGGTCTTAAGTTCCTTCTAAATTTTATTGGAGAAGATTTTAATACTTGTGCAAAACATTGCTCTAAGAATGTTTGCTTCTTTTTTAAAGGAAAGGTGCTAGACTAATATTGGTCATTAGAACCAAAATTAATTGATTTGTGGGATCAACTTGGAGATGATTTCTTTGAAAGGTTTAAAGAAAAGGAAGATTGATCTTCTTTGCTATAGTAGTTAATCACTATAAAACGAGCACCTCAAGAAGTAATAATTGACTTCAACTCTAGATTCAATAAGACTTGGGAAATGATATCTTCTTTCATGTTCCCACCAGTAGAGATGGCATTTGTTACCTCAAGGATTTCAACTTAGATATATATGTGATGATTCAATCATTAGGAGGTCAAAGCCTCCTGGAAACTTATGAGCTAGTAATCAAGGCATAGAATAATCTGATAGATGTAGGAAGACTTCCTCCTAGGTCACCCATGCCTATGTTTTCTAAAATTTCACTACGTGTTTAAGATCAACCACCAAATCCATGTCATTCCCCATCAAATGCACAATAGTTTCCCCCTTCCATGTATGTCTACCCTCCTAGTAAGTTTTATTCACCACAAGTTGTCCCAAAAATGAATGATATGAAGCACTTATTGCACAATTTCTCAAATGAGATTATTAATTTGAAGAGCCAGTAAGCAGCCTATCCTAGGCCAATATATTAGGGAAATAAAGGTCAAAGGCCCTAGTATTATCCAAATAGATATCAAAATTAGTACTACCACAACTAAGTTGTTAATGCTAAAAAAATGTAAAAAGTTGTAAAAATGGGGGCTTTCCTACTCATATCCCTAAACCCTCAAGTTTGCATTTATTAGGTAAGGTAGGAAATTTTGGTTTGTTTCTTGTTTTATTTTGGTTTTAGTTTTTATTTCAGTTTGTTGTTTCATATTTTTTTAGTTTTTTTTTTTTTAGAGAATTGGTATATTGTTAGCTCCTAGTTTCCACATCCTCACTAGTTATCAATTTGTTTTAAAGTCTTATTCATCATTAATTGACATGATCACAAGATGACTTGCATCTTGATTTAAGTGCATTTTCTAGATATCTTCGCTAACAAACTTTTTATTTTGCATTTATGATGGATTAATTGTCAAGGTGTAGTTTTCATTAGTCGTTCATTCAAATGTGTAGATTTGTTTTCATGTTTAAGAAATTGTATGTAATTTGAGGATGTATATTGTGTTTTTCATCCATCACTTCTCACATTTTAAATATTCTTAGATCTATTTGGTGAAGCAACTGTAGTTAAGATATCAAGTTTAAAAATAAATTAAAGAAAAAAATTGATTACCTCAATGGACCCGAACTCAAAGGCAAACTTCAACATCTATGAGATGAGGAATAAAAAATAAAATAAAAAAAGAATCAATAAAGGTAGGTCTAATGATACACTAAAAATGGCCTCTACCTAAAAGAAAATAAAATCCTCATCCATTCTAAGTGACTCGGATATCTCTATTGGGACTATAGATGTCTGGCTAGTAGTAGAGCTATGCCTAGAATGAGACCACATAATCAATAAAGGCATGTCTAATTGATGCGGGAGCATCCAGAAGTCATTCAGTAAATTGGGATAGTTAATGTTGAGTTACAGAGTGCTAGGAAGAGGCATTAGAGATTACCGCATTTTCACATCAGAGCATGCGAAGCATGAATTAGCATCTACATATCATCGTCTATATCATATTCAAAATTAGGTCATTTGGATTTGTCTGCTAAAAGTTATCGCTATCAGAAGATCATCAATTTTCTCATAACAGAGTAGTTAGTGTTCAGTTGAAGCTTAATGGGTTTGCAGAGCCTAATGGAACATCATTCAAGGTACTTTGGGACCTAGCCGACCTTCATGGAGAACTGCATCAAGTTTCATCCATTTGCAAAGCAATACCATATGTTTTAGGCTGACCTACTTGTTTCCTACACGTTTCATATTACACGTTACAATTAGGCTGACAACGTAATGTTTTGAAGGCTTGCGGAGGATATAAATGAAGGATAGAAGATTGTTTCAAAGGGAGAAGGCAGTGTGACGAAGTGTGTGAAGACATGATGCAAAAAGATGAATTGTTTTGATCCTGGAAGGCAGCAGAGCAGAAGCTAAAGATAGAGTAGAGAGTAGAAGAAGATACAGAGTAGTGAATAGAGAAGGAGAAGAATGGGAAAGAAGACATGAGAGAATGATGTTGTATGAATATTTTGTAAGCCTGGGTTGCGGCCTAGCACCTAAAAAGACCTAGAGGCATATGTAATGAGATTTGGAATTCTAATATAAGGAGAAGTGATCTTTGAAGGCTGGGTTTTCCCCTTTTAGGGTTTTCCCAGGATAAATCTTGTGTCATGTGTTTATGAGTATCTCTTATCATTCTATTGTTATTTGTATGTTGTTGTTACATATCTTTTATGATCACGGTGTTGATTGTTTAAGGTTGCAAGGTTGGACAGTCCTTCATTGGACCCTCCTACCTTGACTACATCAAATGGTATCAGAGCTAGTTGTGAAGCTATTGGGATGGTTGTGAAGCTATTGGGATGGTTGTGAATCTGTTGGGAAGGTAGAAACTATTGGAAGAAAGTGTGAAACCCTAAAGTATGATAGGAATCACCACAGAAGAAAGATCAAGGCAAGAAAGATCTGGGTAAGTTTTTCACATTAAGTTGTTTGTATGATTTGTTTCAATGGGGAAGATTGGAAAAAGGATGAAGAAAGAAAATGAAAACCTAATATGCAAGAAGGATATTCTGGAAGAGGTATTGTGTGAAATCAAAAAGTATAACTCAGATTTAATGGAAAGGATAAGAGAACTAGGAGAAGACAAATATGATGCTCTTGAAGAAGAATTAGAAAATGTAAAAAGGAGGAATGAAGAATTAGAAGAAGAGCTGAAGTTATTTGAGTATGTCAAAAGGAGTTTTGAAGAATTGGAAGAAGGGTGCAAGTTTTTTGGTCAAATTGAAAAGAGGAGCATAGATCTGAAGGAAAGTTTGGAGAAGTTGAAAAAGGAAAATAGTTTACAAGGGAGTGAAATATCTGGATTTAAAGAACAGGTTAATCAGTTAGAGCAATCACTTGTAGCATGCAGGGAAGAGAATGAAAGTCTAAGATCTAAGCCTAAACTATGTGATGTTTCTTGTGATACTAATGATTTGTTTGATACTACAGAAGCTTCTTTAGGAGGTGAGGTTGAAGATAACAATGTAACTAAGTCTGCAATTGTTGGTGATGATGTTGACAAAGACGGTTCTCAAAACAATGTTAGTTTAAAGATCATGAAAAGAATGGGATATGAAGGAAAAGGATTGGGAAAATATCAGCAAGGAATTACAGAGCCTGTTGAGTTGGTAATGAGATCAATAAATGAAGGCCTTGGATATATCAGAGGTGAAGAGAATAAGGGTGTTGTCACAAATTCAAACAAATCAGCTTAAGGAAAGGTATGCATTTTTCTTATTGTAATAGATATGGACATGAAAAGGAATTGTGTTGGGATCTATACCCTTGTAAGTTCTGTGGATTAAGGAATCACTCTGAAAAGATGTGTTGGGATAAAATGCAGAGGAGAAAGCCTATGACAGGTTGTATATAAAAGGATTATGGATGGATTAATGGAACGGAATGGAAATATGTTACATGTATGTTCAAAAGGAAGTATAGGATGAAGTATTCATGTATTGGAGAGAAAAGAGGATATGGATCAAGATGCGGAGAGGGAAGACCACATGTGGAGAAAAACAAGGATAGTAATTCATACCACAGAGGGAGAGAGGACCGAAGTTTCTACCGCAACAACAGAGAAAGTCATAATTCTTACTACAATGTAGGATACTGGAGGGATGAAAGAGGATTTGATAGGAGAGGAACCTATTTTCAAGTATGGAGGTGAAAAGCATCAAGCATTGAATGTCACCAAGAGGGTATTACCAGACGAGCAGTAAATAAAGTGAAGATAAATTATGCAGAGGAAGAAGAACCTATTGAATCATCAAGTTCAACAAAGAAATTAGAAGAGGGTGAGACATTGATCTTAAGGAGAATTTTGTTGTAGACTAAACAACTGAGGAACCAGTGTAAGAGAAATTTTGTGTACCGTGGTAAAGGAAATATGGATAAAGAAGCAGAGAGGAGTATAGGAGCAGTGTATGCAGAGAAGGAACCAGAAGATTTTGAAGTGTGCGGAAGGAGTTGCAGCTAGAACTGGAGGATAGAAAGTACTGCAGAGGGACTTCAAGAATGTATTGACTGAATCAAGGAAGAAAATGATTGGTCCGGAGTGTTAGGGGGTACTGAGGCTATTTGACTCTTAAGTGATTGAAGTTGGTATTAATCCTGAGGTAGCCTAAAAGTGTGACAACCAAGCACCAAACTGAGAGGTAGTTGCAACATTGTAGCCAGACCGTCAAACCTAAACCACTGCAAAATGAAGAATTTGAGGCAGCTTACGAAGTAGATTTGCTCAGACCGCCGACCATTGAGGCAGTGCAACGATTTGTAAGCAGAGCACCGAATATAGATCATCAGAAGTGAGAAGGAACTTGAGGTAGTCCACAGAGAAGACCTGTATAGACCACCAACCATGAGGCAGTGCAGTGATTTGTGAACAGATTGTTGAACTTGAGGCAGTTTGCATGGATTACTTGAACAGACCGTCAACCTTGAGGCAGTTGCAAGTACATGTGAACAAACCATCAAACCTATCCTAAGAGACAACATTGATTCAGATAGAATACAAGCCAAATTGAAGAGGCTCACTTTTCAATTAACCCCAAAAGTCTGATGCAGGAGCATCTTGAAGTCATTCAATAAATTGGGACAGTTAATGTTGAGTTGCAAAGTGCCAGGAAGAGACATTGGAGATTACTGCATTTTACTGTATTTTCACATATGTGAAGAAAGAATTAGCATCTACATATCATCGTCTACATCATATTCAAAATTCAAGTCATTTGGATTTGTCTGCTAAAAGTTATCACTATCAGAAGATCATCAGTTTTCTCGTAAAAGAGCAGTCAGTGTTCAATTTAAGCCTAATGGGTTTGTGGAGCAATTCCATGACTTGCATAGCCTAATGAAACATCATTCAAGGTACTTTGGGACCTAGCCAATCTTCATGGAGAATAGCATCAAATTTCATCCATTTGCGGAGCAATACCATATGTTTTGGGCCGACCTACTTGTTTCCCACACGTTTCATATTACGTGTTACAATTAGGCCAACAAGGTAATGTTTTGAAGGCTTGCGGAGGATATAAATGAAGGATAGAATATTGTTTCAAAGGGAGAAGACAGTGTGATGAAGTGTGTGAAGACATGATGTGAAAAGATGAATTGTTTTGATCCTGGAAGGCAGCAGAGCAAAAGATGAAGATAGAGCAGAGTAGAAGAAGATACAGAGCAGTGAATAGAGAAGGAGAAGAATGGGAAAGAAGACATGAGAGAATGATGTTGTATGAATCTTTTGTAAGCCTAGGTTGCAGCCTAGCACCTAAAAATCCCTAGAGGCATATGTAATGAGATTTGGAATTCTAATATAAGGAGAAGTGATATTTGATGGCTGGGTTTTTCCCTTTTAGGGTTTTCCCAGGATAAATCTTGTGTCATGTGTTTATGAGTATCTCTTATCATTCTATTGTTATATGTATGTTGTTGTTACATCTTTTTTATAATCATGGTGTTGATTGTTTAAGGCTATAAGGTTGGACAGTCCTTCATTGGACCCTCCTACCTTGACTGCATCACTAATAATAATATTTTCATATATAAGGATGACCTCTACTTACATGAAATTAAAAATGTTAAAAAACTTGATATCTAAAGTTGTGTTAGTTGAGTCTAAAGGTGAAAGAAGATAATGAATCATGCATACACACTTGGATTAAAATATGCAAGTATCATTGTAAAATTGACTCATTCTAACTTTGGTATAAATGTCTTTCAACGTTCATGTATGCTTTGAGTTTTGAGAACTATCTCCAAGTAATCTTTCCAACTTAAATTCACTAGGATTAGATGGTTTGGATGATGTTTTTGAAAGCAATCTAACAATTAATTTTACAATTCAACGTGGCCATTGCTATTAATAAGGTGTTCCCATGTGCAAGATTTTCAATTTCATATCATTGTGAGTTTCATTCCAAAGACATCTTTTTTTGTGTTTTTAAGCGGGACGAGGGCATTTGTTGTGAGCCCTCATAACACGCCCCTAAATTTTCAAATTTGGGGAACCTAATACAAGATTTAGGATTTACATCTTTGAAAGGTCTAGATAATCCTCTTTGTATTGCATTTATTTTGTCATGTGATGCAATTTGTTCTTAGTCATTTTTGTGCCTTAGGAAAGTTGGTGTTGTATCTTTGTGAAGGGAAGCATTTAAATTTAAGGGGTTAAGGTGCAAGCATTTGTATATTGTTTGCTAAAATTGCAATTTGTCTTGAAAATCCTGGGCTTTCATCACTATTGTAATTGTAATATGCTTCAAAACCCCAAAGCCCAGTGCAAAACCACCTCAAAACCCCAAGAGGATGGTTCTATGCGGCCTCTAATGATCCCACTCTTCTACGACCAACTAGTGCTTTGAACTTGCGAATTTCAAGCTATTTAAGGTTGTTTTTTGTGCTTTCTAGGTTTCCTCCTAAGAAGAAATTCTAGTTTTGCTACTTAGGGTTTTAGTGTTGGCTTTGTATGTGTTCACTTTGTGCCCTAGTTCCTCAGACCGCTCATAAAACTACATTTTTTTGAATAACTTAGTTGTTGTAGTTCTTCAGCCATGTATTTAACACTTGATTTATATGGAGTCCCATAATACTTTGCAATTTGTAGTTTATATGGAAACTACAATCAAAGTCCAAACTCTTATTGCAATCCAGGTTTTTCAAAGTACTTTACAATTTACAATTTTTATGTAAACTGCAACCAAACTCTAAACTCTAGTTGCAATCCAAAGACCCAAAAGTTTTTGCAACTTACCATTTTTACACACTGCAGATTGGATCCCAAGCACTATCAATAATCACATTCTCTTTGTAATTTACAAATTGTTGCAAACTACAATTGGAGTCCAAACTCTGATTGCATTTCTAAAGAACATTGCCTTTGTAGTAATAGTTGCAAAGTGCAAATCAGGGCCGAACCTCAATTTGCAACTTGCAAATCAAGCCCAAACTTCGATTTGCATAAAAGTAGTAAAATATTTGTTTTGATCATTTAAGCTTTTACAACTTGAAATTTTAGTTGAAAATTTGTGCATATGATTGTTTAAAAATTTAATTATGTAAAATTGATTTTATATCTTGTAAATACATTTTGAAGGATTAAAATTGATTGTTTATAATTGTTTGATATTATTTTAAACAAATTTAATGCTTCATTGTTATTAAATGCAAGATACGGATATAAACAAGAATGCAAATTGCTAATGCAAAGAAGGAACCAGGATCATGATGCTTTGATACATAACGAAGATTTTATTAGCCAAGCCTCGAGGATTTTTAGAAAGTGCAAGACACTTTGAAAGTGTGCACAAGTCCTGTGATGTGTATCTACACGTCAAATTTTAGATGACATGTAATAAAAGAATAGAATTTGAAAGGACAAGTCAAAGTGACCCTTAACATTCTAAAGTGATTTATCATTTTATGATTTCAGAGGGAATGATTGTTTGTCTTCCCATCCAAATGTGCCTATTTATACACATTTGTAACCCATTGTTATGCATAGGAAAAACCCATTAGAAAACCCATTGAGGTTTGGAAACCTTAAAATTTGAATGAAAGATATCAGTTTGCTCCTATTTTCTTTTGTATTTTTTTCCATTCAATGAGGTTTTCTAAGCTATAAATTTGTTTTCTTTCCACTCAATCTTATGCACTTAATTTATTAATTTTGATGAACCTCAACACGTGCTTAAACTACTAATACCCCACTGATGGTAGGATGTTTTGTGTGGTCAACTAAACATGTTTGTGCACACTATAATTTGCCATCACTCACACATGTGACTTTTCCTTGAAGATTGCACTATCTCATGTTGGGATTGTAGCAATGGGTCTAATAGAGATTGGTTATTGTCAAGTTCATCCATTTGTTGGATGGTGTGTAGGAGGATAGGAACCAGGTTTGGATTTTGTTTTTGTTTTTCTCTTACCCTTTCCTCCCCTCTTTTTTGCATTTTTTACACCGATGGTAAATTAGTTTTAATTTCTAATTTTAATAAATGATTTCAATCATATAGGGCAGAAATTCAAGTTGATTTTTTAACTTCCCGGAGAAAAAATCTACAAAATTTCAACACATTTATTGCTATCCTAAAATTTTAGAATTAAATTATGTTAAAATAGATAAATTCTAATGAGTAACTCTTCAAATTCCATGCAATTATATTTTGATTTTAAGGGAAACATCTATTGTTTTAAAGTTTTTAATCCAATTTTAATATTTAAAATTATTCTTAATGGATTCAAACAAAGCTAAAGCTAAAATCATTAATTCATTCAAAGTGAAATAGAGTGTTTGTGTGGCTAATAGTGACTAAATCTCACTAAGTGAACCTCTCTTTCAATTGAATGACTCATAATACTCACTAGAACCCTTGAACTGACCAACCAAAGTGTTCTCTGACTGGAGGATTCTAGAAAACCTCATAACAAATTCACAAAGACTCTTGAGGCTAGCCACCTTTCAAGCAAGAGAGCCTTTGTCATTCCACCTTGTAGGCTTCACAATTTGTAAGTAAGTTGGTGTGTCAAAAACCACATCAAGATAGAATCAAGAAGAATTTTTTTTTTTTAAAAATACTCGTCAATCAATCAATTTATTTCTTCATACATATGAATTCATCATGCCCAACCTTCTTACAACACACACATTAATAACCCGCCTTTATTGTAGAAGATGATTATGATTTTTTCTTTGTAGAAAAGGCATGTGATTTAGTATTTTGTTTCTTTTCGGAACTGCTATAAATCTTTTGATCATTTGTGGATTGGTTTGCAACCAATAAATGAGATTTCAAAGTCTTGATTATGCCCATCTTAATTAACTTGTCGTACTCCCTAGCCAAATTTTGAGTAAAAACATAAAAAAAAGGATAGTGAATTTAGTCCCTAAAGCATTCTTAGTAACATGAAATGTAGAAACAAAGGCAATAATCAAAACCAAGTTTAGACAACACACTAAGAATTAGTTATGAGTTTATGTTAGAGTTCTTTAGTTGTAGTCTTAGTGATTTAAATTGTGTAATGAAGTCTTGCATATTGGACTTATGACTTCATATTTCATTTGTTTTACCAAACAGTTCCCTTATTTTTTCTCAAGTCTCCTCAGGTGTATCTATATTGTGAGGTTAAAAAAGATTAGAACAAACAACTAAACTTAAGAATCCATATGCTTAATCACAATTGTTAAACCACTTAACTTTATCGGTATCTAAATTTCGTTATATTTCAATTCTTTGACTTATCCTAATAGTATAGTTATTTCCCTTCTCATGTAAAATAGTTAGAAGTTATGAGTATAGGGATTCGTTATTGATCCATCACAAAAACACAAAAATGCAAAGATACGTCACAATAAGAGAGAGCCTGGCCCCAAGTCACTCAATGCAAATAACCTCTCAAGAAAGATGGTAGTGGCACTTAGTATGTTTATAAATGCCCTAATTACGTGCTTATAACCTCACAATGAGTACACAATTTTAGGAAAAATGACAATAACAAAAAAAATTGATAAAAAAATTGCATTGAAATTTGAGCTACGAATCAAAATGTATGCTCTAGTTAAGTTTCTCCTAATAGGTGGAAGGGCATTGTTCTAGTGGTACTTGGGTGGAGGTGGCACTTGGTTGGTGCTTGTGTGGCACTCACATGGTTCCTACTGTGTTGAGGTGGTTGATAGGGTGACTACATGGCACTAATGAGGTAGTGTGTGGGTTGCTTGCTCAATGTTGATTGGCTTGCATAGTGGACACGCTAATGTGATTTCTAAGATGACATGGCAGACAAGGTGGCATTGAGTTAGTAGGAATCTGAGCTAGCAAATCAACGGCTAAGTGGCAATCAAATAGTAGGGTATAGTGGTAGACGTGGTGGTGAAATTTCTTGCATGGCATTCAATGGCTCCAACAAAGTGTTGATAGGTTGTATGCATCTGCGAAGATCATTGATAGAGAATTAAATGACATTGTGAAAAGGATCATCAGGAATATTGAAAGGTGTCAACAATTGGTAGGAGTGCATAGGTAGCAAGCAACTAAAAGTCCAAGGTCACAAAGAGTGTGAACAAGCTTGGGAGATTTAGTGCACGCCCAAAAAATTGAAGGGGCGCATAGAAATCCAGGGGTCATGGAGAGTGTTGACAAGCTTAGAAAGTATTCATTGGGCACAAAAAATAAGGAGTGTGCTAGGACATCCAATACACTCCCAGAAAAGTGAAGGGGCTCCTTGGCATGCAAGCATCGAATGACAATGTACAAAATGCACAGTGCTATGTACGATGCATGCTTAATGCACCAAGATAAAAAAAAAAATTAACTTTGAAAACTATATCTCCGGCCTTATATTTCATGTCTTACAAGTTCAACTAAGGGGAAAAAATATGACTTTCGAGCAAAGTGCTCTAATCTTGAGAATTTGACAATTAACCTTTATGTTTTTTACTAGCCTCGATGCAATGGTGAGCTTAGATTTGTTCCAACCTTCTCTAAAATGAAGCTACCTACAAGAATAGCACAAACAACCAACCCTAGAAACCCTCATTAGTTGGCCTCTGAATGTTCGTTTTGGAAGAAATAGAAGACAAAACTAACTATTTCAGACGTTTTAGGTACACAATGGTGAGCTTAGATTGCTCTACCATTCACCCAAAATAAATTATTTGCAAATGGTCACTACAAAACCCCCAAAATCTCCTCAATAAAATAGAAATGACCTAGCCTAAATGTATTAAAGCTTTGATACCATGTAAGATTTGTTTATGTTAAATCCACCCAAAATCAAAATGCTTTAAAACTAATTCAAGTAACCTACTTGCTCAAAACTAAGAAGGAAATTTGAATGAACAAACAATGACTATTCAATTCATTAAGATAGTATGCAAATAGACGTAATGAACTTACATTTATAAAAAACACAAGGAAATGAAGGTGACAACTCGTGATAAGTAAAAGTAAAACAAGGAGATTTTGGTGCCATTATGGATTTCAACAAAGATAAAGTAAAACAATGATTGCTCCAAACACGTGCCTTTTGTATTAAAACATAATAAATGCATACTCCACACTTTTGAATGTATCTCTTGCTACACTGCATGAAAAACTATTTTGCAATGATATGGTAAAATGCACTATTACAGCAGCTATGCACCTGGTAGGAACTTTTCATAAATTGTGAATACATTTCGACAAAACTTATACCCTATCAAATACTCATCTCAGGGCCATGTCTAAGTTCATTTATCATGAACTTGAAAAGATATCAATCCAATTATCCTTCTTGTAACTTTGTCGATAAAAATGATTGCAATATGAATTAAATAATGCAAGTAACAAAGGTCAACTCAAAGCAACAGAGGACACACAAGAAACTCCATGATAAACAATTATCTTGGTGTTGTGCATTTCTATCATTAGCGACTAATCAATGCCAAGTCACAGGCCCAATATCAAAAACACTTCAAATGATTCTTAATAGAATGACCAATAGGGTATAAATTAGGATTATCTGATTCCAAAAATAATACAAATGGTTCAGATTCATTATATGTCCCTTCCTAAAACAAAAAATACAATAAGTTCAACCAGAGAGAAGGATGCATGATGAATCATTGCTCAATTCCATTCTTAGCTTGATTTCTGCAACATTGATACAAAATTTGATCCAGCAAATGCTGCAGGGCCACCAACAACAGAGAGCAAAGCTACTACACTTTGCAGGCCTATTTGCCAAAAGGAATCCTCAGGAATAAAATAGACACATAAAGGGCCTGCAAGGAGAAGAACTATTGCTAGATTTAAAAGAGTCCCAGGTGTGTTAGGATCAGTTGCTGCTGAAAGTATTCCCAGCTCCTCTGCTTTTGAAAGAAGGCCCAGTTTTTCTATTGAAGAAAGAGAAAAACCAAAGTTTTCAGCAGCAGATAAAAGGCCTGCCCTTTCTGCTTTTGATAACAACCTCAGTTGTTCCACTCTTGACAGCAATTTTATAGATGAAGCTTCGCCATTATTCTTTTCTCTTAGCACAGCAGATTTATCTCCCAGTGGTGGAACTTTAACCTGCATAAATGCATAAAACATTGGGGTTTTCAACGACAAAATATTAAATAAAAAATAAAAGCAACAGAAATGTTGATCTCAGACAATTCACCAATACTCAATCATTCTGGAACACATATAAAGTTTAATCGCATTAACCATTCCGTTCAACATTGTAGCTTAATTTGCATTTGCAAATACATCTACTTAAAAAAGAACCTTAGCATTTGAAATAACGTATAAATGTATAACTTCTTTTTTCAGAGATACTGTTCGCCACCAGCTAGTTGGAGGAATATATAAGCATAAATTGAAATATTTAATAGCCACCTAAATTAATGTGGCCCTTCTGAGTTGCAATTATATTTATTTGGAGATTCTGACATGCAGCGTGCCTTTCCCTAGTACTCTTGACTTGTAAATACTTTTCCCCATGGAAAAGCAGATAAATACTATGAAAAACAAGGACATGGCAATAATTCTGGCCGATCCAAAATTTTCAATCACTAGCAAAAACTCGGGGGAAATTTCAGCAAGGCAAATTTTCCAAACATTAAAAAAACATATAAATTTGTAAAAAAATTCTTCAAAAACATGCATACCACTTAATTTAGGTAACGTATTACTGATTTCCTTCATATATGGATCAAAATTAGAGTTCAACCACTCCCTTTATCTAAAAAATAAAAAAATTTAAGAGCAATTTGAGTATCAACCTTGAAAAGGAGTGTTTTGAAAATTTTAAAAAACTACTTCAGCCAAAAGCCATCACTGTTAAAATCCTCAAGAACTACTTGTACACACCGAGAACTTTAGCTATGTTTGTGACTGGCTTGTTACAGAGCAACTGAAAACTTGTTATATAGCTCCTGAGGATTGTCGTGCATCAATTGGAACTTATTGCAGAACTGAAGACTATTGTGCAGTAATAGAAAACTTGTTACACAGCAACTGAGGACTATTGCGCAGCATCTAAAGACTTGTTACGCAGCAACAAAAAACTATTGCACAACAACTGTAGCCTTGTGCAAAAATGGAAAATTTTCCTTCATGGCAACTACAGCTCTTTCCTGCCACCAATAGCTCCAACATTGGCATGAATTATTGCTAAATCCTTCCCATGAAGCAAAGGATTTATCAATGATAATGCGGTCATCATGATCTATATTATTTTATAGATCAAGAAACAAGTTTGATTATAAATTAAATATCCATATTAATATTTTACAGATTTCATCTGTGGAAAACATGGGCCAAAAACAATTTTATTTTTTGCTTTTTAAAACTGGGGCAGGGGTTTGCAGGTGGCAGACCCCAGTGGGATTGAGGGGTGGCACCCCTCACTAGGATTTGCAACGCCCCTATAGCTTTCGTGACCACATGAACCTTCATAGTGCATGCTCAAATTCTCGAAAAAGCATATTCAAAAAATGAGAATTTTTTTGGTGGACAAACTTATTGCAAAGCAACTGAGTTATTATCTGCATTTTGTGAGTTATTGCGAGTTCTGAGCTATACAATGTGTAACTCGCAAGCCATTTTGACTCACAAGTTTTGTGAGTTTTAAGCGAGTTTTTCAACTATGAATTTTCATTAATACAAAGTAAATGGATTACAAAGTGACCAAGGCAAGGAAACAAGCTCCTTGCCAAAGCCAATACTACATCCAGAGAACAAAATGTTATGTCAGTCTATGTCTAGGCCCAAGGCCCAAAGGAAGGATAGAGCTATTAGAGAAAAACTTCATCTTACCAGACAGATCCCAATCTCAATTTATTCTATTATGAGAATCAGAGCTATATTGTCATTGACAAATAAGTCATAGCTTTGCATTGCAATATGCAGCCTTATATAGGTGATCTTTAATGGATTGTTAAAAAAATTAGAGTTCATCAGAGGAATCACTTTTAGAAGAACAACAAACACAATCTGGAAATTACAGGGATGTTTTTGATTGTGCAAGATGAATCGATGAATGGGGAAATGACCCGGGTCAAATTAGTTCCCGTGGAAGTGACCCCCACGTGCAAAACAGAATATAAAATGAAAAGATGACTTTTCAGCTTCCAGCTTCCAAGAGATCCTTTTAGGGCCCAAGAGGGATACTCCAACACAAACAACAATTATAAATAAAGGTGGAAAGTATGTTTTTGAGAGGAGAGAATGGGGGGAAGCTATACATATTGAAAGTAGAACTCCATTATTGTAATTGTACTTAGAAGCATAGGCAAACAAGTGTTGTATGCAACTAGTGGAGCATGGAGCAAATCACATTCATATCTTTTAGCATACTCATTCTGCTTCCCAGTTTCTTAATACATTACAGTAGAAGTGCAGTTGCCACAACCAAAGCTATTTTTCCCTTATTGAGGGCTTCTAAGATTAAAAAACTGGTGTTTATATTAATTTTCAGTCTCTCCTTCCTCTCTTGACTGTCATTTAAATTGTATTTAAGTAGCACAGTGCATGCATAGCAGCAAAAATTATTCTCGAGAATTTTAGAAACAAAAAATAATTGCCATAGAGTCAAAAATTCGACATAAAATCAGATAAAATCACCATAAAATTGGCGAGTAATTGATATATGCAATTTTCAGCAATTAAATTGGTCAAAAACTCGTGATAAATTGGGAATAAATCAACCAAAAAATCAGAATAGGTGACTTTATCTGAAAATCACAATTTTTTGGGTTAAAAAATTGTGAACAAGGGCGAGAAGTGAGAAATCACAGTCTCTCGTGATTTTTGCTACTATGGCATAGTGTATATTTCTTGGTGCTTAATTTCTACAAGCATAGAGAGTTGAGAAATTACTAATCAATAGGAAAGGAACCAAATAACAAATACAAAACAGTATAACAAAATTGAAAATACTAACAAGCTTCTAGTTTAGGCATAACAATTTGCCTATTATTAAGCAAACTCAAACAATACTTTTCTAACTTTATTATCTAATATGTACAATCCCAAATTTATCTCAAAATTTGACAAACAATACTAATTGGTAGATGCAATAGTGATGAACTTCAATATGCTTGGCTCAGCATAATAGATTGGATTCTTCACCATCTGAAGCACACTCTAACTGTCATAGAAAAGTGAGGTTGGTGTTGTTTGGTCAAGTTGCAGATCAACCAATATTTTCTGCAACAACATCGCCTCACAACTTGTATTGACAGTGGCCTCATATTTTTCTTTTGTGGAAGATAAGGCATCAATATGTTGTATCTTGTTGTGCCAAGACTCCTTGACCAAGAGTAAAAACATAGCCAGTTGTAGACTTTCAAGTGCCAACTCATCCAACCCAATTAGAATAAGTATATCTAGGTAGCATGAAATCTACTAATTGCTTGTATAGAATGCCAAATTCGAGGATCCCTTCAACATATCGAAGCAATCGTTTTGCAGCTTGTCAATAGCCTTCTTGAGGCTTGGACATGAATTGAGAAAGATAGCTTACTACAAAACATAGGTCCAATTGAGTGGTAGTAAGATAAACCAAACTACCTACCAACTGATGATACATGGACTCGGTGATTGGCAGCAAATTAGTCTAGGTTGAGAGTTTAATCCCAATTGCAATAGGTGTAGATTTTGGATTACACTCAGTTATGTTAATTTTTTTCTGGGAGTGCCTTACCATACTTAGTTTGTGAGACAAAAATAGAATGATCAAGTTGCCAAAACTCTACACCGAAGCAATAATGTAAGAGAACATGATCTGTCATATCAAAAATAAAACAAATATCAGATTCCCTTGTTGAATACTATTGGCCCCTCTCCTAGTAATGGAAAGGTAAACAACATAGACAATCAAGATCACTATATCATCACCACTGATTTTGATTAGAGATTAGGATCAGAACTATTTCTTTTAAATCTTGAAGCACAAGATGATCTATTTTAAAATACCAGGCTCGAGGAGCCTTCTAAGTTCATACAAGGACTTAACCAACTTGCAAACAAATGTTCTTTCCTAGAAACCGAAAATCCTTGCGACTATATCTTTTAGACTTCCTCTACTAAGTCTCCATTCAAGAAGGCATTTTTAACATACATTTGATATACTGTCCATCCAAATTGAGCATCAAGTGAGATAACCAAATGAATGGTTATTGTCTTCGTAGTGGAACCAAAGGTTTCTTCATAGTGAGTCTACCCCTTTGTGTTGAGCATATCCTTTAGAGACAACTGAGCTTTGTACTTGTCCAAATAACCATATGATTTACTTTTCACCTTGTAAACCCATTTACAACCAATGGGCTTCTTTCCTTGTGGTAATTCATAAAATGCCCAAGTTTTGTTTTGCATTGAGGCCACAAATTCCACCTTAATTAAAGCTTTGCATTAAGGCTTTCCTTTGGCGTCATCATATGTGCTAGGTTTAAATACCTACAAAGCAACAAAAGTAAGAAAAAACCACCTACTTACCTTGCACAAGTAGTTTCCTTTATCGTGTAGACCGGCCTTCCATTGCATTTGGCAATTCATCCTCTTGAACATCTGTCACCATCGTATAATACCACTTTGGCCTTGGTTGTTGACTCCCCTATGAAGTCTTGGTATCCCTATGTTCTTCATCAAATCCTCCTTGAACTCAACCTCTCTAATGTTATTGTCTATGAACCCTATTCTGAGCCTTGTTTGATTTCCACACCAAAACTTGTTCTAGTAGTATTAGTAGTAGTTTCCCACACAATACTATCTATATATTTACCATCATCCGAGAAGAATGGCATCATCTCATCTACAACATCTCTACTAACAACAATTTTGTTCATAGAAACATCAAGTAACCTAAATGCCTGAGACTGCTCACTAGCGCCAAAATACATTTATGATTTGCTCTTTATATCTAACTTGCTTTTCTTTTCTGCAGGAATCAATGCAAAAGCAATACAATCAAAAACATGAAAGTCACTTACTAATTGCCTCTTACTTGCCCATGCTTGCTCGGTAGTGATATTGTACAATGCTTTACAAGGATTGCAGTTAAAAATGTAGACAGTTGTACTCACAGCATCTGCCCAATACCGACATGGCACATTTGAATTGTGCACCATGCATCTCACAATCTCCATAATCATCCTACTACTCCTTTCCACAACTCCAATTTGTTATTGAGTTTATGGAATAGTATAGTGTCTATGCATACCTTCATACAAAATTCTTGAAATTGCATCGATATAAACACACTTCCATTATCATATCTAAGAGCCTTGATCTCCATGCCTCTTTATTTCTCTGCCACGGCTTTCCATGCTACAAAATGAGAAAAACATTCTTACTTACTTTTTAGAAAATATACCACATTTTCCTAGAAAAGTTATCAACTAACAACAAGAAATATGTTGCTCCAAACTCGGTGTCTTAATTGGACCATTAAAATCAGCATGTACCAAATCCAAAATTCTTTTGGCATGCCAAGCTTTATCAGTATCAAATGGGTGTCGACATTGTTTGCCCATTTAACATCCTATACACATATCCCGACTTGCCTAAACACATGGAAGTCCATCAACCATGTAAGTCTTATTAAGTATAAATAAACACTGATAATTTAGGTGCCCATACCTCTCGTGCCAAAGTACACTACTAGAGCATAAGCATTTATTGTTTTGGGGTTAACAAGTTTGTACAATCCTTACTCATCAATACCAATTGATTGATCATGTGATGCAACAAATGCAAATTCTTATATCACTTCTTGCTCATCAACACTTTCAGCAATATTTGCTTGCTTCCATTTCCACTAGTGTGACTCTTTTTGTTTTGGCAATTTCTCTTAAAATGTCCAAGCTCACTATAGTAAAAAAAAACATTTCCATTTCGATCTCTTGGATGCATTACTACCTTTGAAGGAATCACTTGATGAACCACTAGTGTTGTGCTTGCCTTTGTCATTGATCCATGCATGGAATGCACACTTTGTAGTTATGAGGTTGATGTTTCCATCCAATCCCACCTCTACTCCTTTTGCAAACGAAGTGTTAGATAACTTCTCAAAATCAAGCATTTGGGTCCCTACAATTAAAGTAGGGATTCAAGAAATGAATATAATGTCCCTTATCCTAAGTATGACGATGTCTGAGTCACCTTCCAACCTTGGGCAGGATTTTGAACTTTCTCATACTGTCATGCCTTCCTTCCATTACCCACTTCCCTGTCAGTATCGGACAAAACCCCAATCCCCGGCCTCTCGCCCTCTTTCTATTCACAGATCCGTGGACCTTTGCTTCCCTATGCACTCGTTAGCGCCAACCCCCGCTCCCTGCTCCCTCCAACCATTGCATCCTTCTGGTAAGCATTTCCTCAGACCCCCACCTTCTGGCATGCTCTTTCATGGAACCCCGTCGTTTCAATGAAGGAATTCACCCACCGCAAGGGCCGACTAGGGATGCTATTAACAGGCTCAAATTTGAATGTAATAAAATGGTGGGAAACTTTGGGCCCACACTAGGCCTTTGACCTCTATATAAGTTGGACTACTTCATCAGTTTTGATTATCTTTGGACATCATCTTAGATTCTCAACAAACCTAAATTGTAGACTCAAGCCCTTGTGTTCAATTGTTGGATCTGAGGATGAAAACCCTTAGGTTCTAGAGATCAATGGACGAAACCCCATTGGTTTCCTAGAGTTCAAAGGATGAAACCCCATTGGTTTCCTAGAGTTTGGAGGGCCAAACCCCTTTGGATTCCTGAGGGCAACTTCATACGGAGGTTGCATCTGCACTTCAAGCTTAGTGGATTTCAATGTTTGGGCATTTCAGCATTCTGAATATTATTTTGAATATATTTGTGATCATTGTAATCTTTGTCATTAACAAACAATTGAAGCAACAAATCTTGAAATCATTGAACGAACTATTTGAATGAAATACTATGTTCCAGCCAGTTTCTATGTGCAGATCTGTTTATTTTATGTGGGCATTTCTGATCTAAGTATTTTGTGTGAATGTTTTGGTTGATTTTTATTGCATTATTCCATATCTGAGCAAATTATATGAATATTTTAGCTAAGAGTCATTACAATGAATCATAGGATGATGGCAAGCTTCATAAGACCAAACCTACTATAGCTTCATCATTTTTGGCTTCTTGATAGCAGACAACTAATCACTAAGATCCTTTAGTCACAATAAGTATTTGGCGATTAATCCTCCTCATAATTTATATGAAAACAAAAGATTCTTTAGTTATAAGGCATGTCCAGCTTCTAATGTTTGGTATTTGTTCCTAAGATTTTTCCATAGAGTTGATGCTTATGTGGCATTTCAAAACTTTGGTGTTAATCTATTTGGAGCTGACAACTTGGAAAGCGTAAAGCTTCTTTATGTCTTCTATCAAAATCCTCGGAATTAACAATTGGTCTTGGTTCTTTGTTCAAAACAATCTGAGCAAGCTTAGTAAAGAACACAAAACAGATATACATCTAGCTCCAAAGTTTATCCAAAAAAGTTCCCTAAATACAGAATCAGAGAGTTCGATGCTGGAGAGGGTTCAGGATGGAATAAGACATCTCAGAACAGGCTTTGGCAGCAAGAAATTCTGATGAATGATTGGTTGACACAGTTTGGGCCTCATAAATCAGTTGTGTTGCAGGGGAAAAACAGTACTTTGGTGGCATCAAAATTTGAATATTATTACATATTCAGATTCCTCTCGAAAAGTTATGCACTTTCAACAAAAACGGCACTTCCTTTTGAGTCCATTTGCAAAAGTTATGGCTTCCAAAAATTTGGACAACAAAAAATGCATTGAAGGGGCAGTTTCATTTCTGTCAGTACCAGTTTTGAGCATAACTGCCAGGGTGGTTTCATATCCACCGGCTGATGAAACTGGCAGTTTCATCCTGATTGAACACTTCTTATTCTTGTCGTTTGGGTTCCAGTTCAAGCTCAAAACACGTTTAATTGTGCATGTTTCTTACCAGTGAGCATTAGAGGAGATTGCGACTTTTTTGAACCTTCATTAGCCATTTTTCAGGGTAATGGACTGAAGATGAGTGATTTGTTGAAGATTGGTCCAGTTGGTTGGGTGCACACAGAGCTAGTTGGTGATGGGTGTTATGTTGAACACTTTCTCCAGAGATTATGTAGTGTTGTTGCCGAGGTTGGGATGTTATTGGTTGTGTTTAGCCTCCACAGAACCTCATGAAGGAAACCAGTTGGTTATCTACATTCATAGTGGAATTCTTTTGCTGGAGTTTTTTGAATTTTCCCTGTTTGGGTTTCCCCAAGGTAACTCTGGTGTTCAATCTCCCAATGGTGTGTTTGAATGTTCTTGCCTGTTCTTACATCTGTTGCAAGTTTCTAAAACAATCAAGCATAAGAATTCAAGTAAAGCAGTAGGAAGACACATACAATTAGCCTCCAATAATCAAAGTACACATTATTTTTGCAATGCATGAAGCATGTGTAGTACATGTGAAGAGTTGCAAAGTGGGTGGATGAAGTTGACAGCCCTTTGTGGGGTCCTAGATTCATTCAAATCAAGTAATTTGTGTTGTTCATTTGGCCATACAGGTCAGGACAGCACTACATAGAGTAAATCCATTGTTAAATGACAGAGAAGTGGAATCTCCATACCTGTTTATGGATTAAAAGTGAACCAATCTGTCACAATTAAATTATAAAATGCATTTTTCACTACACATTCGTGACATTGTAAAAAAAAATTGGATCTTTATATGCAGGAAAAAAGTTGATGTCTCTGAAATAAATTATTTCTATCAAAGTTTTGTTGTGGATGGAATTAAGCAGACAAAAAGTCATCTTTCACAGAATATGAATATATATATATATATATATATATATATATATATATATACTTGAAACAGTTTTGCATTTAATAAATAATAAATGCCACCTACAAAATCCTTGATGTGGATAACAAAGGAGGAAAAAAATGAAATTTTCATAGGTTTAACTTGGCATGAATTAACAGTGTTGCTTGGTGGAGCAATCTGACAAGCTGTGGTCTAGTGGCAAGATGGGGCACTTATTGTAAGTAAGTATGACTTAGATTCAAAAAATTTACCTCTGTTTGCATCTCAGCAGCCTAGATAATCATATCAATAAGCAAGATAAAAACATCCCTTGCTATAAAGTCAAAAATTAGAAATAGTTGTCTCAAACTTTTTTTTGTTGGAAGATAAATATCCCAATACATTTTGAGGGACTGAAGAATACCCATTCCACCAAATTTACCACTAACATTCCTACTAACATTCCTACTAGTTTAAATTACAAGAAAACAATTTGCAGTCTTATTGTTTCCCTCATTTGAAAACCTAGTCTTACATTGTTTCCCTCGTTTGCAAACTAGTATTGCTATAGATGCTTGGCAACCATTTAATTCCTAGTTTGGCACAAAAAGTTTGGAAAAGAAGAGAATACCCTCTGTGTGCCAGTAGGAGTCTTCTGTGTGGCCATGGCCAGTGTAACGCATGGTTTTCCATATGCAAGGCGTGGGTGCAGAGACGATGCCATGCTTCTGGGTGAGGAGGAACAACGTAATCCGAAGCCTTCCATCACTTTCTATCCTTTTGCTCTCCTCCCTCATCTCGCTATATACGTTTCTTCCAATTGTATTTCACCACGCCAGCACATACTCCCTCCCGTTGAATTTTTGGCTCCACCATACTCCTCTTACGTGTACAAACGCCTACCAAACTTAAAAATTTTACAGGTTGTTTTATTTCCATTTGTTATTATTTTGATTTTCTTAATAGACTGCATCTTGTATAACCCCGTTTACTTTTTTAAAACTGATCGTAGTTGGAGGTTAAAGGGGAATTCATCCCCCTTAGGAGAATTGAACATAGCATCTCAGATGTTTTAATTTTGGGATTTCCATTTTTAAAAAAATTAAATATAATAATTTAATTGTCCAAATTTAAGTAATTTGTTGTTACAAGGGATTGGTAGTCAAGCGACCTAGAGCTAGTGTTAAGAGGTGGCATAGGGCGAGTCGGCTCTCCTTAAACATCATCCACTTCAATGGTCAAACAGTCAATAGCAATTTTACACCTCATCCATAACAAAAAGTGTTAAATATTTGTCTTATTTTTATTGGCCAAAATTGATTTTTGACTGTTGAAGTGGATGATGTTTAAAAACAGTCGAGCGAGCCTCCTATATGCACCTTATTTGCTCTCTAAAGCTCATCGCTAGACTATAACATTCAAGCCAAAATTATGTTAGTATAAATGAGAAAGGGACCAACTATTTAGAAGGGCTAACTATGCATTCCTTTAGTATTTATGATTTGAATGGTTCTTAAATTTTTAGATTTGTTTATTAGACAAGCAAATTAATTGTTGAATCCTAAAGATACTAGTCCACATCATTAAAAAAAGCACATTGGCATGTTTTTTTTTTGTTGGAGTGTCACAAAATCTAACATTTAAAGGTGGGTGTGAAACGTAATGATGGAGAGATGAAATGTGAGACTTAAATTCATTGGCTTGTTACTAAGGTTTCCTCTAAATACTATATGGTTAGTCACCCTTTTTCTAAAGCCCCCATCAATGACCACATATCACGAAACCTAATGCAAATTGATTCACCACTCATTGTTGTAAGGTGAAGAGGGTGAAATTATGGTTTAAGATAATTTGTCATTGCAATGTTCTCAATCCATAAGTTGTCTCCATTCTCCCCATTATATATAGCCATCTCTTGGATGTTGTAATACCAAAATGCCATGGATTCATAAGAATGCAAGGATCGTAAAGACAAATGGTAAAGGACATTTGTATCCATAGTTGTAATATATTTTTAACACAATAAACTCTGGAAAAAGTTGCCCTTTAGTCTTCAATAAAAATTCTAAGTAGTCTGTGAAGGTGAGGTTTATCACAACCTTACTAGTGCTATGGCCCATATCTTTGTTTTTGGTAGTTATAACCTCATGTATCTCTATTGTTTTGTTCTCAAGAGTAGACACTCTTTAGCTTTATAATTCTTTGTTTTCTATTATAGATAATTTGCTTTCTTCTTGTGCAAAACTAGACCTTGTGGGTGCAATTTATATGGATTTTGCATCACCTCTGAGCATTTATTTTGTGGATTTAAGCAATTTATATTAATCTTGAAAAACCCTAGAATTTTGTAGAGGTTTTCTCCCCTAAAGTCAAGGCATCAAGCTTAATTCTTGCACATGTAGTTGATAAATTGTGCTAGAGAAACCATAGCTTTGTATTGCACTTTGGCACTTGCTTCATTACCAAAACAATAGAAATG
Organism: Cunninghamia lanceolata; assembly: GCA_027924645.1. NCBI lineage: Eukaryota > Viridiplantae > Streptophyta > Pinopsida > Cupressales > Cupressaceae > Cunninghamia > Cunninghamia lanceolata. The sequence continues at coordinate 1,968,394 of BSBN01000197.1, forward strand.
GTCAGTTTGGTTCGATGGAGGTTTCCTAATCTTATAGTTTTAGTGTCCTTATATTCTTTAAGTTCTCTAGGGTAGCCCTTTGCATTTATACTTTATCCATTATCATATATTGGTATTTCTCTTAAAATTTAGCAAAAGGGATATTCCCAACCATCATTGGAATAATCACTACTAATTCTACAATGTAGGATAAGCCCAAACTCATAAAATTAGCAAAGAAAGTAAAATTACATGGTAAAAGTTGTTGTGATCCAAAATAACATTGCCTTTGTACTAGAGACTACCATCTTTGTACCAAAAAAACTATCACATTACCTTCATGGGCAAAATGCTTTGCCCCTTCGAAGTAGTCTGCAATCATGTCTAGCAAGTATGGACAAATGTGTGTTGCACAAGTATATGCAGTTGCATGCATGGCATTGATCGTCATTCCTTTCCAAACAAATACCAAAATTGCTCTTTCCATTAATGGGGATTTAATATCTTTTGTTCCCACTTTTTTGTGAGTACATAGATTCATCTAAAGAACCATGTATGCCTCTTGTGCATTATCCTTGCCTTCAATTTTTGAGACATCCTTAAGCTCTACAAGTTTCTTGTATCTCACAACAAGAAAGGGGTTGAGCAATTAGAATGTCATTAGGATCAAATTATTAGCTCTGGAATATTGACTCAAATATTTATTTTCTATTTCAGTCTTACTCAAGAGTGGTTGCTCAAGTTTTGTTATTAAATAATGAAATATTGCACTGATCTTTATTCTACCTTAAATTGCAATTTATAATAGAAATGTGTAGAGGGGATTAGGCAGAGCATTTGCTTGGACCTTGTAAGGAATTTTTTCACTTTTTCTCCTAGGAAAATTATGTTTTTGAATAGAATAGAGGCATGGAATAAGAATTAAAAAGTCCACCAAACCCTGAGTATGATCCTTCTTTTTTGTTGCTCCTTCTATAGAAGCCATATAGAGACACATGAGAAGCCATGCAATCACTTGTGCAATGTTAATATATATTCCCATGGAAAATAAATATATGGTTATCTTTCATGATCAGAGCAAATTTTTAGGTAGTATAGTGCATTTTCAGCTACAATCCCTTATGTTTTCTCCAAGGTTTCTCTTCCTTTCATTTTTGTTTGGACGGGCCCTCTTTCCTTTGATGGATATCCATTTCCATTCCCTCTCATGGATTCCCATTTCGAGCTTCAAGAGATCCATCTCAGTGTCATTGAAACTTCTCTATTCATAGTCCATAAAGAAAATGCAAGGAAGAAATTCCATGCTCCAACTTGCCTTTGCTAGTAGAACTTTTTAAGCCTTCTATTGACTCAATGCTTCAAAATCCCACTAGCCATTCATCATTAAAATATCTTAAAGTAGTGCAATTTATTGTGGCCCCTACTCTACTCTTTGTCTTATCATTTTTCCTTTGGTCCAGGAATTTTTAAAGTCCTTTACCTAGCTAGTAGTTTCACTTCCTAGTAGTCATGATCTTAGTAAATCCAATGGCCTAGAGCCTTTGGGATTTCTAAGTCACATAAGGCTAGGCCCACACCAATATCTATTTGCAAGAGTTTTCTTTGTCCATAGAGATCTATATGCCTTTTCTAACTTCAAAATGCTTCCAACTTTTGTCAAGCTTCTCTACCTTGGTCTAGTCAATAGATTTAAGTCCAAGTGGTCCCCAACCCATGTCTAGAACATGCCTCAATATCCCTAATGGCCAATCCTTACAACATCTCCACCTTAAACCTTCATATATGTCTTAGATCCATTCCATAGTTATATCTCACAAGCTCCTTCTATGTGATCCTTGTTGACAAGGACAACCAAACCACAAAGACCATCATGAATTGAAATGAAGTTGTCAAAATACCAACAAATTGCATATGCATCATCTTATCCATAAAACCATCATCTTTAAAAGATCATTAACCAAATGAATTGGCCCTCCTGACATTTGTCCCCCCTTTCTCTTCTCTTCTCTCTTGTAAATTCTCTTGAGTTCCATCATTAGCATTACATGATGTGATTCCCCATTGTATGTATAAACATGGGTTTTTCCCTCTTGTAAATATCTTTTGACTCTTGAATGAATGGAAGTGTTATTTTAGGCTTTTTTTTCAAAAATCGTCTCATAGAGTGTCCTCTATCTTAGATTTTATGTATTCTTTTAGTTGCCTACCTATGGTCCTTGGATGGAAACAAGGTTATTTGCATGTATTTGAAAGCCATAGGCCAAGACAAATGTTGGTTTGGGAGTTCTACACATTAAGTAGCTTTGTGGAAGTAAGTTGAACAAACCTCAACCACAACTACAACATTTTCATGTTTGATAAGTTGGTTGAACACTAAGCCCATGCTTTTCTATAAGCATTGTCCCTCATCCTTTTCCTTATCATGAGAGCTTCACCTTGCATCCATTGGTTTTTGGTGCATCCATACCCTCCAAAGGGGTGTGTCAATCCAAAGCAACAATAGTTTTCTAGCATTCCTAGTGGGACTTGACTTAGTCTTCCCACTAGTGTTTCTATTTTCCTATTTCGTGCATCTCTGTGTCTAAATCTTGAATGACTATCCTTCCTAGTCTTCATCAAACTATAAGGAGTTCTATTTTCTAAAACTTTGATATCTTTGGTTAACTAGTAGATCATGGCTTTTTATGAAAAGAATCCAAACAAGATCACAAACATGAGAACAATTTTTAAACAATCTTGTCCCTAAGTAACTTCCTCCCTCATGAAGAAGTGCTAGACAAGCACCTCCTCCCATAGCTCCTCCACAGCCAGCCATGGCATTTCTAAGGAATGAACTATTTGTCACTTGGAATATTGGTATCCCTCTCTAGATTAAAAATGAGGATGACCTACCTACTACTACATTAAGGGCCCTTCCCCTTTTTAATGGGGAAGATTCCACCACTTTAATTGACCACAACAAGGACCTAGCAAATATTTGTATTTTGCATCATGTTATAGAATCCAAAATAGTCCTTAGGTTAGTTATAACTTCTTTTAAAGGAATAGTGGTAGAGTGGTTTTGGATGTTTGCCTCATGTTGTTACCCATGTCCCACTTCCTCTCCTAGTTAAGCTACAAGGAGCCTGCATTTATTCCACACCTATGGTGTCTTCCAATTCCAAGCATTTCATCATAATGCAACTAATGAAGAGAGCTCTAGTAAATATATCTATGTAGAAGGCTTTATCTTACCTATTGTCACTTGTTCCATTCATTTGGTTTTCCTTCAGCCATTTTAGATCTATATTATCTTAATCATGTTCCTATGTAGTAAGCTCCTAGATTTCAACTAAGTCAGCCTCACATAGTTAATGTGATAAAATGGAAGGATTTCTTGAGGCCCCCTATAAGCCCTACCATTCTTTCTAGTTATCAAGGAGACTAGGTGAAATAGAAGTTGAAATCACCCTATATTTATAGGTAGACATTAGATAAATTTAGATGGATTGGAAGAGGTCCCCATAAGCCCCAACATTCCATCCAGTTGCCAAAACAATTTAACATAGAGAAATAACATGACTTTTCAAACAATTCAAACATAAATGAAAAAATGATTTTAATCATTTAAAAGAACTCAACATAGATTGGTAACATGACTTTTGAAACAATTCAAACATAATTGAAAACATGATTTTAATCATTTAAAAAAACTCAACGCAGATTGATAAAACCTACTAGGTCTCATAAGTTTAAAATAGGCACAATATTTATAAAGGGTTATTATCTTAGAAAAGTGAATCCAAAATCACAAGTCCAAGCTATCTACATGTAGATACACAGTATCAATATTCACATATTTACATGTTTTAAGTTACTCAAATAGAAGGATAAAAATAGACCACCCATCCCCATTGATGATTTGGTCTAGATAAATATGACATCAATAAGTCTCATTTAATTAAAGAGTATCAATCCCAGTACAATTATAATCTTCTTCCTTATTCCATTGTCATATGCCTAATGTACAATGCTCTCAAAACAATAAAAGCAAACACAACTAATACAAATACATGCATGCATTAGACCTTTAATAAACAAGTCCTTTCCTTTAATACAATATTTCAATGTTTAGAATAGATGCATGTAACAAGATTGATTTAGGCACAATATCTAGGCTAAATATGATTTATAAATGTATTCCATAAGAAGAAGAAACAAAAGCAACCCTAATCACAAGAATAGTTGCCTAAGACATATTTCTCTTTTTAGGAGACTTAAGCAATTTTAGGACAACAATCTATTGATAAGTCCCTCACATGGTTTAGTCATAGATTAGGATAGAATGACTTAGAATCAAATCACAATCCCTATCATAATATTGGATAAATATTTTATTAGTACAATAGGCATTGTGTACAACAATATGTATGCCTAATATAATGGCCTTATCAGTTGGTGTAGTAAGGCAATAATGAAGCTTCATAATAATATTCAACATGGCCCCTAAGGGTTTGAAACAAGAACATCATCATTAATTCTTCATTCACACATGAGTAGACCCAAAAGAATGAACAACCATTTAGAAGCAGGGCCTTACCTATTGTAATGTGGAAATTTGGATAGGGTTGATTAGATGGTTTGTTTAGTTTATGCCTATCCTCCTTTCACCATTACACACTCAAGGACCTTGGGTCGAGTGGCAATGCACTATCAAGCCCTTGGTCACTTAGGAATGCAGGGAAACTTAGATTTGTGTGATTTGATTACTTGATTATGTCCAATTATGCTTAAAACCCTAATTATGCAAATACGGAAGCAAACAGACAAATTACTGAAAATGATGCGATAGAAAGATGTAAAATGATAGATAAATGTGCACCTATTTTTGAAGTTCAGGAAGTGGAATAGTTGGGGACTAATGAGCAGGCGCCCTAGTCCAATGCCATATTTTTTATCGGGATTTGGGAATTTGATCTGCAACCTGTTCCTACTATTACAAAGATTTCTCCATTACGGAATCTAGAGGACTAATGAGCATACGTCTGAGTCTAGGGCCCTATTTTCAACTCTAATCTACAAATCTGACACTTTGCAACACTCTCCTACAACTCCACGTTTCCTACTTCTTCAACCTGTAACTTGCAATCATAGAAAAATGGGGAGGGGTTGTGGTGTTTAGAGGCTTGCCTCAGTCAAGCCTCAGAGAGACATTCAAGTCTTTTGAACACTATTGTTAAAGAGAGAGTGTGTGCCCTTGGGAGGCAGAGGTAAAAACCAAATGATAAATGCTTGCAAACACAAATGATATCACCTTATAGTGAAGATCTCATGGAAGGAAGAAACTCTTCATGCCATGAGGAGATGATTGCTCAAATCTGCAAACACAAACACATAAAACAACACAACATCTACTCTTGCTACACAATGAATGCCTTGAATCACCTTTAGGATGCCAAAAGATCACAATTGCTTGCTAGTAATCATCTAGCTTACAAATGAATACCTAAACATGCTTCTATATGCAACTACAAACACTCCCGCCAAGAATTTCAAAATTCAAACTTACCGTGTCGACATAGGACCTAAATAACGGTTACAAGCTGACACTTTGTTGTTCTCAAAATCAACTACGCTCATTTTTGTAGACAACTCCCATGAAACTTGTCTGTTTCGTAAATCTACACTCTAAGCTCGCGAATCGAGACAAGATTCCCTTGATCTCATGCGAAGTCATTTGACATTCTAGACGGGTTTATGACGTTCCTTTGAAATCGGTTTTTCGATATGTGCGAAGATCGTAAGTTGTAAATCAGTAAAAAATGTCAATTTTTAGTCATTTTCAAGTGTTAGAAATTTTTTGATTTTTGGCATGTAAAGGCAGTTATTTCAGCCGCCCTTACATGTTGAAGTTTGAACATATGTAAAAGCGGTTATAATAACCGCTATTGCATGTTTAAAAGTTTGTTTAATCATATGTAAAAGCGGTTATAAACACTGCTATTACATATAATTGAATTTTTGTTTTGTTTTATGTCGGAGCGGTCAAATCTCTGCCGCTGCATTGTCTTGCGCACCTAGCTTGTCTGAGCGGTCAAATCTCCCGCCGTTGCATACAGTTAAAACTACCTAACTTGTCGGAGCGGCCAAAATGCCCGCCCATTCAAGATCTTCAGAATCTTGAACGCCGAGTGCCATTAATGGCCACTCGTGCCATTCATTAAAGTTGGTTTTGGAGCATTAAATATGTCTTTTTGATTGACTTTAGTCATTTCATTCCTCTGAGATATTCTTCGGACTCCTCCAACATTGTTCGATCACGCCATTGAAGGAGTTCGACCCAATCTACCACTACCGAACCTAGGGCTTCGAACCTTGGACAGGTCAGTGTGCTAAATGTCCTTCTAGAGTTTCGCTAAATGATTGTCAGTATTTTCGTTGTTTCAAATCTATCATTTGTGATGCTTCATTTCTGTTTTAGATTGTCATTTTTCGTTTTGGTCTTTTCTGTGCCCTAGGTTTTTAGGATTAGTATGTGTCGTCAATTGTTTGTTCAAACCCTAGGTTTTAGGTTGATGCATGACCTAAAAACGAAAACATCTTTCAGATGTTTCCTAGCATTCAAAATCATGACGGCCAAATTCGCCGCTTAGACCCTTCCAACTTCCATTATGTGCAATGTCGACGGATTTTTCTGCCCTTACACAGAAGACTGTGAAATACCCTATGCAGTGTCGATTTTTATCGCCAACCGAACACTGCAAAAACTGGTGTCAATCTCACATGCGGTGTTGGTGGGAATCGCCGCTCAAGTATCTTCAACCTCAAGTTCTGGTTTACATGTAATAGCGGCTGATACACCCGCTCAAGCGTTTGAAGTTTCAAATCTCATTACATGCAATAGCGGTCATTTTGACCGCTCGTACATGTTAACCAATAATCTCCCATACATATGCAATAGTGGCGTTTTCAACCGCCTTTACACCGGAAGGCTCTTTCAACCTGCAATGACGGCCAAATCACCCGCTCAAGCATATTTTCCTGAATTTTTCCCAACATAGGGAAAATTCGCCTTTCAAAACTAAAAGCTCGCTTTCGCCTTCGCCTTGATTTACGCACTCAAGCCCTTCAAACATGTGCTTTCCTGTCCATGATCGTCAAAACGCAGTTGACCCAGTTTATCCAATTTTTCCCGTAACTACGAGATCATGGCCTTTTGCAGTTCTCAATCAACGTTCGTGGTGTTCAAATTCACAGTTCTCTCCAGAGCTCATGTCAGAATCATCTCCATCAAAGGCCAGAGTCATGAAGTACAAGTACCAGGATGTCTTCCCAGTAACGGCAGTGCAGGCAAACGTTGATGAAATCAGAGACACAGAAATTGGGCATGTGGACTTGGCCGAGTTCGTAGATAGAACTAAACAAGCAAATCCCTCCAAGCCTATGCAGAAAATCATTGACAGCAGTATTCATTTGGTTGCGTCATTTCCAGTCAGTGCACACAATCCTGAATTTGTTCTACAAGTGGCCAGCCATTACAACAAGGACACTAGAGCTGTGACGGACTCACAGGGAAATGTAATCATGAGGTTGGATGTAGAATTCATGGACAAAATCTTTATGTGTCCACCAATTGAAAACGTTGGGCGGATTGATTTTGCTCAGGGTCAACAAGACTATGATAATGACGTGGAATCTGCTAGGAGGTATATAAACAGCAAATGGTTAAAGATTCCTAGGGGAAATTTGACCAGATGGCCAAAGGACCTTCACAGGAGTGATTTTGTGGAGGAAGTGTGTGATTTGATTACTCTCTTGAGTCGCATCAGAGGACTCCCTTCTGCTTCTAAATTTCAGGACTGGATGTACACTTACATCAAGGTGATTCTACAAGGTAACCAGAAGATATTTTGGGGTGAATAGATAAGCAATGCTTTGCACGAGTAACTGATAAGGGTCAATACTACCTTCAAATTTTACATGACCTCTTATCTTGTCTATGTTTCTGCAAGCATGAGGAACTTTCCAGGTTTAACCCAAGTAGGAGACAGGAGATTGGTCCCAGTGTATGAATACTACCCTCAAGTCACTCTGAAGGGGTCAATTCATCATTTCAGAAGAGTCAATGATGCTTTCTTCTTAGTTTTCATGTACTTGTGGGATGGTGAACTGGTTGAAAGAAGGGTTTTTGATGAAGCTTGGCAGGTTGTAAATTCTTTTGGTTGCTTATTCTTACAATTTTCCACCTTCACATATCTTCGGGTAGGATACTATCCTGGTTACCCTTACATGCTGCCACAGTATCCCAGTGATCGCATTGTTCTTATGGAGCTTTGCAGACAACTGATTATGGTACACAACAAATAGATGGAGCTGAAGAAGTCAGGGACAAAGTTTCCCATTGAAATTGGGAGGTACTCAGTTCAATCTGCCAACAAAGTGAAGATAATTGACTCCGAGTTGCAGTTGGTCACCATGAAAACCTATAAGAAAAAAGAAAATGAGATGAGATGGAACTACCACAAACATAGTTTTTAGTGTACGTAAATTTTATAAGTTGTTTGGTTTGCAAAAGTCAAGTAATTAGAGGGAACCTCCCCTTGCTGAGAGGAGAGACTGTGTCTCATCATAGCTATGGCTGATATACCCATTTTGTCATTAGCAAGTTAACGACAAAATATTCACCCAATAGTTTTTTGGCGACTCTATTGGGGAAGGAACGCGCAACTTGAAGCCTCACACTCCGAGTTGAAGCATTTTCAGTTCTTTTCCATTTTCTTGCAAAATTGTGTTTAGCATACTACATTCTAGCAGATTCCCGGTATACCAGAAGCAAGAGGGCTCAGGGTATTATTGATCCTGCATTTGAATTGATGCAGCAGAATAATTTTGGATTCTTAACTCCACGACCTCGTCTTCAGTGCACCAGGGGTTTTCCCCCTACAAACACCAGGTCTCCAATACCAGGTGGAGTTTCTAGTGTCGGTGCTAACAGAGTTTTGTCTGTTCATACGACACCAAGGTTTGTTATACCACCTTTCAATCAGCGCGTCATGGCAGCCCAAGGCCCTTGGGGTAATACCTTTGGTCCTCTAAATTTGACCCCACCATTGCATGAACTACCTCGTAGTTCAAGAAAGAATTTCCCCAAATTCTATGGTGACGGGAAAGTTCATCCTAATGAGCACATTGTGGCTTTCTGTATAGCCTGTGGTGTGATAGGTGTCGAGCACGAAGATGTTGTTGTACGACTCTTTGTAGAAACACTACAAGGTGTTGCTGTAGACTGGTTTTACCACCTTCAAGCTCAAACCATAACGAGCTGGGCTACTCTCAAAACCAAGTTCGAAGCCAGGTTTAAACCTGCGGAAGATGCTCATGCATTGTTGGCACAGCTAACACAGATGAAAAAGGAACCTCATGAACCAATGCGAGATTTCATCGCTAAGTTCAACAAATTGAGAAACAGGATTCCCACCACCGCTGAGCCAACAGCGGAGAACCTTAAATGTTTCTTTATCAATACACAACTTCCGGAGGTGAGTTTTCTATTGAGGTGAGCTGCTCCTACCGATCTTGCTGCAGCTCAGATTCTGGCAACTGAAGTGGAAGACGATCTTATCCTTGTAGGTAAGATAAGAAGGGATTCTAATAGAAATAAAAGTTCCTCTTCTATTGAGAATGCTTCCACAAGCACCACTGACCCCATGGTGCAAAAGCTAGCAAATGAATTGCTAGCTCTGAAGAGACAAATGTCCCAAGGTATGTCTGCGCCTCTTTCTTACCGAGATATACCAAGGAGGACATTTCCAAATAATTCATATCAAGGCAATGCTGCTAGGAATCAAGGACAACACAACCGTCTTCCGCCTACACAAGGGAAGCTTGCCATTGAGGCAGCGCCAGTCAACTCTGCTGTTGGCTATTATGAAGCTGAAAATGAACTTTCTTTCCAACCTGAGTTGGATTATGAAAATGGTGCTAATCTCTTCATAGAAGGAGAAGAAGAGTTAGCTGGCGACTCTACCATCAGCTTTTTAAACTACCAAGACGAAGTTGAAAAGGGAGAAGTGTGTGAAGGAGCATATGCTATTTTCACTAGGTCTCAAAATTAGTCAGCTCTTCAAGCTGATAAAGGGAAGGCGAGAGAAGAATCTCAACCGGTGATTTCAATCGCTAAACGGGGGACTCCGCTACCTTTCCAATCAAAAGACCCGGTGGTTAATAAACAAGTAAGTGCCTCTAATGAATTTGTACCTTCCACTTCTACTCCTCAGACTAGTGCTATCTCTACCAAAAATCAAAATGATGGTTTTTCTTCTTCCGTATCAAATTCTTTTCAGCAGTTTGATATAATAGATCATGCTAGGAGAACTAAGATACAAATGTCTGAAGTTGAGTATTTACAGGCTAATCCTGAACAATTTGATAGATTAGCCAAATACGTCAAAAATAAGACCATCCCTGTAGGACAAGAGTTTCCCAAAGCTACTCATGGCTCCCCCAAAAATAAGCCTATCCAAAATAATCTTGTCACTACTCCCCTTGAAGCCTCTGGAAAAATTGAACCTTCTATGTTTCCCTATTAGTAAATGGTCATAAATTGAGCAATTGCATAATAGATTTCAGAGCCTTTGATAATGTTATGCCTGCTAAGGTAGCAGACACCCTTGGCCTCACCTTAACCAAAACTTTTGGGAGGTGTTTCTCTATGGAGAATAAGCAAGTTCCACTTTTGGGTCAAATCAAAGATGCCCAATTTGCATTTGCAGCTTTTCCAGATAAGAGAATCAAGATGATAGTCCTGGTAGCTGATGTTCTAGCTTCATACGACATTCTTCTTGGGCGTAATTTCTGCAAGGATGTAGGTGGGGAGTTGAACATGGATTTGTCTGAAGCAAGGATACCTGTTAAAGGTGTCATGCAGAAGCTGCTTCCTGAGAAGGAGGCGAAATACATTGTTACCCAAACATCAAATCCCAAAGCTCAAATTTTGTTTGAGTCCTCGAGAATGGGTAACTATTTCCTGTCTACAGAAGATGGTTCCAGTTCATCAGATGAGAATATATTGGGTGATAGCTTGGATATGTCAGATGGAGACTCAGAAGAGTTTTCAGATGAAAGTTCAGGTGAGGGTATAGTAATACCAGATTCTTTCCTCACTAACGAAGAGGAGTCTTCTGACCAAAGAAAGTCCAAGAAATCAAATTCTAATGAAGTCTGGATTTTAGAGTTTGATGGCAGCTGTTCTTCTACCGGTTCTAGAGCCGGGGTGGTCTTGATATCACCACAAGGTGATATCTTACCTTTTTCATACAAGTTACAATTTGACAATACCAATAACACCGCCGAATACGAGTCCTTGTTGCTTGGATTGGAAGCTGCTTGTGCTAGAGGTGTTAAAATCCTTCATGCTCAAGGGGACACCAAATTGGTGGTTTGTCAAGTAAGAAATTTGTACCAAACTAAAAATGAAAGACTGAGACACTATCACAATTGCATATGGGATTGCATTGAAGGTTTTGATGCTTTCAACATTTCTGCAGTGCCAAGAGAGTTCAATGATCGTGCAGATTCATTGGCTATTTCCGCCACTCTCATGGTGCCTCATAAGGATTTCAAAGGAAACAAGTACACTATTGAACTGGTCTTCGGACCAAGTGTACCTGATAATGCTGACAATTGGCAGGTGTTCAATGGTGATAACCAAATCATTGCTTTCCTAGAAAAGATGGATAGTTTTGATGAACTTTACTTTGAAGGAAGTGAATCGCCACCGCGGGAATATGTTTCAGAGATAGATTCACAAATCGGCGAAGAATTTCTATAATTGAAAGGAAATAAAATCCCAAAAGGTTTGGTTTCCCTTGAGAAACTCTTTGATAAACATGACAGGTATATCAAGCAGCGGCAACAACAATAGGATTCAAGTTCCTCTATGGAATTTGAGCAGGTCAATTTGGGTTCGGAAGCAGATCCTAAGATGGTCAACATTGGAAAATGTTGCACTACTGATGAAAGATACAAATTCATTACCCTCCTTCGCCATTACATTGATGTTTTGGCTTACTCCTATGACGACCTGAAGTCTTTCAGGCCTAAGGAGGTTCAACACAAAATTCCCCTCAAAGCTGAATCGTTGCCTCACAAGCAGAAGCAGAGGCAATACAATCCAAAGATATCAGGTATGATTCTTTCTAAAATTCAGAAGATGCTGAATGCAAGGATAATTTTTCCAATTCATCATTCCACATGGATCGCAAACATAGTACCTGTAAGGAAGAAAAACGGAGAAATCTGTATCTGTGTTGATTTCAGGAATCTCAACCAGTCTTCCTTGAAAGATAACTACCCTTTGCCCATCATGGACCAAGTGTTGCAAACAGTGACTGGTTCAAAAATGTTGTCTATGTTAGATGGTTTTTTGGGGTATAACCAAGTGGAGGTCAATGAAGTTGATCAGTTCAAAACTGCTTTCACCACACCATGGGGCACATTTGCATATCGCAGAATGCCTTTTGGTCTGATCAATGCTGGCGCCACATTTCAGAGAGCGATGGATCTTGCCTTCAGAGATGAGATGGGGAAGTTCATCGTGGTGTATCTCGATGACTTGACTGTTTTCTCCAAAAACTGTCATGATCATGCGCATCATTTACAACAAGTGCTGGAGCGCTGTTGGCAAAATGGTATTTCCCTCAATCCCAAGAAGTCAGTTTTTGGGGTGACGGAAGGTAAGCTTCTCGGACACATTGTATCCCAGGAAGGTACTAAGATTGACTTAGAGAGAGTTAAATCTATTCAAAGTCTTACTCTGCCTGCTAGTAAGACTGTTGTTCACTCTTTCTTTGGAAAGGTGAATTTTCTGCGAAGGTTCATTCCTAAGTTTGCAGAAAAAACCTGTCACATTGTCAATATGATGAAGGGTAAGGCCACTTTCTGTTGGACTGTGGAAGGCAAGGAAGCATTCGAGGATATCAAGAGAGCTATTGCTCATGCTCCAGTTCTTGTTTGTCCCGACTACACTAAAGATTTCGTAGTTTATAGCTATGCTTCAGAATACACACTTTCAGCTATTCTGGTTCAGCAAAATGAAGAAGGCATTGAATCCCCCATATCATTTATGAGTTGTCCTCTCAAAGCTCATCAATTAAAGTATTCAAATATGGAGAAGCATGCCTATGCCGTGGTCAAAGCGGTGAAGCATTTCAGGGTCTATATTCTAAACTCACACACTGTTGTCATGGTGCCTGATACAATAGTCAAATCTATCCTAACTCAACAGGAGTTCAGAACAAAGAGAGGTAATTGGATTTCTAAGATCCAAGAATTTGATTTGGATATCAAGCCTACCAAGCTTGTGCGGGGAAAAGGTTTGTGTCAATTGATCGCAGACAACGTTCCAAAAGAGACAGGGGACGAGGAAGAAGAAGTTGTGGACATGCCAACTGTTCTTTTTGTTACTACAACTGACGAGTGGTATTCTAATATCGCTCATTTCCTTACCTATGGTGAGTGTCCTTCTCACTTATCTTATAAGGAAAGAAGGACTGTCAAGTTAAAAGCTGCAAACTACGTCCTTTGGGACAATGGTTTGTACAAGAGAAGTCTTGATGGTGTATTTCTCTGTTGCGTAGATAAAGCACAACAAAGTAGACTTTTGGAGTCTTTCCACAATTTGGCTTGTGGAGGACATTTTTCAGCACCTGTAACGGCTCACAAGATTCTGCGAGCTCGATACTATTGGCCCACACTATTCCAAGATGCGTACAATTGGGTACGCAGGTGTGAGTTATGCCAACAGTTTGTTGGGAAACCAAAATTGGTAGCCTTACCTCTAAAACCAGTGGTGATTGAGGAGCCTTTTCAGCAATGGGGTATTGACTTCATTGGCGCAGTGAATCCATCATCAAGTGCAAGACATAACTATGTTCTCACCGCAACAGACTATTTTACCAAATGGGTGGAAGCTATTCCAGTCAAACATGCTACTTCTGAAGTGGTATGCAATTTTCTTAAGGAGAACATTATTTCTAGGTTTGGAGTTCCAAACAAGATTGTAGCAGACAATGCTACTTGTTTTTCCTCTCATGAGATTACTAAATTTTGCTACGAGCATGGGATTATTCTTTCCCATTCTTCAGACTATTATCTGCAAGGGAATGGTCAAGCAGAATCAAGCAATAAGAATCTGGTCACTATCATCAGGAAACTGGTAGATGAGAATAAGAGAACTTGGCATAAGGCATTGTTTGATGCTTTATGGGAAGATAGAATTACCCCCAAAAGGGCGATAGGCATGTCGCCATTTCAGCTTCTATATGGTCTGAATGCGGAGATACCAATTACCTTAGAATTGCTAGCATTGAAGTTGGTAAAGGCATTGGAAGATAGAACTTTTGATAGTTCTATTGATAAAAGGATCATGTATTTGACTGAACTTGAGGAGCAGCGCACTATGGTGGTGGACCGTATTGCTGAGCACCAAAATCAAGTAAAGAAACTCTTCGACAAGAAGACAAAGGCTCATGAGTTTCAGATTGGAGATCAAGTCTTGTTGTGGGACAAGAGGAGAGAACCAAAAGGGATGCAGGGGAAATTTGATTCCTTGTGGAGAGGTCCATTCACCATTCATCAATTCTGTGGTGAAAACAGTTTCTTGCTGAAGTATCAGGATGGAACATCATTCTCGTTGCCTCACAGTGGACAACATCTGAAGCACTTCAATCTCTGAAGTATCAGATAAGTTAAATTGTACATTTGTATAGTTTTGTGTTTTATTTTTGTGCTTTCGTTTAGTCTTTTGTGTCTTTTTCTTTTTAGCTTGACTCTATAGCCCAATGGCATGGATGAAGGCACTTAGAGACTGGATTCTACTTCCTTCAATCGTTTCAAAGTTCGATCGAAGGAATTTCTCCAGTTAGAGCCAGCTGTTGTTCTCAAAATTAGCTACGCTTGTTTTTGTAGACAACTCCCATGAAACTTGTCTATTTTGTAAATCTACACTCTAAGCTCGCGAATCGAGACAAGATTCCCTTGATCTCGTGTGAAGTCGTTTGACATTCTAGACGGGTTTATGGCATTCCTTTGAAATCAATTTTTTGATATGTGCGAAGATCGTAAGTTGTAAATCAGTAAAAAAATGTCAATTTTTAGTCATTTTCAGGTGTTAGAAAGTTTTTGATTTTTGGCATGTAAAGGCAGTTATTTAATTTTTGATTTTTGGCATGTAAAGGTGGTTATTTCAGCCGCCCTTATATGTTGAAGTTTGAACATATGTAAAAGCGATTGTAATAACCGCTATTGCATGTTTAAAAGTTTGTTTAATCATATGTAAAAGCGGTTATAAACACCGCTATTACATATAATTGAATTTTTGTTTTGTTTTATGTCGGAGCGGTCAAATCTCCCGTCGTTACATACAGTTAAAACTACCTAACTTGCTGGAGCGGCCGAAATGCCCGCCCATTCAAGATCTTCAGAATCTTGAACGCCGAGTGCCATTAATGGCCACTCGTGCCATTCATTAAAGCTGGTTTTGGAGCATTAAATATGTCTTTTTGATTGACTTTAGTCATTTCATTCCTCCGAGCTATTCTCCGGACTCCTCCAACATTGTTTGATCGTGCCATTGAAGGAGTTCGACCCAATCTACCACTACCGAACCTAGGGCTTCGAACCTTGGATAAGTAAGTGTGCTAAATGTCTTTCTAGAGTTTCGCTAAATGATTGTCAGTATTTTCGTTGTTTCAAATCTATCATTTGTGATGCTTCATTTCTGTTTTAGATTGTCATTTTTTGTTTTGGTCTTTTCCGTGCCCTAGGTTTTTAGGATTAGTCTGTGTCATCAATTGTTTATTCGAACCCTAGGTTTTAGGTTGATGCATGACCTAAAAATGAAAACATCTTTCAGATGTTTCCTAGCATTCAAAATCATGACGGCCAAATTCGCCGCTTAGACCCTTCCAACTTCCGTTATGTGCAATGTCGACAGATTTTTCCGCCCTTACACAGAAGACTGCGAAATACCCTATGCATTGTCGGCTTTTATCACCAACCGAACACTATAAAAACCGGTTTCAATCTCACATGCGGTGTCGGTGGGAATCGCCGCTCAAGTATCTTCAACCTCAAGTTCTGGTTTACATGTAATAGCGGCCGATACACCCACTCAAGCGTTTGAAGTTTCAAATCTCATTACATGCAATAGCGGTCATTTTGACCGCTCGTGCATGTTAACCAATAATCTCCCATACATATGCAATAGCGGCGTTTTCACCCGCCTTTACACCGGAAGGCTCTTTCAACCTGCAATGACAGCCAAATCACCCGCTGAAGCATATTTTCCTAAATTTTTCCCAACATAGGGAAAATTTGCCTTTCAAAACTAAAAGCCCGCTTTCACCTTCGCCTTGATTTACGCACTCAAGCCCTTCAAACACGTGCTTTCCTGTCCATGATCATCAAAACGTAGTTGACCCAGTTTATCCAATTTTTCCCCTAACTGCGAGATCATGGCCTTTTGCAGTTCTCAATCAATGTTCGTGGTGTTCAAATTCACAGTTCTCTCCAGAGCTCATGTCAGAATCATCTCCATCAAAGGTCAGAGTCATGAAGTACAAGTACCAGGGTGTCTTCCCGATAACGGCAGTGCAGTCAAACGTTGATGAAATCAGAGACACAGAAATTGGGCATGTGGACTTGGCCGAGTTCGTAGATAGAACTAAACAAGCAAATCCCTCCAAGCCTATGCAGAAAATCATTGACAACAGTATTCATTTGGTTGCATCATTTCTAGTCAGTGCACACAATCCTGAATTTGTTCTACAAGTGGCCAGCCATTACAACAAGGACACTAGAGCTGTGACGGACTCACAGGGAAATGTAATCATGAGGTTGGATGCAGAATTCATGGACAAAATCTTCATGTGTCCACCAATTGAAAACGTTGGGCGGATTGATTTTGCTCAGGGTCAACAAGACTATGATAATGATGTGGAATCTGCTAGGAGGTATATAAACAGCAAATGGTTAAAGATTCCTAGGGGAAATTTGACCAGATGGCCAAAGGACCTTCACAGGAGTGATTTTGTGGAGGAAGTGTGTGATTTGATTACTCTCTTGAGTTGCATCAGAGGACTCCCTTCTGCTTCTAAATTTCATGACTGGATGTACACTTATATCAAGGTGATTCTACGAGGTAAGCAGAAGATATTTTGGGGTGAACAGATAAGCAATGCTTTGCACGAGCAACTGATAAGGGTCAATACTACCTTCAAATTTTACATGACCTCTTATCTTGTCTATGCTGCTGCAAGCATGAGGAACTTTCCAGGTTTAACCCAAGTAGGAGATAGGAGATTGGTCCCAGTGCATGAATACTACCCTCAAATCACTCTGAAGGGGTCACTTCATCATTTCAGAAGAGTCAATGATGCTTTCTTCTCAGTTTTCATGTGCTTGTGGGATGGTGAACTGGTTCAAAGAAGGGTTTCTGATGAAGCTTGGCAGGTTGTAAATTCTTTTGGTTGCTTATTCTTACAATTTTCCACCTTCACATATCTTCAGGTAGGATACTATCCTGGTTACCCTTACATGTTGCCACGGTATCCCAGTGATCGCATTGTTCTTATGGAGCTTTGCAGACAACTGATTGTGGTACACAACAAACAGATGGAGCTGAAGAAGTCAGGGATAACGTTTCCCATTGAAATTGGGAGGTACTCGGTTCAATCTGCCAACAAAGCAAAGATAATTGACTCTGAGTTGTAGTTGGTCACCATGAAAACCTATAAGAAAAAAGAGAATGAGATGAGATGGAACTACCACAAACATAGTTTTTAGTGTACATAAATTTTATAAGTTGTTTGGTTTGCAAAAGTCAAGTAATTAGAGGGAACCTCCCCTTGCTGAGAGGAGAGACTGTGTCTCATCATAGCTATGGCTGATATACCCATTTTGCCGTTAGCGAGTTAACGACAAAATATTCACCCAACATACTTAAAATTTGGGCCTAACCCAAAATAGGGTAGGACTAGGGCGCGAGCGTCCAAGTCCTCCCTCCCTATTTTGGTCAAGGATTAGTTCAAGGGATTCCCCTAGTTCCCATTTACCATGAAACTCAGGGTTCATTTCATCGGGATTTCAAAATATGATGTAAGATGTCCTAAATGCAGATCAAAGACCTTGGAGCTAAATCTTATGAGGGAAAAGCCCCCAAGGGGACATTTTTCAATGTTACATTTAGCCCCCACTTTAATGTATGTATAAACGTGAGGCCCATACATGCATTAAAGTATGGTCAACAAACATAGAAAACACGCCAAGCACGAAGAAGACACACCAAACACATTGAAGACAATGACAGACACGTAAAACATGGAGAAGACAATTACAGTCACACAAAACACGGTGAAGACAATAGATGCATAGAAGACAGTAGATGCATAGAAGACAGTAAATGCATGGAAGACATGAATGATTTATTTTCTTTTTCTTTTTCGCATATATATGAAATGCAAATGCAAGTACAAGGAAAGTAAACACACCTCCCATAATGCAGGAAGCATTCATCACGCTAGTCTTTAAACTGCATATGGGGCAACACACACACAAGACATGCCAAACCTCCCAAAATGCAAGAAGCACTCATCGCGCTAGTCTTTAGACTGCATATGGGGCAACAAATACACCAAACACACACACTTTGAAGACACGGAGAAAACACAGCAGACAAACGATGGAGTGTTCCTATTTCTAGTCTCATCACCATCTCAGGCACATTACAGGCACACACTGATGATTGGGCTTCACCACAACAATCGTTGAAGACATGCTTAAGGGTTGAGTTAGTCACAGAACCGCTCTCCACCTCCCAATGAGGACTTTTTTGAAAATGACAAGATGGGCATTCTCTGTAAGAGATACACCATTCTTACCTTTGTAGAGGGCTTAAGATGATTGATTGATTGATTTCAAACAAACTCAAAGTGTAGGACACACTCATCGCACTAGTCTTTAAACTACACCTAAGGACAAGCACATTGCTAACATCTACAGCAGATAGCTTAACTTATATATGCCCCCACCTTAAGGTGGTTGATATCATGCATCGATATCAAGCACATTAAGGTAGGAAGAAAACACATAAGGGAACATGGACTTTCGCAAAGCCCATGCCCCCCAGAGGTGACATGTACTTTATGATTGTCAAATGTTCTCACAAACACATCCCTGCAAGAAACATGTTAGTGTCTACATAATCATGATAAACAACAACATCAATGCATATGATTAATCACACAAAGAGCCAAGGTTATACTACGAATTCAAAGATCGAGGATAACCGTGGGGCTATATCACGAAAATCTTAGAATCGAGTGTCACCAAGGCGAGATTCAAAGACAAACAAAGTGCACGGAGTAGCAGTATTGTTATGTTTTGTAAGTGAGATAAAAACATCATCAAATTCACTGCGTAGAAATCACAGAGTGCTTCTACTAGTCAAGCGTTGGATAATATATTACAACCCCATCATCATATTAGGAACTAAGTCCAATTTTTGATTTCTCGCTAAAAGGACACTAGGTCCGCATCAGTATAAATGTTTTTCGTCATCCGCCTGCTAGATAGAAACACTAGAGGAAGGGAAACAATAAATAAGAGAGGAGAAACAAGTGTCTTAGGGACAGTCACGTAGGAGGGTGCCCCCAATTCACCAACCGCAACGCTATGTCTGTAAGACACAACACACAACAATGAAATCAGGGAGAGAGGCAATATGGAAGAATGATGATACAAATAGAAGAAGGTCACAATGGAGGCAGTCTCCTGGTATCCCAGACCTTACAAGAGAATTAGGGGTCATCCCAGGAGGCCTAAACAACACATAACACATCATGGGGGAAGCACATCACGAGAGAGATAGAGGGTTAGAAATACTTACCTGTTTCATCCCAATGTTAAGAGCATACATATCTAGGATATCTGTCATGTTGTTTTGGTCTTGTTGATATTGCATTAACATTGAGTTTAGGACGACAAGATTTTCTTTAAAAGGATTATATCCAATGCCGCTTGAGTAATGTGTTGAAGCAGATTCTATAGGTACTTGTATCCCTTGTTCATTTACACCACATCCACTACCTAGATAGTCACAATTTTTATAAAGGATTTTAAATCCTCGACCATAGAGGGATGTCATTTCTTTAGGGGATAGTGAAGCCTCATAGGTCTCGCAATTTGTGGTATAAGTGAAAGTATTGTTTTTATGATTCAAAAGATTACTTAGGTGAAATCGATTTTACTTTGGATGTGTCAAGGCTATTAATTTTGTATTCTCCTATACCGCAAGGATTAAAATCTAATGAGCCCCAATCATCACCAAAGAGTGCATTCAATGGTATAGAATCTTTCACAACATCATTCGTGGCTAGAGGCATTGATGAATCAACTCGTAAATTGTTTAAGCTCATATGATTGTAAACTGCTTTCTGTGTTTCAATATGTAAACAATTATCTGGTTCATGATCAACATGAATAGTATGAAGTTTATCTTTGAATATAAATTTGATTGAGCGATGTAGGGTGGAAGGAACTATCCCCAATGCATGAATCCAAGGTCTACCAAGAATCATGTTGTAAGATAGAGAACAAGGCATGACATGAATCGGGGTAGGCACAATCACAGGTCCTACTTGTATAGGTAGAGTTATAGTGCCTATGGATTGTCTTTCATCATTATCAAAGCCACGAATGCTAATGCCATCTGGTTTGATTTGTGATGTGTTAGACTTGATTTTGTGTAGTAGGTCAATGCTACAAACATTAAGAGTCGATCCATTGTCAATCATAACTTGTTTTACCAATGTTTTATTTATTGTGACAAAGATTATAAGAGGATCATATTGGTTTTGAACTTCAATTGACAGTAATTCCTATGGTTGAAAGAGAATATCCATTTTTTTTGCATGCATACAATCTAATAGAGTTGCTACATCATTAGGCTTAGCAGTAGGTGGAACAATAACCTTTTGTAAAGCTTCTTGAAGAATTCCATGGTATGTAGGTGATGTTTGTATTAAATTCCAAAGAGAGATCTTAGCTTGAGTAGCGTGGAGTTGCTTGACAAGATCATATTCTTGACCACTTTTATGAGTAAGATGAGGTGGTGGAGGAAGCATAGGTTGAGAACATGGAAGAGAGACAGGCACATACAATGCTTGCTTACTCTGCTTGTTATTACGGGTGTTGTATGTGTGAGCAATTACATTGTGGTGTGGTTGTTGTAACATATTTTGAACACCTTGAACCGTAATCACCAGCTTTAAGCAAGAAGGTGCACTAGGTGCCCCCCGCACAACCATCTTAGGAATATTGTTACAAAATATATTAATGAATACTGAATTAACGTTGTTTTTCTCTCGATTGTACCCAACATCTATCCCTAGGGGATTTAATGTGAGACCTTTTCTCATCCACTAATGCTACATCTTGGCCAGGGAGAGGAAGGTACGGTGTTATTAGGTAGAATAGAGCTATCCATAGTCTTCTCATCAAAGGTTCTTGAGTTTTCAATCAAAGGTGGAAGGTCTAATGGATTATCTATAGAGGTTTCATGCACCAAATGATCATTAGGTGAATAGTCTTTTTCCACCCATGAAGAATCCTTCTTGAGAGGGAGCTCTTTATCCACTGGTGTTTCATTTTCCAAAGAGGGTAGGGTAATGTTTAAGAATGTGTCAATGATTTCATCCTCTTGTGTTAGTATATCTTCATAGGAGGAATCATTTTCTATTTCATCATCACATGTTTTAGCAATAGGTGTCATAGTGGAATGTCCAATAGAGATAAAGTCATCTAGTGCTTCGTCTAACATATTGAAGTCATCACTATTAAAAGATGCACACAATGTTTCAAAAGATGAATAAAAAGGAGTATCCATTATATATGTTTTCAAATCAATGTAAAATCAGATTTTAAAAGTTTTTCAAAAGTATGTTAAAGACAAGTGCAAAACTATGTGCAAAAATGACCTAAAATGCTTGATTTTTTGTACTTTTTCAATGCAGATATATGAAAGAAAAGGTGTTGTAAAGAAGTTGATCAGGGGAAGAAAATAATATGCCTATATTTAGTACAATAAATCAATAAAACCATTTACAACACACTTTTGATGCAAATCTAAAATGACGAAAAGTTAAATCTAATGAAGATGCCCTAAAATATGCAATTTTTCACAATTTTTCAATCCCAAGACCTAATGAAAGAGGTGTTGTGAGGAATTTTTATGAGGTTCAAAAAATAATATCAATGATATCAGTCACCTACAATCATAAAATCTTTTACAACATGCTTGTAATGCAATCTAGGTCAAACCCTAGGGCAAATATAGCAAAAATGTGCAATTTTTTACCAAATTTTCAATACAAGGCCTCGATAAAAAGGTGTTGTAAATAATTTTAGGAGGGGAAGAAGATAATAACCCTGATATCAACCAATTAGTGCAAAAATATTCTTTACAACATGCCTATAGTACAAATCTAGAGAGTCGATAAGGCCAAATCTAGTGAAAATCAAGGTTTTTCAAGCCCTAGGTTCGAGATCTTAATGCAAAATGCTATATGAATGTCTTGAAATATGATTTATGATGAAAATTAATTCTACTCAAATCTGAAAATGATTTTCAAGTCCTACAATGCAAAATGCAAGTGCAAATCTAATGAAAAATCAATGAAAAAATACTAGTTTTTGTTGAAATTTTC
Source organism: Cunninghamia lanceolata (assembly GCA_027924645.1). Lineage (NCBI taxonomy): Eukaryota > Viridiplantae > Streptophyta > Pinopsida > Cupressales > Cupressaceae > Cunninghamia > Cunninghamia lanceolata. The sequence goes on from BSBN01000197.1 coordinate 1,991,115, forward strand.
TATGTAAACATGCAAAGCTTTGAAATCTAAATGCAAATTTACACTAAAATGCAATACTAAAGCCAAATGAAAATCTGAATGAGTGCCTTAGATGAGTAGAAAAATCTGAAACAAGATTTTAACTACAAACCCTAGTTTTTGAAATTACTAAGTTATATGCAAAATTCAAAATTTTCAACAAAACCCTAGCAATTTTATGATGAAAATGCAATGCAAGCTATTGAATTTTTGTAATTTTCTATAATTTATCTCAGATCTAATGCAAAAATTAGAAATTTGATGAAATTCAAATTAATTGATGCAAATAGAAACCCTAGAATGTAATTTTTTTTTCATTTTTTTTGTAAGTTTTCCAATGCAATAAGATGAATGATGATATGGATGAATAAAATCAATGAAAATCTGAAGCCAAACAATTAGTAAGGTGCAAACAAGTCCAACAACATGGGTTCACCAAAATGTAATGTGGAAATTTGGATAGGGTTGATTAGATGGTTTGTTTAGTTTATGTCTATCCTCCTTCCACCATTACACACTCAAGGACCTTGGGTCGAGTGGCAATGCACTATTAGGCCCTTGGTTACTTAGGAATACAAGGAAACTTGGATTTGTATGATTTGATTACTTGATTATGTCCAATTATGCTTAAAACCCTAATTATGCAAATACGGAAGCAAATGGACAAATTACTGAAAATGCTACGATAGGAAGATGTAAAATGACAGATAAATGTGCATCTATTTTTGAAGTTTAAGAAGCAAAATAGTCAAGGACTAATGAGTGGATGCCCTAGTCCAATGCCTTGATTTTTGTCAAGATCTGGGAACTTGATCTGCAACCTATTCCTGTTGTCACAGAGATTTCTCCGTTGCAGAATCTAGAGGACTAATGAGCGGGTGCCTGAGTCCAGGGCCCTATTTTCAACTCTGATCTACAAATCTGACACTCTGTGACACTCTCCTGCAACTCCACATTTACTGCTTCTTCAACCTGTAACCTGCAATCAAAGAAAAATGGGGAGGGGTTTGTGGTGTTTAGAGGCTTGCCTCAGTCAAGCCTTGGAGAGACATTCAAGTCTTCTAAACACCATTGTCAGAGAGAGAGTGCATGCCCTTGGGAGGCAGAGGCAAAAACCAAATGATAAATGCTTGCAAACACAAATGATATCACCTTGTAGTGAAGATCTCATGGAAGGAAGAAACTCTTCATGCCATGAGGAGATGATTGCTCAAATCTGCAAATACAAACACATAAAACAACACAACATCTACTATTGCTACATAATGAATGCCTTGAATTACCTTTAGGAAGCCAAAAGATCACAATTGCTTGCTAGTAATCATCTAGTTTACAAATGAATGCCTAAACATACTTATATATGCAACTACAAACACTCCCGCCAAGAATTTTGAAATTCAAACTTACCGTGTCAGCATAGGACCTAAATAACGGTCACAAGCCGACACTTAAAATTTGGGCCTAACCCAAAATAGGGCAAGACTAGGGCACATGTGCCCAAGTTGTCCCTCCCTATTTTGGTCAGGGATTAGTTCAAGGGATCCCCCTAGTTCCCATTTACCATGAAACTTAGGGTTCATTTCATCCGGATGTCAAAATATGATGTAAGATGTCTTAAATGCAAATCAAAGACTCAGGAGCTAAACCTTATGAGGGAAAAGCCCCCAAGGGGACATTTTGTGACGTTACACCTATATTAATTTTCCCAAAAACTATTTTATGAATAGATGCTTTTCCAAATAGACCTAACTGGGTATCTTTCAAAGGGTTCAATAAGAAATCAAAACCCTATTAGAAGTAAGAAAACACATGTACACTAGTGAATATCCTCATACAAAGAATTCCTACTATAATATGCAACCCAAACACTCCTTTATAAGTAAGATTCAAGTGAAAATGTTTGCTCAACAATAAAAGAACAGTATAATTATATACTCACATACATGGATAGTTGTAAGCACACAGAGTTAAGATATAGAAGCCTCTTGTATCACCAACCCATGATATTTCACTTTTCAAAACAAAATGAAAAACAACAAAAGGAACCCCCTCTCTTCCCAAATGCCACCTATAAAAGAAATAAACACTATCCTAAAACTTTGTAACATCCTTACTATTACTCCAAATTCCCACTTGCACAAGACATCATTGTAAAAGAGAGTTTGAGGCCTCTCATGGTAGGTGAGCCACCAATAGGGGCTTTGCCTTTGATCATCTCCCTTCCAAAATTCCAATAAACTACGGTTTGAAGCAATTAAACTTTAATACCTTCATCAACATAGTATGCCAAGGTGTTCAAAATAAAAAAAAAAATGTTCTTTAATTCATGGTGTATAGTTGGGTAGGCCAAAATACCATGTCTTCCCACTTTCTACACTTTTCATCCTTTAAGATACAAATGTTTTAATATAGTTTAATGCCTCATAAAACTTATATTTTAAACCTATATTTTCAAGACTCCATGGTTTAAGTGTCACATCCATCCACATACACAGCTAACCAATTATAGATCAACACCCAAATTGACATAAAGCAATTCATAAAGATAATAACTGACAATAATCAATAAAGATGTAAACAACTTGAACAATAATGCAACGTCAATAAAATAACCAAAAAGAATAAATGATTTTGAAAGAAATGAAAAATGATAACAAATGATACCAACACATGACTATCATGTAGTGAACAGTCACAAAATAGAGATATTCTAATAATCTAGTTATGACCATCAATACTAGATTAACAAATATGACTTTAACTAAGAATGATACCAACATACCATCTTTTCTTGAACTATTCATTTTTGTCCACATTACTATTTGGTTTACCATCCTCCTGCACATGATACTCTCCCTTGAATGAGATGTGACCTCACATAATAGATTCATAAAACATGTTAGTCCACATAATACATACATATCAAACACTATTCAATATATAATAATCAAGAAAATGAGCATCAGACTCATAAATATCAACTTATGAATGTTGACGAGGCAAATCAAATCTAGCTATTACAAAATCAATCATAGGTGCACAATAACATTCACATTAAATGTTGAAATATAACCAAAACTCCTAATCCAACATTAATTAATAGGTTTCCATACTTATCATAAAATTAATATAAGCCAAAAATTAAAAAAAACTATTTACAAGAGTTAAATGAGGTACCACATAGACTCTGCCTAGACTTCTTTAAGACCACCAATTAGATCAATCTAGTCATTGCCATCCATTATTGTTGTTTTGTTCACAGCCTTTAAACCCCCTAATTACCCTTGTGATAGATATGCATCCTTAAACGGTTTTGCATAGGAAGAAGCTACAATAAATTATTCAAAACTAAGGACAAACAACCACCATTTCTATCTTTCTCTACATCTATAGTACTTTGCTATAGGTGTGGACATTCTTACTTTTTTGTACTTAGAATAGTTTAGTTTTTTCTTATACTAGATTATTTGTTCCTAATTAGTTTACTATTTATATTATGTGTGACTTAGATTCTATTCATTATTTGTTTCAAGCATTATCAATTTTCATATTTTCCTAGTAAATTGCTTATTTATTCTATATCTTTTGTGTATTGTAGGAAGTTAAATGAAATTATCTTCTTTCAAAAAGAACTTCCTTTTAGTGTGCCTCATTTGATAAATTGACATCATTGCTAATTAAAATCCAAGAGGATTTGGAAGTTCGTGTTGGATCAACTGGTGAACCATGCCCCATACTCATTTCCTACACATACACTCTAGATTTCATCAAGTTAGATTTATTTTATAATTAAAACTAAATTCTATTATTTTTCTAGAAAGAGATCTTCTTATGATACAAAATTAATTTATTCATTCCCATAATCCCAAGAGAATCATCCTCATAGGATCTCATCTAAAGAACCACTACAAACACTTTAGAGGTAACTTCTGGAAGAGTACTAAGAAAATATTTGATGGAATTAAACTTTAGAAGAAGCTTGAGCTACTCAAGTAATGTGAGAAATCAATAACAAATTTTCTTCTATGTTGGTAAATAGATTTCAAATCCACTATTAGCCATAAGATGAAAGTTGTGTAGATTATAGATATATAAAAAATTAGCAACATTGCTGGCTTGTAAAATCTACTTTAAAATACAAACAGAATGAGAGAAAAGATTAGAATAATAGACATCATGCACCATAGAGAAATAACAAAAGATGTACATGAAAAAAATTGGGTAAAAAGTCCCACCCTCCAAACACCATGAAACCCTTGTATTATTAAACAAATAGACATTTATAATACAAAGCATTGGTTCCAATATGGAGATCAATGCTCACCTCTAACACCTATTCTTCAACCTATAACTCAACATGCAATATCTTCCTACTCTAAACCTATCATATATCACATATGAAACCAAACATCCAAAGTCATATGGCTTATTACAGTGAAGAGCAAACAATTACAAGAGATTACAATCTCTCATCCATGGTGGAGGACTCTTGGTAGCATTCTCATAAAGTAATCTTGCTCCAACCTACATCATACATCCTCCATCTCAAGACCTCAATATATAGACTTAAGAAGCCCCATAAAACAATACCATCAGCCCAAAAATAGTCCCCAAATACCATGATAAGAATTCTCATGACCCTTACACATGTGGAGACCCAATGGAAGACAAAAAAAATATAAAAAACAATTTATGTGCATTATTTGTAGGCCCTAAAACTATTCAACCCATGCATACAAGTTGCAAAAGATTCTCTATTCATTGGTGCCAAAAACAAGAAATAAATGACAACTTCTAGGATAGGTGGTCGATGGTTTTTTACTATCCCCTATGCAATAACAATGAAGTGCCTCAATATTTCTTGAGAAAACCCTATTGTGAGTTTATCCTCAATGAAATTCTAATTTATTTTGATATGCATGATTTCTAAGGTAGAGGTAAAGTGTAAAATACTGAATATTCCAACCATCATACATTCTCAGAAGTAAAACATAATTACTATAGTAAACCAAGGTAAGTAAATTAACTTCTATTAATCATTTCAAATAATATATTAAGATATTTCCAAGAATTCAAGCAATTATTTGTATTCATAAGTTCAAAGTGTAATCATAATTACAATGCATATGTATACATCTGAAGTCATTTACAGAGTATGTAGAAACAATATTACAAGTGTCAAATAATGGCGTCAAGCCTTACAATCATTTTTTCAATACAAGGAGTACAACTGTCATCAATGTCAAATAAATCTATCAAGGAGTCCTCGACTGCCATTGACCAACCAACCATCTGCTGCGTCGAAGGACAAGAACATGGTTCAAGCGCTTTTTCTGCCCAACCACGAAGCTTGCGCTTCCCCGGTATCCTTCATACTGAAGGATGACCGACCCTACTTGAAGAGCCTAGCAATCTGTAAACATATGCAGGGTGGAATCTGGTATGTGCCTATCAATCTACTTGCATCACTAATATGAATGCAGCATCTCATCAATAGGATATGGTAGGGAAAATATACAATGTACAGCTAGGAAAAAGTCCCTCTATTCCAATGGTGCATGTCTATTTCAACATTCTATTTGCTTTGGCCAAAGCATTCATCCGTAGTAACGGCATGCAAGTTTTGAAAAAGAAAACTTACTTCCCTAAATACCCACATTCGATACCCATCCCGGAAGGCAATCTTTCCAATACACAAACTTGAAGATGAAGGATAGCAAAACTAAAGGAAACAATCCACTCCCATCATATTTATAATGAAATAGAAAGGTAATCTTAATTCATGCATACAGTAATCTTATTTCATGCATTGTTGAGCACAAGGAAATAAATTATCCATAAGATTAATTTATTCAGTTTATATCGACAAGACGATCACAAAGGTATTTCGTATTTTTATTTTATTTTATTTCACCTATTTAGCAAGTCATGAGTGTTCTTTGAATTTCATAATAGTACTAGATTTCATAACCAAATACTAGTTATATTAATATAGCTCGCAATTATCTTGAGTCAAAAGATAGAAAGAAAAGAATAATTCCCATTTTAAAGTTAACACATAATATTTAGTATTTATAACTGTGTTTGGTTGGTATATGGTAGAATAGATATTATTAATATTCAAGTGAGTCATAGGATCTCAGGTCCGTATAAAAAAAAAAAACTACTGAGGTCGACAATGTATTGCTGATCTAATCATATTTAAGAGGTTGTTAACAGGCCAAAGTGGAAGTTAGAAGGTGTGAGACTCTGAGGCCATTATAGTTCTTGGAAGTCGATTAAAAGAAGTTTAAAGCCAAAAGGAGGGCCGCATACAGGTTATTCTATAGAGAGTTTGATCATGCAAAGAGAAGGCCAATCGATACAAGGGCCAATTATAAAGAAAGCAGAACAGTTAAAGTGACAGGGCCGATCGTATATACACGGTCGATCTTATTTATAGTGCGAATCCAACAAAGAAGTAGATAAAAACTGTTAGTTCTATGCTATTTATGTTAGTAATTGACATGGAACATCTCTAATGATGCATCAAGAGGGTCAAATGCTAGCAGAATGGGCAGCTTGATAGGTAAAAAGACAGGTAGAGATAAGCTAATCTCAGCAAAGCGTTTCTTGATTTCTGTGAAGGTATTCCCATGAAGCATGTCTGAGGAAAGAACAAAAATAGGAAGCACACAAGATAAGGCAGCGGCACTACAGGGTCGACCAACGCAAGACAACACCCTTTACGCTAGATCTACTACAACAGAGGTTGACCGACGTATGACGGTGCCCTTTAAGCTTACAACAAGCTGATAAGTTTCCTAGAGAGAAAATATATATCAGCCCGAAACATATATAATGCATTTTATTTTGTAGGATTGGTGACTATACCACTAATCAGAAGAGGCTTTCAAGAAGCTAAGAAAACATCATATAACTCTGACTTGGCTTATAATTACCGCAGCGACCTTTGCTAGCAAAATTTGGTATGTACGTGGTATTGAAAGGTATAAAAAAAAGAAGACAAGGTCGGCTTCCATTTAACAAGGATTCGACATCCTACCATATGCGGTCGGCATACCAAAAAAATGAACGACTTTGCAAAACAAGAGTAACAGTCATTGCTGAGCAGTTTTGACATTCATTTTCTTTAGAAGGAGATCGACACATCATAGACTTTGGGCGACACATACTACGTAACTTACAACTTTCATTGAAGGAGGAGACCTTCCACACACAAATTCTATGTTTTGGCTCTCTGACGGTAATAAATCTATATTGAACACTTCAAATAAGCAAAAAAAAAAAACATACAGCGGACAGAACCGGCATAGAACAATGGCCAAACCAAGAAAATACCTGTGACAAGAGCAGTCAATTTAAAAAAAATCACTCGATTTCTTCCCAGCTTCTGCTGCTCACTCTCCCGTGCTTAGATCGTTCCGCCCTTCTCTGTGTGCTCTCCCTTTCATTTTTTTTCTTTTTAACACAACTTCCCCTGATCCTCTTTTATGGGTTGACCATCCCTTAAGCTGCAATTTCCTCCTTTATTTGCATGCCATGCATCCTCCTTTCCCGTTTTCTCCCAGGTTCTTTTGGTTTATTTAAATCATCTCCCTATTGTTCTAACTTGCATGCGAGTAATAAAAATAGTTGCCCATTATTTATAAAAGTAAATCTAAAATAAAATTCCAAGTCTTATTTTGGTTTTACTAAAATCTAAAAAGGAAGATTTAAATATATCTTTACATTGAGTTTTTAAAATAATTACTAGCTACTATTTAAAATTGGATATACATAAAATTAAAATAAACAACACTTAATTAATAAATTAAAAATATCCTCCTTCTTTCTTTGAATGTATAAATGAAATATATATATATATATATATATTTTTAATAAAAATCACCTTTTATTTTGATTTTGATTTTTATAACTATCTATTTAGATCATAAAAAAATCTAACTTGTTTTCTTTATCTTAACAGGTATTAGATTTCATTTTGAGATGAGCAAGAAGACAAAGCCAAATAAGAAGTTGCAACATTCGAATTCAAACATTAATTGAATTACGCATGAAATGCAATCTAAGTGAGTGTGTGAGGACACCAGATAAAACCCGTCAAATGTTGCCATGAAGCTAGGACTCCCCTACTTGAACCATGCTCTTGTCGTCGACAAGACTGCAAAAATTCAAACTCATAAAACCATCAATAAGTTAGTCCCAATATAACTGAAGCATTCGAATAGATGAAGCGATCAAGTTAACCAATCATGTAATTATTGCATTTAACCATTCAATCAAGTATGAGAAGTATGAGACGTGACATAAAGTCTCTACATAAGATAGAAATGGGGCATGTCATGTCTGGCAGGACCAGCCAACGAGACCCCTTGCTCGTCCATCTATTCAACATTTCATAGTCCTTTCCATTATGGAGGAGAGTATTGAGGTGCAAACCCTATAGTCCAATAGTTCACTCACACAAACCTTGTTGTAGCATAGCATGCTTCTTTCCTAGGGTGATGAGGGTGAGCCTTCAAGGTGCTAACTATTACCACACATTTGTCATGCTTATGGATCTACATGTGATTATGGGTTTGAGGACTTTGCGATGAGGTATACAACACAAGATGCACATGATCATGATGCTAGTACACATGTTGAAGAGGATGCTCCACACTTTGAGGAGTATTCCACACATAGTGAAGCACATAATACTTCTATAATGGATAGTATGGTCTTGTCTGACTAGTTACTGCATATGACCTTTGGCATTGACTAATAGGTAATTTCCAATAAGGTTGTGCAATTTAGTATATTTCTTATTGAAGTTTACAATTAACTATATCAATCCATTATGAATTAAATTAATGTCTAAAATTGTATGTATTATAAAATTCTAGGGTCAAAGTATGCATTTGGCATCTGTCAACTCTTCATCACATGTTTATGTGAGCATGCCAAGCCTACAAGTATGTAATTTGTAATAAAATAATAAATATACCACATGTGGTTTCAGCACAAACTCTTAATATTCATGGATCAATGGAGATAGGCATTGTTGTAGTAGTTTTATCTTCTATACCTCTCACATAGGTATGAGCCAATAATGTAAATGACATTATGTATTGTTGTTTTATCTAACATCATTTAGTGTAAATAAATGATATTCATCTTTAGTTTAATTTTCTTCTTCATTCTTTCCATAGGAGGATGTGACAACTCCACTTTGTGCACCTACCCCTTAGGTGGTTGAAGAGAAGCAGATGATGATTGAGGAGGATCATCGATTCATGGAATATGATTATTTACTTATGTCATTTTATATTGCATTTTTTCTATACTAGTATGTATAATGTTTAATTTTATTAATAGGTAGAGGTACAAAAAAGTCTTGAGACTAGGAGGTCTAGTCAACAAAGGAGGGAACCATCAATTATGATATTGGTTCTCCATGTTCTTGGTAGAGCAAGAGTCGTTGATTGTTCAATGACACTCCATAGTTTTTATGTTTGGACATTTTGTTGTATGCCTTCATAGTGTGTAGGTTTAGATTTTTATTTTGCCAATGTATATCATTGTCTGTTGATACGAACTTGTATGCATATATTTGTATTTTACTAATGTATATCATTGTATGCCTATACAATTTTGTTTAGATATCCATCATATGCCTATATGGCGTTGTAGGCCTTATGACACTATACACAATTTTCATGACATTACATGTATACCTTCATGGCCTTATTAAGACCAATATATATAAATATTTTGTATGTATTCATGGCTTAAATGGTTTAAATTGTTTGAGTGGTTTAAATAATAAGGCTTAAGATTACTTATTGTTGGTAGTGATCATAAATGTTTTAAATGGTTTTAATTATCACTTCAAACTTAAGATTGTTTTAATTGTTAATAGTGATCAAAATATGATTCTTTGCTAGCACCTATACATTTAAGGATTCATCTCTTTCTCTCTCCCCCCCTCTATATTTAAGAATTTTTTGTGTCTTCAAACAACCATCTCTCTCTCTCTCTCTCATTTACTCATGTAAGACCTTGGAAGGTTTATGTTTTGGGAGTTGCACACATTTATGTGAAGCTCTAGGAGTGATGAGAAATATGTAGAAGAGGATGGACTGTGTCTAAACAATGACTTTCCATCTTATAGCTAATAAAAGCATTTATGTTTGGTGAGTTTAGAGCTCAAATAATTCTTGTATGCATATGGATAATGATAAGGGAACCTATGTGAGGCTAGAAATCCAAAATATTACTTTAGAATTTTTTTGGTCTTAGGGCTCTTAAAAGACTTTGCCTATCCAATGCAACTCAAAAGGATTGAGACACTTAGGTAGTGAAAAGACACCTCTAGTAGTAGTAACCCATCCACCTAGATGTGTTGGCATTGTTAGTTTGGTGTCACATGTGAAATACAAAATATCACTCCTAGCACCCTTTCATTGAACAAAACGAAAAACTTTTACAACATTACATTCCTCACCATTGCAGGAAAAAAATGAGTTGAAAAAAATAGAGATAGGTATTTATAGTTGGACACAACCTCTACCTATAGGTTTAAATGAGACATTCATGGGTGTCATGGTTTGAGAGAATAATCATACCAAAGTTTGGATTTTTTTTGGTCTTAGGGCTCTTAAGAGACTTTGTCAGTTCGATGTAGCTTAGAAAGATTAGGATGCTTGGGTAGAAAAAGACACCTCTAGTAGTAACCCACCCACCTAGACATGTTGGCATTATTGATTCAGTGCCACAAGGTGTGGAATGTAAAATATCACACCTAGCACACTTTCATTAAATGAAACTAAAGCATTTTACAACATTCCCTTTGCCACCATTGTAGGCAAATGAATTTAAGTTGACAAAAAATGAGATAGGTTTTATAGTTGGACCCAACATCCACCTATAGATTTAGACGAGACATTCCTAGGTGCCATAATTTGATAGAATAGTCATGCAAAAAATGGCACTTTTTGGTCTTAGGGCTCATAAGAGACTTATCGGTCCAATGTATACCAGAAGGATTGAGACACTTGGGTGCAAAAAAGACACCTTCAATAGTATTAACTCTCCCCCCAAATGTGTTGGAGTTGTTAGTTTAGTGTCATGAGGTGTGGAATGCAAAATATCACTCCTAACACTTTTTTATTGAACAAAACTGAAGTATTTTGCAACATTGCATTTGTCACCATTGCAGGAAAACAAATTCAAGTTGAAAAAACTAAGATAGGTATTTGTAACCTGTAGAGTCAAAATCCACCTATAGGTTCACACAAGACATTCTTAGGTGCCACAATTTGAGAGAATAATCATGCCAAAGTTTGGCACTTTTTTAGTCTTAGGGCTCTTAAGAGACTTTACTAGTCCAATGTAGCTTGGAAGCATTGAGACACTTGGACAACAAGAAAACACCTTCAATAGTAATAATTTGTTCACCTAGATGTTTTGACATGTCGGTTCAGTGCCACAAGGTGAAAAATGTAAAATATCACTCCTAGCACCCTTTCACTGAATAAAACTGAAGCATTTTGCAACACTACGTTCATTGCCACGATAGGTAAATGAATTCAAGTGATAAAAAAATGAGATAGGTATTTGTAGTTGGACCCAACACCCACTTGTAGGTTTAGATAAGACATTCCTAGGTGCAAACAGTCATTCCAAAGTTAAAAACTTTTTTTTGTCTTAGGGATCTTAAGAGACTTTATTGGTCCAATGTAGCCCAAAAGGAATGAGATGTTTAGGCACTAAAAAGATGCCACCAATAGTAGTAACTCACCCAACCAGACTTGTTGGCATTGTTATTTTGGTGCCATGAGGTACATAATGTAAAATATTGCTCCTCACACCCTTTCATTGAATTAAACCAAAGCATTTTGAAACATTGCATTCATTTCCATCATGAGAAAATAAATTCAAGTTGACAAAAACTAATATAGGTATTTGTAAGTGGACCTAACATCCACCTATAGGTTCAGATGAGCCATTCCTAGGTGCTAAGATTTGAGAGAATAGTCATACTAAAATTTGGCACTTTTTGGTCTGAGAGATCTTAAAAGACTTTTCTAGTCTAATGTATCTCAGAAGGATTGAGATGCTTAGGCACAAAAAAGACACCTCTAGTAGTAACCCACCCACCTAGATGTGTTAGCATTGTCGATTTGGTGCCATGAGGTGTGGAATGTAAAATCTCACTCTTAGCACCCTTTGACTAAATGAAACTAACACATTTTGGAACATTGCATTCATTGCCATTATGGGCAAATGAATTCAAGTTGACAAAAATTGAGATAGGTATTTATAGATGGAACTAACATCCACTTGTAGGTTTAGACGAGACATTCCTAGGTGCCATAATTTGAGAGAACAGTTGTGACAAAGTTTGCTAGTTTTTGGTCTTAGGGCTCTTAAGAGACTTTGTTGGTCCAATCTAGCTGAGAAGGATTGGGATGCCTAGGGACCAAAAAGATAGCTCTCGTAGAAGTAACCTACACTGTTAATTTGGTGCCATGAGGTGCAGAATGTAAAATATCACTCCTAAAACCCTTTCATTGAACAAAACTAAAGCATTTTGGAACATTGCATTTGTTTCGATTGTGGGAAAATGAATCCAATTTGCCAAAAATCAAGATAAGTATTTTTAGGTTTAAACTTGACATCCACCTGTAGGTTTAGATGAGACATTCCTAGGTGCCATAGTTTGGGAGAATAGTTGTGCCAAAGTTTGGTACTTTTTTGGTCTTAGGTCTCTTAAGAGACTTTGTCAACCCAATGTAGCTTAAAAGGATTGGGATGCTAAGGCACCAAAAAGACACCTCTAGTAGTAGTAACCCACCCACCTAGACATGTGGACATTGTCAATTCAATGGCATAAGGTGCGAAACTCAAAATATCACTCTTATCACCCTTTCACTAAATGTATCTAAAGCATTTTGAAACATTGCATTTGTTGCTATCATGGGAAAATTAATTTGAGTTGATAAAAACTAAGATAGGTATTTGTAGCTAGACCTAATGTCTACTTGTAGGTTTATATGAGACATTCACATGTGCCATGGTTTGAGAGAATAGTTATGCCAAATATTGACACTTTTTGGTCTTAGGGCTCTTAAGAGACACCTCCACTACCAACAACCTTTATACTCGGACATGTTGGATCTCTCTCTCCCTCTCTCTCTCTCTCTCTCGATCACTCTCTCTCTTTTTCTTGGCATATGATTCTTCTTGGTGATTATCTCATAATTCATGGTAAGTTCACCTAAATTTGACATGTTTTGAAGATTGAAATTCTTTTCAACATTTGAAAATATGGAAACTTTTCTATATTCTTTGATTGTTCAATTGATATGTATTTCTCTATTTATGTTAGGGCTATGATTTGTTCTAATATTTTTCATACATTTATGTGCAAGAAAACAAAGTTGCACTTGAAGTAGCCCTCCATGTGCTTTTGGATCATTGGGGTAATGCCCCATGTATAGTTGATAGAGTACCACCAACTCCACCTTTCAACAGGAATCACTCCCTCCTTGCATGGGTGTAATTAAAATGCTCATGTGGGCTTGACTTTCAGTCACAAGCTTTTGAGCCTTCTTTAAGAGGAGCCATGGAATGGTTTGCTTGTGGTTGTTCTCAACCATCTCAACTACCTTCAACCCCTTCTAAGCCTTGTGACCAAGGATACTAGAAAATTTTCTCACCTTGCTTTGGCTATTTCTCTTGTTCATAATACTTAGCCTCATGAACTGAAGAAGAAAATGAAGAGGATGTACCTACTAGCTAGGAGCCTATTCCTAATGGATAGGATATTCTTTGTGTTTTGGAAACCCAAATTATGAATATGATCCTCCACCACCTTCTAGTTCTTTAGCTCTTGCTGCTTAATGACCTTGTTTCTTGTTTCTTGTTTCTCACTTTGGTTTTGATGTTCAAGTCTTGACCTTACATAGACTTTTGGGGTGTGACTTTTTCCACCCACCATTTTTTAAGATATGTATAATTTTAGCTGATAGGATTTATATATGAGCATTCATGACCAGAATTAAGTAGTCTTGTGTTGGATTATTTAATTATGCTAAAAAAAATTAGAACTTGGCTTGTCAAGGGTGTAGTAATTCTTTTATAAGTCAATAGTTTTACTTTAATCAACACAATTAGGGTTATTTTGATGTCACCATCAAATATCATGTATTTGGTGTAGATCAAAACTTACCTTAAATTCTCACCCATATATTCTTTTCTTCTCCTACGACTTATTTTATACCTCTTTGCCATTTATCCACCACCCAACTTCCACCATTGTTAGACTGTGTATAAAGGAAGCTTTGAAGCACACGAGCTCATGCATATTTTGGAAGATGTAGAGGAAGAGTGGAGTTTTGTAGAGGAGGAGATATAGTGATCAATAAGGAATGGAAAATGGTTGTGGACATTGTTCATGCCAAGGACAATATCATTTTCTACTAGCTCTAGCATGTCGACAAGGCATTGCACATAGGGTCTACATTTTTACAATTAAGGTTCTTATTTAAACATCTCTATTTTTTCTATGTGCAGTTGTTTTAAGTTTAACTAGTGTGTGGATATTTTTTTGTAGTATATCAACCCAATGGGGATAATCCCATGTCGTCAATATTGAAGACAATATCAAAGAAATGGAATATCTTGATGCCAAATGACTCCCAGGCCACTACCTCCCCATTGTGTGTGATTTCCACATTTGTAATTGTTGTTGTGGTTGAAGAGTTTTGTAAGGTATCAAGGAATGCCATGTGTGCGGGGCTCAATGACATGGAAAACACATGGCATACAGTTCCCTGATCTACCAATTCCTAAAGGATGGTGTGAATGATAGCATGGATGACTATGCAGGTCCCTCTATAAACGATGTTGTTTTGGCATGGAGGTGGTAGAAGCAATGGTGAGGGAGATTGGCATTGAGTCCACTGCTCTAAGATTGTCACCCATCATAAACCATATGGATGCCACTAACTCCAACCACCTCTCTCACCTCTCACTTAATTAGCCTACTCAATTCTTATCCTCTTGCTTACCTGCACATGATAGAGCCATGATTCATAAAAGGCCTCAAAGAAAAGGCAACAGAAGGTGAGAGCATGACTACAATAATATGGAACATCGTGAAGGAAGAGTTTAAAGGAAGGCTTGTGTGAAGCGATGGATACACTAGAGAGACTGCTATGGAAGTCGTGTCTAGTGGTAGCATAGACATGATATCCTTCAACGGGATTTTCATTTCAAAACCCAATCTACCCCTCATATTTGTTGTTGAAGCCAAGCTCACCAACTATGACCACTCTAGACTTTCTACACTCATGTCTAGGTCATGGGTTACATTGATTACTCCTTTTGCATCCACTCCCCTTCACCAAATTAAATTTTTTGATTAGCATGTTAGGTTGAATCATCATGAGCCATGCCAATTCATTGGGGTTGATTTATGAATCATGACAACCTTCATAATACACTTTACTTAAATACCATCAATTTCAATGATTAAACACTCAATGTTAATTTTACAACTCATTCACAATAGAAAGTGGTAAATAGACAATGGTTAAACACTCAATAGCAATTTTACGACTCATTCACAACACAAGTGCTAAATATTTATCCTTTCTTTAGTGGCCAAAATTGAACTTTCACTATTCAAGTAGATGATATTTAAGAATAACAAATGAATACATTACTCATTATCACATTTAGAAAAGTGACTTCATTTTCATTAATATGCTTCATGTTGCAGTTCCAATGTGTCCATCAATTATGTTGGACACAAATTTATTTGAATTAATTTTATAAATATAACCCTTCCCTTGTTAATTTTATTTTCTTTATATTTATACATTAACTTTTTTAATATGACATCCCTGAAGTTAATATTTTCTTTTATCTTATCTAATATATATTGTAGCTTTATTTTAATATTTGTTTTATTTTGTAATTTAATTAATTATTTAAATGCATGTTTTTTGTTTTCTCAATAAAGTATTAATGATTTTTTTGAACCACTCTAATATCAAATATCCACGTGTCCCTTTGAATTTCCTACTAGCTCATCTATTGCACTAGGAATAAATCAATCCATAAAAGGTATATCAAGGGAATTTTGTAAAGTAATGACTCAACTAACTCATTGAAACATTTTTGGTGTACATGTGGATACTTGCCAATCACAAACCAATACAGAAAGAGATTTATCCTCCTCGTCCAAATTATATTTCTTTACTTGATTTACATTACTTAGGATAACATCCTACTCTAATGTATAGGAATGAAATGAATTACAACGAAGTATTGCATGTCAAACTTGTCTACTAAAGGTCAAGATCAACTACAAGTAACAAACCTTAATGGTGGTTGAATTGAAATAAAATTGAGGGTATTACAAAATATTTCTTCAAAACATTACATACAGATATATAATACAAACATTTTATAAATTCAATTCATCTATTTCAAGACTATATTCTTTACATATACATACCTTAAATTATATAATAAATTTCTAACTATGTTTTTGATCAACAACACAAATATTTCAATTCTAATGCCTTCCACTTCCTTGTTTACTCTACTTCTATATTACATGTTGGTGCATACCCATCTTGATGATGTTGATGGGCATAGGATCAAGAGGCATACTCAACTCCAATGAATTGGCATGGCTCATGATGAATCTAAATATAAAGATCATTAAAGTCTAAAGGATTAAGAGGTATACTCATCAACAAAAATTAATGATCAAAATGTTGATGGGCATGATGTTTATGATTGCTATGATGAGTCATGTCAAGAGTCACTGTTAATGTTGTATCAAGCCCTGTAAATGAACCATGTAGTGCCCTTGTCCATAAGTTTTTCAAATATATTTATTTAATTTTGATACTTCATCTTAAATTAACAAGTCAATAAACTACTTTTGATATTGGAGACTAATTAGCAACTACTTTTGATATTGTATCAAATTTATAGGTTCCTTTTGATACAAATGTCAATGTAAAAAGTGGTATGCAATTGTTATTCATTAAAAAATAATAATTATTATTATTACGCTGATAGGCGTATCCGTAGTGAGCAGCACTACCTCAAATACATACATGAATGGTCTAGATTAAAAGAGCTACCATAGAATAAATCTGAGCCATTGATTTGTTAAAAGAAGTAATAAATGATAAACGACAAAAACCAAAAAAAAATATTAAAAGCTTGGATAGAAAGGCATACTAGGTGGTCATAACTGAGTCCGTCCACTGTAGAACAGAGACACCACGCCAGCGAAGACTATAGAAAGCACAGTCGCTTGGCTCAGTCGGATCTAATCTCTGAGCTGCCAAGATTTTGTCTGGTCTCTTATTCTTGGTTACAGTCTGATCCTTCTTTGATCACCTACACTACTATGTTGGATTTATTGTTTTGGTCTATCACCGACATCATTTCAGTCATAGTTTCATACCACCAGTTCCGGTCGCTATTAATGTTGATCCACAAGATAAGAAGAGATCGAGTCAAAGATCTACCAGGTGTGAAACCCCATCGACTGAATCTGCACCTTACACTGTAGATCCAAATCTAATATATATATGATCGGCAGCATGAAGGGAGCCATAGAAGTTTAGGTTTCGCGTAGAGGAGGGGTAGTTAGGTGCTGCACCAAGGGGTGCTTTGTCTGTGTTTTTTTCTTAGTTGTCTGTTTGTTTGAGGTTGGAAACCATGGCACAGGTGGCAAAAGGACTGCTAAAGTTAAGTGCTTTGATTGCACAAGGGTTATGATTTCAGCACACCTGATGATGGCCGATATGATCTTTTCATTCACCAGACTCGATTCATTCTGACGGGTTTCTATCCCTGGTGGAAGGGTTGGATGATGGCCGCGAGTAGAGAGATCTGGAATTTTACAAGAAACAGGCGAATTCTCTGTTCAAGAAATTGTCGCAGGTCCAGCACGAGGCCTCTAGAATGTCAGTTGAATCGGGCCCCTATGCATTTTAGTATCCTTTAATTTATTTCTTGATGATTGGGTTTTTAGATTTTTTACATTGAGACAAAAAATTGCTTGTGCCGTGTGATTTAATTCATTGGCTGGCAATTGCCTTAGTAATTTTGAGGTTTTTCAGGGTTTCAGAAGTTTTTAGGGCAAACGTGTGGTTGATCTAGGGTTTGGATGGCAAGCCGGTATTGAGATTGTATTCATTTGTGTGTTTAGTATTTTTGCTTTAGTTAGGGTTGAAATCTGCATGATGCTCGTACTGTATGGAAGGTGTTTTGGAGGGATCCTCTTCTGTAATGGTCTCTAGATTGAGCGACAGAGAAGGTCTATTGGGTCTCACCATTCGGAATGCATACGATGATTTTTGTGGTATGAGTGGATAAACCTGCGCCTCTTTCTCCTTTCTGCTCTTTTTTCTCAAGCTAAAATCTACAATCACCCTCCTCTTGCCTTCTGACTTCTTCTTCATTTCATTGAGCAAATACAGGGGCTGAAAGGCATTAAGATCTACATAAAGCTGCACATAGATTTACAATGAGGCAAAGGGCATGACATTCAAAACTAATTCATATTGCATACCAAATGTGAAGTACAAGCACAACATAAAACTCTAGTTGATTGCAAGTGGCCGGACCATTCCTAGAGATCTAGGTGCCATATATACAATTAGGAATACCAAAGGCTGGAACTCATAATACAAAGCCAGATCCTTCAGTTTTGACACCCAAATGATATGGACTCAAATGTTGAGCATCTAGAATGGCTCATTAACTTCCTTCCTTCTATTCTATGTCTGAATTCCTCTATTTCACAAGACAAACAATGGATCATGCTTGGAGAGACGGGCTCTTTTGCATTACCAAGTGTGTTTTGGGATTTCCTATTAACAGTGACTCTCCCTGTTCCAACATTCAAACATTCACCAACGCCCAATTGTGTAAATGAAAAAGAAATTGGAAGACCAATATTGCACATGCAGAGTGATCAACTCTCTATATTTTGCAAAAGGCTATTGGACTTGTAAATCATACGGTGTTTATCAATGATTCTCCACCAAGACTCAAGTTCTCGATCATCCATTTCAGCAACCTACAAGCCAAACAGTGTCTTCATTTCTTAACATTACACAAAGACATTTAATTTGTAAGGAGGGGATCAATGAACATAGAAAAGGGCTATGTTAAGTAAGTATTATGGAAATCATATTACAATTTTATTACAGTTAGGTAATGTGAACAATTATTTCACATCATTTCAACCCAATTTGGTCTTTATAAGAAAACAAATTGTACATCAGAGGGTGGGATCATGCATACATCCATCAGTGTGGCACCATATCACCTCCTTACGGTTTTATTTTTTTTAATGTTCGTCACTCTTACATTATTGCCTTCCTTTATGTTTCTGATATTAACCCAACCGCCAAAGTAGCTTATACTAGCACTTGCACCCATAGGAGGTTCAAGGAATACGCCGACAGGTACAACCTACAAGTCCATAAAATTTTCTGGCGTAATTTTTTTTTACGGCATGAGACAATTTTGAGCACTACAATGCTCACATATAAAAGCCTATCGGCTAAATACAGACATATCATATATTATATTATTAACTTACCTATGAGCTTCCATTCAATAGTCTTCTTGCAATCCAAGTGGCTCATCATCAAACAAGTCTATGACTCCATATTTGGCAAGTGACCGATGTCTTTATGATTTATATATCAGTAACATTTTCTAACATAATCCAGTAGAGTAGTCTCTCCGAATGCATAATAAATATATCATTTTTGCATTTGAAAATAAGAAATGGAACTTCAAATTATTCTTCTAAACTGTTTGCAGCAATAAATCCCAACTAAAAGCAAATATCCCTGACAACTTTCAGTTAACGAGTATATGAGTAGGCAAATACATTTCCTTTGACAAAGAGCAACCTCAAAATCAGAAGAACATCCCTTTCCAATACAGTGGATCATCAAGAACACATTTAAGTTACAATTTATTATAGCTTTGAAAAGGAAAAAAAAAAGCTTTAAACATATTTTTCCTTCCCAATTTGACACTCTAAATGATCCATAGATAATCTACACTATATGATATCAATCAAATTCAACCTTTACATAAGAATAAAAAGAATGCATCTAGCATGCAATCTTTTCAGCAAGTGAAGCATCAACTCCATTACCATTTGCTTTCTTCCTCAGATCATCCATAGGCATTCAATCAACATGGCGCTTGTCCAGATCTAGTATTTATTATTTTATCATCACAAAATTGACAAAAGTAAGTGCCATCTCATCCCCTTGAGATTTAATAGTAGTTTATTACATCATGTCAAATATCGGTTAATGTTGGCGACCTGTGAATGTTTAATAGGCTTGTTAAGAAGAAAGCCAATGTTACAAAGGATTAAATTAAGAACCCTTTCCCAGCACGATTTTAAAAAACTTAGAAATAAACTACCATGTTTATGTCTCAATCACATGATTACTTACACAAAGTACAGAAAATATTCCAATTATTCCAATAAGATCAAGACTCAGCCAATGTAAGAAAGTTGTTAAACAACATTTGCAATACAACATATAATCCTTTAACAAAATGCTCCTTGAAAACACTTTTGCATAGCAGTTGCACAAATCCAGGGGCGAAACATAGCAGCAATCTTCTTGTGCACAATGTAACTTGATCCCACCTCCTTCGTTCATCATAAATTGCTTGCAATTCTCCTCAAATAATATTTTTATTTGACACGAAAGTAAGGACAGATTTTGCTCATTTAGAAATGGTTATAGTGGACTTTCATAACAATTAATAGATGTTTTTCATATATCACATTTATAGATTTACTGCAAAATGACAATGTTAATAAATATTGTATGTTGTAATAAGATCATTGAAAGAATAATCAATAGATTCTTTTGATATATCACAATTATAGATTTATTGTAAAATGATAAGGTCAATAGATATTTTCTATATGTTATAGTTATAGATTTATTGTAAAATTAAAAGGTGTAGGTTGATATATCACAATTATAGATTTATTGCAAAATGACAAGGTCAATAGATATTTCTATATGTATAAATAAAGATTTATTTTAAAATTAAAAGGTCTAACATCACAACCATATATTCATTACAATTTTTTTTTGGTTCATTTCATTTATGGTATTGTTTGAAAAAATCAATGGTCAAGATCTATCTAATGGTAGTCCTTTTAATTTGGACCATTGATCTAGGGCTCCTCACTAAGGGTGTGAAGATTAGATCTAAATCCTAAGAACTAGCAATTGGACCCATAGGTTCAATGGGAAGGCTGAAAACTTTTTGCGGAAATTATAGAATTTGTTAGATATTTTTATTATCTATTAATTTATAAGTTATTTAATCTACTAAATTCTTATTAAATTTCATCACATTAACTATTGTCTTCTTGCACTTATATTAGTAAATTTCTTTTTACATTACATAAAAATATTGAGATGAACAAACATAGTTGCGTAAATGTAGTAAATTAATTGAATCTCTTATTGATTTTTATATAAAAACAAATGCATATTTAATCATATAATTATTTTAAAAATAATTATGTGAGGGTACAATAGATTTATGTTCTACAACTTATATGTAATATTATGCACATAAGGCATAACTATATTTTTCTATTAAATACATACTACCATGGCTCATAATCATTTTTATAAGTATGTATTTGATATATGAACTTTTATAATATCTATCACATATTAATTCTGTGATTGAGATGCTTCTAGATTTGACTGCGTTTAAGATTTTTCTCTCAATGTTTCGGATCACACTCCGTGATCCATCATCAGGAGAAATATAGCCAGAGAAGAGAATGAAAATGATCAATTGCAGACCAAGACTGAATAAAAAGAGAGGTGTGGTGTGGCACGGGATCCAATGGGTCACTTGGGGGAAGAGCCCAAGGTACCAAGGCTAAGGGACACAAGGATAATAAGGAGAGTGGAATAAAAGAAAGAAAATAGTCAAGAGGGAGAAACCACAAAATAAACTAAATATCAATGCAAATCTAAATTAGTAACTAACAATAATTAAAGACTAAAGACAAAATGAAGAAATTTTTTCAAAAGAATGAATAAATGCATATAGGTAAATAAAGAAAATAATCTTAAAATATAACCATATTTAATTAGTAAATAGTAAACCAAAAATTAATTAGAGTATGAAAATAGAAAGAAAAAATAATTATCAAATTAATGCAAGTAAATATGTAAGCAATTTGAAGAATATGTCAGTAAGTATGTATAAATATGTATGGCCCAAGAAAGCACAAATCTCTTCTCTGGCTATATTTCTCCTGATGATGGATCACAGAGTGTGATCCGAAACGTTGAGAGAAAAATCTTAAACACAGTAAAATCCAGAAGCATCTCAATCACAACGATATGGACTGTGGAAAATTAATGATTTCTAACATATTAATTCTACTAATTTGTATAATCAATAAGTTAATATATATTTTATTATTAATATATAATTAATTATATTATTTCATTAATATTTAAATATCAAATTTATAAATAATATATATACAATGAATCAAAATTAAATAATCACATTAATATGAATATTACAATTTTGTTATAATATTTGCATAGATTTGAAGAAAAAATATTATTTGTTTAACATTAAAATAAATATTATTTGTTGAATAACTAAATTTGTGTCTTATTTTTTACTTGATTTTAGTGTGTTTGTTTTATTCAAAATAATATTTCCCAAAAAATTTCTCATGTAAAATAATACTTTGTTTTGATTGGTAATCACTAGATAAATAAAAAATCATTGCAATACTACTAGAGAAAAATAAAATAAAAAATTAACACTTTATCAATTGTCAAAGTGATAAAGGTTACAATTTTTCGTTGTTGTTCAGTCCTCATGCGGATAGAGCTTCAAAAAGAATCGACAAGTCTTTCTGACATCTTCAGGTTTGACACAATGCACCTGTTGCAATGCAAGCATATGTTTACATTTGCTTCACCTAGAGTCGCCAATAATCTCCGCAAGAACATTGTCCATGTTTGAAATGATGGAACTAGTTTACATCTCTCAAAACAATTTTGTCTTCTAACAATCTTGGAGATAAATTTGATTGCAGTGTGGTAGTTAACAAATACTCGAAGGTTCTTGACAACTCTAATGGTGGAAGAGGAATAATTCTTTTTCCTCCTCCACATCGTTCAATACACGTCCTGAATCTGGAAAATAACCTGATGCCCTCATGTCCCAGGACAATTTCTCCAACATTGCATAGATCTCTTGTGTCTATGGGTGTAATCTGTCTCCTACACAAAAAACATGTACAATTTTATGGACTTCAATCCAACGACATCCAGGTTCCTTTTTAATTCATCTGTCCTCCATCAATCTCCTCACCTTTTGAACCTCACCTCACCTGCCCATTTTTGCATATATGTTTGAGAGAAGAACATAAGTGGCAGTATATTCATTTTCAGTTTTTAAAAAATATGATTAAATACATGACCTAAAGAAATGGCCTTTTTAATTTGTGTCTCACACCTATACAACAACAATTATGACCTTAAAGATATTGTGATTTGGTGACCTTTAAGGCAAAGTCAATTGAAGCAGAATGCACTTATGACATTCTTAGCATGTTCATGAATTATTCATCATTTTGGTACTCTCTAAGCTAGGATAAGAACCAAGTTGGGTATAGACACATTATATTCATTTTTAGCTTTAAAAAATATGATTAAATACATGACTTGAGTGTTTTTATGGGTAATATTAGGGAAAACAATGTTTAATTATTGGTATCAATAATTTCAAATGCTAGGTGTCACAATTGTCTATACATAGTCTATTGACAAAGTCTCTTAAAGGGTATACAGACCTATACATAGTCTATTAGGGCTCTTACAATATTTGATAGAGGTTAAGGTTGTGTAACCTTCACTTGTTTCACAAGGAGCTCAACCCTTGCTTTTCAACAATGTGCAAACTTATCCACTATCCCATGTAGTTCAAATACATTATCTAAACTATTGATAGAGTCTTTTTATAGGTATACAGACCTATACATAGTCTATCAGGGCTCTTACAATATTTGACAGAGGTTAAGGTTGTGTAACCTTCACTTGTTTCACAAGGAGCTCAACCCTTGCTTTTCAACAATGTCCAAACTTATCCATTGTCCCATGCAGTTCCTCATATGTTGTACCAATTTTTAGTTTCTTTCAATAAGTCTCTAGAGATTCTCAATGGTCTGTATCCCTCAAACATCTCTCATATGATAGGGATAAAAGTAATGTTTTATCATACCATAGAGGTGTCATTACATTGCACTATTTTTCAGGAACCCTGTATGTCTCTGGAATGAATAATTGAAGGAAATTGTAGAGAATGGAAAAAAGAAGAAAGAGAGAAACACTTGAGTTGAAAGTTGCTTGGTCCATTTGTTTTGTATGGGGGATTATATAAAAATCAATAAAGGATTCAATTAATCTACTACATGAATATAATATAAACAACTTACTTATAGTTTTATTGCAAAAAAACAGTTAATTATTGCACTAATTCTTACCATACAAGCAAACAATTTAAAAATTTGCATTAAATTTTGTAACATCTTCCATGTGATTAAGAATTTGACTGTGGGAATTACAGGGCCTAAATTTGACAGTTGACCGTACTTGTCAAGCAATTTTTTATGACAATTATCTATTCAATGATGCCTTACTATGACGTGCACTTTAATATAAGTAATTATATAAAAACCAAATATATATATCAGCATAATCCTATATAAATTTTAACAATTTCTCTAAAATCTCTCCTTTCATATGATACAACCTTTTTAAAATTTTGATTGTATTTTACAACAAATGCCTAAATACACCTATACAACTCTCAAATTTAGACCTTGATGGGAAAGACATCCATCACTAACAAAGTTTTAGGATAATAAAAACTATCGGCGTGCCCATTGAACCTATGGATCCAATTGCTAGTTATATTTTAAATTATCACTTTCTAAAACTTTAAAAATAATAAAACAGTGGGTTTGGTCTCATGAAACGACATTTTGGCAGTAACCCCCAAAAAAATTGAGACCAAAATAAACGAGGCGGCTCATCCAATGGCCTATCGGCCAAATGAGAAATGTATTATGCAATAAACGAACCGTTCGACAGCGTTGAAGGTCGATTATTCAGAGGGTCAATATGGCTCCTCGCACAGCAGGAGGTCATATTCCCTTCCTTTCCTGGTCTTGTTTTGGCCTATAAAATGTATGAATCGCTCATTCATTTCTGGTTGATTCCGCAATGGCAATCCAACTTGGCCTTCCGGTATTTCTGTCAAAGAAGCAGCTCATTTACAAAGTGGGTAATGCAGCTCCCCAATTGGGTTTGCCTAATTTCATGCTTCTCAGATCTCTCCATGGCAGAAACAGGAGAATTGGTTTGATTGTTGTGGAATCACTAGGCAATGTGAATAAGGCCTCTGATGGTTGGTGTGCCAAGTTAAGACAAGAGGCGCCTCCTTGTGCCAGCGACATTGTCTGGCCTGCAGCAGGTGTGTTCCTACTTCCTTCTTCATTTCATACAAGCCAAGCCCATCTCAAGTCCTGTTTTCCTTAGCCGAAGGAAAACAGGAAAAACCCACCTGAAAACATTATAAGATTGAGTATTATGTTGGGTTTTATTGTGTATATGCAGCTTGTAAACCAATTGAATACTGAACATGTTTAGAATTATGTTATTAGTCATGTGAAGTGTTTGAATTTTTTATATTCAACCCTTTGAGCATTGAATGATTATCACAGAATTTGATGTGTCAGTGGCCATCGTGTGCTCATACTGAATTTTGGAAAGAAATTATACTTCCAGCGGTTTTGCCCCATTGTGATGGTGTATTTTGGGTTTTGGGTTTGGCTTTCCACTTTACTTTATTGGTCTCGGGAAAAAGTAATACTTGAATTCAGAAAATGATACTGAATTGTTGGTAGATGGATGTGCCATTATGGTGTTCAGATTTCCTATGTTTTTTTGTTTTATGACATTGCATGCCCTGGAGAAAAATATATGCCATGTACTTTGGTTAAGTCATTGCCTGGTTTCAGAAAGCCTACTTTCCTGGAATCATGTTAGGGGCATCAACATCCACCTAGGGTGGGACTTCGGCATGCTTATTGTTTGGGTGGTTATGTTTCTTTTTTTAGTTTTTATAACGGCAAACTGTCTTCCACTATTCAGCTTGTCAAACTTACAATAATTTCAGAGTCACTTTAGTATACACTGATGCATGTTAGAAATCTGAAATAAATTGATAACCCAAGAATTTTATAAGAGAAATTTTAAGTTATATAAATTGGAATAAGCATAAACAATGCAAACTAATGACTCCGAGAGATATGCAAATGTGAAGATGACAGAATTGCATTAAGAGCTCAAAGAAGAAGCTACACAAGACTGACAGAATTACCATACAAGATCCAAAAGGATGCAAAATACAAGCTAGGTAGTGAGTTTATATAGACCAGGGAGGGGTGGAGGTGAAAAAACCAACCAATGGGGAGAGACCACCAAACGGTCTAAACATAGTAAATGTAACTCCTCCGTAGGATGGTGACACCTCAAATGACCTACTCACCTAAGTAAGCTCATTTTATTTAACCTAAGCAAGCTTAATAAAAATGTAGGAAAAATCTAAGAAATAAGAAAAATAACTAAGCCGCTAGGAAAATAAAAACATACACTTACAATGCATGAGATGAGTTGCAGAACATATTGGAAAAACATGTAAACCCATGTTTTGGCATACATACTCATATAAAAATCATTCAAATAGAATAGATTCAAATTGATAGTTTCATTTTCCAGCGCACAGCAGAGGAAAAAGTCCAAGGACTTCCTTGCCCTGCATTCTCAATGTTTGGGAATCTTGCCCAGGTCCTGAAAAAGCATGCAGAACTTGTGCAGTCACTCTAGGAAATATCAAAAGGTAAATGTTTAAGTACTTAGGTGCACAACTTACTTTGCTAAGTTCATTTTTTTTTTGTTAATCATGTCTTGCTCAAATCCCTGAGAAATCAACATCTTGTACATTCTGAGATTTTTTGGGCACTTCGCACAATTCTTTAGTAATACGGGCAGTGTACATTGTTTAACATAATCAGTGTAATGCAGCATATATCTGTAATCATTAAGAATATTTCTTGGTGGTTTGATTAACTTAGCTTAATCAGTTGTTTTATTCAGGGGCATTTGTGGCAATGTCGATCATGGGATATGTGGATAAGATGATTGCTCCTAAAGGGCTGACATTGACTATTGCACCCTTTGGTGCTGTCTGTGCTGTGTTGTTTGCTACTCCTGCGGCACCGGCTGCACGGGTAGGATTGGAAACTCTTACAACCCCGTTTTTTGTTGTAGCATCTCAAAAGAAACTAGAAACAAAACTTCTAGGAGATAAAGTCTGAAACTTGGAATCAACCAGAGCTCTAAAATAAATAAGTTAATAACTAGAAGACATTACTTTTATTCCTAGAATTAGTCCACTGCAAGCCTCTTATTGAGCATGTGAAATTAACAAAATTGATGGTGAACTTCATATGCAGAAGTACAACATCTTTGTTTCTCAAATTGGCTGTGCAGCTCTTGGAGTGATTGCACTCACTATTTTTGGCTCAGGTTGGATTGCACGCAGTGTTGCATTGGCTGCATCTGTGGCATTCATGATATACACCGGTTCTCTGCATCCTCCTGGTTTGTCTTTCTTCTATAGCAATTTTTCCTTTGAATCCCATTGAATTGCAGATTGCATTCTTGACAATTAAATTTGCTGGAACTGAGTTGTAGTCCCAAGGATGGCTTATTTGACTAAAATGTGAACATATTTTGCAGCTGCCGGTTTGCCTATTCTTTTTATTGATGCACCAAAGTTTCACCATCTGAATTGGTGGTACTCCATATTCCCTGGAGCTGCAGGTTGCATTTTATTATGTCTGATGGTAAGACCTCCCCTGTCCCTCCTGAAATGCTTTCTTAACCGTTCTTACAGTTGTTAATTTTATGTCTCTATAGAGGATATTTTGGATTTTCTTAATACTACTGTTAAGAGAAACCTTGTTTCATTGATTGGGGAAAGTTCTTCTGTAGTCTATCTTTGGGAGGGTGACAGCCTGTCTAATAGATTGATTAATCAGACGAGCCTTGACTACCTCAATCTTTTCGCTGTGTTCTTCACCACATATGGATGAGTACAGGGGCTTTGGAGCCTCAGGAGGTTTCCCCAGTATCTTTTCTTGCTCAAAGTAGGGGAGCTCAGCCCCTCTATGCAATCCACTGTCTATGCCTGCTTTTTCTTTTGGGTTCATTGGATTTGCAATGAGGTTTTTAATTTGTTAGATTGGAACAACACCTTTCATAAAAGCCCTTAATTGGAATCCTCTATCTCTCCACCATGGGGTTTGTGCGAGGTTGAAGTAACAGGTTTTTAAAACTAGAGCTGTTCATGCTTCACATATGGTACTTTCAAGGTAAACTTTGAGCCTCAAAAGTATAAATGCTTTGCTGAAGTTTTTTTGAAAAGAAAATCCGTGCTCATCAACGTTAATATTTTAAGTACATAGAATGACAGAACTAACATGTTATTGATTACATATAGGGGAGAGGATTCAGAGCACCCTAACTTCACGCCTCTCAAAATCATAGGTGGCAATTTCGAATCACTCCAAAATTTTTACAGTAGCTTACTTGGCAATGCCTCTGCTTATAACTAAGGTTTCAGGGCCACATCATCAAATATGATGCCACATCAGCATGCTTTTTGTTGAGGTGTCAAATAGTTCCTAAAAAAAAGGGTGGACCAATAGGTGTGCATTAAGTCATGTTTTGTTGGTGGGCTGATGTGGCATCACATGATTGGTTTCTTTTTAAATGTAAAGGGCACATTTCATTCAACTATTAGTACTTATAGTAACACTAATAACCTTAAAGTCACAACTACTAGTACTAAACTTTTAAAAATATTGGGCCTTAAATGCACATATACTATCTCAACCATTGGAACTATCTCACCTATTGGGTCTTTTCTATTTTCTATTTTCTATTTTTCCTTGCAGAAAGTGAATCTGGAGTGAACTTTTACATGTATATATGTTTGTTTATATAGATATATATATGGAGTTATATAGATATATATATGGAGTGAACTTTTATATGTATATATGTTTGTTTATATATATGTGTGTGTGTGTATACATATATGCATATGTGTACCCTACTACCCACACACATTAGGGGTGAATTAGAATGCTTCTGGAATAAAACTGTATAAAAATTTTTGTATCAACATTTCATATTACATTCAGTGATCCATCATCAAAATTTGTTTTCCTCACTGATGATGGATCTGAAATGTTGATATTAAAACTTTTACACAGTTTTATTGCCGATACATTCTTGTGCAGTTATATCACTTTCACCTGAGCATGTTAGTTCTCACACCATCTTGGAATAATTTAATTTGGAAACTATTTCTGAGACATTCATTTGATTTTGTGCTGCAGCAAGAGGTGGTGACATTTTTTAAAAGCAATTACAAGTTCTGAGGAGTGTGGGTATTAAAAACCAGACCTGTAGTTTGAAATCCTGACCTTTTTCCTTTTCTACATTTTGGCACAATTTTCCCACCAAGATTCCTCAGGCTTGTGGACAGTGTTAGTCCCTCTACAAGGGTAAAGAAAATGAAAAAGTTAATTTTTATTTCTAATGTGTGGAGCTTCCTTAGATTTATCTTATTTTATTTCAAGTTGGTGAGTCCCAGGGGTTGAACCTTCACATATTAAGACTCCAAATTCAAAGTTCAGTTGTTGAAAAAATTTCCAGCAGGGGAACTCATTCACCAGCAGTCAGAAGCCAGGCAATCTTGGTAGAAAGAACTATACCAGCCCCGCCAACTCCAAACGCCCATTAGTTTCATCCTTGGGTACACAACAAGAGGATTTTCCATGCATAATATGGTTTGCATGTACTGTTCAATTCAATTAAGCTAATGAAGGTATTTTTTTGGGAACTCTCGTTAGAGTCTGCTTATCAAAATTAGATAGGTTTAAGAATCTCTTTGTGGAACGACAAGTTGACATAGCTTCCAACTGCAAAAACATTTTTTTTTATTAGAAATATGAGAAAGATCAAAATCAAAGCAAATGTGATGCAAAACTCATAATTTGTAAACTAAGAATTTCTAATTCCCAATGTGATGCCAAACTCTTAATTTGTAAACTCATATTTATACGAAAATGGTTACCTTTAATTTGATCAAAGCATCATGATTGACAACCAAGCTGAAAAAAAAAAAAAAAACTTAAGCATTTGAAAAAGGCTAGCCATTTTAAATTTTTGTTTTCTGCACAATCTTTAATAACCAAGCTAAAAAAACTTCAGCAGCCAATTCTTTAACATATTTTATTTATAATCTGACTAATATCTTTTATGAATACTTTCCAAGATGTTTGAAGTGTGAATGTTGCGTAGCATCACTAGTGCCACCAATTAAAAATTGACTTCTAAAAGGTTGAACTACACTTGAACAATAATCATTTTTCTTTAGTCCTTGATAAGGGAGAGGGCCCAGTAGCCGCCCACCCTAACTTCGTGCACGTCAAGCACATAGTTAGACATATTGAATTTCGACGATTTTTTTTGAGTTCTTCCGTATGCGACCGAAAAGCTTAAAGCTATTCTTTCAGCTTCTGGGCACTTATGCATTTCCTTGTAGGACGCGTTATGTGCACATGGGTCGAAAAATGGTCATTTCAACATGTTGCCCCAATACATCCGCACCGATGTGCCGGTAACCACTTGCCATCACATTTGTACACTTGTCTTAATTTCATTGATTAATTTACAAATGTATTGGTGCATTTGTGAACATGTATTGGTGCATTTGTATTAATTTATTTGGTTGGTATTTTACATGTATTGGTTCTTTTTAAAAATTTAATTGGGGGGTCAAGTGATTAAAAACATAGCGGTTATTGGGGCGTGGGCGGCAATTGGCCCCTCTCCCTTACTACTCAAATCCTCGATTATTACTTCTCACATGCTGAACTACTAGCAAATACTTTAGTCAACTTTATGAGTTTGGGTCATAAATGGTCATCAAGTAATTAATGAAGGATAATTGTTGTTTCTTTAATCCTCTCGAGTAGTACTTCTCACATGGTGACCTATGAGAGTATTGGCAAATGTGCCCAATGCAGATGAACATGAATGTTGTCCTACAATAACTTCTTTAAAATCATTACTCTTCATGAGGTAGCTAATTTCTTACCCTAAATACTTTATCCCTATTTCTATATTTCCTTTTGATATTGTGAACAAGGTATGTTTCTCGAGTAGGTGGTGTTTTTCGAAACATGTCAAATTATGCGACATTTTTTTAGGATTCAATTGCATTATTGCATTTAGGTGATGTTCACAAGGGTGAAGCATCAAGACTTCCTAGGAGCTTACCCATCCTTGTAGTACTCCAACTCAAGCATGCTTAACTATGGAGTTTCCCCCAAGATCAAACCAACTTAGCTTGCTACCCCATTTGTATAACTTTTAGCAAATGTTGTGCCTTATGAACCATTCATTATAAAGCTCTTGATACATTATCAAGTAGGTGGTGTTTTTTGCATCATGTCAAATTATATGATGTTTTATTAGGATTCAACTACGTAGTTTTTGAGTCAAATTCATTGATCCATATTTCATGAGTAATGAGTCACAAGAACCCATCTCACATAAGCATGAATGGTCCACTTAGCACTCATTGCATCTAGAGTAAGCCCACTTAACCATGGAGTTTCCCCCAAGATTAAGCCCACTTAACTTTCTACCCCATTTGCAAAACCTTTAGCAAGTGTTGTGCCTTATGAGCCATTCATTATAGAACTCCTTTGCTCTTTCATTATCATGTAGGTGATTTTTTCATAGCATGTCAAATCACATGATGTTTTATTAGGATTCGACTATGTAGTTTTTGAGTCAAACTCATTGACCCATATTTCATGAGTAGTGGCTCACAAGAATTGGTCTCTCATTAACATGAATGGTTCACTTAGCACTCATTACATCTAGGTGATGCTCATAGGGGTGAAGTATCAGGACTTTTTGGGAGGTCACCCATCCAAGTACTACTTTGACTCAATCATTCTTAACCATGGAGTTTCCCCCAAGGTCAAGCGCACTTAGCTTGTTTCCCCATTTGCAAAACTTTTAGCAAGTGTTGTGCCTTATGAACCATTCATTATAGAGCTCCTTAGCACATTCATGATCAAGTAGGGGGTGTTTTTCATAGTTTGTCAAATTGTGTAATGTTTTATGAGGATTCAATTGTGTAGTTTTTGAGTCAAACTCATTGACCCATTTTCATGAGTAGTAGTTAATAAGAACCTATCTTTAATGAGCATGAAAGGCCCCATTTAGCATTCATTGCATCTAGGTGATGCTCACAGAGGTGAAGCATCGAGACTTCTTGGGAGGTCACCCATCCTAATACTACTTTGACACAAGCATGTTTAACCATGAAGTTTACCCCATGATCAAGCCCATTTAGCTTGCTACCTCATTAGCAAAACCTTTAGCAAGTATTGTGCCTTATGAAACATTCATTATGGAGCTCCTTAGCTCATTCATTATCAAGTAGGTCCAGTGTTTTTCACAGCATGTAAAATTATGTGATATTTTATCAAGAATCAATGAGTCAAAAACTACATAGTTGAATCTTGATAAAATATCACATAATTTTACACAAAACTACATAGTTAAATCCTAATAAAACATCACATACTTTGACATAAAAACTACACAATTGAATTTCGATAAGGGGTAAAAGTTTAGAACTGTGTCACACTTTTGGGTAGATAAATAGTTTCATAGAAACTGTTTCTCCTTAAACAATTTCGGGAGAAAAAGTTTTGCCCAAAACCATGTAGCACCTATGTGGCATTATATGGCATAAAAAGTTACACTTGAAACTTTTTTGTCCGTATTTTTTAAATTTATAAAATTTGATTTTGACTTTGAAAAGGGTGTTTATTTACATAGAAAATTTTAGGCGAGAGTTTCTTTCGAAACTTTTCCCATCGACACCATCTCGCTTGAAATCACTTGTGTGGCATCCCATGTGGCAACCAACCCTCCATTTTCAACAAATTTAACAAAACTTCAAGTTTAATTCCAAATTTATTCAACCAAATGATATTTTTATTAAAATCCAAATATACCCCTTGGTAGATCTCGGAGTCTAAAATTTAGAAATATGATTTTTTAATATTTTGATTAGTTCGATTAAAATTATTTTTAAATTTATTGAAGTAGGTTATTATAATCAAATATACAACTCATTAGATTTTTTTTTTTTAAATATTAAAATACACTTGCACTAGAGGAATCCCTCTTCAAGAGGTGTGTGTGTGTATATATATATAATGATAAAAATTTAGACAAAAGTTAAAGTTTCATGAAGACTATGTCAATTTGAGTAAATTTAACTTAAAAAAATTATTAAAAAAATATTCATCAAATTTTTTTTTTTTCTCCACCTAAGTAGGATTTTTTTTTGTTTTAAATTTTGTAGGTTCCATTAATCTCACTTTTTTCATTTATTTAGCAATTAAATTTATGATCTTAAATTTGTAAAAAAAATATCCAACTAATTTTTAAAAAATAAAAACATAAACTACATTAAAAGTTCTACATTGTAGAAGTTGTGAAACCAACCTCACAGAACCCAGTGAACACCTACAAAACTTAGAATTAACCTTCTACAAGAGAAAAAAATAAAAATGATGAATTTGCACAATATTTGATGCAATTAATGAATTCGATTAATAAATTACATGAGAGAACTTGCTTTTATATTTGCAAGTTAGAAAACCTTAATATGACTTAAGAATAAGCTAATACTAAAATTAGCATATTTAATTACACCAACATTCCCATTAAGTGCGACTTAGGGAGAAATGAAAAACATGCAACTAATGCAAGAATGATGGGTCCTGGCTATAAGGTCTGAAGAGGTACCCATGTACAAAAGAGTCTCTTACAAACAGAGAAAAAGAGAAAAGCATGTGGGAAACTCTTCCCCAAAAGAGAGAACAAACCTCCATACAAGAGGGAGAGAAAGAGTGAAGGACTAAGAAGCCTCCAAAAAAGATGCCCAAAAAGAATAGGAACAAAGCAATGCAACTAATGCAAGAATGATGGGTCCCGGCTACAAGGCTTGACGAGGTAACCATGTACAAAAGAGTCTCTCACAAACAGAGAAAAGGAGAAAACCATGTGGGAAAAACTCTTCCCCAAAAGAGAGAACAAACCTCTCTACAAGAGAGAGAGAGAGAGAGAGAGAGAGAGAGCCTCCACAAAAGATGCCCCAAAAGAATAGGAACAAAGGATGAACATGAGGAATACCACTAAAGCATGAAGAAGTTGTAAACACTGTTGAAGACTGACTGCTATAGGGCTGAAAGAAGAACCTCCTCTAAAACAAGATGAAGATTAAAATCAAGAAGACAAGAATCTGCATAAGTGCCCCCAACGACACTACTCGAATTAGATGGCAAACAAAGGCAAAACATTTGGAGCTTGAAGATATAGATGACACAGGTACCAAAAGTCTGAAGAATTGATCAAGTGAAAATAGGTCGCCTCCATAAAAGGAATGCAAGAGTGACCATATGGTAAATGCTCCATCTCATAGAAATGCATGGGTAACCAACCACTGATGTACACTGCATCCGCCTAGTACATAGGAACAAATACTAAATACATAGCTCACTCCAACACGAAACCAAGCAAGCATTAACACCAACAGTAGAAACCCCCCATAATGCTAACAAAGGAGAGCCATGACAGGTACACTGAAACTGTGTGAAACCAATAAGTACATGTAGGAGAAACAAGAACAGTTGAATGTGCAAACATGAAAGTACCAACAAATAAAAGGGTGTGTAAACCAAGGCACACATGCATCCCAAAAATATATTTTTTTCGGATCCCAAAAAAACACTCGCCGAAACCCTTGCAGATCTGGCCTACGAAGCTCAAATTAAGCCAAATAAAAAACCAATCTGACTATTTCGACTGCTCTGAATCCAATGGAAGACTTTGTTTTATACAAAAATACACCCAAAAAATGACTCTTGCTCAAATTTTTCTTTGGATCTGAAAAGGGCCTTGTAGATCTGGAGCTTTGATACCATGTAGAATTTGTGAAACCAACCTCATAGAACCTAGTGAACACTTGCAAAACCTAGAATTAACCTTCTACAAGAGAAAAAAAAATGATGAATTTGCACAATATTGGATGCAATTAATGAATTGAATTAATGATTTACATGAGAGAAATTGCTTTTATATTTGCAAGTTAGAAAATCTGATATGACTTAAGAATAACCTAAGACTAAAATTAGCTCTAAGTCAACTTAATAAAGTGTAATTAAATATTTAATTACACCAACATACATTTCATTAGTTTATATCATTTTAAAATTCAAAATATAAACAACACTTTTAGATGCTTCAAGTTAGAAAACTATATTTGTGTTGGCCATTTCTTTTATAACAATTTTGAACTTTTACCCTAGACATCACATAATTTGACACATTCATGTTTGACTCAAAATATACAATTGAATTTTGATAAAACATACCATACTTTGACACAATGCAAAAAAATTGACTAAAAATCAATGCAATTGAATCCTAATAAACATCACATAATTTGATATAAAAACTATGCAATTGAATCTTGATAAAACATCACATAATTTGGCATGTTGGATTTTGACTAAGAACTATGCAGTTGAATCCTAATAAAACATCATATAATTTGACTCATTGCAAACCACCACCTACTTGATAATGAATGAGCTAAGGAACTTTATAATGAATGGTTCATAATGCACAACACTTGCTGAAGGTTTTGCGAATGGGGTAGCAAGCTAAGTGAGTTTGATCTTAGGGGAAGCTCTATGGTTAAACATGCTTAAGTTAAAGTAGTACTAGGATGGGTGACCTCTCACGAAGTCTCGATGCTTCACCCTTATGAACATCACCTAGATGTAATGAGTGCTAATTAGATCATTTATGCGCATGAGAGATGGGTTCTTGTGAGCCATTACTCATGAAATGTGGGTCAATGAGTTTGACTCAAAAACTACATAGTTGAATATTGATAAAACATCACATATTTTGACATGTGAAAAATACCACCTACTTGATAATGAATGAACTAAGGGGCTTTATAATGAATGGGTCATAAGGAACACCAACTGTTAAAGATTTTACAAATGGGGTAGCAAGCTAAGTGGGATTGATCTTGGGGTAAACTCCATGGTTGAGTGCACTTGAGTTGAAGCAGTACTAAGATGGATGATCTCTTGGGAATTCTTGATGCTTTACCCTTGTGAGCATCACCTAGATGAAATGAGTGCTAAGTGGACCATTCATGCCCATGAAAGATAGTTAGGTTCTTGTGAGTCATTATTTATGAAATATGGGTCAATGAGTTTGACTAAAAAACTATGCAGTTGAATTCTAATAAAACATCACAAAACTTGACAGGTAAAAATACAACCTACTTGATAATGAATGAGCTAAGGATCTCTATAATGAATGGTTTAGAAGGCACAAACTTGTTGAAGGATTTGCAAATGGGCTAGTGAGCTAAGTGGGCTTAATCTTGGGGTTAAGTGCACTTGAGTCAAAATAGTATGGGGATGGGTGAGTTAGACTGTTACTAGGATGGGTGACCTCTTGGGAAGTCTCAATGCTTCACCCCTAGGAGCATCACCTCTAAAAGAGTGTTAAGTGGACAATTCATGCTCATGAGAGATGGGTTCTTGTTGTTAGTGTGAACATGTTGTTTACCTATCTAGCTTGACTAGGTCCTATTCACACTACACTTAAGCTTACTTAGAGAGACTTCTCTACTTTTGTCTCACCTCATGTGGACTCAACACGTCCTCACATTTGTTCCAAGTGTTCCCACATATGTCATCCACTTTAGAAAGGTATTAGACTTTCAGTCCTACATTCCTACCTCCTCCTTGTCCTACTTATACAAGGAGGCTATTGTACTTTTGTTAGTTCACATTTTGATTCATTGTATGATAGTTTGGTTTTTAATTGTGCAATTTAGTTTTGTGGAATTTCTTGGATCTTGTAAGTTGATCTTAGCTGCTCCAACATGGTAGCAGAGCAAGCTTGTAAATTCCTTCTCTTTTGAGTTGAATCCCATACTTAGCCCTATAAATTGTGCATCATGGAGCCAAACGAACCTCACCATTGAGTTTGAAAGACCCAAGAAAGTTAAAATTGTCTATCATTTTATTGATTTTTGACATAGGCAAATTTTTCAATTTTTGGAGGGGGCTTGTATATGCACTGTACAGTGCCATACGGAAATACCATATGGATTCCATATGGCTACATCTATATTGAATTTTCTATACAAAAAGATTTTTTTTCTTTTGTGAGTTTTCCTATTTCTGGTTGGGCATGTTCGTGGGGGAGATCTCTATTTTTTGTTTGTTCAAATAGTGTTTTGGTTGATTTGGTGTTTCAGACATTTTTTTGTAGTGTTTAGATCGTGGTTTATCTATTAGGGTTTTCTAGTCATGATCCTCTTTCCATCATTTGACAAACTCTTCACAATATATAAGGTTTGTTCCTTTGATTGGACTCTACTTGATCATGTTTGGGCTTGCATTTTTTGGCTCCAATCATTCTACTTGGGTTCTACGCATAGGTTGTTGAGAGTTTTCAAGACAAGCAACACTATTTATTTTCTAAATCTATTTTGAATTCTTGTTGGTAAATATTATCATTCAATTGACTATTTACACATTGTAACTCTATTTTATTTACATAGGAAACCATTTGTAATTGAGCTTGAATGTCTCTACTAGCAGCCCAATTAAGAGCTCTTAATCACCGTTGGGAGATCTGCTCCATTGCTAGAAAATTGGGGGCTCCGCCAAAACCCTCATTGTCATGCCATTGGTGCTCTTCCTCAATCACCCAATGTTGGAAAATTAGGGGCTTCGCCAAAATCTTTGTCGTTGCTGTTATGTTTGGCATGTGGGTAGTCTTGCCATTGATGTCAAAATAGTGGATCTTGAGATGTAATTGATCTTCATGGTTGACAAGTGCTCATCATGCTTGGTTATGTAGTGTGCTTGATTATGCAGTGTAGAGATACTTTTTGCTATGGTTGAGTTGAGTTGAATTCATTGATGTTTGTTTTGGTGATGTTCATCTGTGATGTCAAAAGGAGCAATGAGTTTGTGATGAGGTCTTCAAGGTGTTTCTAGGTTGATGACAATGGGAACTCATGTTTGTAATCAGTCAGTGGCAGGTTGAGATATGACAGGTTGAGATATTGAAGATGTTGGTGTTATGTTTTGGGGTTGATCCTTGAGGTCTATGAGGATGTGTCATGTTACAGTCTCATTAAGGCGACCTTAGTGTTGTAGATGAGAGAGTGGGATGTAGATG
The DNA here is from genome assembly GCA_027924645.1 of Cunninghamia lanceolata. Classification (NCBI taxonomy): domain Eukaryota; kingdom Viridiplantae; phylum Streptophyta; class Pinopsida; order Cupressales; family Cupressaceae; genus Cunninghamia; species Cunninghamia lanceolata. The sequence continues at coordinate 2,029,721 of BSBN01000197.1, forward strand.
GTGTTCTGACTTGATCACACTTTGTGCTTTTTGATCAATACTCAGTCACTTTGTGGCCCTTCATACTTCTTCTTTGTTCTCCTTAAAATTTTTTTTTTTTGCCTTTTATAAACAAATGCCCGTCAATCTTTTTTGAGAAAGGCGACCGTTGGAGTTCAAAAAGAAAACAAAATGCCACCTTTCGATTGCTTTTTGTGCCATCAACACCTTTTAGACTGAGCCTTAGATTCTTCTTTCGCGCTCATAAGATTTTGTAAACTTTGTATTCCCAATGCCTCTAGAAAGTCGGGGCCGGTCATCTAACAGATTGAAGACCCTTAAGTCTTTACTTAAGTTATAATTCACCCGCAATAGTAAGTCAATTGCCAATTAGAATGAAGTGCATGACGGGGATTAAAGGGTTATAAAGAATACCTTAGGTACTTAAACTTAGGGTTTTAGTCCCTAAACAAGTTTTTGAAGCAAATTACCAAACCCTCTATCATATATATACTCAATTTATATATCCATTGAAGGACCTCATTTGCCTTGTTATGAATGTAACATAATGCTGATAACCAAACCAAGCACAGATCAAATTGTTTCAAAGGAGAACAAAGAAGTATGAAGGGCCACAAAGTGATAGTGAATACTGATCAAAAAGCACAAAGTGTGATCAAGTCAGAACACCATCTGCATCCCACTCTCTCATCTGCAACACTAAGGTCACTTTAATGAGATTGTAACATGACACATCCTCATAGACCTCAAGGATCAACCACAAAACATAACACCAACATCTTCAATATCTCAACCTGCCACTGACTGATTACAAACATGAACTCCCATTGTCATCAACCTAGAAACACCTTGAACACCTTAAAGACCTCATCACAAACTCATTGCTCCTTTTCACATCACAGATCAACATCACCAAAACAAACATCAATGAATTCAACTCAACTCAACCATATCAAAAAGTATCTCTACACTGCATAATTAAGCACACTGTATAACCAAGCATGATGAGCACTTGTCAACCATGAAGATCAATTACATCTCAAGATCCAGTATTTTGACATCAATGGCAAGACGACCCACATGCCAAACATAACAAACTCCCCCTTTGGCTTTGGCATTGATTTCAAAACACTAGCATTGAAAACCATGAAGAAGTCCATCAACAATCAACCATCTTTTCAATTTATCTCCTCCTTTTGGCAACAATGGCAAAGACTACCCCTAAGTACAGTCATGGATTGAGAGCAACAGTCAAAGAAAGAATACAAAGACAAAACATTCACTGTCCTCTAACTACTGACAGTATACTACTGCATACTTAACTCTAAGCCCTACACCAAGTATCCCTCTATCTCATGAGTTTTAGAACATGTTTTTAACTTACTGCCTGATGAGGTAAAAGAACATTGGATCTTAATGCAATTGAAACTGTCACAAGAACATAATTGGAATACAATCCATACAGTCAAAAACTCTGTCCTGTCACCAACTTGCAGTCTATGCATATAATTGTGATATATTACCACATCTCTTTGAAACATTTTGTCAGAGGGTTCATGATCCTTTTGTCTACCACTTATTGATGCCAATACAGTTTGAGAAGAATACTGCACTTCAATCATATATAAACTTCTAATTCCTACCTTAGATTGACAGAAAATCAATCAACATCAATCTAAAAACCATCTTGTATTCATGTCAACTATGACACTTGCAATTACAACAAAAGCAAATCTTTTGAAATAGAATGGATGCCATGTCAAATCATGGAGAAAGCTTGAAGACTTTGTCCAAATCATGTCCAATACACACTATCTCTTCTACCATAAACATGACTATCACAAAACCCCTGCTGCTCCAAACATCAGCATGCTGCCCCAAGTCAATTTGACTATCAAGAACAAGACTGCCCTACAACTTATTAACATATACCCTTTGCAATTCATATTCTTAGCAACATTACACTGCATTGCTAGCACAAATTACTAAATTTGTTCATAACTTAGTATGCAAAAACAAAAAAAAACAAAAAAATGATTGGATTTCAAGACTGTAGAAAGAAACATACAATTACTCCCCCTGAATCCAATATCATGATGAATTTATTGAAGAGACGAGAGTGACAAAACCCCAAGCCTTTGTCTCAGGGATTCAAACACTTCTTTAGGCAATGGTTTTGTAAAGATATCAGTAATTTGATCAGAAGTATGAACATAATCCAACACCACATCATTTGCAAGGACTTTTTCTCTTAGAAAATGATATCTAATAGCAATATGTTTGGTCCTAGAATGCATGACTGGATTCTTGGATATATTAATGGAACTAGTATTATCACAAAGAATAGATACAGGCTTAGAAACCTCCACTTTGATGTCTTGAAGTGACTGAACCATCCAAAGAACCTGAGTACAACATGAAGATGCTGCAACATATTTAGCTTCGGTAGTAGATAAAGAGACACGATCTTGCTTCTTACTATGCCAAGCCACTAGTCTACCACCAAGAAAGAAGGTTGTTCCACTTGTGCTCTTTTTGTCATCATGACATCTTGCCCAATCAACATCTGTATATGCAATAAGAGTGAAATCATTGTGTCTAGGATACCACAATCCAAAATCAAGAGTGCCTTTAAGGTATCTAAAAATCCTGTTAACTACATTTATGTGAGATTGTTTAGGACATGATTGAAATCTTGCCACCAAGCAAACTGCCTGCATGATATCAGGCCTAGAAGCAATTAGATATAAGAGGCTGCCAATCATGGATCTATATAAGGATTGTTCTACCTCAGGTGAATCATCATTTTTGCTTAGTTTGTACCCTATTTCCATAGGAGTACCAACTAGTTTACATTCATCCATTTGAAACTTCTTAAGCATTTCTTTGGCATACTTGACTTGTGAGATAAAAATCCCCTTTTCAAGTTGAGAAACTTGTAAACCAAGGAAGAAAGACAATTCTCCAAGCATAGACATCTCAAACTCTGACTTCATGATATTAGGAAAAGAATGACACATGTTATCTTTATTACTTTCAAAAATGATGTCATCAACATAAACCACTACAACCAAAATATCCTCACCTTTGGCAATATAGTACAAGTTGTTCTCCACACCCCCTTTAGTAAATCCTTGCTCTTGCAAATACTTATCCAACCTGTAGTACCATGCTATTGGGGCTTGTTTCAAGCCATACAAGGCCTTTTTCAACCTGTATACATAATCTAATTTGTCTTTACTTTCAAAAGCCTCAGGTTGTTCCATGTAAACCTCCTCCTTAAGATCACCATTTAGAAAGATTGATTTGACATCCATTTGGAACACCTTGAAATTTTTATAAACTGAAAAAGATAAGAACATTGTTATTGCTTCTAGTCTAGCCACAGGGGCAAAAGTTTCATCAAAATCAATCCCCTCAATTTGAGAGTAACCTTTACAAACCAATCTAGCTTTATTTCTAACAACTTTGCCCTTATCATCAAGTTTGTTTCTAAAAACCCATTTTGCACCAATAACATTTTTACCTTCAGGTCTAGGAACAAGCTCCCATGTCTTGTTCTTCTCTATTTGATTCAATTCCTCTTCCATAGCTTTAATCCAAGCTTCATCCTTGCTGGCCTCCACATAGGTTTTTGGCTCCATTTCTGATATCAAGCATACATGTGCTTGATTACTTGTAGCAGCAAGTCTTCTCCTTGTTAACACACCAATATCTTTATCTCCAATAATCAGCTCTTGTGGATGATCTCTTTGTATTGTCTTTGAAGGAGTTTTGGATTTAGTTTCCATAGGCTTTTCAGAAGTTTCTTCTTCCACTTGAACTTCCTCCTCTTTTTCTGAATGATGATCTTCTTCTTCTTTGCCTTGAATCAACTGCACACATGGCTGCAAACCTTCATCCACTTTGATATTAGTGCTTTCTATTATTCTTTTGAGTCTTTTGTTAAAACATTTATAGGCTTAACTTTGTGTAGAATAGCCTAAAAAAATGCCCTCATCACTCCTAGAATCAAAACTCCCCAAATTATCATCTCTCTTAATGAAGCATTTACTACCAAAAATTCTAAAGTATCCAACATTGGTTGACCTACCATACCATAATTCATAAGGAGTATGATTATATTTTACCCTCAATTGTACTCTATTTAGAGTGTATACTGCTGTATGGATAGCTTCCTTCCAATAAGTATCGGGCAGATTTGCATCATGAGGTAATGCCCTTGCCATCTCCTTCACAGTCATGTTCTTCCTTTCAGCTACTCCATTATGTTGTGGAGTTCTAGGAGCTGAAAATTGTCTTTTGATCCCATGTTTCTCACAATATTCTTCAAACTCCTTGGATCTATTCTCTCCACCCTTATCTAACCTTAGACATTTGAGCTTGAAATCTAATTCCTTTTCAACCATCTTCTTAAAGATCTTGAATCTGTCAAAGGCTTCTGATTTGTGCTTCAAAAAGGTCACCCAGGTTATTCTAGAAAAGTCATCAATAAAGAGCATAAAATATCTTTCACCACCTAAATCCTTAGTCCTTGTAGGACCACACAAATCAGAATGAACAAGTTATAGAGGCTTAGAAGAAGAATACTCTTTAGATTTAAAACTAACCTTTGCTTACCAAATTGGCATTCTTTGCAAGTAGTATTGTTTAGCTTGGAGATGTGAGGCATATTTCTTACATTTTGATTTTTGCTGATTATCTCAAGATTATCAAAATTTACATGACCAAGTCTCCTATGCCATAGCCAACTTTCTTCAACTTGACCCATGAAGCAGATATGTCCATCTGCACTTCTATTTTCAGTCTCATGAAGATTATAGATGTTTCCACTTATTCTTAACCCTGCCGCAACAACTTCTCCTGATTTCTTTTAATTTCACAACCATGAGCATTAAAAATAACATTGAATCCATTGTCACAAATTTGACTGACACTCAATAGATTATGTTTTAAGCCTTCAACATAATATACATCATGTAATGGAGTCTCATCATCTAAAAGAATAGTACCTTTTCCTTTGATCAAAATGCAAACATTGTTACCAAACATGACCGATCCTTTAGTGTGGTCTTCAAGCTTGATGAATTTGCTTTTATCCCCTGTCATATGGTTAGAACAACCACTGTCTATAACCCACTGTTCTTTCTTCTTGGCATGAAAGGTAGTTTGAACAATCATAGCTTCAACATTCTTACTCATTATCTTAGGTTTCCAAACAAGTATTTTCTTATCAGCACTTGAAGAGGACATTTTGGAAAGAGCATTCATCCTATTTTGCTGCACTTTCAGATTAGGCCTACAAAACTTGGCTATCTGCCCAAAGTTATTGAAATTGAAACACTTCAATCCTCTTAAGAACACAAAAGGATTCCTTCTCAAAAAATTTGCTCTTCTTCTAGAATCAAATCTGCACTCATTTGCTTTGTGTCCATACTTGTTACAATAAAAACAATAACCAAGAAAATGCATATTATACCTTAAAGAATCACTCCTTTTGAAGTTTGCTTCTTTCATGATACTTTTGTTATTGATATCAGCATGTTGAAGACTCTTGGAGTATGAGCATTGTCCTTCTTCAAACCTAAGACCAGTTTCGTCTTTGAAGCCCTTTTGTTTTTCTAAGAGATCTTCAAGCTTATCACTGCTGTTACACATGTCAAATCTTCTTCTCAAAGTCACAATTTCAGCTTCTAGAGCATGACACTCTTTATCTTTGGCATCTAACTTCTTGTTTGTCACTTCAACAATTATTTTACTCTCTTCAAGTTTCAATTTTAGGTTTGCAATTTGTTTTTCATAATCAGTAACTTTGCTGATCAGAATTTCATTGTCCTTTTGAAATTGATTTCTTTGAGCAACTGTCTCCTTTTTGAGCTTCTTGAACTCTCCAAGTGCACACTTCAACTCACCTTCAAGATCAACCTCTGCTTCATCATTTTTATATTGATCTTCACATTTATTATTCTGATTTTCATTTATGACTGCCATGAACAAGTTCTCCTCTCCTTCCTCAAGTGACTCCTCTGAACCACTATTTGTTATATCAACATCTTTTGTGAACAGACTCTTCTTCTTTTTGAAGTTGTTTTTCTTTTTAGGATAGAATTGTTTCTTCTTGACTTGTTTATTATTTCCTTCTTCATCACTATCTGGATTTTTGTATGGACATTTAGCAACAAAGTGTCCTATCCTACCACATTCAAAACATTTGAATGGAAGTTTACCTTTGTACTTTCCTGCTGACCCCTTTTTCAATCTGCTAACAAAAGAAGATTCTTGATCATCATCCAACTCTTCTGGACCAGACTTTATTTCCTTCTCCTTTTTGACTGATTTAAATGCAGCTTCTTTACTTGTAGGAATATCATTACAAACCCTCATCTCAAAAGCAGTGAAAGTACCATGAAGTTCATCAAAGGTCACTTTGCTCAAATCTCTCTCTTCTACTGCAGACACCTTGGATTCATCTTTAGGAGTTAGAGTCCTTAAAACCTTAGTTACAATTGCCTTTTCTTCTAAGGTATCACCTAAACCCCGAATAGCATTAACAACCTCTTGAACCCTAAGAAGGTAATCAACAACCTTCTCATCATCATTCATTTTGAGACTTTCAAACTTGGCTTTGTAAGATTGTAACTTTGCTTATTTGATTTTTTCATCTCCCTGATCGATATTAGACAACTTATTCCGAATAGCCTTAGCTGACTTACATTACATAATTTTTACAAGTATCTCATTAGACAAACCACAACAGATTGCATTTTTGGCCTTAGCATTATTGTCATAGGCCTTCTTCTCATCAATAGTTGAGGGAGGATTTGTTTCCTTATACTCATTTTCTATAGCATCCCAAACATCATACCCCAAGGAAGACAAATATGACTCCATTATGAATTTCTAGAAAGCATAATCAGACCCATCAAATAAAGGTTCTTTGTATGTAGAAAAACCTTCTTGACTGCCCATGACTAGTACTCCACTTATAGGATCTACCCAAGCTTGTTAGGCTTCTATAGGGAACCAATGCTTTGATAGGTAACTTGTTGGAGTACAATCAACACTGAGAGGGGGGGGGGGGGTGAATCAATGTTGTATCTAAAACAAATTTTTATTTCATATCAAACTTGAAAAGAAAAAGTGAAGGAATCAAACTTGACAATATGCTTTATCAAAGGAAGGAATCAAATATTGAACAACAAATAAGACTGAATGTTCAGTATTTGATTCCTTCCTTTTAGATACAACACTGATTCGCCCCCCCTCTCAGTGTTGATTGTACTCCAATAATTGCACCATTGGGGCTCTCCACTCCAACGTTTTAGGGGAAAATTTGGGCTCCACCACATCTAAGAAGAATATCATTCATTTGCAAAGTGTTTTGTGTAATGTCCATAGGCATTTGTGTCACCTTTGGCATAGCAAGTGTTGTACAATATTTTGTTGTGATATTTTGTATTGTAGATTGGTGATTGCTAGTCGATACTAATGTTTGATATGGACTATTGATGTGTGTATCTAGATCTATGAGTTTTTTAATATATTTATGTATATGTGTGGCTATATTATTGGAGTTGTAGCTTCAATATTTTAATTTAAATATTGTGCTAGGTGGGTAGATCTGATTTCCTTTAGTGTCATTGTTTTAAATGATTAATTGCATCTTGATCGTATTACTATAATATATGATTTAATTCAAATGTGCATACTAGATGGTTAATTTATTTAATTGTGTAATTTCTATCATCTGATTTAGCTATTGTTATATATTGGACATATACGCATAATGTTTTCATTGAGCGTACAAGAAATTACATGATATTGACCAATGGATGATATGTGGAAAATGCTGACATCGATACCACTTTGTCACCTCATCTTAATTGTTTCCCTAATGTTGAAACCTATGAAACCTCAGCTGAATCGATTTTGATTCTGGACCCCCTTGTGATATACCAATAAAATGTTCTCTTTGGTGTATTTAATTTATCGCTTGTGCGATTCTGCATGTTCTTGGTATGTGCAAAATGATTTACAATGTTTTAGAAATTGGTGTTTGATGTTTATTCCTAGTTTAGAGGAAATCATTATAATGATTTATTTTGTGCGTAAAAAATATTTAATTAGAAAGGTATTTTTATTTTGGTTGCCTGGTACTTGAATTAGATTTAATTTCTATTTGGAAAGAAATGTCTAATTTCAAAGATTATTGTTTTAGTGATTTTGGCTTTGGGTAAAGAAAGAATTAATGTTAGCCTAATCCTGATTAGTGCCATATAAGGGGAAATGGGTTTTGTTTCATATTCAATATGCATTGTTTGGAAATTGGAGAGCAAAAACTTATTTCTAAAACCCTCTTTGAAGAATTGGATTTATGATTGTTTGGAGCTAATTAAAAAGGAAGTTGTGTATGCTAGAAATCAGAATACAAACAAGAAACAATAAAGATCCTATTCCAATGTCTACATAACTCAAGAAATGATTGAAAGTGCAACAATAAATTAAAAGAAAATAACAAAAACTATTACCACAAACGATGTATATTCCTTGGTATTTTGATATGTGGATTGCTCAAATACATAGCATAACCATGTTGCAATGATGGATGAATGATAACTGCTCAATGGATGCGAAATATGAATTTGCTTAACAAATGCTCAAAGCGTAGTATGGAAACTCAAAGCTCAAAGATCATGGAGGGTTTGTGAATGTGAGAAGGGGCGTATTTATAGCTTTCACAAGACTTAGCTAAATGGTGGAGAAAATTAGAATGAATCAATGAGTTGAGATAAATTGAGAGGACATGAAGAATTGTGCAAGTGACATGTGTCAATGCAAAAAGCTTGTTTTAAAGAGTTAATTGCTTTCATGGATAATAAAGCTAATTTGATTTTCTTTTTTTTGTTGTTGTATATACACTGGTTTAGGTCTAGGAATCATGAGAAAAGCCAGAGAAAATCTTTGTGTAGCCAAGTCTATGTCGATTCATTAATAACAACCACCATCCATGTCCATAATTCAAACAAAAATTTATACCCTATAACCCTATAACAGTCATACACCTATATCTTCAGACACAGAGCATAGTCATCAAAAAACCTAACTAGAGGCATGACAAATTATGTAGGCCCTACCCCTATCACACCTTCATTACAATTGTTCATATTGACCTAACCTACCAGACATAGCTCCACCTCTGGTGACACCTTGGCCGAATCTGCCTCCCCAACCATGAAGCATTCCTTGATATCTAGCAGCATATCCACTAGGAGAGCCATCTTTAGTCCCTTCGCCAAAGCTTCAACCACATTCTGAAGATAGACTTGTCGACGCTTTATCCCATGGAGATGGTCCATCAATAAAGCATGAAACACATCCATCTGATTATCCACTTCCAATAAAATGTCATGGAGCATAAAAGAGTTGGTCGTTGTTGCCATCAACGAAGCACATGCCAAGGATTGCGCCCTATCAAAGGCATTCCACCTACCCCTGGTATACTAAGGATCGAGCAGAAATCGACCATAGCCTCCCTCAAACATGTTTCTGGAAACCCATCCATATCCTTCGCTATCCCCACATCTTCACTATCCAATGCCTCAGACACATATTCTCTATTTCTTTCTCAACAAAACTCAAAATCTTCCACAACCTCCTTTCCCGTCAACCTCCTCTTCCTCTTTCGACCTCTTGCCACCCTTGCATGCCTCTTTTCCTTATTTGTGAACAACATGTGACTTCCATCATGTTGCTTCCCTGCAATCAATGCCATACTTCATCTCCACCTAACCCTCACACCACAGCTTGTACTCCAAACCGTGTCGCAAACAAAATAGAAAAACTGCAAGGAAATTGGCTACTTCAGATGCTTCCACCACTACATGTCTTAACTCCGAATGATGTTCCCATGTCCCATCACTTTAAAAGAACATACCTAGATCATCTTGTCTTAATGAGATATCATTCCTTCGAACATCAAACTTCGTCACCCCCTGCCCACCTTATACTACCAGCTTGGGTGCTTGCCCCTTACCGGGTGGAACTGATTTGATTTTCATAAATAGAATGATTTTTCTATTTAATGAATTGATTGATAAGAATAAAGATTTTAAAGCTAAGTTAACTCAAATTGATTTGCTTGTTGACATGCAAATGGATAAAATTAAATAAATAAATTATTTAATTCATGTGCATGAGAAAATATTTAGAAAAAGAAGATATTATTAGAAGATAAGAAGATTTATCAGAATTAAACAAATAAATTTATTTAATTCATTGTGCATGATAGAAGAAAACAAATAAATAAAATATTTGATTTGATTTATTTTGTGAGAGGAAAAGTCAACTAAATAAATTATTTTAATTTATTTAATTGTGGAAGAAATATTAACTAATTAAATAATTAGAAATTATTTAATTGTTGTAGATAAGAAGAATAATTGATGTATTAATTAAATAATAGAATCATTTAATTAATGTGAAAAGAGAGTTAAATCAAATAATTAGGAATTATTTAATTAATGTTGAACTAGAAGAATAATGAGGAAATGATGCATATGATAGGATGATAATGCGTTAGTCATTTTTAGGTGTCTACATTTTGCCCTTCTTTGAGACAATGCATTTTTATGACGTTGTTTCAAAGAATTGATGACAATGATGAAATTTTGCTGATAGTTGTACCCTAGTATAATGAGTGATAGAGGTAGTGTGTCCCCTCGAGAGTTTAACCAGGAAAAATAAATAGATAATGAAGTTCAGGTAAACTTGCTATAAGAAGGATATTGTAGACATGATATTTCCACAGTCCATGATATCAAATTGTGAGCTTCTAGATAAACTGTGTGTTGCTTTTTTTTGCATCAAGGATAGGCGAGGTAAAGAAGAATGAGGATGAGGATGAGAAGTAGACAGTGGGGGAGATGGGAAACAGACAAGATGAAGCTAGAATGGACATATGATGAAGGATTAAGGTTTAGGAGGGAAGAACTAGGGTTGGGATGGCTATGAAAAGGCCAAGGAGGGTCACTTTCAAGGCATTTGCACTTTGTCAAGTCATTTGCTTTCAATAAGAGCTTAGGAGATTCTCAGAGTCTAGAGCACAAGACATTTGCAGAGATGGTAGGAATTCCTAGGGCAGATCATTGAGCAGAGAGGGTTCAGAACTATGGTCGGCCAGCTAGAGTTCCTATGACAGTATGCATCTATTCTGGTGGAGTCACGGTAGGAGGGTTCATAGAATGAACTATCCGGACCGTGTAGCAAGAGTAAACACAACAGAAACAACTCAAAGATATAAAACAAATGTAGATTTAGTCATTCAATATATCATAGAATTCAAATAGAGATCGACCGACATCATGCAGGCTTACAATTAGGGCTCACAGATCGGATTACATACATGCGCAAGATAAAGCTTTGAAGCTCATTCGCACAAAATCTAAACTATCAGCTATCACTATGTTATGAACTTATGGATCACTTTTGAACTACTTTCCTAAGGATCTATTACATCAATATATATCATCTCCGGACCAATAGATTCCTCCGTGTCGGCCAAGGAAGGTCACAAATTCCAAAGAAGAGATGTAATGTGTGTACACAGATAGGTCGGAACTAAATGCATAGAACACTTCCGGAAAATGAATGAAATGCTGTGTGGATCTTTCGGGAAGGTTGGCCACAAACCAAAGATCATTGAATGATGTGTCATTAGGCTCCACAGATTGGGAAATGCTTTCGCAAGTTTCTCCTTTAGCTGGTTATCTGTGATTATCAGGATGCTCTATTCTTAGAAAAATCAAACTTTTGATAGCAATATCTTTTTCGTATTGAAGTGCGGATCTCTAAATTCTGGATATGATGTAGATGAATGATTGTAGATGCTAAGTCTAGCTCCACAAGATCTGAAAATGCTACTGGACCAAAATACAGAATCTGCTTCCGACTGAACTGCCTAAACTGAATTGGGAAATGAAAGAAACAAATTGAACTGCAAACAAATTGAAATGCAAATGTTTTTGGTTGATTTAAGATTGCTCTTGAACCAGGGATGCTCTTGCATCAGACATCTAGGGTTATTGAAAAAGTGAGTCTCTCACTTTGCTGGGGCTAGGGGAGAACCAAGACGGTCCACCTCAGCCTAAGAAATCCATGATGAATCCTCTTCCGGTCTGCCTTTCCACTTCACAAGGTATTCTTTGTATTGTCTTCCTCTAGTGCTGCGTCCAACTCTGCTATCCAAAATGTGCTCAATCTGCTCCAGTGCTTGTTGTGGTAACTGTTTCTTCAAGTCTTCTTCTATGCTGTCACTAAACTCTATTTCATGATACTAATATAAGTCTACAATGTTGAAAATAGGTGAAATACCCAATGTCTCTAGTAATTCCACTTCATATGCATTTCCTGAATTAAATTTTTTGAGTATCTTACAAGGTCCAAACTTCTTCATCTTCAACTTGTCATATGTCCAAACTAGAAATCTTTCTTTTCTCAAGTACACCATTACTTCATCTCCCACTTCAAATTCCTTATGTCTTCGCTTCTCATCTGCCTTTTCCTTGTACTTACTGTTCATATTCTCTAGATGCTTCTTCACCTGATTATGCACTATTTTCATATGATCTGGAAATTCCTCTACTTCTGCACTCCTCTTTTCTTCCATGCTGATATCTCTTAACTCCGCTACTCCTCTAGGATTCACTTCGGTAACAATCTCAAAAGGTGTTCTTCTAGTACTTCTGTTTACTGAATTATTGTATGCAAACTCTGTTTGTGAAAGAATCAAATCCCAACGTTCTGCTTTCTCTCTAGCCAAACATCTCAACAAGTTTCCCAAACTCCTATTCACTACCTTTGTCTGTCCATCTGTCTGTGGATGAAAAGTTGAACTGAATTTCAAATCTATCTTCATCTTGTTCTAGAGTGTCCTCCAAAAGTATCCAAGAAACTTTGTATCTCTGTCTGAAACTATACTCTTAGGTAATCCATGCAATCTCACAATCTCCTTGAAAAATAGGTCAGCTACATGCATTGCATCAATTGTCTTCTTACAAGGTATGAAATGAGCAATCTTTGAAAATCTGTCAACCACTACAAATATTGAATCATGTCCTCGCTGTGTCTTAGGCAATCCCATTACAAAATCCATGCTTATGTCTTCCTAAGGTCTCTCTGGTACTGTCAAAGGTTTATACAATCCAATGTTCTAACTACTCCTTTTTGTAACTTGACAAACTCTACAACTCTGCACAAATTTCTGAACATCCTTATGTATCTAAGGCCAAAAGTAGTTTTCATTCACCAAAGCCACTGTCTTATCAATGCCAAAATGTCCTTCCAATCCACCACTAGGCTTCTCCTTGATCAAATTATCCCTCATTGAACTTCTAGGTATGCACAACTGATTTCCTTTGAAAAACATATCTTCTTGAATGAAATAGTCCAACCACTTACTCCTATCTATCACAATAGGTTCTTTGCATGCTTTCCAAGGTTCTGCAAAATTAGTGTCTCTCTCATACATGTTCTTCAATTCATCAAAACCCAATACTTCAACTCTCATCTCTGTCAACAAGTTTCTTCTTCTACTCAATGCATTGGCAACTTTGTTTGATTTTCCACTCCTACGATTCAACACAAAAGTATAACTCTGCATGAACTCTACCCATCTCATATGTCTCTGATTCAAATTACCTTGACTATTTAAATATTGCAAAGCTTGATGATCTATATACAACACAAACTCCTTAGGTAATAAGTAATGTCTCCACTTCTTCAAGGCTTGAATTATGGCATAGAACTCCTGATCATAAACTGAATATCTTCTCCTTGTATCATTCAACTTCTCACTAAAATATGCTACTGGTCTACCTTCTTGACTTAATACTGCTCCAATTGCATTTCCACTTGCATCACAATCAACTTGAAATACCTTATTGAAATCTGGTAATGCCAAAATAGGTTGCTCTGTCACCTTTTGCTTCAACAACTCAAAACTTTTATCTACTCCAGATGTCCACTTGAAATCCTTTCTGTCACCTCTCATTGTTTCTGTCATAGGGTTACAAACTGAATGAATTTTTTTGATGAACTTCCGGTAGAAACTAGCCAATCCATGAAATGATCTAACCTCTCCAATGCTCTCCGATGTAGGCCATTCAATAATTGCTTTCACTTTCTCAGGGTCCATCTTCAATCCTTCTGCATAAATCACAAATCCCAAATATACCAATTCTTCCTTCATGAAAATACACTTCTTGATGTTTATCAACAATTTCTCTTCTTTCAGTCTCTGCAAAACTTGTCTAATATGCCACAAATGTTCCTCTTTTGTCTTACACTCATACAATTCTTCATTTGTTTTAAAAGCAGTCTTCCATTCATCTCATTCGCTGATTTTGATCTGATGGTATCCACTTTTCAAGTCTTTCTTTGTGAAATATCTTGCTCCACTCAAACAATCCATGATATCATCCATCCTAGGTAAAAGAAATCTATACTTAACTGTGATCTTGTTTATTGCTGTAGAATCAGTACACATTCTCCATTCTCCATCTTTCTTTAGTGCTAACACTGTAGGTACTGCACAAGGACTCAAGCTTTCTCTGATCAAACCTTTCCTCAACAACTCTTGTATTTGTCTATTCAATTCTTCATTTTCTGCCGGTGTCATTCTATGTGCTGCTTTGTTAGGCAAACTGGCTCCCGGTATAAGATCCATGTGATGATTGATACTCCTAATAGGTGGTAATCCTTCAGGTACATTATCTGATATGATGTCTTCATATTTTGTTAGCAGTTCTCTTATCTCCTCCGGTGGTGTCTCTTCAGTCTCCTTCTTCAATGTTTTAGGCTTCTTAGGAATCAAGGCATAACACATATTCTCATGTCTCAAACCATCAAGAAATTTCCTTCCATCTAGCAAACAGATTCTAGCATTCCCACATACTTCACTCTTAGGGTCATCTTCTAAAGGAGTCAAAGTAATTCTCTTTCCATTTGTTGTTAGAGTATATGTATTATTTCTCCCATCATGTATAGCTTTTCTATCATACTGCCAAGGTCTAGCCAACAAGATATGACAAACATCCATAGGCATACTATCACACAAGACTTCATCATGATAAGATCCAATATGAAATTTCACCAAACATTGTTCACTCACCAGTACTTTATGATCATCCTGAATCCATGCTATCTGATATGGCTTGGGGTGTTTCAATCTTTCCAACTTCAGCTTAGTCACCATCTCTTCTGAAACTAGGTTATCTGAACTACCACTATCAATCACAACTTTACAACACTTACCTCCTGATTTATATCTTGTCTTGAATAAACTCTTCCTTTGCGGTGGTTCCTCATTTGTCTCTGCTTGAAATAGTGCTCTTCTAATCACAAGTGATTCTCCTTTCTCAAGTTTGCCAACTGAACTAGGTGATTCAACATGTTCTTCTTCAACATAGGTTGCTCTTCCATTATTTTTTGTCCTCTTACTTGTACTACCCTGATTACATTCAAATGCTCTATATACTTCACCTCCACACTTGAAACAAGTACCTCTAAATGTTCTCTTATCAAATCCTCTTTCTTCTCTTCTATATCCTTCATTCCAGTATGCACTAGGGTTTCCTCTCTGGTAAAAAATTATGTTTGTTGGATCTAGGGCATACAACTGAGAGGGGGGGGGTGAATCAGTTGTATAGAACTTCTTCTCATTCAAACACTTAATTTTCTGTTGTTAGTTAGCAGCATATCAAATAATCATCCATGGAAGCATAATACATAAACACAAGAGCAGATAAGCATCAACACATTGAACACCAAGATTTTGACGTGGAAAACCCGGTTAAGGGAAAAAACCACGGGGTGATTAACCCAAGAATTATTCTCTGTTAGAAGAATAAAGAAAAATGAATGGCACATGCCAATAAGGGCTCACTGCCCGAGCACACTGCTCACAAAGAGGCCCACTGCCTACAAGGAGACACACTGTCTACAAAGTGATGAAAATCACAGTCTTGAACTGGAGAATGACATCTCTACCATGTCCGGATCAGTTCCAATTAAGCCCAACAATCTCTGCTCTGCCTTTCGCACGTTTCTTCGCTATACCATACTCATCCTCATACATCACCTTGAAATGAACTCACAAACCGTTATTTATACAAGACATCAACTTAGGAACAAACATCTAAGTCGGCAAACAACCATAGGAGTATCCGCAAGATGAATAACACATCCGGTCGGCCATCACAAGAACATTCGCAGGATGAACAACTCATCCGGTCGGCTAAACAGAGCAAGAACTTCATCCGGAAGAATAACTTCAATTCCGGGCTCTACCATCAATGCGGACCAACAACACAACCTAAACATGATCCAAGAACCTTCACAAGCCTGTCTGAATGTCCGGATACATCCGCACTTCCTCTACTTACTGGGATCTTTTGTCTTCCTCATCCGGAACTTCAAGAACACAGTCTGTCGCCACTGTCATAATGCAAGAGGTACTTCCGGACCTCCAAATCATACACAAATCAGGATGACACATCACAAGGACATCCCAAACACTCAGTCCAATCCGCAGATTAGGATGATACAATTCCGGACCTCACCGGACCTTTTTGTGATCCTCTGTCACCTCTGGATACTTGCCGGACCCGGTTCTATACCGGCAGCCACAACTCCTTCAGATCTTCATGCGGACCTCTGAAATCTTAACTGTAGCATCTCAAGACTCATATCTACTAACCCTTTAATCCGCATCCTCCGGTTCTCATCCTATACAGTACATTTACCTTCTTCTCATCACTGTTCTTCACTGTTCCTGACTGAGGCTAATTTTTTCAATATCCTCAGCACACAGCTCATCAAATCCTTCTTGTCAATGCAATATGAGTATGTTGACATCAATGACAACACTGGATAACCTCATACTTGCAACAATCTCCCCCTTTGTCATTGATGGCAACATATGATGTGAAAAACCATTAAGACAAGAACTTCAACTTTTCATATGTCTTCTCTTCCTTTACTGCTCCCCCTTTGATCATCAACCACTTGTTTTTCACATGTCTTCTCTCCCCCTTTGACATCAATGGCAAAGGGCTCATACTTGCAATTTTCATACATCAGAATCATACCAGCTGCTCCCCCTTAGTTGTAGCTCCCCATTAGTCCGGCTCACAAGATATGACTGTGATAGCCACCGGACTGATGCACATCAGTGCATCTTAGTTCATCACCGGAGGGGCCATGACCCCTAACTTCTCCCGGAGATATTCAAAAGAGTCCTTGGGAAGAGGTTTTGTAAAGATATCCGCAATCTGATCCTTGGAGGGAACATACTCCAATCTGACTTCTTCCTTGTTTACTTGTTCTCTCAAAAAGTGAAATTTGATAGATATGTGCTTAGTCTTAGAATGCAATACCGGATTCTTGGAAATATTAATTGCACTTGAATTATCACAGAAAATTGTGATAGGCTCCTCATATTCAACTTTGATGTCTCTTAGCATCTGCTTCATCCATAAGATTTGAGTGCAACTACCTGCTGCTGCAATGTATTCTGCTTCAGTTGTAGACAGAGATATTGCATCTTGTTTCTTGCTTAGCCAAGAAACCAATCTCTTCCCCAAAAAGAATGCTCCACCACTAGTGCTCTTCCGGTCATCCACATCTCCTGCCCAATCTGCATCTGTGTAAGCATGAAGAGAGAAATCCGGATCTCTAGGATACCATAGACCATACTCAACTGTTCCTTTCAAGTATCTAAAAATTCTTTTGATTGCCATAACATGAGATTCTCTAGGATCAGCCTGGAATCTTGCCACAAGACCAACAGCCTGCATTATATCTGGTCTAGTTTGAGTGAGATACAACAATCCACCAATCATTGATCTATACTTTGTCTGATTTGCCTTTGGAGAATCATCATCTTTGCTTAACTTACATCCGGTTGCCATAGGAGTGTTCATAGGCTTTGAGTCTTCCATACCAAATTTCTTTAACAATTCTTTCACATATTTGGTCTGAGAGATGAAGATCCCTTCTTTTGTTTGAGTAATTTGCAGACCCAAGAAGAAATTCATTTCACCAAGCATAGACATTTCAAACTCACTTTTCATCTGATTTGCAAAAGTTTTGCACATACTATCTCTTCCTCCAAAAATGATATCATCCACAAACACTTCAACAATCAGAATGTTTTCATGATCAATTTTGAAATATAAGTTACTGTCAGCAGTACCTTTGTTGAATCCAATCTGCACAAGATGCTTATCCAACCTTTCATACCATGCTCTTGGGGCTTGCTTCAATCCATACAAAGCTTTCTTCAACTTGCAGACCATATCATTATTATCAGACAATTGAAATCCATCCGGTTGTTCAATGTAGACTTCTTCTTCCAGATCACCATTTAGGAAGGCAGACTTGACATCCATCTGATATACCTTGAAGTCTTTGAAGGCAGCAAATGCAAGAAGTAATCTGACTGCTTCAATTCTTGCTACCGGAGCAAAAGTCTCTTCAAAGTCAATTCCTTCTATTTGAGAGTAGCCTTTGCAGACCAATCTAGCTTTGTTTCTGATTACTTCACCAGCTTCATTTAGTTTGTTCCGGAAGACCCACTTGGTTCCAATTACATTCCTGTCTCTAGGTCTGGGAACAAGATCCCAAGTATGATTTTTCTCAATTTGCATCAATTCATCTTCCATTGCTTTGGTCCAGTTTTCATCATTGCAGGCTTCATTTATTGTTTTAGGTTCAATCTTTGAAATCAGACAACATTCATTCTGATTTTGAGCAATATTCCTTCTAGTTTGTACACCTTTGCTTCTGTCACCTATGATCTGATCTTCAGAGTGATTCAGTCTTACATACCTTGGAATTTTGGGAGTATCCAGCACTGCTGTTTCTTGATCAGGCTCATTCAAACCTATCTCTTCTTCCTGATTTACCGGATCAGGCTGACTCTGTCTCACCGGAGAGGATTGAGGTCCTTGAACACTGTCTTGGTCATCTTCATCAAACTCATAAAATCTAGAAGGCTTCTCAATTCCTTCATCAACCTTTACATTGGTGCTTTCTATCATCTTCCTCAATCTTTTATTGTAACACCGGTATGCTTTGCTTTGAGTGGAGTAGCCCAAGAAAATTCCTTCATCACTTCTAGCATCAAACTTTCCTAGATCTTCATCTCTTTTAATATAACACTTGCTACCAAATACTCTGAAATATTTCACAGTAGGAGTGATGCCAAACCAGAGTTTATAGGGGGTCTTACCGGTGTTGTTTCTGATTTGAACTTGATTGAGAGTGTAGACTGCAGTGCTGATAGCTTCTTTCCAAAAAATTTGAGGAACATTTGCTTCCAACATCATTGTCCTAGCAGCTTCCTGGATGGTCCGGTTCTTTCTCTCTACTACTCCATTCTGCTGTGGAGTCTTAGGAGCAGACAACTGTCTCCTTATACCCTGTTTCTCACAAAAGTCAATGAATTCACCAGATGTAAATTCACCACCTCTATCAGACCTTAGACACTTTAGTTTCAATCCGGTTTGATTCTCCACCATAGCTTTGAAGATTTTGAACTTCTCAAAAGCTTCTGATTTTTCTTTTAGAAAGGTAACCCACATCATCCGGGAATGATCATCAATTAACAACATGAAATATCTATCACCTTGTAGACTCTTGATTCTTGTCGGACCACATAGATCAGTATGTACTAATTCCAATAATCCGGTAGAAGACTGATCTTTGCTTTTAAAAGAGACTCTGCTTTGTTTGCCTAACTGACATTCTTTACACACACTATTTGTAGGTTTCATCAACTTTGGAAGATCTCTCACAGCCTGAGTATTGCTTATTTTGATGATGTTCTCAAAATTTACATGACACATTCTTCTATGCCATAACCAACTCTGATCAATTTGAACAAACAAACAACTTTTATTTGAACCAACCAGATGAAAGATGTTACCTCTTGTCTGAGTACCGGATGCAATTTCAGTTCCGGAGCTTGTAAAGATTCTGCATTTTCCATTCTTGAACCGGAGATCATAGCCTTTGTCCACTAACTGACCAACACTGAGAAGATTGTGCTTCAATCCTTCAACATACAGTACATTTCCTGTTTTGCTCTTACCATCAAAGGAAATAGTTCCCCTACCTCTGATTCTGCCAGCAGAATTGTCACCAAACTTTACCATTCCTCCTTCATATCTTTCCAAGTCTAAGAACTTATTCTTGTCACCAGTCATATGGTGAGAACATCCACTGTCAATAACCCAATCATCCTTTTCTTCCACTTGAGCAGCCAAGGCTTTTTCAACAACTTTGTGATTGACAGATTCAGAGAGCATGGAATCTTCTTCCTTGATGGCTATAAACACCCACTCATTTCCGGATTTGCTTCCTGGTTCTGATTCATCATCTGTTACTCCTTCATTGTCATCTTCTTCATGAACATAATAGCAATTCTTTTGAAACCTTTGTCTGTGAGTATTAGATCTTGCAGATCTCTCCGGACATCTTGAGGCAAAATGACCAATCTTATTGCAGTTGAAACACTTAAAGGGTAGTTTTCCTTCATACTTACCGGATCCTCTTGGCAGTCTTTTTGCAATGAGGGCTTCAAGTTGAGCTGTTTCTGCTTCTTCTTCTTCCATGTCTCTTCTTGCTTGATCATACCATGACATTTTCCTTGATGAGTTTTCACCCGGATCAAATCTCTGTTTGCCTTTCACATAGGCACTGGCTTTGAAAGCAGATTCAGTCTTGGGTGGATCATCTCCAAACTCGGTCATTTCAAATGCAGCTAGTTTGCCAGCCAGTTGTTCTCTTGTGACAGTTGTGTGGGCTCTGAATTCATCAATGGCAGCAACTTTGATTTTGTAGGCAGCAGGAAGGGATCTTAGGATTTTGCAGACAATCTCATTTTCATCTAAAGTTCCACCAGCATTTCTGATTCCACATACCAGCTCATTTACTCTTGGCATAAAGGTAGTGATGTTTTCATCATCTCTCATTTTCAATCTTTCAAATTTCCCTTTCAGACTTTGCAACCTTGCACTTTTGACAAACTCATCTCCTTCATACAGAAGTTCCAGTTTAGTTAGGATCTCATATGCAGTTGGTAGGTCAATGACATTCGAGAGATCTGAGTCATTCAATGCGCTTAGAAGAGCTTCCTTGGTCCGCAGATTGTTTTCAGCTTCTGTGATTTCATTCAGAGTTGTCGGACCACCTTGTGGGGGTATATATGGTTTAGAAATCATAGCCAAGTATGCTTTTCCCATACATTCCAAATGACACTTCATGCGACCTTTCCAGAGAGTAAAGTTGGTTCCATCGAACTTCGGACTATCCTTCTTGTATGACAACATCCTGGATCTCCTCAAGCGGTTAAGCTCCTATCAGAGGAACTTGGCTCTGATACCAATTGTTGGATCTAGGGCATACAACTGAGAGGGGGGGGTGAATCAGTTGTATAGAACTTCTTCTCATTCAAACACTTAATTTTCTGTTGTTAGTTAGCAGCATATCAAATAATCATCCATGGAAGCATAATACATAAACACAAGAGCAGATAAGCATCAACACATTGAACACCAAGATTTTGACGTGGAAAACCCGGTTAAGGGAAAAAACCACAGGGTGATTAACCCAAGAATTATTCTCTGTTAGAAGAATAAAGAAAAATGAATGGCACATGCCAATAAGGGCTCACTGCCCGAGCACACTGCTCACAAAGAGGCCCACTGCCTACAAGGAGACACACTGTCTACAAAGTGATGAAAATCACAGTCTTGAACTGGAGAATGACATCTCTACCATGTCCGGATCAGTTCCAAGTAAGCCCAACAATCTCTGCTCTGCCTTTCGCACGTTTCTTCGCTATACCATACTCATCCTCATACATCACCTTGAAATGAACTCACAAACCGTTATTTATACAAGACATCAACTTAGGAACAAACATCTAAGTCGGCAAACAACCATAGGAGTATCCGCAAGATGAATAACACATCCGGTCGGCCATCACAAGAACATTCGCAGGATGAACAACTCATCCGGTCGGCTAAACAGAGCAAGAACTTCATCCGGAAGAATAACTTCAATTCCGGGCTCTACCATCAATGCGGACCAACAACACAACCTAAACATGATCCAAGAACCTTCACAAGCCTGTCTGAATGTCCGGATACATCCGCACTTCCTCTACTTACTGGGATCTCTTGTCTTCCTCATCCGGAACTTCAAGAACACAGTCTGTCGCCACTGTCATAATGCAAGAGGTACTTCCGGACCTCCAAATCATACACAAATCAGGATGACACATCACAAGGACATCCCAAACACTCAGTCCAATCCGCAGATTAGGATGATACAATTCCGGACCTCACCGGACCTTTTTGTGATCCTCTGTCACCTCTGGATACTTGCCGGACCCGGTTCTATACCGGCAGCCACAACTCCTTCAGATCTTCATGCGGACCTCTGAAATCTTAACTGTAGCATCTCAAGACTCATATCTACTAACCCTTTAATCCGCATCCTCCGGTTCTCATCCTATACAGTACATTTACCTTCTTCTCATCACTGTTCTTCACTGTTCCTGACTAAGGCTAATTTTCTCAATATCCTCAGCACACAGCTCATCAAATCCTTCTTGTCAATGCAATATGAGTATGTTGACATCAATGACAACACTGGATAACCTCATACTTGCAACAATGTTATCTCTCTGGTAAGCATTGTTATCTCTATCATCCTTCTTAACTGGGCTGTCAAACTTGTTCTGCTCTGGATATGATCTATCTCCTCCAGAAAATGTCCTACCTTTCTGAAATTTACCTCCTCTGCCTCTCTGTCTCTAATCATGTCTTTTATTCAGCTTCTCTTCAACTTTCAGGGCAAACTAATATGCTTCTTCTAAAGATGTCATCCTTACCAAGCTTAGTTCCTCTTGAATGTTCAATCTCAGTCCATTGATATATCTAGCCACTTTCTCCTTGTTTACTTCACTATGTCCTGTCCTTATGATCATTTTATGAAATTCTTCAATATACTCCTTCACAGATTTCTCCTTTTGTCTCAGATTTTGCAATCTCTTCAACAGTTCCAACTCATAGTCTGCAGGTATAAATTAATTCTTCAACTTGGTCACCATCCTATCCCATTTTGTAATCTTTTCTTTTCCTCTTCTGTTTCTTTCCAATTGAACTTCTTTCCACCATATAGAAACATGTCCTTTCAAATGTGTTTTTGCAAACTTGACCTTCTCTGGATCTTCAATCTCCTCATATTCAAAGTATTCTTCCATGTCATTTATCCAGTTAATCAATTCTTCAGGGTTTAGATTACCAGTATAGTTCGGCACATCAACTCTAGGTCTCTTTCCAATCTTCAAAATAGCTTGCAACATCTTTACTTGATCTGATTCTTCTTCTTCACCACCTCCTAGGGTTTCTCCAGTTTGTTCAGCAGATTGAAATTCTTCTTCATCATCGCTTTCAACATTAGGTATTGGTGTCAATCCTCTTCTCCTATCTTCTTCAACAACATCCAAATGTATTCGCATTGTTTTCATCATCTCCGTCATTTCATCTATTCTACCAGCCATTGTTCCAATAGCAAGAACTCTTCATGGTAGCATTCTTCCTAGGATCAAGTGCAAACTGCCTCAAGTTCGGCGATCGGGCTACAAGGTGACAACTGCCTCTCAATCGGCGATTGGTTGCGACACAAGTAACCTGCCTCAATTTGGTGATCTATCCACAACAAGATCTTATGGAATTCCCTCACCAAATTTGCTCAATTCGCTCCCAAAGATTTGGACCTTCGCTCTGATACCACTTGGTGCAGTCACGGTAGGAGGGTTCATAGAATGAACTGTCCGGACCGTGTAGCAAGAGTAAACACAATGGAAACAACTCAAAGATATAAAGCAAATGCAGATTCAATCATTTAGTATATCATATAATTCAAATAGAGATTGGCCAGCATCATGCAGGCTTACAATTAGGGCTCACATGCCGGATTACATACATGCGCAAGATAAAGCTTTGAAGCTCCTTTGCATAAAATCTAAACTATCAGCTATAGCTATGTTATGAACTTATGGATCACTTCTGAACTACTTTCCTAAGGATCTATTACATCAATATATATCATCTCCAGACCAACAGATTCCTCCGCGTCGGCCAAAGAAGGTCACAAATTCCAAAGAAGAGATGTAACGTGTGTACATAGATAGGTCGGACCTAAATGCATAGAACACTTTCAGAAAATGAATGAAATGCTTAGCCACGAACCAAAGATCATTGAATGATGTGTCATTAGGCTCCATAGATCAAGAAATGCTTCTGCAAGTTTCTCCTTCAGCGGGTTATCTGTGATTATCAGGATGCTCTGTTATGATAAACAGTCAAACTTCTGATAGCGATATCTTTTCGGTATTGAAGTGCGGATCTTTGAATTCTAGATATGATGTGGATGAATGAATGTAGATGCTAAGTCTAGCTCCACAAGATCTGAAAATGCTACTGGACCAAAATACAAAATTTGCTTCCGACTGAACTGCCTGAACTGAACTGGGAAATGAAAAGAAACAAACTGAACTGCAAACAAATTGAAATGCAAATGTTTTTGGTTGATGCAAGATTTCTCTTGAACCAGGGATGCTTGTACATCATATTCCTTATAGCTCTAGTGCATTGATTAGGGTCATTTATGAGGGCTAGAAGTAGGTAGATTAGGTCTCAATTAGAAGTGCAACTCTAGATTAAATGGTGCTAGTGATAGGAGATGTTGCACTTTTGACAAAATAGGTTGCAAATGATTTTCTTTGGTTTAGGTCAAACAATGTGCAAATGATTGAAAGTGTGACACATTTGAAGCATAGAATCGTATAGGTGAAAAATAGGTTGCATTTGATGGATAGATATGTGCTTTTGAAGGTTAAAATGGTGCAAATGAATTAGCTAGGTGAAATGTGCAAATGATTGACAGTTTAGCGCATATGAAATTCAAAATGGCACAGGTGATAAAATGGAGCGCAAATGATTAGAAAAGATGCGCTTTTGATGGTCAGAATGATGCTTGTGAGTGCAGTGATACACTAGTGAAAAATAGGGTTGCTTTTGATGCTAATGAGGTTTGCAAGGCTATTGTGAAGGAACTGACAAGCATCTTATGATGTTTACAGGAGGTACTTCCACCATTGATGTCTCGAGAGCGTCATCCCATGATGTAGGATCTTGTTGCTGACTTGGATGAGGAGGAGCTATTATTTCTAGATGTGATGGGTTTATGGTACGTTACACATATGCCACCGATTAGAGCTCATCGGGCCATGATGACAACTTTGGTTGAGCAATGGTACAGTAAGCACAACTCATTCTTGCTACCAATTGAAGAGATTACCATCATACTAGATGATGTATGGAGGATACTCTGCATCCCTATCTATGGAGAGCATGCCGTGTATGACACTGATATAGGAGAGAGTGTATTAGCCAAACTTTTGATGACCCATGACTTGGGGATAGAGGATGGAGATCTGGTTGAGCTAGAGGTGAGGGAGGTTTGATAGGCTATAGTTGGTAGTAGTTGGATTGATTGGAGGAGTACTAATGCCTAATCAGTGATCCCATAGTTTTTTTATTGGATGGAGGCGAGTACTTGAGGGGATGCTAAGTGAGGGCAGAGTATATGCTTGGGGGCCATGTTTACTTGGACATTGATGCAGAGGTGACACAAGGGAAGCAACACACAAGAGTTTCCTCTACTGTCCTTTGCCCACTCACCCACTTCAAACAGCGTTCAACCAAGCAACCAAAGGCACATTCAAGGGTGTATGAAGGATTTGGTATCCTAGTGATGGCTCCATCTTCTAGGCTTCTCCAACACCTTAGGACAGATCAACAAACACCTTCTATGCAATTGGTTTGATCTCCAACTTCCCAAAACTCTTCAACCTATACCTTGACTAGTAAGGCTACTAGCCCTCCAAACTAGGTTTTCTCAACAAAACTTGACAAAATCCCAAATGACCAGGCAAGAAAATGATGGTTTTAGATACCCTTTATGGGACCTTATCAAAATCCCAAGTCTCTTGTTCCAACTCCACTCCAACAATCCAGAATTCTCATTAGGTCTCTAGGCCTAATTGATCAGGTTAGGGCTAGGTTACAAAGTAAGTACTCAAAATTAGGTGCATAAGTCAGGGGCAAGAATTTGGAATGCTTCTACCATGTCCCTACAACACAAATCCATCATTTATTTGCTCACCCTATCAGGATTCTATAATCTACAACCTCAAATAGCATGAATTTGGTCAAATACAATGAAATACTTGACCTAGGGCATCACCTTAAAAATCGAAAACAACATCTCCCAGCAAAATGCTTTTGGAATCCTATAATACACATCCCTAGCCTACATTTCACCAGTTTTTGTGAATTTTCACCGGTGGGAATGCATTCTAGGGCCGGATTTCTATGGCTGCCCTAGAAAACAGGGTTTCTAGACCTGTTTTGAAAGAAAAATCAATAACTTTTGATCCCGACCACTTCAGGACCTCAAACTAGTTTCATTCGAACCCTAACTCAAAGAACTTTCAGAAAAATGACATTTGAACACGTGAAAAGTTCGTACAGTCTATACACAGTGAGAAAAGCAAGAAAATTTGTTGTTTTCTGTAGTTTCAATGCCCCAAATTTCCGTACTAGATGTCCTCTGCCGTACAGGAGTGAAATACAATGTTCTTCAACCAATCCAAGTCGGTGTCTAACCTCTACAATAGCATTCAACCGCCCAAAGTGGGTTTTGAACCGTCCAATGTGTCATTGACACTATTGGCAACAATAGACATTATGGAGTTTTTCCATTTTCCAAAGGATGGCGATTTGTTTTACTTGTCCAATGGAATCAAACCACCATCATACTCCTTAGACCATGCTAAAACACTAAGACAACTCAAACAAACTCAAAAAGCCAATATTAGACCTTCTAGGCCTAAGTGGCACAACTAGGTCCAAGTGGACTAAGAAGGATATGAGGTTTATAAAGTTACCCCAGACCTCTTGACCACACAAGAATAGACCTTCCAACATGGCTATGAAAAGCCTTATTACAAAACACATCAAACAAAAACTCAACTTATCAAAGATGCTATCAAAATGCTTGTAGGGATCAAGCTGCTCCTAGGTGCCCTGCACCAGACATCTATACCATGACATGCATCAGGTAGTATATAGATATGGATCTAGTTTGGTAGTTGGAGTGACATTGCTTCATGTATGGGTGTGGGAGCACATAGCTGTGACTCGACCTATCTCTTCTCGGAGGAGGGGTCCTAGACAACCGTTTGTGTATTTATATGAGGGAGCTATAATGTCCCAAATTAATGCTCAAGGCATTAATGACAAAAGATAGACAGACAATTTTTTTAATGCAATTGTTACATTCACATGTCACAATTGTACACCAATCGTTGAAGCCACCACAACACCACATACTTGCATCTGGGACAAGACTACAAGGTACCCAACAAATGGATATGCACATGGACAATACCCACCTCAAGAAAAACACAATAGTAGTTGGATTGATTGAAGGAGTACTAATGTCGGATTGGTGATCCCTTGGATTTTTTATTGGATGGGGGCAAGTACTTGAGGGGATGCTGAGTGAGCGCAGACTATATGCTTGGGGTCCATGTTTACTTGGACATCTATACCATGACATGCATTAGGTAGTATATAGATATGGATCTAGTTTGGCGGCTAGTGTGACACTGCTTCATGTATGGGCATGGGAGCACATAGTTATGACTCGACCTATCTCTACTCAGAGGAGGGGCCCTGGACAACCCTTTATGTATTTATATGAGGGAGATGTAATGCCCCAAACTAATACTCAAGGCATTAATGAAAAAAGATAGACAAACAAATTTGTTTTTGATGCAATTGTATCATTCACATGTCACAATTGTACACCAATCGTCGAAGCCACCACAACACCACATACTGGCATCTGGGACAAGACTACAAGGCACCCAACAAATGGTTATGCACATGGACAATACCCACCTCAAGAACAACACAAGTGGAAGACTTTGTTTATCGTTTGATGTAACCACCACGATGACCAAACAAGAGGAGGATTGACTCCCAAGATATAATACTTGAAGGCCAGGCATCAACAAGGCAAAGATAATCAACCCAAGTAAAGAAAATTTTGAATACAAAGTCTCCCCATTCAAAGAAATCAGGAAGTGTCCACTGGATGAAAGTCCATAATCGCCCAAAAGACTAGAGAACCACAACACCTCAAGTGGACAAAACAAGAGCAGAAAACTAGCAAGAGGACTCCACTTTCCAACCTCTAAGTTGCATAACTGTGATCCACTACCCAACAATGAAGGAGCTTGACAAAGATAAGCTAGGAAGACATCAAGACACAAATGAGGAAGAGAACCAAAGACATTCTCCTCAACAAGACAAGAGCAACCGACAACAACACAAAGCCAACCAGTCAAGCCATGCCAAACATATGACCAAACAAACCACGAGAGGAGACAAACATGAACCTCGCTAGGGAAAAGCATACATAGGCAATCCAACACATTGCATTGAAATGTTATCCATTTCATAAGGAAGTAAATAAAACAACCATTCATCATTAGTTAAGATAACCATTCAATACAAATGATATATGATTTCAATCATGCTAACAAGCAAGAGTAAGGTGAGAATTTGCTATATGAGTGCCACACTCGTCTCGATGCCAACATCGAGATGAGAAAAATACAAAGATAGAGATCCCAATCATTATATGGGCATAATGGAATCTAACTCTAAGACATAGCAAGAATATTTAATACACTAGGACTCCAACGTCCATAATTAATCATCTAGGCATAATTAAAGCCGTTCACTATAAATAATCTTCTTTATAAAGGAAACATCAACTCACAAACACATGAATATTTAATATAATTACAATTTGGAGGCTACTTCCCAAACATGGAAGATTCACACCCTGGAATGATTTAATTTACACATAGGATATTATTACAACAATTATAAATCACCACCAAGGTCATAATTACATGGTAATATTGTACAAGCGCACCAAACCTCTAAGCGATCATCAGAATGGGGACCAATGGGGAATGTTACCCACCTCCCTACCGTGTTTCCATCGTCGAGCACAATAGATGTCTATGCCACTCTAGGCAACCCCCGAGCTATAGAGAGAGAATATCATGGAACCACTGCTAGCATGGCCAACTCACACAACAATGATCTCAAGCACAACACTAAGATCATCCATACAAGGGTATACACATGCATCAAACACAACCATCACAACACCAAGGGAAATGACTGAAATTAAAGTATTCGACGCACAAATGCTAAACACATATACACATAACACAATTTCAAAGCATACATCACCATAAGGTCACCCATGACCCAGGCAAATAGGAGAAGGAAAGGAGTATAAACGCAAGAGGGACATCAATAAATTAATTACATACATAGCATTTTTCATTCAAAACACTATTCATTAGTTTTGATGCAGCCAAGAAGAGAAAGGAACACCCAAGTCAAAATACACTTCACCCATTAACGTATGCTATAGTAGTAATTTCAATACAAGGAGATAGTACAACAGTAACATGGTATGACATTACTATGCCAAAAGTAAATGCATAGAACAATCAAGATGGCAGGATAATGGATAGGGGTTGTGACCCTTGACCAAAATCCTCATCAACACTACCAGGTACTTGTCTTTCGATTCCCAAGGTCAACTTTGGTTGATATTCAATTTTGACCCAAAAGGGCCGACTTGGACCCAAACGACCAAGAAAAGATGAAGTGAGATTGTTAACTCACACATTCATGGAATGCTCATAGGTTGGGGAGACATATTTCCCCACAGAAGGCTTTTCGTCTCACAAAATAAATAAGATAACTGAGGTTTCAACAAATAAGAGAAGCTAAATATTTAATTAGTTAATCTCTTTAATAGTGTACAACCAGTAATATGCATGAGCTCAATTTGTTCTTAAAAAAAAACTATAATGAATCCAAAATGCATTTAGTGACCAACACATTATATTGGTTATTAACAACTTATAATGAATCCAATTGAGCCACCTTCCACACATGAGTTTGCACCAAAAAATAATTAAATAATAATCTAAAAACATTGGTGTTTGGAATAAAATAAAGCTATTTGTGGTACTAAATGCTTCCAGTTTTATTTTGTTTTCTTTAAAAAATCAAGAGAGACTTTCCAATGAACTTTTCCCCAGTTAAAAAATTGTCAAACAAACACAATTAACACTAAAACTAAATACAAATTTATTCTCTCTATTTTTCCTTGGAAGTCTATGTTTTAAGACACTCACAAAGAGGTCTATGAAAGAGGAGGTGTAGGAGACTGTGAGCCATTCGAAAGCTACACTTCCTGCAGATGGAGCAGCCCACAAGGAGGCCCAAGACTGTGATGCATGTAGAGACAAATACATCACTTTGGCCAAAGTTTCTATATAAATAGACATTTGCAATAAGCGTAGTCATGTGTTCACACACCTCTAACTCAACTTGGGAGCTATCTCATCCTACAATTTGACTTTCTTCACTAAAATCTCTAGTCATAAATTATCTTGGCTATACTCAAATCCTAGTCAACTTGAGTTAGAATTTAATCCTTAATCTAGGATATATATATAATATGAAGTTAAGGCAATTTTAACCTTTTAGAGAGTCGCTCATTGCATACGTGCAAACTCTAGGGTCTATGACTTTCTGTCATTCTACTCACTGACTCAAATATTTAACACTCTTGTGCTATGAGTCACATTTTGACTCAAACAAGAAATCATTGAACTTTATCAAAATGTTTCTCAGACTCTTTCTAATTTATAATCTCTTAATCTATGGTTTCTTGACCCTTTTTCTATCGACCATAATATACAAAAACAATGTCATAACCAACTTAAGATTTCTAGGTCTTCTAAACCCTTTTGGGTTGATTCTAGGGTTTAACTTCTCTAACCCAATACTTTGAAATATAAAAAACCCTTGTTTTTCAAAGATAAGAACATATATATAATATAACATGAAAATAAATACCTCTAGTCTTCTCTAGACCACTTGGCATTGTTCAAATTCACATTTTCATAACATGAATAAACATAGTATACGAGGTATATCCTCATCTATATAATATCTTAATGAATACTATCATTTTCATATCTAATCTTTTGACTAAATTCAATCCTCCAACCTAAATAGGTTTGAGTCTAAAAGATAATAAAATACTTTCAACCTCTTGGTATTCTTAATTCTACTGACTTTCAATTTAAAATAGGTTATGAACTCATATATAATATCCTTTGTATATATGCCACATAAACCTTTATCAACAATCATAAGTACAATCGTCATAAATGCTTGAGTTTTGAATCTCCTAACATGTCCTACTTGGAGTTGGTTATAACAAAGATGTCGAGAATTGGGTTAACTTTGTCTTCTGTGCACTTAGCACTACAATGAGTTCTAATAAGCATATATTATGAGAACTAAAACTTCCCATCTCCTAATATGTATATACCCTTGAGTAGGTTTAATAGTTTCAATCTTGAAACATATGAGAAGTTAAATGTGTCTCCTAATATACTTTTTCTCGAGTTGATTTAACATAAGTAAAAGTTGCTAATCAAAAGGATATCTAGGTTTCCACTTTCTTGGTTCACCCATTCCCCTAGATTTGTATTACAATATGATATGAAGAATTCTATTTCACATACGAAAATCTATATCCATGTTGCAACATTGTCACTTCAATATTGTAATGATATTATCTCACTAAAATATCCATTCAGAAAAATGGTGATTACATGCTTCCAAATTCAAGAATACATCTATGGATCTATCATAGTCTTTAACATAGATAATCACTTAAGACTTAAAATGCCATCATTAAAGAAGACATGAGGAAGGGTTAACATAAGACAATTTATTTCTCTTGAATGAAGCATCTAATGCATTCTTAAAAGAATAGACTTGAGAATTTATCAACAGACATCTACTATGCTCAACCTAGATTGACCTTATATCTAGATCAAAAATTGTTTATTAGCCTAGCGACCCTGCCACAACTATGACAATACTAGCCTAGTCATGGCCACAAATAGAAAGGAACTTTAATGTTTTAAAGAGAGGAATATTTGAATGATAAGTCAACCTTACATTAACACTCACCACTCTATTTTAAGGTGTTTCTAATGATATCTATATCATTTGTATATACAGAAGAATAAGTAAATTCCTTTGACAAAGTCCTTTTGATTGAAAACAATAAAACTTATACATTCCTACTCTTAACAATTCCTAGGTTAAATTCAGATTTCTGGTAAGGCTCGGTCTCTGCAAATGCATACATAACTTCTCCTAGTTATACATTGCACCCTTAAAAGATAAAGCTACAATAGCATGCATTCAAAGATGAGAATAATATCAATTTATCTCTGCATTAAAATACTAACTCACTACTCAGTTAGGGTGTTTGTTAGCTACAGGAAACACTTTGATTGTTTGGTGAAAATTCAGTATGGAATGTCTTCCTGTTGACCCTAAAACTCATTGTGTAAAGAGAGTTATTCCAAAATTTCATCTCTCCACAATTCGGTGGTCACTAACTACTAAGTTATCAACCTGATGATCTTATGAATTTGATGGAAAAAGGATAGCATGAGGGAGAGAGTTATCCTCTACAGTTGTTTCTGCTGAAACTACAACATTGGACTGCTAAACTCTACGTTTCCATATTGCTGCATAGATGACATAAACACTGTTTCTTTGAACTGCGTTCTCTTCTTAGAATACTCTATACATTTAATTCTAAGAGAACATTATCCTTTTGTTTATAAATGATAACAACTACTACATTTGAGAATGAAAAGATAATGTTTTACTAAGACTTTCTTACCTCTAAAATCTGTCAGTTTCAATGCCTGTGCAGACTCTAACTTTCTACTAGCTATCAGGCTCAAGTTCACTTATCCTTCTATATTTCTAACTCTTATATCACTCTGATGTTCAAGGTAAGAACAAACTCACTATGTTTGACATAACTATCACTCTTGTTCGACTCTGACTTCCTATTCGAGGCTCTCTGTTTATAACTGAGTTCCCTTTCTTTTATGTGACCTTCCTTTATTCGAAGCTCTCTATCTCAACTTTGTATCCTTTAGACTTAGCTTGCTCAGCTACTAGACCAAAATTTACCTCGAGGAGGAAGAGCACAATCCTCTCCAACTATAATTGTCTCATTCAAATTGACCACACACTATCCTATCATGAACTAAAAAAAGATTGTTATCAAAACAAAGATGTCCCTATCCATGCCTTTAATATTCTTACCACTTAATGAGATAGTCTTTTAAGACTTCACCACTCCACCTTCCCGTGGAGTCTTAGCGTATTTCTTGCCTATTAACATGCTTTGCTCGCATGCAGACGTAGTGGAGTAGTTGGTCTTAATGACCACTCTCGTACTCCTCCTTAACTCCTTAATAGACGTGGAGATAGGCGTTGAGTGCTCCATAATTACATGAAGAGGTTTGCATAAATGCTATCATACCACGATACAAAAGAAGCTCTTCAACATCATACTATAAGTATACACTTATAGATAATATCTAAATAGATATAAGACAACATAATAATGTATATTCAACGTCTATCAAGTATAAACTTATACTTATATATATATATCAACATAATATTAGAGTATACAACGTATTTTAACATTGTTTTTATCATTCGACAAGATATGAGAGTGGGGTCGAGGTATTCTCCCCCTCTCAATCTTGCTTAAACACCAAACGAATAGGTTATCATAATGGAATTCATATCAGAATTACCAATAAAGAAATAGTTTAACCACTAATAATATTTTCTCTTGAATATAAACTATATTCATATCAAACAAGGACTGATGACTATCAAACATTTCCATGTCAATAGTCAAACTTCCTAACTTGGTTTACAACAAAACATAAACTTAGTGGATCTTGTCGACAAATTGACGACTGTCGAGTCAACACCAAACTTAGATTAGTAGGTTCGAACTCAACTTACCAAACTTGACGAGGGTTCACTAAATTGTGAAAACATGAGACTTAGATAGCAACAAACTGTTCTTTTCCATACGTTTATTCTCTTTTCTCCGATGATGCTCTCCCTCTCTTTTTGGGAGAGTGGAAAAACCTATTTCTTGATTACAACTTACAATCACCAAATTGGGATTAGTGTATTGTTAGTCAATTCATAAACCTTATGAAATCATAACAACTTATAATCACATGTCAATTCTAATCATATAAACATAAACTCATGATATCATTGATTTTTCCTGACATTTTCACTTAACGTCAAATCATTAAATCATGCATAATTAGCTACTAATCTTGTAGAAGTAAAAAGTAAAACATAGTCAAAATTAGGGATATGACAGAATCTAGCCAGAAAATCTTGTTCCATTAGTAACCGACTCATCACCGATTTTTGTGGTAGGTTAACGTACCATCCATAAGCTTCTTTGCCAAGCATATAAGGGAATAATCGGCATACCACATCCTTCTGTTGAATTCTTTCTCTAAAGAAAGCTTCCTTGAATGTTCTAAGGTTATCTTTAACATCTTGATGAAATTGATATTTAGGACATAATTTGTCTGGATTCTTTGGCATCTTGTGATATGCCGCAAATCTGATAGGGGACTCAAATTTGAAGAAGGCCATCTGGAATTGTAAAGGTGCTACTAGAGAAATAGGAACAAAATTCCTTGGTTGTGCACCAACTTAGCGAGTCCTTCTTACATCAAACATTTCACTCAAAGGATCACTAGATTTTGATCTCATTGTAGGTCAATGAGCCAATTTATGAATTCCAGTTGAACTTTGGGATTTAGAACATGAGCTTTTCACTATCACGTCCAAGTGGAGCGAGGATAAGGATATTTGCAAAGATCAACAAGATCTTCAATCTCAATATTGAATTTATGATGCAACTCTGTTAAGCTTATAAATTATTCAAAAAGTCCTTCTTTCTCATGTCACTTGAGGAATGTGAAGCATGTATTTAAACTTAGTAACTTGATGTAAGCTTCTTGGAACATGATCTTCAAAGAAAGACTATCTTTACAAGCAAAGTATTTTGCACTCCTTCTAGCACCACTTCTGTTGATGATTATTTTACTTACAATCAAACATAGATAGATTTTCTCTACAACATAAACCCTATCTCTCTTTAAAGATAACAAATTCACAAAGAATTTGTTATCCCAAGGCTCTAGTAGTTAGGTCTTGACACGCTTGTCTTCACTTAGGGTCGTATTACTTGCAAATATCACTACGATCCTACATGATTTGGACCTACTTTGCATATATCTCATTAGACTTACTCATTAGAAGATAAACTTTGAGCAAATTCTTCTATATTTAACATAACTTTGATCAATTCTTTTGAAACTCTCCAATTAACTAAAATTTGATCAATTCTTTTGTATTTATCACAAATTTGATCAGTTCTTTTGAAATCACTTCAAGATCTTATTTAAATTATCAGATTCACTAGCATTTCTAGTTATTTTATCAGGATTTAGTATTATTTGCACTTATTTCAAACACTTTTGGATAAAAGGCAAAAGATAAGGCTTGAAAGAGAAGAGATTCTAATAAAGCTAAATTCTTAGCAATTGCACACATACATCTTATCAAGTTCATAAGTCAAAGATAAATCTACTTATACTTCACTAGGAGTTCCACAACTACATATAAGAGATGCAAATCTTCAATAGAAATTGACAACATGAAAACATTCAAATGCACTCCAAGAGGACACATCAACTTGATATTTCATTACAGTTCATCAATGTATAGTCACTTAGGATTTACAATGAGTGGATGATCGATAGTCTTCAATTCATTAATTTGATCAACATGTACAAATGTTCTTATTGAACGAGAAAGAACCAAGTGAGGAATACAAAAGTTACAAAATCTTGCACTTATGCATCGCAAGTTTCAACAATTCAATCTCTCTTTTACCAATGATTTGGATACCTTTTATAGAATAAGGATCCATAATCGGTTACAAAAATGTGTGGCTCAGATCTCACCTCTCAAAAATCAACGATCAAAATTCATGGCACGTGAATGCCAATTGGCTCTTAGAGTGGATGATAGTAGTCATCGAAGGATATTCTCATGGCATCAAAAGATTCTAGAATCTTTGAGGGATCCTAGCTTTCTACTTAGGTTGAACTTGACTATGAATATTACAAACTACATCCAGATGTTCTCCATGTGGCATATGCAATGGAACACGCCTGCATCTAGACGTCCCATGCTTTTTACATCAACTTCTAACTAGACATCTAGTCTGGATAGTATGCAATGGCCTCTTCCCATTGGGCTTTATCTTCATCCAGATATCCAGATAGTATGAGCATCAAAGAATTAAAGAATTGAAGAATATAATGGAGGTCTACTCCGTATCAGTACTTACATCTTCTCCAACTCAACATTCCCCAACTACCTTGGTCTTGTAAGCACTGAACAAAATGGATAATTTATACACTTCATTCATGTCATATGCATGTGCTTTATCCTTTACAAATATCTCAGCGTCAAGATGACCTTGAATGATTCCCAACCTGTTTGCCCTGACCTTCATATTTCCTTTATACTCTTTATTTTGGAATATTTATCCATGATACCATCAATAGTACCTCCAGAGAAGTTCTTCGTCAGGTCCTCCTAGACGCTCTCAAAATTCCCCTTGAATTGCTTTAGGGATTCATCCTTATCGTACTTTTCCCCACCATCCTGCAACTATCCAACCATCTTATCCATGATCTCTACTTCATCTTCTAGCAAATCATGTAACTCCCTGTTCAAATCCTCAACTTCATGTTGACATACCTTAAGAATTTCCTTTTCAAAATGTCTAGAATATTACTATCCCTTCCTTGAGAAAAATATTACCATCTGTGTCTAGAATGGTCTTGAGCCTATTTTTTATCAGCTCATCCTCCTCAATTTTCTTCAGACTCTCCTCTTTGAATTTTGTAATTTTCTCCCTAATAGATGCAATGGCATCCCAACTAGCTAATGCAACCTTTATTACATCTTCTCCATCTATCATGAAGGTTTAGAACCATCCTTCCATGACTTCGGCTACATGCTTCTTCTTATCCAACTTCATGACCTAATCTTGGGTGACCAGAACTAAATTAGAGGGTATTTCAATGACCTCTTGTCCAGGCATAACTAGTCCCTTGATAAAGTTTTGCAATTGGATAATTTTCCCTTTTAGCTCTCTTTTCCTCTTCTTATCTTTTAAAATTCTAGTTGCAGCCACCTCGACATCACCCCATAACTCTTCAACTTCCTTCTCGCGAGTGCTATGTCCTAAATTGATGGTTTGGATCTGCTATTCACCCATTGTTATTTCATTCTTATCCTTTTCAACTGACAGAGTAGCTAATTGAGATATATGTGATCCCACCGCATCCCTTCTTATTGAGGACATGACCTTGCCTTTCTCTTTGGATTTATTACTTCTTCCTTCATAAAAATACTCTTAAAATCAAGAGGAATGAATTGAATTTGTTGGGGATCATGCACCTCTGCTACTAACCTGTTAGGAACATCGATACCTGGTTCGCCTAGTTGCTCTGGTGCTGTTCAATATGAACATCCTTCTCTATGTGTCTTTCTTCTTCTTCTTGATGCCCTTCTTCACCCATGTCATCAACCAAACATTTTGCCACTTGTTCCACAAGTGACTCCCCTGTATGTAGTATGTAGACATTGGACTCCTTGATTGGGGGTCCTTCTTCTTGCCTCAAAACATCTTGTTTCTCGTGCAATTGCTCTTGTTGCACTTCCACTTGTCTAACTGGATGTTCACCCTGACCTTGTAATTATAATTCTTTGACACCATGTTGCATCTGGATATCATCTTGTGGAGTCCAACTTGTTCTTGGTGAATTTGTTGGAATTAGCCCAAACAACTGAGAGGTGGGGGTGAATCAGTTGTCCCAAATCTTTAACATTTGCAACTATTTCTTTATCACACAAAATTGATTAATGATGTAAACATTTAAAGCATGAATCATCAACACATGAGCATAAACAAATGAACACAGAACACCAAGATTTTTACGTGGAAACCTGTTAAGGGAAAACCACGATGGGGGTTAACCCACAAAGATTTCTACCATATTAAAAGTACTTTTAGAAAAATAGAAGGCACATGCCTTCGGGCGCACTGCCTAGAGATCACTGCTTAAAAAGAGGGTCACTGCCTACAAGTAAACACAGAAAGAACTAACTGATAATTAGCATCTTTTCATGCCTGGTTTATTCATTGAATGCTCACAAAACTTCTACTTCTATCTCCAAATTCTTCTTCATTGACTTGTTACTCTTATACTACTCTCGCTCCTTTTCTTCTCTGCTCTGCTTCTGATCCTTTATTCAAATTTAATTCATTTTGCTCAAGGATGATTTTCAACAACTCTTCAACAAGTATTTATACGCTTCATCAACCTTGGAATGAATAACAAGGTCGGCTAAACTTGACGTGGATCAATGCACTGTCAGCCAATCACAACTAAGACTTGAATCTTCCTCAATAAACACGCTACGCTCCATAGAATGCTCTTAGATCATCCATAACACACTAGGATCATCCAATCGGCCAAGACTAGGAAGAATATCAACACTGAAAAGGAAAATCTTCAATAATGAGTTCAAACTTTAATGCGGACCTCCAACACAACAGCTACACGATCCATAGATCTCCACAAGCACATTGAATTCAATAGAAACATCCGCACTCCTCCAAATCATCATAATCACTTGCATCTTCATCTGGTAACCTTACGAACACTGTCTGCTATAACTGTCACACTGGAAAGATTGCTTGCTGACCTCCAAACTATGAACCACTTGAATGGATGATGCACACTGAATTCTCAAACATGCCTTTAGATCCCCAGATCATCATTTAACATTATCAGAGCAATTTGGACCTCTTTCCTGTCACTCTGTCTCTCCTGAAAAATGCAGGAAATGATTTTACTCAGATGGTTATAACTTCTTCAGATCTTAATGCGAACATCTCAAATCTTGACTGGGGCTTCTTCAGACAAACCTCTACATAGCCATATGGTCCGCATACATTGATCTCCATTAATTTTTTCAATATCCTCAACAATCTGGTCTTCTATACAGGCAACAAAATAGGATACAGTTGACACCAATGGAAGCAAGGACATGTTGTCATCAATGACAACACTGCTTAGGCACATATTTGTAACAATCTCCCCCTTTGTCATTGATGGCAACATATGATGTGAAAAATTAAATTCAACCATCAAGACAAGAACTTCTCTCCCTTTCTCTTCTTACTTCTTCAATTACTTTCTTCACTGCTTCCCCTTTTATTAGCAACTAGTTTTTCACATGAACTTCTCTCCCCCTTTGACATCAATGGAAAATGGCACATATTTTCAATCTTTTCTCCCTTTATGTTTTAGACTGATCCCAACATTTGCATACTGACTACTCCCCCTGAGTAGTATCTCCTTAACATCAATCAGGATCACAAGATATGACTGTGAATTCCACCAGATTGATGCACGTTAGTGCATCTTAGTTCTTATCCAGAGGGGTAATAACCCCTAACTTCTCGTTGAGATACTCAAAAGTATCCTTGGGAAGAGGCTTAGTGAAAATATCTGTAATCTGATCTTTGGAAGACACAAACTCCAACTTGACTTCATTCTCATTTACCTTTTCTCTCAAGAAATGAAACTTGATAGATATATGTTTTGTCTTTGAATGCAACACCGGATTCTTTGAGATCCTTATTGCACTAGAATTATCACAGAAGATTGTGACTGGCTTCTCAAACACAATTCTGATGTCCTTCAACATTTGATTCATCCATAGAATTTGAGTACAATTATTTGTTACTGCTATATACTTTGTCTCTGCAATAGACAAAGATATTTCCTCTTGATTTTTTCTCATCTAAAAAACCAATCTTCTTCCCAAGAAGAATGCACCACCACTAGTACTTTTCCTATCATCCATATCTCCTACCCAATCAGCATCTGTATATGCATGAAGAGTGAAGTCATTATCTTTTGGATACCACAATCCATAATCAATTGTCCCCTTGAGATATCTGAATATTATTTTGACTGTCACTTTGGATCAACTTGAAATCTAGCAACAAGTCCAACAACATTCATGATGTCAGGTCAGGTCTAAGTCAGATACAGAAATCCTCCAATCATTGATCTATATCTTTTCTGATTTGCCTTGGGGGAGTCATCATCTTTGCTTAACTTACATCCGGTTACCATAGGTTTACCTACTGGATTTGAATCTTCCATTCCAAACTTCTTTAGCAATTCTTTCACATACTTGGATTGAGATATAAATGTACCTTTATCTGACTGAACAATTTGCAGACCTAGGAAGAAATTCATCTCACCAAACATTGACATCTCAAATTCACTTTTCAT
Source organism: Cunninghamia lanceolata (assembly GCA_027924645.1). Classification (NCBI taxonomy): domain Eukaryota; kingdom Viridiplantae; phylum Streptophyta; class Pinopsida; order Cupressales; family Cupressaceae; genus Cunninghamia; species Cunninghamia lanceolata. The sequence continues at coordinate 2,070,357 of BSBN01000197.1, forward strand.
TTGATCAGCAAATGCTTTGCACATACATTCATTTCCACCAAAAACGATATCATCACCAAAGACCTCAACAATCAGGATGTCCTCATGATTAATCTTCAAGTAAAGATTACTATCAGTGGTACCTTTGCTAAATCCTAGCTTAAGCAAATGCTTATCTAGTCTTGCATACGAGGCTCTTGGGGCTTGCTTGAGTCCATACAATGCTTTTCTTAGTCTGCAAACCATATTTCTCTGATCAGACAACTGAAATCCTTCCGGTTGCTCAATGTAAACTTCTTCCTCCAATTCTCCATTTAGGAATGTTGATTTGACATCCATCTGACAAACTTTAAAATCTCTAAAGGTAGCAAATGCAAGAAATAATCTGACTGCTTCTATTCTTGCCATTGGAGCAAAAGTTTCTTCAAAATCAATTCCTTCCACTTGAGAATAGCCTTTACATACCAACCTTGGTTTGTTTCTCACAACTTCACCATCTTCATTTAGTTTATTTTGGAAGACCCGTTTGTTTCCAATTACATTTTTGTCCTTAGGTCTAGGAACAAGATCCCAAGTGTGATTATTTTCAATTTGCATCAATTCTTCTTCCATTACTTTTACCCATTTTTCATCATTGCTGGCTTCACTTATTGATTTAGGTTGAATCTATTAGTACTCATTTATGTTTAAGGTTTTAAGCTTGAGCGTTTGCAGGTTTTTTCCATTCAAACCCTAAAATTTCTGAGTCTTGGGGTCTTGCATTGTCTTTTCTATTCTGATAGTGACCTTCTGTGGCGGGCTCCTGGTTACAAAGTTTCATCCTCATGCTTTAGTGATTCATGGGTTGACCGACCTCCGTGTAATGTTTTACCGCCTTTTCCTGTCGCACTCATGAAGTGTTGAGTTTTTGTATATGCAAGTGTAAATGTATGTTGGGTTACTTGCAAAATCTCGATCGATTTCCAAAAAGGCAATTTTTTTTGAGTTATATGCATTTTTTATGCATATCGGGCCGCATATACAAAAGGGGAATCTTTCGCAGATTCCTGGGGATATTCTGCAGTTGTATACATTTCTGAAATGCATATCGGGTTCAAAAGGATGCATGTACATTGGGGGAATCTTCCCCAAGATTCTTAGAATATTCTTTGCATCTATATCGAGTTTTCTTGAACAAGTTTTGTTATATGTCCCAGTGTACAAAGGTTATATACAAGCGAAAAGTATGCAATGGTGGAATATACATTGAAGATTCCTTGAAGATGCCATCGTTTGTATCAAGTAGGTGAGATGTATGTTTGTTTGTTGTATGTTCGACATACAACGCCAAGTATACACTTCAGATTTCAAAAGGAGTTCAAAACAGGGCTAAAGGCAGGTCGGGTCTGCAATTATATGCAGGAGGGAATGAATGTATGTTTGACATACATTGGGTTGATACAAAGGCAGAAGATGCAATTGGTGGGGCCCGCTGCAGTTTAACACAGACAGGTTTGTACATGTTCAATATATAAGGGAAGAATGTGTATGGAATATTTTGAAAAGATTCCCTGCTTGTATGTTTGTGTTTGTATATTCAGCATACAAACAAAATACACATTCGAATATACAATGAAGGAATATGCATTCCGGACCCGAAGGAGAAGTCAGATGCGGTGGATAAATTTTTGAGATCCGCCTTGTATGTATAAGGCGCTTGTATATCCTTTTGCATATACAAAGCAATATGTGCAAAACGGTGATGCATTCCGGACCCGAATGGGATTTCAGCATGCCTTATGAAAGTTTGGGGTCCGCCTTGTATGTATGAGATGAATGTATATGCAGATATGAATTGAGATATGCAAGGAAAGGAGATACAAAGCGGACCTGATGGTGATTGCGATTTGCTCTACAATAGTTTGGGGTCCGCCTTGCATGTTAACTGTTGTATGTATATGCATCCTGCATATACAAAGGTTTTAAAAGGGGAATTTGTATGTGCATTTGAACATGCATATACAAAGCCGAAAATGGCAAAAAGAGAGGGCGAAAAGTCAGCGATAGATGCATGAGATGCTGACGTGGTATGGTATTATTGGTTTGCGACTTTTCAACGTTTTTGGGTGCAGTTGATTGCGGCAACGGGAAGATGATCGACGGTCTTGTTTTGAACTTGCAGCGAGGGATTTTCCTGAGCGTGTACGACCATTTTTGAGTGAGAAACTTTTAGAGGTACGCCGTTACTGCATTTCAGAGGGGCTGCGGGTAGCTGAAGCATTAATGGCAGAGTTGCAGCGGTATGGGTCGATGATGGAAGGGCCAACTACCCAATTTTATGAGGTTGATCTTTAGATGGTGGTGCAAATCCTGAGATACCTGCTCCCTCCTCTTGGTCTCTCTGCGGCATTAACTGTTTTGAGCGCCATTTCTCATGCATTGTATCTAGCGGGATTTTTGACATGTTGTGTAATTAATTTGCTGGATGTACAGTTTGGCTATATGAGGGGCAAACTGTGTCATTCATGGTTGTTGGAAAACTAGACAAATTTTGGTATTGTAAGAAGATACAACTTCATTGGTGGCTCTATTTTGGGTGTCTTGTGAGTTTATGAATCTCATGTTGTGTGTTTTATTCATAAGTTGACTAGTTTCATGCTGATTTATATGAGAAATGCTCTGTTGCATGTGTTTAATCATTTGTCTCCAAATTGTGAATGTATTTTCTTTTGAATCAGAATGACTAAGGGTTATTTTAGATTCAGGAATATGGGTTTTCTATATTGAATGTTTAATCTCCTACCTTTGTTCAAGGAATAAATTAAATGTTTCAGGTTAATCATTGGGAAAATATGTTGCAATGGGGATACCACCAAGTATGAATGATTAAACACTTAAATTTTGGGAAGTGTCTGTAAGGTAGATACTAGAAATCTCCCCTTGAAACTCAGTCATTGATTCAAGCTTATGATAACCACTCACATGTGTATGTCTATTGACTCCAAGCCCTGGATAGTCACCAATCTGGTCCTGTGTTGAGGTTACAACCATGGTCCTAGTTTTGCATCCAAATAACATAAAATCAAACTCAAACTTCATATACAAACCTTTAGGATATTAGAAGTAGTTTTAGGACCGAAATCCTCTGTGTACAACTGAATATAGGCCCAGAGCTAGCCCATTTGCACTTATTCCACAGTTTTGGTCTATATAAAAGAGGATTTATCTGCTTTGTACCAACATCCAAACAAGTTTATGTGCATATGTTATAGATGTTGAATAGGGAATACCCCCTTGGTTCTGTAGAGCCTAAAGAAGAAGAGGAGATATTTATAGAGTCTATCTCCTATACTGTTGGTCCTGGCCCGGGGATCCTGTTGATCAATGATGGCTACCTTGTAGGGATAACTGGGGAATAAGCATCTAGTCTGGGAAAAATACCAACAGATTTTGGTGACTCCACTGGGATTTAGTAAGGACCCTGATAAACCCGATTCCTACTTGTAGGTGGCGACTCCAAGTAATCTCCCAACCAGTCAAAGTGAAATTTATATGCAGGGGAGAAGATCCCATCGTAACCCTTTGCTTGAGGAATTACCCATAAGAATGATGTATAGGAGAAAGGGGGCTGTTCAAGCCAGTTAAGAGGGTTCTCCCAGCCCCAGAAATTGTGATAATAATCAAAACAATCTAGGATCTTTAGAGAGGACATAGCCTTATTTTTCAAACACATAAGCTGAAATCCAAAATGTATATGAGAAACAGCAGGGTGGTGCTTTGAGGATAAGGTCAGAGGTTTTTCAGGAACGCCCTTTCTTAGATCCCAGTGATAGATTTGAGGAGACTGAGTCTCCAAGGGATGATGATGATGATCATAATGTAATGAAACCATCCTCTTCTATGCCTAGAGAGGAGGAATTAGCTGAAGAGATCAAAAGCCTAAGAGGTGAATTAGAATATTTACAAGCTATGAAAATCAGAGATGACATGAGACAGAAAGTGCAGGCTCTAAGTACTGCTCAGAATGATTCAGTTCCCACCCTTGAAAATGCAAATATGCAGAGAAATCAACACAGAAATGAGGTCCAGGATTAGCATAATGATCAAAGACAGAATGCAAATAATGCCAGAGTACCATTAAATAATGTAAGGAATCAGAATGCAAATAGAAATGCCAATGATAATCAATTTGGTAGACAGCCAATGCAGCTGGACAGATTTAGACAACTTGTTTTTGATGGCATTCCTGGTTACCCCAATCCTATTGACAAACATGTGAGGCTGCAAGTGCCTAAATTTTCAGCAAACAATACTGTATCAGGTGAAGATCATTTAAAAGCTTTTCAAAATATCATGGACAACTTTGAGGTTGAGCATGAGGATGTTTTCATGAAATTATTTATGTAATCCTTAGTTGATGAGGCTAGAGAATGGTACAAGGGTCTGCCTGACAGAAGTGTGTCATCATGGGATGAATTTAGAATAATATTCAAAGAAAAATATGGTGACAAAACTGATCCAAGTTTCTTCATTAATGAATTCACCGGCATTACCAAAGGATCAAATGAACAGGTTGTTGATTTCAATGCTAGATTCACAAAGGTATTGAACAAATTACCACATCACCTGAGGTCTAATGAACCTATGTGCATAGTTTTGTACATAAATTCTTTTGATGCCAAAACAACTTATGGATTAATTGACAAAGGTCCTCATAGCCTCAGAGATGCTTTCAAAATTGCAACAAATATTGAAAATAATAGAAAAGCATCTGGTAAGACAAACAGAAGAGATGATGTAAAAATTCTACAAAATCCAAATACTAAATCTCAGAGTGTTCAGGGCAATGCATCAAAACTTGAGGATAAATTAGATAAATTGACGACTATTGTCAAGGACCTGAGCTATAGAATGACTAAAAATGAAAAAGGACTAGGTCCTGACAGACAGGTTTACCAAAGGCAAGAAAGAAGACAATCATTACATGATATGCCATATAATACCAAATGGCATAATGGTAAACCCATTCTTCCAAACAACAATCCATTTTAGAGGACTCAAAATGTTAAGGAAGCACCTGACCCTTTGAAGAAGGTGGTTAATAATGTTAATGACACCCCATGGTGTATTATATGCCAGATGCCTCACTCACAGTCACAATGTATGATTGCTTAGTCTTTATACAACAATGCTGTTGCCTGTGATGAATGTAATGAACCGCATTACATGGAAGATGACAATGTCAATATGCTATCTACAAATAGGGAGTATCCCTTTCATGATGCTGATGCAATCACAAATAATGAGATTTAGGTCTGTCAGCAGTTTCCCTATGATGAAGATGATGAAGATAATTATGCTTATGCTCAGGATTCACACAATTTTCTGAACAATTTAAGGAGGCCTTCCGATGAAGAAATTAGAGCCTTCACATTTGCAGCAGTTGCTCAAGTCAAAAGCAACTACAACCTAAGAGGTAAAGCTCAGGTAAGTAACTCACACCAACCAGAGAATACTTTTGTGAACCAGCCAGTGCACAGTCATAAAGGGACTGAAACACAAAAGAAGCAATGGAGCAATAATAGGCAAAACTTTAAGTAAAAAATAGCTTATGATCCTCAAGGACTAGAAAGTAGAGTTCCCCAGGTTGAAGATCAAAACAAAAAGTTTCAGATCAAGAATGACAATTAGGGAGCCGCAAAAATTAAGGCTGGGTCATATCAAGATAAAAGTAAAACTATAGATCAAGCTACAATTGTTATTCAAAATTATGCTCCATTCGACATAACTCATGTCTTGTTCTAGGTAAAGGTCTATGTTCCATTGATGGAGCTGATGAAAATTGAAGAATACAGAAATAAAGCAGTATCCTTGATTTCAGGAATATCCTGTCAAGCCAGGCAGAATGATGAATCTCAGGGTAAGAAACAAGCCCTATGTATCGATGAAGATGAGGTTCCTAAGGTGTATTTGGGGATGACCATAACAAAATACCCTTCACAGGTTGAACCATTTTATGTCTCCCTAGTCATAAATGGAAAAGTGATTAAGAATTGTATGCTTGACTCAGGAGCATCAACGAATATTATGCCTTTGGCCATCATGCAACAAGTTGGGTTAAAGATAGATAAGGCATGTGGGAAATGCTATACAATGGATGCTAGGGAAGTACCTATCATCGGGATTATGAAAGATGTAGATTTCAGACTGGCAGCATATCCTGAAAAGGCCTACAAAATGAACATAATAGTTGTTGATATCAAGCCACAGTATGGCATGTTGTTGTCAAGAAGATGGGCATCATTGATTGGTGGGAGTATGCAATTAGATCTGTCATGTTCTATGATCCCAATGAATGGTAAGGATGTCAAACTGATCCGAGAAGAAAGATCATCAGAAGCAGTTGGGGATCAAAAATTAGAGGAGCATATATGTTTTGTGGACACTGACTGTGATAATTTCAGAGTTGTCTCAGATGTTAAAGAAAGTGAGGGGAGAGATGTGTGCATTCAAGAGCTTGACCAACAGGGTCTCTGGACCATGTACTTTGATGGAGCTTGTTCAAAGGAAGGCTCTGGTGCTGGAATTGCATTTCTGTCTCCAACTGGTAAGCTTCTAAAATTTTTATTTTGTTGAAGTTTGCCTATACAAATAATATTGCAGAGTATGAAGCTCTGTTATTAGGATTGAATGTAGCTTTGAAGCATGGAATCAAGATGCTCAAAGTATTTGGGGATTCAGAGTTAGTTGTTTCCTAGGTTAGAGATAAGTATGCATCAAAAAATAAAAGGTTGAAACAGTATAAACATGCTATTTGGGATACAATTGAATTGTTTGATGTCTTTTCCATAAACTGGATTGAGAGATCAAAAAATGTCAGGGCAGATTTTCTAGCTAATATAGCCATAAGGCCAGACGATATAAGTTTGTCAGATGTAACAAATGTTGAAGTCAAACTTTGACCTGTAGTGCCAGATAATGTATGCAACTGGCAAGTGTTTGATGATGATAAAGATTTGCTGAGATTTCTACATTGTATTGATGAGTATGAGAACCAGGAAATGGATTTTCAGAACTTTGTAGAAGTTGTAGATGGGAAAGAAACTCTCTTAGGGAAGGAGGTAATTCAACTCAAGACAAATAAAATCCCTAGATGGCTGGTTGCTCTAGAGAAAGTTTTTGACAATAGGGACCAATTTGTTACAAAGGCATCGTCAACAAATAAGAATGATTTGGAGGAGATAAACTTGGGGACATTTGATGCTCCCAAAAGGGTATACATTGGCAAACAACTCAAGCCACATATCAGAACTATGTTGATCGCATTACTGAGAAAGTACAAGCATGTTTTTGCCTGGTCGTATGAGGACCTGAAAGCTTAGAGAGAGGATTTATTCCAGCATGAAATCCCTTTGAAGCCTAAAGGTAAACCATTTAGACAAAAACAGAGACCTATCAACCCAACTTTGGCTCCTAAAATGCAAGAGGAACTTATGAAGCTTAGGGAGGCTGGAATAATCATGCCTATTAGGCACTCAACTTGGGTGTCTAACCTTGTCCCAGTTAGAAAAAAGAATGATGACATAAGACTTTGTGTGGACTTTAGAAATCTGAATGTATCTTCTTTGAAGGACAATTATCCATTGCCAAACATGGAGGCCATGTTGCAGAAGGTGACTGGCTGTGAGCTGCTATCCATGATGGATGGATTTTTAGGGTACAATCAGGTGAAAGTGAAAGAATCAGAACAATTCAAGACCGCTTTCACCACTCCATGGGGAACCTATGTATATGTGAGGGTGCCATTTGGACTGACAAATGCGGGTGCCTCATTTCAAAGGGCAATGGATGTTACTTTTGCATGATTGATTGACTCAATCTTGGCTGTATATCAAGATGACTTGACTGCTTATTCAAAAAAGGAGGAGCAGCACTATATGCACTTGGAGCAGATTTTTATTAGAGCATTGGAATATGGCATGTCACTCAACCCAAAGAAGTGTGCCTTTGGGGTAGTGGAAGGAAAATTTCTTAGGCACATTGTTTCCAAGGATGGAGTCAGGGTTGATCCTGAAAGGGTAGCTGCAATTGGCAAAATTCAGATCCCTAAAATAGTGAAAGGTATTCAGTCCTTCTTTGGACAAATTAATTTTGTTAGAAGATTTGTGCCTAACTTTGCAGAGACCACCAAAGATATCTCTAAGATGCTGAAGAAAGGTGCAACTGTCAAATGGGAAGATGAAGCGACTAAATCATTTCAGAGTATAAAAGAGGCTATAAAGATGGCTCCTGTGTTAAAATCTTTTGATTTTTCTAAGCCATTTCAGTTATTCTCATTTGCTTCTTTCCATACTATTCCTACATGATTATTGCAAAAAAATGTAGAAGGTTTTGAACAACCTATAGATTTCTTTAGCAGGTCATTGTAGGCTGCTGAATTGAAGTATGACATCATGGAGAAACAGGCATATGCACTGGTTAGAGAAATCAAAAGTTTCAGGCCATATTTGGTGGGCTCCCATATAGTTGCATATGTGCCTCATGCAGCAATCAAGGATATCTTTACTTAGCAGGAGATGACTAGAAGAAGATGCAAATGGATAAACAAATTGCAGGAATTCAACATTGAAATACAGATCACTAAACTGGTAAAAGGACAAGGTTTGGAAAAACTGATGACATAGTCAAATTTAGAGGTGTGCCAAGTGAATGTGGTGCATAATGAAGTTATAAATATGTCACAATCCGAGTGGTACAAGGACATTGTATATTATTTGCAAAATCTGAACTGTCCTACCCACCTCAGTGATAATCAGATAAGAACCTTGAAGCTACATGCTATTAAATACATCATTGTTCAAGGAGAGTTGTATTGGAAAAATCCTGATGGTGTATTACTCAGGTGTGTGAATGAGGATCAAGCTAGGGATATTCGAAGCAACATGCACAATGGAGAGTGTGGTGGACACTATGCTGCCCAGACAACAACCCACAAAATTCTCAGAGTTGGCTATTGGTGGCCAACTCTCTTCTCAGACGCACACAAAATGGTAAGAAAATGTGAGTCTTGCCAAAGGTTCGTAGGAAAGCTAAGATATCAAGGTGCATTACCCCTTAGGACTATAACTGTAGAAGCTCCATTTCAGTAAGGGGGGATTGATTTTATAGGGGAAATCTCAGAAAAATCAAGTGGAGGGCACAGTTGGATTTTGGTTGCCACCGATTATTTCACTAAATGGATTGAGGCCATTCCAACTAAAAAAGCTACAAGCAAAGTGGTGATGGATTTTATTCTAGAAAATATTATTATCAGATTTAGAGTACTAGCCAAATTGGTCGTAGATAATGCTATGTGCTTCAGGTCTGGTGAGTTTATTGATTTTTGTAGCAATTATGGAATTGATTTGTCTCATACATCACCATATCATCCACAAGGGAATGGTCAGGCAGAGTCAAGAAACAAAAGTCTCATGAAAATCATCAAAAGGATGATAGATAAAACAAGAGGTCTTAGGATTCAAAGCTAAAGTTGGCATTATGGGCTGACAGGGTGATAGTAAAAAGAGCAACCGGAAGGTCACCTTATGAATTAGTATATGGTGCAGCAGCTAGATTTCCCGTGAACAACCTCCTGCCAGTTTATAAATTCATCCAAGGGAACGATAAGGAGATTGGAGACCCAATGACTGAAAGGATAAATCAGCTGGTTGCACTATATGAAATAAGAAGGGAAGCACATAACACAAACATCAAGACATAATAAAAGGTAAAATATCTGTTTGATAGAAGGGCTACAGAGAGAAGGTTTCAGATAGGTGTTTTGGTCCTTATGTGGAAAGCAAAGAGCTAGGATAAAGGCAAACACGGTAAATTTGAACCCTTATGGACTGGCCCATACCAAATTAGCACTGTTCATGGAGATGATTCTTATTTTCTCTAGGCCCTCAATGGTGAGCTACTGGATTTGCCTATGCATGGTAACTTCCTTAAAAAGATTTTCTCATAAATGAGTACCTTGTGTGCACACTGTAAACTAGGTGTAAATATTTTGTACATGCCTTGTATAGTCGATCATGTTTTGAGTTTTAGGTTTTGTCTGGTCTGCCCCAGAGTAGTCTGGTCCTTGCTGCAGTCTTGCGCCTACACGTCCCCAATCGGAGCCTGTGTTAGTACTCATTTATGTTTAGGGTTTTAAGCTTGAGCATTTGCAGGTTTTTCCCATTCAAATCCTAAAATTTATGAGTCTTGGGGTCTTGCATTGTCTTTTCTATTCTGATAGTGACCTTCTGTGGCGGGTTCCCGGTTACAAAGTTTCATCCCCATGCTTTAGTGATTCATGGGTTGACCAGCCTCCGTGTAATGTTTTACTGCCTTTTCCTGTCGCACTCATGAAAAGTGTTGAGTTTTTGTATATGCAAGTGTAAATGTATGTTGGGTTACTTGTGAAATCTCGATCAGTTTCCAAAAAGGCAATTTTTTTTGAGTTATATGCATTTTTTATGCATATCGGGCCGCATATACAAAAGGGGAATCTTTTGCAGATTCCTGGGGATATTCTGCAGTTGTATGCATTTCTGAAATGCATATCGGGTTCAAAAGGATGCATGTACATTGGGGGAATCTTTCGCAAGATTCCTGGAATATTCTTTGCATGTATATCAGGTTTTCTTGAACAAGTTTTGTTGTATGTCCCAGCGTACAAAGGTTATATACAAGCGAAAAGTATGCAATGGCAGAATATACATTGAAGATTCCTTGAAGATGCTACCGTTTGTATCAAGCAGGTGAGATGTATGTTTGTTTTGTTGTATGTTCGACATACAACGCCAAGAATACACTCTAGATTTCAAAAGGAGTTCAAAACAGGGTTAAAGGCAGGTCGGGTCCGCAAGTATATGCAGGAGGGAATGAATGTATGTCCGACATACATTGGGTTTATACAAAGGCAAAAGATGCAATTGGTGGGGCCCGCTGCAGTTTAATACAGACAGGTTTGTACATGTTCAATATACAAGGGAAGAATGTATATGGAATATTCTGAAAAGATTCCCTACTCGTATGTTTGTGTTTGTATATTCAGCATACAAACAAAATACACATTCGAATATACAATGAAGGAATATGCATTCCGGACCTGAAGGAGAAGTCAGATGCAGCGGATAAATTTTTGAGATCCGCCTTGTATGTATAAGGTGCTTGTATATGCTTTTGCATATACAAAGCGATATGTGCAAAACGGTGATGCATTCCGGACCTGAATGGGATTTCAACATGCCTTATGAAAGTTTGGGGTCCGCCTTGTATGCATGAGATGAATGTATATGCAGATATACATTGAGATATGCAAGGAAAGGAGATGCAAAGTGGACCCGATGGTGATTGCGATTTGCTCTACAATAGTTTGGGGTCCGCCTTGCATGTTAACTATTGTATGTATATGCATCCTGCATATACAAAGGTTTTAAAAGGGGAATTTGTATGTGCATTTGAACATGCATATACAAAGGCGAAAATGACAAAATGAGAGGGCGAAAAGTCAGCGATAGATGTATGAGATGCTAACGTGGCATGGTATTATTGGTTCACAACTTTTCAACATTTTTGGGTGCCGTTGATTGCGGCAACAGGAAGATGATCGACGGTCTTGTTTTGAACTTGTAGCGAGGGATTTTTCTAAGCATGTACAACCATTTTTGAGCAAGAAACTTTTAGAGGTACGCTGTTACTGCATTTCAGAGGGGCTATGGGTAATTGAAGCATTAATGGCAGAGTTGCAGCGGTATGGGTCGATGATGGACGGGCCAACTACCCAATTTTATGAGGTTGATCTTCAGACGACGGTGCAAATCCTGAGATACTTGGTCCCTCCTCTTGGTCTCTCTGCAGCATTAACTGTTTTGAGCGCCATTTCTCATGCATTGTATCTGGCAGAATTTTTGACATGTGATGTAATTAATTTGCTGGATGTACAGTTTGGCTATATGAGGGGCAAACTATGTCATTCATGGTTGTTGAAAAACTGGACAAATTTTGGTATTGTAAGAAGATACAACTTCATTGGTGGCTCTGTTTTGTGTGTCTTGTGAGTTTATGAATCTCATGTTGTGTGTTTTATGCATAAGTTGACTGGTTTCATGCTGATTTATATGAAAAATGCTCTGTTGCATGTGTTTAATCATTTGTCTCCAAATTGTGAATGTATTTTCTTTTGAATCAAAATGACTAAGGGTTATTTTAGATTCAGGAATATGGGTTTTCTGTATTGAATGTTTAATCTCCTACCTTTGTTCAAGGAATAAATTAAATGTTTCAGGTCAATCATTGGAAAAATATGTTGCAATGGGGATACCACCAAGTATGAATGATTAAACACTTAAAATTTGGGAAGTGTCTGTAAGGCAGATACTAGAAATCTCCCCTTGAAACTCAGTCATTGATTCAAGCTTATGATAACTGCTCACATGTGTATGTCTATTGACTCTGAGCCCTGGATAGGCACCAATCTGGTCCTATGTTGAGGTTACAACCATGGTCCTAGTTTTGCATCCAAATAACATAAAATCAAACTCAAACTTCATATTAGAAGTAGTTTTAGGACCAAAATCTTTTGTGTACAACTGAATATAGGTCCAGAGCTAGCCCATTTGCACTTATTCCATAGTTTTGGTCTACATAAAAGACGATTTATCTGCTTTGTACCAACATCCAAACAAGTTTATGTGCATATGTTATAGATGTTGAATAGGGAATACCCCCCTTGGTTCTGCAGAGCCTAAATAAGAAGAGGAGATATTTATAGAGTCTATCTCCTATACTGTTGGCCCTTGGCCCGGGGATCCTGTTGATCAATGATGGCTACCTTGTAGGGATAACTGGGGAATAAGCATCCAGTCTGGAAAAAATTCCAACACAATCTTTGAAATCAAAGAAATTTCCTCTTGATCTTCATAAAATTTTCTCCTAGTTCGAACACCTTTACACGTATCTCCTATGATTTGATCTTCAGGATACACGTATCTCCTATGATGTTTTAGGAATTGCTTGAACTTCTATTTCTTGAGCTTGTTCCTCAACATCTGTACTATTCTCTTAAGTTCCTAGATTTTCTGGATCAATCTGAATCTGAGTCTGAGTTTGAACTAGTCTTCCTTGACTTTGACTTTCATCTTGGTCATCTGAATCATATTTGCAAAACCTGGAATGTCCTTCCTTGCTCTCATCAACTCTAATATTAGCACTTTCAACAATCTTTTTCAACCTCTTGTTAAAGCACCGATAAGTCTTACTTTGAGTAGAGTACCGCAAAAATATTCCCTCATCACTTCTTGCATCAAACTTGCTTAAATCCTCATCTCTTTTGATATAGCATTTACTACCAAAAACTTAGAAATATCTCACAGTAGGAGGATGACCAAACCATAGTTCATAAGGGGTCTTACCAGAATTACCTTTTATCTGCACCCGGTTAAGAGTGTAGACAACAGTACTCATAGCTTCTCTCCAATAAACTTGAGGAACATTTGTTTCCATCATCATGGTCCTGGCAACTTCTTGAATGGTCTGGTTCTTTCTTTCCACAACTCCATTTTGCTGGGGAATCCTAGGAGTAGATAACTGTCTTTTTATGCCATGCTTTTCATAGAAAGCATCAAACTCACCGGAAGTAAATTCTCCACCTCTGTCGGATCTTAGACATTTTAATTTCTCACCAATCTCATTTTCTACTATCACCTTGAACACCTTAAACTTGTCAAGAGCTTCTAATTTTTCTTTTAGGAAAGTTACCCACATCATCTTGGAGTAATCATCAATCATCAACATGAAATATCTATCTTCTTGCACACTCCTAATTCTAGCAGGATCACAGAGATCAATATGTACTAGTTCCAATCATCCACTTGAAGCTTGTTCCTTACTTTTGAATCAAATTTTGCTTTATTTCCCCAATTGACATTCTCTACACATGCTATTAGGTTTCACAAGTTTTGGAAGATCTCTTACAACCTGAGTGGTACTTATTTTGACAATGTTATCAAAATTCACATGACACATCCTCCTATGCCATAACCAACTTTGATCTGTCTAAGCAATCAAACAACTTTGCCAGAACTACTTAAATGAACAATGCTACCTCTAGTTTGTACCAGATGCAATTTCAGTTCTGGAGCTCTCCAAAATTCTGCATTTTCCATCCTTGAATCGAAGATTATAACCTTTGTCAACCAACTGTCCAACACTGAGAAGATTATGTTTTAGTCCTTCCACATACAAAACATCATTGGTGCTATTCTTACCATCAAAAGAGATGGATCCTCTACCACGGATTCTACCAGCTGAGTCGTCTCCAAATTTCACAAGCCCTCCTTCATAATTTTCAAAATTCACAAACTTACTCTTGTCACCAGTCATATGATGAGAACATCCACTGTCAATCACCTATTCATCTTTTTCAATAACCTGAGCAACCAAGGCACTTTCCACATTTGCATAGCTAGCAGATTCAGTAGACACCGAATCTTCTTCCTTGATAGAAATGAACACCCAATCATTTTCAGAGGAACCTCCATGATCAAATTCATCATCTGTGACTCCTTCTCTAGCTTATTGGACATAGTAACATTTCTTCTGATTTTTGTATCTGTTAGGGTTTGGTTTTGAAAACCTCTCTGGACATCTTGAGGCAAAATGATCAATCTTATTACAAGCAAAACATTTGAGTGGCAATTTTCCTTCATACTTACCAGATCCTCTTGGCAATCTTTTGGCAAGAAGAGCTTCAAGATCTGTAGTTTCAATTTCAACATCTTCAAGATCCTTCCTTGTCTTCACAAATCTATTTGATCTTGCAGAAGAACTTTCAACCGGATCATATCTTTGTTTTCCATATACACTGGCCTTAAATGCATATTCAGACTTGGGAAGAGAATCACCAAACTCACTTAATTCAAAGGCTGAAATTTTTCCAACCAGCTGATCTCTTGTAACTTTTAAGACAATCCTAATCTCCTCTATAGAAGTAACCTTATGTTTGTATGAATCAGATAAAGATCTGAGCACTTTTGCCACAATCTTTAATTCTTCCAAAGTCCTACCAGCACATCTGATACCACACGTGCAAGATCATTTATTTTTTGCATGTAGATTGTGATGTTTTCATCTTCACTCATCCTCAGATTTTTAAATTTTCCTCTCAGACTTTGTAGCTTGGCACATTTGACAAATTCATCACCTTCATAAAGATTCTCCAACTTCTTCCAGATTTCATGAGTAGTTTTTCATCCAAAGACATTTGTCATTTCTAAATCAGTCAGGGCACTTAGCAAGGCTTCTTTGGCTCAAAGATTATTTTCAACATTTTTGACTTCATCTCAAGTGGAAGGTTTCTCCAGAGGCTCATACTTATCCTTAGTTATTTCCCAATAAGCATCACCCATGAATTGCAAATGGCACTCAATGCGATTTTTCCAAACAGAGCAATTTGTTCCATCAAATCTCGGGCTATTCTTCTTGTAGGTTGACATCTTGGATCTCCTCAAGTGGTTAAGATTCTTCTTAGAGGAACATTGCTCTGATACCAATTGTTGGAATTACCGGACAACTGAGAGGGGGGGTGAATCAGTTGTCCCAAATCTTTAACATTGGCAACTATTTCTTTATCACACAAAATTGATTAATGATGTAAACATTTAAAGCATGAATCATCAACACATGAGCAAAAACAAATGAACACAAAACACCAAGATTTTTACGTGGAAACCTGGTTAAGGGAAAACCACGGTGGGGGTTAACCCACAAAGATTTGTACCCTATTAAAAGTATTTTTAGAAAAATAGAAGGCACATGCCTTTGGGCGCACTGCCCAGAGCTCACTGCTCAAAATGAGGCTCACTGCCTACAAGTAAACATAGAAAGAACTAACCGATAATTAGCATCTTTTCATGCCTGGTTCAATTTCATTGAATACTCACAAAACTTTTGCTTCTATCTCCAAATTCTTCTTCACTGACTTGTTACTCTTATACTGCTCTCGCTCCTTTTCTTCTCTACTCTGCTTTTGATCCTTTATCTAGATTTAATTCATTTCGCTCAAGGATGATTTTCAACAAATCTTCAACAAGTATTTATATGCTTCATCAACCTTCGAATGAACAACAAGGTCGGGTAAACTTGATACGGATCAATGCATTGTCGGCCAATCACAAGTGAGACTTGAATCTTCCTCAATAAACACGCTACACTCCATAGAATTCTCTTAGATCATCCGCAACATGCTAGGATCATCCGGTCAGCCAAGATTGGGAAGAACATCAACATCGAAAAGGAAAATCTTCAATAACGAGTTCAAACTTCAATGCGGACCTCCAACACAATAGCTACACAATCCAAAGATCTCCACAAGCACATTGAATTCAACAGAAACATCCGCACTCCTCCAAATCATCAGAATCACTTGCATCTTCATCCGATAACCTTACGAACAATGTCTGCTATAACTGTCACACTAGAAAGATAGCTTGCGGACCTCCAAACTATGAACTGCATGAATGGATGATGCACACTGACTTCCCAAACATGCCTTTAGATTTGCAGATCATCATTTTACATTACCGGAGCAATCCGGACCTCTTTCCTGTCACTCTGTCTCTCCTAAAAAATGCAGGAAATGATTTTACTCAAATGGCTATAACTTCTTCAAATCTTAATGCGAACCTCTCAAATCTTGACTGGGGCTTCTTCAGAAAAACCTCTACATAGCCATATGGTCTGCATACATTGATCTCCATTAACTTTCTCAATATCCTCAACAATCTGGTCTTCTATACAGGCAACAAAATAGGATATAGTTGACACCAATGGCAACAAGGATATGTTGTCATCAATGACAACACCGCTTAGGCACATTTTTGCAATAGACTTTCCTGTTGCTCGTTTTGTAATACATCGATATGTTTCTCACCAAGTGGAGCTTCCTTTTGTACACTCTTTGTGCTGGGACATCTAGGTATTGAATTTTCTGTTGGATGTCCTTTTGTTGTAGCATGTCCTCATGTGGAGGATCCTGTTGGGTTTGAGACTCTTCAAAAATAGGCTTATTAGGGGACTGAGTTGAAATCTTAGAAAGAATAGTAGTATATTTTGCCACTTATTCAATGTAAATAGTGGGAGATTGCCAGTCAAATGCATGAATTTAATCAAATAATGGATCATCTTCAGTGATCATAGGAAATGCAGATGCTGGAGGTGTAGATGGAGCTGATGTTACTTTCAAATTGTATTGACATCAATGCTCCATGTTACCTCATCATCTATTAAGTCAATCACCTCTAACAATGGGACATGTGAGGATATGGTTGCCTTTTGGAGCCTGATTTCTTCTTCCATTTCTTGTTTCACCTTAATGAATTCTTGTCTTCTCTTTTCTTTCTGCTTTTCAACAATTTCATGCAAGGATGGAGGGACAATTTCTTGTAGCATGGGCTCTTCATCTACAGGTGCTAAGCTTACTGGAACATGTGGAGATGATGGATCATCTAACTTACCCTTTCCCTTTGATACTAACCCCCTCATGTGCACCTCAGGTTGATTTGTATTAGCTGTCATGTCCTGATCACCTGGTTGAGCTACTTCAACCACTGTGGGTGTTGGTACTTGTGGTGGCTTCCCAATAAAAGCTATTGGTGTAGCTCTTAATGGTTGTTGCATAGTGGGAGGAGCAAAAGAGGCAATGCTTGTGCCTTCTGTAGTTGGTGCCTCATAGGATGTCCCTGCTACCAACTTAGCTTCCTACACCCTCCTCTTTGTTACCAAGAAGTCATCAAAATCATCATTTGCCTAAGCTTTCCTCTTTCCTTTCTTATTGGAATAAGTGATGGTTACCCCCTTAGCAATTAGCGCTTGTATAGACCTATCCAAACATGTTTTGCTAGCAGTTAGTATAGGCTAGGAAATAGCATCAATTGATGTTACTTCAGGCCAAGACCAATTCGAATCATGCAATGTTTCATTATATATCTTAAATTCTAATCATAACAAGGATGTAAGATAACCTTGTCATCCTTTTTCACCTGAGGAGGTACTTCATGAGTACCTAATGTCCTCATTTGGTTGAGTCTGAGTATTTGTTACCCTCATTTCCTGACCTCTTGGTCATCCATACAATCAACCTAATAATCTTCAATGTGAAGTTCATGCTGGAACTTCTTACTCATATATTTCTCCATCCGGTTGTAAGGATTAAACATCCTTTTTAAATGAAAAGGTTGTAGGTTGAACATTTGTAGCTCTCTCTCGCATAACTTTGCTTGTGTTAGAGCCTAACAATGGTACCATCTAATATCAATTGGGAAATTCACATTCCCTTTATCATTGTTTGCCTTAAAAGCCTCATATGGCTCAACAATATGCCTGGCCATCTCCATCAGGACCATTTTGTCAGTTGGCTACCATGGTAGCATATAAGGATATCTTGAGAATCCCTCCATCTTGATGTAGTTAAATGTAGGAAATTGGATAAACCAACTTTCATATGCATTAATGGTAGTTGTTGCATCAGTTGATAATCTTTTGGCTCTGTCCTCTTCAATCATTCAGACTAGCCACATGTGGAATGCGTCATTAACCCTTCTGTAATCTAGATAAGACTACTTCCAGTCCAACTATGGGTAATACTTATAAACCAGGTTTTCTCCAGGTTGGTTCCCCAATTTTCCAACCTTGTCCAGTCCATTGAATTGGGACCAAACCGTGCAAGCATACACTACGTATGAGGTCAAGTTGAAATGCCTTATCTTTCTGAATACAATGATTTACATGTAAATCACGTCACTTATGGCTTGAACCCAGTGTATAATCCCCAAATTATCCTTCACCATCTGGATGGGTGTGAACATCCATGACTTGAATGTCCCTAACTCCTTTATCCCTAGCATCTTGCTCACCAAAGTGACCATATATTTGATTTCATAACAAAAGTCATTCCTGTAGAGATTTTTAGGCATCTTGGAAATTGCCTTTTGGCTTGTTTGCCAACCTAGATGTAAACTTGATCTTCCTTGTTGCACCCTCATTGGTTTCATAATCTGCAGAGAACCTCTCCTTCTCGAATCTAGTCATTTGTGGTTGCACGGGGAGGTTAAATGTCCTAGCAATACTATTAGGGGAGAGCTCAACATATACTCTACCCTGACAAACCACCCTACTGCTCTCGACATCATAATTTTGAATACACTGGATAACCAATTCCTACACCTCCATGGAGACTGGGAATATAGTAACCTTGAATAACTCATTGCTCACAATGTTCTTTGCTATCGGGTTAGTGTGTCCACTTGCCCTAAATTCGTGCCTGCAATGGTGCCAAATCTTAGCCGGATTTCAGTGATGTGACTAGCCGCCTTAAACTCCTCCTCCAGATCTTTCAAACGCTTTGCCATTTTACCTATGACATATATATGACAAAATTGGAATTATCCTATTTTGATCACCCACGTTTGACAAATAACCTCCATTTCCCTAATTAAACCTAAGTTTAAATATATATAAAATGACAGAACAACCAACCCCCAACAGTAAGTAAATGCTGGAATTTACTGTGCTAAGTGAATTGAATTCAATTTACCATTCAATAAATTATCATCTAAAATTGAGATTACTTACTACAATCACCAATATTAGGGCCTTTTATACATACCAGTTTATCATATATCATTCACCTTTATACGATTTGTAATCATGTGTTGTATATATAACTAGTGTTGTCATTGATGGCAACAAAATCTATCCCACACATCCGCAGTACATAGTATGCCTATACCAGAAGTCAGATTGAAGATTGTTTTGATCTAGTGAATAAGAACAGAGTATGTAACAAAGTCCGACAATCAGTCCGGATCTCTCAGATGATGTAACTCAGTAAGTTGCAGACTTGGGAAAGTCAAGAGGGGTATCATGACTACTTTTCTCCAGAGATTTAGCCTCCGATGATAAAGCAAAGAAAAGATATGAGGATCTGAGTGTTGGGTTCTAGTCAAGCAGAGCAAACAGAGGAAGAACTGACTGGTAGAGTATCAGACTTCAATTCGGACAAGTAAATGGTGTTGATCAAACAATTTGTGGGATCATACATTGTTGGCTGACATGATTAATGACTTATATGTCTATGTTTTTGATACACATCACAAATCAAGCATGGATTCAGTCGACAGAGTAATTACTTGCAGTGTTCTTGATGCCAACTAACAATTTGATAAAAATCCTTGATGCGGATATATATACCAAATAGATTTCAGCATGTGATGGGGTAAGAAAATAAGTGAAGAAGAAAAGTGCGAAGAAAAATCAGAGATAAGTGTTGGAACAACTATCCACTCCCAGTATGTGACAGAACAACAACATTGAGCAGAGGAAGGATGAAATGCATCAGATCAGTATATTGTGCCTAAACCAGAACTGAACTCTTGCATTTGTAGATGCTTCTCATCAGTTCAAACGCTTGATTGTCTTCTGTAAGTTCTGTAGACAGTGAGTCTCTTGTAGGCAGTGTGCCTCTTGTGAGCAGTGTGCTCAAGCAGTGAGCCCTAATTGGCAAGTACCATTTTGTACTCCGTTATTCTTTTAACAGAGAATACAATCTTGGGTTAGTCACCCCGTGGTTTTTCCCTTAACAGGGTTTTCCACGTAAAAATCTTTGTGTTATGTGTGTTGATTTTATTTCTGTTCTTATGATCACATATGCTTATATAATTTGATGCTGCATTGATTATTAAGATAACAAAAGAAAAGAAAGTTGAGGAAATTTTGAGATAACTAATTCAACCCCCCTCTCTATTATCTGCCTTGTTTCCAACAATTGGTATCATAGCTAAGTTCCTCTGAACAAAGTCTAACAGCTTGAGGAAGATTTGGGAATCTCAATGGATATATATGGTATGAAGGAACAACTTCAGTCTGCCCTAGATGATCTTGAACAATCCCATTCTGAAGTCAATAATTTGAGAGAAAGACTCAAACAAGTTGATGATTTCATAAATGAGCTAAAAGAAAAACTTAGTATCTCTGTGAAAAAGAGAAAGGAACTACTTAAAAAATTAGCCAATCAGAGTGAAGACAATGATACTAATGAAGATCTGAATGAGAAAAATAAGCTATGTGAGAAGTTGTCAAAAGGGGTCATTATGGTAAGGCATGAAATGGAATCAGGGGTTATAAGATTCACCCAAGAAATTGAAGAAAAAAGGAAAAGTGAAGATAATATAAAACAATCCCTCAAGGAGAAGACTAAGGACTGCCACAAAATGGATAGAATAATCAAGTATCTTGAATCTGATCTTGAAGAAGCTAGAGATAATGAAAAAAAACTTGAGAATTAGATAGACACTCTTAAACAAGATCTTCAAACAACAAATGAATACAAAGAGAAATTCAAGATAAGCTCAGCCCAACTTGAAGTTCTTCTTGAAAGCCAAAAGAAGGTAGATGATACGCGTGGCTTGGGATATGAGAAAGGTGAAAGCTTTGGATCTGGTTAGAAGAACTTTGGATTAGGAAATCAAAGATACAGGCCTAGAAGAGCTCTGGTAAGGCAACCAAATGCTCAAAGATATCCATCCTTCAATGGATATTGCTTCAATTGCAACAATTTCAGTCATAAAGCAACTCAGTGCAGAAGGAGAATGAATCAGACTAATCCATCCTTCTCCGAACAATGTTTCAACTACAAAAGGTATGGTCACAAATCTCATGAATGCATAAATATGCAAATAAACAATTCATTCAATGGTAGATGCTTTGCATGCAATAGAATGGGACATATGGCTAATCAATGCAGATCAAGAGGATATCAATCAAATATGTAAAGAAATTATGTTGCCTGTTACAATTGCAATAAATTCGATCATATTGCCAAATTTTGCAGAAGTAAAAATCAGGATAAAAAGGGTCCAGTGCAACACAATCAAAAACAATATAAGGGTAAAGGTAAAGTGAATGTGGATGAAGTTCAAAAGGAGATGAGCAAGATTTGGGTGAAGAAGAGTACATAAAATATTGGGGATGGATCCACACCGGAACACAGTGCTGATATTCCTTCTAGAAACTAAACAGATGAGCTCTGGCTCAGGGGGAGTCACAGAGAAAAACAAATTCCCCCAGCCAGTCAACTAGTGCCTAAATTCAGCACATGGAATGTTGCGGATTAAAGGGCTCTCAGAAAAACATCTACATAACCTTCTGTAAAAATATGAAAAATCCGCATGGAGTTTTGTAAGAGTTTAACCACTCAAGTTAATCCGGTTCCGACAATGCTCTGGTAAAGCAGGATTTTCACAGATAGATCCGGTATGATTCAAAATTGAAATACTTTGATCTGCGGACCCATGGCATGATTGAAGAAAAGAAGATACATTGTCAATCCTCACTGTCAATGATTCTAAGTTCAGCACAGTGATTCGAAAAGATCTCTCTCAAAACAAAGCAACCAGATGACTTATGTTGTGCATTTATTACAAAAGGAAATTAGGGTTTGTGTAAGGATAAAAGGGTTCATTCACTCATTATTTGCACATCTGCATTCGAGAAGAAGAAAAGAAGAGCTCTGCAACAAAGTTTCTACAATTCACTCAAGATCAACTGGAAAATTGAATTCAACCAGCGATTTGTTCTGGCTCCTATTTCAAACCCTAAAAGCGTAAAAAGGTATTTCCATTCTAAAAATCTCTCTCTAAATCTTTTGCAAGATGGCTACTCCAATGGTTGTAAAGATCTCTGACAGGCCGCGTCCTAAATTCAAGAAACACCCCTATAAATCTCTAGAAGTTGATCCTTTAGGCGCATTTTTTAGCATTCCACATGGGGTATTGCACGTAGAAGATGTTAGGGTCTATATCCATGCCAACATTGAGGAATTTGGAGACTCAAAATTGATGGACATCTATCACAAATAGCTAATAGATGAGAATTTTGAACTCAAATCTCAATACAAGGCCCTCTAGGATAAACACTTCGGACATTGCATATACTTTCCCTGTTTTGCAGAAGATGATTGGGTCCGGTATGTCCTAAGCAGGATGCATGATAATTTCATGTGGTTAATGAGGCCCTTCAAGATAACTAAAGATGCCATTAGGGCAGTGACTGGACTGCATTCTTCATATGGATTACCTGCACTTAAATTAGTCAAGAACTAGACAGTAACTGAAGCCACCAGATCTAAATTTGACAAAAGAACAATGACCATAGATGACATCACTGATCTAGATGTCAAGTTTGCCTCAATGATAATTGGCTACAAAATCTATCATTCAAGAAGGGAGAATTCTGTGTCTGGGACTACAATATATGCAGCATATTAGATGTTGAGGGAAGATGCAGATTATGACCTGTGTGATCTTCTCCTAAATCAACTATTAGAAAACCTACAGAAGATCAAAAAGGATAAGAAGATTTCCTTCAAATATGGCTATCTAATACTTTGTCTATTCTTCTACTATATGAATGAGCTACCCGGATCTAGTGGTTGGGTTTGGCAAAATGATAAACCAGTTGCAATCTAGATTAGAGATTATATGTATGGACTTGGTGATGCTAAAGGTCAGAACACAGCGCTCTGGGGTTACTTTAAGAACTTCCAAAGCATGATGCAAGCCAGAGAGAGGATACCTCAATCCATAGTTGAGAAATACAAGGACACAGTGTGCTTCATGGTTGACACTGATCAATGTCTAATGGAGGCAGTTGAGCCTAGAACTGTGTGGATAATGCCTAGGGGATACGAGGTCGATGAAAAAGTCTTGGAGCTACATATTCAACACCTATTGAGCTAGAATAAGGACCCTGAAGCAGAAAGGTTTGACACCTTTCAAGAACTAAGTGTAAAAATACATGTTGAGTTAAGGCAACCAGAGATAAAAAGGAAAGTAAGAAGGGAAGTTGGGGAAATTGCCAAAAGAGGCAGTAGATGCAAACAGAGAGAAAATGGAGAAGGCTAAGAGAGAAAAATAAGAAGCAAAGAAAGGAGATGTTCCGGTACAAGCCTCCTCCCAGACTCCTCCAAGAGCTCTACACCTGCCACTCCTAAAAGCTTAAGGGCCACCAAACCGAAAGTCAAGACATCTAGAAAAGGAGAAAAGAGGATGAAGACCAAAGCCACAAGGTCATACACAAGTCTTAAAGATGATGAAGAAATAGAATCTGATGAGGAAATCAAGAAAATGAAGAAGAAGAAAACATCTAGGGAATTCTTTGCTAGTAAAAATAAGGAAGAAAAGGCAGAAGAATTTGTTGAAAAGCTCACTCTTTCCATTAATGACATCATCAAGGCAGTTACTGTGGATGGGAACTTGCAGCCAATAATAGAGTTCTATGATAAATACAGTGATACTGACAAGAGGATTTTGGAAGAAGCTACTGTCAGGTACTTGAATATTTACAATAAGGCTTTCATTGAAATTGTATCATTAATTCCCAAAAGTCTAGAAAAGGTCTTTGAACTGAGAAAAGAGAATGCAAAGGCAAAAGACCTAGAGATTCAAGAACAAATAATGATCAACTTTATCCTTCTATCACTCCAAAACAAATGGACATGATTTTTAAGGATTGTACGGATGAGTTCCGGAGTAAGGAAAGAATGAATAAACTTATACTTGGAGAAACTAACCAAGTAACAAGTGAGACAAAAGATATCCTCCGGAATGCTTTGAAAAGATTCAATCTTCCTATTATAGAGGAATTAGTTGAAGAACCTTCTACCATGGATGTTGAAGGCTTAAATGTAACCAATGAAGAATCTTCCGATGTAGAAGGATCAAAAGAGATAGGTGAAGAGAAGTCTAAGGACTTGGATTCCTCTCTTCTAGAAGAGGAAGTTCATGAAGAAACAAACACCGGTGACATCTCTCCTCTGGATCCCACTGCAGACATTCCACACTCTGAAGCTAAAGGAGAAGATAAAAGAGAAGAGAAGGTGATTCAAGAAGAGGAGGTTAAGGGAAAAGAAGAAAAAACAAGCAGAGAAGACTAAAGATGATTGTTCTGATGTCCCAAAAGAAAAGAAGACCCAATCACCATCAAGAGACACTACAGAGGCAGTGAAGAGCTTCTTAAGAAAAGAAATGATCGAGATAGATGAACTTGAGCTATTTCAACGGCCACTGAATTTCAACTCTCTCTCTCTGGTTCAGACAATGAAAATAGCATCCTTTGCTCAAGCCAAAGCAAAAGAAAAACTCTTGAAATCTCACATGGATGACTGTGAACTGTTGGAGATTGCATCCGAGATGCTGGAGAAGATCATGCCATCATTCCAAAAGGATCCTTTAGTCTCTCCATCTGGTAACTTGAAATCTTTGGTAAATTATGTTAGCACTCAATTTGAATCTTTAGAGAAATCAGTAGAAGCAAAGGTTCAGAAGGAGTTTCTAGGAAAAAGATTCACTAAAGTGTAAGGACTGATTACTAATGATAGGAGGACCTTAGACATTGGAATAAAGAGCCTTGAAAATGCTCTTAAAGATGGTGGGGACATATACAAATTTTGTTTATCTTGGCCCAAAGTAACAGAGGACATTGAGAAGAAAGTGAAAGAACAAGAAGGTAAACTGTCAAGTTTATCTCAGAATTTTGATCCCCTCACTACCTCTCTAATGAATCAAGAATGCCAGGCCATTGTTATCATCAATGAAATAAAGAGGCTGGACAAAGAAAAGAAGAACATAATAAATAGAATGGGTGAACTCAGAGGGATAATTATCCCTAAGTTAGAAGCAATGCATGAGGCCCTGACAGATGCTTAGACCACAGCCCAGACCAGTGATCCGACAGATTTAAAAAGGGCAGAAGCATATGCATTTTTGTTGAGTGGTCACATATCCATTATGGATAGGATGAAGAAGAGCTGGGCCACAGAGTTTGTACAGTTGAAGGCCACTTTTGTGGATATACTTAAGTATATGTAAGTATAACATATATATATATATATATATATATATATATATATATATATATATATATATATATATATATATATATATATATATATATATATATATATATATATATATATATATATATATATATATATACTTATGCGGCCATGTATAAGACAATTTTTGTAAAATTTTGGTATGTGGATTTTGCTCTTTGCCATTGATTTCAGAGGGGGAGTGAGGAGAAGTGAAAAATGTGGAATCCAGTTAAGGGGGAGCTTCTATAAAACAGTGCAAAAGACAGAGCATCAACCAAGGGGGAGTTTACTGCGACACTTAGCCATTTTTCACTAAGTGTTTCCATCAATGCCAAAGGGGGAGATTGTTGGCAAGAGACACTATGTGGCTTCACTAGTGTTGTCATTGATGGCAACAAAGTCTATCCCACACATCTGCAGTACATAGTATGCCTATACCGGAAGTCAGATTGAAGATTGTTTTGATCCAGTGAACAAGAACAGAGTATGTAACAAGGTTCGACAATTAGGTCCAGATCTCTCAGATGATGTAACTCAGTAAGTTGCGGAACTGGGAAAGTCTAGAGGGGTATCATGACTACTTTTCTCGAGAGATTTAGCCTTCGGTGATAAAGAAAAGAAAAGATATGAGGATCTGAGTGTTGGGTTCCAGTCAGGCAAAGCAGACAGAGGCAGAACTGACTGACAGAGTATCAGACTTCAATCCAGATGAGTAAATGGTGTTGATCAAACAATTTGTTGGATCACACATTGTTGGCCAACATGATTAATGACTTATATGTCTATGTTTTTGATACACATCACAAATCAAGCATGGATTCAGCCGATAGAGTAATTACTTGCAGTGTTCTTGATGTCGACTAGCAAGTTGATAAAAATCTTTGATGCGGATATATATACCAAATAGGTTTCTGCATGTGATGGGGTAAGAAAATAAGTGAAGAAGAAAAGTGTGAAGAAAAGGCAGAGATAAGTGTTGGAACAACTATCCAAGCCCGGTATGTGACAGAACAACAACATTGAGCAGATGAAGGATGAAGTGCATCAGATCAGTATATTGTGCCTAAACTGAAACTGAACTCTTGCATTTGTAGATGCTTCTCATTAGTTCAAACACTTGATTATCTTATGTAAGTTTTGTAGATAGTGAGTCTCTTGTAGGCAGTGTGCCTCTTGTGAGTAGTGTGCTCGGGCAGTGAGCCCTAATTGGCAAGTGTCATTTTGTACTCCTTTATTCTTTTAACAAAGAATACAATCTTGGGTTAGTCACCCCATGGTTTTTCCCTTCACATGGTTTTCCACGTAAAAATCCTTGTGTTATGTGTGTTGATTTTCTTTCTATTCTTATGATCACATATGCTTATATAATTTGATGCTGCACTGATTATTAAGATAACAAAAGAAAAGAAAGTTGAGGAAATTTTGAGATAACTAATTCACCCCCTCTCAGTTATCTACCTTGTTTCCAATAGTTTGGTTGTCGCTATCACAGTGTTTGGTCAACATTACCTAGTTCAAAGTTACTCCACAAGTCATTTTGCAAATCGTTCTGTGCTCTGTAAAAATTCTTTTATCACTCCGTAAAAACTCTTTTAATCGTAGTGAGTGTGAAAATGAGAGGAAATTTTTTTTTAAATGGGCAAAGAATTCAATTAGGATAAGTGCATTAAACACTCTAGGATGGTAGGTAAGAATTATGTCAATGAGTGGGAGCACATCAAGTGTTGGAAACAAGGTAGATAACTAAGAGGGGGGGGTGAATCAGTTATCTCAAAAACTTTCTTACTTTTACTTCATTTTCTTGTCTTAACATTCAGTGATATATCAAAGCATGAAAGAATAAGCAATCATAAGAACTGAAATGAAATCAACACACATAACACAAGGATTTTTACGTGGAAACCCTATTAAGGGAAAAACCACAGGGTGATTAACCCAAGATTGTATTCTCTGTTAAAAGAATAAAGAAGTATAGAATGGCACTTGCCAATTAGGGCTTATTGCCCGAGCACACTGCTCACTGCCTACTAGAGACTTACAAATGATAACAATATGTTTGAACTGATGAACAACATCCACATATGCAAGAATTCAGTTCTGGTTAGGCTCAATATATTGATCTAGCACATTTCATTCTTCCTCTACTTAGAATCACTCTCTTGTCACATTCCAAACTTGGATTACTGCCTTCACACTTCTCTCTACTTTTCTTTGCACTTAATCCATTCACTTGTCGACTCTATTCACTACCAAGCTTGAATCCATCGGCTATATATATATCTGCATCAAGGATTTGAAACAACTTTCTAGTCGGCAATAAGAAAACTTAGGATATTTGCAAGATACTATTCTATCGGCTGAATTCATACTTGATAGATGATGCACACCAAAATCTTAGGCATATAAATCATTACCTAAGTCGGCCAAAATCATATAACACCTCAAGTTACTTGATCAACACCTTCTGCACATCCAGATTGAGGTCTGATACCCTGTTGACCAGTTCTTCCTCTGTCTACACTGTCTAACAGAAGTCCGATACTTAGATGCTCATATCTTTCATATGCTTAGTCACCAGAGGCTAAAACTCTGGAATACAATAGTTCAGATACTCCTTACACCTCACCCAAATCTGCAACATGCTGGGTTTCACCATCAGAGACTTATAGACCCAATCTGTCAAACCCTAATCAATGCTCTGTTATTGACTACTGGATCAACTTATCTTCAATCTGACTTTTGGTATGAGTAATTTATGCATTGCGGATGTATGGGATATACTTTGTTGCCATCAATGACAACACTTATGAATCCTAGCAATGTCTCTTGCCAACAATCTCCCCCTTTGGCATTGATGGCAACACTTAGTGAAAAATGACTAAGTGTCACTGTAACTCCCCCTTTGCTTGTGCTCTATTCCTCCACACTGCTTACTGGTGCTCCCTTAATGCTGGATTCCTTATTTTTCATTGCTCTTTACTCCCCCTTTTACATCAATGGCAAAGGGTGGGATCCACCAAGCAAAAATGTGTAAAAATTATTATATAAGGCCGCATATGTAAATACAATCCATAGGATAAACTTACATATACTTAAGTATATCTGCAAATGTAGTCTTCAACTATACAATTTCTATGGCCCAATTTCTCTTCATCCTATCCAAAATGGAGATGTGTCCACTTAACAAAAATACATATGCTTCTGCCCTCTTTAAATCTGTTGGATCACTAGTTCGAGCTGTACTTAGAGCATTTGCTAGGGCATCATGCATTGCCTCTAACTTAGGGATAATTATCCCTCTGAGTTCACCCATTCTATCCATTATATTCTTCTTCTCCTTACCTAGTTTCTTTATTTCATTTATTATAACAATTGCTTGGCATTCTTGACTTACCAGAGAGATGGTGAGAGGATCAAAATTCTGAGATAGATTTGTCAATTTTCCTTCTTGTTCTTTCATTTTCTTCTCAATGTCCTCTGCAACTTTGGGCCAGGAAAAAAAAATTATATATGTCTCCACCATCCTTAAGAGCGTTTTCAATGCTCTTTATG
Organism: Cunninghamia lanceolata; assembly: GCA_027924645.1. Taxonomy (NCBI): domain Eukaryota; kingdom Viridiplantae; phylum Streptophyta; class Pinopsida; order Cupressales; family Cupressaceae; genus Cunninghamia; species Cunninghamia lanceolata. The sequence goes on from BSBN01000197.1 coordinate 2,099,824, forward strand.
GCAATGTCTAGGGTTTTTCTATCATTAGCAATTAGCCCTTGTACCTCACTGAATCTTTTTCCCAAGAACTCATTCTAGACCTTAGTTTCTGCTGATTTTTCTAAAGACTCAAAGTGTGTATTGACAGAATTAACTAAGTTCTTCAAGTTACTTGATGGAGAGGCAGATGGATCCTTTTGATATGAGGGCATTATCTTCTCCAGAACTCCGGATGCAATACTCAGCAGCTCACTGTCCTCCATACGAGATTTCAGGAGTTTTTCTTTGGCTTTGGCCTGAGCAAAAGATGCTATCTTCATTATCTGAACTAGAGAAAGAGAGTCCAGATTCAGTGATTCTTGCATCAACTCTGGTTCATCTAATTCCACAACTTCCTTGTCTAAGAAACTTTGTATTGCTTCTGTAGTGTCTCTTGTATTCTCAACTTCCTTTTCTTTAGGGACATCCGGACTGATTTGCTTATTGCCACCAATAGAATTTGTTTCTTCTTTCTGCACTTCCTCTTCTAGAATAGAGGAGTCTAAGGCCTCAGATTGTTCTTCATCACCTTTCTTTAATCCTTCGACATCCATGTAAGAAGGCTCTTCATTTGCTTCCTCTACAATGGGAAGGTTGAACCTTTTCAAGACAAACCGGAGAATTTCTTTTGTCTCATCAGCTACTTGGTCAGTTTCTTCAAGCATGAGCTTATTCATTCTAGACTTGCTGCAGAATTCTTCTTTGGCATCCTTGAAAACCATGTCCATTTGTTTTTTAGTGATAGTTGAACATAACTGTATCACTATTTGTTCCCGGATCTCCAAGTCTTTTGCTTTTGCACTTTCTTTTCTTGACTCCAAAACTTCTTCTAAGCTCTTAGGAATCAAGGAAATTATTTCAATGAAAGATCTGTTATAAATGTTCAGGTACCTTACCATTGCTTCCTTAAGAATTCTCTTGTCTACATCATTGTACTCATCATAGAATTCTATTACTGGTTGCAGGTTTCCATCCACAGTGACTGGCTTAATGATGTCTTCAATTGAGAGAGTGGGTCTCTCAACAAAATCTTCTGTATTTTGTTCCTCATCAGTCCAGTTAGTCTTGGAAGGTTTGTTCTTGGCTTTCTTCAAATCTCTGACCTCTACATCTGATTCTATCTCTTCATCATCCTTAAGGCTCACATATGTTCTTGTGGCCTTAGACTTCTTTCTCTTTTCTCCTGTAACAGATGGTTTGGTTGCCAGTTTAGCAGTCTTTGAGTTTTTAGGAGAGATAGGGGCAAAACTCCTGGTAGATCTTGTCCGGGTAGAGGCTTCCACTGGGACGCTTTCTTTCTTTGCTTCTTCCCTTTCCCTTTCAATTTTCTCTATTCTTTCTCTATTAGCATCTACTACCTCCTTTATTAAGCCAAACCTCTTGGCAATTTCTTCAACCTCCTTCCTCACTTTTCTTTTAGATTCAGGATTCCTTAATTCAACATGTATTTTTATGTTTAGCTCATCAAAGGTGCCAAACCTCTCTGCCTCAGTGTCCTTGGGTTGGCTTACCAAGTGTTGAACATGTATCTCCAATATGTTTTCATCAACTTCATAACCCATGGGCATCACCCATACAATTCTTAGCTCAATTGCCTCCATTAGGCATTGATCTATATCAACCATGAAGCAAACTGTGTTTTTGTACTTCTCCACTATTGATTTTGGCATTCTTTCTCTTGCATGCATCATGCTCTGGAAATTCTTGAAGTAGCCCTAGAGAGCTGTCTTCCAGGCTTGTGCATCACCAAGTCCATACAAGTAATCTCTGATTTGAATTGCAACAGGTCTATCATTTGCCCAGATTATACCTTTTGATCTCAGTAACTCATTCATGAAATAGAAAAACAGGCACAACACCAGATTGCCATACATGAAGGAATTTTTCTTATCTTTCTTAATCTTTTGTAGATTCTCCATCAGTTGATTCAATAAAAACTCACACAAATCATAATTTGCATTTTCTTTCACCATCTGATATGCAATATAGATTGTTGTACCTGATACAAAATTTTCCCTAATTGAGTGGTAAATCTTGTAACCAATTACAATTGATGCAAACTTGACATCTGGATCAGTAATATCATCTATAGTCATTGCCCTCTTGTCATATTTTGATCCGGTGGCTTCTGTTACAGTTTGGTTTTTCATAGACTTGAGTGTAGGCAACCTACTAATTGAGTGAAGTCTGGTTACAGCCCTAATGGCAACTTTGGTTATCTTAAATGGGCTCATTAACCACATAAAGTTATCATGAATCCTACTCAACACATATCAGACCCATTCATCCTCGGCAAAAGATGGGAAATGAATGCAATGTGCAAAGTGTTTGTCTTTTAGGGCCTTGAATTCTGGTTTGAGATCAAAATTCTTAGTTCTCAACTATTTGCAGTATATTGCCATCAATTCTAGGTCTCCAAAGTCTTCAATGTTTGCATGAATGTAAACCCTAATATCTTCTACATGGAGAACACCATATAGGATACTGGAAAATGCACCGGAGGGATCAACTTCTACAGATTTGTGAGGGTGTTTCTTGAATTTTGGTCTCGGCCTCTCAGTGACATTCACAACCATAGGAGTAGCCATTCTAGCAATGAAATTTGGAGAAATTTTGTAGAGAGGAAATACCTTTTTCGCCTTAGGGTTTGTTGCAACTGCTAGAGCAAATTTCTGCTTGATTTCGATCTTCAGCTTTAACTTGAATAATCTGTAGGATCTCTTCTCAGAGCTCTTCTCTTGTCTTTGTGAGTACAAAGTGTTGTAAATGATGAATGGAAAGCCTTTTATTCTTGCATAAAAACCTAATTCCCCATTGTAATAAATGAACACTTTTAAGTCATCCGGTTACCCTGTTTTGAGTAAATTTCTCGCGAGTCATTGTGCGGATCTTCAAATTATCATATGAGTTGAGAACGTAACTTTTAGCCTTTCAAAACATGTCTCTAAATCTACAGACCATAAAATTACAATTTCAGGTTATACCTAATCTGTTTGTGTAATTTAGTTTTTACCGGAGGGCTGCCGGAACCTCATCCATTCATAATTTCTTCAAATCTATAATTGAATTACTTCAACTTTTAACTAAATGATTTTTAGATGAATCTCCAAATGGCCCTTAAATCCACAACCTCTGATACTTACTTAATGTGCCGAATTTAGGCACTTACTGGTTGACTGGGGGAATTTTGATCTTCTTTGCAGCTCCTCCTGAGCCAGAGTTCACTTTTAATTTCTGGAAGGGTTATTAGCACTAGATTCTGGTGTAGACCCATCACTAGTGTTCATCACACTCTTCTTTACCCAAGTCTTGCTCATCTCCTTCTAAATTTCATCCGCATTTACTTTACCTTTGCCTTTGTCTTGTTTCTGATCATGTTTCACCAGACCTTTTCCATCATGATTTATGTTCCTGTAGAATCTAGCTATATAATCAGATTTATTGCAGTTGTAGCACACAACATTTCCTTGCTTATTTAATTGATATCCTCTTGATCTGCACTGATTAGCCATATGCCCCATTCTATTGCATGTAAAGCATCTACCATTGAAAGAATTGTTCATTTGTATATTTTTGCATTCATGAGATTTGTGACCATACCTTTTGCAATTAAAGCATTGACCAGAGAAGGATTGATTATTCTAATTCATTCTGTTCCTGCACTGAGTTGCTTTATGACAAAATTTGTTGCAATTGAAGTAGTTTCCATTGAAAGATGGATATCTTTGAGCATTAGGTTGTCTTACCGGAGGTCTTCTAGGCCTGTTTCTTTGTCTTCTTGATCCAAAGTTCTTTTGACCAGATCCAGAGCTTTCACCTTTCTCATATCCCAAGCTATGCTTATCATCTGCCCTCTTTTGACTTTCAAGAAGAACTTCAAGTTGGGCTGAGCTTATCTTGAATTTTTCTTTGAATTCATTTGCAGTTTGAAGATTTTGTTTAAGAGTGTCAATCTGGCTCTCAAGTTGTTCTTCATTATATCTAGCTTCTTCAAGATCAGACTCAAGATGTCTGATTATTCTGTCTATTTTGTGGTAGTCTTCTGTTTTCTCCTTGAGGAATTCTTTGAAGTTATCTTCAATCTTTCTCTTCTCTTCAATTTCTTGAGTGAATTTCATAACTCTTGATTCCATTTCATGTCTTATCATAATAACTTCTTTTGATAGCTTTTCACATAGCTTTGTTTTCTCATTTAGATCCTTTTCAGTACTATTGGTTTCTTTTTGATCTGCTAACTTCTGAAGTAGTTCTTTTCTCTTTTTCACAGAATTACTAAGTTTTTCTTTCAACTCATTGATGAAATCATTAGCCTGCTTAAGTCGCTTTGTCAAATCATTGACTTCAGACTGGGATTGTTCAAGATCATCTAAGGTAGACTGTAGTTGCTCTTTCATACCATATGCATCCATTGAGATTCCCAGATCCTCAAACTTTTGGGCTTTTTTCTAAGGAACTTAACTCTGATACCAATTGTTGGAAACAAGGTAGATAACTAAGAGGGGGGGTGAATCAGTTATCTCAAAAACTTTCTTACTTTTACTTCCTTTTCTTGTCTTAACATTCAGTGATATATCAAAGCATGGAAGAATAAGCAATCATAAGAACTGAAATGAAATCAACAGACATAACACAAGGATTTTTACGTGGAAACCCTGTTAAGGGAAAAACCATGGGGTGATTAACCCAAGATTGTATTCTCTATTAAAAGAATAAAGAAGTACAAAATGACACTTGCCAGTTAGGGCTCACTGCCTAAGCACACTACTCACAAGAGGCTCACTACCTACGAGAGACTTATAGATGATAACAATATGTTTAAACTGATGAACAACATCCACATATGCAAGAATTCAGTTCCAGTTAGGCTCAATATACTGATCTAGTACATTTCATTCTTCCTCTGCTTAGAATCACTCTCTTGTCATATTCCGGACTTGGATTACTGCCTTCACACTTCTCTCTGCTTTTCTTTGCACTTAATCCATTCACTTGTCAACTCTCTTCACTACCAAGATTGAATCCATCGGGTATATATATATATATATATATATATATCCGCATCAAAGATTTGAAACAACTTTCTAGTCAGCAACAAGAACACTTAGGATATTTGCAAGATACTATTTTGTCGGTTGAATTCATACTTGATAGATGATGCACACCAAAATCTAAGGCATAGAAATCAATACCTAAGTCGGCCAAAATCATATAACACCTCAAGTTACTTGATCAACACTTTCTGCACATCCAGATTGAGGTCTGATACCTTGTTGACTAGTTCTTCCTCTATCTGTACTGTCTAATAGAAGTCTGATACTTAGATGCTCATATCTTTCATATGATTAGTCACCGGAGGCTAAAACTCTGGAATACAATAGTTCAGATACTCCTTACTCCTCACCCAAATCCGCAACATGCTGGGTTTCACCATCAGAGAGTTCTAGACCCAATTTGTCGGACCCTAACCAATGCTCTGTTATTGACTACCGGATCAACCTATCTTCAATTTGACTTCCGATATGAGTAATTTATGCACTACGGATGTATGGGATATACTTTGTTGCCATCAATGACAACACTTATGAATCCTAGCAGTGTCTCTTGCCAACATTAGGTTGGGAAAATTCAAGATTTTAAATTCTAATTACTTTTTAGTATGCCATGTTGTCAGACTTATCTGGATATATGCTCTGACCGGATGTTTGACTGTAGGGATTATCTAGATACAGATGCTAATTTCATCTAGATATGGATCATTCTGATTTACTGATCAGGTTCAAATGAGCATGTTTGGTTAGGAATAAATTGTTGGGTTTGATCGGTCAATGTTTCATTTACACTCATCAGGATCTGGATATGGATGTTTGGATATCAAGTTCAAGTGGATGTCATGTTGTTCTTGAGTTGTCACATTGGATTCAAACAAACGAATATGCATCTAGATATGGATGTTCCAAATACCCAAATATCATGTCGGGTTAGAAGTATTAGGTCAGTAATATCGTTGGTCAATTAGATGTTTGACTTTTTCAATAGGATCGGGTTGCAGATGTTATAATAGAATTGAGATGTAGATGTTATAATAGGATTGAGATGTAGATTGCTAAGCATTCAATTATCCTGTCAGGTTTGACTAGTCAATGACATTTCGTTAAATCTATTGGGATCAAGATGCAGAAGTGAATTGGATATTGATCTTACACATCTGGTTAAGATCAAATTAAACCATATTTAAATCTTGCATCAAGTTCAGATTCAATTGGATGTGGATGTGGGTTTGGATTTGGACTTGGATCGTCATATTTGGTTGAACAGGATGTTCAGTTGGACAAAATGTTTAGTTAGAAATATCTTGTGTATTTCAACGAATTTTCTAAAATTTCCAAAGGTAACATTACCTAAATTATGATCTTCTATCCATCCATGGCCTTACACGGGGTAAGTGCATTACACAAAATTTCTCAAGCGGATCTAGATGTAGATATTTCGAATATCTGGTTAAACAGGATGTCTAGTTAGATTGGATATTCGGTTGGGAATAGTTTGCAAATTTGAATGAATTTTCAAAGACTCCCAAAGGTGACCTAGGTTCAAATTCAACTCTCTTTTACTTTGAGACCTCATTAGGGGATATTTATGACTCGACACACTTGTTTCTTGTTTCCCTCACCTTTTGCCTATACCGCTAGAACAGGACAAAACATAACATGCAAGAAACCCAAAAAGATGTTGGGGTCCTCATTTTGTTGAAAGACAAAATGGGACGTGTTGTGAGACTACACAACATGATTTAACACCATGGACTACATGGTATCAATGATATTGTTATTTCATCACAAGCTTCCAAACTATTAAGTGTGTTGTTGCTAGATCTCATAGTTGTCTCTTGGCAATGAAAATTTACCATTTGTTTTCTTGTGTATCTTATCTCTTGATGCAACTAAAAATAAATTCTCGACTATATTACAACAAGCCACCAATATCATTTGTCAAGTGGCATGCCCTTAGCTCCAACACCTAAATGTACATGCTTGGAAAAAACTCTGACCCAAACACAAAGTCTTAGATTCCCACAATAAATATGGACAATAATGTTGGGCAAAAGAATATATGAAGAGGAACATCGTACATATATGCTAGACAATATACATAGACGAGGACAATTTAAATCCACTCTCAAATACGAAAAAAATCTACAAAGAAAAAACAATCTTTTAAATTTACCAATAATCTCTACGAAATCTAACTCTAATATCAATTGTTAAAATTTAAAAAGCACAAACTTTTTATTTTAAAAATCCAATTTTAAAAAAATGAAAAATACATAGAAAACACATCTCTACATGTAAAAACATTAAAACTATAATAAATAAATTTTATATTTCCAAAAAGAAATCTTGGCATGTGTCATGAAAATGAAGTGCATGTAACGTATCATTCTCTATTGATCCTTCTAAGGAGACTCTTTAGCATATGCTAGAAAGCTTGTTTCGAGCCATAGAAACATACCATGGTGATGCTTAGACACATGTTATGATATCAAATTGGACGATGTAGATTACTTCATGCATCTTCCTTTGTCATTGCTTATTTTATACAAAACAGATAAGAACTATAAAGATAAATATTGAAGCCAAACTAGAGATAGTGGGCTTCAGAATTTTGGAAGAGTGAAGCTAACAATGTGAAGGACGCTTACAAGTGAGCCAGTGCAGGTTATAAGAGAGATTTCCATGGAGTTCAAAAGTTAAGTTATTGTAAAGTGTTTGTAATTTGAGTTTGAAAATTCAAAACATATGTAATTTGTTATATGTTTTATGAATGAATGGTACAATAAAGTTTTGAATGACAATAAAATTGTTTTATTTAAATATTATTCAGTTTAATTGGTTGAACAGTAGATAATAATGTAATATCTCATCTATATTAAAAGTGGTAAATAGTTATTTTATTTTTATTGACTTAAATTTAACTTTAACTATTAAACAAGATAATGTTTAAGAATAACCCAATAGAATAGTTATAAACACATAGTGTCATATTAAAATCACCCAAGTTTCTTCAATGCAGAAAATACATATAAAAAAAAGATATATACATATAAAATAAGGAGTATAATTAAATTAAAAATATATATAATTTAAACTCAAACCAATAAGACACTCTAAAAAGAGATCATTATCTAGGATATGACCAAGGCCTAAATTTGATCCACCTTGCCTATCAAGCAAATTTTTTATTAGGGTTATTCATTCAAAGGTGCCCTTAAAATGCTATGACATATCTTAGTATAAGTAAAATTATATAAAAAAACAAATATATATCATCATAATCCTATATAAATTTTGACAATCTGTCCAAAATCTCTCCTTTCATGTGATACAGTCTTCTTAAAATTTTGATTGTATTTTACGACAAAAATACCTAAATACGGCCATACGGCCATAAATTTAGGCCCTTAGGGTATCTGTTCTCTTCCACTCTCAGAGCAACTCCATATATGTAAACAGACTGCAGATATATAAGTCTAAGAGACATAGCAGGTACCACTGAATGATTCAAAAAATGACAGAAATAAGAATAACTTCTCTTAGAAAGTTGTGGCGATAGAAACGCAGCATCAACCCTACAAAACACAAAATAATAACATACACAGCCATCTGCCCAAATAAATAAACAAGACAGTTTAGCTTGGCGGATCTTTCACGATTTTCATAATCTCTTTCTATTCTTAGATATCATCTCCATTGCTCCCTGCTTTTTCCTGGTCAAGACTAAAGACAGTTTCTCTATTTCCTTTCTAGACTGATAGCTAAAATGTAACCCAGAATGCCCTCCTCCAGCTGAGGGGTAACTACCTATTAAGCAGCCATTTTAGCAATTGGAACTACCTTTCCCAACTACAATTCCATGCCATGGTTGAATGTGACTTTTAAGAACCATTGTTGTGCTCAATTATTTCAAGAAGTCAGTTGGGGATCAGATCTTATGCCCCACAAACAAGTTTATTATCAATACATGAGAAATAAGCAAAGTGGTTAGAGAATCATAAATTGCAAAACTATGGGTCTAAAAAGTGTTTTATTTAAATATTAAATAGTTTAATAGTCAAACATTAAATGATAATTTTATATTTTATTTATGTGTAAAAGTGATAAATAGTTGTTCTATTTTGGTATTGTTATAAATTTGTTTATCTTTTATAAAAACAATTGGATTATTTTTATGTGGTGGCTCATTGGCTGAAAATTCAAAATTAAAATCCAATGAAAATATTGCAAAATTAAAAAATTCTTTTCAAATTCACAAAAAAAAAATCAAATGGTTAATTTCTCTTTGAAATAGTCCCTTCTATCTCTCCTACAACCAATTTTTACAAATGAGCCAAGGTTGAATCCACTCTACTTAAACATCATCTCGTTCAATGGTCAAATAATCAATAGCAATTTTACATCTCTTCCACACCAAAAAGTCTAAATATTTATCCCATTTTTAGTGGACAAAATTGACTTTTGACTATTGAATTGGATAATGTTTAAGAATAAACGGTTGAACTTGATTCAGTGACACCTCACAATATAAACTTTGGTGAATGATGTTATTAAGGACCATATCATCATTCTTACCAATTGAACTCAACCAATTAAATTAGAACCTTTCAATTAAAAATTGACCTTTAATTAATAAACCTTTTTATATTTATTAAAAAACTTTCTAAGAAATAATTACTTTATTTAACAATATAAAAAGTTATGTTATCTATAACTTATTTAAATAAATAGTTTTATGTTCATTTTTATTTAGTTCATATCTTATGATTGAATGGTCCCCTCAACATTTAAGTGATACTCATAAACATAAAACACTTATTGCACGGTTGCATCATTACTAATGTAACTTTTAAAAAAAAAAATTATATTATTGTTAACCATTGTCCAATAGATGTGCAATCTAAGATTAATGGAAAGTATTCACAATATTTAAATGGGAGATTAAACCATAATCTTTTAAAATAATTGATTTTTTTTTTGTGTACGTGTATTTTAAAAACTTCTATAAAATTATATTATTTAAATATTTTGTATTTGTAAGTTTTTATATTATAAAATTATATTATTTAAATATTTTGTATTTGTAAGTTTTTATATTGTAAAATATTTTTATATTAATAATTTTTTTCATGGTAATGAATTTTCAAAATTGTTATAACAAATTCATATTTAGTTGTGGGTAGATTAATGTTAGTCTATGTAATTTTTAATAAGGATGTATAAATGGGTATTTTTATTTACTATTTATTATTTTAAAAGGTGAAAAAGATGAGTAAAAATGATATAAAATGTAGTGAAAAGTGCATACTTTGAATTTTTATCATTTATTTTATGTTTTTTTTTTGTCTTAAGTATTTGTCTTAGTATATAATTTGATTGATTTGATTTACTTATTGACTCCAAACTTTGTTTATCACATATAAATATTAACCTGACCTCTACTCAAATTAGTCTCAATTACAAATTCAAATTTATTTTAGCCCCGAGCCAATCAACTTAATGTTTTTGTTACCAATTGACATTCACATCAAAAAAATAAATTATACACCTAGGATTTGTGAAAAGGACATCACCTGTAGGTAATTTGGATGATCAAACATAGTCATCCATTATGCACCAAAATATTCATAATCACTAAACACCCTTTTATAGCTCTGTCTTTACATTAGTCCTACTAGTTAAACATCAATTCTTACATCAACAATATCAAAACCATAGTTCTCGTGCACTTGGTTTAATACACTTGCATTCATTGCACTTCATCCATTACATCAAGTAGCAAGCATTCATTACATTACTGCACCACATCATTATCATCTACTTACACATCTGTTGCATACAGTGCTTAGTGTGTCTTCCAATTTATCACAAAATTAGTGAATAATTGAACACCATGGCTTGACTCTAATTGAGGCCATCTCGAGGATTCCCTGTTGCCATAGAAAATTCTAATGGTGCTTCTCAATAGATCATTAAGTCTCTAAAATTGCAGGTACACAAACATCAAGAAAATAATTTATTTGGGTTGTGTAAGCACCCAAAAACATATCCTTGAGCCAACATGGCTTGTCTAATGATGACAGAAAGCCCCAAAAATTTAATATAGCACATGAACAAAGATATTGATACTAACATGTGTCCTCTGTTGAACACAAGGAAGTGCTAAGGGGGGGTGAATCAACACACACTAAAACTTAAATAGATATTTGCAAATTAAAACTAAATTACTTAGATAATATAAAGGAAAGCATGCAACGCAAGAATTGACACAAGAACACCACGATTTTTACGTGGAAAACCCAAAATAGGGAAACACCACAGTGAGTGTTAGCTCACAATATATTATGCTCACTGCAAAAAGTATTACAACTTTGTTTTAGAGCTACAACCCAAGGAAGCTACTACTCCCTGAATACAGTTTTTAGGGTCACTCCCAAGGAAGCTACAACTCCTTGCAGACTCACTATCTGATGTAAGAATTACCAAGATAACAATTACATGAACTATTGTGTGGAAAACATCTAACTTATGCTGATATTGTAGTCCTCTTTTCTTGCTCAAATTATGCCATCAAACTGACTTCGTACACTTCATACTTCACATACCAATATGTCTCTCTCCTACATTTCACAAATGACTTTGATCTCCTATAAATACCCTCCGCAATACTTCAAAACATTGATTAGGTCGGCATCACTAAAACCTTTAGATGAAATGTGTAATTCTTCAAGGGTCAACTTCAACTCATACAATATGTCAAGAAAACAAGTTGCAGACCACAACATCTCATAATAGAATTCAAGGAACATCATTGCACACCTTTTAATATCAAAATAATTGATCAAGATCCACTGCACATAATCAGAAGCTAGACTGACTAATCAAACTACACAAACATTGCTAATTGTTCATCTTCACACCACTGGGGAGAAGCCAAAAACATCATGCAGACTAGTGTTTCAATAATGTACCTTCTTGACAGCATCCATACACCATTCTCCTAAAATATCATATCATTCTATACATCCGCACAACAAGAAACATGTTCAACTGCTGGAAATAGAGCATTTCGAGCATATTATAACACATCCAAACTTGAGATATCGCCTTGCAGTACACCAAACCATTTGAAACTCTTAGAAAGGAACTCATACATCATTATGCATATATTCCTAAATTTGCACATCCTTATTTATTACTTCTAGAGAAAATAAAAAACTTGACTCAAGTATATTGTAGTCCGGAGGACACTCATATGCAATTCTTCACTAACTGACTTAAATACCTTATGCGGTACATGAGATAATAAATATTTGCATGCGGTTCAAACCTGAGATACATTAAGGCATGTATAATCTCCGCACAAGCTCCTATAGCTGATATGTATACTTTCCATCTTCCGCAAGTGCTGAAACCTATGTTTTATCTGGAATTGTCTGTGTTACTTCTGTTACTTGAAATCTAACCTTGCATACCATAAGAACACCTAACACTATGAGGAAGCATGCATTACACATCTTTGAACATATTCCCAAAACCTCATGGGCACAACTTCTCTTTCGGAGGAATGCGGAGCATTCTAGCTAGTCTCCACCATTGCTTTTCGTTGTCAATTCACAGTCCAAAACACTGTTACTGATAACATTCTTTGTTGAAGGTGTGATGAGATGAAATCTTGGATATAACATGTTGATATCTAGATAAACATATCTTTTGAACTACAAGACTAGATATTGTATTGTGGAGGAATGTGGACCAAAATGTTGTAACTCTGCCTTAGGATATACACTGTGAAGGCCTTAATCAAACTTCTGCAACTTTTCTCTAAGTGTGGTACTCTAAATTGATAGGATATCATTGTAGATATATAGAAAACATGTTAGAACATGTTTTGACACCTCTGCAACACATTTAGATATTAGGAAGATTATCATTCTTATACTTGGATAGTTTTTCTCCATCTGCTAGGTCTTCTGAACTGACCTCCCTTAAGCATGTTGATTCTATGTCTTCAACTTAGTCAAACCATCCCTCTCAAATCTTCCATTGTCCATCATCTTTGCCCATCTCTGACCTTAGGTTGACACATATAGGGTTGACATCAATGAAAACACATATTGCCAACAATCTCCCCCTTTGTCATTGATGGCGATACTCAAAATAAAATGTGTACAACCACTCCCCCTTAGATGTATATTCCTTTCTCTCCCCCTTTGACATTAAGGACAAAGGGCCTAATAATCCCAAAACTGTATAAACTCCCCTTTACTATATAATTTTTACAAGCAGTTCCCCCCTGAGATGAAAATGCCTCAAAAATTGATGTTATGTACACTATTGTCCTCTGCAAGTCTATATACATTCAGAATTTTCTTCTCTACAATACCCTGCAACTCATTTAGAAGGTAGAATGGCTTTGTATATTACCTTGAGTTGAGTCAAAGTAGATGCCCAAATTTATTTTTCTGAGGTGAGAATGTGATTTTGGCATTTAAACTGCACATATAAGTCCTCAGCCTCATCAATACTGCTAGGTGTCTTCATCTTTTGTTCAATCTTCTCAGCTTCACCAAGCAATCCTGATAATGAAGCAAGTCTCAGATTTACTACTTCTCTTAGCTGGCCAAACTACTTCTTTATCTATTCTCTTTGGTCTTGTAGCTGTGACATTTGTGCATGAAGATTTTCAACTTGTGCCCTGGTTACCCCATTCTTGTCTTTTGATAAGTCATATGTTTAGGCCAATTTGGAGATCTCTGACTCAATGGAGTCAATCTGAGCTTGATGCTCTTTGTGGAACTTGGCCATTTTAGGCAGAACAGATACAATATTGTGGATTCATCAATGCAATCCTTAAACTTCTTTAAGTTTTCTTTTAATTTATTATGTGCATTAGCACATTTGTCAATCATCTTAGCCAACCTTTTATCGTTTACCTTTCTTACTACCTCTTGCTTTGCTTTTTGCTCAACATAGGAAGAATGGTCCTTGAAAGAATCCATTAATAGCTTAAATATTTTGCTATAGAGGCAAAGAAGAATCAATGGTTACCTCTGGTAACCCTTCTTGGATCACATTCATAGCATCCTCAACTACACTGGTCTTCTTCAAATTTTCTTGTAGAAATTCTTTTCTTGCTGAAGCATGCAATATATCACCAAATTGTTGTTTGTGAAGGGGTGAGATGTTTGATAGATCAATTTTCCCTTCTTGTGTAGGAATCTGCAGAAGTTGAGGAGTAATCACTGGTTGAAATTGTATCTAAAAATCCAATAGGTCTTTGAATGAATCAGTCTCAGAGGAACTTTGACCTAAATCTTTAACTTTTTCATCTTCCTTTTTCTTTGTTTCACCTTTGTCTTTTTCATTTTGTTTGTCTTCACTCTTTTCTTTCTCTTTTTGCTTCTCCTCAGGATTATCTTCTTTCCTTTCCTCATCATTCCCCATGTTCTTTGGAGGAGAATTGTCATGTTCGATACTAGAGTTAGTGTTCTTCGGAGGAGATGTACTACCTTTACCTTAACCCTCTATGTTTTGTGTCTTAGTAGTTTCTGGAGGGGGAAGACCATATATTGCACTAGTATCAATGTCCTTCGGAGGAGACATATTCTCTTTAGCTTGATCTCCTAAGTTTTGTGCTTATGTATTATCCGGAGGAGGAGTATTTGCTTTTCCTTAATCTTTGTCATCTTGTGCATCTGGATGAGCAGTCTCCTTATTCTATTGAGTCATGTCTCCTTTATCCACTTGGTCATCAAAGGCAAATATATCTATATCTTGAAGATGTACATCTGGTATATCTGTTACTTTAGCATTCTTCAACTCTTCAAGAATTTTTGTAGTTTTCTCTAAGGTTCCTTCTCCAATCTCTCAATTTCTTATTGGTCTTTTCCCATCAAAATATGTATTCTTCTTTTTGTTCTGAATTCTTGTGCTTGTTTTTGAGAGATTTTAACTTTGTCTTCATCAAAGATAGAAGGATAAACTTTTTCAACTACTTGTTTCCTCATCCTAGCTTCTTTTGCCATGGCTTTATCCCTCTTATCTGTGAGTATGCCTATAAGACTTGTAGGAAGTTAATCAATTATCTCAATTAGGGTTCTATTGAATCCCATCATGCACATAACTATGGCCTTCTCAATTGTGGCTTTCTCAGCAGGTGGTGTTTCATCATAGAGATTTGCAACTCCTTTTAATGCACCATGCACATGTTCAGATATCTCTAGAGGAGTCTTCTTTGACTTCTTTGTCTTTCCTTTTCCTTTAGATGTTCCTTCCTCCTCTCCTTGCCTTGTTATTTTCTTCAATATAAATGCTCTCTTCTTTCCTCTTCATTTCTTCATCATCCTCAACATTCACCGTATTTATCTTTTCTCTTTTTTCTTGCACCTTAGGTCTATGCTTCTTTGTCTCAGTAGTCTGAGTTTGTACTGGCAATTCTTCTCCTGTTGGGAGGTGTAGGAGTAGGTCCAGAGGATTGTGAAGGGATAGTAGCAACAGAAGCAGACCTACTAGTCCTTTTAGATGCTTGTGTAGTAGAGGAGGATTGAGGTTGTTCTACTAAACCCTCAGGAGTATTAAACATCTCTTCCAAATCAAACTTCATCTTCTCTGCTTTGGATTTCACTTTTTCTACCTTTTCTTCTACCTCCTTCTTGATTCTCTTATTGATGATTTCATCATAGGTTCCAAATCTTTCAGCAGAAGGATCCTTTGGCTTGCTGACCAACATATCAACGTATCCAATCAAATCAAATTCAGACACTTCATATGGTAGGGTGGTTATCCGAAAGGTCCTTGGCTCTACTGCTTCCATGTAACAATTATCCTTATCCACCATAAATGTAATATCATTCTTATATTTTTTAACGACTTTTCTTGGTATCCTTTCTCTTGCTTGCATATCAGCTTGAAAGGTTTTGAAGAAGCCCCAAAATAGTGTGATATAATTTTTGTGATCAGGAAAACTAAGCATATAGTTTTTAATTTGGTGAGCAACATGGGTCTCTATCTTCCACAACATACCCTTAATAGAAGGCAATTCCTTTAAGAAATAAAACATAATATAGATGATCAGGGAACCATACCGGAATTTGTATTTTGACTCTTTTGTTCTTTTTAGGTTATCTATTAATTGTTGCCATAGGAGCTCACATGTAGGTCATAATCCTTCCCTTCTTTTACCATTTGATGAGGTGTATATTACAGTGGCAAAAGCAATGTTTTCTCTATTGTTATAGTATATCTTGTATGCTATGCACATTGTTGCATCCGGGACCCCAAATCTTCAATGTCATTTATTGTTAGGCTTCTTTTATCAAACTTTGCTCCAGTTAGTCTCATCACTTCCTCATTCTTCACTGATTTCAATATAGGCATAGATCTGGAGGAGCATAATCTGTTAACAACCCTGATGGCTTCCTTAGTGATCAAATATGGTTGATCAAGGTAGAAAAAGTCTCCATGGATTCGACTTAGGGCAATCTTGACCCAATCTTCCTCATACCAGAAATTTGGGGAACCCTTCCAAATGTCAAGTTGTTTTGCAGCAACATTGGCAAACTCTGGTTTTAATTGAAAATCATCTCCTAATAGATTGTCATTTCTAAATTGTTCTAGCTTTAGGTGATTGTATTCATCTATCTGAGAATGAATGTAAATCTGGACATCCTCTGTATGAAGTACATTTGCAGGAACATGATAAAATGCACCGTCTTTGTCTGTTTTTGTGGATTTGTATGGGTGCTTTTTGAAT
Source organism: Cunninghamia lanceolata (assembly GCA_027924645.1). Lineage (NCBI taxonomy): Eukaryota > Viridiplantae > Streptophyta > Pinopsida > Cupressales > Cupressaceae > Cunninghamia > Cunninghamia lanceolata. The sequence goes on from BSBN01000197.1 coordinate 2,116,648, forward strand.
TTTGGCCTTGGTCTCTCAACAACATTGATTACTACAAGTGTTGCCATGATAATACCTTCAGAAACTAGGGTTTAACTCACGAAAATGAGGAATACCTGATAATGCGGTAGATAGGGTTTGCACCAATGCTTTGTTGAAAGACTTATGTTCTTCTTTGGCTCTTCAACAATCTTGACTTGATTCAAAATGAGGTCAAAATGATCAAATATTCCCTATATAGTCTTATTACCAACCATGACTACTCTGCATTAATTTCATTCTTTGTTTTGACCTAATCAGCCTTTTATTATACAGAAACATATAATCATTCGACAATCCTCTGCAAAGAGTCCAATTTCTCTAGAATTTTAATTAATCATCATGATATTACTAGATAGGCATATCCATATCATTTTTAGCCATTATACTAAAGATTTCAGCATCTTACGCATTCAGGGGTTTTAAAAAAGTGTGCAGTTGCAACTCCCCCTAAACCAATACTTCCTCCCTTTTAGTTTCTAGAGGATCCATCTGCACCAGGCAAAGGTGTAGATCCTTCCTTTACTTCATTCTCTTCCTTCTTCCTCCATGTCTTGTACATTTCCTTTTTTTGCAGAGCAATATCAACCTTCTTTTGAGGAGTAGAGGACCTTACACACTTTCCCCTACAGAACCTTGTAATGTGTCCTATTTTATTGCAATTATAGTAGGTGGTATTGGACTGCGGAGCATAATCACCTCTTCTTACATTAGATCTACAGTCAGTAGCCTTATGACCATACTTGCTACATGTGTAACAATAACCATAGAAGAACTGAGAGGTCCTAGCATTGTTCTTTTTCATGAAACCATCCCTCATTATTTTGCTTTTGTATCCATTAGCTTTATGATTAACCTTGTTGCAAGCATAATGCTAACCATGAGAGTTTACAACATTGTACCTGGGAGGCCTAAATGAATTCTGATTCATCTTACTTCTACATTCAATAGCCTTGTGACCAAACTTATTACAAGCATAGCAATTACCATTGAAAGCTTGAGGATATCTGGTAGGAGCAGACTTTCTAAAATTCTTCTTCTTGTTGTTCTTTCTTTGTCTCCGAATGGGAGTGAAACCTTCTTCTTTTGTATCTTCAGAGGCAATCTTCTTAGGATTTTTAGTGTAGGATTTTTCTTCCTTTGTTTCAGACTTTCCTTTTGCCTTGAAGTTATCATACAAGTTTGTGGAAGCAGTAACTATAGGACTTTTCCCCTTTTCAAAACCAAGACCAGATTTTTCTTTTGATGGATTTTGAGAATTGATCAATTGATCAAGAATCTCAGAACCTCCTTTCAGTTTTAATCCTTTGTCAATTTTTTCTTTTGCCTTTTCTAGTTCTTTCCTCAAAGTGAAAACTTCTTCCTCAAGTTTTGAACATTCAGCTACTTTCTCATTGAGCTTCATATTTAGGCAATATTCAATCCTTTTGCCTTCTTCAACCATGACTTTCAAATTAGAGATCATATCTTTTGCCTCCTTCAGCTTAATGTCACCTCCTTTATATCCTTCTATTTGAGCTTTCAGTTTGTCAATTTCTTCTTTTGATTCTTTGGCCTTTGTCTTCAGTTTCACAATTGTCTCCTTTGTTTTTTGAAGCATGTCCTCATATTCTTGATTTAGTTCTCTTGCTTCATCCAAATCCTCTAGGGCTGACCAGAGTTCTCCTTCAAGGTCAACATCATCTAGGTTGAGGTCCCAACCTTTAGGTTCCATTACTTCTAGATCTGATTCCGTAATAAATACATCATTATCCATAGCTTCAGTTTCCATGTGTTCAAGTGTAGGATCTACCTCAACTGTTAGGCTTCTCAAAGGTACTTGGCTCTAATACCAATTATTGAACACAAGGAAGTCTTGAGGGGGGGGGGGTGAATCAACAAACACTAAAACTTAAACAGATATTTGTAGATTAAAATTGAATTACTTAGAGAATAGAAAGGAAAGCATGCAACACAAGAACACCAGGATTTTTACGGAAAACCCAAAACAGGGAAAAACCACAGTGAGTGTTAGCTCAAAATATATTATGCTCACTGCAAAAAGTATTACAACTTTGTTTTAGGGATACAACCTAAGGAAGCTACTACTCCCTTAATACAGTTTTTAGGGTCACTCCCAAGGAAGCTACAACTCCCTATAGACTCATTTTTTGATGTAAGAATTACTGAGATAATAATTACATGAACTGTTGTGTGGAAAACATCTGACTTATGCTGATATTGCAATCCTCTTTTCTTGCTCAAATTATGCCATCAAACTGGCTTCACACACTTCATACTTCACATACTAATATGTCTCTCTCCTACATTTCATAAATGACTTTGATCTCCTATAAATACCCTCTGCAATACTTCAAAACATTGATTAGGTCAGTATCACAAATACCTGTAGATGAAATGTGTAATTCTTCAAGGGTCAACTTTAACTCATACAATATGTCAAAAAAACAAGTTGTGGACCATAGCATCTCATAATAGAATTCAAGGAACATTATTACACACCTTTTAATGTCAAAACAATTGATCAGAATCCACTGCACATAATCAAAAGCCAGACTATCAACTCAAACTACACAAATGCTGCTAACTGTTCATCTTCACACCACTGAGAAGAAGCCAAAAACATCATGTGGACTAGTGTTTCAATAATGTACTTTCTTGATAGCATCCATACACCATTCTCCTAAAATATCAAATCATTCTATACATTTGCACAACAAGAAACATGTTGAATTGTTGGAAACAGAGCATTCCGAGCATATTGTAACACATCCAAACTTGAGATATTTCCTTGCAGTACACCAAACCATTTGAAACTCTTAGGAAGGAACTCACACATCATTATACATATGTTCAAAGATCCACACATCCTTATTTATTACTTCCAAAGAAAATCAAAGACTTGACTCAAGTATACTGTAGTCTGGAGGATAGCCATATGCAATTCTTCACTAACTGACTTAAATACCTTATGCAGTACAGGAGATAAGAAAGATTTGCATGCGGTTCAAACCTGAGATACATTAAGGCATGTAGAATCTCCGCACAAGCTCCTATAGCTTATCTATATACTTTCCATCTTTCGCAAGTGCTCAAACATGTGTTTTATCCAGAACTGTCTGTGTTACTTCTATTACTTGAAATCTAACCTTGTGGACCATAAGAACACCTGATACTGTGAGGAAGTATGCATTACACATCTCTAAACATATTCCCAAAACCTCATGGGCACAACTTATTTTCCAAAGGAATGCGGAACATTCCAACAGGTCTCCACCATTGCTTTTTGTTGTCAAGTCACAGTCTGGAACACTGTTATTGATAACATTCTTTGTTGAAGGTGCGACGAGCTGAAATCTTGGATATAGCATGCTGATAGCTAGATAAACTTATCTTCTGAACCGCAAGACTAAATCTTGCACTGCGGAGGAATGCAGACCAAAATGCTATAACTCTGCCTTAGGATATACACTATGAAGGCCTTAATTAAACTTTTGCAACTTTTCTCTAAGTGTGGTACTCCAAATTGATAAGATATCATTGTAGATATATAGAAAACATGTTAGAACAAGTTTACACACCTTCGCAACACATTTAGATATCAGGGAGATTATCATTCTTATACTTGGACAATTTTTCTCCATCTGCTAGGTCTTCGGAACTAACCTCGCTTAAGCATGTTAATTCTATGTCTTCAACTTAGTCAAACCATCTCTCTCAAATCTACCATTATCCATCAGCTTCACCCATCTCTGACCTTATGTTGACACATATAGGGTTGACACAACACATATTGCCAACATCTCCAAGGTAAAATCCCATTTGTCAAACCCTCTAAGACCTTCCAACTATCTTTAATAATCTTCATTTTCCTTTCAATGTCTTTCTCTACTTTCATTTTTGTTTAAAAACTTCTTTTTATATTATGAAAAAATTGCCACTTTGCATAGGTGGCAAAAGCATTTTCAATGTGGAGATTTCACATTTTCCATGGGGATTTCCCCACTACCAAAGGTAATGATCATGTAAATGGTGACTTCATATAGTTTAGTTCTATGTGTGAATTAGTTCCATAACATGAGTTCCTCTTGTATTTCTTCTTGTGTTCCATTTAATTTAGATTAGCAATCAATGTTTCAATTTTTCTATTTCTCAACAAGCCTTCTCATAGAAAATAGAAAAATCAAGTCATTTACAAGTGTGCAAGGATTATCAAATAGACAACCCATACTCTACTAAAATTTTCCCTATAAATAATTTAGCTAGTCTAACCAAGACAATCATAACCAATGTCATTCCCTAGCAATCAAGTTCCCCATTCTATTTGTCCATACCTTGGAGATTCACCCTTGATGAGTTATTCACAAGGAGGAAGGCATAAGGAAGGGATATGGGAGCTAAGAACAACACACAACAAACACCAAATCTACTTCACATCTTCAACATTTGGCTCTAGGTGAAAATTTTCTTGTATTTCGTTTTCATTATAAATTAGGTTTTTCATTTTGTGTAGAATTTTTGTGTTAAATTAGTGTAAAAAATTATCTTGCTTTGGTAGGACAATATTGATTTGTTTTTTGTAGGTTTTTATATGTAAAGTTATATTTTATGTTTATTTATGAAAAAATCAAATTTCTTCCTTTATATTAGATTGTTTTGTTTAAGTTATACTTTCCAAGCTAGTGTCATAGCTAAACATTAAAATTCTAAAGAATCTAGCAGTTTGGGCTTGTTCAATTCAAGATCCAATCCCTATACTTCCTTCCCTTGCATACAACCTATCTAAATTAGGTAGATCCCTTTTACAATTGTCAATAATTCTATTATTTTAACATAAAGAGATCTTCATATTATCCAACATTTAAAATTATTATCCCAAATTCCCTAGAGGACTTCTCCCATAGGACCTTTTTTATGAACCTCTAGAGACATCTTAGAGGGAAATTCTTCTAGATGGGTACTATGTACATGTAAAAGTGAACATAAAAGAACTTGATAAACTAATTTAACCTACTCTACTCACAACTACAAGCAACCTCTAGTTAAAGCATAGAATTTTGTTAAATCTAATGAAATCTATACAAAGTCCTCACTAGGACCAACTCTTGTTGCACACATGTGAGTGTGGTTGTGCTCAAGATTGTTGTTGTTGAGTTGGATGAATTCTAAATGCTCATAGTAGTAGAGTAACATTGCATTCAAGTTAGTTATGATTTTAGCTTGGGTGAAGGTCATTTTATAGATTTTTGGATTGGATGATCAAGGGCTAGGATTGATTTGAAGGATCAAGGTTTGAGGATGATTGAAAGGATTGGGTTGATGAGAAGCCTTTAAGTGGCACAGTCGAATAGGTGCACATGATGGGTTTAGGATTCAAGGGAAATCAACAGTTGAGGATTTCCTTGAAAGAAGTGGGTGGTGGGGATCAAAAGGGTACCATGGAGGTATGGGCAAATCTTTGACCCATGCCTATGTACAAATTGAAGGAATCATGTACACATTTGAAGCTTGTGCAAGATTTGAATGGATTGATCATGCTTAGAATTGTGCAAGTGGATGATTAGTTGCCTAATTGATTATTAGCCAACTAATGGAAAGTGGATATTTAATAAGGAATTAAATAAATAGGATACATTTATTTAATTTTTGGGATGTAATGAAATGGACTTAGATAAATAAATATTTGAAGTTATTTACTTAAGGTTGGACTATAGATGAAGGATTAATTAATTAAATAAATATCTTTGATTTATTTAATTAATGTTTAGGTGAATAGTGATGAGTATGGCATGAATAGTGATTTTTTTTGGGTTCCGTGAACACTTTTGACCGGAGCTTAGTGAGCCCACAACACGGGGGACCTCATCCCAAAGCAAATCCCAAGCATGAACACTATGGGATTTGAACTTTGGTGGCCGCCACTATAACCAAGTGACTTAACCACCCAACCATGCCCTTAACAGCCTGACATAAATAGTGATTTTATTATTTAAATAATAAAAAAATATTAATTAGTTTTGGAAGGAAAATGGAGATAATTAATCAAATAAATAAGATTTATTCAATTAATTATAGTAGAAATGATGAGTGATGGGATTATGATTAAAATGGCAATGAGGCAATTTCAAGTGTCTACATGTACAAGGAGAATCTTCAATAGATGCAAATTTTAGATAATTTAAACAACTTATTTAGGTTATCTGAATTTTTTTGTATTGTGTTTCTTGTAAAAAATCTTTATTTTAAAATTTTAGAGAATATAAAATTTTAAAGAATATTTAAGTTTCAAAAAATAGATTAGATCTATTTTATTATTTATTTTATTGCAATTAGATAATATTTAACATTTATATATGCAATAATTATAAGTATTATTTAATTAGTCCTATTCCTTCAAACAAAACAAATACCCAAAAACATTTAGAAAACATTAAAATATAGAAACAATACAAATTAGATAACAACAAATACATTACCCATCAAACATAACAAGAACATTCTGAACACTAATTACACGGTTGCATCATTATAATGTAACATTTAAAAAAAAAAAATTAAAATTATAATATTGTTAACCATTGTCCAATAGATGTGCAATCTAAAATTAATGGATAGTATTCACAATATTTAAATGGGATAGTAAACCATAATCCTTTGAAATAATTGATTTTGTTGTGTACGTCTATTAAATATTTTGTATTTGTAAGTTTTTATTTTGTAAAATATTTATTATATTAATATTTTTTTCATGATAATGAATTTTCAAAATTGTTATAACCAATTAATATTTAAGTGTAGGTAGATTAATGTTAGTCTATGTAATTTTTAATAAGGATTTATAAATAGGTATTTTTATTTACTATTTATTATTTTGAAAGGTTAAAAAGATATAAAATGTAGTGAAAAGTGTATACCTTGAATTTTTATTATTTATTTTATATTTTATTTTATGTCTTAAGTATTTGTCTTACTATATAATTTGATTGATTTGATTTACTTATTGACCCCAAACTCAATTTGAAAATTAGTCTCAATTACAAATTTAAATGTATTTTGCCTCCAAGCCAGTCAACTTAATGTTTTTGTTACCAATTGACATGTATATCAAAAAATTAAATGATACACCTAGGATTTGTGAAAAGGACATCACCTGTAGGTAATTTGGATGATCAAACATAATCATCCATCATGCACCAAAATACTCAAAATCACTAAACACCCTTTTGTAGCTCTGTCTTTAAATTAGTCCTACTAGTTAAACATCAATTCTTACATCAACAATATCAAAACCATAGTTCCTATGCACTTGGTTTAAAACACTTGCATTTATTGTACTTCATCCATTACATCAAGTAGCAAGCATTCATTACATTACTGCACCACATCATTATCATCTACTTACACATTTGTTGCATACAGTGCTTAGTGTATCTTCCAATTTATAAAAAAATAGTGAATCATTAAACATCATGGCTTGACTCTAATCGAGGTCATCTCAAGGATTCCATATTGCCATAGAAAATTCTAATGGTGCTTGTCAACACCATTAAGACTCTAAAATTATACATCAAGAAAACAATTTATGTGGGTTGTGTAAGCACCCAAAAACTTATCCTTGAGCCAACATGGCTTGTCTAATGATGACAGAAAACTCCAAAATTCTAATATGGCACATGCAAACAAAGATACGGAAACTAGTGTGTGTGTCCAAGGTAAAATTAGATTTGTCAAACCCTCTAAGACCTTCCAACTATCTTTAATAACCTTCATTTTTCTTTTAATGTCTTCGTCTACTTTCATTTTTGCTCAAAAATTTCTTTTTATATTATGAGAAAATTGCCACTTTGCATAGGTGGCAAAAGTATTTTCATTGTGGCGATTTCACATTTTCCATGGGGATTTCCACACTACCAAAGGTAATGATCATGTAACTAGTGACTTCATCTAGTTTAGTTCCATGTGTGAATTAGTTCCATAACATGAGTTCCTCTTGTATTTCCACTTGTGTTCCATTTAATTTAGATTAGTAATCAATGTTTCTATTTCCCAACAAGCCTTCTCATACAAAATAGAAAAATTAAGTCATTTAAAAGTGTGCAAGGATTATCAAATAGACAACCCATACTCTACTAAAATTTTGCCTATAAATAATTTAGCTAGTCTAACCAAGACAATCATAACCAATGCCATTTCCTAGTATTCAAGTTCCGCATTCTATTTGTCCATACCTTGGAGATACACCCTTGACGAGTTATTCACAAGGAGGAAGGCATAAAGAAGGGATATGGAAGCAAAGAACAACACACAACCAACACCAAATCTACTTCGCATCTTCAACATTTGGCTCTAGGTGTAAATAATCTTGTATTTTGTTTTCATTACAAATTAGGTTTTTTTTTCATTTAGTGTAGAATTTTTGTGTTAAAGTAGTGTAAATAATCTTGCTTTGGTAGGACAATATTGATTTGTTTTTTGTAGGTTTTTATATGTAAAGTTAGATTTTTTATTTATTTTTGAAAAAGTCAAATTGCTTCCTTTATATTAGATTGTTTTGTTTAAGTTATACTTTACAAGCTAGTGTCATAGATAAACTTTAAAATCCTAAAGAATCTAGAGGTCTGGGCTCATTCAATTCAAGATCCAAATCCCATATTCCCTTCCCTTGCATACAACCTATCTAAATTAGATAGATTCCTTTTACAATTGTCAATAATTGTGTTGTTTTAACACAAAGGGATCTTCATATTATCCAACATTAAAAATTATTATCCCAAATTCCCTAAAGGATTTCCCCCATAGGACCTTTTTGATGAACCTCTAGAGACATCTTAGAGGGAAATTCTTCTAGATGGGTACTATGTACATGTAGAAGTGAACATAAAAGAACAAGGTAAACTAATTTAATCTACTCTACTCACAACTACAAGCAAACTCTAGTTAAAGCATAAGATTTTGTAAAAACTAATGAAAATTATGTGAAGTCCTCACCAAGACCAACTCTTGTTGCACACGTGAGTGTGGTTGTGCTCAAGATTGTTACATTGTTGAGTTCGATGGATTTGAAGTGCTCACAGTAGTAGAGTAACATTGCATTCAAGTGAGTTATGATTTTAGCTTGGGTGAAGGTCAATTTATAGATTTTTGGATAGGATGATCAAGGACTAGGATTGATTTGAAGGATCAAGGTTTGAGGATGATTGAGAGGATTGGGTCGATGAGAAGCCTCTAAGTGGCACCATGGAATATGTGCATATGGACGGATCCAAGATTCAAGGGAAGTCAATGGTTGAGGATTTCCTTGAAAGAAGTGGATGGTGGGGATAAAAAGGTACCATAGATGTATGGGCAAATCTTTGACCCATGCCTATGTACAAATTGAAGGATTCATATACACATTTGAAGGTTGTGCAAGATTTGAATGGATTGACCATGCTTAGAATTGTGCAAGTGGGTGATTAGTTGCCTAATTGATTATTAGCAAACTAATGGAAAGTGGATATTTAATAAGGAATTAAATAAATAGGATACATTTATTTAATTTTTGGGATGGAATGAAATAGACTTAGGTAAATAAATATTTGAGTTTATTTATTTAAGGTTGGACTATAGATGAAGGATTTTAAATTAAGTATATAAATATCTTTAATTTATTTAATTAATGTTTAGGTGAACAGTGATGAATATGGCATGAATAGTTATTTTATTAATTAACTATTAAAAAAATATTTAATTAGTTTTGGAAGGAAAATGGAGATAATTAATCAAATAAATAATATTTATTCAATTAATTATACTAGAAATGATGTGTGATGGGATTATGATTAAAATGGTGATGAGGCAATTTCAAGTGTCTATATGTACAAGGAAAATCTTCAATATAAGCAAGTTTTAGATTATTTAAACAACTTATTTAAGTTATTTGATTTTTTTTTGTATTGTGTTTCTTTTAAAAAATCTCTATTTTAAGATTCTATGGAATATAAGATTTTTTTTATAATAAAACTGGTTTTTGGTACCAGAAACCATTCAAAATAAGCATGACCAAGTCGTATCTTGCAGTTTCTTGCATAATAAAACTACCCAGAAAACCCTCATTACATAAAGTCCTTATCAAAGACTACCTAGAAACATATACATTGGGGGGGGCAAATTACCTCAGCCCAACCCTTCACCATCTATACAGTAATCATCAGAAGGATAGGAAACAAAAAACTTATGCAAAAACTAAGTTGAATCTTTACCAAACAGGTCCATTACATCGGCATCTTAGTCATAGGCACAGGTGTATTTTGGCCACTCACTTTCCTCCACAGACACCCCAATGTTTTCAGCAATTCCAACCACCAGCTTCCTTGTTTCCATCTCCCTGACCATAATATCATGAAGGTAGCTCATTACCAATTCTGAATCTGCTGACCCCTGGCAAGAGGCCTCAATCAAATTCTCATGGATGAGGATAGAGGAGGCCACAATCTGTCTTAAACTAAAATGACTGTCTCATAACATGCGAGGAAAGCCTCTAACACATGCCTCCCTGTCAGGTCATCATACGTAAGACAAGTTATCATTAAATTTTATGGTTCAGATCGCCATGCTAGCCGCTTATCAGGTGTACGGAATATAAGATTTTAGGGAATATTTAGGTTTTCAAAAAAAGAAGTGATTAGATTAGATCTATTTTATTATTCATTTTATTGCAATCAGATAATATTTAACATTTATATTTGCAATAATTATAAGCATTATTTAATTAGTCATATTCCTTAAACAAAAACAAATACCCAAAAACATTTAGAAAACACTAAAATATAGAAACAATACAAATTAGATAAGAACAAACACATTACCCATCAAGCACAACAAGAACATTCCCAACAAAAACCTTGCAAACACATCTAACCAACCTTTCGAACATCCATACATTCATAAGCCCTTGTGTGAAACCCTCATATTTTTCTTACTTTGACAACCAAAGGTAGAGTGGGCACATTTGAACATTGACATAGGATTGAGGTGGTTAGTGTTATCTTCCACTCTAATCCCTCTTCTCATCATTGTTCAACTTTTTGTTAAATGAATAGGTTAGTATTAGTAGATGACTACAAGTCTAGAGGGTACTTGCCAAGTCTAGGTGAAGGTGTATGCAACTTGCCCTCAACTTACCTCTCAATATTGATCAAGTACACTCATTTCTTTAGTGAATTACATTAAGGCATTCTAGTCAATAGTCTACCTCAAATCCATCCAAACTAATAATAGATTCCATCTCATCCACTACTTGGTGGCTTGACTTGGTAGGACCCTAAGAAATCATGTGTGTTGATCTTCTGCACATGCATACTTATTTGGTGAACCTAAAATGAAGAGCTTCAAATGTTTATATTCCTTTCACCTTTTTCCCCCTTTCTTTCTTTCCACCTTCTCTCTTTCCATTTGTTCAATGGTGCTTATCACCCCACATAATGTGTTTGTTGCATATGTTGTCATTGATGTCAAAGGAGTGGATGTCAAAAGTGTAGTGATTAGAGGTATTGTGATGTGGAAGGCATATTAGTGCATATGTTGATGATCAATGTCGAAATATTGTCAAAATGTTTTGATTAATGTCATGCATTGATAATATGAAGTCATTGTTACACAAAGTGTCTCTTGATGAAAAGCATTGCATTGGATATGAAGGAAATTATCTAAGTGATCAAAATTGTCAGACGCACAGGGAATTGTACTACAGAAGTTCAGGAAAATGTACAACATTCCTCCGCATATGAAGACATGAGCCTACAGATTGGAAGTTAGCTAGAAATAGCTATAAGGTATGTGTGGTTCATATTTGAGAGCATAAGAACTACCACAAAGCTTTCCAAGAGTTAGCAGAGTCAAGACAATGGTGATACAGTGTTGTTTCAGTCTCAAAGGTACATAAGAATGCTCCACATTTCTTTGCACTTGAAGATATGACCTTGTGGCTTGGAGGATAGCTTGATATATATAAGAGGTATGCATGATCCAAGTTTCAGAGCATAAAAGTTATCGCAATATTTTCCAAAGTTAGCTAAGTAAGAACAAGTCATGTTACTGTATAAGGTTATCAGAGGTAGAACAAAAATCCACTGCATTTCACTGCACTTTGATGTTTGGATTTTTTGTTTGGAAGATAAGTTCAAATGGTCAGTATGAATGCTCAATTCAGGTTTCAACTATTTTTTTATCATCGCAATTATGTTTTTCAATGCTCTATGTCAATTTAGGGTGACTATACTGTGTAAGGGTTACGACATCTTTGTTTGATTGCTTGTGTCAACAAGAAAAAGCATAAACCAGAAAGAGGAGTGTATGAGAAGGCTTTACAGGTCATATAATGGTAGTGGCTTGATCCACATAATGATATATCTCTTCTCCGATACCACATATGGTCTGGAGCTAATGTATGAAAGGATAAGTGTTTGCAGTGTTGACATGGTGTGTTTGAATGTGTGCGCTATGTGTTTGGAAGTATGCACCAGCATAGAGATGTGTGCAAAGGTAAATTGGACCTCCTGGTGTGAACCGCATTATGAGTTTTCACTCCCACATTACCACGTATGATTTAGGAGCCGACAAGCAAGGCCATTACATGTTTCATGTTACACGTTTCTTTAAGGCTAACAAAGATGATGTTTTGAATGCTTGCGGAGCATATAAATGTAAGTTCAAGATTGTTGCAAGATGTGTGTGTGTGTGTGTGTGTGAGAGAGAGAGCATGTGTGAAATAGGTGAATGAACTAGAAATGAAGAAGTAACTCTGGAGGCTATGATGCATGATTCATAACTGAGTCGGTAGTGTGTTGTGGAAGTGTTTTTGAGTAGAGATGATAGAGCAGAGGTGTTGAGGTTGTCTAAATAAGTCAATATCAAAGAGTTAAAGGAGATGATGTTGTAGAGGTGATTGAACCATTAGAATCAGTCAAGTGTTTTGGTACAGAGGTTGGTGCATCATCTTGTAAGTTTGTAGTGCACTTTAGGGAGTTGGTGCTTCCTTTGGGTTGGACCCCATAAAACTTTGTATCAAGGAGTTAGAGATTCCTTTGGGTTGGTACCCATAAAATTTATTGTAAATCTATTTTTATTTGTGAGGCTAGATTTGGATAGTAGATCCAAGCATCTTGCTCACCATGGTTTTTCCCATCTTGGGTTTCCACATAAATCTAGTGTCATGTGTGTATGTGTTGTTATGATTCATTTGGTTTAATTGTTTAGTTTGGATTGAATGCTTTTAAAAGGAAAGAATTTGATTAAGTACTAATTCATCCCCCTCTCAGTACTTCTGTGTGTTCAACAATTGGTATCAAAGATAGGTTCCTCAGTGCAACTTAAAAGATGAAGGTAGATCTTGGATTTGAACACATGGTTTAGGAAGGGTCCTCTTCTAACAAAGCAACTCTATTTGATGGAACTAACTATGCCTTCTGGAGTGTAAGAATGAAATCCTATCTTATTTCTCTAGGGTATGATGTTTGGAGAGCTGCAATGGATACTTATACTAATCCTACTTATCATCCTCTTACAAATCCAGCTAAAAAGAAGGTCTGTGAAAATAATACTAAAGCTAAGAATGCTATCTTAAGTGGTCCAACCAAATCAGAGTTTGTCAAGGTAATGCAGTGCAAGACAGCCAAGGACATATGGGATAAACTCAAAAATCTCTATGAAGGAAATGACAAAGTAAAGTAAGCAAAATTACAAACTTACAAAAGAATTTTTGAGAATCTGAGAATGAAAGAAGAGGAAAGCATTGTTGACTATTTACTCTGAGTGGATGAAGTTTTCAATGGAATTAGAGGGCTAGACAAATAAGTAAAGGACTCAGTGGTTGTGAATAAAGTTTTGAGATCTCTCCCACACAGATTTGATTCAAAAGTTTCAGCTATTGAAGAAGCCAAAGATCTTAACACATTTACCATGGATGATCTGTTTGGGTCCCTCACTACCTATGAAATGAGAAATGAAGTCAAAGATACATCCAAAAGGGAAGCTACTTTCAAAGATACAAAGAAAGAAGGAACATCTGCTCCACACAGTGAGTCTGAGGAAGAAGAAGCAAACTTTGTGAGAAAGTTAAAGAAGGGTTTAGGCAAGTGTAAAGGTAAGCTACCTTTCAAATGTTTTAAATGTGGAAAGATTGGTCATTATTCATCTAAATGTCCTTTTGGAGAAAATGAAAATAGCAACAAGGGTTTCAAAAGGAACCTCCTTTCCAAAGAAGACTACAGTTCTTTGGAAGAAGCAAATCACTACTCATCAGATGATGAAAGAGAAGAATCCTTATTCATGACTATGAAAGTCTTTGACTTTTCTAAAAAGACTATTGAAGATGAATAATGTGAAGTTGATTTTGAAGGTGAACTTATTTCTACTCTTGAAGACTTGGAATGTGTAAGGAAAGAGAACAAAGAACAAAAGACCCACATTGAAGCCAAGACAAATGAATGCTCAAAACTTGAGGAAGAAATCTTTTCACTCAGAAAAGAATTGGAGAAAGTATATGGTCATCTGGATAAAAATATCTACTCTGGAGAAAGGCCTGGAAATCTGGATGACACTGAAAAGGCAGATCTCAATAGTCATGTCTCAAGAAAGAAGATATGGAAGACCCTTCCATGCAAGGCAGATCTTCATAAATAAGTTCAATCATGCCATTTTTTGTTATTGTTTTATCTACAATAAATATGGTCATAAGGCTATGGAGTGCAAATCTAGAATGAATAGAAGAAATTTTGTAAGTAGGAACCTCTCACTTCACTAGTAGATGTTAATGTCATATGTCATATCTGCAACAATTTTGGACACATAGCAAGATATTACAGAAGTGAATTAGCAAGGTCAGGAACTCGGATGGAAGACAAGCGAGACAAGGAGACTAATACATCTAAGAGACAACAAATAAATGAAGAAGTGGAAAATTCAATGATTGTTTGAACAACATTTCATGCCCAAGGACAAACAAACCCCTAGGTGATAGACAATGGATGTTCAAGACACATGACAGGTGATAAAAGAAATTTCATCAATCTTGTAAAGTGGAATGGCGGATCAGTCAAGTTCGGAGATAATACATCTACAAAAAATTATGGAAAAGGCACCATAAGTATTGATGGAAGATCTAAAACAGAGGATGTCCTCTATGTAGAAGGTCTTAAGCACAATATTCTCAATGTAAGTCAGATGTGCAGCAAAGGATACAACCTCATATTTCATGCACAAGGATGTGAAATCAAAAGAGAAAATACTGGTAAATTAGTGGCAGAGGGTTCTAGGATAGAAAATAACTTGTACAACCTACATGGTGTTAATGGAAGAAATTGTCTTCTAGGATAGACAAATGAATGCTAGTTATGGCACAAAAGGATGGGACACACCAATTTTGACAATCTTGTGAAAATTAGATCCATACAAGCAGTAAGAGACATGCCAAAGATTACCAAGCATACAAGCACCTTGTATAAAGAATGTCAGATTGGGAAGCATACAAGGACAAGGTTCAAGACCAAGGAGTATTCTTCTACAAATCCATTGGAACTGATTCATATTGACCTATGTGGTCCTACCAAAACAAGGAGTCTCCAAGGTGAGAGGTGTTTTATGTTGCTTATTGATGATTACTCTAGGATGACATGGGTTACATTTTTTAAAGAGAAATCAGAATCTTTTAGTAGGTTTAAGATTTTCAAGTCTATGGTTGAAAATAAAATAAATTCTAGAATGAAGTGCTTAAGTTCTGATAGAGGTGGTGACTTCACATCAAATGAGTTTGAGGAATACTGTGAAGAACATGGAATAAGGAGGCACCTATCCGTTGCAAGAACTCCTTAGCAAAATGGAGTAGTGGAAAGAAAGAATAGAACAGTCTAGAAGATGGCAAGAACAATGTTGAATGAAGCCAAGCTGCCTGATGTATATTGAAAAGAAGCAGTCCATACTGTTGTCTATATTCTTAATAGAGGACAACTAAGAGCAAACATCAATAAGACACCATATGAGCTATGGAAAGGAATACCTGCTTATGTCAAGTATTTCAGAATTTTTGGAAGCAAATGCTATATCAGAAGAGATGAAGAAAGTTTGGGAAAGATTGACTCAAGATCTGATGAAGGAATTTTTCTTGGGTACTCAACTAGAAGCAAAGGTTATAGATGCTACAATAAAAGACTGAGGAAGATAGTTGAGGGTGCAAATGTTAGGGTTGATGAAGAGTCACATCCATTCACACATGAGCAAGAAGACTATTGTTCAGATGAATTTGCTTGCATAGAAGAAGAGGAAGAAGTTGAAGAAAAAGAAACACAAGAGAAGGCCACCAAGACTCTTGCTAAGTATGTTTAGAAGAACCACTCAAAAGATTAGATAATTGGAGACAAGAATGAAGGAGTACAGACTAGAAGAAGATTTGTAAGGACAAATGAATAGGTAAACTTCTCTTTGCTATCTAAGATGGAACCTAAAACCTTTACTGATCCCAACAAGGATGAAGGATGGATCCAGGCAATGGAAGAAAAACTAAATTAGATAGAGAAAAATTAGACTTGGGAATTGGTGCCAAGACCTACAGACAAAAATGTGATAGGTCAAAATGGGTGCTCAGAAATAAATTGAATGAAGATGGAGAGGTGGTTAGAAACAAAGCAAGGTTGGTCTGCAAGGATTATTCAAGAGTGGAAGGAATTGACTTTGAGGAGACATTTTCTCTTGTGGCAAGAATGGAAGCAATCAGGATGTTTGTTGCATTTGCAGCTCACAAGGACTTCAAGGTATATCAAATGGATGTCAAATTTGCTTTCTTGAATGTTGACTTAGAAGAAGTTTACATAGAGCAGCCTGAAGGATTCCAGCTATCAGAAGATCAAAATATGGTATGCAGACTTAAGAAGGCTTTATATGGTCTCAAACAAGCCCCTAGGGCTTGGTATGCAAGGTTGGATAAATATTTACTCTAAAAGGACTTCAAGAAAGGTATGACATATAGTAATCTATATATCAAATTTGAGAATGAGCAAATATTAATAATAGTGGTATATTTTGATGATATTATCTTTGGTGGCAATGATGAAATGTGTAAGAAGTTTGTAGAGGAGATGCAGAAGGAATTTGAAATGTCTATGATAGGTGAGCTTTCATTCTTTCTTGGACTTCAAATCACACAATTAGATGAAGGTATCTTTATTTCACAAGCAAAGTATGTCAAGGAGATGTTGAAAAAGTTTGGTATGGAAGATTGCAAACTAGTGAGTACTCTTATGGTAACAAGTTTCCATTTAAGTAAAGATGATGAGTCACCATAGGCTGATCAGACTCTATATAGGTCTATGATTGGGGGCCTATTGTACTTAATAGCATCAAGGCCTGACATTATGTAAGTTGTTTGTATGGTTGCAATGTTTCAAGATGATCCAAAAGAAACACATGTGAAGGCAGTCAAAAGAATTTTTAGATATTTGAAGAGCTCTTAGGATTATGGATTATGGTATAAAAAAGGTAATGACCTGGTAGAATTAATGATAGGAGAAGTACCAGTGGTGGAGCTTTCTTTCTAAGAGACAGATTAGTCTCATGGTTTAGTAAAAAATAGGATTCAATTTCTTTATCAACAACAGGAGTAGAGTATATAGCTACAGTATCATGTTGCACTCAAGTGTTGTGAATGAAACAAACATTGAAGGATATCAAGGTAATGTATGATGAGCCCATTACTATCCTATGTGACAATACAAGTGCTATCAATATCTCAAAGAATCCATTGTTGCACTCTAGAACCAAGCACATATCCATCAAGTATAACTTTTTAAGAGAAAATGTTGCAAATCAAGAGGTAAAATTGGAGTATGTACCCACAAAGGATCAGATTGCAGACATCTTTACAAAACCTCTTCTTAAGGACAGTTTTGAATATCTTCAATAGTAGTTAGGGATTGTTGCCCCTCCTTCTAACTAGATGCAGAGATGATGCATCTGTCTGGGGGGAGAAGTTCAAGGTACATTTATTATCCCTAGATTGATGGTGGTTACCTCTCAGGGGGAGTAGGTAGATAAGAAACTGTGGAGGATGACAAGGATTGTATAGATATGGGGAGCTTGTATGTTTTTCTGGTACAGAGGAAGACCACTGACCCTTTTCCCTTGATGTCAAAGGGGGAGAAAAATTTGTATATTAGATTAGTGTTGCCATCAATGACAAAGGGGGGGATTATTGCATATGTTGTCAATGATGTCAAAGGAGTGGATGTCAAAAGTGTAGTGATTAGAGGTATTGTGATGTGAAAGGCATATTGTTACATATGTTGATGATCAGAGGAGCAGTGATGATGAAGAGGTGAAGGTTGTAAAAATAATTTGATTAATGTCATGCATTGATAATATGAAGTCATTGTTACACAAAGTGTCTCTTGATGAAAAACATTGCATTGGATATGAAGGAAATTGTCTAAGTGATCAAAATTGTCAGAGGCACAGGGAATTGTATTGCATAAGTTTAGGAAATTGTACCACATTCCTCCGTAGATGAAGACATGAGCATGCAAATTGGAAGTTATCTAGAAATAGCCATAAGGTATGTGTGGTTCAGATTTGAGAGCATAAGAACTACCACAATTCTTTCCAAGAGTTAGCAGAGTGAAGATAATGGTGATATAGTGTTGTTGCAGTCTCAAAGGTATAGAAGAATGCTCCGCATTTCTCCGCACTTGAAGATATGACCTTGCATCTTGGATGATAGCTTGATATAGATAATAGGTATGCATGATCCAAGTTTCAGAGCATAAAAGTTACCACAATGTTTTATAGTCATCTGAGTAAGAACAAGTCATGTTACTATATAAGGTTATCAGAGGTGGAACAGAAAGCCATCACATTTTACTGCACTTTGATGTTTGGCTTTGTTGTTTGGAAGATAAGTTAAGATGGTCAATATGAATGCTCAGTTCAAGTTTCAAGTGTTTTCGATCACCGCAAGTATGTTTTTCAATGTTCTATGTCAAGATAGGGTGACTATACTGTGTAAGGGTTATAACATCTTTGTTTGATTGCTTGCATCAACAAGAAGAAGCATAAACTAGAAAGAGGAGTGTATGAGAAGGCTTTACATGTCATATAGTGGTAATGGCTTGATCCACATGTTGATAGCTCTCTTCTTCGGTACCGTATAGGGTCTGGAGCTAATGTATGAAAGGATAAGTGTTTGCAATGCTGACATGGTGTGTTAGAATGTGTGCACTATTGTTTGGAAGTGTGCACCAGCATAGAGATGTGTACAAAGGTAAATTGGACCTCTTGGTGTGAACCACACTATGAGTTTTCACTCCTACATTACCGCAGATGATTTGGGAGCTAACAAGCAAGGTCGCTACACATTTCATGTTACACATTTCTTTAAGGCGAACAAAGATGATGTTTTGAATGCTTGTGGAGCATATAACTGTAAGCTCAATATTGTTGCAAGATGTGTGTGTGAGAGTGTGTGAGAGCATGTGCGAAATAGGTGAATGATCTAGAAATGAAGAAGTAACTCTAGAGGCTATGATTAATGATTCATAACCGAGTCAGTAGTGTGTTGTGGAAGTTTTTTTGAGCAGAGATGATAGAGAAGAGGTGTTGAGGTTATTTGAATTATAAGTCAATATCAAAGATTTAAAGGAGATGATGTTTCAAAGCTGATTGAACCATCAAAATCAGTCAAGTGTTTTGGTACAAAGGTTGGTGCCTCATCTTGCAAGTGTTGTAAGTGTTGTAGCACTTTATGGAGTTGGTTCTTCCTTTGGGTTGGAGCCCATAAAACTTTGTTTTAGGGAGTTGGTGCTTCCTTTGGGTTGGAGCCCATAAAAATTTGTATCAGGGAGCTAGAGCTTCCTTTGGGTTGGTGCCCATAAAATTTATTTTAAATCTATTTTTATTTGTGAGGCTAGATTTGGATAGTAGATCCAAGCAGCTTGCTCACCATGGTTTTTCCCATCTTGGGTTTCCATGTAAATCTGGTGTCATGTGTGTATGTGTTGTTATGATTCATTTGGTTTAATTGTTCAGTTTGGATTGAATGCTTTTAAAAGGAAAGAATTTGATTAAGTATTGATCCACCCCTCCCTCTCAGTACTTTTGTGTGTTTAACAATGTCTAGATATAAGAGAAATGATATGTGGATGACTCTTCCACTTAGGGATCTTGATGTTCCCATTATTAAAGATTGGGACGAAATGTATGAAAAACCTTTTTGAACCTCTAGGGGCATTGTCCACACCTATTTTGTTACCAACCCCATGTGAAAAAGGGATAATGAGGAGGTCAACGTGTCCACTAAGATACACCACCCTACATCTCCCATTAGCCAAAATATTCTAATGACCTAGCACAACATTGTTCAATAACATGGTAAACAAATATAATGAAAATAAAACATTAAGTGTTTAAAACCTATTTATCCAATTAATTATTCATATACTTATCTAATATTATGGAATGGAGTAAAATATAAAAATAAGTAAACAAATAAACACAAAACATCAAAATTACATGGAGAAACCCTTTCTAACAAATCTCCAACACAAAAGAGACCATTCAAGCATGTCTTAACTAATAACAATGCGTTACAATAATGCAATCCACTTCAATCTTCTTCTCACAACATAATAGTACTCGTTAGGAGGCTAGGTAAGATTATGAGGGTAAAATGCTACATGCACATAAAAGTGTTCTTGTTTTTATCACTAAAATATAACATATTGTTTAGTGTGCGCTCCCTATTTTTTTTTGCATTTAGTATTTTTCAAAATTGGTTGGTAGAAATGTAGCTAAGAGTGAGTACTACAAGTTGTGTATTTTTTATATTTTTATTGAATATACATATTTTTTATGATTCTTCAAAGTGTTTGCATCTTGAAAACTACATCACTAAGTGTGCATGTCACATAACTTGCAAAAAAATCATCAAAAAACATGCATGTCCATAACTCCAAGAGTTGGCCATAGGTTGGGGCTTCCACCTAAAGATTTGGAAACCAACCACATTTCCATTAACCTAGAACAACTTGCTCATGGTTATGAAGCAACAACTCCAAATTCCAAACAATATTTTCTCAAAAAAATAACAAATTATGGTAGTGTATACCTAAGGGAAACCCTCTTTATGCGATTGGAATTTTTAAACAACAGGTTCAGGATACTACTTCTATGCAATTATTTTTCCTTGGATTGGATAGTAATAAGCAAGTAGATGCAACCCTCCTTGAAATGTTATACAATATCCATTATGTTCAACCACCTATTCAATATAGATTTGTTGAGAATGTTGTAGAATCCATGTATAAACATTTTTTAATGATTAAAGGAGGTTCCACTAAGACCTTTAGTTAATAACATACTTGTGCTATTTATTTCTAATGTGGTTGAATGGAATGTTTCTAGGCAACGAGCTTTAGAATTATCCCTATTTGAATGATCAGGCAAGAAGTTTGGTTCAATTATATGAGTGGACCCCTAAGATAAGGATGTATGATAATCGAAGGAACTTCAATCATTTTGTGGACTACTTTTTGGCTCCAATTTATAATGCAATCACAAATAATCCAATTCCTAGATTTCCTAAGGCTTGTAGAAAATGCATTCATCTAAGAGCAAAAATACAATTGGTTGACTAGTACTTCATGGAGGAATATATTGTGATAAGACTTTATGGATCAAGAGTAGAGCCCCACAAACTTCCAATACATGTGACAAAGATGGTTTTTGCATTAGAATATATATGACAAATGGAAAGTACAAATCAACTATACTTTGCTAGTTAGAAGAAAAAGACCCTATTTCCTTACCTTTTTCATGTGGAGGGTTCACATTCAAGAGAAAAAGATTCACTATGGCACATGAAATTTTACAAACTTTTAGATTTGATCTTGACTCTCACTGGTAGTATGACCCATGTGATGTGATTAAAGAAAGGCTTATGACCAATAAAGATAAGAGAAGAAGACCAACCAAAGACAACATTTGCATTAGAATTTGGGTCTTACATGTACACGATGATGCCTTTTGGTTTAAAGAATGCACTTGTGGTATTCAATAGGATAATGGTGAATGCTTTCAAGGACTTTTGTTCATGACTTCCTAGAAGTATACATTGATGATTGGATAGCGTATGGCCTGGTGAAGGACCATGCACAAGTATTAAGGACAATGTTAAATAGATGCAGAAGCATGCAAATATCCTTGAACTTAAAGAAGTGTATGTTTGTAGTACCTTTTGGTACCCTACTAGGGCATATCATCTGCAAGGAAGGTCTAATGGTTGACCCATTGAAAGTAACATTGATAATGACCTTACCACCACCAAAGTCAGTACCAAAGGTAAAAACCTTCCTGGGCTATACAAGGTATCGCCGCAAGTTCATAAGAAGATATGCGGCAATTGCAACACCTTTGGAAGAACTTTTGAAAAATAAAACCGAAAAGAACATTGAATGGAATGAAGAATATCATAATGCTTTTGACACACTAAAACAAAAGATAATAGAAGCACCAATATTAATATTTCCTGATTGGAATATACCATTTCATGTACATGTGGACGCATCAGGGATAGCAATTGGAGTAGTACTGGCACAATAGGGAAACAAGGACCATCCTATAGTATTTGCAAGAAAGAAGTTATCCAAAGAAGAAAAAAACTACACAACAACAGAGTGGGAAGCCTTGGCCATGGTCCATGCCTTGCAAAAATTCAAACATTACTTACTATCCACTCCATTCATATTCTTCACAGACCATGAACCTTTAAAATACCTACTGAACCAACATGTTATTCAAGGTCATATATGTAGATGGTTACTATTGTTTCAAGAGTTTGATTTCAATATAATGGTTAAACCAGGGAAACAAAACCAAGGCCTTGATTACTTATCTAGAATAGAAACAGGGGAAGAACTTGATGACCAATAGGAAGAGTTACCTAGCGCACACTTGTTTAGACTAAATGTAGTACCAGAGGAGTTGCATGAGATAGCATTATTATTTTCCACAGGGGAATTTTCAAAAGATATCTCACCACATGACAAACAAACATTAATGTGGAAGGCACTACCTTTTACACTTGTTGAAGGAGAACTACACATCTTGGGAAAATATGATATCTTAAGAAGGGTGGTTTATGAACACAAAAGAGAAGCAATATTAAGGGAAGCACATGAAGGAATTTTTGAAGGACATAACTGTGGAGACACTACCACAAAAAGGGTAAATTTAGTAGGTTTGTGGTGGCCTACTTTACAAAAGGATGCAAAACAATATGTTAAGAATTGTGACATATGTAAAAGAGTAGGAAAACCTATCGCAAGAGATGAAATGCCCTTGAAATCAATCTTGGCACAAATACCACTCAAGAAATGGGAAATAGATTTCATTGGACCCATAAACCCTCCTGCAAAACATTCAAAAGCAAGATTCATAATAAAAGGAGTGGAATATTTGACTAAGTGGGCAGAAGTAGAACCAATTAGAGATTGGGCAACCAAAACTGCCACAAAGTTTATCTATGAAAATATTACTACAAGATTTGGTTATCCAATAAGTATAACAAGTGATCAAGGTAAACACTTCATAAATAAGATGATCATGGAACTCCTGAGTATCTTTATGATAACACACAACAAAATTTCACCATATCACCCACAAGAAAACATAGCAAGTGAAGCTCTAAATAAGATAATTGAGACATCATTGACAAAGATGTGTGATGGTAATAGAGAAGATTGGGACCTAAAAGTACTTGTGGTACTCTGGGCATTCCGCACAACATATAAATGGTCTACTAAGTTCACACCATTTTAGTTAGTATATGGAATTGATGCAATAGTCCCTATGAACTTCATAATACCAACATTACATACCACACTCACCTTATGGTTGGATGATGATGACTCATTAGCTCAGAGGATTGAAGATTTAGAAAGATTAGATGAAAACCATCTCATAATGAGGTATAACCAAGGGTTGGAACGAAAATGACAAAAAGCTTGGCATGACAAGAATCTACGCCTAAAAATATTCCGCGAAGGTGATTTAGTGTTACTATATGACACCAAATTCAAGAAGCAAGGTAAGATTAAGGTAAGGTGGTTAGGACCTTATTACATAGATGAAATTGCGGAATCCAGAGTGGTAAGATTAAGAAAAATGGATGGAAGTGGAATCACAGAGTTTGTAAATGGGGCATGGTTAAAACATTATCATCAATTTGGAGAATAAGAAAAAATATGGGAAATTCATATTGTATTACATGTATTATAAGTGTAACATAGAAAACATAAGATAACCTTTGGCAGTCAAGTCGTGGCTCACATCTAATGGCTAGAAAAACCTAGGAAAAGTAAATAGATAAATGCAATAAATGCATAAAGTAACCATTGGATCTATAAAAACCCTAGCCCTCATAACACTTAGTCACAATTGCATTCATCAACAAAAAAAATTGAGCTAAGGCAAAGAAGAGAAAATTAGCAAAACCAATTACAACTGTGGAAAAGATAAAATGGCCACTCCTACGCTAATTGATGTTACAGAGAAGCCGAGGCCCAAGTATAAGAAATGCCCTTACAAAGCGATGGAAGTGGATAAAAGTGATGCTTTTTTAGAAGTACCAGCAGATGTTATATACACAGAAGATGTGAGGAAGTATATCCACATGCCAATCTCAGAAATTGACCATACAAAATTTGAAGGGATGCGAGATACACTCCAACCAGATCAAATAGGGTGTTTACCACAATACCAAAATATCGTAGCAAAGAAATTAGACATCTGGAAAGACTACCCAAACTTTTGTGGAGAGCATGACTGGGTGCACATAATTTTAAGCCACATACATGATGAGTATATGTATATAGATATATCACACCGCATCACAAAAGAAGCAATTCATGCGGTCACAAGGTTAAGCGCGATAGGAGAAGTATTGTCTAAGACAATAATAAAAAATGAAAGAGTAACAGAGCTAACCGAGGCCACACCGGATGGACAGAGCTTGAATATAATGAGATCACTAACCCTGTAGTTTGATATGAAACCATGGGAATCACGTATAAAATCTACTACACCAACCACGAAGGGTCAGCTATTGGAACAACTATACACATGACCTATCAGATGGTTGTAGATGACAAATACTTTGACCTATGTGAAGTCCTGAGAGAGCAACTACTGGAGAATTTATAAAAGATGAAGAGCTCAAATTATAATTTTAGGTATGGAACCCTAATCATATGTCTTGCCTTTTATTTTATGAATGCTCTGCCGAACTATGGAGATAAAATATGGCAACAAGACAGTATAGTAGCAACACAAATTAAATAATATGGAACAATTTTCAAAGACAAATCCTCATACATAGAGTTGCATACTGGGGGTTCTTCAAGCCCCTGCAGGATAAGATGCAAGCAAGAGAATGGATCCCATATGAGTCAGTAAAACAATATGCAAATCATATCACTTTAATGGTGGATAAGGACTATACGTACATGGAGGAAGTAGAACCTAGGACATCATGGATACCTAGGCTATCTTATGAGATAACTGCACATGAAATTGATGCATATGCAAAATCCCTCACGAGAAAACCAAAATACCCAAACGTGGAGAGGTTTGGGACATATAGAGAATTCATGGATAAGTTGCATAAGAAAGAGGCAGAGGAGCAAGTAGAGAAACATAAAGAGAAGCTACACTCACAGTGGGGTATCCCACCATAGCCTAGTTCATTTGCTTCACAAGTTGCCCCAAAACTACCACAAGATAGCACCACAAATACACCACAAACAAAAATGTCTGGAAGATTACATTTTACAACTCCTAGACCCAATATGTGGCCGAGCCTGCCACTTCATCACAAATGGTATCAACACCACACCAAACAGAGAAAGACCTTGATGTTGAGGAAATATCAAATGTGTTGGTACAATTGAGTGCGGAAAAGAAAAAGAAAGCAACAAAGAAAATGCAAGGAGTTAAACGGAGCATAGTCCAAGCTACTAAAGAAGAGGAGATAGAAGAAGAAGAAGCATAAGGAAGTAAGTTACAAAATAAAAAGAACGCAAAAGCCATTGAGATAGAAGAACATGAGCCAAAAGAAGAATCACCTAAAAAGGAGGACTTGTTAGATTTAGATGCATTGGTGAATGCCATAGAGAATTTTGGTTTGCTTAAGAATACAGTAGACCTATACAATGAGGTCTCACAGGAGAATAAGGAGATAATCCAGAAAGCGATAATAAGGCATATGCGGACAAATGAAAAATAAAATAGAGGACCTAATGGAAGGGTTTCTAGAAGAATTAGCAGATGCCCTAAGAAAAAAGGGAAAAAGAAGTTGAATTATAATAAGAGATAAGGCAAAAACAATAAATGAGGTGGACCCAACCATCTCTGGAGAATAAAGAAAAGTTAGCTCAATTACAAGCTACAGAACTGAGGACAAAGCAAAATTAGATACATTAATGAGCATGACTTAGGAGGACATGAGGAGAATACAATAAATAAATAGATGTAACTAAGAGAGTATATAGCACATTGAGGGAGGAAGATATACAGGAACAAGTAACCAATTACCTTCATAATACACAATAAGAGGAGACACAACTACAACAAACAAACTCACTGCCGCATGACACACAAGATAGTCAGTAGCAGACAAATAATACAGATACTTCCTCCTCTACCTCTGCCTCAAGGACTTTTTGGCGCAACAGAAGCAGATCCAACCAGTGGTTATACCAGAACTCCTACAACTCCCTCTAATTGGATCACAAGTTAACCTATCTGGGATATCAACCCTCCAAAAGCTACAGCTAGGGGATATCTTCCACGCTACCACATGGGAGGAAATATTACATGTAGATAGCACTGAACATTTACAAGAAGCGGTGGATGCAATACAAAAGAAATTTCCAAATGCTCAGAGGGATATCATATTGCCATTATCACAACAACTTAAGCAATTGGTCAATAACCTGCAAGAAGAGATGAAATATCAAGAAGACAAGGTGAAGAAGCAAGTTACTAATAAAATGAACAAAAAGAGAATGGAGGAAGCATCAAAGAAATGTGCAACTGCACATACACAGCTGGAAACACATACCAAAACCATCTAGCAAACAATAGGAGAAGCTAATTTGTATTATATTAATTTTTCTTACAATGGCCTATTACCACAAAGGCTAGATAAAAGATTAGATGGATAGTGTGGAAGCTCAAATAACACAAACGGATACAACATATAATCCTCTTCAGGACATGAGTGGAGCTATAAGGGCATAGATAGAAACGATGCATACTCAGCTACAATAATTACAAGATCAAAGGGAATAGATTAAGGGTCAAATCAAGTAGTTGAGAGAGGTAGTAAGCCTCAGAATAGCAAATCTGAGTGGGCTATTAGCTAGAGAAAAGCAAAAGGATGAAAAGATACAGATCCTAGCTACCCTAGGAGATGCGGAACACCCACATTAAGATAGAGGGGCAAATATAGGTGCTACAGTTGGCGAAGAAACCATGGGATAAAATTCTAGCACAACTCAAAGTCATCTATAAGAACATCCTACCCTCAAACTAGCACATCATGTCTTGAGGACAAGACATACTTTTAAAAAGGGGGGATGATGTTGGAAGCATACAGGACAGAAGGAGCAGACATCGCAAACCACTGCAGATAAGTTGCAGAGCACCTGGCCGATAGAGATGGAATGTATAGAGGTGTTACATAAGGGATACACCCCTAGACTATGATATTGTATAAATGTCTACATGTAATAGTAAGAGTATAATAGAAAGAGAGAGAGAAAGATAGATGAACAGAGAAGAGACTTAGACCTGCCTTTGTACATGATGTTATTATGAATATATATGAAGATATAAGGAGTTATGGGTTATGATAATGAATGTTTTAATATTTTTATATGTTAGTACAATAGGATTTTATCACATTATGATGTCTCTTTTCTGCGCTAACTTATCTTATTTCATTGTTACTGCTGGGGTATAAACAAACTACATAAGAGTAACCTAGGCTTAGATCTCCAGACTGTGTCTTATCATTTCTCTTGCCAACAAACACCTAGATGAGATCACTTGATCACAAGGTTTGTGCTCTCCTAGGTCAACCCCCTTGATATGACTAACTTTTATGGTCATGGAAATGATCAAGGACAAAAATCTTTAGACATGTAGTTGCTCTAGAATGATGTAATGTAGAATTAGATTCCTTTTAGGTGCTCCAATTGAAGTGTTCGTAGCATGCTCTTAGATGAAAATGGTTTTAATATATAAGATGAATCCTTGATGTCCAAAATGAATACAATTGAATGCCTTTAAATACAAGTGCATAACAATAAATCACACAAAATATGTACCAAGTCAACTCAGAAAAAGTTCAGAAAACTTTGAATTTAAATTTTAAAAATTTGGGGGTTAGATCTATAGGTGCAAGATCAATTCCACACCCATGAACATGGAAACTTTAAAATCTAAGCAAGGAATGAATGTCTGGATATGGTGGAAATAATAGACATAATGAATGTTGAATATGTGGAAATATGTTTAGATATAGAGTGTGCCATTTGTTGATATGTAATTGTATTATGTCATTCCATCAAAATGCGCCCAAAATTAAATGGGAATTGACATGGGTATACAAATTTCACCATTACAAGTAGATCTAGACAATATATTACCTCATTATAATGGAATAAATCACACTTGTAAATAAATATCTAGAGGAATTAAATAAGTAAAGCAATTAAATAAACAATCAGTTTATATAAGAGTTTGGACTAATAATATATAATGTAATACAATTTATAAAATTATTTAAGAATTAATTAAAATAATAAAAAGTTATTTAGCTCTAGGTTTGATGAGGAAACCACTATGAAAAATATTGAGAATCAATTTGTCATGGTACTATAAAATCAAGGCATACTAGACAATTATTGCAAAACCAAAAATTTGATTGTAAAACTATTTGGTTCACTTTCGTGAGCATGGAAGTGATCTCTATGAGTACAAGCCTGAACCTGCACATATAATTAAACCTAGGGTCATGGATCTAAACTTCTTTGATTTGGAACTTTTGCAACCTATTTGCCTTTAATGTGTATGATTTGTATTTGGAAAAATGGTGTCTACAAACATTGTTGGGAGCTTATTAGACAAGCATTCTTTTTGTTGGTCAAGCCCTTATGTAGACCAATTCGATGATGATGAACAAGGATTAAAGGCAACAAACAACCATGCAATGTGCTCCTAAGATGTTGATGTAATGCTTATATAACACTATTTTCCATTTACAATTGATTTCTAAATGTGCTCAACAGATTCCTAGATAGTTTTTAGATTATTCAAATGAATCAAGGTTAGTCCTTAAATACACCACCTTAACATTCAATTTGAAATAATTTGCACTTTAGTTAGCTCAAAATGACTAGTTAGGAAGGGAAACATGGGGCCCAATATTAAAAATTTAAATTTAAAAAGTTTAGGATTTAGTGCAGTGAGCACAAAAATGACCTAGGTCAATTCCACACTCATAGATCTAAACTAGGACAATGAATGATATATTTAACTTAGGTGAATTCAAAATATCGAGATACAGACATGGGTTGGGGATAAGATAGGGTTATTTTCTAACTTCCACACAAAAGCATGTCATTTTGCCCACTAGTCAATTTAGAAGCATAACCTAGTCATTGTAGATCCCAAACACAAAGGAAAAGGGCAGATGTATGTGATTTTCACCATTACTTGTATACACTCAAAATTTTGTTTTTACAAAAACATCAAATATATTTATAAACACACAATGTAACTATAAATTACCAAAATTTAAACACCTAGCAACTATTCTCCATACATAATGCACCTATGGCCATCAAATGCACATGTATGGCCAACTTACCACTTATAAAATACTTAGAATATTGTGTTGAAAAATATTGGGTATTGTTGAGAAACACTTTCAACACATGGTTATGCAAATAAGTTGCAATTCAAACTTGTGACCTACATTTTAGTAGCACATTTGTCCATCAACTTTGTTGTATGGATAACAATGCTACTCAATGAAGTGGCTCACATATATTTAAAAGTAAATGGTATTTTGACTCTTTTTTTATTGACCATACATAATATAAATACAGACATGATATACATACACATATATTTAATAGCCATAAATACATTTTATCCCACGAATGTTCAATTTTTTAAAGAAAAAAACAAAGATAAAAATGAGGTTCGTTAAACCTCCCCAACTTTAATCAATAAAAAAGGTGCAGGCTGATTTTTTAAAACTTTTGCTCCCATTTATAAATACAATAAATAATTGTGAAACACATGAAAATGAAGAAGCATATATAGCCACAAGGAATATCATCTATGATGACGCACATATTTCGAAGTTTTTTAAATATTTAAAACTTTAAATTAAGAAATATTGACACGTGTCAGTGTTACCCCAAAATAATTGATAAATCTGAAAGTAAAGTGGATAGAAAACATCATAAACGCAAATGATGCGGACATTTCTTTTTAAAATGATATAAATTTGCACGCTTCGCGGACACCTTTTGGGCATCACCTTTTAGATATGCATCGGTTCATGTTTTATATTAATGAAGTCTCATGCTGTTATTATAAACTCATCTAATATTCTATTTGTCCATCAATGTTTGCCATTTCATGTGCCTTGCAAATTATTAGTTGCATTAGGAAGAAAAGGTGTATGCATTGATTTGTAATGGAAGAGTTTAAAGAGCCGGTATGTTGTATGTTGCGAATGGTTTTCATTATAAACAGTTGATATGTTGATTATAATGTATTGGGAATTTACACTGAACGATTTGTAGATGTGTCGACAATGGAGGATACCACAATTATTAATGTTTTGCTTGAGACAAGCTTATCAAATTAAAAGGTGAAGGTAGTTATTAAGTAGTTTTTGGATCATTAGTGAAATTCATAATGAATTTTCTTGAGATAGAATCTTTGAATGTATTGGCTTCACATCATAAGGGATGAGGGCATGACACTATTTTTGGAAAAGTGGATTGACCCTTAAGTTTTTAGTCTTATTAATTGTATGGACTCAACATTATAAGGGACGAGTCTAAGATCGTGCCTAGGTAAGTTTGGTGGAGAGAGTACCTCTCAATTCTTTGCTCTTAATTGTGTTGTATATATTGGTTTGATACTATAAGGGATGAGGATGGGATCTAGGTGAATTTGATAGAGTGGATACCCATCAATCGTTGATTCTTAGTTTTGTTGATTGCATTGGCCTAACACCATAAGGGATGAAGCCAAGATTGTACCCTAGGCAAATTTTACGAAGTGGACACCCCTCGATCCTTGGCTTTTACTCTTGTTGAATGCATTAGCTCAACACCGCAAAGAATGAAGTCGAAATAGTATCTTGGGTGATTTTAGTGGAGTGGATACCGCTCAATCCTTGGCTCTTCATCTTGTTGATTGCATTGCCCCACCACCATAATAGATGAGGATGAGATCATGCTTTAGGTGATTTCATGGAGTTACTAACCCTTAATCTTGGTTCTTAATCACAAGAGATCATAGGATTGTACCTTCGGGGAATTTAGTAGATAGTGCTTTGATTAATTTGGGAGATTGGATACCCTTCAATCCTTAGCTTTTAATCATAAAGGATGGGTTACTACCCCTTAATCTTGGTTCTTAATCACAAGAGATGATAGGATTGTACCTTCGGGGAATTTAGTAGATAGTGCTTTGACTAATTTAGTAGACTGGATGCCCCTCAATCCTTAGCTTTTAATCATAAAGGATGAGTTACTACCCTTTAATCTTGGTTCTTCATCATAAGAGATGATAGGATTGTACCTTCAGGGAATTTAGTAGATAGTGTTTTGACTAATTTAGGAGTCTGGATACCCCTCAATCTTTAGCTTTTAATCATAAAGGATGAGTTACTACCCCTTAATCTTGGTTCTTAATCACAAGAGATGATAGGATTATACCTTCGGGGAATTTAGTAGATAGTGCTTTGACTAATTTAGGAATCCGGATACCCCTCAATCCTTATCTTTTAATCATAAAGAATGAGGACAAGATCATACCCTATATAATTTGGCAGAATGACTACCCTTCAATCCTTAACTCTTAATCAAAGAAAATTGATTATCTATACACCCCAAATTTTCTTTAAATTATTATTGTGTCATTTGTCAAATATTTTTCAAAATTATACATTTTTGTTGTGAATATCTATATAATCCAAATAAATAAATTATTCACCGCTTTGGGAAAGAAACATGTACACGAGGAAAATGAAAGCAACTATTTTTGGAAGACAAGAGGTAACCATCACCCAAACGGCTGTTCAAAACAATGTTAGTCAAACGAAGAGAAATTTTGTTTTCATAATGAAGTGCCCTAATATTATTCATTTCACACAAGAAAATGTTGGTGTCGGTAGAACGGAGCAATGGATTCTGTTGGCTGTAGAAGGATCGCAGTATCCGTGCAGTGAGAATCCAACGAAATGGTGGGAATGAGAATTGATGGAGACTTGTTTTTTGTATTAAAAAAGAAGAAGAAGAAGAAAGAAGATGCATAATTGCCGGAAGGAAAAAAAAAAACCGCAACTTTCGGAAGATTCAGCATTCTCTAACTGTGAGAAAACAGAGAAAAACGGGAGGAGGAATGTTGTGGGACCTTGTGGGTCGTCCATGAAAGCCCTGTTTCTTCTTTTGATGAATAAACTTTTTGATCAAGTGGGTTGTGGGAGTCTCAGCTTTGGAAGCGGTCTAGTATTCAATTACAAGTCATTATGTTTTTCTCAATGCATTCAAGTCTGGGCATTAACTTTTTAGTGCTCTATTCATTTCATTCCCTGGAGTTCTGAGAAGGATATTGGGTATTTATACATGGTGTTGTGGGCAAAGGCAGAGAGCATTGGAAGTGAAAATGGGAGGAGGGAGGCTGTCAAGATTTTGCTTGAATAGAATCGCCACCCATGCCAGAAGTCCCAGTGAAGCAAGACCCATTACAGGGGGTCCCCGTGGCAGCAATGTCATGTCTACTGATGGCTTTGCCAATACAAGAGAGGTGGATCATAAGGAGCATCAGGAGAAGGAAAGTTGGAGCAAAGCAGAGGGGAAGTGTGCCAGCAGGAAGATTATGGTAGTGGTGGATTCTAGCCCAGAAGCCAAACGAGCTCTGTTGTGGAGTCTGTCACACACTGTGCAAGACCATGACACACTCATTTTGCTGCATCTTGTTCCTTTTTCTCACCCTGGTAAGTAGTAAGTAGCACTGCATCTAAATCCAAATCCAGCTTTTTTCAATTATGTGATGACTTATTGGGATTTGACTGTTTAGTCTTGAGAGAATCTTTATAGATTCATATTTTATGTGTAGTGGTTCACAAGAACTCATTTTCAATGACAACAAATCGTAGATGTTCATAGTCATGAACTAATAAGACTGGCATCCATCAAAATATGAATTGGCCATTCATACTCTGATAGATGATTAAGTCTTGGTGGTTTATAGTTATGAGCATCTAGGTTTCATTATCATAAGAGATGGATTTGTGTGAACTCTGTACTCATGAAATGTGTGTTGATAAAGAGTGACTCCAAACTACACAGTTAAATCCAAATGAATCATCACATGGCTTGATTCATGTGAAAAAATTATGAATAGTGGTTCATAAGAATCTATTTCTTGTGACAATGAATAAGAATCCATTTCTTGTGAATGAATAAAAACCCATTTCTTGTGACAATGAATTTTATATGCTTATAGCCTTGAACTACCAAAACTTCATACTCATAGAACAAAGTCCTAATGATTCATGACCATAAATATCTAGATTTTATTGTTATGAGAGATGAGTCCTATAAATCCTCTACTTATAAAATATAAACTAATAAAGATTAACTCAAAACTACACAACTAAATCCTCATCACATAATTTGATTCATTGCAAAAATGCTACTTACAGCTTCCTCAATTGCTTGCTGCCATTGTTTTGATCTGAGGCACAAATAAAAAGAATTTCACATCACAAGCCCTTCACTTTATTATATGATTCTGTTTGGGTACATCGGACTTAATTTTGGGGTTTAAGAAATCTTAAATTATCCGCAGTATAATAATGGGCATAAATCTGATTATTTGATGATTCATGATTTAAAAATTCATTATGGATTTGACCTTATATTTGATGATCTGTGGCTTTGATCATTTTAAGGGCGACAGCGACATCAGTGTGGAAATCCCTTAAAAAGACAACGACTGGAGGAAAGTGCCATAAAATCAGTATAGACAACTACCGGAACAAATCATTTAATGTATGTTTGGCCAAATCGTCATTTGAACATTCAGGTGCTATATGGTTTATGGTTGCTGTTAAAAATCTGGGCTTTGTTGGAGTTCAACAAAATTCAATATTTGATTTTACAACACACAGTGAATAAGGGAAAGAAAACGAATAAAATTGCAGTACAAACTCGGATCCATGCAGCATTAGATTGAGAAGCATTGGAGAACCAGTCAAAATGGAATTTAAGAACTTCACAAAAAAAATCAATCCAAAGTACTCTGCAAACCAGAAATATAAAGCTTTAAAATTTACAAGATAAACAAAGCAGCACATAGAAACTGGGTATTTGGAAAAGACCAAGTCTTGTCATACTTAACTTAGTTCTAGAAACAATTCTAAGATGCACAATTTTTAGAATGTATCATTACTCTACCCAAAATCTTTCATGCCATGGTAATTACCGCTTCTGAAAATACCAACTACAAGGGTAAGACTAGTAGCCATTCAGTGCCTGTATGTAATCAAGCCATTTTCTTGCTCTTGCTCTGTTGAAAAAATATTATTTTGAAATGACCCAAATTGGACTCTTATAGCAAAAGTTATTTCTATATTCCTATAGATCTACCTCAGCACAGTGTATAAATATTGTTCATTGCAGGTTTCCAATCTAATTAGCACAGGATATTCAGATTTACCAATTCTAAGTACAGTTATACTACCAAATCCTTTTTCCCATTATCTGTGATATCAGACTATAGAAAAAATTGAGGAATTTGTTTGTTTGGCTGGTTGTGATAAATGCTCTGAATTTGTTGGATGCCATGGGAAGCCCTGCTTCACCAAAGATTGCTGGTGCGCCCTTATTTTCACCCTGAAGAACTTCCACAATAAAGTACAAAAATTGGGCCTTCCATGTTTAAAATTAGATTTCTTGTTCTTTTATACCACTGTTCTCTTCACCCATAAATAGAAGCATGGAGTAAATCCCACCTGTTCTGTGATTGCAGTTAAGTGCTCAAACACAGTTGTGGTTTTGTTCATTTCATTTACATTTACTTGAAGCAAATTGATTGTAGTGATGCTGTAGGTTCCATTAATTGTTGCTTAAAATGTAGGAGAAGATAATAATATGTATGCAATGCAATGTAGGGAGCAATTCTCCTCATCACAAAAGGAACTGCGAGGAATCCAAAGAACAGATTGTTTTGAGGAATAATGAAGTACCTAATACCTTGATGGCTCTCTCTAAGACCCGCAGACCAGAGGTATAACTTATCTACTTTTATTTTGTTGGGTTCTTAATTTTAATGGTTTGGAGCTTTGACTACCCAAATAGCAGACAAGTGCAGGCCGTTTAAGTTCTTCCTCCTGGCATTACATTTGCTATTAGATTGAAGTGAAAGTTTGGGTAAGGCCAGTTTTGAGTTAGGAGATGCAAAATTTCAGTTTAACTAAATGACTTATGATTTAACAGGTGGAGGTGGAGGTGTTGGTTGCAGAGGAAGATGGAAAGGGAAAGGGTCCAACAATTGTTTCTCAGGCCAGAAAGCACTCAGTTTCTCTTCTCATTCTTGGACAGCGAAAGCCATCTCTTTTATGGAGGTGATAAACATGATTAAAAATAAACAGCTGGTACATTGTTTGTTATTTGGAGTACCTGAAATCCCAAATAACAAATAACATGTTGGCTGTTTAAACTCTTTCAATAAACATAGCATTTATATTGTGAGAGCTTTATACATGAACTAATGTGAAGCATTTCTTAATGGTGGTGAGTATTTGTAGACTGCTGATGACGTGGGTAGGAGGGAGGAATGGGGAAGGAGTGGTGGAGTATTGTATTCAGAATGCAGAGTGCATGACAGTTGCTGTGAGAAGGAAAAACAGAAGAGCAGGAGGATACCTTATCACTACCAAACGCCAAAAGAACTTCTGGCTTTTGGCTTAACAGGAAAAGTAAATGTTGTTGTTCTCCCTGTCTCCCTGGCTCCTTTTGGATCTCCTGTTTGATATTTCTACTGATTTATACTGCTGGTTGTATGTAGCCATATGGAAATGTAGTGTCTTTGGCTTCAAATTAAAACTTCCTCCACTGCTTTTTTCAAATTACACACTAGTGTTTCAGATTGTAAACATTTGACAACGATAATACCCTCTCTACTTCTGCTTCTAGAGGGGCCATTGTGTAAATTCGGCGGCATTCTATAACATTGTCACTATATCTATTCTGCATCAATCAGACTTAATCCTATAAAGTGACATTTAAGGTGGAATTCTAAGTGGTGACTCCTGGTCTTCTCTAATAGTAATTTCTAAATTGTTGCTTGCTTGTGACTTAAAACAAAGTACATGATTGTGGCCTCTACTATAAGAGATTTGAGACATGCCATGTCCAAACTTTATGCTCAAATTTTTTTATCATTGGAAGGTAATATTACCTTAAAGAATATATATGACCTAACACTAACATACATTCTCTTTGCAATCATGTCATCATATCCCTCATCCATGACACCATATAATTATCATCTTGCTATTTCCACAAACCATAACCAACATTAATTATCGCTATTTGTTCTAAGACAATTATGATGCTAATATATCTAATTTGAACTACTCTTGTGATAGTTTCTGTATTTCCATATAATTCAATCACAATACACTTATTTAGACTTTGCAAGAATTTCATCACCACATTAAATGGTGATTCTCCTTGAGTACACAATTACATATCTCCTTTGGATTCTATTTAGATGATTGTATATCAAAAGATAACAAATGTACATGATTGTGGCCTTTATTATGGGAGATTCGAGACATTCCATGTCCAAGCATATATGCTCAAAATGTATATCATTAGAAGGTTGATTCCAATTATTACCTTAAGGAATGAATATGACCAAACACCAACATACATTCTCTTTGTAATCATGTTATCATGTCCCTCATTCATGAGACCATATAATTATCATCTTGCTACTTGCATAGATGATGAACACTACAAAAATAATGATCAAAATTAAATAAAGATCTAAAAACCTTTTTAGAATGGAACACAAGCATAATAAACCATTTTTAAGATGTTGAGGTTCTAATTGTGGAGACCCAAGATCAAATCCCTAGTGTGGAATTGTAAGTTGTGGCTTTTGGTCTTCTATTGTTGGCTTCTAGTGTGGATATAATATCTAATGTGGATTTCTAAGTTGTGACTCTTGGTATTACATTGTTGGCTTCTAGAATGGATATCTAAGTTATTATCTAATGTTAATGCTTGAAAGGAGCTAAGAATTGGTATTATTAGTGCTCATAAGGAGCTTAGTATTAGTCTTATTAGTGTTCATAAGGAGATAAGTATTAGTCTCATTAATGCTTATAAAGAGCTAAGTATTAGTCTCTTTTGTAATCAACTGCTCACATGAGTCATCTTTGTAAACTTCTTCAATATAAAAAAGGTTATATGAGAT
The DNA here is from genome assembly GCA_027924645.1 of Cunninghamia lanceolata. Classification (NCBI taxonomy): domain Eukaryota; kingdom Viridiplantae; phylum Streptophyta; class Pinopsida; order Cupressales; family Cupressaceae; genus Cunninghamia; species Cunninghamia lanceolata. The sequence continues at coordinate 2,154,490 of BSBN01000197.1, forward strand.
GATGTTAGAATTCACATTAAACATTGTGATATGAATTAATAATTGTACGACTAATTAATTATCAATAAATAGCCCCATCATATCTAAACCCCATTTGTTGTAAGAAATTTGTTCTATTTTAATAAAACAATAATATGTATATAAATGTAGAAAAAACAACTTAAATGTGGTAAATTCATAAAATAAACATGTCTAGAAGTTGAAAATTATTTGTAGAAAACGATAGCAAATAGATATGTAGTATACCTTATCCAACAAAAAGTAAGCATTTGTTCTCCTACATGATACTATATCAAAGAAACTAAAATAAGAAGACATACACAACATGAAAATAAAACAACCTAATGATATTATATTCATGAAAAAAAGAAAGTCAAAGTATTGAATATAATGTACAAACATAAGAGAAACAAGCACTTATAGATGGATCCATCCTCCATTATACAATTGATTTGAAGGTTTTATAACATTGATAGTCAATCCCCACCCCTTGAATGCATAATTGATACAAAACCATTAGTAACAACCTTATCTATGATGTGTGATCCATGAAATTGGTGTTTACTGGGTCTTCAAATCAATATTTTCACATTGAATCTCAACAACTACTGAATTTGAAATTGGTGACACTCTTCTTACTTGGAAAGAACTAGCCACTACCCTTACAAATTTGCAAACTACTTCTCATTCCTTACTAAAGCATAAATATTGTTGAGAAATAGGGTAATCAAATACAATGAAAACATATGCAACTAGTGAACAAATCTGATTAATCAATTAAGGTGCCTTGTGATTAACCATTAAATTAATATGGAGAAGCATATATCAACAAATTAAAATTAACAAACCATAATTACATTAGATGTACATGGAGAAACCCTTTTAGGAAGTACTCCACCACCAAAGAGACATAGAAGGAGATGGTGCAATATTGCACACTACACTAAGGGCCTTGTGGTACCACATATGAGCATTAAAAGCCTTGCAGTACAACATATAAGAATTAGACACTCAATAGAGAGATACAAGAGGTTGTGCAACACTACAAAACCTCCGCACATGTCATTTGGATCCATATATGGGTCATATAGCCCTTAAATAGCCTTAAACACACTTAAATATCCCTAAATAAGCTATAATAAGGTTAAATATAACAAGGGAAAGGTGAATTCATGGGAAAGGATAATTAAGAGTATTTATGAAAGGTTACAAGGAAAAGAAAAGATGAAAAGGTATTAAGAGGCTATATTAGGGAAAAGTGAGAGATAAAGGCATTGAATATATATGAGTGAGGGATAAGGACATGGATGAGTAAGAGGAAGATATATGAGATAATGAGAAGGGAATATATAGTAAGAGATATACAAGGAATATATACTGAGAATGAATATATATATATGAGAGAGAGAGTTAATATATATTTATTTTAATTTATATATGTTCTATTCTACTACATCCTTCTGTGATCTACCACATGAGTACTAAAAATTCTCTTATTGGTCACACTAGGGTATACATATAACTTTCAAGAGACTAAAGCCTAGATCTTTGGTCTACATCAAGTTCTTGCTAACATTTGGTTCCATTGTTGAGACCCTAGTAGAACTAGTGACGGAAGGCTAAAAACATAGAAAAAAATCTTTTGCAATTGTGAAGAATTCAAGAGGAAAATATTATAGATAAGAAGGAACTAATTTTTATGATAGCCTCATGAGAGGGAGATAGGAACCTAGGGGATGGCGAATGGAATGGGAGGGATTCTAGAAAAAAGATCTCCAAGAGATGTGATCATTGAGGTAGGTCTAGTTTGAGCCATTAGGGATGGATAAAAATTATTAATGTAATACCAAATCAAAACCACCTATGGCCAAAGGAAAGAGCAAGAGACAAATGGAGATTTTCAAGATAATTAGATTGGTAGTTGAGTTGAGCATTGAAGAAGAGAGGAGATAAAAAAAGATTAAGAGAGAGGAAAGGTATAAAAAAAGGATTGAGAGAGCCAAGGCTGCATCTTTAGAGTGTGTTCGGAGGGATGTTGTAGAAAGTTTGGAAAGTCTCCAATTGGGAGAACAAATAGGACCATTGACCTATGAGGATATAATAGAGAGATTGATTACCCAAGTAAGGAAGGACAAAGAAAACCTAATAGGAATGGCAAAGCAACTAAAGGATTATGATGAATTTAAGGAGTCAGTAAAGGAAGGACTCAAGAGTTGTAGTGCTCAGTTTAGGTGTGGATGAGGGGGTGCTTTACTCATAGAATTTATGATCTGAAAATAATTTTCTAGAATCAATTTGCCAAACCTAAAGGTTACCATAAGTGAAAGGTTTGAGGACTTAATAACTCCAATTTCAAAACTAAGCCTCTAAATTTTAGTAAAGATTATTTGGATGATTTGGTCCATTGGAGTGTGGGATTAGTGAAGGAAGAAGGGCATCAAGAGAAAATGAAAAAGGATGGTAATGTTGTGCTCAAATTTTTTTCCATGAATACCATTAATATTTTTTGAGAAGGAAGGCTAACTCTCTTTATATAGTGATATGTCTCTAACTAATGAAAAGTTAACAAACACTACATCTCCTAGGATGTAGAGACACCTTGATGAGGTAACCCCCTAGACTGTTGGGAATTAAGGTGTCTCAACCTTGGTAATTCCTTGCATTATTTATGTTTGTACTTATTAATTCATTGCCTATGCTGTAAATAAATTGTAAATTCCATATTGTCATGTTGTGGGATGTGGCACGATGATGTGTCATCCTACATGGAAGATGACAACTTGTAATTTTGTCCTCACATGAGGAGATAGGCGTCCCACTTAGTGGTAGGAGAATTTTTCCATGTGTCAGCATCTTGGATGTTGTGTAAGGGAATCTTGACCGAAACGGTTATGACGGATTCCTATGACGAAGTTATGACATGTAAGAGTCAGAAATAGAAGGTTGTAAGACAAGTGAAAACATGTGTCATGAAGCATCTTTTAAAAAGACATATTTGGGCACCCCAAGGTGGACTATGACATGTAAGAAAATATGCTATTTATAGCCCATGTATGACAGATTCTCTTACATCTGTAAGTTGTAACCGCTATGACAGATTCTATGACGGTCGTAAGTGTCGTAAGAGCATCTGTCATAGCCCATTTTGGAAATAGGTGACCTCTTTGGGATGGGAGCTATAGACAAGTGTTAAGCACATTTTACAATGTTGACCAAGTGTCCTTAGGCATGGGTTTTGGGCCATGAGGCCAAGTTGGATGCCCATTCCAAGATAGGACCAATATTGCCTTGTATATTCTATATAAACAGGTGCTTGGAGGAGGAAATGTATTACAGGTTTTACAAGTACTGTTATGCTGCCAGTTTGACTCCAGACATGAGTGTCGAAGACCATTGAAGCTTGCATTGTAAGTGTATTGTAAACAACTTTCAGATTTGTTAATACATTGTGCACGTTTCTGAGTGTGGGGTTTTTCACCTGATAAGGTTTTTTCCCACCGTAAATCTTTGTCTCTCTTCTTCTGTCTTCTTTCTGGTTCATGTGTACTACTGCAATATCTCATTTATGTGTTTCATGTTGTTGTAGTTGCAAGGATTAAATTGAATTTGTATAGCTCTCCCCTCATTAGATTAGTGTAGGAAGTGATTTCCGTACACCTAGCTTTCTTTCAGTTGGTATCAGAGCTTGATCACCTTTGGTCCTAGTTATTGGGTAGGGGTTTTTTGAGCTGATCTTAAGTTGAGTGGGAGTTTGTGTAGAGTATTTTGAATCTTATTGCAGCAAGGAGATGGCAAGCACATCTGGAAGGATAGAGGTGGAGAAATTCAATGGCACTAATTTTGAGCTGTGGAAGCTCAATATGGAAGACATGCTTGTAGACTAAGACCTCTGGGAAACTATCAGTGGCACTAAACCAGCTACAATGTCACAAACTGTTTGGGATCTCAAGGATCGGAAGGCTAAGGGTCTCATAAGACTTAGTCTTGCTGATTTTGTTATGTTAAATGTCCATGAGGAGGCTACTGCAAACTTGCTTTGGAAGAAGTTGGGAGATGTGTATCAAGCCAAATCCCTGGTTAACAAACTTTTTTTGAGAAAGAAGTTGTTCTCTCTTCGAATCGAGGATGGAGGATCCGTTGCTGAACATATGAATGCTTTCAACATGTTGGTTGCACAATTAACATCCGTTGGTGTAAAGATGGAGGAGGAGGATCATTGTATGACTTTGCTTTGTTCTTTGCTAGACTCGTGGGATCACCTTGTCATGGCTATTGGAAGCACCACATCCACATTCAAAATGGATGAAGTGGTTTCTTTGCTGTTATCCAAAGAGATGTGGAGAAAGTCTTCTGAGGCAGCCAAAGAGGCTCTTGCGGTTCATGGAAGACCCAAGGAGAAAGGGAAGAAGAAGGACAAGAAAGATGAGAAGGGTAGATCCAAATCCCGTGGGAGATCCAAATCTCCTAGAAAGTCCAAGGCTCTTTGTTGGAACTATGGTAAAACTGGGCATTTTTGAAAGGAATGCAAAGAGGAGAAGAAAAAGAAGAAAGCTCCTGATTTAGATTCTGACAAGTCACAAGATGATGGTGATGCTTTCATCGTAGCCCTGGCAACCCATGCATCTGATGATGTGTAGCTGATTGACTCTGGTGCATCATTCCACATGACCTCGCATCGAGACTGGTTTACCAAGTATGAGGAGTTCGATGGTGGAAAGCTGTATCTGGGTGATTGATGCAAAGCACACAGTGGAAGCAATTCAAAATAGGGTGAAATACCCACTAACCCACATTACAGCTTTAAAAATCCTTTCTCAAAGTCCACATAGCATCAAACCACATACATTCTTTTATGATCGGCAAGACCATATGCCATCGGCTAACCAAATACCTTTCACACCGAAGTCCTTCCTCATACCGATGTGTCTCCGACACCACTATCACTAGTGAACTAATCTAGTTGCCACGCTCACTGTTATGCCAAACACTTGTATATGCATAACATGACTTACGATCTCTGGTCCTCTTCACCACTGCTATCGGTCAACCTCTTGCATCTAACACAATGTATATGTGCAATGTATATTCTTAATTTACATTCGAAAGATACATTAGAAACATGCATTCAAAATATGCATTCAGTGGGACTATCGGTCAGACTTCCAACATCGGAAGCTTTCAACCTTCTCTCTTCGACACCTCCTGTCCCCCCGATGCAGAACTTAACCATTCACAATATACTTTTGCGACATACAAACTCAATGTGCTTTTACGATATACACACAGAATGACTTTCGACATACATTAACAATATACACACAGAGTGTATACCCGACAAAACAACACAAATCTTTGCTCGACTTCCGTGCAAGTCATATAATGTATCTTCGGCCCAACTGTAGATTCTTCCTTGTAGCTTCGCGACTCCTGTAACTTCACAAATCTTTGACTTCACCAACCTAGCACATGAGGATGCTAGGATCTCTTAGAGCATAATGTATGTGATCCTGCAAACTGTAATGTCCCCTTTTTAGCTGATGTTGTTTGCGGATGGTTTAGCCTATTCCTGACCCTCATAGGCTAATGCACATGGTTAGGGGGTCTTCTTGAGGCAGTCACCTGGTCGATGGTTGGTTTCCTGGATTTAGTTGGATGGAAAAAATAAGGGAGATAATAATTAAATTAATTATTTGTAAGGTTATTAAATAAATAAATATTATAAAGTGACCTTATATTTAATTAATTTAATAAAGTGACTTAAATAAATATTATTACATAAAGTCACTAAAATAAAATAATATTATTTTTCTAGAAGCTTCTTGAAGTGGGACTGAAAAAGTATAAAGGAAGGGGCAAGGCAAGCTTCCAGGCATCCGATTATTGACATTTGCATTTGATGAGTTTTGTGGAGCCAAGGGTTTCTGCATATTTGGTCTTTGGGAATGGAAACTCCCATAGATTAGCATAACTGAGGTGGTGAAATATCCTCTGAAGGGTTGCAAATTGGAAGGGATACTTCAGTCCTTTCATTTGTGCTTAAATCCGCAGTGTTAACAGGGGTTTGAAGGTATCAATTTGCATATCAAAAGTTTTTCTATTGGCTGCTACAGTGTTTTTGCTACAGTGATTTGCTACAGTAGCGCTACAGTGATGCTACAGTGCGCGCTACAGTGATTTGCTACAGTGATTTGCTACAATGATTTGCTACAGTGCGCGCTACAGTGATTTGCTACAGTACGCTACAGTGTTGCTACAGTGCCGTGAACAGTAACGCTACAGTACGGGGCAGCTAGGAGAGGGTTTCAATTTGGGTTTGGAAGGGACTCCTTTCCTTGGTTGATGAGAAGGCTGGGTGCTACACTTGAGAGGCACGATTGGGACTTGAGATGGATGTTTATGAGCTGTTTTGAGGCTGCCATTCCTTCATCTTCGTCATCGATTCACAACAACTTACATTTCCAGGTTCTTTCATGAGTTAGCATCTTTATATCAGCATTGTTTCATAGTTGTCATTTTAGGAGTTGCATAAAATTGTAGAGCCAAGAGTCTTGGCCATTCAATCAGCATTGTATTAGACAATATATCTCAATAAAGGAGTGATAAGTTGTAGGCCATCTATTTGATGTAATGTGCATATTAATAGCCATCATGATTAGCATAATAGTATGCATGCCAAGTGTTTGACAAAATTTCAATTGGCTGTAGGTGTGCATTTCATGTCTAATTTTCATGTATATGCATCAAAAATACCAAAAGAGAAGTCATATATGTATTTAGATTAATGCTTAGACATTATAGTTTGGATTTATGAGCATTTAGAATACTCAGCTATCATTATCAAGCAAAAATATCAGACTGAAAACACAGACCAGCAAGCATTGGGTTTACATCAGAAGTGTTTGACAATATTCCTTGAGGTTCAAATCGGCAAAATAAGGTCTGAAATAGCAAGGGATATTACAGTGGTATCAGAGCTTTTGTCCTGCCATCCTGTTGGGTAGATTGGACATTGAATCAGCTAGTTAATCATGGTTACTTCAAGTACTCAGAAGCAATGGGACAAGAATATGGAGAAACTTAAACAAAGTTTGAATAAGTTGGAAGAAAACCAAAAGAGGATGAATGAATTGTTTTCACACCCTGCAAACATAGACAAAGCAGCTCGGTTTATGGCATCTATTTTTAAGGCGTCTACATCACAAAACAAAAGGGAGGAACAAAAGGTCTCTATAGGTGAAGTATCTAGAAACCTCTGCAATGAATTTTCAGCAGATATTGATCAGCATACAGCTGATCCTATGGAGAACAGAATGGACAAAGGTGATGAGCAGGAGATGCCTTCTTTTGGGTTACAGGTTTCATCTTCTCTTCAAGAGGACAGCAATGGTATGGATTCTTTTAACGATTCCTTTGGGGCTGATGTTAAATGCACTCATGAAAATTCAGTGGGAAAGGTAACAGGTGAAGTGTGGACCAGTAGTATTGAGCTCGGGTCTATTTCAGTTGATCCTACAGTGGATCCTACAGGACAGGGTTGCATGAGTCTCCTAGTTGGTGACATGGAGGTTATGATTGGGGACTCTTTCGATAGTCCTAAGAGTGATCTTACCTCTCTGCATGAGGTTAGTGATTCATCATCCATTGAGTCTATTTTTTGGAGGGATGATGAGGAGTTTGGGTTGGGAACTACTGCTGCTCTAGTTCCAAACCAGCATGAGGACACTTCAGAAGAATATGTTGATGAGAGTCAAGCTCTCCATTGGCAGCTCACAACTTCAACTAATGAATTTTCCTTGGTCCCCAAGTCTGAATTGGAGAACCAACTAAAGGTTGGTGAAGATAAGATTGTTACAGCGCTGTCCCATTTTGATCATTCCCAGAAGATGGTGGAAATTCATCTATGGAAGGTCCAACTAGAGGGGAGACATAGAGGTGTTGAAGAGGCTTCATCAATCTCTGATTTGCAAGCGTTTAAGGCAGCCATGGAGATTATGAAAAATAACTATTTAACTCTTCTTTCCGATAGAGATCACCTACTTGAATTGGGTGTCATATATTCAGATGCATTGAAGAGGAAAGAGGAAGAGGTTGATCAACTCACCACGGAGCTAGTGAAGACTAGAAAATATTTGGAAGACTCTCAAATGGCTCTCCTTATGGCGGAAAATCAGATTGAGGAGTTGAATGTGGAGTTGAGTTTGGCTCATGCTTCACCAAAGAAATCAGAAAATCAGTCTTCTATTGCAGCCTCTTTGAATGGGCAAGAATCTTGTGTTGTGCATGTGATTGAGAGACAAAGAAATGAGGGAAAAGAAGAGCAAGTGATGGGTGAAGACAAACTAGTTACATTAGAGCAGCTACATGAAGATAAGGTTTCTTGTGATGCTTCATTAGGTGAGTCTAGCATTGCTTCATCCGGTGAGTCTAGCATTACTTCATCCTATCATGGTAAAGAATCAGATGGTGCTTCCATGAATGTTATTTATACATATGAAAGTCCATTGAAGTCCAAGATATTAAGGTGGATGTGAAAGTTGATCCTTTGCTTAGTGGAGCAGCCACTAGTGTTTTGAATACACATGATGAAGGAGACATTTTACAATGGCATGATGTCATCACTGATTTGTTTGAGGACAGCAGCATTATGTCCCATCATTCTTGTGAGATAGGAGCTTGTGATCATGAGAAAGCCAATGATATGATATCACCCATTGATGGCAGCCCTACACCATTTGGTAGACATGAAGATATCAAGGATAAGAGGACTGATTTTGTATATTTTGGCATCGAAGAGGTAAATAAGTCCAAAAAAATTAATGAAGAACGATTGCAAAAAGCCAAAGAGGCTAGATTAGTGGCTACCAATGCAAGACAACATCTTCAAAAAGTGAAAGAAAAGATCAATCTCATCAACATAGCAAGACAAAAAAGGATAGATAACATTAGAAGACTCTTTATTCAAATGTGGGATGAATCTGAAAATACAATTGATTCCCCTAAGGTTAGTTCCATGTCAGGTGATAGAAAGCAGGACTATGATGGTCAACTATTGACGGAGGTTGGTGCTTTTTACCATGACTACATAGTGAGGAGAGTTCATCACCTTTCTTTTAGTTCACATGTAGAGGATTGGTCGATGCATCGATGTGGATTGACATGAGGCTTATACCATCCATTGTGGGATGAAGAGTTGCCATCTACAGAAGATGGAACTAGAGCCTGCATGTACCTGACTCAGTTGTGTATGAGGAATTACTTACAGCAGTCAGTTATCCATCATGCTATTATGTATCCGACAAGGTTTTCTACTTCCATGTCACAGAGATTTCACACAGATACATGGTTACAGGATGATTATGGGGGCAGTAGGTATGATGGCTTGGTTAGTCAGCACATCCATAGGAATTGGGTAGAGGATAGAGGTTGTGCCTTCATGCTTGCTAGGCAGTTGTATGGTGCACTCGTGAGGGAAGAGGCACAGATATCCACTTCTGTTGATGCTAATAGGGATCAACCCTCCACATTTGCATTGATTAGTGCAACTGGCTTTATGAGTTGGTGTCAAGAGCACTCTTCTTCCAGCTTTGGCAATTGGAGTATTATGGGGACGCCAACATTTGCAGATGAGTTAGGAGATACTCATCTTTTCCAACAGTTGTTTGGGTCCATAAACCATAGGTCTCAGTATCAGGGAGCAGCCTCTTGGCAGATTAGTGATTCAGTTGCAGATAGTATGGTGCAGCATGTGCCACCAGTTGTCATTGGTAGTGGATTGTTGATTCTATTTTGGGATCCTGGTGGTGACGTGTTTGATTCATCACTCTATTTTGGTCCTGATGAGGCGTTCCACCACTCTTGGTGCGATGTCAGTGGTTTATGTAGAATGGTACAGTGGAAGTCAACAGGTGCGCTTTGTGATGGACTTCCAGTTTGGCACTGGGACCCAAGGATTGACATCAGAAGTGATATGTTTATTTCAGCTACAGAATTGCACAGTTTGCTGAGTTTTGGCAAGTTCTATGGCTGCAGCTATTTTCAGCAAGATTCTGATGCAGTTCCTTACAAATTCATTTAGGATCCGGGCATTAGTTGTGGGATACTCTCCAGTATGTTGAGGAATCCTTTGTGTGCATCAGGATTCCAATCAGGGTTCACTATTGAGTTTTGCAGCATGTATATGAGGGTGATTACTTGCAGTTGCACTTTTGATCTTTGTGTACATGATCTGTTTCAGACGCATAGCTCATTTGCGTATATGCTAGATAGTGTGTATGACAGCTTAGCTTGCATAGTTATGGGAAGCAAACATTGTCGGTATTCAGAGTTGCTTCCACTTAATGCTTATGCTCTTGCGACATCTGGCATTGGCGTTGATTTAATTCAGCAGGTTCAGTTAGTTGTGCTAGTGCTGGTGTTACAGGAGCTCTTTGGTGACAGCAGGGACATTACACAGATCCTCCCTTGGGATCTAGGTGGGGAGAATTGTCTTTGTAGCCAAGATTGCTTGGGGACAAGCAATTTCAAGGAGGGCAGACTGTAATGTCCCCTTTTTAGCTGATGTTGTTTGCGGATGGTTTAGCCTATTCCTGACCCTCGTAGGCTAATGCACATGGTTAGGGGGTCTTCTTGAGGCAGTCACCTGGTTGATGGTTGGTTTCCTGGATTCAGTTGGATGGGAAAAATAAGGGAGATAATAATTAAATTAATTATTTGTAAGGTTATTAAATAAATAAATATTATAAAGTGACCTTATATTTAATTAATTTAATAAAGTGACTTAAATAAATATTATTACATAAAGTCACTAAAATAAAATAATATTATTTTTCTAGAAGCTTCTTGAAGTGGGATTGAAAAAGTATAAAGGAAGGGGCAAGGCAAGCTTCCAGGCATCTGATTATTGACATTTGCATTTGATGAGTTTTGTGGAGCCAAGGGTTTCTGCATATTTGGTCTTTGGGAACGAAAACTCCCATAGATTAGCATAATTGAGGTGGTGAAATATCCTCCGAAGGGTTGCAAATTGGAAGGGATACTTCAGTCCTTTCATTTGTGCTTAAATCTGCAGTGTTAACAGGGGTTTGAAGGTATCAATTTGCATATCAGAAGTTTTTCTATTGGCTGCTACAGTGTTTTTGCTATAGTGATTTGCTACAGTAGCGCTACAGTGATGCTACAGTGCGCGCTACAGTGATTTGCTACAGTGCATGCTACAGTGATTTGCTACAGTGCGCGCTACAGTGATTTGCTACAGTACGCTACAGTGTTGCTACAGTACCGTGAACAGTAACGCTACAGTACGGGGCAGCTAGGAGAGGGTTTCAATTTGGGTTTGGAAGGGACTCCTTTCCTTGGTTGATGAGAAGGCTGGGTGCTACACTTTAGAGGCACGATTGGGACTTGAGATGGATGTTTATGAGCTGTTTTGAGGCTGCCATTCCTTCATCTTCGTCATCAATTCACAGCAACTTACATTTCCAGGTTCTTTCATGAGTTAGCATCTTTATATCAGCATTGTTTCATAGTTGTCATTTTAGGAGCTGCATAAAATTTTAGAGCCAAGAGTCTTGGCCATTCAATCAGCATTGTATTAGACAATATATCTCAATAAAGGAGTGATAAGTTGTAGGCCATCTATTTGATGTAATGTGCATATTAATATCCATCATGATTAGCATAATAGTATGCATGCTAAGTGTTTGACAAAATTTCAATTGGCTGTAGGTGTGCATTTCATGTCTAATTTTCATGTATATGCATCAAAAATACCAAAAGAGAAGTCATATATGTATTTAGATTAATGCTCAGACATTATAGTTTGGATTTATGAGCATTTAGAATACTCAGCTATCATTATCAAGCAAAAATATCAGACTGAAAACACAGACCAGCAAGCATTGGGTTTACATCAGAAGTGTTTGACAATATTCCTTGAGGTTCAAATTAGCAAAATAAGGTCTGAAATAACAAGGGATATTACACAAACACGAACAAACAAAATGAAAAACAAAAAAATGAACTGTATAGCCATTCCACCAATTTCAAAGAAATCTAACTGGTGGAATGGATTAAGAATCCATCTTGGCCACAAAATAGTAAATCGATTGCATAGAGAAAACCTAGCGAATCTAGAATGATAGAAAGATACACAGAATAGAACTTTGTTTATTATGCCTTTCAGAAATGCACACACAGATGCTCTATTTCTCAATTACAAATCACACTGATCTCTTCGATCTGATCTAAACTAAACTGATTACATTCGATCTACTCTGGGTATTTATCTACTCCTCCAGAGTAGTACCAACCTGACTCCAAGTGGCCAGGAGACCAATCCAAGCGGCTGGGAGACAACCGTCTAACAACCTCCTAACTGCCTAACAACCTTTGTGATTATAGATCGACAAGTGTCCTTGGGACATACAACATAAACCTAGATACAAACTAAAATGACATGCATTGGTCAAACAGACCTTATTACATGAATGGTTGTATAGGACCTTATTGGAAACAACAAAATGTACATCAAACAGTTGAATGCCTCATGGAGGCCACTGTGGATTAGGTGCTCCTGCACCATACACCCCACCGACAAAAGAACTCATGCCCCATGAGTTAATTCTTGGTCTTGCCCCACCTTTATCCTCTGCTTTCTCATGTCTTCCCCATGATCTCTGGATTGCAACCTGCTTCCATGGAATCAAAGACTCATGCCCAGCTTTGTATGCTCTACTCACACCTTGCCATGAGTGATTGCTTGCCACCAGACCTACCCTTTTCTTGCATTCTTTCTTACTATCATTGCTGTCTAAACACCTGCATGCAAAACCTTGTTTGATGCTTCTTGTATTGCTGTTATGGCAGAATATGTTTGGATTTCATTTCTTGTTGGCTCTAGAGGACAAACAATGGTCCCTACTATGAGAACATCCTTGTCTTTCCAATCAACTTGTGACTGCTTGCAGACTTGCTCTTTGACCTTCTTCTGATCCATTTCAGACATAAACATCTGAGCTCCATCAGTCAAAACAGAAATCACCTTCAAACTGTGATCCTTAGTAACCCCACTCCCTAAGGGATCCTCAACTTGCTTTGTCGCTACTTCATTGATCTTCACAAATTCTTTCTTACCGACCAAGGTGACCTTGGCTACCTTCTTTGCTTCAACATCCTCCTGTAATGGTGTCATCACAAAAGTCCTCCCATCCTTCTTGATGGTGTAGGTGTTAACATATCCATCATACAATGCTTGTTGGCAAGAGACACTATATGGATTCATGGTTGTTGTCATTGATGGCAACAAAGATCATCCCACATATCCGCAAGTCATGGTGTGTCTCTACCGGAAGTCAGAATGAAGATTGTTGTGGTCCGGTGAACAAGAACAGAGCATGTGGCAAGGTCCGACAGATTGGTCCAGATCTCTCAGAGGAAGTGTCTTGGTGCAGTGCGGATTTGGGGAAGTCAAGAGGACTACCTTGAGTGGTATATTCCAAGGATTTAGCCTCAGGTGATGGACAAGGAAAAAGATATGAATAGTTGAGTACCGGATTCCTGAGTAATAGTGAGAACAGAGGAAGAACTGACTGACAGAACATCAGACTATTTTCTGGATGTGTTACTGTTGATGGTAAAGGTTGTGAAGGCATGAATCATGTTTGGCCGACATGATTAATGATATCTACAAGTATATGCTTGATCCGCATTACTTGATGTGCAAGGATTCAGCTGACAGAACAGAGTTTGTGAGAAAATAGACTGTTCCGGATGCCGACTAGAAAGGTGATGAAATTACTTGTGCGGATATATATGCATGATGGATTTAGCTATGAGAAGGGTGTTGTGTAAGTGTGTAGGCGAATAAGTGCAGAGTAGAGCAGAAGCAGTAAGAAAGATCCAGTATGTGAAAGGAAAGCAGAATAAAGAGCAGAGGAAAGATGAAGTGCAGCAGATCAGTGTACTGAGCCTAACCGGAACTGAACTCCAGCATATATAGATGCTTCCAATCAGTTCAAGTATTGTATAACATTCTTTTGTAGATAGTGTGTCTCCTTGTAGGCAGTGTGTCTCTTTGTGAGCAGTGTGCTCGGGCAGTGAGCCCTAATTGGCAAGTGCCATTTTGTAATTCCTTATTCTTCTAACAGAGAATAATCTTTGGGTTAATCACCCCGTGGTTTTCTCCCTTAACAGGGTTTCCACGTCAAAAATACCGTGTCATGTGTTTCTCATTTCATGGTAATGTTTGTTTGTTTGATTCAATGCTGCATTGATTAATAAGAAAGTTCAAAAGAAGAAATAATTAGGATAATTGATTCACCTCCCCCCTCTTAGTTATCAACAATTGGTATCAGAGCTAAGTTCCTCCTAATAGAGCCTAACAGCTTGAGGAAGATCTAGGAGTTCAAATGGATGCATATGGTTTAAGGGAGCAACTCAAGACTGCCCTTGAGGATCTTGAACAGTCGAACTCTGAAGTCAATGAATTAAAGGAAAGACTCAAACAGGCTGATGAATTCATGAGAGAACTAAAGGACAAATTAAGTCTCTCTATGAAAAAGAGAAAGGAGCTGCTCCAACAATTGGCAAGACAAAGTGAAGAAAGCAATACAAATGAAGAATTGACTGAGAAAACCAAGTTATGTGAAAAGTTATCAAAAGAAGTCATTATGGTAAGACACGAAATGGAATCAGGAGTTATAAAGTTTACTCAAGAGATTGAAGAGAAAAGAAATGTTGAAGACAATCTAAGACAATCTCTTAAAGAGAAATCAGAAGAATGCCACCAGATGGACAGGATTATTAGACATCTTGAATCTGATCTTGAAGATGCCAAAGATAATGAAGAAAAACTTGAGGATCAAATTGTCTCTCTCAAAAGAGATCTTCAAACAGCAAATGAATATAAAGAAAAATTCAAGATAAGTTCTGCTCAACTTGAAGTTCTTCTTGGAAGTCAAAAGAGGACAGATGACAAGTATGGTTTGGGATATGAGAAAGGAGAAAGCTTCGGATCTGGTCAAAAGAATTTTGGATCAGAAAATCTAAGGAATAGGCCTAGAAGACCTCCGGTAAGACAACCCAATGCTCAAAGATATCCATCCTTCAATGGATATTGCCACAGCTGCAATCACTTTGGTCACAAAGCTAGTCAGTGCAGAAAGAGAATGAATCAGACTAATTCATCCTTCTTCGGATAGTGCTTTAACTGCAAAAGGTATGGACACAAGTCTCATGAATGCAGAAATATGCAAATAAACAAATCATTCAATGGTAGATGCTTTGCATGCAATAGAGTAGGTCATATGGCTAATCAATGCAGATTAAGAGGTTATCAGTCAAATATGCAAGGAAATGTTATTTGCCAAATCTGTAATAGGTCCGGTCATAATGCAAAAGTCTGCAGAAGCAAGAATTAGGACAAAAGAGGTCCAGTGTATAATCAGAATCAAGACAGGGTAAACAAAAAATGAATGCGGATGAAGTTAGGAATCAGATGAACAAGATTTGGGTGAAGAAAATTTCAGAGAATATAGAAGTTGGATCCACACCAGACTCTGGTGCTGATATTCCTTCCAGAAATTAAAAAGTGAGCTATGGCTCAGGGGGAGACTCAAAGAAAATCCTGTTCCCCTAGCCAATCAAGTGGTGCCGGATGTGGCACAAGATGTGGAGTAAAGGGTTTGAAGATATAAATCTTGAGATGATTCAGATAAGATTTCAAAGGTCCGCATGAAGATGTGAAGAAGTTGTGATCGATCAAGTAAGACCTGTTCCGGGAGATGCTCCAGAATGACAGAGGATTACAAAAAGGTCCGGAGAGATCCGGAAGTACATTGTCTTACTCTGTGGATTGGACAGAATGTTTGGGATGTCCTTGTGATGTGTCATCTTGATTTGTTCATGGTTGGAAGATCCGCATGATGTTCATAGATCAGGACTGATCCGGTACTCCAAGTTATCCGAATAAGGCAGACCGGAATAATGTAGGTCGAGCATTTATTGTCATCAGATATTAGGGTTTGCGGAGCAATATAAGGGATTTCTCATAAATCACTTGCTCATTCTGCACTCAAGAAGAAGCAAAAAGTGGAGCTCTGCAACAAGATTCATCAAGTTCACCAAAGATCTCTTGCCGAAGTCATTGCATACAGAAATCAATCCAACCACTCCGTGTAACCGAAGGCGCATAAGGTATTTTCCGTTTTCGATATCTTACTACAAATCCTTTGAGAAATGGCTACTTTGAATATAGTAAAGATCTCAGATAGCCCCCACCTGAATTTAAGAAACACCCATACAAGTCATTGGAGGTAGATCCCTTAGGAGCATTCTCTAGTGTTCCTCATGGCATTTTACACACAGAAGACATTAGGGTTTACATACATGCAAGTATTGAGGAATTTGGGGAATTCAAATTGAGAGATTTCTATCACAAACAACTGATAGACAATGCTTTTGAGCTTAAACTAGAGTATAAGGGTATCCAGAAGAAACAGTTTGATCAATTCATTCATTTCCCCTACTTTGAAGAAGATGAATGGGTCTGGTATGTATTGAGTAGGATGCATGACAACTTCCTATGGCTAGATAGACCCTGCAAGATCACAAAAGAGGCAATTAGGGCAGTGACTGGTCTATACTCTTCCGGAGGGATACCTATCCTCAAATCTATCAAAAATAACATTGTAACTGAGGCCACCGGATCAAAATTTGATAAGAGGGCAATGACCATTGAAGATATCTCTGACCTGGATATCAAGTTTGCATCCATGATAATAGGATACAAGATTTATCACTCCAGTAGGGAGAATTCTGTATCCAGAACTGCAGTATATACTGCTTATGAAATGCTGAGGAAGAATGCAGACTATGATCTCTGTGAACTTCTCTTAAGTCAATTAATGGAAAATATACAGAAGATCAAAAAGGACAAAAAGAATTCTTTTAAGTATGGTACTCTTATATTATGTCTATTTTTGTACTTCATGAATGAGCTGCCCGGATCAAGTGGATGGGTATGGCAGAATGACAAACCTGTTGCAGTCTAGATAAGAGATTATTTACATGGGCTTGGGGATGCCAAAGCAAGAAATACAGCCCTATGGGGATACTTCAAAAACTTCCAGAGCACGATGCAAGAAAGAGAAAGAATTCCCCAGTCCATTGTTGAAAAATACAAAGACTCAGTTTGCTTTATGGTGGATACTGATCAGTGCCTAATGGAGGTAGTGGAGCCAAGGATAGTCTGGATCATGCCCATGGGGTATGAGGTTGATGAACAGTTTGTGGAATTGCATGTTCAACACATGCTTAGTCAGCCCAAAGATCCAAAGGCAGAAAGGTTTGGAACCTTTGAGGAGCTGAGTGTAAAGATCCATGTGGAACTCAGAGAACCTGAGATAAAGAGGAAGGTGAGAAAAGAAGTAGAGCATATTGCTCAAGGCCTAGGCATCCCAAAGGAGGCACTTGATGCCAACCAGGAAAAGAGGAGAAAGGCTGAGGAAGAAAAGAAAGAGGCAGAAAAGAAAAGCAAGAAAAGTGCTCCGGTGGAAACCTCAACCCGGACCAGATCATCAAAAGGATCTACACCTGTCAGAACCAAAAGCTCAAAAATATCTAAACCGGAAGGTCAGACATCCGGTAAAGGAGAGAAAAGGTCTAAAATAAAAGCCACAAGGGCTTATACAAGTCAGAAAGATGAAGAGGAAACAAAATCAGATGAGGGGGTAAAAGAAATAAAGAAGCAGAAGAAGAAAGGATCCGGTAAACCTTCCACAGGCCAAGACAAAGAAGAAATGGCAGAGGTATTTGTTGAAAAGCCCACCCTGTCTCTAGAGAGTGTAATCAAGTCAGTCACGGTGGATGGAAACCTTCAACCAATGACTGAATTCTATGATGACTACAATGAGGCTAACCAAAAGATTCTGCAGGAAGCCACAATCAAGTATCTGAACATATACAATAAGGCTTTCATTGAGATTATATCTCTAATTCCTAAAAGCCTAGAAAAGGAATTAGAAATAAGAAAGAACAATGCCCAGGCAAAAGATCTTGAGATCCGGGAGTAGATAGCTATTCAGCTATATCCTCAAATTGATCCCAAGACAATGAACATAATATTCAAAGACTGCAAAGATGAGTTCAGGAGTAAAGCAAGGATGAATCAACTCATGCTTGGTGAGACTGACAAGGTGGCCATAGAGACAGAAGAGATCCTCCGGAAGGCCTTCAAAAGGTTTAATCTTCCTGTTGTAGAGGACTTGGGTACTGATCCCTCATCCACAAGTGCTGTAGAAGAAACTTCTGAGAAAGCAACATAAGAGATGGGCGCTGAACAAACCAACATTTCTCCTCCAGTTTCCCCTACAGTCTCCGGATCCCAAGAAGAAGAGAAATTACAGGAGAAAGAAGCAGCGGTAAAAGAAAAAGAGGTTGACAGCACCAAGGGTGCAGAGGAAGAGAAGACTCAAACAGAGAAAACCACAACTGATAGTGGTAAGAATGTGGAAATTCCAAAGGACAGTTCCAAGCCTGTAGAAGAGAAGAAACATCTGTCTCTGGCAAGAGACACTGCACAAATTGCTCAAAAATTTTTGAGCCAAGAAATAATAGAAATTGATGAACCGGAGCTTCTAAAAGGTCCATTCAACTTTGATTCCCTCTCTCCGGTATAGACAATGAAGATAGCTTCATTTGCAAATGCTAAGGGAAATGAAAAACTCCTAAAGTCTCATATGGAAGACTGTGAGTTGATTGAGGCTACCTCCGAAGTGCTTGAAAAGATTATGCCATCGGTCAAGATAGATCTGACAGCCTCCTCTTCCGGTAATCTCAAAACCTTAGTCAGCAGTGTTGGTACACATTTTGATTCTCTAGAAAAATCAGCTGAAGAAAAGGTCCGGAAGGAGTTTTTGGATAAGAGATTTTCTGAAGTACTAGGCTTAATCTCTAATGATAGGAGAAATATGAGTATTGGAATTAAAATCTTAGAAAATGCTCTTAAGGATGGTGGTGACATTTACAAATTTTGTATCTCCTAGTCAAAGGCAACAGTAGAAATTGATAAGAAAATAAAAGAGGAACAGGACAAACTACAAAGTTTGTCTCAAAGTTTTGATCCTCTCTCTTCCTCCATAGTAAATCAAGAATGTCAAACTATTGCAATCACAAATGCAATAAAGAACTTTGAGAAGGAAAGGAAGAATATAACTAACCGGATGGGAGAACTTAGAAGGATTATAATCCCTAAGTTAGAAACTATGCATGAGGCCATAAGTGATGCTTAGACTACCGCCCAAACCAATGATCCGACAGATCTCAAGAGGGCAGAAGCTTTTGCATTTTTGTTGAGTGGTCACATTTCAATTTTGGACAGAATGAAGCAAAGTTGGGCTACAGAACTGGTCCAATTGAAGGCATCCTTTGCAGACATTCTTCAGTTTATGTGAGTATGTAATATGCGGCTAAGTATAGTAAATTTTTGAAATTTTGGTGTGCGGACCCTAGCCTTTGCCATTGATGTCAAAGGGGGAGTGAAGAGCAGTGAAAAATAAGGAATCCAACTAAGGGGGAGTTCTGAAAATTGTATATAAAGATAGAGCATCAGCCAAGGGGGAGCATAGTGTAAACACTTAGTCATTTTTCACTAAGTGTTGCCATCAATGCCAAAGGGGGAGATTGTTGGCAAGAGACACTATATGGATTCATGGTTGTTGTCATTGATGGCAACAAAGATCATCCCACATATCCGCAAGTCATGGTGTGTCTCTACCGGAAGTCAAAATGAAGATTGTTGTGGTCCGGTGAACTCAGAGGAAGTGTCTTGGTGCAGTGCAGATTTGGGGAAGTCAAGAGGACTACCTTGAGTGGTATATTCCAAGGATTTAGCCTCCGGTGATGGACAAGGAAAAAGATATGAATAGTTGAGTACCGGATTCCTGAGTAACAGTGAGAATAGAGGAAGAACTGACTGACAGAACATCAGACTATTTTCTGGATGTGTTACTGTTGATGGTAAAGGTTGTGAAGGCATGAATCATGTTTGGCCGACATGATTAATGATATCTACAAGTATATGCTTGATCCGCATTACTTGATGTGCAAGGATTCAGCCGACAGAACAAAGTTTGTGAGAAAATAGACTGTTCCGGATGCCGACTAGAAAGGTGATGAAATTACTTGTGCGGATATATATGCACGATGGATTTAGCTATGAGAAGGGTGTTGTGTAAGTGTGTAGGTGAATAAGTGCAGAGCAGACCAGAAGCAGTAAGAAAGATCTGGTATGTGAAAGGAAAGCAGAATAAAGAGCAGAGGAAAGATGAAGTGCAGCAGATCAATGTACTGAGCCTAACCGAAACTGAACTCCAGCATATATAGATGCTTCCAATCAGTTCAAGTATTGTATAACATTCTTTTGTAGACAGTGTGTCTCCTTGTAGGCAGTGTGCCTCTTTGTGAGCAGTGTGCTCGGGCAGTGAGCCCTAATTGGCAAGTGCCATTTTGTAATTCCTTATTCTTCTAATAGAGAATAATCTTTGGGTTAATCACCCCATGGTTTTCTCCCTTAACAGGGTTTCCATGTCAAAAATACTGTGTCATGTGTTTCTCATTTCATGGTAATGTTTGTTTGTTTGATTCAATGCTGCATTGATTAATAAGAAAGTTCAAAAGAAGAAATAATTAGGATAATTGATTCACCCCCCCTCTCAGTTATCAACAATGCTCTCCTATCAAATTGCCATGGTCTACCTAAAAGTAGGTGACAACATTCCATGGGCAAAATATCACATAAAACCCTATCCTGATATTCCCTAATCTAAAAATTAACATATGCTTGTCCAGATACCAAAAGTGATTGATTGTCACTTACCCAAGATGCTTTGTAAGGAGTTGGATGAGGAATCCTGTCCAGTTTCAACTTATCCACCATTTCTTGAGATACCATATTATTTGTTGAACCAGAATCTATTACTACCTTGCATATTTTACCTTTGCTTTTGCAATTGGTCCTGAAAAGTTCTCTCCTTTGTATCATGTCCATGGATGTCTTCAAGAGTGTTCTCCTTAGCATCAATGCTTCTCCATCTAGAACTGGGGCTGCATTCCCAATTGGAGAGTTAACACTCTGACAATCTTCTTCTTGAATTGGTTGGTTCCTTCTCTCTCCTCCATGAGAGCTTGAGGCTTTCTCCAGAGACTTGCCTGCTGTGTGCCTAATTTGGTTACAATTATAACATCTTCCTGTGAAGACATTAGGACCTCTGCCTGATCCACCAAATCTACCTCTCCCATTGGGTCTCCTTCCTCTAAAACCCTCTCTAGAACCAGATTCTCCACTGTGTTCTTACTGACTGGACTCCCCTTGATTCTTCTGGAACTGATTTCTACCACGAAAACTATTTCTGCCTCTGGAATTCCTTCCACCACTACCTCTGTTCTGTTGTTCTCCTTTTCTTTTCTGCTTCTCTTCTACTCTCAGTGCCACTTGGAAACATTTGTCTATGGTTTCTTGTGTCAAGATGGTAATCTCATCTTGTATACTATATTTCAGTCCATTAATATAGCTGACAACTCTTCCTTTCTCATCTTTAGCATGTCCACACCTTAGAGACAATTTGTAGAATTCCTTTGTGTAGGTGGATACATCCATATCCTTCTACCCGAGGTTTTGCATTTTCCTGTATATTTGCATCTCATAATCCGCTGATAGGAATTGAGCCTTGATCCTCTCTACCATCTGACTCCAGGATGAGATCATACTCTTGCCACTCTTCACCCTTTCTCCTTGGGTGTAGTTCCACCACATGAGTGCAACACCCTTCAATTTCATCTTTGCAAACTTAACTCTCCTATTCTCCGGTACCTCCTTGTACTCGAAGTAATTGTTCAAAGCCTCGACCCATTCGATGACTTCATCTACATCCATTTTTCTGCTGAACATCAAAATCTCCATTCTTGCCTTGGACAACTCCTTACCAAGTGATTTTATGGCCTCCATAAATTTTTTCTGGTCTATAGATATACTTGTCTGTTCTGGGGTTGTTTCCTCTTCCCCATCTTCTTCTTCTTCATCAGACTCCTCGTCTAGTTTCCTACCTTTTCCCAAGGTCTTTAACTCAGCCTGGAGTGCTTCCTTGACCCCAGTCTTGATTATCTCCTCCATCTCCTTGAATTTCTTGACCACTTCGATGGTCATTCCCTTTGGAGGCATATCACTAGCCCCTTCTTCACTTTCTCTGTCTGACATAAACATTCACAGACAATGCCAACACTTTTGCAGACCCTTCGCTAGCTCTGATACCAACTTGATGCAGAGCACATAGTGGAAGCAATTCAAAATAGGGTGAAATACCCACTAACCCACATTACAGTTTTAAAAATCCTTTCTCAAAGTCCACATAGCATCGAACCACATACATTCTTTTATGATCGGCAAGACCATATGCCATTGGCTAACCAAATACCTTTCACACCGAAGTCCTTCCTCATATCGATGTGTCTCCAACACCACTATCACTAGTGAACTAATCTAGCTGCCACGCTCACTGTTATGCCAAACACTTGTATATGCATAACATGACTTACGATCTCCGGTCCTCTTCACCACTGCTACTGGTCAACCTCTTGCATCTAACACAATGTATATGCGCAACGTATATTCTTAATATACATTCAGAAGATACATTAGAAACATGCATTCAGAATATGCATTCGGTGGGACCAACCATTAATTTTCTTTGTATGCTGATACACTATCGGTCAGACTTCCAACATCGAAAGCTTTCAACCTTCTCTCTCCGACAAGTCCTGTCCCCCCGATGTAGAACTTAACCACTCACAATATACTTTTACGACATACACACTCAATGTGCTTTTGTGATATACACACGGAATGACTTTCGACATATATTAGTGATATACACACAGAGTGTATACCTGGCAAAACAACACAAATCTTCTCCTGACTTCCGTGCAAGTCATACAATGTATCTTCGGCCCAACTGCCGATTCTCCCCTGCAGCTCCGCGACTCCTGTAACTTCATAGATCTTTGACTTCGCCAACCTAGCACATGAGGATGCTAGGATCTCTCAGAGCATAATGTACGTGATCCTATAAACATGAACGAACAAAACAAAAAACACAAAAATGAACTGTACAGCCATTCCACTGATTTCAAAGAAATCTAACTGGTGGAATGGATTAAGAATCCATCTCGGCCACAAAACAGTAAATCAATTTCACAGAGAAAACCTAGCAAATCCAGAATGACAGAAAGATACATAGAATAGAACTTTGTTTATTATGCCTTTCAGAAATGCACACACAGATGCTCTGTTTCTCAATTACAAATCACACTGTTCTCTTTGATATGATCTAAACTGAACCGATTACATTCGATCTTCTCTAGGTATTTATCTACTCGCCTAGAGTAGTACCAACCCGACTCCTAGCGGCTGGGAGACCAATCCAAGCGGTTGGGAGACAATCGTCTAACAACCTCCTAACTGCCTAACAACCTTTGTGATTACAGATCAACAAGTGTCCTTGGGACTTACAACATAAACCTAGATACAAACTAAAATGACATGCATTGGTCAAACAGACCTTATTACATGAATGGTCTTATAGGACCTTATTGGAAACAAGAAAATGTAGATCAAATAGTTGAATGCCTCATGGAGGACACTATGGATTAGATGCTCCTGCACCATACACCCCACCGACAAAAGAACTCATGCCCCATGAGTTAATTCTTGGTCTTGCTCCACCTTTATCCTCTGTTGTCTCATGTCTTCCCCATGATCTCTGGACTGCAACCTGCTTCCATGGAATCAAAGACTCATGCCCAGCTTTGTATGCTCTACTCACACCTTGCCATGAGTGACTGCTTGCCACCAGACCTACCCTTTGCTTGCCATTCTTTCTTACTGTCATCGCTTTCTGAACACCTGCATGCAAAACCTTGTTTGATGCTTCTTGTACTGTTGTTATGGCAGAATATGTTTGCCTTTCAATTCTTGTTGGCTCTAGAGGACAAACAATGGTCCCTACTATGAGAACATCCTTGTCTTTCCAATCAACTTGTGGCTGCTTGCAGACTTGCTCTTTGACCTTCTTCTAATCCATTTTAGACATCACCATTTGAGCTCCATCAATCAAAACTAAAATCACCTTCAGACTGTGATCCTTAGCAACCCCACTCCCTGAGGGATCCTCAACTTGCTTTGTCCCTGCTTCATTGATCTTCACAAACTCTTTCTTACCCACCAAGATGACCTTGGCTGTCTTCTTTGCTTTAGCATCCTCCTGTAATGGTGTCATCACAAAAGTCCTCCCATCCTTCTTGATGGTGTAGGTGTTAACATATGCATCATACAATGCTCTCCTATCAAATTGCCATGGCCTACCTAAAAGTAAGTGACAACATTCCATGGGCAAAATATCACATAAAACCCTATCCTAATATTCCCCAATCTGAAAATCAACATATGCTTGTCCAGATACCAAAAGTGATTGATTATCACTTACCCAAGATGCTTTGTAAGGAGTTGGATGAGGAATCCTGTCCAGTTTCAACTTATCCACCATTTCTTGAGATACCATATTATCTGTTGAACCAGAATCTATTACTACCTTGCATATTTTACCTTTGCTTTTGCAATTGGTCCTGAAAAGTGCTCTCCTTTGTATCATGTATGTGGATGTCTTCAAGAGTGTTCTCCTTAGCATCAATGCTTCTCCATCTAGAACTAGGGCTACAATCCCAATTGGAGAGTTAACATTCTGACAATCTTCTTCTTGATTCAGCCGATTCCTTCTCTCTCCTCCATGAGAGCTTGAGGCTTTCTCCGGACACCTGCCTACTATGTGCCCAATTTGGTTACAATTATAACATCTTCCTGTGAAGACATTAGGACCTCTACCTGATCCACCAAATCAGCCTCTCCCATTGGGTCTCCCTCCTCTGAAACCCTCTCTGGAACCAGATTCTCGACTGTGTTCTTGCTGACTGGACTCCCCTTGATTCTTATAGAACTAATTTCTTCCACCAAAACTATTTCTGCCTCTAGAATTCCTTCCACCTCTGCCTCTATTCTGCTGTTCTCCTTTTCTTTTCTGCTTCTCTTCTACTCTCAGTGCCACCTGGAAACATTTGTCCACGGTTTCTTGTGTCAAGATGGTAATCATCTTGTATACTATATTTCAGGCCATTAATATACCTAGCAACTCTTCCTTTCTCATCTTCAGCATGTCCACACCTGAGAGACAATTTGTGGAATTCCTCTGTGTAGGTGGATACATCCATATCCTTCTACCTGAGGTTCTGCATTTTCTTGTATATCTGCACCTCATAATCCGCTGGTAGGAACTGAGGCTTGATCCTCTCTACCATCTGACTCTAGGATGAGATCATGCTCTTACCACTCTTCACCCTTTCTCCTTGGGTGTAGTTCCACCACGTGAGTGCAGCGCCCTTCAATTTCGTCTTTCCAAACTTAACTCTCCTATTCTTCGGTACCTCCTTGTACTCAAAGTAATTGTTCAAAGCCTCGACCCATTTGATGACTTCATCTGCATCCATTTTTTTTTTGAACATCAAAATCTCCATTCTTGCCTCAGACGACTCCTTACCAAGTGATTTTATGGCCTCTAGAAATTATTTCTGGTTTACAGATATACTTGTCTGTTCTGGGGTTGTTTCCTCTTCCCCATCTTCTTCTTCTTCATCAGACTCCTCATTTGGTTTCCTACCTTTTCCCAAGGTCTTCAACTCATCCTGGAGTGGTTCCTTGACCCCAGTCTTGATCATCTCCTCCATCTCCTTGAATTTCTTGACCACTTTGGTGGTCATTCAATTTGGAGGCATATTACTAGCCCCTTCTTCACTTTCTCTGTCTGACATAAACATTCCCAGATAATGCCAACACTTTTGCAGACCCTTCTCTAGCTTTGATACCAATTTGATGCAGAGCACACAGTGAAAGCAATTCAAAACAGGGTGAAATACCCACTAACCCACATTACAACTTTAAAAATCCTTTCTCAAATTCCACATAGCATCGAACCACATACATTCTTTTATGATCAGCAAGACCATATGCCATCGGCTAACCAAATACCTTTCGCACCGGAGTCCTTCCTCATACCAATGTGTCTCTGACACCACTATCGCTAGTGAACTAATGTACCTGCCACACTCACTGTTATGCCAAACACTTGTATATGCATAACATGACTTACGATCTCTGGTCCTCTTCACCACTACTACTGGTCAACCTCTTGCATCTAACACAATGTATATGCGCAATGTATATTCTTAATATACATTCAGAAGATACATTAGAAACATGCATTTAGAATATGCATTCGGTGGGACCGACCATTGACTTTATTTGTATGCCGATACACTATCGGTTAGACTTCCAACATCGGAAGCTTTCAACCTTCTCTTTTTGACAAGTCCTATCCCCCCGATGTAGAACTTAACCATTCACAATATACTTTTATGACATACACACTCAATGTGCTTTTGTGATATACACACGGAATGACTTTCGACATATATTAGTGATATACACACAAAGTGTATACCTGGCGAAACAACACAAATCTTTGCCTGACTTCCATGCAAGTCATACAATGTATCTTTGGCCCAAATGCCGATTCTCCCCTGCAGCTCCGTGACTCCTGTAACTTCACAGATCTTTGACTTCGCCAACCTAGCACATGAGGATGCTAGGATCTCTCAGAGCATAATATATGTGATCCTGTAAACATGAATGAACAAAACAAAAAACACAAAAATGAACTGTACAACCATTCCACTGATTTCAAAGAAATCTAACCAGTGGAATGGATTAAGAATCCATCTCGGCCACAAAACAGTAAATTGATTTCATAAAGAAAACCTAGCAAATCCAGAATGATAGAAAGATACACAGAATAGAACTTTGTTTATTATGCCTTTTAGAAATGCACACACAGATGCTTTGTTTCTCAATTACAAATCACACTGATCTCTTCGATCTGATCTGAATTGAACTGATTACATTTGATCTGCTCTGGGTATTTATTTACTCACCCAGAGTAGTACCAACCCGACTGCAAGCGGCTGGGAGACAACCATCTAACAACCTCCTAACTGCCTAACAACTTTTGTGATTACAGATCAACAAGTGTCCTTGGGACTTACAACATAAACCTAGATACAAGCTAAAATGACATGCATTGGTCAAACATACCTTATTACATGAATGGTCTTATAGGACCTTATTGGAAACAACAAAATGTACATCAAACAGTTGAATGCCTCATGGAGGCCACTGTGGATTAGGTGTTCCTGCACCAGTGATGACTCTCATCTGAAGATTGTTGGTCATTCAAGAGTCTCTATTTGATTCCCTGATGGACGAGTGAAGGGGATCTTTGGGTTTATGCATATCCCAAGCTTAGCACAGAACCTGCTTTCTCTAAGTATGTTGAATGATGCAGGTGTGTAGGTTGTCTATTCAAAGGAAGGATGCAAGATGACTAGAGGAGCTATGGTGCTTGCTAAGGGTACTAGGAGAGGTACTCTATTTCAGCTGGAGGCATGCATTTCACAATGCAATAGTTCTTCTGACTCAAGGAAGAGGGCAGCAGTCACTTCATCCCCACCATCTAAACGAGCAGTGAAGAAATCTGTTGTTTCTAATTATGAAGGTTGTAATCATGCCTTGGAAGTTAAGCTTCCTGCTGAAAAGACAATGTTATGGCATAAGAGATTTGGCCACATTAGTGAGAAGGGTCTGTGTACCCTGAAAAATAAGAACCTCGTTGAGGGGTTAGATGATTGTAATCTTGAGTTTGACTTTTGCGGACATTGCATTTATGGAAAACAAAACTGTGTTCAGTTTTACTCGAGTTCTCATAAGTCTTTTGGTGTGTTGGACCTTATTCATTCTGATGTGTTTGGTCCTGTTAATGTTCCTTCGTTATCAAAATCTATATATTTTGTATCTTTCATAGATAATTACAATAGAAGGACATGGATTTATTTTCTTAGAAGCAAATCTGAAGTCTATAGTAAGTTTAAGGAGTTTAAGGCCTTTGCTGAAAATTAGATTGGTAAAAAGATTAAGTGTTTGAGAACTAACAATGGTGGTGACTTCTGTTCTACAAAATTCGATAAGTATTACAAGGAACTTGGGATTGAAAGACATAAGACAATTCTATACACCCTGCAGAAAAATGGAGTTGCAGAGAGGATGAACAGGACACTGATGGAGAAGGCTAGGAGTATGCTTAGTGGAGCTAGCCTAGAACAAAAGTTTTGGACTAAAGCTATTGCCACTGCCTGCTATTTGGTAAATAGATCTCCTACATCATCTCTTGTTGGAAAGACACCCATGGAGGTGTGGTCTGGTAGAAAGCATTCAATAAGGCATCTTCATGTTTTTGGTTGTGAGGCATATGCACATATGCCTAGGTAGAAGCGGTCAAAATTAGAGAACAAGGTTGTTAAATGTATCTTCATTGGCTGTGGTGTTAGTGTGAAAGGATACAAACTTTGGGACCCTGTGGCTGAAAAAGTGTTGTATAGAAGAAGTGCTATCTTTAGAGAGCTTACACCTTCTTCCACTGTTTTACAGCCAGAAGAGAAAGAGAAGAAAGATGTTGTTTAGTTTCCTCCTACCCCTGAGAAGACTGAATAGAAAGACAATGTTGGACATGATGATGAGGAGAACTCTTGCAGCTCTGAAAACTCAGATGAAGAAGTTGAACCTCAACCTCAGCCCTTGAGGAGGTCTACATGGATAAGAAAGCAACCTGAAAGGTTTGGTTTTACATTGCTTGATTCTAGTTGTGCTTATGCTTTTCTTACTAACAGTGATGAGCCTAGAACTGTATCAGAGGCTATGGACATGAAAGATGCAGGTTCGTAAGAATATGATTTCTGATTTCAAATCTTAGTTGTCAGCACAGTTTGAAATGAAAGATTTAGGGGCAGCTAGGTACATTTTAGGAATGGAAATTAGAAGAGACAGAGCTAACATAAAACTTTGGTTAAGCTAGAGTAAGTATGTGAAGACCATGTTGAACAGGTTCAGCATGGCAGATTGTAGACCATTGTGTGTTCCTATTTCTTTGGGGACAAAGTTGTCTGTTGAGGATTGTCCAAAATCTCCTAGTGCAATGGAGGACATGAGCAGAGTACCTTATGCTAGCGTTTTTGGCAGTTTGATGTATGGTATGGTCTGTACAAGACCAGACATTGCCCAAGCAGTGGAAGTCCTTAGTCGATTTATGGCTAATCCTGGACAAGTTCATTGGGATGCAGTTAAGCAAGTGTTCAGATGTTTGAGGGGTACTTCTGAGTATTCCATATGCTATCATGGTAATTTTTTAGGACATTCGCATTCTGTTGATATTCATGAATTTGTGGATTCAGATTGGGTAGGTGACATTGACAGCAGGAGATCCACTAGTGCTTATGTGTTTACACTATTTGGTGGTGCTATTAGTTGGATAAGTAAGTGATAACCTGTGGTTTCTTTGTCCATGACAGAATTTGAGTACATGGCAGCAAGTCATGCTTGTAAGGAAGTCATTTGGCTTAAGAGATTGTGTTCAGATATTGGTGTTGATGCAGGTCAGATCACGATCAGTTGTGATAGTCAAAGTTTGATTTACCTTGCGAAGAATCCAACTTGCCATGCTAGAACAAAGCATATTGATGTTCAATTTTGCTTCGTGCGAGACATGGTAGACAATGGGAAGGTAAATTTGGAGAAGGTAGATACTTTGAAGAATGTTGCAGATGCATTGACGAAGCCAGTGAGCATAGAGAAGTTCAGATGTGTTTGGAGTCTATGGGCCTCTTGACCTATAGCAGTTAAATCCTGTTATTCTATTGGCTCTTACAAGGTGTTCGACAAGTGGGAGAATGTTGGGAATTAAGGTGTCTCAACCTTGGTAATTCCTTGCATTATTTATGTTTTTATTTATTAATCCATTGCCTATGTTGTAAATAAATTGTAAATTCCATATTGTCATGTTGTGGGATGTGGCACGATGATGTGTCAGCCTACATGGAAGATGACAACTTATAATTTTGTCCTCACATGAGGAGATAGGGGTCCCACTTAGTGGTAGGAGAATTTTACCATGTGTCAGCATCTTGGATGTTGTGTAAGGGAATCTTGACCAAAACGGTTATGACAGATTCCTATGACGAAGTTATGACATGTAAGAGTCAGAAATAGAAGGTTGTAAGATAGGTGAAGACATGTGTCATGAAGCATCTTTGAAAAAGGCATATTTGGGTGCCCCAAGGTGGACTATGACATGTTGTAAGAGAATATGCTATTTATAGCCTATGTATGACAGATTCTCTTACAGCTGTAAGTTGTAACCGCTATGATAGATTCTATGACAGTCATAAGTGTTGTAAGAGCATCTGTCATAGCCCATTTTGGAAATAGGTGACCTCATTGGGATGGGAGCTATGGACAAGTGTCAAGCACATTCTACAATATTGACCAAGTGTCTTTAGGCATGGGTTTTGGGCCATAAGGCCAAGTTGGATGCCCATTCCAAGATAAGACCAATATTGCCTTGTATATTCTATAAAAACAGGTGCTTGGAGGAGGAAATTATTACAGGTTTTGTAGGTATTGTTATGCTTTCGGTTTGACTCCAAACATGAGTGTCAAAGACCATTGAAGCTTGCATTGCAAGTGTATTGTAAACAACTTTCAAATTTGTTAATACATTGTGCAGGTTTTTGAGTGTGGGTTTTTCACCCGATAAGGATTTTCCCCACCGTAAATCTTTGTCTCTCTTTTGTCTTCTTTTTGGTTCATGTGTATTGCTGCAATATCTCATTTATGTGTTTCATGTTGTTGTATTTGCAAGGATTAAATTAAATTTGTATAGCTCTCCCCTCATTAGATTAGTGTAGGAAGCGATTTCCGCACACCTAGCTTCCTTTCAAATATCCTCAACAAAGTAAGAGCACAGTTGACATCAATGACAACACAAATATGTTGACATCAATGACAACACCGATTAGGTACATACTTGCAACAATCTCCCCTTTTGTAATTTATGGCAACATATGATGTGAAAAACTGAAAAGACCACAAAGACAAGATTCTCCCCCTTTCTTTTTACACATCTGCATTCTTTCTCCCCCTGAGTTTTTCACATGATTTCTCTCCCCCTTTGACATCAATGGAAAAGAGAACATACTTGCATGTTGTTGCTCTGATCCACTTACTTTATTAGAAACATTAAGCTACTCCCCTAGAAAGGTAGCCTTCAAAACATCAATCCAGATCAAGGAATAACACTTTGAGCTCCACTGGATTGATGCATTCCTATGCATCTTAGTTTATGAAAGGAGGGGTAATGACCCCTAACTTTTCTCTAAGATACTCAAAGGTATCTTTAGGTAGAGGCTTAGTGAAAATGTCTGCAATCTAATCCTTTGTGGTCACATACTCCAACCTTACTTCATTCTTTGTCACCTTCTCTCTCAAAAAGTGATACCTTATTGATATGTGATTTGTTCTTGAGTGCATCATTGGATTCTTTGAAATGTTTATGGCACTTGTATTGTCACAAAAGATTGCAATTGGATCTTCATACATAACTCTTATATCCTTCAAAGTCTGCTTCATCCATAATACTTGAGTGCAACATGTTGCTGTAATATACTCTACTTCTGTAGTTGACAAAGATATTGAATCTTTTTTCTTGCTCAGCCATGAGACCAATCTATTACCCAAGAAGAAAGAACCTCCACTTGTGCTCTTTCTATCATCAATATCTCCGGCTCAGTCTGCATTTGTATACGCACTAAGAGTGTAGTTATTGTCCTTTGGATACCATAAGCCATGATCCAGAGTGCCTTTTAAATACCTCAGGATTCTCTTGACTGCCATCACATGAGATTCTCTTGGGTTAGCTTGAAACCTTGCAACAAGACAAAGTGCATGCATAATATCAGGTCTAGTTTGAGTTAGATAAAGCAATCCTCCAATCATGGATCTGTATTTTTTTGATTAGCCTTAGGTGATTCATTAGTTTTTCTCAACTTGCAACTAGTCACCATGGGAGTACATACTGGTTTAGAGGCTTCCATCCCAAACTTTTTCAAAACTGTTTCACATAGTTAGATTGAGATATGAAGATTCCTTTATCTGATTGATTTATTTGTAGACCCAAAAAGAAATTCATTTCACCAAACATGGACATTTCAAATTCACGTTTCATTTCAATGGAAAACCTTATGCACATACCTTCATTTCCTCTAAAGATAATGTCATCAACAAAGACCTCAACAATCAAGATCTGATCATCATTGATTTTAAAATACAGATTGCTATCTGTAATACCTTTACTAAATCTTAATTGCAATAAATACCTATCTAACCTTGCATACCAGGCTCTAGGAACTTGTTTGACTCCATACAATGCTTTCTTTAACTTGCATACCATATCACCTTGATTTGACAATTGGAATCCCTCCAGTTGCTCAATGTATACTTCCTCTTCTAACTCACCATTCAAGAAGGTAGATTTCACATCCATCTAATATACCTTAAAATCATCGTGAGATGCAAACATTAGAAACATTCTGATTGCTTCAATCCGAGATATTAGAGCAAAAATTTCTTCAAAATCTATCCCTTCAATTTGAGAATATCCTTTGCATACAAGTCTTGCTTTATTCCTTACAACTTCTCCTTTTTTATTCAACTTGTTCCTGAAGACCCATTTAGTTCCAATAACATTTTTGTCAGTAGGTCTAGGAACTAATTCCCAAGTTCCATTCTTCTCTATATACAATAGTTCTTCCTCCATTTCCTTTACCCAATTTTCATCATTGCATGCTTCATTCACAATTTTTGGTTCAATATTTGAAAGCAAACAGTAATTGACCTAATCCTCTGCAGCTCTTCTTCTTGTTAGCACACCTTTGTTCTTGTCACCTATAATTTGATCTTCAGAATGATTGATCCTTACATACCTGGGAGTCTTGACAACATTTTCCGAAGCCTCTTCTTCATCTTGACTATCTTCTTGCTTATGTTTCTCTTCATCTACTATAGTCACAGGTTCGTCTAGTTCATAACAACTCAAGTCTGATATTCTTTCCTTACCTTCATCTACCTTCACATTTGCACTTTCAACAATCTTTTTGAGCCTTTTGTTGTAGCACCAATAAGCCTTACTCTTGGTAGAATATCCAAGGAAGATTCCTTCATCACATCGTGCATCAAACTTTCCTAAATCTTCATCTCTCCTGATATAGCATTTGCTTCCAAAGACTTTGAAATATTTTACTGTAGGAATTTTTCTATACCATAGTTCATAAGGAGTTTGAGTATCATTACCTTTCACTTGAACTCTATTTTGGATGTAAACAATAGTATGAATAGCCTCTTTCCAAAACACTTCCGACAGATCTTCCTTCATCATAGTCCTAGCAGCCTCTTGAACTGTCCTATTTTTCCTTTCCACAACTCCATTGTGTTGAGGAGTTCTAGTTGCAGATAGTTGTCTCTTTATCCCATGCTCTTCACAGAAAATGTTGAATTCATTTGATGTGAACTCACCTCCTCTATCAAACCTCAAGCATTTGATCTTCAAATCTATTTCATTCTCAACCATTGCCTTGAAGGATTTGAATTTCTCTAGGGCTTCTGATTTGTCTCTTAGAAAAGTAACCCAAGTCATTTTGGAATAATCATCAATAAGAAACATGAAGTACCTATCACCTTGTAGACTTCTCACCCTTGTAGGACTACAGAGATCTGTATGCACTAGATCCAGCAAGCCGGCAGAAAATTGTTCTTTGCTCTTGAAACTTGTCCTTGCCTACTTTCCCAACTGACATTCATTACAAATTGTGTTGGAGGGTTTCACAAGTTTTGGTAAATCTCTCATATTCTGACGTAAACTTATCTTTAGTAGATTATCAAAGTTTATATGACACATCCTTCTATGCCACAACCAACTTTCATTTGCCTGGGCTAGTAAACAGTAATCCTTAGTTCCTCTTAATTGATAGATGTTACCTTTTGTCATCTTACTGGTAGCAATCACAGTTCCAAAGCTTTCCATGATCTTGCACCCATTGTCTTTGAATATTAGATCATATCCCTTTTCACACATCTGACCAACACTCAAAATATTATGCTTCAAGCCCTTCACATATAGAACATTATTAGTATTATGCTTTCCATCAAATGAAATAGATCCTTTTCCACAAATCTTACCAGCTGCATTATCTCCAAACCTAACCAGTCCTCCATCATACATTTACAAGCTTACAAACTTACTTTTGTCACCGGTCATGTGATGTGAGCATCCACTATTAATAATCCATTCATCCTTATCTTTCTCAACCTGAGCAACCAAAGCACTTTCTTCCATTGGTTTTTCATCCTTCACACAACTAGCAGAATTAGTAGACACAGGATCTTCTTTAATAACAATAAACATGCATTCATTTGCACTAGTACTAGTATCATCAGATTCATCATTAGTCACCCTTTCATCATCAAATTCTCTGACATAGTAGCAGTTCTTTGGAACTCTAGACCTACTCTCATGTTTCTTCTTATTTCTTTCAATTGTTTCAAGACATTTGGAAGCATAATGACCTACTTTACCACAAGAGACACATTTGAAAGATAATTTACCTTTGAACTTACTAGAGCCTCTTTGTAGCCTGTCAACAAAGTTAGCTTCAATTTCATCGAAGTCATCATCCACCTTGTATTTCTCATCTCTGGAGCTCTCTGCTGAAGTACTAGCTTTAAAAGATGATTCAACTTTAGGTAGGGCATCACCAAATTCTCTCATTTCAAAGGTTGTAAGCTTTCCAAGCAATTGATCTCTTTCAATAGTTTTCATAGTCATGAATTCTTCAATTGTAGCTACCTTGTGACTATATGACTTTGGTAGTGATTTGAGAATTTTCATCACAACTTCCTTATCACTAAGAGTTCCTCCCATACTCTTTATTCCAGTGACAAGTTCATCAACTCTTTGCATAAAGGTTGTTATGTTTTCATCTTCATTCATCGTCAAACCCTCATATTTCACTTTTAGGCTTTGTAGCTTGGCTTCTTTTATAGAATCATATCCTTCATATAGATTTTTCAGCTTCTCCCATACCTCATTTGTAGATTCAAGGTCCACAACTTTTCTCAACACTGAGTCACTTAAGGAACTTAGCATAGCATCTTTTGCTTTGACATCCAAATCATATTCTTTGATGTTATCTTCTGTCGTCAAACCATTTGGAGGCATGGTAAATTTTGTTTCTAGAACCTTCCATACTTTATAACCAAGACAAAGAAGATGACTTTTCATTCATACCTTCCAAAGAGCATAATTTGTCCCATCAAAATGTGGAGCTTCCTTCTTATAAGACATCCTAGATCTTCCTCAAGATGTTAGGCTTTCTTCCAAGGAACCTTGCTCCGATACCAATTGTTCAAATATACCAGACAATTGATAGGGGGTGAATCAGTTGTCACAAAAACTTAGCTTCATATGCATATCAAACCATCAACAACTTAATTATTCATAATCAGATTCAACCATGAAAGCATGTAATCATTAACTTAATCACTATCACACATTCAACACAGTAGACACTAGATTTTTTACGTGGAAAACCCTTAAAGGGAAAAACCACGGTGGGTGTTAGCCCACAAAAATATTTAAGTTATAGCAATACCAAAAAATAGAGGCTCACTGCCTGTTGACACTCATTTTGACCAGGGGTTGATTTGTCATGATCAGGAGGTTTCTTCATTTGAAGCCTTTATCTTCTTGTCCATTTTTCTAAGTGTTGGACCTCCTCAGCATTTTTCAACTGCAGCATCATATTTTCCTGAGGAGGAGGTCATCATCATCATCTTGTCTTCGATGATGATCTGCATCATCATGTTCCTCGTCGACTTGTTTTTCAACGTCATCATCATATTTCAACTGTCTGGTGATGTTTGCTTATTATCCTGATGATACTGATGAGCTACAGTGCGCCCTCATCTGCTTGCGAGGGTGATTTTTCAAAGTATCCGGTGATCTTTCATTTATCACCTTGCTCAAACATGATGATGTTGCCCCGGTATCCTGAAGGGGTTATTCTCTAAGTGCTCGACACAACTTGTTTTTTTTAAGGGTCGTCATCATCATGATATTTCTAGTTTTCATCCTGCTGCTTGTGAGGGTCATCATATTTTCTGCCTTCATGATATTTCGCCGGGGTGATATTTTTATCATCGGGTGATCTTGGTTATGATCATCCTGATGATGTTGTTGAAGAAGTTCTAAGTGCGACCCGATATTCACTAGGGTCATCATATTTTGAACGTCAGGATGATCTTAGTCAATATCATCCTGATGATGTTGTATCACTTCTTGTTCGTTGTTTCTTCATCCTGATGATGCTGACGTCATCCTTATCTCAGGGTGATATCTTTTTCTCTGCCTATCTGCATCATGATATTCCGAAGGAGGGGGTGATATTTTCATATCACCCGGACATATGTTTGTTTGTTCGAGCATCATGATGATGCTAATATTAAGGAGATATCCGCCTGCTAGCTTCGCGCATTATCTACTGGGGGTGATCTTTTCAAGCAGCATCATCATATTCAGTTATCGCCCCGATCTTATAGAGGAGCTACAGTGCAACCTGATATTTGAACATCAGGAGGATATTTCCAAATATCCGGTTGTCTTCCGAATATCATGACGATGTTAATATGATGATGACGTCAGCAGGATATGATGATGATGTCATCAGGATGATCATCGGCCAGACTTTTGGTATAAGCTCAGCAGGAGGATGTTCCTCCGATGGATCAGGTTGTGCCGATTATCATGCAGGTTATATTTCAAATATCATGATGACGTCAGGGTGATATTTCGAACAACAGGATATCATGCTGCTGAGGGATGATGATGATGAGGTTATATACTAATGTCGTCAGGAGCAAAAGCACCGACATGATATATGCTCATGACCTAGTATATAAAGTGTTATTGAGGTCATCGCGGGGTGCATGTGGGATATTGTTATCCTGCATTTTCAAATATCATGATGATGAATCTCGGCGGGAAATGCTTGCGATAGTCTGTATGATGTTCTTCCCGAGGCCGCGGGTTGGTGCGCCATTAATGGCGAAGGTTGCAGAGGTATGGGCGATGGCGTGGGTCGATCTGGTACCCGACTGAAGGTGTCAATCAGCGGATGATGGCGCAGGGCTCGAGAAATCTTCCTGTCTCCTCCCCTACCTGCTGCATTCAAGTTTGGGCGCCAATCCGGTTGTGTTTGAGCGCCATTTTCATGATACTGTGTATCTGGCGGGATTTTTGGTCAACCTGGTAGTCAATGCTGAATACACCCTCCTGCTATATAATGCAGACGGTGTTATTCATTCAAGGTTGTTGAAAGTTGATGATTTTGGCTCTGTAATGCATAACAAGCTGATCTGGTTGCTCTGTACAGCTTACCTGTGAGTTTATGTATCTCCTGTTGTTTGTTTTTGGCATGAACCCACTGATTTCATGATTAAACTTATATGAGAAATGCTGTTTGGCATGTGTTGTGTTAATTCTGTCTCCAGTATTGCATGTATTCTTCTTCTGAATCTGGATGTTTGGTAATGTTTAGATTCTAGAGCATAGAATTCCTATGTTGACTGTCTGACCTTTTAACTTCTACTCAAGGGGTAGATTAAACTGTTTTCAGGTTGAACATTGGGAGGGATATACTGCAGTAGGGATACCATAAGTAGAGATAACCTAACACTTTGTATTGGGAGATGCCTGTAAGGCAGGTATCACACATATCCCCTTGAAATCCAGTTTCAGCTGTTCATGCTGATCATCCACAGGTGTATGTCTACTGACTCCAGGCCCTGGATAGGCACCAATCATGCTTTGTTTTGTGTTATAACCATGTCCAGCTTTGCATCCACACTTAAACTTCAAATCAAAATCTAAAACAACCATTAGGACTTTAGAATTAGTTTAGGATCCTCAGTCCTCTGTCTACAACTGCTAATAGGCCCAAAGCTAGCCCCTTTGCTCTTATCATTCAGTTTTGGTCTACTTACAGGAGGACTCATCTGCTTTCTGTCAGCATCCCAGCCTTGCATGCATATCCTCATGGATGTTGAGTAGGGAATACCCCCCTAGGTCTTGCAGAGCCTGAAGAAGAAGAGGAGATAAAATATAGAGTCTATCTCCTATACTGTTGACCCCCTGGCCCAGAGCTCCTGTTGATCACTGATGGCTACCTTGTAGGGATATCTGGGAATAAGCATCCAGTCTGGGAAAAAGTCAATAGAAATTGGCGACTCTACTGGGGAGTGAGAAGTAAAAGTGCTATCTAATCATCTCCAGTGATATATATGTGACCCATCTAAGTCAGCAACAGTAATCTACTCCGCTGGGGAACCTTGTGAAAGAACCCTGGTTTTCAGAAGAAAACGGCTCCTAGAAATAGGTGGCGACTCCGAAGTAATCTCCCAACTGGTCAAAGTAAAATTATATGCAGGGGAGAAGATCCCAACAAACTCCTTTATTTGAAGAGTTACCATTTACAAAAAGAATGATGTATAGAAGAAAGGGAACTGTCTCAGCTAGTCATGAGAGCTCCCCCAGAAAAAGTGATGAGGTACAAGATAACCCTAGGCCATCAGGACAGCATGCTCCTTATTTTTCAAGTGCGGAAGCTGATATCCAAGGTGCATATGAGAGGCAACAGGGTGGTAGTATGAGAATGAGGTCAGAGGTGTTCCAAGAACGCCCCTTTCTAGACCCAAGTGAAAGGTTTGAAGAGGCAGAGTCTCTAAGGGATGATGAAGATGATGACCAAAATGGTATGAGACCATCTACCTCCAGACCTAAGGATGAACAGCTAGCTGAAGAAATCAAAAGCCTAAGAGCAGAACTAGAATACCTACAAGCCATGAAAATCAGAGATGATATACAGCAGAAAGTGCAAGCCTTGAGAACTGCCCAGAATAATTCAGTTCCTACTCTAGAGAATGCAAATATGCAAAGACATCAGCAAAGATATGAAGTGCATCATCAGCATCATGATGACAGACAAAATATGAATGATGCTAGGATACCACTGAACAATGCAGGAAACCAAAATGCAAATAGAAATGTTAATGTTAATCAGCCAAACAGACAGCCCATGCAGTTAGATAGATTCAGGCAGCTGGTGTTTGATGGTATTCCTGGGTATCCTAACCCCATTGACAAGCATCTGAGGCTGCAAGTGCCTAAGTTTTCAGGAAACAATACAGTGTCAGGAGAAGATCACCTAAAGGCCTTCCAAAATGTCATGGATAATTTTGAGGTTGAGCATGAGGATGTTTTCATGAAGTCATTCATGCAATCCTTAATAGATGAGGCAAGAGAATGGTACAGGAATCTGCCTGACCGGAGCATATCATCATGGGATGATTTTAAGAGGATGTTCAAGGAGCAATATGGTGATAAAACTGACCCTAGCTTCTTTGTAAATGAGTTCACCAGCATCACCAAAGGGTCAAATGAACAGGTTGCAGACTTTAATGCAAGATTTACTAAAGTGTTGAACAAATTGCCACATCATATGAGGCCAAATGAACCAATGTGCATAATTTTGTACATCAATGCCTTTGATGCAAAGACTGTATATGGACTGAGAGATAAAGGTCCTGCCACTCTCAGGGATGCTTTCAGGATTGCAGTAAATATTGAAAACAATAGGAAAGCATCAGGCAAGACAAATAGAAGGGATGATGTAAAAATTCTGCAGAATCCAAATAAGCCTCAGAACACTCAAGGTAGTACATCTGCCCCTGAAGATAAGATAGACAAACTGGCAAATGTTGTTAAGGACCTGAGCTATAGATTAGCTAGAAGTGAAAAAGGGATGGGTCCTGATAGACAAGTCTATCAAAGACAGGAAAAGAGGCCATCATTACATGATATGCCTTATAACACCAATTGGCATGATGGTAAGCCTGTATATCCACGTAACAACACAAGTCAGAGGGCTCAACATGCCAAGGAAACTCCTGATCCCCTGAAGAAAACTATAAATATTGCTGATGATGCTCCGTGGTGTATAATTTGTCAGATGCCACATTCACAGTCACAGTGCATGATTGCCCAATCTTTGTATGATAATGCTACATCTTGTAATGAGTGCAATGAGCCACATCATGTGCAGGATGATGATGTTAACATGATGTCCATAGGTAATGGATATACTCTATATGGTGCTGATGAGAAGACAGATGATCAGGTTCAGGCCTGCCAACAGTCCCCATATGATGAAGATCATGAGGATAATTATGTGTATGCTCAGAACTCACACAATTTTCTGAGTAGCTTACACCGACCTTCTGATGAGGAAATCAGAGCCTTCACAGCTGCAGCAGTTGCTCAGGTCAAGAGCAACTACAATCTCAGAGGTAAAAATCAGGTTGGCAGCCCACATCAGCCAGAAGATATTTCTGCAGGTCAGCAGATGCATGGTCATAAAGGAACTGAACCACAAAAAAGGCAGTGGGTAAATAACAAGCAGAACTTTAGATACAGAACAGGTCATGATTTCCAAGGACCAGAAAACAAAACCCCTCAGGCTGAAGATCAAAGTAGAGGTTCCCAAGACAGGAATGATGATCAGGGAACTATGAGAATGAAAGCTAAGTCAGCTCAGGATAAAAGCAAGGTTGTGGAGCAAGCTACAACTGCCGTACAAAACTGTGCTCCATTTGATATAGCCCAGATCCTCTCTCAGGTAAAGGTCTCTGTTCCACTTATGGAACTCATGAAAGTGGAAGAGATCAAGAATAGGACAATATCCCTAATCTCAGGGGTACCTTTTCAAGCTAAGCAAAATGATCAGACCCAGGGTGAGAAACAGGTCATGTGCAATGAAGAAGATGAGACACCTGAAGTCTATTTAGGAATGACCATGACAAAGTGTCCTTCACAGGTGGAACCATTTTATGTTTCCCTGGTTATAAATGGTAAAATAATTAGAAATTGTATGCTTGACTCTGGAGCATCCACAAATGTCATGCCTTTGGCTATCATGCAGCAAACTGGATTAAAGATTGACAAGGCATGTGGGAAGTGTTATGCTATGGATGCCAGAGAGGTACCAGTTATTGGAATCATGAAGGATGTAGATTTCAAACTGGCAGCATTTCCTGAAAAGAAATATAAGATGAATATAACAGTGGTTGACATCAAGCCACAGTATGGTATGCTGCTGTCAAGAAGATGGGCAGCACTAATAGGTGGAAGTATGCAGCTGGACCTGTCATATGCCATGATTCCAATGAATGGCAGGGATGTCAAGCTAATTAGAGAGCAAAGGTCATCAGAGACAGTGGAAGACCAAGAAGCAAATGAACAGGTATGCTTTGTGGACACTGACTGTGATAACTTCAGGGTTGTCTCAGATGATGCAGAAGACAAAAAGAAAAAAGCCTGTATTGTAGAGCTGGATCAGCAAGGGTTATGGACCATGTTTTTTGATGGACCTTGTGCAAAAGAAGGCTCTGGAGCTGGAGTTGTTTTCCTGTCTCCAACTGGTAAGCTCCTCAAATCCTCTTTCTTGCTGAGGTTTGATTGCACAAACAATATTGCAGAATATGAGGCTTTACTTTTAGGCCTGAATATTGCTCTCAAACATGGAATTAAAATGTTAAGAGTATTTGGAGACTCTGAGCTGATTGTATCCCAAATCAGAAATAAGTATGCTGCAAAGAATAAAAGACTGAAGCAATACAAGCATGCTGTTTGGGATACTATTGAACTTTTTGATGCATTTTCAATTGGCTGGGTAGAAAGGTCAAAAAATGTTATGGCTGATTTCTTAGCTAATATTGCAATAAGGCCAGATGACATCACTCTGTCAGGTGTCACAGATATAGAAGTTAAAATTAGGCCTGCCATACCAGAAAACATATGCAGTTGGCAAGTTTTTAATGATGATAGGGATTTGCTGAAATTTTTGCACTGCATAGATGAGTATGAGAATCAACAGATTGATTTCCAAGCTTTTGTAGAGACTGTAAATGGAAAAGAGACCCTTGTGGGAAAAGAGATCATCCAGTTGAAGACTAACAAGATCCCTAGAGGGTTAGTGGCTTTGGAAAGAGCCTTTGACAGTAGAGACAAAATGGTCACAAGGACATCCCCCACAAATAAGGCGGATTTAGAAGAAATAAATTTGGGGACATCTCAGGCCCCTCAGAAGGTATATATTGGCAAACAACTCAAACCACACATAAGAAGTATGCTGATTGCATTGCTAAAAAAGTATAAACATGTTTTTGCTTGGTCATATGAGGACCTAAAAGCTTATAGGGAAGACTTATTCCAACATGAGATCCCACTGAAGCCTGAAGCTAAGCCATTTAGACAAAGGCAAAGGCCTATAAATCCTACCTTAGCTCCCAAGATGCAAGAGGAACTCAAAAGGCTCAGGGAGGCTGGAATAATTGTGCCAATAAGACACTCAACTTGGGTATCTAATCTTGTCCCAGTCAGGAAAAAGAATGGTGATATTAGGCTGTGTGTTGATTTCAGGAACTTGAATGTATCCTCTTTGAAGGATAACTATCCATTGCCTAATATGGAGGCTATGTTGCAGAGAGTGACTGGTTGTGAACTCCTATCCATGATGGATGGATTTTCAGGATATAACCAGGTGAAGGTAAAAGAATCAGAACAGTATAAGACTGCCTTTACCACTCCATGGGGAACGTATGTGTATGTTAGAATGCCATTTGGACTAACAAATGCAGGTGCTACATTTCAAAGAGCAATGGATGTTGCTTTTGCAGGGCTGATTGATTCAATCCTGGCAGTATATCAGGATGACCTGACTGCCTACTCAAAGAAAGAGGAGCAGCATTGTATGCATCTGGAGCAGATCTTCATAAGAGCACTAGAATATGGTATTTCTTTAAACCCAAAGAAGTGTGCCTTTGGAGTAGTTCAAGGAAAACTTCTGGGACACATTGTTTCCAAAGATGGAGTCAGGATAGATCCAGAGAGAGTGGCAGCTATTGACAGGATCCAAATGCCAAAAACTGTGAAAGGAGTTCAGTCCTTCTTTGGACAGGTAAACTTTGTCAGAAGATTTGTTCCCAACTTTGCAGAGATCACAAGGAACATTTCCAAGATGATGAAGAAGGATGCAACTGTCAACTGGGAAAGGGAAGCAACAGAATCATTTCAGAATATCAAAGAGGCAATAAAGATGGCTCCTGTTCTTAAATCTCCTGATTTTTTTAGGCCATTCCAGGTGTTCTCATTTGCTTCCTTTCATACTGTAGCTGCATGTTTGTCACAGAAAAATGAAGATGGTTTTGAACAGCCCATTGCTTTCTTCAGTATGTCCCTGCAGGCCTCTGAATTGAAGTATGATATTATGGAAAAGCAGGCATATGCACTTGTTAGAGCCATTAAAAGTTTCAGACCATACTTGGTAGGGTCACATATAATTGCATATGTACCTCATGCTGCAGTCAAAGACATATTCACTCAGCAGGAGGTGACTGGAAGAAGGTGCAGATGGATAAACAAACTGCAGGAATTCAACATAGACATACAAGTTACTAAGTTGATAAGAGGACAAGGACTAGCCAAGATGATGGCACAGTCAAACTTGGAAGCATGCCAAGTTAATGCAGTCCAAGATGAGAATGTAAGTGCATCAGGATCTGAGTGGTACAAGGATATTGTCTATTATTTGCAAAATCTGAATTGTCCTTCCCATTTCAGTGACAATCAAAAGAGGACTCTGAAGCTACATGCAATCAGGTATGTCATTGTTCAAGGTGAGCTGTACTGGAAAAATCCTGATGGTGTGCTGCTGAGATGTGTGGATAAGAATATGGCTAACAATATTTTGATTGACATGCATAAAGGATTGTGTGGTGGCCATTATACTGCCCAAACAATAGCTCATAAAATTCTCAGGGCAGGATATTGGTGGCCCACTCTCTTTTCAGATGCACAGAGGTTAGTAAGGAAGTGTGACCCTTGCCAGAGATTCTCAGGAAAGCTGAAATATCATGGTGCTTTACCCCTCAGAACTGCACCTGTGGATGCTCCATTCCAGCAATGGGGAATTGATTTTATAGGGGAAATTGCAGACAAATCAAGTGGGGGACACAGTTGGATTTTGGTGGCAACTGACTACTTTACCAAATGGATTGAGGCCATTCCAACTAAAAGAGCTACAAGTAAGGTGGTGACAGATTTCATACTAGAGAACATCATCATCAGGTTTGGAGTACCATCTAAAATAATCACTGATAATGCTATGTGCTTCAGATCAGGTGAGTTTGTTGATTTTTGCAACAGGTATGGGATAAGCCTGTCATATACATCACCATATCACCCACAAGGAAATGGTCAAGCAGAATCAAGCAATAGGAGCATCATAAAAATTGTCAAGAGGATACTGGACAAGAACAAGAGAGCTTGGGACTCAAAGTTGAATTTAGCAGTATGGGCTGACAGAGTGACTGTGAAAAGGGCTATTGGGAAGTCACCTTTTGAGCTGGTATATGGTGCATCAGCTAGACTGCCCATAAACAATCTCCTACCAGTTTACAGACTCATTCAAGAGTATGATGATGAGATTGAACATCCCATGACAGAAAGAGTGAATCAGCTGGTTGCATTGGATGAAGACAGGAGGAGAGCCCACCAGATCAATCTCAAAAGACAACAGGATGTGAAATATCAGTTTGACAGGAGAGCTACAAAAAGGAAGTTTCAAGTAAATGATCTGGTGCTCATTTGGAATGCTAAAGATCAGGAAAAGGGTAAACATGGTAAGTTTCAACCCTTATGGATGGGCCCATATCAGGTTTGCAATACTCATGGGGAGGATTCTTATTTCCTCCAGGCCCTAGA
The DNA here is from genome assembly GCA_027924645.1 of Cunninghamia lanceolata. Taxonomy (NCBI): domain Eukaryota; kingdom Viridiplantae; phylum Streptophyta; class Pinopsida; order Cupressales; family Cupressaceae; genus Cunninghamia; species Cunninghamia lanceolata. The sequence goes on from BSBN01000197.1 coordinate 2,199,459, forward strand.
TGGTGAAATTCTGGAATTGCCTGTGCATGGCCAATTCCTTAAGTTCTATTTTGCATAATGACTGGTTGCTGTGCACATTTGTAAAATATGTATGTAGTGTAAATGCGTTGTACAGCTCGCGTTTTTTGGCTTTTTGTCAGGTCTGCCCGGAGATCTGGTTCTCGCTGTAGGTTTTCACCTGCACGTCCCCATTCGGAGCCACTGTTGACACTCATTTTGACTAGGGGTTGATTTGTCATGATCAGGAGGTTTCTTCATTTGAAGCCTTTATCTTCTTGTCCATTTTTCTAAGTGTTGGACCTCCTCAGCATTTTTCAACTGCAGCATCATATTTTCCTGAGGAGGAGGTCATCATCATCATCTTGTCTTCGATGATGATCTGCATCATCATGTTCCTCGTCGACTTGTTTTTCAACGTCATCATCATATTTCAACTGTCGGGTGATGTTTGCTTATTATCCTGATGATACTGATGAGCTACAGTGCGCCCTCATCTGCTTGCGAGGGTGATTTTTCAAAGTATCCGGTGATCTTTCATTTATCACCTTGCTCAAACATGATGATGTTGCCCCGGTATCCTGAAGGGGTTATTCTCTAAGTGCTCGACACAACTTGTTTTTTTTAAGGGTCGTCATCATCATGATATTTCCAGTTTTCATCCTGCTGCTTGCGAGGGTCATCATATTTTCTGCCTTCATGATATTTCGCCGGGGTGATATTTTTATCATCGGGTGATCTTGGTTATGATCATCCTGATGATGTTGTTGAAGAAGTTCTAAGTGCGACCCGATATTCACTAGGGTCATCATATTTTGAACGTCAGGATGATCTTAGTCAATATCATCCTGATGATGTTGTATCACTTCTTGTTCGTTGTTTCTTCATCCTGATGATGCTGACGTCATCCTTATCTCAGGGTGATATCTTTTTCTCTGCCTATCTGCATCATGATATTCCGAAGGAGGGGGTGATATTTTCATATCACCCGGACATATGTTTGTTTGTTCGAGCATCATGATGATGCTAATATTAAGGAGATATCCGCCTGCTAGCTTCGCGCATTATCTACTGGGGGTGATCTTTTCAAGCAGCATCATCATATTCAGTTATCGCCCCGATCTTATAGAGGAGCTACAGTGCAACCTGATATTTGAACATCAGGAGGATATTTCCAAATATCCGGTTGTCTTCCGAATATCATGACGATGTTAATATGATGATGACATCAGCAGGATATGATGATGATGTCATCAGGATGATCATCGGCCAGACTTTTGGTATAAGCTCAGCAGGAGGATGTTCCTCCGATGGATCAGGTTGTGCCGATTATCATGCAGGTTATATTTCAAATATCATGATGACGTCAGGGTGATATTTCGAACAACAGGATATCATGCTGCTGAGGGATGATGATGATGAGGTTATATACTAATGTCGTCAGGAGCAAAAGCACCGACATGATATATGCTCATGACCTAGTATATAAAGTGTTATTGAGGTCATCGCGGGGTGCATGTGGGATATTGTTATCCTGCATTTTCAAATATCATGATGATGAATCTCGGCGGGAAATGCTTGCGATAGTCTGTATGATGTTCTTCCCGAAGCCGCGGGTTGGTGCGCCATTAATGGCGAAGGTTGCAGAGGTATGGGCGATGGCGTGGGTCGATCTGGTACCCGACTGAAGGTGTCAATCAGCGGATGATGGCGCAGGGCTCGAGAAATCTTCCTGTCTCCTCCCCTACCTGCTGCATTCAAGTTTGGGCGCCAATCCGGTTGTGTTTGAGCGCCATTTTCATGATACTGTGTATCTGGCGGGATTTTTGGTCAACCTGGTAGTCAATGCTGAATACACCCTCCTGCTATATAATGCAGACGGTGTTATTCATTCAAGGTTGTTGAAAGTTGATGATTTTGGCTCTGTAATGCATAACAAGCTGATCTGGTTGCTCTGTACAGCTTACCTGTGAGTTTATGTATCTCCTGTTGTTTGTTTTTGGCATGAACCCACTGATTTCATGATTAAACTTATATGAGAAATGCTGTTTGGCATGTGTTGTGTTAATTCTGTCTCCAGTATTGCATGTATTCTTCTTCTGAATCTGGATGTTTGGTAATGTTTAGATTCTAGAGCATAGAATTCCTATGTTGACTGTCTGACCTTTTAACTTCTACTCAAGGGGTAGATTAAACTGTTTTCAGGTTGAACATTGGGAGGGATATACTGCAGTAGGGATACCATAAGTAGAGATAACCTAACACTTTGTATTGGGAGATGCCTGTAAGGCAGGTATCACACATATCCCCTTGAAATCCAGTTTCAGCTGTTCATGCTGATCATCCACAGGTGTATGTCTACTGACTCCAGGCCCTGGATAGGCACCAATCATGCTTTGTTTTGTGTTATAACCATGTCCAGCTTTGCATCCACACTTAAACTTCAAATCAAAATCTAAAACAACCATTAGGACTTTAGAATTAGTTTAGGATCCTCAGTCCTCTGTCTACAACTGCTAATAGGCCCAAAGCTAGCCCCTTTGCTCTTATCATTCAGTTTTGGTCTACTTACAGGAGGACTCATCTGCTTTTTGTCAGCATCCCAGCCTTGCATGCATATCCTCATGGATGTTGAGTAGGGAATAACCCCCTAGGTCTTGCAGAGCCTGAAGAAGAAGAGGAGATAAAATATAGAGTCTATCTCCTATACTGTTGACCCCCTGGCCCAGAGCTCCTGTTGATCACTGATGGCTACCTTGTAGGGATATCTGGGAATAAGCATCCAGTCTGGGAAAAAGTCAACACTGCCTACAGATCTCACTGCCCAAAATGCTCACTGCAAAGAAAGGCTCATTACGTCTGGGTGGCTCACTGCCAAAAGTTTGAATTGAGATAACAACATCTACTTCATGCCAAGATTTAGTTCCATTGAAGCACAAACACCTCTGCTTTGCTCTGCTACCTTACTTTTCTTTTTCTTCACATCTGTACACTTGGATACATTTTCACAACTCAATTAGAAGTATTTATACACCTCATTAACCTTGGAATGATCATTAAGGTCAGCATTACAACCATCAGCCATTGGAACAAAATCCAAGGTCAGCAAACATATGTTACATCATAATAGGTCTAGACCTAAATAGATTTACAAAGAAAAGAATTGAATGCAGATCACATTGTGCCTTAGTAGGGACTCAAACACAATCTTTCATGCTACAACATGCTATCACAATCTTTGATGCATATCCGCAGATGATGAATTCAACCAGGTCGGCCAACATATTAACACAAGTATTCTCAAGAACATGCTTCATGCACGATCTAAATTACACCTTGTGGACCAATCCAAATGTAGGAGCATGATCAAGAGACATCCACAAGCACATTGTAATCACTAGGAACAATCGCACGATCTCTAACCACTCTACCAATAAGATTCTTCAAATCAGAGCACAAGAACAACACTATCAACCACTGTCATAAGTAAAAGATAGCTTGCGGACCACAAAATAATGAACCATTGCAGTTGAAGGCACTTAACTTCACCACTAACTTAGTTCGAAAACTGCAGACCAAAATAATTCAATGCGGAGGAATGCGGAGCAGAACACTTTCTCCTTGTCACCACCAAACATACAGAAAAAGCTATTTTCACTTTGGTGATCATAACTCACTCAATTCTTCATACCAGAAGCTCAAACTCAGAATATAACATCTATAGATAGGCTTCTAAATAATTTCCAATCCACAGGCAAAGATATTTATTCTACAGGAAATGCAGAGCATTCTTCTGGACTGCTCTTCTTCATGTAATGCACTGTTGCTGCTACAACACATATTTATCACCGGAGGGGATAATTTTCTCAATATCCTTAACAAAGTAAGAGCACAATTGACACCAATGACAACACCGATTAGGCACATACTTGCAACAATCTCCCCCTTTGTCATTTATGGCAACATACGCTGTGAAAAACTGAAAAGACCACCAAGACAAGATTCTCCCCCTTTCTCTGTACACACCTGCATTCTTTCTCCCCCTGAGTTTTTCACATGATTTCTCTCCCCCTTTGACATCAATGGAAAAGAGCACATACTGCATGCTACTGCTCTGATCCATTTACTTTATTAGAAACATCATTGTGAGTGGAAATAATTATTGAAGAAACCATTAGGGAGGCATGATGGGTCCATATGGAATCAAAAGAACAACTACAACAATTAGTGGCATTATAGAAGCAATGGATATTCCTAGTAGAAAAGGAGGACATACTTGTTGATCATGACGTTAGTCATAAAAAAACATAGATAAAGAAATACAAATTAAACCTTTATCATCTTGAAAGATACGATGATTTCAGAGAATTCATGATCCCAAGTCTTCGTGGATTAGTTCATAATCATATGACATTTCTCAATGGTTTTATGTGCATTGCTATTTTCCATTCAAGGGCCTTACATTTCTGATTCCAAGAAATTCATGTCTAGATAATACTTATTTCACCTACTTTCTGTAAACTTCTCAACAAACAAGGTTAAATCCTACTATACTTAACTAGATGATGTAGATATGATGTAAGTTTGATCAATTCTTCTGCATATCAACTCTTATTAATTGGATTTCACCTCTACACTCTAAATTTAGTCAAATGATGTGCTTATAAGCATAGTTCCATGATGACTATTATTATTCATGTTCATTTGCATGATATTTATCATTTCAACATGCTATTTGCTCAAATATGCTATTTGCTCAAATATGCTATTTGCTCAAATATGCTAAGGATATTCAGTTATTTACTAGATATCAGTATATTTTCTTGTATTCGCTTAGGATTTTTTGTCTTAGCAATTATGATAATGATGAAATGAAATTAAATAAATTTGAATGAATGCTTTCTAATTTTTACTAAAATGAGTGAATCTTTAGCCATTGATCCATATACATTCTTGACACTATCATGAAGAGAAGGAAATCAAGCCATATGTTCACCAAGATGTTTTACAGCTAGATATGATTAATACTAACTTCGATCGAAAGGAATGAAAACAACATGTGCAGACTGACAAGCACTCCAAGGGATGTAGCAAATCAAAACATATATCCAAAATCCACTCACACATTACTCAAAGTTTATGATTGTATGTAATCAAGGTACTTCATCTCCATTAAGTATGCAAAAGAAATAGACATTCACAATTGGCCTTGAGAATTAGTCCAGATGTTTCAGCAATCTAATCTCAATTATGTTTCGAATGAATTACAAAGTGCACTCCATCTCCTTTTATAGGACAAGGAGAGGAGGAAGTTACAAAAGATCCTGTGGTCAAGATTTGTCTATTAAGATCAACGGTGCATAATATTCTTTGACTAAGTCAACAGGTAGATACATGCCACAGGTTGCCAGTTGGCAACCATCTAGTGATGTACGACTGTCCTCCTTGACACATTCTACATATGACCCTCTACCATACCATAGCTTGGCTTATTCTCTTTCCTCTTCATCAGTAGATGAATCATCTTCTACATGTACACTAATAATCCCCATGATGGGTTCATATGCTTGTACAATCCTTTCTACTACTCCTCCATCTTCTATTTTAGCCTTAATAACTGCATGCCCTTGTGATTGGAACTAAGCTTGTAGGGAAGTCCACTTGGTCTTCCTACTATTCAGTACTTCATTGTATTTTTCCACTTTAAACCCCATCCTCATGGCTTTATCAATTATATCTTCAGATAAATGGCTTAGTGGATCATCTGATGCAAGCTTGAAATTGTCTTGAAATGCCTTGATGATAAAATCAACATCCTGATTCTCTATCTTCCCCTCAAGGGCCTCTAAAATATCCACTTCTTCAGACAATAGCTCATGCACTTTGATACTGATATCCCCTATCTTGGAATTACACTTCATCAGGATGTCCACTTCAAACTTGGTATCTTCATACCATACTCCTAACAATTGTGATGTCTCGTTGGTTAGGATCTTATTGAATATCAAGACATTCATATCTATATGTTTCACCTCAGAGAGGGAAGTCAACTATTTCTCAACTTTTATTGACCTCTGTCTAACCTCTTTCTACAACTTATCTACCTTGCTCTTCAATGTGATGAGCAAATTTCAATTGGCAAGCGAGGTCCTTATTGCCTTTTCTCCTTCAGTGATGAACTAGATAAACCATTTATACATTACATGTGACTTATGCTTCATGATATCTAATCCTGTCATTTCATCCTGAGATATTATGGTTAGTGGGGTGGATGTGCTGATAGGGATATTAATAGGAGCTATCAATCCCTTTATAAATGCTTGCATTTGAGCAATGTGCCCCTTATGCACCTTATTCTTATTCTTCTCTTTCTCTATTATTGCCAAAAATGTATCTATTATATCTTTAGCCTCCTGACTTTCTTGTTGCTTAGTGGCAAAGCCTAAATCTATAGTGGTTATTTGAAATTCACTGGCACTTATTTACCCTTTGGCTTTGTCCACAATAGGTATAGCCACTTGAGCTATTCTTTTACCTGTAGTCTGATCTCTCTTTATTGCAGAGGTGGCCCTGGCCCACCTTTTTGGTTTGGCTATGTTAGTCAAAAAAAATGTGGATATGTCAAAATTTGAAGAAACACTTGGTGGGGGAGGATTTACCTTGCACTGTAGCCAATATGACACCTCATCTCTAGACCCTTCTTGGTCTGTTGTTCAATTTGAACATTTGGTGACCCTGTGTTCTGCTCCATCCTTTGTGGTGACTGTTCCTTCTCTTCCTCATTGTAAACCTCCTCATGTGTGGATTCCTCTTGTGTTATCTTTATATGCTTATCATGCTCATCTTGTGGTGATGGGTTCACATTAGGGTTTTGGTGGCCTGGATCTTGAGAATCCTGATGATCCTCTTGATTACTTTTGTCAATATTTTCCCCTTGTTTTCACCACTTACCTGTGGACCTTGTTGCCAAACTTTTGGTATATCAGTATCTTTAGGACCTTAGGATTCAACCATCCTAACTTCCTCTGTCCCCTTATCACGTAATTGCTCACTATTTTGAGCATCAGGCTAACCAGGTACCCCTACATCCCCATTCATTTCTGTATCATATTCCAGTTCATCTTGCCCCGGAGCTATGTTCTCATCTTTAGTTTCATCTTCGTTGGTCTGATATGCCAAGTCAATAACTACTGGGTTGGTAACCTAATCTACTAGTCCTACTAGGCCAATTTTATGTGCGACAACCTCTAGACTATCCTCTTCTTCTTTTGTTTCCTTTTACACAGTGGGAGTACTTTGAGGAGTCATCTTTGTATTTTTCACTAGTGTCTCCATGGGGCTGGTAGACACCTCCCTTACCACTTCATCATCTGAAAGTTCTACTATTTCATCTAATGGGAGAGACTAATCATCCCCTCTATTCTTCATCTCCTATCTTTTCTCTTCAGCCAATTCAGTTTTAAAATGTACTATGCTAGGGATGGGAACATCATGCTATATATTTTGCCTAATTCCCTCACCTCCTTTACCTTTTAGCACAATACCAGGTTGTACATCTAATGACCCCCTCATTGCTAGTGCTGGATTTTTCTTTTGTGGTACCTCTTGAGCTATCTTTCTTTTCTTCCTTATGAGGAGGTCCTCCTCATCAGTACTTTCCTCTAAGTCTTCACAAGTGATAGCAGATTCTGTGATGGGATTATGCTTCTCTATAGGTGCTTGAGATGTTGTACCAACTTAGAGGTTGAAGCTGGATCCTTTTTAGGTGGGAGATGACGGATGATTTTCACACCTATATTCAAGTCCCCTTTCTTGGATCCCTTGGGTGTATCCCCTTGCTTTCTTTCTTCTTTGGATCCCCTCTTCTCTTTTAGAAAATCATCATATTCTTCATCTGTCAGGTCTTGCCTCTTTCTCTTTTGTCAATAGTGATGGCCACTCCTTTGACCTTAAGTGTAGTAACCTCTCTATCTACCCACTCTTTGGTCAATTGCATGACCTTTTGTGTTATTATTTATAATGAAGTCTCCTCCAGCTAACCCCAGTCAGGGGATGAGATTGTGTGATTATCTACTTTCTTGTCCTCATACTCTTGTGACAGGATAACTCCATCATCTTCATGTAATTGCATGGGAATTGGTATGCAATCCAATGTGTGGATCTAATTTTGAGTGAGTCTTTGATAGCTTCTCTTTCATACCTCTACCTCATCATCACAATCAGTCTAGTAATCTTCAAGATTCACTTGGTGTACTGGTTTCTTGTATAATCCTTGTATTCTATTGTAGGGGTCATATTGCCTGGATATAGGGAAAGACTGTAAGGACATCAACCGCAATCCCCCATTGCTTCTTTGGTAGACTCCTTATCAGGGCACATATACCACCCAATGATGAGTGGAAACATGACATTGGGTATCTTATTTTTTTGAACAAAAGCCTTAAGTGAGGGCAGTATTTGCCTGGCCATCTCCATTAGTATGACCTTGTCTGTTGGGTATCTTGGCAACATGAGGGGTTTCCCAGTGAAACCTTCCATTCTTATGTATGTGAACACGGGGAATTTGATAAAGCAAGCCCCATGCTTTTATATCATTACCTGAGCTTCCATGCTCAACCTCTTTGTTCTATCTTCCTCCATGGTTCTTACCAAATGCATAATAAAAGAATCATTCACTCTCCTGTAATGATGGAGAGATGCTCTCTTCTTCCAATGATCCCATATATTCACTGTTGATGTATAAATTTTGAGGTTTGATCCATCACCAACATGGGAAACTCCAAAGATGTGGGATTGATCTTTGAAGCAACCTTCAAATTTTATAGAAGTTGGCTCTTCCTTTTTAAATGGGTTTTTGGGAAAAGAGAAGAAAAAACAAGATTATAGATACAATGTAAAGTAACTTCTAAGGTAATGCGCGAGACTTATATTTTGATTCTATAACAAGCACAGTGATTAAATCTTTATGATTTCTACTATATTAAAGAGAAATGAGCATGATTAATATAACAGTTTATGAAACAGATTGAAACTCAGAGGCTAAACTCAGAGAATTTGCAATAAAGACAAAAAATATCACCAAATGGCACAGAACAAAGGCTTCTTTCATTAATAGATTCAACAGAATACATGAGGCACAAAATATGCATAGACCTATGATGCTTTTCTTTCTGAAACAACTACAGAGGCAAAATGATATATTCCAGTCACACCACAAAATCTCTTCTCATATATCCTTTATTTCAGTATATCCATTTCCTATTTATAGCAGAAAGATGGGACTTTGAGACACTAATGGCCATTAAGATTCTCAACTGCCTGCAAAACTAAATTGAAGTTGGTCACACATAGGAAATCTTCCTAAATCTACTTCTGCATCATCCTTGCATTTTGATTGGTTGATCAACACTAAATATATGGCTCTATAACTACCAATTCTATTGGGACAGATGGGCTCTTCTGCAGGCTTCTAAATGACTCAAAATTTGCTACGTGGTGCCCCTATGCTTATCGGGTTTGGTCCCTTTGGTAACTCCCTTCGAATGCGTGCCATATTGACACTTGACACCTTTGGCTTCTTCACTTGCTTTAACTTAACCGATACTCAAGACATGTGGCAACACCCACCAACTTCAAAACTGGGACACGTGACATGCTGGTGCTTCTTTTTTAGGGTCTCCTTTGTTTCTTTCCTCCAAACGCCCACCGTCATGACACTTGGCACCATCCACTTCCTTTGCAAAACCCACCTTAATATATTGGGCCCACCATATTTTACTTCGACACTTATAAAACTACAAAGAGGAGTGACATGCGGCAGGCTCTACTTTATTTGCAATAGGGACACACGGCATACTGGCGCTCATCCTAGTTGCATTTATCAAAAGTTTCCTCTTGAATCCCTACTATTGCTACATGTGGCACACGCTGCACAACTTAGAAACTTTATGAGACAAAAAAGGGGAAAAGAATGCGACACAAACATGTGGCATCTTCTGTGACTCTCGAAGCTGACAGACTCAAATGGAGACATTTAGCGCGCTCTGCTGCTACTAGACATTGTGCCAGTTGCCTTTTAACCACCATGCCACATGGCACATCCGCGCAACTTTTAAGAACCTTCATCCTTTTCCTTTCTTCAAAATCCCACTATGTTGACACTTGGCACATTTCGCACGGGCCATTACTTGCAACACAAAACAAATTACCAGGCTGATAGTATATAGGTATTTTGCCATTGTAAATTGATGCTACAAAATGTAGAGTTTTAACTCTACAGTTCTTGGTGACTCACTTCGGGACTCTGTGCCTGCATAGAAAGAACCTAGAAAGTACATAAAGAGATCAAAAATTCAAAATTGCACTGCCACAGCCAAGAAAATTACAACTTCTGTAAGGCGGAGTGATACCCGGACTACTCTAAGTCTGACAAGCCTTACCTCTTCTTTAAAGCCTAGAAAGCAAGATCCAAATTGATAATGTCCTTATGAGAGAAGGACTAGAGAATTTGCACCACTGAATGCAACTAAAATTCAAGCTAGTCCATGGGAATGTGAACTGATTCCACCTCCTATACACTTGATGAGTCACTCAGACTTTGAAAAATAATATGATCATTTTGCTTCAACAATAAGAGGGCCTTGATCTGATCAGTCATTAAGATTGTGCTATCATTTAGGAAAGGAGATGGGAGTCCCATCTACACCAGCTTCTCAATGTGTCCTTTCATGCCTTTGACTCCTTCCTTCAGAATATTCAAAAGTGTCTTGCATCTTGTTGCAACTTCATTGTAGATTAGAACTTCATTCACCTTTTCAACTGCAGTCATTCTGTCACTCACCCCTGCCGCTAGCAAAGCTTCATCAGTCACATCATAGAACTTTTGTAACAAAAGTTGAGAGTCTGAGACTCTCAAAGAACAGTGGATAAAGTAGCCTTGACTAAAGACTCTACCCTTTCACACAGCTGCTGAGCCTTGAGAAGGAAACTGAGGGCAGGCTTAAGCTATAAGACCTCCTCAAAGATCCTTTGCCATGTAGACACATACAACTCTTTGATCATCTCTATCACTCCAGCATTCTGAGGCCTTTGACTTAGCTCAATGGTCAATTGCTTAGTCTTCTCTTGCTCAGCCATGAATTGAGCTTGGTAGGCACTATTTTGATTTTGCTCTTTCAGTAGGATCTACTGCAACTGAGACACCTCTTGTATCTTATTTTGGTATTTCTTCTCAGCAAGGGCCTTTTCCTACTTTAATGTGTTTGTGATGGCCTCTACCTGTGTCAGTTCAGTTTGAAGGTTTGCAACTTCAGTTTGTGCCACCTGGTATACCTCTAAAGACATAATAGACTGTAGATCTTTGTTCAGAGTGTCAATTTCTTTGTCTTTGGCCTTTATCTCTATAGAAAGGCCATTAATTACAGCTTTTGTTTTTTCCAAATCTTCTTTCAGCTTTTGTAGCTTCCTTGTTGCTTTCAAATAATCAGTTGTGATTGCTGCATTAGTCTCATTCATTAACTCAACTTTATCCTCGGGCCTAAAGTGGGCTAAATCCATAGCCACTGCACTCATGGTATAATCCTCTAGCTTCATATGCTCAACAAGATTGACTACATTAGGGGTCAAGTGAGTGATGGTCAGGGACTGCTGGATGGGATCAAAGAGTGACTTCATGTGAGGGGTAGCAATGCTTTTGCTTTCTTTCATCTTTTTCTTCTCCCTTCTAGCCTCCCTCACTTTCCTAGTAGTGTCTGCTTGTGTTTGAAAGGTAGGTGGTGAGGCAATGAGTCCTCCAGCAAAAGGGTAACCCTATGGTAGGCCATATGGGATGGTTGTAATTTATTGGCTGGGATCAATATGAGGAAAAGTCCTCCTGGGCATGGATAGGGAAAACAAAGGCAATGAAAAGGCATGTGATGAGGTTAAGGCAGGTGAACTAGCAGTAGGAGAAAAAGATTGTAAAGGCACATTGGAGGTGGCAGGAGGCATGGAAGAGTAGGTCAATTGGGTTGCCACCCCCATTAAAGAAGAAGGTGAAGGAGAAACAGGAGGAGGGATACTTACTTGGACCACCACCATAGTTGTGAGAACCTATTGCTGTGGGGCCACTAAGACATCACCTTTAGTTTCCTTCTGCAGCACCAGCTTGCGCCTTCTTTTTAGGGGCCTTCCAGCTGTGTCTTCAGTGTTTTCTTCCTCCAATGCCTCTTGCATTGACATGAGTGTTTGTTGAGAGATTGCCACTCCAAGACCCCCAATGCCAAAGCCATATGGGTCTCACAAGACAGCAGTTGTGTGGCCTTTTGCCTCTCAATAGCACTGAAAGGTTGGGGCTAAGGAGCCCTAGGAGCTTGTTCAGTTGCTTCTCTATTTCCTCTGCTTCTTCTACCTCTTCCATCTCTTCTGAGTGGCTTGGAAGATTTCTTGTGTCTAGGATCGATACGAGAGTCATATGATAATCATCCCATAGTCTCTCACATTGTTCATCTATCGGAACTCCCCTAAAAGTGTGGGTGAACTCAATAATTTATTGCCTATACTTCCAATAGGCCGCTATCTTTTCACTGCTCCAGTTCTTATTCTTGAGAGTCAACCTCAAACCATGTGTCATGAGCCTCTTGGGATTATATTCCTACTGGCGAGTGTAGAAATTTTCCCATGGTTTGGGACCTTCGTCAAGTAGATCTTTGTGCTCTACATAGAACTTTGGAGTATCTTGCTGTGGTGACCTCCTCTGCTCCCAGAAAGGCTGATTCTCATGAATGAAAACAATGGAGACCTTGTTACTCACTATCCAGGATGCCAAGAAATTGTCCAGATCATAGTTCCATTTATCCTCAACTATCACAAAACCGTAGACTGCCATCTTTCTTAGCAGGAGATGTTCAATTTCCCTTTTCCTTATTGTAATCTTTCCCTTACTCCAAGGGATATCATAGAACTTCTTCTTCCTCTTCTTGTTACCAAAATTATTATCAATAATGGATAACTGGTGACCCACTTCTAAGGCTGCAACTCTAGGGGTTAAAACTTTTGGGAGAAAAATAGGCTCACCAGCAAAACCATGAAGCCTAATAATTGTAAAATGGGCACCAAAGAAATAGTTGCAAGGAATCTTGGAATTAACTAAGAAGCCCCTCAAGATATTTTTCATTCTATTCACAATAACTTCATATTCTAATTGTTCAAAAACAAGAGCCACAAAACACTCAACAAATTCATTGGGGTCTGAAGTTTCTGAAAGGACGTGAGTCCATGCTGACACCAGAATGGTTGTTTTGCTACCTACTTTAGGGTCATACATAACTAGATGCATATACCACTGGAAGAGCTGATAATTTTAATACAAGATTAAATGGAAAAGATAGGTCGAGTACCTGAAAGTTTGCACCCCAGAGAAATTGGATAGCTGCTCAATGATGGCCTGGGAGATATGCTCCGAGAAGTCAAATCTATACTTGGTAGACTTATCTACCATTTTGATCCTGAAAATGGCTGCCAATTGCCAGTCATATATATTTGCATCTTCATCCTGACCGAAAATGAAAACTAGCATGGAGAGGGCACCTGCACATCAGCATTGAACTGGCCTTAGGTGATGGGCAATGTGGGCAATTGGGTGTTGTCATCTAGGTGTAACTTAGTATTTAGGAACCTGAGTTTATTGTTGACACCACTCCATATATTTTGCAACTTGGGTATGGTGGAGAAAGTAGCATTCCGGTCATGATGTAGGTCCAACATGTCTTGAATTGCTTTAGGGCTTATCCAGAGCATGAAATTACTATTCTAAATTGTTGAGGTCTGTGGGTCGAAAAGATTTGCACACATCCAAATCAATTCAGGATAAGGGTGAATGGCAGGGAGCAAGAATTGAGCCAATTGGGAGGTCCAAATCCTCATGCCAAAAGTTTTAGATTCTCCCTTCTCTACTCACCAGAGACATCTTATGTGTGTGCCCCTTCTCTCAGATTCTTTGGATTTTTGGTCAGCTGGGTGTCAAAGATGTTGTTTGCATAATCACCTATTTGTGTAGGGTCGGCACTTCTCCCTTTCTCCAAGGCTCTGGTCCTTGGGTAATTGATTCCTTGTTGTGCTTTCATAGATGCGTAGGACTTACTATTCTTCCACTTCTCTGGCAAATCAAATAGACCCTCTTATGGTGACTGCCCTTCTTCCATTCTGTATCTCTTCTTAAGAGGCTCTAGAAACTACAATTGGACTCAATATACAACTAGAACTTTCAATTGAAACTTTTGATGCATGCAAAGGATATTTGAGGGATTTTGAAGCAAGAATGGCAACTGTAAACTGTTGAGATACTTAACTACTTGGCTTAGCAGAGGCATTAATAATGTATTAAATGATCCATCATTTCTAATTAATGACACTAATAGATGTGCCAAAGTGACTGTTAGTGCATCATTCCAAATCTGCAGAAGATTATGCACCGACTCAGCATTAAAGGTGATTATCTTTCAAAATGATTGGTTATCTTCCTTAAAGTATGAGTACTACCTAACTACTTTGAGAAGTGTCCAATTGCTAGATATAGAAGCTAATGTGCTGTGGACATGTGTTCCCAGAACACTTATTCAAAAAGAAAGCAGGAAAAGCAAAACAGGGAAGGAAACGAAGCTTAAAGAGACCTAACTAACTATGATACAGGGTCAGAATTTGAATTTATGTGAAGTGTTTCAATAAGACACCCGTTGACAAGAATCTGTTAAGGTTCTCCTTCCATATTTTCCAACTCAAATGCATTTTGTTACTTGTGGGCGCGAATCTTAAAAGGGTTGGTCCACAGTGAATCAAACTTGTTGTGTCACCCTGACTTAGTAACTCTTTCATCCCATTTCAAGACCAAAGACCCTACTTCAAAATTTGGTTTAGAAGTCTTTCGATCAAACCAATTCTTTATGGTATGCTGACGGTTCATCAAGGATTCATGTTCTGACTCTCTTTTTTCTTACACTTCTAGTAGTTCAACAAGCCTCACATGCATTGGGCCATTCTCTTCTATCTCCAATTGTTTTATCAGCTATAAAGTAGGGATTTCTATATTCAATGGCATAACTACATCCTTGCCATAAACTAGTTCATAAGGAGACATCTTATTCACTTGCTTCGGCATAGTCTTGTCTGTCCATAATGCCGAATTGAGATACTTATGCCATTCTTTCTAATGATCGGCTCCTATTCTTTTGACGAGTCTAATCAGATTCTTATTTGTAGACTCTACCAAACCATTACCTTGTGGATAATAGTTGGATGAAATCTTCAAATATATATCATTTTTAAAAGAAAACTCTAACAGTTTGATACCCAAAAATGCTTTAGCATTATCAAATATGATAGTGCGGGGTGGACCAAAGCGTGTAGTTATCCCTTCCAAAAAATCTAGAATTACCTTCTTAGTGTCTTCTTTAAGTAGAACTGCGTCGCTCCATCTTGTAAAATAATCAGTTACAGTGAGGATCCATTTGTATCCCATACTTGAGACTGGATTGATCATTCATATGAAATCTAAACCCAATTGTGCAAAAGGTTCATCTACAACTATGGGACTCAGAGGTAAAGCTACATTTCTTCTCTTTCCGACATAGAATTGACAAGCCTGACACTTCTTAACCATTTGATGACAATCTGCAAACAATGTGGGCTGGTAGTAGCCAACCTATGTAATCTTGATGGCGGTATTTTTTGCTGAGAAGTGTCCTCTTGAGGCTCCATGATGGAATTCATGTAGTATCCTTTGAGCTTCATCCTTTTCAACACACCTTAGTAGGATTCCATCAAAATTTATTTTAAATAGAATGTGACCAATCAATACAAAATTAATTCCATGTTGTCTATAATACCTTCTTTTATCAAGGGAGGTCATACTAGGGAAGATACCAGTTCTCATGAACTGTAATCTGTCGTTAACCCAAGAGTCTTGGTCAGGCTCTTGTAGTTTTAACATAGTTTCATCCTCTGTCCCTTTCAACATTGATGCCTCTGTGTCTTGGATAATATATTGGCAGAGTCCTTTTCCTTTGACCAATTTGGTAGGCATCACTTCTACATCATACTCAAAAATCTCGGTTATCCCATTAGCTCCTTTTTTTGTAATCTCACCCTCCACAATGCATTCTCTAACACTCGAATGAGCTACTAATATCAAGATTTTGTTTCCTGTTATCGGGTGTCAAAATTTCTTAAGTGCTTTAACTATGGCATAAGCTTGATTTTCAACAAAATTATACTTAGATTCGTACTCTCTTAATGTCCTAGAGAAGAATGCAACTGGATGTTCTCCCTCCGCTTTGTCATCCTTCTGAGTCAAGATGCCCGCAATACTGTACTCACCTCCATACACATACATTATGAAGTTCTTAGAGAAATCAGGATTCTGCAGTACTGGGGCAGTGGAGATAGCCTTCTTAATTTCTTCAAAAGCATATCTTCCTTCAGTTGTCCATTTAAAGGCTAAGTCTTTCTTCAACATCAGAGTAATAGGCCTGACTAACCCTGCAAAATCGGATATGAATCTACTAACAAAATTGATCTTCCCCAGGAAAGACTGGACTACCTTTTATTGATAGGTAAGGATAAGTCTAGTATGGCCTTAACTCTCTCTGGATCAATAGAAATTCCACCTTTTGAAACAATATGCCCTAGAAGTTTCCCTTAAGGTACACCAAAATGTACTTCTTAAGATTTAAAGAAATCCCAAACTCTTGACACGTCTGAAAGATAGCCTCTAAATGCTCAAAGTGGTCTTTGGCATTTTTTGTAAATATAGTGAGATCATCCAAATAAATTAGAATGATCATAGTTATGAGCCCGTTAAACGCTATATCTATAGCCCACTAAAAAGTGGCACCAACATTTGAGAGACCAAAGGGCATCTTGGCATATGCAAAAGTTTCACATTTAGTTGTGAATGCTATTTTGTGTTGGTCTTCATCTGCCAGCCAAATTTGATTGTATCCTAAAAAACTGTCAAGCAGAGAAAATCTTTCTGATCCAACGACTATTTGTAAGATCTACTCCATGGATGGCAGAGGATAATGATCTTTTAATGAAGCTTTATTTAAGTCTCTGAAGTCCACACAGAGCCTAATGTCTCCATTTTTCTTTCTCACTGGCACTAGATTAGATACCCAGGTTGAATGCTTAATTGGGAAAATAATCTTAGACTCAAGAAGCTTTTGTAACTCATCCACCATTAAAGGTTCAATTCTAGGATTTACTTGTCTTTGTTTCTAGCAAAAAGGTTTTGATCCTTTAGTAAGCTCTATAGTATGTTGGATATTGTCCCTATTATAACTATGGAGGTCATCATAGGTCCATGCAATCATCCTATCATATTGGTTGCATAAAGAAATTAACTTATCCTTTTCCTCCCGAGTGGTGGCATTACCTACTTTCAACTTCCTTCCTTCGCTGATCTGGATTTCAGAATAAACTTCTTTATTTGCCATGAACTTTCTCTTGTCTAGGCTTGCATCATCTGGGTCAAATAGGTTTTCTAAGGTTTTCAACCCTCTCGAAAGTTTATTTGTCTTCAACTGGATGATCTAATCATCATATGCTTCCTCAATCTTTGGTTGTAAATGATCAGTGAATTCTCTAGATTGTTGTCAAAACAAAAGGACATGTAAGTCACTATAAAAAACTTGCCAATTTTGAACATTGTTAGGTATTGATGGTCAGATAATAACTTTCACTACCTCATTATTGATGAGAAGATCACTTGTTGGGTCAAACTGAGAGCCAATTTGTGCCATTCTGTCTACTTCAGCATTATGAGTTCTAGGTATGACCTTTATATTGAAAGCATCAAAATTGTCGATCAGGTCCCAGATCCTATGGCGATAAGACCTCATTCTCACATTTTTGCCACATCTTTCTCTCTAATCTGTTTAACCACTAGCTTTGAATCGCCTTTGACTGTTAACTTCTTTATTTCTTTCTTCTTGGCTAAAATCAAGCCATGTACCAAGGATTCATATTCGACATCATTGTTTGTGCAAGCAAACTGGAAGTATATGGCTCTGAGGATCTTTTCTCCCTTTGGTGAAATAAGACAGATGCTTGCTCTTGCACCATTTTTACTCCTAGCTCCATCAAAATTTAAAGTCTAGATTTCAGAGTCTTCCTCAGGATCTTTCTTCTTAGTTATCCCTTGACTCATTATGCTTGGTATCTCTTGATCTTCCTCAAAGATTACATATGTTCCTAAACTAGTAGATTCATAGTTACCATAGGGGTCACTCTGCATCATAGACATCAAATGATTGTTCTCTTCTTCGTTTTGATCATGTTTAGTCCATTCCCCTATATCTTCAATAAAAGCTTTGTCCTCCCTATTCATCTTAGCATGAGATACTTCAAACCTTGGTGATGGTTCCTCAGTGATATGTTCCTTAGATAGGGGCTCGGATAGCACCTTCATCTTTGTCCCATATTTAGTTCTCAAGATCAAGTGTGACCAATCTAGTGACATATACCCTCCTATTTTAGTAGTAAAATCTCTAGATAGGCATAGTCCAAAGATAGGGAATGTCAATGATCACAACATCTTGCAAGACAATTATATTTGGACAAGTATACAACTGTAATGGGAGTTGTTTGGTCAATCCTATGGTTTGGATAGACTTTCCATCTAATTGCATAACCCCTCTAGATAATGGCTCATACTCTATTTTTAAAGCATCAACTACTTGTTTAGGCATGACTGTGGTACTAGCCCCTGAGTCTATCATGGAGTTATGTAGTAGTTTCTTGCCCACTATTAGGGTTAAATAAAATGGGTTTGGCTTAGACTTACTTACCTTTGGTGTGACATTTACTAGAGTGGCTACCTGCTAAGGTTGAGCATCTTTGTTTTGAGCTCTTCCCTTGTCTATGCCTCCTTTTGGGCTAACAGCTTTGGGATCTGTTTGAGACTACAATGCTTCTTCTAACAATGACTTATATTCTGGGATAGCCAACATATCCCATATCGATAGATTGCAGGGGTTTTCTTTAACTGTTGTACCACATTTATAGGCCCCAACATTTGTGCCTTAGGATAGTAGGGATATCTTGCCCTCTCCATCACTAGGTTGGAGGTTCCTTGATTTAGAGCTGCCATCAATACTTCTTGTTTGGAAATTGGAGCATGTTGGCCTTGGAATGGAGGACCCTTAGTTACTTCATTGGAGTTAGTTTCAGGCCGCTCCACCATTCTTCTCTTTGACCTAGTGAAGTAATCAAATTGTACAAGGGGTTTCTTGGAGGTAGATGCCTCATTGATAAATACTGAATCTTCATCTTCAATCCATGAAAATAGGGCATGTTTTGGGGCAATTTATCCTTCTTGTTCTATTGACATTCCTTGTATCTATGCTACCATTGCTGCATTTTGAACACCGGGTGATTGATAAGGAAAAGGCCCTGAAGTCACAACAACTTGACCTTCCATTCTTCTTTGCTCTGCCACTTTCTACTATAAGTTGCCTCTATGACAATCTCTAGCCATGTGTGCATTGTTGTAGGGGAAACACAAAGTATTTGATCCTTCTACCATATTATTTTACCCAGGAACCATTTCCTTGCCTAGGTTAGCTGGGACAACTTGTAATGGTATGGGTACTGGAACTAGCTGGTTTGATGGTTGAGGATAGTTTGGCCTTTGTTCTCCATTGTATTGGTTTGGCTGATATGGGGGTCTATTCCATTGGAATCCCTGGTAAGGAGGTTTTGGATAAGCAGTCTGTTGTCTCTCGAGATTAATAATTTCATTTGAAAAGGTTCTAAGAATATTCTTGACAACATCCATTTCAGATGGAGGAGTAGAAGGTATTGATGTAGTGGGTTGATGAGGCGTTGGAAAAGTGTACATAGACATAGGGACTGATGGAGTATTAGGAGCTTCTTGTGGTAGTGGGATAGAAATCTCTAGGAACATAGGCATGGGAGGCCTTGGAGGCAATTTCCTAGCATCTATCAGGCTATTTTCAGCTCTTACAGCTAATTCATATGCTACTGGTAGGATCTTCCCTCCTAAGGATTGAATCATCATTGAGATATTAGAATTAAAAGCCTTAAGATAAAATACAATTGCCATACCTACTGATGGCCTAGCTATGGCAAGGATTCTATACCAAGTCTTCTGAAACCTAGTGTTGAAATCTATTATGGATTCTTGGGGCGTTCTCTTTATGGTGATTAGCTGCTGTAGCAAAGATGATTGGTCACCCTTTTCATTGAATCTTGCAAGGAAGGTGTCTCCTAGCTGATCCCAGGTAGAGATGGAATTTGAGGCTAATGACCTATACCAATCTACAGCCCATCCCTTGAAAGAGGCTGCTAGTAGCCTAATAGCCACATTTTGCTCTGTGATGAAATGCATAGCACAAACATCCACCACATCTTGGAGATGTTCTCCTGGAGTCTTGGATTCTTCCCCTATGAACTTGGGTAATGCTTAGAAGGCATTAGCTGGGATTGGGTCCCAAGTATTCGGTAGCGTTGGGAGAACAAGGGGGCTGTTGTTATTCCAATTTGTAAAGTTTCATGGCAGATTAGGAGCAGGTGTTGCCATAGCTATTCCTAGTACTCTAGCAGATTGATTTATCCTTCTTCTTGGAGTGGCTGATAAAGGTGGCAACAAGATTCCTAGATTAGTAGTTGATTGGTCTCTGGTGGTTGGTCCATAGCTTTGACTCCTTCCTGATCCCTGGCTCATGCGATCTTGATCAAGAATCAAGAAAAGGTCCCACCGGGCATGCCAAAAACTATTGATGTATAAAATTTCAAGCTTGATCTATCACCAACATGGGAAACTCTAAAGATGTGGGATTGATCTTTGAAGGAACCTCCAGATTTTATAGAAGTTGGCTCTTATTAAATGGGTTTTTGGGAAAAGGGAAGAAAAAAAAGATTACAAATACAATGTAAAGTAACTTCTAAGGTGATGCACCATACTTATATTTTGATTCTATAAAAAGAACAATGATTAAATCTTTCTAATTTATGATGTATTAAAGAGCAATGAGCATGATTAATATAACAATTTATGAAATAGATTTAAAATCAAAGGCTAAACTCAAAGAATTTGTAATAAAGACACATAAAATATCACCAAATGGCACAGAACAAAGGCTTCTTTCATTAATAGACTCAGTAGAACACATGAGGCACATAATATGCACAGATCTATGATACTTTTCTTTCTGAAACAACTACAAAGGCAAAATGATATATTCCAGTCACACCACAAAATCTCTTCTCATATATTCTTTATTTCAGTATATCCATCTCCTATTTATAGCAGAAAGATGGGACTTTGAGACACTAATGGTCGTTAAGATTCTCAACCACCTGCAAAACTAAACTAAATTTGGTCATGCACAAGAAATCTTTCTGAATCTGCTTCTGCATCATCATCACATTCCGATTGGTTGATCAACACTAAATATATGGCTCTATAACTACCAGTTCTATTGGGACAAATGGCCTCTTCTGTAGGATTCTACATGACTCAAAAGTTGCTACATGGCTCCCCTATACTTATCGGGTTCGGTCCCTTTGGTAACTCTCTTCAATTGCATGTCATATTGACACTTGGCACCTTCAGCTTCTTCTTCACTTGGTTTTAACTTAATTGATACTCAAGACACATGGCAACACCCACCAACTTCAAAACTGGGACACGTAGCAGGACGACACTTCTATTTTAGGGTCTCCTTTGTTTCTTTCCTCCAAACGCCTACCGTTACGACACTTGGCACCATCCACTTCCCTTGCAAAACCACCCTTAATATCTTGGGCCCACCATATTTTACTTCGACACTTATAAAGCTGTAAAGAGGAGTGACATGCGGTAGGCTACACTTTATTTGGAATAGGGACACATGACATATTGGTGCTCATCCTAGCTGCATTTATCAAAAGTTTCCTCTTGAATCCCCACTGTTGCTACACATGGCACACTCTGCACAACTTAGAAAATTTATGAGAGAAAAAATGTGACACAAACACATGGCATCTTCTGTGACTCCCAAAGCCTGCAGACAAGGATGGAGACATTTGTGCACTCTTCCGCTACTAGACACTATGCTAGTTGCCTTTTAACCACCATGCCATGTGGCGCATCCACACAGCTTTTAAGAACCTTCATCCTTTTCCTTTCTTCAAAATCCTGCTGTGTTGACACTTGGCACATTCCGCATTGGCCATTACTTGTAACACAAAACATATTACCAGGCCAATAGTATATAGGTATTTTGCCATTGTAAATTGATGCTACAAAATGTAGAGTTTTAACACTACATTCACATCCCCAGGATTGAGACTAACCCTGCCAACTTTCTACAGCCCACCAAATGTCCCTCAGAATGCACATGCATAGACCACATATGAGGTCATGTAAAACATGTTTGTCTTTCCTCCAAGGTTTCTCATGCCTTCATCAAGGCTATCACAGATAATCTTTGCTCGTTGGGGTTTCTCATCAGTAGTTTCTACCATTCTCATGAGGCCATACATCCAGTCCTCAAAATAGCCTGCATTCGGCCTTCCCCTCATGCGATTGAGCATAACCATCATGTATGGATACTCAGGGGCAAAGTCAAACTTATACATATGTACTAGAAATTTTGTAGAAGTTTTGTATGTACTATTACTAGACCTCCATGAGAACATGATCTTTCTGCAGTCTCTCTGGCTGCTAGTGTATTGTTTTTCTAATCCTTCCAAATCTATCTTGCATATGTTGGGCCCTGATGGCAAATTGAAAGCTGTATTGATGCCTATAATTGAGAAATCAGCATACACCCGATCGTGTTTTTCTACCTTTTTGTTGCGAACATTGTAATTGTGAGCACACTCGACCACTAGCTCGATGGCTTCCGTTGCATAAGGAAGTCCTCCAGCATGCCACATGCCTGAATTGTATGTGTTAATAAGAAAGGGTTTTCCACTGCCCTTTTCTGATTTTGTTGTCCATGCATCTAGATCTGTGTTCCCTGGATGTGTATCATTTATTTGGCTATATTTGAATGATGTCCCCTCGAGTTGTATACCCATGGGCTTCAAGAATTCTATGTCTGACCTATTTCTACAGATATCCATTATATCCTGTGATAAAGAATATGTGTATGTCTTACCTTAACATACATTATGTGTATTCAAATTTAACAATTGCATGAATATCATGACGTTTTGACTTTTAGACAGATAATTTAGACTTCCTCATATTAATTTACTCTAGTAAAAGCCAACATTTACCTGTTCATTTATCCATAAATGACAAAAGAGGGTTTCATCATTACATACCTGATATTCGCTTACTTTTAAACTATGTGATCTATATTTGGATATGTGTGTTCACTTTGCAATTACCCTCCATTTTCTGTTTGAATGTGCACCCCATTCTATTACATTCACAGGTTACTGTAATGGCACCTTAATCACACAGGAGATCTATAATTTCTTCTTGAATACGTGATAAGCTTAAAATGAACTCAAATTCACATTTTAATTAGTAACATCAGCACATTAAGGTGTAATTAATGTTAAATTGTTCATATCCATGGATCTACATCCTAAGCCTTTGAGATTTTAACATGTGGCGCGATGTTATTTAAAATTTCAAATGTTCACCTACCTTTAGAATAGCATTAAATATGGGGTCTGGATATTCACAAATACAAGCGATACTAAGTAAAATGCATGCTCTTTCGAACTATGCCCATGACGTAAGCATGACAATGGTCAACCGTTGACTACCAATCGAAGGATCAGGTCACTTTAATTTTGTCTCATTATCATGATATTATGATATGCTGACATGGATTGGTCAGTGTGCCACATGGCAGCATCTTATTGTTTCATAGAAATCTACGTGTTATATTTCCCAAGAGTGGATAAGGGGATATTAAGAAATATCCAGATGTTCAATTATGTGGAATATCCCCCCCTTTGTGAAGATCAGGGTGATGTCAGCACTTTTACTAATATTTTGAATTGGTCAAGGAGGTGATATCATCATATCATTAACAAAGATTGGGGATCTTAGTTAATGTGCAGGATATTTAGATCAAGCTTCATATTGCATTGAATCAGGATATGAGCAAATATTCAGGATATTGAGAACGAGATGACTCTTTTAATGTTGCGGATCATGTTGATGTCATCGTCATATTAGGTCTTATTTAGAATGGATCAAAATGATATCATCATCACATTAACAAAAATTAGGGATCTAAGTTAATATGCAGGATATTGAGATTTATACGTATGTTAGATTTTGAGCATCCAGATGATGTCAGCATCATATCGGGGCTTCTTTATGTTAATATTGAATGACGTCATCAGGATGTTCACTAATATGCCTAATATTAAGAAGTATGCCGATGTTTGGTATTTACGTTATATTTGAGGTAAGTCCGCACACTAGCGAATATCAAGGATATTTAAGTAAAAGTGCACCCTTATGGAATGTGCGCGGGTATTGACGGGTGGAGATTAGCAAATATGCGTACATTGGGGTTTTCTTTTGTTAAAACCCGTGTCAGGGAT
The DNA here is from genome assembly GCA_027924645.1 of Cunninghamia lanceolata. Classification (NCBI taxonomy): domain Eukaryota; kingdom Viridiplantae; phylum Streptophyta; class Pinopsida; order Cupressales; family Cupressaceae; genus Cunninghamia; species Cunninghamia lanceolata. The sequence goes on from BSBN01000197.1 coordinate 2,224,011, forward strand.
ATTAATGAATATCATGGTCCTTAGGGAATGTGATGACCCTCCTTATGAGTGACTAGTTTGACCAACTTTGACCAAAGTTAAATTCATATCCTTAAGGAATTTTGGGATGATCTAAAAGACAAACCTGCCTAAAATTTTGCATTCTTTCATTTGATGAGGTTTGTGATAGCAAAACCTGACATTAGCACTTAACCATTTTCATGGGGTCCTTACATGCATAGGGTGATATCTTGTCACTACCTCTAATACATAACTTTTACCATACCACCCAAGGCAAGGGAGCAAAAACAAGCCAAAAACATTGGGTCCCTATTTTGCTGAGGCAAAATAGGGCATGTTGTGTAACCACACAACAACTTGCCACAAAAGAAAACAGCAAAATTCAAATAATTCAAGAGGTGAGGACAAATTAATCCACAATGTTCTAACTCTTGTTAAGCATAAGCATCTTAATCTTCTAGAATGATATCATTTTCATCAATATAACAATGTATTAAGAAGGGATCATGTGTGTGCATGTGATTAATACCCTTCATCTTGTAGATGAGTTGAAAACACCAGTGATTGGTGTTAAGCTACATAGTTTGGTTCATCCCTCGTAGCCAACCTAGATAGAGCCTTGCTGCCAACAGGCATCCATAGCCCTGGCAAGGTTATCATTGCAATTCCCCTAAGTAGAGCCCCACTACCAGTCAGGCGTCCATAGCCCCAGTAGAGTTACTTAGATGACCTAATTATCTCTTTTGGATATTCAATATATTTCTTTCTATTTTTTATTCATAATATATCATCATGTAAGCACATTTTGCAAGGTGTGATCACTTGCTATTTAGGCTGAGAATTGTAATGGTAGCAAGGGCAACCTTTTGATTTTTCACTTAACACCACACTAGCATGTTAAAAAAACCCAAGGCTGTTAGGTGAACCATGTGAGGATCTCCTTGAACAAGACAAGGTATCACTAATGAAGTGGATATCACAGACTTGATCAAGAATACTTCTTCTAACATGAGTTACAACCTATGTAAGAACTTGTACTCATCCCTTGAATTCTAACAATTTTAGTGGTTTTCTAAAGTGACAAGGTGCATCATTTTGCCTAACCAAAACAAGGACTCAATAGCGCAAAGCAAAAAAAAATGCAAAGTAGATTATACAGACAACTATATAGAATGTACATTACATACATATGGTACATCGTCATGATATGACTCTTCTAAGCCTGAAAATAGTGTTTGAGGAATTGTCTATTGACTGGCAATGGGATATCCTCTCTTGTTATGATCTTGAGGCTGTAGGTGTTTTCACGTAGGATTTCTGAGATGTGAAAGGGACCTATCCATAACTTGTCAAACTTCCCATGGTCACCTTTTCTTTCATGTGGTTTGTCCCATGATAGGACTAAATTTGATATCCTAAAGGCCTTTACTTTAGCTCTTTTATCAAACCAACATTTGAAAATAGCCTGATGTTTAGCAAATTGGTCAATCACCCTATCTCTCTTTTCTTCTAGGTGCATGAGCTGAAGCAACCTGACTTCTTGTTTGTTATCTATGCCTAAATATTCTTGTGTGAATTGCAGGGTGGGAATTTTGAGGTTAACAGGGAGAATGGGATCCACCCCATAAACTAACTGGTAAGGAGAATTCCCTAAGGAAATCTTTATTCTAGTTTGATCCACCCACAAGACATACTTAAGTAAAGTATTCCACTCCTTGGGTTGTTTTCTATCAATTTCTTTATGATGTTCAATAAATTCTTATTGGTTGACTCTGCTAAGCCATTTCCTTGGGGATAATAGTTTGAAGAGAATTTTAAAATGATCCCATAATCAAAAGCCCAGCTAGATAATCTTAAAGATGCAAAAGATGGTCCATTATCACACACTAGAGCATAAGGAACTCCATACCTGGTGATGATGTTGCTTTCTAAAAATTTGATCACATCTTTTGTAGTACAAGTCTTGTTGCTGACTGCTTCAGTCCACCTGGTGCAATAATCAGTGATTGGAAAAACATACTTGTGGCCTAAAGATGATGGAGGATTGATAGGACCAATGAAATCTATGCCCCATTGAGCAAATGGGTGCATCTCCATAACTAGCTGCAGGGGTTAAGCAACATACCTCTCTCTATTGGCAGCAGTCTGGCAGGTATGGTAGCATTTGATATGTTCAACAGTATCTTTGAAAATTGTTGGCCAATAATATTCTGCTCTCAAGATAGCATGGGTAGTGGCTAGGTGAGCTCCATGTGCTATCCCAAATTTATCATGCAGCTCTGTGAGAACCTTATCAACTTCTAGCTTGTCCAGACATCTAAGGTATATTCCCTCATAACTCTTCTTGAATAGGATCCCTCCTTTTATCATGTACTTTTGTGATCTGATCTTTAAGGCTCTCCTTTGAGAAGCTTGCATCTTTGGTGGGCATCTCCTAGCAATCAGGATATGTTTGATATCTAAATACCAATCTTTATTTTCCTTTGTGTTCACAACATATTACTGACTCACTAAGTTGGGTTCAATTTTAGAAATCATGCGGCTCAAGGCCTACCCTCTAACCAACTTCATGGGGGTTATGTCCATGTCATATTCTTGGAGCACTGTTATCCATTTCGCTCTCTTCTCTCTAGGCTCACTCTACATCAAGAGCATTTTGATTGCTGCATTAGGTACAACTACAATTATCTTGCTTCTAAAGATATAGTGTCTGAATTTCTTTACTGCTCTAACTAGAGCAAGGGCTTGTCTTTCAACATCCATGTACCTAAGCTCTACATCTCTAAATGGAGAACTCATGAAGGTGATGGGCTTCTCTTCCTTTTCTTCATTCCTCTACGTGAGGAGTCCTGCATAGGTATGCTCTGAAGCAAATAAATAAATGTAAAACTCTCTTGTACAATCTGGGCTAATAAGGACAGGTGCATCTGCTATGGCTTTCTTGACATCCTCAAATGTAGCCTTTTCCTCAGGTGTCCATTCGATCTTGGCATCTTTCTTAAGCATTGAATTGAGTGGCCTAACAATTTCTACAAATCCTATGATGAACTTCCTCACAAAATTTATCTTGCAAAAGTAGGATTTAAGTTTCTTCTTACTTCCTGGAAGTTGTAACTTCATTATGGATTCTACCCTAGTAGGGTCAATGGTTATCCCATTTTTTGATATTACATGACCAAGTAACTTACCTGTGGTCACCACAAATATACATTTCTTTGGGTTTAGTGAGATACCATATTGATCACACTTCCTTAGTACCTTTATGAGGCCTTCTATATGGTCACCTCTCTTCTTTGAGAAGAAAGTTAGGTCATCCATGTATATAACTATGCATTTACCAACCAAGCCTCTAAATGTTATGGCCATTACACGCTGAAATGTGGCTTCAACATTGATTAGGCCAAAAGGCACGCGTCTATAAGAAAATATCCCCCACTTGGTGGTGAATGCTATTTTCAATCTATCTATTTTGTCCACCATCACCTGGTTGTATCCTAAGAAACAATCTAGGAAGGACATCATTTGGGCTCCATTCACTATCTGCAAAACTTCATCTAATGAGGGAAGAGGATAGTTGTCCTTTTCTGATGCTCTATTCAAATTTCTAAAGTCTAAACAGAGATGTATGTCTCCATTCTTTTTCCTAACTGGGACCAAATTTGCCACCCAGGTTGAGTGCATGACAGGAAATATGATCCTTGCATTTAATAATTTCTTAACTTCTTCAAAGATTATAGGCTTCAGTAATGCATTGACTGGCCTCTATTTTTTCCTAAATGGCTTGGAATCCAGCTTCAATGGGATAGTATGAGTGATGATTGATGTGTCATATGTCTTCAACTCATCATAAGTCTAGGCGATAACATAGATATAATCTTTCAATGCTTGTGCTATCCTTGCTTTCTCTTCTTCCGTGTAGACTTTTGCAATCAAGACATTACTGATGTCTTCACCCTGTCCTATGTTGATTAGTGAATATTCTCCTTCATCTGTCTCAGGGAGATCTTTTTTCTTTATCATATTGTCCAAATCAAATGCTCTTTCAAGTTCTATCATACCTTTCGTAATTTTGTTACTTGGCAGGTCCATAATTTCTTCTTCTTCCCATACATGATCTTCCAGGTTCTTCTCATCTAGGAACTGTGCTTCAAATATATCCTTATTTGCTATAAAATCTAGGATATGTTGATCATCATCAAACACTTGGAAGTTAGTCACATTATTAGGTATGGAGGGCACTGATATCAGTTCTACCAAAAATCTCTTCATTTCGGAGATAGACAGAGGCTCCAATGTGCTGGTAGCATGTGCCAGTGCATCAGCTATGTGATTTTGTCCTCTAGGGACATGCATGATGTTGAATGCATCAAATTCTTCCATTAAGTCCCAAACTCTATGCCTGTAATTTGACAATTTTTTATAATTGCATGCATAGATACTCCTGACTTGTTTCACCACTGATTCTAAATCTCCATAGACATGCAAAATTTTGACTTTCTTCTTGAGGGAAAACATCAACCCATGAATTAAGGATTCATATTCAACCACATTATTGGTGCATGGAAACTGCAACCTGTATGCTGCTAAAAAGGACTTCCCTAATGGGTCAATGAGGTTAATGCCTACTCTAGCTCCCTGTTTGGATTTAGAACCGTCAAACCTTAAAATCCATGACTTATCTTCTATTAATGGTTTATCAAGACCTTCTCTTTTCTTCTTGGCTCTTACATCTGCACCATGAGATATCCATTTCAACTTTTGAGGTTTAATCCTCATCACCTCTGGTGATTTCTGCGAGCATGATATATCTTTCCTTTTTATAACTTTAATGTTATCAGTTTCATCCTCTGGAGCACTTCCTTTTCTTTCATCTAAAGGGATATCCTTGGTATCATGTAATTTATCTTTAGAATACAACTATTCTTCTTTGTCTAATACATGTAAGCATAGGGCACATGTTGTCTCTGAATGTGGTGCCTCATGTAACCATCACCATCCTTTAATCAACACATGATGTGAAGGAACTCCCTGTAGCATATGTCTTTGAACTTGTTTAGACAAAAACCTTTCAAATTTTGTCAGGTGACTTCCTTTATCCTCATCTGATAGTTCATAATCTGACTCAATTAGGCAGTCGGTCCTTGGGGTGATAGCATTTTCCTTTTCATGAGGGTCTTCATCACATATAAGGATTTCTTCTGAATGGTGTATGCAAACGTTATTTAGATGTACATCTTCCTCACATTCCCCTACATTTGAAGTCGAAAACAAATAAGAATTAGTATCATCGTTATTAGATATTTCACTTACCTCAGTTGAAGATGATCCTATTTCACTATAAGTTCTTTCTAACTTGATCATGTCCAGACATGCTTCATAATCCTTTTATGAATGTGTTTCATCATGCAACCTGCACCAACCAGATATCATGATATTCTCAATGGATGTACCTAGTAACTGGAATCTTTGCAGTTCTCTAAATAAGTATTGTTCAAACTCCTTAAAGTGATCTATTTCTTCATTATCAGTTGAACTATGATTAGCTTCTATGATCATCCTATCATCTTGATCACTATTTCTATATGTATGCACGTTATACATCAACACTTCCTCAATCCTAACCATTTGAGGTCTTATGGCGTAAACCCCTGGTTCATCACCTACATAGAGTATCTCATTGGTATTGTTGTACTCAGTGATCATATGCTTCATCCTAGGTTCAACTTCTATCCTTATTTGATTATGGATTCCTTTCCAGGGTAAACACATATGGCTGAAATCAGTGGCCATGTAACCATTAAGTGTTTTGGACCAATCCCTACTAAGCAACATTCCATAGGTATCAGGGATATCTACCACCTGGGTGTCAATGTAGTATTGCACCCTTGGGTCAGATGCAAGCTGCATGTGGATATGAGTTAACTCTCCTACGACACTCACTTCTATTTTATCAAGTTGTGTCACCTTCTTGAGGGACTTTGCTTGATGTAAGCCTAAAGCATTACAAATGGATAGTGGCATCACATTTGTTGATGCACCTAAATCCACTAGATAGTTGAGTAAGTTCTTTCCAAATATTCTTAGCATGAGCAAGAATGGAGGAGACTTAGACTTATCTTTGTAGAGTCGTGTGTGAGGTTTCAACAGCTTGGATGGTAGCCTATGCTTTATTCTTGACAATATTTTCTTTGGGTGCAAGATCTCTACTTAGGATGTGACTAGGATTATGACCATGATTGTCACCTCTTGATGTGGATTCATCTAAAGACTTTAGGAAGGCTTTCTTGATGATTGAAGTTTTGAGCAATTCTGACAAGGATAAGCTAATTTTGATCTTTTTCAACTCTTCTTCTAGATATGTGACTAATTTATTAGACTCAGGTAGCTAGCTGATTGCTTTTGATATTGTATTTTGAATTGTGAAATACTGAGTATTCACCTTAGGAGGACCATGATTGGTATTGGCTTTAGGATCTGGTGGAGTATTAAAATTGTTAGGAGGAACAGATGTGGTCAAGGGACCAACTAGTCTGTTGGGATTATTCCTCAGGTTATAATTATGTCTACCTTGATATTGTTGTTGGTAAGCATGGACCTCTTCAGGTTCCTGCTCTGGTTCATTTTCATCCTCAAAAGGGAACACATAATTTGTCTCAAATGCTAATCTAGACTCCTCACATGCTAATGTGTAATTTTCATGAGTTGAGGTCATTTGATGATGCTGATGATTTATTGACCTTTCCAGTACAAGGGTGGACTCATAGCCTAAGGGAACAATTTTATTTCCTTCAGGACAAGGAATATCTCCTACAGTATTAGACACTTCATCCTAGAAAATACTAGTTGCTATCTTGAACTGAGGGTAATCAAGTTCAGCATGTGCATTGGTAATGCGCATTCTACACCAATTTGTGAGTGCAGCTTCTGCTAAATTCACCCTATTTTTCTGTTTGGGTTCATTAGGAGGTTGATTGTCTAATGGTGATGGCAATGAGCCCCTAGTATTCCATGTTCTAGGTGGTCTAGGGGCAGCAATGTTATTGCTATTTTTATTGAAATTCCTATCATTATTGTACCCCTTGTCAGGATATCTAGATCTATCATTGCTATTTCCATATCCCCTATCAGGATATCCTCTATTCTAATTTGACTGGGAATAAATTTTTTGACTCCTCATATGTGTGATCTCAGTTGTTAATTTCCTCAGTTGTGCTGATATTTTGTTAATGTCCTCTTTCTCTTCCTAAGCCTTAGCTACTACATTTTCTTGTTGAGGTTTGAAGAAAGAGCTACCATTACTACTATTTTGTACATCATCCCAAGATACTTGTCCAGGATGAGGTATCATCTAGCCATTTCCGTTTGGAGGAGGCATGATACTAAGTGGAGGTACTTACAGGGGACTAGGCATTATGGCCGCAGGTATCATGACTCCATTACCTTGTGGTTGTACAAGATATGCAGGATATTTAGAATTAGGTGTAAAGGCGGGTGTTAACTGTTGATTGACTTTTATGGCTTCTTCAAAAGCACTTGCTAATGAAGTTATGGGTGGATGTGTTCTTCTAATGAACATGGATGTCAAAGGATCCAAGGCTAGATAGTATATGGATCTAGTTGCCTCATCACCTACGTTGTATGGATCAACTAGCTTGGAGTACATTTTTTGAAACCTAGCATTAAAGTTAGAAATCAGCTCCCCCTTAGCTCTTTTGATTGTAGCAAACATGTGATAAGTGATAGCTGGATCTACTGGTATTTTGAATCTTCCTAAGAAGGCTTTCTCTAAGACATCCCAGATAGGGATGCTAGACTGGAAAAGACTAATCTACTAGCTATAAGACTCCTCTCCTAAAGAGTAAGGAAATAACCTGCACACGACATCTTCATGTTCTATTCTTTCTCTAAAGCAAGCCTCCTTGTAAGTTCTAATATGATCCTCTGCATCCTGGTAAGGATGATACTTTGGACATATTTTGTCCAAATTCTTAGGTAAAGCATGATATGTTGCAAATAGAAGTGGTGACTGAGTGGCCTGTACTTGAGGTATAATTGGATGTTAGAGTTGGCTATGATTGGAGCCACCCAAGATCTATGCCTTCATGAAAGAACAAGAGAGATCAAATGAGAGAATAATGCTATTCTATCAATGAATGCAAAAGATTGTTATTAGATTGATATTACAATGTACATGATATGCCTTGCTTATAAATGCAAGGACTAAATGTAGGATGTTGTAGTCATGTGACAAGTGTCATTATCCTATAGCATGTGACAATTATCTAGGATAAGATGACAACTATCAACAACTAGACACAACTAGAAACATCTAGTAGACTCACTAAGTCAACTTAACATGTGTGATTTATGTGTGATGTGTGAATATTATTTAACTAATAAATAGTTAAATAATATGAATTATCCACACAAGGGTAAACTGGTTAGGTGATAACCATGTTCACACCAACACCCCCCTTAAGTGCAACTTATGGAGGAGTTGACTAAAGCAAGATGAAATGATGGATGGTGATGATGATGGGTCTCGGCTACTAGGCCATTTAGGTACCCATGTACAACAAATCTCAAGTGGACAAAAGGAGAAAACCTCATGGGAAAAAACTCCTCTCCAAAAGTGAGAATGCATGAAACATGAAAGTGAAAGAAGAAGTGATAGTAGGAGGACTCAACATGACCCCCAAGGACAAATTTTATCACATATGTGCAATCAAAGACCCCCCCATAGGAGAGAAAGTGTGAGACTATAGGTCTCCCCCATATTGAAGTAGCTCATGTGCTGATGATGAATGTTGGAAAGTGTCCTGAACCTACAAACAACATTCCTCCCCTTAGGAAGAAACCAATCCAAAGGTTGATGTAGAAAAAACTCCATCTCCAAGAAGAGATATGAGGGAAGAAGTCTCATGATGGATGCCTCTAAAAAATGCTCAAGTGTCCACATGTCAGAATCAAAGAATGGCATAATGCAATGAGGTGTGACCAATCCAAACTCTTGGGTAGACACATGAAGAACAACCCCCAAAGATGAAGTAAATGGGATAACAGTTGTGCTGTAACTATCATCAAAGAGGAAAGATATCCCCTTAAGTGTGTCCTCCAAATCTGTAATATGAGACTCACAAAACAAGTCTGATATACCTGCCAAGAAAGTATCCCACAAAGTTGTGTCTGAAAGACTGGAATGATCTTGCTCTGCTGAAGTAGATGAAACCATGTCGATGTCGAACTCTAAAGAAGTAGGAGGTTGAGGTGATGGAAGCTCAGCACTAGTCTCATGAACCAAAGTGGGTGAAAGGACACCAAGGTTCAAGTGACCAAACTTCTCCTCAAAAACATGATTCACACTTGATGCATGAGTGTGAATATCAATCAATGCATCAGAAGAAACAAAATGGGAGAATGTATACAAGCGAGATGCATGATCAGCCATCCCAACATCAATGATATCTTTGCTCTCCAAGTCTCATATGATCACTGAATCAAAAGTGAACTCAAATATCTTGCCTGCACCACAATGAGTAATTTGGTAGATGGAAAGGAGATTGGTTGACAAGGAAGGTACACACAACACATTGTTGAATGTATTCTCTCCAACATCAATAGTTCCTTTACTAATTGCATGCATGTATGTATTGTTACCCATCAAAATAGGTGGCGAAGTACATGACTCAAATGAAGAGAACATCCCTTGTGAAGATGCCATATGATGAGAAGCTCCTAAATCAAGAATCCATCTCTTTGACTGAAGACTTATTGAAGCAACGAGTGCTTTTCCTTTATTTTTCCCATTAGCAATGCCTACTATCCCTGTCTGTGTAGATGATGATGGTGTTGAAGAAGAGGATGTACTAGGTGATGATGATGGCATTTTGATATTGTCCTTTTGAATAATGTGAGTCAACTCATCAATTTTCTTCTCATAACAGTTATGCTCACCATGTCCTAGTTTCTTGCAATATGCACACTTTGGTCTCTCCTTCTTAGATGATTTCTCCTTGGGAGAGGATGAGGACTTAGGTGATTTGTTTGACTCTTTTGTTTTCTTTGATACCATGTTAGAGTTGGCTATGATTAGAGCCACCGGGGATCTAGGACTTCATGAAAGCACAAGAGAGATCAAATGAGATAATAATGCTATTCTATCAATGAATGCAAAATATTGGTATTAGATTGATATTACAATGTACATGATATTCCTTGCTTATAAAAAAAAGGACTAAATGTAGGATGTTGTAGTCATGTGACAAGTGTCATTATGCTATGACATGTGACAACTATAGGATAAGATGACAACTATCAACAACTATCAACAACTAGACACAACTAGAATTATCTAGTAGGCTCACTAAGTCAACTTTAACATGTGTGATTTATGTATGATGTGTGAATATTATTTAACTAATAAATACTTAAATAATATGAATTATCCACACAAGGGTAAGCTGATTAGGTGATAACCCTGTTCACACTAACATTGGAGACCCCAGAGGTGTTACCATAGGTATGGATGGAGATGTTGATGTGCTAGGACCTGGACTATGATGAATATCAGTTGTACAAGGTCTAAGTCCATGAATTGGTAATTCTTCAAAAAGTGTAATGGATCTAGACCTGGTATTAGGCTTGTGAGCCAGATCTTCACAACTTATGGCAAGATGTGGATATTTTAATGGTATCTACCCCTCTAAGGTGGATATTTATAATCAAAAGTCTAAAATAACCAGCTATTTGCATAATATTTGCAAGAAATGCAAATATGAACATGAATTTGAAAGTTTAGATCATTGACTGTAAATATCAGGTTAACTGACCACAAGGATGAAATATTGGCACATAATTTGCAAGAATGGTAAATATTGACTCAGGTATGTAGGTTCTAGACAACTAACTATAAAGATCATGATATTCATGCACAAGATTAGGATATTTGTAAACAAATCCTTTAAATAACTTGTGACAAGTAATAACTTTGCACAAACACTCACAGTTTGAAGAATATCACATCTTGTAAATGTGGAATGATATCGAGGCAACTGATTTGGGAACTAGAATGCTTTTGTGGCCCTCCTTCTAGTGACAATTTATGTTGATCATGATGTTAGTCATAAACAAACATAGATAAATAAATGTAAATCAAACCTTTATCATCTTGAAAAATATGATGAATTTAGAGAATTCATGATCCCAAGTCTCTGTGGATTAGTTCATAATCATCTGATGTTACTCAGTGGTTTGATGTGTGTTGTTTTTTTCCATTCAGAGGCCTTATGTTTCTGATTCCAAGAAATTCATGTTTGGATAATACTTATTTCACCTACTTTTTGTAAACTTCTCAACAAACAAGGTTAAATCCTACTATACTTAACCAAATGATGCAGATATGATGTAAGTGTTGGAATTAGTCCAAACAACTGAGAGTGGGGGATGAATCAGTTGTCCCAAAAATTAATCTTTTCTTTCTCTTAATCTTATTTCACAATTGACAAATGGATTAATGATGTAAACACTAAAGCATATAACAACAACACATAAGTAGAAACACAATCAACACATTCAACACCAAGATTTTTGATGTGGAAACCCAGTTAAGGGAAAAACCTTAGTGGGTGTTAGCCCATAGGATTCATACCTTGTTAAAAGTACTTTAAATATGGGAAGGCACTTGCCTTTAGGATCACTACCCAGAGCTCACTGCTCAAAAGAGAGGCTCATTGCCTACAAGAAATTTATGTTTAACACAGAAAGAACTAACTGATAATTAGCATCTTTTCATGCCTGGTTCAGTCTCATTGAATGCTCACAAAACTTTTGCTTCTGCCTCCAAATTATTCTTCACTAACTCTTCACTCTATACTACTCTTGCTCCTTCTCTCCTTTGCTTTGCTTCTAATCCTTTCTTTAGATTTTAACTCTTTTCGCTGAAGGATAATTTTCAACAACTCTTCAACAAGTATTTATACACTTCATCAACCTTGGAATGAGCATCAAGGTCGGCACTCCAAACATCTAACTTAATGTGAATCATTAAGATGTCGGCCAATCATAGCTAAGACTTGAATCTTCTTTCAACAACACACCATGCTCCAAAGAATTGCTCTTAGAACATCCGCAACATGCTTGAATCATCTGGTTGGCCAAGACTGGAAGAACAACAACACCAAGAAGGAAATCTTCACCAACAAAATCAAACTTCAATGCAAAATTGATTCAACCATCAAGACAAGAACTTCTCCTCCTTTCTCTTATCACTTCTGCAACCACTATCTTCACTGCTCCCCCTTTCATCAGCAACTAGTTTTTCACATGACTTCTCTCCCCCTTTGACATCAATGGCAAAGGGTACATATTTATAGCAGTCTAAACTCAATAATTTCATGCAGACTACTCCCCTTGAGTAGTACCTCCTTAACATCAATCTGGATCACAAGATATGACTGTGAATTCCACCAGACTGATGCACTCTAGTGCATCTTAGTTCTAATTAGGAGGGTTAATAACCCCTAACTTCTCTCTGAGATACTCAAAAGTATCCTTGGGAAGAAGCTTAGTGAAAATATCTGCAATCTGATCCTTTGAGGACACAAACTCCAACTTGACTTCATTCTCATTTACCTTCTCTCTCAAGAAATGAAACTTGATGGATATGTTCTTTGTCTTTGAATGCAACACCAGATTCTTTGAGATGCTTATTGCACTTAAATTGTCACAGAAGATTGTGACAGGTTCCTCAAACACAATTCTAATGTCCTTCAACATTTACTTCATCCATAGAACTTGAGTACAATTATTTGCTGCTGCTATATACTCTGCCTCTACTATAGATAGGGATATTGCCTCCTCTTTTTGCTTAGCCAAGAAACCAATCTACTTCCCAAGAAGAATACACCACCACTAGTGCTTTTTATGTCATCCACATCTCCTGCCCAATAAGCATCTGTATATGCATGAAGAGTGAGGTCATTATCCTTTGGATACCATAATCCATAATCAATTGTCCCTTTGAGATATCTGAAAATTCTCTTGACTACCACAACATGGGATTCTCTAGGATCAACTTGAAACCTAGCAACAAGTCCAACTGCGTTCATAACATCGGGTCTGGTTTGAGTCAGGTAGAGTAGTCCTCCAATCATTGACCTATACCTTTTTTGATTTGCCTTAGGGGAATCATCATATTTACTTAACTTACATCCAGTTACCATGGGTGTACCCACTGGCTTGAATCTTCCATCCCAAACTTTTTCAGCAATTCTCTCACATACTTAGATTGAGATATAAAGATACCTTTATCTAATTGAGTGATTTGCAGACCTAAGAAGAAATTTATTTCACCAAACATGGACATCTCAAATTCACTTTACATTTGATCAACAAATGTTTTACACATACTCTCATTCCCACCAAAAATGATATCATCAACAAATACCTCAACAATTAGAATGTGTTCATGATCAATTTTGAAGTAAAGATTATTGTCAGTAGTGCCTTTGTTGTATCCTAGATTTAGCAAATACTTATCCAATCTTGCATAGCAGGCTCTTGGAGCTTGTTTGAGTCCATACAATGCTTTCCTCAATCTGTAGACCATGTCTTTATGATCAGACAACTGAAATCCTTCCGGTTGCTCAATGTAAACTTCTTCTTCCAATTCTCCATTTAGAAATGCTGACTTGACATCCATCCGATATACCTTGAAATATTTATAAGCAACAAATGCAAGAAATAGTCTGACTGCTTCTATTCTTGCCACCAGAGAAAAAGTTTCTTCAAAATCAATTCCTTCCACTTGAGAATATCCTTTGCATACCAACCTTGCTTTGTTCCTTACAACTTCACCATCTTCTAGTTTATTCTAGAAGACCCATTTAGTTCCAATCACATTTTTGTCCTTAGGTCTAGAAACAAGATCCCAAGTCTGGTTCTTTTCAATTTGCATTAGTTCTTCTTCCATTGCTTTTATCCAGTTTTCATCATTGCAAGCTTCACTTATTAATTTTGGTTCAATCTTTGAAATTAAATAAATCTCTTCTTGATCTTCAGTAATTCTACTCCTAGTTTGAACACCCTTATTTCTATCTCCTATGATCTGATCTTTAGGATGATTCAGTCTTACATACCTGGGAGTTTTGGGATTTGCTTCTATTTCTTGAACTTGTTCCTCAACTTCTGCATTATCCTCTTGAGTTACTAGATTTTCTAGATTAATTTGAATCTGAGTCTAAGTTTGAACTTGTCTTCCTTGACCTTGACTTTCATCTTGATCATCTGATTCATATCTACAAGATCTAGAATGACCTTCTTTGCTCTCATCAACTCTAACATTTGCACTTTCAACAATCTTTTTCAATCTTTTGTTAAAGCACCGGTATGCCTTACTTTGAGTAGAGTAACCTAGAAATATCCCTTCATCACTTCTTGCTTCAAACTTGCCTAGATCCTCATCTCTTTTGATATAGCACTTACTACTAAAAACTTTGAAATACCTCACAGTAGGAGCATGATCAAACCATAGTTCATAAGGAGTCTTACCAGAATTGCCTTTGATCTGCACCCGGTTAAGAGTGTAGACATCAGTACTCACAGCTTCTCTCCAAAACACTTGTGGAACATTTTCTTCCATCATCATGGTCCTAGCAGCTTCTTGAAGGGTCTGGTTCTTTCTTTCTACAACTCCATTCTGTTGAGGAGTCCTAGGGGCAGATAACTGTCTTTTTATTCCTTGCTTCTCACAGAATGTATCATACTCTCCGGAAATAAACTCTCCACCTCTATCTGATCTGAAACACTTTATCTTCACACCAATCTCATTTTCCACCATAGCTTTGAACACTTCAAATTTGTCAAGGGCTTCTAATTTTTCTTTCAAGAAGGTTACCCACATCATCCGGGAGTAATCATCAATTAGCAACATAAAATATCTGTCTCCTTGTACACTCCTAATTCTAGTAGGACCACAAAGATCAGTATGCACAAGTTCCAACAATGCTCTTGATGATTGTTATTTACTCTTGAATGAAGTTCTACTCTATTTACCTATTTGACATTCTCTACACATGCTATCAGGTTTCACAATTTTGGGAAGATCTCTCACAGCTTGAGTGGAACTTATCTTGACAATGTTATCAAAATTTACATGACACATTCTCCTATGCCAGAGCCAACTTTGATCCACATGAGCAATCAAGAAACTTTTACCTGAACTACTTAAATGAAAGATGTTACCTCTAGTTTGAGTACCAGAAGCAATTTCAATTCTGGAGGTTTCCAAGATTCTGCATTTTTCATCCTTGAATTAGATATCATAAGCCTTGTCAACCAACTGTCCGACACTGAGAAGATTATTCTTTAGTCCTTCCACATATAGAACATCATTTGTGTTATTCTTACCATCAAAGGAGATGGGTCCTTTGCCATGGATTCTACTAGCTGAGTTGTCTCCAAACTTCACAAATCCACCATCATATTTTTCAAAGCTCACAAACTTACTTTTATCTCTAGTCATATGATGAGAACATCCACTATCAATCACCCATTCATCCTTTTCAACAACTTAAGCAACCAAGGCACTCTCCACATTTGTACATCTAGCAAATTTAGTAGACACTAGATCTTCTTCTTTGATAGCAATGAACACTCAATCACCTTCTCCATGATCAGATTCTTCATTTGTGACTCCTTCTCCAGCTTCTTGGACATAGTAACAATTATTCTGACCTTTGTATCTATTAGGGTTTAGTTTTGAAAACCTCTTTAGACATCATGAGGTAAAATGACCAATCTTATTACAAGTAAAACATTTTAATGGCAACTTTCCTTCATACTTACTGGATCCTCCTGGCATTCTTTTGGCAATAAGAGCTTCAAGTTTTGTAGACTCAATTTCATCATCTTCAAGACCCTTCCTTGACTTAGCAAATCTGTTTGATTTTCCTAAAAAGCTTTCACTTGGATCATATCTTTGTTTCCCATGAACACTTGCCTTGAATGCAGATTCAGACTTAGGAAGAGAATCACCAAACTCACTAATTCAAAAGCTGAAATTTTGCCAACCAGTTGATCTCTTGTAACTTTTGAGATAGTCCTAATCTCCTCTATAGCAGTAAACTTATGTTTGTATGAATCAAGTAAAGATCTGATCAATTTTACCACAATCTCTGATTCTTCCAAAGTCCCACTAGCACACCTGATACCACACACAAGATCATTTATCTTTTGCATGTAGATTGTGATGTTTTCATCTTCACTCATCCTCAGATTTTCAAATTTTCCTCTCAAACTTTGTAGCTTGGCACATTTAACATATTCATCTCCTTCATAAAGACTCTCCAACTTCTTCCAAATTTCATGAGCAATTTTTAGTCCAAAGACATTTGTCATTTCTGAATCAGTCAGGGCACTTAGCAAGGCTTCTTTGGCTTGAAGATTATTTTCAACATTTTTGACTTCATCTGGAGTTGAAGGTTTCTCCAGAGGTTTATACTCATCCTTACTTATCACCCAATAAGTATCACCTATGCATTGCAAATGGCACTCCATGCAACTCTTCCAAACAAAGTAATTTGTTCCATCAAATCTTGGGTTGTCCTTGTAGGTCGACATCTTGGATCTCCTCAAGAAGTCAAGCTTCTTTCAGAGGAATTGGCTTTAATACCAATTGTTGGAATTAGTCTGGATAACTGAGAGGGGGGGTGAATCAGTTGTCCCAAAATTTAATCTTTTCTTTCTCTTAATCTTCTTTCACAATTGGCAAATTGATTAATGATGTAAACATTAAAGTATATAACAACAACACATAAGTAGAAACACAATCAACACATTCGACACCAAGATTTTTGATGTGGAAACCCAGTTAAGGGAAAAACGCTGGTGGGTGTTAGCCCATAGGATTCGTACCTTGTTAAAAGTACTTTAAAAATGGGAAGGCACTTGCCTTCAGGCTCACTGCCCAGAGCTCACTGCTCAAAAGAGAGGCTCACTGCCTACAAGAAATTTATGTTTAATACAGAAAGAACTAACTGATAATTAGCATCTTTTCATGCCTGGTTCAGTCTCATTGAATTCTCACAAAACTTTGGCTTCTGCCTCCAAATTCTTCTTCACTAACTCTTCACTCTATATTGCTCTTGCTCCTCCTCTCCTCTCCTCTTCTTCTAATCCTTCTTCAGATTTTAACTCTTTTCACTCAAGGATGATTTTCAACAACTCTTCAACAAGTATTTATACGCTTCATCAACCTTGGAATGAGCATCAAGGTTAGCACTCCAAACATCTGACTTAATGCGAATCATTAAACTATCGGCCAATCATAGCTAAGACTTGAATCTTCTTTCAACAACACACCACGTTCCAGAGAATTGCTCTTAGAACATCTGTAACACACTTGAATCATCCGGTCGGCTAAGACTGGAAGAACAACAACACCAAGAAGGAAATCTTCACCAACAAACTCAAACTTTAATGCAAACCTTCAACACAAAAATCACATGATCCAGAGACCCCCACAAGCACAATGAATTCAACAAAAACATCCGCACTCCTCCAAATCATCATAATCACTTGCATCTTTATCTAGAACCTCAAGAACACTATCTACCATGACTGTCAAACTAGAAAGATTGCTTGTGGACTTCCAAATCAGGAACCACTTGTATTGATGATACACACTGACTTCCCAAAAGTGACTCTAGAACCATAGATCATTATTTTACATTTTCAGAATAGTCCAGACCACTTTCTTGTCACTCTGTCTCTTCTGAATACTGCAAAACTAGTTCTACTCAGATGGCCATAGCTTCTTCAAATCTTCATGTGGACCTCTAAGATCTTGACTCGAGCTACTTCAAACAATCCTCTATACTACCATATGATTCACATCCATTGATCTTCACTAATTTTCTCAATATCCTCAGCATTCCAATCTTTTATATAGGCAACAAGATAGGATACAATTAACACCAATGGCAACAAGAATATGATGACATCAATGACAACACCGATTAGGCACATATTTGCAATAGTAAGTTTGATCAATTATTCTGCATATCAACCCTTATTAACTGGATTTCACCTCTGCACTATAAATTTAGTCAAATGATGTGCTTATAAGCATATAGTTCCATGATTACTATTATTATTCATGTTCATTTGCATGATATTTATCATTTCAATATGCTGTTTACTCAAATATGCTAAGGATGATCAGTTATTTACTAGATATTAGCATATTTTCTTGTATTCACTTAGGATTTTCTATGTCTTTGCAATTGTGATAATGATGAAATTAAATTAAAGAAATTTGAATCAATGTTTTCTAATTTTTACTAAAATGAGTGAATCTTTAGCCATTGATCCATATACATTCTTAACTGTCATGAAGAGAAGGAAATCAAACCATATGTTCACCAGGATGTTCCACAACTAGATATGATTGATGCTAACTTCGATGGAAAGGAATGAAAACAACATGTGCAGACTGACAAGCACTCCAAGGGATGCAACAAATCAAAGCACATATCTAGAATCCACGCACAGATTACTCAAAGTTTACGATTGTATGTAATCAAGGTACTTCATTTCCATTAAGTATGCAAAATAAATATACATTCACAATTGGCCTTGAGAATTAGTCCTGATGTTTCTGCAATCTAATCTCAATTAAGTTTTGAATGAATTACAAAGTGCACCCATCTCCTTTTATAGGACAAGGAGAGGAGGTGGTTGCAAAAGATCCTATCGTCAGGATTTATCTATTAAGATCAACAATCCATAATATTCTTTGACTAAGTCAACGGATAGTATGTGGCATAGGTTGCCAGTTGGCAACCATCTAGTGATGTACAACTATCCTCCTTGACACATTTTGCATATGACCCTCTGCCAGACCATATCTTTGCTTATTCTTTTTCCTCTTCATTAGTAGATGAATCATCTTCTACATGTACACTAATAATCCCCCTGATGGGTTCATATGCTTGCAGAATCCTTTCTACTGCTCCTCCTTCTTGTATTTTAGCCTTAGTAACTGCATGCCCTTATGATTGGAACTAAGCTTGTAGGGCAATCCACTTGGTCTTCCTACTATTCAGTACTTCATTGTATTTTTTGACTTTAAACCTCATCCTCATGGCTTTATCAATTATATCTTTAGATAAATGGCTCAGTGGATCATTTGATACAAGCTTGAAATTGTCTTGAAATGCCTTGATGGCAAAATCAACATCCTGATTCTCTATCTTCCCCTCAATCTTATCCTTAAGGGCCTCTAAAATATCCACCTCTTCAGACAACAGCTCATGTAATTTGATACTAATATCCCTGATCTTGGCATTACACTTCTTTAGGATGTCCACTTCAAACTTGGTATCTTCATACCATACTCCTAACAAACGTGATGTCTGGTTGGTTAGGATCTTATTAAATATCATGACATTCATATCTATATGTTTCATCTTACAAAGGATAGTCAATTATTTCTCAACTTTTATTGACCCTATCCAACCTCTTTCTGCAACTTATCTACCTTGCTCTTCAATATGCTGAGAAAATTCCAATTGGCAAGCAAGGTCCTTATTGCCTTTTCTCCTTCAGTGATGAATTGGATAAACCATTTATCCATTACATGTGACTTATGCTTCATGATATCTAATCCTATCATTTCATCCTGAGATATTATGGTTAGTGGGGTGGATGTGCTAATAGGGATATTAGTAGGAGCTACCAATCCCTTTATAAATGCTTGCATTTGAGCAATGTGCTCCTTATGCACCTTATTCTTATTCTTCTCTTTTTCTATCATTGTCAATAATGTATCTATTATATCTTTGGTCTCTTGACCTTCTTTTTGCTTAGTGGAAAAGCCTAAATCTACAGTGGTTATTTAAAACTCACTAGCACTTATTTCCCCTTTGGCTTTGTCCACAACAGGTACAGCCACTTGAGTTATTCTTTTACTTGTAGTTTGATCTTTCTTTATTACAGAGGTGGCCCTAGCCCTCCTCTTTGGTTAGGCTATGTCAGTCGAAAATAATGTGGATATGTCAAAATTTGAAGAAACACTTGGTGGGGGAGGATTTACCTCACGCTGTAGCCAATATGGCACCTCAGCTCTAGACCCTTCCTGGTCTGTATGTTCAATTTGAACATTTGGTGACCTTGTGTTTTGCTCCATCCTTTGTGGTGATTATTCCTTCTCTTCCTCATTGTAAACCTCCTCATGTGTGAAGTCCTCTTGTGTTATCTTTATATTCTTATCATGCTCATCTTGTGGTGATAGGTTTACAATAGGGTTTTGGTGGCCTGGATCTTGAGCATCCTGATGATCCTCTTGATTACTTTTGTCAACATTTTCCCCTTCCTTGTTATCACCACTTACTTGTGGACCATGTTGCCCAGATTTTGGTATATCAGTATCTTTAGGACATTTGGATTCAATTGTCCTAGCTTCCTTTGTCCCCTTATTATGTAATTGCTCACTATTTTAAGCATCAGGTTGACCAGGTACCCCTGCATCCTCATTCATTTCTGTATCATCTTCTAGTTTATCCTACCCCGGAACTGTATCCTCATCTTTATTTTCATCTTCATTGGCCTAATATGCCAAGTCAATAACTACCGAGTTGGTAACTTGATCTACTACTCCTGCTAGGCCAATTTTATGTGTGGTAACCTTTGGACTATCCTCTTCTTCTTCTATTTCCTTTTGCACAGTGGGAGTAATTTGAAGAGTCATCTTTTTATTTTTCACTAGTGTCTCCATGGGGCTAGTAGACACCTCCCTTACCACTTCATTGTTTGAAAGTTCTATTTCATCTAATGGGAGATACTGATCATCCCCTCTATTCTTCATCTCCTCTCTTTTCTCTTTAGCCAATTCAATTTTAAAATGTACTATGGTGGGGATGGGAACATCATGCTGTAGATTTTGCCTGATTCCCTCACGTCCTTTCCCTTTCAACACAATACCAGTTTGTACATCCAATGACCCCCTCATTGCTGGTGCTGGATTTTTCTTTTGTGGTACCTTTTGAGCTCTCTTTCTTTTCTCCCTTATGAGGAGGTCCTCCTCATCGGTACTTTCCTCTAAGTCTTCACAAGTGATATCAGGTTCTGTGATGGGCTTATGCTGCTCTAGAGGTGCTTGAGATGTTGTAGCAGTAGAGGTTGAAGCTAGATCCTTTTCAGGTGGGAGATGACGGATGATTTTCACACCTATATTCAAGCCCCCTTTTTTAGATCCCTTGGGTGTATCCCCTTTCTTTCTTTCTCCTTTGGATCCCCTCTTCTCTTTTAGGAAATCATCATATTCTTCATCTGTCAGGTCTTGCCTCTTTGTTTTTTTGTCAATAGTGATGGCCACTCCTTTGGCCTTAAGTGCAGTAACTTCTCTGTCTACCCACTCTTTGGTCAACTGCATGACCTTTTGTGTTATTATTTCTAATGAAGTCTCCTTCAGCTGACTCTAGTCAGGGGATGATATTGTGTCATTATATACTTTCTTGTCCTCATACTCTTGTGACAGGAAAAATCCATCATCTTCATGTAACTGTATGGGAACTAGTATGCAATCCAATGTGTGGATCTGCTTTAGAGTGAGTCTTTGGTAAATTCTCTTTCATACCTCTACCTCATCATCACAATTAGTCCAGTAATCTTCAAGGTGCACTTGGTGTACTGGTTTCTTGTATAATCCTTGCAT
Source organism: Cunninghamia lanceolata (assembly GCA_027924645.1). Classification (NCBI taxonomy): domain Eukaryota; kingdom Viridiplantae; phylum Streptophyta; class Pinopsida; order Cupressales; family Cupressaceae; genus Cunninghamia; species Cunninghamia lanceolata. The sequence goes on from BSBN01000197.1 coordinate 2,245,723, forward strand.
TCTATTATAGGGGTCATATTGCCTAGATACAAGGAAAGATTGTAAGGACATCAACTGTAATCCCCCCATTGCTTCTTTGGTAGAATCCTTATCAGGACACATATACCACCCAATGATGAGTGGAAACAAGACATTGGGTATCTTGTTTTTCTGAACAAAAGCCTCAAATGAGGGCAATATTTGTTTGGCCATCTCCATTAGTATGACCTTGTCCGTCAGGTATCTTGGCAACATGAGGGGTTGCCCAGTGAAACCTTCCATTCTTATGTATGTGAACATGGGGAATTGGATCAACTAGGCCCCATGCTTGTATATCACTACCTGAGCTTCCCTGCTCAGCCTCTTTGCTCTATCTTCCTCCATGGTTCTTAACAAATGCATAATAAAAGAATCATTCACTCTCCTGTAATGTTGGAGAGATGCTCTCTACTTCAATTCTGGATAATGATCCCATATATTCACATCCTTAGGGTTGAGACCAACCCTACCAACTATCTGTAATCCACCAAATGTCCCTTAGAATGCACATGCATAGACCACATATGAGGTCATGTGAAACATGTTTTTCTTTCCTCTAAGGTTTCTCATGCCTTCATCAAGGCTATCATTGATAATCTTTGCCCATTGGGGTTTCTCATCAGTAGTTTCTGCCATTCTCATGAGCCATACATCTAGTCCTCAAAATAGCCTGCATTTGGCCTCCCCCTCATACAACTGAGCATAACCATCATGTATTGATAATCAGGGGCAAAGTCAAACATATACATATGTACTGGCAATTTTGCAGAAGCTTTGTATGTACTATTACTAGACCTCCATGAGAATATGATCTTTCTGCAGTCTCTCTGGTTGTCAATGTATTATTTTTCTAATCCTTCCAAATCTATCTTACATATGTTGGGCCCTGATGGAAAATTGAAAGTTGTGGTGATGCTTGCGATTGAGAAATCAACATACATCCAACCATGTTATTCTACGTTTCTGTTGCAAACATTGTAATTACGAGCACACTCAACCACTAGCTCGATGGCTTCCATTACATAAGGAAATCCTCTAGGATGCCACATGCCTAAATTGTATATGTTAATAAGCAAGGGTTTGCCACTGCCCTTTTCTAATTTTACTATCCATGCATCCAGATCTATGTTCCCTAGATGCATATCATTTATTTAGTCATATTTGAATGATGTCCCCTTGGGTTGTATACCCATGGGCTTCAAGAATTTTGTGTCTGACCTATTTCTATGGATATCTATTGTATCTTGCGATAAAGAATATGTGTATGTCTTACCTTAACATACATTATGTGTATTCAAATTTAACAATTGCATGAATATCATGATGTTTTGAATTTTAGATAGCATAATTCAGACATCCTCATATTAATTTACTTGGTAAAAACCAACATTTACCTGTTCATTTATCCATAAACGATAAAAGAGGGCTTCATCGTTACATACCTGATATTCTCTCCCTTTTAAACTATTTGATCTATATCCAGATATGCTTGTTCACTTTGCAATTACCCTCCATTTTCTGTTTGAATGTGCACCCCATTCTGTTGCATTCACATGTTACTGTAATGGTGCCTTAATCACACATGAGTTCTGTAATTTCTTCTTGAATACATGATAAGCTTAAAATGAACTCAAATTCACATTTTAATTAGTAACACTAGTGCATTAGGGTGTAATTAATGTTAAATTGTTCATATCCATGGATCTACATCCTAAGACTTTGAGATTTTAACATGTGGCGCAATGTTATTTGAAATTTTGAATGTTCACCTATCGTTAGAATAGCATTAAATATGGGGTCTGCACATTCGTAAATATTAGGGACACTAAGTAAAATGTATGCTCTTCTAAAATATGCCCATGGCGTAAGTATGACGGTGGTCAACCGTTGACCACCAATCAAAGGATCATGTCACTTTAATTTTGTCTCATTATCATGATATTATGAAATGCTGACATGGATTGGTCAGTGTGCTACGTGGCAACATCTTATTGGTTTGTAGAAATCTATGTGTTATATGTCCCAAGAGTGGATAAGGGGATATTAAGAAATATTCGGATGTTCAATTATGCGGAATATCCCCCCCTTTCTGAAGATCAGGGTGACATCAACATTTTTACTAATATTTTGAATTGGTCGAGGAGATGACGTCATTACCACATTGACGAAGGTCATGGATCTTAGTTAATGTGCAGGATATTAAGATCAACCTTCATATTGCATTGGATTAGTATATTAGCAAATATCTGGGATATTGAGAATGATATGACTCTTTTAATGTCGAGGATCATGATGATGTCATCATCATATCAGGTCTTCTTTAGAATGGATCAAAATGATATCATCGTCACATTAACAAAAATCAGGGATCTAAGTTAATATGCAAGATATTAAGATTTATACCTATGTTTGATTTTCAGTGTACAGATGACGTCAGCATCATATCGGGGCTTCTTTATGTTAGTATCGAATGATGTCATCGGGATGTTCGCTAATATGCTTGATATTAAGAAATATGCTAATGTTTGGTATTTACATTATATTTGAGGTAAGTTCGCACACTAGCGAATATTAGGGATATTTAAGTAAAAGTGCACCCTTATGGAATGTGCACGAGTATTGATGGGTGGACATTTCCAGAGTTGAAATTTGGCATTTGCATATAAGCAAATATGCGGACATTGGGGTTTTATTTTGTTAAAACCCGTGTCAGGGATATTAACAAATATCAAGGTCCTTAGGGAATGTGATGACCCTCCTTCTGAGTGACTAGTTTAACCAACTTTGACCAGACTTAACTTCCTATCCTTAAGGAATTTTGGGGTGATCTAAAAGACAACTTGCCTGAAATTTTGCATTCTTTCATTTGATGAGGTTTGTGATAGCAAAACTTGACATTGGCACTTAACCCTTTTAATGAGGTCCTTACATGCATTGGGTGATATCTTGTCGCTGCCTTTGATACATAACTTTTACCATACCGCCCAAGGCAAGGGAACAAAAACAAGACAAAAAAATTGGGTCCTTGTTTTGCTAAGGCAAAATGGGGCATGTTGTGTAACCACATAACAATAGTATAATAAATAATGGAATCAATTGGGTGTAGTGAATTATGGATCAAGGATGGGATCTAGGTACTATTAAGATAAAACCACTAACAAATATCACCTATGGATTATTGTCTTATATGACATGACACCATATTTGTAATGAGTTTCAAGTCTTACTATTTTTCCTCTTCTTATTTGTTGGGAATGAGACATGTAAAGGAGGGATGACATATTATATACCTAGGGGTATGATATTATATTATATATAAGTGGATGGAGATGTCGACATGTGGCACACATCCCTTAAGGTAGTTATATTGATTAATAAATTATATTAGGTAATTAGGAGGCCTACATGGGTTTAGTGGTTTACCTCTTCATTATGTTATAAGGAAGAGGTCTATATAAAGAAGGTGAATATCATTGTAGAGATATGTGTGGAGTATGATATTGTGATTTAGATCTATTGGAGATATAGTATGGAGTGGCTTCTTCTATAAGGAATATTCTACAATGTTACCCTACCTCAAGGGTTTATTAAATTTCTAAGCATATTAGATATTATGACATCTTGGACCACAAACATCTCTTGTCTGGACTGTGATCTATCTTCTACATTGTATCATTTCCATTGTTATATGTGCGTATTTGATCATGATTTCTCATATAGGTAAGTGTGATGAGGCCCAAAGAGAGTAATGGGAACAAATAATAAACAATGTATAACCACATAGCTAATGAGGTAATATGGCCCTCAATGTCTTGATAAACATCATGTGGTAATTAGTGATATGAGATTGTATTGATGGATACACATATAAGAAAAAATGAATAAGATGCAATCATGAAGGCCTATGTAAAATTATGTCTGTTTCTATCAAGGTTCATCCATAGGTTGATTAATTTTACAACAAATTATTAGGACACATGGAATGAAGATAAAATTAGTGAAAATTTGGCATACATGTTGTCCCAATATATTTCAAAGTGAATAGATACTTGCCTCAAATAAATTTGATACTTACTCAATGTCATAAAATAATGGCTATAATAATGCATGATGTGTGAAAAAGAGTTAAAAATGTGATTAGGTAATCTATCACCATATATAATGTGTTTGATCATCAATAATATTGACTTAGTTCAATAATGGATGCTATAGGACTCATAGTTTGAGTTACAAATTTTTACTTGGCTATATATAGGGAGGTGAATAGTGAAATGTTAGTTCCATTTTCACACACACACCTAGAGATCTTACTTTATAAATCTCAAATCTATTCTTGAATTTTTCATCATGGTGCAATAGAGGTTCAACATTCCCACATGATAATTCATGATAGTGGGCATAGTGGAGCAAGGGAGGGATTGTCAAGGGTATCTCACTCTGAAGGATGCATCTCTTTAACTATGTTATCTCACTTGATGTGTTTAGTCATTTGTTGTATGTTGAACTCTTATTATTTTGTGCTATGAGACAAATTTGGTTTATGTTGGAATATTTAATAGGAACGGACATTTGATATCACATGTTATTCAATGCTATGTTTTAATTCTTGGATGACAAAATGGATGCAATGGTTTCGATTTGGTTTATATGATTGTGTGTTCTTGTTTTATTATAGTTTCATGTATATATGTAAGTGTGTATGGATAATGTATTATGTTTAAATGAACACACATTTTATTTTTGGTAATCAATGAACCCTAATAATGTAATGGTATCCTAAAAACATATATCAATCAATGGACCAAAAAGAATACCATAATCATGAATGTAAGAAATATCATTATGATCAATACCAGGTTCAAATTGATGTTCCTTTCCTTTTCATTTTCCTTCCTCTAACCATCACATCATTTATTTCGGTTGATATCCTACTCTATGTTGTCATCTGGCCTCTTGCGGTTCAACAAATGAGAATCATCCTTGTTCATTATTTCCTAATCTTATACCTCTATACCCTAGTTTATGCATGATCTTGATCCTATGACCATAGATTTGTTTAAATAATGATCTACAAGAAAGAGGTGATTCATTTGTAGAAGTATCACTATCGAGGTCACTTTCACACACATATGGCTCCTTTGGATCATTATATGCCTTAGGTGTCTTACCGTAGATATATGGATCCATGTAAATAGATGGAATACTATAAGATTTAGGATCAATGAGTGAAAGTTTAAAGTTATGTTCCACTTTAGGCCAACTTATTAGCACAAATGAATTTAAGAATTTCTAACTAAAAGTCAATTTCAATCAAACATATGTTAGCTAGATTCATTCTAGCTAAATTAGATATGGGCCATAACTTTTGTAGTTGAATGGGTCAAGTAACACATATGTAGGATCACTTTGTGGCCAATTTACAAGAAGAGAAAATTATTTAAAAAAATTAATGTTTTCACAACTACTAACATAAATAACATCTAAAAAAAACTAAAAATATCCCTTTGTAGATCTATAATTGTAGTTTTCAAAAATATAATTTTTTTTAATAGTTTAATTAATGTTTATATTTTATTTTAGATTTTTACTAAAATTAGGTCATCAACACAAAAATATAAGATTGATTGTCTTCTTGAGAAAAAATCAAAGTTTATTTAAAAAAAAAAAAGATGATGCACTAGAGGAGAGATTCCATGTCTAGATGATATAATCATTTTCTATTTTGGGTAAATAGTTAAGACAAATAGTGATATCCCATATATAAAGTTGTGTACATTGAAAACACAATTGTTTCGATGGGATATCACTTTTTTTCTTAATTATTTACCCAAAATAGAAAATAGATTAAAATGGAAAAAAAATTAATCCATGCACTAAAGTTTCAAGTTATAAATGTAAAAAAAATTGAGGGGAAAAAAATACTTTATAAAAAGTGGCATCTCATTTAACCTCATTTTTAGCATTTTATCAACAACTAAATTATAGTGTTTGGTCTCTACTAGCCCTCCTAATGTTGTTCCCCAAGCCCATGTTTCTCCAACCTCTTCAGCCCTTCCAAATAAATATCATGGTAACCTTGGTGTTGATATTTATCCCCTTGTTTCACCCAAAATTATGGTCATGGATAATTTAAAGAGGCAACCCAAGTAGCCCTCAGGATCTAAATAAAAAAGATGGTTCTAGGGTGGTTAAAATCTTGGTTCCTTTGAAGCCTTCACAACATGTGGAAACCCATGTGATGAATACTCCTAATTCCAAGCCTTCACAACATGTGGAATCCCCTAATAATTTTTCAAATATGATGTTTCTTTTTGTAAAATAATGAGGAGCATAGGTGGAAATGGAAATAGGTGCGAGAGGAACCCTAACTAGGGTGAGAGTGGATGAGGATCAAACCAAGGCAGGACCAACATAGAAGGAGCTAGTGGAGAAGATGAAGAGGATGAAGGAGCAGAAAGCAATGAGGAAGATGGAGATGCAAAAATTGTTTGGGACCTCCCATCTAAGGAGGATGATGGCATTCACTTATTGGAGCTCTGGTTGGATGCCTAGAGCTCTATAGCTCATGCTCAGTTGAATTCCTTTGGCTAGAATGCTGCTAGGCAGGGCGATCTCAGCAAGGTGCTGAGGAGAGGCTTTCTCTCCTCCCCTCATAGATCTCAAATCAACATGAAGTCTTCCCTTATTGTAGGTCTTGTCCCTTTTGTTTCAAGGGAGTCTAAAAATGGGGTTTTGGGCTAGAAAGCCCCTGAACCAGGGTGCTTGAGGGTACCTTCTCTTGCCCAAGTGGTTGAAAATTTTGAACCAACATTGAAGTCCTAGGTCGATGACTATTCAGGAGGCCAGTCATCTACATGTTCTTTGGAAGCAACTATGGGGCTAGGGCTATCGTTGACCCAAGGAGTTGGGTTCCTTGCCCTTTCTAAGCCAAGGGACCTTGGCGCACATCCCCTAAACCATTCTTTGCCTAAAAACTTTGGTATTCAGGGTCAAGGTTGGAAGATCTTTATCCCTGATTCAGTGATACATAGATCCTACTCTTTATGGAATAATGCTTTGGTGGGGAAAATTATGGGTAATAGACCCAATGTTGACAACATTAGAAACTGGGTTAAAAGGAAATGGAGATTTAAAGGCTCTGTGGAAATCATGGTGATGAGGAAGGGGTTCTTCCTCTTTTTTTCTCCCTTCTAGAAGATAGTTTACTGATCCTTGAGGAGGGTCCTTAGTTCTTCAGTAGTTCCTTTCTTTTCCTCAAGAATTGGGACATTGGCTTGGACCTCGAGAAGTATCACATTGATAGTGTTCCAGTTTGGATCATAATCCCCTATTTACCTTTAGACTATTGGGATGAGGATGTTTGGACTGCTATTGCTAGTTCCTTGGGTAACTTCATTGCTACAAATGAGGTGACTAAATCTAGGAAACAATTTTATTTTGCTAGATTTTGTGTTAACGTTACTGTTGACAAAACTCTCCCTTCTTCTTTTACTCTTTCTTCAAAGCTTGGTATTTGGAAGCAACAAATCCGTTATGAGGAATCTCAAGGGATGTGCCTCAGCTGCTATATAAAACAAGTCATGCTTCGACTATTTGTAGATCTAGTAAAGGATAGAAGTCCAAGAATAATATTCAGCAAGAACCTCCCCCTCTGACTGAGGAGGCCACCAATTATTCAGAAATGTATGAGAGGCATGATAGCCCTCTCTCAAAGAAGACCTCGAAGGTCAATAAGAGTTGTAAGATGACTATGGCTCTTCGCAGCTCATCGGTAAATAAGGAAAATATCACAGAAACACTTTCAGGTTGTACTCCTTCTAATGGGGTTCCTGGCATTTAGGAGTTTGGAACAGAGAAGATGATGGGAATTGAGGCCTCTCTGAAAAGAAAATGAGCCATTCCTGAGGACAAGGCTATTATAGAGAACTCCTTAATGAAGTTCGGCTTTAAGCTACCCTAAGTGGAGTGTTTTTATCTAGTCCTGGGCTCTGTCCCGGTCAGGTTCTTCTCACCCTACTGTTTAGAGGGTTTTGTTGGTTAGTTGCTAGTTGTTATTCTCTGGTATCTATTTTTCTATTCTTAGTGGCCTAGGGCTTGCTTCTTTATTTGTGTTGTTTTTTGGCCTGTCTGGCTGGCTGTTCAAGGGTTTGGGCCCTTTCAAAAACCCATCAGTTCAGAGCTCTGATTAAAAGTGATTACCATAATCAAAACATGCGGAAACCCCTATTATCAATACTCGTGCTTCCTCTATGGTTGACATAGGTAGAAAGGCTATCTTGGAAGGTCTTTCATCTAACACCCCTATTCAATATGTTGTGCCTACTAATCAATATACCTCCAAAAGAAAAATGACTCCCAATATTGATAGGTTTTTGTTAAGACCTGGTATAATCCTAATTCTCTTAATAATTTCTCTTTCCAAAATGTGATAGCCTCAAGGGAAAACTCAAGTCCTAAAAGAGAGCTTCAACCTTCTACACAACATTTTAAAGTGGTTTTGTGTTAGTTTTAGAATTTTAGGGCTAGATTGTAGGGTATAGAAGCTACTATTCACAATGAGGATATTAAAGGTGTTAATAGTAATGTTTCATTTGATGATGACCTATGGCAGGAAGTTAATAACTTTTCCATAATGTTTCAAAATTTAGGAAAACTTAGAGTAGATAATGTCTATGTTGTAGAAAAACTAGGAAGAGTAGAAGGATAATCTTGCTGAGTTAGTCAAATTTAGTAAAAACACTATTAAGAACTTGACTACCAACCTTTTTGTCTTCCAAATTGATTTTTAAAAGAGAAAAAGGATGGCTACTAGAGAAGGGCCTACCAATTCTAAACAAGGGCTAAGTCCTCAATGAAGACAAGAAAAGATTTCAAGGACTAAAAAGATGAAAAGGAACTTAAAACAGAGCTTTTATACCTTTGCCAATGCCCTTGAAGTCCTCCTCACTCTTTGATAAGGTAGAGGGAGCGCACCTAAACTTCCTAGCTTCACCCAAACAAGATGATTCAATGTGGATATACTCTCAAATTTCAACACAAATTTGCCATAATGAGGGTATGATGGAAGAGGATTGGAAGCTATTTTGGTATAATAAGTTTGCTTGAAAATGGATGATGAAAATGGCTTGGAGAGGGTTGTATTATAGGCAAATTGAGGGGGATTTTGATCCAACGGTTGAGATTGATAGTTGAGATCAATGGTGGAGATATGAGAAGAGGATGAAGGGATAGATCTTCATCAACAAGATAGGATGGTGGAGAATAAAAGTGAATTTTAAATTCACATGGGGAAGAGATTTGTATTTAATGAGATTAAGACACATGAGCAAATTAAAAATTAATTTCCTTGGGATGACATGGAATTAAAAATTCCATTTTATGGGTGAGTGTGTGAGTCATGTGACACATGGATGCATTAACAATCACATGTGTGAGCTCATTTCATGGAGAAGAGCTTATCATGATTTAGAGGAAAGGTGATGTGTAAGGGTCGTGACCATTTTGAATAAAAGTTAATTTTTTATTCCAATGGTGTGGAAATGGGTGTTAATTGAGATTTGACCAAGTTAATCAGGGGATTAACTTAATTAATGTGGCTGGAGAAAATTAGTGGATGGGTTAATCAGAGGATAAAATTAATTAAATAAGGGTTTATTTAATTAATTTTGGTCTAGGGGTCATGTAGGCTAGGGTAGCTAATTAAATAATTAATATTTAATCAACTAGGCTAGGTTTAGGTGGTATAGTAGGGCAAATTAATAAAATAAGTATGATTTACTTAATTAACCAGGATTAGGGAGATGGATAAATTAACCAAATAAATATTAGGAATATTTATTTAATTAATTGGGATGAAGTTGTAAGGTATAGTGTTGAATTAATTAAATTAATTCATGGCTATGGGTAAATTAGGGATAAATGGTAAAGGGTGGATGGTCAGGGATGACTTAGGGTTAATTAATTAAATAGTTTTGAATTTATTTAATCAATTGGTGAAATGGTTAGGTTGGTAATGTGAGGATGTAGAAAATTAGTTAAAGGGTCAAGACATGTTTAAGTGTCTACACTCGGTCCACAAATTTGGCACTATTGATCTAGAAGATGAGACCTTGGAGAGCTCATTTGAGGAGCAAGTTAACTTCATTAACAATGAGTAGAAAGCTACATCAAGTCTTCAAAAGTTGGTAGATCTCAACTAGGAGAGTTCTGTCTTCTATTTCTCTCGTCTCTTTTTTGTATGTGTTAACTTTGTGTTATTCCTTTGCTTTGGTTATGTGTTTGTTGGCCTTTTGGATTTTTGGGTAGTTCTACTCCTCATGGGATTTGACTTTCTTTCCATTTGTCTTTTCTAATGTAAAATGGTTTGGGCCCTTTAAAAAACCCATCTTATTAACAATATAAAAAACAACTAAATTATAGTGTCAATTTTACAAAAAAACTACATTCAAATAATTTTATTTTAAAAAATACAAACATAAAATACACTAAAAATCCTACATTTCATTAGTTTATGGTATTTCAAAATTAAAAACATATATGTCACTTTCTAGTGATTCAACTTAAAAAGTTAGATTAGTGTTGGCCATTTCCTTTATAAAAGTGGGACATATCTTTGAACTTTCACCCCAACATGATATTCACTAACACCATAGGAAGTAAAATAAAGTGGACCTCAATCATCACCTTATAAAGTGCTATAGTTATGGTCTAGAGGATGATTTTGTATAATACAATTGTTAGAGGTATCAATTGGTTTGAATTTTTTGTATTATTGAGGATCTATTGGTATGTGACATAGCTTCCCTTTATGCCAAAATTTTACAAATTGATGTAAGGTAGAATCCACAAATTTCACAGTCCATGAACACCTAAAGAGGATGTTATAAGTCAATTTTCTAGTCATCACAAATAACATGGTGTCTAATGTGTGAGGTTCTACCTTGATAGGAAGAACAATAAAATCCATGCAAGACAGTCATGTTATCAAATATTCTAATAGTAAGGTTCAATAGTTGTATCTTTGACACATCTACTTCTAATTATTTTTAACAATATTCAGTGCATGTGTTAAGATTGGAGCCATTGTCAACTAAAGATAGTTTAATAAATAAATTTGCACACTCCACCATAATTGCTAAAGGTATTGCTTCCTTGAGAATACTTATAGGTGGGATCTCATCATTATCAAATGATATAGCATGATGTTACTTGTGGCCAATAGACTCTATCAAATATGTAACTAATTATGGAGTAGTGTTAGACATAGCTTTGATTTTCCATAAGGCTTTTTATATTGTATCTCTATAAAGGGTGATGTGCACACTAAGTACCATAGAGATATTTTGGGTTGAGACTTTTACAAATGCTAAATGATAGCAAACTCCTTTGTTTTAGATATTATTTGAGGCATACAAGGTAGATTAAGTACATTAGATGTTAAAATTAGTGGTTGTAAATTAATGACTTGTCCTCTTCCTTACCTTTGATGTGTATGCCCCACTAAATTATAATTTTGTGAATCAAGGGAAAAGTAAAATTAGGCTATAGGAGACACATAATCCATGTTAATGGATGGTGACTTATAATTGAAAGATAGATAATGAAAGGCCCTGTATAAATTCATGCTATCCTTATGTGATTTGGGGATAGAAAAATATGTGATAAAATCATGGGCTAAATCCATGAAGGAATTGTAGAGAAAACAAGATGAATGAAACCATTGCAAAGCTCTAACACTCAAGTATAATCAAAACTTACTAATCAACAAGATGTCATCATCTAGTGTTCATAATTAGCAAGAGTGATTTCACATACAAGGAAGCATCAATATACTCTTCATAATCATTATGCAAAAGTTATTTACTAAGGCTCATAATATCATCATGAAATGTAGGATAAGATAATGAAGTATTAATGAAATATACATGAGAAGGTAATAAAGAATCATCAAGTTATAAGTTATCAACACATAAAGTAGGATTGCATGAAAGGCACAAGTATCCATATATTCAACTTGAAATGTAGAAAAATGATCAAATCACTATACTCATCATCATGTATGAAAGAAGGTAATTAATTCAAGGAACATGAATCTATTGACATATCCCAAACATGACATGTAAGAGATACATCAGCAAAGGGTATACTACTGTCATGCATGGGTGAAAGAGGTATGGTATCATCAATGGTCATCATAGTAGGTGTAACACATGATAGATTCTTGCTTGATAGATGCTCATCATTGTCACAAGGTATAAGACTGTGGAGGGCATGGATAAATGATATAAATATTTCTAAGAGAAGAGGATAAACACTAATCAATAACATGAAAGACATAAAATATAACACATGGTAAACACCATCTTTATAGAAAACACATTCACATATAAAGCATAGATGTGTCATGCATTGTGAAAGATAAGAACATGTTGAAATATGAAATAAATGTATGTAAATTAGTAAAGGAGAAAAACCTAAAAGAAGCCATATGGAAGAATATCCTAGGGTGGGAAGGTGGGATAGAAAAATGTAAATTGCTATGTATTGAAACCCTAATCAAAGTGAATAGGAATATATAGATCAAACTCAAGGAAATCTAAAAATGTATGATGAAACCATATTGATATTAAATATTTAATGTCATAAACTAGTGAAGGTATAGCCCAAAGGTCAAACCTTAGAGGGTGTAAGCATGGATTGGTTCACTAAAAATGTAAAGGAAGGTTAAATTTTCCTTAGCTTAATCTAGGATAATCAAATGAGATACATACACATAAGAAAAAATAAACCTAGATTAAATAAATGACAAGTTGTGGGAGTGATAATTGATAAATTAAATGTTATGCTAGGAAATTAAATGCAAAGGGATGGAGGTACTTATCTCTATGATGATGGAGGATAAATAACTCTAATGCTACACTAAATTCCACTTGTCTTTGGATTGAAAATGGTTCCCCTCTATCCACACTTTACCTCAAAATTAGAATAATCTATCAAAATCTATTATGGGTCAAATTTGTAGATCTAGGTCTATTCCATGGGTGCAAATTGATCCAATAGATTATACATTTGATTTTGATAAATGTGTGCATCTACTTTTGAATTGCTAAAATTTCTACTCTTCATTGACTGTAAAGACTAGAAAATGCCTAGAAGAGATTGTTAAATCACAAGGGTTGTGTTCTACTACGTCAACCCCCTTGATAGGACTGACTTTATGATCATGGAAATAATCAAGGACATCAATCTTCAGACATGTAGATTCTCTAGGATGATGCAATTCATAATTAGGTTCTTTTTAGGTGTTCTAAATGAAGTGTTCCTAGCATGCTCCTTTCTTAAATGCAAATGATGCTTGTGATGAATGCATGTTGAATGCCTTTAAATACAAGTGCATAGCAATAAATCATGCCAAACATTTACCATGTTGGTTCATGTTGGGAAGGAAATGGGTGGGAGTAGGATGGAATTCAAATTTAAGTTTTAAAATTTAGGGTTCAAATGTATGGATGCAAGATTGATCCCTCACTCATCTTGATTGAATGGGACATGGAAACAATAATATCTAGGCATGGAATGAATGATTGGTCATGGGGAAAATAATAAACATAATAAATGTCGAATTTGTGGAAATACGTATGAATATGGATAAGACAAAGTTGAGCTTGGGAGAATGTGTAAATAAAGTTGAGTAATAGTATGGGAGGTTGAGACCAACTTTACACAATAATGCACCATTTATTGACATGTAATTGTATTAGGAGTCATTCCATCAAAATAGACTCAAAACTAAATGAGAATTAACATAGGTATGCAATTTTCATCATTACAATAATAACACATACCCTAAATTATGTGACGATTTATCCAATTCAAATACATAATTTCAAATCATTCTTCATCACCCAGATTTTTTTAGAAGTGGTTTTAAAAAAAACATCTCTTGTAACCATAAATGACCCACTAAGAAAAAAAAAACATTGAATAATAAATGTTCGTCGACTTTGAAAAGTATTATGGCATCAATGATATGAAAATATATCTTTAATAAGATATTCAATGTCAAAAATATATCGTTAATGAGGTCTTTGCAAAAAAGTAAAAGAGGTCACTATCTATAAGAACGTGACCTCTCACCCAATTGTTCATGATAAAAATTTGCAGCCAATTAAAGGAAATACATAAAGTAATCATTTATCATTCTCATTTATAATAAAATAAAAATATATTTAAATATACATCATGTGAGAATCTCACATGTGATTGTCGAAAAATTTCAATGTGTTGATTAAAAAAAATGCAACCATAGGAAGAAACACAAAAAGTAATCATCTAACATCTACAATGAAAGAAAATATTTTGTTTTGGAAATCATGTGAGAGTATGATTACACTATGTGCATATGAAATGGATTGAGGATAGCTCCATGTGACTTTTTAAGATTAATCATTATTATGATTATCACTAATGTTGTAGAAGGAATGCAATCAATAATGTTATGGTTAGAAGAATCAATCTTTGACTCACGGTAGGCACTAATTTTATGGACATTGTGATTACCACCATTTACATCACTTTCATATCTACTAAAAATGTGACTTTATGTGTAAAGGGAGTAATTACTTTTTTTTAGTGTTTTCAAATATGATGGCTTGAGTTGTTCAATATAAAGAGTTGATATGTTTTAGTCAACGTGTTAATTATTTATGGTGGGGACCATCTTCAACGTAAATTGTCGGTACGTTAATTACAACATATAAATTCTCAAACAAAGAACTAAAACTAAATTATAATGCACAAACTTTGACATTAGTTTTACACACATTAACATTATCCTATTTAATGATTAATATAAAGGTAATACATAATGCGTGCACTTTGCACTTAAAAATTCAAGTGAATTGATTTTTTGAAAAGGAGTATGAAGGCTAATACATCGAACTGAAAGCAAGGAATAAAATGAAATAAAAAAGTTATAAGAACATGATAAAAGTATAACAATATCTAAATAGAAATTTAGCAAACTAAAAAGTTTATATAGTTTTGAGTGTTAGGGCTAGTTAAAACTAGTATATTTATATTTTAAAAAAATATATCTAAAGTACGCTGAGAGATATCCTTCTCGAGTCACTTATTTTTTTATCAACTTACTCACTCCCCTTCACCTCACTGCAATTTGATATGTTCGTTCTACATGTGAAAAAAAATTGAGGCAATATAAATAGATTGAATGTGCTTCTTTTCATATGCCATTTTGTAACGTTTCTTTCTTTCATCTTAGTGCATAGTGATGGCTTCTTTGAAACTCTCATCCACCTTTCTTTCCATCCAACATGTATTTTCTTTTTTTCTTTTTTTATTCCTTTCACCTTCTTTTTTTTGGTCTTTTTAATTTGTGGAGTGACTATTTGGTTTTTTTAATAAAGATTCTAAATTGGAATCTTATAAGTTTACATAGAAATTCTAGAATCTTTCAACTCCTATCCATGCTTTGAATGTAGGAACACCTCGGCGTAATCAAATTTATCATGAACTAAATTCTTATAGTATTATTTAATTCTAATAAAAGAAATTATCATTAAGGCATGGAAAGCCATATTATAGCTTTTTTTAGCTTTGAAATGGAAAATAGTTTAATCTTCTAACAATCCTTTAGTATTAATATAAGATGCGTATTTATTTATTAAGAGGTTATATATCTAAGTCCCTTGTACTTTTAGATACATAAATTATGTTACCTAAACTTAAATATCTACAGTACAAAACATGTTTTACTTTGATATTGCATAGTTTTTAAAATTATGAGGATGAATATTAACATGATTTTATTGTGTAGAGGGATAAAACTCTTCCAAATAATATTTAGATTAAACAAATGTAATAAAGAAATTAATTTAGATAAGTAAGCTGAGTTTGAATATATTACTAAAATATGTATATAAGTAAATGTTAAATTAATAAATAAGGATACATGTTCTTAGTTCTTGAAACAATGATGAATATTTTATTATAGGTCATGTTCTGTGATTTGTCTCAATGATTAATAATTAGATCTATATTAATCAAGCTTCAACAAGCTAAAAAAGTGAATATTATCTATCCTTTTTCAAACCTACACTTGCATCCCCAATCCTCACATTTACCTAGTGTGTGACTTGAATCCTATTTTTGCATACATGTATTTTTGTGTAACAATTTGGATAAGGTGGTGTTAAAAAGTGTTGATAGAGCCTACTCTCAAGAAGGGATAATTTGTGCATGTTTTGATGATAATCAGGCCCAATTAGAATGATTGAATGATTTTTGAAATGATTAAAGACACACCAAGTAGAATGTAAAATGCCTAGGTATCTATCCTTTTGAATGAAAATGCGAATGTTATGCTCTTGGATGTGAATAATACTTTGTACATTCTCTTAAATACAAGTGCTTGATAATCTAAAATGAACTAGGACTTTATCCTCTTATACAACACATTAACGTGCAAATTTAAATATTTTGTGCTTGATTCAACGAATAATGGTTAATTGGGGCCAAGTTAGCGTAGAGACGTTATTAATTTTTTTATAGAAATTGGAGATGAAGGTCACACATGTGGCCTTGAATGACATTTGGTGCACCACATGATAGGGGATAGGAAAGGTAAGGGTTGAATCTATATCCTTGGGGGATGTAGAGTCAAATTTAGCTCAATTTGTCCAAGGGGCTGAGCTTAATTTGTTAAAACATTGGCTTCTCATTGTGGAGACCCAATTTTATTCCATAGTTGGCTTCTAATGTGGATGTGGTTTCTAAATAAAGTGGATTTCTAAGTAGTGATTCTTGGTCTTCCATAGGTGATTTCTAGTGTGTTTTTTGTAAAGAGCTTGTATTAGTATCTACTAAGTGTTCACAAGAGCTTTTGTTGGTCTTATGTTGATGCTTGTGTGAAAAAAATATTTGTAAGTAATATGCAATATAAAAAAAATTAGCTCAATTTCAAGACTACCAATTCTTGCACAAAAATACACTAGTTGGACACTAAACTATAGAACTAGGGACAAGTGGTGAAAGTGAGTTCAAAATGAGTCAGGAAAATACTAGGGATGTACTTTTCACCTCTACATTTTCCCCCACTTTGACTTGCATGTGAACTACCGTGAATCATTCATGTCAAAGTAAATAACCAACCAACATGAAAGTAAATTATAAGGACATATAAAAAGGATATGAATATGGACAATGATATGCTCATGCTCACTATATTATAGCTCTATCATTAGACATGTACAAATAAAATTTCATCAATAGAATCTAATAAAATCTAAAATAAGCATGAACAAAAACTTAGCAATGTCAATAATCATTATGTAAAAGTAAAAAGATAGGTGTAGGATAACAAAATGGATCACTTTACCCCAAAAGAGAGATAAGATGAGAGATATAATGTTATAGGATCCCTGAGTTGGTCACTATAACTTGCAAAGAAGTAGGTGTAATATTGCTAAATGAACCATTGTAATCATGCTTCCAATGACAAGATGGTGTAGGACTTCCAACACGCCACTGTAACCATATGTGCTTAGTGTAGGATCACTGAATAGATCATTATAACTATGAGTGTGTAGTGTATGACTCCTAAATCCACTATAACCATAGACATGAAAGAATATCAGTGATAACATATGCCCCTCCAATTTTTTCATACAAAGTGATACAAGGAATTGGTGAAGAGGAGAACAAGTAATATGTAAAAGTATATATGATAGTGTAATCCTAAGAATCATGTCTTATTGTCATAAACATCATGTGCCAATAATAAAATAATATAGTAAGATTTAATCATGAAATAACATGTAGTAAGTGGCAATAAGGTTTCCCCTTATGTTTCTCCCAAGTGTGAGGATAATGAAAAAGTAATAATAGCTAATGTGCAAGATATGATCATGTAAGTATAGACATAAAAACATATTAGGTAAGATGTCATCATGAAAGTACATAGTGTGCATATGAAATATCAACTCACAAGGAAAATAATATGACAATTAATGCATGTAGTTGACAAACATGTGGGATAGAGGTTCTATAAATAAGGAAAAGGGACATATGATATGTCAAAACTAAAGTTTCAATTGAATTGGTATCTAAAACTAAAAACCATCTAAATATTTAGCCCAAGACTAGATATCATTTAAATTTATACCCTAAAACTAAATATCATATGAATCTATACCTAGGAATTGAAGGCATTCTAAATGCGTGGCCTAAAATTGAATACCTTAAATGTGTGCCTTGAAACTAAATATCCTTTGAATTTGTGCCCTAAAACTAAATATGTTATGATTATGTATCTTGAAATTGAATACCCTCTAAATATATACCCTAAAAATAAATATCCTCTAAATCTCTACCCTGAGATTGAATGCTCTTTAAATTTGTATATTTATGTGTATTTAATCCCAAAATGTTGCATACAAATTAGTAGCTATAAGAGTGACCCAAAAACCTATATATCATGTTATACCTATAAGAGTAACATGAAGAACTATATAATACTCTAATAAGTGTCCAATAATAGGTGATAACACTTGGAAAGATATAATGGTATTTAAAGATAAGCCCATGTGAAGTACCATACTATATGTGTATATTGTCCTATAGAATAATCATTGTAATGAATGTCCTAATGAAAAATGGTGCTCAAATATGAAAATAATCAAATGTCATGGATAATAAGGTATATCACCATGGAAAATAATATCTTATATCATGTATGATGAAACAGGGCACAATTTGGAAAAAGGGTGCATCAAAAGGGAATATACCTTTATTATACAAAGAGTTGTAAAAGGGTGAAAATATAACTCATTTTTACATTCACCCTTGCAAGAAAACATTGAGTACAACCATCATAACACATAAATGAGGACCCATAGATCACAAAGTAGATAAGTTAATGCACAAATTGCTATAGGCAAGGCCTTAGAGTTAGTAAGTCTTATTTTTAGATTTTTTTTTTGTCAAAATTGTATTAAAATAAAGTAGGAAAGTTTGTAAGGTTGTTTAGAACACTGTAGCTTTGGCCTAATTTTTATAGTCCTTACCTAAAATTTGTTGTCTTGACCCAACTTTAGTGGCCTTGGTGTGTAGTTTTGATCTCATAACCATGGCATTAAACTTGAAGTTTCCATTAATAGATTTTTTTGTCTTGTGGTTTTTTTAATCTTTGTATGATTAGTTATTGATCGTGATGGAGGACTAATGTGCAAAATTGGTTTCTATAGACACAAGATGAGATTAGTGTGTGTGAATTTCCATTCAACTTCATGTTGGAGACCCTATAATCATTGTGGAAGATGATTAATGATGAGATTGTATTGTTAGAGAGGGCCTTTGATATATGTGATAGATTCCTTCATTTAATTATGACTAAAGGATGTTGAATGCCCTAGTTGAGAGATGAGATTTAGATAACTGTACATTTCATCTACCTTAGTGAGATCAAAATTACATTACATAACATCTGGAGAATTTTAAGATTTCCAATATGGTGTAAGCATGTATTGCATGATTGGTAGATGATTTATCTAGATGATAGATTTGAGTATGCATGATGCATTGGGTGACCAAGATATGTACATAGTCGAGAGGTACCACTAGCATATATCACTATGAGATATGTATTGTGAGTGTACAAGTGGATTTTGATCTTTTTGATAGTACTAGTGGTTTCAAATGGCAAGGGATTAACCCTTTGTTATTACTTGGTACACATGGATATAGATATGGAGGATCCAGACATTGTGTACTCTTAGGGTAGTTGCATGCTCACTCATTTAGTCCATGTCATGAATAAGTTTATCTATGAGAATTGGAGGGATATATTAGTAGGTACAATGTTGGAAATACAATAATATAATGATTACTAAGACCATTGAACTACTAGAGGACATTAGATCATTTGATTGGTTTGTCATAGATGATATTACACGGTGACCTTATAGATGGATATAAGGATGGATCAATGATAAATAACCACACTATATAGATTTTATTATGAGAGAGTACTCTATCAATTTGGTATTTAAAATATAGTGCCCCATAATTTACTTTTGTATAGTAGGATTTAGAGGGATTTGTTTTGGGTAGGTGAGATGGAACAAGAAGCACTCACCACCTAGGCCCCATAGATGATGTTGAAGAGGATGAAGTTGTTGAAACAACTATGTTGGATGACAAATAGATGACATACACATTAAGGGAGTGGTGGGTGGTGACCCACCCTACACCATTATGTTGAAGGAATGAGAGATGGAAGGGGTTATCTTGAACATAAAAATGAGCCACATGAGACTATTGATGGTGGTGGAGAAGACATAGGAGACATGAGGGAGGTAGAGGCATGGCTCAAGTTGGCACCACTGTACCTAATAGGAGATGACTACAAGTAGACAAATGATCTAGATATGTAATATGTGTAACATTGGATGATCTAATTTATGTAACTTTGTAGTATGGTATATGTGGTAGAGCTCTAATATCAATGACATGTGTGATATGTAGGGAATTTGGGTGAGTGGGTGGGGCTCATCTCATCCATAGAGGAGTATTTGATGAGGGGGTCTCCTAATCATTCCAAGTAATAAATAAAGTGATATCATGCACATGCCATTCATTTTGCATCACATGTTTTTATATTGTGAGTCAAGTGTGTGTTACCTATATGGGAGTGGTAGTAGAGTGTGATCTTCAATCCAAGAAAAAACATTATAGAGGTATTTAGAGAAGGCATAGGTGAGGGCATAAATTCCCCCACTCTCATGATCCTATGGGCACGGTATTGTTACAACATCTAACAAATTCTTAGGTATATATAATGCTAACCTACATGAGTAGAT
The DNA here is from genome assembly GCA_027924645.1 of Cunninghamia lanceolata. Classification (NCBI taxonomy): domain Eukaryota; kingdom Viridiplantae; phylum Streptophyta; class Pinopsida; order Cupressales; family Cupressaceae; genus Cunninghamia; species Cunninghamia lanceolata. The sequence continues at coordinate 2,266,617 of BSBN01000197.1, forward strand.
TAGAAGGGTATAAGAGAGAGACTGGATGTGTGTAGGTCTCATACTATTTCTTGTAGCAAGGAACACTCAATCACCAAGTCAAGGTATGTAGAGTGAGGTAGGAGATGGATCCACAAGGCCAATTCCTTAGAGTTTTTGTATATGATTATACCTATAAGAACCAACCATGTTATGACCTTAGTTGTACCCTATTTTCTTGTGATCCTTGTGCTAGTAAGTGGTTTTAATATTAGCATGATTAATATTCTAATATTTGATGAGGCATAAATTCTATTGATCCATGGCATGTTCTTATAAACCTTGATGTGTGCTAGATGATGATGATCAAATTCCTTGAGAGTAATAATGATTGATTTTGTTTGATGAATAGTTATTTATACTCATGACGTAATTTTGATAATCTAGATGGTTGTATTAAATATGCAAGTAGTTAGTCAATATTGAATGTGTTGATTTAACCTTAATTTATGAGTTGGACAATTAATGTGAGCGTAATATAAAACTAAATGGTTATGGATAAATAATTTAAGATTGAAAAATATAAATGTTATGTCAGAAAATGTCCCCTTGGGGGATTTTCCCTCTTAAGGTTTAGCTCTCAGGTCCTTTAGAATACATTTAGAGCATCTTGCATGTTAGTGATGACTCCCGATGAAGAAACCCCTAAGTTTTATGACAAATGGGACCTAGGGGATAAGCTTAACATGAATCCTGCCTAAAATAGGGGGGAGGACTTGGGCACATGCACCCTAGTCCTGCCCTATTTTAGGTCAGGACCTATTTTTATGTGTTGGTTATATGACCACTATTAGGTCCTATGCTGACACCTCAAGTTTGAATTACGAATTTCTTGGCAGGAAGTTGTTTAGTTACATATATAAGCATGCTTAGGCATTCATTTGTAAACTAGATGGGCATTGTGAATTTATGACTTTATGTAAAAGTGATTCAAGGCATTCATTGTGTTGTAGAGTAGTATTTTATTATTATTGTTAGTTTCAAGACAGACAACTGAGAGGAGGGGTGAATCAGTTGTCCCAAAACTTTCCTTTTATTAACCACTTAAATCCTTCTTGTAATTCAACAGCATAATAATAAATCAATCATGGAAACACAATGCAATAATTCAAGAGCATAAACACATTAACACATATGACACCAAGATTTTAATGTGGAAAACCCGGTTAAGGGAAAAACCATGGGGTGACTAACCCAAGATTGTATTCTCTGTTAAAAGAATAAGAGGAACAAAATGGCACATGCCAATTAGGGCTCACTGCCTGAGCACACTGCTCACAAGAGGCCCATTGCCTACAGGAGACACACTGTCTACAGAATAATAAATATTACATACTTGAACTGAAGAATAGCATCTTCACCATGCTTGAGTCAGTTCCATTTAAGCTCAACACTTCTGCTCTGCCTTTCGCTCTTCTACTCTCTACCACACTCTCATCTTCGCCAAGATATTTTGAAATGACTTCACAACTCTTATTTATACAAGACATCAACTTTGGGATAATCATCAAAGTCGGCATAATTTATTTTATTATAGAGCAAATACACAAATACAACTTGATTTATTGCAAAAGACTTCATGCGAACCACACTGTCGGCCACATATATCTGTGACTTCAATCTTCTTTGAGGAACACGCCATCCTTCGCAGAACATCTTCAAGATCATCTACAAGATGTGTAAATCATCCGGCCAGACAAGTTTAGGAAGAACATCATCATCCGGAAGTAATTATTCAATTACAAACTCAATCTTCAATGTGGACCACCAACACAAACTGGACACAATCTAGAGACCCCCACAAGCTTGCCTGAATCACCAAGAACATCCACACTACTTTTGCTTACTAAAATCATTCTCTTCTTCATCTGGAACCTCAAGAACATACTCTGTCATCACTGTCATATTGGAATAAATGCTTGTGGACCTCTAGACCACGAACCAATTGAGTTTTAATTCACATTGACTTCCTAAACACTACACCAAATCCGCAGAACAAGATATTGTATTTCTGGATCTCACCAGACGTATTTGTGTCACTCTGTCACCTCTGAACATCTACCAGAACTAGTTTTACTCATATCACCATAACTTCTTCGAATCTTCACGTGGAGCTCTCAAATCTTGACTGGATCATCTTTAGACATATATCTATAAACCCTTTGATGCGCATCCTCTGATCTTCATCTGAGATGGGATCTTCACTTCATAGAGCTTCACTGTCTTCACTGTTCTTCTCTGTTCCTGATAGGACTAGTTTTCTCAATATCCTCAGCACACAGCTCATCCAATCCTTGACATCAATGCAACAGGAGTATGTTGACATCAATGACAACACTGGTTGGGCCCATACTTGCAACAATCTCCCCCTTTGTCATTGATGGCAACATATGATGTGAAAAATTGTTTTAACCATCAAGACAAGAACTTCTCCTCACTGACTGACATAGCTCCCCCTATCAACAACAACCATTCACATGTCTTCTCTTCCTTTACTGCAACCACTTTTTTTTCACATGTCTTCTCTCCCCCTTTGACATCAATGGCAAAGGGCACATACTTGCATCACTCAGAATCATACAGACTCCTCCCCCTGAGTAACAGATTCCTATCATCAATCTAGATCACAATATATGACTGTGATATCCACCGGACTGATGCACATCAGTGCACCTTAATTCAGAACCAGAGGGGTAATAACCCCTAACTTCTCCCTGAGATACTCAAAAGAGTCCTTAGGTAGAGGTTTAGTAAAGATGTCTGTAATCTGATCCTTAGAGGGCACAAGTTCCAATTTGACTTCATTCTTGTTCACCTGCACTCTCAAAAAGTGAAACTTGATGGATATATGTTTTGTCTTTGAATGCAACACTGGATTTTTTTATATATTTATTGCACTTGAGTTATCATAGAAGATTGTGATAGGTTCCTCATATTCCACTCTGATGTCTCTTAGCATTTTCTTCATCCACAATACTTGAGTGCAACTGCCTGCTGGTGCAATATATTCTGCTTCTACAGTCGATAGAGATATTGCCTCTTGTTTCTTGCTTAGTCAAGAAACCAATCTTTTCCCTAAAAAGAAAGCTCCACCACTAGTACTCTTCCGCTCATCCACATCTCTTGCCCAATCTGCATCTGTATATGCATGAAGAGAGAAATCATGATCTCTAGGATACCATAAACCATACTCAACTGTTCCTTTTAGATATCTGAGAATCCTCTTGATTGCCATGACATGAGATTCTCTAGGATCAGCTTGGAATCTGGCAACAAGACCAACAACATTCATAATGTCAGGTCTAGTTTGAGTAAGATACAGTAGTCCTCCAATCATTGACCTATACTTTTTCTGATCAGCCTTAGGAGAGTAATCATATTTGCTTAGTTTACATCTAGTTGCCATGGGAGTATTCATTGGTTTTGAGTCTTCCATCCCAAATTTCTTCAACAATTCTTTCACATATTTGGTTTGTGAAATGAAGATTCCTTTCTTTGTTTGAGTGATTTGTAGATCCAAGAAGAAATTTATTTCCCCAAACATGGACATCTCAAATTCACTTTTCATTTGATTTGCAAAAGTTTTGCACATACTAGCTCTTCCTCCAAAGATGATATCATCAACAAATACTTCAACAATCAAGATATTTTCATGATCAATTTTGAAGTACAAGTTACTGTCAGCAGTACCTTTTTTGAAACCAATCTTCAAAAGATGCTTATCTAGTCTTTCATACCAGGCTCTTGGGGCTTGTTTGAGTCCATACAGTGCTTTCTTGAACTTGCAGACCATATCACCATGATTAGACAATTGAAATCCATTCAGTTGCTCAATGTATACTTCTTCTTCCAAGTCACCATTTAGGAAGGAAGACTTGACATCCATATGATATACTTTGAAATCCTTGAAGATAGCAAAGGCAAGAAATAATCTGACTGCTTCAATTCTTGCCACCAAAGCAAAAGTTTCCTCAAAATCAACTCCTTCTACTTGAGAATAACCCTTGCAGACCAATCTGGCTTTGTTTCTGACTACTTCGCCATCTTCATTCAGTTTATTTCGGAAGACCCATTTGGTTCCAATCACATTTTTGTTTCTAGGTCTGGGAACAAGATCCCAAGTGTGATTTTTCTCAATCTGCATCAACTCTTCCTTCATTGCTTTAGTCCACTTTCATCATCGCATGCTTCACTTACTATTTCTGGTTCAAATTTTGAAATCAGACAATACTTTTTGAGCAATCTTTCTTCTTGTTTGAACACCTTTTCTTTTATCACCTATGATCTGATCTTCAAAATGATTTAGTCTTACATACCTGGGAGTTTTGGGAATTTCTTGCACTTCTATTTCTTGGACAGGTTCATTCAAACTTATCCCTTTTTCCTGTATTTCAGGATTCTCCGGATTAGTCTGGATCTAAATTTTAGAAGGGGCTTGGACTTCTTGGACCAAAACATCATTATGATCATCTTCTTCATATTCATAAAACCTTGAGGGTTTTTCAATACCTTCATCAATCTTCACATTTGTACTTACTATAATCTTTCTCAATCTCTTGTTATAACACCAGTATGCTTTGCTTTGAGTAGAATAACCCAAGAATATTCTTTCATCACTTCTAGCATCAAATTTGCCAAGGTCTTCATCTCTTTTAATGTAACATTTGCTACCAAAGACTTTGAAATACTTCACAGTGGGAGTGATGCCAAACCAGAGTTCATAAGGGTCTTACCAGTATTGCTTCTGATTTGTACTCAATTAAGAGTATAGACAGCAGTGCTTACAACTTCTCTCCAGTAGATCTGAGGAACATTTGCTTCCATCATCATGGTTATAGATGCTTCCTGGATGGTCTGGTTCTTTCTCTCCACTACTCCATTCTGCTGTGGACTCCTTGGAGCAGATAACTATCTTTTTATCCCATGTTTCTCACAAAATTCTATGAACTCCCCAGATGTGAATTCTCCACCTCTATCAAACTTGAGACATTTTATGTTTAATCTAATTTCATTCTCCACCATAGCCTTGAATATTTTGAATTTCTCAAGAGCCTCAGATTTTTATTTCAGAAAAGTCACCCACATCATCTGGGAGTGGTCATCAGTTAATAACATGAAGTATCTATCACCTTGCAAACTCCTGATTCTTGCCGGTCCACATAGATTAGTATGTACTAAGTCCAACAATCTAGTAGAAGATTGTTCCTTACTTTTGAATGTGACTCTGCTCTGCTTACCCAACTGACATTCTTTGCACAAACTATTAGTAGGTTTCACCAGTCTTGGAAGATCTCTTACAGCCTGAGTGTTGCTTATCTTGATGATATTATCAAAATTCACATGACACATTCTCCTATGCCACAACCAACTTTGATCAGTTTGAACAAATAAACAACTTTTTTCAGTACCAACCAAGTGGAAGATGCTACCTTTTGTTTGAGTATCGGATGCAATCTTTGTTCCAGAACTTTCAAAGATCTTACATTTTCTATTTTTGAATCGGAGATCATAGCCTTTGTCCACCAATTGTCCAACATTGAGAAGATTGTGCTTCAGACCTTCAACATATAGTACATAACTAATTTTGTTCTTTCCATCAAAAGAAATAGTTCCTCTACCTCTGATTCTGCCAGCAAAATTATCACCAAATTTTACAACTCCTCCTTCATATCTTTCCAAATCTATGAACTTGTTTTTGTCACCAGTCATATGGTGGGAGCATCCACTGTCAATGCCCCAATCATCCTTTTCTTCAACTTGGGCAGCTAGAGCTCTTTCTATCATTTTATGATTGACAGATTTATAGGGCATTGGATCTTCTTCCTTGATGGCAATAAACACCCAGTCACTTCCGGAGTTGTTTCCTATCTCTGATTCATCATTTGTTACTCCTTCATCATCATCATCTTCATGAACATAGTAACATTTCTTTTGGAATCTTGATCTGTTTGGATTTTCCCTTGAAAATCTTTCTGGACACCTTGAGGAAAAATGACCAATCTTGTTGCAATTGAAACATTTGAAGGGCAATTTTCCTTCATACTTACCAGATCCTCTTGGTAGTCTTTTTGCAATAAGGGCTTCAAGTTGAGCATCTTCTGCTTCATCTTCTTCTAGATCTCTTCTTTCTTTTTCATACCATGATAGTTTCTTTGAGGAGTTCTCTCCTAGATCAAACTTTTGTTTGCCTTTTACAAAGGCACTAGCTTTGAATGCAGATTCAGTCTTGGGGGTGCATCTCCAAACTCAGCCAATTCAAATGCAACTAATTTTCCAACCAATTGATCTCTTGTGATATTTGAATTCTTCAATAGCAGCAACCTTGTATTTGTAAGCAGGAGGTAGGGATCTGAGAACTTTGGCAACAATCTCATCTTCATCCAAGATTCCACTAGCACACCTAATGCCACAAACAAGCTCATTTACTTTTGGCATAAATGTAGTGATATTCTCATCTTCATTCATCTTAAGGTTTTCAAAATTTCCTTTTAGACTCTGTAGCTTGGTACATTTAACATATTTGTCTCCTTCATGTAGAAGTTGCATTTTTTCCCAAATCTCATATGCAGTTGTTAGATCTATAACATTTTTCAGCTCTGAATCAGTTAAGGCACTTAATAAAGCTTCTTTAGCTCGAAGATTGTCTTCAACATCTTTGATTTCATCTACAGTTGTTGGACCATTCTTTGGAGGAACATACTTCTTTGAAGTTATGGTCCAATATTGCATTCCCATACATTGCAAGTGACATTCCATGTAGCTTTTCCAAAGAGTGTAATTGGTTCGATCAAACCTTAGACTATCCTTCTTGTAGGAAGACATCCTAGATCTCCTCAAGCGGTTAAGCTCTTTTAGAGGAACTTAGCTCTGATACGAATTGTTAGTTTCAAGACAAACAACTAAGAGGGGGGGTGAATTAGTTGTCCCAAAACTTTCCTTTTATTAACCACTTAAATCCTTCTTGTAATTCAGTAGCATAATAATAAATCAATCATGAAAACACAATGCAATAATTCAAGAGCAGAAACACATTAACAAATATGACACCAAGATTTTAACGTGGAAAACCCGGTTAAGGGAAAAACCATGGTGTGACTAACCTAAGATTGTATTCTTTGTTAAAATAATAAGAGGAACAAAATGGGCACATGCCAATTAGGGCTCACTACCTGAGCACACTGCTTATAAGAGGCCCACTGCCTATAGGAGACACACTGTCTATAGAATAATAAATATTACATACTTGAAGAACTGAAGAATAGCATCTTCACCATGCTTGAGTCAGTTCCATTTAAGCTCAACACTTCTGCTCTACCTTTCGCTCTTCTCCTCTCTACCACACTCTCATCTTCACCAAGATACTTTGAAATGACTTCACAACTCTTATTTATACAAGACATGAACTTTGGGATAATCATCAAAGTCAACATACTTTATTTTATTATAGAGAAAATACACAAATACAACTTGATTTATTGCAAAAGACTTTATGCGAATCACCACATTGTCAACCACATATATCTGTGACTTCAATCTTCTTTGAGGAACATGCCATCCTTCATAGAACATCTTCAAGATCATCTGCAAGATGTGTAAATCATCCGGTCGGCCAAGTTTAGGAAGAACATCATCATCTGGAAGTAATTCTTCAATTACGAGCTCAATCTTCAATGCAGACCACCAACACAAATTGGACACAATCTAGAGACCCCCACAAGCTTGCTTGAATCACCAAGAACATCCACACTACTTCTGCTTACTGAAATCATTCTCTTCTTCATCTAGAACCTCAAGAACATAGTCTGTCATCATTGTCATATTGGAATAAATGCTTGCGGACCTCCAGACCATGAACCAATTGAGTTGTTAATTCACATTGACTTCTTAAACACTCCACCAAATCTGCAGAACAAGATATTGCATTTCTGGATCTCACCGGACCTATTTGTGTCACTCTGTCACCTCTGAACATCTGCCAGAACCAGTTTAACTCATATGGCCATAACTTCTTCGAATCTTCATGCGGGCCTCTCAAATCTTGACTGGATCATGTTTAGACACAAATCTACAAACCCTTTGATGCACATCCTCTGATCTTCATCTTAGCTGGGATCTTCACTTCATAGAGCTTCACTGTCTTCACTGTTCTTCTTTGTTCCTGATAGGACTAGTTTTCTCAATATCCTTAGCACACAGCTCATCCAATCCTTGACATCAAGGCAATAGGAGTATGTTGACATCAATGACAACACTAGTTGGGCCCATACTTGCAACAATTATTATGTTTGTGATTGTAGATTTGACTCCATCTATTCATGGGATGGAGAATATCTTCCTTCCATGAGATCTACACTATAAGGTGATATCAATTGTGTTTTTGATCATTTATCATTTAGAATTTGCCTCTATCCCATAGGGATACACACTCTTTATCTGACAACGTTGTTTGAAAGACTTGAATGTCTCTTCGGGGCTTGACTGAGGCAAGCCTCTATACACCACAACCCCTAACCCACTTTTCTATGATTGCAGGTTATAGGTTTTGGAAGTAAAAGAAGTGGAGTTGTAGAGAAGTAGTGCAGACTGTCAGAATTGCAGATCTAAGAAGAAAATTAGGACTTGGACTTGGGCGCCTGCTCATTAGTCCTCTGGATTCTGAAGCGGTGAAATCTCTATGACATCGGGAAAGGTTGCAAACATTCTTCAAAAATCTTGACAAAAGTAGGTACACTGGACTAGGGTGCCTGCTCATTAGTCCCTAACTTTTTCGCACACTGAGCTTTTAAATCTGGTATGTATTTGGTTGTCATTTGATATCTCTATGTGATGATTTTTTGTAATTTGTTTGTTTGTTTACAGTTTTATGAAATTAGGGTTTTGAGCATAACTAGACTTAATTAAATGGCAAATTCACATAATTCCAATCTTCCCCTATGTTCCAAGTGACATGAGATCTATAGTAGAGTTCTCTACTCATTTGAATGTCCTTGAATGTTTAGTGGTGAAAGGAGGATCATGATAAACCCTTGAAACAAAACTATCAACCTCATCATCCCCCCTTTTATCTTAAACATTTTGGTGAACCCATGTTTTTAATTAATTTTGCACCTTTATGAGTGTTTTACTTTAGACTTTCATTCATTCATTTCACTTTCATCTTATTGCATTTGAAAAAAATACAAAAAAATTGAAAAATCAGAAATTTTTTTAAAAAAATTGGCATTTTTAGCTTGCATTTTTAGCTTGCATTTTCAAATAATTTGAATTAGTTGGTATTTAATTTCAATTAATTTTTGTTATTTTCATCATATCAGATTTAATTTACATAAATTCATCATTGATCATTCATTTACATTACATTTTCATGATTAAATTGTTAAAAATTACTTAAAATTGTGCATTTTTCATATAGCCTAGTTTTGCATTAGCTAGGGTTTGTAGTCAAAATATTGTTTCAGATTTTACTACCCTTTAAAAACACTCATTAGGACTGAACCTGAAATTGTGTTTACACCTCATGATAGAACAATAGGAGACACTGAAGTACCTCTTTATATCACTATGAAGATAATGGGAAATCCCATGGATGGAACCCTTATTGATCCTAATTCCATGACTAATGTGGCAACAAAAGAATTCCTTTACTCACATGGTTTGATACAAGGCTTCTATAACCCTTTGGACATGATGATTAAGACACATAAGTGAACCTTTATAAACACTACTGGGAAGATATCTTTATTGGTTAATGTATTTGAGAAATCCATAGAACAATTATTTGATGTTGTCCCCGTATCTGACCTTTTTTGCATAAAATTAGAACACCCATAGTTAAAGGCTATGAAAGTTGTCCCTGCAACAATTTATAACTGTGTAAAATTTCCTTTGAATGGACAAGTGCATACTATCCCTTGCAATAGGTATAAACCTTTGGTTACAATACAACACTTTATCCTAGATTACTTTTGGGAACAATTTGAACTAGAACTGGAGCCATAGATAGATTTTAACTTCTTGAGCTATAGAAACTACAAAACACAATTATTGCATCAAGTGGTCGGTCCTTCTATTCAAGAAACAACAAGAGATGAACAACCCACATTTGAAGAGCATGCTAGACCAAAAGGAAAAGGGCCTTATGCTAAGGTTCCTCCCTCGCCATCCTTACAAGGATTGGGAGGTAGTCGTCGAGAGCAAAACATTCCAACAAGACAAATGAGATTTGACCATGGTGCTTCCTCCTTTAAAACAAAAAAACCTATGGAAGAACAAGACATTATTTTAAAAGAGATAAATAGAAAGACAAGAAGGAATAGATAAACAAGAAAAAGGAGGAATATAAGACAAGCGTTTGTCCAACAAAACACATCTCAACAAGAAAACATCTCACCTAAAGTTGAATCAAACCAAGAAGACTTTAAGAATGGACAAATTGAAGACAAGAATAAAAGTTGGGCTATGGTACCTTATGTCCTACTTTCCTCTAACATTCAGGAGTGGGAAGATGATGATTTGATCATTGAAAAACTTTAATTAGGTTGTCCCTACAGGTAAGTATTTCTAACCTTGGTGGTCACCTATGTCATAGCATTATCAGCTCGTTTATGTGACATCCCCTCTGGTGTTGTGTTTCCCCCGTGATGTGTTATGTGTTGTTTAGGCCTCCTAGGATGACCCTTGATACTCTTGTAAGGTCAAGGATACCGGGAGATTGCCTCTATTGTGACCCTTCTTCTATTTGTATCATTATTCTTCTATATTTCTTCTCCTCTATTTCCATTGTTATGTGTTGTGTCTTATGGACATAGTGTTGTGGTTGGTGACTTGAGGGCACCCTCCTATGTGACTATCCCTAAGGCACTTGTTTCTCCTCTTTTGATTTATTGTTTACCTTCCTCTAGTGGTTCTATCTAGCTAGCGGATGATGAAAAACATATTATACTCATATAGACCTAGCGTCCCTTTAGTGAGAAATAAAAAAATGGACCTAGTCCATACATGATGATGGGGTTGTTATATATTATCCGATGCTTGGCTAGTAGAATCACTCCATGTGATATCTTGATTTTGTCTTATCGCACTTACAAAAGATAACAATACTGCTGCTCTGTGCACTTTGTCTATCTTGGATCTTTCTTTCCTCAGCTCTCTATGTGAATGATTATGTATGCATTGTTGTTTATCATGATTATATGGATACTGACACCTTTTCTTGTAGGAAATTGCATGTTTGTGGGAACATTTGGTGATTGTAAAGTACATGTCACCTCTGGGGGGCATGGGCTTTGCGAGAGCTCGTGTTCGCTTGTGTGTTTTCTTCCTACCTTAACGTGATTGATATCGTTACATGATATCAACCACCTTAAGGTGGGGGCATATATAAGGTAAGTTATCTGACTTAGATGCTAACAAAGTGTGTTTGTAAAGCTTGAAATCTATTGCAATCATTTAAGCCCTCTACAGAGGTGGGATATCATGCATATCCTTTTTATTTTAATCCCTCTGTACGAGGTGGGGATGGTGTATTTCTCAAGGAGATTGCACATCTTATCATTTTCAAAAAGTCCTTCGAGCAGGTGGGGTGGATATGAGACTATCCTAACCCTTAAGCGTGTCTTCGGTGATTGTCATGGTGAAGCCCAATCATCGATGTGTCCCTGTAATGTGCCTAAGATGGATGCAAACTTAGCAATTTAGGTTTCTTCCATTTCTTGTTTGCTATGTTTTCTTCGTGTATTCCATGTGTGTGTGTATGGCGTGTTTGTTCCCAAGAATAGTTTCAAGACTGGTGGCGATGAGCTCCTCCTATGCTTTGGGATTTGTATGGTGTGTTTGTTCTCAAGTGTGGTTTCAAGACTAGTGGTGATGAGCTCCTCCTACACTTTGAGATTTGTTTTGCACGTCTGTTGCCCCTTATGTAGTTTCAAGATTGGTGGTGATGAACTCTTCATGCATTTGGGTTGTGTGTTTACTTTCCTTGTACTTGCATTTGCATTTCATATATATGAGAAAATGAAAAAGAGAAATAATCACTGCATTCACTATATTCACTGTGTTTTGCGTGTCTTCAATGCTATCTTCTCTGTGTTTTGCATGACTGTAACTATCTTCTCCATGTTTTGCATGCCTATTATTGTCTTCATTGTGATTGGCATGTCTTCTCCGTGCTTGGTGTGTTTTCTGTGTTTGTTGACTATACTTTAATGCATGTATTGGCCTTGTGTTTATACATACATTAAAGTGGGGGCTAAATGTTATGTCAAAAAATGTCCCCTTGGGGGTTTTTCCCTCTTAAGGTTTAGCTCCCAGGTCCTTTAGAATACATTTAGAGCATCTTGCATGTTAGTGATGACTCCTGATGAAGAAACCCCTAAGTTTTATGACAAATGGGACCTAGGGGATGAGATTAACATGAATCCTACCTAAAATAGGGGGGAGGACTTGGACGCCGGTGCCCTAGTCCTGACCTATTTTAGGTCAAGACCTATTTTATGTGTCGGTTATATGTCTGTTATTTCGTCCTATGCTGACACCTCAAGTTTGAATTATGAATTTCTTGGCGGGAAGTTGTTTAGTTGAATATATAAGCATGCTTAAGAATTCATTTGTAAACTAGATGGGCATTGTGAATTTGTGACTTTATGGAAAAGTGATTCAAGGCATTCATTGTGTTGTAGAGAAGTATTTTGTTGTTATTGTGTTTGTGATTGTAGATTTTACTCCATCTCCTCATGGCATGGAGAATATCTTCCTTCCATGAGATCTACACTACAAGGTGATATCAATTATGTTTTTGATCATTTATCATTTAGATTTTGCCTCTATCCCATAGGGAAACACATTCTTTATCTGACATCAGTGTTCAGAAGACTTGAATTTCTCTCCAGGGATTGACAAAGGCAAGCCCTCTAAACACCACAACCCTCAACCCACTTTTTTGTGATTGCAGGTTACAGGTTTTAGAAGCGAAAGAAGTGGAGTTGCAAGGAAGAAGTGTAGACTATCAGAATTGTAGATCTAAGAAGAAAACTGGGACTTGGACTTGGGTGCCTACTCATTAGTCCTCTAGATTCTGAAGCAGTAAAATCTCTGTGACAACGGGAACAGGGTGCAGACATTCTTCAAAAATCTTGACAAAAGCAGGTGCACTAGACTAGGGCATCCGCTCATTAATCCCTGAATTTTCTGCACACTGAACTTCAAAATCTGGTATGTATTTGGTTGTCATTTGATATCTCTGTATGCGATCATTTTCTGTAATTTTTCCATTTGTTTACGATTTTATAAAATTAAGGCTTTGAGCATAACTGGATTTAATTAAACAACAAATTCACATAATTCCAATCTTCCCCTATGTTCCAAGTGACAGGAGATCTGTAGTAGAGTTCTCTAGTCGGTTGAATATCCTTGAATGTTTAGTGGTGAAAGGAGGATCATGATAAACCCTTGAAATAAACCAAAACCCCATCTCCCTCTTTTTATCTTAAACAATAAAATCATAATGAAATTTTGGTATGGAATTGAATTCAGCCTAGTTAAAATAGTAGACTTGTGTTGAAGTATGAATAATGAATTACAAAGATTAAACCTGTAATGTAATTTGTAGATTTTTGTAGCATTTGATGATGTGATTTAATTGTATAAATTGTATGTTAATTTTATCCATGCTCATGATATAAGATATATTCCATGCTTTGTGCTAATGAATAGTGCATTATGTATGATGGAATTGGTTAATAGATGCTAATGGATGAATAGCATAATCATATATTTTAACACTTCAACTATAGTCTTTCATGATGAGATTTAGTGCATGCAATGAATGTGTAGGATTGGTAGATTAGGCCAATATAGAGGTGGAGGATTTTCAGGATAATTTCACCCATTTTGCTAGCATGGTGGAACAACGATATTTTTTATGTTAGCCCATTATGCAAAATTATCTTGGTTGAGAGAGGCTAAGATTGTTGTGAAAGCTATGTGATGTCCTTATTTTTGTCTCCCTTGTGGTTATTAGTTCCTACCATGGAACTATAGTGGCGATGTTGTTTTTAACTGGTGATTAATTATTGATACTTTAGCGAATGAGAATTTGAGATTGGCTTATGTGAGGCTCAATTATAATGTTCTAACATGTGAACAAGCTGATTTTTTATCTCTAAAAAATGAGAAACACATTTTCCTATCCTGGATTGGTTGTATGTCTTGCTCTGTAGATTGTCAGGAGAGCTTATGCTTTTTACGAGGCATAATAAGGCTAATTTTTCTGACACGTTGTCTAACATGTTTAAATTTTAAAATATACAGTAAAATAGTATGCACAGTTAACATGCAACAATGGAGACACGCAGTTGCAATTTGGAGAAAGACAACCGAGGTTTTTATAGTTTCAAACACATGAAAGTAACAAGTGGAGGCATCATAAGGTACAAACATATTAAAATTTCATTCCACGTGTCTGTCTTGGTTATCTCTGTCTTATGTTTTGTCATGTGTCAACTTAACCAGTCGCCATTGCATTGCCACATGTTGGTAACTTGGTTGTCTAACAACATCACATTACATATAAATTTTACATTATAATTTTCATGGTTGAATATAGTGGCTTGTGAAACAACTACTCCAAATCCATTAGATAAAATCATACAAAACAAAATCCAGCATCAATTGCAAAAATATTGAAATTAATCTATTGATGAATTCAAAAGTTCATTGTTGATAAGCCCTTTGATAGTATGCACTTGGGATTTAGACAGTGATGCAATGACCAAGTGTTGTGACGCACTTGATTTGGTTTTGGAAAGAAGCAATTAGTAATTTCTTTATTATACATTATGATTTGTTTATTGCTTGTTACTGTAATACTTGATACAAATGTTTCTTTTAACACTATAATCAATACTCACTATGTTGTTTCAAAGGCTTGTTGCATTCTGGAAAGGGTGCAGGCTATGTTACCTGTTATAAATAGTTGGTAAAAGATTGCCAAATTTTAGTTGATATCAGTAGTTAAAAATAGGAGACTCTTTCTGCCCACTCAAATATGTGGCAAGTTCAAATCCTAAATTAGGAGAAGCATTAATTTTTTTTAAATGTACATGGGATTGGGTGCAAGAAGCAATGGCTGTCTTGTCACAATATACAAGCTTTCGGTCCTGCCATACAAGATTGAAAATGAAATGAGTGCTATTTTAGATGAATAAAAGGAAACAATAGTAAATGTTAGATTAAATTCAATATTCAGATTAGTAGAACTAGTTATCACATCAATAACCTTCCTTTTGATAGCTTTGTAAGGTACAGTGAGACATAGCCAAACATGCTAACATAACTGGTATAAGAAAAAAAAATTAAGGAAAAGATGTTCTACCTTTTTGCAAGGATGATGGACCTATGTAGGACAAAGAATGTTTAGTTTTATGGTTTTCATATTACTAGCTTATTATTGTATTTCATTTAAAAATTTGGTGCAAATAATTGACATTAGATCATTCTTAAATAGTCTTACCCAAGCTCATATGGCTAGTTGGCACTAGTTTCAACTAAATACTGGGTGATGCTTTAACTCTATCTAGATTGAATTTAAACAATTAATATTAATCATTCTAATAAAAAGTGCATCCACAATGCTGAATAAAATACTAAATGTGTGTTGAACTCTCAACTATTAAGTCAATGATATTCCCATCTCATGTACCAATTCTTTGCATACGAGCATTATATATTCTAATATTCCAATAGATTTTTCCTTTCAGAATTTCAAGCGAATAATTAATAGTTCTGATGCTCTGATCACCATTGCTGATTTTAGCAATGTCCTCAACTATGTGGATATTGCACCATGGCTTTAGGGGGATCACCCATCTTCTTCAATGGCGATGCCATGTAACTTCCCGCCGATATTCATTTCTACGATGGGCATTGTCTACCAAAACCTTGTTTAAATTGTATTAAATGTTGGTTCTTACATAAGTACAAATTAAACTGTTATCATATCCCACATAGGACTTTTAAGAAAACAAAGCTAGGGATAATAAAATGTTAATTTTTACTGTTATCATATCTCACATAGGACTTTTAATAAAACAAATCTAGGGATAATAAAATGTTAATTTATCCCACTTTCCGTGGACCCAACATTTTAACTATCCTGCCAGCATTTGGCAGGAACTTTACTGCAATACGACCTTGTTCATAATTGTTTTAATTTTTTTAGAGGTTGGGAGAGTGTTTTAAAATATGATTTTATCTAGTTTTAGTGTAACTTGAGATTATCTTTTTGGGAGTTTTTGAAAAGGATAAAAATTGTTTATTTTTAATGGTTTTATGTGGAATTTTGTAGGGTGAGTTTTAGGGATTTCTTTTGGGCCTATAGAATAAAATGCTAGCCACCATGCTTGGAATTGTTAATGCAGTTTTTTTATTTTCCTTTATTTGGGTATATGGATTTTTTCTACACATTTTCTAGCTCGATTAAGTTGCTAAGAGTGGGTCATTGTTATGGTAGATGGCATCTTCCATGTAACTCCCATCTATTATTGGTAGTTGAAAATACTCCTCCTACTAGTTGTATTTTCTTCTATTATTTATATGTACTCATTCATCTTGCAATTTTTCAACATGTATTGTGAGATTTTGGTTATGCATTCTTACTTCGAGCCATTTTTGTCTCATGAGTAGTTACATAACACTCATTCTTGAAAATTTCTCATTTTTATATAATAATCTATAGATCATTTGTCGAATGGAGTTCATGTGATTATGCTTGCACTAGGTATTAGTAGTTTCTCAATTTATGTAGATTCTAATATAGTATTAAAGCATTATGTAACAAAATTACATGGTAGAAAAGTGGTTGGGGACTCAAGGCCTACACATCTCCATTGATGATAGAAAATCTTTTTGAGAACTTATTGTGCTCTTATCTTTCATCCTTGGATGATCTAGAGAATTAGTAAAGTTTGAAAGATAGATCTAGATAGTGGTTTCCAATTTATGGAATCATTTACAAGCATGCCTAGTGAATGGTGGAGTAGCTCATAGATCACATCAATGTATATATAGGGTCTGTCATTACTAGTTTTTCATTTAATTTAATTTAGATTAGGCTTCAGAGGTGAAATATTACAAGGGTTTAAAGGAAGGGTTATCTATTGGGAATACATGGATCACTTATCATCTAGGGTTATTTGTGCCAAATTTGACCCTACCATTGTGCCCAGAAGACCCCACTAGGAATACTTGTCAATTTGTCAATTTTTGTAAATTTGCCTTAAGGCCTTAAAATTTTTTCCTCTACCCATTGTATGATCTATAGAGAATATTATTTACACAAACAACATGTTCTATTGAATCTTTGGCATAATTAATGTGTAGGAATTTATGCTTTCTAGAATCATAGGGATCTTTGATAGTGTGCATGAGGCATTAGTTGGATATAATTTTAAAATTTATTTGGACTCATTTGGTCAATTGATAGGGTAATAATCATAGAGTAACTAGTGGTAGATCCCATATAGGGCACTATGAGTGTTAGCCCCCATATTGGTTAGTAGTGACTAGATTCATCCATAAGGTCAAGCCCACATGAGGGGCTCATGATCATGTAGAAATGGAAAGAGGTTCATGTCATTACCTAAACACCATCCAAGATCCACTCTAATAGACACAACCATGTCTCCATCAACAACCACCATAGATTGCTATCTAGTATCTAAAAGAATATTCCATCAAATCTACCCTCTAAATCTCCTTTAGAAAATATTTTTTTGTTGTATGATTGGTGGTTTCCAACCTTTGTGTAATGATTTTCATCATAGGTAGGCAATTTTTTGATGATCGACAATAGTTTTGAGATCTATAGGGAATATTCTATTTGAAAATGCATATTCTATCCATAGGCATTTACTAACATCACCATAATGTCATCCTCCTTCTCTCCCTAGTTATACCCTCTTCTCCATGTGCATTCTAATTTTGGTACCTAAACTTTGTTGGCAAGAGACACTATGTGGCTTCATGAGTGTTGTCATTGATGGCAACAAAGTCCATCCCACTCATCCGCAGCACATAGTATGTCTATACCGGAAGTCAGATTGAAGAGTGTTTTGGTCCGGTGAACAAGAACAGAGCATACAACAAGGTCCGACAATCAGGTCCGGATCTCTCAGAGGAAGTATCTCAGCAAAGTGCAAACTTGGGGAAGTCAAGAGGAGTACCATGACTACTACATTCTAGAGATTGAGCCTCCAGTTATGAACGAGTGAAAAGATATGAGCACCTAAGTGTTGGGCAGAGTATACTGAGGAAGAACTGACCGACAGAGCATCAGACCTTAATCCGGATGAGGAATTAATGGAGATCAAACTTCTTGAGGGATCATTCATGGTTGGATGACATGATTGATGACTCCTATAACTATCTTTTTGATACGCATCACCTAGTAAGCATGGATTTAGTTGACAAACCAGAGTTTGGGAAAATCTTGAGTATTCTGGATGCTGACTAGAAAGATGTTCAAATCCCTTGTGTGGATATATATACCAGATGGATTTCGATGTGAATATATGTGTGGTATGTGATAGTGTGTGAAGAAAGGTAGAGATAGGTGTGTAAGCAATAATACAAGTCCGATATGTGACAAAATAGTAGCACTAAAGGAGTGGAAGAATGAAGTGCAGTAGATTAGTTTATTGAGCCTAACCGGAACTAAACCTCAGCATATGTGGATGCCTTTGATTAGTTCAAACACTTGGTTACTTTCTTTATACCTTGTAGACAGTGAGTCTCTTGTAGGCAGTGAGCCTCTTATGAGCAGTGTGCTCGAGTAGTGAGCCCTAATTGGCAAGTGCCATTTTGTACTTCTTATTCTTCTAACAGAGAATACAATCTTGGGTTAGCCACCCCTTGGTTTTTCCCTTAATAGGGTTTTCCATGTCAAAAATACTGTGTTATGTGTGTTGAGTTTATTTCTGCTTCCATGGTTATGTATGCTTATATGTTTTGATGTTACACTAATTGTTTTTTATTACATAAGGTGGCTAAAACAAGGGGCCGAACCCTTACAAAATAGCAAAAAGAAACCCCAGAGGCATCACCGCAAAAGAGCCTTGAAATAGTCACAACATAACCCGCTTAACCAGTAAAATTAGCATAGACAACAAAACCAGACTAAATACAGTATATATGGAATATCAAAGTATCAACAACATAAAAGAAACTAGAACTAAGGAGAAAGATTCTCCCATATTTTAGCTAGGGATTCAATAAATTCATCCAACTTTTTGAAATTCTCTTCTTTGTCAATAGCAGCAGTAGTCCTAATATCTTGCAAAATAGAAAGATTAAGTAAAATAGTACGCCTGAGCATAGAGGAAAAAGACTGCTCTAGCTTCTCAACACAGCCCCTCAGGATAGCAATGTCATTCCTGTAACCAACATCTTCCTCTGTTTCATCAGCAGCTTCCTCCATAAACATCTTTCTCCCTTCATCAACATTTTCCTCAGAATCACCAACAGCACCACCAGAATCCTCCCTTAGTTTATTCCCATTCTTACCCTCAGCATCTTCAGAAATGTCCTGAACTTCCAGAACCTTGGCCTCATCACCCTGAGTGGACTCTTCAGATGCACTCTCTGAATAATCTATAAGTTTATCTTTGGGTGCAGGTTTTCCAACAATCCTCCCTGACCTCCTAACCCCAGAGGAAAATCCCTCCTTAATGTTCTTAGCAGACATAGTAGATTTACTGCCCTGTCCCACAGGGGTAGTGTAAAGATTTTTAGGGGTCCCCCCATCATCCCCCACAGTTTCCTCTTCCACCTCCTTAATTTTCCTCTTCTTTCTCTTGACACTACCTTTGGAGGCTGGAGTGTGGGTAGCAGCCACCATGGGGATCTCCTCATTAAACAGAGAAAAAGAAACCCCTTTTAACTTATGAGGGGTAGGGGAAGGGCAAGGCTCTTCAGACACTGCAATATCATCAGGGTTGGTAGACATTTCACCACTATGAGTCTGGATAGGCTTAGTCAGCTCCAAAGTAAGGTGAAAGTTATATAAGCAGAGGATGAGACCCTGGTGCAGGGGAATGGGTTTCTTGGAAGGTTTCTTGGCCAACTTAGCTTTAACCCTAAGAACCGAATGCTCAAGGGAAGACAATAAATAAAACAAGAAGCTAATATGAGCATTATGTCTAAAATGATTCAGAAGAGGAAGATGATAATTGTAAAACCTGGTAAAACGCCCCTCTAGAGTGAAGTATTTCATTAGGAGGAAACACATTTCATCCCACGGCTCTGGCAGCTTGGCCCTTTTGAACCCTCCCTGGTAAGGAACACGTTCTTCACCTTCCCCAAGGAATAACTTCTGGTTAGAATGGTCCACCACTTTAACTTTCCTTTGCAGTTTGGTCCCTTTGGTTGACAGGCCAGATGCCATAGCGATAACTTTCTCAGAAATCTCAAACCCAATTCTCCCCATAGTGACTCTATGGTTTAGCCACGACCTAGCAAATTGCTCAGACATATTTTCATCATAGCCATTAAGCCGTTCCAAATAAGGGCTGATATCGCCTTCCTTATAGTAGTGCCAAACCACTGCATTGTCCTTAAACTCACAATAGGAAACTGGCTCTATTCAGATTCTATCTCCACCCATTTTAGCCTTCCAGAAAAAAGCACAGAATCCCCAAAACCAGAAATTCACAAAGTTATTGTGAAAGGAATTAACTGCTAGATAGGGAATAATAAATCTGCACACATTATCATTGATGAGAGCCACCTTATGCAATTGACGCCTACTCATCCCATGCTCGAACATAATTTTTTGGCATTTTCTATAATTAGCAGATAAGCAACTCACCTTAACACAAGGGAGTAATAATGCAGAAATGACATTGGGCAACAAAGTACAAAAAAGCACGTACTTCAAGATACACGTCAGCATCTTCCAACAAAGCTGACAGAATAAACTATCTTTCCTAGTAGACTGAGTCATCAATAACACTTCATCTCCTTTTGAATAAGGTCCCTTATGTTTAAAGGGATGTTATTATCTTGGCTCCAACAATGCCAATTTGAAAATTGTTGACCAAGGTCAGCAAGAGCATCCGCAACCCGATTGCCCTCTCTATATATATGAGAGATATTAACTCTGGGAATTCTCTGCAGAAGGATCTGTATATCCACTATAATATCTTTCAGTTTCCAGTCACAAATCAACATGTTATTAATAGCATCGATAACCAGTTTGGAATCCCCCTAAATATACAATTGCCTAATATCAAGAGAAATAGCCAATTTCACCCCCCATAGAAGAGCAGAGGCTTCGGCATAGTTACTTCTTTGGAAGCCTATCCCACCAACATAAGCAACAACCATCCACTCTTTGTCATCCCTTATAATCCCATCACCACTAGCCTTACCATCCGCCTTAGAAGCCCCATCAAAGTTTAGTTTGAGCCAATAGGGCTTCGAGGGAATCCATCTTGTATTTAATCTCTGCAATTGTTTTGAATTATTATGAGCTGGGACTTGGTTTAAAATTCTCCAATTAGTCGCAATTTGCTCCTCTTCTTGAGAAAGAGGTTTTTCCACAATTTTGATGTGAGAATTGGTCACACTTTCCATGAGAATCTTAGAAAAAGAATGAAGAACTTGAGAAGTATCCCTAGCAGCATCCCTAAATATTCTATTATTACGTTGTTTCCATAAAGTCCAACCACGACATGGCAGAGTTTGGTTCCACAACTCAACAAGCCATGGATGAGAGAAGGTAGGACACCAGTTGGTAATGACTTCCCTAATATCAGAAATACAAACCCATTGAATGCCAAAATTCCTTAAAATAATATTCCATATTTCCTTGGCAAAATCATAGTGGAGAATTAAATGAGAGACTGTTTCCTCCTTCTCCAAGCACAGAAAGCACCTATTGACCAAAGTGAAACCCCTCCTCTGTAAGTTATCCCGAGTTAGAATTTTGTTATGAATAGTAGCCCACCAAAATATGTTGATTTTAGGAATAAGTTTATGATTCCAAACTTTCCTCCAAATCTCATTTTTATGCACATCAGGGATCAGCAGATGGTAAGCAGACTTAACCGAAAAATGACCTTTCTTATCCAGCCACCAATACAACTCATCTTCCCTAGGGAAGAGACGAATTTTGACCCCCTGCATCAAATGTTGAACCGACCGCATCTTAGGAGTGAGTTCAGGACGATGAGTACAACAATCCAAGAGGTTTTTCCAACTCCTAATACCATTATTATTGTGAATATAATGGCAAACTTTATCCCCAAAAAACTAAGTAGCAATGCCAACAATAACTCCATAATCTCCTTGAGTAACAAGGGCCTTATCATTCATCCAAATATCTTCCCAGAAGTTAATAGAATTTCCATTCCCCAGTTTCCATCTAAGTCCATGTTTGAGTAGACTTCTAGACTTCAGCAGTTTGTTCCAGATAACAAATCCCTGGGAGAGCCCTTCCTGGTGGATAAAACTGAAGTGATTAGTACCATGAAGATACTTGGCTTGCATAATGTCCCCCATTCTTTATGGTTACAAATCAAATTCCAATTTATTTTGGAAAGGAGGGATTTATTCATATTCCTGACAGATCTAATGTTAAGACCTCCATGAGATTTGGGAAGACAAACTTTCTCCCAACTAACCAAAGACATTCTTTATTTGTCTTCCACCCCAGTCCATAAGAATTTTCTTTGAATCTGCTCCAATTTGTCAGCAACAAGCCTAGGCATTTTATTACACTAATTGTTAAAGAAGAACAAAAAGTTAAATATTTAAGATAATTGATTTAACCCCCCCTCTCAGTTATCTACCTTGTTTCCAACAATTGGTATTAGAGCTAAGTTCCTCCTAACAGAGCCTAACAGCTTGAGGAAGATCTAGAAATCTCAATGGATATGTATGGTATGAGGGAACAACTTCAGTTTGCCCTAGATGATCTTGAACAATCTCACTTTGAAGTCAATAACTTGATGGAAAGACTCAAACAAGCTGGTGATTTCATAAATGAACTCAAAGAAAAACTAAGTATTTCAATGAAGAAAAGAAAGGAACTACTTCAACAATTAGCAAGTCAAAGTGAAGCCAATGATACTAATGAAGATCTCAATGAGAAAACCAAGTTATGTGAGAAGTTATCAAAAGAAGTCATTATGGTAAAACATGAAATGGAATTAGGAGTTATGAAATTCACCCAAGAAATTGAAGAGAAAAGAAAAAAATGAAGATAATCTAAAACAATCTCTCAAGGAGAAGTCAGAAGACTGCCACAAAATGGATAGAATAATTAGGCATTTGGAATCTGATCTTGAAGAAGCTAGAGACAATGAAGAATAACTTGAGAATCAGATAGACACTCTTAAAAGGGATCTTCAAACAACAAATGAATACAAAGAGAAATACAAGATAAGCTCTGCTCAACTTGAAGTTCTTCTTGAAAGCCAAAAGAGGGTAGATGACAAGCAAGGCTTGGGGTATGAGAAAGGGGAAAGCTCTGGATCTGGTCAGAAGAACTCTGGATTAGGAAATCCAAGGAACAAGCCTAGAAGACCTTTGTTAAGGCAACCAAATGCTCAAAGATATCCATCCTTTAATGGATACTGCCACAATTGCAATAACTTTGGTCATAAAGCAAATCAGTGTAGAAGAAGAATGAATCAAACTAATTCATCCTTCTCTGGACAGTGTTTTAACTGCAAAAGGTATGGTCACAGATCTCATGAATGTAGAAATATGCAAACAAACAGTTCATTCAATGGTAGATGCTTTGCATGCAATAGAATGGGACATATGGCTAATCAATGTAGATCTAGAGGATATCAATCAAATATGCAAAGAAATGTTGTTTTCTACAACTGCAATAGAACCAGTCATATTGCCAAATTCTGCAGAAGTAAGAATCAGGATAAAAGGGGTTCAGTGCATCATAATCAAAATCAAGACAAAGGAAAAGGAAAAGTGAATGCGGATGAAGTTCAAAGGGAGATGAACAAGATTTGGTTAAAGAGAAGTACAAAAAATGTTGGGGATGGATCTGCACCAGAATCTGGTGCTGATATTCCTTCTGAAAACTAAATAGATGAGCTCTGGCTCAGGGGGAGTCAAAAAGGAAAAACAAATTCCCCCAGCCAGTCAATTGGTGCCTTAAATTGGCACATGAAAAGTTACGGATTAAAGGGTTCTCAGAGAAAACATCTAAATAAGCCTTGGTAAAGATTTGGAAGATTTGCAAGAAGTTTTGAAGAGGTTAATCATCCAAGATTGATCTGGTTTAACAGTCATCCGGTAAGAGTAGGATTTTCATAGTTAGATCTGGTATGACTCAAAATTGAGGTATCTTGATCTGCGGATAAATGGAATGATTGGAGAAAGGTAGATAGATTTTCAATATTCACCGAGAATAACTCTAAGTGCATCTCAGTGATTCGGAAAGATCTCTCAGGACAAGGAGAACAAGGCAACCAGAATAACTTAAGTTGTGCATTTATTGCAAAATGGAATTAGGGTTTGCGCAGAAATAAAAAGGTTCTTTTGTTCATCATTTGCACAATTGCATTCGAGAAGAAGAAAGAAAGAGCTCTACAACAAGATTGCTTCAACTCTCTCTCAAGGATCAACCGCAGAATTTGACTCAACCAGTGATCATTTCAGCTCTTATCATGAACCCTAGAAGCGTAAAAGGTATTTTCTGCTCTTGAATCTCTCTCTCAATCCTTTGAAAGATGGCTACTCCAAATGTTGTTAAAATCACTGATAGACCATGCCTTAAGTTCAAGAAACATCCTTACAAATCCCTGGAAGTTGATCCCCTAGGCATATTCTCTAGCATTCCGCATGGGGTTCTTCATGTAGAAGATGTTAGGGTCTACATACATGCAAACATTGAAGAATTTGGGGAATCCAAGATGATGGATATGTACCACAAGGAACTGATAGATGAATCATTTGAACCTAAACCCCAATACAAGGCCATTTGAGATAAGCATTTTGGACATTGCATCCATTTCCCCTATTTTACTGAAGATGAATGGGTCTGGTATGTTCTGAGTAGAATGCATGACAATTTCATGTGGTTGTTGAGGCCATTTAAGATCACAAAAGATGCCATTAGGGTGGTAACCAGATTGTACTCATCCGGTGGGTTGCCTACTCTCAAATCAGTCAAAAACTAAACTGCAAGTGAGGCTACCATATCAAAATTTGATAAGAGGGCAATGACAGTAGAAGACATCATAGATCCAGATATCAAATTTGCCTCTATGATAATTGGTTACAAAATCTATCACTCCAGTAGGGAGAATTCAATATCCAAAACTGCTATATATACTGCATATGAAATGCTAAGGAATAATGCTGACTATGATCTTTGTGAGCTTCTTCTGAGCCAACTGTTGGAAAACTTGCAAAAGATCAAAAAGGACAAGAACTCATTCAAATATGGTGGCCTGATATTATGTCTCTTCTTTTACTACATGAATGAGCTCCCCAGATCTAGTGGTTGGATATGGCAAAATGACAGATCGGTTACCATACAAATTAGAGACTATATGTATGGGCTTGGTGATGCCAAGGCACAAAGCACAACTCTCTGGGGTTACTTCAAAAACTTCCAAGGCATGATGCAGGCCAGAGAGAGAATCCCCCAATCTCTAGTTGAAAAATACAAGGATACAGTGTGCTATAGGGTAGGCACTGATCAATGCCTAATGGAGGCAGTGGAACCGAGAACTGTGTGGATCATGCCAATGGGCTATGAGGTGGATGAGAAAATTTTGGAACTGCATATCCAACACCTACTATGTCAGCCTAAGGACCCTAAGGCAAAAAGGTTTGGAACCTTCCAAGAGTTGAGTGTAAAAGTTCATGTTAAACTGAGACATCCTGAGATCAAGAGAAAAGTGAGAAGGGAAGTAGAAGAAGTCACCAAGAGATATGGAATATAAAAGGAGGTAGTTGATGCCAACAGAGAGAAGGTGGAAAGGGCAGAGAAAGAAAGGCAAGAAATAGAAAAAGAAAGTGCTTTGGTGTAAGCCCCCTCCTAGACTAGATCCTCCAAAAGCTCTACACCAGCCACCTCTAAGAGTCAAAAAGCCTCAAAACTGGAAGTTAGGACATCTGGAAAGGAAGAGAAGAGAACTAAGACAAAGGCCACAAGGTCTTACACCAGTCAGAAGGATGATGAAGAGACATAATCAAATGAGGAGATCAAGAAAATGAAAAAAGAAAAAAAAAACTTCTGTGGAATCATCTACCAACAAGAACAAGGAAAAAGAGAAGGCAGAAGAATTTGTTGAAAAGCCTACTCTTTCCATTGACGATGTCATCAAGGCAGTCACTATGGATGGAAATCTGAAACCAATGACAGAATTCTATGATGAATGTAGTGAAGCTGACCAGAAGATCCTGCAAGATGCTACAGTCAGGCATCTAAACATCTACAATAAAGCATTCATTGAAATCATATCTCTAATTTCTAAAAGCCTAGAAAAGGAACTTGAAATGAGAAAGAATAATGCTAACGCAAAGGACGTAGAGATCTAGGAATAGATAGCTATTCAGCTCTACCCCTCCATCACTACAAAACAAATGAACATGATCTTCAAGGACTGCAAGGATGAGTTCCGGAGCAAAGCAAGAATGAACCAGCTTATGCTTGGAGAGACTGACCAAGTGGCAAAATAAATAGAAGATATCCTCTGGAATGCATTTAAAAGATTCAATCTTCCTATTATAGAGGACTTAGGTGATGAACCTTTTGCCATGGATGACGAAGGACTGAGTACATCAAAAGAAGAATCTACTGTGAAAAATGCAGAAGAGCCAAAGGACATAGGTGAGGAGAGGACTCAAGACTTGAATTCCTCTGCTCTAGAAGAGGAAGATCCTAAAGAAGTAAACATCTCTCTTCTGGATCCCCCTGCTAACTCTAGAATTGAAGGAGAAGAAAGAAAAGATGATAAAATTAGTCAAGAAGAAGAGGTCAAGGGAAGAGAAGATGAATAAACAGAGAAGATCTCTGTTGACACCTCTGAGGCTGCAGAAGGAAAGAAGACTCTGTCTCTGGCAAGAGACACTATAGAAACAATTAAAGATTTCTTGACCAAAGAAATGATGGAGATTGATGAACCAGAAGTATTTCAAGGACCATTCAATTTTAACTCCCTCTCCCTGGTTCAGACAATGAAGATAGCATCCTTTGCCCAAGCAAAGGCAAAAGAAAAACTTCTAAAGTCTCACATGGAAGATTGTGAGCTAATAGAGATTGCATCTAGTGTGTTGGAGAAGATCATGCCATCCTTCCAGAAGGATTTTTTGGCCTCTTCATCTGGTAATCTAAAATCTCTTGTTAATTCTGTTAGCACACATTTTGATTCTTTAGAGAAAGCAACAGAAGAGAAAGTCTAGAAAGAGTTTTTGGATAAGAGATTCTCTGAGATACAAGGACTTATAACAAATGATAGGAGAAACTTGGATATTGGGATAAAGAGCTTAGAAAATGCTCTTAAAGATGGCAGAGATCTATACAAATTTTGTCTATCCTGGTCCACTGTGACAACAGATATTACCAAGGAGGTGGAAGAACAAGAGAGTAAACTGTTAAGTTTATCTCAAAATTTTGATCCTATCACCTCATCCATAATGAATCAAGAATGCCAAGCTATTGCCACTATGAATGAGATAAAGAGGCTTGAGAAGGAGAAGAAGAATAGAATAAGCAGAATGAGTGATCTAAGAGGGATAATTATCCCTAAGTTAGAAGCCATGCATGAGGCTCTAACTGATGCTCAGACTACATCCCGGACCAGTGATCCGGTAGATTTAAAAAGGGTAGAAGCTTTTGCATTTCTATTGAGTGGCCACATTTTAATTTTGGACAGGATAAAACAGAGTTGGGCGATAGAAGTTGTACAGTTGAAGAATACTTTTGCAGATATACTTAAGTATATGTAAGTATAACTTGTATATATACTTATGCGGATATGTATAGGCTGATTTTTTTTTGAAATTTTGGTGTGCGGATTCTACCCTTTTCCATTGATGTCAAAGGGGGAGTGAAGAATAGTGAAAAATGTGGAATCTAGCTAAGGGGGAGCTCTTGTAAAAGTATACATAAGAGAGAGCATCAGCCAAGGGGGAGTTTGTTGTGACACTTAGTCATTTTTCACTAAGTGTTGCCATCAATGCCAAAGGGGGAGATTGTTGGCAAGAGACACTATGTGGCTTCATGAGTGTTGTCATTGATGGCAATAAAGTTCATCCCACTCATCCACAACACATAGTATGCCTATACCGGAAGTCAGATTGAAGAGTGTTTTGGTCCGGTGAACAACAACAGAGCATACAACAAGGTCCGACAATCAGATCCAGATCTCTTAGAGGAAGTATCTCAACAAAGTGCATACTTGGGGAAGTCAAGAGGAGTACCATGACTACTACATTCTAGAGTTTGAGCCTCCGGTGATGAAAGAGTGAAAAGATATGAGCACCTAAGTGTTGGGTAGAGTAGATTGAGGAAGAATTGACCGACAGAGCATCAGACCTTAATCCGGATGAGGAATTGATGGAGATCAAACTTCTTGAGGGATCATTCATGGTTGGCTGACATGATTGATGACTCCTATAACTATCTTTTTGATACGCATCACCTAGTAAGCATGGATTCAGCTGACAGACTAGAGTTTGGGAAAATCTTGAGTATTCCAAATGCCGACTAGAAAGATGTTCAAATCCCTTGTGCGGATATATATACCAGATGGATTTTGATGTGAGTATATGTGTGGTATGTGATAGTGTGCAAAGAAAGGCAAAGATACGTGTGGAAGCAATAATACAAGTTTGGTATGTGACAAAACAACAACACTAAAGGAGTGGAAGAATGAAGTGTAGTAGATCAGTTTATTGAGCCTAACCGGAACTGAACCTCAGCATATGTGGATGCCTCTGATCAGTTCAAACACCTAGTTACTTTATTTATACCTTGTAGACAGTGAGTCTCTTGTAGGTAGTGAGCCTCTTGTGAGCAGTGTGCTCGGGCAGTGAGCCCTAATTGGCAAGTGCCATTTTGTACTTCTTATTCTTCTAACAGAGAATACAATCTTGGGTTAGTCACCCCGTGGTTTTTCCCTTAACAGGGTTTTCCATGTCAAAAATACTATGTTATGTGTGTTGAGTTTATTTCTGCTTCCATGGTTATGAATGCTTATATGTTTTGATGTTACACTAATTGTTAAAGAAGAACAGAAAGTTAAATATTTAAGATAACTGATTCACCCCCCCCTCTCAGTTATCTACCTTGTTTCCAACAAACTTTGCATGCTCCATTCTTAGTAATTTTGGCTCTAATTTTCAAGTATTTTTATTTGAAGTAATTTTTTGAGAGCATCACAGTGATGTATATGGTTCATTATTTTAGTGTCTAGATTTTAGAAATTGTAGTTTCTTATAAGTTCTATTAGCTCACTTTTGTTTTTAGAACTTCTAAGGGTCTATTTGGGTTCATAAATGATCCTTTTTAGGCACTATTATTAAAGTGTGATTTTTCATGTACTTTATTATGGTGTCCTTGGTTTTCTCCCATTCTATATCATAATTGTAGTTTTAGTAATTTACCCTCTTGTGGCATTTGTATTCACTAAGATTAGGTCCACTATTACACATTTGGCAAGTGGAAATTATAAATGCACTAAGTATAAAGTGCCATAATCATATTTTGTTGGTGTATTTTTAATTGAGTGATTTTGGGGGGTGTCATCATGGTTTTTGGTATTAAATATACTTGTGTTTTTTTGTTCCTTCTCTTCTTTCCACTACTTTTCTTCTTTTTCTCTTTGTAATTTCTCTTCTTGTATTTGCTTGTCTTCCTTTTATTTTTACAGTCTTTCCCTCTTCTCTTCCTCTTTTTATAGTTTTATTATTATATTTTCTTCTCTTTTTCTTTCCTTATTCTTTAAATTTCCTCCCTCTCTAGTTCTTGTTGTTTTTGTTTTTATTCATCTTTTTTCTTTTTAGAGTAGAATGTTGTAGGATTTTTATGTAGCCTCTTCTATTTCCTTTTCTACTTTTTTTCTTGCTTCATTCTCCTGAGCTAGGAGTGTATCTACTTTATGCTTAGATGTTAATCCCTCCTACTAAAGTTGTTTTAATTTGAGCTTTTATTTTAGTGACAATTCTACCATAACTTTATCTAATGCTTTTTGTCTTATTTCTTCCTCTATCTTTGTTGCTTCTTCCCTTTTCTTCTTAAGAACCATTTCCAATTATATTGGAAAATCTTGGACTATCTATGCAAATTTCTATGGTGATTCTTGGATAAAATATGTCATTATCTTCAAAATTATGGCTTTTTTCTACTTATTTACCAATGGATATATTTGTGTGGTGGTGAGGAGGTCCCTTGGAGTAAATAACCTTTTGAATAGTACTTTTGGATCTATTAGTTCTTCCTCCTCCTCTATTATTTCTTTTCATTTCTCTTTCCCTTACTTCCCTACCTACGCTTGTGTTGCGATAGGAGTTGATGCCTTAGATTTCTTTAGAGGTGATTGTTCTTGAGATACTTCTTTTTCTTATTCTTCTATCTCCATTGCTATAGATTCTATGATTTTTTCCCTTTTACTTGTTGTTTCTTCCTAGCCCTAGATTGTTCTCCTTTTTTACTACTCATTTAAAGTAGGTGTAGCATCATAAATTATACTTGCTCACAATTTCACATTGTGTTTGGCACTTTCTTCATTGTCCACTCCCTTAGTGTGTTTTAGGATCATTTCCAACCTTGGCCTTACCCTCGACCCATGAGATGTGCCTTTGCGATGCTTTGACTCTTTCTGTTGATCATATAAAAAAACCATAAAAGTGCCTAAATCTTGGCTCTATCCCAAGTTGACTAGACCTTTCAAGAACTAGGATTGCAAAGACTCTAGCACTTAACACAAATGTCTGTGTGGTGCACTAATGTCTCAAAAGCATATATTAGTCTTGTGATCATTTTAGAAGTTATCTTTTTACTTACATGATTTTTCAAGATTTTCTTGATCCTTATCCGTACCCAAATGACTCCTTTCCTTGATTTTTCACCTTTTCTCTCTCTATTTAAGCAAGTAGCTTTTCCATTGCAAATAATGGATACATTTCCTTTCATAGCAAAGCTCTACCAATATTGAGATCCATCATTGCTACAATTTGTTTCTCACCATCATCATACTCTGGCTATTATTCACTCTCTTGCTCTATTTTATCTATGGTTTGTTGTTAATCATTGCAAATGTTAGATTAATTGCATTTCATTTACATATCTAATCAAATATTGCTTGTCACAACTCAAAAAATTCTAGATGCACTTATAAATAGAGCACACACTTTTTATATAAATCTATCAATCTATATAGTTGACTATCACCGAGATGGAAACACCAAAAATAGGGTTTGAATGAGGAAAACCTCTATACAACCAAACCCTTCTCTTTAGTTTGTGCATTTGCAGTTCTTGTTAGGAAACTCGATGGTGGGAGGATGGATGAAAAATACTGGCATGAGAGTTGAGATTGTGAATCCGTACAGTACCAGCACTGTACATACTACAATGCAATGTGCATACATCCACGCAACACACTATCATCTTAGATAGTGAGGCTATTCACCTAGTGCCAGGTTCCTTGTCATTTTGTCTTCATTTCTAAAAATTCTATTTATTGCTATTCATTTCTGTTAAAACATAAAGTGGTTCTATAGAAATAGATTTTGTGTAAAACATTAGTTAATAGAACCCTAATGTAATGTTAGTGAAAATCTCTCTTGATTGATATGTTTCATTGAGGAGTAGTTCTTCCTACATCAAATTTTGGTGAACCTAACATGTTGAACTTGAATCTCATTTTTCATGCATTTTTCTTTCAAAATAAAATTGATCAAAAGATTTTTCTTTCCTAAAAAAATATTTTGGGTTGCTGCCCTAAACCCCAACCTTCAACAAGATCTGGTAATACCTTTATTAAGACTCCTATCTTTCTCAATTATCATGCTCTCTTCTCTTCTTAGATCACTTTCTAACTTTTCTCAAAGGGTTAGTGAAAGTGATGTTCCATTCGATGCATGTGATGGTGACTTAGCTCTTCCTATGTCACTATTCTTTTAATCCCTCTCCTAAAATACCTCCTTCTAGTAAGGACATTTTGGCACAAGAGGATGAAATCATTGATTCTTTTCTTGATGTTACTCTACCTTCTCTTCATTTCAGTGCTCTCCCTTCTAGAGATGAAGAATTAGTAGATGAAGAGTCTCACTCTCTTCATTTCAATACTCTCCCTTCTAGAGATGAAGAGCCTCATCTCAAATCAGATCCCACATAGGCAAATCTTGAGCATACTTCTTCTATTTCTTCTCTTACATCATACATTTCTCAAGTGGATAATAATTTTAATTCAATCATTATTAATCAAATTATCCCACCCTCTAAGGAATATTTGATAAGTGCATTAATATTCAAGATCTTTATTCTACTCCTAAAATCATTGTGCATAAGGCCCTTGATCCACCCTCGCTCTCTCGTCTAGTGATCACTGTTTGAGGTATTCCTGAAAATTCTTGACCTTCAAATCACTGGTTGGAAGTGGCTAAGTCTATAAATCAAAAATGTGTATGTGACTCCTCACTACCATGTAGTAGCCAACACATCTAATACTTGATGAAACAAACAAGCTACTCATGTCCCTATTCCCTTCCTCCATAAAATCCTATTCTTCCACCACCTCCTCACCTTTCTACAAAGAGTACTTGGTGCAATCATGGTTAGGAGGGTCCTCAAAGAGAACAACCTAGACCATGCAGCAAGAGTAAACACATTGAAAACAACTCAAAGATATGATGTAAATGCAGATTCAATCATTCAGTATATCATATAATTCAAATACAAATTGGTCGTTAACATGCAGACTTACAATTAGGGCTCACAGGCCTGATTACAGAATATCCACAAGATAAACCTTTAAAGCTACTTCTCAAGAATTTAAACTACTAATCTTCTAAAATCCTCTCACTATCAAGAACTACTTTCCTAAGGATCTATTACATCAATATATTGTTGCAAGTATGGGCCTAACCGGTGTTGTCAATGATGTCAACATACTCTTATTGCATTGATGTCAACGATTGGATGAGCTGTGTGCTAAGGATATTGAGAAAATTAGTCCTATCAAAAATAGAGAAGAACAGTGAAGACAATGAAGCTCTATGAAAAGAAGATCCCAGCTAAGATGAAGATCAGAAGATGTGCATCAAAGGGTTTGTAGATATGTGTCTAAAGATGATATAGTCAAGATTTGAGAGGTCTTCATGAAGATTTGGAGAAGTTATGGCTATATGAGTAAAACCGGTTCTGGCAAAAGTTCAAAGGTGACAGAGTGTCACAAATAGGTCCGGTGAGATCCAGAAATGCAATATCTTGTTCTGTGGATTTGGTGGAGTGTTTAGGAAGTCAATGTGAATTGACAACTCAATTTGTTCGTGGTCTGGAGGTCTATAAGCATTTATTCCAATATGACAGTGATGACAGACTATGTTCTTGAGGTTCTAGATGAAGGAGAGAATGATTTCAGTAAGCAGAAGTGGTGTGGATGTTCTTGGTGATTTAGACAAGCTTGTGGGGGTCTCTAGATTGTGACAAGTTCGTGTTGGTGGTCCGTATTGAAGATTGAGCTCATAATTAAAAATTACTTCCAGATGATGATGTTCTTCCTCAACTTGGCTGACCGGATGATTTACACATCTTGCGAATGATCTTGAAGATGTTTTGTGAAGGATGGCATGTTCCTCAAAGAAGATTGAAGTCCCAGATATGTGTTGCCGACAGAGTGGTGATTCGCATGAAGTCTCTAAAAAATGTCAAGTTGTATTTGTGTATTTGCTCTATAATAAAATAAAGTATGCTGACTTTGATGATTATCTCAAAGTTGATTTCTTGTATAAATAAGAATTGTGAAGTCATTTCAAAACATATCTTGGCAAAGATGAGAGTGTGGTAAAGAGGAGAAGAGCGAAAGGCAGAGCAAAAGTGTTGAGCTTAAATGGAACTGACTCAAGCATGGTGAAGATGCTAATCTTCAATTCAAGTATGTAATATTTATTATTCTATAAACAGTTTGTCTCTTGTAGGCAGTGGGTCTCTTGTGAGTAGTGTGCTCGGGTAGTGAGCCCTAATTGGCATGTGCCATTTTGTTCTTCTTATTCTTTTAACAGAGAATACAATCTTGGGTTAGTCACCCCGTGGTTTTTCCCTTAACTGGGTTTTCCACATTAAAATCTTGGTGTCATATGTGTTAATACGTCTTTGCTCTTCAATTATTGCACTGTGCTTCCATGATTAATTTATTATTATGCTATTGAATTACAAGAAGGATTTAAGTGTTTAAAGAATAGAAAGTTTTTGAGACAACTGATTCACCTCCCCTCTCAGTTGTCTATCCTAAATCTAACAATTGGTATTAGAGTCAAGTTCCTCTAAAAGAGCTTAACCACTTGAGGAGATCCAGAATGTCTTCCTACAAGAAGGATAGTCTGAGGTTTGATGGAACCAATTACACTCTTTGGAAAAGCTACATGGAATGTCACTTGCAATGTATGGGAATGCAATATTGGACCATAACTTCAAAGAAGTATGTTCCTCCAAAGAATGGTCTGACAACTGTAGATCAAATAAAAGATACTGAAGACAATCTTCAGGCTAAAGAAGCTTTATTTAGTGCCTTATCTGATTCAGAGCTGACAAATGTTATAGATTTAAAAACTGCATATGGGATTTGGGAAAAACTGTAACTTCTGCATGAAGGGGACAAATATGTTAAATGTGCCAAGCTACAGAGTCTGAAAGGAAAATTTGAAAACCTGAAGATGAATGAACATGAGAATATCACTACATTTATGCCAAAAGTAAATGAGCTTGTTTGTGGCATTAGGTGTGCTGGTGGAATCTTGGATGAAGATGAGATTGTTGCCAAAGTTCTCAGATCCCTACCTCCTGCTTACAAATACAAGGTTGTTGCTATTGAACAATTTAGATCTTTTTCAAATATCACAAGAGATCAATTGGTTGGAAAATTAGCTACATTTGAATTGGCTGAGTTTGGAGATGCACCCCCCAAGGTTGAATCTGCATTCAAAGCTAGTGCCTCTGTAAAAGGCAAACAAGGGTATTATCTAGGAGAGAACTCTTCAAAGAAATTATCATGGTATGAAAAGAAAGAAAAGATCTGGAAGAAGATGAAGTAGAAGCTGCTCAACTTGAAGCCCTTATTGCAAAAAGACTTCCAAGAGGATCTGGTAAGTATGAAGGAAAATTGCCCTTCAAATGTTTCAATTGCAACAAGATTGGTCATTTTGCCTCAAGGTGTCTAGAAAGATTTTCAAGGGAAAATCTAAAAAGATCAAGATTCCAAAAGAATTGTTACTATGTCCATGAAGATGATGATGAAGAAGGAGTAACAGATGATGAATCAAAGATAGGAAACAAATTTGGAAGTGACTGGGTGTTTATTGCCATCAAGGGAGAAGATCCAATGCCCTTTGAATCTGTCAATCATAAAATGATAGAAAGAGCTCTGGCCGCTCAAGTTGAAGAAAAAGATGATTGGGTCATTGATAGTGGATGCTCCCACCATATGACTGGTGACAAAAATAAGTTCACAGATTTGGAAAGATATGAAGGAGGAGTTGCAAAATTTGGTGATAATTCTGTTGGTAGAATCAGAGGTAGAGGAACTATTTCTTTTGATGGAAAGAACAAAACCAGTGATGTCCTGTATGTTGAAGGTCTGAAGCACAATCTTCTCAGTGTTGGATAGTTGGTGGATAAAGGCTATGATCTCTGATTCAAAAATAGAAAATGTAAGATCTTTGAAAGTTCTGGAACAGAGATTGCATCTGATACTCAAACAAAAGGTAACATCTTCCACTTGGTTGGTACTAGCAAAAGTTGTTTATTTGTTCAAATTGATCAGAGTTGGTTGTGGCATAGGAGAATGTGTCATGTGAATTTTGATAATATCATCAAGATAAGCAACACTTAGGCTGTAAGAGATCTTCCAAGA
The DNA here is from genome assembly GCA_027924645.1 of Cunninghamia lanceolata. NCBI lineage: Eukaryota > Viridiplantae > Streptophyta > Pinopsida > Cupressales > Cupressaceae > Cunninghamia > Cunninghamia lanceolata. Next base: position 2,302,742 of record BSBN01000197.1, read on the forward strand.
CTGGTGAAACCTACTAATAGTTTGTGCAAAGAATGTCAATTGGGTAAGCAGAACAAAGTCACATTCAAAAGTAAGGAACAATCTTCTACTAGATTGTTGGACTTAGTACATACTAATCTATGTGCACCAACAAGAATTAGGAGTTTGCAAGGTGATAGATACTTCATGTTATTAATTGACGACCACTCCCAGATGATGTGGGTGACTTTTCTGAAAGAAAAATATGAGGCTCTTGAGAAATTCAAAATATTCAAGGCTATGGTAGAGAATGAAATCAGATTAAACATAAAATGTCTCAAGTCTGATAGAGGTAGAGAATTCACATCTGGAGAGTTCATAGAATTCTGTGAGAAACATGGGATAAAAAGATAGTTATTTGCTCCAAGGACTCCACAGCAAAATCGAGTTGTGGACAGAAAGAACCGGACCATCTAGGAAGCATCTAGAACCATAATGATGGAAGTAAATGTTCCTCAGATCTACTGGAGAGAAGCTGTAAGCACTACTGTCTATACTCTTAATTGAGTACAAATTAGAAGCAATACTGGTAAGACCCCTTATGAACTCTAGTTTGGCATCACTCCCACTCTGAAGTATTTCAGAGTCTTTGGTAGCAAATGTTACATTAAAAGAGATGAAGACCTTGGAAAATTTGATGCTAGAAGTGATGAAGGAATATTCTTGGGTTATTCTACTCAAAGCAAAGCATACCAGTGTTATAACAAGAGATTGAGAAAGATTATAGAAAGTACAAATGTAAAGGTTGATGAAGCATTGAAAAACCATCAGGGTTTATGAATATGAAGAAGATGATCAGAGTGATGTTTTGGTCCAAGAAGTCCAAGCTCCTTCTGAAATTTAGATCCAGATTGACCCAGAGAATCCTAAAATACAAGAAGAAGAGATAAGTTTGAATGAACCTGTCCAAGAAATAGAAGTGCAAGAAATTCCCAAAACTCCCAGGTATGTAAGACTGAATCATTCTAAAGACCAGATCTTAGGTGATAAAAGCAAATGTGTTCAAACAAGAAGAAATATTAATCAAGACTCAGAAAAGTATTATCTGATTTCAAAAATTGAACCAAAAACAATGAGTGAAGCATGTAATGATGAAAGCTGGACTAAAGCAATGAAGGAAGAATTCATGCAGATTTAGAAAAATCACACTCGAGATCTTGTTCCCAAACCTAGAAACAAAAATGTAATTCGACCCAAATGGGTCTTCCAGAACAAATTGAATGAAGATGGTGAAGTAGTCAGAAACAAAGCCAGATTGGTCTACAAGGGGTATTTTCAAGTAGGAGTTGATTTTGAAGAAACCTTTGTTCCGATTGCAAGAATTGAAGCAGTCAGATTATTTCTTGCCTTTACTGCCTTCAAGGATTTCAAAGTATATCAGATGGATGTCAAGTTTGCCTTCCTGAATGGTGACTTGGAAGAAGAAGTATACATTGAGCAACCGGATGGATTCCAATTGTCTAATCATTATGATATGGTTTGCAAGTTGAAGAAAGCACTGTATGGACTCAAACAAGCCCCAAGAACCTGGTATGAAAGACTAGATAAGCATCTTTTGAAGATTGGTTTCAATAAAGGTACTGCTGACAGTAACTTGCACTTTAAAATATCTTGATTGTTGAAGTATTTTTTGATGATATCATTTTTGGAGGAAGAGATAGTATGTGCAAAACTTTTGCAAATCAAATGAAAAGAGAATTTGAGATGTCCATGTTTGGGGCAATGAATTTCTTCTTGGGTCTACAAATTATTCAAACAAAGAAAGGAATCTTCATTTCACAGACCAAATATGTGAAAGAATTGTTGAAGAAATTTGGGATGGAAGACTCAAAACCAATGAATACTCCCATGGCAACCAAATGAAAACTGAGCAAAGATGATGACTCTCCTAAGGTTGATAAAAAAAAGTATAGGTCAATGATCGGAGGACTATTGTATCTTACTCAAACTAGACCTGACATTATGAATGATGTTGGTCTTGTTGCCAGATTCCAAGCTGATCCTAGAGAATCTCATGTCATGGCAATCAAGAGGATTCTCAGATATCTAAAAGGAACAGTTGAGTATGGTTTATGGTATCCTAGAGATCATGATTTCTCTCGTCATGCATATACAGATACGAATTGTGCAGGAGATGTGGATGACTAGAAGAGTACCAGTGGTGGAGCATTCTTTTTAGGGAAAAGATTGGTTTCTTGGCTGAGCAAGAAATAAGAGGCAACATCTTTGTCCACTACAGAAGCAGAATATATTGCAACAGCAGGTAGTTATACTCAAGTTTTGTGGATGAAGCAAATGCTAAGAGACATTAGAATGGAGTATGAGGAACCTATCATAATCTTCTGTGATAATTCAAGTGCAATAAATATATCAAAAAATCCAGTGTCACATTCAAAGATAAAACATATATCCATCAAGTTTCACTTTTTGAGAGAGCAGGTAAACAAGAATGAAGTAAGATTAGAGTTTGTGCCCTCCAAGGATCAGATTGTAGACATTTTTACTAAACCTCTACCTAAGGACTCCTTTAAATATCTTAGGGAGAAGTTAGGGGTTATTACCCCTCCGGTTCTGAATTAAGGTGCACTGATGTGTAGTAGTCTGGTGGATCTCATAGTCATATTTTATGGTCTAGATTGATGATAGGAAGCTGCTACTCAGGAGGAGTAGTCTGTATGATTTTGAGTGATGCAAGTATGTGCCCTTTGCCATTGATGTCAAGGGGGGAGAGAAGACATGTGAAAATAAAAAAGTGTTTGTTGATCAAAGGGGGAGCAGTAAAGGAAGAGAAGACATGTGAATGGTTGTTGTTGATATGGGCAGCTATGTCAGTTAGTAAGGAGAAGTACTTGTCTTGATGGTTAAAATAGTTTTTCACATCATATGTTGCCATCAATGACAAAGGGGGAGATTGGTGCAAGTATGGGCCTAATGATGTTGTCATTGATGTCAACATACTCTTGTTACATTGATGTCAAGGATTGGATGAGTTGTGTGCTGAGGATATTGAGAAAATTAGTCCTATCAAAAATAGAGAAGAACAGTGAAGATAGTGAAGCTCTATGAAAAGAACATCCTAGCTAAGATGAAGATTAGAGGATGCACATCAAAGGGTTTGTAGATGTGTCTAAAGATGATACAATCAAGATTTGAGAGGTCCACATGAAGATTTGGAGATGATATGGCTATATGAGTAAAACTAGTTCTGGTAGATGTTCAAAGGTGACAGTGTCACAAATAGGTCCAGTGAGATCTAGAAATGCAATATCTTATTCTATGGATTTGGTGGAGTGTTTAGGAAGTCAATGTGAATTGACAACTCAATTGGTTAGTGGTCTAGAGGTCCATAAGCATTTATTCCAATATGACAGTGATGACAGACTGTGTTCTTGAGGTTCTGGATGAAGGAGAGAATGATTTCAATAAGTAGAAGTGGTGTGGATGTTCTTGGTGATTCAGGCAAGCTTGTGGGGGTCTCTAGATTGTGACCAATTCCTGTTGGCGGTCCACATTGAAGATTGAGCTCGTAATTGAAGAATTACTTCCGGATGATGATGTTCTTCCTCAACTTGGCCGACTGGATGATTTACACATCTTGCAGATGACCTTGAAGATGTTCTACGAAGGATGGTGTGTTCCTCAAAGAAGATTGAAGTCCCAGATATGTGTGACCGATAGAGTGGTGATTCGCATGAAGTCTCTAAAAAAATTCAAGTTGTATTTGTGTATTTGCTCTATAATAAAATAAAGTATGTCAACTTTGATGATTATCCCAAAGTCGATGTCTTGTATAAATAAGAATTGTGAAGTCATTTCAAAACATATCTTGGTGAAGATGAGAGTGTGGTAGAGAGGAGAAGAGAGAAAGGCAGAGCAGAAGTGTTGAGTTTAAATGGAACTGACTCAAGCATGGTGAAGATGCTAATCTTTAGTTCAGGTATGTAATATTTATTATTTTGTAGATAGTGTGTCTCCTATAGGCAGTGGGTCTCTTATGAGCAGTGTGCTCGGGCAGTGAGCCCTAATTGGCATATTCCATTTTGTTCTTCTTATTATTTTAACAGAGAATACAATCTTGGGTTAGTCACCCCATGGTTTTTCCCTTAACTGGGTTTTCCACATTAAAATCTTGGTGTCATATGTGTTAATACATCTCTGCTCTTGAATTATTGCACTATGCTTCCATGATTAATTTATTATTATGCTATTGAATTACAAGAAGGATTTAAGTGTTTAAAGAATAGAAAGTTTTTGAGACAACTGATTCACCCCCCCTCTTAGTTGTATGTCCTAAATCTAACATATATATCATCTCCAGAAAACATTAGATTCCTCCACGTTGGTTAAGGAAGGTCACAAACTCCAATAAAGAGTTGTAGTGTGTGTACACTGATAGGTCAAACCTATTAGATTAGAACTCATTCACAAATGAATGGAATTGCGTGCGGATCCCCAAGGAGGGTTGGCCACGAACCAATAAACATTGAATGATGTGTTTTCTAGCATCGCAAGTTGTGAAATCCTCCACAGGCTTCTCCTTCAGTTGATTATCTGAGATTGCCAAAATGCTCTGCTCTGAGAAATAGTCGATCTTCTGATAGCGATAAATTTCTAGTTCTTGATCCAAATGCTCTGAAAATTGGATATGATGTAGATGAGCATGTCTAGATGCTAAGTCCAACTCCGCAAGGTCTAAGATGCAACTACAGTAGAATGCGTACCAAAATATTGAAACTACTTATGATTGAACTAATTGAATTGAACTAGAAAATGAAAAGAAACAAACTGAAATGCAAATGTTTTTGGTTGATGCAAGATTGCTCTTGAACCAGGGATGCTCCTATTTCAAGTATGTGCCTAATCAGTGTTGTCATTGATGTCAACATATCCTTGTTTTCATTGGTGTCAACTATATCCTACCTTGTTATTTGGTTAGAAACCTTATATGTTGAGGATATTGAGAAAATTAGCCCCTCCAGAAGAATCAGGAAGGAAATAGTGAATCACAATGAAGACAGTGAGTTGCATACTAAAGAACAATCCAGAAGACTATTCTATTTTTCTTGGAGAGTGAAGATCTTGGTCTACCGTTTGGAAGTTATTTAGAGGCATGTATGAAGATGCTAAATCCTGAGTTTGAGTCTCTGGTATGAAGAATTGAGTGAGTTACATTCACCAGAGTAAAACCTACTTTTTCTGTTTATTCACTAGTGATAGGGAGAAAGAATTTTGCTCCGCATTCTTTCGCATTGAAGTATTTTGCTCTGTGGTTCTAGGGGGAAGTTTGGGATGATGATAAGTACCTACAACTACAATGGTTTGTGATTTGGTGGTCCACAAGCTATCTTTCTTTTATGACGTTTGAAGACAGTGAAGTTCATGTGCTCTAGTGTGAAGAACCTCATGGATAAAGTGGTTAGATTTTGTGTAGTTGCTCCTGGTGATTATAACGTGCTTGTGGAGGCCTCCTAGTTCCTACCTTTGCATTGGTCTACGTTAAGGAATTGAGATCATGTTTGAAGATTACTCCCAGATAACGTAGCATGTAACCAGTCTTAGCCGACTTGGTTAATCCTAGTGATTGCGAAGATGTATTGAAGATTGTAGAAGCATGTAGTGGTGTGGAAGATTCTATTTGAGTCCCAACTAAGCCATGAAGTGATTTGCCTACATATTTACTACATTTCCTTAGCTAATTTTGTATTAGGTCCAGACCTATTTTATGTATGTTTGTAATGTTGACCTTGGAGATTGTTCCAATGGTTGATGATTGTAATGCCGACCTTGATGATCATTCCAAGGTTAATGTAGTGTATAAATACCTACAATTGAGTCGAGGAAAAAGTGTCCTTATGTGAAAATGTGAAGATAAGTAAGGAAGAGAAAAGACAGAGTAGAGTAGAAGAGTATTGTGCTTCAATGGAACTAAATTCAGGCATGGAGTAGATGCTAACATCTCAATTCAAAGCCCTTGGTAGTGAGCCACCTCTTGGCAGTGAGCTACCCCTTGGAAGTGAGCCACCCCTTGGCAGTGAGACTTTTCTGCAGTGAGCCCTATTGGCAGTGAGCCTCTAATTTTTGCTATTGTGCTTTAGATATATATCTTGTGGGTTTACCCCCACCATGGTTTTTCCCTTTACAGGGTTTTCCACATAAAAATTTGGTGTTTCTTGTGTATGATCTTGAAATTGTATTTGTGTTTCTAAGTTTATGCTTTCGTGACTTAATCATAAACAGTGGACAAGTGTTTAATGTTTTAAAGTGTAGAAGTAGTTAAGATTTTGGGACAACTGATTCATCCCCCCTCAGTTGTCCAGTGCATTTCAACAATTGTAATAAGAGCCAAGTCGTCTTGTAAAGATTCTAACAACTCGAGGGAGATCCCAAATGGAGCTAAAAGATGAACAAATACATTTTGATTTTGATGCGCTTGAATGTTCACTAAAAGATGATAAAGTTGGATTGTCTAAGGAAGCATTTTATGATGATGATGATGATGACCTCCTCTCCAAAATAGAGAGCATCAACAATGTAAGGTGTCTTGATTCAGAGGTAAGCACCAACAATGATGCTATGTTTCAAGCTGAGAACTATTGGATTATTGATAGTAGTTGTTCAAATCACATGACCAGTGACAAGAGCAAGTTTGTAAGTTTGGAGATATATGATTGAGGGCTAGTTATATTTGGAGATGACTGCAGTACTAAAATATGTGGAAAAGGATCGATCAATCTTGACAACAGACAAATCACTGATGATGTTTTTTATGTTGAGAATCTAAAGAAAATTCTCTTAAGTGTTGGACAGTTATGCAAAAATGGTTTTAGTCTTGTATTTGAGAATGACACTTTTGTAATCAAAGAGAAATCTGGAACTACAATGGCCATTGGAAAAAGGATAGAAAAGAATCTTTATCATCTCAAAAAAAGTGACATTCTTGGGATCACAACTTAGACCAATGAAATCTATCTTTGGCATAGAAGACTGTGTCATATCAATCTTGACGATCTAACAAAGACAAACTTAGTCCAAATTGTAAAAGATTTGCTAGAAATTGATTACTCAAATAACATCATCTATAGGAAATGGCAAGATAAAAAGCAGTCAATAATAATACTACAGGGCAAAGAAAAATCTTCCACTGAATGACTAGAATTAATCCATACAAGCCTTTGTGGTCCTACAAGAATATGAAGCTTCCATGATGATAGGTACTTTACATTTTTTATTGATGTTTATTCTAGAATGACGTGGGTTAGCTTCTTCAAAGAAAAAATAGAAGCTCTAGATGGACTCAAAGCTTTTAAAGCAATGGTTGAAATGAGCTAAATATGAAAATCAAGTGTTTAAGGACTAGTAAAGAAGAAGAGTTTACCTCCAACAATTTCAATATGTTTTGTGAGACTCATGGGATAGAAAAACAACTCTTTGCAAAGAATAAGATAATGGAAGAAACAAGTAGGACCATTTAGGAAAATGCAAAATCAATAATGGAAGAAACAAATTTGTCAGAGGCATTCTGGAAGGAGGTAATTCAAACTACTGTCTACACACTAAACAGAGTTTAGGCAAAAGCCAAAAATGAAAAGACTCCCTTTGAATTATAGCATGGAACAATACCCATTGTAAAATACTTCAAAATCTTTTGAAGCAAATGCCTTATCAAAATGGCAAATGCTAAGTATGATGAAGGCATTTTTCTTGGATATTCATCTTGGAACAAATCCTACCACTGCTACAACAATAGATTGGGAAAGATTATTGAAAGTACAAATGTCAAGGTTAATGAGAACATTCAAGGGTATTCTGACTTAATCAATGAGGAACAATAGAATGAAGCACTAGAAGGTTCCCAGATCATCGGTGATAAAATATAATGTGATGCAAAAAGGACACAGAGGTACTATGAATCAAATGAATCAATGCTTGATTGCCAGTGTTGAATCTAAAGTAGCTGATACTGACAATAAAGGACACCAAATTGCTCTAGAAGACATTAAGAAATCTGAGGAAGAAAACATGGACTCAAAAGAAAATATGGCAGAAGTAAATTGTGGCATCCAAGAGCTAAGTAAGGAAATCAAGGAACTCCAACAAAGTCTTAAAAAGAAAAGTGAAGAATTGAGTCTGGCAATTGAAGACAAAACAAGAATGGACGATCATCATGTTGAAATTAAGGAACACTGAGAGGGGGGGTGAATCAGTGTTCTACAAAACTTAATATTATGTCTCTATTAATTTATCACATACATCCAAAAGAAAGAAGCATGAACATAAGAGCAGAAATAATAAGATCATAACATATGAACACCAAGATTTTTACGTGGAAACCCAATTAAGGGAAAAACCATGGTGGGGGTTAACCCACAAGAAGTTATACTCTATTAAAAGTATTATAAATGGGAAGGCACATGCCTTTAGGCACACTGCCTAGAGCTCACTGCTCAAAGGAGGCTCACTACCTAAAAAATTGATTACAAGAGTTCACTAAAATGTTTGAACTGAAGAATAGCATCTAAATATGCAAAATAACAATTCCGGTTAGGCTCAGTACACTGACTTTACACACTTCATCTTTCTCTACCTTGCTTTACTGTTATGCCATGATCCAGAGCTTAGATCTCCTTGCTTCGCACTTGATACTGCTATACTTCGCACTTATCCCTTCATATTCACACTCCCACTTCATAAAATGCTTGAATCCATCAATCATATATATTCGCTACATGAAATTACATCAACTACAGTCGGCCTTAAGAAAACTTGGAAACTATTTCAAGAACACTGTTCTGTCAGTTGAATCCATGCACAAACATCAATGTGGACCAAGACTTATGTATCCAAGTTACCTTACATGTCGTCCAAAACCACTAGATCTCATAACTTACTCGACCAACCACTTCTCTTCATCTGCATAATAATCAAACACCTAGTCGGCTTGTTCTTCACCAGACTGAACTGTCTAACCAAAATCTGATACTTAGATGCTTGTAACTTACAATCCCTTAATCACTGAAGGATAAAATAGTGGATTTAGGTAGCTCTAACATCCCCTAACATTCCCTTGGATCCGCAACTTAATATGATTACCTATGGAGAAATGCAGACCAAAATATTGAACCCTGTCATGTGCCATGTTCTTGTCTATTCGAACATAGACAAATCTACAAACTGACTTCCAGTATGAACAAATGATACAATCTAGATGTGTAAGATGGATTTAGTTGCCATCAATGACAACATCTGACATGCCTAGCAGTGTCTCTTGCCAACAATCTCCTTCTTTGGCATTGATGGCAACACTTCGTGAAAAATGACTAAGTGTTAGAACAACTCCCCCTTACTATGTGTACTTGTGATTTCCAATGCTCTCTCTTTGATGAGTTCCTCATTTTTCACTACTTTTCCTCTCCCCCTTTGACATCAATGGCAAAGGATGGGATCTGCATATCAAAATTCATGCAAAAATTTTATGTACATGGGTCAAAACTCTAAGTATATACTTTTGCATATGAACACACAGTCCTTAAGCTTTGTTCATCAGCAAAAAGATATCACCAAAAATGTTTTTAGATCATGACAATTCACTATCCCAATTCTTCTTTATGCTGCCTAAAATGGATATATGCCCACTGAACAAAAATGCCTATGATTATGCCTTTTGAAGATTAGTAGGATCACTAGTAGCAGCAGCAACTTGGGATTCTGCCAATAGATCATACATAGTTTCTAACTTGGGGGAAATTAGTCCCCGGAGCTCATCCAATCTACCCAAAATTGTGACCTTTTCCTTCTCCAAATTACTCAATTCATTTCACAAACTCACTACTTGGTATTCTTTGGTTGCTAGACTTAGTTAAAGGACTATAGGACTGAGAAATGTTAGACAGTTTGAGCTCTAAGTCCTTAATCTTCTTCTCAATATCTCCAACAGATTTAGACTAATTTAGACAAAGCTTACAAGTCTCTGTACCTTCAGAGAGAGCATTTTGAATACTCTTTACACTAGTGTCAAGCATTGATCTATCATAACTAATTATTTTCCTTATTTCAACACATCTTCTCATTGTATTCATTTCTGACTTTAACTTCTGTTGACTTCTCAAAAGTTTCAAAATGAGTAATTACAGAGTTTATCAGACTCTTTAACTAACTAGAGGAGGATGCTGATGAGTCATTCTAAAATGTAGGCATGATTTTCTCCAAAATCCTAGATGCAAGACCAAGCAATTCACTATCTTCTATATGGGATTTCAGGATTTCCTCTCTAGCCTTACCTTGTGCAATTGAGACCAACTTCATCTTCTGTACCAGTGACAGAGTATCAAAATTGATTGGTCCTTGTATTATATATTGATCTTTTGCAACTTGTTTATCTCTCTCCAAAATTTCTTTCACTGCTTTTGCAATGTCTCTTGCCCAATATGAAATTTCAAATTTATGCTCTTTAGGGCCTCCGTCTTCTCCCTTTTCGGAGTCAACCACATTGTCTTGCTCAGCATTTTCATTATTTTTCTCTACTTCTGTCTTCTTTGCATCATCATCAGAGGCATCCTTGTTCTTATCTATATTAGAAATATCTTCTGCATTCTCTTCCAGAGGATTTTGTGTATCCTCAGCAGCAACATTATCATTATTTTTATCAAATTCCTCAACATCCAGAATGGAGGAATCAATTTCATTATTAGTTTCTTCTTCAACAGTGGGAAGATTATGCCTTTTCAATGCATTCAGAAGAATCTCCTGAGTATCTTAAACTATCTTATCAATCTCTCCCAGCATGAGCATATTCATTTTGATCTTACTCCTGAAGTCCTCTTTCACTTCTTTGAATATTAGGTTATTTTGATCTAGAGTAATTTGAGGACACAATTTTATCAACACATGCTCCCGGAGCTCAAAATCTTTAGCTTTTGCATTCTCTTTTCTTATTCCTAGAATATTTACAAGGCTTTCTAGAATTTCAGAAGTTATTTCAAATAGAGTCTTATTATAGATATTCAAGTATTTGACTATTGCTTCCTCCAAAACTCTCTTATCAACATCACTTTAATGATCATTAAATTTAGTCATTGGCTTCAAGTTTCCATCTACAGTGACTGACTTAATGATGTCATCCACAGAAAGAGTAGGTTTCTCAACATAAGCCTCTGTCTTATGCCTTTTACTTGACTTTTTGCTTCTGGAGGGCTTCTCCTTAGACAGTTTAGCAGCTTTGGTGCCTGAGGTCTTCAACTCCATAACCTCATCATCTAATTTAGTTTCTTCTTCATCCACTTTCTCCACACTGACATATGTTCTTTTGCCTTTTACCTTTGTCCTTTTTCCTTCCTTACTAGTAGGTTTTTCTTTGGATTTTTTTGCAACAGGTGATGTACCGAAGCTTGAACTAGAACTCCTAGTAGTTCTTGACTTAGAAAGAGATTCTACCAAAACATTTCCCTATTCCCTATCCTACTTGTCCTTCTCAGCTTTCTCTATCCTTTCCTTGAATTGCCTCATAGCTTCCTTAGTAAGGCCTAGATTCTTAGGCAACTGCTCAACTTCTTTCCTCATAGTCCTTTTGATTTCAGAAGCCTTGAATTCAAGATGCAATTTTAGTGAAATCTCTTCATATGTTCCAAATCTCTCCTCAGTTGGATCCCTAGGCTGGCTCAACAGATGTTGTGCATATAGCTCCAATACACATCCATCCACTTCATACCCCATGGGCATCATCCACACAACTCTAGGTTCCACTACTTCTATTTTGTACTGATCAATAGTAACCATAAAATAAATGGTGTCCTTGTTTTTTGCAACCATAGCCCTAGGTATTCTATCCCTAGTCTGCATTATACTCTAGAAGTTTTTGAAGAATCCCCAAAGTGCAATCTTTTGTGCATCATAACTACCCAGACAACTCAAATGACTCCTAATTTGGACTGCTACCGGTTTGTCATTTGACCAATATATATTCTTATTCCCAGGGAGCTCACTCAAGAAATAAAAGAAAAGACATATAATTAGCGTAGCATATTTGAACGAGTACTTCTTGTCTTTCTTTATCTTGCTTAGATTCTCCATAAGCTGGTTCAACAATAGTTCACATAGATCATAGTCTGCATTTTCTTTAACCATTTGATATGCAGTATAGATGGCTGTTCCAAACACTAAATTTTCTTTGCTAGAGAAATATATCTTGTACCCTATTACCATCGATGCGAATCTGACCCCATGATCCTCTATATCATTTATAGTCATAGCTCTCTTATCAAATTTTGATCCGGTTGCCTCTATGACTTCTTGATTCTTCAGAACCTTCAACTGAGGCAGAGTACCAGTTGAATTCAATCCTGTAACTACCCACAGATGATTCAACCATAAAAATTCATCATGGATATGGTTCAAGACATACCAGACCCATTCATCCTCTGCAAAACTTAGAAACTCAACAAATTGTATGAACATCTTGTCTTTCAGGACTTTGTATTTTGGTTTGAGCTTAAAATATTCATCTTTTAAATGATTCATGAAAAGATTAGCAAATCTTCAGTTGCCATGCTCCTCTAGAGGTGCGTGAATGTAAGCCCTAATGTCTTCTGTGTGAAGAACTCCATATGGAACCCCAAAAAATGCTCCCATCAGATCAACTTCTGTGGACTTGAAGGGGTGCTTTTTAAACTTTGGCCTAGGTTGCTCAGTGATGTTCACAACAAGAGGTGTAGCCATTTCAAAAGATTACAAGTTCAAAGCTTCGCAGAGAAATACCTTTTTCTTCACGGAATTAGGGTTAGCTGTCGAATTTGTTCTTTGCACTTCAAATCTCTGAAATTTCATCTCAAGCGCTCTTCTCCTTGTTCTCTTCGAATGCAAAGTGATTCAAGTGTTTGAATGAATAACTTTTTTATCCTCTACAAAACCTAATTCTTCATTGTAATAAATGATTTACCCTAATACATCCGGTTACACTATTTTTGCATACAGTTAATCTTCAATTGCTCCGCAATTAATCGCATTGGCTTCTTTTCTTCCAAAATTTGCTTTAATAGATCTATAATAGGCTTCTTTATCTTTATTCATTGTACCAAATTCAGGCACCCACTTACAGGGGAAATAGATTTTCAATGCAGCTCCCCCTGAGCTAGAGCTCCTATTTTAATTCCCGAAGGAATTATCAGCACCAGATTCCAGTGCGAACCCATCACTGTCATTCATTACACTTTTCTTCACCCATGTTTTGTTCATTTCATTCTGGATCTCATTCACATCTACTTTGCCCTTGCCTTTGTCCAACTTTTGCTCTATTTTTCCTTTACCTTCCTATGAGCTCTCCTTTTTGCTTCTGCAGAATTTAGCAATATGTTTGGATTTGTTGCAGTTAAACACACAATCTTATTTTTTTGACAATTACATGTTGGAGTAGGTTTAGATATGCATTGCATTGTAATATGCCCAAACTTATTGCAAGTAAAACATCTTCCATTGAACACTTGTTTGTTCTTAGGAGGATTCCTTGATACACTTCTACATTCCTCAACCATATGACCTATCTTTTTGTAATTAAAGCATTGACCGAAGAAATATGATGTATTTTGATTCACTTTACTTCTACATTGATTAGCCCCATGGCCATACTTATTACATTTGAAACAATTGCCATTGAAAGATGGATACCTTTGAGAATTAGGTTGTCTTACCAAAGGTCTTCTAAGATTCCTTCTTTCATTTCTTGCTTTAGGATTTCTTTGACCAGATCTAGAGCTTTCACCTTTCTCAAATCCCAGACCATGCTTATCATTTTCCTTCTTCTAACTCTCAAGTAGCAGGTCAAGTTTGGCTAAGCTTATCTTGAAATTTTCTTTGTACTCATTTGCAACTTCTAGGTCATGTTTGAGAATGACAATTTGTCTTTCAAGTTGATCCTCATTATCCCTAGTTTCTTGTAGATTAGATTCTAGATGACCAATTATTCTATCCAATCTGCAGCACTCTTTTGTTCTTTCTTTTAGAGATTGATTCAGTTTTTCCTCAGTCTTCTTCCTTTCTTTAATTTCCTTGGTTAGCCTCATCACCCCAGATTCCATCTCATGTTTTAGGACAACAACTTCTTTTTCTAACTTCTCACATTTCTTTGTCTTCTCCTTCAAGGCCTCATCCATGTCATTGTCTTCATTCTAATTTACTAGCTGATGAAGTAGCTCCTTCCTCTTTTCATTAGATTTTCTCAGTCATCCTTTTAAGGTCTCAATGAAATCTTTAGCATCTTTAAGGTTCTCTTGCAGATCTTTGATTTCTTCTCTGGATAGGTCAAGATCATCTAAGGCTACTTGAATTTGTTGATTGATACCATCAGAGTGCTTGAATGAATCCATTGAAAACACCTTCCTAGATCTTCCTCAAGCTATTAAACTTCTTCTAAAGAACCTTGCTCTGATACCAGTTGTTGAAATTAAGGAACACTGAGAGGGGGGTGAATTAGTGTTCTACAAAACTTAATATTATGTCTCTTTATTAATTTACCACATACATCCAAAAGAAAGAATCATGAACATAAGAGAAGAAACAATAAGATCATAACACATGAACACCAAGATTTTTATGTGGAAACCTGGTTAAGGGAAAAAACATGGTGGGGGTTAACCCACAAGAATTTATACTCTATTAAAAGTATTATAAATGGGAAGGCACATGCCTTTGGGCACACTGCCTAGAGCTCACTACTCAAAGGAGATTCACTACCTACAAAATTGATTACAAGAGTTCACTGAAATGTTTGAACTGAAGAATAGCATCTAACTATGCAAAATAATAGTTCCAATTAAGCTCAGTACACTGACTTTACACACTTCATCTTTCTTTGCCCTACTTTACTATTCTGCCATGATGCAGAGCTTAGATCTCCTTGCTTCACACTTGATACTACTATACTTTGCACTTATCCCTTCATATTCACACTCTCACTTCACAAAATGCTTGAATCCATCGATCATATATATCCGCTACATGAAATTACATCAACTGCAGTCGGCCTTAAAAAAACTTGGAAACTATTTCAAGAACATTGTTCATCATCTGAATCCATGCACAAACAATGATGTGGACCAAGAATTATGTATCCAAGTTACCTCACATGTTGGCCAAAACTACTGGATCTTAGAACTTACCCAACCAACCACTTCTCTTCATCCACACAAGAATCAAACACCTAGTCAGCCTGTTCTTCACTGGACTGAACTGTCTAACCAAAAGTTGATACT
This sequence comes from Cunninghamia lanceolata, assembly GCA_027924645.1. Lineage (NCBI taxonomy): Eukaryota > Viridiplantae > Streptophyta > Pinopsida > Cupressales > Cupressaceae > Cunninghamia > Cunninghamia lanceolata. The sequence continues at coordinate 2,317,999 of BSBN01000197.1, forward strand.
CATATGCTTGTAACTTACAATCCCTTGATCACTAGAGGATAAAATATTAGATTTAGGTAGCTTTGGCATCCCCTAACATTCCCTCAGATCTGTAGCTCAATATGATTACCTGTGGAGAAATGCAGATCAAAATGTTGAACCCTCTCATATACCATGTTCATGTCTATTTAGACTTCGACAAATCTGCAATTTGACTTCCAGTATGAATAGATGGCACAATATAGATGTGTAAGATGGATTTATTTTCCATCAATGACAACATATGACATGCCTAGCAGTGTCTCTTGCCAACACATCTAAGCAAAGCTGTAAAAGATAAGTCAAAAGAATGTGAGAAATTGGCAAAAGAAATTATGCTTTTGAAGTAGGATCTAGAGGCAACTAATAGCCATAAAGAAAATCTCAAAATAAGCTCTAATGAATTGATTGCTAGCCAAAAGAATCCATATGACAAGCAAGGTTTGAAATTTGAAAAGAGAGAAAGTTTGTTTCCAGGACAAGTCATATCTGAGAAAGGAAGAGGCATAAACTATCTAGTAAGAAATCAAAAAAGTAGACCTAGTAGACCTCCAACCAAACAACCAAATACTCAAAGGTATCCATCTTTCAATGGTTATTGTTTTAAATGTAATAAGTATGGTTAGAAGGCTACTCAGTGTAGGAGTAGAATGAATTAGAATGTTCCATCCTTCTCTAGTCAATGTTTCAATTGCAAGAAAATTGGTCATAAAGCAAATGAGTGCAGAAATGTGTCAAATCAAATCAATCCAAAGAATTTTCAATATTTCAATGGAAAGTGCTTTGCATGCAATAGATTTGGGCATAGGCTAATCAATGCAGAGCAAGGCCAAACTCAAACACCGGAAGAAATCAAGGTCAGAGAGATATTATTTGTCTAACTTGCAACAAGCCTGGACACTCTGCTATATTTTACAGAAGCAGAAATGCAAAGAGAGAATATCCCACAATGAAGAGGAAAATAAAGCAGAAAGATGACAAAGGAAAGATCAAGGTTGATCTAGTAGAAACCAAGAATGAGATGAGCAAGATCTGGATAAAAAAGGATGTCAATGAGATCAATAATGGATCCACACCAGCATCTAGTGCAGATACTTCCTATAGGAATTAAATTGTGAGCTATGGCTTAGGGGTAGCTGTGTTGAAAATCAAAAACACCTCAGCTAGATAGTTAGTATAGGAATTCGGAATGAAGAGGTGTTGTGAAATCAAATATGAAGAAGCTCATGGAAGAAAATATGGAAGAAAAAGGTCCAGATCAATAATGAACAAATGCTAATTGTTGCAGTCTTTGTTGATGACATTATCTTTGGAGGCAATGAAGAATCTAAAGAGTCACATGTGATGGTAGCCAGGAGAATATTGAGATACTTGAAAGACACAATGGATTATGGAAGTAAGAAACAAATCTCAATATCTCTGTCTACTGCTAAAGAAAAATACATTACAACAGCTTGTAGTTGCACTCAAGTGTTATGGATGAAGCAGACATTGAAGGACATCTGAGTTGTATATGAATATCCAATTGCAATATTTTGTGATAATACAAGTGCCATAAACATATCAAAGAATCCATTAATGCATTTAAATACAAAGCACATATCCATTAGATATCACTCTTTGAGAGAAAAGGTGACAGAGAATGAAGTCAAGTTGGAGTATGTATCTACAAAAGATCAGATTGCAGACATTTTCACTAAGCCTATGCCTAAGGATACTTTTGAGTATCTCAAAGAAAAGTTAGGGGTTATCACCCCTCCTTCTCTAAACTCAGATGCATAGAAGAGCATTAGTCCAGAGGTACCTAAAAAGAAAAATCAATCTCTAGATCTAGATTGATGCTTGGGCTACTTCTCAGGGGGAAGAGAGTTTAGAAGAGAGATTGTATCAGAGCAGCAGAATGCAAGTATGTTCCATTTGCCATTGATGTCAAAGGGCGAGAGAAATTATGTGAAAAACTCAAAGAGAAAGAGTGCATATGTGTAAAGAGATAGGGGGAGAATCTTGTCTTGATGGTTGTTGCAGTTTTTCACATCATATGTTGCCATCAATGACAAAGGGGGAGATTGTTGCAAGTATGTGCCTAATCGGTGTTGTCATTGATGTCAACATATCCTTGTTGTCATTCGTGTCAACTATATCCTATCTTTTTATTTGGTTAGAATCCTTATATGTTGAGGATATTGAGAAAATTAGCCCCTCCGGAAGAATTAGGAAGGAAACAATGAATCACAATGAGACAGTGAGTTGCATACTGAAGAATAGTCCAAAAGACTGCTCCACATTTCTTGGACAGTGAAGATCTTGGTCTATGGATTGGAAGTTATTTAGTGGCATTTCTAAAGATGCTAAATCCTGAGTTTGAGTCTCTGGTATGAAGAATTGAGTGAGTTACATTCACCAGAGTAAAACCTTCTTTTTCTATTTATTCACTGGTGACAAGGAGAAAGTATTTTCCTCCACATTCTTCTGCATTGAAGTATCTTGCTCTGTAGTTCTAGAGGGAAGTCTGGGATGATGATAAGTGCCTACAACTTGAATGGTTTGTGGTTTGGTGGTCTGCAAGCTATCTTTCTTTTATGACAGTTGAATATAGTGAAGTTCATGTGCTTCAGTGTGAAGAATCTCATGGATAAAGCAGTTAGAATTTGTGTAGTTGCTCCTAGTGATTACAACATGCTTGTGGAGGCCTCTTGATCATGTTCCTACCTTTGCATTGGTCTGCATTAAGGAACTGAGATCGTGTTCGAAGATTACTCCTAGATAACATAGCATGTAACTAGTCTTAGCCAACTTGGTTAATCCTAGTGATTGCAGAGATGTATTGAAGATTGTAGAAGCATGTAGTGGTATGGAAGATCATTTTTGAGTCCTAGCTAAGGCATGAAGTGATCCACATACATCTTTACTACATTTCCTTAGCTAATTTTGTATTAGGTCCATACCTATTTTATGTATGTTTGTAATGCCGACCTTGGAGATTGTTCCAACGATTGATGATTGTAATGCTGACCTTGATGATCATTCCAAGGTTGATGTAGTGTATAAATACCTGCAATTGAGTCAAGGAAAAAGTGTCCTTATGTGAAAATGCAAAGATAAGTAAGGAAGAGAAAAGGCAGAGCAGAGCAGAAGAGTATTGTGCTTGAATGGAACTAAATTCAGGCATGGTGTAGATGCTAACATCTCAGTTCAAAACCCCTTAGCAGTGAGCCACCCCTTGGCAGTGAGCCACCCTTTGGCAGTGAGCCTTTTCTAGGCAATGAGCCCTATTGGTTGTGAGCCTCTAATTTTTGATATTGTGCTTTACATATATATCTTTTGGGTTTACCCCCACCGTGGTTTTTCCCTTAACAAGGTTTTCCACGTAAAAATCTGGTGTCTCTTGTGTACGATCTTGCAATTGTATTTGTGTTTATGAGTTTATGCTTTCATGACTTAACCATAAATAGTGGACAAGTGTTTAATGTTTTAAACTGTAGAAGCAATTAAGATTTTGGGACAACTGATTCACCCCCCCTCTTAGTTATCTGGTGTATTTCAACATCTCCTGCATCATACATCCGAGGTTATTGAAAAAGTGAGTCCCTCACTTTGTTGGGGCTAGAGGAAAACCAAGGTGGTCCACCTCAGCCTGAGAAATCCAAGATGAGTATTTTTCCAATCTGCCTTTCCACTTCACAAGGTATTCTTTGTACTGTCTTCCTCTAGTGTTGCGTCCAACTTTGCTATCCAAAATGTCTTCAATTTGATCCGGTGCTTGTTGTGGTAACTGCTTCTTCAAGTATTCTTCCATGTTGTCACTGAACTCTACTTCATGATACTGATATAGGTCTGTAATGTTGAAAATAGGTGATATGTCCAAGGTCTCTGGTAACTCCACTTTGTATGCATTTCTTGAATCAAACTTTCTGAGTATCCTACAAGGTCCAAACTTCTTCATTTTCAACTTGTTATGTGTTCCAACAGGAAATCTTTCTTTTCTCAGATATACCATCACTTCATCTCCAACTACAAACTCTTTGTGTCTCTTCTTCTCATCTGCATGTTCTTTATACTTACTATTCATCTCTACCAAGTGTTGCTTCACTTGATTATGCACTATGTTCATATGATCTACAAATTATTCTACTTCTGCACTTCTCATTTCTTCCATACTGATATCTCTCAACTCTGCTACTCCTCTAGGGTGTACTCCGATAACAATCACAAATGGTGTTCTTCCTGTACTCCTATTCACTGAATTGTTGTATGTAAACTCTACTTGTGAAAGAATCAAATCCCAACTTCTTGCCTTCTCTTCCACCAAACATCTCAACAAGTTTCCCAAACTCCTATTCACTACCTTTGTCTATCCATCAGTTTGTGGATGAAATGCTGAATTGAATTTCAAATATGTCTTCATCTTCTTCCAAAGTGTCTTCCAAAATTAACCAAGAAACTTTGTATCTCTATCTAAAACTATGCTCATAGGTAATCCATGCAATCTCACAATCTCCTTGAAAAATAGGTCAGCTACATGAACTACATCAGTTGTCTTCTTATAGGGTATGAAATGTGCCACCTTTGAAAATTTGTCCACCACTATCTGTGTCTTAAGCAATGTCATTACAAAATCCATACTTATGTCTTCCCAAGGTCTCTCTGGTACTGTCAGAGGTGTATACAATCCAGTGTTTTGACTACTCCCTTTTGCAACTTGACAAATCCTACAACTCTGAACAAATTTTCTAACATCCTTATGTATCTGAGGCCAAAAGTAATTTTCACTCACCAAAGCTACTATCTTGTCAATCCTAAAATGTCCTACTAATCCACCATTGTGTTTCTCCTTGATCATAATGTCTCCAATTGAACTCCTAGGTATGCATAACTGATTTCCCTTGAACAACATATCCTCCTAAATGAAATAGTCCAACCACTTACTTCTATCTGTCATAATAGGTTCCTGACATGCTTTCCAAGGTTCTACAAAATCAAGATCTTTGGTATACATGTTCTTCAATTCATCAAATCCTAACACTTCAATTCTCATCTCTGTCAACAAATTTCTTCTCCTACTTAAAGCATCAACAACTTTATTTGACTTTCCACTCCTATGCTTCAATACAAAAGTATAACTCTGCATGAACTCTACCCACCTCATATGTCTCTGATTTAGCTTACCTTGATTGTTCAAATATTGCAAGGCTTGATGATCTGTATACAACACAAACTCCTTAGGCAACAAGTAATGTCTCCACTTCTTCAAAGCTTGAATTTTGGCATAGAACTCTTGATCATAAACTGAATATCTTCTCCTTGCATCATTCAAATTCTCACTGAAATATACTATAGGTCTACCTTCTTGACTTAACACCACTCCAATTGCATTTCCATTTGCATCACAATCTACTTGAAATACCTTATTTAAATCTGGTAATGCCAAAACAGGTTGCTCTGTCACTTTCTTCTTCAACAATTCAAAATTTTTGTCTACTCTTGATGTCCACTTGAAGTCTATTCTGTCACCTCTCATTGTCTCTGTCATAGGGTTACAAACTGAACTAAAATTTTTTATGAACTTCCAGTAGAAACTAGCCAATCCATGAAATGATCTGACTTCGCCAATGCTCTCCAGTGTAGGCCATTCAACAATTGCTCTCACTTTTTTAGGATCCATCTTCAATCCTTCCATAGAAATTACAAATCCCAAGTATACTAGTTCTTCCTTCATGAAACTATATTTCTTGATATTTATCAACAATTTCTCTTCTCGTAGTCTCTGCAATACTTGTCTCAGGTGCTGCAAATGTTATTCTTTTGTCTTACTGAAAATCAGAATATCATCCAAATATACAATAACAAACTTACCCAAGAATTTATTCAAGACTTCATTCATCAACCTCATGAAAGTACTAGGTGCATTTGTCAATCCAAAAGGCATCTCTAACCACTCATACAATCCTTCATTTGTCTTAAAAGTAGTCTTTCATTCATCTCCTTCTCTGATTCTGATCTGATGGCATCCACTCTTCAAATCTATCTTTTTGAAATACTTTGCTCCACTCAAACAATCCGTGATATTATCCATCCTAGGTAAAGGGAATCTATACTTAACTGTGATCTTGTTGATTGCTCTAGTGTCTATACACATTCTCTATTCTCCATCTTTCTTAGGTGCTAACAATGCAGGCACTACACAAGGACTCAAACTTTCTCTAACCAAACCTTTCCTCAACAATTCTTGTATTTGTCTATCCAGTTCTTCATTCTCTGCTGGTGTCCTTCTGTGTATTGCTTTATTAGGCAAACTAGCTCCAGGTATAAGATCCATGTGATGATTAATACTCCTGATTGGTGGTAACCCTTTAGGTACATTGTCTGATATGATGTCTTCATACTATGTCAGCAACTTAGTTATCTCCTCTAGTTTAGTCTCCTTCAATATTTTAGGCTTCTTAGGGATCAAAGAATAACACATATTCTCATGTCTCAAACCATCCAGAATTTCCCTTCCATCTACCAAATAGATTCTAGCATTCCCACATACTTCACTTTTAGGATCATCTTCCAAAGGAATCAAAGTAATTATCTTTCCATTTGATGTTATAGTCTATGTATTCTTTCTCCCATCATATATAGCTTTCCTATCATACTACCAAGGTCTACTCAACAAGATATGACAAACATCCATAGGCATAATATCACACAATATCTCATCATGATAAGATCCAATTTGAAATTTCACCAAACATTGTTCACTCACCGGTACCTTATGATCATCCTGAATCCATGCTATCTGATAGGGCTTAGGGTGTTTCAATCTTTCCAACTTCAACTTAGTCACCATCTCTTCTAAAACTAGCTTATTAGAACTACCACTATCAATTACACCTTTACAACATTTACCTCCTGATTTGCATTTGGTTCTAAACAAACTCTTCCTCTAGTGGTTCTTCATTTATCTCTATTTGAAAGAGTGTTCTCCTCATCACAAGTGATTCTCCTTTCTTAAGTTTACCAACTAAATAGGTTACATCTAGTTCAATAGGTTCTTCTTCCACATAAGCTACCCTTCCACTGTTCTCTGTTCTTTTGCTTGTAATCACTTGATTACATTCAAATGGTCTATGTCCTTCATCTCCACACTTAAAAAAGGTTCCTCTAAATGTTCTCCTATCAGATCCTCTTCCTTCTCTTCTATTTCCCTCATTCCGGTATGCATTAGGATTTCCTCTGCGGTAGAATGTTCCATCATCTCTTCGGTATGCACTGCTATCTCTATCTTCTTTCTTGAATGTGTTCTCTTGTCTGTTTTGCTCCATATATGACCTCTCTCCTCCAGAAAATGTTCTACCTCTCTGAAATTTACCTCCTCTACCTCTCTATTTTTGTTCACGCCTCTTATTCATCTTCTCTTCAACTTTCAAGGCAAACTGATATGCTTCTTGCAGTGCTATCATCCTTACCAAATTTAGTTCTTCTTGAATATTCAATCTCAATCCATTGATGTATCTAGCCACTTTCTCCTTGATTTCTTCACTATGTCATATCCTTATGATCATCTTATGAAATTCTTCAGTATATTCCTTCACAGATTTCTCCTTTTGTCTCAGGTTTTGCAATCTCTTCAACAACTCCAACTCATAGTCAGTAGGTATAAACTGATTCTTTAATTTAGTCACCATCCTATCCCACTTTGTAATCTTTTCTTTTCCTCTTCTATTTCTAGCCAACTAAACTTCTTTCCACCATATAGTAACATGTCCTTTCAACTTTGTCTTTGCAAATTTTACCTTCTCTGGATCTTCAATTTCTTCATACTCAAAATATTCTTCCATGTCATTTATCCAGTCAATCAACTCTTTAGGGTTCAAATTGCTAGTGTAGTTTAGCACATCAACTCCAGGTCTCTTTCCAATCTTCAAAATAGCTCACAACATCTTGACTTGATCTGATTCTTCTTCTTCTTCTTCACCTCCTAGGGTTTCTTCAGTTTGATTCACATATTGAAATTCTTCATTATCACTCTCAATATAAATTCTAGGGCTTAGTCCTTTTCTTCTATCTTCTTCAACATACTCCAGTCTAATTCATATTATTTTCATCATCTCCATCATCTCATCCATCCTACTAGCCATTGTTCCAATAGCATGGATTCTCCTTGGCAGCATCTTTCCTAGGATCAAGTGCAAACTGCCTCAATTTCAGCGATCAGGCTATAAGATGACAACTGCCTCTCAATCGGCGATAATTTGCAACACAAGTAACCTACCTTGGATTCAGCAATCTGATCACAACAAGATCTTATAGAATTACTTCACCAACTTCACTCAATTCTCTCCCAAAGATTTAAACTTTTGCTCTAATACCACTTGGTGCAGTCACGGTTAGGAGGGTCCTTAAAGAGATCAGTCCAGACCATGCAACAAGAGTAAACACAGTGGAAACAACTCAAAGATATGAAGCAAATGTAGATTTAGTCATTCAGTATATCATAGAATTCAAATACAATTGGCCGACAACATGCGGGCTTACAATTAGGGCTCACAAGCCTGATTATAGAATATGCACAAGATAACGTTTTGAAGCTCCTTCGCAAGAATTCAAACTATGGATCTTCTAAAATCCTCTCACTATTGAGAACTACTTTCCTAAGGATCTATTACATCAATATATATTATCTTCTGAACATTAGATTCCTCCGCATCGGCCAAGGAAGGTCACAAACTCCAATGAAGAGCTGTAGCGTGTGTACATGGATACCTCGGACCTATTAGATTAGAACTCATTCATGAATAAATGGAATTGTGTGTGGATCCCCAAGGAGGTTCATCTATGAACCAATAAACATTGAATGATGTGTCTTCTAGCTACACAAGTTGTGAAATCCTCCACAGGGTTCTCCTTCAGCTGATTATCTGAGACTGCTAGAATGCTCTACTCTGAGAAATAGTTGATCTTCTGATAGTGATAACTTTTCAGTTCCTGATCCAAATGCTCTAAAAATTGGCTATGATGTAGATGAACATGTCTAGATGCTAAGTCCAGCTCTACAAGGTCTAAGATGCAACTGCGGCATAATATGGACCAAAATATTGAAACTACTTATGATTGAACTAACTAAACTAACTGGAAAATGAAAAGAAACAAACTGAAATGCAAATATTTTTTGTTGATGCAAGATTGCTCTTGAGCTAGGGATGCTCCTACATTAGTACCAAAGAGTATGATCTTGTTAAACAACTCCATACTACACAAGCCAAGATCTCTCTTTGGGACTTGATGCAAGTTTCACCTTCTCATCATAGTTCCCTTCAATAGGCATTGCAGAAGATATATATCCAATCTTCTGTGAAGCCCATAGATGTGGCTGTTATTCTTGAAGGTTTTCATTCTAACTCTCTTGATATCAATTTTCATTTCTCTCAACTCCCTTCTATTGAAGTTCAAAATCAAAATGATGCTTTTATGATTATTGTAGCTATAAACTTGACTGGGATCAAGGGAACCCTTATTGATAGTGGTTTCACTCTCAATGTCTGTAGTTTAGACCTCCTTAATTGTCTTGAAATTGGTGCTTCTTCTATTTCTCCTTCAAATCTATTCATCATAGGTTTTGATAATGTGGGTCTCCCAAATTTAGCCACTATCATATTGCCTATTATGTTAGGCCCCATTACATTTCCTACTAAATTTCATGTCATGTAGGAAAATATTTCTTATAATATTCTTCTCGGTAGACCATGGATTCATGTCATGGGCGCAGTTTTGTCTACCCTTCATTAATCTCTTAAATTTATTCATAATGGCAAATTACATAAGGTAAGTGCTGATCTAAACCCCTTTCAATACTGTCAATAGGATGATTTAGGTCATGAGAAGCCCGCTCTTTATTCTCTTCATAATTTTATACCTTCTATAACATATTATCAAACACCATCACCCTCTATTGATGATGATGTTCCTTCCTCATCTAATGCATGTCTTGGTGATGATTGGGGCTCCTTAGACTTCAACCATGTGGGTTTGCTAAACATAAGGTCGACTCTTCTCACTTAGACATTCACAAGTTCAACAAAGATCTGCATTCTAGTATTAGAATTGATTACTCTTCTCATGTCAATTTTGTTACTACTTCTCTTACAACATGTGCATACACTTCTAATTTCAACAAGGCTAGTGATGTTAATTTTCCTCCTCTTTTTGATTTGGAAACACATTACGGGCTTGGATTCAAAATTCTTTCTAAGCACGAACAAAATGGAAATGGTCTAAGGTGCATGGAACATAGAGTTAAGGTCCCTATGGAACCTACACTACACTTACATTCTACAGTTAGGTTTTTGGCCTTCTCCTTTGTCTACATCCCCTCCTCCATTGTTTGCTCGGTCTCTATGGTCTCTTCTTTTCAAAAATCAAACCTTTCCTCATACTAAAAAGGGTTGCTTCCTTCTCCTACTCCATCTCTTTTATCTAAACAAGAGCATATATTGCCAAGACTTCTTAAAGCCTACTTAATCACTCTTCCTCCTCCTACATGCAAAAGGTTTTTTTAAGAATATTCATTCAACATTTCCTTTCTATGGATATCACCAAGTGCTTGGCCATTCCATCAGTGAATGTTGCACCTTGTAGAAAAAATTCAACTCCTTGACACGGGTATTCTCACTCTTCTGGTTGATGAAGCACCTTTCTCTCCTCTCCATGACAAGTGATATTGAGGTTCACCTCTATTTGGTTCATGGTTCTTCCTCTATTTTCTCATAAGACTATTATGTTTCTACCCAATTTGTGGCACCTATAGCTTTTGTTGTTTGCTCATTGCCATTCATGGTGGTTCAATCTCACGTGCAACCATACTTCATTTTGGTAACAACACAATATCCTTTTTCATGGTTGTCCTCACTTGTACTCTAGGGGATAGTTGAAACTTGTTCAAGGGGTGTGCATTCTTCATAAGGATCTCCCCTCCTCTTTCTTCCCCTTTCTTTACCTCAAAATATTTGCATATTATACATGATAATATTTAAGGGGGTGCATATATTCTCCTCACATGTGCATCCATACATCCACCCTTATTTTCACATCCCCTGAGGTGTTGTATTTAATGCTCCCTAAGGCATTGGTTTTTGGTACACTCCCTGAGGTGTTGGTTTTTTATATGCTCCCTGAGGCATTGGTAGCATATGACCACCTAGCATAATGCAGCTTACTAGTCTATGTGCTTCATATGACTTACCCCTTTATACTCATGGTCACCAAGCATAATGCAGCTTGCTAGTCTATAGTCCATGATGGTATTGTTACTTGCATGGCCCCTAACGACAGAGCAAACTAGTGTCTAAAGTCACACACTCTCTTCTTAATCCATATTGATTTCTTCCTATCTATTTATATCTCTTCTCTCCTTGAAGCAATCGGTCAACTCATTATATTCTTCTATCTTAATTTAAGAATTCCTCTATTTGTGGTTTTCTTTACTTTTTTACATTTTTGGGGTGACACATGATATTGAGACAACCTTTTACATTGAGGTATCTCTCACTTTGCCGACTCAAAATTTTTCTTTTCTTGTAATGTGTTTTTCTCCTCTATTTATGTGTTTTTTATGTTTATATTTATATATATGTTTTTGATGTTCTAACATAGTAGTTTTGTAAGTTTATGGTCTAACACTATTATCTTGTAGGTTTTTGTTGTCTAATGTATTTGTTTTGTAGGTTCACACCCTAGGGGCTTGATTCCTTTGCTTGAAGAGATCTACATCCTCTATAGTATCCTTTTGGGTATCCTTTTCATACTTATTTAATTTTAGTACTTTCTTTCCTATACTTTGGAGTGCATATGCATGTAGTGTCCTACACCCACTAAAGTGGGGGCTAAATGTAGTATCATAAATTATGCTCACTCACAATTTCACACTGTGTTTGGAACTTTCTTTAGTGTCCACTCCCTTAGTGTGTTTTAGGATCATTTATAGCCTTGGCCTTACCCTCGACCCATGAGATATGCCTTTGTGCTACTTTGACCTTTTCTATTGATCATATCCAAAAACCATAAAAGTTCCTAAATATTGGCTCTGTCCCACGTTGACTAGACCTTTCAAGAACTAGAATTGTAAAGACTAGTGCTTAGCGTAGATGTTTATCCAGTGTACTGATGTCCTAAAAGTGTCTAATAGTCTTGCGATCATTTTAGAAGCTATATTTTTACTTGTGTTATTTGTCAAGATTTTCTTGATCCTTATCTGTGCCCAAATGACCCCTTTCCTTGATTTTTCACATGTTCCCTCTCTATTTTAGTAAGTATATTTTCCATTACAAAGAATGGATCAATTTCCTTTCATACAAAATCTTTGCCAAGATTGAGAGCCATCATTGCTGCAATTTATTTCTCACCATCATCATACTCTATCTATTGTTCACTCTCTTGCTCTATTGTATCTACTGTTTGTTGTTAATCATTGTAAATGTTAGATAATCGCATTTCATTTACATATATTATCAAATCTTTCTTGTCACTGCTCAAACAATTCTAGATGAACTTAGACTTAGAGCACAAACTTTTTATATAAATCTATAAATCTATATCTCTGGCTGTTGCTGAGGAAAAAACACCAAAAATGAGGTTTGAATGAGGTAAATCTCTATAAACCCATCCCTTCTCTTCAATATGTGCATTTACAGGTCTCATTATGAAGCTTGACGATGGGAGGAAGGGCTGAAAAGACTGGCATGAGAGCTGAGGTTTGAGTCCGTATAGTACATGTTACCTCTAAATCCGACTGGATGCTTATTCCCAGTTGTCCCTACAAGGTAGCCATCAATGATCAATAGGATTCCTGGGCTAGTGGCTAACAGTATAGGAGATAGACTCTATAGATATCTCCTCTTCTTCTTTAGGCTCTGCAGAACCAAGAGGGGTATTCCCTATTCAACATCCATGAGGTATGTTTGTGGGTTGACTGGGATGTTGATACAAAGTAGATAAATCCTCTATTATGTAGACCAAAACTGTGAGATAAGTGCAAAGGGGCTAGCTTTGGGTCTATGCTCAGTCGTAGGTAGAGGATTTTAGGTCCTAAAGCTACTTCTAAATTCCTAAAGGTTTGTATATGAAGTTTGAGTTTGATTTGTATTTGGATGCAAAACTAGGACTTTAGTTGCGACCTCAATACAAGACTGGATCGGTGCCTATCCAGGGCTTGGAGTCAATAGACATACACAAGTGAATGGCCAGCGTGAATCATACACCAAAGACTGGATATCAAGGGGATTTCTAATATCTGCCTTCCAGATACTTCCCAACAATTAGGTGCTTAATCATTCATACTTATTGGTATCCCTACTACAACACATTTTCTCAATGATTAACCTGAAACATTTAATTTGTTCCTTGAACAAAAGTAGGAGATTAAACATTCAATATAGGAAAAACTATATTCCTAAACCATAACAACCCTTAGTTATCTTGATTCAAAAGAAACTATGCCCACAGCTTGGAGACAAATGATTAAACACATGCACAGAGCATTTCTCATATAAAACAACATGAAACCAGTGAACTCATGCATGAAACATACAACATGAGACTCATAAACTTACAAGACATCAAGAACAGGGCCACCAATGAAGTTGTATTGTGTCATAGCACCAAAAATATTGTCTAGTTTTCAACGACAACAAGTAACACAGTTTGGATTTTATACCAAGACTGTGTACCTGGCAAAAATTAATTACAAGGCAAATCAAAAATCTGCCAAATTCAATGCACGAGGAATGGCGCTCAGAAATATTCAACGCTGTGGGGAGATAGAGAGGAATGAGCAGATGGAATCAGGATCCGCACTGCCGTTCAAGGACATTCATCTTCAATCAGGTTGTTGACCCGTCCATCACTGACCCATACTGCTGCAATTCTTCCTTTAACGCTTCACCTACCCACAGCCTCTCTGAAATGTAGCAACGACATACCTCTAAAAATTTCCTGCTAAAAAACGGCCGCACACACTTAGGAGAAAACCCTCGCTGTAGGTTCAAAACAAGACTGTCGATCATCCCTTCATTGCTATGATCAACGGCACCTAAAAACATTGAAAAGTCGTCAGCTAGTGAAATCATGCCACGTAGGCACCTTGTGTTTCTATCGCTGACCCTTTCTCCTTTTATCTCACCTTTATCACTCTTGTATATGCAAACCCAAATGCATATACAACATGCAAGGTGGACGTCAAATGTTATAGAACAAATTGGAATTCAGTTCGGGTCTGGCTTGTATCTCTTTCCTTTGTACATCAGCTTGTATATTTTGTTTGTATGCCGAATATACAAACGCAAACATACAAGCAGGGAATCTATTTAGAATATTCCACATACATTCTTCCCTTGTATATTGAACATGCAGAAACTTGTTTGTATAGAAATGCGGCGGGCCCCACCAAATGCATCTCTGTTGCACTGTAGCCAATGTATGCGCGCCAGCCTTTGTATATTTTTCATTGTACATTGAATCCTACACATACAAACACAGGATCTTCTCCAGAATATTCCTGTAATGTTTCTTTTCCCTTTGTAACTAACCGTTGTATGTCTAAACATACAAACCAAATATACATGCAACCCAATATGCAAGCAGCGAATATTCCTGGAATCTTCAATGTATATTCTGCCCTTGTACATCCTCCTTTTGAACTTGATATGCATTTGGAAATGCATACAATTGCAGAATATCCCTGGGAATCTTTAAAAGATTCCCTCTTGTATATACGACCCGATATGCATCTAAAATACATCTAACTCATTTTCTCGAAGGACGATGGAGATTTTGCACCTTCTAATACATATTTTTGACCTGCATGCATATACAAACCATTTTGTGCACACAAAGACACATGCAGCTTAACTGACTTTAGCATTTTTTGACTACAGAGGCCAAAAGTGTTATAATTTTTTGGACCTTTAGGAAAGGGCCTGTATATTTAAATACATGAAACCAGATTGCTCATGCGGGTGGTAAGATAGGCTCCGATTGGGGACGTGTAGGCACAAGGCTGCAGCGAGAACTAGATCACTCCGGGGCAAACCAGGCAGAACACAAAATGCAAAACAACACCGACTATACAAGGCGAGCACAGACTATTTACACCTAATTTACAAATGTGCACAGAGGAAGATCATTTATGAAAAATAGGGCTTTAGGAACTGATCGTGCACTGGTAGTTCTAGTAATTCACCACTTAGGGCCTAGAGGAAGTATGAATTTTCTCCATGAATATTGCTAATTTGATATGGACCCATCCATAATGGCTCAAATTTATTATGCTTATCCTTATCTTGGTTCTTTGCATTCCAAACAAGGACCAAGTCACTTATATGAAACTTTCTTTCCGTAGCCTTTCTATCAAACAAATATTTCATTTTCTGCTATTTCTTGATGTTTGTCATGTGTGCCTCTCTTCTGATTTCATCCAATGCAACTAGCTGGTTTATCCTTTCAGTCATTGAGTCCTCAACCTCCACATCATTTTCTTGTATGAATCTATAGACTGGCAAAAGGTTGTTCACAGGCAGCCTAGCTAGTGCACCATACACTAACTCAAAAGGTGACCTTCCAATTGATTCTTTCACTATCATCCTGTTGGCCCATAGTACCATCTTTAAATTCGAATCCCATGCCCTTTTGCTTTTACCTAGGATCCTCTTAATGATTTTCATAAGACTCTTGTTGCTTGACTCTGCTTGACCATTTCCTTGTGGGTGATATGGTGATGCATATGATAGATTGATCTCGTACTTGTTGCAGAAATCAACAAAATCTCCAGATCTGAAGCACATGGCATTGTTCGTGACAATTGTAGCTAGCACTCCAAATCTGATAATAATGTACTCTAAAACAAAATCCATCACCACCCTGCTTGTAGCTTTCTTAGTTGGAATGGCTTCAACCCATTTGGTAAAATAATCAGTAGCAACCAGAATCCAACTGTGTCCTCCACTTGATTTTTCTAAGATTTCCCCTATAAAATCAATTCCCCACTGCTGAAATGGGGTCTCTATAGTTATAGTCTTAAGGGGCAATGCACCTTCATATTTTAACTTCCCTGAGAACCTTTGGCAAGGATCACATTTTCTTATCATTCTATGTGCATCTGAGAAAAGAGTTGGCCACCAGTACCCTGCTCTAAGAATTTTATGGGCTGTTGTCTTGGCAGCGTAATGTCCACCACATCCTCCTGTGTGTAGATCATTTAAAATATTAGCAGCCTGATCCTCACTCACACATTTGAGTAGTACACCTTCAGGATTCTTCCAATACAGCTCTCCTTGAAGAACTATGTATTTGATTGCATGTAGCTTCAAAGTCCTTTTCTAACTATCATTGAAGTGGGAAGGACAATTTAAATTCTGCAAGTAATATACAATGTCCTTATACCAATCAGATTATGATATACTGATAGTTTTATTTTGCATCATGTTCCCCTGGCATGCTTCCAGATTTGATTCTGCTATTATCTTTGCCAAACCTTGTCCCCTTACCATCTTTGTGATCTATATCTCTATGTTGAACTCTTGTAGTTTATTTATCCATCTGCATCTTCTTCCATTTACTTCCTGCTGAGTAAAGATGTCCTTAACTGCTGCATGAGGCATGTATGCACTATGTGAGAGCCCACCAGATATGGCCTAAAGCT
Source organism: Cunninghamia lanceolata (assembly GCA_027924645.1). Taxonomy (NCBI): domain Eukaryota; kingdom Viridiplantae; phylum Streptophyta; class Pinopsida; order Cupressales; family Cupressaceae; genus Cunninghamia; species Cunninghamia lanceolata. Next base: position 2,334,692 of record BSBN01000197.1, read on the forward strand.
CTTGACTACCCTAACCAGTGCATATGCCTACTTCTCCATGATGTCATACTTTAATTTAGTAGCCTGCAATGACTTACTAAAGAAGGCTATAGGTTGTTCAAACCCTTCTTCATTTTTTTGCAATAGGCATGCAGCAATAGTGTGGAAAGAAGCAAATGAAAATAATTGAAATGGCTTAGAAAAATTAGGAGATTTTAAAATAGGAGCCATCTTAATTGCCTCTTTTATATTCTGAAATGATTTAGTCACTTCCTCTTCCCATTTGACAGTTGTACCCTTCTTCAACATCTTGGAGACATCTTTTGTGGTCTTTGCAAAGTTAGGCACAAATCTCCTAACAAAATTAATTTGTCCAAAGAGGGACTGAACACCTTTCACTATTTTAGGGATCTGAATTTTGTCAATCGCAGCCACCCTTTCAGGATCAATCCTGACTCCATCCTTGGAAATAATATGTCCAAGCAATTTTCCTTCCACTACCCCAAAAGCACATTTATTTGGGTTGAGTGAGATACCATATTCCAATGCTCTAATAAATATCTACTCCAAATACATACAGTGCTACTCTTCTTTTTTTGAATAAGCTGTCAAATCATCCTGATACACAGCCAAGATTGAATCAATCAATCCTGCAAAAGCAACATCCATTGCCCTTTGAAATGTGGCACCTACATTTGTCAGTCCAAACGGCATCCTCACATATACATATGTTCCCCATGGAGTAGTGAAAGCAGTCTTGAATTGCTCAGATTCCTTTACTTTCACTTGATTGTACCCTGAAAATCCATCCATCATGGATAGAAGTTCACAGCCAGTTACCTTCTGCAACATGGCTTCCATGTTTGGCAATGGATAATTGTCCTTCAAAGAAGACATATTTAGATTTCTAAAATCCACACACAGCCTTATGTCACCATTCTTTTTTCTAACTGGGACAAGGTTGGACACCCAAGTTGAATGTCTGATAGGCATAATTATTCCAGCCTCCCTAAGCTTCATAAGTTCTTCTTGCATTTTTGGATCTAAGGTTGGATTGATAGGCCTCTGTTTTTGTCTAAATGGTTTAGCTCCAGGCTTCAAAGGGATTTCATGCTGAAATAAATCCTCTTTATAAGCTTTGAGGTCCTCATAAGACTAGGCAAAGACATGCTTATATCTTCTTAGTAATGTAATCAACATAGTTCTGATATGTGGCTTGAGTTGTTTGCCAATGTATACCTTTTTGGGGGCATGGGATGCCCCCAAGTTTATCTCTTCTAAATCATTCTTGTTTGTCAGAGATGATTTTGTAACAAATTGGTCCCTATTGTCAAAAGCTCTCTCTAAAGCAACCAACCCTCTAGGGATGTTATTTGTCTTGAGTTGAATTATTTCTTTCCCTAAGAGAGTCTCTTTTCCATCTACAACCTCGACAAGGTTCTGAAAATCTATTTCTTGGTTCTCATACTCATCAATGCAATGTAGAAATCTTAGTAAATCTTTATCATCATCAAACACTTGCCAGCTGCATACATTATCTAGCACTGCAGGTCTGATTTTGACTTCAACATTTGTAACCTCTGATAGAGTGATATCATCTAGCCTTATGGCTACATTGGCTAGAAAATCTGCTCTGACATTTTTGGATCTCTCTATCTAGTTTATTGAAAAAGCATCAAACAATTCAATTGTATCCCAAACAACATGCTTATATTGCTTTAACCTTTTATTTTTTGATGCATACTTATCTCTAACTTGGGAAACAACTAACTCTGAATCACCAAATACCTTGAGCATCTTAATTCCATGCTTCAGAGCAACATTCAATCCTAATAACAAAGCTTCATACTTTGCAATATTATTTGTACAGGCAAACTTCAGCAAGAACAAAAATTTTAGAAGCTTACCAGTTGGAGATAGAAACACAACTCTAGCACCAAAGCCTTCCTTTGAACAAGCTCCATCTAAATACATGGTCCAGAGACCCTATTGGTCAGGCTTTTGAATGTACATGTCTCTCTCCTCACTTTCTTTAACATCTGAGACAACTCTGAAATTATCACAGTTAGTGTCCACAAAAAAATATGCTCCTCTGATTCCTGATCCTCAACTATTTTTGATGATCTTTCTTCTCTAATCAGTTTGACATACCTGCCATTCATAGGGATCATAGCATATGACAAATCCAATTGCATACTCCCACCAATCAATGCTTCCCATCTTCTTGACAGCAACATGCCATACTGTGGCTTGATATCAACAACTCTTATGTTCATTTTGTAGGTCCTCTTAGGATAAGCCGCTAGTCTAAAGTCAACATCCTTCATGATTCCAATGACAAGTACCTCCCTAGCATCCATTGCATAGCACTTCCCGCATGCCTTATCTATTTTTAAGCCAGCTTGTTGCATGATGGCCAAAGGCATGATGTTTGTGGATGCTCCTAAGTTAAGCATACAATTGTTAATTATTTTTCCATTTATGACAAGGGAGACATAAAATGGTTCCACTTGTGAAGGACATTTTGTCATGGTCACCCCTAGATATACCTCAGGAATTTCATCTTCATCAATACACATAGCTTTTTTCTTACCCTAGGGTTCAATATTCTGATTAGCTTGACAGGGTACTCCTGAAATCAAAGATACTGCCTTACTTTTGAACTCTTCAACTTTCATCAGCTCCATTAATGGAACGGAGACTTTTATCTACGATAAGACCTGACTCATGTCGAATGGAGCATAATTTTGAATAACAGTTGTAACTTGCTCCACCATTTTACCCTTATCCTGGGGTGACCCAGCCTTAGTTTTCATGGCTCCTGGACTGTCATTCTTGCCTTGAGAATTTTTATTTTGATTTTGAACCTGGGGAACTGTATTTTTTGGTCCTTGAAGATCATAGCCTATTTTTTGCTTAAAACCTTGCTTATTATTGTTCCATTGTTTCTTATATGGTTCAGCCCCTTTATGACTATGCACAGGTTGGCTCACAAAAGTATTCTCTGGTTGGTGTCACTTACCTGAGATTTGCCTCTGAGATTGTAATTGCTTTTGACTTGAGCCACTGCTGTAGCTATGAGGGCCCTAATTTCTTCATCAGAAGGCCTCCTCAAATTACTCAGAAAATTGTGTCAATCCTGAGAATAGGCATAATTATCTTCCTCATCCTCATCATAGGGAAACTGCTGCCAGACCTGAATCTCATCATTTGCACTTACATAAGAATCGTGAGAAGAGTATTCACTGTTTGTAGACAGCATATTGACATTCTCATCTTCCATGCAATGCGGCTCATTACACTCATCACAGGCAACAACATTGTTGTATAGAGACTGAGCAATCATACATTGTGACTGTGAGTGAGGCATTTGACATATGATACACCATGGGGTGTCATTAACAATATTTATAGCCTTCCTCAAAGGATCGGGTGTTTCCTTTGCATTTTGAGCTCTTTGATTTGTCTTGCTGTGTGGGAGTATGGGTTTACCATTATGCCAATTGGTATGATATGGCATATCATGTAATGATAGTCTTCTTTCTTGCCTTTGGTAAACTAGTCTGTCAGGACCTACCCCCTTTTCATTTTTAGCCATTCTATAACCTAAGTCCTTGATAATAGTTGTCAATTTGTCTAATTTATCCTCAGAAGCAGATGCATTGCCTTGAACAATTTGAGCTTTAGTATTTGGGTTTTGCAGAATTTTCACATCATCTCTTCTGTTTGTCTTACTAGATGCTTTTCTATTATTTTCAATATTTGTTGCAATCTTGAACGCATCTCTGAGGCTAGCAGGGCTTTTGTCTCTCAATCCATAACCTGTTTTGGCATCAAAAGCATTTATGTACAACACTATGCACATAGCTTCATTAAGTCTCAAGTCCTGTGGTAATTTGTTCAATACCTTAGTGAATCTAGCATTGAAATCAGCAACCTATTCATTTGATCCTTTGGTAATGCCAGTAAATTCATTAATGAAGAAACTAGGATTAGTTTTGTCACCATATTGCTCTTTGAATATCCTCCTGAAATCCTCCCATGATGAAATGCTTATGTCAGGTAAACCTTTATACCATTCCTTGGCTTCATCAACTAAGGATTGCATAAATGATTTCATGAAAATATCTTCATGCTCAATCTCAAAGTTGTCCATGATATTCTAAAAAGCTTTTAAATGGTCTTCACCTGATACAGTATTATTTCCTAAAAATTTAGGCACTTGCAGCCTCACATGTTTGTCAACAGGATTGGGGTAACCAAGAATGCCATCAAAAACCAGTTGTCTAAATCTATCCAGCTGCATAGGTTGTCTACCAGGCTGAATAACATTGGCATTTCTATTTGCATTCTGATTTCTGACATTATTTAATGGTATTCTAGCATTATTTGCATTCTGTCTTTGATCACTGTTCTGATCCTGTACTTCATTACTGTGTTGATTTCTTTGCATATTTGCATTGCCAAGGGTAGGAACTGAATCATTCTGAGCAACTCTCAAAGCTTGCATCTTCTGTCTCATATCATCTCTGATCTTTAATGCTTGCAAATATTCTAATTTTGCCCTTAAGTTCTTAATTTCATTGGCTAGTTCCTCCTCTCTAGGCATAGAAGAGGATGGCTTTATCACATTCTGATCATCATTATCATCATCCCTTGGAGACTCAACCTCTTCAAATCTATCACTGGGATCTAAGAAAAGGCATTCTTGAAAAACTTCTGACCTTATTCTTAGAGCACCACCCTGTTGTTTCTCATATACATTTTGGATTTCAGCTTCTGTGTTTGAAAAATAAGGCATTGTTTTCTCTGAAGATCCTGGATTGTCCTGAATAAATTCATTTTTCCTGGGGCTAGGAGAACCATCTTGACTGGTTCGAACAATCCCTTTTTTCCTATACATCATTTTTATGGGTAACTCTTCAAACAAAGGGTTACGTTGGGATCTTCTCCCTTGCATACAAATTTTTACTTTACCAGTTGGGAGATTAGTTCGGAGTCGCCACCTATTACTAGGAATTGTTCTAGGTTCTGTCACAAAGCATTCCCCAGTAGAATCGCCAATTTCTATTACCTCTAAATCTAACTGGATGCTTATTCCCAGTTGTCCCTACAAGGTAGCCATTAATGATCAATAGGATTCCTGGGCTAGCGGCTAACAGTATAGGAGATAGACTCTATAGATATCTCCTCTTCTTCTTTAGGCTCTGTAGAACCAAGGGGGGTATTCCTGTTGATTGGTTTGTGATGTCAGTCACAACCAAACACATGAAACAAAAGTCACACAACAACCCTTGTTTATCCTGAAAGATACGATGAATTCCAAGAATTCATGATCCCAAGTCCCCGTCGATTAGTTCATAATCTGCTGATGTTACTCTATGGTTGATGTGTATTGCTATTTTCCATTTTGGGGCCTTACGTAGATTAGTAGATTCTATTTCTGCAACTATCCTATACAGGGAAGTTACTCTACACAACATATATCTCCAAATGATGTGTCTAAGTTGATATTTGCATGAGTTCTACCCTTATTTGTGATTCTCTGCATGACATTTTTAATACTACATGCATTTAGCTCAAAATATGCTAATGATATTCAGTTGTCTTTGGGATGTCAGCATATTTTTCTGTTCTGCTTCTAATTTATCATGATGTGCAATTATGAAAGTGATTTCAATGAAATTAAAATGAGGAAAAGGGTTAGAGAGTGAGATTCCTAAAATTACTTGACTGAGATCATTGATCCACATACATGTTCCCATACAACAATGGAGAGAAGAAAACTAAAATCATACTTCACCAGGACAGTCCACAAATCTGCATGATTCAGTGCAAATCTTCAGGGGAAAAGTTGACAACAACATGAAATGAAATGAAAGCGCTTCTGTAGAACACAACATTCACTAGTACATATCCAGAAATCAACTTGAAGACTACTTAAGGTTTACAATCAGGGTATAGTCTGAAACTTCATCTCCATACAGTATGTTCATAAAATAGGTACATTTACAATAATCTAAGGAAGGGACCTTGATTATTTCAACAATCTAGTCCTCACTAGTCTCAGTAATCTGATCTCTCCTAAAAACTATTACAGGTCTGATTTTTTTTGTGTATTATTGACCTCCTCTTTTGTACAATACAGGGGCTCAATATATATATCTCTGGTTTTTCCCCAATTTAGCACCCAAAAACCCTAGGAGATCAACGGTCAGCATCTTGAAATGCAGCATCCAACGGTGAGAAATGAATCCTGCCAAGAATTCAAGCAGCATACCCAGACAGGGCACCGCTCCTTCAATAATGTTTCCACCCACAAACTCCTTCACATTGAAAGCTTCGTCACCTTCCTCTGGTGTGTTTGGCCTCTCAGGATCTGGCCCACCACTTAGGACATCATCGTCATTTAAAACCCTGCCTTTGCATTCACCTGCATGCCGTTACTGTGTCGGCAACTCTGCTTCTTCCCAGCTACTCCAACAATCTGCAATAAACAAGCAGGAATTAGCACAATCGTTTAATAAATTAGCAGGAAAAATGAACATCTACATTAAACCAGGCTCCAAATGCATAGACACAACCATCGGGCTCAAAAACCATGGAAAATGCGCATCAAAATGCCTATACAATGTTAAAACCAGTCGGGTCAACCATCATTAACTGAAAATACGCATTCGGGCTTCAAAGATAACTTCAACATTCCTATCGCTTCATTTTCCCGCTCATTTTCCTTGTTTAAATCTTTTTATATCCGATATACAATCCGGACACGATACAAGCACTAAATCGGATTTCAATTTTCATTTGGGTTCCGGCTTGTATGTCGCTCTGCACATCGGTTTGTATATCGCAATATACAAACGCCAAAATATACAAGCATTTAACTCTATTCTGTAACTTTTCAAATCCATGGCTTGTATATGGCAATGTAGATAAATTATATACAAGCCAGACACATACATCGATTTAACTCTTCTTAACCTTCCCTCGTGTCCGCGTAATGTATAAGTGCCTTTGTATCCTTCGAACATTTCACTTGGACATGATACAAACGCTTAACTGCATCTTATTTTCCCTCTGATTCCGCATTGTATATTTCGGAATGTATGCCCATGCTGTATGTCATGCTTTTGTATATTCTGAAACATACAAGTATTTAAGTTCGTTTAATAAACTTTCAGGTAAGTGTTGTATATGGACATTGCATGTTCCAAATGTATGTAAAAATATACAAGTTCGGAATGTGCAACAAATTAACCTTGTTTAATAGCCTTTCAGGTCCAGCACTTGTATATTTTGAATGCATGTATCCTCCGATATACAATCCAGATGCGATATAATGAACTAATCAGATTCTAACCTCTCTTCGATTCCGTGTTGTATGTATGTGTTGTACGTTTCGTAACATACAAGCCACGGAATATTCAATGAATTAACCACAATTCATAACCCTTTTGGATTCTGACGGATGTATATTCTGCAATGTATAAAACATTATACATTCTGGACGTAATACATCAGCTCAACTCAATTCGAGACACTTTGGATTCTGGCTTGTATATAACACTTGTATCTTCGAATATACAAAGCGTGGAAACATTCAACCGCTAAGCCATATTCCATAAACACTTCGGGTCCGCCATGTATAAAGTGTCTTGTATATTTGACCTACCAAAATATACAAATGTGAGATACAAAGCGAAACTTAAACATTTATCCATTTTAACCCTAAATTACTTCAGGTCCACCTTGTATATACCATCCTTTATTAAAATGCACGCAAGGTAAAAAAAAAGAATATACAATTGCCTTTGTATATGAAAGCAATGTATAAAGGGCAATGTATGTGACATCACAACGACCCAACATGCAAACGAATAATGCATATGCAACCCGACTGCAAAAAGTGACTAAGTATAAAAGGACTTTGCACATACAAAGGACTTTGTATATGCAAAGCGATATACAAACCTGAATGTACATTTTACCAAAATGATCATAACTTGCAAAATATGGCAAATTTTAAGATGGTTCAAACAGCAACCCTAGCTCATTTTTCACAAGGAATCCAACCATACCATGCACTGGTACTAAAAATGCATTTTTTCTTCATTTCTATCAAAGTTTGCAATCTTAACCCTCTTTTCCCTTTACCACCAAGCAAAACAAAACACACAAAAGAAAAAACAAAAAGCCACAATAGAGGTCCTCATTTTGCTAAGGAGTAAAATGGGGCGTGTTGTGTACATCACAACAAATATTCCCTATTCAACATCCATGAGGTATGTTTGTGGGTTAACTGGGATGTTGATACAAAGCAGATAAATCCTCTATTATGTAGACCAAAAATGTGAGATAAGTGCAAAGGCGCTGGCTTTGGGCCTATGCTCAGTCGTAGATAGAGGATTTTGGGTCCTAAAGCTACTTCTAAATTCCTAAAGGTTTGTATATGAAGTTTGAGTTTGATTTGTATTTGGATGCAAAACTAGGACTTTGGTTGCGACCTCAATATAAGACTGGATCGGTGCCTATCCAGGGCTTGGAGTCAATAGACATACACATGTGAATGGCCAGCGTGAATCATACACCAAAGACTGGATATCAAGGGGATTTCTAATATCTGCCTTACAGATACTTCCCAATAATTAGGTGCTTAATCATTCATACTTATTGGTATCCCTACTGCAACACATTTTCTCAATGATTAACCTGAAACATTTAATTTGTTCCTTGAACAAAAGTAGGAGATTAAACATTCAATATAGGAAAAACTATATTCCTGAACCGTAACAACCCTTAGTTATCTTGATTCAAAAGAAACTATGCCCACAGCTTGGAGACAAATGATTAAACACATGCACAGAGCATTTCTCATATAAAATAGCATGAAACCAGTGAACTCATGCATGAAACATACAACATGAGACTCATAAACTTATAAGACATCAAGAACAAGGCCACCAATGAAGTTGTATTGTGTCACAGTACCAAAAATATTGTCCAGTTTTTAACGACAACAAGTAACACAGTTTTGCTTTTATACCAAGATTGTGTACCCGGCAAAAATTAATTACCAGGTAAATCAAAAATCTGCCAGATTCAATGCACGAGGAATGGTGCTCAGAAATATTCAACGCTGTGGGGAGATAGAGAGGAATGAGCAGATGGAATCAGGATCCGTATTGCCATTTAAGGACATTCATCTTCAATCAGGTTGTTGACCCGTCCATCACCGACCCATACCGCTGCAATTCTGTCATTAACGCTTCAGCTACCCACAACCTCTCTGAAATGTAGCAACGATGTACCTCTAAAAATTTCCTACTAAAAAATGGCCACACACGCTTAGGAAAAAACCCTCGCTTCAGGTTCAAAACAAGACCATTGATCATCCCTCTATTGCTGTGATCAACGGCACCTAAAAATGTTGAAAAGTCATCAGCTAGTGAAATCGTGCCACGTAGGCACCTTGTGTTTCTATCGCTAACCCTTTCTCCTTTTATCTCACCTTTATCGCTCTTGTATATGCAAACTCAAATGCCTATACAACATATAAGGCGGACGTCAAATGTTATAGAAGAAACTGGAATTCAGTTCAGGTCTGGCTTGTATCTCTTTCCTTTGTACATCGGCTTGTATATTTTGTTTGTATGCTGAATATACAAACACAAACATACAAGTAGGGAATCTATTTAGAATATTCCACATACACTCTTCCCTTGTATATTGAACATGCACAAACATGTTTGTATAAAACTGCGGCGGGCCCCACCAAATGCATCTCTGCTGCACTGTAGCAAATGTATGCACGCCAGCCTTTGTATATTTTTCAATGTACATTTCCATTGTACCTTTGACATACATTCAATCCTGCACATACAAACATGGGATCTTCTCCAGAATATTCCTATAATGTTTCTTTTCCCTTTGTATCTAACCATTGTATGTCTGAACATACAAACCAAATATACATGCAACCCAATATGCAAGCAGGGAATATTCCTAGAATCTTCAATGTATATTCTGCCCTTGTACATCCTCCTTTTGAACTTGATATGCATTTGGAAATGCATACAACTGCAGAATATCCCTAGGAATCTTTGAAAGATTCCCTCTTGTATATACGACCCGATATGCATCTAAAATACATGTAACTCATTTTATCGAAGGACGATGGAGATTTTGCACCCACCAATACATATTTTTGACCTGCACGCATATACAAACCATTTTGTGCACACAAAGACATGTGCACCTTAACTGACTTTAGCATTTTTTGACTACAGAGGCCAAAAGTGTTATAATTTTTTGGACCTTTGGGAAAGGGCCTGCATATTTAAATACATGAAACTAGATTACTCATGCGGGCGGTAACAGTACCCACGCCATGTAGACTATAGTATGGCACATTGTTGTCCTAGATAGTGAGGCTATTTGCTAGGTGCTAGGTTCCTTGTCATTTTGTCTTTTCATTTCTGTACTTCATTTTTTAAAATTCTATTTATTCCTATTTAGTTTTGTTAAAAGATAAAGTGGATCTATAGACATAGATTTTGTGTAAAACATTAGCTAACAAAACCCTAATGTAATGTTGGTGGAAAGCTCCCTTGATTGATACGTTCAATTGAGGGTAGTTTTTCCTACATCACAGTAGGGCTTTTGTGGCTTCACCTTCAAGTGATTTTTATATTTTTATTGATGTCTATGGTGATGAAGTTTTTAATTTTCTCCTTGTGTTTATTTTTGGTGATCTTTGTTCTAATTCTTCCTTTTCCAAGGGTTGGTTTGTTTGTGAATCTTATATTTCAGACTTTGCAGATTCTGGTTTTAGGTGCACTCTGAGCACCACACTTGATATGGTCTTGCTCCAATAGAATGTAGATAATTTAAAATATTTGTGACCTCTAGCTTGGCACAAGATCCTCTAGTTTGATAGGATCTTTTGATATTCCCCACTTCTTGTGTAACTTTTCTTTTCTATTTTGCACATGTTCCTTGGCTCTTCATCTTGTTTGTTTGTCAATGAATTCCTAGTATATTATGAATCTCAACACCTTTTTAGCTTTGGGTAGAGCCAATAATGCCTTAGAATTTGCATGAATTATCTCACTACCTACATCGTATGGTAGCTATGGGATCTAGGATGTCCTTGGCTAGATTGCTTCCATAAAAAAAATAATCTTTATAGACCACAAATGTGAAATCTTGTCCATATTTCCTTATGATGTCATTGGAAATTCTATCCCTTGCTTGCATTTTCTCCTGATATTATTTAAAGAAACCCTAATATACCTGGTTATATGAGGTGGCTCCTTGAAAATGTTTTACATGCTTGTTTATTTTTGTGGCAACAGTGGAGCCTTGTTGCCATACCTTCCCTATATGAGATGGAAGTGCATTTGAGAAATAAAATAGTAAACAAATGATTAGAGAACCATATCGAAATGGGTAGGGTTTGGATCCATTGGTTCTTATAATATTTTCCATCAATTATTCTTAGAGTACTTCACACAAATCCACCTCTACCTTAAACCACCATCTCATATGTAGTTAAAATGGTTGTTCCTATCATGGATCCTTCCCTATTTGTATAATATATTTTCTGAGATATGCCTTGAGTGGCATGCCTTACTGTAGGGTTTAGATTCTTCTCTATAGATAGATTCCTTTGATTTAATGTGGCTCCTATGAGTTGGGTTACTTTTTGATTACTTACTTTCTTCTTTGAGGATGAAGCCCTTGTATTGCACAATCCTATAACTACATGGATATCTTCTTTTGTGATTTGGTGGGGTTGGTCTAGCTACATATACTCATAGTTAATGTGGCTTAAAACTATCTAGATCCAATCATGTTGTGTTGAGAAATCCATGAAGTCTTTCCATCTATCCAACCTAAATTTTCCAACTTGCTAATATTGTGGGAGGTATTCTCTAGATCTAGCCTTTAGTAACATCTCCTTCTAAGGGGTTTAAAGGTAGTGTGATCAATTTTTTCTAGGCTACCATATCTATATTGTCTCACACCTTCCACATATATCGAATTGATAGGCATGCTCAAGAATGCTATAGATTTGTCCATATCCATGGCCTTGTACGGGAAATTCTTTTATTTTGGGAATGGGTTGTTAGCAACTTCAATGAGAATGGTTTTTTCCATTTTTCTAATTCCTCTTTCCTTTCCTTTGCTAAAACTCACTTTTTTCTTCAAACTCTTCTTCTTTCTTTCTACACTAGAGCTCTCAACATTTTTTACAAGTGATTTATGCTTAGGGGTCTTGGATTTATAGAATTTCAGTGAGTGCCCTACATTTATTTTTCTTACCTATCTGTATTGTTTGTGCCACTTCCTTTAAAGTTTTCTTCATACTATGCCACTTTGTCTTAATACTACATTATATATTTCATTTTACTTTAATTTTACTACAAGTTTTTATTTTCTTACCTTTGCTCATAATATTACTTAAGTCTTGCACCATTGACATAACCTTTTTAATGATTCACTTTGTAATGTATGTAATTTAACTTTTCATGATCGGGTTATCTCTACAATTTTATTTGGTCCCTGTAAGCACTAAAAAAGTGCATGATCCTACATGGTAATTCAATGATGAGCTATAGTCCTAAACATGTACATGTAAGCATGTAAATATGACCTCTCAGAAACATTCTTCTTGGCAACACATGGATCAAAGTTATTCACTTTGTTTGTACCTCCCTTGTCCCTTAGCTAACCTTCTAAGGTCTTGCATCTTCTCCAATTACCCTATGTTGACAATTCATTTTTATCACTTTCTAACCCTTTCGAATTGACCTATTGACATCACAAGATGGTACATTCACTTTCCTTTAGCTCCTTTCAACCATTTAAACCATCTAGAGGCCTCTAATTGACCTTCCAAATCATCTCCAACCATCAATTTCAATACCCATTTGATCAATTTTGGGTCACCCCCTTTGGTTTCTGGACCTCTCGAGGGAGATTCAGCCACTGAAGTGGATCTCTAAGGGGTGATTTTTCCTAGTGAACTAGGTGACCTACCCTCTAATCTAATAACTTGTTTCTAGGTCTTGAAGTCATCTTTAGCCCCTAGGTCCAATCTTAGCCCCTGAAACCACCTATAGAACCCATTCTTTGTGGGTGACTCCCTTTGATTTCTAGATATCCCCTAGGTGACCCTACTATTTAAGTGAATCTCCCCTGGGTGACCTAGTTGTGTTTTAACATGCATGTTTCTCTTCATTTCAAGCCCAAATTAGCTCCATTTTTGTTCTAGTTTGCATGGCTCTTCGACCCTAACTAAGCTTGGTCTATTTCTAACCCATTCTCCACTCCCAATTACTCTACTCTTAGCTCCCACTAAGCTATTCTTATCTCTCCATCTATCTCATGCTAACTCCATTCCTCCTCTAGTGATAAGCTTTCAAGGCCTATTCACTCCCTAATCAAACCAGTTCACTCTTCAATTAATTTTGTTAACTCTCTAATCAACTCCACCATTCATGAGATTCTCCAAGCTATAAATACCTCCCTCCTATATGCATTATGGGAGGCAAATTCATTGTTGCATACTCATTCCAACCTTGTTTTTTTCTCTCCATAACATGCTTATGCTCTTTATAGGACTTTGTGAGCCTTTTTATTTTCTTATATTCGTTTCAAAGCTTCAATAGATTCAAAGCATTGTTATTCTCATTAAATTGCTTCTAAAAATCCATAGCTATAGTACTCCCATAGCTCTCATAGCTCAATTGTTTTCATCATAGCTTTCATAGCTCGAATCCATATTCAAATCAATTACTTCTTCATCCCTATTGCCAAGGGGAGAACCCTGCTATTGTAGAGGAGAGGATGTTTCCATAGAAAGACTTTTGATGATAGGCTAGGCTCATGCACCTAAGTCACATCAAGTTTTTCATGCTTTCAATTAGTAATTATCTCACACTTTGGTTCTTGGGAAAGTAATATTTGTGTTGCTCTTTCCTTGATAGGATTTACTTTCATGCAATTAGATTAGCATTGATTTAGTTTAGTTTTATTTCAATGATTAGATAGTATTTCAATTCAAGCGATTTTAATCTCTAGAATAGACTCAAAATCGCTCCACAAAAAAACAAAAACATAGGATTAGATTACATTTTAAAAAACACATATCGTTGGATTCATATTTCCTTTCATAGTTAATTAGATAACTTCTTTATTCAATTTGGAAAAAGAAGTCAAAAGTTGTTTTCATTAATACTAGGTTACATTGCTTAAGAAAAACATAGAAAGCATTAGGAAATCTAGAGAACTAAACCCTTGATAACATCATGAGGTACACATGAAGTCAAAATCAATACCTAGTTAAACCTAGGTCAACATAATTCTCTTGCTGGTTCAAGCATTCAATGTGCCCAAGGATAAGGGGAGATTGGGTTAAGGCTATTGTTGAAGAGATAGAGGGAATACACCCTAGGGCTCAAAACACAACACAAATAGTCAAAGAGAAAGAACATGCTCTTAGAATCATTTAACAAAGAAACAACATTCAATAGTTCATTCCAAGAAATGAGAATATATTACACCTTAGGGAAATTAATGAACAAAATAGTCTTAGGACTAGGTGTTGGAACTTGAGAAACCCCAACATGAGCCTTAGAACTAGTGACCCTTTGGGTCATATAGTTATCTCCACTATAATGGTCATAGACTGTACTCATCAAACATAAACACATACTTGGCCCACAGATAGGCCAACTGCCCTCCACAATATTCTATTTCCACACGAATAGAACTAGCCCTGGGTTATGCCTCCACTCAACTAACTTTTTCCATGAGAGTGAGAGTGACTTGGAGGTCACCTAGTGCAAGGAGGTAGTTCATCTGTGATATTGAAACTAACTCATTCATGTTGTCCATGAGTCACATTTTGGAGCATACAATCCCAACCATCACATTTTTAGTTTCTCTTTTTTCTTGAATTTTCTATCATACAAGAGAATTGTATCTCCTATTTAAAGAATTTTCTACCTAGATTCCTATTATGCCATGATGTCTAGTTATTTTTCTCTAGGCTCTAGTTGTAAGCTATTAATAATATTTTCTCATCTAATCTTCACAATTCCTTTAATCTTTTTTGTAAATATTCCTCATCATTCAACCATAGTTTGTAGGCTAGTCTTAGATTTGGTACAATATACTAGATGGGTAGTGCCACATCTACTCTATATACCAATACAAATGGGAAAAACTTAGTTAATCTTTCATATTTTGTCCTATAGGCCCATAGTACTACCAATATCTTAAGGTCCCAATCTATAGTGCTATCATTACACATTTTTGTGAGTGTGGTGCCTATAAATTTGTTTAGTGCCTCACTTGATCCATTTGCTTTAGGATGATAAGGACTGATCTTTTTATGTGCTATCATGAAGGTCTCCAAAAGCTTTGCAATTATTCTATTGACAAAATGTTTTCCTTGATCACAAATCCACTGGTGTATTTTAGGAACTCCATGCCTAAACATAGAATGTGATAGTACAGAAACTAGTGAAGACAAATGTAGAACATGATCTACAAACATAGAAGATGATGGTGATGCAAGTCCATTGAATCTACCATCAAAGAGGAACTAAATTCCCTCTAAAGTGTTTCCCAAATATATAACGTGGGACTCTACAAACAATAAAGATATGTCAAGTAGAAATGTGTCCCCTCCATAATGAAGTAGCTCCTATACCAATGATGAATGCTTGAAGACAGAAACAAACCACTACTTGCAAAAAACATTTGTTCCCTTGGAAAGAAATAAATACACTAGTTTATGTAGAAGAAGCTTCCATAAGAGAGAGTGGATGATTGATATGTGTCTCCTCTATAATGAAGTAGCTTTGATACCATGTTAGATTCCAAGATCATTTATAGTATTTATTCTACACAAGAGAGCTACTTCAAAAAGCAAAACCAAGAGGATCAAATTTACAATCAATACATCAATGTGCATTAAATTATTCACAAAGAAATAATACATAGATATACACTCATATTTTTCAAGAATAGACAAAGTAGAAAAGAAGAAAGGAAATCCTATACCATGTGATAAGATTAAAACAGTAATAAAGGAAAATATAGTCCCAATTGTTGAAAATAGGGCAAACAACTGAAAGGGGGGGGGGGTGAATCAGTTGTCTCAAAACTTTAATACTTTCTACAGTTAATTCTTCCTTTTACCACTTAACAATAGATCAATAACTTAACCATGAAAACAACAATCACAAATGCAAGACTAGCAACACAATAACACAATTGACATCAAGATTTTTAATGTGGAAACCCGGTTAAGGGAAAAACCACAGTGGGGATTAACCCACAAAAATTAATACCCTATTAAAAGTATTTTACAAATGGGAATGCACATGCATTTGGGCTCACTGCCCAGAGCTCATTGCTCAAATAGAGGCTCACAGCCAACAAAAGATTACAAAATAACAAGGATTTTTGAACTAATGAGAAGCATCTACTAATGCAAGAATTTAGTTTTAGTTAAGCACAAAACACTGATCTTACACATTTCATCTTTACTCTCCCCTACTTACTACTATGCCATTATCCAAGCCTTAGATCTCTACCTTTTTGGACTTCCTTCATAATTGCAACACTTACACAGACAAAATCATCCAAATCCATCAACTATATATATCCGCATCCTGATCTTCAATCACTTTCTAGTCAGCTTCAAGAACACTTGGAACTTTATTGAGTACTCTGCTCTGTCGGCTAGATCCATGTATAACTTGAGACGTGGACCAAAAATTGCACTCACAAATCATCAATCAGGTCATCTACTATCACTTATCAACACAACTTGTCTAACCAACAACTTCCATACATCTGGAACCAAGATCAATTACAAGGTCGGCCTGTTCTTCTTCTGTCTGTTCTGTCAAACTGTTAACCTAATACTCAGATGCTAATAACTATTGAATCCTTCATCATCTGAGGCCAAAACTCTAGATTTAGATTGTCTTAACAA
Organism: Cunninghamia lanceolata; assembly: GCA_027924645.1. Classification (NCBI taxonomy): domain Eukaryota; kingdom Viridiplantae; phylum Streptophyta; class Pinopsida; order Cupressales; family Cupressaceae; genus Cunninghamia; species Cunninghamia lanceolata. The sequence continues at coordinate 2,351,688 of BSBN01000197.1, forward strand.
TGCTTATGGCTACCTTAGATCCACAGCAAATTATGACTTTCCATCAGAGAGATCCGGACCAAGATACCAGACCCTGTCGCCTGCTCTATTCTTAACTACCCAAACTTAGATAAATTCTAATTCTAACTTCTGGTATGAACAAATTGTGTTATACAGATGAGTGGAATGGTCTTAGTTGCCATCAATGACAACGCCTGTTATGCGAAGCAGTGTCTCTTGCCAACAATCTCCCCGTTTGGCATTGATGGCGACACTTAGTGAAAAGTGACTAAGTGTCAAATGCAGCTCCCTCTTATTTAGTACACTTGTGCTTTCCACTATTTCTAAAGCTCCCCCTTTGCTAGATTCCTCATTTTTCACTGTTCTTCACTCCCCCTTTGACATCAATAGCAAAGGATGGGGTCCGCAAGCCAAAACTCTCCAAAAATTATGTGTATAATGCCACATATGTACAACTAATCATTAAGTTCTATTCACATGAACTTGAGAATGTCTGCAAAACTATTTTTCAATTGCATAAGTTCAGAGGCCCAAGTTCCCTTCATTCCATCCAAAATTGAGGTGTGTCCACTCAACAAAAATGTATATGCTTCTACCTTTGTCAGATCCGGAGGATTACTTGTCTGAAGTGCAGTCTGAGCTTCTAATAAGGCATTAAACATGGTTTCTAACTTGGGGGAAATCAATCCCCGAAACTCACACATTCTCTTCATAATGTTACCTTTTTCTTTAACAAGCCTCTTTATCTCATCTGTCAAGTTGATTACTTGACATTCCTGACTTATAGGCGAAACTGTTAGAGGATCAAAATTTTGAGAAAGATTTGACAATTTCTGTTCTTGCTCCTTTATCTTCTTCTCAATATCCTCACTAACTTTGGGCCATGATAGACAAAATTTGTACATATCACTTCCATCATTTAGAGCATTCTAAATACTCTTTATGCTAATGTCGCGTATTATCCTATCATTTCCTATTAGATTCTTTACTTTGCTAAATTTCTTATCCAAAAATACCTTCTAGACTTTCGCCTCCACAGATTTTTCAAAAGACTCAAAATGTGTACTTACAACATTTACAAGATTCTTCAGGTGACCGGAGGGGGAATCCAATGGACTCTTTTGGTAGGTTAGCAATAACTTCTCCAAGACTACGGTTGCAAACCCTAATAGTTCACTGTCCTCCATGTGAGATTTTAACATCTTCTCTCTAGCCTTGGCTTGAGTGAAGGATGCAATCTTCATCATTTGTACCGGAGAGAGAGAGCATCTAGATTAATTGGTCCTTGGAATAGTTCAAGCTCATCAAACTCAAGCATCTCTTTATCTCGAAGACTTTTCACTACATCTGTGGTGTCTCTTGGAACAATTTCTAGACCACCCTCAGCATCTGTAGATGAATCAACATTTGCACCATCTTCTTTTGCTTTGTCTTCATTACCCTTTTCTTTCTCCTTTTCTGCTTCACCTTTTTCTGTATTATCTGCGGGAGGAATCTTCTCCTTGTCTTCACCACTTGTAGTCTGATCTGGAGGGCTTTGTGTAGTAGCAACATCATCTTCTTTTCTGGATTGATCAGGTGGAGTAGGAATATCTCCTGTATCATCTACTTTATCTATCATCTCTGTGTCTTTCTGATTTATTTGTTCCTCTTCTGGAACAGATGCTTCACCCAACTCAATTTGTTGTTCACTAATGTTTACTTCTCCAATATTTAGATTTGATGAACCAAATCCAATATCAGTCTCCTCAAAGGTTTGTTTTGGAGGATCTAGAGTATTATCTTCGTAATCATTTTCTTTTCCAGTTTCTCCTTTTGAGGTTTCTAGTTCTGAAACTGTAGGGTTACCTTCCTCATCTTCCTCAGAGATAACATAATATTTATCTTTATCTAGGGCCTTCCTCAAAATTTCCTTTGTTTCTTTTGCAATTTCCTTAGTTTCCCCAAGCATTAGCTTGTTCATCCTTACTTTGGTTCTAAAATCATCTTTTACTTTCTTGAGTATTTTATCTACCTCCTTTTGGGACATTACTGGACACAAAGTGGAGAGGACATATTCTCTAAGTTCTAGATCTTTAGCTTTGGCTGCTTCCTTCCTCATCTCCAGTGTTTTCCTTAAACTTGTAGGAAGTTCTTGTAAAATTTCTAGTAGAGCTCTATTGAATGTATTCAAGTATATGATGATGGCATCTTCCAAAATTTTCTTATTTGCTTGATCAAAATTATCAAAATAAACTTTCATCAACTATCATAGCAACCTTACTAGTTTCTTGCCTTTTACTTTCCTTTTTGCTTCTGGAAGGCTGGTCCTCAGAAGCCTTTGAAGTCTTGGGTTTCTTAGATCTTATCTCTTTAACTTTTTCATCTGTCTCTATCTCTTCATCATCTTTTGTGCTCACATACGTTCTTACAGCCTTTATTTTCTTTCTCTTGCTTCCTTCACTGGATGGTCCATCTTCTAGTTTTGCAGGTTTAGGAGGAACAGAAGTAGGAACAAAGCTTCTAGTAGTCCTTGAAGTGGAGGATGGTTCCATTGAAGTATCTTCTTGTTTCTTTTCCTGCCTTTCCTTTTCAATTTTTTCAATTCTTTCTCTATTTTGCTTCGCTGCTTCCTTGGTTAGTCCAATGCTCTCAGCATACTTTTCAATTTGCTTCTACACTTTCCTTTTGGTCTCTGGTTGTCTAAGTTCCACATGCAACTTTATACTTAATTCCTTGTATGTTCCAAACCTTTCCATAGAGGTGTCTTTTGGTTTGTTCAGAAGATACTGAGCATACATGTCCAAAAATTTCTCATCCACCTAATAACTCATTGGCATTATCCATACTGTTCTTGGTTCTACAACCTCCATCAGACATTGATCAGTATCAACCATGAAACATATCTCATTCTCATACTTTTCTACAACTGACTTAGGGATTCTCTCTCTTGCATGCATCAAACTCTAGAAGTTTTTGAAGTAACCCCAAATAATTGTCTTTTGAGCTTGGGCATCACCAAGGCTGAGTAGGTGATCTCTTATTTGCCATGCTACTGGCTTATCAGATGTCCAATGCACACCTAGAACTCTAGGTACTTCATTCATGAAATAGAAGAATAGATAGATAACCAGAGAACCATATTTGAAAATATTTTTCTTATCTTTCTTTATTTTGCTTAGGTTCTTAATCAATTGACTTTGAAGAAACCCACATAGGTCATAATCAGCATTCTCCTTCAACATCTGATAGGCTGCATATATTGCAGTTCTAGAGACTGAATTCTCCCTACTGGAGTGGTGGATCTTGTATCCAATGACCATAGAGGCAAACTTGACATTCGGTTCTATGATGTCATTAATTGTCATTGCTCTCTTATCATACTTCACACCGGTTGCCTTTGTAATAGTTTGATTTTTCACAGATTTCAATGCAGGTAATCCACCAATTAAGTTTAGTCTAGTCACAATCTTAATAACATCCTTGGTGATCTTAAATGGTTTCAGCAACCATATAAATTCATTGTGCATTCAACTCAACACATAACAAACCCATTCACTCTCATCAAATGACAGAAATTCAATTACTTGTAGAAAATTTTTGCTTTCTAAGGCTTCAAATTCAAGTTTTAGTTGGTAATTGTCATCCTTTAGATGGCTCTCAAATAATTCTAGCAATTTTAGATTCCCAAATTCTTCTTCATTGCAATGAATGTATGCCCTAATGTCTTCAACATGTAAAACTCCAAATGGAACACCAGAAAATGCACCTAACGAATCAATTTCAACAAATTTGTGGGGATGTTTCTTAAATTTTGGGCGAGGCCTCTCAGTGATGTCAACTAGAGGTGTAGCCATTTGTAGAGATTGAAAATTCCAGCAGATTCAGGAGCACCAAAAATACCTTGTTTCACAGATTAGGGTTTTGCTCAGAAATCCTTTTTGCACCTTTAACTCTTTGAGAATTCACAACACTAGGCTTGTTCACTTCTTCACTAGTTGCTTTCTTCTGATGCAAAGTGCTCCAAATGAGGAGTGAATGTCCTTTTTATGCTCCACAACACCTAATTTGCCTTTGTAATAAAGGCTCTGCCCTAACACATCTGGTTACTCTATTTCTTGAGCAGTTTCTCATGACTCACTTCGCAATTTACCATATCCACCTCTTTTCTTCTGAAAATCCTTCCAAAGGATCTGAAACAATCCAAGATCTCTTTTCTCACTATGCTAGATTCAGGCACTCACTTACTGGCTAGGGAAATTTGATTTTCAATGTAGCTCCCCTGAAGCTAGAGCTCCTAATTCAATTCCCAAAGGAATTACTAGCACCAGATTCCGGTGCGGACTCATTACTATTGTTCACAATTGTTTTCTTGGTCCATGTCTTGCTCATTTCATTCTAGATCTCATTCACATCAATTTTTCTTTTTCCTTTGTCTTGTCTTTGCTCATCAGTTTTCTGTCTACCAGACCCCTTCTTTCATTAATCCTACTTCTGCAGAATCTTGTAGTATGACCATATTTATTGCAATTAAAGCACACAATATTTCTCTACTTATATACTTGATTCCCTCTTGATATGCATTGATTAGTCATGTGTCCAAATCTATTGCAAGAAAAACAATAGCCATTGAAAGAATTGCCATTTCTTCTATTGTTAGAATATTATCATACTTCTGCATTTATTTGATCTATGACCATACCTTTTACACTTGAAGTATTGTCCGGAGAAGGATGGACTATTTTGATTTGCTGCGCTTCTACACTGAGTAGCTTTATGACCAAATTTATTGCAATTGAAACAATTGCCATTGAATGATGGATATCTTTGAGCATTAGGTTGTCTTACCAGAGGTCTTCTAGGTCTGTTTGTCCCAATCCTTGGTTGAAAATTTATTTTTCCGGATCTGGAGCTTTCACCTTTTTCATATCCAAGACCATGCTTGTCATCAACCTTTTTCTGTCCTTCAAGTAGTGCTTCAAGTTTAGCTTAGCTTATTTTAAACTTCTCCTTGTATTCATTTGCAACTTCTAGGTCATGTCTGAGAATGACAATTTGCCTCTCAAGTTCCTCCTCATTGTATTTGCATTCTTGCAAATTAGATTTGAGATGACCAATTGTTATGTCCATTTTATAGCATTTGTCAGCTCTTTCCTTTAGAGTTTGACTCAATTCTTCTTCAGTCTTCTTCCTTTGCTCAATTTCATTGGTTAGCCTCATAACCCCAGATTCCATCTCAAGTTTTTGAAGAGAGAGATCTTTTGACAACTTTTCACATTCCTTTGTCTTTTCATCCAAAGCTTCATTCATGCCATTTTCTTTAGTTAAACTAGATAAATGTAGAAGTAGCTCCTTTCTCTTTCCCATAGACTTCTTTAATGTATCTTTTAACATTTCAATGGTATCATCAACATCTTTAAGCTCATCTTTCAGATTAGTTATTTCTACTCTGGATTGATCAAGATCTTCTAGAGCCAACTGAAGTTAATCTTTGAGTGAACCCATTGAAAACTCCTTCCAAGATCTTTCATCAAGTTGTTAGGCTTCTTTCAAGGAACCTTGCTCTGATACCAATTGTTGAAAATAGGGCATACAACTGAGAGGGGGGGGTGAATCAGTTGTCTCAAAACTTTAATACTTTCTACAGTTAATTCTTCCTTTTACCACTTAACAATAGATCAATAACTTAACCATGAAAACAACAATCACAAATGTAAGACTAGCAAAACAATAACACACTTGACACCAAGATTTTTAATGTGGAAACCCGGTTAAGGGAAAAACCATGGTGGGGATTAACCCATAAAAATTAATACCCTGTTAAAAGTATTTTACAAATAGGAATGCACATGCATTCGGGCTCACTGCCCAGAGCTCACTGCTCAAATAGAGGCTCACTACCTACAAATGATTACAAAATAACAAGGATTTTTGAACTGATGAGAAGCTTCTACTAATGTAAGAATTCAGTTCCAGCTAAGCACAAAACACTGATCTTACACATTTCATCTTTACTCTCCCCTACTTACTGCTTTGCCATTATCTGAACCTTAGATCTCTACCTTTTTGCACTTCCTTCATAGTCACAACACTTACACACACAAAATCATCCAAATCCATCGGCTATATATATCCGCATCCTGATCTTTAATCGCTTTTCAATCGACTTCAAGAACACTTGGAACTTTATTAAGTACTCTGCTTTGTCAGCTAGATCCATGCATAACTTGAGACATGGACCAAAAATTACACTCACAAATCATCAATCAAGTTGGCTACTATCACTGATCAACACAATTTGTCTAACCAACAACTTCCATACATCTGAAACCAAGATCAATTACAAGGTTAGCCTATTCTTCTTCTGTCTGTTCTGTCAAACTGTTAACCCGATACTCAGATGCTAATAAATATTGAATCCTTCATCACTTGAGGCTAAAACTTTAGATTTAGATTGTCTTGACAATGCTTATGACTACCTCAGATCCGCAGCAAATTATGACTTTCCACCGGAGAGATCTAGACCAAGATACTGGACCCTGTCGCCTACTCTATTCCTAACTACCCGGACTTAAATAAATTTTGATTTTGACTTTCGATATGAACACATTGTGTTATACAGATGAGTGGAATGGTCTTAGTTGCCATCAATGACAACACCTGTTATGTGAAGCAGTGTTTCTTGCCAACACTAATAAACTCCCTAATTAACTTATGCTAACGTGTAAATATAATTTTACACCAACTTGTTATACTTAGTGGAAAACCAAATCTTGAGATAATATTTTGGTAAATAAACTTTGTGGTGGTATGGGCAGTATAATCTTTAGTTTCTTAAACTTTTGCCCACTTTGTAAGATATTCATCCCTTGTTATAATTAATCTTTCTTTTGATTTCTTTACTAGGGGGTTAATGGGTCCAATAAAGTCAATTGTATGTTTCTCAAATGGGGCTTGTGCTAGTACTAGACGTAAAGGAATTTTATCTCTCTTAGTTGGTTTCCTTATTCTCTAACATACATCACATTGTCTTACATACTTGTTTGAATCTTTAATTAGTGTTGGCCACAATAATCTTGCCAACAATACTTTTCTTGCAGTGCGTTCTCCTAAATCCTGTCCTCTAGATATCTTTTCATGAGTTTCTCTTAAAATTCTATTTCTTTCATTCTCTAAGATAACCCTTCTTATAATTTCATCTCTTCCTATGATATGTAGTTCTCCTTCAATTAGGGCATATGGCAGTGACTTTCGTAAAAGTCTCTCTTTCATTTTTAGAGTACTACTCCAAGAATTGTCTTATAGATAATAATTGTGCTACTTTTGTTAGTTCTTCTAGTACTACATTTATCCTGAATAGATTTGCACCACTTAATTCTTCCTCTATTTATCTTGGATCTTCTCCTATGTTGATTCTAGGTAAGTAGTTCAAATGGCCCTTGATTTTCTTTTCATAGTTTCACCATGATTTTGAAATCAAATTCTTGAAATAATAGTAGACAATTGTAAATACTTCCCTATATTACTAGTCTATTCATTAGATACTTGAGTGGCTCATGATTTGTAAAGAACAAAAATGGTGTGGCTAAAAGGTAGTGTCTAAAATTTTGTAATGCCTACACCATAGCCAAAGCTTCTCTCTGTGGTTGTATAGCTTCCTTTTTCTTGTGATAGTTTGTGACTAGCACAAACAATTGGATGATCTTTGTTTCCTCATGGTTGCACTAATATTACTCCAATTATGGTGCCTAATACATCCACATGTACATGAAAGGGGATGTTCCAATCTAGAAACACCAGGATTGGTACTTTCATAATCTTCTTTTTTAGTGTGTCAAAAGCTTCTTGACATTGCTCCATCCATTGGAAAGTTTTGTTTGACTTTTCTTTAGGAGTTCTTCTATTGGTCTTGCTATTATCGCATATCCTTTGATGAACTTCCTATGGTACTCGATATATCCCATAAATGTTTTTACTTTTTGTAGACATCTAAAAATGGTCACAACCACTTTCATCCACTTGCACAATTCAAACCCATTATCCCACATCATTTTATCTGACTCAAATATTAATTAAATAATTTTTAATTATTTAATTAATTTATTCTGCATCTTTCCCCTTTCATAAAAATCAAAATTCCTCTACTATAGTTCAAAAAATAATTATTTTGTGACTATATTTCATAATTTATACTCAAAAAATTAAATAAATGACCATATTTATTTAATTCCTATTTTGTCCACTCTTGATTACTTTTTATAATCATCATTATTTTCTTCTAAAACATGTACACATGAATTAATTTTAATTAATTATTCATTACAAACCCCCATGTTTCTAGAAGTCCACTTGTCATTCCATGTACATGCATGTTCATGACAAGTGGTACTTTGGAAGCATCTCCAAATCTTCCAAAGTGTGTACACTTGTTCTATTTCTTCCATCCCACTCCAAGAGTCACTATTCATGTAAATTTAAAATTACATGTGGCACTATTTGAACACTATTCCTCTAATTTTTAATTCCATTTGTCCTCTCCATGCAATTTAAAAGTCCTCACTAAATCCAAGCCTTACCTTTTCATAAATGAGACCTTACATGTCATACACCTACCCAATCCTAGCCATCCATCCATTCAAACTTGCAATCTCATCCATTGATCATCCCTTGAATCTTGGAGCAAAATTCTCATCCACTCTCATCATGTCATTTGTCCAATTCTCCTTGCTTGAGGATCCTCAAGCAATTTTAGCCCTTGATCTCTCAATTTGATCCTAGCGCTCCATTTCCATCCCCAAAAAACTATAAATTGAGGCCTCCACCTCCATTTTTCATAAGCCATCATATGCAAAGATATTCTGCCATTTTGAGTACTCAACATCCATATAGTTTAGCTCAATTGCAATCTAGGATAGTTTATTTTTATCTCATTAGGACAAATCATCACTAGTATGTTTAGATAGGGTGCATTAGTTGATAGAAAGCATAGTAGTGATTTAGTCCAATCTTGAGGTCCCTTGGACTTGGAATTGGGAGAAAATTAGGTTAATTAGCACTCATTTAGAAATCCCATCTCTTAGGTAGATGTTTTTGGCATGCACGGTGGGACCCCCGCCACCTTTTTCACTAAATATTGCATGGTTTTTTGCATCTTTTCCCTTAATAGGTCAGATCAACGCTGATTTCTTGCAAATCAGTGCCCATCCTCAGTATATCAGCACCTAGTTAGATTTTAGTGCCCAGTTTATATGCGGTATAACTTGCATGTTTTTCATTGTTTTCCATCATTTAGCAATCTAGGTTTATGTAGTATGCTTTAAACTATTTCCTACTAACTTTTTGCACTAGATAGATCTTTATTTTTCACAGAAAATGCAGGAATAAGGGGGAGATGCTGGCTATCTCGCTTTAGCACCTACTTACAACATATCAATGTCCATTTCACAGATTGGTGCTTGCTTCATAGGATTAGCACCCACTTTGCATTTAATGTAAAATAGGGATTTCATGTGTTTTACTGACCCCTGCTGTCTAACATAGTGTGTTTGAGCTTCTAACTATCATTTTCTGTAGGTTTCCCTCTTTATTTTGTAGGAATAATCAATTTTACAAGGGGAAAACTCTACCAAGTTTGTTTTAGCACCCATTCAGAGACATAGTCGCACCCAATTAGTAGATATAATCTTTTGCAACATTTTAGCACCCATTTTCAATAGATTAGCACCTATTCAAAAAAATGATGCCTGGTCTGTACAGAACAATGCCTATCTCTGAATCAACACCTATTTTGTATATCAGCGCTTAGTCACTATGTCTAACAAAAAAGTTATTTTTTATCATTTGTTTTGGACTAATCTTGGTTTTGCAACCTCTTACAATCGTCCAAGACCTGATTTTAAACTACTAACACATTTGGTGTAGCCCTGCCATCAAAGAAGTTGTTTTTTCCACTAGTCTTTAGTTGCACTATATTAGAGTAGGGGTTAATTAACCTTGTTTTCCATGTCTTGCGTGTGGAATTGGATGTATTCTCTCCCCTCACACCTTAGGGTGATCTTGGGGGATCAAAAGTCCATTTCAACCCGTTTTACTTGCCTTCATACCCGAAGGGGTCATTTATCTACGTATGCTCTCCCCTTGTGCTTTGTGCGATTTGTGAGGCCTATTTATTTCACTCCCTTATTTTTCTTATTTCATATTTATAGTTGATGACATTTCAACATTTGGGACTGTTGATCTTGATATGCAGATTCTCTAGATTCTATTTCCTTATTTTGGTTAGCTATGTTTTTTATGTTGTGATGTGACTATATCCTGATTTTGATTCACTAATGATGATTAGACATGTGACATGCATTTTGGTGCTATTAGAGATACTATATGGATTTGCTATGTGATTTTGATCTTGAGATAGTATATAGAAATGTAGTTATAAATCTTATTTATGATGTGATGTTAATAATGTTTTAAATGATTATGTGATGGCGTGAGTGTATGCATTTCCTTGCTTCGGCTATGACATATATATATATGTTGGATTAATCTATTTGTTCAAGTGCGTAGGTGATTTTCCAAGCCACAGAAAATCAGAGATTGATCTCACACCTAATGTGCTTCTCGTCTTAGACCAATCTAGTCCCAGGGGGACCAAGATCATGTGTGAAATTGTATGATGATTTCGTAAATGTCTACATTTTATTATTTGGCTTAGATTTCACCCTTTTATATTATTTAATTGAAGTGTTGTAAAAATATGTGATTTAATTTACACCACTTGGTGTTTTTTTAATTTTTAGAGGCCATTTTATGTGATTTTCTACCTCCTAAATTGTTTATTATGGGCTAAAATTAATCCTAGGTGGTACGCCTAGGGTCTAGGGCCCATTTGAGCATGCCAAACCCTAGGGTTACCTCTGTCTAATCACTTTAACTTCAACCTGAATGGGGTACACATGTGCGAGAGCATCTTGGAGTGAATGGGCTTCATTTAAAGAATAAGGTGATGACATGTGTCATCCCTTATCCTCTTGGAGCTCATTTTGAGAGATGCCACCTCTCCACCTTTGCTCTCACACATGTGTGAGAGCACATGTGGAGAGGGTGAGGTTTGAATGGATGGGAGAGTGACACATGTTACCTCCACATTCCATATCCCTTGCAAGTGGTTTGGGAAGAGGAAGGAGAAGGTGACATGTGTCACCTTCTCATTCCTCAAAGGATTTGGAATGAAGCCTATATTATTTCCTCTTTCTGAGGGGAAAAGGGTTCTTGCATTTTCTTGTTTTTGGCTATCTTTGGAGGATTTTTGGTGAGAGAGTTGGAGAACTTGGAAGCTGGCTTGAAGGAGAAGGTTGGATAGCTCTTCTACAACCCTCTTCCATTATTGGGCTTTTTAAGGTAAGATTCAAGGCATTGAGCCTTCCTCATGCATTTTTACTTCTTGTGTGGATGGATTTGCTTGTGTTTTACATTTATTGTTGTGTTGGGTTTATGGGTGTTTCGAATGAGACTACCATTCTTGGCTTGTCCATTCATGTGAGGGGTGGGAGAGGAGTGAACCTCCTTGAGGTCACCCTCTTCGTATTGGTATATTGTGGCCTTGAGGGCATTTGGGAAATTTATATGGTGATCATATTTGATGGCATGAGTGCCTTGGTGCATTATATTTATCATTGGATATTTTAGGCTTGAAGCCTTGTGCTGGATTCATGAGATTTGGTTGTAGGAGTGAACCTCTTGAGTAGAGAGAGTCTAGTCTCCTACCCCCTCAAATCCATTTTTATGGATTTTGTGTTGTTTAAGCATTATAGGTGTTCTTCTTGGTTGTTATGTGATTACATTGTTGTGTTGCGATATGAGACCTATGTGAAGATCAACCTCCAAGCTCAGGGGTGACCCACTTGCAGGTCTATGGACGGGTGGAGAGTGTTTTGGTGGCTTGAAAATATGCCCATTGTTTTAGTTGTTGCAGGTTTGTTGGAGACCTTTGGAGCTTGGAGGTTGTCAAAACATTTTCAGTTTTATGTTTGTAAGGTTGTTTGAAAGCCTTGGCCTAAGTGGCCTTGTTGTATTTTGTAGAGAAAATGAGCTCTCATCTTGTTGTGTTGTAGACTGAAAATTATCCTTATGTAACCATTTTTTTTCCATCTTATAGTGTTGCACTATTCATTGAAATGTGTTTGCAAAAGAAAGAATATGCATCTCATTAATTGTATTATATTGTTGGCAAAAGAGGAAAAATGTATTCTGTAAATGTTGTTTTGCAAATGGCTGTATTATTTCTGTGTTGTGTTCAAAAGAAATATACATTATAGTTGTATATTTTTAGAGAATAAGAAATTCATAGGTGCAAACTGGGTAGATGTAATGGAAAGTTCAAGTTAGTATGGTTGCTGTTGAAAGCCTTATGATTGCATTATTTCAAAAAAAATATATATGAATAACTTGTTGTGGTAATCATTGTTACTGTATTAACTTCAAAATAGATCCTCTAGAATAAGCTAACTATGGAAGTTATGAGAAAATTTATGTGTATAAATATATATAGATATATATACAATGGTGTATGTATATGTACATATATCTGTATATATAAATATTAAAATCTGCCTATTAAAGATAATTATAATGCCGGTTTATGTTTTTGGCAGTAGGTTAAATTTTATCAGAATGTGTATTGTAAAAGAAAATTATATAAATATATATATGCAGGTGTATATGCATATATATACATATATGTTTTTTTAAGCATATATATATATATATATATATATATATATATATATAATTTCTGTTAAACGAATGCCAAATTGAATGCCTTTAGCGTTATTTTCCTTGAGATAAACCTGTGTTAAACGAATAGAGGGGAGCAATGAGGGTTTCCTCATTGTTAAACTATTATTTTTTTGAAAAAAAAAATTTAAAACACAGACCCCCACAGAGGATGACGGCCAAAGTCTGCCGCCCCCTGGGAGGGATCATTAACTTCAATGGAGTATGGGGAGGGGGGGTCGAACCCCCACCCACATTCCACCTTGGTGGAGGGTGGGTGGGTATCCCCCCCATACACACACCATTAGCCTTTCTCTGTGCGGCGATGTAGACCGCCAGTCGTCCTAAACTTGCTCGGCCCTTGGCCGTTGGAGCTGCTTTGTCTTTTTTTTTTACTTGCAATTTTTATTTAATAATATATATATATATACACACACACTGTGTATCATCCGTTTGAATACAATAAAATAATTACCCTGCATTAGATATACATAAAAAAAAATATAATATATGCAGGGATATATATATATATATATATTCCTAAAAAAATGGGGTTAGACAAAAACATAAAATAAAATATAGATTGATATATACACTATGTATCCATCCATGTGCAACCTGCAAAACAAAATGAAAGAGAAATGGAGAGTGGAAAAGAAATGAGATGAAGAAATGAAACTAGGGTTAGAATAGGAAGATAAGAAAATAGTTTATGTTTAGAGTTAGGGCTTTTGGGAAATTTTATGTTCTTTTAATTCTCCTAGGGTTGAGGGAAATAGGAATTTTAAAATTAGAGGAGATGACTGCGAGTGATTCCATTCCCTCTCTCATACCCTTTTTTACTTTTTTACTTTTTGAAATTATTGCCCTCTTGTGCTCCCATGGGTTTTATTAGTTGGGTGAATTTAATTTTATCCCTTAAATTAATTATTGCCTAGTGGGTTTTATTTTATCTTTTAAGTGGGCTTGAGAGGGTTAATTATCTTCAAACCATACTTTTAATTTTTGCCTTGAGGACTAATATTGAAATGGGGTTTTGGTAAAGCGATAGATAATTATCCTTGTGGACTTTAGGGGAGATATTAATTTTGTCACTTGGAAATTAACTAAGCCTTGAAATTTATAATATTATAATTAATGCTTTTAATGCATAGTTAAAACTTATTAACCATTAAACCTTGGTAATTATTCTAGTGTTATTAGAGCAATGGATAAATTAATTAAATTTTATTTAATCTCGTAATATCTTAATTTTTGAATGGTATGATAGGAGTGCCTTTAATTTAAAAATTATTTCTATGTATATCAGTGAGGTGTTATGCTGCCAGAATTTACCTAGATTTAAATGGGTAATTTATTACTTTAATTTTCTTCCCAGTTTAGTCGCATTTTATTTTCAATTGTTGATCATGTTATTAATGTTTTTAAATTAATTAATTTTGATCTAGTTCTTAGGTTTTTGATTTTGACACATGTTGAAATCACACCACTCAGGAAAACTTAGGGTTTGGATCTATCGATTCTAACCCTAACGGTGACGCTCTCGCATCGCATACCCCCTAGTCGGCTATCATCACGCAGGGGATTGCGTAGGTATTCACACTTCCCTGAAGTTGGATTGACATGTTTACACCTTATGCGTATTGCCACCGAGCACGCTGATGTGTGCGAGGGGGTTTCTAGGGATACGTGGAAAAGTATTTGATATTTCATGTCATGACCACATGACAAATGTGGACATGACATGTGTGTTGCGTGTCATGACCGCATGGGAAATGTGGGCATGACACGATCTTGGGTGATAAAAAAATAGGAAGTGGTTTATTCTTAGGAGCCCAGCTTGGGGATTTTGTCCCCCCAAGGGATGACCTCAATCGTGTGTTCCAGAGTGGTATATAAATATTGTGAGAATGAAAAGACTCCTTTAAAGGAAGGACCCACTCATCTCCAAGAAATAGGCCTCCAAGAAATAGACCTCCAATACCCTTGGTCTGCCAAGACTTGAGTGGTTAAAGCGTCAATCGATTGGGACACCCTCGTTCATGGACTCGGGCCTCAAGTACCTTGAGTATGCTAGAGGACACCCCTAGAAGCCTTGTTAAGCCTATGTAAGACCTTTCGACCATCATATCTTATGGTGCACCACTCTAGAGGAGGGGAAGATGCTCATCGTACCGTTATACTTGAGATAGGACATGCTTTGGGCAAGACAAAAGTCTCCAAGGTGAGGGGGTAAGGTGGTCCAAGACCTTATTTTCCCTATCTATCCAAGCTATAACATCAAAGGTATTAGTGGGGGTGGGAATCTTGATTCACTTTGAGTTGGGATTGACCCATGGCCACTTCATGAGATCCACAAGATATGTCACTCCCACTTGAATAATTTTTGGTTGTATACAAGTGCTTGAAGTGTCTTCTTTTGTGCGAAACTTGTATAAGCCATTTGTAAACTGTGAAGGCTAACACCTCTTACACCCACTTCTGAATTCAGTCAAACAACCATTGTGATTGTTGTGTGTGAAATCTTGCCAAGAAAAACCAACCCAACACTTTGAAAATCACAATTATCAACATTGTCATGAATCAACACCCACTTTGTATATCAGCACCTATTTCCTGAATTAGCACCCATTTTCCAAAGACATCAAAAAATCAAGATTTTGTCCTTTTAGTTTTCAAAACTCCCTTTTCCATGTCATCTCTTAACATTGCAAGCCACATCACTCTCATTCATGTCCATTTATCTCTCTTAGCTTGTGATCTAACCTCAATCATTTACTATTGTTCTCAACATAATCATCCTTAATTAGTCATCATTCTTGTTGATCCATAATCAATTCAAATCTTATCATCCATAGCCAAATAGCCTTAATCCATCATAATCCATTAGCCTTAATCCATCTATCATTGTTCTCATTAGCATTAATCCATCCATTAATCATACTAGCCTTAATTCACCAATCATCCTTCTTAATCTTTTATATATCATTAATCACCATCCCTAATCCATAGCCAATCATAAGCTTTGATTATCCCAAATTTTTGTTAATCCATAGTCAAATCCCATCTTTATCAATCCAATCTTTTTCATCCATGATAACCATCCTTAGGTATAATCCATTAGTGTCCTTGTAATCTTTGGTCAATCATCATCCTTAATCCATCCTTAGTCAAATCCTTGTTTATCATCCATAATAAATCCTTATCCTAGTCAATACTTAATCAATCCCATCATCCATAATCAATCCCTATCATCCATAATCAATCATTATACCCAAATCAATCAAATCCTCATCCAATCATATCCTTATCTAAATCCAAAATCAATCCCCATCAAAAAATTAATCCAAACCATATCCAAATTTTAGGGTTAGGATCTAGATCAATCATTCCTTTTTTTATGTTAAGCTTAATACTTTGTCTATCTTAAGTTTAGTATAAACTAGACATCACCACCCCTCTTGGATAAATTATCTTGGGAACTTAGACAACTCCTAAGTTAGTGGACTTCAAGAAATCCCATCTTGCTTGGTGCGTCTTGTCTACCCCAAGTAAGATAATCGTATTTTCCTTTTTCTTAGCCTATTTGTCCACCCTAAGTATATAGGGATAATACTTGGTATTTAATCATCTTGATCTAGATTTTGAACCTAGACTTAATCCCCATCCATAATCATTGGGACCTCATCATCCAAATCCTATCCAAGTTCACCTTTTATGCCTCCCATCATGTGATCACAAGCTAGGAAGAGAATAGACTCTTGTTACCAACCCCTCTCTCCTCATGACTCTACCATGAGTAACATGGAGAGATATGTCAACCAATCTAAAATGGGTGAAACATCCAGTCATCATCATCACACCTATTCCCCCACCTATGTTAATTTTCTCAATGAAAAGGGATTACACAACAAGGATGAATTCCTCGACAACGATAAGGATGAATTCCTCGACAACGATAAGGATGAATTCCTCAAACTTCTCATTAAACATGGTACACGACCTCCATACTCATTCGACCATGACAAACTTAAAACCATTTTCCAGGACAATCCACCATAACCCATTCAAGATCAACCACGAGGAGGTGCCCCTAATCCTAATGAACCCATCTATGACAATCCATAGGATAGCTATGCATCCAACACCAACACCATCCACACCCTTGACCAACATATAGGGCATAATATTGTATCGTAACCACAAGTATCAAAGCAACCATATGGAATGCCTTCTCATATGATGCCCAATCCCAATATGCTCCAAAAATTGTCATCTCACAAAACATGTCCAACATCCCTCGAGACCCATCCAATGCTAATATCATTCCACAACCTCTTCCTCCTTTGAATATCCCTCAAAGGTTGATCATCAGTCCAACAGTGTTACCACCCACAACACAAACACCCATCCAAACCACTAATCCATTCAACCAATCACCAAATCCCTTGATGATCTATACTAACCCCACTCACACATATCAATCCTCCATGCATCAACAACCTCCCCATGGGTCATTGATGCAAAATCCATACATCATTCAACAACAACCACCACTCCAAAACCAACAAAACATTCCATATGGGTCCCATGTTTATACACAAACTATGGGTCCACGTCCATACATCTAGCAACAACAATACATCCATCCTCAATATCAACAATCATCATCACAACAACCCCCAATCTAACACATATCACAACTACCTCTTGTGAATCCTTTCCATCAAGAATGGAAAGAGATGAAAAATGCACTCAAAAGCATCCAACTAGGGACCCAAAAGAAACATTATAAGTTTGAAGACTTATGTCCCTATCTAGTTGATAGAAATATCACCATCACACCTTTTCCTCAACACTTTAAAATGCCAAAATTTGGTAAGTGCAAAGGAAAAGGAGACCCTCGTGACCACATCAAGGAATTCTTCATGGCATGCCAAGAAGTAGCCTATGATGACCAATTCCTCCATCTTTTTCCATGAATCCTAGGAGGACAAGCCTTAGAATGTTTTATGCACTTGTCTTATGGCTCCATCTCAACTTTCGCCGATCTCAAGAGAAATTTGTCGCCCACTTCTCATACAATGTGGAGCATGCAATCATTAGGCTCGACATTTGCAACACCAAACAATAAAGTGGCAAAAGTTTCGCCACTTACCTACAAATATGGAGAGCCCTTGCTAGTAGGCTACCTTGGACAACCCTTGAAAAACAACTTGTCCATATATTTATCCAAATTTTGAACCATGAAATGGCCTTCCATTTACAAGTGCATTGTACATCTAACTTCGATGAGATCATAGAAAAGGGGGTCATCATTGAAAAGACCCTTATTGCCAAAGGTTTGGTCAAGATCTACAACAAGAATGACAATGACAAAACCTCCAACGACAAACCTAAATTTTGGGCTAAAAACAAGAACACCGTAGGAGATGGTGCTACCGATTCTAAGTATATCCAAATCACCGCTCCTAAACCAAAAGAGACAAATTTAGTCCAAAATGTTTCAAACAATGTCTCGGTCCCATCCACTCCTCCAAAGCAGAATCCCCCTAACAATCTGAAATGCAAGTATACTCTCTTGGGTGAACCACTCGAGGTTGTGCTCCAAAAATTAGTCCAAGCCAACATGGTTGAGTTTCCCACGATGAAACATTTGATTGAAACCAACCTAAACCTGTGTGGTATTAAAAAAAAGACTACTGTGATTATCATCGCATTAAGAGACATGCCACAAGGAAATGTATGAAATTGAGAAACTACATCCAAGACCTTGTCGATCACTTTGATATCCAAATAGAAGGAAACAACAACATGTCACCCAATGATGGCCTAGGTGTCTACCAAGACCCTCTTCCCCACCACAATAACAACCGAACTGCATCCAAACCATCATCCTCCAACACCAATCCTAACAACCAAGCCAACAACATCAACTATAATAATGTTCTGCCTCCTTACGATAATGTAGTAGGATGAATTGATTTTGATTCTACTCGTGTCACCACCATCAAACTCAAAAATACCACCCTCAAATGTGATGTTACTACCTGCCATGGATATGTAACCATAAAGGGACCATCTCCATCCTCCACCACTACCACTTCCAAGTACAACCTCCTTGACCCTCTCGGGAAGACCCCCATACAAATCTCCATCTTGGAACTCCTTAAGACTCCACCATCCACTGTGAAATCCTTGACAAGGCTCTCCAAGAGTCCCATGTCCCCACAGAAATACCTCCCGCTCAATTCCAAAATCTTGTGGCTCAATTATCCTCATCCTACCATCTCACTTTTAGCCATGCCGACATGCCACCCATCGATCCCACTCATAATAAAGCACTCCATATCGAAGTTCAAATTTCCAACCACAAAATCAAGAGAGTTCTCTTGGATAATGGATCTAGGTTGAATATGTGTACATTAAAATTCATAAAACTCATGGGGTATTCAGCGGCTAACGTAGAGTCTTTAGTCATCTCCATCAAGGCATACAGCAACATAGAAAGAGAATATGAGGGTACCATATACCTCCCCATCAAGGTGGGCCTACTCACCATGCCCACTCTATGTCATGTGATTGATCTTGACCTTCCATATAATCTTCTCCTATGCTGACCATGGTTACATGCAATGCAGGCTGTTCCATCCACCTACCATCAATGTCTTAAGTTCCCTCATAATGGTGTGGAAGTCACTATTCTGGTTGACCAATAACCTTTTGAATATTGCAAAGCTTTAGAGGTTGTTTATGATAGACAATTCTATTGTCCAAGAACCTATGGGGAGTTCATGTCAAGGATCCCTCATCCATTCCATCCACATCATCACCCACCCCACAAGTCACCATTGACCCATCACAAGCTTCCACATCATCTTCCACTTCCACACCTCAAAAGGTCAAGATCATAGATAAAGGGTGTGGTGAATATGAGCTTCACAATGCCTTCCATGTGGGACAATTACCTTTGTCCCCCTACTCTCATGGTTGTCATCTCCAAAAAAAAGAATAGGAACAATAGTGTAGAATCAATGACGAAATTCCCTTTGTCTGAGCACAGATCTCTAGAGAAGAAGAAGCTAAAGAAATAGATTTGAGTGATTGGTTATACTATGATGAAATCCCTTCGGCACTAGAAAATGTTGAATACTTCAAAGAAAAATATCTGGTACCCTTCCAAATTTGTGCTAAGATTCCCTATCATGGAAAAGGGCTAGGTGTCGACAAACAAGGTAATACAAAACCTATCCCTATGGATCCTACATCTCCTAAGAAATATGCTCAATACTTTGGTTTAGGATATGCCACACCGATTGTGACAATCCATGGACCCGCTAAGGCTTTGGTAGAAGCAAATAAATCCTCCTCTATTGTTAAAAACGTTACTCCAAGTGTCATCATAGCTTCATGTGAAGAGCTTGATCTTTCATGCATCTTCCTTGACAATGCCATATTCATCATTGACCTTCCTCTTGTTCATCCCGAACTCATTTCCTGATATTATCAAGGACCCCTACCTCTCAACATGTTTCCACATGATGAGGCTCTCTCCATATTTCTAGAACTTTATGATACCTCATAGTATGACATATGCTTGCACCCCCATGCCTACTTTGGGGAGGAAGAGATCCTTAGTCCAAAAAAGAAAAACTCAAAAAATAGAAATTCATCCCCTGGTGAAAACCTCTTTGAGGCACTTTCAGACACAAAAGAGAAAAATAAAGACATATCTTCTAGTGAAAACCTCTTTGAGGCACTAGAAGATGAGGATCTCCATCTTCCCCCCATACCATCCTACTGGCAAAAACATTCCAACATTTTGATTGAAGGAACCCAAGAAATCAACCTCAGTACACAATCGCGCATAAAGTCTTGGTACTGAAGAAAAATCCAACCTCTCAATCGTGCTTCATGAAGCACCCGATGTCTTCGCTTGGTCCTATGCCAACATGCCAGGGTTAGATCCATCCTTGGTCATTCACCATCTTGTGGTACATCTTGAAGCAAAACTTGTCAAATAGAAACTCCGCAAGATGCATCCTCAAGTCGCCTTGCTTGTCAAAGAAGAACTAAAAAACTATTAGATGTTAGCTCCATCCGCCCTATTAACTATCCATAATGGGTCTCTAACATTGTTCTGGTTGCTAAGAAAACTCAGGGCATCCAAGTTTGTACAGATTTCTGAAACCTCAACAAAACATGCCCAAAGGATGATTTTCCGTTCCCCAACATTGGCATAATTGTATATCTCATAGCAGGACACAAGATGCTCTCCCTAATGGATGGCTTCTCTGGGTACAAACAAATCAGGATTGCCCTTGAAGATCAACACAAAACTATTTCACCTATCCTTGGGGTACATATTTCTGGCAAGTCATGCCCTTTGGTCTAAAGAAGGCCGGGGCAACCTATCTGTTAGTGCCTGCATAAGCATTCCGATTTCAAGCAATTAATTTCGTAGGCACCTTCCATAAAAAATCCAAAAATTTCTGTCTTTCGGTCTTTGCAGTTGAAATATTGCAAAAATCAGTCCTATGCATGTATCTTTGTATATACAAGGCCACATGTATATACATTCAGGTTCAAATGTGCATTGGCGGGTCAGAATTTCCCATCGACCTTTGAAAATGGTGAGGAAAATGAGTTGTATGCATCTTTGCATGCATATCGGGTTTGCATATACATTGGGGAATCTATCGCAGATCCTAAGAATATTCTGCAGTTGTATTTTGAGTTTTCTTGTATATTGGGTTTGTATGTTTAGACATACAATGGCTACATACAATGGAAACATGCAAGGGTGAATGTATGTTCAGACATACAAAGCTCATGTGCAAGAAAAATATACAAGGAGGCACATATACATTTGCTACAATGTAGGAGATACATTTGGTGGGGTCCACCTCACATACAAAGGGCTTTGTATCTCATATATAAAGTGGAATGTATATGCGATATGCAAGGCGAATATGCATTCGCGATATACAAACCAGACTGGATTTAAAAGTCAAATATGGCTAATTCGTTAGCTGGCGTCTGCGGCTTGCATGTATATGGCATTGTATATGCTGATATACAAAGGAAGTGAGATACAAGCCAGATTTCAAAGTGATTTGCAGCATGTTTCATAATTTTTGAAATTCGCGGCTTGTATGTTAGGGTGCATGTATATGCAAACATACAAAGAGATAGATGCAAAATGGAGATACAAGTCAGACCTATGTTGAATTTTGATTTGTTCTAATCAGATTTGGGGTTTGCCTTGTATATTAAACAGTTGTATGTATATGCTCCTACATGTACAAAAGATTTAAAAAAGTAGAAAGGGGCAGTTGTATATGCATGTGGTTTTGCATATACAAGGAATTCAAAGTATGCATATGCAGGGTGAAAAAGGCAAAATGAGAAGAGGAAAAGTCAACGATGGAAGCACAGTGTGCCTATGTGGCACATTCTAATTGGCTGGTGACTTTTCAAAGTTATTTGAGGCCATGGATCTTGTCAAAGGAATGGAAATGGATGGTCAGTTTTGAATACTCCATGGGATCGTTTTCTTTGTGTTTGCAACCGTTTTTGAGTGGGAAAAACTTCTGATGCATCCCCTGTTGCATTTCAGAAGGCTACGGGTAGGTTGGCATTGATGGCAGAATTACAGAGGGATGATCGATGGAGTGAGAGCTTACCTACCAAATTTGTGGCAAAAATCTTCAGACAGCGGCACATCTTCCGATCTCACCTGCTCTCCCTCTTTTTTCTTTCTACTGCATTGATTGATTTGGGAGCCATTTTTGGTGCAGTGTATCTGGCAGAAATTTTGAATTGCCATGTAATTTTTTGCTGAGACCACAGCCTTGCTATAAAATGTAGATTGTGTCACTCATTTGGGGTTGTTGAAGACTTGGGCATTTTTTGGGGCAAAAATAATGAAAGACAGAGCATTTTCTTGGTTGTTTTATCTCTGTTGGAGTTTATGAGTTGCATTTGAGTGCACCTTGCACATATGTTCAGTTTCTTGTCATTTTATATGAAAAATGCATTATTGCATGTGTTTATCTGTCTGTCTCCATGTGCTGTATGCATTCTCTTCTTTTGAATCTGGTTGCTAAGGGTTTCTCAGATTCTAGGGTATGGATTTCTATATCACATGCTTAATCTTTAACTTCCATTCAAGGAGTGGATTAAATTGTTTTAGGTCGAGTATGGAGAAGATTGTATGTCAGCTAGGATGTATGTAAGTAGAGACAGTTAAATACTTATCCTTGGGTGGTGTTTGTAAGGCAAATGCCAGCCCTAACCCCTTGAAACTTGAATGCCAGTTGTAAGCCACTCTCTTGTATACGTCTAGTTGACTCCTTGCCCAGAGATAGGCACCGGTCTGCTTCTTGTGTAGTAGTTATGATCCAAAACCCCCTGTCTTGCATCCAAACATTAATACAAATTATTCCATTTTTCCAACCTGTTAGTTGTAGGAGTAGGAATAGGAACCCTGCATACTCTTATCCCTAACTAGTTAGATATGTCTAAGAACATTGCCAAACTTGTGACACATCATGCATATCTTGGTCCAAACATGAGAGTATTCTGCCTGTTATTGTAAAACTAAATCTTTCTATCATTGGGCGAGTCAAATGTCAAATCTTTAGCTATAGGGATACCCCCCTTGGTGCGGCAGAACTAGAAGTGAAGGAGAGGCAGCTCACGCAACCTCCCATATCTGTTGGCTGAATCTGTCTGTGCATTGGAGTTAGCAAACCCTCTGCCAATTTGAACACTAACAGAAATGGCGACTCCACTAGGGAAGAGTCAAGTGATTTGAAGACTAGAAAATCTAGTTTCCAGTGAAGTTGCAGCAAGACCAAAGAACGACCATGTGGTGCTCTGCTGGTGTGATGAATCCAAAAAACAAAAAGTGCCTTGTTGATATTCTGTCCTCTCTATGAGAGGTGGTGACTCTGTTGATTGAACCTATCCAAAGCTACAACATTTTTCCAAGTATTCCATCTTTTCATTCAAAATGATGAGTTTAGAGCAGCAAACTTGGTTGTGCTCTCAAAGAAGACCATTTTTATTGAAAGATATAAAGCCTTAAATTTCAAAGGAATTTGTGGTTACCCAAATGTTATTCCAAATAAAATTAGAAAGTGTTTGCCAAAATATAATGGATTAAATTCTGAGTCTGCAAACAAACATCTGTAATTTTTTTATAATTTGATGGAAGATTATGAGGTAGAGGCTGAAGATATAGTAATGAGACTCTTTGTGCAGTCATTAGAGGATGATGCTAGGGTCTGGTTTTCAAACTTACCCGTGTGTTCAGTTTCTTCATGGGTAGATTTAGAAATTGCATTCCTAGAGCAGTTTAGTGAAAGATTTGATTTAGCCTCATTGATCATACACTTCATGAATATTCAAAAGGAAGATGAGGAATTGGTTCCAGCCTTTAATCTTAGATTTATTAAGTTGCTCAAGCAGATTCTTGAATATATGAGACCCAATAATGCATTGTGCTTGACAATTTATTTGGCTGCATTTGATAAGAAAATGAGTTATATATTGAGAGATAAAGAACCAGTTACACTTCACCAGGCTTTCAGATTTGCTATGGATATTGAAAATAATCAGAAATATGGAATGCCAGTAGGTTTCATGACTTCAATCTTTCAAAATAATATATTTCAACTCTCCCAGTGTGTTCATAGAGAGATGATTTTGTAAAGGGACATATATTTCACAACAATGGGTGCAGTCATGATGTGTGCATGAACATGAAGAAGATGTTGTAGAAAATGTGGGCACATCTTATAATGGTGAAGACAAAGATTGTTATCAGCCTCTAGAAAAGAAGCCTGCAGGTGCGAAATGCATTTCAAATGATGAAATGAAAGATATACATGAGGTTGTGTCATGCAGTAATAGGCATATCCCAATTATTCTTGATTATTTGTACAAGGTGGATATGTAAAGTTTCACTCTGAATATAGAAAATGTAGGTTCAAGGAATGGTAGTGAATGTGTTAGTGATTGTCAGCATTCAGATGCATGTGTGAGCCTTTCAGATGATGAAATTTATATGGATGTTGAGTATGAGTGCTTCCTTGAAGATTATGACCACCTCTATAATGCAGAGGTTGAAAAATTTGCTTTTGATCATTAGGGAATTGGTGAAGAGGAAAATCAGGGTCACTATTTAGATGTGAATGGACAAGTTGTAGATGTATGTGTTCACACAATTGGGGATAGTGTTCGTTGCATGGGTGACTACAAAGCTTTCAATGAAGGGCCACACTCTGAGCTATTTATGCTTTCTCTTAAGACATTCCAGGTGGACCTTAATGAGAAAATTACTGAGCACAGTGATGATGAATACCTGAATGTTTATAAAGAGAAATCTGATTATGAGATGTTGCTTGTGCCTGAATATTGCATGTTTGATACAGAGGAGCTCTTATTCTATGAAGGGCAAAATTTTGATGTGGATTCATTTGTTTCATGTGAGTTTGATATTTTCCCAAGCAACATTAGTGACTCATATGATGATGACATTCTACAGCTGATGATGATGTATGCTGATGAGTCTTGTTGTAGATTTGTTAAAGAAAAAGAAATGGGCAGTAGAAAAAACAATTACAATGTGGGTTGCTGCAGACAATTAAATGCTTTCAAGCTTCATTTGAAGAAATCAAAAGAAAATCAAGTTTTTGATAAAGGAAAATTCTAGTTTTTCCTTTTTGATGGCCCTGGGCCACCAAATATATATTTTTTTAAAATATGTTTTGTCATGCAGGTTGGTATGTGCTTGACTCTGTGCCCAATGGACAAGGGACTGGTCTGTATCCCAGAGATTTGAAGTTCTCGCCATGCGTGCAAGAGGCATGCGTCCCTAGACAGAGCTTGTGTTAGTGCCTGCATAAGCATTCAGATTTCAAGCAATTAATTTTGCAGGCACCTTCCATAAAAAATCCAAAAATTTCTGTCTTTCGGCCTTTGCAGTTGAAATATTGTAAAAATTAGTCCTATTCATGTGTCTTTGTATATACAAGGCCACATGTATATACATTCAGGTTCAAATGTGCATTGGCGGGTCAGAATTTCCAATTGGCCTTTGAAAATGGTGAGAAAAATGAGTTGTATGCATCTTTGCATGGATATTGGGTTTGTATATACATTGGGGAATCTATCACAGATCCTGGGAATATTCTGCAGTTGTATGTTGAGTTTTCTTGTATATCGGGTTTGTATGTTTAGACATACAACGGCTACATACATTGGAAACATGTAAGGGTGAATGTATGTTTGGACATACAAAGGTCATGTGCAAGAAATTTATACAGGGAGGCACATATACATTTGCTACAATACAGGAGATATATTTGGTGGGGTCCGCCTCACATACAAAGGGCTTTGTATCTCATATACAAAGCGGAATGTATATGCAATATGCAAGGCGAATATGCATTCGCGATATACAAGCCGGACCGGATTTAAAAGTCAAATATGGCTAATTCATTGGCTGGCGTCCGCGGCTTGCATGTATATGGCATTGTATATGCCGATATACAAAGGAGGTGAGATACAAGCCAGATTTCAAAGCAATTTGTAGCGTGTTTCATAATTTTTGAAATCCGCGGCTTGTATGTTAGGGTACATGTATATGCAAACATACAAAGAGATAGATGCAAAATGGAGATACAAGTCGGTCCTGTGTTGAATTTTGATTTGTTCTAATCAGATTTGGGGTCCGCCTTGTATATTAAACATTTGTATGTATATGCTCCTGCATGTACAAATGATTTAAAAAAGTAGAAAGGGGCAGTTGTATATGCATGTGGTTTTGCATATACAAGGAATTCAAAGTATGCATATGCAGGGTGAAAAAGGCAAAATGAGAAGCAGAAAAGTCAATGATGGAAGCACAATGTGCCTACGTGGCACATTCTAATTGGCTGGTGAATTTTCAAAGTTATTTGAGGCCGTGGATCTTGGCGAAGGAATGGAAATCGACGGCCAGTTTCGAATGCTCTACGGGGCTATTTTCTTTGTGTTTGCAACCATTTTTTAGCGGGAAAAACTTTTGATGCATCCACTACTGCATTTCAAAAGGCTACGGGTAGGTTGGCATTAATGGCAGAATTGCAGAGGGATGATCGATGGAGTGAGAGGTTACCTACCAAATTTGTGGCAAAAATCTTCAGACGGTGGCACATCTTCTAATCTCACCTACTCTCCCTCTTTTTTCTTTCTACTGCATTGATTGATTTGGGTGCCATTTTTGGTGCAGTGTATCTGGCAGAAATTTCAAATTGCCATGTAATTTTTTGCTCAGAGCAGAGCCTTGCTATAAAATGTAGACTGTGTCACTCATTTGTGGTTGTTGAAGACTTAGGCATTTTTTTGGGGAAAAATAACGAAAGCCAGAGCATTTTCTTGGTTGTTTTATCTCTGTTGGAGTTTATGAGTTGCATTTGAGTGCACCTTGCACATATGTTCAGTTTCTTGTCATTTTATATGAAAAATGCATTATTGCATGTGTTTATTTGTCTATCTCCATGTGACGTATGCATTCTCTTCTTTTAAATCTAGTTGCTAAGGGTTTCTCAGATTCTAGGGTATGGATTTCTATATCACATGCTTAATCTTTAACTTCCATTCAAGGAGTGGATTAAATTATTTTAGGTCGAGTATGGAGAAGATTGTATGTCAACTGGGATGTATGTAAGTAGAGATAGTTAAATACTTATCCTTGGGTGGTGTTTGTAAGGAAAATGCTAGTCCTATCCCCTTAAAACTTGAATGCCAGTTGAAGGCCACTCTCTTGTATACGTCTAGTTGACTCCTTGCCCAGAGATAGGCACCGGTCTGCTTCTTGTGTAGTAGTTATGATCCAAAACCCCCTGTCTTGCATCCAAACATTAATACAAATCATTCCATTTTTCCAACCTGTTAGTTGTAGGAGTAGGAATAGGAACCCTGCATACTCTCATCCCTAACCAGTTAGATATGTCCAAGAACATTGCCAAACTTGTGACGCATCATGCATATCTTGGTCCAAACAAGAGAGTATTATGCTTGTCAAATGTCAAATCTTTATCTATAGGGATACCCCCCTTGGTGCGACAGAACCAAAAGTGAACGGGAGGCAGCTCACGCAACCTCCCATATCTGTTGGCCGAATCTACTTGTGCATTGGAGTTGGCAAACCCTTTGCCGATTCAGACACTAACAGAAATGGTGACTCCGCTGGGGAAGAGTCAAGTGATTTGAAGACTGGAAAATCTAGTTTCGAGTGAAGTTGTTGCAGCAAGACCAAAGAACAACCATGTGGTACTCTGCTAGTGTGATGAATCCAAAATAAAAAAAGTGCCTTGTTGATATTATGTCATCTCTGTGAGTGGTGGCGACTCTGTTGATTGAACCTATCCAAAGCTGCAACATTTTTCTAGGTATTCCATCTTTTCATTCAAAATGATGAGTTTAGAGCAGCAAACTTGGTTGTGCTCTCAAAGAAGACCATTTTTTATTGAAAGATATAAAGCCCTAAATTTCAAAAGAATTTGTGGTTACCCAAATGTTATTCGAAATAAAATTAGAAAGTGTTTGCCGAAATATAATGGATTAAATTCTAAGTTTGCAAACAAACATCTACAATTTTTTTGTAATTTGATGGAAGATTATGAGGTAGAGGTTGAAGATGTAGTAACAAGACTCTTTGTTCAGTCATTAGAGGATGATGCTAGGGTCTAGTTTTTAGAATTGCCTGTGTGTTCAGTTTCTTCATGGGTAGATTTAGAAATTGCATTCCTAGAGTAGTTTGGTGAAAGATTTGATTTAGCCTCATTGATCATACACTTCATGAATATTCAAAAGGAAGATGAGGAATTGGTTCCAGCCTTTAATCTTAGATTTATTAAGTTGCTCAAGCAGATTCCTGAATATATGAGACCCAATAATGCATTGTGCTTGACAATTTATTTGGCTGCATTTGATAAGAAAATGAGTTATAGATTGAGAGATAAAGAACCAGCTACACTTCACCAGGCTTTCAGATTTGCAATGGATATTGAAAATAATCAGAAATATGGAATGCCAGTAGGTTTCATGACTTCAATCTTTCAAAATAATATATTTCATCTCTCCCAGTGTGTTCATTAAGAGATGATTTTGTAGAGAGACATATATTTCACAACAATGGGTGCAATCATGATGTGATGCATGAACATGAAGAAGATGTTGTAGAAAATGTGGGCACATCTTATAATGGTGAAGACAAAGATTGTTATCAGCCTCTAGAAAAGAAGCCTGCAGGTGCGAAATGCATTTCAAATGATGAAATGAAAGATATACATGAGGTTGTGTCTTGTAGCAATAGGCATATCCCAGTTATTCTTGATTATTTGTACAAGGTGGATATGTAGAGTTTCACTCTGAATATAGAAAATGTAGGTTCAAGGAATGGCAGTGAATGTGTTAGTGATTGTTAGCATTCAGATGCATGTGTGAGCCTTTCAGATGATGAAATTTATATGGATGTTGAGTATGAGTGCTTCCTTGAAGATTATGACCACCTCTACAATGTAGAGGTTGAAAAAATTGCTTTTGATCATCAAGGAATTGGTGAAGAGGAAATCAAGGTCACTATTCAGATGTGAATGGACAAGTTGCATATGTATGTGCTCACACAGTTGGGGATAGTGTTGGTTGCATGGGTGACTACAAAGCTTTTAGTGAAGGGCCGCACTCTGAGCTATTTATGCCTTCTCTTAAGACATTCCAGGTGGACCTTAATGACAAAATTGTTGAGCATAGTGATGATGAATACCTGAGTGTTTATAAAGATAAATCTAATTATGAGATGTTGCTTGTGCCTGAATATTGCATGTTTGATACAGAGGAGCTCTTATTCTATGAAGGGCAAAATTCTGATGTGGATTCATTTGTTTCATGTGAGTCTGATATTTTCCCAAGCAACATTAGTGACTCATATGATGATGACATTCTACAGCTTATCATGATGTATGTTGATGAGTCTTGTTGTAGATTTGTTAAAGAAAAAGAAATGGGCAACAGCACAAACAATTACAAAGTGGGTTGCTGCAGACAGTTAAATGCTTTCAGGCTTCATTTGAAGAAATCAAAAGAAAATCAGGTTTTTGATAAAAGAAAATTTTGGTTTTTCCTTTTTGGTGGCCCTGGGCCACCAAATATTTTTTTAAAAAAATATGTTTTGTGATGCAAGTTGGTATGTGCTTGACTCTGTGCCCAATGGACAAGGGAGTGGTTTGCATCCCAGAGATTTGAAGTTCTCACCATGCCTGCAAGAGGCATGCATCCCCAAATAGAGCCTGTGTTAGTGCTTGCATAAGCATTCAGATTTCAAGCAATTAATTTTGCAGGCACCTTTCATAAAAATCCAAAAATTTCTGTCTTTCATCCTTTGCAGTTGAAATATTACAAAAATCAGTCCTATGCATGTGTCTTTGTATATACAAGGCCACATGTATATACATTCAGGTTCAAATGTGCATTGGCGGGTTAGAATTTCCAATCGGCCTTTGAAAATGGTGAGGAAAATGAGTTGTATGCATCTTTGCATGCATATTGGGTTTGCATATACATTATGGAATCTATCGCAGATCCTGGGAATATTCTACAGTTGTATGTTGAGTTTTCTTGTATATCGGGTTTGTATGTTTAGACATATAATGGCTACATACATTGGAAACATGCAAGGGTGAATGTATGTTCAGACATACAAAGGTCATGTGCAAGAAAAATATACAGGGAGGCACATATACATTCACTACAGTGCAAGAGATACATTTGGTGGGGTTTGCCTCACATACAAAGGGCTTTGTATCTCATATATAAAGCGGAATGTATATGCGATATGCAAGGCGAATATGCATTTGCGATATACAAGTCGGACCGGATTTAAAAGTCAAATATGGATAATTCGTTGGCTGGCGTCCGTGGCTTGCATGTATATGGTATTGTAAATGCCGATATACAAAGGAGGTGAGATACAAGCCAGATTTCAAAGTGATTTGCAGTGTGTTTCATAATTTTTGAAATCCACAGCTTGTATGTTAGGGGGCATGTATATGCAAACATACAAAGTGATAGATGCAAAATGGAGATATAAGCCAAACCTGTGTTGAATTTTGATTTGTTCTAATTAGATTTGGGGTCCGCCTTGTATATTAAATAGTTTTATGTATATGCTCTTGCATGTACAAAAGATTTAAAAAAGTAGACAGGGGTAGTTGTATATGCATGTGGTTTTGCATATACAAGGAATTCAAAGTATGCATATGCAGGGTGAAAAAGGTAAAATGAGAAGCAAAAAAGTCAACGATGGAAGCACAGTGTGCCTACGTGGCACATTCTAATTGGCTGGCAACTTTTCAAAGCTATTTGAGGCCGTGGATCTTGGCGAAGGAATGGAAATTGACGGCCAGTTTTGAATGCTCGACGACCAGTTTTGAATGCTCCACGGGGCCATTTTCTTTGTGTTTGTAGCCATTTTTGAGTGGGAAAAACTTTTGATGCATCCACTGCTACATTTCAATAGGTTGTCATTGATGGCAGAATTGCAGAGGGATGATTGACAAAGTGACAAGTTACCTACCAAATTTGTGGCAAAAATCTTTAGACAGCGGCACATCTTTCAATCTCACCTACTCTCCCTCTTTTTTCTTTTTGCTGCATTGATTGATTTGGGTGCCATTTTTGGTGTAGTGTATCTGGCAGAAATTTTGAATTGCCATGTAATTTTTTGCTAAGACCACAGCCTTGCTATAAAATGTAGACTGTGTCACTCATTTGTGGTTGTTGAAGACTTGGACATTGTTTTTGGAAAAATAACAAAAGACAGAGCATTTTCTTGGCTGTTTTATCTCTGTTGGAGTTTATGAGTTGCATTTGAGTGCACCTTGCACATATTTTCAGTTTCTTATAATTTTATATGAAAAACACATTATTGCATGTGTTTATTTGTCTGTCTCCATGTGCTGTATGCATTCTCTTCTTCTAAATCTAGTTGCTAAGGGTTTCTCAGATTCTAGGGTATGGATTTCTATATCACATGCTTAATCTTTAACTTCCATTCAAGGAGTGGATTAAATTATTTTAGGTCGAGAATGGAGAAGATTGTATGTCAGCTGGGATGTATGTAAGTAGAGATAGTTAAATACTTATCCTTGGGTGGTGTTTGTAAGGCAAATGCCAGTCCTAACCCCTTAAAACTTGAATGCCAGTTGCAAGCCACTCTCTTGTATACATCTAGTTGACTCATTGCCCAGAGATAGGCACCGGTCTGCTTCTTGTGTAGTAGTTATGATCTAAAAGCCCCTGTCTTGCATCCAAACATTAATACAAATCATTCCATTTTTCCAACCTGTTAGTTGTAGGAGTAGGAATAGGAACCCTACATACTCTCATCCCTAACCAGTTAGATATGTCCAAGAACATTGCCAAACTTATGATGCATCATGCATATCTTGGTCCAAACATGAGACTATTCTGCCTATTATTGTAAAGCTAAATCTTTCTGTCATTAGGCGAGTCAAATGTCAAATCTTTAGCTATAGGGATACCCCCCTTGGTGTGGCAGAACCAGAAGTGAAGGGGAGGCAGCTCACACAACCTCTCGTATCTGTTGGCCAAATCTACCTGTGCATTGGAGTTGGCAAACCCTCTGTCGTTTTAGACACTAACACTATCAACGTGCAATGACCACCATATTCCATGACATGTTACACAAAATAATGGAAGACTATGTGGACGATCTCCTAGGAAACTCTAGAACAAGAGAAGAACATCATGAGATCTTATGACAAATATTTTCATGTCTCAGAGAATACAAGATTCACCTCAATCCCAAGAAATGTGTCTTCGGTGTAACATCAGGAAAACTCTTGGGGTTCATTGTTTCCCATAGAGGCATTGAGGTGGATCCCACTAAAGTCATTGCTATAAGAAAAATGCCACCTCCTAAGACACTCAAGCAACTCCAAAGTCTCCAAGGCAAGCTCCAAGCTATTTGCAGATTCATTGCCTAGCTCGCAGACAAATTTCAACCCTTTGCTCATTTGCTTCGCAAAGATGTACACTTTAAATGAGACCAAAATTGTCAACAAGCATTCGACCGCATCCGCAAGTGTTGGGAATTAAGGTGTCTCAACCTTGGTAATTCCTTGTATTATTTTATTATATTTATTTATTTATTGCCTATTATTGTAATTAGGATACAAATCCTCATTGTCATCTTGTGGGAGTTGGCACGGTGATGTGTCATCCTACGTGGAAGGTGACAACATGTAAATTTGTCCTCACATGAGGAGATACGTGTCCCACTTAGTGGTAGGAATATATTTCCATGTCTCAACATCTTAGATAGTGTGTAAGGGAATATTGACCGAAACAGTCATGACAGATTCCTATGACAAATCTATGACGCATAAGAGTCGTAAATGGAAGATTCTATGATAGGTGAAGACATGTGTCATAAGGCATCTTGGAAGAAGGCATCTTTGGGCACCCCAAGGAGGGTTATGACATGTAAGAGAATATGCTATTTTTAGCCTATGTATGACAGATTCTCTTACAACTGTAAGATATGACTGTTATGACAGATTCTATGACAGTCGTAAGAGTATTTGTCATTGCCCAACTTGGGAATGGGTGACTTCTTTGGGATGGGGTGATATGACAAGTGTCATAAACATCCTATAGTGTTGGACAGGTGTACATAGGTGTGGGTTTTGGGCCATGAGGCCATGTTGGATGCCCATCTCAAGATGGACTCATTTTTGCCTTGTATCTTCTATATAAACAGGTGTTTTGGAGAGAAGATGTATTATGTGACTGACAGGTACTGTTATACTTTTGGATTATCTCTAGATACGAGTGTCAAGACTCTTGCAAGAACATTGGCTTTGAAACTGTATTGTAACCTTGATTGTTTACTATAATACATTTGAGCTGTGTTTTGGAGTGTGGGGTTTTTCACTCGTAAGGGTTTTCCCCACATATATCTTCTCTCTCTCTCTCTCTCTCTCTCTCTCTCTCTCTCTCTCTTCTCTCTAATTTATATGTATATGTGTATTGCTGCAATATCTCTGTTGTTGGGTTAAACATTCTATAATTGTAAAGATTAAAATGGATTTGCACTCATCTCTCCTCATTAGATTAGTGTAGGAAGCGATTTCCGCACACCTAGAGCTTCCTTTTAGAGTTTGATCACCTTTGGTCCTAGTTGTTGGGTAGGGGTTTTTTGAGCTAATCTTAGGTTGAGTGGGAGTTTTGTGTAGAGCATTGTGTAATCTTGTTGCAGAAAAGAGATGGCAGGCACTTCCGAAAGATTAGAGGTGGAGAAATTCAATGGCACTAATTTTGAGTTATGGAAACTTAAGATGGAAGACATGCTTGTTGATTGTGACCTATGGGAAACTGTATTCGGTGTAAAACTAGTTGCAATGGCACAAGTTGATTAGGATCTCAAAGATCGGAAGGCTAAGGGTCTTATAAGACTCAGTCTAGCTGATTCTGTCCTGTTAAATGTCCATGAGGAGAAGACCACGAAAGATCTTCAGAAAAAGTTGGGAGATGTTTATCAGGCCAAATCCCTGGTGAACAAACTTTTTCTGAGAAAGAAGTTGTATTCTTTGAGGATGGAGGATGGAGGATCTATTGCATATCACCTGAATGTCTTCAACATGTTAATTGCACAATTGACATCCGTTGGTGTGAAGATGGAGGAGGAGGATCATTGTATGACCTTGCTTTGTTCTTTGTCAGACTCATAGGATCATCTTGTTATGGCTATTGGGAGCACCACATCCACTTTTACAATAGATGAAGTGGTATCTTTGTTGTTAGCTGAAGAGATGCAGAGAAAGTCTTCTGAAGCAACCAAAGAGGCTCTTGCGGTTCATGGAAGACCCAAGGAGAAAGGGAAAAAGGACAAGAAAGCAAAAAAGGGCAGAACCAAATCCCATGGGAGATCCAAGCCTCCTGGAAAGTCTAAGGCTCTCTGTTGGAACTGTGGCAAAACTAGGCATTTCTAAAAGGAATGCAAGGAAGAAAAGAAAAAGAAGAAGAAAAATGTCCCAGATTCAAATTCTAACAAGTCAAAAGATGATGGTGATGCCTTCATCGCAGCCTTGGCCACCCATGCATCTGATGATGTGTGGTTTATTTATTCTGGTGCATCATTCCACATGACCTTGCATCGAAGCTGGTTCATGAAGTATGAAGAATTTGATGGTGGAAGAGTGTACTTGGGTGACAATTCTCATCTGAAGATTATTGGTCATGGAAGAGTCTCAATCTGATTCCCTGATGGATGAGTGAAGGGGATCACTAGGGTTATGCACATCCCAGGCTTGGCATAGAACCTACTTTTTGTAAGTATGTTGAATGATGCAGGTGTGTAGGTTGTCTTTTCGAAGGATGGATGCAAGATGACTAGAGGATCTATGGTGCTTGTGAAGGGTACTCAGAGAGGTACTCTTTCTTAGCTAGAGGCATGCACTTCACAGTGCAATAGTTCTTCTGACTTGAAGAAAAGAGCTGCAGTCACTTCATCCCCACCATCTGAACAAGTAGTGAAGAAATCTATTGTAACACTTTGTGATGGTAGTGCACATGCTTTGGATTTTAAACTTCCTATTGAAAAGACAATGTTATGGCATATGAGATATGGCCACATTGGTGAGAAGGGTCTTAGAACCCTGAAAAATGAAACCTCGTTGAGAGGTTAAATGATTGTAATCTTGAGTTCAACTTTTGCGAACATTGTATATATGGAAAGCAAAACCGTGTTCAGTTTTACTCTAGTTCCCACAAGTCTTCTGGTGTATTGGATCTTATTCATTTTGATGTGTTTGGTTCTGTTAGTGTTCCTTTGATCTCCAAATCTATATATTTTCTATCTTTCATAGATGATTACAGTAGAAGGACATGGATTTATTTTCTCAGAAACAAGACTGAAGTCTGTAGTCAGTTCAAAGAGTTTAAAGCTTTTGTTGAGAACCAGACCAGTAAAAAGATTAATCATTTGAGAACTAATAATGGTGGTGAGTTTTGTTCGGCAAAGTTTGCTAAGTTCTGTAAAGAGCAAGGGATTGAAAGACATAAGACAACTCCATACACCCCACAACAAAATGGAGTTGTAGAGAGGATGAACATGACACTGATGGAGAGGGATAGGAGTATGCTTAGTGGAGCAAGCCTCGAACAAACGTTTTGGGCTGAAGTTGTAGCCACTGCTTGCTACCTGGTAAATAGGTCTCCTACATCAACTCTTGTTGGTAAAACACCTATGGAGGTGTGGTCTGGTAAGAAGCCTTCAGTTATACATCTTTGTGTTTTTGGTTGTGAGGCATATGCACATGTGCCTAGGGAGAAACGATCTAAATTGGAGAACAAAGCTGTTAAGTGTATTTTCATTGGCTATGGTGTTGGTGTGAAAGGATACAAGCTTTGGGAGCTTGTGGCTGAAAAAGAGTTGTATAGCAGAAGTGTTATCTTTAGAGAGCTAACACCTTCTTCCATTGTTCTATAGCCAGAAGAAACAGAAAAGAAAGAGGATGTGGTTCAATTTCCTTCTACCCTTGAGAAGACTGAATCGACAGACCTTGTGAGACCTGATGATGAGGAGAGCTCTAGCAGCTCTCTGAAAGCTCAGAAGAAGAAGTAGAACCTCAACCTTAGCCATTGAGGAGGTCTACATGAACAAGGAAGCAACCTGATATGTTTGGTTATTCATTGCTTGATTCTAGTTGTGCTTTTGCCTTGCTTACTAACACTGATGAGCCTAGAACTGTGACAGAGGCTATGGGCATGAAAGTTGCAGGTTCCTAGAAGGTCATGGAAGATGAGATGGCTTCTTTGGAAAAGAATAAAACATGGGACTTGGTGCCTTTTCTTGAAGGACAGAAACCTCTTGGATGCAAATGGCTGTTCAAGAAGAAATTTGGTGCAGATGGCAGTGTTGAAAAGTACAAGGCCAAACTAGTTGCGAAGGGGTATTCATAAGTGGAGGGAATTGATTATGGTGAAATTTTCTCTCCTGTTGCAAAGCTGACATCTATTTGGTTCCTGTTATCTCTTGCAGCAACTTATGACTTAGAGGTGGAGTAGATGGATGTGAAGACAAAATTCCTTCATGTTGATTTGGAGAAAGAGATTTACATGTCACAGCCAGAGCATTACATGGAGAAAGGCAAAGAAAATTTGGTTTGCAAGTTGAAAAAGTCTTTGTATGGTTTGAAGCAGTTTCCTAGGATGTGGTACTTGATGTTTGATGCCTTTGTGTTGTTAGTTGGATTTCTGAGATCGAAATTAGATCATTGTGTGTATTATAAATTTGACAATGATTGCATTCTCATTATTGCATTGTATGTTGACGATATGTTGTTAATTGGGAATGGTAAGAATATGATTTCTGATTTGAAGTCTCAATTGTCAGCACGGTTTGAGATAAAAAATCTAGGGGCAGCTAGGTACATTCTGAGAATGGAAAGCAAAAGAGATAGAGCTAATAGAAAACTTCGGTTAAGCTAGAGTAAGTATGTGAAGACCGTGTTGGACAGGTTCAGCATGGAAGATTGTAGACCATTGTGTGTTCCTGTTTCATTGGGGACAAAGTTGTCTGTTAATGATTGTCCAAAATCTCCTAGTGAGGTGGAGGACATGAGTAGAGTACCTTATGCTAGTGTTGTTAATAGTTTGATGTATGCTATGGTCTACACAAGACCAGACATTGCCCAAGCAGTGGGAGTCCTTAGTCAATTTATGGCTAATCCTGGACGGGTACATTGGGATACAATTCAGAGAGTGTTTAGATATTTGAGGGGTACTTCTGATTATTCCATATGCTATCATGGTAATGCTATAGGACCT
Source organism: Cunninghamia lanceolata (assembly GCA_027924645.1). NCBI lineage: Eukaryota > Viridiplantae > Streptophyta > Pinopsida > Cupressales > Cupressaceae > Cunninghamia > Cunninghamia lanceolata. Next base: position 2,389,344 of record BSBN01000197.1, read on the forward strand.
CCACATTCTATTTGTATTCGTGGATTCGTGGATTTTGATTGGGCAGGTGACATTGACATCAGGGGATCCACCAGTGCTTATGTGTTCACTATGTTCAGTGGTGCAATCAATTGGATGAGTAAGTGACAACCTATGGTTGCTTTGTCCACGACTAAAGATGAGCATATGGAAGCAACTCATGCTTGTAAGGAATCCATTTGGCTTAAGAGATTGTGTTCATATATTGGTGTTGATGCAGGACAGATTACGATTTGTTGTGACAGTCAAAGTGTGATTTGTCTAGAAAAGAATCCAACTTTCCATGCCAGAACAAAGCATATTAATGTATAGTTTCACTTTGTGTGAGACATGGTAGAGGATGGGAAGGTGAATTTGGAGAAGGTAGATACTTTGAAGAATGTTGCGGATGCATTGATGAAACCAGTGGGCACAAAGAAGTTCAGATGGTGTTTGGAGTCTATGGGCCTCTCGGCCTATAGCAATTAAATCCTATTATTTCCATTGGCTCTTGCAATATGTTCAACAAGTGGGAGAATGTTGGGAATTAAGGTGTCTCAACCTTGGTAATTCCTTGTATTATTTCATTGTATTTATTTATATATTACCTATTATTGTAATTAGGATGCAAATCCTTATTTTCATCTTGTGGGAGTTGGCACGGTGATGTGTCATCCTACGTGGAAGGTGACAACATGTAAATTTGTCCTCACATGAGGAGATAGGCATCCCACTTAGTGGTAGGAATATTTTGACATGTGTCAACATCTTGGATAGTGTGTAAGGGAATATTGACCAAAACGGTCATGACAGATTCCTATGACAAATCTATGACGCTTAAGAGTCGTAAATGGAAGATTTTATGATAGGTGAAGACATGTGTCACAAGGCATCTTGGAAGAAGGCATCTTTGGATGCCCCAAGGAGGGTTATGACATGTTGTAAGATAATATGCTATTTTTAGCTTGTGTATGATAGATTCTCTTACAACTGTAAGATATGACAGATATGACGGATTCTATGACAATCGTAAGAGTCGTAAGAGTATCTGTCATTTCCCAACTTGGGAATGGGTGACTTCTTTGGGATGGTGTGATATGACAAGTGTCATAAACATCCTACAGTGTTGGACAAGTGTCCATAGGCATGGGTTTTGGGCCATGAGGCCATGTTGGACGCCCATCTCAAGATGGACTCATTTTTGCCTTGTATCTTCTATATAAACAGGTGTTTTGGAGAGGAGATGTATTATGTGATTGATAGGTACTGTTATGCTACCGGATTGTCTCCAAATACGAGTGTCAAGACTCCTGCAAGAGCATTGGCTCTGAAATTGTATTGTAACCTTGATTGTTTACTATAATACATTTGAGCTATGTTTTGAAGTGTGGGGTTTTTCACTTGTAAGGGTTTTCCCCACGTATATCTTGTCTCTCTCTCTTTTGTCTACTTTCTATGTGTATGTGTATTTCTACAATATCTCTGTTGTTGGGTTAAACATTCTATAATTGTAAAGATTAAAATGAATTTTCACTCATCTCTCCTCATTAGATTAGTGTAGGAAGTGATTTCCGCACACCTAGCTTCCTTTCATCAAGGAATATATAGCTTCACCACCGGTCCTAATGGCACCTATCCTTGGAAAGCCCTTATTATTGTACATATCAGCAACAATAGTAGCTCTGGGGCACTTTTAGCACAATATGATGATACTAGTCGTGAAAGAGATATATATTATATCAGTAGGACCCTAGTCGGCTATGAGCTCAAATACACCTCCATGGAACACACATGTTTAGCTATCATTTTCTATTCCCAAAAGTTATGACACTACATGCTAAGTCACTCTATCAATCTCATCTCTAAATTCAACCCCCTCAAATATTTGCTTTCTAGGACCTCAATTACAGGAAGAATGGAAAAATGGGTTAGTTATTGAGTGAATTTGACATTGAATATGTTGACCGAAGAGCAATCAAAGGACAGGTTGTCGTAGATCAGTTGGCCAAAGCACCCCTCATAGATTATCAACTGCTATCCATTGATTTTTTAGATGAGTCCATCTTAACCATGAGAGAAGTGACAAATTGGAAACTATATTTTGATGGATCCTTCACCAACCATGGTTCACGAGTAGGGATGCTATTGGTGATCTTGCAAGGAAACTATATCCCCAAAGCATATAGACTTGCCTTCCCATGCACAAATAATGTGGCTGAATATGAATCTTTGATCATTGGTCTCAAAACAATAGTTCAGTGGAATATCCTATAGCAACAAGTCTATGGTGACTCTTAGTTGATTATGAAATAGGTCAATGACGAATATCTCACTAAGGATAACAAACTAGTACCCTACAAGAAAATGGTTGATGAGAAAAAAATCTTCTTCACCTACATTTAGTTTGAACAAGTACCCCATCTTCACAACAAAGCAGCTGATGCCATGGCCACTATTGGTTCCCTCTTGGATATGCCTCATGACATCCATCAGTGTGAGTTGATTAGCATCCTACAGCATATACCATATACCATCGTGCAACACAAACATGATTAGCATACATCTAAATCACTCACTCACCATCATATAACATACAAACATCCCACAAATACAAAGATTTGATGCAACTAAATTTTGTACGGAATACAAACATACGCCATGAGTAAATCATATCCTATCACACACCTACGAAGTACCATCTTGTATCAAATCACATCAGTCCCCAAATGTATAGCCTCACATAAACAACAATATATTCATAAACATATACATATCCACATCATTATAGCCCAGCACAATATAACACCATCCACAAAGATTTGATACAAATAACTTCTATACGGAATGACTTCCTACACCCGCATCCTGCATCATACATATCACATACATAAATCCACCTCAACATCCACATCAACTCATAAAATTATCACATCATAAGAAACATATCCCACACATCATAGGATTCATATAACTGATTTCTGTATAGAACACCATCTTGCATCATGCAACATGTCAGTCACATACAAAAAATCATGCATCCATAATACATACAACAATATCCATCATAACAATATCCACATCACATCCTGCATCAAAACACAAGTCAATCCATGATAAGCATGACATCTAATCATCATGAAACATACATATCACATAACATCCACAAAAACTCCATCATATATACATCAACACATATCCATCACATATATACATCATAAATATCCATACATACATCCATCAATAACACATAATATGCAATCCATCGATCCAACCATTTGTCTCATATATATATCAAAAATATGATCATGATACAAAAATTGAGGTCCTCAGACGTGTCAAAAAATAATACATCTATACATCTATACATAATGCCTCTAGGTGGAGTTGTCCATGCCTAAATTCCCTGACTCGGTTGGCCCCAAACCTCTTTGAGGAGGAAGCCCCATACTTTGCTTTCTTGTCTATCCCAATGCCTGTGGAAGCGACATCTGTACCACCACTAATACTATGATGATGAGGGCTGCTGCATATACCTCTCTGATCATCCTGACCTCCAGGATCCAAAAGCCATTGATTGGCTCTGGTGGCTAGCTCTCTTTCCTACTGGCACTAGCCCCTCATAAAGTGTCTTGTAGTGTTGGGCCTCCCTAGCACTCTTTAGAGTCAAACTCTACATTTTGATTTTTGCTTGGTTGCGGTTCATTATTTTATCTATAATCTTTTGCCCCAGTTTCATAGTGTATCAGAATGTGTCAAGTTATTTCCTGTAAGTGGAGTGCACCACGTGTCGTTGCCGCGGGCCTTGGCGAAGAGTTTTTTTTGATACAGCTTGCACGCGGAAGGTGCTAAGTGTCCTTTTGTTGCAAGAGCCATAGTTGCCGTGTGTATTCTTTTGATAAGCTTTCAGGCACCGAGAAATATGTGGTGGGCCCGGGATGTTACGGCATAGTTTTTGGATACAGCGAAGAGTGCCATGTGTTACGCACAGGAGGTGCTACAAAAGAAGCTTTGATGTTGCTGGAGGTTGCCATGTATGTTTCTTTTGTAAGTTCCAGTTGCTGCTGGAAGACGCCAAGTGTCATCTCTGTGGGGCTTTGAGACTCTTTTAATAAGTAAGGGAGACAAGTGGAGGGCGCCACATTTTTTTGTTTCTTTACGCGGATGGCGCCGCATGTCACTATATTATGTTAGGTTTTGAGAGGTGACGACATAGATGGTGGGTCTCGTGAGTAAAAGGTATAGTTCTAAAGTGATACGAGAAGTGACAAGTGTCATTACCATGGGTGTTTGAGACATAAGGTAAAGAAGCTTTTAGGATGCACGTAGAGTGTCAAGTGTCCCAGTTTTGATTCTCAGGTTTCTGCCACGTATCAAGCAACACGTGTGGTGGATGGGGACATGTGGCAGTATTCTGTGTGTCTCTTTTATATGAAAAGGAAACTAAATAGCAAGCAAAAAGTGTCACATAGAAAATTTTGAAGCTGATGGAAGCTCGTGGGTGATACCATGTGTCGCAACAGTTACAGTGCCACATTTTTTATCACTCAACCAATCAGAATACAAGGAAGACATAGTTGTAGATTCTGGGAGATTTTTAGTGCTAGTTTGAGTCCTAGTTGAATTCCAATTCTGTTCAGGCCATTAAGATTCTAGGAGTTTGAAGGCAATCTTGAGTCAAATTTTGTGGCTATAAATAGGGGAAGATTTTGTAACACAGATATACATTATTGATTAAGAATTTAGAGTTTGATTGTGATCAGATTATATCATTTTGCCTTAGTTTAGTTGTTTCTAAGAAGGAAGATGATAGATTTGTGTATGTCTCTATGCTTTATGTATTTGCCGAATTGTTAATGAAAGAAGCTCTGTTATGTGTCATTGGTGATATTTTATGTGTTTTTGTATCAATCTTCTGAGTCTGACCTTTGATTTTACTTCATTTACAATCTGTCTATGTTAATCATGTAGTATTTGCTCTTTAATATAGTTGAATCCTGAGAATTTAATCACTATGCTAATTAGTGAAATACACTTAAATTAGGTGCATTGCCATAGATTACAAGTTTTGTTTATTGTATCTATAATCTTATTTTTCTTACCTTTACCTAAAACCCCATTGAAATAGGAAGAGCCAGCTTCTGTAAATTTGGAGGTTGTTTCAAGTGTCAAGTCCCACATTCTTGAAACTTCCCATGTTGGTGCTGGAATCCTCTCAATTTTGTACATCAATATTTTTTGCATGCCCGGTGGGACCTTTGTCGAACTCTGATCAAGATCATATGAACTAGAGACAATCAAGAAGTCAGAGTTGTGGACCAACAACAAGAACATAGTCAGCTGCTAATCCAAGGATATTATTGCCCCCATTAGTTGCCACTCCAGGAAGAAGAGTAAATCAAGTAGCAGTAGCCCCAAGAACAAACATGGCAGCACCTACACAGCCATGAAGTTATCCAAATTGGAACAATAGTAGCCCCCTTGTTCTCCCAACGCCACCTGATACTTGGGATCTAATTCTAGCTAATGCTTTGAAGGCTATACCAAAATTTAGTGGAGAAGATGTCAAGACACCATGAGAACATCTTCGAGATGTGTCAGATGTGTGTGCAGTACATGTTATTACAGTACAAAATGTTTCTATCAGACTGTTGGTAGCTTATTTTAAAGGGAAGGCTCTAGATTGGTATAGGTCTTTATCCTCAAATTTCATATCCACTTTGGACTAGCTTGGAGACGCCTTCTTTGCAAGATTCAGTGAAAAGGGTGATAAATCATCTCTTCTACAACAATTGATCACTATAAAGAGAGCACCTCAAGAAGCTATAATAGACTTCAACACAAGGTTTCAGAAGACTTGGGATAGAATCCCTGCTGCATCCAGACCACTATTAGGTATGGCTATTGTATTCTACCTCAAAGCTTTCAATTATGATATCTCTGTGATGATACAGTCCCTGGGAGGACAGAATCTACCAAAAGCATATGAGGTTGATGTAAGGGCTGAAAACAATCTAATAGATGTTGGAAAATTGCCTCCAAGGTCTCCCATGCCCATGTTCCTAGAAATTTCTATTCCCCTGCCACAAGAAATCCCTAATCCACCATATGTACCTGTATCCATGTACGCCTTCCCAACATCTCAACAACCCACTGTCTCAACATCCTTTGCCCCTCCATCTGAAATGGATGATGTCAAGAACATCCTTAGGACCTTTTCAAATGAGATTATCAATCTCGAAAGGCAACAAACTTCTTACCTGAAACCTCCTTACCAGGGATTCCAAGGTAATAGGTCCCCATATCAGCCTAACCAATACCAAGGTGCTTAAAGACCCAATAATCCTCAACCTTCTAATCAATTGGTTATAGTTCCCACACCATTACAAGCTATCCCATCTAACCCAAATAGAGAAATGGTCCCTGGACAAAACAACCTGGCAGAAGATGCCAATGCTTGGTGTTTTCCTTGCAATAATTCACACATGCCTAGAGATTGTCCTAGGGGCAATTTACAACAAAAGATAGCAGAACAGAGGAGGATGGAAAGTCAAGCTATGGTGTCTAATGCTCCTCCATATCAGTCACCTGGTGTTTAGAATGCAATAATGGTGGCTCAGATGCAAGGAATGTCCATTCAACAAGAAGAGGAAATTTCCCCAGAACATGCCTTGTTTTCATGGATTGAAGATGAAAAATTAGTCTTTCTGAATGAAGCATCTACCTCTAAGAAGCCCCTGGTACAGTCTGATTACTACACCAGATCAAAGAGAAGGATGGTGGAACAACCTGAAGCTATAAACAATGAAATAGCTGGGGTCCCTTCTTTCCAAACTCACTATAATCCTGTTGTTTCAAGACAAGAAATACCTCAGCCAGTCTAGAATCAAGTGGTCTCTAACCTAGTACTGGAAAGAACAAAATATCCTTACTACCCAAAAACATAGACATTGAGACCCATAAATGTGGTAGAGTAGCTAAAGAAGACCCCGACACATGTATCGATATGGGATATGCTAGCTATTCCTGAGCAAAAGATACTATTACAAGAAGCATTGCAGACTCAGGTGGATCCTAAAGCTGCTGGTACAAAAGAGGGAGGTATTAACAAAGGGAAGACTCAAAGCAAAGACACTCCACCTCTATAAATAGTTGCTCTGCTAAATGTTGCACCAAAAGTAAGTAAATCTAGGCCTGAGCCATTTTATCTAACTTTAATAGTGGGCAAGAAACTACTGCACAATTCAATGATAGATTTAGAGGCTAGTACTACAGTCATGCCAAAGCAGATAGTAGATGCTTTAAAGATAAAATATGAGCCACTAGCTAAAGGGGTCATGCAACTAGGTGGGAAGTCTATCCAAACCATAGGAAGAATTAGACAACTCCCGTTACAGTTGTACACTTGCCAAAACATAACCGTCCTGCAAGATATAGTGGTTATTGATATTCCCCCTGTCTTTGGTCTATGTCTATCTAGAGAGTTTACATCTAAAATAGGAGGATACATGTCACTTGACTGGTCACATTTGATTTTGAGGACCAAGTATGGGACAAAAATGAAGGTGTTGTTTGAGCCCCTATCCAAAGATCATATCACTGAAGAACCAGCTCCAAGAATTAAAGCATCCCATGCCATGATGAATAGGGAGGAGAGGATTTTTGTTGAGGAAATGGGAGACTGGATTGAACATGGTCACCAGGAAGAAGAAAATAGCCAGTTGATGACCATGATGCAGAGTGACCCCTATGGTAACTATGACTCTACTAGTTTGGGCACTTATGTTATCTTTGAAGAAGGGCAAGAAATACCAAATGTGATGAGACTAGGGACACCTGAGGAAAAGGATGCCAATAAAGAGTCTGAGATTTAGACCTTGAACTTTGATGGGGCTAGAAGAAAGAATGGTGCAGGGGCAGGTATATGTCTCACTGCTCCAAATGGTGAGAAAGTTCTCAGAGCCATACACTTTCAATTTGCTTGCACAAATAATGATGCTGAGTATGAGTCTTTGGTACATGGTCTTATGCTGGCCAAGAAGAAGGGGATAAAGAATCTAATAGTTAGAGGTGATTTAGAATTAGTTCTCAAAGAAATCAAAGAGAAGGTTGTGGCGAAGAATGTAAGGATAAGATCTTATTGCCACAGAATCTAGGATCTAATTGATGGCTTTGATGCTTTTAACATAGAAGTTGTCCCTAGAACTCAAAATACTAAAGCAGACAGAATGGTACAAATTGGTTCCCAATTTGACCCAACAAGTGACTTGTTCATTAACAGTGAGTCAATAAAGGTTATAGTCAAGCTAGCAATCCTAGATAACGTCCAGAACTGGCAAGTCTTTGATAATGATCTCTAGGTACTCTTGTTTCTATAGCAGTCATGAGAATTTACCGACCAATTACAGCCCAAGATTGAAGAAGCATATGGTGACCAAATTATCCAATTGAAGTCTAATAAACTCCCAAAGGGGTTGATCATGTTGGAGAACCGGTTTGACCCAGACGATGTGAGTTTGGATCAAAGAAAGTTTAAGGCAAGAAAAAATGACTATTCTGAGATTCAAGTCAATGAAGGAAGAAAGTTGAAGGTAGGCAATACTACCACTCAAGAAGATTTCCTTATGTAACAAGTATGATAAAGTAATTGCATGGACCTATGATGACCTTCATGGTTATAATAGAGATGTCATTCAACATACCATAGAACTTGCTAAAGGGTCAAAACTAGTCTGTCAGAGGATTGAGCCCTTAATGGTAGATGAATTGCAAAATCTTTTGGAGTCCAAAATTATTTTTCCAATTAAGCACTCAACTTGGGTATCTAACCTGGTGCTAGTAAGAAAGAAGAATGGAGACATAAGGCTCTATGTAGACTTCAGAGATCTGAATAAAGCTTCATTAAAAGATCATTACCCCCTGCCCTCCATGGAGCATATTTTACAAATAGTGGTTGGATCAGAGAGATTTTCCTTGCTTGATGGTTTCTCAGGATACAATTAGATTTGGTTGGCTGATGAAGACCAGCATAAGACAATATTCACTACAAAGTGGGGAACTTTTGCATATGCCAAAAATCCTTTTGGTCTTTCAAATGCTAGAGCTACTTTTCAGTGCGCCATGGATATAGAATTTGGAGACCTTATAAATAAGATCATTCTGATCTATTTGGATGACCTTACCATATTTACCAAAGATGCCAAAGATCACTTTGAGTTCAGAAGTGTCAAGAATTCGAGATCTCCCTAAATCCTACGAAGTGTGTTTTTACTATACCCCAAGGGAAACTTCTAGGACATATAGTTTCAAAAGATTTATATCTGATTTTGCAGGGCTAGTTAGGCCCATCACTCTGCTGCTGAAGAAAGACTTAGTTTTCAAATGGACTACTTAAGGGAGACAAGCTTTTTAAGAAATCAAGAAAGCCATTTCCACTACCCCAGTACTGAGAAATCCAGATTTCTCTAAGCCCTTCATAATGTATGTATATGGAGGAGAACACAGTGTTGCAGCTGTTTTGACCCAGAAAGGTGACAAGGAAGAAGGAGAACATCCAATTGCATTCTTCTCCAGGACCCTAAGGGAGTATGAATCAAGGTATAATTTCATTGAGAAACAAACTTATGCTATGGTTAAAGCTCTTAAAAAATTTAGGCATTTAGTAATAGGAAATAAGATTTTAATACTAGTAGCCCACCCAAGTGTCAGGGAGTACATTATGGAAGGTGAAATTACAGAAAAAAGGGCCAATTGGATAACTAAAATTTTAGAATATGATGTAGAGGTAAGGCCTGCTAAATTGGTTAGAGGCAGGGGACTCTACCAATATATAACTTAAGACATAGAGGAGTCAATGCCTGAAGAAATAGAGGACGAGACAGTATTGAAGCTTCAAGAGGTTGATCAAGATTCTTGGGTAAGTGACAGAATATAGTTCATGAGAACTGGTGTTTTCTCTAATGAACTCTCCCCTGATAAAAGAAGATATTATAGACAATAGGGAATTCATTTTGTACAAATTAATCGTGTTTTGTTTCGAAAGAATCTTGATGGAATACTATTGAGATGTGTTGAAAGGGATGAAGCCTAAAGAATAATGCATGAGTTTCATCATGGAACCTCAGGGGGACTTTTTTTAGCAAGAACTATTGCCATTAAAGTTACCCAGGCTAGCTACTTCTGGCCGACATTGTTTGCAGATTGTTATCAGATGGTCAAAGAGTGTCAGGCCTATCAATTTATATCGAAAGGAGAAGAAATGCAACATTGCCTTTGAGTCCCATAGTGGTAGATGAACCTTTTTCTTAGTGGGGTTTAGATTTTATTGCGATGATTAATCCAGTGTCAAGTATGGGATATAAGTGGATCCTTGCTGCAACTCATTACTTTACAAGGTGGAGTGAAGTAGTGCCACTTAAAGAAGCCATTGAAAAGGTAATCCTAGAGTTCTTTGAGGGTGTAACTACCCATTTTGGTCCTCCGTACACCATCATATCAGACAATGCTAAAGCATTTTTAGGAACTAGACTGTCAGAGTTTGCATTAAAGAATGGAATATATCTGAAGACTTCATCTAATTACTATCCACAAGGCAATGGCTTGACAGAGTCCACAAATAAGAACCTGATTAGGCCTATCAAGAGGATGGGAACTGATCATCAAAAAGATTGGCACAAGTTCCTCAATTTAGTATTGTGGGCGGATAGAATCACACCAAATCAAGTGACTAAGATGTCCCCATATGATCTAGTTTATGGCCAAAATGTAGTGATGCCACTAAATATAGAAATTCCTGCATTATAGTTGCTTAAATAGTTGGAGATAGAAGAAAATGGCTCAATGCATGTGTGGCTCACCAAGTTACTAGAGGTTCAAGAGAAAAGAGAAGGGGCACATGACTCTTTGATGAAGCATCAATGTATCATCAAAAACTGGTTTGACAGAAAGACCTCTAAGCCAAATTTTGAAGTTGGGTCTTTGGTGCTAAAATGAGACGAGAGAGCTGCTAAACCAGGCCGACACAACAAGTTTAACTTGTTGTGGATGGGTCCTTTTAAGATCTGCTCCTGTAAGCAACAGAATGCATTCGGGCTAGAGAATATGGAGGGGGAACATGAGGAGATTCCTATGAATGGGATCTTCTTAAAACATTTCACATAGCCTCTAAATCCCACCATGTATCATAGTTAATTAGGTGTCTTTTAGTTCCTTTCCTGCTTTTGTCTTGTTTTCTTGCTTTTTCCCTTTTAAATAAGTGTTCTAAGAACACATGTCCACAACACAGTGGTCCCTTTTGTTGGTAGTTGCATTTACCAAGGTTGTTCGGTAGTTCCTTAAACCTCAAAGCAAGTACCTAATCATTCCAGAAGATCACCACTTTTAACACTGATTTGACACATCGTCCCATATAGATTTTTAAAGATACACTAACCGTCTTTTGGCATTAATGCTATTAATAAGATGTGATGGCTCATTTAATACATCATTATGCCTCATCAATCTAAGTATTAAGCCTCTCAGATTGTTGCATTTGCTACTTCTCATTCTGCATTCTCTGAGTTCTTCTTTTTGCGTCTAAAGTTTCATTCCTTGCCTGCAATTCTAGCTAAGTTCAAGTTGGTTTACAGTTTCTTGTCTGCTTTCTGTGTCAAGAGTTTCTAAGGCTTCTAAAAGAGACACAGAGATGTCAGAGCCACAGTCACCGCAAGAAGGGCTAGGGATTCTCGAGCTATCTGATAAATTGAAAGGCATCAAATCTTATGCATCCGCAGTAGCACCACCTAGAATGAGCTATCCAAGGACAAGGGTCTTGGATATAGGAGTAAGCACAGATTCTTCACAAGTGAATGATTTTGTTGATGGTATTTTTGACACACATATGTAGAAAAACCCAAAGAATTTAAGGGAAGGGGCTCACCAGAGATGCCTCAAGCATGCTGATAAGGGAGAGTCATAAACTTTTGGAATGAGGGTTTGGACGTCTCAGTTGGCACAATTTCTAGTTCGCTTTGTTCACCCTTATCCAGAATTAATTGATATGTGTGTAGAGATTTTCCACCCTCCATCTGCCACAATTCAAACTAGTGCATTCATGGTCTAGATATCCCCAAAAGCAATTTGAGATATGTTGGGTTTGCAACATGACCAAACAGCTACATTTGCCACAACCCCCAAGCTACAGTATACATGGGTTGGCATTCACATTAAGGTACGATTCTTAAATATTGAGTTTCATTTAGATGAAGAGAATACTGTGATGCCTTAGCTACCCATTGGCCAAGCTCAGTTTAATTCTGGTGTTCAAGACACCCTTGCTATGCTATCTTTTATTTTTGGTCAATATGATGATTCAACAGTATATGATTGGCACTTAGCGGCAATTTTTAGACTTAAAACCGTAGACAACTCTCAGGATTACCATTTTGACTTTTCGAAACAAATCTCTCAGGCTATGATAGACCAGCTCACAAATTTCTCTTAGAACCATGTTTTTAGGTACTCTGCCTATCTGTTTCATCTGATTCTTTATCAAAATCATAGTCTCTTTCATCAATATATGCCCTTGAATATGTATGACCTAGAGTCAAGCAATAAGAGAACAATTCTAGTGTCTGCATGAACCCGTGTTCTCTCAGACACTTCAGATCCTTATGAGTTTGTAGAATGCTTTGTAGCCCTAGCCTTTGAGCAATTAGGGTCCGAGTATGTGGAGAATAGAATGACAGAGAGTCTAAGGGGTTTCTTAACCAATTGAAAATTCCTTGCGATTACTTCTTTGGTGCTCATACAACCATTATCATACTTCACGGCTTTGCTGGAGAGCCTGCTCTACTCCCAAAGGTTTTGATCCCTAGGGTCACATTTTTAGAAGTGGCTCAACAAATATCTATCATTGACAATAATTTTGGAAATAATAATAATAATAAGAAGAAGATGTATGATGTTCCTTGGAGTAGAGGAAAGGTTTCAATAGAGAGGAGAGAAATTGAGAATCTCATATTAAGGAAATTGGCAAACTATGGTTTTCTAATAGTAGAAGATAAATGGAAGTATGATCCAAACAACTTCTTAGCTTCTTGGATTGTAAATAACAAGGTTTATGCCACTTTCATGCATGAGAGTTGCCCCTTTTGGGAGAAAAGGAGATCACCAAAGCAGGATGACCCTACATTTTATGTAGAATTGAAGGATCTATCTAATATAGTCAAGCCATGGGAGACATTTTACAAGAAGGAGCATGAATATGACCCTAAGAAGCTGATGACTCCAGGCTTAAGGCAGACTTTAAAGAAAGGGGATTGGAGTGCTGAGAAAATTGCCACTTACTAGAAATACAGACAATTTTTTTTTTAGATTACCCATACTTTTGGAGGAGTCCAGACATATGAGGAATGGGAAGCAATATGGGATGAATACTACATGACCCCAGTATCAAGCCCTGATACAAGTAACATTCCTAGTGGGTCCCATGGAGCAGAAGAGGGAGGAACATCAGAGGAAGCTTAGAAGCTTGAAGAAATAGACCATGAAGTAATAGAAGTCCCTAGAGTCCCATGGCCTTAATCTCTTAGCACTCTACAGAAGCAAAAGGGAACAATATCATCGTCTCGTGAGACCCAAATAGCTTCGGCGTCGGGGGGTCTCAAAGCACCACCTTTTCATCAAATATTGATTGATTCAGAAGAAGAATATCTTGAAGACACAGAAGATAGGCCTTTGAAAAGAAGGCATAAGTTAGTGTTGCCAGCGAAGGACACTGAAGGAAATGTATTGGCGCCCCAGCAACAACATGTTCCTATAATCTCATCAACGGCTAGGTTAGTGTTTCGTCTCCTTTTTCCCCTTCTTCTGTTTCTTCTTATATAGGGGTGGCTACCCAAGTAACCCATTCTTTCATGCCTTTTGCCACCTCTGTTGTGCCACTACAATCTTTTGCCCCAATTGCCAGTTCATCAGCCATGTCATCACAAGCCATATCTCTCCCCCTGTTTTCCCCATCTATGCCCAAGAGGGCTTTGCCTTAGTTTGACCCTAGTCAGCAAATAACTACCATTTCTTATGGTTTACCCCAAGGTTATCCATTCGCTAGACGACAGATTGCCTCACCTCCTACTTTTCAAGCACAAGCTGACACAACAAGGAAATCAAGAGAGGCTAGAATGGAAAAGAAGAGAAAGAAAGAAAATAAGAGCCCTATTGTTTCTCACATGAAATCATTGCTTGATCCTTTTCAATAGTTTTTGACTGTTACTCATTTAGCCCCTACAGCCACAACATTATACAATGAATGCAGTGGCCATGGATCTAACTCATTTCAAACCACAAGATAGAGTAGAATTGATGAATGAGACGGCCTCAGTTGTTACCAGTAATTATTTGAAGATGTCAAAAAGGTTGCAGAAGGTAGAAGCAGACCTAGTAAAAGAAAAAGATACTAATAGTAGCTTGACATCAGAGATAAAAGCCAAGGATAAAGATATTGACACCTTAAATTAAGATTTGCAGTCTACTGTGTCTTTACAGATACATCAAGCATCATAGGCTCAGGTTGCAACTTTGAAAAATGAAATAGCACAAGAGAAAGCTGCTGTTGCTGCATTGAGACAAGAGAAATCCATTGTGGAGAAGAAGTATCAAGACAAAATGCAAGAGGTGTCTCAGTTACAACAAACCCTTTTAAAGGAACAAAATCATAATAGTGTCGTTCAGGCTCAATTTATGGCTGAACAAGAAAAGACCAAGCAATTAACTATTCAGCTAGCATAGAGGCCACAAAATGTAGGGGTTTTGGCAATGGTAAAAGAGCTTATGTGTCTACATGGAGAAGAATATCTGAAGAGATTTCATAGCTCAAACCTTCTCTCACTTTCTTGTTAAATGCCCAACAATTATGTGAAAAAGTAGAGTCTTTGATTGAAGCAACTTTGTCTATTATTTCTTTGAGAGTTTTAGACTCTCAACTTTTGTTGCAGAAGCTCTATGACAAGGCTGATGAGGTCTTGGTAGCTGCTGGTGCAAGTGACAGAATGGTTGCTATAAAGAAGGTAAATAAAGTTTTAAGTTGCAATTCAACTGCTATGAGTTGTAAGACATTGTTTGATGTAGTAAAAGAGGGTGTCAAAGATATGAAAAGACACATTGAAGAGTTAGTGCAGTTGGGGTTGCCATCCCCTTTTCCTGATGATAGTACAGTTCTAATGATTGATGCAATAAAGGATTTGCTACTGACCAAACAAAATGATCAAACCATTTTTCAAGGTCTAAGTGATTCTTCTAGTATTGAGAAAGTGGAAGCAGTCCTTGTTCCAATGGCTCATCTTGAATTTCAACTACATGCTGTAGTTCAGATTTTATAGTCCTTTTCTCACAAGGACATTATCAATTTAGATTTTTCTTTTTAGGATTTGTAGAGTAGACAAGGTTTGTCAGATTCAGAGTGGTCTGGGCATCAAGCGACATTGCAGAAACTATAATTGTCATTCTCTGATAGTGGCAAGGCAATTTTGTTTTCTTGAAGCTTTTCTGTTATTTTTGGAGTTCTCTCTAAGTGGGCATAGAGGTCCATGTAGTCACCAAGAACTATAGAGTCAAACTCTACATTTTGATTTTTGCTTCGTTGCGGCTCGTTATTTTATCTATAATCTTTTGCCCTAGTTTCTCAGTGTATCAGAATGTGTCAAGTTGTTTCCAGTAAGCGAAGTGCACCACATGTCACTACCATGGGCCTTGGGGAAGAATTTCTTTTGATATAGCTTGCATGCAGAAGGTGCCAAGTGTCCTTTTGTTGCAAGATCCACAATAGCTGTGTATTCTTTTGATATATAAGCTTTTGGGCACCAAGAAATATGTGGTCGGCCCAGGATGTTACGGCACAGTTTTTGGATACAGCGAAGAGTGCCATGTGTTGTGTGCGGGAGGTGCTACCAAAGAAGGTTTGATGCTGCTAGAGGTTGCCACATATGTTTCTTTTGTAGGTTTCAGTTGCTATCGGAAGACGCCAAGTGTCATCTTTGCAGGGCTTTGAGAGACTCTTTTAATAAGTAAGGGAGACAAGCGGAGGGCGCCACATTTTTTTGTTGCTTTATGCGGATGGCACCGCGTGTCACTATATTAGGTTAGGTTTTGAGAGGTGATGACACAAATAGTGGGTCCATGAGTAAAAGGTACAGGTCTAAAGTGATACAGGAAGTGACAAGTGTCACTAGTGTGGGTGCTCAAGACATAAGGTAAAGAAGCTTTTAGGATTCGCGGAGAGCGCCAAGTGTGCAAGTTTTGATTCTTAGGTTTCTACCATGTATTAAGCAATAAGTGTGGTAGATGGTGACAAGTGGCAGTAATCTATGTGTCTCTTTTGTGTGAAAAGGAAACTATATAGCAAGCGGAAAGTGCCGCGTAGTAAATTTTGAATCCAATGGAAGTTCGCAGGTGATACAATGTGTCACAAGAGTTACAGTGCCACATATTTTATCGCTCAACCAATCAGAATACAAGGAAGACACAGTTGCAGATTCTAGGAGATTTTTAGTGCCAGTTTGAGTCCTAGTTGAATTCCAGTTCTGTTCAGGCCGTTAAGATTCTAGGCGGTTGAAGGCGATCTTGAGTCAAATTTTGTGGCTATAAATAGGAGAAGATTTTATAACATAGATATACATTATTGATTAAGAATTCAGAGTTTGATTGTGATCAGATTATATCATTTTACGTTAGTTTAGTTGTTACTAAGAAGGAAGCTGATAGATTTGTGCATGTCTTTGTGCTTTATGTATTTGCCAAATTGTTAATGAAAGAAGCTCTATTCTATGCCATTGGTGATATTTTATGTGTCTTTGTATCAATCTTCTGAGTTTGGCCTTTGATTTTAATTCATTTACAATCTGTCTATGTTAATCATGTAGTATTTGCTCTTTAATATAGTCGAATCCTGAGAATTTAATCATTGTGCTAATTAGTGAAATACATTTAAATCAGGTGCATCACCATAGATTACAAGTTTTGTTTATTGTATCTGTAATCTTGTTTTTCTTACCTTTAGCTAAAAATCCATTGAAATAGGAAGAGCCAGCTTCTGTAAAATCTGGAGGTTGTTTCAAGTGTCAAGTCCCACATTCATGAAACTTCCCATGTTGGTGCTAGAATCCGCACAATTTTATACATCAACACACTCTCATCCATCTGATGCTGCATCATCTGTAGCATATCCCCCATCTTTGACCCTAATGCCTGACAAGCCTGGTCCCTCTCGTGTGCATACTACTATGCTAAGCCCTGAGCCTATGCCACTTGCCCTTGTAACTAGGCTATCTACATTTGTTGTTGCTGCACCAAAGCATGTACTCTTGCCAACTCTACTAAAACCCCATCTCCATCCTATCCCTACAGTTGGGCTACATGTGCTTGTAATTGGTGTATCGAATCGTGTGCTCTTGCTAGCTCTGATCCATCACCATTGCCACCCCCATCACCTCCTGTATCTCTGCCATCCTCCTCCTCATCTAGGTCCATCTCCTCTATCCACACCTCCTCCTCCTCCTACTCCTCATCCTCCTCATCTATTGCTACCTCACTTGGTGCTACATATCCCACTAGAATAGTGAGTCTTACTAGCCTCTATTGGGCCCTCCACTAATCATAACTTAGGGTTGTCCTCGCATCCTCGATTTGAAATCTAGCATGCCATGCATGTGCCTAGAGTCCATTAAACTTTGCTATCACCATCTGAGAGTCTGGAGCCAATCCCCGTTGTACCTATACCATGTGCACCCAGGAAAAAACTGCATCCACCTATGGTACATCCTGTACTAGGCCAAACTGTTGCTATACTCGCTCAGGCATATACCTATCAATAATCATTTGCACCTATCCCCTCAGATAGCGGGACTGCAAAACATAACTGAGATGCTCCCTATCCTCTAACCATCTCTCTGCCTCCCTCCACTATCGCAACACAAACTCCACTATGTCAGCTATCACTCATCTCTAATACCTCATGTCTCTAGCATGATGATAGATCACCTGCCCTTTGTATGTAAACACAAATGGCTAGTGGCTCGGTTTATCCCACACAGTCAATGTTTGTGTCACTGGTATGTGCTCCCATGCCCAGATATGCAACAATGTCATGCCGCATCCCAGGTTCATCGATCACCTATACACCACCGCATCCATGTCATGATATAGATGAGCCAATACACATGGCCCCCACACGTAGATCATGCCATCCCTGATCATCTACAATAAGACCACTCCCCAACCAATTGGGAAATCCCTCGACCTCCTATCTAGGACCAAGGTCCTTACTATCAATCCTGTCAAAAATAGGGGCAATTGGTATAGGCCCCTACTCATTGCCCACCTATATATCATCTCCAACTAGCCAATGCCCTACGACATCGATCCTGGAGTGAACACTTGGTCCACATATGTTTCTCCCCACCTATGGTCATACACCACTCTCTCCCTATGTATGGAGGATCTTCAGGATCCTCCATACGTCCTCCAATGTGATCGTTGCCTCCCCTATGGGAAACAAGAAGGAACACCACTCCATCTGCCACCGCTCTACTAGAGAGGTCATCATCGCCTTGTCTCCACATATGCACGGCATCTCCGTGATATGTCAAAGCCCAACCATCTACAAGAAGAACCTATCGGTGGCATCTAGCTCCTCCCACAACATGAACATCGATGGCCACGTCTCTCGAGACTGAAGTACATCCTCACAATCCTACGCAATCCCAAAAACACTTCGTTAACCTTAGTTTTAAAATTGGGTGCTATTCCATGCCTTTTAGGTGCAAAAACCCTAGGTGCACGTATTTTCATACCAAGTGCTACTTTTCCAAGCTGGGTGCCACAATCTAGAGTGGGCACCAAAATCGAGAGCAGGTGCTAACCATTCATTTTGGCACACTAAAACCCCCTCCTACTAGGCGCTAATTCACCAGATTAGGTGCCACAATCCAGAGTGGGCACTAAAAACCCTACTGGGTGCTGAAATTTCATTTTAGGTGCCACAATCCCTGCTAAACCCTAAGCACTAATTTCCTCTGCTAGGCGCTAATCACTAGAACAAGTGCCACTCTATAGAGTGGGCCTAAACCACCTAACTGGGTGCTAAAATAATCTTGATGCCTAATTTTCCCTAATTCCTGCATTGTGTTTTCGCACCTAACCTAACTAACCCAAAAATCACAAAGTAAGAAAACCTACCAGATCGCTTGCCGCCACCGGTCATAGGTACTCCCTCACTCACTCCACATGGTGCTCCTCTCGTGGAATGTTGGCCATCATCTTGCTCTAGCTTTGTTCTCCTCTACTCACAAATGGCTAATCACAAAAAGACAAATGAGCCTTACGGGCCCCTCTTATCCTATATGTAACTCCCCCAACCCTAAATTTTCTTCCCCACCTCACTTTTTTTCCCATTCCTAGTTTTTTTTCTCACTTCCTGACATTTTCCTCCCATCATCAATCTCGAGATCCCTTTTTCCCTCTTTTCCATCGCTTTTTCTCCTTTTTCAAGACATCGTCACAAGAATTTATTTTTCTGCCGATCTCTCAAGGGGGCATCACTTGGTCAGCCATTCCTCTCCTATCCACCCACTGGGGCATATTTATCAAAAAAATTATATTCTTTGATATCACATCAATTGCAAAAACAATGATGCCATATCAAAGAGGGGCAAAATGTAGATGTCTGAAAATGGTCACAACCAATTTCATCCACTTGCGCAATTCAAACCCATTCTCCCACATCATTTTATCTTACTCAAATATTAATTGAATAATATTTAATTAATTTATTCTGCATCTTTCTCCTTTCATAAAAGTCAAAATTCCTCTACTATAGTTCAAAAATTAATTATTTTTGTGACTATATTTCATAATTCATACTCTAAAAATTAAATAAATGACTATATTTATATAATTCCTATTTTTTCCACTTTTGATTACTTTTTGCAATCATCATTATTTTCATCTAAAATATTTGCACATGAATTAATTTTAATTAATTCTTCATTACAAACCCCCATGTTTCTAGAAGTCCACTTGTCATTCCTTGTACATGACAATTGGTATTTTGGAAGCATGGCCAAATCTTTCAAAATATGTACACTTGTCCTATTTCTTCCATCCCACTCCAAGTGTCATTATTCATGCAAATTTAAAATTACTTGTGGCACTATTTGGACACTATTCCTCCAATTTTTAATTCCACTTGTTCTCTCCATGCAATTAAAAATTCCTCAGTAAATCCAAGCCTTACCTTTTCATAAATGAGGTCTTACATGTCATACACCTACCCAATCCTAGCTATCCATCCATTCAAACTTGCAATCCCATCGATTGATCATCCCTTGAATCTTGGAGCAGAATTCTCATTCACTCTCATCATGCCATTTGTCCAATTCTCCTTGCTTGAGGATTCTCAAGCAATTTCAGCCCTTGATCTCTCAATTTGATCCTTGCCCTCCATTTCCATCCCCAAAAATCTATAAATTGAGACCTCCACCTCCATTTTTCATAAGCCATCATATGCAAAGATATTCTACCATTTTGAGTACCCAACATCCATGTAGTTTAGCTCAATTGCAATCTAGGATAGTTTATTTTCATCTCATTAGGATAAATCATCACTAGTATGTTTAGATGGAGTGCATTAGTTGATAGAAAGCATAGTAGTGATTTAGTCCAATCTTGAGGTCCCTTGGACTTGGGATTGAGAGAAAATTAGTTAATTAGCACTCATTTAGGAATCCCATCTCTTAGGTAGACACTTTTGTTACTATCTTTGGAGGTGGTAGGTTCAACAATATAGCTATCTTTAGTGGGTCAACAATCAATCCTTCTTTACATATTATGTGATTTAATAGTGTTCCAAAAGGTACCACAAATATACATTTCTACAAATTTAGTGATTATTGTAGGCTTCTACATAATTCCAACATTAACCTTAATACTTGGACATGATCTTTGATTAATCCATACAGTATCTAGTCATCCAGGTATACTAAAAAGTTATGAATAAAATCCTTAAATGTATTTATCATAATTCTACTAAAAATTATAGGGGCATTTTTAAACCAAGTGACATTACAATATACATAAATGATCCTCATTTAGTTGCAAATGTAGTCTTTGGTTGATGTTCCTCCTGGATTTTTACTTGGTGATATCCTAAGAATCCATCTATGAATTAGTAAATCTCCCTTCATGCTACTAATTCTAATATTTCTTCTATAAAAGGAGTGGGGAACGGATCATGGATGAAGGCTTTGTTTAGTTCCTTAAAATATTTACACATACCCTTATCTTAGTAGTTTTCTAATGTTGAACCACCATGGGGCTTGTCCACTCTGTGTCTTCAACTAGTTTTATGATTCCTCCTGCTACATTTTATCTAATTCTATCTTGACTCTTATTTGGACATTGAGGTTTAGTTGATAGGGCATTTTTCTTTGTGGTTTGGCTCCTTCCTTCAGTTTTATTTCATGGTTCCTACTTCTTTAATACCTTTTAAATCAGTAAATATTCTAGGGTAAAGGTCTTCATATTCTTTTAGTACTTCTACAACTTACATCACTTGTCTTTCATCCCAATAGTCTCCTATTTTAGACAACTTGAGGGTTCATTCTAAATCTATATTTTATTCTTTTATTTTTAATGGTTTATTGAAGTATTTTTTTCTAGTGCATTCTTAGTTACTATTTCTCTTTCCCCTTCTTCCACTTCTATTTTTAAGTTTTGAGGATTTTCTTCTTCTTTGGGTTCTATAATCTTCCTAGAGACGTTGCATAACTTTTACGGTCAATTTTCATCCTTATCCATCCATTATATCAATGTCTAGATACCTTTCTCCTTTGGTGGTATAGCTTGATACTCCTCATAAATGACTATTTTTGTTGGGGATAAGATTATTTGCTTTATCTTTTAGATTGCATTGTAGATCATCTTGTCATTATCATGGAATGCAAATGTTTTACAAAAATTGTCTTGTACCATCATCCAGCTTCTAGTTTCCCCTCTCTTTTCTTGATTAATATAAAAAGTCTTTGCAATAGGTGATAACATCTAATAGAAGAGTTGGATATATAACCTTTCATCATACTCTCCTATTTGTCCATTTTTTGATGCAACTTTGAAGGTGTATCTCAGGTTCTATCTTGCCACAATATTCTGGAGTAGATTTCCAGTCTCCTTCTAGTAGGTATCTAATTTTTATGAGAATTGTAAATGGCCTCCAATTTGGGATATTGGGTTTGTGGGTGTACCATCATCTTGTTGCACTGCATAATAAAGTATTGTGAAGAGATTCTAATCTCCAACATTCTCTCTTAAATAATTTTTCCATCTCTTCTAGATATGTTATCAAATATCCTACCCTAGAATACTATGGAAGCTTAATATGGGAAATTCCATGCAAAATATGGTTCAATTGTCTTGAAATTTTAGTATGTTATTTCTTTTCCTAGTCTCATTACTTCTTAGTATTTTATGGTGGTTTCCCATTATTTTTAGTATCTTGAGCATAATTCTTCTCAACTTTTCTTAAGTTGCATATCCTTCTTGCACCTAGTATCTTTCTAGATCTAATCTTTGGCTCATCCCAAAGGCAAGCTTCTATAGCATACTCACTATCTATGTTGTAACTGTTGCTATCAAGTATGATTTCTACCTTTGAATTAGGTTAATGCATGGTATCCTTGATTGGTATTCTTAGAGAATACAATGTTTTTTATTTCTTCTTCATTACTTTCTTCTTGTGCTACTTCCTTTGTTAGTGTGAAAAGAGTCTTTATTCATCTAGTTTACTTCTATCTATTTCCTAGCCTAGTAGACCTATTCACACTAGCTTAAGTTCACTTAGTGGTTTAGTTGTCTCACCTCATAGACATATGACACATGCTCTCACACTTGTCCCAAGTATTCTACATGTGTCGCAAATCATGGAGGGTTGGTTAGTGTTTGACTCTCATCTTCCCACTTCCTCCTTGTCCTACATATACAAGGAGTTCATTATACATTCACATACATTTTTATGATAGTTTTAGCTCTTGATTTTTGTGAATATTCATCTTGTGGAAGTTCTTGTTATTGCATTCATTTCCTTGCTGCTCCAATATGGTATCAAAGCCTAGAATCACAATTCCCTTCGCAATTTCAATTTCATCCCACACATAGCCCTATCATAGGTGTGTCATAGATCTGAGCAATATTATCAATTGAAAATGCAAATTTTTTTACAAATCCCTATTTTTGCACATTTGAGGTTTGTTTGGAAAGGTTGTTGTTTGAGTTTTTTTGTAGTTCATTTGTTGTTGGGTTGGCCATGCAATATTTGTGGCTTTAATGCAACATTTTCTTGTAATCAAACGAGTCGCTTGGTGTGAGATTTTAAGACTGTTTCATTTTTGGAGTGAGCTCAACCCTAGTAAAGGGTGTTCCAACATCAAATGGTGTTCTACCTTTTGTTTCGACATGGCTTTGTGGACCTCTAATCCTTCTCGACTGGTTTGAACTGTGCTTTGTGGCATTTTGGAACATTTTTGGCCTCACAGCCTCTATCCATGCCGCCACCAAGTCATTATTCATTCAAAGTTTCCAATTTGAAGCATCCAGTCAGGGTCAAAGCCTCTCTGGTTGCGGTCTACTCTCCGGTTTGGCCATTGTCTTCACACTTGGCCATGGTTTCAACATTTTTTTGATCTCAGTCTCATCAAAGGATCTAAAGTCCTCCAACGTTGGCATTATGGCTTATCTTCTCGGTTGAGGCATCTCAGACCACCGTTCTCTTAACACCACCAATTGTTCTCATGAGATCTCCATTCAAGATCACTTTCTTGCAGATCAAAGGTTTGTTTTCAAAGGAGGTGGTTTGACTTGCACGGTCGTAGTCAAGATTGATACTTTGGACTTATCCCTGACGAGTTCAACCTCTGTGCTTTATTGCATCTATGTTTTCTGATTCAAGGGTGGTCAAGGATCTCTCCCAATCCACCTCTCCAGATGGATTTCATAGCTTTTTGGGTCTCTACAGATCTACTATTGATTTGGAGGCACCATCGTCATTTTCTTCTATGGAGAACTGGTGTTAATACCTCAAGCAATTGTGAAGCGGCTTCCTCATTCCATCAACAACTTTATCTACAACTTCTCACAGTTTATTCAAGGTTGTAGTATTCAACGTCTGGTCTTCATTGGCCACTTGGCCTCCCACATTGGATCCAATGCACATAGTCCTTCATTGCTTCAGACTTTGCGTCTGCCCTCGCCGGTGGTCAATTTCCACTTTGCAACAGAACGACCTTCCTCAAATCTAGCCTTGTCAGCCTCAAACCCAGACTACTCGTTGGTCTCAGTCTGTTGTAACTTTTCGTGGCTCTTTATCATTGAGAGTTGTTTATTATTGGTTGACATTTTTTAATTGTAACATTTGTGTTAAAAAACTGTAACCATCACAATTTATGTACCATTTAATGCTAAATTTTAACATTAGCCTTCTTTGTAAACAGTTAGTGGGTAGGCCAACATTTATTGTAACTTCTAACAATTAAAGTTAGCATTGCATGTAACTTTCAACCACACTCAGTTATAAAGTGTCAAAATTTTGGGGAGCTTCTTTTATAGTTTTTAATCAAACATGGGGGGCTTGTAAGGCATAATTTACGTGCCTCCTTGTGTTTCTCAAGCATGGATCCTAAAATTGATTTGTTAACACCACATAATATTCACACATGGAAAACAAATGTACAACAACTTATTCAATCTAAAGGGTTATGGAAAATGCTAAATGATCAACAAATGTAATTCAATATGGAGTATTAACAATTTCTTTATCACAATACGTTAGATGAGGCAATGGGAATCATTGGCCTCCATGTATCTGATAACTTGAAATCTCATCTAAGAAATTGTACAACTCCTAATAAAATGTGGGACAAATTTATTGATTTATTTGGTAAAGTTGATGAGTTCAAAATACTTCAATTGGATGTTGAAATAACAAATTTGTCTCCTGATGCCTTTCCTTCAATTGAAGATTACTTAGTCAAGTTCAAGTATTTGCTTTCTCGACTTCAAGGTTGTGGTAAAACAAAAATAGATAAGGAATGTGTCTTCTTGGTTTTTTCAAAGTTAAAAGGCCCCTATAAAGTCTTCACTTCTACTTTTTACTCTACAATGGATGCACTTGGTTCAACATTTACTATGCCTACTTTTGAACAGTTTTGTGACCGACTCACAAGAGAACAATCTAAGTTACTCTTCATGGATTCTCACACTTCTTCAAAAATTCAAGCATTAGTGGTTCATGCATCTAAGGGTAAAGGTGATAAGCATTCAAAATAGTCAAATTCATAATCATCTTCAAGCAATGAGAATTCATCTAAGCAAAAGACCAAATTTGATACATCAAACACAACATCTTCTAAGTCAAGTAAAAACTATTTCAAAAAGATAAGCAGAGGTCCATGTACTTTTTGTTGGATGAAGAATCATGACATTAAGATTTGTCATTGAAGGATTGAAGCTTTGGAAGAAGCCATGAAGAAACACAACATTGATAATCTCAAACCTAGCAAAGGCCATGCCCTTAATGCTACATGTTTGATTTCATCCACATCAAATTGGATAGTTGAATCAAGAGCCTCACATCACATGACTCATTTAGTTGATCTTCTTGAGTCTCTTTATGATAGCACCACTTCTCATATTTCAGTGGGAAACTCTTCACATATTCCAATTCTGGGGTCAAGTTTAGTTCATCTCGTAGATGGTTGCATTGAGGATGTCCTCTTTGTTCCTAAGATTTCTACTAATCTTCTCTCTATCTATCAGATATGTCATATTGGGATGGGAAGACTACTGAGTTTTCTCCACATGATGTTGTTGTTCATGACCTACAACATCTAGAGAAGATCATGTGTCTAGATTATACAGGTTTTATAGATTTGAGACATCCAATGGTTCATCACACATTGCCCATGCAGAATCTAAGTCACCTTTGGCACGAGAGGTTCAGACACCCCAATTATAGGTATCATTAGAAATTGTGTACACAAGAGATGGTACTTGGTCTTCCTATGGTTTCATACACATAGGGCATTTGTTGAGGTTGTGTGCTTGGAAAACATCATCAAGAACCCTTTCCTAAGGGTAAAGCCCATTGTCCTACTTCCTTACTTGAGTTGGTTCATAGCGACCTCAGGTCATTTCCAACTCCATTTTTTGAAGCCATGTATGTGCTTACTTTTATTGATGACTTCTCTCATTGCACATGGGTGTACTTTCTAATGTACAAGAGTGATGTATTCACCACTTTCTGGACTTTCAAGGTGTTCGTGGAGAAGCAGTCAGGTTCTTCTATTTGGTAGATACGCACAAATAATGGGGGGAGTATGTGAATCAGGCCTTTTAGGACTATTACACTGAGTATGGAATTCATCATCAATATTTGATTCCATACACTCCTTAGTAGAATGATGTTGCTAAACGAAAGGACATAACACTCAAGTAAATGGAAAATTGTATGCTACAATTGCAGTCTATGGCCCTAGCCTTTTGGGTTGAAGCAATCAATTGTGCCAACTATACTTAGAAGTGCACTTCCCACAAAGAAGTTTAGAATATCACTCTAGAGGAGGCTTGGTCAAATATCAAGCCTAATGTTTCCTTCTTCATGATATTTGGTAGTTAAGCTTGGGCATTCATACCAGATGGTTGATGTAAGGAAATGGAGAAGAAGAGTCAACCATTCATCTTTGTTGGCTATTATGAGGATGTGAAAGCCTATAGGTTGTTTAATCCTATTACTCAAGATGTCTCCTTTAAAAGACATGTTCAATTTGATGAGTCTTTCACACAGATGGATCCTCTATCCACTTCTTCTTCCTCACTACCTACTCTGCCCTCTTCATCTCATGAGGATACCTTATCACTTGAGGATCCTTTAGATGTTGGTCCTAATCCACCACCTCCACCACCACTTCCACCTCCACATACTCATGTTTTACCTAAATGGGCCCGCAGTACTATTTAAGAGGCTAGATATTTCATTGGTAATCCTATGACTTCTTGCTGCACTCACTCATAGACTTTTTGCTTTAGTCTTCTAAGTCATGCCATATCTCTAGACCCACATAGTTTTTCAAAGGCTTAAGGTGTTTTAGAGTGGGATTTAGCTATGGCAGATGAGTATTCATCTTTGATGAAGAATAATACATGGGATTTAGTACCTCTTCCTAAGGGAAGAAAGATGGTTTGGTGCAAGTGGGTGTACCGTACAAAGTATCCAGCTAATGGTTCTATTGAAAGATACAAGGAATGTCTTGTTGCTAAGGGTTTTTTCAAGGGTTGAGGGTATTGATTACTATGAGACATTTTCCCCTGTACATCCAAGATGGATTCTGTTTGCCTTTTTCTTTCTATTGTTGCATCTCAGAGTTGGCAGGTATTTGATATGGATGTGAAGAGTTCCTTCTTGCGTAGTGATCTTCATGAGGAGATCTACATGGAGAAACCTCCAAGATTTGTGCATGACTCTTAACTTGTATGCATGCTTCGATGTTCTTTATATGGTCTCAAACAAGCCCCTCGAGATTGGTATGAGAAAATTCATAGCTTCTTTCTTGCATTTGGTTTCACACATTGCCACTCTAATCACACTATCTATATTTAGAAACTTGGTGACGACCTTTTGATTCTATTCTTGTATGTAGTTGATTTACTTCTGACTAGTAGTTCCTCATCCTTGCTTTAGGATATTTGATACTTTTTGATGGAGCATTTTGATATGACATATCTTGGGCTTCTGCACTATTTTCTTGTTCTTCAGGTTCTTCACTCTGCTAAGGGGATATTCATATTCCAACAAAAGTATGCCATTGATATGCTTCATCATTTTAGCATGGCTGATTGCAAGCTAGCTCCTACACCATTTCAATTTGGTGTTGTTTTGACTACAACTTTCACAACACCTTGTGTTGATGCATCTTTGTACAGATAAATAGTTGGTAGTCTTTTATATTTGGCACATACTTGCCTTGATATAATCTTTGTTGTTGGGATTGTCTCCTATTTTTCACATGACCCTCATGAGAGTCATTGGAAGGCAGCCAAGTGTATTTTGAGTTATATTTGGGGCACCACACATTTTGCCATTCAACACACACTAGGAAATTCACAAATAGTAGGCTTCACTGACTCAAATTGGGTAGGTGATGTTGACTCACAGAAGTCAACCTCTAGGTTTTTTTTTTACCTTGGTTTAGCTCCAAATTCTTGGTCTTGCAAAAAGCAAAATGCTATTGCATTATCATTCACTTAGGCTGAGTATCAAGGTGCAGTTCTTGTTAGCTAGGAGGTACTATGGCTTCGACATATTTTGACAAAGTTTGGTCTACCACCAGATCTTCCTACTATTTTTTGGTATGATAACCAAAGTGCCATTCACATTTCACACAACCCAGGTGAGCATAAGAGGATGACGCATATCAATATTCAGATGCACTTCATTTGACAACTTATCCAGGATGGTGTTCTTTCTTTAGAGTATTTGTCTACTCAGGAAAAGGTTGCTAACATCTTTACTAAACCTTGAGCAACACCTCCTATCTTGAGTTGTGACGTATGTTTAGGGTGAAGGGAGTTGTCCTTTGCATTTAGATCTCTTTTGGAAAGGGTTTTCTCCCATAGGGTTTTCTCCTTTACTCTGTTTGTGAGAGACTTTCATTTTGTACATGAGTAGCTCATCTGACCATGTTTCTAGGACTCATTTTTTAGTGATTTTGTCCCTAAGTATCACTTAAGGGGGGGTGTTAGTGTGAAAAGGGTCTTTATTCATCTAATTTACTTCTATCTAGTTCCTAGCCTAGTAGACCTATTTACACTAGCTTAAGTTTGTGCTTAGTGGTTTAATTGCCTTACCTCATAGAAATATGACACATGCTCTCACACTTGTCCCAAGTATTCTACATGTGTCACACATAATGGGGGTTTAGTTAGTGTTTGGCTCTGACCTTCTCACTTTCTCCTTGTCCTACATATATAATGAGTTAATTGCACATTCACAAACATTTTTATGATAGTTTTAGCTCTTTCTTTGTGTGCATATTCATCTTGTGGAAGTTCTGGTTATCATATTTGTTTCATTGCTGCTCCAATATCCTAAATGTATGTGTTATTTATATTAGTGTGTAGAGGTGTTGATCACAAAGAATACTGAGAGGGGGGAAAGGGTGAATCAGTATTATGTAAAACTTCTCTTTCATGTAATTATTAATCCATTTACCACATTCAATAAGGTGAAAGCAAAACAAACATAAGAACAACAACCATAAAGATATAACACATAGACACTGGGATTTTTATGTGGAAAACCCAAAATAGGAAAAACCATGGTGAGTGTTAGCTCACAATATGTTATGATAGAAATACCAAGTTACATGAAGGCTCATTGCCTAAGGACTCACTACCCAAGGACTCACTGTCCAAAGAAGTGCACACTGCAATAGGCTCACTACTAAGAAAATAGAAGAGAAGATAGAAGAAGTATTGGCTCACTGCCAAGAGATGACTACTCCAAATGCATCTACAAAATGCTGAAATGCAGTTCCATTAATAGCTTAGTATACAGACTCAAATATCTTCATAATGTTTGCCCTACTTTTCTGCTATGCTTCACATATGCTCTACCTTTCTGCTTTTACTATCCTTTCTTGATCACAAAACTACCTTAGATCGCACACACATTTTATTTGCACTTTCTTCATATCTCCAACACTAAAATGCATCGAGTATAAATATCCACAAAAAGATTCATCTCATAATCAGGACGACAAGCCAAGCATGAAATGTGTATACAAATGTTATACCTTGTCAGCTTGATCTTGTGCACAAACAACAATGTGGA
Organism: Cunninghamia lanceolata; assembly: GCA_027924645.1. Classification (NCBI taxonomy): domain Eukaryota; kingdom Viridiplantae; phylum Streptophyta; class Pinopsida; order Cupressales; family Cupressaceae; genus Cunninghamia; species Cunninghamia lanceolata. The sequence goes on from BSBN01000197.1 coordinate 2,419,246, forward strand.
CACAAACAAATATACAATAGTATTCATATAGGTTGGGACCAGTCATTCAATAACTTAGACTGATTGTTCAAATAATATATCTTCACCGCATATAGATCTAACATGCTTGTCGGCTTGTCCCTTAAGTACACACTTGACTAGTTCAACTGTCACATCATAACTTCCAATGCAGACCATATGAGACGTTGAAAATCATATCCAATATCCATTATAGATTTCTTGTCTTACCTTTAGAACCACAGAACATAGAATCCATCTACAAATAAATGCGGATCTCCAAACTGTCACTCAGTCACTATGAAACATTGTCAGACTATAAGTCGATAAAGAACAACTTGTAGAAAGTGATCAAAGGAACTTCATAAGCTATAACTCTGGATTTAGATAGTCATAATAAGTATTTTTTGTTGCCTCAGAACCATAAATCAAAATATTCAATAGCAGAGGAATGCAGACCTTTTTACTTTGGTACTATGCACTATTCCTACCTTAACTCTGTTCACCCGGACTTAGACATTTCACCATATGACTTTCGGAGGAAGTCAGAACTTGAACACTGGAACATGTGATCACCAAATAGCTATGAACAACATACCTAAACCACATATAATGATCTTCAACTATGGAGGCATACTGACCTAATCTCTATCGCTCTGTAGCTTGCCCATACTTAGCCATTTTGACTAAGTTAGTCTTCCGGACCTTTACCTAACCTTGATGCCATAACTAAAAACCCCTCTGCTATGCTTTGTTGCCATCAATGACAACATACAACTTTTCATCAGAGTAGTGCCTCTTGATTATGTTTCCAACAAGAGGTATATGTAATACCTTTCATTATCAAAGAAAGAAATTTCTTCTTTACAAGAGTCAATTGTTCTATTATAGTTTACAAACCACTCTAAGCTTAATAATATGTCGAAAGTATCAAAGGGTTTTGTTGATGAGATTGTTGCAGGAAACAAGTTAGATAAAATATTAAGTACATATCTCTCCTAAAAGGAATCAAATCCCAAAGAAATGGAAAATGATTACCCCAAGGTCTTTACCAACTAGGTCTTGGTCGTGTTAGATAACTCAGTAGTTTGATATTCTTTACTATTTTAACAAGGAGCCTTACACAAATTTTCAATGAAATTAAGATAGATGGGTTGGATTTAATATGGAATCTAAATATACTCACAAACCCTAAATAGTTCCCAAATTTGTGATCAAAATGTAGTTTAAACATTGGAAACAATCTTTTTTCATCAGATTTGCAATATATTGATGTTGGATTCTAAACTTAACTTAATCTAATCACTTTGAATAAAAAGATCAAAATATGGGTGAGGAAGGAAAGGGTTTTAGAAAGGATACTATGATATTCTCACAACCATGAAGTAAAACATAAGTAGATAGATGGGTATGTGCAGGATCATGATGAGCCAAACTATACCTCTAAGTGGCAATGAAAATACAAAAAATCAGACTTTATCAAGTTCATGTGAAAATTTGAATGGATTATCTACACAATTTGAAAAATATGTAAGAATGAAATTTGTAGAGAATTGAATCTAGTTTATAGGCTACTATTTAAAAAAAAAAACTAAATTTACTTAGTGAAAATTGAATATTTCAATGAACAGCTAGTAAATTTTTCAGAAAAAAATAAAAAGTGGGTGTCTGTCCAGCCAACTTAACTATGAGTAAAAATATATATATATTTTTGAAACTTTCAAAATAAGTAGAGGATTCATGTCCAGATGTGATGCATATTTATTTGAAATTTTTTCCAATAAAATAATTAGTTATGATTTTTTTAAGGTGACTTTTTTTAAAAACTAAAAAGTAATTTTCCAGCCAACCTAACTCGATAAAAAAAAATCAAAATTCAAAAAAAAAAATTTAACCTATAGCCAGAAAAGCATAGAGTGTGACATAGGTTTCAGATCTTGAAAAGGTGAAATGGTTTGAAAGTTATGGATGTTTTTCAATCAGTGTGTCCATCAGGATTTCAGAGACATGGTATATAGAAAATTATTAATAATTATTTAATAAAATGATAACCAAACAAATCTTATATTTTTAGAAAGCTAACAATTTTTTCTATAAACCCTTTTCCTTTTATCAATTTTGCATTAAAAAAAAGTCGTCAGCATGAAGGGTGAAGTTCGAAGAAGAGACTGAAACATGAAAACACGTTAGAATCCATGAAAAGTCAACAACCAAAACGGATATCCATCTTGCTTTGTACAAAAGGAAGACGGATATCTGTTTTGCTTCAGTAAAAGCAACTCAAAATGGATATCTGTTTCCAAAACGGATATCCGTTCTGGAAACAGATATCTATTTTGGAAACGGATATTCGTTTCCTTGGTCTATGAAAATTTTTGTACCATTGGTTTTGGATGAAGAGAAGCAACATATTTGAAACATAGATGCAATAATATAAGAAGTTAAAGTTAGTTGGTCATTTATAGGTGTATCTATTGTTTCATATCACATTACACATAGAATTCTAATTAACAATCTAGTTTCCTCATTTGGGGGAACATTTTTTTATCCGTTTCTAATGGAAATATTTAGTTAAAAATTGGTGGCTCCTTGTGAAAAGTATGGGCTCTTATCAAGCACGCATAACCAAGAAGGTTGATATCCATTTTTCTTACATGTTTGTTGATCACATCTTATGAAACGGATGTTGCTTGGTGATAGTTCTAGGTTTAGTGAACAATATTCTCAAGCTTATTGCAATTTTTACACTTGTGACCAAATTTGATACCAAACCCTTTCACCTTTTCAATTAATCCTGATAGTGTCATCTCATTCCATGCAAATCAAACCAACATTAGGACCATGTGAATAAGATTAAGGATAGCCTTGAAATATGAATCTTTGTACTGTTGACTATCCTTTTAGCATGACAATCCTTTAGGATCATTGGATCCATGTGCAACAATCCTTCAATCTTCTTTTATTTATATTTCTTTCCTCTTCATACACAAGATTCTCATGCCTTGTAGTCATGACAATCCACAAATCACCTAACTGTCCTTAATGAGACTATATCTTATTTTGACAGTGATAGTCATCGTCCATTCACAACTCTCCTCTTTAACATAGATACCCTTTGCACATGTTTTGACTTCATGATTTTCCTTTTGTATGTTGTATTATGGTATGAAAATACTATGGCCCCTTCTTCATCCTCTTGTATAATAAAATTGAAGGTCGACACTTACAGTTACTCTTCTTTATTACTTGGTGATAATGAATCCCTAAGCTCATTTTTTATTGTCTTGAAGCCAAATTTACCGCTATTGAGATAGTCAGAGTTGATTCTTGATCATGAATATTGCGAATTACTTCAAATATCCATGGATAATTTCAATTGTGTTTCTTAAGACACCCATGCCTTGACTATCCCTTGATGTTGGTCATGATTGTGTTTAGATGGCACAATAGTTCATAGTTAGATTTTTGCCACTAAAGTTTTCCGTTGACAAAGTCGTATTTGTAGTCCACCTTTTGATGATGTTCAAACAATATAAATACTTATTCTTAACATAAGCAATACATTTCTCACAAATACCAATGCATTCTACTCATAAGGTTCATGACACCATGCCTAAAGGTATGATAGTCAGTAGTGTACTATTATGGCAGCCTATGGTTGGTTTGACAATCTATAATAGTGATAGCATTCACGTCTAACAGTCCTTATCGTTATGTCATAATATATTTTACATTTGAGGCCTTGTCTACAACATACAAAGTTTACCTTTCTCACCCATACCTTTAGTATAGAAAGGACATTGATAGGGAATTTTTAATTTCCACTCAGTTAGTGCAATCTAGGAGAGGATAGATTGTCTAAAGTTGTAATCTATTGCCATTTACACTTGCCATAACTACAAATGCTTAGTGTTTATTCTCAACCCCGGTATATGAATAAAATGTGACCTATTGTTCTAATAGGCCTATAGGGACAAAGAGGTGATAAAGCCTTTAATTTTAAACATGACATGGTTTTGATAACTTCCCATATTGGTAAGGTCCTGGATGACAATCCTTTGATGCACCTAATTGTAATAGGTGTTATGATAGTCCTTGGTATCTTTTCATTTCTTTCTTGAATGGCCTGCAAATAAGACATAAGACCTATTAGATCCTTCATAAATAAGAATTCTCATACATTACATTTAAACTTAAACTCCCTAAACATCCATCAATCCATCCATTAATATCAAAATGCCATGAATATCCTATGATCAACCATTCTAATTCCTAGGATAGTCATATATTGCAAGTTTGCTTCTCTATACTAAAATAGCCCAAGGACTATCTACCCTTGAATTTGTATTTTAACAATCTAATGTCTTTATGAATAACATTGAGCCTTCTTTTGGGACAACATTTTTGCCTTTAGAAGCTCCTCATTTGATGATAGTCTAAAATAGAATAAGTGGACAGTCATAACATTTTAGCATATAATGGGAAAACCCTAAAGTGTGATAAAGTCTATACATTATCTATTCCCATCCATGTCACGAAGCAACTATTCAAATGCTAGGCCAACCTGATTTAAACAATCATAAGGGCCAACAATCCACTCCAAATGCATGGGAAAAGGACAACTCTTGGATCCCATATTAATCATGTTCACATGGCTACTAGCATCTTCAAGTGAGTCAATACAAAAATTGAAAGCCTCAAACTCATACACTTCAGAAAAATATACCTAATTATAAATTTGATATGCATGAATAAGGAAGTCCTCATGCAATACAAACTAAAATGTGTCATATTTAGACATGTCATCAAGTTGAACTACATCATGTTGAGACTCATGTTTACTTAAGCATTACAAGTCACTTGCCTCTTTACCTGCTTCAAAGTTCCAAACAAAGGACTCAACTTTAGGTGTAGCAGAGTCCTCATCAATGACTGATTTACATGGCCTTCAACAAACTAAAATTATATATCATCTTTATGCTTATATGGAGGCTATATCATCTTTACAATTGTATGTCCAGGCTCTTTAGGAGTCTTCACAAATGTGTCCAAAGTAAGATTACTCAAATCAAATAATGGCTTATATCCAGAGCTTTATTAAGTTGATACCTAGGTGGATTAGTGTGTAAACATTCAAATTAGATGGTAATTCACAAGTTTATAGAATAATAAAATGAATCCCTAGTCTAGAATCCAAATGTACATAATAAAATGGATATCTGTTTTGTAGTAGCGATATGGATGTTGCAGAGTGTCTGTTGGCAAAGAATTGGGATTTAAGAAACGGGTATCCATTTTGTAAATGCAGAAAAAAGACAAAAGGAATATTGTTGGGCCCGACATCCACAACCAAAGACCCTCTGCTGTCGAAATACTCATGATTTCTGGCTATGACAGTGAAAGGAATATTTTTAAGCACTTTTGGAGACACAATTTTCTTGTTACAATCATAAGGGTGATATTTTTGTTCCCCTAATGGGGAGCAACAGTCGTCGTAAAGCAAAAAGGAGGAGGAAAGTTACATTGGAGGAAATTGAAGCAATTAGGGAAAAAGATAGGGAAAGGAAGAGGATTGGAAGAGTGGGTTTGGCGGATGCTCATCAAGGTGAATCTTCTTCTTTACCATCTAATGACATGCAAATTGAAGATGTTAATTTTGATTATAATGAAATGTTAGATAAGAATGAAATTCACCATGATATTGCAAGTGAAAATATTGAAAAATGTTATGAAACACCTATTCATAATAGCAATACCATGGACAAAGAAGAAGAAGAAAAATGAAGACGTGCACTTGAAGAAAGTGGATATGAACATCATGATGTTGAAATTGCACTCCATAATCCATTTGTTGATAAAATTGATGAGGTTGATAACATGGATGAAACAAGAACAATCAATGTATCTCCAAATTTCATAAGAAGAGAGGACATTTGTCAAGAAGAGAATAACCGTGATGAAATTGGAAAACACCCAAGAACCCCAAAATGGTTACTTGAAATTGATGAGAACATAATGGAAAAACTTGAAAGCAAGAGGTTGTCACGAATAGTTCGGTTGTGGGCTACAAAACTCTTCAATGAATACTTTGAGAAGAAGACATTAACTGAACAATGCCAACTTTTTGTGCAATTATTAAAGATGTACAAAATGAGACCTTTACTAAAGAAATTAAAGATTCGGTTAAACAAAGTGTCCGATCGGAATAAAATTATTGTTAGAAGCCTTTTCAATGCATTCAATTCTATTGTAAAGATTAGGAAGGAGAAAGATAAAAGAGTTGCTCATAGAGTAATAACAACCTCAATAGTAAGCAAACAATTAAGAAATGCTTGATTAATGAGGCAAACTTGTGTTGACTTTGTTGGAATCGTTTGCCATTGTGCCAAAAGCTCGAGCTATCAACGCCCGCTACAAACGCCAGATTTAACCTAGATCCACAGGAGGCTCACTGCCATGTCATGAATCCTAAGGTCAGCGTTGAACACCTCACTGACAAGGGGGCAGCTCACTGCCAACAATCCCCCCCTCAACGCAACCCAAAGGATTTGAACCCATGACCCATGGCTCTGATACCAATTGTTGGAATCATTTGCCGTTGCACCAAAAGCTTGAGCTATCAACGCTCGCTACAAATGCCAGATTTAACCCAGATCCACGGGAGGCTCACTGCCATGTCACGAATCCCAAGGTCAGCGTTGAATGCCTCATTGAAAAGGGGGTAGCTCACTGCCAATAGATTTAAGATTGAATCATAAAACATTGTCAAAAGCACTAGCATTAAGATCAAGGCTAGATAGTCCTCTTGCCAATGATACTTGGGCTTTCAGTGGTAGGCTTCCATGAGTTGACAAGAAGGTAATTGATATCACAAAGGAAGAAATCGAACGATTTTGGCACACTAACTCTAGGGTATCACCGAATGCAAAAGATGTTGTAAAGTTAAGAATTGGTGATAAAGACCGCACACCACATCCTAAACATTACTTGGAATGTAGCCAAACAACATTATACAAACAATATTGTGAAACTCATCCAGGTATGACAATCTCACAAAGAGCATTTGAATCTCTTAAGCCATTTTATTGTGTTCCTCTTAAAGTTCGTAATACATGTTGTTGCAAATACCATGTAGAGTTTTCTATGTACCATGAATTATTATGCAATATTCGTTCTACTTTGCACACTAACGAAATGTTACAGGAGTCTAGTGTAATTCAACTACCAAAGTCATCTAGGGACTTATTGGATTTATTTCTATGTATTAGAGATGATGGTTGCATGTTCTACAAGAATGATTGTTTAAATAAAAAGTGTTTACAATGTGGTGGGTTATCAAAGTTTGTATCATGTTTTTATGAGGGCAATGGACATGATTTTGGAAAGAGAATGGTTGAGAAAAAGAGATATGAGATAGTGAAATACAATTTGAAAAGTGGAGGTGAAGGTTCTAGATGTGAGTTGATTGTAAGAGAGGTAAGTATTGCTGATTTTATTGATGATTTTAAGAAAAATATTTTCTACAAGTATGTTAGACATAGCCACAGGTCTCAATGGTTAGATCAATAGTTCAGGGTGTGTAAAGACTCTTTCCCGATTGGAACTATTGTCTCTATAGTTGATTTTGCAGAAAACTATGCATTGCAACCCCAAAATGAAGTTCAATCCTAGTACTACAATTCTATTTTGATTGCTATTTTTGTTCACATCACATACAGACATGCCCCCGAGAGTACAGAAGAGAACAGAAAGATTGTCAGAGAATACCATTTTTACATGAGTGATGATCGATCTCATTCAGCAAAGTTTGTGCAATATTGTTTTCAACATTTTTATGGGTTCTTGCAAGAAAAAGATATTAGAATGGATCAACATTTCATTTGGTCAGATAATTGCACTGGTCAATTCAAGAATGCTCATAATTTCTATTGGTTGAGCAAAATGCATGTAGAGAAGGGTATACCTCATATTTGGATTTTTTTTTTAAGCTGGGCACGGAAAAGGTGAACATGATGGAATAGGTGCATGCGTGAAGAGAGATTTTTTTAAAGAACAACTAAAGATTAGAGGTGGTGCTACATTCAGTGATGTAGATTCCATTGTTAAAGAGTGTAACTATGCATTGTCACAAGGAGTGGCTCTTGATTCTGAAGTGCGTAGGTTCTTTTGGTTGGTTGATGATGGGATAGCGATAGAGAAATTGGAATGTCAGAGAATCAGTGAATCATCAAAGATGCATTCATTTTGAAGCTCGGATGCAAGTACATGGACTATTTGGACACGAGAATTAGCTTGTTTTTGTCAGAGTTGTATTAAATGTGATTGGAACAATTGTGAGTAAGTGAGTGGGTAGATGCATGGATTCTGCAATATTTAATCCCTTTATATGAAGGTCAATCATCTTCCGTCAATGACATGGAGAGCTCATTTGACTATGAACATCTTCAGACCTTCTACAGCCAGGTCATGTTTATGCAGTTGTTGCACTGCATGGAAATGAAGAGAGGTCAGACTATTGGTTGGCACAATGTGTATAGGGAAAACAAAAGCTAACAAAACCTATGACAAATGATGATGGGTTCACATATCCTATAGGATCAGTTGTTATTGTTGGGACTTGGTTACAAACATATATGATTAAAAAGAATGGCATCCCAGCCTTTGAAGACTTTGAGAAGCATAAAACCATATTGATGTATTCTCACCTAGTTGTAGCAACAAATATCAAGTTACTAAAGCATCATGGAAAACCAAAATCAAAAGAACTATGGACAATTAGTAATGTTGATCATGAAGCAATATTGGATACTTTGAAGGTAAGAGATGACCCCTTAGGTACGCTTGACTAGCATTTAAACTTCCAGATGGATAGGTATGACATTTTTATCTTAAATTGTTCTTATTTTTTCTATTTTTTAGAATTGTTTTATTAAAAATCTTGTTACTTTAACTATAATGCATGTTTTTGACTATACAGAACTACAAATAAAGTTATTTTACATGGCATCATAGATTATTTTGTATGACATCATAAATTATTTTGTATGGCATCATAGGTTATTTTGACTATACTTAAGGTATAATTTTTAGTTCTCATTTGTATTTCTTAATATTGCACATTTGTACCTTTTTCTACATAAGGCATTCCATGAGATGACATGTATTTGATGTCTTTTACTGAAAAGTTCATGTGCCTTTTCTATGCTTTCACATATTACATACATGTGTCACATGGCAATTGCAACTACAACATCTGACAAAATTCTCATTTCTTTGAGGTATTCCACCAAACAGTTCATGTGCCTTGCATATGCTTTCTTACTTTGCATTCTTATAAAAGTCCTATAACAATCATAATTAATCTTCATACTAATCTTGAGAGTAATCTTCCCATCATTGTATTCCATGAGATGACAGTCCTATAACAGTCCTATAATAAGCGCAGCATTTAATGTACATATTTCTGATATTCATGTTTACTTAAATTTGCTTGTTCATGCTTCTCATAGGATGTCACCTCCCCTACCCATCCAGCTCTACAGAAGAAGAGAGACAACAAATGATCAAGAGGGATCACCAATTGGCAGTAAGTGATTGATTACTTATGTCATGTTATATATTTTGAATATTAAATTCTATATTAATGTGCACGTTGTTTGATTGTATTAATACGTGGAAATTCAAAAATCTCTATCGAGGAGGTCTAGTCGATGAGCGATAGAAGATGAGTCATTGACTGGTTCACCATCTTCATGGCCTAGCAAGAGCCATAGATTATTTGATAGCAATCCATAGGAGATTTGATTTTGGGACATTTTGTTACATATGCCTATTTGGCTTTGTAAACATACTTTTGTATGTTATCAATGTATATCGTTGTATATACCCATATGGTTTTATTTGTACATGCCTATATGGCTTGATATATACACTATACATTAGTTTCATGACATTATGCATATATGTATATATAAGATCTTAATTTGGCACAAGTAGGGAGAATGCTTGCAAAGGTTATGGAATTTGGTTTTAAATGTTCCAATTGTATTTGCTTCAAAGTTTCTAAAGCCTTTTCAAAAAATCCATTTTGTGCATATCTTGCAATCATTGCATTCCATGAGATAGCATCTCTTTGAGGTGTCATGCCAAACTGTTGACATGCCTTGTCTATGCTTCCACACTTTGGATTTACACCCGCCAATTGCATTTTCTTAACATTTCCTTTCAATCCTTATCAAAAATTCTATTTTGTGCACATATTGCAATCATTGCATTCCTTCATTTACAACACATGATTAAATAAGAAGATGCATATTTACAACACTTAAGAATATGTAGTAGTGTTGCTCATGCTATGTTTACATCTTCACATACATGGCTTACAACATGTGACAATATCAATGATAGAGAATGTTTGCATCAACATGATGGCACAACATGAACAAATTGCATGTTTGCATCAATTTCATTGGGTCAATGATTGAGAATGTGTCAACTTGAACAATATTTTTTGTTCTTCTCATCAAGACCTTCATGAAATGATACATTGGTTTCTTGATATTCAATCATGCATTGGAGATCTTCAAAGTGTTAAAGATGTTTGAAGTGATGAAGAAACTTGTTATTTTGATGTATTTCAACTCCATACTTCCGCCTAGAAGTGAAGGCGCTAATCCTTGATCAAACTAACCTAAAAATGCGCCTTGGTACTTAGGGTGCTAGATTATGATTGATCAACCGAAAATATGTGCCTAAGGCTAGATAGTGAATTGGAAGGATAAAATACATCATCAAAGGAGCTTATAGTTATAGAAGGCATCAAATGATGACTTGGGGGCACATCTACCTCTCTACACCATCAAATGTGCACCTAGATTAGTGAGGTGCCACTTCATATCTCTATGACTTTGGATATGCACCTTGATAATGAATACAAGGCACCAATTATTGAATAAACAACCTAGAATGAGTGCCTTACTATTTGAGGTGCTAGATCATGCTTCTAGAACACCAAAAGTATGCCTATATGTTGATGCGCTAGCTCTTGCTCAAACAACCTTGAAAGTGCGCTAGCTCTTGCTTAAGCAACCTTGAAAGTGCGCTTTCAACTGGAACAATATTTTTTGTTCTGCTCATCGTGGGGCCAAACGGACTATGCCAACACGTCAGGGTGGGTGGGTAAATGCTAGGGGAGGTCTTGTTTTGTGCGCGAAGCATCCCAGTCATTTCGGGCAAGAGGCTACCGGGAAAGTCCCTTAAGATCCCTAAGACCAAAAAACTGCCAAACTTTGACAGAGTAGTTCTCATAATTTGTGATAGCTAGGAATGTTGTGTTTGGACCTACAGGTGTACATGGGGTCCATCCACAATAACCTCTCTCATTTTTGGTCAAATCCATTCCATTTGACCGTGCTGAAATCAAACGTATTGTTGCAAAATGCTTCAATTTGATGCAGTGGAAAGGTGCTAGGTGTGACATTTTTCATTCCATAGCTCGTGGGGTCGAACAGACTACTCTAACGCGTCAAGGTGGGCAGTTAAATGCCATTGGAGGTCTCATTTTATGCGCCAAGTGTCCCAGTCATTCTGGGCAAGAGGCTACCAGCAAAGTCCCTTAAGATCCCTAAGACCAAAAAATTGCCAAACTTTGACAAAGTAGTTCTCAGAATTCATGATAGTTGGGAATGTTCTATTTGGACCTACAGGTGCACGCGGGGTCCATCCACAATAACCTCTCTTATTTTTGGTCAACTCCATTTCATTTGACCGTGTCAAAATCAAACGCATTGTTGCAAAATGCTTCAATTTGATGTAGTGGAAAGGTGCTAAGTGTGACATTTTTCATTCCGTAGCTCGTGGGGTCGAACATACTGCTCCAACGCATCGGGGTGGGCAGCTAAATGCCATTGGAGGTCTCATTTTGTGTGCCAAGCGTCCCAGTCATTTCGGGCAAGAGGCTACCGGCAAAGTCCCTTAAGATCCTTGAGACCAAAAAACTGCCAAACTTTGACGGAGCAGTTCTCAGAATTCATGACAGCTGGGAATGTTCTATTTGGACCTATAGGTGCATGTGGGGTCCATCCACAATAAATTCTCTCATTTTTGGTCAACTCCATTCCATTTGACCGTGCCGAAATCAAACACATTGTTACAAAATGTTTCAATTTGATGCAGTGAAAAGGTGTTAGGTGTGACATTTTTCATTCCATAGCTCGTGGGGTCGAACGGACTGCACCAACACATCAGGGTGGGCGGGTAAATGCCATTGGAGGTCTCATTTTGTGCGCCAAGCGTCCCAGTCATTCCGGGCAAGAGGCTACCGGCAAAGTCCCTTAAGATCTTTGAGACCAAAAAAATGCCAAACTTTGACGGAGCAGTTCTCAAAATTTGTGACAGGTGGCAATGTTGTGTTTGGACCTACAGGTGCACATGGGGTCCATCCACAATAACCTCTCTTATTTTTGGTCAACTCCATTTCGTTTGACCGTGCCAAAATCAAACGCATTGTTGCAAAATGCTTCAATTTGATGCAGTGGAAAGGTGCTAGGTGTGACATTTTTCATTCCATAGCTCGTGGGGTCAAACGAACTGCGCCAACACATTGGGGTGGGCAGGTAAATGCCATTGGAGGTCTCATTTCGTGCGCCAAGCATCCCAGTCGTTCTGAGCTGTAAGCTACCGCCAAAGTCAAACGTTGCTAGGATTGAAATTTTAGATTCTACAGGTCCTGGGGCTGAACAAATTGCGCCAATAGGTCGGGGTGGGTGATTAAATGCTAGGAGAGGTCTCATTTTATGTGCAAAGCATCCCAGTCCTTCCGAGCTGTAAGCTACCAGCAAAGTGACTTTACCGGTAGCTTATAGCTTGGAACGACTCAGATGCTTTGCACACAAAAAAAGACCTCCCCTAGCATTTACCCACCCACCCCGACGTGTTGGCATAATCCGTTTAGTCCTAGGACCTATGGAATGCAAAATTTCAATCCTAGCAACTTTTGACTTTATCGGTAGCTTACAGCTCAAAATGACTGGGACGCTTGGCGCACGAAATAAGACCTCCAATGACATTTACCCACCCACCTCGATGTGTTGGCATAGTCTGTTTGACCCCACGAGCTATGGAATGAAAAATGTCACACCTAGCACCTTTCCACTGCATCAAATTGAAGCATTTTGAAATAATGTGTTTGATTTCGGCACAGTCAAACGGAATGGAGTTGACCAAAAATGAGAGAGGTTATTGTGGACAGACCCCACGTACACCTGTAGGTCCAAACAGAACATTCCCAACTATCACAAATTCTAAGAACTGCTCCGTCAAAGTTTGGTAGTTTTTTGGTCTCAGGGATCTTAAAGGACTTTACCGGTAGCCTCTTGCCCAGAACGACTGGGATGCTTGGCGCACAAAATGAGACCTCCAATGGCATTTACCCACCCACCCCAATGCGTTGGCTCAGTCTGTTCGACTCCATGAGCTATGGAATGAAAAATGTCACACCTAGCACCTTTCCACTGCATCAAATTGAAGCATTTTGCAACAATGCATTTGATTTCGGCACGGTCAAACAGAATGGAGTTGACCAAAAATGAGAGAGGTTATTGTGGATGGACCCCACATACACTGGTAGGTGCAAATAGAACATTCCCAACTATAACAAATTCTGAGAACTGCTCCGTCAAAGTTTGGCAGTTTTTTGGTCTTAGGGATCTTAAGGGACTTTATCGGTAGCCTCTTGCCCGGAAGGACTGGGACGCTTGACACACAAAATGAGACCTCCACTAGCATTTTCCCGCCCACCTCGACATGTTGGCACAGTCCGTTCAGCCCCACGAGCTATGGAATGAAAAATGTCACACCTAGCACCTTTCCACTGCATCAAATTGAAGCATTTTGCAACAATGCGTTTGATTTCGGCACGGTCAAACGGAATGGAGTTGACCAAAAATGAGAGAGGTTATTGTGGACGGACCCCACATGCACCTATAGGTCTAAACAAAACATTCCCAGCTATCACAAATTCTAAGAACTGCTCCATCAAAGTTTGGCAATTTTTTGGTCTCAGGTATCTTAAGGGACTTTATCAGTAGCCTCTTGCCCGGAATGACTGGGACGCTTGGCACACAAAATGAGACCTCTAATGGAATTTACCCACCCACCCTGACGCCTTGGCATAGTCCGTTCAATCCCACAAGCTATGGAATGAAAAATGTCACACCTAGCACCTTTCCACTGCATCAAATTGAAGCATTTTGCAACAATGCATTTGATTTCGGCACGGTCAAACGGAATGGATTTGACCAAAAATGAGAGAGGTTATTGTGGATGGACCCCACGTGCACCTGTAGGTCTAAACATAACATTCCCAGCTATCACGAATCCTAAGAACTACTCTATCAAAGTTTGGCAATTTTTTGGTCTCAGGGATCTTAAGGGACTTTACCGGTAGCCTCTTGCCCGGAATGACTGGGACACTTGGCACACAAAATGAGACATCCACTAGCATTTACCCACCCACCCTAATGCATTGGCATAGTTCGTTTGACCCCATGAACTATGGAATGAAAAATGTCACACCTAGCACCTTTCCACTGCATCAAATCGAAGCATTTTGCAACAATGCATTTGATTTCGGCATGGTCAAATGGAATGGAGTTGACCAAAAATGAGAGGTTATTGTGGATGGACCCCATGTACACCTATAGGTTCAAACACAACATTCCCACCTATCATGAATTTTGAGAATTGCTCAGTCAAAGTTTGGTAGTTTTTTGGTCTTAGGGATCTTAAGGGACTTTGTCGGTAGCCTCTTGCCCGGAATGATTGGGACACTTGGCGCACAAAACAAGACCTCCGCTAGTATTTACTCACCCATCCCGACATGTTGGCGTAGTTCGTTCGGCCCCACAACGAGCAGAACAAAAAATATGGCACCTGGCAAGGTTTTTGCTCTTAGGATCTTAAGTGACTTTGCTCTTACAAAATAATGTATCAGCAAAGACCCTAGTTTTTATAAGGGGAGACATGTAATTTTAAGAGGTTTTTGGGAATGTGACTTTATCCTTCCACTCCTTATCCAATGACGAGTTTATTCTCAGAGTTTGATGGATTTTATGAGCATATACACGATGTTGTTTTAGGATAGTCATAAAGGGCAGTTTTTGGATAGCCATGTGTATCTTTTTAACAATCATAAAGGGCAAGTTGTACATGGACTATGATAGTCGCAAAACTCATATAAATCATCCATTTTGGTGTTTGAGAACCTTATAAATCCATTAGATCATTTATACAAACCCTAATGCAACTTATAAACCCTCTTTGCATAGTAATTTCATGAATGACTGTCTTGTATGATTGTTTTGTGCATTTTAACAGCCCAATGAGGATTGTATGGTGTTGTGATCTTCATGATTTTAACTTGATGCAGAGATAGGATACAACTCAACATGATAGAGGCATCATTACAAATGGATTGAATTGTAATAGTCAGAGAGCCAACCTCTTATCAATGAGAGTTCAATGATAGTAAATAGAGAGCTACTTGACCATAAATAGGATTTACATCATACATACATACATACATACATGCATTTATATATATATGATCTCGTAGGCATCTAGGTTTCATACACAAATTGCAATAGTTGTAGAGCCAACCTCCTATCAACGAGAGTTGAATAATAGTAAATAGAGAGCTTCTCAGCCATAAATGGGATTTGCATACACACACACACCCAACTGAAATAGTATCCTTATTGGCCTTATTGGCACCTCCCCCCAAGATGTAAGTTTTTTATGTTTATAATGTGCCCCCAGTGTCCTTATTGGCCTTATTAGCACCTAAAACACAAGAAAATAGATTCCACCAGCTTTTAATTACAATTGCTCTCAGGCCCTAACACATCCATACAGGGCTGTACTAAACAAAGAAATAGTAGGAAAATAGTAAAATCTACAAAAATAGAGTTTCTTGACATTAATTTCATTCAAACTTGTCTTCAATTCATCTTCAAAATATTTTCAATACATCTCCAATGCCTTTTCCACGAAGGTTTATGCATATTTATACATGATTTGAGGGAAACCAATAGTCTCCAACTAACTTTTGAGTACTTGACTGTTCATCTTCCATACTTTTGCATCTTTTTTACATTTTTTATATGACAACTTTGACATATTTACAAAATTTGACAAGATGAAGACTAAATACATGATGAAATGGTTTATCATGACCTTATTAGATTTCAAGCTACTATGCTTGATTAGGGCATATAAGGAATTTTGTCATATTGATTCTATTGATTGTATTGATCTAAAACCATTCTCAATGCTAAACATATCATCAATGGACTAAAGAACTATCATCATAATGTATGACATCATGGAAAGTATCATGACATGCACATAAGGAATTTAAATTATATTGTATATCAAGGTGTATATATATTAAAATCTAGTCCATAATGGTAGACATATACAAAAATTTGGCAAATATGCCAACTCAAAACATTTTTTACAAAATGTGGCATATGCCATGTCTCAAAATCTATATACAATCTACATGCCAAATAGCTACATCAAATACTACAAGTCCACTTGACCCTCAATCTGTGATGGATTCTGAAAAAGTGTCCTCTTTGTACCAAAATGTCTAGTAATTGATGGAGACGAATTTTCCTGCATTAACAAGTCAAAACACAAATTTGATTAATCTCTTCAATGGTAAATAAAAATAAGTTAAAGTTAGTAAATAGATTCTTATCTACTACAATTAAGAACTTTCATTTATTAACATACATCTAAATCACTACAATCAACTATAAGATCGCTAGATAAACTATCAATTATTTAGAAAAATTCAATTCAATTACCTCGACTCTATGTTGTTGTTCAGACATCGTTCTGCAAATGATTTTCTCTTAAGACAATCAGGTGTCCTAGTGAAGCATGATGGCAAAGGTGGCACATCACTCACATTCTCAAGAGACTACATAAAAGCAAAGTAACATTGAAATAAATTAATATATAATTATTAAACAAAATAGGAAATGCATACATTTAAAAAGGTTAGATGTGTTACACACAAACAATCTAGAGTGCACTACACAAAAACTTATCTACTAGAAAACAAGCACATACCACCATCGAGGCCTCCTACATCAATTGAGAAGGACTCTGAATTATCAAAATGACAAGAATGTAATACTCTAAATGACTATAATCAAATATTTAAGTTTTCTAAATTATCAATTAAAGTACAATTCAATCAAATTACCTCCACCTTTTGTTGGCGTTGAGAAAGCCGTTCTACAAATGATAGTCCCTTGGGTCGATCAGGAGTTCGAGAAAAGGCTATTGGCAAAGATGCCACATCATTCACATTTTTGATTGACTATAAAATAAAATTAACATCAAGATATAAATTAATATATAATTACTCATAAAGAAATAAATGCATAAAAAAAAGTTGATGTGTAGAACAAATTATACCGGCAAGTCCAAGCCAAATTGGATGGCAGACAAAGTTCCATGATGAACTTCTGTCAACTCCTCCTCTGTCATCAACTATTATCCCACTTAGATACATTAGTACTAATAAATTTGTTTATATATTCAAATGGAATAGACCATAGAATTTAACTTTAAATTTTACCTGCATAAAAGATTGCTCATGCATTTCTCCTTCTCTATGGTTTACTGATCCGGTAGCTTCTACTCTTGTCCCTAACCCCTCATCTTGAGTTCTGGACACCATTGCCTCATCTCGTGAATGGAGATCATACTCTGATGTGTTCAATGGTGGCTCACTACTCTCCATAATAGGACCTAAGCATAAATGATTGCAAGAAATGCAATGATGGGGCACACATACATGTGTGGACGAGGACAGTCTAGTAGAACTAGGTGATCCAATATCATCACCTTCATCATGTGCTTGTGCAAAATGAGATGTCTGTATAATCAAATGCTTAGTCAAAGAGTGTATGGCACTAAGGCCCTGTTGTGTTGCATTTGCAACAACGTCTGGGTGCTGTATTGGGGGTGGAGAAGGGATAGCAGGAGGGAGAATATAGGGACCTTGTACTTGTCTAATTGCCCCAGGTCTATCTTGAGGCATTCTTGTTGATGATTGTTTTGATGCAATCATAACAGTTTAGTTAAAATTCACATAAAATGAACCAAAACTGACCTGAAAGATATGAAGGAATCGGTTAAGATTCGCTTAATCCCAAGTTTAATATGGTCAGGTCTTGACCTGTTGGGCAAATTCAGTTGGTTAGTGTGAAGCTGTAATGTTCAAAGGGGCCTTACGTTATTTAGGGTTTCTTGTTGGTTTACTGGACTCAAACTTATGCAAAAGATCATGAAATATCGGTGTGTTGTTCATTCTTTTGCATAAGAAAAAAATGCTACTATACTGCAAATCTTTAAAAGGTATTCTTGAATTATTGCAGCTCTCTCTTGTTAAATATTTATGAAAATTGTCTACTTTCAACTTTGTTATGCATACTCTTTCAAATTTGAGATGATTTCCTTTAGGTTTCTATGTTTTCAGCTAAGTAATTCAGATGGGTTGGGAAAAGTTAGGAAGATCTAATCTAAACTTCATTCACTCTATTCGAAGGATCTAATTGTTCTGTTATGCACTATATAAATCATACAGCAATTTGATCAAATCCATAGACAAAACCTTCCATGTAAGTTCTGAGCATTTTCACAAACATACACCTAAGATTGCAAGCTCTAAGAGAAAATATTTCAAACACAAAGAAGAGCAGGAAAACACTCAGAAGATAGATGCAGAATTCTAGATTCAATTGTATTAGAAATAGACAGTCATATATGATTTACAATGTTGGAATGACTCTTAGCTTCATTGATCAAACTACAGAGAACTTACAAGCTTTACAAATACAGTAAGGAAGCCAGATGTTCCACGCACTCCTTATTAAGGACAACAAGCAACCTCCTCTAAACTAAACTATGCTCAGAAAGAATTTACAATTCTGGCAAAATGCTAAAATCCCTGTGTGTAAAAAAAGTTACAGTGTAGAGAGGCACAATATATAGACTTTTTGATTATCCTCAATATAGCCCAAAAACTCTAGTCTAAACCTTGGTTCAAACCCCTAGTTACAACAATAAAAGTAGGTGAACCAGGCTCTCAAAAAAATACCTCCAAGCATACATCAAATCTGGGCAAAAAATTACCTTTCTGAAACATTAGTAGCTCAATAACAACTTTTGTGGTCTGCTGCAGTAATGTCTTCAGCTGCATTTTGTCCTCATCAATGAATGGCCTTTGACTTCCTCACCCCTCATCCTTATCTTCTTCTGCTCCTGAGATCGGATTTCCTCTTCCATGATGTCATCGCCATTAAGTTTCAGCTCCCTGCCCAACTACAAACCTGCAAAAATAGATAGACAATAAGTATTATTCCATCAAATGAACACTAGGAAACTAAAACATCTGATTAAATCAAGGCATGACTGTGCAAGATGTAGAAATCGGGCCTAAAAATGCCCCAAAAATGCGCTCAAAACGTATATACAATGTCCAAAACATCATCGGGTTAGTCATCGCTGACCAAAAACACTCATTCAGGCCTTAAAACACGTAAAAACCCTATTGTTCTGCCCTTTCCCGCCCATCGGCATGATATTCCTTATCGGCGAGTCCCAAAAATGATTGGCCGATCGTCATTGTTTGGCTGAAACGGTCTTGCTCATTCGTTTATCCTTTTCATCAGCATGAGACTTCCTATTGGCGAGTGCCAAAAATGATTCGCTGATTGTCATTGTTTCACTCTGGCCGATGAAGTCTTTTATTCAGCTTGTATGTTCCCTTTGTTATCATCGGCGTGAGTTTGGCCGATGTCTTATATCGGCATGAGTTTCATCGAAAATAGCCCTAGCGGCTTGCCTTTCCTTCCTATCGGCATGAGACTCCTATCGACGTAGGTTTAAAATGTTGCTTCGATTGTCATTCCTTACGCCGATTGCCTTTGCATCGGCGTGAGACTCTTTATCGGCGAGGGCCTGAAATGCTGCCCTGATTGTCATTGCTTCGCCGATATCCCATTTTGTTTCTTTCTATTGGTGTAACACAAGATTATCGGCGAGGCAAAAATTACCTCCACTGATCATTATACTCTAGCCGATGCAAGCCCTTCGTCAGTGTGACTCTTACCGACAAGCCTCTATCCTTCGCCTTGTATGTTATATTTCTTGTAAATAGAACCATCGGCGTGAGTCCATTGTTGACGCGACAATTCCAAACATGGCTGATGTCAAAAGTCATACCGATGAGCCTTCTTTGGTGAGACCATGCCCCTCGGGGAGATAAACACTATCACCACCGATGCCGAAAGTTAGGCCGATGACTATATCATCGATGAGAGACAACCTTTTGCTGAGAGAAATCCTAGCATTGCCGACGGCAATGGTTATCTCGATGGCTACCACTTGCAAGTCTTTGATCGACTAAGTCTTTTCCCCTCCCTCTTGGCTCTGTCATCGGTGTAAGTTTACCCATCGGTAAAAGCCTAAAATGTTGTTCCGATTACCACTTGTTATGCCGATGGATGTTGTTTGTATACTATGCCTTGTTCATTTGTCTTGTATGTTCTGACCTGCCGAACATATAAATGTGAGATACAAAGTGGAAACCAAAACAATATTTAATTCATTTCAACCTGAAATCCACCCTATATGTATACTTCAAAATTTTAACCAGATGCTTACAAGGAGAAAGACTTATAACTGAATTTGTATTATGCAAAACCTGATTGTTCATTCTACCAAAATGATCATAACTTGCAAAATATGGTAAATTTTAAGACGGTTCAAAAAGCAACCCTAGCTCAATTTTCACAAGGAATCCAACCATATCATGCATTGGTACTGAAAATGCATTTTCCCCTATTTTTTAACAAGGTTTGCAAATTTTTCCTCTTTTCCCTTTACCACCAAACACAACAACAAACCAAAAGCGAAAAAAAGCAAAGCAACAGCAGGGGTCCTCATTTTGCTAAGGAGAAAAATGGGGCGTGTTGTGAACATCACAACAACTAGCAACTAAACAAAACAATTAAATTCAAAGCATTTAAGAAAACTAAATGAAATGAATCCATAACTTCTGACTATCTTTCTTGCAAATTACTATTTAGCTTGAGACCTAAGGTATTCAATAAGGGTGCATGAATTTTTATTTTCAGTTTAAGTATGTGCACATGATTAATTATCCTCATCTTGAAGATCGGTTGAACAAACCAGTGACTGACATTAGTCTACATAGTTGAGGACATTCCCTCATAGCCAACTAGATAGAGCCTTGCTGCCAGCGAGCGTCCATAGCCCCGACAAGGTTATCGTTACAATTCTGCTAAGTAGAGCCCCACTGCCAGCGAGCGTCTATAGCCCCGGTAGAGTTACTTAGATGGCTTAATCTAGATTTTCAATATAATCTTCTTTATTTTTTTTTTTATATTTTATATTTTATGATTTTGAAAGAGATTTCACAAGATTTCAATTGTAGTTTCATGATGCAAGGAGTGAACACTTGCTGAAATTGAGCTAAGAATTGTAATGGTAGCAAGGGTGACCTTAGAATTTGCACTTAATATCTACACTGGTAGGTTCAACAAACCCAAGGACTTTAGGTGTGTCATCATGAGAAACCTCTCTGAATTCTCAATCACACTTATTAAATACAAATTTTCAGAAGGTAAATAGCTCTCTACATTCATGGCAGTCACAACAAGTTATGCATAAATTGCAAATGATTAACTTGAATATTCTAAATTTTATACTGTTTTGAATGGTTGCTGGCTTGCTCCTTAATATTCTAAAGTAAAACAAAGGTCCCTGCTGAGGAGAAAACAACAAACCAAACAAACAACAGACTGTACAAGGAAAACAAAATTGGAAAAAAAAAAAAAAAACTATACAAACAACTAACCTACAAAGCAAGACAAGCGAGCAAAGAAAAGAAAAAGAAAACAGCAAAAGAAAACTGTACATTACTTACAATAAATTACACAAAAATGGACTGCCCTTTACCTCAAGCCTGGAAGTAATGTTTCAAATGTTGGCCATTAACTGGTAATGGGACATCTTCCCCTGTCAAGGTCTTGAGTCTAAATGTGTTGTCCCTTATTATTTTCGAGACCTGTAATGGACCTAGCCATAGTTTGTCAAATTTTCCATGACTCCCCTTCTTTTCACGTGCTTTATCCTAGCACAACACTAAGTCTGATATCCTGAATGTCTTGACTCTTGCCCTCTTATCAAACCACCTCTTAACAACCGCTTGATGTTTGGCAAACTTCTCAATGGCTTGACCTCGTTTCTCATCTAATTGTAGCATTTGTACTATCCTGGCTTCCCTATGGTTATCAAAGCCTAGGTACTCATTGGCAAACTTCCAGGTTGGTATTCTCAAATTTATTGGAAGTATGGGATCAGTCCCATAAACTAAATGATAAGGTGTGCTACTTAAAGCTGTCTTAAACTTGGTCCTATCTACCCATAATGCATATCTTAATAGGGTATTCCACTCTCTAGGACTCTTTACAATCAACCTATTGATTATGTCTAATAAAATTTTGTTCGTTGATTCAGCCAATCCATTACCTTGAGGGTAATAATTTGAAGAAAACCTTAAAATGATCCCGTATTCAAATGCCCATTTAGAAAATTGTAAAGAAGGGAAAGCAGGGCCATTATCACATACCAATGAATAGGGAGTTCCAAACCTGGTGATGATGTTTTCTTTAAGAAACTTGATAACTACCTCAGTTGTGGAGAATTTGTAGCAGGTAGCCTCAGCCCACCTTGTACAGTAGTCTGTTACTGTCAGTATAAATTTATGTCTTGCAGAAGATGGAGGATTAATGACTCCAATAAAATCCAGGCCCCACTGTGCAAACGGTCTTGATTCAATCACTGGTTGTAATGGGCTGGCCTGATTTCTTCCCTTATCTACTGCAATCTGACAAGTGTGGCAACTTTTGATATGACTCTCAGTATCCTTGAACATCATAGTCCAATAATAGCCTACTCTCAATATTTTGTGTGTTGTAGCTAGATGGCAACCATGACCAGTTCTGTATTTGTCATGTAATTCTATCAACACTTTATCCGCTTCAGCTCTATTCAGACATCTTAAATAAATTCCATCATGGTTCTTCCTGAATAGAAGACCTCCTTGCACCATGTATTTTTGTGCTTTAATCTTCAAGGCTCTCCTTTGAGAAGCTTTCATCTTGTTTGTGTACCTTCCAGCTATTAGAAAGGCGTTTAAATCATCATACCAATTTGATGCATTCTGGGAATTCAATACATACTGTTGTTTTATCAAATTTGGATCCGCATTTGCTATTGTTTGTACCAGCACCTGCCCTCTGACTAGCTTCATGGGAGTGATTTCCATGTCAAATTCTTGCAGTGTGGTGATCCACTTGGCTCTTTTTTCTCTAGGTTCGTTCTGCATCAGCAACATCTTTACTATTGCGTCTAGCACTATGGCTTTGATCTGGCTGCGTAGAATGTAATGTCTAAATTTTTTAACAGCCCTCATTAATGCAAATTCTTGTCTCTCAATGTCTAGATATCTCAACTGTGCATCCTTCAGAGGCGCGCTCATGAATGCAATGGGCCTCTCCTCATTGCTTTCAACTTTTTGTGTCAAGGCAGCCACGACGGAATGAGAAGATGGAAAGGAGTAGATGTAGAACGGGCTTGTGTAGTTTGGACTTGCCAATACAGGAGCATTAGAAATTACCTCCTTGATATCCTCAAATGCAGCCCTAGCCACAGGCGTCCACTCCATTTGTGTATCCTTCTTCAACATAGCGTTTAACGGCTGCATGATCTCTACAAAACCCATGATAAACTTCCAAACAAAGTTAATTTTGCCAAAAAATGATTTCAACTCTTTCCTACTGTTTGGCATTTGCAAATTTTTTATCGATTCTATTCTATCCGGATCAATCGAAATTCCATCTTTAGAAATAACATGGCCTAATAATTTACCTTCAGTTACGCCAAATATACATTTCTTAGGGTTAAGAGAAATTTCGTACCTCTCACATCACTTAAGTATTTTTCTGAGGTCTTCAGCGTGAGTGGATGCATTCTTGGAATACACAATCAGATCGTCCATATACACGATAATGCACTTACCTGATAACCCACGGAATGCAATGTCCATGGCTCTCAGAAAAGTGGCACCTGCATTAATCAGACCAAAAGGCATTCTCCTATATGCATAATTTCCCCATTTGCAAGTAAAGGTGGTTTTTAATCTATCTTCTCTATCAATTAAGACTTGGTTGTAACCTGAGAAACCATCTAAAAAAATATCATCTTTGCCCCATTTACTGCTTGCAGCACTTCGTCCATTGGGGGCAGAGGATAATTATCCTTTTCAGATGCTTTGTTTAAATTTCTAAAGTCTACACATAACCTGATGTCCCCATTTTTCTTCCTTACTGGTACTAAGTTAGCTACCCAGACTGAATGTCAGACTGGGAAAATTATTCCAGCAGACAGTAATTTTTTTACTTCCTCAAAGATTAAAGGCTCTAGAATGGCATTTACAGGCCTTTGTTTCTGCCTAAATGGTTTAACTTCTGGTCTCAAAGGTATTACGTGAGTTATGATGGACGTATCGTACGTTTTCAAGTCTTCATATGTCCATGCTATGACATGTTTGTATTCTTTTAGGACACCTAGAACTTCTTTTCTTATTTTCTCAGAGCAAGCCTTTCTAATCAATACATTTTGTATGTTCTGCTCTGTCCCCAAGTTGTGTGGATCACACTTACCCCCTTCTGTTTTGGGTAAGTCCTTCTGTCTTATTACCCCGTCAAAGTCAAAAATATGTTCTAGTTCAATTACTCCTTTGGGTAAAAAGTTGCTCTTTAAGTTGATTATATCCTCTTTGTCCCATGTTGTCTCAGGCCTTTCTTGCTCATCAATGATTTGAGCCTTAAATACTTCATTACAAGTCAGAAAATCAATAATTTGCTGATCCCCCCCAAATACCTGAAAGTGTGTAACATTGTCTGGGATACTAGAAATATTAACTAGTTCAACAACAAATCATTTCAATCCTGATAGTGTCAAGGGTTCTAGTGTACTAGCGGCAACTGCAAGTGCATCCGGCCTGTGGTTCAGCTCTCTAGGGATGTGCTCTATGTTGAATGCATCAAATAAATCTATTAAACCCCATACTCTATGTCTGTAACAAATCATTTTCTTGTAATTGCAGGCATATAGTTTCCTTACTTGTCTAACTACTAGTTTAGAGTCTAAAAATACTCTGATCATTTTCACCTTTTTCTTGATGGCCATGACAAGTCCTAAAATTAGGGCCTCATATTCAGCAATATTGTTAGTACAAAAAAATTGTAATCTGTATGCTGCCAGATGTGATTTACCTTGAGGATCTATGAGTTCAACAGCTGCACCCGCACCCTGTTTTGACTTGGACCCATCACATTTTAATGTCCACATGCCATCTTTACTTTTCTGACCTTTTATCTTGGCATGCTTTGTCTCTTTTATCACCTATGAGGTGCTGGTCTATTTATTCATGGGCATTTCTGTTTGGTTAACTTGCATATGTATATTTCCATCTGGTAAATCAGAAAGACGACTACCCCTGTCCTTTATTTCTTTTCCTAAATCTGGAATCAAGGCATCTACATCACCCTGAACATATTTCTATGTTTGATTAGGATTCACATTTTCCTCTAGTAACTCTATCCTCTTTATGCATTTTTTGTATTCATATTCAATGATGTCTTTGCACATTCTGCAACTCTCCTCAGAATGTGGCCTATCGTGGACTCTACACCTATTTTTATTCAGTTTACATTGGACTGGCAGATTTTGTTTAATGCATTCTTCCACCTCCTGTCTAATGGCATGACCAAATTTTCCTATTGTATTGTTTTCTTCATCCAAAGAATTTCCATCAGACTCAACAAATAATGTTGTTCTATTACTGACATGTTTTTCTCTAAAGTTCAACATCATGATCTCTTCAATTTGCACCCCATTGTTAGTAATTCTATAAACTCTAGGTTCAATAGCAACATACAATATTTCATTAGTTCGATTATACTCTGTTATCATATGTTTCATCCTGGGCTCTGCCTCTATTCTAATCTGGTTTGGGACACCTCTCCAAGGTAGCCACATATGCAAAAAATCAGTGGCCATATATCCGTTTAATGTTTTGGACCAATCCCTACTCAGCAACATTCCATAATTCATGGGTATATCCACTATTTGAATGTCAATGACTTGGCTTACCCTAGGGTCTGAAGCTAATTGCATCTAAATGTTCATGAGTTCTCCTATCACACTAACTTTAGTCTTATCTAACTGTGTGACAACCTTGGCAGATTTGGTGGGCATTACGTTGGCTGATGCACCAGAATCTACCATGCAATTGTGTATGGTCTTCCCACACAATCTAATAGTTAACAAGAAAGGAGGAGCATCCCTCTTATCCGCATGTATTACTACATTTGTATTGGAAGGCTGCTCAACTTTCTTACTTTTCTCTTTAGGTGGTGCATCTCTACTAGAAACAGTTATATCAGCAAAAACCTTGTCTGTCATGGATGTATCCAGAGATTTTATAAAAACATTCCTGATCCCTGGAGTTTTCAATAATTCATTTAGAGGTATACTGACCTTAATTTTCTTTATTTCTTCTGACAAGTAACTCATTAATCTTGTTGTCTCTACCATTTCAGTTTTACTTGTTTGGGCCTTTTGTACTGTTGTTCCGCTATTTGTGTGCCGATTAGCTTTAAGTATGGCAGGATTGTTGCTGGCATTCTGATCTGGGGGTGTGTTGAAGTTGTTAGGAGGAATGGAAGTGGTGAAAGGTCCTCCTGGCCTAGTGTTGTTCCTTAAATTGTAGGTGTGGTTTTTATTTGTCTGTTGAAAGGCCTGCACCTCTTCTGTTTCAGTCAATACTTCATTTTCAGATTCAAAGGGAAACTAAAAAGCATTTAACACAAAGGCTAATTCAGGATAAAGATTTTCACAAAAGTATGGTTCATCCTCTAACAATTCATCCTTTTCCTCTTCTGCAGTTGCAAAGGTAAACATTTCTAAGACTAAGGCTGTATCATATCCTAAGGGTACTACCTCATTACCCTTGGGAATGAGAAATTTAGAAGTAGGAGGGTGGACTTCTATATTGAATATGTTGGCTGCTAAGTGGAACTGTGGACAGTCGAGCCCAGCATGGGCATTGGTATTGTGAAATCTGCACTAACTTTTTAGCGATGTGTTGGCCATTTGGATGCCAGCTGTTTGTTCCGCATCGTGATTATCTATATTCTCAAAAGGAGAAGCTAGAGTACCATTGTTGGGCCCAGTGTTCCATGTCTTGGGTGGCCTAGGCTGATTCTGATTTCTGTTATTATTGCCCCAGGTCCTATTATCTACCACTAGCCCTCTATTTTGCATTGGTTGTCCCTGGCTAGGGCCTTGATGTTGATTATAGTTTTGGCTCTGATTGTAGTTCTGATTGTAATGCTGATTTTGATTAGAACTATAGTTCTGATTTTGGCCTTGGTTGTAATTCTGATTTTGATTGTAGTTTTGGTTGCCTTTTCCATAGAGGTTCTCGTTTCTTAGTTGTGTCACTTCAGTGGTTAATCTTTTCAAATGTGCAGTGATCCCTTTGATTTCTTCCCTTTCCTCCTGTGCTTTTGCCACAGTTGTATCCCTGGGAGGTTGGAAAAAAGGCTGACCACTATTTTGACTGTTATTAGAAGTGTTACCCATGTAAGGAGTTATGGCTTGGATTGGGGTAGGACCATACATAGGTGTGTATCTAGGAACTGGATTTAATAATGGAGTGTGATGCATAGGGACTCCATTCCAAGGCTCTACCTGATTTTGTACTCCAAAATTTCCTCCATTAACAAATGGGCTATAAGTTGTATGCCTCATCTCTTGGTTCATTGAGGCTGCCTCTTTGTAGGCTTTAGATATTGAATCTATGTCAGGTTTTCTTTTGACAAACATGGTAGTTAAAGGATCCAAGGCTGCATAGTACATAGCCAACAAGGTATCATCATCCATGGTGTAAGGGGCTACTAGCCTAGAGTAGGCCTTTTGAAATCTGTCATTGAAATTATCAATCAGCTCTCCCTCACCTTGTTTTATAGTAGCCAATTTATGATACAAGACACAAGGATCAATGGGTCCCCTAAATCTCGACAGAAATGCTTCTTCCATAAGTGACCAGGAAGAAATGTAACTGTTGGGTAGGTTTACATACCAGTTAGAGGCTTGTTCATTAAAGGTGTAGGGAAAAATCTACTCACAACGTCCTCATACTCTAATCTCACCCTAAAACATGCTTCCTTGAATATTCTAATGTGGTCTTACGGGTCTTGGTGCAACTAGTATTTGGGACATATCTTCTCCGGATTCTTGGGCATCTCATTATAATCAGGGAACGCTATGGGAGAGTGGACATCAAAATAAGCCATTGCGAGCACTTGAGCTTGACCTGAACTTGTAGGAATACCTGGATTTATTGGAGGGATAGGATTTATAAGACGATTAGGACCTCTAGGAGTACCTGAACCAAGATTTAAAGATCTAAATAGTGATCTGTCAGGACTCACGATATCACGTATGTTAAAAGGTGACCCAAGAGGTGATCCAGATGAAATTCCTGCTTGCAATATTTCAGGATTCCAAATCA
Organism: Cunninghamia lanceolata; assembly: GCA_027924645.1. Taxonomy (NCBI): domain Eukaryota; kingdom Viridiplantae; phylum Streptophyta; class Pinopsida; order Cupressales; family Cupressaceae; genus Cunninghamia; species Cunninghamia lanceolata. The sequence goes on from BSBN01000197.1 coordinate 2,447,993, forward strand.
AATGACTCTTACTTCACCTTGTATCAGGCAGTTGCACAAAAATATCCCCTGAACTGGATCTAGACCTGGTCACTCTATCACTGTTATTACCCAGTTTGAAACAAACCTTAACTCAAATCAGGCCCTCCTTCTAGTGCCATAAAACTATTGATGATTGTTTTGATGCAATCATAATAGTTTAAATAAAATTCACATAAAATGAACCAAAACTGACTTGAAAGATATGAAGGAATCGGTTAAGATTCGCTTAATCCCAAGTTTAATATGGTCAGGTCTTGACCTTTTGGGCAAATTTAGTTGGTCAATGTGAAGCTATAATGTTCAAAGGGGCCTTATGTTATTTAGGGTTTCTTGTTGGTTTACTAGACTCAAACTTATGCAAAAGATCATGAAATATTGGTGTGTTGTTCATTCTTTTGCATAAGAAAAAAAATGCTACTATACTGCAAAGCTTTAAAAGGTATTCTTGAATTATTGCAGCTTTCTCTTGTTAAATATTTATGAAAATTGTCTACTTTCAACTCTATTATGCATACTCTTTCAAATTTGAGACGATTTCCTTTAGGTTTCTACATTTTCAGCTAAGTAATTCAGATGGGTTGGGAAAAGTTAGAAAGATCTAATCTAAACTTCATTCACTCTATTCGAAGGATCTAATTGTTCTGTTATGCACTATATAGATCATACAACAATTTGATCAAATCCATAGACAAAGCCTTAAATGTAAGTTCTGAGCATTTTCACAAACATACACCTAAGATTGCAAGATCTAAGAGAAAATATTTCAAACACAAAGAAGAGCAGGAAAACACTCAAAAGATAGATGCAGAATTCCAGATTCAATTGTATTAGAAACAGACAGTCATATATGATTTACAATGTCGGAATGACTCTTAGCTTCATTGATCAAACTACAGAGAACTTACAAGCTTTATAGATACAGTAAGGAAGCCAAATGTTCCACGCACTCCTTATTGCAGACAACAGGTGACCTCCTCTAAACTAAACTATGCTCAGAAAGAATTTACAATTCTGGCAAAATGCTAAAATCCCTGTGTGTAAAAAAAAGTTACAGTGTAGAGAGGCACAATATATAGACTTTCTGATTGTCCTCAATACAGCCCAAAAACTCTAGTCTAAACCTTGGTTCAAACCCCTAGTTACAACAATAAATGTAGGTGAACCAGGCTCTCAAAAAAATACCTCCAAGCATACATCAAATCTGGGCAAAAAATTGCCTTTCTGAAACCTTAGCAGCTCAATAACAACTTTTGTGGTCTGCTGCAGTAATGTCTTCAGCTGCATTTTGTCCTCATCAATGAATGGCCTTTGGCTTCCTCGCCCCTCGTCCTTATCTTCTTCTGCTCCTGAGATCGGATTCCCTCTTCCATGATGTCATCGCCATTAAGTTTCAGCTCCCCGCCCAACTACAAACCTGCAAAAATAGATAGACAATAAGTATTATTCCATCAAATGAACACTAGGAAACTAAAACATCTGATTAAATCAAGGCATGACTGTGCAAGATGTAGAAATCAGGCCTAAAAATGCCCCAAAAATGCACTCAAAACGTATATACAATGTCCAAAACATCATCGGGTCAGTCATCCCTGACTATAAACACTCATCTAGGCCTTAAAACGCCTAAAAACCCTATCATTCTGCCCTTTCCTGCCCATCGACATGATATTCCTTATCGGCGAGTCCCAAAAATGGTTAGCCGATCGTCATTGTTTGGCCGAAACAGTCTTGCTCATTCATTTATCCTTTTCATCGGCGTGAGACTTCCTATCGGCGAGTACCAAAAATGATTGGCCAATTGTCATTGTTTCGCTCTGGTCGATGAAGTCTTTTATTCAGCTTGTATGTTCCCTTTGTTATCATCGGCGTGAGTTTGGCCGATGTTTTAAATCGGCGTGAGTTTCACCGAAAATAGGCTTAGTAGCTTGCCTTTCCTTCCTATCGACATGAGACTCCTATTGGCGTAGGTTTAAAATGGTGCTCCGATTGTCATTCCTTACACCGATCGCCTTTGCATCAGCATGAGACTCTTTATCGGTGAGGGCCTAAAATGCTGCCCCGATCGTCATTGCTTCACCGATATCCCCTTTTGTTTCTTTCTATTGGTGTAACACAAGATTATCGGCGAGGCAAAAATTACCTCCGTCGATCGTTATACTCTGGCCGATGCAAGCCCTTCATCGGTGTGACTCTTACCGACAAACCTCTATCCTTCGCCTTGTATGTTATATTGCTTGTAAATAGAACCATCGGCATGAGTCCACTGTCGGCGCGACAATTTCAAACATGGCCGATGTCAAAAGTCATACCGATGAGCCTTCTTCAGTGAGACCATGCCCCTCAGGGAGATAAACACTATCACCGCCGATGCCGAAAGTTAGGCCGATGACTATATCATTGACAAGAGACAACCTTTCGCTGAGAGAAATCCTAACATTGCCGACGGCAATGGTTATCTCGATGGCTACCACTTGCAAGTCTTTGATCGACTAAGTCTTTTCCCCTCCCTCTTGGCTCTGTCATCGGCGTAAGTCTACCCATCAGCAAAAGCCTAAAATGTTGTTCTGATTACCACTTGTTATGCCAATGGATGCTGTTTGTATACTATGCCTTGTTCATTTGTCTTGTATGTTCTGACCTGCCGAACATATAAATGTGAGATACAAAGTGGAAACCAAAACAATATTCAATTCATTTCAACCTGAAATCCACCCTGTATGTATACTTCAAAATTTTAACTAGATGCTTACAAGGAGAAAGACTTATAACTAAATTTGTATTATGCAAAACCTGATTGTTCATTCTACCAAAATGATCATAACTTGCAAAATATGGTGAATTTTAAGACGGTTCAAAAAGCAACCCTAGCTCAATTTTCACAAGGAATCCAGCCATATCATGCATTGGTACTGAAAATGCATTTTCCCCTATTTTTTAACGAGGTTTGCAAATTTTTCCTCTTTTCCCTTTACCACCAAACAGAACAACAAACCAAAAGCGAAAAAAAGCAAAGCAACAATAGGGGTCCTCATTTTGCTAAGGAGCAAAATGGGGCATGTTGTGAACATCACAACAATTCCCTTACCCACTCCTTGAAACTCTCTAAAATCAAAATAATTAACATGTTGACCCATGACGAACTCTGCATAGAGTTTACGAAGGAAATACAAAGGTACATCTAAATTGTTGTTGGGCGGTTTATCAAAAACCATCCACCAATGATCCCAAAAGTTCTGACTAATTCCCTCATGAATACACCATTTGATTGAAAACTTGGGCTTACGAACATCAACATGCAATCCGGTTTTAGGATTGACAAAGTGTTGGGCTAACATAGTTTTTGTAATCTCTAATTCTTTGACTTCATCATATGACAAACTGTTAGCATATTCGGCCTTCTTGGCTTCTCGCCATTGCCTAAATGATTCGTGTTGGGTTGACAAGGTTTGAACATGATTAATGATTCCCTCTAAATTCAATGTCATTGTAGACAATCGAGGGTGGCGGCGATACATTTCTATGATCCTACTTATATGATCAATATTTCTTTGAATATTCTCTTCTATTGTTGGAGGGGGAGGGTTTGGTGGTGCAGGGTTTGGGTTTTCATTTTGTGCATCCATTTTACCTAATTAAAATATAAAACATACCCACTTAGCATAAAAAAACAAAAAAATTGCTTGAATATACAAAACAAACAAAAAAAATGCAAAAGATCTTACCTTTTTGGATCGGATATCCATTCTTCACCTCTGATATCCGTTCTTCAAAGATGACATTGCATTTTACAAGCCGCGGGTTTGCAAAAAAGTGACCCTTTTTTGCTTTTTATGTTTTTGAAAACGGATATTTGTTTTCTTTTTCTCAATTGTTTTCATTGTTTTTTATTTTAGCATTTTAGTATTTAGGCATTTTAGCTATAAAATACAATCCAAATTTTAGAAAGACTGTATCATATGAAAGGAGAGATTTTGGACAAACTACCAAAATTTATATAGGATTATGATGATATATATATTTGATTTTTATATGATTTACTTATACTAAGGTATCTCATAGTATTTCAAAGGCACTTTTGAATAGATAATTGTCATAAAAAAATTATAAAAGCAAGTAGTTTTCGTGTAAATTCTAACAAATCATTTCATGTTTAACTTACATATTAGATGATATTTGTGTCAACAATTGAGATCAAACTTGTGACACTCGAGATTGACCTCTCATTTTTCTATACCTATTCAAATTCCAAGACAATCATTGGATTGATGTCATTTATTTTCTAAAGGTAACAAATCAATTTAGCACATCCTCAACATCATTGGATTGATGTTGATAGTGAGAGCAAGATAGAGAGAGGGAGATATCTATAGAGAGGTAGATACAAGAGAGAGGTAGATACAGGTTAGGGGTTAGGGGTTAGGGATTAGGGCCATTATTTAGGGTTTACAAATTTAGAGAGAGAGGCTACTTTTGACATGCAACCGTAAACCCTAAATAATGCCCCTAAACCCTAAACCCAAGTAACCCTAAATAATTCCCCCAAATCCTAAACCCTAACCCCTAAACCATAAACCCTAAATAATTCTCCTAAGCCCTAAACCCTAAACCTGAGAAAGGGAGTCCTAGTTTTCTTGTTTCCATTTCCTTCGTCAATAAGGGAGAGGGAAAGATAGAGGGGAGAGATAGGATATATAGGAATGATAGGGGCAGAGAGGCAATAGATAGAGAGATTGGGAGAGATGGCTAGGTACAGAGAGATAGAGAGGAGACAGATAGGAAGAGATAGAGGAGACGAAGGGGAGAGATAGGGAGATTGAGAGTTAGAGAGATGTCCAGAGAGATAGGGAGATAGAGGAATGATAGGGGAGAGGGAGGCAAGAGATAGGGAGAGATAGATATAGGTAGAGGGAGAGATAGAGGAGACAAAGGGAGAGATAGGGAGATAGAGAGTGAGTGAGATGTCTAGAGATAGGGATAGAGATTGCGACCTCTGGAGGGATGATATAGAGAGGGAGATAAGGGAGAGATAGGGATATAGAGGTGGAGGGATATTAATTTTAATGACCTCCAAATTTTCCATAAATTCTTCTCCACTAAACCCTAGACCATCACCCAAATCCTTACTTTCCTAATAAAAGCCCTTCCCCAAACATCATTTGATCATGTGACTCCTTCCATCACTAGACAGGTGTCCAGGTACTTTCCATTATTCATCTAATACTATAATCCCAATGTCATAGCTCACATTCCCACACCTACATTCATAGACTCCATTCCCCCTATTGACACCATCATTGATAATCATTATATAAGGACACTCCCTTGAATAATAATTAAACCATGGATTATCCCATATCCCCATCTTACACTTTCCTCACCTTTGAACCCTTAGAAGATGACATTTAGCTATCCCCACCATTACCAATCACACTTTCTAGCAATCCCACATAAGACACCTTACCCATCACTTCACCTAGGTCATCACTAATTAAATCACCTCATTACTCCATTCAACCATACCCATACCACCCATTTCTCACTCCACAACCTATATTAACGCATGATTAAACCTAACCGCTAAACCCTAACCCCTAACCCCTATTTCCTAACCCCTAAACTCTAAACTTGAGAAACCATAAACCCCTAAATCCTAAACACTAAACCCAAGAAACCCTAAACCTCTATCTCTCTATCTCCCTATCTCACTATCTCCCCATTACTATCATTCCTCTACCTCTCAGTCTCTCTCCCTATGCTTTGGCCATGTCCCTCACTCTATATCTCCCTATTGGTCCTCTCTCTCTAAACACTAAACCCTAAACCTCTAAACCTTATCCCCTAAACCATAAACCCTAAACCCTAAATAATGCCCCTAAACCTTAACCCCTAACCCCTAAACCCTAAACCCTAAATGCGAGCAACCCTAAACCCTATCTCCTATCTCTCCCTTATCTCCCTATCTCTATCATCCCTCTACCTCTCAATCCTTCTCCCTATTTCTCTGGGCATCTCTCTCACTCTCTATCTCCCTATCTCTCCCCTTCGTCACCTTTAGCTCTCCCTATCTATCTCCTCTCTCTTTCTATCTAGCTATCTCCAAAACTAAGAAACCCTAAACCCAGGTACACCCTAAATCCAATCAATTCTAAACCTATATCTCCCTATCTCTCCCCTATCTCCCTATCTCTATCATCCCTCTACCTCTCTTGATCTCTCTCCCTATGTCCCTGGCCATGTGCCTCACTCTCTATCTCCTTATCTCTCTCCTCGGTCTCCTCTCTATCTCCCTATTATTCCTCTCTCTCTGTAAACCCTAAATCCAAAACCCTAAACCTCTAAAACTAACCCCTAACCCCTAAACAATTTAAATCCTAAACCCTAAATAATGCCCCTAAACCCTAACCCCTAACCCCTAAACCTGAGAAACCCTAAACCCCTAAACCCTAAACCCTAAACCCTAAACCCATGTAACCCTAAACCACTATCTCCCTTCTCTCCCCTATCTCCCTACCACCTTTGTCCCTCTACCTCTCAATCTCTCTCCCTATGTCTCTGGCCATGTCCCTCACTCTCTATCTCCCTATCTCTCCCCTCAGACTCCTCTATATCTCCCTATCATTCCTCTCTCTCTATAAACCCTAAATCCAAAACCCTAAACCTCTAAACCTAACCCCTAACCCCTAAACAATAAATCTTAAACCCTAAATTATAATGCCCCTAAACCCTAACCCCTAACCCCTAAACCTAAGAAACCCTAAACCCCAAACCCCTAAACCCTAAACCCAAGTAACCATAAACCACTATCTCCCTATCTCTCCCATATCTCCCTTTCACCTTTGTCCCTCTACCTCTCAATCTCTCTCGCTATGACTCTTGCCATGTCCCTCACTCTTTATCTCCCTATCTCTCCCCTTAGACTCCTCTATATCTCCCTATTGGTCCTTTATCTCTCTCTAAACCCTAAACCCTAAACCTCTAAACCTTAACCCCTAACCCCAAAACCATAAACCCTAAACCCTAAATAATGCCCCTAAACCCAAGAAACCCTAAACCTCTATCTCCCTATCTCTATCATCCCTCTACCTCTCAATCTCTCTCTCTCTCTCTTTATGTCTCTAGACATGTCTCTCTCTCTATCTCCCTATCTCTCCCCCCTGTCTCCTCTATCTCTCTTTAAACTGTAAACCCTAAACCCCTAAACCCGAGCAACCCTAAACCTCTAAACCCTAAATAATTCCCCTAACCAACCTCTAAACCACTTCTCTATATAGGTGCAACTAATACCACGTTTTCATTGTTTTCCACATTTAATTATATTATTTTCCATTTTCCAAGTCCTACATGTGTCCAATTTGTATTGTTTGTCAAGTTTTTAGTGTAATTGTTAGTCCCAGCTCTCATGGTTATTAAAATGTTAGTATAGTTAGATTTATCCTTCGGTAACATTAATTTACACATTGTTTCACAAACAACCACACTGAAACATAACCTTACCTAATTAAGGTTAACCTTTAAGGTTCTTTCATAAATGGCGAGCTTAACAGATCCAACTAGTTCAATCTTCTTATAGTCCATGCTTACCCTTCCAAGAGAGTTCATGCCATGTTAACTTTGCATTATATCCTAACATATCACATGAAGGACATCATCATCACAAGGAATAACAATGTCATGAAGGATTAACGAAGGTGTAGCTTTACCACATAAAGTATCATTCATAATTTTATCACTAGAGGGTAAGGGTATATCATGTGTATCCTTCTCAAACCATGTATCATGAATCAAATCATATGAAGGATTGGGTAAAGCAATTTAGGGCATGAAATCCAAAACACCCCGAAACACATCCCCTGTTGCCCCACCATTCCTATCCCCAAAATATTGGAACATAGTCTAAAAGTGATTATTTCACCTGATGAACAAAACTGAATATTTTATTATTGATTATTTGAGTAATTCATTAGTGATGATTCTTAGTGTTTAACAAATCCTTATGGATCAATGTGTAAAGAAGCTACCAATGTTAATTTGCCCTCCTCCACTAGAAACGGTCTTTAAGAAGGTTCATATATTGATGGGAGATCCAAGATTTAAGAGGTATATTTTCAAAAAAAGTAAAAAGTTCCCAATTTTTTTTAGAAAACGGATATCCGTTTTGAGAACGGATATCCATTTTCAAAATGGATATCCATTTTGAGAACGGATATCCGTTTTCAAAACGGATATCTGTTTTGTATTTCTAGAAACGGATATCCGTTTCAAAGTCAAACTTTGCCAAGTTGCGAATTTGGCTAAGTAAAAACGCTATTTTTTTCCTATTGCCACTATTTGGCCCACAATGATCCTGCACATACCCAGATCCCAAAATAAACCAATCTTTGCCTAACCAGGTAACCCATAATGCTACAAAAGACTTTGCAATCTTTTAAGGTAATAAAACAATTTTCAGACTATGAAGTAATTTTATCAAACACCCAGTTCTAGCACAACCCAATGAAATATTTTATAATTGAACTTAAAACAAAAAATGTATTCAGACTAAATACACAAAGTAACTTACTATCAACAAATCACTAGTAGTTTCATTTGTAGTATAAACATGAGATCCATCAAATAATTATATCTTTTTATTCATGACTATAAAAAATCTTATCTAAATGAAAAGGAACCATGAAGTAAACTCTTCAATAAATAATAAGAAATCTTAGCAAATATCAACAATCTCTAATAATGGATTTTCCAAAAACCATGAAGTAAGCTATTTGTATTAACTTCAAAAGTATGACTAGTCTCAACAATTCTAGATCACCTATACAAACAAGAGTAATTTCCTTTTATAGAGGAGGAAAGAGAACTTAGTATACAATTCATGTCTATAATTCATCATTCACCAATGGTCTAGATTAAATTACAATTATACTCTTGGGGTCAAATTCATCCTAGACACCCATTTAATACTAACCTAGATCCAATGGTTATAAATTCATTTTACCTTTGAATTTTGCATAAAAGACAAAATACAAGTTTTCTTAAGGTAGGTTGACCCTCCTTTGTGATATTCCCCTTTTTTCTATTACAAAAGATAAAAAACAAATTTTCAAAAGTAGGTTGGTCACAAAAGACAAAAGTGGCACCACATGCTAGGAGGTAGCATTAAACTTGTGAAGCCTAAACAAGTTCACTCTAGGAAGCTATGTGAATAGGTTCATTAACAAGTTTTATCAATTTGATAGATCCTCTTCTACTATAATCTAATCCTTCACTTTTCCTTTTCTTCTATAGTACTCAAGTGCTTGGTTGTATAAGGTCCATCCTACATCCTCATTGAGGTCTACCATAAATGGATTAATAGGGATGAAGAAAGCTTCAGTTATGACCTAAGTGGAGAGATCAACCAACACCATGTTATCATCTACAATCACTTGTATCAACCCTGGGTGATAGTGCTTAGCACATTCCATTACTAAGTCTAGACACTAGATAGAACTGGGGAATCCTACTACTTGAACAATTTCATTTTTACCATTCTTCTACCTCGATTAGTAGGATTGGGTCCATACATCCTTTGTTTAAATTCTTCTAGGTCAACATGTCTAAGGTTAGTGACCAAAACTTCACTCCATGTAGAATTAATCTTTGAAGCTAGCGAGACTCCTTTGAATTCATACTTTATGTTCTCTGCTAGGGACATCACCTTGCTGGAGGAAACACAATGAATCCTTCTCAAAATTCTAAGAAATATACATTTCTAACTGCTATAAAACTTTATGGAGTTTTCATATAGAACAAGATATTACATATTTTAAATCTTTTGCAAACCTTTTCTATAGAATGAGACATTAAACTTATGAAAGGAATTTTTTATCTAATCACACTCCATTTAATGCAAAACACATGGATTGACAAAATGCATTCATTAAGATCATTTTCTAGTACCACAAGGTAAAAATATAAAAAGTTCTAATTGAAATATGGGAGTATGGGTGCATGTACGACATAGAGTATTGTTTACTAAATTCAGTTGTCAGTCAGAATTTTGCATTTTTACTTTATCTTGGGACTAAAAAATATTACAAAGATTTGAGATTGGATTGTTTACTTTACTTGGAGTACAAATTATCCTATCTACTGCTGGGATCCCACAAAGTTTTAATGTGGGAGATTGGATCATAGTAGGATGTGGAGAATTTCATAGGTTCCAGAGGTCTTGGATTTCACTTTCGAAATGAAATTCTACAACCTTCGTTCAATGCACTTTTGCAATAAAATTGAATGTTTTGGGATTTGTAGGAAAATTGAAGAGCAAAGGATGTCAACTTCAAAACTTCACTGCCTAAGGAAAACTCAACAATTCAACATTTATTCACTTAGGTGTAATTATGGGGAAGTTTGAATTGTTTTATAACGTAAATCTCTAAAGTTTATCTTTCAACTTCACCTTCTAAATTTCATGGTTTTAGTTTTACCAATTCTAGAAGGATTGTAGCAATTGATTAAAACTTTGGACTTGACCTTAACTACCATAAAGCTCCTATCTTATCCCCAACTTCTACAAACTTAGTTTATCCATTAAAGATACGTTGGCAAGGGAGAGACTGGTTAAATGAGTTTTACAAGTTCTAACTAATCATTTAGGTCTTCAAGATTTTGATTTCACCCTAGGGTAGAATTTTGTGTTTCGAAACTAGGACACAAAGTGATTTTCATGTTCTTTGCATTATGCCCTAATTGTGAGAATTGTGGGATTAAACTAAGGTTTACGTTTTAAATGAGGTTTATGATGCCCTAATCTGAGTTCAATGGCTATGGTTCAAATTTAAAAGCATGTTGGCTTAAATCAATAGCTTGAATACGAACATTATCTTTCCCCAAGTTTTATCATTATGACCTTTTTAGAATTGCATAGGAGAAATAATCAAACAATGATGAAAATATCCTGTGTTTTGAAGTTTTTTGTTTGATGGTGAGAGATTCTTCATTGAATCAAGCTCAAATTGATCTTTTGTGAGTTATTGTAGAATGTTTTCACTAGTTCCTAAATTCAGGTGTAGTCGATCTCTAAGTATGGTGGCAAAGATTTCTAGATTGCTGAGAAGTCAAATGTATAGAGAGCTTGAATGTTTTAATAGTGAAGTGTTCAAAATGAATGTAAAATTTGAATTTAAACTCTCCTAAATTTTGATTTCAATCTCCATTAATGTAGGTGAGGGAGATAGGTGGATGTTGACGCAATCTTGGAGTCATTACCTCTTCATAGGAGCAAGAGTTGAAGTATAGTCAATATGCGGGAAATAGAGGATATCCAGAAGGTGAGCATGACTCTGCAAAACACATCAATAAAAGACTTCAACTCTTTTGCTAGGAAATATGATAAATATGGATTTGGTAGGGAAATTGTAAAGGTCTGGATGTGAAGAATAATTCTGCAATGTGTAGTTCTCATGCAGATGTCTGCAAAAGACAATAGGAAGTAAAAGACTACAATAGAAGAAAATTGAATATAAATTTGAATGAATGAATCCATATATCCAGTATTACCACGAGAACTCAAAAAATGCAAGTGGACCAAATCATGTAGAGGGTAGATAATGAGCATTAACAAATGAAAACTACGCATCCAAAACCAGGACAAAAGTCCACAATTTTTGACAAAAGCTTTAAAATGAAGATCCTGACCAAGGCAAAACACAAAAAGGCTTTTTACATACAACCTAGATACTTTCATGAATCAATTACCCAACCATCCAAATCATTAAAAAATTACATCTCTTGGTACAAGGATCTGAAATTGCAATGAGACAAAACCCAAAGCAAAAAGGATTGAAGTTTTAATTGTTTTATAACATGAATATCTAAGTTTATCTTTCAACTTCACCTTCTAAATTTCATGGTTTTAGTTTTACCAATTCAAGAAGGATTGTAGAAATTGATTAAAACTTTGGACTTGACCTTAACTACCATAAAGCTCCTATCTTATCCCCAATTTCTACAAACTTAGTTTATCCATTAAAGACACCTTGGCATGGGAGACACTGGTTAAATGAGTTTTACAGGTTCCAAATAATTATTTAGGGCTTCAAGATTTTGATTTCACCCTAGGGTAGAATTTTGTGTTTGAAAACTAGGACACAAAGTGATTTTCATGTTCTTTACATTATGCCCTAATTTGAGAACTGTGGGATTAAACTAGAGTTTACATTTTAAACAAGGTTTATGATGCCCTAATATGAGTTCAATGGCTACAATTCAAATTTAAAAGCATGTTGGCCTAAATCAATAGCTTGAATAGGAACATTATCTTTCCCCAAGTTTTATCAATATGACCTTTTTAGAATTGCATAGGAGAAAGAATCAAACAATGATGAAAATATCCTATGTGTTTTGAAGTTTGTTTGTTTGATGGTGAGAGATCCTTCATTGAATCAAACTAAAATTGATCTTTGGTTAGTTATTGTAGAGTGTTTGCATTTGTTCCTAAATTCATGTGAAATCGATCTCTAAGTATGGTGGTGAAGATTTCTAGATTGCTGATAAGTCAAATGTATAGAGAGATTGAATGTTTTAATAGTGAAGTGTTCAAAATGAATGTAAAATTTGAATTTAAACTCTTCTAAATTTTGAATTCAATCACCATTAATGGAGGTGAGGGAGATAGGTGGATGTTGACACAATCCTGGAGTCATTACCTCTTCATAGGAGCAAGAGTCGAAGTTTAGTCAATATGCAGGAAATAGAGAATATCCAGAAGGTGAGCGTGACTCTACAAAACACATCAATAAAATACTTCAACTCTTTTTCTAGGAAATATGATAAGTATAGATTTGGCAAGGAAATTGTAAAGGTTTGAATGTGAAGAATAATTCTGCAATGTGTAGTTCTCATGCAAATGTCTGCAAAAGACAATAGGAAGTAACAGACTACAATAGAAGAAAATTGAATAGAAATTTGAATGAATGAATCCATATATCCAGTAGTACCATGAGAACTCACAAAATGCAAGTAGACCAAGTCATGTGGAGGGTGGATAATGTGCATTAACAAACGAAAACTCTGCATCCAATAACAGGACAAAAGTCCACATTTTTTGACAAAAGATTAAAAATGAAGATCTTGACCAAGGCAAAACACAAAAATGCTTTTTACATACAACCTAGACACTTTCATGAATCAATTACCCAACCATCCAAATCATTAAAAAAATCACATCTCTTGGTACAAGGATCTGAAATTGCAATGAGACAAAACCCAAAGAAGAAAGGATAAAGGGGGGGTCCACATTTTGTTAGAGAAAAATGGAGCATGTGTGGAGGGCACAACATTTATCACAATGGATTGATTTTAGAATGAACATAATTATGTATGATAAATCTCAATTGTATTTGGTTAAATGTTATATTTTTATGCAATTTTGTGTTAATATGATTTTGATGTGTTGATGGTTGTTGTGTCACATCAACTCAAGTAGAATGAAAATCACTCTACTTCTCTTGAAAGGTAACCTAATGATGTTTAGTTTACCCCAAGGTCCATGTTTCACTGGGTCACAACAGTGTTATATCAAAGTGGACAATGTGAGTGTTTGTTTAAGGGGCCTGTGCTAGCAATATCAAGCTAGATTACTGAGCAACCTCTGATAGGCAGGTATTCTGTTTAAGTACAGTAGAATAAACTATTCTATTCTATGTAAAAAAAGGGAAAAGAGGGTTAGGGTTTAGAAGGAAAAGAAAATAAAAGAAATGATTCAGACAGCCTCTACACCTGGCTTTTCATTTCATATAACAATGTTAGTGAGATCAAATTAAACAAGCAATGAATGACCAATATTCCACACAATCATGTACATTGCAAGTACGAGATTCTAAGGAAAATAAGTAGAAGAACAAGGAATTGAAAACACCATATTACATTCACAGAATTCAAGAACCCTACTCAACCACCAAAATTATGATTTATCAATTAAGCATAAGATTCACCAACATATGGTATATGAAAGGAAAAGAAACACAAGTATATTACCACCATAGGACATAAACAAAGGAATAGATCCAAAATTATCTTCTCATTAACTGGAAAAATACTGGCAGATTACAAAAGAGCAGTATTCACACACCTTGTATGCATATCAAGTATGCCACTTACATGTCATCTAAAATACAAGAATATCTTACGCTTGCACAAGCTCTCTATGTTCCCCCCTTACACATGCTCAAAATTTCCTCTTTATATATATGAGGTTTCCTTTGTTTACATTGCACAATTTTACCCTAGTCAACCTAAATAGTGCAATTACACACAAATAAGGTTGGCCTCGTCAAAAAAATGAAAGAAAAAAGAAAGAAAGATAATGAGAGTGTAGAACAAGGATATTATGTCCCCTCATCAAATTGGCCTTTGAAGTTAGTGGTGGCCTCCTGGATGTCATTCATATTCTAACCATTATGATATTTCACCTTGATCTGTTGGGAATATGAAGAATGTTTAATCTTGTCATGAATTTCGGCCAAGTCAACTAACTTCTCTTGAAATTCAGTAAAGAGGGTCTTCAATCTCATCAAGTTTTCAATGTCTTACTCCAAGAGCTACTATTAAAAAATGGTAGAAAATTCCTTTATTATACTAACCGTAGGGAAGACCACTAAAGAACGATCTTTGAACTGGAAAGGGATGGAATTTATTAATGCCTCTATTTTTCCTGACCCTTACTAGGCTACAACAAATTTTGCTTGTAATTTGACTTTACATTTCTATAGCAGTTTTGCTCTAAGCTTCCCTACCTTGATCTACCCTACAATTACCCAAGGGTCATCCTTGTCTAAAATTCCTAATTGCAAAATTGTGTTTTAAGGAATGGCCTCCATCTTCATCAAAATTGGGGGGTATTCCTCTAGATAAGTAGTTCATCATCAATGTTTCTCTTCAGACCATCAACTTCCTCCAATTCTCCCTCAATGGAGTGATACATTTTCAGAGCCTCCTTGATTGTAGCTTTCCCAAGTATTTCCAGTGAATCCTTCTAGGCTGTTGCAGCAGGAAGGATGCCCAATGGATCTAAGACTAAGCTTTCTTTGGTTATAGCCTCCATAAGGGCAAGAGTAGGGGCACTGGAATTGATAGGTCCCACCAAGTGTGTAATGTAGGAAGACAATTTTGTCACTTGCTTCTTCAATTCCTCCTTGGTGACCTCAGGTTTCCTTATTCAGTCCAAAATTGCAAAGACAACATCAATCAAAGCATTCTTATCTCCTTCTTGGGTCCTTGAGCCAAGGACCACCTGTTGGATGTTGTAGTCTTGGGGGGTCATAGCTGCCTCCTCTTTATCTACCAATGGAGTCACAATTTGAGAAATCCTAACTCATTGCTCATTGGTAGAGATGTGAGAGAGGGTTCTAGCTCTTTTACATTTGGGAGGAGCTCCCAACACGTGTACTACAGTGGCCAAATCATTCTCCTCAACATAGGTTCTCTTCCTCTTCTCCACAGCCGTATTGAGTCAGAATGGAAGGCCTGTCTTAGGTGCAATGTCTTTCAGTGGAGAAGGGGATGGTGTTGGAGATGGGGACCTTGTAGGTAAGGGAGTCAAGATTTGAGTCTTCCCTGATTCTTTAGACTCCCCACCTAATTCTTCTTGTTGTCCAAAAGCAATATTTTCAATGAGTTCATCCAATAAGGGCCCTTGGTCCCCCAAAATCTCCTCATAGATATCCTTTCCCTGTCCTTGGCAGCCTCTCCATGCACCTCTACATGTTGGTCTCTTGTAGCCCCATGTATATCTATTGTGCTTTGGTCCTCATTCAAAGGGATGTCCTCCTTAATTTGTTCCCCTACTACTTGGCTTGGTGCAAGAGGGGTTTCAATTCTAGGTGGAACAAGAGAAGGGGGAGTGGGAAGTGATGTAGATGGTGGAGGCTGTGTAGGTAATGTAGATGAGGAGGTGTGGGTGAGGGTAGAGATGTATTTTGTATGGGAGATGGAGGTGGTGAAGTGGATGATGGGGCAACTTTTATGTTAGTTGTAGATGCTGTGGAAATAAGAATAGGTGGAGTGATGGAAGTGATGGTAGGACCAGGGGTCGAAGCCACTATAACCCCTTCAGTAGTGAGAGTAGGGGCTCTACCTAGTATCTTATGAGACAGAGGCGCAATATCTTCTTCTTCTTCCTCTGATTCCACATTGTTTGCCACTATATTTTGTTTTCCTTTGGTAGTGGCAGGGTCTGTCTCTCCAACTCTGGGTGCCATAGTAGGGACCTGCTTCTCTACCTTTTAACCTTTCTTCTTAGATCCTTTTGATCTTTTTGGCTCCTTGCTTGGGTAAGGGTTTATCATTGGGTAAGGCTTCTTCATCCAAGATTTGGTTCTTTTTATTATCTCCTTGGCCTTGCCTTCCATTGAAGTCTCTTCAGGTTGATCCCACTTAATAGGGGCCAAGGGGAGGTTGTAAACTTTCTATGCTTCATAAGAGGGGACAAGCTAAGCACCATCCTCCTTCATGCCTTTGGGGACTTTAGGAAGTCCCTAGAGATCCAATATTTTTAACAAGTGGAGACTAAGCTTGAAATAGTCTCTCTTTCTGACCTCATGTTCATCCACACAATTTTCCTAGTGATCCTCTAAGGCATATTCATGAATATACAACTGTCAATCAAAGGACTGACCCACCCAATAGGGTCAAATCTACTCCTTATGTTCTCAAATGCTCCCAAGGATAGGGTGGCCAATTCAGTCTCTGCATGCCTTGCATTAATGATATTTTGGCATGAGTACTCACCCACTTTGATGGGGAATTTAAAGCTAAACTTGTGTTTGATTGCTATTAGCTTGTATACTTCAACTACTTGTTTTTAGATCTCTAACAAAATGATCTTGTCACTAGGGTATCAGGGTAGCTTGTAAGGTGCCTTATTAAAGCCCATGACCTAGATGTATGTGAAGGTCTAAAATTTGATGTACCAATTGCCCCAGTTAGCCAACTCTTCTGCAACCTCCACAGACATTCTTTGGGAGTAGTCATTCTCCAATCCTCTAATGACATCATATACAAATGCATCATTCACCATATAGAAGCTCTTCATGCTTGTCATTAACTCCAATTGAGGGAAATGATCATACACTAGGACTTCTCCCTATTGGAGAGAGCCCACCTATAATAAACTTGGGAAACTAGCCTTGTAGGCTAGGAGGTACACCAAGTAAGAGGTCATATAAAACTCTTTGGTCTCCATCACTTTTGATAATTGCTCATCTAGTTTGTCACTGATGAAGGAGCCCCAATCTATTCTCTTACCATCTACTACCTTCATGCAAAATTGGCACATCCATGGGTTCCATTTATCTGCAACAAGTAATCCAAATACTCTACTAGGGAGGATGATAAACCTACTTCCATCTTTCTTGAACTAATGGATTTACTGAGTAGGTGCCATCTTCAATGGATGTTTCTCTATGTAGTCAGAAGATGCTAATTCATGTAACTTATAACCATGTCTGCCTCAGTGCTATAGAAGGTGAGAGCAATTTTATTTGTGATTCTATCATAGTTAGCAAAGGTGGGCAGGACAAAGACCTTATCCACCATATCAGAAGTGAAGTCAAGGACAACATGTCCTGCTGGTCCTATTATTCTCTTGCTTCCAACTTTGAATCTCTGAGCACAAGCAAGGACCAATTCATGTGCCTACACTAATACTGGGAAGGCAGCAGTCTGGAGCAATCCTGAGTTCTCCATGCACTATATCTGGAAAGACTTGTTTGCTTCTCCTCATAGCTGCTATAAGTAGCTCCATGGATTAGGGTATCCAATGTCTATATGACCAACCTTATGATATGGATTTGTAAGCTTTGAGGATGGTAGATACCCCTTGAATTCTTGTTTCTTATCTGCTACCTATGGAACTTCTTGCATTTTTCTACGCCCACACACACATGTCATCAATAGTGTTATGCCTTTTACATGATTAGTCATAACCAGATCATCATGAAAGCATCAAAGTCCATTAGAAATGCTTTAATACAGTGAGAAATGTAATTTTCTGATATTAGTTGGAGATCGGGGGTCGGGCCTTACCCCTTTTGTATGTCATAGAAATAAGAAGAGCTAAGGTGGAAGGCCTAATGGTAAAACTCTGATGATATAGTCTCTTAGGACAACAATCGATGTTCAAGATTAGACTCCAAACCCTAATATAGAGCATTTAGTCAAGAGTTAGGAAGTGGGGTCTACCCCTACTCAAAGTAAATAAAACAAAAGGGAAAACTCAGGAGGTCTAGTGCTCGAACCCCGACACTTTACTAAGCTATCAATACACGAAGGGTGGAAGAAACCCCTTACTAATTATAATAGGAAGATAGAACTTGGGATGCTCGAACCCTGAACCCCAACAAAGGGTGAGAGTAACATCTAATGAATGAAAATTAGAAGATGAAATGTAGAGACTCTGATGCCTGAACTCTAATAAAACTCAATAATAATAAAGAAAAAGTGGGATCATAGGGGAAATCCTTAAGCCACTAAAAGGGAGGTGGAAGATCAGAAGCCTGACCTCCGATGCCCTGAAACTTTGAATCAAAAGGAAAAAATCCTAAGTCATACAAACAACTTTGAAATACGTGCCATGTTCAAAAAAGGATTCAACGACTCAAAAACAAAGAAAAAGAAGCCGTAGCCCCAAAATAGAATTTACAACAAATGCGACCAAAACGAGTTGAGTTCAATCCAAAATGGAAAAAGGGGATTGACATGAATTCCCAACAGAAATCTTAAAGCATGAAAATTAAATTAGAGGATAAAAGCATGAAACCAACTTAGAAAAGACATGAAATTCGGTGAAAAAGTCTGAGATGGAAGCACTCACACTCTAGCTACAACAATCTTTCAATCCACAAAAAACCCAGTAGAAGTATAAAAAATCACAAAGCTCAAAGAAATTTGTTGGGGACAAGAGCTAACGAGATCATGAGAAAGAAAAATGGGAAACAATTATGCTCGAAAAAATCTTAAATGGGTTGGCCACACGTGCGGGAGAATGCCATTAATTCACTGCCAAGGGTAGGTGGAGGGAAATCAATTCCCATGCCGCAAGGTTGGCCACCCCTGAAGTAGCGTAGGTGATCTACCAACTCCACACTAGGGTCATCAGAGATGGTATGTCGGGGGATACTCTATAGTCATTCCAAGATGACTAACCCTGACAAAAATGGTGTCCACACAAGCAAGGCAATAATCCAAGGGTCGAGGCATCAAAGATGATTCTACTGTCATGCTATAATGACAAACTCTAATATCCCGATAGTAAGGTGGAGCAACTCGAAAGCATGACCAAGTCAAAGAAAATAAAGCATAGAGTCCCGGGCCTAACCCTTCTAGCATGCCAGAAGGACAAAGTCTAAAAATTTGATAAGCATGAAGTCACCAAAAGACTAAGTCATTAGGGAAAAATACTTAAAATAGAAGCATAAAACCTTACCCTAGTAAGAATAAAGCATGACAACACCAAAGGCAAGAAAACAATGAGGGGCCCTATTTTGGAGCAAATGGGGTGGGTAGTAAGGAACAAAATAGGATGATGGTTTAAAATTCTTATGTTGTTTTCATAAAATCATGACAATGTTGTTTAATTAAGATGTATCTATGTTATGCATATTAATTTAATGGTAAATATTACTTCAGCTATTATTTTGGATATATTGATGTTTGTGTGCAAGTGCACAGGTTAATTCCCATGACTAGTGAAAATTTGTGGATGTTCTTAAGAAACCACTGTTGTGATTCCTAGTATACCTAGGCCTTATCCGAAGATGGGATTAAGGTCTTCTTGTGTAAATGTGTTGTGTGTGAAATTTTGTGGATTTTTATTTTTAATTTATGACTATTATTATTGTAAGTTTGGGTTTGGTTAAGTCTCCTTGAGTGTCAAATCTTAGATTTGAACTTGAGAGAAAATTTTAGAGCTATTTTAATATTATTCTATTTATTATTTGACTAAAATTAAACACCTAAAGTGATGACCTATGAGATGGGTCCATGTTTGAGTATGTAATATATATTTTGTAAGTGTCTAGAGCCTTGAAAAGTGCCTTGGAAAATAAGTGGAGGTTTTGGAGGCAAATCTATTTTTGGATGGCAACATCAAACTTTACTCTAGGTTATTGTATCTAGACATAAATGTCATTTATTTAAACCTTTCTTGTATCTTTGTGGAGGGTTGGCTTTCATATTTTTGTCATTGTTATATTTGTATATCAAGGGGCTGGGTGAAAGAGGAGCTTTAGGAAGAGCTTGAGAGATTGGAGTAGAGTAGAGATTGAGGAACTTGGATCAAGGGCTTTTCAAATTTTGTTGAAGTATTGAGGTAGGCTCTTAAGCCACTTTTGAGTGTACATTGAAATTGTTTGTTGATAAAATTATGTTTGAAAAATTGTTGGTTTTTATTTGAGTATTCTTGATATTGTATGAAAATCCTCTTATTGTTTTATGTATATTGTGTTGATACTCATTGGAGATGGGTGTTATGTTGTGCTAGATATGGATCTTCCCATTTGGGTTAAGAGCCATCCATATATTGGAATTGAGTATACATGTCATAGGTTATTCATTTTGTTGAGTATATATATTTTGGGTGGAGATGTATTGTGATGATAATTGGTGATTTATGGGTATTCTATTATTGATAAGATTGAGATATTAGTTACATTTTTCCTAAGAGGTTAGTGAGTCCCCTCCCTTGACTCCCCCTTGTTATGGATCTCATGAAGATCTATTAGTGTGTGTGTTATCCTTTTTGGGTAGTTTGTAGATTTATGTGTTTGTGTATTGTTTATTATGTAAAAAATAGTATATTGAGGGCCTCCTATCTTGGGTTTGGACTTGTAATACAAGTCCTATGGTTGGGAGGTGAGCTATCATTGGTCATGAAATGCATTTTAGATATTTATGGTTGCAAATCTAAACTTGATCCTTCGGTGAAATCATCATTGTGTGGATGTGATACACATTTTCTCCATTTTATTTTATAACCCTCATTGTAAAATGGGTTATACATTTCACCCCATGAGGGTATTGGCATATTAAACTTGTTATCTAGGAGGGATGTGTCTATTTTGTAAATGGAAACAATGCTCCAATTTGATATTTTATTTGTCATGTTTAAAATAATATACATGTATGTAGTCCTCAAGTTTGAATAAACTTCTCTCTATGTGTCATTTTTTAATCTCATATTAATATACAAAAAATAAGAAATTAATTTACTAGTTAATTATTTTGCTTCTTACCAATGGTTGGAAATGAAAAACTGAAAATAGATTTAGTGTCTTAACATAGAGGATTAAATTCTAACAATTTCCCTTTTATACAAGTTTGGATTTTTATCGATTTCTAGGAGTTTGTGACAATGTTGAAAAGAAAGAGAATTTAAATCTATTGTGTGTGTGTGTATTCTATTCATTTTGGGAAAATAATTAATATGCATCAAATTATCTATAAATGCATCAAATTATCTATAAGTGCATTGAATTTTCAGTAGACATTTATATTAATCATAAATATATAAATTAGAAAATTATTTTTATACATATATACATATATACATACATATATAGTTTTCAAAATAGTTATAACTAATAATATTGAAATACCACACAGTCTATACTTATTTACATACAACACTTTATATTTTAGAAAATATGTATTTAATACAATGATATGGTGCACAAAAATTGAAGTGTTCTATTGATCAAAACTATAAATCATTCGACCTCTTCAACTTTAACATAGAGGAATTTTTATCTTAAGTTTTTTTTGTTTTATATATGGAGATTTAACCATGAAAATCATTCCATAAACCCTCACAAATTTACTTGAAATCTTAAAATAAGAAACTACTTTAAGCTTGGAAAAGAGTATAGATTTAAGAAAAATAACTAAATAAGTATTGCTTGGAGCTTAAGAAAAGATAATATATATTATGCATTAAGAAAACTCATCAATCATTCATCTAGTCTATGATATCTCTCATGCATCTTGTGATATTAACTTCCATTGATTTTATTTAAAATCTAGAAGAAATACAATAAACCCCAAAGGGTAAACGGATCTTTGTGATCTAAATAAATGTAAAGAAATAATCTTTTAAAATGTATATTGGGTATTCTGAACAAAAGTGTACTGTCAAAAATTGTATACCCTACTACAATTTCACTATATTTGGCACATGTTTTGGCTTATATGTTCATCCTTGTTTAAATCATGCAAGTTTCATTACTTTTATGAGATTAGGGTGGAATCCTTTGACATCTGGATTTTGGGTGGATGAAAAGGCCAAGACTAGGGCACCCATTGCCTCGATCCTGCCTTTTTGGCCTCAAAAAATCACATGCTAATGTCGGCCTCATGACTTATGTGATAAATCTTGTCGGTATCAACTCAATTGGGACCTCAAAAAGTTATTGATAATCATATATAAACAAGTACTGAACACTCATGTACTCCTAATGGGGAATAAGGCTAGCATTTCTAATGTTTTCTCACAATTCTTTATGTGGATATTCTCTAGCAAGCTCTTCTATCTCTGTAAGTTACTGTTGCAAGCATTAATCCTTATTGCAGGTTTCTAAGGAAGCTTCTTCCTTCATCTTACATCTTGTGGATGACTCATGTCGTGACATGCATCCACCTAGGGTTTTATGCTCATGGTAACTCTTGTCATTTTATTTGATTACAATATTATCTATTATATGTTTTGCCTTTACCTACCTAGGGCACACACTCTCTGTCACACTTATCATTGTTTTTTTGGAAGTGGGAACACTTACACAAGGTTTGAATGAGGAATGCCTCTATTCAACACAAACATTTTCCCTTTTTTTTGTGTAGGTCGCATTTGAGGGTTTCGACACAAAACTGTTGAAATATGCAAGACAACTAAGAGGGTGGGGGGGTGAATTAGTTGTAACCAAAACTTTAACACCATCAAGACATCAACCACTTAATCATTGTTATTGTAATTTAACCATGAAAGCATGAACTCAGAACTTAAACACATTCAACACATGAGACACCAGATTTTTTACATGGAAAACCCAATAAGGGAAAAACCACAGTGAGTGTTAGCTCATAATATAAATGATATATCAAAATTTACAAAAAGGCTCACTACCAATGGGGCTCACTGCCTAGAATGCTCACTACAAAAGAAGGGGCTCACTACCATTTGAGGGTGGTTCACTGCCTATGGGTGGCTCACTACCAGAGTTGGTGAACTAAGATAGTAGCATCTGCATTATGCAAAGGTTCAGTTCCATTGAAGCGTAATAAATTTCCTCTGCTCTGCTCTACTATTTCAATTTGCACTTATCTTCACATCTTTGCATCCTCTTCAATCATTCATGACTTCATTACATGTATTTATACAATTCATCAACCTTGGAATGCACATCAAGGTCGGCATTACAATCATCAACCATTGGAACAATATCCAAGGTCAAGATACATACATATTTAGCCAATATTCAAATTAGGTCTGGACCTAAATGGATTAGGGGAGAAGAGAAATGAATACGGACCATGCCAAGCCTTAGCTGGGACTCAAATGTAATTTTCCATGCAGCAACATGCTTTACAAACTTTGAAGCATAACCACAAGTAGTGAGAACAACCAGGTCAGCCAAGAATGGAGTTAACACTAAGGACTTTAGGAGCACACTTCAACCAAGATCCAAATTACACTTTGCAGACCAATCAAAAGGCAGTAACATGATCTAGAGACTTCCACAAGCATGTTACAATCACCAAGAACATCTGCACAACCTCTAAACACTTTATCCATAAGATTCTTCAAACAAGAGCACTTGAACATTACTGTCGGCCACTGTCATAAAGGAAAGATCACTTGCGGAGCACCAAATCATGAACCATTTGAACTGAAGGCACATAACATCATTACAAACTTAAATCTAGAACCACAGACTATAAAACTTAAATGCAAAGAAATGCATAGCAAAATACATTCTCCCTGTCACCATTAAATACACAGAAAAACAATTTTTACTCTGGTGAATAGAAATCACTCAAATCTTCACACCAGAGGGTCAAACTTGAAACATAGAAACTATAGACATCCCTTAACATAAATTCCAAACTGCATACAAATATATTCAATTTACAGGATATGCAGAGAAAAATATTGTATCGTTCTTCTCAGGCATTTGTTCAAACTTATACAAATAACTTCCTTAGATGCTAATCTTAGGTGTTGACATCAATGACAACACTTACTACTCATATTTGGAACAATCTCCCCCTTTGTCATTGATGGCAACACGTGATGTGAAAAACCATCAAGACATACAAACTTGCTTTGCTTCTTTGCTCCCCTTTACTTTATGCTTTCTCTTACTACAACTTTCTCCTTAGGTTTTTCACATGAACTTCTCTCCCCCTTTGACATCAATGGAAAAGGGTGCCAGACCTTTTCTTTCTCTTTACTGCTCAACTCCCCCTATCAACAACACTACAACACTTACTGCTCTTTATCAGGAACTCATATCAGTAACTTCTACCTACTCCCCCTAAGAGGTAGCCTTCAAA
Organism: Cunninghamia lanceolata; assembly: GCA_027924645.1. Taxonomy (NCBI): domain Eukaryota; kingdom Viridiplantae; phylum Streptophyta; class Pinopsida; order Cupressales; family Cupressaceae; genus Cunninghamia; species Cunninghamia lanceolata. The sequence goes on from BSBN01000197.1 coordinate 2,472,596, forward strand.
ACATCAATCCAGATCAAAAGATGAAACTTTGGACACCATTGGACTGATGCACTTCCTATGCATCTTAGTTTAGAGAAGGAGGGGTAATAACCCCTAACTTCTCCCTAAGATACTCAAAAGTATCCTTACACAGAGGCTTAGTGAAAATATCTACAATCTAATCCTTTTTAGACACATACTCCATCTTTACTTCATTCTCTATTAACTTTTCTCTCAGAAAGTGATACCTTATTGATATATGCTTTGTCCTTGAGTGCATCATTGGATTCTTTGAAATGTTTATAGCACTTGTATTGTCACAAAAGATTGAAATTGGTTCTTCATACATATCTCTTATGTCCTTCAATGTTTGCTTCATCCAAAGCACTTGAGTGCAACAACATGCTACAATAGTATATTCTGCTTCTGCAGTAGATAAAGAAACTGATTATTGCTTCTTGCTCAACCATGAAACCAATCGGAGGAAAGCACCTCCACTTGTACTTTTTCTATCATCAGCATCTCCAGCCCAATCTACATCTGTATAAGCACTAAGAGTGAAATTAGTATCTTTGGGATACCCCAATCCATAGTCTAAAGTGCCTTTTAAATACATCATGATCCTCTTGACTACCATCACATGTGACTCTTTGGGATCTTCTTGAAATCCTGCCACAAGATAGACTGCATGCATTATGTCTGGTCTGATATGGGTTAGATAAAGTAGCCCTCCAATCATAGACCTATACTTTTTCTGATCAATCTTAGGTGATTCATCATTCTTACTCAGTTTGCAACCAGTTACCATAGGGGTACATACAGGCTTAGAATCCTCCATTCCAAACTTCTTCAACAATTCTTTCACATACTTGGATTGAGAAATGAAAATTCCTTTTTCTGATTGAGTAATCTATAGTCCTAAAAATAAATTCATTTCACCAAACATAGACATCTCAAACTCCTTTTGCATTTCCTCTGCAAATTTCTTTCACATACATTCATTGCCTCCAAAGATAATATCATCAACAAAGACTACAACAATCATAATTTGATCATCATTAATTTTCAAATAGAGATTACTATCTATAGTACCTTTATTGAACCCTAATTGCAACAAATATTTGTCCAGCCTTGCATACCAGGCTCTAGGATCTTTCTTGAGTCCATACAGGGCTTTCTTCAATCTGCATACCATGTCACCTTGGTCTGATGACTGAATTCCTTCTGGTTGTTCAATGTAAACCTCTTCTTCCAATTCTCCATTCAAGAATGCAGAATTCACTATACCTTGAAATCTTTGTGTGCTGCAAATGCCAAAAACATTCTTATTGCCTCAATCCTTGCCACATGAGCATAAGTCTCTTCAAAGTCTACACCTTCAACTTGAGAATATCCTTTGCATACCAATCTTGCTTTGTTTCTTACAACTTCTCCATTTTCATTCATCTTATTTCTGAAAACCCATTTGGTTCCAATCACATTCTTATCAGCAGGTCTAGGGACCAATTACCAAGTTTGATTCTTCTCTATCTACATCAGCTCTTCTTCCATAGCTTTTACCCAACTTTCATCTTTGAAGGCTTCACATACAGTTTTGGGTTCAATTTGTGAATGTAAATAGTAGTTCACCTATTCCTTTGCAACTCTTTTCCTTGTCAATACTCCTTTACTTTTGTCGCCAATAATCTAATCTTCTGAATGATTAATCTTTACATACCTGGGAGTCTTAACAGCACTTTCTGGAGCCTTTTCTTTTACAACTTGACTATCATTTTGTTCCACCCTTTCTTTATTGATTGTAACAGCAGGTTCATCTGATTCATAGCCACTCAGATTTGATGTTATTTCTCTATCTTCATCAACCTTCACATTAGCACTCTCAATGACCTTTCTCAATCTCTTATTGTAGTACCGGTAAGCCTTACTCTTAGTAGAGTATCAAAGGAAAATACCTTCATCACACCTAGCATCAAACTTGCCTAACTCTTTGTCTCTTTTGATATAACATTTTCTTCCAAAAACTTTGAAATATTTCACTGTGGGAACTCTTCCATACCACAATTCATAAGGAGTTTTAGTACCATTACCTTTGACTTGGACTTTGTTTTGAATGTAGATAGTAGTATGTATAGCTTCTCTCCAATACACTTCCAGTAGGTTAGCATCCATCATTATTGACCTAGTAGCCTCTTGAACTATCCTGTTCTTTCTTTCAACAACTCCATTCTGCTCAGGAGTCCTAGGAGCAAACAACTGTCTCTTTATCCCATGCTCTTCATAGAAAATGTTGAATTCATTTGATGTAAACTCACCTCCTCTATCAGACCTTAAACATTTGATCCTCAATTCTAACTCATTCTCAACCATTTCCTTGAAAGCTTTGAACTTGTCTAGGGCTTCTAATTTCTCTTTTAGAAAAGTGACCCATGTCATTCTAGAATAATCATCAATAAGAAACATAAAGTACCTATCTCCTTGTAGACTTCTTGTTCTTGTAGGACCACACAAATCTGTATGCACCAGCTCAAGCAATCCAACAAAAAAATGTTCTTTACTCTTGAAACTTGTCCTTATCTGATTCCCCAATTGACATTCCTTGCAAATAGTATTAGTAGGCTTCACAAGCTTGGGAAGATCTCTCATAGCGTGTACTAAGATTATCTTCACCAAGTTGTCAAAATTGATATGACACATCCTTCTATGCCATAGCCAACTCTCATCTGTATGAGCCAACAAACAATAATTATTAGTTCCCCTCAAGTGATAAACATTAAGTTTAGTCTTCTTACTAGTTGCAATCACTGTTCCAGAGCTTTCCATGATCTTGCATCCATCATCCTTGAAACCTAGATCATACCCTTTTTCACACATTTGGCCAACACTTTAAAGTTAATGCTTTAAGCCATTCACATATAGAACACCATCTGTGTTATGCTTACCATCAAAATAAATAGATCCTCTTCTGCAAATATTACTAGCTACATTATCACCAAACCTAACCAATCCCCCATCATACTTTTCCAAGCTTACAAACTTACTTTTATCACTGGTCATGTGATGTGGACATCCACTGTCAATAATCCATTCATCCTTATATTTCGCAACCTGGATAGATAAAGCACTTTCTTCCACTAGTTTTTCTTCCTTCACATAGCTAGCAGGATTAGTAGACTTAGGTTCTTCTTTAATAGAAATAAACAAGCATTCATTTTCTCTAGTACTATTATCATCTGACTCATCATCTGTTACACGTCATCACCAAGATCTCTAACATAATAGCATTTCTTTATAATCTTAGGCCTACTTTCAAATTTCTTCTTAGCTCTCTCAATTCTCTTCGGACACCTGGAGGCATAGTGTGTGAGGACTACTTTTACCTCACCTGTATTATTTTTCTTATGGTACTCTTTCGATGGATTTATTATGGTCTTGTGTATTTTGGGGACTGTTGATCCCGCACTTGGACCTTATTACCTTAACTTATACTGGATTAGATAGATGGATTGTGCTTTATGGTTGGTTAGATGGCATGTTAGATTTCCATTTGATGATATGTTGTTATATGCTAGGATGACATTTGATGCTATTGATATGTGCCTAGTTGTTGAGACTGATGTTATCTCTTACCTTATGTGATCCTGATTTATACCTATGAGTAATGGATATTTGGAGAGACATTATGTTATCTTGGATTTATCTTGGTCTTGTATATTGCGATCATGTGTGTGTAATGCATGATTTTCATTTGCTTCGGCTATTATATCATGTACTATTAATGTCTGCTTGGAAGTGTGCAGGTTACTTTTCTATACCCATGGAAATTCGGAGGTTAGACAACAACCATATGTTATTCCCTGTTCAGTCAACCTAGTCCTAAGTAGGACTAAGGTCACATGTGTTTGAGAATGTTGATATTTGTTGTAATTGATTTATGACATTTGTATAGTTCATATCTTTTCAATTTATCTCTTGAGGTGTTGTACAAATGTACTATTGAGTTTGCACTAATTTAAAGTGGTAAATGTTTGAAGCCACTTTTATGTGATTTTATGTGTTTCTAAGGGTTCCTAATGGTAAAAATTTGACCCTAGGTCATACCCCTAGGGTCTAGGACCATTTCTAGCTTATTTAAACTTGATTTGGACCTTGTATGGTCACCCAAACTTGACCTTACGGTCAAGTGACGAGTTTGAGAAGTGTGAGGGTGGTTGGAAGGTCACCATCCCACTTAACCCCAACCTCACCCACTTGGGTAAGGTTACCCTTGCTTCTCATGCTTTAGAAGCTTCCCCCATGTGTGAACCTCTTCCCCATGCTCTCACACATGTGTGAGAACACTTGTGGTGAAGAGTGTAGCTTAGATGAATGAGGAGGTGACAAGTGTCATCTCCCCATTCATAATAAGCTTCACTTTGTCTGCTCACATTCCACTATGCTCTCACACATGTGTGAGAGCACATGTGGGAGAATGTGTAGCTTTGTGGAATGGGGAGGTGACAAGTGTCACCTCCACATTCATGTGAGGTTGTGAGAAGGGTTATGTGGATGGAGGAGAAGGTGACACTTGTCTTTATATCTCCCTCATGTTGATGAGAGGAGGGTTCTTCTTTTCTTTTCTTTTGAGAATTTTTGGACTTGTGTTGGGAGAGTGAAGAACTTGGAGATTTTGGGAGAACTTGTGGAATCTCTTCACCAAAACTCACTCCATTCTTGAATCTTTTGAGGTATTTCTCAAGTTTCAAATCCTTTTACTTATGCTTTACTATTGCAATGTGCTTATGCATGTTTTGTGTTATGTTATTTTAGTGTTATGTGTTTTGGGTTTTGTGGGTTGTTTGGGTGAGTTCTCCTTGTGAGAGGGCTAGCCTTAGTATTGGGTGAGAGAGGACGAGAACCTCCTCGATTTCCCCTCTTGTTTATAGTATTTGATTTGTGGCCAAGGGCCTTATTTTTGGAGTTTTGAGGAGTTTGGGTTATGGCATGAGTGCCTTGAGTTTTTTTTGGTGATTTGTGAAGTATGGAAAGAGGCCAAGTGATTCAAAAGGATTTTGAGTTTAAGAGTGTGGGTCTCCTTGAGTAGAGTGAGTCCACTCTCTCACCCTTTCAAATCCATTCCTAAGATGGATTAGTTTGTGTTAAGCCTCGGGTTGGGTTTTGTTGTGCATGATATGAGTGTTGCTTTTGTTGTGGATTGAAAGTTGGATGTTGAAAGGCCTCCAAGCTTGGGAGTAGCCTATTTTAGGCCTAGGTTGGGAGGTGAGATTCCCATAAGTATGGAAACCTTTGTTGTATATTTTTGTAGGATCATTTGGAGGCTTGGAGGAGTTGGTTTATGAAGGAAACATGAGTTTAGTGTTTTTAAGCATTGTTGTAAAAGAGAGTGCATAGAGATGCCTCATCCTCATTTTGGGATGTAATAAATTGTCCAAATTTGAGAGTAAATCTCATAAGGGATGGGATATTTTTTTTCCCTTCTTGTAAAGTTGAAATATGAGAAATAAAAAGACATAGTTTTATCTTTATGCATTGTCGAAATGATGGTTTATCATTTTCTCACTCTCTCCCACTCTATCTAAATACTATTATGTTTGTGCAAATATATTTAAAGCAAAGAAATAAAATATTTTATTTGAAGGCTCATGAAAATGTGTGATAGTTAGTAGAGGAAATAAATCCTTCTTCTCGTTGTTTAAGAAAAGAAAAAAATTAGTTTTGTGCTTACTTTAAAAAGAAAAAGAATGATAACTTGGTTAGTTATGGTTTTAATGCCTTGAGCTAATATATATATTTATCTTGCCTAAATTTATTTTGGTATATCCTAGTTTGACATTTTTAAGTTAGTTCAATAAATAACCTAATATTTAGATTGTTGGGAATTAAGGTGTCTCAACCTTTGCAAATTCCTAATGTTGTATTTATTTATCCCATGTTGAGTTGGCATAGTCAGCACCTTGTGTATATGAAGCAGGGTAAATTTTGCTGATTTTGGCAGCCGTGGTTTCCCCCTTGAATAATTAACGGGGGTTTGGGGGCAGCGCCCCCAAGACAGGGTCAAAGGGCGTAGCCCCTTGCGGGGTCCAGGGGCAGTGCCCTTGGCGCGCTCCCTGTCGCGATATAGGGCGGGCTCGAGGGGCAGCACCCTCATGGGGGCTCGAGGGAAACGCCCCCGAAACCTCAAACGAGTTTTAATTAATGACAAGTGTCGCTGAGTATCTTTGCACGAGAAAAAGGCATCTTTGGGCAGTCAAGGGAGGTTATGACATGTAAGAGGAATATGATATTTTTAGTCAGTGTGTGACGGATTCTATGACAGTTGTAAGGTGCGTAAGAGCATCTGTCGTAACCTATCTTGGGACCAGGCACCCACTTTGGGATGGGATGTTGGACAAGTGTCCTTAGGTGTGGGTTTTGGGGCATGAGTCCAAGATGGACGCCCATCTCTAGAAGGTTCCATATTTGCCTTGTAAACTCTATATAAAAAGGTGCTTGGATGGGAGATAGACAACTTTGGTACAAGTACTGTTATGCTGCCAGAATATCTCCAGATTTGACATTCGAAGACTCCTGAAAGAGCATTGGCTCTGAAACTGTATTGTAATCTATTATTGTTTACTGTAATATATTTGAGCTGTGTTTTGGAGTGTGGGGTTTTTCACCTGTAAGGGTTTTCCCCACGTATATCTTGTCTCTCTCTTTTGTCTTCTTTCTGGTTCTTGTGTTTTGCTGCAATATCTCATGTTAATGGTTTAACATTGCTGTAATAGTTAGGATAAAGTTAGATTTGCATAGCCCTCTCCTCATTGGATTAGTGTAGGAAGCGTTTTCCGCACACCTAGCTTTCTTTCATAGATATCTATATATATGTAGATATATGTTAATGAAATTATATATTGATATATAGAGACTTATGTTAAAACTCTTGACCTCTGTCATTTTGTAGCTCTCTGTTTTTTTAACAGTAAATTAATAAGTCATTTTTTTCCGCAAAGCTTTATTTCTTTTATTATATATATAAAATGTTCATACCTTATAATTTTCATCATAGTAAAAATAGAAGGAAGGCAGCGAATTTTTTTTTTTTTGTTTTAAGCGAATGTTTTTATTTAAGTTTTTAGGGCTGCATTTTTTTTGTTGCAGCGGTGATAAGGGCAGTGGAGCCCATTCCCCATACTCTCCTCATTGTGCTCGTCGGCCTCACCCTTTTATTCAGCCTGGCCTCTGTTTAATGGCTGATCCTATATTTGGCCCTAGACATTAGTTCGGCCTGTTGAATACACCCTCTGATTTTTTTTATTTCTGGAATATATATATATATATATATATATATATATATATATATATATATATATATCCTTGTTGTGTAGTTTATGTTGATCTTAGGTAGTTTATGTTGATCTTATATATATATATATATATATATATATATATATATATATATATATATATATATATATATATATATATATATATATATATATATATATATATATATATATATATATATATATATATACTTCCCTATCACAGCATTCTTAAACAAAAAAAAATACTTACTTGTTGTGTAGTTTATGTTGATCTTTTCTCTGTGGTTCAGTTGTTGATCTTATATATATATATATATATACACACACACACACACTTAAACAAATATAAACAAATATATATATATATATATACAAGTATGTAGTTATTATTATTTTTTTACCTCTGTCAAAAATAATGTCTCTGTGTAATAAGCAGAGAGTTTTAACCATATAGGAAAACTTAGAAAATCAACACTTTAAGCCTTCTAGTAAACTTGAATATAGCAAGTAGTAGTTTTCTATTTTTTAACCTATGCATAGATAAAGTTAGAATTTGGAGGGAGATATCTAAATGAGCAAAACATAGAAGAGCATGTTAGAAAAAAAAAAAATAGAGGTTAGAAAATAATATTGTTCAACATGTAGAATGTTAGAAAAGAGAAGAAAATCTTAGAAAACAAATAAACTAAATTCTTGTTGAGATGATACCTCCCACTTGGGGAGGTACCATCTAGCTCCATGGCTTCCTTAACTTGTACATCAAGTCAAATCAACAACTTGTGAGCAATGAGGCTTTTTAGATGTTTTTATAATATGCATCTAGGGGTTGGTGCCCTAATCCCATTAGGGATGAAGTTTGTATTTTAAATTTAAATCTAGCTTAGTGTTTATAAATACACTTAGTGGGTGAGGACTCTTTTGTCCTTTTGTGAGTGTATATTTATTTCTTTTATCTAGTAATTTAACTTGTGAGGTGTGCACTTTTTTTTAGTCATTTGCTATTTTGTAATTGTTACATTCTTGTGTAGGCTATAGTTGGAAGTGGTATTTAATTTATTCTTTTAGTTTAGAAATTGGGAAGGAATAATATTTATTGTGGTGAAATATAAATAGGCTAAGTTGGAAGTGGTATTAATTTATTATTTAAGTTTAGAAATTGGGAAGGAACAATATTTATTGTGGAAATATAAACTATTAGGAAGTTATGTTTAAAAAAAAATTATTTAGTATAAGTTTAATAAGGAGTTTAATAAAATCTTACTAGTCTTCGTAATTTAAATCTTGAGTTGTATTGATATGCATTGTAAAATTTTGGTTACTATTTATTTTATTTTATTTTATTTCCAAAAGTAAGGGAAGGGAAAGTTCGGTGAAATCTTGTATTTAATTTTATTTAAAATTGATAAAAGGGTTAGGTAGGAATTTTATTTTAATTCAATTTTGTACCCTCCTATAGTTGACGAGGTGGCATTATGCTGTTGAAATCACTATAGGAGGTTTCCTATTTTCATCTTAAACCGTTATGCTGGCAAAATTTCCCTATATCATGTGTGGGCTATTTTTGCTTATATTAGTTTAATATTCCCTACCTTATGTGATTAGAGTGATTTAAGTGGATTTCGTACTTTAGTCAAAATCGACCCACTTCATTAGAGTTTATTCAGGGTGGAATCCAACCCTCTCAGCATTGTTTTTCACAACGTAAACCCCCTAGTGGCTAACATCGTAGGGTTACGATTAGAGATCGTATTAACCTAAACTTGATTGACTTCCCCGCCTATGGGCATTGTGCATAACGTTGGTTGCAGGGTCAACTACGTTGTGAGCTAGTGTCACCGAGCACACATGTTGCACGTGAGGGGGTTTTGTGGTGTTAGGGGGAATTTTTTTTATATTTCATGTCATGACCACATGACAATTGTGGTCATGACATGTGGTTATCGTGTCATAACCACATGGTGAATGTGGGCATGACATTTGGTATCAGAGCCCAAGTTTAAACACTGGGCATTGAGGGCACATTACTTTATTTCATGTTTATGGTAATTTTGTTTTAATTTTACACACCATTTCCATGTAGGATGCCACCTAGATCTAGGAGAGGGCGCCTGCGTGCTAGTGGGTCTGGAGGAGCTGGCTCAGGCGCTGATCCATCACCTGAGAACCCTAATCAGGATTCACCACCCACACCTGACCTAGGTCCCTGGATACTTTAGGTTCTTCAGGTAGTGTTAACATGATTGCCTCCAGTTGTGGACTTGCCACACGTAGAGATTCTAGCCACTACAGCTGAGGACAACCCATCAGCTCATCGAGAGTGTAGCATGAGTCCACCACGCCACGAGGAGTGTGAGGTGGGGATTGGGGTAGAGCATATTCTACCTGATCCTTTTGTTTATGGGCAACGAGATGAGGTGGATGCACCCACTCGAGGTCACCGAGACTGCAGAGACCCTATCCGGGATTTGCTTAGGCTTAATCTGCCTACCTTTGTGGGTACATTAGAGGGAACTGAGGCTGAGGCTTGGCTCATCAGCGTTGATCAGTGCTTTGCGTTGCGTCCTTATGGGAGCAACACAAAGGCACAAGTAGCAGTACATCTCTTGCAAGACACGACAATGACATGGTGGCACACAGAGGAACACAAACATCATCTTTCTTTAGATACTCTTTCATGGGACACTTTTCTAGAGTGCTATAATGTGTGTTACCTATCAGAGCATTACAGATAGCACCGCATTGATGAGTTCCATGATTTGCAGCAGAGAGGATCCATAGTTGCACAGTATGAGTGCAATTTTGTGGAGCTATCCCGTTATGCCAAGTATCTTCAAGATGAGAAGTTGCTTGTAAGTCATTTCATCAGAGGATTGAATCCTCACATAGCAGGACCAGTTTGCATGGTGGACCCACGGACTATGAGTGAGGATGCCAAGAAGGCGCTCATCGTAGAGGAGGTGCATGGACGGGGCCAGGGGTCACATCCGCAGTTTCAGGACCGTAGTCATCAACAAGATCAGGGTTTTCATAGACCCCAACCTCCTAATCAAGGCAGATTTAGATCAGCATCTCTACCACCTAGACCTCCACAGCAGTAGTAACAGTATCAATAGAGGTCATGACCATAGTAGAGGGGACAAGGTGGTCCTAATCGAGGATGACATTTGCAGCGTCCATGGAGAGACTAGCGTTAGCAGGCACCAGTTGCAAGACTGGCTAGATCATAGCAATCCTTTAGAGGATCATAGGGTAGCACAACACAACTTGGAGCACAGTAGTCTAGTCAGACTTAGTTAGTTCAGGTTCAGACACGTGGTCTTTGTTATGTTTGCAGTGGTGCTAGGCACTTGGCTATGGAGTGCCCATAGGGATTCACAGCGGGAGGACAACGAGCTAGTGGTTCTGAGGCTACAGTTAGAGATATGCGTCGATCTCACTGAGTTTTTGCAACTGTTGATAACCACCAGGATGACTTTTAGGCCTTCGTCATAGAGACTCCAAGTACTATTGGGGTTATACCCATCACTATATTATTTGACTCAGGAGCCACAAACTCCTTTATTTCTCCATCGTTAGTGGAGCATTATAAGCTGTGGCCTCTAGGCAAGACGTTAGGTGGGAGGTTGAGTTAGCTACAGGGGCCAAGATGGCTATAGATGCGGTGGTCAAAGATTTTGATATTTTACTTGGTGCCTTCATGGCAGTTGTGGATCTTAGGGTTATACCCTTGGGGTCTTACGACATGGTGTTAGGCATGGATTAGCTTGCGGCTCATAGAGCCAAGCTAGATTGTCACCAAAAGGTGATAGGTTGCCTTGATGATCATGGCACAACAATAGAGGTAGTGGGTGTTTAGAAGCCCACAGTAGTTCGCATGATATCTGCAAAACAACTTAAGCGCTATATGAGGAAGGGTTGTTAGATGTTCGCAATCACAGTTAGCGACATATTAGAGGATGAGTCAGAGGCTACACTTGATGATCACTCCATCCTTAGGGAGTTCGTGGGTGTCTTTCCTCCCGAGCTTCTAGGGATGCCACCTTGCAGAGAGGTTGACTTTCATATAGACCTTGTACCAGGTGCCGAGCCAGTGTCTCGTGCACCTTATAGGATGACCACACATGAGCTCATGGAGCTCAAGCTTCAGCTAAAGGAGTTTCTAGCGAAGGGGCACATCAGACCTAGTGTCTCTCCTTGGGGCGCACCAGTCATCTTCGTGAAAAGGAAGGATGGGCCTCTTCGGCTATGCATGGACTATAGGCAATTGAATAAGGTGACGGTGAAGAACTGTTATCCTTTGCTTAGGATTAACAACTTGTTTGACTAGATGTAGGGAGCCAGGGTGTTCTCTAAGATTGACCTGAAGTCTGGATACCACTAGTTATGCATCATAAAGGCAGATATCCATAAGACCGCATTTCAGACTCATTATGGTCATTATGAGTTCACCATGGTGCCCTTCGGTTTGACGAATGCCCCTGCAGTATTCATGAGTCTCATGAATGGGGTGTTTCGCACATACCTTGATCAGTTTGTGATTATTTTCCTTGATGACATTTTGATTTATTCACAGACTGAGGAGGAGCACGAGGAGCACCTTCGCCAGGTACTGCAGTGTTTGAGAGAACAACATCTTTATGGCAACCTGGAGAAGTGTGCCTTCTTTAGATCAGAGGTTTAATATTTGGGTCACATTCTATTTGGTGATGGTATCTCTGTAGATCCATTAAAGATTAGAGCTATTAGGGATTGGCCAGTACCTACTAGTGTCATAGAGGTTCAGAGCTTCATGGGGCTAACAGGGTATTAACACAGATTTGTTGAGGGCTTCTCCTAGATAGCACACCCCATCACTTCTCTTTAGCAGAAAGGCAGAGCTTCTTGTGGACAGAGTAGCGAGAGGGCCTTTGGGGTCCTCAAGGAGCATCTCACTAGTGCTCCTATTTTAGTAGTACCAGATCCAACAGCAGACTTTATGGTTTTCACAGATGCATCGTTAGAAGGATTAGGAGCAATGTTGATGCATGAGGGTCGAGCGATCGCGTATGAGTCACGAAAGCTCAAGACCCATGAGCTAAACTACCTAACACATAATTTGGAGTTAGCGGCGGTAGTTCATGCTCTTATTCAATTGAGACACCTCCTCTTAGGATGTTGTTTTGAGTTACACTCAGACCATCATAGTCTTCAGTACATCTTCACGCAGTCGAATCTAAACACCCGCCAATGGTGTTGGATGGAGTTTCTTTGTGAGTACGACTTTGATGTGCATTACATCAAAGGGAAGGAGAACATGGTTGCCGATGCCTTGAGTCAGAGTCACCATGAGATCCTGACCTTGACCTTGAGTGTTGACTTGAGAGGGTGCATCTTGTAGCACCTACTAGAGGATGGGTGGTTTCTTGAGGTTTAGTAGGAGTTGCAGTCATAGAGGGCCCTTAAGGGCAAGTTTGTAGGGTATTCTCTCAAGGTAGATGGTCTTCTTCGACATTGTTAGCGCATCTATGTTCCCCTCGTAGGTGATCTTAGATCATTGGCTTTATCAAAGGCTCATAGAGCACCTTATGCAGCACATCCGAGGATGAAGAAGATGCATGCAGATTTGAGGAAGTTGTACCATTGGGCAGGTATGAGGTGAGATATTGTAGAGTTTGTTGCTTGTTGCCTTGAGTGCCAGAGGGTGAAGGCCAAGCATCAACATCTAGCAGGTTTACTTTACCCGCATGATGTACAGGAGTGGAAATGGGATACCATTCCATGGATTTCATTGTCAGTTTACCTTTGTCAGCTCGCCGCCATGATGCCATCATGGTGACAGTTGACAAGTTGACCAAGGTAGCCCACTTTTCACCTGTACGCACGATGTACAATGCACTAAATAGTGGCGAGGGTTTTCTTGAACGACATAGTGAGACTTCATGGTGTACCCCATTGTCATCAATAGGCATCCTTCCAATCTCAATCGTGATGAAGGTTGGCAACTTAGCCAAGCCTGGCATCCCTTATTGCACTCCCTCCAATCCCAACCCTATCCTTTGTGATTCACCCGACCACCATTCCCCACCCCTCCCTTCTTTTCTTGTCCCACTCTTCGTCCCTACCTCCCTCCTCTTTGTCCACACCAACTGTTGTCTGGACTCTCTCCCCCTCCTCTCTCCTAGGTGCTTCCCTTTCTCTTGGTTACCATTGTCCCTGTCCCATGATCCCTCCTTTGCTATCCTCCCCTATCTATTTTGTCATTCTCTTTCCATCATTTTCAACCCTTCCTCAAGTTTCTCGTGGTTCTTAGGTTTCTCACCTTCGGTTGCAAGTATTTGTAGTACCTTTATACTCATAAGTATATAAATATATAGGAGGAAGATCATCAAGAATACTCACATTTAAAGAGTATTTTTGATGATCTTACTCCTATATATATTTTATATACTTGTGGGCCCACTTATCATTTTTTTGAATTTTCCTTTATTATTTTTCACTTTTCTTCATTTAATTTTTGCTTATTTATATATTTATATTTTTATATATATTGGGTTTTTATTTGCATTTTTGAATTGTCATATATAGGGGTTTGTTTGATCTATTAGATAGAGTTTTGTTTGTCCTCTTTTCTTTTTGATTTTTGTGGTTTCTCTTTTCCCCTTTTTTTTTGTACTTTTTTGATAGTTAAGTTCCCTTGTTTTTAGGTTGTTTTGTGCCTTGGTGGGTGTCGTCTTTGTTTCCTCTTTCTTTTTTATTTCTTTCTTGGGTCTTCTTTCTCATTTTAGTGTTCTTTTATTTCATTTCATTCTTTTGAGCATGGTGTTTGGTTATTTTTGTGTTCCTGGTTGGGTTTTTATTTTTTATTTTTACGTAATTTTTAATATTTACATACATACTTAACTTATTTTTCTTTTTCCTAGGGGCTCATGGTTATTGTTGTTTTGATATTTTTATGTCTTAACCCTTAGGTATTTTCAGTTTGGCATTGACTCATATATTTGTTGTTTTTAAATTGTTGTTTCTCCTTTTTCTAGGGTTATTTTATTTCTATTTTTGTTTTGTTTGAGTTAGTGAGAGACTTTTCTTTTTCTTTTTATTTTTTATCTAGTGCATTGACTTTTAGACTGGTTTCTTTGTTGTTTTGTGTCTATAGTCTTCCTCCTACCTCCCCTTGGTTAGCGTTCCTTCCTTTTCATCCCTCTTTGTCCTTTAAATAGATCGAGTCTGCTCTCCAATCTGTAACTCTCCTCATGCTGATGATGGATCATTGAGTATGATCCAAAATGTTGATTCAAAAATAGACACAGTTAAATCCAGAAGCACTCACATATTATCATACACTGTGGAAAACTCATGCCTACAATTTAAAACATTTTTTTAAAATAAATTTCTGTATTGAACCTTCCTTGGGGCCACCGTATGACCTGTTTTAACCTAAATTTTCTTTAAAATTTTCATTCTGTTAAATGCTAGTCATGCCTTCAGTCGGGTAAGTGCAAGAAGATGGGGGGCCAAAAAGGGGTCTTAAGTGGCCACTTTTTTTCTGAATCAGGAAATACTGGCCTTGGATGAGAAATTGAGCATAGTTACACTCAAAATTTAGAGATGCAACCAAAACAATGTTCGTAGTGCTCTGAGTCTACTTTCTAAACTACTATTTTGTTTTGAAAATGGCATAGATTAAGGGGTTCAAAAGAGGGAGCCACAGAAATTGGTGTTGTTTCTGTCAAAAAAACATAACATAGCATGTTTTGTGGCTCCCTCAAAAGGTCAACTTTTTTTTGGTATTTTTAAAATCGCTTCAGTGAGAAATTAGCTAATAGCATGTAGTTTATGCCCGATTTTTCTGATAATTTTTTGATGAATATTTAATTTTTTACTAATTTTTAAAGTGGACACATCCTAAAAAATAGAATTTTGGCCGTGCTACCCCTATAAATTTTGAAAACTAATTAAAAATTATTTTTTTTAAAAAAATATTTGTAGAATGGAGTCTAGTTTCTAAATATGTAATTTTTTTGAAATTTGAATGAATAGTTATTTTACAATGAAAAAAAGACCAAACAGTGGTTTTTGCATAAAAATAGACACACAAACAAAAGAAATTAAAGATGAAAGGCTTAACATTGTTAAAATGTGAAAAAAATCACATCGTCAAATAGCTAAGAGAAAGCCTAACATTACCCATGTGTTCGATTTGTTCAACCTTGAAACACGTACAAATCTGAGGGTTAGCACGAACGAAATTATGTGAAAATTTGAAGAATATAGAAAAACACGTCTGTGACTGTTCATAAGGCACTCCAAGCCTTTGGGTTGGAAATCCAAAGCAAATCCCAAGCCCAAGGCTTGGGATTCCCAAAGAAAGAAATAACGCGAGCGCGTTATAACGCGCTCGCGTTATGTTTCGCCTTGCATTTTTCTTTCCCTTAAGTCTGTCTTTTGCTATGTTTGACATAACGTGAGCGCGTTATAACGCGCTCGCGTTATGTCCCACTCAATTTTTTTTTGTGTTCAAGGCTATTAATCATGAGGGTTAAGGCATAAGGGATAGAGTTGGAAGGTTTACGGATAAGGGATTAGCATTTAAGGTATAGTATCGAGCCCGTTGAGGGTCTAGGAATAGTGATAGCGTTTAAGGTTTAGGAATGAGGGATGACAGATTACGGTTGAGGGTCGAGGGATCAAAGTTAAGGGTTGAAGGATTAGGGTTTGACATTAAGGGTTGAGGGTTGAGGTTCAAGGGTCAAGGGTTTAGGGATAGGGTTTAGGGTCGAGGGATTAGGGTTAAAGTAGAGTGTGGAGGGTGTAAGGATTAGGAATAGGGTTGGAGGGTTTAGGGATAAGGGATTAGGGTTTAAGGTATAGTATCAAGTCTGTTGAGAGTTTAGGAATAGGGATAGCATTTAGGGATTAGGGATGAGGGATTATAGTTGAGGGATGATGGATTAGGGTTAAGGGTTGAGGGATTAGGGTTTAGGGATAAGGTTTAGGGTTGAGGGTTGAGGGATTAGGGTTTAAGGTATAGTGTTGAGGGTTGAGGGTTGAGGGTTTAGGGTTGACGGATTAGCATTTAATGTTGAGGTTAGGGTTAGAGTGTCGAGGGTAGAGGGATTAGGGATAGGGTTTAGGGTTGAAGGTTTAAGGATTGAGGGTTGAGGCTTTAGGGATGAGGGTTTAAGGCTTGAGATATAGTGTCAAGTGTTGAGGGTGTAGGGATAGGGTTTAAGTTTTAAGGGTTAAGGGTTGAGGGATATGGATTAGGGTTTAAGGTATAGTGTTGAGGGTCGAGGGATCAGAGTTAAGGGTTGAGGGATTAGGGTTTGACGTTGAGGGTTGAGGGTTGAGGTTCGAGGGTCAAGGGTTTAGGGATAGGGTTGAGGGTCGAGGAATTAGGGTTAAAGTAGAGTGTGGAGGGTATAAGGATTAGGGATAGGGTTGGAGGGTTTAGGGATAAGGGATTAGGGTTTAAGGTATAGTATTGATTCTGTTGAGGGTGTAGGAATAGGGATAGCATTTAGGGTTTAGGGATGAAGGATTAGAGTTGGGGGATGACAGATTAGGGTTGAGGGTTGAGGGATTAGGGTTTAGGGATAAGGTTTAGGGTTGAGGGCTGAGGGATTAGGGTTCAAGGTATAGTGTTGAGGGTTTAGGGATAGGGTTTAGGGTTGACGGATTATGATTTGACGTTGAGGGTTGAGGGTTTAGGGTTTAGGGTTAGGGTTGAGAGATGAGGGATCAGAGTTAAGGGTTGAGGGAATAGGGTTTAATGTCAAGGGTTGAGGGTTGAGGTTCGAGGGTCAAGGGTTTAGGGATAGGGTTGAGGTTGAAGGGATTAGGGTTAAAGTAGAGTGTGGAGGGTGTAAGGATTAGGGATAGGGTTGGAGGGTTTAGGGATAAGGGATTAGAGTTTAAGGTATAGTATCGAGTTTGTTGAGGGTTTAGGAATAGGGATAGCATTTAGGGTTTAGGGATGAGGGATTAGAGTTGAGGGATGAGGGATTAGGGTTGAGGGTTGAGGGATTAGGGTTTAGGGATAAGGTTTAGGGTTGAGGGATTAGGGTTTAAGGTATAGTGTTGAGGGTTGATGGTTTAGGGATAGGGTTTAGGTTTGAGGGATTAGGGTTTAGGGTTGATGAATTAGGGTTTAATGTTGAGAGTTGAGGGTTGAGGGTTGAGGTTGAGGGATAGGGTTAATGGTCAAGGGATTAGGGTTAAATAAGAGTGTCGATGGTAGAGGGATTAGGGTTTAAGGTATAGTATCGAGCCTGTTGAGGGTCTAGGAATAGGGATAGCATTTAGGGTTTAGGAATGAGGGATTAGAGTTGAGGGATGACGGATGACAGATTAGGGTTGAGGGTTGAGGGTTTAGGGACAAGGTTTAGGGTTAGGGTTGAGGGATTAGGGTTTAAGGTATAGTGTTGAGGGTTTAGGGATAGGGTTTAGGGTTGAGGGATTAGGATTTGATGTTGAGGGTTGAGGGTTTAGGGTTTAGGGTTAGGGTTGAGAGATGAGGGATCGGAGTTAAGGGTTGAGGGAATAGGGTTTGATGTCGAGGGTTGAGGGTTGAGGTTCGAGGGTCAAAGGTTTAGGGATAGGGTTGAGGTTGAAGGGATTAGGGTTAAAGTAGAGTGTGGAGGGTGTAAGGATTAGGGATAGGGTTGGAGGGTTTAGGGATAAGGGATTAGAGTTTAAGGTATAGTATCGAGTCTGTTGAGGGTTTAGGAATAGGGATAGCATTTAGGGTTTAGGGATGAGGGATTAGAGTTGAGGGATGAGGGATTAGGGTTGAGGGTTGAGGGATTAGGGTTTAGGGATAAGGTTTAGGGTTGAGGGTTGAGGGATTAGGGTTTAAGGTATAGTGTTGAGGGTTGATGGTTTAGGGATAGGGTTTAGGTTTGAGGGATTAGGGTTTAGGGTTGATGAATTAGGGTTTAATGTTGAGAGTTGAGGGTTGAGGGTTGAGGTTGAGGGATAGGGTTAATGGTCAAGGGATTAGGGTTAAATAAGAGTGTCGATGGTAGAGGGATTAGGGTTTAAGGTATAGTATCGAGCCTGTTGAGGGTCTAGGAATAGGGATAGCGTTTAGGGTTTAGGAATGAGGGATTAGAGTTGAGGGATGACGGATGACAGATTAGGGTTGAGGGTTGAGGGATTAGGGTTTAGGGACAAGGTTTAGGGTTAGGGTTTAGGGATAGGGTTTAGGGTTGAGGGATTAGAGTGAAGGGTTGAGGGATTAGAATTTGGCGTTGAGGGTTTAGGGTTTAGGATCAGGGTTGAAGGTTGAGGGATCAGAGTTAAGGGTTGAAGGATTAGGGTTTGATGTTGAGGGTTGAGGTTCGAGGGTCAAGGGTTTAGGGATAGGGTTGAGGGTCGAGGAATTAGAATTACAGTAGAGTGTGGAGGGTGTAAGGATTAGGGATAGGGTTGGAGGGTTTAGGGATAAGGGATTAGAGTTTAAGGTATAGTATCGAGTCTGTTGAGGGTTTAGGAATAGGGATAGCATTTAGGGTTTAGGGATGAGGGATTAGAGTTGAGGGATGAGGGATTAGGGTTGAGGGTTGAGGTATTAGGGTTTAGTGATAAGGTTTAGGGTTGAGGGTTGAGGGATTAGGGTTTAAGGTATAGTGTTGAGGGTTGATGGTTTAGGGATAGGGTTTAGGTTTGAGGGATTAGGGTTTAGGGTTGATGAATTAGGGTTTAATGTTGAGAGTTGAGGGTTGAGGGTTGAGGTTGAGGGATAGGGTTAATGGTCAAGGGATTAGGGTTAAATAAGAGTGTCGATGGTAGAGGGATTAGGGTTTAAGGTATAGTATCGAGCCTGTTGAGGGTCTAGGAATAGGGATAGCATTTAGGGTTTAGGAATGAGGGATTAGAGTTGAGGGATGAGGGATGACAGATTAGGGTTGAGGGTTGAGGGATAGGGTTTAGGGACAAGGTTTAGGGTTAGGGTTGAGGATTAGGGTTTAAGGTATAGTGTTGAGGGTTTAGGGATAGGGTTTAGGGTTGAGGGATTAGGATTTGACGTTGAGGGTTGAGGGTTTAGGGTTTAGGGTTAGGGTTGAGAGATGAGGTATCAAAGTTAAGGGTTGAGGGAATAGGGTTTGATGTCGAGGGTTGAGGGTTGAGGTTCGAGGGGCAAGGGTTTAGGGATAGGGTTGAGGTTGAAGGGATTAGGGTTAAAGTAGAGTGTGGAGGGTGTAAGGATTAGGATAGGGTTGGAGGGTTTAGGGATAAGGGATTAGAGTTTAAGGTATAGTATCGAGTCTATTGAGGGTTTAGGAATAGGGATAGCATTTAGGGTTTAGGGATGAGGGATTAGAGTTGAGGGATGAGGGATTAGGGTTGAGGGTTGAGGGATTAGGGTTTATGGATAAGGTTTAGGGTGAGGGTTGAGGGATTAGGGTTTAAGGTATAGTGTTGAGGGTGATGGTTAGGGATAGGGTTTAGGTTTGAGGGATTAGGGTTTAGGGTTGATGAATTAGGGTTTAATGTTGAGAGTTGAGGGTTGAGGTTGAGGTTGAGGGATAGGGTTAATGGTCAAGGGATTAGGGTTAAATAAGAGTGTCGATGGTAGAGGGATTAGGGTTTAAGGTATAGTATCGAGCCTGTTGAGGGTCTAGGAATAGGGATAGCGTTTAGGGTTTAGGAATGAGGGATTAGAGTTGAGGGATGACGGATGATAGATTAGGGTTGAGGGTTGAGGGATTAGGGTTTAGGGACAAGGTTTAGGGTTAGGGTTGAGGGATTAGGGTTTAAGGTATAGTGTTGAGGGTTTAGGGATAGGGTTTAGGGTTGAGGGATTAGGATTTGACGTTGAGGGTTGAGGGTTTAGGGTTAGGGTTAGGGTTGAGAGATGAGGGATCAGAGTTAAGGGTTGAGGGAATAGGGTTTGATGTCGAGGGTTGAGGGTTGAGGTTCGAGGGTCAAGGGTTTAGGGATAGGGTTGAGGTTGAAGGGATTAGGGTTAAAGTAGAGTGTGGAGGGTGTAAGGATTAGGGATAGGGTTGGAGGGTTTAGGGATAAGGATTAGAGTTTAAGGTATAGTATCGAGTCTGTTGAGGGTTTAGGAATAGGTATAGCATTTAGGGTTTAGGGATGAGGGATTAGAGTTGAGGGATGAGGGATTAGGGTTGAGGGTTGAGGGATTAGGGTTTAGGGATAAGGTTTAGGGTTGAGGTTGATGATTAGGGTTTAAGGTATAGTGTTGAGGTTGATGGTTTAGGGATAGGGTTTAGGTTGATGGATTAGGGTTTAGGGTTGATGAATTAGGGTTTAATGTTGAGAGTTGAGGGTTGAGGGTTGAGGTTGAGGGATAGGGTTAATGGTCAAGGGATTAGGGTTAAATAAGAGTGTCGATGGTAGAGGGATTAGGGTTTAAGGTATAGTATCGAGCCTGTTGAGGGTCTAGGAATAGGGATAGTGTTTAGGGTTTAGGAATGAGGGATTAGAGTTGAGGGATGACGGATGACAGATTAGGGTTGAGGGTTGAGGGATTAGGGTTTAGGGACAAGGTTTAGGGTTAGGGTTTAGGGATAGGGTTTAGGGTTGAGGGATTAGAGTGAAGGGTTGAGGATTAGAATTTGGTGTTGAGGGTTTAGGGTTTAGGATCAGGTTGAAGGTTGAGGGATCAGAGTTAAGGGTTGAAGGATTAGGGTTTGATGTTGAGGGTTGAGGGTTGAGGTTCGAGGGTCAAGGGTTTAGGGATAGGGTTGAGGTCGAGGAATTAGGATTACAGTAGAGTGTGGAAGGTATAAGGATTAGGGATAGGGTTGGAGGGTTTAGGGATAAGGGATTAGAGTTTAAGGTATAGTATCAAGTCTGTTGAGGGTTTAGGAATAGGGATAGCATTTAGGGTTTAGGGATGAGGGATTAGAGTTGAGGGATGAGGGATTAGGGTTGAGGGTTGAGGTATTAGGGTTTAGGGATAAGGTTTAGGGTTGAGGGTTGAGGGATTAGGGTTTAAGGTATAGTGTTGAGGGTTGATTGTTTAGGGATAGGGTTTAGGTTTGAGGGATTAGGGTTTAGGGTTGATGAATTAGGGTTTAATGTTGAGAGTTGAGGGTTGAGGGTTGAGGTTGAGGATAGGGTTAATGGGTCAAGGGATTAGGGTTAAATAAGAGTGTCGATGGTAGAGGGATTAGGGTTAAGGTATAGTATCGAGCTGTTGAGGTTCTAGGAATATGGATAGCATTTAGGGTTTAGGAATGAGGGATTAAAGTTGAGGGATGACGGATGACAGATTAGGGTTGAGGATTAGGGTTGATGTGGAGGGTTGAGGGTTTAGGGTTAGGGTTGAGAGATGATGGATCAGAGTTAAGGGTTGAGGGATTAGGGTTTGACATCGAAGGCTGAGGTTCGAGGATCAAGGGTTTAGGGATAGGGTTGAGGTTGAAGGGATTAGGGTTTAAGGTATAGTGTTGAGGGTTGTAAGGATTAGGATAGGTTGGAGGGTTGACGGATTAGGATTTGACGTTGAGGATTAGGATTTGACGTTGAGGGTTGAAGGATTAGGATGTGACATTGAGGGTTGAGGGTTTAGGGATAGGGTTGAGGGATTAGGATTTGACATTGAGGGTTGAGGGTCAAGGGATTAGAGTTGAGGGTTTAGGGATTAGGGATCTATAGCAGGACAAAACGTGAGCGCGTTATAGCGCGAGCGCGTTATAATGCGCTCACGTTTTGTATTTCTACTGAAATGGTAAAAAAATGGTTACCCCCGTGATCCAGGCCCACATGCTCTATTTTCTTACTGATTCTGTGTGTGCTCCGACAAAAAAGAAGTGCTTTCATGCTATTGGGAAGTTCACATGCACATTTGACACATTGTACCACCTTTGCATGATCTTTCCACCACCTTTTCTACTTTGCCAACTTGAGAAGGAGGAAATAACATAGTTTTCAAACCAAGTTTGATATATATCTATTCAAGTTTCAATTTTTGTAGTATTGCAATGTTAATTGTGATTCAATTTTAAGAATTTAACATTGAAAAGGAAGCAAGTGGTGAAAAACTCAAATTGTTGAGGAGTTTGATGTAAGAAGATAAAAACACTACATAATTGGGTACTCTCTCCATTCAAATCTTTGTTTTTTAGGTATGTCAAGTCTTTACATGCATGTTCTTTACATTTTCCTTATTTCGGATTGAATTACTTTATCATGCTTTATCATACATGTTTAAAACAGACACATTCCCAATCGAGAAAGCAACCTACAATCTCACATGATGCCATGTATATTTTCTACACTTGGGCTCTTTAATAATTATGTGTAATAAACAAACCCTAGTTCATACCATGATGTCAAACTATACAAGAAACAGTAGGCATGGTCCTGTTTTTCATCCAAACATGTCGAAACAGTCTGAGCTACATTGTACCAACGATATCCCTGAAGAGTCCAAAGTGCAAAAAGGCTGCAATCTTTGACGAGATGTTACTCAAAAACTATGTCACTTAGAAACATTCCGTCTAAGGCAACGCTATCATGTAGAGTGCCTCTACAATAACCTCTCTCAATTTTTTATATCTCTGAGGCATTTACCCGTGGTGAAAGGTTTTCTACTGCCCCAAAAATCGTCAGAAGGAGGCAGTGTAAAGTTGCAAAGGGATGTAACTTTTGTCCTGCTCCTGATGCGACCAAACTAACTATTCCAACGCGTCCAAATGGGAATATTTATGCTAGGCATGGTCCTATTTCTCACCCAAACATGTTGAAACAGTCGGAGCTACATTGTACCGACGATATCCCTGAAGAGTCCAAAGTGTAAAAAGGCAGCAATCTTTGACGAGATGTTACTCAGAAATCGTGTCACTTAGAAACATTTCGTCTAAGGCAACGTGATCACGTAGAGTGCCTCTACAATAACCTCTCTCAGTTTTTTATAGCTCTTAGGCATTTGCCCGTGGTGAAAGGTTTTCTGTTGCCCCAAAAATCGTCAAAAGGAGGTAGTGTAAAGTTGCAAAGGGGTGTAACTTTCGTCCTGCTCCTGATGCGACCAAACTGACTGTTCCAACGCATCTGAATGGGTACATTTATGCTAGGCATGGTCCTATTTCTCACCCAAACATGTCAAAACAGTCAGAGCTACATTGTACCGATGATATCCCTGAAGAGTCCAAAGTGCAAAAAGGCAGCAATCTTTGACGAGATGTTACTCAAAAATTGTGTCACTTAGAAATATTTCATCTGAGGCAACATGATCATGTAGAGTGCCTCTACAATAACCTCTCTCAGTTTTTTATAGCTCTTAGGCATTTGCCCGTGGTGAAAGGTTTTCTGTTGCCCCAAAAATCGTCAGAAGGAGGTAGTGTAAAGTTGCAAAGGGCTGTAACTTTCGTCCTGCTCCTGATGCGACCAAAATGACTATTCCAACGCATCTGAATGGGTACATTTATGCTAGGCATGGTCCTATTTCTCACCCAAACATGTCGAAACAGTCGAAGCTACATTGTACCGACGATATCCCTGAAGAGTCTAAAGTGCAAAAAGGTAGCAATCTTTGACGAGATGTTACTCAAAAATCGTGTCACTTAGAAACATTTCATCTAAGGCAACGGGATCACGTAGAGTGACTCTATAATAACCTCTCTCAGTTTTTTATAGCTCTGAGGCATTTGCCCGTGGTGAAAAGTTTTCTGTTGCCCCAAAAATCGTCAGAAGGAGGTAGTGTAAAGTTGCAAAGGGGTGTAACTTTCATCCTGCTCTTGATGTGACCAAACTGACTGTTCCAACGCGTCCGAATGGGTACATTTATGCTAGGCATGGTCCTATTTTTCACCCAAACATGTCGAAACAGTTGGAGCTACATTGTACCGACGATATCCCTGAAGAGTCCAAAGTGCAAAAAGGCAGCAATCTTTGACGAGATGTTACTCGAAAATCATGTCACTTAGAAACATTCCGTCTAAGGCAACGGGATCATGTAGAGTGCCTCTACAATAACCTCTCTCAGTTTTTTATAGCTCTTAGGCATTTGCCCGTGGTGAAAGGTCTGTTGCCCCAAAAATCGTCAAAAGGAGGCAGTGTAAAGTTGCAAAGGGGTGTAACTTTCGTCCTGCTCCTGATGCAACCAAACTGACTGTTCCAACGCGTCCGAATGGGTACATTTATGCTAGGCATGGTCCTATTTCTCACCCAAACATGTCGAAACAGTCAGAGCTACATTGTACCGACGATATCCCTGAAGAGTCCAAAGTGCAAAAAGGTAGCAATCTTTGACGAGATGTTACTCAAAAATTGTGTCACTTAGAAACATTCTGTCTGAGGCAACGGGATCATGTAGAGTGCCTCTACAATAACCTCTCTCAGTTTTTTATAGCTCTGAGGCATTTGCCCGTGGTGTCAGGTTTTCTGTTGCCCCAAAAATCGTCAGAAGGAGGCAGTGTAAAGTTGCAAAGGGGTGTAACTTTTGTCTTGCTCTTGATGCGACCAAACTGACTGTTCCAACGCGTCCGAATGGGTACATTTATGCTAGGCATGGTCCTATTTTTCACCCAAACATGTCGAAACAGTCGGAGCTACATTGTACCGACGATATCCCTGAAGAGTCCAAAGTGCAAAAAGGAAGCAATCTTTGACGAGATGTTACTTGAAAACCGTGTCACTTAAAAACATTCCGTCTGAGGCAACGGGATCACGTAGAGTGCATCTACAATAACCTCTCTCAATTTTTTATAGCTCTGAGGCATTTGCCCGTGGTGAAAGGTTTTCTGCTGCCCCAAAAATCATCAGAAGGAGGCAGTGTATTAAGTCAGGATGAAAGCCTATTCACTCTAGGCGCCTGTTTTTGACCAAATCACATATGCGCCTTGAACAACTTTGTCTTCAAGGCGCTTTTCTCTAATCTCTGTAACTCTCCAAATCCACTAAGGCGCAAATTTTACCTCTTGGGCTCAAGATATAGGTTCTTCATCCAAGGCGCCAGAATGGTCCAAAGGCGCATTTCACCTCTAACCTCACCTCTGACCTTACTTGGAGGCGCTAAACCTTTTGACATTTCAAGTAACTTCAAGAGAACTATTTTTCCTTAAGGTGGTTCACTCCTTGCAATTGGATGTATGGTACTTGTAACTCATTTGATTAACTTTGTAATGTTTCTTCTTCTTGCAGAGTAGATAAGGATGATATAAGCTTACTTCATGAATCGGAGTAGAAATCTCTCTTGGACTTGCTAGGTGAAAGGACTTGAACTTGAAGGACTTGAAGTTGATGAAGTGATCCTTCATGATGGCCTTTGACATTACCTTCTCGGAGTGTAGATGATAACACCTTCCTTGGATAAAGTGGATAACCTCTGACCTAAACTTTGAAGCTTGATGAATCTTGAAGATTGGGTTTCTTCCTACTCCCCTTCTGGGCTCCACTCCATCAAAGGCGTATTTAGTTGTCCAAGGCACCAACATTCACTCAGGGGCGCCCAAAGAGAAAGTTTACAACTCTAAGGCGCTAAACTCTTATGCAAAAATGGTCATCATCAAAGGCGTAAAAATGGGTCTCTGGGCGCCAATCTCTACAAGACATTCCATCTCATTGCTCTCCTCCATTACAAGCGCTCACTTACCTCAATCTTGGGTGCATACCAACATCCCAACATCCAAATCACCTAGGCGCTCAAAACCTTCAAGACTCAAGGCGCATTTTATGATCAAACAAGGTATCTCCTGAACAAGGCGCTCATAGTCTCATCAGGGCGTTAATCATCATCATGAGCGCTCATATTGTTCTAGGCGCACAGTTATCTCTAGAATGCTCAAGGCGCACATACCCTTCTCTAGGCTAGTTTACACTTATTCAAGGCGCTCATTCCAAACTTACATGAACTCCTCATTACAAGACGCACAAACTAGATGATCCTAGGGCATAAGGGCGCTCATAGGAGTTGTTATGTGTCATTTTGGCCAAGGTTTTTCGGAGCAGTGAAGACATTAGGAAGGGGATGATCGTTTGGATAGTTTTGAATGCTTTATTTCTCCTTGTTTAAACTAGGTGCTCACTGAGGATTGGAGTAGCCTTTGCACCCTCACATCACGTTAATCAGTGTTTCAGAGGCAATCATAGTATAGGAAGATTTGCGCCTTGAAGAAGAGAGTTATCTAGTGAGCGCTTAGGAGATCTGGTGCCTAGGGGAAAGGTCTAGGTAGAGCGCCTTCAGACTTTGACAGTGAAGTGCCTTAAGGAGTTGGATGATGTTTTTGCCTAGAGTGGAGATGATGTTTTTAGCGCCTTAAGGATGATGATGGAGTGCCTTGGAGTCAGGTTAGTCTGGAGCACCTTAAGAAGGTAAAGCACTTCAAATGTAAACACAAGTGTTTTGAGCACCCTAATGAGAAGTTGTCTTGGCACCATAAGTTGTTCAAACGAAGATATGTGCCTTGGATAGTTGCAAAGACCTAATTTAGCACCCAAGGTTGGAAGACTCTTTGTGAGCGCCTAGTGTTTGAAAGCTCTTTGTGTTTGGTGCATTAAAATGAATTTGGCACCTAAGTAGTATTGAAACACTCAACTGAGCGCCTAAAGCCCATGAGAGAAGTGATATGCGCCTTGATAGGAATATCATGGAAGATGAGTTTACTGAATGGCGCCTTGAATGACTTGGTTGATTAAGTGTTTTAGCGCCTAGATATGGGATGAATCATTGAGCACCTTTGGTTGAGATGATGTCAGCACCTTTGAGATTATAACACCTTGGAGTCAAGTTTGAAGGAGCACGTTGAGAAGGTAAAACACTTCAAATGTTTTCAAGGAATTGGAGAAGTCACTTAGTGCCTAGAAGGAATTCCAGAGCAAGAGGGTTGGAGCGCCTTGAGCTTCAAGTCAGATATGCGCCTAGACCTCTACCCTTTAGCAAGTTGAAGCCCTCTGAGCCTTGACAAAGTGAGAATGCCTTATAGTGAATATGCGCCTTGGGCAAGGTTGAATACAAAGTTGAGGAGTATATCATAATGAGTAAGTGCACTGTAGGGTTAGATGATAAAGACTAGTGCCTTGAGTGTCTTGGTCAAAATTTTGACGTGAGAAGTCTTGCAAGATCAAACCCTGGAGTGCGCCTTAGAGAGAACCTATTGATCCTTTGCTTTGACAAGATTTGGGCGCCAGAATGATCCTTAATAAATGGAATGTATCTACACCAATTTTGCGCCTTTAGGGAAGTGATGGTGGCCAGAATGATCCTTAATCTCATGTTTGTGCGCCTAGGTCTAGAAGCAAGATTTGAGCACCTTAGGATAGGGTTTTTTGCACCTTGTCTTGGAGAGTGAATTTGCGCCTTGGATGATGTTGAAGCGCCTTGGGATGAAATGCGCCCAAACTTACAGAGGGCCTTCAGTGAGGGAGTTGAAGAGAGTGCTTAGAGGAAG
The DNA here is from genome assembly GCA_027924645.1 of Cunninghamia lanceolata. Lineage (NCBI taxonomy): Eukaryota > Viridiplantae > Streptophyta > Pinopsida > Cupressales > Cupressaceae > Cunninghamia > Cunninghamia lanceolata. The sequence continues at coordinate 2,500,218 of BSBN01000197.1, forward strand.
GATAGCCTTAAGATCAAACTAAGTACTTAGAAACCTAAGATTAGCGCCTTATTTGAAGTTATACACCTATTCTGGCGCCAGAGAGTGAGTTTGAGTGTGAAGAAGTGAATGTCTGTGCCTTGAAGGGGATACAAAGGGAAGATGATGCACCTTGATGGGTTGATGATGGAAATTTGCGTTTTGGAGCTAAATGTGCACCTTGAATCTAAATGATATTTGAGTGCTTAGAGGTAAATAGGGGCACCTTTGAGAATTCTTTGTGCTTTAAGGAATGGATTGTGGCGCTTTGGACTAAGGTAAGTCCTGAGCACTTCCAATGATTTTAAGGAGTGCCTTGAAGGAGATAGTACCTAGAGAAGAAAAGATGTCAAGTTTTAACACCTTGGAAGAAATTCCAGATAGTGGCGCCTTCACAGGGTTTTCCAAGTTGGCGCCTTGGTTTGGGATGATCATGCTAAGAAAGAAAATATGCCTTCAACAAGGTCACATCAAGTCCAACATGTCAATACTCTTCATCACTAACGTCATGTTGAAATTTCAAGGCATCTATCCATTCAAGTTCTCTGAGGAATATCTTGCAAGTAACTTCAAGTTCTCTGAGGAATATCAAATGAAGAATGAGTTAGCCTATTCCTCATTCCCGGAGGCTAATTCGAAATAATGAGGGAATGAATTGGTTTTTGACTAACTTAACTTTTGTTTTTTGCAGGAACAAAGTCAGAAACTTGAAATTAGTTAAGTCTGGATGCTAAACTTGACTAAGGTAGGACTCCTAGAGTCAGGGCGCACTTTCTTGCTTGCTCAATGTCAAATGTGCACCTAACCAAGAATCATGGAGCTTTGAAGTACTTTAATCACATCAACTAGGGCGCCTAAGTGCATAGAGGTACAATGAATCTTCCAGAGAACATGGATAGACAACTAAGTCTCCAACTTGAGTCTTCTAAGTGAATTGGATGATGAAGAGAGTCTAGTCATTTTGGGCGCTAGTATCAGGATGAATCATCCAAAATGGGTGCCTAGAACTAGAAAGTGCCAATGCATGAGTTCAAGGATCCTCCATTGGAGCGCCTAGCCCAGATGGCTATAGATTGAAAGTTTTAAAGCTAAGTGATGTCTCTTAGGTGAATTCCTAGCCCAGGTGCATGTGTTGGGAAAAACTCTTTGGCTCTGGTGCCTAGAATTGGGAGCTTTGTAAGATGCACCAATTGATGAAACATTTCCATTTTGCGCCTAGAATAGAACTCTCTCACATAGTTGAAATTGACTTGATAGAAGGAGATAAGTCTTAAGGACTAGTTTGGCGCCTCACTTGCCTATCTCACCTTTGAAATGCGCTTTGGTTGATGATCATCATTGATGGCGCCTAGTGAAATGTAAAGCTATTTGCATCTCCAGAGGATCAAAATTGGATTAGGAGATCATCCTTGCAGTTGAGATTGACAGAGAAGTGTTAAAGGAATCACTTCAAATGGGTGCCTAAGCTAGTTGAGGCGCATATCAATTCCACTGTAACTCCAGACTGACGCTTAGGATCCAGTCATCTCCTAAGGCGTAGTTCCATTCACCCATGACCTCGCTTGGCGTCTAAAACTTGGAAACTCCTTTGGAAAGCTCCTGTTGCGCCTAGAAGATGAGTTTGGGATATCAACTTGCAAAAGGCTTAGAAACTCTTCAAAGATGTTAGGCACAATCCCTTGGCACTGGAGCTCAGTTTTGGCACCTTCAAGGAATAGCACATGAAGGAACTTGGGAGGTCAGGTGCTTGTAAAAGGGAACACCTTGGAACATCTTCCAGGGGTTGAAGTAGTAAGAAAACATCAAGTGAGTCTAGGCGCACTCCCTTGTGTGAACAGTTTAGCTCTGGCACCTAGCCACAGAGTGAGCCAGAAGAAGTAGTTTGGACATTAGAAGATAGGCGCTCATTCTACAATGAAGCATTCCACCTTCCTAATAAACAAAGACTTGCAAGAATTGACAAAGGAAGCTAAGGCACACCTTCTACTTGTTTCCACCTCCAGAATGCGCCTAACCTTGAAAGGGGGTTCAAAGATGTTTGTTAGACCTTTTCACTCAAGGCGCTCACCTTAGGCGCACTTTCTAAGTCCTTGTCACCTCAAGGAAACACCTAGTTTGGAAGGTGCTTGCCCTGTTCTCCACTCCTTTCAATTGGTGCCTAGAACACAGAATGCATGAAAGGAGCGCCTAGACTCCAGAGGGCTCATTTGGGCGCCTAACATTTAAAACACTTTCATAATGATGATGTTTTGGCGCCTACTCTTGGAAACAATCTAGAGCATCCATAAACTCTAATTGGCGCCTAATGTTGACAAGGCGCAACTTCAGGAGGAGGTCACCTCAACTTGGCGCCCAAGTCAGAAAAACCTGTAAATCCTTCAAATATGCGCCTACCTTGTGAGGTGATGAGTTGAACATTCCAAATCTTCAAATGTTGCTCAAGAAAGGAAGACACTGTAACATCAAGGCTTCAAGGCCTGTCCTTGTATTTCCATTGAATGAGTTGTACTTCATGCTATTGAAAGCATTTTCCATGTAATAAGACATTGCAAGTTGATTGAATCAAGTAACAAGACAAGTACCCAACTCTAATGTTGTTTCATTCAAATAGTTATCTTGATGTATATCTTTATGTTATTGAAGTAGTTGATGAATTGTTAGCAAGTAAAAGTGTTTAAGTAAGGAAAATTTTTTGTAGAACTAGTTGGGTATCTTACACTTACACCATGCCTATCCATCAAACATTACAATGCAATCAAAATCCTAACAACATGCCCATGATCCAAGATCAAGTGCAATCATGCAAAGATATTATCAATCACAAGCCTATTAAGAATGAACTAGAGTCTTCTAGTACCATACTTTTCCATCAAACACCATCATGTAATCCATGGCCTATCAAGCCTATCAAAGAAAATGCAAACATCCTATGTAATACAATCAGACTTTAAATATTTGAAGTAGCCATCTACAAATATCCATTCAAAAGTGGATTTATAATGCAAGTATGGACACCATCAATAAAAAAGATTTGTATTAACCAAATATCCATATATGCATACATCAATATCTGTCGATATAACTATAACATATATACAAAATAGCCATATAGGCTTACAAGAATGCCATATAGGCATATAATGTCAACTATGTACAATACAAAATATATGTCCACAAATGCCATATAGGCATACAATAGAGGAACACAATAAAAAGTCATTCCCCTCTAGCTGGTGAAGAGAATAAATCACGAGCAGCCTTTGATCTTCTAGGGGATGGAGACATGCATGTGGGTGGTCTACTACGAACCCGAGGGCTACTCCTCCTATTTAGTTCTTCCTGCACCTTTACCTGTTACAAAAAAAAGTATAGATATTAATATATACAAATTACATGTTATAAAAAAATAAAACATTTAACAAAATAATCACTTACCGCTAACTTATAATCTGTCTCCTCGCTTGCCTCAGTAGCAGGAATAGGCCCTGGTGATGTCATGTCCTATAGAAACCATCCAGATAGAAATTAAACTTCAAATCAATAATCTTTTGATTTTTCAAAAATAGACAACTATAACAATGAATGTAAATTGAAATTTACTAATCTGCCTCATACCCCTGTCAATGCCATAGAGCTATGAATCGCAGAGGCCACACCCTGCTCCATTGCCCTATGAACATGGGGAGGTGTATCCGCAGCCTGCATCATCTGGAAATAAAACAACATTATTCAATTACGAAAACTATAATAGTGATGCAAATCATGGCTCCTAACATACACACACGCTCATCTAAACATGGAAGTACACACAATAAAACACACAAATCACATACAAAAATTTAGTAAGTACAATTCATTCATTAAACTATTTATTTTATTACCTCCGTAAAGCTTTGAAGTCCACCACCGCTGGCAGGTGTTGCCATGAAATCTACAGTGTTAACCTATTCAACATCCAAAATCAGAAATTAGAATACCATTCATATAACGATGCTATTCACATGTAATATTTATAATTGTTTACTAGTTACATACCTCGACAGTAGATGATCTAGTGAAAAATGTAGGTGGAGAACCACTGAAAATTGCATCGATGCTATGACCCTGAAATTTCATTAAAATCATCAATTTAAATTAGTTAATCTTGTATTTCAAAAATAAAATTTAATAAATTAAATTCAATAAACTTGCTAATTATTACCTGAGTATCAAGGCTGAAAGTCTCACTCAGGAGGGTATCTGTCATCACCATCTGCTCAGCTGCAAATGTAGCCTGTGCACCTGCGTCCTGACTGTCCATGGGGTCATAACCACAGGCTGACCCGCAAGCCTGGCAAGTATGCGGTGGGACCCTACTCCTTGTACTATCTCCCAACCCACTCTGTGTTGCAGGATCGGCATGCTCTATGATGCTCTGGGTCAAGGCACTAATCGACCTCAGTGTATCGACCTCAACACTCTCCTTCACAATGGAAGGGATAGAAACATGCTCGTGGGCTGGTTTGTTGATTACTCGTCTCACTACCCACTGTGGGTCAAGACGTGCCCCTGGTCTATCCTGTACTGAGCCCCCACCTCTACCCTGGAAGTCCTGCATATCAAAATAGTTTGGCACTTTATTGAGGACAAACTCGGAGTAGAGTTTCCTCAAAAAGTATTGTGGGACCTCATTGTTATTGCATGGAAGATGGTCAAAAACCATCCACCACCTCTGCCTGAAATTGTCCCTTATCGCTTGGTTGTTGCACCAATGGATAGGGAACCTCTTACATGTAATGGGTGGAGGTTGATTTGTTTGTGGGTTTGTGAAAATTGAACACAAGTCTACTTTTGTAATTTGTAATTTTTTGACATCTTGGTATGACAATTTATTTGCATAGTAATCTCTAAACTCTCTCTTTTTATCGGTCCAACTAGTTATTTGCTTGCTAATTGAATTTACATTTGATAACATAGACTCAAGAGATTCGGCAAGCGTGGACCTATGCAAGGTTGAAGTGGAAGGATCTTTCAACCTTGCAATTATATCTTCAATTTGTTTTTTGTTGTTTTCAATTTCCCCCATTATATTATCTTGTGTTCCAGGGGCATGTCGAGGAATGAATGGAGGAGGTTGTTGTTCTGTAGGTATTTCTTCCTCAAGATTTTGTGGATTTTGAGGAGGAGGAGGAGGTGCATTAATATTTCCTACAATTAATAAAATATACATCAAAAATCAACAAAAACCTACCTATTTAGGAAGAAATTCAAACAAAAAAATAAAGATAACTCACCCCTTTGGCATGCTCGACGTCGCGGCAACATTTTGGTGATGAATCGACAAGTTTTTCGTGTTGAATGGCATTTTGTAGAACGCGAGCGCGTTTTTGAAGGGTTTTATGCTGCGGGCGGAGGAAAAACTCATTGAAATGAAATGACAGCGGGTTTTTTTTTATAAATAGCACTTTATAACGCGAGCGCGTTATAATGCGCTCGCGTTTTGCCTTAAATTTTTTTGAAAATTTTTTGGCCACTTTTTGGCCCCCCATCTTTTTGCACTTACCCAGCCACCGTACGGCCTCCTCCTCCTGTGCTCTCTTTGTAATTTTTTTTGATAATTGTTATTCTATTCTTAATCTTTGCCTAGTCTTAGTAAGCTAAGTGTTTTCCGTCATAAAGAAATTATTTTGTTAAAATCCAACTCTTGTCTGAGTCATCTCAGCTTGAAACCTCTTAGCTAGATGATTTTCCTTGATCTATGATTGTCTGAGAATGTCTCCTTTTGGGTTTTTAACAAATCTTCTTTCAACAAAATCCATGAATTTAGTTAATGGATTCTTTCTCTTCTACTCTCTGTAAAATTTTCTCTTCATATCTTCTCTCTATACTAAATTCTTCATTTTACATAATAGATCAGCTTGCAAATAATTTATTCCCTCTATATTTGTTTTGCCATCTCTCTCTCTCTCTCTCAGCTTCCATTTGCTATCTCCCTCACCATTCTCTGTGTAAACCTCTAAAGATTATCATTTGCATATCTCTGATTTCTTTAAGCTCCCCAAATAAAAAAAACTATGAATTGTGCTCTTTCTGAAATGATAAATTTAATTGAGTTCTTGAATAGGGAGTTATTTAGAATGTATGCAAAGACAAATTTAACAATTAGAAAACTTCTATTTTTGAACTCTTAAACAACTCCTTGATATTGCTTAGTGATTTTTGTTCTGAATTAATAAAATTGTTAATTTGATTATAAATTGCATCAAACACATCAAATGGCTATAGTGATTAATATATCATTAGAATATTTCATAAGGTAGTAGGATAGAATCACATTAATTTTAGAATTAAATTTATTAAATTAATGTTGCTTTTGTAGATGCAAGTAGATTAAATAATTAAGTTAGTATTCATTCTATTACATATAATTTTGTTAAAAACTATCTTGTGATACATTAGTTTTAGTAATTAAATAATGAGTTATAGTTATTTGAATTATTATACTAGATTCATAGGGTAATGATAGTGTGATAATTAAGTATTGATTATACTCTTATAACCTGGTTAAAAATAAATTTGTTAGTTATGCTATCCCGTGTTACGTGAATAGTATATGTTATTTTACTTCATTTTAAACAGAGTAAAAAAAACCTTGTAATGATTGTCAGTTTATATCATCCATTGATGTTATGTTTAGATTTTAAATATGGTGTGGTCAAATAATTGTTCTATGTTGGGAGATGGATTTATGTAAGTGGCCTTGTGTGCAATTACCAACTCCAGAGGTTAGGCTTTTGGGTCTTCAATCTTTTTTTTTGTCATTCTATTCAAATGTTTCATTGATTTGAGTTGTTTTAATGGGCAAGGGAAAGTTTTATTGTTGAGGTGGAAATTGGAATGTATTGGATTGTAAAAGGCAGATGTTTTAGAGTTCCTTGCCCATGTATGTATTGGGTTTGGATATTGATTAGGAGTGCTAGTTGTATGTAGGAGAGTGGCTTCCATGGTGGGGTCAGTGCCCAAAGTGGCTGCTTGGAAAACCCCATGGAAGTTGTAATCAAGTGATAACTTAATAATTGACCTAGGTGGGTTGCGTAGTAATTCACATAACAAGATAAGTATGATGCCTCACCCATGCCTTGAGTGCTTTCACAGGCTAAGGGTGGGATGAGAAGGCCTGGTTAGCAAGGTCAACCTCCTTGTCTCCATGAGAGGATGTGTCGGCTCCGCATGTGTCACCCTATGGGGCCAGTGCCTATAGAGAGGTCGCCAAGAAAACCATAGATGGGGGTCGGTTTCTAGTGAGAGATAGCCTGGAAAACCCATGCTAGGACCATGCGATGACACTCTCCCTACTGCAGCATAGTTACTTCCTTTTTATCTCTTGTTGTAGCCTCTGGGGTACTATATTGACTTGTCTTGATGATTCTCTTGTCTTGATGTGACTTGTCTTGATGATTGTCTTGTCTTGATGTGACTTGTCTTGATGATTGACTTGTCTTAATGATTGTCTTGATGTGACTTGTCTTGATGATTGTCTTGTCTTAATGATTGTCTTGATGAGTTGTCTGGTCTTGTTGATTGGTGTAGTCTTGATTATCTATATTACATGTGTTGAGTTGTTCCCTTGTATTCTTGGTCTTAGGGGGAACCTTATTGTTATCTCCTAGCTCAGAGGGGTGGACCTCAAGGTTCCACATGGTTGGTGGAAGAGTTTATTCCATTTGTTTTTTTTATGGTCGACCTGAATCATGATCACTGTAGATGATTCTCCAATTCCAGACTTGTACTTACTTCCTCAAGAGTTATATTATAATTTCAGAGTTGTACTGTTATATATATTGTAAACTGACATGATTGGTCATGTAATCTTGTATTTAAACCTTTGTAATAATTCATTTCTGCAAATGAAAGATGTAAATTCTCTCATGTTGTATTATAATGTATATCACTTGTATTGTTATGGTTTCATGATTATTTGGTGCAGTTATGTTCCCTAGAGGTGTTAGTTGTACAACTTAATAAATGTAGTCAATAATGTAATGTTATCTTCTGTATAATGCATTTATTTTCTCCAAAAAAAAAAATTTCTGTAAATTTTTCTCTTGTTAGTCTAACACTCTAGGGTTGCATGATGGGGCATCACATGTAGATTGTTATGTTCTCATTATCACTCATCTTCAAGGCTTCATAATTTGCCTTCAGATTTTGTAATTTTGCACTTTTTACATAATCATCTCCTTCATACAAAATTTTCAACTTATCCCATATCTCACGAGTAGTTTCTAGATCCATAACTTTCACTAACTTAGTATTAGATAGGGCATTTAATAGAGCATCTCTAGCTTTTCCATTTAGCTCATATTGTTGACTTCATCTTCATTTGATGGACCATTTTCAAGAATTGTATACTTTTTCTCTGCCATCTTCCAAACACCATAACCAAGAGAAATGCGATGACTTTTCATTCATACCTTCCATAGAGCATAGTCTGTTCCATCAAATTGCAGAGACTCCCTCTTGTATGCCATCCTAGATCTACCTCGAGATGTTAGGCTCTTTTCTGAGGAACCCTCACTCTGATACCAATTATTGAAATGTACAAGACAACTGAGAGGGGGGGTGAATCAGTTGTAACCAAAACTTTAATACCATCAACACATCAAACACTTAATCACTGTTATTGTAATTTAACCATGAAAGCATGAAATTAGAATTTAAACACATTCACACATGAGACACCAAATTTTTTACGTGGAAAACCCAATAAGGGAAAAACCAAGGTGAGTGTTAGCTCACAATGGAAATGATATATCAAAATTTACAACAAGGTTCATTGCCAGAGGCTCACTACCCATAATGCTCACTGCAAAAGAAGGGGCTCACTGCCAATGGGGTGGCTCACTGCCTATGGGTGGCTCACTACCAGAGTTGGTGAATTAAGATAGTATCATCTTCATTATGCCAAGGTTCAGTTCCATTGAAGCACAAAAAATTTCCTCTGCTCTGCTCTACTATTTCACTTTGCACTTATCTTCGCATCTTCGCATCCTCTTCAATCATTCATGACTTCATTACATATATTTATACAATTCATCAACCTTGGAATGAACATCAAGGTTGACATTACAATTATCAACCATTGGAACAATCTCCAAGGTCAGCATACATACATATTTAGCCAATATTCAAATTAGGTCTAGACCTAAACAGATTAGGGGAGAAGAGAAATGGATGCAGACCATGCCAAGCCTTATCTAAGACTCAAAGGCAATTTTCCATGCAACAACACACTTTACAAACTTCAAAGCATAACCGCAAGTAGTGAGAACAAATAGGTCAGCCAAGATTGGAGTTAACACTAAGACCTTCAGAAGCATGCTTTAGCCACAATCCAAATTACACTTTGTGGGCCACTCAAAAGGTAGGAACACGATCTAGAGACTTCTACAAGCACGTTACAATCACCTAGAACATCTGCACAACCTCTAAACACTTTATCCATAAGATTCTTCAAACCCGAGCACTTGAACATTACTGTTGGCTACTATCATAAAGGAAAGATCGCTTTTGGAGCAACAAATCATGAACCATTTGAACTGAAGGCACATAACATCATTACAAACTTAATTCTAGAACCGTAGACTGTAAAACTTAAATGTGGAGAAATGCGGAGCAGAATACATTCTCCCTGTCACCATTAAATACATAGAAAAATAGTTTTTACTCTGGTGAACATAACTCACTCAAATCTTCACACCAGAGGCTCAAACTTGAAACATAGCAACTATTTACATCCCTTAACATAACTTCCAAATCGTAGACAAAGATATTCAATCTACAGGATATACAGAGCAAAACACTATATCGTTCTTCTCAGGCACTTGTTCAAACTTATTCAAATAACTTCCTTAGATTCTAAGCTTAGGTGTTGACATCAATGACAACACTTACTACTCATAATTGCAATAGAAACAACAATAGGAAGATGAAACATTGCATAATACAGATTGTCACCCCAAATTTTGACCCAAAACCTTGGGACACGAGCACCTAGTGCCTTGGTCCTCCAGATCTAGTTCCCGCTTTTAGAAGTAATCTCTTACAACTTTGCTCAACTTGTCTCAAGTCCTATTTTCATGTTTTCTATCTCTGTCAACTTTGTAAGTTCTATTCTACTCTATTTCATTACTAAAACCCCTAGATCTAACCTAATCAAATCAATCATTTGCAAATACAATAACATGGCAGAACCCTAGTAGCTTGGCTCTCCTTCAAGGCAGTATTTGAGCTTGGTTTGTGCCCTCAATGTTTGATTGAAAGGATTGACCTAGCTAGTTGAATAGTGATTTTGGTCCATCTTTCCTAATAAACAATTTGGTGAACCTAATGTATGCTACTTTTGCACTTATTGATTTCATTCCTCAGATCTGTAGATGTGTTTAATTAGTTGATAGATCTGATTAAACATTTCTATTCATATACCTTCTTTTATCTCATATACTTAAATTAGGAAACAAAACACTTATAGATTTTTATTGTTGTGGTTACCAAAAATACTACATTTTTGGCAAACCCTTCTAGCTTGCCATCTTATTTTAGCTGTGTTTAATTAGATCAGCTGATTAGACACTTCTCTTACATATCTTAGACAAGTTAGTTCATCATGGCATCTTCATGTTATTACTCTTTGGAATATTTACATCCATGTATTATAGATCTTGAAATTTTTTCTAAATTCATTAATATTCATCCATATGTCTTAGATGACATAGCATCCATGTATGATATTGATATTTCTATATGTTCCATAAATGAGATCCTTTGTTGTATATTGATTTTATAGCTTCATGACTCTTATGGGTTTGCATCCTTTGATATTAGATGATTTTACTACATTCATCTCCATGAATTGTCATGAGAAAGATAATAATGTTAATTCTTCTTCTATCTCTACTATAGTCCATGTTGATTCCATGACTTATCCTACAGATCTTCCTCCTTCACCTGTATGTTCAAGTACCTTGGATATCAAGGACATATTGGTGCAAGAGAATGAAATCATTAATACATTTCTTAATTCCACTCATCCCAATGCTATCTTTTCAAAAGATCAAGCATTAGTGGATGAAGGGTCCCACCTCACATTAAATGAAGATACTACTTTACCTTCTCTTCATGATAGACATTAGTAGACATTGAGCATATCCATTCTACTCCTACCATACCTCCCTTATTATGTGACAATCCTTCTCCTTTGGTGGCATGTCCAAGCTCCTTGGATATCACAAAAAAGGCAAGATCTTCTTCTCTTTCTCCTTTGCTAGCATATCTAAGCTTCTTGGGTATCACAAAGGAAGTTACTTATCTTATCCTCACCCTTCGATTGCATGTTCAAGTTCCTTAAGCAACACGAGGACATGAGGACCTCTCCTCCTCCTCCTTCGGTAGTATGTTCAAGTTCCTTGGGTATCACAAAGGACATGAGGACCTCTCCTCCTCCTCCTTCGGTAGTATATTCAAGTTCCTTTGGTATCACAAAGGATGTGAAGAATTCTCTTCTTTCTCCTTTGGTCACATGTTTTCCCTTGGATGTCATTCATAATTTGATCATAAATAACTTTATTAGAATCACCTTACCTAATATTCACTCTGATGTTCTTCATCATAGAAATGAAACTTCTGTGAAGGAAAAATCAAACCTCACATCAACTTCTACATGAATACATAATCTAAACAATCAAATCAACATAGTTTATGTTTTTAGTTCCCAACAAGAACCTACTAAACCTCAAATTGTCATGCATCTTCAACCATCTACTCCTATTCAAAACTCTCCTCAACCTCTTGGATACATTCTTAATTATGCAAAACAACTAACTCAAAACAATAACATTGATAAAAAAGTATCGCAACAACCTCATCCTCATGAGATTGCTCACACATATAACAAAAATAATCAAAATAAAAACACACCAAATCTCACTCCTCTTCCTCCTACTTACAACAATTCTTCTAGTTCAACAAATCAAGAGGCACCTCTTCTAGGGGCCTGACGTTTTGGTCTATAGCTAATGTTCTTCCTCTATCTAAAACATTCGTTAAAAACAAATCATCATCCTCACAAAAGATTCTAATTAGGTATATTTTGAAGAAACATCAAGATGCACCTCCACATTAGCTCTTCATACTTCACCTCATTTGTGATGCTATACTTCTCCCCCTTTGGCAGTAAGAAGTTGTCTTCATCCATTGATGGTGACCCTACAATAACTCTTAATTTCACTCTTACTTTCACTCTACCCTTGGAGATCTCTCTTCCTCTCCTTGTGATGTAGACTTCATTTAATCACTTCACTATTGACATGGCAATTGTAGCTTTTCCTTACTAGTTCATTACTATGCATTGTGATGCTATGTCATTTTCTTTCTTTCTCTCTTGCTAATAACACAACTATTCACTTTCATTTTTGTCCTCACCCGTACTCTAGGGGAAGCAAGGCAACACATTAGAGGGGTAGGTATTCTTGCTAAAGGATCTCCCCTCTTCTTATACTCTCCCCTCTTCTTTACCTTAGAACATTTGCATGCTACAAATGCAAACATTCTAAGGGGGTAATATATATCCCTTGTTCACTAGTGCATCCTTACATGCACCCTTGTTCTTTTCCCTCTTGAGTTTAGCCTATTGATGTGCCCCCCCTTATGGTGGTGTTTTTGATAAAAGTGCCCCCTAAGTTATGGTTATTGATATGCTCCCTGAGGCATTGTTTATGCATGCTCCCTGAAGTATTAGTAGTTTATGGTCACCTAGCATAACATAACTTGCTAGCCTATGATCTAATTTGTCTATGATCCACCTATCATAACACAACTTGCTAGCTTGTGTGCTTCATATGACTTTGTTGTAGCTATGATCTCCTAGCATAATGCCACTTTCTAGACTATGATCTGTTTAGTCTATGAGTAACCTAACATAACACAACTTGCTATCCTATGTGCTTCATACTCTCTTAACTTGTGGTCACTTAGCATAACGCAACTTGCTAGCCCGTAATCCATGAGGGTATCTTGATCTACATGACCCTAGCGACAGAGAAAGCTACCGCCTAAGTCATTTACTTTTCATTTGATTTCTCCTCGTCTATTTGTTTGCATTCTCTCCCTATAACAACTGATGGGATCTTTACATTCTTCTATCTCCTTTTTTAGAATTCCTCTATGTTTTTGTTGTTACATCTTGGGGGAGATGTAGGGTAATAGAGACACCCTTCTAGATCAAGGTCTCTTTTACCTTGTTGACTCGAGGTCTCTTTTTCATACTTATGTACCAGCTCTATTGTGTATGCTTTGTCTTCCATGTGATACTTCATGTATGATCTATGTGTGTGCTTTAAGTGTACTTTCTATGTTTGCTCTGTGTTCTTCATGTGATTTCTATGTATGCCTTTGTGTCTTATATGTTTGTTCCATGTGTTTTCTATGTATATGATTTATGTGTATTTTGCATGTGTGTAACCTCTTTATCTAAGTGTTGTGGGCTTGTAGAATCCTAGGCTTGGGGGCTAGCACAACTCTCAACTTGGTGACATTCTATTACTTTGACACCTTGGTAAAGAGATCTTTGTCTTCTCTGTGATTTAGCGAGAGTATGAGCATAAGATCATACCCTCAATAAAGTGGGGGCTAAATGTACTGTCAAAAATTATATACCCTGCTACAATTTCACTACATTTGCCACCTTCTTTGGCTTATATGTTCATCTTTGTTTACATCATACAAGTTTCATTACTTTTATGAGAATTAGGGTGGAATCCTTTGATATCTAGCTTTTGGGTGGACCAAAAGGCTAGGATTAGGGCACCCAACGCCCTAGTCCTGCCTTTTTGGTCCCGACAACTCACATGCTAATGTCAGCCTCATGACTTATGTGATAAACCTTGTTGGCCTCAACTCGATTGGGCCCTCAGAAAGTAATTGATAATCATATATAAACAAGTCTTGAACACTCATTTACTTCTAATGGGGAATAAGGCCAAGATTCCTAATGTTTTCTTACGATTCTTTATGTGGATATTCTCTAGCAAGCTCTTCTATCTCTGCAGGTTACTGTCGCAAGCATTAATCCTTGTTGCAGGTTTCTAAGGAAGATTATTCCTCTATCTTATGCCTTGTGGATGACTCATATAGTGACATGCATCCACCTAGGGTTTTATGCTCATGGTAACTCTTTCCATTTCATTTGAATACAATATTATCTATTATATTTTTGCCTTTGCCTACCTAGGGCACACACTCTCTATCACACTTATCATTGTTGTTGTGGAAGTGGGAACACTTACACAAGGTTTGACTAAGGCAAGCCTCTATACAACACAGACATTTTTGCTCTTTTCTATGTGCAGGTCGCATCTAAGGGTTCCGACATGAAACAATGGCAGGAAGATGAAAGATTGCATAATACAGATCATGTTGTCACCCTAAATTTTGACCCAAAACCTTAGGACATGTGGCACCCAGTGCCCTGGTCCTCCAGATATGGGCCCCTCCTTTAGAAGTACTCTTTGACAACTCTGCTCAGCCTGTCTTAGGTCCTGTTTTCTAGTTTTTTTTGTCTCTGTCAGATCTATAAGTTTTGTTCTACTCTATTTCATTACTAAAAACCCTAGATCTAACCTAATCAAATTAATCCTTCACAAATTGATGTAGATTCATACTTCTCATCTACTCACAAATTCATAACACTCACACAATTGCCAAGTCATAGCCCGAATTCATTTCAAAGCACAACAAGTTTCACATACAGATTTATAACAAGAAATTTCTTCAACTTTATTCAATCGAGATACAAACAAATCTACAACAATATTAATTACAACTAACTTTCCATGGTCAATCTCCTCTCTTTGTCTCTCTTCACTCTTTTCCACCTGTACTGAAAGCTCTTCCTTCTTCATTCTTCATGGACTGACTCCTACAATCTAAACCTGACTTCACTCTATAACTTCTTCAGTGGGAAAGTCTTTGTCTATTCCCGAGAGGTCGACCCCTTCTCTATTCTCCTCCTTCCGCTTATATCCTCTTCTTCAAATTACTTGGAATGATTTTTAGAATATGAGGCGACTCTCTTGCCAAGATGTACCAGCTTCAACAAAAGAAGACTCTTCCCTTTCTCTACTGAGTCCTTCAGACTTCTTTTTATCTTTTTGTATTCTATCGATTCTTTGTAGGAATATATGAAGCATTGCCTCTTAACTCAATACCTTTAATTCTTCATTAACTTTCAATTCAAATGGGGCAGCCACTTCCTAAAAATATCATACCTCTACTTCATACGCCCTTCACCAACAGGAATAAAAAAAAAAGTAGTATGCCAAATCAATGGATGGAATTGAGGCGCTTCATATGCCTCAAATGAACATGACATATACATTCGATTAAAATGAGGGTGAGACCATGTTTAGCCCATCTTTGTTGCACTAGATAATGCAACCATATCTTTACGCCTTGTGTAGCATGCACATTTTTTGTGGGTCTACTCTGTATATAACTGCACGACATTTATTTATATTTTCTTCTAAACCATTTTGTCGCAGCCTCTCAAGCACTTTGTTAAACCACTCACGTGCCTTGTCTATACCACCATCTTTAATTTGTTAATTGTTGGTTTCATTTCCTTTGGTCTAATAATGCTCCATCAATGGTTGACATGTCCATGTCATCAAACTTACAACTCTGGACAACTGCCAGCTGAAGCATGACAACCACCTTTTTTTATAAATTTTTTGAGAAAGTTGTGAGAGCGCATCTGTTAGAAGAACCATCTCCTTACCAATCTTGTGTACATTTTTCCAGTTCTGTTGCATATCTGAAGCCAAAAAGTTCTGGTCACATGCCAAAAGTTCTAGAATTCATCCTTGGTTTGATGTGCTGGAAATCAAACACCTCATGCACCCTCGAGTCGGTGAAGCTCACACATAATAACATGAATTTTTCTGATGAAATAATCTTAAAGAACACACCACAGCAGCGTTTAGTAACCACATCTGACAAAGAAACAACTTTTTGTGCAGCCATCTCTCTTCTAGATTCATTAATAAAGGTATCCTTCTCTATCTTAGTGATCCCTAGAACAATCTCAATTTCCTCAGGAGTTTCCTCTGTTTCTATCTATTTTTTTGTTTGATACATGATTTCCAACATCCCCGGGTGCTCTACATCACAAATACAATAAAATGGAAGAACCCTAGTAGCTTGGCTCTCCTTCAAGGTAGTAGTTGAGCTCTGTGCCCTCAATGTTTGATTGAAAGAATTGACCTAGCTAGTTGAATAGTGATTTTGGTCCATCTTTTCTTATTAAACAAAAAGAAAAATATGTACACCTTGCTCTAGATATAATTATTTGTGGAAAATAATTTTCAAACCCTAATATATGAAATTAAAACCCACAAATTGATTTTAGACAAATCCTGGTTGTATGGAAGGTGTTGTGTATCATCTATAAACCCATATCTACAAGTCGAATAGTTCAAAAGATAAAACAATAAATCAAAATATAAATGCATGTATGGAAGAATGAGAGTCTAGAAAGATTTAGAGAGCTTGTGTGAAGTCCATGGGTTCTCCATGGAGTTACATTCCTAGCTTTCCATCCTACCAGAAAAGAAAAATAATAACTTAATAGAAATAAAATTTGGGAAATGAAAAGATTAGGGAAAAAGAAAGTCTTAAACTCTATTTTAGGAATGTGCTTTGAATTAATTTAATTGTATTTTATTGGTGTAAGCAACATCCCTATATTTTAGTTAATTGACTCAATAATATATGGCTTTTAATTGTGATGTGAATTGGAAACAAGATTTAATATATGTTTTTTTTAATTTTAGGAATGTGTTTTAAATTAATCTTAGTTTATTTTATTGGTGTAAATTATATCCCTATATTTTAGCTAATTGGCTCAATAATTTATGCTCATTTAATTGTAATGTGAATTCAAAACAAGATTTAATATATGTGCTTTAAATTAAGTTTATTTTATTTTATTGGTGTAAATCACAATCCTAGCCTCATCCCTTATGATATCGAGTTCCTTGCACTCAATAAAGACTTGATCCCTACTGGGCTCATTCATAATCTTTCAACTTCACCAGCAGACCAAGGCCCTTTGACCACATCCCTATATTTTAACTAATTGACTCAATAATTTATGGCTTATTTAATTGTGTGTGAATTCAAAACAAGATTTAATAAATGTGCTTTAAATTTATTTTATTTTATTTTATTGGTGTAAATTACATCCCTATATTTTACCTAATTGACTCAATAATTTATGGCTTAGTTAATTGTGACATGAATTCATTTAACAAGATTTAATATATGTTCTTTATTTTCAAATTTAAATTAAATTAAAAAGCAAAGTATTACTTAGTGAATGGATAAAGTAGGTAAGTGTAAAATAAATAATTTGTGTATTATTTAGTTTTTTATTATTGTAGAAATGGTTAATATAATAATTGTGGATCCTTAGCAATCAAGTTATTGTTGATTTTTCCTTGTATATAAAACTTATTTATTTGCCACCTAAATTTATTGTATTTATTTTTAAATTAAATTGTGGGATGAATTATATTGTGACAATTATATTTATTTTTGTAATGAGTCAAGAATTCGAATGAAATAACTCTAAAAGTTGGATTTATTTTTAATATTAAATTTGGATATATTTTTTTCAATTCGCCCTTTATTTGTTCAAGTCACTCAAAGGTGATAAGGAGTTATCTCTTTCATTTAGGAAGCCTAGTGGGAGATTCCTCATGTGATATTTCCCTTGTGATGTTGCGAATAATATTGTCGTCCCATTATTAGATTGCCTCCACTTTTCTAGGGTGTTGCACCTAGGGGTTCCATCACATCCACAATTATTATTGTTTACCTTCACATTGAGCGGTATGCCCTCATTTTTGTTACATGCATAAAGATGTTGAGTGTACATGATTCACTACTACCAATAGTGCAATCCTTAGTATTATATTGTTGGAGTAAAAAAAATTAGTTGTGTTGTGCTTATGTCCATTTCTATAGTTGTGTATGGGTGGGCATGACAAGGACTGCTCCAATCCGCCTCCCCTAAGTTCATTACATAACACCTATAGGTATTATAAAATACAATGCTTTTATAAGTTACAGAAATATAAAGAGAAGAATTATAATATGTCGAAAGGACTTATATAATAAAAAAGGTCGTAGGTCCTATGTATAATTCCTAAAGGTCTTATTTATGCATTTTAGGTCTTACATCTAGAGTTTAGCTAGTAGGAGGTGTCATTGTCATGCACACTATGTTGGCATTAGTTTTGTCATTGATGTCAAAGGAGTTAATTCAGTCTTTGTGGAGTTCATTCAGTCTCATCAGTAGTCATCAGTCAAAGGAGTTGTAGTCAAAGGAGTTATATAGTCAATCAACATAAATTGGCTAATAGCATAGAGATGAAGGGTTATTGATTATGATGGAGATCATGATGAAGCCTCTTTCAAGATAAACTTTTTGTATGTTGTATGTATGAGCACTGCTAATGGCATTAGCAATAAGAAGATTTAGCAGGTAATATAGCAAGTCTAAGTAAAGATCATACTTCATCACATCTGTAATAGAAAGTCTGAGTAATGTGTAGTTATGTTTGAGGTCATACTTCATGGGTGCTTGGGTGGTTTGGTTGTAGAAGAGAGGGATCTTTGTCCTTATATCCTTATGTTGTTTTTATCTCTTTTCTACTTATCTTGAAGTCCTTCTTTGCACAAGTGTTGTCTCTGTAACACATGAAGTTGATTGAGCAAATTGTCATATGTCTTGTGTTGCTTGTTTCAAGAGCAAAGGAATTGATTTAAACACATCAACATTCTAATATCATATGTAGAGAGATTATCTATAGAAGTTACAGATGATTATTTCTTAAGGATATATTAGGGTTTGGAAGAATTGAAGACCTATCCTAACTAAAACCCTAAGAACCTCTTGAAAAAACCATAAAGACAAAAAAACAAGTCACAAAATACCTTACCATTGACAGGCTCACTTTATATATTATATTTCGATGGTGACTTGAGATAGCAGGTTACTAGTCACTTAAGTGACAACCTTAAGGGGTGGCAATCATGTGATGACCAGCCTCTCACCCAAGTGGTGACCAGTTGGTCTGAGGAAAAGTTTGTAACTGAGCGCCAAAGTCTAAATCAATGGTGACCATTTAATTTTTCATGGGCGCGAATCAAGACATCAATAGTGCTCTTTCAAATAGATAATGACCACTTCCCACAATTTAACTTTGACAGGTAGTTACAAGTTTTTTTTGGTTTTGCATGTAGTTGAATGTTTTTTATTAACTATTTTTTCATTCGAAGGTTTGGATGACTAAAAACCTAAATGTAGTATCGTGTTTGATGATTTAGTGTGGGCTTTTTAGAGGGATGTGATATGAAGAGACATATATACATGTGAATGGTGGTTAACAAAAATGAAAAATTGTATTTGTTAATGGAAAACTACAAATAACACCTATGACAATCAATGTCATAAGAAAAGAGGAAAGATGTGAACAAAGAGTATAAGATACAGAGGCAAAGTATACCTGAATCTTCTTAGAACAGATGGTAAAGGTTTAATGCTCATAGTGTGAAAAGCTTATGTTGATTCTAAAGATATTTAAAGGAAGATCTATGATGAGATTGATGGAGTTATGAAGAAAGATTATTTGCATACTTGAAGAAGAAGAGGGTTTTTGATGTGAATATGTCTTGCTTTCAGTGACTATATGTTGCAGGTGATATAGCTTTATAATCCAATTATATTTGTCTATATATTTTGAATCTGTGATTTCATTATAAATAGAGTAGTGCATTTTTGTTGGGTGGATGATGATATTTGAAGTCATTCTTGAATAATTAGTAAAGGAAGAGTATGGTACTATTTTTGAATTTCTTCACATAGAGGTAATTGAGTGAGAGAGTTACTTGTAACCTTTGATGATATTGTAAACAGTGTAGTACTCTATATGTTTACTTATTTTTTGATTGGAGTTGGTGCTCATGATTTGACTGGAGTTGGTGCTCCTGAATGTTTGGAGATGGTGGTCTTAAATCCAGATGTAAAATTATAATCAATGAGACCTAATGGTGGTATTTTTGTGAGGTTGAATTAGTCAAACAAACCCAATCAACTCTTTACACAATGGTTTTTCCCTTTTTAGGGTTTCCACATACATCCTTGTGTTATGGTATGTTTGGTGTGGTTCTTTGGTTTTCTAAGTGCTTTGATGTTCTAACATAATAAAGTTTACAAGAAATCAAAGAATTATTAAAGTTATTTTCATTAGATCACTAATTCACCCCCCTTTCAGTGATCCATTATATTCCAACAATTGGTATCAAAGCAGTAGGTTCCTTGCACAAGTTTAATAAACTTGGGTTGATCTTGGGAGTGGAATACTATGGAAAAAAGAAAAGGAAATAAGGGAAGAAGAAATGCTAAGCAAAATGTTGTTCAACAAGCACCAATCAGATCAAATGATGAGTTGGGGCATGAAACACACATGTCAAATAACATAAGAAATGACTCAAAAACTGAAATAGATACAAGAGTAGAAGAAAAATATTCTACTGCTGGAGCACCTCTCTTTTATGGAAATTTTTTTGCTTTTTGGGCTATTAGGATGAAAACCTATATATCCTCTTTGGGGTTTGATGTGTGGATGTCCATAGAGAATGGGTATATTATACCTTCTCAACCACCTACTACTACAGATGATAAAAAAGGCTTATGAATGTAATGCCAGGGCAAAGAGTGCCATTCTTTATGGCCTGTCTAAAGATGTTTTTATTAAAGTTATGCACTGTGAAACTGCATAGGATGTTTGAAAGAAACTGGTTAGCATTTATCAAGATGATATGTCTGAAAGAGAGGACAACCTTGTGGCTAGGAATAATGACAAAGAAATGAGGAAGAAGAGGTTAAAACTAATCTAGAGGATGATGAAGAAGTAGATCTTGAAGAAGAACTCTATTATGCTTACAATGTGGTTGAAAAAATTAAAAAAGAAAACACAATACTAAAGTTGCAGCTTCAAAAAGAAAATGAGTCCAAAGCCAAAGCACTTTTAGCCCTTGAAGAAGCAAAAAAATTGATCATGGATTTAAAGGTACAAGTTGAAGAAGTTAAGAAAATAGAAGAATAAGTAATAAGTCAGTTTAAGGCCAAAGATGTAGATTGTGAGAGATATAAGTTAGAGATAGTTTCCTTGAAAAAGGAACTAGAAAAGGCATCCTCAAAGTTACACAAGAACAATCAATTTGAAAAGAGCACTGAATGTTTAGATGAGATATTAGACACGCATAAATCACCTTTCAATAAGATAGGACTTGGTTATAAAGAGGATTCTAATAAGGCATAAAAGAAGTCAAATGAAGCCCCTATCAAAAGTGAAAGAAGCAAGAAGAAGGAAGGTTAGGTACCACAAAAGGAGAACACTTCTGCACAAGCCAACAAGAACAGATTTAGAAGATATTTCCATCTAGGACAACATCAAATGACTAGGTTTGAAAATTATTTTCATGGTTATTGTTATTCTTGTCATGAATTTGGTCATAGAGCAATAGATTGTTGGATGCATGCAAGGAAAGTTGATTGGAATAAGAGTTATAGTGTGTTGTCAAATAGAAGATGTAATATTGTATGTCATAAATGCAACCATCTTGGTCACATTGCAAGAGATTGTAGCATTCAAGTAAGAAAAGATGTTTTTGGATTTTCAAGAAACTATGATTCTTTTGTCATATGTTACAAGTGTAATAACTTTGGGCATACAACACAGCCTTGTAGAAGTAATTTGATGAAAACATCTAGACATAACAAAAAGACAGACACTCTGACCAAGCAAAAGAAAGAACCTATGAAAGTTTGGATAAGCAAACCAGAGCAAGAGAAGAAAGGACCTAATCTTGCACATATTGCACAAGAGGCATCACTAAATGCATAAGGAGTAGCTTGAGGGCAAGCTGATCATTGATGTATCATTCAGCCCCATAGACATCAACAAAAAGGTTGTGTCTCAACAATGATTTTTAGTGATTGATGATCCAAGAAGGGAATAGTCTAGAGACTTTAATGTTAGGTTTATCATAGTGTAATAAGCAAAAAGGAAGCTCTCATAACCCTAGAAGCTATCATGTAAAGAGAGATCTTCATATAGTATTGGAGTACAGAACAACACTGAGAGGGGAGGGTGAATCAGTGTTGTATAAACTTTTAAATCTTTTTGTAACTTTTAACTTACAAGACAGAGAGAGAGAAAGACATCAATGATTTGTTAAACACATATGCACAAGACTGATAATGAAAGGTGTGAACAAAACCTCATGAGCAAAGCAATAATATACATACACAGGTGAAAACAACATGAATCATGAGACAAGTTTTTCATGAGTGGAAAACCCTCCTGGGGTAGAAAAACCACTCAAAAATTACCTCACTAGCTTAATCAAAAACCTCACTGGTACATTCAAGCCTCACTGGCTATCAGATGCCTCACTGGCACTTAGTGTCTCACTGACAATCAGATGCCTCACTGGCAAAAACTCCTTGGTCTTAATGACCAATCTCTAATGGCATAAGAAAAATTATTTCAGAGGGTTGCTCTTTTACAATACAATCTATATTTTCTTCAAACTTGCTTATCAATAATTATAGATTGCAAATACATTTCAACATTTCCTTGCATAATATGTCTATCTTCTCCTTCATCTAGACTTTACAAACTATACATCAGCATGTAGATATATGTCTATAGAGTCACTCAATCAAGCTACACATTCCCACATGTCAAATAATGCAAATACTCTATCTTTGTCAAGATATCACTCCTCTCTGAATAGTACAATCATATACAATCCATATTCTTCCACACTTTACACAAACAAAAACTTAATGAAGATGCTCTGGATGCTCTCAATTTTTTCTGCATATACTCATCTAATCAATGTATCATCTTTACAAGTAAGTTTTCTATTTGCTGCATAATAAGGTTATTACATTTGTCTTGTAAACATTTAGACTCAATCAAGATAAGAATTTATGTTAATATGATCATCATCAAGACAAATATTTGTGTCTTCTTAACCAATCAGGTCAAATCAAAGCATAGCAAAAACATCAAGATCAATAATCATGATAACACTTGATCTCAGCATTTGTCTATTAGAAAAATGGACTACTGCACATATATGCCATACCTCTTTTATCTCTTTTCTTTTTAAAATGCAAGTGACATATATACAATCCATTTGTATGCAATGATACACAAAAAAAACTTCATCTTCAGAGCTTCCAAAAACTATCTTTTTCAATTACCGTATCTCATATTATTGATATGCATATGTAGATATACCTCTTTTGAATATAGGAAACCAATAAAAACCCAAAAAGAGACATCATACAGAGCTTTTTAACAATTCTTCTGGCCCTGGAGGTTGCTGACGGTTCAGTTCATAACTAATTTGGAACAGTTAGGGCTCATTTTAGTGGAGGCCCATCAACTTTAATGTGAAGAAGTGTCCATTGTAAGATTTTACAAGTTTAAACAAAGACCTTTGATCTTCATTCCCCTGCTTGCAAACTTTTAAAACTTGACCTTAGATTTCACTTTGGCGCCCACGTTACCTTAGTTAACTTGTACTCACCAGTGGCCTAGGGTGAAAGGGTCAGTCACTTAACGTGGCTGAAGACATGAAATGTCAACTTAAGTTATAGGTGATCTATTAGAGCAGGTCAACTTCATTTTAAAATAAAAAGTTAAACTTTCCTTGATGGTTAAGCACAACCTTAGGTATTGTATGCCCCCTTAGGGTTTTAAACCATAAAACCCTAGTTCTCAAACCTTGAATGATTTCAACCTATAATATGTGCAAGGACCGAGACATTAAAGATAACTCTGCATATGATCTTGGAGCTAAAAGAATACAAGCTTGATAAAAAATGAACCCTGACCATATCAAACCTTTCAACCCTGGCTTTAGCAAGTTCCACCAATTGACATAATCTAAATTCATCAGTTGACCAATCCTTTTTGAGCTTGTCAAAAATTGCTCAAAGTTGCTTGATTAGATACAATCTAACTCCATCAGTTAACTGATCTCCATTGAGGTTTGAAGAAGATTTCATTGAAGTTTACCTCAAGACTTCTTATAGGATCACTTGTAAGGAACAAGTAAACCAATCCACTTAAACTCTCTATACCAAGGCTTCATGACTAATCTCTATAAGTTCATACACAGACTTAATGTAGATTCTCTAAGTTCATACAAGGCATTCAACCTACTAACCTTTGATAACATGTTTGAATCTTTTCCTTTATGAAGTTGTGTTATCAAACCTTGTCACCACTGGACTACTAGTTAAGACCTTGTTCATCAAAAGTTTGCATAAGGCACAACAAGCATACTTTCCTCTCTGCATCCACATTTACTCCTTTGCATATGTCACTACTCTTACACTTTGTCATTGGTGATAACTCTTGAAACCTGATCTCCTAGCACTGTCCTAATGCACTAAAAACATCATATATCTTTGGACATAAATGACCATTCAACCTCTATCATAGTGGCTACTTGTTGGCAACACCTATTGCATTTGTCTTGTTATCAAGACCATAGCACCTACTTGGCAGTGTGATCAACCTCTTTTGACATCAATGACAACTTTGAGAAAGGGGCAACATATAGATGACAGAGGACAATGGTTACCAAAGATAAATTTTTTTAAGGGACATTTATGTTTTGGTTTTACATCTTAATGGTTATCATAAAATTGTCAAGAAGACTGAAGAAAATGGAGAAGATTCATCACGTATTCAAACTTTACTATGGATTTATCAAGAGTCATGAGATTTTTCAAGTTTCCATAACATTCTCATCATTTGAGTACACATGGTGTTAGTCACTCTCATGATTTCCATGTTTCAGGTTGAAGGCATCATTATATCAGGGTTAGAATGAGATTCCTAGAGCCTTGGAAGGATGTTGGAATTCCCATGAAAATTTATGAATATGAAGACTTGTAACCTTGAGCTCCTTCAAGATCATAGCACAAGCAGTCAGGATGAGATTTGTAGCAAACAGAGGCTCCATAGGTAAAGACATTCATTATTCACTTTGTAAAATCTGTAAAGAGACATGTTAAGAGTTTGATTTGAGCAACCAGTTGGGGGTTTAGACTTTAAAACTCTCCTTGAGGAACTTTATACCGTTGGTCTGTGATAATCATATAATGAGCCTATCAATGTTTCAAAGGCCACAGTCAAGAAGAGATAAGTGTCATGAAGGATATATCAACAATATTGTGGAAAGATTGTCTTGGGAAAGGTATACAAGTTTGTCTTCAAATAGTGCACAAGAAGGGGAGGCTTCATAAGGTCTTGATTAGAAGACTAAGAAGCATTTGAGTCTCCATTCTGATTATGGAAGTTGGACTTCACAAAGTTGCTAATCAAGCATATGAGTATGCATAAAAACCTACAAGTCTAAGCAAGGTATGAGCTATTAAGGTTTGACAGGTATACACATTTAAGGGAGTAAGTAATCATTTGATATGGTTTGAATTAGTTTGCATGTTTTCTTGCTTTGGTGATAGTTCTTTGTGTCATTCAGACATTAGTGGTTTGTGTGTGGTTTGTGTCATTCTTCAAAGATTATATGCATCTCTTGATTCTATTGTGAGTGCATCAGACTATGGTTGCCTTTGCATCAGTACAGTGACAATGGTATTTACCTCTACATCAGAAATGTTGGATGCAATATCAGGTGTTTGTTTGTATATCAGTGCTTCTTCCTTCAAGATCAGGTGCACTGGTGGTTTGTGTGTCTCAGTGACTAGACAATGATTAGACAATGTTTTTGGATCATTTAGGTCAAACAATGGACAATGATCACACAATATTTGTATCAATGATAAGTGACAATGTTGTAGTCATCAGGTATCAAGTGTTTGTAGTAGGGAACTGATGTTGTGAGAAGTGATAGTGATTTTCAGTGTTTTGTATGTATTTGCATTGCACTATGATATATTTGTCTTGTTTGTATAAAACATGTGTATGCCTAGATATCAGATGTGGATGCAGTGACTAATGCAACTTGTGAGAATTTGTTTGCTAGAGTGATTGATGCAATTTGTTTTAAGATATGTCAATGACATGATATCAAGTCTATGTTGGAGTAAATTATTGATACATATTTGTATATGATTCTATCAGTACTTACAATGATACATTGGTACAAGAAATCTCCTTGCATATATGTGTTTGTAGTGTTAGTATGATGGAAGCATCAGGTGTGTCACAATCAGCTATATCAGTTCGTTTATAGTGATAGGGTCATCAAGATGACAGGGAAGACAAGTACAACATGACATGATCATCAGTGTCCACTGATTAACCAGTCTGTTATAAAGGACAAAGTTAGATAGCGGGAGCATCTCAAGGCATATTCATTATCCCTAGTTTGACAGAGGCTACCTCTTAGGGGGAGCAAGTAGAAGAAAGACAATATAGGGAGATTGCTCATCCTTTGTCCTTGACATCAAAGGGGGAGAGATTCAAGCTTAGTGAATTGGATTAATGAAGACATCATTCAGGATTGCAATCAATGACAAAGGGGGAGTTTGTTGGCATTGATTTTGTCATTGATGTTAAAGTAGTTAATTAAGTCTTTGTGGAGTTCATTCAGTCTCATCAATAGTCATCAGTCAAGGGAGTTGTAGTCAAAGGAGTTGTACAGTCAATCAACATAAATTGGCTAATAGCATAGAGATGAAGGGTTATTGATTATGATGGAGATCATAATGAAGCCTCTTTCAAGATAAACCTATTGTATGTTGTATGTCTGAGCACTGCTAATGACATTAGAAATAAGGAGATTTGGCAAGTAATATAGCAAGTCTGAGTAAAGGTCATACTTCATCACATTTGTAATAAAAAGTCTGAGTAATGTGTAGTTATATTTGAGGTCATACTTCATGGGTGCTTGGGTGGTTTGGTTGTAGAAGAGAGGGATCTTTGTCCTTATATACTTATGTTGTTTTATCTCTTTTCTACTTATCTTGAAGTCCTTCTCTACAAAAGTGTTGTCTCTGCAACATATGGATTTGATTGAGCAAATTGTCATATGTCTTGTGTTGCTTGTTTCAAGAGCAAAGGAATTCCTTTAAGCACATCAACATTCTGATATCATCTGCAGAGAGATTATCTACATAAGTTAAGGATGATTATTTCTTAAGGATATATTAGGGTTTGGAAGAATTGAAGACCTACCCTAACTGAAACCCTAACAACCTCTTGAAAAACCCTTAAAGACAAAAAAACAAGTCACAAAATACTTACTATTGATGGGTTCACTTTATATATTCTATTTCGATGGTGGCTTGAGATAGCAGGTTACTAGTCACTTAAGTGACAAACTTGAGGGGTGTCGATCGTGTGATGACTGGTCCCTCACCCTAGTGGTGACTGGTTGGTTCAAGGAAAAGTTTGTAATTGAGCACTAAAGTCTAAATCAATGGTGACCATTTAACTTTTCACAGGCGCAAATCAAGACATCAACAGTGCTCTTTCAAACAGATAACAACCACTTCCTATAGTTTAGCTTTGACGAGAAGTTACAAGTTTTTTGTGGTTTTGCAAGCAGTTTCAAACATTTTTTATTAACTGTTTTTTCATTCGAAGGTTTGGATGACTAAAAACCTAAATCTAGTATTGTGTATGATGATTTAGTGTGGGATTTTTAGAGGGGTATGATATGAAGAGACATATATACACATGAATGGTGGTAACAAAAATGAAAAATTATTTTAGTTAATGGAAAACTGCAAATAACATAGATGAAAATCAATGTCATAAGAAAAGAGGAAAGATGTGCATAGAGAGTATAAGATATTGATGCAATGAGGGTGTGGTTGTGATGTACTCAACTCAATCATATAGGTTTGGTTCATCAATTTCAAGGTTTTCATGTACTTGCTTTAGAAACAGGCCTAAAGCCTTGTAGCCCTACCTAGAGGGTTTTTTTCCAATTATCTTTCTCAATTTTAGCCCACTCAGAAAAGTAAGAGTTCTTTAGGATACCCATTTCCATTTTGTTTAGCATATCTTAGGATGAGGATAGGTTGTTTCAAAATGTGTGTCTCAAAAATTGAAAATACAGTCAGCAATAAGGGCTAATTAGGCCACCTTTGTGAAGAAACTTATATCACACTATCTTCTTAACCTCCCAAACCACTTGGGAACTCTTTTTTATATCAAAAATGATCATATCTGTTCAACCGCACCCTCAGCAAATGATTTAAAACCCTCTAATTTATGACTGTCTCACTTTTAGGCCTAATACATGGTTTTATTAGGCCAAAACTCGGTCCAAATTGGTCAAAACTTCCTCTTTTCTCCTATAAAGCATTTAAATGGCTAAATTTATCCTAATGCATCCAATTACACCAGTTTTGAGGGAGTTTGGGTGGTGGAATGGGTCAAAACCACATTGTTTCACTTTTAGAAACCCTAGGTCAGGGTTTGGAACAATTTTTAGAAAAAATGGATTTTCTCCTTCCAAACACAACGAAAATTCCTCAAACCAAGTGAAAATGGAAGGTAATTCACTCCTATTCATGATTCAGGTGATTTCAAGTATTGGAAGTATAGTATGAGGTCAGGGTATGGCCTGGAACAACAATTTATGCAGAAAAAAATAGTCCTGTGATAGTTTTCAGAAAACAGTGTGGTTCTCCTTCAAATCTTAATGGAATTGGCTCTAACCAAAGGAAAATGGTAGGTGACTCACTCCCCTACCTGTTATATGTGGTTTGGGTTGCTTACAGTTCCACACAGGCCTTGGGTATAGTCGGGAATAGTCAAGTTGTGCAGAAAAAAATAGTTTTGACAGTTTTTGGTACATGTGTTGGATCTTCCTCAAAAATCAATGAAAAGACTTCAAACCACTTGAAATCAATTCTTAGTACATTCCTCCATACATCCCAATGTTTTTCTATGCCCTAAAAATTCTGTACAAATGAGTGGTACGGTCTGCACCACGTGAAAAAACAAGAAATATGAAGGAAAAACAAAATTTTCTATATGAGAATTGTTCTTACAATGCTATATTTCTTTTTTCCAAAACTATCTCTGCCTTTCCTCGACTTGGTAAAGGCTTTAAATATCTATTTAGCTCTATCTCCCATTGGTGGTGACTAGTTTTAAATGGACATGACCATTGGGAGACTTTTTACATTATTATTTGTTAAGGAATATGCAATTTACAAGTGTTTACAAGTATGTTTTAGACTTGTTTATCCAATACTTAACCTATTATGACTCTAGACTATCTAATTTCATCATTTTTTTTAAAGATATTATCACATGAATGAAATCTTAGGACTCTTTTTTTTTATGACATTTCTTTGCTTTATTTTCCAAGCCACAATGGGCCTAGGTGCTCCTACACCATGCAACTGGGTTGAGAAGAATTCATCATCTTGATGAAAAGAGTTCTTGGACTATAGTTCCATGTTGTTTGATGTCTTCCTTAGTCATCCATGTTGCATCTTCAATTGGTAGTCCTTTCCATTTGACTAGATAGTCATTATACACCTTGTGCCTTGTCCTCTTTGTTTCTCTTGTGTCTAGGATGCACTCTAACTTCATAGGTTGACTAGGTGGGAGATCTTTTACCTTCAAACTCTCTATTTTATTAGACTTAGGCACCTATGTTTTATCAGACCATGACTTCCCCTTCTTTTACTTTTCTCTTAGTGGACATATGATTGCCCCAACCACAAGTGTATCTTGTTCTTCTAACTCACCTTGCTGCTTCACAAGCAATTTATCCTTTGCTTTCTCTTGGAATGTCCTTACAATCATCTCATCTTCTTTTCTTTGCAAGATCAGGCTTCTTTTTGTGCTTACTACCTTCATATTATCTTCCTTTTTCCCATCTATTGTCCTCACATCTGCAACTTTTGTTATGGTTGTCAGTTGGTCATTCTTGATTTCATCAATCTTCACATACTCCTTTCTACCCATCATGATTACCTTTGCTGCCCTTGCCTGCTCCTTGACTTCCTCTTGCAATGGGAGTAAAGTAAATGAGTCTCCTTCATGTTCAATCTGATATGTATTAGCCCATCCATCATACACAGCATGTTTTTCAAATTGCCAAGGCCTTCCAAGCAACAAATGGCAACATTGCATTGGAAGAATATCACAAAGCACCTTGTCCTTACACTTTCCAATTTGAAACTCAACTAAGGCCTGCTCATTAACTAGGAGTGACTGATCATCATTTAACCATGACACCTTATAGGGTGTTTGATGTGGAACTCTTACCAAACTCAACTTATCTACCATTTCTTTTGAAACTATGTTATCAGTGGAGCCAGAATCAATTACTAACTTGCATACTTTACCCTTGCTCTTGCAGGTGGTCTTGAAAAGACTTCTCCTTTGCAACGGTTCCTTCTCCTTGGAGGTCTTCAAAAGTTGTCTTTGCAGCATCAAAACTTCACCAACTTTTGGTCCACAATCATACTTTAGAGAATTAACACTTCCCTCTTCTTCTTGCACAATTTGAACTTTCCTTTCACCTCTTCTTTCACTCCCACTTGAAGTAGTACCAAACTTTTCAGGGCACTTGAAGGATGGATGACCAAACTCACCACAAGTATAGCACTTTCCTAAAAACATATTAGAACCTCTTCCTTGATCTACATATCTGCCCTTTGAACTTGTTCTTCCACCTCTCCATCCACATCTAAAATCAAATTGCTCTTGACCCTTATTTGCTTCTTCTTGACTCTCATTTACTTGTTTTGTATTAGGAAATGATCCTCTGTCCCTTGATATATTGCCTTTGCCCCTTTGGCTTTGTTCTTGCGTTCTTTTTATTCTTTCTTCTGCTCTACATGCCATTTGAATGCATTCTTCTACTGTCCTAGGAGGTGTTAGGCTGATTTCATCTCTTATGTTTAATCTTAGACCACTCAAGTATCTAGCCACTATTTCCACTTCATCCTCATGATGACCTATTCTAATGCATAGTTTATGGAACTCTTCAGTATAGGATTCCAAGTCTCTTTGTTTCAAAGTTTGCAATTTCATGAAGGTTTGTACGGCATAGTCTACTGGTAGAAATTGTGACTTCACTTTAGCCACCATCCTGTCCCAATAATTGATCTTAGCCTTTCCCTTCTTGACCCTCTCATCTTGAACAAAGTTCCACCATGTAAGGGCTGGTCCCTTCAACTTAGATTTCGCATATTTCACCTTTTTTCTATTCTCTATCTCTTCAAATTCAAAGAAGTTGTCTAGAGCATCAATCCATGTCAAGACTTCCTCACTATCTGTCTTTCCACTGTACATAGGTACTTCAACCTTCATCTTTGGAGTGTTGCCACCTTTTACTTCCTTTAGCATCTTTATCATCATCCTTTCTTCCGGGTCCAAGTCATCATCTTCATCATGGACTCCCATTGGAGGGCTCTCTTCTTCATCCTCCTTGTCACTTTGGTCATCATTGACCACTCCTCTTCTTTGGTTCTTTTCCAAGGCTGCTATCCTAGCTAAGGTGGCTTCTTGACTCTCCTTGTAGAGCCTATCCTTCTGGAGTATCTTCTCCTTTAACCTTCTTATCTCTTCGGCCATTGAACTAGCTTTTGGAGGCATCTTGTCTAGACTAGTCCTTCACAATTTGACTTTTCACTTCCCAAATCATAACCTAATGCTATGATACCAATTTGATGAAATTAGGATGTGGTTGTGATGTACTCAACTCAATCATATAGTTTTGGTTCACCAATTTCAAGCTTTTCATGTACTTGCTTTAGAAACAGACCTAAAGACTTGTAACCCTACCTAGAGGGTTTTTTTCCACTTATCTTTCTCAATTTTATCCCACTCAGAAAAATAAGAGTTGTTTAGGATACCCATTTCCATTTTGTTTAACACATTTCAGGATAAGGATAGGTTGTTTCAAAATGTGTGTCTCAAAAATTGAAAATACAGTCAGCAATGAGGGCTAATTAGGCCTAATTAGGCCACCTTTGTGAAGAAACTTACATCACACTCACTCCTTAACCTCCCAAACCACTTGGGAACTCTTTTTTATATCACAACTGATTAGATTTGTTCAACCGTACCCTCAGAAAATGATTTTAAACCCTCTAATTTATGACTGTCTCACTTTTAGGCCTAATACATGGTTTTATTAGGCCAAAACTCGGTCCAAATTGGTCAAAACTTCCTCTTTTCTCCTATAAAGAATTTAAATGGATAAATTTATCCTAATGCATCCCATTACACCAATTTTGAGGGAGTTTGGGTGGTGGAATGGGTCAAAACCACATTGTTTCACTTTTAGAAACCCTAGGTCAGGGTTTGGAACAGTTTTTAGAAAAAATGAATTTTCTCCTTCCAAACACAACAAAAATTCCTCAAACCAAGTGCAAATGGAATTTAATTCACTCCTCTTCATGATTCAGGTGGTTTTAGGTATTGGAAGTATGGTATGAGGTCAGGTACGGCCTAGAATAGCAATTTATGCAGAAAAAAATAGTCCTGTGATAGTTTTCAGAAAACAGTGTGGTTCTCCTTCAAATCTTAATGGAATTGTCTCTAACCAAAGGTAAATGGTAGATGACTCACTCCCCTACCTATTCCAGGTGGTTTGGGTTCCTTACAGTTCTGTACAGGCCCTGGGTATAGTCGGGAACAGTCAAGTTGTGCAGAAAAAAATAGTTTTGACAGTTTTTGGTAAATGTGTTGGATCTTCCTCAAAACTCAATGAAAAGACTTCAAACCACTTGAAATAGATGCTTAGTACATTCCTCCATACATCCCAATGGTTTTTATGCCCTAAAAATTCTATACAAAGGAGTGGTACGGTTTGTACCATGTGAAAAAATAGGAAATATGAAGGAAAAACATAATTTTCTATATGAGAATTGTTCTTACAATGCTATATTTCTTTTTTCCAAAACTATCTCTGCCTTTCCTAGGCTTGGTAAAGGCTTTAAATATCTATTTATATCTGTCTCCCATTGGTGGTGACTAGTTTCAAATGGACATGACCATTGGGAGACTTTTTACATTATGATTTGTTAAGGAATATGTAATTTACAAGTGTTTACAATTATATTTTAGACTTGTTTATACTTAACCTATTATGACTCTAGACTATCTAATTTCATCATTTTTTTTTTAAGATCCTATCACATGAATGAAGTCTTAGGACTCTTTTTTTTTATGACATTTCTTTGCTTTATTTTCCAAGCCACAATAGGCCTAGGTGCTCCTGCACTAGATACAGAGGCAGAGTATACCTGAATCTCTTGGAACAAATGGTAAAGGTTTAATGCTTACAGTGTGAAAAGATTTTGTTGATTCTAAAGATATTTAAAGGTAGATCTATGATGAGATTGATGGAATTTTGAAGAAAGATTATTTGCATACTTGAAGAAGAAGAGGGTTTTTTATGTGAATATGTCTTGGGTTCAATGGCTGTATGTTGCAAGTGATATATCTTTATAATCCAATTATATTTGTCTGTATATTTTGAATCTGTGATTTCATTATAAACAGAGTAGTACATTTTTGTTGGGTGCATGATGATATTTGAAGAGTCATTCTTGAATAATTAGTAAAGGAAGAGTATGGTACTATTTTTGAATTTCTTCACATAGAGTTGATGGAGTGAGAGAGTTACATAATTCATCTGTAACCTTTGATGATATTGTAAACAGAGTAGTACTCTGTATGTTTACTTGTTTTGTGATTGGAGTTGGTGCTCTTGAATGTTTGGAGTTGGTGCTTCTAAATCCAGATGTAAAAGTGTAATTAGTGAGATTTGGTCAGTGAGACCTAATGGTGATATTTTTGTGGGGTTGAATTGGTCAAAAATCCCAATCAACTCTTCACACAATAGATTTTACCTTTTTAGGGTTTTCCACATACATCCTTGTGTTATGGTATGCTTGGTGTGGTTCTTTGGTTTTCTAAGTGCTTTGATGTTCTAACATAATAAAGTTTACAAGAATTCAAAGAAATAGTAAAGTTATTTTCATTAGATCACTGATTCACCCCCACTCTTAGTGATCCATTGTATTCCAACACACTCCCTATTAAGGACAACTCCTTAAGGCCAAGCATTGATCTAAAGTTAGAGAATTTGGTAGTGTATAGAGGTTTGGTATGTGATTATTGGGATTCCAACCCAATTCTTCTTGATCATAGTATATATTTTCTACCTAATAATTAGTCTAAAAAAATAAGAGAGTAATTTATGATGGAAATATTTTTCTTGAATGAACTTCCCATGAACTTCAATGTGATTTATTTCTAAAATTAGGAATCTTTGGTAAGAGAAAATAGCTTTGTTTATCATATAATAAAGTGGGAATTTTACTAGTATCTAGATAAAACTCTTCCAATAATCTCCTAAGCCACATTGATTCTTTTGTAGCTATTTTTGTATTTAGCCTCTATAGATTAAAGAGCCATCGAAGGTTGCTATTTTAAGTATTTATCCATCTATGTGATAGCATCTACACCATATTTTGAAGTCATAGTTTGAAATACATTTCTTATTAATAGGATCACCAAAATAGTCAGTAACGTAATAATCTAATAAAATTGATTCTTGGTGTACAAATAATAAAAACCTTAATTAATTATACCTATAATATACATTTGTCATTTTCCAATGATTATATATTATTCCATATAAATCTAGATGTAATACCTATTGTATAGGTAATATCTAGTCTAAATCTTGTAAGGTAAATCAAATTTATTATAAGGTAAGTTTGGTCTTTTTATATGATTGATTTATGGCTTGATTATATACCAACCTTAATAGGTATAACAACTAGCTTGATAATATTACATTTATAAAGTGCACACTTTGTTTTTAAATACTTGTAATTGATCCTAGAATATAGCTAATATAATGGAGCTATAATGATATGACAATACTAAAACATGATGATAATTTGTTGATCTTTATCAAGGAAATCAGTAAGGCATGATATTTTCACAATCATATGTAGTTATAAATTCCCATCTTTATTCAAGGGGTGAAAAAGTCATTTGACTAAACATATAGCAATGGGTGAGCTATCCTTTCCAAGTTTGCTCCCTAGACAGTTTCTTAGGATGTAACAACCACTCATTATAAGTAGATGCATTATATCTAAGAACTTAAAGACCATATTATTGAAGATAATCATATGATTAATAATTCCTTTCATATATTTCCTATTCATAGATTTAACAAACAATGAATTCAAACAACACAAAAAACTTAGTAAGGTCTAGGCAACAATGAGTTCAATAACACAAGTAATCAGAAAAAAAAACTTCTAGTGTCTCTACTCTCAAGAAACTTGCTCAAATTACTCTTTAAAGGATCAAATTATAGCTATGGCCTAGATTCAAGACAAGCATGAATATGTGGAGATGGAAATTGGCTTCCTTAATAATGAAACTGTCATTAAGACGTATAACTTTGACTTGGCTACTTTTGTCGTGGTAATACACGAATTAGGACACATTAAAATTTGATACAATCATTAATCTTGTCTACTTAGGAACCAAATAATAGATTACTTGTTGAAGTGGATTTCTACCAATTATTAGAGGTTAAGAAAATTGATAATTTAGTGTTTTAGAATTGACCCACAAAACATGCTACCTCATAAAAGTGGGAGCTCACTATTTTGGCCTATCAATATGGGTTAACTTGAGAAAAGTGTTATTTGTTTAAAATGAAACACATAATAGATATTAAGGATGGTCTTCAAAAATATATGACAATATTTAAATAGGCAATAGTGTCTTCTGAGATATCATAATAGATTGGTCCTACAATATAATCTTACTCGATTTAAACATTTGAAGACAAATACTACATGTGCTCTCATCTTTAGGAGTCACTAGTAAAAATTCATATATCTATGTGAAGATAATGGAAGGAAACCCAATATTGTGTTATATGTGTATCTTTCTTTAAAATATCCTTGCATTCTATATTTGTCACTGGAAATTTCCCTCATGTTGTTCATGGACACACTTATTTTTGTCATTTTTTTGTTTTGACATTAGTTCTTTTATTTGATTATTTTTAAATCATTTTAAAGGGAACATCATTTTTGAAACAATTTTATAAAATCCAAGGTCCATATAAAAAAGGTTCTTAAGAGTATATGAAAAAAAGATAAACAATTCTGGAAAGGAGTCAAAAAAATCTGTAGTGTTGAGGATGCTCACAATCATATTTAAGAATTGCTCCAAAAGAAATCCCACCCCGCATTGGTGGTCTCGAATGATGGTCGGTCCCTAAATGAATCAGCTGTAGAAGACATGCTTTGGATAAGTTAATAGTTTCTTATTTAGACAAGACTTTCCAGATTATTTATGTTGTACTCCATTTTCTAGCACATGTTGCAAAGGCAATTGAACTCCCAATTCAGCATTAGTGTAATAGATTAGTAGTAGAAATCAAATCTTCTACATGTCTAACTATTTTTAAGGAGCTCAAAGAATTTATTCCTATGTGCAAGGCTATTTTATTGTTACTTCACTCAATGCAGAAAAATCTACATGGACAACTATAAATTCAATCTTGGATTTCTTTTGCTAGTGGTATTTTCAAAGCCAATAAAAATTGTGACGTTCCCTCAATGTGACATGTTTGTTGAGTATTATCCCAGTTTTCAAATTGATGAACTCTTGTCCATATGTGGATGTCTAAATTTAATATATCAAACACTGTTAAATGCTTACACATTTACCAGATCTATTTCTCTCATGACTGGGTGGATCGAAGTTATGATTAGCTATGTCAAGCAAGGTTCTCATTCTAAGGGGTACCAAAAAGGTAGGTATTTACTACAAGCAAACAAATATTATTAAGTTGTTTCACGGGGACATGTAATCTTACGAATGCAGATTCGATTGGTCTATCTTTATTTATAATCATAACATAGACAATGCACTAACCACAACATTCCACTTAAACTTTGAACTGTTTATTAGTATATGCCAAAAGTTACACAATTAATAAAAGCAAACCTGCAACAAAATATTGATTACTAACCTAAACTAGAGGCAAAGATTTTCAAATCTTGTTAAATTTTATGAAGCTAGCCAAAGATGCTTTGTATGACATGGTATGGTAAGCCAAACATTTCTTAAATAGATGATTCTACATCGCATTGAAATATAGACAATCAAAAGTTCACCAACGTGAATTCAAAATCTAACCTGAGATAGCTATGACAGTTTCATTTGGCAACATTTCCCCCATTTTAAGTGGGCTTCAATCTCTCAATAACATTTTAAAATCTCTCTTATTTGGCCTTGAAACATTATTTTTGTTTGAATTTGCATTTAACACTAAAAAATTTTGTTCCTCCAATTTTTTAAATTTTATTGACATTGAAGTTGGATAAATTAATAATGAAAATTGAATGCTTCTAGATTGTTATTAAGTTTAAATGACTAGTTTCTTAGGTTAATTTTCATGTAGAATGCATTCATTTTTTGGAATAAGAGAGAACTAAAGTGTTATTTAAAATTATAAATGTATAAGGTTGTTATAATGGTGTAATTCTATATCATACCAATAATCAAAATTTATTTTGTGTGATCTACCTAATCTCTATTTATTAGTTTTTTTGTTGATTGACTTTTCCTTTTATCACATTTACTTGTAGTAAAACCTACATATAGTATTTTAGACCAAGATAGACACCAATGATTACCTAGGTAGTCTATAATCATGAAAATAAAGCCTAGGAGAAGGAATAAATAGTATGGATTGCATTATGATGAATCTCTTGAGACCAAACTACACTTATTAATTAGGGAAGTTGATCTTGTACAAATTTCTCTTGTGTTTAGATAGTGAAATGGGTGTACCACATTTTGATGCAAAGCTTAAAAATATAAACAAAATTAGCAATAGGTCACATCAACTTACAACATACTTAAATATCAAGGGCATGGTGACAAGTAAAATATCCAATTTTCTAGATTGAATACAAGTAGCAATGCATTCGTTTAGAGATCTAAGAGTTTGCTATTATCCATATAGTTGTGATACAGTTGTGGTTTTAGGATCACATTCATTATAAATATTTAGTCCAATAAGATATTATTTCTTTTTTCCATCCAAATTTTTAATATGAGTAACCCCAATTATTGGATGAGTGAATGTAGAAATGAAAGAGATGCTATATGAAAACCTCCATCTATGAATTATATTAATCTAATTTTGGTGCCTCTAAAGAGAACCAACATGTGTAGGGGAAAGAGGATTTTTCTACTTTCATAAAAAAACCTATATTAGGAAACCTATTGATTCATGGCTTGCCATCTAAAAACTTTAGAATTCACCTAACCAACAATTACTATAGATTTCTTCATTCCTTTCTCATCACACACTGTAAAACTCCATCTCTAGATGATCAAAATATGTTTTAATTTATTCTTGTGAAAGCAAATGTAGTGAGAGTTGTGAAAGGATCAATAATCCTTTGACTAATTCCGAGTCAAATCATCAAGACTTCATAAATGATTGGAAAACTATGAATGCCTCCAACTCATGGCATGAGAGTTGTGAAAGGATCAATAATCCTTTGACTAATTCTAGGTCAAATCATCAAGACTTCATAAATGATTTACAAATTATGAATGCCTCCAACTGAAGGCATCTGATATGGCATGAGTTGCTAGTGGATGAATTGATCACAAACTATGATCTATAGATTGTGTACTATGTTGTGAGGAATAATGTTTGATCCTAAATATTCTTCCACAAAAATCAATGGACAAAGTTCTTTAGATTATCTTTTGTTATTATATTCTCCTAACTATAATCTACTCTCTCTAATCAATTTTTCCATGGATTTTAGAATTTGGAAAAGTTCAAAGTAAGTCCAATGAATATTTTGGAACAAAAACATCATGATCTTTAGAGTAATTTGTGCAACATGTGCATGAAATCATAATGGAATAACCCACCTTCAAGTATTCCCTTGGTTTGGGATTCTTATTAAACAGCCTGTTTAAGGCTTATGGAATTGGAATAGTATGCAATTAGCTTAGGAACATTACAACTTATATTTTGAAGCTAGCTCCCATATTTTGGCCTCTTGTAAAATGAAAATTTTAGACATACCCTTTCATATCTTGGCTTGTAATATTACATATCTTTAAGAGACCTAGAATTTTATTAAATTGATATTTTATATTGAGAAAACTTTGTACTCATAATTTGCCCTTAAGAATAGATCTAAATGGTAAGTTCACTATGTGGATAGATGCCTCCATGGAGGGATTGGCAAGAATCTTGACATAAGATGGTCAAGTTGTCGCTTACAAGTCACAAAAACATAAATACTGTGAGAAAAAATATGTCGCCCATGATTTAGAGTTGGTTGCCATCGTGCATACTCTAAAATTATAGAGGCATTGTCTTTAGGGGAAAATATTTGAATTGAAAGCTGACCATAGTGGTTGGTTTACATATTTAGTCAGATAAATTGAATGCTTGCTAGTGAAGATGGCTAGAATTACTTTATGATTTTGATCTTGACATCTCTTATATCAAGGAAAATGAAAATCATGTGGCTAATGCATTAAGTAGATGCCAACACTTGAATCCAATAATTGATTTGCAATCTAAATTATGTATATAAGGTCTACATATACTTGTTTGGGTGACTCTATTGATAGACATATTGATATTTTATGTCAAGACTTTATCAAGAATGTTTTGGAGATGGATTGGATAATTATTTAGTTAAATTATGAGTATAGATTATATTTTTCTTTTAAATCACTCATTTGACTTTTGTAAGGAAATTTTGAAATGTTGATGTTAGACTTTAATATTATTATACTAATTATTTTTGTAAGTTGAATTTAAATGTAGTTTCTTTTATCTTTTAGAATGGGTTTTACAACTTTCATTCGATTTTATTACTGACCTATTTTCAATATTAGTGTATTTGTAACCTGTAATTGTAGAAGAGGAATTACAAAACATTCTTGACAAAATTATTATTTTGGGTATTGGGGCATTAAAAAGGCTAAAGATAGGGATTCGTGGGGGAAATAAAGAAATTATGGAATGCATTTTTTTAAGGACATCCTTATCTCTTCCTAGAAAGAATATATTTTAGGGAGTGTGTGGAGGAAAGTGAAGGGACTGATGAAGGGGAAGCTTGGGGGGTTCTTGAAAAAAAGTAGGTATTCATTTGTTTTGGCATTATTTTCTTTGGATAGAGAAGCTCCATCTATTTTTGGCAATACAAAGTTTTGTTTTGTGGAATCTAGTGTTATTCCAAGTATGGTGAACCCTTGGTTATTTGTGATAACTTGAAGAAAATTCTTGTTGGATATATGTTCAATCTTTCGGGATAATCTATTTTTATACCACTATGTCCCTTCTTATATCCATGGCTAAATGCATTTGATGGTATTTTATCAAATAAAACCTTTTCCATTCTTTGCTATGACATGTCCCTAACTGGAGCATGCTATCAGGACTTGCTTTTGGATTCTCAAAGGTAGGTGTTTGGTAATAATTTAAAGTTCTATTGGTTTTCTTATTTACTCCCTTCTGTTTATGTTATATTTGGCCAATATAGGGCCTTAAACTGTAATATTTTTGTTGAACACATCGTTTTCGTGGTGTTCCTTTGACATTCTATATAAACTTTCTATTTAATGATATGGGTGGTTCGCCACCTTTTCTCTTTAAAAAAAATAATAATTTAAAGTTCTAGCGATTCTTTTTATGTTTCCACATTTTGCACACATGTCTACCAGGGTTGTCACAACTACAACATCTATTCCTCTCCTTTATGATTCGATGAATGTCCATATCCTCTTCCAAAAATTCCACTGAAGCACTAACTAGGAGTACACTATCAAATGTGAAATGAGCAGGTTGGAGATCTATTGTTATTTTTAGTGAATAGTGTGGTTGCTTCATGATGTTACCCATGTCTTCTGTGTGTTGTATAAATCACATACCTTGAGACAATCAAGTTTAAACTCGTAAACCTGTTGTTGCTTTTGCTTGAAATTTCTTAAAGCCTTTTCAACAAATCCATTTTGTGCATACCCAATGTTTTTTATATTGGTAGTAAATAAAAAAGTTTTTGTTGGTAAAAGATCCAACTAAAAGAAAATGCAGACCAAGAAAAAGGAGAGAGAATCTTTTTTTTGCATTCATATTCAAAAAATTACATTAAAACATGTTTACATACAAAAATGCAAAGCTATGGCTCTATATTTACTCCTCACAATAAATTGTACACATTTCCAAAGCTTTCAAAGATAACTAGGCTAATTTTGTACAAGTTTAGGAGTTTTGGTCTGTGATGCATTCTAGAGCTCTATCCACTATTTAGATTCTGGAGTTCGAGAGATTTTTGCTCCCTGTACAATGTTCTATGTTGCTGTTGTAACCTTCCAGAGTTCTAGAGCTCTGCTCTCTATCTAATATCCTCTATTGTTGTAGGTTCAACTTCTTCTAACCATCTAAAAAATTCTTCTATTCATTTCTTTATTTTGTCTTTCTCTCCCTTTCCAAAAATTGTTGCCTAATTCAAATTGAAATACCAAAATTAATTTCCAGCTAGAATCCATTTACTATGATAGTAGATGTTAGACATGACAAAGGGGAAATGAACCCAATGGATCTCTTCTGATGGTTGCATTAAATACAATGGATGGCCACTGTTGGGGAGCCTCCGTCGGCAAGACTTACTCTGTCGACCACCTTGTAACTTATCACTTCGACCCCACAACTCTCCCCGATGGATGACTCTATGGTTCTCACCTATCGCTAAGATAGTTTCCATCGGCCATGGTAGGAAACGCTTCGCCAACACACCAAGTCTGACCGATACTTCCTATCGGCGAGACTCCCTCTTCGCTCGGGCTGACAGTCAGTTCCATCATCGCCAAACTCTCATCGCTGTGACCTTTACCATTGGTGAACACTTACAACCTATTTCCGATATGCTGATACACCAACTTAGTATATGCTTGGCATGATTTGCTATTACCGGTGGACTAAAGTTTCTATACCTTGATTCACCATTATGATCGATCACCATTTGTATCTGACAAAAGATACATTCTCAATATACATTCCCCACATGCTTTCTCAACATACATTCTCAATATACCTTGGAACCACACTCGTCGGCAAGACCTAGATCATCGACAAATGCTTACACACTTAGGCCGACGCCAAATTATCCACCTGATGTACTTTGTCACCCCGATCTGAATCTTAGGCTGCGACTTCTGTTCAGTAGCTCAAACCTCCCTTTGGCCAGACTATCCTCGTTGCTTTGAGTGGGGAATGCTTTTCTGATGGTCTCTGTCTCACCAATAACAACTCCAACTCCTCCAATCCAAACCCTAGCACATGGAGATGTTAGGCCGTCTACTGTGCACATTCCTTTGTCTGGAACATCTGCACTGCCGAACAATGAAACAAAATAGGAAACAAACAAATATTGTACAACGACACCATTCCACTGATTTCGACAGAAATCTCACCAGTGGAATGCTTCACATCGACATTTTGCAACAACAGAAGTATAGAAAGGAAAAGAAATCTACAGCTATGCAATGTGTAATTACAGAGAACGGAAGACAAATTGACAACATAGAATAGTTTGATTTCTCCTTAACACAATGCACAATTACATTCACACAATTACATTCAATCTCCTCTTCGATTTGATTACAATACGCCTGAGTTGGTTCATTCCTTGGGGTTTTATAAACTCGCCTAGAGGAACACCAACCCATTCCAAGTGGCTGGGAGAAAACTAACTGATTCCAAGCGGCTGGGAGACCAACCGTCTAACCACTAACAATTTGACAAATGCAACCTACTTACTTGGGACTTACAAAGTTTGTTCTAGGTCTAGATACAAATAGAAATGACATGCATTGGTCAAATAGACCTTATTACAACACAAAACCTGATTTTCTAAACAAACATGAATTTAAATGCCTCATGGAGGCCACCTTGTGTTAGGTGCTCCTGCACCATACACCCCACCTAGAAAAGAACTCATCTCCCATGAGTTGATTCTTTGGCTTACTCCACCTTTATCCTTTGCTGCCTCATTCCTTCTCCATGACCTCTAGACTGCAACTTGCTTCCATGGAATCAAAAACTCATGCCTAGCATTGTAAGCCCTACTCACACCTTGCTATGAGTGAGTGCTTGCAACCAAACCCATACTTTGCTCTCCATTCTTCCTTACTGTCATCTCTGCCTGAACACCTGCATTCAAAACCTTGTTTGATGCTTCTTGTACTATTGCTATGGTAGAATATGTTTGCCTTTCAGCTCTTGTTGGCTCTAGAGGACAAACAATGGTCCCTACTATGATAGCATCCTCTTCGTTCCAATCAACTTGTGGCTACTTGCAGACCTGCTCTTTGACCTCCTTCTGATCCATCTTAGACATCACCATCTGATCTCCATCATTCAAAACTAAAATCACCTTCAAACTTTGATCTTTGGCAACCCCACTCCTTAAGGTATCCTCAACTTTCCTTGTCTCTTCTTCATGCATCTTCACAAACTCTTTCATACCCACCAAAATGATCTTGGCTGCCTTCTTTGCTTCAATATCCTCCTGCAATGGTGTCATCACAAAAGTCTTTCCATCCTTCTTGATGGTGTATGTGTTAGCATATCCATCATACAATGCTTGCCTATCAAATTGCCATGGCCTACCTAAAATTAGGTGACAACATTCCATGGGCAAAATGTCACATAAAATTCTCTCCTTATATTCTCCAATTTCAAAATCAACATATGCTTGCTCATCTACAAAAGTGATTGACTATCACTTACCCAAGATGCTCTGTAAGGAGTTTGATGAGGAATCCTTTCTATGTTCAATTTATCCACCATTTCCCTAGACACCATATTATCTGTTGAACCAAAATCTATGACTACCTCGCATATTTTACATTTGCTTCTGCAATTGATACTGAAAAGTGCTCTCCTTTGTGACAGTTCAGTCTGCACTAGTTCTT
Source organism: Cunninghamia lanceolata (assembly GCA_027924645.1). Lineage (NCBI taxonomy): Eukaryota > Viridiplantae > Streptophyta > Pinopsida > Cupressales > Cupressaceae > Cunninghamia > Cunninghamia lanceolata. Next base: position 2,544,380 of record BSBN01000197.1, read on the forward strand.
TGAGCAATGTCCTCTTGATCATCAGATTTTCTCCCATGTCTGATGTCAAATTCACTTCAGGAGATGTCACACTCCCTGCATCCTCTTGAGTTAATGTGGTTCTTCTCTCATTGCCATGAGAAGTTGAGGCCTTCTCTAGACACTTATAAGCTGGGTGCCCTATCTGATTACAGTTATAGCATCTCATGTTGGAGAACTTGGATTCTCTACTTGATCCATTTGTCCCACCTCTTTCATTTGGCCTTCTTCCTCGGTAGCCTCCTCTGCTACTTGAGTCTCCAACTTTCTCTTCTTGGCTAGAGTTGCCACTAAGCCTCTGGTTAGAACTTCTGCCTCTAAAACTGCCTCTAAAATTTCTATCACCTCTTCCTCTACTCTGCTGCTCACCCTTCCTTTGTAGCTTCTCTTCAGAGCATTTTTCCATGGTTTCAGGGGTAAACAAACTTATCTCATCTTGAATATTGATCCTCAGACCATTTAAATACCTTGCTACCTTAGCTTTTTCATCCTCCATGTACCCATAATGAAGAGTGTATTTGTGAAACTCCTCGGTGTAAGTAGCCACATCCATATCTTTTTGCTTAAGGTTCTGCATTTTCCTGTAAACCTGCACCTCGTAGTCAGATGAAAGGAACTGGGACTTGATCTTCTCCAACATTCTATTCCACGAAGATATCATACTTTACCCATTCTTTACCCTTTCTCCTTAGGTGTAATTCCACCATGTAAGGGCAGCACCTTTGAGTTTAGTTTTTGCAAACTTAACCCTCTTACTTTCAGGAACTTCTTTGTACTCAAAGTAGTTGTTTAGAGCCTCAATCCACTCCATGACTTCATCAGCATTCATCTTTCCACTGAACATGGGGACATCCATCTGAGCCTCTGGAGAATCCTTGCCAGTTGCCTTGATGGCTTCGAGAAAGTATTTTTGATCTGCAGGTATCTCCTCTATCTTTTTATTGGTTTCCTCAATTTTTGTATCACCTTCATTGTTGTCACTTTCATCTTCCTTATCTTTGCTTTTGGACTGCTTGAACTCTCCCAACTTGGATTCAAGCATCTCCTTGATCAACGCCTTGATGGCATCCTATGACATACTTTTGGGAGGCATCCTCTCCGCCTCTGTCTTGCTCTCTTTATCTAACATACACTATTCACAGACAGCACCCAAACGCCAACACTCCTGCAAATCCTCAATTCGACTTGCCGCCCAAATATTTTTGGGCTCTGATACTAATATGTTGGGGAGCCTCCGTTGACAAGACTTACTCCGTCGGCCACCTTGCAACTTATCACTCTGATCCCACAACTCTCCCTGATGGATGACTCTATGGTTCTCGCCTATCGCTAAGATAGTTTCCATCGGCCATGGTAGGAAACGCTTCACTGACACACCAAGTCTGATCGATACTTCCTATCGACAAGACTCCCTCTTCGCTTGGGCCGACAGTCAGTTCCACGGTCCCTAAACTCTCATCGCTGTGACCTTTACCATCAGCTAACACTTACAACCTGTTGGCGATACGCTGATACACCAACTTAGTATATGCTTGGTGTGACTTTCTATTACTGGTGAACTAAAGTTTATATACCCTGATTCACCGTTATGAACATTCACCGTTTGTATCTGACGAAAGATACATTCTCAATATACATTCCCCACATGCTTTCTCAACATACATTCTCAATATACCTTTAAACCACACTCGTCGGAAAGACCTAGATCATCGGCGAATGCTTACACACTTAGGCCGACTCCAAATTATCTACCCGATGTACTTTGTCACCCCGATCTGAATCTTAGGCCGCGACTTCCGTTCAGCGGCTCAAACCTCCCTTCGAACAGACTATCCTCATTGCTTTGAGTAGGGAATGCCTTTCCAATGGTCTCTATCTCACCGATAACAACTCCAACTCCTCCAATCCAAGCCCTAGTACATGGAGTGTTGATAACTGAGAGGGGGGTGAATCAGTTATCTTAATTAATTTAGCTTTCTGTCCTTCTTTAATAATTAGTGCAGCATCAAAACAAATAAGCATCCATAACCATGAAAGAAAAAACAAAATCAATACACATAACACAATGATTTTGACATGAAAAACCATGTTAAGGGAAAAACCATGGGGTGATTAACCTAAGATTGTATTATCTGTTAGAAGAATAGAAATACAAAATGGCACTTGCCAATTAGGGCTCACTGCCCGAGCACACTGCTCGCAAGAGGCTCACTACCTACAAGAGACTCACTATCTACTAGGTATAAAAGAAGTAACAAGATACTTGAACTAATGAGAAGCATCCACATATGTTGAGGTTTAATTCTGGTTAGGCTCAATACACTAATCTACTACACTTCATTCTTCCTCTTCTTTGGTGCTGTTGTCTTGTCACATACCAGACCTGTATTACTACTTCCACTCTGCTCTCTACTTTTCTTCACATTTCACAACACACCACACACACCATCACAATGAAATCAATCTAGTATATATATATCTACACCAAGGATTTCATCAACTTTCTAGTCGGCATCCGGAATATTCAATATCTTTCCAAACTTTGGTCTGTCGGCTGAATCTTTGCTTACCAAATGATGTGTATCAAAGAGATTCTTATAGAAGTCATCAATCATGTTGGCCAATCATGAATGATAACTCAAGAAGCTTGATCACCATCAATATCTCATCTGGATTAAGGTCTGATGCTCTGCCGGTCAGGTCTTCCTCAGTTTACTATGCCAGATAGGGACCCAATACTCAGGTGCTTATATCTTTTCACTCTTTCATCACCAGAGGCTCAATCTCTGGAATATGTTAGTCATGGTACTCCTCTTGACTACCTCAAGTCCGCACTTTACTGAGATACTCCCTCTGAGAGATCCAGACCTGATTGTCGGACCTTGCTGCATGCTCTGTTCTTGGTCAAGATACTCTTCAATCTGATTTCTGGTAGAGACACACCATGTCCTGTGGATGTGTGGGATGGACTTTGTTGCCATCAATGACAACCCTCATGAAGCCACACAGTGTCTCTTGCCAACAATCTCCCCCTTTGGCATTGATGGCAACACTTAGTGAAACATGACTAAGTGTCATACTGCACTCCCCCTTAGCTGATGCTCTGTTCTAATGTACACTTTACCGAAGCTCCCCCTTAGCTAGATTCCACATTTTTCACTACTCCTCACTCCCCCTTTGACATCAATGGCAAAGGGTAGAATCCGCACACCAAAATTTTCAAAAATCAATCTATACATATCCGCATAAGTATATATACAAGTTGTACTTACATATACTTAAGTATATCTACAAAAGTATTCTTCAACTGTACAACTTCTATCACCCAACTCTACTTCATCCTATCCAAAATTGAGATGTGACCACTCAATAGGAATGCAAAAGCTTCTGCCTTCTTAAGATCTGTTAGATCACTAGTCCAGGCTATGGCCTGAGCATCAGTTAGGGCCTCATGCATGGCCTCTAACTTAGGGATAATTATCCCTCTAAGTTCACTTAACCTGGTTATTCTATTTTTCTTCTCCTTCTCAAGCTTCTTTATTTCATTTATGACTACAATAGTCTGACACTCTTTATTTACTATGGAAGAGGAGAGAGGATCAAAACTTCGAGATAAACTTAACAGTTTATCCTCTTGCTCTTTTACTTTCTTCTCAATATCCTGGTCACTTTAGGCTAGGATAAACAAAATTTATATATATCTCTGCCATCTTTAAGATCATTTTCTAAGCTCTTTATCCCAATATCCATAACTCTCCTATCATTTGTTATTAGACCCTGCACCTTAGAGAATCTCTTTCCCAAAAATTCTTTTCAAACTCTATCTTTAGCTGACTTCTCCAAAGAATCAAAATGTGTGTTAATTGAATTGACAAGAGATTTTAAGTTACCAGATGAGGAGGCCAAAAGATCCTTCTGGCAAGATGGCATGATTTTCTCCAATGCACCGGATGCAATCTCAATTAGCTCACAGTCTTCCATGTGAGACTTCAAAAGTTTTTCTTTTGCCTTTGCATGGGCAAAGGATGCTATCTTCATAGTCTAAACCGGGGAGAGGGAATCAAAATTGAATGGTCCTTGAAGCAGTTCTGGTTCATCAATTTCCATCATCTCTTTGGTTAAGAAATCTTTGATAGTTTCTGCAATGTCTCTTGCTAGAGACAGAGTCTTCTTCCCTTCTACAGTCTTAGAACTGTCTCCTGGGGTCTTCTCTATTTGGTTTTTTTCCCTTTCCTTTACTTCTTCTTCTTGACTAGTTTTCTCCTCTATTCTTTCTTCTCCTTTAGATCCAGAGTCTGTAGGGGAATCTGGATGAGAGATATTTACTTCTTCTGCATTTTTCTCTATAGGATCTTCCTTTGTTGTACTGAGTCCTTCATCATCCATGATAGAGGGTTCATCACCTAGGTCCTCCATAATAGGAATATTGAATCTTTTATAGGCATTTCGAAGGATGTCTTCAGTCTCTTTGGCCACCTGATCAGTCTCTTCAAGCATAAGCTTATTCATTCTGGCTTTGCTCTGGAACTCATCTTTGCAATCTTTGAAGATCATGCTCATTTTCTTTGGAGTGATAGAGGGATAAAGCTGAATAGCTATTTGTTCTCAGATCTCCAGATCCTTTGCCTTTGCATTCTCCTTTCTCATTTCAAGTTGCTTCTCTAAACTTTTGGGAATTATAGAGATGATTTCAATAAAAGGCTTATTATATATGTTTAAGTACTTAACTGTTGCTTCTTCCAAGATCTTTTTATCTGCGTCATTATACTCATCATAGAATTCTATCATTGGTTGTAGATTTCCATCCATAGTAACTGCCTTAACTACATCATCAATGGACAGAGTAGGCCTTTCAATAAACTCTTCTGCCTCTTCTTCCTTGTTATGACCAGTAGAGGGTTCACTGGATGTTTTCTTCTTCTTCTTCATTTTCTTGATCTCTTCATCAAATTATGTCTCTTCATCATCCTTCTGACTGATGTAAGACCTTGTGGCCTTTGTCTTAGTTCTCTTCTCTCCTTTTCTGGATGTCCTGACTTCTGGTTTTGATGTTTTTTGGCTCTTGGAGGTGGCAGGTGCAGAGCTTTTGGAGGGTCTGGTCCGAGAGGGGGCTTGCACTAGAGCACTTTCTTTTTCTGCATCTTGTTTCTCTTTCTCTACCCTTTCCATCTTCTCTCTATTGGCATCGACTACCTCCTTTGAAATTCCATGTCTCTTGGCAAATTCTTCCACTTCTCTTCTCACTTTTCTATTAATTTCAAGCTGTCTCAGTTCAACATGAACTTTCACACTCAGCTCTTGGAATGTTCCAAACCTTTCTACCTTAGGGTCCTTGGGCTAACTTAGCATGTGTTGAACATGTAGCTCAACAATTTTCTCATCTACTTCATACCCCATTGGCATGATCTAGACTGTCCTTGGCTCCACTGCCTCCATTAGGCATTGATCACTGTCTACCATAAAGCACACTGTATCCTTGTATTTATCAACCAATGATTGGGGGATTCTTTCTTTAGCCTACATCAAGCTTTGGAAGTTTTTGAAGTAACCCCATAGTGCTGTGTTTTGTGCCTTGGCATCACCAAGCCCATGCAAATAATCCCTGATTTATATGGCAACAGGTCTGTCATTTTGCCATATCCAGCCACTAGATCTGGGTAGCTCATTCATGTAATAGAAGAAAAGATAGAGTATCAAGCCACCGTATTTGAAGGAATTCTTCTTATCCTTCTTTATCTTCTGTAGATTCTCCAAAAGTTAGTTCAAAAGGAGCTCACAAAGGTCATAGTCAGCATTCTTTCTTAACATTTCATAAGCAGTGCAAATTATTGTTCCGGATACAAAATTCTCTTTGCTGGAGTGATATATCTTGTAGCCAATTATCATGGCGGAAGACTTGATATCCAGATCTATGATATCCTAAATTGTCATTGCTCTTTTATCAAATTTAGATCTGGTAGCCTCACTCACAGTTTGGTTTTTTACTGATTTGAGAGTAGGTAACCCACTAGATGAGTGCAATCTGGTCATGGCCCTAATGGCATCCTTTGTGATCTTAAATGGCCTCATCAACCACATGAAGTTGTCATGCACTCTGCTCAGAATATACTGGACCCATTCATCTTCGGCAAAATAGGAGAAATAAATGTACTGTCCAAAATGCTTATCCCAGATGGCTTTGTACTGATGTTTGAGTTCAAATGATTCATCTAGTAGCTGCTTATGATATATATCCATCAGCTTGGATTCCCCAAATTCCTCAATATTCGCATGAATGTATTCCCTAACGTCTTCAACATGCAAAACCCCATGCGGAATGCTAGAGAATGCACCTACAGGATCTACTTCTAGAGATTTATAAGGGTGTTTCTTGAATTTAGGGTGCGGCCTATTAGAGATTTTGACAACATTCAGAGTAGCCATCTTTCAACAGATTTAGAAAGAGATTTACAAGAGCGAAAAGTACCTTTTTATGCCTCTAGGGTTCACGAAAAGAGCCAAAAAGATTACTAGTTGACTTGAATTCTGTGATTGATCCTTGAGAGAGATGAAGCAAACTTGTTTGCAGAAGTCTTCTTATCTTTTTCACTAATGTAAATGTGCAAATGACAAGCAAATGAACACTTTTATCTTTGAGCAAACCCTAATTTCATTTTGTAATAAATGCACAACTTAAGTTATTTCGGTTGTCTTATCATGACAGAGATTTTTTTGGATCACTGAGATGTACTTAGAGCTGATCTTAGTGATTAATTTCAATGTCTCTGCTTTCCTCGAATCATCCCCTTTATCCGCAGATCAAGATGTTTCAGTTTAGAATCACACCGGATCAAACTGTGAAAATCTAGCTTTTACCAGAAAACTGTTAAACCAAATCAATCCTGGAAGATTAGACTCTTCAAATCTTCTTGCGGATCTTCCACATCTTTACCAAGGCTTCTTTAGATGTTTCTCTGAGAGCCCTTTAATCCACAATTTTCTTTGTGCCAATTTCAGGCACTAATTATCTGGCTAGGGAAATTTGTTTTCCTTCCTGACTCCCCCTGAGCCAGAGCTCATCTTATTTAGTTTTCAGAAGGAATATCAACACCAGATTCTGGTGTGGATCCATTTCTAACATTTTCTATACTTCTCTTTACCCAAATCTTGTTCATCTCCCTTTGAATTTCTTCCACATTCACTTTTCCTTTTCCTTTGTCTTGATTTTGATTATGATGCACCAGACCCCTTTTATCCTGATTCTTACTTCTGCAGAATTTGGCAATATGACCAGATCTATTGCAATTGTAGCAAACAACATTTCTTTGCAAATTTGACTGATATCCTCTTGATCTACACTGATTAGCCATATGTCCCATTCTATTGCATGCAAAGCATCTACCATAGAATGTATTGTTCATTTGAATATTTCTACACTCATGAGATTTGTGACCATACCTTTTGCAATTGAAACACTATCTGGAGAAGGATGAATTAGGCTAATTCATTCTTCTTCTGCATTGGTTAGATTTGTGACCAAAGTTATTGCAATTGTGGCAGTATCCATTGAAGGATGGATATCTTTGAGCATTTGGTTTCCTTACCGAAGGTCTTCTAGGCCTGTTCCTTGGATTTCTTGATCCAGAGTTCTTCTGACCAAATCTGGAGCTTTCACCTTTCTCATACCCCAAGCCTTGCTTGTCATCTACCCTCTTTTGGCTTTTAAGAAGAACTTCAAGCTAAGCAGAGCTTATCTTGAATTTCTCTTTGTATTCATTTGTTGTTTGAAGATCCCTCTTTAGAGTGTCAATCTAATTCTCAAGTTGTTCTTCATTATCTCTAGCTTCTTCAAGATTAGATTCCAAATGTCTAATTATTCTGTCCATTTTGTGGTAGTCTTCTGACTTCTCCTTGAGAGATTATTTTAGATTATCTTCAGTCTTTCTTTTCTCTTCAATTTCTTGGATGAATTTCATAACCCCTGATTCCATTTCATGTCTTACCATAATGACCTCTTTTGATAGCTTCTCACATAATTTGTTCTTCTCATTCAGATCTTCATTAGTATCATTGGCTTCACTTTGACTTGCTAATTACTAAAGAAGTTCCTTTCTCTTTTTCATAGAGATACTCAGTTTCTCCTTTAGTTTATTTATGAAATCATCAGCTTGTTTGAGCCTTTCCCTCAAGTTATTGACTTCAGAGTGAGATTGTTCAAGATCATCAAGGGTAGACTGAAGTTGTTCCCTCATACCATACACACCCACTGGAATTCCCAGATCTTACTCAAGCTGTTAGGCTCTGTTTGGAGGGACTTAGCTCTGATACCAATTGTTGATAATTGAGAGGGAGGGTGAATCAGTTATCTTAATTAATTTAGCCTTTTGTCCTTCTTTAATAATTAGTGCAGCATCAAAACAAATAAGCATCCATAACCATGAAAGTAAAAACAAAATCAATACACATAACACAATGATTTTGACGTGGAAAACCCTGTTAAGGGAAAAACCATGGGGTGATTAACCCAATATTGTATTCTCTGTTAGAAGAATAGAAATACAAAATGGCACTTACCAATTAGGGCTCACTGCCCGAGCACACTGCTCACAAGAGGCTGACTGCCTACAAGAGATTCACTATCTACTAAGTACAAAGGAAGTAACAAGATACTTGAACTAATGAGAAGCATCCACATATGCTGAGGTTCAATTCTGGTTAGGCTCAATACACTGATCTACTGCACTTCATTCTTCCTCTTCTTTGGTGTTGTTGTCCTGTCACATACAGGACATGTATTACTACTTCCACTCTTCTCTCTGCTTTTCTTCGCACTTCACAACACACCACACACACCTTCATACCGAAATCAATCTGGTATATATATATCCGCACCAAAGATTTCATCAACTTTCTAGTCGACATCCAGAATATTCAATATCTTTCCAAACTTTGGTTTGTCAGTTGAATCTTTGCTTACCAAATGATGTGTATCAAAGAGATGCTTATAGAAGTCATCAATCATGTTGGCCAATCATGAATGATACCTTAAGAAGCTTGATCACCATCAATATCTCATTCGGATTAAGGTCTGATGCTCCGTCGGTTAGGTCTTCCTCAGTTTACTCTGCTAGACAGGAACCCAATACTCAGGTGCTTATATCTTTTCACTCTTCCATCACCGGAAGCTCAATCTTTGGAATATGTTAGTCATGGTACTCCTCTTGACTACCCCAAGTCTGCACTTTACTGAGATACTTCCTCTGAGAGATCCGGACCTGATTGTCGGACCTTGCTGCATGCTCTGTTCTTGGTCAAGATACTCTTCAATCTGACTTTCGGTAGCCATGTCCTGTGGATGTGTGGGATGGACTTTGTTGCCATCAATGACAACCCTCATGAAGCCACACAATCTCTCTTGCCAACATGGAGATGCTAGGTCGTCTACTGTGCACAATCCTCAGTCTGGAACATCTGCACTGCCGAACAATGAAACAAAACAAGAAATAAACGAATATTGTAAAACAAAGCCATTCCACTAATTTCGACAGAAATCTCACCAATGGAATGCTTCACATCAGCATTTTGCAACAACAAAAATACAGAAAGGAAAAGAAATCTACAGCTATGCAATGTGTAATTACAGAGAACGAAAGACACATTGACAACACAGAATAGTTCAATTTCTCCTTAACACATTGCACAATTACATTCACACAATTACATTCAATCTCCTCTTTGATCTGATTACAATATGCCTGAGTTGGTTCATTTCCTAGGGTTTTATAAACTTGCCCAGAGGAACGCCAACCCATTCCAAGCAGCTGGGAGACCGATTCCAAGTGGCTGGGAGAAAACTAACTGATTCCAAGTGGTTGGGAGACCAACCGTCTAACCACTAATAATTTGACAAATGCAACCTATTTACTTGGGACTTACAAAGTTTGTTCTAGGTCTAGATACAAACAGAAATGACATCCATTGGTCGAATAGACCTTATTACAACACAAAACCTAATTTTCTAAACAAACATGAATTTAAATGCCTCATGGAGGCCACCTTGTGTTAGGTGCTCTTGCACCAGCCACTCAAGATTAATATTTCCAACACTCCCCCTTAATCTTGAGCCTTTATGTATTTTCATCGCCATTCTGTATTTACGACACTTTCATGTCCAGAGTTGTTCTGTGCTTTTGAAATTGTGGTTCTAGAGCTCTTCTATCTTCTTGGAACTAAGGTTTCGGAGCTCTATCTTTCCAGAGTTAAAGTTACAGAGTTGTCCTGTCTGCACTTGTTCTATGTTCTGGAGTTGTCTTGCCTGGACCTGTTCTATGTTCTACAGATATCCTGCCTAGACCTGTTTGAGGTTTCGAAGATGTCCTGTCTAGAACTGTTCTATGTTCCAGAGTTGTCCTGCATGGACCTATTCAAGGTTCTAGATATGTCCTGTCTGGACTTGTTCTGCATTCTGGAGTTGTTTGAGACTTTCCTTCCAAAACTAAAGGTTCCAGAGTTTTTTTGACTTTCCAGAACTAAAGTTCCGGAGCTAACCCTTCTAGAGCTGAAGGTTTTGGAGATTTTCTAACTTTTTAGAACTAAAGTTTTGGAGGCTTTTTGAGACTATCTTTTTGGAGATGCACTTATATAGTTGTTTCCTTTCTAAATCTCGGTCCTTCAAGAGTTGTCTTTCTGAAATTGATTTCTAGAGCTGTCTATGATGCCAAGCCTATCTCTTAGGCATTCAAAGGAGTCTTTTGACAATGCCTTGGTGAAAATATCAATGAGCTACTACTCTGATCTATAGAATTGAAGTTCAATGTCTCCATGCTCTACCAACTCCCTTATGAAATGGTAGCAGATCTCAATGTGCTTGCTTCATCTATGGAAGATGGTATTCTTAGTCAAGGCTGTTGAAGAAATGTTGTCACAAAATATGGTTGTAACATGAAAGGAGCAAGGGTAACCTATGATCTCTGAAATCTTTGACAAAATGAAGAGACATTGTCAAAAATCAGTTATCAGACCCTGTCAAAATGTCTAACCCTTTGGAATGGTGAAGGAAAAAAGCCCTGAACTTCAAAATCCAAAGCTAATGAAGAGAAGCTAGTATATATTGGTAGTCAAGCCTTTGACTAACATATTTTGTTAAAGAAAGGCATAAGAGAAATTCTTGACCTCTAAAGTCTGTCAAAGGAAACCATTAGGCACTAGAGATTGGGCTACTGAAATAACCTCTATCGTAAAAGTAGAAGGAATAGGAACAATTTTGAACACCAAAATCTGAAAAGATAAAGTAACCTTTTCTGGACTTTAGGGTTCAGGCCTTCACGAGATCACCTTATGCTTTGAGCAAGAGAAAAAGAAACTATCTGATCTTGCAATCCCAAAACACTTAGACATGTTTTTATTTCATTAGGATAGGAGATTAGAGCCGAACAAGAACAAAGATCTAAAAATTTGGGATCTAAATGCACCCAATTGAAATCCTGATATAGAGTACATATGCATAATGTCAGGTATTGGAGCGGGAAAGGAACACATGCCTAAGGAGCAGGCTAAAATGAGGAAGATTGATCCCGCAATCCTAAAAGACTTAGCAGTTACATTTTTGAGGATCGAGGTTCTGGAATGCATAGGAACAATGAACCATCTATCAAGAAAACAAATAATAAACCTCCTTATCTTTGATGTCTGAAAGACTTAGATGGATAAAAGGTTAAAATTTAGAGGGTGGGAACACATAAAAATGCATGTCATCAAAGACTAAAGAATAATCACCCCTTCGATGTCGTGATCCTGAAACACTTAGAACAATTACATACTGGGGATCAGGGATCAGAGATACCTTTGAAAACATGTTGCTCAGAGCAGAAGAAAATGAGATTATCCAAAAGTCTAATTCCAAAACACCAAGGTAGAATCAAAGCTGATAGAGATAGCATGCCGATAGAGGAAACATTGAAACTTTGAAACATCGAAACACTTAGAAAAATAAAGAGAAAAGCTAGGAAACTTTCAAAATTGGATTTTATGGGCTTCCCTTGCATTCTAACACATGAATGACCTATTTTGGTTGTCTCAAATTAGTTATCAAAATTAGGTCAAAAGGGCCAAGGCGAAGAGGGGCACAAACTTAGGATTTTGATGAATTCAAATAAAGATTACAATACTTCCTAGGGGGGAGATTGTTTGAGTCAAGAGGACTAAAAATAGTCAATAGGTAATTCAAACATGATCTACATGGTAATAATAATACCAACAAAGTACTTAAATAAAATCTTGGCAAACTTACAAAATTAAAATTGAAACTTAAACCCTAGTGAGCTTACCAAAGAGGAATTTGAAACAAACATCATAAGGGTTTACTAGGAGGGGAAATCAAATAGGGTCAAAATGGAAAAAGGAAAGTATGGGGTTGAAGAGGGATGAGATGGGGAAGATAAAATAGTAAATTGAGGAAAATGGACTGAATTGGAAGGAAAATTGGGAAGGAGGAAGGAGAAGGTTTATGGAGATGAATGAATGAGAAAGAGGGCTCCACAATGGCTTTGTTGGAGCTTAAAAATACTATAACAATGGACTCCAAAATATCAATGATAACTCTCCAACTATAGTGTAATTCTAAAAAAATTAAAAATTATATACCTAGGCTACAAAAGAGTGTAATAAGGAAGTAGTCTTTGATATTGTGGGATTGATAATGGATCATAAAACGAGAGATATAAGGACTTATTTATAGAAATTTCATTAGAGTTTTGAGTGGGAACCATTGAAAATGTAGCTGGTCATAGTAATACAAACTTCCCTAAAAAATGCAGGTTAAATGAGGGAGGGGCAAATATGTAAGGTTTTGGATGTGTTTGTCCCATATCCTAAGAGAGCCCAAGATTTCAGGTGAGAGAGAGAAATGAAATAAAGATCAATGGTGGTTGTTCCATATGATTTTGGGTCACATTTTTCAAGATATGAAAGAAATGGGTAAGATTTTGTTATAGGTGAGAGAGGATAATAAGGCATTTAATTTTTGGAGCAATGGATTGGCACCACCTTGGAAATAGAAACAAAATAGTTTAAGGGAGAACGAAAACATGAGGGAGAGGGGGAAACACATGGAGAGGGGAAATTGAAAGGATAAGGATGATATAGGGATATGAAATAGGGCTAAGGGGTCAAGACACATGAAAAGGGGAAAGGGAAAGGATAAGTGAAAAATAGGCTAGGTCAAAGGGCTCAAAGGGGAACTCTAGTGGAAACACTAAAATATGTGCAAAACATAGTAAAAGGAATTATAGGGTATGCGATTTATATTATCACATTTTGCCCCTACATTAGCAATCTTATGAAAAGTTAAGGGGAGCTAGTTTTCTAAAGTAAGAGTATAGTAAAGCATATATAATCATGAAATATTCTAAGGATAGAATTAACATCGAAAATATATGAGCTTTCTAATTTGTTTTTGTTCTTCATTCTTGTACTTGGTCCTATAAAAAAATCCATTAAAAGTAGTCACTATTCGTGTACAAAAGCTAACTAACAATATAGGAAAAGGAAACACAACTAGCGTATGGAGTGAAACACAACTCAAACATAAATCAATTTAAGATTAGATTACAATATATTGTTGCCATATCATAAATTGATTAAAGAAATTATTGAAAACTTTAGTCTAACGACCCAAGGAGAGATTTATGAAAATCTCCTCCCTAGAAGAGCTGAAAAGAAATAGGTAGTGATCCATGGAAAAGGTGAAGTGGAAACTAGAATCTAGATAATGTAAACTAGAAACTAGGTAATGGCCTTGATGATAAGTGCTCTAAGGTAGCCACTCATGATGGGGCCAAACTAGGCCAATGGTAAAAAGTTTTGACGATGAAAATGAATAAAAAAGGAAAAGGTAAATGGTAAAGCAAGGTTGAGGGAATGACCCTTAGCTATGTGGTCGCTACCCAAAGTTGGATAAAGTTTAGTTATTATCTATTTCCACCCATGTCTATTAGTAGTTACCACCCAAAAAAGAAACAATGATGATGTTAATGGTATACAATAACCACCAAATTAGATAACAAGATAGGCTAGGGCCAAAGTAATAAGAAAGGCTAATTGTCATGGCTATTAATCAAAATCATGTAATCATGTGTGAGAGTGAGTAATAGAATATATACCCTCTTAAATTGACTGCTAAAAGAGAGAGCCAATAAATTTAAGAATAAAGTTAAGGGGAGAAATAAAAAAGATTCCAAGGATTTTGAGAAGAGACGATAAGAGGAAAAATAGAAGAGGAGGAACATCAAAGTCATGACCCCAAGAATGATAATAAGAGATTTCATAGGGGGAACAAGTGATGGTATACCCTAAAGTGAGCATAGAGAGAAGATAAGGATGATAGGTGTGAGAGAACATAGTGATCAAAGATGTCAAGAATGTCACATATGATGGGGAATAGAGAGGAACATTGAGATTATGCCCCCAAGCAAGGAATGAACAAAGAGGAGTAAGAAAGAGCGATGAGAGTGAGAGAAAAAAAAAGTAATTGAATGGTCAATAGAGCACCAAGAAGTGAGGGACATCGAGAGCATGAACAAAAGTTAGAGATATTCACCAACGTAAGAAGAAAACCTAATGTATATTCCTTGGTGATAGAGAGGAAACTAGGAGATAGATTTCACTAAAGTGCCTATAGTGTTGAGAAGAAGTAATAGCAGTTGTGATGAGGAATAATCAAGGGACCTAAAGGAAGGACTGAGGGGGGAAGAAAGCTTAAGGAATATTCCTTGCAAGTGTATAAAATCAAGAGGTAATAAATAGAAATGGAACATGATAGGAAATGGATAAGAAAATATATCAAGGGATAACCCAAAAGAAAAAAGGGGACAAAGCTAGAGAGAAAGGAAGAAGGTAAAGGATGGTTCAATGACCAATGAATACCCCCATGTAGAGAAGCAAGAGAGATGATCCTCAAGGGAATAAGAAGAAAAGAGAAAATGAAACCACATAGATAGATTAAAAAATATGGTTAGACAAAGTAAGGAGATTGATCAATGCCATCGTGTTAGGGTTAGCCGACAGAAGATATCAATTAAATGTAACTAAAGATTAAACAGAAAAATGGAAATACACAGAAATAATAACAACGAGAGACAAGTTTTAACGTGGTTCACCCAAACTCGGGTTACATCCACCAAACAAAGAGTCTAATACTATTATCCAGTAAATCAAACCGATTACAATCAGCAATCCCTGCAACTCAATACCGCTACAAAATGCTACAATACAATACCAAAACCCTAACTCTTAGCTGCTTTTTATCAAGCTTTTTGTCAGTTACAAAATAGGGTTTTCTTATGTCAGTCAATGAAAAAATTAACTCCCGGTGCATTATGAAATAATAAAAAACTGTGTGAGGTTTCGGGGGCGTTGCCCCCGAGCCCCCATGGGGGCGCTGCCCCTCGACCCCGCCCTGTATCACGACAGGGAACGCGCCAGGGGCGCTGCCCCTAGACCCCACAAGGGGCACTGCCCCTTGACCCCATCTTGGGGGCACTGCCCCCAAACCCCCGCAAGGGGCGCTGCCCCTTGATCCCATAGGAATTTGGGGGGGAAACCGCGCTAATAAAAGTGGGGTAAATATAACCTCCGAGTCTGATTAGGCTCCATATAACAACAATCTCCCACTTGGAGACTGATCAGACTCCACACCATATCATCTCCCACTTGGAGACTGATCATAACACCACTGACCCTGTAGCTCCCACTGGAAATAAGCACCCTGGACTCTGCTGTTCTATTTTTGGTTGTTTTTAGTCTAGAAGACCAACCAAAGCTGAAGAGGAGCTCAGCTTCTCCCTTGTTACTGCCTTTGTAAACATATCTGCTGGATTGTCATCTGTATGTATCTTTGCTAGCTGTAACTGTCCATCATCCAACACCGACCGAATGAAGTGATACCTCAACTGTATGTGCTTGGTTTTTGAATGCAAGGTAGAATTCTTTGCAAGATGTATGGCACTCTGGCTATCTGTAAACAAATAACTATTAACCTGTTGTGTGCCTAATTCATTCATGAAAGATTACAGCCATATCATCTCCTTGCTTGCCTCTATTGCAGCTACATATTCTGCCTCTGTGGTGGATAAAGCAACCACCTTTTGTAACCTGAAAATTCAACTCACCGTTGTTCCACCTACAGTAAAGACATAACCTATAGTACTCCGCCTGGTATCAATATCCCTTGCCAAATCTGAGTCTACATAACCTGCTAAATTAGTATTAGAGCCCCCAAAACATAAGTGTTTATTAGATGTACCTCTCAAATATCTAAGAATCCATTTTACCGCATTCCAATCCTCTAATCCGGGATGACTCATATACCTGCTAACGACTCCTACAGCATGTGCAATATCCGGTCTCGTGCATACCATGGCATACATTAAATTTCCTACAGCTGAAGCATAGGGTACCTTGGACATTTTCTCTTCCTCCTCTTGTGTCTTAGGACACATCTCCTTGGTCAATTTCAAATGACTAGGCAAAGGTGTGCTGACAGCTTTGGCATTCTCCATGTAGAATCTCTGCAACACCTTTTCAACATAAGCAGCCTAAGATAGAGTCAATTTTCTGTTCTTCCTATCTCTACAAGTTTTCATACCAAGGATTTGTTTTGCTGCCCCTAAATCCTTCATAGCAAATGACTGTGCTAACTGTTGTTTTAACTCTCTTATGTGATCCATGTTAGACCCAGCTACAAGCATGTCATCAACATATAAACATAAAATAATGTAGCTGTCATTATCCAAACTCTTAAAATAAACACAATGGTTAGAATTACACCTGCTGTAGCCTTGCTCAGCCATAAAACTGTCAAATTTCAAATACCATTACCGAGGTGCTTGTTTCAGGCCATACAAACTCTTCTTCAATTTGCACACTAGTTTCTCCTTACCTTTGACCTCAAATCCTTGGGGCTGTTCCATATATATCTCCTCCTCCAAATCACCATGGAGAAAGGCAGTTTTAACATCTCACTATTCCAAATGTAAATCTTTAGCAGCCACAATACTTAAAATAGTATGAATAGAAGTCATCTTGACAACCAGAGAAAATATCTCATCAAAATCAATGCCCTTTTTCTGTGCAAATCCTTTTACAACTAAGCTGGCCTTAAATCTTTTCTTACCACCATCTTCCTCTTTCAGCCAGTAAACCCATTTATTTGGTAAAGCCTTTTTACCTGCAAGTAACTTACATAATTCCCAAGTCTGATTTTTCAGCAAGGAGTCCATTTCTTCTTTCATTGCAAGCTCCCACTGAACCTGTGTATCCACCTGCATAGCTTCATCATACCCTTCTGGTTCACCAACATCTGTTAACAAAATAGAATACAAAGAGGGAGAAAACCTTTCAGGAGGTCTACTTATCCTTGTTGACCGTCTAACATTCACTGAAGTTTGTGGTATTTCTGGTTGCTATTGCGGAGCATGAGAAACCACTGGAACATCACTATTTGGAGTATCGTCTAGCACCACATAATCCTTTTCTTTCTTCTCATGCTGCTGCAACTGATCTTTGTACAACACCTTCTCATTGAATATAACATCCCTGCTTCTCACAATTTTCTGATTTTCAAAATCCCAAAGCCTATAACCAAATTTATCAATGCCATATCCAACAAAGGTACACCTTTTTAATTTTGCATCCAGCTTGGTTCTATTTTCAGAATCTATATGTGCAAATGCTTCACAGCCGAAGGTTTTCAGAAAAGAATAACTCACCTTCTTGCCTATCCATGCTTCCTCTGGAATACCATAGCCCAATGGAATTGAAGGACCTCTGTTAATTAAATATATAGCAGTGTTGACAGCCTCTGCCCACATGTTTAAAGGCAGCCCAACATGCAATCTCATGGTCCTTACATGCTCCATTATTGTCCTATTCATGCGTTCAGCCACTCCATTTTCCTGTGGAGTCCCTGGAACAGTTTTCTGCCTACGAATTCCATTAAAGGAACAATACTCTTCAAATTCTTTGCTGCAATACTCACCGCCATTATCAGATCTAAGACATTTTAATCTTTTACCTGTCTCATTCTCAACCAAGCTTCTCCATTTCTTAAATGTTTCAAATACATCAGATTTTTGTCTAAGGAAATAAATCCAGACCTTCCTAGTTGCATCATCTATGAATGTAACATAATACCGAGAGCCACTGAGAGAAGATACCTGAGTTGGTCCCCATACATTTGTATGCACAAGCTCCATTTTTTTATTTTTCTTTTGCTTCCCATCCTTGAGAAAATTGACTCTCTTTTGTTTTCCATACACACAACTTTCACAGAAATCCATATTAATACATTTCAGACCTGGTAAAACTTTCTTAGAATGAAGTACCTTCATACCTTTTTCACTCATATGCCCAAGTCTGTTATGCCACAGTGTTGTCTCAGAACCTGCAGCAACTTTTCCAGTCTCTTCCTGCAAACCTGTAGCAACTATTCCTGAACCTGTTTGTTTTTTCTCTGTAACAGCTAAAGTAGAAGGAACAGTATGACCTGTACAAAGATATAAGGTGCCTACTTCCACACCTTTTGCTACTACTAAGGCACCTTTTGAGACCTTCCAATTTTTATCAGTAAATGTAACAGTGCAACCTTGTTCAGTTAGCTGCCCTATTGAAATTAAATTCCTACTGAGCCTTGGAACATGCCTTACCTCTTGTAGTAGCTAATGATTCCCA
Organism: Cunninghamia lanceolata; assembly: GCA_027924645.1. Lineage (NCBI taxonomy): Eukaryota > Viridiplantae > Streptophyta > Pinopsida > Cupressales > Cupressaceae > Cunninghamia > Cunninghamia lanceolata. The sequence continues at coordinate 2,563,103 of BSBN01000197.1, forward strand.
TTCTGCAACTTAATCTTGATTCTTCCATTTCCAACAATCTGACAGGGTTCGTTATCTCCCAAATAAACCAGCCTAAAATCCCCTTGGACATAATCAAGAAAATAACTTCTATGGGGCGTAGTATGAAATGAGGCCCCTGAATCTAAAACCCATGAGTCATCAGCATTATCTAGGGAAAGAATCAAAGCGTCATCTTCAGATTTATTACTTACCACATTTGCTTCCTTATTGCCTTCTTGTTTGTCTCCTTTGTTCTTCCGAGACCAGCAATCTTTCTTCAGATGACCTGGTTTTGCATAGTACCAGCAATCCTTCTGTCCTCTGGTTTGGGATCTTTTGTCCTTTGATTTTCCTTGTGACTTCCCATGACCTCCAGAACCTTTTCCTCTCTCCTTTGATCTGCCCCTGCTTTCTGTATTCAAAGCATTGCCTGATTTGGATCCACCTGAGCTTTTCTTACGAATTTTCTCACTCAGAATAACACCAGCAACCTCATCAAATTTTAGGGTATTTGAACTAGAAACAGAGTTACTAACCGCCATTACCAAACTATCCCAGCTTTCAGGCAATGAACATAATATCAAGAGAGCTCTAACTTCTTCATCAAATTTTACATTTATAGAAGTCAATTGACTGACAATCGTATTAAATTCATTTAAATGACCTGTCACAGATCCACCTTCAACCATTTTCAAATCAAACAACTGCTTCATGAGAAATACCTTATTTGAGGCTGAAGGTTTTTCATACAATTTAGCCAAAGCTTTCATCAGACTATCTATTGTCTTCGCTTCCATTATATTGAATGCCACCGATGGTGCCAGGCACAACCGAATGGTTCCCAATGCCTTTCTGTCAAGAAGATTCCAATCCTTATCAGACATTGTTGCCAGTTTCTTGGCTACTCCTTCCAACGGCCTCCATAAATTTTTTTGATAGAGGTAATCCTCCATCTGCATCTTCCATAACTGATAGTTCTGCCCATTGAATTTATCAACCTTCATTTTACCTTCGTCCGCCATTGCTCCCACTCAACCGTGAGACTTTCTTGCAGACGATAATCGAACACAACCTGCTCTGATACCACTTGTTAGGGTTAGCCGGCAGAAGATATCAATTAAATGCAAATAAAGATTAAACAGAAAAATGGAAATACACAGAAATGATAACAACGAGAGACAAGTTTTAACGTGGTTCACCCAAACTCGGGCTACATCCACCAAACAGAGAGTCCAATATTATTATCCAGTAAATCAAACCGATTACAATCAGCAATCCCTGCAACTCAATACCACTGCAAAATGCTACAATACAATACCAAAACCCTAACCCTTAGCCGCTTTTTATCAAGCTTTTTGTCGGTTACAAAATAGGGTTTTCTTATGTCGGTCAATGAAAAAATTAACTCTCGGTGCATTATGAAATAATAAAAAACCGTGTGAGGTTTCGGGGGTGTTGCCCCTGAGCCCCCATGGGGGCACTGCCCCTCGACCCCGCCCTGTATCGGGACAGGGAACACGCCAGGGGCGCTACCCCTGGATCCTGCAAGGGGCGCTGCCCCTTGACCTCGTCTTGGGGGCGCTGCCCCCAAACCCCCGCAAGGGGTGCTACCCCTTGACCCCATAGGAATTTGGGGGGGAAACCGCACCAATAAAAGTGGGGTAAATATAATCTCCGAGTTTGATTAGGCTCCATATAACAACACATCGTTCTATGTGGGTGGAGTTAGTACTAATAGTATATAATGGGTGGAGTTACTCGAAACTAGGGCATCATTTTAAATTTTATGATGTGATTTTTTTCTAAATGAGTATTGTATTTGGTAACCATTTAATAAACTAGGGTTTAAGACTCATTTTAGACCAAATTACTGTGTGCTATCTCCATTTGACAATTATAATTGAACTCCAAGAAAATGTTTCATTGAATCAATGGTTTAGGGTAAAATCAATTACATTGCAAAGGTCACTTTTTCATTTATTCAAAATTACAATTGTGAAACAAATTGAAATGGAAAATTTGACCTTCTTGTTCCAGAGTTTATTGAAGAATCATGAGTGATTGGTTACGAATCTAGAAAGCTAGCTTGAGTTGAACTTTGCGAACATTGTTCTAGAGTGCTAATGGAAAGTAGTCACAAGAGTACAAGTGAATCCAAGATTGATTAGATAGTTTTAGAGATTCTTTAAATGTTAGTGTAGGTTTTTATTTTCCTAGTGGGTTATTTATTTTCCCTATTTCCTAGGTTTTTCCTACACTATTATTAAGCTTGCTTAGGTTAAATAAAGTGAGTTTAATTTGGTGAGTGGGTCATTTAAGGTGTCACCATCCTGTGAGGGAGTTACATTTACTATGTTTAGAACAATTGGTGGTCTCTCCATATTGGTTAGTTTTGCCACCTCCACCCCTCTCCCTAGTCTATATAAACTCACTACCTAGCTTGTATTTTGCATCTCTTGCATCTTGTATGACAGTTTTATTATTCTTGTGTAGCTTCTTATTTGAGCTCTGAATGCAATTCTATCATTCTATCATTTTTATATCTCATGGAGTCACTGGTTTACATTGTCTGTGATTTTTCTAGTTTATGTAGCTTAGAATTTCTCTTATAAAGTTCTTGGGTTATCAGTCTATTTCAAATTTCTAACATGGTATCAAAGCTTTTGTTTTGAGAATTCTAAGTTCATAGATTCCTAACTGAGAGTTTGAGATTATATTTGTGATATATTGCAAAATCATGTATGCTCTTCTCTTGCATTTTTAATGATCTAGAGAATTAGAAAGGATTTATGAAGATCTAATAACCTCTTCAATTTACATATGTGTTTTATGAGATCTAGGTGATTGCAACTATTCTGGTTATACTGAGAACATTTTTTGCTATTCTAACATGTCCAAGAGGCTCGAGAAAGTCAAGATTGGATTTTGTTTCATCCAATTTGGAGATCATTTAACCAAATTGCAAAATAGGGGTTTGAAGCTCATATCTAGATGTTAGATTTCATTCAAAGTATTTTTAGGCTAAAAGGACCCTGCCATTGCATCTAGAGGGCTAAATAAATGAGTTTTGACATAAAATTTACCCAGTTTCGGTGTTGGGAGCTTCTGAGGAAATTTTTTTTTATAGAAATCCATTTTGCCCTCCCCTCTAGCACATTTTTTTGAGCACTTTTTATTGTAAAAATTTGCAAAAAAGAATTAAAAAAAGTTAAGCACTTATAGCACTAAGCACTATTATAAGCACTTTTCTAAGCATTGCCAATGCGTTTTTAAAGTTCTTTATTGGGGGCTTCAGCCCTTAGAAGGGCTTTGGCCTCCCTTTCTATAGGCCTTGTTGTTTACAGCAAAATATATATTTTATTAAAAGATTGGAAAATTATATCAAACCTTAAAAACCTATATTAAGTGCAACAGAGATAAAACTATAAAACCAAAACAAGAATAGATGTTACCCAATTTGAGATGTAATGTGGTTGCTCAAATATTGCATAACTCCAATGTAATTTTTCCTAGGGGAGGAATTAGCAAATATTTAGGTTTTTATAAACTTTGGATGAAAGTTGGTTTGGGTAGTTCGAAGATAGTTAAACAATTAATTAAACGGTATGGTAGGTATAATATAGTTAGGGTTTTGTGATTATTATTTTTGCGAAATAGATTTAGGTTTAAGTTGTAAATAATAAATTAAATTTATTAATTTTAATTTATTATTCACGTGAGGGTGAAAAGTGAAAAGATTTAATTAATTAATTAAAATTAATTAAACCTTATGATTAAGGATAGATTAAATAATAAATTAAATTTATTAATTTTAATTTATTATTTATGACAGATATTAAGGAATATTTAATTAATTTATTAAAATTAATTATATTTTCTGATGTGATGGAAAGATCTGTGGTCAATTTTTTATGTCTACATTTTGCCCCTCTTTGAGACGATGTTGCGAAGCAAGATGTTACAAAGCAATGTCGTTTCAAAGAAGATTAAAACATAGGCTTTGGATAGGTAGGTTTTTGGATGGGGCTCAAAAAAATGAAGGATTGGTAGACAATGCCCCCTCAAGAGGATATGTAGGGACAAAGGAAATGGATATGCTCTTGAAAAGGGAAATGAAGGGGAGGAGATAGAGTTATGCTGATTAAACTTTGAGCAACTTGATGTTTGATATAGCACCTGACATTATGCACCATGGTATAAAGACCAAGGTGAGGATGTGTCCTGTGCACCCAACGTAATACAACCTTGTCTAACGTATGAGGAAGTAAACTTAGAGCATTAAAGTCCTAATGCACAAAAGGTATGATAATGCAAAAAGTTATCCCAACATACACAAGATATGAATATTAGCTGAAATGATACAGATGTGATTCAAATGCAAGATGAAGTGATGACACACACAAGCAAGCAAGCAAGCATGGACAAATGATTTAAAAACAAACAAGGTATTGCCCTATCAAGCTGAAAACTGATGATTGATGGGATTGATTGATGCTAATAATGATTGGTGATTGATTGATAGCGTTGTTGATGTGGGAACAATTTATCCTGAGAACAACACTAGGATTGGGAATGATATATCGATTTATCCTGAGAACGACACTAGGATTAGGAAGGATATATCCCATTGATGATGATGATAATGTGATCGATCAATCAGGTTCACAACAAGGCTAGGAATGAGACCATTGATGTAATTAGATAGTTTGGCTTGATTGACTAACCTAATTGGTGTGGATTAAGAATACTTGCATTTGAATCATTGCTTCTTGAAATGGTTTGATTGATTTGGATTGATTTTGATGGATTAATTTGATGAATGAAATCATTTGATGAAAGTGATGATGACTTGATGAATTAAGTGAGTTGAATTGATTTGATTGAATTGGATGAACTTGATTGAAGTGATTTGAAGAATTGATGTGATTGGATTGGATGTGGATTGATTTTTTGTTGGATATTTGATTTTTTTTTGTATTTTCAAATGTTTTGATTTTTTGGGATTTTTGTTTTGTTTTAGATGTTTAGCATTGGATTGTGTGTGGATAGCCTTTGGATAGATGCCAATGACAAGGGAAAACCAAACTAAAAGGTAATGATGATGATAGGATGTGGATGAGCAATAATGGATGAAATAGATAAAAGGATTGGTGATAAGATAAAGGTAGGACTAGATAGACGGATAAGAGGATGGGAGATAGGCTGAAAGTAGGATTAAAAAGATTGGTAATGGGATAAATGCAAGATTGGATGGGTGGATAATAAAGGATGTGACATAGGATAAATGTAGGATTTGGATGGATAAAAGGATGGAGAATAGGATAAAGGTAGGAGGATGGATGATACAAGGATTGGAGATAGAAGGATAATGGATGGGAGATATATGATAGATGGATGAAGGAACTTAGGATGTGATCTACAAGGACTACGTCGCATAGGAATAAGATGCCCCCATTCTAGATATTATGTTTTAGGATTTGGCAAGGTGATGCTTATTAGGATGCATGATGGAGACAATACTTGGAAAGGATGAATGAACTTAGTAGTAGATGGATGTATGGAGGATATTCTTAGAAATGGATGGGTGAAATTTGGAATATGACAAGAGGTGTCAAAAGCAATTTTCAACATTTTGCCCCTACACTCATGAAGATTATAAGGAGGAAGGGAAGATGGATGGCACAATGAGGAAGGTATGATGGGTAAGGATGGCAAGATAGAATGGAAAATGATAGGATAGGATATGAGATGGGATAGATAGGATGGGATAGATGCAAGTGGAAAGCACATAGATAATCATCTACACATGATGCCTGTTTTCCAGGTTTTCATCATGGTACTTATCCAAGGCACCATAAAAATGGTTTTCACCATTGGGCGAAATGATTGAATCTCTTTACTATTTTGATTTTGATTTTTTTTTTGTAGAGGAATAGTTGGATGGAATAAGTAGGGACTCAAGATTTTGTTCCCATAGAAAGGTGGTAGTTCCATTAGAGATGGATAGAAGTCACTCATGACTGATGTCAAGTAGTATAATGCTCATGGATGTTGGTAGGGGATTGCATGAGAGAGAGATGGATGAAGTGGATAGTGGATTTTGATGTGGATTATGAAAGGTTCATGCAAGGATGGATAGGGAATAGTGGATTATGATGTGGACTAGGATGGAAAGATAGTGGATTAAGATGGAGATAAAGAGATAGATAGAAGGACTTATGCAAAAGCATGGACCATAGGGACAAGATCGAAGAAATAAGTGGGATAGTAGATGGAATATGGGGAGATGGAGGTATGTGGTAATGTTGTGGAGGAGAAGGGAACCAAGACCAATGGTTGCACACACCGAATTGGATTTTGAAGCTTTTTATTGGAAGGGGGATTTGGGAGTAATGGAGATGTTTTCTTAGGAGATTGCCTATTTAGGTCTTTAGGGACCTAAATGGACTTATGAAATTTAGGATTTTGTGATGGGGAGTGGAATGTTTGGGATTTTAGGATTGTGGATGCTCTATTTGAATTAGATGCTTTTTTCTTGAGGACCCAAACCATTTTGGTTTTGAAATTGTCCTTTTGAGATGTGGACTTGGGTAGCCTTTTTGATTTTTGATTTGGCTTTAATTATTTTCATTGGTGCCATGTGACATGAAGATTATTAGGATGTTTTGCTTTATGGGTGGAGGCATCCAAATTTTTATTTTCCAATTCCATAGGGGTTTTTGTGATAGATTCATGTTTAGTCGATGTATGCATTTGTTGATCATGATTAGGAATTGTAGGGGATTTATAGGAACAGGGTGTATGAATAGAGGGATTAATGGATTTGTGGCTAAAGTGACAAGGGGATTTGAGGATGGGAATATTAGGAGTTGGAAGGAGTGGATGAAGGGATGTTAGGAATTGGAAGAAGTGGAGGTAAAGTGGATGGAGGTAAATGGATGGTCACATGATTTTTGGGTTTGTAGGATGATGGAGGAGGGATGACAACATATGTTTTATGGGTGTGATGAGGTGCACCTAGCTTGGGCTTAGATGAAGTAGATTTAGGAGGCGAGGATGTGGTACCAACATCTTTGGATTGACTTCCTTGAGATACATAACCAATACCATATGATTTTGGAGAGACTTTGACATGGATGGGTTCCAAGTTACCTTGGTCATGAAGGCCTAAGCCTTTACCTTGATAATTCATTTTTTGGAACATACGATGCACAATGGGATGCTTATTTTTTAGGAAACAAGACACAAGTCCCTTATTGGATGAAGAAGGTGAGGTGGTATATAATGGTTTCTGCTCTCCTAGAGAAGAACATTCATTTAGGAAGGTAGTAAGACCAATAGGATATGATGGTGGATTTGAAATGGTATCAATATTAGATGCTGAAGGATTAATAGGATCTTGATTATGCTCATTATGCTCATGAAGATCCAATCTATTTTTTTGAATATCTATGTGCTTGTGGGGACCAAGCATCTCATCAAGGGAAGTGGATGTTGTGGGATCATGGATTGAAGGAGAAGTTTCTTTGCTTTGAAGGAATGCCATGAAGCGAGGTGAGTGCTCAAGTTGATCAACAAGACTTTCATACTCACTCTTATTACTAAGATAACAATGAGGAGTAGATGGAGTATGTGGTTCTTGGGTATCTTTCTCATAGATAGTTGTGGAATTATGGATAGGATCAACTTGCTTATGGATAGGCTCTTCATCATAGATAATGTCTTGATCATAGAAAAGATATATGTTATGGATAGGTTGAATATAAATACTTTGATATTGATTTGGATAGGAGCAAGGTTTATCATCTTTGGATTTGACTCTTGACATAACTCTTGAGTTTGGATGGAAATGGAAGTCAGAGACTCTTGGATGTGCTTGAGAGGCTCTAGATGCTCAACAACATGAGGGTATAGTGGATCTTGACTTGGACTCATGGTGCGAGACTATTTAATGGGTTCAATGATTTTGGACTACATGATGGATTTGGAAGACTAGGCATGATGATTGAAGGTTGTTTGGTAGGCTCATGAATAGATGTTTGAAGACATGAGGGTAATGGTTGATTCATTGCTAGTATCTAGTGGATCACATCCTTCATAAGTATATGGGTAGATGGACAATATAACGGATGGAGAATAATGGTAGATGGTGTAGGCTTATGTGTAAGATTAGGATAGCTTGTGCTAGATGGGGATGAAATTGGATGAGTGGATTTGGATTTCTCCACAGCTTTTCTTTTTCTTTTAGATTTTACAAAGAATCTTTGGAGAAAATCATTCATCTTGGACTTAGGTGGAAGCTTTGATGGTTTAGGCTTTAAGTGTGTTGGGGATTGGCTTAATGGATTAGGATTTTGAAGGTAGGAAGGATTATATGATTGAGGTTCCATATGGATGGATGGATGAGGGAAGCAAGTAGATGGATTGGTGTATGATTCCAAACTTGAGGTGGTATTTCCCTTGTCAAGAGTATCATTAAGATGGCTTAAGGATTCTTGATTTTGTTGCGAGGAGTGACTAGTACTAGCATGCTCATGTTGTGGATGATTTGGAGATGGATATTGAGGAATATTCATGAGATTGGTTGATAAAGAGGAACTAGGTTAACATGATGATGGGGGATATATGGTTCATAAGTATCAAAATATTCGTCATGATCTACAAAGTTATCATCATTAGGAGTGAATTTTGACCCACCTTGGAGGATTTATGATTTTGACTTTGATACCTTTGTGGTAGAAAACTTGTGGGATGATGTCTTAGCATTCTTGAGAGTGTCCAATTCTTGTCTTAGTGCTCTAATTTCATCCAAGATGGGATCATTTGTAGGTGTTGGGATGGAGTTACACATAGGTTGAAATCTTTGGATTTCAGTTTGTTCCTCCAAGTATGCTTCAAAATCTACAAGATCCTCATCATCATTAGGAGCAAATTTTGGACCACCTTGGAGTATATATGGTTTTGGATTTGGCCTAGATTTGTTGAGGATCACAACCATATTGATGAATAAGGATTGGATTAGGTTCAAGGATACAAATAGGAGTAAGATGAAATGGATGGATTAGATAATTTGATCGATTAAAGGACCTCTTAGGATTCACAATGACAAATGATGACAAGAATGCACTTCAAGCACAAAAACACAATGTCGAGATGTTTGGTGGAAAATGTTTATTTTGAACACACACACAAAACACGACAGACAACACATTTTGGATGGCTCTAATACAAAATTAGAGTAAAAGTCCAAATGAGGGCCTAGATTAGCCCAAAATTTTTCACTAGTCTCGACAAATTTGAAAACACTTGTAAGCATGCACAATCTAGGCTAGAAAAAGGATACTACTTGTTGAATCCCTACTTGGATTACTCCATATACTAAGACAAGGCAAATAGCTAGAGATATTGGTGACACTGGCTCCCCCACCATGGCACGGGCACACCAAATCTCTTACCCTAAAGATTCGTAGATCTTATGAACCGAGGGATTTTCTATCTCCAAAATGAATAGTACGTGTAGGGTGGCTTTAGAGGTCCAAACTCTTGCACTAGCAACCAAAAAAAGTTTTTGGCTTCTACAACAAGTGGTTTCTAGTCAATGTTTCAGGATAATTTGGTGTCTATACATGCGACGGTTCACTCATTTAAGAGGTCTCCCAGCCCTTAGAAAGGGTGTTTACACATCTCATGGATACTGAGGGAGACTTCCGTCGGTATAGAACATCTGCACTAGGTGATTGATGACTTTCATCACAACCATAATTATTTGTATAGCAGATTGAAATGAAAGTACCGCTTGGGTTGTCCCCTCTCACAAATCAGGAGGCAGGCCCTTTAAGGGGTTAGGAACATAAAAGAGATGGGTCTGGCTTCTGATCACCAAGTTTGCACAAGGTGAGAGCATACACCTACCACCTTACAAGAAAAACAAATAGTGACTAATTAACCCCCTAGTTAATCTATGTAAATAGACATTTGAAAAAGAGATCTAATCAATGAAAGCCCTGCAAAGCCACCATTAGTAGTTTGAATTTCTAGTCTTTGACAAAATGTAAAGCTGCAAGTAAAACAAATGAATCCATTGTGAAGCTCTCTGAATCCCATTTCTGATGCCTACAAAAATGTGAAAATCTGATGAAAATTGAAAAAGTTATATCTGTTTGTACAAAACAACCTCCAAGGGCTAAAAACAGGCACTTTGACGATGAACAAACCCCTGGCAATTGACAAAAATTTGATAATTTTGAATTGGTTGTAGTTTACAATGATTGATCACATATTGTCTAGTAGTTATTATGTGTTTTGGTCATATGCAAAATAGTTTTCAAGTCTGGCGGTTATCTTTTAACGTTAAACCTTTAGGAGTTTTAACGTTTGTAAATCACATGCAAAGAGTTTAAAAATAAAACTAGTGATGATCTTGTTTGGAATGTGGTACTGTTAGGTTTAAAAAGCTTTCTTCAAGTGTTCACCATCACACCAAAATTACAACTATTACAAAAGACGCTTTTATTCCAATGAATAGAGATAATAACTAACGCGTCAGGCTTCTTGTAATCACCAAAACATAGGATGCCAAAATAAAAAAATTAATTTTAGAGCAGTATGGAATTATAAATAGCTAGTGACTTTTATATGTGAACATTATAGTGCCCATAATATTTTTTCATGCCATAAAAGCTTCACGTTGGAAGATTTTCTAACTTAAAGAATATCTCATCTTGCAGTGTACTGTTGGCATTTTGACTTAACCCTGCAGTTCACAAACAATTATTAGCGTTAAATCTGAAACAAATAACTAAAAGGTACTGCCAAATGTAAACCCTTCACAAGAATTTTAAACATTAACCAAATCATTTACAAGGATTTCATCTTTTAGACACCACCATTAAAAATTTCCTGTCACGACTTTTATTGTAAAGTCCAAAACTGTTGTTAATTTTGTAGATCTTACACAACGATCTTACAGAATTGATAAAATCTACCTTCCATGGCTTCAGAGGATTCATCATTGCATCACTTAGGCTTCTTCCATGTTCAGACACTCGCTAGTTTAATACCATATAGCTGATAAATTTTTTTCTTGAAGTTAAAAAGATTTGGTTGCAATTTGTACTTGGAACCTACCATGTATATTCACGGGAAATAGAAATAGCTTTTCTGAGAGCTTACATCGAATTTTGATATCTGTTGTTTTGTGATATGGACAAGGAGACCTAGAAGAGAAATACAGATTTGTGTCTATTTTTTTGGCATCACCCTTAGACTTGTAAAATGGGCAATGAATGTGAATATTAGAACAGCGAGAATGCGAGGATTAATCCTAGGGATTGTTGGTTCTGGATGACTGGAAATTGTCTCAATCTAGCTTACTCTTTTAGACATCCACCACTAGATGGTCTCCCAGGAGCACCATCATATGCACAACACACTTTTTGGTGGTAGTTTGTCCACTCAGAAGGTAACAAAACTAAGCACAACAAAAATAGATCCTCAGGCAAGTGGGAAACAAATGGTCAATAACAATAATAGCAAGACAATGTGGGGTTGGTGCAAAAAGTTGGGGGGCCAAAAAGTGGCTAACCTTTTTTTAAAAAACTTCTAAGCCATAATGCAAGTACATTATAATGCACTCACGTTATAATGCGCTCGCATTATGGTTTGGTGATGTCAAGCCTAAGGCTCGGCAACACTAAGTCATAACGCGCTCACGTTATAACGCGAGTGCGTTATGCTTTCCTATTTTAAAAAAAAGGATCGGCAACACCAAGCCATAACGTGCTCACATTATAAGGTGAGCGCATTATGCTTTCCTATTTAAAAAAAAATTTGCATTTTTCCTCATTTTCCCATTTTATTTTCTTCTACCCACGGCCTATAGACCCTTGAGAGCACGCTTGCATTATTGGAGGTCAAAATCATCACCAAATTGTCGCTGATTCATCATCAAAATGCTGCCACGATGTTGGGGAGGCCTAAGGAGTAAGTTGTATTTGGATTTTTGTCTAAATTTGTTGTTAAATAGGTAGGTTTAAGCAGATTTTTGATGTAAATTTCTTTAATTTATAGGAAATGATAATGCACCTCCTCCTCCTAAAAATCCACAAAATCCTAAATCACCTAAACAACAGATACCTACTGAAGAACAACCCCAACAACAAACACCTCCATTCATTCCTCAACATGCCCCTGGAACACAAGAAAATCTAATGGGGCAAATTGAAAATAATAAAAAAAATTGAGGACATAATTGCAAGGTTGAAAGATCCTGCAACTTCAACCTTGCATAGATCCACACTTGCTCAATCTCTTGAATCTATGTTATCAAATGTAGATTCAATTAGCAAGCAAATATATAGTTGGTCAAAAAAGAGGAGAGAATTTAGATAGTATTATGCACACAAGTTGTCATATGAACAAGTAAAAAAAGAACAAATTACAAAATTGGACTTGTGTTGTATTTTTACAGACCCACGAACAAATCAACCTCTACCCCTTACATGCAAGAGGTTCCCTATCCATTGGTGCAACAACCAAGTGATAAGGGACAATTTTGGACAGAGTTGGTGGATTGATTTTGACCATCCTCCATGCAACAATAATGAGGTCCTACAATACTTTTTGAGGAAACTCTAATGTGAGTTTGTAAAAAATAAAGTGCCAAGCTATTTTGATATGTGGGACTTCCAGGGTAGAGGTGGGGGGTCAACATAGGATAGACCAGGGGCACGTGTTGACCCATAGCGGTCAACGAGACGAGCACTCGCCAGACCAACCCATGAGCACGTGTCTATCCCTTCCATTGTGAAAGAGAGTGCTGAGGTCGAGACACTTCAGTCCATTAGTGCCTTGACCTAGAGCATCATAGAGCATGCCAATCCTGCAACACAGCATGGGTTGGGGGAGAGTTCAAGGAGTAGGGTTCCACCCCATACTTGTTAGGCTTGTGGGTCAACCTATAGTTATGACCCCATGGATAGTCAAGACACAAGTGTGTAGGCTACATCTGTAGCTGAGAAGATGATGATGGCAGATGCTCTCTTGAGTGAGACTTTCGGCCTTGATACTTAGGTAAATGTTAGCAAGTTCATTGAATTTAATTTATTAAATTTTATTTTTGAAATGCAAGATTAACTAATTTAGTTTGATGATTTTAATGAAATTTCAAGGTCATAGTGTTGATGCAATTTTCAACGGTTCTCCACCTGCATATTACACTACGACATCTACTGCTGGGGTATGTAACTAGTAAACAATTATAATATTACATGTGAATAGCATTGTTATATGAATGGTATTCTAATATCTAATTTTGGATGTTGAATAGGTTAATCTTGGAGATTTCACGGCAACACATGTCAGTGGTGGTGGAGTTCAAAGCTTCACTCAAGTAATAAAATAAACAATTTAACTAATGAATTGTACTTACTAGATTTTTGTATTTTATATTCATATCGTTGATTACATTGCATTGCACATCTTTCAAACTCAAAGCATTACTAGACATTGCATAACTAATAACTAGATGTTGATAGATGACAAAATTTCAATTATAATATAGTTATTTGAAAAAATGCCTCAAAGAAATGTGGTCTCATAGAATGCTATGACAAGCAGATGCATAGACAAGGACATCACCATGAGACCATATTTCTTTGAGGCATCTTTTCAAACAGCTCACTACCTTGTCTATGCTACCACATTTTCCATACATGTCTACCAAAGCTTGTTGATCCCCTCCACACTATTCTTTGACAAATTCTCTCTAATAAACTCATCCAATTACCACCAATTAGACCCTAGGACATGACACCAGAGAGGGGCACGAGCCTATGACATCTTATATAGCATATGATTGACTCCACCATCATCTAGGTTTTAGGTATTAATTATGGGGGTAACAAGTCACCCCTAGCCAAAATCTTCAAATCTACACTAACCCATTCCCCTACAAACTATGCCAATCCTATTGGCTCAATTTCTTCCATCCCTACTTCTTATCCTACATTTAACCCACCTAAGTCTAATGATGACCCTTCATTTAATACTACTATATTCTTTGAGATGAAAGAGAGCACAAAATCCTCCAAGAACTCACATAAACATGTACCAAAAGAGAACAACAACAATGGAGACTTGAGGAAGCATAAGAAAGAGCTATAGTATATCACCAAGAGAGCCAAATATTCACAAGAGTTCACAACTAGTTGAAGAGCCAAGAGAATTCACCATAGAATGCATGAGAATCAAAAGTGAAATTCAAAAATCCAACACATGAGATGGAAAACCTAGAGATAGAGTCAAAACATAGACATCCTAAGCTACAAAGAGGTGTTACTGGAATCTTGAATCATGAGCCTAATATATTCTAACAATGGACCATGACTATTTCCATTCCTACAACCTACTAATGTTTCATTAGTTTGATATGTTTATAAATGAAACTTGACTATTTTGACACAAATATCTTCACCAATGAACCACCATTGTTTTGAGCCTATAATTTAATAATTGCTTAATAGGTTGATAACTTCACCAATGAAGCATGATTATTACAAACTTGCACTCTAATAAAGGTCCATGTAATGTATCTCTAAACATCAATAAACCATGACTATTTCAACACCTAAACTAAACAATTCTCTCACTTGTATATCTCTCATGACTCTCTAGATATTTCCCTTCCTCTCCACCTCTCTCCCTCCTTACCCATCTCTCCATCAAGTTATCAACTTCACTCTCTCATTTTATTATATCTCTTCCCTCACCTCTCTATCTCTCACCTTTGTCTCCCACTCACCTCTCTAGCTCTTCCCTCTCTATGTCTCTCAGTCACTCCTTGTATGCCTCTCCATCTGTCCTTAGCCATCTAGGTCTCTCACTTAACTTTAAACCCTAAACCTTATCCTAAAGCCTCAACCCTCAACCCTTAAACCTTAAATCCTAAACCCTATCCCTAAACCCTCAACCCTCAACAATATACCTTAAACCTTAATCCCTTGACCCTTGACCCTAAACCCTATCCCTAAAGCCTCAACCCTCAACCCTTAAACCTTAAACCCTAAACCCTATCCCTAAACCCTCAACCCTTGACACTATACCTTAAACCCTAATCCCTTAACCCTCAGCCTTAAAGCCTCAACCCTCAATCCTTAAACCTTCAACCCTACACCCTATCCCTAATCCCTCTACCCTCGACATTGTGCCTTAAACCCTAATCCCTCAACCCTTAAACCCTTAATCCCTCAAACCTTAAACCCTTAAACCCTAAACTCTAAACCCCTATATACCCTTAAACCTTAAACCCTATACCCTATACACTTAACCTTGAACATTATCCCTCAACCGTCAAACCTCTACCCTATACCCTATACCCTCAACCTTATACTTATGCCCTAAACCCTCAACCCTCATCCATATGCCTTATACCCTCAACCTTAAACCCTAAACTCTATATCTTAGACACTCAACCTTGAACATTATCCTTCAACTATAAACTCTCAACCCTCTACCAGGTATACCCTCAACCTTATACTTAAGCTCTAATCCCTCAATCCTCAACCCTATACCTTAAACCCTCAAGCCTACACCCACAAACCCTCATTCCTATACCCTATAACCTCACCCTTATACCCTAAACCATAAATATTGTGCCTCAACCCTATACTTAAAACCTAAACCATACACTCTCAACCCAAGTCACCCTATGCCTTATATACCCTCAATCCATATCGTAAACCCTAAACCCAATATCCTAAACCCTACTCCCCATGCCTTACACACTTAATCTTATACACTCAACAAGTTGAATATTATCCCTCAACTATAACCCTCTACCCTCTACCCTATACCTATTACTTAAGCCCTAATCCCTCAATCCTTAGCCCTATACCTTAAACCCTAAACCCAAAAAACTCAACCCTCAACCCTAAAAACTATATGGGCTTGAGTCCTTATATACCCTAAACCCAAAACCCTTACATACATACATACATGCATACATACAGGCATTACATACATACATATAGGCATACATACATACATACAGGCACACATACATACATACAAACATGCATACATATATACATACATACAAGCATGCATACATGTACATACATACATACAACCATACATACATACATAGAAGCATACATATATACATATATGCATACATCAAACATACTTAAGAAAATTTAAAATAAATCATTCAAAGGGAGACATAACGTGAGCATGTTATAATGTGCTTGCATTATGTCGAACTAAGCAAACATCGGGCAAACTTGCAAAAAGAAAAAAATGGAAAATATAATGCGAGCGCGTCATAATGTGCTCACATTATATTTTGCTTTGGGAATCCCAATCATAAGGCTTGGAGTGCCTTCCCAATGTCCAAAGACATGTTCTTGCATATTCTACAAGATTTCACATAATTTTGTTCGTGCTAACCCTCATATTTGCACGTGTTTCAAGGTCAAACAAATCGAACACCTGGGTAATGTTAGGTTCTCTTAGCTATTTCACGATGTAATTTTTTTCACATTTGGACAATGTTAAGCCTTTCATCTTTAATTTCTTTTGTTTGTGTGTCTATTTTTGGGCAAAACTAGTGTTTGGTCTTTTTTTCATTATAAATTAACCATTCATTGAAATTTCAAATAAATTACATTTTTATAAACTAGACTCCATTCTACACATATTAAAAAAAAATTCAATTAGTTTTCAAAATTTACAGGGGTAGCACGGCCAAAATTCTATTTTTTAGGATGTGTCCACTTTGAAAATTAGTAAAAAAACAAATATTCATTAAAAAATTATCAAAAAAAGTGGGCATAAACTACATGTTGTTAGCTAATTTCTCACTGAAGTGATTTTAAAAATACCAAAAAAAGTTAACCTTTTGAGGGAGCCACAAAACACGCTATGTTATTTTTTTGACAGAAACAACACCAATTTATGTGGCTCCCTTTTGTGAAGCCCTTCATCTATACCATTTTTTAAAAAATAGCAATTTAGAAAGTAGACTCAAAGCACTATGAACATTGTTTTTGTTGTATCTTCAAATTTTGAGTGTAACTATGCTCAATTTCTCATCCAAGGTCAGTATTTCTTGATTTTAGAAAAAAAGTGGCCACTTAAGACCCCTTTTTGGCCCCCCATCTTCTTGCACTTACCATGTGGGGAAAGGAAAAAAATAGTAAATAATAATGAAAATTAGTTAAAAGAAATTGTTGATCAATAGTTACAAAGAAAGCATTATTTGGATGAAAGGTTTAACCAACAAACAACAATAAAGACCTGCAAGTAAAATTTTTACCCAAAAACTAGATGATAGAACATGTGAATCATACCACATAGCCTACACAAACTCAAGAACAATAGCTTGCACAACAAACAATAAAGAAGGGCGTCCACATCAGGTTCACCATTTTGTTTACAAGAAAATATAGATTTTATTAAAAGATTGGAAAATTATATCAAACCTTAAAAACCTATATTAAGTGCAACAGAGATAAAACTATAAAACCAAAACAAGAATAGATGTTACCCAATTTGAGATGTAATGTGGTTGCTCGAATATTGCATAACTCTAATGTAATTTTTCCCGAGGGGAGGAATTGGCAAATATTTAGGTTTTTATAAACTTTGGATGAAAGTTGGTTTGGGTAGTTCGAAGATAGTTAAACAGTTAATTGAATGGTATGGTAGGTATAATATAGGTAGGGTTTTGTGATTATTATTTTTGTGAAATAGATTTAGGTTTAGGTTGTTGTAAATAATAAATTAAATTTATTGATTTTAATTTATTATTCATAGGAGGGTGAAAAGTGAAAAGATTTAATTAATTAATTAAAATTAATTAAACCTTATGATTAAGGATAGATTAAATAATAAATTAAATTTATTAATTTTAATTTATTATTTATGAGAGAGATTAAGGGATATTTAATTAATTTATTAAAATTAATTAAATTTCCTGATGTGATGGAATGATCTGTGGTCAATTTTTTATGTCTACACATGTGCTTTTTATATGAGCTCATACCTCCTTGAGGTTGCCGACCCCTGCAATTAGGGTGGGGTGTGGCTGCAGTCCCCCACCATTCGGTCTTGAGCCAACTTTAAACCCCTTTGCCCTATTCATTAAACTTTTAAACATTCGGCCTTCATGCCACTTTTTGGGGGCTCCACCAAAATTGGTGTCTTTTTTTATGATTTCATTATTTTTAATGGTAATTTTGACAGTCTGCTAAATCTAGCATTGACTATTTTTGGTCGGAGTTCCAAACTTAGCAAAGGGTTCTAAATTTTACTAGAGATCTCTAAATTTGGCACACTACTAGTTTTGGCAGCAATTCTACCAAATTTGTTAGAGGTTGACTTTGGTAAATATGACCTCCTCTCCGTTAGCTATCTCGATTTTGAAGGTTGATAACTTGGGCTCACGACCTCAGTTTTCAGTGTATTTTTTATTTGGGGTAATTTTTTGTGCTCTATGTGTTGGTGTAAAAAGTTTTTGATTTTGGTGCATAGTTTGTTCAGAAATTATAGATTCTCATAGGTGACACTGCATATTTCTCATTTTGAGAACTTCAAAGACTCATAACCTTTGAATACGACCTTAGATCAAGATGATTCTTATTTTGAAAGTGCATGATTTTTCAAGTACTTCGTAGTGGTCCTATTTGTTTCACTTGGTTTAGTCCAAGATTGTACTTTAACCATACACTCATTTATTGAGAATTTGTAAAGCATTGAAATCAAGCCCACCCAACGTCTCTTGCTAGTGGAAGTTGTAATAGCACTAAATGTAAAGTGCCAAATCATATTTACGTGGGGGTTCTTTGATTGAGTGAAAAGGGGGGATGTCCTATGTGCTCTCTTTGAGTTTTTGTGTTCTTTTTTTCCACACAACTACAAACACAATTGTCTTTTTCTACATTAAAATGTATCAAACAACAACTCCAATTCTTACACCCTATAAATAATTTGATTGGAAGTTAAAAATGACAATCTATCTAAAGAAACAAGTATTGTATAGGGTAAAAATGGGGCTAGAAACTGAACCAACTCAAGATACATAAAAATTAAAATGGTTTAATAAGTTGGATGAAACTTTTGGAACCTTGTGTATGTCTGTATCTTTAGATTTTATTTTTCATATTGAATATGTTTCTACACCAAATGAAGTATGGACCACTTTGGAAAATCTCTTTGGTACACAAGATGAAATAAGAGGACATCTACTGTTAAGAGTAGGAAATTGCAAAGGGGAGTTTGGGTAAATGCTGGTGGAGAAAATGCCCAAGCCAGGGCTTCCAAAATTTGGGCTATCCCAATTACCTCAGCAACCCCAGCATTTGCAACTGGAGCTAATCGCACTTCGTTAGGCAGGGAAAGAAGCCACAATGCTCAACTACTCCATGTGGTCTCCCACCCCTTCCAAGGCAAAGAGTTACAGAGGGTTTATTAAAATCGGCCCCCAGGATCATTCATTTGCAGGAAAAGCCCTTGATAAGCAATATGTTGAATTCTAGAGCACCCCACAATCGGCCAGTCTCTCAAAACCCTAAACTTGGATACACAGAGTATAACACTCGTGGGAGGGGCAACAATCAAGTAGTAATTCAAGGGCAGGCAAACCCCAGACCCCCATGGTCGAACCAACAAATAAGCTCAAGACATTATAAAAAATTAGAGGTTGTGGGGAAGAAAGCACCAATAAACATTAGCAACATTTACTCAGATGGTCTGGGGAATCATTGCAAAACTCACGATTTTTTTATCCAATGGTGTGGGATAGGGCAACCTACGAAGGTAATTGTAGAGTGGGTACAAGTTCTCCTCAAAAATTAGGTAAGTATCACTATCACCTCTTAAGATTTCATATTTGTTGATTGCAAAAATTTAGATCTCAAAAAAGAAATTCTAAATAGTAGAAGTTTGGTCTACAAAGGGCATAATTTTGAATATATAGACTGGCAACCAAATTTTGACCCCAATAAATTAAAACTCAAATCAGTCAGATGGGTCATATTGCCAAACCTCCCAGTTGAGCTCATTCACAGCAAAATCTTAAGGGAGATAGGTAATCACCTAGGAGAATTCATAGGAATAGAAAAGGATTTCTTATCCAATTCTAATGTTCTCTTGTTAGTAAAACTGGATATAAGTATGGAAACCCTCGAACCTCTTGAAATTAAAACAACTGGGCCAATTACTGTATTAAGCCAGTATTTCATAATGGTCCTCCCCACAGTAATTTTATCAATAGAACACCAAAAACACATACTAATAAGAATCCCAAACCCTAGTCAGTGGAGGTAAACATCAGATTCAATGATAACAAAGGCAGATTTATAGTGGAATACCAAAGGACTAGCCTTCCTTCCCTTAAATAGCACCACAGTGGTAGAAGAGAGTTAACTGGACAAAATCAGAACTCGAGTATGGTAATAGCTCAGCCCAAAAAATGCCCTAAACCATCTAAAAATTCCAAAAGGAATACATAGAGGCAGAGTCATGAACTTACTATACAAAATATGAACCTCACAGGAAATACCAGATAAAGGAACACCGGTAGTGGCTGAGACTACAAAGAAGAGTTATGAACCTCAGATAGGCAAGGTTAGAATGGAGCTTGAGGAGGGGGAAGTCCCTATAGAAGAGACTAGTAACATTAACCCCTAAGCAGGGGGAGGAAGCACAGATCTAGAGGTTTCAGAAACACTAAAATGGGTCCCAAACACTTATGAAGCGGAGGAAAAACATAAAAAGAATGGGAATCATAAGAAACCCACAGATAAGGTCAGCCATAGGGACCTAGAGGAGATTTGTAATGAGATCCTTGACAAGGCACTAGAGGAAGTAGTAAGCAAAGAAGCAAACAAAGAGAAGGAAAAACTTATCACCAAGATCTTGGAACTGGAAGAACAGGAGATAAGGCAGGAGAATGGTAAAGAGGACCCAAAGGAGCTAGAGGAAGCAGATCCACTGTTAGGAATTGTCATAACCAATTTTAGTAAAGAAACCCCAGATTGTGCCAAAAGTAATAAAAAAGGGGCAGGAAATCAGTACTGGTACTAAGAGAGAAAGTAGGTGAGGCATTAGATCAGACTAAGATTACCACACTATTTTATGCAGGGAAGGGGAAGGACCTTCCCACAGTGCCATGAGAGTATACACTTGGAATGTTAGGGGTCTCAATGCCCCTAACAAATAGCGAATCATAAAATGATGTATAACCAACACAAAACCAGACATACTAATGCTCCAAGAAACCAAACTAAATAAAGATGAGATAGACACTCTAAATAGGAAGCTAGGAATATGGGAACTAGTAGGAGTCCCAACAGAGGGTGCCTCGAGGGGCCTTGGGGTAATCTAGGATCCTAGAATGGTTTCATTTTCAGTAACAAGTTGTAAGAAGAACTGGATAGTGGGGAACGCCAAAAGCATCAGAAGCAATCTACACTTCTTTCTTATTAACATCTATGGTCCTTCCCAGAACTAGGACAAGAGATTAGTCTGGACAGAAATAGAACAATTCTTGGGAACCTTACAAGATCAAGTTTGTATTCTGGGCGGAGATTTCAATGCAATCTTAGACCCTAAAGAAACGCTAGGAGGATCTGTCAGGTTACCCACAGCAGCAATTGACTTTAAGGATTGGGTTCATAAGAACAATTTATTGGAAATCAAAACTGCACAAGAAGGTTTTACATGGAACAACAAAAGGGCTTTAGCAATATTGTAGAAAAATTGGATAGATACCTTATCAGGGGCAACTGGGCACAACTCTCTTCTATTCTGAAGGCTGAGATCTTACCATACTCAAGCTTCGATCACTACCCAGTCCAGCTAAGTATATCAGAAGACTGCCAACCCAAACAGTGCCCCTTCAAATTTGAACAAATGTGGGTCAAAGATAATAACCTTTTAATCTTAATTGAGCAATGGTGGAAAGAAACTAAAGTTTCTGGATCTAAGCTTTTCTATTTAGTATCCAAATTAAAAATATCAAATGTAAGCTTCTTAGTTGGAATAAGACTAACTTTGGTAATATCTTCAAAATCAAATCTAAGTTAGAAGAGGAACTTGAAAACCTCAATAGAAGTGTGATAACTAAAGGCATGGACGCAGAATCATATGCAAAAGAAAAACAGCTGAAAACAGAATATGAAGATATCCTAGCCAAAGAGGAAATGTTTTGGGAACAAAATTCCAGAGAGACATGGATGGAAGTGGGTGATAAGAACACTAAGTTCTTCCACAACAGCACGAGAGCACGCAGAAATGTAAATAGGATATTTAAAATTAAAGACACGAATAATGTCTAGATCAAAGATCCTCAACAAATTGCATATGAAACGGTTAGGTACTTTGAGGATATTCTTGACAATCAGGAAGGATCTAATTGGCTGCACCAACAAGCCATACTGAAAGATATTCCAAGGATTATCTCAGAGGATCAAAACAAAGATCTCAATCGTAAATTTACTAAAACTGAGGTTAAACTGGTGATCTCTCTAATGCAGCCGGACAAAGCTCCAGGACTAGATGGCTTCCCAGCATTCTTATTTCAAAAATGCTGGCACTTCATAGGAGATGAAATAGTTGATGCTTTAGAAGGGGTAAGAAATTTGGGCGGCCTTCTAAAAGAAGTAAATAATACTTTTCTCTCTCATACCAAAAAAAGAGAAGCCATAAAATCTGGGGGATCTGCGGCCTATTTCTCTTTGTAATACTATATACAAGATACTCACTAAAACCTTAGCTAATAGGATTCAGACAGTTCTACCAGACATCATAAGTGATGAGCAAACAGGGTTTGTCCCATGAAGATCCATATTTGGTAGAATTATTATAGCCCAAGAAGCCATTCACTCCATACAGAAAAATAAAAAGCCTAGTATGTTAATTAAATTAGATATTAGTAAAGCCTACAACAAGGTTGACTGATGTTTCCATTGCAAAAGTTTAGAAGCCTTTGGATTTTCTAAACAATGGATAAACCTCATTTATGCATGCATTTCTAACCCCAAGTTTTCAGTTTTAGTCAATGGGACCCCTGAAGGTTTTTTTAGTATATCAAGAGGATTGAGACAAGGAGACCCTATCTCCCCTTTTCTCTTTATTATAATGGTAGAAGTTCTAGGGAGAATGATCACCAAGGCAAGGGTAGAAGGAAAGGTTCAAGGAATCAAAATCACTTCGAGTGTAGATCCTACAACTCATCAACATTTTGTTGATAATACTATGCTCTTTGGTATGGGATGCATCGAAGAAGCTAAGGCGTTCAAAGAAATCTTGGATTCATACTGTAGGGCCTCTAGACAACAGGTTAACGCTGATAAATCAGGAATTTATTTTTTCAATACAGAGCCGAAAAATGAAAGGGAAATTTGTAGAATTTTATCTTTTAAAATAGGGGAAATGCCTTGTAAATATTTAGGTATACCTTTGGGTAAAAGCAACAAGACTAATTCTCTCTGGGACCATATCACTTCTAAGATCAGAAAAAAAGCAGAATCATGGAAAGGCAAGTGGCTATCATCAACAGGCAAAGTTACAATGCTAAATTCGGTTCTCTCAGCTATCCCAGTATACCAATTATCCTGTATGAATTTGCCTGCAGAAAAATGTGAAGAAATCAACAAAACTCTAAGAAATTTCCTATGGCAAGGTTCAGAGGATAAGGAGAAAATGACACTTGTTGCCTAGGATAAAATATGTAGACCAAAAGAGGAAGGTGGCTTGGGTTTGAAAAACTTTAAGGAGTAGAACAAGGCATTAGGTGCTAAACTCGTAAGGAAAATGTATCAGCAGCCTAATTTAAAGTGGGTTGAAATCCTTAGATATAAATATCTTAGAGGTGAGGAACCGGCCTTCCTATTTAGAATGGCCAATCCCCCTAAAGGCTCTCACCTCTAGAATTTCATGATGGATTGCAGAAAGCTCATTATGGACAAACTGACTTGGACTCTTGGTGATGGAAATCAAGCACTTTTTGGGTATGACTCTTGGGGGGGTTCGAGACATTAAGTAGCTTGGGTAACTTAGAAAATGCCAAAAGAATCCTAGAATCCCAATGGGGAAAGCAAGTAAAAGATTACATAGATTTCCCCAATAATGGGGAGAGTCAGGGTTAGAATTGGAAATCCCTGGAAAATATGAACCTCCTGAATAATGAAAAAAAGAAATTGATTGACATCCTTAATAACAGGAAGTTATCCATCAAAGGAGGCTTAGATAGATTAGTTTGGGATAGGGCCAAATTAGGAAACTATAAAACTAAGGATGGTTATAAAATTTTAATCAAATAATAGCTCAGACCAAAATCAGAGATCCCACTGAGACTCTGTTGGGATAAGAATTGTCTTCCAAAAGCTAGGATGTTCGCATGGATGGCCCTACAGAAGAAAATATTAACAACAGGTAGGTTCACGAAGATGGGTTATGAAGGGCCTAGCAGATGCCCCATATGTGAAAAGGAGCAAGAAACAATAGATCATATTCTTCTTGATTATCAATTTTCTAATAAATGCTGGAACTGGCTAAGCAATAAGATGGGATGGATTACAGCCCTTCCTAATAACATACTATACCTATTCCAATGTTGGCCTGATACGCACAAACAAAGCATTTACCATATGTTATGGACAATTACCCCTTTGATCATGATATGGGTGTTAGGGTTAGCCGCCAGAAGATATCAATTAAATGCAAATAAAGATTAAACAAAGAAATGGAAATTCACAGAAATAATAACAACGAGAGACAAGTTTTAACGTGGTTCACCCAAACTCGGGCTACATCCACCAAACAGAGAGTCCAATATTATTATCCAGTAAATCAAACTGATTACAATCAGCAATCCCTGCAACTCAATACCGCTGCAAAATGCTACAATACAATACAATACCAAAACCCTAACCCTTAGCCACTTTTTATCAAGCTTTTTGTTGGTTACAAAATAGGGTTTTCTTATGTCGGTCAATGAAAAAATTAACTCCCGGTGCATTATGAAATAATAAAAACCATGTGAGGTTTCGGTGGTGTTGCCCCTGAGCCCCCATGGGGGTGCTGCCCCTTGACCTCGCCCTATATCGCGACAGGGAATGCGCCAGGGGCGTTGCCCCTAGACCCCGCAAGGGGCGCTGCCCCTTGACCCCATCTTGGGGGCGCTACCCCCAAACCCCTGCAAGGGGCGCTGCCCCTTGACCCCGTAGGAATTTAGGGGGGAAACCACGCCAATAAAATGGGGTAAATATAACCTCCGAGTCTGATTAGGCTCCATATAACAACAATGGGAAATTTGGAAAGAAAGGAATAGAAGAATATTTAAAGATAGAAAATTGACTTTTGAATAGCTAATTAGTAAGATTGAAGCTACTATCATAGAAATTGTCAATAGCAAGGTGCTTAGTAACCCTAAAAAAGTTACCTCAATGTTTCATTGGGATGATAAGATGCACGGGAAATGGGTAGGATTAAAATTACCCTCCTTTGTGGGACCAGGCAGCCATAACACCACCAATAAGAGACAGGAATATAAGTGGCAACCTCCTAAAGAAGGTTGGTTCAAGCTTAATTTTGACGGGGCGTCTAGGGGCAACTTGGGAGCAGCAGGTATAGGCTATATAATTCATGATTCTGAAGAAAGAGTAATCACAACCTTAGCCAAACCACTAGGAGAAGCAACAAACAATATATCAAAACTAACTTCTTTGATTGAAGGTCTGAAAATCTACAAAGACTTGAAAATTGAAAAAGTTGAGGTTGAAGGAGACTTTGCAATCATCATTAACGCCTTACGTAAAGGGAGTATGCCTAATTGGAGACTAAATTCCCTTCTGACTATTGCCCTAGACTTCACTGCTTCTTTTAGAAGGTGCACATTTAACCATATTTACAGGGAAGGTAATAGTAAAGATGACTCCTTGGCTAATAAAGGGGCTGATGGCATATGCCTTTCTACTAAAGGTCAACCCTAAAGAAGGAATTTTAAACTCCTTCTAAAAATCTGAAGGAGGGATGCTCACTTTTCTATTTATATTTGCTTACAGTCTCATAAGACACGTATACCTTTATGAAGCCAATAAATCTCCACTAGTTCAATCACATATTTCGAACTAATAATAAATACTTTTTAGTATTTAACTTTCTTTTCACATCTGGTTTGTATCTCTTATATGCATCCTTTTAACTTGTATTTCGGCTTGTATATCGTTGTTATTTATACAAGCCCGATATGCAAATGGTGGAGCCCACATCACTTTACTCGTATCCAATTCTTAGATACAAAGTCAAATACATACAAACTCCTTTGTATATTGGGTATGTATATTATAAACATACAAGTACCCCGAACATACAAAGACTTTTCAGTATTTAACTTTCTTTCGCATCTGGTTTGTATCTCTTATTTGCATCCTTTTAACTTGTATATCGGCTTGTATATCATTGTTATTTATACAAGACCGATATGCAAATGGTGGAGCCCACATCACTTTACTCATATCCAATTCTTAGATACAAAGCCTAATACATACAAACTCCTTTGTATATCAGATATGTATATTATAAACATACAAGCACTACGAACATACAAAGACTTTTTAGTATTTAACTTCCTTTTCGTGTCCGGTTTGTATCTCTTATTTGCATGCTTTAACTTGTATATCGGCTTGTATATTAGCTTGTATACCGGCTTGTATATCATTGTTATTTATAGAAACCTGATATGCAAATGGTGGAGCCCACATCACTTTACTCGTACCCAATTCTTAGATACAAAGTATATCGGGTTTGTATCTCTTATTTGCATCCTTTTAACTTGTTTACCAGCGTGTATATCGGCTTGTATATCGGTGTTATTTAAGCCTGATATACAAACGGTGGAGCCCACATCACTTTACTCATATCTAATTCTTAGATACAAAGCCAAATACATACAAACTCCTTTGTATATTGGGTATGTATATTCTAAACAAACAAGCACCCTGAACATACAAAGACTTTGTAGTATTTAACTTTCTTTTCACATCTGGTTTGTATCTCTTATTTGCATCCTTTTAACTTGTATATCGTTGTTATTTATACAAGCCCGATATGCAAACGGTGGAGCCCACATCACTTTACTCGTATCCAATTCTTCAATACAAAGCCGAATACATACAAACTCTTGTGTATATCGGGTATGTATATTATAAACATGCAAGCACCCTGAACATACAAAGACTTTTCAGTATTTAACCTTCTTTTCGCATCAGGTGTGTATCTCTTATTTACATCCTTCTAACTTGTATATCGGCTTGTATATCATTGTCATTTATACAAGCCCGATATGCAAACAATGGAGCCCACATCACTTTTCTAATTGTATCTTCCAAAATACAACAATAACTCATGATGCATCTTTTTAACCAAATTTCAACCTTTCTTGAGTTCCGCATTGTATGTATAATGAAATGTATATGCTGAAACATACATACAATGCACGAAACATACAACAACAAAACCTCTTTTCATAATCTTTTCGGTTCCACGACATGCATATAGCTTTGTATATCGTCTTGTATTTTTGCCTTTGCCAAACATACAAACTCAAAATACATCTGACGGACTTGACCAATTATTCATTTAAACTCTTAACTCTGTCGGGTCCGGTTCTATGAAAAGTCATCAGGTCCAGATCTTCATGCATCTGCATATTCGTATCTGCATACTTTATGAGCTTTGTATCTTGTACACATATAAACAAATATACAAAACTTTTGACCGTTTATATTTATATCTTATATACATGCTCAAATACAGAAAGTTTTTATGCGCTCCCCTTCTATGTCTGGTATACATACAATTTATTTTGTATCTAGTATACATGCATTCTGACCAATATTCAGTTTGACCTTCGTTGACTTGGCCATAACCTTAAAAAATAGGGAATTTTAAGTAATTTCAAAAAGCAACCCCAACTCATTTTCGATGATGATTCCAATTTTTATCATGGGTACCTAAAATTTTGCCATAATTTTTAGGTCCCAATCAATAAATACTTTTCAAAATCTTGCACGACTCCCCTCAGCACGGGGCTCAAGTCCCAAGTAGGAAGAGTTTAAGATATGATTTGATCACCATAATCATTTCATAATGTCATGATGTGTGAAACAGATTGTCTCGATGAAAAGGTTAGAACTACTAATGCTTTGATTGAAACTTGAATCACTATTGGCTTGTGAGAAGGTAGGAAATTAGACTGGCAATAATGAGGCTTCAAGTTGAGCTTTGGCTTTCATTCTAGCTCATTTGAGAGATATTACCGATTTGACAGGTAATAACATTTTTCTATGATGGGCTAAAATTTTAGATGGTTCATCAACATTATCAGTGACTTGATCGATCACTTATGCCCACACTTAGGTATATATATTTGCATTTTTACAAATATATATATTTAGATGTTGGCATAGGGGATCAGTCAACTAGTATGGGATTTAAGTTAACATTGAAGCAAGTGTGTTTTAATTTTTCCTCTCAAGCAAAGGATTTAGAGAACTAATAGGTGTTTGCAGGAAGAGAAGTCTATGTATATCCTCGTTTTGCATAGCTAACATGCAAAAAGAGTTGGAAGTTTTCCCTGTGGTTTCAGATAAGACAGGTAATCTGGCAGGAGCTAGACAGAAGAAGCCACTCACTTGATAATAGACAACTGATCTAATAGTATAAGTCATGGAGGACATCCCAGGAGCTGGAGAACCAATAAGCCATACAACAAGAGAATATTAGAAGAAAGGCCCTGGTATAGGGCAATGTTTGTACTTGTATCCCAGAAATTGTTTAAGAAAGGATGAGTCCTTGTTGGGCTTAACCCCGTATAAGATCTATAAATAAACAGTAAGTACTGGACTGCAAAAGTCCTAGGATAGACCGGAGGTTTTCTTTGCTCTATTCTTTCCTACCAGTGCCCGCATTGAATAGAGCTATATTTTATTGTATTTTATTATTGACTTTATATATTAATGGCCTCGGCCTCTTACCCATCAAAAAAAAAAGAGGACATCTACTGGAGAATGAGCTCATAGGGTTAAGTCCTACTAGTTTTGATACTATTCAAGACTTCTTCACTAAACTAAAGGCCAGAAGATTGCAGTTAAAACAATGTGGGATTGAGAAGAAATATTCTCAGTTGATCTTAAGTATTCTTTCCAAGCTTGGTCCTAATTATTCTATGTTTGTTTCTACATTTCATGCCACTATTAGGAACCATTAACAAAATTCCTTCTCTTGATAATTTTGCAAATGAACTCACAAAGGAGCAAGATAAATTGGTTCAGATGGGCACAATTAATCCCTCTAAATATCATGCCTTGGCTACAAATCAGAGCACTAAAGATTAGAAAGGGTTTGGTAAGAAAAGTAAGAAACAACAAAATCAAGGAGAGAAGAAACAATATCAGAAACCATATACCCCAAAAGTAGCTAATGAGGACTCTTCTTCCAAAGGTGACAAGCTTAAGAAGGACAAGCCAATGTGTGCCTACTATAAGGAACCTAGTCATGATGAACATAAGTGTTTAAAGAAACAAATTGATCACCTAACATATCTTCTTGAAAAGAACAACATCAAGGTGCTTGATTCTGTCAAACAAATTTCATCTCTGAAATCTTCAAAGGACACAGAAAAAGTAAGGGGAAAGGAAAGGGTAAGGCTCTAATTATTTTTTCTTCACAACTCGACACCTAGATCATTGACTTGGGTGCTTCACAGCACATGGCTTCGTCACAAGATGGTTTTGCCTCTTTAGATCCATGTTCTATGCCACCTATACTAATGGGTGATGACACTCCTGCTAAAGTGCATGGGAGAGGGTATGTTGATGTGAGGAAATGAGCATTTCATGATGTTATTTGTGTTCCATCTTTGTCAACTAATCTCCTATCTGTCTATCAGATCACTCACACTGGCTCTAGCAAGCAAGTTGAGTTCATTCTAGATAAAGTGGTAATCAGTGAGTTGCACAATGGGTCTACAGTTGCTCTAGGAAAAGTTGATCACCAGTCCATACCATATCAATTTTCTCACTTTGTTCCTGATTCTCCTTCACCTTCTTTTCTCACTCACTCAAATGAGGTGAGTTGTTTGTGGCATCAACAGTTTGGCCAATTAAACTACCATTACTTGCAGTAGATCAGTCAACAAGACATGGTTTCAAGGTTGCCTTCTATTTAGTTTTCTAATGGAGTTTTCCAAGGGTGCATGCTTGGTAAGAATCCTAAAGAGAAATATGATAAAGACAAAGCATGGAGGGCCACACAACTTCTAGAGTTGGTACATAGTGACTTGGCAGGACCATTTCCACATCCTTCTTTTAGAAGGGCTCGATATGTTCTAACATTCATTGATGGTCTTTCAAAATACATTTGGGTATATTTTCTCAATCGAAAGTCTAAGGTCTTTGAGTATTTTCAAGACTTCAAAGATTTTGTAGAGAAATAGTCTGGGAAGTGGTGGTGCCCACCTACTATTAGGGTTTTGAGTTGAGTCTGCATGCTTGTATTTTTGTTTCCTCAAACCCTTAGTCCCTTAGGTTTTGTTTTCCCTCGAAGTCATGCATTGTATCTTCTATTTCATCGTTGACCTCCTATAGCAGGTCATTTGTCACTTAAAATGTGTTTCATTCCTTTTGGCTCATTGAGTGACTAGCCCTCTTTGCCTTGTTACCTCCTTTTCCCATCGCTAAAGTGTCGGTGGCGAAACAAAGCCTATCGGCAGCCAAATCCAATGTCCCGCCAATGGCCGATGCATATACTAGACAGATGATACAAAGTGTATGTCGTTGAGACCTTGCCTATCGGTAGCCAAGTTCAAGGTGTCTCCGACGGGCCGATGAAAATGCAAAAGATACATCCAAGTCAAAAACCAAGCGGTGGGGTCCACTGTTGTATGCATTTTCGTATGCATATTAGGTTGTATGTGCATCGAATATTCCATTGCAAATTCCCTGCTTGTATGTGAAAAGAAATTGCATGTGTGTTGTCGTTGTATATTCGCATATACAACGGGTATATACAAGTGGCGGATCTCAAATATGTTCAAATTGGGTTGAATAATGGTCGGGCCCATAGGTATGTAGTGGGAAAATTGCATGTATATTGTGTTGTATATTCAATATACAAGGATAAAGCATACAAGGGTATACATACAAGGGTGATGTACAAGGCACACATGCAAACGAAAAGATGCAAGGATCTTGTACTTTTGCCACATGCAAGCAAATGATCAACCGGCGGCAACATACAAAGACAAGATGCAAAGAAAGAGACACAAGGTCTGGGGCCCACCAATTGCATGTGTAGGCGATTGTATGTTTGCACATACAATTGACTATACAATGGGTATGTACAAGTCCCGGACGTCAAAGTTTATCAAATCAGGCTTGGCGGGATGGATGCAAGAGCAGAATTGAAAAGTCAAAACATTTCCTTGTATGTTGCATTGTTGTATCTCCGATATACAAGTGAAATATACAAGGCACGTATACAACCTGGACGCGAAGGAAAATATGTTGTGGTAGATGAATGTTTGAGTTCCGCAGGTTGTATGTTGCACCTTGTATGTGCAACATACAAGGTAATATGCAATGGTTAGATGCAAATGCCAGATTTGAAAATTGTTCTAATCTGATTCATAGATGGCTTGGGTCTGAGGATGTACATTGCACATTGTATGTGCAATATACAAAGCGATATGCAGGAATAGAGAAACAAGGTTCGGACCCGATTGAAATTTCAAAGTGTTTTATAAAGTTTTGGGGTCCACGTCTTACATGTGTTGCCATTTATGTATGTGCATTTGCATATACAACCACAGGTGCAAAAGGAAAAGATACATTGGCTCGTCGGTGAGAGACTACCTATCGACGGTTACTCCTAGGGTCGTTCCGATAGCCGATAGAGATACAAAGACACAGCGATGGAGATCCAATCAGCAGTTGTCGCGTGTCCAAAAGCAATTGTATGTATATGCTTCTGCATATACAAGGGATTTGAATGTGTAATGGGTGAAAAAGGCAAAGCATATGTTTGCACTGTGAGGAGTCAAAAAGGGAAAAAGGGCTGCCTATGTGGCAAGATTCTATTGGCCGATGACTTTTCAGCATAAATTAGAGCCACAGATCTTGGTGGGAGAATTTTGATCGACGGCCCTGTTTGAAATTTTCACAGGTGGAGATTTGTATGTTTTCACAATTGCATTTCAAATCGAGAGAATTCCAGAGCATGCAACTGTTGCATTTCTTGAGGCTGCGGGTAGGTTGGCCATTAATGGTGAAGTCTGCAAGAGGTATGGGTCGAGTGGACGGGCCAACTACCATATTTGATGAGAAAATCTCCAGGAGGCGGCCCATTTCCCCATTTTCTCCTGCTCTTCCTTCTTCTTCTACCTACCGCATTGAATGTTTTGGGTGCCATTTTGAGGGTGCATTATATTTGGCAAAATTTTGATTTGACCATTGTAGTTGATTGCTGAGTACATGTTCTAGGTATATTAGAACTGTGTGACTCATTTTTCTGGTGGTTCAAAACTGGACAAATTTTGGTGGAGTAATAAGATACAGCTTTGTTGGTGGCTCTGTTTTGGTGTCTTGTGAGTTTATGAATCATATGTTGTATGTTTTATGCATAAGTTTACTGGTTTCATGTTGCTTTCATATGAGAAATGCTTTGTTGCATGTATTTGGTTATTTGTCTCCAAGTTGTGGGCATCTTTTCTTTTGAATCTGAATAGCTAAGGGTTATTTGGGATTCAGGAACATGGGTTTTCTGTGTTGAATGTGTAACCTCTTACTTTTGTTCAAGGAACAAACTAAATGTTTTAGGTTAAGCATTGGGAAAAGTATACTGTAGCAGGGATATCATTAAGCATGGATGATTAAATACTTAGTCTTGGGAAGTATCTGTAAGGCAGACACTAAAAGATCCTCTTGAAACCCAGTTATTGATTCAAGTTTATGGTAATCATTCACATGCGTATGTCTATTGATTCCGAGCCCTGAGATAGGCACCAGTCTAGTCTTATATTGAGGTTACAACCCAAGGTCCCAGTTTTGTATCCAAATACAAATAAAAATTCAAACTTCAAATTTCAACCTTTAGGATCTTAGAAGTAGTTTTATGACCAAAATCCTCTATCTCACAACTTAACATAGGCCCAAAGCTAGCCCCTTTGCACTTATTTTACAGTTTTGGTCTGCATAAGAGAGGATTTATCTACTTTGTTTCAACATCCTAGCAAGTTCACCAATGCATTTTATGGATGTTGAATAGGGAATACCCCCCTTGGTTCTGCAGAGCCTAAAGAAGAAGAGATATTTATAGAGTCTATCTCCTGTACTATTGGCCCCTAGCCCAGAAATCCTATTGATCAATGATGGTTACTTTGTAGGGATAACTGGGAAACATCGAGTTTGGGAAAAACCCCAACAGATTTGGCGACTCCACTGGGGAGTTGAAGTAAAAAGGTATATCTTGTCATCCCTAGTGAAATTCTTGCCCAAGAAACTAATTCCTCGTTGTAGGTGGCGACTCTGAATTAATTTCCCAACCAGTAAATTAAAATTTTTATGTAGGGGAGAAGATTCCTGCGTAATCCTTTACTTGAAGAATTACCCAGAAAAATGATGTATAGGAGAAAAGGGACCATTTAGGCCTGTCAAGAAGGTTCTCTCAGCCCTAGAAACAATAATAATACCCAAGATGATCTAAGGTCTTTAGAGCAACAGGCACCTTATTTTTCAAACACGGAGACTGAAATTCAAGATATATATGAAAGACAACAAGGTGATAGATTGAGAATGAGATTAGAGGTGTTTTAGGAACACCCTTTCTTAGATCCCTCTAACAGGTTTGAAGAAACTGAGTCCCCAAGGGATGATGATGACGACCAATATGGAAAGGGACCATCCTCTTCTATGCCTAAAGATGAAGAGTTAGCTGAAGACATCAAGAACCTGAGGGCTGAATTAGAATACTTACAGGCTTCAAGGATTAGAGATGATATGAGACAAAAGGTGTAAGCTCTGAAAATTGCTCAACATGATTCAATTCCTACCCTTGATAATGTGTTGAGAGACCAGCAAAGAAATGAAGTTCAGACTCAGTAGAATGATTAAAGACAAAATATAAACAATGTCAGGGTACCATTGAACAATGTGAGAAATCAGAATGTTAATAGGAATGCAAATGTTAATCAGTTTGGTAGACAACCTATACAGTTGGATAGATTCAGGTAGCTAGTCTTCAATGGTATTCCTAGTTACCCTAATCCCATTGATAAACATGTAAGGCTTCAGATACCAAAGTTTTCAGGAAACAATGTTGTGTCAAGTGAAGATCATTTGAAGGCCTTTCAAAATGTTATGGATAAATTTGAGGTTGAACATGAAGATGTTTTTATGAAATTGTTTATGTAGTCCTTAGTTGATGAAGCGAGAGAGTGGTATAAAAGTCTGCCTGACCAAAGTGTCTCATCATGGGATGATTTCAAAAGGATTTTTAAAGAACAATATGGTGACAAGACTGATCCAAGCTTTTTTATAAATGAGTTCACTGGTATTACTAAGGGGTCAAATGAGCAGGTTGTAGATTTTAATGCTAGGTTCACTAGAGTGTTGAACAAATTACCACTTCACATGAGGCCTAATGAAACAATGTGCATGGTATTATACATAAATGCTTTTGATGCTAAAACAACTTATGGGTTAAGAGATAAGGGTCCTACTAGTCTCAGGGATGTTTTTAGAATTGCAACCAACATTGAAAATAATAGGAAAGCATCTGCTAAGACAAATAGAAGGGATGAGGTAAAGATTCTACAAAATCTGAATAAGCCTCAAAGTACTCAAGGTAATGCATCTGCTTCCGAAGAGAAATTGGATAAATTGACAACTATCATCAAGGACCTAAGTTATAGACTTGCTAAAAATGAAAAGGGGATAGGTCCTGAAAGGCAGGTTTACCAAAGACAAGAGAAGAGACCATCATTGCATGATATGCCATATAACACTAATTGGAATAATGGTAAACCCATCCTCCCAAATAGCAACACTAATCAAAGAGTACAAAATGTTAAGGAGACTCCTGATCCTTTGAAGAAAGTTGTTAACATTGTTGATGATACCCCATGGTGCATAATATGTCAAATGCCTCACTCACAATCACAATGTATGATTGCTCAATCTTTGTATAATAATGTTATTGCCTATGATGAGTGCAATGAGCCACATTGCATGGAGGATGATAATATCAATATGCTATCCACAAATAGGGAGTATGCTTCTTATGATGCTAATGAAACCATGAATTATGGGACTCAGATC
This sequence comes from Cunninghamia lanceolata, assembly GCA_027924645.1. Classification (NCBI taxonomy): domain Eukaryota; kingdom Viridiplantae; phylum Streptophyta; class Pinopsida; order Cupressales; family Cupressaceae; genus Cunninghamia; species Cunninghamia lanceolata. The sequence continues at coordinate 2,598,481 of BSBN01000197.1, forward strand.
CGCCAGTAGATTTCCTATGATGAGGATGATGAAGATAACTATGCTTATGCTTAGGACTCACGCATCCTTCTGAATAACTTGAGAAGGCCTTCTGATGAAGAGATTAGAGTTCTCACTGCTGCAGCAGTGGCTCAGATCAAGAGCAACTATAACCTTAGAGGTAAGGCTCACATAGGTGATCCACGTCAACCAAAAGACACCTTTGTGAATCAACCAATGCATAATCATAAAGAGGATGAACCACATAAGACATGATGGAATACTAATAAGAAGATTTCTAAGAAAAAACCGAGTCATGATTCTCAAAGACCAGAAAATGAAGCTCCTCAAAATGAGGATCAAAACAAGAATTCTCAAGTCATGGATGATAGTCAAAAGGCCATTAAAATCAAGGCTAGATCAACTCAGGATAAGAATAAAACCACGGCCCAAGCTACAACTGTTGTAGAAAATTATGCTCCCTTTGACATAACTTAGGTTTTATCCCAGATAAAGGTCTCTGTTCCATTGACGGAGCTAATGAAAGTTGATGAATTCAGGAATAAAGCATTGTCCCTAATTTCAGGAGTAGCTTGTCAAGCCGAGTAGAATGTTGAGACTCAGGGTAAGAAATAGGCCTTGTGTATTGATGAGGATGAAGTTCCTGAAGTTTATCTGGGGGTGACAATGACAAAATGCCCTTTACAGGTTGAACTGTTTTATGTCTCCCTTGTTATCAATGGAAAATTAATCAAGAATTGTATGCTTGACTCAGGAGCATCAACAAATATTATGCCTCTAGCTATCATGCAACAAGCTAGATTAAAAATAGACAAGACATGTGGAAAATGCTATGCAATGGATGCTAGGGAGGTGCCATTTATTGGAATCATGAAGGATGTGGATTTTATGCTAGCAGTATATCCAGAAAAAACTTATAGAATGAATATAACAGTAGTTGACATAAAGCCACAGTATGGTATGTTGTTGTCAAGAAGATGGGCAGCATTGGTTGGAGGAAGTATGCAGTTAGATTTATCATATGCCATGATCCCAATGAATGGTAGAGATGTCAAACTGATCAGAGAAGAGAGATCACCAGAAATAGTTGAAGATCAACATTCAGAGGAGCATATTTGTTTTGTCGATATTGACTGTGAGAATTTCAAAGTTGTCTCAGATGATCAAGGAAGTAAAGAGAGAGATTTTTGCATTCAAGAACTTGACCAATAGGGTCTCTGGACTATGTATTTTGATGGATCTTGTTCAAAGGAAGGTTTTGGTGCTGGAGTTGTGTTTTTGTCTCTAGTAGGTAAGCTTCTAAAATTCTCTTTCCTGTTAAAGTTTGCCTACACAAACAATATTGCAGAATATGAAGCTCTGCTACTAGGATTAAATGTTGCTTTGAAGCATGGGATTAAGATGTTAAAAGTGTATGGAGATTTAGAATTAATTGTCTCCCAGGTAAGAGATAAATATGCTTCAAAAAATAAAAGGTTAAAACAATATAAGCATGTTGTATGGGATACAATTGAATTGTTTGATGCTTTTTCAATAAATTGGATAGAAAGATCTAAGAATGTCATGGCAGACTTTCTAGCTAATGTGGCCATAAGACCAGATGATGTTACTCTGTCTAATGTTACAAATGTTGAAGTTAAACTTAGACCTATAGTACTAAATAATATATGTAGTTGGAAGGTGTTTGATGATGATAGAGATTTGTTGAGATTCCTACACTGCATAGATGAATATGAGAACCAGGAGATTGATTTTCCGAACTTTGTTGAAGTTGTGAATGGAAAAGAAACTCTTTTGGGGAAAGAAGTAATTCAACTTAAAACAAATAAAATCCCTAGAGGGCTAGTTGCTTTAGAAAGAGCTTTTGACAATAGAGACCAGTTTGTTACAAAGGCATCTCCTACACACAAGGATGACTTGGAGGAGATAAACTTGGGGACACACCATGCCCCCAAAAGGGTATATATTGGCAAATAGCTCAAGCCACACATCAGGAGTATGTTGATTGCATTATTGAAAAAATATAGGCATGTTTTTGCATGGTCATATGAGGACCTAAAATCTTATAGAGAAGATTTATTCCAGCATGAGATTCCTTTAAAGCCTAGAGCCAAGCCATTCAAACAGAAACAAAGACCTATTAACCCAACTTTGGCCCCAAAAATGCAGCAGGAGCTTGTGAAGCTTAGGGAGGCTGGAATAATTGTGCCTATCAGACACTCAACTTGGGTGTCCAATCTTGACCCAGTTAGAAAGAAAAATGGTGATATAAGACTTTGTGTGGACTTCAGAAATTTGAATGTATCTTCTTTAAAGGATAATTATCCATTGCCCAACATGGAGGCTATGTTGTAGAAGGTAACTGGTTGTGAAATTTTATCCATGATGGATGGATTTTCAGGATATAATCAGGTGAAGGTAAAAGAATCTGAACAATACAAAACTGCCTTCACCACTCCATGGGGGGCTTATGTATATGTAAGAATGCCATTTGGACTAACAAATGTAGGTGCTACATTTTAGAGGGCTATGGATGTTGCTTTTGTAGGATTGATTGACTCAATTCTGGCTGTATATCAGGATGACCTAACTGCCTATTCAAAAAAGGAGGAGCAACATTGCATGCATCTAGAACAAATTTTTATTAGGGCATTGGAATATGGCATTTCACTTAACCCAAAGAAATGCACTTTTGGGGTAATAGAAGGAAAACTATTGGGACACATTGTTTCCAAGGATGGAGTCGGGATTGATCCTGGAAGAGTTGCTGCAATTGACAGAATTCAAATTCCTAAAATAGTGAAAGGCATTCAGTCTTTCTTTAGACAGATTAATTTTGTTAGAAGATTCATTTCCAACTTTGCAGAAATTACAAAGGATATTTCTAAAATGTTGAAGAAGGGTGAAACTATCAAATGGGAAAGTGAAGCAATTAGATCATTTCAGAACATCAAAGAGGCTATAAAGATGGCTCTTGTGTTGAAATCTCTTGATTTTTCTAAGCCACTTCAGTTGTTCTCATTTGCTTCTTTTCACACTATTGTTGCATGTTTATTACAGAAAAATAAAGAGGGTTTTGAGCAACCTATTGCTTTCTTTAGCATGTCATTGCAGGTAGTTGAATTGAAATATGATATCATGGAAAAGTAGGCATATGCATTGGTTAGGATAGTCAAAAGTTTCAGGCCATATTTAGTGGGATCTTAGATAGTTGCATATGTGCCCCATGCAGCAGTTAATGACATTTTCACCCAGCAGGAAGTGACAGGAAGAAGATGCAGGTGGATTAACAAGTTACAAGAGTTCAACATTGATATACAAATTACAAAATTGGTAAGGGGACAAGGTTTGGCTAAGATGATGACATAATCAAATTTGGAGGCATGCTAGGTAAATGTAGTTCAGGATGAAGCTGTTAACATGTCTAAATCTGAATGGTACAAGGATATTGTGTATTATTTGCAGAATTTGAATTGTCCTTCCCATCTCAGTGATAGTAAAAAAAGGACCTTAAAGTTACATGCTATCAAATACATAACTATTCAAGGAGAATTATATTGGAAGAATCCTGATGGTGTACTACTTAGGTGTGTCAATGAAAATCAAGCTACACACATTTTAAATGACATGCACAAAGGAGTGTGCGGTGGACACTACACTACCAAAACAACATCTCACAAAATTCTTAGAGCAGGTTATTAGTGGCCCACCCTTTTCTTAGATGCACAAAAGATGGTAAGAAAATGTGATCCTTGTAAGAGGTTCTCAGGAAAAGTTAAGTATGAAGGTGCATTACCCCTTAAAACTGTAACTGTGGAGGCTCCATTTCAGCAATGGGGAATTGATTTTATACGGGAAATTTCAGAAAAGTCAAGTGGAGGACATAGTTGGATTTTGGTTGCTACTGACTATTTTACCAAATGGGTTGAAGCCATCCCAACTAAGAAAGCTATAAGCAGGGTGGTGATGGATTTCATTTTGGAACACATTATCATTAGATTTGGAGTGCTAGTCAAAATGGTCACAGATAATGCCATGTGCTTCAGATCTGGTGAATTTGTTGATTTTTGCAACAACTATAGGATTAATTTATCATATGCATCACCATATCATCCTCAGGGAAATGGTCAGGCAGAGTCAAGTAACAAAAGCCTTATCATCAAAAGGATGGTAAACAAGAACAAAAGGGCATGGAATTCAAAGTTAAAGATGGCACTATGGGCTGACCGGATAACAGTGAAGAAAGCAATTGGAAGGTCACCTTTTGAGCTAGTATATGGCACAACAACTAAGTTACCTATGAATAATCTCTTGCCAATTTATGTACTCATACAGGAAAATGATGAAGAGATTAAGGACTCAATGAATGAAAGGATAAATCAACTGGTTGCATTGGATGAAATTAGAAGAGAAGCACATAAGACAAATATCAAGAAACAGTAGAAGGTGAAATATTTGTTTGATAAAAGGGCTACAAAAAGGAAGTTTCAGATAAGTGACTTAGTCCTTGTGTGGAGTGCAAAGAGCCAGGATAAGGGCAAGCATGGTAAATTTGAGCCCTTATAGATGGGCCCATATCAAATCAGCAATACTCATGGAGAAGATTCCTACTTTCTCCAGGCCCTAAATGGTGAACTACTGGAATTGCCTATGCATGGTCAGTTCCTAAAACCTTATTTCTCATAAATGAATATCATGAGTGCACATTGTAAATTAGGTGTAAATAATTTGCGTATACCTTGTATAGTCGGTGGTGTTTTGCATTTTATGTTTTGCCTCGTTTGTCCCAGAGTGATCTGGTTCTCACCGCAGCCTTGCACCTGCACGTCCCCAGTTGGAGCCAATGGTGGTGCCCACCTAGGGTTAGGGTTTTGAGTCAAGTCTGCAAGCCTGTATTTTTGTTTCCTCAAACCCTTAGTCCCTTAGGTTTTGTTTTCCCTTGAAGTCATGCATTGTATCTTCTATTTCATTGTTGACCTCCTATAGCAGGTCATTTGTCACTTAAATGTGTTTCATGCCTTTTGGCTTGTTCAGTGACTAGCCCCCTTTGCCTTGTTACCTCCTTTTCCCGTCGCTAAAGTGTCGTCAGCAAAACAAAGCCTATCGGCAGCCAAATCCAATGTCCCGCCAATGGCCGATGCATATACTAGACAGATGATACAAAGTGTATGTTGCTAAGACCTTGCCTATCGGCAGCCAAGTTCAAGGTGTCTCCGATGGGACGATGAAAATGTAAAAGATACATCTAAGTCAAAACCAAGTGGTCAGGTTCACTGTTGTATGCATTTTCGTATGCATATCGGCTTGTATGTGCATCGAATATTCCATTGCAGATTTCGTGCTTGTATGTGAAAAGAAATTGCATGTATGTTATCATTGTATATTCGCATATACAACGGGTATATACAAGTGGCGGATCTCAAAAATGTTCAAATTGGGTTGAATAATGGTCGGGCCCACAGGTATGTAGTGGGAAAATTGCATGTATATTGTGTTGTATATTCAATATACAAGGATAAAGCATACAAGGGCAGACATACAAGGGTGATGTACAAGGTGCAAATGTAAAGGAAAAGATGCAAGGATCTTGTACATTTGCCACATGCAAGCAAATGATCAATCGGCGACAACATACAAAGACAAGATGCAAAGCAAGAGACACAAGGTCTGGGGCTCACCAATTGCATGTGTAGGTGATTGTATGTTTGCACATACAATTGAATATACAACGGGTATGTACAAGTCCCGGACGTCAAAGTTTATCAAATTGGGCTTGGCGGAATGGATGCAAGAGCATAATTGAAAAGTCAAAACATTTCCTTGTATGTTGCGTTGTATGTATCTCCGATATACAAGTGAAATATACAAGGCACATATACAACCTGGACGCGAAGGAAAATATGTTGTGGCAGATGAATTTTTGAGGTCCACGGGTTGTATGTTGCACCTTGTATGTGCGGCATACAAGGTAATATACAATGGTTAGATGCAAATGCCGGATTTGAAAATTGTTCTAATCTGATTCATAGGTGGCTTGGGTCCGAGGATGTACATTGCACATTGTATGTGCAATATACAAAGCAATATGCAAGAATAGAGATACAAGCTCCGGACCCAATTGAAATTTCAAAGTGTTTTATAAAGTTTTGGGGTCCGCGTCTTGCATGTGTTTCCATTGTATGTATGTGCATTTGCGTATACAACCACAGGAGCAAAAGGAAAAGATACATTGGCTTGTCAGCGAGAGACTACCTATCTGTGGTTACTCCTAGGGTCGTTCTGACAGTCGATGGAGATACAAAGACACAACGATTGAGATCCAATCAGCAGTTCTCGCATGTCCAAAAGCAATTGTATGTATATCCTTCTGCATATACAAGGAATTTGAATGTGCAATGGGCGAAGAAGGTAAAGCATATATTTGCACTGTGAGGAGTCAAAAAGGGAAAAAGGGCCGCCTGCGTGGCAGGATTCTATTGGCCGACAACTTTTTAGCATAAATTAGAGCCGCAGATCTTGGCAAGAGAATTTTAATCGATGGCCCTGTTTGAAATTTTCACAGGTGGAGATTTGTATGTTTTCACAGTTGCATTTCAAATCAAGAGAATTCCAGAGCATGCAACAGTTGCATTTCTTGAGGCTGCGGGTAGATTGGCCATTAATGGTGAGGTTTGCAAGAGGTATGGGTCGAGTGGATGGGCCAACTAACATATTTGATGAGAAAAAATCTAGGCGGCAACCCATTTCCCCATTTTCTCCTGCTCTTCCTTCTTCTTCTACCTACCACATTGAATGTTTTGGCCACCATTCTGAGGGTGCATTGTATTTGGTAGAATTTTGATTTGACCATTGTACTTGATTACTGAGTACACGTTCTGGGTATATCAGAATTGTGTGACTCATTTTTCTGGTGGTTCAAAACTGGACAAATTATGGTGGAGTAATAAGATACAGCTTTGCTGGTGGCTCTGTTTTGGTGTCTTGTGAGATTATGAATCATATGTTGTATGTTTTATGCATAAGTTTACTGGTTTCATGTTGCTTTCATATGAGAAATGCTTTGTTGTATGTATTTGGTTATTTGTCTCCAAGTTGTGGGCATCTTTTCTTTTGAATCTGAATAGCTAAGGGTTATTTGTGATTCAGGAACATGGGTTTTCTGTGTTGAATGTGTAACCTCTTACTTTTGTTCAAGGAACAAACTAAATGTTTTAGGTTAAGCATTGGGAAAAGTATACTACAGTAGGGATATCATTAAGTATGAATGATTAAATACCAGTCTTGGGAAGTATATGTAAGGCAGACACTAAAAGATCCTCTTGAAACCTAGTTATTGATTCAAGTTTATGGTAATCATTCACATGTGTATGTCTATTGATTATGAGCCCTGAGATAGGCACCAGTCTAGTCTTGTATTGAGGTTACAACCCAAGGTCCCAGTTTTGCATCCAAATACAAAATAAAAATTCAAACTTCAAATTTCAACCTTTAGGATCTTAGAAGTAGTTTTCGGACCAAAATCCTCTATCTCACAACTGAACATAGGCCCAAAGCTAGCCCCTTTGCACTTATTTTATGGTTTTGGTCTGCATAAGAGAGGATTTATCTGCTTTGTGTCAACATCCCAGCAAGTTCACAGATGCATTTTATGGATGTTGAATAGGGAATACCCCCCTTGGTTCTGCAGAGCCTAAAGAAGAAGAGGAGATATTTATAGAGTCTATCTCCTGTACTGTTGGCCCCTAGCCCAGAAATCCTGTTGATCAATGATGGTTGCTTTGTAGGGATAACTGGGAAACATCCAGTTTGGGAAAAACCCCAATAGGAAGGCCAACAAAATTCTACATACTGATAATGGGGAGAATATATGTCAACCATAGGTTTGAGAAGTTTTGTGCCTCAAAGACTATTGATCTTTAGCACACAATTCCCTATAGTCCACAATAGAATGGTGTCATAGAATAAAATAATAGGTTCTTGAAAGAGATGGCTAGTTGTATGATTTACTCCAGGTCGATCGTATCTCAATATTGGGCAGAGGCCATCAACTATGCGTGTTACATCTAGAAGCAAGTTTCTCATCAATTTGTGAAGGGGGTCACTCCTTTTCAAGTTTGGACTAGTTAGAAACTCACAGTAAAGTACTTTTGAGTGTTTGGTTCTCCTACATGGGCCCACATTTTAGTAGAGAAATGTAAGGCTATGGATCCACAGAGAAAGCATTGCATATTTGTTGGGTACCCAGATGGTGTCAAAGGCTATAGGCTTCTCCACCCCACCACTCATGAGTTGTTCATTAAGAGGAGTGTTCATTTCAAGAGGATGTTTCAAATTCTTCTCCTACCACTTATCCATCTACAATCACTTTGGGGACACTACGAAATGATGATAGTTCATCTGAGGATCTTAATCCTCCACTTCAGAGGGTGATTATTCTCTTGATTCTTCAGCTATAGGGCCTCTTTGGTCTCATTAGACATTAGATTCAGCAAGTGATTGGGTTAGTGATCCTTTAGACAAAAGAAGAACAAGATCACAATTTTAGGAGGCTCCACATCTCTTCATTGCTTCATCTTTTAATCCATAATATTTTTAGGAAGCTTATAGTGTCCCCAAGTGGGATGCTACTATGTAGGAAGAGTTCAGTTCTTTAGAGAGGAAACATGTACTTGGGAATTAGTCCCCCTTCCTAAGAGAAGGAAACTTGTTCAATGTAAGTGGGCCTATTATACAACATTTTTCATAGATGGGTTAGTTGAAAAGCATAAGGCTCGTCTGGTTACGAAAGGATTCTCCCAGTTTCCTAGGATTGACTACTCTAAGACTTTTGCAACAATTGCCAAAATGAATTCTATCTGACTTTTCTTTTCTATTGTTGTTTCCCATCATTACGATATTCATTGGATGAATGTGAAGAGTGCTTTTCTTCACGATGACCTCCAGGAGGAGATATACATGGAGCACCCACAAGGGTTCATCCAGGATCCTTCACTTGTTTGTCATCTTCGGAAGTCTCTCTATTGCCTCAAACATGCCCCTTGAGCTTGGTATGCCAACATGGACCCCTTCCTTCTATCATTTGTGTTCAATCGATGTTGTTCTAATCCGAATGTTTACATTTTGTAGCAGGATGATACTCTCACTTTCCTTGTCCTCTATGTTGATGACTTATTGCTCATAGGGGGTTCCTCATCCACTATCAAGGCAGTAAAAATTGCACTTCTTGATCACTTCCTGATGTAAAACTTGGGCCTTCTTCATTACTTCTTAGGGATTGAGATCACTCGATCTTCATTTGGTATCTTCATGGCACAACCCAAGTACACACTTGATATGCTCTCCAACTTTTGCATGGATGACTATAACCTTGCACCAATTCCATTTCTGTCAGGGATTAAACTTGAGGCTCAATGTTATTCACCATTGGAGGATGCTACCGTCTATCACCAATTAGTTGGGAGTCTCATAAACTTGACTAACACAAGGCCTAATCTTTCATATGTTATGGGCTTGGTCTCCATGTTCATGTACAAGCCACATGAGTTGCACTGGAAAGCAGCTAAGTGGATTCTTCATTATGTGTATAGGGCACTCATAGTTATGGGATTCACTATTTAACAGGCGTGTATATTGACTTGGTGGGACACAGATTCAGATTAGACAGACGATTCTCAGGATTGCAAGTCTACTTAAGGGTATCATTTCTCACTTGGTTTTGGTCTAGTTTCTTGGTTGAGCAAGAAGCAACTTCCAATTAATATTTCATCTACAAAGGTTGAGGATTGAGGAGTAGTTAATGATACTACTGAGGCCATTTGGCTTTAGAACAATCTCACTGAGGTTGGTATTCCCTTTTAGAAGCCTACAATCATCTTTTGAGACAATCAGAGTGTGATATAGATCTCTCACAATTTGGTCCATCACTAGTAGACCAAAAACATTGAGATCCACATGCACTATATTCAGGAGTTGATTCATGGGCAGGTCATTGATCTCAAGTATTATCCGGCATCAAAGAAGATTGTAGACATCTTCACCAAACCATTCACTAAGAGTAAGTTCCTTTATCTATGAGCTTAGATGCCCAGGTGCAACAAGTGTCCACTTTGGGGGGCTTCTTAGTCCTTATCTTTTCTCTCTCTATTTTGGGGGGTGTTCTCTCACTATTTGTGAGGGGCTTCTTATCTTTGGGAGGGAATTCTTTGTACATGGGTACCTCATTAGGCTTGATTTTCTAGGACCCATCTTTTCACCCACCTAAGCTATGCTTGGGAGGTGTTAGTGTAGGTTTTTATTTTCCTAATGGGTTATTTATTTTTCCTATTTTGTAGGTTTTTCCTACACTTTTATTAAGCTTGCTTATGTTAAATAAAGTGAGTTTAATTAGGTGAGTGGGTTATTTAAGGTGTCACCATCCTACAAGGGAGTTACATTTACTATGTTTAGACCATTTGGTGGTCTCTCCCTATTGGTCAATTTTGCCACCTCCACCCCTCTCCCTAGTCTACAAACTCACTACCTAGCTTGTATTTTGCATCTCTTGCGTCTTGTATGACAATTATGTCAGTTTTGTGTAGCTTCTTCTTTAAGCTCTTAATGCAATTATGTCATCCTAACATTTGTATATCTCTTGGAGTTACTAGATTACATTGTCTATGCTTTTTCCAGTTTATGTAGCTTAGAATTTATCTTATAAAATTCTTGGGTTACCAATCTATTTCAGATTTGTAACACTTTAGTCATAGGAGTTGCAAACCTTGAAGGTTTAAAACACAAAGTGTTCAAAATGAACATTTCAAATTGAATTTAAACCCTCAAAATCCCTACTTCAGACACCATTAATGTAGATAGAGGGAGTAGGTGCATGTTGACATCATGTTGAGGTCACCTTTTCTCTTTTGTGAGAATGATTATTGGAACTAGATAGTTTGCGAGAAATAAAAGATATCCTAAAGGTGATTGAAAATAAAAAAAAATGACATACAAGTGATTTAACTCAAAATTCTAATAGGCACTTTTGTGGAAAAACAATAGGATGCAAACTTGGAAAAAGAGGAACATAGGTTCGAATACACAAGCAAATCCCATAATATGCAATACTAGAGTGAAACTCTACAAAATAAACTCAAGGGGTTTTTAATGCAATAAAAACTCTTGCAAAAAAGGACAATTGCATGGAATATGAATAAGAATAATTAACACATCCTACGACACATCAAAAGTACATACAAACTTCAAAATGTACAATTTTAACCCCTTAAAGAATCTTTGCAGGAAAAATCAAATGAACCAAATGGAACTAAATGCAACAACAGGTAGAAAACCCACATTTGGTTGCAAGACTATTAGGAAAGGTGTCTCAACCTTACAATTACAAAAGGTTACTGTTCTTTTCAATTTTGGTCTTTTCAAATACCCATTATCTTGAAGAATGGTTTAAAACATTCAAAGTTTCCAAAAAGTGATAAAAATGGCAAGGCTTACTATTTTTAGTAAGTCTACATTTGAGCGTGGATGGACCTAAAATTTTTCCAAAAGATATGAAACTACCAAATAAACATTCTAGGTGAGTTTCAACTCAAGAACATGCCTGGATTACAAGATATTAAAGTTTTCATTTTTGAAACTCCTAGAAAAGTTTCAAAGTTAAATTTGAGGCACTTAGATGCCTTAATTTTCCCTTAAAGTTGTCATAACTAATGAAGCAAGTTATAACTTGATAGATCTCTTCATAATCTTTTCGACGCATCAAACGCTTCGTCAATTAGATACCCAAATCAAAAGTTATGGCCTCCAGAAGTTGGGCCTTTCATTTTGGGAAATGTGAAAACGTGTTGGACACTTAAAAGAGTTATAAAGAGGAGAGTTCCATGTGTTGGTGTGTGTTTTGGCACATCACAAGGCATCTTTTCTTGAGAAAATTTGGGTGTCACTTTTGGGTGGTTTTGGCTCATGATTTTGTAATTACCATTGACCATTTTCTGTATTATATCTTCTATATATCAAGAGCTTGAGATGGAGGTTGAGTGTGAGAGTCTTATAGATGTTGAGTTGCCTCTAGATCTCTAGTTGGTTATACTCCTATGAAAGACTTCTCTACAAGTATATTATAATTTTGTTGATTTCTGAATAATATGTTGGGCGGCTTTTGGAGTGTAGGGTTTTTTTCCTAAAAGTGTTTTCCCATGTAATTACTATCTTGTGGTATGATTTATATTTATGTTTATTTTTGTATAATTTATATAACTGTTGTAAAAGATTTGAAACTTTTTGCATGTCCCTCCTCTCAAGATTAGTGTAGGAAGTTGTTCCTCTAGCTTAGCTTCCTTATGAAGACCAAAGCCCACAAATTCACAATTTAAGGGCAAGAAACTTCAGATTTTAACTAAGGATAGCACTTCAAACCTCTTTTAAATGACATAATTATTTTATGATCAATAAATCAACCATTCAAAATTTCAAAATCATTTTACTTTGACAAGGGAGAGAGAAGCAAAACTTGACAAAAACCAAGAACAAAACTAAACCAAAAGAGGGGTCCACATTTTGTCCAATAAAAATGGGGCATGTGTGTATGACACAACAAGACTTTATGAAGTTGACCTCCAAACTTAAAAGTACATTGAAAAGAGTTCCATTCCCCTAGTGGTTCCTTGGTCATTGTTAGGTGGAAGACAAGCAAAACCACAAGAGGTGGTGCTTGGGAAAAATGTGCGTAACACTAGAGTGGTGGATTTTCTCAGGTGATGGGGTGAAGCTGTAATGACATAGTGGTAGTGTCACATTTGGTGTGATGATTAGGTTTAGTAGATGTGGTGCATAAGGATACTAAGGTGGATAAACTAAAAGTGGCACTGAGGGCTAGCCACTATTGGTTGAATTGAGTGGTGGCCACCAGAAGTTTTAATTGACCTAAATATATGCATTCAAAAGGTCTTAATGGTGAGGTATATATGGTTGTGTTTACCCCACTACCACCCCTACTAAGGAAAAGGAAAGTGGGTATGAGATTCATATCTACTCAATTCCTATGTGAGAAAATAGGACTAAGCACTTTAAACAAATTAGATTTATTTTTTTGTAAATTAAAAAATAAATAGAGTGCAACAATAACATAGTACCTGTACGCAATGCTTAGTAGGTAGGTCATATGGCCTCAAGCTATGTGCCTAGGGCCAAATTCTTTTGCCTCTACTACAACTACTCTAATTTTGATGATTTTATAGTTGATTTATAGATGTTGGGCTACTCTAGATGCAATGGTGAAGTCCTTTTTATGCTAAAGTGTACTAGAAACTAAGTTGCCTATAATTTTTTTTTTTGACCCTATAAGGAAATAATAGCAAGTTAACTTCATGGTATCTAATGCGATGGAAACAAAAGCCTAACCTACCTATTTTGCACCTTCCAAATGCAATTGGATAATCTATTTCTTTATCAAAGGTTTCCTATAATAGGTGATCTACAATCATCCAATTTACAAGACTATAAACCCTAGGTAAAAAAACTAAAATAATTTCTCATATTGAATTAATTGACATCTAAACTACTTTACTTTGATACCATGTTAAATTTTTGATGGGGAAAACCTTTCTATGATTTCATGCTAGATTTAATGAAGAATTAACTTGCAACAATAAATCTACCTTAGGAACAAAAAATAGTGACAACATAAATTTAATAAAAACAAGAAGGAGAATAACAAACTCTCTCTCTCTATCTCTTTATATATATATATAAACCCTAGGTAAAAACAATAAAATAATTTCTCATATTGAATTAATTGACATCTAAACTACTTTACTTTGATACCATGTTAAATTTTTTATGGGGAAAACCTTTCTATGATTTCATGCTAGATTTAATGAAGAATTAACTTGCAACAATAAATCTACCTTAGGAACAAACAATAGTGACAACATAAATTTAATAAAAACAAGGAGAATAGTTGAATTGAGCGGTGGCCACCAGAAGTTTTAATTGACCTAAATATATGCATCCAAAAGGTTTTAATGGTGAGGTCTATATGGTTGTGGATACCCCACTACCACCCCTACTAAGGCAAGGGAAAGTGGGTATGAGATTCATATCTACTCAACCCCTATATGAGAAAATAGGACTAAGCACTTTAAACAAATTAGATTTATTTTTTTGTAAATTAAAAAATAAATAGAGTGCAACAATAACATATTACCTAGGCAATGCTTATGTAGGTAGGTCATATGGCCTCAAGCTATGTGGCTAGGGCCACATTCTTTTGCCTCTACTACAACTACTCTAATTTTGATGATTTTATAGTTGATTTATAGATGTTGGGCTGCTCTAGATGCAATGGTGAAGTCCTTTTTATTCTAAAGTGTACTAGAAACTAAGTTGCCTATAAAAAACAAAATCAGACCCTATAAGGAAATAATAGCAAGTTAACTTCATGGTATCTAATGCAATGGAAACAAAAGCCTAACCTGCCTATTTTGCACCTTCCAAATGTAATTAGATTATCTATTTCTTTATCAAAGGTTTCCTATAATAGGTGATCTACAATCATCCAATTTACAAGATTACAAAGCCTAGGTAAAAATACTAAAATAATTTCTCATATTGAATTAATTAACATCTAAACTACTTTACTTTGATACCATGTTAAATTTTTGATGGGGAAAACCTTTCTATGATTTCATGCTAGATTTAATGAAGAATTAACTTGCAACAATAAATCTACCTTAGGAACAAACAATAGTGAAAACATAAATTTAATAAAAATAAGAAGGAGAATAACAAAATATCTCTCTCTCTCTCTCTCTCTCTCTCTCTCTCTCTCTCTATATATATATATATATATATATATATATATATATATATATATATATATATATATATATATATATATATATATATATATATATATATTCATGATTGTGATTGAAAAACAAAGGAGATGGATATCTATTTATAGAATCTAGGATGCATAAGTTAGGGTGATAAGTGTCCTAGAGTTGATTTAGCTACGATGAACTACTGGCTTGACTCAACATGTAGAGTAGTGATGTCAAGTGAACTCATCATGATGAGAGAGTGGTGGCACCTAGCTACTATCAATCAAGGAGTGAATGAGGTAGAGGAGGCATGTGCTTCCATCAATCAAAGAATTGACATGTGCTTATTATTTCTTAATTTACTTAAGTAACTTAAATAAATCACCTAAGTATTCATAAAGTTGTGTCACACTTTTATAAAGGAAACGACCAACACTAATCCAACTTTTAAACTTGAATCACTAAAAAGTGACATATATGTTTTGAATTTTGAAATGATGTAAACTAATAAAATATTTATTTTTTAGTATATTTTATGTTTGTATTCTTTGAAAAAATTTAAAAAATTATTTGAATATAGTTTTTAATAAATTGACACTATAATTTAGTTGCTGATAAAATGCTGAAAAATGAAGTTACATGAGACGTCAATCTTTATATAGTAAAATTTTTTTTCTTCAATTTTTTTTTTGTATTTATGACTTGAAACTTTAGTGCATGGATATATTTTTTTCCAATTTTGATAAATATATATTTTTAAATAAATAATAAAATGTGTGTGTATTAAAACGTAGTTGTTTCCATTCGACGTCAACTTTCATATTAACTATTTATCTAAAATTGAAAAAAAAATTATACCATCTTGATATAGCTTCTTTTATCTAGTGCATCATATTTTTTTCAAATTTTTTTTAATAAGTTTTACTATTTTTCCTTGACATGGTAATCTACTAATATTTTGTGTTGATAACCTACTTTTAGCAAAAGTAGAAAGAAAAATATAAATAATAATTAAACTATAAAATTATATATATTTTTGAAAACTAAACTTGCAGACCTACAAAAGGGTATTTTTATATTTAAAAAAAAATGTTATTTACATGACTAGAAGTTGTTGAAATATCAAGTATTTCAAATAATTTAATTGTTTTGGTAAATTGGCCTCATAGTGGTGCTACATATGTATTTAGCCAGCAATTTTAGTTGGAAAAGTTGTGGACATATCTAACTTAGGTAGAATGAATCTTACAAGATTATATGTTTGACCAAAATTGATTTTTAGTTAGAAATACTTAAATTCAGATGTGTTGATAAGTCGGCTAAAAGTGTGACACAGCTTTGTGCTTTTACCCTAAACTTAATATAAGGTGCAATGTATAATTACACCACCACTAGTTATTGCATATTTCTCCTCCATCTTGCAAGTTCCTATGGAGTATAAATACCTAGAAGAAAACACAAAGAAATATAGTTGGGTCCATTACTATAAACGGACCACAATATCATTTTATTTTTTAACATTTACTTTTATGCATGGTTGTGAGAGTTCATATATTTTGAAACACATTGCCATTTTAGGATTCACATGCACCACAAAGTTAGGGGAAAATGCAATTGGTAAAATTTACATACCCATGCCAATTCACATTCAGTTTTGGACCTAATTTGAGGGAATGTCTTAATACAATTACATAGTAACATGTGGCAAAATTTTATGCTATATTTGGCTCCTCCACCAATCCATTTTTCTCCTCACATTCATTTCCATGCATTAAAACTTATTCCTACCCTATTTGCACCTATTCACACACATTTGTGTCCTCATAAGCCGCAATATACATATTTAGATTAATAAGTATTAGAATTGAGATATTTTTTATTAGGGAGATTCACTATTAGGGTTGGTGTGGCAAGGGTTTGGGGGTTGCGATGTAGAAGTGCTTTTAAATCAAAACTTTCTATAGGGTAACATATTTTTCATATCTCATGTCTAAGTTTCCTATGCCAAGACTTTAATGTATTAAATGGCAATCAAAACTAAATTCAAATGTAGGTGTGGCTAGTGGCCTTGGTTGATAGGGTTGGAATAATAAGGGGATATAGAAATGCAACTGAAAATAGGTACATAGGATGCCCAGTGAAAATAGGGAGGTATTATAATTATAGTAGTGTATGTAGAGGGGGTATCAAAAAGACTTAAATTTAAGGGGTAAAAATAAAATTAGGGATGTTTCTTTGTACCCTAGAAATGCACATGCTATGCCATTGATTTATTGAGTGAATCCCTTGAGTTTTCCACTAGTTGTTGAGAGCCAACTGGGTAAACATTTTTGTGACTATTTTTTATGTCATGATATTTGAAGATCTTCATTTGAGTGTTAAAACACATCTAAGAATAATTCTAGGTCACTGAAACATCCTAAGTAATTACAAGGAGCATTCCTATGAACACCTAGATTTGGAGCACTAGTTGCATCAAAAGAACATGAACCTTTGCAAATCAGCTATTTCTCAAATGTATTTTTAAACATTATTAGTCCTTACAAATAATTAGTAGAGAGTAGGAATCACAATGAACTAGATCACAACAATCTACATTTAGCTAAGTGGTTAGAATTGCACTCTAAATATTTGATTTTCATTGTGTACGATTGAACTTGAATTGTGGGATTGACCCACATAGTATTTTAGGTTTGCACAAAGTTCAAGGACAATTTGCACACCAAGGTTTTTCTATCCTATGGTGAATTGATTTTGCAAGTCATTGACATTCATATTCCATCCTTAGATCAAGAGATAAATAGATCTTTCCTTCACCTTTAAGTCCTGAAAATAACATTGATTACAAATTTATCCTTGCCAGTTACTTTAAATCTGTCTAGGTTAATTTAAAATTCATTTGTATGCATTTATTTAATCAACCTAAATTTATATAAGGAAAGTATTCTTTCTTTTATAATAATAAATCATGGTTTGAAAATCTTTTAAAAAAAAGTTTAAGATAAATTTTATTTAAACTAAAAGGAAGAGTAAATATAAATTTTAAAATAAATTAAATACATTAGAAAATAATATTTGATTAAAATAAAGTGGAAATCCATTTGGAAATCATAAACCTTATATTGCAAATTTTATAAAAATTAATAGTCATTTGAAAAGAACAAATGAGGGGTGAATCCTTGAAGAAACCATTTAATCACATTCTTCTTACTCTTATTCATCAATTACAATAGAATTATTTCCTCTAATATTATGGGGTAAAGACTCTTTTAATTTTGAGGAACAACCTCTCAAAACTATCTTCTTCATCTCTGTGAGATCTCTGAAGCTTAATGGCCATTCTTTTAACCTAGAACAGTAGCTTAAATCTAACTCTTTTAAATTTTTAAGTTGCCCAAAGTCTGAAGACAACTCTTCTAACTTATTACAGAAGCTCAAATCTAAGTTTTCCAAATTTTTGAGCTGGCCAAAGTTTGAAGGTAACTTTTTCAAACATGAACAATTGATCAAATTCAAATCTTTTAGGGAAATGAGATGCCCAAAGGTGGAAGGCAAAACACTTAATGCAGAACAGTCTTCTATTAGCAAAGTTGTCAAGTTGCTAAGATGACCAAAGTTTGAAGGCAACTCTCTCAATTCATTGCAGTTATATAAAAATAAGTCTTGTAACTTTGTTAGTTTTTCCACTCCATCTAGTAACCTTTGCATATTTTTGAAATTAAATAAGCCTAATCGTACAAGCGAAGAAGGTGGAGTGACTTTGGGAGGAATTTTAGAATATGCAACTCCATTCTCAGAAGAACCCTTAATGTACATGTAACGTAGGCTTGGAGGAAGCTACATATTTGCACAATAATTATGAAAAAGGTTGTCAAATGTCATTGTATAATCTAATGAAAGCTAATTTAAATGATAAATATGATCTAAAGAAGGCAGATCTTACCTCATAAAAGCTCATGCCTTGTGTGAACGGACCAGAGTAATAGGTGAGATGCTCAAGTTTCTTAAACTCCATTGGTAAATCAGGAACGTCACTCGGAATATCAAGGTATCTGAGTTGTTCAAATACTTTATGACATTTGTCCCTGAATGTTATTTGCGATCCTCGATAACGTAGCACTTTTAATGAATTGCTCATACAATTAAGATGATCGCAATTAATTTCGATTGGAGGTTGTTCATAATCTTCATTAAAATAAATGCCTTTTAGAGTTATAAGTTTCTGCACAAAAATAAAGCATATACATCATTATGATTGTGAATAACAAATATATTTTCATGATATTTATGAAAAAACATTTTAAGTATGACATACCTCTTCATCTTTCAAACATTCTAGCAAAGTCTCACGGTCTGTGATTCTGTTTCCCTCTTGCTCCGACAGCTTTTTCCCTCTTGCTTGAATTATGTCATGAACAACCACATTACCGTTTTCAGATGTCTTGACGAATGATGCATCTTCTAGAGCTGTGAATTCCTCCTCTCCAACTATGTCAGCCACAAAATAACTCCTCCAATTATTATAGTAGGATGCGATATCTGAAAAGGCCTCTTGAACAGGTTCTAACAATCTGCTGTATACAAAATCAACCATACGGTCGCTTATATCTCTCTCTTTGACCTTCTTTCCTTCTCTAAGCATCTCTAATACTATCTTATTTGGATTTCTAGTATTTATAGCCACTTGAGAACCAGCTAATTCCAGTAGAAGCGGAACACCACCACACAGCTTGAGGAGCTTCTGTATATTCTCTTCATCATTGTAGTCCGAAACTTTCTTCAACAAAATTTTTCTGGCCTCTGTCTCTGGAAGAGGACTCACAGCATATTGTCGGCGCTCAATATTCCTGCCGACAAACATCTCAGTCTCGTGGAGATTTCGAGTAGTGACGAGTATTCTGCTCTTTGGTGGAAGGCAACTGCCCAAGCCTTCCGGTAGAAGTTGTTCGAGATCTGTACTCTTGAGACCATTGTCAATGTATAGAAACAAAGGCTGATTAGGATTCTCTTTGAGATACGTCCAAATCATTCCCCGACCATGGTCACAGTTTGTCAATTTCAGGTTCTGGTGGAACAATCGATTCAAAATCTGCTCTTGGAGGTCCTTCAGATCATTCTTGGTGCAATTTTGATCCATGTGAATTCTGCAATGCTTATAAGATTGGAGGTTAATATGTGCATAAACGGCATCAGCGAGTGTCGTTTTGCCTATCCCTCCAAAACCATAGACAACCACAACAATTGGCATTGCATCTTGTGCATTCAAATCAAGAAGCTGAATTACTCTTTCCAGTCCGCTCTCAATTCCAACTGTACAGTTTGTGGAAAAACTCAATCAAAATTTGGGGTATAACTCAAAATATAACGGGAAAAGATCATTAGAATTGAAAAATATCGTACCTGCCGGTTGGTATGCATAGAGTTTCTGTGACTGTGAAGCAATCTTTGGCACTCTTTCCCCTATGTCAATTGTCATTGACAGATGGATGTCGCTATACAAGCGGTCTATTTTGTCTTGAAATCCTTTTAAACTATCGGCATTAACTGGAGCAGTAAAAAACCTTCACACAATTCAAATATGGGATTTACATTAAATATGTTATTAAATAAACCCCGAATGCTAGAAATAAAGTGATTCCAGATAAAAGCGTAGAATCTTAGGCTTGCTTGCATTTATATAAAAAGAAAACACTTTTTCAGCTTGGCTTGCTGTTGTTTGTTTAAGTCAGTTCTAACTAAAATCCATATTGGTTGTAAAACACCTTCACAACAACTTAAAATTTTTGCCACTCTGGAACATTTTGACTGTTGAAATCTTATATTTAAATTTATTCATTAACCTTTCAACTCAAAGAGAATTGACTTTTTTATTTTTATTAATTACACATGCAACCGTTCAAATAAAACTACTCAAATAATTGAACTGACCTTAAAATATTGGACCTTGCAAGTAGGGAGGTGCACATGGCGGATCCTACTACAATGCACTGGACTGCCTCGTTTAGTTTCTGCTTCTGGTCTGGAATTTGGTCCTTCAACTCCAGAATTTGCTTCCCAAGATTAAGCATCCTTTTCAAAACTTCAAGGCATTCACTCTTGTTTTCAGACATCTGACTATGTCTCGCCAATACAGATCCCAACACAGAAAGTGCTATTCCCACTTTAGGAATTTTCTCAGCGTTTTTGAGCAAATCTATAACAACTTTTTCTATCTCTGCTGTTGTGCTATCCATAGAATCTTTCTGTAATGAAATTTTCCATGAATATATAAGTAAGCTATGACAATGAACATCCAGTTAATATAACTTATTTCTCAAATGTTTAGAGTTACAGCTATCAAATAATTTATAACTGGCTAGAGTTAAATCATAGAGGAATTTTATCACCAGTTGATTTTATAGTTCTGAAATTTACCTTTTGAGGGCGTTTGCCGATGCGTTTATCTAGCATCTTCAGGATTTCTTGGCCATCCTGGATATAAGAAGCTACTGCTGAATTAGATCCTCCTCCACTCTTCTCTCCCGACTGTATTGGACAACAGTACATTTACACTCAGTATAGCCCAACAAGAATAGACTAGGGAAGCAAAGTGTAGATGACTAAAACTGTTGTTAGGCAAAAGATATTCTAAAATGTAGAATTGCAGAAATTCCTATTATACAAGATTACATTTCTAACAATATAAAACATATGTGTAGATTACTTACCGCAATCTTCAATAGCTCATCCAAAAACTCAGTTAGACCGCGAAGCTGGCTTATATCATTGAATTTGTGTAGAAAACTGTTGAAATCAGTCATAGTGGCAATGGCTTCTTGTTGAGGAGATTGTGGAGGTGAAGGGGAGTTTGAACTGCAGCAGGAGCAGCAGCAAAAAGAAGAGAAATATTTGGCCATCCTAATAGTGAGGAAATAAAACAGAGAAGAAAGAAAATCCAAGTGATGTTTTCTTTCGTTGTTGCAGAATAAGAAGGGCTTTTTATCTTTGTCATTCCCCTCCAGATCTGATTTTTATAAGAGGCCATGGCTGGTAAGGTTAAGTGCAATTTCCTCGTGTACAGCACAATTAATTATAAGTTTATTAATTCCCTTCCATCCTTTCATCTTTTTGTGGGCCGTGGGTGTACAATTTGCTATTGTTTTTTATATTGTACGGCTCAAATAAACAGAATCTATAACCGGCAAAGGCTGGCCCATTCATTAGCCGGCCCTTTGTACTGGACCTAAAAATATCTTTAAAGTGATCCTCCGATCAAGACATCTCTCGACTTATACAGCTTGACAGCCTGAACGTTTAATCTCTGTGATTCAATTATGAATGTGGGCCAAAGATAGAATTAATGCAACCCAGCTGTTTTCACCACGGTGGAAACAGCACGGAAGCTGAGCGGGTCAAAAAAATCAGTCCATAATCCATACTCTTTTTCCGTCAATTATGGATGTGGGCCAAAGATAGAATTGCACTCCTACTTTTTGTACCATTGAATCGTACCCCAGCTGTTTCCACCATGATAGAAACAGCATGGAAGTTTCATACTAATTCCTTTGGAGTGAATTACAGGTATTTCTTTCCGGATTCATTGAATTACTAGGCCTGAGTGATATATTGTAAAACTAAATCATGGTCAATCTGACATAACCAGCCATCAGAATGGCTCGATTTAATCGGAAATTTGGTCATGACCTTCAAATCTAAGATGTATAAATCAGAATGCCTACCTAGTGTGAAAAAGGTTCGCTCTTCTCACAAGACGGGACCAGAAAAAAAAAGTTATAGGTTTTAGAATCTTCGATTCACTTATGGTGGAGCTTTCACATGGGGATTCGCAATTGAATTGATCATAATAAAATAATCTAATGTATTTGTCCCATTTTTACGGCATCCGATGAACAAAGATGAACGATCCAAGTTCCATGCCACGTCATAAATCTCACCGACTTACTTTCGGTGAATTTTTCTAAATGAGTCATCATTGTTTTGTTTTGTTTTTTCAAGATTAATGATTGTAATTCGAGAGGTAATCCAATGTTTTGTTTTTTCAAGATCTGAAGTTAAATTTAAATATGGTGTCAAATTAAAATTGATTGCAAAATGTTTTTTTAAGATATACCTAAGGTTATTAAGTGATAAAATATCACTTTTGAAATATTTTATTTACCTAAGAGTTATTTTATTTTATTTTATGATTAGTATATTTATATTTTAAAATATATATGTGAAGTAAGTCAATAGATATCTTTCTCCACATACCTAATTTTTAGAAATATAGTAACTAGTTATGTAGTTCAATGAATAAAAATATAATATAAGTGATATAGTTTATAAACTAGCAATTGGACGCATAGATTCAATGGGCACGCCCATAGTTTTTTTATTATATTGAAATATAGTTAGATTTAGAATTTTTTGTGGCTTTAATATGATTTATTTGTCTTAATTTGTATAATCAATAATTTAATATACATTCTATTATTTATATATAATTAATAATATTAAATTTATAAATAATATATATACAACAAAAGAATTTTTTTATTAATATATATAAATACAAGAATTTGAGAATTAAATTTCTAAATTTTAAATACAAAATATCAAATGGTTTGATTTTTGTTTAATATTTAATTATCTAATAACATTTAAGGGATGGACATAGGATACCGAACAACATACAAATGATAAGTTATTGTAAGCATGTTAACATTGAATAATTATTTAAGGTATTTCATAGGTAAATATAAACAGATGGTATTTCATAGGGTTTGATAAATAAGTTGTAGAACATAATTCTATTGTACCCTACTGAATTATATGAGGTAGAATAAACTTAGTAAATCAGATAAATGTTGTTATTATTCAAATGGTATTAGATATGTAGTTTATGTTAAAATGGGAATTACTAATGGTATAGAAGTAATATATAGTAATAATTAATGTATAATATTTATTAAATATTCAAATGTATTATTGTAATGAGTTTATTTTTTATTAAACAAATAATATTTATTTTAATGTTAAAAGAATAATATTTTTTCTTTAAATCTATGGAAATATTATAACAAAACTGTAATATTTATATTAATATAATATTCATATTAATGTGATTATCAAATACATACTTATAAAAATATTATGAGCCATTTTAGTAAGTATTTAATAGAGAAATATAGTTATGCCTTATGTGCATAATATTAGATATAAGTTGTAGAAAATAAATTTATTGTAAGCTCACATAATTATTTTTAAAATAATTATGAATAAATGTGCATTTTTTTTCAATTAATTTACTACATATATACAATATAGCTACTTAAAAGGTGAACTATAATTATCAAAATTCTATTTTTAAAATGATTTATAGGGATAAGTGATCTCCCATAGAAAAGGAAATTTACTAATATAAGTGAAAGAAGATAATAGTTAATGTAATGAAATATCAATAAGAATTGATAAAATAATTTAGTAGATTAAATAATTTATAAATGAATAGATAATAAAAAATATCTAACAAATTCTATAATTTCCTAAGAAAGTTTTCTGCAACATCTTACCTTGACTTTGGCACTCGCTAATCATATACAAGTCAGAGTTGAAAGGGGATACATACTGCGGTTTAATAAAAGTTGCAGTCTGAAAGGACATACAAAAGTCTTTGTATGTATCTCTACTTGTATCTAAGGGTTTGATGTATGCTTGGCAAGGCGAAACATACAACGAGATATACAAAGGGATATGCATGTCGCGGAAGAGAAATAACTATGAAACAAGGTTTAGTCGTTGTATGTTTCTGCATTGTATGTATGCTTCGATACATACATTGCGGGATATACAATGCAGAATCTAAGAAAGTTTAAATTTGGCAAGATGAAACATACAACGGGATATACAAAGGGATATGCATGTCATGGAACCGAAATAACTATGAAACAATGTTTAGTCATTGTATGTTTCCGCATTGTATGTATGCTTCGATACATACATTACGGGATATACAACGCAGAATCTAAGAAAGTTTAAATCCGATATAATGAATGCATCGAGACTCAATGTATATCAGAAAGATGCATTTCGGTATATACAAGTCAGAGCCGAAAGGGGATACATACTGCGGTTTAATAAAAGTTTTAGTCCGAAAGGACATACAAATATTATGCTCACATAGGCCTGTGTAGACTTCACCTTCTGATATGTCATCGCCACTTTGTCTTCGGCAAGACCAACTTCTATCAGCTTAGTCTTTTCTTCCTCTACCAACGCCCGATGACGGCTTTTTTCTCTTTGTCTTCGGTGAGACTTCCATCGTCGGCCCAGCCTTTTAACCTTTTGCCGATGGCCAATGACTGCTAAGTTTCACATCCTTCTTTATCTTCGGCAAGACAACGATCATCGACCAAGTCTTTTAACCTTTCGCTGATGGCTGATGACTGCCTCACTTTACCTTCCTAACTGTGATGGTTTCCAAACCAATAGGTTTAAAACTCACTTGATCATAACTTTTGCCAAAAACATGTAAGCATTTGAATATACAAAGAATTTTCTATATTTAAACTCCTTTTGACATCCGGCTTGCATATTTCTCATTGCATATCACATTGTATATCAGAGACATACAAACATTTAAACATACAAAGAACTTTTCAATATTTAATTTGTTTTCACATCCGTTCTTTGTATATCGGCTTGCATCCTTCATTTGCATATCGGCATAACTTACTTCGTCGGGTCCATCTAAAATTTTCATTCCAATGGCTTATATCTTCCCAACATACTTTCTATCGATGAACTCCGATGCATTCATTAAATCGAATTTAAATTTTTCTTGAAATCTGATTTGTATGTATAGATATCAAACTTTTATAAACAAACGCGAACACATACAAACCCTTTTGTATATACTTTCAGACTTCAACATTTTTTAAACCATAGTTTGTATCCCCTTTTGGTTCCGGCTTGTATATACCGAAATGCATCTTGCGATATACAATGAGCTCTGATGCATCCATTAAACCAGATTTAAAATTTTCCTGAAATCAGGTTTGTATGTATACCCAATGTATAACTCGACAACCTACATACAATGCACAGAATGTACAATGACTTAGCCTTATTTCATAGTTACTTCAGTTCTGCGACATGCATGTCCCTTTGTATATCGCTTTATATGTTTCACCCTGCCAAACATACAAACATAAGATACATGCAATGGACTTGACCAAACATTCATTTCAACTCTTAACTTAGTCGGGTCCACCTTGTATGTAAAAATAAACCGTTAGCCCAATGCATACAAGAAAAACCATGTATATAAACCTGATGACTTCTATGTGACCATACAAAGACTCTATATACAAATGACCTTGTATATGGGGGACTTGTATATATAAACTACTTTGTATATACAAACATACAAACCATACAACAATGCATTTTACCAAAAAACACACATAACTTTCAAAATATAGGGAATTTTAAGATGGTTCAAAAAGCAACCCCTATTCATTTTCAACAAGGAATTCACCGATATTCTGCCCTAGTACTTAATGCAATTTTTCTTTATTTTCAACAAGGTTTGTACTTTTCACTTCCTTTTCCCTTTACCACCAAGCAGACCCACACAAACAAGCAAAGAAGCCAACCACAGCAGGGGTCCTCATTTTGCTAAGGAGCAAAAAGGGGCGTGTTGTGAACATCACAACACATTAATATGATTTTTAATTTTTTAATATATTTTGTTTGATTGTGTTGTAACCTTTTTTTTCTATTACTTAAAGGGTTGGATATAAGATCTAAAATAAAATTTTTAAATACAAGAATTTGAGATTTTAATTTTTAAATTTTGAATAGAACATATGGTTTGATTAGATTTATTATGAAGTTATTGTAAGCATGTTAACAATGAATAATTATAGAAGATATTTCATAGGTAAAGTTTGACAACAAAAGAATTTTTTTTTAATATATATAAATACAAGAATTTGAGAATTAAATTTCTAAATTTTAAATAATAAATATCAAGTGGTTGGATGTTTGTTTAATATTTAATTATCTAATAACATTTAACAGATGAACATAGGATAAATTGACATAGGATAAAATGATAACTATTTCATCGAACAACATACAAATGATAAGTTATTGTAAGCATGTTAACACTGAATAATTATTTAAGGTATTTGATAGTTAAAATTGGACAACAAAACAAAATTTTTTTGAAATATATATTTAGTAGTTTGTTTTGTTTGTATTTTCTATCGACATTTTTTAGAGACAGTTGTCTTCTTGTTTCCGTAGGATTACATACATATTTTTTCCCACGCGTTGGTATGTTTGAAATGAAAATGCAAGGAATATTCATAGATCTGACAAACTTCTTAGTCTTGACATTGCTGTGAAGATGAGTCCTTGTCGTTCAGTGTTTCCAATGTCTATTGTTGCTTTGTTTATAGTTAGACCTTGTGCTTTGTGTATTGTAAGAGCCCAAGCCATTGGTATGTGAAGTGCTAAATGAATGGTTGTTGCATTGATGTTGAAAGCAGCAACACCTGTTGGGGCAAGCAAAAGCAATTTCTTTTCTTTGATGGGCACATTTTTGAAGAGTGCATTTCGAATGCTATTAATCAAGTATGATTTCCCTGTTCCTGTAGTACCTTGTATGATCATTAGATGTGGCGGTTGCCTTCCACTTTGATTAGAATGGTCCACAATAATATTTAATACATTTTGTTGCTCTAAAGAAATCTTTTCCTTTGCAATAAGTGAGTTTGGCTCAATTTGTTTAAATTGTTGTGTTAAACGGTTAGATTCGATGAATGTGATAGCATTCTCCATCAAGGATGGGGCAATTGTAGTGGTAGCCCAATTGTGGGATGTATTAAATTATGAGTACCCAAGCATGTCAAGTTCATCAAAGTCAACATCATTTCCTAGGTGGAGCGAGGATAGAAGTTCCCATTCCTCTGCATCAACATCTTGTATATCTTCTTGTCCATCTGACCCAATTTCATCATCATTGTTGCTATTTGATTTCGGTGGTGTATGATCAACATGCCATGTATGGTAGCTGTTAGCCATTCCTTCCCTTCTTGACTAATGTTGCAAAAAGGAAAGTATAGCAGAAGCTCAATCCAACAAAAGGACTCATACATGTCACTATCTTTTGAAGGAATTGCAACAAACCGTGGAGATACATGAACAATGTTTGGAATATCTCTTTTTGTCGACTTGCAGTTTGTGTGGGACTTTGAATAGTTCTAGTTTCTCCTTACATCAATCAACGACAATGATTCTAATGCTGTTGGTCGGACGATATACCTTTCAATGAAAAATTACTTATTTTGTAAGAAATAACTAAGAGGCAGTAAAAAACCATCCTCAAGGGTCTTGTTGGGATAGTAAATTTTTTTAATTTTTCTATTTTTATACTCACTCATGTCTGACCAAACCAAAAAATATTTCACCCAAAATTAGAATAAAATGATATATCCCATGAAATCCTACAACTCTTCTCACAAAATAATGTACAAGGTTCAAGTTTCCTAACATCGGCAAGACCTCATTACAGTTACACTGATCCATGAGAAATCAGTTAAAATAAGTATCGGTGTGAGATTACTGATCGAGGAGAAGATTTCAGAGTATGCTGATGAAGAAAGTGGCACCGATGACCTTTCATCGGTAGGAGAACGCATGGTTACGTCGATCGGTGTAAGAAAAGACCATCAGAGGGTACTCCAAAAACCTTCCCGACAGCGTAGGTTATACCGATGGAGGAGCTCAGTAAGACTCTCACTGATCACCCAATAGAATGGAGGAAACTAGTGGTCATTGACAGGAAATGAGTATTAGAATGACAAATTAAGGGGCTTCTGACGCTATAATGTCTCGGCGATTGATGAAAATGTTTCGGTATAAGTCATGCCGACTTGTATAAGAACCATCAGTGAAAGCAAGTGAATCAAAGAAAAGTTTGTAAGTCTGGTTGAAGCAAATATCACAACGATGTTGGTGACATATTGTGAAGGTCTCATTGATCAAAAGATATGAAGGGCTATCAGGGAGATCACGATGATCGGGTGACTTGGAATAAGTTATTTCGATAACATATCTTACTCTGATAACAATGAGGATTGCATTCGTCGACGAGACTCTCCCTGATAACCATATTGGTAACACTTGAGACATCGAGGAAGAGTTGTTAGGCTTAGCCGGTAGAAGATATCAATTAAATGCAAATAAAGATTAAACAGAGGAATGGAAATACACAGAAATAATAACAGCGAGAGACAAGTTTTAACATGGTTCACCCAAACTCGGGCTACATCCAACAAACAAAGAGTCTAATATTATTATCCAATAAATCAAAACCGATTACAATCAGCAATCCCTGCAACTCAATACCGCTACAAAATGCTACAATACAAATACCCAAACCCTAACCCTTGGCCGCTTTTTCTTAAGCTTTTTGTCGGTTACAAAAAATAGGGTTTTCTTATGTCGGTCAATAAAAAATAACTCCTGGTGCTTTACAAAAAATAGGGTTTTCTGCTGCCCCCAAACCCTCGCAAGGGGTGTTGCCCCTTGACCCCGTAGGGATTTGGGGGGGAAACTGCGCCGATAAAAGAGGGGTAAATATAACCTCCGAGTCTGATTAGGCTCCATATAACAACAAGAGTATTAATTACACAGCGATGAAAGAGGTCATGCCGATGGCAACTATGCCCACTTTCACATCGGGTAAGGCATGAAAATCTCTTACCAATACGATTTCACAAATGAAATATAATGTCGAGGAGACAATTGAAGGGTTACAATGATTGATCTATGAACAAATGTTCGCACCTTAAGGAGATATTAAAATCACCCAAACATTGTGAAAATCATGCCGATGAAAGGAGTTATGATGATGTGACATTTCACAACGATTAAGAGAATTGAATTGCTCAAACAATTAATTGTAGACAGTGAAGAAATCCTCTAAGGTAACATTCAAAATCATTGCAATTAAACTCGATAGAATTGTTTGAGAAGAGCCTACAGGGGGAGACTTGAAGCGCAAAATAGGGGAATTCGATTAGAGCCACCAATAACAGGGACATACATACAAACTTCTGTGCTATAGCTTGTAATTTGATTTTTCTGTCAAGGATTGTAAATGGAGACTCTGGGGAAAGGAAAGGGCAGAAAATCACAAGGTGATACAAGTAAACCTAAAAAATAGAAAATTGATAAAACCCCTAAAGAGAAAACAAAGGATAGAAAACTAAACCAAGACTTGATTGATCAACTACCAGGATGAACTCCCAAAGCCTGAAGATTTGCACAACTTAGGGTGGAGGTGGAGAAGTTAGAGGACACATGTAAATACCTCGGGAACACTTGGACTCCAATTAGAGGCTATGAAATTTTCAAGTTCCATTACAATAGAAGATTTAGGAATTCTCCAGTATCAAACCCATGGCATTTGAATTTGGGTAAATTAGTTGTGCCTGATGTGTTTCTGAATATTGAACTCCTCCAACTTCTTGCTAAACAGTATAACCCAAGTCTTAAGGCTATATGTAACCCATAAGGGGAGCCTGTTATTCACTTGTCAAAGAATGCAATCTGTGAGGTTTTTGACCTGGATGATTTATGTACTATCCCCATTGTTTATGAGGATTTGGAAAAGGAGTACTAGAGAATGGATACTACATACAATGGGTGGAGATTGCCAATTCATAGGCCTAGGGCAGAGGGAGAAATTGTGCCCCTCAGTGAGAGTGATGGCCCTCCATTTCATGTGTCATTGTTTGAACCCGACATACAATATACTTACTACTCTATGGGCCAGGTCCTAGGATCAGAGGGTCTTGACTTTATGACAATTCCTCTGATGGTCATAGCTATTGACATTCAGTGCCACAATGCAAGACAGTTTGATTATGCTGCTTATATTTTTAATAGAATTGATTTTGGTCTGGCTGCAATAGGGAACAATGCTCCAGCAGTTTCCTTTGAACATTACTCACTTCTTATGCGCATGGTGCTCTATTATGGCTAGGAAGTGGGGTTATGGCCAAATGAATTTAAAATTGTTCCAGCAGATCAGAAGGGATAGAAGTTGCTAGTACAGATGTGGACCAGAATATGGGATAGCAGATATGCCCATTCTAGTTATGTACAATATGAAGAATATTGTGTGAAAGTATTATATAGATATTTTAGCCATCCCTGTGAGTATTCAATCTCAAATGAAATAAAGAGGTTCCTTAGACCAAATGATTTTGGTGGTCCTCCTACTGTTACTCACAACTGGGGAGATTGGTACTATTTTGAATATGCTACCATGATTAGGGTGTATGGTTTTGAGGACACCCCCTTTATCTTTCCTAAGACTATCCCTGACAAAATTTCCTACCTAGAAATAGTTAGGCAAATGCATTGTTCTAATGTGATGCATCTGAGCTCCCATGACAAGTAGTCTTTTATGCCTAGTATTTTTTGTTTTGGAGATTTCACTGTGGTTTCCAAGGAAGGTTATAATCTCATCTTGGATAAATTGATGCACTATAATATGAGGTGTGCTGAGGTAAGGAAAGGGTTTGATCCTGAAGGTTTTATTAACCTTGCTTGGAGGAAGCAAAACCTCAATGGGTACACACATGTCCCCTATCCACATGATGATGTTATCAGAAATTTGGAAGAGGCTGAGGTGGAATTGGTGGTGGAGCAATATAACAGAGACTTAGATGAGAAAAGGAAGCAGCTAGCAGAGATTGAGGTATTATCCTCTGGTGATGAAGAACCTGCAGGGCAAGAGGAACCACAGGAACAAATAATAAAAATGTCCAAAAGAAAGATGCAACAATATCAGTCTCATGTCATAGTACATGATGAGGAGGGGTCTGCTGATGAAGACCCAAGACAAATTGCATATGATTGTTTTATTTCTGATGACCAATTCATTCATTCTAAAGAGTTCAAATCATTTTTGTATAAGTGCAAAGGGAAAGAAATCAGAGAGTCAGTTGATGATGTCTGCCAACAATGAGAGATAACTACTTGATAGGTTGAAAGCAATAGTGGATAAAGAATTGCAAGATATGACCCCTAGTAAGGGTAGGTAGTTGCTCAAAGAAGTAGGGGTTATGATCTTTCCCAGCCTTGATTTGAATTCTACTCTAGTATTTGATAGTTTTCTGAATAATATAGACGATAGATACAAGCTCACTCTAGAAGATTTAATGAAGTATATATGGGCACCAAATATAATAATGATGAAAATTCATTAATGATATGGGCCCTATATCCTCCCCACAAAAAGACAGCTATTATAGACACTGAGAAGACTTTTGGCCATGTCATGACTTTGAAGGCAAGGGAGACTGACCCCTTGATCACTGCTGACATTGGCATCAATGTTGCAAAGCTAAATAAGGCACAGGCTCAGATGTTAATTAAGGAAAGAGATGCATACAAACTGAGCTGTGAGAGGTTGACAAAAGAGAATGATTATTTGAAAGATGTTGTTAAGAGCACCTTTGGGGGATCAATAAAGAGGCTCACCCAGGGTGAAAGTTCACATAGTACCCAACCACTTTCCATAGATCAAGTAGCTCAAATTCAGATGGATACACTTGTCATGGTACTCCAGAACAGGCATGCCAACATGATGCATTGGCTGAACCAATTTTGGGATAATTATTCTCAAAATTATAAAGCAATCCAAGAACATGAGAGACTTGAAAAAAGGTTGTAGGAGAAATTAAATGAGACACAGGGTAAAGATACTTTTGACATTCCTGGTGCCTCTAATGCAAAAGAGTTGATCGAGCAACATCAGAAGTATTATGATCAACTTAAGACTGATGCCAAAGAATGCGCTGAAGCTTCAAAAGTAGGAGTGCCCACATTGTTCAAAAGTGAAAGAATTAAAGAGCAAAGAAGAATGGAGCAGAGACTGTCAAGCAATATTACATGAAGCTTTGGGAGCTTTTAAGGACAAGGACTCTGCATCCGAGGAAGCTTGCAAACATTTGGAGATGATGGTTACAATGGATGTAATTACAAGGAATGCCATTGAATTTATTGATTCCCATCGCAGCCAGGAGTACTTAGACCACATTGCTAAATTATACTTGTGGTTGAATAGAGCATAAGCATGGTTATTTTATTGTTGTTATGTTTGTTAATTCCCAAAAGACTTTTTGAAGAGTTATGTCTCTTCACAAGCATTTCTATATAAGTTCAAACATCTGATGCTGAATTATCATCAACAGTAGAATATAATACATAAAATTTACAATGTTTCTCAAAGACCATGTTGCAAGTTTACTATTGAAGAAGTAAATTGAAGTTCTCTAATTCTGTGGTTCTATTCTGGCATCAATTGTTTGTCAAAGTTACTCAATTGTGTGGTTGTCTCCAGTTTATCATTTAAACCCTTTTTAAAATAAAAATGTGCAGGGTAATTTGTATTGACCTGATTGTGAAAAGCCTGTTCTCAAACTGCACTTCCTTGGTCAAGAAATTATCAATCACAACAATCAAAGAGAAGCCTTTGTAAATTTATGAACAAGAAATGTTGCTTTTATAAGTAAATTTTGCTGCACTGTAGAAACTTGAAAGGTGGCAGAGAACAAATGATAAGTTATTATAAGCATGTTAACACTGAATAATTATTTAAGGTATTTCATAGGTAAAATTGGACAACAAAACCAATTTTTTTTGAAATATATATTTAGTAGTTTGTTTTGTTTGTATTTTCTATCGACATTTTTCTAAGACGGTTCTCTTCTTATCTCTGTAGGATTACACACATTTTTTTTTTTCCATGCATTAGTATCTTTGAAATGAAAATGCAGGGAATATTTGTAGATCTGACAAACGTCTTACTCTTGACATTGCTGTGAAGATGAGTCCTTGTCGTTTAGTGTTTCCAATGTCTATTGTTGCTTTGTTTATAGTTAGACCTTGTGCTTTGTGTATTGTAAGAGCCCAAGCCATTTTCAACGGGATTTATCGGCAGCAACCTCATGTTACTGGAGCAATTGGAACCATTATCTTTTCATTTATGTTCCATGTAGGTCCAGTGTACCGTTGAAACTTAACAACAACAAATAGAGGTAGATTTGGTGGCTTGGTTTCATTTTTGTATACAATAGCAATTACTTCCCCAAGTGCACCATTGACAAGTCCAGTTGCAACACACAAATTTGTATTCAACATAACTTGTTGTCCAATGCACAATAACACCTTTGTTTGTAGTTGTTTATCATCTAAATTTGAATTTACTATGTTCCTTTTCTGCTCAGCAATGCACCATGCTATTGGTTTGTCCAATGCTTTTAACATTTTTTTGTTATGTTTTTCAACCAAATCATTTGTTTCAAACAAATGTATGGATGAAGAAAATGTATCTTGTTCGCTGGAAGATAGTTTGTCACTATTGCATGACATGAGTAGTTCCCAATATGCCTGTATTGCCTCAGCATTCCTTATATTTTGAAGGAGGTTGCGAAAACTTATTTGGGTAGACTCATCTCCTTGTTGTCAAAAAATTGTGTTCAATGTGACTACTGTTTGAAAGCTTTTCCAAAGTGTTGTCCCATATGATGATCCAGCATACATTGGAATATCACGTACTGGTGGTAATTGGCCTAGGTCACCAATTAGTACAATAGAGCGTCCACCAAAGGGGCTTTGATTATGGTATGGGAATGCTTCACGTAGTCTGATGTCAATGCGTTCTAACAACCTTGGTCCAATGAAGCCGATTTCATCAATTAGAATATATTGAATGAAATACATGCTTTCTTGGAAAGTTGATAAAGCTTGACCTTGAAGAGGGTTCATCTCATTTATTGGTATGTGAAGTACTGAATGAATGGTTGATGCATTGACGTTGAAAGCAACAACACCTGTTGGGACAAGCAAAAGCAATTTCTTTTCTTTGATGGGCACATTTTTGGAGAGTGCATTTCGAATGCTATTAATCAAATATGATTTCCCTATTCCTGCAGTACCTTGTATGATCATTAGAAGTGGCGGTTGCCTTCCACTTTGATTAGAATGGTCCACAATAATATTTAATGCATTTTGTTTCTCTAAAGAAAGCTTTTCCTTTGCAATAAGTGAGTTTGGCTCAATTTGTTCAAATTGTTGTGTTGAACGGTTAGAGTTGATGAATGTGATAGCATTCTCCATCAAGGATGAGGAAATTGTAGTGGTAGCCCAATTGTGGGATGTATCAAATTCTCGGTACCCAAGCATGTCAAGTTCATCAAAGTCAACATCATTTCCTGGGTGGAGAGAGGATGGAAGTTTGCATTCCTTTGCATCAACATCTCGTATATCTTCTTGTCCATCTGACCCAATTTCATCATCATTGTTGCTATTTGATTTTGGTGGTGTGCAATCAACATGCCATGCATGGTAGCTGTTAGCCATTCCTTCCCATTGAGTGATGATATCTTCCCTAGATGAGCCTATTTCTTCACTCATGTTGTGAAAAGGAAAGTATAGCAGAAGCTCACTCCAACAAAAGGACTCATACATGTCACTACCTTTTGAAGGAATTGTAGCAAATCGTGGAGATACACAAACAATGTTTGGAATATCTCTTTTTGTCCACATGTAGTTTGTGTGGGACTTTGAACAGTTCCAGTTTCTCCTTACATCAATCAACGACAATGATTCTAATGCTGTTGATTGGACCATATACATTTCAATGAAGTTTGAGGTAGGTAGTGGACAATCTTTAGTAGAAGGCACACGACATAGGGTTTTTCTATTGACATTCAAAGAAACAAAGGAACGACTACAAATTTTTAGTGGTAGTTTCAATAGCAAGTGACAGGACTCTTGTGCACTAATATCATGATCAACAATGGTCTCAGTTACAAACTTGCGAAATACAGTTGTAGCTGGCTTTTCTGGGTCAATATTTGTAGAGATGCGTTTCAAAAGTTGGTGATAAATTTCAGATTTGTGCTCTTCTTTTGCTGCATACTTTGCAATATATTTTAGTACTACATGGTGTGACAAAATAGGTTGGCAATCAACATTTGCATGCCAAATTGATAAAATTGCTGGGTTGTGGATGTTGACCCTATCATCATTTCTGGCAAGTAGGAATGTTGTGTGCCCAGTATCATTTGTAGAAAAAGTAGATGATGCATGCAAATCCCAAGGAGCTTTGAAACAACACAACAATGATGACCCTGTTCTCTGCAAGCATGTCTATTCACTACATTTTGTGTGCCGTTGATCTCAATTCACTAACTCTATGTAATCTGTAAAGGGGTTACATGCAAGGATTGCTGGTGTGTCCAACAAGCAAGGGTCATCATGGATGGAGTGGTGCACCATTTGTTCCCTTTGGCTATCTTTTTTGGGTTCCATGAAGAAACATATCTACTCATGTATTGCACAACACTTTGAACTACTTCTGGACTATTAAAATCCATGCTTTCCATGGTAGGTGCTCCTTGCAACCAAAGGAAGCCATGAATATGGGCAGATCCTCTATGTTGCCATTCATATCTGTGAGATGCCATAAGAGCTAGGATTAGTTTTCATAATTACATACTTGGTATAGGATGAAATTCAAATGATGATAAATGTTACTTACCTATACCAATAGTCTTTGGCAAGTAAGAGGTTCTCCAAGATCTCTTCACGAAAGGCTGTGAATCTATTATGCATGTATAGTGCAGTTATATGTGGATTGTTAATTATGTTTTTGATCCTCCATTAGTATGCTTGTGTTGGTTCAATGGGTTGTTTGCTGGGCATTGCATTGTGTAAATCTGGCCACTTGGTATCTGCTGCACTAAGTGTGAAGAACAAAGTTGGAGAACCAACTTGTATGACCATATCTGATAGCTCTCCTCTACACCTTGTCCAGAAGGGTTTTGTACCACGTACGTTTGAGCCAAAAGGCATAAGGTGATCAGCAAGTTTGTCATCAGGTAAATCTTGCATGCGAAGTTGTAGGTCTGCAATTGTATTTGGTACACTTTCATGAAAAAATTTCTTGAAAAAAAATGCAGTTGTAGCTTGGCTTCTATGTCACATCATAACATTTAACAAGAAATATTGGAAGCGTGGATGTTGACCAAATCTATTATCATGGTATCGCATAAGATGTACATTATATTCGTGCATTTCAACATCTTTGATGCTTGTTTGTTTGAAAAGTGCCACACCAGTAGGGAAGAGAGTAGGAATGCCATTGCAAGCAAGCCCTCTGTGTTGTACTCATTGATTGGTGACAAAGTAATAGGAGGCCATTCCATAACATCTGTGGGACAAGACTGGTTCACTTGTAAGAAGGTACGTATTTGTTCAACCTCCCTAGATGTTGTTGGGAGAATAGCTGCAGAAGAAGAATCTTCATTTAATTGTTGTCCGACATTGTCAAACTCATTATTGTTTGTGGATGTGGAGTGTGTCGTAGGATCCAGAATATTTGTGGAATCTTATGGAAGCATATCTAACACATCTGTAGGAATTCAAGGCAAGCTCAAGAGTGCAAATTCATCAAGCTCGACATCTTTGTAGTATGGATCATGTGCAATCTTATACTCTAAGGCTACAATAACTCATGAGCGACTAACATAAAAATCATAGTTTTTATTCTCAACACTCTGTCTCCTAATAATGATTGTCTAATTGGTTGATACATCTGGGTAAGTATTTTGCTATAGCAGTAATGTCTTGTGGAAAGCTAATTGTATGGCCACTATATTTTAATTGGCCTCCTCGTGCATGCCTTACTTGTACAGAAATGGATTGACCCGTGCGATGAACATCTCTTCTACTTGAGTAAGGTTTTTCAAAGCAAGAGGCACGCTTCCAGGGTCCATGTTATTCCATTTTGAAAAATGATTTCCTTTTTGCTCAGCACAACATCTATAGCACTTAGTCACATTGTTTGACTTTCTAACTTGAATACAGGGGTAACTATCTAGGCAAATGGAACATGTAGGCATGATTGCTAGTTTGTCTATTTTTGAGTGGAATCCTTTGTGCAGCAATATACTCAGATTTGCAAAATGTGTTTTGGATCATGCTAGAATATGTTAGTGGTATAGAAACATATGGTATTGGTAGGAAAGTATTGAATGTGTTGTTGTTTAGTGTTTGAGCATTGGTTTGCATTGAAGCATTATTTGATGTTCGTCTGGCCTTGTTGATTTCATCCTTTTTTGCATGGTACCGTATCCTTCACACTTGATTTATATGTTCTCTACTAGATGATGTGCTAGCATTGGGATTGTTGAATCTTGAAGGACCTCTCATTTATTACAAAATGAAATGCCTGCAAAGTATTACAAAAGTGTTTAGAGTTTTACCTATGAAAAATGCAAACTCAAATGTTCGCTAAATAATTACTCTAAGAGAGTAAGTATAACTAAAATCTACTATACAACATTGTTTAAATAACTATTAAAAATGCAATGAGTATATAAGACTGGCCTTATCTATGATTGACCTTATACAATTATTGGTTTAATACAATATTAGAAAGTGTCGTAAATTGTACACTAAATATTTGTTTTCCTCATCATTTTAGTTGCAAGACCATTAAAATATTTTTCTAAAATTGTGGGCACATTGGAATGATAACTTTATTAGTTCTTTGATAAATAATTACTTTGAGAGAACATGTATAACTAAAATATAGTAGACAACATTGTTTAATTAACTAAAAAAAATGCAATGAGTATATAAGATTGACCTTATCTAGGGAAAATGTAAGCATCCTTAAACATGTTAGTATCAAAAATTTTAATTTTGTAAGCAATAACTAAGAAATGGTAAACAACCATCCTCAAGAGTCCTAGACATCAAATATAAGTTTGAAAGTTGTTAGTGATAGGCATTTGTATGAGGGAAAATGTAAGCATCATTAAACATGTTAGTATCAAATTTTTTAATTTTGTAAGCAATAACTAAGAGGTGGTAAACAACCATCCTCAAGAGTCCTAGACATCAAATATATAGAGTACATTAATTAATGAACAAGTTCATAAACAACTAGTACTAGGTGATAGAAAACTAGGTAATGAAATATAAGCATCCTTAAAGATGTTATTATGAAAAATTATTAATTTTGTAAGCAATAACTAAGAGGCGGTAAAAAACCATCCTCAAGGGTCCTAGGCATCAAATATATAGAGTACCATAATTAATGCATGAGTTTGTAAATAATTTTATATGCAATAACTAAGAGGCGGTAAACAACCATCCTCAAGACACCTACACATCAAATATAGAGAGTACATAAACTACTAAACAAGTTCATAAACAACCAGTTATAGGTGATAGAAAACCATCCTCAAGTGTTGTATGAATAAATTTTGCAAGCTAATTATATTGTATCATGTTAGTTTTGAAAGTAGAACAACTAAGCATATGTAAGAGGTAGTATACAACGATCCTCACCAGTTTAGTTGCAAGACAATCAAAATATTTTTCTAAAATTGTGAGAACATATGAATAAAAAATTTATTAGTTCATTATAAACATATTTCTTTAAGTAAATTGGCTTAAATGATGAAATCATGATTTAAAAATGTATATATTGCAATAAAATTTATGATGGGATTGCAAAAATCAATTTGTAAATTAAGAAGGAAATATTAAGTATATAATTTGTTAGTTGTTTGATAGTCAAGTTAGTTGTTTGAAGGTAAAATAATGAAAGACATAATATAATACATTTCCAAACTTCAAAGATTCAAATTCCATAATTTTGAGATTTACATGCGTAATGTTTGATTATATCCTTACAAAATATAAGTAGATACTGGATGATGTTTCCAATTATACAATTGAAGACATATTTGAGATTCTATCAAGGAGGCCAACACTTCAATCCTTGAAATCAAGGTGTTGAAACCTTGTAATAATAGTGCTAAGTTTAAAAGCACCACAAAATTCTTCTCGTTTGATATTTAGATTGAAGAGGAATTATTGGGATACAACATGGCTTAGTATTTTTTCAATTGTTTTGACTTCTACTAATAATAGTTGTAAATCTTTGGCTGAAACACCAATCATTGCTTGTGCAATGTCAC
Source organism: Cunninghamia lanceolata (assembly GCA_027924645.1). Taxonomy (NCBI): domain Eukaryota; kingdom Viridiplantae; phylum Streptophyta; class Pinopsida; order Cupressales; family Cupressaceae; genus Cunninghamia; species Cunninghamia lanceolata. Next base: position 2,638,358 of record BSBN01000197.1, read on the forward strand.
CAAATGCAATAACATTTTGTAGTTCACCAGTATGGTCTTCTAGGTCCATTTTTAGCATGTAGGTATAATCACATTCAAGAATATCAACACAATATTTTGAGCAATGCCAAGTATTGTCTATTTTTTGGATGACCCTTTTTTTGCATTTGTTATTGAGTACTGGAAGTGGGCATGAAAGGTAGTAGAAGTTATCTAAGTATAATTTTTTTACAGTGTATCTACCATTGACATTCTCTACTTTTCTTGAGACAGAAATTTCACGAGCTATAGAAATAACCATTTGATTGTCAAAGCTATAAGAAGTACTATATGTACTTGATAGTGATGTTGAAGGCATATTGATTATCTCACCAATGTACCAAGACTTTAATGCATGCATTTCTTCTACATTTGGGTCAACAAGAATTTTGGTTGCAAAAATGGTATCAATTGTTTTGCCATTCCATGAGACAATGCGACCAGATTTTACTAGAAGGACAGGACGGTTTGTGTCTAAGCACATTTCAGATAGTTTTTTACCATCAACATCATAATGGTGACCCCAAAGTGTGATGTCAATATTAAAACTAGACATATCAATTATAGTAGCAGTTCGCTTTGTTATTTCAGAGCCATTTCTTTTGCATATAGTGGAAGTGGGAGATATAGAGATGAGTATTCCAATAACATCAACAAGGGAATTCGAAGGTATTGATTCAAGGTCTTTGATTGTTTTGAAGCAGAAGTTGTGGGTAGGTATGTTAATGTTTATTCGATCACAAAGTGTTATTTTAGAGGATGACTGGAGGATTATCTCAAATGGATTGGTTTTTCGATTATAGGGAGGGTTGGTTACTTTTATCCGACCATTGGATATTACATAAACCTGAACACTTTTGATAGAATTGTAGAATTCATCTGCAACATCATTAAAGCAAGTTAGATGTATTTCACCACCTCCCTCATCTATAAGATCAAAGACAAAAACTTTCCCTTCGCCTTTGGCATTTTGAAATTCATGAAGCGTTGACTTCTCTAATGCTTGACCCTGAATGGACCATTGTTTATGGTAAGTTGTCAATGCCTTGATTGGAATGATTAAATTGTCTTGTAAGGAACATGGCTAGGATGATGATGATCCCTTTTCAAATCAAGAGCTGCTTGATGACTGGCCAATGACAGCATGTGCAAGGTAAAGAGGAGACCCAATGATGCTTGTTTTCATGCCAACTACTTTCATGGATATAATAACAATAGCCCTGCAATATCAAAAAAATAGAAAAGAGTCACAAATGAAAGTATGTAAGGAGAAAGGAGGTTGTCTGAATGGATGGAAGTAGGGAAGCAATTTCATACATTATTATGTTAGAAACCTTGCAAGTATACTCTGTTAGTTCAACAATAGATCCCTTCATGAGACCACTAGTTGAAGCAAGGTTGTTATATTTATCAGGAAGGAGAGCATGATGTGAGTGCATTCCATCAAAGAGTTGTAAGTAGTATTTGAAGCTTGTAGATTGAAAGAGGTTGATACGCTCCAAGGACAATATTTGGAGAGAAGGACAAAGATCAATTTTTCCTTCGAGAAGGTTACTTATTGCTCCAGTAGTCAATATGCTCATCATTTGAGAAAGACATGAGCATGAGAGATGTGTTTGTGTACAAGTGGAAAGAGTAATAAGTAATGAGGAGTGAAGGGTAGAATGTAAATAAACTTATATAAAGTTTGACCTTTCAACTTTGATAGGCATCCTTATTTTAGATATTAAATAAAAACAAAGCTTAGGGTTTCAATTGTTTCAAGCAAGTTTAAAGAGGAGCCTAAACATATGGTTAAGCTCATTGTTTATTACTCAAAGATAAATAATGAAAATAGACAGTAATTTGAATAAACTATTTATATGGAATTAAAGAAAACAATAGTAGGCATCCATATGTTTTATTAAAAAGAAGTTAGTCAGAATATATTATGGCCAAATGCGCATTATGTAAATAATATACTAGAGATTATTAATAGTTTTATATTTGTACAACATCATATACAACTTTAATTATTTTTTTTCGAATCAGTAAAAATGCATAAAGCATCATTATATATATAATAATATAAGAATTTTTACATATTACAAAAAAGCCCTTTCTGGCCAAGATTGATACATAAAAATAATAACAAAAGGATCAAAAATATAGGTCCTATGTGGCCAAGAATACATTGTTTGACTATCGAGCAACAAGACAACCAAGAAGTATTATATCCTATAATAATCTAAACTTTAAACATTGTTACTATAGTAATGCCCAAAATATAAGATTGCATTACATTTTATCTACATAGTTCTCAAGTTCACGTTTAATACAAGGACCGCAACCTATTTCAAATTTCTGATTGTGGAACAATTGTATCATGAAGTTGGAAAATCCCTCTACTTGCATGCATGTATATTGGATTTCAGCCAAAGTGTGTCGGAATGAGTTAATATCTACTTCTTCTACATTCAAATCAGCTATATTTGTCTCTTTTATTTGTTGCAAAATGTCACAGCAATTGGCTTCAATATTTGATATGATGCGTTGAAGATCACTTTGGAAGAGGTTGGCACTATTTGTAGTTGAACTCGTGTTGGCACTATTTACAGTTGAACTTGCATCAAGTTCATTGAGTGAGCCATCACTATTTTTTCTTGAAATTTCAACGACATTTGGAGTTGGTGAATGTGCTGCCATATCTGTAAATAAATATTTAATTACCATTGTTGTAATAATATATTGGAGTTAAAATATACAAAATATAAACTCTCGCAAACCTTTCTAGTTACATATAATTGAAATAATTGTTGAAAGTTAAGTATAAGTAATTTTTTTTAGTATAATTAGCATTAAATTAATTGTATTTATTGCATTTAGCGAGTTTAAATTTTTTATTTACATTACATGTTGAGATGAACAAACATAGTTGGATAAAAGTAGTAAAGTAATTAAATCTCTTATTGATTTTAATATAATAGGCCATAGAACAAATCCGTATTTAATTGTTATACTAATATTAATATTAACATGGTTTTTTTATAGTATAATTAGCAGTACATTAATTGTATTTATTGTATTTAGTGGACAAACATAGTTGGATAAAAATGTTCTATATAAATTTATTTTTAATAGTTTGATATCAATGCCCTGAAAACCTGGAACCTATCATTAAAACTATTTTGTACAGAACTATTCAACACAATTCCAAAAGATAGGCCACAACTAAATTACCATTTATTAAAAACAATTATAAATTTGAGAGGGTCCTGCAAATTGTCATCAAGACCAAAAATGAACCCTATGGCATACCAAATTGGAGAAAGCATAGACAAAGATTGGGATGAAATTAGTGTTTCCTCTTTCAGGATAATAAGGGAGAATATTGATCTTGTAAATTCCCTTAAGAGGGGTCTCAAAGGAAACTAAAACATCGAAATAAAAAACACTACACAATGATATCTGAAAATCTAAAATCTTTAATAGATAGGACAGTTCTTATGAAATGCATGCCTCCAAGTCGAAGGCACTATAACACAAATAAAATGGAACATATGGTCAAAGAGTATAACAAACTCTTCGTTTGTCTCTTATTATCATGCATGTTTCCATCCCACAAATTATTACCTATCATCCACAAAACAATAAATGAAATATATGCTGAAGTAGATTTTACAGTGCAACAGTAAAGAGCTAGTGCTTTCTTGAAGGAATAATTCTAGTATTGAAATAAAGCGTTCCTTTCAATGGCACAATCAAAATCAATACACAGTGCTGAATAATTCATTAACATATGCAAAATATAAATAACTATAACAAATCTATTCACAACAAGGTAATTATAAATAAAAATGTGCAGGGTAATTTGTACTGACCTAATTGTGAAAAGCTTGTTCTCAAACTGCACTTCCTTGGTCAAGAAATCAATCACAACAATCAAAGAGAAGCCTTTGTAAATTTATGAACAAGAAATGTTGCTTTTATAAGTAAATTTGCTGCACTGTAGAAACTTGAAAGGTGGTAGAGAACAATAAATAGCAGATGGTGGCATGGTCTATCTTGTTGGGCCTGATTTTCAAAAATTGCCAGCTTCAAGAGGGCATTAATTTCATTTATATCTTATTTTACTGTATAAATCAGATATGGAAACATCTTGAATATTATCAATGCATATGGTAAGAGGTTTGCATTTAGATTTTTATCTCCATTAAATTTTGTTAGGTGCACTTGAATGTAGAAGTTTTTATCTTAACTTGCTAATAAATATTGTAAGATTTTTTTCTAAAGCTCCAAGGCAATTCCAGTGTAGTTTCTTGATTTTTACTAATTGCTGCTATTCTATAGTATATGTTAAGTGAAGTCGAAGGCATCAACACATCAGTTTGTGTTGGTAAGACACCACCGATGGTAAAGGTCACACCAACGATCAAAGTCATCGGTGCATCAACCAGTGTTCACAAGTCGTAGACGAGGATAATGGTCACGCTGAAGACAAAGCATTGAGTTGAACGGTCGGTGGGAGATGTGAGATCAGCGAAGTAGTTTTCAAGTATACCGATAGTAATAATCTACCTGATGGAAGTCAACAATGGGGTGTTGGTCAGCAGCGAGAAGATGGAGACAAAGATGGCATTGGCCTATCGGCCAAAGGATTTTAAGCTTCGCCAATGGTGATGTTCTGACATGATTTTTTCCCCGCATGAGAACAACTGACGATTATTTCGGCCATAGAAAAATGGACAGGTTTTGAATGAAAAGGGGCAGTTAATTAAAATAACAATTTATTGTCAAACTAAAAAGTGAAAATTTTTTGGTTCAATATCTTTCATTCAATTTTGTTGTCTTTTGTCATTTATTAGTTTTTTCAAATGAATGGTTGAGATGTATTCTATAGTAGCTCTTTTAATCTAGACCATTTGTCTATGTATTTGAGGTAGTGCTGTTCACTAAGGAAATGCCTATCAGCATAATAAACTAGTGAGAATATTTTTAAAATAATTATTCACTTTAAATTTTACTTAAGAATTAAAATTTTAATAGTGAAAAAATAAATAAATAAAAATTACTTTAATTTTTATTTCACAAGTTATTTGAATGTCATTTTTAATATATCCTAAACAATGTTTACTTCACAAGTTGCATGTAAATGATAATTATATTAGACTTATTTTTATTCAAGAGCAAAGAGATTTTTTTTTACTTAAAAGTTATTTTTAGAATTATTTTATTTACTTAGAGTTATTTTCTATTTAATTTATTTACTTAAGAGTTATTTTATTTTATTTTATTTCTAGAAAATTTTTTGAATTTTATTTTATTTTACTTTATTTACATTGTATATTAAAGAACTATATTTATTTACTTAGTTATTAGGTTATAAAAGTAAAACATAATATCCATACAAAGGGAACTGGACATACTACATGACAATGCAAATCTTGAGGAACAATTGGAAAACCTAATAAACTTAGAGAAAGCGTCTTAAGCAATAGACAGGACTCAATCAAAAGATGCGCCGGTTTAGAAATAGACAGTGGAAGCACAAGCGTGGGCTATGGCAGAATTATTTCATTCAGATGACTGAAGTACCAAAACACCTACCAAGTGCTTTTTCTTGAAAGTTTCTTAATCCTTCTGAATGGGTCCATTGTGGGCATATCTGGAGATCACTGCATCCCATGAGACCGTAGTTCTTCAAAAAAATTTATCAAACAGATCACATTCCTTGTTTGTGCATTTCCTTAATGCACACTAGCAGAGTTTGTGAAATCAATCTTTAAACTTGTCGATTGCATTCACCTAAAAATCCAGAAAGCCATTTCAACACATCCATTTTGTGTGTATCCTGAAATCATTGCATTTCATGAGACGACCTCTCTTTGAGGAATTCTGCCAAATAGTTCACATGCCTTGTTTGTGCTTTCACATTTTACATGCAGGTCGACCAGAGCATTTGATTTATTATCTGACAAAATTTTGCATTTCATTATGCTTTGATGGATGTCCATACACTACCAAAACTCCCATTTTGGCATAGGCCAAGAGAATGCTAGCAAATGTTGAGAAATTTGGCTTTATACCCACCAATCTATAGTTACTTGAAAATTTCTAATGTCTTTTTCAACAAGATCAACTTGTCCTTATATCTGCAATGACTGTGTTTCTCACGAGCTTAATTCCTTAAGTATTTCTCTCAAACTAGTTCATGTGTCTTCGTTTGATGAAATTCCTCTATCTTTTATGCTTTGACATGTCTTTTCCCTGTCTAGCACGACAATCAAGGTTGTAGAAAATGCTTCGATTGAAACATTCTAAATTTATTTTGTGCACATCATGTAATCGCTGCATTCCACAAGATGATGCCTTTTTGAGGCACTCATACACGGCCCAATTGCATTGGCTTGAAAACTTCTAAAACCTTGTTCCTCAAATCCATTTTCATGTTTCCCCATGTATTTCACATGCATGTTCCATACCAAGCATTGTGTCTAGATAGCAATACTGTGGCGTTCTAGCTTTTGGTGATTAAATATTGGTACAGGAGCACCTCAAAACCTAAGAATCTAGAAGATTCCTTGCATTTTCTGTTGTGTCCAAAGAGTCATATTGTAAGGCCTTCACGCCATATTGAAAGATTGTATACGTGTCATAAAAGAATTGTAACCGAACTGATGAATGTAACTGAATGACAGAGATGGTTGTAGGGCGGTTCACCTTCCATCATATGTAACTACCAAGTGAGTCTTTAAATAGTTGGTCTGTGTTTGTTAAACAAATAGAGAGAGAGGGAGAGAATTGATTGTATGTATATTGAGAAGAAGGAATAAAAGAATTTTTGTTTTGGTCTAATTATAGGAATGTAGTTTGGAGTCATTCCACTAGTTGAGATTTCTTTGAAATCAGTGGAATGACCTCCGTGGTGCTAGACTGCTTTCTATTCTATAGGTTTTTGTAGTTTCTCTGGTAAGTTGTTTGGTTGCAAGATATAAAGGTTTATATTGGCGTGAATTTTGTGTTGGCTCACCGAATGTACATTTCATGTGTATATCACAAAAAGCATCTTTAGAATGTATGTCACGAATGTATGTTGAGATTGTATATTGTGAATGTACATTGAGTCAGATACAAAGGGTGACTAGTTCTAATGGTGAAATATGGGCAGAGATACATTAATTCACTGATGATAGTAAGTCAACTAAAGCATATACAAGTTGAGGCATATCGGTAAGAGCATCGATGTCGGAAGATAAGTTTAAAGCTATGTTGATGGAAGAAGTCTCAACGAAGAGCTATGCCGATGGAAGAAGTCTCAACGAAGGAGGTGTTGGCGACACATTTGTATGAGGTCGGTCCACGGTAAGACCTGGGAAAGTTTTTTCGACGTCAGTTATCTCGTCGATAGTGCAGAATGTATGTGGTTCGGTAATGTTTGGTCTTTGAGATGGGGTTTTAAAGCTGTTTGAACATTAATCTATCTGAACTGTGGGTTTTGATGGGTATATCACCTTGGTATCAAGTGCTTCCACTATGTGCTCTGCATCAAATACACCACAAACCTGCTATAGGCATTTAATAATTTGTTTCTAAAAGTTAAGATTCAAAAGCTCTGTACAGATTTGGAGGTTTAGATAAGACTCTTCTATAAGTTCTTTTCCCTGATTTGTTGTTTCCATAATCTTGTAAACAACATTTAATACCATTCCAACTTTTCTGTTTAATGATGTACAATATATGTTCCAAGTTTTCTATTTTATAAACGATGTAGAATATATGATGGGTATAGATGGATATGATAGACACAAGTTGAACTTTTTGAGAAGACTTTAGAAACATTCAAGCAAATACAATTGGCAGGTGTAAAGCTAGACCCCACAACCTTTGCCAGCATCCTCTTTGCCTATGCCAAATGGGAGCTTTGGAGCATGGTATGGACATCCGTCAAAGCATGAAGGATAGAGGATTTTTTTCAGATGTTGTTGTTGCAACTGCCCTGGTAGACATGTATGTAAAATGTGGAACCATGGACAAGGTGAAAAAGATCATGGTAAAACATAGTAAAATTTAGCAATTTCCAGGATCTATTGAACAAGCCTTCGATCTACTTCGAGTTATCATGATTTGATGTATCATTCTACCAAAATGGAGTACCTTAAGACCTCTCCCAAAAATTAGTAGGAACCCCATATTGCAGAGTATGAAATGTGCAAACTGTATAGCCAAGGTTATATAGTACATTTTCTTCCCTGCAAGGTAAATAATATACAATCCCACCACTGCCAGTTTTGCAGAAAATAGTATATAGTTCTAAGTGTTCCAAAATCATTGAAAGAAGCTAATTAAATATGAAGCTCATCTTATGAAACTCTCTTCACCAGTCATTGCTTTAGCACTGATTTTAGAACACCTTTTATTCTGCAGCACAAGAGACATTGCAGCAACAACAGCAGAGTTGCAGACTTTGGTGGATTACATTATGAACAACAAGAAGTACATCACATTATTCTAACATGCTACCAGCCTTACTTGCATGGGGCTCTCAAAGAAGATACAACAGATTCAAAGACATGCTCTTCTAAAGTCTATTATGACTTGGACAATTTTTCACCACCATTCTGTAGAAGCAACTCTACGACTGCAACTTCTGTGCTTAGATTGCTAGTGCCAGATGATGCTCGGTCGGTCTTCCAATAGTGATAGTTGCTCTTGCTGCCAATCTAACACTTATGACGATGTAGTTGAAAAATCTCTTATTTGGGTCAATACTATATTACTTATGAAATAAAACTGCCAACACAACTGTTTGTCTTCCACACTTGCATGTTAATATGCTATGACTATTCTTTACTTGGAAGTAAATGATAGACAACTTCATTAGCTGCATATTTTCAAATTTCATCATACTTGAGACTTTGATACACTCCTTGTCTGTAATCACCAAACTGCCTAACTCCAATATCTAAAATTTTTTGTATCCTTTCAAATTCTAGATAATTCAAACTTTGATATACTCCATGTGTCTATCTAATAAAACACTTAACTATTAGGCCCGTTGTATTTTGGAATTTTTTCTTTGTTTCCAAATTTTTAGATTTCTTCTCAGCAGTTCTCTTTTCACTACAGTCAAGATATGCATCAAATTGGCATAGAGTGAGAAAGCACCTAAAACAACCATGCTAATAATTCCCAGACCAATCCTAGAGGCACTAGAATGAGGGAAAAGAACAAGACCAGGAGGACTTTCTAGCTACCATTACATATTAGGCCTCGATGTTTATAGTTGTAGTGGAAATACTTATAATTGAAGTATTATAAGTTTTTTAACAATTTTATTTGAGAACTTATCAAACTGCCTTCCTTATAATTTGCTTGTTTGATGGACAATGACATGTACAAATTAAAAAGATTGAATATACTATTGAAGTATTATAAGTTGTTTCAGTTCAATAGTACATAGTTGTATTGTATCGCCAACTATTCAAACATATCTTTACCAGTCATTGCTTTATGACTAATTTTTTAACACATTTTATTTTACAGTCTTCTTAATGACCATGTAGCACATTGGACAGTTTTCCACCACCATTATGTAGAAGCAACTCTGTTGTTGCAGCTTTTGTCCTTAGATTGCCAGTGCCAGATGATGCTCGATCTTCCATAACTAATAGCTACTCTTGCTACTGCTATGATACTTCTAATGATCTACATCCTTGGATTTGGATTTGGATTTTGACTTAGATTTGGATGTAGTAGATGGGCAATTATTGGATTGGAATTTGAAAATTTTTTAGATACAGTTTTGTGTACAATTTGTCAATACTATATTACTTACAGAAGTTCTTAACTAATTTTTAGCTGATGTGGCTAGCTTTTGTTTTTGTTTTGTGCTATAGATTGAAACTATTTTTTATCAATGTTAGAAGATCTCAATTTGCTTGCAGCTTTAGGTAGGGACTGTAGCTGCAGCGCAACCCTTATTTTTGGTTGTTTTCCAATGGATTCCAAGATAACTATCTTAAATTTAGTTGATATATTTAATCTCATCTTTACATTTATATTCTTTGTTAGTACATTATTACACTTGCTAAGAGAGAGTATTTTCCCAATTATAATTTTTAAATATTTCATCCATAGACTAATGTCAACCCCAAATATTATATTCTGAAAACACATTGGAACTAACATCATTTTGTTTTAAAATAAGATTGAGAACTAATAATAGTTATCCTACTCATTACATCAACACCATAGATGTTACTGTTTAGAGAGAGGTGGAAATGCTAAAAGGCTTTATCAAGTAAATGAAGATTTTTTTTTAATTAGTTTGTCAAATTTTCATTTCAAATTTCACATGAGCATAAAACAAAAACAATGGCAATACCTTTGTTTCCAAAGCCAAAACAAACTCAAACTATTTCCTATCGTATGTTCTAAAAATTCTATAAGAAAATATAGTCCTCAAATGTAGAACATTTAGGAGATGCAACCATACCTACCATTCTTTCAACCTTGACCTATATTGCTAAACTAGGTAGACCCTTCTTACAAGTGGATACTATGGATTTTATTATTTACCATCTCCCAATTAAGAGAACTTCCTATTTCTTTGCATCTCACAATTATATAATTAAATTACTAAAACTAAAGTGGGTATATGTATAGTTTTAGCGAAAGTAAAAGGAGCTTTTTGCAAGGACTCCAAAATTTTGCTTTATTGACTTGGAAGATAAAGAACAACATTGTAGATATAAATATGAATACTATGGTATTGAGGAGCTACCATTTTATTATGAAGGTAATAACATGGCTCTTCTAACATTCATTATTGACAATAGTATGATGGAAGGTTTGCTCCACCTAGGGCCTAAATTTGATGGCTGTATAGCCGTATTTAGGTATTTTTTCTGTCAAATACAATTAAAATTTTAAAAAGATTGTATAGCATGAAAGGAGATATTTTAAATAAATTGTAAAAATTTATATAGGATTATGATGATATATATTTGGTTTATATATAATTTTACTTATATTAAGGTATGTCATAGTATTTTAAGAGCACCTTTGAATAGATAATTGTCATAAAAAAATTGCTTGACAAGCAAGGTGGACTGTCAAATTTACGCCCTGGTACACCCCATCTTAGTTTGGGGATCTATCAATAGAAGTTTTACAAGCATATGTTTGTTGAAGTAGACCTCCTTACTGTTTGAAAGAAACAAATTTAGGTTTTACAAGCATATAGCTCTGGAAGAATGAAAGAAAGAGATTAGGGAAAGCAAAATGTTTCCAGGCTCACTTTTAAGGAGACCTCAAGAAATGGCCTTACTGAGTGCAATAATTGCAAGGTACACATTTATTTTTAAAAAAGCTTTTTAGAAACTTGCAAGCAATTGCAACTGGCAAGATTAAGAACCATGCACTGCAACCTTTGCCATCAGCCTATATAAAAATGGGAGCTTTGAAACAGAGTAAGGACATTCATTAAAGCTTAAGGGATAAAAGGATATTTCACTAGACGATGCAAATGCGACTGTCCTAGTAAACGTGTATGCAAAATGTAGAAAATTCATCATATGATATGTGAACTGTTTGACAGAATGCCTAGAAGAAACGTGGTCTAATGGAATGCCATGATTGCAGGTTATGCACAAAATGGTTTTTTTTTTTTTTTTTTCAAAAACAAATCTTAAGAAACTGTCACACAAAATACAATTTGCAGGTGTATAACCAGACTCGGCAACCTTTGCCAGCATCATCACAGCCTAGGCGAATATGGGAGCTTGGGAACAGTACACAGACATCTATCAAATCTTAATGGATATAGTTGTTGTAATTACGCTGATAGAGGTGTTTGGACAATTTTAGAAGCACCCAGAAGGCACATGAATTGTTTGACAAAATTCCTCAAGAACATGTGGTCTCATGAAATCACTGCAAGGCCTTAGAAACTCCAATGATAATTGACAACTAGTTTATCAAAATCCTATCTTAGCTCCCAAACAATTTTCACTTACATATTGTTAATAAATAATTTACTCAAATTGTTCATCTGTTAAGACTCTGAAACTTTGTGTTTTGATTTCCTGTTAAAGCTTTGATTTCCTGGATATGTCTTTTTACCACACTGCTCTTTTTTTAAATATGTACTACTTATTGTTTTTTAATTAAATTTAATAGGAAATATTCATTAAAATACAACTTACTAGAATAATAAATGTAGATGATGTTAACTTGTATAGGTAGTCTTGTGGGATTAAATTATAGTTTGATCATATGCATGTCATAAGCCAGAAATGTCTATATATTAGGTTGGTCCCCTCCTGTAGAGTAATCGGCTGATACAAAACCAGAAGTGATTTTCTCTGAGCATGTATGTGATTGTCTGTCACCCTCGGAGCTTATGAGATGATGTTATGTATCTTCCTGTTTGGAGTGACAATTGTTGCAGGGTGTTGGTGTTTCTTTATGGTCTGCCACTTTTCAGCTCAATGTTTCATTTTTGTCCAAATTTTCTTGTTTTTTTAGCATTTTGGAGTGGTTTTATAAGGATTGTCAACACTCTATTTAAATATCATTCACTTCAATAATCAAACAGTCAATAATGATTTTATACTTCATTCACAATAAAAAGTGGTAAATATTTGTCCTCTTTTTATTGATCAAAATTGACTTTTGACTGTTGAAGTGGATGATATTTAAGAACAGTATTCCTGGACCTAGAATCTATGCTGACTGCTCATGGTGTTCATGGTGGCTAGTTTTGTTGGGCTCTGATGTTTATGGATTGTGATTGGTGTTTCTCTGCCCTTGTGGCTGCATTTTTGTATCACTGTACATTTAGTTCTTTTCCTACCCAGCTACTCCTTCGAGGACTGCATTGTTTCTTATATATATATATATATGGATGATATTTAAGAACAGTATTCCTGGACCTAGAATCTATGCTGACTGCTCATGGTGTTCATGGTGGCTAGTTTTGTTGGGCTCTGATGTTTATGGATTGTGATTGGTGTTTCTCTGCCCTTGTGGCTGCATTTTTGTATCACTGTACAGTTAGTTCTTTTCCTGCCCAGCTACTCCTTCGAGGACTGCATTGTTTCTTATATATATATATATATATATATATAGAGAGAGAGAGAGAGAGAGAGAGAGAGAGAGAGAGAGAGAGATTTCAGGGATATATAAAGCACTAAGATGTGTTGCAACTCCATATATCATGGAGAGAGTAATTGGTGAGGATTGATCATACCACCCAGGGCTTAAATTTGACAGTTGTATAGCTTTATTTAAAGATTTTAATTGTAAAATACAATAAAAATAAATACTTGACTGTATTAACATACATGTAATTTATTTTTGAAATTGTAGAAAAAACAATTAATATGAAAATCTAACTATATGTATATATGTATGTATATATGTGCATATACATACACATATGCATATATATACACATACATATATATATACACATACTCATACAGATATATATTGTTTTTTAATTTTGTAATAGAAACTTTATTGTTTAAAAAAAATTCCAAAATTTTTAGATTTTTTAAAGTAGTTCTCAATACATTTTATGTTTATATATATAAACTTTTATTATTAAAAAAAAATCCAAACTTTTAGATTTATTTAAGAAGTTCTTAATACTCTTTAAGTTTTTTTTAGAATATTTTATAATCATTCCAACTCATTCCAACCTCCAGAGTTTTCCAGCACATCAAACAATTAACTTTTACATTGAAGGATAAGGGTTTAAATTTTACATTGAAGGATACTTGGGTTTGGCAATTATAAAAATAGAAAGAATTGGAATGCATACCTTGGTATGAATACAGGGTAAATGCAAGGAGATGGGGGACCAAAAAGTCACCACCATCTCCAAAATTAAAGCAAAACGCGAACGAGTTATAATGCGCTCACATTTTGCTTTTAATAAAAGAAAAAAAAACTATTTTCTACACATTCACCCGCGGCTTTTCTCTTGACAGCAGCAAAGAAACCAAGCAAAATGTGATTGCGTTGAAAAAAGGGAGATTCAATCAAGTACACATATGAAAACAAGAAATTCACAATGCCACCTCACCGCCAAAGACATCGTCCTGCAAATTTGGAGGCTCCAGCATAGGAAGAAGGTAGGGTTTCTATGATTTTGTTAGTTTTAAAACAATTTTTTAGTTTTGCAATCTTTGATTTACGTTTATATTTAGTAACTAAAGTTACTAGAGAAGAAGAAAATATAAATCCAGTTGAGGAGGGTGAAAACAACCCTCAAAACCCACCTTCACCTCCTTTTTTTTGTAAGGGATAATCAAGAACACTACTTAAGGATAATAAAAGAAAATAAGAAACATCTTGAAACTATTATCCATTGGCGGCTTATGAGCGGAGGTCAAGTCAGCAGGTATGTAATTTATCACATATTCGTAATTATTATACATATGTCAATGGTAATATTATATTGTGACTTGATTTAATGATTTCAACAGTCACTAGCACCTCCACGGTTTCCTTGGTCCCCTAGATGCCAAACCACCACTTTTACAGAGGTAAATTTAACCATTTCTAATCATTATGCATTTAAAAAACAATGTTATGTATTTATTTTATTTTAATAATCTTGAACTTGATTTTTAGATGTTGAATACAGTGGAGACTCCTCATCTTCATGAGTCAGCATAGATAGGCATTGATGCAGCCATGATGTCTGCAAATCTTTTGCCTTAGGTATGAGCCAATAACATGAAAATATCATAATTTTGTATTTCTTTTTTATCTCATGTCATTTGATGTACATAAATGATATTTATATTTAGTCAATTTTGCTTCTTGATGCTTCTTACAGGAGGTCAGAACTCCAGTCCGTCCAACTACAGACGAAGAGAAAGACAAGATGATGGAGAGTGATCATCTGTTGGCGGTAAGTGATCAATTACATATGTGATGTTATATATTTCATAGATTTTCTATACTAATGCACATATTGTTTGTTTGTATTAATAGGTGCAGCTGGATGAACTTTATTCAAAGAGGTCTACTCGATGGCAGAGAGAGGATGTGTCACTAACTAGCTATCCATCTTCATAGTCAAAGAAGGGCCGCCGACTATTTCCTAAAAGTCCATAGGAAACTAGTTTTTGGGAACTTTTTTGTATGCCTAGATGGCTTTGTATACATACTTTTGTATGTTAATCCGATGTATATTTTTGTATATTTGCCTATATGGCTTTGTTTGGACACGCCTATATGCCTTTTTATATAAACTAGATGCTATGTTCATGACATTATGTATATGACAGTTTATATTGAATAGTTAATATGATAATCAAGCATTGTTACAAGAATTTGGTTTTACAAGTGCCAATTGCATTTGCTTGAAAGTTTATGAATCGTTTTCAAATAATCCATTTTGTGCATATCTTGCAATCATTGAATTTTATCGAATTGTGCATTTCTTTGAAGCATTATTTTAAATAGTTCACATGCCTTGTCTATGCTTCCATACTTTCCGTACATTTCTACAAGGGCAACTTTGCAAATACAATACATTTCATGCATATCTTGCAATCATTGCATTCCATGAGATAACATTTCTTTGAGGCATCACATCTAATAGTTCATGTTCATTATATATGCTTCCACACAAGTTGCATACATGTCTTGTAGGGTACTTACAACTATGACATTTGAAAAAATTCCTCTATCCTTTATGCTTTGATGGATGTCTATACCGTGCTCCAAGCATACCATTTCTAAGGTTTTGGAATTTGGCTTTACACTTGCCAATTGCATTTTCTTGGAACTTTCTAAAGGCTTATCAGTAAATCCATTTTGTTCATATCTTGCAATCATTGTATTCCATGAGGCGACATTTCTTTGAGGCATCATGCCAAATAGTTCATGTGCCTTGTCTATGCTTCCACACTTTGCATACATGTCTCTGAGGGTAGTTGCAACTACAACATCTAACAAAATTCCCATATGTTTTATCCTTTTGATGGATGTCCATTTTGGCATAGGCAAGGAGGATACTGGCTAAGGTTTTGGAATTTTTCTTTACACCCGCCAATCGCATTTGCTTGAAAGTTTCTAATGCCTTATCAAAAAATCCATTTTGTTCATATCTTGCAATCATTGCATTCAATGAGGTGACATTTCTTTGGGGCATCATGCCAAACAGTTCACATTCCTTGTCTATGCTTCCACACTTTGCATACATGTCTACAAGGGTGATGTAGTAGGTAAGGAGGATGACTCAACACCATGGAAACATATTTCATGGTGCAAGAGCACCTTAGCCATAGCCAATCTTGGCTAGGAGCATGTCATAACAAGGTCCTAGGACATCATAGGACAAGTTGATGGTCTTGTGTCATCATTTTGCATGTAATATAGTAGAGTATGAGGATGCAATGGCCTAATATGACCATGTATTAGGCAAAAAGAGGGTGTAGTCCATATAATAGTGCCTTAACAAGTGTTTCAAAGGCCAAAACCAGTGAATTTGGTTCCTTGTCCATGCATGCGAGGGTTCCCAAGTGGTTTGGTGTGGTGGGTTTGGATTGGCATAGTAGTTGCCTTGTAAAGGAGGCCTAATTAGGCCTAGTCTCAAACTGAACTATCATGAATTTGGAGCCTCTTATCCAAAACAATCCATTTCGTGCATACCTTGCAATCATTGCATTCCATGAGACAACATTTCTTTGAGGCATCATGTTAAACAGTTCATGTTCATCAAGTATATGCTTCCACACTTTACATACTTTGCATATATGTTCAGTGTAATGGTTTGGATGTGTTTTAGATGCCCATGAAGTCAGGGATGCAAGAGATGGAGTTTGACCAAACTATGGTGTTGTCCTAGGCAAGTTTTGCCGTGTTTCCAAGCAAGAAAGGGTGGTTTTAGGCTAGGTTTTATTAAAAGAAGGTTAGAAAGTATTGGGAGATGGTTCCTAAAGCATATGTAGACCATTTTTGAAGTGTTGCAAGTGTTGGCAAAGTCTAAGAGTGTGTGGAAGGTAGAGTTTCAATAAACACTCCTCAAATTGACCTAGATTGAGGATTTTTGGGGTTTGGTATGTTAGTGAGGGTTTCTCCTGAAACTAATTGTGGTTTTGAGAGTTTGGACACATGGGAGATGCTTCCCCACTAGGTCTAGTGGGCTATTGGATGTTTAGAGGTATGCTTCTTCACAAAATAGGCCTAATTAGCCTATTTTAGACAGTGAAAAATGCCATTTTTGAGGTACATGGTCCAAAGGAGTCACTATTGGTTTTGAGATATGTTATGTTACTTGGAAAATGAGTATCTAAATCTGTATTTAGTTTGGGAGGTCTTTTGGTAAGTTTGAGAGAAAACCCCCAAAAATAGGGCATGTTGTCCTACTAGAATAGGCCTGATTGAAACATGAAAAGTATGAAGATTGAGAATAGGCACTTTGAAGGTTGTTTGATTCACATGTAATTGAGTTTTTTTTGGTCTAATAATGTCATAATAGACCATGTGCAAGGTCAATAGAGTCATTTTGAGTCAATTTTACAAAACTTGTGAACATGTATATAGTGGAAAGGTGCTAGGAGTGACATTTTGCATTCCATAGCTCATGGGGCTGAACAGACTTTGCCAATGCATTGGAGTGGGTGGGTAAATGCCAGGGGAGGTCTCGTTCCATGTGCCAAGTGTCATAGTCATTCGGGGCAGCAGGCTACCGACAAAGTTCCTTAAGATCCCTAAGATGAAAAAACTGTCAAACTTTGATGGAGTAGTTCTCAGAATTCGTGGCACCTAGGAACATTTTGTTTTGGACCTATAGGTTCATGTGGTGTCCATCTACAATAACCTCTCTCAGTTTCATTCAACTCCTATCCATTTGACTGTGCTAGAATCAAACGCATTCTTACAAAATGCTTCAGTTTCATGCAGTGGAAAGGTGCTAGGAGTGATATTTTGCATTCCATAGCTTGTGGGGCCAAAAAGACTTTTCCAACGTGTTGGGGTGGGCAAGTGAATGCTAGGGGAGGTCTCTTTTCATGTGCCAAGCATAGCAGTCATTCGGGGTAGCAAGCTATTGGCAAAATCCCTTAAGCTCCCTAAGATGAAAAAATTGCCAAACTTTGACAGGATAGTTCTCTGAATTCGTGGTATCTAGAAATATTCCATTTGTACCTATAGGTGCACATGGAGTCCATCCACAATAACCTCTCTCTATTTCATTCAACTCTAGTCCATTTGACATGCTAAAATCAAACACATTCTTGCAAAATTCTTTAGTTTCATGCAGTGGAAAGGTGCTAGGAGTGACATTTTGCATTCCATAGTTCGTGGGGCTGAACAAACTTTGCCAATAAATAGGGGTGGGTGATAAATGCCAAGGGAGGTATTGTTTCATGTGCCAAGCATCACAATCATTCGAGGCAGTAGGCTACCGGTAAAGTCCCTTAAGCTCCCTAAGATGAAAAAACTACCAAAATTTGACGGGACAGTTCTCAGAATTTATGGCATTTGGGAACATTTTGTTTGGACTTATAGGTGAATGTGGAGTCTATCGACAATAACCTCCCTTGGTTTCATTCAACTCCTATCCGTTTGACCATGCCAGAATCAAATGCATTCTTGCAAAATGCTTCACTTTCATGCAATGGAAAGGTTGCCAAGTGCCATATTTTTTGTTATG
Organism: Cunninghamia lanceolata; assembly: GCA_027924645.1. Classification (NCBI taxonomy): domain Eukaryota; kingdom Viridiplantae; phylum Streptophyta; class Pinopsida; order Cupressales; family Cupressaceae; genus Cunninghamia; species Cunninghamia lanceolata. The sequence continues at coordinate 2,657,034 of BSBN01000197.1, forward strand.
CTCATTGTGGTGCCAAATGGACTGCGCCAACATGTTGGGGTGGGTGGGTAAATGCTAGGGGAGGTCTCGTTTTGTGCTCCAAGTGTCTCAGTCATTATAGACTGCAAGCTACTAGTAAACTAGAAAAGTGCTAGGTCTTGGTAGCTTGCAGGCCAGAACGAATGGGACGCTTGGCACATGAAATGAGACCTCCCCTAGCATTTACCCACCCACCCTAACATGTTGGCATAGTCCATTCAGCCCCACGATGAGCAGAACAAAAAATATGGCACCTGGCAATCTTTCCATTGCATGAAATTGAAGCATTTTGCAAGAATGCATTTGATTTTGGCATGGTCAAACAGACTGGAGTTGACCAAAACTGAGAGAGGTTATTGTAGACAGACTACACATGCACCTGTAGGTCCAAATGGAACATTCCCAGCTGCCACGAATTCTGAGAACTATCCCATCAAAGTTTGGCAATTTTTCATCTTAGGGATCTTAAGGGACTTTATCGGTAGCCTGCTGACCTAAATGACTGCAACACTTGGCACACAAAATGAGACCACCACTACCATTTACCTGCCCACCCTAATGCATTGGCGAAGTCTGTTCAGCCCCACGAGCTATGGAATGCAAAATGTCACTCCTAGCACCTTTCCACTGCATGAAACTGAAGCATTTTGTAAGAATATGTTTGGTTCTGGCACTGTCAAACAGATAGGAATTGAATGAAACTGAGAGAGATTATTGTAGATGGACCCCACATGCACCTGTAGGTCCAAACAGAATGTTCCCAACTACCACAAATTTTGAGAACTGCTCCATCAAAGTTTGGCAGTTTTTTCATCTTAGGGATCTTAAGGGACTTTGCCGGTAGCCTGCTGCCCTAAACGACTGCGATGCTTGGCACACAAAACAAGACTTCCCTTGACATTTACCCACCCACCCCAACGCGTTAACGAAGTCCGTTCATCCCCACGAGCTATGGAATGCAAAATGTCACTCCTAGCACCTTTCCATCGCATGAAACTGAAGCATTTTGCAAGAATACGTTTGATTTCGGCACGATCAAACAGACTAGAGTTGAATGAAACTAAGAGAGTTTATTGTGGACAGGCTCCACATGCACCTGTAGGTCCAAACATAACATTCCCAGCTACCACGAATTCTAAGAACTATCCCGTCAAAATTTGGCAATTTTTTCATCTTAGGGAGCTTAAGAGACTTTGCCGGTAGCCTGCTACCTTGAACGAATACGATGCTTGGCACATGAAATGAGACCTCCCTTGGCATTTAGTCACCTACCTCAACATGTTGGTGAAGTCCATTTGGCCCCATGAGAAATGGAATGCAAAATGTCACTCCTAGCACCTTTCTAAACTTGATGAAGAACCACAACCCAATCTACCTCCTGAAAGCATGAAGACACTAAGAACACTGAAGACATGGAGGACAAAGAAGCATGAAGATGTGAACAAAATCCTATCATAAGGAAGAACCACAGCCCAATCTAACTCGTGAAAGCATGACATGTTGTGATGAAGAAGCACAACCAAAATCCAATGATCCAATGGCATGAACCAATGACATAAGCAACTATGTCCTACTATTGTAACATGATAAACATGAATGTTATGAACTAACATCTAAACCCTTTGACATGAATCTTGATATGACATGAGTGAAACATGAGTGAACAGGATTAAGACCAATTAGGACCAACTTCATCCATTACTTAGATCTAATCCCATGAAACAAATCAAACAAAATATGAGGCCTTCACTACCCATAGTTCATACCACTGCTCAAGGATAATTTATCAACATATTAAATATTTAATATAAACTATCGTATACATAATGTCATGAACATAACATATAGTTTACATACAAATCTATATAGGCATGTCCAAACAAATCCATACAGGTATATATACAAAAATATCCATGACTCATCCTCTCTCTACCATTGAGTAGACCTCTTCGACAGTTCAAGCTCATGCAACTCCACTTGTTAATACAATCAAACAATATGCACATTACTATAACAAAATGTACATGAAATATATAACATCACTTATGTAATCGATCCATTACCGTCATCTGATGATCACTCTCCATCATCTTTTCTTGAGATTCTTTTTCTGTAGTTGGATGGACTAGAGTTGTGACCTCCTGTGAGAAGCATCAAAAAGCAAAATTGACTAAACATAAATATACTAGAGGGAAGCAATTCATACTACTATTTATATATAAAACAAAGTACAAGTAACCATCTAAGAAAGTTTTATGCATACATACAAATTAATCCAACAAACCATCTGGGTCTTCTCTACTCTTTATTGTGTCCAGTATGGCCTTATGGTCAGAGTCACATACCTTCCACAAGGTCTTGTTCAAAGGTCTACCTCGATATTGTATCAAATGAACATTGGCTGCCACGACAAGGTTGGAGTAATGAAGAATATTCTGATGCATGTCAAACTCCTCAAATAGCCAAACATTAACACTCTTCTATGGGTACCTTCTAAGCCATTTTCCAATAACAACCACTGAGCCTGTAGGATATTCAATGTTTTCTCCATCTGTAACTGGGGCCTCCAATTTATTTTTGGCCTCAACACAATGACACAAGTAATAATATATTCCCTCTTCATTATCTTCATCTACAATAACTGCATAAACATGCCCTACAATAATATGTGTAGAAAATTAGATGAAATTAGACAACATTACAAAAATACTACAAAGTTTAAAATAACATTAGGAATTTCAAATTTAACTATGCAAGTAGATATATTACCTAGTTGAACTAGATCTGATATGTGGTCAAAGTCAACTAATGATTCCATCTCTGTCAATTCCAATGCCGTTGGGGGTTGATACATGTCAAGTGGGCTAAGATAACTAAACTGCCATTTGTCAACCGACTCCCTTGACTCGCACTCATTCCAGGCTTGAATTGTACATACAGAACAAAAGCACATCATCTTCCACGTATGTATACTCCATGAAGCTGTAATTGAGCTTTTGATAGAGTGTAGCTCACTTGATCTTGTTAGTGTACAATAGTCCTCATATGGTGATATGTTAGTATCATTTATCAACCAAAAAAATCTACGAACTAAAGACTTACCTTGATTACCTAAACCCATCGAAGCATTACACCACTCGACGATTGATTTTGCATCTGTCAATTTTGCATTGTCTTTATACTTTAACTCTTCTCATGTTATGACTCTTTTGATACATGCTCCTATACCATCGTGCTCCCCCTTTCGATGCCCAACCTCTCAAAAGTTCCACATGCTGAACACTTGTAATATTATTCCTCTTGCTCAACCAATAGAAATTTTGTGAGTTCTTGAATTGTGATACACATTTATCCAACCATATGATATGCTGACTAAATGATATGCCCCTTCTAGCCAGATCATTGTCGAACACCTAAAAAAAACCTTGCACAAACTCTAAGGAATGTGTACGATCGTTGCTTATATAAAAATGATACTCCCTTATGATATTTTTGTCATCCTCTATACTATCATTTGCATGAATGAATGTGATGTGCACAAATATAGAAACCTATGTTGAGTTATAACATTGGGATTGCACCTCACATTGTGGCTATAGACTGTAGTTCTCTGCAAAGTTGAAGACTAAAACAATGCTACCAACCGAAAATGTGTCCTTGCATAACTTGAATTGCAAGTCCAACCATCGAGCTCTATGGGCATGTCTTACATACTCATACACTATGTTGTCACAAAATATAGGCATAAACTGATACACTAGAATCTTATGAATAACATATTCACACCTCTTTGTTTCTTTACCATTTCTTGTATTGTATGCCACTGTTTTATACTTGTTGAACTCTACTAGTTCATTTCCAACTACATGTGTTCTTTCCATATGTTCACATATTGGCATACGTTGCAAGGCACCACAATGCTGACATGTGCCATCCAAGCATAATTTCCTGTAGAATATTTGACCTTCCTCTCTATCACATAAAATTTTTGATATGAAGTCTCTTGAGGTAGTTGGTGGGGCACGTATGTCACAATCCTGCAAAACATTGTTAGTATGCAAATCTAAACATATAGACCGATAAACATCAAAGTGGTTAGAAAATTCAATATGTAATCTACAACAACAAGTAGTGCGTGTGTGATTTATTTTGACAAAGAAAAGTTTTAGCATTTCAAAATATCTTTGAGAAATTTTAATTTGAGGATACTTCTCTAGAAATTTACCAAAAAATTGTGTTTGAGTCATATCCAAAAAATGCTTTGGATGTGGCTCACGATTTCGACTACCGATTCTCCTTCTTACCACATCCCTTTGATTTAGAGATACCCTTGTGTGATTCTTCCAAAAGTCTTCAATTGGTGATCTTAAAGCTTCGACAACAACTTTGTCTTTCTGTGGGAGTCTCCCAGAGAATGCCCACAATTCATTAGTGTTTGGGTCCTCAACTCTTTAACGTCTTCCAACGGCTCTCATTAGAGTTTTTCTATTTATTTTCAGTGCTTGACTTGTCTTTCTAATGAGGTGAGCTTTTTTTTTTTGGCTTACAATTGTCGATGTAATGACACGTTGTCTGACATTACTATCTTTGGTGCATGAAGTGGAACCCACACTCTCATACGCACTCATTAGATTCTTAATAATTGATTTTTCACTTGAGGCATTTGATGTTCTGAGGCCAAGAATCTTCATAGTGGGCCTAAATTTTAGATTTCTCATTAGTTCAACAAAGAGTTGACATCTTCTGGTTTCATTTAAATTCTCAAAGAATAATTTCCATATCTTTGGCAAGTGCGCATGGGAATCTTATCCTACATGGGCTCCAATACATTCTCATCAATTTCAATTAGAAACTTAGGTCTTCTATGCAAAATTCTAGGAGGCATTTTATTTGGTAAAGTAGACTAAACATTAGGAATTTCTTCAATATGTACTTGAGATGGGATAGATGATGTACCTTCGATTAGAGGTGAAAAGGTTGAAAATGACATACCTTCAACTTGAGGTGTGAATGATGGCGTGTGACCAACTTGAGAAGAAAATGTAGATGTGCCTTCTACTTCACCTGTGAAAGATGGAGTGTCTCCAATTCGAGAAGATAATGATGGTGTTCCTTCAACTTGACCTGTGGATGATGGAGTGCCTCCAACTTGGAGATTCACTTTCCTCATTGCACATAGGTTTTGCATTCATTCCCTTTGTGCCACCAATTCCATCTATCTCTTAGCTTTGTTAGACGTGTCACGTTCCTCTTCAATTGGCAATGGTGGAATATCTTCTTGTATGGTTGACAATTTCCTACTTTCCTGAATTCACTTCATTCTTTCTCTTTTCCTCTCATTCTCAGCTTCAGGGTCTTTTGGTGTTAGAGTCTTTCCTCGTTCCTCGGCATGATGATGATTTCTACAAGCATGAAGAATAAGACAATGATCATTAGAAATTTTATAATGACAATGAATAACATAGTCAAAATGAATAACAAGGTTTTACAAACTTCTGAATAAGACACGTCATATCAAGATAACTTGAACATATGTATAAATCATGGAGTATGCATTTGAACACACATACACTTGAATCTAGTTTATCTGTTGTAATTCATTTTTTTCTACAAATTCACTATTTCAAACCGTACCTAGGCCCTGTATAGTATTGTCAAGTCTTAAAATTCATTTGATGAGTTAGGTGTATGTGTTAACTTTCATTTGCACCTATTTTCATGGTTTTTCATTAGGTTTAGAGGTATTTCTAATTGAATTTCTAAAACTGCCTAGTGGATTGTTAGAATAAGGGTTATAAGGGTTTTGAGAGAAAAAAATGGCTAATTTACCTATCCACCTACTGTATAAATCTGTGGCTTGGTGGATAGGCTAAGTTTGATGTTTCTAACATGAATGTCGAAGGTTTTGTGCAGGGAAGGAGTCTAAGAGGGTTTTGTGTAATGCCCTAAGGGCATTTTCATCTATTTTCCAAGTAGAAAGGGTGGGTAAATAGTGGTTCTTTCTGAATTTGAATGCAGCCTAGCCAAGTAAGTGTTCCTATAGCATATTCAGGCCTATTTAAAGGTTAATCAAGTGTTGGTTTGTTCTGGGTTGGAGTGGATATGAGATTTTCATTAAAACCCCTTATTTGTGAAGAAATGAAGGGTTTTCTAGTTTGCACCCTAGATGAGCATGGCTATTCTAACCAATGGTGGAATTTGATGTTTTTTGACATATAGATCTGTTGTTTCAGGATTTTGAGTGGTTATTGAATTATCCTAGGGTACTTTCTTTGTTAATTGGACCAAATTAGACCTATTTCTAGAGAGGGCCAGTCATAGAACTCACATTTTTCCTGAAACAAGGGCATGAAATCTTTTGATATGTTGTTCTAATCTATAATAGGTGTCTAAATACTTTTTGGTTTGTGGGTTGGCTGAGTTTACACAAAGTTATGCACATTTTTCAAGTTTGGAAGGTTACTAGGCCTTAAGGAGTGATTTGTGGATCAGACATTGGTTGATGTTTCCAAGCACTAAAAGTGACAAAATTGGTTTGAATACATTATATTGACATGATGTATTCTTTTTTTAGGGTTGGGGAATAGCTTGGAGCCCTTATGCCTTATGATGCTCTTAAGCACCTAGTCGAGCCATTGCAAGATTTTGGTTTATGGTTAAGTTGATTTGTGAAATATGGTATCAATGCTTTTAATTCCTTCTTGTGTCTACATCATAAATGATCGTGTCACTTGAATGTGAGTGTGGATTTGGGAGTTTGGCAACCTGAATAAGGACTATTTACTGAGTTTAGGGGTCTGTGGAAAGAAGGCAAGTTCCTTTGTAATATAGGCCTAATTAACCCTTTTAGGACAACGAATAAAGTCAGTTTTGAGGCATATTGTCGAAAGGAGTCTATACTAAGTTCAATATATGTTATATCTCTACTGAGCCTATTTCAAACATTCTAAAGGAGAAAATTAAATGGTTGTATCTCTAAGAAGTAGAAATCTAAAGTAGTAAATTGTAGAATGATGCACAAAGCAAAAACCACTAAGGAGCATATTTTCCATAGAAAGGATGGAAAAAGAAGTAACTCTCCAAAACTAAGGGAAGAGAAATGCCAAAAAAAACTCAAATAAGATAACAAACAAGTTGATTTGAGTATGTACAAAGCTAACAACTATTGGTCATATTTCAAGGTTGGAGGATATTGTTATGACAAGTGTTGGAAGCTTCATCTAGAGATTCACTCAAATGACAAACGCAAGAGTAAGCAACCACAAAGGAAAAAAAAAGCACACTAAAACATTAAATTCAAAGATATTATAGCTCTCACATGATCTACATCAACATTGAATGATGTTAGTATGTAATGATACTTGGATAGAGTATTTACTTGATTTGCAAAGGAGATAAGTGTGAGTTGCTTTCATTTGTAGGGGCATTTGATTAACACTCCAAGTTTTTCCTATGGATTCAGTTGTGTTCAAGTTTTTCACTTGTAGAGCAAGAAAGTAGTATGTTTCACTCACTATGGGTGAGTATGAGAAGTATGGCCACTTGGAGGTCAAGAAAGGACAAGGAAAATAGAGAATGTAAGAGCTAGTGATGATATGTTTTGGGTGTTGTAAGCATGCACATTTGTGTTCCATAGTAACATAAATGTTGTAGCATGTAACATAGATGACTTGTAGCATGTTGTAGCATAACAGTGATGGTTTTCATTATTGTAATATGCACAAACTCCTATCTCAGCTGTAGCATGTGCATAATTGTAGGAAGAGAAATCTTTACACATTCATTGTAAACAGTGTATAAATTTATGAATTTCATTGTACATAGATGCAATAAGAAGGACCACTTTGTAATAAATTATAACTTTCATAGCATTGTAAAATGACCTTCAAATGGAAGGAGGATCATACATGGAAGAAGGGTTATATAGACTATGATAGGGGACTATTATATAGACTTACATGACTGTCCTACACTCATGAAAACCTCCTTTTTAGTGTTTTATCTCCTTGTAACTCCCTTTGTATCATCTTATGTCATGATGCCTGTATGTCCATATATTTACATATATAACTCTCTTCTCTAAAATTTTGTTATGTTGATGAAGTAAATACATAATCTCCATCATATTTTTTATGGATTGAGTGGTATCAAAGTGAGTTGTAACAATTTGTCAAATAGTTTGTGGTGCTCATTTCCTCCATTTTTGTAAGAGACTATCATTTCATGCATGGTTCTATTAAATGAATTGAATTATGCATGTATTAAGGAATAAATCCTTCTATATCATCTTAGGGCAAAAATCAAGAGTCTTCCAAAATCAATTTTGGCTCCATGTATACACTCGAATATGAGTATATACGCATTGATGCAGCCATGATGTCTGCAAATCCTTTGATTGAGGTATGAACCAATAACATGAAAAAATCATAATTTTGTATTTCTTTTTTATCTCATGTCATTTGATGTACATAAATGATATTTATGTTTAGTCAATTTTGCTTCTTGATGCTTCTCACAGGAGGTCACAACTCCAGTCTGTCCAACTACGGATGAACAGAGAGACAAGATGATCGAGAGTGATCATCTGTTGGCAGTAAGTGATCAATTAAATATGTGATGTTATATATTTCATACATTTTCTATACTAATGCACATATTGTTTGTTTGTATTAATAGGTGCAGCTGGATGAACTTTATTCAAAGAGGTCTACTTGACAACAAAGAGAGGATGTGTCAGTGATTGGCTCTCCATCTTCATAGTCAAAGAAGGGCAGCCAATCATTTCCTAAATGTCCATGTAGGAAACTAGTTTTTGGGAACTTTTTTGTATACCTAGATGGATTTGTATACATACTTTTGTATGTTAATTCGATGTGTATTTTTGTATATTTGCCTATATGGCTTTTTTTGAACACACCTATATAGCTTTTTATATAAACTAAATGTTATGTTCATGACATTATGTATATGACAGCTTATATTAAATATTTAATATGATAATCAATCATTGTTATAGGAATTTGTTTTTACAAGTGCCAATTGCATTTTCTTGAAAGTTTATGAATCATTTTCAAATAATCCATTTTGTTCATATCTTGCAATCATTGAATTATGTCGGGCTGTGCATTTCTTTGAAGCATCATTTTAAATAGTTCACGTGCCTTGTCTATGCTTCCATACTTTCCATATATGTCGACAAGGGCAACTTTGCAAATACAATACATGTGAGAAAATTCCTATATCATTTATGCTTTGATGGTTGTCCACACGATGTTCTATAGATCCCATTATAGCATAGGCAAGGAGGAAGTTGGTTAAGGTTGTGTAATTTGGTTTTAGATGTTCCAAAATTTGCGTAAATGGTTGAAATTTATTTTTGTGCATTTGCTTGAGAGGTTTTAAAGCCTTATAAAAATCCATTTTGTGCATATCCTGCAATCATTGCATTCCATGAGACAACATTTCCTTGAGGCATCGCGTCTAAAAGTTCATGTTCATTATATATGCTTCCACACAAGTTGCATACATGTCTTGTAGGGTACTTACAACTATGACATTTGACAAAATTCCTATATCCTTTATGCTTTGATGGATGTCTATATTGTGCTCCAAACATACCATTTCTAAGGTTTTGGAATTTGGCTTTACACTTGCCAATTACATTTTCTTGGAACTTTCTGAAGGCTTATCAGTAAATCCATTTTGTTCATATCTTCCAAACATTGTATTCCATGAGGCAACATTTCTTTGAGGCATCATGCCAAACAATTCATGTGCCTTGTCTATGCTTCCACACTTTGCATACATGTCTCTGAGGGCAGTTGCAACGACAAATTCTAATAAAATTCCCATATGTTTTATCCTTTTGATGGATGTCCATTTTGGCATAGGCAAGGAGGATACTGGCTAAGGTTGTGGAATTTTTCTTTACACCCACCAATTGCATTTGCTTGAAAGTTTCTAATGCCTTATCAAAAAATTAGTTTTGTTCATATCTTGCAATCATTGCATTCAATGAGGTGACATTTCTTTGGGGCATCATGCCAAATAGTTCATGTGCCTTGTCTATGCTTCCACACTTTGCATACATGTCTACAAGGGTGATGTAGTAGGTAAGGAGGAGGACTCAACACCATGGAAACATATTTCATGGTATAGGAGCACCTTAGCCATAGCCAATCTTGGCTAGGAGCATGTCATAACAAGGTCCTAAGACATCATAGGACAAGTTGATGGTCTTGTGTCATCATTTTGCATGTAATATAGCAGAGTATGAGGATGCAATGGCCTAATATGACTATGTATTAGGCAAAAAGAGGGTGTAGTCCATACAATAGTGCCTTAACAAGTGTTTCAAAGGCCAAAACTAGTGAATTTGGTTCCTTTTCCATGCATGCTAAGGTTCCCAAGTGGTTTGGTGTGGTGGGTTTGCATTGGCATAGTAGTTGCCTTGTAAAGGAGGCCTAATTAGGCCTAGTCTCAAACTAAACTGTCATGAATTTGGAGCCTCCTGTCCAAAAAAATTCATTTCGTGCATATCTTGCAATCATTGCATTCCATGAGACAACATTTCTTTAAGGCATCATGTTAAACAGATCATGTTCATCAAGTATATGCTTCCACACTTTGCATACTTTGCATATATGTTTAGTGTAATGGTTTGGTTTGGATGTGTTTTAGATGCCCACGAAGTCAGGGAAACAAGAGATGGAGTTTGACCAAACTATGGTGTTGTCCTAGGCAAGTTTTGCCTTGTTTCCAAGAAAAAAAGGGTGGTTTTAGGCTAGGGTTTGTTAAAAGAAGGTTGGAAAGTACTGGGAGATGGTTCCTAAAGCATATGTAGACCATTTTTGAAGTGTTCCAAGTGTTGGCAAAGTCTAAGAGTGTGGAAGGTAGAGTTTCAACAAACCCTCCTCAAATTGGCCTAGATTGAGGATTTTTGGGGTTTATGTTAGTGAGGGTTTCTCCTAAAACTAATTGTGGTTTTGAGAGTTTGGACACATGGGAGAGCCAACTGGGTAAACATTTTTGTGACTATTGTTTATGTCATGGTACTTAAAGATCTCCATTTGAGTGTTAAAACACATCTAAGAATAATTCTAGATGATTGAAACATCCTAAGTAATTACAAGGACCATTCCTAGGAACACCTAGATTTGGAGCACTACTTGCATTAGAAGAACATGAACCTTTGCAAATCAGCAATTTCTCAAATGTATTTTTAAACACTATTAGTCCTTACAAATAATTAGTAGAGAGTAGGAATCACAATGAACTAGATCACAACAATCTACATTTAGCTAAGTGGTTAGAATTGCACTCTAAATATTTGATTTTCATTGTGTAGGATTGAACTTGAATTGTGGGATTGACCCACATAGTATTTTAGGTTTGCACAAAGTTCAAAGACAATTTGCACACCAAGGTTTTTCTATACTATGGTGAATTGATTTTGCAAGTCATTGACATTTATATTTCATCCTTAGATCAAGAGCTAAATAGATCTTTCCTTCACCTTTAAGTTCTGAAAATAACATTGATTACAAATTTATCCTTCCCAGTTACTTTAAATCTATCTAAGTTAATTTAAAATTCATTTGTATGCATTTATTTAATCAACCTAAATTTATATAAGGAAAGTATTCTTTCTTTTATAATAATAAATCATTGTTTGAAAATCTTTTAAAAAAAAGTTTAAGATAAATTTTATTTAAACTAAAAGTAAGATTAAATATAAATTTTAAAATAAATTAAATACAATAGAAAATAATATTTGATTAAAATAAAGTGGAAATCCATTTGGAAATCATAAACCTTATATTGCAAATTTTATAAAAATTAATAGTCATTTGAAAAGAACAAATGAGGGGTGAATCCTTGAAGAAACCATTTAATCACATTCTTCTTACTCTTCTTCATCAATTACAATAGAATTATTTCCTCTAATATTATGGGGTAAAGACTCTTTTAATTTTGAGGAACAACCTCTCAAAACTATCTTCTTCATCTCTGTGGGATCTTTGAAGCTTAATGGCCATTCTTCTAACTTAGAACAGTGGCTCAAATCTAACTCTTTTAAATTTTTAAGTTGTCCAAAGTCTGAAGACAACTCTTCTAACTCATAACAGTAGCTCAAATTTAACTTTTCCAAATTTTTGAGCTGGCCAAAGTTTGAAGGTAACTTTTTCAAACATGAACAATTGCTCAAATTCAAATCTTCTAGGGAAATAAGATGCCCAAAGCTGGAAGGCAAAACACTTAATGCAAAGCCATAATTTATTTTCAAAGTTGTCAAATTGCTAAGTTGCCCAAAGTCTGAAGGCAACTCTTTCAATTCAATGCAGTCCCATAAAGTTAAGTGTTGTAACTTTGTTAGCTTTTCCACTCCATTTGGTAACCTCTGCATATTTTTCAAATCATATAAGCCTAATCGTACAAGCGAAGAAGGTGGAGTGACTTCGGGAGGAATTTTAGAATATGCAACTCCATTCTCAGAAGAACCATCAATGTGCATATAGCGCAGGCTTCGAGGAATCTACATATTTGCACAATAATTATAAAAAAAGTTGTCAAATGTCATTATATAATCTAATGAAAGCTAATTTAAATGATAAATATGGTTTAAAGAAGGCAGATCTTACCTCATAAAAACTCATGCCTTGCGTGAATGGGCCATCGTAATAGATGAGATGTTCAAGTTTCTCAAACTCCATTGGTAAATCAGGAATGTTGCTCGGAATTACAAGGAATTTGAGTTGTTCAAATACTTTATGATATTTCTTGCTGAATGTTATTTGTGATCCTTCATAACGTAGCACTCTTAATGAATTGCTCATACAATTAAGATGATTGTGATTAATTTCGATTGGAGGCTGCTCGTATTCTTTATTAAAATGAATGCCTTTTAGAGTTTTAAGTTTCTGCACAAAAATAAAGCATATACATCATTATGATTGTGAATAACAAATATATTTTCATGATATTTATGAAAAAACATTGTAAGTATGACATACCTCTTCATCTTTCAAACATTCTAGCAAAGTCTCACGGTCTGTGATTCTGTTTCCCTCTTGCTCCGACAACTTTTTCCCTCTTGCTTGAACTATGTCATGAACAATCATCCGACCACTTTCAGATGTCTTGACAAATGACGCATCTTCTAGAGCTTTCAATTCCTTCTCTCCAACTATGTTGGCCACAGTCTCACTCCTCCAATTATCATAAAAGAAGGATGTGATATCTAGAAAGGCCTCTTGAATAGGTTCTAACAATCTCCCGTATACAAAATCAACCATACGGTCGCTTATATCTCTCTCTTTGACCTTCTTTCCTTCTTTAAGCATCTCTAATACTATTTTATTTGGATTGCTAGGATTTGAAGCCACTTGCGAACCAGCTAATTCCAGTAGAAGCGGAACACCACCACACAGCTGGAGGAGCTTCTGTATATTCTCTTCATCATTATAGTCTGAAACTTTCTTCAACAAAATTTTTCTGGCCTCTGCGTCTAGAAGAGGATTGACATCATATTGTTGGCGTTGAATATCCCTGCCGACAAATATCTCCGTCTCGTCGAGATTTCGAGTAGTGATGAGTATTCTACTCTTCGGTGGAAGGCAACTGCCCAAGCCATCCGGTAGAAGTTGTTCGAGATCTGTTCTCTTCAAACCATTGTCAATGTATAGAAACAAAGGCTGATTAGGATTATTTTGGAAAAACGAGCACAACCTTCCCCGACCTTCGTCAAAATTTCTCAATTTCCTGTTCTCTTCGAACAAATCTTGCAAAATCTGTTCTTGGAGGACTTTAAGATCATTGTTGGTGCAATTTTGATCTATGTGAATTCTGCAATGCTTATAAGATTGGAGGTTAATGTGTGCATAAACGGCATCAGCGAGTGTCGTTTTGCCGATCCCTCCGAATCCATAGACAACCACAACAATTGGCATTGCATTTTGTGAATTCAAATCGAGAAGCTGAATTACTTTTTCCAGTCCGCTCTCAATTCCAACTGTAAAGTTTGTGGAAAAACTCAATCAAAATTTGGGGCAAAACTCAAAATATAACAGGAAAAGATCTACAAAATTGAAAAATATCATACCTGCCGGTTGGTATGCATAGAGTTTCTGTGACTGTGAACCAATCCTTGGCACTCTTTTCGCTATTTCATTTAGGGTCAAGAATTGGACCTCGCTATACAAGCGGTCTATTTTGACGTGAAATCCCTTTAAACTATCGGCATTAACTGGAGCAGTAAAAAACCTTCACACAATTCAAATATGGGATTTACATTAAATATGTTATTAAATAAACCCCGAATGCTAGAAATAAAGTGATTCCAAATAAAAACGCAGAAACTTTAGCCTTGCTTGCATTTATATAAAAAGCAAACACTTTTTCAGCTTGGCTTGCTGCTGTTTAAGTCAGTTCTAACTAAAATCCATATTGGTTGTAAAACACCTTCACAACAACTTAAAATTTTTGCTACACTAAAACATTTTGACTGTTGAAATCTTATATTTAAATTTATTCATTAACCTTTCAACTCAAACAGAATTGACATTTTTATTTTTATTAATTACACATGCAACCGTTCAAATAAAACTACTCAAATAATTGAACTGACCTTAAAATATTGGACCTTGCAAGTAGGGAGGTGCACATGGTGGATCCTACTACAATGCACTGGACTGCCTCGTTTAGTTTCTGCTTGTGGTCTGGAATTTGGTCCTTCAACTCCAGAATTTGCTTCCCAAGATTAAGCATCCTTTTCAAAACTTCAAGGCATTCACTCTTGTTTTCAGACATCTGACTATGTCTCGCCAATACAGATCCCAACACAGAAAGTGCTATTCCCACTTTAGGAATTTTCTCAGCGTTTTTGAGCAAATCTATAACAACTTTTTCTACCTCTGCTGTTGTGCTATCCATAGAATCTTTCTGTAATGAAATTTTCCATGAATATATAAGTAAGCTATGACAATGAACATCCAACTAATATAACTTATTTCTCAAATGTTTAGAGTTACAGCTATCAAATAATTTATAACTGGTTAGAGTTAAATCATACAGGAATGTTATCACCAGTTGATTTTATAGTTCTGAAATTTACCTTTTGAGGGCGTTTGCCGATGCGTTCATATAGCATCTCCAGGATTTCTTGGCCATCCTGGATATAAGAACCTACTGCTGAATTAGATCCTCCTTCACTCTTCTCTCCCGACTGTATTGGACAACAGTACATTTATGCTCAATATAGCCTAACAAGAATAGACTAGGGAAGCAAAGTGTAAATGACTAAAATTGTTGTTAGGCAAAAGATATTCTAAAATGTAGAATTGCAGAAATTCCTATTATACAAGATTATATTGTTTATACAAGATTATATTTCTAACAATATAAAACATATCTGTAGATTACTTACCGCGATCTTCAGGAGCTCTTCCAAAAACTGAATTAGACCGTGAAGCTGGCTTATATCATTGAATTTCTGTAGAAAACTCTTGAAATCAGTCATAGTGGCAGTGGAAGATCCAGCAGTGGCTTCTTGTTCAGAAGGTTGTGAAGGTGAAGAGGTGGTGGCTTGTTCGTGAGGAGGTAGTCGTGGTGAAGAAGCAGTGGAAGGTCCAGCAATGGCTTCTTGTTGAGGTTTAGGGGAGTTTGAACTGCAGCAAGAGCAGCAGCAAAAAGAAGAGAAATATTTGGCCATCCTAATAGTGACGAAATAAAATAGAGAAGAAAGAAAATCCAATTGCTGTTTTCTATCGTTGTTGCAGATGATTAATCTAGCTGAAAAAGAAGGGCTATTATCTTTGTCATTCCCCTCTTTGAAATAAAAGAGAATTAATTTTATTCAGGGAATGATATACATATATAATATTTTTAAATGCACTGTACACAACTACTCAAATTTATTTTCCAATGTAACTATTCAACTTAATTATTGCACCTCGCACCTAACGCACTATAGACAATTACTCACATTTATTTTCCTATCCTTTTATTCAAGCTCTCACCAACTCACATTAACTATGCTGACTTGGCCATGGCTGAAAAGGTCAAATGCAATTGCTCGTGGACAGCACAGTTAATTATAAGTCTTAATTTCCTTCCATCCTGTCATCTTTTTGTGGGCCGTGGGTGTAGTAGTTGCTATTATTTTTTATATTGTATGGCTCAAAATTAAGAGTCACTGAAAATATCTATAAAGATGGCCCTCACTGAATATAACATCTTGACATAGAGGTACACTTATTCAGCCTGAACGTTTTATCTCTGTGATTCACATTCAGTGAAGGCTCTTTTTCGATCAATTATCAATGGGGCCAAAAATTAAATTGCACTACAGCTGTTTCCACCATGGTGAAAACAGGAAGGAAATTTGGTGTCAAAAAAACCAGCCCATAAAGCTCGTTGCCATTCATGGGCCCGGCTTTTGTCCTCCACTGTTCATACGAATTGCTCGGAGTGAATTACAGGTAT
This sequence comes from Cunninghamia lanceolata, assembly GCA_027924645.1. Classification (NCBI taxonomy): domain Eukaryota; kingdom Viridiplantae; phylum Streptophyta; class Pinopsida; order Cupressales; family Cupressaceae; genus Cunninghamia; species Cunninghamia lanceolata. The sequence continues at coordinate 2,673,534 of BSBN01000197.1, forward strand.
TTCTTTCTGGATTCACTCAATTACTGGGTTTGAGTGATTTATTATAAAATTAAATCATGGTCAATCTTCAATTATTTTATTTATTTAACAGATATTTTATTTTATATTATAATTATATAAGAATTATTTTACTTTATTTATATTGTTTATTAAAGAACTATTTTTATTTATTAAGTATTAGTAATACTATTATTATTGTATTAAAAAATGCTTATCTAGTGATTAATTTTTTTAAAATGAACCAATGGAATTTTTTTTTTAAAAAATTGTTGAACATATATTTTTATTGTTAAACAATGTAAAAAATTTAAATATATTAAAAAGTCAAAATGAAATTTTTTTAACAAATACTATTAAAAAAAATTATTAATAAATTTTTTTATAGCTTCAATCTTTTTGCTGATTTTCTGATTGACAAAAAACTTTTAAGCGTTATGAGTGGATTATGGAGGAAATTTGTTAAATGCACAAAAATTCTGAATAAACGGAGTCAATTTTGTTTCGTCACCCACTCGTCCCACGAATTTAGGAAAATTATTGGGACTCCAGCAGGCGTGCTGTTAAAAAAAAAAAAAAATACAAAACGGAATTATAAGAATTATACATGGTTAAGTTTATAATTAATTGTTTCACTTTTGAGTAATTTTTTTTAATTTTTCGCCGGGGTGGGGGTTTCCAGTGAGGAGGATGACTATGAAGTGGTGAGAAAGGTTGGAAGGGGAAAATATAGTGAGGTAGGGCATTAATACAAGTAGCAATAATATTCTTTTTAAAAATTTCTTTATTTCAACTTTAAATTCCACTTTCCAAGTTTAGGGTACTAAAGATTTCCTTTGGTCTTTTGTCTTCTCAAGGTGTTTCCTAGCGTAATAGCTAACCCATCTTGGAAACATTCCCATGTATCTTTTGCATTAGCACCCCTATATTCATTGGTATACTGGGAGTCTGCAATATATATTTTGAATCTATTTTGTCATTTTACCAGGTTCTTTGTATTTATTGGGTATACGGAAGCAAATATTTTGAATCTATCTTTGCTATTTTTACCAGGTCCTCTTAGAGATCCCCATTAAACTAACTTACTTGTAAGTTTACCAGAAGTTTTTAATGCTTTCTCAGTGGGAACATCTTTTACATTAATACCCCTATTGATTACTTCTAAAATAACTTTAGATTGTTCGCCTCCATGAACTGCAAATATCGTACATAAAAATTATGCCTCTATGATCGCACATGGTTTTACCTTTTTACTAGTATTGGAGAGTGAGTGCTACAAAATTTAATACGAACATGTAAGACACTATTTTATATTAGCACTTTTGATACACTAATGGTAATGGATACATTCTAAATAAGCATCACCTCTATGATTGCACCCCATTTGTACCAACCTCACTGGGATTACTGGGGAAGTTTAGCATGCTCTTATTTCCCCACCATTTTCTGTTTTTCTGATGATTGACTTGTCAAGGATATTTAAACTTGCCTTCAGCCAAGAGAAAACATGGCCTTGTAAGATCCTAAATACAATGTATTTGATGAGTTACATGTGCCCTTCTTACTCCATGACGGTTCTATATTCCTTGTTTTCGATGTTTCTGTTCTGCTTTTGCATTTGGGATTTCAACAGGTTTATGGAGCCCCTGACATCTCAAGTTCCTATTATGGTGGTTGAAGGTAATCAGAAAATTGAGGAACAGGTGCAGCATAAAATGTTTACAGCTTACTACTTACTAGTCTAGATTTACATTTTCAAGTGAAGAGAGTGGATCTAGAAGCCCTTTCTATTATTCATTTGATGTTGGAGGCATCATTTTGTCATGATTGGAGGATACATAGATTACAATAAGATGGGTAGGACAATTTTTTACAAGCTTTGTTTAGTTATTACATCACACAAGAGGATGATGATTTTTTTTGTTAAAAATTGAACTGGTTTGATCTGTTGCAGTAGTAACTAGCATATGGTGCTTAAAATCATGCGTAAAGTTTAATGATACTCTGTTCTGTTTTATTAATTTTAATCATTGTTCTTGTTTACAGGGGAACAATACAGAAGGTTGGAGCAAGATTTAGCAAATTTTGATAGGAGTGTAATTCCCTGGCGTGTTGCTACTTGGCACCCACCTTGGTACAGCAGTTACGAAGCTCACTATCGTGAAGCTGATTGCATGAGATAGGAATGGAAGAGACTCTTTACAAACATTGATGTTGTATTCAATGGCCATGTAAGTGATTCCTTTTCTATATGCTGTGTTCAATGTAAAATGTGCTTAGATGTCTTAATTATTCAAATCCAGTACCACTTTTGAGCTAGTGGGCTGCTCTATCACTTCGGTATTTAACCTGTTGAGACTCTTCATTGAAGGTGTGTGCAAACAAATGCACAAACACATAGAAATTATCCATACCCAATACCAATGTTTGGGGATCAAAGCAATTACAATTGCTTTATGAGAAACACATTACAAGATGCCTCTATAAATAGAGGACTGAGAACAATCTAGAACTCTACATATGGACTAGAAAAACATTCAGAAACACATGTTCAATACACATGGTCGGCAAGTAGGTGAGAGACGGTGGAGAAGGTTCTACATTAAATGCTATTCCAGATGGATGAAGCTTCTAAATTTAATGCCCTTTGACTGCTACGGGAGAAATTGCATCCAACATTCATGTATAAATGTATGGCTTCTTATCTCTAACCCTTCTGAATGTTTGCTTTGATAGAATGAAAACCAAAATGTTTTGAGATTCAGACCAAGGACCAACCTATTGAAAATCGGGTGCTCTACTTGTCTTCCATGATCCTTGTTGCTCGATATAGACTGTCACTTCTCACACTACACCCTCAAGCCAAACTTTGCTCAAGATTGCGAAACTGCAAGTATTGGCTATGATTGGATGATGGAAAAATGAATTAAGAATCAAACTAAAGATAAACCACCCTCTTACCAATCAGCTTTTCAATGTCTGAGCTACTGGTGCTTTAGGCCACACATCCCTGGTTATCTCCAAGCCAAGACTAGCTTTGATAAAATGTTATAAAAGTTGGACAATTAAAGAATCAAACCAAGGATCCCCCTGCAAACAATAGACTCCTCTCCCACTGAGCTACTTGCTTTGTCCGAAGTCCTCATTCCACATTGTGGTCTATCAGCTGCAAGGCAATGTAGTTTGTCTATATTTATATCTTGGGTTGGTTTCACATTCATATACTTGTAGCATAACTATAAAATCCAATCTGCATGACTTGGGTTGATTATGAAGTTCTGTTTGTTGCTTGCAGGTTCATGCTTACGAGGGATCAAACTGAGTTTTCAACTATACATTAGATCCATGTGCTCCTGTGTGCATAACCTTCGGAGATGGTGATAATAGGTAAAAGATGGTTGTACTCCATGTTGATGATCCAGGAAACTATCCTGAACCTTCTTCCACACCAACCACCTTTGTGGGTGGTTTTTGTGCCTATAATTTTACATCTGGTCCAGCAACTGGGAATTTTTGTTGGGATAGATAGCCTAATTTTAGCGCATACAGAGAGTAGTTTTGGGCATGGAATTCTTGAGGTAATCTCATTTTAACTTTAACTTTAGCGCATACAGAGAGAGTAGTTTTGGGCATGGAATTCTTGAGGTAATCTCATTTTAACTTTATAGGATTTTCAGTTGATTGATATGAAAAGTTTAGTAACTGAATTAGGATTCGGTGCCATATTTCAATATGTTTTATATAGATTGACCACATTTGAATTTATAATTTTATAGTTAAATATATTATATTGTTCTTAATATCGAAGTGAAAAATGAAACTTATGCATTGTGGACTTGGCATCGAAATCAAAATGCTTACAACAGCAAAGGGGATTAGATATATATTGTGAGGGAGCCAGGAGTTTGCTCAAATCAACCCAAGGTGATGATAAACATTGCATTGTTATGAAATTGGAATGCCCTAAATGATTTCCTATGTCTATCGTTGAAAGTCCAAAAGGAGTGATGTGAAACACAATATGCTTGATTGCTTGACTACTTGCGTGGATCTCTATCAAGAAACCAATTTTGCATTTTTGGCTTTGGGGCTTGTATATTAAGAGAGCCTTATAGAAAGTATCGTACATTGTGATTGATCTTCCACGAGGCCCATCTCAATCGGCATGTAGCAATTTTCTTTGTATGCAGTGAAAATATACAATTATAGAGTGCAAGGTTGTTGGAAGTAAGTTACACCTGGTGGGCTGGCCACAAGGGGCCAGTAGCTCAGTTGGTAGAGCACTCCAGCAACAAATGGAAGGTCTTATGTTCGAGTACTAGCTGGTCCATATGAACAGCAGCTCAACAAGTGGTTTTAGAGCTTCGAGTCAACAAGTGGTTTTAGAGCTTCGAGTCAACAAGTGGTATTAGAGCTTCGAGTCCTAGCTGGTCCATATGAGCAGTAGCTCAACAAAGGTACCATTCTGCCTAGCAATTGAAAGGAAGACATCTAATGAATTGTACATTTGGTTATAAAATGAGAATCATATGAATCCATTGAGCTTGTAAGGTGCTCCTTTTTATAATGACACATTTTGAGGCAATTTAGTCATTTATAAATTCTTTACAAAAATTTGTAAATGAATCCAAGATAACAAAGAAACCAGTCATCTAATGAATAAAAAAATGTCTTCAAACAAGGTTAACAAAATCAATCATGGACAAGAAAATATGAAAAAACTATTTTTTGTTTGGCTAAGCAGATTTGAATTTTAGGCTGAGGTCACATTAATGTTTCCTTACACAACTAAATTAGTGCTTTCCATGTGATGGAAACCATCAACAAAACTATTACCAAACTAGCACTTGTAACTTTAGGGGTGCAAGGGATTTGCCGATAGTAAGTTGAAAGGAACATTAGGAAGATTGAGTTTCCTTTGTTTTATTTTTTATTTAATAAAAGGGGCAGTACTCAATAGAAACACAAAATGTTAAATATAAATATTAAATACAAAAAATTGATCTGCAAAATTTTTTTTTGATCCGAGTGTAATTTTATTGTAAAACAACCCTTTATCAGTTAACAAAAAGTAAAAAAACTTAGAAAATCTTTATTTTCCCTCCTCCGATAGTTCCCTTAAATCATTGTGTTGCGTGATAGATTTTCTTAATTAGAAATGCTGTGACCAAATTTCAATACACAGACAACATGGATTGATGTATCTAAGGTATTTTTATGACATAACATTCTTTTAACTCAAAGATAATGGTTTCCACAAAGTTGGCTATTTAGGGGAAAATGATCATAATAACCAAAGAGAAGACCACAACTCAATTTTCTTAAGAAGAGTTGTAATGAAAGTTTATTAAGAGAAATCATCGTATCATTCTCTATCATTGTATCCCAGTTTTTTTGTGTGGCGGTTCGAACCATCGGCTTACCTATAAAATATAAATTAGAAACCACATCTTTTGATAAAAACCCTTTTATCTAAATAAAGTAGATGTAAAAAACATTTAAGAAAAGAGGCAATGTAAATATTTGCATTGAAATAAATTTTGGCATATTTTTTTAAAAATTAGGGATTTCGGTTTTCCTCTCCTTAATGAAATTGCAGAAAACATATTTTAATTTTTGTGCTGAAAAAAAAGAGAACTCATGCAAATACCCTTAGATCAATTCCTTAGAAGGTGATTCATTCATTTTCTGCTCCCATCCAGCTCACACTAATTACAACTGAGGATGTTATGGTGATTAATACCTAATGTTCAACCATATTTTAGGTTTTAGACAATAGGAATAAAATGATCAAGTGTAAGGACCCACTTGGTCCAAACTTGAATTTTCAAAAATTTTACTTTATTAACAAGTTCTTATGAGATATATCAAGACTTTGATTGAGTACTCAGGAAAACTTTGGCCAATATGGGCCTTATGGTCAAACGAAACATTCTTAAGCCAACCCAGGGTCTTCTATCCTTTGGGAAAATAGGTTCATACGGAACCAGGTCTAACAGACCTTATCGCTACCAGAAACGGGGTAGACCAAATTGTGGCAAAATGGCCTGGTGGTCAGGCAAATAGGTTCATACAGAACTAGGTCTAACAAACCTTATCGCTACCCGAAACGGGGTAGAACAAATGGTGGCAAAATGACCTGTGGTCAAATGGACCAAGACTCTATCCAATATGGGATAAGTAAACACAACAACCAACTGGGCTAAATAGGACAGGAATCATTATGCTTTGGCCAGAGACTTCTGACTCCCTCAGGACCAATATGGGTTCATGAGTCACTTCCTGGGGACCATAGTCTACCCAAATACTGTACTGAGGATGTCAACCAGGGAACACATTATAAACTTCTACTCACCTCAGTTTACGACAAAGCTGGGTACAAGTAATCCACCTCGGGGATTCTTCTGAGTACCAAGAGAGTTCTTAAGTTACCTAAATAACCTTTAAACTAGGGATCAAGATTATGAACTTGATTATAAAGGAGTATACTATATCCGAGGGACCTGAGTATTGGGGGCATCCTTTGCTGTCCAGACTACCTACATACCCTGTATCCACGGGATCAAGGTCCTCTATGGATGTGATCGACACAGCGAATGCGAACATGTAGTTCTATCTTGCACTATGTATGATGTAACTATGATTGGGTACACAATTCTTCACCGACTGCCCACCCACTCAAGTGATACAGTGACGGAATTCCTAAGAACTAGTTTGCAAACACACCTTCCGGAAGTGTTTGACGTTTAAGTTTTTCATGTGTGGATAGATTACTTAGAATGTGTATTTCACCGATGAGGTCTTTCCTTTGATCGTCCTACAACTATTTTTGATAGACTTGTCCTTTCTTTTTAATTAATCTTTTTAGTGAGGTATTCGAAGAGATTTTTCCTTCCTGCGGATTTAACTTAGACATGTTTCTTATTACTCCCTGATGATTTAGAGGGACAATGCCCAAACATCATTGTTGCAGCTATGTTAGGCATGAGGTACTTGGTTCAACGCGATGGCATTACCCGTAAACGTGACACACAGGTACCGTAAATACCGAACACTGTGATTTGTTTGAGTTTGGACATTTATTTATAAATTTTACCTATGTAGATGAAAAGAAAACTTATATGATAGCTTATAAGGAAATGAGAAGAAATAAACTTCTTTGCTTGCATGTAAGGAATTAGACTAGATGTTTTGATCCATTTATATATACATAAGGAAGAGTCAAGTAAAGAGATTCAAACAATTGTAAACATAATTCCAGAAGATACTAATTCACTTACGTTAATCACAAACATAAATTGGAAAAGATACTTAATCATTCAGTTTCAAGGTGATATGATAATTAATTTGTCGTACCTCAAGTGAACTTTATTCAAAGTAAAACAATGATGTATAGTCACATATCAAATTAATCTTTGTTCCAAGAGTAGGGTACTAGATCCTTTTCTTGCATAATTATTTCAAACTTATATGTATAAATAGAACCAAATTAACGCTTGTAATCTTAACAGGATAAGTTATCCAACAAGAGTTTAGCTTAAGTTCATTAATTGAGATCATCAATTCATAACCAAAGTGAATAATATTGACTTCGATTTCATAGGTCAAAATGAGGGATTCTTTGATCAAATTATGAGATTTGGGGAATTGTTTCGAAGCACTAAGTTATCATTTGTACTTTCTAAAGCATTTAAGATTAGCAATTGTTTAAATAATTATTTCAAATCCATCTTTGTTTCTTACTATAATCTTCTACATTATGCACATGTGCCAAAGATAAAATATTAACAAGACAACCTTAACCATATTGCATTTAACCACAAAATAACCCTATTTTATATTTTATTAGATTGGTTAAATCATAGGCTTATTTGGTCAACATGAGTTAATTTAATAGTGATAGTTTTGGCATGGGCCAATAGGAAGAGGGTATGATTTCCCAAAGTAGTAGCCCCAACTTTTAAGGTTATGGTTATACATCTCATAGTCTTGATTTACATTCCATTTTTAATAAAAATCCTAATGCACATATATTTATTGTTTGCACATGATTATTAAATATTTGTTGTATATATTAAATTGTGAGGTGGTTTCAAGAATAAATCCACATGATGAACATACTAGAATGGCCCAATCACATATAATGGACCATAGTAGTTTTTTTTTATTCATGGGTAAACGCTTTTGACCGGAGCTATGAACTGGCTACAATATCAGGTGGGCAGGGGGGAGACCGGACCTCGTGACCATCTTTACTGCAACAGAATTACTTAGCCAATCGAGCCAAGGCCCCTGCCCTAATGGACCATAGTAGTTATTAGAGTGATTTATATTTATTTATTTGAATTCCAATAAGGGTATAAATCTAGGGAAATAACTCATTTGAGGGTGTTATCCCTACACACGTATGTCCTTGTGAATCAACATAATAATCATCTACGTACTATGGTTAATTATAATGAAATCTTGTGCACCAACATTGTTAACATTACTAGAAAATAGCTTGGTGTAGATTTGAAATTTATTATTTTTTTATATTTGGAGGAGCAATTGCGTAACTTCCACCACTATTGAAAAACATATGTCAAGATTAGTGACCAAAAGGAGGGAATTGACTATACAAAAACTTTTGGGCCAAGATCAAAGATCAATATTGTCAAGACTACTATAGTATTGATAGCTCATTACATGTGGTCTCTTCACCAAATGGACCATGTTAAGAATGCCTTTTCTTAAATTTTTTGTTTACCACACCATGTTAAAGGATTGATTGGAATTCAAGTTCCAGACCACCTTGTGGGTTAATAGTGGAGGCTTAAAGAATTTGAGTAGGGCCCACCATGCTTTTACTCTGAAAATGTGTATAGTATGTCAATGGGTGTATAGACAAACCATATCCTTATTTATGTATGATGTTGAACTAAAATTTATGGAATCAAAGTACATTTTAGTTTCAAGTAGAAAACATGGCTACATGCATAACCTTCCTATGAATAATTATTTTCAGATTTTACCTTTACCACCCATGACAATTGAAGAGGCATTTCTTAAAACAAAAAATCAATTATTATCATCGATTAAGAAACTAATTTTAACTACATAAATATAGTGGCAAAAAGTGTTCCATCGTGTGATAGACTTGGGGCTATGGCCAAGCATTATAATGGATAGTTCCCTACATTAAATATGGTACAGTTACAAAAATAGAGAGAGGAATAGAGAAAGAGAGATAGAGTGGGGGAGAGAGATAGAGGTAAGAGATATAAATGAGAGATAGAGTGGGGGAGAGAGATAGAGATAAGAGATATATAAGAGAGATAGAGTGGGGGAGAGAGATAGAGATAAGAGAAAAGAGAGAGTGACTTTCAAGCAGTCATTTCAATTAGGAAAGTTTGTTTAACTCTTAAAATTTGTTTCATGTTTAACTCCTAAAATATAGCGACTTGGCTTAAAACCTATGTGTGATGTGATGTTAATTGATTTTAAATTCTAAATATACATTTATCAATAAGGAAAAATCTATTGGGAGTTAAATTAATATTAATTTACTAAGTCTTAATATTTTATTTAAATTTATTTATCTTTTATCCTATATTTTAATTCAAAACTATTAAGCTTAATTTATTTAAATATATATATAAGTAATAGATTTTGAATAATGTTTTTTATTTTAAATTATTAATTAAGTTGTTCTAGAGAACAAATTTTTATTTATTTGTTTTAAGATTGGTTTATTTACTTTTGTGAAATCAACTCCTTGGAAGAAAGATTCTTAGGGATGTGCTTTAATTAACTATTATTTTTTAAGAGTCATTTTAAGTAGCTTGAATTTAGATGTGATTTAATTGTTAGATGTGAGCATAATTGTTTTATTTCCAAATTTTAAATATAAGAATATAAAAATTAGCAAGTTTATTTAATTGAATAGGGAGCTTTATATTAAATTAAGAGTTATTCTAGAATTAATTTGTTTTCAAATTTTTATTTTTAGGAGATATTTGAGAGTATAAGTTTTTTTTCTAAAACTAAAACAATTACATTGTTCAGTATTTGCGGTACCTTTGGTTCACATTTATGGGTTATTACAATTATAGTTAGGGTAAATTCAAAGTTATGATTAGAATTAGGGTTAGGGTTAGGATTAGGGCTCCTCTTAGAATTAGCATTAGAATTAAGGTGGGTTACTATTAGAATTAGGGTAAGAATTAGAGTTACAGTTAGGGTTAGGGTTCAAATTAGAGTTAGGGTAAGAGTTCAATTAGGGTTAAGGTTAGCATTAAAGTTAGGGTTATGTTTTGAATTATAGTCAGGATTAGGGTTAGGGTTAAAATTAGAGCTATGTTTAGGGATAGAATAAGGGTTAGGGTTAGGTTTAAAATTAGGATTACTGATAGGTTTAGAATTATAATTAGGGTTGGTGTTAGGGTTAGGGTTAGAATTAGGTTATGACTATAATTAGGGTTAATGTTATAATTAAAGTTAGGTTTAGGGTTATAATAAGGGTTAGGGTTAGGGTGATATTTAGGGTTACAATTAGAAGTAAGTTTACAGTTAGGGTTATTGTTATGGTTATGATTAGGGTTATAATTAGGGTTAGGGTTGGAATTATAGTTAGGATTAGGGTTAGAATTACATTTATAATTATGGTTATAGTTTGAAAGAGAGTGACAATTAGAATGAGAATTACGGTCAAAATAAGGTTTAGGGTTATAATAAGGGTTAGGGTGAGATTTAGGGTTATGATTAGAATTAGGTTAGGCTTAGGGTTTGAATCAATGTTAGAATTAAAATTATAGTTACAATCAATTTTATGGTTAGGGTTGGTGGTACCCACCTAGGGTTATGGTTTTAAATTGAATATGCAAGTCTTCATTTCCATTCTCCTTAAGCCCCTTAATGCCCTAAGTTTTCTTGTCCCTTAGCCACTTGTGCTTTATCTTTTAAAATTGCATTGACTTCTTATAGTAGGTTCCTGGTCATTTAAGTTGTAATTTAAGGCCCTTAAGATCATGTGATGACCAGTCCCTTTTTCCCAATTTAATGCTCATGGCCTGTCACATCATAGAGTCTAGTGCTTAAGTCTTAACAAGGGGCTAGGAGTTCCATGTGGCTGCTTATCGTGGCATCTCGATGCGTCATCTATGATGTCACTTATCCCCCGGGAAGCCTCAATAAGCTGCTAGCTATCAAAGATGTATGGCTTACAGCCATTTAATCGAGGATCTCAAAACAATGAACCAAAGGCTGCCAAGTGTCAAGTTGAAAAGGGATCTGCAAATTTGACGGTCACGTAGGCATGTAGAGGAATCTGTCTAGGGAGAATATTCGTTGTGCTAGCATGACAAGGTGACATGTGGCCTGGTCTCATTTAAAAGAGCACATAGCAAATGAAGAGGGGATGCGTGGTGGGCTTAGTGTAGGCATGCAGAGCCTAAAGGTGGTGGCCCATTTCTAGCTGCGATGCCATGAGATGGCACCACTGTAGGAGTCCAAGACAACACTGAGAGGGGGGGTGAAATAGTGTTGTATAAATTTTAACTTTTTGCAAACTTTATCTTACAAGACAAATAGAGAGGAGGACATTAATGATTTGTTGAGTTTATATGCACAAGACTTATAATAAAAGATGTGAACAAAAAAATGATGATCAAATGATTAATATGCATACACACAGAGGAAATCAATGAGAAGCATGACACAAGCTTTTTATCGAGTGGAAAACCCTCTGGGGTAGAAAAACCACTCATGAACTGCCTCACTGGTTTAACTAAAAAACATGCCTCACTAGCTACATATAGGTCTCACTGACCAGGCAAGCCTCACTGGCTACAAAGAGATCTCACTGACCATATAAGCCACACTAGATACAATGTTTAGAAGCACCAACTTCAAGGAGCACCAACCCCTAATACATACAAACTCATATTGAAACAAAGAATTCAGAGGGTTTCTCTATTTCAATACAAATCACTTCTTCTTTCACATGTGTCTGTCATATCACCATACTTCTCATAAACTCAAATCACATACAAATCCTCTGAATTTTCTCTCCAAGAGCATATTCAAAATATATTCAACCCTATATGATGATCCATACAACAACACCCTCAAAAATCCATATTCAATACATTTTCAAAAACCATTATATAAAGATGGTATGTCTTGTCATATTCTTGTAATCCCACAATGTACCTGCAATAAAATTATAAACAAAAAATCTCTTGGAATTCCTCTCCTTTGTTAGTTGCTGTTGCACCAAAAGATCAACCTATTAATGCCTGATACAACCACTTGACTTAACAAGCACGGGAGGCGGTTAAGCCCTTGTCACAAACCACTGCAACGCAGTGCTAAACAAGAAGACCAAGGGTCACACCTTGCAACAATCCCCCCCAGCACAAGCGTGGGGTTTGAACCCGTGACCTCAGCTCTGATACCAACTGTTAGTTGCTGTTGCACCAAAAGATTGACCTATTAATGCCCGATACAACCGCTTGACTTAACAAGCACGGGAGGCGGTTAAGCCCTTGTCACAAACCACCGCAACACAATGCTGAACAAGAAGACCAAGGGTCACACCTTGCAACATCCTTTGCATATTCATCTTCTTGAGTCTTTTCATTTTCCTCTTTGCATTCATCTTCTCTTTCAATCTGAAAATCTTTGTTCCCAAATGACCCTTCATATTTTTTCTTTCTTTACAAAATCCTCTACAAACTCCAATCTGCAAAAACATTTTCATCTTCATGTGCAAAAATAAAATCAATCAAATAAACAATCTGCCCCTAAAAAAAACTTTGTTCATATGCATGAAGACTTTCCATATTCCTCATCCCCATTTTGCATTTTCATTTTCCACTTGCAAAATTCTCTTTATAATTTTCTTTTTACAAATCATCTCCTCTTCATAAGAAACTCTTCCTCTTCTATTCAATCTGCCCTGATAAAAACCCTCTTCTTCAAAAAATCAATCTGTAACAAAAAATCTTCAATGATAAAATAAATCTTGAAATCAAATTTAATCAATCTTTCTATTCATTATTCATTATCCCTGCATAATTTTTTTTTCAATAATAAAATTCATTCTATAATCTGCCTTCATAAAAAACATTCTTTTTCCTCTTAAAAAAAAAACTTTCCCTAAAAAAAAACTTCTCCTTAATATTCTCCAATTGCCACAAGGAAAGAGGATAATAATAGAATAAAAAATTTCCAAAAAATTTCCTTGAAAAACTCAACAAACTACCATAAAAATCTCCTTGCAAAAACTTATAAAATCCACTTTTATTTTATGTCATAAAAAATGACATAAAGAGGGCCCACCACTTTTAAAACAAAGTTTATAATTTAAAAACAAAGCCATAATAATCTCCTTAAAAAACTCAATCTCCATATTATTCGATCTTATAGAAATATGCCTTTTAGAAGACCATTAAAATAGGAGATGAAAAATTTTAAAAATAAATCCACTTATGGCTTATTCATGTTCCCTTAGATCATAAATCATGGTCCCCTCTTTAAACATATTCAATGCTTTTTCATTCCTTAAATCATTCGATGCTCCCCTTCAAATATTCGATGCATATATAGAAACCATTCTATCTTCCCTCAAATAATCAATACATTTTGATCGATGTTTTTGATAAATTTTTAATGCCCATTGCATTTAAAAAGACTAATTCAGGTGGTAGAGGGAGGTGAAAGGGGCCGGTCCCCATATGATTTGAATGCCCCTTTAACAGGTCATCTTAAATGATTTGACCTACGATGACAGGTCATCATAACTTTAAAACAAAAGTGCATAAGATATAAGATGGGTAGATAAGGGGTTTTATATATAAGTCTTTGATGCATAGTGACAAATAGGATTTAGCTTTAGAAAATACTTGATTGGTGATCTTTTCACAAACTTAGACACAATTGGATATTACAAAGATCTTGAAGTCACTACCATTAATATGATGTTAAAGCATGAACAAGGTCTAGGCTTGGGCTTTAAAAAATTGCTAAGAACATATCATATGTTTAGACATTTGACAAAAACCCTAGCACACTTGGATGCAATACCAATAGCAAAAATATTTTGTCTGAGACATAAGGATATTTTAAGGCATAATGACACTGTAACAAAGGGATGTTTAAGATATGAAGACACTGTAAAGATAATCCTTAATAAAGTAAAGTCTCATATAATCACCTCAAATATGAAACAATGAAGAGCACTTAGCATACTGTCAAATGCCACTATCAAATGTCCCTGTCAAATGCACTTAGCATACTGTCAAATAATCACCCCAAATATGAAACAATGAAGAGCACTTAGCATACTGTCAAATGCCACTATCAAATGATCTGAGAGCATGTATCTTGAGGGTGAATAGCCAAAATGCTCCTATCAATCTACAATGTGTACAAAGAAGATCTCCTGATTTGTAACAACAATCCTACATCATCATTTCTTGAACAAGAACATACATCATCCATATGAATCATGTGAACTCTTGTATGATCAATATCAACACCTTGTGAACTTGCAACACCTCATCAATGACAATCAACTCAAACACCTTTTTGACATTAATGAGAATTTACCTTCATCAGCCATGTGTCTAGATCGGAAGGAATGAATGAAAAGTCAGAGGAGGGAGACTGTCCTACTGGCCTGATTCTATTGGCGATGGACTTTTCAACATTGTTGATGTGGATTTTCAAGCTTAACAGATGCTCAATGACCGTCGATCAAGCATTAGACCAGCCTAGATCAACGACTGAATTTAAAATCATGAGTGGCTGTCTGTCAGCATAATTCCTGCCTATTCCTACTCTGAAATCAATGGATCTGCAGCACGGCCATGGACCAACATCAAATCTTCTCATCTGATTAAGGTAAAAGGCTGCTTAACCAACATATTTTCAAGGATTTTGACAAGAATTTGACTACTTCAGCTGTAAAATTTATTAAGGATATGATTGTTTCATGAAAAATCTGTAAGGGATAGATCTTTTCATTTAGGAAGTTTGTCAGAAGGTAGATGGCCCGTAGCTTATTTGCTCCTTTAAAAGGGAATCCATGGCCATTCTACAGGGTATTGTAAGTTCGTTGGGCCTTTTCTTTTTGACTCTAAATACAAGGTATTTACGTCTTGGAGGGCATTTCTGGTTGTAGGCTTGGTCCTTTGTCTAGGTGCAGAGGTATTCCCTGTCTGTAAATGATAATTTTTTGTTTGATAATCTTCTATTTAGATTGTGTTAAATGATAAACACTTTATGTGTGTGTTGTTTATGACTGTCTCCTTTGATATTATTATTTTTCTTTTGAACAAGGTTATCAAAGATTTCTGAGTTCTTCAATGTGCATATGCTACATTGTATGTCTGGTTTCTTGCATCTACTCAAGGAGTAGATTAAATTTGCTTTAGATCAGGTATAGGGAAAAGTGGGTAATGTCAAAGGATTCGTAAAGTATGATCATAGGTAATACTCTTTCTTGGACATATTGCTGTTAGGCAATAATATTCTATCTTGAGTCCTCTAGATATGAAGTTCTATTGTCATACTTGGAAACATTTACATTTATAGGTTTGACTCTGTTGCCCTAGTGAAGCACTAGTCTAGGGATTTGCTTGTCCAAGGGGTTTGGGAAAGTCTCACAACTTCAATCATAAATCAATTCAACACCTCAACTTGTTAGTTTATTGGAGTAGGGTTAGGACCTTGCATGCTCTCATCCTCAACCAGTGATAGTCCAAGAACATTACCAATCTAGGATTTATCCAACAAGTCTTGGTGCATACATGAGAGCATTCTGCTTAGTGTTGAAAAGCTATATTTATGGGTTGTGAATAAGGGAATACCCTCCCAGGTGTGGCAAAACCTAAAGTGTAGGGGAGACATGTGCAGACAACCTCCCGTCTTTGTTGGCCAAATCTTCCATTAAATTTGAGCATAAGAAGTGGCAAATTTTTAGAGTTTGATATCTGTTGATTTGGGAACCAACAAAATTGGTGACTTTGTTGGGAACATTGTCAAATTTTTCTATGGAGTGTCTAAAGTACCAATGCTGACATGTGTAGAGTTTACATATAAATAATGATTTATCATTCCCTTTGGAGGGTGGTGACTCTGCTATTTGAACCTATTTGAAGCAACGACATTTCTAGGTATTCCACCTTTTCATTCAAAATGATTCAAATAAAGTAGCAATCCTGGTCTTGCTCTCAGAAAAGGCCATATTTTACTGAAAGGTATAAAGCCCTAAATTTCAATGGAATAAATAGTTACCCAAATTTTGTCCCCTATAAAATTAGAAAGTTTTTTCCAAGATATAGTGGAATAAATTCTGAATCAGCAAGCAAACATCTGCAAAATTTTTGTGATTTACTAGAAAATTATGAAATAGAGGATGAAGATATGGTAATGAAACTATTTGTTCAATCTTTAAAGGATGATGCTAGGGTCTAGTTTTCAAACTTACCTGAGTGTTCAGTTTCTTCATGGGTAGATTTAGAAAGTGCATTCCTAGGGCAGTTTGGTGAAAGAACTAATGTGGCTTCATTGATTATATAATTCATGAATATCCAAAAGGAGGATGATGAACTAGTTCCAACCTTCAATTTAAGGTTTACTAAGTTGCTCAAGCACATTCCAGATTGCATGAGACCTAATGATGCATTATTCTTGACAATTTATCTAGCTGCATTTGATGAAGAAATGGGTTATCAGTTGAGCGATAAGGAACGACCACACTTCACCAAGATCGTAAATTTGCTATGGATATTGAAAATAATTAAAAATATGGAATGCCAGTAGGGTTCATGACTGCACATTCTAAAAAGGATATATTTTAGCGCACTGAGTGCAGTCATGATTTGATGCATGAAGAAGATGCTACAAAAAATGTGGGCACGTCCTACAATGATGGGGACAAAGATTATTTTCAGCCTTTAGAAGAAAGATATGTAGACATAGAATGTCTTTTAGATGATGAAATAAAAGATGTATATGAGGATGTGTCTTGCAGCAATAGGCATATCTTAGCTAATCATGACTATCTATATGAGGTGGATATGCAGATCTTCACTCTAAATACAGAGGATATTGACTCAAGGAGAGGCAAGGAGTGTGAGCATTCAAATCCATGCCTTTTAGATGATGAAATATATCTGAATGTTGAATATGAGTGCTTCCTTGAGAATGATGACTACCTCTACAATGTAGAGGTTGAAATGTTTGATTTTCAGTGCGTTGGTGAAGAGGGAAAAGAGGATTGTTATTCAGATGAGAAGGAACTAGTTGCAGATGTTCATGTTTATGGGGATAATATTGATTGTAACTTGGTAACTATGGAGCTTCTGACAATGGGCTATATTCTAATTTTTATATGCCTTCTCTTGAGGCATTCCAGATGGAGTTTATGATGAAATTGCTGAGCACAATGATGATGGAGATGTGGATGCTTCTAAAAGTTTATATAAATATGAAATGTTTCTTGTGTCTTAATATTCAGCATAGAGGAGCTCTCATTGTTTGAGGAAAGGCAAAATTTAGATGTGGATTCATTTGTTTCATATGAGTTTGTCACCTTTTGATGCAAAACTAATGACTCATATAATGAGGATAGTCTACAGTTGTGGGTAGCAAAACTAAATCAATTTTGTTGTAGATTTGTTGAAGGAAAAAAGAACAGCAACATAATCAGTGGCAAGGCAGAACGCTGCAAGCAGCTCAAAGCCTTCAGGGTTCGCTTGAAAAAAATAGAAGAAAATAGGGTATTTGACAAGGGGAAGTACTGGTTCTTCCTTTTTGGTTGCCCTGGGCCACCAAGTAAAATTTGAAAATGTGATTTGTGATGCAGGTTGGTGCAGTGACTTTGTGCCCAATGGATATAGCACCTAGTCTACATCCCAGAGATCTGAGGTCCTCGCCATGCCTGCAAGAGGCATGTGTCCTTGAGAAAGAGCCAATGGTGGTACCCACCTAGGGTTAGGGTTGTAAATCAAATTTGTAAGTCTTCATTTCCATTCTCCTTAAACCCCTTAATGCCCTAAGTTTTTTTGTCACTTGGCTTCTTGTGCTTTATCTTTTAAAACTGCATTGACTTCCTGTAGCGGGTTCTCGGTCATTTAAGTTGTAATTTAAGGCCCTTAAGATCATGTGATGATCGGCCCCTTTTTCCCAGTTTACCGCTCATGGCCCATTGCATCATAGAGTCTAGTGCTTAAGTCTAAAGAAGGGCCCGGGAGTGCCATGTGGCTTCTTATTGTGGCGTCGCGATGTGTCATCTATGAAGTCACTCATCCCCCATGTGGCTGCAATAAGGTGCCAACTATCAAAGATGCATGTCTTACAACCATTTAATCAAGGATCTCGAAACAATGAACCAAAGGCTGCCAGGTGTCAAGGTGAAAAGGGATCTACGAATCTGATGGTTGTGTAGGTGCGCAGAGGAATCTATCGAGGGAGAATATTCGGTGTGCTAGCGTGACAAGGCAACACATGGCCCAGTCTCATTTAAAAGAACACAAAGAAAATGAAGAGGGGATGCATGGTGGGCTTAGTGCAAGCACATAGAGACTAAACGTGGTGGCCCATTTCTAGTTGCGATGCCGCGAGATGGCGCCATGTGTCCAGATCGAAAGGAAGGAAAAGTTAGAGGAGGGAGACCATCCTGTAGGCGCAATTCTATTGGCGATGGACTTTTCAACGGTGTTGATGTGGATTTTTAGGCTTAACAGATGCTCAGTGACTGTCGATCAAGCACTGGACCAGCCCAGATCAATGACTAAATTTAAAATTAGGAGCGGCTATGTGTCAACATAATTCCTACCTATTCCTACTCTGAAATCAATGGATCTGCAACACGACCATAGATCAAACATCAAATCTTCTCATCTGATCAATGTAAAAGGCTACTTAACCAGTGGATTGTCAAGGATTTCGGCAAGAATCTGACTATTTCAGTTGTAAAATTTATTAAGGATCTGATTGTATCATGAAAAATCTGTAAGGAATAGATCTTTTCATTTAGGTTTGGGTAAAAGTACAAAGCTCTGTCACACTTTCAGCCAACTTATCAGCACAGGTGAATTTTAGTATTTATAACTAAAAATTAATTTTAGTCAAACATATGATCTAGTAAGATTCGTTCTAGATAAGTTAAATATGTCCACAACTTTTCCAACTAAAATTGTTGGCTAAATGCATATGTAGTACCACTTTGAGGCCAATTTACTAAAAAAATAAAATTATTTAAAAAACTTAGTGTTTCAACAATTCCTACTCATATAAATAACATTTTTTAAAAATTGTAAAAATACCCTTTTGTAGATCCATAAGTGTAGTTTTTAAATATATATTTATTTTAATATTTCAATTATTATTTATTATTTATTTTTTATTTTTTACTAAAAGTAGGTTTTCAGCACAAAAATATTAGGTCGATTACCATGTCAAGAAAAATACTAAAACTTATTAAATTTTTTTAAAAAATATGATGCCCCAGATAAAACAATCTAGATTAAGATAGTATAATTTGTTTTCTATTTTAGATAAATATTTAATATAAAAGTTGACATCGACTAGAAACAACCATATTTTATTACACGCACATTTTAAAAATATATATTTATTAAAATTGCAAAAAAAATATATCCATGCCCTAAAGTTTCAAGTTATATATATATATATATATATATATATATATATATATATATAAAATTTGAAGGAAAAAAAGAAAATTTCCTATATAAACCTTGACGTCTCATGTAATGTCATTTTTCAACATTTTATCAGCAACCAAATTATAGTGTTAATTTTAAAAAAATTATATTCAAATAATTTTTTAAATTTTTCAAAAAAATACGAACATAAAATATACTAAAAAATAAACATTTTATTAGTTTACATCATTTCAAAATTCAAAACATATATGCCACTTTCTAGTGATTCAAGTTTAAAAGTTGGATTAGTGTTCGCTGATTCCTTTATAAAATTGTGACTTTATGAAAAATCTTTAAGGAATAGATCTTTTCATTTAGGAAGTCTATCAGAAGGTAGATGGACGGTAGCTTGTTTGCTTATTTAAAAGGGAATCCATGGCCATTTTACAGGGCATTGTAAGTTCGTTGGGCCTTTTCTTTTTGACTCTGAATATAAGGTATTTAAGTCTTGGAGGGCATTTCTGGTTGCAGGCTTGGTCCTTTGTTTATGTGCAGAGGTATTCCCTGTCTGTAAATGATAATTTAATTTTTGATAATCTTCTGTTCAGATTGAGTTAAATGAGAAACACTTCATGTGTGTGTTGTTTTGACTATCTCCTTTGATGTTATTATTTTTCTTTTGAACAAGGTTATCAAGGATTTATGAGTTCTTCAATGTGCATATGCTACATTGTATGTATGGTTTCTTGCATCTGCTCAAGAAGTAGATTAAATTTTCTTTAGATCAGATATAGGGAAAAGTGGGTAATGTCAAAGGATTTGTAAAGTATGGTCATAGGTAATACTCTTTCTTCGACATATTGTTGTTAGGTAGTAATATTCTATGTTGAGTCCTCTGGATATGAAGTTCTATTGTCATAAGGAAACATTTACATTTAGAGGTTTGACTCTGTTGCCCTGGTGAAGCACTGGTCTAGGGATTTTCTTGTCCAAGGGGTCTGGGAAAGTCTCACAACTTCAATCATAAATCAATTCAAAACCTCAACTTGTTAGTTTATAACAATAGGGTTAGAACCTTGCATGCACTCATCCTCAACCAGTGATAGTCCAAGAACAATGCCAATCTAGGATTTATCCAATAAGTCTTGGTGCATACATGAGAGCATTCTGCCTGGTGTTGAAAAGCTATATTTATGGGTTGTGAATAATGGAATACCCTCCCAGGTGTAGTAGAACCTAAAGTGTAGGGGAGACATGTACAAGCAACCTCCCGTCTTTGTTGGCCAAATCTTCCATTAAACTTGAGCATAAGAAGTGGTAAATCTTTAGAGTTTGATGTCTATTGATTTGAGAACCAACAAGGGTTAGAATTAGGATTAGTGTTAGGGTTCTAGTGTTAGGTTTAGAATTAGGGATACAGTTATGGTTAGAATTAGAGATAGGGTTAGAACTAGGATTGTATATCTAGGCTTATTATTAGAGTTAGAATTATGGTCAAGCTTCATGTTAGGATTACAATTAGAATTAGGGTTAGAATTAGAATTAGGGTTAGTATTAGGGTTTGGGTTATTGTTAGAATTAGGGTTAGGGTTAGTATTAGGATTAGGGTTATTGTTAGAATTAGGGTTAGGGTTCAACATTGAGATTAAAATATTTCTTAAAAATAGGTACCCTAATTCTAATTATATAATATAGTTAGAATTAGGCTTGCCTCTCTAGATGCTACTAGTATACCTATATTTAAAATATATATCTAAAGTACACTGAGAGATATTCTTCACAAGGCACCTATTTTTAATCAATTTACCTCACATAGGTGGCATATGAACCTCGAGAAGGATATCTCTCTGCATACTTTAGATATATATTTAAAATATAGGTATTCTAGTAAAAATACATTCATAACTATAATCTTCACCAACTTAATAAAATTGTAACACATTTAACTTGCAAAGTTTACAAAAATTATGAGGTTTTATTACTTAATTTAAATTTTGGTCAAAAGCTTATATGGCTTTTATATTAATATCCAATTTTTTTATGGTGCATAATGAATTGTTCTAAATGATAAAATTTTAACATTCATAGATTTAATCAAAATATTTATAAAAATTTAGAGAAAACTTACTCATTACATAGAATATTATTTTATAATAAAATAATTCATGTATATATTTTATAATTAAATAGAAAAAGATTATTATTTGAGCAATCTATATTTAAATTTTATTTATAACCAAGTTTATCAAACTTTAGAGCCTTTTTGGGTCTCACTATGGTAAGTAGACATAATTATTGATTGATTACTATTTGGAATTAGTGTCTAGTAGATCATTTTTGTTCATGGATGAATCCTTGTGACCGTAAGTTCTTTGATGTTAATAGATGATTATGTCAAAAATGCATAATTTCTATCTTATTCTGTGGTGATTCTAGTGGGATTGGGTATGTGGTGTCCCTAGTTGTGATACAGTTTATCCAACTCAAGGGAAGGCTATTGTGGCTGTTAGTAACAATTCACGCATGTATACAGGTAATTGTGAAAATTATAGGTCGTACGGAACAATGTGTGTTGTATATTTGTGGTTATGACTTCTCATTGAGTATTATGCTGGGAAGGGAATTGTGATGTTTAAGAGTTGATCTCGCTTGAGTTCTAAGAGCTTCTCACGTAATGGGGTTCGAGAGAGGTGTGGAGCCTCTCTTGGGGTATTGTTTTATCCTGAGAGGGATGATTATCCCCTCTTTGCCCCTTCTTTATGGATTAGACTAGAGATTCATTATGTTGTTATTGTTTTGTTGGGAGTGGATCTATCTTGATGGGGTTTAGAGCCTCCCATGTATGGGGTTGAATGAGGTGTAGATCTTCCTTTGGGACATAACCCGTTGTGGGGTGAGGTGGGGAGACAACCCCCTCATAGTCACATTGGAATAGGAATCCCCTCTGCTCCCCCTCGTTATGGATCCATTAGCGATTCATGTGTGTTGTTTAGTATTTTTGGGTTGAGGATGGATCAGAGAGTGCCTATAGTTCAGGAGATTATTTATTCATGATGATTCAATTATGGTACCTTAGTTGAAATAAACATCAGTTTTAGTTTCTCATAGATGGACATGTAATTATAACTTGGATATTACTTATGGAATCCATAGAGATTTGACATAGCAGTCCTAGGTTGTGTGGGACATGAGTATTTTGATATGGAAATTTAACATTGGTATCTATATGGTTTGAGACACCATTCCCCTCCTCCCCTTAGGTGGCTTTCTTGAAGTCAGATGGTGTTTGTAATGTAACGTTTTATGTAAATTGTTGAAACTTTAATTTGAATCTTGTGACATTTTTTTTCTTATTTTGTGCCAGTAGTTTTGAATTTTCTTCAAGATTCTAGTTGATTGAAATTGCAAAAAAAAAAAATTCATTGCCTCAAGGACTATTTTATTAAGATTTCTGGATTCAAAAATTTGAATTTATTGTTTTGGGCTTCCGCTATTTGTTTTGGTTTTAAATGGAATTTTATTAGTTGTTATTGTTTAAATTTTTACTCATTGAAATATTATGTATTTTTGAGGTATTATTTGTATTTGTTGTTGTTGGCCTATGTGTGTGTAATGTGAAATGTGTTTGCTGCTATATCCAGGAGGGATCCTTGATAGGTTGTGTAGGGGAGTAGATGGCGTGGGGAATGTTGAATGTGAGGATGGGAGCTATAAATGGGATTGGTATGGGATGGTCATAATCCATTCCCCGCTAGTTTTATGAGGGTGATCTATTTTGCACCCTTCTCTTGGAGGGTAACCCCCTTACACAAATAAAAGGAAGGCACTGAGAAATGTATGGAGTCCTCTAGTAGGGCCCTGAGACCATCTTTTCCTTGCAGTACTATGGTTCTACTTAGCACTGATCCTCCTCATCTCATTGGGTGTGTACATGATATGTTATGTATGGAGTTGAGATTTGTGATGTGTAATTGGAATAGTTGTTATGATGAAATGTTATAAAGGATAATGTTCTTGGATCGTATTGTCAGAAATGATATTTAAATATGTATTTTGGGTAGATGGCAATGCAGAAGATGTAATGGATTTAGAGGTGCAGTATGATATATTTAAATTTTTAAGAGTTATTTAAAGTTAGTTTTTCAATAAAAAATGATAGCTATTGAATAAATGATTATAGAAATTACTTCGTTATTACAGAGTATGCTTATCGACAAATGATAATTTAGTGAGTTCAAGATCTCTGTTGTAACTTGTATCATGTAGGATTTTGAAATAGAGCCCTGATATCTCATTAAAATCATTTCGATATTGTACAAATATATGGCTATGATATTTAACCTTGGTTGGTTGTGTTGAAGTAGGGAGTATTCTTTTCTCTCAATGACTTCCAGGAGGAAGTCCATTTCTTAGGGGGGGAGAATGTAAGGCCACCTGAACCTTATCTTGTAACTTTTAGAATAGATGCTTATATATATACATTGTTGATTTTATTTTGTTAATTAGATCACTAACAGGTTTTCATAGTACTTAATCACAAAAATATGATACCATGAGTTTTGATTCATCTACATCAGTGGTTAAGATATTCTTGTCGAGATGTGTTTCACCAATACTCATTGTTTTCCTCGAGCAAATCTTGAAGGATAGATATAGGAGCTTGGATAGTATGTACAAACTTGTCCAGTTGAAGTATGGACGTCTTGGTTAGGTGAATAGGCGGTAACGTTAAGGTAAACCAGGTATGAGAAGGTAAGAGTAATCTTCATTATGAAATCTAATTAGGTATTGATGTATTTAGGTTACATTTCAAGATTGTTATGTGATTTCGGACTATAGTGTTTAACATTGTTCGAGTATGTTAAAATATCAAGTTTAGAGTTTAATTGGAAATTTTATAGATATAGTATACTTCAGGAATTGGTTTTATAGACCATTAATAACTTAGCCATTATGTTTACTTAGATAGTTGGGTGCAACATAAGTATCATTAATTTGGTTAAATACACTTATAGTTAATCACTTGACTTTGTATTTTCAACCATAAACCCATGTTGATCAAAATACATATGAAATTATTGTGAACATTTAAGTATTAGTGTTAAATTTATTGATAAGAACTTAATTATGTGATATTTTTGTTTTACATAAAATCAATTAAAAATATAAAGATATATAAAAATAAAGAATTAAAATTAATTAGTTGTGGTGTCTTACTTTGCCTTGAAATTGCCTTAAAAAATTCATTTAATTTTATTAATTTGAAAATTATCTAAAGTATTTGCTTTAGTTAGAAATAAATGCGTTGATTTATTAGTGCAAATTGTATATTTAAATAATAAATATATTTTATACATTTGGTGACATTAAGATAAGGATACACATGTAAGTTTGATATTTATTCTATCTAGAATAGATAATATGTATTCATATCTAGAAAGAAAATAAATAAATTCTATATATTTCTTAGTTTTGTTTTATCTTGCTTTAAAAATCACTTTAAGGATTTGCATCGCTTTATCTAAATTTGTTTATGGAAATTTATGTTTTAAACTTAAGGTACTTCTTCGTGCTTAATGGAGATTAACGTTTTAATGCTATTAATATTTTACTTGGTAAACAGTTCGGGAGGATGGATTTGGTGCTTATCTGAATGCTTATATGCATGTCTATTGGGGTGATTACAGTTGCTGGGTGGAAGATCTTCCTTTGATTATGTTTGGATTCCCTTAATGCAAGTAGATGATATATAATTATAAGTTTTAGTAATACTTATGGTTTTTTTTAATGAGCTGCTGTTTTGGAACATAGAATGCTACATAGGATAGGAATTTGACCTAGCGCCCACCAAGTTCCTACGTATTGTCTGAAGGATTCTTTAGTCTCATCAACAGATCCATTTGGTAGGTCGATTTCATTTTTTTTAACAGAATTATTTTCATTTTAATATGCTATTCAATGTGATTTTTTTTTTCTTCTCTAGAAGCTATATTGATAGACGACGTGCAATGTCATCATTCTATTTTATTTTTGCATACATGACTGCCACAGAAATATTTATACTTCCTTCTGTGTAGAAGATTGGTTCAAGACGCTTTTATTGTTACTTAAATAGGTATAGGTGATATGCATCCACCCTGTTTTATCAAAGATAGTTCAGTTTGTATGTTTTAGCCATGATCATAGCTAGCTCTTGCTAACTTGGTTACTTTATCCACAAGGTTTTTGGGACTTCATTTTTGTGCATAGTCACACCATAGTAATTGCATAAATATATAAGTCTTTAATTTTTCTTACATTTATTTTATCGCCTCTAGTTTGGCATCTTGATTAAAACCTTACGCAAGTTGTTTTACACAGGCAGTCTCTAATAACATCTGATAGCAATCCTCTAGCATTTTTTTGTCTTGTTGTTTATCTAAAACTTTGTCACACGCTAGAAGAACATGGAAGCATAGGACGTTGAACTTATCTTTATGCCTGTCACTTGCAATTGCTTGAAAATTTCAACGAATCCATTTTGTACATATCCTGTGATCATTGCATTTGGCGAGATGACAACTCCTTGAGGCATTTTGACAAACAGTTCACGTTTCTTGCTTTCGTGATCTTTTCTAGCGTATGGATATGCTTTTATGTGTAAGCATTCTAGTGCTGGGAATTGTCTCAAGCCATTCAAAGAAAAAGAGAATCCACACCGGAATATTTCCTTAACTCGTCGGTTGTTCCTATTGGCGTCTTCATTTAACTTCCTATGGGTGTAAGTGCTAGTTTACCCATTCCTGTTCTAGAGCGTCCATTTATAGCATAAACATGGAGGACGACTCTAGCAAAAGATGTGGAATATGGCTTTATTCTGCCAATCGAAGTTATTGAAATTATCTAAAACTTTTTTACCAAATACATTTTGTATCTATCCTGAATCCTTTGCTTTTCACGAGATTCTTAGATCTTTGAGGAATGTCGTCAATCAATTTTTAGTTTGTGTATGCCCTGCAACCATTACTTTTCTATCAAACTGATCGTGATAACGTTTGCTTTTCCGGTAGCGCCTAGATTTCCAGATCTTGGTTGTTAAAATTAGAATGATTGAGTAGTCGACTAGATGTCTGCACTTTCCTTCATACAGCCAACAAGTAAAGAGATAATTAAATAGCCTAAAATAATACTCTAGCTAGCGCCCTTTCACTGCACTAACATTGTTAGTCTATACAGATATGAACTGAAAGTTGTAGCACAAATTGGTCTCTCTTTGAGATGTCTGATTTAGTAATCTTGCTATCTTTCACATACGTAATGACTTTTATAAATATATATATATAGAAAGAACATGGGACTAGATTATACCTCACCTCTCCTTCCTTCCTTTATGTTTTTTTTTAAATTTTTGAGGTGATTTTAAGATTGACTTTGTTAGACCTATGACTCTTGACAATAAAGTATAACCATGCAGATTGTTTAGGAACGACTTAGAATTTTGCCTCTTTAACAAAAGTGTAGACAAGAGTATGGGATAGAAGTATCTATGTTTTACCGTAATGGTAGATATGTTTTTGGTCGAGCAAATTGATTAAGGTATAGTACAAAATCCAATAGGGTAGAACAGTGAATTGATAAGTAATAGTAATATAGCAAAGTATAGTAGTGTTGATAGCAAAGATGTTGAATAGGACTCCTAAGGTATGATCCGTATGGTTAGTCAGATCCGAATGAAGAACATGGTATTACCAAGCTATGTTCTTTTAGCATTACTAATGTTTAGAAATACACATCAGGTTGCTTTTACGCTTAACCCCCCCTTCATGTAAATCAGTTATAGTCTTAGAGTATGCATTAGAAATATATGTTAACAATTATTATTCCACCACAACCCATTGGGGTACTGGTCTTGAATACCTTATGAAATGTATTAGAACTACACTACTCGACTCTTGGTGATTGATGCAAACTAATTTGGAGGATTGATAATATGTTAGAAGGATGTTGGTTTGGAGTTAGTTCACTTCCAGATAAGTTCATAAATTATTGTGCGACTAGGTCCTTGTGATGTTTCCAGGTTGAAACTTACTATTATCATTATTATCCACTAAAATCAGATATATTAAGTCAACCCTAATAAGTTGAAAGTTTATCTGGCGAACTACGAAGCCTCTACGCTACACGTAGGTAGGCAAGGCCATCACAGATGTGCCCTCAAGGCATTAGGTTTGGCCCTTAGGGCTTGTATTCATTTCTTTTGTGTATTGATACCTATGATGATGTTTTAATGATCATGTGAGACTAATGCTTATATCTAGTTGTGCAGATTCATGTCGGATGCCTATGCAAGCCACTATAGTTATGACAGTGCTATATGAACATCGAAAGGTGAATGGAAAGCTTACTATGATAAATGGTTAATCACTTCATATGGAATGACTTTGTATTGTGCTATTTATATTTTGAGATGTATAGCATAGCTGAAAGGTATATATATATATATATCATTGTGACTAACCTATGGGTGAAGTTAGTGTACTCATCATTGGATATGTGTGTTGTATTACTTCCCATTCACGAAGGATCAAATGTAACACTATCTTTCTACCTTGCAAATTTATTACCGTATGGTACATAATGAAGTCTCGTTTAGTTGTACAAGAAATGGTTACCTTTGGTTTCTGTGTATAATGATTGTTACAGAAGGTATGTTAAGAAGCATAAATTAGCTCATTGCATGTATGTGAATGTATACTAGTTTAAATTTTTAATTGGATGTATTTAACATTTTTTAATTTGATTTAACCTATCTATTAATTAATTATGTTGATAATCTAATATTCAAGGTTTGTGCTCAAGTAAAAACAACTTGGGCATGACAGAATGATTGTTTTATAATAAAACAATTCATGTATATATTTTATAATTAAATAGAAAAAGATTATTAATTGAGCATTCTATATTTAAATTTAATTTATAACTTAAATAAAAATATAATAATAATAAAATTATTGGTTTTTTTGGTTGGTAAGATAGATTAAATTGAAATATCAAAAAAGAGGATTACATAGATTATGCCCCTCGGGCTGCCTCCTGTCAATATTCTTCTACCTTGATTGACTCAAAATGACCACGCAGGGTCTAAATCAAAATTGCCACACATGGAAGAAACCTGATAGGAACAACTACACTCCCAAACCTAGACCACCTTTGTATCCTATCCCCCGACTCAAACAACTATATTGCATAGAAATATAAACATAAAGCATAGACACAATACTAGATATCCTTCATGTTTCTACTAGTTCAAAGAGATGGTCCCTAAATTCAACAATCCATTCGAAACCCTCAACCACTGTCAATTGCACCATTTTCTTCAGAAAATCACAACCATTGCAGGCTCTAATTTTGTAGAAGATCAAGTCTTCACTATTTATATCCAAAATGAATGGAAAATACCTCACCACCTCGCCAGCCTAGTTAATTTTGCATAGGTCCCACGGCCTCGGTAACCCTACACCACTCTATGTTGCTTCCAATACTCTATCCAACCCTTCTAACAGATCTGGCTTAATCAATCTCTACACCAGAATGTGTATCTCTTCCTTAGGCACCATCAAGTCAAGTAGAGATGCCATGAACTGTGAGGCAAAATCAGAATCTACTCTATAATGCTCCCCATTTTCCACAAAGGCCTTCCCCAAAATAAGCTTGGTGGCCCCAATCATGAAGGCATCATTCTACAATAACACCCTATGCAGACGTTAGTCTGTAATTCTACCTAAAAATGCCATCTGCCTAACCCTATTGGTTAAGTAGATGGGAGATTGCATTCCTCCACAAGCCAAACTATCTTTCAGAAAATGGAAAACAAGATATGGAGTGTTTGCCATTAACTTGAAAACATAACTTCTACTGAAGAAAAAGACCACTTTCATTGAGAACTTATGCCAGGTTATCTCAGCCTTCATAATTAGAAAGAAACGTGTGCTGATATCATCACCTCCTCACAACCAGCTAATCCCTCTCTAATTAGCATAAGCTAAGAGCTTAGGGGAATGGCAATCTATCGAAAAAATGATTAAGGATGTCCTCTCAACCATCCTTCACCCTTATTGCATTAGCGTTTCGAGCGTGTGAGGCATCGCTTCGATCTGCCTCAGGGAATTGCTAAACCTTGCAGAATAATGCAGAATAATGAGTGCAAAAAACACTCCTTGTACTCAGATTTTGATGACTTCTGGAAACTTCTCCCCACTGCTGAGCAAGCTTCCAACTCAGCCTTACCCTGCCAAGTCAGCCACTTCACACTGGTTGTGAAGTGGCGCCCACCCTTCCGCCCATGATAATAAAATTATTGTTAATTAAAATAAAATTTGGAATATAATTAAACATTTTAATTTATTATTTAAGTATTTTTTAGATACCTAAAAATTAAAGTGATCTTAAATTTGCTATTTTAAGGACTCATTTTCTTATAGTTAATAATTACTAATTTACTTTACCTAATTACCATTCTAAAATTTTAATAAATTTTAAACTCTATGTTAGTAATTAAATAAAAGTTGTTGATGAGATCCCTAATAATGACTAGCATGGACCTCTCTATGTGGAAGGGTATGTAACTGTTAAGTTGATGCAAGCAATTCTCATTGAATCTAACTTCTTATTTAATATGTGCATTGAAGAAGTAATATTTAACTGCCATATCTAATAGTATTATTATGTTACTTTAGATGTTTGCATGGAATTCTCATTGAATCTAACTTCTTATTCAATATTTGCATTGAAGAATTAGTCTTCTTCCATCTCTAACACAATTATTATGTTACTTTAGATGTTGCACTTAAATGTTTTAATGTTACTTTATTGACAAAGTAGGTTTCATTTTTCTCCCCTTTCAAATTAGGTTGCAGGAACTACTCACTTTATGTCATAGTACTCCCACCTCTAACCAATTTGGAGTTCATCTAGGATACCCTTGGCTCACACAAACCCAAGATATCCTCTCAAATATCTAACAATGTGTCAAATTTGTGTATGATAATGAGATGGTAGTCATTATTCATCATGACTACAAACCCCTCCCTAAGCTTAGTAACTTTACCATTATTCATCATTAGTACAAATTTGCAATTTAAGGGGAAGAAACTTTAAATTTTAGCTAAAGATATCACTTCAAACCTTTTTCAAATGAAATAAATATTTTATGATTAATAAATCAACTATTCAAAATTTAAAAATCATTTTACTTTGACAAGGGAGAGAAACAAAACTTGACAAAAACCAAGAGCAAAACTAAACCAAAAGAAGGGGTCCACATTTTGTCAAAAAAAAAATGGGGAATGTGTGTAGGGCATAACAAGACCTTATAAAGTTGACCTCCAAATTTAAAAGTATGTTGAGAAGAGTTCCATTCCCCTAGTGGTTCCTTGGTCACTATTAGGTGGAAGACAAGAAAAACCACAAGACGTGGTGCTTGGGAAAAGTGTGGGTAAAACTAGAGTGGTGGAGTTTCTCAGGTGATGGGGTGAAGGTGTAAAGGCATAGGAGTAGTGTCACATTTGGTGAGATGATTAGGTTCAGTGGATGTGGTGCATAAGGCTACTAAGGTGGAAAAAAATAGAAGTGACACTAAGTACTAGCCAAGTTATTAGTTGCATTGAGTGGTGGCCACCAGAAGTTTTAATTGACCTAAATATATGCATCCAAAAGGTTTTAATGGTGGGGTCTATATGGTTATAGATACTCCACTACCACCCTACTAAGGCAAGGGAAAGTGGGTATAGTTGGCCTCCTACAATGTTTTAACAACCAAGCCCATAAAGCTGTGACACAGAGATTGGACATCTAACCTGAATAGCTATCTTAATCACTATGAAGGTGCATTTAACTTGTCAACCCAGGGACGTGAACTTGAAATGGGTCAGCACAGTATGTGCACTAGGAATCCTAAAGTAGCCACATTCATTCTATAGCTAAGAAAGTCATGTTGAAAGTAAATTGCTTGGAAAGAAATAACATAAATGTTGAACATCAACCAACAACTATACTAAACTGAAGTGTATGACAGAAAATGAAAATCAGGGCAAACAAACAGGAAACTACTATGTCTACTTTGGCTATAGGAATAGACACAGAATGAAATTCTAGTGGCTGTAGGAACAGACAATGCCAGATTCTAACTAACTACTTTAACAGAAAATAACAACTAAACTAAAGGATGGAATGCTCACCAAGTGGGCCTCCTTGGATGAGTATCCATTAAGACAAATATAAACTTAGAGATGCGAACTTATAAATTCATTTTATTCATTGGGAAAACATGAGTACAATGAGCAACATAACTATATTACTAAAAACTGGATAATGCGAGTACAATCTTAGATTAATCAACCCCTCAGAAGGAGCATCTAAGTCTTATTTAAAGAGGGAAAACTACAAAACCAACTACCTAGCAAGGCAGTCAACTCCAACAGAATAGGATGACGCCACTTTAGGAAAAGCATAAAAATAGGGAGGAGGTTATGCGTGCATGGAATTTGGTCAAGCATGCTTGCCTTGATGCAAATCTAGCACAACAGTAGCTCCTAATTTTGCTCAATAAGTAATTAAGACCAGTTACAAGGCGGTTATATTCCCTCCATTTGACATTTGAATGACCACCTTGTTTGACTTGATGGCGAGCAACCAATTGACATAATCTTCCTCGACTTCATAGGCTGGTAATTATATTTGCATAACAATATTAGTACGCACAATAATTGCATATCTGTAACTATCTTAGAGTAAAATTCATTAACCACATGTAAAATTAACATAGATAATTCATATAGCATGTCAAAGTCGTTAAAGATTATAGGAAATAGCCTATGCCCAATATCTTATGGCTTTAAGGAATTGTCATGAAAAGATTAAGATCTACGTATCAAAGTCCATGATAACTATAGCAAATGGATAATAAATTCTGACAAAATTGAGTCATAAACTAGACTCATCAGGTATGAGATTCGTATCTGCTCAACCCCTATGTAAGAAAATAGGACTAAGCACTTAAAAAAAAATCGATTAATTTTTTTGTAAATCAAAAAATAAATAGAGTGCAACAATAACATAGTACCTACGTAATGCTTATGTAAGTAGGTCATATGGCCTCAACCTATGTGCCTAGGGCCAAATTATTTTTCCTCTACTACAACTACTCTAATTTTGATGATTTGATAGTTGATTTATAGATTTTGGGCTGCTCTAGATGTAATGGTGAAGTCCTTTTTATGCTAGTGTACTAGAAACTAAGTTATCTATAAAAAAACAAAGTTAGACCCTATAAGGAAATAATAGAAATTTAACTTCATGGTATCCAATGTGATGGAAACAAAAGCCTAACCTACCTATTTTGCACCTTCCAAATGCAATTAGATTGTCTATTTCTTTATCAACTTGGTCTCCTATAATAGGTGATCTACAATCATCCAATTTACAAGACTATAAACCCTAGGTAAAAAAACTAAAATAGTTTCTCATATTGAATTAATTGATATCTAAACTACTTTACTTTGATACCATGTTAAATTTTGATGGGGAAAGCCTTTTTTTGATTTCATGATAGATTTAATGAAGTATTAACTTGCAACAATAAATCTACTTTCAGAACAAAAAAACAATGACAACATAAATTTAATACAAACAAGAAGGAGAATAACAACATATATATATATATATATATATATATACATATATGTATATATGTATACATATATATATATACATATATGTATATATGTATACATATATATGTACATATATGTATATATGTATACATATATATGTACATATATGTATATATGTATACATATATATGTACATATATGTATATATATATATATGTACATATATGTATATATGTATATATATATATGTACATATATATATATATGTATATATATATGTACATACATATATATACATATATATACATATATATATATACATATATACATATATATACATATATACATATACATATATATACATATATATATATATATATGTTGTTATTCTCCTTCTTGTTTGTATTAAATTTATGTTGTCATATATATATGGTGTAGGAGCACCCCTTCAACAAGCTAAAAAATACATCTGAGGGAGAAGACTAAGGGGTAATATGTTTTATGCATTTTATGTGTCATGTAGTATTTGTGTTAACATTTCATGTTTGTAAGAACCGACCCCACCATCCACCATATGAATTGAGGTCACAAATTGGGCATCCCAATAAGCCAATTTAGACATCATTAGACATTTGGGGTATGTGGAGGATTAAATCAATGTGTCGCATGATTTGGTGTTTTGTTGTCTTAAGCCAAACAAGTGTTGTGTGATTAGTTAGGGTTTTGATTATAATCTTGTTTTAAGCAAAACGAGAAGAAGAGATTTGAGGAGAGAACAAACAGACAGAGGTGGTGGTGAAAAGAGTTCGCCTTCCACCTTCTGAAATTATCAAATGTATGAAGCTGGAATGTAGCAATACAAATTCTATCAATTGTGTTTTCTAAATCCTAAATTCTATGTAAATTCTGTGTGCATCGAATTGTCCTATGCATAGTATCTGTATAGAATTATTTTGTATTGAATTTAGTTTTTCTGTTGTCAAAATGTACGATTAGAACCATTCCACTGGTAAATTTCTATGAAATCAGTGGAATGGGCTTTGTACAATAGTTTCTATTTTTGTTTCTTTTTATTCTTGGTCATGGCAGAATAGAAACTGCGGAAGCTATTCTAGAGGAAGTTATCGGTAGGAAATTTGAATATACATTTTATGTATATCTATCCATTGTATGTCGGGGACAATCTATGAGTATATCACATTTGCATGCGAGCATCATCCTATGTATATGCTGTGAAGAAGGGTAGGTATAAAAGTCTTTTTTTGGGTTAAATTTGTGTTGTTCACTGAATATACAATTCCTGTATATATCACAAATGTATGAAGGTACATTTCCTATGTATACATTGATTGTATATCATAGGTAGTGTATGTGAATATCGCTATTGTATGTGAGTGTCAGTTTGTGTGTATACTGCTATTGCATGTCGGGATTGTATGTTGCAAAAGCATGTCTTGAATGTACATTCAGATGATACAAAGGGTTGGATGCAAGGAGTGACTAGTTGAACTGGGAGAGAGGACCGGCGATAAGAATTTGTCGAATGTATGTTTCAATTGTATATTTCAATTGTATGTGGAAACATACATTTGCTTTTTGATACAATTGATGACCAGCTGTACCAGTCAAAGCGGGAGAAGATACTATGGATTACCGGCAATAGAAGGTCAAGAAATGTATATACATGTCAATAGAAAGTACATTGGTGTGAGAAGAAGCTTTAGAGTGACATTTGATAAAGAGGCTGATGGTATAATGTAGAGGCCGATGAATAGGAAGGTTTCGGTGTGAAGGAAAGCATCAAGGAGATAGAAGATAGTGAGGCTGACAAGGTAAGTCGGGCTGACAAGGAAAGAGTACAAGAGTTTCGGTGAGACATTTGAGATCTCTTTCTGATATTGACAGAAATACCACGGTGTGCATTTCTATGGTGTGCGCTCTACATCATAGTGGTATCAGAGCTCAACAAAAGATTTGGGTGGTAGGTAGAATTGAGGAGCTACAGGTGTATTGGCATTTGGGTGCTATCTGTGAATGTTTATATCTGACAGAGAAAGTGAAGGAGGGGCTAGCGAGATGCCTCCAAAGGGGATGACCACTGAAGTGGCCAAGAAATTCAAGGAGATAGAGGATATGATAAAAACTGGAGTCAAGGAAGCACTCCAGGCTAAGTTGAAAACCTTAGGAAAAGGAAAGAAACCAGATGAGGAGTCTGATGGAGAAGAAGGAGATGGGGAAGAGGAAACAACCTCAGGACAGACAGATATATCTGCATATCAGAAACAATTTCTGGAGGCCATAAAATCACTTGGTAAGGAGTTGTCTGAATCAAGAATGGAGATTCTGATGTTCAGCGGAAAGATGGATGCAGAAGAAGTCATCGAATGGATCGAGGCTTTGAACAACTACTTCGAGTACAAGTAGGCATCAGAGAATAGAAGAGTCAAGTTTGCAAAAATAAAATTGAAAGGCGCTGCACTCACGTGGTGGAACTACACCCAGGGAGAAAGGGCGAAGAGTGGTAAGAGCATGATCTCATCCTAGAGTCAGATGGTAGAGAGGATCAAGGCTCAGTTCTTACCAGTAGATTATGAAGTGCAGATATACAGAAAAATGCAGAATCTCAGGCAGAAGGATATGGATGTATCCACCTATACCGAGGAATTTCATAAATTATCTCTAAGGTGTGGGCATGCTGAGGATGAGAAAGGAAGAGTTGCCAGGTATATTAATGGCCTGATGTATAGTATACAAGATGAGATTACCATCTTGACACTAGAAACCATCGACAAGTGTTTCTAGGTGGCATTGAGAGTAGAAGAGAAATTGAAAAGAAGAGGAGAACTACAGAACAAAGGAAGAGGAAGACAACAAAGAGGGGGAAGAAGTCCTTTCAAAGGCAGAGGAAATGAATTTGGACACCAAGGCGAATCCAATCAAGAGAACAACAAAGGAGACAATAGTCAAACTCCAAGGGGAAGTTACAATCAGAAAGGAAATTGTAGGGGCAGAGGACCTCTCAGATGTTACAATTGCAATCAAGAAGGCCACATAGCTAGTAGATGTCCAGAAAAAGCAACAAGTTCAATGGGAGAAAGAAGGACAAATCTGATCCAAGAGTCTGACTACCAAAGTGTGACAAGCTCAAACACTTATCAAAGTATGCATGCTCCTGACAGTTATGGATATCCTAAGAAGGGAGAATCATTGATGCTTAGGAGAACACTCTTGAAGACATCTAAGGAGATGATACAAAGGGGGGCATTTTTTAGGACCAATTGTAAAAGGAAAGGTAAAATATGCAAGGTAGTAATAGATTTTGGTTCAACAGATAATATGTTATCTCAAGAAATGGTGGATAAGTTGAAACTGGAAAGGATTCCACATCAAAACCCTTACAAGGCATCTTGGGTAAGTGACAGTCAATCACTTTCGATACATGAACAGGCATATGTTGATTTTCATATTGGAGAATATCAGGATAGAGTTTTATGTGACATATTGCCCATGGAATGTTGTCACCTACCATTGGGTAGGCCATGGCAATTTGATAGGAGAGCATTGTATGATCGGTATGCTAACACCTACACTATCAAGAAGGATGGGAGAACTTTTCTGATGACACCATTACAGGAGGATACTGAAGAAAAGAACACAGCTAAGATTATTTTGGTAGGTAAGAAGGAGTTTGTGAGGATGCCTACAGTAGAGTCAAAGGAAGTTGAGGATATCTCAAGGAGAGGAGATCACAGTTTGAAGATGATTTCAGTTCTGTTTGACAGGGATTAGGTGGATCAGGAGAAGGTTACGAAGCAAGTTTGTACACATCCACAAGCTGATTGGAAAGACAAGGATGCCATCATAGTAGGGACTATTGTTTGTCCTCTAAGAGTTGAAAGACAAACACATTCTACCATAGCAGTACATGGGGTTTCAAATGCAGATGTTCAGACAGAGATGATGGTAAGAAAGAATAGCCAGCAAAGTGTGAGAAGAGCCTACAGTTCTAGGCATGAGTATTTGGTTCCATGGCACTAGGTTGTAGTCCAGAGATCATGGGGCAGACATGAGACAACAAGAGATAAAGGTGGATTCAGTCAAAGACTTAACTCATGGGACATGAGTTCTTTTCAAGGTGGGTAGTATGGTGCAAGAGCACCCCTTCAACAAGCTAAAAAATACATCTGAGGGAGAAGACTAAGGGGTAATATGTTTTATGCATTTTATGTGTCATGTAGTATTTGTGTTAACATTTCATGTTTGTAAGAACTGACCCCACCATCCACCATATGAATCGAGGTCACAAATTGGGCATCCCAATAAGCCAATTTGGACATCATTAGACATTTGGGGTATGTGGAGGATTAAATCAATGTGTCACATGATTTGGTGTTTTGCTATCTTAAGCCAAACAGGTGTTGTGTGATTAGTTAGGGTTTTGATTATAATCTTGTTTTAAGCAAAATGAGAAGAAGAGAGTTGAGGAGAGAACAAACAGACGGAGGTGGTGGTAAAAAGAGTTCGCCTTCCACCTTCTGAAATTATCAAATGTATGAAGCTGGAATGTAGCAATAGAAATTCTGTCAATTGTGTTTTCTAAATCCTGAATTCTATGTAAATTCCATGTGCATCGAATTGTCCTATGCATAGTATTTGTATAGAATTATTTTGTATTGAATTTAGTTTTTCTATTGTTGAAATGCATGATTAGAACCATTCCACTGGTAGATTTCTATGAAATCAGTGGAATGGGCTTTGTACAATAGTTTATGTTTTTGTTTCTTTTTATTCTTGGTCATGGCAGAATAGAAACTACGGAAGATGTTGTAGAGGAAGTTATCGGCAGTAAATTTGAATATACATTTTATGTATATCTATCCATTGTATGCCAGGGACAGTCTATGAGTATATCGCATTTGCATGAGAGCATCATCCTGTGTATATGTTGTGAAGAAGGGTAGGTATAAAAGTCTTTTTTTGGGTTAAATTTGTGTTGTTCACTGAATATACAATTCTTGTATATATCACAAATGTATGAAGGTACATTTCCTGTGTATACGTCAATTGTATATCACATGCAGTGTATGTGAATATCGCTATTGTATGTGAGTGTTAGTTTGTGTGTATACTGCTATTGCATGTCAGGATTGTATGTTGCAAAATCATGTCTTGAATGTACATTCAGATGATACAAAGGGTTGGATGCAAGGAGTTACCGGTTCAACTGGGAGAGAGGACCGGCGATAAGAAGTTGTCAAATGTATGTTTCGATTGTATATTTTAGTTGTATGTGGAAACATACATTGGCTTTTTGATACAATTGATGACCACCAAGGCCTTGATGAAGAGTAAGTTTGAATTCTTCAAGGATAAGTTGGGTGTTGTGCAGAACACCTTCCTCGCTAAGAGGGAGTGTTGATTTTCTAGCTCAAAAGGTGGAGTGGAGTTGCTTTAAAGCAACTCAAGTTGGATTTTCAGCAACAATATTTTTTTTTAATCTAAGAATAGAATGTTTCTAAGTTTGTGAGATTGAGATAAAATCAAGAGTGATTTTATGTGTGATTTAAAGTTGAATAAAGCAAGGAAAGTTTCTTTACTTGCACATTAAGTAAAGAAGTTGGGCTTTATATATAAGATTGTTGTAGCAAACTCATATGGTATTGTTGAAGAGAAAGTTTGTTGTTAGGCTGAATAGAAGATCCAACAGTTGGAGGTTTTTCCCCACACTGGGATTTCCTGGGTATATCTGTGTTATTGTCTATTTGTGATTGGCTTCTTGTTATTTTTGCTTCCTCTGTTATTTTCTGTTAATTAACCTAGAGCATTGATTGTTATAAATTAGATAGAGGTTCTATTTTGTGAATTTATTATGCAATTAATCTATAGCTGGGTTTTAAGAAATTAACATCACCGCCATTGAGTTTTATAATAAAATAATAAAACCCGAAGCTAATATTTAATTGCATTTAGTTTCAAAATGAATTATTTCAGAAAACTATAAACTTGTAAGAAAGAAAATAAAAACTACAAAAAACCTATATGAAATATTTAGAGAAAACAAAGAGGTTAGTAAACAATTTGAAACAATATAGGAAACATGTTTTAGAAAATATAGGCAAATTAGACAAACTTATTTATCTAGTAAATTATCTTTACTAGGGAGGGAAATAGATTTCCTCCTTCAAACTCCATAGATTTCCTCCTTCAAATTCCTCCCTCCAAACCTAAAAAAGAATGTGTTTGAAATAAAGACTTAGGCCTTTTTATAACTTTACGTTAGGGTTTTTTAGTGTTGCCATAATGTTTTAGGCATCTAAACTAAATTTAGCTTAATTAATCCCCCTTAGGGATTAT
The DNA here is from genome assembly GCA_027924645.1 of Cunninghamia lanceolata. NCBI lineage: Eukaryota > Viridiplantae > Streptophyta > Pinopsida > Cupressales > Cupressaceae > Cunninghamia > Cunninghamia lanceolata. Next base: position 2,713,192 of record BSBN01000197.1, read on the forward strand.
TAATCCCTTTGTAACGTTCTATAATTCAGAAATTATTTATTTCTTCATTAATTGGATTTGACCGTAGAGGGGTAAATCTTAAGGTTTTAATTGTAAAAATTTTAAAGGGAGTTTTATTTAAATTTAAGCTATAGTTTAAGAGTGATTAAATGCCTTTCAGTAAATCAAATTTATTGTTTAAGTATTTAATTATTTCATTTGATTTTTTAAAGTCATTTTTGGGTAATCTGCATACCATTTATTTAATTAGTTCAAGTAAGATTTTACTTCTTGGGATTTAAGTATTTAAAATTTAAATTTAAATATCATTTTGGTGTAATCATAGAATGATTAATCATCAGATTGAAATTTATGTATCCTCATTATAGTTTAATTTTATTTGCTTTATAATTTATTAGTGTTTAGGATTTTAGTCTACTCCCATTATTTAGAAGTCCTAGGGGTGGTCCCTTGAAAGAGACCTTCCCTCAAGATGTCACACTTCATGATGCCCAACCCTAATTAGGTTAATATTCATATTTGAGGGGTGTGAAAGGAGTTTCGCACCACCCATATGGTGAATTCCACCTCCTTGCCTTAGGGCGACATGTCGAACATTTGTTGCACATGCAACTATGTTAATGTGCATATGTTAAACAACACGTGTTTAGTGTCATATTTTAGAAAAAAAATATTAGTTTTGTTTTCATGTCCACATGTAAAATGTGAGCATAACATTTTTATTCAATATAACAAATCAATTTATATAGTGAAATAGGTTTTGGATTTGTTAACACCTTCCTTGCTCTATTCCTTATGGCAAGTATGTACACTCTTTATAAACAAACTTCAAATATCTTTTAACTTTTCTAAACTTGGACAATCAGGTTAAAAGAAATTCAATATATAAATATTTTAGGTAGTCGAGGATTCGGGACTAAATAGAATGTTGGTAAAAACAATATACTAGAGGTTAAAAAGGATGCATCCTGAAGCTAGGCACCTCACGACCTGGACATGTGTCTTGCATAAGGCGTTCCTTGCGGCTAAACTGGACCACCTCCTCCACACTTCCTCTGTCGATTATGTCATTCTATCTAGTCACCACATGACCTCCAGCTTCCACCATATCGCGCATTTGAGTCCTCGGGCTCTGTAGAGGGACTTGCAGGGGGATTGTTGTATTTTTTATGAACCGCTTGCCAAGCTCAATGAGGTGATTGTGTTTTGTAATGTTTGCAGGAACAATGTGCACAAGGACTATTTTGTCAAGTGGAGTAAAAGTAAGCGCTTGGGGGCTATGCTTTGTTTTTTAACTGCAGGGCTCCCTAAAAGGAAACCAATCCACAAGGGTTTTGTGAATTTGGCAGCTTATTCTGATTGAGACAAGCCTCAAGAGGCTACTTTAGAGGACTGCACGGATGATGTTTATGAAATTCTCAATTCTATGTTTCAGTGCACTACATGGGACCACTTTGTTACTATTCCAAATTTTGTAAATTGTTTATGTTTTTTCTCCTACCAATATGTTATAATGAACAACTCTCAAGGTTTTTTAGTTTTTTTTGCCTTATTGACTAAGTATACAACATCAAACTCTGAAAACAATTATTATTGTAAAGGTAAAAACTAACTTACAAAAACTATATTCTGATTCTCTAGCCAAGGAAGATGCAGACAGATAGCTGAAGCAACAAACCAACAAACACAATTGCTATCAAACATAGAAATCTCAAAAAATGCAGCTAAATGAAGAATTCTTTCCCAAGGAAAAATGTGCATGCTAAAGCTCACACAACCACTGACAGCCACTGATCAGATAAGGTGACTTCTACACGGACAATCCAATGCAATTCGTAACAACAAAGCTACACACCAACATAATTGTTCACTGGTTTGACACAAACAACAAAGATGGATTTGATGGCCATCCCTGTACCCATGTTGGCAGACAAACCGTTGATGATAAATTGCAACTGCACAAAGCTTAACTTGCTCTATGAGTGAAACACCTATTGGCCTAATAATAAATCATTGTAAACTTTGGCCCATGTGGGAAGCAAATACAATCTAATTGATCGAATGAGTTTAGGTGGCTATTGTCTATGAATTCATGGCTTTAAGATCTCAAACACAAACTTAATATAAGCTTTGACCTAAGATGCTTTTAGATCTATCCAACAGTCTTTGAACCTTCGAATTTATTATTCAATCTTTTAAACTCATGCAAATATCATGATATTATTCATAGTGACTATAGTTTTTCATAGTCAACATAGTCAACCAAGATCTGAATATTTGTATTTGCATTGCCTTTTCAACATATCAATATATTTTGACTAAAAATTGGATATCATTATTAAAATATTAGCATCAAAGCCACCAAGCATTAAAGTATTGAAATTAGGGAATGAAGGCCCTCTACAATCTTTAAACTTTTCATCATATTCCCTTTTAATCTTTCAAATATGAAAATCATCATAAAAATTAGTGAAGTCAACATTGAAAAGAAAAAGAGGATTATCCAAATATCATCGAATGTCCAAAAATTAAGAAATAACAAAGATAACACATTAACATATATCCTTGATTAGTTTATCTTATTTGTTGTCATCATCTCCAACACCATTCAAAATTGTTGTTAACATGTCATGCATCATTATCAATATATGTTTGATATAAATGTTTTCAAAAGCATTTATCTAATCATAAATTAGTGTGCAACCAATACTAGACATTTACTTCTATATCTAACAAGCTTCTTCAAGTATTTCATGATTATTTCAAAAATGGAGAAACCCCAAAATTTTAAAGAAAATCCTTTCATATCATTCCAACTAACTAGCTCTATATTTAAATATTAAGGTGGTCAAAATATATGAGATAACCCATGCCACATTTGACTATCAGAAAGCCATTATAAAGAAACCCAACAAAACCCTCATTGCATTTTTTACCATTCAAACTTCAATTAGGGTTTCAATCTTTACAACCTCATAAAAAACCCATTATATCTCAAAGATAAAGGGAAGAAGTTTCATAAGATTATGAGAACCTTAACAAATAATAACATATACACAAGGATTTTAATCACTTGAGAAACCCAAACTCCAATATACAAGATCAAAATCCTTACATTCTTTAATGTTTGTTTAACAACTCATTTCTTTAAACAAAAACTACAAGAACAAAGAGAAACTTCATGTGGTAATGACAACTTAAGCATTTGCCATGTTCACTATATCCCAAATATTTTTACTCTCTAATACAAGAATTCTATATTGCAAGCATATAAGGATTTAGAAATGATATATGAACCTTTAGAGCTAACAATATTTACTAGTATGTAATGTCCCCTTCTGGTAAGTCAAAATTTTCCTTAACCTTGCACAAAATTTCAGCTTACAAAAGAGAACATTAATATTCAATTCTTCTTTTCATATTTAGAGTTAATAACTAAGTATCAAACTCATATATTTTCCACAATTGTATTTAAGGCTTATAATCTTTAATTATAATCACATACATTTCATCTCTATACTTATAGTTATGATTCATATGAAGTTCATACATTTCATATTTATATTCTTTCTCTCATCGTTCCCATGCATAATCTAAAGAGAGTTCTTGGTTAGCCCTGTCATTAATCAACCTTGTCTTTCACATGAGCATGGTTTGTTAAGGCGTTAACCATCCCACACGGAGGCCCAAAGGTTTCTCCCAACACCCGGGGTCCTTCACCATTTGGCTCAATGGAACTTCACACAACACCCGGCATTCTTCATCCCATTGAGAGTCACCAACCGTCGGGCACATTTATTATGAGCTCATAATACCATAGGCCCAAGAACTTCACTCACACCCAGAGTTCTTCGTCTCTTGGCTCAAGGGACTTCACACACACTCGGTGTTCTTCATCCATTTGAGGGTCACCTAGGTCCAATTTTACATCCTTAACTTAACCCCATACTCATGGGTTGATTAAAGTGATTAATGATGAGGCTTGAACATCCTTTTATTACATCATGAGTTCGTGAGCCACAATTTTATCAATTTGAGATCTTTACATCTCTATTCTTGTTCTTTCATGGAACCTCAATTTATTCTTATTGATAGCCTCATACTAGGCTTCATTGATAATTCATTTTATACTTATTTTTGACATATAAATGGTTTCATTGCCTTAGATTCACATTATTATCATATAGTTTATATCATTCATATTTACCTTCAAGCATGACAATTAATCAATACCTTATTTCACTACTAATCATAATTCATTTATTTCTGCCATAATTATATTATTCTAGCATTATATTTCTCGTTCATAATCATGAAATGCTATTTACCTATTGACATATCTTTATTTATTTAATTTCATTCCTTTCTAAGTTCGTTATTTACCTTATACAATATATACTAAAATATTACTAACATATATTATACTATATATTTAATTACTTAATGAACATCATACCTGTGATAGTTGCAGACTTGCCTTGGCTGCCCCCGTGTCTTCCTTGTGATATCTTCTTGCTGTATCTTTGATGAATTCTAATGTTTTTGCTTTTTTATTGCCTTTATTGACTTCATAGCTATTTATTTATTTCTTTTTATTACTTCTTTCTTCCTATGATGATTTCCTTCTATCTCACAACCTTTATTTATTTCCCTTTCAAGGGATATGTTCAAAGAGGTATGTCTCTTATTATTTTTATTATTTTATATTAATTCCCTTTTGTGGTAAAACTAGTTCTAACCATACCTAACTCTGTTATTATAAGAGGATAGGTCAAAAGACGTTTATTTATTTTATTTATATTTACATTATATCATGATATATGATTTATATTATATTATTTGTATTTATATTATTAGATATATTTATATATATTGTTATTTATAATATGGATATTATATTTTAATTATAATAAAATATTCATACAATAATATCATTTATTAAATAATATATAATGTATGTAATTATTTCTATTATCCCAAATAATATTTTACAAACCATCTTTATCATGTTCAAATCTTTACTTTAACAGTGTCTTGATATGGGGACATGACATAGTATATATCAAATACAAAACAAATTATGCCCATAGTGAAGAAAAAACACAATATCATGCATGCGAATCTAGAGACGTCTTCAACATATACCCAAATGAGTGAAAGGATATTAATACTTCATACTACATGAAACAATCAGTATTGGGACACATTTAAAAAGAATACGATTCAGTTACAAATGCAAATGAAATTACATCCATCCAACCATATATTTCAAAAACAAATAATCAAATGCATGTGAAATTACAACCATCCAACCATTTCTTTCTCAGACAAAGGATCTCATTTACTAATATCCCCAACCCTTGTTCCTCACCCCTATACACAACCAACATTCCATTTCCCTATGCAAATACCATTTCTAAGATGCTCTTAGGCACCCCCTTACACATTCCTATGACCCTCAAGAACATATTTGTAGGGGACTGATGAAACATAAGCAAGTTTTAGATACATGCCTAGGAATAGGAACATGCCTTCCTAATTAAGCCTTCTATTCCAACTAATCTCATAAAATTTCAACATGTTGTTAGCTAATATTGAATTTAGAATGAAATTAAAATTACTAGTTACCTTCTCCATATGAATATGCTTATAAAAGAATTCAAGGAATCTAGACCCACTTTAGAGAAGGGAAGTCCATACTAAATTCTCTCTACCCTTCAATGTATTGGAAAAAGGTTCTAAACAAGTGTTTGACTACATTTACAAATAGGACAACATTGATATTGTCTACGTTTTAAAGTCTAATGTTTTATATGTTCCCTGTGGATTTGGAAGATCCAATCAACCTTGATTAAGTTGCCTCCTCACGTTTGGCATTATCAATCCTAGAGGTTCAAGGAGACTATTGGATGGACTTGGAAGCATTTTAGATTAAAGTTTAAATTAAGTCTGCGTTTGAGATCTTAAAACCATGAATTCATAGACCATAGAGAAGCTAGACTAATTTGATCAAATTTGCTTCCTCATATCTAGAAAACTCACAAATTGGCCAAAGGACCAATAAAACTTGACAAAGCTTCCTCCTAGCTGGATTGTGAATGTGCAAAAGGGTAACTATGGTCCTAATGGGTGACCTATCTATGATGTTGACACAATTCAACAAGCATTCCCACAAATTTCACACCTGTTGATGTTTCTCGTACAGTCAAAATCCATATAGCTAGTTCTTTATATGCTCCTTTTCCATATAGGTTGTACTCAGATTACTAACTACCCAACCTTGTATGTTGAAAATCCATGCCTTAAAATACCTTAGTGTGATCTGCATAAAGATTAGACAAACAAACCCTTCTCTTAATTCTCTTCAATCAATGTTACATGTTTTTATTTTTAATAATATATTTCTTTTATAAAATTCAAAAGTAAACCTTTAAAAATAATTATTTGATTAAATTATTGTAAATAAATAGTTAAAATTTTATGGCAGCATACCATATAAACTATAAGTTGTGAAATTTAATAATATTTAATATTTTAACTCTATCAACTTCATACAATAAATATATAGCTTGAAACAAAATTTTATATATCTTTATAATAATAATCTTTTGAATTTATATTAAAATTATGTTTATATTTAATTTGTAAAAATTATTTTTAAAATATATATTTTTTTCCTATATATTTAAGAAAAACGATATCTTTAGTTAATAGGCTTTCTTTATGGGAGCTTTGCTCCTGAAAACCAGGCATACTCCTAAACCAGTCAGTAATTTGTGTGACTAAAGCATGATATGCAAGTTAGCTCAGGCTAGAATGTTAAACTTTCATGGGTTCGGTCAGAGGTTTGATATTGGCAGGTATGGATGCAGTGATTACAAGGAAAGAGCTCCTGCAGCTTCCTTTGGCCGCAAGATATAATGTCTACATGTTGAGTCCTTTAACCTCATGACTATTCTTAAATATCATCCACTTTGCAATTCGGACTAAATTAGTCTTAAAAATTATTGGTGCTCATTTGCGTAAGCAGAACTACATGGGAGAGAGATGTGGGCAAATATATGAAGCTTTGGAGAGAGGAAAGGATGGCAAGGGAGAAAATCTGAGCCAAGGTGTAGTTACTTTCATGTGTAATGAGCTGGAGCCCTCTACGCAGCAAACGGTTTTGGATATTTGTTGCTTCTTTTGTAACTTGAGTCGCCGCGATGTGGAGTGCATTGTTGGAGTAGAGAAAGTCACACTTCTGGAAGAGGTGGCTTTGTTCAAGACGTTCAACTAAGACAAGGTGATTTTTCTTAATATCATCCAAGCAAAAGGGCTGAGTATATCTGAATCCAGTAGAATTATGGATATGCAATCCTGGCTCGAAGTTGCACACGACAATCAGGTACGTGTTTGCATTCGACGTGTACTGGTACAGGGTAAGAATGCAATATTAAGTACTAGTATTAATGAAATATATCATGTCTTTGCAGAGACTTGATCAATTTAAAGGAGTTCGGCTTACCGAGGAGTAGTCTGAATCTGCGCCTCATGTAAACAGCCGGTGAGTTACAACTCACCGGCTGTATGGATGGTCGACTAAGAGCTTCAGTCGACAAAACATAATATTCCAATCGACTGCAAATTTCGACACGTTTCAACCTGTCCGTATTACATTTTTCGACTGTTTATGGGGGCTGTACGAATGTCGACCAGCTGGTCGCTTACAATGTACCGGCTGGTTAAGACGTTCCCTGAATCTGGGTACAAACTTGACGAGAGGCACATTGTTTTCATGATAAATCGATGAGAGTTCTGGCCTTGGGGAACAAGATAAATGTATCACGGTCTGTAAAGTAATTGAAACAGAATCTGATATCAAACCAGCCATAAGAAAAACATAATTAATACGAATTCATACACACAAATGTACACTGGTAAACAGAATTACATTGTTTACCAATATGGTTACATCCACGGAAAAGTAGAGCATTATCTCTTATTGATCGCAGCGAATACAAAGTTTCATCAATCATTTACAAGTGAGTAAACCACAAATATATGAAGAACTCTTCAGGGCAGATGAAAAGCGCCTCACGTAAACAGCTCCACTGTTTACAAAATTTTAGACTCTGATTCGATTTAAAAACCTTTTCGACCTGATCTGTTAATGATGTTCGACTAATTGAAATACCTTATCTTATTTTTGATGATGGTCGAATTATTTTGACTGTTTAAGCTCTTCTGATGAACAGTCTCCAGAAGAGGGAAGTAAAAAGTTAAATGATGGTTGGACTTCACACAACCAAACACGGTCAAGCCAAGACACCCGAATATAAAGAACTATGATTTATCTGTCGAGGTGGCGACATCTCTTGTTCATGGCCAGTGAATTTAGAGTCCCTTGAGCGATTGGCTCTGTTCCATGGCCCTGTCTTTAAGGACTGTAATTTTGTATCCGGCAAGTCCTTCCTCATTTCTTATAATTTGTTATAATTAATTGTTTGTTTATATTTGGAAAGGATTCCTCAGAATGGAATCACAATATGGATGCAGTTACCCAGGAGGCTAAAAATGGTAGGCGCAACACTCTTAGCCTTTCTACAGAGAACCCCATTGAGGTGCCACATTCAGTGCTTCCAAGAAGGGTGACACTACGGCCTGTTCTCCTCCTTTTGGGAACAAGAGCGGCGGAGAAATTCACTTCACAATTTGCCATTGATAATATTGATATCGCTGTGATATGAAAGGACATCTTTCTCTTCTTCTGCCTACTATTTCATTCTAGTGTGGGTGTTTGAAGACACATAACAACTAGATGAAAGCCCAGCCAGGTTTTTTGTAATAGACTATAAGTTTATTTGTGAAGATATTTTAGCAATAACGCTTAGATATCAATTTAATAGTAGGTATTTGTAGTTTTTGGTTGTAAAGATGTCTTAGAATCAGTAAGTCCTTGGATCCAGGATATTTAGTCAATAAACATGCCACAAGACTGAGAAGCATCAATACAATATTGATTTTTGAATGTTATGGCCAGGTAATGAAATTTGAGGATTTGAAGGAGTTGGGCTGTGAAGCAGCCGTCAATGTAGTATTCGTTTCCTTTTTTCCTTTGACTCTATGATTGTACTTTCCAGAGATTTCTTTTATTTTGAGTTGTAAAAACGCTTCATTTGATGTAGATCTATTTTATAGTTCTAGGACATTTTGTGAATTATAAAAAAAATGTGAAAATTTACCTATAGAAATTGTATTCCCACTAAGTTCGGATCATATGACAAATTTGAAATGTGTCTACCACTGCAAATGATATCAGTGTGATTAAATTCAACACTTAGTTGGTGACTTTGCAAGTAATTTGCGATTTTCAACAATCTAAGTTACCCTGATACTAGTACAGGAAACACTGATTCTGAAGGAACCCTAGATATGGAAAAGTGTGGAAGTATCAGGACAAGAGTTATTTAAAAAAACTTTATTGAAACATCAAACTTGAAGGCTGTGAATGGGTTAGCTTTCAGATAGTTGCGGCAGTCATTCTAGGTCTTGAGTTGGTTCCAGCAACAGCAATGCCGTTTTCCTTTTAAATTTTTTTGTTGTTCAGCTACTGAAAACGAGGGGTACCATATGTTTCATGCAACATAGTAAATAATTGTTAAAAAAAGTTATTTGAAAAAAACACAAGTTTTATTAATTTGTTTCTTACTTAAAATTAAGAAATTTGAAGCCAATAGCTAAATATCAAATAGATGTCTCAGTGATGAGTTGTTCCTCTATACTATCATACACCTTAGTTATATTTATAGGGACCCTTAAAGGAATCTAAACCCACATTGGAGAAGGGAGGTCCATACTAAATTCTCTCTACTTAATCTTGAACAACAAGGTTTCCAAATGGAAACCTTGTGATTTTTTCAAATAAAAAATTTCTAACAATATTTACTGTGTTGTATGAAACATATGGCACCCCTCTATACTCTCATTTACCTTAGTTATATTTACAGGACCTTTACAAGGAATCTAGACCCACTTTGGAGAAGGGAAGTACATACCAAATTCTCTCTACCTATTTTGAACAAGGTTCCTATAGATTATTTAGTATGGACTTCCCTTCTCTAAAGTGGGTCTAGATTCCTTGAAATTTTTAATAAGCAAATATTTGGCTGGAGAAAGTAATTGGTAATTTTAATTTCATTCTAAATTCTGGATTAGTTAACAACATGTTGAAGAAATCTTATGACAGGAGTTTGAATAAAAAGCCTACTTAGGAAGGCATGTTCCTATTCCTAGGTGTGTATCTAATAAATCATTGTTTGAAAAGTTTAAAATAAATTTTGTTTAGATTAAAAGGAAGAATAATTAGAAATTTTAAAATAAATTAAATACAACAAAAAAATATTTGATTAAAATAAATCATTGTTTGAAAAATTTAAAATAAATTTTATTTAGACTAAAAGGAAGAGTAAATAGAAAGTTTAAAATAAATTAAATACAATAGAAAATAAAATGGAAAGCCATCTCAGAATCATAAGCCTTATATTACAAATTTAATAAAAATGGATAGTCTTCTGAAAATAACAATTAGTGGGTGAATCAATGAAGAAATTATTTAATCAGATTCTTCATCAAATTCTTCATCAATTACAATAGAATAATTTCCTCTAATATTATGGGGCAAAGACTCTATTAATTTCAAGGAACAACCTTTCAAAACTATCTTCTTCATTTTTCTCAGACCTCTGCAACTTAATGGCCATTCTTCTAACCCAGAATGGTGACTCACGTCTAACTCTTTTAAATTTTTAAGTTGCCCAAAGTCTAAAGGCAACTCTTCTAACCCAGAACTATAGCTCAAATCTAACTTTTCCAAATTTTTGAGCTGGCCAAAGTTTGAAGGCAACTTTTTCAAACATGAACAATTGCTCAAACCCAAATCTTTTAGGGAAATTAGATGCCCAAAACTGGAAGGTAAAACACTTAATGTAGAGCAGGTATGTATCTTTAGAGTTGTCAAATTACTAAGTTGCCCAAAGCCTGAAGGCAACTCTTTCAATTTATGGCATTTAGATAGATACAAGCTTTCTAGATTTCTAAGTTGTCCAAATTCTGAAGGCAACTCTTTCAATTCATTGTAGTCCAATAAACTTAAGTGTTGTAACTTTGTTAGTTTTTCCACTCCATCTGGTAACCTTTGCATATTTTTGAAATCATATAAGCCTAATTGTACAAGCGAAGAAGCTGGAGTGACTTTGGGAGGAATTCTAGAATATGCAACTTCGTTCTGAGAAGAACCCTCAATGTACATATAGCGCAGACTTGGAGGAAGCTACATATTTGCATAATAATTATGAAAAGGGTTGTCAAATATCATTATATAATCTAATGAAAACTAATTGAAATGATAAATATGATCTAAAGAAGGTAGATCTTACCTCATAAAAATTCATGCCTTGCGTGAATGGGCCCCAATAGTAGGTGAGATGCTTAAATTTCTCAAACTCCATTGGTAAATCAAGAACATTACTCGGAACTACAAGGTATCTGAGTTGTTCAAATGCTTTATGACATTTCTCCCTGAATGTTATTTGTGATTCTTGATAAAATAGCACTTTTAATGAATTGCTCATACAATAAAGATGATTGTGATTAATTTCGATTGGAGGCTGCTCATATTCTTTATTTAAATAAATGCCTTTTAAAGTTTTAAGTTTCTGCACAAAAATAAAACGTAGACATCATTATGATTGTGAATAACAAATGTATTTTCATAATATTTATGACAAACATTGTAAGTATGACATACCTCTTCATCTTTCAAACATTCCAATAACCTCTGAGGGTCTGTGATTCTGTTTCCCTCTTGCTCTGATAGCTTTTTCCCTCTTGCTTGAACTATGTCATGAACAATCACCAAACCACTTTCAGATGTCTTGATGAATGACGCATCTTCTAGAACTTTGAATTCCTCTTCTCCAACTATGTTGGCCACATACTCACTACTCCAATCATCATAAAAGAAGGATGTGATATCTAGAAAGGCCTCTTGAACAGGTTCTAACAATCTGCCGTATACAAAATCAACCATACGGTCACTTATATCTCTCTCTTTGACCTTCTTTCCTTCTCTAAGCATCTCTAATACTATCTTATTTGGATTTCTAGTATTTATAGCCACTTGAGAACCAGCTAATTCCAGTAGAAGCGGAACACCACCACACAACTCGACGAGCTTCTGTATATTCTCTTCATCATTGTAGTCTGAAACTTTCTTCAACAAAATTTCTCTGGCCTCTGTCTCTGGAAGAGGACTTACAGCATATTGTTGGCGTTGAATATCCCTGCCGACAAATATCTCTGTTTCCCTGAAGATTTCGAGTAGTGACAAGTATTCTGCTCTTCGGTGGAAGGCAACTGCCCAAGCCTTCTGGGAGAAGTTGTTCGAGATCTGTACTTTTGAGACCATTGTCAATGTATAGAAATAAAGGCTGATTATGATTCTCTTTGAAACACGACCAGATCATTCCCCGACCATGGTCACAGTCTGTCAATTTCATATTTTGGTGGAACAATCTATTCAAAATTTGTTCTTGGAGGACCTTAAGATCACTCTTCGTACAATTTTGATCCATGTGAATTCTGCAATGCTTATAAGCTTGAAGGTTAATGTGTGCATAAACGGCATCAGCGAGTGTCGTTTTGCCGATCCCTCCAAATCCATAGACAACCACAACAATCGGTATTGCATCTTGTGCATTCAAATCAAGAAGCTGAATTACTTTTTCCAGTCCGCTCTCAATTCCAACTGTAAAGTTTATAGAAAAACTCAATCAAAACTTGGGGCAAAACTCAAAACATAATAGGAAAAGATAATTAAAATTGAAAAATATCGTACCTGCCGTTTGGTATGCATAGAGTTTCTGTGACTGTGAAGCAATCTTTGGCACTCTTTTCGCTATTTCATTTAGGGTCAAGAATTGGACCTCGCTAATCAAACGGTCTATTTTGATGTGAAATCCCTTTAAACTTTCGGCATTCACTGGAGCAGTTAAAGACCTTCACGCAATTCAAATATTGAATTTACATTAAATATATTGATTAAAAAGACCATGAATGATAGAAATAAAGTGATTCCAGATAAAAGCAAAGAGACTTTATCCTTGCTTGCATTTATATAAAAACAAACACATTTTCAGGTTGGCCTGCTGTTATTTAGGTCAGTTCTAACTAAAATCTTTACAACTTCTTAAAATTTTTGCTACTCTGAAACATTTTGACTGTTGAAATCTTAAATTTAAAAATATTCATTAGACATTCAACTCAAACAGAATTGACTTTTTGATTTTTATTAATTACACATGCAACCGTTCAAATAAAACTACTCAAATAATTGAACTGACCTTAAAATATTGGGCCTTGCAAGTAGGGAGGTGCACATGGTGGATCCTACAACAATGCACTGGACTGCCTCGTTTAGTTTCTGGTCTGGAATTTGGTCCTTCAACTCCAGAATTTGCTTCCCAAGATTAAGCATCCTTCTCAAAACTTCAAGGCACTCACTCTTGTTTTCAGACACCTGACTATGTCTCGCCAATACAGATCCCAACACAGAAAGTGCTATTCCCACGGAAGGAATTTTCTCTGTGTTTTTGAGCAAATCTATAACAACTTTTTCTATCTCTGCTGTTGTGCTATCCATGGAATCTTTCTGTAAGGAAAATTTCCATGAATATATAAGCTATGACAATCAACATCCATTAAATATAATTTATTTCTCAACTGTTTAGAGTTACGGCCATCCAATAATTTATAACTGGCTAGAATTAAATCATAGAGGAATGTTATCACTAGTTGATTTTATAGTTCTGAAATTTACCTTTTGAGGGCGTTTGCCGATGCGTTTATATAGCATCTCCAGGATTTCTTGGCCATCCTGGATATAAGAAGCTACTGCTGAATTAGATCCTCCTTCACTCTTCTCTCCTGACTGTATTGGACAATAGTACATTTACACTCAATATAGCCCAACAAGAATAGAATAGGGAAGCAAAGAGTAGATGACTAAAATTGTTGTTAGGCAAAAGATAGTCTAAAATCTAGAATTACAGAAATTCCTATATATATCTAACAATATAAAACATGTGGAGATTACATACCGCGATCTTCAATAGCTCTTCCAAAAACTGAATTAGACCGTGAAGCTGGCTTATATCATTGAATTTCTGTAGAAAACTCTTGAAATCAGTGATAGTGGCAGTTGAAGGTCCAGCAATGGCTTCTTGTTCAGAAGGCTGTGAAGGTGAAGAGGTGGTGGGAAGCCCAGCAATGGCTTCTTGTTGAGGAGATTGTAGAAGTGAAGGGGAGATTGAACTGCAGCAAGAGCAGCAGCATAAAGAAGAGAAATATTTGGCCATCCTAATAGCGAGGAAATAAAACAGAGAAGAAAGAAAATCCAAGTGCTGTTTTGTTTCGTTGTTGCAGATGATCAATCCAGTTGAATAAGAAGGGCTTTTATCTTTGTTATTCCCCTCTTTCAGATCTGATTTTTATAAGAGGCCATGGCTGATAAGGTCAAGGCACAATTAATTATAAGTTTATTAATTTCCTTCCATCCTTTCATTAATTATGAATGTGGGCCAAAGATAGAATTGTTCTCCAGCTGTTTCCACCATAGAATTGCACCCCAGCTGTTTTCACCATGGTGGAAACAGCATGGAAGCTTGGCGGGTCAAAAAAGCCAGTCCATAGTTTATAATACATAATCCATACTCTTTTTATATTGTATGGCGCAAATGAACAGAATCACAGATAAGGAAGAACGACAAAGGGTGGCCTATTCATTCGCTGGCCTCTAATCAAGACATTGTACAAAGATGCTCTCGCTGAATATAAAATCTATAAAATGGTCCTCTGATCAATACATATTGTATAAAGATGGCTCTCGCTGAATATAATATCTTGACTCATTCATCTTTCCAGCCTGAACGTTCATGGAAGTTTGGTCATGAGCTTCAAATCAACGTTATGTAGGCTAAAAAGATTCCCTGTTCTCACAAGAAGGGACTAAAAAATTAGTTTTCGCTTTTAATAGTTGAATTAGTTTTCGTTGTAACTCATTATATCATAAACTTAATACATTTGTCCTAAGACATTTCCCATCGTGTGGCATCTATTGAACAAAGATGAACGATCTAAGTTCCATGCCGCGTCATAAATCTCACCGACTTACATTTTTGGTGATTTTTTTTTAAAGTCGTCATTGTTTGTTTTTGTTTGTTTGTTCTTTTAAATGAGATCTGTGATTGTAATTCAAGATGTAATCCAATATTAGATGCATGTGAAGTTAAACTTGGTGTCAAATTAAAATTGATCTTAAATTATGTTTGAGAAGTATTTTATATTGAAAGATGCTAGAATTATCACTCTCAATTTATGTTATTTATTTAAGAGTTATTTTATTTTATTTTATGTTACAGAAAGTTATTTAAAATTTATTTTATTTTATCTCATTAAATTTACATTGTTTATTAAAGAGTTAATTTTATTTACTTAAAGATTTATTATATTAAAAAACTAACAGAGACATATATTTCTTAGAAAACTTAAACTATGAAATAATTGTTAGGTAAACAAAAATAGCTTTTCAAAAACAATATAAATAAAATAAAATAATTCTTAAATAGTTTGAAAGTAAAATAAAATAACTCTTAAGTAACTAAAAATAGTTCCACACACACACATCTTAAATACATGTGTCTAAGATTAGCACTTGCACCAAAAGGAGGTGCAATGGTTACACCAATTGTAATTTATATAGAATGTCCTATAAGTTTGAAATTAGTTGGGTGAATAGAGAAGCTTACCATTTTATAAGAAGTCTTAAGTTCCATTTGTAAGTAACCTATAAAAATTTAATACTTAACATAAAAATTTAATGCCTTGCTAATCTGAGATAAAGTCTCAAAGTTAAATTATTATGGCTAGGTTTTTGGATTTTTTTTGGGTGCTGAGGGGGTTGGGAGGGGGGACGTGGCGAGGGGGCGGTCCACTTGTAGGGGTGGTTGTTTCCTTGACTGAGTGGCTTTGTAGACCTAAGCTTCTAATTGTGAATACATGTGTTTATGAAGTGTTGCATAGTATTTAATCAAATTTGAGGACATACATTGACTCTTCATCTCAATTTGCATTCCATGACAAGAGATACAAGTTCCCCATAGTAGGAAAGGGAATTACATGAAGAAATAAGTTCTAACATAGATATTAAAACAATCTCATTCAATGTTCTCAAATAATATTAAAGTTGAGAATGGAATTAATATAGGTAGCGAGAATGAAAATATTGATGAAGAGATATAGGCAAAGAGCATTAGCCCCAAGTTCAACACAAGTGTTGACCATAGTGGAGAAAGAATACAAGTTAAAGAGCCATAATGATTATCCCCACTCCTATCACAACGATATAAAAAAAAAGAGAGAGAGAAAGAGTGCAAGGAAGATGAGAAATGTGTGGAGGGAGGTGTAGGGTTTGAATAACTAACAAGGCACGTTGGAGACCATGGAACACCTCCTTTGTAACAAGAACATAAAATATAGAGAGTTTTCCCAACCATGTTATGATGCCTTTGTAGACATGGTAGAGGATGAGCAAGAAATAATGAGTTTAATTAATTTTTTTCCTTGCTTTCATCAATTGACAGTGAATAAGATGACTTAATTTTTTTATTGATCTAAAAATGAATGGTTTTCTTAAAGATTATTTAAAAATTTAGATTTACCTTTACTAATTCACTAAAAGATGCAAGCCTAAAGATCATCTTCTTACTAATTTAAAAGTTATGTTAAATATGTACACAAGAAGTAATATAGGTATGCCAATTATGTAGAGGTACAAAGTAAAATATACTCATTAAAGGAGTTATGTCTATACTATTACTTCATTTCTTTATTGAGGAAAAAAAATTATTTCTTTCACCAATACAAGACCATCAAATCAAAATAAGTAGAAAAATAGAATATTGATGAGAGGAGGGTGGATGGTGCCTAAAGTAGTGAAGTAGTGGGGCAAGGGCTACCCTTATATATTTGGTGCATAGGTATCATAGTTGTGGAGATGGCATGGGAAGGTTGCTTGGAGTATAGATTGTTAGGAAAAATTTAGAACCAAGTGTTATGATATGGAGTATAGATTGTTGGTGTATAGTTATTACAATGTACATGTATCGATTTCATGGGGTGGGATTTATCTTCCTTTTCTAATGGAATTTTTTCATGTAGTAATGTTGGAAAATCACCTCATAGTTTAGATCCCAAGCTCATCATGGGGCTTGCATTTCAAGAAGATGCCACCAAGTTCCTTTTAGGTTTAGTGAAACTATATTATGAAAAAAAAATAGTAGGCAACAATTTAAAGCAAGACTACATCTATGAAAAGAATAGAGATGATTGGTTGGCTACCTCACCTGATGGCCCCATTGTAGGAAAAAATGGAGTGCTTGAAATAAAGTGTCCATTTAAGGCACTCCCATAGAAGGAGGTAGACAAAAGAAGAGCACCACTTTTATGGGCATCCATTCTAGTGATCTATATACAATAGGCATAGGGCCTCTTAGAGATTATCATAAATTATTAGACCCCGTCCAATTAAACCATGCCCAATTGAATGAAAATTATTGAGCTACTAATAGGAACCTTATAATACCACTTTCTTTTTAAAGTAGTAAAGAATTCATAGAATTGGGAAAACATTAAATACTACAATTAAAATTGCACCATGATCTTCATTTGGAAGCAAACAACTTTTAAACTGACATTTGACATCTTAAACATTTTTTAAACAAAACTAATAAAATATGGCAAGTAGCTATGTTACATTGTACAAGACAAAAAAAGTTTCTGAAAAGGACACATATGAGAAAAAAATTGTGGTCCAAGCACACATTTAATGATAATTTTCTTTAAAATATTTGGAAACAATAACTCTAGTTAAGGTGTTATGTTATTGTTGAAATCATATTGCTCATAAATGATAATTGCTAAGAGAAGTAACAAGTCAATTTATACCCTTGAACTTGGAAAAATAGCATTTAATATTAACTTTAAACTCATTTTTTAGTGATGGAAAACTTTTCCCCAAACAAAT
Source organism: Cunninghamia lanceolata (assembly GCA_027924645.1). Taxonomy (NCBI): domain Eukaryota; kingdom Viridiplantae; phylum Streptophyta; class Pinopsida; order Cupressales; family Cupressaceae; genus Cunninghamia; species Cunninghamia lanceolata. The sequence goes on from BSBN01000197.1 coordinate 2,731,313, forward strand.
ACTTGTATTTGGCCAATTTGAAGCACGACGCTAGATTTTTATATTAAAGGAGTAAAAGTTGACCAAAAGAAAAGATTTTTGAAGAGGTTTGTTTAGTTTATCTATCCAATTAAGGTCAATATTCATCTAGTAGTATTACTAAATTCATCTGTTCTAAAATATATCCAATGAAAAGAAAACACCATAGAAAAATATGAATATTGTTACTATTGGCAAGAAATGGGAGGGATACTAGTCTGGAGATCTGGTTGTCAGTCAAGTTTGTAAGTCTAGTTTATACCCAGTCAAACAATAAGTGAAATATGAATAAACATTAAGGAAATCTATTATGCGGTACAATATAAGTAAAGCCAATGAATCATAACACATATACCATGATATCCCAATATTTATATCTCCATTATATTTACTTCTCATTAATAGGTATACACATATCCATACTGACAAGTCTAAGTCTCCACCTTATACATATTACTCACATATACTCTTCCTCTCTCATTCTTACTTTACATTGTTTTGTATGTATCTCCTATATATCTACATAGAGGTGTGTCCTTTCCTAAAATACCTCTTTATGAGTCAGCTATACCCTTTGCATGGCCTTTGTGGTAACCTATGGTAGGTTCTGCTTGATGCCCTGTTCTCTTCCAACATCATGTTAATGCGCCAGATAATTAAGAGTGGGGGTGAATCAGTTGTCCCAAAAACTCAAACACTTTTGCACTTAAACATTAATCACTTATCAGCACTTATTATGATTAAACAAAGAATGCATGAAATCATAAACTTAAATACAAATGCAACATTAAATGCAAGAGACACTAGATTTTTACGTGGAAAACCCCAAGGTGGGGAAAAACCATGGAGAGGATTAGCTCTCAAAATGTATTGCAATCTTTGAAAAATGATGTTCAAGCTTGGTCACTCCACGAGACCAAAAGATACTAGCTCACTACCATGAAGTACAACTAGATCTAGTAGGCTCACTGCCTCAACCCTAAACCTAGAAAGATTACAATAAAGGTTGTTAAACCCTGAGGACTATTAAACCTTACTAGTAGCTCACTACCAAAATTAGCATCTTCTTCATGTCTGAGATTGATACATTGAAGTACAGTAGTTCCTCTGCTCTACTTTGCCCTGCTCTGCCTTATCTCCTCACCCTTTTCCTTATCTTCCCATTTTCGCACAAGGACCCATCTTTTCCACAACTCAATTACAAGTATTTATACACTTCATCAACCTTGGAATGATCATCAAGGTCGGCATTACAATCATCAACCATTGGAACAATCTGGAAGGTCGGCATTACAAACATTTTACAAAATAGGTCTTGACCCAATACAAAAATATGCTAAGGAATTATAGTATAGATGTATGCAGATCATGCCATGCATTAGCTGGGACTCAAACACAATCTTCCATGCCACAACATGCTTCCATAATCTTCAAGGGATCTCTGCAATTACTGGAATTAACCAAGTTGGCCAAGACTAGTTACACACTACGTTATCTAGGAATAATCTTCAAACACGATCTCTTTTCCTTGACGCAGACCAATGTAAAGGTAGGAACATGATTAGGAGGAATCCACAAGCATGTTGAAATCATCAAGAGCAACAGCACAAATATAGACCACTTTATTCATGAGATAATTCACACCAGAGCATATGAACTTCACTATCTTCAACTGTCATAAAAAGAAAGATAGCTTGTGGACCACCAAAACACAAACCATTGCAATTGTAGGCACTTATTGTTGGGAAACGAGGTGTCTCAACCTTGTTGCACATTTCTCATTATAGTTATTTTTATTTAATATTTTCCTACAGCTGTTACGTATTGTCGGTGCTTTCAAAATTAGTTTTTTAGGTGTCAAAAGATGCCCACATGATAGTATTTTATGGAAAGCCTATTTTTAGGCATATTATGATAGATTCTATGACATCTATAAGGGTTAAAAATAGGGGATTTCATTTTGGACGTGAGAGCTTATTTTGGGACTGGAATCTTGGCTGAGAAGCCTTGCACATGGTTTTGTAAAACCACAGGTGGTTTCTTGTATAGCCAAAAGTCTATAAATTAGAGGCTTGAGGAGTTGTATGCATAGTGTGAGTTTGCAGCTACTGTTATACTATCAGAATGCTACCAGAATTCTTCTAGAGTTGTTTATTGGTGATACTCTTGTAATAAACCTGCTCTGCAAGTGTATGTAATCTTGTTATTAGATTTGGAATACATTGAGTAGGCTTTTGGAGTGTGGGGTTTTTCACTCGAAAGGGTTTTCCCCATGTATATCTAGTGTTTTATGTTTTATTGTTTATTTCATGTTTTGAATGTGTTGCTAGAATTTCTGTAGCTGTTATATCAGTTTTTAAAAAGTTTTGCATATTGTCTCTCTTCAAGATTGGTGTAGGAAGTTGTTTCTGTTACTTTAACTTCCTTACAAGTGGTATCAGAGCCTGATCACCTTTGGTTTCAGTTGTGGGTTGTTGGGTTTTTTGTACTAATCAAGGTTTGAGTGGGAGCTTGTGCAGAGGATACTTTGTGATCTTGTTGCAGGCTTTTTCAAATGGCGAGTACATCTGGGAGGATTGAAGTAGAGAAGTTTTCTAGCATGAACTTTGAAATGTGGAAGCTAAAGATGGAAGATCTGTTGATTGATCGGGATCTATGGGATGCAGTGGATGAAAATGTCCATAGGCCTGTAGATCCAGATTTGGCTGCAAAGTATGATGTAATGGATAGAAAAGCTAAAGGTCTCATAAGATTGTGCCCTACAAATTTGATTCCAATAAATGTCCACAAAGAACCCATTTCGAAGAAGCTTTGGAAGAAGTTGGGTGAGATATATCAAGCTAAATCTTTAGTGAATAAGATTTTCTTGAGGAAGAAGTTGTATTCCTTGAGAATGGAAGAAGGTGGATGAATTTTTGAGCATTTGAAAACATTCAATATGTTGGTGACTCAGTTGACCTCCGTTGGGGTTAAAATGGATGAGGAAGAAAGGTGCCAAATTTTGCTATGTTCGCTACCAGACTCATGGGACAGCCTAGTTATGGCTATTGGGAGCACTGCATTCATCTTGATAATGGAGGATGTTGTTGGTTCTCTATTTTCTAAAGAGATGAGAAGGAAGGTCTCTCTGAATGCCAAAGAGGCTTTGAGTGTTCAAGGAAGACAAAAAGAATGAGGCAAAGATGAGAAGCAACGTGGCTGTTCCAAGTCCAAGAGTAAGGGGAGATCAAAATCTCATGGTAAGTCCAAGGCAATATGCTAGAACTGTGGCAAATCTGGACACTTCTGAAAGGAATGTAAAGAAGAGAAGAAAAAGAAGAAGAAGAAGCAAGATTCTAACTCTAAGTCTGAAAAGAAAGATGGAGATGCCTTTATTGTAGCCTTGGCCACTTGTGCAGGGGATAATAAATGGATGATAGACTCAGGTGCATCTTTCCACATGACGCCTAATAGAAACTGGTTTAGTAAGTATGAAAACTATAATGGTGGTAAGGTGTATTTGGGTGATAATTCTTTCCTTGCCATTGTTGGCCATGGTAGTATTCATGTGAAATTTTCTAATGGTAGAGTTAGAAGATTTGATGGTGTCTTGCATATCCTAGGACTAGCAAGAAATTTATTATCTGTTAGCAAGCTAATAGATGCGGGTGTGCATGTACAGTTTTATGAAGTAGATGTCAAAATGGTGAGAGGTGCTATGGTGATAGCAAGAGGAAGCAGATTGGGTACATTGTACCAGCTTGATGCATGCACGGTTGAGTGCAGTAGCACTTCTGATAAAATTAAGCCAAAAACTACTTCACTGAAAAAAGAGATAGTTTCCTCTTCTACGGATGGTCATGGCTTCTGGGTACCCAAGGGTGCTCTGTCTACAAAATCAAAGTTTCCTGCAAAGAAGACCATGTTATGGCACCAGAGACTTGGCCACATTGGAGAGAAGGGTTTGAAAGCCCTGAAAAATAAGAACCTTGTTGAAGGTTTGAATGATTGCAATCTAGAGATTGATTTCTGTGAACACTATATTTATGGCAAACAGAACCACATTCAGTTTTACTCATCTTTTCATAAGTCTTCATGTATTTTGGATCTAATCCATTCAGATGTATTTGGTCCTATTGATGTTTCTTCTATTGGTAAATCAGTTTATTGTGTTACTTTCATTGATGATTTCAATAGGAGAACATGGGTATATATTTTAAAGAGCAAATCTAAAGTTTTCAGTCGTTTTAAGAAGTTCAAGGCTATGGTAGAAACTCAAAATGGAAAGAAAATTAAATGTTTGAGGACTAAAAATGGTGGTGAGTACTGTTCTACAGATTTTGACAGATTCTATACAAATTGTGGGATTAAAAGACAGAAGACAACTCCATATTCTCCTCAGTAGAATGGAGTTGCTGAAAGAATGAACAGAACATTGATGGAGAAGGCTAGGAGCATGTTGAGTGGAGCTGGTATAGAAAAAAAGTTTTGGACTGAAGCTGTTGCCACTACTTGTTATTTGATAAATAGATCTCCTACATCAGTGCTTGTTGATAAAACACCAATGGAGGTGTGGTCGGGGAAAAAGCCTTCACTTAGACATCTAAGAGTTTTTGGTTGTGAGGCATATGCACATGTGCCTAAGGAGAAGAGAACAAAGCTAGATTCTAAGGCTGTCAAATGTATCTTCATCGGCTACAGCTATGGTGTGAAAGGATACGAACTTTGGGACCTTGTTGCACATAAGGTAATTCATTCCAGAAGTGTTATTTTTAGAGAAACTAAATCTTCTCCTGTTATTTTTCAGCCAAAATAGCATAAATAAATTAAACATAAAAAATAAGTGATTCAACTTCCTTCTATGCTAAGGAAGATGAAGGAAGATGAATCGAGGCCCCAAGATAGACAAAAAGTTGAGGAGAGCTCATCAAGCTCTGAATCTTCAGAAGAGGGTGAAGAGGAGGAAGAAGTGGAAGAACCTCCACCTCAGCTTGTTTGAAGGTCTACAAGGCATAGGCAACCACCTGAAAGGTATGGGTATTCACCTGATGATTGGAAGTGTATATTTGCTTTGAATACTAACACTGATGAACTCAGATCTGTACAAGAGGCTTTGGGTATGAATGATGCAGAGTCCTGAAAAGTTGCCATGGATGAAGAGATGGCAGCCCTTGAAAGAAATGATACATGGGACCTTGTACCTTTGCATGAAGGATGTAAACCTATTGGATGTAAATGGGTCTTTAACAAAAAGATTGGTTCAGATGGAAATGTTGAAAAGTATAAGGCACAGTTGGTTGTGAAGGGATACTCTTAGGTTGAGGGTATTGATTACAGTGAGATTTTTTCTCTTGGTACTAAAATGACATCCATTCAGTTTTATTATCTATTGCAGTAGCTTATGACCTAGAGGTCGAGCAAATGGATGTGAAAACTGCTTTCTTTCATGGTGATTTGGAGGAAGAAATTTACATGACACAGCCAGAGCACTACATGGTGAAAGGTAAAAGCAAGTTGGTTTGTAAGTTAAAAAAATCTCTGTATGGCCTTAAACAAAGTCCTAGGATGTGGTACCAGAATTTTGATACTTATGTGTTTAGTTTGGGATTTGTGCAGTCTAATCTGATCACTATGTATATTTTAAATCTGATGGTGATCATTTCCTGGTAATTACTTTATATGTTGATGACATGTTTATTGGGAAAGGCAAAGGTTTGATTACAGAATTGAAATCTCAGCTCTCTGCAAAATTTGAAATGAAAGATCTTGGTGCAGCAAAACACATACTTGGGATGGAGAACAGAAGAGATTGTGAGAACAGAAAGCTATGGCTTGGCCAGAGTAAGTATGTTTATTCATTTTTACAAAGGTTTAACATGCAAGATTGTAAACCACTATGTGTTCCTGTTATATTGGGAACGAAGCTCTCTATTTCACAATGTCCTCCATCCCCATCGGAGATGGAAGACATGAGTAGAGTGCCTTACCAGAGTGCAGTTGGAAGCTTAATGTATGCTATGGTCTATACAAGACTAGACATTGCCCAAGCAGTGGAAGTTCTTTCTCGTTATATGTCTAATCCTAGAAGAGTGCATTGGGATGCAATTAAGAGGGTCTTTAAATATTTTTGGGGTACATTAGAGTACTCTATTTGTTTTCATGGTACAAGAGATCAACATTCCCTAAGTATTCATGGTTTTGTGGATTCAGACTGGGCTGGTGATGTTGATAGTAGAAGATCCACCAGTGCATATGTGTTTACTCTTGATGGTGGTATAATTAGTTGGATGAGCAAGTGAAAGGCTATGGTCACTTTGTCTGCTACTGAGGCAGAGTACATGGCAGCTACTCATACCCGTAAAGAAGCCATTTGGCTGAAGTGTTTGTGTTTAGATATTGGATTGAAACAAGGTGCAGTTACAATTTATTGTGACAGTTAGAGTGCAATGTGCCTTGCGAAGAACCCAACTTTTCATGCTAGGACCAAACACATTGATGTTCAGTATCACTTCATGAGAGATATGGTCGAGGATGGCAGGGTGAAGCTAGAAAATGTAGAGACTATGGTGAATGTTGCAAATGCATTAACTAAGCCCATGAGCACAACAAAATTTAGGTGGTGTTCTGAGTCTATGGGCATTTTGGCCCCTAGAAGTTGATCCACAATGATGTTATTCCCCTAGCCCTGGCAAGGTATTTGACAAGTGGGAGAATGTTGGGAAATGAGGTGTCTCAACCTTGCTGCACATTTCTCGTTATAGTTATTTTTATTTAATATTTTCCTACAGCTATTACGCATTGTCAATGCTTTAAAAATTTGTTTTTTAGGTGTCAAAAGATGCCCACATGATAGTATATTATGGAAGGCCTATTTTTAGGCATATTATGACAGATTCTATGACATCTGTAAGGGTCAAAAATAGGGGATTTCATTTTGGACGTGAGAGCTTATTTTGGGACTGGAATCTTGGCTGAGAAGCCTTGCACATGGTTTTGTAAAACCACAGGTGGTTTCTTGTATAGCTAGAAGTCTATAAATTAGAGGCTTGAGGAGTTGTTTACATAGTGTGATTTTGCAGGTATTGTTATGCTATCAAAATGCTACCAAAATTCTTCTAGAGTTGTTTACTGGTGATACTCCTGTAATAAACTTTCTCTGCAAGTGTATGTAATCTTGTTATTGGATTTAGAATACATTGAGCAGGCTTTTGGAGTGTGGGGTTTTTCACCTGAAAGGGTTTTCCCCACATATATCTAGTGTTTTGTGTTTTATTGTTTATTTCATGTTTTGAATGTGTTGCTGGAATTTCTGTAACTGTTAGATCAGTTTTTAAAAAGTTTTGCATATTGTCTCTCCTCAAGATTGGTGTAGGAAGTTGTTTCTGCTACTTTAACTTTCTTACACTTATCATCATCCTAGACTTCCCTTTAGAACTATAGAGCAAAACACTTTAATGCGGAGGAATGCAAAGCAAAATACTTTATCCTTGACAGCAGAGAATAACCAGAGAAAGCAGGTTTTACTCTAGTGAATGAAACTCTCTCAATTCTTCACACCAGAGGCTCAAACTTAGGATTTAGCATCTTCATACATCCCTTTAAATAACTTCCAATCTACACACCAAGATCTTCAAGCAGAAAGAAATACAGAGTGATCTACAGACTGTTCTTCAACATACAACTCACTGTTTATACTGCACTTCACTATAACTCACTTGTTTCTTTTGGAGAGGCCAATTTTCTCAATATCCTCAACATACAAAGCTTCTAAACAAGTAATAGAATAGGACATAGTTGACACCAATGACAACAAAGATATGTTGACATCAATGACAACATTGATTAGGCACATACTTGCAACAATCTTCCCCTTTGTCATTGATGGCAACATATGATGTGAAAAACTGCAACAACCATCAAGACAAGATTCTCCCCCTATCTCTTTACACATCTACACTTTTTCTTTCTGAGTTTTTAACATTACTTCTCTCCCCCTTTGACAATAATGGCAAAGGGAACATACTTGCACTCTTCTGCTCTGATTCAATTTATCTTATGAACTCTCTGACTACTCCCCCTAAGAAGTAGCCCTAAAAGCATCAATTCAGATCTAAAGAAGTAACTCTAAGCACCGCCGGATTGATGCACTCTTGTGCATCTTAGTTTAGAGTAAGAGGGGTACTAACCCCTAACTTTTCTCTAAGGTACTCAAAATTACCCTTAGTGAATCCTAGTTGTATCAGATACTTATCCAACCTAGCATACCAAGCTCTAGGGGCTTGTTTTAACCCATACAACACCTTCTTCAATCTGCATACCATGTCACCCTAATGTGATGATTGGAATCCTTCCAGTTGTTCAATATAGACTTATTCTTCCAACTCTCCATTCAAGAATGCAGACTTTACATCCATCTGATATACCTTAAAATCTTTGTAGGTTACAAATGCTAGAAACATTCTTATAGCTTCAATCCTTACCACTGGTGCAAATGTTTCCTCAAAATCTATTCCTTCAACTTGAAAGTATCCTTTGCATACCAACCTTGCTTTGTTTCTTACTACTACACCATTCTCATTCGTCTTGTTTCTAAAACCCCACTTGATACTAATTACGTTTTTACCTGCTAGTCTAGGAACAAGATCCAGGTCTGATTCTTCTCTATCTACATCAATCCTTCTTTCATATCCTTTACCCAATTCTCATCATTGCAAGCTTCATTCATAGTCTTAGGTTCAATCTTGGAAATCAGACAGAAATTTGCTTGTTCTTCTACAGCTCTTCTTCTGGTCAGGATTCCTTTACTCTTGTCTCCTATGATTTGATTTTGAGAATGATTTAGTTTTACATACCTTGGTGTCTTGGTAGCACTTTCCAAAGCTTGATCCTCTTCATCTGAGTTGTCTTCATGTTGTACCACTTTTGAAACATTTGGTTTATTTGATTTATATCCACTTGATTCTGGAGACCTTTCCTTGCTTTCATCAACTTTGACATTTACACTCTCAATGATCTTATTCAACCTCTTATTATAACACCGGTAGGCCTTGCTCTTGGTTGAGTAACCAAGGAAGATTCCTTCATCACACCTAGCATCAAACTTGCCTAGATCTTCTTCTCTTTTGATATAACATTTGCTACCAAAAAAATGAGATATTTCACAGTAGGAACTTTACCATACCACAATTCATAAGGAGTCTTAGAACTATTACCTTTGACTTGGACTCTATTTAGGATATATATAGTAGTGGGAATTGTCTATGTCCAATATACTTCCAGAAGATCAGCTTCCTTCATCATGGTTCTAGCAGCTTCTTGAATTGTTATGTTCTTCCTTTCAACGACTCCATTTTGTTGTGGAGTTCTAGGTGCAGATAACCATCTCTTTTATCCCATGTTCTTTGCAAAAGAAATTGAATTCATTTGATGTGAACTCTCCTCCTCTATCAAACCTTAAACATTTGATCTTCAAATCCATCTCATTTTCAACCATTGCCTTAAATGCCTTAAACTCATCCAAAGCTTCTAAGTTTTCTTTAAAAAAGGTAACCCAAGTCATTCTAGAATAATCATGAATAAGCAACATGAAATACCTGTCTCCTTGCAAACTTCTCACTCTGGTAGGTCCACACAAGTCTATATGCACTAGTTTGAGTAGTCCATCAACTGATTGGTTCTTTCTTTTGAAACTTGTTCTTGTTTGTTTCCCAAATTGACATTCCTTGCAAATATGATTAGTAGGCTTCACAAGCTTAGGCAAATCTCTAACAACCTATGCAGTGCTTATCTTCATAATGTTATCAAAATTGATGTGACACAACCTTCTATGTCATAGCCAACTTTCATAAGTCTGAGCCAACAAACAATAATTATCAATTCCTTTCAAGTGATAGATATTACCTATGGTCTTCTTACCAGTTGCAATGAATGTTCCAGAGCTTTCCCTGATCTTGCATTCATTGTACTTGAAGCTTAAGTCATAACCTTTGTCACACATCTGATCCACACTCAAAAGATTGGGCTTTAATCCTTTCACATGCAATACATCTTTAGTATTATGCTTGCCATCAAAAGAAATAGATCCTTTTCCACAAATCTTACCATTTGTATCATCTCCAAACCTAACCAGTCCACCATCATATCTTTCCAAACTCACAAACTTACTTTTGTCACCAATCATGTGGTGAGAGTAGCCAATATCAATAACCCATTCATCTTTGTCTTCAACAACCTGAGCAGCCAAAGCACTTTCCACTAGTTTTTTTTTCTTCACACAGTTATCAGGATTAGTAGACACAGGTTCTTCTTTAATAGCAATAAACAAGCATTCATTTCCAAAAGTACTAACATTATCTAGTTCACCATCATCTGATACTTCTTCATCATCATCAAAATCTTCAACATAATAACATTTCTTTTGGATCCTGGGCCTGTTCTCATATCTTTTCTAGGTATTTCTTTCAATTCTTTTGGGACATCTAGAAGCAAAGTGGCCTACTTTACCATAGGCAAAACATTTAAAAGGTAATATAACTTTGAACTTACTGGATCCTCTTTGCAATCTATCCACAAAGTTGGCTTCAATTTCATCAAACTCATCATCAGATTCTACCTTGTACTTTTCTAGTCTGGAGGTTTTCCCAGAAGTACTAGCTTTGAAGGTAGTCTCTACTTTTGGCAGGGCATCTCCAAACTCTCTCATCTCAAAGGCAATAAGCTTACCAAGCAACTGATCTTTGTCAATAGCTTTTACTTGCATAAATTCTTCAATTGCAGCTACCTTGTGATTGTAGGACTTTGGCAATGATCTAAGAATTTTCATCACAACTTCCTTATCACTGAGAGTTTACCCCATACCTTTTATTTTGGTGACAAGTTCATCAACTCTTTGCATAGAGGCTATTATGTTTTCATCTTCAAACTTTCATATTTCACTTTCAGACTTTGTAGCTTGGCCTCCTTCACAGAATCATCTCCTTCATACAATTTTTTCAACTTTTCCCATACCTCATTTGTAGTTTCAAGATCCACAACTTTTGTCAGTACTAAGTCATTCAATGAACTTAACAAAGCATCTTTTGCTTTAACATCCACTTCATATTCCTTGATTTCATCTTCAGTCATCAAACCATTTTGAGACAAGATGTATTTTGTTTCTATAGCTTTCCATACTTTGTAACCAAGACAAAGAAGATAAATTTTCATTCATGCCTTCCAAAGAGCATAATTCATCCCATCAAAATGCGGTGCTTCCTTCTTATAAGACATTTTGGATCTTTCTCAAGATGTTAGACTTTCTTTAGAGGAACCTCGCTCTGATACCAATTATTGAAATGAGTCGGACAACTAAGAAGGGGGGTGAATTAGTTGTCCCAAAAACTCAAACACTTTTGCACTTAAACATTAATCACTTATCTACACTTATTATGATTAAACAAAGAATGCATGAAATCATAAACTTAAATACAAATGCAACATTAAACACAAGAGACACCAGATTTTTACATGGAAAACCCCAAGGTGGGGAAAAACCATGGAGAGGATTAGCTCTCAAAATATATTGCAATCTTTGAAAAATGATGTTCAAGCTTGGTCACTCCATGGGCCCAGAACATACGGGATCACTGCCATGAAGTACAGCTAAGTCTAGCAGGCTCACTGCCTCAACCCTAAACCTAGAAAGATTACAATAAGGGTTGTTAAACCCTGAGGTTTGTTAAATCCTACTAGCGGCTCACTGCTAGGCTCACTGCCAAAATCACCATCTTCTTCATGTCTGAGATTAATACATTGAAGTACAATAGTTCCTCTACTCTGCTCTGCCTTTCTCTGCCTTATCTCCTCGCCCTTTTCCTTATCTTCCCATTTTTGTTCAAGGACATCTTTTCCACAACTCAATTACAAGTATTTATACACTCCATCAACCTTGGAATGATCATCAAGGTCGGCATTACAATCATCAACCATTGGAACAATCTCCAATGTTGGCATTACAAACATTTTATAAAATAGGTCTTGACCTAATACAAAAATATGCTAAGGAATTGTAGTATAGATGTATGCAGATCATTCCACGCCTTAGCTGGGACTCAAACACAATCTTCCATGCCACAACACACTTCCATAATCTTCAAGGGATCTCCACAATTACTGGAATTAACCAAGTCGGCCAAGAATAGTTACATATTATGTTATCTAGGAATAATCTTCAAACAGGATCTCATTTCCTTGACACGGACCAATGTAAAGGTACGAACATGATCAGGAGGAATCCACATGCACGTTGAAATCATCAGGAGCAACCGCACAAACACAGATCACTTTATTCATGAGATTCTTCACACTTGAGCACATGAACTTCACTGTCTTCAACTATCATAAAAGGAAAGATAGCTTGTGAACCACCAAAACATGAACCATTGTAATTGTAGGCACTTATCAGTATCCTAGACTTCCCTTTAGAACCGTAGAGCAAAACACTTTAATGTAGAGGAATGTGGAGAAAAATACTTTATCCTTGACAGCAGAGAATAACTAGAGAAAGTAGGTGTTACTGTGGTGAATGTAACTCTCTCAATTCTTCACACCGGAGGCTCAAACTCAAGATTTAACATCCTTAGACATCCCTTTAAATAACTTCCAATCCGCACACCAAGATCTTCAAGAAACAAGAAATGTGGAGTGATCTACCAAACTGTTCTTTAGCATACAACTCACTGTCTATATTGCACTTCACTGTAACTCACTTGTTTCTTCTGAAGAGGCCAATTTTCTCAATATCCTCAATATACAAATCTTCTAAACAAGTAATAGAATAGGACATAGTTGACACCAATGACAAAAAAGATATGTTGATGTATTAATGACAACACCGATTAGGCACATACTTGCAATACATCACTCCCCCTTTTCAAAGTATGTCTTATCCCTAAGACATGTTCTTCAGTTTGTAGGTAGGATGTTTTTAAAGATTACCCTAAGCTAAGCCAAAGTAGTATCCCATTGTTTCTTGTCATATGTCAATATTTGTATCTAACTTTCAAGTTTGATATATGTATCCTTTGCTTCTCCTAAGGTAGCCGGTACCTTAACCTTATGTGTAATTTGTTTAGCTTCAGTGACTACGCTGGTTAGAGAGGCCAATCTTAAGCTTATTACTTCTTTAAGCTGCTTCATCTATGATTTTATCTATTCTCTTTGATCCTAGAATTACAACAACTCAGAGTGTAAGGTCTCTACCTGTGCCCTTATGGCTCCATTAGTGTCTTGTACTAGATCATCGATACTGGCCACTTGTGTTATCTATGTTTCTAATGCCTCTATTTGATCTTTTATATTCTTAGTAGTAATAGGCCATTATAAACAAAATTGATAGAGTAACTTAGCCTCTTCCATATCCTGATATTCATGGTCTTTATTTGTGCTTCTAGTATATTGTGTGTCTTAACACATTTGTTAGAAGCATCAACTAGTGTTTTCTAATTAATTTTATTTGTTATCTTCTCTTATGCTTTCTTCTCTGGATATATGTAGAATGAGCCTTAAATCTTTTCATCAATTGTTTGAGTTGATGTGTAGGAGGTAGGGATATGTCCCTCTATGCCTCTAGCATTTAATTTTGTATTGTATCTACTGCCTCAATTAGTATCTCACTTCCCTCAATGTGTTTCTGCAAAATTCCATCCATCATTGTGGAGTGGAAGATGTCACCCAATTGTAATTTCTGTAGGGGTGAGATACCGGATAAATTTACTTGTCCTTCTATTACTAGGAATTATAGCATTTATAGAGTCACCATGGGTTGTATTTGCTTCTATTGCACTAGAAAAGCTTTAATAGATTGGATGGGGGAGGTAGAGGAGGATGCATCCTGGGAATCCTGTTGATTATCTCCTATATTCAGAGCCTCTTTTTTCTATTTTCCATCCTCTTGCTCAGTATTGGTGTTATGCAAAGGAGAAATGCTTTATTCTATATTATGTGGAGGATTTGTATCCTGTTGTGCCATGGTTTTCTCTGCCCCCTTAACTTTATCATATATTTTATTTGTTATTTGTTCATTTTTTGCGTGTATCTTATCTTTGTCTACTTGTTCCATGTTTATTTGGGTATCCACCCTTTGTTTTGACCTCAACTCTGTGGCTTGTATTTGTGCTATTTTATCCTTCTCCTCCGTAGAGATAGAAGTACCCACTCCATCAATAGCTTGTTGCTTGAGATCCTCATCCAATTTTAGAGCTTTCTCTCTTCTTTGCCTTAATGCATCTGCAAGGCTAGCTGGTAGCAATCCTAGAATTTCATCCATTATTTTATTGGATTTTATCATAGATTTAATTATTTCTCTTTCAATTATCTTTTTGTTATCCATAGATACCTCAAGGTAAAGTTCTATTGTCTCTTTTAGCAAACTATAACATTCAATCCCATTGAGGATTGTATCTAGGCTCAATGGCTCATGTGGAGTCTCCTTTGTTATTAGATTCAGTCTCCCGAGTCTGTGTGGACTCTGTGAATGTTGCAAAAGAATAGATTTGAAATGCAATTGAATTGAATTCATGTAATTATTGGTAGTTAGGTTTATTTCTATCACATTTATGGAATGAATAAAACTATTTAAATTTCCTGTCACTCTTTAAATTTCCATTTACTTGACTATATAATTCTCTATAATTGAGGTTGATGTTTTTATTATCCTTGATTTTTAAGAAAGTGTTATCGGTTGTGTGCAACCAATTTGTGGTTTCATCAGATTGGTATGTTTGTGGTTTCATCATATTGGTATCAGAGCCCGAAGATTTGGGGTTGTTGAGGAGTAAGTAGAATGCCACCAAGAATGATGAGAGGAAGAAGTGTTTGAGGTAGACGCCTAAGAGGCCATGATGAAGGAATTTTTGATATGTTACAGAACTTGGCAATAAGAATGGAAGCCTTAGAGAGGGCGCAACAAAGAGAAGTAGTAGATGATATCAGTGAAGTTGTTAAGGAAGAACAGTTAAGAGATGGTGAAGGAAATCAGGAAGAATAAGAGGGATTTGAAGAAATATTGTTGAGGATAGTGATGAGTGTAGGTACCAAACCTAAGATTGAAGTTCCTATGTACTCTAGAAGTTTAAACGGTGAAGAACTCATTTTTTGGATCAATGATTTAGACAAGTATTTTGAATATGAAGGAGTTGTTGAAGAAAGAAGAGTGAAGTTCTCTTGTACAAGGCTCAAGGGCCACGCTGCTATGTGGTGGGACTATGTCTAATCTGAGAGATGTAAGAAGAATAAAGAAAAGATTACTTCATGGGATCAAATGGTTGCTAAATTGAAGGCCAAGTTCCTTTTGGGAGATTATCAAACAAATCTCTTTAAAAGATTACAAAATCTTAATAAAAATACATGTTAGTGAAATAATACAAAAAAGAGTTTTACAAGTTGTTGATTCGATCAAGCCATGGTGAGGATGATCTTGAAAAGGTAGAAAGATATTTGAATGGGTTAAAGTATAGTTTGCAAGATGAGTTGAGTCTACACTAGTAGAATTTAGGCAAATAAATGACTACGTGACTAAAACTTTTAGTCACGACAAATAAAAATGACTAAATTCTAAATATTTTTTGTAATACAGCTATAAATGACTATTTTGATCGTCGGGTAAAATCATAGCTAGAAATGACTAAATAATTAGTCACACAAATAAAAATTAGACAATATGATATTAAAGTGGGTAATTAAAAAAATATGGGCGCCAAAAGTGAAAAGGATCGGTGCCAAAAGTGAAAAAGGACGAGTGCCAAAAGTGAAAAGGAGTTTTTTCCAAGTTTGACCTTGTGAGACCCATTAATCACAAAGGGCTAGGGTTTCCTAGTTTTGGTATGAAAAGAGATCCAATGTTGATATTGAAGGAGTTTAAAGATTTTTGTCACCACATTGCAGAAGTTTAGGAGAGGTTCTTAGACCACGTTGCTAGCTGAGAAGGAGACATGGATATTGGGAGCTTGAAGGAAGTTATTAGTTTCACCATGTTGATGAGGTCCAGGGATTTCAGGCACATTGCAGGTGGAGTGTTGGATTTCACAGTATGACAGGTATGCCCTATTTTGCCCAAAGTTTAAATCTTTGATAAGAAATGTAAATAATATCTTTGTTAAGAGTTCAAAACCTTTCGTGTCATTTAGGGCAGTCACCACATGCTACAAACACAATTGCACTATCTTATGAACATTCTCATGTATTATATGCATAGAAATGGAAGCCATTTTGTTAAGTTTGAAGCAAAGTTTTTGGGACTGTCATAGAACCTCATCAATTTTCACCCATTTCTTTACTGCAACACCGCACTATTCTTAGATTTTATTGCTTGGTTCTTTGTGGGAATGTGGGAGAAGAATGTGAGTTACTGCAATCCCACACCATGTTTGGGGATTTTGGCTTGGTCATTGTGGTGAGGCGGGAAATGCCTTCTCA
Organism: Cunninghamia lanceolata; assembly: GCA_027924645.1. NCBI lineage: Eukaryota > Viridiplantae > Streptophyta > Pinopsida > Cupressales > Cupressaceae > Cunninghamia > Cunninghamia lanceolata. The sequence goes on from BSBN01000197.1 coordinate 2,747,762, forward strand.
TTGCCTTCTCCACAAATTGCAGTGAATGCCAGTGCACTATAGGATAGAGAAGGCATGTGAGATCATAGGAATTGGAGAGGCACAAATTTCATTGGCATATGATAGGGACTGTACATTTTTAGATCTATTTTAATTTGTTGGAAATGAAATATTTTACCATTTATCTTTAGCTATTTGAATGACAGTACTCTTGATTTCAAAATGCAGGTGGCAAGCAATAGATTTTGTGACTCTTAAGCAGAGTACTATTTCATTTTTGGATATTGAGAAACCACAAACTGCAATTTCCTGCTAGTCACGAGCAAGAATAAAGGCTGCAAAGGTAGTACTACTTCGAGGTTCTATTATTGTGTCTATTATGGTTCCATTACCACACATTATACTTCCACAAGGGAATCTTAAAGTTCAAATTTTTGTTTGCATTCACCACCAAATAAATAGAAGACGTTGAAATCTACATTTGGGAAATAAAAATAAACAAAAAAAAGTTCCTCCACAGGTTGGCAAGGGCTTATCTAAGGATGACAAGGCTCGAAAACTAGTTTTCCAGCATTGGCTTGAGGCTATAAGTTTTTGATCCCTATGGAAATTCTAAATTCCTTACAAGAGTCTACTTTTGGATAGGGGAAGCATGGGGTTTGCTACTCTATACACTATTGTTTCCTTGTAGTCTAGAATAATGGAAGAACATGCAACATATCAATGATCTAAAGACTAATATAAAATAAATTGTTAATGCTAACTTAATTTTGAGGTTATATTTGGAGATTACTTCTCAAATGGTTGTTACTCACATGTTATTGTGATGATTATTTTTCTTTAATGCAGATTGACCCACGACACTATTATGGACATAATCTAAATTTCTATTATGATGCGTGGTTTGATACTAATACAGTGCAACCTTTTTTCTACTAGTTAGTTTATTTTTCAAATTTCATTTCTAGAGAGTCAAATATTATGTCTACAGAATAAAATATCATCTAGTGGAATATTAAGATCATCCATTGTAGATTTAGAATGCTTAACTATTTATGCTTGTCTTGATTGGCATCGTTTCATCTTGTGAAACACCGATGATACCTTTTTCTAAGAATTCAAACTAATTGAATATCCACAGGGCAAGTAACATTTTTTTCTTTCCAAACATCTTGATTAAGGATAGAGTAATGACAATTTAATATCCTTAGCTTATATAAGTATATAACAGTCCAACTTTATTTATTTTTTGTGATTAGAGTTCAAGCTCCAATTGCATTAATGATTAAGAAGCTTTATTAATACAAAGCACTTTAATAGGGCATATTATATGAACTAGATCTGGCATACTTTTAAAACTTTTCTTCTCACTCTAAGAAGAAATTTAATGTAGGCTAGATGTTGGAGACCAGTAAGGATCTCAATCTTCATTGTTGCCCCAAGTGCAAGTTGCAACAATAGTGCGTAAAATATCTTGGCCCTGTAAGCATTTCTATTTTTCATTCCTTATTTTAGACCCTTTTTAGTTGGATTGATTTTTTTTTTTGTTCTATATGCTTTAGTTAGAATTACCCTATGAACTATGTGGTTTATACCATGTTGTTGGACTAATCATACTACAAAGGGAATTATGCTCAAGTTCTTGCATCTTCATCATAAGTGCTAAATTTTGGTTGGTTCTCATTTCTTAGTCTCTATCTTCCCAGCACCATCCCACAAGGCTTAAGAAAATTTGGATCAGGAATAGCCTTTCATTTATAGTTTTTCTTTTCATTGAACTGTTGGACTTTGGATAGTGATAGTGTGATTTGAGCCCCTAGCCAATAATTAGGTGTCTTTAATGGGATATAATTCCTTCTTTACACTACTAATCCTGATCTGATAAAATGAGAGAGCTTTGCTTGTAGATATAAGTTATTGGAACAAGTTATCATCAATGGTGTAATGATGCTTCACAAGGAGATGAGTGTTTAGTAATGTTGAAGGTATATAGTGTCAGTCATGATAGACTTCATCAACTTGTCAACACATATGACAATGCAAGAATAGCTTCTACATCTACTACAATGTAATGGTTTACAATGAAGTGATCTGCAGATGATACAATTGTAATGTTCCCTATCATGTTTTGCCCTAGAATTTGCCTATTGAACTCAAAAGGGAAACAAATTAGAGTTAGGGTTTCACCTTGTTAAATAAATATCTTCTTAATGAAGTAATCCTGGGTCAGAATCCTATATTCACCATAAGAACAATATATGCAAATATGTATATATGCTAGAGTTAGGGTTAGACTATTGCATCACATCCATAAATCATCAACAATGCAACATAGTTGGGAGAAGGGGCATGATGGGTCTACCCGAAGTCATATTTCAAGCCTAAGAGGGTGTATACCATAGCCCTCCCCCTTGGAAACTTAGTACCTTCTTTCCCCATCATGACCTCTGTTGGTAACTCAACTAGCTGCCACTACACCAAAAGCTCAAACTGTTAGTGAGGGCACCACCGGAGAAGTTAACCAGAGACTGCGCAGGCTTGAGAAGGGAGGAATTGAGGGTCACACACCTAAGCACCAACATATCCCCACCAGTCTATACCTGCCCCTTGGGCAGGCATAGACTGCTAGGCACCCAAGCGGGCGCATGAGGGCAGTGGCTGTCAGTGGGAATCAAACTTCTCCCCAATGGAGTTGCCAATGTTGGTAACTCAACTGGCTGCCACTACACCAAAAGCTCAAACTATTAGTGAGGGCACCATCGGGGAAGTTAACTAGAGACCGCACGGGCTCGAGAAGGGAGGAATTGAGAGTCGCACACCTAAGCACCAACTCAACCGGCTGCCACTACACCAAAAGCTTGAACTGTTAGCAAGGGCACCACCAAAGAAGTTAACCAGAGACCATGCGGGCCCGAGAAGGGAGGAATTGAGGGTCGCACATCTAAAAACCAACAACCTCTACTCTTGAAATACATTTGCCACCATGAGGAGTTGGGCAGGGGCCATAAGTGGGTAACTTGACTCTCTGTGTAGGGCCCTCTAGTTGGCTACCTACTAGCCTTGTTTACCTTTTTTTCTTACACCCCAGGCCCTTCCTACATGGTGGGTTTCAAATAGTCAAACACATAGATTGTATGCATTAAACATTCATCTATTGTGTATGACCATGTTTATGTAGGTATTAGATAAGAAATGATAGAAATACACCTGCATATGGGCTATATCTGTTTTACTTTTGTTTTTTATATGTATATTTTTTATACTCTTAAGTATGAGTGGTGCCTATGATATATTGTCGATGTGCTGGTTTGCATGAGTCCCTTCTTCAATTTGATGTGCCCTTGTGTCCCTTGTATTCACTAGAGTGTGTCTTCTTAAGATTTGATGATCTAATTATTGCTTGATCTCTATGAGACTATTGTATGTCATATTAGTTATTCTCTGTTGTTCTGATTAATCCCATACCTCAATATTAGAACTGTATAAATGTTATCATATATGTATATGAACAGACCCAATTTTTATGAAGGAATACATCCTTTTATTAAGAGGTGCAACTTTTAGTAATCACACTATTTCTTACAAGTAAATCACTATCCTCTTGTTAAGAGAAATTCACACCTTTTCATATGATGTCGCTACCTTTTCAAAACATATTCTATCACAAGTAATCGCACCTCCTGTTAATATGGATCATTGTCTTTCTTAACACATGGTTCCTTCTTAATCATATATTATGTATGATTGTCATCTTTTCACATAGAACACTCCTTGTAGTTGCTTCCTTAATAGATATGCTCAATAACATTTACTTTAACAATGTTGATCATTGTATAATATCATTCCTCATCACCAATCACTGCCTTCAAACACATCGATAGTTACTACAATTGTTATCTCTTTCAAGTCACATCATTTGATATTGTATGAAGTCACACATAATCAATTGTGAGTCACTATAAGGTATATAAAATTGTGCTATTTAATTATCTCTATTATATGAATGCTGCCTTATTTGCTCAGCGACAATATATGTTGTTATATAACAACTATTTTCATATTAATCACTCCTCTGGTTTATTTTAGTGTAGTCTGCCGGTAAAAGAATTAAACTTGTAATTGATTTCTAATTGTCAATAATAGAAATATTGATTTCTTGTAGATGAGTTGATGCACATGGAGTCATCCCATAGGGGGAAGGGACATGACAACATTGGCTATAGTGTCAATCTTGAATCTCACATTTTGTTTTAGTGATAGGATGGTTATGAACAATGTCTTTGAGCTTTGTATGAGTTTTTTGTACTACTATACAGTGCTGGTATACTAACAAGAATATGGTGGCAGTGATTTGCATGCTAATCTTATTCTTAACAGTTGATATGGATTACAGTGAAAGTATCATCTTGCCTATGCACAATGGAGTGATGGAGTATCATAGTGAATGCACAATGAATGGTATGCCTAATACAATATCCTATCAATGATCAATGACAATAGTTGGTATGACATTCACAGTTTGCAATTCTCTAACTGTGACAGTTATGGTCTTATACTTCTTGCTTATGACAGTGAAAAAGTGGCTTGCTAATGACAATGTTTACTTGTGATAGTGGTATTTGTGACAATGGTATGCATATGCATCCTTCTTTGATTATTGGTTGCACATCATTTGTGTCAAAGGTAATGGTGTTTGTCGATGTAAGGTAAGTTTCAAAGGTGTTGATAAAAGTTGATGCAAGGTAAGGTACTTATACATATAAGTATGACAGAGTTGTTTCTTGATCATCAGCTATTCAGTGGAAGTGAGTATTGTTATTTATGCTTCAGAAAGTTGCAAGAGGTGTTATTGTATGATTATAAGAGATACAAGGTTGGGACACATGATGTTTTTATATGATCAAAGGTGAATAGATATGGTCTTTTGAGATAGTTATATTGTCAATGCATAGTGAACAATGGCATATTTACTTCAGTTTCTTCTAAAAGTGGTTACATGGTTTCAGACATAAGTGTCCTTGTTTGTAGTTGGTTTGTAATGGAAGTGATTACAAAGACAATATACAGATCCATGTGTATTATGCCTCATGTTCCTAACGGCAGTAGTTCTTTGATGGTGTGACAGTAAGCCTTCTAACTTGACAATGCCATTTCATGATTTTAGATAGTGCTTCTATATGTTTCTTGTCCTTATATCCCTTCTGCGTGGATGATTAGTTGTAGGTCTCTACTGGTAGTGTTGTGATTGTTTGTATAGCACAGTGGAGTGGTATGTGGAGTAGAGTGGAGTATCTTGATGGTCTTGCAACATGAAGTCTGTGTTCTATCTTCGCTAATGATATGCCTCTTTGCCAGTGTACAGTCCATTTTCCTTGCTATCACTGTGCTTTTGATGATCAAAGGTCTGTGGTATTGTGGATGCATTGGTTCCTGAGTTTCCAACTGAGATAGAGATAGTGAATGGTTTTTTGACAATGATAGTTGTTGTTATTTGCTTGACTTGACAGTGTTGATATGACATGACAGTGATATTGGTTTAGTTGCCAGTGGTTTGATGGCTTTTACCTCATTGAATGCTAGTGGTTTCACTACAACAAAAGAGGTAATTAGCACATAAAATAGTATCAAAATTTAGTGCATTTGAGTTCATGAATCAAACACTTATGTTGGCACAAAACTCGGTGCCAAACTACATTTCACTTTGGTGCCAGATTTAGCACTAGGTTTAGCACTGGGTTTAGCACCAGGTTTAGCGCTAGGTTTAGTGTTGGATTTAGCCCTAGGTTTATGTCGGGTTTAGCGCCAGATTTAGCACCAAATTTTGTTGCTTCCAGTTTAGCTTCCTATTTTGCTTCTGGTTTTTCTTCTTATGTTGCTTCCAGGTTTGCTTCTAGTTTTGCTTCTAGGTTTGCTTCCGGTTTTGCTTCTAGGTTTGCTTCCGGTTTTGCTTCAAATTTTACTTCCAGTTTAGCTTCCAGTTTTGCTTCCAATTTTGCTTCCAATATAAAGTCGCTTGTTGCATCCAATTTTGCTTCCAGGTTTGTTTCCAGTTGTGCTTCCAATTTTGCTTCCACTTTTACTTCCACTTTTGCTTTCAAATTTGCTTCCACTTTTGCTTCCAAATTTGCTTCCAGGTTTGCTTCTAGTTTTGCTTTCAATTTTGCTTCCAATTTTGCTTCTCGTTTTGCTTCCGGTTTTGTTTCCAGTTTTGCTTCCAATTTTGCTTCCAGGTTTGATTCTGATTTTGCTTCTAGTTTTGCTTCTAGTTTTGCTTCCAGATTTGGTTCCAATTTTGCTTCTTATAAAACGTCACTTGTTGCTTCTAATATGGCTTCTATTATTGTATCTTTTGTTGCTTCTAAAATTGCTTCCATTATTACTTCTTTGTTTGCTACCTGAATTGCTTCTATTTTTGCTTCCTAGATAATGCCAAGTTTTGCTTCCAAGATTGCTTCTGGTTTGCTTCTAGTTTGGCTTCCATTGTTGCTTCCTTTTTTTTCTTCTAAAAATGCTTCTTATTTTTATTACATTTATTAATTTAATCAGTTTTATTTCAATTTAATTAGTTAAATATATCATGCCTCTTAAATAACTCATATGATTATAGAGTAAGTAATTTAATTATTTAACTCATATGATTAAATAACAAGATAATTATTATAACATGATCATCATCTATAATTAAAACAAGTGAGTCAAATATCTATAATTTAATTAAATTTGACAACATACATCCTGAGTAGTAAATTAAAATCATCATATGTAATAAATATCCATCCAAAAATTATCAACCACTTTCAATATATATATAGATTGACAAGTCAATATCGATAAGATCATCATCATATATAACTAAAACAAGTGAAAGTCAAATATGTCAGTAGATCAATAACATGTCAAAATGATACATGTCCAACAATTGACATAAGTCAAAATGATACATGTATAAATGATATAAGTAAAAATGATAAATTATGTAACTCAAAATGATACAAGTCAAGATGATACATGTCCAAATGATATAAGTCAATATGATACATAAATTTATGATACAACTCATTAATATGGTACTGGAGGATGTGAAAATGATACATATGATAGTAACCATGAAAAGAGGCATCATAACAATATATCAACAATGATCCATGATGCAGTCTATATGATCATGAATGTCACTGGCTACTACCAGCAACTACCTCATCATCATCATCACCATCACCATTGTCATCGTGATCATCATCGTCATCATCATCATCTTCATCGGCCTCGATGTCTTCAGTATCTATGTCATCATCATCCTCTACCATGTGATTTGTACTAGAACCAACATAATCTGGATCCATATCATGAGAATCATCTTGATCTTCTAGAAGACCCATGTTTTACAAAAAAAAATATTTAAAATAAAAAGTTATTATTTATTTCATGCAATAATTTATTTTTCTATTATATATCTAATATTACAACATATGAAATGAAACCATAATCATATTACATCATATCAAAGTGCACATACCATAATAAAATTTCAAAAAAGTTACAACTAATATGTCATTCTAATGATGTAAAACATGCAACAATTCTAATAAACATTAGTAAAGATCATAAAAAAAATTGTTATACAATTTAACTATCAACGGTAAATTCTATCACATAACCTTAAGTGCCACAAATTGCTTTGTCCATGTATGTTCTTTTTCACTATTAATCTAATAACCTACATTAGACAAAAACAATAAAGAGTTTTTAAGTAGCAATTGATTAAATTCTCTTACATGTCATTAAGGAATGCACAATTTTTTTTTTCAATAATTATTTATCTTAAGGCTCATGAGTAATCTTAAGAGAAAGGTCTATTTTGTTTGAAAAAAAAATGAAGTTAGCAATATTTATCTGGCCGATTTTAGAAAGAAAAAATGTTATCCCTATTCCCACTCACAGGTCTTCAATGTGAGCGAGAATAGGGCAAATTTGGGGATTTAGAAAGAAAGATAAAGTTTAGGGTGTCTTCAAGATAGCTAGCACAGGCAAGGAGGTCAACCATGCACACATAATGATCAACTATAGGTGTAATGCAATAAGGCTTACAAATGTGATTGAAGTATGTACAGCTCTCATCCACTAAACCTGCATGGCTACATGCACCTAGAATACAAGCAAAGCTTACAATGTTAGGATACGTTCCAGAGTGCTTAATTAATTCAAATATTTTGAGAGCATCCTTGCAAAATCCATTTTGTACATATCCCGCAATCATTGCATTCCATGAGATGACATCTCTTTGAGGAATTCTATCAAACAGTTCATGTTTCTTGTCTATGATTGCATATTTTGTACATATCCTGCAATCATTGTAGTCCATGTCCTGCAATCATTGTAGTCCATGAGACCACATTTCTTTGAGGCATTCAATCAAATAGTTCACGTGCCTTTCCTATGCTTCCACATTTTGCATACATGTCTAATAGGGCAGTTGCAAATACAACATCTGACAAAATTCCTCTATCCTTTATGTACTAATGGATGTCTATACCCTATTCCAAAGCTCCCATTTTGACACAGGCAGAGAGGATGCTGGCAAAGGTTGTGGAATTTGGCTTTACACCAGCCAATTGCATTTGCTTTAAAATTTCTAAAGCCTTTTCAATAAATCCATTTTGTGCATATCATGCAGTCCATGAGACCACATTTCTTTGAGGCATTCTATCAAATAGTTCACGTGCCTTGTCTATGCTTCCACATTTTGCATACATGTCTAATAGGGCAGTTGCAACTACAACATCTGACAAAGGAGGACTTAAGCATTCAGAAACCTAACCATGCCACCTTGTGTGGATTTGATGAATGGCTTGTAGCCATCAAATCCAATGAACTCTTAAATCATGTCTTCTTTAATCTAGACCAGCAATGTAGAGACAATCCTCTAAAATAGAAGAATATAAAGTGGTCTTATTTTGTCTGCATTTGTATCATCATTACTGTCTCCTTTGGGACATTATTTTTTACCATCAAGGGATGGATGATTGAGATAGTCAACATAGACCTTATGGTTACCATCAATTCCATCTCTTTGGTATTTAAACTATAGTTGCATTAATTCTATGATGGCAATGAGAGGATACAATGACTGCCCTAGATTTTTGTAATGACAACAATCCTATTTAACACTGAATTATGATTCATTCCCATAGTGGGATCTTCTCAGAGGAGTTTCAAACAACTCATACTCATAGAGTCATGGTTTTAGGTCACATATGTTATGGTAACAACAAGGGATTCCAACTATGGTTACAATAGCTAAGACTACCCTCATTTATGACCGTAACAAGGTTCTTGGACAACACTATCTTCCTCTTCACACTGGGTACTATATAGGCCAAGATTGGGTTCAAGAAATCACTTGATGGTTACCTATATAGTGATACCACACCCTAATACCCCCATGCATTCTAAATAGCTTCAGATTTATACAATACTCAACCAAGATGAAATTGTATCATTGTACCACACTTAACTATAACAGTCCCTTCTTGACAACAATTTGTAATCTTTAGACTATTGGGATCCTTGCCACAAATAAATATTAGGTCAATAACACAAGGCTTTTAAACAAAAACCATAATCCCAACTCTATATCCATCCCCTTGGCAGTCTCAAGGGCCACCTTGAGACAAAAAATGCTAATGTACTATTATGACAGTTATGATTGTCCTCCATCGTTTCATTATGCATTTGAAACTTGAGATGAGGATTGGGGAGATCTCCATTGGTATTTTTTCATAGACAATTTGGGAATAGTAGACCCCCATCTTATCAATAAGGAAGATTATATAAATCTTGAATAAAACAAGAAAATCCTCATGACTGTCTTACATGTTAGCAAACTAACTGAGACAGTAGTAAGGTTAGTCAATAATTTCCACATCTGTGCAATAAGGTAACTAGGAGGACATGTGCACATGTCTAGGACTACAAATAATGGGACAATTGAGTGGGATCTAGGGCCAACAAAGAAGCACTTTAGAACTCATCCTACGCATCAATAAACAACTCAACACAAGAAATGCAAATTGACATATTAACACAATAATATCCAACTAAGTTATTGAAAGTCAACTATTGATACCTCATTCTCCATCTAGATTACAAAAGTGGTCCACTTTTTTCTTTGTAACATTTCCTTTTCAAATTGGCTTGGATGTCGGCCATATTTCTCCTCTTGTCAAAACATGGCACATTGACTAGTTAAACTAATTAATATGCAATCATTTACTTTTTCCTAGGAAATTAAAAAATATATCATTTAACTTATTAAATATACTTACAAATGTACAAATCAAGGCTTGTAAACCTTTCTGGGCACTGTGATGCGTGGCACGAAGTTTGTCAAGCCTAGCCTTGGAGGCCTTGTCCTGAAACATGTACTAATTCAATTTAACTATGCACAAATAAAATTTAAAAATCGTTTAATAAATTTGATGTAATCTTATGAACAAATTCAAATACCTACATACTCTCCTCACCAGACTTCATCCATGCATCAGACTTCTCATATGCTTTTACAACCTCTTTCCATACTTTCACACTTACATCAATTGGCCTTTTTTTTAGCCTTAGCTTCGGAGAGAGTTTTTTTATCTTCTTTGTTTGGTTGCACCGAAATCTCTTACAGAACTTTGAGACATTCGTAGATTTATCTTCTTTACAGACCAACCTATGCCAAATTTAGTCTCCATGTCATGGATAACTATTTTTTGAAGGTGCATGGGTATCTTTGAGAATGGCAAATGTAGATGGTCTTTGAACCGTTGAAGGCATGATTCTTTCAACCTATTCACAAACATTTTTCTAGCATCTGTCATTCGGACTTCCCATGAAACTACATCATATTCTATCTTGGTATCGTAGGTACCAATGCAAGATGCAAAACATGGTGTGGTGGTCGAAGAAGTCTATGTCCCAGGAGTGGCTGGGACATTGGAAGCCTCTGCTCCCTGTTCCACATTCTTAGAGGTTACTGTTATTTATTTCCTCCTGGATCTTTTGCCTAATCCAGGACTGGTTGGGGAATCAATTGATTCCCTTTGACACTGTTGATTTGGTTGCAATGTTTCAGGGGCTTTACTAAATCATTTTTCTATGTATCTGGCAAGCATTGTCAAGTCCACATCAAACAATTTGTTCACTGCCTCTACCCCCAATATGGAAGCCAATGCCTCTTTATCTTTGTTAGTCTCATGTCCATATATATATATATATATATATATATATATATATATATATATATATATATATCTTCTTTTAAATTTAGAAATAAAAAGCTAAAAACTAAAAATCAAAGAAACAATAGAAACATTTAGAAATCTATAAATTGACAATGAATTACCTCATTGTGGCCAGAGCCTGCTCCCTTTTCTCTCTTCCCTCTATTGCTTGACATTTTGAGGTGACCTAGGGCAAATTATTTTTGTCCAATTTGTGGAGGCAAACGAAGTACACACTACCAAGTATGAAAGTTTTCGTCCAATTTTTATGTATTCCTCAAGGTTTTTGACCTTTACTTTGTAGAGCAAATCATGACATTGTTTTCCTCTGTAAGTTTGTTGCAAGAAAGTAAGCTTATACATCAATTGAAATAAATCCAGAGAGAAATTTTATCAACTAGTGGAAAAATGTGATTTCATCCATATCAAGATAGACAATAATTTCCTTTAAGCAAAGGCTGAGATATCTGATTCACACAGTTTAATCCTGAAGCACACATTTATAATATTATGGAATGTGGAAATTTGTCATCTATTATGAAAAGCCTTGCTCAGAATTATCTTCAACAGATACCCTATGAATATTACAAGACCTACATTTGTCCAAATGAATTCGACATTTGACAGGAAAAAAAGAGTAGATGAAAGAGAGGCAATGCCCTTACCTGGAACGAATAGAAGAGAAACACGAATTGAAAGGTTGAGATATCTAGAAGCAAAGGCTACTATGGCTCGAACCCAGGACTTTTGGGATGTAAGAAAGTGAGTATGTGCTTTAGGAATGCAAAGGAAATTAGGGTTGGAATCCAGGTCCCACCATTGCCAAAATAAGGGCGAACACAAAAACTCCAAACACTCGATCTCTGCATGCCAAATGCTCGATCTCCAAACATAGAATGAAAACCAAAAATCAATAAAGTTTTGTTTTGTGTTTTTTTTGGGGGGTATGTGCAGGCAAGAATTTTTTAAATTTTTTTTGATTCATTAGTCGGCGCTATCATCGACACAATTATCACCAACTTTAGTGCTGACTTTTAGGCTTAAATGTAATCTTTTTGGGGCACAAAAGGTGGCACAAAGTGCACCTAATTTAGTGCCTATCAATGCAAAATGATGTATTTTTCTTGGAAGTTGATATCACTATCTAATGGAATGCCAAATTTGGTTGCTTGTAGCAACCTCGCCAAATTTGGATTGTCCTTATAATAAGTAACTATATCTTGATTCCATGATAGCATTTTGACTTCTCTTATGATTAGCTTAATAATGACTCACTCTTTCACGACCTTACATAGATGGTTGGTGACAATCCTTATGCAAGTGATATGGCTTTGGAAAAACCAAACAACTCTTCTCTTACTATCATGACATGATATTGGGACTATGTTGGTAGCTCATAGCAATGCTTATGGTATTGTGATTTTCATTTCTATGTTCTCATTAACCTATTTTAGGTTGAAGCATGGTAACTAACCCACTAGCTATTATGACAGTCATAAAATGACTAGACAATCGTCTCCACTTTGACTATGACAGTCCTATGCATGGTGTTTTCTTCATGACAGTCCCCAATAATGTGAATTATTGATAGTAGCTAGTTCAAATGGAGTTTTGGATGGTGTAGTAGGTTGTCCCTATGGCTCATGATAGTGCATGCCTTGGTTATGTCCTTGTGACATTACTCTCTAGATGTCTCCTCTTTATAGTGACAAGGTTTCAAGAACACGACAACTTGGGTAAGGTATTAACTTGTCTCTTTAAACTCTAGATTGTCATTTTTCAAGAATTGATCTCATTAAAGTGCAAAGACAACATGATGATTGATGACTAACTACATTATTACTATAATAGTGACTTAACCTGGTCACAAGATTAATGAGACAATTTTATAGTAATAACTCTATGGATGCATACCTAGCTATCCTAGGTATACTATGACAATAATTTAATATTTCTAGTGTTTCTTTTAAACCTCCTATGGTTGTTACCTATGCCTCATGGTATGACAACCTCTACAATGTTAATTATGATATTCATATGATGGTGAATATTGGAGCTATGGTTTCGATGACCTAATAACATTTGTGATTGTCCTTTGGGGTTGTGATAGACCTTTTGGGTTGTAACAATACTTAGGATGATTGTCCATTAGCTATAACAAGCCATAATGATGGTCCTTGGTATCATCCCCCTATAATGATAGTAATCCACCATATACCAACAATTATATAAGTTATAACAATCCTAATGGTTGAAAGATGATCTTTGATACCCCTATTAATAGTCAAGGCAAAATCTAAGGTGGTTGGTATAATAACATTTTTTAATAATAAATGATTACCTAACTTATAATGTTAGCAACGCCTTTGCTTATTTTTGTCAGTCATAGTCCTATATCATATGGTGGCTGCCCTTTATTCCCATATCAGTCCATTGACTTGCTCATAAAGATTCTAAATCATTGTTAGTAAAACATTGGGTGGTATTTGGAAGATAGCAATGATATGACAACTTTTGAATCCTCAAGATACCACTACAATAGTAGATCAACACTATGATGGTCCTCTGACTTATCATTTTGACACTAATTATTTTAGTTGGAGCCATGACCTTCCATCTAACATTTCAGAGTTGGATTTGGGATTAAGGACAACCTTAAGATATGTGATAGGAGATTGACAACAGTTTAGCTAATTCATGACAATCTTTTTATATATTATGTGACTTCACTATAATATTGAGGCCCAGTTTAAGAGGCCATGAACTATCTCCTTCACTATCTGACAACCTTCCACTTCCTCACATACCTATGATAGTCCTATTTATACATCTAGTTATTCCTTAGATCTTGTCAATCCTTAAGGCATGATGACAACATCCCTAAATACCCCAACTACATCTCAATCATACCAAAATTTTATTGTAATTTCACTTTCCTACCATGACTACATACTCCTCCTTCATCATTTGTGACATAGATCATAGGCTTGTTACCAAATTTAAAATTTTGGTGCCAAAGACTCTTTGAGACTGTTTTGAGGGTTCTATGATAGTTTTGAGGGTTTTATGGCCACTTGGAGAGATATAGATAGCCTTAAAATGACCCATAAAAGAAAAAGGAGAGTCAAATATGAAATAAATGGCTTTTTGATGTGAATTTGTAGTCATCTTTTAATCATAAGATTTAAGCTCTAGTTGTCAAGATTCCATGTGTAAACTTTTTATGAAGAGAAAAATGTTGCAATGTCCTATTTTATTTTTCATAGTGCGTCTTAATGAAAAGTGAGTGTATTAACAAGATAATTTCCACAATATTCTATTGGTGCACAGTTGTTATGTGACTATTGTCATTGTTGTGTATTATAGGATCCAGAGGAGGCCATGGAGAGAGGACGTGGACAGCATAGAACTACTAAATCACAGAGAAGAAAGTGGGTGGAAATAGATATGACAACGGAATCTACAGATACAATAGAGGTAAGAAGAGAAAGCATCCTGAACCAAAGGAGGAAGGTGTTTATGAATTCACAAATGCTACAACATAAAGGAGATAAAGTCATTTTTCTGTCCATGAGGCCTCTGAGGTCAAACTTATTGGATGAAAATGTATAGGAATGGTGATTAAATGTGATTCTATGATCAAGGGAAAAGTTTGAAAATTAGGATGGCTAAAACATGATATCAATATGTCAAATATATGACTAAAGTGAGGTTTTGTGTTGGATAGTATATTCGTTGAAATGATATAATTGGTGTACTAAACATTATTTACTATGTTGTGTATTATAGGGCTAGACGAGGCCATGGCAATAGATAGTGTCATATCAAATGAGGACACAACGGATGAAGCGGGACATCAAGTACTCAAATTTTGACTTAACTTAGGAAAAAATGATCTGATGGTATTTTGTGATACATCCATCTTTTTCAGAGTATTATTAAAATTTTAATGTATTATCCAATCTTGACATAAATTAATGCATGTTGATTATTTTAGATGGGGATTGGAGCAAATGTAGAGCCTGAGCGTTCAACTAGCAAAAGAAAAAGATATGTACATGGACATTGACCTAAAACTATTAAATCATGTAGAGGATAGTGGGTGGAAGAGGATATGACAATGGATCCTGTAGACACCACAAATGATTGCACTGAACAAGAGGTTGGTCAGGACTACAGTACATGGGATGAATACTTTGAGAAAATTGTTGTTTGTGGATGTTCTATATGTCGTGGAAAGAAACAATTCAAACGAGTGATTGTACAAAGACATTACATATATGATGAGCTTCCATTCGGTAGTATGCCTCCTACAATCGATTCAAATCTAATAGGAATTGTGGTAAGAAATTTTTCAATTTGATATAAATAACATGTATACTTCATTTAAACATTGTTTTATATTATTTAAATAACTAATTTTTTTCTTAATGGATACTTGTAGGATAAAGTTCTTGGTTTAAAGTTTCTTGGATCACCGACTTCCAACCTAGAGGGCAATGATCATTTATCAAATGATACATCTAACAAAAATATGTGCCAATATACCAAATTGGAAGATGAGGAATTGATGAAAACAAGCAATAAAACAAGAACCGGTTTAAAGATGCATAGTTTGCTTAAAGACAAGGGGAGGGTGGACTACATACCCTATGAAAATGAATGTGATGGAGATGATGACTTGTCCTTGATTTTGAGATCAATTTACAAAGAGACATTTGATCGTCGACTATAATGCGCTTGGCCTAGTGATCAACAACTACCTAGAGTGTACGAGGTGTTTCAATTTTATGGATACAACTACATGATACAACCCTCTAATATTCATGGAGCAAATCTAGGCCTCTTTATTGTCCAAAATGTACATGTGGGATCTAAACATAGAAACAATTCAGAACAAACCACTAGGAGATTAATGCCATATTATGGTCCATCATATTACAGTGGTGAATGGAGAAGGCTAGTAGAATATAAGCCTAGCATGTCAGCATATGGTCTAAATTCAAATATGTATACACATCATCTCCAATTGGAAAATGGAAAAGAAATGAATAGAGGTCATCTTATGTATATAGATGGATGTGCATACACACAAAAATATTGAAGGATTTATAAATAGTAGTAAGGGAAGGGACCCTACTATAAGACTGAATTGTCAATTTGTTGAGGTTATAAATGATAAAGATGGAGATATAGAAAGAGAGGTTGATAGATTGATAATGGTTGAGGCTATTATAGACCTTACCATTGGGGATGAGTTATTGATTGATTACCCCTTCTTAAAATGCACTCCTGCATGAAAGAAGAGGGAAGAACAAGGTCTCCCTAAGGATTTTCTTAAGGGCAGAAAACCAAAGAATAATAAATGAGTGTGGACTGATGTTTTATAAACTATGTTGTCAAAATTGTGTTTTATTTAAATTATTATATAAAAAAGGTAGTCTATAAAATAATTTTCCATTATTCAATTGATGTATATATGTTCATACAATTTTTATTTTTATTTTTAAGCCATATTTGATTATATTTCTTTGAAATTGATACATTTATGATTTATCTAATTGTTTCCAAACATTAAATAATGCTTGTGTTTGTCGATAGGTAGAAGATGTTGATGAAACACATAGTAATACCCAAGATCCAACTGGGTTATTAAGATTTGGACAGGATGATCCAAACAATCCTTTAAACAACACCAGGGTGAAAAGAGAAAGATTGAAGAGAATACTACCAACTGAGAAATGTGAAGAGCTGATGAGATCTGCATACACTAGTGACATGCCACCTAGCCTTAATGATGATGATCATGATATTGAAAATGCAGTGCATGAAAGGATTGAATGAAATGCTTACAGATTTCTTTGGGGATGGAAACAATGATGACAATAATGATCATATGGTTGATAGTAACAATGATAGCAAGGGTAATTACCACCAATGTAATGTTGATGATAACAACCTAAAAGGCTCCATCAAGCAAGCAGCGAAGACACCCATGTTCAAATCGGGTGCAAGTAGAACCTCAAAACTGGCATGCACATTAATATTATTAGAAATCAAGTCACTATTTGGTTGGTCAGACAAAGGATTCACTACCCTAGTGAAGTGAGTTGAAATCTATTTCTTACTTTGCATTATCAATTGGTGTACATAATTTGTAAACATTCATCAACTTCATTTATATTTCTTAAATAAGTGGATTTTAAAACCATATATTGTATATAAACATTCCTAGGATAGATCGACATATCAAACATGTTCATCATAAGTCAAACATTCAATTGATTTAATCTCTAGCAATCTTACAGGGCACTAAAAACTAAAATATTCCCTAAAGAGAATGTGTTGCCATCAACTTGCAGACAGGTGCGTCTGTTGTTGGTTGAGTTGGGGATTGAATATAAGCAAATTAATTCATGTAAAAATGATTGCATTTTATACAGAGATGAATATCAAAACAACGTAGAATGATATGTATGCAAAGAGAAGAGATATTGTACAGATGTACAAGGTCCTACAGTTCCCAAGAAGGTTTTACATCACATGCCAATTATACCTAGACTTCAACAAATATTTTGTTGCAAGTCACTTGAACAATTGATGAACTGGTATGCAAAGAATAGGAGTAAAGATGGATTCATGCAAATTTTGGCCAACTCCAAAGCAATGAAACACATAGAGGAAAAGTGGCCAAAAAAATTCAAAGATGAACCCCGTAGTATCAGGTTTGGTCTTGCAATTGTTGGAGTGTGCCCATTCTCTTTCCTAAGCTCAAATTATAGTGTTTGTCCAATCGGATTGATAGTATACAATATTCCCCCATGGATGAGTGTTAGAAAGGAGCACCTTATGTTGATTCTCATTGTTCCAGGAAAACATCAAGTTAAAAACATGGATGTTTATCTTGCGCCTTTTATTGATGAGATGCAACTACCACATGGAAAGGCATAAGAATGTATGACATATCACGTCCCCCATCAAATAGGTCCTTCATGTTGTATGGTGTGCTATGTTGGACTATTCATGATTTCCCAGGACCTGGTGTTTGTTCTGGTAAGATAAAATATTTACATATTTACACTCATAATTTATTTTCATCCCAACTTTCATACTTAGTTTTATACTATTTTTTTATGTTATTAACATTACTTATTGAATTGTAGGGCTTGAAACAAAAGGGATATTTGTATGTCTAAGATGTGCAGAACAATTTTAAGGGCCGTATTCTAAAGATATACATAAATTTATTTACACAAACAATAGGGTTTTTCTACCACTAGATCATAAGTTTAGAAATCGCCTGAAGAATCAATTTGATGGAAAAGTTGAAAATAGAGGCCCTCCCATGATTATGGGTCTAGGTGATTGGCTTAAGAAGTATGAAGACGCTGAATTGAAATCTTGGGAGGATTTTTTTGATTGGGGTGATTTAATTGAAGAACCAGAACAAGTTGTAGTTAATATGCCAGAAGGAATGAAAAGGAAATCCATATTTTATGAGCTCCCTTACTGGAAGGATCTATTAATATCTCACCTATTAGATCCTATGCACGTCTTCAAAAATATCCCAAATTCTATATTTCGACATATATCAGGCAAATAGAAGGACACCTTGTCTTCGAGAAGAGATGTTGCTCTTTCACATACCAAAATTGATAGAAAACATTTGTGGCCAAACAAGGAAAATGAAACATATGCAAAAGCTCCATGGATTTTTTTTTTAAAAAAGAGCTAGACCAACTAAAAATGTCATCAGTTTAATAAGGACACCTACTAGCTATGGGTCATCATTGGCTAAAGCTTTTACAGTTGGTGGACATATCATAGGATTTAAAACACATGATTTTCATAATTTTATGAAGGTATTATATATCATCATTTAACATTTACTGGTAACATTGATTAAATACTAAATATATTTTGATATTTTGTTGTGTGAGAAAAAATTACTAATGACCTTTTCATAAATGTGTTTGATAGCATATCATGCCATTGGCAATTAGGGGGGATTCATGTCTTACAGTTGACATAAAGAATGCCATAAGTCAATTGTCAGCATTTACAAGGTATGTGGTTATATGAAATGTTCATGTGTGAGAAACATAGAGATATTATATTGCATTTTAATTTTTGACTAAAGGTTCATACTAATTTACTATTCTTATATTAGGTGGGTGACCTCCAAGAAGATCCACGAATGTGAAGTGCCAAAATGGAAGAAGGAAATTGCAGAAATTGTATGTGTATTTGAGAAGGAGCTCCCTATAAGTTTCATGGACCTACAAGTACATTTACTTATACACCTGGTTGATGACATTGAATTGGTGAGTGTCATATCAACGAGGTGGATGTTTTTCTTTGAGAGGTCTATAAAAACTCTAAAAAGATATGTCCGACAAAAGTCACATCCAGAGGGTTGCATGGCTAAAGGGTATGTATTGAATGAAGCATTTTTCTTCCTGTGTGAATTCCTTGGTAAGGATTTTGAAGATGGGCCACACTTCTGGGATGAAAAATGAGCATTAGATATTATTGATGGAGAAAAACCACAATCTAATGTTGTTCAAGTATAAATTAGTAAGTAAATTCATGATCGGTGTGGTTGTTTTTCTTGCAATCATTAAACTACTCTATAATTTATTTGTCAAATTAACAGCATGACATTTGGAGTTTGAAATAAACATGTTGACATGTAATAGATGTAGATGAAAGTACTATACTCAACAAGTTCACTCTGTACCACATGGACTTTATGAACAAATGGATTGATCTGTATGATAAAAAGAGAGAAGAAGTGTTAGAAGCAAGGAGATAGTTTAAGAGATCAAACCCAAGGAATACTCCACTTCCCACTGATCTACTTGGGGAATGGGGCAAAGATTGCACACTAGAATGGGTTAGTGAACAAATTCAAAATCAAATAGAAGATGCAGGTATAGGTTCAAATATAACAAAAGATGAAATCAATATGTCTAGAGGATGTGAAAGAAAGGTACAGTTGGAATTTTACAAAATGTTGTTTCCTTATAGTTTTGACACTATTAATAACTATTTTAATACTCGTCATTATATTTGTTTTCACTGAAATAAATGGTCTTTCACAGGTAAGGAAATATCCAGCAATGTGGGCATATGGTTGACATTATCATGTAGAAAGTGTAGATGTAAAGAGACGTTCCTTCAATTGCGGCATCATGGTTGACTTCAAGCAATCCAGTCAATCAAGCTCAAAAGATAAGAATATAATTGAAGGAAATCTACAATATGTTGGGAAAATACAAGAAATTATTGAGTTGGATTACCACTCTTTTAAATGTTGTATTTTTAAGTGTAGATGGTATGAAGCATTTGAGAGGACACGAAGACATGATACCGATAGTGGATTGTTTTCTATAGATTCCTCATGTTTCCTACTGGAGGATAAGGATCCTTATGTTTTACAAATTCATTGTGAGCAGTTATTTCTTTAACTCAAACAAGAAGTGGTAGTGATCATTAATCTATTAATTCATAGTTTATTGTGAATATATACATGTGTTTATTAATCAATAAAATTGTTATACCATACATCTAATATATGTATGTCATTCATGTGCAGGTATTTTTCTATGAAGATAACCCAAAATGGATAGTTGTCATACATTATGATCCAAGATTAAGGCATGTATTTGATGATGCATTAGTGAATACTGAGCAAAACAATGATGGCAAAAAAAATGAGAGAGAGGGATTAGAGAACATCAAATAAATTGACATCCTTGATGATGTTGAAGATGGTTATGTTCAGGCACAAGAAGACAATAATCTAGAGTTAGATGATGTTATGGAAGACAACAATATGGATGGTATAGAAAATAATGATCCAAATACATCTAGTAACAATATAGATGGTCTACAGTCAAATTTCAATGATGATGAAGATGATGCAGGTCAAGATGAGGATGATGATAATATTAAATACTTGAAAGAACATATGAACATTGACAATGATACACTAGATGACATTGTAGCAGACAATAATGTTAATGACCAAGACTTCTAAATTTTTAGAATTATTTGCAATCCATGTTTAAAAAATGATGATTCTTATTACCTAAACTTTGAAATGCTTCAGTAATATTATTTGTGTCGATACAAATTACCTATTGCAATATCCTTAAATTGTTCAATCTTTGGATTGAATTATTGGCAGAAAAAATTAGGATTACTTGGATACAATTTCCTTTTCATTGCTTTATATTTTTCTTGAATGTCAAGGTCTCAACCTAATCCTCATTTTGTACTAAGAAGAAACCTTAGGCTTAACTCTACAATGGCCTTGATTCATTGCGAGGAATTTATGATTGAGGATTTGATGACTACTACATATTTTAATGGGGAAGATGTTTTTCATCATGATGCACATGTTGCACATATGGATAGGCAAGACATGAATCTTACTACACAAATACTTATATCAAACCTTTACAAATTTGAGCAATAATGTTAATTATTCAAATTTGATTGATATTGTTCATAACTTGTTAATGGATAATACTTATGTGATGGAAATATTAAGTGATATAGGTCAAAGGATAGGCTCATCAAGTTCCTTAAATAGTGTGTCTCCTCCCCTTCCTTCACAAGCCTCTTCATCTAGTGTGTCTCCTTCCACATCTTCTCCTGCATTAGCCATGCCACATATTTCTTCTCTTCTCTGTATTGCTTACAAATTTTTCATAGCTCCTATCATTGATCCTCTCATTGCACCTACTTCTCATATTGTACCTTCCACTTATCCCCTAATTACGTTTACTTCTCACCCACTACTCATGTTCCCACTTCTAGTGCTATCATTCCAACTTCATTCTTTGTCCCCCAATCAACCTACACTCCACGTATTATCTCATGTTGCCACTTCCACTCCCATTTTAATCATAACTCCTAATGTTCATCCTTCCAACATAGATGTCATCCTTAAAAGAATTGATGAGATGTAATGTAAAGTTGATGCATTACCCCTAGTAATCAAAGGATATCATAGGAGAAATCAAGCATAATCCAATTTCATTTGAGTTATTTCTTATCCATTTCTAGTTTGTTCGATGACCCCTAGTTTTGTAATGTATAGTGGTAAAGGGGACCTTTTGACACAATTGGGAGTTTGTTATGATTATGTTTATGATGGTAAACTTTTTACAAAGCTCTTCCCTAGAAACTAAAAGGATTATGCAATTGAATGTCTTTATTCTCTTCCTCATAGTTATATTCATTCATTCAATGATTTGGCCAATGCTTTTGTACATCACTTTAATGTTAATATTGGTTTTGTTGGTACTCAAATTTGCAAATTATAAAACCCTAAAGATATGCCAAATCTTATCATTAGGTTTTATATGTGAATTTGGCCAACTAACATAATTGATCAGATTAATCAAAATTATATGCACTTTAGGCTTTTTTCAAGCCTAGGTGGGTGTTACCTCGTTTCATCAATGACAATTTACTTTCAAGTTTGCTGGTGACTTCAAAATAGATTAAGGAGCTTATGTAATGTTATCAATTAAATCATTCACTTCACTTAACCCAATCTAGCATATGATTTGGATTAATGTTTTCTTTAAATCTTTAAATCCTACTCCTAAAATAGAAAAACAAAATTGGATTTTGAAAATATATACAAGGGAATGATTTTCAAAAGAGAGTGACCGGTGTCTGCCTTTGGGTTACGGAGTTTTCACTGTAAGAAGAATATGTGCTTCCCTTTTAGCCACAACTTGATTTTCTTGGCAATTCTAGGTCTATGACTTGCATAGACATGCAAATATGTAAGTTATCAAGTTCTTCTTTAACAATCCAATTCTACTTTCCAAAGTTACTGTGATTAACCTATAGGATTTTAATCCTTGCTTGAAGGAGCCCAATAAAGAAACCACACAAGAAACATCAAATGTGTTCTGACAAATCAACAATATACTTGATAGGTTGATTTGAATAACAAAGAAAAAGTAAATTGGAGACAACTAGATAAATTATTAGAATTTTAATTCAACAAATAAATGAGAACCAAAAGTTGAGCACCAAATAATAGTAGCTTTTATATTGATTTGCTTCAAAGTATAGGCAGTGCAATGTCTCTTTCAAAAAATCAAAATCCCAAATAGATCCTGAGCCATAAGGTCTTGTTTTCCTTTTATAAAGGAAGCAACAAGCTTTAGACCTTTCACATTCAAAATGGCTCTTTGTATTCCTAACCCTTGATATTACAATATTTGCCTTTTATAAGTCCAATTTAGATTTTCAAATATATTTGAATACATTTTGAAAAGATGAAGAAAACATAAAGAGACAAAAGGAGAGCATTCAAGATGTGGTGGTGCTATTTAACACCAGCATATGGCTCATTGCTCCTCTGCACCTAAACCTATGCTGCTGATGATTCATCTCTAAGATATTTCTTGTGTAAATAGAGTGCAACAATAACATAGTACCTACGCAATGCTTGTGTAGGTAGGTCATATGGCCTCAAGCTATGTGCCTAGGGCCAAATTATTATGCCTCTACTACAACTACTCTAATTTTGATGTTTTGATAGTTGATTTATAGATGTTGGGCTGCTATAGATGCAATGAAGCCCTCTTTATGCTAAGATGTACTAGAAACTAAGTTGTGTATAAAAAATAAAATTAGACCCTATAAGGAAATAAAAGCAAGTTAACTTCATGGTATCTAATGCAATGGAAACAAAAGCCTAACCTACATATTTTGTACCTTCCAAATGCAATTAGATTATCTATTTAGATTTATCAAAGGTCTCCTATAATAGGTGATCTACAATCATTCGATTTACAAGACTATAAACCCTAGGTAAAAAAACTAAAGTAATTTCTCATATTGAATTAATTGGCATCTAAACTACTTTACTTTGATACTATGTTAAATTTTTTTTGATGGGGAAAACGTTTCTATGATTTCATTCTAGATTTAATGAAGAATTAACTTGCAACAATAAATCTACCTTAGGAACAAACAACAATGACAATATAAATTTAATACAAACAAGAAGGAGAATAATAACATCTCAATATATATTCATGATTGTGATTGAAAAAAGGAGATGGATATCTATTTATTGAATCTAGGATGCACAAGTTAAGGTGACAAGTGTCCTAGAGTTGAGTTAGCTATGATGAACTAGTGGCTTGACTCAGCATGTAGGAGTAGTGATGTCAAGTCAACTCAACATGATGAGGGAGTGGTGGCACCTAGCTACTATCAATCAAGGATTGAATGAGGTAGATAAGGCATGTGCTTCCATCAATCAAAGAATTGAAATGTGCTTATTATTTCCTAGTTTACTTAACTTAAATAAATCACCTAAGAAAACTTAATATAAGGTGTAATGTATAATTACACCACCACTAGTTATTGCATATTTCTCCTCCATCTTGCAAGTTCCTATGGAATATGCATGCCTAGAAGAAAACATAGAGAAATATAGTTGGGTCCATTACTATAAATGGACCACAATATCATTTTATTTTTTAAAATTTACTTTTATGAATGGTTGTGAGAGCTCATATATTTTGAAACACATTCTCATTTTAGGATTCACATGCACCACAAAGTCAGGGTAAAATACAATGGGTTAATTTTGGACCTAATTTGAGTGAATGTCTTATAACAATTAAATAGTAACATGTGGCAAAATTTTATGCTATATTTGGCTCCTCCACCAATCTATTTTTGTCGTCACTTACATTCATTTCCATACATTAAAAATTATTCCTACCCTATTTGTACCTATTCACACACATTTTTGTCATCATAAGCCGCAATATACTTATTTAGATTAATACATATTAGAATTGAGATTTTTTTTTATTAGGGAGATTCACTATTAGGGTTGGTGTGGCAAGGGTTTGGGGGTTGAGATGTGTAAGTTCTTTAAAATTAAAGCTTTCTACAGGGTAACCTATTTTTCATATCTCATCTAGGTTTCATATGCAAAAACTTTAATGTATCAAATGACAATCAAAACTAAAGTCAAATGTAGGTGTGGCTAGTGACCTTGGTTGATAGGGTTGAACTAATAAAGGGATATAGAAATGTAACTAAAAATAGGTACATAGGACACTTGGGGAAAATAGGGAGGTATTTTAATTATACTAGGGTATGTAGAGGGGTATCAAAAACATTTAAATTTAAGGGGTAAAAATAAAATTAGGGATTTTTATTTGTACCCTAGAAATGCACATACTATGTCATTGATTTATTGAGTGAATCCCTTGAGTTTTCCCCTAGCTATTGAAAGCCAACTTGGTTAACATTTTTTATGACTATTTTTTATGTCATGGTATTTAAAGATATTCATTTGAGTGTTAAAACACATCTAAGAATAATCCTAGATCATTGAAACATCCTAAGTAATTACAAGGAGCATTCCTAGGAACATCTAGATTTGGAGCTCTACTTGCATTAGAATTCACATTTAGGCCATTTCATGCTTGCTTGCTATTTGTCAACACTTCTCCAAGGTCATAAAGTTAGTTTTTCAAGGGGGTTGGCTAAGGAGAATGCGAACCTTTGCAATTTAGAAATTTCTCAAATATATTTTTAAACACTATTAATCCTTACACATTAGTAAAGATTAGGAATCGCAATGAACTAGATCACGACAATCTACATTTAGCTTAGTTAGAATTGAACTCTAAATATTTGATTTTCATTGTGCAGGATTGAGCTTGATTTGTGGGATTGACCCACATAGTATTTTAGGTTTGCACAAAGTTCAAGGACAATTTGCACACCAAGGTCATTAATTTTCTATACTATAGTGAATAGATTTTGCAAGTCATTGACATTCATATTCCATCCTTAGATCAAGAGCTAAATAGATCTTTCCTTCACATTTAATTTCTAAAAAACAACATTGATTACAAATTTATCATTCCCAATTACTTTAAATTCATCTAGGTTAATTTACACTTCATTTATATGCATTTATTTAATCAACCTAAATTTATATAAGGAAAGTATTTTTTATAATAATAAATCATTATTTGAAAATCTTAAAAAAATAAAGTTTAAAAATAAATTTTATTTAGAGTAAAAGGAATAATAAATATGAATTTTAAAATAAATTAAATACAATAAAATAATATTTGATTAAAATAAAGTGGAAATCCATTTGAAAATCATAAACCTTAGATTGCAAATTTTATAATAATTGATAGTCATTTGAAAAGAACAAATGAGGGGTGAATCCTTGAAGAAATCATTTAATCAGATTCTTCTTACTCTTATTCATCAATTACAATAAAATTATTTCCTCTAATATTATGCGGCAAAGAATTTTTTAATTTTAAGGAACAACCTACCAAAACTATCTTCTTCATCTCTGTGAGATCTCCGAAGCTTAATGGCCATTCTTCTAATCTAGAACAATGGCGCAAATCTAACTCTTTTAAATTTTTAAGTTGCCCAAAGTTTGAAGGCAATTCTTCTAACCCAGAACAGGAGATCAATTTTAACTTTTCCAATTTTATGAGCTGGCCAAAGTTTGAAGGTAACTTTTTCAAACATGGACAATAGATCAAATCCAAATCTTTTAGGGAAATAAGATGCCTAAAGGTGGAAGGCAAAACACTTAATGTAAAGCAGCTTAGTATTTGTAAAAGTTGTCAAATTGCTAAGTTGCCCAAAGTCTGAAGGTAACTCTTTCAAGTGACTTCAGGAGGAATTTTAGAATATGCAACTCTGTTCTCAGAAGAACCCCAAATGTACATATAGCGTAGGCTTGGAGGAATCTACATATTTGCACAATAATTATGAAAAAGGTTGTCAAATGTCATTATATAATCTAATGAAAGCTAATTGAAACAATAAATATGATCTAAAGAAGGAAGGTCTTACCTCATAAAAACTCATGCCTTGTGTGAATGGGCCATCATAATAGATGAGATGCTCAAGTTTCTCAAAGTCCATTGATAAATGGAGAACACTTGGAATTAAAAGTAATCTGAGTTGTTCAAATGCTTTATGACATTTCTTCCTAAATATTATTTGTGATACTTGATAACATAGCACTTTTAATGAATTGTTCATACAATGAAGATGATTGTGATTAATTTTGACAGGGGGCTGTTCATATTTGTTATTAAAATTAATGCCTTTCAAAGTTTTAAGTTTCTGCACAAAAATAGAGCATATACATCATTATGATTGTGAATAACAAATGTATTTTCATAACAAACATTATAAGTATGACATACCTCTTGATCTTTTAAACATTCCAATAAACTCTCAGGGTCTGTGATTCTATTTCCCTCTTGCTCTAACAACTTTTTCCCTCTTGCTTCAACTATGTCATGAACAATCAGAAAACTGTCTTCATCTGTCTTGACGAATGACGCATCTTCTAGAGCTCTGAATTCCTCCTCTCCAACTATGTTGGCCACAATCTCACTAGAAAGGACGTGAAATCCTACTGTCCAATTATTAAAGAAGGATGTGATATGTAGAAAGGCCTCTTGAACAGGTTCTAACAATCTGTCGTATACAAAATCAACCATACGGTCGCTTATATCTTTCTCTTTGACCTTCTTTCCTTTTCTAAGCATCTCTAATACTATCTTATTTGGATTTCTAGTATTTAAAGCCATTTAAGAACCATTTAATTCCAGTAGAAGCGAAACACCACCACACAGCTCGAGGAGGTTCTGTATATTCTCGTCATCATTATAGTCCGAAACTATCTTCAACAAATTTTTTCTAGCCTCTATCTCTGGAAGAGGACTCACAACATATTGTCTGTGTGGAATATTCCTACTGACAAATATCTCCATCTCGTGGAGATTTCGAGTAGTGACGAGTACTCTACTCTTCGGTGGAAGGCAACTGCCCAAGCCTTCCGGTAGAAGTTGTTCGAGATCTGTACTCTTAAGACCATTGTCAATTTTCCCCGACCATGGTCACAGTTTGTCAATTTTAGGTTCTACTGGAACAATCAATTCAAAATCTTCTCTTGGAGGTCCTTCAAATCATTCTTGGTGCAATTTTGATCCATGTGAATTCTGTAATGCTTATAAGATTGGAGGTTAATGTGTGCATAAACAACATCAACGAGTGTAATTTTGTCAATCCCTCTGAATCCATAGACAACGACAACAATTGGTATTGCATCTTGTGAATTCAAATCAAGAAGCCGAATTACTCTTTCCAGTCCGCTTTCAATTCCAACTGTAAAGTTCGTGGAAAAACCCAATCAAAATTTGTGGCAAAACTCAAAATATAACATGAAAAGATCTATAAAATTGAAAAATATCCTACCTGCAGGTTGGTATGCATAGAGTTTCTGTGACTGCGAACCAATCTTTGGCACTCTTTTCCATATGTCAATTGTCATTGACAATTGGATGTCACTATACAAGTGGTCTATTTTGTCTTGAAATCCCTTTAAACTACCGGAATTCAGTGGAGCAGTAAAAAACCTTCACACAATTTAAATATTGGATTTACATTAAATATGTTGATTAATTAGAGCCCGAATGCTAGAAATAAAGTGGTTGTAGATAAAAACGCAGTGACTTTAGCCTTGCTTGCATTTATATAAAAAGCAAACACTTTTTCAGTTGGGCTTGCTGTTATTACACCGAGAGGCATTCTACACTCACAACAAGGGCTGAAGATTCAGATTCCTATAAACAATTAAGATTCAGCGTCCATGTAAACAAAATTCATAAAATGTGTAAATAAATAAATTCGTGGAAGTCAAATGGATAGAAAAATAGAAAAACTTGAGCAGTTATGGAGTGAAATCTTTATTACGTTTGAAGAATATGAAAAGTCTTGCAGTATAGTCTCTTTAAATTAACTCATGTGAGCATATCAAATATTCTAACTACAAGTAATTTATAAATGCCAACAAATTGGAAGATATCTCTCGCATCCTGTAGATATATTTGTTTAAATATAAATATACTAGTTTAGGTCAGTTCTAACTAAAATCCATATCGGCTGTAAAACACCTTTTACAACTTAAAATTTTTGCTACTCTAAAACATTTTGACTATTGAAATCTTATATTTAAATTTATTCAGTAACCTTTCAACTCAAACAGATTTGACTTTTGGTTTTTATTAATTACACATGCAACCATTCAAATAAAACTACTCAAATAATTAAACTGACCTTAAAATATTGGACCTTGCAAGTAGGGAGGTGCACATGGCGGATCCTGTTGGAGAGTAATTTCTCCCACCTATGTTAAGAAGAAAACACAAAATAGGAAAAAGACAAAAAAGGCAAAAAGACAAAAGAAGAAAATAGAAAGTTCCTAAAGGAGTCCAGATAAGATGGAGGTTTCTAGAAAGAGGAGAGTTCTAGATTAGAAAGTTCTAGAGGAAGTTTCCAGAAATAGATTGTTTCTAGATGAAGAATAGAACAACCTAGAAAGGCAAAGCATATACTAAGCCCTCTATAAAAGAGGCATAATGTAATGCAAGAAAAGCAAGCCAGTAATGATCAAGTGATCAAGTCAATGTATGTGAATGCAGCAGCATTCGTGATATGTAACCATGTTTTGATTCAATGAGAAATATTGTGCAGCAGCACACTGTTGAAGATCATATGTTTTTGTATTTTGTGTTTTATGTTTTATGTGTTTTGTGGATGTGATATCCACCACCAACAAGTGGTATCAGAGCAGGTTGATCTGGGAGAATTGTGCAAGTCTGTCAAAGCTAGGGTTTGCAGTGTTTGCAAGTTAGATCATGATCAAAGGCTGATTGTGTTTGATTGTGCTAGATCATGTGTGAAGAGAGCCAAGGTGATGGTGTTTGTAGAAGCTATCTGAAAATCGAGGGCTTGCAGGCAAAGTCAAAACTGCCGCCATACTCCAGAAGTAAGAGGTGATCACTGGAGTTATTCCTAGTCGCCAAGGAAGCTGTTTGAGGAAAAAAATTAGGGCAAAAGAAAGCCGTTTAAAGGAGATCAATTACAATGAAAGAGCCGCCATAAATAGGAATATGTGTATCATCCCCTGAAAAGAAAAGAAGAGGTTGAGGGTTTGAAGCGCCAGGCTGAAGACGCCATGAGATCTGAAGGAAGATGTGGTTGTGTTTTAATTGCAAGGAAAATCGCCAGTCTAGCCACAACAAAAAAGGTGAGATCATGCATTTTGTTTAAAAAAGTTGTCATTGAATCCATACAATTGGTTGTTTGAAAATAAAGAACCGTAGCTTTCTAATTTGGCCAGCACGGAATACAAAAGGTTGTTGGAGATATACAGTAAAGGATTATTGTTAGGGGATTGTGGTCATTGTGTTTGCAAGGTTATCCAAGCCGAGGTCGCGTGATATTTGAAGTCACCAGGTCACGGGAGTTTGCCAGCCATCGCCATCCAAAGGTATGTTAAAAGATATTTATTTGTTGACACAAGCCATTGTTAAAGAAACAAGGCACGGTTTAGGGTTTATCAGATAGCAGTTTTTTTAAAAGATTTTCTGGAGTTGTCGGTTAAGGTTGTAGAAATTTATCGCCGAGTGTTAAAGCCTGAGGGGAAGTGTTAAGCCGTTGGGAGTCGTCACGAGTTCTTTGGATCGCTATTGCAGAGAGGTAATTGTGAATGTTAATCACTGAAGGTTGACGTTGACAGTGAAGGTCACCCACTGCCAAAACATACAGAGGCACAAAATTTGAAGTGACCAAGATTAAGTCCAAATCGCATGAGTATTGAGGGAAATTGCAGAAGAAAATCGCTGGAAGTAAGTAGCTGAAGCAGACAAAGGGTGCAGAACACATTGAAGTAGGTCACCGCCAAAAAGGTATAGCAGATAGATCTGGATCGAAGGTATTTGTTTTCAGTTGACGCCCCAACTTGTAAGGACATTACAGAAAATTGGATCGCTGTGAATAGAGTCCGTTGAGTTTGTACAATGATCTGTATCAAGGGTTCATGGATTTCTAAAGACAAAGAATTGCGAAGAACTTGTTAAAAAAACTTAATCTGTATCATGCTACAGCATCAGATTGAAGTCACAGAGAAGATTTGAAGATAGCTGCTGATTACATGAAAGCACATCAAAACGCATGAATCTCAATTTTGTCTGAAGACAATACAAAGGAATATTGAAAGAGATCGTTGTTAAGTGAAGAGTCAAAAGCTATCCAAGGAGAAAGCTGTAGAAAAGAGGGTACAGATTAAGTCACCAATTGAGAAAGGAAGTTGTCTGTAGGACCAGTAGAAGCAAAAGACAAGAAGACTATAGCTAAAAGGAGTGAGGCATGCAAAGCCGCCAAACAAAGAGAAAATCGACAATCGATGAAAGTACAGCAGCAAATCAAGGTAACCAAATCATTTATTTTCAATGGAAAAGCTAAGAGAGAGAAAACAGAAAAAAAAGATTGGCAAAAAGAGAAAGATGCTTTGGAAAAAGAAAGATCTAAATTCATAAAAGAATTACATCAATTGACAATAGACAAAATTGGTTTAAGGTCAGAAAGGTATGAAGCTAATGTTGAATTGAGTAAAGTAAAAATAAAAAATGAAGAACTAGAAGAAAGATTGAAATTGTTTGATGAGGTTAAACAGAGGAATAAAGAATTAGAAGAAAATAATATAAAATTGGAAGAGGAAAATAATTTACAAAAAGATGAGATATTAAGGTTGAAAGATGAAATATCAAAGTTGAAAGAAGAGAATGAACGTTTGAGAACAAAACCATTGGTTTGTGATGTCTCATGTGATACAAGTGATTTATGTGATGTAGTTGAAGCTTGTTTAGAGAAAGAGTGCAAGGTTGAAGATTGTAAGGAAGTTGGAACAGTAAAATTTGCATGTTGTGATATTGATGAAAATGACAAGTTGTTTGAATCTGAAAATCATTGTAATAAAAAGAATGTTGGTTTCAAGATGATGAAGAAAATGGGATATACAGGAAAAGGTTTAGGCAAGTTTGGACAAGGAATGAAAGAGCCGATTGAGCCGATAATAAGGCCAAAATATGTAGGTATTGGATATGGGAAAATAGATTATGTTACAGGCAATACAAGTACAAACAAGTTGGCTCATGAAAAGAAGAATGTGCAATGTTTTCATTGTCATAGGCAAGGGCATAGCAAGGAGATGTGTTGGGATTTACATCCATGTAGCATATGTGGATTGAAAAATCATAGTGATAAGATGTTTTGGCAAAAAGAATGGAAAAATATGACAGAATGCATAAAAATGGATTGTGGATTTGTTTCTGGATTGAGTTGGCAACAAATTACAGGTATGCTGAAAAGATTGTTTAGGTATAGATCTTCATTTGTGAAAGATGATAACAATCAAAAAGGATTTGAAGGTTTTAGGCATCATGCAAAGTGGAAAGATAAAAATAGAGAAAGGACTTCGAGTTTGAAGTTCTAAAAATTTAAGATTAAAGCTTAAAAGACTGCTGCAACAGTGGGTGAAAGTTGTATATCCGCAGACTCAAAAGACTAGAAAGATTTGGAAGACAAATTTGAAATGATAAACTTGTGGTCGAAATTAAGGGGGAGTGTTGGAGAGTAATTTCTCCCACCTATGTTAAGAAGAAAACACAAAATAGGAAAAAGACAAAAAAGACAAAAAGACAAAAGAAGAAAATAGAAAGTTCCTAGAGGAGTCCAGATAAGACAGAAGTTTCCAGAAAGAGGAGAGTTCTAGCTTAGAAAGTTCTAGAGGAAGTTTCCAGAAATAGATTGTTTCTAGATGAAGAATAGAACAACCTAGAAAGGCAAGGCATATACTAAGCCCTCTATAAAAGAGGCATAATGTAATGCAAGAAAAGCAAGCCAGTAATGATCAAGTGATCAAGTCAATGTATGTGAATGCAGCAGCATTCGTGATATGTAACCATGTTTTGATTCAATGAGAAATATTGTGCAGCAGCACACTGTTGAAGATCATATGTTTTTGTATTTTGTGTTTTATGTGTTTTGTGGATGTGATATCCACCACCAACAGATCCTACAACAATGCACTGGACTGCCTCGTTTAGTTTATGCTTCTGGTCTGGTATTTGGTCCTTCAACTGCAGAATTTGGTTCCCAAGATTAAGCATCCTTCTCAAAACTTCAAGGCACTCACTCTTGTTTTCAGACATCTGACTGTGTCTCGCCAATACAGATCCCAACACAGAAAGTGCTATTCCCATAGAAGGAATTTTCTCAGTGTTTTTGAGCAAATCTATAACAACTTTTTCTATCTCTGCTATTGTGTTATCCATAGAATCTTTCTATAAGGAAATTTTCCATGAATGTATAAGTAAGCTATGACAATCAACATCTAGTTAATATATTTTATTTCTCGAATGCTTAGAGTTACAACCATCCAACAATTTATAACTGGCTAGAGTTAAATCATAGAGGAATGTTATCACCAGTTGATTTTAAAGTTCTGAAATTTACCCTTTGAGGGCGTTTGCCGATGCGCTTATATAGCATCTCCAGGATTTCTTGGCCATCCTGGATATAAGAAGCTACTACTGAATTAGATACTCCTTCACTCTGCTCTCCCGACTGTATTGGACAATAGTACATTTACACTCAATATAACCCAACAAGAATAGACTAGGGAAGCAAAGTGCAGATGACTAAAATTGTTGTTAGGCAAAAGATATTCTAAAATCTAGAATTGCAAAAATTCCTATTATGTAAGATTATATTTCTAACAATATAAAACATGCGTAGATAACTTACTGCGATCTTCAGTAGCTCTTCCAAAAACTGAATTAGACCGTGAAGCTGGCTTATATCATTGAATTTCTGTAGAAAACTCTTGAAATCAGTCGTAGTGGAAGGTCCAGCAATGGCTTCTTGTTGAGGAGATTGTTGAGGTGAAGGGCAGATTGAATTGCAACAAGAGCAGTAGCATAAAGAAGAGAAATATTTGGCCATCCTAATAGTGAGGAAATAAAACAGAGAAAAAAATTTCTTTCGTTGTTGCAGATGATCAATCCAGCTAAATAAGAAGGGCTTTCATCTTTGTCATTCCCCTCTTTTAGATCTGATATTTATAAGAGGCCATGGCTGAAAAGGTCAAATGCAATTTCCTCATGGACGGCACAATTAACTATAAGTCCATTAATTTTCCTCCATCATTCATCTTCTTGTGGGCTCAAATTAAGAGTCACAGACAAGGATGAACGGCAAAGGCTGGCCCTTTGTCCTGGACTGAAAATATCTATAAAATGGGCCTCTGGTCAAGACATATTGTACAAAGATGGCTCTCACTGAATATAACAGCTTAATTTAGAGGTACACTAATTCAGCTTTCCAGCCTGCCTGAACGTTTTATCCCATTGAAGGCTCTTTTTCCATCAATTATGAATGTGGACCAAAGATAGAATTGCACTTCAGCTGTTTCCACCACGGAAGTTTGGCAGGTCGAAAAAGCGAGCCCAAACTCCACAGATTAAGCCATTCATGGACCCGCCTTTTGTCCTCCACTGTTCATACGAATTGGTTGGAGTGAATTACTGGGCTTGAGTGATATATTGTAAAACTAAATCATGGTCAATCTAACATAACCAACCATCAAAATGGCTCGATTTAATCACGAATTTGGTCATTACCTTCAAATCTAAGATGTATAAACTGAATCAATGTATTGTATATAGGCTAGTGTGAAAAAGGTTCACTCTTCTCAATTAGTTATAGGTTTTAGAATCACTTATAAGGGAGAGGGTCTAGTAGCCGCCCACGCCTCAATAACTGTTATGTTTTTGTGCACCCTACCCCCAATAATTTTTTTAAAAAGAACCATTATATGTAAAAAGAATACCTACTAAATTACCACATATGCACCAATACATGTTCACAACTCCATGTGTAGTTTACCATTGCAAAAAACTAACACACATACTCTTCCACTTGCATTTTAAATATACACTTTATTATTTTTATTACAATAGGTCATGTTTATAAAAAACCATCCATTTGGACATTAAATAAAGTCAAACTGGTCACATTCACATACTTTTGTGCATAGCTATTGGTACCTAAGCGACTATAAACACACAACACCTCAATCCCAAAGGGTTGTTAATCACACATTCTCCCATAGTTGCTATCACATCCCCCCCACTTGCTGTCACATTCTCCCATACTTGCTATCACATCCACTTGCACCTGCACAAACACATAATGGTATCAGGCTCCCCATCCAAACAATTATTTAATTAAAAAAAAAAAAAAAACCAGTTTAAATAAAAAAAAGTGAGATTTGTAAATCACATCAATCGAATACAATAGCTTATACATATTTAATCAAATTTAAATCTCAACAACTGAGTTCAATTCTATGTATCATAACATCGAATACAATATCTTCTACGCACTTATTCAAATTCAAACTCACCAACCAAATTCAATGTATTTCTTTTTTCAAATATCAATCCATTATAAGATGAACATTATGCAGCGTAGAGATTGTTTTAAGCATAAATTTCCTAAAGGAGCACTGCAAACCCGGTCTACTACCAAAAGGAATTTTGCAGACTTCCACATTAAGGTTCAGGTTGGGACTTCACCTTCTTATATGAAGTAAATGTATTTGTTACTATATGTTAATATGAAGTAAATGTATCTGTTAATAGGGTTTTATTAAATGAATGTTTTGAATGTTTTGAATCCTACAGCTTTGTCTCATTCATACTTTTATAGTCAGATTCTTCCTAGTTTTGTCTTAATAGTATTTATTAATTATTGTTACATTAAATATTTACAATTGTTTTTCTATGTTGTAATATAATATATTGAGGGTTTCATTTTATATAATCTATCCAGGGTCTATATAAAAAGTTTCTACATATATTCAGATTAGACTATTAATGTACTGTATATAGATATACATGTCTATCTATATAGATATGTATATCTATAGATATATGTATATAAATAGACATATGTATATCTGTATACATATCTATACCGAAGACTATACTGTTATACAATCATTTATCTTCATTTTTCTCTCATGCTACCCGTGATTTGGGTCCTGCTATGTAATTTACTTTCAATTTTTCATTATTTTGTCTGAGACAACCCTTGTCTTGTGATAATTTCACTATAAAGAAGAATATATTGTTATATAATGATGGTTTTTTGTTATACATACAACTGGGATCGTATATTTTTATGGGTATATACTTTTTAGTGTTCATTGTCAACGGCTAAGGCTTTCATTATTTTATCTTGTGATAATTTAGACTGTTATATAATGAGGGTTTTTTTTATACATACAAATGGGTTTGTATATTTTAATGGGTATATATTTTTTAGGGTTCATTGTCAACAATTAAGGATGTGATTATTTTGTTTGACGCAACCCTTGTCTTGTGATAATTTTACTTTACATAATAATATACTGTTATATAATGATGGTTTTTATTTTACATATACAGATGGGTTCGTATATTTTTAAGGGTATATATTTTGCAGTGGCATTCTTACCTATTATGTCTAAGACAACAATTTCAGGTTGGCACTTAGCATATAATGGGTAGCTTCATTCAATAGATTAAATAATGTTATATATATATATATATATATATATATATATATATATATATATATATATATATATATATATATATATATATATATATATTTGAAGGTTCATTGTCAACGGTTAAGAGTTTCATCATATCATTGTCAACGGTTAATGGTTTCATTATATCAGGGTTTTGAATTCTTTGAATCCTATAGATTTGTCTCTATAATAATTTTACAGTTAGATTCTTCCCAATTTTGACCAAATATATATCTAGATATCTCTATACATATCAATATATTTGTTTACATATTTGTATATCTATAGACATATGTAGATCTATAAACATATGTATATGTATAGACATATGCAGCGTAGAAAATAGAAACATTTCAAGCTAGTACTTAACATTTCAACATTTTACAATTCTAGATATACATGTTTGAAAGATTACTCCAATTTGTTTGTTGAATTTTACATCTTTTCCAGTTGTTTGCTGCATGGGTAACTGTTGATAACTGAGAGGGGGGTGAATCAGTTATTCTAATATTTCAACTTTCTGAACTTTCTTAACAGTTAGTGTAGTATCAAATCAAATAAGCAAGCATAATCATGAAATGGAAATAACACCAATACACATGACACAAAGATTTTGACGTGGAAACCTTGTTAAGGGAAAAACCATGGGGTGATTAACCCAAGATATTATTCTCTGTTAGAAGAATAGATAGAACAAAATGGCACTTACCAATTAGGGCTCACTGCCCGAGCACACTACTCACAAGAGGCTCACTGCCTACAAGAGACTCACTGTCTACAAGAAGGGAAGGTAATTCAATGTTTGAACTGATGAGAAGCATCTACTCATGCTGAGGTTTAGTTCCGGTTAGGCTCAATAAACTGA
This sequence comes from Cunninghamia lanceolata, assembly GCA_027924645.1. NCBI lineage: Eukaryota > Viridiplantae > Streptophyta > Pinopsida > Cupressales > Cupressaceae > Cunninghamia > Cunninghamia lanceolata. The sequence continues at coordinate 2,785,407 of BSBN01000197.1, forward strand.
TCTGCTGCACTTCATTCTTACTCTCTTTTAATGATGTTGTACTTTCACATTCTGAACCTGTCTTCCTGTCTTCACTCTGCTTTTCTACTTTTCTTCGTACCACGCACACCTTCACATCTAAATCCATCTTGTATATATATCTGCATAAGTGATTTCATCACCTTTCTAGTCAGCATCTGAAATAGTCAATATTTTCCCAAGCTTTGATCTGTCGGCTGGATCCTTACTTACCAAGTGATGTGAATCTAGGAAATGCTTGTAGAAGTCATCAATCATGTCAGCCAATCATGAATGATACCTCAAGAAACTTATTCATTAGCAATATCTCTTCCAGATTAGGATCTGACACTCTGTTGGTACAGTTCTTCCTCTGTCTACTCTACCAAACAGGAACCCAACACTCAAGTGCTCATATCTCTTCACCCTTCCATCACTGGAGGCTAAATCCTTGGAACCTATTAGTCAAGGTACTCCTCTTGACTTCCTAAAATCTGCACTTCACTGAAATACTTCCTCTGAGAGATCCAGACCTGACTATTGGACCTTGCTGACTGCTCTGTTCTTGCTTACCGAATCATAACACTTCTTCAATCTGACTTCCAATAGAGACTCATCATGTCTTACGGATGTGTGGGATAACCTTTGTTACCATCAATGACAACATTCATGAATCCATATAGTGTCTCTTGCCAACAATCTCCCCCTTTGGCATTGATGGCAACACTTAGTGAAAAATGATTAAGTGTCACACTATACTCCCCCTTGGCTGATGCTCTATCTCTATGTACATTTTTTGGAGCTCCCCCTTAGCTGGATTCCTTATTTTTCACTGCTCATCACTCCCCCTTTGACATCAATGGCAAAGGGTAGGGTCCGTACATCAAAAATTTTCAAAATTTCAACTATACTTATCCGCATAAGTATATACATATAGCATACTTACATATACTGAAGTATGTCTGCAAAAGTTGTCTTCAATTGGACAAATTATGTTGCCCAACTTTGCTTCATCCTATCCAAAATTGAGATGTGACCACTCAATAGGAATGCAAACATGTCTGCCCTTTTTAGATCTGTCGGATCACTAGTCCGGGCTGTGGTCTGAGCTTCTTTTATGGCCTCATGCATGGCCTCTAACTTAGGGATAATTATCCCTCTAAGTTCACCCAAACTGCTTATTCTATTTTTCTTTTCCTTCTCAAGCTTCTTGATTTCATTCAAGATTGCAATAGTCTGACATTCTTGATTTATTATGGAAGATGAGAGAGGATCAAAATTCTTAGATAGATTTGTTAGTTTGTCCTCCTATTCTTTCACTCTCTTCTCAATATCCAATTCTACTTTGGACCATGATAAACAAAATTTGTATATTTCCCCACCATCTTTAAGGGCATTTTCTAAGCTTTTTATCCCAATATTCATATTCCTCTTATCATTAGTTATTAGCCCTTGTACCTCTGATAATCTTTTTTCCAAGAATTCCTTCCGGACCTTATCTTCTGCTGACTTCTCTAGGGAATCAAATGTGTGCTAATACTATTGACTAGAGATTTGAGATTACCAGATGAGGAGGCTGAGGGATCCTTCTGAAAAGATGGCATGATCTTTTCAAGCACACTGGATGCAGCTTCTATAAGCTCACAGTCTTCCATGTGAGACTTCAGGAGTTTTTCTTCGGCCTTTGCATTAGGAAATGAAGCTATCTTCATTGTTTGTATCGAAGAAAGAGAATCAAAATCAAATGGTCCTTGTAGAAGTTCTAGTTCATCAATCTCCATTGTCTCTTTGTTTAGTAATTTTTTGACAATTTCTGCAGTGTCTCTTGCCGGAGACAAATTCTTCTTCTCTTCTGCAGTCTTGGAGTTGTCATCTTCTTTTTCCTTCACTTCTTTTTCTTTCTCCTCTATTCTTTCTTCTCCTTTGGATCTGGAGTCAGCAGGGGAAACTAGAGGAGTGATTGTTTGTTCATGGGCCACCTCTTCCGAAGCAGAGGATTCCAAGCCCTTATCTTCACCGGTGTCCACTACCTCTTTTGTCATTGCCTCAGTAGATCCTTCTTCAACACTTGTGGCTGAGGGATTAACACCTAAGTCCTCTATAACCGGAAGATTGAATCTTTTGAAGGCATTCAAGAGGATCTCTTTTGTTTCATTTGCTACTTTATCAGTTTCTCCAAGCATGAGCTGATTCATTCTAGCTTTGCTCTGGAACTCATCCTTGCAATCTTTGAAGATCATATTCATTTGTTTCTAAGTGATTAAAGGATAGAGATGAATAGCTATCTGCTCCCAAATTTCTAGATCTTTGGCTTGGGCATTGTTCTTCCTTATTTCAAGTTCCTTCTCTAAGCTTTTGGGGATCAGAGATATAATTTCAATTAATACTTTGTTGTAGATATTTAGATACATGACTGTGGCATCTTGCAATATCTTTTAATCAGCTTCACCATAACCATCATAGAATTCAACCATTGGTTGAAGATTTCCATCGACTGTAACTAATTTGATGATGTCATCAATGAGAAGAGTGGGTTTTTCAACAAATTCCTCTGCCTTTTCTTCTTCACCTTGACCGATAGAGGGTTCACCTGATGTTTTCTTCTGTTTCTTCATTTTCTTGACTTCTTCATCAAATTCAGTCTCCTCTTCATCTTCTTGACTAGCATAAGATCTTGTGGCTTTTGTCTTAGTTCTCTTCTCTCCTTTGCCAGATGATCTTGCTTCCGGTTTTGATGCCCTTAAGCTTTTAGCAGTGGCAGGTGCAGATTTCTTTGATGATCTGGTCTGGGTGGAAGATTAATACCGGAGCACTTTCCTTTTCTGCCTCTTCCTTTTCTTTCTTTTCGAATGCAAATGTGCAAATGATGAGCACATGAACCCTTTTCTTTGCAAGAAAAGCCCTAAATTCATACTGCAATAAATGCGCAACTTAAGTTATTCTGGTTGCTTTGTTCTTCTTATTCTGAAATAGATCTCTTCCCAGATCACTGTAATATGCTTAGAGTCATCCTTGGTGAATAAAAATGAGCTTTCTTACTTTCCTTAACCATTTGATTTATCCGCATATCAAGATGTCTCAATTTTAGAATCACACTGGACCAAACTTGTAAGAAGCCTACTTTTATCGGAAGTCTGTTAAACCGGATCTATCTGAAGGGATTAGACTCTTTAAATCTTCATGTGGATCTTTTCAAATCTTTACCATGGCTTATCTAGGTATTTCTCTAAAAGCCCTTTGATCGGCAGCCTTTCATTTGCCGATTACAGGCACCAATTGACTGGCTGGGGGAAAATATTTTTCCTTGTCTCCCCCTGAGCCAAAGCTCACTTTTTAATTTTTGAAAGGAATATCAACACCAGATTCTAGTGCGGATCCATCCCCTACATTCTCTATACTTCTCTTTACCCAAATCTTGTTCATCTCACCTTTAACTTGATCCGCATTCACTTTTCCTTTTCCTTTGTCTTGATTCTGATTATGGTGTACCAGACCCTTTTTGTCCTGATTCTTGCTTCTGCAGAATTTGGCAGTATGACCAGATCTATTGCAATTGTAGCAAACAACATTTCTTTGCATATTTGACTGATATACTCTTGATCTACACTAATTAGCCATATGACCCACTCTATTGCATGCAAAGCATCTACCATTGAATGAATTGTTCATTTGCATATTTCTACATTCATGAGATTTGTGACCATACCTTTTACAGTTGAAGCACTGTCCAGAGAAGGATGAATTGGTTTGATTCATTCTCTTTCTACATTGATTAGCTTTGTGACCAAAGTTATTGTAGTTGTGGCAGTATCCATTGAAGGATGGATATCTTTGAGCATTGGGTTGCCTTACTAGAGGTCTTCTAGGCTTGTCCCTTGGATTTCCTGATCCAAAATTCTTCTGACCGGATCTGGAGCTTTCACCTTTCTCATATCCTAAACCACACTTGTCATCTACCCTCTTTTGGCTTTCAAGAAGAACTTCAAGTTGAGAAGATCTTATTTTGAATTTCTCTTTGTATTCATTTGCTGTTTGAAGATCCCTTTTAAGAGTGTCAATTTGATCCTCAAGTTTTTCTTCATTATCTCTAGTATCTTCAAGATCAGATTCAAGATGTCTGATTATTCCATCCATCTTGTGGTAGTCTTCTGATTTCTCTTTGAGAGATTGTCTTAGATCATCTTCAGTCTTTCTTTTTTATTCAATTTCTTGGGTGAATTTCATAACTCCTGATTCCATTTCATGTCTTACCATAATGACCTCTTTTGACAATTTTTCACATAACTTAGTTTTCTCCTTCAGGTCTTCATTTGTATCATTTGCTTCACCTTGACTTGCTAATTGCTGAAGTAGTTCATTTCTCTTCTTCATAGAGATGCTTAGTTTCCCTTTTAATTCATTTATGAAATCATTAGCCTATTTAAGTCTTTCCTTCAATTCATTGACTCCAGAGTTGGAATGTTCAAGATCATCTAGGGTAGACTAAAGTTGTTCCCTCAAACCATACATATCCATTTGAATTTCCAGATCTTCCTCAAGCTGTTAGGCTCTGTTCAGAGGAACTTGGCTCTGATACCAATTTTTGATAGCTGAGAGGGGGGTGAATCAATTATCCTAATATTTCAACTTTCTAAACTTTCTTAACAGTTAGTGCAGTATCAAATCAAATAAGCAAGCATAATCATGAAATGGAAATAACACCAATACACATGAAATAGAAATAACATCAATACACATGACACAAAGATTTTGATGTGGAAACCCTGTTAAGGGAAAAACCATGGGGTGATTAACCCAAGATATTATTCTCTGTTAGAAGAATAGATAGAACAAAATGGCACTTGCCAATTAGGGCTCACTGCCCGAGCACACTGCTCACAAGAGGCTCACTGCCTACAAGAGACTCAATGTCTACAAGAACGGAAGGTAACTCAATGTTTGAACTGATGAGAAGCATCTACTCATGCTAAGGTTCAGTTCCGGTTAGGCTCAATAAACTGATCTGCTGCACTTCATTCTTACTCTCTTTTAATGTTGTTGTACTTTCACATTCTGAACCTGTCTTCCTGTCTTCACTCTGCTTTTCTACTTGTCTTTGCACCACACAATACACCACACACACCTTCACATCTAAATCCATCTTGTATATATATCCGCATGAGTGATTTCATCACCTTTCTAGTCGGCATCCGAAATAGTCAATATTTTCCCAAGCTTTGATCTGTCGGTTGGATCCTTGCTTATCAAGTGATGCAGATCTAGGAGATGCTTGTAGAAGTCATCAATCATGTCGGCCAATCATGAATGATACCTCAAGAAACTTATTCATTAGCAATATCTCTTCCAGATTAGGATCTGACACTCTGCCGGTATAGTTCTTCCTCTGTCTACTCTACCAAACAGGAACCCAACACTCAAGTGCTCATATCTCTTCACCCTTCCATCACCGGAGGCTAAATCCTTGGAACCTATTAGTCAAGGTACTCCTCTTGACTTCCCAAAATCCGCACTTCATTGAAATACTTCCTCTGAGAGATCCGGACCTGACTGTCAGACCTTGCTGACTGCTCTGTTCTTGCTTACTGGATCATAACACTTCTTCAATCTAACTTCCGGTAGAGACTCATCATGTCTTGCGAATGTGTGGGATAAGCTTTGTTGCCATCAATGACAACATTCATGAATCCATATAGTGTCTCTTTCCAATAGTAATTTCATTGAGTGGATTAAATCGTGTCTGTTACTGTAGTGATTATATATTGAAAACACATAATGCTAAAACCCTCAACCGTTGATAACAAGTCTAAAATGGAACAACACAATGGAACATTACAAAATGGAACATGTTATGTTTGCCATCCATGCCACTACAATAATGATGCCTCAATCTATTTTTAGTCATTGCACTAAGGATGCCATTTTTTCTACAAATCACTTCTAGTACTGATTATACATATATGTATACATATCTATTTACATTTCTAAAAATACTTTCCATTGCACTATTGAGAACAGGGAAAGTAGTCGGTAAAATGATTAACTTTTCGATGGAAAGTGGAATATGTATTCAAACCCCAATGAACATTGAATGGATTTAATGTTGTTTACCATATGCACCTAAGCAAACACGTTACCATGCATGTTGTCTGTTAAATCATTCAATAGATTAAATCATGTCTATTAATGTCTCATATATATATATAGACAAATGTATATATGTATACATATCTACATATTTGTATACATATCTATATACATAACTGTATATCTTTACACATTTCTATACATATCTACATATCTATATACACGTGTATATCTATACATATCTGTACATGTAATGATGAAACCAAATTGAGTTGATAACATAGTCTAAAATGGAACAACACAATGAAACACTACAAAATAGAACATGTGATGGTTGTCGTCCATGCCACTACAATAATGATGCCTCAATCTATTTTCAGTCGTTACACTAAGGATGCCATTTTTTTCTACAAATCACTTCTGGTATTGATGATGTTTGCATTTCTTGCAGGTGTATAGATACTTATGGCTCGAGGTAAAAAGGGGAGGAGAACTTCTGGAAGGAGGACAGTCAAAAAACCTGGGGGGTGCAAGTTTCCTAATGTGGTGTCGGGGGATGAAGATACGCATACCACAGAACCAGATCATGTTGTAGTGGAATGTATATTTCCCTCCGCACATACAAAAGATTTGGAAACTAATACAGATTGCCTTCAAATTACTGCTATGGAAACAGGTTCTTCAAGGTTGAACAGAAGTATATGGACAAACAATGACATCCAAAGTGCTATGGTTGATGTCGAAGATAAACATATGTCAATCAGAGTAGCTGCAAAGAAGTGGAGAGTGTCTGCTAGTAGTTTGAGGGCTTGATTACTAGGTCTCACGAGCACCAAATGTAGGGGGCCACCAACCATCCTGACTGATGAAGAAGAGGTAGAAATAGTTCAATGGTGCAAGGACATGCCCGACATAGGCCATGGGCTTGAAATTTCACAGCTGAAATCTATTGTGGCAGAGGTCATTCAGTCTAGGCCAAATCCTTTCATAGATGGGATGCTAGAGAGGTCATGGTGAGAGGGATTTAGGAAAAGGCATCTAGATCTAACTATTTGCACTACACAAGGTGTGGACACTGATAGAGCCATTATGCTAAGGCCAAGCATAGTAAATTCATTCTATGACAATCTAGAAAATCTTTGCAAGACACATAAGTATGGGTCCAACAGAATATGGAACTGCGATGAAACTGGGGTACAAGCTGGCAGGAACTGTGGAATGTGGGTAATAGCAAAATTGGGATCCTGTTGTGTGCCCCACCTCATCTCAAAAAGTAGGGAGTGGATTACTGTTTTGGCATGGGTTAGTGCATTAGGTTGCAGTATACCTAGTTTTTATCTATTTAAATCCAAAAGGCATATCAGAAACTATATAGCCAACTGTGAGCTGGGTGCATGCATGGCAGCTCAAGAACATGTGTGGATGACAAAAGAACTATTTCTAAATTAGCTGCTGCATTTTGCTGCATCTATCCCCGGAGGGGTTTCACCAACCAATAGAGCTCTTCTAATTTTTGATGGTTATGGTAGCCATGTTGCCTTCAAGACCATAGAGGAAGCACGTCATTTAGGGATTGACCTCATAACCCTCCCAGCACATACAAGCCATAGATTGCAACCACTAGATGTGAGTATTTTTTCACCATTCAAAAACTATTTCAAAAAGCAAAGGTCTGCATGGATGGCAAGCCACCCACAAATAGAAATTGGAAGAGAAGAGTTGGCCATTCTTGCTAGCAAGGCATTCAAGCAGGCCTTGACCCCTACTAATATAATTAGTGGGTTCAGAAGGACAGGCGTTTGGCCACTGAATAGGTCTGCACTTCAAGAAGACATAAGGCCAAGTGATGGCTTCCAAGTATCAAATGAAGATAGTCAAAATTCTATGGCCATTGCACCAGAGAATCAGGCCTTCGCAGTGGATGAGGATCCTGAGATAATTGCAGTTGAAAGCTTCTTGCAATTCGCTGGATATACAAATGCACAAGTTGAGGGATTCATCAGAACATACAATAAAAGTGGAAGTGTACAAAATCCAATGGAAGTACAAGAAGAATGCACTAAAATGCTAGGAAGTCAAACAGTTTCTAATGCTGTTGATATTCTATAGCCACTTCCTAATGTTGTTGAAAATATTTCTAATGATGTTGTTATAGTTCTTAATGCTGTTGTTACAATTCCTAATGCTACTGAAACTATTTCTAATGTTGTTGTTACAATTCCTAATGCTGGTGATATTGTTTCCAATGCTGCTGATACAGTGTCTAATGCTGCTAATAGAGTTCCTAATGATGTTGATACAATTTGTAATATGGAAGGTCTTAGTTTGCCAAGTCAAGTTAGCCAACCAGAATGGATGGCTTAAGTTGTTAGAAACATGCGGATACAAACAAATTTTAGTCAGATGGATGTCAACCTTTCAATGCCTTCACCACCAGATCATGATCCATCTAACATCATACACTACTTCACTACTGCATCAAATTGGGATCCACAAAACGAGGACATTGCAGAAGAAGAAGAATGCATAGGTGATTTGGAAGAAGATTATGTGCCTTGCACCCAAGATAGTGAGTTTCAGCCACAGCCAGTTAGTCAATTTCTCAAGCTCCCGATTTGAAGGGTACAAGTAAGGGGTGGTAAGAATAAGACTAGGGTACCACGTTTAAGTAGGCAGTCCTAGATCTTAACATTCGATGCATACATTGAAATGCTCAACGAACAAGAGAGGGAGAAAGCTCGTCACGAAGAGTTGCAACTAAGGAAAAAGGAACAGATGTTGGAGAGGAAAGATGAAAAAGAAGCCCAACAACAAGAGAAAGAGAGAAAAAAATTGGAACGAGTGTTAAAAAAATAAAGAGCGGTGGAGGAAAAACAGGAGAAGGAAATTCAACGTGAGCAGGCAAAGAGTGCTCTAGGGATGAAGATAGCAAAAAAGAAAGGGAAAAAATCAGCAAATGAGAGACCATTGAGCACCTTGAATTCTCCTCTACCTAGGCAACATCCCATTCTAATGGACATGTTTGCCATCTTGAGCTCAGCCTTTGCATCTCTAAGCAATCTCCAGGCAGTGTCTAGCCCAAGAAGCTCAAATGAGTTGCTTGTAATTGGAGATTCTAATTAGGCTTTGTTTGCCCAGATTGTTGCATCACTACAGATTATAACTGAGCCACTCAGTTTAACTCAGACTGCAAATGAATGTGCTAACTTGAACATCCTATTCCTTTTCCTAGATTTATGGAGAATTGAAGGAGAATTTTTTGTTTGGATGGAGATACTTGACATTAGTGAAATTTCTATGCGTACATCTAGTCATATCGTTATGTAATATTTTGTGAAAAAAGGAACAGATTGATGTAATGTTTATATGTTTGTATGTTTGTAACTATTTTGGAAAAAAAGTAATAGATCGATGTCATATCTATCTATTGATCTTTTTATAATATTTTGTGAAAAAGGAACAGATCGATGTCATGTTTATATGTTTGTATGTTTGTAACTGTTTTAGAAAAAAAGTAAGAGTTAAATGGTTATTTTAGAAATATCTGTGTTGATCTCATGTTTCTATGTTTCTATGTTTGTATGATTGTAACTATTTTTGGAAAAAAAAAAAAAGACTTGAATGGTTTGTCAGCATGGTACTACAAGTTGTCTACATAATTTGCTTGTAGTAGCATGTTGTTTTAGCATTCTGTTCACATAATTCTACCTTAATTGAAATCACTAAAGCATCCAAATAAATGTGGTTCCATTTAAGCAACAAGGAAATTTAAACTATTGAAAGGAACCTAAATTAAAGTATTATAAATTGATTGATTGATTAAAAGTAAAGCAAAGGAAAATGATTGAAAAGAACCTAAAATTAAAGTAAAGTAAAGTAATTGATTAATTAAAAGTAAAGTAAAGGAAAATGATTGAAAAGAACCTAAAATTAAAGTAAAGGAAAATTAAAATAAATTGATTGATTGATTAAAAGTTTAGTAAAGGAAAATGATTGAAAAGAACATAAAACCACTATGAAGAAAAACCGAAAGCCTAGTGGGTCACTACCCGAGTAAAGTCTTATAAGACTTTACCTAAATTGATTAAACCCAATCAAAGGTGTTCTAAAAAGCATTGACCATGGTTGTATTATGCCTTCAAACATAGAAATGATAATCGAGGCAGTAACGAACATACATCATAAACAAAATCATTAAATTCAACTGCAAGTGCATCTATCTAAACACATTGTTCCATAAGATGTAATAAATAGAAAAAGGTAAATGCATTGTTCCATTGTTACATATTGCATTGTTCCATTTATTAATCTGACCAAAATATAATAATTGAAAAAGAAGACTATATATAATAAGGCATGAAAGCAAAATATTCCATCAGAGCCATCAGAGCAAATATTCCATGAGTAGTGGTGTGTTAACAAACACAATTGCATAGAATAATTCATCAACCAGTGTTTTAAGTAAAGTCTTATAAGACTTTACCTTCATCAAGTGCTCACCTTACAAGGTGCTCTACAAACCTCTCACATGCCTGCAATCATAGAAATCAAAAGCTGGGTAGTCATCCAAGTAGTAACGAACAAACATCAAATCATCCAAATAATCTCACGCATTTGCAAAAGAAAATATGAACTACATTCAAACATATTATTTTAAATAATCACATACAATTGCAAAATAAGATTATAATATTGTAGTAGAGCAAAATATTCCATCAGAGCCATCAAGGAAAAATATTCTATGAATAGTGGTGTGTTAACAAACACAAATGCATAGTACAATTTGTCAACTAGTGATGTAAGTAAAGCCTTATAAGACTTTACCTTCATCGAGTGTTCGCAATGCAAGGTGCTTTGCAAACCTCTCACATGCCTGCAATCATAGAAATTATATGTCGAGTAGTCATCCAAGTAGTAACGAACAAACATCAAATCATTCAAATAAATTCAAATAGTGCAATGATACAACTATATATTGCAGAAATATATAGTGATACATATACATATATGTATACATAATAAAAAGTTACATGTATCCATATATATATATGTATATATCATTTATATCCACTCCACTAAAAAGGCAACACACTTGATCACTTTTATAGTTAGAGTAGGTTAAAAATATGTTTATTAACACCCCACCATAAATTAAGTTGGTGGAGCCTTAGAACTTACCCACCCATTTCCTAAACCTGTTGACACCTCTTTCATGCATTTAATAACATATTTGCAAATTATGCCAACACCTTTGGTTTTGTTCATCCATGTTAAGGTGAATGTTGTGGACATATGGACTACAAACATAACGTGTTCAAATTTATATAATTTATGCACACATATAGAAATACATATATAATATATACATGTATTCATATATTTGTATGTATGTATGTATATATATATATATATATATATATATATATATATAATATTATGACATATGTATTCATTTTTGAAGGTGCATTATAAACGTTTGAGGGTTTCAACAATTTCTAGCATATAGATGTGCTGCAATTGTAAAATATATGAAATGTTAAGTACCAGACAGGTTTTGCAATGATCCTTCAAGAAATTTATGCTAAAAACAATGTCTATGATGTATAATGTTCCTCTTATAATGGATCTGAATTTGAAAAAGGAATGCATTGAAATTGGTTGTTGAGTTTGAATTTGATTAAATACGTAGAAGCTATTGTATTCAATGATATGATAAGCAGAATTGAATTTGATTGTTCAGTTTGAATGTTGAAATCTTAAGTACCAAACTGAAATGTTAACATTGTCTAGGCTGCATATGTCTATAGATAGACATATGTCTATCTATATACATATGTATATCAATATACATATGTCTATCTATAGATATACAAATGTATATCAATATGTCTATCAATATACATATGTCTATAGATATACAGATATATAAATAGATATGTATACAAATATGTAGATATGTATACATATGTATAATCAGTACCAGAAGTGATTTGTAGAAAAAATGGCATCCTTAGTGCAATGGCTGAAAATAGATTGAGACATCATTATTGTAGTGGCATGGACGACAAACATAACGTGTTCCATTTTATAATGTTCCATTGTGTTGTTTAGACTTGTTATCAATGGTTGAGGGTTTCAGCATTATGTGTTTCGAACATGTATATCTACAATTGTAAAATGTTGAAATGTTAAGTACTAGCTTGAAATGTTTCCATTGTCTATGCTGCATATGTCTATACATATGCATATGTATATCAATATACATATGTCTATAGATCTACATATGTCTATAGATATATAGATATATTGATATGTATAGAGATATCTAGATATATATTCAGTCAAAATTGGGAAGAATCTAACTGTAAAATTATTATAGAGACAAAGCTGTAGGATTCAAAGCATTCGAAACCCTTATATAATGAAACCCTTAACCATTGACAATGATATGATGAAACTCTTAACCGTTGACAATGAACCTTCAAAAATATATACCCTTATATATATATATATATATATATATATATATATATATATATATATATATATATAACATGATTTAATCTATTGAATGAAGCTACCCATTATATGCTAAGTACCAACCTGAAATGGTTGTCTTGGACATAATAGGTAAGAATTCCACTACAAAATATATACCCTTAAAAATATACGAACCCATCTGTATGTGTAAAATAAAAACCATCATTATATAACAGTATATTATTCTGTAAAGTGAAATTATCACAAGACAAGGGTTGGTCAAACAAAATAATGACAGACATGATTTAATCCATTCAATGAAGTTACCCATGCAGCAAAAAATTGGAAAAGATGTAGTAAAATTCAGCAAACAAATTGGACTAATCTTTCGAACATGTATATCTAGAATTGTAAAATGTTGAAATGTTAAGTACCAGCTTGAAATGTTTCCATTGTCTACGCTGCATATGTCGATACATATACATATGTATATCAATATACATATGTCTATAGATCTACATATGTCTATAGATATACAGATATGTATATAGATATGTATAGAGATATGTATAGATAAGTATACATAAATGTATACAGATATACGTATGTCTATCTATAAACATATGTCTATAGATATACATATGTATATAGATAGACATGTATATATATATATAGTACATTAACAGTCTAATCCAAATATATGTAGAAGCTTTTTATATAAACCCTGGATAGATTATATAAAATGAAACCCTTAATGTATTATATTACAACATAGTAAAACAATTGTAAATATTTAATGTAACAATAATTAATAAATATTATTCGGACAAAACTAGGAAGAATCTGACTGTAAAATTATTAATGAGACAAAGCTGCATGGTTTTAAACATTCGAAACCCTGATATAATGAAACCCTTAATCGTTGTCAATGAACCTTTGAATATATATATATATAATGTCTGTTAATGATATATATATATATATATATCATTAATAGACATGATTTAATCTATTGAATGATTTAACAGACATGATTTACGGGACAACATGAATTGCAACGTGTTTGCTTAGGCATGAACGGGAAACAACATTAAATCCATTCAATGTTCGTTTGGATCCGAATACATATTCTACTTTCCAATGAAAATTTAATCATTTTACCGACTACTTTCCTTGTTCTCAACGATGCGATGGAAAGGTGAGGCTATTCAATCAAAACTGGCAACAATATGACTGTAAAATTATTGCGGAGAGAAAGTCGTTGGATTCAAAACTTTTGAAACCCTAATATAGTGAAACCCTTAACGGTTGACAATGATATGATGAAACCCTTAACTGTTGACAATGAACCCTCAAAAATAATGACACCCTTAATCGTTGACAATGAACCCTCAAAAATATACCCATTAAAATATACGAACCCATTTGTATGTATAAAAAAAACTCTCATTATATAACAGTCTATTCTTCTGTACAGTGAAATTATCACAAGACACAATAATGAAACCCTTAACCATGGACAATGAACCCTAAAAAATATATACCCATAAAAATATAAGAACCCATTTGCATGTATAACAAAAAACCCTCATTATATAATAGTATATTCTTTTGTATAGTAAAATTATCACAAGACTAAATAATGAAACCATTTACCATGGACAATGAACCCTAAAAATATATACCCATAAAAATATAAGAACCCATTTGTATGTATAACAAAAAACCCTCATTATATAACAGTATATTCTTCTGTACAGTGAAATTATCACAAGACAAAATAATGAAACTCTTAGCCATTGACAATGAACACTAAAAAGTATATACTCATAAAAATATACGACCCCATTTGTATGTATAACAAAAAACCATCATTATATAACAGTATATTCTTTTGTACAGTGAAATTATCATAAGACAAGGGTTGCCTCAAACAAAATAATAAAAAATTGAAAGTAAATTACATAGCAGTACCCAAATCATGGGTAGCATGAGAGAAAAATGAAGATAAATGATTGTATAAAACCAAAACAATGGAGTAAAAGTAAAGTTGAAATCACATGGAGAGATTGTGTTTACTCGTTACCTGCACGGAGATGGATCTGCATGGAGAGCGATAGCTGACAAACACGGTGAAACCCTTGCATTTCCATTGCACTGTGGAGAATAGGGAAAGCACTCGGTAAAATGATTACCTTTTTGGTGGAAAGTGGAATATGTATTTGGACCCGAACGAATATTGAATGGATTTAATGTTGTTTCCCATCTGCGCCTAAGCAAACACGTTACCATGCATGTTGTCCCTTACGATGGGTGTGGGGATGTTTAAGAAGGGGGCGGGTAAGTTTGAAGGCCCCACCAATGTGATTTATGGTGGGGTGTTAATAAACATATTTTTAACCTACTCTAACTATAAAAGTGATCAAGTGTGTTGTCTTTTTGGTGAAGTGGCAAATTTTTTTGGGGGCCATGGCGAGCGGTTACCGGCACATCAATGCGCATGTATGGGGTGACAAGTTGAAATGACCATTTTTCGACCCATGTGCACATAACGCACCCTACAGGGAAATGTATAAATGCCTAGAAGCTAAAAGAATAGCTTTAAGCTCTTCACTCACATACAAAAAAATCCAAAAAAAAATATCAAAATTTGATATGTCTAGCTATGTGCTTGACGTGCGCAAAGTTAGGGTGTGCGGCTACTGGCCCCTCTCCCTTAGTGGAGCTTTCACAAGGGTACTTGCAATTGAATTGATCTAAGATTAACTCATTATAAAATAATCTTAGCTAATCCAGGAGATAGTTGTTGTGATTTGGATCCTGTGGCTCAACGAGATTAGAGATAATTTCTTTAATTTACACTCATTTTTACGGCATCCGATGAACAAAGACAACTGATCCAACTTTTGTGCCACGTCATAAATCTTACCAACTTACTTTTGGTGAATTTTTCTAAGTCAGTTATCATTATTTTTTTCTTTCTTCAAGATCTGTGATTGTAGTTCAAGAGGTAATCCAATGTTAAATAGATCTGAAGTTAAATCTGGCATCAAATTAAAATTGATTGCAAATATTTTTTTAAGATATAAGGTTATTATATATATGTTGAAAAGCATTTTGCAATAAAAGATAGAGAAATATCATTTTTAAATATAAGATAGAGAAATATCATTTTGGAAATATGTTATTTACTTATGAGTTATTTTATTTTATTTATATTGTTAATTAAAGAGCTATTTTTATTTACTTAAGAGATTATATTAAAAAACTAAAACATAATGGATATATATTTCTAAAAAACTAAAACTTAAACTATGAAATAACTTTTAGGTAGCCGTTCATGGCAAAATGTGATGATTAAAGTATGGTGTTGTTACCCATGCCACCATGGTTCAAAGTCTCATTGGGCCAATGAGCTCGCGGGCCTTGCTCCCTCGCAGTGCCTTTGCTTGGCCAACAAGCTCGCGGCTTAAAGTCCTCACTAGGCCAATGAGCTCGCGGGTTTGAACCACTAGTGTTAATACAAATCATTCATGTTAAGGTGTTCATGTCAAAGCATTCATTCCCGAGAATAAGGTCCTCTGTGTTGTGGCCTCAGTGGTTCATATCTCCAATCAAAAAGCGTTCACCAATAAAATAAAATAAAAATAATAAGAAAAATAAATAACTCTTAAGTAAATAAAAATAGCTTTTAATAAATAATATAAATAAATAAAATAAGTCTAAAGGAAAATAAAATAATTCTTTGAAGCTTGTAGAGGATATAAATATAAGATCAAAGTTGTTGAGTAATATATATGATGTGTATTGAGTGAAACCATTCACAATGTGCCAATAAACTTACCGTAGAAGCAGATATAATGATGAAGTGTGCTGAGGATTAGTTCATGTGAAGTAATACTATTACAGAGGTGATTGTAGAAGTCGTGATGACTGAAAAGAGTTTATGAAATTGTTTTTGATGTTGCGGAAGTTGGTATTGTTGTGGTGAAGAGGTGAAATAGTTGTGTATAAGCTGAAGTGATCGAGAGAAGGTTGGAGCAGTCAGTATTTGTGAAAGGAATAGTTGAGTCAAATACTTGTATTGTATTGCAGAGGTTGAAGATTCTTTACAAAAGTTGTAAGTGTTGTATTTGTTCAAGAAGTTGTGGCTTCCTTTGGGTTGTATCCCATAAATATTAATGTAATCATGTTTTATTTGTGAGGTTGGATTGGGACAGTAGATCCAAGCAGCTTGCTCACCGTAGTTTTTCCCTTCTTGGGTTTTCCACATAATTCTAGTGTTATGGTTGTGTGCTTATGTGTTCTTGTGTCTCTCATGCTTTAAATGATTACATTAGTTTGAATGTTGTTGGAAAAAAAGAATTTGATTAAGTATTGATCCACCCCCCTCTCAGTACTTATGTGTCTTCAACACTATTATTACACTTAATATACAGGGAAGCAAATTATTTGAATAAATCTGTAAGTCAAATCTTTTTCTAGAATAATAGCTTGAGCATATAGAAATTTGGGAACAAGAATTTATTACTTGGTTATTAATTTAACTTGATAAATAATAAAACACTTGCATAGAGATATTAAGGAAAATTTATCTAATACGAAGCAAGGGCTTGAAATTAAACATTCGAACCTTACATAAGAAAATATATATCCATATATAATTTCACCAAGCTAAGTAGCCAAATAGATAAGACAGATAATAAAAATAAATGATCAACCCCTACCTTAGACCTTTAATTTTACCTTGAACCTATCCTAAATTCCTCGCTGAAGTCCCATAACATGTGCCCTTGTAATATTGTGATTATGCAAAACTAGATTGACACATTAACACAAAGAAATTGAGAATATCACTAATACTTCTTAGAGGTTTATATGAAGGACCACAGCCTACGAGATAGACCTAAGCCTCGAGGGCTCGGGGGCTCGTATAAAATGGCCTTGTCTACATATCAAGATCACAGGCTCCATAGTTCACCAACTTGGACTTCCAGCCTAACTTGGTTGTCCCAACATATTTGTACACTCAAATCAACACTAGAACAATAGCTAGTTCCAAAATAAAAATTTAAAATTGATACTAAGCTTAAACAACTTGAGTAATAAATTACTTGAGTCAATTATGCATGACATACATAACATAGATATAATAAGCCACAAAAGATTGATACAATGCTAACCTAGAACTTCCTCAATAAAATTCTAGTAAGGTCATCATAGATGTCTAAGATCCTATAACAATAAGTAAAGAGAATGTATTCTCATCAATATCCCTGAGTTCTAAAATTCACCTGTGAATAAGATAGAACATGACATCATTTAATATGATTCAAGAAAATGTATAAAGATTTAAGAAATTGTATTCAATGAAATATTGCTTGAAACTAATCAAGGCCTTCTTGGAATAAAGTTATCCTTCCTAACTATGAAAAAAAATGTGCATGCCACAATGCTGAAAAATAACATATTAAAGAAACTCAAGCTTCTTTATCATGACATGTAACAAAAGCTTGTCAAATATATAAATCATGAATAATCAAAAGTATGCTACAAAAAAGATAACATATTTTATCCAAATTGTTGCGTTCAAATTTCCCTTAAATGTTTGATAGCAAGAACTTAACAATCATAATTGTTTTTGAGAAAAAAAAGGGTAGTGGGGACCCTTAGATATATATTAATCAAAATAAGAGAGAATTACATAAGGTATATACATATACGAGAGTCAATGGCCAAGCCAGAGCCAGAAAACCAAAAAAACCGATGACAAACCAGCCAGGAACAAAACAAGATTGTCGATCAACACAGAACATCGAGGAGCAAAAACAACACGCAGGCTCAGAGAGTGAGAAACGCAGGAAACAACATCAAAATAAAAAACCAGACAGCCCAGCAGCCAAAATAAGACACTCCGCTCCCATGGAAGAGGAGTGAACAGTAGTCAAGAGTCTACTTTATCGTTCTCCATTGCGCACCTATAAGAACAACACAAAGGATAAAAAAGATAGAATAGCTAATAGATTAGGATTGCAGCAGATATCTAGACAAAGGGTGGTTAAAATGAGGAATGATGGAGACTCTATAGCCAAACGACTATCAATCAAGCGTGTCATCCCTGATCTGGCTTCATTAAAGAAGATATGGCATTGCATCAAACTTAAACGCTGGAGATAAGGATCTGATATTCACTTGTTGTGGCCTTACAGAGAATTTAAAGCTTTCACTTCGCAGAGTATAAACTTGTCCCATCATGACAAAACGGTCTCTTAAAATTCATTTTTGATGTGGTCATGTCACTAGAAGTTCCACCGCCCTTCAATCCACTTCATAGTTGCATTAAAACTTAAGTTTAAGTCACCATCCAGATGCAAAAAGTCCCATCCATCACCCTGAGCTCAAGAACATTAAGGAATGGAGTCAAGATCTCGTTTTCCGCGATCTAGAAATAGATACATGTCTAAATGAAAACTGTTGTCGCATAAATGAGGACGTACTACAGGAATGACATTATGTGGATGTAATCATTCCATTTGCCCCCTCAAATGATGTAAGCCGAACCCCGGCCCATAGTCCGTCTAATCATCACATTTTGGATGGACAACTTAGGACCCTAGAAGAAAGAGCTAACATGGCAGCCACCTCATCTACCTTTACTTAAACTACCCGCGTCAAGCTCTAAGGAGAGCATTAATTGTTGAGGGATATCAAGTTGCTTCAGCAAAACTACCCATTCCTCTTGATGTTGATCGATGGCTCTATTGGTTAACCAATCTAAAACTTGATTGGCCTCCCTAAAGCAATGAGAAAACTGAAAGATGTTAAGTTGTTGCAACAACTACCTTGTTTGTGACAAAACATATTCCACCCTCCATGATTCTAAATGGTTAGATCTTAGCGATCTAATTATGTTTAGTGAATCATCTTCAATCCACAGGGCTTTAAAACCCGAAGAAATAGCCAGTTGTAGGCCATCTAAGAGCGCCCACGCTTCTGCAATATTGTTAGTATCAAGCTGGATTTTTGTGGCTTTGGCAATCAAAAGCTTGCCCTCATAAGTTCTAATTACATCCTGTACCTGAGGCCCTAGATTACCTCTGCACGCCCCATCAAAATTTAGTTTGACCATTGAAACATCAGGGAGCTGCCATCTCACTACCGTTCTGTCCACTTTAGCTTTGATCGGATTCAACAGGCCTCCTGTTGAAATTGGCTCTAGAAATTTCCATACCTTGATCATCAAATTGTCCCATGAGGTCCAAACTATGTTATGATTGATAGATCTCCTGAATTTAGCTATAGCCACCTCCAAAATAGCCTTGTCGATGTTCTCACACACTATAGCCAAAGGGGAGATTACTTTTCTAAAGATCCTGAAATTCTTCTCTCTCCAAATCTAACATAAAACTAGCGCTAGACTGATCTCCCAAATACAAGCAAAAGTGGCATCCACATTGAGCTTGGGCCAACTCTTGAGAAAGGATATTAAAATCTGAGATAGAGGTGTGACCCAATTGAGCTTTTTGAATAACCATATCCAACATTCCCCACTAAAGGAGCAATGAAGAATAAGATGATCAACTCTCCTCCATTTCCTTGCACAGAATGCAGTTGAAGTTAGCACCAATAAATAATTTTTGGATTTGGTCTCCCATCAGAATTTGTCCATGTAAAGCTAGCCAAATAAAGGCACCTAACTTAGGAAGCACAACATCATTCCAACATAAATGAGATGGCCAATTTAGCTTTGGGCCTACCGTAAGGCTCTTGTAGCCCTGTATGACCGAATACTAACCGAATGTATTTGCCACCCAAATCAGTTCATCCTCTTGAGAGGATAAAAAAACCACTCTTCTCTTTAACAGATTCTGAAGAGTTATCTTTTGGTTAATCGGAAAATCACACTCCTCTAAACTCCTCCAAGAAGCTTTATGTGAAGGACAGTCAAATTGAATGAAACAATAATCTATAACCTTATTCCCCCGGTGTTGTTCTAAATAAGCCCTTGCCTCCTTCAAGTCCTCCCTAGCTGACAGTCTTGGCCAGCCATTCCAAGAATCAACCCAAAAATTTGCCTTAGCTCCATTATTAACTTTCCATGAAAGGTTAGGAAGGATGACTTCTCTGCTCTTAATGACAAATTGCCACATTGAGGAGCGCCGAGGGTGGTTTTGGACAGTGAAGATCCTTTCTCTTTCAGAATTATCTAGATATTTGCATTGCATTAGCCTAGCCCACTTGGATTGAGGTTTTTTGTACATTCCCCATGCTAATTTAGCTCCCAGAGCTTGGTTGTGAAGCTCTAAATTAATAATATTCGTCCCTCCCAGAGACTCTGGTTTACAAATCTTATCCCAAGAAATCAGATGAATTTTCCTTTTCTCCATGGATCCTTTCCACAAGAATTGCTTGCATACTTTCTCCATATCTAAGATGATGGCCTTTGGTGGTTGGAGGATGAACAACAAATAAGTTGGAACAATAGTTAGGACCGTTTTAATTAGCATTAGTCTACCAGCCAACGTCAACCACTTCCCTTTCCATGTGCCAATTTTGTTCTTCAGCTTTGAGACCACTTCTTTCCACAAATCCCTCTTATTTCTGCCATTAACCAAGGGAATTCCAAGGTATTTGTTTGGAAGTTCTTCCACCTTGAAGTTGAACAACTTGGAGATTTCAGACTAAAATTTTAAATCAGAGTTGAATAAAAAGACCTTTGATTTCTTAGAATTAACAAGTTGGTCAGATAGAAAGCAATACCTATCCATTGTTTCTTTGATAGTTTGGGCTTCCCGAATCAAGGCTTGGCCAAAAACAATCGTGTTATCAGCAAAGAGCATGGTTGAAAGGATCTTTCAAATTTTTGATACATATGCCAAGCCATTGCCTTCTCTGATTAGCTTCTCTAATGACCCAAGTTAAGGCCTTCATCATTAAAATGAAAAGGTAAGGGGATAGGGGATCCCCTTATCTAAGACCCCTAGTCGATTCAAAAGGTGTTGTCTCTCTACCATTCAATAGAACAGAAAATCTCACACTAGTAACACATGCCAAAATCCAATTCCTCCATTGATAAGAAAAACCAATTTTTTCCAACACATGCAACAAGAAGGACCAATTAACCCTATCATAAGCTTTTGCCATGTCCAATTTGATTACCATGCATGGATCCTTATCCTCCTTGATAGAATGTAGGATTTCATGGGTGATGATAGCTCCTTCTGTCATCTCCTTGCCCAAAACAAAGCCACCTTTCTCATTTGAGATTATGTCCAGAAGGAGGGAAGCTAGCCTTGTGGCTATCACTTTGGAAATAATTTTATAAATGAAGTTACACAGCGATATAGGCCTGAACTCATCAAAAGATAAGGGAGAACTAGTCTTGGGAATGAGCATGATGTTTGTGTTTTTCCATACCTTGAGGACATTGCAAAATTTTCTTGATTCCTTGACCGCTAACAAAATGTCTCTGGCCATGATAGCCCATGTGTGCTAGAAGAAGCATCCTGACCATCCGTCAAGATCAGGAGCCTTATCACCTGGGAGAGAGAAGATCATCGACCATATTTCTTCCAAAGTAAACTCCTTCATAAACTCTTTATTCTATTGTTCAGTGATCAACTTGGGAATATTGATAGCCTCCTGACTCCAATGAGAGGTAATGTCTGCCTTAGTTAGCAGAGATTCAAAAAAATCCTTGACTCGTGCCTTAATTTCTACCTTATCATTGGTCAAAGAACCATTAGATTTTTTAATGGAGCATATGGAATTGGAAGCATGTCTCAACTTGGTAGATAAATGGAAATACGTCATATTTTTGTCCCCTTCCTTCAACCAAGACTCCATGGACTTCTGTTGCCAGTAAACTTCCTCTCTTGATAAAATTTCATCTAACTCCTTCCTCAAAGATTTCTCCCTCTAAAATCTATCCACATTCATGCCTAGAGAGATGATTGAATTTGCATTTGACCTGATTTCTTGCAATAGTCTAGACTTCTCTTTGAAGATATTCTTAAAATGAAGAAGGTTCTATTCTCTAATCTTCTTCTTAACAAAATTTAACTTGGCATCTAGCTGAAAAATTCTCAACCCTTTAACATACAGCGACTCCTACCATCATTTTTTGACTAGGGGGATAAAATTAGGATCCCTTAGCCACATCTCCTGGAATCTGAAAGGGCTACTACCTAATCCCACCTCCTTACCAATGTTCAAGCAAACTAGGAAATGGTCAGAGCTGGCTAAAGAGAGGATATCCGCAAAGCAATCCAAATTGTTTTGAATGCAATGGCCTGAAATCAGGAACCTATCCAATCATTCAACTATCCTTAAGAAGTCCTTTCTTCTATTAGTCCAGGTGAATCTACCATTCCTTGGTTTGCAATCTATCAGCTTGTTTTGAATGAAATTTTTGAAGTCCGTGTGGGTCCTAGAAGGGTACGAAATGCCCCCTAATTTCTCATCCTCCTCCAAAACTGCATTAAAATCCCCTCCAAGAATAATTCTTTCATTTATTATAATGCTTAAAAGATTGCTGAGATGATTCCAAAAGTTGAATTTCTAAACAAATCCCATCAGTCCATAAACGCAAAAAAATCCAAAGATCTTTTGATTCCAAGAGATTGGGGAATTTGCCTAAAATCCAATTCTCCCTTATGCCTAAAACCTCCATACATGGGATATACTTCCTCCATAACACTGCCAAGCCACCTGAAGCTCCATCTGCCGGAGAAATGATAAAGTCCCACTCCTTCCATTGACTGAAAATCTTAAAACCCTATTCCTAGGATAACTTAGCTTCCTATAATGAATAGTACTATATCAGCTTTAGCCTCATCAACCTGAAATTTTATAAGGCATCTTTTGTTAGAGGCATCAATGCCCCTAACATTCCATGTGAGGACTCTCATTGCTCCCGAGGAGAGCATTATGCTCCCCTCTTTCTCAGCACTTTGTCGATTGTAGTCTGCTTTCTAGAAGCAAGCTCAACCTGAATCTTATTCTTCCTTTGCCTAGAGCTCTTCCTTGTAGAGACCAAAGTAATAATTTCCTCTTTCTTCTCCATTATAGACTGAGATATGCCCAAGTTGCTCAACTCTTGCTCTACACCATTTTCTAAAAGCACTTCTCACATATATCATTCACAACTTTGGCCAGAGCTTTCTCCAAAAAAGTTTCCAGCATCTCGTCCTCCATGTAGAAAGGTGATACTCGACACCTAAAACATGGTGCACACAATGTAAATTTATATTCTTTTGATCCTTGTAATGAGTACTTGCTACTATTTTTCCCTTTCAATGGAGAAAACAAACTCACTCAACTAATAATTTAACTTTCCAATTACCTCAGAGAAAAAATCAATATATATGATAAACAAAAGATTAGATTCTAGGTCTACACCAAATACTAAGCCTTAGACAAAAAGTGGCTTCAAGATGGAACTCACAAAACGGCATCCTAAAATTCAACTTCAATTATTTCGAAATGAACAAAAGGTCCAACGACATACAAAAAGGATCAAATGAAAGAGGCATTTCTAAATTCTAACCATAAAATAGTATCTGGTAGGATCAAATCAAAACGTTGGTGAAGAGAAATAGACAGCTACAAAATATATTATACTGGAAGACACAAATATCATCAGTGTCTATAGTCCCATAAAAAGCCTTGAACCAAATAAGGCACCATGTTCTTAAGAAGTGTCTCAATTGGATTCATTTTTCTACTTAAATGTGAATTATGATCCTCATGAAATGTAGTGATTGCAGGGAAAGCACAAAATGAATTAGTTATATAGGCTTTTAAAACTTAAGACAATGCAATCGACAGGTATAAGGCCAAATACCATGCAAAACACCTCAATAGAGAATTCCTAACATGGATATCCAAGATTGTAGGATATGCTTCAAAAGGATTTGTTGAAATGGTTTCAGAAACTATCAATTAAATGCAAATAAAAATGTGGAAGTATGGACATTGCACGAGAAGAGGTTGACAAAAAGCCTGAACTTATCGAAAACAATTTTAGAAACGTCTCATGCAATTGTAGTTGGCAAAGTAAAAAAGCATTATACCACTATCTTTTCCTGTTCCCTCCCTGCCCAAGCCAAAATGGAAACTTTGGAATAAATAATAGACATCTATCAAAGCATAAAGAAACAAGTAATTTTCACCGGAAAGGAAAAAGCAATAATCCTGGTAAACATGTATGAAAATGTGGAAGCACAGAGATGGCATGAAAATCGTACGACAATATATCATAGAACTGCGGTATGAATAGAAATGATTGCAAGAAATGCACAAATGATAAGATTGTAGGGTCTGCACAAATGGAACATTGGAAAGACTTTAGAAACTTACATATTAATGCAACCACAGCCTTGGCCAGCATCCTCCTTGCCATATTTCTTCCAAACCTCTCTTTTATGCCTCATCCTTCAATGATGATTGTTGTCTTCTATTACTATATGATCAAACCTGCCTCTTTTTGTACACACCAACTCTGCAAGCATTCGAACTAGATCATTCCATATCGTACAACAATAGTACCCATTATTGAGCATAACAATTGTTTGAAGAAGTTGCGGAATTAAAAATAGGAGTCACTTGTAAGATTGTCACCATGTTCAAAGACCCCTCAATGTAATCAAGTCTCTATAACCGACATGAGGATGTGGTGTAACAAATAAAGAGTAGAGAATGCAAACAAAACTTAGGTTTTTAAGAAAATGCGACACCAGATTACTCCAAACTCAAAGTTACATGACACAAATTTATCTTGTGGGGTGACTGAACCTTTTTCCTGCAGTACAGGGCATCTTTTGGAAAACAAAGGATTGGCAGGCAATTTAAAACCTCTAGATTGAGTAAAACCTTTCCATAGAAGTCTTGTTAAACTCCTCCTGAACTCCCCTAAGATAATAATTATTCTTATAACTGGGAAAATAGACAATCAGAAACCTCCCCATTACCCCCATGAATGCCTATCTTTCCACCCCATAATGCCACCATTTCCCAAAATAGCTATTTTTCAAAGATGCCCTTTTATAACGCCTCTTCCCACCAATAGAGGTTACATATACCACAATATTAACAATAGGCTAGTAATAAAACCAGATAAAAGTTGTAAAATCCATAATTGTTTAGATCGAGGCACAAACCTATCACATAAGAAACTATATGAAAAGCCTAGAAATATTAGTAACCTTTTCTAAAATACATAGACAATAATATTCATAACAATTATTTAAATCTCACAATAACGCAAAATACTAGGATCATGAAAACTATTCATATTGACAGAGAGAAATAATTGTTTTGAAAATGTTATAAAAGAAATTAGCTAATCTACCATAAATAATTATAAAGTCAGTCTAATTATTATGAAAATGCCATTATAATCACAATTTAACTCCTAAAATAAATTCATGACTTAATAATGTCAAGAGAAAATCTACCAGTTGTAAAAGAAATTGTTCGAAAGGATTTAGGCCTTACATTCTCCCCCCCTAAAAATAGAGTTCCTTTGGGAAGTCCTCAAGAGGTGAGAATAAACCACTTGTCTTGACACTTCAGGACAGGAAAGAATAGGAACAACATTAATACATTTCACCACTTTTTATATTCTATAATAAGACAAGAGTGACAAAGTGTCATTACTTATTAGAAAATGAAAGGTCTTAGGCAATCCCTATAATTTCAAAACAAAAGCATAACATAAGGTCACATTAATGCATACTAGAACCACGTAATTCACTACATTATCACTTACCAAATAGACATGTTCTTCATCTAGAATTAACAACCAATAATATTTCAATTAAGTAATAGATGTGCAACACATCATATCCATAGCAAGAATTCAATTTCCCAATTGATAATACTTGTTTCAAATCTGCACACAGCAACTCACCTATATCATCTCTTACATATCACAAAAAATTAAGTCCACATGAACACATCACAAACTCACACAATGGGATGAGGATGACCGGTGCCCAAAATCACCTCTGAGAATCCATAATAACATAGTGCCACATATCAATAGGAATGATGATCTCAAGGTCCTCCCCAAAGAATCCACCATACAAGAAATCATATAAAGCTAGAGGGAAATGAATTACGACCATCCCATACCAGTCCCATTTGCAACCCCTTTTAAATTAATTCCCCAATCCATCTACTCCCTCATACAACCTTCCAGGGACCCCTCTTGGGTATGGTAGTATAACATAAGTCACATTACGACACACACGCCAGTAGCAATAAACATTAATAAAGCCTCAAAATAGGAAAATTTCAATAAATTATTATTTCAAATAAAGTTAAACATTAAAAATTCATATGAGAAAGAAAAATTTGAAATAGTGGCCACCAAAGAAATAATTCAAATTTTGAAAAAAAAATCACCATAAACCAGTCCTTGACGCAAAGAGGATAATTCCAAATCTTAATTTGGATAAGTATCCTAAAGAAATTAAACTCAATTCTACTAGCTTAGAAAATAAGAAAAGAAATCATAATAATCAAAATAAATAGTCAATAAGCCAATATACTCACAAAACTTTACACATCACAATCACCATGTGACTTTGACTAAGCCACCTAAGGGGAGGAGGGAAATAGTTGTCTCAAACCACATGAATAATATAGAATGCCATAACTCTCCACCACATGTCTTGCACACCCAATGCAATCCTCTGCAATGACTACTAAATACCTGATGAATCATACGTAAATCAATACATACAAAACTTCCAGAGATAAAAATAACATGAAACAAGTTTTCCTTAAGAGCAATACAATAAGTTACCACTGTATTAATGTTTCTACTCATCAACATGCTACCATACCATTAATGTTATCTAGAATCCAATACTATTTTTATGGCAAATTCAGTGATACCTTTATTATCCTTGATAATAATAATTTTGATAGGTTACTTATGAGCAAATTTGAAGATTACCAACAAAAATCTTTGTTAACCAATCTCAAATTTTCATAACTAATATTTATTACAAATATTTGTATCCATTGATGATGCTATAAATCCATATCTAGTAGAAATTACCAATAATAGTGACCAAGATGTCATCAAATGTCTACTGACTAGATGCTGCCCCTAGAGCTTATACCAAATGAAATATCATATCTGAAATCATGGAAAGCAGGCTCTAAAAAATGGCACACTTAGGTCCATCCTCAACCCCCATAACCCCAATAACATCACATATGGAAATTAAACAGATCCATGGTAGAGGGTGACACAAGGGGATACATTCTAATAGATGCAAATCATGAAGATGCACTCCAAAGGAGGCAACCAAGGATATGCACTCCAAAGGACGTAGTCAAGAAAATACACTCCAATGTGACTATGAGGGGATACACTCCAATAGAGGCAAATCACACCTCACCCCAAAATAGGTTAGATCCCAAAGGAACCCTCACTCCTCCCTCAAAGCCACACATGGGACACTCTTATCTAGATTTAGAGAGGCACACCAACCCATAACTCCCATTACAACATATTAACATATTTACAACAACACATTCATACATTCTTTATTTTCACATACAATTGTCACAAAAGGGCATACATGTGTGGATCATGCATGACATCCACAATACCCTTCTCTTGAGTTGGATACCCTGTATCAGAGCTTGGGAAACAATTACACAAATCTCACTAGTTTACATAACATAATTAAATTCCACATACGCTTATAGATTTCCCTTTCTAACAACAAATTATTTCAATACTCCAAAGACTTAAGTACATGGCCCAATCCAAAAAAGAATAAAATACATCACTGAAGTAATCTACTAAATTCTTATGTAAAATAGTATCCATCACGAAACAATCTTCACATAGTACACATAAGATAAGAAAGACCCATAAGGTTCCCAAAGTTGAAAACCTTTCTCTAATACCAAATATCATGCCTAAAGTTTTTACTTGAGCATAGTAAAAAATCACAATAATAGCTTATAGAATTTCCTATTAGAGCAATCAACCACCAGGATCAAATCTGCAAAACCAAATAACCTTCTACACAAGAGAGACAAGCAAAGAGAATGCTATATTGCCATGATACAGTAATACTAGAATACATAATGTACAATGAGGCCTTGGTTATAAAGACCAAGGTGAAATACAAGATGATGTAGTCATGTGACAAGTGTCTTAATCCTATGACATATGACAACTATAGAATAAGATGACAACTATCAACAACAACTAGACAAACTAGAAACATCTAGAAGACAACTAGAATGCTTCCTAAGTCAACTTAAGATGTGAACATGTGTGTGAGTATTATTTAACTAATAAATAGTTAAATAATATGAATTATCCACACAACAGAGGTTAAATCGGATAGGTAATAACCTTGTTCACACCAACACTCCCCCTTAAGTGCAACTTAGGGAGGAACTAACAAATATAAAGATGGGTCCTGACAACAAGGCCATGTTAGGTACCCATGTACAAACAATCTCTCACAAGCGGAGAAAAGGAGAAAACCTCATGAAAAAAAACTTCTCTCCAAAAGAGAGAAAAACATGCAAAGAAAAAAGCATGAAAAAGTGAAGGAAGGAGGACTCAAGAAGACCCCCTAAGGACAACTTCCTTCACCCCAAGCATAGATCACAACTGAAGATAACGAGATGATGCCAAAGGTTTAGTGAAGATGTTCACAACCTGCTCCTCGGTAGGCAAGTACTCCAAGCTGAGAACACCATCCTAGATGAGCTGCCTAATGAAATGCATGTGGATCTCAATGTGCTTAGTACGCTGATGCTCCACGAGGTTGCAATAAATGTGAATGGCACTCTGATTATCACACCAAAGAGTAGTGGGATGATCTAGAGGAAATCTAAACCCAGTCATCAACTGTTGAAGCCAAAGAACCTCCTAGCTAGCCAAAACTGCACCTCGATACTCAGCCTCTATTAAAGATAATGCAATAGCTGTCTGCTTCTTGCAAGATCATGCAATCAGACTAGAACCAAGGCAAACAACAAAGCTAGATGTGGACTTTCGATCATTGACATCACCAGCCCAATCTGAATCAGTGAAGCCCATAATCGAAGAAGCTCCTGATGTGTAATGAATGCCAAAATGTGATGTGCCCTGAATATACTGCAAGATACGTTTGGCTTCCTTCCAATGACTCTCATGTGGCTCCTAAGAGAAACAGGAGACAAGTCCAACTACAAAAGAGATATCAGGATGACTATGTCAATTACAAAAGACTGCCAACCAACTTTCGATACAATGTAGCATCAACTGTGGGAGTAGTGCAACTAGTAGACAGTACAACACATGACTGAAATGGTGTAGGGGCAGGCTTACAATCAAGCCATGCCAAATCTCTGAAGAAAATCTAGAGCATACTTCTGCTGAAAAATGAAGATCCCCTCAGTAGTTTGGCAAACCTGAAGACCAAGGAAGTAGTGCAAAAGACCAAGATCTGTCATATCAAAGTGCTCCATCAATGCTTGTTGAATACTCTGGAGCATGGAGGTAGTACTGCCTATGAGAATCAAATCATCCACATAAAGTACAAGGATCAAAAGATCATCTCTACGTCTCTGAGTGTAAACTGTAGGGTCAGATTGGCATCATGTGAATTCGGAGGAAAGCAGGAAACTATCCATCTTCTCATACCAAGCCCTAGGGGCTTGTTAGAGACCATATAATGAACAAGAAATCCTACAAATGAGTGAAGAGTCTTGCACAAAATCTGGAGGCTACTCCATGTAGATCTCCTCATGAAGATCACCATGCAAGAAGGCACTCTTCACATCCATCTGATACACTGACCATCCTTGAGATGCAGCAAGAGAAAGTACAAGATGAATGGAATCCATCTTGGCAATAGGAGCAAAGGTCTCGATGTAGTCAATACCCTCAACCTAAGAAAACCCCTTAGCAACAAGACGAGCCTTGTAATTGTCTATAGAACCATCAACTGCATATTTGGTGCGATACATCCACTTGTATTGAACCAATTTTCTTCTCTTAGGAAGAGGAACAAGATCCCAAGTATGATTCTTCATTAAAGAAGAATACTTCTCAACCATTGCATTGTCCCACTCTGGAATACCTGTGGCATTTGAAAACTTCTGAGGATCCATGGAAATGGCATGACTCAAAAGACTAACACATGTTGTCTGTGACTAAGTGCGGCGAGTATTTGTGGGATCACCAACAAGAGGACTAGCCTCCTCAAGAGTCGTGCGAGCCCATCGAGGCAAAATGGGTGCTGGAGGAGGTGGTGGAGCAGGACCTTCATCTGTATCATCCTGAAGAAGCAAAACATCCTCAAGTGATGATGAAGTAGGCAGAGTATGTAGTGAGGAAGAAGTGGAGGAGGTATCCACTTGTGTGAAGGACTCGTCAAAATGGACATCTCTACAAAAATAGACATCCTGAGTAACAGGATCAAACAACCTGTAAGCCTTCACATCCTCACAATAGCCAACAAAAATCAAAGGTTGACTCTTCTTCTCCATAGCCTTACGCTGACCATTCGGAATGAATGCCCAGGCCTCACTACCGAATACTCTGAAGAAGGATACATTAGGCTTGACATGGGACCAAGCCTCTTCGAGAGTCATATGCTGCAATGCCTTATGAGGCATATAATTTTGAATATAGTTGGCACAATTGACTGCTTCAATCCAAAAAGTGGGATCCATAGACCTAGATTGAATCATGCAATTTGCCATCTCCCTTAAAGTCTTTTTCTTTCTCTCGGCCACACCATTCTATTGAGGAGTGTAAGGAACTGAAAACTAATGCTAAATTCCATGCTCACTGTAGAAATCCTAAAAAGCTTGGTTCACATAATCCCCCCCATTATCTGTGCGTATCCGTCGAAGCAAAAGACCTGACTGCTTCTCCACAAACGCCTTATATGTCCTGAATGTGTCAAAAACATCACTTTTGTACTTAAGAAAGTACACCCATGTGCGTCGTGAGAAATCATCAATGAAAGTGAGCACATATTTGGCCCCTAAAAATGAAGGAGTTGGAAAAGACATGAGATCACTATGAACCAACTCCAAGGGTGCCAAAGCTCATGTAGCTTGACCCCTAGGAAAGGGATCCTGATGATGTTTGCCAAGTACACAACCTGGACAAACACCCTCTCTACAAGAAATCTTAGGTAGACCAACAACCAACTTCTTTGTGCTCATCTGCTGAAGATAACTGTAATTCAGATGTCCAAACCTCTCATGCCAAAGCTTGCTCAAGGCATCAGCATGTGCTATTAGAGATGATCCTGATGAAGACTCAAATCCATCAAATATGTATAGTCGAGATGCATGATCCACTCTCCCTGTAGCAATAACTGTCTCAGAATCCTGCAGCTATCTAATAACCACATTGTGAGGAGTAAACTCAACTTTCTTCCCATCCCCAGAATGACAAATCTGATGTATGGATAGAAGATTTGTAGAAATCTTAGGAACAAAAAGAACATCCTCAATGCAACCATCTTGCAATTGAACGGTGCCTGTCCCCATGACTGAAATATGTGAAGAGTTCCCCACTGCAATCTGAGAAGTGTTAGTATTAGAAAGAGTCTCAAGTAGATCAAGTGAATTGGTCATATGATGTGAAGCACCTGAATCAAGTATCCAGCTATCTGAAGATTCAATCAAGCCATGTGTCGAAAGAGCATGTCCTTTGCCTGTAGAGGAGGGCTTGGGAAGAGAAATCTTGTGCTTTTCATAGCTTCCTCCAAAGCCTCTAACCTATTAAAACAATGAGACTCATCATGACCTATTATGCCACAAAAAGAACAAGTGCCACCTTTCTTCTTCTTTGTCTTGGAGGAAGACTCACCAGATTTGGAAGGATTAGGTGGAGTGGGCTTCTAATCATTCTTTGGCTTTGGTTTGAAGGGAGACTCACTACCTAAAGAAGATTCTATCTCGGGCTTCTTCTTATTCTTACCTTTACCCTTGGAGGATGAGGCCATCAAGGCTTGACTTTTAGAACTAGGAAGTGCATCCATTTGAAGCAACTTGGTTTGCTCCCTAGTAAGACGCTCACAAAACAACTCAAAGCTAGGCATCTTAAAGTCTTTCCTAAAGGCATCCATAGTAGAATAGAAGGTAGATGAAAACACCTGAAATGGGCCCTTCAACTTCGACAAAATCAAGAAGATACATTCCTTTTCAGTTTTATCATGCCCACATCCCTTCAACAATGACAAGATCATCTTGAATTTCTCTAGAAAATCTTGGATAGCAAGAAAACTATCTGGAGAGAGTGATGTCAATTCTGCCTCGAGTTGCAAGATTCAAAACTCATTGATGGTACCATACAATTCTTTAAGTTTATCCTAAATTTGCTTAGGTGTTTTACACTCCGCAATATGAAACAACAAGTTGTCTGATACATGCAATCCTATGATTCCCATAGCTTCATCTATTTGTTCTTATAAGCAAATCTTTCAAACTCCTTAGTGAAATCAGCTGGATTATCCTCTAGCATTTGCCAAAGTCCCTTAGATTACAGCAGTTGTTTCATTTTTAACTTCCATGTGTGGTAATTATGTGGAGTAATTGGTTTTATAGACACACTTTCCACCATGTGTAGTAGAAACAAACAACAAGAACCAAAGACACAAGGGCACTTAAATCGTACCTTTCAACCCCCCCCAAAAAAAAAAATGTATTAACAATGTGATTGTAACCCCCCCAGCAAAGTACAATGACAAAATTTGTACAATCGACAAGCTTAAATCAACCGTTTATAACACATGGTGATTTTTATAATTTTTTAGCAAAAAAAGCTTGCCAAGGGAAAAAAATAGAAGTTACAATCAGATTCCTTGTGATTTTCTAAACAATTTCAAAAAAAATTCACCAGATTTCAACGTCGTATACAAAAGTTATGCCAGTTGCAAGAAAAACACGAACTATACCTTCAAGCTGAAAAAACTAGCAAAAAATGACTAAATCTAAAAAAATCACCTGTGCCACAGTGAAATTCACTGAACCACCTTTCCGATGACTATAAGAACATGAAAATCCACCTCCTAGTTTGCAAGATATGGCAAAAAGAAAAATTCTCCCTCTTTGTCCAAATTTGCAAAAAAAATCATCCTCGGTGAGTAAGCCAAACACCTGTAATTATTGAATAGGAGCCTGGACGCAGGTTGGGTGACTCTAATCGGTCAAGTACCTTTTTGAAAGCTAAGAATTATTGGTAGGATAACCAAAAACTCAGTTTGAGGTTGTGATGGGCTAATAATATGAGTTTGTGAGGGCCTAGTGAGGCCGATTTAGAACAATATGTATCGGCCTGAGCTGATCCCTTAACACAGAATGGTGATGCATGGATGCTGAGTCAAGCAACAATGACTAAGATCAATAATTAAAACATAGATCTCGTCATTAATATCCTTTGACACAAGTTCATGTTCCAAAATACAAACGCAAAGGCCGTAGATCTTTATCGAATTGGTCAAAAAACAAAATTGAAGATGCTAAATGCTTGGTGTCTGAGGTGCCCAAAAGATTAGATCTGATGTAGATAGAAACCCATGATCTAACACACAACAGGTCTGTTAGCAAGAACAAATAAGGCACCAAGCCATGGATTAAAAAAAAACCTTGAATGACTAATATCAATAGAGCCCGTATTAGAACAAAAATAGCTGAGAGTGTCTAAAACATATCAGAGAAGATAAAATGGTGAGGCTAATCTATTGCAAATATCCATTGATGTCTATGCCAAAAGATCTGAGCTATGAAATCCCAAACACAAGTCGTTGCACCACACCCAAATCATAGACCCTAATTGTTCCAAGGCAACAGGATAATTTGACACTATGTATGGGAAGTTCTAGGGTATACCTTAAGATGAGACCATGCAAGCTGTCTTTTGATATCTGAATGCCCAAAAATTAGGCTACAAAACACTTGCAAGGCCAAAGATCCAAAGGTGCACACTGAGATCTTGAAAAAGTATCTAAAAATTGGCAAGTCTAATATGCGAACAGAAGCCCGATGAGTCCGAACAAGATGAGCTAATAGAACACTCCAAACAATAGGCTAGAAGAAGCCAAACACCTCAAAACAAATGCCAGGGTTTGAACAATCGGATCTGCTACACTTTAGTTTTGAGCCCTTTTGGTGACTCATCCAGATCGAGCCAAGAGTTTGGCCCAAAATGCGGTCTGCTGTCCAAAATAACTAAGATAGCCTTTAAGCTGATTAATCAGATTTTAGAGTTCATCTATATCAGGAAGGCTGTGCCACAAAACTTTCACAATACACAACCTTCAGTAATCAAACCACGGGCTCAAGCTTAGAACAACAGTGGGTTTTGTGAGCTTGGAAATAAAACAGATCTAAACGTGTGTGACTGACCATGACCTTAGTGTTGTCAAGGCGACTAGGTAGGCCTGAAAACTCCCGTTCTTGGCCAAGTACTTCGCCAAAGAAGGTTGATATCAAACCAAGGCCAAAAAAGGCAACATACAATCAAGTTGAATTTGCAAAAAAAGTAACCTGCACACCAACTAGTGACCCAAAACTGCAAAAATATAGTCTACAAAAGCCAGATCTGGGCCAAATCACACACAAAAAAGACCAAAAAACAATTGATCTGATCTGTTACACTGCAAATGAAGCAAAAATTGCAGGGGGCTGAATAGCCCTCTGCTAAAAAAAAAAATTGCCTTTTCAACAAAACATTTCTGCAAAAATGCATATAATAACCCAAAAAAGTCAAAAAATTACCTATGTCCAAAATCAAGTTTTGGACAATCAATCCTTACTAATTTGGGCGATCTGAACTCAACGGTGAACTCTGTTTTGAGCCAGGATGCACTAGTAAAAAGTTGACGGCAAGATCTCTCCAAAAAAATGAGAAGGGGCTTGTAGGATCAAACTCCGATACCATGTTAGAGCAATCAACCACCAGGATCAAATCTACAAAATCAAATAACCTTCTACACAAGAGAGACAAGCAAAGAGAATTCTATTTTGCCATGATACAACAATACTGGAATACATAATGTACAATGAGGCCTTGGTTATAAAGACCAAGGTGAAATACAAGATGATGTAGTCATGTGACAAGTGTCTTAATCCTATGACATATGACAACTATAGAATAAGATGACAACTATCAACAACAACTAGACAAACTAGAAACATCTAGAAGACAACTAGAATGCTTCCTAAGTCAACTTAAGATGTGAACATGTGTGTGAGTATTATTTAACTAATAAATAGTTAAATAATATGAATTATCCACATAACAAAGGTTAAACCGGATAGGTAATAACCCTGTTCACACCAACATTTCCAACAATCAGGAAAGGAGAAAATTTAATTTCATTAAAAATTATTCTAAATTGTTTAAATCTAAACTAAAAATACTTAAACTAATTGCATAAAATCACTGGAGGTAAACTCTCCACCTCTATCAGATCTCAGAAACTTTATCCTCACACCAGTCTCATTCTCCATCCTAGCCTTGAACACCTTGAATTTGTCAAGAGCCTCTGATTTCTCTTTCAAGAAAGTGACCCACATCATCTGGGAGTAATCATCAATCAGCAACATAAAATATATGTCTCCTTCTAAACTCTTAACTCTGGCAGGACCACACAAATCAGTGTGCACAAGTTCCGATAATCCACTGGAAAATTGTTCTTTACTTTTGAATGTGGATCTATACTATTTTCCCAACTGACATTCCTTACGCATGTTATTAGTAGGTTTCACAAGTTTTAGAAGATCTCTAACAACCTGAGTGGTACTTATCTTGACAATGTTATCAAAATTTACATGACACATTCTCCTATGCCATAACCAACTCTAATCAATCTAAGCAATCAAACAACTTTTACCAGTACCACTTAAATGAAAGATATTACCTCTAGTCTGTGTACCAGATGCAATCTCAGTCCCAGAGCTTTCCAAAATTTTGCATTCTCCATCCTTGAATTAGAGATCATACTCTTTGCTAACCAACTATCCAACACTGAGAAGATTATGCTTCAACCCTTCTACATACAGAACATCATTAGTGTTATTCTTACTATCAAAAGAGATGGATCCTCTACCACAGATTCTACCAATTGAGTTGTCTCCAAACTTCACAATTCCACCTTCATACCTTTCCAAACTTACAAACTTACTTTTATCACCAGTCATATGGTGAGAACATCCACTGTCAATCACCCATTCATCCTTTTCTTCAACTTGAGCAAGCAAGACACTTTCCACATTCACATAGCTAACAGATTCAGTAGGCACTGGATCTTCTTCTTTGATATCAATGAACACGCAATCATTTCCAGAAGTACTTCCCTTATCAGATTCATCATTTGTGACTCCTTCAATAGCTTCTTGGACATAGTAGCATTTCTTCTCAAACCTAGGTCTGTTAGGGTTTGGTCTTGAAACCCTCTCCAGACATCTTGAGGCAAAATGACCAATCTTATTACAAGAAAAACATTTGAAAGGCAACTTTCCTTCATACTTACCAGATCCTCTTGGCAATCTTTTGGCAAAAAGATCTTCAAGTTCTCCAAGCTCAGCTTCATCAACATCAAGATCCTTCCTTGCCTTCTCAAATCTGGTTAGTCTTCTTGAAGATCTTTCAACTGGATCATATCTTTTCTTTCCAAAAACACTAGCCTTAAATACATATTCTGATTTGGGAAGAGAATCACAAAACTCACTCATTTCAAATGTTGAAAGCTTGCCAACCAATTGATCCCTTGTAACATCTATCACAGTTTTGATCTCCTCAATAGTAGCAACTTTATGCTTGTATGCAGCAGGTAAGGAT
This sequence comes from Cunninghamia lanceolata, assembly GCA_027924645.1. Taxonomy (NCBI): domain Eukaryota; kingdom Viridiplantae; phylum Streptophyta; class Pinopsida; order Cupressales; family Cupressaceae; genus Cunninghamia; species Cunninghamia lanceolata. The sequence goes on from BSBN01000197.1 coordinate 2,822,800, forward strand.
CTAAGTACTTTGGCAACAATCTCTGATTCTTCCAGTTTTCCACCAGCACATCTAATATTGCTCACAAGTTCATTTACCTTCAGCATGTCAGAAGTGATGTTTTCATCTTCGCTCATCCTCAGACATTCATATCTACCTTTCAGGCTCTGCAACTTAGCACATTTGACATATTCATCACCTTCATATAAAGTCTCCAACTTCTTCCAGATTTCATGAGCAGTTTTCAATTCCAAGACATTTGTCATATTTGTATCAGTCAGGGCACTCAACAATTCTTATTTAGCCCTAATGTTATTTTTAGCATCTTTGACTTCATCTAGAGTTGAAGGACATTTTTCTGGAGGTTTATACTCATCCTTAGTTATTAGCCAATAAGGATCACCCATGCATTGCAAATGACACTCCATGCAATTTTTCCAAAGAGAGTAATTTGTTCCATCAAATCTTGGATTGTCCTTCTTGTATGTCGACATCCTAGATCTCCTCAAGCGGTCAAGCTTCTGTCAGAGGAACTAGCTCTTATACCAATTGTTGGAATTAAGTCAGACAACTAAGAGGGGGGGTGAATCAGTTGTCACAAAACTTTTATCTTTTTCTACTTTTAATCTTCTTCTCAACTTATAAACAAATTAATGATGTAAACATTAAAGCATGAATCAATAACACATGAGTAGAAACAAAATGAACACACATAACACCAAAATTTTTACGTGGAAACCCGGTTAAGGGAAAAACCATGGTGGGCGTTAACCCACAAGATTTGTACCCTATTAAAAGTACTTGAAAATGGAAAGGCACATGCCTTAGGGCACACTACCCAGAGGTCACAGCTCAAAGAGGCTCACTACCTAGAGGATTAATATTTAACACAGAAAGAATGAACTGAGAAACAACATCTTCACCATACCAAGGATTAGTTCCATTTAGGTTCAAACACTTCTGCTTTACCTTCACATCTGCTCTGCTCTTCTTCTTCCTCTGCTCTGCTCCTCTTCTTAGGATTTATCATTTTTTCTCAGATACACAATTCCACAACTCAACTACAAACATTTATACATGACATCGACTTTGGAATGAACATCAAAGTTGGCTTTACAAACATCTTATTACAATTGTTCTTCAAGGTCAGCCTAACGAACTATCACAGACAACAAGACTTGATTCAATACAAAATACTATATGCGAATCATTCCTCTATTGGCCAAACATAGCTGGGACTCAAATCTTCCTCTAACAACATGCCACGCTCCATAGAACTTTGCTTAGATCATCCATAGCATGCATCAATGCATTCAGTCAGCCAAGACTGGAAAGAACAGCAACATCCAAGGAGAAATCTTCACCCACAAGCTTACTTCTTAATGCGGACCACCAACACATAGGCACACAATCCAAAGACCACCACAAGCACAATGAAATCAACAGGAACAACCACACCACTTCACATCACCAGAATCACTTGCATCTTCATACTGAAACTCAAGAACACTGACTGTCATGATTGTCACACTAGAAAGATTGCTTGCGGACCTCCAAACCATGAACCACTCAAGTTGAGGAAACACACCAACATCCTAGACATGCCTCTAGATTTGTAGATCATAATATGCTCATGCTGGAGAAATCTAGATCTACTTCCTGTCACTCTATCACCTCTGAACAACTGCAAAACCCAGCTCTACTCAGATGGCCATAACTTCCCCAATTCATCATGAGGACCTCTCAAATCTTGACTGGAGCAACTACAAACAATCCTCTACAAACCTTTTAATCCACATACTCTAATCTTCAACTTACTAGGAATGCTGATCAATCTTATGCACTGCCTTCACTGTTTTCTGACAAAGGATATGTTGACATCAATGAAAACACATCATAGGCACATATTTGCAACATGTTTACTACTCTAATCAGAAGCTTCTCATACTTTAACTTTTTCCATTGGCAGCTCTGTATCAGCAAGAATGAATCTCATTGAACTCTCCTTTCCGCACCTATGCAATAATCCCTTCCATCAGTCACTTCACCTATCGGTGAACCAAAGGAACTCAAAACATCCTTATCGGTGATTTGATGAGTTTGTGAACTTAGGAGTTGGCCGATACTAACGTATATCGACAAAATGATGTCATTGCAAACTAAGCTTGCTCCTTCACACATTCCCATCGATGATTTGGAAATCACGTGAACTTTGTAAGACTTTTCCTTTTTCCAAGAAGTTCAATTGATAAAATAAGAAAACTTTAAACTTTCGATCCCCTTTATTAGTAGAAAACACCATCGGTGAACTTATGAGTTCGTGAACCAACATGTCAGTTGATAACAAAGAAAGTGAATTCTTCATCAGTGAAAATGCAAGTTTTGAAACCTTTCGTCTTGTCGATAAAAAAAGAAAATTCTTCCAAGTCTTTATCTGAAAGCTACATTTGTAAAACACCAAATTGGAACTGCTTCATTGGCAAAACACCATATTGACAAACTGCTTAGTTGGTAAAACACCAAATCGACAAACTACATTGTTGATGAACTAGACAGTTTGTGAATTGTAAAAGTGGGAGATACAAAGGCTTCAAACTTAGTCAAAATTGGTTGTCTCTTGGCCAAATGAATGGAACTTTCTCCTAAGGTACAAATATCAACCCACTACAAAGAAGCATCACAAAAGAAAACCAAAAAGTTAGGAAACGTATATTTTTTTGGTGACATAGGACTGCTCATACACCCGGATGCTCCTGCACCAATTACACTTGATATATAGGAAAACAAATTATCTAAATAAATCTGTAAATCAAATATTATTCTAAAATAATAACTTAAGCATATAGAAATTTGTGAAAAAGAATATATTACTTAATTGTTCATCTAACTTGATAAATAATAAAACACTTTCATAAATATATTAAGGAAAACTCTTCTAATATAATGCAAGGGATTGAAATTAAACATTCAAACCTTACAATAGAAAAGATATATCCATATGTAAGTTCTCCAAGCTAAGCACAAAAATATAGATAAGATAGATAATATGAATAAATGATCAAGCCCTACCTTAGACCTTTCATTTTATCTTGCACCTATCCTATATTACTCAATCTACTCCAATAACATGTACCCTTGTAATGTCGTTATTTTGCAAAACTAGATTGATGCATTAACACAAAGAGAAAATTAGAATATCATTGTTATTTCCTATAGGCTTATATGAAGAATCACAACCTATGGGATAGACCTAAGCCTTGGGGGCTCATATAAAATGGCCTTGCCTATGTATCAAGATTAGAGGCTCTGTAGTTTGCCAACTTAGACTTCCAACCTAACTTGGTTGTCCCAACATATTTACACTCAGATCAACACTAGAATAATAGCTAGTTCCAAAAAAAAATTTAAGCTTGATACTAAGATTAAACAACTTGAGTAATAAATTACTTGAGTCAAGTATGCATGACATACATAACATAGATATAATAAGCCACAAAAGATTGATACAATTCTAACCTAGAACTTCCTCAATAAAATTCTAGTAAGGTCATCATAGATGTCTAAGATCCTATAACAATAAGTAAAGAGAATGAATTCTCATCAATATCCATTAGTTCTAAAAATCATGTGTGAATAAGATAGAACATGACATCATTTAATATGATTCAAGAAAATGTATAAAGATTCAAGAGATTGTATTCAATGAAATATTGCTTAAAACTAATCAAGGCCTTCTTGGAATAAAGTTATCCTTCCTAACTATGAAAAACAATGTGCATGCCACAATGCTGAAAAATAACATATTAAAGAAACTCAATTTCTTTATCATGACATGTAACAAACGCTTGTCAAATATATAATTCAAGAATAATCAAAATCATGCTACAAAAATGATAACATATTTTATCCAAATTGTTGCATTCAGAATTCTCTTAAATGTGTAATACCAAGAACTTAACAATCATAATATTGGCATAGAAAGGTGATACTTGACACCTAAAACATGGTGTGCACACAACGTAAATATATATTCTACTGCTCTTTGTAACAAGCACTTGCCACTATTTTTCCCTTTCACAAGAGAAAACAAAGTCACTCGACTAATACTTTAACTTTCTAATTAGCTCAGAGAAAAATCAACATATATGATAAGAAAAAGATCAAATTCTAGGTCTACACCAAATACTGAGCCTTAGACAAAAAGTGTCTTTAAGATGGTGAAGAACAAGAAAACTACAAGGGTGAAAAATACAAAACAAATGCATAAAACACACAAATGTATACCTTCAAGCCTTCCTCCTCCTTAATAAGGTTGAGAGCTTAGCACCCAAAAGCTCTTGCTTTACCCAAGTTGAATGTAGTGGAATGTGGGCTGTTCTAGCTTTCAACACAATATGATGAAGATTTGAGAGGGATTTGATAAGAATTTGGATGGAGATTGGATATGTATTGAGAGGCTAGAATGATTTTGGCATTATGATGGCATGATGGAGAGATTTGATAGAAATTTGGGCATAGTTATGATAGGATGAAGAAGTTATTCAAATGGCTTAGATGAGGGCTCTATTTATAGATTTTTGGTAAAAGGATGGAGGGTGAGGATTGAAAGTTTAGATCAATGGCTATGAATGCTTGAGGATTAGGGTTTGGATTGGAGTTGTAGTCTTGTGACAAGTGTCACAAGAGGCTTGGATAAGAGAGATCAAAGGCTAAGATTTGATCAATAAGATTGGATGGCTCCCATTATTTGTAAATTTTAAATTCACATTGGGAAGGATGAGGAATGAATAAAAAATTTATTTCCATGGGAGAGTGTGAGGATGGGAATAAAAGTAAATTTTTAATTCACATGGGGAAGAGTTTCATTAATGGAGACTAAGACGAGTTAGATGGAGGGGATAAAAAAGTGAATTTTTAATTCACATGGGGAAGAGTTCCATTTATTGGAGACTAAGACAAGTTAGGTGTTGTAAGAGCTCATTAAATGGAATTTAGGACAAGTTAGAATAAAAAATTACCTTATGTGGAATAAAAGATAACTTTTTATTTGTGAGGTGTGGGAATGAGTGTTAAGTGAGGTTTGACCAAGCTAATCAAGGGGATTAGCTTAATTAATATGGCTGGAGAAAATTAGTAGATAAATTAATTAGGAGTTAAAATTAATTAAATAATGATTTATTTAATTAATTTAGGTCTAGGGGTCATGTAGGCTAGGATAGCTAATTAAATAATTGCTATTTAATCAACTAGGCTAGATTTAGGTTGATTAGTAGGGTAGATTAATCAAATAAGTATGATTTATCTAATTAATCAGGATTAGGAGATGGAGAAATTAACTAAATAAATATTGAGAATATTTATTTAATCAATGAGGATATAGTTATAAGGTAAAGTGATAAATTAAATGAATTAATTGATCACAAAGGATAGATAAACAGCTAAGGGTAGATGATTAGGGATAAATTAATTAAATAAATTGGATTTATTTAATTAATAGGAGGGATAATTGGTAGCGTAGAGATACGGGAAATTGGCTTGCAAAGCAAGTCAATTTTAGGTGTCTACAAATGGAACTCAAAAAATGACATCCTAAAATTCAACTTCAATTATTTTCAAAATGAACAAAAGGTCCAATGACATACAAAAAGGATCAATTGAAAGAGGCATCTTTTAGCATAAAATAATATCTGGTAGTAACATGGGAAGAGCATTGAGACCTTGTTGAATCAAAACATTGGTGAAGAGAAATGGATAGCTACAAAATATATTTTATTGGAAGATAAAAATATCATCAATGTCTATAGTCCCATAAAACCCTTGAACCAAACCAAGCACTATGTTCTTAAGAAGTGTCTCAAATGGATTCATTTTTCCAATTAAATATAAATTACTGTCCTCAAGAAATGAAGTGACTGTAGGAAAAGCACAAAATGAATTAGTTGAATAGGCTGTAAAAACTTAAGACAATGCAATCAACAGGTATAAGGTTGAATACCATTAAAAATGCCTCAATAGATAATTCCTAACTTGGATAGCCAAGACTGCAGGATATGCTTCAAAAGGATTTTCTGAAAAGGCTTTAGAAACTATCAAATAAATGCAAATAAAAATGTGGAAGTATGGACATTGCATGAGAAGAGTTTGACAAAAAGCCTAAACTTATCAAAAACAATTTTAGAAACGTATCATGCAATTGTAGTTGGCAAAGTAAAAAAACATTATACCACAATCTTTTCCTATTCCCTCCCAGCCTGAGCTAAAATGGAAACTTTGAAATAATAAATAGACATCTATCAAAGCATAAAGAAACAAGTAATTTTTATAGGAAAGGAAAAGGCAACAATCCTAGTAAACATGTATGCAAAATGTGGAAGCATAGAGATGGCATGAAAATTGTATGATAAAATGCCTCATAGAACTACGGTATGAATAGCTATGTTTGCAAGAAATGCGCAAATGAAAAGATTGTTAGGATTAAGGTGCCATCAACCTTGTAAATCCTATGTAATTAATTACTCCTAATGTTGTTTGTAAATTTCCATAAGGGAAGAAGTATTCATCAAGTAGCAATATTGTTTCAGCCGCATGTTTGATCCTAGTACTTGACGGATGATGGTTATCCAGGGGTGTGTAGGGGGATACCTCCCACGAGGTCCAGGGGGAGCATCTCCCTAACAGGGGATCCAAGTGTAGCATGTCTCAGTGGGGGTTTGGGGGCAGCGCCCTTGAAAACCACATTTTATATATATATATATATATATATATATATATATATATATATATATATATATATATATTCATTGTAAATCTGGATCGTTCATCATTAGGTCACAGATCTTATGGTAGAAGTTGTGTTGGCTTGTCTTGCCCTAGAAGGAAACCCCTTTTATGAGGATATTGTATTACGACTGTGTATGAGAGGAGTTGAGAGTTGAGATTGAAAAAATATGTGTTGTTGGATTGAAGATTGAAGAGGAGATTGATAGTGTTTTATTGTAAACTCTATTGAAGTTAATATAGACCAGTGCATCTCTTCTTATGTGGAGTTTTTTCTTAAAAGGGTTTCTTCACGTAAACATTGTGTTATGTGTTTGATCTTTTGTTTCGTTATTTCTTTGTGTTGATTTCATACTATCTCCATTTTGGTTTTGTACAGTTAAATATCTATATTACAGTTGTAATTAGATTTTCATTGATAGTTGTTTACCTTCATTTCTAACATTTGGTATCAGAGCCTAGCCAGTTTAGTGTATTGGGTGAAAGTGTGAGGATTTTTTGAGCTATAGTGGGAGTTCTAACTAAATTTGTTTTGTAGATTTTGTATAAAAACTTTGACTACATCCACATCCTGATTGGACATTAAAAATTTTAAAGGAACGGGTTATGATTTGTGGAAGCTGAAAATGGAGGATCTCCTTGAAGAGAGGGGTCAATAGTTGGTGACATCAAGAAAAAATAAACCTGATGATGTCAGCCAAGATGAGTGTGATAGATTGGACAAAAAGACATGGGGTACAATCCGGTTGTGTCTTGCAGATTATGTCCAATTGAATTTTGTTGAAGTAAAGACCACATATGCTTTATGGAAATGGTCAAGGGTGAAATCTATCAAGCCAAAAGTCTAGTAAACAAATTTTATTTAAAGTAGAAGTTATTTTCTCTGAAAAAATGAAGGAAGGTGAATCTATTACAGAGAATTTAAATTCATTTAATTTGATTGTGAGACAACTAGCCTCTATAGATGTTAAGGTTGAGGAAGAAGATAAATGCATTATGCTTCTTTGTTCTTTACCTGAGTCTTGGGAGAATTTCATTCTTGCTATCACTGCTAAACTAAAAGATCCAATGATGGATGCTCTTGTTGCAACTCTGTTGTCACAGGAAATGAGTAAGAAGGATATGGATAATCAGTGGATTCTCTTAATGTTGGGGGAAGGTCTAAGGAAAGAGGACCAAAAGGGGATCTGAAGGGGCTTAAGGAAAAATCTAAAGGTAGATCTAAGACTCCTAGAAAGAAGAACAGAGTTAAGTGTTGGAACTATAGAAAAAGAGGGCATGTTAAAAAGGAATGTAGAAACAAGAAGAAACAATGGGATTCCTCTACAGTAAATTCCTCAGATGCAGGTGATGAGGTTATACTTTATGCTTGTGAAATTATTTCTAATGAACATTGGTTGGTCGACTCAGGATTCTCATATCACATGACTATGTACACAAAGAATGGTTTTTCACATATAAGCAATATGATGGAGGTAATGTCTACCTTGGAGACAACACTACATATCCGATTGTTGGATGGGGAAAGGTATTGTTGTGTTTTAGCACTTGATGGGAGAATTAAAACCCTCCCTAGTGTTTTATATATTCCTAGATTGGCTAGAAAACTTATTTCTATTTTAAAGTTGAATGATTCAGGAATGCATGTAACATTTAATAAGCATGGTTATAGAATGGTTGAGGGAGCTTGGTGATAGCGAGAGTAACAAGGATGGAAACATTGTTTAGGCTTGATGCCACTACAGTTTGTAGTGCCACTTATGTAACTAAAACTGTTGAAAATACATGTATGTTGTGGCACCACAGATTGGGCCACACAAGTGAAAATGTTTTGAAAACAATTATGAATAAAAAATTGTTACACAATTTTTCCTATTTTGATGAGCACTTTGATTTCTATGAGCATTGTGTGTTTGGAAAATAGAACAGAACATATTTTTCTTCAGGAAGCAATAGAGCAAAAGAGAAGTTAGAAATTATTCGTTTAGATGTGTTTGGACTTGTGGATAATGATTCCATTGGAAAAATCTCATTATTTTGTTACCTTCATTGATGATGTATTCAGATTCACATAGATTTATTTTATGAAGCATAAATCTAAAATTTTCATTAAGTTTAAGGAATTTAAAGTCTTAGTAGAGAACCAATCAGGACTTAAGATAAAAAAAATACTAAGATCTGAGAATGGAGAGGATTATTTCTCTAAGAAATTTGATGAGTTCTATAAGCATGCAAGTATCATAAGACAAAAGACAACTCCATATACACCACAAAAAAATGGTGTTACAAAAATGATGAACCGAACAATAATGGAAAGAGCTAGAAGTATGTTACGTGTTGCACAGTTGGATAAATGCTTTTGGGTAGAAGCTGTGAGTAGTGCTTGTTACTTGCTAAACAGATAGATCCTTGTAAGGCTCTTGATTCGACACCTTATGAAGTGTGGACAAGTAAGAAACCTTATGTTTCACATTTAAGGGTTTTTGGTTGTGAAGATATTGTTCATGTGCCTAAGGAAAAGCAATCTAAGTTGGATCCAAAAACATAAAAATGCATCTTCATTGGATATGGTGAGAATGTAAAAGGTTATAAGCTTTGGGATCCTCTAACTAGAAAAGTTATCTTTTCTAGAGATGTGATTTTCAAGGAACTTAGAGCTATTTCTGATCATGTACATCCAAAAGAACAAGAAAGGAAGAGGATAGTGCATTTTGATTTACAACAAGAAAATGCACATCAAGAAGAATAGAATGATGGATTAGGGGATGGAGAAGAAGAAGAAGATTCAAGTAGAAGTTTATATGAGGAAGACTTTGTTGTTACAAAAGAAGTTGAGCATACAAAAGAACATGAGGAAGAATCTCTTACTCCACCCTTGAGAAGATCCACAAGACAACAGAACCCAATTGACAGGTATAGCCCATCAGATTTTCATTGTGTATTTGCTTGATTGAGTACTGATGATGAACCTAGATCCTATAGGGAAACTATTCATGCAAATGATAGTGAGTCTTGGCAACTAGCCATGCAAAAGGAGATGATGGCTTTAGAGTCGTGTGACACCTGAGATCTTGTATGTTTGCCAAAAGGAAGAAAAGACATAGGATGTAAGTGGGTCTTCAAGAAGAAGTTTGGAGCAGATGGTTCATTATAGAAGTACAAGGCTAGATTGGTAGCCAAGGGCTACTCCCAAAGAGAGGGAGTCGATTTCGGTGAAATTTTCTCTCCTGTAGCTAAATTATCTTCTCTCAGATTTCTTTTATCCATTGCTATAGATTATGATTTTGAAATTGATCAAATGGATGCTAAGACTACATTTTTGCAAGGATATCTGGAAGAAGAAATTTATATGCAACAACCTACATGTTTTGAGGTAAAATGGAAAGAACACTAGGTATGTAAGATAAAATGATCTCTTTATGGTTTAAAATAGTCCCCCAGAATGTGGTACTAGAAGTTTGATTCATTTGTTTGAAATTGGGCTTTGTTACAAGTGAAGAGGATCACTGTGTCTACATTCCATGTATTAATGATGATATTCTAATTATTGCCTTGTATGTGGATGATATGTTATTTTTAGTAACACCAAGGGTATGATCAATGAGTTGAAATCTCAACTTTCAGGTGCATTTGACATGAAGGATCTAGGGATATGTAGGTATATTCTGGAAATGGAGATCAAAAGGGATCAAGATAAGAGAAAGCTTTGGTTATCACAAAGTAAGTATGTGAATACTATTTTCCATAGATTTAGCATGCAAGATTGCAATCTGGTTATAATTCCTTTACTGGTTGGTACTAAGATTTCATTCGATATGTGTTCTAAGAATGAAGATGATTTAGAGGATATGTTTGATGTGTCATATGCTAGTGTTGTAGGAAGTTTGATGTATGCAATTTTTTTCACTAGACCAGATATTGCCCAAGTAGTGGGAGTTTTGAGCAGGTTTATGTCTAACCTTAGTAGACAGCATTGGAATTATGCAAAGAAGGTGTTAAGATATTTTGTGGTACTTCCTGATTACTATTTGTTTTATTCTGGTACTAACAATGTGGATAAGACATTGGACATATAGGGTCTTGTTGATGCAGATTGGGCAGGTGACTTGGATAGTCAAAGGTCCACTAGTGGCTATGTGTTTACTTTGTTTGGAGGAGTTGTGAGTTGGATGAGTAAAAGGCAGCCCACCATTGCTTTATCCACCACTGAAGCAGAGTATATGGCTACTACTCGTGTCTCTAAGGAGGTAGTTTGGTTATGGAGATTGTGTACAGATATTGGTTTTGATTGCAGGATTATTCAGATTCATTGTGATAGCCAAAGTGAAATATGTCTAGCCAAGAACCCCATGTATCATGCACGGACTAAGCATGTGGACGTTCAATAACATTTTGTTCGTGAAATGATTTCTAATGGATAGATTGAGTTGAAGAAGGTTGACACTCATGAGAATGTTGCAAATTCACTTACTAAACCTATGAGCACAGAAAAGTTTACGTGGTGTAGGAAGGCCATGGGCCTTGTTCCTAGTGCTTAGTTGTTTTATGTTTTTCCTATGGATGAATTTAAAATGTATGATGTTAAGTGGGAGAATGTTAGGATTAAGGTGCCATCAACCTTGTAAATCCTATGTAATTAATTACTCCTAATGTTGTTTGTAAATTTCCATAAGGGAAGAAGTATTTATCAAGTAGTGATCTTGTTTCAGCCACGTGTTTGATCTCAATACCTGACGGATGATGGTTATCCAGGGGCGTGCAGAGGGGGTACCCCCTGCGACATCTAGGGTGACCATCCCCCCGACGGGGGGTTTGGGTGTTGCATGCCTCGGTGAGGGTTCGGGGGCAGCACCCCTGAAAGCCACATTTTATATATATTTTTTTCATTATAAATTTGGACTGTTCATCATTAGGTCATAGATCTTACGGTAGAGGTTATGTTGGCTTGTCTTGCCCTAAAAGGAAACCCCTTTATGAGGATATTGTATTACAACTATGTATGAGAAGAGTAGAGAGTTGAGACTAGAAAAATAGGCGCTACTGGATTGAAGATTGAAGAGAAGATTGATAGTGTTGTATTGTAAACTCTATTGAAGTTAATACAAACTGGTGCATCTCTTCTTCTATGGAGCTTTTTCCTGAAAGGGTCTCTTGACGTAAACACTATGTTATGTGCTTGATCTTTTCTTCTGTTATTTCTTTGTGTTGATTTCATACTATCTCAATTTTGGTTCTACAGAGTTAAATATCTTTATTACAGTTGTAATCAGATTTTCATTGATAGTTGTTTACCTTTATTTCTAACAAAGATTGTAGGGTTTGCACAAATGGAACATTGGAAAGACTTTAGAAACTTACATGTTAATGCAACCATGACTTTGGCCAGTGTCCTCCTTTCCATAATTCTTCCAAACCTCTCTTTTATGCCCCATTCCTTTAATGATGATTGTTGTCTTCTATCACTATATGATCAAACTTTCCTCTTTTTGTATGCACCAGCTCTACAAGCATTCAAACTAGATCACCCAATACCATACAACAATAGCACCCATTATTGAGCATAACAATTGTTTGATGAAGTTAAAAAATAAAAATAGAAGGTGCTCGTAAGATTGTCACCATGTTCAAACACCCCTCAATGTAATAAAGTCGCTCTAACTGACATGAGGTTTTGGTGTAACAAATAAAGAGTAGAGAATACAAACAAAACTTAGGTTTTTAAGAAAATACAACCCCAGCTTACTCCACACTCGATTGCGACCCAACCTTACATCACACAAAGTTATCTTGTGGGGCGATTGAACATTTTCTTGCATTACATGGCATCTTTTGGGAAGTAGAGGATTGACAAGCAATTTAAAACCTCTGGACTAAGTAAAACCTTTCCATAAAAGTCTTGTTCAACTCCTTCTGAAATCCCCTTGCCCAAAGACAATAAATATTCTTATTACAAGGAAAATAAACAATCAGAAACCTCGCCATTAACCCCATGAATGCCTATCTTTCCACCCCATAATGCCACCATTTCCCAAAATAGTTATTTGTCAAAGATTCCCTTCTATAATGCCTCTTCCCACCAATAGCGGTTACACATACCATAATATTAACAATAGGTTAGTAATAAAACTAGAGTAAAATCCATAATTATTTAGATTGAGGCACAAACCTATCACATAATAAACCATATGAAAAGCCTAGAAATATTAATAACCTTTTGTAAAATACATAGACAATAATATTCATAACAATGATTTAAATCTCACAATAATGGCAAATCCTATGATCATGAAAACCATTCATATTGATAGAGAGAAATAATTATTTTTAAAAAGTTATAAAAGAAATTAGCTAATCTACCACAAATTATTATAAAGTCAGTCTAATTATTATGAAAACGCCATCATAATCATAATTTTAACTCCTAAAATAAATTCATGACTTAATAATGTCAAGATCAAATCTACCAATTGAAAAAGAAATTGTTAGAAAGGATTTAGGCCTTACAATTTCATTATGTGTCATTAAGTAGTTATTTATGGGAAGAGGTTATTGGCTAAAGATAGAAACCACCTATTATAGGTCAATTAAGTGGTTAAGAATGTTATAACCTATTTTGTTTTTATCTTGTTAGTTGCCACCTCATTTTGGAGTGTTATATTTTACCCCATTTTGGGTGCCACATGTGTGGTGGTTTAGTAGTAGTTTTACCCATAGTTTTGAGCCATGGTATTGTAAATGGTTAGTGGTTTTTAGCTAGTCAAGTTGCCTATAAATTGAGTTCTTAAGGAGTCCATTTTATGAGTGATGTATTGTGAAGAGCAATTGCAGGTACTAAAGTGAAGAAAGGTGTCAAGAATTATCCTTGTTCTATGTTGGTGTTACTCCTATGAGAGAGTGCCTTGGAAGTGTACTATAATCTGATATTAATTTGTTAATACATTGAGTAAGATTTTGGAGTATGGGATTTTTCTCCCGAGAGGGTTTTACCCATGTAAATACTGGTGTTATGTGATGATTATTTATTTTGTCTATGTTATTTAAATGTATTTCTACATATTTTTGTAGTTGTTAAAATCAATTTAATGTTTATGCATAATCATCCTCTCAAGGTTTAGTTGTAGGAATTTGTTTCCGCCACCATAGCTTCCTTACATGGTATCAGAGCCTAGCCTATTTTGGTTCTAGTTGTTGGGTTGTTAGGTTTTTTTTAGCTAATCCAATTTGAGTGGGAGCTTATGTAGAAGACACTTTGTGATCTTGTTGTAGGAATTTTCATATGGAAAACACATCAAGGAGTATAGAGGTAGAGCAATTCTCTAGTAGTAACTTTGAGATGTGGAAGTTGAAAATGAAAGATCTGTTGATAGATCGACACCTATGGGATGCTATAGATGAGAAAATCCAAAGGCCTATAGATCCAATTGAAGCATCTAAGTATGATGTCATGGACCAAAAAGATAAGGGTCTAATCAAATTGTGCCTAGATGACTCTATTCTAATTAATGTCCATGAAGAGACCACAACAAAGCAGTTGTGGAAGAAACTAGGTGAGATCTACCAAGCTAAATCTTCAGTTAATAAATTTTTTTTAGGAAGAAATTGTATGCCTTGATAATGGAAGAAGGTGGATGAATTGCAGACCACCTAGAAGCATTTAATATGTTGGTGGTTCAATTAGCATCAGTTGGTGTGAAAATGGATGAGGAAGAGAGATGCCAAATTTTCTTTGTTCTTTGCCTAATTCATGGGATTCTCTTGTTATGGCTATAGGAAGTACTTTTGTAATCTTCAAAGCTGAAGATGTTGTAGGTTCTTTACTTTTTGAAGAAATGAGAAGGATGATATTCATTAGTGCCAAAGAGGCCTTGAATTGTCATGGTCAACCTAAAGAAAGAGGCAAGAAGAATGAGAAGCATGAGAAGTCTAGATCCAAGTCCAAGTGAAGATCCAAATCTCCTAGAAAGTTGAAGGTGAAATGTTGGAACTATGAAAAACCTAGTCACTTTTGAAAGGACTGTAAAGAAGAAAAGAAAAAGAAATATGATTCTCCTTATGAGTCTGACAAGGAAGAAAGTGAATCATTCATTGCAACTCTTGCCACTAATGTAGGTGAGAATGCATGGTTGATTGATTCAGGTCCATCATTTCACATGAACACTAACAAAAACTAGTTCAATAAGTATGAAGAATACAAAGGCAATAAGTGTTGGGATAAATTGCCATTAACTTGCAATCCTAACCAATTCATGTGTCTCCAAAGTTCTTGGAATGTGTTCCCCAACACATAAAGACTTTGAGAGATTAATTATTTATTAATTATATCACTTTGACTTTTGCAATCAATTCCTAATTGATAAGTTCAAACTTGGGCATCCATTTTTAGAGTGGGGGCCATGAAGACTTTGTTGACTTCTCCTAAGTCTATTTTGAGAGTTTGATAACTTCTAGTGAGTGGGAGTTAAACTTGGGTGTCCCCTTTTAATGGGGACTTATATTTAGACTTGGAGTTGTGCTTTTTTATATACATGAGTGGATAATGTTGAGACACCTTGCATGGATATAATGTTGGAGTTAACTACAATGTTAAGAAATGGATGAATTGGATATAGCTTGCATGTGGTCAGAATAGCTTGCATGGACTTGCATGTTTTTGCATGTAGCTTACATGTACTTGCATGTTGTTGCATGTTCTTGCATGTTACTTGCATGTACTTGCATGTTGTTGCATTTTGTTGCATGTTGCTCATATGGACTTGCATGTTGTTGCATGTCACTTGCATGTTGTTGCATGTCACTCCTATGGACTTGCATGTTGTTGCATGTCACTTCTATGGACTTGTATGACCTTGCATGTAGTTGCATGTCAGTTTTGTGAGATTACTTGCAGAACACTCCAACTCTAAAAACTTGCAGGATGGTACATCTTAGTGATTCAAGAAATGGGTATCAGTTGCATGTTGTTGAAAATGCTTGCATGTCAGTTTTAAGATATTACTTGCAGGACACTCCAACTCCCAAAAGTTGCAAGATGGTACATCTCAGTGTTTCAGGTAATGGGTATCAGTTGCATGTTGGATCTGGTGTTTGCATGTCACTTGCATGTACAGAACAAGATATTTTAGAATAACATTGGGGACATCAATTGTGCAAGTTGTTGCATAAGAATTGGTGTGTTGATCACTTCAGTTGACTAAAATAGATTGGGCTAACTTGAGCACCCAATCTTGGGACTTTCAGTTGTTGCTTTTATTTAGAAATATGTTTGATGTTGGCAAAGCTATTTTTAGCATACTTGTGTGTACACATCATGAAGGGGCAGTTAACTCAAAGCTTAGACTTTGTTTGAGTTCAGTCTTCTCAATTTAAGTGAGCTTGATTTTTGCATGAGCTTTGGAAGCTATGTTATCAAATGTAATTGATTATATTTTGAGTTTCAAGCTCTTGTTAAGAAGTTCTTGAATTAAAATAAGTTCTTGAATTAAAAAGAGGGTGCTTTTATTTAATTGAAAACCCCATACATTTTCTAGAGAGTTGTTTTGAAGAAAAAGACTTAGAAGATAAAAGCAAAAAGTTTTTTGTAAAAGATTTAGAATAAAAAAGCAAGAAGCATTTTTATTGAAGAAGTTTTTGAAGAAAAAAACAAGAAATTTTTTGAAGTTTTTTTACAAGTTTGAAGCTTGAAGAAACTTTTGAAATGCATCAAGGACTTAGAGGAATTTTAGTATTAAATGTAATCCTTTCAAAGAAGATTTAATACAAGAAGGAAATATCTTTGGGTGTGGAGTTTTTTCCCGAAAGGGTTTCTCCACGTAAATACTGTGTAAGTTCTTCTCTTCTCCTCTTCTTTTCTATATTGAATTGAATGTGCAAATCATTTGTTGAGTAAATTGTTACAAGTTAATCGTTATTTCATCTTTGCTACACAAAATTTTAAAGTTCATAGCAGCAATTCTACGTTCATTTTCAACATTTGATATCAGAGCTAACAGTTGTGTAGAGTGAGGGATGCCTTTCTCTTAAAGTGTTGAAGGTTTTTTGGCTGCAGTGGGAGCTTTGTTTTGTAGGTTTTGCAAATCTGTGAGATTGGAAGCCATTGAATTTTTTCTCTCAGATGGATATTGTCAAAAGAATCTTTGTTGGGCTCTTGAGGCTTAAAGTTATGGATCTTTATGGAGTTGATCTTGTGATAGTGATTTAGAGCTCTATTTTGACAATATGTGTATATTCTCTTGATTGGTGGTTTTATTCCTTTACCTTGTGGTCATGTGCAGTGAAAGGATGTTTATGTTGGATGGTTACTTCTGGTACCTTAATCACATGGAAAAACACTCATTTCTTGGACTATAGTTTGGAGTACTTATGTTGGGTTCATGGTTTCAGTCCATGGTTACATGAAAGCACTGGATGATTTATCACTGGTTGTACAGAGGTTGTGGAGTTGGTATTTTTATGATATGGACACTTTTGAACAACCTGGATTCTCCTTTCTCATATTCATGATATTTTGAATATGTAGGTTTTCACAGTTTTCCTATTTCAAAAGATTGTGGGTTTGTAGATGTGTGATATTCCATTATTTCAGATGACATATTTGATGGTGTTCATTGGTGTGAATATTTGGATGTTTAAATAGTTTCAGATTTACAGAGATATGGTTTTACAGGTTTTACATGTTAATCAAAATCTGTGGTTTGCAGATTTGTGGAAAATTTTGTTAAGACACTTTCTGGATGGAAACGATTTTAGATTTGCAAGGCTGCTTGTTGGGTTCCTATGATCTATGGTTTCTCCTATGTGGATTTATTTGCCAAATCAGATTTAGAGTTGATTCTGGTGTTTGAGTCTCAGAAATCTACATGTTATACCTGGTTAGATTTGTTTTACATGTTACTGATGTGGGGTTGAATCTATTTTTTCAGTTATTAAAGGTTGGAGCACTGATCATATTTTTCTCCTATGAGATGTTACATGTGTACAGATCTTGTGAATAAGCTGATATGGGTTCTATTTGGTAGGCCTCTTCTTGGTCACCTTAATTACAATGGTATTTTTTGTATTGAGACAAAAGGGTAGTTTGGAGTACTTGATTTAATTATTCATTGGAATCTATAGTAGTAAAGTTATGTTGCATAAGAAGCTTTTTTCACTTTCAGTGGAGTTTTTGGTAATGATTTTGATCATGATACCATGCATAACTTGGTATCACTTTCAGTGGGAGTTTTGTGCAGTCACATAATGTGTTCTATCTTCTTTGTTTAAAGATATTGGTTCTAAACTATTGTTGATATAGTGTTGTGAGCCATGCAAAATCTTTGATTAGAAGATGGATGATCTTTTACAACAGTTGTTGGCACCAGAAGAAGCTCTTGGATTATGCCTTTAGTTTGCAGTAAGGGTTCTTTGACATTTTTAGTTCTATTGATAGAGGATGCTAAATCTTCATATTTTTTTGAAGAGGTGTTGACATCTTGGTTTTCCATGGAGGACTCTTGGAGTTTTTGGTGAGGTGTTGAGTTTATAACTTATCAATTTTTTATATATGATCCTTGTTTTAGAGGATGTATAGTATTATGTCATGATGCACTCTTGATCATGAGTTAGATTTTTTTGGCATAATATAGGTGCTCTTAGGAGCAAGATATGTTCATTGGAGCATATAATCTTGTTTTTGAGAAGATGTTAGATCATGATGTCTTGATATGTTCCTAATTCTATAGTTAGAACTTTGACAATGGTTTGGTTAAGTTCTCTTTGGATTTGAAGTATTAATCATTTGCCTGGAGCTTCATGATTGTGCAGATTGCATTTGAAGTTGGCATGGATTGATTGTTGAAAACTCGTGGATACTAGAGAGACTTGGGTGAGGCTTGATATCTCTTGAACTTAGAGATATGTGTTGGAAAGATTTCTCATTATGAGATGTCAACAAAAGGACCGAGAAGCCTACACTTGGAAATGAATATGAGTCCATTATAGACCTTATGAGAAGGTTGTCTTTATTATAACCTTTTATTGCTTAGTGTTATATGCAAGGACAATCTTGTATCCCACTCTTGGTCTACTCGGCAGGTAAATGATCTAATAGGTGTTGCCCACCTAATTATTAGATGCATTCTTTATATGTATCTTATCTTCTCTTTTACACTAGTCTTGAAAAGGATTGTTGAGAAGTAGATGCATGGGTTTATGGATTTCTATTGTTCTCATTATTATTTGATCTTGAACTATGGAACTAGTTCTGAGGATTTGTTTTGGAGAGGTATAGAAATGGTTTGTGGTTTTTGGGCTTATTCCCTCTGTTATGGGAATGTTTGGCTAGTTTGATCTACTTTCAGTGAGAGGTTAACATCTATTGCTGCCATGTTTTCATCATAATTTGGATGTTAGATGTTGATACCTTTTTAGTTTGGGAGTGTTGAAAGAGATCTTACTTTACACAGTTTGGCACAAGTTAGTGTGATATAAAGACATGGTATGATTTTGTAGTTTCTCTTTTTCCTGACATATTTTCTTCTTCTTGAAGGTTCTCATGTTTATGGAGTTGAGGTTTGCATTGGAGTGAATTGTTATTGTTATTAACAATAATTTGGTAACTCCTTGATCTCTTTCTTCATTGGTTAAGAGGACTTGGAAGAGTTATTTAGAGAATGGTAAAGAGAGGTGTTTTATGCATATCATTATATGTTTTGACACTATATGGTAGAGGAGTTAGCCACATCCTCTAAGAGAAGTGCTATAGCAGGATTTGTAAATGCCTTGATCTTATTTTCAAATTTGACATTACCCATGTAGTGGGATTTCTTGGATCTATATGTTATTTATTGTCACGATATCTTCTTGGTTGTCTCAGTTTGTAGGTTATTGATGTGAAGATAATTTTGCATGTTTCACTATTTGGATCTACGAGTTGTGCAGGTTTAGTGGGCTATCTTTACCCATTGGTTGCATTAAAGACTTGGATGTGGAATTGTCAATATCCATAGATCCATTCAATGTTATTGCAGATTTTGTTTGTTGACCTTATCTTTGGTCATTTGTACATTGGCATGTTGCATTGAGATGGGAGGATGGATGATTAGCAGGATTGTTTTACATGGACTTGATTACAGTTTTGG
This sequence comes from Cunninghamia lanceolata, assembly GCA_027924645.1. Classification (NCBI taxonomy): domain Eukaryota; kingdom Viridiplantae; phylum Streptophyta; class Pinopsida; order Cupressales; family Cupressaceae; genus Cunninghamia; species Cunninghamia lanceolata. The sequence continues at coordinate 2,842,671 of BSBN01000197.1, forward strand.
GTTGGTATGTTGACGGCATGGAGTTCTACCTATGATGGTTTTGTTTACCCTGGTTTTGAGGTATGGATATTTTGGACGAGCTAGCAACTTGTTGTGGTTGCTTTTCCATTTGGTATGAGTGTGGCAGGCACTCAGAGTCTTATGTTATCATTATGATTTGATGCTTGTGTTCATGTTGAGATTGGTGCAGGTTTCAGTGATTGTTGATATGTTTCACCTTGGCTTGTGTCTTGTTTATCATGGGTGACATGATGTGAGGAGTTCTTGTTTGAGATGATGGTTATCATGGTTGCTTTTGCAGGTATCTTGTTGGAGTACAAAAGTATGTTGAAGAATCAATGGTACATTGATGGCTAGGGATGTTTTTCCATGTGATTTAAAGTTTGATTATTCATTTAGAGTTATTGCAATGTATAATGTCAAGTGGGAGAATGTTGGGATAAGTTGTAATCCTAACCAATTCATGTGTCTCCAAAGTTCTTGGAATGTGTTCCCCAACACAAAGACTTTGAGAGATTAATTATATCACTTTGACTTTTGCAATCAATTCCTAATGGATAAGTTCAAACTTGGGCATCCATTTTTAGAGTGGGGGCTATGAAGACTTTGTTGACTTCTCCTAAGTCTATTTTGAGAGTTTGATAACTCCTAGTGAGTGGGAGTTAAACTTGGGTGTCCCCTTTTGATGGGGACTTATATTTAGACTTGAAGTTATACTTTTTAATGTACATGAGTGGATAATGTTGAGACACCTTGCATGGATATAATGTTGGAGTTAACTATAGTGTTAAGAAATGCATGAATTGGATATAGCTTGCATGTGGTCCAAATAGCTTGAATGGATTTGCATGTTTTTGCATGTAGCTTGCATGTTCTTGCATGTTACTTGCATGTACTTGCATGTTGTTACATGTTGCTTGCATGTACTTGCATGTTGTTGCATGTTGCTCATATGGACTTTCATGTTGTTGCATGTTACACTTACATGTGCTTGCATGTTGTTGCATGTCACTCCTATGGACTTGTATGACCTTGCATGTAGTTGCATGTCAGTTTTGTGAGATTACTTGCAGAACACTCCAACTCCAAAAACTTGCAGGATGGTACATCTCAGTGATTCAAGAAATGGGTATCAGTTGCATATTGTTGAAAATGCTTGCATGTCAGTTGCATGTCAATTTTAAGATATTACTTGCAGGACACTCCAACTCCCGAAAGTTGTAGGATGGTACATCTTAGTGTTTCAGGTAATGGGTATCAGTTACATGTTGGATCCGGTGTTTGCATGTCACTTGCATGTATAGAGCAAGATATTTCAGAATAACATTGGGGACATCAATTGTGCAAGTTGTTGCATAAGAATTGGTGTGTGTTGATCACTTCAGTTGACTGAAATAGATTGGGCTAACTTGAGCACCCAATCTTGGGGCTTTCAGTTGTTGCTTTTATTTGGAAATATGTTTGATGTTGGCAAAGCTATTTTTAGAATAATTGTGTGCACACATCATGAAGGGGCAATTAACTCAAAGCTTGGACTTTGTTTGAGTTCAGTATTCTCAATTGAAGTGAGCTTGATTTTTGCATGAGCTTTGGAAGCTATGTTATCAAATGTAATCGATTATATTTTGAGTTTCACGCTCTTGTTTAGAAGTTCTTGAATTAAAAAGAAGTTTTTGAATTAAAAAGAGGGTGCTTTTATTTAATTGAAAACCCCATACATTTTCCAGAGAGTTGTTTTGAAGAAAAAGACTTAGAAGATAAAAGCAAGAAGTTTTTTTGTAAAAGACTTAGAATAAAAAAGCAAGAAGCTTTTTTATTGAAGAAGTTTTTGAAGAAAAAAGCAAGAAGCTTTTTTGAAGTTTTTTATAGGTTTGAAGATTGAAGAAACTTTTGAAGTGCATCAAGGACTTAGAGGAATTTTAGTATTAAATGTAATCCTTTCAAAGAAGATTTAATACAAGCAGGAAATATCTTTGGGTGTGGAGTTTTTTTTTCTGAAAGGGTTTCTCCATGTAAATACTGTGCAAGTTCTTCCCTTCTCTTCTCTTCTTTTCTATATTGAATTGAATGTGCAAATCAATTGTTGAGTAAATTGTTACAAGTTAATCTTTATTTCAACTTTGCTACACAAAATTTTAAAGTTCATAGCAGCAGTTCTACCTTCATTCTCAACATTTGGTATCGGCGTACTTAGGTGATAACTCCTATTTAGATATTATTGGTATAATGGAATTATTAAAATTAGACTTCCCAATAATAGGATTAAAAGATTTGATGATGTCTTGCATATCCAAGAATTAGCACATAATTTGTTATCTATGAGCAAATTAATAGATGCGAGTGTATAGGTTGTATTCTCTAAAGCAGGTGTAAAAATAGCAAGAGGTGCTATGGTAATAGCTAGAGGTAGAAGATTGGGAACCTTGTATCAACTAGATGCATACACTATAGAGTGCAATAGTACTTCTGAAAAGAGTAAGCCTAAGACCATTTTCTTGGAAAAAGAGGTGGTTTCCTCTTTAGTGGATGGTCATGGCTTCTGGGTACCTAAGGGTGCTCTATCTACTGATTCTAAATTACCTATAGAGAAGACAATTTTATGGTACTAGAGACTTGGCCACATAGGAGAAGGGTCTAAGGACCTTGAAAAATAAAAACCTTGTTGAAGGGTTGAATGATTGCTATCTTGAATTTGACTTCTGTGAGCATTGTGTTTATAGTAAACAAAACCGTGTTTAGTTTTACTCAAGTTCTCATAAGTCTTATGGTATTTTGGATCTGATTCATTCTTATGTATTTGGTCTAGTTGTTTTTTCTTTGATTGCTAATAATATATATTATTTTTTATTTATTGATCTGATTATAACAAAAGGACATGGGTTTATTTTCTAAAGAGTAAATCTAAGGTTTTCAATCATTTTAAAGAATTTAAAGCAATGGTTACATACTAGAAATAAAATTAAATGTTTGAGGACTGACAATGACGGTGAGTATTGCTCTAATAATTTTGATAGATTCTCTAAGGATTGCATTATTCATAGATTAGAAGACAACTATGTATTTTCCTCAATAGAATGGAGTTGTAGAAAGGATGAATAGGACATTGATTGACAAGGCTTGGAGTATGCTTAGTGGTATTGGTCTAGAATAAAAATTTTGGCCTGAAACTGTAGCCAATGCTTTCTACCTGGTTAACAAGTCTCCTGCATTAGCTTTTGTTGATAAAATCCCTATGGAAGCATGGTCAGACCACAAGCCTTCATTGAGACATCTTAGAGTTTTTGGTTGTGAGGCATATTGACATGTGCCAAAGGAGAAGCGAATAAATTTGGAAAATGAGGCTGTGTCAAAATGTATATTCATCAAATAGAATCATGGTGTGAAAGGATACAATCTTTGGGATCTTGTTGCACATAAGGTAATATATAGTAGAAGTGTGATTTTTAGAGAAACTAAGCCTTCTTCCATTATATTGCAACCAAAAAAAAGTGAATAGAAAGATGTGATCCAGCTACCTTCTATGCCTAAAAAAGTTGAATCAAGGCCCCTAGATAGCCAAGACATTGAGGAGAACTCATCAAGTTCTGAATCTTCAAAAGAGGACAAAGAATCTCCACCTCAACTTGTCCTAAGGTCTACAAGGAAAAGACAACCACCTGAAAGGTATACTCCTTATGATTGGAGATGTATTTTTTCTTTGAATACTAAAATTGATGACCCAAGATCTATAGAAGAGGCATTAGGCATCAATGGTGCAGAGTCCTAGAAGATAGCCATGGATGAAGAAATGGAAGCTTTGGAAAAGAATGACATATGGGACCTAGTGTCATTTCCTAAAGGATGAAAACTTATTGGTTGCAAATGGGTGTTCAAGAAAAAGATTGGTTTAGATAGTAGTATTGTGAAATAAAAAGCAATATTGGTTGCAAAAGGTTACTCCTAGGTTGAGGAGATTAATTATGGTGAGATTTTTTCTCCTATTGCAAAGATGAAATACATTAGATTTTTGCTTTATATTATTGCACCTTATGACTTAGAGGTTGAGCAAATGGATGTGATTATTGCATTCCTTCATGATGATTTAGAGGAAGATATTTATATGACACAGCCAGAGCACTATGTGGTGAAAGGTAAAGGTAATTTGGTTTGTGAGTTGAAGAAATCCTTGTATGGCTTCAAATAGAGTCCTAGGATGTGGTACCAAAAATTTGATACATATGTGTTGAGATCAAGGGATTTGAACATTCTAAATTGGATCACTATGTTTATTATAAAACTAATGGCGATCATTCCTTGTTTATTACTTTATATGTTGATGACATGTTTATTGGAAAAGTGAAACATTTGATTGTAGAACTTAATTCTCAACTCTCAGCAAAGTGTGAAATGAAAGATCTTGGTGCAACTAGACACATTCTTGGGATGGAAATTGGGAGAGATAGAGAGAATAGAAAACTATGGCTTGGCCAAAGTAAGTATGTGAATTTAGTTTTATAGAGGTTTAACATGTAGGATTGTAGACCATTGTGTGTTCTTGTTTCAGTTGGAATGAAGTTATCTATTTCAAATTGTCATACATCCCCATTGGATAGGAAATACATGAGAAAAGTACCTTACCAAAGTGTAGTTTGAAGCTTAATGTATACTATGATCTGTACTAGACCAGACATTGCCCATGCAATGGGAGTTCTTTCCTGATATATGTCTAATCGTAGTAGAGTTCATTGGGATGTGGTTAAAAGAATCTTTACATATTTGAGGGGTACCTCAAAGTATTCCTTGTTTTATCTCATAACTTAATTGGAGATAGGCATTCTCTTGATATTCATGGATATCTAGATTCAAACTGGGTAGGTGATGTTGATAGCAGAAGATCCACGGGTGCTTATGTGTTTACATTAATTGGTGGTGTAATTAGTTGGATGAATAAGCGACAAGTTGTGGTTGCTTTATCGACTACTGAGGCTAAGTATATGGAAGCTACTCATGTCTTTAAGGAAGCCATTTGGCTTAAGAGGCAATGTTCATACATTGGTTTAAAATAAGGTGTAGTGACAGTTTATTGTGCCAGTTAGAGTGCAATATGTTTAGTGAAGAACCTGAATTTTCATGCCAAGACCAAGCATATTGATGTATAGTATCATGTTATCAAAGATATGGTTGAAGATAACAAGGTGAAGCTAATTAAGATAGAGACTATGATGAATGTTGCAGATTCATTGACCAAGCACGTGAGTATAGAGAAGTTCCCCTAGCAGAACTAGATTCCCTTTGGCTCTTGCAAGGTATTTGACAAGTGGGAGAATGTTGGGAAACTAGGTATCTCAACCAAGCAAATTTCCTAAGTTTATTTATTTGATTATTAGACATTTCCCAAAAATTCCCATAAATGAATTTTGGAATATTTTATAATTTAATTTATTAAATATTAATTATGTTTAACCAAAAAGGGGTGTGGGAAATTGGTTATGGTCTTTTATGCCACATGTCATGCCCCATTTTTATAGGAAACTATCAGCTATTTTTAGCAAGTGTTGTTGAGCTAAAGACAAGGAATTGGTTGTGGAATCTTGACTAGTCATAGCATGTGTAATTATGTGTCATGAAGTAGTTATTTATGGGAAGTGGTTATTGGCTAAAGACGGGAGCCACCTATTATGGGTCAGTTAAGTGGTTAAGAATGTTATAACCTATTTTGTTTTTATCTTGTTAGTTACCACCTCATTTTGGATTGTAGTATTTTACCCCATTTTGGGTACCACATGTGTGGTAGTTTTTTGGTAGTTTTACCCATGGTATTGTAAATGGTTAGTGGTTTTTAGCTAGTCATGTTGCCTATAAATTGAATGCACTTAAGGATGATTTTATGAGTGATGTATTGTGAAGAATAGTTGTAGGTACTAAAGTGAAGAAAGTTGTCAAGAATTCTCCTTGTTATATGTCATTTCTCCTATGAGAGAGTGCCCTAAAAGTGTATTGTAATATGATATTGATTTGTTAATACATTGAGCAAGATTTTGGAGTGTGGGCTTTTTCTCCCAAAAGGATTTTCCCCATGTAAATACTAGTGTTATGTGATGATTATTTATTTTGTCTAGATATTATTGAAATATGTTTCTACATATTTTTGTAGCTGTTAAAATCAATTTAAAGTTTATGTATAATCCTCCTCTCAAGATTTAGTTGTAGGAAGTTGTTTCCGCCATTGTAGCTTCCTTACATAGGACATAGGAAGGGGACAAAATTTAAATGAAAAGCAACACTTAGGGAGGCTAAACAAGGCTTAGGGACAACATTGGAAAGGGGAAAAACATAGCTAGGGGTGGCATAGGCTAGGCAAACATGGTCAAAATAACACAAAAGCACACACATGGGCTAAGGACTAAAATGGACACAAAAATGTAGTAAGGGTGTGCAAATACCATTATTACACCCCTAAAACAAATGGTTAATTTTTTGTGGTGCCTTTCGATTGTTCCACTGGCATATTATGGCATAATAGGCATATTAGATATGCATTGTATTTCATATTTACATTTCATATGTGATGTTATGTTTGTGTTTCCCTTTGTATGTTTCCTTCATATGTGTTAGATGTTTGGTATTTTTAGTGTACATTGACTACTCTTTCTACAAACACTTTTGAGGGATAGATACACATGCAAGTATGAAGACCAAAACCAAATCAAAGAATGGTATCTATCCTATGGTAAAATGTATCCTTTATGTTTCATAATTTACTATACTCTACTTTAGAAAACTTCTTCCTTAGTGGGTCATAAGTCTACTAAAGTGGGGGAAAAATGTAAGATAAAAAATTAAATTCTTTGTAATTTCTTTTGTTGCATTTTGTACCCATTTTAGTCATATTGTCACATGTTTTTTTTGACCCTCTTTTTCATTCCCTAGCCTTGTCCTAGCTTTCCTATGTCCCCTTCACCCCTTATATGCGTTTGTCATTTTTCTATTTTTATTTTGTCTCCTTGTCTTAGGTGTCTTCCCCTCTTTCATGACCCTCTTCCTCCTTTTGGGCCTCATTGTTTATTTATTTTCTCTCATCATTTTATTCATTTCCCTTTATTTATCCTCATCCTCCTAAGCCACCCCCCTTCTTCATGTCCCTCGTCCCCTCATTTTAATTACAATTTTACCTCTTTATCTCATTTGATTAAAAAATTGCCATCTTTATCCCACATTCCTTTCAAAAATCTAATCTTCCCTCCAAACATAAAATTATTCCTCCTCCTTCTCATAACAACACATGAGCTTGCAACACCTCCATCATTCTCTTCTTCTGGAGTCATCTTATAGTAATTTTGGGAGCTTGGGAGTATTGATCTACCATTGAAGCATTAGCGATGGATATTTTGAACACCATTTTGTAGCCTCTTTTAGGCTTGATAATTTTATGGTGAATCCCTATTTCTTTTTTTTCTAATGTTTTGTAGCCCTTCTCATCTTTCCTTCTCTATTTATTTCCCAAAACCCTAGTTTTTGTCCTAGATTTCCCTTCCCACTTCAATTCATTTTATATCTTTTATTTTTTCCTTATTTCTAATATTTTCTACATCTCATTTCATCCCTCCTCATATCCATATCAAATTCATGGCTTTGGGTATCCATTTGGTTATTTTTTCACTTTTCTTGTGCTCACATTTTCCTTTTTAAAAGCTACTTTTTGCTCTAGCTTTCCCTCTCCACTTCAATTCATGTTTAGATCTATTTTTTTCTTATTTATAATTTTTTCTACATCCCATTTTATCCCTCCTAAGATCCATATTAGTTTCATGGCTTTCGGTATCCATTTAGTTATTTTCTTTTCTTTTCCTATGCCCACGTTACCCTTAAAACCTTTTTTTCACCCTAGTCTTCCCTCTTCCCTTCAATTCATTTTCAGACTTAAATTTATTTTTTTTGTAGTTTTTCTACATCATTATAGTACCTCTTATCTCCACATCGCTCTCCCTTTCCCACTTTGCCTTTTTTTTTTACTTTGTCCTCTTTCTCCTTGCCTTTGTCCCTTTAAACCTTTGTTTACCCTCTTTGAGTATTATTTCCCATTTTCCCTTCAAATGCTCACTATTTTTATTCAAAATTGTGTTTTTCTCTTCTAATCTTAGTCCATTTCATAGCCATATCATCCATCTTGTCCCATATTTCCATCTTTTTAAGTTTGATTGTGCTTACATTTATGAATTAAATTCCTTTCAAATTAATCATAATGTGTGTGTGTTAGTTCCCTATAGCAACTCAAATGGTGCAATTTGACCCACTTGACATAATGAATGCCTACAGACACACCTTGGTAAATGTGGTGTGTATGTGTGTTTAGATGTGGATTTATCATTAAGGCGGTTCTTAGTCTTGAAGCACCAAAAGCCAAATATTATTTATGGTACCTTGTTTTGGGAGAGTGGTCATGCACAAGATTTTTTCCATCGTAAGTCTTAGCATTAAGGAAAATAACACATGGAAATTACAATTGCTTTAGTATCGTAAAATGTGGCATTATCAAGTCCTCCTTGGTTTACTAGTGAAGTTGTTTGGTTCACATAGAATTTACTAGAGATTAAGTTTTGTGGAGTGTATTGCCTAATATCATTAAGGATAAGGGTGGGGTTGTATGTAAGTCTTTTTCAACACATTAGCTTAGCACCATAAGAGATAAAGTGGGGATTATGTCACAAGAAAATTTGGTGGAGTAGATACCACTCTATCCTTGACTTTATACTAGGAGGGATGAGGCTTGGAATGTTCCTTGGGCGAATTTAGTAGAGTAGACACCTCTATGTCCTTGACCTAACAACATAAGGGACAAGGCCAAGATTGTGCCAAAGCGAATTTGGTTGAATACATACCCCTTGTTAAAAAATAAAGATCAAAATCATGCTATACTAAATTTAGCAGAGTGAATAACCCTCCATTCTTAACACTAAATTAAAAAAGTCTGGAATTATTTGTACCCTAGACAATAGGATGTAAGCATAACACTTAGAGTGAGTTGGAAATTGTGAATCAAGGGCCTAAATTTGACGGTCAACCCTACATGACAAGTAAATTTTTCATGATAGTTGTCCATTCAAAGTTGTCCTTTAAATGTTTAGATATACCTTATTTTAAAAAGAAGATATTATAGACTTGATATATAAAACTACAACATCTAGAATTTTTGATAGTTTGCCCAAAAAAATCCTTTTTTATGTTGAGCTCGAATAACCATCCAAGATCTTAAATATCATTTTTCATGTGCCAAAAAAAATCCTTCTCTATTGAGAGGATAAACATACCAAATCTAAAATCTCACTTTTCATGTGCCAAAAAAAACTCTCCTAAAAGGATAAACATCCAAATCTAAAATCTCACTTTTCATGTTTAAAAAAGAATCCCTTTTTTTATTTTAAGAGAGGATTTGGTAAACATCTCACATCTAACATCTCACTGTTCATGTGTTAAAAGACTCATTTTTTTCTTGGGAGGATCATCTCACATTTTATGTACCCAAAAAAATCTCTCTTTTGTTTTAAGAGAGAATAAGCATCCCAAGTCTAATTTTTTTAAATATGGAAACAATTGCGTAGATATCAGCATTTCTACTCTTTTTAAGTGAATTACAATATGATGAGTAATTCTACATCTAAACTAAAAGCCATCTTTCCCCTAAACTATCACAAGTAAGGAGAACTAGTTCATAAAAGTCACCCAAAAATTGAACCTAGCCCAACACACCTCGAAAAGATTCAAACCTTAATTAATAATTAATCCAACAATTAAACTACAACCCTTCAATTAAAATTTCATTTTTCATGTAATACACTCTATCTAAAATTTAGATTACATATCTTACAACAAAATACATAAATACGGCCATACGGCCATCAAATTCAGCCCATAATTGTGTGTTTACGTAAGGCTACTTCCCATTTTCCGGCAGCGAAAGCGACATTGGGAGTGTGTGGATGTTGCGTAGAATACGCTGCGAATCTGACAGTGACAGGTGGTCCAATAAAAAATGTAGGGACCACTTGTTCATATTTTTATAATAAAAAATAAAAAATTACAAACTACAGTGGGGTCCACAATCTTTTGCTTAGCCCGCGCGCAAAATGATTGGGTTTATTGCTTCCTTTACTTGCTCTTAGGTAGGTACCACCGAATTTTTTTATTTTTAATTTTTAAAGTTTTTGTTTGATACACACCTAACGAGCTCATCCCTCAAATCTATAAGTAGCTGCCACGTGTTTTTACAACTTAAACTGAAAATGACAACAAAGTAGGTGGACTGTGCCTATTCAGTCCACATTCTAATTTAGAGACGCAATTACAAGTTCCTGGAAGCTTAGAATATAGAGTAGACACCAAATTGTAATGATGAAGATGGCATTATCCATTTCATTTTCTTTTAGGTTTTGAATCAAAGGGATTAGGTTGTCTTTTGATGTATAAATTAATACGTAAGATGGCGTATTTTGTATGAAAGTTGGTAAATAATGTTATTTTATTTGAATTTTATTATTACTTATCTTTAAAATTTGATCTTGATCTTTAGATCTCCAATTCACCGTCTTAATTGAGGTCTACAAATGCAGAATTGATCAAGATGATTTTCATACTCGCGGATTTGAACCATAAATTTCAAAATTCAAAATTTAAAAGTAAAACCTTGCTAACTTCTTCTATTGACCATTGTGAGTTGACTGAAGTACAAATTATTTCAAATTGCATGCTAGGGTGGTTTATTTGATTAATCCTAATTCATTTTAATCATCTAGGATTGATCTATAAGTTATTTAAGAATCTATTGAGCACATCTATAATTCATTTGCAAAAGGTTAAGGAATTGCTACATCATCATCCTAGTTGCACATTGCATGCTTGCTTGTTGTCTTCAATTATTGTTCTAAAGTTGTTGAATTAGACTGTCTAGGGATCTAATTGAGGAGAACATGACCCTCGTGATTCAAGAAATTCTCCAAACGTGTTTGTAAACACCGCGTGTTCCTTCTTGAGATTTAGACCTCTGAAGATCGATGCGAGTGAATTCCAAGCATTAGGTTTCAATAGTTCATCCCACACTACAAGTTCGGTTTTGTGCGTATGTTCAAATCTGCACTCACGAAGATCACCTCTGCCTTCACAAAAGTGAACCAAATTCTAGTTCAGCAACTATCATCTGACAAGCCCTTATTTTATGACAGCATATCGAATGGGTCTTTGACATCTATGCATTAGCATCTTCATTAGATCTAAAGCTAAGTGCCCTTGCATTTGTATTCATTTTTCTTGTTAATTACAACATTAATTATAGTATATATTATTAGTCCCAACTCATAAATCCTAGTCATAATTATTGTTTAATTATTTGTTCTAGGTAAATTTGGTGAACCCAACATTCCTACACCAGTTAGGGTTTATCCTTCTTTCCAATTGGGGTTTTTTAATCTGATATTTTCTATTTGCGTTCATTTTACATCATATTTTATCAAGGTTTTGGATCCACCGTGATTTCTATTTAATTATTGCATATTGACTAGGATTTGGGCTTTTGTTGTGTCATATCAATTTGATGCCACCTACCCACCCTTGGATTGTGTGTTCTTTCTATATCATTTATCATAGATTCTCATATATCATTACCTTTAGTTGATCTACATGCATGTCTTGTTGATTATGATGTGTTCTTATCTTTTATGGCCACCAATCCTTCCCTCCTTGATGTCATCATGTCTTTTATGCATGGATATGGTCATTTTCTCTATAGAGGTATTGTTCCATCATGTATATGCCTTGCTTTTCTATCTAGAGTTGGTTAGTGCTTATCATTTTCTTTTAGATTTACTCATTTCACTTGTCCATGAGCTTCATATCAACTCTTGTGGTTTGTGATAGTGATGAGCATGCATCTAGTGAGGATTTATCTTATGATATTGATACACCTTGTGGGATGGATATTGATTCAAGGTTACACCTTCTTTACATATTCATGATGTTGTTGTGACTTATGATGATATTCCTTTTGCATACCATGATAGACCTCTTACTATAGATTCATGTTCTCTTGATGAGGATATGATTTCTAGTCACTATTCTTTTACATCTCATAATAGTATTTTGCATGCTAGTACATTACATGATGATATCATGCATTATGATGTTAGCTCATTATCTTCTCATGTCGATGTTATTTATGCTCCATTACCTTCTTGATCATTACATAATAATATTATTGCTCTCAGTGCAGAGTTAGTACATGACAATTTTAATGGTACTATTGATGTATCCTTACATGTTAAGTCTTTCTTTCTTTCTAATTATGAGTACTTAGATGATATCTTATTGATTAGTGATTTTAGACTTTATTTGAGTTGTAAACCAGTACATTATTCTATCATTCATTTATGGAGTTAGCACATGCTTTTATTGCCTATTTTTCTAGTCCTAGTGTGCTTGAGGGTAGTATGGACTTAGTTGAGCTTTCTCATGATTTTTTTTTTATATTTGATATGGCTTATGTATGTTCTCATCCTACCTTTCATGCCATGCAATCTCCTCCTAAGGATATACCTACTTTTCATGTTACAACCACCTCACACAGTTGGACATATACATAATAAGCTAGCTAGAGGTCAAGATGTTTGATTTTGACAACTACTTTTACCATATTCTGTCGTTAATTTCCCTCCTACATCTAAGGTTACATCTAAGGCATATAAGGTTTAAATGATATTATCTAGAAACTTTAAAATACATGATCTTAAATATCTCTTTGGGATTTAGTGTGTACATCACATTTGTATAAGGATATTGTATACACCTAAAAATGACACGACTCTGTCTAAATAAATATTCTTAATATTTATTCCATCTAAATTCCTCTGTCAATAAATAAATTGATTCATATTTCCTCTAAGTTAATTAAATATCAAAATATTTAATTATCTCTTATAAAGTCAAAATTAAATAAAATCTTTTATTTAATTAAATTCTTCCAAACAATTAAATAATTTCTAATTATTTAATTAAGTTGCTCATTATGCCAATAAGGGCGTGGTTCGGTGGTTAAGTCGCTTGGTTGTAGTGGCGGCCACCAGAGTTCAAACCCCCGCTGGGCCAATGAGCTCGCAGGCTTTACGCCTTCACTGGGCCAACGAGCTCGTGGGTTTGAAGTGTTCTTGCTAGGGGATGAGGTCCCCCGTGTTGTGGCCTCACCAGTTCATTGCTCCGAGCAAAAGCATTCGCGTGGAGCCGGAGGGCGTGTCGCAACAGTGTCGCCGGTCACGTTAAAAAGTTTACCAGGCGCATTTTTAAAAAAAAAATTAAGTTGCTCATTCCTCCAAATTTAAATAAATTAATTAAATTTATTTAAATCCTCACTCTCCAAAAATAAAATATAATTAATATTTTATTTATTCTTCCAAAATCATGTGCAAATAAATTAAATAAATTTATTTATTTAATTTGCTTTATTATCTTCAATATCTTCTAAAAATAAATTAAATAAAATTATTTATTTAATTTGCTTTCTTATCTTCCAAATCTTCTAAAAATAAATTAAATAAATTTATTTATTTAATTTGCTTTCTTATCTTCCAAATCTTTTAAAAATAAATTAAATAAATTTATTTATTTAATTTGCTTTCTTATCTTCAATATCTTCTAAAAATAAATTCTTGTCATGCAAAAGCAAAAGCTGAGTTAAAGCAACTTTAAAGCAACTGTGCTCTTAAATTAGAAAAATAAATTCTAATTTAAGAAAAACAAAACTCATCCTCATCAACAAAACAGTTAACTCAACATAGCTTCTTCTTGAATGACACATGTCCTTCTTCTATTAGTTGCACATTCCTCAACCATCCTCCTCCGTTGATCTTCGTTTTTCTTCTCAACCATTGATCTTCTTCTACACAACTCTATAAATACAACCCTCTTCTTCTTCATTTCATAAGATCCATAGCTTGAGCAAACTTATGCTGCAGAAACACTAGCATGCCTTTGGCACAACCATCTCCATAAGCACTTCATAGCATCCATCAATAGTGTGTTGAAACTCAACTTCAATCACACAAAGTATCCTAGCCAACTTCATCTTGTCATTTTGAGGACTTCGAAGCAAGGAAGCAAGCTTCCTGAGGGACAACATTCATCTCCATCAAGATCAAAATAGAAAAGGCGAGCAATGGAAGGCGAAAGGTAAAGGGTTGTAAGTATCACTTTTGTTTGTTTTAAATCTCTTTTATCTTCAGATTTCATTGGTGTTTGGGTTATTATTGTTATTTGATTAATCCATATTTTCCCATCACATTTTGGCGCCCACCGTGGGGCCCTTGCCCCTTTATTCTAATCAAAATCTGAGTTTTCTTGTAGAAAGGTTCCGTACAGGTGTCGCACAGACTTCTGACAGGTCAATCTGGCGCATCTGAGCAATCCCACGATGTTTCTACTCTCTGTTACGCCGCATACATTCTTTTGGCGCATACAGTCTCTGATATGACACATGTACTGTCTGTTCTAGCGCATATAGACTCTGATACGACACATATGACCTCTATTTCTGCGCATATGTGTTCTAAATCAGTGCATCTATAAAGTTGCACATATGACCTCTATTTCTGCGCATATGTGCTCTAAATCGGTGCATCTATAAATTTGCGCATATGACCTCTGTTTCTGCGCATATGTTCTCTAAATTGGTGCATCTGTAAAGTTGCTCATATGACCTCTGTTTCTACGCATATGTGCTCTAAGTCAGCGCATATGACCTCTGTTTCGGTGCATATGAGCTCTGTACTTGAGCATCTAATTCTGACATTGACTTTTTGAGTTTTCTTGTAGTTTTCGCTAACGCTGACGTCTTTTTGCAGGAACTCTCTTGATCTGTTTTGCAGGCTAGGTACTAGTTTAGATTCATATAGTTGCACTCGTTAGCTCACACTTCAATTTCTAAACGGGAAAGTAAAATGTATGCATGCAAATTCTACATAGTCTCTAACTAGGATGGAAAGTAATTGAACCACTGCTATCTTTGCATTGTTGATTTCTTTCCTAGATTAGATCATTACTATCTCAACAAACAAGAATGAACATTGCTATGTCTTAAGCACTTCAAAGTTAACAACCGCGTGACTGCACAAGTAGAATAGCCTATTTAGTTTTTCTACTTTTAACTAGGTTTGGATTAATTAGTGTATTATGTGACTATGAATGACAATAGGCTTATGCTCTCCCCTTAACTGGGTGACCAGAATGCCAGACTTGTCATTCCATTTGTTTAACCTTTAGAGGGGTCTGCCCTTGGATGCACGCTTGTCCAAGTGGGAATGACCTTGAGTGGTAACAGGCTAAAGCCAAGCCCTACCAATCCACTTAAAATAAATTGTGCTTGACATGAAAACCTCTTGCAACGAGTGCTGCTATGTTACACTGATGGCCAACCTCCCCCAAAACCCTCTAAGGCGTAACCCTTAGAGAATGGGAGACTCCATAATGGAGAGTTGTGCCACCGCACGTGTAACCACTCGAACAGTTGCCCTGACTACGAACCAATTGTTTAGTAAGCCAAAAAACCCCTATTTGTTGATGCAAAGGGTAGAGCTCTTGAAGCGGCCTTGATTCATGTGAATCTTAGTCGAGGTAGCAGGGACAATCCTAAGGTTCGGTGGGGGTACGAGCCTAAGGAAACCCAGATCTGGTATGCGTGAGAAGTGAGTGCCGTGGAGGGGAGCCGATGCTACCAGATCCTAGAGCTACATGCTTTGAGTATGCACAGCTAGAGGATTCAATGAATATTGTCCTATCCAGCCTAGGGTGTACTTATTTTTGAGTCAAAATAGTCCAAAAATACAAAAAAATAACAAAAGATAAAAATGAAAACTTCTTGCTATGTCTTTTGCCATAATTGAAACCCAACATTCAAGAAAAGACCAAAGTTTTCAACCAAAAATAGAAAATCTTGAAAAACATTCCAAAATTCTGCAAAATTAAACTGAAAAAGCTAGAACGGCACTTTTGCATCGACCTACAGCGCATTTTGTGGCGCTTTTACACTCTGTTACAGCGCATTTGTTGCTGCTCATCCAAACCAGTAAGCCTTTCCGGTCTTGTGTCAATGGCAAACCAATTAGAATATATTGGTCAAAAACTCTAATATCTGCAATTGCAAATAAACTTAGGTCCCTCGCCCCAAGATTGTGTAGCAATTTCTCAACAAATCCAAGTCTTACAACGAGAAATGGCAATCTTGCAAGCTGAATGTGCCAGTACTAGCTACACCTCGCCCCAAAGTCTTACATTAGTTTCTCGTCTTAATGATGCTCATGACAAGGCAAACACCACCCCAAGTTGGAAATCGTATACCACTCTTTCTACTAGTCCTTCTGCACCGTATTCTGAGACACATATTCTAAAACATACCAGTCCTATGCAAACACTGCCATCGAGTTCCCCAAGCTCTAAACTGACAACCAAGGAATCCTCGGATGATTTGTGGAAAAGAGTTTTTCCAAATTTATACAACCAAAGAAAAGCTAGGGAGAAAGCTAAATCCCCTCATTCACCTATCCATACACCTACCAAGGATGTGATCCAAGGACTACCAGTAGAGAGTCAACCATGTCCCCCAAATCCAGTTCTTGACCTTACAAAAAATGCTTCCAATAACATGTCAAATCCTACAACCCCTTCATGTGATCCTCAACCCCTTGAGCTTATCGAAGAACCTCCTACCATGAACCAAAGTCAAGGTCCGTCGTACCTTCATGTTGTTGACCAAGAGCCTATCCAAGAGTCTTCTACCTCAACTTCAATTCAACCACATCAAGAGTTATGTCGAGAGCACACTTTAGAGCATGTGGAAACATCAACCCCTTGTCTAAATCAAGATCAAAGCACTCCCATTTGACCCCTACATAACCTCTATCTTTTCGATGATCCTATACCTATACATAAGCAAGAGATCCAATTTCCAACCATGCATAACCTATATCTTTTCCATGATCAAGATACTACCTTCGATGAAGAAGCTATCCATTAGCAACTTGATCCTATGCATGAGCTAGAGATCCAATTTCGGCCCCTCCATAACCTATATATTTTCTATGATCAAGTTATTATCGTTGATGAAGAACCTATACAAGAGAACATTAATCCCATCACGCTAAATCCTATCTATGATCAAGATCCCATCTATGATGAAGAGCCTATCTATGATCAAGCAGACCATGATGATCCTCTTAGCCCACTTTATGCATTCCATGGTCCTGAGCCTATAACCCCATCTAGTCCTATCCAATCTCTAGTAACTTCCACTTCCCTTGATGAGACACTTGCCTCCCAATAAAGTGTAGAAGATCAAACCAATAATACTCCTCCGCCATCCATTATCGACCATGCTACAAATCCCCCACCATATATCCTTGGTCTTACCACCTTCATTCATGAGTGTTCCTCCTTAGAACACCAGTCACCATTATCCTCTATCCCACCTTCTTCATCCAATAAAGAACTTGTGCTTAGTGTTCCACCTACACATAATCCCGCTGTCCACCGCATACTCCAACATATGAACTATCAAGGTAAAGGCTTAGGCCTTCACAAACAAGGTATTTTGGAGCCCATCCATGTCAATGTTCCTCCTCCTTCATATGGCCTTGGATACACAGCCCAAGGTGAACAATCTCGATATGTTGGTACTTCCTCCACTCCTAAATCCCCCACTTTTCATCGCAAACCCTGTCGTATCCCCAAAACATATGTCGCCATTCCTCCTCCACCTTCCTACAATTGTCAAAAGCATGTGACTATACACCTTCCACCATCCAATCTACCTCCACTACTTCCAACTCCTAATATCCCTCCATACATTTTACCACCACTTCTTCCAACGCCTTATTCACCCATCTGTGAATCTTCTAACACTCCCAATCATGGCCAACAAATGCACATGTTGTCTAAGCAACAAGCTTCCCCCAGGGGATTCAAAAGCACAAATCTGGATGCCTCTACCTATGAAGTCAAAAATCCTAAGAGTCCTCATAACCTAGGATGTAAAAGCCCAGAATCAAAGAAAGATCCTTCTCAAAAGCTACATACACCCACACACATATATGCCAAACTAAAAAAAGTGTGGGTCTGCATCCAACAAATGATTACTCCAAAAGCTGCATAAATGCCACATATACCCAAGCCCATACCTTCACAGGTAAAATCTAAAAACAAAATGGTTTGGGTACCCAAGCAAAAATCCCTCAAGTTACATGAGGCATCTACCTCTCAAGAATCTCCACCATCCACTTTGTCCCATTCCATCCAAAAGTCTCAAATTCTTCCATCCCATATGGCAAGAAAAAATCAGAAAAATACTCAGTCTATGTGGATCCCTACATACCTAAGTTATTCATCCATAAGTAAAAGTCTCCGTTGCTTCCTACACTACTTTCCCATCACTAGCTTCACTATTTATCATGGTATGTGCAACCGTTGGTCATGATTCTATTCCATTCCACAACATTTTTGTGCACCTCCCCTTCCTTCCACTATTATCCTACATATATTTCTCATCCTATTCCCATGGTCCATGCTTTTGCATAAGCCTTCCCTCCATATTCTGCATTATCATCCACTATCACACCTTCCATTATCCGCTATCTACCTTCTCCATCTCACTTTTATGCAATCCCCTACCAACATCTATGAGAACACTTGACATAGTCCATGCGACATCTTTCTAGTGGGACTATCACCTTCTCATGGAACAAGGCACTCGGGTCCCTTTCTTCTGTATTCCACCTTCTCCTATCCTATTAGAATGTTCAAAAAAAAAAGAGTAAAGAGAAATCCCTTCATCCAACGGTAAAAATCTGGGAAACAGGCACCTTGGATAAGTATCATGATGAAAACCTAGCAAACATGCATCATGTGTAAGTTGATCTCCTATGTCACCTACACTTGGGGGCACCTTATCTCATCAGCATATCACTTTTTTCCTACCAGTTTCCTTTCATACCATTTCCTATCCTATCCTTCTAGTCGTTACGTACCTATACTGTCCAGTCTATCTATCCCAATTTTCCATTCCTCTACTTTCTTTGGTCTTGATAAAGATTGGGGGCACAATGTTGACAAATTTTTTAGGTGTCTCTTGACATACCTTATCCCTCCAAACCACGCAAATCCTTCATTATCCTCTCATCCTCCTATCATCGTAAGCTTTGTCATGAAAAATCCTAAGTATTCTACCTACAATGGGGCATGTTATTCTTATACAACATAGTCCTTGGAGATCACATCCTTGATTCCTTCTACCTAATCATCCATATCAACTGCTCACCCATACATCTACCTATCTGTGGTGTTTCCCTTGTCATCAATATCTAGCATTAAGGCTATCCAAAATTCTTATCCAGTATCCTGACCACAGTGTTAGCCTAGCATAGCCTCTATCATCAGTGTTATCTGTTCCATATCTAATCCATAGTTGTTCCATGTCTAATCCATATCTGTTCCATATTGTGTCTCATTCGATCCACATCTTAGGTCCATCAAGGTTCTCCCTGAACTACGTTGCCTCTGCGTCGTCACATAAGCAAGGCCATTATCAATGTGCCCCCAACGCTTCCATTCCCTACCTTATCACCTATCCTCTGGTCCATCCACGTCTACACCTTTCACTAGACAAGCATGCATAGCAAAGCAAGCTTCCCAAAACAAAAATCTTGGCGCAAAACATCAACCTATCCAAAACAGAGCACCATATCAAAACACTCAAACTAATCCTATATCAATTATGGCAACAAGACATCTAATGCAAGAATGTTTTATGAATAGGTTAACTTACAAAGTCTTGGATTTTTGTCATTATGTCTTCCTATGCTACTCAAGGATGCCAAAAGCTAGAGATGCTATAATGGGGCTTAATCTTTTTCTTTGTCTGTTGCTTGTGGATCAAACTTTAGTAATGTGATGACTTTTGTTTAACGACATGATCGGCAAAAGATCATCGAGGACTTCAAAGGTCTAAACATGAAAAGGGGCAATCCTTGTCTATTGAAATGCAAGAAGTACTCAGGTCATCTAGATTCAAGTTTGACTAGATGCTTGTATCAACTTGCTATATCAAAATCCATGTAAGCAATACTCAAGTCATCTCGGTCTAATTATACCTAGATGCTTGTATTTTCTTACAACATAATAAGTGCCCAATGATGAAAGCAAAGTACTTGCACTCTAATGATGACAAATATCTATATCCATAGCGTATCCAATTGCATTTCATATCTCTATCCGTATCCATATCCATATCCATATCCATATCCCATGCAATAAAATTCTATGTAGCATATCAATGTTTACAAAAACTTGTAATTTCTTCTATCAAGTCATTCTTCTATCGATCAAATTTCTATTTGTCTTCATATCTCTCATCAACAATTCTAGCTATCAATCCGAGCAGTGATCAAAATGCAAGTCTATCCTTAAATCCATACCAATCAAGTCAAGTCAATATTGTCAAATGATCCAATCACAATCAGCGGTCTTGATCCTAATCTTGTCGTAAACCATACCAATCAGTCATAACTATCCTTCGTGTTGCTCTAGGGATATATCATTCCCCACCATGACAACATTGTCGTATATTGTTATCATATCCAATGTCTTAGACAGAATATTGCATTGTCGAAACCAAACCCAGAGTCTTATATGACATGTTTCATTCCTGACACCAGACATCATCGATCTATATCATTGGTTTACCACTTGACCGGGGCAATACCTTGCCTGTTCTTGTATCATTTGTGCATACTTGCTTACTTGCTTGTGTCACATATCATTCACCTCTTTCTTCTGCATCCAACCATTTCTAACCTATCAACCTATCTCATCGTGAGATTGTCCGTCTCACGCCTTCTACCTTTTCCCTGTCCAATCTCCCGAGGGGGCATCCTGTCGTTAAAACTTGTACCAGGGGTAAACTGGGGCATGTATCATTTTCAGACAATCTTATTCTTTGAAACAACGTGATAAAACACATTGCATCAAAGAGGGGCAAAATGTATACACCTAAAAATGACATGACTCTGTCTAAATAAATATTCTTAATATTTATTCCATCTAAATTCCTCTATCAATAAATAAATAAATAAATTTATTTGTTCGATTCATATTTCCTCTAAGTTAATTAAATATCAAAATATTTAATTATCTCTTCTAAAGTTAAAATTAAATAAAATCCTTTATTTAATTAAATTCTTCCAAACAACTAATTATTTAATTAAGTTGCTCATTCCTCCAAATTTAAATAAATTAATTAAATTTATTTAAATCCTCACTCTCCAAAAATAAAATATAATTAATATTTTATTGTTCTTCCAAAATCATGTGCAAATAAATTAAATAAATTTATTTATTTAATTTGCTTTCTTATCTTCAATATCTTCTAAAAATAAATTAAATTTATTTATTTAATTAATTTGCTTTCTTATCTTCAATATCTTCTAAAAATAAATTAAATAAATTTATTTATTTAATTTGTTTTCTTATCTTCCAAATCTTCTAAAAATAAATTAAATAAATTAATTTATTTAATTTGCTTTCTTATCTTCAATATCTTCTAAAAATAAATTCTTCTTGTCACACAAAAGCAAAAGCTAAGTTAAAGCAACTTTAAAGCAACTGTGCTCTTAAATTAGAAAAATAAATTCTAATGTAAGAAAAACAAAACTCACCCTCATCAACAAAACAGTTAACTCAACATAGCTTCTTCTTGAATGACACATGTCCTTCTTCTATTGGTTGCACGTTCCTCAACCATCCTCCTCCGTTGTTCTTCGCTTTTCTTCTCAACCATTGATCTTCTTCTACACAACTTTATAAATACAACCCTCTTCTTCTTCATTTCATAAGATCCATAGCTTGAGCAAACTTATGCTGCAGAAAAACTAGCACGTCTTTGGCACAACCATCTCCATAAGCACTTCATAGCATCCATCAATAGTGTGTTGAAGCTCACCTTCAATCACTCAAAGTATTCTAGCCAACTTCATCTTGTCATCTTGAGGACTTCGAAGCAAGGAAGCAAGCTTCCTGAGGGCCAACATTCATCTCCATCAAGATCAAGACAGAAAAAGCGAGCAATGGAAGGCGAAAGGTAAAGGGTTGTAAGTATCACTTTTGTTTGTTTTAAATCTCCTTTATCTTCAGATTTCATTGGTGTTTGGGTTATTATTGTTATTTGATTAATCCATATTTCCCCATCACAGATATCATGTAAAAAAAATTACAAAAGATTCAAATAAATTATGATACTACTTCATAGATAATGATTGTATTGTTAGAATCTATCAGTCATAAGAACATCATGTCATTTCATTTGATGCCATAGAACTCCCACATGAGTCAATTATTAATGAAGTGTTACCTTTACACATAGTGGTGAGATATGGTAAACTGAACATTAAACACTCCTTGTTTGACATTGGATCTAATTTGAACATCTACACTAAGGACTATTTGAAAAAGTTGAATGTGGATGTGTTAACATTACGACAATTTGATCTTACCATTAGAGGATTTTAAAATTTTGGTAAACGTTCTTTAGATACCATTACTATTCCTATCATAACTAGACCACTTAATTTAAATGCATTGTTTCGTGTAATGCCTTGATAAAGTTATCTTACAATGTCCTCTTAGGGACTTCATAGTTACATGTTATACCAATCACACCTTCTACATTCCATAGATGTGTTAAATTTTGGCATAATGGTTTGAAATGTCACATCTTTCTCAACCATTTAGTCTTTACCCAATGGTTTATGACTCTAAATATTTTATTACACAAAATAAATTATTCAAAAATGAAGCTACGAAGGAAGATCCCCTAGTGAATGATAATGCATTATCTAACAATGATTGGATCATTAGATTTTACACATTGTGATATCAGAGAGTATCATGTTGATCTAAAATCTTATAACATCCCTTCTCTTTACATGGATCTATCTATGGGAAATCACCTGAAGCATATGATAATGAAAAGAAACTCATTTATGTGGCATTGACATGAATTGTGCTACTTCTATTATTGATTTTTTATTTTTTCTCTCCACCACTTGATCAATTATATTGACCTAGATTTAAAATTATGCAAAAACTTGGTTATGAGGGTAAAGAACTTGGAAGATGTGAACATGGTAGCCTTGAATTTTTAAAATTGCAATCAATTAAAGAGCATTGTGCTATTCATTACATTCTCAATGATATAAAGTAGTGGTTAAAAGAAAAAATTTACAAAGGAAGACATGTAATATATAGGATTCATATTGATTTGAGCTTTAGTGACACATCTTGTTCACTTATTCTGATGGATATTATGATTGATTCAACTTATGATTATGTGATTCCTTTTAGTGAATTAATTGATTCATCTTATAAGGATTTTATTATGTCATACAATGTTCATTGATTATCAAGTTAATTATGTGTATTGAGTATTAATGTTATATCATTTACATACACACATGAACATATAGAGAAAAATACAAAAAAAATAGAAATAAGATATAGACCATATAAATGTTCATATTATAAGCCACTAGAAAAGAGTCAAAGTATCTATATCAAAGTACATCTAGTAGTAAATGTGATCAAAGTAACATAATGAGATACATATCAACTAGGGGAGGTTGCCTCAAGGGTCCCTCCCCCATCTCACACCTAACACTAGACATTTACCTAGACCTTGAGGGTGACCACGCCCTGCTTCTTGACCTAGGCTCACTCATCACATTCATCGTGCCTCGTAGTTATCCCACCTCATCTTAAACGTTGGAAATATTTCCCTGTGTTACTCTATAATGTACATGCATTATTGTTAGCTACTAAAATATCATGGTGCCCATCATGTAACTTACAAGTGGTGGCATGACCACTCTCACATGTTCCTACTCTAGTTCTATCTGAATCCCATCCTACTCCACCTAGTCTACATCCTTCTCTTGACATTTTATATTCCTCTCGAGATGTTATATCCCTCTCACCATATATTGTGTCCCTTTCAATATGTAATGTTGCACACTAGATTGTGGCACCCATGTACGCTTCTCAATCCTAGCTCACAAGATCAAACAATCAAGCAAACCAAATGGTATGTATATGATCTTGCACTACACACTTTGCTAATATTACAAGTACACCATGATTTAACTATTTTATAGAAAAAGAAATCAATCCCAACCACCCATCCACACTAGTTCTATATCACACATGACATATGTATTATGACATCTATCATGAGATACATTATTATTCATACTCTAAGAAAACAAACTTAATTTTCCATCTATTAATACCTAGGTCATCTCCCTAATCCCCTCTCATCTATTGTAGTGGGGCCATATCTAGAGGGGCCTCTCCTCCATCCACCTCCATCACCTTCTCACCACTTACAACTCATAGTGGCTCATCCACTACTCCTCTCACATCTCCTACTCTCTTAGTATACATTGGATATAATTGTTAGGAAAAGTGTCTCAACCTTGTAGATGTGAAAGATTATTATTCTTCCCAGTTTTGGTCTTTTCGAATATCCTTTATCTTGAAGAATGGTCTAGAACTTTCAAAGTTTCCAAAAGGGCTAAAAATGGCGGGACTTACTATTTTTAGTAACTCTACATTTGACCTCAGATTGACCCAAAATTTTTCCCAAAAGGCACGGAACTGCTAAGTAAATATCTTGGGTGAGTTTCGTCTCAGGATCATATCTAGATTGCGAGCTATTAAAGTTTATGTTCTTTGAGACTGTCGGAAAAGTTTTGAACTTAGTTTTGAGGCACTTAGAGGTCCCTAAATGGTCTAAAAATTGGCATAATTGATGAAGTGGGTTACAAGGGTGTAGATCTCTTCACGAGGTTTTTGACACTTCAAATGGTTCGTCAATCGGACACTCGGATCAAAAGTTATGACCTCCGGAAGTTGGACCTCCTATTTTTGGGAAATGTGAAAATGTGTTGGACACTCAAAAGAGCTGTAAAGGGGAGAGTTACACATGTTGGTGTGTGGTTTGGCACATCACAAGGAATCTTTGATTGAAGATAATTTGGGCACCACTTTTGGGTGGTTTTGGCTCATGGTTTTGTAATTACCGGTAACGATTTACTATATTGTATCTCTTATATATTAGGAGCTGGAGATGGAGTTTGTGTGTAAGAATCTTATAGATGTTGAGATACCTCCTAGATCTTTGGTTGATTAATACTCTTGTGAAAGATTGCTCTACAAGTATATTGTAATCTTCTTGATTCCTGAATAATATATTGGGCTGCTTTGGAGTGTGGGGTTTTTTACCTGAAAGGGTTTTCCCCATGTATATCTTGTGTTGTGAGTTTATTGTATTTGCATTTGGATGTTGTTATTACCTTTCTGTCAATGTGCATCTTAATCTGTGACTGTTAAAGATAAAAATTTGCATAAATATTTCCTCAGTAGATTAGTGTAGGAAGCATTTCCACATACCTTGCTTCCTTTCAGTTGGTATCAAGGCCTGATCACCTTTGATTCTAGCTGTTGGGTAGAGGGTTTTTTGAGTTGATCTTCATTTGAGTGGGAGCTTGTGTAGAGGATTTTGAAATCTTTGTTGCAGGGTAGAGATGGCAAGCACATCTAGGAGGTTTCATATAGAGAAGTTCAATTGAGTCAACTATGAGTTGTGGAAACTCAAGATGGAGGACTTATTGGTGCATAGAGATCTATGGCTCGTAGTATCTGGAACCATGCCATCAGGCATGAAACAAGAAGATTGGGATCTAATGGATCAGAAGGCTAAGGGTCTGATAAAACTCTGTTTGGTTGATTCAGTACTCTTAAATATCCATGAAGAGAAGACTGCAAAAGATCTTTAGAAGAAGCTTGGAAATGTTTATCAGGCTAAATCCCTAGTGAACAAGTTAGTCCTATGAAATAAATTGTATTCTCTGAGGATGGAAGATGGAGGATTTGTTGCCAATCACTTGAATACATTCAATATGTTTGTTTCCCAATTGACCTCTGTTGGTGTGAAGATGGAGGAGGAGGATCGATGTATGGCATTGCTATGTTCCTTACCAGATTTGTGGGATCACCTTGTTATGGCCATTGGGAGTACCACTACCAACTTCAAGATGGATGAAGTGGTTTCTTTGTTGTTGTCTGAAGAAATGAGGAGAAAGCCTTCTGAATCTCCTAAGGAGGCTCTTGCAGTTCGTCATAGATCTAAAGAGAAGGGAAAGAAAAAGGATAAGAAGGAAGAAAAAGGAAGATCCAAATCCCACAAGAGATCTATGTCTCCCGGAAAGTCCAAGGCCCTGTGCTGGAACTGCGGTAAACCTGGGCACTTCTGCAAGGAGTACAAGGAGGAGAAAAAGAAGAAGAAGAAGAATTATGATTTAGATTCTGACAAGTCCTCTTAGGATGAAGGAGAAGTGTTTGTCGCTGCCTTGGCAACGCATACATCTGAGGATGTGTGGCTTATTGACTTTGGTGCATCTTTTCACATGAACTTGCATCGGGTTGGTTTTCAAAGTATGAAGAATACAATGGTGGAAAGGTGTACTTGGGTGATGATTCTCACCTAAAGATTGTTGGCTATGGAAGAGTCTTGATTCGATTCCCTGATGGACCAGTGAAGGGAATCAATGGTGTTCTACATATCCCTGGTTTGGCATAGAACCTTCTTTCTATAAGTAAGTTGAATGATGTGGGTGTGTAGGTTGTTTTCTCGAATGGAGGATGCAAGATGACAAGAGGATCTATGGTGTTGCCTAAGGGTGTTTGGATTGGCACTCTGTTTCAGCTTGATGCATGCGCGGTTCAGTGCAATAGTGTCTCTATTTTGAAGAAGAGAGCTTTAGAGTCTTCATCCTCATCATTGGAACCAGTAGCCAAAAGGATTATTGCATCTACTTCTGATGGTCGTGCTTTCTGGGTACCTAAGGGTGCTCATTCTATGGAGATGAAACTTCCAGCTAAGAAGACAATGTTATGGCACCAAAGGCTTGGTCACATTGGTGAAAAGGGTTTGAGGACCCTAAAAAATAAAAATCTTGTTGAGGGTATGAATGACTATAACCTTGAGTTCAATTTCTACGAACATTGCATTTATGCGAAACAAAACCATGTTCAGTTTTATTCCAGTTCTCACAAATCTTCTGAGGTGTTGGACTTGATTCATTCTGATGTGTTTGGTCCTGTTAATATTCCTTCAATTTCAAAATCTGTTTACTTTGTTTCATTCATTGATGATTACAATAGAAGGACATGGGTGTATTTCCTTAGAAGAAAATCTAAAGTCTTTAGTAGATTCAACGAGTTCAAAGCTCTTGTAGAGAATTAGAAGGATATAAAGATTAAGTGTTTGAGGACTGACAACGGTGGTGAGTTCTATTTAGTAGATTTCAACAAGTTCTGTAAAGAACAGGGGATTGAGAGGCACAAGACAACTCTGTATACCCCTCAACAGAATGGAGTTGTAGAGATGATGAATAGAACGTTGATGGAGAAGGCAAGAAGTATGCTAAGTGGAGCTGGCCTTGAACAAAAGTTCTAGGCTGAAGCTGTTGCTACCGCTTGTTACCTGGTTAACAGGTCTCCTACATCAACACTCATTGATAAGACACCTATGGAGGCGTGGTCTAGTAGCTCTGAAAGTTCAGAAGAAGATGAAGAACCTCAACCTCAATCTTTGAGGAGGTCCACGTGGATAATGCGGCAACCTAATAGGTATGGTTATTCATTGCATGATTCCATATGTATTTTATCTTTGCTTTCTAACACTGATGAGCCTAGAACTATGAAAGAGGCTATGGGTATGAAAGATACAGGTTCCTGGAATGAGGCCATGGAAGAGGAGATGGCTTCTTTCGAAAAGAATAATACTTGGGACTTGGTGCCTTTGCCTGGAGGATGAAAACCTGTTCGATGCAAATGGGTGTTCAAAAAGAAATTTGTTCTAGATGGCTCTGTTGAGAAATATAAGGCTAGATTAGTTGCGAAGGGGTATTCTTAGGTGGAGGGAATTGACTATGGTGAGATTTTCTCTCCCGTTGCAAAGCTGACATCTATTCGGTTCCTATTATCTCTTGCAGCAACGTATGATCTAGAAGTGGAATAGATGGATGTGAAAACAACATTCCTTCATAGTGACTTGGAGGAGGAAATCTATATGCCACATCCAGAGCACTACATGGTGAAAGGTAAAGAAAATATGGTTTGCAAGTTGAAAAAGTCTTTGTATTGTTTGAAACAGTCTCCTAGGATGTGGTCCCAGAAGTTTGATTCCTTTGTGTTGAGTATTGGATTTCTGAGATCGAAATCAAATCATTGTGTTTATTACAAGTTTGACAATGATCACATTCTCATTATTGCATTGTATGTCGATGATATGTTACTCATTGGGAATGGTAAAAGTTTGATTTCTGATTTGACGTCTCCGTTGTTAGCATAGTTTGAGATGAAAAATCTAGGGGCAACTTGGTACATTCTGGGGATGGAGATCAGAAGAGATAGAACAAACATAAAACTTTGGTTAGGCCAGAGTAAGTATTTAACACTGTGTTGGAGAGATTCAACATGGTAGATCGCAGACCTTTGACTGTTCCTGTTACAATGGGGATAAAGTTATCTGTTACAGATTGTCCAAAGTCTCCTTCTGAGATGGAGGATATGAGTAGAGTTCCTTATGCTAGTGTGGTTGGCAGTTTGATGTATGTGATGGTCTGTACTAGACCATGTTAGACTTAGGGCATACAACTGAGAGGGGGGGTGAATCAGTTGTGCGAAACTTTCTCTTTTTAAACACTTGAATCTTCTTTAGTGATTAGCATAATATTAATCATGAACCATAATGCATTCAAATCAAAAGCAGAAACATATCAACACACATGACACCAAGATTTTGACGTGGAAAACCCGGTTAAGGGAAAAACCACGGGGTGATTAACCCAAGAATCTTTGTTAGAAGAATAGAAAGAACAAAATGGCACTTGCCAATTAGGGCTCATTGCCCGAGCACACTGCTCACAAGAGGCTCACTGCCTACAAGAGACACACTGTCTACAAAGGAATAAGTATCACCTTTATGAACTAGAGAATAGCATCTTCAGCATGCTTGAATCAGTTCCATTTAAGCCCAATACTTCTGCTCTGCCTTTCACACTTCTCTTCGCTACCACACACTCATCACCACAAGACACACTTACAAAATGAATTCACAATCCCTTATTTATACAAGGCATCGACTTAGGAACAATCATCTAAGTCGGCAAACACCTACAAGAACATCCACAAGACTTGTAATACATCTGGTCGGCCAATCTCAAGAACACCAATATCCATGGTTATTCTTCAAATGCAAACTCTAACTTCAATGCAGACCACCAACATTAACTGGACATGATCCAACGATCATCATAACCTTCCATGAATCACCAAAAATATCTACACTTCATCATCCTAATGGAATTCTTCTCACCTTCATCCAGAGCTACAAGAACACAGTCTATCATCACTATCACAAATGAATAGGCACTTCCGGACCTTCAACCCATGAACTAATCTAGTTGATACTTCACAAGGATGTCCTCAACACTCCCTCAGATCCATAGAACGGGATAATGAGATACCGAATCTCACCGGACCTATCTGTGGCACTCTGTCACCTCTGAACACCTGCCAGAACTGGTTCTACTTGAGTGACCATAACTTCTTCAGATCTTCATGTGGACCTCTAAAATATTGACTGGAGCATCTCAAGACTTATGTCTACAAACCCTTTAAACTGCATCCTCTGATCCTCAACCTATTGAGGACTTTTATCTTCTTGTCATCATTGTTCTTCACTGTTCCTGATTGAGACTTATTTTCTCAATATCCTCAGCACACAGCTCATCTAATCCTTCTCATTAATGCAACATGAGTATGTTGACATCAATGACAACATCGGTTAGGCCCATACTTACAACAATCTCCCCCTTTGTCATTGATGGCAACATATGATGTGAAACACCATCAAGACAAGAACTTCTCCTTGTTGTTACAACTCCCCCTAACAGCAATAACTATTCACATGTCTTGTCTTCCTTTATTGCTCCCCCTTTGATTAGCAACCACTTGTTTTTCACATGTCTTCTCTCCCCCTTTGAAATCAATGGCAAAGGGCTCATACTTGTACCTTCACTACTTCATAACATACCAGCTGCTCCCCCTGAGTAGCAGCTCCCTTATCATCAATCTGGATCACAAGATATGACTGTGATATCCACTAGATTGATGCACATTAGTGCATCCTAGTTCATCACCGAAGGGGCAATAACCCCTAACTTCTCCCTGAGATACTCAAAAGAGTCCTTGGGAAGAGGTTTAGTAAAAATATCTGCAAGCTGATCCTTGGAGGGCACATATTCCAATTTGACTTCACCCTTGTTCACTTGCTCTCTTAGAAAGTGAAACTTGATAGATA
Organism: Cunninghamia lanceolata; assembly: GCA_027924645.1. Taxonomy (NCBI): domain Eukaryota; kingdom Viridiplantae; phylum Streptophyta; class Pinopsida; order Cupressales; family Cupressaceae; genus Cunninghamia; species Cunninghamia lanceolata. The sequence goes on from BSBN01000197.1 coordinate 2,873,152, forward strand.
TATGCTTAGTCTTAGAATACAACACTAGATTCTTAGAAATATTTATTGCACTTGAATTATCACAGAAAATTGTGATAGGCTCCTCATATTCTACTTGAATATCTCTTAGCATCTTCTTCATCCACAAAACTTGAGTGCAAATTCCTACTACTGCAATGTATTCTGCTTCAGTTGTAGACAGGGATATTGTCTCTTGTTTCTTGCTTAGCCAAGAAACCAACCTTTTTCCCAAAAAGAATGCTCCTCCACTTGTACTCTTCCTATCATCCACATCTCCTACCCAATCTGCATCTGTATATGCATGAAGAGAAAAATTATGATCTCTAGGATACCACAGACCATACTCAACTGTTCCTTTTAAGTACCTAAAAATTCTTTTGATTGCCATGACATGAGATTCTCTGGGATCATCCTGGAATCTCGCCACAAGACCAACAGCCTGCATTATATCTGGTCTAGTTTGAGTGAGATACAATAATCCTCCAATCATTGATCTGTACTTTGTCTGATCTGTCTTAGGAGAGTCATCATCTTTGCTCAGCTTACATTCGGTTGCCATGGGAGTGTTCATTGGCTTTGAGTCTTCCATTCCAAATTTCCTCAACAATTCTTTCACATATTTGGTCTGAGAGATAAAGATTCCTTTCTTTGTCTAAGTAATTTGCAGACCTAAGAAGAAATTCATTTCACTGAGCATTGACATTTCAAACTCACTTTTCATTTGATTTGCAAAGGTTTTACACATACTATCTCTTCCTCCAAAGATGATATCATCAACAAATACTTCAACAATCAAGATGTTTTCATGATCAATTTTGAAATATAGGTTACTATCAACAGTACCTTTGTTGAAACCAATCTTCAAAAGATGTTTGTCTAGCCTTTCATACCATGCTCTTGGGTCTTGCTTTAGACCATACAGTGCCTTCTTTAATTTGTAGACCATATCACCATGCTCAAATAACTGAAATCCATCCGATTGTTCAATGTACACTTCTTCTTCTAAGTCACCATTCAGGAAAGCAGATTTGACATCCATCTAATACACTTTGAAATCCTTGAAGGCAGCAAATGCAAGAAATAGTTTGCCTGCTTCAATTCTTGCCACCGGAGCAAAGGTTTCTTCAAAATCAATCCCTTCTATTTGAGAGTAGCCTTTGCAGACTAATCTGGCTTTATTTCTTATTACTTCACCAACTTCATTTAGTTTGTTCCGGAAGACCCATTTGGTTCCAATCACATTCTTGTTTCTAGGTCTAGGAACAAGATCCCAAGTGTGATTTTTCTCAATTTGCATCAACTCTTCCTCCATTGCTTTGCTCTAATTTTCATCATTGCAGGCTTCATTTATTGTCTTAGGTTCAATCTTTGAAATCAGACAATATTCATCTAAATTTTGAGCAATTTTCCTTCTAGTTTGCACACCTTTGCTTTTGTCACCTATGATCTGATCTTCAGAGTGGTTCAGTCTTACATACCTTGGAACTTTGGGAGTTTCTTGCACTTTTGCTTCTTGATCAGGCTCATTCAGACCTATCTCTTCTTCCTGATTTACCGGATCAGTCTGAATCTGACTTTCAGGAGAGGATTGAGCTCCTCTAACCAGAACACCATTCTGATCATCTTCATCATACTCATAAAACCTTGAGGGTTTCTCTATTCCCTCATCAACCTTCACATTTGTACTTTCTATCATCTTTCTTAGTCTCTTGTTATAACACCGGTATGCTTTGCTTTGAGTAGAGTAACCCAAGACTATTCCTTCATCACTTCTAGCATCAAACTTGCCTAAATCTTCATCTCTTTTGATGTAACATTTGCTACCAAAGACTCTGAAATATCTTACAGTAGGAGTAATGCCAAACTAGAGTTCATAAGGGGTCTTACCGATATTGCTTCTAATTTGCACTCGATTAAGAGTATAGACTGCAGTGCTAACAGCTTCTCTCCAATAGATCTGAGGAACATTTGCTTCCATCATCATAGTCCTAGAAGCTTCCTGGATGGTCTGGTTCTTTCTCTCCACTACTCCATTCTACTGTGGAGTCCTTGGAGCAGACAACTGTCTCTTAATTCCATGTTTCTCACAGAATTCTATGAACTCACCGGATGTGAATTCTCCACCTCTATCAGACCTCAGACATTTCAACTTTATTCCTGTTTCATTCTCTACCATAGCCTTGAATATTTTAAATTTCTCAAGAGCTTTTGATTTCTCCTTTAGAAAGGTTACCCACATCATCCGGGAATAGTCATCTATTAGCAGCATGAAGTATCTATCACCTTGAATACTTCTGGTTCTTGCTAGACCACAAAGATCAGTGTGAACTAAGTCCAATAGTTCGGTAGAAGATAGTTCCTTGCTTTTGAATGTGACTCTGCTCATCTTACCCAACTGACATTCCTTGCACAAGTTGTTGGTAGGTTTCACCAATTTTGGAGGATCTCTTACAGCCTGAGTATTGCTTATTTTGATGATATTATCAAAATTCACATGACACATCCTTCTATGCCATAACCAACTCTGATCAACTTGAACAAACAAGCAGCTTTTACCAGTACCAACCAAGTGGAAGATATTACCTTTAGTTTGAGTACCGGATGCAATCTCTGTTCTGGATCTTTCAAAGATTTTGCATTTTCCATCCTTGAATCAGAGATCATAGCCTTTGTCCACCAACTGTCCAACACTGAGAAGATTGTGCTTCAAACCTTCAACATACAGTACATTACCAGTTTTGTTTCTTCCATTAAAAGAAATAGTTCGTCTTCCTCTGATTCTACCAGTAGAATTATCACCAAACTTCACCACTCCTCCTTCATACCTTTCCAATTCTATAAACTTATACTTGTCACATGTCATGTGGTGAGAGCAACCACTGTTAATGACCCAATCATTCTTTTCTTCAACTTGGGCAGCCAGAGCTCTTTCTACAACTTTATGATTGATAGATACAGAGGATATTAGTTCTTCTTCCTTGATGGCAATAAACACCCATTCACTTCCAGATTTGTTTCCTGTATCTGATTCATCATCTGTTACTCCTTCATTATCATCTTCTTCATGAACATAGTAACAATTCTTTTGGAACCTTGATCTGTTAGGATTTGGCTTTAAAAATCTTTCCGGACATTTTGAGGCAAAATGACCAATCTTATTGCAGTTAAAACACTTAAAGGGCAATTTTCCTTCATACTTACCAGATCCTCTTGGCAGTCTCTTTGCAATGAGGGCTTCAAGTTGAGTAGTTTCTACTTCTTCTTCCAGGTCTTTTCTTGCTTTTCCATACCATGACAGATTCCTTGATGAGTTCTCTCCCGGATCAAATCCTTGTTTACCTTTCATAGAGGCACTGGCTTTGAATACAAATTCAGTTTTGGGGGGATCATCTCCAAATTCGGTCATTTCAAAAGCAACCAGTTTGCCAGCCAATTGGTCTCTTGTGATAGTTGTATGGGCTCTGAATTCATCAATGGCAGCAACCTTGATTTTGTAAGAGGCAAGAAGGGATCTGAGAATCTTACCAACAATCTCATTTTCATCCAAGACTCCACCAGAATTTCTAATTCCACAAACCAGCTCATTCACTCTTGGCATAAAACTGGTAATATTTTCATCATCTCTCATCTTTAGTTTTTCAAATTTCCCTTTTAGACTCTATAACCTTGCACATTTAACATACTCATCTCCTTCATGCAGATGTTCCAGTTTAATCCAGATCTCATAGGCAGTTGGTAGGTCAATAACATTTGAGAGCTTTGAGTCAGTTAATGCGCTTAGAAGAGCCTCTTTGGTCTGCAGATTGTTTTCAGCATTTGTGATTTCATTTAGGGTTGTCAAACCACCCCGTGGAGGTGCATACGCTTTTGTGACCATGGACCAGTATGCCTTTCCCATACACTGCAAGTGACATTTCATGTGACCTTTCCAAAGAGAAAAGTTGGTTCCATCAAACTTCAGACTATCCTTCTTGTATGATGATATCCTGGATCTCCTCAAACGGTTAAGCTCCTTTTAGAGGAACTTAGCTCTGATACCAATTGTTAGACTTAGGGCATACAACTGCGAGGGGGGGTGAATCAGTTGTGCGAAACTTTCTCTTTTAAAACACTTGAATCTTCTTTAGTGATTAGCATAATATTAATCATGAACCATAATGCATTCAAATCAAAAGCAGAAACATATCAACACACATGACACTAAGATTTTGACGTGGAAAACCTGGTTAAGGGAAAAACCATGGGGTGATTAACCCAAGAATGTATTCTTTGTTAGAAGAATAGAAAGAACAAAATGGCACTTGCCAATTAGGGCTCACTGCCCAAGCACACTGCTCACAAGAGGCTCACTACCTACAAGAGACACACTATCTACAAAGGAATAAGTATCACCTTTATGAACTGGAGAATAGCATCTTCAGCATGCTTGAATCAGTTCCATTTAAGCCCAATACTTCTGCTCTGCCTTTCGTACTTCTCTTCGCTACCACACACTCATCACCACAAGACACACTTACAAAATGAATTCACAATCCCTTATTTATACAAGGCATCGACTTAGGAACAATCATCTAAGTCAGCAAACACCTACAAGAACATTTGCAACACGTGTAATACATCCAGTCGGCTAGTCTCAAGAAGAACACCAATATCCATGGTTATTCTTCAAATGCAAACTCTAACTTCAATGCGGACCACCAACATTAACTGGACATGATCCAATGATCATCATAACCTTCCATGAATCACCAAAAACATCCGCACTTCATCATCCTACTGGAATTCTTCTCACCTTCATTCGGAGCTACAAGAACATAGTCTGTCATCACTGTCACAAATGAATAGGCACTTCCGGACCTTCAACAAACGAACTAATCTAGTTGATACTTCAAAGGGACATCCTCAACACTCCCTCAGATCCGTTGAATGGGATAATGAGATACCGGATCTCACCAGACCTATCTATGGCACTCTGTCACCTCTGAACACCTGCCAGAACTGGTTCTATTTGAGTGACCATAACTTCTTCAGATCTTCATGCGGACCTCTGAAATCTTGACTGGAGCATCTCAAGACTTATATCTAGAAACCCTTTAAACTACATCCTCTAATCCTCAACCTATTGAGGACTTTTATCTTCTTGTCATCACTGCTCCTGATTGAGACTTATTTTCTCAATATCCTCAGCACACAACTCATCTAATCCTTCTCATTAATGCAACATGAGTATGTTGACATCAATGACAACACCAGTTAGGCCCATACTTGCAACAGACCAGACATTGCCCATTAAGCAGTGGGAGTCCTTAGTCGATTAATGGCTAATCCTGGACGGGTACATTGGGATGTAGTGAAGAGAGTGTTTAGATATTTGTGGGGTACTTCTGAGTATTCCTTATGTTATCATGGCTATCCTATAGGACCTTAGCATTCACTTTATATTCAAGGATTTGTGGATTCACGTTGGGCAGGTGACATTAACAACAGGAGATCCACCAGTGCTTATGTGTTCACTATGTTTGGTGGTGCTATTAGTTGGATGAGTAAGCGGCAACATGTAGTCTCTTTGTCCACTACTGAAGCTAATTGTGTTCTGATGTTGGGTTTGATGCACGGAAGATTACTCTTTTGTGATAGTTAGAGTGTCATATGTTTGGCAAAGAATCCTACTTTCCATGCGAGGACTAAGATTATTGATGTCCAGTACCATTTTATTCATGACATGGTGGAGGATGGGAAGGTAAACTTGGAGAAAGTTGACACTTTGACGAATGTTGCAGATTCCTTGACAAAACCCGTGAGCACAGAGAAGTTCATATGGTGTTCAGAGTCTATGGGCCTCACAGCCCCTAGCAATTAAATATGGTGTTGATACTCCCTTTGCTCTTGCAAGGTGTTCAACAAGTGGGAGAATGTTAGGAAAAGTGTCTAAACCTTGCAGATGTGAAAGATTACTATTCTTCCCAATTTTGGTCTTTTCAAATATCCTTTATCTTGAAGAATGGTTTGGAACTTTCAAAGTTTCCAAAAGGGCTAAAAATGGTGGGACTTACTATTTTTAGTAACTCTACATTTGACCTTAGATTGACCCAAAAATTTTCCCAACAGGTTCAGAACTACTAAGTAAACATCTCAGGTGAGTTTCAACTCAGGATCATAACTGGATTGCGAGATATTAAAGTTTCTATTTTTTGAGACTATCAGAAAAAAGTTTTGAACTTAGTTTTGAGGCACTTAGAGGTCCCTAAATGTTCTGAAAATCATCGTAACTGACAAGGTCGGTTACAAGGGCATAGATCTCTTCACAAGCTTTCTGACGCTTCAAACAGTTCATCAATCTAACATCCAGATCAAAAGTTATGACCTCCGGAAGTTGGACCTCCTATTTTTGGGAAATGTGAAAACGTGTTGGACACTCAAAAGAGTTGTAAAGGGGAGAGTTACACATGTTGATGTGTAGTTTGGCACATCACAAGGCATCTTTTATTGGAGATTATTTAGGAGCTACTTTTTGGTGGTTTTGGCTCATGGTTTTGTAATTACCCCTAATGGTTTACTGTATTGTATCTTCTATATATCAGGAGCTAGAGATGGAGGTTGTGCATAAGAATCTTATAGATGTTGAGATACCTCCTGGATCTCTAGTTGATTAATACTCATGTGAAAGCTTTCTCTACAAGTATATTGTAATCTTCTTGATTCTTGAATAATATATTGGGCGGCTTTGGAGTGTGGGGTTTTTTACCTGAAAGGGTTTTCCCCTCATATATCTTGTGTTGTGAGTTTTTTGTATTTGCATTTGGATGTTGTTATTACCTTTCTGTTAATGTGCATCTTAATTTGTAACTGTAAAAGATAAAAATTTGCATAAATCTTTCCTCAGTAGATCAGTGTAGGAAGTGTTTCTGCATACCTTTCTTCCTTTCAATAATGGTGGGAGGCATCATCTTTGTCAATAATATCTATACACATTTATAATGCCCATGTAATCCCTTGTTTCTACTCTCACCAACTCATGAATCTAACTCATAATCATTTGTGACTACTTGTGTAGCACATGATGGCATGTTAGTCTCCCCAAGCCTAAAAGTTGAACATTGAAGCCTCCTATATAAACATGTCTTTGGAGGCGCACCATGTTGATTGTTGAACTGTCTCTCATTACAAAACAAGTCTAAATATATGGTGATTCTCCCATAGAACCACCATGACTATGATCATATGGTCCTCCCCAATTGATGTTTATCCTTTGTCCATCCTCTTATATCACTATATGACCTCCATGTTATGTTGGTCAACTTCAACTTTTCAAAATTCCTCAATCCCAATAAGGTCCTCCTTATTGGAAAGGTGTGTTGTACACCTTGCATAATTTCATTGTAATGTTGATGTTGTTTGAAGGTGTGGTGTGATCCTTGTTAATAGCATCAAACACTTTACTATATGGGTGCATTTAGTGTTAGGGGATGCCACACTTGGATTTTCACAACACTTGCTTCTATGGGAAATTGTGCCATATGTGACATGGAAAACCACATTTAGGGTATTTTAAGTTTTATCATTGTCATTTGTTTTATGTAAACATTGGATCACATGCCAAGTCTTGTTGAGTATCTGAATTGAATAGGATATCATATGAGTTTGCCTAGGAAGTTGTAATGACCCCATGATAAGGAGTCAAACTTGGGTGTCCACCTTAGGAGATGTAACTTGAAGCTAGTAAGTTTTCATACTAGATTTTCTTGCTCATCCTTATTTATAAGAAGAGTGCTTGGAATATTTCCTTGAAATGCACTTGCGATAGCTTATGTGAGCTTGGGAGAGTTTGGAGCTTTATTGTAGGTTATTGTGACAGGATCCTAAGAAAGTATGGAATGTGATGTAAGGCTACATGGTGTTGTAACAAGTTTTCATATGCTTTTGGATTGATCACATGAAAGAGAGCAATATATAGAGCTTGTTAGAGTAGTATGCATGAGGTATTGAGAAGCTATTAGAATGCTACTAAAATTATACTAAGTGTAGGGCACAGTACAAAGTTATTGTTAATGAAAGCCTCATTTCATTTGTAAGAATATTGGTGTCAATACAAGAGTGGAGTTGATTTTGTGGTTGAGTTTTTACCTTTGAGGGTTTTCCTAGGATACATATGGTGTTATGTTTATGAATGTGGTGCTTTATTTTTTACTTTTTTAAGTTCCAAATTTGATTTGTTTTCAGTTATATTTTTAATTATAAAAGTCACAAATATGATTAGATATGACTCTTAATGCTCCTCAAAAAAGACTATTTGTAATTTCTAACACCCCCTCTCTACATTGGCCAATCCAACCGGTGTCCTAATAGTGTGATAGGGTCTATCCTCTACTATGTCTATGAACCTAGGTTTGGGGTATCTTGATATGTCTTTATTTTGCAGAGTCATCCCCCAGTATCAGTAAAACTTGTGTAGATCATTATATAGATGAGCTAACATGCAGCTCCTCATGAGTAGATCATCCCATGCTAATCCATATCTTGAACTAAATAGAATGATCTATAAGATATAGATGATACCTAACCATATGGAATAATCAATATAGTAAGGATTAGTAATAACCACTTGTGTCCCTTGGATGTTGTACCAACTATAATATGACATGATAGTGGCACTCCTCATCTATGTCCTAGTCTCCTGGTATATTGTTGTTATAATGTCATGTCCTATTGTTGTGTGGTGTGGTAATCAATGATTATCTATCTCCCCCATACTAATAATATCATGATCTATCACATATCCTTGAGTGTGATATTGATCTCCCTATGGGCAAGTGAAAGGTGCTTGTGTCAAAATCCCACCTCTCTACAAGTGTCATGAGAATGCACCCATCCTAATCAAATGATGACATCTCTCATAGATTTCCAAAAGCCATTGTTTCAACCATCTAAATATATGCATGTGTGAGATCTAATCCATAAAGACTCTATAATTGGTGGTTGTTGGACAACTCCCTAATTTTAAGCTACCATACATCAAAATCAATGACATAAATGGTTGCTAACTATATCATGTGAAACAAAATTGATAATATAGAAATTAATTGACATAAAAGATAATAATCTAAGTATTTTGAGTCATTTACGCATTTATCGTCAAAATCTACAAATCGCCTCCCCATATACTAGTTCACTCCCATAAAAGTGAGGTCACTTCCACATAATTGATGTCATTTTTATGGGTATCAAATAATACTGAAAACATATCCAACATTATTTTTGCATTATTCTACTTATTTTTTAAAATTGAAAAGGGCATATGTGCCTTTTTACTAAGTTTTTGCTCTAATTGCAAACACATGACACAAGGCATTCCTATTCATGACGATTGATACTATTAGATATTACATGAGACATGGACACATTTTTTGATGAATTAGATAATGGTGAATTTATTATAATACTTTTTTTAGATAAAATTTTGAGTCATATGGTTACAATGAGCATTACATTTATAAATTATTTTCACAAGGGGTAATATCATAGTGTTAACATGTTTTGCCCATTATCTCCTTTGCTTATATGTGGTATTCCTTGCTATATTTATCACTTTAGGTGAACATATCACTTGCCTATTCTATGTGCCTTCTCTAATATATTTCTCTATGACCATCTACATTTTGGTATTCAAATTTTTTACATCCTATAGAACATGTTTCATTGTGCTTATGAGACATCCATAGTAATTATCAGTTGCACTGCCAAGTACCATTGGGGAAACCTTAGGGGCATTTCTTCCCCTTCATTTTATGTGTCCACATGCTTATCTTCATACTTATTGATTGGCATAGCTTATTTGATCAATGCATGATATTGTCTATTAACTTTTATTACATGCTTGTTATGCCTTACATCATGTTATCTCTTGATATTTATTACATGATTATTGTGCCTTATACAATGTATCTTTGACAAATAGTACATACTTGCACTTTAAATGATATTAACATTTTTTCCACTTACCTTCAATTCCTTGCATCCTTTGTACACATCCAATTTGAGGGACATATATTATCACTAATGTTTCTTCATGGTTATGATCACAGTGATTCATTTATAATAGATATGATCATTTTTTGGTACTAAACAAAGATTCATTACTATATCTGAAGGGAGTATATTTCCACATAGTTAGAGCCCTTATAATGTTATTCATAGAGTCAAAACTTGTTCTACTTGGTCAAAGTCCTTTGGAACCATATCTACTTAGTTAGAGTGCTAAAAATTTGTGCTTGGTTAGAATCCTTCACCCTACTCCTTTTTACTTTTATGTAGATAATTTTAGCAAGTAGTGATTGTGCTCATTTTAAATGGTTGACAGATGCTACTCATTGGAATTTTTATCTACACTTGCAATTTATAGAAATGGGGTAGTCATGGCGAGGAGAGTACACTTGATCAATATACATATCTATATACTTTGACTATATATGTATCCTATAATTGTTTGAAAAATATTTAATTTCAATTTGAATATTTATTTTATTTTGGCATGCATTCTCATATTAGTTTGCATGGAAGTCAAAGTGAGGATAAAATTTAATGGCAAAAATCAGATACCCGTGTCATTTTTCCTTATGTTTTCGACCCACAATGACTAGGTTGATTTTTTATGCATTAATTAGTGTGCAAGATAGCACATTTCACATGGAAAATTAAAAATAATTTTATCTTGTTTGAATCCCATCATCACTTATCCCCATAAATTGATCTCGATCCCTAGATCCCTATTTTTCACCATACTATAGGTCCATTGTTGTAGAACTAATCCAAATCATTTTGCACCTAAATATTTAAACCCCAAATTTCAAAGTTCAGAATTTAAAATTAAAACCTTCTTGCCTTCTTCTATTGATCATTATGTACCCAAAAAAGTGTAACTTATTTTAAATTAAATTCTTGGGTGGTGTATATAAGGACTAACCCTAATTCATTTTAAACATATAGGATTGATCTAGGAGTTATCTAGGAATCTATTGAGCACATCTAGAATTTGATAGAAAAATAAAGATAAGGAAAAAACTAATCAAGAATTTAAATCATTGTTAGAAGTATTTTACCATCCAAAGAAGAACAAGAAACATGAGCATGCACCATCAAGATTCAACATAGGAGACAAAGATTTTGAAGGGGGGAAAAGAAAAGAAAAAACCCCCATTAATTATGAAAGATGGAAAGGAAACCATGAAAGAAATACATTACACACACACACACACACACACACACACACACACACACAGAGCACCTCATAAAATAGAGGTGAGAAGGGGAGTTGCATGCAACTCCCATTTGCCACCTTTCATGTGAGTGAGTGCAAAGTGTCAACCTCTTGAGGAATCTAATAATAATATAAAATCCTCTAAAGTGGAATTGAACATGAATTATTGTCATATGTGAGGATAATAAAATAAAATACTTGTATTTAAAATACAAGTAATTATAAGATGAAAATAAATAAATAAATTATTGTCATGAAGGATTGCACTAAGCTTAACAATCCCAAACAACATTGGATCACTTTCAGATTGTGGGTTGTCTATGGTGAAAGTGAACCTCCAGAGAGCCAGCTCCCTTTAAAAATCCCTTGGATCTGATGTACTTGCAAGGAAAAAGGATAGAAAGATAACTTATGAAACTAAAGATCAATCCTAGGAGGTGATGCACCAAGATTTTAACTCTAACTTGCAACTCTGATTCACAACTATATCTCAATAGATCTATTCACACAACTTAGCTTGGGCAATCTTAACACATAAATATTTCATTGAAAGGCCTGAAAACTTCTACTTTCATTGAAGGAAAACTAATGTCTTCACAACTTGGAAAAGTAAGAAAATAACTTGCACAATCTACAACCTGTGATAAACAACTACTTTTTATGTATATATGTTTCGAAGAATGAGACAGAAACTTAAAGGATTTGACGTAAAACACAATAAATTTCTTATCAAAATCATTTAAAAGAACACAAAACCTGAATCTGAGAAGGTAAACACCTAATTTTATTGAAAAATAATAGGAAATACCTATGCAATAACTGTAAAATATACTAAAAAATAAGCTGCTACTGTATCAAAATCTATAAAATTTGTTGAGTTACAATACTAAAAGCCCTCTTTGCAATGTGCAAAGGAAAATAGAAAGCAAGAACTGAGAAAAAAGCATAAGCTCTTTCTCCTATACAATACCAAAACTCTCTAAAAAGCAATTGGAAGTCAACTCCAGTTCTAACTGAACTCTCATTTGATGCATGACTAGGTTGGAAAGAAGCCCTCAACCCAAAAATAGTGAAGTCCCAGTTGCTAGACGAGGAAGAAAAAAAGGCCTAGGTTAGAGGGTTCAAAACTACTCCATTTTTAGCCTTTTCAGCTTTGAACTCCTCTTCTTAAGGTAGTTGACCAAGTAGACTTCCAAAAATAGTCCTGTTTGACCTAAAGTCAAAAATAAAAGCAAAAACCCCCTTGCATGACTTTTCAACTTCTATTTGACTCCTCTTCTCTCTTTTGCATGTTTGGAAGGCAAAAATAAATTATTTTAACAAGTATTAAAGGTAATCAAGGTTCTTATGATTTACCTTAATAAGTGTTATATAATTATCTCTTTTTTGGTTTTATGTAACAAGTATTAAGGTAATTTATAAAATATTACCTTTAATAAGTGTTAAAATACAATATATTGACCACTAATCATGCAAAGGAGAAAGTGGTTTCATGATTACTTGACTCTGACTTGTAACCTTTACAAAAGTTCACAAGGTTTGTAAAAACACTAGTAGAATTTTGGCAAATAAATGACTAAGTGACTAAAACTTTTAGTCACAACAACTAAAAATGACTAAATTCTACTAATTTTTTGCAACTCAGCTATAAATGAGTAAGTAAATGACTAATTTGGTCATTGACTAAAAAATTATTTAGTCACAGAAATAAAATGACTAAATAGTTAGTCACCCAAATACAAATTAGTCAAAATTTTAAAATGAACTTTTCAGAAAATTATTGGTGGGATGTATTGTCGCAATTCACTATTTGCGTTCATTCTAACATTTTTCACTATCTGCATCACCATCATACACTGTTTTGTATCTTCCTTCTATTTGCACTTAAATCTCCAACTCCTTACTGAATATCACCATCACCATCACACTCTTCACTTGCACGCACTCTAACATGTTCTTCACGCTTGAAATATCTCTGACCCTTCAGAGCTGCTTGTGGTGGACTCTCCAAAAAACAAAATGTTGGAAATGTAGAGATGAAAGTACTTTCCTAGAGCTACTTCGTACTGAGGTGTTTTGAGTTATAGCAGCTACTTGCATGGGCAATAAAGAGGAGAGGACCTGGAGACTTCCGAAAAGGTGGGCAAGGAATTTAGAGTTTATTGCAATGAATTTGAAGTTGGCGAGGCCCTTTGTAGCGGAGTCAGATTTGTGGACACCATTTGCAGTGAATTCAGACGTAATTCAAAAGCCTCATTACATTTATAAACACAAAATCTATAGCTTTGTGATTGGCAACTTACAGTAGTTACAATCTACTGCTCTTAATAATGTTCTTTTACAATCATTTCATTGTTCTGCTTCATAATGTGTTCTAGCTAAATATAATAAAATTTGGGTGTCAGTGCCAAAATAGAATTTCCTCAAACAATTTTGATACATTTTCACTGCAAGCGTAAACTATCCTTGTGCAAAGTAAACATGTGCTAGATTTACCCACACATCAGGCATCTAAACAAAGATGTTTCCTGCTGTAGCTTCTTGTACCTATGTAAAAATTTCCTTTGCAATATCAAATTGACCCCTTTCAGCTAGCACAATGGCTGCCCCATTTGCAGTATAAACATTTCTTGGTCTCTGTGCCAACACTTTACAATATAGTTCTCTAGCCTTCTCAAGATGTTGTGCCTCCACCTTTGGATCCCTCCTCTCATTGCGAAAAGATGCAAAATAATTCCAATTTCCAAGTGAAATGTCAAGATAAGAATTTTTTGCATCTAATTCACTTTGTGTAGCTTTAATTGTTTCTTTTGCTTTAAGCCAGACATCTATTTTCAGTTTCATTTTTCCAAGCATAGATAAAGCATTTGATGAGTTTTTATCCACCTTAAGTGCATCCCCAATCAATTCTACGCTTAGTTGGATCTCATTCCAAGCCTGAGCCATGGCTGCAAGACGTAGATATGCATCCACATAATTAGGAAACTTGAACAATATTACCCTGTATAAAAGATTTCTTTTTTCAGTATCATGTAGCTGTTCAAACAACCTAGCAAGATTAATAGTGTTGTGACTCTATCCCATGATATCTCAAGTGAAACACCATCTTCTTCTAGTTGATGGAAGAATTCCATATGGAAAAACTATAGAATTGGCACTAGGGCTTTACTTATGAATTCAACCCAAGTGCCATTTCCTAATGCCTCCATAAAAGTTTGTTGAGCCAACTCTAGCTCATCATGCTCAAAATGAAGAACCCCAATGTTGTTTAACAATTGAATGGGTACTTCTTCTCTGCTCTTCTTCAGAAGAGACTTTGTTGTCTTAAGAGAATCTAAGTCTGCACTGGGGTTTGATTATATTAATAACTCACCCATCTTGATAAATGCATGGGCATCACGTGGATCTATGCGAGTTGTCTTTCTTAAAATTTTCAAAGCCTTCTCTGCCTGCCCTTGCTGAGCATATATATGGCCTACAGATTTTAAGCTCTCACAGTTCTCAGGGTGGACCTCTAAAACCTTTTCAAAATTTGAGAGAGAACTCTTAAGATCTCCCAGCTTCAATTGAACCTATCTACAAAATCTTGTGGCCTCTAGCTTTCCTTGACTGATGCCATGTAGTAGCGGCTAGTGGTGTCATAATCACCTTTACTATGATAAGATCGTGCAAGATTATAATATGAATGAGATTTCATGAGAGGGTGGTCAGTTGAAACAAGAGCTATCTCAGTCAACTGTTCCACAAGAAAATGCTACCCTGTGAAGAAAAAATGGTTTGCTAAATGGTTCAATGCCATTACACAGTACGGGTATAATTCAAAGGCTCTACGCATCTTTTCCATTCCTTCATGAACACTACCTTTTTCACTAACTGTGAGAATCCTACAAGTAAAAAATGCACAAAACTGACCACAACAGGGTATTCCTCATTTCCACTTCTTGCTTTTGTTCCACTGCATCCATCTAACTTGCACTAGTTTCAATATAGCCTACATCCCAAGAAGAAACACCATAACCCCCGACTGCCATTTGTATGTGAAAACCCTGTCACTAGAAGTTTGACACTATATTCATGAGAAGTGCTTGAAGAGAAATAATTGTGCCCCCTAGCTATTTACTATCACTGAAGTAAATCCCCCACTCGATGCATGACCTTGGTCATAGTGTGTTCATTCAAAACAATTTCCATTGTTATGTCTGGGAGTTTTCTCTTATCTCTGTGACTTCTTACTAAAGAATTGATTCTCACCCTTCTTATTCATAAATTTTGCTTATCCTTACAAACATTGTACATATATTCTGAAACCATTAAGCACGTTCAGAATACATACACTAATTCACATCCATATACAAGACTCATATGAATCATCATAGTGACTGTTATATAAGCTTCACAAGCTACACACCATACAACTCATACAAACTTATAACAATGTTTCTCAAGTGAGTACATGAGAATGCATCACCAAAAGTAAGCACATGCATTGAATATATTGTGAGCTTTTCTGAGTTGGTTTTGACAAGAGATTTGAACTTTTCATGTGTTACTTAGATCACATACAGTCTAGATTTGAATGTTTATGCATGCCATGACTCTTGATTTTTAGCACACATGGCACATTTGATAAGCTCAGCCACTATGATTTAAGTTGTTTTAAATGTTCTCGATTGATTCCTTTATTATCTATGTAGTCCTAAGGAAATCTAACTAATGCTTACTTCTATTTACCTCAAGCCACCTACCAACAAAAGGATGAAACCAAATTTTAAGGATATTTCTAAAGTGCCTTAAGATCTATGCTCAAGCAATCTAAATTATCTCTATGTTAAAATCAATTATAAAATATTTGAGAATTTGGAATTAAAATCTAAGGTGTTGGCTTCATACAGAGTATAGCTTGTCATGTCAACCTATTGACATAGGGTTCATGTCATATGGGAGCTTAAAAGGAAGTCACATCATCATTATGGTCATCACTAGTTAAACCAACAAAGAGAGCCAGACATTATGTTTATTGCAGGCCAAAACGAGGTTTAAATCCATGAAAATCCATGTCTTACTTGGCATGAAAATTCTATGTTTAAACCTTTAGCAGGCCCAAAATGACTGATTGCCAAATTTGTTCATGTTAAGGAACACATGGAATCAAGTGATTTATATATGGTGAAGCAATGTCAAGCAATCTAAACTTGTGTAATTTGGTAGACTTGAATAGACCTGAGCTGAAACTGTACATTTTGATTTTCAAGTTGTAAAGAAGACAATTCAAAGAATGCTATCTGTAGCTTCAATGTTGTGAGATCAACATAGTAAATTCTAAGATGTAATTTTGCATCATGGACACTAGATGTTTATCTTTTATGTCTTTTTCAATTTAGTAAATATAGTATTCCAAAGACAATGCAAGGAAATGGTGTAACTATGCCATTTAATTTGTAGTCGCTCATGCTGAATGAAAGGGTACATATCTTGCCAAAGCTATGTGTTGCCTTGGTAAAGGCTGAGGAACATCTTCATAGGCTCCCTAAGGATACACCATATACAGAGTTTGAGCACAGGTTAGATCAGTAGTATTTATTTTTTGTACACAATATTGTTGTGTGAGAAGAACTGATATTAGAGTTTGTCTGAGGATGTACACAGTATTGTTGTGTGAGAAGAACTGATTGAGCCTTTGTGACTATCCTCAACACTATCTTCTTTAGGATGAAATTGCCCTCTCAATCTTTTGGTGCTCAAATCAACAAATTACAAAACCCTAAAGATATGCCAAGTCTTATGATAAGGTTTTATATGTGAATTTGGCCAACTAATAGAATTAATCAAATTGATTAAAATTATCTACACTTTAGGCTCTGTTTGGCCTAGGTGGGTGTACCTTATATTCACCAAATAATTATTAGGCTTCAAATATGTTGGTGACTTAAGAATAGATTAAGGAATTTATATAATTTTGTCAATTAAATCATCCACTTCACTTAATCCAATCTGGCATATGATTTGGATTAATTTCTTTTATAAATATTTAAATCCTATTCCTAAAATAGAAAATTAAAATTGGATTTTTGAAAATATATACAAACAAATGATTTTCACAAGAGAACAACTGGTGCATGTTCTTGGGTTATGGATTCTTTATTCAAAAATATTTGTGCTTCCCTTTTAGCCACAACTCAATTTGTTTGGCAATTCAAGGTCTATGACTTGCACAGACATGCAAATATGTAAATTATTTGGTTCTTCTTTAATGATCCAATTAATCTTTCTAGGTTACTATGATTCACCTATAGGATTTTAATCCTTTCTCAAAGGAGCTCGATAAACAAACCACATGAGAAACAGCAAATGTGTTCTGACAAATCAAAAATATACTTGATATATTGATTTGAATAACAAAGGAAAACTAAGTTGGAGACAACTAGATAAATGGTTAACAATTGAAATCAACAAACAAATGAGAACTAAAAGTTTAGCACCAAAGAAAAGTAGCTTTTGTATTGATTAGCTTTAAAGAATAGGCTGTGCAATGTCTCTTTCAAAAATCAAAATTCCCAGAGAGAGCCCATAAGGTATTGTACTCCCTTTTATAGATTCAAGGGAAGCAACAAGCTTCAGACCTCTCACATTCAAAATGGCTCTTTATATTCCCAACCCTTGACATTCATTACAATATTTTCACTTTGATAAGTCTAAATTAGACTTTCAAGCACATTTTGGAATACATTATAAAAACATGAAAAACATAAAGAGACAAAAAGGAGAGCATCCAAGTGTGGTGGTGCTATTTGATGCTAGCATATAGCTCGTTACTCCTCTACACCAAAACCTGTGTTGCTTATCAATCTGCAAGATACATGCTCTTCCATTGAAAAATTGCAAAATCACTAGGCCATTTGTAGTTTTGAATCTCGAGCAACTTAGCTTGGTGATCCTTCCATCTTTTATCTAGCAGAGCTTTGACATCCATCACAAATTTCCCATACCCAACATCCAAGGCAATCACTCTATCCAAAATCATGTTGAAGCTGATAATGTTGACATCTCCATTCTTCTTCAAAAAGTCCATGATTTGACATATTGTTTGGCCAAACTCCACTCTCCATGCATCAAGGCTCTTGATTTGCTTGTCTTCTGATAGAATTGAGGGGATAAACTGATGCTTAAATGTGGCAAAAGACTCAATTTTGGCCTACATCTTCTGGCCTTCACCATTGGCATACTAGTACTCCTCCAAGATCAATCCAATCATCCTCTCTGTAGGCTTCAAATCTATAGGGGCATCAGGATTTGTTTGCAAGACTTTACAGAGAATGGTCAAAGTGTGGTGTGAAGGTTTCCATATTTGATACAATGGGTCTAAAATAGAAAAATTCACTTTGAGCTGCTCCATGTCCTGAGATAAGGAGGAATAGCAATCATGCACATTTCCTATCTTATCAACAACCAACTTCATTCTATATTCCAATATTTTTTCAAAAACTTCAAGAACTTTCAACCTTGCCTCTTCTTTTGTCATTTCATTTTGTTTTCTCAAATCTTCAATTTCCTTTTCAAATTTCAATTGCAATGCATCAATCTGTTCTATTGTCATTGTGGCATCACTTGTTGCTTTTGGTATAGGGGATTGATATGGTACAATAGCCTGACTTTGAGAAGAACTCATATATTGCAATTGCTTTCTCAAATTGACATTCTCAAGGAACAATCTATTTACTTCATCATTTATTTCCTTTTGAGTTTTCTCATAATCCTGTACTCTTTGTTCTAATCTTTTTACAACAGCATGAGTGAACATGGCAATATGGACGGTGAGGGCAGATGCTTATGTTGCTGATGTATCTTGTAAAGTTTTCACCACAACTGAACCCCTCATCTCTTGCACAACATCAAGCAACCTTGGTTTGCTTGTATTCTTTTGTGTGGTCCAGATTGAAAGAGTCTATGTTTTGAGGTTGAAACCACACCCACTAATGCCATCCTCATGATCAAATTCAGAAACAAGTTTTGGATCTTCTTGGCTTCTGACTTGGTCGAACAAAAAGACTTTTTTCAACTCAAGGCCAGGAATGATTAGCATGTTTCTATTTAGGACCATTTGCCTTGCTTCTTCTGGACTCACTTTTATTTCATCTATCTTCAAATCTTTAAAAGTTTGTGTGACAATTTGATTATGTTGCGATTCATCAACACCCATTTTGTTTATTGCCACATTTTCATTAAACTCTTTCATTTTCATTTTCAACCAGAAGTCCTTAACTCTAGAGTCTTGATAAAGTCATCATCTTCAATAAATCTCATTAATGCCACTATTCTTTCATCTTCCTCCAATTCTGGTTCACCTTGGGTCTATTTATCCATTCTGGCCTCAGGCTTGTGTGCATTTGTCTCTTGGCCAACCAGTGGTTAATCAACTTCTTCTTCATCACCCAAGTGCCTGAGAATATTGGCCACATCTTCAGTGTCCCCAACTTCTTCAATCATTTCATAAGGAACAAGTGGAGGCTCACCTTCAGTTATCTTCCTTTTCAATGAAGGGGATCCAGGAACCTGTGGATGTTGTACTGACACATCATCAGGGGTAGGCTCATGAATTTCAATTCCTGCAGACCTCTTCACTGGAAGCTTGGTAGCCTTATGAGGCTGCTTCCTAGACTTGCCATAGATACTCTCAAAATTATCAATTATCATATCAATCCTCTTCAGAGGATCCTTTTCTTCAGCAAAAAATCCAGAAAAATGGAGATTCTGCTTCTTCTTCTCATCTTCAATGTTCTTCAAGATTTCCCATTTCCTTTTCCTTGAATAAAATTCTTCAAAAGTTACCAAATTTCTTATCACATCCTCATCAAAAAGAATTTGATGGGATATCCCCATTTTTGTCAAAATTATTTACCTTACAAAATTCATGTGACCCTCAAGGTCACAGACGCTGTCAGTTCCAGATTTTAAAGAATATTTTGCCTTGGAATAGGCCTGCAATTCCTCAAGAGTGTCTAAGCCAATTGACCAATCATCAAATACAGTGACATCAGGCAAAAACGTGCCATTTTTCTACTTTTTCATTACCTCTTTTTCCATCCACATCATTTGACACATAAATTCCAGGAACAATATTCTATTTGATACAAACTTTGGCAATTTATGGGCTGGTTGGGGATAGCCATACACTCTGATGATAGTGTGATCAGGTAAAAAGAACCAATCCGCATAATTATGCTTATGACCTTGATCTGGTTTATGTGCAAGTGGCTTCAGCATCACCATGACCTCCTTGGTCAACCTGGGAGACCAATTTCCAAGAGAGTTCATTGTCTTAATAGTAAATTCATCATGAAATACAATGTAATCACCAGTTAGACATAATGAGTCCCACTTATAACACCAACACTGAGTATGCATCCTCTATCTTGCTTTATCAATCATGCTTATGTCCATTTTGCTTGACCATTTCCTCTTGTTATGATACAAAATTAGGTGGCACAACAAAGAGTAGAACCTGAATTCCAAGGGTTTCTTACCCTCCCTTACATGTAAGAACCCTTCATGTAGTTTCTTCTCAATGTATGATGCAAAATCATACTCACTATTTACTTTTGGGTTCTGTATTTGCATGGCCATCATCATCAGACCGATTGGTATTCTTCCCTAAGCATCAATTCCCAAAACTTGGCATAATGCAAAGTAGGTTATCTTGAAGTACATAGCAAATTCCTCCATAGGGAAAGGCTTAATAGCATTGGATGGGATGTCAATCGTTCTATTGTTGGCCCCCCTTCTCATGTATAGTGGCAATTCATCTCTCCTCAGTGTTTTTCTCAAGCTTCTATATTCTTTCTCACTCTTCTCGGTCGACTTGAGTGATAGCTTGTTTGTTCAGCATAAAACAATCCACAATGGCATTTCTGTCAACTGCTACCAATGGTTGTCCATCTGGCAACCTGACTATTTTTGTGGCAGAATGGTAATACTATGTCAGGGCCTTAATTAGTTCTACATCTACAAATACATTCGAGACCACCAATTTTGCCAAGTCTAGTTTCCATGGGTTGCCTACTGGTCCTAGACCATCTTTGTTTTGGTAGAAGTACCAAAACAAGTTCCACCCAGAGATAGGGATTGCAGCATCCCTACACCCCTCTTCTGCATCCCTAAACACTTTCTTCTAACCTTTGTTTATGGAATTGGGCAATAATTCTAACAAGGACTGTTGATGTGGTCTCTTTTTGGGGGCTGGAGGTTCATTACTCTTGCTGGCAGACTCAGGCTTCTTGGGTACCATTTTAGCTACTTATGCAAACTAGGGCTTTGAAATCCAAATTATAGCACCAACAACTGAAAATAGAGCACAAAATCTTCACCAACTTCTTGCATGGAGTGCAAAGATGAACTTACCTGGTCAATTTGAAGCTTACAAAGAGCACACTGAGCTAGATAGCATCTTCTCCAAATCAAGTCTACGATCACTGGAATGAGCAAATATCAAGAAATCCTCAAATTTTATTGTGCCAAGAAATTCATCATTATTGTGCTTCGTGCCACAAGATCGTAAAATCTCAGCATTCAATTCATTTCAAACACAAGCCCTTGATTGAACTGGATCTAACGGCCAGATGAGATGACAAAGATATATTGTATTTCTTGATAACTATAGCCCCGCAATGAGTTGATTTGCCCATTTATTCTTTTACCGTATTGCCACAAGACCTGCCCCTACCGACTGCGGGATTACGGAAAGCATCTAGTTTGTCCCCCTCCTTTTACCGATACCCCATCGATATTTGATCTGGTTGTCGCAGGATTGCAGTAGCTATATGCTTTCACTTTCCCAATTTGCCACCTTACCACAGATACCCCTTGGAACTATTGCAGGGCTGCAGTAACTAACTCTATCTTTATTCCTTATTACCGCAACACCGCCGGTATCCTTCCAAGCCGTGGGACTGTGGTATTAATCCTTACCACCTATCTCTATTTACCATGATGCCGCAATCATATGATGAAACCTCTGTGGGGGCACAGTAGCCTTCTTAAGTTAAGCATTTCATACCACCAAGCTGCCATTCGATTGTGTGTGCCTCGCGGGGTTGCAGTAGACATGATTTATGCTCCTCTTGCTCTTGCACAACTGCCAAAGCATTATGAATGACTTGTGGGATTGCGGTAAGAGACAAAAACACACAAATAGTTAGGAGCAATCAAAATTTTCTCAGAATGGTTATAATATGAGACCATGGGAGATAAATGGCAAAACCATTTGACAAGAATGTGGACCATGAGATGGGTTTATGAACATAATGGAATCTTGTAGATTTTGGAAGGGTCCTAACACAATCAATAATGAAACTATATGTTTTGAAGAAAAATTTCACCTTCCAGTGTGCATTTCTTATCATTGTGATCTCTCCTTTGGTTCTACTGTCGCTTGAAGATTACTGACCTCTTTATCATGAAACTTCTAACAGAGCATTGTCATTGTGGTTCGATCATACATTCTACTCTTTAAAAGTTCCTTATTGTCATGAATTATTCTTACCCTGCGTCATAAGCACTTCCATCAACATTGTTCTTCATGAAGACTCTAACAATGCCTTAGAACTGTCATCTATTGAGTTTTGAATTTATTCTTTTATGACTATCTTGTGGACTGTGATTAAACCCCATATCATTGTCATATGAATGGCTACTATCACTTGTGATTATCGCAGTCCATCGTATTTAACTCTATACTTGTTGATCATGAATTGTCTACTAACAACTCACTATCTTGTGTGTCTTTAAAGTCATTCACACTTAGCTCATAGTGAGGTATTTTGTTTAGTTCTCATTTTCATATCCTAATGGAGTCATGATCTTTGATAAGACCTATAGGTGTGATTATATAAATGCACCATAAGGACTATCCTCCAGGTCCATTATGTGTATTTGGTTGAATATTATCTTATGGACTATCCTCTTTACCATCTAACTATATTCTTAAGGACTGTCCCACTTCATGTAAACCTCTCTTTCCCATGATCAACACCTTGAAATTGAATGTGGTAGCTCCTTAAGATATTTTCCATGCACTCCTTAATACACTTGTAGGTTGTCCTCTTTTGAAACTTTGTGGGATGGAAATATTTATTAGTTTACCATACTGCTTTGAAGACAATGAACCCTTGACAAGATTTATGATGTTTTAAAAGCCCTCTTGAGTGCTCAGTTACTTATCTTTATGTATCTTTTAAAGTCTGTACTACTATCCTAGCACTGTTATTATTAATTTCAATGTCCCCTTCATGGTTATGTCATGGACTATCATTGTTTATTTGAATAGTCATGACTGTGATCTCCTTTTGGGAATCTATAGGAAAGTGTCATGCCTTACTTTAAAGTCCATTTCCTTAAATCTTTGCTCTCTGTTCGCTACTCCTATCCTAAGGCTTGGGGTCTCCTTTTTCTCTTTTCCCACTACATAGCTTGAAGTCTTGTATGCTGATGTGCCATAGACTCCTTCCAATTTGGGCAGTAGACTCCATTTTGTGAGAATGAATGGTCAATAAAGAGTCAAAGTTTGATACTACTCCCATTGACCCCAAAAATAGTTCATGTGCCTTATCCAGGGTTCCACATTTTGCATACATGTCTACCAGGGCAATTGCAACTACAACAAATGAAAGAATTCCTCTATCCTTCATGCTTTGATGGTTGTCCATACCCTCTTCCAAACCCTCCCATTTTGGCACAGGCAGGGAGTATGCTAGCAAAGGTTGTTGAATTTGGCTTTACACCTGCTAATTGCATTTGCTTGAAAGTTTCTAAAGCCTTTTCAACAAATCCATTTTGTACATATCTTGTAACCATTGCATTCCATCAGATGACATCTCTTTGAGGCATCCTGCCAAACAGTTCACATGCCTTGTCAATGCTTCCACATTTTGCATACATGTCTACCAGGGCAGTTGAAACTACAATATCTAACAAAATTCCTCTATCCATTACTTTTTGATAGATGTCCATACCTTGTTCCAATGCTCCCATTTTGGCACAGGTAGGAAGGATGCTGGCAAAGGTTGTGGAATTTGGCTTTACACCTACCAATTGCATTTGCTTGAAAGTTTGTAAAGCCTTTCCAACAAATCCATTTTGTGCATATCCAGCAATAATTGCAGTCCAAGAGATGACGTCTCTTTGAGGCATTCTGTCTAACTATAATATCTAACAAAAATCCCCCTTCCTGCTCACTCGCATGGTCTTTGGTCGGTCTCTGCGGGAATGTGGGGAGAAAAGTAAGTCTACCGCTCTCCTGCACCACATTTAGGGTTTGCTTGTAGGGATGCGGTGAGCACTCAGACTGCCCCCTGCAAGCTCGCAGATTTGAGTTACACTTCTAAGTTTTACTTTCATGTCACTGTCTCTTCTAAGTTTTACTTTCATGTCACTGTCTCTTCTAAGTTTTACTTTCATGTCACTATCTTTGAGTTGCACAATGAACAATTTTATTTTTACATTATCTTTTTTGAGAAAATCTTAGGGCTTCTAGTATACTTTACTGTGCATGCATTGATGACTTATTTTCTTCTAGTATTCTTTTTGTTTGTTACAGTGGATATTTATGCATCTCTCATTTGCTTTTGCAACATACTCTACTAGTCTCTTGTTAGCCCATTGGGTGTTGAAGCAGTTGGAGATGGATGACGAATATGTTGGCAATGAGGAGGTGATGCATGAGTTATTTGATGCATTTTCTTGTCTTATGTGGAAGAGTTATCAGTTAGGCAGAGGGTTTAAGAAAGTCTTAAGATTGTCTTCCTCTTGACAGTAATCACCATGCTACAGTCTAGATTTTTAGACTCTCAAGAAGCTTATAACAGATGCATGTCGAACTATTCAAGGGCCTTTTCCACATTGATAACCACAAGTATATGCATTCACTGTCATTGGATCTCTAATGCTGAGAATTAATATAACATATCCAAATTACCTATCCCCTGTTTCAGTTTCCAAATTCTAACAATATCCTAATTGCCTTATGGTAATAGTGGCCTAACAAGGCTAAAATAGTAGCTATTAGAGATAAAGACAATTTATTGCTACAAGTAACAATTCATAATGGCATCTTATGAACTAGAGCAAGTTGGGTGCATGAGACAGGATCTCTACAGAGATGACAGTGTGATCTTGAACTAGGACAATAAGCTTCATGGGATAGTCATGGTTTGTGAATAAGACATCTATGAATGTTTTTGTGCTTCTATGCTCAATGATACTTAGAAAATTAGTTTCTTGCTCATTTTTTGAGCTATGTATTGTAACCATGAAGGTTTTTTTAGCAAAGAGAAAGCATTGTAACTTATTTTCAGATCTGTATGTTGTTTGTAAGCATTTTTTATCAATAAAACAAGATTTTTTTACCTTCTCAAAGTTGTTTCATTGTGCAAACTTCAAAATATACTACTAAATATACTAATGACTAAATATACTACTAATTGATGTGAATTAATAATTAAATTGACTAAATATACTACCAATTGACAGAAATTAGTGAACAGTGA
The DNA here is from genome assembly GCA_027924645.1 of Cunninghamia lanceolata. NCBI lineage: Eukaryota > Viridiplantae > Streptophyta > Pinopsida > Cupressales > Cupressaceae > Cunninghamia > Cunninghamia lanceolata. The sequence continues at coordinate 2,898,943 of BSBN01000197.1, forward strand.
ATAAATATGACTAAATATATGACCAGTGTTAAATCAGTGAATAAAAATGACTAAACAAGTGACTAGTTAACAACAATAAATGACTAAATTAATGAATAAATATGTCAGTGAAAAATAAATGACTAAATAAGTCACCAGATTATAGCAATCAATGACTAAATCAACTACTAAATATACTACTAAATCGATCAATCAAAACAACCAATAAATGACTAAAACTGGTTTAGTCATCAATTTGGTCATGTTATAAATAACTAGAAATAAACTACTAATGGTCACGTGACCATGTTTGGTCATTTATAAGTAGTTTTTAGTAGCTTTTTTAGTAATATATTGTTCTTTTTTTACTAGTGAAATAATTCCATACTCCAACTTCTAAAAAGATTCTAACCATGTCTCATGATGCAAAAATTTGGCCTAGGTCATGTGGAAAAGACCTTAAAAGGTCATAATAGTGCTCTCTAATTTTTCAAACCCTAATAATGCTTCCTTTTGATTGTTTAAGGTTTTAAAAAAGACCCTTGAAAAAGTCAAAAATCTCCATGATCACCTTATGTCTCCCACTCCTCTCGGGCTCATGATGGTTGTCTCTAAGCACCAACACTTAATAAAGTGTTGACCTCGGCCTTGATTTGATTTTTCTCTATGATTTTCTTTTATCAAAGTCAAAAAAGACTTAATTAACTTGGTCGGGCTAGGGAATCATGTGACAAAAACTCTCCAAACCCTAAAAACACTTCATTTGTTTCTTGGAACTATTTTGGTTGCTCTGCACAGCCAAGGGTTTGAGCTCATAGCACAGTTTGCTCCTTCAGGGTTCTAGCGTTGGATGGTCTTCTTCTCATTGTTCCACCTTGTTCTACTAGTATGTTGTACTATAGCACCATATGTTCCTTGTATATTCTTTCCTCTTTGAAGACAAATGTGAAAACTAGCTATATGCTTTTGTTGTGGCTCTTTAAATTTGTTATTGAAGGCCCCTTTGCGCCTCTTGAAAGACTGCGAAAGGTTTGAAAGCCTGTTCTCGCTGGCATAGCTTTATGACAATCTGCTGAGACTATAAAAAAAATATCTTCTTTTGTTTTTGTATACTATTTTTTGTATCTTGGCACTGATGCTTCTGAAGGAAAAAGAGGTGAAAAAAATGTTGTTTCTCTTATCTATCTCATTCTCTATGAAGGCCACTGTGTCTCCATCTATCTCCTTGTTCTTGCTATCTAGAAAGGACTTTTGTAGCATTGAGGACTATATCTTTTAGCTTCTTTAGGCCTCTGTGAGATCTGTATGCTATAAACTTTCCCCATAATGCTTTGAAACCTTAAAGACTTTGTTTTTTGCTAGTGCCCTTAGATGGCTTCTTATCTCTAAAACAATGATATTTGTTAAATCCTTGTCAGAAATTTAATGAAAAGTCTGATTTCTTTTTGTTTTGTCTGCTGAAATCATGGAATATGTCTTCAAAAGGAATAGTGAAGGCTCTGTGTTCTTTCTTTGCTTTATTCTACACAACACAAGGAGAAATTATCACCTTTAACTATGAAAAATCTTTTGTGAGATGATTGTAACTCTCTGTATACAGCAGGCCCTATGATATTTGACTTTTACACTTGATAATATGTTACTTTCATACTGTGACAAACCAGGGAACAAGTTTATTTTTCTATGTATGTTATTGATTCAGAGAAATAATAAAATGAACTCTTGTTTATTCTGCTCATTCTGTATGCATTATGCAAGTGCTAGGGTTTTGCTCATAATAAAACCCTACTAGGGTTTATTTGGAAACTGTGAGTATCTTATTCCTCCTTCTGTGAAACTATGAAGAACAACCTTCTTTCTGTCTCTATACCTTATCCTTTGAAGGGAAGTAATGAAAAATATTGGTTCTTTTTTATTTATGCTAAGATTCCTGCAGTTGTATGTGCTCCTAGCTTGAATAACAATTGTGACAGCTATGGTTCTCTTTTATGATGCAAAACAATATCTAGAAAATATTAATTTCTATCTGCTCCTGAGATTGTAAAACACATCTTTGGCTTTATATGCTCCTCCTTTGAGCCAAAACAATGGGAAAAGACTGTATTTTCTTTTTTTACCTGTATGCATTTCATGCTTCTTGAACTGCCTTTTTATAGACAGCCATCCCATGATTAATTTACACCTTTTGAGCAATCATTATTATGATAGAGTTTGACAGTTTGGGACATAGTGAATAACATGACTGCCTTTTTACTATGCTAGGACAATCTTTAAATAGTAAAAAAACATGACTATTTTTTTAACCTTTTTAACAGTCACAATGATGCTATTTATTTCTCCTTGACTGGCATATAATATGACTGCTCCCTAGGTACCTAATAGTAAGAAAGAATGATTGTTCCTTACACAATGATGACTGCTAACTCAAACTACTGCCTCTTAATATTTATACTTGAGTCTTCAACCCTAGTTAGACTAGCAAATAAGATGTCCCTTTGTAAACACTATAGACTTGCAAGGGCTAACTTCCTTCAACAATCACAAGTCCTCTGGCCTTTGACAGATCTTTGAAAAAGTACCTTAGTCCCTGTGAAGGTCTCTACATGATAATTTTGTTCTAACCCCAACAGAAACTCTAACAGTTCTCTAATAACTGTTACAGCTATTAGGTTGTTATGTTATCTTTACTCACTGTCATCCATTAACTTGGTTTGGTAATATCCTCCTATGCCACTCTCTTCCTCTGTTATACATGGACTTCCCTTGTGTATGCATTATATGGCTACATTCATGTACTGTCCTCATAAGATTTAACCTCTTATTCATCTTGTTTTCATGGTGATGTTTGTGTTAAGTAACCAAATGAAATTACAGCTTTAGTCAACTGATGTTTCTATCAGATTCTTCCCTATCCCTCTTCAAAATTTTAGGTGAGTCATTATCACACTGTATATGAGTTTCAATTATAACTTCAGTCTATTCCATTTCTGCAGCCTGGCAATTATCCATTGAAGAAGAATATGGAGCACAAGGATCAAAATCCACATTTGAATTTTGTTTTGGTATTTCCTCCATATCATTTGACCCATAATTATCAACTAGAATAGGCCCTGAACTAGAACATTTATGGTCCTCAAGAAGATTATGGTCTTCCATTAGAATCTTAAAAATGTTTCCAGCTTATGTCCATCACAATTGTTGTTTTCTCCAATCAACTTGACACATTTAACCTTGCAAGCTCAAAACCCTACCACACTGTCACCATGTTTTCTCAAAACTCTCATCTTGTTCTGCTTTGTAGACCTCTTCATATCACATCAAGATCCTAATAGACATCTATGTTTCTTGCAAATCTACTCTTTACACTGTCATAAAGGGGCAGTGGTTGCTGGGCAATCTTGTCAAGGTTTTATGCATCCTTGAGATCCATAATTGCCCTTTTCACCTGTCCTCAAGATTGTCCCTCATGTTATGGGTTGCACCCTTGTCACATACAAGAACAAGTGAAAAAAGGCTTGCAAATGGTTTTCCTCCTCTAGCAGTGGCACTTCAAATTGATTGTGTATGTCTTCTTTAGTGCCTACAGGCACTCAACATGATCTTGGTTGATCACTTGTATCTTTATGCAATGCATACATATAAGCTCAAAACATGTTGTTCATTGTTCCCTTTGACTGCTCCATGGTAAGAGTTTCTAAGAAGAATGCAGGCTTTAACAAGCTTCTCTTATCCTTTGCAAGTCTCCTTGATTTTCCTAGAAGCTACCCTTTGTGGACTACATGCTGATGGCTCTCTTTGTTTGTTCTCTAGAGGATCTTGACTATCATCTTATGACTTCCTGTAACCTTCATAACTCATGACTGTCTTTGCATATATCTTGCATGTGAACTGTCATTACTATTGTTATGCATGTTGTTCCTTTATTGATTGTTTCTATTTGACATGACTGTCCCTCTATGACATAGTCATGATTGGCATATTCTTTCACTGTATTAGTGATTGCTCCTTGTGTTTGAGATTTGACTGTGGACCTATGGACAATCCTTTCATGAATGTTATGACAACTTTAATGTATGCTATCAAAGGGATGTCTTCATGTACCTATACCTGCACATTCAGAACACAAGTTAGAGAAAACATAGAGGCTAAGAGCCTCTCTTTTGGTTATATGCTCTTCATCTCTTGCACCTTCTTGTGGTTGTATATCTGCATCTGGGAGCTATTTATCTCTTTCATCTTCTTGTTTAGATGCTTGTGAAAGATAGCATGTACATTTGATGTTATTACATATAGGGGAGAAAAAGGCATCCTGAGCTCTAATGTGTTTTCTCTCTCTCTCTCTTGTAGGTACTTCAAAAGACAACAATGGAGGCTTTGAAGATGGTGCAGCCACCAGTGGGGGTTCGTCATTCAAGCAATGATGGATCCCCTTTTCTCTCTTATATGCTTCCTTTTTTTACTTTAGATGTGTATGTTTTCTTTCATTTCATCTTTTGCAGTCAATTCCCATGGCTTGTGTGGGAACTATGAACATATTCTCCTTGTGAATATAAGCAGCTATTTTATGCAATGATTTACATATTGTTCTTCTTTTGTAAATCATTCAATTGCATAAGGAAATACATCTGAAATCTATTGCATGATACAGTTATTTATAATCATAAGTAGGTTTAGTAAATTTGTTTACCTTTCTCATTTGATACTTGAAACAAACTGTAATGAATAGACTATGAAATAATTTGAAACTTATAGCTTAGTTTTCCTTCTACCTGTCTGCTTTGGGATGCCCCCTACTCTGGTGGGATGACCTTCCCACTTTTATCCGACTCCTGTAGCAACTCTAACTGAGTTGCTACATGATTTTGGTAAAAGTGATGACTAGAATGGCCTTCTACATGAGTAGTAGGCCTTCCAAAGATGGTTGTGAGCCTTCATCCTTTCTTACTCTTCTTCCTTTCTCCTACTTTAAACACTTGGTTTAAACTTTTTGTTGTACCCGCCTCCCTCTTCAAGATAGAAATCAAATAGTGTTGTCCCAACCTGACCTATTTGGGCTGAAGTGCATAAATAGGTAACATTTTTGGTGACCTCTATGCTAGTTTTGCCTGCTAAAACTCTCATAATCAGTTACCTAGTATATCCATTGAGTAATAGAGTCTTTTTAGGTCTTTACAACTTAGAAAAACTCTTGAAACTCAGCTGTTAGAAACATTGAACAGAAGCAAAAACAACTGAAAGCAAATGAGGTTGATCCTAAACAGGGCCAACAAACTGTGCATCAACACTTGTTGGAAAAAACAAAATTGAACTGAAACAAATGTTCAATTAGCACTTATTAACTCAAACATCTACTCTATTATGGTACATTTGAGATCTACTCCTCAGAAACAATGTTTGAGGTGTATCCTGTTGACTGGGATAGGCAACACCTCACCTTCCATGTTGGCCAGCTAAAAAGCATTATGATTTTTGCATTCAGTAATCATGAATGAGCCACCCCACATAGCATCAAATTTGTTATGCTTACCAGGTCTGCTCTTAAACTCATCCCATTTGAGGACAATGTCTCCCTCTTTGAATTGTCTAGGTGCTGCCCCTTTGTCAAATGTCCTTTTCATCTGCATCTGATGCATCTCCAGTTTCTACACTACTTGCTTTCTTTTTTCTTCCAGCTGTAATAACTCATCCAATCTTACTTCCATATGACCCTCCTCCATCATTTCAAGTTCCTTCATGAGGCTTAAAGTTGGTAGCTCAGCTGAAATGGGGAGCCATGCTTCTCATCCATACACAAGCATGAAGGGGGACTAACCTATGGACCTCTTAGGAGTGATCCTATCAATCGATAAGGTTGATTTTAGTTTTGAATGCCAAGTCCTCTGATTGTCTTCTATAGTCCTTTTGATAATCCTGATTAGGTTCTTGTTCGTGGACTTAGCTTGTCCATTGCCCTGAGGGTAGTAGTTAGAAGAGGTACTTAAATAGACACCATGCTTAATGGTGTAGTCAGTTAGTTTCATTCCAACAAAGGCTAAAGCATTGTCTGAAATAATAGAATCTAGTACACCAAACCGTGCTATTAAGTCCTTATAAAAATTTAGGACAACACCCTCATTTGCCTCTTTCAAGGCTACTGCTTTTGTCCATTTGGTGAAATAGTATGTAGTTGTTAACACCCATTTATGGCTAGAATTGGATGGTGGGTTAATGGTTCCAATAAAATTAAGGCCCCACTTGGTAAAAGGTTGATCTACTGATATAGGTTGTAGAGGCAAGGCTGCCAACTTCTACTTGCCTACAAATATGGCACATTTTACACATTTTCTCACCCATGCATGCAAATATTTAAAAAGAGAAGGCTAATAATATCCAGCCTTCATGATCTTCAAGGCTATTTTTTTGGGTGCAAAATGGCCACCAGTTGCCCCATCATGGAATTCATGCAAGACCCTTTCAATCTGGTCTGATTCTATGCACCTTAAAAGTACACCATTATAGTCTCTTATAAATAAGGTACCATTCAAAATGACATAAGGGATGGCTTGAAGTCTGAGATACCTTCTTTTCATAACATTTAGCCCTATTGGGCACTCACCAGTCTACAAGTAATTAACCATCTCATGTGTCTAGCTAGTGCCATTTGCTGGGACAATAGTCTATGACTCATTGTCATCCATTAGTAAGGCTTCCTTTTGTATTTCTTTGTCCTTTTCTGCACAATCAGCAAGCTGTTCACACAGCCCCTTACCTCTAACTAGCTTAGTGACCTTGATATCCACATCATATTCCATCACCTTAGTGACCCATCTAGCCCTTTTGTCTCCTAAATCCTTGCTTAACAAGAATTCTTTTACAGTAGGATGGGCAACCATAAGCTAAATCCTATTATTAGAAACCATATGTCTAAACTTTTTAAGGCTTCCAATAATAGAAATCACATGTTTTTCTACAAAAGAATACCTCTATTCGTAGCCTTCTAAGCCTTGGCTGAAAAAGGCAATTGGTTGTTCCTGATTATCTTTGTTTTGTTGTGTCAACATAGCAGAAATGGTAAATGTGCCTCCATAGGCATACAATATGAAATCTTTAGAGAAATCTGGATTTATCAGTGTTGGTGCTACTAATATTGCCTCTTTTATGTCCTCAAAACTATTTTTTCCTTCCTTGGTCCAGCTAAAACCCATGTTCTTTTTTAGCATAGATGTTAGAGGCTTTAAAAGACTGGCAATGTTTGGAATGAATCTTCTTACAAAGTTAATTCTACCTAAAAAGCTTTGCAACCCATTTTTGTGAGTTGGTAAGGGTAAGGATGAAATGGCACTTACTCTTTCTAGATCAATTGTGATCCCATGCTTGGAAACAATGTGACCTAGAAGCTTACCTTCATGAATAGCAAAGAAGCATTTTTTCAGATTGAGGAAGACACCATACTCACTTCATCTATCAAAAACTTGCCTCAAATGAGAAAAATGATCTTTTGCATCTTTTGAAAGCACATTGATGTCATCTAAATAAACCAACACAAACTTATTCATGATACCCTGAAAGGCCATATCCATGGCTCTCTAAAAGGTTTCTCCGGCATTTGACAGTCCAAAGAGCATCTTTTTGTAGGCCATGGTTCCCCATTTTGTTGTGAAGGCTATTTTGAACTGGCCTTCTTCCTTCACTAAAATCTTATTATAACCTGAGAATCCATCCAGCAATAAGAATCTCTCTGAACCTGATACAACTTGTAGAATCTACTCCATTGAAGGCAGCGGATAATGGTCTTTTAATGAGGCTCTGTTTAAGTCCCTGAAATTAACACACAATCTGATTTCACCATTTTTCTTTCTCACGGGAACCAAATTTGACACCCAGGATGTGTGCTTGATGGGAAATACAATATTACTCTAAATCAATTTATTGAGTTTAGTTTTCATGAGGACCTCTAGCTTAGGATTTAGAGGCCTCTCTTTTGCCTCATAGGCTTTGCATCCAGTTCTAGTTCAATAGTGTGTTGTGCTAGTTCTAGATTAAAACCTTTTAGATCTTGGTATTCCCAAGAAAAAATGTCATCATATTCCTGACATAATAAAATAAATGCATGCTTCTCTTCCTTGGTACATCCTTTCCCAGCTTGAGGAGTTTGGCCTTGAAAAATTCCACATATTCATAATGTTCTTCCTTTATCATTATGCTGGCTTTCTCTCTTCTCACCTGATCATCTGAATTAAAAATTGACTCCAAGGTGACAAAACCCTTTGGCAATCTGTTTGTTTTGAGTTGGAGAATCTGATCTCCAAACTGTTGTTGTAACTTTTGTTGATTTCTAGCTGAAAATTTAGCTTCTTCAATGAGGAAATTGGCAATCTGCTCATCACTAGCAAACACTTGCCAATGAGTGTTGTTGTATGGGACTGATGGCCTCACAACTACCTTTACATACTGTTGTTTTTCAATATTTTTGATCTTCTTTGGAATGTCAAACTCATCTCCCAGGGCTACCAATTTATTAGCCTATTTATTTTGGCTTCTTGGCAGGGACAATAGGTTAAAAGCATCAAAATCTTCAATTATATTCTAAATTCTATGCTTGTATGACTTGAGCAAGTCATTTTTAGTGACATTTATGTTTCTTACTTGATTGGAAACCAACTCACTATCTCCAAATACCTGCAAGCATTTGATATCTTTATTCCTGGCTCATTCCAAACCATGAACGAGTGCCTCGTACTCTGCTATATTGTTAGTACAGCTAAAAGCAAATCTAAAGGTTGCATAATATTTCTCACCTTCAGGGGAAATGAGCATGGCTCCTCCACTAGCACCTATTTTACTTGCACCATCAAAATAAAGCTGCCATAAATCATTACCTTGTTGTTCTAGTTGTTGTTCATATTGTTTTTCTCTCTTCATGAGGTTAGGAATAGTCAGATTATGCTCGTGGATCACGTAAATTCCCAGTCCGGCTTCCTCCATCTGTTTGTAAGGGTCATATTCATGGTTTTCATATGCCCATTCATCTAAAAACATATCAATAATGTTCTCTATTAGGGTGTTACTATCATGGATAGCAGGTTGTTCCTCTTCATGATAAGTTAAATTGGCATTGACAGTACTAGAGACATAGGGCTCAATATGATCTTTAGCAATAGGTTTAGATTTGACTGTTACCCTTCTACCATATCTTGTCCTAGAATAGATATGTGACCAATCAACTGATAAATAACCACCCAACTTTGTTGTAAAATCCTTGGAAAGGCATATGGCAAAGTACGAGGTAGGTCTATAACATATATATCCTATGGTATTGAAAAGTTTGGGCAGGCATGCAGGGTGAGATCCAAGTTCTTAATCACTCCAATGGTGTTGATGGATGTTCCATCCAACTGTACTACTACTTTGCATAGTGGTTCATATTTCAAACCAAGATTATCTACTATCTTCTTAGGCATCACAGAGCTATTGGCACCTGAGTCAATCATGCAATTATGAACTAGGTGTTTTCCAATAATCAGAGATACATAGAATGGGGTTGGTTTGACATCATGATTTTGTTGTTCATTTTTTATTGGGGGGCATTTGCAAGTACAACTCTAGGCTAGTCTTGATTGGGTTCATTGGTCAAAGAGATGTTAGATAAGGCTTTTTGCAGCAAGTCCTTTTGGTCTAGAAGAGACAGTGAATCCCACGTAGACATGCTTACATTTGCTTTCTTCATATGCTCTAAAATATTGAAAGGAAAAGTACCAACCTTAGGCTGTCATCTCGCAACAGCAGGATCCACTTATTGTACTGGTTGTGGCTGCCCTCTTAGTTGATCCCTGTTTGGAATAAGCTGTCCCCTTGGCAAAACGTGAACATTAGGTGGCTGTGATGGACCAATAACACCTTGCTGGCTTGTTTGAGCCTGAATTTTCCCTCTACCAACTTGTTGTCTAAGATCAATAGCTCTCTTTTTGGCCCTTGTATTGGCTGCTATGGACTAGGCTAATTGGTTTTACCCTTGGGTATGATTTACCCCATAGAACTCCTCACCTTGCCAATTCATAAATGCTACATTAGGTTAGTCTCATTCAGGATGAGAAACCTGTTGTTCTGGATTTTCTTGTGCTATGTTTTGTTGGACAACAGTGTTGTTTTGAGCCATTAAGGCCTGATTTATCATGCTATTTGAGCAAGTTGATTGGTTATGTGGCTGGTTGCATAGGCAACACCACCCATAGTCATGTGCCATATTATTTTGAACTAGAACTAAATTCCTAAAAGTGCTGGCAATATGTTGGTTATAAGGCAGATATGGTCTTGTGTTAAAATTTATTCTTTGGCCTTGGTTACCAGCCTGGTATGGAGGCCTATTTTGCTAGTTTGACTATTGTTGGGCATGATAAGGGGCCTGGTAAGGTCTATAAACTTGGTTTTGCTGCTTTTTTATATTCACTAGTTCATTGCCAAACATTTGTAATAGACTCTTAATCTCCTGGAGCTCCTGGGATGGGGCTGGGATAGCTTTCGTTTGGGTAGTAACTTGATAGTTTAAGGCTGGTATAGCAGCTATAGCAACTATAGGTGGGATTTGCAATCAAACAGGTGGTTGTACCTCTGGGAAAATAGGCATAGGGGGTCTTGGGGCTATTTTTCCAGCCTGGATTAGGCTATTTTTAGCCTTTATGGCAATATCAAAAGCATCTGGTAGTGTTTTACCACCCATTGATTGAACCATTATTGCAATATCATTATTTAAAGCCTTAAGAAAATATACGAATGCATGTTCAGCAGAAGGCCTTACCATGGCTGGGATTCTGTTCCAAGTCTTTTGAAACCAGAAGTTGAAATCTTCCATGTGCTCTAGTGGAGCTCTCTTGACTATAGTTAGTTGTTCAACCATTGATAGGTTGTCTAACTTGTCTTCAAATTGCTTATTTAGAGCTTCACCCAATAGATCCCATGAAGTGATTGAATTTACTGCCAAGCCCCTAAACCACTGAAGTGCTTTCCCCTTTAGAGATGTAGTCAAAAGCCTCACTACAACATTCTCAGTTGTTATATGATGGACTGAACACAATGTAGCCACGTCCTTGATATGTTCAATAGGCGTGGTCTGATCTTCACCAGTGAAGAAAGGCAAACTTCTAAGAGTTGCCACCAGAATATCATCATGTTGTGTAAGTTGCAATGGGTTGCCACCATTAAATGACACAAAAGGTAGATGTCTTGCCATTCGATTGGCTTGTAATTGATTATTTGGTACTTGATTTCTTTGGATAAACCCTACAGGCCTGAGATTTGGAGTAGAATGGGTTCTTCCTATTGGACTAGGAGCTCTCCTTGTTGTTCTACCTCTTCTTTTCGACGGTGACAGTTGCAGGTACTCAAAAGGAGTTAAACTTCCCCTTGTTTGTATTCTTCTCATGTGCTATCTACACTAGATCTATAATAAACTAGAAGAATAGAATCGTCAAGAAGGCATTTTCACCTCAAAAGGCTAAAAACCCTATTGTCCATACCAAAACAACAAAGAAAAATTGGTATCCAGTGGCTTGAATCCCTATTCAATGTCCCACTAGGCGTGACAAAAAACTATTGTCACAAAGGATTACACCCTTGTCAAGCACTAAGCCTAACAATCCCATGAAACATTGGATCACTTTCAGACTGTGGGTTGTCTATGGTGAAAGTGAACCTCTGGAAGATCCGGCTCCCTTTAAAAATCCCCTGGATCTGATGTACTTGCAAGGAAAAAGGATAGAAAGATAACTTATGAAACTAAAGATTGATCCTAGGAGGTGATGCACCAAGGTTTTAACTCTAACTTGCAACTTTGATTCACAACTATCTCTCAATGGATATGTTCACACAACTCAGCTTGGGCAATCTTAACACATAAATATTTCATAGAAATGCCCAAAAACTTCTACTTTCATTGAAGGAAAACTAATGTCTTCACAACTTGGAAAAGTAATAAAATAACTTACACAATCTACAACATGTGATAAACAACTACTTTTTCTGTATATATGTTTCAAAGAATGAGACAAAAACTTAAAGGATTTGATGTAAAACACAATAAATTTCTTATCAAAATCATTCAAAAGAACACAACACCTGAATCTGAGAAGGTAAACACCTGATTTTATTGAAAAATAATAGGAATACCTATACAATAACTATAAATATGTTGAAAAATAAGCTACTATTGTATCAAAATCTATAAAAATTGTTGAGTTACAATACTAAAAGCCCTCTTTGCAATGTGCAAAGGAAAAATAAAAGCAAGAACTAAGAAAAAAGTATAAGCTCTTTCTCCTATACAATACCAAAAATCTCCAAAAAGCAATGGGAAGTCAACTCCAGTTCTAAATGAACTCTCATTTGATGTATGACCAGGTTGGAATGAAGCCCTCAACCCAAAATAGTGAAGTCCCAATTGCTGGGGGAGCAAGGAAAAAAGACCTAGATTAGAGGGTTCAAAACTGCTCCATTTTTAGCCTTTTTAGCTTTGAACTCCTCTTCTCAAGGTAGTTGACCAAGTAAACTTCCAAAAATAGTCCTGTTTGACCAAAAGTAAAAAATAAAAGCAAAAACCCCCTTGCATGACTTTGCAACTTCTGTTTGGCTCCTCTTCTCTCTTTTACATGTTTGGAAGGCAAAAATACATTATTTTAACAAGTATTAAAGGTAATCAAGGTTCTTATGATTTACCTTAATAAGTGTTATATAATTATCTCTTTTTTTGTTTTATGTAAAAGTATTAATGTAATTTAAAAAATATTACCTTTAATAAGTGTTAAAATACAATATATTGACCACTAATCATGCAAAGGAGAAAGTGGTTTCATGATTACTTGACTTTGACTTATTACCTTTTATAAAAGTTCACAAGGTTTGTAAAAATGCTTCCATACTCCAACTTCTGAAAAGATTCTAACCATGTCTCATGATACAAAAATTTGGCCTAGGTCATGCAGAAAAGACCTTAAAAGGTCATAATAGTGCTCTCTGATTTTTCAAACCCTAATAATGTTTCCTTTTGATTGTTTAAGGTTTTAGAAAAGACCCTTGAAAAAGTCAAAAATCTCCATGATCGCCTTATGTCTCCCACTCCTCTTGGGCTCATGATGGTTGTCTCTAAGCACCAACACTTAATAAAGTGTTGACCTCAGCCTTGATTTGATTTTTTCTCTATGATTTTCTTTTATCAAAGTCAAAAAATACTTAAGTAACTCGGTCGGGCTAGGGCATCATGGGAAAAAAACTCTCCAAACCCTAAAAACACTTCATTTGTTTCCTGGGACTATTTTGGCTACTCTGTGCTGCCAAGGGTTTGAGTTCATAGCACAATTTGCTCCTTCAGGGTTCTAGCTTTGGATGGTCTTCTTCCCACTATTCCACCTTGTTCTATTAGTATGTTGTACTCTAGCACCATATGTTCCTTGTATATTCTTTCCTCTTTGAAGACAAATGTGAAAAATAGCTATATGCTTTTGTTGTGGCTCTTTAAATCTATTATTGAAGGCCCCTTTGTGCCTCTTGAAAGACTGTGAAAGGTTTGAAACCCTGTTCTCATTGGCATAGCTTTATGACAATCTGCTAAGATTGTAAAAAAAATATCTTCTTTTGTTTCTGTATACTATTTTTTGTATCTTGTCACTGATGCTTCTGAAGGAAAAAGAGGTGAAAAAAATGTTGTTTCTCATTCTCTGTGAAGGCCACTATGTCTCCATCTATCTCCTTGTTCTTGCTATCTGGAAAGGACTTTTGTAGCATTGAGGACTGTATCTTTTAGCTTCTGTAGGCCTCTGTGAGATCTGTATGCTATAAAATTTCTCCATAATGCTTTGAATCCTTAAAGACTTTGTTTTTTACTAGTGCCTTCATATGGCTTCTTCTCTCTGAAACAATGATATATGTTTTCCTTGTGGGAAAACCAATGAAAAGTTTGATTTCTTTTTCTTTTGTTTGCTGAAATCATGGAATATGTCTTCAAAAGGAATGGTGAAGGCTCTGTGTTCTTTCTTTGCTTTATTCTACACAACATAAGGAGAAATTGTCACCTTTAAGTGTGAAAACTCTTTTGTGAGATGACTGTAACTCTCTGTATATAGTAGGCCCTATGATATTTGTCTTTTACAGTTGATAATCTATTGCTTTCATACTGTAACAAACTAGGGAACAGGTTTATTTTTCTGTGTATGTTATTGATTCACAGAAATAATAAAATGAACTCTTGTTTATTCTGTTCATTCTGTATGCATTATGCAAGTTCTAGGGTTTTGCTCATAATAAAACCCTACTAGGGTTTATTTGGAAACTATGAGTATCTTATTCCTCCTTCTGTGAAACTATGAAGAACAACCTTCTTTTTGTCTCTGTACCTTATCCTTTGAAGGGAAGTAATAAAAAATATTGGTTCTTTTTTATTTATGATGAGATTCTTGCAGTTGTATGTGCTCCTAGCTTGAATAACAACTATGACAACTATGGTTCTCTTTTATGATGCAAAATAGTATCTAGAAAAGCTTCATTTATGTCTGCTCTTGAGATTGTAAAAGACATCTTTGGTTTTATATGCTCCTCCTTTGAGCCAAAATAATGGGAAAAGACTATATTTTCTTGTTTTACTTGTATGCATTTCATGCTTCTGGATCTGCCTTTTTAGAGATAGTCATCCCATGATTGATTTACACCTTTTGAGCAATCATTCTTATGACATATTTTGACCTTTTAGGATAGACTGAATAACATGACTGCCTTTTTACTATGCTGGGATAGTCTTTAAACAGTAAAAAACATGACTATTTTTTTACCTTTTTAATAGTCTCAATGATGCTATTTATTTCTCCTTGATTGGCATACAATATGACTACTCCCTAGGCACCTAACAGTCAAAAAGAATGATTGTTCCTTACACAGTGATAACTGCTAACTCAAACCAATGCCTCTTAATATTTATACTTGAGTCTTCAACCCTAGTTAGATTAGAAAATAAGATGTCCCTTTGCGAACACTATAGACTTGCAAGGGCTAACTTCCTTCAACAATCACAAGCCCTCTAGCCTTTGACAAATCTTTGAAAAAGTACCTTAGTCCCTGTGAAGGTCTCTGCATGATAGTTTTGTTCTAACCCTGACAGAAACTCTAACGGTTCTCTAATAACTATTACAGCTACTATGTTGTTATGTTATCTTTGTTCACTATCTTCCATTAACTTTGTTTTTCAAGATCCTCCTATGCCACTCTCTTCCTCTGTTATACATGGATTGCTCTTGTGTATGCATTATATGGTTGCATTCATGTACTGTCCTCACAAGATTTAACCTCTTATTCATCTTGTTTGCATGGTGATGTTTGTGTTAAGTAACCAGATGAAATTGCAGCTTCAGTAAATTGATGTTTTTTGTTCAAATTCTTCCCTATCCCTCTTCAATATTTTAGGTGAGTCATTATCACACTGTAAATGAGTTTTAGTTGTAACTTCAGTTTGTTCCATTTCTGCAACATGGCAATTATCTATTGAAGAAGAATATGGAGCACAAGGATGAAAATCCATATTTGAATTTTGTTTTGGTATATCCTCCATATTGTTTGACCCACAATTGTCAACTGGAATAGGCCCTGAACCAGAACATTTATGGTCCTCAGGAAGATTATGGTCTTCCATTAGAATCTTAAAAAAGCTTCCAGCTTATGTCCATCACAATTGTTCTTTTGACACATTTGACCTTGCAAGCTCAAAACCCTACCTCACTGTCACCATGTTTTCTCAAAACTCTCATCTTGTTCTACTTTGTTGACCTTTTAATATCACATCAAGCTCCTGATAGATATCTCTATTTCTTGCAAACCTACTCTTTACACTGTCATAAAGAGGTAGTGGTTGTTGGGCAATCTTGTCACAGTTTTTTGCATCCTTGAGATCCCTGATTGCCCTTTTCACCTGTCCTAAAGATTGTCCCTCATGTTATGGGATGCACCATTGTCACAGATAGGAACAAGTGAAAAAAGGCTTGCACATGGTTTGCCTCATCTAGCAGTGGCACTTCAAATTGATTGTGTATGTCTTCTTTAATGCCTACAGGCACTCAACATTATCTTGGTTGATCACTTGTATCTTTATGCAATGCATACATATAAGCTCCAAACATGTTGTTCACTGTTCCCTTTGACTGCTCCATGGTAAGAGGTTCTAAGAAGAATGCAAGCTTTAATAAGCTTCTCTTATCCTTTGCAAGTCTCTTTGGTTTTCCTAGAAGCTACCCTTTGTGGACTGCATGTTGATGGCTCTCTTTGTTTGTTCTCTAGAGGATCTTGACTGTCAGACTGTCATATTATGACTTCCTGCAAACTTCACAACTCATGACTATCTTTGTACGTATCTTTCATGTGAACTATCATTACTATTGTTATACATGTTGTTCCTTTATTGATTGTTTCTATTTGACATGACTGTCCCTCTATGCAATAGTCATCATTGGCATATTCTTTCACTGTATCAGTGATTGTTCCTTTTGTTTGAGATTTGACTATGGACCTATGGACAATCCTTTCATGAATGTTATGACAACTTTAATGTATGTTATCAGTGGGATGTCTTCATGTACCTATACCTGCACATTTAGAACACAAGTTAGAGAAAACATAGAGACTAAGAGCCTCTCTTCTAGTTATATGCTCTTCATCTCTTGCACCTTCTTGCGGTTGTATATCTGCATCTAGGAGCTATTTATCTCTTTCATCTTCTTGTTTAGATGCTTGTGAAAGATAGCATGTACATTTGATGTTATTACATACAAGAGAGAAAAATGCATCCCGAGATCTAATGTGCTCTCTCTCTCTCTCTCTCTCTCTCTCTCTCTCTCTCTCTCTCTCTCTCTCTCTCTCTCTCTCTCTCTCTCTCTCTCTCTCTCTCTCTCTCTCTCTCTCTCTCTCTCTCTCTCTCTCTCTCTCTCTCTCTCTCTCTCTCTCTCTCTCTCTCTCTCTCTCTCTCTCTCTCTCTCTCTCTCTCTCTCTCTCTCTCTCTCTCTCTCTCTCTCTCTCTCTCTCTCTCTCTCTCTCTCTCTCTCAGGTACTTCAGAAGATAGCAATGGAGGCTTTAAAGATGGTGCATCCACCAGTGGGGGTTCATCATTCAGTCAATTACGGATCCCAAGTTTCTCTCTTATATGCTTCCTTTTTTTACTTCATATATATATGTTTTCTTTCATTTCATCCTTTATAGTCAATTCCCATGGCTTGTGTGGGAACTATGAACATATTCTCCTTGTGAATATAAGCAGCTATTTTATGCAATTATTTGTATATTGTTCTTCTTTTGTTAATCATTCAATTGCATAAGGAAATACATCTGAAATCTATTAGATGATACAGTTGTTTATAATCATAAGTACTTTTAGCAAATTTGTGTACCTTTCTCATTTGATACTTGAAACAAACTATAATGAATAGACTATGAAACAATTTGAAACTTATAGCTTAGTTTTCCTTCTACCTATTTGCTTTGGGATGCCTCCTGCTCCGGTGGGATGCACTTCCCACTTTCATCTGGCTCCTGTAGCAACTCTAACTGAGTTGCTACATGATTCTGGTAAAAGTGATGACTGGAATGGCCTTCTACATGAGTAGTAGGCCTTCCAAAGTTGGTTGTGAGCCTTCATCCTTTCTTACTCTTCTTCCTTTCCTCCTTCTTTAAACACCTGGTCTAAACTTTCTGTTGTACCTGTCTCCCTCTTCAAGATAGAAATCAAATAGTGTTGTCCCAGCCTAACTTGTTTGGGTTGAAGTGCACAAATAGGTAACAATAGCCTTTACTAAGGTAAGGATTAAATATCCTTTACCAAGTAAAGATTAATCTTCTAACATCCCCCCTTAAGCTTTACTTGGGGAAGATTACAATGAATCCATCAATTGTATGATTTCAACATATATATTAATGACATGAAAGCCTTGATTTTACAATGATGAAGAACATGTATCTTGAGAAAGAAGGTTGAAGAAAAGTTTAGAATCTTGTTGAGGTAGAGCCAAGTCTTTAAGTGCTTCTAGAGATGTATTTGAACAATTTGAATATTGAGCTCTTATAGAGCCAAGAGAAGTGGATTGTAGGTTCTTGTTATTCCAAGATATTAAACCTGTTTCAACAAATAAACAATAACCACAAACGGATCTTCCATCATTGGGATCACCTTCTAGATATGAATTAGTATAACCATTTTTAAAAAATTACAATTGGCATCATTCATTTTAAATCTATCTAAGAGATCTTGAGAATATTTGTGTTGAGAAAGGAAAATACCATTAGGTGTTTGCCAAATTTCCATACCCAAAAAATAATGTAGCAAGCCTAAATCAGTCATTTGAAATTGATGATTTAGTTGAGACTTAGTATCACAAATCAAATTGTTAAAACTACTAGTAAGTATCAATTCATCAACATACAAAATAACAATCACAATATCATTTTTACTATGTTTGATATTGTTAGAAATGAAGGAAACAACTACTTCAAATGAAAATCTTATTATAATAGTTTTATGATCTTAAACAGTGTAATATCAATAAAGATTGCATTTAGAAATCAAATTGTAACACAAGAACAAACATCGTAGAAGAATGACACAAGATATAACGTGGAGAAAACCCTTTGGGTAAAAAACTCCACCAAGAAAAGAGGCTAAAGTTGTATTATCTTTGAAAATTGAATAACATAATACATGAACTTCCTTCTTCTCTCCAACCTTCACTCCGACAGAACCTGTGTACAAAAAATTGTCATACTTCAACATTTGCATGGCATTGAACTTATAGAAGTTTTTTCCCTCCAAACTAGGCGTCCATTTTCTCTCACCTAAGAATCTCCAACATGCAAACAATAAATGACTTCTTACAAGCTCATGATGCTTTTCAAGAGTCACACATGAAAAGTTGGGCTCCCAAGGCCAAAAATGGTCTCTTACAACATCTTATGATGCATCATACCCAGCATAGATTCCACCAGAAAGCATCTTTCCAAGATGGGCGTTGTTATCACCCAAAATTACACCCTTTGTTGGAGCTTTGACAATTCCAACAATTTTAAAGTAACATGGGATTGGTCTCAAGGTGTGGAACCTTTGCAGTTGAGACTAAACCTCCATAGAAGGCTAGTTCCTCTTTCTAAGCTTAAGTCTCAGAGAAATCAACTAAACCTATGCTAATGATCACCAACGAAAAGGGAGAGAAGGAGATTGAAAATTAAAAGGGGGCGATGCACCAAGATTTAGTGTGTTTAGCTGGAACTAACATACTAAAAATACTAAAAGAAACTCACATAGATTTACAACTTTAGTAGAGGTTCAAATTAGAAATTTGTAACTACAGGAGGGACCATTTTATCCATAGAATAAGCTTACAAGTTTCAAGTAAACACAGAACAAAAGCATAAGAGAGGCAAAATATCAGTGATTATATTGATCATGAAGGCTAAATAGCCATTACAAAGGGAAGATAATCTATTATAGAAGAATAGACACAGAATAGCCATCTACATTCATTGGTGAACAATCAACTAGAGACATCAAAGGCTTAGAAAAAATAGCACAATGTATCACATCCAATTGGTTCTGTAGGTGCATTACAAGGTCTGAAAATAACAAATAATCTGCCTGGTGTAATAACCTAGAAGAACAACTAACAAAATTGTATCTTTTACACATGCATATATAGCTTTACAAATCACACTGTAGCAATCATGGACGTGGAAGGAGAAGTCAACAAGAAAAGGACATCGCCCATGCTGCAATAACTTTGCTTTGTGTCCTTGGAATGTGACCACATGGCTCTTCCCATGAAATCCACTGAAACAAGAGGTCTGCCCATACCATGAGTACAAGAAATTCAATGCAAAGGGACTACAGTAGCATGGGGAAGTGAGGAATCCATCTTCTACAAGAAATCAGGCTTTGAAGAAGCATTAAGGACAACCAGGAGGGTCACCAAGCAGTCTCATCGCATTTTGAATAGTAGAAAATGCCTCCGAAAGGTAAAAAGGTTGGGCTCTGACATATTGGACTTCCTCTGATCAGTCTTCCACTGATTGGGCTTGGAGAGGTGAAAGAAGAAACTCTGGCCTC
Organism: Cunninghamia lanceolata; assembly: GCA_027924645.1. Lineage (NCBI taxonomy): Eukaryota > Viridiplantae > Streptophyta > Pinopsida > Cupressales > Cupressaceae > Cunninghamia > Cunninghamia lanceolata. The sequence continues at coordinate 2,919,015 of BSBN01000197.1, forward strand.
CAAAGTCAGAGAGAAGAGAAAACGTTGGGCTTCGGGGGTCGGGCCTTCACCATTACATCATTCTTTGGAAAGAAGAAGAACCTGACCTTAGCCTCCGCAACACTTAGCTAATTTATGAAATCAATGAAGATCTGGCCTTGAGCCTTCCATCCTACGCCTTTGTAGAGAAGGAAGAAGAGAGAAAATCTGAGCCCTGCAATTTAGAAGACTTGGCCACTTTTGCAAAGGTTCGATGGAGTTTAGAGTTTGGGCCTTCCGTCTTACGTCTTCCAAAGAAAGGAAGAGGGAAGAAGTAAGGTTCGAGCTCCAAAGTCCAAAGCACTTAGAAATATTTGAAGGAACGAAAGTGCCACAAGTCATCTTTCCGCAGTTCTACAGTCACATTTTGCTTTAATAAAATAATCCTCGTGGAATGGCAGAAAGCCTTAGAACCTTGAAAACAACAGAGTTCAAGGTTTGAGCCTTTGGCCTTCCTCCTTCCAAAAGAAAGGAAGCGGGAAGAACAAAAGACCGAAGTCTGACACCCTGAAACACTTAGAAACATTTTGAAGAAAAGAAGTAAAACTCAGACCTTGAGCCCTCCTCCTTGGGTCTGTCTAGATGACATCACTGCCACTTGGTAGCTTCCCGTTGTTCTGCAGTCACCCTTTGACTTAAGAAAACCATCCCTATGGAATGGCAAAAATGAACCAGAATACACCATGTGTCCCATTGGGAGTCGGTCGTCGAGCGTTCCACCTTATGTCTTTTATGAAGAAGACAGAAAGCGAGAATCCCAAACTCTGACCTCTGACGTACATAGAGCATTTACTTGTTGGGATTTGACAAGCAGACCTCCAACCTTTGGCCTTCCAAAGAGAAAGAAGAAGAGAGAAAACCAGACCTTCAAAGACCGAAACACTTAGAATATTTTGCAAAGGGACAAAATGGAATTTGGAGTCAACTAGGATGGCAAAGCGAAGGGAAAAACTTTAAACTCTAAAACTTTGAAAAGGAAATAAACACAAGGAAACTTAGGATTTTCAGGACTTAGCCATTTTGGGTGGTTTTCTCTTGCATTTCAAAGGATAAAAATACTAGGATCTCATGGATCTTTAGGCTATTTGGCCAAAAGGAAAAATAGGATAATATTTTGGTAACTATGCAGGGATGTTTGCCTGCTAAACATTGGGATCCATAGGCCTTATCAATCCATTGGGCACAAAGTCAAAGGGCACAACAACAAGAATAGGGGTTGGCTAGACCAACATAAAACTGAACACTGCCTCTAGGAAACAAGACAAGGCAAAACAAACAAGGCAAGCATTATCCTAATGAGAATGATGTCTGTACAAAAGCACTTATTGAAAGGAAACATGAAGCCTATTTACAAAATCCCACAAACATGCTAAAAGCAAGGTTTGAGATGAATCCCATTGACTGGGATTGACATAACCTCTCCATTTAGCTTAGAAAGTTGAAATACATTGGCATGTTTGTAGTTGCTGATAATATAAGGGCCACTCCACATGGCATAAAATTTTGAATGTCTCCCAGCTTTAGCTCTGTCTACATCCCATTTCAACACCAAATCTCTCTCACTGAATGTTTTGTTAGTTGATTTTCTATCAAAAGTTTTTTTGACCTAATCATGGTGAGCCTCAAGAGTCTTCATGGCAGCGTCTATTTTTTCTTCAAGCTCTATTAACTCAGTAAACTTGACTATCATGGAATCACCCTCTAGCAGCTCCAATTGTTGTTCTAGCTCAAGGGAAGGAAACTCTAATGATAATGGAACTTTTTCTTCCCTTCCATAAACAAGCATGAAAGGGGAATTGCCTATGGCCCTTTTGGGAGTAATTCTATCAGCCCAGAGAGTTGTCTTTAACTTGGAATGCCAAGTTCTTTGATTATCATCCACTGTCCTCTTGATGAATCTGATCAAGTTCTTGTTTGTGGACTCATCCAGGCCATTCCTTTGGGGGTAGTAATTGGATGATTTTTTCAAATAAATTCCACAATTCAGTGCCCATTCATTGATTTTTGAGCCTACAAAGGCCTTGGCATTGTCAGAAATAATGGTGAATGGAACACCAAACCTGGTAACTATACCCTCAAGGAAATCCAGAATGGAGGCCCTTGTAGCATCCTTTAATGTGACTGCCTCTATCCACCTTGTAAAATAATCAGTGGTTGTTAAAATCCACTTATGACAAGCATTGGAAGGTGGGTTAATCATTCCAATGAAGTCCAAACCCCATTGGGAAAATGGTTGATCAGTCTAAATTGGGTGCAGGGGAAGAGTAGCCATCCTTTATTTTCCTGCAAAGAGTGCACATTCTTTGCATCTCCTTACCCATATATGTGTGTCTCTAAACAAATTGGGCCAGTAGTAACCAGCCCTCATGATTTTATAGCAGTTGTTCTTGGAGAATAATGGCCACCGACAGGGCCATTATGAAATTATTCTAATACGTGAGAGGTCTTATCTTGTGCAATGCATCTAAGAAGAACCACATTAATACCTTTTCTAAACAAGACACCATCAACAAGAACATAAGGGATGGATTTGAACCAGAAATACCTTCTTTTGGTCTGACCCAATCCATCTGTGCATCTTCCTGACTATAGAAATGTGACCATGTCATGGTTGTTGATAACTGAGAGGGGGGGTGAATCAGTTATCCTAATTATTTCCCTTTTTGAACTTTCTTATTAATTAATGCAGCATTGAATCAAACACAAAAACATTACCATGAAATAAGAAACACATGACACAGTATTTTTGACGTGGAAACCCTGTTAAGGGAGAAAACCACGGGGTGATTAACCCAAAGATTATTCTCTGTTAGAAGAATAGGGAATTACAAAAATGGCACTTGCCAATTAGGGCTCACTGCCCGAGCACACTGCTCACAAAGAGGCCCACTGCCTACAAGGAGACACACTGTCTACAAAGTGATAAGAATCATAGTCTTGAACTGATTGGAAGCATCTACATATGCTGGAGTTCAGTTCCGGTTAGGCTCAGTACACTGATCTGCTGCACTTCATCTTTCCTCTGTTCTTTATTCTGCTATCCTTTCACATACCGGATCTTTCTTACTACTTCTGCTTTGTTCTGCACTTATTCGCATATACCATCACACCACTACATATCTCACAACAAAATCCATACTCTATATATATCTGCACAAGTAATTTCATCACCTTTCTAGTCAGCATCCGGAACAGTCTAGTTTCTTACAAACTCTGTTCTGTCGGCTGAATCCTTGCTCACCAAGCAATGCGGATCAAGCATATACTTGTAGATATCATTAATCATGTCGGCCAAACATGATTCATGCCTTCACAACCTTTACCATCAACAGTAACACATCCGGAAAATAGTCTGATACTCTATCAGTCAGTTCTTCCTCTGTTCTCACTGTCTCTCAGGAATCCGGTACTCAACTATTCATATCTTTTTCTTTGTTCATCACCGGAGGCTAAATCCTTGGAATATACTACTCAAGGTAGTCCTCTTGACTTCCCCAAATCCGCACTGCACCAAGACACTTCCTCTGAGAGATCCGGACCAATCTGTCGGACCTTGCCACATGCTCTGTTCTTGTTCACCGAACCACAACAATCTTCATTCTGACTTCCGGAAGAGACACACCATGACTTGCGGATATGTGGGATGACCTTTGTTGCCATCAATGACAACAACCATGAATCCATATAGTGTCTCTTGCCAACAATCTCCCCCTTTGGCATTGATGGCAACACTTAGTGAAAAATGACTAAGTGTTTACACTATGCTCCCCCTTTGCTGATGCTCTGTCTTTATATACAATTTCCGGAACTCCCCCTTAGTTGGATTCCTCATTTTTCACTGCTCCTCACTCCCCCTTTGACATCAATGGCAAAGGGTAGGGTCCGCACACCAAAATTTTCAAAAATTTTCTATACATAGCCGCATATTTACATACTCACATATACTGAAGAATGTCTGCAAAAGATGTCTTCAGTTGGATCAGTTTTGTAGCCCAACTTTGCTTCATTCTATCCAAAATTGAAATGTGACCACTCAATAAAAATGCAAATGCATCTGCCCTTTTTAGATCTTTCGGATCACTTGTCTGGGCTGTGATTTGAGCTTCTGCTATGGCCTCATGCATGGCCTCTAGCTTAGGGACAATTAACCCCCTGAGCTCACTCAACCTGCTTATTCTATTTTTCCTTTCCTTCTCCAGTTTCTTGATTTCACTCAAGACTGCAATAGTCTGACATTCTTGATTTGTTATAGAGGAAGAAAGAGGATCAAAACTTTGAGACAAGCTTAGTCGTGTGTCCTCTTGCGCTTTTATTTTCTTCTCAATGTCCACTGTTACCTTGGACCAGGAGATACAAAATTTGTATATTTCACCGCCATCCTTAAGAGCATTTTCTAAGCTCTTTATCCCAATGTTCATGTTTCTCCTATCATTAATGATCAAACCCTGAACCTCGAAGAACCTTTTATCCAAAAACTCCTTCCGGACCTTTTCTTCAGCTGATTTTTCTAGAGATTCAAAATGTGTACTAACACTGCTGACTAAGGTTTTGAGATTACCGGAAGAGGAGGCTGCCGGATCTATCTGGACCGATGGCATAATCTTCTCAAGCACTCCGGAGGCAGCCTCTATCAACTCACAGTCTTCCATATGAGACTTTAGGAGCTTTTCATTTGCCTTAGCATTTGCAAATGAGGCTATCTTCATTGTCTGCACCGGAGAGAGGGAATCAAAGTTGAATGGGCCTTGTAGTAGCTCTGGTTCATCGATCTCTATTGTTTCTTTGCTCAAAAATTGTTGAACAGTTTGTGCAGTGTCTCTTGCCGGAGACAGATGTTTCTTTTCTTCTGCAGTCTTGGAACTGTCCTTTGGGATTTTCTCTCCTTCCACATTCTTACCACTATCAGTCATGGTCTTCTCTGATGGAGTCTTCTCTTTCTCTGCACCCTTGGTACTGTCAACCTCTTTATCTTTCACCACTGCTTCCTTCTCCTGTAATTTCTCTTCTTCTTTGGATCCAGAGACTGTAGGGGAAACCGGAGGAGAGATACTAGCCTGTTCATAGGCCACTTCTTCTGGAGCAGAGGGTTCCAAGTCCACAGCTGTTTCTGCACCTAAGTCCTCTACAACAGGAAGATTGAACCTTTTGAATGTATTCCAGAGGATCTCTTCAGTGTCCTTGGCTACTTTGTCGGTTTCACCAATCATAAGCTGATTCATCCTTGCTTTGCTTCTGAATTCATCCTTGCAGTCCTTGAATATCATGTTCATTGTTTTGTGATCAATTGAAGGATATAGCTGAATAGCTATCTGTTCCCTGATCTCAAGGTCTTTTGCCATGGCATTGTTCTTTCTTATCTCTAATTCCATTTCTAGGCTCTTTGGGATTTCAGAGATAATCTCAATAAAAGCTTTATTGTAGATGTTCAAGTACCTTATTATAGCTTCTTGCAGGATCTTTTGATCTGCCTCATTGTAGTCATCATAGAATTCAGCCACCGGTAGAAGGTTCCCATCCACAGTGACTGATTTGACTACACTGTCTAGAGACAGGGTGGGCTTTTCAGAAAATTCTTCTGTCATTTCTTCCTTGTCTCGGCCAGAAGAGGGTTTACCGGATCCTTTCTTTTTCTGTTTCTTTATTTCTTTCACTCCCTCATCTGACTCAGTTTCTTCTTCATCCTTTTGGCTTTGATAAGCTCTTGAGGCTTTTGACTTGGATCTCTTACGGGATCCCTGGACTTCCGATTTTGAGCTTTTGGTTTTGATAGGTGTGGATCCTTTAGATGATCTGGTCCGGGTTGAGGATTCCACCGGAGCACTTTTCTTGCTTTTCTTTTCTGCCTCTTTCTTTTCTTCCTCAGATTTTCTTCTCTTTTCCCAGCTGGCATCAAGTGCCTCTTTTGAGATGCCTAGGCCTTGAGCAATGTGCTCTACTTCTTTTCTCACCTTTCTCTTTATCTCAGGTTCCCTGAGTTCTACATGTATCTTTACACTCAGCTCCTCAAAGGTTCCAAACCTTTCTGCCTTTGGATCTTTGGGCTGACTTAGCATGTGTTGAACATGCAGCTCCACTATCTGTTCATCCACTTCATACCCCATGGGCATGATCCAGACAGTCCTTGGCTCCACTGCCTCCATTAGGCACTGATCAGTGTCCACCATAAAGCACACTGAGTCTTTGTATTTTTCAACAAGAGACTGGGGAATTCTCTCTCTTGCTTGCATCATGCTTTGGAAGTTTTTGAAGTATCCCCATAGGGCTGTATTTCTTGCTTTGGCATCCCCAAGCCCATGTAAATAGTCTCTTATCTGGACTGCAACAGGTTTATCATTCTGCCATGCACATCCACTTGATCCGGGCAGCTCATTCATGAAGTAGAAAAATAGACATAATATAAGAGTACCATACTTAAAGGAATTCTTTTTGTCCTTCTTGATTTTCTGTATATTTTCCATTAATTGGCTTAAGAGCAATTCGCAGAGATCATATTCTGCATTCTTCCTTAGCATTTCATAGGCAGTATATACTGCAGTTTCAGATACAGAATTCTCCCTACTGGAGTGATAGATCTTGTATCCTATTATCATGGATGCATACTTGATATCCGGATCCGAAATATCTTCAATGGTCATTGCCCTCTTATCAAATTTTGATCCGGTGGCCTCAGTTACAATGTTGTTCTTGACAGATTTGAGGATAGGTATCCCTCCGGAAGAGTATAGACCAGTTACTGCCCTAATTGCCTCTTTTGTGATCTTGTGAGGTCTATCCAGCCATAGGAAGTTGTCATGCATCCTGCTCAGTACATACCGGACCCATTCATCTTCTTCAAAGCAGGGGAAATGAATGAATTGATCAAATTGTTTCTTCTGGATACCCTTATACTCTGGTTTAAGCTCAAAAGCATTGTCTATCAGTTGTTTGTGATAGAGATCTCTCAATTTGAATTCCCCAAATTCCTCAATGCTTGCATGTATGTAAACCCTAATGTCTTCTGTGTGTAAAACTCTGTGAGGAACATTGGAAAATGCTCCTAAGGGATCTACCTCCAATGACTTGTATGGATGTTTCTTAAATTCAGGTCGGGGCCTATCTGAGATTTTTACTATATTTGGAGTAGCCATTTCTTCAAAAGATTTGTAGCAAGATATCGAAAGTGGAAAATACCTTTTGCGTCTTCGGTTGCACGGAGTAGCTGGATTGATTTCTGTATGTAATGACTTCGGCAGGAGATCTTCGGTAAACTTGATGAATTTTGTTGCAGAGCTCCGCTTTTCGCTTCTTCTTAGATGTGGAATGATCAAGTGATTGTTGAGAAATCCCTTATATCATTTCGCAAACCCTAATATCTGTTTGCAATAAATGCTCCACCTTCATTATTCCAGTTTGCCTTATCCGGATAGCTTGGAGTATCCTGAATCAGTCCTGATCTATGAACATCATGCGGATCTTTCAATCATGAATAAATCAAGATAACACATCACAAGGACATCCCAAACACTCTGTCCAATCCGCAGAATAAGACAATGCACTTCCAGATCTCTCCGGACCTTTTTGTAATCCTCTGTCATTCCGGAGCATCTCCCGGAACAGGTCTTACTTGATCGATCACAGCTTCTTCACATCTCCATGCGGACCTCTGAAATCTTATCTGGATCATCTCAAGACTTATATCTTTAAACCCTTTACTCCGCATCTTGTGCCACATCCGGCACCACTTGATTGGCTGGGGGAACAGGATTTTCTTTGAGTCTCCCCCTGAGCCAGAGCTCACTTTTTAATTTCCGGAAGAAATATCAGCACCAGAGTCTGGTGCGGATCCAACCTCTACATTCTCTGAACTTTTCTTCACCCAAATCTTGCTCATCTGATTCCTAACTTCATCCGCATTCATCTTTTGTTTACCCTTGTCTTGATTCTGATTATACACAGGACCTCTTATGTCCTGATTCTTGCTTCTGCAGACTTTAGCATTATGACCGGACCTATTACAGATTTGGCAAATAACATTTCTTTGCATATTTGACTGATAACCTCTTGATCTGCATTGATTAGCCATATGACCTACTCTATTGCATGTAAAGCATCTACCTTTGAATGATTTGTTTACTTGCATATTTCTGCATTCATGGGATTTGTGTCCATACCTTTTGCAGTTAAAGCACTGTCCGGAGAAGGATGAATTAATCTGATTCATTCTCTTTCTGCACTGATTAGCTTTGTGACCAAAGTGGTTGCAGCTGTGGCAGTATCCATTGAAAGATGGATATCTTTGAGCATTGGGCTGTCTTACCGGAGGTCTTCTGGGCCTATTCCTTGGATTTTCTGATCCAAAATTCTTTTGACCGGATCCGGAGCTTTCTCCTTTCTCATATCCCAAACCATACTTGTCATCTGTCCTCTTTTGACTTCCAAGAAGTACTTCAAGTTGGGCAAAACTTATCTTGAATTTTTCTTTATATTCATTTGCTGTTTGAAGATCTCTTTTGAGAGAGGCAATTTGATCCTCAAGTTTTTCTTCATTATCTTTGGCATCTTCAAGATCAGATTCAAGATGTCTGATAATCCTGTCCATCTGGTGGCATTCTTCTGATTTTTCTTTAAGAGATTGTCTTAGATTGTCTTCAGCTTTTCTTTTTTCTTCAATCTCTTGAGTAAACTTTATAGTTCCTGATTCCATTTCATGTCTTAACATAATGACTTCTTTTGATAACTTTTCACATAACTTGGTTTGCTCAGTCAATTCTTCATTTGTATTGCTTTCTTCACTTTGTCTTGCCAATTGTTGGAGCAGCTCCTTTCTCTTTTTCATAGAGAGACTTAATTTGTCCTTTAATTCTCTCATGAATTCATCAGCCTGTTTGAGTCTTTCCTTTAATTCATTGACTTTAGAATTTGACTGTTCAAGATCCTCAAGGGCAGTCTTGAGTTGCTCCCTTAAACCATATGCATCCATTTGAACTCCCAGATCTTCCTCAAGCTGTTAGGCTCTATTAGGAGGAACCTTGCTCTGATACCAATTGTTGATAACTGAGAGGGGGGTGAATCAGTTATCCTAATTATTTCCCTTTTTGAACTTTCTTATTAATTAATGCAGCATTGAATCAAACACAAAAACATTACCATGAAATAAGAAACACATGACACAGTATTTTTGACGTGGAAACCCTGTTAAGGGAGAAAACCACGGGGTGATTAACCCAAAGATTATTCTCTGTTAGAAGAATAGGGAATTACAAAAATGGCACTTGCCAATTAGGGCTCACTGCCCGAGCACACTGCTCACAAAGAGGCCCACTGCCTACAAGGAGACACACTGTCTACAAAGTGATAAGAATCATAGTCTTGAACTGATTGGAAGCATCTACATATGCTGGAGTTCAGTTCCGGTTAGGCTCAGTACACTGATCTGCTGCACTTCATCTTTCCTCTGTTCTTTATTCTGCTATCCTTTCACATACCGGATCTTTCTTACTACTTCTGCTTTGTTCTGCACTTATTCGCATATACCATCACACCACTACATATCTCACAACAAAATCCATCCTCTATATATATCCGCACAAGTAATTTCATCACCTTTCTAGTCGGCATCCGGAACAGTCTAGTTTCTTACAAACTCTGTTCTGTCGGCTGAATCCTTGCTCACCAAGCAATGCAGATCAAGCATATACTTGTAGATATCATTAATCATGTCGGCCAAACATGATTCATGCCTTCACAACCTTTACCATCAACAGTAACACATCCGGAAAATAGTCTGATACTCTATCAGTCAGTTCTTCCTCTGTTCTCACTGTCTCTCAGGAATCCGGTACTCAACTATTCATATCTTTTTCTTTGTTCATCACCGGAGGCTAAATCCTTGGAATATACTACTCAAGGTAGTCCTCTTGACTTCCCCAAATCCGCACTACACCAAGACACTTCCTCTGAGAGATCCAGACCAATCTGTCGGACCTTGCCACATGCTCTGTTCTTGTTCACCGGACCACAACAATCTTCATTCTGACTTCCTGTAGAGACACACCATGACTTGCGGATATGTGGGATGACCTTTGTTGCCATCAATGACAACAACCATGAATCCATATAGTGTCTCTTGCCAACAATGGTACCAGTCAGTTGGAGTGTGGGAATCAGCTAGTTGTGCCTACCCTTAGACACATACAACATCATTTCTGACCTCAGGGTCCATGGCCATTTTCTCACACAAGCCTTTGCCTGACACCAGGTTGGTGATGTTGATGTTGACATCATATTCCATCACCTTTTTGATCCACCCAACCCTCTTTTCATTGACATCTCTACTCAATAGGAACTCTTTCACACCAGGGTGGTTCACCATTAATTGTATCTTTTTGTTTGAAAGAATGTCTAAACTTTTTGAGTGCTTTCATTATAGAAAATAGCTACTTCTCAATAAAATCATAATTCAATTCATACTCTTTGAGAGGTTGGATGAAGAAAGCAATTGGATGTTCCAATTTCTCTTCATTTTGTTGTGTCAGGACTGTTGATATGCCCTCTTTGCCTCCAAAGGCATAAAAAGATAAAATCCTTCTCATAGTTAGGGTTTACCAGCATTAGATCTTGTGTAATGGCTTGCTTGGCAACTTCAAAACTATCTCTGCATTCCTTTGACCATGTAAAGGTAGCATTCCTTTTAAGCATGGTTGTGAGGGGCTTTTCTATTGAAGCAAAATTAGGAATGAACCTCCTCACAAAGTTGATCTTTCCCAGGAAGCATTGCAAACCCTTCTTGCGACTGGGAAGGGGAAGAGATAGAATGGCACTTGTTCTTTTAAGGTCAATGGCCAGTCCTTCCTTTAAGACTATATGCCCTTGCAATCTACCTTCTGGGACAATGAACACACACTTCTTTGGATTCAATGATATTCCATATTCCCTGTATCTCTAAATGACTTTCTCAAATGACCCAAATGGTCAGTTGCATTCTTGGAATACACAATCAGATCATCAAGATACACTAAGATAATATCATTGATCATGCCTTTAAAGGCCAAATCCATTGCTCTTTGGAAGGTTGCCACAACATTGATCAACCTAAATGGCATTTTTTGGTAAGCCAAAGTACCTCATTTAGTGGTAAAGGTTGTTTTGTATTGATCTGATTCTTTTACAATAATCTAGCTGTAGCCTGAGTAGCCACCTAAGAGTGAAAATCTTTCAGCTTATACCACTGTTTGTAAGATCTGCTCCATGGAAGGAAGTGGATAGTGGTCTTTGAGAGAGGCCTTATTCAGATCTCTAAAGTCCACACATAATCTAATTTCCCCATTCTTCTTCCTAACTGGAACTAAGATAGATACCCAAGAGGAATGTTTGATGGGATAAATGATTTTAGCCTCTATGAGCTTGGATAACTCTTTTCTCATTAATGGTTCTATTTTGGGGTTGATAGGCCTTTGCTTTTGGCAGACAGGTTTTGCATTAGGGTCTAGATCGATGGTATGTTGGATTAAACTAGGATCAAAGCATTTCAGATCCCTATAATCCCAAGCTATTAAATCATCAAATTCATTACAAAGTTCAATAAAACCTTGCCTCTCATCTTGACTACATACCTTGCTATGTTTTAAAAATATGCCTCGTGTAATTTCCACCTCTTCATAGTCCTCTTTTTTTACCGTCATGTTCATTTTCGCCTTCTTTGATTGATCATCAGCACCAAATATGCTTTCTAAGGTGATCAGTCCCCTTGGCAGTTTGTTGGTCTTTAGCTGGATGACCTGTTCACCATACTATTCTTGCAATGTGGACTAATTTTTGGCAGAAAACTCTACCTCATCTTGTAAGAAATTTATAGTCTGCTGGTCATTTTCAAATACTTGCTAGCTTGTTACATTGTCGGGCACAACAAGCCTCACAACAATATTTACATGTTGATCTAAATTTTGTTTGACATTCTAAGGAATGTCAAACTTGGCACCAATTGTAGCCAGTCTATCAGCACTTTGTTTTCCTGTCTGGGCACTACCTAAATGTTGAAGTCATCAAAGTCCTCAATCAAGTCCCAAACTCTGTGCTTTTATGACTTAAGCAAGTCATTCTTTGAAGCACTTAGTAATCTAATTTGGTGGACAACAAGCTCGTTGTCACCAAATGCCTATAAAATTCTTATTCCTCTCTTTTACACCAGTTGTATACCTTGACTCAAGGCTTCATACTCAACCACATTATTGGTACAATTGAAGTGCAATTTGAATGCAGAGAAATAATTTTCTTTTTAGGGTGAAATTAACACAACCCCAGCACCTGCTCCATTTTTTCTCCTGGATCCATCAAAATACATCTGCCATATTCCACTTGGATCTGATGTTGTCTTTTCAAGACTAGGAATAATGGCATCCTCTTCATGGATACAATAAGTACCCAACCCTATTTTCTCTACAAGGTAAGGACTATCAAACTGAAAATGGTTTGGCCACTCATCAAGTAGTATATCAAGTATTTCCTCTACTAGTGTTGCAGCCTCATGCCTACTGTTGTCATCTTCCTCCTGCTCGTGGATTGTGTAGTTCATGTTCAAAGGAACGGGTGTATAAGGCTCTATATGATCATTTGTGATAGGCTTGGCCTTAATGGTCACCTTAGTGCCATATCTAGTTTTGAACAACATGTGGGACCAATCAGAAGATAGGTACCCACCTATTTTGGCAGTGAAGTCCCTAGATAGGCATGCGCCAAAGTATGCAGGGAGGTCAATGACTGAGATGTCTTGCGAAACAGAGCAAGCAGGGCATGTGTGCAGAGCGAGCTTTAAATCTTTAATAACACCTACTTTCTTAATAGCAGTGTCATCTAATTGCACTACCCCCTTATTCACAGGCTCATATTCAATGCCTAATTTATCAGCTATATTCATTGGCATAACAGAGGTACACGCCCTGGAATCTTTCATACAATTATGCAATAATTTATCACCAATGATTAGGGAAACATAGAATGGAGGGGGTTATTGGTTTTCTTGTGCTCGCTTCTTCCTTTGGTTGGCATAGGCTTGATGGGATGACATCATTTTCTTTTGTTGCCTCTACAACAAGCTAATTAAAGCTTGTCAAGGCTTCCTTCAACAAATCTCTTTGAGCTAGGATCAACAGAGTATCCCACATAGTGACGCTTATGTTGGTCTTCTTCATTTGGTCAACTATGTTGAAGGGGATCTGACTACCCTTTTGTGATGTTTTTGCAGCAGCAGAATCAATCTTTGCTTGTTGGTAGGCATGGGGTTGCTATTGTGGCACTAAATCCACTTGCCTAGCAAAATAATCTACTTGTTTTGAGGGAGTCCTGGCTACTACTCCTTCACTTGTAGCCATTTGGGATACATGAGAAGATGTCTGTTGACTAACTATAGGTATTGAGGCATCCTCAATGGCCCTTCTTTTGGTCCTTGTATTGTAAGATATTGGGCCTATGCCCTGATTGACACCACAAAAATCATCATGTGTGCAATTCATCAAAGTAGCATTATTCTACATTTGTTCATGCATTTCCATCATCTCTTGGCTAGAGCTAGCTTGCTTCTCTTAAGGAACTGATTGGTTTTGTGGTGTCAAATCCTGATTGAATTGTCTACTTTGGCACAAATTCTGATCATGTGGTTGATTGCATGGATAACACCAATCGTTATCCTAAGCCAAATTGTTCTATATGGGCACAAGAGGCCTAGATGTACTAGCAACATTGGAGTGTACAACATTCAATGGTCTAATGTAGCATGATTTGGTTTCTGCACATTCCCCTGATATGGTGGTCTACCTTGTTGATAATTTGATTGAATGGTTGATATGTCTGGTTAGAGGGTTGATATGGCCTTTTAGGTTGTGTCGATTGTCTTCTTGCCAACACTAATTCATTTCTCAATCTTCTGATCAGAGCATCTTTCTCATCCTCTTTCTTAATTGTAGGTGTAATTAGAGGAGTAGTGGGGCTGACTGTCGTAGGAATTGGAGCCACAACAGGCTGAATAACAGGGGCCTCTAGAAATAAAGGCATTGGTGGCCTTAGAGCAATTTTTCTAGCCTGAATTAGGTAGTTTTCTACCCTTATAACTACATCATATGTGTCTAGTAGCACAATCCCTCCCATAGATTGAATCATGATGATAATGTTAGAATTTAGAGATATCAAATAGTAAATGAATGCAGTGTTTGGGGAGGGTTTCACCAATAATGGGAATCTATCCCTAGTCTTCTGGAATCTATAGTTGAAGTCCACCATGTATTCATGGGGGGCTCTTTTAATTGTAGTTAACTGCTCCATTAGTGACAAGTTGTCACTCTTGTCTTCAAAATGCTGACATAATGTTCATCCCAATTGTGGATGGAATTAGCTGAGAGACCTTTATACCATTGAAGGGCTTTCCATTTGAATGAAGAAGCTAGTAGTCTCATAGCCACATTGTCAGTAGTGACATTGTGGACAGAGTAGACACTAGCAATGTCTTGGATATGTTCAGTAGGGGTGGTGGAATTTTCACCAACAAAAAATGGTATAGCCTTTAAGGCTGAGGTAGGGATATCATCATATTGGCCTAGGTCTAGAGGGATACCCCCATTGAAAGCAACAAAAGGAAGGTTCCTTGCCATATTATGGATATTTAAATTAATTCTAGGTATATGAAAGGTCCTTGAATACTAGAACCTAACTTGGAATCTAGATGGAGGGGGAGTAGACTGGGCTCTTGAAGGAGATGAATCAACACTCTTATTTTCCCTCATAGGGGACCTAGATAGTCTACTTCTTCTTCTTGATTTAGTAAACGATAGCTTTCTGAATAAAAAATTACCTCTAGAAGAAGATCTTGTCTACACTCCAAACATGAAATGTTGAATGATCTAGAAATTGGATCAGAAGAGTCACCAAATGCTTGTTGAATACTTCCAAAGCAATGAATGAACTAAGAATAGCACCAAAATTTCTCATTCTAGCTCTTACTTAGAGCAGGTGTCCCACCGGATGTGCCAGAAACTGTTATCACCTGAAATTGCACCCTTTTGTTGGAGCTTTGACAATTTCAAAGTAACATGGGATTGGTCTTAAGGTATGGGACCTTTGCAGTTGAGACCAAACCTTCAGAGAAGGACGGTTCCTCTTTCTAAGCTTAAGGCTTAGATAAATCAACTAAACCTATGCTAATGATCACCAGGGAAAAAGGAGAGGAGACTAAAAATTAAAAGGAGGGCGATGCACCAAGATTTAGTGTGTTTAGCTGGAACTGACATAACACAACAACCTCAAATACTGAAATAAACTCACATAGACTTGCAGATTTAGAAGAGGTTTGAATTAGAAATCGTAACTACTGGAGGGACTATTTTATCCACAGAATAATCTTACAAGTTTCAAGTAAACACAGAACAAAAGCATAAGAGGAAAAATATTAGTGATTATATTGATCATGAAGGATAAATAGCCATTACAAAGGGAAGATAATCTATTACAAAAGAATAGACACAAAATAACCATCTACATTCATTGGTGAACAATCAACTTGAGACATCAAAGGCTTAGAAAAAAGAGCACAATGTATCACATCCAGTTGGTTCTATAGGTGTATTACAATGTCTGAAAATAACAAATAATATGCCCGACGTAACAGCCCAGAAGAACAACTAATAGAACTCCATCTTTTACACATGAATATATAGCTTTACAAATCACACTGTAGTAGCCATGGATGTGGAATGAGAAGCCAACAAGGAAAAGACATTGCCCATGCTAAATAACTTTGTTCTATGTCCTTGGAGCGCACCCACATGGCTCTGCCCATAACAAGAGGCCCACCCATGTAATGAGTACAAGAAATTCAATGCAAAGGGACTACAATAGCATGGGGAAGCGAGGAATCCATATTCTATAAGAAATTAGGCTCTAAAGAAGCATTAATGGCAATCAGAAGGGTTGCTGAGTAGTCTCGTCACACTTTGAATAGTAGAAAATGCCTCAAGAAGGCAAAAAGGTCAGTCTCTGACATATCGGACTTCCTCCAATCAGTCTTCCACTGATCGGGCTTAGAGAGGTGAATGAAGAAACTCTGGCCTCTAAAGCCCAAGAGAAGAGAAAATGTCAGGCTTCAAGGTCAGGCCTTCACCATTACATCATTCTTTGGAAAGAAGAAGAACCCGACCTCAGCCTCCACAACACTTAGCTAATTTTATGAAATCGGAAGAGATCGGACCCCAAGCCTTCCATTCTACGCCTTCATAGAGAAGGAAGAAGAGAGAAAATCTGAGCCCACAAGTTTGAAGATTTAGCCACTTTTGTAGAGGTTCAGCAGATTTTGGAGTTTAGGCCTTTCGTCTTACGTCTTTTAAAGAAGGGAAGAGGGAAGAAGTAAGGTCCAAGCTCCAAAGTCCAAAGCACTTAGGAATATTTGAAGGAATGAAAGCGCCATGTGTCATCTTTCCGTGATTCCGCAGTCACATTTTTCTTTAATAAAATAATCCCTGCAAAATGGTAGAAAACCTTAGAACCTTGAAAACGGTGGAGTTTGAGGTTCGGGCCTTCAGCCTTCCTCCTTCCAAAAGAAAGGAAGGGCGAAGAAGAAAAGACTGAAGTCCAACTCCATGAAACACTTAGAAACATTTTGAAGGAAAGAAGCAAAACTTAGACCCTGAGCCCTCCTCCTTGGGTCTATCTAGATGACATCACTACCACTTGGTAAATTCCCATTATTTCGCGGTCACCCTTTGCCTTAATAAAATCATCCCTATGGAATGGCACAGATGAACCAGAATACGCCAAATGTCCCATCAAGAGTCAGTCGCCAGGCCTTCCACCTTACGCCTTTTATGAAGAAGATAGAAAGCGAGAAGCTCAAACTCTAACTCCAACATACATAGAGCATTTATTTGTCAGGCTTCAGCAAGCAGAACTCCATCCTTCGACCTTCCAAAAGAAAAAGTGGAAGAGAGAAACCCTGACCTCCGAAGACTGAAATGCCTAGAATATTTTGCAAAGGGACAAAACAGAGCTTGGAGCCAATTAGGATGGCAAAGTGAAGGGAAGAACTCCAAACTCTAAAACTCTGAAAAAGGCAAAAAACTCAAGGAAACTTAGGATTTTTAGGACTTAGCCATTTTGGGTGGTTTTCTCTTGCATTTCAAAAGGTGAAAATACTAGGATCTCATGGATCTTTAGGCTATTTGGCTAGAAGGCAAAATAGGATAACAAGCCCCTAGGGCTAAACATAACATCTTACAACTATTAATTACTTGTCATAAGCTCTCATAGTGTCATAGAATCTTATGACAACTTGCAACTGTCATAGATTCTCTTACACCCACTTACCAACTTTATGATATGTGTCATACATGCTAAAAATAGATGATTCCTCCAAGGTGGCACCTACCCTCATTTACTCATGATTTTTACAATTACCAACTATAAATGTTACTCTATAATTACCTCCGGTAAAACCAGAATTACCACTGCCGGTGAAACTACCTCATTCCCTTATGGGTAATTACAAATTACAAATAATAAAATAGAATAAATATAATATTAGGATTTACAAGGTTAATGGCACCTTATCTTGACATTCTCCGACTTGACATTATACATTGTAAATCAACAAGAAATCAAATGAAAATAATCAGGCACTAGAAACAAGGCCCATGGCCTCTCTGCACCACACAAATTTCTCTATGCTCATAGGTTTGGTCAATGAATCTGCAATATTCTCTCAAGTATCTATCTTCTTTAGCTCAATTTGTCCACCTGCAACCAATTCTTGAACAAAGTGATATGAAACATCAACATGCTTAGTCTGAGCATGATACATAGGATTCTTGGCCAAACAGATAACACTCTAGCTATCACAACCAATTTGAATGTTCCTACAATCAAAACCAATAACTGTACATAGTCTCCTCAATCAAACTACCTCCTTAGAGACATGGGTAGCAACCATATACTCTACTTCAGTGGTGGACAAAGCAACCGTGGGCTACCTTTTACTCATCCAACTCACTGTTCCTCCAAATAGAGTAAGCACATAGCCATTAGTGGACCTTCGACTATCCAAGTCACCTACCCAATCTGCATCAACAAATCCCTATATGTCCAAAGTTTTATCAGCACTATCAGTACCAGAATAAACCGAACAATAATCAGGAGTACCTGAAAGATATTTAAACACCATCTTCGCATAATTCTAATGTTGTCTACCAAGGTTAGACATAAATCTGCTTAAAACTCCCATTGCTTGGGCAATATCTGGCCTAATGCAAACCATTGCATACATCAAACTCCCTACAACACTAGCACATGGCACATTAGACATATCCTCAAAATCATCCTCAGTCTTTGGACACATATCTAATGAAAGTTTAGTACCAATGGGTAAAGGAACTCTAACTGGGTTATAGTCCTACATATTAAATCTCTACAAAATGGTATTCACATACTTACTCTGAGACAACCAAATTTTTTGTTACCTTTGTCCCTCCTAATCTCCATACCCAGATTATACCTAGTTGCTCCAAGATCCTTCATATCGAATGCACCTGAAAGTTGGGATTTTAGCTCACTGATCATACCCTTAGTATTGTTGAAAAATAGCATGTCATCAACATACAATGCAATGATTAGTATAGAATCATTAATACAATAAATGTATACACAATAATCCTCCTCGCTTCTAACAAAACCCAATTTCAATACGAATGAGTCAAACTTTTGGTACCACATTCTGGGAGATTGTTTTAGACCATAAAGAGACCTCTTTAACCTGCAAACCCAATGTTCTTTCCCTTTTACCTAAAACTTGTAGGTTGTTGCATATAAATTTCTTCCTCAAGATCTCTATGCAAGAAGGCGGTCTTAACATCCATTTGCTCATCTCCCAATCAAAAGTTGCAGCAATGGATAAAAGAAATCTAATAGAAGTCAATTTAGTAACAGGAGAGAAAATTTCACCGAAATGAACTCCCTCTCTCTGGGAGTAGCCCTTGGCTACCATTCTACCCTTGTACTTATCCAATCAACCATCTACTCCAAACTTCTTCTTGAAGACCCACTTGCAACCTATGGCCTTTCTTCCATTGAGAAAATGAACAAGATCCTAGGTGTTACAACACTCTAAAGCCATCATATCCTCCTGCATGGCTAACTACCAAGACTCACTATCATATGCATGAATAGCTTCCTTGTAGGATATAGGCTCATTGTCAGTACTCATTAAAGCAAATACACAATGGAAATATGGTGGGCTATACCAACTAGGTTTCATTATCTTTTGGATCTCCTCAAGGGTGGAGTGAGAGCCTCAACTTGTTCTTCTACATGATCATCTATACCAACTTCTTCTATTACAACAAATTCTTCATCATCAAAGCTTTCACTCGAGTCTTCTTCTACTTCTTCACCCCCCAATCTATCATTGTGTTCTTTCCAAGGTGCATCTTCGTGCTCTATGTCAAAATGCAATCTTCACCTTTTCTTTCTCTTTTAGCTGCTCAGGTCCAGAAATAGCTCTAAGTTCCCTAAAAATAACATCTCTAGAACAAATAATCTTTCAGGTTAGTGGATTTCAAATCTTGTAACCTTTTACATTATCACCATATCCAATGAAAGTACACTTTCTAGCTTTTGGATCCAACTTAGATTGCTTTTCCTTAGGCACATGAACAAAAGCCTCATAGCCAAAAACCCTTAAATGTGAAACATAAGGTTTCTTACTTGTCCACTCTTCATAAGGCATCGAATCAAGAGCTTTACAAGGAGATATGTTAATCAAGCAGCAAGTGGTGCACATAGCCTCTACCCAAAAGCATTTATCTAGCTGTGAATCACTCAACATACTTCTATCTCTTTCCATGATTCTTCCGTTCATCCTTTCTGCAACACCATTCTATTGTGGTGTATACATAGTTGTCTTTTGTCTTATTATACTTGTATGCTTACAAAACTCATCAAATTCCTTAGAGCAATATTCCCCTCCATTGTCAGATCTTAATATTTTTATCTTTAATCCTGATTTATTTTCAATTAAGACTTTAAAATCCTTAAATGTAGTGAAAACTTCACATTTTTGTTTCATAAAATAAATCCATGTAAATCTGGATACATTATAAATGAATGTGAAAAAATAATGAGATTTTTCGATAGAGTCATTATCCATAGGTCCAAACACATCTGAATGAATAATTTCTAACTTCTCTTTAGCTCTATTGCTTCCTAAAGGAAATGATTTTCTGTCTTGTTTTCCAAACACACAATCCTCACAGAAATCAAAGTGCTCATCTAGATATAGGAGAAACCATCCAACAAATTTTTATTATTAATTATTTTAAAAGCAGTATTACTTGTATGGCCCAATCTACGGTGCCACAACATACAAGTGTTTTCAGAAGCCTCAGAAACATAAGAGGAATTATAAACTGTAGTGACATCTAGCCTAAAGAAGGTTCCCAATCTCTTCCCCTTCGTTACCACCAAGTTTCCTCTCACCAATCTGCAACCATACTTATCAAATGTTACATGCATTCCCAAATCATTCAACTTTAAAACTGAAATTAGATTTCTAGCTAATCCAGGAACATGCAAAACATCGAGGAGCGTTTTAATCCTCCCATCACTGAAACACAACAATACCTTGTCTTTCCCAACTATCTAATATGTAGAGTTATCCCCAAGGTACACTTTACCTCCATCATACTTTTCATATGTGGAAAACCATTCCTTATGCGGGGTCATGTAATATGAGCATCCTGAGTCAACCAACTAGTGATCATTAGAAACAAGATTACATGTAGAAAGTAAAACATCTTCACCTGCATTCGAGGACTTATCAAAAGCGAACTCTCACTATTTATTTGGATTTTTGTACTCCTTCACATGTCCCCTTTTATCGCAGTTCCAACACTTAACTTTGTTCTTCTTCCCAGGAGTCTTAGAATGGCCTTTTGACTTGTCTTTGGACCCCTTATGATCTCTTTTTGGTCCTCTTTCCTTAGACCTTCCCCTAACACTTAGAGCATCCCCTGAACTATCTGAACTCTTCTTTCTCAATTCATGTGCCAGCAAAACTACAACAAGAGCATCCAACTTCGGATCCACAAGGTTAGCAATGATAGCAAGGATAAAATTCTCCCAAGACTCAAATAAAGAAAAAATAAGTAAGATACATTTATCTTCCTTAGTAACCTCAACATCTACAGATGCTAGCTAACTCAACAACAAATTAAATGAATTTAAATGCTCTGCAACTAATTCACCCTCTTTCATTTTTATAGAAAATAGTTTATGCTTTAAGTAAAGCTTATTTACCATACTCTTGGCTTGATAGATCTCGCCCAATCTTGTCCAGAGGTTGTGTGCAATCTCTTCCTTCAAGACATTCAACAAGATAGAATCTACAAGACACAGTCGAATAGTTCCCTGTGCCTTCTTATCCAACCTTTCCCACTCATCTAGACTCACATCATCAAGCTTCTTCTCTTTTTGTACAGCCAACCACTAGTTTCTTTCCTCTAGCAAATCCTCCATCTTCAGCTTCCACAACTCATACCCTGTTCCATTGAACTTCTCAATGTCCAATCGAAAGGTAGAAGCAATAGTAGATCCAACCATGATATCTACACAAGATCTACAAAATAAATACAACCAAATCTCCCACCGCAAGTAAACAACCTTCACACTACCACCCAAGAATCAAAAGTTGGCCAAACTCTAATACCAAATGTTAGAAATGAAGGCAACAACTACTTCAAATGAAAATCTGATTACAATAGTTTTATGATCTTAAACAGTATAATATCAATAGAGATTGTATTTAGAAATCAAATCACAACATAGGAACTGTTGGAGTAGGTGTGTTGTACACCTTGCATAACATTGGTATTATTTTATTATGTAAAATAAATATTTAATTGTGGTGCATCATGTGATGTGTTTATCCACATTAAATATTTATTTGGTGCCACTTGTAGTCGTTGTATGTAGCATTGGGTTAATTATCTATTTATTTGTAATAATTGATTATTTGGGAAAACTTAGTACCAATAATCAAATGTGGGGTCAATGGTTTTGTAGACACATGGTTTTGGGAAAATGGTATTACAATACCACATGTTGTATTTGTCTGAGTTTATGTCTATAAAAGCAAACACATGGGTAGTTGTAGAGATTGGTTGGGTTTGTAGCTTCTCTTGAAGGTTGGTTGTGTGAGGGTTTGAAGCATGGCATGGGATGTATGGTTACATGCTTGTTCACATGGAGTGCAAGTAGAGAGAGCTTGGGGTTTCACAGGTGATCTTTGCATATGTATTTGTTATTATTTTTCTGAATAATACATGAGAGATGCATGCTTTTGGAGGCTAGGTTTTTCCCTCTATGAGGTTTTTCCCAAGGTATATCTTGTGTCACCATTGATGGTACGATTGTTTATTTCTTTTGCATGTGAATTTCTAGTTTATTGCATATTAAATCTCTTATTGGGTTATGAGGAATTAGTCTATATAATTGCATATTTCCAACATTTGGTATTAGAGCTTTCTTGCCATGATTTGGTAGAGCCTAGCCACCCCCCCCCCCCCGCGGGCTTTAATGATAACATTTTCCCACGATGTCGGATTTTTGACTTCTTATAGTCAACAGAAAGCTCTTTCCATGTACTATATAGTGGTGATAGATATTTTTCCAAATTTTTCAATTTTGACTAGTTTTTGCCAGTTGGAATCCATATGTTCATTTTGATCTTTGACTGGGTATAACAGGTGCATACAGAGTCGGATTTTAGACTTCTTATAGGAATTGGAAAGGTATTTCTGAGCACTACACAGTGGTATAGTTTTGGGGGTGATATTCTAAGGTTTGTTCAGTTTCTATCAGTTTGAGTTCATTTTGGTCCTTTTGACTTTTTGTGCATTTGTGAGTTGATGGCAAATCCAATCTGAGATGATTTGGTGTTTGAGTAATTGTACACTTACAAGTTTATCTCTAATTATCCTTTGTCAACAACATTATACATGTATTGTTGAGTTTTCATGTTGCATTGTGAGATCTATAGGTTGTGTAGTGTTGTAGGCTGTCTATGCTTATAGGTTGCATTTATGACTTGGATGTGGGTTGTCTATGCCCATAGTGTTGCAAATATGTGCCTAATGTGTTGTCAATGATGTCAACATATCCTTCTATCAGAGACAGTGAAGATAGTGCAGGAGAGTGTTCAGTACTCCCAGTAGGATGAAGATAAGAGTATGCAGATAAAAGGGTTTGTAGAGGATTATCTAAGGTTTCTCCAGTCAAGATTTGAGAGGTCCACATGAAGATTTGGAGAAGTTATGGCTTTCTGAGTAGAACAAGGTTCTGCAGTTGTTCAGTGTGACAGAGTGGCAAGAAGATTGGTCTGGAAAGGTCCAGTATGAGAAGATTATGATCTATGGATCTAGTGGCATGTCTGGGATGTTGGTGTGTTCCCTCAACTAGAGTGGTTCATGGTTTGGAGGTTTGCAAGCAATCTTTCTAAAATGAGAATCATGGTAGTGTGTGTTCTTGAAGTTCAGTGTATAGATGCAAGTGTTTCTGATGATGCGAAGTGGTGTGGTTGTTTCAGTTGATTTCCTTGTGCTTATGGTGGTGTCTGGATTGTGTACCTATTGTGTTGGTGGTCTGCATTAACAAAAGAGCTCATGATTGAATATTTCTTCTTGGATGTTGGTGTTCTTCCAAGTTTTGGCCAACTGTATGCCTAATGCATGTTGTGGATGATCCAAGAAAAGATCTATGAAGCATGGTATGTTGTTCGAAGAAGATTTGAGTCCCAGCTATGTTTGGCCGACAGAGGAGTGATTCGCATATACTATATTGTATCAAATCAAGTCTTGTAATTGTGATAATTTGTTAGGCTGACCTTGAAGAACAATTGTAATAAGATGTTTGTAAAGCCGACTTTAATGTTCATTCCAAAGTCAATGTCATGTATAAATGTTTGTAGTTGAGTCATGGAATTGAATGGGTGTGCGAAAATGAAGTATCGTAAGAGGAGGAACAAAGTAGAAGACGAAGAAGAGCAAAACAGATCCAGGCATGAGTGTTTGAACTTCAATGGAACTGATCCAAGCATGAAACAGATACTATTTCCCAGTTCATCATCTTGTAATCAATTCTTGGAGGCAGTGAGCCTCTTTTGAGCAGTGAGCTCTGGGCAGTGAGCCCGAAGGCATGTGTCTTCCATTCTTCTAAGTACTTTTAATAGGGTACAAATCTTTGTGGGTTAACCCCCATCATGGTTTTCCCTTACCAGGTTTCCACGTAAAAATCATGGTGTTATCTGTGTTATTCATGTTTCTACATTTGTGTTATTGGTTCATGCTTACATGATAATATCATTAATCAGTTTATAAGTGATATAGAGGATTAATTGCAGAAAAGGATAAAGAGTTTGTAACAACTAATTCACCCCCCCTCTCAGTTGTCTGCCCTAATTCCAACAATTGGTATCAGAGCTAGTTTCTCTAAAAGAAGCTTAACCACTCGAGGAGATCTAGGATGTCTACCTATAAGAAGGATAGTTCAAGATTTGATGGAACAAATTACATGGTTTGGAAGAATCGCATGGAGTGCCATTTGCAATGCATGGGTGATGCCTATTGGGTAATAAACAAGCATGAGTATAAGCCTCCAGAGAAAGGTCCTTCAACCCCAGATGAACTCAAAGATGCTGAAAATAACCTTCGAGCTAAAGATGACTTGTTGAGTGCCCTAACTGATTCAGAAATGAGAAATATTTTTGAACTGAAAACTACTCATGAAATCTAGAAGAAGTTGGAAAATCTTTATGAAGGTGAAGAACATGTCAAATGTGCCAAACTACAAAGTCTGAGAGGAATTTTTGAAAATCTAAGGATGAGTGGAGATGTAAACATCACAATCTATATGCAAAAGATAATGAGCTTGTGTTTGGCATCAGGTGTGCTGGTGGAACATTGGAAGAATAAGAGATTATGGAAAAAGTCCTCAGATCTTTACCTGATTCATACAAACATAAGGTTGCTGCTATAGAGGAGATCAGGACTGTCTCAAAAGTTACAAGAGATCAGTTGGTTGGCAAACTCTCAGCCTTTGAATTAAGTGAATTTGGTGACTCTCTTCCTAAGTCTGAATCTTCATTCAAAGCCAGTGTTTATGGGAAGCAAAAATATGATCCAGGTGAAATCTCTTCAAGAAGAACAATCAGATTTGAGAATACAAGAAAGGACCTTAAAAATGATGAAACTGAGATTGATGATCTTGAAGCCCTTTTTGTCAAGAGATTCTCAAGAGGATCCGATAAGTATGAAGGAAAGTTACCATTCAAATGTTTTAATTGTAATAAGATTGGTCATTTTGCCTCAAAATGTCCGGAGAGGGTTTCAAAGCCAAACCCTAATAGGTTTAGAGGACAGAAGAATTGCTACTATGTTCAAGAAGTTGGTGAAGAAGGAATCACAAATGATGAATCTGATCATGGAGGTTCCACTGATAATGATTGGGTGTTTATTGCTATCAAAGAGGAAGATTCAGTGCCTGCTAAACCTCCTAGCTATGCAAATGTAGAAAGTGCTTTGGCCGCTCAGATTGTAGAAAAGGATGAATGGGTAATAGACAGTGGTTGTTCTCATCATATGACTGGTGATAAAAGTAAATTTGTAAACTTTGAAAAATATGAAGGTGGACTTGTAAAGTTTGGAGACCACTCAGCTACTAGAATTTGTGGCAGAGGATCCATCTCTTTTGATGGTAAGAATAACACTAATGACGTTCTGTATGTGGAAGGATTGAAGCATAATCTTCTTAGTATTGGACAGTTGGTTGACAAGGGCTATGATCTTCGATTCAAGGATGGAAAATGTAGAATCTTGGAAAGATCTGAAACTGAAATTGCATCTGGCACTCAAACTAGAAGTAACATCTTTCATTTAAGTAGCTCAAATAGAAGCTACCTGATTGCTTAAATTGATCAGAGTTGGCTCTGGCATAGAAGAATGTGTCATGTGAATTTTGATAATATTGTCAAGATAAGTTCCACTCAAGCTATAAGAGACCTTCCAAGACTTGTGAAACCTACTGATAGTATGTGCAAAGAATGTCAATTGGGTAAACAAAACAAAACTTCATTCAAAAGTAAAGAACAGTCATTAAGTGGTTTGTTGGAACTTGTGCATACTGATCTTTGTGGTCCTGCTAGAATTAGAAGTGTGCAAGGAGATAGATATTTTATGTTGCTGATTGATGATTACTCCCGAATGATGTGGGTAACCTTCTTGAGAGAAAAATTAGAAGCTCTTGACAAATTCAAAGTATTCAAGGTTATGGTTGAAAATGAGATTGGTGTGAAGATAAAGTGTCTAAGATCTGATAGAGGTGGAGAGTTTACCTCCGGTGATTTTGATTCATTTTGTGAAGAGCAAGGGATAAAAAGATAGTTATCTGCTCCAAGGACTCCTCAGCAGAATGGAGTTGTGGAGAGAAAAAATAGGACCATTCAAGAAGCAGCTAGGACCATGATGATGGAAGCAAATGTTCCTTAAGTCTGTTGGAGAGAAGTTGTAAGTACTACTGTCTACACTCTTAACCGAGTACAGATTAAAGGCAATTCTAGTAAGACTCCCTATGAACTATGGTTTGGTAATCCTGCTACTGCAAAATATTTTAGACTTTTTGGTAGTAACTGCTATATCAAAAGAGATGAAGATCTTGGCAAATTTGATGCAAGAAGTGATGAAGGAATATTTCTTGGGTACTCCACTCAAACCAAGGCTTATCAGTGTTTTAACAAGAGATTGAAAAAGATTGTTGAAAGTACTGATGTCAGAGTTGATGAAAGAAAGGAAAGACCTTCCAGGTCTTACGAATATGATTCAGATGATCAAGATAAAATTCAAACTCAGGGAAGGCAAGTTCAAACCCAGACTCAGATCTAAATTAATCTGGAAACCTCAATAACTCAGGAGGATAGTACAGATATTGAGGAACAAGCTCAAGAAATAGAAGCAATTTCCAAAACTCCCAGGTATGTAAGACAAAATCATCATGAAGATCAGATCATAGGAGATAGAAATCAAGGTGTTCAAACTAGGAGAAGAATTGCTAAAGATCAGGAGGAGATTTGTTTAATTTCAAAGATTGAACCAAAATCAGTAAGTGAGAATTGCAATTATGAAAATTGGGTAAAATCAATGGAAGAAGAACTATTGCAAATTGAGAAGAATTACACTTGGGATCTTGTTCCTAGACCTGAAGACAAAAATGTGATCTAAACAAAATAGGTTTTCCAAAATAAACTAAATGAAAATGGTGAAGTTGTAAGAAATAAAGCAAGGTTGGTATGCAAAGGATAATCTCAAGTGGAAGGAATTGATTTTGAAGAAACGTTTGCTCCGGTCGCAAGAATAGAAGCAATCAAATTATTTCTTGCATTTGTTGCTCATAAAGATTTCAAGGTATATCAAATGGATGTCAAGTTAGCATTCTTAAATGGAGAATTGGAAGAAGAAGTTTACACTGAGCAACCAGAAGGATTTCAATTGTGTGATCAAAAAGATATGGTCTGCAGATTGAGGAAAGCATTATATGGACTCAAACAAGCCCCAAGAGCCTGGTATGCAAGGTTAGATAAATATTTGCTAAAATTAGGTTTTAGCAAAGGTACTGCTGACAGTAATCTTTACTTCAGAATTGATCATGAGCATATCCTAATTGTTGAAGTATTTGTTGATGATATCATTTTTGGTGGAAATGAGAGTATGTGCAAAACATTTGCAGATCAGATGCAAAGTGAATTTGAAATGTCAATGTTTGGTAAAATGAATTTTTTCTTAGGCCTACAAATCACTCAGTCAGATGAAGGTATCTTCATATCTCAATCTAAGTATGTGAGAGAGTTACTGAAAAAGTTTGGAATGGAAGGTTCAAAGCCAGTGGGTACACCTATGGTAACCGGGTGCAAGTTAAGTAAAGATGATGACTCTCCTAAGGTAAATCATAAAAGGTATAGATCAATGAATGGAGGACTGCTTTATCTTACTCAGACCAGAACTGATATCATGAATGCAATTGGACTGGTAGCTAGATTTCAAGCTGATCCTAAAGAATCCCATGTGGTAGCAGTTAAGAGAATTTTTAGATATCTCCAAGGGACACTTGACTATGGCTTGTGGTATCCAAAGGACAATGACTTCACTCTGCATACATATACTGATGCTGATTGGGTGGGAGATGTGGATGACAAGAAAAGTACTAGTGGTGGTGCATTCTTCTTGGGAAGAAGGTTGGTTTCTTGGTTGAGCAAAAAGAAAGAAGCAATATCTCTATCTACTACAGAGGTAGAGTACATAGCAGCAGCAAGCAATTGCACTCAAGTTTTGTGGATGAAGCAAATGTTGAAGGATATCAGAGTTGTGTTTGAGGAACCTGTTAAAATCTTCTGTGACAATTCAAGTGCAATAAACATTTTAAAAAATCTGGTGTTGCATTCAAAGACCAAGCACATATCAATCAAGTTTCACTTTTTGAGAGAAAAGGTAAATGAGAATGAAGTTAGATTGGAGTTTATTCCTTCAGAGGATCAGATTGCGGATATTTTCACCAAGCCTCTACCTAAGAATACTTTTGAGTATCTCAAAAGGAAGTTAGGGGTTATTACCCCTCCGGATTAAAACTAAAGTGCACTGAGGTGCATCAGTCTGGTGGAACTCACAGTCACATCTTGTGTTCTAGATTGATGTTAGGAGGATACTACTCAGGGGGAGTAGTTAGTAGGCCAAGTCTGAAGTTCAGGTTGAGAAGAGAAAGAGATGACTGTAAATATGCACACCTTTGCCATTGATGTCAAAGGGGGAGAGAAGTCATGTGAAAAAATTAAGAGTAAATAGCTTCCTGTGAAAGGGGGAGCAATAAAGAAAGCAATTGCAGGTGTGATAAGACAAAGGGGGAGAAGTTCTTGTCTTGATGATTGAAATCAATTTTTCACATCACATGTTGCCATCAATGACAAAGGGGGAGATTGTTGCAAATATGTGTCTGATGTGTTGTCATTGATGTCAAGATATCCTTCTGTTAGAGACAGTGAAGACGGTGCAGGAGAATGTTCAGTACTCCCAGCAGGATGAAGACAAGAGTAAAAGGGTTTGTAGAGGATTATCTAAGGTTGCTCCAGTCAAGATTTGAGAGGTTTGCATGAAGATTTGGTGAATTTATAGCTTTCTGAGTAGAATAAGGTTCTACATTTGTTTAGTGTGATAGAGTGGCAAGAAGATTGGTTTGGACAGGTCTGGTATGAGAAGATTATGATCTGTGGATCTAGTGGCATGTTTGGGATGTTGGTGTGTTGCCTCAACTAGAGTGGTTCATGGTTTAGAGGCCCGTAAGAAATCTTTCTAAAATGACAGTCATGGCAGTGTGTGTTCTTGAAGTTCAGTGTATAGATGCAAGTGTTTCTGATGATGTGAAGTGGTGTGGTTGTTTCGATTGATTTCCTTGTGCTTGTGGTGGTCTCTGGATTGTGTGCCTATTGTGTTGGTGGTCCACATTAACAAAGGAGCTTGTGAATGAAGATTTCTTCTTGGATGTTGGCATTCTTCCCAGTTTTGGCCAACTGGATGCCTAATGCATGTTGTGGATTATCCAAGCAAAGATCTATGAAGCATGGTGTGTTGTTCGAAGAAGATTTGAGTCCCAGCTATGTTTGGCTGATAGAGGAGTGATTTGCATATACTATATTGTATCAAATCAAGTCTTGTAATTGTGATAATTTGTTAGGCCGACCTTGAAGAACAATTGTAATAAGATGTTTGTAAAGCTGACTTTAATGTTCATTCCAAAGTCGATGTCATGTATAAATGTTTGTAGTTGAGTCATGGAATTGAATGGGTGTGCGAATATGAAGTATCCTAAGAGGAGGGCCAGAGTAGAAGACGAAGAAGAGCAGAACAGATGTCAAGGTGGAGAAGAAGTGTGTAAACTTCAATGGAACTGATCCAGGCATGAAACAAATGTTGTTTCCCAGTTCATTATCTTGTAATCAATTCTTGTAGACAGTGAGCATCATGTAGGCAGTGAGCCTCTTTTGAGCAGTGAGCCTGAAGGCATGTGTCTTCTAATTTTTTTAAGTATTGTTAACAGGGTACAAATCTTTGTGGGTTAACCCCCACCGTGGTTTTCCCTTAACTGGGTTTCCATGTAAAAATTGTGTTATCTGTTTTATTCATGTTTCTGCATTTATGTTATTGGTTCATGCTTAAATGATAATATCATTAATCAGTTTATTAGTGATAAAGAGGATTAATTGCAGAAAAGGATAAAGAGTTTGTAACAACTGATTCACACCCTGGTGCAGAGGCACCTACCTAACAGCTGGCCTCCATGAGGCAGTTAGTTTGTTATAGGTCTTGTTTATGTTTCCAAGAAGGTCTGTTAAGACCAAATGCATGTAATAAGGTCATGCTGATCATGATAAGATCATGCTGACCATGCTTTTACTATTTTTAGGAAGTTTGTTAGAACAGCTGTCATGATGTATGATCGGTTGGATCTCCCAGCCGCCTGGAGAGTTCCCAGCCGCTTGGAGTCGGGTCAGTAGTACTCGTAGGATAATCTATTTAAGCATGAGATCGGTTGATATTGCATAGACGGAGAGATATCATCGACCGGTAGTATAGTATTGTATTGCGCAGAGGAGTTCGAGTGTGCTGTGTGAGAAACAGTATATTGTATTGCATCTTTGAAATCAATAAAAGATCCTGTTTCATTTTCTGTTTGATTCCCTTCGTGTAATCGATCTGCTGGTTTGGGTGGTTTCATGGATTCACTGATCCATTCCACCGGTTGACTCATCTGATCAGTGGAATGGTAATGTACAGTAGGTTAGTAGTTAGTTTGTTTGTTTGCATGCAGGTGTGCAGGATCGCGGTCGATAGATGTTGAAGACCCTAGCATGGGTATGTGCTAGGTCGAGCTGATAAGATAGAGTGTGGAAGATCACCCTGAGGTTGGATCGGGTCATCCCTGGAGGATCGGCGAAGTGAAATTTCGCTAAGGCTGGAAATTGGTCAAGACGGCATCATCAGGATATTTCTGCAAATATCCTGCAGTCGGGTTAGGCATCGTCATCCGGATAAGTGAAGATGAGCATGATGTTTTTGAGTGCATAAAGTGCAAGAGCGTCGGGGTGATCATCATCAGGAGGGCCGAGGAGGAGCGCATCGGCATCAGGTTGAAGATCGGGTTGATCAAGTTGATTGCGGGCCGAAAAGACTAAGTTTGGCCAACAGCAGGATATGACGTCATCATCATCATGATATACGTCATCAGGACATTTCAGAGCGGTAGGATATTGAGAAGTTGCGGGTGACGTCATCGTCATCAGGATCTACGTCATCAAGATATCGGGTGATGCAAGCATCAAAGGGAAGGTGCTGAAGTGGTCGTCATCAGGATCTTTGGGGCAACCGGATATTTGATATCCTGCTGACGAAGGTGGTGTCGCGTATCATGATGATGCCGCTAGTGTTTGGAGCCCGATGAACAGTGCAACAGGAGGATGTTTGTGCTAGTTGAACATCATGATGATGATGTTAGGAGGAAAACGGAGGAGGTGAACAGTAGTCGGCAGGAGGATAATTGTGATCGTCCGAAACATGATGATGATGCTGACAGTGTAAAGCGGAATATGATGATGATGGCGAAGATGATGATGATGAGGATGGGCTGCAGACATCCATGCTGTATGCGAAGGTTATAGTGTGGATGCCTCTGCATCATAGTGGTATCAGAGCTTAGCAAAAGGTCTGGGCTGTTGTGTGTTGATTCTGTCACCGAAAGGGCAGAGGTAGAGGTAGAGTTGATTGTGTGTTGTGTGTTGATTGAGAGGTTGACAAAATGCCTCCGAAAGGTAGTGGGACTGCAAGGGAATTGCAGGAAATGAAGGAGAAACATGCTAGAGAGATGAGGAAGATGAAGGAGCTTGCTGAAGCACTTCAAGCCAGGCTGACAGCCCTGGAAAAGAACAAAAAGAGGGAAGTGGAGGACAGTGAGTCTGAAGAAGATGAAGATACTGTTGAAGAGTATGAAGAGGTAGCTGAAGATCTGGATGCTGAAGACCAGAGATTGGCAAAACTGTTAAAGGCAGTACAGAGTGAAAAACCTAAGGTAAAGGTTGATGTTACCAAGTATACAGGAAGCTTGAATGAAGATGAGTTGTTAGATTGGATTGCTGCACTTGATAATCACTTTGAATGTGAAGATGTTGCTAAGGATCAGAAGGTAAAGATTGCAAAGACCAAGTTAGGAGGTCATGCTTTGGTATGGTGGGATTATGTACAATCTGAGAGAAGGAAACAAGGGAAGTCAAAGATCACTTCATGGGATAAGATGGTAGCAAGGATCAAGGGTAAATTCTTGCCAAGGGATTATGAAATCCAGATGTTTAAGAAGCTGCAATTTTTAAAGCAGAAAGATAGGGATGTGAAAGCATATACTGAGGAATTTTATCTGTTGAGTATGAGATCTGGTCATCATGAGAATGAGGTAGAAAAGGTGGCTAGGTACTTGGCTGGTTTGAGGTTTAACATACAGGATGAGTTAGTTTTAGCTAACCCTAAGAATGTGGAGGATTGTTACCAAATGGCAATCAGGATTGAAGAAAAGATGAATAGAGGACATGATAAGTCCATGAGAGGAAGAGGAAACAATAGGGGAAGAGGAACAGCCCCTGCACAAAAGCAAACCAATGAGGGTCAAGAAGACACTGGTAAAGGACAGGGACAGTCTGATTTCAGAGGTGGCTGGAAAGGTAATAGAGGAAGATTTGGAGGTGGTAGAGGTTCTACTACATTTTCAGGAAAATGTTACACCTGTGGTGAGTTTGGTCATCCATCTTTCAAATGTCCAGAAAACAAAGGTTCATCATCCAGAAATGATAGAACTAGTGACAAGAGAGTACAACTGGTACAAGAAGAGAAAGTAGAAGAAAGTGCACAGAGTTCAAACAGAGATCCTGCTAATGTTGGATATCCAGAGAGTGGAGAATCACTGATGCTAAGGAGAATTAGTTTGCAGGCATCAAAGGATCTGATGCAAAGAAGAGCTCTTTTCAAGACCACATGCAAGAGTAAAGGTAAAGTATGTAAGGTTGTCATTGATACTGGTTCAACGGACAACATGGTATCTCAGGAAATGGTGGATAAACTGCATTTGGAAAGGATTCCACATCCACACCCTTACAAGGCATCTTGGGTGAGTGATAGTCAATCACTTTTTGTCTCTGAACAGGCATATGTGGATTTCCAGATTGGAGCATATCAGGATAGAATTTTGTGTGATATTTTGCCTATGGAATGTTGTCACCTACTGTTGGGTAGACCATGGCAATTTGACAGAAGGGTACTGTATGATGGGTATGCTAATACCTACACCATCAAGAAGGATGGGAAGATTATTAAGTTGATGCCATTGCAGGCAAAAGCTGCAGTACAGAAGGCATCCCAAATCATTTTAATGGGAAAGAAGGAATTTGTGCAGATGCCTAGAGGAGCAGGCATAAAGGCAGTTCAGGACACTGCAGGGAAAGGAGTTGTTACAGACAACAAGCTGAAGAAAGTTTCAGTTGTGACTGACAGAGGTTAGCAGCAGGTTCAGAAACAGGGGTGCAAACAGCAACCAGTTGAGAAGAATGACAGGGATGTTGTCATAGTTGGGACTATTGCTTGTCCTATAAAGGTTGAAAGGAAGACAGGCTTGAACATTTCAGAAGTTCAAGAGGCAGTTCAGAAAGAGGTTCTGGTCAGACAATCTGACAACCACAGAGACAACCTGAGAAGGGCCTACATCAACAGGCATGAGGATTTACTTGCCAGAAAGCAAGTTACAGTTCAGAAGTCTTGGAGCAGCCAAGAGACAGCAGCAGACAAAGCTGGAACAGGGCAGAACATTGCACAGGAAAAGTGTAGAGGTGGAGGACTTCCATATCCTAACTCATGGGACATGAGTTATTTTCTTTTGGGGAGTATGGTGTAGAGGCACCTACCTAACAGCTGGCCTCCATGAGGCAGTTAGTTTGTTATAGGTCTTGTTTATGTTTCCAAGAAGGTCTGTTAAGACCAAATGCATGTAATAAGGTCACGCTGATCATGATAAGATCATGCTGACCATGCTTTTACTATTTTTAGGAAGTTTGTTAGAACAGCTGTCATGATGTATGATTGGTTGGATCTCCCAGCCGCCTGGAGAGTTCCCAGCCGCTTGGAGTCGGGTCAGTAGTACTCGTAGGATAATCTATTTAAGCATGAGATCGGTTGATATTGCATAGACGGAGAGATATCATCGACCGGTAGTATAGTATTGTATTGCGCAGAGGAGTTCGAGTGTCCTGTGTGAGAAACAGTATATTGTATTGCATCTTTGAAATCAATAAAAGATCCTGTTTCATTTTCTGTTTGATTCCCTTCGTGTAATCGATCTGCTGGTTTGGGTGGTTTCATGGATTCACTGATCCATTCCACCGGTTGACTCATCTGATCGGTGGAATGGTAATGTACAGTAGGTTAGTAGTTAGTTTGTTTGTTTGCATGCAGGTGTGCAGGATCGTGGTCGATAGATGTTGAAGACCCTAGCATGGGTATGTGCTAGGTCGAGCTGATAAGATAGAGTGTGGAAGATCACCTTGAGGTTGGATCAGGTCATCCCTGGAGGATCGGCGAAGTGAAATTTCGCTAAGGCTGGAAATTGGTCAAGACGGCATCATCAGGATATTTCTGCAAATATCCTGCAGTCGGGTTAGGCATCGTCATCCGGATAAGTGAAGATGAGCATGATGTTTTCGAGTGCATAAAGTGCAAGAGCGTCGGGGTGATCATCATCAGGAGGGCCGAGGAGGAGCGCATCGGCATCAGGTTGAAGATCGGGTTGATCAAGTTGATCGCGGGCCGAAAAGACAAAGTTTGGCCAACAGCAGGATATGACGTCATCATCATCATGATATACGTCATCAGGACATTTCGGAGCGGCAGGATATTGAGAAGTTGTGGGTGACGTCATCGTCATCAGGATCTACGTCATCAGGATATCGGGTGACGCAAGCATCAAAGGGAAGGTGCTGAAGTGGTCGTCATCAGGATCTTTGGGGCAACCGGATATTTGATATCCTGCTGACGAAGGTGGTGTCGCGTATCATGATGATGCCGCTAGTGTTTGGAGCCCGATGAACAATGCAACAGGAGGATGTTTGTGCTAGTTGAACATCATGATGATGATGTTAGGAGGAAAACGGAGGAGGTGAACAGTAGTCGGCAGGAGGATAATTGTGATCGTCCGAAACATGATGATGATGCTGACAGTGTAAAGCGGAATATGATGATGATGGCGAAGATGATGATGATGAGGATGGGCTGCAGACATCCATGCTGTATGCGAAGGTTATAGTGTGGATGCCTCTGCATCACACCCCCTCTTAGTTGTCTGCCTTAATTCCAACAATTGGTATCAGAGCCAGTTCCTCTAAAAGAAGCTTAACTACCCAAGGAGATCCAAAATGTCAACCTACAAGAAGGATAGTCTGAGATTTGATGGAAAAAATTACACGATTTGGAAGAATCACATGGAGTGCCATTTGCAATGCATGGGTGATGCCGATTGGGTGATAACCAAGGATGAGTATAACCCTCTAGAGAAAGGTCCTTCAACTCTAGATGAAGTCAAAGATGATGAAAATAACCTTCGAGCTAAAGAAGCCTTGTTGAGTGCCCTGACTGATTCATAAATGACAAATGTTTTTGGACTGAAAACTCCTCATGAAATCTTGACAAAGCTGGAAAATCTTTATGAAGGTGATGAACATGTCAAATGTGCCAAACTACAAAGTCTGAGAGGAAAAATTGAAAATCTAAGGATGAGTGAAGATGAAAAAATCATAATCTACATGCAAAAGATAAATGAGCTTGTGTGTGGCATTAGGTTTGCTGGTGGAAGATTGGAAGAATAAGAGATTGTGGCAAAAGTCCTCAGATCTTTACTTGATTCATACAAACATAAGGTTGCTGCTATAGAGGAGATTAGGACTGTCTCAAAAGTTACAAGAGATCAATTGGTTGGCAAACTCTTGGCCTTTGAATTAAGCGAATTTAGTGACTCTCTTCCTAAGTCTGAATCTGCATTCAAAGCCAATGTTTATGCGAAGCAAAAAAATGATCCAGGTGAAAGCTCTTCAAGAAGAACAATCAGATTTGAGAAGACAAGAAAGGACCTTCAAAATGATGAAACTGAGATTGATGATCTTGAAGCCCTTTTTGTCAAGAGATTGCCAAGAGGATCCGGTAAGTATGAAGGAAAGTTACCATTCAAATGTTTTAATTGTAATAAGATTGGTCATTTTACCTCAAGATGTCCGGAGAGGGTTTCAAAGCCAAACCCTAATAGATTTAGAGGACAGAAGAACTGCTACTATGTTAAAGAAGTTGGTGAAGAAGGAATCACAAATGATGAATCTGATCATGGAGGTTCCATTGATAATGATTGGGTGTTTATTTCTATCAAAGAGGAAGATTCGGTGCCTACTGAACCTACTAGTTGTACAAATGTAGAAAGTGCTTTGGCTGCTCAGATTATAGAAAAGGATGAATGGGTAATAGACAGTGGCTATTCTCATCATATGACTAGTGATAAAAGTAAATTTGTAAACTTTAAAAACTATGAAGGTGGACTTGTAAAGTTTGGAGACAACTCAGCTGGTAGAATTTGTGGCAAAGGATCCATCTCTTTTGATGGTAAGAATAACACTAATGATGTTTTGTATGTGGAAGGATTGAAGCATAATCTTCTCAGTGTTGGACAGTTGGTTGACTAGGGCTATGATCTTCGATTCAAGGATGAAAAATGTAGAATCTTGGAAAGATCCAGAACTGAAATTGCATCCGGCACTCAAACTAGAGGTAACGTCTTTCATTTAAGTAGCTCAGATAGAAGCTACCTAATTGCTCAAATTGATCAGAGTTGGCTCTAGCATAGGAGAATGTGTCATGTGAATTTTGACAATATTGTCAAGATAAGTTCCACTCAAGCTGTAAGAGACCTTCCAAGACTTGTGAAACCTACTGATGGTATGTGCAGAGAATGTCAATTGGGTAAACAAAGCAAAACTTCATTCAAAAGTAAAGAACAGTCATCAATTGGTTTGTTGGAACTTGTGCATACTGATCTTTGTGGTCCTGCTAGAATTAGAAGTGTGCAAGGAGACATATATTTTATGTTGCTGATTGATGATTACTCCCAGATGATGTGGGTAACCTTCTTGAGAGAAAAATCAGAAGCTCTTGACAAATTCAAAGTATTCAAGGTTATCGTTGAAAATGAGATTGGTGTGAAGATAAAGTGTCTAAGATCTAATAGAGGTGGAGAGTTTACTTCCGATGAGTTTGATTCATTTTGTGAAAAGCAAGGGATAAAAAGATAGTTATCTGCTCCTAGGACTCCTCAGCAGAATGAAGTTGTGGAGAGAAAGAACTGGACCATTCAAGAAGTAGCCAAGACCATGATGATGGAAGCAAATGTTCCTCAAGTCTATTGGAGAGAAGTTGTAAGTATTGTTGTCTACACTCTTAATCGAGTACAGATCAAAGGCAATTCTAGTAAGACTCCATATGAACTGTGGTTTGGTCATCTTCCTACTGTAAAATATTTCAGAGTTTTTGGTAGTAACTTCTATATCAAAAGAGATGAGGATCTTGGAAAGTTTGATGCAAGAAGTGATGAAGGAATATTTCTTGGGTACTCCACTCAAAGCAAGGCATATCAGTGTTTTAACAAGAGATTGAAAAAGATTGTTGAAACTACTAATGTGAGAGTTGATGAAAGAAAGGAAAGACCTTCCAAGTCTTGTGGATATGATTTAGATGATCAAGATAAATGTCAAACTCAGGGAATACAAGTTCAAACCCATAATCAGATCCAGATTAATCCAAAAAGCTCAGTAACTCGGGAGGATAGTGCAGATATTGAGGAACAAGCTCAAGAAATAGAAGCAATTCCCAAAACTCCCAGGTATGTAAGATAGAATCATCATGAAGATCAGATCATAGGAGATATAAATCAAGTTGTTCGATCTAGGAGAAGAATTGCTAAAGATTAGGAGGAGATTTGTTTGATTTCAAAGATTGAACCAAAATCACTAAGTGAGGCTTGCAATGATGAAAATTGGGTAAAACCAATGGAAGAAGAACTATTACAAATTGAGAAGAATTACACTTGGGATCTTGTTCCTAGACCTGAAGACAAAAATGTGATCGGAATAAAATGGGTTTTCCGGAATAAACTAAATGAAAATGGTGAAGTTGTAAGAAATAAAGCAAGGTTGGTATGCAAAGGATAATCTCAAGTGGAAGGAATTGATTTTGAAGAAACTTTTGCTCCGATGGCAAGAATAGAAGTAGTCAGATTATTTCTTGCATTTGTTCCTCATAAAGATTTCAAGGTATATCAAATAGATGTCAAGTCAGCATTCCTAAATGGAGAATTGGAAGAAAAAGTCTACACTGAGAAACTGAAAGGATTTCAATTCAAAAAGATATGGTCTGCAGATTGAGGAAAGCATTGTATGGACTCAAACAAGCCCCAAGAGCCTGGTATGTAAGGTTAGATAAATATCTGCTAAAATTAGGTTTTAGCAAAGGTACTGCTGACAGTAATCTTTACTTCAGAATTGATCATGAGTATATCCTAATTGTTGAAGTATTTGTTGATGATATCATTTTTGGTGGAAATGAGAGTATGTGCAAAACATTTGTGGATCAGATGCAAAGTAAATTTGAAATGTTAATGTTTGGTGAAATGAATTTTTTCTTAGGCCTGTAAATCACTCAGTTAGATGAAGTTATCTTCATACCTCAATCTAGGTATGTCAGAGAGTGAATGAAAAAGTTTGGAATAGAAGATTCAAAGCCAGTGGGTACACCTATGGTAATTGGGTGCAAGTTAAGTAAAGATGATGACTCTCCTAAGGCAAATCAGAAAAGGTATAGATCAATGATTGGAGGGCTACTCTATCTTACTCAGACTAGACCTGATATCATGAATGCAGTTGGACTGGTAGATAGATTTCAAGCTAATCCTAAAGAATCCCATATGGTAGTAGTTAAGAGAATTTTTAGATATCTCCAAGGGACACTTGAGGATGGCTTGTGGTATCCAAAGGACAATGACTTCACTCTTTATGCATATACTGATGTTGATTGGGTAGGAGACGTGGATGACAAAAAAACTACTAGTGGTGGTGTATTCTTCTTGGGAAGAAGATTGGTTTCTTGGTTGAGAAAAAAGCAAGAAGCAATATCTCTATCTACTACAGAGGCAGAGTACATAGCAGCAGTAAGCAATTGCACTCAAGTTTTGTGGATGAAGCAAATGTTGAAGGATATCAGAGTTGTGTTTGAGGAACCTGTTACAATCTTCTGTGACAATTCAAGTGCAATAAACATTTCAAAAAATATGGTGTTACATTCAAAGACCAAGCACATATCAATCAAGTTTCACTTGATGAGAGAAAAGGTAAATGAGAATGAAGTCAGATTGGAGTTTGTTCCTTCAAAGGATCAGATTGTGGATATTTTCACCAAGCCTCTACCTAAGGATACTTTTGAGTATCTTGGAAGGAAGTTAGGGGTTATTACCCCTCTGGATCAGAACTAAAGTGCACTGAGGTGCATCAATCCAGTGGAACTCACAGTCACATCTTGTGTTCTAGATTGATGTTAGGAGGATACTACTCAGGGGGAGTAGTCAGTAAGTCGAGTCTGAAGTTCAGGTTGAGAAGAGAAAGAGATGATTGCAAATATGCACACCTTTGCTATTGATGTCAAAGGGGGAGAGAAGTCATGTGAAAAAATTAGGAGTAAATAGTTGCCTATGAAAGGGGGAGCAGTAAAGAAAGCAGTTGCAGGTGTGATAAGACAAAGGGGTAGAAGTTCTTGTCTTGATGATTGAAATCAGTTTTTCACATCACATGTTGCCATCAATGACAAAGGGGGGGATTGTTGCAAATTTGTGTCTAATGTGTTGTCATTGATGTCAACATATCGTTCTGTCAGAGATAGTGAAGACAGTGCAAGAGAATGTTCAGTACTCCCAGCAGAATGAAGATAAGAGTATGCGGATAAAATCATTTGTAGAGGATTATCAAAGGTTGCTCCAGTCAAGATTTGAGAGGTTCGCATGAATATTTGGCAAAGTTATGGCTTTCTGAGTAGAACAAGGTTCTGCAGTTGTTCAATGTGACAGAGTGGCAAGAAGATTGGTCCAGACAGGTCTGGTATGAGAAGATTATGATTGGTGGATCTAGTGGCATGTTTGGGATGTTGGTGTGTTCCCTCAACTAGAGTGGTTCGTGGTTTGGAGGTCTGCAAGTAATCTTTCTAAAATTACAGTCATGACAGTGTGTGTTCTTGAAGTTTAGTGTATAGATGCAAGTGTTTCTGATCATGCGAAGTGGTGTGGTTGTTCTGGTTGATTTCCTTGTGCTTGTGGTGGTCTCTGGATCATGTGCCTATTGTGTTAGTGGTCTGCATTAACAAAGGAGCTCGTGATTGAAGATTTCTTCTTGGATGTTGGTGTTCTTCCCAGTTTTGGCTGACCAGAGGCCTAATGCATGTTGTGGATGATCCAAGCAAAGATCTATGAAGCGTGGCATGTTGTTCGAAGAAGATTTGAGTCCTAGCTATGTTTGGCTGATAGAGGAGTGATTCTCATATACTACATCGTATCAAATCAAGTCTTGTAATTGTGATAATTTGTTAGGCCAACCTTGAAGAACAATTGTAATAAGATGTTTGTAAAGCTGACTTTGATGTTCATTCCAAAGTTGATGTCATGTATAAATGTTTGTAGTTGAGTCGTGGAATTGAATGGGTGTACGAAAATAAAGTATCCTAAGAGGAGGAGTAGAGTAGAAGACGAAGAAGAGCAAAACAGATGTGAAGTTGGAGAAGAAGTGTTTGAACTTCAATAGAACTGATCCAGGCATGAAACAAATGCTATTTCCCAATTCATTATCTTGTAATCAATTCTTGTAGGCAGTGAGCCTCTTGTAGGTAGTGAACCTCTTTTGAGCAGTGAGCCCAAAGGCATGTGTCTTCCATTTTTCTAAGTACTTTTAACATGGTACAAATCTTTGTGGATTAACCCCCACCTTGGTTTTCCCTTAACCGAGTTTCCACGTAAAAATCATGGTGTTATCTGTGTTATTCATGTTTCTACATTTGTGTTATTGGTTCATGCTTACATGATAATATCAATAATTAGTTTATAAGTGATAAAGAGGATTAATTGTAGAAAGGATAAAGAGTTTGTAACAACTGATTCACCCCCCCTCTCAATTGTCTACCCTAATTCCAACACAGATTTTTTAGTGTTGATGTAGATTTTATTTTGTGGCTTGGTTAGTCACATGTTGTATTGGTTTTCTTATCATTATGAGATAGAGAGAGATGGTATTACCTGATATAGTCATGATATGGGACCTATGTTTGTTGACTATATGGTACAACTGTGAGACTCGATGGGATTTTGGTGCAGGTGCATTGGGTGTTGATCATGGTGTCATGGATGTTCCTTTATTAGTTGGGACTTTGGCATGACATGATTGTTTTATGGGTGCAATTTTGGTGGTGTTGGATTGACGTTTGGTTTATAGGTTTTGTTCATCTTCTTGGTTTTGGAGATTATGGTTTACTCTACCTTTTGGGAGCTATGTCGTCAGAGTGGATTCTTTGATTGTGTTGGGGCCATGGATGATCTTCATGTAGGATATAGTTATCACGATGTCATGGATAGCTTAGTTACATGTTTCTGGGGGAGATTTTGATAGTGATGGTTTTGATGTTTATGTTGTTGGCATTTATAGCTCGATATCATGGTTCAGTGGGAGCTTTGGTAGGATATGGTTATCTTCATGTGATTTGGAGATGTTGACATCTTGGTACCTTGGAGGACTCTTGGAGTCTTTGGTTGAGGTGTTGGTTATGGTTTGTCAGTTTTGATAGGTGATCCTTGCTTACAGGATGGTCGGTATTGTGTCTTGATTTACTCTTGATTTTGGATTAGAGTGTTGGCATGATACAGGTTCCCTTGAGACAAGATGTGTGCATTAGTGCATATGATCTTCCTTTGAGGAGATGATTAGATCATGATGTCATGTTATGTTCCTTGGTTATGCATATGTGCAGTGGGAGCTTTGACTATGATCTTGATGGTTCTCTTGGTATTGGGTACATTGATCATGTGCTTGGGAGCTTCATAATGGTGTAGTTTTGCATTTGGAGTTTAGCATGGATTGGTCATGGAGGTACTCATGGATACTTGGAGACTTAGGTGAGGCTTGAATTTTCTTGGGATTAGAGACATGTGTTGAGATGGTTACTCTTTGATGAGGATTTCAGCAATAAGACCGAGGAGCCTACACCTTGGCTGGACGTGATTCCAACATGGACATGTTAAGGAGATTGTTCTTGGAGAGAGCCTTCGAGGCTTGGTGCATCTTGGAGGAGCAATCTCATCCCCACTCTTGGTCCACTCAGTAGTGAATGATTTGATAGGTATGCCCACCTAATTTTCAAATGCATTTTTTATTTGTATCGTATCTTCTCATGCTCGAGTCTTGAGCTATGGATTATGGTTTTGAGGGCTTGTTTGAAGAGTAGATGCATGGTTATGGTTAGTCATCTCATTATGTTTGACCCTGAGTTGTTATGAGATCACTGTGTGTAATGGAGATGGTTAGTAGCTTTGGGTTTATTCCTACTTTGGGATGGTTATGAGTTTGATCTACCTTTTGGTTTGAGAGGTTTGCATCTTGTTATTGGATGTTGTGGAAGCTTCTTATTTTTGGGTTGTAAAGGAGATCATACTTTTCATAGCTATAGCACATTAGTGTGGATAGAAGGACATGGTTATGATTTGCAAGTTCTCTCGTGATTGGTCTTATTCTTCTTCTTCTTGAATATTTGCATTCACATGACATTGGAATTGAGATGTGTATGGAGATTTTGAGTCTCTTTTACTTCTTTCTCTTATGATGTGGAGGATTTGGGAGAGATATGGACTTGAGGAGAATTATGTTGCAGCTATTTAGTTTGTAGATTTTGCATATCTATGTGTGTGTTCTTTGACACTATGTGATAGAGGATTTAGCCACATCTTCTATGTGTGTGCTATTAGTGGATCTTTGGATGCCTTGATCTATTTTCAAATTTAACATTTACTCATGTAGTGGGAGTTTCAGGATGTATATGATTCTTTTGTTGGATGTTCTCATTATGTTGCGGTATGGAGGGTCTTGAGGTTTGCTATCACATGCTTTGTGTTGTTACCTTGGAGGACTTCTTTATGCAGGGTTGATTATATACAGGGACTTTTTATCATTGTTATTTGAGTTAGATATGTTGATGGCATAAGGTCTACTTGTTATCTTT
Source organism: Cunninghamia lanceolata (assembly GCA_027924645.1). Taxonomy (NCBI): domain Eukaryota; kingdom Viridiplantae; phylum Streptophyta; class Pinopsida; order Cupressales; family Cupressaceae; genus Cunninghamia; species Cunninghamia lanceolata. Next base: position 2,962,499 of record BSBN01000197.1, read on the forward strand.
TTTATGCATTGGTTTGGAGGTATGGTTAGTTGATGCATTAGCAACTAGCTGTGATTGCTATTTCAGCTATTATGATTGACTCTTGTCAGCTACTCAAGCCTATTTGTTACCATTACATTTGGTGCTGCTTGTGTTTGGATATCAATTGATGCATATTTCTTGCTTCTATGTGACATTTTAGTGTGGCATCTCTTTGGAGGATCTTATTCTTCATGGATTGGCTAGATGGAGGATGGAGAGATTCTTGTTTGAGATGGTGGACACCTTGATTATTGTTGCAAGTATCTTGGAGCACATGGAGCATATGGATGGTTATATAGTACATGTTGGGCATATGGATGGTTTCTCTTGATGTTTTGAGTTTACATGTTGATCTCTTATGCAATGTATACAACAAGTGGAGAGAATGTTGGAGTAGGTGTGTTGTACACCTTGCATAACATTGGTATTATTTTATTGTAAAATAAATATTTAATTGTGGTGCATCATGTGATGTGTTTATCGACATTAAATATATATTTGGTGCCACTTATAATCATTGTATGTAACATTGGGTTAATTATTTATTTATTTGTAATTATTTGATTATTTGGGAAAACTTAGTACCAATAATCAAATGTGGGGTCAATGGTTTTGTAGACACATGGTTTTGGGAAAATGGTATCACAATATGTTGCATTTGTGTGAGCTTGTGTCTATAAAAACAAACACATGGATAGTTGTAGAGGTTGGTTGAGAGAAGGCTTATTGCCTTTGGTTGGGTTTGTAGCTTCTCTTGAAGGTTGGTTGTGTGAGGGTTTGAAGCATGGCATGGGATGTATGATTACATGCTTGTTCAGATGAAGTGTAGGTAGAGAGAGCTTGGGGTTTTAGAGGTGATCTTTGCATATGTATTTGTTGTTATTTTGTTGAATAATACATGAGAGATGCATGCTTTTGGAGGCTGGGTTTTTCCCTCTATGAGGGTTTTTCCCTGGTATATCTTGTGTCACCATTGATGGTATGATTGTCTATTTCTTTTGCATGTGGATTTCTGGTTTATTGCATATTAAATCTCTTTTTGGGTTATGAGGAATTAGTCTATATGGCTGCATATTTCCAATAGGGCCAAACACCATAGAAGAATGATACAAGATATAACATGGAGAAAACCCTTTCGGGTTAAAAACTCCACCAAGAAAAGAGGCTCAAGTTGTATTATCTTTAAAAATTAAATAACATAATAAATGCACTTCCTTCTTCTCTCCAACCTTTACTCCGGACAAAACCTGTGAACAAAAAATTGTCATACTACAACATTTACATGGCATTAAACTTATAAAAGTGTTTTCCCTACAAACTAGGCGTCCACTTTCTCTCACCTAAGAATCTCAAACATGCAAACAATAAATGACTTCTTACAAGCTCATGACACTTGTCAAGAGTCACAAATGCAAAGTTGGGTGCCCAAGGACAAAAATGGTCTCTTACAGCATCTTATGACGCATCATAGCCGTCATAGATTCCACTAGAAAGCATCTTTCCAAGATGGGCGCCTAGGGCTAAATGTAACATGTCTTCTCATATTACCCAGATTTACACACCAAATTTACTAGAAATTAAATGAACATAATCATCATAAGCATTTATTTGCTAAACTGTTAATCATTTGCATAATCAAGTAAATAAAAAGCATGTCTTCTAAATATTTTCAAACCTAAAAATTACAACATATTCAAAGATAACATTTTAGTGAAATCTCTCACTTTACATTTAAAATACCCTACTCATGGAAATAAGAATAATGTTTACATAAATTTGACTGTCAAGTCATAATAATAAATATACCACATCTGGAGTTTTAATATATGTCTTCATAAGTCTTGGCTTGTCATCTACTTTGAAAGGAGAGCATCACCCGAGTGCTTTTCCTCCAACCATAGATCGGCAATCCCTTGCACACCTTCCTTCCTGGAAGTGGCCCTACCCTTCACGAAGGGAATAGATATAAAGAACCAATAGGTTTTTGCCATCTGAGTTTCTAGTGTTGTGTCCTACATAACCAACACGGTCATACAACTATAGATCCCCTCTAACTAAGTATGATGCTGCTGGATGTTTATGCAATTCTAGAGCACAGTGAACCAACTAATGCATGCAAAGATGGATGCATTACTTTGGCCAAAGATTTAATATAACTAGACATTTTGCAATGAACATAGTTGATTGTTCACACACTTCTAACTCGACTTAGAAACTATCTCATCCTACAATGAATTTAGTTTGACTAGTTGTAGTCATGGGGTGTCTTAAATAGATTTCACCCATAGTCCTCCTAACTTAGATCTTTAACTCTGATTCATGGAGTATAATACAAAGATGGTTCAAATTGAGGTCTTAATCTTTCGAAGAAGTTTCTTGTTGCAACTACAACATGGAATCTATGACTCCCTGTCATTCTATTCCTTGTTTTCAGGGTTTATGTATTCTTGATTTTTGGTGTCTGGTATCGACATAGAAAATAATTTTATCTATAACATCCTAAGTTCGACCAAGGTACTTAACTTGGTTCATGGATTTTTATCTAATTCTTTTCGATAATGACTTCGTTTGTTTTACTCAATCGTCATATCAAGATTCTTATGTTTACCAAACATTTCTACATTTTTTTGAGGTTTACCTCATCTACCCCAAAATAATATTAACAATCTTGTTATTTGGAGATAAATGAATATCAAATATTTGACAATAATAACCACTTTGTTCAAAGTTTCAAGAACCATCTTTACTCTTCAAATTCTATCTAGAGCAATTTGCCATGCAAGGTTGAGTGTATATATATATATATATAGACAGGATACAGTCATGTCAACCACTATCCTTCTTGAAATGCTAAAAAGCTAAGCATTCATTGTAAAGAAATGGTTTCTGCTTTCATCATATAACTTTTCATATAACAAGCATTATTTTATCTCAAGAATGATATAGCATAACATGAATCTTGTTAAACTATATCACATCTTGTTGTTTTGCTAACAGTCGATAATAAATTTGTTTTCTATCTCAAGAAATGATGTAGGAGCATCCCTGGTTCAAGAGCAATCTTGCATCAACCAAAAATATTTGCATTTCAATTTGTTTGCAGTTCAGTTTGTTTTTTTTCATTTTCCAATTCAGTTTAGATAGTTCAGTCAGTAGTAGTTTCTGTATTTTGGTCCACATTCTATCGTAGTTACATTTCAGATCTTGCAGAGCTAGACTTAGCATCTAGAGACATTCATTCACAACATATCTGAATCTCAGAGCATTTGGATCAGTTACCGAAAAGATATCATTATCAGAAGATCAACTATTTTCTCATAGCAGAGCATCCTGACAATCTCAGACAAATCAGTTGAAGGAGAAGACTTGTAGAGCATTTCCCGACTTGTGGAGCCTAACAACACATCATTCAATGTTTAATGGTTCATGGCCGACCTTCCCCGAGATTCACACCTCACTCCATTCATTTGTGGAGGAATTCTATGCATTTAGGGCCAACCTTCCCTAAGATTCACACCTCACTCCATTCATTTGTGGAGGAATTCTATGCATTTAGGACTGACCTATCCATGTACACACGTTACAACTCTTCATTGGAGTTTGTGATCTTCTTTGGCCGACGCGGAGAAATCTTATGATCCGGACATGATATATAATTATGTAATAGATCCCTAGGAAAGCAAGTGATTCACATAGTGATAGTTTAGATTTTGAGCAAAGCAGCTTCAAAGCTATATCTGGTGTATATTCTAATATTCTGTAATCAGGCCTATGAGCCAATTGTAAGCCCGCATGTTGGCAGCCAATCTATATTTAAGATCTATGATATACTGAATGACTGAATCTGCATTTGTTTCATATCTTTGAGTTGTTTCTATTGTGTTTACTCATGTTGCACGGTCTGGACAGTTCATTCTGTGAACCCTCCTACCATGACTGCACCAAGTGGTATCAGAGTGAAAGTTTGAATCTTTGGGAGTGAATTGTGTGAAGTTGGTGAAGGAATTCCATAAGATCTTGTTGTGGACAGATCGTTGAATTGAGGTAGGTTACTTGTGTCACAACTGATCATCTATTGTGAGGCAGTTGTCACCTTGTAGCCCGATCGCCAAACTTGAGGCAGTTTACACTTGACCCTAGGAAGATACCGCTGAGGAGAGTTGCTAATGTTGGACTAATGGCTGGTAGGATGGATGAGATGATGGAAATTATGAAAACAATGAGAATTCAATTGGAGGTTTCAAGGAAGATAAGCGAAGAGGCTTAACACCAAGACCTACTATTGAAAGTGATGATGAAGAAGAATTTCAATCCGTTGAACAAATTGGTGAAACCCTAGGAGGTGATGAAGAAGAAGAATCAGATCAAGTTAAGATGTTGCGAGCTATATCAAAGATTGGGAAGAGACCTAGAGTTGATGTACCTAATTATACCAATAATTTGAATCCGAAAGAGTTGATTGACTGGATAAATGACATGGAAGAATACTTTGAATATGAAGAAATTAAAGATCCAGAGAAGGTGAAATTTGCAAAAACAAAGTTGAAAGGACATGCTACTATATGGTGGAAAGTTCACTTGGATAGAAATAGGAGAGGAAAAGAAAAGATTACAAAATGGGATAGAATGGTGACAAAATTGAAGAATCAGTTTGTACCTGCTGACTATGAATTGGAACTGTTGAAAAGATTGCAAAACCTGAGGCAAAAGGAGAAATCTGTTAAGGAGTACATTGAGTAATTTCATAAGATGATCATAAGGATAGGACATAGTGAAGCAAGCAAAGAGAAAGTGGCTAGATATATCAATGGACTAAGATTGAACATTCAAGAAGAACTAAGTTTAGTAAGGATGACATCTCTGGAAGAAGCATACCAGTTTGCCCTAAAAGTTGAAGAGAAGATGAATAAGAGACATGATCAGAGATAGAGAGGTAGAGGAGGTAAATTTTAGAGAGGCAAAAAAACTTCTGGAGGAGAAAGATCATTTCTGGAGCAGAACAGACAAGAGAACACATTCAAGAAGGAGGATAGAGATAACAATGCATACCAGAGAGATGATAAAAATTTTTACCACAGAGGAAACCCTAATGCATACTGAAATGAAGGATACATGAGAGAAGGAAGAGGACCTGATAGAAGAACATTCAGAGGCACCTGTTTTAAGTGTGGAGGTGAAGGACATAGAGCTTTTAACTGTAATCAGGGAAGCACAAGCAGGAGAATAGAGAACAGTGGAAGAGTAGCCTATGTGGAAGAAGAACCTATTGGATCACCGAGTTTAGTTGGTAAACCTGAGAAAGGAGAATCACTTGTGATGAGGAGAGCACTTTTTCAAACAGAGACAAATGAGGAACTATTGCAGAGGAAGAGTTTGTTTAGAACAAGATGCAAATCCGGAGGTAAATGTTGCAAAGTTGTTAGTGATAGTGGTAGTTCTTAACCTAGTTTCAGAGGAGGAGGTGACTAAGTTGAATTTGGAAAGATTGAAACACCCTAAGCCATATCAGATAGCATGGATTCAGGATGATCATAAGCTACTGATGAGTGAACAATGTTTGATGAAATTTCATATTGGATCTTATCATGATGAAGTCTTGTGTAATATTATGCCTATGGATGTTTGTCATATCTTGTTGGGTAGACCTTGACAGTATGATAGGAAAGCTATACATGATGGGAGAAAGAATACATACACCATAACAGCACATGGAAAGAGAATTACCTCTATTCCTTTGGAAGATGATCCTAAGAGTGAAGTATGTGGACATACTAGAATCTATTTGGTAGAAGGAAGAAAATTTCTGGATGGTTTGAGACATGAGAACTTGTGTTATGCTTTGATTCCTAAGAAGCCTGGCATATTGAGGGAGACTGAATAATCACAACTGGAGGAGATAACTAAGTTGCTAAAAGAGTATGAAGACATCATATCAGACAATGTACCTGAAGGATTACCACCAATTAGAAGTATCAGTCATCACATGGATCTTATACCAGGAGCTAGTTTACCTAATAAAGCTGCACACAAAATGACACCGGTAGAGAATGAAGAACTGAATAGACAGATACAAGAGTTGTTGAGGAAAGGTTTGATCAAAGAAAGTTTGAGTCCTTGTGCCATACCTATAGTGTTAGCACCTAAGAAAGATGGAGAATGTAGAATATGTACTGAGTCTAGAGCAATAAACAAGATCACAGTTAAGTATAGATTTCCCTTACCTAGGATGGATGATATCATGGATTGTTTGAGTGGAGCAAAATATTTCACAAAGATAGATTTGAAAAGTGGATACCATCATATCAGAATCAGAGAAGGAGATGAAAGGAAGACTTCTTTTAAGAGAAATGAAGGATTGTATGAGTGGTTAGTGATGCCTTTTGGATTGACAAATGCACCTAGTACTTTCATGAGGTTGATGAATGAAGTCTTGGAGAGATTCTTGGGTAAGTTTGTTATTGTATATTTGGATGACATTCTGATTTTCAGTAAGACAAAAGAAGAACACTTGCAGCACCTTAGACAAGTATTGCAGAGACTAAGAGAAGAGAAATTGTTGATAAACATTAAGAAATGTAGTTTCATGAAGGAAGAATTGGTATATTTAGGATTTGTGATTTCTGCGGAAGGATTGAAGATGGACCTTGAGAAAGTAAGAGCAAGTGTTGAATGGCCTACACCGGAGAGCATTGGAGAAGTCAGATCATTTCATGGATTAGCTAGTTTCTACCGGAAGTTCATCAGAAATTTTAGTTTAGTTTGTAACCCTATGACAGAGACAATGAGAGGTGATAGAAAAGATTTCAAGTGGACATCAGGAGCAGATAAAAATTTTGAGTTGTTGAAGCAAAAAGTGACAGAGCAACTTGTTTTGGCATTACCATATTTCAATAAGGTATTTCAAGTTGATTGTGATGCAAGTGGAAATGCAATTGGAGCAGTATTAAGTCAAGAAGGTAGACCAGTAGCATATTTCAGTGAGAAGTTGAATGATGCAAGGAGAAGATATTTAGTCTATGATCAAGAGTTCTATGCCATAATTCAAGCCTTGAAGAAGTGGAGACATTATTTTTTGCCTAAGGAGTTTGTGTTGAATACAGATCATCAAGCTTTGTAATATTTGAATAGTCAAGGTAAGTTGAATCAGAGACATGAGATGGGTAGAGTTCATGCAGAGTTATACTTTTGTGTTGAAGCATAGGAGTGGTAAATCAAACAAAGTTACAGATGCATTGAGTAGGAGAAGAAACTTACTGACAGATATGAGAGTTTAAGTGTTAGGTTTTGATGAACTGAAGCATATGTATGAGGAAGACACTGATTTTGCATAACCTTGAAAAGCATGTGAAGAACCTATTGTGACAGACAGGAGTAAGTGGCTGGATTATTTTATTCAAGAAGATATGTTGTTCATAGGAAATCAATTATGCATACCTAGAAGTTCAATGAGAGATAATTTGGTCAAGGAGAAACATAGTGGTGGATTGACAGGACATTTTTGCATTAATAAGACAGTGGCTTTGGTGAGTGAAAATTATTTTTGGCCCCAGATACATAAGGATGTTAGGAAATTTGTGCAGAGTTGTAGAGTTTGTCAAGTTGCAAAAGGGAGTAGTCAGAATACCAGATTCTATAAATCTTTGACAGTACCAGAGAGACCTTGGGAAGATATAAGTATGGATTTTGTGATGGGATTGCCTAAGACACAGAGGGGACATGATTCAATATTTGTAGTGGTGGACAGATTTTCAAAGATGGCTCATTTCATATCTTGTAAGAAGACAACTATGCATGTAGCAGACCTATTTTTCAAAGAGGTTGTGAGATTACATGGATTACCTAAGAGCATAATTTTAAACAGAGATACACGATTCCTTGGATACTTTTGGAAGACACTTTGGAAGAAGATGAAGATAGACGTGAAGTTTAGTTTAGCATTTCACCAACAGACTGATGGACAAACAGAAGTTGTGAATAGGAGTTTGGGAAACTTGTTGAGATGTTTGGTTGGAGAGAAGGCAAAAAGTTGGGATTTGGTTCTTTCACAAGCAGAGTTTGCATACAATAATTTAGTAAACAGGAGTACTGGAAGAACACCTTTTGAGATTGTTATCAGAGTAAACCCTAGAGGAGTGATAGAATTGAGAGATATCAACATGGAAGACAAGAGAATTGTAGAAGTAGAAGAATTTGTAGGACTTATGGAAACAGTGCATAAATAGGTTAAAGAGCATTTAGAGAAGATGAACAATAAGTATAAGGAGCAAGAAGATGAGAAAAGAAGACATAAGGAATTTGCAGTTGGAGATGAAGTGATGGCATACTTGAGAAAAGAAAGATTTCTAGTTGGGACATATAAAAAGTTGAAGATGAAGAAGTTTGGACCTTATAAGATACTCCAAAAATTTGATTCAAGAAATGCATATGAAGTGGGATTACCGGAGACATTGGGTATATCACCTATATTCAACATTGCAGACCTATATCTATATCATGAAGCATAGTTCAATGACAACATTGAAGAAGACTTGATGAAACAGTTACCACAACAAGCATCGAAGCAGATTGAAGACATTTTGGACAGCAAAGTTGGACGCAGCACCAGAGGAAGACAATACAAAGAATACCTTGTGAAGTGGAAAGGCAAATCAGAAGAAGATTCATCATGGATTTCTCAAGCTGAGGTGGACTATCTTGGTTTTCCTCTAGCCCCAACAAGTGAGGGACTCACTTTTTTAATAATCCCCGATGTCTGATGCAGGAGCATCCCTAGTTCAAGAGCAATCTTGCATCAACAAAAAATATTTACATTTCAATTTGTTTGCAGTTTAGTTTGTTTTTGTAGACAACTAAAAATGTCTTCACCATCTAATCGACCTCTGACATCACTAAACACATCAATTCCCCTTCCAAACAATTAATTAAATTATTATTTAATTAATTATCCTTTCCAACACCTAGTTTTCCATCATTCCATCCTTTAAAATTGAATTAATTTGATTAATTCAATAGTCTAACATTACCAATTAATTAAATAAATGTGCAAATATTTATTTGATTAATTTTTTTTTCCTAAACCTAATTAATTAAATAAATTATGTTTATTTAATTAAATTAACCTACTAATTAGCCTATCCCTACTAGTTAATTAAATATCAACTATTTAATTACCTAGCCTAACCTACATGACCATAGATCTAGGGTTAATTAAATAAAACTTTATTTAATTAATCTTAACCCCTCATTATCTCATTCCCTAATTTTTTCCAGCCATATTAATTAGGCTAATTACCCTAATTAAGGTGGTCAAACCTAGCTTAACACTCCTTCCCACATCCCACAAATAAAAAATTGATAAATATGCCACATAAATCAATTTTTTATACACATCTCATTTAATACCTCTTACACCCCCTTACACATGTCATAACTCATTTATTTCCACCCTTCCCAAAATGAATTTTTAATTTATTTTTAATCCTCCTCTCTTCCCCATATGAATTTTTAATTCATATCTAATCCATCTCACCCAACCTCATTAATCCTCCCCCTTCCCTCATCTTTATTCACAACCCTCTATTTTTTGAGATTGAATCTAGGCCCTCCACATCACTTTCATCCTCAACCATTGATCTCTCAAATGAATCTCCACCCTTGGATCAAAATATCTCCAAAAAAGCCTATAAATACACCATCTCTCAAGCCATTTTATCATCCATAATTGAGAAAAGTTATCATGCCAAAATCTCTCCTCTTGAGCTAGTTATACTTAGTGATTTGCATAGATTGAGAGCACTTCACATTGCATTTGATCATCTTGGGTAAAGCTAGAGTATTTGGGTGTAACACTTTCCACCTTCTATTAGATTTGTGGGTCATTTTGGAGGTATAACATTTGTTTTTATGCATTTGTTTCATGTTTGCACTTTCATTTTGATTTCATAGATCACAAAGATGAAGAAGCAGAACAAGAAACCCCTACCATCCTGACTAAAATCTATGGCAAAGGTCTAGAGATTCTCAAGTATATGGGCTATAAGGGACAATGCAGTATTGGTCTCCATGAGCAAGGGATTGTGGAACCGATTCAAGCAACAAGAAACCCCAATTCTCAAGGGCTAGGATACGGGAAACGAGAGTATATCCTCACTAGTGGAGAGTGTATCTTAGGTGAGGCTGCTAAGGTCTCCCCTATGGTTGATGACATTAACAAAGCAGACCATCAAGATTCCTTTAGCAACTTTATTGACTTCTTTGAATCCTCCATATGTACCATCTATACAATGACGACCACTCCATCTGATTCCTGTGACTTACCCCTTGTATACCCGTAGCTTATTGACTGGGACCAACAAGGACCTCTCCTCCTTGATGTGGCAGAAAATGACGAAGCAATAGCAGAAATGATGGGGGTCAAAGATCACTTCCCCCTCAGACACCACAGAACTAGGTATATCATGGAACTTGACACATCTGCCTACTTCGATGAAACCACCCATGCTTCTAGTCGCAAAAATATAAGAATAAAAACAACACCCCCTAGTGAAAACTAATCTGTGGCACTTTTGGCTGAAGAAAAAGTCAAAATAAAGGACGTATCCCCTAGTGAAAACCTCCCTGAGGCGCTAGGAGATGGGAGCATGGGCCTTCCCAAGATAGAGAAAGTATATCCAGACAAATCACCAATCCTTGTGGAACCATCGCAAGAAATGAACCTTGGAATAGATGAAGCACCAAAAATCACATTCAGAGCAGAATCTCTTACAATAATAGAATAAGAGGACTTCCTAGCATTATTTAAACAAAGAAGCTACAACTTCGCATGGACTTATGCTGATATGCCAGGGCTAGATCCTGCCTTGGTTGTTCATCACCTTGCGGTATGACCCGATGCAAAACCTGTAAAACAAAAGCTAAGGAAGATGAATCCCCATATTGCACTCCTTATTAAGGCAGAGCTGAAGAAACTCTTAGATGTGGGGTTTATCTGACCAATAGACTACCTCGAATGGGTGTCCAACATTGTACCTGTAGCAAAAGTCATTGGGGGCATCCGATGCTACATGGATTTTAGAGACCCTAACAAGGCATGCCCTAAAGACGACTTTCCATTACCTAACATTAACATTATAGTAGATCTCACTATAGGGCATGAAATGTTATCTCTAATGGATGGCTTCTTACGGTACAATCAGATCAAAATTGTAGAAGAAGACTAACACAAGACATCCTTCATATGCCCATGGGGGATATACTACTGGGTTGTAATGCCTTTTGGCCTAAAAAATGCAAGTGCAACATATCAACGTGCCATGATGGTCATCTTCCATGACCTTTTTCATCACATCATGGAGGACTATGTGGATGACCTACTGGGAAAATCAAAGACCAAAGAGGTGCACTTAGATGTGCTAGCTAAAATCTTTGACAGACTGGAACAGTACAACGTGTAGCTAAATCTAAAGAAATGTGTCTTTGGGGTCACTTCTAGAAAGCTCCTAAGATACATAGTGTCAAGAAGAGGAATAGAAGTAGATCCTGCTAAGGTCAAAGATATAAAGAGATGCCTCCTCTGAAGATACTGAAGCAACTGCGAAGTCTACAGGGGAAGCTTCAATCTATCCGTCAGTTCATAGCACAACTAGCAGATAAATGCCAGCCATTCCAACACCTCCTCTACAAAAATACAACCTTTGTGTGGGAGAATTAGTGTTAGGGAGATTTTGAACAATTGAAGAAGTACCTTGCTAACCCACCTATCCTTATGCCACAAAAACAAGGAGAACCCCTCCTCTTATACATCTCAGCAAAAGAAATAGCTATAGGAGCCTTGTTGGCGCAGCATGATCAATAAGGGAAAGAAGAGCAATATATTATATCAGTCGTACCTTGGTGTCCTATGAGATGAATTATACTCCAATTGAGCAAGCATGCTTAGCAGTTGTCTTTACCTCACAAAAGTTGAGACACTACATGCTCAACCACAAGACCAAGCTCATTGCCAAGATTGATCCACTGAAATATCTGCTAAATAGGCCCGCCCTTATAGAAAGAATGGCTAAGTGGGTAATGTTCTTAAGCAATTTTGATATTAAATACACAGAGAGGAAAGCTATTAAAGGACAAGTCATCGCCAATCAATTAGCTAAGGCATCCATCCCAATAGAGCAGCCCATACTTACAGAGTTTCCTAATGAGTCCATATTGACAGTAACACCAACTGTAGAATCATGGAAGATGTCTTTTGATGGATCTTATACACATCAAGGCTCGGGGGTAGGCATTTTGTTTGTAACCCCTCAAGGAGACACCATCCCAAAATCATACAAAATTACATTTCCATGCACAAACAACGTAGCACAATATGAGGCTCTTATCACAGGACTCTGCATGGCAATTCAATGGAAGATTGAGAAGCTAGTAGTCTACGGGGATTCTCAACTGGTCATCTGACAGGTGAATAATGAATACAAGACCAAAGATGATAAGCTCTTGCCTTACAAAAGAATGGTGGATGACTTTAAAGGTTATTTTTATGACATCCACTTTGAACAAATCCCAAGGTTAAACAACAAAGCTGTAGATGCCATGGCCACAATTGGATCATTGGTAGATATGAAGAAAGACAACAAGAAGTGCGAGTTCCTGATAGAAGAACTCCCTATCCTAGCGTATGATGTCCTACAATCAGAGTTGGTATGTGACATTGTTGGCCCACTATCCCCCTGGTATCAAGAAACATACATGTACCTCCATAACAACATCATTCCCCCCAAGATTTCATCCTCGCAATGAAAAAGTTTCATTCGTCGAGCCTCCCGCTTCACTCTTGTAGGTGACACCCTATACAAAAGAAGTCTTGATGGTACTCTTTTATTATGTCTAAACTCTAGGGAAGCCAAGTAGCTTTACAAGAGGTACATAAAGGCATTTGTGGAGCGCATTCTAGTGGACCTACCTTAGCTAAGAAAATCTTGAGAATGGGGTACTATTGGCCGACTATGGAGCGAGATGCCTACTGGTTCATGAAAACGTGTTGGCCATGTCAACAGCATGGGGATCTCATCCATGTGCCATCACAGGAACTATAGCTGATAACCACTCTGTGGCCCTTTTCACAATGGGGACTCAACCTCATAGGAAAGATTCACCCTCCATCCTCTAATGGTCATAAATTCATCAATACAGCCACCAAATACTTTACCAAGTGGGTTGAAGCAATTCCACTCACTTTCACCACTAGAAGCCAGATATCCAAATTTATTCTTCACTACATCATATGCCATTATGGCATCCCCCATTCCATCATTACTAATAATGGGAAACCATTCAAAAACTAGGAAGTCCGTACCCTGTGTGAAAAATTTGAAATTCAACACCACTTCTCCACTCCATATTACCCCCAAGGTAATGGTCAGGTTGAAGCTTCAAACAAAACCATCCTGTGTATTTTGAAAAGATGGTTAATGAAGCAGGCCGCAACTGGCACCTCTAGCTTAATCTTGCCCTATGGGCATACTGCACAAGCATCCACACACCCATAGGAGCCACCCCATACTCCCTAGTATTCAGATCCGAAGCTATCCTACCTATTAAGGTCGAGCTCCCATCACTTAGGGTATCTTTACAAAACTTAATCACTGATGAAGAATATTGAGTGGCAAGGCTGCATGAATTAGAATTATTGGATGAGAAGCGCCTGGATGCACTCAACCATCTGCAAGCATATCAAAATCACCTACAAAGGAGCTACAACAAGAAGATCAAGAACCAAAAATTTGAAGCAGGTGACCTTGTCCTCATGGAAAACCAGAGGAATTTGTAGGAGCACACTAAGAAAGGGAAATTTGAGCCCAATTGGTTGGGACCTTACGTTATCACAACTAGTTATGGATCAGGGGCATATCAGCTTGTGACACCTGAGGGGAAGCCTCTGGATGAACCTATGAATATTTTGCATCTAAAAAGGTTCTATGCATAACCCATTGGGTATCCTAAAGCAAAAATACAAAAAAATCAAAAAATTTGAAAAATACCAAAAAAAATGAAAAATCAAGAAAAACCCGAGTGCAATAAAGTCATCTAATGGTGAAAATCACTTTAGTGACGCATTGGATAAGTACCATGGTGAAAACCTATTTCAGGTGCCATGTGTAGTGGTCAATTCCACCATCTGATAAGTTCTCTCTCTATCACAACACTCCATATCACACATATCCCATGGCTTGGAATTCTGAAACATCAAATCCTATCGCCCACCCTCACATCACCCCACCCAAAGCTAATCTATGGAACAGGGACCCTTGTAAGCTTCCTTTTGTACAGCTAAAATCCAAAAATCCAAAAACCCAAAAACATTAGAAAAACAAAAAAATACAAAAACACTCACATCATCATCATGCATCAAAACATCATTACGCTCTATCCTGAATCATTCCCACATCATCAAATCTTGCCAGAACTACATATTCATCTCACCCGCATCTTGAAAGTACCTTGATCTCGTGGACATAGGGTATGTAGGCAGTCTGGAATATGAAGGAAGTATCCAGTACTCAGGTACATAAGATGCACCCATCTAACTCATTTGGATGGTCCCTCTTTACTGAGCTTGTTAGATTCCACAAATGATACACATGCTAAGCATACACCTGAAACATCATACCTCACGCAAAAACCATCAATCAACATACTGACTATAATCCTCACACATGGCCCGATTGTCCTTTTACCCACCTTTCAAAAATTATCTAACAAAATCCAACCGATTCGCGTCCTAGGATATATCGTTCCTACAATGGACATAATCCATCATCCTATCAACACTTATCTTGGCAAGAGAACACTCTGGTTGTTTGTTTCTTTTTGTTGGTCTTTTGATTATTGATTTTTATCTTCTAAATACAAGAAAGCAACTTTCCTTCAACTAGTATGATGATACACAACATTGACTAGACAGGTTGCACTATTATCATAATGGTTGTCAAATAACATGCAATTCACTTTTGTTTGTATGGGCGAAATAATTACTAAGTACCATTAATCATTTCACTCTCTGGCTTGTTTCTGTATGTTGTGCTTGTGGGTGGATTTCATTACTCCAAGAATAGTATTCATATCTTGAAGCTTGGGTCAGTTCTAGCATGGTGTGCCTCATTTGCATATACAGGCATTCATATCTTCTATGTACTATGAACACTCATGACTATGGGTCCCCTTCCCTCAGCTAGGCAAGGTTATACTACCTTGGGCATGCATGAAATCAACCTATTGTTTGTGGGTCTAGTCCATGCAATTGTGGGATAAATATCATCACCAAGGTCATCTCATACCTTCGTGAAATGTATCCTACATTGCTATAATAAATCACAAAATGCTCTCAATTAGTCTAATGCAAATACTATAGTTAGCTCAAATCATCTTTCAACACTCATCAAACCATATTATCTGGGCCTAGAATTTTAATCCCCTCACCTATCCATTCCCCCCCAATCTTCTAACTAATCCCCCCTTCTCACCTAACACATCTAAACTAAAACCCTCCCCCTCTAGTGACGTGGTGTCTCATAACCTAGTACTCCCTAAAACCACCCTCGCAAACCACCTTTTCCCCCATCCCATTCCCCTACCCAACCTAAACCATACCCAACCCATAAACTGTTCCCCCCTCCCTACCTATCCCCCTACCACCAATCCCCATCACCTAGGGTTGTAAGAGAACGTCACATGTGTCATGACTTGATCACTCCATAAATCATTGCATTAGGTTATTAGTTGCATTACCATAATCACCTAAACCATTGCATTTTCATTTTAGTCCATTTGCATACATAATATATGTTTATTAATTTGAGCATATATTTCCATTCCATTACATTTTGCATCCATAATAAATGTTTATTAATCTAAACATTTATTTGCAATCCACATCTACATCATAATCCATAATCAAAACATGCATACATAATATAGGTAAAATATAACATCATCATATAACATACATAATCCATCATCATCATAAGCATCACATTCACAACATCATTCATCCATGAAATAAACTCAACTCATAGTATGATAATGAAGACATGAGGGATACAACCCGCCAAGTACCATCTACACAAATCATGATAACATAATAAAGCATCCATCCATAAACCAACACTCTCACAACAGATATTAACATCAGAAAATCCTTACAACAATTAATATCTGAATTGAATTACCATTAATAAGGGCCTGCTCACAAGTCTGCCAAGTGCGATCAGTGTAATCATTGATTATATCATCATATAATAAAACATAAACAAAACCATCCATCATATCATCATCAAAAATAAACCATAAACATCATAACATAATCAATATATCCATCACATCATATAACTCATCGCATACATCGTAAATGCATCCATAAAATCATAAAAACATCATCATGATCCCTAATACATCACATCATCATAATAATCATCATCATAATCCATAATGCATCACATCACATAATAACACCATAGCATGCATAACCATCCATATATCTACTATCATCATGTATCATCATAAGTCATCATACATCACCACAAAATAATGTACATCGCTCAAAATCATACAAGTCATGAAACAAAATGCCTCTAAAGGCTCAAAATACATCAATATGTATAATCATCAACCCTGGGTTGATGATCCCTTGCCTGAATCAGTGGGAGATCATGGATGTGGCTATTGTGGTGGTGGTTGTGGTGGCTACTGAGGTACCTGTGGTGGTGGTCCCATAGGCTACTGCACTAACTGAATAGATCTGGATCTGCGTGACCCAGACATCTATGAACCGCTCTACTGACTGTAGCTGGGGATATGCTGACCCCCAGGAACAACCAAATAATAGGTTGCATGATAATACTCAGCTCAGGCCACTCTGCTCCACAACATGTCCCTACAATTGTGTGATCTGAGTCTGCATCAGTACTAAAACTTGACCCATGCCAGTACCTTCTGCAAACCCCTGCAAACTCACCACCTAGGCCTCTACCTGCTGGGCTCTCATCTCTGCAGCTTGCCGCTAGCTCTCTCTGAGTCTCGCTCACTTGTCAAGGCCACTATCTCAGCATGTGCTTGTGCTATCTGACCATGTGCCTATGATAGTTGCACCTATAGAGTACCCACCTGCCCATTTGCTCCGTCCAATAATGCAGTCGCTCCCCACAACTGCACTAATTCATGCCGATGTCTCTCCAAATTCTACTCTAGATTAGCCATCTGAGCCTGTAGGGTCTGTATCTCCTCCTCATCCTCACCCCAAGGGTGCCAATGAGATGAATGCTCTCTCAGAGTTGTACCTACCCCTACCCTTGAGCTTCCTACCTCCATTCATCTGGCTCCTGTGAATCCCATGACAGTCTCTGGAATATGTTGATGCACTATCCTCTCCCTCACCTCTAACCTAGGTGTTTGTTGTGCTATGAGGGATACCTGTGCCTCTTGCTGTGAAGGTACCTATGTGGGGGCATAAACTCCCTATCTACCCTTTGTCTCTACCACCCTGATGCCCTCCGACAAGGTGCCCTCTATCTCGGCACCTCCCCTAGCTGAACCTGCTGCTACTGCTGCTCTCCATCCTGAGTAGGTCCCACTGCCTCCTGATCTCCCTAGGCCTCAGCCTGCTCCTCTCCCTGCTAATTGGCCTATGGTGGCACCTCTAATGGTGGGATCACCACTTGCCTGCATCTAACTCTCCTCCTACCTCGCCCCCTCCCAGCCTTCACCTGCCCAAATGTTGCTGCAGCTAACACCCCAATCGGATCATCATCATCCACCTCAACCTCCTCCATCATGATCTCCTCCTCCACTATGTCTGCCTCCTCCCCTGGCTCCACCATCATATCTAGCTCCTCAGTTAGATCTGTCATCCGCATTGGTCGGCATGTCTTCCACCACTGGTCGTATGTGGGTGTGGTCCCCGCATCCACTGTATCACTCATCCAATCCCACTGCATTGGCTGTAATGCAGCCAGATCTGCTCTTGCAACTTGTGGGTCTATGGTCAACGGCCATCTAACATCTCGCCCTATCCAGGAAAATATTGTCATATGCTAGGGGATATCCTGTCACATCCCGAACTGGTGCATAAATCAAGATGGCAGATACACGTCGATGGTGTGGACATCTTGACCCATTAGATACCATGGCTGAAAAGTATAAGGCATATGAACATCATCGTTTGGCCACAGTTCACATCCAATATACGGCCGCCAAGTAACATGACTCAAGTCATCAAGAGCTTGTCGCCAATACTGTAGCTGTCTAGAGTGAGAATACTCCACAGGCTACTAATATAGAAACACATAAGCCTCGAAGGGCCATCGATAGTATCCTCCCTGTGGCCTCATGATAGCAATGTGCTTAAATGCCCACACATGCAAAAGTGTAACCCCTGCTGATAGTGCTAAATCATAAAGATAAACTACTGTGTGCATCACATGGTACAGCTATGGTAACATGCACGGCCCCCAGGTATAGACAGCCTCATCCTATACCATCTCCTCTATCATCTCTCCCCACCTGACCGAAAAACCTTGTGCCTGCCGATCCGACATCACCACACCTCCAATCAAGGCACAAAGAAAAAGGGTAAACTAATATGCACCCACTACTAACATCTCATCATAGCTCATCTTTCGCTCATCCTCTGACAACACGGGCTCACCTGGGGTAAATGCTCTGCGTAAAGCCACCCATCCTCTCCACACATGATAAATGACTAGCTCACCATCAATCAGCAGCTTGAGGATGCGATGGACATCCTCAAGTGTAATTGTGATCTCTCATGTCGGTAGATGAAACGAACATGTCTCCGACTGCCACCGCTCCACAATCACTATCATCAATGCCCTATGTGCTCGCAAGATGGGCATATGTGTGACAGTGGCTAACCCCAACCTCGATAGTCATGCCTCCGCAACTCCATCAAATCCCGCTAACAACTCCATCACCGAAGGAACGCGTCCCTCCCAAGAACCCACAATGAAGGACTCGGTAGCCTGCAACCATCAATGTTTGTCTTAGGTACTTACATTTTACCTAAGTCAATACTTCCCACTTATTTTTCCTCATTCTAGGCCCAAATAAGTTTTGGTGCCACTTCGCAAAATGACACCGTCCTCACCACAGATGGCGCCACGACAAAACATGGCACCGCCAACCCCTTATTTCGTGCCACTGTAGAAATTGGTGCCACTCCCCAGCCCCTTTTCGTACCAACCAAGAGGATGGCACCGCTTCGCCACAAGGTGCCAATCCACAGGATGGTACCACATCACCCAAAGGCGTCCATCCGCAAGATGGCGCCATGATTCCAAATGGCGCTCATCCGCAAGATGGGGCCACTAAACCATAGTTTGGCGTTGATCCACCAAACTCCTTACTAGCATGAAAACACGCCAAACTAGAACAAGGCACCAAAACCCTAGGTTTTGGTGCCACTTCCCCCACTTTCCTAGTTCAATGGATGGCACCGATTTAGAGGATGGCGCCAGTTCGGCTTGAAAATGCGCTAAATCATCCTCAAATGGTGCCAAACCAAAAAACCCTAAATTTTCCTCGCAAAATTACAAAAATAAAAAAAAAGGTACAAAGACGGGATCAACGGCCTACCTGGGCACCAGCCTATGGTGATCTCCCATAGGCCCGGACTCGCTCTGCTAGGTGCTCAAATCATGGGAAGAGTGGGTTAGGGTTTGCCATTCGCTCCTTCTCCTTCGTCTAGGTGGCTCAATGAGTGAAAATGTGGCACTTTAGGGCCCACTTCTTCTATTTATAGTAAGCCATGTCATCCTCCAACACACCTTTTCCTTCCCAAGGTGTAGATCATAACCTTTTTCGCTTGTTTTTCTTCCTGCCAACCTATTTTTTCCGTCCTCTATCCATTTTTCACCTCCGTTTCCTCCTTTCGAGAGCTCACCTGAAAAAATTTTATTTTTTCATCTGACCTCTCAAGGGGGCATCCCTCACTCATTTCATTCCTTCTCGACAGCTGGGGCATATTTTTCTTTGACTTAATGCCACTTCCCTGTTAGGTCATGATGCCACATCAAAGAGGGGCAAATGTAGACACCTAAAAATGTCTGCACCATCTAATCAACCTCCGACATCACTAAACACATCAATTCCCCTTCCAAACAACTAATTAAATTATTATTTAATTAATTATCCTTTCCAACACCTGGTTTCCCATCATTCCATCCTTTAAAATTGAATTAATTTGACTAATTCAATAGTCTAGCATTACCAATTAATTAAATAAATGTGCAAATATTTATTTGATTAATTTCCCCTTTTTCCTAAACCCAATTAATTAAATAAATCATGTTTATTTAATTAATTTAACCTACTAATTAGCCTATCCCTACTCTAGTTAATTAAATATCAATTATTTAATTACCTAGCCTAACCTACATGACAATAGACCTAGGGTTAATTAAATAAAACTTTATTTAATTAATCCTAACCCCTCATTATCTCATTCCCTAACTTTTTCCAGCCATATTAATTAGGCTAATTACCCTAATTAAGGTGGTCAAACCTAGCTTAACACTCCTTCCCACATCCCACAAATAAAAAATTGATAAATATGCCACATAAATCAATTTTTTATACACATCTCATTTAATACCTCTTACACCCCCTTACACATGTTATAACTCATTTATTTCCACCCTTCCCAAAATGAATTTTTAATTCATTTTTAATCCTCCTCTCTTCCCCATATGAATTTTTAGTTCATATCTAATCCATCTCACCCAACCTCATTAATCCTCCCCCTTCCCAAAATGAATTTAAAATTCATCTTTATTCACAACCCTCCATTTTTCAAGATTGAATCTAGGCCCTCCACATCACCTTCATCCTCAACCATTGATCTCTCAAATGAATCTCCACCCTTGGATCAAAATCTCTCCAAAAAAGCCTATAAATACGCCATCTCTCAAGCCATTTTATCATCCACAATTAAGCAAAGTTATCTTTCCAAAATCTCTCCTCTTGAGCTAGTTATACTTAGTGATTTGCATAGATTGAGAGCACTTCACATTGCATTTGATCATCTTGGGTAAAGCTAGAGTATTTGGGTGCAACACTCTCCACCTTATCTTGGATTTGTAGGTCATTTTGGAGGTATAACACTTGTTTTTATGCATTTGTTTCATGTTTGCACTTTCATTTTGATTTCATAGATCATAGTTTCTTTTCATTTTCCAGTTCAGTTCAGATAGTTTAGTCAGTAGCAGTTTCTATATTTTGGTATGCATTCTACCGCAGTTGCATTTCAGATCTTGTGGAGCTAGAGTCAGCATCTAGAGACATTCATTCACAACATATCTGAATCTCAAAGCATTTGGATTGGTTACCAAAAATATATCGCTATCAGAAGATCAACTATTTTCTCATAGCAGAGCATCCTGACAGTCTCAGACAAATCAGCTGAAGGAGAAGACTTGTGGAGTATTTCCTAACTTGTGGAGCCTAACAACACATCATTCAATGTTTATTGGTTCGTGGCCAACCTTCCCCGAGATCCGCACCTCACTCCATTCATTTGCAAAGGAATTCTATGCATTTAGGGCCGACCTATCCGTGTACACACATTACAGCTCTTCATTGGAGTTTGTGATCTTCCTTGGCCGACGTGGAGGAATCTTATGATCTGGACATGATATATAATGATGTAATAGATCCCTAGGAAAGCAATTGATTCATATAGTGATAGTTTGATAGTTTAGATTTTGAGCGCAAGAGCTTCAAAGCTATATCTGGTGTATATTCTGATATTCTGTAATCAGGCCTGCGAGCCAATTGTAAGCCCGCATGTTGTCGGCCAATCTATATTTAAGATCTATGATATACTAAATGACTGAATCTGTATTTGTTTCATATCTTTGAGTTGTTTCTGTTGTGTTTACTCATGCTGCACGGTCTGGATAATTCATTCTGTGAACCCTCCTACCTTGACTGCACCAAGAAATATTGAAATATAGAGTTTGTAATATGCTTACAATAGTCTACAGATATTTAAAGAAAAATGATAACCGTTGAACATTTTTTCTTAAATCAGGCCGCCTACCATACTGACCAAAGGAGGTTTGTTTATTTACCAACATTTTTACTATACTTAAAGCTAGCGGTTACCACCTAGCTTAGATCGAGTTGCATTTTAAAAATGACACCAGGCATATAACTTTGTTAAGATATAACTCTATGACAAAAGGATTCTTCCGTCCTTGTTAATAAACATCTAACTTTCTCATAATGAGAGCTCCTGATATCATTTAATTTAACCTGAGCATATAATGACAATAGTGGTCTCCAAGAAGCTAAATAAAAGACATCGATGCAATCTTAAAGACATCGTATAACTACAACAAGGTATCAATATGTTATCATAAGACTATCAAACTTTTAAGGCATCAGTTATTCTCCATAATATAGGCAAACCACCATCGAAAAGGTAAAGGATTACAGGTATTATGTTAAGCAAGTTTGGTCATACTCTACATATTAGAATGTACCTGTACACGCTAAGTTCAACTCTGAGTTAGCTCTCTTCGTGACGCTTATGTGGATCCTTCTTGTTTTACTCCTCTTCGTTGCCTTTCTCCACTCTCATTGCCCTCTATGGCCTATGTTTTTCTAGACTTCATGTTTTTTTATTAAAACACCATTCAAAAAGAAGGTTGTTTAACTGTTTTCCTTCCTGTACTACCCACGGGAATATCTAACACCACCTCCTATAAATTCTCCAAGCGATAGCATACATCTAAAGAGATGCTTTCAATAAGCAAAACTATCTCCAAAACAAGAGTGGTCTTTCACACTCACTCACTCTATCATGGAATATGTAATACGTGCTTCACCATGTGCACGTAATGGTGGGTATATCGTAGAGGGCTTATCACAAAAAGTATGTTTTCTTTAACCATATAATAGTATTCAAATAAATAAATAAAACATATCAACATAATGGTAGCATTACCACCCCTACTAATGTTGATATTAATCACTTGGCGAGGTGTGAGTATGGGGTTGAGATCTTCTTCCCCCTCGCAACCTTGTGCTGATGTCAATATAATTAAATCAGTACTCATAGGAATAAAATATATCAAAAAGTTTTGACAAAGGGGAATGGTTAAACTCTATCCTCAATAATATTTCCTGAATGTCTCTCGACCAATTCAACGAAGTTTTGAGATCGAAAACCTTTCCTTAACGACAAATCGACAATGGTCAGATTGAGATTGACTCAACAAGGAAAGTTAACTAATACATACCCCATCTCGAGAAGGTTCACTAAATATACAACTTGAAACTCAAATGGAAAAACCTGTCTCTTCCCAAACATCTATTCCTTTCTCTTCATTATGCTCTCTTTCCTTTCTTAGAGGTGGATAATTGTTTCCTGGTTACACTCATAGTCACACAAACTATTGTCAGTGTATCATCAGTAAATATTTATACATCATGCTTAAATAATCTTAATAACATTTAATCTCATTTCTAATTCTATGCTTTAATCATAATTCACAAAATCAATGATTTATCCTAATATTTTCCTAAACATCAAATCATTAATCTATGATAACTTATCCACTTAATCACATGAAAGTAAAAGTAAAACATAGTTAAATTTTGGGGATGTAAAATATTCCCCCCATAAGAATCATCATCCCTGATGATCCAATGTATCCAAAGTTTATAACATGAAAAAGTTTTTGTTCATTATAGTAAAAAAACTTAAAATAGATGAGGAAATCTTTGATAAATATCATGATAATTCTCCCAGGTGGCACTCTCTTCTACATACTGGTCCCACTGGACCTTGCATTAAGTAACTTCTTTATTACACAAGTGTAGCTTACATATTTCGGGCACTTTGATTGGCTTGATCATTACCACCCCTATGTCCTTCACCTATAAGGCATTCCAATCAAGAATAGAAATATGATTATCTCCTGCATCATACTTTTTCAAATAAGAAACATAGAAAACATTATGCATCATGGCAAGAGCTAGAAGTAGAGCAATCCTATATGCAATTAGGTTGACTTCCTCGAGAACTTTGAAGGGACCCACATATCTAGGAGCTAGTTTGGATGACTTTCCAAACTTAATAGAGTTATTTTGTGGTTTGACTCTTAACAGAACTTTTTCTCCTACTACGAAATGTCTTGAAATGCACTTAGATGTCTACATAGCTTTTATGTCTATCATTCACCTCGGCTAACCTTTTCTTGATCAGATAGACATGTTCTTTCATTTCTGATAGCATTTCTGGACCAAGGCTAATCCTATCTTCTATCTTATCCCAACTTATAGGAGTTTGGCACTTTCTTCCATACAATGCTTCAAATGGAGCTATCTTGATAGCTGAATGATAGGAATTATTGTAAGAAAATTCCATAAGAGGAAGATAATCTTCCCATTTGTATTGCTGATCCATGGCACATGCAATACATTCTCAATAGATCTTCCAACACTTGGTTCACTCTTTCTATTTGGCCATCCATTTCAAGATGATAAGTTGAGATTATGTTTAATTGAGTTCCAAGTGAAGAAAATAAGGTTTTCCAAAACCTTGATATCATGTGGGCATCCCTATCTGAGATGATCTTCTTAGGAATACTGTGCAACCTGAATACTTCTTGC
Organism: Cunninghamia lanceolata; assembly: GCA_027924645.1. NCBI lineage: Eukaryota > Viridiplantae > Streptophyta > Pinopsida > Cupressales > Cupressaceae > Cunninghamia > Cunninghamia lanceolata. Next base: position 2,987,207 of record BSBN01000197.1, read on the forward strand.
ACAAATTTGTGGGCTATGACTGGTGCTCCATCTGTCAAATTCTCGGGTATGAAATTAATGAAGTACAAACTCCCACATGCAACTCATAACTCAAATTTCACATACAATTTCTCAAATCCACAAACTCATTTTCACAATAAAATGCAACACAAAGCTTATACAAAAGCTTAACATCAAATCACACTTATTTCATTTCAATTTCATCAAAAGAAAATGACTACAAGCATCTACAACAAAATTACATATTTAGCCTTTCATGGCCTCTCATATGTTGGGAATTAAGGTGTCTCAACCTTGGTAATTCCTTACATTTGTAATGTTTGCATTTATTATTTAATTGCCTATGTTTTAAATATTTGTAAATTCCATATTGTCATATTGTGGGATGTGGCACGATGATGTGTCAATCCTACATGGAATATGACAACTTGTAATTTTGTCCTCACATGAGGAGATAGGCATCCCACTTTGTGGTAGGAGCATTTTTCCATGTGTCGACATCTTCCATGTTGTGTAAGGGAATGTTTGACCGAAACGGTTATGACAGATTCCTATGATGAATCTATGACATGTAAGAGTCAAAAATAGAAGTATGTAAGATAGGTGATGACATGTGTCATGAAGCATCTTTAAATAAGGCATATTTGGGTGCCCCAAGGTGGAATATGACATGTTGTAAGAGAATATGCTACTTATAGCATGTGTATGATAGATTCTCTTACAGCTATAAGTTGTAACCGCTATGACAGATTCTATGATGGTCATAAGTGTCATAAGAGCATCTGTCATAGCCCATTTTGGAAATAGGTGACCTCTTTGGGATGGGAGCTGTGGACAAGTGTCAGGCACATTCTACAATGTTGACCAAATGTCCTTAGGCGTGGGTTTTGGTCCATGAAGCCATGTTGGACGCCCATCCCAAGATAGGTCCAATATTGCCTTGTATTTCCTATATAAACAGGTGCTTGGAGATGGAGTTTGTATCACATGTTTACAGGTACTGTTATGCTATCGGATTGACTCCAGACATGAGTGTCATAGACCATTGAAGCTTGCATTGCAAGTGTCTTGTAAACATTCTTTCATATTTGTTAATACATTGTGTAGGTTTCTGAGTGTGGGGTTTTTCACCTGATAAGGGTTTTCCCCACCGTAAATCTTTGTCTCTCTTCTTCTGTCTACTTTTTGGTTCTTGTGTTTTGCTACAATATCTCATGTTAATGGTTTAACATTTCTATAATAGTTAGGATAAATTTGAATTTGCATAGCTCTCTCCTCATTAGATTAGTGTAGGAAGTGATTTCCACACACCTAGCTTCCTTTCATCATATGCAAAAATTCCCTCAGCTTCTCACACTCCTGCAATTCCCCTCACAAACCCTCAAAATTCCTCATGCATGCAACTTCCTGGTAGCTCTACCACACTCTAACAGCATCCATTTACCATCTAAACTTCCTCCAATCTGCAACACACACCTTATTGTATCATTTCCACTTCCCTATGAGGCATCACATCTACTCCAATTCTCAGATGTACAAAGTCTTTACCTTGCTGCCCCATATTCTTTTTCTTTTAATCTTTTAAATCTGCCCCATCCCTCTCTACTGGGTGTTGCCTCTTTTTCCTCTAAAATGTAATATATATCATCCAATTAAAGAATGTTGTGCTGCACATTATTTCTGTATCTTTTCCTAGTCTAAATTAGCTACCCATACCTATTCTAACCCCTCATAGAGGCTATTTCCAAAAAGAAATTAAATGTTTGTTCACTTTGGTGCCTCATTCCTTCCTTTTTCTTGTTGTTTTTCCTTCCATCTAGCAGCTCTGCAAAAGGAATAATAATAGTCTTTCTAATTAAAATCTACATTTAATCTTAATGCCAAAACAGGTTGTCCCTACTCCATTTCCCACGTTGAAGTCTTCCCTTATATTCATATTTTTCTAATGTGCCTTAATGCCTCCTTTCTACTTCACTAAATATGGCACTTCATCCTAATTTAAATCCATGGACATTTCTCCCAAAGATAGGCATTTTGACTGTCAAAAGAAAATAAATGCATAGTCTTGATTTTCCTGAGTGGTTACATAGAGTGTAATGGTGAAATGGTGAAATTGTGGCAAAAACTGAAGATTCTCTGCCCCACACATTTAATGTTTTTAAATGCATCAATGAATAACATACAATAATTAAAATATCATGAATAATACCTCATGAATCTGCACAAACAAATTGGAGAAGAAATTTTATATTTTTTTGTGACTGCCATTTTACGCCAAGAAGCTGAAAAATCAACTTTTTGCATAACTTCCACCCTGAAGCTCATTTTTGTACGAAACCTTTCCAAGATGCATGGAATGACATACCCAAGGTCTCCACCAATCCATTTTTCTCCAGACTTCATAAAACTCGAGATATTAAATTTCATGTAAACTGCTAGCCTCGATCAGAGAATTTTAAATTCTCTCAAATGGTGATGAATTTAAATGTGATTCCTTTTTCACATTAGGTTAAATACCATCACAAATCATTCCCTAAAAGGAATTTTTCCCATCTCTTAAAAATCTTGAAAATTAATTGTTTCCGTAGCTGACAGGGTCAAATTTTCTGATTTTAAATTCTCTCAATCCATGAGGAATTTAATCATGAAACCTTTACCACATTGTGAGAAATTCATCCAATGATATATCTTCCTAAGTATTTCAACCTAGATCTTATAGATTTTTGGAAACAATTGTTCCCATAAAACTGTCCTGCGGAGCCTTAAAATGACAATTTGGCGAAAACTTGAATCTTACAATTTTGACCAAATTTTTGGGTAAACACACACCAAAAATGAGAAAAGTAAACTAAAATATTTTTGGTTGATGCGGGATAGCCCATTCGCCCGGATGCTCCTGCATCAGAAATGCACTACCTTAGTGAGTCTATCTACCACTACCAGAATAGTGTTATGCCTATTTCTAGACATAGGAAGTCCTTGCACAAAATACATGCTAATGATCTACCATATCCATTCCATAATCTCATGAGGATATAGAATTCATGTTCGGTGATGATATTTTGCTTTTTCCCTCTAGCATTCTAGACATCCTGCTACAAACCTTACAGCATCTTTCTTCATTCCTTTCCAAAAATACAATGGTTTCATATCAACTAGTAGTTTTGTCACTCCAGGATGTCTTGAATAGGGTGCAAAATGAACTTCTTTCCACACGATATTCCTTAACTCCTTAGAGTCCAGAACATACATCCGTCTTTTGAATCTTTAAAGTCCATCTGGTTCAAATTGAAATCTATCATACTTAGAATCATGAGGGTTGTCTAAGAGAACTTACTTAACCTGCTCATAGTATTCATCTCCCTTGGACTTTTGTAACATCTGATTCTTAAAATCAAAATGTATGGGTATCATCGAGGAGATATGTCTCCTTCTACTTAAGGCATCTGCCACTTAGTTTTCCTTGCCCTGAATGTATTTAATCTCAAAATCATAATCAGATATCAGCTCTAACCATCTCCTCTGGCGAGCATTAATATGTGGTTGAGTAAACAAATATTTAATTCCTTGATGGTTTGTTCTTAATTCAAATGGTTTTCCAAGCAAGTAATGATGCCACATTTGCAGTGCATGTACAATTGTTGCCAACTCGAGATCATGAGGAGCATAATTCTACTCACATGTTTTCAACTTTCTAAACGCAGGCAATAACTTGCCCATCTTGCATAATTATACCACCTAATTCTTCTCCTGAGGCATCGGTGATGACTAAAAATGACTCTCTGGATCAAGTACCTTTAGAATTGGTGTCGTAGTTATCTTCTCTTTTAGTTGATCAAATGCCTTCTGGGATTTTTCTGACCAATCAAAACATTTGCCTTTCCTTTGTAAAAAAGTAATATGGTAGGCAATTTCTGAAAAGTTGGCCACAAATTTTCTGTAATACCCTACTAGGCCCATAAAACTACAGACTTCATGCACATTTTTCGGTGCAGGTCACTCCATAATGGCTTTGATCTTTGTCAGATCCACTAGAATTCCCTTTGCTAAAATTACATGACCTAGGTATTGTACTTCATTTTAGAAGAAAGTACACTTTGAGAGCTTGCCATAAAGTTTATGCTCTCTTAATCGTTGAACGATCCGTTAATGCTGGAGATGTTCTTCCTCATTCTTGGAATAAATCAAAATATCATCAAGGAAAACAAGGACAAACTTGTCTAAACAATCTTTGAATGCGTTGTTCATTAAGTTCATGAATGTTACAGGTACATTCATCAATCCAAAGGGTAGGATAGTGAACTCATAGTGTCCATACCTCATTCTAAAGGTCATTTTATGGATATCTTCATCTTTTAGCCTCAATTGATGGTATCCTGATTGAAGATCAATTTTAGAAAATACAACTGCCCCTCTCATTTGGTCAAAGAGATCATCAATACAGGGCAATGGATACTTGTTCTTTATCATTGCTTTAGTTAGCATACGATAGTCTATACATAGGTATAGTGTGCCATCTTCTTTTAACAAAAATTGCAGGCGCTCCCCAGGGTGAAACACTGGGTCTTATCAATCCTTTTTCTAGCAATTCATGCAGTTGAGCCTTTAGCGCCATCAACTCTATTGTGGTCATCTAATAAGGAGCTTTGGATATAGGTTCCGATCCTAGAAATATATCTATTGAAAAATTAAAATCTCTCTTAGGTGATAATCTAGGTAATTCATCTAAAAATACATCCTCAAAATCTCGAAGAAAGGGATACTTATGCATATCTGATCTCTCTTGATCTATGGATTCTCTTTCTTCAACTCCTTGGAGTTTTTGAGATTCATAATACTTAAATCATTTTGGAAAATATATTCTTTGTGATCATCTATTTTCTCCAATTTGATAGCAAAGAGTTGACACCCTTTTCACCAGGCTCTCTTCATTTGTAGGGCATGTATTTACCTTAGTTTGACCTCTCTAGCAATACCTTGCAAAAAAACTCTATTCCCAAGGTCATCTAGGCATTCTATTGCTTTATAAAAACAATCCACCTTAGCCCTATGCCTCCATAACCAATTTATTCCAAGGATGACATGATATGATCCTAAGGGGGCTACATAAAGGTTTACTTCAATTGAAAATCTTAGGAGCTCAACCTTGGCTTCAAACAAACATTGCTCTACCTGAGCCCTTATCTAGTTAGCATATTCTACTGACCATGACTTTTCCATGTAACAAGCTCTTCTAGATATCTTATTTAAAACTTTTGGAGAAATAAAACATTCTGAAGCACTAGTATCTATTAAAACTAAAATTGGAATATCAAACAAAGTACCTATGGTTTCAATTGGAGTAATCTGGTACTCCGCCTGTCAATTATCCAAGGTTGCATGTATTCACTATTGGAAGGCTTCCTATTGTGAGGGTAAGGGATCTCCTCATTGTTGAGTCCCTTTTGTCTTATTAGGACACAGATTGGCATAATGGTCACCACCACATAAAAAACACCCTCTCGGGGGTCCTCGCCTTTCATAAGGCTTTCCTAAGTTATCTCCATTCTTCTTGGAGTTATTATTGTTGTTTTTCTTATCACCCCTAGACTCATTTTGATTGTCCCTAAATCCTTTATCACTTTTCCTTTTAAAGTTTTACTTATTACCCTTTTTCTTGAATGATTGGGAGGATTGTGACCAATTGAACTTTTTACGTTTCTTCTCCCGGTATGCAGCTATGGACTTTAACTTTTGTTCCTGTTAAATAGCTTTCTTATAAACTTGGTCCATAGTAGTGGGACCATGCACATCTACATCATCTCCAATTTGGGCATTCAAACCCATGATGAATTCCTGGGTACAAAACCTCTCATCCTAATGGTATTGAGGAACATATTTAAGGAGACGAGTAAACTTCATCTAGTATTTGTTTACGGAAGAGTCACCTTGTCTCAGGTTTTGGAAATCTATGAGCTTTTGATTAAAACACAATTATGGCAACCATCTTTGCCTGAAGATTTCCACAAGCCTTTCCCAAGTTAGACTCAAAGATCTCAATCCTAGCTCCATCTTCTTGTTCATCCACCAGGTGGATGCTTCATTAGCCAATTGGTATGCTCCCCATACCACTTTGGTTATTTCAAAATAGTTTCTTATTTCAAAATATTTTTCCATTTCTGTGAGCCATGCCTCCATGGCATCTCTACTCACAGTTCCATCAAATTTGGGAGGTGTGGCCTTTTTCATATCTCTAGATAGTTCGAGGGCTAAGTCATTCCTCTTATCCCCATCTTGTCTCAATTTTGATTTATTCTCTCCACTCCCACTCTAGGTGGTACATTCATGACAACCCTCATCTTCACCCGCATGGAAAGCTTCATGTCTAGGTCTACTCTAACCTTTGATCTCTTTCTCTAAATTTCCAATCCTTGCCCTTGTTTCATGGAACATGGAAAGAATCTGGTCAAGTTTTGCATTGAAGTTGCTAAAAGGTTTCCCTTCCTCTTGGCTACCCCCAAGACTGGTTCCTATCTGAATCATGCTACAACTCTACTTCTCCTAATGTTTTCATGTTAAGCATTCAATCATTTTTTCATACTATTGAATTGATTCATAAACATAAATCCATTCTCATTTATACAATCTTAAACAAGAAAGGGAATTTTTTTTGCCAAAATTTCAAAATTGTATTATAGTTTCTATGGATCACATAATATCCATCATTTGTTACAAATTTTAACATCTTGCGACTGCAAGTCATTGTTAGAAAGGGAAATCTTCCCAAGTTCATCCTCATCCTTGAGGTTTACTAATTCAAACTTGGGAGGTGGATGTACATGTAGGTACTCATCCATAACTTCCTAACTAATGAAAAGAGCATTAGGACCACATCCAAATGGTAAGTCCTTATGCGCAGAGGGTTTAATTGATTCACCCTTGGAGATAGGAACAATAGCCTTAACTGCTTTATCCTTCTTTTACTTCTCCTGCTTGATATGCTTAATAGCATCAGTGAAAGTCTCAATGTCAGTTAACCATGCACCTTCCATGTACCTAGTTTGGCCTAGGATTTTCATTCTTGAGGCTCACTCCCTCATAGCCTTTAGGTAATATCCATTTCCTATCACCTTCTTCCTTGGGGTTAATCTTGTTCTTACCATTTCGGCAAAAGAACATTCAAACATTAGCAATTGTTAATGTCTGAGGAAGATTTCATGCAGTGAGCTCATAGGTCCATGTATTGAACATGGCAGCTCTGATACCATATGTAGCATGTCCTCTCATATTACCCAAATTTACACACCAAATTTACTAGAAAGTAAATGAAAATAATTATCATAAGCATTTATTTGCTAAATTGTGAATCATTTACATAATCAATTAAATAAAAAGCATATCTTTTTTGAATATTTTCAAACCTAAAAATCGCAACATATTCAAAGATAGTATTTTAGTGAAATCTTTCACTTTACATTTACAATACCTTGCTCATGGCAATAAGAATAATGTTTACATAAATTTGACCATCAAGTCATAATAATAAATATACTTCATTTGGAGTTTTGATATCTATCTTCATAAGTCTTGGCTTGTCATATGCTTGGGAAGGAGAGCATCACCTGAGTGCTTTTCCTCCAACCACAGACTAGTGGTCCCTCGCACACCTTCCTTCCTAGAAGTGGCCCTACCCTTCACGAAGGGAATAAATATAAAGAACCAACAGGTTTTTTCCATCTGAGTTTCTAGTGTTGTGTCCTACATAACCAACATGGTCATACAACTATAGATCCCCTCTAACTAAGTATGACACTACTGGATGGTTATGTAATTTTGAAGCACAGTGAACCGACTAATGCATGCAGAGACGGATGCATTATTTTGGCCAAATATTTAATATAAATAGACATTTTGCAATGAACGTAGTCAATTGTTCACACACTTCTAACTCAACTTAGAAACTATCTCATCCTACAGTGAATTTAGTTTGACTAGTTCTAGTCATGGGGTGTTTTAAATAGATTTCACCCATAGTCCTCCTGACTTAGATTTTTAACTCCGATTCCTGGAGTATTATACCAAGATGGTTTAGATTGAGGTATTAATATTTCAAAGAAGTTTCTTGTTGCAACTGCAACATGGAATCTATGACTCCTATCATTCTATTCCTTATTTTCAGGGTTTATTTTTTCTTGATTTTTGGTGTCTAGTATCGACATAGGAAATAATTTTGTCTATAACATCATAAGTTCAACCAAGGTACTTAACTTGGTTCATGGATTTTTATCTAATCCTTTTCGATAATGACTTCATTCATTTTACTCGATAGTCATATAAGGAGTCATGTTTTTTATTAGTTCAGCTGGAAAAGAGGGTCCAAAACCCTTTACAAACCACCCCAAGGAAAAAATAGGCCTTAGATGAGCCAAAAATAGTACATTAACAGCACATGAACATCAACAAAATGAGCACTTATCAAAAACAACAAAAAAGGAACTAAAAGACCAACTAGGGATTATCATAAATCCCATACTTAGACATGAAATTAACCATGTCTTTGTAGTCATCTAGGCTGTCCACACCAATGCCTTTGACCTTTTCATCGAACTCTTTAATAGCAGAGAACACCGACGCCGCCCGATGGATAGCCTTTGTAGCAAATTCATCCATCACCCACCATTTCTTTTAGAGTTTGTCCAATCTGATTTTAAGCTCAGCCATCTCCTTCATATGCTTACTACACAACGAACAACTACCCTTCTTTCTCTGCCCCAGAGCTTCTTTAGTATCCTCCTCTTTATCCTCCAGGCCTGGCTGGTTCAATTCAAGAAAGTGGTTGGCTCCTTCATCCTCGTGGATCAATTTAGTGGGTGTTTCATCCTCACCCTCTTTCAAAGTGTCCTCCACAAACTCAGAGTCACCAGAAATGTCCATACCCTGTGGATTGGTGGACAAGATACCAATAATATAGATGGACCTATGAACTCCATACACAACATTCTTACCAGTAGCACCCAAATCTCCACTCTCCCCCTATTTGGGTCTAGAGTCCAAGTCTATGACTTTAGAAGGTCCCTCATCCCTCATAAATTCCACTCTCCCAGTCTTAGCCTTTTTGGGATGCAGATTGCCCTCATCCTCCTCGGCCTCACAGTCCCTTTTAGTGGTTGCTACTGTTCCCTTGTCAGTTTCTAGAATAGGGGAGTCAAATTCAAGCTGGCTCTCTTAGGGGTTTTAGACTTAGACTCTGGAATAGGAGTTCCCACAGGAGAATTTCCTTAGCTTTCCACAATTTTGGGTTCCCCCTTAGGGCATAAAGAGTCTTATGTTTACCAAACATTTCTGCATTTTTTTTTAGGTTTATCTCCTCTATTGGAGATAAATGAATATCAAATATTCTACAATAATAACTACTTTGTTCAAGGTTTCAAGAACCATCTTTACTCTTCAAATGACATCTCGAGCAATTTTCCATGCAAGGTTGAGTGTATGTGTGTGTGTGTGTATTCAAAGGATACAATTATGTCAACCGTTATCCTTCTTGGACTGCTAAAAAGCTAAGCATTCATTGTAAAGAAACAGTTTATGCTTTCATCGTATAAATTTTCATATAACAAGCATTATTTTTATCCCAAGAATGATATAGCATAACATGAATCTTGTTAAACTATATCACATCTTGTTGCTTTCCTAAAAGTCGACAACAAATTTATTTGTTGTCTCAAGAAATATTGAAATACGGAGTTTGTAATATGCTTACAACAATCTAACAGGTATTTAAAGAAAAATGATAGCCCTTCAAAGGGTTTTGTTTAAATCAGGTTGCCTGTCATACTGACCAAAGGAGGTTTGTTTATTTACCAACATTTTTACTATACTTAAAGCTGGTAGTTACCACCTAGCTTAGCCCGAGTTGCATTTTAAAAATGACACCAGGCATATAACTTGGTTAAGATATGCCTCTGTGAAAAAAGGATTCTTCCATCCTTGTTGATAAACATCTAACTTTCTCATAATGAGAGCTCCTAATATCGTTTAATTTAACCTGAGCATATAATGATGATAGTGGTCTCCAAGAAGCTAAATAAAAGACATTGATGCAATCTTAAAGACATTGTATAACTACGGCAAGGTATCAATATGTTATCATAAGATTATCAGCCTTTTTAAGGCATCAACTATTCACCACAATACAGGCAAACCATGATCGAAAAGGTAAAGGATTACATGTATTAATTTAAGCAAGTCTAGTCATACTCTGCATATTAGAATATACCTGTACACACTGAGTTCAACTTTGAGTTAGCTCTCTTCGTGACGCTTCTGTGTATCCTTCTTGTTTTACTCCTCTTTATTGTCTTTCTTCACTCTCACCACTCTTTGTGTTAGGTATCTTTTCTAGACTTTATGTTTTTTTATTAAAACACCATTCAAAAAGAAGTTTGTTTAACTATTTTCCTTCTTGTACCACCTACGAGAATATCTAACACCACCTCCTATAAACTCTCCAAGCGAGAGCATGCATCCAAAGAGATGCTTTTAATAAGCAAGATTATCTCCAAAACAAGAGTGGTCCTTCCCACTCACTCCACTCTATCATGGAATATGGAATACGTGCTTCACCACATGCACGTAATGGTGGGTATTCCGTAGAGGGATTATAAAAAAAAGATAAGTATTTATAATTAATAAATATGTTGTCTTTAACCATATAATGGTATTCTTGAATAAATAAATAAAACATATCAACATAATGGTAACATTACCACCCCTACTAATGTTGATATTAATCACTTGGCCTATGCTAACATTAATATAATTAAATCAATACTCATAGGAATAAAATATATTGAAAAGTTTCGACAAAGGGGAATGGTTAAACTCTATCCTCAATAATATTTTCTAAATATCTCTCAACCAATTCAACAAAGTTTTGATGTCGGAAACCTTTCCTTAACGACAAATTGATAATGGTTGGATTGAGATTGAATCAAACAAGAAAGTTAACTAATACATACCCCATCCCCAAAAGGTTCACTAAATATACAACTTGAAACTCGAATGGCAAAACCTGTCTCTTCCCAAACATCTATTCCTTTCTCTTTGATGATACTCTCCTTCCTTTCTCAGATGTGGAAAATTGTTTCCTGGTTACACTCACAGTCACACAAACTATGATCAGTGTATCAGCATTAAATCTTTATACATCATTCTTAAATAATCTCAATAACATTTAATCTCATGTCTAATTCTATGCATTAATCATAATTCACAAAATCAATGATTTATCCTGACATTTTCCTAAATGTCAAATCATTAATCTATGATAACTTATCCACTTAATCACATGAAAGTAAAAGTAAAACATAGTAAATGTTTGGGGATGTAACACTAAACATAGCATCTTATAACTATTAATTACCTTTCATAAGTTGTCATGGTGTCATAGAATCTTATGATAACTTGCAAAACTATCATAGATTCTCTTGCACCCACTTACCAACTTTATTATGTGTGTCATACATGCTAAAAATAGTTGATTCCTCCAAGGTGGAACCTACCCTCATTTACTCATGATTTTTACAATTTCCAACTGAAATGTTATTCTGTAATTACCTCCAGTAAAACCGAAATTACCACTGCCGGTGAAACTACCTCATTCCCTTATGGGTAATTACAAATTACAAATAATAAAATGGAATAAATACAATATTGTGATTTACAAAGTCAATGACACCTTATCCCAACAAATATAAATATTAGGATCATTTTAACTTCTAGTAAATCCTTGAGAAGAAAATAAAGCATTAATTTTAGCATACCATTCTCTAGGAGATTGTTTTAAACTATAAATTGATTTCTTCAATTTGCATACAAGATGTTCTTTACCTTTTTGAACAAAACCCAAAGGTTGAGACATAAAAATTTCTTCATGCAAACGACCATTTAAAAATGCACTTTCAACATCCATTTGATGAATAGGTCAATGCATATGAGAAGCTAAAGCTAAAACTAATTTAATAGTTCACATTTTGGCTACAGGAGCAAAAGTTTCATTATAATCTCAGCCCTCCACTTGAGAGAAACCTCTAGATACTAATCTATCTTTAATCTTATTGTTAGCATTGAACTTAGTTTTATACAACCAAGATTATTACCTCGAGGTAGAGGAACAAGCTCCCAAGTTTGATTTGCAATGACATATTCATCTTGCATAGCTTTTATTGGCCAATGAGGTTGTTGTTTAGCTTGCTCATAAGTTCGTGGATCATTAGTATCCATAATCTTAGACATTAAAGCATACTTGCATTAGTTGGTTTATCTAACATAAGATTGAACCAATCTAGATAAAATAGCCTTTAAGTCTTGGGTAGGAGTGCTATTAAAAATTTGTAGCACAAAACATGTCTTTTAGCCCAAAAATTTGAAGAGGCCAACATATAGACATATCAATAATAGTTCTAGGTTTCATGTCGCTACATCATTTGTTGAATTGTAAAGGGAAATTAGATCATGATTAATACCAAAGGACTTTGAAAATCAGTCCTAAAGATGGTTTAAAAACCATATTGCCTTCAACAAAAGAATGAAACATAAAAGTTTCAAGAACTTGATCCTTCACTTAAGAAAATAGATCTAAGTTCATCTTGAATCATCAAGAAATGAATAAATAAATAAGTGCATACCACATAGTGGATGGAATTATGTTCCATGGGTCCGAAAAGGTAGCTAACCTTATAGAAAGGGCTCCCTATACAACATACTACAAATGCACCTTGTGCATACAAATTTAGAAAATAAGTAAGTGCATACCAGCATATTGGATGCAACATTACTACAAATGCGTCTAGGGCATACAAAAATGGAATAAATCCATCAAGAAGGCAAATTTACCAATGAGGCGCGATAAAATAGTAGATTTTACCAATGAGGCACAATAAAATATCAAATTCCCTTTATCAAAACAACATAATGGTAGTCGAGAGGGAAGCTCTAGAAGTATTTTGAATATTAAAATTTGGTCATTAATGTGTAATCTTATCTTTAATACAAATATTTTAAGCCTCCCCGTAGCCTCTACAGCCTGCATGGCTGAGGCCGAGGCCAATGAGGCCAAGAATTTTTTTTAATTTCAATTCAATTTATATATATATATATATATATATATATATATTTAAATTTTTTTTATTAAAAATATTAAATCTTGTAAATATTATTGCAGGGAGGGGGCAAAGGCCTTAGGGCCTATGAATCCATATATATATATAATTTTATAAAATTTGATTCTTTTTAATATATTCTGATTTAAATTTTGAAAAAAGCTTTTAGAAAGAATTAATTTAAAAAAAAAACTATTGATTTTTTTTTTTAAAAGAACTCTACAATTTACACAAAAAACCTGAAGTTTTTTTAATAAAGTCTTTAATATCGATTTGTTTGAAAAAGAAGAAATTTGTTTTTTTAACTCTCAAATTTATTTAATAGAAAATATTGAGAAAGATTTACAGGCACAAATTAGATTTTTTTTTTAAAGTTGAATGTGCAAAAAATAGGCCTAAATTTTTTACAAAACTAATTTTTTTAATTTTTTTTTTAAAGTTGAATGTGCAAAAAACAGGCCTAAATTTATTACAAAACTATTTTTTTTAATTCTAAACACATAAATGAATTAAATTATAGAACAAATCTGTTAAAATCCAAGATTATAATTTGACGAATTTGTTAAAACACAAATTTGAATCTGCGTGCAAACTATTTTTTATTCTAAAAACTAGTGGTGAATGTGCAGAAAGGAGGGCTTGGGCCCTAAAAAAAATTAATCATTCTTTTTGAAAACCTTGCTGCAATTTTTTTTTTGCATGTAATAGAGTTAGAATAAGAAATAAAAAATGAAAGAGTTAAAAACCCTTTGATCTCTTTCTGTAATGAAAGCTCCAAAGAAAAAGAATTTAGAGCATTGTTAGAAGTATTTTAAACCATGCAATATAGTTAGAATAAGAAATAAAAAATGAAAGAGTTAAAAACCCTTTGATCTCTTTCTGTAATGAAAGCTCCAAAGAAAAATAATTTAGAGCAGTGTTAGAAGTATTTTACCATCCAAAAAAGAACAAGAAACATGAGCATGAACAAAGATTTTGAAGGGGGAAAAAACAAATAAAAAACCTCTATTAATTATGAAAGATGGCAAGGAAGCCATGAAAGAAATGCATGCAACTCCCATTTACCACCTTTCATGTGAGTGAGTGCAAAGTATCAACTTCTTAAGGAGGAATCTAATAATAACATCAATAATATAAAATCATCCTAGAAGTGCATTGTATGCTTTTATCATTGTTCCAAAGTTATTGAATCAATCTGCCTAAGGGTCTAACTAAGAAGAACATAAGCCTCGTGATTCTACAAATTCTTCAAACAAGTTTGTAAACATGACCAACTCCTTTCTAAGATTCAGAAATCAAAAGATCAAGGCAAGCAAATTCCAAGCATCAAATTTCAACTAGTTCATTCTTACAAATGCAAGTTCAATTCCATGCATAGGTTTAGATCCACACTCACACAGATCTCTTCCCTACTTGTGGAAGTGAACTATAGATTTTTAAAGTCAAATTTCTAAGTCAACAACAGTCATGTGGCATACCCTCATTTTTGGACACCATGGAAAATGGATCTATGACATCTACATAGTGATGTATTTGTTGAATCTAGAGCTAAATACCTTTGCAATTAATTTATTTAATTTCCACATTTATTACAATATTTGATATCAATCCCAACTCACAAATCATAGGGTTAGTTATTGTTTAATTACTTCCTCTAGTTAAATTATAGTGAAAGCATTTATTTTTCATTACATAAATAAAATATATAATCTTCCTTGTAGGGCCTATATATGACATCAACCATACAGATAGACATGTTAATAATTAAATTAATATATCATCTTTGACAAATTAATAATTATTTTGTTGAAAAGTGCATCCAACATGCATAAACAGATGTTAGAGGTCAAGGGGGTGATGGAAAAAACCTTTCTATTTTTTCCTCTCTATCAAGTCACCTTGTACAACTTGACTATTTTGTGACACTCTTTGACTACCTCTGTGTGATCATGTCCATCCAACTTTCTGAGCACCCAACAACCCCCAACTCCCTCCCCTTTAAGATCAACACCTCCCACCTCCTCCAAAAGGGTTGTGTTGTTGCTCTCATCCTCATATGAAACTATGAATCTGGACCAACTATTTTAGAATTTTGGAGTTGCTAATAGGAACATGTTATTCTCCATTACATTACCTTCCTTAGATCCTAAGGTCAGAAAGTTTATATAAACATAAAAGAATGGAAAAAACCTCCTATGGTACAATTGGAAAAAGGCTACTCCATTTTGTCCTCCTCCCCCATTGATGCTTCTATATAGTAGGAAGTTTCACCTACATAACATAAAATAGATAGATATAAGTTTATAGGGGTAAAGGTTTTAAATGCACAAGACAACTGAGAGGGGGGTGAATCAATTGTAACTTATAATTCCAAAACCCTCACACACATTCGGATTCACATTAATTCAATTAACCCTTAAACTGTTAAGATGATTAAGCATAAAAGAAAATACTAGAAACTAAACCAAATCAACATCATACAAAAGAGAACACTAGATTTACATGGAAAACCAAAGAAGGGAAAAACCACAGTGAGGATTAGCTCACAATATAAAGTAATATCAACACTTAATATAATGGGGCTCACTGTCGGAGGGCTCACTACCCAAAAGAAAGAAAGGCTCACTGCTAGAATAGAAAAGAAGATAGAGAAGAATGTTACAATGAGAAAACCATCTCAATGAATAGAGAATTCCACCACAACATTACCAACACCTTTGCAATCTGATTGATGAATTGTAGACACCTTCTACTCACTGCATCTAGTAATCTAACACATGAAAGTTCGCACTGCTCTGCACAAATTCATACTCTACATCCCTGCAATTCACATCATACACATCACACATATCTATATTGTCATCCCTCATCAACTCAACACTTATTTATACCATCTTCAACCTTGAAAACATTTTCCAAGGTCAGCAATGCACCTTGACCATGTAAATTCAAATTAGGTCGGCACCAAAACATTCTCGTGGTGGAAAGGAATGAAGGTGGACCAAAACACACCTTATCTTGGACCTAAATCCACTCATACACACCACACCACACTTCCACAATCATCGAGAAAAATCCACAATTAGTGTAAACACCCAAGGTCAGCCAAACCCATGTTAACACCATAATCATTTAAATACATGCTTCCTCAAAACCAAAGATGACTCGTGGACCACACACCATGCTTGAACACAATCTATAATAATTCACAACCACCCTAAGATCCAACAAATTCCTTCACAACAACTTTCACCTGAAGAAAGTACACACCTAGTATACTCAAACATTTCTGTCATATACTACAACTCAAGAAATCAACTTGCGTAGCACCAAACCATGAACAACTTTAGATGAAGGTAGATATGAACCTTATAAACATACTTCCAGAACCGCAAGACTTGAAACTAGTCTATAGAGAAATGCGGAGCAAAAACATTTCTCCTAGACACCTCTGCAATATACAGTTCACACACTGGTGAACACATCTTCTTCTGCACAATGATTCAACACTCCAAATTCTGAATGCATCACCTTTGAACACCTCTGATCAACATATCCAAACCGCACAAGCAAACCTTCGACATAGAAGAAATGTGGAGTAAAACTAGAACACCACTCTGTATGCCAAAACACCTCTACAACACACTGTTTCCTCTTTTATTCAAAATTTCTCAAAAGCACTTGGAAACCAAGCACCAAAAACATATCATCAACATTTTCAACACTTCCTCATTACCACCAACTCAACTGCAACAAAGAAACTCAACTATATATCCATAGATGGAAGCTTATTAAAGAAACACTAGAGGTTGACATTAGTAGCTTACTAATGACAACATAATGCGACTATTCAAAGCATTATTATTAACTCAATACCAACTGCTCACACTCTTGCAACAATCCATTGCTCATATAGTTGACACCAATGACAACACAAGCTTGTTGACATCAATGACAGCACTAACTGTACATACTTGCAACAATCTCCCCCTTTGTAATTGATGGCAACACATGATGTGAAAAACCATCAACACAACAACATATCCTCAATACTCTGCTTCATACCAACTCTTTATCTTTTCTCTTTCTCTCCCCGTCTACTTACTACTCTCCTTTTTACAACTAACTCTTTCCTTTTTCACATTATTCTCTCTCCCCCTTTTACATCAATGGCAAAGGGAAACACAACCTGCACCAGCACTTACTCCCCCTAATTGCAACAATCAACAAAGTCATTACCTACTCCCCCTGAGAGGTAGCCTCCAACATCATTCCTGAACAAGGAATGAATCTTGAAATCCACTTGATTGATGCATCTCCTTATGCATCTAGTTCAAAGAAGGAGGGGAAATAACCCCCAACTTCTCCTAGAGATACTTAAAAGTATCCTTAGGAAGATCCTTAGTGAATATGTCAGCAACCTGATCCTTTGTAGGCACATACTCAAGCTTCACTTCATTCTCTACAACCTTCTCTCTCAAAAAGTGATCAGATTGAGATATGTTTTGTCCTTGAGTGCATCACCAAATTTTTTGAAATGTTAATAGCACTTGTATTATCAAAGAAGATAAGAATTGGTTCGTCATATACAACTCTGATATCCTTCAAGGTTTGCCTCATCCACAACACTTGTGTGCAGTAAGATGCTACTGCTACATATTCTGCCTTTGCAGTAGATAAAGACACTGACTCTTGTTTCTTGCTTAGCCATGACACCAAGTTGCATCCAAGAAACAATGCACCACCACTTGTACTTTTCCTGTCATCCACACAACCAGCCCAATCTGCATCTATGTAAGCATTTAAAATAAAGTCAGTATCCTTTGGATACCACAAGCCATGATCTAGAGTGCCCTTTAAGTATCTGAATATCCTCTTCACTGCTGCAACATGTGACTCTCTAGGATCTTATTGAAATCTAGCCATAAGACAAATTGCATGCATACTATCTAGTCTGGTAGCAGTTAGATATAGCAATCCTCCAATCATTGATTTCTACCTTCTCTGATCAGCCTTAGAAGTTTCATCATTCTTTCTCAACTTGCAACCAGTAACCATAAGGGTACATACTAGTTTAGAATATTCTATTCCAAACTTTTTCAACATTTCCTTGACATACTTTGATTGTGAGATGGAAATACTTTTATCTGTTTGATTGATTTGAATTCCAAGGAAGAAATTCATCTCTCCAAACATTGACATTTCAAATTCTTTTTGCATCTCTTCTACAATTTCTTACACAGCTTCATTTCCTCCAAAAATCATGTCATCAACAAACACAACTACAATCAAGATTTGATCATTTTCAACTTTGAAGTAAATATTATTGTCTACGATATCTTTATTGAATCCTAGCTGTAACAAGACTTGTCTAACCTTGCATACCAAGCTCTGGGAGCTTGCTTCAATCCATATAGTGCCTTCTTCAATCTGCGAACCATATCTAGTTTATCTGATAACTGAAATCCTTCCAATTGTTCTATGTATACTTCTTCCAATTCACCATTCAAGAAAGAAGACTTCACATCCATTTGATATACTTTGAAATCCTTATGTGCTGCAAAAGCCAAAAACATCCTAATGGCTTCCATTCTTGCCACTGGAGCATATGTTTCCTCAAAGTCTATTCCTTCTACTTGTGAGTAGACTTTACACACAAGTCTTGCCTTGTTTCTTACCACTTCTCCATTCTTATTCAATTTGTTCTAGAATATCCACTTAGTTCCAATCACATTTTTGTTTGTTGGTCTTGGGACAAGTTCCCAAGTCTATTTCTTTTCAATCTGCATTAATTCTTCTTCCATAGTTTTGATCCAATACTCATCCTTGCATGCTTCAATCACTGTTTTAGGTTCAACTTTAGAAAGTAAGCATAGATTTACTTGTTCAGCAACTTTCCTTCTTATCAGTACACCTTTGCCCTTATCACCAATGATCTATTCTTCATAATGATGCTTCTGCACATACTTGGGAGTTTTAGGAATCTTTTCTAGAGCTTCTTCCTCTTCAAACTGCACTTATTTTTCCTTAGCTTTTTCTTCTTCTCTGCAAGAAGACTCGTCTGATTCATATCCATCCACCTTTGAAATCTTCTGTAGGTCTTCATCAACCTTGACATTTGCACTCTCAACAATCTTTCTTAGCATCTTGTTGTAGCACTAGTAAGCTTTGCTTTTAGAAGAATACCCAAGGAAGATACCTTCATCGGACCTTGCATCAAACTTTCCTAAATTTTCTTCATCTCTTCTGATGTAGCATTTGCTTCCAAACACTCTAAAGTATTTGACAGTAGCAATCCTTCCATACCATAGCTCATAAGGAGTCTTTGTGTTGTTTTTTCTTGCTTGCACTATGTTCAGTATATAAACAACAATATGAATTGCTTCTCTCTAGTAGACTTCTGGTAGATTTGCTTATTTCATCATTGTCCTTGCAGCTTCTTGAGCAGTCCTATTCTTTCTTTCAACCACTCCATTTTGGTGAGGAATCCTAGGAGAAAATAAATGCCTCTTTATTCCATGATTCTCACAAAAGATATTAAACTCATTAGAGGTGAATTCTCCACCTCTGTCAGACCTCAAACATTTGATTTTCATATATATTTCATTCTCAACCATAACTTTGAATGCTTTAAACTTATCTAGGGCTTCTAATTTTTCTTTGAGAAAAGTAACCCACGTCATTCTAGAATAATCATCAATTAGTAGCATGAAATACCTGTCACCTTGAAAACTCCTTACTTTGGTAGGACCACAAAGATTTGTATGCATCAATTTCAATAGTCTGCTAGAAGATTGATCTTTGACCTTGAAGCTACTTCTTGTTTGCTTTCCAACTTAACATTCCTTACAGACAACATTGGTAGGCTTGGTAATGTTTAGCAAATCTTTCACAGCTTGAACTGAACTTATTCTTACTAGGCTATCAAAATTGATGTGACATATTCTTCTATGCCATAGCCAACTCTCATTGATCTGAGTCATGAAACAATAACCATTAGTACCTTTGAGCTGATAGACATTTCTATTTGTCCTCTTTCCAGCAGCAATCACAGTTCTGAAACTTTTCCTGATCTCACAGCCATCATCTTGAAACATAAGATTATATCCCTTGCTACACATTTGTCCAACACTCAAGAGGTTATGTCTTAAACCCTTAACATAAAGAACATCATCAGTGTTATGCTTGCCATCAAAACTAATTAAACCTTTACCACATATCTTAGCAAATGTATCATCACCAAACCTAACTAGTCCTCCATATTTTTCAAGTTTAACAAACTTACTCTTATCACCTGTCATATGATTAGAGCATCCACTATCAATGATCTAGTAGTTCTTTTCTTGTCTAGCATGAAAAATAGACATCAAGGTGCCTTCAGAATTAATACTTGCTTCTGGAGCCCTTTCCTTCACATAACTCTAAAAGTTAGTAGAAATAGTTTCATCTTTTAAAGCTATGAATAAGCATTCACCATCCTCATAATCAGATTCATTATCAAATATACTTGCATCTTCTCTAACATAATAACTTTTCTTAATCATCTTACCTCTATTCTCCCTATTTTTTCTTTTCAAGATTCGATCTGGACATCTTGAAGCATAATGACCTACCTTTCCACAGCTGAAACACTTGAAAGATAACTTACTACTATACTTACCAGTACCCTTTTTCATTCTTCTCACAAAGTTAGCTTCTATATCATCAGAATCCTTCTGGTCTGATTCCATAGTCTTCTTTGATTTGCTAGCCTTAAAAGCAGTCTCAACTTTTGCACTACTTGTACCAAATTCTCTCATTTCAAAAGCAATTAAAGAACTATACAACTGATCTCTGGTATATTGAACCAAATTTTGCAATTCTTCAATAGCAGAAACTTTATGACTATAAGATTTGGGAAGAGTTCTGAGTACCTTCTTTACCACTTCTTTTTCTTCTAGTTCTCCACCAAGACCTCTGATGCCATTGAAAACTTCATCCACCTTCTACAAGTAGATTGTGATGTTTTCATCTTCAGACATTCGCAGGGTCTCAAACATGATCTTCAGATTCTGCATCTTGGCTTGCTTGACCTTATCATCTCCTTCATAAATGCTTTTTAACATTTCCTAAATTTCATTTGCAGTCTTTAGATTCATAACTTTCACCAATTCAGAATTAGTATGACCACTTAAAAGACCATACCTTGCTTTACCATTATTTTCATAGGCCTTGATCTCATTAGCAGTACTTAGACCATTCTTAGGTATAAAGTATCTAGACTCAACAAACTTCCAGATTTCATATCTAAGAGAAATCAAATAACCTTCCATCCTTATTTTCTAGAAGGCATAGTCTGATCCATCAAACAGGGGAACATCTTTCTTGTGCGCCATCTCAGATCTACCTCAAGCGGTTAAGATTTCTTCCAAGGAACCTTACTCTAATACCAATTGTTGAATGCACAAGATAGCTGAGAGGGGGATGAATCATTTGTAACTTATAATTCCAAAACCCTCACACACATTCATATTCACATTAATTCAATTAACCCTTCAACTGTTAAGATGATTAAGCATAAAAGCAAATAACAGAAACTAAACCAAATCAACATCATACACAAGAGAACACCAGATTTATGTGGAAACCCCCAAGAAGGGAAAAACCATGGTGAGGATTAGCTCATAATATAAAGTAATATCAACACTGAATACAATGGGGCTCACTGCCCAAAATAAAGAAAGGCTCACTGCCAAGGCTCATTGCCAAAATAGAAAAGAAGATAGAGAAGAATGTTACAATGAGAAAATAATCTCAATGCAACAAAGAAGTCCAACACAGCATTACCAACACCTTTGCAGTCTGACTGATGAATTGTAGACACCTTCTGCTCACTGCATCTAGTAATCTAACACATGAAAGTTCACACTACTCTATACAAATTCACACTCTACAACCCTGTAATTCTCATCATACACATCACACATATCTATCTTGTCATTCCTCATCAATTCAACACTTATTTATATCATCTTCAACCTTGAAAACATTTTCCAAGGTCGGCAATGCACCTTGACCATGTAAATTCAAATTAGGTCGGCACCAAAACATTCCCACGGTGGAAAGGAATGAAGGCAGACCAAAACACACCTTATCTTGGAAATAAATCCACTCATACACGCCACACCATGCTTCCACAATCATCGAGACAAATCAACAATTAGTGTAAACACCCAAGGTCGGCCAAATCTGTGTTAACACCATAATCATTTAAATACATGCTTCCTCAAAACCAAAGATGACTCACAGACCACACACCATGCTTGAACGCAATCTAGAATAATCCACAAACACCCTGAGATCCAACAAATTCCTTTGCAACAACTTTTACCTGAAGAAAGTACACACCCAATATACTCAAACATCTCTGCCATATATTGCAACTCAAGAAATCAACTTGTGGAGCACCAAACCATGAACAACTTTAGATGAAGGTAGATATGAACCTTATAAACATACTTCTAGAATTGCAAGACCTAAAACCACTTGGCGAAGAAATGCAAAGCAAAAAAATTTCTCCCAGACACATCTGCAATACACAATTCACACACTGGTGAACACATCTTCTTTTGTACAATGATTCAACACTCCAAATTCTAAATGCAGCACCTCTGATCAACATATCCAAACCGCACGAGTAGATCTTCAACATAGAAGAAATGTGGAGCAAAACCAGAACACCACTCTGTATGCCAGAACACCTCTACAACACACAGTTTCCTCTTTTATTCAAATTTTCTCAAAAGCACTTGGAAGCCAAGCACCAGAAACATATCATCAACAATTTCAACACTTCCTCATTACCACCAACTCAACTGCAACAAAGCAACTCAACCATACATCCATAGACAGAAGCTTATCAAAGAGACACTAGAGGTTGACATTAGTAGCTTACTAATGACAACATAATGCACTAGTCAAAGCATTATCATTAACTCAATACCAAATTATTACACTCTTGCAATAATCCCTTGCTCATACAGTTGACACCAATGACAACACAAGCTTGTTGACATCAATGACAACACTAACTGCACATACTTGCAACAAAAGGTGCCCAAGTGTGTGTTGGATTGAATTAAATAAGGAATGGAGATAGAGGCACAAATTTCTTATTTCAATATCTCTATGATAAATATAAACAAGAAAAGGTCTCTTCTCTTATTGAAAATAATAATTTACTTCACAAGGAGCCCTCAAAAATCATATCATCTTCTATGACTATTATAAGAATTTATTCTTTGATTGTTCTAAAGTTGATCATCTCTTCCTTGAAATAGAATATGTTATCAATCATTTCATACCTACAAAAGTTGATTATGATTACCAAAGACACATAGTCCAAATCTTCACAATGGAAGAATTTGGCAATACCATGCAAATGATGAAAAATGAGACAATCTTGGATTTTGATGGACTCCTAACTAAACTCTTGAAGACCATAAATAAGGGAAGATTACTATATTTACTTGGAGACAACAAAGAAATGCTACTTGGGATCTTCCATAAACTAAGGTATGATAAAGCATATACCTAAAGGAAATAATAAAGGCATTGTATCAAGATGGCATCCAATCACACTTCTCAACACCTACAACATCCTAGTCAAGTCCATTATCATCAAAATGAAACCTATTACTCAAGAGATAGTCAAACCTAAATAAACTAGCTTTCTTGGTGGTAGATATGTTTTGGACTACTTAATCTTTACATAGGAGACCATTAAATGGTCCCAACAAATTGCTCAAGATGCACTCTTTGTCAAATTAGACTTTGACAAGGTTTATGATATCATCATATAACCCTTTATTTGTAAAATGTTTGAATGGCTTGGGTTTTACCCTAAACTAATCTTCCACATGTCTAACTTCTCTTTGTTGATGTGAATTCATTCTTAGTGGTTAATGGAACCCTTTCTCCTTAGTTCTCCTTGCATATGTTCATTAGACAAGGTTTCCTTTTAACACCCTTTCTCTATTTCCTATCTACAAATGTCCTTGGGTATCTCTTTCAACATTATCATTACAACTTCAAGACATTTGTCTACCCTAAAACTCATATGTTTTACAATCACTTTATTGGTGATAGCATTTTTTTATTCAAAATACAATTTAGGGGGTTGCTAACACTCTTGACATTCTAAAACTTTATTTTCTTGATCTTTGGATCCTAATTATCCATGCATAAAATAAATTACTTGATGCCATATGTTGCTAATCAATCAAATTAGATTCTGTAAGAATGTCAACAATCAAGCATGGTTTTGTCTCATAGTGCCTAGGCACCCCCTTTAGTTTGGGTATCACTTTTAATGATATGTGGAAATGGCACCATAGTGAACTAAATCCAAACTTATGTCTTGGAATAACAAATTTCTTTCAATGGCCAACCACATCCAAGTTGATAAAAGCATTCTTGTTGTCAACCATTTTTATGTCTCTTCATGTTAGTTTCCTTCTAAATCATGTTATAGAAGACTAAAACAAACTATTAAAATATTTCTATAGTCCAATTAGGGAAATAAGAGAGATATATCTATCTCGTCTTGGACTCATTGTATCAAACCCAAGGATGAAGGTGGTCTAGGCCTCATAGATCCCAATACTCAAGGTATATGCCTAATAACTAAATGGATCATCCATGCCCTTTGACAAGCTATCGTTAAACCCTAACACTTTAGTTGAAAATATATCAATTATGTCGATCAGATAGTGTCTAAGGCTATCTGCAATAGGGAATGGTTTTGGACGTCTCAACTTAGCAATATTTTTCTGAATTTCTGAAAAGCTCTTAACAAAATTTAAACTAGAAAGCATGTAAACTCTAAGATAGAAAGCATTTGAATTTTTAATGTAGAAAGCATATAAATTTGAATTTAGAAATTGACACATGCATTTTTAACTATAAATTTGAAAAGCCAACTAACTTAATAGCCGAAAATAGATTTAAACCTTTAAACTAATGATTGATAACAAATTTTATGAATGAAACAAATGCTCTATAAATTTTAGTATAACAAACAAAACTCAAATCAAACAATATAACCTACAGGAACACACAACAAGGTTAGATAGAAAATGACATTAACCTAAACAAGACATTTTACAAAATAGAATTGACAACACAAGTTCACAGTGGTAAAATACTTATCTATCCTATATCCCTCGAGTGGATAGCTCTCAGGAGGTCCTATTATTGACTCAAATCATATGCAGTACTTCAACAGCTTCCAAAGTAATTCCATTCACACTATTTCCATTGCTTAGAAAATATTACTCAGAATAGAATCAACGGTATTCATTCATGTCATAAAAGTTGTACAGAACATAACTACTGATTGTATATCATCCAGAGCACAAAATAATGTATTCTATTATAACATAACATAACTTCTTTTGAGGAATTACATATAAACTATACTACTCCCAAAATCCTAAATTTTAGATGGTGAATTAATGCCATTGAAAAAGTATTTAACAGAAAAATAGATTTAAAATCTAAACTAGATGTCCATGAAATTAAGCATATTAAAGGCTCTTGAGTGGAGTCATGAAATATCTTAAATATGTCCAACAAAAAATAATAGAAACTATCAACAAAGTCCATGATTGTGTGTGTCTAGATTTCCAGCGCCCCTAGATTCTAGCACTCTGACTTCAGTTGTGTTTACATCCACTTCTTCTGTTAGGCTATACAGAAAATCCTACATCATTATACAGACCTTTGCACAGATTATGTCAACATTAGTGGAAAATTTCAATCAATTAGAAAATAAAGATTTATACATCATTCCATCATAAATAGACAAATATTGCTTATAAAAATAAATAAATTGGCATGGTTTGGGTGATTAGGTAAGACGCAAGGCTATATGGCTTATTATAAGAATGAGGTTGTTTATACCTCATCACCCCTCATGGTGACACTCTTTGGAAGTATTTGGTGAGACACCTCATTAACATAGCGATGGCCTATGGCATCTAGTTGTCAATGGAATGGAAAGATAAAGTGCTTGTGGCATCTTTTTATAACTCACGATTTAATTTATTTAAACAACATTTGGAAGGCATGGTAGATTATCTCTAATCATTTGACTTGTTATGATTAATCCTTGTGACATGGACTGAAATTTCCATCCCTTTCTATTTGGTAGAACCAAATAATCCAATCTAATGACTTCCCCTTGCTCTTAACAGAAACTCAAGGGTAAAAGGTTATTCACAAAAAGTATACAAATCTTTAGAGATATGTGGGATCTCCCAAATATTTAGTGAAAAATCTAGAGTTGTTTATATGAATATTTTCAAGTTGTTTCCTTTGATAAGAATACTAATTTAGACATTATTGCCATGATACCTCAATCTCTTATGATCAAGATGTATAGTTTTTTGCCCTACGACTTGTTAAGATATTGGAGATGACCTAATGAAAACAAAATTTTTGCCTTCCCCCTAAGATCCATTTATAGATCTGTGCTCTCTTCTCTCTAATTTGATAGTTAACACCAAATGGTGCTTTTCCTTATCTAACCCCAAATGGTGAAACTCAATTCCTCACTTTGGAAATCCAAGGCTAACACCAAAGCTCAACTCATAGCCTAAAACATTTTACACATTGGTTTGTTTATAAGTAACCACTTACAATTCTTTTAAACATATTCATTCCTTTGCTTCACTTGTAATAAGGTAGTAATCTTTTAAGAATGTCTTATAATTCTATCCCTCTGCATGACACACTTGACTCTCCATCCTCTCCTCTCTTCCCATAGCCTTTAGGCATTAACCAACCTAGAAAGCTACTCTAGTTGGCCTCTTTGTGTCTCATATTGTTGTGTCTAAAACTTGTAGACAAAATACTCTTAAGAATATATGGAAATTGAGATGTTTGGTGTTATTTTCTAGACTTAAATATCCTTATGAGTTTGGTATACAACTACTTTACATTAAACTCATTGTTTAGATGGTGAAACTTACCTACCTTTTGCAAGAATTTATATACGACCCCTTTAGACATGTCAATCAAGTATCAAACATTCAAGAGCACCAAAAACATCTAGAGAAAATTTAGGAAGGATTAATCAAGAAGATCATTACATGAAATTTGACATACATGAGAGCAATCCACAAGAAAGTGGGCTAATGCGTGTCAGAGGCTCTATTGTTTGGGTAATTTTCAATATTAATCCTACTTAATCTATATTTAATGAGAATAAACTAAGCATTATAGAAAAGTAACTACTTAACTTGTAATGAAAACAACAATTTTGTGCAAGCAATAAATGTTCAAGCAAATAATTAAAAATCATCTAAACTTAATGTGAGTTGTTCTAGGTTGATTAAATTGTTTTAGTTTCTCTTAGTGAAATGTATGAACTAAATGAATGAAAGATAAATCAAATTCAATGGTGAGAAAGCAAGAAAAACAAATTTGCAAAAAGCTATCAAATTGTCAAAAAGTTACAGGCTTGAATAAAACATTTTTACCAAAGTGAAATGTTAGCAAGGTTTGCAAGTTTGTTTAACAATATTTGACAAATAATATTGTTTTTTATCAAAATAAAGTTTTTAATTAAATGGTAATCATGTTTTAAAAGGACCTTAAACCTTATATACAAACATTAAAAGTTGCAATGTCATAACTATAGTCAAGTTATCCAAAGACTACTTAGACAAGGTCCTAAAGCTCAAAGTGTAGAAACTTATAACAAAGAGATGACAAAAATAAACAGGTAACCATCCTAAAAACCTATTATAATTGATGCAATGCCTTAGTTGCTTGACGATCCTCTTGATAAAAGTGTGCATGTTGACTGATGAACTCATCCAATTCTCTTCTATCTTGGTTTTTTCTAGTACTAATTCTAATCCATGAGCTTGGGCCAACAATATCAATCTTCATGTCATTCTTATCTTAAGGATGCCCAATATCCTAAGAGGGGTTCTTCAATTTTTTGGTAAGCATCTTAATACCTAAAGCACTATTTTTAATAGTGCATTTACTAACCTCCACCACTCTACATAGATTCTCTTTGATGTCTTGAAGATATCTTTCCATCACATTGATTATTTTAGCCTAATTAGAGTTTTCATCATGAATTCTACTAATTTCTATCATTTTCAATGCTTAAATATTAAATCTCTCTTCTTTAGTGAGTATGAGGATCTCCCCTTCATATTTCCTATCTAATATAGAAGTTTTGACATTGAGATGATTTATTTCTAGAAAAAACCATTTAGAAAGGTTATGGTGAATAGTAGATTCTTCATGAAGACTAGAAATATTATCAATAATTTAATTGAAAATCTCCATAATAGCTTCCATAGATGTAGAAGTACAATGAGAAAGATTCATCCCTTGAGAGGGGTCAAGACAGGGACCATAGACTTTGAGGAATGTGGCACCAATAGTAGGTTCAAGGACTCCCCTCACCTTTCATTTCCATCTATCCCCGAAAACCTTATTTTGCTCCTTCTCCTCCCTACTAATGTCCTTTCTCTTTCCAAGATTAGTCCCCACACCTGCCATCCCCCACTTATCAACACCTCCACCCCTCTACTTACCAAAAGTTTCACTACCTCCTCAAACTCAAATTCTAACACCTAGGTATCAATAGTTTCCTCCTAGTCCTTATCTCCATCATAGTTCATATCAGAGCTACTATAATTTCCCCTCTGAGGTTCCCCAACACTAACCTTAGGGGAGGATTCAATGACAATCCTAGAATTTCTAAGCCTTTTTCCTAGGGAGAGGGGGTTAAGGATTAACCACTAAGTTATAGGCTCTAATGAAATTTATGATGATCAATATCAAACCCTGATGCAAAGGGGTAAGGCTTGACCCACTTTTAAACACTAAAATTGAAATCTTTAAAGAGTTTAATAAATAAAAATGGAAGGAAACCAAAAAAATATTATGAAGTGCTTGGGTAGAATGAAGTGGTAATAATAAAGAGCTTTGAAATGGCCCTTGAGGCTAACATACCTCATAATGCATAAGGCCACCTCATCCCAGGGCTTCCTCAAAGAACTCTTAGCTAGATAGACTGTAATTTTTTTAGATTCTCCATCTCTTTGAGGAAAATGGCCATTGTATCCTCACCAACTTTTCTATCTTATAATAGATTTTTGTTCTCTTTGTAGATAAACCAGAAACTTTAGAAATCAAATCTTCTATAACTAGAAAATTCATCCCTTGCATGGCCACCCTTATATTGTTCTATCTATTAAAAAATTAAATTTCTAGGGTGCTATCATAACCATTTAGTCTTTCCAACAAATGAGTGAGCCACCATTTAAAAAATCCTCCAAACAAATACCATTTCTTCATAAATAAACTCAATTTCTCGAAGAACCAAGGACCTCCCACCAAGATTCTACAAAGATCCTCCTCATAGGAGAAGGAAAAGGAAAAAAACCCTTCACCATGGTTGTTATATCAAGTTGGCCTTTGACCATCCACCTCTTAATATCCCAAGAGTTTAAACCATGTTTATGTTAGGTCGTGGGCCCATGAGCTTATCTACCAGTGTGGCCTCCATTTTTGACATCAACCTCTCCACAATGATATCAAGAATTTTTAAAAAATGCTCCCCCTCAATATCACTAGGAATAATAGAAATTGAAGGATTAGAGATTGACCCCTTCCCTTTGCATGACTCAAACCCAAAATCCTAGAACCAAGGTTCTTGAATAAGGACACCCAATTGTTTCCAGGACTCTGAATACCCAAACCTGAAACTTTCCCAGGAGAAGATAAACTTGGGGAGGTAGACCCTAAGTACCTTCACCTAACAAAGGATGTAGGATTGAAGGGCTAGAACACTCATTCCACCCCTATCCACCTCAGATACCAACAACCTCTACCTAATGTTAGTTCCATTTTTCACAAAATTAGCTGGTGGTGCCGAATTTATAACTTCCCCCTTCAGAAATTCAAAATTATCCCCTTATCGCTCAAGCACCATCTTTCTAAGCATGAATCTTGATCCTTGCTTACAAAAATATAGTTTTGACAACAAGAAAACGACAATTAGCAAGAAAGCAACTTTGCAAGAATGACATAAACAATAACTTCGCAAGAAAGAAATAAAATAGTTTTGCGAGAAATTGAAGGTAACAAATTTGTAAGAAAGTAAGAAAAATAGTATTTAAGGACATCAAAATGAAAATAGGCTTTAACTATAAGAAAATATTAAATGCAAAGCTATGAAATTATATTTGACACTTGGCAAAGAGTATGAGATGTGAGCTATCAAAGAAGCTTAACAAAAACCTCTAATAAGTGATTCTCAAATTGTAAACAATATTGAGATGTTGGGATTAACATGAGTAAGAAGTATGAGATATTAGATGATTTCAACTTGAACCTCCAATATCTACACCTATCAAGAAAGTAAAAAATGTAAGGAAAATAGATTTGTTGTGATGTTGTTATGACAAGAAGATAAATATTGTTTTATTGTTGTTTTGTCAAGAAAATGTTGTTTAATAGTTTGACGAATAAAAATAGAAATTATTTGATTTGTGAGATTAGAAAGATTGATAGGTTGTTTATATAATAGACAACTAACTAAA
The DNA here is from genome assembly GCA_027924645.1 of Cunninghamia lanceolata. Taxonomy (NCBI): domain Eukaryota; kingdom Viridiplantae; phylum Streptophyta; class Pinopsida; order Cupressales; family Cupressaceae; genus Cunninghamia; species Cunninghamia lanceolata. Next base: position 3,017,958 of record BSBN01000197.1, read on the forward strand.
TTTCAATTAAGTTATCCTAATTAATTCATACTACTCTAATCTAATATAAACAATCCTAATTAATTCAATTACAATTCTAATTAAACCAAAAAAGAAAAAGAAAAATCAAATCCTAACCTTTTGCAAATTGCTTCAAGACAAGAGCAAGCAAATGTAAATTTCCCTTAGATCTAGATACCTTTTCCTCTAATTCATGCTAAAAACTATATAGGAAAACCTCCAAATTTCAAAACTTGTTGGGATATGTTTGGAATTGATTGGAAAATGGACAAAAATAACATAAAGGGTAACTAACTATGTTGCAATGCACAAGAAAACTGAGAGGGGGTGAATTAGTTGTGTATTAGAACATTAAAATCCTTCAATACTTATTCCAATCATCAAATCTCATATTATGCATTAGGAGAATGTAAACTTAATGAAGCATCAATGCAAACACATTCAAACACATAAGAACACCAAATTTATGTGGAAAACCCAAGAAGGGAAAAACCACGGTGAGGATTAGCTCACATATATATGAATAGCAAAACCAAAAAATAAATAGGCTCATTGTCAAGGGCTTACTGCCCAGAAGGACTCACTATCTAGAAGAGAGAAGAAAGAAGAAAATTATTACAAAGAGATTCACTATCTCAAGGAAACAGGAAAGATCCACCGCTGCAACTCCTTGCTATCTGCAACCTTTGGCTCACTGCCTCCAGCAACTTCAAGCACACTGAAATGTAGACACCTTCTACTCACTACATCTAGAAGTCATAAGCATTTAGGCTCGTACTCAATTCACCAACCTTAATTCACATTCACATCATCTTCTCTACATTGCTCCACTCAACTTCATCTTACATTTATACCATCCTCAACCAAAAACCATCTCAATTAGGTCGGTCCTAATGAAGCGTGTGCACCTCAAATGTGCAACACCAAATAGGTCGTCACTAAACACTTCTGTGGTGGAAAGAAGTGAAAGCAAACCACATCAAGGGTTAACCAGGACCCAAAACAACATCAACACACTACACCATGCTTCTGCAAGAAACAAAGCACCTCTGCAATAAACGCTAACATGTCAGGTTGGTCAAACCTGTATTAGTGCTACAAGTGACCACATACACACCTCTCTAAGATTAAAAACACCATGCAGACCACAAAGAGACACTCCACAACATTCACACATCTTCCCAGACTATTTAGCATCATCAAAAACTCCCGCACTACTGCCGCAACCACTTGAAACAAGGTATGTCTTCATTCTATACATCAAGATACACTGCCACTGAACACCAACATAAGAAGTGAACTTGTGGAGCAAACCAACACTAGAAACTTCAAGGAATAGTAGATACAGACAATATAAGCATATTCCCTTATCCACAAAAAAGAAACCTTAATGTGGAGAAATGCACAGCAAACTCATTTCTCCCAGACAACCTTCTACACAGGTGAACACTTTGCCAAATGTATCTCCCACTTCCACATGATCTAGAACCTAAAACTCTAGATATAACACCTCTAAACATCTCTGATCATCACTTCCAAACTGCACAAGCATATCTTTAACTATGAAGAAATGCAAAGCATCATACTGAGTATACCTTTGTCACATTGCACACCTTTTTATTCAAATTTTCTTAAAAGCACTTGGAAACCAAGTGAACCACCTTCTAGAGGTTGACATCAATGAAAACACCAACAATTTTCCAACAATCTCCCCCTTTGTCATTGATGGAAACACCAACATTCTCAAAAACCATCAAGACCTAAGGCAATCAATCAGCAGATCAATAGTACTCCTCTTGACTAGAGCAACTCTTACTCTTCACACACTTTCCTGCACTTCCCTGCACAATGGTTTTTCAGCCACTTAACTTTCTCCCTCTTTGACATCAATGGTAAAGGGAAACAACTGCAACACCAGCAAGTACCTATTCTATCTCATTGTCTCACTTTTTTGCACTCTCCCCCTTAGGGTTATAAGATATGCTCCATCTGACTGTACCAACCAATAGTATCACTACCTACTCCCCCTGAGAGGTAGCCTTCAACATCACTTCAGGACGAAAAATGTATCTTGAAATGCTTCCTAGACAGATGCACACACTTATGCATCTAGTTAAAAGGAGGGGAACTAACCCCTAACTTCGACCATAGATACTCAAAAGTATCCCTAGGAAGAGCCTTTGTAAAGATATCTGCAACTTGATCCTTGGTAGGCACATACTCCAATTTCACCTCATTCTCTACAACCTTCTCTCTTAGGAAGTGATACCGGATTGAAATATGATTTGTCCTTGAATGAATTACCAGATTCTTTGAAATGTTGATAGCGCCTAGATTATCACATAAGATAGGAATAGGTTCATCATATGACACTTTGATATCCTTTAATGTATGCTTCATCCATAACACCTATGTGCAACAAGATGTTGTTGCAATGTACTCTGCCTCTACAGTAGATAATGACACTGAGTCATGCTTCTTACTTAACCATGAGACAAGTCTGCTTCCAAGAAAGAAAGCACCACCACTTGTACTTCTTCTATCATCTACACATCCTACCCAATCTGTATCTATATATGCACTCAGGGAGAAATCAGTATCCTTGAGATACCATAGGCCAAACTTTGAAGTGCCTTTCAAGTATTTGAATATCCTCTTTATTTCTGAGACATGTGACTCTCTAGGATCTACTTGAAATCTAGCCACAAGGTAAACTACATGCATGATATCCAGTCTAGTAGCAGTCAGGTATAACAACCCACCAATCATTGATCTGTACTTGCTCTGATCAGCGTTAGGAGAGTCATCATCTTTGCTTAACTTGCAACCAATAGTCATGGGAGTACACACTAGTTTGGATTCTTCCATTCCAAACTTCTTCAACATTTCCTTAACATATTTTGACTATGAAATGAAAATACCCTTTTCTAATTGATTGATTTGTAGCCCATGAAAGAAATTCATTTCCCCACACATTGACATTTCAAACTCTTTTTGCATCTCTTCTACAAATATTTTGCACATACCTTCATTTCCTCCAAAAATTATATTATCAACATACACTTCCACAATCAAAATTTGATCTTCATCAACTTTGAAGTACAAATTGCTATCTACAGTGCCCTTTTTGAATCCTTGCTTTGGTAGGTATCTATCCAATCTTGCATACCAAGCTCTAGGAGCCTGTTTGAATCCATACAGTGCCTTCTTCAATTTGCAGACCATATTAGGATCATCTAATAGCTGAAACCCTTCCAGTTGTTCAACGTATACCTCTTCTTCCAACTCTTCATTTAAGAATGCATATTTCACATCCATTTGATAAACTTTCAAGTCCTTGTGAGTTGCAGAGGCCAAGAACATTCTAATGGCCTCCAATCTTGCCACTGGAGCAAATGTTTCCTTATAATCTATTCCTTCCACTTGTGAGCATCCTTTACACACAATCCTAGCTTTATTTCTGACTACTTCTCCATTATCATTCAACTTGTTCCAGAATACCCATTTAGTCCCTATTACATTTTTATCTATTGGTCTTGGGATAATTTTCCAAGTCTAATTTTTCTCAATCTGCATCAATTCTTCTTTCATAGCCTTAATCCAATGTTCATCCTTGCATGCTTCAGTTACTGTCTTAGGTTCTATTCTAGACAATAAGCACAAATTTACTTGTTTATCTATCATAGCAATTTTCCTCCTTGTTAAAACACCTTTGTTCTTATCTCCAATGGTCTAATCTTCAGAATGATTCTTTTGCACATACTTGGGAGTCTTAGGAACCCTTTTCAGAGCATCTTCTTCATTATCTTGCACCTCCTTTTTCTTCTTATATTTCTTCTTCTCTGCAGGGGGGAGCTCATCAGATTCATATTCTTCTATCAGTATTGAGCTCTAACTTGGTTCTTCATCTACTTTGAATTTGCACTTTCAACTACCTTCTTTAGCCTTTTGTTATAACATTTGTAAGCCTTGCTCTTTGTGGATTATCCAAGGAAGATTCCTTCATCTGACCTTGTATCAAATTTTCCCCAATTTTTTTCATCTCTCCTAATGTAGCACCTACTTCCAAACACTCTCAAATATTTTATAGTAGGAGTTCTTCCATACCATAGCTCATATGGAGTCTTTGAACTGTTGACCCTTACTTGCACTCTATTTTGAACATAGACTGTAGTGTGAATAGCTTCTCTCCAATAGATGTCTGGTAGATTTGCTTCCTTTAACATTGTTCTTGCAGCTTCTTAAATTTTCCTGTTCTTTCTCTCCACAACTCCATTCTGCTGAGGAGTCCTAGGGGCCAACAACTGCCTTTTATTCCATGATCTTCACAAAAGCAGTTAAACTCATTGGAGGTGAACTCACCACCTCTTTCAAACCTCAAACACTTGATTTTTAGATCAATTTCATTTTCAACCATAACCTTAAATGCTTTAAACTTGTCTAGAGCTTCTGATTTTTCTTTGAGAAAAGTTACCCAAGTCATTCTAGAGCAATCATCAATCAATAACATGAAATACATATCACCTTGAAAGATTTCTATTCTTGTGGATCCACACAAATTTGTATGCACCAACTCTAGAGGTCCAGTAGTAGAGTACTCTTTGATCTTGAAATTCTTCTTTGTTTGCTTCCCAATCTGGCATTGCTTGCAAGCTGCATTGACAGGCTTTGTAATTCTTGGTAGATCCTTCACAGCTTGAGTAGAGTTGATCCTCACTAGATTGTCAAAGTTGATGTGACACATTCTTATATGCCATAGCCAACTTTCATTAATTTGAGTCATAAGGCACATACCTATAGCACCTTTGAGATGATATACATTTCCTTTTGTCTTTGTTCATGTAGCAACCAGAGTTCTGGAGTTTTCCTTTCTAATTTCACAGCCACCATCCTGAAACACAAGGTTGTATCCTCTACTACACATTTGTCCTACACTTAGAAGATTGTGTCGAAGACCCTTGACATAGAGAACATCATCTGTGTTGTGCTTGCCATCAAAACTAATTGAACCTTTTCCACAGATCTTAGCAGATGCATCATCTCCAAACTGAACAAAATCTCCATCAAATTTCTCAAGCTTGACAAACTTGCTCTTATCACTTGTCATATGATTTGAACATCCACTATCAATTATCCAGTGGTTTTCCTCTTCTCTTGCATGAAAAGTAGTTACCACAATTCCTTTGATATTGTGCTCTATTTCTGAAGCTATTTCCTTCATACTCTTTTCAGACTTAGTTCCAACATTCAAATCCATGAACAACCATCCATTATTTTCATCACCCAGATAGTCAGAATCATCATTAGATGTGTCATCATCTTCTTTAACATAATAACTTCTTTTGATTAATTTACCTTTCTTATCCTTGTAATTGTCATTTGAAATCTTGACTAGACATTTTGAAGCATAATGACCTATCTTTCCACAATTAAAACACTTGAAGGGTAACTTACCTCTGTATTTTCTAGAACTCCTTTTCAGTCTGCCTACAAAATTTACTTCCACTTCATCAAAGTCATCTAGATCTGATTCAACATTCTTCTCTGTCTTTTTAACTCTAAATGCAGTCTCTTTTCTCGAATCATCTTGACCAAACTCTCCCAATTCAAAAGTAGTTAAAGTACCAAACAGTTGATCTCTAGTGTAAGTATTCAAGTTCTAAACTTCTTCAATAGTAGAAACTTTAGCACTATAAGATTTTGGAAGAGTTCTTAGGACCTTCTTTACCACTTCATTTTCTTCCATCTTTCCACCAAGGCCATTGATGGAATTGACAAGTCCATCCACTCTCTACATGTAACTTGTAATGCTTTCATCTTCTAACATCTTTAGGGTTTCAAACTTGGTCTTCAAATTCTGCATCTTTGCTTGCTTGACTTTGTCATCTCCTTCATAGATGCTTTCCAGCTTCTTCTAGATCTCATGAGCAATTGTGTAGCTCATCACCTTCACTAATTTTGAATCAGAAAGATTGTTCAGAAGAGCACTCCTTGCCTTTCCATTGTTCTCATAGTCTTTAATCTCATCTTCATCATTAGGACCATTTGTAGGTATAGTATATTTCTTCTCAACTAACTTCCATACACCATACCATAATGATACAAGAAATCTTTCCATCTTGGTCTTCCAAAAAGCATAAATTGTTCCATCAAACACTGGAACCTCAATACCTTTCATGTGCGCCATCCAGATCTACCCCAAGCAGTTAAGCTTCTTCAAGGAACTTATCTCTAATACCAATTGTTGAAATGCACATGACAACTGAGAGGGGGGGTGAATAAGTTGTGTATTAGAACATTAATCTTTCAATACTTATTCCAATCATCAATCTCATATTATGCATTAGGAGAATGTAAACTTAATTAAGCATCAATGCAAACACATTCAAACACATAAGAACACCAGATTTACATGGAAAACCCAAGAAGGGAAAAACCATGGTGAGGATTATCTCACATATATATGAATAACAACACCAAAAAACAAATAGGCTCATTGCCAAGGGCTCACTGCCCAAAAGAAAGGCTCATTGCCAAAAGAAAGGCTCACTGTCCAGAAGAGAGAAGAAAGAAGAAAATTGTTACAAAGAGATTCACTATCTCAAGGCAACAAGAAAGATCCACCACTGCAACTCCTTGCTATCCACAACCTTTGGCTCACTATCTCCAGCAACTTCAAGCACACTGAAATGAAGACACCTTCTGCTCACCACATCTAGAAGTCATAAGCATTTAGGCTCATACTCAATTCACCACCCTTAATTCACATTCACATCATCTTATCTGCATTGCTCCACTCAACTTCATCTTGCATTTATACCATCCACAACCAAAAATTATCTCAATTAGGTCGGTCCTTATGAAGCGTGTGCACCTCAAACGTGCAACACCAAATAGGTCGACACTAAACACTTCCATGGTGGAAAGAAATGAAAGTGGACCACACCAAGGGTTAACCAGGACCTAAAACAACATCAACACGCTACACCATGCTTCCGCAAGCAACAAATCACCTCCGCAATAAACACGAACATGCCAGGTTGGCCAAACCTACATTAGCGCTACAAGCAACCACATACACACCTCTCCAAGATTAAAAACACCATGCAGACCACAGAGAGACACTCCACAACATTTACACATCTTCCTAGACTATTTAGCATCATCGAAAACTCCTGCACTACTGTCGTAACCACCTGAAACAAGGTATGTCTTCATTCTGCACATTAGGTTACACTACCACTAAACACCAACACAAGAATTGAACTTGCGGAGCAAACCAACACTAGAAAATTTAAGGAATAATAGATACAGACAATATAAGCATATTCCCAAATCTAAAAAATAAGAAACCTTAATGCAGATAAATGCAAAGCAAATTCATTTCTCCCAGACAACCTTCTACACAGGTGAACATTCTATCAAATGCATCTTCCACTTCCACACGACCCAGAACCTAAAACTCTAGATATAACACCTCTGAAGATCTATGATCATCACTTCCAAACCACACAAGCATATCTTTAACTATGAAGAAATGCAGAGCATAATACTGAGCATACCTTTGTCACATTGCACACCTTTTTATTCAAATTTTCTCAAAAGCACTTGGAAACCAAGTGAACCACCTGCTAGAGGTTGATATCAATGACAACACTAGCAAGTTTCCAACAAACTATGGCTACAAGAGGGTTGATAGTGGCCAAGTTGTGTTTCCTCATTTTTGACATTAAACAAACTTTGGGAGGGGTGTATTTATAAGTGAAGGAAGTGCTATGAAGTGTTGGGATCACAAGGGAGGTGAAACAGATCATTTGATGGAGAGAAAACAAGGTTGTTTATTGCTTGAATTCTCATAAAAAATGATTTAGTTAAAGCCACTACTTTTCAATAAGCAAATAGTTTCATCAAAGTTGTGATAATTGCAAAACCATTGGGTAAATCACAAGATCTCTATGATAATTTTAGAATCACCATAGTAGTTTTGTATGTGTTTCCTGAGTAAAATAGATTGTTTTGCTCATATCAAGAAAATACAATAAAAAAAGCACCTAAAAAAGAGAGCAAAGAGACTAGGGGGATATTAGAGGTTATGAAACATGTTAGAAGGGGACAAAAGGCTTGGTTGACAAGATTTGTCTTGGAAGGTAGAGCCAACTTTGTCACTTTTATGTCATTAGATATTTTGAGGTTCTTAGTTATTATTAGACTTAAAATGTCAACCCATGCATGTTTGGGAATTTATAGGTACTGGAAATATATCTACTATTAGTACCATCTCCATAACAAGGGAGGCACAATCGATCCAATTTTTATCATGTATAGAACATACCCCAAATTGTTAACTGGATGGCTAAAAAGTCAACATTAACACTAGCACACCCATAATAGAAGAATTTGAATGATAGTCATTCTAGTTTATGTGCTATTGGTTAATGTAATGTGAATATATTGACTTATATTTCAATTATGTCATGTATTTTGAACTTTCTTCTAACATAGTCTATGTGTAATATGAAAATTATGCTACCCACTAACTTCTACATTACATTCATATGAGCTAGGTAGGAAAATGCTAATTTACAAAAAAATGAAGTACATAATTGAAAAATTGAATTTAGAATTGTAAATTGAAGAAAATAAAGAACCTAGCACTACAAGATGAAGCTCATTGTTTAGGATGCTAGTGCATCACGCAAATCTCTGCACTAAGGATTGTCATCTATACGACCTAGAAACATGAAAGTCCAATAGTTCACCGAAATCTATAAAACCAAAACAAGGGAATGCACCAACAAGGTACCAAATAATAATGAAATGAAAATAATAAAGATAAATTAGCTAAATCAAATGAAATAACAAAATGGACAAGAGAAGGGAAGAGATACTAGAAAAACCTCCATGCGGTTGAATACTCACCCAAATACTTATAGCTGGAGATAAGAAATTTTTTGGGGGGTTGTTTGGGGGTTTGCCTTTAAGTCAAACCCCTACTTTGGTATTTCTACCTCCAAAACAACCAATTGATATATAGATAGAAAATAGTGTGTGTTCTTCATCTAAGTGCATTTAGAAATAAGAACAATGACTAAAATGAGAGATTGTAGGATGTGAGTATCCCAAGGTGCTTAGGGACACAACAAAATAAATTCTTGTAATAAAACAAAAATAATATCACCTATAGACATTTGAGGAAGCCAGGAGGATAAAAGAGTTGAAGGAGAATGTTATATGGATGTTGTAGAGAGCTATAGAGCTTAAGATAGTTGTGTGAGTGTAAGAGAGAGTCCAAAAGAGACTCAAAAGAGTGAAACCATGAAAAGATAGATTCAAAAAGAGAGGAGGGAAGAGGAAGAGGTTGACAAGCCATTTCAAATCATTATGAGCCATTACCAATAACATGTGAAAGTGACAAGTGGAAAAACATTCAAAAATAACCACCAAACAAGAAACTATCACGAGATGCTAGTGTATTGCATGGACGTCTGTGCAAAGCGTTAGTATCTAGATAGTTTGGGCTAAAAAATGACGAGACACTAGAAGATCACAAGTATAACACAAAAGTGATAATAGACTAAGAAAAAGACAACAAAATAAATAAGACCTAAGCACCATGGGAAGGAAAAAGGCTAATACAAGGGCTAAAATGAGAAAAATGTAGCCAAGGGTATGCAATTCTTTATGTTACACTATGTTATGGCAATTGATGTTTCTTATAATCTTTATCTAGACTTTATTCAATAAAAATGATTAGGTAGTTATATAACTCAAATAAAATATAAAGATGGATTTTTTAAAAAATATTTTATTTTATTACACCGAGAGGCGTTCTACACTCACAGCAAGGGCTGAAAGATTCAGATTCCTGTAAACAATTAAGATTCAGATTCCCATGTAAACAAAATTCATAAAATGTGTAAATAAATAAATTCGTGGAAGCCAAATGGATAGAAAAATAGAAAAACTTGGGCAGTTATGGAGTGAAATCTTTATCACTTTAAACAAAAAATAAATAAATTCGTGGAAGCCAAATGGATAGAAAAATAGAAAAACTTCGGCAGTTATGGAGTGAAATCTTTTTTATGTTTGAAGAATATGAAAAGTCTCGCAGCATAGTCTCTTTAAATTAACTCATGTGAGCATATCAAATATTCTAACTGCAAGTAATTTATAAATGCCAACAAATTGGAAGATATCTCTCGGCGTACTGTAGATATATTTTTTTTAATATAAATATACTAGTTATATAATTAGTTTGTATATCTTAAATATTGATTTCAGTTAAACATAGAGAAATCAACTTTAAGGTGTTTATTTTAATTTATTTTTTATAATTATTTAGTCTATCATGATATGTGCAAACATAATTGTATAATTATTTATATTTGGTTGTAAGTGAAAATATTATTTAAAATTAGTTTTTTTTTATAATAATAAATCAAAATTATTTGTGGTTATTTTTAATGTGTAAATTTTCCTAAGCTTCACTTTTAATGAATTATATATTTATCAAAATTTGAACTCCTAAAAATATTTTCTTCTAAGAAATGTCAACTCCTTATATGATAAATGTTTGTCTAGCTTATGGAACACACAATTAAATTAGTTATCCTCCTCTAACTTCCACCTCAAAATGCCTCTCAATCAGGGTATATTTATATTATAATTATAATAATTCATACTCTTAAATCAAGTCAATAAAATATTTGACAATTTTAGTCTGAATATAAATACTAATTATTCAACTCAAGATAAAGTTCATTTCTTGTTAATACTCTCATTATATAATTCATTATATAATGATACAAGACATATTTATACTATAATTATATTTCAGTTCATAAAGTCTTAAATCAAGATCAATTATTTAGTAATTTTGTTTTAAAATTAAATATTTGTTTTTGATATTATAAGTTGGCAAAAACCAAGGGCCGAACCCTTACAACAAGACAAAAAGAGACAGTAGGGGCTCAAGCACAAAAAGAGTCACCAGACCAACTACAGTATAAACAACATATACAGCCTATAACCAGCAGATAGTAAGTAGCAGTAGATAGACAGCATAAAAAGTAACAGAACTACGAAGATACATTCTCCCAGCCTTTAGCCAGAAATTCAACAAATTCATAAATTTTTTTGAATTTCTCCTCCTCTTCGTTAGCACGAGTCCCAAGTTCCTGTAACAGAGACAGGTTAAGCATCGTCGTACGACTGAGCACATTGCTTATGAGCTATCCCATAGAAGAAACCTTCTGCTCCAGATCATCCACATGACCCCTAAGGATAGAAAGATCATGCATGTGGTCATCCCCTTCCTCATTAGTCTCTTCTCTAACCTCCTACACGATCATCCTCTCCCCTTCACTAGCACGGTCCAAAAGATCACCATCATCACCTCCTGAATCATCAACTTGTTTCCCTTCATCCTTACCCGCATCATCTTCAAAGGTCTCTTGAACATCAATGTCTTTGGAATTCAGTTGATCATCCCCCTGAGTGGAGGCTTCAAAAGCACTTTCAGAGTAGTCAATCAGTTTAGCTTGCAGAACAAGCTTATCAGCAATCCTTCCCGACCTCCTTACCCCAAAAGAGAAGCCCTCCTTATCTTTAACAGACAAATTAGCTTTATGTTTATTGCCAGGTCCCACAAGGTCACTGCTTAGATTCCTATGGGTCCCCACAGAGTCCCCCACAATATTATCATCTAACTCCCTAAGTTTTCTTTTCTTACTCTTCACACTCCCTTTAGAGGCCAGAGTATGAAAATCCTTCACCGTGGTGGTCTCCTCATTGGTCATAGAGAAAGAAACCCCTTTCAGTTTTTGGGAAACAGAGGTAGGGCAAGGTTCCTCATAAATGGCAACATCAAGGGGGTTGGGATTGGCAGGAACCTCACAACTAGGAGTCTGAATTGGCTTAGAAAAATTTACCGGGAGGTTTGAATCTAGGTTGTTAGCTCTACAGGCTGAAGCCCCACTATTTCACCACAAATTCTCCCCTCTTGGAGAGTAAGCAACCTCAATTTTTGACGTGGTAGAGGGTGACCCTGCAGGGTTTGAACCTTGGTTGTTGGCACTACAGGCAAGAAGCCCCACCATTTCACCAAAGGGTCACCCCCTAAATTAAATATTTGTTGTATTAATTATTTACAAAATAAAACAAAGTTTTAACCATTTAAGTTTTTCTTTTTGAAAATTAAATATTTTTCTTTAAAAAATATGTTAATTTAGTATTTTAGTTTGTTTCTAAGTAGTCACTTATTTTTCTAGCTCATTTAGTTAGTAATAGTCTAAGGATTTTAAAGTTATGTGATTAAGAAGTGTAATGCCTCAAGCTTTCGCTCAAGATATTAATAGAGAAAAAGATGACCTAACAGTTTTTTTTCCATAAAGAAAGTGGTAATAAGCAACCACATAACATACTAACATGCCTAAGGTGTATTATGCAACCCATGATGACACACTTGGTACACACACCAATGCATAAACAAGGTGACACAAGTAGAAGACTTAACTCTACCATGGGACAAGATACCATGGTTGGCATAGAAAACAAGGTGTGGAGGAGAAACAAGAATCCCAAAACCGCTAGATCACCTTCATAACATCTCTACTAAACCACACTCCAAAGCTCAGAGTTATGACAAGCAAAAAGGCTAAAACTACTAATTTCAGGTTTTTGAAGTGACATGCAGGCGGGTTAGACTTCAGACATGAGTTGCAAATTACAGCTATGCATATAAGGTTGGGTTTGGGTTTCAAGATGCAATCATAATTTGCACCCTCATAGACCTCAGGTTATATTAGCATCTTGCCAAGTGCACACAAACCTCAAATCCTTGACTAGAAGGATGTTCAAACTTTGAAACTTTTTGCAACTTACACGTCTACAAGTGCAATCAAGTTCTAGACTTTGGAACCCACTTGTAATGTACATGTCTACAAAAGTGCAAGTGGATACCAAAATTATGGACTCTTTGAGACTTCAAACTTCAAGAGATATTCAACAGTTTAACACTATGCAAGCATATTCAATTTCTTGACTTCCAAACACTTGACACCCTAGACTCTAGAATCCTAGTATGGTTTCCATGACACATTGTGCATTAGTTATTTGAACTCTAGCCCTACTTCACTTTAGGGTTTGAGGACCAACTGCAAGATGCAACTTAGATTGGCAACCCCATTTTGCAATGCAGTTTAGACTATATTCCTAGTTTGCAAAATAAAACACAGAAAAAGACTAAGGCAAGGAAGACAACAACATTGTTTCCTTCACTCTACGAGGTATAACTTCCTTAATTTTTAAGTTGTTTACAAATGGTCTTGGGGGTACATTCGTGGGGTTGTGGTATTTGACTTGGCCAAATGAAATCCTCTAAAAGCACACAGATCCCAAGATAATGGAAGTTAAGTGAATCTCACATTAAAAACCAAGAAAATGTAACTTAAAACTAAATTACAAATAAAGTAAATACAACAATGCTACATACCCACTATACCGTCGAGATAGACAAGTTCTTGGCATATAATCTAAGAATCTTAGAGATCTTTGAATCCCCAATGGTGGTATAATGCCACCCAACCATGTGGTACCCTCAAGCCCACCCCACTATATTGAGAGATGAACACAAGGATTCTAACACACTCAGGCAATACAAGAATATGGATACACTCACACCAAGTAACATGCAAAACATAGTGCTACAACATCTGAATAGACTAAACACAATAATCACAAGGCAATGGTATAAACACTCATAGTCAAGTCAAACACAAAATCTAACTACATGGAAGGATAAGAATCCTAGAACTCAGACAAGGAGTGTCATCACAGTGGCTCAATAGCTATGTGGGGTTTAGGAGTCAAAATTCCTCCATAAAGTCACTCAGTGACATTCACCAACTACCATTATTTGTGACATGTCCTTCACAACCAAACCAAATCCATCCAAGGTATTAAGTATGGCACAGGTATCTTAGTTAACATGTTTTAAACTACCCAATGAAATTAAGTTGTCACTTGATTAAAACTCTCCCTCACTCTATCATCACATATCTCTCTAGATCATAGTGAGTGGTGAGACCACTCTCTTATTATAGACCTCAATCCTAAAGGTCCATCACTCCAATTCTACCAATTAGGTGCGGCACGAAAAACAATGCAACAAATTCTACAACATAATGCTAAAAGGTGTAGATTTCCAATTATAATGGAGGCCATTCTTTTCACAAACTAACTAAATCAAACAAGCCCTAAATTGCAATTTTGTCATTTTCACATAAACTTGCAAAACCATAAAATTCTCCATTCCTCCATTAATGAAGTGTATGCAACCTTCAAAAAAATTCCACTTTTGATTTAAGATGGTTCTTCAAAACCAAAACTATCCTCTTACTCTAAATGCACCCAACACCATTATTCACCAATAAATTTTGAGAGAGAAGTTCTAGGAAAATTTTGCCATAGTAATGGCTCTATTTTGGATATTTTATAAATTTTCAAACATGCACATAAAAGCATGGAAATATCAATCAAATTTGCAAATCAATGAAACTCATACAATGAAGAACTAAATGTAACTATCCATTATGCCATGGCTATGTTGAAAATTCTATTTCAAATCAAATTTAATAAAAGAACACAAAGGAGAAAAATACCTCCAACAAGCACTCAAGTAATGGGAAGAATTTATCCTTTTGATGCAATCACACTCCAAGCAATCCTTGCCACAAGAACACAAAATATAACCCAAGCAACTCCCCACACCAAGCAACTTACCTTCCAATACTTTCCAAAATGGCAAGAAGAGGGTTTAAGAGAGAGAGAGAGGTAGAGAGAGAGTTTTTGGAAGAAAGAATGAAAATGAATTTCAAGTCTAACTTTTCTTTTTATATTTTCTAAAGCTCCCCTTTTCCTTTTATTTCCTTTTGTTCACATCTTCAAACAAGAGATTTTTGAAGGAAATAAAATAAAAGAAACCTTTATAACATAAGACATTAACCATTATTCATTTTCTTCACTAGTTAATAATTTATTTAATTCCCTAAGGCAATTAATTTCAATATATTTTATTTATGCAAGGAATAATAAAATGATATAATGTCTTCTTACTAACACGTGATTAAATATCATTTTCACAAATACGATAAGCACTCATTTCAAGATAATTTTAAATATAAAGTGTCAAGATAGAAATAAACACATGTAATTGACTTCCACATACTTTATGGGTTTTCAAAACATACAGATTCTGGAATTTCCTCTAATTTGGATGTAGGTTAACACAAGGATACATGGGACCCATCTCATACTCAAATCGAGTGAGATAAAGGTTAACACAAATAGATTTTAACCCAAAACGAACATCTCATTTATAACCACCATTGGAGAAAAACCTTGTACCTTCACACATAGGTCAAACCACTACAACAAATCCCTGTGATTAGCTCCCTTTTTTGCTTCATTTTTTGCTTCCACCCACTGTTTTAATGTATTTTTCTCCAATTTTTTTGAAAAAGTCAGTGCTATTTATCAGGATGGCATTATTTTTGGCATTTTTTGCATCGATTAGAACAAGTAGGTGCTAAATTTAGCATCTAATTTAGCGCCTAATTTAGCGCCTAGTTTAGTGCCTAGTTTAGCGCCTAATCAATGTTCAAATGTCCGAAGGTCTTATAAAGTGAATATCGCACCGTTGCGAAGCATATTAGATAACGTAGCACCCAGCTGCAACACTACGATAGGCTGCCACCTATCCAATCTGCTTACGAGGTGTTTACTTTGAAATCTTACCTCAGCCAGTTGTAAATTGTGTCAAATTTAGCACCGAATTTAGTGCCTAATTTAGCACCTAGTTTAGTGCCTAATCAATGTTTAAATGTCTGAAGGTCTTATAAAGTGAATATCACACTGTCACGAAGCATATCAAATGACGCCAGCACCCAGCCGCGACGCTACGACAGGCTACCACCTGTCCAATCTGCTTACGAGGTGTTTACTTTGAAATCTTACCTCAGCCAGCTGTCTACCGCCACATGTCCACAGAGCAAGCCTAAGATCCAATGACTACACTCCAACACAAGGGAATCTTTTCGAGAGGAATATTTGTTGTGAGGCAACGAGATAACGACACGTGGCGTGCACCGATTGAAAAGAAAGTATAATAAAGGTGCATGGATGCTATATCGCACCATCACACGGTAGGTATATGGTGGGCCCTCCCTGATTGCGATGCCGCGAAAAGGTGACACACGTCCAGTCTGGGCTAAGGATGACATAAAGTGCAGGGAAGGTACTGATGATTTGGCTTATTTTCATTGGGCGATGACTTGTCAACAAAGATGACTAAGATTGTCAAATCTAGTCAATGAATCGAAGCCATGGATTCCAGAAAGGCATGAAGTGGTCAATGGTCCAAATTCAAACTTGCAAACAAAGGAGATTTTTGAATGACTGTGGCATGAGCAGAGTTATGGTTGTAGTGACCTCCATTGATACAGAGAGTGGTACAGGAATTTGATGTTATAACAACATAATTCTAAGTATTTCCTATCATTTTTCAAGGAGCAATCACGTTTAGAGTTGGAGAATCATCAAAACAAGCAAGGAGAAGCAATTCTGAGCCTCTGCAACATAAAAAAACCAATAAGTTATTGTCTCTCCCCTGCACTTAGTCTTTCTATCTGTAAGTACTTTTCGAAGTATTTAGAGTAGCTGTTGATTGCATAAACCCTAGGTTGCTTGCACAAATACAAAATGAGTCAGTCAGGTCAAGCTTCAACCTCAAAATGCAGCCTAGATGAGGATATCATGATTCAATGTCCCAAATCATCTAAGAAACCTCTAATAAAATTAGGAGAGGTTGGCAAAACTAACAAAATATATGACCTCTGTGTAGATTGTCAAGATCTTAGGATCCTTGTGTCTGCTTGGAGTCTGTTTGAGCATTGGCACAAGCAAATTGATTACAGAGCCCCAATCTGCCATGCCTAGACCCTTGACTTAGCCAAATTAATATGTCCTGATGTCTTTGTAAACATAGACTTGATGAGAGCTGTAGCAACTAGGTATGACCCTAGGACCATGTATGTCTTGTCTAGCAATGGCAATGTTATCATTATGTTTACAAAGGCCTATATTGCTGTTAGGACTAAAAAAATCTCACAATTTTCTTAGTCCCCATTTACTTATCCTTGATATATACCACACATAAATTGGGCACTCTGTAATTTTATGATCAATACAAATTGCAAAAATTTGTGTGACAAGATCCATTTTAGCCTAAAATTTGTGACAAGATCCATATTATAACCTCTGTTAAATCCCATCAATCTGACCTTGATAAACATTTCCATGATCATAGTCAAGAAAACCTTAATTTCATCCTCATCGGCAAGACCTTGGGCATATCTTTCAAGATCCTAAAGTCATAATCTTATACAAAGTATTTTATCCATGGTCGAGGAGAGACAAGTAAATTCTCAGCAATAAGAGGTCCATAAACAACAAGAATAAATGATCAGCAAGATGTCACTTAACATTTCACCGATGAATATTCATTGGCAAAAACAAGATAGTCAGAACAAGATCTCCAAGTTATATCAATCTTGTGCTTCATACCGATGGATGTGTATCAGGGAGAGATGTGCACACTCACACCGACAGAGCAAAACAATTTAACAATTGTGTCAGGGAAACATATATAATCAGAGCAAGCTCCCTAGGTCTCTCCAACTGCATGGGTCACTCTGATGATAAAGACTACAAAGTTTCGATAAGAGTCTTGCCGACTTGTCCCATCACATTGAATAACAAAGGATGCACATCAAAGGAACATATACAATCGGAGTGAATTCATTTGATCTTGCTGACTATGTGGGTTATGTCAATAGTGAAAACTGCAAGGATATTTTGGGAAGTCCTACCGATGAATAAAGTAATGGAGAAACATGTCAGGAAGACCCAAAGCATCAGAATGGCATGTGAATCTCATAGCGATGGTTTAAGTTACACTGATGATGGTATGAATCATTCCTCCTACTAGTACATTGGGTAAGCTTTACAATGTCTCCCCAAAAAGGTAAGAATTAAGGGTAAAAGACAAGCACATCGACCAGAAAAATAAGAAGTCCTCCCGACAGAATAAAATTGCCAAACAATACATCTTATCGAAGAGATATTCAATTGGTCTTGGCAATCATATTGAATACACATAAATAATGATAATGCCTAAAGAAATGCATAGATCGGCCTGAGATTATAAAAGTTACACCAATGCAACAAAAATACATCGCTTTGACATTTTGAAATTCAAAAACATGTTGCATTCAATTCCAGTGGTAGACATTAATGGCTACACGAACAAACCTTAATGAATACTTCTGATCAAAAAATATTGAACCAGAGGGAATTTTTAGGAATTGTAGTAGAACGCAGGAGACTGAGTGAAAGTTAAGGAGCCCATCGCGCATGAAAACATACAAGTAAGTGCGCAAAATCTCATGCAACTTATAAATTGTAGTCCAATTCTCTTGCCTGGTAGAAAAATAGAATGGAGGGTCTTGCGAAAACAAAAAGTAAAAGAACCCAGATTGAAACCAGTCACTCCAAAGGGAAAAAATAGAAAACTGACACAGGGAGAGAAACTAAAACACAAGAAAGAAAATTGAATTAGGATCTCATCGATCAATTGCCAGGTTCGAGGCCAAAAGCAAGAAGGTTTGCACAATTAAGGGCAGATGTAGAAAAATTAGAGGACAAATGCAAAAATATTGGGAATGTGTGGACCCCCATTAGGGATATGAACTATTCATGCTTCATTATCACAGGAGAGATAGATTTGTACCAGTCAATAACCCCTGGAGTCTCAATTTGGGAAAGTTGGTCATTCCCGACGTCTTTGTAAACATAGACTTCGTAAAACTACTAGCCAAACACTACAAACCAAACCTAAAGGCCATTTGCAATCCACAAGGAGATCCTTTCATTCACATATCTAAGAATGCACTGTGTGAAGTATTCAACCTGGATGATATGTGTACTGTGCCTATACTGCATGAGGTGTTGGAAAAGGAGTATTGGAGAATGGATTCTACATATAAGGGTTGGAGATTGCCATTGCATAGGCCCAGAGAAGAAGGAAACTTGGTACCACTAGAGGATAGTGATGGACCTCCATTTCATACTGATTTATTTGAATCTTATTTAAAGTATACATACTATTCAATGGGACAAGTATTGGGAATAGAGGTCCCTGAATTCATGGCTATAGGACTAATGGTAATCGTTGCAAATGTACAATGTCACAATGCAAGGCCATTTGATTATGCCTCCCACATTTTTAGGGGAATTGATTCAGGATTGATGGATATTAAAAATAATTCTCCTTCACTACACTTCAAACATTATTCTTCTCTCATGCATATGGTATTATACTATGGACAAGAGTTGGGGATGTGGCCAGAAGAATTGAGAATCACAGAATCAGACAAGAAGGGTCAACCACTACCAATATAGTTGTGGACCTCAATTTGGGATAGCAGATTTGCTAAATCAAATTATGTTTATTTCGAAGAACATTTTGTCAAAACATTATACAGATTTTTTGGTCACCCTTGTGACTATTCATTGTCAGATGAAATTAAGAAATTTTTAAGGCCTAAAGACTTCAATGGGCCACCAATTGTAAACCATAACTGGAGTGATTGGTACTACTACCTCGACTCCACCATGATTAGAGTTTATGGCTTTGAGGATACACCTTTCTTGCTATCCAAGACTGTGCCAGATAGAATTGCATATCTGGAAATTGTGAGGTAATTAGACTATTCTAATGTTATGAACTTGAGTGCATATGATAAACAATCATTCATGCCTAGCACACTATGTTTTAGAGATTTTATAGTAGTCTCTAGAGATGGATACAATCTTATTTTGGAAAAATTGTCACACTACAACTTAAGGAGAGCAGCATAGAGGAATCGATTTGATCTTGAAGCTTTCATTGATTTTTTAAGAAAGAGACAAAATTTAAGTGGATATGTTTATGTATCATTTCCCCATGATGATATCATCAGGAACAGGGAGGAAATAGAGGCTGGTTTGGAAATTGATGAATATAATCAAAAAATTGAACAAAAAATGTTGAAGACACAAGAAGTAGAGGTGATATCCTCTAACAATGAAGGGTCTTCTGAAGAAAGTAGACCTCAAATCCCACTAGATAAAATTCCCAAATTGAGAGTTGAAGAATATCAACCTCAACTCAGAGAGCAAGAGGTTGGGGAACCATCTGATACAGATGCCAAGCAATTAGCCTATACATCTTTTATTTCTGATGATCAATTTATTCATTCTCCAGAGTTCAAGTCTTTTTTGTACAAGCACAAGGGAAAAGAAATAAGAGAATCTGTTGAAGACATCACACCAAATAATGAAAAACAATTGTTGGATGCATTGAAAACAGAGGTGGAAAATGAGATGAGAGAGATGACTCCCGATAAGGGAAGACAATTATTAGTGGAGTCTAGTGTGATGATCTTTCCAGGTTTAGACATGAATTCTACTTTAATCTTTGATAGTTTTTTACATAGTGATAATGACAAATACAGACTCAGTCTAGAAGGAGTGACAGAAGTTTATACTGGGACAAAATACAATGCTGATGAAAATTCTCTTATGATTTGGGCTTTGTACCCTCCACACAAGAAGCTTGCAGTCATCGATACAGAAAAGGCATTTGGTCATGTCATGACATTGAAAGCAGGTGAGACTGATCCTATAGTCACAGTTGATATTGGCATAAATGTTGCCAAATTAAACAAAGCTCAAATTCAAATGTTGATCAAGGAAAGAGATATGTACAAACTAAGCTGTGAGAAAATGACTAAGGAAAATGATTTTCTAAAGGATGCATTTGGAGGATCTACCAGAAGATTGACTCAGGGAGAGGGTTCACAAGCAAAAAACAAAGGCAAAGAATTACAGTTGGATGATCAGGTATCTCAAGTTAGGATTGACACACTTTCTGTGGTACTTCAAAAGAGGTATACAAACATGATGGTTTGGATGAAAAGGTTTTGGGATACACATGCCAAAAATCACAATATCATTCAAGAGCATAATAGGGTAAACAATAGGCTCCATGAGAAACTTCATGAAATACAGAATAGAGAAGCTCCTGATATTGAAGCAATCACCACTGCTAAAGACTTAATTAAGAAACATAAAAGGTATCATGAAAAACTTCAAGTAGAGGGTGAAGAATTCATAGAGGCTTCAAAAGAAGGCATTCCTACATTGTTCAGTGATAAGAAAGATTTGAAAAATTAGGAAGAGTGGACAAAGGAATGCCAATTGATATTACAGGGAGCTTTGGAGGCAGCCAAAGACAAGGATCTGCCATTAGGAGAAGCCTATTGACATCTGGAGAAGATGATATCAATGGAGATAGCAGCAAGGAATGTTGTGGAGTATGTCGATACACACCTGAGCCAAAAGTACTTAGATCATATGTCCCAGATCCATTTGTGGCTAACTAGAGCTTAAAGTGTTGTTTATTATTGTTAAGTTGTTATTAAGTTCCAAAAGACACTTATGAAGAGGCACATCCTCTTTAAAATATTGTTATATAAGTCAGTCATTTTATGATAGAGAAAAGAGGCAATAGTAGGAAGTAGAAGCATATTTAGTAAACTACTTTTCATCCATCATCTCTCATACTTTCAAAAGACTTGTGCAAATTGATATATATATACTTTGAAGAAAATATAATGGAACAAAATATTCTCAGATGGTGATCTATTTCAGTGTTTAATTGTTGTGTTAATTTTCATGCTTATATGTTGTTGTGCTGTCTCCAGAGTGGTTCTTTTAAATTATTCAAATTCATATAATTTGTCAGGACACATTTGCTATTCATGTGTGGTTATCTGATTGGTTTCTAGTTGAAGTTGATTTAAGTCCATCTGAATGATATATATCTATTGGTCTCTGCCCTGAGTTAAAATCCTTTAAATTAGATCATGTGGTTGGTTTCCTTCAAAATAGAATTAAAAATCCTTTCATGAAATCACAGTAATGTCAGACACCCCTGCTCCTCAGGCATCCAGCCTGAATGTACAAACAACACATTTTGAAGAAGCAACAACACTCAAACTGTAGAAAGAGTACAATGAATTATTAGAGAAATACACAAAAGCAATGGCCAGGATTAATACTTATGAGAGTCAACCTCAGTTGGAAGCTGGCACATCTCAAACCCCTCTAATTATACAGACTGCAGAGTCATTACCAGTGGACACACAACCTTTGCTTCAAGAAATAAAGGAATTGAAAGAGGAAAATAAGGAGCTAGAGGAAGAAATAGAAAGTAAAGTGTAGGATGTAGCCACAAATTTGATCAAGTATAGGATCAATAGGATATTGGCCAGGTTGGAGGAGACCCATAGGTCCTACTCCCAATTAAGGATAGCACTTGAGAAACATGAATCAGATAAACATAGGCTATCAACCAGGAAGACCAGGTGGCTACCAAGAACTAAAAAGATCATATATTTTCTCAGGTGCTCTAAATATGATCTAAATGCCCCTCCTGAGATGGAGTTAGTAGCAGGTATGCTAGGGAAATTTGAGGATGTGGCTACTCATCAATTGAAATTGGATACAATATTAAAGGATAAAATGTAAGCAATTGAGAAGCAAGGCACAAAGTGGTTACCCCACATTCTAGAAGCTGATGGGACAATAAAGATATGAACAAGTGGAAGTAGGAAATCATTGATACTGGAAATCAGTTAACTCCAACTTGTTGTGATAAGGGAGACCTAGCTTTGCATGTGTTAAGTTGGATGCTTGATAGGTTGCATGTTGTGGACATTACATTCAAATTATTTAATAAAAATGTCAAAAGTATCCTAGATGCAAAATATGCCAGCCACAATGGTAAGATAGCAGAAATCATTCCATTCCCTTGGCTGACTGAAAGTACATTCGGTGAGTGGCAGGACAAGTATGGATCTCCTAGATGACAACTCAACCACTATCTCCCAACCACAACAATGCAGATCCCCAGGCAACTTTGCATGCTTCTCAAGGCCAACCACATCTTCTTCTCTTTTCCTTCAGTGCAATTAATGTTTCTTCAATGTTATTTGGCACCTATCTATATCCATTGTATTTGAAAGACAATGTATTAAATGCTGAGGGTACACGTTCCTATTATATAATGGAACTGTATTACTCATTTTATGGTTGTTGAAGACTTGGAAATTTTGGAGAGGTAATGAAAATACAGAGCTTTCTGGGTTGTTCTATCTCTTGTGTGTAAGTTTATGAGTTATATGCCGAATGTATGTTTGCATATATGTTTTCAGTTTCATGTTGATGTTATATGAGTAATGCTTCATTGCATGTATTTAGCTATCTGTCTCCATGTTGTGTGTGTTTTTCTTTTGAATCTGAATAGCTAAGGGTTATTTGAGGTTTTGGGATATGGGTTTTTCTGTATTAAATGTTTAATCTTTTACTTATGCTCAAGGAGCAGATTAAATGTTTTAGGTTAAATATTGGGAAGAACATATTGCAATAAGGATATTCATAAGTAGAGATAACTGAGTACTAAAACTTGGGTGGTGTTTGTAAGGCAAATACCAATTTATCCCCATGAAACTTGAATGTCAGCTAAACTTATGCAAATCATTCACATATATACATCAATCAAATTTGAATAATTAACATTATTACGTAAATTTGTAAAGGTCTGATATAAGTATTTTTGTAGTAGGATTCACGTCTTGCCTATCCATATGTGCAACATGTGCATCATGATGAAAAACATCTTCCCCATTAAAATATGTTGTAGTCATCAAATCCTCAATCATAACTTCCTCGCAATGAATCAAGGCCATTGTAGAGTTAAGCCTAAGGTTTCTTCTTAGTGCAAAATGAGGATTAGGTTGAGACCTTGACATTAAAGCAAAATATAAAGCAATGAAAAGTAAATTGCATACAAGTAATCCTAATTTTTTCTGCCAACAATTCATACCAAAGATTGAACAATTTAAGGACATTGCAACAGGTAATTGGTATCGACACAAATAATATTACTAAAGCATTACAAAGTTTAGGCCATAAGAATCATCCTTTTTTAAACATGGATTGCAAATACTTCTGAAAATTTAATAATTCTAAAAATTTAGAAGTCTTGGTCATTAACATTATTGTCTGCTACAATGTCATCAAGTGTATCATTGTCAATGTTCATATATTCTTTCAAGTATTTAATATTATCATCATCCTATGTCTTGACCTGCATCATCTTCATCATCATTGAAATTTGACTATACACCATCTATATTGTTACCATATGTATTTGGATCATCATTTTCTATACCATCCATATTGTTGTCGTCCATAACATCATCTAACTCTAGATTGTTGTTTTCTTGTGCCTGAACATAACCATCTTCAACATCATCATGGATGTCAATTTCTTCGATGTTCTCTAATCCCTCTCTCATTTTGTTGGCCATCATTGTTTTGCTCAGTATCCACTAATGCATCGTCAAATACATGCCTTAATATTGGATCATAATGTATGACAAATATCCATTTCGGGTCCAAAATATCTTCATAGAAAAATACCTGCACATGAACGACATACATATATTAGACGTATGGTATAACAATTTTATTGATTAATAAACACATGTATATATTTGCAATAAACTATGAATTAATAGATTAATGATCACTACCGCTTCTTGTTTGAGTTAAAGAAATACCTTCTCATAATGAATTGGTAGAACTTAAGGCTCCTTATCCTCTGGTAGGAAACATGAGGAATCTATAGAAAACAATCCACTATGGGTATCATGTCTTCGTGTCCTCTCAAATGCTTCATACCATCTACACTTAAAAACACAACATTTAAAAGAGCGGTAATCCAACTCAATAATTTCTTACATTTTCCCAACATATTGTAGATTCCCTTCAATTATATTCTTATCTTTTGAGCTTGATTGACTGGATTGCTTGAAGTCAACCATGATGCCACAATTGAAGGATCGTCTCTTTACATCTACACGATAATGCTGACCATATGACCACATTGCTGGATATTTCCTCGCCTGTGAAAGACCATTTATTTCAGTGAAAACAAATATAATGATGAATATTAAAATAGTTAATAGTGTCAAAATTGTAAGGAAACAATATTTTGTAAAATTCCAACTGTACCTTTCTTTCACATCCTCTAGACATGTTGATTTCATCTTCTGTTATGTTTGAATCTATACCTGCATCTTCTATTTGATTTTGAATTTATTCAGTAACCCATTCTAGTGTGCAATCTTTGCCCCATTCCCCAAGTAGATCAGTGGGAAGTGGAGTATTCCTTGGGTTCGATCTCTTAAACTGTCTCCTTGCTTCTAACACTTCTTCTCTCTTTTTATCATACAGATCGATCCATTTGTTCATAAAGTCCATGTGGTACAGAATGAACTTGTCGAGTATAGCACTTTTGTGTACACCTATTACATGTCAACATGTTTATTTCAAACTCCAAATGTCATGCTGTTAATTTGACAAATAAATTATAGAGTAAATTAATGATTACAAGAAAAACAACCACGCTGATCATGAATTTACTTACTAATTTCTACTTGAACACCATTAGATTGTGGTTTTTCTCCATCAATAATATTTGAGGCTCATTCTTCATCCCAGAAGCATGGCCCATCTTCAAAATCCTTACTAAGGAATTCACATAGGAAGGAAAATGCTTCATTCAATACATACCCTTCAGCCATGCAACCCTTTGGATGTGCCTTTTGTCAGACATATCTTTTTATAGTTTTCATATACCTCTCAAAGAAAAACATCCACCTCGTTGATACGATACCCACCAATTCAATGTCATTGACTAGGTGTATAAGTAAATGGACTTGTAGGTCTGTGAAACTTGTAGGGAGCTCCTTCTCAAATACACATACAATTTCTACAATTTCCTTCTTCCATTTTGGCACTTCACATTCATGGATCTCCTTGGAGGTCACCCACCTAATATAAGAATAGTAAATTAGTATGAACCTTTAGTCAAAAATTAAAATGCAATTTAATATCTCTATGTCTCTCACACATGAACATTTCATATAACCACATACCTTGTAAATGCTGACAATCGACTTATGGCATTCCTTAAGTCAACTGTAAGACAGGAATCCCCCCTAATTACCAATGGCATGATATGCTATCAAACACATTTATGAAAAGGTCATTAGTAATTTTTTCTCACACAACAAAATATCAAAATATATTTAGTACTTAATCAATGTTACCAATAAATGTTAAATGATGATATATAATACCTTCATAAAATTATGAAAATCATGTCTTTTGAATCCTGTGATATGTCCATCAACTGTAAAAGCTTTAGCCAATGACGACCCATAGCCAGTAGGTGTCCTTATTGAACAGATGACATTTTTTAGTTGGTCTAGCTCTTCTTTTTTCAAAATCCATGGAGCTTCTACATATGTTTCATTTTCCGTATTTGGCCACAAATGTTTTCTATCAATTTTGGTACACAAAAGAGCAATATCTCTCCTCGAAGACAAGGTGTCCTTCTCTTTGCCTGATATATGTCGAAATATAGAATCTGGGACATTTTTGAAGATGTGCATAGGATCTAATAAGTGAGATATTAATAGATCCTTCCAGTAAGGGAGCTCATAAAATATGGATTTCCATTTCATTCCTTCTGGCATATTAACTACAACTTGTTTTGGTTCTTCAATTGAATCACCCCGATCAAAAAAATCCTCCCAAGCTTTCAATTCAACATCTTCATACTTCTTAGGCCAATCACCTAGACCCATAATCATGGGAGGGACTCTATTTTCAACTTTTCCATCAAATTGATTCTTTAGGTGATTTCTAAACTTATAATCTAGTGGTAGAAAACCCTGTTGTTTGCGTAAATAAATTTATGTAGATCTTTAGAATACTACCCTTGAAATTGTTCTACACATCTTGGACATGCAAATATCCCCTTTGTTTGAAGCCTTGTAATTCAATAAGTAATGTTAATAACATCAAAAAAATAGTATAAAACTAAGTATGAAAGTTGGGATGGAAATAAATTATGAGTGTAAATATTTTATCTTACCAAAACAAACACCAAGTCCTGGGAAATCATGAATAGTCCAACATAGCACACCATACAACATGAAGGACCTATTTGATGGGGGACGTGATATGTCATACATTTGTATACCTTTCCATAGCAGTTGCATCTCATCAATAAAAGGCGCAAGATAAATATCCATGTTTTTAACTTGATGTTTTCCTAGAACAATGAGAGTCAGCATAAGGTGCTCCTTTCTAACACTCTGGGGAATATTGTATACTATCAATCTGACTGGCCAAACACTATAATTTGAGCTTAGGAAAGAGAATGGGCACACTCCAATTGCAAGACCAAACTTGATACTACAGGGTTCATCTTTGAATTTTCTTGGCCATTTTTCCTCTATGTTTCATTGCTTTGGAGTCGGCCAGAATTCGCATGAATCCATCTTTACTCCTGTTCTTTGCATGCCAGTCCATCAATTGTGCAAGTGACTTGCAACGAAACATTCGTTGAAGTCTAGGTATAATTGGCATGTGACGTAAAACCTTCTTTGGAACTATAGGACCTTGTACATCTGTATGATATCTCTTCTCTTTGCATACAGGGCATTCTACCTTGTTTTTCTATTCATCTCTATATAAAATGCAATCATTTTTACATGAATGAATTTGCTTATATTCAATCCCCAACTCAACCAACAACAGACGCGCCTCTCTGCAAGTTGATGGTAACACATTCTCTTCAGCGAATATTTTAGTTTTTAGTGCCCTGTAAGATTTCCAGAGATTAAATCAATTGAATGTTTGACTTATGATGAACATGTTTGATATGTCAATCTATACTAGGACTATTTATATACAATATATGGTTTTAAATTCCCCTTAAAGAAATATAAACAAAGTTGATGAATGTTTACGAATTATGTACACCAATTGACAATGCAAAGTAAGAAATAGATTTCAACTCACTTTAGTAGGGTAGTGAATCCTTTGTCTGACCAACCAAATAGTGAATTGATTCTAATAATATTAATGTGCATGCTAGTTTTGAAGTTCTACTTGCACCCGATTTGAACATGGGTGTCTTCGCTGCTTGCTTGATAGAGTCTTTCAGGTTGTTATCATCAACATTACATTGGTGGTAATTACCCCTGCTATCATCGTTACTGTCAACCATATGATCATTATTGTCATCATTGTTTCCATCCCCAAAGAAACCTGTAAACATTCCATTCAATCCTTCTTCATGCACTGCATTTTCACTATCATGATCATCATCATTAAGACTAGCTGGTATGTCATCAGTGTATGCGGATCTCATCAACAGTTCAAATTTCTCAGCTGGTCGTATTCTCTTGAATGTTGCTCTTTTCTGCCTGGTATGGTTTAAAGGATGGTTTGGATCATCCCGTCCAAACCTTAATAACCCAGTTGGATCTTGGGTATTAGTATGTGTTTCATCAACATCTTCTACCTATCAACAAACACAAGCATTATTTAATGTTTGGCAACAATTGCACTAAATTAAAAATGTATCAATTTCAAAAAAATATAATCAAATATGGCTTAAAAAATAAAAATAAAAATTGTATGAACATATATACATCAATTGAATAATGGAACATTATTTTATAGACGACCTTTTTTATACAATAATTTAAAGAAAACACAATTTTGACAACATAGTTTATAAAACATCAGTCCACACTCATTTATTAATCTTTGGTTTTCTGCCCTTAAGAACATCCTTAGAGAGACCTTGTTCTTCCCTTTTCTTTTGCGTAGGAGTGCATTTTAAGAAGGGGTAATCAATCAATAACTCATCCCCAATGGTAAGGTCCATAATAGCCTCAACCATTATTAATCTATCAACCTCTCTTTCCATATCTCCATCTTTATCATTTATAACCTCAACAAATTGACAATTCAGTCTTATAGTAGGGTCCCTTCCCTTACTACTATTTATAAATCCTACAATATTTTTGTGTGTGTATGCACGTCCATCTATATACATTAGATGACCTCTATTCATTTCTTTTCCACTTTCCAATTGGAGATGATGTGTATACATATTTGAATTTAGACCATATGCTGACATGCTAGGCTTATATTCTGCTAGCCTTCTCCACTCACCATTGTAATATGATGGACCATAATATGGCATTAATCTCCTAGTGGTTTGTGCTGAATTGTTTCTATGTTTAGATCCCACATGTACATTTTGGATGATAAAGAGGCCTAGATTCACTCCATGAATATTGGAGGGTCGTATCATGTAGCTATATCCCAAAAATTGAAACACCTTGTACACTCTAGGTAGTTGTTGATCACTAGGCCAAGCGCAATATAGTTGACAACTAAATGTCTCTTTATAAATTGATCTCAAACTCAGGGGAAAGTCATCATCTCCATCACATTCATTCTCATAGGGTATGTAGTCCATCTTCCCCTTGTCTTTAAGCAAATTATGCATCTTTAAACCGGTTCTTGTTCTGTTACTTGTTTTCATCAATTCCTCATCTTTGGAGCTGGTATATTAGCACATATTTTTGTTAGATGTATCATCTGATGAATGATCATTGCCCTCTAGGCTGGAAGTCGATGATCCAGTAAACTTTAAACCAAGAACTTTATCCTGCAAGTATCAATTAAGAAAAAAATTAGTTATTTAAATAATATAAAACAATGTTTAAACGAAGTATACATGTTATTTATATCAAATTGGAAAATTCCTTACCATAATTCCTATTGGATTTGAATTGATTGTAGGAGGCATAATACCGACTGGAAGCTCATCATATATGTAATGTCTTTGTACAATCACTCGTTTGAATTATTTCTTTCCATGACATACAGAACATCCACAAACAATAATTTTCTCAAAGTATTCATCCCATGTACTATAGTCCTGACCAACCTCTTGTTCAGTGCAATCATTTGTTGTGTCTGCAGGATCCATTGTCATATCCTCTTCCACCCACTGTCATCTACGTGATTT
Source organism: Cunninghamia lanceolata (assembly GCA_027924645.1). NCBI lineage: Eukaryota > Viridiplantae > Streptophyta > Pinopsida > Cupressales > Cupressaceae > Cunninghamia > Cunninghamia lanceolata. The sequence continues at coordinate 3,048,088 of BSBN01000197.1, forward strand.
AACAATTTTAGGTCCACGTCCACGTACATATCTTTTTCTTTTGCTAGTTGAACGCTCAAGCTCTGCATTTGCTCCAATCTCCATCTAAAATAATCAACAACATGCATTAATTTATGTCAAGATTGGATAATACATTATAAATTTCAATAATACTATGAAAAAAGATGGATGTATCACAAAATGCCATCAGATCATTTTTTCCTAAGTTAAGTCAAAATTTGAGTACTTGATGTCCCGCTTCATCTATTGTGTCCTCATTTGATATGACACAATCTGTTGCCATGGCCTCATCTGGCCCCTATAATACACAACACAGTAAATAATGTTTAGTACACCAAATATATCATTTCAACGAATATGCTAACCAACACAAAACCTCACTTTAGTCACATATATGACATATTCATATCATGTTTTGGCCGTACTAATTTTCAAACTTTTCCCTTGATCATAGAATCACATCTAATCACCATTCCTGTGCATTTTCAACCAAGAAGTTTGACCTCAAAGGCCTCATGGACATAAAAATGACTATATCTCCTCTATGTTGTAGCATTTGTGAATTCATAAACACCTTCCTCCTTTGGTTGAGGTTGCTTTCTCTTCTTACCTCTATTGTATCTACAGATTCTGTTGTCATATCTATTTCCACCCACTTTCCTCTATGTGATTTAGTAGTTCTACGTTGTCCACGTCCTCTCTCCATGGCCTCCTCTATATCCTGTAATACACAACAATGACAATAGTCACATAACAGCTATGCACCAAGAGGTTGCCAAGCTCTCTTAATGTTTTTGACTAATGACACAGGGCAAATATGGCTAAAACCCCTACACTTCAGGCTCTGCTAGACCTAGGTGGGTATACCTTAATGATTGGTGTAGACTTGATTTGACCTTCACAATGGCAAAGAGGTGTAAAGTAGCTATAAGATTGTGAGTTGTTCCTAATGTTGATATTTGTAGTTTTGAGAAAGTAAATAAACTTTAAATAAGGCTTTGAGGGAAACTAATCACAATAATCATTTAAAAGGATTTTAATCCTTGGTAGGAACCAATCAAAATGAATTATTTGAAAGGATGTTTAATTCACTCCAACCAGAAACCAATCAAGATAACCACACATGAACAACAAATGTGTCCTAATAGATTATATAAATTTTCTATATGTTTGCATTTATCCTCTAACCTTTCTACATCAGCCCTTAATTGTGCAGACCTCCTAGCTTTTGGCCCTAAGCTAGTTAATTGATCAATTAGGTCTTGGTTTAATTTTCGTTCCTTTTCTTTCAATTCTCGCCCTATTTCAGTTTTTTGTTTCTTATTTTTGGACTGACTAGTTTCACCCTGTTGCTTCTTTTTTTTTTTTTGCAGGACCTTCCATCTTATTTCTCTACAGAACTAAATTATAATCTAGCAATTGTAGGGATATCTTGGATGCTTACTTGTATACTGTGGGCGCACTAAACTCCTTGACCTCTGCTTCAATCTCCCATTTTTTCTCTGTTGCAATTTATGAAAATTGCTTTTAGTTCAATCCCTTTTCAATCAAAATTGTTCATATAATGTTTGTTCGCACGACCATTAATGTCCATCACTGGAAATGAATGCAACATATTTTTTGAATTTTGAAATGTTAGATTGCATCAATGGGACTCTCCTAGTTTCAGGTCGATCTGTGTGCTTCATTTGGTGTCATCTTTGTTTATATATTCATAACTGATCGCCAAGACTCACTGAATGTCTTTTTGATATGTAGTGTCCCTTTAGTTCTCTTATTCAGTCGGGAAGACATTTAATAATCTCACCAATATTGCATAGGTGCCTTTTGTCTTACTTAACATTCCGGGGAGAACAATATGAAGTTTACCTGATATCAGGGTAATCTAAACTATTAGAAATCCTTTTAGTCATCCCCGAGTGTCCTTCTGATGAATAATATTCATTCCTATTGTTATCGGGCTAACATGTGTCAATGCTGAGAGAATGGGATTTTTTTTGATATAATTAGTCTCCCTGACTTGTTTCTTCCATCGCTTTGTTTGTTGGGACAAATCAGTAGGACTTTTGCTGAAAACTCTTCTGGTGTTCCTTATCAGAGTAACCCATACAATCAAAGAGATCTGAGGGACTTACTTTGATCATTCATGTCTCCCTGACACATGTGTTCTTTTATTTTATTGATGAGAGTATATAAGTTTCTCCCCAAAAAAGTGTCCATCGGCGTGACGCTTGAGATCGGTGTAATTTAAAAACTTCAATCCGACTAGCTTACTTTTGCCAATAAGCTTTTTAATTGGCAAAATGCTATGCACTGTCTTCTTGGTCATGCAAAAAGTGTTATCTTGGGATCTTTGATCACTATGACTTTATTTATCTCTTCTCAATATGCATAAAATGTTCAATAAAGAACTATAACTTGTTGATCGACAAGACATGCACATGATTTTTCTGATAAGGATCAGTTGCTCTTAAAAAAATTTGTTTCAAGGGATTATGCTTAAGAAGTTAGAATTTTGGATCCCTTGGGGATGGTGGAATGAGTGGAAGCTTTAAGTTTAGCTTTAAGATTAGGGTTGAGGGTTGAGGGATTAGGGTTTAAGGTATAGTGTTGAGGGTTGAGGGTTTAGGGTTTAGGGTTTAGGGTTTAGGGATTAGGGTTTAGAGTTGAGGGATTAGGGTTTAAGGCATAGTGTTTAGTGTTGAGGGTTTAGGGATAGGGTTTAGGATTTAAGGTTCAAGTGTTGAGGGTTGAGGCTTTAGGGATAGGGTTAAAGGTTTAGCGATAAGGGATTAGGGTTTAGGGTTGAGGGATTAGGGTTTAGTGTTGAGGGATTGGGGTTTAAGGTATAGTGTTTAGGGTTGAGGGTTTAGGGATAGGGTTTAGGGTTTAGGGTTTAAGGGTTTAAGGGTTGAGGCTTTAGGCTTTAGGGATAGCATTTAGGGTTGAGGGATTAGGGTTTAGGGTGGAGGGATTAGGGTTTAGGGTGGAGGGATTAGGGTTTAAGGTATAGTGTTTAGGTTTGCGGGTTGAAGGATGTGTTATGCTACACTAAAAGGTTATAGTCCCATTAGAGAATGATGTCCTCGCACGGACCATGTCGAGTGCCCTCATCGATGTTGGTAAGGGATACATGGAAGGCAAATGGATTAGGCAGATAGTGGATTATGACGTGGATTCTAGAGGGGAGAAAAGTGGATTATGATGTGGATTATGTAGGGAAAATAGTGGATTATGATGTGGATTATGTCGTACTTATGCCAAAGCATGGACCATAGGGATGGTAGGTGGAGGGTATGTAGGATAGTGGATGAATGATGGTAGATTTATTGTGAAATGGAAGGGAACCATGACCAATGGTTGCACACATCGCGATAAACGTTAAAGCTTGTGATGCAGAGGTGGTGTAGGGTGCAATGGAGATGTTTGCTTAAGAGATGGATGATGAAGGGCTTTAGGAACCCACATAGACTTAGGCATTTTATTACTTTCATTTTTCTCGTGGGATGGAATGTTTTGACACTTTTAAGTGGAATGGGAATTTGAGATAGGAGTAGATGGTTGGGATTTTTTAGAGGTAGATGACTCATTTAACTTGATTTCTTGTTGCTTAGGTACCCATACCATTTCAGTTTTGGACTTTGCTTGTGGAGGCATGGGCTTGGATAACTTTTTGGATTGATTTTTCTTTGACTCTTTGTTTTTATGTACTAAGGCATGAGGGCCCTTAGGATGTTTGGCTTTATCAGCAGAGGCATCTAATTTTGCATTTCTGGATCCCTTGGGGATGGTGGAATGAGTGGAAGCTTTAAGTTTAGCTTTAAGATTAGGGTTGAGGGTTGAGGGTTGAGGGATTAGGGTTTAAGGTATAGTGTTGAGGGTTGAGGGTTTAGGGTTTAGGGTTTAGGGATTAGGGTTTAGAGTTGAGGGATTAGGGTTTAATGCATAGTGTTTAGGGTTGAGGGTTTAGGGATAGGGTTTAGGATTTAAGGTTCAAGTGTTGAGAGTTAAGGCTTTAGGGATAGGGTTTAAGGTTTAGTGATGAGGGATTAGGATTTAGGGTTGAGGGATTAGGGTTTAGTGTTGAGGGATTAGGGTTTAAGGTATAATGTTTAGGGTTGAGGGTTTAGGGATAGGGTTTAGGGTTTAAGGTTTAAGGGTTGAGGCTTCAGGCTTTAGGGATAGCGTTTAGGGTTGAGGGATTAGGGTTTAAGGTATAGTGTTTAGGGTTGAGGGTTGAAGGATGTGTTACGCTGCACTGAAAGGTTATAGTCCCATTAGAGAATGATGTCCTCACATGGACCATGTCGAGTGCCCTCATCGATGTTGGTAAGGGATACATGGAAGCAAATGGATTAGGCAGATAGTGGATTATGACGTGGATTCTAAAAGGGAGAAAAGTTAATTTTAATGTGGATCATGTAGAGAAAATAGTGGATTATGATGTGGATTATGTCGGACTTATGCCAAAGCATGGACCATAGGGATGGTATGTGGAGGGTATGTAGGATAGGGGCTGAATGATGGTAGATTTATTGCGGAATGGAAGGGAACCATGACCAATGGTTGCACACATCGCGATAAACATTGAAGCTTGTGATGCAGAGGTGGTGTAGGGTGCAATGGAGATGTTTTCTTAGGAGATGGATGATGAAGGGATTTAGGAACCCACATAGCCTTAGGCATTTTATTACTTTTGTTTTGCTTGTGGGATGGAATGTTTTGACACTTTTGAGATAAATGGGAATTTGAGATGGGAGTAGATGGTTGGGATTTTTTAGAGGTAGATGCCTCATTTAACTTGATTTCTTGTTGTTTAGGTACCCATACCATTTTGGTTTTGGACTTTGCTTGTGGAGCTATGGGCTTGGATTAATTTTTGGATTGATTTTTCTTTGAATCTTTGTTTTTATGTCCTAAAGCATGAGGACCCTTAGGATGTTTGGCTTTATCAATAGAGGCATCTAATTTTGCATTTCTGGATCGCTTGGGGATGGTGGCATGAGTGGAAGCTTTAAGTTTAGCTTTAAGATTAAGGTTGAGGGTTAAGGGTTAAGGGATTAGGGTTTAAGGTATAGTGTTGAGGGTTGAGGGTTTAGGGTTGAGGGTTTAGGGTTTAGGGATTAGGTTTTAGAGTTGATGGATTAGGGTTTAAGGCATCGTGTTTAGGGTTGAGGGTTTAGGGATAGGGTTTAGGATTTAAGGTTCAAGTGTTGAGGGTTGAGGCTTTAGGGATAGGGTTTAAGGTTTAGCGATAAGGGATTAGGGTTTAGGGTTGAGGGATTAGGGTTTAGTGTTGAGGTATTAGGGTTTAAGGTATAGTGTTTAGGGTTGAGGGTTTAGGGATAGGGTTTAGGGTTTAAGGTTTAAGGGTTGAGGCTTCAGGCTTTAGGGATAGCGTTTAGGGTTGAGGGATTAGGGTTTAGGATGGAGGGATTAGGGTTTAAGGTATAGTGTTTAGGGTTGAGGGTTGAAGGATGCGTTATGCTACACTGAAAGATTATAGTCCCATTAGAGAATGATGTCCTCGCATGGACCATGTCGAGTGCCCTAATTGATGTTGGTAAGGGATACATGGAAGGCAAATGGATTAGGCAGATAGTAGATTATGATGTGGATTCTAGAGGGGAGAAAAGTGGATTATGATGTGGATTATGTAGGGAAAATAGTGGATTATGATGTGGATTATGTCAGATTTATGTCAAAGCATGGACCATAGGGATGATATGTAGAGGATATGTAGGATAGTGGATGAATGATGGTAGATTTATTGCAGAATGGAAGGGAACCATGACCAATGGTTGCACACATCATGATAAATGTTGAATCTTGTGATGCGGAGGTGGTGTAGGGTGCAATGGAGATGTTTGCTTAGGAGATGGATGATGAAAGGCTTTAGGAACCCACATAGACTTAGGCATTTTATTACTTTTGTTTTTCTTGTGGGATGGAATGTTTTGACACTTTTGAGTGGAATGGGAATTTGAGATGGGAGTAGATGGTTGGGATTTTTTAGAGGTAGATGCCTCATTTAACTTGATTTCTTGTTGCTTAGTTACCCATACCATTTTGGTTTTGAACTTTGCTTGTGGGGGTATGGGCTTGGATAACTTTTTGGATTGATTTTTCTTTGAATCTTTGTTCTTATGAACTGAGGCATGAGGACCCTTAGGTTGTTTGGCTTTATCAGTAGAGGCATCTAATTTAGCATTTCTGGATCCCTTGGGGATGGTGGAATGAGTGGAAGCTTTAAGTTTAGCTTTAAGATTAGGGTTGAGGGTTGAGGGATTAGGGTTTAAGGTATTGTGTTGAGGGTTTAGGGTTTAGGGATTAGGGTTTAATGCATAATGTTTAGGGTTGAGGGTTTAGGATTTAAGGTTCGAGTGTTGAGGGTTGAGGCTTTAGGGATAGGGTTTAAGGTTTAGCGATAAGGGATTAGGGTTTAGGGTTGAGGGATTAGAGTTTAGTGTTGAGGTATTAGGGTTTAAGGTATAGTTTTTAGGGTTGAGGGTTTAGGGATAGGGTTTAGGGTTTAAGGTTTAAGGGTTGAGGCTTCAAGTTTTAGGTATAGCGTTTAGGATTGAGGGATTAGGATTTAAGGTATAGTGTTTAGGGTTGAGGGTTGAAGGATGCATTATGCTGCACTGAAAGGTTATCGTCCCATTAGAGAATGATGTCCTCACATGGACCATGTCGAGTGCCCTCATCAATGTTGGTAAGGGATACATGGAAGGCAAATGGATTAGGTAGATAGTAGATTATGACATGGATTCTAGAGGGGAGAAAAGTGGATTATGATGTGGATTATGTAGGGAAAATAGTGGATTATGATGTGGATTATGTCAGACTTATGCCAAACCATGGACCATAGGGATGGTATGTGGAGGGTATGTAAGATAGTGGATGAATGATGGTAGATTTATTGCGGAATGGAAGGGAACCATGACCAATGGTTGCACACATCGTGATAAACATTGAATCTTGTGATGCGGAGGTGGTGTAGGGTGCAATGGAGATGTTTTCTTAGGAGATGCATGATGAAGGGCTTTAGGAACCCACATAGACTTACGCGTTTTATTACTTTTGTTTTGCTTGTGGGATGGAATGTTTTGACACTTTTGAGTGGAATGGGAATTTGAGATGGGAGTAGATGGTTGGGATTTTTTAGAGGTAGATGCCTCATTTAACTTGATTTCTTTAGGGTTGAGGCTTTAGGGATAGGGTTTAAGGTTTAGCGATAAGGGATTAGGGTTTAGGGTTGAGGGATTAGGGTTTAGTGTTGAGGTATTAGGGTTTAAGGTATAGTGTTTAGGGTTGAGGGTTTAGGGATAGGGTTTAGGGTTTAAGGTTTAAGGGTTGAGGCTTCAGGCTTTAGGGATAGCATTTAGGGTTGAGGGATTAGGGTTTAGGATGGAGGGATTAGGGTTTAAGGTATAGTGTTTAGGGTTGAGGGTTGAAGGATGCGTTATGCCGCACTGAAAGGTTATAGTCCCATTAGAGAATGATGTCCTCGCATGGACCATGTCGAGTGCCCTCATCAATGTTGGTAAGGGATACATGGAAGGTAAATGGATTAGGCAGATAGTAGATTATGACGTGGATTCTAGAGGGGATAAAAGTGGATTATGATGTGGATTATGTAGGGAAAATAGTGGATTATGATGTGGATTATGTCATACTTATGCCAAAGCATGGACCATAGGGATGATATGTAGAGGGTATGTAGGATAGTGGATGAATGATGGTAGATTTATTACAAAATGGAAGGGAACCATGACCAATGGTTGCACACATCACGATAAACATTGAATCTTGTGATGCGGAGGTGGTGTAGGGTGCAATGGAGATGTTTGCTTAGGAGATGGATGATGAAAGGCTTTAGGAACCCACATAAACTTACGCATTTTATTACTTTCATTTTTCTTGTGGGATGGAATGTTTTAACACTTTTGAGTGGAATGAGAATTTGAGATGGGAATAGATGGTTGGGATTTTTTAGAGGCAGATGCCTCATTTAACTTGATTTCTTGTTGCTTAGGTACCCATACCATTTTGGTTTTGGACTTTGCTTGTGGGGGTATGGGCTTGGATAACTTTTTGGATTGATTTTTCTTTGACTCTTTATTTTTATGTCCTGAGGCATGAGGACCCTTAGGCTATTTGGCTTTATCAGTAGAGGCATCTAATTTAGCATTTCTGGATCCTTTGGGAATGGTGGAATGAGTGGAAGCTTTAAGTTTAGTTTTAAGATTAGGGTTGAGGGTTGAGGGTTGAGGGATTAGGGTTTAAGGTATTGTGTTGAGGGTTTAGGGTTTAGGGCTTAGGGATTAGGGTTTAATGCATAATGTTTAGGGTTGAGCGTTTAGGGATAGGGTTTAGGATTTAAAGTTCAAGTGTTGAGGGTTGAGGCTTTAGGGATAGGGTTTAAGGTTTAGCAATAAGGGATTGGGGTTTAGGGTTGAGGGATTAGGGTTTAGTGTTGAGGGATTAGGGTTTAAGGTATAGTGTTTAGGGTTGAGGGTTTAGGGATAGGGTTTAGGGTTTAAGGTTTAAGGGTTGAGGCTTCAGGTTTTAGGGATAGCATTTAGGATTGAGGGATTAGGGTTTAAGGTATAGTGTTTAGGGTTAAGGGTTGAAGGATACATTATGTTGGACTGAAAGGTTATAGTCCCATTAGAGAATGATGTCCTCGCATGGACCATGTCGAGTGCCCTCATTGATGTTGGTAAGGGATACATGGAAGGCAAATGGATTAGGTAGATAGTAGATTATGACGTGGATTCTAGAGGGGAGAAAAGTGGATTATGATGTAGATTATGTAGGAAAAATAGTGGATTATGATGTGGATTATGTCAGACTTATACCAAAGCATGGACCATAGGGATGGTATGTGGAGGGTATGTAGGATAGTGGATGAATGATGGTAGATTTATTGCGGAATGGAAGGGAACCATGACCAATGGTTGCACACATCGCGATAAACATTGAATCTTGTGATGCGGAGGTGGTGTAGGGTGCAATGGAGATGTTTGCTTAGGAGATGGATGATGAAGGGCTTTAGGAACCCACATAGACTTAAGCGTTTTATTACTTTTATTTTGCTTGTGGGATGGAATGTTTTGACACTTTTGAGCAGAATGGGAATTTGAGATGCGAGTAGATGATTGGGATTTTTTAGAGGTAGATGCCTCATTTAACTTGATTTCTTGTTGCTTAGGTACCCATACCATTTTGGTTTTGGACTTTGCTTGTGGAGGAATGGGCTTGGATAACTTTTTGGATTCTTTGACTCTTTGTTTTTATGTCCTAAGGCATGAGGACCCTTAGGATGTTTGGCTTTATCAGTAGAGGCATCTAATTTTGCATTTCTGGATCCCTTGGGGATGGTGGAATGAGTGGAAGCTTTAAGTTTAGCTTTAATATTAGGGTTGAGGGGTGAGGGTTGAGGGATTAGGGTTTAAGGTATAGTGTTGAGGGTTGAGTGTTTAGGGTTTAGGGTTGAGGGTTTAGGGTTTAGGGATTAGGGTTTAGAGTTGAGGGATTAGGGTTTAAGGCATAGTGTTTAGGGTTGAGGGTTTAGGGATAGGGTTTCAAATTTAAGGTTCAAGTGTTGAGGGTTGAGGCTTTAGGGATAGGGTTTAAGGTTTAGCGATAAGGGATTAGGGTTTAAGGATCTTTACTCCTGAATCTTTACTCTTGTTCTTTGCATGTCAGTCCATCAATTGTGCAAGTGACTTGCAAAAAAACATTCGTTGAAGTCTAGGTATAATTGGCATGTTGGCATGAGGAACATTTTGGTTTAGCACAGCTAGGCGCTAAATTAGGCACACTTCGCGCCAGTTTTGGTGACCCATAGAGATTACATTTAGGGCTAAAAGTTGGCGCTAAAGTCGGCATTAGAGACGCTAACTTTAGTGCAACCTTATGAATCCAAAAAAAAAATTAAAATTCCCGCCTGCGTTAAAACATACCACAAAAAAAAACACAAATTCAAGTTAATACATTTAAGCCCACAACACAGTGTACTCCACCTCTATTTTAGGTTTCCTGCTAAGAATTGTAGGTTGCGAAGCGACAACTTTATTAGGTCAAAAATGGAAGTTACTAAAAAGTTTCTACAACGGATCCGTGAATTTGTATTTTATTTATTTTTGGTTCTAGACATCCAGAAGATAAAAAATTGCTTTAGCTAGCTGCTAAATTTAGGGTTTCTAGTTGCCTCAGCCATTCAATCAAGCTTGTTCAACTGCCTTTTAGCAAGTAAGTTCCAATTGCTGAGCAATTTACTCTTGACCTAGGTTTTTATTGATTTTGATATAATTTTGAGCTCAAAGAAAGTTTTTCTAAGATGTTGTACTCACGCTTTAGGGTAAATTTGAGTAGTAATGTTGTTAATTATCCTTTCTTGTAGTATAACTTGCATTTACCATTTTTGGAAGGCCTGTCGAATAAGGTCTCTTTGTACATCATACCCAAAATACGAGCTGTTAGGATTTGTTTTTGGCTACGATTGGTCAAGCACGTTGTTAATTCTTACCTGGCTATGATTGCCTCCATAGACTGGATGAAAATAATTTGCCCTAGGTTACCTCAAAATGTCAAGCAATAGAGGGAAGGGAGCAAACTCTGGCCACAATGAGGTAATTCACTGTCAATTTATAGATTTGTAAATGTTTCCATTATTTCTTTGATTTTTAGTATTTAGTTTTCTATTTCTAAATTTAAAAGAAGAAATATATATATATATAGGGACATGAGACTGACAAAGATAAAGAGGCATTGGCTACCATATTGGGGGTAGAGGCAATGAACAAATTGGATGGTATGGACTTGACAATGCTTGCCAAATAAATAGAAAAATGATCTAGTAAAACCCCTGAAACATTGCAACCAAATCAACAGTGTTAAGGGGAATCAATTGATTCCCCAACCAGTCTTGGATCGAGTAAAAGATCCAGGAGGAAATCAATATCAATGACCTCTAAGAATGTCGAACAGGGAGCAGAGGCTTCCACTGTCCCAGCCACTCCTGGGACATAGACTTCTTTGACCAGAAACCCATGTTTTGCATCTTACATTGGTAGCTACGATACCAAGATAGAATACGATGTGGTTTCAGGGGAAGTCTGAATGACAGGTACTGGAAAAATATTTGTGAATAGGTTGAAGGAATCATGCCTTCAACAGTTCAAAGACCATCTACATTTGTCATTCTCAAAGATACCCATGCACCTGCAAAAAGCAGTTATCCATGACATGGAGACTAAATTTGGCACAGGTTGGTCTGTAAAGAAAATAAAGCTATGAATGTCTCAAAACTGCAAGAGATTTCGGTGCAACCAAACAAAGAAGATGAAAAAAATCTCTCGCGAGCTAAGGCTCAAAAAAAGGCCAATTGATGTAAGTTTGAAAGTATGGAGAGAGCTTGTAAAAGCATACGAGAAGTCCCATGCACGAAGGAAGTCTAATGAGGAGAGTACGCAGGTATTTGAATTTGCTCATAAGATTATATCAAATTCATTAAACAATTTTTAAATTTTATTTGTGCATAATTAAATTGAATTAGTATATGTTTTAGGACAAGGCCTCCAAGGCTAGGCTTGACAAACTTCGTGCCACTCATCACAGTGGCCAGAAAGGTTTACAGGCCTTGATCTGTACATTTGTAAGTATATTTAATATGTTAAATGATATTTTTTTATTTCCTAGGAAAAAGTAAATGATTGCATATTAATTAGTTTAACTAGTCCATGCGCCATGTTTTGACAGGAGGATAAATATGGCCGACAACCAATGCAATTTGAAAAGGAAATGTTACAAAGCAAAAAGTAGACTAATTTTGTAATCTAGATGGAGAACGAGTATCAATAGTTGACTTTCAATAACTTAGTTGCATATTGTTGTGTTAATATGTCAATTTGCATTTCTTGTGTTGTGTTTCAATAATCTTTGAAGAGGTTATAGAGTGATACTTGAGACAAACAGTTACAGTTGTACTATGTTTGTTGTGTTTGGTTTCTATTGGTCTTCTTGTCTTTTTGACTCAAGTGGATTGTTATTCATAGGTTGCTTGTCATTCTTGTTGATCATGTGTATGTAGTTATCATTGAGTTTTCAGGTGGTCTCCTAAGTGAACAGACAAAAGGGTTTATCTCAAAACTTTGTTTCCTAACCTTTTTTTATATGACTTAAAGGGGGGCATGCATTACAGTTATGTTGTTGGTTATATTTCAAACCTTTGAAATATAATAGTGGACATTTAAATTTTAATATGCACATTTTTTTGTTGAGAAGGAGCCATCATTGGTAGTAGGTATTAACTCTCCTCTGCCATAACAGCTTTGGGAAGTACTAGTCTTTAATGTGCTTGGTTTTGGGGTATGTGAGGAAGAAAAGGAAGGAGTGGGGAACCATTTTGGGGGGAATTCTTCTTTTTGCATTGGGGTCGAGGAAGGAAGGTTGATGATTGGACTGTAAGTGATTTAGAGGAAGGGAGACTTTGGGTGTGCTCATCATGTTGGCTAAGTGTCATGTTGTTTGGGTTGGAGACTAAGAATCAAATCACCAATAGGTCTTCTTCAACTAAGCTAACCTTTCTTTGAAGTAAAGCTCCTTGTCATCCATTCTTGTAAAATTACACTAACCATTTTGGTGAAATATTTCCTTTAACTTGTGTAATTGTATGTGGTCTTGTGAAAGCCTATGCTAAAGGGTTTGGATGAGGAAAATATTGTTAACTGTGAGAGTTCAGACTTAAGATCATGGGACTTACGAACTGTGGCAAACTGTTGGTTATTGTGTTTTGAATTTCTATCATGAAGGAAGCTACATTAATTTGGTCATAGTTTGAGGTGGAGTTTCAAACCTTGGCTAGAATTGCTAGAATGCTATCATTGAAACATACCATGGGTCTTGAGGAAATCTGGCCTGGTTCATGGTTATCTTTTTTGACATGGTTGTAAACCCTAATAGTGTTGGTATTTCACCTATAAATGTCCATTCTTGTCAAATCTACAGTGATATAAGGAGAATCAACTCTCGTCATCTCATTGCACAAAGTGAGTGACAAAATAACTACCTAGTTTAAAATTAGCCCTTCTTTAAGCAACATATGTAGCAATGAGACTTAGGATTCTTGAAAATGAGAAGCATCCTTCTCTCCATACAACCTACTAACTAGGGCTACTATGTTTTTTACTGAACCCTTGAGGCTGATGGAAGGATACCATTTAGTGTTCCTAGAAGTTAATTGTCTAACTCCTCCTCTTGAGGTATAGGCTATGTTTTAGGGTTGAAAACTAGGCACTTTTGTTGTAACATCCACTTCTAGGACCCATGGGTGATGTGGCATAGGGCCTTGAACCACCACATAGGTCTTATAGAGAGAGTGTTTGGTGTAAAAGCCAAACCTAAGTCCTATAGAGAGAGGGGGTGGCGCTAGACTCCAAGCACCAAAAAACCATAAAATAGTCCTCTCATGCATGAACATGTGTGCCCAAATGCTAGATCAACCCCACACCTATGGAAGATGAAGGGCCACTCCACATAGAAAAGTAATAAAGTATCTCGTGTGGGTCAAGTAGACCAAATAATCCATGCATGAACCAATAAACAACCTCTATGATGCCTCAACATGTGTTCAAGGGTGCTATGTCATCTCTATCATGCCTCAACATATGTACCAATGCCAAATCTAGTCCCACATGTGGTGATGAGAAGGTCGATCTATGTCAAAAAGTGATGAACAAACATGTGTGAACCAATGGAGACCAAGTGCTCCATGAACTAATCTCATATAATTTGTAGTAGAAACTTATAATTTGTAGTAGACCCAACAAATTTAACATGCACTTCTTGATGCAAAAGGTGATATTCAATTTTAAGTTCCTCAAATATTTCCTTCATTTTCAGTAGCAAATCAGATCTTTTATTTGACTTCTCCCCTATGTTCTGATAAAACATTGTATGTTTGAGGCAAAGGCCCATTCTCATTCTACTAGTGTTCTCAATCTCCTTAACGAATAAACTATACTCTGGGTGGCAATGATGAGGCTTGCTTTCAATATAGCTGCATGAACAAACGCAACACTTAAATATTAAAACAAGTTATGGAAATATTTATCTCATAAATAAGATAAGCTAAGCTAACTTTACTGGCCTTCAGGCCAAAATGGATCAAAAGACCTATGAGAGTTTGTTTATTGTTTCTATCACTACTTAGTTTTAAGAATAAATTTCCAAAAACTTTTCATGGATATCCCAATTAAATATTTCATATGTAAGGCTATTTGCAAATGTATCTGTAACTATGCTTAATATTATTATTTTTTGGTCGTAAACCAATGAGCGGGAATTTCTATTAATATATAACCAAAAATTTACAATTGGGGGATCTACGCCCCTTCCATCCATATTTCAAAATATCACATAGATGAGGGCGTCCAGCCTATCATATAAACATGATATATATAAAATGATGGATTATACCCTTTTTGAAACTTTTTACAAAAAATTCTTGTGATATCTCCGATTGAAGCTGTCGAACTAAGAGGGGACTGCAAAAAGCACTGTCAAAAAGCTGGGATAGGGCATACCCACATTAAGGAAATCCATACAAATCTCCTGCGATGACCAGGTCTGCAAACTGCAGAAGTCATTCACCATCCTGTGCAACTTCCAAAGCTCAAGAGAGGTGAAGAAAATTACGGCCAATGGTGGCCCAATGTCGATGACGCTCCAAAGCCCTGTTTAACATGTTTAGGAGAAATGGAAGCCTCTGAACTCTAGCGCCAGGAAGATCCATCATTTTTTCATGTTTGAAGGACGTGAAATGCCTCCACCAATCTCCAACCTAACCACCACATCCAGGTCTATGGAGCAGTATTGCGCTTTGAAGATAGTTCTAAAAAGCAAGAGAATTTCTAACTTGTCACCTCCTAAATCCAGGAGGGATGCCAGGAACCAGGAGGCAACATCGGAATTGACCCGATACCTATCCCTAAAAGTGAGATAGTCCCTCCCCAAAACCATCTTGATGGCCTCCAATTCTAGAGAGTGAAGCTGAGGGTTTTGGTGTTGCTTGATTATCCTTGTGAGGCGTACGTCGGTAATGAAGCCAAGGAATGCCACTTGCCTTCTCAAGCTGAGGAGGCATATCAAAGTCTCCATGAGTGCTATGGACTGAAAATGAACTTGCAATGAAAACCCATCAAAGAAGCTAATTTAAAGAACCCACACATTCTCAGCCAGCCCATCATCATAAATGCAAATCGCACGAACTCGGCCTCCTTTCAATGGAGAATTAAGTCGAGCATGCCACAAGACGAGAGCAACTAGGAAGGCTTGTCCTTGATGCTTGAAGCATTAGTAGATTAGTGGATGAGAGTTGTACAAACTTCAATCACATTTATAACCCTTATTGCATTACACCTACAATTGATCATTATGTGTGCATGGTTGACCTCCTTGCTCGTGCTGGCTATCTTGAAGACACCCTAAACTTTATCATTGAGATACCTGTTAAATCTGTTGAAAAGGCATATGAATTGTTTGACAAAATCCCTAAAAGAAATGTGGTCTAATAGACTACAATGATTGCATGATATGCACAAAATGGATTTGTTGAAAAGGCACTGCAAGGATGCTCTCAAAATCTTTGAATTAATTAAGCACTCTGGAACATATCCTAACATTGTAAGCTTTGCTTGTATTCTAGGTACATGCAGCCATGCAGGTTTGGTGGCTGAGAGGTGTACATACTTCAATCACATTTGTAACCCTTATTGCATTACACCTACAGTTGATCATTATGTGTGCATGGTTGACCTCCTTGCTCGTGTTAGCTATCTTGAAGACACCCTAAACTTTATCATTGAGATACTTGTTAAATCTATTGAAAAGGCATGTGAATTGTTTGACACAATCTCTGAAAGAAATGTAGTCTCATGGACTACAATCATTGCAGGATATGCACAAAATGGATTTGTTGAAAAGGCTTTAGAAATTTTAAAGCAAATGCAATTGGTTGGTGTAAAGCTAGAAACATGAAAGAAAATAAATGCAAAGTCTTTCCTATTTTAACCAGTGGCACCATGGTAGGGCGATTCTTGTGAGATATTATAGTTTGAAATGCTCTCATAGAAATGTATCATTATTTGTGCATGGTTGACCTCCTTGCCCGTGCTGGCTATCTTAGAGACACCCTAAACTTTATCATTGAGATACCTGTTAAATCTGTGCTGGTTGTATGGGTGTGTTTTCTTGGTGCCTGTAGATCACATATGAATATAGGCTTAAGAGTATTTACAACAACACTGCTTTTTGATTTGGATCCTAAAAATGTTGCACAACTTATGTTCTCTCAAACATCTATCCACAAGTGGGCAGGTGTGGTGAGGTAAGGAGATTGATGAAAGATAGATGAATTAAAAAAATGCCCAGATGCAGTTGGATTGAAGGGCATAAAATGGTACATGCTTTTTATGTAGGAGACAGATCACATCCATAGACAAAGGAGACCTATGCAAAGTTGGAGAAATTGGCTTGGAAGATGAAGGCGGCAAGGTATTTTCCAGATTCAAGAATTTACTTAATGTTGTGGAAGGATGGGAAAAAGAATTATTTCTCTGCCACCATGGTGAAAAGTTGGCAATTGCATTTGGTTTGTTAAACATGCCCCATGGAACAACTATTAGACCTTTATCTTAAGGTTACTCATGAACCTTAAGATAAATAATTATTGAAAAAAAATTGTGCATTCATTAATGACATGTAAGAGAATTTAATCAACTGCTACTTAAAAACTCTTTAATGTTTTTGTCTAATGCAGGTTATTAGATTAATAGTGAAAAAGAACATACATTGACCACACAATTTGTGGCACTTAAGGTTATGTAATAAAATTTACAGTTGATAGTTAAATTGTATAACAATTTTTTTTATGATCTTTAGTAACGTTTATTAGAATTGTTGCATGTTTTACATCATTGGAATGACATATTAGCTGTAACTTTTTTGAAATTTTATTATGGTATGTGCACTTTGATATGATGTAATATGATTATGGTTTCATTTCATATGTTGGAATATTAGATATATAACATAAAAATAAATTATTACATGAAATAAATAATAACTTTTCATTTTAAATGTTTTTTTTTTGTAGAACACGGGTCTTTTAGAAGATGAAGATGATCTTGATGACATAGATCTAGATTATATTGGTTCTGGTACAGATCACATGGCAGAGGATGATGATGATGCAGATACAGAAGACAATGAGGCCAGTGACGATGATGATGACGATGATGATGATCGCGATGATGATGAGGTAGTTGCTGGTAGTAGCCAATTGTTGGAAATAAGGCGGATAACTAAGAGGGGGGTGAATCAGTTATCTCAAATTTCTTTAACTTTCTTTTCTTCTTTAATAATTAGTGCAGCATCAAAACATATATAAGCATATGTGATCATAAGAACAAAAATAAAATCAATACACATAACACAAGGATTTTTACGTGGAAAACCCTATTAAGGGAAAAACCACAGGGTGACTAACCCAAGATTGTATTCTCTGTTAAAAGAATAAAGGAGTACAAAATGGCACTTGCCAATTAGGGCTCACGGCTCGAGCACACTGCTCACAAGAGGTACACTGCCTACAAGAGACTCACTGTCTACAAAACTTACATAAGGTAATCAGGTGTTTGAACTGATAAGAAGCATCTACAAATGCAAAAGTTCAGTTTCGGTTAGGCACAATACATTGATTTGATGCACTTAATTCTTCCTCTGTTTTAATGTTGTTGCTCTGTCACATACCGGACTTGATTTACTGCTTTCACACTTATCCCTGCTTTTCTTTGCACTTTCTTTCATCCCTTATACACCACACACACCTACATACTGGAATCCATCTAGTATATATATCTGCATAAAGGATTCTTATCAACTTTCTAGTCAACAACAAGAGCACTTCAAGATATTTGCAAGTTACTGATCTGTCGGTAGAATCCATGCTTGATTTGTGATGCGTACAAAAACATGGGCATAGAAGTCTTTGATCATGTTGGCCAACAATGTATAATTCCCCAAATTGCTTGATCAACACCTTTTACTCATCCGGATTGAAGTCTGATGCTCTGCCGATCAGTTCTTTCTTTGTCTGCTCTGCCTGTCTGGAAACCAACACTCAGATGCTCATATCTTTTTCAAGCTTTATCACTAGAGGCTAAATCTCTGGAATATAGTAATCATGATACCCCTCTTGACTTATCCAAGTCTGCAACTTGCTGAGTTACACCATCTGAGAGATCCGAACTTGATTTTCAAACCTTGTTGCATACTCTGTTCTTGTTCACTAGACCAAAACAATCTTCAATATGACTTCCTGCATAGGCATACTATGTACTGCGGATGTGTGGGATAGACTTTGTTGCCATCAATGACAACACTCATGAAGCCACACAATGTCTCTTGCCAACAATCTCCCCCTTTGGCATTGATGGCAACACTTAGTGAAAAATGGCTAAGTGTCACAGTAAACTCCCTCTTGGTTGATGCTCTGTCTTTTGCACTGTTTTACTGGAGCTCCCCCTTAGCCAGATTCTACATTTTGCACTACTCCTCACTCCCCCTTTGACATCAATGGCAAAGGGCGGAATCCGCATACCAAAATTTTGCAAAAATTGTCCTATACATGGCCGTATAAGTATATATATAAATGTTATACTGACATATACTTAAGTATATCTGCAAAAGTGGCCTTCAACTATACAAACTTTGTGGCCCAACTCTGCTTCACCGTGTCCAAAATGGAGATGTGACCACTCAACAAAAATGTATATGCTTCTGCCCTTCTTAGATCTGTCGGATCACTGGTCTGGGCTGTGGTCTGAGCATTTGTCAAGGCCTCATGCATTGCCTCTAACTTAGGGATAATTATCCCTCTGAGTTCACTCATTCTATTTATTATATTCTTCTTTTCTTTGTCGAGCCTCTTTATTTCATTTATAATGACAATGGCCTGGCATTCTTGATTCATTAAAGAGGTAGTAAGGGGATCAAAATTCTGAGATAAACTTGACAGTTTACCTTCTTGTTCTTTCACCTTCTTTTCAATATCCTCTGTCACTTTGGCCCAAGATAGACAAAATTTGTACATGTCCCCACCATCTTTAAGAGCATTTTCAAGGCTCTTTATTCCAATTTTTAGGGTCCTCCTATCATTAGCAACGAGTCCCTGTACTTTAGTGAATCTTTTTCCCAAAAACTCCTTCTGGACCTTTGCTTCTGCTGATTTTTCTAGAGATTCAAAGTGAGTGCTAACAAAATTTACCAAAGATTTCAGGTTGCCGGATGGTGAGGCCAAAGGATCCTTTTGGAATGATGGCATGATCTTCTTCATCATCTCGGATGCCATCTCCAATAGTTCACAGTCTTCCATGTGAGATTTTAGGAGTTTTTCTTTTGCTTTGGCTTGAGCAAAAGATGCTATTTTCATTGTCTGGATCGGAGAGAGAGAGTCAAAATTTAGTGGCCCTTGAAATAGCTCAGGTTCATCTATCTCCATCATTTCTTTGTTCAAGAAGTTCTTCACTGTGTCTGCAGTGTCTCTTGCTAGTGATTGAGTCTTCTTTTCTTTTGGGATATTAGAATAGTCAACATTAGTCTCTTTTGCTTGTTCCTCTTCTTTTCCTCTAACCTCTTCTTCTTGCCTTACTTTCTCCTCTTTTCTTCCTTCTCCTTCAACTTCAAAATCTGGAATGTCTGCAGTGGGATTCGGAGGAGAGATGTCAACTGAGATTACTGCTTCATGAACTTCCTCTTCTGGAATAGAGGAATCCAAGTCCTTAGACTTCTCTTCATCTATCTCTTTTGATCCTTCTACATCAGAAGTTTCTTCATTGGTTACATTTAATCCTTCAACATCCATGGTAGAAGGTTCTTCATCTGTTTCCTCTACAATAGGAAGATTGAATCTTTTGAAAGCATTTCGGAGGATATCTTTTGTTTCTCTTGCTACTTGGTCAATTTCTCCAAGCATAAGTTTATTCATTCTTGCCTTACTCTGGAACTCATCCTTACAATCCTTAAAAATCATGTCCATTTGTTTTGGAGTGATAGAAGGATAAATCTGAATCATTATTTGTTCCCGAATCTCTAGGTCTTTTGCCTTTGCATTCTCTTTTCTCAGTTCAAGTACCTTTTCTAGACTCTTGGGAATTAATGATATAATTTCAATGAAAGCTTTATTGTAAATATTCAGGTACCTGACAGTAGCTTCTTCCAAAAATCCTCTTGTTAGTATCACTGTATTCATCATAGAACTTTGTTATTGGCTACAGGTTCCCATCCACAGTAACTACCTTGATGATGTCATCAATGGAAAGAGTGGGATTTTCAACAAATTCTTCTGCCTTTTCTTCCTTATTTTTACTGGTAGAGAATTCTCCGGATGTTTTCTTCTTCTTCATTTTCTTGATTTCCTCATCAAATTTTGTTTCTTCATCATCTTTGAGAGTTGTATATGACCTTGTGGCTTTGGTCTTCATCCTCTTTTCTCTTTTTTTGTATGTCTTGACTTCTGGTTTGGTGGCCCTTGAGCTTTTAGGAGTGGCAGGTGCAAAGCTCTTGGAAGATCTAGTCCGGGAGGAGGCTTGTACCGGAACATCTCCTTTCTTTGCTTCTTGTTTCTCTTTCTTAGCCTTCTCCATTTTCTCTCTATTTGCATCTACTGCCTCTTTTGATAGGCCAAATCTTTTGGCAATTTCCTCAACTTCCCTTCTTACTTTCCTCTTTATCTCTGGTTGTCTTAACTCGACATGTATTTTTACACTTAGTTCTTGAAAGGTTCCAAACCTTTCTGCCTTAGGGTCCTTAGGCTGGCTCAACAGGTGTTGAATATGTAGCTCCAAGATTTTTTCATCAACCTCGTATCCCATAGGCATTATCCACACTATTCTGGGCTCAACTGCCTCCATTAGGCATTGATTAGTGTCAACCATGAAGCACACTGTATCCTTGTGTTTCTCAACTATGGATTGAGGTATTCTCTCTATCTTGCATCATGCTTTGGAAGTTCTTAAAGTAACCCTAGAGAGCTATGTTTTGAGCTTTAGCATCACCAAGTCCATACATATAATCTCTAATCTGGATTACAACCAGTTTATCATTTTGCCAAACCTAACCACTAGATTCGGGTAGCTCATTCATATAGTAGAAGAATAGACACAGTATTAGACAACCATATTTAAAGGAATTCTTCTTATCCTTTTTGATCTTCTGTAGGTTTTCTAACAGTTGATTTAGGAGAAGTTCACATAGGTCATAATTTGCATCTTCCCTCAACATCTGATATGCTACATAGATTGTTGTCCCAGACACAGAATTCTCCTTGCTAGAATGATAGATCTTGTAGCCAATTATCATTAAGGTAAACTTGACATCTGGATCTGTGATGTCATCTATGGTCATTGCTCTTTTATCAAATTTAGATCCGGTGGCTTCAATTGTTGTCTGGCTCTTGACAGATTTAAGTGCAGGTAACCCATCGGATGAGTGCAGTCCAGTTATTGCCCTGATGGCATCTTTTGTTATCTTGAAGGGCCTCATTAACCACATGAAAGTATCATGCATCCTACTTAGGACATACAGGACCCAATCATCTTCTACAAAACAAGGAAAGTGTATGCAGTGTCTGAAGTGTTTATCCCGGAGGGCCTTGTATTGAGGTTTGAGTTCAAAACTCTCATCTATTAGCTGTTTGTGATAGATGTCCATCAATTTAGAGTCTCCAAATTCCTCAATGTTGGCATGGATATAGACCCTAACATCTTCTACGTGCAATACCCCATGTAGAATGCTAGAAAATGTGCCTAAAGGATCAACTTCTAGAGATTTATAGGGGTGTTTCTTGAATTTAGGATGCGGCCTATCAGTGATCTTTACAACCATTGGAGTAGCCATCTTGCAAAAGATTCATAGAGAGATTTTCAGAATGGAAGTACCTTTTTACGCTTTAGGGTTTGAAATAGGAGCTGAAACAAATCACTGGTTGAATTCGATTTTCTAGTTGATCTTTGAGTGAATTGTAGAAACTTCGTTGCGGAGCTCTTCTTTTCTTCTTCGCGAATGCAAGTGTGCAAATGATGAGTGAAAGAACCCTTTTATCCTTGCACAAACCCTAATTTCCTTTTGTAATAAATGCACAACTTAAGTTATCCAGTTACCCTATTTTAAGAGAGATCTTCTCAAATCATTATGCTGAACTTAGAATCATTGTCAGTAAGGATTGAGAATGTATCTTCTTTTCTTCAATCATGCCATGGGTCCATAGATCAAAGTATTTCAATTCTAAATCATACCGGATCTGTCTATGAAAATCCTGCTTTACCGAATGGCTGTCAAACCGGATCAACTTGAGCGGTTAAACTCTTGCAAAACTCCATGCGGATCTTTCATATTTTTACTGAGGGTTATTTAGATATTTTTCTGAGAACCCTTTAATTTGCAGCATTCCATGTGCCAAATTTAGGCACTAATTGACTGGCTAGGGGAATTTATTTTTCTCTGTGACTCCCCCTGAGCTAGAGCTCACCCTTTTAGTTTTTGGAAGGAATATTAGCACCAGATACCGGTGTGGATCCATCCCCAATATTTTATGTACTCTTCTTCACCCAAATCTTGCTCATCTCCTTTTCAACTTCATCCGCATTCACTTTACCTTTGCCCTTATCTTGTTTTTTATTATGTTGCACCGGACCTTTTCTATCCTAATTTCTACTTCTGCAGAATTGGGCAATATGATTGGATTTATTGCAATTGTAGCAGACAACATTTCTTGGGTTATTTGATTGATATCCTCTTGATCTGCATTGATTAGCCATATGTCCCATTCTATTGCATGTAAAGCATCTACCATTGAATGAATTGTTTATTTGCATATTTTTGCATTCATGAGATTTGTGACCATACCTTTTGCAGTTAAAACATTGTCCAGAGAAGGATGGATTAGTTTGATTCATTGTCCTCCTACACTGAGTTGCTTTATGACCAAAATTGTTGCAATTAAAGCAGTATCCATTGAAGGATGGATATCTTTGAGCATTTGGTTTCCTTACCGGAGCTCTTCTAGGCCTATTTCTTTGATTTCCTGATCCAAAGTTCTTTTGACCAGATCCAGAGCTTTCACCTTTCTCATATCCCAAGCCACGCTTATCATTTACCCTCTTTTGGCCTTCAAGAAGAACTTCAAGTTGAGCTGAGCTTATCTTGAATTTCTCTTTGTATTCATTTGTTGTTTGAAGATCTTGTTTAAGAGTGTTTATATGATTCTCAAGTTGTTCATCATTGTCTCTAGCTTCTTCAAGATCTGATTCAAGATGCCTGATTATTCTATCCATTTTGTGGCAGTCCTCTGTTTTCTCCTTGAGGGATTGTTTTAGATTAGTTTGAATTTTCCTTTTTTCTTCAATTTCTTGGGTGAATCTCATAACACCTGATTCCATTTCATGCCTTACCATAATGACTTCTTTTGACAGTTTCTCATATAGCCTATTTTTCTCATCCAGATCTTCATTAGTATCATTAACTTCACTCTGATTGGCTAATTTTTGAAGTAGTTCCTTTCTCTTTTTCACATAGATACTCAGTTTTTCTTTTAGCTCATTTATGAAATCATTAACTTGTTTGATCTTTCTCTCAAGTTATTGACTTCAGAGTGGGATTGTTCAAGATCATCAAGAGCAGACTGAAGTTGTTCCTTCATACCATAAATATCCATTGAGATTCCCAGATCTTCCTCAAGCTGTTAGGCTTTGTTTAGAGGAACTTAGCTCTGATACTAATTATTGGAAACAAGGTGGATAACTGAGAGGGGGGGTGAATCAGTTATCTCAAATTTCTTTAACTTTCTTTTCTTTTTTAATAATTAGTGCAGCATCAAAACATATAAGCATATGTGATCATAAGAATAGAAATAAAATCAATACACATAACACAAGTATTTTTACGTGGAAAACCCTTTTAAGGGAAAAACCACGGGGTGACTAACCCAAGATTGTATTCTTTGTTAAAAGAATAAAGGAGTACAAAATGACACTTGCCAATTAGGGCTCACTACCCGAGCACACTGCTCACAAGAGGCACACTTCCTACAAGAGACTCACTGTCTACAAAACTTACATAAGGTAATCAGGTGTTTGAACTAATGAGAAGCATTTACAAATGCAAAAGTTCAGTTCTGGTTAGGCACAATACACTGATTTGATGCACTTCATTCTTCTTATGTTTTAATGTTGTTGCTCTGTCACATACCAGACTTGATTTGCTGCTTTCACACTTATCCCTGCTTTTCTTCGCACTTTATTTCATCCCTTATACACCACACACACCTACATACTGGAATCCATCTGGTATATATATCCGCATAAAGGATTCTTATCAACTTTGTAGTCGGCAACAAGAGCACTTCAAGATATTTGCAAGTTACTGATTTGTCGGCAGAATTCATGCTTGATTTGTGATGCGTATCAAAAACATAGGCATAGAAGTCTTTGATCATGTCGGCCAACAATGTATAATTCCCCAAATTGCTTGATCAACACCTTTTACTCATCTGGATTGAAGTCTGATGCTCTTCCGGTCAGTTCTTTCTCTGTCTACTCTACCTGTCTGGAACCCAACACTCAGATGCTCATATCTTTTTCATGCTTTATCACCGGAGACTAAATCTCTGGAATATAGTAGTCATGATACCCCTCTTGACTTATTCAAGTCCGCAACTTGCTGAGTTACACCATCTGAGAGATCCAAACTTGATTGTCGGACCTTGTTGCATACTCTGTTCTTGTTCACTGGACCAAAACAATCTTCAATCTGACTTCTGGTATAGGCATACTATGTACTATGGATGTGTGGGATAGACTTTGTTGCCATCAATGACAACACTCATGAAGCCACACAGCATCTCTTGCCAACACTAGTGGCATTCATGATCATATAGACTGCATCATGGATCATTGTTGATATATCATTATGATGCCTCTTTTCATGGTTACTATCATATGTATCATTTTCATGGCCTGCAGTACCATATTATTGAGTTGTATCATTTTCACATGTATCAATTTGACTTATATCATTTGGACATGTATCATCTTGACTTGTATCATTTTGAGTTACATAATTTATCATTTTTACTTATATCATTTGTACATGTATCATTTTGACTTATGTTGACTGTTGGACATGTATCATTTTGACATGTTATTGATCTACTGGCATATTTGACTTTCACTTGTTTTAGTTATATATGATGATGATCTTATCAGTATTGACTTGTCAATTTTTATATATTGAAAGTGGTCGATATTTTTGGATGGATATTTATTACGTATGATGATTTTAATTTACTACTCAGGATGGATGTTGTAAAATTCAATTAAATTATAGATATTTGACTCACTTGTTTTAATTATAGATGATGATCATGTTATAATAATTATCTTGTTATTTTATAATAATTATCTTATTTTTTTATATAATTATCTTGTTAAATTGGAAGCAAAACCCAAAGCAACAAAGGAGGTCATAATGGAAGCAAAACTTGGCGTCAATTAGGAAGCCAAAAAAGAAGCTATTTTCAATGCCATATAAGAAGCAAAATACGAAGCACGACTGAGAACAAAACTAGAAGAAAAATGGGAGCAGACATGGAAGCAAAATTGGAAGCTAAATTGGGTGCCAAATCTGGCACTAAATTGGAAGCAAAATAAGAAGCAAACCTAGAAGAAGAAATGGAAGCAAATCTGGAAGCAAAACCCGAAGCAAACCTGGAAGCAAAATCGGAAGCAAAACTGGAAGCAAACCTGGAAGCAAAACTAGAAGCAAAACTGGAAGCAACACAAGAAGCCAAACCATAAGCAAAATTGGAAGCCAAACTGGAAGCCAAATTCGATGCTAAATTGGAAGCAAATCTGGAAGCAAAATCGGAAGCAAAATTGGAAGCAAAAATTGAAGCAAAACCATAAGCAAAATTGGAAGCAACACAAGAAGCAAAACTAAAAGCAAAATCGGAAGCCAAATTAGGTGTCAAATCCGGTGCTAAATTGGAAGCAAAATTGAAGCAAAACCAGAAGCAAACCTGGAAGCAAAACTAGAAGCAAAACTAGAAGCAAAATTGGAAGCAAACCTAGAAGCAACACAAGAAGCAAAACCAGAAGCAAAATTGGAAGCCAAATTGAAAGCCAAATTGGGTGCCAAATCCGGTGCTAAATTGGAAGTAAATTTGGAAGCAAAATCAGAAGCAACACTGGAAGCAAAAATGGAAGCAAAATAAGAAGCAAACCTGGAAGCAAAATTGGAAGCCAAATTCGGTGTCAAATCTGGCACTAAATCCGGTGCCAAATCTGGCTATTGCTTTTCGATGCTAAAGTCGGCGCTAAATCTGGTGTAGAAGTAAGCATGCAAACTTGCGCTGAGTTTTGCACCAGAAAAAAGTGTCCAATTCCTGAGATCAATTGCACTAAATTTTGATGCTATTTTAGGTGCTAATTCCCTGTTCTGTTGTAGTGAACATTACGTGTACCTACTCATATATAATTGCTAAAGCAAAGCATAAACACCCAATGTGGCATCATATCATATACACCAACTACACATCACATTTAACATGAATCATCAACTATAATCATAAAGATATAATAACTAATAGTAATCCACATATTGATCCATGTACGATAAACACACCTCTATAATATATATACAAATATCAAAGTAATGGAATGGTAACACCGAAAGATCCAACATAAAAATTCACAACATAAACATCCATAGGTAGATGCCTAGATGATAATACAAACAACATCAAAAAACACCTCGATGGCACAAAAAAACATCATCACTAATAATAGTAGTGGAGTCAAAACAATAGTCAACAAATGACCAGGCACAAGCACCAAAGGCATTAAATTCTCCCCCTAGAACTACAATACTCTTGGAAGCCTTTAAAAAGGTAAGGGTAAAGCACTCTTAGCTATGTGGCATCCTCCCAGGTAGTTGTGGAATCATCTAGAGGGTCCCACTAGACCCTTACCTAACCTAGGTCTCAACATCGAAGTGCCAACCTTTAATGTTGTAATATACAAACAAGCTCTAGAGAAAGTTGCCTACCCTCCTTGATCTATAAAGCACCCCAATCAAGCACATGTGACACATCTAGAATATACTATCTACGAATTGAAACATGAAATACATCATTAATGTGCAAGAGACTAGGTGGCAAGGCAAGCCAATAAGTGATTGGACCAATCCTCTCAAGGATCTTAAAAGACCTAACAAAACATAGTGTGAGCTTGGAACCTTTTCAATAACAGATTGAGCTCTTATGTGGATGAACTCTCAAGAACACACAATTTCAAGCTAAAAATTTTGATCCAACCTTTTGGCATTGGCATACTTCTTTTGTCTCTCATGGGCAATCAAGAACTACTCTCTAATTTGAACTAATTACTCCTCCATATCTTGAAGCATCTCAAGTCCAAGAATAACCCTATCTTCTAGTCTATCCTAGCTCAAGGGAGTATGACAAGGATAACCATACAAGGCTTGAAATGGTTGCATACCAAGAGAACTATAGTAACCATTGTTATAAGCAAACTTGACTAGATACAAATAGTCCTCCCAACGGGTCTACAGGTCCATTACGTAGATGTGAAGCATATCCTTTAACATCTTATTCAACCTTTCCATTTCACCATTAGTTTTAGGGTGATATAAAGAGATAAAATTAAGTTGGGCACCTAATGCATGCTGCAAGGATTTCCATAACAATGATGTAAAAATAGGATCACAGTCTGATATACCCCTATGAGGTATTATGTGCAAGTGCATAATTTCCTCCAAAAATATATGTGCCACCAACATAGCACTATAGGATGCCTTCATGGGTGAAAAATGGGTAACCTTGGTTAAATTGTCTACTATCACCATGATAGCATCATGACAGTGAGAAGAAATAGGCAAAGCAACAATAAAGTCTATTGAAATCATGGTCCATTTCCATTTAGGAACATCATGTGGCTGTAGGAGACTTGCCAGGTATTGATGCTCAATTTTTACTATCTAACACTCAAAGCATCTATCAACACAATCAGTGATGTAAAGCCTCATTTCTACCTAATGGAACAATTGACAAATATCAAAATGTGTTTTCTTTACACCGAGATGTGTTGCATAAGGAGCATGATGTGCCTTAGTCATAACAACTAGATGAAGGCCACCTGAACTTGGGACATAAACATGACCAAGATGTTGCAATAGTCCATCAGACTCCAAGAAATAACTAGAGTACTTTCCCCCAAGGGTGCTTTAGGACTATAACTCTGATTTAACCTCTTGATACCATGGATCTTCTTGGAGAATTTTTAAAACACGCCCACGCAATTTCATACTTAGGGACAAAATTAAGACCTCATGCCACCTTGTTATCAAAGAATCACTGATCATATTCTCTTTTCCCATGATGTACTAAACACAAAATTCATATTTGCACAAAAATTCTATCCATCAAAACTATCAAGCATTTAATTTCATTTGTGTGAAGATGTACTACAAGATGCAATGGTCAATATGCAATTCATATCGATGGTCCACAAGAAAATTCCTTCGTCGCGCAAGCATATGAATGACTATTGCCAACTCTAAATCATGGGTGGGATAGATCATCTCTTGATCCTTAAGCTTACATGACTCATAAGAAATCAGTCATCCCTCATGCATAAGGACCACTCCCAAACCTTCTAACAATGTATCTGTGTAAACCAAAAAATGTGCTATAGGATCAAGCACTACAAGGGTCTGTGCATTAGTTAGTCATTCCTTTAGACATTGAAAAGCTTTCTTGCACTGGTCTAACCAAAAAAACTTCTTCCCTTTCCTCTATAGAGAAGTAATTAAATGAGATAATCAAGAAAACTCAAGATACACTGGTGGTAGTAACCTACTAGTCCCATGATACTACAAAGCTCTGAAACATTCATGAGCATTGGCCAATACACAATGGCCTAAATCTTTGAGGGTTGTATTGATGTTTTTGTTTTCTTCTAAAATTACCCTTAGATATAGACTCAATCACCAACAATGGGAAATCTTGCAAATGTGGGACTTGATGTGCAGGATGACCTCTAGGATTTTAGAAGCCAACTCTTCTTATGATTCTTGATAATTCTTTTGCCCTGTTTAGAGAAAACAAGAGATAAACTTGAATTTAAAAACTATTCTAAGGCAATTATTCAAATAACTAAAACTTATACAAACACCAAATTGGCACAATGTTTCCTATTCAACTCACAATACTAAATTATGGCATCAAAGAGCATAAGCATACATAATTTCAAACCATTTAGAAATATTATTCATTGGAATCAATCAACAAAGGCACAACATCAATATATCAGAATATAGATAGGAACTTAAAATACAAAGAAGCTAGCATAGAATGCCACTTTATCTTCTTTAATGAACCGAGAACAAGATACAAAAGGCAAGATGCACAGTCTCAAATATTCAATTACTTTTGAGAAGAACCCACAAAGGCTAAAATGTCTATCAAATTTTGCTCTACTAAAAACTGAGTATATCTAGTATATGTCTATAAAAGTTTATCTAAAAAGTGATTCAATACATGCTTTATAATAGTGACCTACGGCTTGCATGATTCTACTAGAGTTACAAAAATAGTTGCATTATTGCATGCTTATGAAACTACTTCTCTCCATGACTTTGTGTTCATAAAATTGGAAAATCATACGCATGAGATTCAAAAATATCTTAATATGTAACTATGCCACATTATTCAAATTGTTGTGCTGCATGAGTCAAACAGATTCAGGGGATTGCTACTTGTAATGTAGGAAAAAGAGGGATGAGGTTGATGATTAATGATTTGGTTAGATCCTCCTTTCACTACATACATTCAAGGACATTTAACTGAGTTGAATCACAACTTTTACAAGAGGACTCAACTATCAGGTTTGGTATCTCTTGGAATGATAAGGAAATTTGGAATTTGTTGATTAATGTGTTAACTTTAGTCTAATTAAGCTCAAATCCCTAATTATGCAAAATCGTAAACAAACAAACAAATCCCGACAAATGCTCACATAGGAAGACACTAAATGCAGATTAGATACATACTAGATTTTGGATTTTGGAAGACGGAAAAGTTGGGGTCGAAAGAGCGGGTGCCCAAGCTCAAGGTGGTACTTTTTTGAGGGCTTCGGGATCTTTCCTGCTACAGACTGCAACCACTTCAGAGATTTCCAACACTGCGAAACTGGAGGTCAAAAGAGTGAGTGCCCAAGCCCTTTTAGGGATATTTCCTACTTTTTTCTTCAGATCAGGTATCCTTATGCTCTGCAATAATCCTTTGCAACTCCTCTCTACAAAATCTGACACTTGTCACCTGCAATCACAAGAGAGGGGTTGGGGGTTGTAGTGTTTAGAAGCTTGCCTCTGTTAAGCTCTGAAATGGCATTCAAGCCTTCCAACACCATTGTTAGATAGAGAGTGCGTGTCCTTGTAGGACAGAGGAAAAACACAATGATAAAGTAGATAGATTGAATCACAAATAGATATCACCTTGGAGGTGTAGCTCTCAAGGAGATGAAGATCTTTCACACCATGACAAGATGAAGCCAAATCCGCAATAACAAACACAACAACAACACAATTCTGCTCTGCAACACAATGAATACCTTGAATGCTCTATGATCATAATTTTACCTTAATCTCAAAATCATCTTCTAGTTTACAAATGAAGTCCTAAACATGCTTATATATGCATTCCTGCTATAATTTCATAACTCAAACTTGAGATGCCGATAAGAGAGGCCTTTAACGGTCATCTTGCTGACATTTACATTTTAGGCCCCAACAAAATAGGGCAGGGCTTGGGTGCCCAGGGACCTATTTTAGGGTTGGATTAAGCTCAAGAGAGTCCCCTTAGTCCCATTTGACATGGGTTTCGGGGGATTTTGCTCCCGGAGTTAAATTAAACATACAAGATTATTCTAAAGGGGCCTAGGAGCTAAACTTAGGAGGTAAAAGTTCTAGGGGGACATTTTACGACATAACACTACTTAATTAGAGTGCTTTGGAGGAGCACCAAATTGCCACTTGTCCCTTACCACTTTTACCATTTTGTTGACTCATTTATTTTGGCCAATCAATGCCAATCAATGCAACACTCAATATCCTTTCACTTTGAAGAAATCTCCATAATGCACTAGCCGTTGGATATCTTTAGCTTCTGATCAACGGTTTGGAGCCTATACTACCTCATGGTGGGTCCTTCTACCACGTGGAACAATGTCACAACATTTTTTATGTGTCAGGTATGTCTTCTATGAAATGTTGCACAGTTGTGCCAAGTGTCCATTTCCATGCTTTCCTTGACTTCTCCTTTACTTATTAAACTGGGACCACCTTCTTACTGAGTCATCATTGTTGACCAATGGTGCAACAAGAAAGTGTTTTAGTTCTTCCTTTCTTAAGATTGTGCACTAAGATGACAACTATCATCATCAACCAATGGTGCAACACTTAGAAATTGGACCAGTGTTGTTGCTTTAATATTATGTGTGATGCTGCCATCTATCCTAGAGAAAAATCCTATGTATTACTTTCACTTTTGATTTATTGGGGCCCACTCTATCATGACTCATGCTTTTCAACCAATGGTGCAACATTAATAATGTGTTAGGCTTGCCATTGAAAACTTGTAGCATAGCTATGCCACATGGAAACTCTTGAAGTTTTCCTTAGGACCCCTTGTCTATTTTTCTTTCATTAAGTTTCAAATTAATCGGGACCCACCATAGGCTGACCTGGATGAACCACTGATGCAACAGGGAGACTGTGTTAGACCTGCCAACCTTAGAATGATGCACACTATTGACATGTCGTATATAGAATCCATCAGGAGAGTCTTTCTTCTTCTTTGAAAGAGGGGCCCACTTTGATGATGAATCATTCACCTCCACCAATGGTGCAACATTTTTTAAGTTGTCAGAACTAACAACTTCAAAACTTGCACAGTGGCTCCAATTGGTAGCATGTCTTCATATGAATCTATAGCTCCACAGTACCCTTCCCTTTCATTGAGTCTTTTATCTAATGGGCCCTGCCAAGTGATGACTGGGATTAACAGGTGAATGGAGCACAATTTTGAAGTTGTCAAAACTAACAACCTCTAAACATTGTGAAATGCTTCCATGTGGCATCCTCTATGCTCAAAATTGGTGACCGTCAAGATTCAAAACATGTCGCCACTAGACTCAAAACAGGCCTGCCGTTGGACTCCCAACCTGAAATAAAATGTAGAGGATGGCTCTACAATTATTGGAAACTCGTAGGGAAGTGTGCTTGCACACATTGAACCCTAGATACAAAAATTCAAACACAAAGCAAAATTTCAAAATTGCAAGGAAACTGAACATTAAAAAATCAAACCTTCTCTAGGGCAGTCTATAAAGATGCCCATTCACCTTCTAAAGGTTGGCCCATCTTGTGGAAGCTATGGGAGCCACGGCTCCCACTCTTTTGTTTACCCAGCTGTGGTCGGCACTAAGGCCGCCATAGGTTGCAACCACCACAATGGTTTCTTTAAAAGATTAACATTATGATAATTGTATACTCTGCTGGACATTACAAAAGTAACAGTCTTTCCAATAACTTAAGCATTGATTATTATTTGATTGTTATTTGATTCGTGGATGTTATGTATTTATATATATACACACATATACATATACATATATATACACGACGTGCAGACTGTGAACGAGATCACTACATTGCTACACAACATAATTTAAATGATTGAATATATATATACACACACACACATGCTCCTATAATCCCTTGTGCTCATTATATGATGTGTATCCGCTCTAATTTTCATAAATTTCAATAATAATAGAAATGGTTTTATCTGTTAATCTTGTTTGTATTTTGAATATAAATGTATTTATATATATTCAATTCGTAATTACCGTAAAAGTAGACTTTAGTTGTAATAGTAAGAGCATAGACATTTTCCTTTACGACTTTTATTTTATCTCATTCTCTTGAAAATTTTATTTTTAAGTGGAAATATCTAACCCGCAAAAATAAACTATTGATCAATTTTAACAGGCTAGTCTTCATCAATATTGATATATATACGTTTCGATAAGGAAAAACTGAATTCAATGTAAGTAGTTTATCTTTTATTTCATTAGTTTATTAAATATTTCTCTATTATTATTAGTTTTATTTGGGAGGGCATTACAAGTTCATTCATTTGCGAGCTTTGCTTGGGGTGCGACAAATGTCTTCCTTTGAGGGGCTTCTTAGCTCCTTTCCTTTTCTCTCTATTTTGGGGGGCGTACTCTCTTTTGTGGGGGGCTACTTCTCTTTTGGGGGATTTCCATGTACATGTGTACCTCATCAGGCTTCATTTACCAGGACCCATCTCTTTACCCACCTAAGCTACGCTTAAGGGGGTGTTAGTGTAGGTTTTTTATTCCTTATCATAAGGTTTTTCCTACACGTTTATTTAAGCTTGCTTAGGTTAATAAAGTGGGTTAATCAAGTGAGTGGATTATGAGGTGTTGCAATACTACAAGGGAGCAACCATTAGTTATCTTGGGAAGATACTTTGCTATCTTTAGACCGATAGATGGTTTCTTCCTATTGGTCCGTGTTGCCACCTCTACCCTCTCCCCATTCTATATAAACTCACTACTTAGCTTTTATTTTCATTCGATATTGGAGATAGTTATCTGATGCTATTTTACCGTTCGAGCATTTCACATCAGTCTCTTGGCATCGTTGTTATGCTGTTTCAATTACTTTTGCATTTACAATATTTGTTTCTAACTCTTTCAATTGATTCTGGGTTATAATCTGATTTACGGATTCTAACATGTACTAAGTTCCTATTTCTTATTCTTTTTTAGTATTCTCTTAATGTAGCATAAATATATTTCTATTCTCGTATTTAAAAGTGAAACATACATATTTTGTTTAGGGAATGGACACAATACTTAGGCAAAATACACATAGACAAGACTAAGCACTTTGTTTGAATACCTTCTCTTGTTTAGTTTTATTTGAAATGCAAAAGAAACCTAGTTGTTATTATTTCATTTTATACTAGCATTTAGATACCATCTCTTAGCCATTTCAATATCCTAACACCTTTCCACTCTTGTTTTATGCCACTTTCATGTTTCAGACTTTAGTACATGTACTTTTAAGCTCTTTGGCGCATGCATAGACCTAAGATCAATTCCAACACTTTGATATAGCTTATTACTCTATTTATAACACCTCTATTTCATTATCCAAGACATTTCCCATCCTAGGCAGGATCACAAATGTAGATCTACCCCTGGACAAAATCACAAGTGCAACCTTGTCCACCTTTTTCAAAATTCAAATTTCTCACACTTCATGGCCAACAATTTTAGATATGATTGTTGCCCACATACATGTGCATCAAAAACCTTGAGTTGTGTGTCTAAGACGTGTATTTACAAAAATCATCCCTAAGTCATTTTAACAAGCAATCATATAGAATCAATTTAAGACAACCCACTTGCATATCTACCTCTAACACTTTTGCAAGCCTAGTGCAATGGCCTCCTTTGTCTATACTAACATTCAATATCTACCTTTATGGTCATTCTATCTTTTTTTTCAAAATGCTTCTAGTTGAAATCGTGTAGAGTTTTTTGATACAAAAAACTCTAAACAATTTCAACCAAAAGCATTTTAATGCATTTACATAGATTGTGGAAACGTCATGTCTTTAATCCTATCTTTTTATTGTTAACTTAGTCATGAGGCTTGGCTAAGGCTTGAGGAAGTATGATACAAAAAACTCTACACAATTTCAACTAGAAGTATTTTAATACATTTACATGGATTGTGGAAATGTCATGTCTTTAATCCTATCTTTTTATTGTTAACTTAGTCATGAGGCTTGGCTAAGGCTTGAAGAAGTATTCAAATTCAATCCAAGCATAACTTGCCTCGTAATGCTTCTTAGCACCACCCAATTTTTCCTTACATTAGATAACACCGAGAGGACTCTTCTAGCAGGTATTGAAGATTCAGTTTTGCAAGAGGAAAGTTCATAGGTTTACAAAACAAGACCACAATTTCGTAGGATAGGATCACTATTGTGGTTATGTCCTAATACTCAAATTCTTAGGGTTTAGTTGTCTCTACTCCTTAATTAGTAATCTGGTGTGTGTCTCAAATCTCAATTATTAGACTTTTATCACATCTTGTGATCCTCTTATTTTTTTAATGACACACAAAATCCTAATCCTTTTCACTTCCATTCCACACATTTTTTTTTACATTCTCAATTAATCAATCCATTTTCATCTTTTAACTCTTAAATGGTAAATCCGCTCAATTTATCTTTATGTCGAGGCTGCGTTATTTTCTGCTGGAGGTATATACCGAAATTAGCCTCGATATTGCTTTCATCGTGGAGGGATTTGTTTTTAAAATGAATTATAGGTTCATCGAATAATGCTCAAATGTACATCTTAAGCTACAATTTTTTTTTGGTTGTCTGCTGGGTCTCCGTTGCTCTTCCTATCGAGGTCTCCCCAAAATAGATCATATACATCGAAAAACCTTTGAAATGCCAACGTATTATTATTATTATTGTATAGAACGATTGGGATTTTATTTGACATAAAGACCCGTATATGTTACTTACTTGGATTTGTATTAGGAATCGTCTATTTCAGAATGCATCTTACATTTGATTGAATGCAGTTTTGTTCCAAAAATGGGAAATCAATGCCACTGAACGAATAAATTCAATTATTATAGAGAAACAAGATGGGTGTGCTAATTCTGGTATGTTGGTTTTATTGAAATCTGTGCTGGCGACTCAGGTAGACTTGTCTAGGGCAGCACTCCAATTCTGATGCCGGAATGAGATACATAAGTAGTGGAAGGTGAAAATGGAGAATAGTATTCAGTCTGGTTTGTTACTCGGGTTATCCTGGGGAGTTCATTCAATAGTGGATGGGCTTATGGGGTTGAGGGGATCCTGATAAAATGACAGCGTTTCTCTTTTGGTTCTCTTTGTTCTGGAGAGTGGAGCCTGCCATTTCCAGCGCATTGGGAAAATTTGAAAGCTGCCCTTCTTTTTGATATAGCGACTGCAAAACATTTGCCAAGGTAGGCTTGGTTTTTAAACGATTATATTGATTCAGCTTCTTACAAAGCCTTTTAAAATCTCACCTTTCTTCTCTATGCCTTTTACATCCAAATACCCATGCAAAATGTCTTTTGCATTACAATTGAATTTGAGCTGTATTGGGTTGTCAAATTATTATTAAATACGCTTATTTTTGAATGATGGTTTATACATTTAAGCTGTATTTGGTTGTCAAATTCTTATTAAGTTATTTTAATGATGGTGTACACACAAGGAGCACAAAAGATGCTAATAAAATTAAAGAAAGACCCGACTTTTGTACATAGAAGACACTAATAGCGAAAAATGCTTCACAGAAATGATTAAACACTACATATTTTAAAGAAAAAATCCTTGTTGTAAGTGAGAAAGATGTCTTTTTTGGAAAAGTTGAGATTGGCAACATAGCAAGGAAATATCCATTCTGTATGCTCTTATCTTTTCTTTTGGATAAAAAGTCTATGCCGGTAGATTTCAGAGTTCAAAATAGGGTATACAGTGATTAAGTGAAATGCTAAGTTAATCACTGCCAGCAATTACTGCTTTTCTGCCATTTTGGGAAATGATAAAAAGAGAAAAATATTTTGCAATCAAGCTTTGACATTCCACCGTATTTGGCTTTTGTGTCTGCTTCCTGCATTTCTACTATTCACGAGCTGAAATGTGCAGTGTGCTAGTTATTACAGGCCATGGCATCTGCTACAAGCCCTTTGGTTCAATTTACAAACACAGCTGCATTTCCCTTGCTAGAAGCCCTTTGGTTCAATTTACAAACACAGCTGCATATGCCCTTCTAGTTTCCACCAATTTCTATATCATGGAGAATGCTCTGCAATCAGGAAAATACTATGGCACTGAAAATTTGATCAAACATATATTTTATGCCGTCTTTCCAGCATCCATCCTTTGTAATGATTCATGATTATGAAGTGCTTCATATTTTACTTGTAACTTTAAACTTACGTGTCATTTGTGTCTAGAAATAGAGGGGTAATTATGGCTACTTATTATCCAGGTTCAAACATTCAGGCAGATATCATGCAAACACGTTATTTAATGAATCCAAGTTACACAGGTTATACAGATGTACCAGCTTCAGGAAATATGGTACTTGAAAACAACTCATCAGGAAATGCATTAGGAAATAACATGTTAGATGATGGACAATCTCAACTCCATTTGACTGGTGTCGTTCTTTCTGCTGCTATTTCAAACCCCTCTTCTGCCAGCACATTAGCATATGCTCCTCTGGTGAATCAGGGTGTTGCATCAAGTTTTCTTGAATCACACCTTATAAGCCATGCTTATAGCTCATGGAGGAATGGTGGGAATGAGGCCAC
This sequence comes from Cunninghamia lanceolata, assembly GCA_027924645.1. Taxonomy (NCBI): domain Eukaryota; kingdom Viridiplantae; phylum Streptophyta; class Pinopsida; order Cupressales; family Cupressaceae; genus Cunninghamia; species Cunninghamia lanceolata. Next base: position 3,085,699 of record BSBN01000197.1, read on the forward strand.
CTTCCTGCAACCTATGGATTTATTATCCAACAATCAGCCTATGTATGGACAGACAAATAATTCAGTACATATGGGTCATCAGTCAGTTGCTGAGATTCCTCAACTAGGTCTGAGGCAGCAAGTAGGAGTTCTCCCAAGCAGACTACCATTGCATCGAGAGCAGTTACATCGTTCCAGGGGACACAGTCATGGTCAGGGTTTATCCCTCAGCCTATCTCCTCAGCAGACTTCCACAGTTCAGTTGCTCTCTTGTCAAAACCAGCCTGGTGATCTGGATATACATCATACAACTACTTCTCTAGTCACTTCAGAAGAAAATAGAGCAATGGATGATAAAACTACAAACAAGTGGGCAGGAAATATTGGCTCTTTCCAAACTCCTTCAACAGGTGAGGTTTTTGGAAATCAGCTAGCAAATATTCTTCATTTACCTGGGCCAACTAAACAAGTGCAACCAGATTTCAGTCCAGCTGGAGCATTGGGAGTCCCCAATATCCTGATGTGTCCCAAATACCTCAAAGCGGCACAACAATTGCTCGTTGAAGTTGTCAACGTGGGCAAGGGTATGAAGCCCAATTCAACTAAGCATATGGAAAACAGCGAGAATAATGAAGAAGCTGATGGAAAGAATTGTGCAACAACTGCCACAGCAGAGATTTCTCTGGATCGTGGTTCTGAATTAACACCAGCAGAAAGACAGGAATTTCAAATGAAAAAGACAAAGCTTGTGGAAATGTTGAATGAGGTTCATTTTCTTCTACTCTCCTTTAACCATAGCTAAGTTATTAAATTCAAAGATTATAATAAGAATCTCAAACAAAAGAAGGATTTTGTATGGTGTGTGCAAAAGTTGAAATTCCAATGATGAAGCAATGCAGTTGTAACTTATCATATGTGATTACCGAATTTGTAAACTGTTTCATAGTGCAAACCTGTACTAGGATATCTAATGAACTGAATGACTTTTGCATTTAGGCCTAAAGAACACCATTGTCAAACATGAGAGCTATTTTAATATGGCATATCCAGTTTGTTCCTATCTTCAAACTCCCATCTGGTACCATGAAAATATCTATGCATCCATTGTTTGCATGCACAAAAATTTCAGTTGTAGTCCATAGCACCTGGCTATACAAATTCTATATGTGGCCTTTGATAGAGCATATTCTTTGTCCTAAAATCATGACAAAAGGATTGTAGAACATTGAGAACTAAGTTTCTAAGAGATTAAAAATGGACTAGCTGGGTAATAGTTTTTACTGATTGAAACTTTAAGTGATCTAGGACAAAATTTTCTTGTAATAGGCGTTTCATTGATTTCCTATTAAGCTTTAAAGAATGTTCACACTTGTACATTGCTAGCTTATATTAATGCCTCTTAATTGTCCCATGATATTAGATGTGAAGATGCATTTTCTTGTTACTAGTTATGTTTACATCTATGGTGTAAAGCATTTGATTATGAAAATTTATGTCTATTCCAAGAGCTTGAGGAGGAGGAGGTTTTTGTGACTAACGTATTGTCACCAGAGTATGGTTAGTCAAGTTAGGTGTGAAGATGCATTTTCTTGTTACTAGCTATGATGACATCTATGGTGTAAAACATTTGATTGCGAAAATTTGTGTCTATTACAATGTCCTGGGGAGAGGGAGGTTTTTGTGACCAACGTAATGTCACCAGAGTATGGCCAGTCAAGATTTGTGTATATAATCGCCTGTTATTTATAACGACTAAATATAATGTCAGGTTTAGCTTTTCTGAGCATGATATGCACGTATTGAAGGTAATCTGTTTTAGTATATAATTGTGTTTTTTCTTATTTAGTGTTACCTCCAGCTTTATCGCAAAGATAAATCCTTGTATCACATGGTATATGTTGTTTTCCCAATCTTTTATCCTATGTAATGATTCCATGAGGTTTCAATAGGACTCCTGGTATAAGAGAATGTTATGTGAATAAAGCATAAGTTAATTCTAGGAAGATGGAATAACAATAAAGCATGCCTATTATAGTAAAGGAATAGGTCAAAGAACTATAGTATGGGAGAATAGAATTAAACAAATAAAGCTACGGAAAGGATAAAGATTGTTTTAGAATAATAAAGCAAATAAAGCCATTCAAAATATAAATATAGGGGATGCCTTCTTTGTCTAGGTGTGGTGAGATTTATAATAAACAATGTTTGCTCTAGCAAAATTTTGTGATTAAGCTGAACTGGCATTTAATATTTTTGAAGATTGGTTCGTCTTCACAATAGATGACTCACTTGAGAGCTTTGGTTGTTTTGTGTATTGGTTGTACTAGCATAGAGATTTATTAAGTTAAAAGCAGGACAAAATTCAGACCTACGATGTTAGCTTTTTATATGGAAGCTAATCTGTTTTTCATTTCAGATTTCCAATATTCATATTTCAGATTTTTATAGGTAATTTTGCCTCCCTGATTTTCAGGCTTCAATTTGGAGCTCTAAGAGAAAGATTTCAATATTTTTGGTCTCACTTCTTGTGACGGTTAAGTCATCCGCATTTCTCTTTGGTCTTGAAGGAGCATTCAATATGTCCAACTCATCCTGCTTTAAACCCCTTAAAGTAGTATGATACCTTGTTGGTGCCTCCTTATTGGTGCATGTAAGATTCGGTGGGAATCCAATCACACAAGCCTAGAAGGTGAATGAAGAAAGTTACAATAGCAAAAAACGTAGAAGCAATGAAGGTTGTAATATGCAAATAAGAGTGTTATTCCAAAATAGAAGAAATCAATAATCAAAATCGACCCATCAAATGAATGGATGAAGTAAATATATATAGGCCTCCTAGATGCATGACTCCAGGAGATGACTTGTCCAAAGATCATGAGTTTAACTCCCAATCACTCCCAATCAGAAGGTAAGTTAACTTAGTCTAACTAAGAGGTCAAGAGTTGAACTTCCAATTAGTGGATTGGTTAACTCAATCTGACTAAGACAGAGGTGGCCTTGATTGAACAAAGGTGGCACCTAACTATCGTCAATCAAGGATTGATGAAGTAGTGGTGGCACTTGTGTACCTCAATTCAAGGTGAACAAGTCATTATTAGCTACTTAGGTGGGAATAATTAAAATTTCATAATAGCCTAAGTAAACTTATTAATAGGTGCAATATTACACCAACATCCCTCCATAAGTGCAACTTAGGAGAAATGATAATGAAAGGTGGGTCCTAGCAAATGTGTAGCCATGTTAGGTACCCATGTACAATGTGTCCCCCCCAAAAGAAGAGAAGGAGAACCTGTAGAAAAAAGCTCTCCCAAGGAGAGGAAAAATGGAATAGCATCCTCAAATCCATGCAAGATAAGACCCATGTGTGCCTCCACATAGAAGAGAGAATGTTGATGTAGAATGTTGCATGGCAAGTGCTATAGTAGGTCCCTTTGCAATGAACAATGCATCTTCTTTTTGGAAGAAAGAAACCTCGAGCTATCAAATTGTTGAATTCCCACTCAAATGGTAGAGTGTAGGAAGGAAACATGATGTTTGGTTCGGGAAGCTACTTGTGTGTCTCAATGGCAATGCTGAATTATGAGTGAAATTGATTGATGGGATCAAGTACATTGCAAGATTCAGGTACAATAACTATGGAGGAATGACTCTCAACAGTTGTGTGAGATATAAACTGATGTGAATCCAAATGTGTCAAGATGGAAGCATGATGTGGCAGAGAAAGAATAGGAGGGTCAGAATGCACCTTCATAACATCTAGAATAGGAGATACAACTCCATAGGAGCTGTCATCAAAGAGAAGACATGTCTTCAATGGTGTTGTCAAAATCCTAAATGTGGGATTCTACAAACAATAGATGTATGTTGATAAAGTAGACATCTCGATGACAAGTGTGATCTTGTTGAATAGAATTTGATGAATATTGTGTAGAAGAATTTGGCAAATTGATGTGATTTTGTTGAAGAAATTGCTTTAGTTTGTCAATCTGCTTTTGAAAGCAGTCATGTTCATCATGCTTTTTCTTTTGATAATAAACATTTGACCCTACATGATTTGAAAAGCTTCATAGAATAATTTTGCTAAAAAGGGACAACGCTACATGACAACATTCGTTTGTATTGGACATGGGAAGTCTTTGGAGATGTCATGATCTTTGTGGGGACAGCTGGAGGAGAAGTCTTCTATAGGATACTAAAATAGAAAGGAAAGGGAGTAAGAGATATGATGAACCCCCCAAGATTTAGAATTTTATATTAGTCTATTATTACAAAATGCCCATGTGTAAGCTCCTCCAAGGCAAGTACATGAAATGACACTTTATAATTGAGTGTGTTTTGCACTGAAACTCCCTAAAATAGCTCAATTAAGACACTTTTAGTAAGTTACATGTTTGGCATTTTATAATTGAGTGTGATTATAAAGTTGAAGCTGATTTTTTAGAGTTTTACGATTTTCAGTGTGGATCCAAAAGCTGAAAGTACAATCAAATAACATAATAAAAACAAATAGCCAACACCAATGTGTAGTCTCGCAAATCCTTAACTTTCAAGAAAACAAGACTTAAATATGAGTCATGAGCAAGTTATAAGGTTTAGAAGTTAAAAAAAATTAGATTGTGCAGCAAACTCTTTGAGAAAACTGATTTTTGTAAAAATCTAGGAGTCATGAGTAGAAATTGATTACATCACTACGAAGTATTTAGAAAAATGGTCATTAAAAAAATATTACACCAAAAAAATACCTCTATATAGTTGAGATATCCTCCAAAATTGAAAACTCAAATGGAGGTTGGTTTGGTAGATTGGTGATAGGAGAGTGGTGCTTGGGTGGTGATCGATGGCACCGTTGTCGGAGGTGGCTGGTGGGTAATGATTAGGAGGTGGTGGAGTGTGGGTTGTACGTTGGTGGCAGGGTGGAGGCAGATAGGTGGCGTCACTTGGGTGGTAGAGTGGAGTGGTCATTGGATGGAGAGCGGAGTGGATTGGCTGGTGCATGGGCAAAGCATCGAAAATATAGTTGTAGGCATTGGAATTGGTTAAAAACCACCGTTGGTGATTGTTTTGGCTGCCAAAAATATTCAAGTAGGGGGTGGGAGCTGACCACCCCTGCCACACCTGCCATGATATAGGTGGTGGCTGGGGGGGGGGGTGGGTACCCCTTCGGTACTGTTGATGAGGTTTTTGTGACTACAACAACATTAGAATAAAACACAGAGTATCCTATCCTCTCTTGAATAAAGCTTCTCAAACGCTGAACTATGTGATCGAATGAGACTGCTCCAAGGTTCCTTTTATATCAGGTCTTGACGTGCACAGGGATAGACTCAGTAGAATGATGTGATTTGCTGGTAATCACGAGGGGGACTTATGTGGGCTTACTCCTTCGTAGACATGGTATTCACTCCTGGGACTTGGACTTGTGGGCGAATGGAATTCCCTCACAAATGGAAATATTGGAATTCTTAGGTTCCGCTCTTGAAAAGGAAGATGATTTGGCAATGAGGCTCTGGAAAACTAATCCTAGCGGAAATCTAAAAGAAAATGCAAAAGATGAGGTAAGGGTTTAGGAATCTAATCAATGGAAGTGATTGCTGTTGAAGATGGAAACTGGAACCAATCCTCTGCTTCGTCATGAGACAACAGCTAGGCAGGGATGATGCAATCTTCTAGGGTGGAGGTTGAGATTTTCACACTGTTCTGTTATGGAACATGGAACTGATCATACAGAAACAGCTGAAGTTAAGCATGGATTACGTTCAGACTAACCATACAAAGTGATATGCAAGCCACAGATCACAAATGGTATGAACAAATCAACTTCAATCATTCAACAAGAACATTTCCATCACATCTATCTAATGAAAGTAAGAAAATACAAGAGAGAACTTCAATATCTTTCAGATTTGCTCCAAGAAATCAATAAGACCATGCTAAAAATCCAAAGAAATATATGAACACCATTCTTCAATGCATATATTATTACTTCAGAAGTCTATATCACAACAATCCAACCGATTCTGGGAGTTTCAGCTCATAAAGATTATGCAGAAATAAAAGCTAGTTACTAAGGTGCTCTAGGAGCATCAGAATCATAAAAATCAGAGAAGGAGAGAGATATAATGAGGCATCCCTCAACCTTTATATAGGCTCTCAAAAATATCTTAGGGCAAAAGGAAATCAGATTTCCTTGAAACATGTGCCCTGGGTCATAAACCCTAGAAAAGCAAGTGGGGTCGTCAGGTTGTTCATGTAGGAGACTGCCACCTGTCTAGGTCATCAGAATGTGTAAGGAAAACTTCTAGCTATCCTGGGCGCCACCTGTCTAGGACTCCTAGATAGGACTGTCTTGTCTGTCTGGAACTTCCTCCTGTTCTTTTGTCTCTGCCTCCAGGAACCTGGTCAGGACAACTTCCAACTCCTCCATAGGAATACTGGGCAGGTTCTCAATCCAGAACTCCATGACGGATGTGGTGGTGGTGTAGGCGACAAGGACATTTTCCCAATCCGCCCTCAACTCCTGGATACTGTTAATGAGGATCAGAAACGAGGATGCATCCTCAAGATGGGATTCCTCAGTAGGATAAGTTGCTTTGAAGTATATGCTTCGCATCTTGCCTTTCAATTCTTCCAAGTCAATGATCCCATCTGGTGCTACATCTAGATCAAACCAGGTCTCCAATGATACAAGGATTTTGTCCTCGATCTCCTTCAACATGGCGTGGGCCCAGGAAGTGTCACCTTCAATCTTCTCCAAGTTATCTCTCTTCATGAGCAAGGCGGAATACCAGCTGAGGAAGTCATATACTGATCCTGCATGTATTACCTTGTTCTTGATCAAGTCTGGCTGCGGAGTGTTCATTAGTGCCTTCAGTCTAGGGATAGTTTCCTCCCGGACGACGATGAACTGTTGACATGTATCCAGAATTGCCTGAGTTCTATCCATGAATGCTGTAACTCTGCCATTCACCTGGACGAGGTCCTCTATGAATCCATGGGCTCTATCTAAGACCTTCTCCATCCAACCTTTTGTTGTGTGGCCGACTGTCCTCAAAACTTCAACCTTAGCTAAGGAATCCTTAGTTATGCTCAAAGGTTGGGACGTTGCTCCTTGGGCGGATTGCAATGGACCCATGAGCTGTTGGATGTGCTGCCGCAGTTGCTCATTCTCCTGTTTCAACTGGTTCTTCTTTTCCTCTTCCTTCCTTAATCTTTCTCGGATGACGGCAATGGAATCCTCTAGTTCCTCTATTTCTTGATCCTTTGTGGTTGGTCCAAGGTTGACCTTCAAAATGTCAAAGTCATCCGGACTGATGTCTTCCTTTGCTTTGGTTACCCTGGGAATTGCCACCTCTACTCGGCGGGATCCGGATTCATCTCTTGTAATCCTGGAAAACTTCTTTGCCTTCTTTGGATCCGCGGACTTCCCTATTCTGGCAAGAAAATCACCAAGTGCGGTGGAAGGATTATTCTTCCTGATTGTCTTCTTCTGCAACCTGTCTTGTAACCAGTTGGGCTTCGCGGATGGATTGACTTCCTTCTGTGGTTCCTGGGGAACTTGACCAACTTGTGGCGTGGAGGTCGGTACTTCTCCGTAATTGAACTCCTGGTTGAGGAATTCCAAATCAGGATGACGGAGCATGTCCTCAAGATGGACCTCCCCTGGATTCCGCGGTGGAGGGTTAGGCTGATTCCCCACTATGAGGCTGGGAGTCTGTTCCCGGGTGGAATCCATGGACTCATTATCCCCCTGATCATCTTGCTCATTCGGGACCACTTCCTCCTCCATGGGTCCCTTACCTTTAACTGTTCCCTTACCTTTAACTGTTTGCCCATCTCCAAAAGGATCCACCTCCCGAACGGAAGAAGTGCTGGCAGAGTGAGGTCTGGATGCATTCCGTTCCTCCTGGTCAGGCCTGCTAATAAGTTCCTTCCGAGCCTTTACTCTCTTTGCTGGTGGATCTTCCGTCGTCCTATTCTTCACCTCCTGTCTTCTTGTTCCTTGTTCCTTCACAGGAGTGTCCTCGGTCATATCCTCTTCGAAAGACTGAGAATCCAAGTCTCCCATTAAGTCGTAAGTTGGACGGATACCCATCTTATGCATTTTCTCCGTTTGTTGACTTATCCATTTCTGTGTTATTGTTAGCACGGGTGCCATTAGATCATCCAAGTGGGTGACCTCTGGATCAGATCAAATTAAGGGTGGAAGAGGCTTATCCTTTTCCTGTTCGAAGAATGGTTGGACTAGCTTACCATCCTCCTTGACTTGATCCGGGACTGGAAAGATCCCGGTGGCCCTGATCATGTCCACTGAAAGTCAGGAACACATCCTCCTTCGCACCTCGAAGTCATCCTCAGCATTTGCCCAATGGTCTTCCAGGTGTATCTTATGCCTATGTTTCCTTCCGCATGCTATCCGGGTGGTGTTGAACGGGTCAAAGTTCTCCCGTAAGGAATGAGTCACTAAGTTGTAGAATTGTAGCTCCTCCTCGGATCTTTCGGCGGCTAGGAGAGATGGGCATGACTCGACTTCATCTTCCGTCTGGATTGGATAAGTCACCCCGACCTTCTTCTTCTTCTGGACTTTGTCATACGCCAAGAGTTGCCTTGTTAATTCCAACAGGACCATTTTGTCCGACGGATACCTTGGTAGTTTGTATGGATAGCCGGAGAATCCTTGTACCTTGACGTATGTGAACTTCGGGAACTGGATGAACCAGGAGCCATATGTCCTGATCAATTGCTTGGCCTCGGGTGATAGCCTCTAGTGAATGCCTCCCTGGAGGGTCCTGGTAATATGCATGGCGAATGCGTCATTGAATCTCCGAAAATGGTTTATGTTCTGAAGATGAAGCTGAGGATAGCAATTGTAGACCATGACCTGTCCTTCTTGATTGCCGATACGTCCTTTCCATGATAGTCCTCGATATTTGTTGTTCCTCGCCAACATGTAGATCACATAGGAACTCATGTAAAAGGTCTTCGATTCCTCCAGGTTTTGGAATTGTGCATCAATGCTGTCACTGAGGAGTCGAGCCCAATCAATCATCTTTGTTCCAGCAAGGACTTCTTCGATGTAGTAGAACATCCATGGCTCAAAGGTAGAGGACTGCTGACTTCCCATGATCCTGTTCAGCATGACGACGAGGTCTCCATGCTCCTGCTTGAAGTCGGACTTGAGGAGTGTCCTTGGCAACTTAGAATGGTGAGGCCTTTTCTTCTGCATCTATGTCTTGTTGACGACTCCGAAACAGGTTGCTGGATCGGCTTGGAACATTTCGGCTGACTCCTCCTGGCTCATGAATTCGATGGGACTATAGATAGGAATGTTGAAAGCTTCCGCAATCTTTTCCTTGGTGAAATAGGCTACTACTGTGTTGTTGCGATCGACGACCATCCTTCGCTCTGGATCATAGTGCATGAAACATTCCACGATCAGCTCGGGACAAGGAATGGCGGGTGGGAAGCATGCGGCGGCGGCGACTCCGTTCCGGACGATCTTGGCTGCAAGCAGGGATGGAGGATGTCCAGCTGTTCCATACATTCGCTTCCCAATTTCTTCCATGACTGAAGGATAGATGTTGGTGTCTCCGACATTTGCCCATTTCGAGATGATTTTGGACTGTGGAAGTGTTCCCTTGAAGGCGGCCTTCACCTGAGTTTGTCTCGAGGAACCTGCCTTGGCACTTGCCATTTACCTGTGAAGTTAAAAAAGCAAGGTATGAGTTTTCCAAAGGGGGTAAGGATAGAGGAAAGACGGGGATTTTTATTCCCACACGTGGGAAGTTGGTATAACATTTTATGCATGTGGGACTAAAATTAGGAATTCTTAAGTACATAGGAAAGACAAAAATAACAATTTTCTAGGTAAAAAGAATTTCTCCTATGTAGTCACATACCTCTCCTTGCACGAGGAACTTTTGACCTTCTATGGAATTTCTGATTTTTTTATGGATTTCTTGACCTACTAATGGATTTTTTGATTTTTCTGCAGAAATTTCTGAGTTTTAATGGGTGCTCCAACAAGAAATCTGCCTTAGGAATATTCAGAAATATGAGTTTTAGTGAAGAACTTACCTTGGAATGGAGGAGTTTTGTCTTGAAGAAGGAATTTCTGCCCTTGAAGGATGAATTTCTGCTCTAGGAAGGTTCAGAAATATGCCTTAAACCCACAGAAATTTCTGCCCTAATGAAGGATTTGCCTTTGGAAATGGTAAAATCTGCAATTTCCTTGGATGAAGTTGTTCTTCTCTTGATGAAATCTGCCCTAACGAAGAATTTCCGCTCCTAAGATGTCCTTTTCTGCTCCTCCTTGGTTTAGATTTGAATTGGAATGGTTGAAAATGACTTGGGCATTGCCTTTATATAGGCATTTAAACCCACTGCCACTTGGCCAACCTGGGTTAGAGGAAAAGAATTTTCTAACCGCCAAACTTTATCCCTAGCCGTTCTGCTTCGTCGGTGGTCGGGGATTTATGAACGTCGGGGAATTTGCAACGTCAGTGATTTCACGACGTTCAGGATTTTCTTCCTTAGCATAACCCTTGAACTTTTGTTAAAATCCAGCTAAGTCTTGGAATATTTTCTCCAATGGGATCTTACTCAGATGGAAGGTTGTAATTTTGCTTTCTGTGGACAGGAATTCATTCAAGCTGAAACTCCCGGAAGGAGTTGGAATCTACCCGGCACATCCTCCTACAGGTCCTGATCAAGTCGTTTGGTTGTATTCGTGACTGGGCGAGGAGGATTACCCCGGAGGAATTTCTGAGTTCAAACATCCCATGACGGACTGAAGTCTTCTGTTTGAGAATTGGAGGGATTTGTCCTGGAGCGCAAATTCCTGAAGGTCAGGGATTTTGCGCTCAGGACAAAAATTTGTCCTGGAGCGCAAATTCCTGAAGGTCAGGGATTTTGCACCTAGGACAAAATTTGTCCTGGAGTGCAAATTCCTGAAGGTCAGGGATTTTGGCCAAGGACTTATAGTTTTTTCAGTTTTGGATTGGGACCAGGTTCATTTTCTTAGCTTTTCTACGGAGGTTCAGTTGTCAATATGAGATCAGAAATACGGAGTTTGTTTCTTCCATCCTCCGGGAATCTTCTTTCGATGGCGAGACACGAAGTTCGTTTGTTCCATCCTTCGTTTTTTCCATCCTCCGGGAATCTGCTTTTGATGGCGAGACACGAAGTTCGTTCCTTCCATCCTTCGAGAATCTGCTTTTGATGGCGAGACACGAAGTTCGTTCCTTCCATCCTTCGTTCCTTCCATCCTCCGGGAATCTGCTTTCGATGGTGAGACACGAAGTTCGTTTGTTCCATCCTTCGTTCCTTCCATCCTCCGAGAATCTGCTTTCGATGGCGAGACACGAAGTTCGTTTGTTCCATCCTTCGTTCCTTCCATCCTCTGGGAATCTGCTTTCAATGGCGAGACACGAAGTTCAAACCAGACTGTGAATTCCAGGGTTCAATCATCCACAAGGGAGTCAGAAAAATGATTTTCATGCCAACTGGTGACTGGGCAGGTCAGGAGGAGGAAACTGGACACTTCTAGTCCTTGGGCACAAAATCCAGTAGGTACTGGATTCTGCGACCAGGACAAAAAAATGTCCTGGGCGCATAATCCAGTACCTACTGGATTATGCGCTCAGGACAAAAAATTGTCCTGGGCGCATAATCCAGTACCTACTGGATTATGCGCTCAGGACAAAAAAGTTGTCCTGGGCGCATATTCCAGTTGGTACTGGAATATGTGACCAGGGATTTTCCTAGGTCTGCCTTTTCCATTTTCCTTCTGGTGTCTGGAATATCTTTCGCCCTGAAACCAACATAGGTTCTTGAAACAGGACTTCATCGTTTCGACTATCCTCCCAGTTATGGAATGAGGTTGAGTGCCGGACCGGGATTTGAAGAGATATTGCTTGGATTTGAACTTTCGGATTGGAGTTGTCGGGCCGGCAACTGAGTTCCATGACTGAAGGATGAACATGCCAAGGAGTGGCAGTCCTTATTGAGTTCCGGGTCTGGTCGGGAGAAGAATCTAGATAGACCATGAAACAGGATTCTGGGCAGGAATTCCTCGAACAAGACTCCGGGATAGGCACTTCCGGACAGGACTCCGGTTTGGACCTCTGGGCTGGATTTCTGGACTGGAGTCCAGGAATGATTTCTTGACTGGGACATGTAGTCTTGGAACAAGACTCGAATTGAGTTTTATGTCGGGACTGTAGTGGGTTCATTTCCTGAGGATGGAAAAACAAAACCTTTCCTTAAGGATGGAAAAAACAAAACCCTTCCTTGAGGATAGCCCGGAACGGGCAGTTAGGGCTCCACGCCTATGCAGGAGGAAATTTATGTGTTCACTTCTCTTTCTTACCGGTGAACCAACCTAAGCCATTGACATTGTCTGAGCTGCGAAAATATTGCCGGATCAGAGTATGGGATTAGAGCAAGGACCCAGACTAGTCAAAAAAAGGGGGACCCAATTTGCAATTGGGGTTGATGTTGTAAAAGGTCACAACAGGTACCTCACTTCCTTGCACACTATGAAGAGCGCTATGCACTTACAAACAAATATTTCATTTGCTTTTGAATTAAAAAAAAACTTTTTTTATAACAATAAAAAGTACCCCTTCGGTTCCTCGTACTTCCTTGCACACTATGAAGAGCGCTATGCGCTTACAAACAAATATTTCATTTGCTTTTGATTTTAAAAAAACCTTTTTTTATAACAATAAAAACCACTATGCAATTAAACAAATTTTTAGACTTGCACAATACTATGCCCAGGTCATATGGCCTTGGCTTGTGAGCCTTTTTTACCTTTTGCTACCACTTTGGCCAAATTGTGCAAATTTATAGTTTATCTTTAGGTTTTCATGTCTTTTGGACACAATGGTGTTTCCTGTTTTGTGCAAAAATGCTCCAAGAAGTGAGCTGCTTGCAAAAGACAACACTTGCATCTACAACTAAAAAACTTGACTTCCAGGTGTCCAAATTGAATGAAATGAAAGTCAAATTGTAGTTTTTCAATTACTTTGGATAGGATGGTGGGCTTTGATTTAATCCAAGAATCATTGAAACAAAGCTTGTGATGTGAAGCTTCAAATGAAACCCTCACTCCTTAGTGGACACGAACAAGCTCCAAACACTAACAATGCTTTGATGCCATGTAAGATTTGGTGGGAATCCAATCACATGAACCTACATCCAAGCTTGTGCGATTGGATTCCCACCGAATCTTTCTTGCTCAATTGAATCAGATTTGATGAAATCTAATCAACATCATTAACAACCTGTCCGAGAGACAAATTAGTTTCCAAATCAGCCTCTTTAGCATGCATTTCAGCCCTTGTGATGTATTTATTAGGATTCAACTACATATTTTTGAGTCAATCTTATTGACCAATATTTCATGAGTAGTGTTTCACAAGAACCCATCTCTCATGAGCATGAATGGTCCACTTAGCACTCATTGCATCTAGGTGATGCTCATAGGGGCGAAGCATTGGAACTTCCCAGGAGGTCACTGTTGATGATGTTTTTGTGCCAACAACAACAATAGAATAAAACACCAAGTATCCTATTCTCTCTTGAATAAAGTCTCTCAAAGGCTAAGCTATGTGATCCAGTGAGACAACTTCAAGGTTCCTTATTTGTGATTTGCAGTAGATAAACTCAGTGATGTGATGTGATCTTGCTGGTAATCACAAAGGGACTTGTTGATGATTGTTTTTAGACAAGTCAACAATGGAGTAAAACACTAGAGTATCCCACTCTCTCTTGAATAAAGCTCTTCAAAGGCTGAACTATGTGATCCAGTGAAGTAACTCCAAGGTTCGTTTTTTATGATTCATGATGGGTTAACTCAGTGATTACATGTGATCTTGCTGATAATCACAAAGGGACTTACATTAGACTTCTTCATACTTTTTCAGCTTATTCCTCCTTCAGTGTGAATAATGTATCAATAATAAAGAAAAGCAAAAAGATAAGGGTTCAGAAAGTTAATCTAAGGTCAATGAAGCAATGATGATGTATGAATAGACAAACTCCTTGATAAACCTAACTCCACTTCGCCAAGGATGCCTACAACTACATGGAGTTGGTGCAATCTCCTAAGGTAAACGAATGGTTTTCAAATCATGAAGGCTCATATGAACACCCATTAAACGGCGCAGCTCAAACAAGCATCCACAATCGAACATAAGCAAATGATGAGGCTCAGACTAGCTTTACACAACACTTCACCAGCGATGAATGTTAAAAGCTTCTAATATACATTTAAGAGCTTCTAATCTACTTTTAATCTACTTTGAAACATCTCTCCATTTCATCAAAGTACAAGAAACCATGTGATTCCACAAGACAACACTTAAACACCAAATGAATTCCAATGTCTTTGCATTAATCTTGAGAAATATGTACAACAACTTCAAGTATTTTCAGAGAACTTTGAGAGTCTCTTTTATTCTACTCTTACTTGCCTACAATCTAATGTCTACTACCTTACAAATGAGGCAACAAGGCCTTTATATAGAGTTCAGAATACAACGAATGGCTAGGATCATTTCATGTAGCCAAGGGTCCAGATCATGCCAACTCAGCAGGTAGTTACAACAACTTGCTATTTTTAGTACATGAGAGAGACAATGAAGGCATGCTTTCCAAGAAGATAAGATAAGATGGAATCTTTGGAGCATCTTCCACATAGATGTCCTCTTTAACTTCTTGTTTGCTGTAGATACATTGAATGCGGTTGAATGATGTGGCTGATTATGATTGGATGATGATAGATACATGCCACATAGGTGCCATCTCAGCATGTTCCCAAATTGTATCATCTTGTGTGATGTCTTCAAACATGATTGCTTTTGATGATGAACACTTGAGATGTATCTTGTTGATCTTACCTTGTTCATTGTAAGTAGGATATGTATGATGCTTATAGCTCATTCGACTAACTCTGTAATGCTTCTTCTTGTAGGATGTAGGAATGATCTTCCTTGATGCTTCTTCATGTAGAGTAGATGATGATGATGACATGAAGTAGAGTAGATAATGATGCTTCAAGGAGACTCTTCTGATACTTGAAGATTGGGATAACTTGAAGCTATATGGATGAAGTGCCTTTGCTTGATGATATGATGAAGATAAAGTAGTGAGATGATCTTGAAATTCCTCCAAGTGTGAATAGCATGATACCACCTTCTTTGGATGTAGAGTAGATGACCTCTCAAAGAGACTTTGAAGCTTGATGAGTCTTTGAATCTTAATGGGTGAAGTGTCCTCAAACATAATGCAGATGATGAAGCCTATGGAACTTGATGATCTTGAAGTGACCTCAAAGAATGGCAACATGATGTCTCTTCTTACAATGACCACGCCTTTAACTTTATTCCTCGCATGAAGGTAACTTTGAGTGCTTGACTCCTTGAATGACTCCTTAACTTAATCCATGCTCCATGTTCCTGCAAAACCAATCAAAGAAACAACATCAATTACTTCATAATCATTTTATTTCATAAGATAGAAGCATGTTTTAAGCATTTCAATCCCTTTCTAGATCTAGCCGCTCATGATGGTGGGAAATTACATAAAGGGCGCCTAACCTTGCATTTGATATTTTATGACTTCAATTGACTTGGATCAACTTATAATGGCTCAACTTTTCAAGTGCTTACTCAATGATGTAGATTTAAGCTCTTTTTCTTCCTAGGCGCTCCATCAATGCTGTCATTAGATACAACTTACCCTTAGGTGCCCATTTAGGTTTGTAAATAGGTGAAAGTGCGCCTAAGTATAGATGAATTTGAGTGGTTTTCCTTAGGGCGCCAATTTAGGTTGGCATGGAGGTAAAAGGGCGCCTTGCTTTAATTTTGTCATTTCAAACTCAAATTGATGATTATGACTTTCCACTTTGACCAAGTGAAGTCCTTTAGACTTGATTCTTGCCTTCACAAGGCTAGGCGCCAATTTGGAGTTGCAAAAATAGGGAAATGCGCCTAGGTTTAATTGGACTCTTTTTGCTATTTTTATACTTCCAAATGACTGAATGTCTTATTATAACCCTCCTTACCTAGGCGCTAATTGAAATGTCCACAAACACTATGTTCCTAAGGCGCTAGAGATGATCTGTGAAGGTAAGAAAGTGCGCCTAGCACATTTTGGGTTGTTTTTGAGCATTTATGATGATCTCAAATCATAATATTGATGTTTAGAAGACTCCCTACCTCAGGATACAATCATACTACATAGTTCTCATGTCCTTTTTGCAAGGCACTCACTTAGGTGTCAAGGGATCATATCTCTCAAGCCTAGGCGCTAAAACTAGTTGCATAGATGTAGGTTGGCGCCTAGGGATACTTAGCTAGTTACTTAGTCTTCAAAACTTCAAAATTGATCAAGGCGCCCAAGCTAGGCGAAATGAGTAAGGAAGTGCGCCTTGTATTGTCTTGTTCAAAAGGCTTCATAGTTTCCCTCTTAGGCGCCAAAAATAGCTTCTTCAATCCATCACACTTCTAGGCGCTCAAATTCCTTAAGGTAATCATCTCCTACTCTAGGCGCAATTTGGGTTTAAACAAAGGAAATGGGCACCTAAACCTATTTGGTTTATTTTCTTCTAACTTTCAATGATTTCAATCAAATGCAGAATGATTAAGTTTGAACTCCAAGCTTCTCTTAATCAAGGCGCATCTTGAGGGTTTCATCTCCTATTTGAGCTTTCAAGATACCTCCTTTCTTCTAGGCGCTAGTTTAGGTGAAATAGTTTGAAAAATGCGCCTAACACTTGTAACTTGATACTTCTTTTCCTTCAACTTCACATTCCTCATTAAGGCGCAATTTCACATCTCTCACAACAATTCACCTCTTTAAGCGCTAAAAATGGTTGCTACATATGCAAAATGCGCCTAGATGAACTTGATTGAATTAGCGCCTAGACTTAAACGTCTCTCCCTTGTCAAATTTTCAATGCTTATGGCTTTTAAATAATCCATTTCAATGAAGGCGCCATCCTATGTTCACTCCTATGTTCGTTTCATGTCAAGGTGCAATTTTGAGGTTGTTTGAATGATGAAAGGTGCCTTGAGTTCTAGGTGGAATTTTGAGGTTGTGCAAGTGGAGAAATGCGCCTATGATCCCAGAGCAAATTCACGCCCAGAACTGAAAGTCCCTGAGGACAGGTATATTGAAAAATATATTTAAGTATAAGTTTAGAGATTGAATTTCTTATACTTCAAATATTTTTCAATATACCTTTTAGGATGATTGAGATAGGTCTCAGATCCACTGGATTTAACATGTAGATTATAGAATTTGGAGGATCCACCAGATTCTAGACTTAGCCAATTTTTTAGGATTTTCAGGATATCAGGCTACCAGACTTAGTCATTTTCAGGATCTCAAACATCAGGATATCAGGACATCAGGGGACTATTGGATCCACCACAAAGCTATAGACTCAAATAATATTGACTTTATCATGAAAAGGACATCATCCTAGACTTAGCAAAGCATCAGAGCTCAAAAAAAGGGGGTCCCCATTTGCAATGGGGTGATGTGTGATTAGGTCACAACAGGACTTACGCTGAATCCCTCCTTCATGAACATGAATGTAATTCCTTATTCCTTGGATATAAATGAATGGAACTTCTTCAATCAAACTTAAAAGAAATATCAAAAGATAAGGGTTTAAAGAAATTTAATCTAAGGTCAATGAAGCAATGATGATGCATGAATAGATAAACTTCCTTAGTCAACCTAACTCCACTTCGCCAAGAATGCCTACAACTACATGGAGTAGGTGCAATCTCCTAAGGATAGCGAATGGTTTTCAAATCATGAAAGCTCATATAAGCACCCATTGAACGGCACAACTCAAACAAACATCCACAATTGAACTTAAGCAAATTATGATGAAGCTCAGACTAGCTTTACACAACACTTCACCAACGATGAATGTCAAAAGCATGAGCTAGGAGTTGATCAAATATTCAATACATACATGCATTACATCAATGAGCTACTATTCTACTTCTAATCTACTTAGAAACATCTCTCCATTTCATCAAGATACAAGAAACCATGTTATTCCACAAGACAACACTTTAACACCAATTGAACTCCAATGTCTTTGCATTACTCTTGAGAAATATTTACAACAATCTTCAAGTACTCTCAGAGAATTTCGAGAGTTTCTTCCTACTCTACTCTACTAGTCTACTGCCTACTAACTATTATTATTTACAAATGAGGCAACAAGGCCTTTATATAGAGTTCCAGAATTACAATGAATGGCCTGGATCAATTCAAGTAGCCAAGGGCCTAGATCATGCCATTTCAACAATTAGTTACAACAACTGGCTATTTTTAGTACATAAGAGAGGCAATGAAGGCACACTTTCCTAGAAGATAAGGATCAAATGGAATCTTTAGAGCTTCTTCCACATGGGCGTCCTCTTTGGGTTCTTGCTTGTTGTAGATACATTGAATGTAGTTAGGTGATGTGGCGAACTGTGATAGGATGAATAATGTGTACATGCCACGTAAGTGCCACCTCAGCAACTCTTATGGATTTCAACAGTTTATTCAATTTACTTTTGGCCCATTCCCGAATTGCATCATTTGTGTGATGTCTTCGAATATGATTGCTTTGAACTTGAATGCTTAGGAATGTATCCTTGTTGATCTCGCCTTGTCCTTTTGCTCATTTGTCTAACTTTTTGATTCTTCTTCTCTTCTTGGCAGGATGTACGTTGATCTTCTTTGAATGCATCTTCATAGAGAGTAGTGTAGATGATGATGATGCTTCATGGAGTAGGAGACTTTTCGGAGACTTGCACAATGAACTTGATGTGATCCTTTGGAGTGGCTACCTTCTATCTTCACTTTACTCCTGGCATGAAGGTGGTTCCAGGCGCTTGCTCCTGCAACACAGAGAAAGATATATATTAAACCATTGATACATACTCAATTTCATAACCCATGAATCATTTTAAACGTTAAAATAACCCCTCCAAGCTTAGGCACACATCTAGGGTTTTGGAGGTGCAAAAGTGCACCTAAGATAAAATGGCCTTATATTCATCATTTATATGCTTGCAAACAATTGGAGATGACTTAAATGTTTATCCTCCCTCAAGGCGCTCATTTAGCAATGTGAATTGATGCCTTCCTTTTGAGGCGCAAGTTTAAGGTTGTAGAGACTGAGAAGTGCGCCTAGGATTACTTAGTGAATTTGATGTCTTTAAACTCACTCGGATACCTTAAGGATGCTTAATCTTGACAAGGCAAAGTCCCTTCAACATTGTTTCATACCCTCTCATCCTGAGGCGCACTTTGATGGTGGAATAGGTATGAATTGGTGCCTTAATAAGGATGAATGTTCACCTCAACTTAGGCGCACTTTTGGGGTTGATCAGGAGATAAAATGCGCCCAACACCCTGGGATGTTTCTCACAATTCACTAAGTCAAAATAGTTTATACTTCATCTTTGGGCGCAAATTTGGGTTATTCAGGTAGGAAAATGTGCCTAGCTCACTTAGTGATGTTGATCTCCCTTGAGGCACAAATTCATGGTTATGGGAGATGAAAAGTGCGCCTTGAACACTTAGGCTAGTTTCATGACTTCAAACCTTTATGGATGCTTAAGATGTCCATGTTTGTCAAAGTAAAGTTTCCTGAACATTGATTCATGCTCCTTCAAAGCTAGGCGCTAGAATTGAGTTGCAAAGGTGGGAATGTGCACCTAGGTAACTTAGGCTTGTTTTTTGACCTTCAATGATTTCAAATTCATGCTTAATGCTTAAGAAACTCTCCACTACTAGGCGCTTATTCTCATGTTGATGTTTAAACTCTATGCTTCCTAGGCGCCAAAATAGGGTTGAAAAGATGCCAAGTTGCGCCTTGAACACTTAGTGCAATTTATGCTCTTAAATCTTCATTACTAGGCGCCAAAATGATGCTCTACAAGTAACAAAGTGCGCCTAGCCTTAAGCAATTTTAGCTCAGTCTAATGGTGTCAAGCAAGTGTATAGGCATTTAGAGGAGTTTTTGCTTCAAGGTAACACCAAATTTCATGGTTTCAAGTCTCCCTATGCCTAGGCGCATATCTATGATCCTCCAGGTGTGAATTTGTGCCTTGGTATAGAGAGGAGTTCACTTCAATTTCTATCAATTCCAAACATTGCACAAACTCAAGGGAAAGTCTTGAACACTTAGATATCCTCAAAGCTCATGAAATCAACCATCTTCTTACTTAGGCGCACTTTTAGGGTTATACAAGTGGAAATTGGCGCCTAGACTACTTAGCCATTTTCTTGCAAGAACTTCAATGTCCAAAGCATATTGAAGGTCAAAGCACCATTTTCTAGCAAGATTCTTCCTTAGGTGCCCATTTAGGGTCCTACTGATGCATATTTGCGCCTAACCACCCTGGGTGTTTCTCAGCGTTTTCTAAGTCATAACACTTATGTTTCAACCTTAGGCACAATATTAGGTCTCTGAATGATGTTTTTCCCTCCAACAATCTCGGACACACTTTGGTGGTTCTTCAAGGGCAAATTTGCGCCTAGAGCCATTGGGTCATTTCCTTGTAAAATTTTCAATATTTAAAGCATTTTGAGGATCAAATCATCAATTTCTATCAAGGTGCCAAGATTTCACATTGAATTAAGCTTGTCTTGATGAAGGCGCACTTTTCTCACTGTCTGACTCTTGAATTGCGCCTTGGTTTGAGCTTGTCATTCGTCGAGATGTTGAAGGTGAAGATCCTTGGGTGGAAGTATATTTAAAAAATATATTTAAGTATATGCTCCCATGATTTGAGATAGGTCCCAGATCCATAGGATTTAACATGCAGATTCTAGATTTTTGAGGATCAGCCAGATTTTAGACTTAGTCAATTTTCAGGATCTCAGAACATCAGACTTCAGGATATCAGACTTAGCCAATTTCAGGGTCTCAAGGATTGACTTCAATTACACCTTGTTTGACAGATGACCTCCCTAATTTTCTCGCTTGGAAGGAGATTAATGCACTTGACTCGTTTCTGGTGTGGTTCACTTTCCAGTTTGTGGAGGAGACTATGGTTTCCAGCACGAAGCTATAGACTCAAACACCACTGACTTCATCATGAAACTATCTTAAAGACATCATCCAAGATCCAAGACAAAGCATCGGAGCTCAAAAAAGGGGGTCCCCATTTGCAATGGGGCGATGTGTGATTAGGTCACAATAGTCACCCATCCCAATACTACTTCGACTCAAGCGTGCTTAACCATGGAGTTTCCCTCAAGGTCAAGCCTACTTGGCTTGCTACTACTGTGAGCAAAGGTGAATTTGTTGGACTTGTTATCCAATTTATTGTGAACCTGATCTAGAATATGAACTTATGCAATACAACCAACGATTTTTAAGAAATGTGCATATAGTGTCTTTCTCTCTTACCACAAGAAAAAGGCAAACAAAGAAAGGAAAAATAACTTGGGAAATGGAGAGAGAAAGGTTTGCTATGCTATCCTTCATTCAATTAGAAAATGGAATAGATAAAACTTAAAAAGCATTAAGTGAGAGATGACCAACCGATGCCAACTAACATTTAATTACAAGGTTAATTAAATTGCTCCCCCATTACCAACTTTTTTAAAGCATTATCAATCTGCCCTTGCAAGTCCTAGATGGTGTCGATGATAATTCTGAAATTGTGGATGAGAGTTATCAAAATGTTGTTTCAGAACCTCTGCCCTAGATACGTTGGTGTGATAAGGAGATCACAGATATTGTGGCTCGATCTTCTTTTGTATTAAACAAAATTGAGAGATGGCTGGAAAGAAAAATAAGAGAACATGCTGGTTCCTCTATGCAGAAAGATTCAGCAACAAAAGAACAGGGCACATCTCAAGCCTCTAATACTCTAAGAGCTGCAGTTAATGTGGATACAACTCTTCATAGAGTTGGCTCACAATCTGGAGGTGATGGAGAGCAACTTGAGGATAGCATAAGGTTAAAGAGTGCATGTGAGCAAGATAGCCAACCTGCATCCACAAGAGCAGGGATAGAAAAGAAAATGAATGCCCTACAACAATTACAGGCTGAACATGTGGCTTCTCCTAACTCTCCGATGCCCGATAGTGACTCTTTGATTTTTAATCAAATCGGTGAAGATAATGTTTTTCATTCTTTGTTCAATAATCCAAATTCTCCTATGCTGGATGGAACTTCATCCCCCAATCCTCCTAATCAATCAGATAACATTGCTTTGGGTGCTAATACTAGTATTTCTGCATCACCATCACCTTTATGGCTAAAGAAAGTGGTTAAGAAGAAGAAAAGATACACTCCGATGATTGACACAAATATAGATATTGTGGCCAAGTTGTTACAGGATACACCTAAGCCCAAGAGGGCTAAGAGGATGTCAAGAATGGTTGCAGATCCTTCTACTGGGCACCGTATCTTGGAGATTGCAGACCCAATTGGTGAAAAGAATGAAGATGAGGTTACTGAAGCAGATTTCAATATGAGTAGAATTGATATGGGTCCCTCCACTATTGAAGGTGATATATACCATGCCAAATTCTCTGTAAGTGCATTGTCAAAAAGGGTCAAAGCCGAGCAACAGGAGAAAGCCAAATTGCAAGCTGATGTAAATACTCTGACCTCATTCATTAAATCCATTTTGAAAATTACTGCTCAATCTTCAGATGTAATGCTTAGTATAACTATGGATGGTATAGACTCCAATATTTTGCAACAAATTAACAGGTATCCAACCATAGCTAACGCCACTGAGCAGGGGGTGGAAAAAATTACCTTTGATGGATTGTTGTATATTGAGGAGGCCATGAAATTGTATACCCTTCTTTCTTATAAGAGAAAAGCATTGATCATGGGGTTCCAAAACATCAAAAAGGATAACAACAATTTGATGATGGTGTTTAGAGAAGTACAAGAGATGGCAAAAATTGATACAAACGTCCTCTTAGCTGAAAAGGTGTTGAATGATCCTACAGATATGAATCTGTGCCTTGGTTGGATACACTTGAATGGAAGATGTCTGTGTTAGAGGGACTAGATGGTGAAATAAGGAGAACACTGAGCCAGTATCATTCTAATCTAAATGACCTCAAAAGTAATAGCACAATTTTGGAGTTGGATATGTTAGATGAGAATGGAGAGAATTTGCTTGATATCAAACATGTAAAGCAAAACTTCAAGAAGATGCTTATTGAAGAACTTGTTGGTACCGAGACAGTGACTGACAAATCAATGGGAAAACTGGGAAGTACAACATTATATCTCAGGACTTTTAAGAATGAAATGAATGAAATTCATAAAAGGATGGTTGATATGGATAGAATAATGAGTAAGCGAAGACTTCGAGCTCAGATCACAGGTAGCCCAGGCGGCAAAGTGTTAATCCCTATTATCACTAGGTACAGGGCATACAAGGCAAAGTTACGTGCACAAGCGACACAGGCGGCGCAGGCGGACTCAACAACATCTGGAGGATAGAACAAAGAAGATGAAGTGGTGCGAAGTGAAGACTTGACAATTGTCACATAGTGACTTTTCATATGCTTTTATGTATTTTCTTTCAAAAACGATTGGCTCTAGAGAGCTGTTATATTTAATAGCTTTTTAGTTATCTTTTAACTGACTGTCTTCAAGAAGCCATTATTATTTTTAAAGATAGTTATGGTTGGCAAGGCTATATATTCTAAGTTTGTCGATGCATGTAGAATCTTTTGGCAAACTTTGTTTTGTAGAAGGTCAATTTTGATGTGATGCTATTTTTCAGTTACTTTGAACATATGAATGGAAGTTGGTGTAGTTGAATTTTGAAATCATAAACTTTGTGTTATGGTGGATGAATGTTTATTCTTCTTATGTTGAATACGCTGTCAACTTATTAGCTTGCAATTCTATATTGAAGTGATTGGAGATTTTATTTTGACTCATTGTTGTAGATGATTTTTCTTTCGATGAATGGTTTACAGTGGTGATTATATGATCAATGATATAAGTTTGTGATAGTGGTAGTTGAAGTCTTTGCGCTTCTCAGTATTTTAAGTTGTATTGTGATTCATTGCCTTTAATGCTTTCTGGTTAAAAGCACCACCTTTTCTGCTTTTTGGTTAAAAGCATACATTGTTTTCATTCATTGTATATCTTCAGAAGGTAGCTGTGCCTTGTGAAATAAGCAGAGAGTCATTGAAAAATATCATTACAATTGACTCAACTGTTGGTTCAGTAGTCATTTGTATGGGCGAGAGAAGATAGAGTTAAGTGACAAATCTGTATACCAACACAAGGTGGCTTGCTTTTGCTTGCTGGAAGATTCCAAGTCTGTCAAAAGGTGTTGTCCTCTTATACATTGTATTTTTCCTCTTGTTTCTTCTTCATATTTGAATCAAATGAATAATTAATCAGAAATTTCCTTTGGTCGGGTGGAAAAGGCAGCAAGAAAAGGCATGTTCTTTCTTTGGAATTGTGCATTAAAACTAGAGAATTTGGGGATACGGGATTAAAAGATTTGTTCAAGCAAGGTATTTCATTAGTTGTGAAATGGATTATTAAATATTTACATGGTGGGAACCTTGGAAAAAATTGGTTAGGTATAACCTGATTAACAGTGTTCCAAAGAATTGTTCTAATTGGAATAATTTGCATCTACAGGTTATTCTATTTGGTAATTTTAAAGTAAAACTGGCTGGATCCCCTATTTTTTGTTCTATATGGAAGGCCAGGAGTTTTGTTAAGTCTTTTACTAAAGGGCATGAGGTCATTTTAAATTTAGACACTAAAGAACAGGCTTTAATTTTCAGATCTATATGGTGGAATTTAAAATGTAAAGAGTAACTTCTTGCTTGTACTATAGAGTGTTCAGCTAAAGCTTGGAATGATTGTGGTTTGAAATTCATAGAAAATATACTTGAAAGGAGGGCTTGTTACAATGGGAGCTTATTCAGGAAAAGCATAAGGTTCCAAAGGAGCACAAAAGAACTTATATTATGATTGAGAATGTTGGTTTGGATGGTTGTCTCAAGCAGCTTCCTTGGCACGATGACTTATGGAAATATGTTGAATGGATTGGGGGTAAATTACTGTTGCATGTTACTCTAAATATGTTTATGCTCTGCTATCTTTTTTTAAGGATTGGCATGTTAAATTGAGCTCCTTGTGGGGGCTGCATGATCCAAATAACATTTGGTCCATTAGGTCAAAAAGGATTTGGTTTAAGCATCTTGAGGCTTTTTTTAGATGATTATTGTTATATCAGAAGCTTTCTGAGGGTGTTAATTCCTTTATTCTTAGGTCTAAAGTCTATCTTGTATATAGTAAGGATGAGTCTATTTTTCAATTTTTTTTCTTTTTTTCTTCTTCTTTTTCTGATTGCCCCTTTGTTAAGGCTGTTTGGAATTGTTTTCTTTCTGTTTGGGTTGGGTGTACTGGCAAGGTTTCTATTTTGTAGTCTGATATTATTTTTGGGAAAATTAAATGTGCTTCACCTTTATCTAAATTTATGGAATTGTTATGGTATATATCGTACATTGAGATTTGTGGTTTATCTAGATTGAAAGGAACAAGGAGGTGTTTTAAGGCATTCAGAGATTGCTCACTGGCTTTTCTAGTGAAGTCACCATTTCTTTTGTTGCATATAATGTTGCATTGTAGGTGCAGAAAAAGAAGGGAGATGTTAAAGAGTTTATGCAGGATGGTTCTCAGATTCCAGATTCACAGTGTTTAATGGGGTGGCAGTTCTTACACTGCAGTTTTTGATAACGATGGCTGGCCTGTCCAAAAATATATGTTGTTGTTTTGAGCAATGTGAAGTTGAACGATGGTGTGCTTGATGGTCTGACTGTTCCTAAGTTATCTTCTGATCTTGTGGATCCAGCTGATAAGGGTAAAGGTGTTGATGTTGCTGGCTTGGAGCATGGTGGTGGTATAGATGCAGATGATGGTTTCTTGGGCAAAGCAAAATGATGGCTGTTACTTTTTCTTTTTGGTGTTTTTTGGACATGTGATTATCTAGGTGTAGTAGTCACTGCACTGTTTCTTATGGTTTAATTGCTGGACTGCGTTGATTAATATGTTACAAGTAGTATATGGTATTAGTTGATGAGCTGTGAGTATGCTGGTTAGCTGTGCCTTTATAGACTGTTGAACTGCTTTATATGGTTCCCATAATGGACTGCTAAACTTTTTGTTGGTCTGGATGGGTACAGCTGCAAGCTCTATTTTATATGCTAGACAGATGACTATGGTTTTTTGTCATCTGGTTTGATTTGATGTCTATGTTTTAATGCTCTTCTAGAGCTGACGTTTGTCCCTTTTTTCTCTTTTGGGGCTTGCTTTGGTATGCTTTATATCTTGTTGCTCATATGAGCCATTTTTGTAAACTTTAGTCTTTATCCAATATAAAGAAAAATATTTTGAAATTCTCAATTCCTCTTTTAACAACTAAAATTTCTTTTCCATATATATGACAATTATTTGACCTGTATCCACAAACCTCCTTTTTGCCATTTGGAAACTCTTGAATCAAGACTGCAGACCACGTGTTGATTCATCAATACATAATACTAGAGGAATACCTGGCTGCAACATCTAGAGTTCTAGTAACCTTGCACATTTTTGTTTAATTAGAATCATGGCTGGGTAGACCTTTCATCCCATTAGGGTCCATTTTTCTTCAAATGTTTCTGCAAAGTCTATTTGGTACTGACTAAATCTTCAAAAAATGGAGACACATAGTTAAGACAGCCAAGAAATCTTTGAAGTTGATTCTTATCAGTGAGTTCATTAGGAAATCCTTTTATCCTTTTAAATTATTTTGTTGTAACCTTATCTTTCCTTTGTCTAGGTGTAAACCAAGAAATTCAATGTTGGCCTGGACGATCATTATTTTCTTCTTGGAAAATCATATTTCATTCCTTTTAATGGCTTCAAATAGCTGTTTCAAGTGATGGATATGCTTTGTGACATTTAGAGAAAATCGATATATTATCAATGTAAACATCACAAAATTTTCTGAGGTGCCTTAATGCATTATCCATCTGCCTTTGAAAATAGGTTGGTGCAGTGTTGAGATCGAAAGGCATTACGTTCCACTCATACAACCCTTGTGGTACTGAAAAGGAAGTTTTAATTTGTCCTCTTCTTTGATTTTTATTTGCTAAAATCTAGACTTAACAGTCAAACTAATTTTGTAAGTTAACCGAAGTTTTTTATTTGTATTTAACATTATAAAAGTGTCTGGGGTAGGCCACCTACTTGGTTCATAACTTAAAGCTTCTATTTTTGGGAATCCATCTAGATCTCATAATTAATTCTGCTTTTTGCTTTTTGCTTTGGCAAACTTCTTTCTCTGATCATCTCGTAGATTTTTTTCATCTTTTCAATTTTTATTTCTTTTCCAGTGATTTCTTCCTCTTCAGATTTCTCCTCTTCTTTGGGAGGGAGTGCCAACTTGAGGCTGAGTTGTTTAGTCAAAAGACCTACCAACTGGGGATTATTTCTGAGATCTGAGATTGTTGCCATGGAGGGTATGGATTTATCGATGGGAGATCTAGGCTTCTCCTAGTTGTACTAATGGGTGCAGGCAGATTAGAATGAATAAATAGTTTGCTGCTTGTACTAGGCCATGGAGCGGTAGATGAAGGTATGTTATTTAAAGATACGGATGAAAGCCTGGGAGGAGTAATCATTTCTTCTACTGATTGATTTGGAAGGGTTAATAATTCAATAGTGGGGACTCTCCTTCTGCTATGATAAGGTTTCTTTGATAATGTAGGAGTTGAAACTTTTAGCTCAGTAAATTTAGGGCCTCCATTCAACAATTTCTTGATTATAGGAAATCCTATTTGGAAACCAATGTGGTCAATATATCTACCACAATCAATGAGGTTCTTGGAACCTGGGGGATAACTTACTCCTTGGGGAAAATTAGCAGGAGGGAAGATTGTGTTAAGTAACCTAAAGATGCATTGACCTCTCATGGTAGCATATGTTAATTAGGGAGCAAGATTAACACCTTTTATTTGAAGAGAGACAAAAAGCATTACAAATATATTGGTCATCTAAAGACAAGATAAAGTTTCGTTGGACAGAACATTTACCATCAGCTGTAAGCTTCCCTCTGAACTGAGAAACAACTGCTTAGTTCCAACTGCTTCCAAGTAAGACACCTAGAATGTACTAAGCAAGCAAAACACTTGCTCCAATATCATAGTTGAACTGTGGGTGAACTACTAGATCTATATAAGAAAAATGAATATGGAAATAACCTTCCATTTTTAACTTCTTGAGTGACAGGGTAAATAAATAGGTCTACTACCAATTCCTTTAACCATCAAATTCAATTTTGACTGTTTGACACATTTTAACATCCTAGCTTTGAATCCACTTTCTAGGTAAAGATCTGATTTCCTTAGATCAGTTTAAAGCTGCCATCTTCTACTAAATAACATTCTTCTTCCATATTATAACTATGCAATCCTTGAATTCTAGAAGTACTTGCTGAAACAAATGAATTCCTATCTGTGATAGAGTACTAGAACTTGTGATACTATACGAAGTGGGAGCCGATTGAAAATCTTCAATAGGTGATTCCACATCTTACTTTTGCCATGGAGCGCCTTCCTGGCTTAAAGTGGGTCTTATTGTTGTGCCTTTTGCTGTCTAACTTTCACAGTATTACACCACAATCTAGAATTTAACTACAAGACAAGAACATGGCTGTATAACCATTTTAAGAATTGACTCCCAATAACAACAATTCCTCACAATTTTATTGATAATTAAATAATATTACATTCATTTTCTCTTTGATTCACAAGATCGCAATATAGCGTAAGTGAAGACCATACTGAAAACTTAAATACCGAAAACTAGGATGCCAACACTCATAGACTCAATCCTTATTTATAAGTAGAAAAAGGGAGATCAATGGTGTGGAACAAAGATGCTAAAGCAACGACCAAGATTAAAAGTAGCAATAGGTGGCAAACAAGATGCCAAATACAAAAGTGGAAATGTACAAAAATAGTGGAAACTGGGTCCACCATGCTTGCCTTTTGCTCCTTGTGATCATCCTAGGTCCTTTGTCCCTGCAGCACTACCAACACACGCCAGTGGTCTTCATCAGAATTGTACTGATAAAATTCAAAGTTGACGTGATGCAAGATATCATTTTGTACCGAGTCCCACTCATGTCATTTGACCATAACAAACTAGCTTGATTTTAACTCGAACTTTTTCAATTATTACCTTTCAACCCTAATCAAACCTTAGAGGATGAAACTCTATTCTTGGTAAGCTGACAGAATCTTGAAGATAGTCTACCATGCAATCTAACACTTTATTAGCGAATTTGGGCTTTATTTTATTCAAGAATTCCTTTATATTATTGTCATCTAGGATATCTCCAAAGTCATCTGTATGGTTTTGGGATGGGTACCTGCCAAAGTAGACACTATTGATTACTCTAGTAGAGCAATATTTACATTGAAGGTGTTTCCTCTATGAGAAAAGGTGGATGAAATAATAGCATCAACGACTAAGAAGCCGTAATAGAGGTTGTTGCAAGACCATAAATTGAATTATGAGCATTGACTTACAGTCCAATTGGTAGCAATACGCAAGTTGACTAAAAGGCAAGATAAAGCCAATATTTAGTGCCAAGGTGGGAGTCAACGTTTATGCATACATTGGGTAGCATACAATTCTTTTTAAGCAACATTTTAATGTAATGTGCCTTGAAGGACCGTTAGCTCAAATCCTCTAAAAACTTTGCGATCACTCGAATCCTAGCTCTTTTTGGTCACCAAGTTTCTAGTGTGAGCAAGGTGAGAGCATACGGAGATTAGAATGAGGACAATGGAAATAAACAACAGATATTGGCGGTAAGCTGACCAATTTACATTAAAGCACAGTCATTGAATGGATCAATGCCAAAATGGCGGATAGTGATATACAATTTCTAAATAAAGCCAAACTGGCTGATTACAAGCGAAAATTGCGTCAATGCCAAAATGGCAGACTATATCGCTTGATTCTAATACACGTCGAATGGCGGATAGCACAAAAAATAAGATAGGATCCAACAGATGAACCGACCATGATCTTACAATAAAATGCACGAAACTAATTCACTAGTGGCATGCCATCCAGATTTACAAATAGAAATGATTCGGTGGATAACCGTCCAGAATCTTACAATTTGACCAATATTGGAAAACCCGAATATATTCAGCAACAATAAACTTGAATGATTAAATTCTTCAATAACATCAACTGCATGAGCAAGGAATGATCTCAATGAACTGAAATATGAAATACTTCTACACCATTTAAGCCCATTTGTCTAAGAAGTTGATTTGCAAATAAGAACCTCTCTGACAACGATTGCTTCACACTGTAAGAAGCTATGTGCAGACTGTAATTACAGAAACCAACATTGTACGACCTTCCATAAACAATCTAAATATTGCAACAGTTTGAAAGGCCCATAAACTGGAAGTTAAAACAGCCCTTTCCTTGTGCCGATATAAAGGTTGCGGTTGGTAGGAAATAGCCACAACAGTCAAATAAAACCAAATCACACCCCTTTTCTTACTTGTATGATGCCCATATTGTCTCTCAAATGCAGCCAAAACAAATAGAATCCATTTTGTGATGGTACAGCTAGTATTTTTGATGGTACGACTCCAATCAACAAGAACAAATAAGACAAATTATTAGTCAAATTACTCATTTGAAAGAGGACGGACAGCAATTGGAAGCTGTATGGCTCATATAAAATGCAGAAAATAATGTTAATCATCACCCAAACAAAGGCTTGATCCTTCATAAAATCCAAATCGCCTTTTTCCTCATGTATACAACCCACTATATGGGCAGAAAATAGTACGGCCTGCCTATGAAGAGGTATGGCCTGCCTATGAAGAGGTACGGCCAGCCATAACCAAGAAATATCATAAGATGAACACCGACACTGTAATATCCCGCTTAGGATATTCTCTAAAATTCTGAATGCTCTGATACCACTGTAATATAGCCAAACAAATTTTCTGCCTTATATCTGTTCTACTTTTTCTGATTGTTTTTTCTGAGTTTTATGTTTTTGCATTTACTAGCACACATGCATGGATATATTTTGTGAATAATAGAAAATATGAAATATGCATAAACTGCTGAAATTTCCAGATTTTAATATCTTCTAAAATATTCAATGTTTTGATAAAATAACAAAGACCCAGTTGAGAAAATATACTCTAATATTTAAATCACAAATACCCAGAAAATCGTATTGGCAAAATATGAAGATTTTTTACATACTCAGTTTGCTGTTATGAAAAGTACAGGTCTGATATGAATGCAACAGCAGCAGTAACTTTGATTCTCCTTGATTCTTCAAGAGGATGGATTGATACAATATTAAAATGTTGGTCTTTGCCGCAACGTGACTTTAAAGTGTGTAATCAGCAATTAATTCGTCACAGCAGATATGCCTTTGATTTTCAATCAAGAATCTTCTTGCTGATTTTCAATCAAGAATCTTCTCAAACCCTTGAATAATCTGTAGATAATCTCTTCAATAATGTACCATATGATTCCCACGTGTCAAGAAAGTATGCACAACTCAGCAAATAAGATATTCAGCAATGATAATCTTCAATCTGCTATCAAACCCTTGAAATGCTTCATCAATATGCACAAATTGGACTCTTGATTGAAGCCCATGCTTTGGCAATGATTTAGCTGATCTTTCACAGCTTCAAGATTGCAAATACATTGAAGATTGAACGTTCTTCAATGGCTGATATACAGAAACCCTTGTCTTCTCCAGAAAACCACAAAAGCAAATTCAAATGATCATTCAATAATGAATTTGATTTGCTTTTTGAAACCTTTTATAACTTCTCCAAATGAAGTGTATTTAATTTGCCTTTGAAGTCCACTTTAGGTTTTTAATAAAAACTTTATTATAAGTCTCATAAATGGGTGCTCCAATCCATGAAATATTAAATGTATTTTAAGTGATTTTAATGATGGGTCATGGCCCCATTGAATATAAAGTGACTTCAAAAACTTTATAATATAACTTCACTTGAGCGCTTTAATCCATGACTTTATTATTTGACTTTAATATCATTATATGACCCCCCTTTTAATAAAGTCAAATAAGTCATTATTATATGCACCTTCAAAAAATATCATTATAACCCCCTTATAATATAAGGTCTATTAACCCCATGATGTCCTTTTAATAATAAATAATTATTATTAAATATTACCTTTAATAATAATTAAAAATCACTTATCTCCATAATTAGACATCATTTCTCAATTCTGTTTGAACTTGGGGGTTTACCATGACACGCGCTATGCATCCAACCATCTTACCAAAAATAGCAGGGGTCCATCTCTATCAACCTTTGTCGGCTAAAAATAGCAAGAGCTTCCAATACGGGACCAGAGACCTCTAAACAACCTTATCACCAGTTGAAACTGGGGAACAACACTGAAATCACCACATGACCAGATACCCTGCTATAAATAGAAACTCAGGAAAGATGACTTACTATAAATAGTAAGTGTGTAGAACTGAGTCCAACGAAGGCCAAACCTGAACCCATACTGAGCTCTGATGGAGAAAACACACTGATCTCTGCCAAAAGGGACCCTCTAACCATCTGAGTTAGCCTATGAGGCCCAGTGATAGGCTAAACCATCATATAATAGGATCACGCTAAAAAGGGGACATTACAGACACAATATATATATCTCACTAACCAAGCAATATAATCAGTCCAACAATATTTGAATTGATTAAACAGGTAGAACAAAATTATCAAACCAAGGAAGCTTCACACAATTTTTCAAAACTAAAACACTCTAAAACACCACACACTGAAAACCACACAAACCCCAAAAATATCACAACCAAACTGAAACATTGTAAATCTAAAATCATCATTTGTTAGAGCACTTTGGTAATCCCTATGTAGAACTGCACCGAAAACTAGGAATATTTTCCTTCTCAAAGCTTTAAAAATCCAGAGGGTTTTCGTCCTCGGGAATGAAGAAAGAACTCATGTTCATCCTTGGGAAATAAAATTGTTTGAATGTGCAAAAAGTTAATCCTTTCCTAGAGACAAAACCTCCTTTTATAATTTTTGGAGGGCATATAATATATATATATTTTTAATAATGCGCCTGGTAAACTTTTTAACGTGATTGGCGACGCTGGTGCGACACGCCCTCCGGCTCCATGCGAATGCTTTTGCCCGGAGCAATGAGCCGGTGAGGCCACAACACGGGGGACCTCATCCCCTAGCAAGAACACTTCAAACCCGCGAGCTCGTTGGCCCAGCGAAGGCATAAAGCTTGCGAGCTCGTTGGCCCAGCGGGGGTTTGAACTCTGGGGGTCGCCACTACAACCAAGTGACGTAACCACTGAACCACGCCCTTATCGGCATGTAATATTAATTTATATAGTTTTATTTTATTTATCCCCTCAAAGTTATAAAACTAAGTTACCGGTTCGGGTTCGCGGGTTACGTCAAATTTTTTTTTGGGTTATAGACACACAAAACTTTCATTCAATCCAAATTCCGATTATATTCTCAAAACTTTTATATTTAAAATTTTAAACCATAAAAATTCTTTCCTAATTAAATAAATAATTAAAAACATATCTATATTTAATATTTTTATAATTTATATTTAAACTTACATTCCTTAATAAATTAAAAAAGAAAAATTTAATAGTTTAAAATTTAAAAAAAATATAATACTTTTATATAGAAGCCACTGAAGCTCCAAAAATAAGCTTTAATATAAAAATATTGGATTATTAAATATAATTATATCTATTACTTTTAAGTTTTATATCCATAATCTTTAAATATTAATTAAACATAGACATTGTATAAAATAATAAATAGCCGATAGGCTTTTATATAACTATCTCACGTCGTAAGAAAATATCGGCTTTTATATAGTTGTTTAACGCCGTAAAAAAATATCGGCTTTTATATGATTGTCTCACGCTGTAAAAAAATTCACGCCATAATTTTTTCAAAACTCCTCGGTTCTTCCTATCGGCGTATTCCTTGAACCTAAAATATTTCCGACGAAGGATTTGTGCAGGATAATTTTAAAAAATATAAAAAATCTAAAATAAATGCCAAACTAAAGCAGGTTCGTCGGAAAATTCTTAAAATTTTGTTGAAATCGTGGTGGGTTTGCCCGGGTTCGTCTGGGACAAACCCACAGGCATTTTGGCGACCCCTGGACGAATCCCCGCCCGAACCGAACCCGGATCTAGATCCGGTATGAATCGGATCGGGACCCTACAAAAACCCTAGGCGAACTGGTAACTTAGTCATAAAATAATAGTGTCCATTTTACTCACTTTTTGCGCCTTGGGACTAGCGACACTTCATTAGTTCACTTATAACGACCTTTTAAATAATTAAAAATAAGTCGTCTTTTAATTTATAACTCAAAGTTACAAATTTTAATTATTTAGTTATTTCCAAGGTCTTGAAAAAGGGGACATGATAGTTTGCCCTTCCCAAAGATTGCTTGTTCTCAAACAATACTGATTCGGCTTAACAAATCCTTTTGATTAGATCATCATGCCAATACCAGGATCCCAAACCACTCTCAAGAACTGATAGTTTGCCCTTCCCAAAGATTGCTTGTTCTCAAACAATACTGATTCGGCTTAACAAATCCTTTTGATTAGATCATCATGCCAATACCAGGATCCCAAACCACTCTCAAGAACCTTCCACCATGCTTTTGCTGCACCTTTCTAATATAACAAGAAGCTGAAAAATCTGCAGCCTTCAACTCATAGAATATTTTGTCTTGAATTGTAGATTACACCTCCATGAGTTGCATTTACTGAACTTCCATAACCTTGTTAACACTCACAATAATCAAGGTTAGATTTAATTTCCAGATGCATAGATTGATGGAATCTTTGTTTTCCTTATGTTTGAAATTATCACTTGCATCCCATACTCTTATGTATAGACAAATTTGAATTCTTTCTCCCTCCTTATGACAACAAATTTGTGTAACATGGAAGGACTGTATTGATATCAAATCTCGACTAGCATCATTACTTTCATGCCTTGAACTAAAATCATGAAGATAATCAAATGGCTTACCATCAGTTGCTGATTTGAAAATTTCAACAAGCAGGAAAACAACATTAGTATCTGGTGAGGCATCTTTTTCATGCACATGCCTCTCAATAAGTTCATCCTAGAACTCCACCTCATAAACTTCTTGATTTTCTAATTTGAAATCACAGATTTGTTCCAAGTGTTGGTCTTCCTTTGTTGCTGCTTCAGAAAAATCAGCACCTTCATTTTGAGGTCTCAAAAGATTTTTCTCACTTTCATTTTTACAACCTTCCTGCAACTCATCTTCAGAAGCCTTCATTTTTGATTCCCAACTAGTCGTGTCATCCTCAATTTGCCTCGAGTGTTCTTCCTTCTGAAACTCAAGTTCTTCATCTGATTTCACCTCTTCTCTGCTCCAAGTAATAACCTATTGATCTGAGGGGTTTGGCAGCTGCCCATTCTACTGCCTCAACTAATAATTAGATTCCCTGCATATATATGCTCTGAACACAACCAGTTTGAGAGTTAGTTATGATGCTAGGAAGTAGGGAATTAAGCTTCCCAAAGTTATATACAAAAACAGTCAACAATATGACTGCTCTCCAATGTTAAGCTTAATTCCTCAAATTTGCATCTCCAGCTCAAACTGGTAGTACAGACCAATCCCTTGAATTTGCAGAAATTATTTCCTTTGCTCTCATTTGGTCTCGTGTGCCTCACATTTGGCATTTGCAGAGCTTCCCTT
The DNA here is from genome assembly GCA_027924645.1 of Cunninghamia lanceolata. Taxonomy (NCBI): domain Eukaryota; kingdom Viridiplantae; phylum Streptophyta; class Pinopsida; order Cupressales; family Cupressaceae; genus Cunninghamia; species Cunninghamia lanceolata. The sequence goes on from BSBN01000197.1 coordinate 3,121,565, forward strand.
TTTACAATCTCTAGATGATCTATTTCTTGCTCACCATTATATGATGGCTATCATTTGTTTGATGATTTGGAAAATGAATGCATAAGTGATAGATTAGACTTCTGTGCTTTTTCAATGACTAGCCCGCAAAGAGATAAAATAAATGCTGTCTCTTCTGACAGAGACTGAAGTTTTGAGGATGGCACACATAAAATTTGATTACAGCCTTCTGGCGAATGTGTTTGAAATGCATCATCAAAAGTTTCCATGTTACTCTTTTCCACTAGGATTTTGCTTCTTACAGGGCTATACTACTGTCCACTTTCCTGGTCATATGTTTGTATTGTTTTGATAGTGCTGCACTTTCAATAGATAACAGATAAACTACTGGTACATGTGTATTCCAAAAAGTTGACCATCAACCAGGGGTTCAACTCACAATAGACAAATAGGACCATTTATGTTATAAGATTTATTAACTATCACTTGTATTGGTAAATTTACATACATCCTACATTTTCATATCAAAAAATTTAAAAATTAGTTTGAATTCATATTGTCCCACTCAAAATCGTTTTAGCATTTTGAAGTGGTTCAAGGTTTTCTATTGTATACTGATACAAGTTACAACTTGGAATGCATGGCTACTATTGATCTAAAATTTTAAATTAACAAACATAAATCAATAATAGTGTTAGACCAATTGCCTACAACACTCAACAACTGAAGCTTTAGGCCACAAAGCTTGAACACAGATCTCTGGCTAACGCTGACCAGGATGTATTGTATGGCTTAAAGGGACAGAGCAATGCAATACAAGCAGCCTATCTTTTCTGACATCACAACTTGATTCTATATTTTGAGACCTCCTGCAAATAGGCTATTGGTCAGCGTCATTCATATGCTGGTATAAATCCTTTTATTGTCACATGATACACCAACTTGGAGGTTTTGAATGTTAGCTGCTTAGATATTATTGTACAACGCATAGTTGCAAAACTCGCCAATTGTAAAAACTCGGCAAGCCCGGAAAATATGGTTCGGAAAAAACTCGGCAAAAACTTGCTAACTTAAAAAATTGCTTAAATTTCATTAAAAACGCTTTTTCTTTGCAAAATTCAATGACAAGATGTATCCAATGAGTCCATAAATGAGTACAAAAGTGTTTTCTATTAAATTTGATTGATTTGAATGCAAATTGAGTACAAAATCGCATCCTCATGCGGAATCCTGATGGCTGATTCTAAGTCTGGAACCCTGAAACCCTGAATTTGGCTATGCCTAAAACCTTGAAACCCTGAAAAATTGGTTAAGTCTGAAATTTGATGGATCCTCCAAAATCTAGAATCTGCATGTTAAATCCCATGGATCTGGAACCTATCTCAAACACCCTGACAGTATATTTCAAAATATTTAAAGTATAAGAAATTTTCTTATATATTTTGAAATATACTAACCAAGCGTCTGGAAAAACCCAAGAAAAACCCTGGAAAAAAAATCTGGCGAGTAAATACTGGAAATAGAGCAGCTATTTTCCAATATTTCCAATATTATTTTCTTAACTCGCCGAGTTTTCATCAAAAACTTGCCAAAAAAACTGCGAGTTTTCTGGAAAAACTCGGGCAAGTTTTTCTGCGTACAAGTGCAGGAAAACTCGTTTTCTCAAAAGACTCGCGAGTTTTTGCTGACTCACCGGGTTTTTGGCGAGTCTTGCAACTATGGTACAGCGAGTTCTTTGGAAATTTTATAACAGCTGATGATGTTTATCTATTCTAACAGAATTTAAGACAAATGTGAATAATAATGATTTGTTTTCTTTCTAATAACCAGGTGGACCGAAGGTACAGAGAATACTACCATCAGTTGCAGATTGTAATTTCATCGTTCGAAGCTGCAGCTGGTTTTGGTGCTGCAAAGACATACACGACTCTTGCACTTCAAACAATTTCCTGCCACTTCCGTTGTTTGAGAGATGCAATCACTGGTCAAATTCGTTCAACTATCAAAAATCTGGGTGAGGAATATTTAACAAATGGGAAAGGTGAAACATCTTTTCTTCACATTGCAGATCAACAACTGCGCCAACAACGAGCTCTTCAACAACTAGGGATGATTCAACAACATGCCTGGAGACCTCAGAGAGGACTTCCAGAGCGTTCTGTTTCTGTTCTACGTACTTGGTTATTTGAGCATTTCCTTCATCCGTTAGTATTCTATTCCAATATCTCTATTCACATTCAATTTTATTCTGTTCATGCCTGTTTGAAAATGAGCATTTTCTTTATAAGTTAATTTTTTTTTTTGCTACATACAAATACATTGGAAAGTTCCTATGTGTTATGTAGGGGTGTCAAATGTGATCTGTTTGTATTTCAGCTATCCAAAAGACTCTGAGAAACATATGCTAGCAAGGCAGACTGGACTGACCAGGGGTCAGGTATGACACAATGGATCATGCATCTTCTGCTTCTCAAATTTCACAAGTAATACATACTTTCACAGTTGGTTAGACTAACAGGTTCATTAAGATAACTGTTGGTGGGCTCTTACTATGTTCTAGGTCTCAAATTGGTTTATAAATGCACGTGTCCGCCTTTGGAAGCCCATGGTGGAAGAAATGTATATGGAAGAAACTAGGGAATCTGAGATGGACTCAAATGCATCAGCTGCAAAGATATCTGAAGTAAATGGTGAGAAAATGGTACCAGTAGAATCAAAACACGGTGAAGGAAATAGTGAAAATACACAGAAATATGCAAGAAACTTGCAAGAGAGACATAGTGAGCAAGAAAACGCTTTGAATGTCAAAAATGGCATATTAGGTATGGTTATTGAACCATACAGCCAGAAATTTCAAGATGACCAAAATCAGGATACTACAAGACATGGGCTACCAAAGAACATTATTAGTGTAACTCCAGATTCTACATCTCTTCTGTCCTCCAGCATGAGCAAGGATGTAGATCTCAAGTCAGAGGATACACAGGATGATGACATTTGTGATGATAAGCAGAACAATAAAAGGCCTGACATTGAGGATTACAATCTTTTCAATAACATCATAGTTCATCCCAGTAATAATGAAGCTCTTAGTCCCTACCAGATTGGGAGTGTGAGTACATTTGATCAGGACTCTTTTACTAACAGGTTTTCTAAAAGCAGCGATGTATCACTCACTTTGGGATTGAAGCATTGTGATGGCCTATCACTGTCAGGAACCAAACAGAGTTATATTTCCAGCCATGCTCTAGTGATGGGACAGAAACAGGACCTTGGCAACAACTATGAGGATTATAATCACATTAATGAGGCTTCGGTAGCTCTTGCTGCAAATCCTTATGAAAGAAAAGACCTACAAAATCAAAAGCCTTTTGCTTCTCATTCATTGCACGACTTTGTAGCATAAGTCAGCAAGACATTTTCTATACTCTGCACATTTGTCCAGGAAGGTCCCTTGTCAAGTATCTCTAATATTGATCCTTTCAATGAGTTGTAAAATATAATATTGTGTCTTTGTAGATTTAAGTATTGAGTTGTGTTAAACTCAATCTAGGCAAACTGTGGTTTTATAATTCTAAATCTGCATTCTTATCTGCTTTAATGCTAGAAAAGAATCATAGGCCTGCTGTAAAATTGATATTAAGTCAACTGCTTGTCTTGGGAATCACTGTAAAGTCACCTATGGCTGTAATTGAGTATAAGATGTCTGAGATATGTCAATTTTGTATCTCTGAGAAATCTGGAAATGCAAAATTGTTTTGTTTGGCGGTTGTCAGGTTTTTGTAATAAACGTCCAGACATCATCTAAACTGACGGAATAATTCTGGCAAGCAACCCGGGATAGTGAATTGTATCACAGCTCAGTGGTGAGATGTTATGCAGATAATCTGAATGCAATTGAGTCACTGAAATGTGTGCTTAAGCCCCTGGCAGTTCAACTTTGAAACTAATGATGCAATTGAAATAACTAATATTTGTACCTGGCAGTAAAAAATTCTGTAATCTGTGAGGTATAGTCACAGATTTGCTCACCAAGATAATTGTTGTTTTTTTGAAAAAAAGTCAAATCTTGATTGTAGAGGTGCATATTAAAGTTAAGGTACTACATTCACGTTTGAAAATATCAGAGTGGTTTAAGAGAATTTTGTTAATCTACAAAAGTTTGGTATATTGGCCACACAATATGTAGGGGACCCTCACAACCACTTAAGCTACAATTAGCCATCTCAGCTACATCATGCACCAAGGGTTTACAAAAGAATGCGGTGAGGTTTGCCCTTATTAAACAGAATGAAATTTACGTTACCTAATACCATCTATGTTTATTCCATGAAATCAAAGATTGTTACTGCTCATTTTATGTACATGCAGATGGGGTGTGTCATCTCTCTTGTTCATTGAGTATTGAAAATTTGAAAGGAAATAAAATGATTTCCTACTCTAATTCATGTCTGAATAAATGATCAAACGATAAATGACAATCGAACTTGAAGTTATTATGAACTGAGACCAATAAATAGAAAAGAGGATATAGTGTGCTTAGCTCTTGTCAATTTGATGTGTCGATATGTGATGATTTTGCTATTCTGCTGTGATTGACAATTGAAATTGAAAATTTGATTCTTGATTTGGGATTTGGAGGTTGCAACAAATTTTTATCTGATACTGAAATGACACATGACTAGAATGTGCCACGCGGCCTGATTTGGGATTGAATTCCTATCAGCGATTTAGTCCTGCGTAGATTTGTCTGCTATCAATGAGGCATTGAGTGTTGTGCTCTTGCCTAGAATATTCGGAGGGTTGTCCAAAAAAAAAACATAGCAGGATTTGTTGTTTGGCCAAAGGGAAGACTGTGGACTTCCTTGATAGTAGTCTAACCCTTAGGTCATCAACAATATCTGTAGACACACATGTAAGGCTGGAAATTGCTTAATTTGCAATCTCTGCCTTATGTTTTAGCACTTAAATTAGCATCCATTACCATAGGTGTATTTTAGGACTCATTTTGCATTTTATGAGCGTTTCCCTAAACACTGGACTAATTTACAACCATATCTGAGCCTTTTCTAAACCTTAAAATACAAAATTCAGACAAAATTCAAAGAACACTTGTGATGTAAAAACATTGGTGTCTTGGACACCCATGCAGTTAAAATATTGGTCTTTGGGTCAACTTCAGAAACTTGAATATTTAAACATAGCTCCATCCCTAAACCTGGACCTATCCTAATAAGTTTCCTAACAACTGCCTAAGCTCAAATGCAAAATAAAGTTATACGAAGTCATTTGGAAGGTAATCAACACATTATCTACTCATTGCTTTATGGTACTAAGTTTTGTTCTCTCCACAATTGTTACAGGTTTTTGAAGCCACCATACTGAAGAAATTTACAGAAGAGATATTTGTTGCATCTCCTCCAAGTCCTCTATTGTTGAATCATTCATCTCCTTAGTGTATTCCTACTTATTCCTTTGTCTATCGATCCACTACTATCCCAAATCCCTTCCAGTCGCATCCTAATCTTCCCATTTCCTTGTATATTCATCTCTCTCCCACAAATTTGATTACAAGTTTTCCGAATCCTTTACCAAATCAGTCCTTTGTTTACCATAACCCATCAATCTTTAGATCTAATTTACGCACACTATAGGAGGTCAATTTTTTTTTGAAGATTTTTATTGTTTAAGATCCAAATCTGCACTCCCCACTCTACACCACCACACTAGGGCTTCACACTCTACATTTTTCCTATAGTTTTTGTTAAGGTTGAAAGAAACCACTTAGGGGATTGATGAGGAAGTCATGACAAGGTTTGGAACTCCCCACACTATCATCTCAGAAAATGCAAAAGCTTTTACTGGTCTTAGGATGGCTGATTGGGCCCTGAAATATAATGTTTTTTTGAAGACTTCTTCTAACTATTACCCCCAATGTAATGGTTTAGCTGAGTCTACCAACAAAAACCTAATCAGGGTCTTGAAGAGAATCATGGAGAGGAACTAGAGACAATGGCACACCAAAATCAGGTTGGCCCTTTGGGCTGATAGAATTACTTACAAAAGAGCCATTGGTAACTCCCCTTTTGTCTTGATATATGGAAGAGAGGTTAGATTGACTCTGTCTTTGGAACTACCTTCCTTGCAGTTGGCACAATAGCAGGAGCTTGAAGGAGAAGGTGCAAGGTCTGTGAGAATGGTTGAGTTAAATCAGTTAGAAGAAATAAGACAATCAACCATGATCACTCTAGGATAACATCAAAAATAAACCAAAAAGCATTTTGACAAGAAGGCCAAAGACCAAATCTTTAAATTGGGAGATCTTGTCCTGAAATGGGACGCTGACATAGCCAAGTTGGGGGGCCATACAAAATTTGATGCCATCTAGAGTGGCCCCTACATCATCATCAGCTGCAAGCAAGCAAATGACTTCCAACTTTCAAGGTTGGATGGTGAAGTTATGCTGATCTCAGTCAATGGGATCCATCTCAAACCCTACTTTTAGAGCTTGGTTGTGAGATCTTGTATATAGTAGAGTAGTTTTCTTTCCTCCAAGTGCAGTTGCACGCGCTGCATTCTCGTTAGGAGAATGTATGTTTTGTTCCCTTTGGTGTGCTTGTTTTCTGCCTTGTTTTGTTTCGCTGTTGGGGCAGTTTTTAGTGTTGCTTTGGTCAAGTTGTTTCATGGTTGTTTTGACTCATATCCAATGGATGTTAATGCCACTGGTTTCTCAATGTTTAGTAGGCAGACATCCCCAAGAAGTTGCCAAAATGTTGACTATTTTTTAGTCCTCATGACTCGAACAATCTTCCCCTTAGGAAGCCTTGCAATCTTGTCTAAAATCCATCAAATCCTAAGTGTTTGTGCCCCTCTTTGCCTTGGCCATTTAACCCTATGTTGATAACTGATATGAGAGATTCAAAATGGGTCAATTATGTGTTAAAATGTAAGGGAAAACCATAAAATCCTAAGACCAAATGTTTCCTGACTTTTTCCCTTATTTTTCTAAGTGTTTCGGCCTATCGGAGTTTCGGTGTTCCTCCTTCTGGCATGCCTTTCCTATCGGCTCCAACGTCCTGCCTTGGTGATTCATGTTTTGCTCTAAGTCTATCAGCTTCATGATGTCGGACTTGTTCTTTCTTTAATGCTCATTTGATATGTCTTTGTTGTCGGCCCCGATTTTTGACCCCAGAGGTCTCCAAATTCTTTGTTGTTCGCTTGCTCAGGGGGTAAGCGTTAGCGGCATACTTTGATTCCTGACTTTGATGTTTCTTCAAAAGTGCTAAGTGTTTTGGCCTTCGGAGGTTAGGCGGATGTTTGTTTCTTTGCTCTTTGCGAATGCGTTCTTAGTTTACTTTGATCCCCGACATTCTACATATTCTCTCTTTATCAAGATCGTGCCTAGGTGCATTCAACTTGCAACTTCTCAGAGTTTGGTCTTGGTTCGACTCTGATGTCGAAGTCTGACAAACCTCAAATTTCTCTAAGTGTTTCAGACTTCGGGCTTCAGGGGTTCCTTGGTTCTTTGTTTCCAGTGGCAAGGATTCGACGGGAAGTTTGACGTCCGATCCATGACCAACTTCAATTTTATCCTAAGGCATGCTGACTTGGGGGGTCTAGTTTTGCTACTTTCCTTCATTTTAGTTTAAGTGGCAGGATGAAGGCTCGACCGCTGAAATTCGACGTTTACCCATATATGCTCATGGATTTTGGAGGTCGGGATGAAGGTTGATCATTTGCTAAAAAACAATGTTTTTTTAGCAATGGCCCGATCGCCAACCCTCAGTGGTCTCTCCTCCTCTTTCCTTTGACAAAGTTGCGTGATTTCCCCTTCTCCGATTCAAGAGCCGAATATCTGTTGGAAGCTCGATTTGTTGGGGCCCGACAAATTTGCCTTCCCCATTCCAAAAACGTTGCAAATCGTGACAAGACTTCTCAGTGACTTTCCTAGTCGCCATTAATGACATTTGTAGAGCTCGATGGAGTGTTGTGACAACCTCCTATCCCTTCATGTTGTTGCAGACCCCTCATTCAATGCATTTCAATACTCCAACATGGCTCAACACTCGAAATCCATAGATTCTCATGATCATCCCATGTGGGCATGATGCAAAGGGGCATGGGCAATCCTAAAAGATGTGTTGACTCATCTTTCTCTCGCCCATTTGCTGCTACAGTGATGGTCTATGATTGATATATATGCATACTTCAATGATGTAATGAGGTTGTTGTTTTGTCAACAACTGTGACTCTGTATCAACTATATATTTTGCCTTTTGATAAATATAACATTGATTGTTAGATGGAAATTATATTTGTTATGTTGTATCGGTAAATATGTTGGTTAGTTGGTATCGGCGAGTAGTTACTCCCGACCGGTGTCAGCGATCGTTGGCAACCGTTGGACAACCTATATATTTATCGTCATTCCAGTGTAAAAGCAACATTGCGACATTGTAGTGTAATACTAATATATTCAATGAATGGAAACAATGATTTATTCTATGCAATTCTTGTATGAATCATACGCTTTATAGTTATTGTCGTATATTTCTGTTTACTCCAAGTTTTGTTTGAAACACCATATTGCGGGTAAACATTTGGCGTCGCTGCCTGTTCAAAAATGGGTCGAGGGTAACAAGTCGATGACAAGAGGAGTCGTCAGTGGATGACAAGAGGAATTATCAGTCGATGACAAGTTGAGTCATCGGAGACCATCGTCAGTTGATGACAAGTTGGCTGTTGATGACAAGTTGTTGTTGGAGACCATCGGACAAGTGGTGTCGTTAGGGATGAGCGAACCGTCGTACGTACTAGGGGTTGAAGAAAACACAATGAAAATGACGACATAATGGGTCGACCGATCCAGTCAGAAGAAGAATCATACACCAGATATCAAGTTGAAAGAACAGAGGAGGAAATACGAAGAATACGGGAGGACAATGACAACGACCAAGAGCCGAACGATCGGGAAGACAATCTGACACAAGATCTCGTCTTCTTGTGAGATTTATCACTGAAACAACACATTATAAACGAGGCCATTCGTCGAGATATTCCTGAAGATATCATTGAAGAAAACCTAGAAGTGAATTATGAAGTGCAACGTCTCCTGAGTCGCATACCGAGACTATTGGCGAGAAATTTTCTAATCCTACAAGACCTTCGAGAGGAAAGAGATCGAGAACAACGCAGACAACAAATGCTCAGGAGGTATGAAGAATGTATGAAACAAGAGGAGGAGCGCGACGAGAGCTGCCGTCGCACACCACACAATTGCCAATAGATGAAATATTGATTCATGCCCATACAACTTAACAAGGATAAGAATAAAATACCAAGTGGGCAGGAAACACCAGAAGAGATATTGAGAAGATCGCGAAGATTAAAAGAACAAGAAGAGCATAGAAAAAGGTTAAAACAGATTATTGAAAAAAGGAATGAACATCATGAAGAAATAAATCAAGACAATACCGAGTTTCACAACGAGGGAGTTGATGAACAAGACTTCAGAAAACCAGCAACAAACAGAGAAAAATAAAATGGAAAGAAATTGACAGAAGAGCTTGAAGATAGTATACGTCGTATTGTAGCATTGTCAATTTCGGCGAAGGGCTGAGAGTTGGAAGATCTGAGTCTAAGACCCCAGGGCAGAGGGAGTACTAGAACGAACCTGAGGAGACTTGAGGTGTAGAGGATGCCGACAGAGGACGCGAGGAAGACTCAAACATGGCCGAGAGTGCAAGTGACGCACCGGGACATTGCGAGAGAACTAGTCCAATCAGGTCCAACACACAAGGAGGGCATTGGGGAAGGATGGTGACTCCGCTAGCCGAGAGGCAGAAGCTGCCAAAATTTATGGGGAATGGGTCAGAAGATCCAGTAAGGCACTGCAAGACATGCGAGACGATTTGGATAGCCAATGGGCAAAATGATGTAGACTACTGGTTGAAAGCATTTCCAGTGACACTAAGAGATAATGACATCGACTGGTACACAGAGTTGGACCAAGTACACAGAGCATCATGGAGATCACTCAAGAAGGCATTCCAAGACGAATTCAAACTCCTGAGGGATGACAGTGAAATTGTAGCAGAGATCTACAGTACGAAGCAAGGGAAGCACGAGAATGTGTGAACCTACAACCGGAGACTGAAAGAATTGTTGGGAAAACTAGAGACTCAGCCGACTGATAGGCTGAAGGGTTGCGCCCATCGCTGATGAAGAAAATGAAAGTCGTGCCCCCGTCGTCATATGATGAAGCGTACAATCGAGCGATGGATATAGAGAGTGAAAACAAAACATCCTTCCGAGGGGAAAAGGAAGACGGACGACGAGGAGAGTACAGATGACAACAACGACAGTGAGTCCAAGACCGTGCAAGCACTCAGGAAGGACATGATGAGAATGATGAAAGAATTGAAGGCCGACAAGGAGAGTACAAGGGAAGCCAGAGAATTGTGGTGTACTGTTTGCAAGGAGGAAGGTCACACAAAGGCAAACAGTTCAAAAAAATTATTTTGTGATATCTGCCAAGTGATGGGACATTCCATCAAGGAATGCCCATTTAACCTAAAAGCAAGGAGTACACAAGTACTCTTCACACAAGGAGAGCAGTCGACTCTGCCAACCACACCACCGAAGCCCTAGTACAATAGCAATGCATCCCCTGGAGATTACCGAAGTAACAAAAGCCCGAGAAGCAAGATACAATACGATGGTAAAGGGAGGCCCTTGATACAGTGTCGACAATGCAACGAATGGGGGCACTTTGCAAGGGAATGCCCGAACAATAATCAGAACAAAATAAAGCATTATGCAAGTGGTGTGGGCCTGGAGACCATGAAGAAAAAGATTGCCCAAAACAGAAAGGGGTGAACCTTATCAATGTCGAGGAAAATGATGAAGAGATCCTTGCTGTCACTCAAGCACAATGGAAAAAGGCCACTTATCTAGACCCCAGAATCGAGGAGAGACTCCGGGATGCTAGAAAAGAAGTGGAGATGGTGATGGAAACAGAAGGGAAAAATAGAAAAATAACCACCGTACGACCAGAGTCAGACAAGAATATTGTAAATCAGGTGTTGCAGGCCACTGTATCCGTCAGGATGGCGGATCTCCTACAAAGCATGCCACACCTGAGGATGGCAATTTCTAAGGCAATGGAAGGAAACCTAAGCAGGGAAACAAAAGACAAGGATGTCATAGTGGAGCCATCACCGAAGGGAGAACAAGTCATCGACCCGAGGCTGTTGGCAGTTGACAATGGGAAGAATCCAGCCGTCATACACATGTCAATCAGTGGATGCTACCTGACAAACACAATAATCAATAGAGGATTCGGAGTGAATGTGTTGACAAAAGATACATGGAAGTGCTTGGGAAAACCTACCTTATGGCCACAAAATTTTCAGTTAGTGGGAGCAGACCAGCACAAAATTAAAGTGCTGGGAGTACTAATGGCTCAAAAAGTGAAGATTGGCACCCAACCCTTTCTGTTAAACTTTGTAGTCATAACAACACAAAATGCATCGTACGATGCATTACTCGGCCGAGGGTGGCTAGTAGCCGCCAAGGCCAACCACAACTAGAAAAAGAATACCTTGTCAATAGAAAACAAGGGTAAGAAGATTGTCATAGATCTAAGAACACAGGCTGTAAGTGAAGAGTTGGCATCAGATTCCGATACAGATGGAGGGGAGTCAATTGGCAGAGGACGAATAGAACCTGATGAGGAAGGAGTATTAAAACTGCAAGAATGTTTTGAGGATGAAACTAATTCCTTTAGTGGACTCTTCCATTGGCAGATGGAAGACTATGAATTCTTCCAACCGGAGTGTAACATGATTTCAATAAGAGGAAGTGGCGAATGCTCTCGGGCGACTAGTGAAACACTCGGCAATATTGGGCCCAGTGAAACATTGCTGATGAATGAAGCATTGGATGGATTAACAAACACTCGACAACTTGGTAAGAGGGAACCAATAATAAGTGACAAAGGGGAGGGAGGTAATAGTCAGCCGAAAGTACCAGAGCAACTAGTGGCAGAAATAAGTCGACCAGAACAGACAAGTCAACCAGGAGAGGCACAAAAATAATATATAGAGGGTGAAGCCAAGATAGATTATACACTTGCACATAAATTTGAACCAGACAAGATGATCAGGTATGAAGAGCCATTGGCAAGCAAGGTGAATCGGGGTGATGGAACTAACGACGGGAACCCAGCATTGAAAGCACCGACCAAAAAGAGACTATACGGAAGGAATAAGGATTATAAAAAATCATAAAGTTTATTTTTGCCGAAGACAACAGTTCTGGTTTCAAGAAAGGCACTCGACTCTGCTGACGATTACAAAATCAATAAAGGTATGTCTTTGAATAAAGAAGTTAAAATATTTAAATTGGAGGATATGGCAACTTGTCGTACTGTGAAATCACCTTCGCAACAAAATTCCAGAAAAAAGAGAAATATTACGAGAAAGAGAAATAGTTCGAGACAGAGAAACATTATGAGACAATTTAAGCGACAAGAAAGTTCTACAGTCGAAGTTGCAGATCAAACGTGGACCCGGTTGGAGGAAAATAGAAAAATCCGATTCAGTTTGACATGGATAAAAAATTGGAAAAGACGAAAAAATAAATAAATAAAATGTCAGGAGGAAAAAAAAGAAAAGAAAAAAGAAGTGCAACGTACAACCAGGTCCTACGATCAGAATCATACGACTGAGTCGTACGACCAAGACTGTACGACTTGGTCATACCAACTCAGCCGTACGAATTTAGCCGTACGATCTGGCTGTACGGACCCTCCATGGTGAAAAAAACCAACGAAAAAAAATGAAGCCATTCCATTTTGCGCGTCAGGAAGAAAGAAAATTAACTTGTCAGGAAGAAAGAGAAGGAGAAATAACATAGAGAAAATTGTAGGCCATACAAAGTGCATTCTCTCTATAGTACAAGTCTGTTAGCACCGTACGAATAAATTGGTTCACTGAGCTTGTCGTATGACTTCCTTTGTTGCCGACCGTACCAGTTTTTGGACTATAGATGAGTGTTGGATTTTGTCAAGCATCCAGAGAAAAATGATATGCATCATGAAGGTCCGAATGCTTTTGAAAGTCTTATTTTGGGCTTGGTGGCGGGGGTGCTACCCCTAGACCCCTAGACCCAATGAGGGGCGCTACCCCCAAACCCCTGTGAGGGGCGCTGCCCCTCGACCCCATTGGGGGCATTGCCCCCAAACCCCCATCAAATCAGTACTATTTTGATTCAGTGAGAAATAGGGTGCAACATTCGCAGCATTTAGTGTGTTATCAGATTGGGTCCCTTGGTTGGTTGGTCTACTGGCAGGTGTTCCGAATGTGTTGGTTCTACTTTTACACAGCTCCTACTTCAACATTGTCGTCAGTTTGGCGAGCTTACTTAATGTCACTTGATACTTCATGGTTTTCTATCGTCTGGAAGACGACTACTTTTTTTGGGGGGGATGATGTTAGGCGGAAATTATATTTGTTATGTTGTTGTATCGGTAAATATGTTGGTTAGTTGGTATCGGCGAGTAGTTACTACCGACCGGTGTCGGTGATGGTTGGCAACCGTTGGACAACCTATATATGTATCGTCATTCCAGTGTAAAAGCAACATTGTGACATTGTAGTGTAATACTGATATATTCAATGAATGGAAACAATGCTTTATTCTGTGCAATTCTGGTATGAATCATACGCTTTATAGTTATTGTTGTATATTTTCGTTTACTCCAAGTTTTGTTTGAAACATCATATTGCGGGTAAAAACTGATTCTTTGCCTTTTCATGCTTCTTCCTTGTTCTGTGTAATACTTAATCTACTTGCTATCTTGTGAATGCTTAATTCCTTATAGTTTTCAGTTTCTCCCTTAACCTCTGTTAGGGTTTTCTTTGATTTGTGCATGTTTATCAGCTATTTGAGATTATTTTGTGCATCTTGGTTGATATTGTAGTTAAAATATTGAATTTGGTGTATCACCCCCTTTCATTCTCTTGCATTCCTCCTCTCTTTTCCTCGGTGATTTCTTAGCATTAGGTTTAGTTGCAATATTCTCTTTGTCCTAAACTCAGAAAGAGGAACCGACCTTCTCCAGAGGTTTGATCTCATTGTAGGGTCCCATACATGAGATCATTCCCATTGTGTCATTAGAGTGTTTGAATTTGGTTCAAGCAAGGTGCAACTTTATGTGAATTCAGTTTTTGACAACTTTATGTGACAACAATTTCTGCAACTTTATGTGAGATCTTGTATATAGTAGAGTAGTTTTATCTCCTCCAAATGCAATTGCATGAGCTGCATTCTCATTAGGAGAATGTATGTTTTGTTCCCTTTGGTGTGTTTGTTTTCTGCCTTATTTTGTTTTGTTGTTGGGGCAGTTTTCAGTGTTGCTTTGGTCAAGTTGTTTCATGGTTGTTTTGACTCATGCCCAATGGATGTTAAGGCCACTAGTTTCTCAATGTTTGGCAGGCAAACATCCCCAAGATCAAGTCGCCAAAATGTTGACTATTTTTTAGTTCTCCTAACTCAAACAATCTTCTCCTTAAGAAACGTTGCAATTTTGTCTAAAATCCATCAAATCCTAAGTGTTTGTGCCCGTCTTTGCCTTGGCCATTTAACCCTATGTTGATAATCAAACCAAGACATTCAAATTGGGTCAATTATGTGTTAAAATGTAAGGGAAAACCATAAAATCTGATGTCTAAATGTTTCTTGGCTTTTCCCTTATTTTTCTTGTTTTAGCCTATCGGAGTTTCGGTGTTCCTCCTTTTGGCATGCCTTTCCTATCAGCTTTGATGCCCCACCTTAGTGATTCATGTTTTGCTCTAAGTCCATCGGCTTCACGACGTCGGACTTGTTCTTTCTTTATTGCTCATTTGGCATATCTTCCTTGCCGACCCCGATTTCAACCTTGACGATCTCCAAATTCTAAGTGTATTGGGCATCGGGCTTTGGGAAGTTTCTTGTTTGCTTTCTCAGGCGGTAAGCATTAGCGGCATGCTCCAACTCCCAACTCCGATGTTTTTTCAAAAGTGCTAAGTGTTTCGGCCTTCGAAGTTCGGGCGGATGTTTATTTCGTTTCTCTCGGTGAATGCGTTCTTGGTTTGCTCCGATCCCCGACATTCCGCATATGCTCTCTTTATCGAGATTGTGTCCGGGTGCATTCGGATCCCAACTTCTTAGAGTTTGGTCTTGGTTTGGCTCCGATGCCAAAGTCTGACAAACCTCAAATTTCTCTGTTTTAGACTTCAGGCTTCAAGGGTTCCTTGGTTCTTTGTTTCCAGTGGCAAGCATTCAGCGGGAAGTCCGATGTCCGATCCCCGACCAACTTCAATTTTATCCTAAGGCTTGTGGACTTTGAGGGTCGGGTTTTGCTCCTTTCCTTCGTTTTAGTTTAAGTAGCAAGATGAAGGCCTGATCGTCGAAATCTGACATTTACCTGGTATATGCTTGCAGATTTCAGAGGTTGGGATGAAGGTCGATCATTTGCTAAAAAGTGATATTTTTTCAGCGATGCCCCGATCGCCGACCCCCGATGGTCTCTCCTTCTCTTTCCTCTGATAAAATTGCAGGATTCCCCCTTCTTCGATTCAAGAGTCGAATATCTACTGGAAGCCTGATTTGTCAAGGCCCGACAAATTTGCCTTCCTTGATCTAAAAATGCTGCAAATCGTGACAAGACTTCTCAGCAACCTTCCTGGTCACCATTAATGATATTTGTAGAGACCGATGGAATGTTGTGATGACATCTTGTCCCTTCATGCTGTTGCAGACCCCTCATTCAATGCATTTCAATACTTCAACATGGCTCAACACTTTAAATCTGTAGATTTTCATGATTAACCCATGTGGGCATGATGCAAAGGGGCATGGGCAATCCTGAAAGACGTGTTGACCCATCTTTCTCTTATCCATTCGCCACTATAGTGATAGTTTATGATTACTATATATGCATACTTCAATGATGTAATAAGGTTGTTGTTGTTGTTTTGCCAACGACCGTGACTCTGTATCAGTTGTATATTTTGTCTTTTGATCAATATAACAATGATTCTTTGCCTTTTCATGCTTCTTCCTTGCTCTGTGTAATACTAAGTCTGCTTGCTATCTTATGAATGCTTAATTCCTTGTAGTTTTCAGTTTCTCTATTTACCTTTGTTAGGGTTTTCTCTAATTTGTGCATGCTTATCAACTGTTTGAGATTATTTTATGCATGTTGGTTGATATTGTAGTTAAAATATTAAATCTGGTGTATCACCCCCTTTCATTCTCTCGCATTCCTCCTCTCTTTTTCCCGATGATTTCTCTAAGTCCTAAATTCAGAAAGAGGAACCAGTCTTCTCTGGAGATCTGATCTCATTGCAAGGTCCCACACCTAAGATCATTCCCATTGTGTCATTAGAGTGTTTGAACCTGGTTCAGGCAAGGTGCAACTTTATGTGACAACAAATACCATATCTAGTTTATACATCCTTAAGAAATTTTCTAAATTCTTATCAAATTTGTTTCTTATCTTTAATTTCAAGAACCCCAATGCACTAAAAAATCATTCATCCTCTACTGGCCCGGATATCATAGTTTGACATAGATTAGCAAGTTTTAAATATTTTGATATTAAATCACACAATATTTCACTTTCTCTTAAAGTTTCCCAAAGCTTTGTTATCAATCCATCTTGCAAGGGGCTTTCCATGAGTTTAAATTGTTCTATCATTGATGTTACAAAATGAGTCGATTGCTCTAATGCTTAGATTTATTTTTAATTCCTTCTATATATTGTCCATTGAATTCTAAACTTATAGAAAACTGATTGGCTAAGGTCTTTATTTTGTTATGAAAATTAGATATTGATAGTTGATCCAGTATTGAGGATACATAGAAAACATTGCTTCAAGTAGTTCATCTTGAGGGAATAATTCTCTAATTTTTGAGAAAATAGATCTCACAATATCTTTTAAAGTACTTATAAATTTAACAATATTGTCAAAAACTTCCCTTGTAACAGGTTCTTCTTGGTAGTGCACTTGACCTTGAAAAAATAGTACATTAGTATCTCATATCCTTGTACAAAGACATAACTCCCCACTTGCATTAGATTGTAAAAAAGTAGCAGTATTATTCACATTTATCATCAAGTGCCAACTATTAAATTTTGGACTTATGAAGGATTGCTTTGATAGATATAGATTATCAAGGGTCATGCATATCATTTTACATAACTTTGTATATTTTGAAATAAACATTTCTTTCTTGGGTTTTTTCACAAGAATGTTCATTTCCTCCGGCATGGGAGGAATACTAGATAAAGTTAGAAGTGTCTCTATGTCACTTAACCTATATAAGAGGTTGAGAGATTTGTCTATTATGAAGTGATGTTTGTACATTACTCCAATCAAGGATTAATATTTTGTAAAAACTCTTTGTGTTGGCCCATGCAAAGAGATCTATCTGGTATCAACATTCTTAAGAAGCTTGTTTCCTATAGTTAATGCTTCAACAAAATGTTGAAATTCCAAAATCCGTTTGGGACTTCGATAGAAGTATGAGTGGATCTTGTGGACTAGATCTTTAATTTTTGATACTGTAGAAATCTTGCTCACAATTTTAAATGTTAAATTCATTATGTGGTCCATGGAGTGAATAGCAATTATGTATGGTGAACAATAAGTTTGCAAATTTATACAAAGATTGTTCCTATGACCTTGCATTACTGAAGCTCCATTGGCCCCTACACACAAATTTTTTGACAATTGTGTAGTCATCCATACATCTAGTTTCATTCAAAGATTTCTTAAGTAGCTCAAATAGATTATGTGGTGTTGCATTCTCTTTCATTTTATGAACACAGAGTAGATGAAGTTGGCATATATGATTTTCTATAGTATACACATGCATACACACCCAAGAAGTATTATTTACTATTGTAACTTCATCTAAATATAATGCAATAAAAGTTGACTCTTTTTTTTTTTTTTTGTACATCTTGTTTTTTCCATCTCAGCAAGACAACTTGCCCATTCTCATCCATTGTTTATTGATCAATGTGTGTTTGGAAAGTTATGAACACTTATAAAAGATAATAAACTACTATATTTTGGGTAGTTTGTCATAGGACACCCTCTAGTCAAAATATGAAAATCAACATTCAACTAAACATTTTTTGCCATTTGCGTTTCTCTCATTAGCTTTCCAAATTAAGATTCAATTGTGCCTCCACATGCAACAAGCTTTACATTTTTTTGAATATACTCATCATATTCTAAGGCATGCTTAACATGAAGACATTCTTCCTTTGTTTTTCATCTTATCATTGATTTTTCCTTTCCATCTATGTTTTTTTTATAAACTTTATCAATATGTTTTTCTATGGTGTCAAATTTCAACTACAACTTCTTGTCCCTACCATATTTTCAATTGCATATCTTACATATACATTCTATGGGAGGTTCATCTTTGTTTACATTCTCCACTGGTTCAATGAATGGGTACTTTGATACCCAATCAATATTAAAATTCCTTGACAAATCCCACTCATGCCTTGTTTTTTATTTGGATTTTCTTTTCCCCCTTCCATGTAAGATCTATATTTTTGTTATCACTTGTTAAGGTCAATTTATTAATATTATCATTCCCTCTACCTTGGGATTCTTCTAGAACATTATCTATGGAATTGTAATCCGTCATTACAATCTTCATGTGAGGTATTCCCTTGTTCGTTAATAAATGGTACAAATCCTCATGTTGTAGTTTGATTTGATTAACTGCAAACATTGACACAATATGATATTATGTTTTTGTGTTTGATAAGCTCCCTTTACCACTTTCAAGAAACTAGCTCTTGCTTGACATCTCTCATGAATTGGAAGTTGCAAAAAAGTGTCCTTGTGTTTAAGGTCATGACTCACCATTAAAGAATCAACATTGACATTTTTTGGTATCTTCTATATTATGTAATAATGAAACTAAATAGTAAATAGATAAAATCTACAATAAGGAATTATAGAATATAGATCCCTGGGTCCTAGATGTCTCCATGCTCAATATCATCTATAACAATGAAACCAAATTGGCAAACAGATAAATAAACAAGAGAAATCTTATATTATAAAACAATAAAGAAATTATCACTTGCCTTTCACTGACTCACTAATGCTTGTAATTGTAACTTGTCTATGATTCAAATCAAGAGCAGAACAAAATGCGTAAAAGATTAATTTAGTTTCGATTATATTTATATGAATTCATATTTGGTAAATCCTGCGTGATTGTAAAACGATGGAGTAAAAATTTGGTGAATCTCGTGTTATTGTAAAACGATCCATATAAATGTTGGGCAATTCGGACCATGATAAAAAAACATATGTTGTGATTTTCAAGGTGATTATGGTCCTACAATTAGAATGGAATTATAATGGTAATGGCGGTATTGGTGTTACATGGTGAACTTTTAATGCTATTGGCAAATATGTTTGTTAATTAAAACATGCCTCCAAAATTCCAAGCAATTCCCTATTACAAACACGTAGTTTACTGTGGCAAAAATATTAATTGTAAATTCCTCATAAATAAATTGGTGGTGCCTTAACATGAATTTTATTAATACATCATAAAATCTAAGCAATTTGGGCCCCCGACGGTTGCAATATAATCGCTAAAATTGAATTGGCTGATATGAACTATTCACCAATTAGCCAAGATTCATCACTAAAAAAATTGCTAATGAAATAGAATATCTACAAGAAGCTCTCTTAATAAGAGATGATAAGATTGAAACACTAACAAAGAATTTGATTAACACTCTAACTGATTTTCACAAGAAGATTAGTGAAGAGCAGTCCAAGCTTACAAAAGAAAAGAATAGGATATCAGACCTAAAAGAGGAATTGTAAGAAGGGAAAGTTCCTCCATTGAAAGAGGAAAAAATGGTTCAAACAGATCCTCTTTAATACTCTTGTGTCCTTTTATGTTTGCATCCTTTATACATGGATTGCATAGTGCCACTTTTTGATCCAAGCAAGGGAGGAGAATATGAGGCCAAAATCACAATTGGCAACCCTATAGATAAGATATCATTCATTAAAATCCAATCTTGATTTATCTTGTAAAATAGGAGAGGCCCTACTCTTGTTTATAAATCCTTTAAAGTACAGTTTATTCTTGCAAGATATTTTTTTGCGTTATAGATTGTGGAGAATTTTTTGTGGCTTACCACATGATCTTGTGGATGAAAAAAATTCTTAGAAGCTTACAAAGGAAGTTTACCTGAGCATAATAACTTGATGTGCAATTTCTTCATCCACAGATTCATGTTCAGCCACCAAACCAATTTTATGATCAATCTTTTTGTTGAAGAAGTACAAATGAGAGCCACTATGTCACTAGTGCAAAATAAAATATATTGAAGGGATAGGGAGCACGACTAAAATACTTAGGAGAAGACAGTGGGCCTCCTAATGAGGCATGGACACCCTACACCCAATGATTTCATAAAGACTTAGAAATATTATTCACAACCCCTCAATGTAGGACCAATACATTGAAAATCTAAAGTAGTGTGAAGATGCCTTCCAAGATGTAATACATAAATTTTTTGGACCAACTTGCAAAGAAAAGTATGATAACCTTCCTAACTATTTGAAAAGGAGAGAGGTCATCTCTCCTCTCAACTTAAAATAGTGCCTCCAAAGAACTAAAGTTGTGATTCAGTTAATGCAAAAATACAAGCACAAATGGATAGGGATGAACTTCATGCCTCCCCTTATCCTCATCCCTACTTTCCCATTGAAAACATCATAGAGCAAAACTTCCAGGACTTTAAGATATGGAAAGACAGTGTTGAAGAACACAGGGGACATGGAGACCTAGACAAAGACAATTGGGGCACCTACCTTAGAGAGTATGACTATAGCCAAATATGGGAGGGTCTTAATAGGAAAAAAGAGTAGGAAGCATTGAATAGTGTGATCTATGAGAACAAAATGAAGATGAAATATGAATCAAATGCAAAAACAAACGATTATACCTTCTTTTTGACTCACAAATCCAAGAGGGAAGGAGTTACACCCGATAGCTCCTCAGATTTTACCCATGATGACTGAAATGTATGTGGATTGCTCAGTGCTTTTCAACACAATAGGATGAGAGACAAGTGGATTTAGATAGAGATTGAGATGGAGATGAGGGATAATTTTGACATTATGATAGCATGATGAAGGAGAGTGTGGAGAGATTTTGGCAGAGGTTTGATACAAGATGATGTCCCTCCTAATGGCTTAGAGAGGGGTCTTATTTATAGATTCTTGGAAAATGGATGGAGGGTGAGGATTAAAAGATGAGATCAAGGGCTAGGAATAAAAGTAAATCTTTTATTCATTTTGGGGAAAGGGGTTATTAAATGAGCATGGGTGTGAGAGATTATTTATGAATTAAAGATTCATATGGGAGAATGTGAAATGAATTAAGAATTCATTTGGGGATAAGAGGTAATAAATGAGTATGGGTGAGGTAAGGGGTTTGTAAGAGAAGTAAATGTGATGTGTGATATGTTTTAATTTTTTATTTGGAGGATATGGGGAAGGGTGTTAAACTAGGTTTGACTACCCAAATGAGAGGTTAGGATTAATTAAACATAGGTTTTATTTAATTAATCCTAGGGCTAGGATGAGGTAGGCTAGGGTAGGCAATTAAATAATAGCTATTTAATTGTCTAGGGTAGGGATAGGCCAATTAATAGGCTAAATTAATTAGTTAACATGGTTTTAACTAATTAATTGGATTTAGTGAAAAAAGGGGAAATTGATTTAATAAATATTGCATATTTATTAAATCAATTGGCTAAGGTTTGGACTATTGAATTAATAAAATTAATTCAATTTTGGGGATAAAATGGTGTGAATTTAGAAAATGAAAGGGGTAATTAATTAAATAAAAATTTAATTAATTGGTTAAAAGGGAAATTGGTGTGATTAGGGATGTATGGAGTCGGTTAGATGGTAGAAGACATTTTTTAGGTGTCTACAAATAGACAATGGAGACAACATCCTATAGGAAGGTCTGCACTAGGACAAACATATATAGGAGGACCTACAAGACCTTAATTCTAGGGGGAATGATGAGACTAGGGAATGTCTCATTTTTTATATCAAAGTAACTCCTTTTCCTTCCCTATTCCAAGCTTTAAAGTGGATTTAGGAGTAGTTTAGGATTTATAACTTACTTAAAAGACAATAGAGGATATGTATATGTGGTTTTAATTTTGGAAGTCATTAATGATAAAAATGTTGAGATATCGAACCTATTAATTGGTCAAAAGATATGAAACTTTTGCATAACAAGAGCATTTTTGGTATATGAACAAAGACATGAATCTTAGCTTTGAAGATTACATATTTTAGAGAAACATCAAAGTCTAGGCCAAAGATCTAGCTTTGGAGTTGCAATCCTATGATAGCTTCAGAGTCTTAGCTCTGATAACCTAGCTTCAGAGATTGTGGATTTGAATTATTTCAATCTCAAATACATGAAAGACCTATTCTAAAGTAGTTCAAGCAACGTCATGTCCCTACACAGATGGCACCAAAATTCTATAGGCCAATTTTCTAAGACTCTAAGGCACAACAAGAGTCCATCAACCAATAATAAATACTAATCAATAGGAAGTTATTTACAAGACATGTAACCACATGTATGGAGAAGACTTATCTATAAATACACGTAACTACACGAACAAAATGCCCCCATATTTCTTGGGACGTCTAGTTAAGTTACAATATGAATTCTAATTGTAATAAAGACATCTATGGATGGATAGTTATGTCTTGAATTTAAGAGTTCAAGTAGGCATCAAGGCCATCATGAATGTGCATAAGGGTGACAACTACATTGTAGGAGAAATTGAGTTAATTTAGGAGTTTCCATACAAAAACTAGTAGAGGTTCCTAAAATAAATAAGCCTACCAATTTCTAAGGAGTTGGTGAAGTTAGAAACTTGTTTTGTAATCCTAGCATGCATTTTTAATTTTGATTAATAGAAAGTACATTGTTTTTCATGTAATGATTGTTATTAATGAAGATGATTTGGGTTTTGAGCATTTGAATATACCAGTTGATTAAATCTCATTCCACGAGAAGAGCAAGGGTCCACTCACCTGCATAAGAAAGACAATTTGGTATTTCGTAGGGTAGAAAAATTGCATTCTTCATATTTGTATGTTTATATATGATCTTTCCATTCTATTAAGTAGTATGCGATGTACAGGTATGTATTCACTTGTCTAGTAGATTATTTACTATATTTACTTTCCATTGAAAATTAAATAAGTTTTCATTTCAGTCATGTGCAGTAAATTCTTTGAAGAATGGTTCTCATTAAATATAGATTTTTAATATCAGTAGAAAAGAAAAAAATGAATTTACTTTCCTTCTAGCCAATAGATTAATTTAATTATGTTTCAATTAAGTGTGTTTTGTGTGTTTAATTTCAATTTGCAAGTTATTTCTATTTTTTAGATTAGGAGAACTACTAGTCTAGCCTTCCATTCTTCTACTATACAAAACCTTAGGACACCTTGATCTTGACAAAGATAAACCTATCTAATTTAAAGTGGAGGAATGCAATGACCCTCATCAAAATCCCTACACACAAATGAGAGGGCTCACTTCAAATACTTAGGGCATCTAATGCAAGAGCATTCTAGGCTTACAAATAATCTTGCGTCACCCAAAAATATTTTACTTATGTTTTGTCTTTGTCATATGTTTGTTTTGATGTTGCAATGCATTTTTCAAGTATGGTTTCCCACACCCTCGACGAGAGATTATAAGTTGTACGTTACTAGATTGAACTTTGTGCTAACAACTAGCATCATCAATGACTTTATTGGTCTCAAAGAGGCTTGTTTTTAGGGCCACATCGAGAGTCTTAAATCTTACAATACATTTGAATCTTCCAACCAATGGTTACACATTTCATGACTATGCATCAAGGTTGGATTCATTCTTTCGAGTAATTAATGATTGAATCATTTAATATTTGGGTCCAAATTCTTATCACTTGGCATTTGGGATGAGGTAATAAGTTTTTGGTTGGGGATACAATAGTGCATTCCTCATGGATATATAAAAGTGGTAGATAATTTAGTTTAGGAGGAAAGAGAAATTAGAAAGTGGAGGAGCTTAGTTAGAGGTAGTGAAGGAGCCAACATCAGCTCAACGACTCATGCTTGAGGAAGCCTGGCAATTCTTATGATCTAGAGTTAGTGCAAAGAGAGAATTTGAAGAAATACATTTATTTTGTGCATGATTTTCTTTGTAATTGAATGCTAAGGCAATTTATTATTGTAGCCCTAGTGGTAGAGATCTTTGATTTAATTTTCATTGTGCAATAAAATTAATATATATATGTTCTAAATATTTTTGTTCTTGTTATATGTTGATTTAATTTCTATTGTGTAAATTATGAGGGAATGTTAGGATAGTTGTGTGGATAGATTGTCCTTCATTAGAATATCCATCCACAACTATGTCACCTTGTTACCACCATCAATTTCAAAATCTTTAATGCAATTATTTCTCCTTGAGACAAAATAATCAACACAATCTTTGCTTGCTTGAACACCTCCATTCTCACCTAGCTCAACTCCTCTTGTGCGTTCTATTAAACATCAACACTTCCCAATGAGCTATTATACCTAGGATAATAAATGCTACCAGAACACTTGCATGGGAGAACAACCAACCCCAAAAAATTAATAGGCGCATAATAGAGATACACCAAACATAAAAGGAAGGAGAAAACTTAGAAAGAAACAAACTAGAATAAAATCTATGTAAACCCTCACAAGAAAAAAACACAAAGAAAGCAAGGAACAATCACCAAGGAGACAAATGCTACCAATTTGACTACTCACAAAAAAGAAGCTCCAAGAGCTCTCATGGAGGATAATTTTTTGTCTTCATTAAGTAGCTCTAAAGCACCCCACTCCTCTCCCTTCCATTGAAGCATTAGGAGAGTAGGAGATAACTTAGAGTGCAAGTTTATTCTCCTTATATCTATTTGTATTGACTTCATTAGTTGAAGGAAGGAGAGGAAGATATGTAGTTGCCCCTTCCAACTAGTTTTCCCACCTTGGGTTTTTTAGCATAAAATTTTTATGTTATGTGGTGTGTTCTTTCTCTTTATGTTGTTCATGCTTATACAAGTAATTTACACATTCAATGCACATTCTAATACCCCAAAACTTTTTACATAATGGAAATAGTTTACAAATATAGCTTAGTCGAGTAGCTGATAACAAAGATATACAAAGACTGAACTATAACTATAACAAAACTTCAAAAAATACTATTACTAAGAGTAACTCATCCAAATTATCCAATCAATATCATAGATATCAAGATACATTGCCATTAAAACCACTATATAATTCACCAAAAACATAAGATCAATATGAGGTAATAGTCAAATACATAAGCCACCATAGTAACATCATAAACCAAATACATAGCTTTATTTACCAAGAACCAATTCCACCCTTTTGAGCCAACTTATCAAGAAAAGACTCATCCCCTCTTTCTAAGGTCTTAACTCTAGAATCCACACAGTCCTAAAGCCAATACTTGAGATACATCTTAATAGGAATAGTCGGTAGAGGGGAGACATCTATATTAGAGTCACTATCGAAAGAAGGGCCAAGAGAGTTCTACATATCAAACTGCCTAACAACATCTAAAACTACATTTCTTTTATCACAAATAATAACAGCATTAAGAGCAAGAGGTATAGCAAAAGAACCATCTCCACCAAGATCAACACTAGTAATAGGATTAACATCATCAAGAGAATATGCACCAACATTTGCATCATCGATAGAACAAATTGAACTACCTTTAGAGATAGAACCTGGTGGTGCCTACATGAGTATTCAGGTTTTGAGCATTTTAATATGCAGGCACCTTCCCAAAAGTCCAAAAATTTCTAACACTTTCGGCCTCTACAGTAGAAAAAATGCAAAAATCAATTAAGGTGCAAGTGTCTTTGTATATACATACAGGTCAAAATATGCATTGGCGGGTCAGAAATCTCTATCACCCTTTGAAAAATTGAGTTAGGTGTATTTCTGATCGTATATCGAACTCTAAAAGGTGCATATACAAAGGGGGAATCTTTCACAGATTCTGGGGAATATTCCCGCTTTGTATATCGGGTTATATACAAAGTAAAATATACAAGGAGGTGCAAATATACATTTGCTACAGTGGCAAGGCAAAGATGCATGTGGTCGGGCCTGTGGATATACAAGGTGGAATGTATATGCAATATACATTCGGGCGCACATACAATGGTTAGATACATTGTAGGAATATTCTGGAGAAGATTCCTTGTTTGTATGTGCAAGGGAATGTACATTAAAAATTATACAAAGGCTTGCGGCATGCAAAGTGAATAGTGCAAAGGAGAGAGAAAATGGTTGGGCCCACCAGTTGTATGTGCATTCGTTTGTATGTTTGCACATACAAGCCAATATACAAAGAAGAAATATACATTTTGGACTCAAAGAGGAAATCAAGCTGCATTAGATAGATTTTCAGGTCCGCGGGTTGTATATCGCGTTTGTATATGCGATATACAAAGCAAAGATGCAAATGAAGGAGATACAAGCCGGACTTCAAAAGGAGGTACATTCTGATGCATAAAAGTTTCAGGTCCACCTTGTATGTTGAGCAGTTGCATGTATATGCGTCCTGCATATACAAAGATTTAAAAAGGGATTTGTATATGCATTCGAACATGCATATACAAGGGGCAAAAAGGCAAAATACAAGGGGGAAAAGGCCAGTGATAGAATCATGGGATGCCTACGTGGCACGTTTTCATTGGCCGATGACTTTTCAACATTTTTGAGTGCCGTGGATCTCAGCGACGGGAAGTAGATCGACAGCCATGTTTTGGACCTTCAGCGGTGGTTTTTCCTGAGCGTGTGCGGCCATTTTTTTTGAACAGGAAAATCTCCAGATGTACCTGTTGTTGCATCCCGCGAGTGGATGGGGCTTTAATGGCAGATTGTGCAGGGAAGTATGGGTGAGGTGACAGGTGAACTACCAGGCTTACGAAGAGAACCTTCAGGCGGCAGCCCAGATCCCGATTCTGTCTGCTCCTTTCTCCTTGTCCCTCTGCTGCATTTATTATTTTGAGCGCCATTTCTCACGATGCATTGTATCTGGGAAAATTTTGATTTGCCTTGTAATTAATGTGTTGAGTACACTTCCTTGTTGTATAAGGAGGACTGTGTCACTCATATTTGGTCGTTGAAGACCTGGGCATTTTTGTGTAAATAATGAAGAACAGGACATGATCTTGGGTTGTTTTATCTCATTCTAGAGTTTATGAGTTGCATCATGAATGTATTTTGTACGTATGTTTAGTTTCATTTTGATATAGATGAAAAATACTCTTATGAATGTGTTTATCTGTTTGTCTCCTTCGCTGCATGCATTTCCTTCTTTTGAATTTGGCTGCTAAGGGTTTCTCAGATTCTAGGGTATAAGTTTCTGTATCACATGCTTCATCTTTGACTTCCATTCAAGTAGTGGATTAAATTGTTTTAGGTTAAGCATGGAGAAGGTTGTTTGTCAGTAGGGATATCTGTAAGTAGAGGCAACTAAATACCCATTCTTGGGTGATGCTTGTAAGGCAAGCATCAATCCAACCCCTTGAAACTTGAATGCTAGTTGTAAACCATCTGTTGCATATGTCTAGTTGACTCCTTGCCTTGGGATAAGGCACCGGTCTGTTCTTGTGAAGTAGTTATGATCCAAAAACCCCTGTCTTGCATCCAAACAATCAAATTCAAACCATTCCATAATTTCAACCTGTTAGTTGTAGGAGTAGGATTAGGAACCCCTACGTACTCTCATACTTGACCAGACAAATATGTCCAAGAACATTGCCAACCTTGTGATTTATCACACAAATCTTGGTCCACACATGAGAGTATTCTACCTGTTATTACAAAGTTAAATCTTTCTGTCATTTGGAGAGTAAATGTTACATCTTTAGCAAATAGGGATACCCCCTTGGTGCGGCAGAACCAGAAGTGAAGGGGAGACAGCTCACGCAACCATCTGTATCTGTTGGCTGAATCAACCTGTGCATAGGAACTGGCAAACCCTCTGCCGATCCAGAGAAAATAACCAACAGATTTTGGCGACTTCGCTGGGGACGATTTGATGAAAATAGAATTTATTTTTATCCATCCGAGTCACCAACAGATTTTGGTGACTCTACTGGGGAGATCAATGTCATATCCATGAAAGTTTGAGTCTAAAAGATTGAAAAATTAGACTTGGAGGTGCTTTGTTGTAGCAAAGGAAAAAGTTGTATGTATGACTCTGCTGTGGGAGAACCCAGAAAGAAAGAAATCAATTTGCAGCTTCAGCTTGTTTGAAGCTCATTCCTCTGCTAAGGAGGTGGCGACTCTGCATATAAAGAACCTGATAAGAGGACACCAGAGGTGTTGAATTTGCAGTTGCTGCAACATATCCAGGTATTTTCATAAGTTTTAAAAGATTCCCTATGTGGTGAAACAACAGTGGTTAAAAGGGAAATGTTAGTGAAAGATTGCATACTTTCGTGAGAACCTAGTTTGCATTTCAAAAGAAGTATGCAATATTGTTTAAAAGACTCATTCGGAGGACTTTAGGAAAGTTGAAACAACAGTCTGAATTTTAAGGGCCTAAAGTCATTGTTTATAGAAAATCTAAGTTGAAAAGAGGGTTACAGAAACGCACAAAGATGTATTGTCAACCCCTGCACCCTAGTGAGGTGTCAAATGTAATGATGCATAATAATCAGTCCCAACCATGTAATAAAGGAAGTTTCAGCCTTCACAGATATAAGCCCATAAATTTTGATGGCATTTGTGGCTACCCTAATGCTTTTCCATCTAAAATCAGAAAGTATTTGCCCAAATTCAATGGTGCAAAGGATGAATCAGCTGAGAAACACTTGCAACAATTTATAAATGTTGTAGATGATTTTGAGATTGACCATGAAGATGTAGTTATGAGATTATTTGTTCAATCTCTAGATGGAGATGCAAGGGACTGGTTCTCCTATCTTCTAGCATACTCTGTCAGCTCTTGGCATGATGTTAAATCTACATTTCTAGATCAATATGGTGAAAGAATTTCTGATTATGCAGTTATTAGTGATTTTATGTATATCCATATTGAAGAGGATGAGTTGATTCTAGCCTTTAACCTCAGATTTATAGGGACATTGAATAGAATACCAGAATACATGAGACCTAATGATGCATTGTGCCTAGTTGTCTATTTGGGAGTATTTGATAGGAAAATGAGCTATAGATTGAGAGATAAAGAGCCCACCACATTGTATCAGGCATGACAGTTTGCAATAGACATTGAAAATAACTGGAGGTATGGGATTCAAAAAGGGTATTTCTCTGAAAATTTTTGCTGCCCTGTAGTCCCAAATGTTAATGAGGGATATAATCTAAATGTTGAAGATGAGTGTCAAAGTGCTAACACCCCTGATGTCCCAGTTTTTGCATCATTCCAAGTTGATGATGTTTCTGTTATAGAGGAGGATGTGTTATTTCGCCCAGCAAATGAAGTTGACAACAATAATTTCCCAAGTAATATTTGCATGCCAGTCCTAAACAAAGAGAATTCATGTTTAAATGATCCAGTTGTGCAAAGTTGTAATCATATGGATCAAGAGTCAATATCAGTTTCATCAAGAAGCATTAGAGGATTGGAAAATGATGCAGATAGTTCAACTTCAGAGTGCATTGAAGTAGCAGAAATTTTGTATGTGTGGCAATCAAAGATTAAAGATGATAAAGATGATATCCATGATCAATTCATGGATCAGGTTTGTTCTTCTTATGACTTTGGATTTGATAATGAAAAAGAAATAGATTGTCATGAAGAAGAAACAAAGACTTTCACAATGAGTGTGAATCCCCTTTATGATGAGCCTGTGGATGCATTTGATATTGTGAGTTATGACATTCATTGGTGCAGAATTAACCCTCTGTTTGAAAATGATGATACTGATTTGCAAACTATGGATGATAAATACTGAGCATCAGTTGTTTCAGACATATGCAGTGATGGCAATAGGTGTGTAGATCAGGATTTATTTTCAATGTCAGTGAATGATATAAATGATATTGAGGGTCTCATATTTTCTGAGTGTTTTTAGTTTTTATATCAGTTGGATATGTGTTTGGTTATATGCAACAGCTAGGTAGATAATGAATATTGCCAAATGCAATATGAGGATATACTGCTTAAGGATCATAACATACATATGTTACCTAATGCTGAAGAATATTATAATGTGTATGGTTATATGTCTGGTTGTAAGGTGCAGAGTGACAGAGGCAGTACTGACAGGGGCAAGTTTTCAAAAATGGTGAAGCATGTAATTCATAAGATCAGCATATGGGTAGATTGTTTTAATTTTTTCAGCCATGGTTGGGATTATTCAGTTTGGAATCAGGCATTTGACAGGATAAAATTGTGGTTCTTCCTTTTTGGCTGCCCAGGGCTGCCAAAATGATGTTTTAAAAATCTAGTTTGTGATGCAAGTTGGTGCAAGTTCGACCCTGTTGCCCAATGGATAAGGCCTAATCTGCGAAACCAGAGATTCTGAGGTCCTCGCCATGCCTGCAAGAGGCATGCATCCCCAGATAGAGCCACTGGTGGTGCCTGCATGAGTATTTAGGTTTTGAGCATTTTAATATGCAGGCACCTTCCCAAAAGTCCAAAAATTTCTAACACTTTCGGCCTCTACAGTAGAAAAAATGCAAAAATCAATTAAGGTGCAAGTGTCTTTGTATATACAAAGGTGTTTGTATATACATACAGGTCAAAATATGCATTGGCGGGTCAGAAATCTCTATCGCCCTTTGAAAAATTGAGTTAGGTGCATTTTTGATTGTATATCAGGCTCTAAAAGGTGCATATACAAAGGGGGAATCTTTTGCAGATTCTGGGGAATATTCTCACTTTGTATATCAGGTTATATACAAAGCAAAATATACAAGGAGGTGCAAATATACATTTGCTACAGTGGCGAGGCAGAGATTGTAGGAGTCAAGGACAACACTGAGAGGGGGGGTGAATCAGTGTTGTGTGAATTTTTAAATCTTTTTCAATGTTTAACTTGCAGAGCACAAAGAAGAGAAGTTATCATTGAATTGTCAAACACATATGCACATAACTTTGTCAAACACATAAACAAAACTCATGAGTAAAACATACAATCATAGAGAGATGATTAAGACATAAGAATTGCACGAGTGGAAAACCCTCCAGGGGTAGAAAAACCACTCCAGAATTGCCTCACTGGCTTAACTGAAAAACATGCCTCACTGGCAATACAAATTGTATCTAGGAGCACCAACTCCTTATGGAGCACCAACTCCAATCCCAAACAGAAGCACCCACTTCCAACACTGATATACCTCACTGGTAATCCAATAGGTCTCACTGACCTACAAGCCTCACTGGCTAATACAATCACTATAAACAAAACATCAAACTTCGTGTGCAAGACAAGATTGCTGTTCAATCAGATTTGCACCATTGTATACAACCTTATACCTCCTGTTAGATTTTCAAATCAAAACAAGCTCCATATACAAATCTCTATAGACAATTTTCTCTGCAAATTAATCAGATCCATATGCATATCAATCTTGTATTTTAATCCTCCATTCAACAATACTAAATATCAATCCTGTATTCCAATATGCACAACAACACTGCTTTACTCTGTCTGTTTCATTTATGTCTTACAAGTCTCAATGTCTTGATCAATTGAACTCATGATTCAGCACCTAATTGTCATTTCAATTGCATATTATCTTTTAATCACCTTGTCAATCTCTGTATTTGATCCCTGTCAGTTCATCATCAATCTGCACAACATTACTCACCTCATCTTGTTAATACACAAGACACTTGAATCAAAAAGCATCTCTAGTATCATTAAATAAAGTCTGAATATACTTTCACAACCCATCACAATGCACTTTCAAAAACCCTTCATATTCTATGCATTAAAAAAAATTTGATCTTCCTCTTCTCTGTACATGATCCTTCACATTCTTTGACATTTCAATTTTGACAATAAGATTACCCCTGCAGAAAAAATCTTCAAATTGATTTTCTCACAAGACAAAAACATCATTTAATCCTGTTGATCTTCCTCAGAAATATCTTCATGAAATCTTTTCATATTCTATATCTGTGAAGAAATTACTTTTCTCTTCATGTCTATGACTGTTCATTTTCTTCCTCTCTTCCTCTTTGCAAATTCCTGCAATCTTATTTCATCTTCAATAAAATCAAAAAATCAATTCATCTTTGAAAATCAATCTGCCTCAAAAACAATCTTCAATCTGTAAAGAATCTTTCTCATTGCATCATTGTTATCTCTGCAATTTTTTCATGAAAATCTTTTCTAAAATACTTCAATAGTTTTCTAAAAAAATTGCTTTTAAAAAGCAATAGAAATCTCCTATAAAGGCTCCTTAATTCTATAATCAATCTTAAGTCATTTAATTAAAAATGGAAAAAGAAGTTTCCAAAAATCTTTTATATAAATAATGCCCACTTATATCGGGCTCCCTCCTTATACCTTCAATGTCATAAAATATGACATATTAAAGTTTCTAAATTTAAACAAAAAAAAAACAAACCTTCCAATATACCGCGGGCTAAGCTTGTTTTAAGACTCATAAAAAATCTTTAATGAAATTCGGGCTCCAAAACATGTGAAGAAAGTCGTTTAAAAAGACTTCCCGCCCAAGACTTTTGAAAGGAGACCGGTGGAGTTGGTTAAATGGATGAGGTGGGCCGGTCACCACCATGACTAGAGACCCCTCCAAACGGTGGTCTTAAGTGAACTGACCCGTTCTAGCAGGTCACCATTCAAATAGAGCATAAAGTGTAAATGACTGTCAAACAAGGCTGTTTAACTTTCAAGCCCATTTAGGGTATGAGAGATGTTTAGGATATTTGATGTTTAGGATATTTAAAACAAATGGTGACACCTTGACCATTAGATAGCCTTCATTTTTAAAGCAACATTCTTGAAGCATATTAACACACTTCAACACTGAGATAAGCATCTTTATGAACCATAATTGTGACACCCTGAGGAATATGAAAGCAAATGATTTTGTCTAACCAAAGCATCATATGATATGACATGTATGAACCTATCCATTCCTCTTGGCAGACCAAGGTCAGATATCACAACTCACTGCAGTCTAAGCTCATACAACATCTCTTGTGAGAACATATACCATCTCCTGTAAAGAATCTTATACATGATCAACAAATATGAAGACAATAGACAAATCACATGCACACCTTTTGATACCATATGAACAGTATACATCCTAATCTTCAACTACCACATGAAAAGCATATATCCTGATCTCAACATCACACATCAAGTGTATTCATGTGATCCTTTGGATACCAACAACTGATATCATCAACCTTGTCAAGAACCAACACATTGCAAACCTTTGAATACTAACAATTGATGTCATCAACCTTGTTAACAATCTGATGAATAATGAAGACCATGCCTACCAAGAATAACATTGTGAAGAACACATCTCTCCAACTGATTGATATGTCATGTTCACTGATATGACATTGTGAAGAACACATCTCCTGATGATGCAAGATCAAACCTGTGAAGTATAAAACCATTCTCTATATCTGCAAGATGATGTCTCATGCTCCTGAACACTTTTGACATCAATGACAACCTAACTCCATCAATCTCCCCCTTTGTCAATGATGGCAAAACCACCTGATGCATATTTTTCTTTCTCCCCCTTTTTGACATCGGATGACAAAGACTATTATCTCCCCCTGAGAACAACTCCACTGAAAAGATGTTATAGCTTGATAATTTCAATCACCCTGCAATATGAGAACTTTGAAAACATAAACTTTTGTTATCTTTGAACCACTTACCAAAATCTTTGAAGCCATATAACAATACCACTGTGAAGATGAAGACTGACACACTCCTTCTTGATAACATCACAAACTTTCAAAACAAATAGTTCTTCTTCAATCAACAACCTTTTTGACCTGAAATAACAAGTCTCCAAGATCTTCCATGTATTATAGATCATAAACAAATTACTACTCAGAAATACCATTGGTAAACACTGACAGGACTAACCAACATAACTCAACTCAACTCAACACTTATCCACTTCTTGAATTAGTCCTGAAGCAACATATCAACCTGAAGTATACCATCCATTTACTGACAGTCAACCTTCTGAACACTTTTGCAAAGAAAATCATAAACATACCAATACTCTTTGATGAACAATTTTGCAGGCACAAAACATGTAGACCCCTCATCACACAATTTGAACAAACCTTTCTGAAAGCTCCAAGGTACATGTCATAAACATAACTCAACAAAGCAATAGATATAATCATCAAACTAATTTCCTGATATGAACTATCATCCTGCATATTCTGACAACTTTTCTTGATAGACCATCTTGCTGTTCCTGCACATATTATACTGTCAAATCTGATATACAACACTTCTGGCATAAACTGATATATACATAATCATATCTGAAACATACTGAAATCAACAAAAACTCTTGCCTCTTGACTTCATCATTCAAAACAAGATATTATTGCAACAACACTTTCCAAAACACTTTGGATTGCAATACCATGATAATTCAACAATTTGTGCATTTTGAAATCCTGAAACATTTTTCAATACCTTGAAATCATAATAAGCCAATGAACACCTGTATCACTGTCATACTCCATCAATTTTATAAGCAACTCTAGATGTCATGGCTTGACATACATACCTTACCACTTCAAAACAAGAGGCACACAATTTTCTCATACCTTTCTGAATCATTTTAATGAGGAAGAACATGTCAAATTATTATCCCAATGATCACTTCTAAATGAACATTCATTCTGCAACAAAGAGTGAGGATCATCTTTTGCAATCACAATGTCAAACATCAAGAGCACTTCCATATGAGCATCCAGTCCATCAATTTTGCATACCAACTGCATTAATAAGCTCTTCCTGCATCAGTGATATACACTAAAAATCAACTTAGTTAGCAGCATCTTCAACAACTATCTCACAAGATTGGAAAATATGATAAACAAGACAAGATCACCATTCAAATGATCTCCTTACTGAACTTCTTGGGGTCAAATGATAGCACATGAACAACTCCCCCTCACTTCATGTTATCTGTTATGTAACAGATGAAATGACTTGTGCAAGATGCACAAGCTTAGATTCTAACTTCTCTTTACCTTCTTTCTGCTTCCAAATTTTTACAGGTGCTTTCTTTCTCCAAACCTTTTCTATTTCTTTCCGTTTCCAACCTATCAAATTAGATGATGCAGATGATGCTTTTCTGCAACTAAATGCTTTGTGACCAGGAGAATTGCAATTATAACAAACTATATCATAATCAAATGACTGATAGTACCTTTGAGAACTTATGTTAGACTTCCATGCAGAATCATACCTTTTACAATTTCTTTGTATATGTCCAACATGATTGCACTTGTAACAAATAAGGTTAGTATTCCTTTTGCAATCAACTGCTTTATGACCAAAATGATTACAAGTATAACAGTAACCATTAAATGAATAGTTATACCTGTACATGTATGCTTGTCTAACAGGAGCACTTCTTCTGAAATTTCTTCTTCTTTGATTATGCATTTTGTTTTCAGTGGCAGTATTCAAATCAATCTTCTCTCTGGGAGTCTCTCTGACTTTTGAACATTCTCCTTCTTCAAATCCTAATCCAGTTGTGTCATTATGCTGCTTCTGTTTGCCCAACAACACATGTAACTTGCTTGTGCTTTCTTCAAACTCCTGATACTTCTTAGATAAAGTCTTCAGACTATCATAATCTTTTCTGAGTTTGATAATTTCTCCCTCTAGTTTTAGATTCTCATTCCTTCTATCTTCAAGGTCAGATATTGATACATCAGCTATCCTCTTAGCTTCTTCATCATCATCACTTGTGATGCTGGCTTCTTCTAAATCAAATTGGGATTGAATATCAACTCCTTCATTTGAAAGTTTCCTTTCATGGTCACTCTTCTCAGATAATAAGTTGTTTTCTTCTTCAGGTGCACTACCTTGATAAATCTTTATCAACTTTTTCCAGACATCCTGAGCTGTTTCACACTGCACCACTTTACAAGAAATATCATTAGATAAACCAGATAAAATAACCTTCTTGGCTATATGATTGCAATTAATAGCCTCTTTGTTATTTGTAGAGTTAGAATATCCATTCTCAACAGACATCCATATATCATATCCTAAAGAGGATAAATAGGCTTGCATTCTCATACACCAAACTGAAAAATCTGAACCATTAAACAAAGGAGCATCTGAAATCTTTTCTTCTAATACAATACCAGACTTAACATGGAGAACATTTTTATCAACTGAATTTATATCAACATCTGAATTTGATATGGATAATGTCTTTTGTGTCTTCTGACCAGAATGATGCTTAAGATTTCTCATGTTCTTATTTCTCCTGCACTTACCCATTGAACTCCACACACAAGACCTACCCAAGCTGATTAAGCTGTAGAAGGGAAACTGGCTCTGATACCAATTGTAGGAGTCAAGGACAACACTGAGAGGGGGGGTGAATCAGTGTTGTGTGAATTTTTAAATCTTTTTCAATGTTTAACTTGCAGAGCACAAAGAAGAGAAGTTATCATTGAATTGTCAAACACATATGCACATAACTTTGTCAAACACATAAACAAAACTCATGAGTAAAACATACAATCATAGAGAGATGATTAAGACATAAGAATTGCACGAGTGGAAAACCCTCCAGGGGTAGAAAAACCACTCCAGAATTGCCTCACTGGCTTAACTGAAAAACATGCCTCACTGGCAATACAAATTGTATCTAGGAGCACCAACTCCTTATGGAGCACCAACTCCAATCCCAAACAGAAGCACCCACTTCCAACACTGATATACCTCACTGGTAATCCAATAGGTCTCACTGACCTACAAGCCTCACTGGCTAATACAATCACTATAAACAAAACATCAAACTTCGTGTGCAAGACAAGATTGCTGTTCAATCAGATTTGCACCATTGTATACAACCTTATACCTCCTGTTAGATTTTCAAATCAAAACAAGCTCCATATACAAATCTCTATAGACAATTTTCTCTGCAAATTAATCAGATCCATATGCATATCAATCTTGTATTTTAATCCTCCATTCAACAATACTAAATATCAATCCTGTATTCCAATATGCACAACAACACTGCTTTACTCTGTCTGTTTCATTTATGTCTTACAAGTCTCAATGTCTTGATCAATTGAACTCATGATTCAGCACCTAATTGTCATTTCAATTGCATATTATCTTTTAATCACCTTGTCAATCTCTGTATTTGATCCCTGTCAGTTCATCATCAATCTGCACAACATTACTCACCTCATCTTGTTAATACACAAGACACTTGAATCAAAAAGCATCTCTAGTATCATTAAATAAAGTCTGAATATACTTTCACAACCCATCACAATGCACTTTCAAAAACCCTTCATATTCTATGCATTAAAAAAAATTTGATCTTCCTCTTCTCTGTACATGATCCTTCACATTCTTTGACATTTCAATTTTGACAATAAGATTACCCCTGCAGAAAAAATCTTCAAATTGATTTTCTCACAAGACAAAAACATCATTTAATCCTGTTGATCTTCCTCAGAAATATCTTCATGAAATCTTTTCATATTCTATATCTGTGAAGAAATTACTTTTCTCTTCATGTCTATGACTGTTCATTTTCTTCCTCTCTTCCTCTTTGCAAATTCCTGCAATCTTATTTCATCTTCAATAAAATCAAAAAATCAATTCATCTTTGAAAATCAATCTGCCTCAAAAACAATCTTCAATCTGTAAAGAATCTTTCTCATTGCATCATTGTTATCTCTGCAATTTTTTCATGAAAATCTTTTCTAAAATACTTCAATAGTTTTCTAAAAAAATTGCTTTTAAAAAGCAATAGAAATCTCCTATAAAGGCTCCTTAATTCTATAATCAATCTTAAGTCATTTAATTAAAAATGGAAAAAGAAGTTTCCAAAAATCTTTTATATAAATAATGCCCACTTATATCGGGCTCCCTCCTTATACCTTCAATGTCATAAAATATGACATATTAAAGTTTCTAAATTTAAACAAAAAAAAAACAAACCTTCCAATATACCGCGGGCTAAGCTTGTTTTAAGACTCATAAAAAATCTTTAATGAAATTCGGGCTCCAAAACATGTGAAGAAAGTCGTTTAAAAAGACTTCCCGCCCAAGACTTTTGAAAGGAGACCGGTGGAGTTGGTTAAATGGATGAGGTGGGCCGGTCACCACCATGACTAGAGACCCCTCCAAACGGTGGTCTTAAGTGAACTGACCCGTTCTAGCAGGTCACCATTCAAATAGAGCATAAAGTGTAAATGACTGTCAAACAAGGCTGTTTAACTTTCAAGCCCATTTAGGGTATGAGAGATGTTTAGGATATTTGATGTTTAGGATATTTAAAACAAATGGTGACACCTTGACCATTAGATAGCCTTCATTTTTAAAGCAACATTCTTGAAGCATATTAACACACTTCAACACTGAGATAAGCATCTTTATGAACCATAATTGTGACACCCTGAGGAATATGAAAGCAAATGATTTTGTCTAACCAAAGCATCATATGATATGACATGTATGAACCTATCCATTCCTCTTGGCAGACCAAGGTCAGATATCACAACTCACTGCAGTCTAAGCTCATACAACATCTCTTGTGAGAACATATACCATCTCCTGTAAAGAATCTTATACATGATCAACAAATATGAAGACAATAGACAAATCACATGCACACCTTTTGATACCATATGAACAGTATACATCCTAATCTTCAACTACCACATGAAAAGCATATATCCTGATCTCAACATCACACATCAAGTGTATTCATGTGATCCTTTGGATACCAACAACTGATATCATCAACCTTGTCAAGAACCAACACATTGCAAACCTTTGAATACTAACAATTGATGTCATCAACCTTGTTAACAATCTGATGAATAATGAAGACCATGCCTACCAAGAATAACATTGTGAAGAACACATCTCTCCAACTGATTGATATGTCATGTTCACTGATATGACATTGTGAAGAACACATCTCCTGATGATGCAAGATCAAACCTGTGAAGTATAAAACCATTCTCTATATCTGCAAG
Organism: Cunninghamia lanceolata; assembly: GCA_027924645.1. Taxonomy (NCBI): domain Eukaryota; kingdom Viridiplantae; phylum Streptophyta; class Pinopsida; order Cupressales; family Cupressaceae; genus Cunninghamia; species Cunninghamia lanceolata. Next base: position 3,160,949 of record BSBN01000197.1, read on the forward strand.
ATGATGTCTCATGCTCCTGAACACTTTTGACATCAATGACAACCTAACTCCATCAGAGATGCATGTGGTGGGGCCTGTGGATATACAAGGTGGAATGTATATGCAATATACATTCGGGCGCACATACAATGGTTAGATACATTGTAGGAATATTCTGGAGAAGATTCCTTGTTTGTATGTGCAAGGGAATGTACATTGAAAATTATACAAAGGCTTGTGCCATGCAAAGTGAACAGTGCAAAGGAGAGAGAAAATGGTCGGGCCCACCAGTTGTATGTGCATTCGTTTGTATGTTTGCACATACAAGCCAATATACGAAGAAGAAATATACATTTTGGACTCGAAGAGGAAATCAAGTTGCAATAGATAGATTTTTAGGTCCGCGGGTTGTATATCGCGTTTGTATATGCGATATACAAAGCAAAGATGCAAATGAAGGAGATACAAGCCAGACTTCAAAAGGAGGTACATTCTGATGCATAAAAGTTTCAGGTCCGCCTTGTATGTTGAGCAGTTGCGTGTATATGCGTCTTGCATATACAAAGATTTAAAAAGGGATTTGTATATGCATTTGAACATGCATATACAAGGGGCGAAAAGGCAAAATACAAGGGGGAAAAGGCCAGCGATAGAATCATGGGATGCCTATGTGGCACGTTTTCATTGGCCGATGACTTTTCAACATTTTTGAGTGCCGTGGATCTCAGCGACGGGAAGTAGATCGACAGCTATGTTTTGGACCTTCAGCGGTGGTTTTTCCTGAGCGTGTGTAGCCATTTTTTTTGAGCGGGAAAATCTCCAGATGTACCTGCTATTGCATCCCGCGAGTGGATGGGGCTTTAATGGAAGATTGTGCAGGGAAGTATGGGTGAGGCGACAGGTGAACTACTAGGCTTACGAAGAGAACCTTCAGGCAGCGGCCCAGATCCTGATTCCATCTGCTCCTTTCTCCTTGTCCCTCTGCTGCATTTATTATTTTGAGCACCATTTCTCACGATGCATTGTATCTGGCAAATTTTTGATTTGCCTTGTAATTAATGTGTTGAGTACACTTCCTTGTTGTATAAGGAGGACTGTGTCACTCATATTTGGTCATTGAAGACCTGGGCATTTTTGTGTAAATAATGAAGAACAGGACATGATCCTGGGTTGTTTTATCTCATTCTGGAGTTTATGAGTTGCATCATGAATGTATTTTGCACGTATGTTTAGTTTCGTGTTGATATAGATGAAAAATGCTCTTATGCATGTGTTTATCTGTTTGTCTCCTTCGCTGCATGCATTTCCTTCTTTTGAATCTGGCTGCTAAGGGTTTCTCAGATTCTAGGGTATAAGTTTCTGTATCACATGCTTCATCTCTGACTTCCATTCAAGGAGTGGATTAAATTGTTTTAGGTTAAGCATGGAGAAGGTTGTTTGTCAGCAGGGATATTTGTAAGTAGAGGCAGCTAAATACCCATTCTTGGGTGATGGTTGTAAGGCAAGCATCAATCCAACCCCTTGAAACTTGAATGCTAGTTGTAAGCCATCTGTTGCATACGTCTAGTTGACTCCTTGCCCTGGGATAAGGCACCGGTCTGTTCTTGTGAAGTAGTTATGATCCAAAAACCCCTGTCTTGCATCCAAACCATCAAATTCAAACCATTCCATAATTTCAACCTGTTAGTTGTAGGAGTAGGATTAGGAACCCCTACATACTCTCATACCTGACCAGACAAATATGTCCAAGAACGTTGCCAACCTTGTGATTTATCACACAAATCTTGGTCCACACATAAGAGTATTCTGCCTGTTATTACAAAGTTAAATCTTTCTGTCATTTGGAGAGTAAATGTTACATCTTTAGCAAATAAGGATACCCCCCTTGGTGCGGCAGAACCAGAAGTGAAGGGGAGGCAGCTCATGCAACCTCCCGTATCTGTTAGCCAAATCAGCCTTTGCATAGGAACTGGCAAACCCTCTGCCGATCCAGAGAAAATAACCAACAGAACCAAAATAAGTCATGTGAAGAATATCAGGATCAAACGACTGTTATAAAGAGGCACCGACCACAACTATATCATTTTGTACTGACCAACCATCATGATCATAAACTAAATCATTAGGCACTATGCCCCACTAGACAATATGAGGATTATAAATTGGTTTTCCCTTTACAACTCTAAACTATTTAAATTTCATAACTCTTCTTGTGCAGCTACATAGAAACAATATTGGCAGCCAAAGGAACTATGAATTTTTGAGAAAAGTTAGTAAGCATGTGTGTACTTTCCTAAAAAATATCTTCATTTCTAGTAGTCCAGATAAACTAAAGAACTTCAAAATACATGACAAACCACATCCTATCAATAAATTTACCAAGAGGAGAAGACAATCTTACCATATAAAATATCATGCTGACTAATACTAGCTTTATCAATAAAAAATCCAAGTAGGTAAAAAATAGTGTCAAACTAACTTAGAAAATGAATAGTCAAAAAAATAAATGTACAATAGATTCAACCCCACCTCATACCAAAAAAGACTTTGGCCCTCGACCCAATATGACCTCACCGACAACAAGCTTATTAAATAATAACCTTCTAATTTTGTTTTCTTAGGTTCAATATAATTAGACTATATCCTCTTTAATCTCTTAGCCCAAACATTACCAGGATCTTGAGCACCCCAAATTAAATTTAATTTCTTAAACCATTCCTCAAAAAATAAATAAAAGAATATAAATATATGGGAGTGACTTTAAAAAACTTACCATCCAACTGAATAACATTATCCCACATATTGTAGGAGTCACACAACATACTCATAGAAGCCAAAGATACTCTGCAATCAACCATCCACACAAGAGAGAAGCAATGCAAATGCTCTATTGCCATGTAATACAATGCATAAGAAATGGTGCATGAGAATACATGCAAGGTGAGTGAGTATAAATAGGCTATGTGAGAGGGATGAGGTGGTAAATCCAACCAATAAGAAATGTAACTCTAGAATCTCTCAAAATAAGGAGTAACTCCTATGGAAGATGTTAACACCTCACACCACTCTTTTTAACTAGCCACCTTCATTAACTACCCACTCTTATTAACCAAAGAAAGCTCAAGTAAAAGGAGAATATAGGAAAATAAATACCTACACTAATACCCCCCTTAAGCATAGCTTAGGTGGGTACTAAGAAGGATCCCAACAATAAGGCCTGATAAGATACCCATATACAATGATGATGGAGAATGTCAAAAATACTCTCTAAAAGATACAACCATTATACAATCAAAATTCCTCAAAAAGAGGAAAGAGAATATCAAGTGTCCCTAACAGATAGAAGTAGCTCCAAAGCCATTGAAAGATGCTCTAAAATAAAAGATAATCCACTGCCTTCAAACAACATTTCTCCCCTTGGGAAGAAACATATTCAATGGTGGATGAAGAAGCCACTCCCACAAACTAGATGAAGAGGGAAACCAAGTCCAAATATATACCTCTGAATACAAGTTAGGTGTCCTCATGTTGGAAAAATATGTCTTCTCCAAAATAGGAATTGAATGTCCAATCAGAGAAGTAGAATCAAGAAAGGGAAGATACTGAATTGCATCCAAAAATGTAGATGAAGGGATGATAGGTGTGTTACGACTCTCATATAGAGGAACTACAAATCCTTAAGAGTGTCCTCAAGATCTACAATATGAGACTCATAAATACATGTCAAATAATCATACCACACAACAAAACCAAGAGAACATACATCCTATTCAGCCAATGGAACACTGATATCAAAAGTAGTAGGAGGTGGAGGAGATGAAATAATAACACAATTCTCAAAAAATGGATCAATTGTGAGAACACCAAGGCTCAAGTGACTGAACTTCTCCTCAGAAATATGATCCACACAAGGAGTGTGAACAACAACCAAAGGATTTGAACCATCATCAAGGGCAAAGTCTGAAAAAGTGTATAACTCATATGCATGATCAACCATCCCTATAGCAATAATCTCTATACTCTCCAAGTCTCTAATGATAACTAAATTAGGTGTGAACTCTATAGTCTTTCTTGCTCCACTATGGGTTTAATCTGATAAATGTAAAGAAGGTTATCTAACAAAGAAGACACACACAATACATCATTGAATGTAGCATCGCTAGTATCAATAGATTCCATCCCAATTACATTCATATAAGTGTTGTCACCCATCAAAATAGGTGGTCTAGTACAAGGCTCAAAAGTAGAGAACACAAACTGTGATGAAGCCATATAATGTGATGCTCTAGAATCAAGAAGCCATAATCCATGACTTCTACTAGCACAAATTGTCTTACCTTTCTGTTTGTCTACCCCATTAGCAATACTTGCATGCCCTTTTTCAGTAGATCCTAACTGTTTAGGTGATGAAGGTGTAGAAGAAGATGAACTAGATGATATTGTTGAAGGCAATTTGATATTCTTCTTTTGAAGATGTTTTAACTCATCGAGCTATTTTTGTAATAATTGTGTTCATTATGCCCAATTTTCTCATAATAAGCACAAGTGGGTTTCCCCTTCTTATGTGTATCTTCTTTAGAAGAGGTGGTAGGCTCATTAATTGATTTTGATTTAGTCTTAGATTTTTGACTTCTTATCTTTTCCTTGGATGATTGGGATACCAATGCCTGACTTTTGGGAAGTGCATCTAATTGGATAAGCTTAGATTTCTCTCTAGTGAAATAGTCACAAAACAAATCAAAAGAAGGCATAGTAAATGCCTCACCTAGGGCATCCATAGTGGAATAAAAGGTAGCAAAAAATATTGCAAATGGTCCTTTTAACTTAGATAAAATAAAGAATATAGAATCCTTATTAGATTTAGCTTTCCCACAACTAGTTAATTAAAATCTCAAAGATTTGAACTTAACCAATTAATCCTCAATGGAAGGAAATACATTAGGAGAAAGAGAAGTCAATCCTTCCTCTATTTGTAAAGCATGAAATTCACTACCTTTACCAAATAAGTCAAGTTGAATTTTTTCCATACCCGCTTAGGTGTTGTACAATCCTCAATATAGAACACGCATCTATTAGAAACATGTAAAACCATCAATCCCATAGCCTCATCAAGTTTGTTCCTATATAGTCAAATAAGGTTGATCATCACCCAAGTGGACCATAAACCCTTAGATTGGAGTAATCATTGCATCTTTATTTTCCACATATGATAATTATGAGGAGTGAGAATCTCAAATGTATTAGAATCTATCATAAGAGAAACAAATGCCAATAGAGAAAAATAGATAATGTTCAACAATTATCTACCTTGGAACCTCCAACACATGAATCAATACTAAAATTGAAGCCCCCAAGCAAAAATCAACCACCAATTTCAAAACTTTTTCTAAGAAATTAGCCCAAGTACTTAAAATAACCTCAAACTAAAATTCTAATAATGAAGGAAGAATTTGGAAAAATCACATGGCTGGATGTGTAGTTCTCATAAATACCTTTCCAATACCTATAAGAAGTCTAAAATCAGACACCATGAGAGGAAGCTATGACTTCTCAAAGAACAATAAGAAAATCTAAGTTTCAAGCTAAAAAATAGGCATATGCATAAAAATCTAGAAAACATACTAGCACCACTATGAAGTTCTCAGAGCAAGCTTTCTGACACCTATAAGAACTAAAAAAATTGACTCCGTGGATAAAAGTTATGCCTCCCAAAACAAAAAATAGCTCCTTTATGGCAGTAAAATAAGGTGCTCCTACACTATTGGGGTGACACCACCAAGTGAGCTGAGCAGCAATGGCTAAAAGAGGGTGATGTAGCTCAAGCATGACTAGAGTGAGGCATGAGTGGTGGTGGCCTAATCCTAGTGGAGGTAGCCCAAATAGGTGGTGAGGCTAGTGGCAAGGTTTGAAGGAGTTATGTAAATTTGTTGGAGCATTTTGGGGGCCCAAAAAAGGGCCAACTAGGTCAGTTTGGGCCCAAAACCCTAGCTAGCTAAGTTGGTCTTTCCTAAAACTAGTCTTGCATGCCCCTAGATCAGGCATGCAACACCCAGACTATCTTTTATATTTTTTTGAAAAAAAATCATATGTTATGGCATGTATGGGGCCATATAACCTAGAAAGCAAATAAAGGCCTCTAAAACTATCAAGTCTATTTTTGATGATTTGAAAATCAATTTTATGGGTTTTGGGCTTTCTGAGTATGATGATAGGGTTAGATTTGACCCAAAATACTCTGAAGTGATGAATTCCTACCAGATTTAACAAAAATCCTTTTGCTTCAAACCCTTACAAATTTGGCCTCCATTGTCCAAATGGGATGAAAGGAAAGGAAAATTAGACTTTCTCAATTGTTCTAAACTCAACCCTAGGGTCTATTTCACACCACAATGCATCATATGAAACATCATGGTGAAAAATCTCTAAAAAAGGGAAGGAAATTGTAGATCTGAAGCTCTAATACCATGTAAGAGTCACACAATAGACTCACAAAAGCCAAGGATACTCTACAAGCAACCATTCACACAAGAGAGAAGTAACACAATTGTTATATTACCAGAGAATATAATGCATAAAGAAATGGTGCATGAGAATACAAGCAAGGTGAGTGAGTAAAAATAGGATATGTGAGAGGGATGAGGTGGAAAATCTAGCTAATAGGAAATGTAACTCCATAATATCCCAAAATAGGAAAGAGTAACTCCTATAGAAGATGTTGACACCATACACCACTCTCATTAACTACCCACCCTTATTAACTACCCACTCTTATTAACCTAAACAATCTTAAATAAAAATAAAATATAGGAAAATAAATATCTACACTAACACATATTATCATTCCAATTAATAACATTGAAACAATCATCCAACCCAAAAATTTTAACCATGGTATAAGTACTCTTTTGATAAATAGGAATGCCAAATCTATACTAAATGTAGACATAAAAAATTGACCTAAGTTATCCTTAATCCAAAGATTTAATTAATTTTAATTAACTAATTAAATCTTACCTTTTATACCATATTCCGCAAATAATAAATTCAATTTATTTATTATTCACCCAAAAACCCAAACACCTCCTGAAAATAATAAATTAAATAAACTTAGTTTATTATTTTAATCCAAACCTAAATTCATTTGTAAAACAAATTAAACCCTAACCACCTTTTACCGTTCACATAACCACAAATTCGTTTATCTGCTCGAACTACTTTTACCCAAACATTATAAAACCTACCCTCATTTTTCAATTATCCTCCCGGACAACTTTTATAACAGAGTTATGCAAATACAATGAGCAACCACATTTTTAAGCGTATTTGGTAACATTTATTTTATCATATCTTTTGATCTATTTGGTGGTGCATTTGATATAAGTTTCTAGGGTTTGCAATAGTTTCTTACCTTTTTTAACAGAAATTTATATTGTTGCATACACTAAATAACCTCCAAATCCATCAAACTACAATCATCAAGAATGTTATCAATAGATTTCAAGTCTTTATTATACCAAGAATTAGTAGAACCCCTAGTAGAGACAAACAAAGATTTGTTACCATCCAAGGTCCACCATATAGACCTAAACCCTACTACCTTGTCTTTATTAGCTAAAAAAAACCTCATGACCTTTAGTTAGCTCTTTTACATATGATCTGTTAGGAAATTACCAAGTTGATCAAACCATTTCCTACATAACCCTATGAGAGATAATGATGAATAAAAGCTTACAGAATAACCATAATGCAAAGATCAAAAGACAAGCCACAAGAATATAACACAAGATATATCCTGGAAAAACCCTCAAGAGGAAAAAATCTAGCCTCCAAAAACATCCATACTCTGTTTTATTTAACAATAAAACATTCAATACACTTACAGAGTCTCATGAACACTTTTAAAACATCAAGCTCCTTCAATGCATCCTCCATGTGTCTAAGCATGTAACCAGACATCCCATGCCATGCTTCATATCCACTCACAAGAGAAACTCAATACAATGATAGCCCATTTAACCAACCAACCCAAACCACTAACCATGTGCTTTCTTTTATAGAATTAAGCTCACACAAATGCAACTTGTGGTATTGGAAAAACCATGAGTACACAAAACCATTGACCCCTCATTTAATTCTTGATACTAAGTTTTCACTTTTTAGTCCAAATATTAATTAATTATTATGTCTCCCACACATAAAATAACTAACCTAATGTTATATACAACTTTACAATTGGACCCAAATAAATATTTAATGTGGCTAAATACATCCCCTAAGATGCACCACAAATAAATATTTATTTTACATAATTAAAATATTTTGTTTTTATGCAAGGTGTACAACACACCATTTTCCTAACATTCTCCCACTTATTGTATACATTACATATGGGTCAATCAATGAAATACATCATCATATCCATACATAAAACCACATGAATCTCCAGCATACTCTTGTGCTCCATCAAGATACCTGCAATAAAACCAAGGTGACCACCATATCAAGAAAGAACTCCTCTCATCCTCTAAAATGCCACCTATGGAAGAAAAGGAACAAGCCAAGGTGAAGATGTACTAATCTAAAGAACACAAGCATCAAATCCAAGTGATAACAAAGGATCCAAGATGTTGTCACAGATAAAAAGCCATATGACTGGAAATAGCTCCCACAGAAAATACTAATACACCCAACCATCCATACCTCCTAGGTATCAACAACATCAATAAACTCATGTCAACTCAAAATCTCCCTGTATAAAACCTATTAATGAAGTACATACATATCTAGGAACTCCCATTGCATGGGTAATGTCAAATATGAAAATAGATCAAGGCATACTAAGTCTACTAATCAACACTCAATCCAAGGCATGGCTAATGATCAAACCATGTAGTACCAAGAAAAATCACAATGATCCACACATGCAACACAAATAGCTGCATACTCCCTCACAACGTCTCCATAACTCTACCAAGTCAAACCATATGAACATGAAACTCTAGGAAGTAGCCATAGAATAAAGAGAGAAAACCTGTAAATCATATCATGTCTTTCTATCAAAACCTCAAAGTGCTAAGTTGTGTCAAGTATGATCTCCTTTACAACCCCAAATGAAAAGCCTCAACAACACCCAACCATTCAATCTCATAGATCAAATGAAACATATGTATAATGTATAACCAACATGGACATAAGCCTCTCTAACCAAGGAAGATCAAACTCAAATGTCCATTCTCAAAACAAGGAATAAGCCCAATAAACATCTCCTAAACTCCTCATAAATGAAACCATAAATCAAACTCATATGCACAAGGAGATAACTAGGCCAAACACCCCTCAAATGAACCCTCCAAAACTAACAAACATAGCTTAAAATCCATATCCACGAGAAGACAAAGCATAAAACAAAATGCATCTAAAAAGATGGGCAATACCTCTTCAATTATAATACATCGAGTAGATCAAGAGTGAGGAATGAGAATGCTCCTCCAAGATACACCACATCACAATGAATCTCTCCAAGAATAATCTCCTCTTAGGTCCATGAACTCACATCCATATCTAGGTGTAGTCTCCTCGGTCTTCCTAATAAAACCTTAAAGAGTAATTGTCTCAACAAATGTCTTTAATCCCAAGAGAACTCCAACCTCACCCAAGTCTCTAAGTATCCATGAGCACCTACAATCAATCAATCCATGCTAAGCTCCAAATACAACACCACACTATCACGAAGCTCCTAAGCACATGATCAATGTACTCAATACCAAGAGAACCAAGAAGATCACTTTCAGTGCTCCAACTACAAAATTAGGAACCCAATCATGACCTCATGATCTAACATCTCCTCCTAGGAGATCACATGCACCAATGCACACATCTTGCTCTCAACAGAACTTGTATCATGCCAACACTCAAACTAGTATCCAAAGTAAACCAATACACAATACCAACCATACTCTAAACCAAGGATCAACATCTCCAATCAAATGAAGATAACCATCGCTTGACAATAGAACAAAAGATGTCAAAGCAATCTTACTGCTATAAGAATCATGGTCCAAGAGTTTGTCCATGACAACTAACCACTGTAGAAGATCATCCATCACGAGGTGATGAATACACATCACTACCAAAGTTCCCACTGAATTGTGATACTAACTATCCATGGTATCATGATAACCATCTCCTAATTGAATATCACCCATGGTCCCCACACACAACTATAACATCAATAAATCTAAAGTAGAACCAAGACCTCCAAGCCAAGAAGATAAACCATCACTATCAAAAGCTCACACTAAATTGTGTAACAAAGCTATGCATGGCATCATGATAAAAATGATACAAGTCCCAATAACTAACTATCTAGGTACTCTAACCATCCATCCTCTCATCCCAATTCAATATACCAATGCACAAATGACTACAAACAAGGGCAACTAACAAAGTCTGCATTGACACTAAATCAATCTCGTAGATATAGACAGTCCACATCTGAGTCATCCCACTGCAACCAATTGGTAAGCAATCGACAAAACTACATAACTCGTAGATCCCAAACAACTAAAACATGCAAACTCATCATCACTTCAATAACCTACAAGCTAAGATATCAAAGAAAACAACTTGTAGACTTCAAGACTCAAACAACAAATCAACCCCAAATTTGATTTGCCAAACAAGTCCACAAATGAGTAACCATAGTCAAGGAATAAATTAAGCATCCAAGAGATAAGAATAACCTTCTAAAAGTAAACCACACAACCACCAGTAATCATGAATCAAACATCATAACCCATACCTGGTAACCGCACACATGATCATGTGATGCCAATGCTCAAATGTACCTACATATCCATGACACCATAATCATCATCATCATTGTACTTGTACTCAAATCCCATTGAACCAAGACTCTTAGTCTCATATGTGTATCAATCACGTCCTCAAACCAAAAGACTACATGTGTACCTATCTCCATCAAAGTCCAAACTCTAAAAACACCTGTAAACCTATATTTGGAAGCACCAAATTTGAAAACCTACTATACCATGATGTTGGTTTCATAACAATGTGCACTTCCACAAGTTTGTGCCCAAAAATTCATCTAAATGCTCTCACAATCATACCTCAAATCTCAAGCTCCCACAAATGTTCAAACAAGTACAAAACTCTCTCTATATATCAAATTGAAAATATACATGCTCCATTATGCAGTACACTACAAATTCTTTCTAATACCTATCCGAAATCTAAAATCTGATTCCATATGCAAAAGTTATGACCATTTAACTATCCCAGAGCAATGCCTAGCTTCAAGCACCAAATTCTAACACAAACATCAAAATCTAACACCTATAAGAAGTCAAAAATCTGATACAATGGGAGAAAGTTATGCCCCCAGAAGAAAAATCACTCCAAGGGCTAGAAGAGGCCCCTTGGGGGGACCTTGTCCATACAGTCCATACGGATAACATCATGTCGATGTCATCATTTGTATAGATGATGTCAGCAGATGACTAGGCTCTATAGAGGTGGTGTAGGGGTTGGCTAATGTGGCATTAGTCCTGGCATTGTACGACAGTGGACTTCAAGGTAAAATAATCTATAATTTTTAAATGTTCATTTTTCAAAACGCCTCCATCACGAACCTGACAAAGATTTAAAAGGGGTTTAAAGAGTTTTGAAGACTGATTTTGGACTATTGTCATAGCCCACAAGCGGTGGGCCCTATAGCCTAGCCATAACTGGGGGCCAAAGGGCACACTGGCCACTTGGCCTACCAACCAGCCAGGATAGGGCCCAACAACCCTAAAACACTGAAACCTTTGTACTATTCCATCTTTGCCTATAGGGTACAAGAGTTTGTAGACCCCGTACCACTATTCATTTTTTTTTTAATTTGAAACTTTTCTATAGTTTTTCAAATGTAATTTTTATTAATCAAATATTTTTTTCTTCAAACTATATAAACCATTACGTAGGGGAATTTTTTTATTTTTAATAATTTTTCATGCATAGTCGACCGTATGGTCGTACAACTGAATAGGCGTAGGAAGCTAATTTTTTACTTCATACTCTGGTGGCCAAAATATATTCAATTTTATGTCAATCCTCCTGTCTCAGGCCTCTTGGATCAAATGGTGGGGTCAATTTTTTCCCATGAGGTCATTTCTACAACCTCCACTATAAAACCCTCATATAAAGCACATATAAGAAGTCTTCTTTTACCAAGATTTTTCAAACCTCAGATCTGTAATAAACACAACAAATCTACAAACCCCAAAACTCTAAATTTGTAAAACAACCTACACAAAACCCTCATATCTTGAAATATCTCAAATCTTTTCTGCATTGCCATGGATTCAACTTTGCACCATATCTCCTCATGTGAGGGTTATACAAAACTAGGGAGCTCACACCTCCCTCAACCATATATAAAGCTTTGATACCACTTGTTAGAAAATTACTAGGTTGATCAAATCATTTCCTACATAACCCTATGAGAGATAATGATGCATACAAGCTTAAAAAATAACCATAATGCAAAGATCAAAAGACAAGCCACAAGATAACACAAGATATATCCTGGGAAAACCCTCAAGAGGGAAAAATCCAGCCTCCAAGCATCCATACTCTATGTATTATTCAACAATAAAACATTACAATGCACTTATAGAGTCTTATGAGCACTTCTAAAACATTAAGCTCCTTCAATGCATCCTCCATGTGTCCAAGCATGTAACCACACATCCCATGCCATGCTTCACATATGCACTCAGAAGAGAAACTCAATACAATGACAACCCACTCAACCAACCAACCCAAACCACTAACCATGTGCTTGCTTTTTTAGACTCAAGCTCACACAAACACAACTTATGGTATTTGGAAAACCATGTGTCTCAAAACTATGAGTACACAAAACCATTGACCCCTCATTTAATTCTTGATACTAAGTTTTCACTTTTTGGTCCAAATATTAACTAATTATTCTATCTCCCACACATAAAATAACTAACCCAATGTTACATACAACTTTACAAGTGAACCCAAATAAACATTTAATGTGGCTAAACACATCCCCTAAAATGTACCACACATAAATATTTGTTTTACATAATTAAAATATTTCATTTTTATGCAAGGTGTACAACTCACCCTTTTCCTAACACGGACAAGCCTTCCAAAAAGGAGTAGAAAATAGCTAAACTATAAAGTTTAATTGTGAAATTTCCAAAAAGAACATTCCTCAAATGTAAACCATTCCATTTAGAGTTCAATTTAGGCACAAAGTTAGCAAGGTTATGCCTTAAAAGTTATTTCCAAGGCTCATTATCAAACATAGTCTTAATCATCCACTCTACTGCAAGAGAGACACCATGTTTGAAAATATCTTGTAAACCCATACCTCCCACTTCCTTGGGAGCAATACACTAATCCCAAGAAAAAGCATGTCTCTTCCTATCACCTCTACCATCAAACTAAAGAAAAATTCTAATAAGCTTATTCAATTGATTAATAGGGAAGAGGCAACATGCCAACATGCAAAAAAAATAGATAGTTAAAGAAGAGAAAACATTTTAGCAAACTTGAAACCTTATTGCCAAGGACAAAAAATTACCCTGCCACTTAGCTATCTTAATACCAATATTATCCAAGACACACTTCCACATGCATTTCAGAGAAGGATTGAGAGAGAATGGGATACCCAAATACGTGATAGTCATATCAGGTCCAAGGAAAATCCAACCCCTATCTAAAATCCACTTACGATAAGTAACATTCCAACTTAAAATGTTAGATTTATGAAGTGCAATTTTAGAACTAGAAGATACACAATACAATTCCAATCTTTTCAGTCAACTATTTAAAATTATTCTCAACCATATCAACAAATATACAAGTGCCATCAACAAATTGAAGCTCAACAACAAAATCACTTGACAACAGTGACAAAGATTTAATAAAAGGACCTCAAGAAAGGTTTCAAAGATGGTACTTGTTACGTTTTCCTTTTGGCTACCTTTTTGTAAAAGAATCTCTAGGCCCTTTCAAAACCTGCATTTTATCAATACCAAAAACAAAAAGATAAGGGGCAATAGGGAAACCTTGTATAATGGACTTCTGAAAAGAAAATGAACCCAATAATTGACCATTGATGCAAATTTATGTAGAAGCATCCATAAATAGAACACTAACCATTCTACAAAAGAATTCACCAAACTAGAGAGCCTCAAATATTAACAAAATAAGCAACCATTCAGTCCTATCATAAGATTTCTCAAAATCCAATAAAGCCATAAATTTTTTTTATTAGAAGTCTTAGCCCAATGCATCCTTTCCAACTAGTGATCAGATTATCGAGAATACATCTTCCCTTAACAAAGCATGATTGAGAGGAAAAATAACATTCAACAATGCCTTTTGTATCCTCAAAGCTAAAATTTTAGCAATGATTTTATAGGAAACATTCAATAAAGTAATAGGCCTCCAGCTATTAAGTTGAAAAAAATTGCCCCTTCAAGAACAAGTTTAATAATGACTTTATTAATATGACTTCCTAGACAACCATTCATAATAGCTTCATTATAGACTTCTAATAAAATCTTACTAATCTAATTATTATTAGCTATATAAAACTCAACATTAAACCCATCACACCTAGAAGCCTTCCCTTTCTTCATGTGACAAATAGCATTAGAAACTTCATCTAAAGAAATACCTTTGTTTAAGGCAATAGAACCATTATGACTAAGTTTGTAAGGAACAACTTTTGCCACAATTTTTCTAGCACTATTAACAAAATCACTTTCAACACCTTTAGAAAAAGGTTGACATCAAAATTAGAGAAAACACTCCTATATTACAATTTTCTTTCAATAGAACACCATTAACATCAATGGAATAAATGTTCTCTCTAACATGTTTATCTTTCAAAAACTTGAAAAAAAATAAGAACCTTTGTCCCCCAAGTGCAACCACATAAATATAGATCTAAACCTAGCCCCTCTAGCTTTATAAAATTGATCACATCTCAAGGAATGTTTTATATTCACAACCTCATTTTGCAACACAATATCAAAAGGTTTGTCTTGAAGCTTGCTTTCAACATAATCAAATTCTCATACAACCTCCTAACACTATTAGCTCTAGCCTTGGCTCAATATTTACCAAAAATTCACATGAAAGAAATAACAACTTAAATAGCTTTACCCCATCTACTAACAAAAGAACCCACATAAAACTTGTCAAAATTCAAAACCCAACGATTATATACAAAGTGTTCACACAAGATGGTTGTTTCAGAGGAGAAATATTGAGCATATACAAACCTTTGAAAATACAAGGTGACTTAGGAGGACAAGATATAGGGACAACCTTAGTTTACATAGCATGATGATCACATAAAGTAGCAAGAAAAAATGAATCATTTTATTATTTTGAACATGAGGGATACAAAAAAAAGACTCATGCACCATAAACATGTCCGATCTAGAGAAAACCCTCTTATTACCCTTCTAAATATTTGACCAAGTAAACCAAATTCCTCTACTATCCTTCTTACATCCCAACAAAGGATCCACAAGGTTTCTTTTCCTTTTAAACTTATCTCAAAAAAATTCTCTTTGCCCTTCCATTCAAATTTATAGCCACCAATTTTTTATCCACATTACTCTTAATCATATTAAAGTCTCCTACAACAGTCTAAGAGATATCCTTCATATTAACAACCAACCAATTCGCCCAGGCATCTTCCTATGGAGCTCCCGCTATGGAGCTCCTGCCCGCTGAAAGTTTAAAATCAGCAAATGTTCTTCTGTTCCTTGCTTGTGTATCCTATCATGGCCTGGCTTTTGAAGGTCTATTCCTGTAGGGTTTACATCCTGCCTTAGGTATGCGAGCTGGTTCATCCAGTGTCTGATGCCCTTGGATCAACTATCCTTGTGGAGCACATTTTTTAGTAGGATGTGGGCATTCAATCTGACCCTTTCTCAATAGCTATTGCTACTATGGGTGTATCTGTTGTGCTCCGTGCATTGGGAGGGTGTGGTTCTTTTAGGGCCCTTTTTCCTGAAGTTAAAGGACCAGAATCGCCAAGGCATCTTCTTGTCCGTCCCTCATAGAAAGCTTTGTTACATCCTCTGCCCTCTTCACATCTTCCCCTGGTTGTGGAGTGCAGGCAAGATGTTTTAGAAAATGAGGAGTTTTATCAGAGTAATGGGGTTGTTTGTAGATTCAACAACATGTGGTCGTCCCTGCCAGACCTTCACAATCGGGTCTTGGAGTCTTGGAAACCCTTGGTAGAGGGAAAGATTTAGCTCTTCCCTTGTGCCATGGGTTTCTTTGTGGTGACCTTCACTTCCTCGGAGGAGCGGGATATTGTGTTGAATGATAGGGTTTGGTTGTGGGGAGTGTATTCTCTCTCCATTAAACCTTGGTCTTGTTCCTTCAGCCCACTTATCGAACCTCTCAACATCAGGCCTACCTAGGTTAGGCTTTTGAATCTTCCACTCTGGTGCCGGGAAGATTCCTACTATGAGGACAATGGTAATGCTATCGGCCATTTCTTGAAGGTTGACTCCATAACCTCTTTCATGGGGCACTCTACGTATGCCCGTATTTTGGTCAACATTGATATCTTCAAACCCTTGCATGGGGAGGTTGTTCTAAAGGTTGGGGATTAGTCGTGGCCATATATACTTGATTATGAGGGTCTCTCATTCATATGTAGATGTTACTTTGCCACTGGCCATCTCACCTCCATTTGTCCCCACTCTCATTGCAAGGATGTAACCACTTGGTGGAAGAATTCCTCAGACGACCACTTGACCATCAATGCTTCTGACTCTCCAGAGGATGCTCCTTTGTAGGATGATGTGCCCTCTTAGGATGATGTTTCCTCTTCGCCCTTTTCCCCTTCATCGCTCAGTCCCATGGGGGTTTCGGCGGCTAAGATTGTTGAGTGCCCCTCGTTACCTCCAGTGATTTCTCTTCCTAACTTGGCTTAGATGGTTATTTCCCCTTCCATCTTGGGTGGTGTGGAGTTCCTAGCTCCAGTTGTGTCATTGGTTATCCCAACTTCTTGTTTTGGGGATTCCCCCTCCTTACAAGATCTATATTTAGTTGCAGAGTCTGTTGTGGATTCCCCTCTCTCTCCCTGTTCAGAGGAATTGGACTCTAGGTGTTCTTGGACTATTGTTTAGAGAAAAAATAAAGGACTCCCTAAGTTTGTTTCTACTTTGCACCCCCAGGTCAAGGGTGTTCATCCTACTCGGTCGGGTCTTGGTGTCGTCTAGCTCTATATGTTCTATCTTTTTGTTTCGCAGTGGGGCTACCCTTTTTTGTTTTGCAATGGGGTTGTCGTCTTTGTGATGGTTTCCCCTCTTCTTTTGGTTCTTGTTCCATCTGCCTCTTTGGCTGTGTTGTAAAAGGGATCAGACCCTTTCAAAAACTCCTCTTTTCTCTGTTTCACTGCTAGTGAAACTCTCTTAATTGTTCGCCTTTTTGGCTTCTGTGTATGGGTTCAGGCCCTTACCATTATATTAATCAAAACAACCAACTATTTTGACAATTCAACTCTACATTTATAATAATTAGAAATACATATGGAGCAAATACCAAAAATCCTACCATTCAAATTATTTCCACCCACACAACTCTACAATAATGAGAAGACCCATGACACAACATTCTAACCCAATAAAAGATTAAGAAGAATAGATACTTCCCCCTCCCTTTAACATGTTTAGATGAGAAAACAATAGAATTAGGCCAAATCAATTTACAAGCACCTTCCAAATAGCAACCCATAGATTTAACCTATTGTGACAACAAGCAATCCAAATTAAACTTGAATTTACAAAGAGATTTTACCAAATATTTCATATCATGGTCCTCAAGACCTCTTACATTCCAACTCAAAATCTTCATCAAAACAAATTAAAGAGGACAAAGAATTAACTAGTAGGGGCAACATTCCCCCCTACTCAACTTTTCAAAATACAAGGGTATAGCATTACTTTTCAACCCTCCTATGGAATACGCAAACTTACTTTCATCCATAGACATGCCACCCCCATTATCACCACCCAAAATCAACTTAGACCCACCATCCACCAAAGAAGTTTTCTACCTCTTAGAAGATTGCTTATTATTATTTGAACCCAAGTCAAATTTGCCAACCATTATTTTGAACATAAGTTTTTTGTTTAAACAATTTAACTAAAGGCCTTGAGTTATCCAAATCCTCTAAAGACCTTTTATTATTTCCATTAACATAAAAAACCAAAGAAGGAAAAGTAGAAGCAATTGGAGACTTATCCAGACAAGAAGGTGCAATAGAAATAGCAGGAATAATAGTATACTCTTCACATCTTTCCTTGACAACTTGAGAGACCAAAATATCATCATTATTACACATAACCATATTAGTATCACCATAGGTATCAACAAGATTCACATTCAAATTACCAATCACATTTCTATTTACAAAGGGCAAGTCGAGCTCATATGACCATCACTTTTGCAATAAAAATAGGCATTCAAACTTCCCTAACCTAGATTTTTTGTAAAGACCCATGTAAAGGAATAGAGATAAAATATGCAAGACATATATCATGTTTCAAAGAGATTCAAATTCTGGTATTCATGTGAGGGAAAGATGCTCTTGTATCCTCCACTTTTATAATTTCATTGAATAGTTTAAGAATTTGAGGCAACAAAAACCACAAAGACGGACATTACACAATTCAACCCATTTTGGTGAAGATTTCAAAACCACATCATCAAGATCTATAATATGGTCCCATGCAAGGCCCAGAAAAGAGATTTACCAACATTCCAAAACCCCTTATTAAGAATTTTTGTTTTGCATTCCATTATGCTTAAGACAAATAAAAAAGAGATCTTTCTACAACATTCTACAAAGCGTTACATAAAGACCTAATTTCTTGCCCCAAACAAAAGATAACCAATCATTAAAGAAATTTTGCAAAGGAAACACATTAGTTCTTAAGTAAAGAAAAAAATACCAACAGATTTAAGCATGAGCTCCTCTTTTTCCAAAACACCAACAATATCCTCACTACCCCAACATTTTCTAAAATCATAGCCATTAGAATAAATTCAAGTAGTTACAATGTGGGAAAACAAAAAACTATATTCCATCAAAAATGTTTTATAGGGAAACTACATATCATTGGTATTATAGCAACAAGTTCCTTGTGGCTTGTAGAAATTTTTGTTAATACATATGAGTTTGTGTGTGTAGCAAGATTATATGCATATATGTTTGAATAAGTGTGGCAAGAATTTTTGATTGGTAGAACAACCATGAAATAATCCTTGGGAGAAAACTTGAGGAGGTTTAAGTTGGTCACAAGGAGGTACAAGAGGAGAAAAGAGCAGTAAGATCGATGGTATTTCAGTTGAAAACAAAGGAAGTTACATGGGTTAACCAAGGAGAATTCTTCATTAATATCCCAAAGGAATCACAACAAGATTTGTTGGCAAGTCCACTTAATGTTAAAGGAGTATAAGGGAGAGAAAAGTCTACCAAGAAAAGGAAACTAGCCTCTACCAAAGCTATTCAAACAATGACAAAGGTATGGATGGTAAATACTGCATCACATGTTTTTCATTCCAATGTTGCATTGAATGAACCCATTAACAATTTTGAGAAGCATATTAGAGGTCTTAGCTCTAAGTTGCTAATTTAACAATGGGTTATGATGGAAAGGGTCTTGGAAAGGATAGCAAAGGAGTACTCAATCCCATCATGGTTGAATAAAGACCCCAATATGCATGCAAGCCTTGGATATGATAAATTGAAAATTGGAGAATGCTCTAGCATGGATCAAGCAAGAGTAGCTTCTATGAAGAAGGATTATGTTGGCCTATGTCCAATTTCCTAATTAATTAAATAGTGCTTTTACTCATTGTGGTATCTTTATGCTAGCCCAAATGTATGTTACAGGCCTTATTTTGTTGTGTTGTTCACCACAAGCTTTGCACTTGTATTATCTTTTGTTTCCAGTGTTCTCTTATGTTGTTTTGTGGTCTCCTATCTCTTCCATCTATTGTGTGGTGCCTTGTTTTACACTACATTGGCTCTTTTTGCCCTATTGTGACCCTTTGTTATTTGCCATGCCTATAAGCTGTTATTGCATAGTCCCCTAGTGTTGCTATTATTACTGTAGGGGGCTCATATCCCCCTTGTTAGTCTTGTTTCTCCCTTTGCAGTAGTTGTGCTCATGTGCAATAAGTGTTTTTGGTTTGTGATGAGTGCTCTTGATGTTTTAAGAACATTTTACGGGTTTGTCACTAATTGTGCCCCTTTGAGTTGTTTTTCACTTTGTATTTGTTGGGCTTGTCATGATTCATCTTTTGGTGGCATTACTTTGGCCCAACAATGCAATCCTTACCTATGGTGGCCCATCTTTAGTCAATAGTGATTTTGTGGATGTATGGTGGTTGGTGTTGCTTATGGGTGCTCTTGTTCCTGTTGCAACATTTATCAAGGTGATTTCTATCTTTCTGGTGGATTTGCATCTTTCCTTTAACAATGTGGTAATGGTGGCTTCATGATGCCTTAACATTTTGTTCATCCAAGGCAAGTTGTTCATCATCTTAACACATTTACTTTGTCCTCCATGTCCTTTCAACGTTCAATGATCCTTGTTTCCACATGGACAGTTAGTATTCATATAAGATTTGAAATGTTTACTTACCTTGACATCCACCGTCCATCTCACCTACCACAGTTTTGTATCTTAAGTTCATGAGTTATTTTCAAACGTTCAAACACCTACGGCTAACTTAGTCGGTAGTTGTCGATCTCTTCATCATTTAGTGGTTTGTCCCTGGTCTTTCTTGGGAGTCAATGTGCTCTTGTTGGGTACAGATCAGATGTTCATATTCAGATTTGAACGTATCACGATGGGCTTTCTTATTTCAAAATTTTCCCCCTTGACGTGGTGGTGTGTTTAATGTTGATCTAAGAGGCAAGTGGTCCAAGGTGGTTTCCTAAGTGATTGAGTGGTTTCTCCTTTGCTTTGGGGCATCTTGGTGATTTGCATTTATGGTGTCGATTTTTGAAGTCATCTTTGGGTTGATCTCATGCAATCCCAAGTGATTTGTTTGAAAGATGTTGATCTCATATGATCCTAGACAATTTATTTGTAGGATGATGTATATATCTCGTTGATGGTGATAAGATGGTAGAAATTTGAATTTTCCCTCCAAGGTCTAATCCATATGCTATATATTCGTGAGTTGGAGATGGAAAAAAGGTTGGTGTTTGGTTGGTCAACATATTGTTGTAGAACATAAAGGAAAAGATATTGTGTAGGGTTTGCCTTATATCATGTATTTTGTTGAACAATAGTGAATGTATAAGCTTAGTTTTCATTGTATGACCATGATACTATTTTTGTAATGACTAGATGAATGAATATAAAATGTAGTCTTCAATCATTTGAATGTCTCCATTAATGTTTTTTATGCTTTTGATAGACTGGAAAACTATATTAATCACATTTACTAATTTGAGTGTTGTCTCTAGTTGGTTGTCTTCATAGAGACTATAAAACCCCTTATAAACATTTTTATAAGGTATCCTTTCAAAGTAACAGAAGTAGTGTATGGATCTATTGATGGATGTGTAAGCTATGTTCTGGTGAAATTGGTCTACACTATCATTTGTTTTACATCTTTGCATGTAGATCCTAGCTTATGTGTGGATATGCCAAACATATTCCTCCATGCCATCTTCTTTAAGGTGTTATCTAGTGGTTTGCTTGAGTAATATCTCTTGTTGATGAAAACTTGACTCTATCACCCTTAGTAGATGAAGGCACCTATTTACAATTTGTTTCAACAATTACCCCACTGCACTTAACAAAAAACAACAAAAACCAACCTTTAATAGCAAAAGCAAAGTTAGTTAATCCATCACACTGCTTGATTTCGTTGCTCTACTGTCAGAAAGTATCTACTAACCTCATGAAGGTCATTCATAGTGAAATCCACATTACTATTACCACTGCATCCATGTGTAAGTGAGATAATGTACAACCAATCTTAAGGGGTTAAGAAGAATATATTCTAATCTCCACATGCTTATCACATTTGCTCATAGATGTGTTATACCTTGGTTCCAAGTAAACCAACACATTGGTGCTTAGTGGCAATTCAATAGGAGTTTCACGTATTTTGGATATAGTTTGCCTCAAGGTTCTTTCCATCATTGTTTATCTTTAGTCTTTTTTCAAAAATCACACCTCAGAAAATCCCTTGGTTTAGTAGAACCTAAAGAAGGAGATATCCATCCTTACTCATTCTTCCTTTCATGTCGCAATATGCTCATAAGCCTTTCTTTCACCTTTGATGGCATACCCCTAGACCTAGGTGATAGCACAAGTCTTTAGGATTTGTGGAGCCACATGTTTGATCATCAACAAATTCCACATCATCTAAACCTAGAGTAGTCCCAAGAATGTAAAATGTTTTTGATAAAGTAAGCAGCAAAAAAGGGTGCTGATCCCATAGTACAACAACCATAGAGGCAAAATACAAAGCAAACAAGGGAAGAGCCATTAACAAACAAGAGCCCCTGGGGCTAGGTGGAACAAGCTGAAACATGCCACACCCAAAACAAAAATAGGACAAGAACAACTAACAGACAACTGTCGAACAATAGACCAGGATTAGACAACCCTAGAACTTGAGGGGACAAATCTGACTCCCTTAACCCTAGGCCATGAAGCAGCAACACACTTGGGGAGTCCCTTCTTCTTTCTCTGAGCAATAGACCAAGAAGACTTAGAATCAACGTCCACTGAGCGAGGTGAGAGGAGTGGATCCTCAATAATCACCATGGGCAAAGAGCCTTCACGTAGAGTCGACAGTGCAGAAGAGGAGTCAGGAGCAATCACAGGACCAGTAGAGGCAATGGATGAGGGATGAATAGGCTCTTCCTGAATAGCGACAATAGTTTGAGGCAATAATGGTTTCATTGAAGGGAAAACCAGAAGAGGATCTTGGGGAGACTCAGTCTCCTGGAATGATTCAGTCGATGAAGGAACCTCCTTGGAGGAATCATCAGAAGAGGGAGTTCCCACCGTGAGATGTTTAGTGAGAGTGTCCTTCCACCAGGTTGCCGCACCCTTGTGGTGAGTAAGAGGGCAGCCAGAGGCCATATGACTGACGGAGAAACATCTCCTGCAACGAAAAGGGAGGCCCTCATAGTCTAGGAGCTACGTCCATGGTCTGTCCTCCACCATCAAGACCACATCTCCATGGAGAGCTTTGGAGATGTCCATATCAACTAAAATGCAAGCCATCGTGGTATGTCCAAGATTTTGACTCGTAGAGTCCACCTTCAAAAAACTTCCAATGG
Organism: Cunninghamia lanceolata; assembly: GCA_027924645.1. Classification (NCBI taxonomy): domain Eukaryota; kingdom Viridiplantae; phylum Streptophyta; class Pinopsida; order Cupressales; family Cupressaceae; genus Cunninghamia; species Cunninghamia lanceolata. The sequence continues at coordinate 3,184,329 of BSBN01000197.1, forward strand.
TGTTGCCAATAGCTTTATAACATGAATCCTCCCAAAACTGTAGAGGGAGATTCGGTAGTCAGACCCAAAATGGTCTGGTATTTAGCGGCTCCGCAAGAGGATTGAAAGAGTGAGTCCAAGGCCTAATGGATAGCGAATGATCATCCCACAACCACCCCCTATCCAGAACTCGGTTTGCTCCTCGGAGGAAGCGAAGGTTGCGATGAAGAAACCCCTTGCACAGGGGAAGGGTTCAATTTGCCCAGAGACAAGAGGCTTCTAGGAGACTGAAACCCAACCATGGAGATCAGGGAGGGAGGGCCACAAACCATTAAACGTATAGACCACACCATGATGCAAATAGAAACTCTCATTTTCAACAATTTCAAGTCCACATACCACAATAGGGGAAGCACAGGCACAGGGCAAAGGCCTAACCTTAGCCTAAGCAGGAAGAGACTGAGCACGAGCTGCATCAGAGAAAGACTTCTTATGGCATCCTGAGGTGGCCCTTAAGCCAGCATCCAGAGACGACTTCACTAAACTGGAAGCATCCTAGACAGGAGCACCAGTAAACTCATGTCCCTGCCCACCCCCAATAGGCACATCAATGCCCATAGGTACACCCGAGGCAGCCACACCCAACACACTAGAAATAGAGTTGACGTCAACCACAGCCTGCGAGGGCACCAGCAGCGACCCCCGACCATCGCAGTTTAAAACTGTCGTTTCCTGCTCAGCGTCGTTCTCTAGAGCACTTGGAAAAGAGGCCTTCAAATCAAAATGTCCCGTGGAGGGCAGAAAGCCCCCACGCCCCAGAGATGTGATGTCTGGTGGACCCTCCACAGGCAAGGAAATAACAAGAAACCCTGCAGATCCTTCAGGAAAAATTGTGCACAGATCAGACAAGATCTTCCCAGCCAAAACTGTGGCTCCATTCAAAATTTTAGGCGGCAAACGGTCATGCACGGGAACAGTCGCCTCCATTGCGAAAAAATACCAAGAATGTAAAATGTTTCTAACACCATCTTTTAAAGATTCATGATGATTGTATGGAGATTCTAAGGAGTAAATGACAATCAAGACAAGAAGAGGGAATCATGAGTCTACCCCAAGAGGACAAGGAAGCACTTCCAAAGAGAGGAAACCCTATTATTCATGAAAGAGAAAATAGTTCATTGCTACTCCATCTACATTACACAAATTCAAATAGTAAATGAGGACATTACAGTCCACTAAATTCACCTCTTATAAGCCCAAGAAGGGGAACAAGCAACATGAAGATAGCCTAAGAAATTATGTGAAAAATAAATCTTCCATCTTTTGTTTCAATCACAAGAAGGAAGGTCATGTAGCACAAGAATCTTGGTATCATATTCTTTACACTTATTTTGTGAAAAGTAGCCATTGTAGGCCTATGTTTAAAGGAATAACCACTAAGTATCCCAAGCTCTTTAGGAAGTATAGGAAAGAAAGAATCCACTCTTCACGCAAACAAGAGTAAGTCGTAGAAACAATCCAAGGAGGAACAAAGCAAGTCCATATTAGCATATACAAGTCTAACAATTTTTGTACTCACTGCAATGTTAGTAGACATTGGGATGGAAAGTGTTGGAAACTCCATCTACATCTTCACATATAGCATGGAAAGGGAAAGAACAATCACAAGAAAAAGGGGAAGATGAGCATACAAGAGAACACCAATCATGAAGGATAGAATAACTCAAATATTATCTTTGTCACCATTGATTAGAGTTAAGGGATTTTTTTAATTCTTAGGTTGAACACTTCCTTGATTTACAAAGATGATGATGTTGAGTTGTATTTACATGTATGAGCATTGAGTACCAATCCAAATTCATCTTCAATTTGTTTTATATTTCCAATTGTTAGTATAACAAAAAATGAATGCTTGCCTAAAATCCACTGGATTTTGGTTGGGGACTTTAATATGATTGAAAACAAGTATGATAAACAAGGGGGAAATGAGTTCTTATGGAAAGATAATGAACTATGTTTTTGGTCCAAATAAAGAGGATGCTTAATGTTGGGGATCCTCTAGAAAATTTAAAAGGTACCAAAAAGAAAATCTAGTTCTCTTGGTGTAACAGTCAGATGTTGGGGAAGAGAGTATATTCAAGGTTGGATAGGTTTTATGTGGATAAGGATGTATCTAATTTTGTTTTTAACAGTGATGAGATTATAGTACAAGTCACTCCTAGTATAATGTTTGATCATTCACCTATTAAAATTTGTATTACTCTCAAGGGTCCACTGTAGAGAAGCACTAGTAACAAGAATCAGGTATTCAAACTTAATACCTTTTTGTTCAATGATAAGGACTGCATGCCTAGTGTAGTAAAGGTCAGATGGATTATTAAAAGCCTCTATAGGAATTCTGCTACTAATAGATGGGACAAATTGACTCATGCTTGGAGAGAAAACTGTTGGGAAAAAGAAAGCCTTAGATAGAAAAAAGGAAGGAAATAGGCTTGAAGAGAAACTCCTAGAATTGGAATTGAGTTTGTAGAGCAATATGATGGACAAGGTTGTAATGGATGAATTGGTAATGACCAAACATTGTTCGAGGTCTATTCAAAATTTCAAGAATCAAGGTGCAAAAGTGAGAGCCAGACTTCATTGGCTTAATGCTGGAGACAGAGGGACAAAATATTTTTTCAATATTTTGAAAGATAAGCATAGTAGAGAAAAAATTGGTCCTATTTAGGTTGGGGATAGTTTGAGCAATGACTCTAAAGATGTGGGTGATGCATTCCTTCAATTTTATAAGGAGTTGTTTTCTTTTGAGGATAGTGGGAAAAGTGAGGATGCCAGGAATTTCTGTAGAAGGATCATTCCTAAGAAACTAGATGAAGAAGATATTGAAGAACTTAGCAGAGATATTTCCAAAGAGGAGATTGTGAGATTTATTCAATTCTTCAATTTAGGTAAATCTCCAGGGATTGATTGTAAGGTTCTGGTTATCCTATGAGATTCCCAAACATTATTCGTTTAAAAGTCACTACAATTTATTTATTTTTTGTTTTGTTCCTACATTTGGTTGAAGTGTTGATTTAACATACTTAGGTATCTCTACCCAAACGGGAGAAGCATCTACCCAAATGGGATAGGTAAACTTCCATCCATACGAGATGGGCATCTATCCAAATGGGACAGGTAAACTTCTGTCCATACGGTACATGCATCTATCCAAACGAGATAGGTATGTGCTCTCGCCAGAGTCTTAAGCCCATCAGGATCTGACGGATCCTGGGTTTCTTTTTGAAGACTACACTCCCTCTAAGGTCAACCAAGGTCTACATCTTCAGGAGTTAAACTATTCAAGTATTGTCACTTGAGTCTTGCCTCAAAATTTGGGCCTAGGCCTCAGGGAGTCAAGTAAATCCCAAATGGGGATTCTTCTGAGCATTTAAATCTAGATTTTCCTTTTCATAATTTTAATCTAGGTTGGTTGGAGGTCTCAACTTGTTGGGGTGCTTCCTAAGTCATTAAGAAGTTGCATTGATCCTTATGTGGGAAACTAGGATCCCCCCAAAACTCCATGCCTAAATCATTCACACTGGGAACATCCTTCGTTCCCGAGGTTGCCTACATACCTGCTTCCAAATAGGATCAAGGAGTAAAATATGTAGTTTTATTTTCTACTCTAGGTTTCATGTGAACTATTTATGTGGGTACACAACCCTTTCTAGGGCCCATTCTCCCCAGATAGTTCCTTTGCGACTGCTACCCACAAGGGGGAGCATGAGAAGTAATTGATCTTTCTTGATCAATACTTTAGTTTACTAAGACTCCACTACTTCCTAGTCCTATATGTTTTCGACTACGCATCTCAAATTGTCTCTGTCTTTCATCCCTACTATCTTTAATCCCTTGCTAAAGGTTGAAGGAATAACAACACCACTAGACAACCCTAGACCCTTACTAGGTGGCAATAACAACTACATTACTTTGATTGTAAAGAAAAATTGCAACAGAATAATATTTGTCTAATCTATTACATACATAAAATAATTTGATAGATCCATAGTGAACAAAATTTATCATAGTTGCCCGTATTTGACTTAAGTAAAAAGGAATAATTACTTTGTGAGAGTTTCTAAAATATTGAATTAAACTAAATAAATTGAGCACATTGTAGTGGAGATTCCTATCTAACATTTGTGAATTTAGCCCATAGTAGTAGTAGGTGAATTTATTTGTGTTCATTTATAACCCTTACTACTTAGTTGTGATTTGAATTAGTTTGTCCATTTACCCTGTATTAGAAATTGTAGCTATAACTAATTAATTTTGTTGATTGAAATTGAAATATGGTTCATATAATCCTTAAAAGTTAGATGGGATTGCATGTTGGAGATGAATTTGCTTTAATGAAAATTTGTAAAAAAAGTAAATTTGTCTAAATGCTTTGCCTTCTAACTCACTATTGAATTCCCAAATTCTTGTTAATTAATCCTTCGTTAAGTCCAATTAGTTTTGATATGAATGACCTATTCATTGAAATCCTTTCATTTGTGAGTGACTTTAAAATTTCTTTGGACTTGATCCGCGAATAGATATAACTTACTTCATAAAAAAATAAAATATAATTTGTCAACTCTTTTATTGAAGAAAAATTAGCTTGGGATTCAAAGAATTAAATTGATGGTTGAATAACCAAGTAGACAAAGTTAACTAAATAATTAATTTGATTGCAAATTGGAATACATTCCTCCAACCTAATAGTTCATTTACCACTTAGATTACATATTAAATTTGTTTGATAATGATTGCATTTTTATTTTGTTAGTTTAGAAAAGAAAACCAAGAAATTTGAATTTGGACTAAGAAGAGTAGTTGATTTGCCTCCTTATGTTACTAAAATAATTTATCCATGGGAATTATTAATCATCCTTTCGAAACTAGTTTGATTCAATATATAAATAAATTTACTAATGATTTAATTTAAACTAAAATAATTAAATTGTAAACTAATCCAACAAGAATGAAATTCTTGAATTATCCAGAAGTAGCTATAACCTAATTAATTCTAACAAAATTTGATAAAATAATTAAATTCTAAATTTTTTAACAATGATTAAAAATAATATCTTAATTTACCCAAGGGTCATCTATAATTTAACTTAATATCTATTTAATGTAAAAAGAATCTTTAATAAATTAAATTACTATCTCCTTTGTTTAACAACTCACTAAGCAATTAGTAAGATTCCTTTCAAAACTAATAGATCCAACTAATTTACCCTTCTTAATTTAGGAAGTGTTGGCACCTTCAGTTTTGGTAAATTTGAAGTGCCTATTGCCTTCAAACTCGCGGTGAGGGCTAAGTTTGATACCTGTCACATCTACCTGAGACCCTGACTTTGATGATTAAAATTTTGAATCCTGGTCATCATCATACAAATCCATTTGTTAGAAATTTTCTTGGTACATATGTCAGCGTGCCTGTTTAGTTTCGTGGTCGCCGGATGAGTTTTGATATGGTTTTTAATGCGCTCCTGACTGCTCCCAAACTAGATTTGGCATCCCAAAAATGTTGTAAATTTTGAAATTCCAAGGGTGACCCAGTTGATGTTTTGGTCTCAAATGACTCCAATTACAATTTCGTGGCTATCCGAGCTCATTTGGTATATCACTTTAAACTTCACATTTTCCCACAACTTGCTGGCAGGACCAGTTTACAAAGGAAGTACACAAATTTGGTGAGCTGGGCAAAAATAGACAACAAACTCACGTTTTATTTAATTGACTATGCCTCCTCGCAAATTTTCATGAGCTTCAGACAGTCCGTGTGCCTATAGTGACATTACTCTGTTTTGGTTGGCAGGGAAATTCAGTTTTTTCTAAGTATTAATGTTTTGACATTGCCAATTTTAAAACATTTTAATGTTTTAATTTTTGGTGTGAAGTTAGTAAAAGGGAGATATAATACTTTAATATAAAGTTTTATTAAATGTTTAAACATTTAACACTTCCATTTTGCCAGAGGTTAAAAGTGAGCTTGCTCCCCCGCGAAGACCAAATGGTAGCCTCAGCGAAGTAAGAAGCTGCAACGAAGAGTGCTTTTTTAAATAATTTTTTATCCTTGCCAAAGATCAGCGGAAAAGACATTGGTAAAAGATTTATTTTTATACCTTTGTGTGTGTTTCGCGAGTTCACTAGAGGTAAAAATGCGCTCCGACGAAATGGCAAGCTCCAGCGAAATCATTTTTAAAATGTATTATTTGTTTGCTAGAGTCAAAGTTTAGAGGGGAAAGGATATTAAAAAGATTTATTTTATTCTTTGATTCTCATTTCACTATCTCGCTAGAAGGCAAAAATGGGCTAGGCAAAATCACATGCTCCGACGAAATGGTTGCGGCCATGTGGGGAATGACATGTTGGGTCATTTTTGCCTCATTTTTTGCATCTTTGTTGGTGGTTTTGCTTTGAAAATGCCTAGGTAATATCAAGAAATGTCTCAACAAGTTTTTTAAATGCCTGGTGAGGTTTTTCAATGCCCCGGCAATGTTTTTTCACCCTGGGAATGGATAAAAATGAGTGAGGATTGAGAAAAATGCCCCAGCACTGTTTCAAATGCCCTTCAATGTCTAAGAACACCTCTAGTGAGTTTTAAAATGCTATTGGATTTGTTTTAAACATCCTGGCATAAGCAAAAATGTTATGGCAAGCATAAAAATAGGACAACATCAACAAAAATGACCAGTGATTTGTCAAATGTCTCTTCAAGTTTTAGAAACACCTTGGCTCTCTTAAAGCTACCTCCAATGCAATAGAAATGCCTCCAGTATGAGTTAAAATTGCCCACCATTGATGAAAACGCCCAAGCAAGTTTTTTAAATGCTCTAACAAATGTGAAAAATGGCCTGTAGATGTTTTCCATGCCCAGATATGTGAAGCAACAATTTGTCAAGGTGAAAATGAGCAAATCTGAGTATAAAGTGTGTGGTTAGAGGAAAAATGTTTGGGCAAGTGTCAGTGCACAAGCTATTTGACGAAATGTCCAGTTATTTGTAGGGGCAAATAGTGAAGTTCTGAGAGGCATAATATATCAGTAAAATTAATTTTTTTACTTGCCAATGATGGGATAAAGCCTTGGGGGTTATTTTCTTTACTCACCAAGTGAAAATGCAGTTGCGAAATTATTTTCCCAGCTGGGTAAAAATGTGGATGTGAATACAAAATTTTGGGAAAATGCATATTCAGTTACCAGATAAAGATAAAATGAAGAGGAAGTTAGAATATGTTGTGGCATATTCCTCATGCCAATCGGTTATAGGATCATGGGGGTTCAACTGTGCCATGTGTCATGCCTCGGTTGAATCTAGGGTTTCTCTTCTTCTTCTCTTATAAAATGTAATTTCTGGGTCATTTGTAAAGGGGGTTCCAATTTCTCCAGGTCTCTGAATGTTGTAATTTTGTACAGGGTTTCTTCTTAGGCTTTAGGGTCCTTTAAATTCTAGTTTTCAAATACTGTAATCATCTATTTAGATAATGGCAAGCATTTCAATTTGTAGCCAAAATTCAAATATGTCATGCAGTGATGTCTCCTAGAATGTATGCTATATTTCTTCAATCAAAGTAATTAAGGATTACAATGATTTTTGTTGCACATTTGTTGTAATAGGTGTTTGATTGATGGCTCTTGTTCAAGGAGCAGGTTAATCTTGCTTTTAATCAAACATTGAGGATAATGTGTTTCATTTAGGATTGCTAAAGATGTTTTCTGCATGTCCATGAGAGGCCTCATTATTGTAAGGCAGTAATGGTTAGAAGGTCACTGATCTTGCATTTCATGTTGTTATTTGATGAGTTATTTGTATCTTGACTCTGTGAATGGATAAGGATCTGATCTGATGTGCTTCTTCTATGTAAACCTTGGAGGGAATCACCAACTTTAAAATTTAATGAATCTTTCCTTTCATGTTTATTTATTGTCTGGTTTTCTATATCTTCATGGAGATTAATGGATGCAGGGGTCATGCTCTAGAATGATAAAGTTTCAACCCCTTAATATTTGAGATGAAGATACTCCTATTTAATCAGTTCTCAGTGTTTATTCAAGGTATAAAGGGATCATGCCTAGAGATGAGTAATTGTGTAAACACCCCTTATTCATTTTCCTGATAACTATCCACATTTTAAAGGCATGTAGTGAGTTGTCTAGTGCAAGTCTTATCATATATCTAGACCCAAAATAGGTACACCTGCCTGAGTCATGTGGAGCTCAAAGAGCAGAAGGCTATGTCGAGCCTTGTTCATTAGCCTTTCTTGTCCTCAATCTGATGATAGTTTAGGATCTTTGCCTTAGCCTATTGATCACCTGGTTTAGGTATTGTGATTTTCCTTAGGGTTGGGGGTGACAAGAAAATTCACCAACATGAAGTAACAATAAAATGGGCTAATTGCTATACTGATTTCTAGTTGAAGTGTTCCATCATTTGTTAGTATTTGCAACTAATTATTACATGTTACCATAATTATTTTAAGGGAATTTCTGTGGATTCATTGGGTTATGAGTTGTGTTACTTCGGTCTCCTTTTGTGTGTTAATGAATGGGGAGCATTCAGAGCTTTTTGGTGCCTCTCAGGGTTTGCGGTAGGGCGACCCTCTCTCTCCTTGTTTCTTCTTCTTGTTGAAGGTCTGGGATATTTGATAAGAAGGAATGTGGAGTTAGATTTCATTCAGGGGTGGAGGTGGGGAGGTGGTCTACCTCCGCAGTCTCACTTGCAGTTTGTGGATGGCACTGCTTTGATGGGTATGGCTACAATTAGGGAAGCTTCAAATTTGCACAAGGTGTTGGATGTTTATCTTGTTGCTTCAGGTCAACTGATTAATGAAGATAAGTCTTCCATTTCTTTCTTTAATACTCTAGGTTCCATTCAGAGGAGAATTGCTCATATCTTGAGATTTCAGACTGGGATGCTCCCTTTGACCTATCTTGGTATTCCCATATCTGTTGGAAGGATAAACAGGGATTCTTGGCAAAATATTCTAGATAAATTTTGTGTGAAAGTTAATCATTGGACCCATCATTGGTTTCCTTTGAGGGTCGTGTTGGGATAAGATGCCATTAACCTTGTAAATCCCAATATTGTATTTATTCCATTTATTATTTGTAATTTGTAATTACCCATAAGGGATGTACAACTTTCACCAGCAGTGGTAAAAATTATTTACTGTCCACAGTAATTACGGAGTTACTGCACGGTAAGTCCTAGAGTTATCGGCTGTAGTTATGGGATATCATTTACTATGGTAAATGGTATTTGGTCAAGTGGGGTGCACATGTGGAGGAATAATCTATTTTTAGTGTTATGACGCACGTCATAGATGCTGTAAGAAGGTGTAAGAGATTCTATGACAATTGTAAGTTGTCATAAGAATCTATGACACTAATAATAGCATATGACGCATCATAAGATGTTGTAAGTGGCTATTTTTAGCCCCAAGGCATTCAAGCTTGCATGGGCACTTTTTGCCAAGTGTAGGATGTATGTATGACAACATTTATGACCCCGTAAGAGCCTATTCTTGGCCATGGACGCCCAAGGTTGTATGGTTGACTCTTGACAAGTGTTATGAGCTTGTAAGAAGTCATTTAATGTCTTGAGGTTGTGTAAATTCTATAAAAACCATAGCATAGTAGATGAGAAGAATATAACAGTTTATAGGTACCCAGGTTCTACCGGAGTGAAGGTTGAAGGACAGAGGAAGTGAATGTATTTGTAATCTCCTTTTGTGAAGATAATACAACTTGGCCTCTTTTCTTGGTGGAGTTTTTTACCTAAAAGGATTTTCTCCACATTAAACACTTGTGTTATGTGCTTCATTCTGCTTTTGATATATTTCTGTATTGTGGGTTTATGTTTTGTTACAATCTCCATTGTTAATGCACACTTGAAAGTTTGCTGAAATTTATTCGAATCAGATTTCCATTGAAGTAGTGTTGCTTTCAATTCTAATAGATGTATGATTCAGGTGGCCCCAATGGGTTTTGTTAGGGAATTGGATTCCTTAGCAAGACATTTTTTATGGACTAGTAGCTTGCTGTCCTCTAAATGGAGCCTTGTTAGATGGGACATTGTTTGTAGCCCAAAGCAGGTTGGTGGTCTTGGGTTAAGACAGTCATCGCTGTCTGGGATAACGTTGGTTGCTAAATTGTATTGGCATTGGTGTGTGGAGCAGGATCAGATCTGGGCTAGGATATTAACTCAGAAATACTTCCCGAGATCCCTCGGGTTGATATTCCTCGTTACCCCCTAGTGGGAAAAGGCTCGATGATTTGGAGTACGCTCAAGAAAGGGGCTGCGCTCGTCAAAGATGGATTTTTTTGGATTTGTAAAAGAGGGATGGAAGCTCATTTTTGGTCTGATTCTTGGGATGGCTTTCCTCCCATTGTTTCTTAGTTTCTTAATTTGGTGACTATGCCAGAGGTTGTGTGAGGCAGGATGGTTAAAGGTGAGTGACTTTAAGTCCTTTTCTTCTTGTGGTCAGTTGGTGGTAGCGAGATGGAAGAAGCCTGATGAGTGGTCTGATGTTGGTATGGAGGAGTGTGTTGAGCTTCACAATATCCTTTCTTGTAGACATTGTAGCTCCCTCCAGGAAGGGGATGTTCTCTCTTGGTCTCCTAATCCTAAGGGTATCTATATTGTTGCTTCATGATATCAAGTGTTGTTATCTCACCAACTGGATGGGATGGAGGTTCACTCGTGGAAGAATGTGTGGAATAAGTTTTCTTGGCCAAAGTGTAACTGCTTTATTTGGACTTTGGCTTGGAATAGGTGCTTGACATGGGATAATATTCAGAAGCGGGGCTTTCAGGGTCCTTCTATGTGTGTTTTGTGTGGATGTGGCGAGGAGGACTCTTCTCACTTGTTTTTCCGCTGTCCTTTGGCTTTGCAGCTTTGGTATTTTTGGTGGGGAGTTTGGAAAAGCCCCTGTGTTCATGCTTCCTCCCTGGTGGATTTTTGGAGTAGTCTAGGTAGACCTCCTTCTATGGCCTCTTTCCTGCAAGATGTGTGGTATGTTGGGCCTTCCTTCATACTATGGCAAATTTGGTTGGAACAAAATTGTAGAATATTTTGGGGTGAGAAGCTGTTGATTCAACAAGTTTGGCACGAAATTATGGGTATGATTCGAGAGATGGTGGAAGCTAAGTGTGATGTGGTGTTCCCTTTGGAGAAAGGGCATGCTGAGCTGGTAGATAGATTGGGTCTTCAGGGGCTATCTTCGGCTTCTACTTGTGTTAGGAGAGGAAGGCGGGTGAAAAAAGAAAGTTCAAAGGGTGGGTGGATGGCTACCCCCTCCAGCTAGCATTTTGAAGCTCAATACTGATGGATCTTCAAGGGGCAATCCTGGGCCTGCTGGGATTGGTGGGGTGGCAGGGATTTTTTGGGATCGGTGGTTTTTTTCTTTTATGTTCATGAAGGATTGTAGACTATCAACCTTATGGAAGGTTTGTCGATCCTCTACGCTTTGGAGTGGGCTTATGCTTTGGGGTGGCGCAAGGTTATCTGTGAGTCTGATTCACATGTTTTGATTAATTTGCTGAATGAACAGAAGGTTTCTGATGTTAGTTGGTAGTTGGCTATGCTGGTGCAGCAGATTCTACAGATAAGTTCTTTGATGAAGATGATGTCTTTTGTCCATATTCTGAGGGAGTGGAATAAGGTAGCAGATTGTTTGGCTAAGTGGGCTTCTGAGCATGTAGATGGCTGAAAGATAGATGAGGGGGAGTAGGTTCCCCATGAGCTCTGATAGGACTTGGAGAGGATTTTTGCCAAGGATGGGAATGATATTGGTAAAGGATGATGTTGCTTCTTGCTTTGTTTGGCTGCTTCTTTTGGGTTCTCGGGGCCTTGGCCCTTTAATGTTTTGTAATGATCTTTTCTAAATTTCAATAAAGTTTTTACCCCTTTTTTATAAAAAAAAGGGAATTTCTAATGAATGAATTAATCACATCATGTTCCAAAAATTAACAAATTTTTAACCAAAATCTATTAATTGTCCCAACCTAGCTAAAAGACTAGCATAGTGCTTAACAAGATATATATATATATATATATAAAATTCAATTTATTAACCTCATTAAAATGGTGAGCTGAGCAGACCTTATTATAACATTTTAATCTAATGGAAGAAGAAAAAACAATCAAATTATAACTCTAACTTCAAACTTCTCAAAAATTAATTAATAATATCACTTTGATTTAATGGAAATTGAATTTTAACTCTACTAATAACTAAAACTCATTAAATAAATGAATTTATAATTAACATTTTAATCTAATAGAAATTAAAAAATTTAATTCTAATAATTTACTTAACTAATTAGGTTGACTATTAAAACAATAAATAAATTTATAATTATAAATAACTAATTATTTAAGAGTCATTTAGGTATATATAAAAATTAAATAATCCAAAGATAATATTAACATATTTCAAGTTTTTAAAATCAACTAACCAAATTCTAGCTAAAATAAATCTCATTATAAATTTATATCTTTCAATGGTTGATATAACTAAATAATATATAATCAAAATAATAATAAATAAAACTTAAATAATAACTAACTAAGGTTGAGTCAAAGTTTATATATATATATATATATATATATATGTAATTTCATCTATCTAATATTTAAAAATAAATAAGAATCGGTAAACCTGTCATGGAAACAAGCAATCTGTTGTGGCCTCCATAAATTTTATTTTACAATGTGAGTGTTTCTAAGATTTTTAGGGTATTTGAGAAACTATGTTTTATATATCCCCACAAGAAATTAGCCATACCTAGATTTTTGATTACCAGATATGATGGAATTATTGATGCCTATCTCTGCTGATATAAACTCTTCATATTTAATAATATATCTTTGAAACCCTAGTTCATATATATATATATGAAGTTATATCCTGAATTTGTTCAAATCCCATTAAAAAAAATTGTAGTATTCAATCACAAAAAAAATACATGCATGTGAAACTTCAAAAGGATCCACCCAAGATCATGCCCATTCCTCCAAAACCCAATTAGTGTATACTTAGGAAAAAAAACCAATGCTAAAGAAAAATCAACAGAGGCCTTTGAAATATAATATAACAAAAAAATAAATTTACCTCGAGAGCTCCCAAGCCAAGATCTTTTCTTTCCCTCCCAAAAGAATCCCCATCGGCCAACCCTCAATATTTGTACTCCCATTTCTTCCAAATTCATATCCTGCAATTATGTCATAATTCATGCTCCCACAAATCATGCTTCAAAATGAGCCATAATTTATGCTCCCACAAATCATGCTTCAAAATAAGCCATAATTTATGCTCCCACAAATCATGCTTCGTAATGGCTATAAACTAATTGCTATTTCCAATATTTAAACTCTAATTTCTAATTTCATAAATGAAATTTAGGATTTTAATAATTATTTAATCTAGGTTGTAATTTTTATTTAATTTATTAATTAGTCTATTTACCCATTAGTTTATAAATTAATATCTATCTTAATATTGAATTTACATAGTTTAATTATACATTTATTCTACTAATGTATATATATTATTTTATTATTTTTTAAACAAATTATTGAACTAATGTTATCCATGAATTGAACACTTTAGATCTAGAGGTTACTAACACCTTCCAATTAGGTTCATTTAATAAAGGGGGTACATATTCATTAATAAAGCTAGGGTTATATTATGCACTTCAACCAATGGTTGATGAATAATAAAATGATTCAATTCAAATTAAGTTAGTTCTTGGTGTTTATATATAATCTAGTAAATTGATAACTAACAACAATTAAATCATACAAACCATTCAACATGCTAATCTACTCATCACTTGTCAAAGGTTGGACCACTCATAACATCCCTATAATCTACTTAGTAGCTATTAATCAATATTTCCTATTCATTTGAGACGTACCAAGGTGATATGATTCAAATAGATCAATAGAAATAAATTCAGAAATCAAATATGAGGGTTGTGACATGCTACCCCCTAATGCTTTGCATCGTCCTGATGCAAAAATTATATATGAAAGATTGGGTCGAAGTGAGATTCTCATACTTGTTTATATTTCTTCGTATAGCTTGCTTTCTGAATCTAAATGTTGAATGCATTATCCAATCCTTCCAGTCGTGTTAAGAGCTTTAAAAGATCTAGAGAAACAAAGCATTTTGATGACCCAATTTCTATCAATATGGAATTGGTTGACTCAAAAGCATACTTGTAGTCTCTATGGGTACAGTTTGAAACTGGCTCTGCCAATTTCTGACTACAGCATGGATCCTCTATTGGGGTCCTTGTGGTGGATGGTTTACTCTAATATGTGATTGCATCAAGGGACACTATCTAGCATAATGGTTCCCTCTACACATAAACACCCACCAAGTGGTCCTTTCTGTGTTGGTTTCCTAGGGGAATTATTCCTTATTATTCATTGAATACTAGAGGAAGGGAAGGCCTGTTATAATTCCCTTGATTGTTCCATTTAAAATTTCCCCTGCTATTATCCCCATTCTGACCATTCCTCTGGTCCATAATTTGTGGTGGCCCCCTTTCCATGAAATTGTTCCTTTGATTTTAGAGTTTTGGTCTCCCCTGAATTCTTGTTTCCTTTTAAAGGCTTGACTTTTGTTGTTGTTGAAATTTTGTCTTGCTGTTGCTAGGGCCTAAAGTTTCCTCTCTTGTTTTAGTGACTTTTCTAGAACCTCATTCATGTTTCCAAGACCATGCATGTCTACTTCAACACCACTATTAGCATTCAGCCCTAGAATGAACTTCCTAGTTTGACTCTTCTCATCATTTTGTTAGATTGGCACATATTTGAGTAACCTGGTGAATTTGTCCCAATATTATTGTATTGTCATAGACCCTTGTCGAAGGTTATGGAACCGTGTCATCTTTTCATCAAAGAACAAAATTGTGGTAGCCATGTTTTCTGAAAATGATGAACAAAGAGTTCCCAAATTATGTTTTCCTTAGAGTATTCATTCTGTTTCCTAATATTTGTCCACCAACTTGCTGCCTCACCTATTAGTTGATAAGACCCCCATAATGCATTTGTCATTTCATTGTAGTTTCTCAATTCAAAGTACTTTCCCATTTCATTTAGCCAGTTTTCAGCTCCCTCCCCATTTTGTCTCCCATCAAATTTGTGAGGGGTAATCTTTCAAGTTCTTAGAAGGCTCTAAGGTGGAGAATACCTACCTAGGTGCTTCCATATGTATGGAATTTTCATGAGGATTATTCCCACCAAGAGGATTCTCAAATTTTGGTTCCATTATGTTTTCAATGTTCTCTTGCCTTGTCTTAAGGTTCTCAACTACTTTCTCTAAGGACACCATCTTATCCCTCTGTTTTGTTAATAAGTCAATTATTGCCTCAATTCCTGCTTCAGTATTCTCGAGTCCCTTGGTTGGATCAACCGGGGTTTTCTTTTTCCTTACAATGTTGGCATTGTTTGCTCTTGCTTTGACCATTGTGTTTCCTGAATCTAAGAAAATTTTAAAGTAAATAACTTCCCAAGGTTTGTTTCTAAAATCAATGTAAAATCTATTTGTTTTAATTCTTCTTATGTGAGTCATAGCAAGCTCAAGGCCTAGCTTCTAAACCTCACTCTGATACCACATGTAAGGTTTCGGTTATCCTGTGAGATTCCCAACATTATCCCTTTAAAAGCAACTACAATTTTTTTTTATATTTTGTTTTGTTCCTACGTTTGGTTTAAGTGTTGATTTAACATACTCGGGTATCTCTACCCAAATGGGGTAGCCCTTTGTCCAAATGGGACAAACATCTATCCAAACGGGATAGGTAAACTTCCATCTATCCAAATGGGATGGGCATCTATCCAAACGAGATAGGTAAACTTCTGTCCATACGGAACGGGCATCTATCCAAATGGGATAGGTATGTGCTCTGGCCAGAGTCTGAAGCCCATCGAGATCTAACGGATCGTGGGTAGATCTTTGAAGACTACACTCTCTCTGAGGTGTACCAAGGTCTACGTCTTCAGGAGTTAAACTATTCAAGTATTGTCGCTTGAGTTTTGCCCCGAAATTCAGCCCTAGGCCTTAGGGAGTCAAGTAAATCCCAAACAGAGATTCTTCTAAGTATTTAAATCTAGATTTTCCTTTTCATGAGTTTAATCTAGGTTGGTTGGAGGTCTCAACTTGTTGGGGTGCTTCCTAAGTCATTAAGAAGTTACATTGATCCTTATGTGGGAAACTAAGATTCCCCCCCCCCCCAAAACCCCATGCCTAAATCCTACACACTGGGAACATCCTTCATTCCCTAGGCTTCCTATATTTCCACTTCTAAATGAGATCAAGGAGTAAAATATGTAGTTCTATTTTCTACTCTAGGTTTCATGTGAACTATTTATGTGGGTACACAACTCTTTCTAGGGCCCATTCTCCCCAGATAGTTCCTCTACGACTGCTACCCACAAGGGGGAGCATGAGAAGTAATTGATATTTCATGACCAAGACTTTAGTTTGCTAAGACTCCACTACTTCCTAGTCCTGTAAGTTTTTGACTACGCGTCTCGAATTGTCTCTTTGTCTTTCATCCCTACTATCTTTATTCCCTTGCTAAAGGATGAAGGAACAACACCACTAGACAACCCTAGACCCTTACTAGGTGGAAATAACAACTACATCACTTTAATTGTAAAGAAGTTGTGATTTGAATTAGTTTGTCCATTTACCCTGTATTAGAAATTGTAGCTATACCTAATTAATTTAATTGATTGAAATTGAAATATGATTCATTTAATCCTTAAAAGTTAGATGACATTGCATGTTGGAGATAAATTTGCTTTAATGAAAATTTGTAAAAAAAGTAAATTTGTCTAAATGCTTTGCCTTCTAACTCACTATTGAATTCCCAAATTCTTGTTAATTAATCCTCCGTTAAGTCTAGTTAGTTTTGATATGAATGACCTATTCATTGAAATCCTTTCATTTGTGAGTGACTTTAAAATCCCTTTGGACTTGATCCGTGAATAGATATAACTTACTTCATAAATTTGTGAGAGTTCCTAAAATATTAAATAAAACTAAGTAAATTGAACACATTGTAGTAGAGATTCCTATCTAACATTTGTGAATTTAGCCCATAGTAGTAGTAGTAGGTGAACTTATTTGTATTCATTTATAACTCTTACTACTTAGTTGTGATTTGAATTAGTTTGTTCATTTACCCTGTATTAGAAATTGTAGCTATACCTAATTAATTTTATTGATTGAAATTGAAATATGGTTCATTTAATCCTTAAAAGTTAGATGAGATTGCATGTTGGAGATGAATTTGCTTTAATGAAAATTTGTAAAAAAAAGTAAATTTGTCTAAAATCTTTGCCTTCTAACTCACTATTGAATTCCCAAATTCTTGTTAATTAATCCTCCATTAAGTCTAGTTAGTTTTGATATAAATGACTTATTCATTGAAATCCTTTCATTTGTGAGTGACTTTAAAATCCCTTTGGACTTGATCCGTGAATAGATATAACTTACTTCATAAAAAAATAAAATAAATTTTGTTAACTCTTTTATTGAAGAAAAATTAGCTTGGATTCAAATAATTAAATTGAAGGTTGAATAACTAAGTAGATAAAGTTAACTAAATAATTAATTTGATTGCAAATTGGAATACATTCCTCCAACCTAATAGTTCATTTACAACTTAGATTACATATTAAATTTGTTTGACCATGATTGCATATTTATTTAATTAGTTTAGAAAAGAAAACCAAGAAATTTGAATTTGGACTAAGAAGAGTAGTTGATTTGCCTCCTTTATGTTACTAAAATAATTTATCCATGGGAATTATCATCTTTCGTTTGATTCAATATATAAATAAATTTACTAATGATTTAATTTAAACTAAAATAATTAAATTGTAAACTAATCCAGCTTGAATTATCCATAAGTATTTATAACCTAATTAATTCTAACAAAATTTGATAAAATAATTAAACTCTAAAACTTTTAACAATGACTAAAAATAATATCTTAATTTACCCAAGGGTCATCTATAATTTAACTTAATATCTATTTAATGTAAAAGAATCTTTAATAAATTAAATTACTATTAAGATTCCTTTCAAAACTAATAGATGCAACTAATTTACCCTTCTTAATTTAGGAAGTAACCAATAAAATGGGTTAATTGCTATACTAATTTCTAGTTGAAGTGTTCCATTATTTGTTAGTATTTGCAAGTAAGTATTACATGTCACCATAATTAATTTAAGGGAATTTCTAATAAATTAATTAATCACAATATGTTCCAAAAATTAACAAATTTTTAACCAAAATCTATTAATTGTCCCAACCTAGCTAAAAGATTAACCTAGTGTTTAATATATATATATATATATATATATATATATATATATATATATATATATATATATATATATATATATATATATATATATATATATATATATAATTCAATTTATTAACCTCATTAAAATGGTGAGTTGAGCCCACCTTATTATAACATTTTAATCTGATGGAAGAAGAAAAAAAAGATCAAATTATGACTCTAACTTCAAACTTCTCAAGAAATTAATTAATAATATCACTTTGATTTAATGGAAATTGAATTTTAACTCTACTAATCACTAAAACTCATTAAATAAATTAATTTAAATTAACATTTTAATCTAATAGAAATTAAATTTTTTAATTCTAATAATTTACTCAATAATCCATGTAACTAATTAGGTTGACTATTAAAACAATAAATAAATTTATAATTATAAATAACTAATCATTAAAGAGTCATTTAGATATATATAAAAATCAAATAACCCAAAATAATATTAACATATTTTAGGTTTTTAAAATCAACTAACCAAATTCTAGCTAAAATAAATCTCATTATAAATTTATATCTTTCAATGGTTGATATAACTAAATAATATATAATAAAAATAATAATAAATAAAACTTAAATAATAAGTAACTATGAGTCAAAGTTTATACATCACTATATATATATATATATATATATATATATATATATATATATATATATATATATATGTTATTTCATCTATCTAATATCTAAAAAAAATAAAAGCGTATGGTTACGGCCTTACATGTGGGCGTTTCTAAGATTTTTAGGGTATTTGAGCAACTACATTTTATATATCCCCACAAGAAATTAGCCATACCCTCTATCTCTGCTGATATAAACCCTTCATATTTAATAATATATATATCTTTGAAACCCTAGTTCATATATATATATATATATCCTTGAAACCCTAGTTCATGCATGTAATATATATATATATGAAATTATATCCTGAATTTGTTCAAACCCCATTAAAAAAAATTGTATTATTCAATCACAAAAAAAATACATGCATGTGCATGCATGTGAAAAAACTTCAAAAGGATCCACCCAAGATCATGCCCATTCCTCCAAAACCTAGTTAGTATATACTTAGAAAAAAAAACAAATGATACATGCATGTGAAACTTCAAAAGGATCCACCCAAGATCATGTACATTCCTCCAAAAATCAATAGAAGCCTCTGAAATATAATATAACAAAAAAATAAATTTACCTCAAGAGCTCCAAGCCAAGATGTTTTCTTTCCCTCCCAAAAGAATCCCCATCAAATGGCCAACCCTCAATATTTGTACTCCCATTTCTTCCAAATTCATATCCTTCCAATTAAGCCATAATTCATGTAATTAAACTATGTAAATTAAATATTAAGATATATATTAATTTAAATAAGGTAAATAGACTAATTAATAAATTAAATAAAAATTACAACCTAGATTAAATAATTATTAAAATCTCATCCTGGATGTCGATTTTTTGCTCTGCATGTCGAGCTAGGGCGTTCGTGCCCTAGCCCGATCCTCTGGTTTTTTCTTGGCCGTGCGAAGTGTGGGGAGTGCATGCATTTTGGGGAGGTCTGGGGTTGTGATTTTTATCAGTGCAAAGTTTTTTTCATCTGCATCGGTGTCCCTGAGTGTGCGGGGGTTTTGTGCCTGGTTGGAGGCCGCGGGTGGGGTTTTTGTGCCTGGTTGGTTTGGGTCTACAGTTCGAAGGTAGTGCTGGGTGGTGGGTCGGTTAAACCCTAGCGGTGGTTCTTGTTTCTCGGAGGCCTGCATGCCCGCCTTGGGTCTTGTTTAGTTTCAATGCCGATCGGGGAGTCTTCAGGGGCCAATCCCAAGATGGATTTTCGCTCAGCAGCAGTTGGTGCGAATTCTCCTTTGCATGCTTCAAAGGTTTTTAATAATAACTTGTTCTCACCAGATCTGGGGTTGGTTGGTTTAGGTTTGTCTGGTGGTACATGGATTACGAAGATCAATGGATGTCTTGAACATTGTGCGGAGAGGCCAAAATTGGTTATCCCGCTGGAGATGATTGCGGAAGATATTGACTATTATTCGAAGCACGCATTGCTGTGCAAGTTTATGGGGATGCGTGTTTCTTTACAATTTATTGAATCGTGGGCCCAACGGACTTGGATGCCAGAGGGAGAAATGGAGGTTATGCTTTTAGCAAATAACTATTTCATGGTTTCATTCAATTGCCTAGTGGATCGCAACAAGGCCTTTGAAGGAGGCCCCTATTTCGATAATCAGATTGGGTTATTTATTAAACCTTGGCATGCGGGCTTCAATCTTGCTGAAGAGCTTCCAAACCGGGTTCCGGTGTGGGTTCAGCTTCCGAGGTTTCCTGTGGAATGTTGGTAGGATGATGTTTT
Source organism: Cunninghamia lanceolata (assembly GCA_027924645.1). NCBI lineage: Eukaryota > Viridiplantae > Streptophyta > Pinopsida > Cupressales > Cupressaceae > Cunninghamia > Cunninghamia lanceolata. Next base: position 3,205,089 of record BSBN01000197.1, read on the forward strand.
GCACTAGCTGGCTTCGATGCTAGGAAAACTAGTGGGTGCTTCACAACAGACTCAAGTTAAAAAGGTGATGACTTTTGCTCGTATCTGTGTTGAGATTGATTTAAGTAAACCCTTGCCAGATTCGGTGGATATGTGTGCGGGTCCTTACTCTTGGGTGCAATAGTTGGACTATGAGACTCTTCCTTTTCAGTGTCGTCTCTGTCATGAATATGGCCATTTGTAGAGGAGATCCCCAAAGGCTAGGCTTGTGGATTCCCAACCCTCTCAGCCTCCCCGCAATCCCCCTAGGGTTGAAAAGGGGAAGGAACACATTCCTGGTGATGTGGATGGGGCTGATGGTTTCATTCCTGTCAAGGCTCGAAATAGGAATCGGGGTCAAAAGAGGACTTTGAAGGAAAGGCAGGATGAAGATTCTTTCAACAGATTTGAAGTTTTAGATGATCTCAACTAGCAGGAAGTGAACCCAGGCTTGGTGAATCTGGATCAAGGGGCTTTGGGTACAAGACAGGAGGGCCCTCTTTCTGAAGCTACTCAGGTTTTGCAGGATAATAGGGCTTTGCAAATGGACACAGATGTTCAAATGGAAGTCCAGGTGGAATCAGTTCCTATTTTAGTAGGGAAGAAGGGTGGTGAGGATGGATCTCCTCTTGTTTCGAATGCAAGTACTGAGGGGGTGAAGAACAATAAGTCTTCTTCTTCTCTTTTGGGTCTTCATCAAAAGGATCCAAAAAAAGGGGCTGGGCAGAATTCTTCCAAGCTTGGTAGAAAAAAAGATTTGGAAAAGATTAAATTAACAGGGGAAACTTTGGTAGAGTCAGGGTTTGTTAAGACTCTGGATTCTCATTTTTTGAGCCCCTTGAAATGATTATTCTATCCTGGAATGTAAGGGGCTTGAATAGTGGCCCTCGACAAAAAGTTGTTCGTGATTTGGTTAGAAGTCAAGCTCCTGATGTTCTTTTCCTACAGGAGACTAAGTTATCAGTGGAGTGCATGTTTGGTTTAGTGCCTAAGTTGTGGGGGAGTGGAGAGTGCCAGTGTATTGGTGCTCAAGGGTCTGTTGGGGGAGTGGCTTGTTTATGGAATCCTCAGAAGATCCGCCCTATTTGGTGGTTGTCCTTTCAGTCTTCTATCTCTATGATTGCGTCTTGTTTTGAGACAGAGGAGTCTGTTCTCTTCTGCAATATCTATGCGCCTACTGAACTTCAGGGCAAGCAACTTTTGTGGTCCCATATCCGGTTTGTCCGAAGCATGGTTCCTTTCCATCCGTGGATTATGGCTGGAGACTTCAATGCTATTTCTAAGTTGGCTGAGAAGCAGGGTGGTATTGCAAGGCTTGAGCCTTCTGCGTTGCTACTTCAGGATAATATCTCAGCTTTAAATCTTGTTGATATCAAGCCCATTAATGGCCAGTTTACTTGGAACAATCGGAGGATCGGGAATAATTGCATTGCGGAACGACTTAACCACTTTCTGGTTTCTTGCTACTGGGTTGGTGGGTTGTGGTCTTCTAGCTCTGAAATTTTGGATTGGAGGGGATCAGATCATTGGCCTATCAAACTGGCTATTTCTTCAGCTCGTGTGCCTCAGTCTCCTTCTTTCAAGTTCCAACTTATGTGGTTGTGTGACTCCTCTCTCCATGACTATGTTGCTAAGTGGTGGAGGTATGGTAGACCTGCTTATGGTACATCAATGTATAATTTTGCTAAGTTACTTCAATTTGTCAAGTATCAGCTTAAACGTTGGAATCGACAATGCTTTGGAAACATTTTCCATGCTAAGACTGCTGCCCAGGCTAAGTTGGATGGTATTACGAGGTTGATCAGGGAGGATGGAGTGACTGAGGACCTGCTGCGGGAAGAGACTAGGGCTTTGAAAGCTCTGGAAGAGTGTGAGCTACGAGAGGAAGTTTTTTGGAAACAAAAGGCTCAGATTGAGTGACTTCAAGAAGGGGATAAAAATACTGCTTTTTTCTTCAACTCGGTGAAAGCCAAGAGACATGGTAATTCTATTTCTGCTCTGGTGAATGACAGGGGTGACACTCTTTCTTCTCTTCATGAAATCACGCATGAAGCTATGCAATATTTTGCTTCATTATTCAAGGAGGACTTGCAGGGGGGTTCTGATGAGGAAGCTCAAGTCCTTTCTTGTATCCCTTCTTTGGTATCTAGGGAGATGAATGAGCATCTTATGAGTGATATTTCGATTGAGGAGCTAGAGGAGATTGTGTTTCAAATGAAGAGGGGGAAAGCTCCTGGCCCTGATGGCTTCCCGATTGAGTTCTTTCAAGAATTCTGGGAGATTATCAAGTTGGACTTGTTGGCGGTTGTTCAGGAGTCTCAAAAGAATAAATAGATGTTATGGGCTTTGAATTCTACCTTCCTTGCTCTCATCCCAAAGTGTGATGGGGCAGATAGGTTAAGTCAATTTCATCCTATCTCTCTTTGTAATGTGATTTATAAAATTATCTATAAATTGATTGCTGATAGGTTGAAAAAGTGGCTTAAAGTGCTGATCTCTGAGGAACAGAGTGGTTTTGTGGCGGGACGGCAGATTCTAGATGGGGTTGTTATCGCAACTGAAACCATTCACTCTATGGCCAGTTCCAAAGATAAGGCGATGTTCATCAAGCTTGATATGGCTAAGGCTTATGACAGAGTTCGATGGTCCTTCCTTCGGAAGGTTCTTGGTGCTTTTGGTTTTGGGGAGTGGATTTATTGGGTTATGAGTTGTGTTACTTCGGTCTCCTTCTCTGTGTTAATAAATGGTGAGCACTCTGAGCTTTTTGGTGCCTCTCGGGGTTTGCGGCAAGGTGACCCCCTCTCTCCTTACTTGTTTCTTCTTCTTGTTGAAGGTCTGGGACGTTTGATAAGAAGGAATGTGGAGTTAGGTTTCATTCAGGGGTGGGGGTGGGGAGGTGGTTTACCTCCACAGTCTCACTTGCAGTTTGTAGATGACATTGCTTTGATGGGTATGGCTACAATTAGGGAAGCTTCGAATTTGCGCAAGGTGTTGGATGTTTACCTTGTAGCTTTGGGCCAACTGATTAATGAAGATAAGTCTTCCATCTTTTTCTTCAATACTCCAGGTTCCATTCAGAGGCGAATTGCTCATATCTTGAGATTTCAGACTGGGGTTCTCCTTTTGACCTATCTTGGTATTCCCATCTCTGTTGGAAGACTACCCAAGGATTCTTGGCTGAATATTCTGGATAAATTTCGTGTGAAAGTTAATCATTGGACCCATCGTTGGTTGTCCTTTGCGGGTCGTGTTCAGTTGCTCAAGTCTGTGGTTTAGGCCCTCCCCATTTATAGATTTATGATTCAGGTGGCCCCTTTGGGTTTTGTTAGGGAATTGGATTCCTTAGCAAGACAATTTTTATGGGATGGTAGCTTATTGTCCTCTAAATGGAGCCTTGTCAGATGGGACATTGTTTGTAGCCCGAAGCAATTTGGCGGCCTTGGGTTAATGCAGTCATCATTGTCAGGGATGGCGTTGGCTGCTAAATTGTATTGGCGGTGATGTGTGGAGCAGGATGGGATCTGGGCTAGGATATTAACACAGAAATACCTCCCAGGAATCCCTCAGATTGATATTCCTCATTATCCCCTGGTGGGAAAAGGCTCGGTGATTTGGAGTACGCTCAAGAAAGGGGCTGCTCTGGTCAAGGATGGATTATTTTGGATTTGTAAAAGAGGGACGAAAGCTCATTTTTGGTCTGATTCTTGGGATGGTTTTCCTCCCATTGTTTCTCAGTTTCCTAATTTGGTGACTCTGTGCCAGAGGTTCTGTGAGGCAGGATGGTCAAGGGTGAGTGACTTTAAGTCCTTATCTTCTCATGGGCAGTTGGTGGTGGCGAGATGGAAGAATCCTGATGAGTGGCCTGTTGTTGGTATGGAGGAGGAGTGTGCTGAGCTTCATAGTATCCTTTCTCATAGACGTTGTAGCTTCCTCCAGGAAGGGGATGTTCTTTCTTGGTCTCCTAATCCTAAGAGTGTCTATATTGTTGCTTTTGGATATCAGGTGTTGTTATCTCACCGGCTAGATGGGGTGGAGGTTCACTGGTGGAAGAAAGTGTGGAATAAGCTTTCTTGGCCGAAGTGTAACTGCTTTATTTGGACTTTGGCTTGGAATAGGTGCTTGACATGTGATAATATTCGGAAGTGGGGTTTTCAGGGACCTTCTATGTGTGTTTTGTGTGGATGTGGAGAGGAGGACTCCTCTCACTTGTTTTTCCGTTGTCCCTTGATTTTACAGCTTTGGCATTTTTGGTGGGAAGTCTGGAAAAGCCCCTGTGTTCATGCTTCCTCCTTGGTGGATTTTTGGAGTAGTCTGGGTAGACCTCCTTCTATGGCCTCTTTCTTGCAAGATGTGTGGTATGTTGGGCCTTCCTTCATACTATGGTAGATTTGGTTGGAACGGAATCAAAGAATATTTCGAGGTGAGAAGCTATTGATTCAACAAGTTTGGCACAAAATTATGGGTATGATTCGGGAGACAGTGGAAGCTAAGTGTGATGTGGTGTTCGCTTTGGAGAAAGGGGATGCTGAGCTGGTGGATAGATTGGGTATTCAGGGGTTGTCTCCAGCTTCTGCTGGTGTCAGGAGAGGAAGGCGGGTGAAAAAGAAAGTTCAAAGGGTGGGGAGTTGGCTACCCCCTCCAGCTGGCATTTTGAAGCTCAATACTGATGGTTCTTCAAGGGGCAATCCTGGGCCTGCTGGGATTGGTGGGGTTGGCAGGGATTTTTCAGGATCGGTGGTTTTTTTCTTTTCTGTTCATGAGGGATTGCAGACTATCAACCTTATGGAAGGTTTGGTGATCCTCTATGCTTTGGAGAGGGCTTTTGCTTTGGGATGGCGCAAGGTTATCTGTGAGTCTGATTCACAGGTTTTGATTAATTTGTTGAATAAATAGAAGGTTTCTGATGTTAGTTGGCAGTTGGCTTTGATGGTGCAACAGATTCTGCAGATAAGTTCTTTGATGGAGATGGTGTCTTTTGTCCATATTCCAAGGGAGTTGAATAAGGCAGCAGATTGTTTGGCTAAGTGGGCTTCTGAGCATTTAGATGGCTGGAAGATTGATGAGTGGGAGCAGGTTCCTCATGAGCTCTGACATGACTTGGAGAGGATTCTTGCCGAGGATGGGAATGCTATTGGTGAAGGATGATGTTATTTCATGCTTTGTATGGTTGTTTCTTATGGATTCCCGGGGCCTTGGCCCTTTGATGTTTTGTAATGCTCTGTTCTGAATTTCAATAAAGTTTTTACCCCTTTTTATAAAAAAAAAAATTATTAAAATCTTAAATTTCATTTATTAAATTAGAAATTAGAGTTTAAATATTGGAAATAACAATTAGTTTATAGCTGAAGCATGATTTGTGGGATATGTATATTATTTTATTATTTTTTAAACAAATTATTGAACTAATATTATCCATGAATTGAACACTTTAGATCTAGAGGTGCTTATTTAATTATATATATAAGATGTCATGACTCCTAAAACTCTGAAAATAATTAATAATTAAATAAGCACCCCCACTTTCTATATATATATAGAGGTGTTTACTTAATTATTAATTATTTTTAGAGTTTTAGTGTGTATATATATATATATATATATATATATATATATATATATATATATATATATATATATATATATATATATATATATATATATATATATATATATATTAGTTTGCTGATTTAATATTTCTTTTCATTAAAATTTAATATTCTTTTATCATTTTAGTTTTTCTAACTTAGTTTCATTTATTTAATTATTAATCTTGTGATTACTTACTAACACCTTCCAATCATGTTTATTGAATAAAGGGGGTACATAATCATTAATAAAGTTAAGGTTATATTATGCACTTCAACCAATGGTTGATGAATAATAAAAGGATTCAATTCAAATTAAGTTAGTACTTGGTGTTTATATATAACCTACTAAATTGATAACTAACAACAATTAAATTATACAAACCATTCAACATACTAATCTATTCATCTCTTATCAAAGGTTGGACCACTCATAACATCCCTATAATTTACTTAGTAGCTATCAATCAATATTTCCTATTCATTTGAGACCTGATCAATGGAAATAATTTCAGAAATCAAATATGACGATTGTGACATTGATGGTATTCCAATTGAATTTTATAAAACTAATTGTGGATGGATAGCAAATTATGTAAAGTGTATGATGAGGCTTATGAAAAGGTTCTTTAGGTGTTAATATTAATAAAGGGTTGATTAAATTGATTCCCAAGGATGGTGATAGAACTCGGATCAAGAACTGGACGCTGGTTACCCTATTAAACTCTTCTTATAAGATTTTGGCCAAAGTGTTGGCTTGTAGGTTGACTGATATTTTGAAGAAGATTATTTTAGTTAATCAAATTGGGTTCATTAAGGGGAGTTACATACTAGAGAATTTCATCACTACCTAGGAGAGCCTCAATTGGGTCAAATTCTCAGGACAAGATGTTTGCATGGTCCTACTTGACTTTGAAAACGCATACGATAGGATTAAGTGGGGTTTTGCCTTGGCAGTCTTGGAATCTTTTGGCTTCCCTAGAATCTTTTGCTCTTGGGTCGAAATGCTTTTCAAGGATGTTTCTACACAGATTGATGTTAATGGGACCCTGTTTGAGACCATTGTGCTTCAAAGTTCTCTTAGGTAGGGTTGTCCCTTAGCCCCTGCTCTGTTTGTTATTGTTGTTGATGCTCTGTAATTTATATCTTGAAAACTGATATTATTGCTCCTTCTGTTGAAGGTATTATTTTTCCCAATAAAGATAAATCTTAAGTGCTCAATTTGTGGATGATACTGCACTTTTCCTGGAATTGAATCAAGGCTATTTTATGAATTTTGTTGATAGACTCTCCATCTTTTGTGAGGCCTCAAGAGCTAAGATTGCAGATCACAAATCCATCATATTGAGTTGGAAAGACCATCCCCCTAATTGGTTGGGTGGTACCAAGGGGTAATGGGGTGGCCCTAATAAGATTGTAAGGTACTTAGGGATCCCATTTTCTGTTGACCCATCCTTGAAGGAGATGTGGGAATGGATTATGAAGAAGATTGAAAAGAAGGATGAAAAATGGCAAACCCACCTTTTATCCCTTAAAGGTAGAGTTCAAATATGTCAGAAGGTTTTAGCCTCTCATAGCATTTACTATGCCTTGGCTTGGCTGTTTAGTAGCTATCAAATGGAAAGGATCCAAAAACTTATTAGGGACTTCCTCTAGTTTGATGGCAAAGTAAATAAAAAAGGCATGTTGTTAGTTGGGACTAGTGCTGTTTGCCAAAAAATATGAGAGGTCTTGGACTCAAAGACCTTAAAATTTAGGGCATTTCATTGGTTGTAAAATGAATTTTGAAGATTGTAGATGATTCTGAACCCTAGAAAGTATTGATTAGGAATATCATTGCATTGTCTAAGCCTAAGAAAGGCAAAAGTTGGTCTTCACTGCACCCCCAGGATTTGATGTTTGGGAACTTCTCTGTTTGTCCTTTTGGTTCTAATGTTTTTGGCAGTATTTGGAGGGCATGAGAAAGTGTAAAACACTTGATTAAAAATAAAGATGCCTTCTTTAGAACAAATAGTGTTTTCATGGCTTATAGGGTAGTTTGGTGGAATTTGTATTGGAATAATAAACCATTAGCTTTGACCCAAGGTTGTTCTGCTAAACTGTGGGCTTCCAAAGAATATTTGACTTTGGGAATTTTTTTGATGGGTGTATATTAGAAGCTAGCATGGTTTACAAGATTGTTTTGGTCTTCCTAACCCTCATAGGAGAACTCTCTCTATTTTGAAAAAGACATTTTTTAGTGTGAAGTTCCCTGTTGAGTTGAAGTTTAGTACATACATCTTGGCTAATATTCAATGGATTGATGGCATGGTTTTTGATAAGATGAGTTCTAAGAATCTATATGTTTTGTTGGTTGGCACGAGAGAAATTTATTAGAGTCAAGAATAGTTGGGAACTAGGTTGGTTTGATAAGAATTTATCTTTTGTCTTCAAGCATCTGTAGTCTACTAAAGGTGAGCCAAAAAAATTGTGTTTTAGGTGGTTGCTGATTTTTAAAAACTTGTTTTTAATGGAGTCCAGAATGATAGTGTCCCTATTAATGTTTGCAAGTTGTGTAATACTATTGAAAATTTTGAGCACTTGTTCTTTATTTGCCCTTATGTTAAGAAACTTTGATCATTGTTTTTGGGGGACTGTCTAGGTTGGAATAATAAGCAAGGGTTTAACTGGTCTGAAATTCTTTTTGGCTATGTGGATTTCTTTTCTAAAGAGTTGAATGAATTTTGGTTTATCCTCACAATTGAAATTTTGTGGCAAATTTGGAAAGATAGAAATGGTGAGATATTTCAAGACATGAGAAGGAGACTTACTGACTCTTTATTAGAGCTCATATGTTTCAATATTGTGAAGTAGGTTTTTGTCATCATGGAGATTCCAAAGAATAGGTTTTTATCTTGCTTAAAGGACTGACTTTGGTATACATAAAAAAGGTGGTGAATGCACATTTTTGGCCTCAGGGAAGGGATAACTTGGACGAGGAACAATTGAAGCTGCTAAAGAATTACATGGAGGCAAACAAAATTAAGCAACCAAAAGTTAAAGTGAAGGTCAAAGATAAGAAGAGGTATGGTCATCACAATGAGTACATACCTATTGTCAAAGATCTTGAACCAGAGGGTGAAGCTGATCCAGTGATCGAGACTTTCTAAGAGCTTGATTACTATGAAAACGACAATAATAAAAAATGTTGTTGGGAGTAATTGATGTAGTAATATTGAATGTTATTTTGAAACTTTCTAAACTTAGTTACTAGATGTATTTCTATTGTTTTGTATATGATACTTAAGTTGGACCTAAGGTAGTGAGAATATTCTCTACGCACTGTGATTTGTAACTGGTTTTGGATGTTGTAGGAGTGACTTGTGCTACAGTCTGTTAGTTAGGTTGGCGGAGTCTGCCTATTATTGTACATGTTCTTATATTTTTTAGTTATGAATAGTAAACAATCCCTAATATTAAAAAAAACAAAAAAAAAGAAAGCCTTACTTGATTGATCAAGAAGGGAGGTTTGTCCACTCATCAAGGATGAGAATTAGAAGCATTTCCAATTAAGAGACATTAGCAAGAACATCCACACATGTATGAGGTGATATCATTTTCTTTCCCTTAGGTTTTAATGTGTGATTTCCACTCACATCTATTAGTTGTAGCATGGCATACCAAGGAAGAAGTCACCGAGTGTATTTGGCTAGAGATATGAAATCTTTGAGCAATGGCCATCTTTCCTAAACTTTCCAAGTATTTTGAAACGAAAATGGATTTGCTAGCTAGGTTTGGGGTTTCCCACGATAAATTATCAGCCATATAATGTTAATAATATATTATTAAAACAACCTGTTTAGGGTTAATAATTATTTGATTTGTTAGGTGTGTTTCACAAAGCATGTACTTGAGAGATTGTAAACAACAATAAATGAAAGATTTAGGTAGTCTTTTGAAAAAGAGTAGGGTAAATAATGCTCAACAAATGGGAATATCAATTTCAAGGGCTAGATGTCACAATTGTCTACTAGGTTTAAAAAGCCTCTTTTGAGAGCTTGTGAAAACAATGATAATGTGACTAAGTATAAATGAATTAAATGTCTAAACAATAGGTATAGCTAGATAAGAAACTATGGTGAAATTTTCTTAAAATGGTGCCAAGTAGGCTCAAAGCTAGAGTGCATAACTACAAGGTCCTTTTCCCTAAATTACTTGATATGTGAAAGAAGAATGCTCTCTTACCAAGGTATTAGATTGCTACTTAAGCCTAGAGTTTATATTCAAATATCCCAAAGTAGGAACACTCCTCCAAATTGGTGAGGACATAGATGCACTTGGGCTATCTAATAAAAATATTACTGTAATGCTTCTATTCCTTCTTTATTTGCAATAATTCTGTTAAGGAAAATCGAGTGCAGTTTTTCTATGTTTATGTAGTCTCTAAAAAATCAAAATTTGTTTTGGCCCCCATTCCTTATATGTTCTACATGATTGTCATAAGGGGTGTATTATTTTAAAATTAATCTAGGGCTTGCTCTAGAATGAGGTCTCCATCTATGGGTTTGAATGTTTTTTTCTAAAAAGCTTGAATGTTGTTGGAATTTATTTAGGTTCCTATATAAAATGGCTCTATGGTTGGCTATTTCTTTGTCCCTAGTAACTCAGCGTTAGTATAGGGCCTCCTTTTCTACTGTTCTTCCTTGTACACTTGGAGTTCAGTCTAAAACTATCTCCAATTAATGCTTCCTTTGATAAATTTATTCCATCCACTTGCATGGATTCTCGTTTTATTTTTTTAACAAAAAGAGGGGTAAAAATTTATTAAAACGAGAAGTACAAAGCAAGGAAATTACAAAGCTCTATCAAGCTCCACTAAGTGAGCCAAATGTTGAGACAGTTCCGGGGGTAAAATGGATTCTCATTTTATGGCATTTTAGCTAACTAGCTGATTTTGGGGAACATGTTGAAGGTGGAGGGCTGTGATCAAACAATCGTATTGTATGTTCTACAATTTGATTGTCCTAAAGATGTATTTATGACGTGATGCTCCCTAATAATGCAGTCAAGGTAGGAGGGTCCGGTTAGGGACTATCCAACCTTGTAGCCTAATTAACTAACACCCTGGTCAAAATAGCTATGCAACGGAAGCTAACAACTAAACAACAGAAAGATAAAAGATATTTATGAACACATAACACAAGATGTATCCTGAGAAAACCCTAACAGGGAAAAACCCAGCCTTCAAAGCTCATTCTTCATATATATTTGATCTCAAAACGCATTACACATGCCTCAAGGGCTTTACAGATGCTAGGCCGCAGCCCAGGGATTACAAAAGATTCATACAACAATATTCTTTTGTGATTTCTTTCATCTACATCTCAATTCTCTACTATGCAACTCATTATGCTTCCTTCTTTGCTTTCTACTATGTTCTGTTGCTCAACCGGATCAATACAACTTAAGATCTTGTTTGCATTCTTCGTGCTATTGATCACTGCCTAAAAACAATCCTTTACCTCTTATTTATATCATCCGCAAGACTTCGAATCATCATCAAGTTGGCCTAATTGCAACGACTAGTTTATGAAATGTGTACACAAAATAGGTCGGGCCTAAGCACAAGGCACTACTTCACAAATGCATAGAACTTCGTGCGGATCTCACTGAAGGTCGGCCAGGTCCCAAACTTCATCAAACAATGCTCCATTTTGCTCTGCAAGTCACGGATTTGATCCGCAAGTCGATTAAACTTCACTAAACACAGTCAGCTCTGCTCTATCAGAACAATCAATCTTCAAACAGCGATAACTTTCTGAAATCAAAGCTAAACGATTTGAATTCTTGATATGTTGTAATTTCCTATGTCTAGATGCTAAGTCTAGATCCGGAGCCTCTCATACTCAAAATCTGGAATTCTCCAAGGTCACTTTCTCTGCATACTCAAGCTTCTACATCAGACTTCCGGATGCTCCTGCATCAGACCCTCGGGGTTATTTGAGAAGTGAGCCCCTTCACTTAGGTTTGTATTAAGTTAGATTCAAGGTTCAACGATCTGTTCTCAGGTACTTGCAACTGCCTCAAGGTCGGCGGTCTGTTCAAGTCTGCAAACTGCCTCAAGTTCATCATCTTGTCATAGTCTAGGTTCGGCGGTCTACTTGCAAGCCTTGCACTACCTCAATGATTAGCGGTCTGAGCAACTCTTCTTCGCAAGTTGCCTCAAGATCAATATATGTTTTAATCAAATTCAATCATGCATCCTCTGGGACACTCAAGTTACTTTCTGATCCAACCAATACACTTCCTGAACTTTTCTGCAACACTTTCCAATCCTAATCTTAGATACAATTTCTCCCACACAACTCAGAATCTTACATTTTCTGCTCTGCATATATTGCTGCAATACTTTTCTCTATTTCTTTATCCATATTTGCTTTACTCCGGTACACAAACCTTCTCCTTTGGTAGAATATCTTGTCATTCCCTCATTCTCTGCCACATGATCTTCTCTGCTATGCTTCACATTTGTTCACACAACTTTATCTTGCACTGGTTTATCAGATGATTTTACACAAAGTCTCTCTTGCTTTGCTTTCTCAATTCTATAACACAAATCTTCTTAAGACCAATGCTTCTCCTTCTTCCGGTTTCTCTATTTAACTCAATGATTCATTAGGTTCTCCTTCCTCTTCTGCATAAACTATCTCTGCATCACTTTCTTCTAGTTCCTCGGTCAAACATAGTGATTCAATCAGCTCTTCTTCTACACAAATCATTTATGTATCAACAGGGTTTTCAACCTCTGCACAAACTATCTCTGAATTACTTATTGCTTCTCCTTTATTAGCCTCTTTAGTTATAGGTTCTGGATGACTTTCCTTGCTTGATTCTTTTCTCCTCCAAACTTGAAAACAAGTTCTTCTTCTTGCAAATCCTCTTTCATTCTTCTGGTATCCTGCACTATGATAAGAATTGTGACTCATGTCACTTCTCCCTCTGTAGTTTGAATTTCTTTCCTTGTTCTGCTCCACATAAGGTTTTCTTTCTTTGCATCCTGATCCGACATATGAACACTTCAGTCTATATCTTCCTCTGAACATACCAGTAACATTTCTCCATTCATGTCCATCAATCCATCCATAATCTTTCTATATACAACTTGTCCTAGGTTTTCTTCTCTTTAACTTATTCCAACACGACTTTTCATAATGGTTCCTCAATCCACATAAATTACAAGGGTGTATATCCCAACAAGATTCCTTTTCATGTCCATGCCTACTACAATGTGAACAAAACATACCTTTTCTGCTTTGATTTGATTTAAAATTTGCCATAACCTCCTTAGCTCTGTCATATCCAATCCCTTCACTTCTTGATCTGATCATAGGTTCAATAGGTTCTATAATTCCTTGCTGCTGCTTTCCCAATCCTTGTCCTTCATATCCCATTCTTTGCATGATTTTGAAACCAATACCATCACCAACCACTCTAGGTTTAGTCACACTGTCATCTTCATCATCACTTTCTAAAGAAACTTCTGCTACATCACACAAGTCATTAGTATCACAAGAAACATCACACAATACAGGGTTAGATCTCAAATTTTCATTCTCTCTTCTGCAAGCTACAAGTGATTGCTCTAACTGATCCCTCTGCTCTTTTAATTATGATATTTCACTTTTCTGCAAACTATTCTTCTTCTTCGATTCTTCCAAACTGTCTTCTAGATCTATGTTCCTCTGTTCAACCTTATAAAACAACTTAAATCCTTCTTCTAGTTCTGCAAACTTCTTTTCAACATCTTCAAACAGTCTCAGCTCTGCCTTTAGGTCTTCATTTCTGCTCTTTACATCTTCCAGCTCTTCTTCAAGGACTTCAAACTTGTTTCCTCCAAGATCTTTCATCTTCTCTAACAATTCCGAATTACACTTCTTGATTCCGCACAATTCTTCTTCCAAAATACCCTTTTCGCTTATTAGGTTTTCATTCCCTTTCTTCATCCTCTTTCCAATCTTCCCCATCTGAAACAAATTAGATAAACAACTGAATTTGAAAAGCTTACCAAATATTCCTTGCCTTGATCTTTCCTTTGTGATGACACTTGTTACTTCTAGGGTTTCGCACTTCCTTCCAATAGATTCGCCACCTTCTAATAGTTTGACAACCAACCCAACAGATTTGAAACTAGCTCCGACACCACTTAATGCAGTCAAGGTAGGAGGGTCTGGTTAGGGACTGTCCAACCTTGCAGCGTAATTAACTAACACCCTGGTCAAAATAGATATGCAACAGAAGCTAACAACTAAACAACAGAAAGATAAAAGATATTTATGAACACATAACACAAGATGTATCCTAGGAAAATCCTAATAGGGAAAAACCCAACCTTCAAAACTCATTCTTCATATATATTTGATCTCAAAACGCATTACACATGCCTCAAGGCTTTACAGATGCTAGGCCGTAGCTCAGGTATTACAAAAGATTCATACAACAATATTCTTTCATGATTGCTTTCATCAACATCTCAATTCTCTACTATGTAACTCATTTTGCTTCCTTCTCTGCTTTCTACTCTGTTCTGCTGCTCAACCGGATCAAAACAACTTAAGATCTTGTTTGCATTATTCGTGCTATCGATCACTGCGTAAAAACAATCCTTTATCTCTTATTTATATCATCTGCAAGACTTCGAATCATCATCAAGTCGGCCTAATTGCAACGGCTAGTTTATGAAACGTGTACACAAAATAGGTCGGGCCTAAACATAAGGCACTGCTTCACAAATGCATAGAACTTCGTGCGGATCTCACTGAAGGTCGGCCAGGTCCTAAACTTCATCGAACAATGCTCCATTTTGCTCTGCAAGTCACGGATTTGATCCGCAAGCCGATTAAACTTCACTGAACACAGTCGGCTCTGCTCTGTCAGAACAGTCAATCTTCAAACAATGATAACTTTCCAGAATCAAAGCCAAACGATCTGAATTCTTGATATGTTGTAATTTCCTATGTCTAGATGCTAAGTCTAGATCCGGAGCCTCTCATACTCAAAATCCGGAATTCTCCAAGGTCACTTTCTCTGCATACTCAAGCTTCTGCATCAAACTTCCGGATGCTCCCGCGTCACCTAAGGAACCAAAAAATTTGATATGTACCCCATTTTTTTTTTATTAAATCAGTTGGAAAAGAGGGTCCAGATCCCTATTTGTTAATTCTTTCTAGTCGACTCCATATTGGACCCCGAACTATCTTGAGATGGTCTTGCATTTCCATTGTTTATTCAGTGCAAATGGTTCTTTTAAAGTGGATTCCATTGGAGGTTCTTCAAATGAAGTCTATGGCTAAGGTTGTAAAGGACAAACCAGAAAATGGGCATTTTTGTACTCTATATGTTGCTCCCACAAAGTGTTCTTCCAAATTCAAGTTGACACAAATCATTGTATAGCTTAAGATTACTCATTTAAGAGTTAAGTGATAAGCAAAATCTAACCAGCGGAAAATCCCAATCTAGAGATTCATTTTGAAGATTCTATATATTAACACTAAAACGAAGTGCAGAAAGGAAGCTAATTACCAAACTCAAATCAGAATGTTCTCACAAACAAGAAAACATTCTATCTTGCAGATCGGTCACCCTTTCCCTATGTCAAATACCAGCTGATCAAGTGCTGCCCAATAGGTGAAAGGAGAAAAAAACCACCTCTTACATAATACTTGAGCTCCTCATTCTAAGTAATAATAAAGTAAGAATCGACTAAACAAGTACTCTATTAGACTCCAAGACAAAGACCAGTATAACGTTTTTATCCAGTTTCCTATATTACATATAATCAGAAATACTATATCATAACATGTATCTTGGAATATAAGAGGGCACGCAGGTCGGAACTGTCTCTCACCTATCTTACTGCCACTTATAAATCATGAGCGGGAATGTAGTGTAAAATGGGAAAGCAGTGTGGGAGAGGATTGCTATAATTCATAAAACTTCAGCTGCCTATTTACCAAGTGTTTCCAAGTCATAATCTTCATGCTGTACAGATAAAGCTCATTATGCACATTCTTTGGACTCTTTAGATAAATGAGGCATTTCATGTTTATAGATGGTGTTCAATATCAAATAATTTTTGTTTTAAGGTGGTGATACTTGGGTGCACGAATAATTGGACTTCTTTAACTAAGAGCCAATGCATTCAGCAATATTTGATCTCTGGTGGTTCATTGTGAGCCAAGCAACTTTCACCAGTAGACCAACAGCCACTTTACATCATAAGCAATATTTGCTCCTCATCAGTTTCCCAACATTAAGTTGTTGACCCCACAAAAACAAGAAAAAATGAAAAAAGTAATTTCCAATCTATTTCTATCAACATTGGCCAAAATCGGAATTGTCATCTAGCATCCAAACACTTTATCAGTTTTGCAATTAAATTTATAAAAACATGAAGCCTTATTGACTCGTCTCATTGACATAAAAATTTAATAGAAAGAGAGGATAATCAATTAACAGTGAGGGTTTTCTTATTCAGGGAAAGGAGTGTGCTGCGTACAAAGAGTGGGCATATAAATAAATAATATTTGAGGCAAAATGCCTCTGCCTTTATATTAACGACTTGCCTGGATTGTAACAAATTAGGAGAAGTAAAATGGCTATGAAAGTAAATTTGCCCAGTTGATATCATTGATCTTGTTATCTTATTTTTGGATTCATGAACATCATCCATCTTACCTGAGAGACAAAACTGAAGGAAAAGTAAGAGTCCAGTTCATACATACCTTAATGTATACCCCCTAAAATGTGTATCCATAATAACCAAATAAATAAACTCCAATTTGGTCATGGTTTAACTAGGGGTTATCATCAGGTGTGTATTCCAACATGGGACTCTGCCAAGCTGACAGATTGGTTTGGGTGGGTTTTACATTTTAGGAAACATAACTAATGTTATAGGAATAATGCATATAGATAAGATGAGTGTAAATTCAAGGATCCCAGAATCCTATGCAAATTGGCGTGGGCACATGTGAGAGGTTAGGGAAAAGGATCTGGTTGCATAGAACTGAAAGGAATTAGTTAGCGTCTGCATGCAAAGGAATTGAAGTGACCGTTAAGGTTGAAAGATGGTGCATGACGAAGAAATTTACAAATCAAATGTTGCAGACATTAGACAAGACAGCTGTTCTCCTCTTTTGAAACGTGTTTTTCTCGTGTAACTTCTTCTATGGTGTACTGTAGGGCATGAAAACCCAACTACTCACAAGAGAGAGACTTGAGTGTTGCGTACCAGCAACAGTAAGAGGGTCTCATACGCTAAATTGGTGTTTAGCCTGGTGGTGACCCTGAGAAAATACCTTATCTTTTTCATATAGCAAGCACTACTTCACCAAAATAAATAATATGGTGACCCCTGCACACCTATGCAAAAGATCACACCTACAGATCCATAACAGAAATACAGAAAATTGCTACAAATATCTCCAAGAGGAATTTGTATTGATATTTGAAATAGATGAATACATACTATGGAGTATAAGCCTTACTTATGACAAGAGGAGGGTATAAAACCCTAACCGTAATCTCTCCAACCGTACAGGTCCCCATCATACATAACTGATCATTTTTACATAGGAAGTAGAATCCTAAGAATCTATGACCAAAACATGAAGCATATTGCAGAATATGAATTTTGCAACAAAATAGCTGGTTTACAAAACATAACAAAATTGTGTGCGTACGCACACAACATTGAACAATTAGAATTTATAATTGTTTAGCTTCTCAAGCGTTTATTTGCATTTCTGGGATGATATTGTAAATCCTTCGGCAAAGCAAGGCAGGCTATTTTTTTTTTTTAATCATTAATAGCTTTCCAAGAAAGATACAGATTCGTCATGTGCAAGCAAGTTGCTACTTCAATTTGAAGCAAATGTAAAGATTCAATAAACAGGTTTGCCTATTGCAAGAAAAAGAATTAGAAATGCATAAAACAAGCAATTCAGTGGGTTTAGAGATCAACCCCACAATAACTTTTTAAGAAACTTGGACTAAAATTGGATAATTCCAAACTTGATCAATTTACAATGTGCTAAGACCTTTGTGTGACCCATTTAACATGCGAAGAATACAATGCTTCTTTCTTCCAAAGCCTCAGTTTTGTCAGAGAAAACTTTAAAGAGTGAAGCTTATTGTTGGGTTGTCATTCTCAACTGGGGTTGTCAAAACCCAAAAAACAAAGAACAAAACAGAAATGCTACACCAACAAATATTGGTTTAACAAGCTTGGATTAACTAAATTGGATAATTCTGAACTTAATAGAAGTCGTACTGTAAAAAGAATTTTGTGTGACAGGTTAGCATGAGAAGAATATAATGAATCTCTCTTCCAAGGCCTCAACTTTGCCATTGAAACCTTAAAATGTGAATCTTGATGTAATGTTGTCATTCTCTACTGGGTTTGTCAAAACCCAAAGAAGGAAGAAGAATATAGTAATGGTACACCAACAATGTGTGATGACTCACAAAGAGATGCAAACAAATGACTTCTGTCATTACTGTACATGCAGAAATGATTGACCTGATTTTATAATGTAGCTCAAGGTGATGTTATATGTCGATGCAAAAGAAAATATAATGCCACGAAAGCCTACCCAAACCTATCTGAATGAACTAAAGAAAGCTTGTGCCTGCATGAGCGTGATGCAATAGGTTGTGGGCAATATTATCCCTTGCCTGCATAGAACTCCTAGATTGTAAACCGTTTTCTGGATACATCTCATCATCAACCAGTTCAAATGCTAAATCCGGATCAAATCCCTCATTGTGTTTCTCACAAACATTATGCAGCACACAACATGCCCCAAGAACAGCCGGTAAGTCTTGTAGTTTTACCTCTGTGCGTTTCTGAAGGCAGCGCCACCTCCCTTTCAACCGACCGAATGCACCCTTTGCAATTTTCTGGATCTCTGCCATCTTCTCGTTGAATGCATGCTGAGTCCAAGTAAGATGCTGTTGAACATAAGGAACAAGCAACCAGTCCAAGAGCGGATAGCCTGAGCTACCCACAACCCATACACCATTCAACAAACCCTTCACTCCCCTTTGATAAAGTATAGAATTTTCTAATACTCTGTCATCTGGCATGGACCCTGGCCAGCCTATGCACACATCTGTAAAGCACCCTGTGTTATCCACAACTCCCTGCAATGTAATAGAGTAGGATGTTTTCTGGTTTCTCTCAGTATGCCTCTTGTTGAAGTAAGCAGCTACATTGATCTTAGGAGCTATTATTGGAATGTGAGTGGTATACATGGACCCAACAACCTTTGGAATACCAGAAATGCGTTCAAACTCTTTCATCAATGTCTGTGCTTGATCATCTGAAGGCCACACAACATATTTGGGGAGAAGCACATCCCTGATGGCAGCACAGACTTCCAATACCAGCTTGTGGCAGGTGGATATTCCCAATCCAAATCTCTTAGACACTAGTCTCAATGGCTCCCCTGTGGCCAACCTCCAGATGCAAACAGCCACCCTCTGTCTCACTGGAATTGCTGCTCTCAACATGGTGTCTTCCTTGGCAACCACTGAATTCAATTCTTCACATATATGGTCAAAAGTGGCTCTGCTCATTCGGAAGGATCTGTGGAATTCAGAATCAGGAAATCCAGGATGATTGCACTGCTCCCACCAGGCCTGAGATCTGTCCTTCACCCAAAGTCTTCTCTGCACACTCTGTTGAGTAGAAACTGCTGCTCCCACAGCAGCTGCTGCAAACCTCGCCCTCTTCAGCCTACACCTCTCAATCTCATCCAAATCAGTGTAATAGTCTTGCAGATGCTTGTAGTAATCCATCAGAGCTTTCATCCTCCTCTTATAATTCATCTCAAAAATCTCCCTCTCCAATTTATAAGTCTTATCCCACTCTTCCTGCTCTTTTCTCTGAAACTCCTCCAACATAACAAGCACAAGCAACAGCTTCGCAATAGGACTCCTCCTCCGCTTCACAGTAACAGGACCCATTTCAACCTGCTTCCCTAACACCAAATACTCACTAGTACTACTGCCCTCTGACCCTGTGAAATTCAAGCTCTCTGAAAAGAGCTTCATCCGCAAATTCTATGCCCTACCCCAAAACCCACTTTGCATGTTCACACAAACCCACATCCCATATCCCTTAACCCCTCCAAAAAACCCCACCTCTACCCCTGTTTTATCTTGATCACAACCTTCTTTTATCTTTGAGGGGGAGATGGATTCAAACTTTTTCACAATTCAGGCAATCCCAAACCCAACCTGACAAAAACTAAACTTCTCTCAATGAATTCAGCTCAAGCCCAACTCAAACTATGGCATTTCACACTTGTGGGTTCTCCTCAATCACAATTCGGATCAATAAAATCCAACAATTTATTGGTTTGGGGGCTTCCCGTTCCAGAATTGGGTCAAACAATTCGTTCCCACAGTCGACTTCCACCTACCCTCTTCTTCAAAATGAAAAGGAAAACTTACATGCAAATGTGAATGGGGATACAAGTTTGAAGATAATTCAAGTATATATGGTGGGCGGATTGTTTGTGCGCGTCCCTACAGCACTTCTCAACGCGGTCAGTCCCTGTCCAGCTGCTTCCCATACGAATCTATGCAGGGGAGGAAACCTCACTCGTCAAAGGGTTATTGCTTTGCTGGTCAAAAACCTCTTTCTCCGCGACTTCCCCTCGTACAATCCTCGTGTGTCGCCACTTTTCTAGTAACTACACTGCTTACAACTCTAATCATGCACTGCACTCGAGTTAATTTACTCTAACCTGGGATGCCATGATCAATCTTCCCCATAGTTTACCTGCTCAATCTTGTGGGGGGGCTCAAATTTCATCTTTTGGGGGGCTCAAATTTAGGCCAAAATCTGATTTTAGGGGGCTCAAATTCAGGCCAAGAATCTGGCTACCAATGTTTTTTGTTTTCTTGGGGTCAATTAGTAGTGTATAAATTATTATGGACAAGTTTGAGTGAGTCCTTATCTTTATTTTTATGACAAAATAATATCTTTAAGTGTAAAAAATTATTGGTTGGTAGTGTATAAATTATTATGGATTAGATTCCTAATTGAAAGAGCATATATGGTCGGTGTTTTTATTTAATCTTCAATGGAAACATCTTGTAGTTTCTCTTTCCCACACGTTTCTCGAGGCTTTGACCCTTTGTCTTTAAGTTTAATGGTTTTGGTGTTTAAATGGTGTTTGTTTTTTTAAGAATTGATATTTAGCTTGTGTTTCATGAATTTGAGTTCCATTCTTTAATGATCATAATACAAATTGAAGGTTAATATAGTATGTGTAAAGTCAAACATCACCTACTTTGTAATTTACATTTTATATTGTACATTTATTTTAGTGTCCATTAACTAGTATATATATATCTACGTAAGTTTAGAGATAGCTTCAGTGTTTTTGGGTTTTTCATAGTTTTTTTGTGATTTTTTCCTTTTTTTTTTAATTGTTTTCAATTTCTTTTTTTTGTTTTTTTTTTTTGTTTTTTCAATTTCTTTTTTGATTCCATAGTTTTTGTGATTTTCTCCACGAGTTTCCAATTTCTTTTTTGGTTTTTATTTTTTATTTTTTTATTTATGCTCTCATCTCCACCCCACTTTGATTGTAATGCCTTTGGACATAACATAGTATGTGTAAAGTTAAAAATCATACTTTTAATTTGCATTTTATATTGTACATTTATTTTAGTGTCCATTAACATAGTATGTGTAAAGTTAAAAAATCACCTACCTTATAATTTGCACTTCATATTGTACATTTATTTTAGTGTCCATTTCTATAGTATGTTTTAGGATTCATTTAGCCAATTCTTAAACCTTAAAACTTTTTGTCAAGATAGCATGTGGACCCACTCCAACCCAAGTTTTGTTCCTAGTCAATCCCTAACTTTTTAAAACCCACCTAGATATTAATGCAATTGCAATAGTGACCTTGATCATGACTACAACTATTCTAGCATCTACATGAATTGAACTATTAAAAAATGAATAAAAGTTGACTCTTGTGACGTTTTTGTATTTTTAAAATAGCTATAGGGGTGTGAACGTTATAAAAACACTATTTTGACAATTTATTAGGGTCTACTCTTACATTCAATCTTCTTTAGCAATTTTTAGAATTCCCTCTCATTTGAATCTTGATTTTTTATTTTCTCCTTCCCATACATTTTCTAAAACCTCTTTTATCATTTCCAAATTGTCTACAACCTTCCTTTGTTTCCATGATATCTTCCATGGCTTTATCCATTGTCTAAAATATGAAAGCTCACACTCCTCACTCTTGGCATCTTGGCAAAACTCCATTTCCAATATCTTCATCCACACACTAGAGCATAGACACGCACACCTATAGAAGCTTTTAGGGTTTTAGTTTTTCTAAGTATTACTAGTGTTTTGCACCTTTGTACTTAAGCCAACACATGAAAAGAAGTTAAGATAATGGAAACACTTCCTACTCTAATTTATGAGAGGGGAAGTGTACAAAAAATATCGCAATTATGAAAGAAAAGATACACAAAATATTTACCATAGCATAGTATTTATCCCAAGAAACCCCTTTCGAGAAACAATTAGCCTTCAAATTTGAACCAATTGTATTAACAACAACACCAAAAAGGTTGCAATACAAATGTAGGCCCAAGCCTTTTCAAAAGAATACACCAACATACAAATCTAGAGTGATTTTGATAGCATAGCAATACCCTGCAAATACACTACGAAACCTCCATCTCAAGCACCTAATATATATGAGCAAACTAGGGAACCATGAATGGTAAATCACAAACCATGGGTCAAAACCATGACCTAAAATAGTGCCCAAATCTCTAGACAAAATGCAATGCCCAAATCCCAAAATGAGTCCACAAACTAAATTAACATATTAAGTACACCTGATATAAGTTGTTATAACTTTGTCATAATCCACTCACCAACTTGGATGCTCTATTTTGGCTCCATTGTCTTTATGCAAAAGTGTTTTATGGTGTGTCATAACATGTGTCATAAGTTGGTCAACAAGTTAATTCAACTATGTAACCCCCCTCTTACATGTTTTTATGTGTGTCATAGAATTCCTTACACATTCTTGCATTGCCATGGATGCTTTTACATATTTTACATAACAAGAACTTCTCTTACATTCATCATACCAATGCATACACATGGCAAAATGGTCATCATAATAGGATGCTCTTTTCCATGAGAGCTCACAAATAATTAATAAATAAATCAAACATTAGAATTGCAAGGTGTGACACACTTATCCCAATATTATCCCACTTTTTGTATCCCTTGCAAGAGCAAAAGAGAAGACCAACACTGTCAACTATCTATGGGAGGCTAAAAGTCCCATAGACTCACCACACCACCTAAACTTCTCCATGCTTACATGTTTCATCAATGCATCTACAATATTATCCAAAGTATTAACTTTTTCAAGCATCGCCATCCCATCCTCCACCATATCACAAACAAAATGATAGTGTCTATCAATGTGCTTCATCTATGGATGAAAAGTCAAGTTCTTTGCCAAGTTGATGGCACTCTAACTATCACATCCAATCTAAATTACTCCATGACTCATCCAAACATATGCACACAATCTCTAAATCCAAATGTCCTCCTTACATGCATGAGCAACTACCATACACTATCTTTTTAATGGACAAAGTGACCACAACCTATCACTTACTCATCCAACTGGTTGTACCACCAAACAGGTTAAAGACATAACCACTAAAGTAGATCTCCTACTATCAACATCTTTTGCCCAATCAAAATCCATATAACCCCAAATATCCACTATTGTTGTAGGTTCCCTGAGACACCATCTCCATGATAACATAAAGGGTACTCAAAAGTACCTTGCAAATATGTAAAGATCCTCTTCACTACAATCTAATGATCCCATCTAGGATTAGCCATGAAACGACTCAAGATTCCCATTGCTCGAGCAATGTTTAGTGTGGCGCATAACATAGCATACATAAGACTATCAACTACACTAGTGTAGGGAACATGAGGCATATCCTCCATCTCACTATGTGTAGATGGACATTACAAAAAATAATAACTTAGTCCCCCACTAAAATAGGAACACTCACTAGTCTACTATCTACCATGCTAAAACACTGCAATACAAAGTTCACATACTTATTCTGACCCAATTGAATCTTTTTGTTCACTCTATTTCTTCTTATCTCTATACCTAAGATGAACTTAACAACTCACAAGTCCTTCATGTCAAACTATATAGAAAGTTGAGATGTCAAGTTCCTAGTCACATTCATAATGTTACTGTGTAAATCTATTTGCAAACATGAAATAACAAGCTAAACTAATTTAACCTATTCATTTACATCAACATACAAGCTTGTGATTAAGCTACGAACTAGTTAAGCTAGAAAACAATAAAAGTTCTCACCAACACTAAGCCTTGTTGCACCAAGCTATGGTGGATGTGCTCAAGGATTGTTGATGACAGATGTGGGTGCTCCTACTAGCAACATGACTTTACATTCCAAGGAGGCTTGATAATGGCTTGGGTTGAAGCCAATTTATAGATTTTTTGATGAGGGGTTGGAGGGCTATGATTAATTTGAAGGATTAATGGTTGAGGATTATTGAGAGGTTTTGATTGGTGAGGAGCCTCCAAGTGGCACCATGTGGTTTGTGCACATGGAGGGGTCCAAGATTCAAGGGAAATCAATGGTTGAGCATTCCCTTGGAGAAAGTGGAGGGTGATGATCAAAAGGGTGCCCTAGGGGTGCTTTAGAGGTATGGGCAAATCTTTGACACATGCCTAAAAGGACCCATGTACACTTTTGAACCTTGTGCAAGGCTTGAATGAGTTGATCATGTTTAGGATTGTGCAAGTGGAGGATTAGTTGACTAATTGATTTTAGCCAACTTAATGGAAAATGGATAAAATGGGGAATTAAATAAATATTTGAATTTATTTAATTTTTGGGATAGGATGAGATGAACTTAGATAAATAAATATTTGAATTTATTTGCTTAAGATTGGACTATAGAGGAAGGTTAATTAAATTGTCCTGATTTATTCAATGAATTACATGTGAATAGTGATGAATAATGGATGAATAGTTAATTTATTAATTAAATAATAAAATATTATTTAATTAATATTGGAGGGAAAATTGTGTATGGGGTGTGGTCAAGTGGCTAAGGCCACTTGGTTATCATGATGGAGATCGAAGTTCAAACCTCCCCGAAGACATGCTATCTATGAATTGCATGTATTCTGTTGTTGTACTCGGTTCATAGCTTCGGTCAAAAGCATTTACCCATGTTAAATAAAAAATATTGGAGGGAAATTGGAGTAATTAATCAAATAAATGGGATTTATTCAATTAATTATAGAGGAATGATTGAGTTATAGTGATGAGATGATTTTAGGTGTCTACAGTTATCAGAAAACAAAATATCATCTACGTACAATATGATAACAAGTAAACAATCACTATCATGTTTATGGTAAACATGATGATCAGATTTAGATCTCATACATCTCAATCTCAACACAAAAGAATCAAATTTTTGGTACCACATATTGAGTGACTATTTGAGACTATAAAAAGAAATTCAATATGCAAACCAATGAATCCTTACCTTTTACAACATAGTGTTCGGGTTGTGACATATAAATGTCTTCCCCTAAGTCACCATGCAAGAAAGTTGTTTTCACATCCATCTACTCTATCTCTAAATTAAAATTTATTGCCAAATAATAAGAACCTAATAGATGTCAACTTAGTAGCTAGAGAAAAATCTCAACAAAGTTTAACCCCTCAACCTAGGAATATCCTTTTGCGACCAGTTTCATCTTATACTTCTCATTGAAATTTGAATCAAAATTCTTCTTGACAACCCATTCAGACCCAATAGGTTTCCTTCTCTCTAACAATTGAACCAAGTCTGAAGTGATGTAGTCATGGATGAAAGATCCAATGAATAATTATCCAACCATGCAGCTAAATGAACAAACATACCACAGAACCCAATGAAATAGAAGTATGATTTTTATTGATTCACAGTTATAACTAAATTATGATATACAAAAAAGGCTTACAATATGAATCCTTTGCCTTCAAAGATATATGAACACGACTATGTGTGAAGTTATAGAATCCTCAAATGATATTAGAATACAATACTCTTCAATTATCAACTAACTTGGAGCTACAATCAAAGCTCTCTAACTAACTTTTCCAACTAGTTTCTTAGCTTCCTCACTTCTTTCAAATGATCATAAGTGATGCTTCTATAGTAAGCCTTAGCCTTAGGAATTATTGTTGTTGGCCACAAAGAGGTACAAAGCTTAATGCCAAGTGCAATGTGTAGTTAGCCCAAACATGTAGAGGGAACCTTTTGGAATGAATGCAGTGAAGATGGTTCAATGAATCTTAATGTAGTTCATACCATAAGCTCTCCTAGGATCATTGAGTTTGTAAACACATTCCTTTGTTGCTAGATACTTTAGAAAGGTGTCACAAGCTCCGAACAATGAAACTAATTGTGATCTTATTATGCCTAATAGTAAGACTAGAACTAAAATATGACTTTGTGATGATTATAATTCTCTTAAAATTTGGATGGGATGTTGCCAGCTCTAAGTAGAACATTTGTTCCTTGTAATGTGAATATGCAACTGCGATGGAATGTGGTAGGAATTACAATGCTTGGATGATAACTAGAATATTATTGAAAACCTACAAACAAAAAAAGTGAGAAAATATTTTTGGGTGATGCAAGATTACTCTTACACCTAGGATGCTCTTACATCAAACACCCAAGATAATTTAAAATTTGAGTCCCTCACTTTCTAATGGCTAAAGGGAAACTAAAATGGTCTACCATGGCCTTAGAAATCTAAGATGAGTATTCCATAATACTTCCTTTCTATTTCACCAAATATTCCTCATATTGTCTATTTTTGGTGCTTCTACCAATCCTACTCTCCTAAACTTCCTCAATCTCCTCTATCCTTTCTATTGTAGTATCTAATTCTTCCATTATGTTTCTATTTTACCAATATTCCTAAGTCTCTTTCATGATACTGATATAAATATGCAACATTCAACACTAGTGATATGTGTTACACATATGAGCCCTATGGTTGTCATTGATGTCAACACTATCACAAGGTTATCATTGATGTCAACACTCTTATGGATGTGTAATAAGTGTTCATGGTTGGATGTCATGCTCCTGAAGAAAGAAGACACATTAAGATGGAAGTAGAAGTATTGACATGGTCAGATGGTCAAAATGATCCTTTCTACTAAGGTCTGGCCTCCAGAAGTTGGTGACAGTTTCTGCCTCAAGATGATTATCCTTAAAGACTGCCTAGGAGATTTCTTCACACTTTCATTCCATTGAAATTAAGCCTCTGCAATTTGGAACATAGCTTCATATAGTATCATATTATGTATGTTCCAAGTTTCATGATGTGTGAACTAACGGAAGTATGTTTTGCAAAAGATAGAGTGAAGACAGTGTTGGTTCTATGAAGACAATCACTACATGGAAGTAGGATGCTCTGCATTCCTCTGTATTTGAATATTTGGCTATGTGGTTCTGAAGGTATGTTAATATTGTAGTGAAGATGGTAATTCTAGAGATTCAGATCATTTACTCTTCCATTGTGAAAGATGTGCATGACAGAGTACCAGCATGTGTTCCAGCAGAATAAGCCAATGTTGAAGGTTTAATGGAATGCTCTGCATTCCTCCACAAATGAATAATTGCCCTTGCAGTTTTGAGGACATGTTTCTAGATGAGCATTATATGTTTCCTTTTGGTTTCGAGGTTCTTGGTGGTCCGTAGCTCAGATTTTCAAATGACAGCATGTTGCAGTGTGTTCCGGATGGCAGAGTGTTCTCAGAGTTAATGATTGAAGTTATGCAGCACAATTCTTTGATGTGCAATAGTAAAGGAATGCTTGGGGGTGTTTGGAAAAGTTTCATGAAGATCTTTCTTATTTCTAGTACCGCACAAAGTTTACAAGTTGATATGGTCGTTATACTTCAAGTCTTCATGTGTTTTCCTTAAAACTGTCCTATTTGCAAATGAGAGGAGTGTGCAGATGTAATTCCTTGAGGTTTGAAGCTGTGAAGGATGTTTTGGACCTGGTTAAGCAATTGGTGGTTTCCACAAGGCTTGGATCTTCTGCTGGTGTAACATGTGATTTCAATTAGGACCTATCTTCTACACATTTCATATTGTGTGTTGTCTGGCTAACTTGTAAATGTATTATTCATGTTGTATATGGCCGACAAGCAATGTAATCAATGTAATATCATGTATAAATAGTAAATCAAAGTGAGTGAGGTGAAGTATGATTGCAAGATGATTGAAAAAGTTCGTAAGTAGATAAAAGCATAATAAACATGCATTATTTATGTGTGACTGTAGGAGAAAGAGAAGATGTTGTTGATGCTATCCGGATTCATCTTGAAGACATATTTGTGACAGTGATCAAGTATAAAGTATGGTTAACTGATCAAATATTTAGAAGAAAGTATGAGGAAGTAGAAGTGCAATCATCAAAGGTGTGAGCTTCAATGTCAATTTTCAGACAGTAGGAAAAGACTGTTATACTGTAATCTTTTGTAAGTGTATTCTCATTCCAAGGAGTACACGCTTCCTTGGGAGTGACCCTAAAACAAAGTCATCACAGAGTACAAGCTTCCTTGGGAGTGACCCTAAATCAAATTTACTTACGGAGTAGCAGCTTCCTTGGGTTATAGCCCCTAAAAAAAAAATTATTTGAGCTTCATATACTGTGAGTTAATCCTCACCGTGGTTTTTCCCTTCTAGGGTTTTCCATGTATATCTGATGTTATGTGTTGATGTGCATTGTGTTAATCTTTCATGCTCAAGTTAATACTATAGTGATTAAGGTTTAATTTGCTCTGGATAAGTCAAAATTGTTGAAAGTGAAATTTGGTAGAATACTGGTTCACCCCCCCTCTCAGTATTCTTGTGTGTCTAACAATTGGTATCAGAGCCAAGTTCCTCTAAGGGTAGCTTAACTGCTTAAGGAAGGTTTGGAATGGCACAAGGAGGATCCAGTAAGATACCTAGGTTTGATGGAACACATTATGATTTTTGGAAGATAAGGATGGAAGCCTACACCAATTCTCTAGGGTGTGGAGTTTGGGATTCTGTCAAGAAAGGTTACACTGTTCTTGCTACTATTCCTACAAATGCAGATGAAATCAAGAAGTATGAGAACAGTGCCAAAGCAAAGTTTTCCATCATGAGTGGATTATCTGATTCAAAACTTTCAAAGGTGATGAGTTGTAATTCTACTCAAGAGGTTTGGTAGAAACTTGATGTTGGTATGTGGCGACTGATCATGCAAATACTGTACACTTGTAATGTATCCCCCAAAAAAAAATTCCCCTTTTTTTTCACGTTTGGGATCAGTAGTTAATTTTTGTTAACCAACAAATGAAAAATGGCATTGTAAAACCCTAATTCTAGAAGCTTCCAAAAATCTTGTTATAAGCGGCTGGGATGTAAGTTGTGGTATGGAATTTGCGAGATTGTAATTTATTTTGCACTGGATAATATAATCATTGGATGGCTGAATTTCTATGGATGTAGCCCATTTTGGGTGAACCATGTTAAAATTTTGTGTTGATCTCTTTTGTGTTATTCTTTATTGTTATATTTGGGTTATTTAATTTGCATATAATTGTTAGTGTTTATTGCTCCGATCTGCCTAAACCCTAACACTTGAAACATTTATGAAGGAGATAAGAAAGTAAAGCAAGCTAAGATGCAAATCCTCAAAAGCATATTTGAAACCCTAAAGATGACAAAGGATGAAAACATTGCCAGATTTATGCTCTGAGTGAATGAAGTTGTCAATGGCATCAAAGGTCTTGGTGGTGAAATAAAAGAGGATGAAATTATGAAGAAGGTTCTGAGATCTCTTCCCAAATCTTACAGTCATAAGGTATCTTCTATTGAGGAGACTAGAAACTTAGATAAATACTCTTTAGACCAAATGTTTGGGACCCTTATTGCTTTTGAAATGAGAGAATTTTACAATGATGTTCCAAAGAAAGAAGTTGTCTTCAAAGCTAGTAGAAAGACAAAGGATGAATCTGCTAATGAGGATGAAAGTCTTGATGATGCTGAAGCAAATTTTATAAGAACACTAAAGAAAGGATCTATAAAATATAAAGCTAAGTTACCCTTCAAATGTTTTAATTGTGGAAAGGTACGTCACTTTACTTCTAAATATCCTCTTAAAGAAGCTAGGAGAAGTAACAAAAATAGTAAATTCAAAAGGAGTTTGTTTTCCTTAGAAGATAGTTGTTCTTCAGAAGATGAGGATCATGATGATTCAAATAATGAAACACTTTTCTTGGCCATAAGTGTTGGCGACAAAAAGAATGAGGTTGGAAAATGTGAAAAAATTGATACCTTGCAAACAATCCAAAACAATGAAAAATCAATGGTTGTATGGATTGCTTTCCATGCAAAAGAAGAAACCAAAGCTTTGGTTATTGATAGTGGTTGTTCAAATCATATGACTAGTGACAAAGAGAAGTTTATTATCCTTAAGAAGTGGGATGGTGGACCTATTGAGTTTGGAGGTGATGAGTCAACTCAAATTTGTGGAAAAAGTGTCATAACTATTGATGGAAAGAACAGGACAGAGGATGTTCTCTATGTCAAAGTATTACAACACAATCTTCTTAGTTTCAGTCAGATGTGCAGGAAAGGTTACAATCTTACTTTTCATGCTAATGGTTGTGAAATCAGGTAGGTAGGATCCAGAAAGCTAGTTGCAGAAGGTATCAAGACATGTGGTGATATTTATCACTTAAAAGAGACAAATGGAAGAACATGTATGTTGACTCAATCCAGTGAGTGTTGGTTGTGGCACAAAAGAATGGGACACAAAAACTTTGATAACATGGTAATAATAAGATCTATTCATGCAGTGAGAGATATGCCTAAGATAATTAAGCCTACAAACACTGTATGTAAGGAATGTCAAATGGGAAAACAAATAAAGACAAGTTTTAAAAGCAAGGAGTACTCTTCTTCAAAGCCATTGGAGTTGATTCACACAAACCTATGTGGACCTACAAGAGTAAAGAGTCAACAAGGTGAAAGGTATTTTATGTTTCTCATTGATGATTATTCTAGAATGACTTGGGTTACTTTCTTAAGAGAAAAATCTGATGCCCTTGATAAGTTTAAAGTTTTCAAAGCTTTGGTTGAAAATGAAATGGATACTAAGATCATATGTTTAAGGTCAGATAGAGGAGGTGAGTTTACTTCAAATGAATTTGATAAGTTTTGTGAAGATCATGGTATTAGGAGGCACTTGTCTTCTCCTAGAACTCCTCGGCAAAATGGGGTAGTGGAAAGGAAGAATAGGATTGTGCAAGAAATGTCTAGGGCAATGTTGAAAGATGTAGATCTGCCTGATATATACTAGAAGGAAGTAATTCACATTGTTGTCTACACTAAGACCCCTTATGAGTTGTGGTATGAAAGACCTCCCCTATCAAATACTTCAGGATCTTTGGTAGCAAATGCTATATCAGAAGAGATGAAGAAGAGCTAGGAAAGTTTGATTCAAGATGTGATGAAGGAATCTTTCTTGGTTACTCAACTAGAAGCAAGGATTATAGATGCTATAACAAAAGTTTGGGAAAGATGATTAAAAGCACAAATGTCAAAGTAGATGAAGACTTGTATCAGTTCTCACAGGATTCAGAAGACACCAGATTAGATATCTTTCCTTGCATTGAAGATGAAGAAGTAGAAGAAGTGAAAGAAGAAAAGGAACAGGAACCTGAATAGTTGCCTAATACCCCAACAAAGTATGTTCAGAAGAACCACTCAACAAAACAAATCATTGGAGACAAAAATGAAGGTGTGCAGACAAGGAGAAGGTTTTCCAAGACACATGAGCAAGTAAAATTGTGTTTGTTATCAAAATTAGATCCTAAGACCTTTACTGAAGCCAACAAAGATGATGGATGGATAAAAGCAATGGAAGAGGAACTAGATCATATTGAAAAGAATCAGACATGGGAATTGGTTCCCAAACTAGCCAATAAGAATGTTATAGGAACAAAGTTGGTGTTCCAGAACAAGTTGAATGAAGAAGATGAAGTTGTAAGGAACAAAGAAAGATTCGTATGCAAAGGATATACTCAAGTAGAAGGCAATGATTTTGAGGAGACTTTTGCTCCAATAGCTGGGATGGAGGCAATCAGAATGTTCCTTTCTCTTTCTGCTCACAAGAACTTCAAAATGTTTCAGATGGATGTCAAGTCAACATTTCTCAATGGTGACCTAGAAGAAGTATACATTGAACAACCAGATGGTTTTCAAATATCATAAGATCCAGACATGGTATGCAAACTCAAAAAGGTCTTGTATGGTCTCAAGCAAGTACCTAGGTCTTGGTATGCAAGCTTAAACAAATACTTACTTCAGAAGGGCTTCAAGAAAGGTACTACAGACAACAATCTTTACATAAAGGAAGAAGGAGACATGATCTTGATAGTTATAGTTTATGTTGATGATATCATTTTTGGTGGAAATGATGATATGTGTAAGAGGTTTGCAGAGGAGATGCAAAAAGAATTTGAGATGTCCATGATTGGTGAAATATCTTTCTTCCTTGGACTTCAAATTTCCTAGCTAGATGGTGGTATCTTTATTTCTCAAGCTAAGTATGACAATGAATTGTTGAATAAGTTTGGTATGGAGGATTCAAAACCAGTGAGTACTCATATGGTCACTAGATGTCACTTGAGAAAAGATGATGAGTCTTTGGAGGTGGATCAGACTATCTAAAGGTCTATGATTGGAGCACTATTGTACTTAACTTCTTCTAGACCTGACATTATGCATGCAGTATGTGTGGTTGCCAGATATCAAGCCAATCCTAAGCAAACACATAAGAAGGAAATGAAAAGGATATTTAGATATTTGAAAGGAACTTCTGACTATGGTCTATGGTATCCAAAAGGTAATGCCTTTGATTTGAATGCATACACTGATGTTAACTGAGTTAGTTGTGTTGATGATAGAAGAAGTACAGGTGGTAGTGCTTTCTTTCTAGGGAGTAGATTAGTTTCATGGTAGAGAGAGAGAGAGAAGCAAGATTCAATGTCCTTATCTACTACAGAAGTAGAGTATATTGCAGCAGCCTCCTGCTATACACAAGTGTTATGGATGAAGCAAACTTTGGAGGATATCAAGGTCTTGTATGATGAGCCCATTCCTATTTTGTGTGATAATACAAGTTCTATCAATATTTCCAAGAATCCATTGATGCATTCTAGAACCAAGCACATAGCAATTAGGTATCACTTTTTGAGAGAGAAGGTTGTAGATAAGGAAGTGAAGTTGGAATATGTCCCAACAAAGGATCAAATTGCAGATATCTTTACAAAGGCTCTTGCAAAGGACACCTTTGAGGATCTCCGATGGAAGTTAGGGGTAATTTCCCCTCCCTCTTCTTGCTAAAGATGCATAGTGATACATCTATCCAAGGGGAGTTAATGTTATATCTTTGTTTCCTAGACTGATGATGGCTACCTCTCAGGGGGAGCAAGTAGTGGTTGTTGATGATAGGGGAGATTGTTTGTTGCAAGAAAAAGTTATAACCTAAAGAAAAATGTGCAGATATATGGTTGTTGATGAAGCTGATGGTAGTTTCCCTTTGTCCTTGATGTCAAAGGGGGAGAAATGTGCAAGTATGTGTTGCCATCAATGCCAAAGGAGATTGTTACACATATAAGTCTTATGGTTGTCATTGATGTCAACACTATCACAAGGTTACCATTGATGTCAACACTGTTATGGATGTGTAATAAGTGTTCATGGTTGGATTTCATGCTCCTAAAGAAAGAAGACACATTAAGATGGAAGTACAAGTATTGACATGGTCAGATGGTCAGAATGATCCTTTCTACTAAGCTCTGGCCTCTGGAAGTTGGTCACAGTTTCTACCTCAAGATGATTATCCTTGAAGACTGCCTAGGAGATTTCTCTACACTTTCATTCCATTGATATTGAGCCTCTACGGTTTGGAACATAGTTTCATACAGTATCATATTATGTATGTTCCAAGTTTCATAATGTGTGAACTACCAGAAGTATGTTTTGCAAAAGATAGAGTGAAGACAGTGTTGGTTCTATGAAGACAGTAACTACATGGAAGTAGGATGCTCTACATTCCTCAACATTTGAATATTTAGCTATGCGGTTATGAGGGTATGTTAATATTGCAGTGAAGATGGTAATTCTAGAGATTCATATCATTTACTCTTTCACTGTGAAATATGTGCATGACAGAGTACCAACATGATGATCACAAAGAATACTGAGAGGGGGGGGGTGAATCAGTATTCTATAAAACTTCTCTTTCACACATTTGTTAATCCATTTACCACATTCAATAGCTTGAAAGCAAATCAAACATAAGAACAACAACCATAAGGACATAACACATAGACACCAAGATTTTTACGTGGAAAACCCAAAAAGGGAAAAACCATGGTGAGTGTTACTCACAATATATTATGATAACAATATTGAATTACATGAAGGCTCACTACCTTAGGGCTCACTATCCTAAGAAGTGCTCACTGCAATAGGCCCACTGCCAAAATAAGAGAAGAAAAGATAGAAGAAGAATTGGCTCACTACCAGAAAAATTGCTACAAGTGCATCTACAAAATGCTGAGGTGCAGTAGCAATTAGCTTAGTATACAGATTCAAAGGTCTTCATAATGTTTGCCTTGCTTTTCTGCTCTACTTCACATATGCTCTACCTTTTTGCTTTTACTATCCTTTTTCTAGTCACAAAATTGCCTTACATCGCACACACATCTTATTCACACTTTATTCACTCTCCTCCCTTCCTCTAACACTAAAATCCATCGAGTATATATATCCGCAACAAGATTCATCTCATAATCAGGTCGGCAAGCCAAACATGAAACATGTATACAAATGTTATACCTTGTCAGCTTGATCTTGTGCACAAACAACAATGCAGACCCAAACAAACATACAATAGTCTTCATATAGGTCGGTACCAATCATTCAATCACTTAGATTGATTGTTCAAACAATATATCTTCACCTCATATAGATCTAACATGTTTGTTAGCTTATCCCTTGAGTACACACTTGACCAATTCATCTTTCACAACATAACTCCCACTGCGGACCATATGAGACTCTAAAATTCATATCCAACATTCATCATTGACCTCTTAACATGCCTTCAAAACTGCAAGACAAAATATGTAACAATGGAGAAATGTGAACCCTTTTACTTTGGTACTGTGCACCATTTCTGTCTTAACTCTGTTCACCTGACTTAGACATTTCATAGTATGACTTCTGGAGGAAGTCAGGACTTGAACACTAGAACATATCATCACTAAATAGCTATGCTTAACATATCTAAACCGCATGTAATGATCTTCAACTGCGGAGGCATACTGACCCAATCTTGAACACTTACCCTGTATACTACCCATACTTAGTCATTTTAGGCTTCCGAACCAAAATCTTTTTATGCCTTGTTGTCAAACCAAATTGATCTACTGGAGTAAAGTCTCTTTGCCTTGTTGTCATTAATGACAACATTCAATCATTCATCAGAGCAATGTCTCTTGCCAACAATCTCTCCCTTTGGCATTGATGGCAACACTTAGTGAAAAATGCTTATGTGCTCCCCCTTTCTATATACACTTTTTTTTCTTCTCCCCCTTAGGTGTTTCCCCATTTTTCATTGGTTCTCTTCTCGCCCTTTGACATCAATGGCAAAGGTGTATGTACAAGAGTCAAAATTTTGTCAAGACAACAAAATTGTAAAAACTGTCATACTCTACCGCATATGTACAAATACAATCTTCAACTTAATTTGATGTGGGTTGTAGGATGTCATTGAAGATATTCTTGATTTGAGCTAGCTCTCCATCCCAACTCTTCTTTGCATTTTCCAAAATTTGAATATGGCCATTTATTAGGAAGACTAATTTCTCTACCTTTTGTATATCAGAGGGTGTCAATTAGTACATTTACCTGCAATGCTTCTGCTACAAGATTTGACATTGAGTCTAGCTTAGGACTTATTATTCCTCTCAACTGACACATTCTATCTTTCATTTGATCCCTCTTATTCATTAGATTATTTAAGTCATTATGAATATTGATAACTTGTATCTCTTTGCTACTTATTGACTCAACTATCGAGTCAAATGACTTACAGATATTTGTTAGCTGCAATTTTAGATCCTTGATCTTTTCTTCTAACTCCTTTGTGGCTTCCAGCCATATAAATAAAATTTGTACAAATCACAAGCTTCTTTAATAGCACTCTGTATATCTTTTATTCCATCATCTAATAAAGTTTTATCATTGATCAACATAGTCTTCAACTCAATTAATCTCTTCTCATCAAACTCTTTTCTTACTTTCATTTCTACAGACTTTTCAAAAGATTCAAAATGCACACTTACTGAGTTTATGAGTCCCTTGAGTTGATTTGTTGAAGACATTGATGTATCCTTTTGATATGATGGCATCAGCTTCTCCAAAATGTTGGATGCCACACCAATGAGTTCACTATCCTCTATATGTGACTTCAATATTTCTTCATGTGCCTTTGCTTGCACAATTCATACCAATTTAAATTTTTCCATAGGGGACATTGAGTCCAAGTTTATTGGACCTTGCAAAAACTCAGGCTCATCCAAGACTTGTTTCTCTTTCCAAAAATTTCTTGACAAACTCAGCAATGTCTCTTGCTATATCAGAGACTTCTTCTTCTTTATTTTGCTTCGAAGGATCCAGATCCATAGCCTCATTTCCATCAATATTTTACTCCGGTATAGGGCTCATCTCAGCTTGTTGATCATCAGTTTTGTTCTGCTCCTCAATCTTCTCCTTGTGTTCTTGGTCATCAGTTTGTTGTTCCGAAGGAAGACTTGTCTCAATTTTATCCTTGACAACAGTATCAGTATCAGGGGCTTCTTTCTCCTTTGGCTCTTTGTCATATTTATCTAACCCTTGGTTCTGGCTCACTTCTAGATTAGCTGTGTCATCTCCAGCATTTGTTTCTTTGTTGTCATATATTGTTGGAAGATGAAATTCCTTTAACACTTTTAAGGTGATCTCCTTGGTCTCTTTAACTACTTTCTCAATGACATATGACATGAGAGTGTTGCAAATATGTGCCTAATCAGTGTTGTCATTGATGTCAACATATCTTTGTTGTCATTGGTGTCAATTGTATCCTATTCTATTGCCTATTTAGAAGACTAGAATGTTGAGGATATTGAGAAAATTAGCCTCTCCAGAAGGAACAAGTGAGTCACATATCTCTTTGTCAGAAACAGTGAAGATAGTACAATTCAGTGGAGTAGATTGCCCCACATTTCTAGTAAGATGAAGATCAGAGTCTACAAATTAAAGATTTATAGAGGATGGTCTGTAGTTGCTCCAGTCAAGATTTGAGAGGTCCACATGAAGTATTGACAAAGTTATGGCCTTCTGAGTAGAACCGGGTTTTTTAGTTGTTCAGAGGAAACAAAGTGACAATAAGTTGGTCCGGATTGCTCTACATTGAAATATTACAGTTTGCGGTTCTAGAGGCATGTTCTGGATGTTGATGTGTATCCTCAACTCAATTGGTTCATGGTTTGGAGGTCTACAAGCAATCTTTCTAGTGTGATAGTCATGGCAGTCAATGTTCTTGAGTTCCGATATGAAGATGCAAGTGATTTTGGTGATCTGAAGTGGTACGGTTGTTCCTGATGATTTCATTGTGCTTGTGAAGGTCTCTGGATCGTGTACCTACTATGTTGGTGGTCCGCATTGAGATTTGAGCTAGTGCCTGAAGATTTCTTCTTGAGTGTTGTTGTTCATTCCAGTTTTGGCTGACTGGATGTTTTGTGCATGTTGCAAGAGAGGTTCTATGAAGTGAGGTGTGTTGTTTGAGGAAGATTCAAGTCCTAGGTATGTTTGGTCGATAGTACAGTGATCCACATTGAGTCAAGCTGACCTTGATGTTCATTCCAAGGTTGATGAAGTGTATAAATACTTGTGGATGAGTTGTGGAAAGTTGTCCTTGTGCGAAAATGATAAAACCCTAAGAAAGGTACCGAGGCAGAGTAGAGAAGACAAAGAGCAGAAGAACAACAACAATAAAGGATGAAGAGATAGTGAAGAAGTGTTTTGGGGTAGAGTAGAAGTTTTGTGAGCTTTCAATGGGACTAAACCAGGCATGAAGAAGATGTTATTTCTCAGTTCATTCTTTCTGTATTAAACATAAAATCCTATAGGCAGTGAGCCCGAAGGCAAGTGTCTTCCCATTTCTTTTAAGTACTTTTAACAGGATATGAATCTTGTGGGTTAACCCCCACTATGGTTTTCCCTTAATCGGGTTTCCACATAAAAATTCTAGTGTTATGTGTGTTCATTTTGTTTCTGCTCATGTGTTGTTGATTCATGCTTTAATGTTTACATCATTAATCTATTTGTAAGTTGTGAAAGAAGATTAAAAGCAGAAAAGGTTAAAATTATGGGACAACTAATTCACCCCCCCTCTCAGTTGTCTGACCTAATTCCAACAATTGGTATTAGAGCCGATTCCTCTAAAAGAAGCTTGACCGCTTGAGGAGATCCAAGATGTCGACTTACAAGAAGGACAGTTTAAGATTTGATGGAACAAATTACTCCCTCTAGAAGATGTGCATGTAGTGTCATTTGCAATATATGAGTGATGCCTATTGGTTGATAATTAAGGATGAGTATAAGATTTTGGAGAAAGGCCCTTCAACTATAGATGAACTCAAGGAAGGTGAATACAAGATTCAAGCTAAAGAAGCATTGTTGAGTGCCCTGACTCATACATAAATGATAAATGTCCTAGAATTAAAAACTACTCATGAAATTTGGAAAAAGTTGGAAACTCTATATGGAGGTGATAAATATGTCAAATATGCCAAGCTGCAGAGCCTGAAGGGTAGATACGAAAGGTTGATGATGAGTGAAGATGAAAACATTACTTCCTATATGCAGAAGGTGAATAAACTTGTGAGCGGTATTAGGAGTGCTGGTGGAATATTGGAAGAATCAGAGATTGTTGCCAAAGTGCTTAGATCCTTACCTGTGGCATACAAGCATAAAGTTGCTTCCATTGAAGAGATCAGGACTGTGACAACCGTTACAAGGGATCAGTTGGTTGGAAATCTTTCAACATTTGAAATGAGTGAGTTTGGTGATTCTCTTCCTAATTATGAAACTAAATTTAAGGCTAGTATTTCTGGAAAGCAAAGATATGATCCAGGTGAAATCTCTTCAAGAAAGTTAACTAGATATCAAAAGGCAAAGAAGGAACTTAAAGAAGATGAAACCGAGTTTGATGAACTTGAAGCCCTTATTGCCAAAAGATTGCCAAGAGGATCTGGTAAGAATGAAGGAAACTTGCCTTTCAAATGTTTTGCTTATAAGATTGGTCATTTTGCCTCAAGGTGTCCAGAGAGGGTTTCAAAGCCAAACCCTAACAGATCAAGGGCTTAGAAGAAATGCTACTATGTCTAAGAAGCTGAAGGTGTCACTGATGATGAATCTGATATGGGACGTAACTCATGAAATAAATGGGTGTTCATTGCCATCAAAGAAGAAGATCCGGTGTCTACTAAATCTACTAGCTGTGTGAATGTGGAAACTGCCTTGGCTAATCAAATTGAAGAAAATGATGAATAGGTAATCAATAGTGGATGTTCTCATCATATGACTGGTGAGAAAAGTAAGTTCACAAGTTTGGAAAGAAATGAAGGTGGAATCGTGAAGTTTGGAGACAATTCAGCTGGTAGAATTTGTGGCAGAGGATCCATCTCTT
Organism: Cunninghamia lanceolata; assembly: GCA_027924645.1. NCBI lineage: Eukaryota > Viridiplantae > Streptophyta > Pinopsida > Cupressales > Cupressaceae > Cunninghamia > Cunninghamia lanceolata. Next base: position 3,244,657 of record BSBN01000197.1, read on the forward strand.
TTAATGGTAAGAATAACACTAATGATGTTCTGTATGTAGGAGGACTAAATCATAATCTTCTCAGTATTGGACAGTTGGTTGACAAAGGGTATGATCTCTGATTCAAGGATGGAAAATGCAAAATCTTAGCAAGCTCCAAAACTGTGATTGCATCAGGTACACTAACTAAAGGTAACATCTTTCATTTAAGTAGTATTGGAAAAAGTTTGATTGCTCAAATTGATCAAAGTTGGCTATGGCATAGAAGAATGTGTCATGTAAACTTTGATAACATTGTCAAGATAAGTACTACTCAGGCTATGAGAGATCTTCCAAAGCTTATGAAACCTGCAAATAGCATGTGCAAGGAATGTCAGTTGGACAAACAAATCAGAACTACATTCAAAAGTAAGGAATAGTCTTCAAGTGGATTATTGGAACTTGTGCATACTAATTTGTGTGGTCCTGCCAGAGTTAGGAGTCTGTAAGGAGACATGTACTTTATGTTTCTTATTGATGACTACTCTCAGATGATGTGGGTCAATTTCTTAAGAGAGAAATCAAAGGCTCTTGACATATTCAAGGTGTTCAAGGCTATGGTGGAGAATGAGATTGTTGTGAAGATAAAATGTCTAAGATCTGACAGAGGTGGAGAGTTTACCTCTGATGAGTTCAATGCATTTTGTGAAAAGCATGGACTAAGAAGACAATTATCTGCCCCTAGGACTCCTCAGCAGAATGAAGTTGTGGAAAAGAAGAACCGGACTATTCAAGAGGCTTCTAGAACCATGATGATAGAGGCAAATCTACCACATGTCTATTGGAAAGAGGCTGTGAGCTATCTACACTCTCAACTAGGTGTAGATCAAAGGTAATACTAGTAAAACACCTTATGAATTATGGTTTGGTAGTGTACCTACTATGAAATACTTCAGAGTTTTTGGTAGTAAATGCTATATCAAAAGAGATGAGGATCTAGGCAAGTTTGATGTAAGAAGTGATGAAGGAATATTTCTAGGTTATTCTAACCATAGCAAGGCATACCGATGCTTTAACAAGAGATTGAAAAGGATTGTTGAAAGTACTAATGTTAGAGTAGATGAAAGTAAGGAGAGACCTTCCAGGTCTTGTGGATGTGAACCTGATGATGAAAGTCCAAATGAAGTCCAAACTCAACCTCAGATCCGGACTGATCCAGAGAACCTAGTGACTCAAGAATTTAGTGAAAATGTTGAGGAACAAGCTCAAGAATCAGAAATTCAAGAAACTCCCAAAACCCCTAGGTATGTAAGGTTGAATCATTCTGAAGATCAAATCATAGGAGACAAGAATAAAGGTGTTCAAACTAGAAGAAGAATTGTTGAAGATCAAGTGGAGTAGTGTTTGATTTCAAAAAATGAACCAAAAACAGTGAATGAAGCTTGTAATGATGAAAATTGGGTAAAAACAATGGAAAAAGAATTAATGCAAATTGAAAAGAATCATACTTGGGATCTTGTTCCTAGACCTATAAACAAAAATGTGATCAGAACTAAATGGGTCTTCCAGAATAAACCGAATGAATATGGTGAAGTTGTGAGAAACAAAGCTAGATTGGTATGCAAAGGATATTCTCGAGTAGAGGGAATTGATTTTGAAGAAACATTTGCTCTGGTGGCAAGAATTGAAGCAGTCGGATTATTTCTTGCATTTGCTGCTTTCAAAGATTTCAAAGTTTACCAGATGGATGTCAAGTCAGCATTCTTGAATGGTGATTTAGAGGAAGAAGTCTACATTGAGCAACCAGAAGGATTCCAGTTGTCTGATCAAGAAGATATGGTCTGCAGATTGAGGAAATCTTTGTATGGACTTAAACAAGCCCCAAGAGCTTGGCATGCAAGATTAGATAAGTATCTGCTAAAGCTAGGATTTAGCAAAGGCATAGTTGATAGTAATCTTTATTTCAAGATTGATGATGAGCACATCTTGATTGGTGAGGTATTTGTTGATGATATCATTTTTGGTGGAAATGGAAGCATGTGTAAGAAATTTGTTGATCAGATGCAAAGTGAATTTGAGATGTTCATGTTTGGTGAAATGAATTTCTTCTTAGGTCTACAAATCACTCGGTCAAGTAAAGGTATCTTCATATCTCAGTCCAAGTATGTGAGAGAATTGTTGAAAAAGTTTGGAATGAAAGATTCAAAACCAGTGAGTACACCTATGGTAACCAGATGCATGTTGAGTAAAGATGATGTTTCCCTCAAGGTAGACCAGAAAAGGTATAGATCAATGATTGGAGGACTGCTCTATTTGACCCAAAAATCAGACCTAATATTATGAATACAGTTGGACTTATTTCTAGATTTCAAGCTGATCCTAGAGAATCCCATGTTGTAGCAGTCAAAAGAATTTTTAGATATCTAAAGGGGACATCTAATTATGGCTTATGGTATCTCGAGGATGATGACTGCACTCTTCATGCATATACAGATGTTGACTAGGCAGGGGATGTGGATGATAGGAAAAGTACTAGTGGTGGTGCATTCTTCTTGGGAAGGAGATTGGTTTCTTGGTTGAGAAAAAAGCAGAAGGCAATATCTCTGTCTACTGTAGAAGCAGAGTATATAGCAACAATAAGCAATTGTACTCAAGTCTTGTGGATGAAGCAAATGCTGAAGGATATCAGAATTCTGTTTGAAGAGCCTGTTACAATCTTCTGTGATAATTCAAGTGCAATAAACATCTCCAAGAATCTGGTGTTGTATTCAAAGACAAAGTACATATCCATCAAGTTTCACTTCTTGAGAGAGAAGGTAAATGAGAATGAAGTCAGATTGGAGTTTGTTTCTTCAAAGGATCAGATTGCAGATATATTCACCAAGCCTCTGCCTAAGGATACTTTTGATTTTCTTAGAGGGAAGCTAGGGGTTATTACCCCTCCTATTCAGACCTAAGGTACACTTGTGTGCATCAGTTTGGTGGAATTGACAGTCATATCTTGTCATTTGGATTGATGTTAAGGGGCTGCTACTCAGGGGGAGTAATCAAAATACTAATTCTGTAATTCAGTTTGATTTGATCCAAGAAATAAGAAGAGGGAGAGATGATTGCAAATATGTGCCCTTTTCCATTGATGTCAAAGGGGGAGAGAAGTCATGTGAAAAACTTGGAAATAAGTAGTTGCTAGTGAAAGGGGGAGTTGTGAAGAAAATGGTTAGAAGTCATGTGAAAAACTTGGAAATAAGTAGTTGCTAGTGAAAGGGGGAGCTGTAAAGAAAATAGTTGCAGGTGTGATAAGAGAAAGGGGGATAAAGTTCTTGTCTTGATGGTTGAATTAGTTTTTCACATCATATGTTGCCATCAATGACAAAGGGGGTGATTGTTGCAAATATTTGTCTAATCAGTGTTGTAATTGATGTCAACATATCCTTGTTGTCAACTATATCCTATTCTATTGCCTATTTAGAAGACTGGAATGTTGAGGATATTAAGAAAATTAGCCTCTCCGGAAGTAACAAGTGAGTCACATATCTCTTTGTCAGAAACAGTGAAGACAGTGTAGTTCAATGAAGTAGATTGCTCCGCATTTCTAGTAAGATGAAGATCAGAGTCTGCGGATTAAAGGGTTTGTAGAGGATGGTCTATAGTTGCTCAAGTCAAGATTTGAGAGGTCCACATGAAGTATTGACAAAGTTATGGCCATCTGAGTAAAACTAGGTTTTTCAGTTGTTCAGAGGAAACATAGTGACAATAAGTTGGTTTGGATTTCTTTGCATTGAAATATTACAGTCTGTGGTTCTAGAGGCATGTTTGGGATGTTGATGTGTATCCTCAACTCAAGTGGTTTGTGGTTTGGAGGTCTGCAAGCAATGTTTCTAGTGTGACAGTCATGGCAGTCAATGTTCTTGAGTTCTGGTATGAAGATGCAAGTGATTCTGGTGATCTGAAGTGGTGCGGTTGTTCCTGATGATTTCATTGTGCTTGTGGAGGTCTCTGGTTCATGTACCTACTATGTTGGTGGTCCACATTGAGATTTGAGCTTGTGGCTAAAGATTTCTTCTTGAGTGTTGCTGTTCATTCCAGTTTTGGCTGACCGGATGCTTTGTGCATGTTGCAAGAGAGGTTCTATGAAGCGTGGCGTGTTGTTTGAGGAAGATTCAAGTCTGAGCTATGTTTGGCCGACAGTACAGTGATCCGCATTGAGTCAAACTGACCTTGATGTTCATTCCAAGGTTGATGAAGTGTATAAATATTTGTGGATGAGTTGTGGAAAGTTGTCCTTGTGCGAAAATGATAAAATCCTAAGAAAGGTACTAAGGCAGAGCAGAGAAGAGGAGGAGTAGAAGAACAAAAGTAGTAAAGGATGAAGAGATAGTGAAGAAGTGTTTTGGGGTAGAGTAGAAGTTTTGTGATCTTTTAATGGGACTGAACCAGGCATGAAGAAGATGCTATTTCTCAGTTCATTCTTTTTGTATTAAACATAAAATCCTATAGGCAATGAGCCTCTTTGAGCAGTGAGCTTTGGGTAGTGTGCCCGAAGGTAAGTGCCTTCCCATTTCTTTTAAGTACTTTTAACAGGGTACGAATCTTGTGAGTTAACCCCCGCCATGGTTTTCCCTTAACCAGGTTTCCACGTAAAATTTTTGGTGTTATGTGTGTTCATTTTGTTTTTGCTCATGTGTTGTTGATTCATGCTTTAATGTTTACATCATTAATCTATTTGTAAGTTGTGAAAGAAGATTAAAAGTAGAAAAGGTTAAAATTGTGGGACAACTGATTCACCCCCCCTCTCAATTGTTTGACCTAATTCCAATAGACAGTATTTATCCTCTTCTTTGTTCTAAACTCTTTGTTAAGCACTTTGGAAATTTTTGCCTTATCTTTAGGAGTGATCTTCGAACATAACTTTATCAGTGTATGCTCTCTGAGTTCAATGTCCTTTACCATAGAAGTCTATTTCCTTGTAGACATTATACTACTCAGGTTGTCTGGGAGATCAACACTTATCTCAATGAGAGACTTATTGTATATGTTCAAGTATTCCATAACAATAATCTCAATAATGTATTTGTCTGCATCATTATAGTCATCATACAATTGGGCAATATGTTTTAGATTGCCATCAACTATAATGGCCTTCAAGACTTCGTCTAAGCTTATTGTAGCATGTTCTTTTATAGGCTCTACCTTCTTCTCTTTCTCTCTTCTTTTGCTATCAGAGGGTTTGTCTGGCTTACTACTGGAGGCTTCAATTGTTTTGAATTTTATTTTCTTAACCTCTTCATCTGATTCAGTTTCCTCCTCATCAACTTAGCCTACACTGACATACATTCTTCTTCCTTTTGTCTTATGTCTTTTGGGACCTTTGTCAGTGGATTTCTTGGTAGGTACCTCCACACTTGTAGATGGTGTGGGATCAGAGGATACAGATGCAGCTTCTGCAGAGGTAGATCCTCTGGTTCTTCTTTTTGTCACTTCAGGCTTTTCTAATTTCCTTTTAGGTTCTTCCAAAGCCTTGACCGGTTCACTTCCTTTCTTTTCTTTTGCTTCCCTTTTTGCTTGTGCCTTTTTGGTGCAGGGGCACCAAGGGCTCGGAGCCCATGTATATACTGTACATTTTTGGTGTGATGTGGTGAATTTTCTAATAAGCCTTGGCAGGAAGAAGTTTTTGCTTATCCAAAGTGGGTCATCGGTGTGAGCCTTGGCATCGGGCTGAGGAAATAATCGTGAGCCGACAGTGTATCATCTCACCGATTGAGGTGATAAACATCGAGTCTCACCGATGTGGATTTGGCCGAAGACATCGGTGTGAGTATAAGTATCAGGCTGAGGATTTGATCGTAGGCCGACGATTGAAGGTCTTACCGATCGAAGAGACTATGGTGGAGTGTCACCGATGCAAGATGTCGGCGTGACCAGGGGCATTGGTGAAAGAGATAACATCTTCACCGAAAGGTTATGCCTTGGCGATGGAGATGTGGCATCGGTGTGATATGAGTGTCGGAGAGACATGTGGGAGCAGAGCCGACGGAGATAGGTCCGACCAATCGGGGTGACGAACATGAGTGTCTCGCCGACGGTGAAGTTGGAGTTAAGCCTTTCGGCGAGAGATGGGAAATCGGGAGGAGATCGTGAAGTTGGGCCAATGAATTAAGTCTGGCCGAAGGTGATTTTGGTGGTAAACACATCAGAGAGAGATGTGTATCAGCTGAGGGAATTTCCAGTTGGCCGACGGTGGTAGTTCTTGCCGATAGTAGTCTACGGGATACAAGTGTCATCGGTATGAGGCTTGCTATCGGCGATGGTTGTGAAAGTCACTCCGATAGCTATGTGTTACTCCGATGGAGTTGGACGTCGGTGTAAGGACTTCTATCGGCGTAGCTTTAAGGCTTTAGGCCGATGCATAGTGATCATGCCGACGAAGGGTGAAGACTTGGTATCGGTGAGACAAGGGACTATCGGAGTGCATGGTTGTGGTTGTGCCGACAGTTTGAGTTGTGCCGATGGGGGTAGATAGGGGTCGTCGGCGGCAAAAGTGCCGACAAGAGTTTACTAAGCCGACAGATATATAAACTGTAGTGGCCGACTTGAACGGGTGCATGTGGGACTAAAAGTTCTCATGAATGCGAAAGTCAAGATATCTTGCCGTTACCACAGAACTGAACGGGCAGTTAGAATATGAACCGTTCTGGTGATCGAACCGTCCTGTAACGGACATGGAATACATTTTAAAAAAAAGCAGCATTCTTTCTGTATGAGGAGTTTAGCAGAAGAAACAAGAAAAAGATTTTGATTTGAGAAGCATTCTGATGTAAAGGCAATCTTTGAATAAAAATAAAATTCAGTAGTTCGATCATTTGTGTATTTCCTTTCTGTTTTCAGTTTACCATTCTGAAGTAGATTAGTCTTTTCTGTTTCTGTAACTTTGTTTTCTTTTGCAAACCATGACTCTGTTTTGATGATTCTTCAAATCCCACTGTACAGTATGGAGGTCATCAAGCAGAGTCATGCTCTTTGTTTGTTTTTATTTTGTGGGGTGGTCGGATTGCCGGCTAGAGGTAATGCATGCTTGTTCTAGGCGAGCTCAGTGAGGAGTCCAGCTAGATAAACAAGTAGGAAAATAGATTTGTAGGGGTGGAAAAGTAGAGAGAAAGAAAGTGAGCACTAAGCAGCCCAGACCCTTGATTAGAGTGAGAAGGGTGGGCAACGAGCTCAGAAAGTTATGTGCCATTGAGGCAGTACCTCAGAAGCAGTGAGGACAATGTATGTGTTCCACACCAAGCAGAGAAGTAGAGTTTTCCATCTCTACAAAGAGTATGTCTTTAGCACCTTAAATTGGTAGGAAGGCTAGTGTTGTCAAATGGTCTTGTACACTTACAGGATGTAGAGCAAGCGGCCTAGAGTCCTCCCTATCACTTTTCTCTTGTCTCCCTGACTTGTTCTTTGGTAAAACCCTTTTTCAAGGCATAATCTTCTACTAAAACTGGGAAATCTATATATTGGATGAGTTTCTTCTCTTCCAATACCATGTATTCTTCCTTCATATCAAGTTTATCACCACTTATATGTTTTAGATATAGATTTGCGAGTTGACTATCTCCATGTTCTTCTAGGGCAACATGAATATAAGCCCTAACATCTTCCGCATGCATAACACCAAATGGAATTTATGAAAATGGATCGACCTCTGTTGATTTGAATGGATGCTTCTTGAATTTTGGCCAGGCTCTCTTAGTTATATCAATCACTTGTGGTGTTTCCATTTCTGTAAAGACTCAAATAAATTCACAGTAGGGTTTCTAACTAAAAATACCTCTTTTGCTGAATTAGGGTTTCGCTTGAGATCAATTTGGCTTGCTATAGTTACTTGGAATTTCTCTCCAGATCTCCTTAGGCACTTGATAGTTTGAGTGTAAAGTGATTAACCTTTTGAATTTAAGCCTTTTAACCGTTGATTACCTTAACCTAATAGCCATAAATGCAGTATGTCAAAAAGCTGCTAAAACTCTTCATTGTAGAACACAGTTGATTAGGATTGCTCTGTAATGCTCTGCACTTGAACCTTTTCTTCTATAATTTCTTTCAAAAGGTCTGTCATATGTAACTTTTCATCATATCTTTGTACCAAATCCCAACACTGACTATCTGGCTAGGGGATTAGAATTTTCAATACAGCTCCCCCTGAGCTAGAGCTCTCAATTTACTTCCCGAAGGAAGTATCTGCACCAGAGGCTAGTATGGATCTATCCCTTACCTCATTAACATCCTTCTTGATCTAGACCTTGCTTATTTCCTTCTTGATTTCCACTGGATCAATCTTGTTCTTACCTTTATCTTCTCTCTGCTATGTCTTCCTCTTTTCTGTAGGATAGTCTCTTTTCTCATTCTTGCTTTTGTAAAACCTTGCAATATGTCCAAACTTATTGCAATTGTAGCATACCACATTTCTCTATCTCTAATTCCTTCTATTGATTGGATTCATTATTGTTCTACATTTGTTAGCTATATGCCCAAATATATTGCATGCAAAATAGTTTCCTTTGAAGGATTGAGTATTCCTTGCATTGTAAAAACCATTCCTTACTAGACTTATGCTTTCATTTGATCTATGACCAATTTTCTTGCAATTGAAACATTGACCAAAGAATGATGGAACATTATGATTCATTCTACTCCTACACTGAGTAGCCTTGTGACCAAACTTATTGCAATTAAAACAATGACCATTGAAAGATGGGCGCCTTTCAGCATTTGGCTGCCTAACCGAAGGTCTTCTAGGTCTTCTTCTGTGATTCCAAAACTGATTGCATTTCCTCATATCAATGTTTTCTTGACCTGATTTTAAACTTTCTCCTTTCTCAAATCCCAAGCCTTGCCTGTCATCAAACTCTTCTGACTTTCAATCAACTCCTCAAGCTTTGCAGAGCTTATTTTGATTTTTTCTTTATAGCTGTTAGTTGCTTCCATATCATATTCATAAGTAACACATCTTATCCCAATTCTTCACATTCCTTAGACTTATCATTTAAAATTTTATTCAATTGTTCCTTAGCTTTTTCTTTCTCTTCAACCATCCTTGATAAATTATTTAGGGTTTCATTTGCTTCAATCAACTATTCACTTAGCTCTCTATTCCTTTCCTTTGATCTATTAACTTTCTCTCTTAGCTTCAGGATGTATTCATCTGCTTCTTTGACATTTTCCTTCAAATCCTAGATTTCTGCTTCATACTTATCAAGATCTTTAAGGGTTGTTTTTAATTCTTGATCAATTGTGACACTACCTGGAGCAGGATACCTTCTGGCTGCCATGAGTATACTTTCCCAAATCTTCCTCAAGCTGTTAAACTTCTTCCAAGGAACCTTGCTCTGATACCAATTGATGATCACAAAGAATACTGAGAGGGGGGTGAATCAATATTCTGTAAAACTTCTCTTTCACACAATTGTTAATCTATTTACCACATTCGATAACTTGAAAGTAAATCAAACATAAGATCAACAACCATAAGGACATAACACATAGACACCAGGATTTTTATGTGGAAAACCCAAAAAGGAAAAAACCACAGTCAGTGTTAGCTCACAATATATTATGATAACAATACTGAATTACATGAAGGCTTACTGCCTTAGGGCTCACTTCCCAAGGACTCACTATCCTAAGAAGTGCTCACTATAATAGACTCACTAGCAAAATAAGAGAAGAAAAGATAGAAGAAGGATTGGCTCATTGATAGAAAAACTGCTACAAGTGCATCTATAGAATGCTGAGGTGCAGTACCAATTAGCTTAGTATATAGATTCAAAGGTCTTCATAATGTTTGCCCTGCTTTTCTGCTCTGCTTCACATATGCTCTACCTTTCTGCTTTTACTATCCTTTTCTGATCACAAAACCGCCTTAGATCGCGCACACATCTTATTCGCACTTTATTCACTCTTCTCCCTTCCTCCAACACTGGAATCCATCAAGTATATATATTTGCAACAAGATTCATCTCATAATCAGGTCGGCAAGCCAAACATGAAATGTGTATACAAATTTTATACCTTGTCATCTTGATCTTCTACACAAACAGTAATGCAGACCCAAACAAACATACAATAGTCTTCATATAGGTCGGTACCAATCATTAAATCACTTAGATTGATTGTTCAAATAATATATCTTCACTGCATATAGATCTAACATGTTTGTCAGCTTATCCCTTGAGTACACACTTGACCAGTTCATATATTACAACATAACTCCCACTGCGGACCATATGAGACTCTAAAATTCATATCCAAAATTCATCATTGACCTCTTAACATGCCTTCAGAACCGCAAGACAAAATATGTAACAGAGGAGAAATGCGGACCCTTTTACTTTGGTACTGTGCATTGTTCCTGTGTTTACTCTATTCACCTGGACTTAGACATTTCATAGTATGACTTCCAGAGGAAGTCAAGACTTGAACACTGGAACATATCATCACCAAATAGCCATCCTTAACATATCTAAACCATATGTAATGATCTTCAACTGCGGAGGCATACTAACCTAATCTCTGACACTTACTCTGTATACTGCCCATACTTAGTCATTTTAGGCTTCCGGACTAGAATCCTTTTATTCCTTGTTGTCAAACCAAATTGATCTACTAGAGTAAAGTCTCTTTGCCTTGTTTCCATCAATGACAACATTCAATCATTCATCAGAGCAATGTCTCTTGCCAGCACGGCATGTGTTTCAGTAGAATAAGCCAGTGTTGAGCTTTGATGGAATGCTTCACATTCTTCCACAAATGAATGATTGCCCTTGCCATTTTGAGGACGTGCTTCTAGATGAGCATTATATGTTTCCTTTTAGTTTCAAGGTTCTTGGTGGTCCGCAGCTCAGTTTTTCAAATGACATGTTGCAGTGTGTTCTAGATGGCACGATTGAAGTTGTGCAACATAATTCTTTGATGTGCGGTCGAAAAGGAATGTTTTGGGGTGTTTTATGAGTCATGTGAACTCATCTAGAAAAGTTTCATGAAGATCTTTCTTGTTTCCAGTACCACACAAGGTTTACAAGTTAATATGGCCATTATACTTCAAGTCTTCATGTGTTTTCCTTAAGGCTATCCTATTTCCAAATGAGCGGAGTGTGTGGATGTAATTTCTTGAGGTTTGAAGCTGTGAAGGATGTTTTGGACCTGGTTAAGCAATTTTTGGTGTCCACAAGGCTTGGATCTTCTGCTAGTGTAACATGTGATTTCAATTAGGACCTATCTTCTACAAGTTTCATAGTGTGTGTTGTCTGGCTGACTTGTAAATGTATTATTCATGTTGTATCTAGCCAATAAGCAATGTAATTGATGTAATATCATGTATAAATAGTAAATCAAAGTGAGTGAGGTAAAGTATGATTGCAAGATGATTGAAAAGGTTTGCAAGCAGATAAAAGCAGAATAAATGCATTATTGATGTGCCACTGTATGAGAAAAAGCAAATGTTGTTGATGATGTCTGGATTCATCTTAAAGACATTTTGTGACAATGATCAAGTATACAGTATGCCTAACTGATCAAATCTTCAAAAGAAAGTATGATGAGGTAGAAGTGCAATCATCAGAGGTATAAGCTTCAATGTCAGTTTTTAGATAGTAAGAAAAGATTGTTATATTGTAATCTTTTGTAAGTGTATTCTCACTTTAGGGAATAGATGCTTCATTGGGAGAGACCCTAAAAAAAATTAGCAGGGCTTGTAGAAGCTTCCTTGGGAGTCACCCTAAATCAAAGTTAGGGAGTAGCAGCTTCCTTGTGTTATAGCCCCTAAAACAAAGTTATTATTTAAGCTTCATATATTGTGAGTTAATCCTCACTGTGGTTTTTCCTTCTAGGGGTTTCCACATATATCTGGTGTTATGTGTTAATGTGAATTGTGTTAATCTTTCATGCTCAAGTTAATATTGTAATGCTTAAGGTTTAATCTTCTCTAGATAAGTTAAAATTGTTGAAAGTGAAATTTGGTAGAATATTGATTCACCCCCCCCTCTCTCAGTATTCTTATGTGTCTAACAATATGCCCAAACCTTCTGGTAGTTCTACTTCATATGCATTTCCCAAATCAAATCTTTTGGTAGTTCTACAAGGACCAAATTTCTTCATCTTCAATTTGTTATATGTCCCAACTAGAAATCTTTCTTTTCTGAGATACACCATCACTTCATCTCTAACCATAAACTCCTTATGCCTTTTCTTTTCATCAACCTTCTCTTTATATCTATTATTCACCCTTTCCAAGTGACATCTTACATGTGTGCACTTCCCTTACATGCTCTGCAAATTCTTTTGCTTTTGCACTCCACTTTTCCTCATTTTTGATATTTTACAATTCTGATATATTCCTTAGACTACTACGACATATTATCACAAATGGTGTTTTCCTTGTACTCCTAATTACTAAATTGTTATATGCAATCTTTGTTTGTACTAGGACCATATCCCAATTTCATGTTTTCTCTCCAACCAAACATATCAGCAAATTTTCTAAACTCCTATTCACAACTTATGTTTGCCCATTAGTCTATGAGTGATAGATAAGATTAAACTTCAAATCTATTTTCATCTTTTTCCACAATGTCTTCCAAAAGTATGCAACAAACTTAGTATCTTCGTCAAAAACAATGCTTCTTGGAAACCCATGCAATCTCACAACTTCTTTGAAAAATATATCAGCTACATGTACCGCATCATTTATCTATTTACATGGAATGAGATGTGCCATTTTAGAAAATCTATTCACAACTACAAATATAGAATTGTGTCCTCTTTATGTTCTAGGCAACCCTAATACAAAATCCATACTGCTATCTTTCCAAGATCTCTCCAAAATTGGTAATGGCTGGTACAACCCAATATTCTAACTACTCCCCTTCGCTACTTGACAAATCCTATAACCTTGAACATGCTTTCTCACATCCTTATATATTTGAGGCCAAAAATAATTTTCACTTATCAATGTCACTATCTTATCTACTTCAAATTGTCTTGCTAAACTACCACTATCCTTTTGCTTGATCATTTTTTTTCTTTATTCAGCTTCTTGGAATACACAATTGGTTACCCTTAAACAACATGTCATTCTAAATTAATTAATCAAGGCATTTACTTATATCCATACTTATCAGTTCTTTACATGCTTTCCATGCTTTTGTAGAATTGGGATCAACTTCATATTAATGCTTCAATTCATCAAATTCTACCACTTCTACTCTCATATTTGTCAACAAATTTTGTCTCCTACTTAATGCATCTACAAAATTGTTGGATTTTTTCTTCTATGCTTAAATACAAATGAATATCTTTGCATGAACTCTATCCATCTCACATGTCTTTGATTCAACTTACTCTGATTATTAAAATATTGTAAGGCTTGATGATCTGTATACAATACAAATTCTTTTAGTAGCAAGTAGTGTCTCCATTTCTTCAAAGCTTGGGTTATGGAATAAAAATCCTAATCATATACTGAATATCTCCTTCATGCATCATTCAACCTCTCATTGAAATAAGCTATTATTCTACCTTCTTGACTTAATATTGCTCCTATTGCTCCTATTGCACTTCTTAAATCATAATCAACCTAAAATGCCTTATTAAAATCTAGTAATGCTAACATTGGTTATTTAATTACCTTCTTCTTTAGCAAATCAAAGCTCTTATTTTCTCCTAAAGTCCACTTGAGCTCTTCCTTATCTCCTCTCATAGTCTCAGTTAATTATTTTCTACTATTAGGGCCAATTGATACGATTTCTCCACTATTTGGATTATCAACACATTCAGCTCATCCTGAGTTGATCCTCCAAAACCATTGATGCACATTGCCACATTCTTTGGGCCCTCATCATGATGACCTAATGTAATTGTTAGCCTATAGTATTCTTTAGTATAATCCTTCATAGTCATATCCTTTCATCTCAAATTATGCAACTTTTTTAATAATTCTAAATGGTAATTTACAAGAATGAACTCAAATTTTAAAATTTTCATCATTCTATCCCATTTTTCAATGCTAGATTTACCCTTTCTATTTGTTTCTAACTAAACTAGTGTCCACCAAATGGAAACATGACCCTTCAATTTAGTGTTATCAAATTTCACCCTATTCAAATCATCAATATCTTCATACTCAGAGTGTTCTTCTAAATCAATTATCCAATCTATCAATTCTTCAGGATTTAAACTACCAAAGTAATTTGGAATATATATACTCTAATTTTCTTACCAATACTTAATATATCTTTCAACATTTTTTCTTCCTTATCACGTTCTCCACTTTTAGTTTGCTCAATAGAACTAGTATCTTGTTCACCATCACTCTTATCAACTCTAGGGTTAGGACCCCTTCTAAAATCTTATCCAAAGGCATTCATTTAGATCTAGGAATTCCTTACCATATTTAGTACCTCATCAATGTGTTAGCAACATCTATTACTCCTCTGACTGCTTTTCTTGGTGATATTTTATGGATATGATTCAAACTGCCTCAAAGTTTGTGGTTTATCCATAATCACTTCTATAAATTGCCTCAAGTTCAGTGGTCTATCCACAATCACTCCTATAAATTGCCTCATTATCAACAATTTGTTTATGAGCTTCTTTCTAACTAACTCAAATTTGATGATTCATTTACAAGAAGAAACCTTTAAGATTCCAAATCTTTTGCCTACACAGTTGATGAAGTTTTGGTTCAGTCACAGTTAGGAGGGTCCACAAAGTGAACTATCCAAGCCTTGCAGCTAGAGTAAACACAACAGAAACAACTCAAAGATATAAAGCAAATGCAATTTTAGTCATTCAATATATCATAGAATTTGAATATAGATTAGGCGGCAACATGCGGGATTACAATTAGGGTTCACAGGTCTGATTACAGAATGTCAAAATATGCACAAGATATAGCTTTGAAGCTCCTTCGCAAAGAGTTCAAACTACGAACTATGAATCAATCACTAGATACTTTACTAGGCCTCTATTACATCATTTTATATCATCTCTGAAACATATGATTCCTCCGCATCGGCCAAGGAAGATCACAAACTCCAATTAAGAGTTGTAACGTTTGTACATGGATAGGTCAGACCTAAATGAATAAAATCCCTCCGCAAATGATTGGAATGATGTGTGGATCTCAAGAAAGATTGGCCACAAACCATACAACATTGAATGATGTGAAATTTAGCTCTGCGAGTCATGAAATGCTCCACAAGTCTTCTCCTTTAGCGGATTGTCTAAGACTGTCAGGATGCTCTAGTCTGAGAAAACACTCGATCTTCTGATAGTGATATCTTACCGGTGCCTGATCCAAATGATCTGAGATTTGGATATGATGTGCATGAATGAATCTAGATGCTCAGTCTAGCTCTATAAGATCTAAAATGCAACTGTGGTAGAATGTAGACCAAAATACAAAAACTGCTACTGGCTGAACTGCTTGAACTGAACTAGAAAATGAAAAGAAACAAGATGAAATGCAAACAAACTTAAATGCATATTTTTTTGGTTGATGCAAGATTGCTCTTAAACTAAGGATGCTCCTACATTAGACATGTGGGGTTATTGTAAAGTGAGTCCCTCACTTTGTTGGGGCTAGAGGGAAACCAAGACGGTCTACCTTAGCCTAAGAAATCCAAGATGAGTCTTCTTCCAATCTACCTTTCCACTTCACAAGATATTCTTTGTACTGTCTTCATCTGGTCTTGCAGCCAACTCTGCTATCCAAAATGTCCTCAATTTGCTTTGGTGCTTGTTGTGGTAATTACTTCTTCAAGTCTTCCTCAATGTTGTCACTAAACTCTACTTCATGATACTAGTATAGGTCTGCAATGTTAAAAATAGGTGATACGCCCAATGTCTCCGGTAACTCCACTTCATATGCATTTCCTGAATCAAACTTTCTAAGTATCCTACAAGGTCCAAACTTCATCTTCAACTTGTTATATGTCCCAACTAGAAATCTTTCTTTTCTTAAGTACACCATCACTCATCTCCAACTACAAATTCCTTATGTCTTCTCTTCTCATCTTCCTTCTCCTTGTACTTGTTGTTCATCTCTTCCAAATGCTTCTTCACCTGATTATGCATTGTCTCCATGTGTCCTGTAAATTCCTCTGCTTCTGCACTTCTCTTAGCTTTCATACTGATAACTCTCAACTTTATTACTCCTTTAGGGTTTACTCTGGTAACAATATCAAAATATGTTCTTCCGATACTCCTATTTACTAAATTATTGTATGCAAACTCTGCTTGTGAAAGAATCAAATCCCAACTTCCTATCTTCTCTCCAACCAAACATCTCAATAAGTTTCCCAAACTCCTACTCACTACCTTTGTCTATCCATCAGTCTATGGATGAAATGTTGAACTAAACTTCAAATCTGTCTTCATCTTCTTCCAAAGTGTCTTTAAAAAGTAACCAAGAAATCTTGTGTCTCTTTCTGAAATTATGCTCTTAGGTAATCCATGCAATCTCACAATCTCCTTGAAAAAATTAGTTGTCTTCTTACAAGGTATGAAATGTGCCATCTTTGAAAATCTTTCCACCACTACAAATATTGAATCATGTCCTCTATGTGTCTTCGGTAATTCCATTACAAAATCCATACTTATGTCTTCCCAAGGTCTCTCTAGTACTGTCAAAGGTTTATACAATCCAGTGTTCTAACTACTTTTGCAATTTGACAAACCCTACAACTTTGCACAAATTTCCTAACATCCTTATGTATCTGAGGCCAAAAGTAATTTTCATTCACCAAGGCCACTGTCTCATCAATACCAAAGTGTCCTTCTAATCCACCACTATATTTCTCTTTAATCAAATTATCTCTCATTGAACTCCTAGCTATGCACAATTGATTTCCTTTGAACAACATATCTTCTTGAATGAAATAATCCAACCACTTACTCTTGTCTATCACAATAGGTTTCTTACATGCTTTCCAAGGTTCTACAAAATCAAGATCTTCCTCATACAAGTTCTTCAATTCATCAAAACCCAACACTTCAACTCTCATCTCTATCAACAAGTTTCTTCTCTTGCTCAATGCATCTGCAAATTTGTTTGATTTCCCACTCCTATGCTTCAATACAAATGTGTAACTTTGCTTGAACTATACCCATCTCATATGTCTCTAATTCAAATTTCCTTGGCTTCAAATATTGCAAAGCTTGATGATCTGCATATAACACAAACTCCTTAGGCAATAAGTAATGGACCTCCACTTCTTCAAGGCTTGAATTATGGCATAGAATTATTGATCATAAACTAAGTATCTTTTCCTTGCATCATTCAAATTCTCACTGAAATATGCTACAGGTCTACCTTCTTAACTTAATACTGCCCCTATTGCATTCCCACTCGCATCACAATCTACTTGAAATACCTTATTGAAATCCAGTATTGCCAAAACAGGTTTCTCTATCACTTTCTTCTTTAATAATTCAAAACTTTTGTCTGCTCTTGATGTCCACTTGAAATTTTTTCTGTCACCTCTCATTGTCTCTGTCATAGGGTTACATACTGAACTAAAATTTCTAATGAACTTCTAGTACAAACTAGCCAATCCATGAAATGATCTGACTTCTCCAATGCTCTCTGGTGTAGGCCATTCAACAATTGCTCTCACTTTCTCAGAGTTCATCTTCAATCCTTCCGCAAAAATCACAAATCCCAAGTATACTAGTTCTTCCTTCATGAAACTATACTTCTTGATGTTTATCAGTAATTTCTCCTCTCTCAGTCTCTGTAATCTTGTCTCAGGTGCCACAGATGTTCTTTTGTCTTACTAAAAATCAAAATATCATCCAAATATACAATAACATACTTACCCAAGGATCTCTTCAGGACTTCATTCATCAATCTCATGAAAGTACTCAGTGCATTTGTCAATCCAAAAGGCATCATTAACCACTCATGCAATCCCACATTTGTCTTAAAAGCAGTCTTCCATTCATCTCCTTCTCTTATTTTGATCTGATGGTATCCACTCTTTAAGTCTATCTTTGTGAAATATTTTGCTCCACTCAAGCAATCCATAATATCATCCATCCTAGGTAAAGGGAATCTATACTTAACTATGATCTTGTTGATTGCTCTAGAGTCTGTACACATTCCCCATTCCCCATCTTTCTTTGGTGCTAACACTACAGGTATTGCACAAGAGCTTAAACTTTCTCTGATCAAACCTTTCCTCAACAACTCTTGTAGCTCTCTATTCAATTCTTCATTCTCTGTCATTGTCATTCTGTGTGCTGCTTTGTTAGGCAAACTAGCTCCAAGTATAAGGTCCATGTGATCACTGATACTCCTAATTGGTGGCAATCCTTCACGTACATTGTCTGATATGATGTCTTCAAACTCGTTCAGCAACTCAGTTATTTCCTCCGGTTGTGATTCTTCAATCTCCTTCTTCAATGTTTTAGGCTTCTTAGGAATCAAAGCATAACACATATTCTCATGTCTCAAACCATCCAAAAAATTTCTTCCATTTACCAAACAGATTCTAGTATTCCCACATACTTCATTCTTAGGATCATCTTCCAAAGGAATCAAAGTAATTCTCTTTCCATTTAATGTTATAGTGTATGTATTCTTTCTCCCATCATGTATAGCTTTCCTATCATACTACCAAGGTCTACCCAATAAGACATGACATAGATCCATAGGCATAACATCACACAAGACTTCATCATCATAAGATCCAATATGAAATTTCACCAAACATTGTTCACTCACCAGTACCTTATGATCATCCTGAATCCATGCTATCTGATAGGGCTTAGGGTGTTTCAATCTTTCCAACTTTAGCTTAGTCACCATCTCTTCTAAAACTAGGTTATGAAAACTACCACTATCAATTACAACTTTACAACATTTACCTCTTGATTTGCATCTAGTTCTGAACAAACTTTTCCTCTGCAGTGGTTCCTCATTTGCCTCTACTTCAAATAGTGCTCTCCTCATCACAAGTGATTCTCCTTTCTCAGATTTGCCAAATGAACTGGGAGATCCAACAAGTTCTTCTTCCATATAGGCTGCTCTCCCACTCTTCTCTGTTCTCTTACTTGTACTCCCTTGATTACATTCAAATGCTCTATGCCCTTCTCCTCCACACTTAAAAACAAGATCCTCTGAATGTTTTCCTATTAGGTTCTCTTCCTTCTCTTCTATATCCTTCACTCTGGTATGGGCTAGGGTTTCCTTTGCAGTAGAAGGTTTTGTCATCTCTCCATTATGCATTGTTATCTTTGTCCTCCTTCTTGAATGTGTTCTTTTGTCTATTCTTCTTTGCATATGGTCTCTCTCCTCTAAAAAATGTTCTACCTCTTTGAAATTTACCTCCTCTGCCTCTTTTTCTTTGATCATGCCTCTTATTGAACTTTTCTTCAACCTTCAGAGCAAACTAATATGCTTCTTCTAGTGTTGTCATGCTTACCGAACTCAATTCTTCTTGAATGTTCAATCTTAGTCCATTGATATATCTAGCCACTTTCTCTTTACTTGCTTCACTATGTCTTGTCCTTATGATCATCTTATGAAATTCTTCAATATACTCCATAGATTTCTCCTTTTGTATCAGGTTTTGCAATCTCTTCATTAGTTCTAACTTATAGTCAATAGGTATAAACTGGTTCTTTAATTTTGTCACCATCCTGTGCCACTTTGTGATCTTTTCTTTTCCTCTTCTATTTTTATCCAATTGAACTTCTTTCCACCATATAGCAGCATGTCCTTTCAACTTTGTCTTTGCAAATTTTACCTTCTCCGGATCTTCAATTTCTTCATACTCAAAGTATTCTTCCATGTTATTTATCCAATCAATCAGCTCCTCTGGATTCAAATTGCCAATGTAATTAGGTACATAAACTCTAGGTCTCTTTCCAATCTTTGAAATAGCTCACAACATCTTGACTTGATCTGATTCTTCTTCTTCTTCACCTCCTAGGGTTTCTTTAGTTTGATTCACCGATTGAAATTCTTCATAGTCACTCTCAATATCAATTCTAGGGCTTAGTCCTTTTCTTCTATCTTCTTCAACAACATCTAGTCTAATTCACATTGTTTTCATCATTTCCATCATCTCATCCATTCTACCAGCCATTGTTCCAATAGAAGGGATTCTCCTCGATGGCATCTTTCTAGGATCAAGTGTAACTGCCTCAAATTCAACGATTGGGCTACAAGGTGACAACTGCATCACAATCGGTGATTGGTTGCAACACAAGTAACCTGCCTCAGATTCGGCAATCTATTCATAGCAAGATCTTATTGAATTCCTTTGCCAACTTTTCTCAATTAGCTCCCAAAGATTCAAACTTTCTCTCTAATACCACTTGGTGCAGTCATGATTAGGAGGGTCCACAAAGTGAACTATCCAGGTTGTGCAACTAGAGTAAACACAATGGAAACAAATCAAAGATATAAAGCAAATGCAAATTCAGTCATTCAGTATATCATAGAATTCAAATATAGATTAGCCAAAAACATACAAGCTTACAATTAGGGCTCACAAGTCTGGTTATAAAATATTAGAATATGCACAAAATATAGCTTTGAAGCTCCTTCACAAAGAATTCAAATTACAAACTATGAATCAATCACTAGCTACTTTCCTAGGCCTCTATTACATCATTTTATATCATCTCTGGAACATATGATTCCTCCGCGTCAGCCAAGGAAGATCACAAACTCCAATGAAGAGCTGTAACGTGTGTACACGGATAGGTCGGACCTAAATGAATAGAATCCCTCCGCAAATGAATGGAATGATGTGCGGATCTCAAGGAAGGTTGGCCACAAAACCATACAACATTGAATGATGTGAAATTTAGCTCTGTAAGTCATGAAATGCTCTGTAAGTCTTCTCCTTTAACTGATTATCTGAGATTGTCAGGATGCTCTATTATGAGAAAACACTCGATCTTTTGATAGTGATATCTTATCGGTGCCTGATCCAAAATGATCTGAGATTTGGATATGATGTGCATGAATGAATCTATATGCTAAGTCTAACTCTGCAAGATCTAAAATGCAACTACAATAGAATGCAGACCAAAATACAGAAACTGCTAGTTACTGAACTGCCTGAATTGAATTGGAAAATGAAAAGAAACAAACTAAAATGCAAATGTTTTTGGTTGATGCAAGATTGTTCTTGAACCAAGGATGCTCCTACATCAAGTATTCAATGAAATATTATCCATCCATGCAACTAAATGAACAAGCGCACAATGAAACTTGATGAAATAGTGGTATGATCTTTATTGATTCATAGTCACAATTGAATTACAATCTATTGCAAGGGATTACAGTATGAGGCATTTTCCTTCAAATATATATGAGCACAACTATATGTGAAGTTACATAATCCTCAAATGATATTACAATATAGTGCTCTTCAATTATCTTGGATCTAGAACAAAAGCTCTTTAACTAACTTTGATAACTATTTTATTATCTTCCTCACTACCTTCAAATGATTATAAGTGATGCTTATATAGTGAGCCCTATCCTTAGGAATGATTGCTATCAGTTGCAAAGAGGTGCGAAGCCGATGCCAAGTGTAACGTGTAGTCAACCCAAACATATAGAGGGAACCTTCTAAAATGAATGTGGTAAAGATGGTTCAATGAATCTTCATGTGGTTCATACCATAAGCTCTCCTAGGATCACTAAGTCTATAAAGTTATTCATTTGTTGTTGCATACTTCATAAATGTGTTGCAAGATTCAAATGGTAAAATTGGTTGTGATCCTATTATGCACAATAGTAAGTCTAGAACTAAAATATGCCTTTGTGGTGATTATAATTATCCTAGAATTTAGATGGGACGTTGTTAGCTTTTAGTATAACATGTGTTCCTAACCACAATGTGAAATATGCAACTATGATGGAATATAACAAGAATTATAGTGCCTAGATAGTGACTTGAATGTTATTGAAAACTTACAAGCAAACAAAGTGAAATAAAATATTTTTGGGTGATGCAAGAGTGCTCTTACATCCAGGATGCTCCTACATCACTAAGCCTCATTATTTTTTGATGTAGCCATCTCCTTATCCATGGTTGATCTTCAAGACTCACTATGATCCATCTCCATTGTCTCTTTCACAATTCAAGGTTCATGAGTGTTAATAATCAAAGAAAAATACATCTAAAATTAGGTGAATTGTACCTTTTTAGTTATCTTCTATGCCAAGTGGAACTCATCAAAAGATAAGATAGAGGTTCTTCTTCCTTAGAGATCTTTGAACTCTTAGTAATTAACTTGCCTCCTCATCTAGTCCATTCTAAACCTCTAGTACAATAGTCTCAATATTTGGTTGTAACTACATTGTAGACTTCACACTTCCATCTAGTTGCTCAACAACAAGAGAAGGTATGATCTCTATAAAGATTACATTATAACTATATAGAACTTTCATGGACATGAGATCTTAAAGCATGTGGCCTTTCACACCAACACCATAGTCAATTAGGATACATTTCACAACCTTATAATCTAATTTTGACTACTTCTCGTTAGGCACAAGAGCATATGTCTTGCATTGAAAACTTAAAGATGTTGAAGTAAGGGTTTTTTTTCCCATCCAAACCTCCATAGAGTTTTTCTCAACAAGCGATGATGTAGGAGACATGTTGATCAAATAACATGCAATGCTAACTACTTCTACCCAAAATTATATTCCAATCTAGCCCCATTGAGGATACTCTTAGCATTCTCCATCAACATAATGTTCATTTTTTTCACAACTCAATTTTGTTGAGGGGCGTATGGAGTTGTCTTATGTCATTCAATGTCATTCTCTTCACAAAATATGTTTTCTCCACCATTATCAATCCTTAACACCTTGATCTTTATACTTTTTTTATTTTCCACGAGAGCCTTAAGCTCCCTAAATTGACCAAAGACCTTATATTTTCTTCTTTAAAAAAACCCATGTACTAAAATAATCATCAATAAATGACACATAATACATGGATTTTGATAAAGAAGGAACATCTATAAGACCAAATACATCAAAATGACTAACATCAAAAGTTCTCAAATATTTATGAGAACTAGAGTTAAACTAAACATGATTTTGCTTTCCATAAATACAATTTTCACAAAACTTAAACTCGAGAGAATAATTAACAAGCCCCTCTACAAGATTTTTATTTTTCAATATTTGTAGACCTTTCTCACCAACATGACCCATGTGCTAGTGCCATAACATTATCTTCTCAACAAGTAAATTTCTCGCTAAGGTAAGAGTGTGCTTAGGTACCCAAAATGCACAACCATTATCTAAGTGGATACAATGGATCTATTCACTATAGATTTGAATTTTAAATGTGTAGATTTAGAAGATTTATTTATTGCATATACAAAAGAACTATTGCACTATATGTAAGTACTAGCATTAAGTTAAGTACCAAATTGAACATCTTTCATGACCACCATAGCTCCTCAAACCATCTTACACCCTTCATTGTTGAAGATAACCTAGACACCTACACCATTCATTTTACTAAAAATAATAGGTTCCATGCCAAACTAGGGTTCTACAAAACTCTAGTAATACCCTTGATCCTCCCATTAGAGATTTAAATCTTAACTCTCCAACAACCAACAATTTTAAGATAAGAGTGTTCATCAAGGTAGACCTTCCCACCATCAAAACTATCATAATCTAAAAACTACTCCTAATGAAGATTCATTTGGAAAGATGCCCTAATTCGATCATCCATGCATCCTCACATGCATGTGTGGGCTATAACAAAAGTGTTGCTTTCATCCTCCTAAGAACATCTATCAAAATTATCATCAAATTCTCCTTTATTTTTCTTGTTAACTCCTACTGATAGTCTCTTCTGGCATGCCTGTCTTGTCACAGTTCTAACATTTTTCTTTGGACTTTTCACCAAAAGAATTTGATGTCCCTAAAATCCAGAAAATAATGCAAAGCAAATGAAATAAATATAATGCAATACAAATGAAATAAAACATGAAGATAAAACAATAAAGCATTACCTTCAAACCTTGCACAAAATCAGACCTCTGATAAGACAAAATGGAGTGCAACCAAGCTCCATTTATTTGTCATGTGGATGATTTGTGGGATGTTCACACAACTAGCATAACCAAAAATGATATGAAAAATGAGAGATGTGAACGTGTGTACAAAATTTGATGAGAGAGTGTGAGGGTTTGAAATAAAAATGAAAGTTTAATTTATAGATAGAGAGGGAATCAAATGGATGGCCAAGATTAGAAGGGTCAGGGATGAGGTGGATGGCTAGGATTGAAAACCAATTTTAGTGCTAATGATGCACCATAGATGAGGATGACAGGTGACTATATAATAAGGATGGAAGTGGGAATAAATAAGATTTTTAACTAATTTTGGAGAGGAAGTGCTTATGACGTACAATTATAGAGGTTAAAAATATGGATGCGAGTAGGGATGAATAATTTAAATAAAAAATTATTTAAATTATGAGAGACATGTGGAATTTAAATAAATATTTAATTTATTTAAATTGGATGATGGAGGAAAAATGGGAATTAAATAAATAGAATTTATTTAATTTTATTAGAGGGGATAAATTAGTTAAATAAATATAATTTGTTTAACTAATTGGAAGGGGTCATGAAGGAGGACCTAGGACAAGGTGTCACTAAGTTTGGCAAGAGGATGCAAGGGGATGTTGAAAGGCAATGTTGTAAGACATGGTCAGTTTTAGGTGTCTATATTTTGCCCCTCTTTGATATGATGTTGCGACTAAGAGAAGTAACATTATTTCAAAGAAGAAAAGGTATGGATGAAGAGAAAAGGATGCCCCAAACACTTGAAGGAGTGACAAGAGGAATAATGTAAGGATAGGATACCCCCTCGAGAGGAAAAGGCGGGTTAGGAGAACACGAGTATGCTCTCAATATGAATGAAAAGAGGTTGGATGGAAAAGGCTAAGGGTTAGGAATGGATAGTTAGGATGGATTGTTAAGTTGAAAGAGATAGGTGAAATAGAGAATGAAGAAAGATAGATTGAGAGGTGAAGAATGGTCTAAAATAGGATTTGGAAATGGATAAGTTATAGTCATAATGGATATAGTGGATAGAGAAGATATATTTATACTGGTATAATGTGTAGAGTAGCCCTAGTTTGATATAGCAAGAGGATATTATGCACCGAGGTATAAGGGACCAGGGTGACTTTGTATCCTTTGCATGGACTTGCCCAACATAATACAACTTTATCTATACACAAGATATGAATATTAGCTAGAGTAAGCAGAACTTGATATAAATGCAAGATAAAATGATAACACACACAAGCAAGCATGCATGCACAAATGATTCAAACAAAACAAGGTGATGCCCCTATCAAGCTGTAAACTGATAATTGATTGATTGATTGATTGAGATAGTGTTGTCATTGTGGGGAATGATATATCCCTAGATCAACACAAGGATGAGGGAATGATATATCCCATTGATGATGATGATTAATTGATTGATTGGGTTGACAGTAAGATTGAAACAAAACCAAGGATGTGATTGGATGATTTGGCTAGATTACTTTGACTAGATTGGTATGGATTAAGGATGACTTGCATTTGGATTTATTGCTTGGATTTTTGAACATTTGATTTTTTTGTATTTTTGAAATGTTTTGGTTTTTTTGGAATTTTTTGAGAATGTTTTGATTTTTTTGGATTTTTGGAAAATGTTGTGATTTTTTTGGATTTTTGGAAAATGTTTTTTTTTTTTGGAGAATCTTTTGATTTTTATTTTTTTAGAAAATGTTGTGATTTTTTTGGATTTTTGGAAA
Organism: Cunninghamia lanceolata; assembly: GCA_027924645.1. Taxonomy (NCBI): domain Eukaryota; kingdom Viridiplantae; phylum Streptophyta; class Pinopsida; order Cupressales; family Cupressaceae; genus Cunninghamia; species Cunninghamia lanceolata. Next base: position 3,270,465 of record BSBN01000197.1, read on the forward strand.
ATATTATGGGATGGCATTGGATTATAGTTTGGATAGCCTCAATATTAGATACTAATGACAAGGGAAAATCAGGAATAGGTAGACGGATGGGTGATAGTGGATGGGAGGGATAGGAAGTGTAAAATAGACAGATAGGTAGAAATATGGGTAATAGTGGATAATATATGGGAAATGCATAAAGGATAGATGGACAAAAAAAATTAGGATGTGATATCCAAGGACTATGTCGCATAGGAATAACATTCCACATTCTAGATGTAATGCTTAGGATTTTACATGAGAAATCTTATAACGATAGGATGATAGGATTGGATAGAAAGGATGAGATAGATCAAGAGATGTCCAAAGTATTTTTCAACATTATGCCCCCATGTCTATATTAGAATCAAAAGGAGGAATGAAAGATAGGTATGTGGATAAATTAGATGAGGATAGGTGAATGGCATAAGTAGGTATGAGGATATTGTTGGCAACATAAGCATGATGGTAAGAAATGTTGTCATTGATGGAAACAAAGGTCGATGGCAACAAAGATTGTAGTGTTGGAAACAAAGGATAAAGATACAATGGTCCAGAGAACAACAATAAAGGTTAAATTCAGTAACATCCTAGGACAGAGACAGTGACAACATAGGATAAAGGTATAGATCTGGAAAGTGATAACCAGACATAAGGAAATAATTGTGCATATTAGTTTGATTAATAATTTTGCAAGAGGGTTTGATCCTCTACTTTGCAAGATGGTTTGATCCTTTATAGAAGACTAATTTGCAAGAACTTTATAGAAGACTAATTTGCAAGAAGGTTTGATCTGATAAGGAGCCTGTTATGAAAATTTGGCTAAGTGTCAACTCCAGTATTTCTAAGTTACAGAGATTTCAATTTTTTGGTCCGCATTTATCCGTTGTTGAAGTTTTTTCTCTATGGTTCTAGTACATGTTTTTTGGTTGTCAGATGCTTCTAAATCCATAATTTTGTCTGTGTTTGACACACGGTGTGGGAGTTATGGGTAACAATAGTTTAGCTTGATAGAATACAGTTATTTCCAGTCTAGAACAGGTGTGTAAGAGAGTCTGCATTTCTCCGTGGATTGGTTTTTGTCTTTGTAGTTTTAAGGGAATGTTAAGAGATGTAAATATAGTGTGATTTCTAGTTTTCATATTGATTCAAGATATATGGGTCAGTTTATGGGTCTATGTTGAAGGGTTTTTGTATTAGGTTTTCAACGGAGCCGACCTATTAAGTGTGAAGTTGTGCAGAAGGTAAATAAGCTTTGTAGAGGTAAGTGGGAGCTATTTTAGGTCCATGCCGACCTATCTCAATTTTTTTCAAAGTTTAAATCTTGGTGCGAAGCTCGTGTGTAAAGGTTTGAGGCCAACAGGTTACATTTTGATATTTTACCCGTTACACTCAATTAGGCCAACCTAATTGATGTTGTGCTTGTAGCGGTTATATATGATAGATCTTTTTAATGTTTTGACGATAGGAAAATATGTATGGATATATGTGTGTGCATGAGTATCATCAGAGAGTGCGAATTTATGTGTATATATTGAGCAAGAAATCAGAAAAGAGCAGAAAAGATTGTAAGCAAGTGTGCAAAGTTTGTTTATTGTGCCTCATTGGAACTGTATCTCATGCATATGTTAGATGCAATTATAATAGTTCAGAATTAGTAGTGAGCCACATTCTCTCTTCTATCTCACTTTCTCTCTCAGTGGGTAGTGAGTCCACTTGGATAGTGAGTCCACCTACAGTGAGCAATTCTATAATATCTTCTAACCAGTTATAATATATTGTGAGCTAACCCTCACTGTGGTTTTTTCTTTTTGGGTTTTCCATGTTAAATCCTAGTGTTCATGTTTTATGTGTTGTTGTTGCATGCTTTGGTTTATTTCATTCACTATAATTGAACATGTTAAATGGATTGGATATCTAATGTTTGAGTTGTTTAGGAGAATATTGATTCACCCCCCCCCTCTCAGTGTTCAGTGTGTTCAACAGATATGATGGTTGAAGATGGTAGGATAGGAGGAAAATAAAAGGATGGGATAGATGAGACAACATGCCCCTAAGTGTAAGACACATAGACAAGGAATCTACACATGATACCTCTTTGCCAGGTTTTCATCATAATACTTATCCAAGGTGCCACTGAGGTGGTTTTTACCATTGGATGAAGGGATTTATCTTTACTATTTTGATTTTGATTTTTGATTTTTGATTTTTTTTTTTTGGATTTTTGGATGGGATAGGGGAATATGGATAAGAGGGATTTAGAAGAGGATAAAAACTCAAGCGTCTAGTTCCATGAAAAGTGATAATGTCCCATTATAGAGGGATGTCGCACATGGATCATGTCAAGTGTCATTTTGTGCATGGATGTTGGTAGATGATTTCATGAGATGGAGATGAAGTAGGTAGATAGTGAATCATGCAAGGAAGGATAGTGGATTATGATGTGGATGAATAGTGGATTATGATGTGGATGAATAGTGGATTATGGTGTGGATTGATAATGGATTATGGATGGAAGAAAGGTTTATACAAAAGCATGGACCAAAGGGATATGATGGGGGAAGTATGTGGGATAGTAGATAGAAGATGGGGAGATGGAGGTATGTGGGAATGTTGTGGAATGGAAAGGAACCAAGACCAATGGTTGCACATACCGAATTGGATTTTGAAGCTTTTGAATGGAAGGGGGAGTTGAGATTAATCGAGATGTTTTCTTAGGGGATGGTCGATTTAATAATTTTGGGACCCAAATGGTCCTAGGAATTGTAGGATTTTATGATAGAGAACAAGATTTTTGAGATTGTTGGATTGTGGATGCTTCATTTGGATTAAGTACTTTTTTCTTGGGGACCCAAACCATTTTTGCTTTTGCTTTTACTTTTTGAGGTGTGAGATTGGGTAGCCTTTTGGATGAATTTTGCTTTGATTCTTTCCATTGGTGCCCTATGGCATGAGGGTCTTTAGGATTTTTTTGTGTAAGGAGGCATCCAAATTTCTATTTTTGAATCCCATGGGGGTTGTGATAGCTTCATGTTTGGTCGATGTGTGCATTCGTTGATCATGAGTAAGAATTTTAGGGGATTTAAGGGAATGGGATGTATGGTTGGAGGGATTAGTAGACTTGTGGATAAAGGGATGAGGGGATTTAAGGATGGGGATATTAGGAGTTGGGAGAAGTGGAGGTAAAGTAGATAGAGGAAGGTGTATGGTCACATGCTTTTGGGATTTGTGTGATGATGGAGAAGGGATAGCAACATATTTTTTGGTGGTACAATGGGATGCATGGGGTTTGGGATGGAAAGAAGTGGATTTAGAAGGAATGGAGGTGGTACCAACATATTGGGATTGTTTTCCTTAGGGTATCTAGCCAAGCCCATGCGATCATGGAGGAACTTTGACATGGATGGGCTCCAGAATACATTGTTCATGAAGGCCTAGGACTTTTCCACAATAATTCATGTTTTGGAGCATGCGATTTGCAATGGGATGTTTATTGTTTAGGACACAAGACGCGAGTCCATTATTAGATGGGGAGGGTGGAGTGGTGGATAGAAGTTGTTTATCTCCTACAAGAGAGCCACCATGAATGAAGGTGTTGGATCCAAGAGGATAGGATGATGGATTTGAAATGGGATCAATAGAGGATGGTGAAGGATCATGAGGATCTTGATCAACATTATACTCAGTAAGAATTTGATTGTCTATATTTTCTTAGGGACAAGGTGTCTCATTAAGGGAAGTGGAGGTTGTTGGATTATGGATAGGATTAGTTGGAGGATGGATAGGACTAGTGTTGGTGGGATTATGTGAGTTATGGATAGGAGGAATTTGGATTTCTTTCTCATGGATAGTATCTTGATCATAGATAATATCTTGATCATAGAGAATATATTTGTTATGGATAGGTTGATCATATGATGGAATGGAATCAGGAATGGAATTAGATAGGGTGTTTAGATCTTGATTAGGATGAGGGGTTGATGTTTCCACATGCTTTAGACTAGAATCTTGACATAGATATTAGTTTTCTTGTATGGGAGTGGGAGACTCTTGGATAGCCTTGATAGGCTTTAGATGATTAACAACATGGCTACATGATAGATCTTGTCTTGAACTCATAGTAAGGGGATCTTCAAGAGGCTTTATGATTTGTGGACTATAAGATGGATTTGGACGAATAGGCATATTGCTTGAAGTTTCTTTGATATGTTCAAGGATAGGTGTTTGATGACATGGAGATGGTTGATTCATTGCTAATAGCCATTAGATCACATCCTTCATAAGAGTATGGGTGGATAGAAAATATAATGGATAGATAATAAAGGTGGATATTATAGGCTTATGATTAGGATTAGGTGGAGGGATAATGGGATTGGATGGATTAGGATGGCATGATGATGGGGGTGACACATGGGATTGGGAGGATTTGGCATGCTTAATATTTAAACCATAAATGTGAATCTTGAAGACACGGTCCAAAAATGGGGGACAATGGATTGTCTTATGACCTTTGATCCTATGGTATGCACAATAGTCATGTTCATTGTACCCAGGGGAATTAAATGCACTTTCCTCACATGGTTTGTTTTCAAGAAGTTTGATGAGTTTTCTTTAAAGCATCTAATGTAAAAGTATCTTAGCCTCATCTTTTCTTGGAGGATTGGAGGAACATGGTGATGAAGGTAATGAAGAGGTTGATGGATTAGAAGATTTATGGATTAGAAGGTTGATGGACCAATAGATTAGGATTGGGATTATGGTGTTGTTGGGAAGGACTAGTAGGATCTTGGATAGGAATTTGATTGGATGATGATGGATACATATAGGATGCATAAGCAGGAGTGGTGCTTCCATTTTCATAGGTAGTGTGAGGAGGACTCAGAGATTTGAATTTTGGCTCAAAGGATAACTAGGACTTGCATGTTCTTCTTGTAAAGGATCTTGATAGCCTTGTAGGTAGATTTGGGAAAGAGGTGGAATGTTGGAATAAATAGTTAGATGACCTTGAGGTGTGGATTGATGTGAATATTGGTTGATATTGGAAGAAGTGGGATAGGTTGAGGTAGGATTAGCTTGATATGTGGTTGGACTAGGCTGGTATGAAGTTGATGAGGATGACATATGGGATTGTGGTTGTGGTTGTTGAAAGGATAAAGGTTGTGTTTGAGATTGTTGGATATTTTGGAGTTATAGAATAGCTTCTTGTTGTTGTTGGATTTGTTGTTGGAGTTATTGGAGTTGTGAAATAGTGGGATTTGGTATGTGTGAAGATGAAGCATGGTTAGTAATTTGGACTTGTGATGTTTGAGGTAAGTTAGATGCTTGATAAGTTTGGGGTATGGATAAGTTGGATTGGTTGTTGATGGGAGGTAGGCATGACGATGTAGGAATGACTAGATACTTTCCATATAATCTTTTGAGTTCATCAAACATTATGTGGAATCCATAAGGATCTTCAAGTGCCATATGGATGATTAGGGTAAAATGGATTGGACTGGATGAAAGAGATGATTGGATAAGATGATTAGATGGGCGATTATGATGCAAGGGAATAATTAGGATAGATGCTAGATTTGGTTGGAAGATTGATTTTTTAGATTTTTGGAGATATTTTGGTTTTTTTGGATTTTTTGGACTTTTGACAAGAAAAACAAACACAAAAATACAATGGCTTACTTGACTTAACAAGGAAATTCTAGTGTGAATTACTTCACAGGTAAAGTGTCTTTTACTAGTATTACACAAGGAAAATATGCCAAGCACATGAACAAACCTAGAATTATTCAAGAAGGAGTGTCATATCCCATGGACTCACTTAGGTGCGACTTCAATCTCCACTATTAGATAATGGTGATTTCCATCCCCTTGATACCATTTACTATTTCTTAGATAGATAGGGAATGCAAGGTCATGTACCACATTATACCCCTTACCTTGGAGACTAAAGTCTTACCCAAAGTTTATTCCATCTCAAACAATGAAGGTAATAGTGTGAGCTCTTCTCCCCTATTGTAGCGATGCACCATGGGATATGATGGTTGAAAGGTCTTGACTAGGCTTTATGAGCTTCTAGGGGAGTCCTCCAAATACACAAGGTATGATGAGGCACAAATATGTGAACACTAGCTCGTTGAAGGGATGTGGCATAAGTGATTAAGCAAACACCACTTCACCTTGTTTCCAGAATCACTCAAGGCCCCAAGGCTATCCCAATGACTACATAGCTAGATTGAGGTACATCTTTCACTCTCCCCCTTTGATATACCCCACTAGAACACGTGGTTGAAGTCATCTCTAAGGGTGATGAAATCCCCTAGCAGGCCTCCTAAAGGGAAGGAACACTATTCACTTTTGATCCCCAGGATCACACGAAGCGTAAGGTGAGAGCATACATGAGATAATGCCCTGGTATTGAACAAATAAAAAAAGGGATAATCAAGGTATTTTTGATCTTCAAGGTCACCAAAAGGTGCAAGGAGAGAGTATACACCCTTTTCAAAATCCAAAGACAAGGCAAACAATGTTCAATTACTATTCCCCTAGATTAAACTAAATGCCTAGATTAGTGAGAAAAAAATGATTTGTTACAAGCAGTGATGCACACAATGTGTTAGTATTTTCAATGATTTCTTCTTTGGCAAGCGAATTTGTAATAGTTTGTGTTTAGTAGAAAAAGTGGGATAGGGTTGGTAATTAGATCCTCCTTTCACTACTAATATTCAAGGACATTTAACCGAGTTGAATCACAACTTTTGCAAGAGGATTCACCTATAGGTTGGTTGTCACTTGTAAAGATAGGGAAATTCAAAAATTATTGATTAATGTATTAATTTAATGTTCAAATATGCTCAAAACCCTAATTATGCAAAATCATAAGCAAACAGATAATTATGACAAATGCTTGCAGACAAAGACAATTAACAGGGATTAGTTACTGACCATTTTTGAAGTTTGGGAATCTAAACAGTTGGGGGCTTTGTGACTAGTGCCCAAGCCCAATGTAGTACTTTCTTCAGGGTGTTCCGGACTCCTTCCAACACTGATGATCTTTGTTCTATCATTTTTTGTCACTGTAGATGCGGAGGGCACTATGACTAGCACCCAAGCCCAAGGCAAGATGTTCTTCAAGGTATTGAGACCTCTTCTAATGCTGATTATCACTGTCATGGAGATTCCTACTCTTGCAACCTCATAGTGCTTTATGACTAGCGCCTTAGCCCCGACAGTGCACCAAACTACTTTCCATTGGATCCAAAATCCTTATCTTCTACAACCTTCCTCTACAACTCCACTCCGCATGATATGGTGTGGAGTTTGATCTGTCTCCAAGTGGGAGATTGTTGTTATATGGAGCCTAATTAGACTCGGAGGTTAATTTTTCCCCACTTTTGTCAGTGTAATTCCCCCCCAAAGTATTTAACGGGGGATTGCAAGGGGGGCAGAGCCCCTCTTGCAAGGGCTTGGGGCAATGCCCTCGAAGTAAAAATTGCCTATTATTTCATAAAGGCATCGACATATAAAAAAAACCTTATTTTTGTAGCTGACATAAGGCTTGATAAAAATGGCTAAGGGTTAGGGCTTCCGTGGATATTGTATTGTAGCATATTGTAACGGTATTGAGTTGCAAGAGATTGTTGGTTGTAATTGGTTCTATTTTGCTGGATAATAATATTGGACTCTCTGTTGGTGGATGTAGCCCAAGTTTGGGTGAACCACATTAAAATTGTCTCTCGCTATTTTAATTCTATGTATTTTCCATTCCTCTATTTAATTTTATCTGCATTTAATTATATCTTTTGCTTGTTATTCATAACACCACGAAATATTATACTTATAACCTGCAATCACAAGGAGTGTGGTTGGGGTTTTTGTGTTTAGGAGCTTGCATTAGTCAAGCCCCAGAATGGCATTCAAGCCTTCCAACACCGTTGTTTGATAAAGATTGTGTATCCTTGTGGGATAGAGGCAAAAACAAATTGATAAATGAAATTCAACACAAATAGATATCACCTCGGAGTTGTAGCTCGCATGTAGATGAAAATACTTCAACACATGAGAAGATGAAGCCAAATTTGCAATCACAAACACAACAACAATATTCTACTCTGCAACAATGGATATCTTGAATGCTCTAAAATCATAAGTTCACCAAAAGTTCATAATCATCTTCTAGTTTACAAATGAAACCCTAAACATGCTTATATATGCATTCTCACTACAAATTTTATAATTTAAACTTAAGATGTTGGCATGGGACACCTTTAATGGTCACATAACTAACATTCAAATTTGGGACCTACCTAAAATAGGGTAGGACTAGGGCGTGAGTGCCCAAGCCCTTGAGTCCTATTTTAAGGCAGGATTAAGCTCACAGATGTCCCTTAAGCTCCATTTGACATGGGTTTCAGGCCATTTTGTCTTGGGAGTTAAAATGAACATGCAAGATGCAAAACAAGGGACCTAAGAGCTAAACCTAGGAGGTAAAAGTCTTAGGGGCATATTTTACATAACAATTTGTTAGTAGTTTCAATGATTTGATCTTTGACATGTGAAGGATATAAACAAATGTTAAGTGAAAAGAGATAAATTTGATAACATCTGAAAATGAAAAGTGAATATAGAAAAATAGATCTAATGAGAAGATTCTACATAAAATTTTATGCCATTTAAAAAAAATCATCAAAATTCATTAATATTACAAAAGTTATAGTGATTCAAAGATTACAAGCAAAGGGGATGTTTGACTGATTATACCTCATAAATCTGATCAAATTGGCTAATGAGACTTGCACTGCTATGAAGTGGGTGAACCAGTTTTCCAATGCCTCCAGTTTTGTGAAAATCTGACATGTTATGCAAAAGTTATGAAAAAAAGGAAAAAAGGCTCTCTTTTGGTATATTGGAGGGCAAGGGGAGAAATCTGGTGGTCACACTGACCACTAGAATTTTAGGTCAACGTGGTCACATGGGTAGTTAACCCCTTGGCAATTAATCAGGGTGGTTAGGGCTAATTAAGCCCCTGGTCACTCATGTGACCAAGGATCAAGGTGATAAAAAAAATGGTTGGTGGGGGGCTTGTTTATTTTAAGCCCTACGTGGGAGGGTAGAGATTTGGTGGGTGGATGGAGGCAGGCAGTGGAGGGAGTTTGGTGGGGAAGGCTAGTGGCAGGGTGGGGAGCAAGAGTAGTGGAACGGATCAGGGAGGAATGGGTGGAGAGGGAGGAGTGGGGAAGGGAGTGGCAGGGGAAGGGAGCACAAATGGGGCAGAGAGGGTGGCTAGGAGGGGGGCGGCAGTTGGCCGCAACAAAAGTTGTTTTGTTTTTCTTTTTGTTTTAATTTTTAATTTTTAATTTTTTAAAGCTATGATTGTAGCTCACCTGCATAGGTCGTACAGATCCGTACGGCATAGGTTTGTGGGGGGGCCTAAACAAAAAAAATTCAAAAAATTTATAGTGATAGAAAATAGGCATTATTCATATGATTTTTCACCTGTGAGGTCTCCTAGACTCAATGGTGATGTCGAATTTGGCATAGGAGTGCTTCTACAATAGGTGACCTCTAGATTTTTATTGAATAGAGGCTAAATCCTGTAACAACAAAAAAGAACTTCCAAAAACTTGCAAAACAGGGTTAAAATACCAAGCGTGCCAGAATCAAATCTAGAAAATAATACAAAGAAAATGAAATAAATATAATGCAAAGCAAATGAAATAAAACATGCAGATAAAACAATAAAGCATTACCTTCAAACCTTGCACAAAATCAGATCTATGATAAGATGGAATGGAGTGCACCCAATCTTCATTGATTTGTCCTATGGATTATTTGTGGGTTGCTCACACAACTAGCATAACCATAAATGATATGAAAAATGAGAGATGTGAACATGCATATGAAATTTGATGAGAGAGTGTGAGGGTTTGAAATGAAAATGAAATTTTAATTTATAGATAGAGAGGGAATCAAATGGATGGCCACGATTAGAAGGGTCAAGGATGAGGTGGATGGCTAGGATTGAAAGCCAATTTTAGTGCTTATGATACACCATAAATGAGGATGATAGGTGACTATAATAAGGATGGGAGTGGGAATAAATAGGATTTTTAATTGATTCTGGAAAGGAAGTGCTTATAACGGACAATTAAGGAGGTTAAAAATAGGGATGTGAGTGGGGATGAATAATTTAAATAACAAAATTATTTAAATTATGACAGACATGTGGACTTTAAATAAATATTTAATTTATTTAAATTGGATGATGGAGGAAAATGGGAATTAAATATATAGAATTTACTTAATTTGACTAGAGGGGATAAATTAGTTAAATAAATATAATTTGTTTAACTAATTGGAAGGGGTCATGAAAGAGGACCTAGGACAAGGTGTTGCTAAGTGTCGCAAGAGGATGCACGGGGATGTCAAAAGGTAATGTTGTAAGACATGGTCATTTTTAGGTGTCCACAGTCCCATGAGACTTATAGCTACCTTTATCCTTCTCATCTTTCTTCTTTCTTTTCTCCTTCAATCGTCCAGCAATCAAAGATTCCTTAGTAGATTTAGAATCTTTTTAGATCATCTCATCTAAGAGTAAAATCAACCACTACCTCATCAAGAACAAGCTTTGAAGCAATGCTTCTAATATCCATCACCAAGTTGTCCCACAAATCTAACAAAGAACACAACAAGACCATGCATCAATCTGCTTCTTTCATTTTCACACAAAGTGAATATAATTGGCTCATGATCATCTTGAATGCATTGAGGTGCATAGCAATAAAATCACCCTCACCCATCCTCAAAGTGTACAACTTATTCCATAGAAAAAGTTTGTTTACTAGGGATTTGTCCTAGTGTTAATTCCCAGCTTTGTCTAGAGGCTTTCCATGGTGGTTTCTCTCAAAATATTCATTTTGGTGTGAATAAGGTATATTACCTAACTAGTTTCACATTAGGTCATATTCACACTTGTCTAGTTAAGTTTACTTATGGCATACTTAGGGTACACTAAGGATAGTTATCACTTTGTGTCACAAGTCATAAGATTAATACAATTGTCATAATCTTATGTTGTCCTATGTTTCACCTTGGTCTATATAACCAAGGGATTCTCATTGTAATTTTATATTCATGCCATATTCATTCATATTATTGTACATATTGTGTATTTGCATCGTTTGATAGAATATAATTATTCTTTCATGTCTCTTGTGCTTTCATTGAAGCTCGTAAATCTTGGGTGGCTACCTCCATACCCAAATCTTGCATGGTATAGAGCATTCTATACCAACTCTTATAATTAAAACATACTTAATTAGCCAAGCAAAGTATGATAAGACTCCTCTCTTTCATATGCAACATAGCCTAGTCATATGGTGACATAGACATTGATTTAGGTGCAAATATTGTAGCCCATAGATCTTGGTCTATGAGAAAATCATCTATTATAAGATTTTAAAGCTAAAAATTTATACCATTAAAATGTTCCATCTCTAACTATAGACGTGCTTACCATCTTTTCTAAAACACAAATATATTCTATGCATGCTTCCACTCAAACCAAGATCAGTTCAAAAAACCTTTTTCCTACCACCTAGGACCAAAGTTGATTAGACTCTGATACCAAATGAAAGGAAGCTAAGATAACATAATTGCTTCCTACACTAATATATGAGAGAAGAAGTGTACAAAAACTACAATCACAATTATAGGAAATAAAAGATACACAAAAACATTCACCATAACAATGTTTATCTTGGGAAGACCCTTTTAGAAAAGGATCCAACCTTCAAACTTGAATCAATTGTATTGTTAGTAACACCAGAGACCTGTTACAATACAAATTCAAACCCAAGCCTTCTTAGGAGGCTACACTAACATGTGTATAAATATCTGGAGTTATTCCAACAACATAATGATACCTTGCAAATACACTATAAAATCTCCATCTCAATCACCCATTAAATAGGACCAAACTAGGAAACCATGAATGGTAAACCACAAACTATGGGCCAAAACCATGACCCAAAATGGCACTCGAATCCCTAATCAAAATCCAACTCCCAAATCCCAAGATGAGTCATAGGCTAAAAATAGCATATTTATTAACCTATCATAACTTCATCATAATCCACTCACCAACTTGAGTGATCCATTTTGGCTCCATTATCTCCTTTCAAACATATGTTATGATACATCATAAGTTGGTCAAGTCAAGTCAACAATGTAACTCCCCTCTTACATGCTTTTACATGTGTCATAGAATCTCTTACATCTCTAACATTTTTTTACATTGTCATAGATTCTCTTACACATCGTACATGGCAAATATCCTCTTACACACATCATACTAATGCATACACATGGAAAAATAGCCATCATAGTGGGACACCCTTTTCCATAAGGGCTCACAAATAATTAATAAATAAATCAAACCTTAGAATTGCAAGGTGCATGACACACCTATCCCAACAACACACTCCAAACATTTATCTACTACCATGTGGAGATTGGAATATACCATTCAAGGAACCAACTAAAGTAGGCTCCCAATAAACCATAATATTTTTTCTTATCCTATCCATAGATTTTGACCCCTTTATCTTTTGTAGGAACATCACATCAAAAATCTATAAGCACTATAGAAGCCAATAGAGGAAGGGAAACAAACTATACAAATTTAAATTCTATGAGCTCAAAGGTCATTATCGCATTGTATAGGTCACCACCATAAAAGGACAATTTGTTTGGATATTTCTTCTTTCTCTTCCAAAGAACATTTTTTCTTGTTTGTATGCACTTCTCATTTTCATAATGGGTCATTGTCATGTTGTATAGGTCACCACCACATTATACAAGTCTCTACCATACCTTGTAAGTTTTATAATGTAAGTGATATAGGTTCTATTCCAAAATGTCTATGTATTTATTTTCGAATATACACGTACTTCTACCAACTAGATTGAATCAAGGACACCCTTTCTTCCTTATTTTCATTTTAGTATTTTGACTACTTCATTTTATATAATACCAAACTCTATTATTGTTAGATCAATTATCTACTTTCATTTATTTTATATTTATACTTCATAGTATTCTTGAAGAAATTAAGATTGTTAGTTTAGCAATACATCATATTATTCTTGAAGAAATTAAGATTGTTAGTTTAGCAATACATCATAGTAAGGTTAGACGAACATTAAAAAATTCCTCAAATTTTCCTTTACATTTTCTTGAACCTGCATGATCTTACACTTCCAAACTTCTTTTTTCCACACCACAAATTTTCTTCCATTTCAGGAAAAAATCAAAATCTATCCCAAAAAAATAATTCCAATGCGCTACCCAAAATCCCATCTCTATATCTAAAGGATATAATAGTGACCTTTTTGGTAACTTGTTCTCTTCTCTCCCTAATCTAAGTTTCACAAAATTCATTATATTATTCCCAACATCACATCTCTCTATCCCTACACCTAAAATCTTTACTATATTATTCTCAACATCACATCTCTCTATCCATACACCTAAAATCTTCTTTCTAACACCTATCTTTTCCTTCTCATATTTGACAACACCTTTCTCACTCTCTCAACATCTTCTTTAATCTTCTTAACACCCTTCTCTTCCTTTATCTTGCCTTCTTTTCACTCCCACCTACCCTTAGCATTTTCTCCTCCTTTGACCATGGATGTATTCTTCTCTTTTGTTAGCTCCCTCATTACCTTTGCATATAAGGTCTGTGATGGCGATGCTTCCTTTCATGCTTATGATAGTGATTTATCATTACATGTGTCTCTTTTCTCTCTTGGCATCTTTTTAGATGCTTATTCCACTTCTTCCCCCTCCACGACTTATAATCACTCTTCTCCAAGAGGCCCTCATGGTTCCATTGACAACTTATCCTTTGATGTCTTTAGTGATCCTTCTTCCAATGATGATGAGGCCCACCTCTCATATGATTACTACCTTACTATTGAGACTCATGTCACTTCTACCACAAATCATGGTTTAATTTTCTCTTATTCTTCCTATAACTCTCTTTCTATGGTAGATGAACCTAGCCTTGAAGACAATGTTGAGCATGATAATATTATTGCCCACTTTCTAGATATTACATTGGTTGAATTGCATCATGACTTAGACATTATAATTTCTCCACATGACTCCTTATCCACTATTACTTCTCCTATATCCAAGGCATCTATCTTAAATATAGACCCATTGCATTATTTTTCTTGACCCTCTTCTTCTCCTAGATCTAAGACACTTCCCCTAGAATTAGTCCACTACATTATGCTTCTTGACCTTGTTTACTTACTTCCCCTTCCATATCATTCACTTTACTAAAGGAATCATCATTTATTCCTTGTGATCTTACCCCTCTTCCCTCTCCTATTTTTACACATTCACACATGCATGTTACTTCACCATCCCCTTCTCTTGAGTGGTCCATGTTACAATCTCACTCATCCCCATGCTACTCTTTCTACACTCCCATGGTTGTGTGTTTTTTTATCTTGATAGTCTCACATATCCTTCTCTCATAAGCATTGGGACCCTATATTTTGACAAGTACAACATGGTCAAGGTGATCATTTGCATCATGCGATATACTTCTCTATTCTATGCTTGGCGCATAAATGCCATTATCCTGTCTTGGCCAAACTCTTTCCTAGTACCTTGATAAGCCAAGCTTTGGTTTACATATACATTTTACCTCTTGGTTCCCTACACTCCTTTTCTAGTGCATGCATTTGTATAGAATTTTAGTATAACATGGACCCTTAAGATAACCTTACACACTTGGTACAATGCAAGCATTATTCCAATGAATGTATTAATAACTTTTCCCCTAACTTATTGTATTTGCTTGTCCACATGGAGTTTAAACCTCTCAAGATGACCTTCTCCAACCTCTTTCCCTACAAAACCTCTTGCCACATATCCAAGAGAAAGTGATTTTTCAACCATATCATCCCTTTCTAACTTATCTCTTGTCGCCATTTAAGTTGAACAAAAGTTCTAGAGCACCCTATCTTTAATCATGAAAACCTCTCTTCTACCTCTCCACCCATGGATCCCCTTTCTAAGAATTCTCCAATTGAAAAACCTTCTCTCTCCCACCATAAATGAAAGGAAGTATAGGTGTGGAATATGCTTCCTACACTAATCTATGAGAGGAGGTATGTGCAAAAATTAAACTAGTCATATGGTTACAAGGAAACAAACACAAAAGTAATATACCATAACATAATGATTTACATACGAAAAACACTTTTATAAGAAAAACCCCAAACTCCAAATAAACTTAATATATTATTCAGTAATCAAAGCTTAAAATACACTTGCAAAGTCTAAGTCTTTACATGAGTATCACCAACTAGAGAGCTAGAGTAATTCTGGTAGTATAACAATACCTACAAAACTCACTATCAAAAGCTCCATCTCAAGCACCCAATAAATAGGAGAAGCCATACATGAAACCATCAACTTTTAATTAGGAAACAATGAGCTAAAACCACCCCAAATGTGGTTCCCAAATCCCAAGTTAAGAATCTAAAACCAAAATCCCAAGATGAGTCCATATGCTAAAAATAGCATATTCATTCCACTTGCCATAAGTTTATCATAATCCACTCACCAAATTGGGAGCTCCATTTTGGCTTCATTATCTCCATCTAAATATATCTTATGATGCATCCTAATACACATCATATGTTGGTCAACAAATGTAACTCCATCTTATAGCTCTTTTATATGTCATATATGTTTTTTACATTTCCAATGTGGGAGGCCCAACTTCTGAAGGCCATAATTTTTATACAAAAGGCCAATTAGGCCCATTTTATTTTAAATTGTAGATATCAAATAGGTCCATGTCTTGGGTATCAACAAACCAATGTCGAACAACCCATAATATTTATTTTGGCCAAAAATGATCTCTATAACCCAGAAATTGAGTTTTTTAGTTTTATAAGCTAAAAATTATATTTTATGTATTCTTAACATTAGGAGCAAAGTTGACACATGTTTCCTAACATTAAAAATGAATAAATATACGACAAACATCTTGTTGATCCTCTTAATCATATCCTACAAATTCTTTTATAATCTCATATAAAAAAACCCTTTTTCACCACTCATTCAAAAAAGCTCCTAAATGTGGTCCTCCATCGCTTCTCTCTTATGAATATCATGGATGCTTGTGTTGCAAGTATGAGGTGAACCAGTGTTGTCATTGATGTCAACATACTCATATTGCATTGGTAAGAAGGTTTGGATGAGTTGAGTGCTGTTGTTATTAAGGAAATCAGTCCTCATCCGAAATAGTGAAGAACAGTGATGAGAAGAAGGCAAATGTACTGTATAGGTTAAGAACCAAAGGATGCGGATTAAAGGGTTTTTAGGTATGAGTCTTAAGATGCTTTAGCTAAGATTTCAGAGGTCTGCATGAAGATCTAAAGAAATTGTGGCTGTCTGTGTGAAACTGGTTCCGACAAGTGTTCAGAGGTGACAGAGGATCACAGAAAGGTCCGGTGAGGTCCGGAATTGAATTATCCTAATCTGCGGATTGGAAGGAGTGTTTGGGATGTCCTTGTGATGTGTCATCTCAAATTGTTTATGATCTTGAGGTCTGGAAGTACCTTTTGCATTGTGACAGTGGCGACAGACTGTGTTCTTGAAGTACTGGATGATGAGGAGAAGAATTCCGGTAAGCTGATGAAGTGCGGATGTATTTGATGATTCAGGGAAGGTTATGATGATCATTGGATCATATCTAATTCGTATTGGTGATCCGCATTAAAGTTAGAGTTGGATTTGATGTTATGGCTACCAGTTGTTGGTGTTCTTCCTGTAACAGGCCAACCGGATGTTCTACACACCTTGCGAATGTTATTGTGATGTTTGCCGACTTAGATGATTGTTCCTAAGTTGATGTCTTGTATAAATAAGTGTTTGTGAATTCATTTTGAAGTGTGGATTGTGTGGATTAGTGTGACATAGCGAAGAGAAGTGTGAAAAGTAGAGCAAGGGTTTTTGGGCTTAAATGGAACTGATCTGGACATGGTAGAGATGTCATTCTCCAGTTCAAGATTGTGATTCTTATCACTTTGTAGACAGTGTGTCTCCTTATAGGTAGTGTGCCTCTTTGTGAGTAGTGTTCTTGGGCAGTGAGCCCTAATTGGCATGTGCCATTCATTTTTCTTATTCTTCTAACAGAGAATAATCCTTGGGTTAATCACCCCGTGGTTTTTCCCTTAACCGGGTTTTCCACGTCAAAATCTTGGTGTTCAATGTGTTGATGTTTATCTGCTCTTGTGTTTATGCATTATGCTTTCATGGATGGCTAATTGATATGCTGTTAACTGACAAAGAAGAATCAAGTGTTTGAAATAAGAGCAAGTTTCATACAACTAATTCACCCCCCCTCTCAGTTGTATGCCCTAGATCCAACAATTGGTATCAGAGCCAAGTTCCTCTGAAAGGAGCTTAACCGCTTGAGGAGATCCAGGATGTCGTCATACAAGAAGGATAGTCCGAAGCTCGATGGAACCAACTTCACTCTCTGGAAAGGTCGCATGAAATGTCACTTGGAGTGTATGGGAAAAGCATACTTGGCCATGGTCTCAAAACCATATGTACCTCCACAGGGTGGTCCGACAACTCTGAATGAAATCACAGATGCTGAAAACAATCTGTGGACCAAGGAAGCTCTTCTAAGTGCATTGAATGACTCAGATCTCTCAAATGTTATCGACCTACCAACTGCATATGAGATCCTGACTAAACTAGAACTTCTGTATGAAGGAGATGAGTTTGTCAAAAGTGCAAGGTTGCAAAGTCTGAAAGGGAAATTTGAAAGATTGAAGATGAGAGAAGATGAAAACATCACTACCTTTATGCCAAGAGTGAATGAGCTGGTATGTGGAATTAGAAATGTTGGTGGATCTCTGGATGAAAATGAGATTGTTTGTAAAATTCTCAGATCCCTTCCTGCTACCTACAAAATCAAGGTTGCTGCCATTGATGAATTCAGAGCCCACACAACTGTCACAAGAGAACAATTGGCTGGCAAACTAGCTGCATTTGAAATGACCGAATTTGGAGATGATCCACCCAAGACTGAATCTGCTTTCAAAGCCAGTGCCTATGTGAAAGGCAAACAAAGATTTGATCCGGGAGAAAACTCTTCAAGGAAGATGTCATGGTATGATCAAGCAAGAAGAGACATGGAAGAAGAGGAAGCAGAAACAGCTCAACTTGAAGCCCTCATTGCAAAGAGACTGCCAAGAGGATCCAGTAAGTATGAAGGAAAACTACCCTTTAAGTGTTTCAACTGCAATAAGATTGGTCATTTTGCTTCAAGATGTCCGGAAAGATCTGCAAGGTCTAATACTGACAGACAAAGGTTTCAAAAGAACTGCTATTATGTTCATGAAGAAAATGACAATGAAGGAGTAACAGATGATGAGTCAGAACTAGGAAGCAAATCTGGAAATGAATGGGTGTTTATTGCCATCAAGGAAGAAGATTCAATATCCTCTGAATCCGTCAATCACAAGGTTGTGGAAAGAGCTTTGGCTGCTCAAGTGGAAGAAAAGGATGATTGGGTTATTGATAGTGGATGCTCTCACCATATGACGGGTGACAAGAATAAGTTCTTAGATTTGGAAAGGTATGAAGGAGGAATGGTAAAGTTTGGTGACAATTCTGCTGGCAAAATCAGAGGTAGGGGAACTATTTCCTTTGATGGAAAGAGCAAAACAGGTAATGTACTATATGTTGAAGGATTGAAGCACAATCTTCTCAGTGTTGGTCAGTTAGTGGACAAAGGCTATGATCTCTGGTTCAAGAATGGAAAATGCAGAATCTTCACAAGCTCCAGAACTAAAATTGCATCAGGTACTCAAACAAAAGGTAATATCTTTCATCTGGTTGGTTCAAATAAAAGTTGTTTGTTTGTTCAAGTTGATCAGAGTTGGTTATGGCATAGAAGAATGTGTCATGTAAATTTTGATAATATCATCAAGATAAGCAATATTCAGGCTGTAAGAGATCTTCCAAAATTGGTGAAACCTACAAATAGTTTGTGCAAAGAATGTCAGCTAGGTAAACAGAGCAGAGTCTCCTTCAAAAGCAAAGATCAGTCCTCTACCAGATTGTTGGAATTAGTGCATACTGATCTCTATGGTCCGACAAAAATCAAAAGTCTGCAAGGTGATAGATATTTCATGTTGCTAATTGATGACCATTCCCGAATGATGTGGGTTACCTTCCTAAAAGAGAAATTAGAAGCCCTTAAGAAGTTCAAATTCTTCAAAGCTATGGTAGAGAATCAAACTGGATTAAAACTGAAGTGTCTAAGATCTGATAGAGGTGGTGAATTTACATCTGGTGAGTTCATTGATTTTTGTGAGAAATAGGGTATAAGGAGATAGTTGTCTGCTCCTAGGACTCCACAGCAGAATGGAGTAGTTGAGAGAAAGAACCGGACCATCCAAGAAGCTGCCAGGACAATGATGTTGGAAGCAAATGTTCCTCAGATATTTTGGAAAGAAGCTATCAGCACTGCAGTCTACACTCTCAATCGAGTTCAAATCAGAAACAATACCGGTAAGACCCCCTATGAACTTTGGTTTGGCATCACTCCTACTGTGAGATATTTCAGAGTATTTGGTAGCAAGTGTTATATTAAAAGAGATGAAGATCTAGGAAAGTTTGATGCTAGAAGTGATGAAGGAATTTTCTTGGGTTACTCCACTCAAAGCAAAGCATACTGGTGTTACAATAAGAGACTGAGGAAGATGATAGAAAGTACTAATGTAAAAGTTGATGAAGGAATTGAGAAGCCCTCAAGGTTCTATGAATGTGATGAAGATGATCAGAATGATCCTTTGGTGCAAGGAGCTCCTTCCTCCTCTGAAATTTAGATCCAGACTGATCCGGTAAATCAGGAAGAAGAAGGTTGTTTGAATGAGCCTAATCAAGAATTAGTAGTGCAAGAAACTCCCAAAGTTCCAAGGTATGTAACTCTAAATCACTCTGAAGACCAGATCATAGGTGACAAAAGTAAAGGGGTACAAACAAGAAGAAGAATTGCTCAAGATTCAAATGAATACTGTTTGATTTCAAAGATTGAACCTAAGACAGTAAATGAAGCTTGCAATGATGAAAACTGGACCAAAGCAATGGAGGAAGAATTGATGCAAATTGAGAAAAATCGTACTTGGGATCTTGTTCCCAGACCTAGAGACAAGAATGTGATTAGACCCAAATGAGTCTTTCAGAACAAACTGAATGAAGCTGGTGAAGTAATCAGAAACAAAGCTAGATTGGTCTGCAAAGGCTACTCTCAAATAGAAGGAATTGATTTTGAAGAGACCTTTGCTCCTGTGGCAAGAATTGAAGTAGTCAAATTATTTCTTGCATTTGCTACCTTCAAAGACTTCAAGGTATATCAGATGGATGTCAAGTCTGCCTTCCTAAATGGTGATCTGGAAGAAGAAGTTTACATTGAACAACTGGATGGATTTCAATTGTCTGATAATGATGATATGGTCTGCAAGTTGAAGAAAGCATTGTATGGATTGAAGCAAGCCCCAAGAGCATGGTATGAAAGGTTGGATAAGCATCTTGTGCAGATTGGATTCAACAAAGGTACTGCTGACAGTAACTTATATTTCAAAATTGATCATGAAAACATTTTGATTGTTGAAGTGTTTGTGGATGATATCATTTTTGGAGGAAGAGATAGTATGTGCAAAACTTTTGCAAATCAGATGAAAAGTGAGTTTGAAATGTCTATGCTTGGTGAAATGAATTTCTTCTTGGGTCTGCAAATTACTCAAACAAAGAAAGGGATCTTCATTTCTCAGACCAAATATTTGAAAGAATTATTGAGGAAATTCGGTATGGAAAATTCAAAGCCAATGAACACTCCTATGGCAACCGGATGTAAGTTGAGCAAAGATGATGATTCTCCAAAGGCAGATCAGACAAAGTATAGATCAATAATTGGTGGATTGTTGTATCTCACTCAGACTAGACCAAATATAATGTAGGTTGTTGGTCTTGTGGCAAGATTCTAGGCTGATCCTAGAGAATCTCATGTTATGGCAATCAAAAGAATTTTTAGGTACTTGAAAGGAACAGTTGAGTATGGTCTATGGTACCCTAGAGATCTAAATTTTTCTCTTCATGCTTACACAGATGCAGATTGGGTAGGAGATGTGGATGACCAGAAGAGAACCAGTGGTGGAGCATTCTTTTTGGGGAAGAGATTGGTTTCTTGGCTAAGCAAGAAACAAGATGCAATATCTCTGTCTACAACTGAAGCAGAATACATTACAGTAGCAGGTAGTTGCACTCAAATCTTATGGATGAAGCAGATGCTAAGAGACATTAAAATTGAATATGAGGAGCTTATCACAATTTTCTGTGATAATTCAAGTGCAATTAATATTTCTAAGAATCTGGTATTGCATTCTAAGACTAAGCACAAATCTATCAAGTTTCACTTTTTGAGAGAACAAGTGAACAAGGAAGAAGTCAGATTGGAGTATGTACCCTCCAAGGATTAGATTGCAGATATCTTTACTAAACCTCTTCCCAAGGACTCTTTTGAGTTTCTCAGGGAGAAGTTAGGGGTTATGGCCCCTCCAGTGATGCATTAAGATGCACTGTTGTGCATCAGTCCGGTGGATATCACAGACATATCTTGTGATCCGGATTGATGTAGTGGAGTTGTTTCTAAGGGGGAGCAGCTGGTATGATTCTGATGAGTTAGAATTGCAAGTATGAGCCCTTTGCCATTGATGTCAAAGGGGGAGAGAAGACATGTGAAAAACAAGTAGCTGATGATCAAAGGGGGAGTAGTAAAGGAGGAGAAGACATGTTGCTGATAGGGGGAGCTGTGACAAAAAAGAGAAGTTCTTGTCTTGATGGTTTTTCACATCATATGTTGCCATCAATGACAAAGGGGGAGATTGTTGCAAGTATGAGGTGAACCAGTGTTGTCATTGATGTCAACATACTCATATTGCATTGGTAAGAAGGTTTGGATGAGTTGAGTGCTATTGCTATTAAGGAAATCCGTCCTCATCCGGAACAGTGAAGAACAGTGATGAGAAGAAGGCAAATGTACTATATAGATTAAGAACCAAAGGATGCGGATTAAAGGGTTTTTAGGTATGAGTCTTAAGATGCTTCAGCTAAGATTTTAGAGGTCCGCATGAAGATCTAAAGAAATTGTGGTTGTCTGTGTGGAACCGGTTCCGGCAAGTGTTCAGTGGTGACAGAGGATCACAGAAAGGTCCGGTGAGGTCCGAAATTGAATTATCCTAATATGCGGATTGCAAGGAGTGTTTGGGATGTCCTTGTGATGTTTCATCTCAAATTGTGTATGATCTTGAGGTTCAGAAGTACCTTTTGCATTGTGACAGTGGTGACAGACTGTGTTCTTGAAGTACCAGATGATGAGGAGAAGAATTTCGGTAAGCTGATGAAGTGCGGATGTATTTGATGATTTAGGGAAGGTTATGATGATCATTGGATCATATCTAGTTCGTGTTGGCGATCCGCATTAAAGTTAGAGTTGGATTTGATGTTATGGCTACCAGTTGTTGGTGTTCTTCCTGTAACAGGCCGACCAGATGTTCTACACACCTTGCGAATGTTATTGTGATGTTTGCCGACTTAGATGATTGTTCCTAAGTCGATGTCTTGTATAAATAAGTGTTTGTGAATTCATTTTGAAGTGTGGATTGTGTGGATTAGTGTGACATAGTGAAGAGAAGTGCGAAAAGTAGAGCAAGGGTTTTTGGGCTTAAATGGAACTGATCCGGACATGGTAGAGATGTCATTCTCCAGTTCAAGATTGTGATTTTTATCACTTTGTAGATAGTATGTCTCCTTGTAGGCAGTGTGCCTCTTTGTGAGCAGTGTGCTCAGGCAGTGAGCCCTAATTGGCATGTGCCATTCATTTTTCTTATTCTTCTAACAGAGAATAATCCTTGGGTTAATCACCCCGTGGTTTTTTCCTTAACTGGGTTTTCCACGTCAAAATCTTGGTGTTCAATGTGTTGATGTTTATCTGCTCTTGTGTTTATGCATTATGCTTTCATGGATGGCTAATTGATATGCTGTTAACTGACAAAGAAGAATCAAGTGTTTGAAATAAGAGCAAGTTTCATACAACTGATTCACCCCCCCTCTCAGTTGTATGCCCTAGATCCAACAGCTTGGTCACTCTTGTTGGCAAGAGACACTATGTGGCTTCTTGAGTGTTGTCATTGATGGCAATAAAGTCCATCCCACACATCCGCAGGACATGGTGTGTCTCTACCGGAAGTCAAATTAAAGAATGTTGTGGTTCAGTAAGTAAGAACAGAGCATGCAGCAAGGTCCGACAATTAGGTCCGGATCTCTCAGAGGAAGTATCTCAGTAAAGTGTGGACTTGGGGAAGTCAAGAGGAGTACCACAACTAACATATTCCAGAGATTGAACCTCCGGTGATGAAAGAGTGAAAAGAGATAAGCACTTGAGTATTGGGTCCCTGTCTGGCAGAGTAAATTGAGGAAACCTAACTGACAGAGCATCAGACCTTAATCTGGATGAGATATTGATGGTGATGAAGCTTCTTGAGGTATCATTCATGATTGGCCAACATGATTGATGACTTCTACATGCATCTCTTTGATATGCATCACTTGGTAAGCAAGGATTCAACCGACAGACCAGAGTTTGGGAAAATATTGAGTATTCTGAATGCCGACTAGAAAGATGTTAAAATCCTTTGTGCGGATACATATACCAGATGGATTTCAATGAGAAGGTGTGTGTGTGTGTTGTAGTGTGTGAAGAAAAGTAGAAGAGCAGTGTGGCAGCAGTAATACAGGTCCGATATGTGACAGGACAGCAGCACCAAAGAAGAGGAAGAATGAAGTGCAGTAGATCAGTGTATTGAGCCTAACCAGAACTGAACCTCAGCATATGTGGATGCTTCTCATCAATTCAAGTATCTTGTTACCTTCTTTGTATCTTGTAGACAGTGAGTCTCTTGTAGGCAGTGAGCCTCTTGTGAGCAGTGTGCTCGGGCAATGAGCCCTAATTAGCAAGTGTCATTTTTGTTTTCTATTCTTCTAACAGAGAATACATTCTTGGGTTAGTCACCCCGTGGTTTTTCCCTTAACAGGGTTTTCCACGTCAAAATCATTGTGTTATGTGAATTGACTTGTTTCTACTTTCATGATTATGGATGCTTATTTGTTTTGATGCTGCACTAGTTATTAAAGAAGAACAAAAAGTTAAGTTAATTAAGATAACTAATTCACCCCCCCTCTCAGTTATCAATAATTGGTATCAAAGCCAAGTTCCTCCAAACAGAGCCTAACTGCTTGAGGAAGATCTGGGAATCTCAATGGATATGTATGGTATGAGGGGACAACTTCAGTCTGCCCTAGATGATCTTGAGTAATCTCACTCCAAAGTCAACAACTTGAAGGAAAGACTCAAACAGGCTGATGATTTCATAAATGAACTAAAAGAGAAACTGAGTATCTCTATGAAAAAGAGAAAGGAACTACTTCAGCAATTGGCAAGTCAAGGTGAAGCCAATGATACAAATGAAGATCTGAAGGAGAAAACCAAGTTATGTGAAAAGTTATCAAAAGAGGTCATTATGGTAAGACATGAAATGGAATCAGGAGTTATGAAATTCACCTAAGAAATTGAAGAGAAAAAAAAAACTGAAGATGATATGAGACAATCTCTCAAGGAGAAGTCAGAAGACTGCCACAAAATAGATAGAATAATCAGGCATCTAGAATCTGATCTTGAAGAAGCTAAAGATAATGAAGAACAACTTGAGAATCAGATTGACACTCTTAAAAGGGATCTTCAAACAACAAATGAATACAAAGAGAAATTCAAGATAAGCTCTACTCAACTTGAAGTTCTTCTTCAAAGCCAAAAGAGGGTAGATGACAAACAAGGCTTGGGGTATGAGAAAGGTGAAAGCTCCGGATCCGGTCAGAAGAACTCTGGATTAGGGAATCCAAGGAACAGACCTAGAAGACCTCCGGTAAGGCAACTAAATGCTCAAAGATATCCATCTTTCAATGGATACTGCCACAACTGCAATAACTTGAGGGAAAGACTCAAACACGCTGATGATTTCATAAATGAACTAAAGGAGAAACTGAGTATATCTATGAAAAAGAGAAAGGAACTTCTTCAGCAATTAGCAAGTCAAAGTGAAGCCAATGATACTAATGAAGATCTGAATGAGAAGAACAAATTATGTGAGAAGCTATCAAAAGAGGTCATTATGGTAAGACATGAAATGGAATTAGGGGTTATGAAATTCACCCAAGAAATTGAAGAGAAAAGAAAGACTAAAGATAATCTAAAACAATCTATCAAGGAGAAGTTAGAAGATTGCCACAAAATGGATAGAATAATCAGGCATTTGGAATATGATCTTGAAGAAGCTAGAGATAATGAAGAACAACTTAAGAATCAAATTGACACTCTAAAAAGGGATCTTTAAACAGCAAATGAATACAAAGAGAAATTCAAGATAAGATCTACTCAGCTTGAAGTTCTTCTTGAAAGCCAAAAGAGGGTAGATGACAAGCAAGGCTTGGGGTATGAGAAAGGTGAAAGCTCCGGATCTAGTTAGAAGAACTCTGGATTAGGATATCCAAGGAACAGGCCTAGAAGACCTCCAGTAAGGCAACCAAATGCTCAAAGATATCCATCCTTCAATGGATACTGCCACAATTGAAATAACTTTGGTCATAAAGCAAATTAGTGCAGAAGAAGAATGAATCAGACTAATTCATCCTTCTTCAAACAGTGTTTTAATTGCAAAAGGTATGGTCACAAATCTCATGAGTGTAGAAATATGCAAATGAACAATTCATTCAATGGTAGATGCTTTACATGCAATAGAATGGGACATATGGCTAATCAGTGTAGATCAAGAGGATATCAGTCAAATATGCAAAGAAATGTTATTTGCCACAATTGCAATAGATCCAGTCATATTGCCAAATTCTGCAGAAGTAAGAATCAGGACAAAAAGGGTCCAGTGCATTGTAATCAAAACCAAGACAAAAGAAAAGGAAAAGTGAATGCAGATGAAATTAAAAGGGAGATGAACAAGATTTGGGTAAAGAGGAGCATAGAAAATGTTGAGGATGGATCCGCACCAAAATCTGGTGCTGATATTCCTTCCAGAAACTAAATAGATGAGCTCTGGCTTAGGGGGAGTCACAAAAGAAAACAAGTTCCCCCAGCCAGTCAATTGGTGCCTGAAATTGGCACATGGAAAGTTGTGGTTTAAAGGGTTCTCAAAGAAACATCTAAACAAGCCTTGGTAAACATATGGAAGATCCACAAGAAATTTTGAAGAGGTTAATCATCCAAGTTCAATCCGGTTTAACAGTCATCCGGTAAATGCTAAATTCTCACAGTTAGATCCGGTATGATTCATAATTGAAATATTTAGATTTGTGGTTAGATGGAATAATTGGGGAAAGGGAGATAGATTGTCATTTTCCACCAAGAACCAGTCTAAGTGCATCCCAGTGATCTGAAAAGATCTCTCTCAAAACAAGGAAAACAAGGCAACCGGAATAACTTAAGTTGTGCATTTATTGCAAAATGAAATTAGGGTTTGTACAGGAATAAAAGGGTTCTTTTGTTCATCATTTGTACATTTGCATTCGAGAAGAAAATAGAAGGAGCTCTGCAACAAATTATCTCAAGCCTCTCAAAGATCAACCACAGAAATTGATTTATCTAGCAATTCGATCCAGCTCATTTTGTGAACCCTAAAAACATAAAAGGTATTTTTCATTCTTGAAATCTCTCTCTGAATCTTTTGAAAGATGGCTACTCTGAATGTTGTGAAGATCACTGATAGGCCACGTCCTAAATTCAAGAAACATCCATACAAATCCCTAGAAGTTGATCCCCTAGGCACCTTTTCAAACATTCTGCATGGGGTTTTGCATGTAGAAGATGTTAGGGCATATATTCATGCTAACATTGAGGAATTTGGGGAATCCAAGCTAAGGGATATCTATCACAATCAGTTAATAGATGATTCTTTTGAACTCAAACCTCAGTACAAGGCTATCCAGGACAAGCATTTCAGACATTGCATCCATTTCCCCTGTTTTGCAGAAGATGAATGGGTTCGATATGTTCTGAGTAGAATGCATGACAACTTTATGTGGTTGATGAGACCATTCAAGATAACCAAGGATGCCATTAGGGTAGTTACTGGATTGTACTCATCCGGTGGGATACCTGCTCTCAAGTCTATCAAGAATCAGATAGTGAGTGAGGCAACAGGATCAAAATTTGATAAGAGAGCAATGACAATAGAAGATATCACTGATCCGGATATCAAGTTTGCCTCCATGATAATTAGTTACAAGATATATCACTCCAGTAGGGAAAATTCAGTACCCGGAACTATAATTTACACTGCTTATTAGATGCTTAGAGAAAATGTTGACTATGATCTTTGTGAGCTTCACCTAAATCAACTGTTAGAGAATTTGTAGAAAATAAAGAAGGATAAAAAGAATTCATTTAAGTATGGTGGGCTAATA
This sequence comes from Cunninghamia lanceolata, assembly GCA_027924645.1. Taxonomy (NCBI): domain Eukaryota; kingdom Viridiplantae; phylum Streptophyta; class Pinopsida; order Cupressales; family Cupressaceae; genus Cunninghamia; species Cunninghamia lanceolata. Next base: position 3,298,110 of record BSBN01000197.1, read on the forward strand.
TTGTGCTTGTTCTTTTACTTTATGAATGAGCTTCCCAGATCCAGTGGTTGGATGTGGCAAAATGATAGACCAGCAGCCATACAAATAAGGGATTATTTGCATGGACTTGGTGATGCCAAGGCACAAAACACAACACTCTGGGGCTACTTCAAGAACTTTTAGAATATGATGCAAGCCAGAGAGAGAATCCCCCAATCTCTAGTTGACAAGTATAAGGATACAGTATGCTTTATGGTAGAAACTGATCAGTGCCTAATGGAGGCAGTGGAGCCAAGGATAGTCTGGATCATGCCAATGGGGTATGAAGTAGATGAGAAAAATTGTAGAGCTACATGTTCAACACATGCTAAGTCAACCCAAGGATCCTAAGACAGAAAGGTTTTTAACCTTTGAAGAGTTGAGTGTGAAGATTCATGTGGAGCTAAGACAACCGGAAATGAAAAGAAAAGTGAGGAGGGGAGTAGAAGAATTTGCCAAGAGGCATGGAATTTCAAAGGAGACACTTGATGCAAATAGAGAAAAGATGAAAAGGGCAGAAAAAGAAAGGTAAGAAACTAAAAAAGAAAGTGCTCCAGTGCAAGCCCCCCTCCCGGACTAGATCCTCCAAGAGCTCTGCACCTGCCACCTCTAAGAGCTAGAAAGCATCAAAACTAGAAGTCAAAGCATCCAAAAAGGGAGAGAAAAGAACTAAGACAAAGGCCACAAGGTCTTATACCAGTCAAAAGGATGATGAAGAGACTAAGTTAGATGAGGAGGTAAAGAAAATGAAGAAGAAAAAGAAAGTATCCAGTGAATCCTCTATAGGTCAAGACAAGGAAGAAGAGGCAGAAGAATTCATTGAAAGACCTACTCTCTGCATTGATGATATCATCAAATCAGTTACTGTGGATGGGAACCTACAACCAATGGTTGAATTTTATGATGAATATAGTGAAGCTGATCATAAGATATTACAAGATGCCACAGTCAAGTATCTAAACATCTACAACAAAGCATTCATTGAAATTATATCTCTGATTCCCAAAAGCTTAGAGAAGGAACTTGAAATAAGAAAGAACAATGCCCAAGCAAAAGATCTAGAAATCTGGGAGCAGATTGCTATTCAGCTCTATCCGTCCATTACCCCTAAACAAATGAACATTATCTTCAAGGATTGCAAGGATGAATTCTGGAGCAAAGCTAGAATGAATCAGCTTATGCTTGGAGAAACTGACAAAGTGGCAAAAGAAACAAAAGATATCCTCTAGAATGCTTTTAAAAGATTCAATCTTCCTATTATAGAGGACTTAGGTGATGAACCCTCTGTCATAGATAACAAAAGAGAATCTACTGAGACAGTGGCAGAAGAGGCAAAGGAGACAAGTGAAGAAAAAGCTAAGAACTTAGATTCCTCTGCTTTAGAAGAGGAAGTCCATGAAGAAGCAAACATCTCTCCTCCGGATCTAAAGGAGAAGAAAGAATAGAGGAGAAAACTAGTCAAGAAGAAGAAGTAAAGGAAAAGGAAAAAGACCAAACAGAGAAGACCCCAGGAGACAGTTCTAAGACTGTAGAAGGGAAGAAGACTCTGTCTCCGACAAGAGACACTGCAGAAACTATCAAAGAATTCTTAACCAAAGAGATGATGGAAATTGATGAACCGGAACTGCTTCAAGGACCATTCAATTTTGATTCCCTCTCCCCAGTTTAGACTACGAAGATAGCATCCTTTGCCCATGCAAAGGCAAAATAAAAACTTTTGAAGTCTCACATGGAAGACTGTGAGCTAATTGAGATTGCATCCAGTGCATTGGAGAAAATCATGCCATCCTTCCAAAAGGATCCTTCAACCTCCTCATCTGGTAACTTAAAATCTCTTGTCAATTAAATTAGCACATATTTTGATTCTTTGGAGAAGTCAGCTAGAGATAGAGTCCACAAAGAATTTTTGGGAAAGAGATTCTCTGAGGTACAGGGTCTAATAACAAATGATAGGAGAGTTATGGATATTGGGGTAAAGAGCTTAGAAAATGCTCTTAAAGATGGCGGAGATATATATAAATTTTGTTTATCCTGGCCTAAAGTGACCAAGGATATTGAGAAGAAAGTAAAAGAGCAAGAGGATAAACTATTAAGTTTGTCTCAAAGTTTTGATCCTCTCTCCACTACCATAGTAAATCAAGAGTGTCAGACTATTGCAGTCATAAATGAAATAAAGAAGCTTGAGAAGGAGAAGAAAAATAGAATAAATAGGTTAAGTGAACTTAGAAGGATCATTATCCCTAAGTTAGAGGCCATGCATGAAGCCCTAACTGATGCTCAGGCCACAGCCCGAACCAGTGATCCGACAAATCTTAAGAAGGCAGAAGCTTTTGCATTCTTGTTGAGTGGTCACATCTCAATTTTGGACAGGATGAAGCAGAGTTGGGCAACATAAGTTATACAGTTGAAGAATACTTTTGCAGATATACTTCAGTATATGTAAGTACAACTTGTATATATACTTATGCGGATATGTATAGATTGATTTTTGAAAATTTTGGCGTGCGGATTCTGCCCTTTGTCATTGATGTCAAAGGGGGAGTGAGGAGCAGTGAAAAATGTGGGATCTAGCTAAGGGGGAGCTCTAAAAAAGTGTACATTAGAACAAAGCATCAACCAAGGGGGAGTACAGTGTGACACTTAGTCATTTTTCACTAAGTGTTGCCATCAATGCTAAAGGGAGAGATTGTTGGCAAGAGACACTATGTGGCTTCTTAAGTGTTGTCATTGATTGCAACAAAGTCCATCCCACACATCCGCAGGACATGGTGTGTCTCTACCAGAAGTCAAATTGAAGAATGTTGTGGTCTGGTAAGTAAGAACAGAGCATGCAGCAAGATCTGATAGTCAGGTCCAGATCTCTCAGAGGAAGTATCTCAGTAAAGTGCGGACTTGGGGAAGTCAAGAGGAGTACCATGACTAACATATTCCAGAGATTGAGCCTCCGGTGATGAAAGAGTGAAAAGATATAAGCACCTGAGTATTGGGTCCCTATCTGGCAGAGTAAACTGAGGAAGACCTGACTAGCAGAGCATCAAACCTTAATCCGGATGAGATATTGATGGTGATCAAGATTCTTGAGGTATCATTCATTATTGGTCAACATGATTGATGACTTCTACATGCATCTCTTTGATACGCATCACTTGGTAAGCAAGGATTTAGTTGATAGACCAGAGTTTGGGAAAATATTGAGTATTCCAGATGCCGACTAGAAAGATATTGAAATCCTTTGTGCAGATATATATATATACCAGATGGATTTAGATGAGAAGATGTGTGTGTTGTATTGTGTGAAGAAAAGCAAAAGAGCAGTGTGGCAGCAGTAATACAGGTCCGATATGTGACAGGACAGCAACACCAAAGAAGAGGAAGACTGAAGTGCAGTAGATCAGTGTATTGAGCCTAACCGGAACTGAACCTCAGCATATGTGGATGCTTCTCATCAGTTCAAGTATCTTTTTACCTTCTTTGTATCTTGTAGACAGTGAGTCTCTTGTAGGTAGTGAGCCTCTTATGAGCAGTGTGCTCGGGTAGTGAGCCCTAATTGGCAAGTGCCATTTTTGTATTTCTATTCTTCTAATAGAGAATACATTCTTGGGTTAGTCACCCCCATGGTTTTTCCCTTAACAGGGTTTTCCACGTCAAAATCATTATGTTATGTGAATTGACTTTGTTTCTGCTTTCATGATTATGGATGCTTATTTGTTTTGATGTTGCACTAGTTATTAAAGAAGAACAGAAAGTTAAGTTAATTAAGATAACTGATTCACCCCCCCTCTCAGTTATCAACAACTCTACCAATTTATGTCAACATCTAAAGAATAATATACAAGATCTCATTTATGAGGATGTTTCACCCTTTCTCCATATGATACACCTCTCTCATCTTCTCTTGATGACAATACTACATTGGTAGACAAGCCCATTCAAACACATGACAAATCCCTCACCTATGATACACATGATGATGACAACCTATTTACTACACAAAATTCTATAAAACATTCTAGAACTATTCGTTCCACATCTCTTCTTTACGTGTTGCTATTGTGGAACCTATTTCTCTTCTTGAAGATTATCCCCAACCCATTATGGGAATTCCTTATGCTACTAATCCTATTACTTCTATTCCTAATTTTAAATCTGATGTGGCTATGGATTTCATCTTTTCTCTTGATATCCCTCCACTTAAGTTTGGTATAGATATTCCTCCTGCATCTTCTATTTTCACTCCAAGCTTGCTTCTCCTTTTGGAGCCTCACCTTGCTATTTTTCACTCTTTCCTATCACATCTGACTAATTTCTCATTAGATGATTTTGAGATTGTTGATGACCTTATTGATGGCCATTTCACCTCTACCATTGACTAGTTTCACATTACTTCATGTACCTTTTTGTATTTTCTCTTGGTGGTATCTTGTGTGATTTCTTTTTACATAAGTTGCTACTGTGGATTAGAAAAGTTGCAAATGAAGAAACATCAAAGATAAAGAAAACAAAAGCATGAGTTACCTTCCCTTCAAATGCAATTTTGTCTCACCAATCAAGCGTAATGAAGTACACCCAAGCTCCAATGGATATGCTCCTTTGATTTGAGTGATAATGATCTCATGTGGATTGCTCTTAATTTCATCATAACCTTGATATGATTTGATTAATGATTTAGAGATAATTTAGCAGCATGTATGTGTGCAAAAGTTGTGTATTGATGATATATTGATTGATGATGAATTTATAGATTTCTCATAAAGTAGATCAATGGTGGAGAATGACCAGGAAAATCAATGGTTGGGCTTGCTTGAGAGGACTTGATGGATGAGGAAGTGACATGTGTCTCTTTTGTGACATGAAATATGGAAGTTAACAGATTTAATTGATGAGTTATCTGAATTAATTGATTTGTTAGCTGAATTGATTATGTAGTTAACCAATTTGATTGATTGAACTATTAACAAATTTGATTGAGAGTGAATAGTGGGATGAGGAGAGAGAATTATGGTGAATTAAATAAATAAATAATTTAATTCATGTGAGAGGAGATTATGGAGAATTAAATAAATAAATCATTTAATTCATGTGACAGGAAATTATGGAGAGAGAATTATGGTGAATTAAATAAATAAATTATTTAATTCATGTGAGGAAATTATGGATAGAGAATTATGGTGAATTAAATAAATAAATTATTTAATTCATGAGAACAATGGATAATGTTAAAAATAAATAAAATATTAATTTTATTTATTTGAGGTGAGAAAAATAAAAATTAATTTGGTTAATTAAATAAATTGTGTTAATTTATTTAATTAATATATGGAGGAAATGTTAGTTTTATTTAATTACTATAGATAGGAGAAATATGATAATTGGTTAGGAAAATGATGTGGATGTAGTATGATGACATGAAAATACGTTACCCAATTTTAGGTGTCTACATTTTGCCCTCTTTGAGATGGTGTTACGAAGTAACATCATTTCAAAGAAGTTTAAAATATAGTGTTATGTTGGACTTTGGTTTAGAACAATATGATTGGATTAGAGATGGTGATGCCCCAGTCACTTCAAGCGAGGGTGACAAGGTAGAATGATGTTGGGATGCCCCCTTGAGAAGATAGGTGGGTTGGAAGAACATGAGTATGCTCTCGAAATGAGTGAAGAAAATGTAAGATGAAAGATGGAAAAAAATGATGGATGGAAAAGTGAGAAAAATGGAGAAAGTAAAAGGATGGATGCAATAAAAATAACTATGGATGAAACAAGAACGATTGATTCATTATGATGATAGGTTATGTTGACCTGAGTAGAGCAATCCTTTATTTTATATAAAAATGGATGTTATGTACCAAGGTATAAATAACTAGGGTGACAATGTATCTAATGCGTAGGACTGACAGACAAAGACAAAAGGTCACAAGCAACCCTATACCATGTAGCACCATGATATGGAAGACCATGATACCATTTGTGGTAGATAGGCTACTTGGACCGATACAGATGCAAGATAACATGATAATGCAAGATAAAATGATAAGACATATTGAAGATAAGATGATAACACACACAAGCAAGAAAGCATGCACAAACAATTCAAAAACAAACAAGGTTATTGCCCATGTCAAGCTGAAAACTGATGATTGATTGATTGGTTGATGGATAAGGATAGTGTTGTCATTGTGGGGAACAATATATTCCTAGAAAAACACAAGGATTAGGGAACAATATATCTCGTTGATGACTGATGATGTTGATCGATTGATAGGGTTGACAACAAGGTCGGAACAATACCAAGATATGTGATTGAATGACTTGGCTAGATTTCTTGACTAGATTGGCATGGATTAAGGATGACTTGCATTTGGATTTATTGCTTGGATGTTTTTGGATGTTTAGAATTTTTATATTTTTGGATTTTTGGGATGTTTTGATTGTTTTGAATTTTGGGATTTTTTATTTTTTGGGATATTTCAATTTTTGTTTAGATTTTGAGAGGTTGAAAGTGAGTTATTGGTTTAGGATGGGATGGTTGGATTTGTTTAGAAGATGGATGCATTAGAGTGCAGTGGGATAACCTGTTTGCTAGAACCAATGACAAGGGAAGACTGAGTCTAGGGACAAGGATTAGGGTAGGATGGGATGGATGGATAAAAGGATTGGCGATAATGGATGGGATGGACAAAAGGATTTATGATAATGGATGGGATGGATGGATGGATGGAGGGGTTTAGGATGGATAAAGGATATAGGATAAATGGATGGAGGGGGTTTAGGATGTGATCTCCAAGGACTATGTCACATAGGAATAACATGCCCCACTCTAGATATTATACTCAGGATGTTTCATGACAAAGATTATGATGGATACAGGTGATAGGATTGGGTGGGAAAGATTGGGTATATCAAGAGTTGTCCAAAGCATTTTTAACCTTTTTTGCCCCTGTCCTTATCAAAATCAAAAGGATGAAGGGAGGATAAGTGGGAGAAATGGGATAGGTAAGAAAATGTAATGGATAAGTGTGATGGAATGGAAATGATGGGAAGGGTAGATGATACAACTTGCTCCCAAGTGTAAGGTATGTATAGACAATCAATCTACACATGACACATGTTTGCCTAGTTTTTATCATGGTACTTATCTACGGTGCCATGAAATGGTTTTCACCATTGGATGAATGATTTATCTTTACTATTTTCATTTTTTTTCATTTTTTTTAATTGTGGATAGGGGAGAAGGGGATGAGGACTCAAGCATCTATTTCCATAGTGTCCCATTTTACATAGTTGTCGCACATGGACCATATTAAGTAGCATTGTAGGCATAGATGTTGGACAAGGTGATTATATGGAGGAAGATGGAATGGATGGTGTAGATGGAGGATGGATGAATAGGTTAAGGATGGAATGGATAAGTGGGACAATTATGTGAAAACATGGACCATAGGGATGTGATATGGGAGGTATGTGGGATAGGGGATATAATATGGGGGATGGGGTTGTGAGGGAATTTTGTAGGATCAAGGGGAACAAAGACCAACATTTGTACACACCATGGTGGAGTTTGAAGGTTATATTTATGATGGGGAGTGGGGAGTAATGGGGATTTATTATGGGATCGGGATGGGGTATTTTGGGATTACCGATTTAGATATTTAGGAACCCAAATGGACTTAGGATTACTAGAGATTTTTATTCGATGTTGGATAAGGGAGATGAATTTTAGAATTTGTTGATAGAGTGGGATTTGGATGCTTCATTTGGACTGATTGTTTTTTTGTTTAGGGACCCACACCATTTTTGTTTTAAATTTTAATTTTATAGTTTTAGGTGTTTGTATCCTTTTGGGTTTTTTTTGGGCTCTCCTTTTGTGTATGTCTTCTTGGGAACCCACACCATTTTTATTTTTTCTTTTAGAGGTGTGGGCTTTTGCACATTTTTCACTTTATGTAAGGAGGCATCCAAATTTGTATTTTTGAATCCCATGGGTTTTGTGATAGCTTCATGTTTGGTTGATGTGTGCATTCGTTGACCATTATTAGAAATTGTAGGGGATTTAAGGGAGCAATATGTGTGGATGGAGGGATTAGTCAACTTGTGGATGAAGGTATGAGGGGATTTGAGGATGGGAATATTGGGAGTTGGAAGGAGTGGAGGAAGAGTGGATGGAGGGAGATGTATGGTCACATTCTTTTGAGAATGGTATGACGATGGATGAGGGATGGTGGCATATGATTTGGAGGTGTGATGAGGTGTGTCAGGTTTGGGATTGGAAAAAGTGGCTTTAGAAGGAATGGAAGTGGTACCAACATCTTTGAATTATTTTTCTTGGGATGTAAAACCAAGGCCATGCACTTGTGGATAGATTTTGACATGGATGAACCCCAAGATACCTTGTTGATGAAGGCCTAAGCCTTTTCCTTGATAATTCATGTTTTGGAGCATGTAATGTGCAATGAAACTTTATTATTTTAAAAACAAGATGCGAGTCCATTATTAGATGGGGAAAGATGGGTGGTGGATAGAGGTTGTTCCTCTCCTACAAGAGAACCACCATGGATAAAGGTGTTAGGTCCAAGGAGATAGGATGATGGATTTGGGATAGGATCGATAGGGGATGGTGAAGGATCAATGGGGAATGGTAAAGGGATACTAGAAGATGGTAAAGGATCATTAGGTGATGATGGGATATCAATAGGGGATGTTGTGGGATCAAGAATTAAATGAGTTGGAATGCTTGGATCTTGATTATCATTATGCTCATTAAGATGTGGTGTGAAAGGATCCATTCTTTGGGACAAAGTGTCTCATTATGGGAAGTGGATGTTAGTGGATAGTGGATAGGACTAGTGTTGGTTTCTTGATCATGAGTGATTGTGAGATCATGGGTGCGAGGAGTGGCAATCTCTTGATCATGGATGGTGATGGATTGAGTAGTCATTTCTTTAATAGCTTGGGTAATTTAATCTTGATGAAATTGGATAGTTGGATCTTGAGGAGATTGCATAGTTTGATCTTGACTTGCTAAGAAGTGAGGTTGATCATGCTTTGGATTTGACTCTTGATATAGCCCTTTGGTGTGGATAGGAGTGGAAGCTTCTTGGATAGGTTTGATAGGCTCTAGATGGTTGACAACATGAGTGCATTATGGATCTTGGCTTGGACTTATGGTAAGGGACTCTTCAATGGGATGGATAGACATAGGATTGGATGGTGGTGTTTGCATAGGACTAGGAGACTCTTTGAGAGGTTCAAGGATAGGTGTTGTATTGTATGATGGTTCTAGATTCCATGCTAATAGTCCTTGGATAACATCAAAAAATGATAAGTTGGTGGGGGGATTATCACTCACAATCTTACCACAGTTGATGAGCTCTTGGATCAAATTATTAAGTTTTATATAATTGGATGCCTTATGGCCTTTTGCCCCATGGTATTCACAATATTCATGATCCTTGTACCAAGTAGGTTTGACTATGGGTTCATAGTATGGTATTTACATAGGAATTTCAATCAAGTTTGCTTGGACCAATTTTTGTAAAGCTATCTCAATGGGATCCCTTGATGGAGGGTTGGAGGAACACAGTGATGAAGGGACTATAGAGGTTGATGGATTGGGAGGTATGTTAACTAATGGATTAGGATTAGGAGGGTTGGAGGAACACATGGTGACAAAGGGACTATAAGGTTTTATGGATTGGGATTATATATAGTTTGTTGAGGCAGTATGGTAGATGGGTATGAGGTTATGGGGTTGACTTGGTAAATGATTTGGGGTGAGATAGATGAATAGGTGATACTTTGAGGTGTTGATAGGTTGGATTGATATGATAGATAGATTGGTTGATAGGTTGGTTGTGATGACATCACATAGGGGGATGAAGATTGGTATGATAGTGATGTTGGTTAGATTGGAGGGATGGTTTTAATAATGGGGTTTGACATATAGGATGGTGATGATGTGATAGTGTCATAAGAATATCCAATGATGAGATGTACTAAGGGGCTATGACCGATGAGATTTTTGCATTCTACCTTAGCGAGAGGGTCTAATCTTTCATGCGTATATTTAATGTTTTGTATTTATGCATCAAGATCACTAGGATATGTGCATGGATTACGTTGGTATGATAGTTATGTTGGTTGGATTGGAGGTATGGTTTGAGTAATGGAGTTTGATATAGATGCTTTAACTTCCATAACTATTTTGTCAAACCAACTCATGATGTTTGTAGGTGTGTTTTGGATTGGATGTGGATTTTTAAAATGGATGATTATGGATTAGGGCTAGGTCCTTTAGATGATGGATTTTGATGATTGATTTGGATGGATTGTGATTAGGATTTGGATGATAGTGGTTGGGTTTGGAGTAGGCTAAGTCCTTAACCAAATTTTAATTTTCAAAGACTGATTTTTGATTAAGGATGGGGATTGGATGCTTGATTGAGATGGATAGATGAATGATGGGTGATTGGTTGTGGATGAGGGATAAGTGGATTAGATTAGGATTTGATTAGAATAGGATTAGGTGGATAATGGGATTGGACTAAGATGATGATGAATGTGATTATGATTAGGATATTTAGGATAGTGGACTAGGATTAAATTAAATAGATGAGGATAATTAGGGTAAAGATTAGGACCTTGATTGGATTAGGAAAATTAACTAGGATTAGGGTCCTAAATGATGGATTGGGGATAAATTGGTATGATGTGGATAGGGTGATTAAGATGATAGATGTGGATTGTATTAGGAGGATTAGGATGAGGTTGGATTAGATTGGATGTGGATAGGATGAAGTTGGATTGGATTGGATTGGATTGGATTGGATTGGATTGGGAAGAAAATGAATGATTAGAAGGTGATTGTGGATTGTTTAAAGCTTGGCCTTGGGCAACTTTACAAACAATAGATTTCACACATACAAGCACAAGTTTGCAAAAGGATTTGGATTTTGGTAAGAAAATTTCAAAGTAAAAATGGTGCAAATGGTCAATAACCTTTGCAAATATGATGGATTTTACTGGTATTGAACACGAAAACACATCAAACACTTTAACACATTCCTAGAAATTATTCAAGTGGGTGTATCTTCGTAGTGTAGGCCCACACAAAATACTTCATGAAAGGGGATATCTAGGGATCTAGTGGCACAAGGGCTCACCTTTTCCCTTTCCTTGGAGGCTTTATTGCCTTGCCCAAGGAGTTTCTATCTCATCTGAAGGAGGCAAGTGGTGAGTATTTTCAGGCTTGTTGCTAAACATTGCACCACACTAGAAAACGATCGAAAGGTCTTATCTAGGCTATTACAAGCTCTCTAGTGGAGTATCCAATATACACAAGGTACTACGTGGGACACAAGTCTATGAACACTAGTCCATCGAAGGTATGTGACATAAGGGATTAAGAAAATGCCACTTCACCTTGTCTCTAAAATTACTTGAGGCCCCAAGGTTGTGCTAATGACGATGCATCTAGATTGAGGTACAACTTTCGCTCTCCCCCCTTTGTATACCCCATCATAATGTGTGGTTGAGTTCATCCCTAGGGGTGATGAAATACCCTAGAAGGCCTCCTAATGGGAAAGATTCTAGGTGCTTTTGATTCCCAAGATCGTCTTTCAACATGAGGGAAGAGCATACACAACTTAGGTCCTTGAGTTGAACACAACAAAAAGTAAACTAGGAGGTCTTTTTGATCTCCAAGATCACTTTGTGGTGCGAGGAGAGAGCATACACACCATCTAGCCTACACAAGAATAGAAAGCAAGATTAGTTGACCCTTAAGAAATCAAATGTGCATCTAATCTAGTGATAAAAATAGTCTTGGACAAATGAGCTACACCAAATGATGTTAGTAGTTTGATAAGGATCAATCTTCAACAAGAGAATCTATAAAATAAAATATTTTAGAATACAACAAACAATAGATAAAAATAAATGTTAAAATCAAGTGTTAGCATGTGTTTGAAATTATAAATAGATGATGGGCCAATGATTGGACTTAAAAATAAAACTCAAAAAATCCTTAAACTAATAATACCACTGTGTAGAGGACAAAAATATCACCTTTCAAAAAAATATCACTTGAATCAGACTCTGTTTGTGAAAGTTACGAAGCTTGGAAGGTCTAAAAATTGTGATAAGACAGAGACATCAGTGAGAAAATAAGTTTTCTAAAAAAATAGAGAATCCTGAGAAAACACCAATGTCACCATGATGTAGAGTACGAAATTTTATCTTATTTCAAAAAACAAATCACTTAAATTAGCTTATGTATGACCAAGAAAATGGAGTTCGAAAATAGCCTACTTGATCAAAATGCTCAATGAAGAGGGGTTAAGACTTACCCCCTGTAGAATGGCTTCTAGTGACTGATGTGATCTGATACTAAATCTTAAGGCTTCTTTATTATAAGTAAATACAAAGAAAAACTTTATTCTTTTAAAATATCAACTTTTAGATATTTTCACCTTTTTTGATTTTTTATGTTTTATGTTCTTTTTTAAAACCAAAATTGTTTTTAAAAAGAAACAAAAGAGATATGGTAAATACCCTGTCAATACAGGGTACAATGGTGCCCTACTTGCGCAAGGTACGTTCTTACTTTCTTTTCTATTTCTTTTTGTTTAAAAATTATTTTTCCCTTTTAATTTTTAGTTTTTTGATGATTAAATTTTTTTAATCATTTTTTTTAAATGTTAAAAATAATTTTTTTTTACCTACATAGTGAATGTATGGCTTCAGGCTGCGTGCCAAGGGTAAAAAAATATTTTTTTACCTACATCAAAATATGAATTGAAAAGCTTCTAGTTAAAACTGTGTATAGATTTTTTTCATTGACGTTTCAGATCACACTCCATGATCCATCATCAAGAAGAGAAAGAGAATGAAAATGAAGTAAAATTCAAATCAAGTTCCTTAAAAAGATAGAAAAAAGTTGACACAGAGTACCAGATAGGACAAAGGAACATAAGGGAAAAATTAAAACTAAAATAAGTTTCAAAATACAAGATAAAAACCAAATATTAAAGAGAGAAATAGAAATAAAGTAAAAGGAAAAAGACCAAGACGATGGAAAATAAAATGATAAAATAAATATAGAATAAAATAAATAAACAAAAAAATATTTAAAAATTAATAAATTGTAGACTCGAATAAAAAGAGAAGGAATGAGTAAGGTTACGGAAATTAATTGAAAAATAAAAATAAATAAATAAAAGCAATGGAACTAAAAAAAAAAATTAAAAGCAATGAAATAAAATAATAAATCAAAAAAAGAATGAAAGGAAGTAAATGAAAGAAAAAATTAAAAATAAAATAAGAAACACGAGAAAAGAAAAAAGAAAAATTAAAATAAGGGGGGCCTAAGTCTAGAAGAAGATGAGCTACCTAAACCTAGAAAACCAAAAAGGAGCTAGAAGATGGACAGGGGAATTTGAGGAAGGATTAGGGGCAAAGGGAACAAGGTGGGGGAGAATGGCATGGATGGGGGAGAACAAGGTGGGGGAATGTGGGGAGATAGGGACCAAGGCAAGACATAATGCAATTGTTAGGGGAGAGGTTAGAAGAAGAAAAAGAAGTCAAGGGAAGGGGAGGAAGAGCAGAAAGATAGGAAGATAGGGGAACACTAGAGATAGAACTATGGGAGAGATAAGGTGGAACACAAAAGGGGGGTTGAGGGGTTAATCTTGAAGGGAATTTAATAAAGGGTTCCAAGTGTGGCTTAAGTTCCACCCCTCATCTCAGTTTAGGTTGGTGGGGTTATTTATGATGAAAATAGCTTCTTTGAGCTTCCTTTTAAAGAAGTCATCTTCCTTGGCTAGGATATGTGCATCCTCGAGGTGAATGTGGTGCTTGGTATAAGAGGAGTGTTCTACAACTTGGGCTGATTTTGAAACCCTTTCATGTCCAATATCCACACTGTGCTCTTTGATTCTCATGTAGATAGATCGACTTGTCTCACCAATATAGGGGTTCCACATAAGCAATCAATTTTGTAGACATCTGAGCTCAAAAAGATGTTATTGGGGTCTTTGGTAGATGGGATTAGGTTTCTGATGGAAGAAAGGTGTCTGAAGCACATTTAATCCCCTTTTGTGAAGAATTTTGGTGATCTTATTCAATATACATTCAATGTAAGGAAGGGTGGTGCCATAAACAACATCAGAGTCTTTATTCTCTAGTTTAGAATTGAGGTGAGCTTGGGCTTTCTTAAAATATCTCATGATGTGTTTGTTGTGGTACCCGTTTAGTTTGAAAACTTGGGTAAGGTGGGAAAGCTCTTGGTTTATGTGATCATTATCACAGATGCGGAAGGCTTTGGTAGCTAGAGTCTTTAGGACACTAGCCTTTTGGGTAGGGTGGTGGTGGGAAGAAGCTAGAAGGTAGAGGTCAATATGGGTGGATTTCCTGAAGACACAATGACCAAGGGAACCATCTTCTTTCTTGATGAGAAGGATGTCAAGGAAGGAGATTTGGTTGTTGGTCTCAAGTTCTTTGGTGAACTTGATGCAAGGGCAATTTTATTGAGATGAGCATGGAAAGATTCAAGTTACTCCAGGCCATGGGGCCAACATATGTTGGTGTCGTCTACATATCATTTCCACCATTTTGGTTTAAGAGGGAAAGAATTCAAGGCAAGTTCTTCAAAATGCTCCATATACATGTTGTCTATGACCAAGGATAAAGGGAATCCCATAGTAACCCCATTAAATTGCTCATAAACTATGTCATGGAAGGTGAAGAATGTGGACTTTAAGTAGAGTTCAACCAAGGACACAATTTCTTCATTTGTCTTCTGCTTAACCAACATAATAGTCTTGTAACAGGACTTTGGTGAAGAGGGAAACCACATCAAAGCTAACAACAATGTCATTATCATCAACCCTTTTGTCTTTGATGAATTCAACAAAATGGGTAGTGCCTTTGATGAAGGAAGAAGACTTACCAATTAGAGGAGAAACTAACTTGGCCAAATAGGCAACAAGTTTGTAAGTTGGGGAATGAGTGGTTTCCACAATAGACTTGAGACAAAGGCATATCAAATAAGATCGCAAAAATTCTTCGTAAAAAGGAGTTCAAATGTGCCTTCGATCAAAAACCTAATCCCATCTACCAAAGACCACAATTACATCTTTCTAAACTCAGTTGTCTACAAAATTGATTGCTCATGTGGAACTCCCTATATTGGTGAGACAGGTCGATCTATCTGCATGGGAATCAAAGAGCACAACATGAATATCTAGCATGAAAGGGTTTCAAAATCAGCCCTTGTAAAATACTCCTCTTATACCAAGCACCACATTTGCCTCGAGGATGCACATATCCTAACCAAGGAAGATAATTTCATTAAAAAGAAGCTTAAAGAAGCTAATTTCATCATAAATAACCCCACCAACCTAAACCGAGATGAGGGGTGGGACTTGAGCCACACTTGGAACCCTTTATTAAATTCCCTTCAAGATTAACCACTCAACCCCCCTTTTGTGTTCCACCTTGTCTCTCCCATAGTTCTATCTCCAGTGTCCCCCTATCTTCTTGTCTTTGCACTCTTCCTCCCCCTTCCCTTGACTTTTTTTTCTTCTTCTAACCTCTCCCCTCACAATCATGTTAGGTCTTGCCTCGGTCCCTATCTCCCCACATTCCCCCACCTCGTTCTCCCCCATCCATGCCATCCTCTCCCACCTTGTTCCCTTTGCCTCTGATCCTTCCTCAAATTCTCGTGCCCATCTTCTAGCTCCTTTTTGGTTTTGTAGGTTCAGGTAGCTCATCTTCTTCTAACCTTAGGTCCCCCTTATTTTAATTTTTCTTTTTTTCTCTTGTTTCTTATTTTGTTTTTTATTTTTGCTTTCATTTACTTCCTTCAGTCTCCTTTTTATTTATTATTTTATTTCATCGCTTTTAAATTTCATTCTTACTTATGTTTCTTTTATTTATTTATTTTATTTTTCAATTAATTTTCGTAACCTTACTTGTTTCTTCTCTTTTTATTCAAGTCTACAATTATTAATTTTTAAATATTTCTTTTGTTTATTTATTTTATCATTTTATTTTCCATCGTCTTGGTCTTTTTCCTTTTACTTTATTTATATTTCTCTCTTTAATATTAGGTTTTTATCTTGCATTTTGAAACTTATTTTAGTTTTAGTTTTTCCCTTATGTTCCTTTGTCCTATCTAGTACTCTGTGTCAACTCTTCTCTCTCTTTTTAAGGAACTTAATCTGCATTTTACTTCATTTTCATTATCTTTCTCTTCCTGATGATGGATCACGGAGTGTGATCCGAAACGTCGATGAGAAAAAAGTATACACAGTTTTAACTAGAAGCTTTTCAATTCATGTCATGGACTGTGGAAATATCATGTCCTCAATTACATCAAAATATGTTGAATTATATGTTTTTCTTCACTTCTTGACCCTTTTGAACGTAACTGTGACCTTCATTTTTGTCTAGCAAGCTTCTTGTAAAAACTCACCCTTGGATTTCTCCTAAAAAAGAGTTAAAAACATGTGAAATCAAGCTAAAAATCCCTCAAATTTGATATTAGATTAGGACCATAGGGTCCCACTATGCATCCCAGAATGTGGATCAAAAAAGTTGCAAATGAAGAAACAACAAGGATAAAACAAACAAAAGCACAAGTTACCTTCCCTTCAAATGCAATTTTGTCTCACCAATTCAATATAATGAAGTGCACCCAAGCTCCAATGGATATGGTCCTTTGATTTGAGTGAAAATAATCTTATGTGGATTGCTCTCAATTTAGCATAACCTTGATATGATTTAATGAATGATTAATGTGTGCAAAAGTTGTGTATTGATGATGGCTTGATTTATGATGAATTTATAGATTTCTCAAAAAGCATATCAATGGTGGAGAATGACCAAGAATATCAATGGTTATGGTTGCTTGAGACGACTCGATGGATGAGGAAGTGACATGTGTCTCTGTTGTGACATGAAATATGGAAGTTAACATATTTAATTGATGAGTTATCTGAATTAATTGATTGGATAGTTAACTAATTTGATTGATTAATCAACTAATTTGATTGAATTGTTAACAGATTTGATTGAGAGTAAATGGTGGGATGATGAGAGACAATTATGGTGAATTAAATAAATAAATTATTTAATTCATGTGAGAGGAAATTATGGAGAGGGAATTATGGTGAATTAAATAAATAAATTATTCAATTCATGTGAGAGGAAATTATGGAGAGGGAATTATGGTAAATTAAATAAATAAATTATTTAATTCATGAGAAAATGAATAATGTTGAAAATAAAATAAATATTAATTTTATTTATTTGAGGTGAGAAAAGTAGAATTTGATTTAATTAAATAAATAAATTGTATTAATATATTTAATTAATATATGGAGGAAATGTTAATTAAATAATTAAAAATTATTTAATTAATATAGATAGGAGAAATAGGATATTTGGCTAGGAAAATGATGTGGATGTAGTATGATGGTTTGAAAATACGATAGCCAATTTTAGGTGTCTACAGCTACTACACATATTAAATCTCCTTCACCTTCTTTATATGCTCTTACTCCTCACATCCTCACATTGAGTTTCTTCATTTATTTGTTGTGTACAATTATTTCATGATGGTTTAACTTAGTTCTCCTATGATGAGGCCATCTACTGACATGGCCATCTATTCTTTGCACCATGTTTCTAGCATATGTCCTCATATGCCACAATTTCTTTTTCTTTCTTATGCTATGGTGATATGCTCACATTGATCACTTCCTCTTTCCATCTACCCTAACATATTTCATTGACATTATACTTTCCTACCACTCTTACTTTTCTATAACCTGGAATTCTTATTTATTTTTCCCATTTGTCTTCTTCCTAGAAACCTTTTATTTCTATTTCTTTGGGGGCACCACATAACCTTATATTCCCCCTCTCATGCTATTATTATTCTTGTACCTAGCATATTTTTACTCACATTCTTTGGGGCTTCTTTCTCCTTCCCTATACTATTTTCCACTCTCTGTAACACATTGCAGATTTCCTTTCTATCTATAGAGTCCATAAATTAACTGCATCTTATAGCATAAAGTTAATTTAAGGGGTATATACTCTACTTCATTCTTTCACATGATTCTAGATACCCAATTATTTGGTCCCTAAATTAGTTTGTGGTCCCTGCACTAATTTCTTTTGGTCCTTGTATCATGTTACCTAGTTTATTTTCAATATATCCTAACTTGTGTTCCTATTTCCATTTACCATTTAAGCTTGACTTGGCTCCCTTTACACATATTTTACTTTTTGGGCCTAGTTTCCTTGTCTTTGTTGTTCCTAATACCATCTATATATGTTCTAGTTTCTTTTCCTAGTTCTTGTTACACTTTCATTTCTTTATGCACCCAAAGAGGTTTATTGATAGGGTAGAATATAGATAATATATTGTGTTTTTTATCTACATGCATTTATTTTACCATGTCCTTGTGTGAGTGCTTTGCAAATGAGGAATGAATACTAAAAAAAAAATTAAAGAAGAGAAGATAGGGAGCATAATCCCCATGTATTCTTGGTCATATCCTCCATATTTTAGTATTTATTTCTTACGATTTTACTTTAGCATACTTTATCACCTAGTGTCACAAGCTTGCTAAAGTGGGGAGAAAATATAGAGTTAGAAATTGTTTACTTTGTAATTTCCACTCTATATTAAGCACTCATTTTAGTATCTATTACCTTAGTATATTTTAGGATTATTTTAGCCAATTCTCAAGCCTTAAAACCCTTTTCAAGATGCCATGCAATCTAGGTCCAACCTAGTATCCATTTCTAATCATCTCTAACCTTCTAAAAACTTATGTCCATCTAGATGTTAACACAATCATAGTACTGACCTTAGTCACGACTATGATTGTAATAGCATATGTGCACTAAACTATTAAAAATGGATAAAATCCAACTCTTGTGGCATTCTTTTACATTTTTTAAATGGCTATATGCAAGAGTGTAAATTTTATAAAAACACCGTTTTGACATTTCATTAGGAATCACTCTTATATTCAATATTCCATAGCAATTTTTGGAATTCCCTCCCTCTCATTTGAATTCTAATATTTGGCTATTTTCCTTCTCATGAATTTTTTGGAACTTCTTATGTCATTCCCAAACTGTCTACAACCTTCCTTCATTTCCATGATATCTCCCATGGCCTTATAATTGTCTAAAACCTACAATATCGCACTCCTCACACATGGCATCTTGGCAAAGCTCCATTTTCAACATCTTCTTCCACACACTAGAGTGTGGCACACACACACACACAACCTTTTATGATTTCAAATCTTTTAAAAGTATTTATAGTTTTTTGTACCTTTGCACCTAGCCTTAAATGTGTCCATTTATGTGCATCATTGTGATGGTTCAACATTTTAATTTGATGATTAAGTAATGTCTAGTACACGCCTTGTTGCACTTCAAAGAAATAAACTAGTTGTTTGATTCCCTTAGCTTCTATGCCCTTAGACCATGTTACTGACATCCATTAGTGTATAGTTATGCCTTAGTTTTTCATCCCTAATATCACTTGCTTTTAAATTCATTGGTTTTTGTCTACTATGGAGAAACTACCACTTACCACAAGCAACAATTACAAAACCACCACAACAGTTCATTTTCAACATAGTGGTTTGTTGGCCACCACAATAGTTTCAAAATTGTCTATCTGCAAAAAGCAACAATTTTGTCTAACATAGGGAAAAATAGAATTTGAAGTATCTCGGTTGCCCCCTTTCAATCTTTCAAGACTTGTAATGCTCCTTCCCACTCCTGTAATCTTTGAACTACCTTCCCTTCACCCCCTAGCCTTTCTTAAACCCATTTTCATTCATTTTTTAGGATCCTCTCACCAACATTGAAAAATAAAATCTACCATTTTTGTCCATTCAACCTCAACAAGATCTGATAGGTCTCAACTCAACCTAATTTCATCTAACACAAAACCCTACTAGCACTTAGAATTGATTGGATGACTAGTTGAAAATGGAAACAAATTTGGGTTTTTCTTCTAAGGACCAAATTCAACTCCAACTCTATCATCATACAACTGATAGGTTGGATTCATTTTTCTTTTGGTTTGTGTTTTATTTTTTGATAGATTAGTTTGTAATTTTTTTAGAATAGATTGTTGTGTTGTTAAAATTAGTTTGTGTTAATTGTATGCTCTATTAGTGTAGAATTAAAAGTTTTTGTGTGTGTTGCTTGGCTCGTTTAACCTTTGTTTGTGCTTTCTCTATATTTTTCTTTTGTTACATACTCTTTGGGATTCTAAACCCCTCTATCTTGCTTCAGACCTTATGTACAAAGTCTTATCCTTCATTAATTTTAGTATTAGGTGTGCCATTCAACTTTCAAATTCTAAGTCATGTAAATTATATTTAATTATGTAGATGATAAACAAAGTATGATCTTCAAACATTATAGAGTAGCCAAAATTGGATGTCAAAGTGAGGGTGAGGATAATTATTTACTTATTTTTATTCTTTAGGGTATTTGGGATATTGTTTGAGAAGGTATTGAATAGGGAGGTTGCATTTAAAAAGTCAAAATTGAGAGTTATAGAGTATCTTCCTAATTTGAAGGTTATGGAAAATGCATTGAATATCCTCATGGAGCATCTTGATTTGGGAAAGTATTTGATTTGATTGTTATGATGGAATCTATGATGCATAAGAGAGGTGTAAGATGTGTAAGAGTTACTATTTTGTTGCTTGATCGTGACTATAGGGGTGTTAAATTTTGTATGGCTCATGGTTTTGACATAATTTTGGATACTACTTAGTGGTTTCTAGTTTTTGACTTTTTTACATATTAGAGGCATAGGATAGAGGATCATAGGTTATTTTGCAAGCACTCTTATGCTATCATATTATTTTCAGAGGGATGTGCTTATATTGAAGCACGCATTTGATTGTGATTAATACAAGATTGGGTCTCTTTGGTGGTGGAGTTTTCCTCTACACGGGTTTCTCACACATATCTAGTGTTATAGATTATATTTTTATGTTTAATTATTTATTGTTAAATTTATCTTATTGACTTGATCACGTGCTTAATTAGGTTAAATCTCTTTTTTTTTTTAATTCTCATTGTGGCATTAACCTTGTTAATCAACATTTGGTATCAAACATATGAATTGATTTTATAAGGGGGTGTCTTTCTTATAGTGTTCTAATTTTTTGTTGTTGCAATAGGAGTAGTTTGTTTCATGGTTTTGCATATCTAAGTGTGATTAGAGAATCCATAGAAATCACATCTCATTTGAAGATTGAGAAGCTCAATGGATATGGGTATGAGGTATGGACACTAAAAATAGAGGATCTCTTTAAGGAAAGAGATCAATGGAGGGCTATGATAGACAAGGAAAAGCTTGTTGGGTTATTGTATGAAGACTCGAAGAATATAAACAAGAATCCTCAAGGAAAATATAGTTATGTCTCTCTAATGTTTTCCTTCTACATGTCTCTAAGGAGACTACTAAATATATTATATGTTAAAGGATAGGTGAAATCTACCAAACTAAGAGTCTTGCTAATAAGTTGTATTTGAAGTTAAAATTATATTCCTTGAAAATAAAGGAACAAGACTTTATAACTAAGAATTTAAATTCTTTTAATCTTATTTTGATTTAGTTTGAAACTATAAATGTTAATCTTGATGAGGAGCATAAATACATTTTGTTTTGCTCTTTACATGAATCCTGGGAGAATCTACTAGTTGCAATCAATGCTGGTATTACAAAGACTAAGATGGATTCCCTTGTTGCTACTTTCCTTAACAAATAAATGAGGTAGAAATCAACGGACGAGGATTCCAAGCATGTGCTACATGTTTTAGGTAGACCCAAATACAAATGTGATAAGAAAAAGGGGGATAAGAAGAGATCTAGGTCAAAAGGATGGTATAAAACCTCTAGTAAGAGTAAAGTAAATGTTGGAACTATGGGAAGAAGGGCCATATAAAGAAGGAATGTAGAAACAAGAAGTCTTCAAAAAATCCATCTAATAATAAATCATCTCATCATAAAATGAATTTTTATTCATTTCTAATAACATTGTTAGTGATGACTCATGGTTGATTGATTCAGGTACCTTGTATCACATGACTCCTTAGAAGAAGTGGTTCTCTTCATACAGAGCATATGATGGTGATGAATTATTCTTTGGAAGCAATAGTTCACATTGAATTATTGGCAAAGTGAAGGTAAAACTCGTGTTCAATAATAGGAGAGAAAAATCTCTCATAGATTTGTTGTATATTCTAGTATTAGCATAAATTTTACTTTATGTTTCTAAAATGAATGGTGTTGGAGTGCATGTCACATTTGACATAAGTGGTTGCAGGTTGGGTAGAGGGAATTTTGTACTAGCTAAGGGATCTTGGTGTGGTACTCTATTTAAGCTTGATGCATCTACTTATTGTAATTTAGCCTATGTAATTGAGAACTTAGATTCATGTATGTTATGGCACCACAAATTGAGCCACATTGGTGAAAGGATTTTTAAGACTCTAGTTAATAAAAATATGGTGGATGCTTTGTCTATTTATTTTGTAGATTTTGATTTTTATGAACACTGTGTATTTGGAAAACATAATAGAGTTAAGTTTAATTCCGGTAGCACTAGAGAAGGATATTATTGAAGTTTATTCATACTAATGTTTTTGGTCTTGTGGATGTTGCTTCAATCAAAAAATATTGTTATTATGTTTCCTTTATCGATGACTACTCACGTAATACTTAGATTTAATTTTTGAGGCATAAATCTAAAATTTTGAGCAAGTCTAAAGATTTTAAAGTCCTTGTTGAAAATCAAATGGATTAGAAAATAAAGATACTAAGGTTAGATAATGGAGGAAAATATTATTCCAGAGAATTGATGACCGCTATATGCATGTATTTGAGACAAAAACAACTCCATATATGCTACAACAAAATGGTGCCACATACAAGATGAGTAGGTCATTAATGGACAAAGTTAGAAGTATGTTGAGTAGTGCTCAATTAGATTAGCTTTTTTAGACTGAGGCTATAAGTACTACTTTGTATTTTATTAATAGATCTATGAGTTCTACTATAGTTGATAAAATACCATATGAATTGTGGATAAGAAAGAAACCCTCTATTTCACACATTAGAATTTTTTGCTATGAGGATTTTAGTCATGTGGATGAAGAAAAATGGTCTAGGTTAATTTTGAGGCTAATAAATTATATATTTTTGTTGGTTATGATGATAATGTTAAAATTTACAAGATTTGGAACCCTCAAACCTTGAAAATTGTATATTTTAGAGATATGATTTTTGTGGAACTAAGAGTTAACCCTAATTAGATACAACAAAAGAAAAGAAAAATAAATCCATGCAATTTGAAACCAAAATAGAGAAGCAGGAAGATTCATAGGTGGAAGTACAAGTTGGACAAGAGGATGTGGAGGAAAAAGAGTATTTAAATTTAGATAGTTTAGAGGAAGAACATGAAGAGCCTCTTAATATACCCTTGAAATTAATTGACTGGTATAGTCCACCAAATTTTTATTATTTATTTGTTTTATCTTGTAATGACAATGGACATAACTATGTGAAGGAAACTATTTTTTCAAAGGAACATGAACCTCAGATGGAGGTCATGGAGGATGAGATGATGGCTTTGGATAGATGTAAATCATGGGATCACTTTGAGTTGTCCAAGGGAAGGAATCCCATTGGTTGCAAGTGGGTGTTTAAGAAGAAATTTGAAGTAGATGAACTATTGGAAAGGTACAAAGAAAGACTGATGGCAAAAGGTTACTCCCAGATTGAGGGAGTTGATTTCGGTAAAATTTTCACTCCTATTGCAAAACTAACTTCTATTAGATTCCTACTTGTTATTATTGTTTCTTATGATTTAGAAGTAGAGCAAATGGATGTTAAGACTAAATTTTTGCAAGGGGATATTGAGGAGGAAATTTATATGAAACAATCTAATAATTTTGCGGTAAAAGAGAAGGAAAACATGGTTTGTAGGTTGAAGTAGTCATTGTATAGTCTAAAGCAGTCACCTTAGATGTGGTATCAAAAGTTTGATTCTTTTGCATTAGAACTTGGGTTTGTTAAGAATGAATGTGATCATTGTGTTTATTTTATATTAATTAGTGATCAATTACTAATCATTGTCATGTATATTGATGACATGTGTAAGGAAAATACCTAGCATGCACTTCTAGTATTGTAAGATTTTTTAAACAAAATGCTTGATACAAGTGCACACAACTATGGCCATTAAATAAAACTCGGGACATAGATTAATCTCCCACATTACCCTTAGAGAAGGCAATGCAAATTTCATATCTAAGTAAATTTTGGCAACATGACGACAAGTAAATTAACACTTCTAAGAATAATAAAGAAGAAGGATGAAAGAAGAAGAAATAAAATAGAAGAAATACCAATATACGTGGGGAAAACCCTTTTGGGTAAAAAATCCCACTCCAAAGCACCAAACCAATGTATTAATCTATAACAATAAACATGTTACATTACACTTGTAGGCTCATAGCCTTAACATGGAGATCTACATATTTCTCCTCTGGAGGAAATCTAACAACATAGCCCTGCAATGAAAACTCCTCACCTTTACTATCCTCTAGCTCCAATATATAGGTAAAGGCATCCAAGAAAACTATAAATGGTAACCCAAAACCATTATCTAGAACCATGAGCTAAGTAGTCAACAAGGAAATAGACATCATGATATATGTCCAAGAGTTACAAGCATCCTTCTAGAAGCTTCAAGACCTTTCTCATGAACTTGAGCATCCAACTTTGCTAGAGGATATAACAACTCCTTAAGTCCAAAAAGAACAACCCACATCTTGCACATCATCAAAGATGCTTTCTTACACCTTTTACAATGTCATAGATGCTTCTTACACAACATAATGAAGGTCAATATTTTTAGTCCACTTTATAACTCCCTATAATCATGCTCTTACATGCATCATAGAATCTATCAGAAGTAACCCCCACATCTTACAATGTCATAATGACATTAGATATTGTTCAAACATCTTACCCATGGCATAGGATTTCGACACATGGCAAGAAATGGTACCTCAAAGTGGGATACCCCACTTTCAATGTTAGGACAAAACAATAAATAAATATAATAAAATAATAAATACAAACATTAGGAATGCAAGGTTGAGACACCTTTTCCTAACAATATGTTCATTAGGGTGTGATTAAGGAGCTCAAAACTTAGTTATCTAGTGCCTTTGACATGAAGGATTTGAGGATACAAAATGAATCTTGGGCATGGAGATCAGCAAGGATCAAGTTGGTAGAAAGCTTTGGGTTAATCAAAGTAAACTTATACCTAAACTATTTTGCAATGGTTTTCTATGTAAGACTATAATCTAGTGAGTATTATTTTACCTATTGGTACTAAGTTACCATTGGATCAATGTCTTAAATTAGATGATGATTTGGAGGATATGTGTAATGTTCCTTATGCTAGTGTTGTAGATAGCCTAATGTATCACATTTTTTGTCTAAGATTAGACATTGTCCAAGCAATGAGAGTTATTAGAAAGTTTATGTCTAACCCTAGTAAAGAGCATTGAAATCGTGTGAAAAAGATTTTTAGATATTTGTAAGGGACTTCTAATTGATGTATTTCTATCATGGGACTGATGATATGGGAAACTTGCTTGATATACAAGGCTTTGTTAATTCAAACTAAGCTAGTGATTTGGATAGCAAGAGCTCCATAAGTGATTATGTGTTTCACTCTGTTTAGAAGAGCTATTAGTTGGATGAGTAAGTGACAACCTACAATTACATTGTCCACTAAAAAACTGGAGTACATGGCTATGACACATGCTTCTAAGGACATAATGCAATTACAGAGATTATGTTCAAGTATTGGCTTTGAGTGTAGACAAGTCATCATTGGATGTGACAGTTAGAGTGTTATTTTTAGCAAAGAACCTAATCTACCATGCTCATACAAAGAATATTGATGTTTAATATCACTTTACCTATGAAATGGTTGAGGGTTATAGAATCGTGATATAAGATTAACACTTTTGTTAATGTTGTATATTCTTTCACTAAGCTAGTGAGCATGAAAAAATTTAGTTAGTGTAGGGAGGCCATGGGCCTTGCCTCTTTTTATCCTTGATTTATTTTTAGTTTCCCTTTATTTCTTTGCAATGTAAATGTTATGTAGGAGAATGTTAGGATTATGTGTGTCATTTACCTTGCAAATCTTAAGACTTATAAATTATATTTAATTATGTAGATGCTAAATAATGTAAGATCTCCAAACATCATGGAGTGGGCAAAATGGGATGCCCATGTGAGGGTGGGGAAGTTATTTATTTATTATTTATTATGTGGGATACTTGGGATATTGTGTGAGAATAAATTGAATAGGGGAGGTTACATTGAAAAGGTAAAAATTAGGAGTATAGAGTATCTTTCCAATTTGGAAGTTATGACAAATGCATTGAATATTCTCATGGAGTGCCTAGATTTGGTAAAGTAGTTGATTTGACTATTATGACATAATGTATGACATGTAATAAAGGTGGAATATGTGTAAAAGGAGATACTATTCTAACTTGCTTGACCATGACTATGGAGACGTTAAATTTTTTGTTGAGTCATGGTTTTGACTTATAGTTTTGCATAGCACTTCGTAGTTTCTAATTTCTAACTTTTTATATCTTAGAGGCATGGGATACAAACTTGTAAGGTTTTTTATAAGCACTCTTATGCTACGGGATTATTATCAAAGGAATAAGTGATTGTATTAGTGTACATATTTGATTGTGATTAATATAAGCTTAGTTCTCTTTGGTGGTGGAGTTTTTTACTCACAAAGATTGTTCCACATATATCTAATTTTATAGTTTGCATTTGGATGTTTGCTTCTCCATTGTTACATTGATCTTATCCGTTTAATCACATGCTTAATTGGGTTAAAACTCTATTTTGTTAATATTCTCATTGAAGTGTTTACTTTGTTGATCAATATTTGGTATCAAACCTATGACTCTATTTTAGAAGGGGGTGTCTTTTCTAAATTCTTGTTGGTTTTTGTAGTTGCAATGGGAGTATTTTGTTTAGTGGTTTTTTGCATCTTAGTGTAGTTAAAGAATCCATGGGACACATATCTCACTCAAAGATTGAGAAATTCAATGGCTCTAGCTACAAGTTGTGAAAATTAAAAATGGAGGGTCTCTTGGAAGAAAGTGATCAATGGAGTGTTGTGACAAACAAGGTGTAACATCCCTCATTCAAGACCTTATTTTGGATATTTTCTATGATATCTTAATGTTATCATTCCATGGTGTTTTATAGACTTTCTTGGTTAATATCATGTGGAATTGGCAATGTGTTCACTTTATATTATGCTTGTATGCAATATACATGTTAATGGCATAAGTAATTATTAAATGTCAATTTTGATTATTATAATATATACATTATATAACTAACGAATGCTACTAAAGATTTGTGTGGCAAGATGTGTTGTACAATAGGTACAAGTAATGGGGAAGATGAACTAGGTCTTAGGGATGAAGTGTTTCATCCTATGGTCCAAGTGTGTACGAAAAGATTAATTAATTAATTGATATAAGAAGAATTTTTTTATTTAAAATAAATAAATAATTAGTGTTGGTTATGAGTGCATAATATTACTTTTTTTATTTATTTTAAATAGTAGTTTTTTTTTTGGAGAAAATAAATAAGTTTAATTGTTTTAATTTGTTAATTTATTCAATTATTGAATGTGTAAGTTTGTTATAGGAAATTAAGAAATAAATTATTATATTTATTTTATTTGTGAAATAGAAAATATTATTTCTTAATATTAATTTTAAGTGAAGTTTTTATTTAGATTGAATTGAAAAAATTAATATTTTATATGTTTTTCAAAAAGAATTTGCCTAAAGAGGAATAGAATATTTTGATATTTTTCAATAAAGAATATAATATTATATTTTACTTTTAGGTTTTAAATTAGGATTGGAAAGAAAAGAAAAAGAGTTATTAAAGAAGATAATTTTTAGTTTATTTTCATTATCGCAATTCTAGAGAAGAAATATACAAGTTTTGAAGCTTGAGGATTCTTGGAAGTGCTTTTTGTGAAAATTGAAGGATTGTTGAGGATTGTGAATTGTTTAATCTCCATTTTTTATCAAATTTTCTACAAAGATTGAGGTAGGATTGTTGTCATGAAAGGCTTTAGCAAATATATACTTTGGTTAACAAATGAATATAATTTGTTTGTGAAAGAGATTGTGAATATTTGATTTCTTTTACAAAAAGAAAATTTTAGGTGATTTGTAGATTCATTGATTTAGGTGTTCTAGGAAAGACTTTGATGAATTGAGATTGTTTGGGAATTTTGGACAAATCATTAGATTGGTTGGATGAATTATGAAACATAATTTTGGTTGTAGAGGATGGAAAAAAAATCTTGTGTAGGAAGAAACATATTAGAAAACATAGGAAAAAAAATTTCTTGTGAATTATATGTTTAATAGTTTTATTATGGGAAATTCTAGTCCTAGTGATCTAGCATGATCTTAGAATTGAAATAAGTTTTGGATAGGAATTTGAATATGGAGATGTCTTGGATTTTATGTTTACAAGTTTATATGAACCACATTTTGCTTGCTCTATATTCTAGAAGCATCATCTTTCTTATTTGATTTCAATAGATAGTCTCAAATAAGGTAAGGGTTCTAGGATGTAAATTTTATCTTATGTATGTGTAGGACAAAAGTGTGGGCATGTTGTAGTCCTAAAGTCACATTGTCATCTAGGAAAAATGCTCTATTATCTATTTTGTGTTGATGTCTAGTTTTCGTGTTGTGGTCTCAAAAGTGCAATGACATCTAAGAATCACATTGTCATTTGACTGACTATGAAAACTAAAAGTTGTAGATTGTTCTTGAGAGTCTATATTATTGTATTTTGAATATATGAATGGTCTAGAGTCAATAGACTGTATTTGTATAAATCCAGCTTGGGTTGATAATGTATTGTCTTCTTGGGGAGTTGCACCTATTTG
The DNA here is from genome assembly GCA_027924645.1 of Cunninghamia lanceolata. Lineage (NCBI taxonomy): Eukaryota > Viridiplantae > Streptophyta > Pinopsida > Cupressales > Cupressaceae > Cunninghamia > Cunninghamia lanceolata. The sequence goes on from BSBN01000197.1 coordinate 3,327,233, forward strand.
GTTGTGAGATCTATTGTGTCATGGTTCTGCTCGTGAGAGTAGGGAAGTGGTTATATGAGTAAGTAGTTTATGGGATTTATTCTAGAGCTTCTTAGCACCTGTATTATCTTATGGGCTAGGTTGGTTGATATCTTAACTTCCATTGGAAGTGATAGGATTAAGAGTAGGAGAGATTGGATGTCCTTGTCTTGGATGGATACATCCTAGCATCATCTTCTCTACTTTGGTCCCAACACATTGAGACATCTCCCCTTAAGTAAGTAGGTCAATTTTGAGTTTCTCATCTCACTATAGGCACTGCATCACATTGAAGCTCTAGTGCTCTTGACGATAGAAGGTCTGCAAATTGTTTATGCATTATGTTCACCATCCATCACTATTATCTAGGAGATCTATGAAGTTCTATCATGTGGCTTGTTTATTGGTATGCATATTGTTCTAGACCTTGGGGTAGGGTGCTCTATGGTTGTTATAGTTAACATTATTATCTTATGTGAGATGGTGGTACTTGGGTACTTTGCATCATTGAGAGATAGGTCTTGATGGGTTCCCAAGACATATAGTTTGCATTATGGTTGTATGATCTTTATGTAATATTTAGGTGTCATTGTTTGTTGTGTTTTTTATTGTATGGTGTACTTATATTCGATGTGTATTCCTTATGCTTGAGTGATGTATTGTAAGTGTTTGTATTGGTGTGTTATATGTGTATTTGATGTTGTGATTGTGTATATGTATGAAGTGGTTCTATAAATGGATATATGTAAATAAAGGAAATGAATAAATAGATAATCACTAGTGTGTTGGTGATTTCCACTCTTGGATTATTGGTTGGATGCTTTATTATCAAATTGATGGTTGGGGAGGAAAGGGACATCCTCATGGTGGGTTCTAAATTTTTCCATCAATAGCAACAACTTGGGTGGATTTGCTTACAAAGTTGAGCTTGAATTCCTTCATATATGTATTTATGTTGTATATTGTACATGGCCACCTATATATGTGGTTTTGGATTTAGCTTATTGTATTCATTATCATTGATGAGGATTGTAATTCTTGACCCCTTCTTATATCTTGATTATGTAGTGATATTATTTATTTATTAGTACATAATATGTACTTGTATGACTTTCATAGTAATGAGATGTATTTATTGATTCTCATGGTTAATGACATGCATAGTATGGGATATGTATTGTTTTATTATTAGATTATGCAAGAAAATTCTAGTAGCTCTTTGGGATGTGTTATAGAAGGAAAAACCTACTAAGTTATTGGATGAAGACTTGAAGAAACTCAACAAGAAGGTTTGAAGAACAATACGACTATGTCTATGAAACTATACTTTTGAATGTCTTTGATGAGATTATTGCATACAGTTTGTGGAGAAGAGTGGGTGAAATCTACCAAACTATGAGTCTTGTTGATAAGTTGTATTTAAAATGAAAATGATATTTCTTAAATATGAAGGAAGGAGAATCTATAGTGGAGCATTTAAATGTTTTTAATCTTGCTTTGAATGTTTTTAATCTTGCTTTGAGTTAGCTAGAAAGTATAGATGTTAAGCTTATAAATGTATTTTGTTGTTTTGTTCTTTACCTAAATCTTGGGAGAATCTAATATTTGTAAATAATGGTGGTGTTGAAAAGCCTAAGAAGAGTAGGTAAAATCTACCAAACAAAGAGTCTTGTTGATAAGTTATATTTGAATGAAAGATATATTTCTTAAATATGAAGGAAGGAAAATCTATAGTCAACCATTCAAATGTTTTTAATCTTGTTTTAAGTTGGATAGGAAGTATAGATGTTAATATTATAAATATATTTTATTGTTTTGCTCTTTACCTAAATCTTAGGAGAATCTAATAGTTGTAATTAATGGTGGTGTTGCAAATCTTAAGATGAATTCCCTTGTTCCTACTTTTCTCAATGAAAATGAGGCAAAAATCCATGGAGAAGGATTCTAAGGATGCACTATATCTTTGGGTAGACATGAGAAAAATGGTGGTAAGAAAAAAGGGGGATAATGAGAGGTTCAAGTCAAAAGGGTGGTCTAAAACCCTTGTTAAGAGTATAGTGAAATGTTAAAACTATGATAAGAGAGACCATATAAATAAGGAATGTAGAAACAAGAAGAAGTCTTTAATGATTCCTTTAATGATAAATCCTCTAATGATGAAAATGATGTTTTATCCATCTTAGCTAATGTTTCTAGTGATGAATCATAGTTGATTGATTCAAATGCCTCATATCGCATGACACTTCACATGGAGTGGTTCTCTTCATTTAAAGCATTTGATGGTGGTGTGGTGTTCCTTGGTGATAACAATTTGCATTGGATTGTTGGCAAATGAAAGATAAAATGTATGTTAATGATGGGAGAGTAAAATCTCTCATAGATATGTTGCACATTCTAAGATTATCTTGAAACTTACTTCTAATTTCTAAGATGAATGATGTTGGAGTGTATATCACATTTTATATGTGTGGTTGTGAGTTGAGGAAAGGGAATTTGGTGATGGTTAAGGGATCCTAGTGTGGTAGTCTATTTTAGTTTGATGCATATACTTAATTATAACTCAACCTATGTAACTGAGAACTCAATTTCATGTATGTTGTGGCACCACAAGTTGAGCTGAATTGGTGAAAATGGGCTTAAGAACCTAGTTAATAAAAACATAGTGGATGTTTTGTCTAGTTATTCTACTGATTTTGATTTTTGTGAGCATTATGTGTTTGGAAATATATTAGAATTAAGTTCAATCATTGTAGCACTAAAAAAAAGAGATTATTAGATTTTGTTTATAGTGATTGTTTTGGCCTTGTGGATGTTGTTTCAATTTGTTCTTATGTTTCCTTTATCGATGACTACTCACATTATACTTGGATTTATTTTCTAAGACATAAATCTAAATCTTTTAGCAAGTTTAAGGATTTTAAAGTCCTTTCTGAAAATTAGATAGATCATAAAATACAAGTGTTAAGATCAAATAATGGAGTGGAATATTGTTTTAGAGACTTTGGCATTTTTTCAGACATGCATGTATTGTGAGACATAAAACAAATCTGTATACGCCACAACACATTTTTAGTTCCTTTTGTGAAATGATTTTCTCATTCACAATCATTGTTATATGGATCTTTTCATGATTGAACTCCTTTTGATAAAAACATCAAACATATTGTCATATTTCACTATAAAATTTTAACAAAAAGAATCCAATTGTTGAAGGATCCTTTCATCTATTATGTGAGATATGGAGAAAGATCCCTTATAGCTCTAAAGGGTACTCACCTCCAAGTGAAAAAATTTAGATATCATATGTTTCATTTTTGGCAATTCTATTTTCATCTTTAGTCTCAACCATATATGGTATGTAGTCTTGAATTATCCAAGACTTTTCTTCTTTTTAAAGTTATTTTCTGCATGTTAAAATGAAATCTCTCATGGTAAGGAAAAAATGTTATTTGTTTTATTCATTACCAATGAACTAAACCCAATAGCTTTAATTAAATCAATTATTTTCTTTTTGGCTAGGGAAAAGTTTTGTGACATCTCAAGGTGGTCAATCAGCAAATTGTCTTCGACTAGTCTATTAGATGATGATATCCTTGATTGGTTTGATTGAATTTAGATAAATATTTTTGTGACTACAATGGATCAATCAATCAATATGGCTTATGTTATATAAAATATATACTTCTACTTTCATGTGCTAAAACTTTATCCTATACACATAAAAGTATGATACATGTAGTTTGGGAAGAATTCGATTCATAACTCTTTACAAAAGCATTTCAAAAGAATGATAATTCATTTCTTCATCCTTTTCAAAAACTTATTCACAAAGAGAATGAATTTGGAATTCAAATATAATTCAAATAGATCCCCTGGCTAATTCCTAGAAAAAGATATAGAATAAACAAATAAAAATTTGATTTGACCAATGAAATGCTTATCGAGCAATTGCAAAGATCAATTTATGATCCTATGGATTTTTCCACCTGGGAATCCAAATGATTAATAAGTTACTACATGAAGAAAGTTGTGTGCAATGAAATCGCAAGCACATTTTGGGAAGAGATTTCTTGCTCTTATATAAGGAGTAGATCCATCTGATGAGCTTCGAGTTGAATCTTCGGCAACCTAGATTATTAGGATATAGTACCTAGAGGTATTTTTGTCTACTTATTATAGATCCAAATGGATACATGTTACCTATTTCTATTAAAAAAGAAAGAGAGTCAATATCCCACTATTTGGGAATCATCCTAAGAAATTATAAGGTTTTTCTCTCATCGTAATAGTTTTCTCCAATCACATTTAACTTTGCTTTTAAAAAAGTTATAATAATATTATTATGTTGAATTATAAAAAAAGAAGGAATGCTAAGAGAGCATATTAATATAAGTATTAATATCTACAGGTATATAGCGTTGAAATATGTGTACAACATAAGCATATGATTTATATAAAAAGATACTATAATTTTTTATACTAATCATAAAGATGTCAAAATATCGATTGACATACATATATGAATCATATTATACTATTGAAGAACAAGACTTCTTGTGTATGCTTGGGAGCTTCTAATGATTAAATAAACCATAATTCTAGAAAGACATGAAACTACAAGCCTGTGGAATTTTATTTGTGATTGGATCACTAACACTAAAAATCATCTTTACATTGGATGGTTTGATGTCTTGACAATTCCTACCATGTTGACTATAGCCTCTATATTCATTATCATTTTCATTACAACTCCTCTGGTAGATATTGATGGTGTTCATGAACCTGTTTCCAATTCTCTTCTTTATAGATATAATATTATTTTTGGTGTTATTATTCCTACCTCCACAACCATTTTTCTACATTTCTATCCCATTTGGGAAGTAGCATCCATTGATGACGAGCTAATCATTATATACTTCTTGCTTGGTGTAGCTTGCTATATGAGTCATGAGTGGGAGCTTATCTTTCATCTATGTATGCATCCTTGGATTACTATTGCATACTCGGCTCCAATAGCAACAACTACTATTGTTTTCTTGATTTGCCCAATTAGTCTATTAGGAACCCATGTTTAACCCTTCTCTTTACTTTGTTAGTATATTGTTGTTGGACGCATATGCTTTGTAAGTCGTCCCATGAGTATATTGTATTATCCCATATTCATGGGGAGTAATAGTTGTTTAGATTAGACTTAGTATATAAGTATGTGTTGAGTCCAATGAAGGCATCCACGAGTTTATTGTATTGAGCTTGCTCAAAGGAGGTTGCCCCCTCGAAGTGGCTTGCGATCAATAAATTCCTTCTGTGTTCTGCTATTTCTGTAATTTCATGCATTTTCATTATTTTGTTGCAGGAGGTTCCTCTCATCTGGTATCAGAGCCCTTTCTTGGGCTCATTGGGTGGAATTTCTGCCAATGTTTTTTTGCAGTGGCCTCCACGTTGTGATTATTGTAGTAGTTCTTTTTTCTTTGCATCTGTATTGTTCATTTCAATTGCAAGTTCAAATCAAGGAATAATCCCTATCCACTTAACTATGAGAAGTGCCTGGGCATAGCCCTAAAACTCATTGTGAGGAGTACCACAGGAACCCCAAAGTAGCTAGCCCATTGAGAGAACCTACCAGCAAAAAGGGCAACGGCCCCTACCTGATTGTCTAGTTCCCATCCGTGAGGTAAACCAAGAGCTGTCATTTGTGGCAAAGCGGTTATCAGTTTTACCTGAGCCGTGGAGTGAGGGGTACTGCCCCAATACGCAATCCGTTAGACAGCATTGGTAGCCGAGTGAATCCCCTGAACCTTTAGGAAGCTGAACATACCTAGGGTCCATATCTATTTCCAGTTGATAAATCACAAATTGCATCTATCCAAAGTTGTTGCAGATTGTTTCCAGAAAAAATAAATAAATAAATAAATACTATTTTCTCGCCATATCTTCCTTGCTTAGCTCCGTTTCCCCTGAAAATTCACTAGAAGCCCTGAAATTCCATTCTGCATATTTCTTTCCTTGAGGACCCTATCCCAAATTCCACTTATCAAAGCCAAAAATCCCACATTTGTCTATTTTTAGGGTTTGCCATAACTTCTTTGATTCTCACCCAATCACCTTCAAATTTTGCCACAGTGTTCATTTCCTATTTCTACTCCTTTGTCCCTCTTGGACAAATTTTTCCATTCTTTCACCCCACTTCTAAAATCTCCATTTTATGCTTCCCTGTCCCTCAGAAAGTGTCCAAAACCTAGTCAAACCCCAAATACCCATCAGAGTTTTTCGCAAATCCAAATTTTTATTTACTAAAAAAGTTTATGTTTTTGTTTTTCTACCCATTCCCAAAAAAATTATAAAAAAAAATCCTGGTTATGGTTGTCACCCGCGCAGGAGCAAAAAACATGGAGGATGAACTTGCAGCCCTCAAGACCAAACTCCAAGATCTGGATGAAAAAATTCTTGGCCTCAATCTTCAGCCTTCAGCCATGAACAATAGACGGCAGCCAAAGTCTTCTGCAGACACTGGGTTCTCTTCTTCCAAAAATTTTCGTGGGTCGAAGCTTGATTTTCCTCGCTTCAATGGTGATGATCCAACTGGGTGGATATACCGGGCAGAACAATATTTCAGTCTGCATAATATTTTTGATGTCAACAAAGTCCCACTTACATCCTTTCATTTAGAACATGAAGCCCTTCAATGGTTCCATTGGTACATCAAGGCTCATGAAGAGCCAAAATGGACAGATTTTTGCAAACTCATTTTGCAACAATTTGGCCCTAGTGCTTTTGATGACTTCACGGGAGCACTCACTAAACTTCGCCAAACTAGCACTATGAGAGAATATCAGATAGAATTTGAGAAACTGACCAATCACACAGAGGGACTGTCTAATGAATTCTTCAGGAGTTGTTTTGTAAGTGGTCTAAAGGATTCAATCCGATCTAAGGTTAAAATGTTCCGTCCCAACACAATGATGGAAGCCCTAGGGTTGGCTAAGTTGGCGGAGGACAAGATCACAGCTCAACGGCGCTCCAAATCCACTTTTGTTCCATTCAAAAATATGGTTTCTCAAAGACCTCCAATCACGCCAGCTCCTAGAACAACTCCTATCAAGCATTTGTCTGAAGCAGAGATGCGGGCACATAGAGAAAAAGGGCTTTGTTATAATTGTGATGAGAAATTCACTTGGGGACATAGATGTGTTGAGAAAAAGCTCTATCTCTTGGATGTGGATTCTCCACCTGTAACTGAAGTTTATGAAGATGCTCAGGATACAGTAGATGATTAGGTCAACATTCAGCAGCCACTTGTTGACCCTCCTTCTCAGGACAACCACCCAAAGATATCTCTCCATGCTTTAGTAGGAGTCACCACCCCACAAACCATGTGGGTCAAGGGTTACTTCAAGAAGCTCCCTCTTACAATACTCGTTGATTCTGGTAGCACTCATAACTTCATTGACCCTCGGATTGCCAAACAGGCTGATTGTTTTGTCCATTCTTGCTCCAGCTTTGAAGTCATGATTGCTAATGGGGGCACCTTACCTTGCAAAGGGAAGTGTCACAATGTGTGTATCTCTATTGGAGATTATAACCTGCGCTCCAACATGTTTGCCTTCCCTTTCGACGGATGTGATGCAGTTTTGGGCACTCAATGGTTACGCACACTTGGACCCATCTTATGGGATTTTGCTAAACTTTGGATGTAGTTTTTAGACAATGGGCAAAAACACACATTGAAGGACTTACAACTAGGGTCTCTCAGCATCATCAGTTCACATCACATGGAAAAGCTCCTTAAGAAGAATTCACATGGTGTCATCACTTAGCTCCATTCCATTCAGATGCAACCAGCAACGGTCTCCACTACTCCTTCAGATCTACAATGAATTTTGGATAGATATGCATGTGTCTTTGCTGAAGCCATGGGATTGCCACCTTCCCGACTAGAGGACCATAATATTCAACTCCTTCCTGGAAGCGTTCCTCCCAACATCAGGCCCTATCGCTACCCATTTCACCAAAAGACAGAGATTGAGATGCTTGTTCGGGACTTACTGAAGCAAGGTATTATTCGCCCTAGTACTAGTTCCTTTTCTTCACTAGTTCTTCTTGTCTGGAAAAAAGATGGGTGATGGCGCCTCTGCATTGACTTCCAAGCACTTAATCACATCACAATCAAGGATAAGTTTTTGATTCCTATTGTTGATGAGTTTCATGGCGCTCATTTTTTCTCCAAGTTGGATCTTCATTCTGGGTATCACCAAATTCGGGTTCATAAGGATGATATCCCTAAAACGGATTTCGGCACGCATGATGGCCACTATGAGTTTTGGTCATGCTCTTTGGCCTCACTAATGCTCCTTCCACATTCCAGGCATTGATGAATAAAATATTCCGGCCCTACTTGCAGAAATTCTATAGTAAAACATGGGCTGAGCATCTCCAGCATCTAGATCTTGTACTGCAACTTCTCTCTGATCATCATCTCTGTGCAAAACAGTTTAGATGTGCTTTTGGGCAGGAGGAAGTAGAGTATCTCGAGCATATTGTTTCATCCCAAGGGGTTCACGTGGATCCTACCAAAATAGATGCCATGAAAAATTGGCCGCATCCTCCGACACTCAAGAGCCTCCGTGGTTTTTTGGGACTGACTGGCTACTACCGCAAGTTTATCAAGGATTACAAAAAGATTGCAGCTCCATTAACAGCTCTGTTGAAAAAGGATGCTTTTACATGGACACATGTTGTTGAGTGTGCATTTGAAAAATTGAATCAAGCTATGTGTACTACACATGTTCTAGCTATGCCAGATTTTTCCAAGACCTTCACTATTGAGAGTGATGCTTGCAGCAATGGACTTGGTGTTGTTCTCCTTCAAGATGAACACCCCATTGCGTTCACCAACAAAGCGCTTTCAGGTAAGAATTTAGTACTCTCTACATATGAGAAGGAAATGATGGCTATTTTGCATGCAATATAGAAGTGGCAGCCATACCTATTAGGGAATCATTTCTGCATCAAGACTGATCACCAGAGTCTAAAATATTTCCTGGAACAATGAGTCTCCTCCCCAGCACAACAGAAATGGGTTAGCAAACTCATGGGTTATGACTATGAGATCACTTACAAGAAGGGTAAGGACAATATTGTGGCAGATGCTCTTTCTCACACATTTGATGACCAAGCTTCTCTTGTAGCTATTTCTATGCCTGTTCCAAATTCATTGGAATCTGTTCAGCAGGGCTATGTCAATGACTCTTCATTATCTCAAATCATCCAACAGTTGGCCAATAACCCTTCTGTTGTACCGCATTACTCTTGGGATGGTGCTTCTCTGAGATACAAGGGTTGTCTGATGCTTCCCTAGAGAATAGATCTTCAACAGGTTATCTTCTATGAACTCCATGCTTCTCCATCGGTAGGGCACCCTGGGTTCCTCAAAACTTATGAGCGGGCACAGCGTAACTTCTTTTGGAAGGGAATGAAAAGGGCAATTCAATAGATGGTGGCTGAATGTGATACCTGCCAGCACAACAAGGGTAAAATGATACTCCTTGCCCATCACTACGCGGATTTGGACAGATATTTCTATGGATTTCATTGAAGGGCTCCCTAAATCTGGAGGGAAGACAGTGATCTTGGTTGTGGTTGATCACCTCTCCAAATATAGTCATTTTTGTGCCCTCAGCCATCCCTATACCACCTCCTCAGCCGCACAGATTTTCACGGACCAGATCTTCCGTCTTCATGGAATCCCTTCTTCCATTGTCTCAGATTGTGATGTAACTTTCACCAGTCATTTTTGGATAGAACTATTTCACCACATTGGCACCAAACTAAAGATGAGTTCAAGGTATCACCCACAAACAGATGGTTAGACTGAAGTTATCAACAAATGTTTAGAAACTTATCTTCGTTGCTTCACCTCAGAACAACACCATTAGTGGGCAAAGTGGCTCCCTCTCACTAAATGGTGGTACAATACCTCCTACCACACTGCATCTAAAATGACTCCATATGAAGAAGTTTATGGTCAGGCACCGCCAGTGCTCCTTCCATACACCCCCAACAGTTCACCAATTCAGGTAGTTGACATGGTTCTCTGAACCCGAGATCAGATTCTTTGCATTTTACAAGACAATCTTCACATGGAAAGAAATCGAATGAAACAACAAGCCAATCAGCACCGTTCTGAGTGTACTTTTCAAGTAGGTGATATGGTTTTTCTTCGTCTATAGCCATACAAGCAATCCTCCCTGAAACTCAAAGGGCGTTATAAGCTGGCTCCAAAGTTCTATGGGCCATATAAGGTTCTTCAAAAGACTGGGTCAGTTGCTTATAAATTGGAGTTTCCTCCTTCCCGCGTTCATCCAGTATTCCATGTCTCTTGTCTAAAGAAAGTTCTTGGCACCAACATCATAGCACAAACTATTTTACCAGAACTCGATAACAAAGGATCCATCATTCTAGAGCCAGAGGCCATCCTCAACAAGATCAGCCATTAGCTTCGCTCTCGATCCATCATAGAGGTATTAATTCAGTGACATAGAATGCAACCAGAGGATGCTACATGGGAACCACTCCTTCAGATTCAGCAACAATTTCCACATCTTAAGCTTTGAGGACAAAGCTTTTCTAAGAGGGAGGGGATGTTAGGAACCCATGTTTAACCCTTCTCTTTACTTTGTTAGTATATTGTTGTTGGACGCATATGCTTTGTAAGTCGTCCCGTGAGTACATTGTATTATCCCACATTCATGGGGAGTAATAGTTGTTTAGATTAGACTTAGTATATAAGTACGTGTTGAGGCCAATGAAGGCATCCATGAGTTTATTGTATTGAGCTTGCTCAAAGGAGGTTGCCCCCTCGAAGTGGCATGCGATCAATAAATTCCTTCTGTGTTCTGCTATTTATGTTATTTCGTGCATTTTCATTATTTTGTTGTAGGAGGTTCCTCTCAGAGTCAAGGAAGCTTCTCTAATGGTATGCCTCTAGGAGTCTCCTCTACTTTCAATTTCATGATCATATTCTAAACTGAACACAATATTCTTATGCATCCATTTCACATGCTAGATGCAGTGGGTGTATTTTGTGGTTCTATATTTAGTTATATACATAGTACCTTGGTAACTTCAAGTTTGATTAGGAAAACTGTCTAACTCCATTATTAACCAATAAATTGATGTAGAAAGGGCATGCACTCAACTGAATGGTCCTACAAATCCTTTATCAAGCAACCTAATAGCTATAATGTGTTACATTTCAATATGGCAAACCAAATAATTGTATTCTTCTTGGATGGTACCCGTATTGTATGTACAGTCAAGGATTCCTGAGTTTAACCTAAAAGTTATGCATAGAAACAAACTATGAAGAAGGAAACAAGATCTAATTTGCAAAGAACAATAGTTACTACAAGTAGGTAATTTTGTTAAGGAATAATAAATACCACATTCAGTAGAAAAATAATCTATGTAAATCACAGTGGAAAAATAGTCTATATACTAAGTCAGTGATCACCTTGAATATTCCCTAATTCAATAAATCTTAATAACTTAATGAACTAATAATGTAAACTAACTAACAAGATAACTACAGTTACCTCAAGTGGCCCTTGCTTAAGTGACTGTAATCTCGAAAAATCTTAATCAGATCACTTCTTGTATCAACTACTCATTAACTGAATCTAAATCTATATTCTCTTATTGAATTCTGGAAGATGTAATACAATAACAAGAACTTGACAATGCAAATCTCTTCTAACTTTCCCTGTCATATACATAATCTATCATATATAGACAGGGTCTAAGTCTCCTATTTGAATTGAACTTATAAACAAGTCTCCTATTTGAATTGAACTTCTAAACAACTATCCTACACTCGTCCATTCTCCCCACAAACATAGGAAGAAGACTATTATTATTCTAACCAAATCAAAAGTAGGAAACTAACTATTACAAAAATAGTCCAGATATCGTAGTCCTACTCTGATTCTTCTTATTCACTATAAAGACAAACATAAATTAAAATAGAACACGAACCACGATTTGAGCTCCACTTAATCCTTATGACTATGTCAATTGTTGAAGATAAAATCATCGAGGAGTGGGAGGAGTTATGGTTAAACAATGCCCACTCAATTTGGGACCCTTCCTCTTTGGTTGCAGGCTACTACATTCTCAATTGTAGATAAACACCTTTGTTGTGGGTTGATAGATGGCCTCCACCACAAGTATAGTGTACTTGTTGCATAGGGGTTAGTTTCTCCATGTAGCATTTATACATCACAAACTACCATAATTAACAAAAATTACTATCACATCTTGTAAGCAATCATTAATTCACACATAATCATTCACCAACATATCATATGCTATTCTTAACGTTTTTCAGGTCTTAAAGGTAATCATAAACATAGATAATGTCTAGGAAAGTCTGGAAATGTCTTTCAAAAGTATGAACTTAAACAAGAGAACTAGAACAAAATAAGGTCCTATCAAAAACTACCAAAAATGAGACTACTATTGTACGTTACAAATTTGGTCAAGTAGAAGAAACCTACGATATTATAGCTACTCACAATTATTTTGGCTTTTTAACTCATTTTAGGGTGGATCTCTAAAGGTACAAAAGATCTCCCTCCAACCATACATACAACTTTCATCAATATGACTTTCCACATGATTCTATCTGCATATATAAGATATATTTTTTATGCATAGAACTATGTTTACTCATTCTCAATTAAGTATTTGTTTCCTTTCTTTTGCTATGATTAGAAATATTGTATTTTCTATACCTATACGATTAAGTCCTTATGTTTAAAAAAGAGTAAAAATAGAGAAGGTGTTTTAAATCATTATTATTTGACTTGAACCTATTCTAAAAAGGTCAAGGCATTTAAAATTTTATGTTAACACACACTAAGGGAAAACTTATGATATGAATTCACTATTAAAACTTAGACATTGATATCCTTACAAATTAAAAAAGATCATTTGTTTTAGTCTACTCTAGTCCCCTCACAAAATGTTCATTATTGGGTTAGCCATATGCTTTCCATGTTTTTAGAAATTGACATAACATTATTATAAAATGACAAATATTAGATAAGAATTTTAATGCACTATAATGCCCTTGTTTACAATTTTTTTACTAAGACAACATTTAAGATTCCTCAAATGATGTGATATTTAACACTAGGTAAAACTTTTAACTCTTTTGCCTCTTACTAATATTACATAATGTTGTTCTTGTAAATTATGGTCAATACTAGGTATATAAGTAGTTACTTTATATTTAGAGGTTAATTGTACTCTAGTGACTTTATGTAAGGTAGAGTTTGGTTGTTTTGTGGGTGATAGTGGAAAAGTCAACAAATAAGTTACCTTTACTATCACTTTACAAAATTGTATATAAAATTTCATCTAGTATAGATAGGATAAACAAGACAGTAATAGACAAAGCTAGAACTATGTTGATTAATGCTTAGTTGGATTAGTATTTTTGTGTTGAGGCTATAAGTATTGCATGTTATTTAATTAATAGATCTTTGTGTTCTATTGTGGTTGATAAAGCATTGCTTGGAGTGTAGACCTGTAAGAGACCCTCTATTTTGTACATTAGAGTTTTGGGTTGTGAGGCTTTTGTTCATGTGCCTTGAAAAATGTTTAAATTAGATTTCAAGGCTAACAAATATATTTCTATTGGTTATGGTGATAATGTTAAGGGTTACAAGCTTTGAAATCCTCTAACTTTGAAAATGATATATTCTAAATATGTGATTTTTATGGAACTTAGAGATAATTTTGATCAAGTACAACCAAAAGAAAGGAAAAAAAATCATGTATTTTGAAACCAAAACAAAGAAGGAAGAAGATAAACAAATGGAAGAACAATAGGTTTGACAGAAGGATGTAGAAGAAGATGATGGTTTAGATTTAAAGAGTTCAAAGAAAGATCAAGAGGAGTCTCTTATTATAGCCTCGAGAAGGTCCACAAGGCAAAGAAACCAATTGATAGATATAGCCCACCAAATTTCTATTGTGAATTTATTTCATCTTGTACTAATGGTGAACCTAAATCTATGAAGGAAGCTCTTTCTTCGAAAGAGCACGAGTCTTGGACGGAAGCCATAGAGGATGAAATGATGGCCTTGGACAGATGCAAGAAATAGTTGAGCTACCAGAGGGAAAGAAGCACATTGGTTGCAAGTGAGTGTTCAAGAATAAATTCCCAACAGATGAACAATTAGAAAGGTACAAGGCAAAATTGGTGGCAAAATGTTACTCCCAAGTTAAGGGAGTTGATTTTGGTGAAATTTTCACTCTTGTTGCAAAACTAACTTCTATTAAATTTCTACTTGCTATTGTTGTTGCTTATGATTTAGGAGTAGAGCAAATAAGTGTTAATACTATTTTTTTTGTATGAGGATCTTAAAGAAGAAATTTATATGAAACAGGATAATGATTTTGTGGTAAAAGGGAAGGAAAATATTGTTTCCAAATTGAACCAATCATTGTATGGTCTAAACCAATCACCTCTAATGTAGTATCAAAAGTTTGATGCTTTTGCATTAGATCTTGTGCTTGTTATAAGTGAATATGATCATTGTGTTTATTTCAAACTGACTGATAATTAGTTACTAATCATTGTTTTGTATGTTGATGTCATGTTCATTGGAAATGACAAGGGTACGATTGAGGGGCTCAAAACTCAATTATTTGGTGTCTTTGACATGAAGAGTTTGAGGCCTCCAAAATTCATCTTACTTATGGAAATCAACAAAAATTAGGTTGGCAAAGATCTTTGACTTAGTTAGAGTAAGTATGTCCGGACTATTTTGCAACAGTTTGTTATGCAAGACTGGAAACCAATAAGTATTATTTTACCTGTTGGTTACTAAGTTATCATTAGATTACTATCCTAATTTAGATAATGATTTGGAGGATATGTATAATACTCTATATGCTAGCATCATAGGTAGCCTAATGTCTGTACAAGACCAAGTATTGTCTAAGCATTGAAGTTCTTAATAGGTCTATGTATAACCCTAGTAGAGAACATTAAAATTATGTTAAGGGTTTTCAAATATTTGTGAGGAACTTATAATTGTTGTATTTGCTATCATGAGATTAATGATGTTAGCAAGTTGCTTGTTATGCAGAGATTTTTTGATTCAAATGGGACAAGTGATTTGGATAGCAAAAAGTACGTAGAGCAATTATGTGTTCACTTTGTTTGGAGGAGTTATTAGTTGGATGAGTAAATGACAACCTACATTTGCCTTGTCCACTACAAAAGCAAATTACATGGCTATGACGCATGCCAATAAGGGAGCAAAGTGGCTACAAAGTTTGTGTCCAGGTATTGGCTTTGAATGCAAATAGGTCAAGATCAAATGTGGCAGTTAGAGTGTTAACTATTTTGCAAAGAACCCAATGTACTATGCTTGTACGAAGCATATTGATGTTTAGTACCACTTTGTGAGATAGTTAAGGGTGGCAAAGTCATGATACATAAGATTAACACTTTGGTTAATGTTATAAATTCTTTCACAAAGCCAATGAACATAGAAATTCAATTGGTGCAAAGAGGCCATAGGCCTTGCCTCTTCTAACGTTTGATTTATTTTTAGTTTCTATTTACGTCTTTGCAATGTAAATGTCAAGTGGGAAACTGTTAGGATTAGGTGTGACATTTGCCATACAAATCATGTCTTATAAATGGTATTTAATTATGTTGATGACAAATAATGTATGATCCCCAAACATCATGGAGTGGGCAAAAATGGAATGCCCATGTGAGGGTGAAAACGTTATTTATTTATTATTTATTCTTTAAGATACTTGGGATATTGTGTAAAAAAACATTCAATAGGGAAGTTACATTGAAAAGGTCAAAATTGAGCGTTATAGAGCATATTCCCAATTGAGAGTTATAGAGCATGTTAAAAAAATACCTTCATAGGGTGCCTAGATTTGGAAAAGTGGTCCAATTGACCATTATGATGGAATCTATGACATGTAAGAAAGATGTAGGATGTGTAAGAAAAGTTATTATTTCAGGTTGCTTGACCGTGACTATGGGGATGTTTATTTTTTGCTCTAGCTCATGGTTTTGACTCGTAGTTTTGGATACACTTGGTGGTTTTAGGTTCTAGTTTTCAGGTTTTCTATATATTGATTGCATGGGAAAGATGATGGTAAGTTTCTTTTGCACATAGTTTAATGTTGCACGATTATTGATAGAGGGATAAGTAATTATATTGATGTACACATTTGATTGTGATAAATACAAGCTTCGTTCTCTTTAGTGGTGGAGTTTTTAATTTAACAAAGACTTCTCTATGTATATTTGGTGTAATGGTTTGCATTTTTGTGTTTGCTTCTCCATTATTATACTAATCTTATTAGCTTAATCAAATTAAATCACTATTTTTTTTAATATTGTCATCATTTACCCTATTCATCAACAATCAAGGGACTTTGTACACCCCTTTCTTAGTCTAAATCCCATTATTTAAAACCTCTTTTGAGTATTCCCCATTTTTCTTCCCTAATCTAAACCTACAACTCAATTTATTAACCCTTGAAAACTCCTTGTTAAACACCATTACATGCTTCCAAAGCACTTCAACCCTCTAGCCTCTTCGCACAAGGGCCTTTTAAGACCCCAATCAAGTGTGTAAAAGTTTGTTACACATTGCCATGTTACGTTGCATCTCTACTATATATTACTACTAATTGTTGGAGCATCATAGCTCCTTGTCCCACTTCATTAGGAACCTAATATTGCACTCACAAACCTAATACACATTACACTTGCTTGTTTCTTGCTAGTCATAGGTGTTATAGAGCATTGTGTTGCTTATTCTAAGCATATGTATTTTGTTGCAACCTCATTAAGCATTCTCAAAGCTACTATACTCATTGCCCCTAGTCATGGTCAACCCACTAATTCTCTTAAACACTATAGAGGATAGTCCTTGACACATTGTTACATATTGCTTACATGTTGCTCATCATCACCAGATATTGAAACATAGCATAAACATGCAAATTTCACCGCAATAACCCACCACCATTCAACTTCTAGATTAAATTTTATTGAATGCTTTCATCTTATTCAATAATTCAAATTTAATTGAGAATTGAGCATTGGTTTATTGAATTCAAGATAGCTTCAATTTTCAAATAGAGTGACAATTCAAAAGTGCGCTCCAATCTTGAAAATTTTAGATAGAGCAAGCTCAAAATACCTCAAGACTTGTCCAACAAACCAGAAAAAATTACCTTCAAGTTGTGAGGAAAGACAACTATTCCATGGTGTTACAAAATTCATTGTCAAATTTGAATCCCTTGGCAATATACTATAATAAAATAGTGCATAGTTGTTTCAAAATTCATTGTCAAATTTGAATCCCTCAATAATGAAAAGAGAGTGCTTCTAGATTTAACTGTGTATATTTTTGCTTCAACGTTTCGGATCACACTCAGTGATCCATCATCAAGAAGAGGAAACGTTGAATCCTCTTCCTAATGATGGATCATTGAGTGTGATCCGAAACGTTGAAGCAAAAACATACACAGTTAAATCCAGAAGCACTCTCTTTTCATTTCATGGACCGGAAAACTCATGCCTACTATATCCCTCAATAATATCCAATGATAAAAAAATGAATAGTATACTATATTGTGATATGTGGACAATGGATATGTACTAAAATTATTGATAATGGGCAATGAGTGAACAAATATCAAACAAAAAACAATGAGCAATAAAATAATAGACAACACTAATAAATTGGGGGATCGACTCCACTTGCATTCTAAAACCACACCACAATGCACTTCTTTTCAAGATCGGAAATCTTAAATGGCCATTGCTCAACTCATAATTTAGTTACTCTCATGTGGTGCTTTGATTGTGGAAGGGTCAATGGAAGACGTGCACTAAATTGTGGGTGCTAGTCATGTCAACTCATAAAGTGCATGGCTTCATGCACCATATAAACCTATGTTTTACCCTATCATAATGTCTATATTAATATAACTCTTTTAACTTCATCCATGCACCAAATAATCTATTGAAACCATAACACTTGTTGTTTTTATTAAGGAGTAAAACAAGTTTTGAAAGGACCTGAAACTTTTTACAAGGTAGGGCAAGCTAACAACCACTAAGAGCCGAACAACATAACTGCAACCTTGCTGCCACAATAGAACAACCCAACAAAACTCTCAACACCAAAAGGTCAACCTCTATAATGACACCTGATTCTGTCCTATCAATCCTACACTTGTTACCTTGGCTCTATTTCTCTCTTTGTTTATAAATATTGATCCATTGTGATAATGTTGCAATATAAAGTAGCATAACTTAGGTTCTTGTTATGCCATGAGGAATTCTATAGTGGCAGCAAGGCACAGACTGTCATGTCATGACCACGTACATAGAAACCAAAATATAGCTAGAAAAAAACAATAAAAATGAAGTAAATGTAAATAAAATGAAATAATTATTGAAAAGTTCTAAAGTACAATAAAATAACTCAAAACAGCATTTTTTTTTGAGAAATGTATTTAAAACATCTGCACTAGTTAATTTAATGGTATAAATATAAATAGATTCGCTTAATTTGTTCCAAACAACTTATGTCAAGCCTCGTTTCAAAGAAAACGTGGTTGATTTTAATCCACTTTGACAAAAGCCTATCAAAAATTAACACATGGGATAAAAATACCATTATTTCTTGCATCAAAACCATCTATTCCTACGGGAGACTCCTCTCTAGTTAAATTGATCCATTGTAATGAATACTTATTAATCCAGTAATCTTGGATTTTTTAATCTAAATCAATAATTTGATTTACAACTAATTGCGACATACCTCATTCCAACTTGAGTAACTCTTGGTTAAAGTATAACCAAATGTACAGAATTTATTCCAACAAATTTGTGGAGATCTAACATGAAATCTTGCTCACTATTTTCAGGGATAAATTCCCTAATGTTATTTTACTTAACTATATTAGAAAGCCTTGAAGTGTCGGTGAAATGTCTTGTCTTTTGGAGATGAAATTGAAGAAAACAAGGCGCTTCTATAAGTAGCAAGCAACGAGAGAAATTATAGCCGTCAACTGCTTCCCCTTGATAATATTTGAATTTGAAGAGGTCCAATTTCTGGATACCTGCTCTGTTTCTCCTTAATAATGTCATCTTTCACTCATACATTAGAATCAAGATACAAAGATTAATCTTTCTGGTAGGTCCAGCTTACTACAATATTTTAATTGTGACAAGTACAATTATACATAAGAAAATCCTGGCCCGTGACATAATTCCATATGATGCTTAATTTTTTTCACTTTGACATGCCTTGAAGATAATGGGGTCATTTAACAAACTAGTATAGACCTATATAAACCTGGTATGTTAAATGTTGTTGCTTCCAAAAAAATGGGGTATAGGGGACCGTTTCCCTGGATCTTCCAAGTCCCTCTGCTGAAGTGTTTCCCAACAAATTAATCAGCTCCTTGGGTGTTAAGATTTGTCTATACTCACAAAAGGCAAAAAATTCGGTGTATAAGCATAGTTTAATATGAAATCACAGTTTATAAATACACACACCCAGTGGTTTTACGTTTTAACAGAAAAGTTAGCAGACACAAGAATGTGATTGGTAACTTCAAAACTTAAGCTAAATGCATATTGTTAAAATGAGCACAGCATGCATTCACTTCCAACATAATGTCAATACTGCTATTCCAAATCTTAGTTATCAGGAAACTTTTAACATTGTGCATTTAACATGCTGGTCATACTGTCAAATTATGAAGGAAAAGAACATTACAAATTGACTGTCAACACCACTTCTTAACACAGCTGCAGGTGTGCAGGTGTGCATTCATAACAGCTATTGTGTTCTATCGTTCTGACATAATAAAACCTCATTTATTGCACGGTAATATTCCATAGAAATATAAAAAAAGAAAAAAATGATACAAGCATGCGCATCCATGGCAATTAATCCCAATAATGCCTATCTAGAAAATCGTTGTCTACTTGTTCCACAACTAAACTCTAATATTCTGCAATGTAATTTTTCACTGACCCCTCAATGGAAGAAAGAATACCACAAATTGGAACGGTTGATAAAAAAAAAAAATTACTGTTAGAAGTAATATGAGGATACATTCTCTCAAAGAGAGGCCTAGTTTCAAGGAAAAGTGCACATCGCAATGCCCAAACCAGGGTCAACTTCTTACTTCGTATTATAGCTACAGATTTTAATGATACAAGACTGACAATGCAGTCAATACAAATCAACAGTAAAAACTCTTGACAACAAACCCCACAAAATATATAGACAACCACCAAATAAAAGAATTTGGTGAAACCAAACCTGCTCTCTAGGATGACCTTGTCATTCTGTGTGTTCTATGAAAGTATCTGACATTCTGAATGGACAGAGTAGGTAATATTCCCATTCAACATATGAAATTCAATTGGTTAATTCAGAACCAACGTCAGTTTTGGGGAAATTTGTAGACTTTCAGTTCCGAGTGTTATGGAAATATAATGACCTTGAAGTTCTGCAAGTGTCTGACAACCCAGATTAGTCTGTAGTCAAGTGAAACAACATACTGCAGAACTGATTGGCAGCTGCTCGTCAGCTATCTTTCTATAGTACATAAGATAAATGTGCTCACAAAAATAGTTAACTGCTGCCAGTGGTGCACAATTTCCAATTCACAAAAGCGTTCATCTGATTACCGATTTGCACACCCACATATGCAATTGGAGGGTACGCTGTTTTATCTTTCCTAGAGGGGAGACTTAGTGCTCTCCTGGTATCAAAAATTATGCATCAGCGAATTTGAGTTCTACCTAAGGACCATACGCCAGTATCACGGATGGTGCTCTGCTAGACCCAGGACGAATCTTATTTTAGCATAAAGAAGGTAGTGCATTTAAACAATAATAAGATAAATTTAGAAGTGTTATGACAATCCAAAAGCACGTCTCTACCTTCCATACCAAATGACGGTGTAAGTAATCAGAACCTACCTGTGACTTAGGAGATGGAAACACATTCCAAAAACGCAGAGTTTCATCCCCAGCACCTGTAACAATGGTCTACAAGCATGTGGCCAAAATTTTGGCCAATAAATTGTCTATCATAATATTCATAGCTCAGGCAATTACAATAATACTGGCAACTAAAGATAGTATGCTAGTTGCTGTTCACTGGAAAAGGCAAAAATAAAGTTGCAGATTTTACCTGTCCATCAGGTGAGATTGCAAGATATAGAACCCGAAGAGTATGGCCTGTTAAAGTTGCAAGCTGAATCCAAACAAGAATGTATAAGAATTACAAGTGGCATGTTTCACTGCATTATGTAAAAACATATGAAGCTTTAACTGAAAACCTTTACGGGCAACCATTTTTTCCAAAAAGACTATAGACTCTGTTAAAATATTTTACAGCTGCAACATAGAACACAATGAAAAGAAGCATAAAAACTAAATTAAGTAAACTGTCAAACAGAAAGCCATATATCATGGATGGACTCCACATATTCAAAGATTCACTACAACATAAAAGTGAAAGTGTGCTAGAGTTGCAAGGCAAAATTCACAAAATAAAATAATTGATATCTCAAATTTAAAGAGTCAATAAACTATTGAAAATCAAAGAAACAGAAATTTTCCAACCTTTGACATGGTTGGATATCTCCACACTATAATTTGGTTCTGAGAATAGCCATGCGTGCTAACAAGTTCATTGACATTCTTAGACCAAACAAGATTACAAACCTGCCAACCCAAGAACATTTCATATATTTATATTTATCATAGAAGCAGGAAATCCACACAAAAGCAGCTTAAAGATCCTGTCATTTGCTACATGTTATCCAAGTCAAGAACAAGATTATATCATACCTGGCTGCCAGTGTCAATACAATTCAAGTGAGAATTTGTTGCTGTGTTCCAAAAGCGAATGCATCTATCTGCTGTCCCACCTCCCGAAGCAAGAAGACCATGTTGATGAGGGGACCAAGCAATGGCCTTAACAGCAGCTGTATGCTCACTAAATCTTACCACAGGTTGTGTAGACTGTTGATTCCATACCAAAAGCTGTATAAAAAGCCATTGATTTAGAAATTATATTCTTCTAACTACAGATGTTAGAAACCCTTCATAATAATATAATTATTGGTTAATATTGTATAAGAAAATAATAAAATATTTATTCCACCTGTTCTTTCAATTGTACCTTCTATTGCATTTCTATATCCACCTTGTGGATATGCTCTGTACAAAAATTATTTGTATTCAACAACAAATATCTCTTATTTAATCCTTATGGATATAGCTCAATGCTGTGATAGGCATGCACTAACAGACACCTAAACAATGTGTCAACCACATCAGTAATGTTTATAGTATGGCAAAATCATATAACCTGATTATCATTTCCACCTGATGCAAGCTCCCGGTTATCATAAGACCACTTCAGCCCACATACCTGTGAGTCAATAAAAACGTAGCCCATGACTCAATTTTCCTTTGCAACAATGTGATTGGAACTTAATTGCCACAACAACTGGAAACATGAGAAACACACTAGGAGATTAATTATAAACAAGCAAATCTCCAATCACTTTGTCAATATTATAAGCTTACCTCTGACTTGTGGCCAACAAGCTTGCTAACAAAGTCCTCTTGAACACGAATATCACGTTGGAGGATGTTTCGATCCCTGCTTCCTGAAGATAATATGTGGGAACTCCAAGCTAATGCTCCTACTCTAACACGGTGACCCTCCATGGTCCGAACCTTTTTGCACCGAGTAGCATCCCAAATCTGCATGAAAGCAGCTTGTTCATTCCATCATTAAATGTTTACTACATAATTTGGACAAATCTTCTGATTATCTGAAATGGAAGCTTGAGTTATTCCATAAGCAACCGCAGAGTTTGAGAAACTTGAAATGAAATCATGCAGCATTGAGATAATTCAGTTCAAGAATCAGGTCTCACAAAAAATGCACAAACGAAGCTTGAACAAGTTATCATTAAACACTTGCTACATAGTTTGAACAATTTTCCAACTATCCAATAATAAAGCTAGAGTTATTTCCTATGCAACCACAAACTCAGAAAACAACCCTGGGATAAAATTTTGCACACATTAAGCTTATTTTCAATTCAGAAGCAGGTCTTGGCTTGATTGTCCATATACATGCAAATCAGAGCCAAGCTATTGCTCAGTTGCATCCAGACAACTAAGGAAACAAACTCAGCATCTGCTTCCAGAAACGAGCAAGTCTGTGAACACTGATGACTCAGTGATTCACTCCTAGATCGGCAAGCCCAAGTATTTCAGAGTCACCCCATATAAAACCAAAATGGAGAAAAAAATTGTCAATGCATTAATTTTTCTGTCTTCGGTTATGGAAGCTGTTTTGACAAGAAAGGAGATTATTTTAATGGATTTCACCATACACATTCCCCAGAACTTCAGATTTTGAATCCGCACATGGTTTTCACAAAGCTTATTTATACACATGGTTTTCACAAAGTTTATGCAGTAGGGAAGTGTCTCTGTGTGATTTTTACTGGTAAGCAACGGTGTCCAGAGGTGGGCAGTCCTACTCAGGAGAGGAGGAAGGGGGTTTATCGTTTTCTGATATTCACCTGCAAATCTCAATAAATTTTTATGTACTTCTCTCCTCGTTCATTTGCTGTTTTTTAGAGTCTCAAATCCTAGACAGAATTTGCTTACTATTTTTCAGTCCCTTCAGTTATGATTGTTGTGTCCATGACATGGGTATCATTCAATGGATTTGAATTTTGTAGACCATTTCTGAAATTTCCAATACAAATTAAAAAAAACTTGTTATAAATGTGAAATCATGATTAATTTAATTTTTTTTTAACTAGTACAGATCTTGACATGAACTTATATTTATTTACATACCTTTGAAATTGATTTCATGTAGTATTTTTTATGGGATGTTTTCCAATGTTTTATGAATTTCAATTTCTCAAGTCTTGGCACCAATATGGAGACAAGTCCAATTCAACTTTGAGTTGCACTTTAAATGTCGGGCAAGATTAAACAATACTGCAGTGTCAGCCTTATGTTCTTCACCAGTTATTCACTTTTGCAATTTCACCAAATGAAAACTAAAGATAACACGAAGCCATCTGTTGAATGTTTTCATGACTAACAATATATTTGGAAAATAGACAGGGATTACTTCTTTATAAAAAATTTAGATATCTGACTGAATGAAGGCTGTATTTTCCTTTGATATGAAACCAATGACTTGGTCAGGCAATATCATCTCTTGCTCTCAGACATTATTAGAGTGAAATAAAAAATACAGAGAAATCCATTCTCAATTCTAATGACTTCTTGAAGGGATGGAATGAGATCAACTTAAAACTTATTTACTATATGTAGGCAAACACTGTTAAGAGTTAGCTCAGAAAAAAGATGATCCTTCTGTTCTAAGGAAGCCACTCACCATTCATTTCTCTTCCAAGGAATTGATAAGTGAACTGTAACAGCTATTTTATTAGCAAAGCTGCAATAATTGTATAAAGTTCATGATATTCCAAGAAGCACGCAATTTATTGCTTCCAAAATATCTCTTAAAAGTTGCGCAATATCCTTTAATTGGAGAGAGCAGAAACTGCCAACGTCTTGCTTTATAGAGTTTCACAAGCTATTCCCAAATGTGTTGTAAGAAAATAAATTCATCCAAAATCATGCAAACTATTTCTAAGAGCAATGTTTGGGAGATTACCTGCTAAAATATTCACAATTAAGCACGAGTAGGTGTAAGCCATTTTCTAACAAGTACCACATGAAGCCAGAGTATGAGATAATCAATTTTGTTTTTGGCTAGAGTAAGCAACAACACTACAACCAGTACTATATAGGAGAATTCAAAAGGGAAACAAACTTTGGAATTGTGCTAAACTAACTCAAAGATCATCATCATATGATTCAGTGTGCAAAACAAAACTTTAAACTGAATTTATATAATTTGCAAGAATAATGAAACCATGGCATTCCATTTTTGTCAAAGGTGACATAACAAAACACATTCATGTAATCCCCTATCATTTAGAGTGAGTAGAATACTTAAGTCTTCTTGAACCTTTGGTTCTTTACTAAGAGACTTAACCCACTTGGCCATGACAACTCCTTAGAAACATATGACTAATCATGATAAGTACATCTAAAAAATTTCCAGTTTCAGACAGGAGAGAAATTCAAGTACATCTTTAATTCCTCTCATGCAATTTCTCTATAAACCATATTGAAGAAATTTTCAGAAGGTAATACCTGGACCTCACCAATATTCGTGCCAACAGCAAGATATGTGCCTCGCTGAGTCCATCCAACAGAACAGACACTATCATTCAGTCCCAAATCACACAACTTGGTCACCTATATAAACGGGATGCAGCAAATATGTAAGCCAATATGCTTTCAGTCAGTTTCAAATCAAACAGCATTATCACATGATGCAATCCAAATGAAGATGATATAAGAGCATAGAAATCAGATGGACATTACATACACCCTGAAAGTTATCATAATAAAAACTTAACTAATTGCATAGAAACCAAATGGAGAAACAGTGAAATAGAGATTGTGTAACACTCTATGAGTGAATATTATTTGTATATACTATAATTAGTTTTTGTACAAAATCATGCAAATAAACTAAATAGAGGGAAATCAATGCAGCAAAACAGTTTTGAAATAGCAGTAATAGCAGTACCCTGGGGACAAGTCCCCTGCATTTTCAGACCCATACCCAATAGGGAATGTCTAGGCATCCAGACCGAGGATGGCTAACCATCCCCTACAGACCAGTCAAAAGAAAAAAGAAATTTGTTCTTTTAAACACAATCGTCAAAAAAAAGGCAATTTTATTTATAACCAAAAAAAAAAAGAATGGGGGGCCCCACAAGATGCTCTTATGCTGTTAAGAAGTAGCAAAGTAAAAATTAAACAATTTTATTTAAAAATTACAAGATTCTAAAAAATAAAAATAAAACAGAGATGGGGAGCACCACAGGATGCTGTTAACAAGTAGCAAAGACGAAAAGGAGCGAAGGAGAGATTATCAATTTCTCAGATGTTGTTTGACCAGTGGACATACAACCCTCTGGGTTTCAAAACCAGCCTATTTGAACATCTCCTTTGCTGCCCAGATGCATGTTCCAGTGCTCAGAGCAAGCAGTAAATTCATTTAGCAAAATTGTTCATTGATTATTAGCTTGTTTTGCTGTATTAAACTGTTCTTGTTGCTGGTTTAGGAAATTGCTTTCTGTTCTCACATCATCAGCATTCAGATTTCATTCAATAGCATCAGCCCTATTCAGAACATTTTAATTGCAGTGTCCGAGGATTGCTAATCCTTCCTCCTGTTTGTTTAAACAACTGATAGTGCCCTGATGATTATCTTTTATCCCTTGCAGATTTTTTGCATCAACAAACTATGGTTTTCTTAATTAAGATCGTGATGCTTATGCTGAAGTTCAATAACACACATCAACCCATTAAGGGTGTTATTAATGTTGGCTTTGCCAAATGTAAAGTGGTTTGTGAAGGGAAGTTTAATTGGCTTGCTGATTGTCAAGGCTTGTTGGAGTTGGTTCTTTGCTAAGAATGGGAGAGGGGCACTCGTTATGGAATGGCAGGTCATGGGGCTTCATCTGAGAGCCAGCCTTCATTGATTGAGGATGGAAAAGAGTGGAAGCAGGTTCCAAAATGAAAAGGCTGGGAATCTTGGAAGAGGTATGCGGAGAAGATAGAGATGAAGGGTATAGAGCTGATTTGGTGATCAGATCAGTGGTGTTAAAAACCCTTAAGGGCTGCATAACCAAGGAGCTGACCTTGTTAGATATGGGAATAAATGCATAATGGGCATTGTATGATAGCTTACCCTTATGCACTGCACTATCATTGTTGCTCTTGGTATCTTAAGTAGTAGACACAATGCAGAGATGGATATCGTCTTTCCTAATCTCCTCATCCAAGATGATAGTCACCTTGCCATCATTCTCCGGATGCTGGGTATTCATAACATCATATCACATTTCGGAAATATTTGAAATTTCCTATATTTTTAAATTTTCCTTATTTTTTAATAGCCGTCCCCATCCCGGAAACTTGGTGTAACATAGATATCAGCAGACAATGCCAAATGGCTAATCAATAAAACTCCATTCAAAGAAAGTAAAGATTGAACAGTGAACTTTTAACATAAGAAAATTTTGTTACTTCA
The DNA here is from genome assembly GCA_027924645.1 of Cunninghamia lanceolata. Classification (NCBI taxonomy): domain Eukaryota; kingdom Viridiplantae; phylum Streptophyta; class Pinopsida; order Cupressales; family Cupressaceae; genus Cunninghamia; species Cunninghamia lanceolata. The sequence continues at coordinate 3,354,562 of BSBN01000197.1, forward strand.
TATGAAATAATAACTTAGATTATGAATATTTTAAATATATTAAAAAAAAATACCCACTTCTCATTCTTAACTTCAAAGGTTAGAGGATCTCTTAGCAGGACTGTTGAATGTCTGCTTCTAATTTGTCTGTTCCCCATCCCAAATGTCACTCCTATAGCAGCATGGGTTCCTGTAGCTAACTCAAAATCCCCTCTGCAATCAAGAACTGGTGCTCTATCAATGGATACTCAATATCCAATCATTGCTTTAGAGTCTGGGACACAAGTGGGATTGAGGGGAATATTGGGACCTTATCTTCTAAAGCTCTAAAATTTTAAAATTTATGCAGAGCTACCCTTTGATGACGACCTTCCAACAATAGATTTGTACAAGATAAAAAATAAAGGGATAAATTGGAATTCATTTTCTTCCAGATTAATATGTTGCAGTTTTGATTTTCTCTTTGATAAAAGATCCTGGTTGGTATGGCACTCAAGATTCAAACTTTGTGCTTGTTAAATAAGTCCAGGCGTGAGGGTCAGGATTGTAAGACTAATCAATATGTGCTTGAATAAATTGGTAAATATAAAGAGGCTTTTTTGTGCATTGCCAAAGTGGGTCGATCTCAAAATTCCAACACTCAAGGATGTTACCATTTTGGCAGGCAATCTGAAATGATCAGATAAGTTAAGACTTCAAGAGTCTTCCATTCAGATACAGAGTCTGATAATAGTGGCTATTGGGAAAAAGATTGGAAGAAAAAACAGGGGCCCCAGACTCCTGATCCTTTGAAGAATGAAGACGAATGTCAGAAACACAAGAGGGTGGCATGCAATGTGAAGCAGGGCTGGATACTGAAAACTTTAGACTAGCATACAGACACTGATATGGGAGGTAATGGAAAATTCAGAAGGAATCCCTTAATAAGGTCTTCTTCCTCTAATACAAACAATCTGAGCAGAAACAGGCTAGAAGAGATTGAAGAAACGCTAAACCCTACAGTTGAATCCATATCCAAAAGATCATATTTGGAGGAGAGAGCCACCATATTGAGAATAGTCTAATGGAGGAGGCCATTATTAAAGAAAGCCTTTAAGTGGCTATGCCTCTGTTTAGGGAAATTGTTTGGACTAGTGATAATATCAAGGAATCTCCCAGCAGGGATCCTGACCTTAATGAGGGGAAGTTTAGCCTGCTGACAAGAGACTCAAATTCTTGATAATGTTTGTAAGAAGAAAGAAACTAAAAAGCTGAAATCTTCAGAAACTGCGGTACGGAATATATATACATATACATATTTGCAGCATAAAAACAGGAAACAAAACTACCATAAATATTACAAATACAGTATGCTAATTTGATATCAACTTGCCAAACTCAAATGTCATGATAGATATTTATTGTTCCATATTAAAATAATACAATCACTAATCAGCATCATAATTAATGCACTTCATATTGAATGCTTAGGCAATGTTAAAGTAGGACTAATTAAAGTAATATTAATTATTGATGTAAAAAGGTCCCTCAAAATGGGAGCCTGGGGGGCTCCTTTTTTGGCAGTATGAGGCTAGATTTGATGTCCACCTGACAGAGTTTTAATGACTCTCTCTCTCTCTCTCTCTCTCTCTCTCTCTCTCTCTCTCAGTATGCTAATTTGATATCAACTTGCCAAACTCAAATGTCATGATAGATATTTATTGTTCCATATTCAAATAATACAATCACTAATCAGCATCATAATTAATGCACTTCATATTGAATGCTTAGGCAATGTTAAAGTAGGACTAATTAAAGTAATATTAATTATTGAAGTAAAAAGGTCCCTCAAAATGGGAGCCTGGGGGGCTCCTTTTTTGGCAGTATGAGGCTAGATTTGACGTCCACCTGACAGAGTTTTAATGACTATTCATTCGGTATTGCCAGCAGGCTTCTGGCATCCTCCACCTCCTGCCATGCTACTAAGCTTGTCTAGCTTTTCCAAGAAACATAAACTAAGTAATAATATCAAGTAGCCCTTCATTTATAAATTATAAGTGAGAATGCTGAGAATATTCTGCTCAAAAAGATCCACAAAGATTCATTTTTGCCAGGCCCAACATTATAGTAAATGAATCCAATTTCAAGTCCGAACAAATTTAAAGATACCCTTCAATACACCATAGTTGGAAAACTCGACTCGCCAAAAAACTCGGCAAGCCCAAAATTGGCAAGTCAAAAAAAAAAACTTGGCAAAAAACTTGGGAACTTAAAAAATTGCTTAAATTTCATTAGAAACGCATTTTTTTGGCAAAATTCAATGACAAGATGAATCCAATGAATCCATAAATGAGTACAAAAGTGTTTTCCATTAAATTTGATTGACTTTAATGCAAATTGATTACAAAATCGCATTCTCATGCGGAATCCTGGCAGCTGAAAGCCTAATAGTATGATAGAAATTACAATAGATAGCTGAAAATGAAAATAGTAAAACTAGAAGTAAATACTAAATACAACATATTACACTACACCTTCCTCTTCCCTAATGTAGTCAAAGCTACGGGAAGAGGTAGATGCTCTAGTCCTGCGAGTACGCGGTGTCAGTGGCTCCTCGGTTGGCATGGAAGGCTGTGGCTAAGGCTCGACAACCATCCTGGAAATATCTGGCCCTGGCAATAACTCCTCATCCTCATGAATGTTCTCCAACCTTACATCTCCTGTTGCACCCACATCCTCCATTGCCTGTCTCTCGAAATCAAGAATCTCGTCTACGGTAAACAATGGAGGCTGCTCATCCCACCCTGTCCAATCACTATAAGGATCTATCTCATCCAAATCAATAGGATCCAGTGATTTGTGCTCTACTCTTTTTGTGTGCAACCGAAGGATGTATTGCACAAAGACAAGGTCATTAAGGTGCTTTTGAGCTAATTTGTTCCTCTTCTTCGTGTGAATGGCCTCAAACAATTCCACTCACAACTGGATGCACTACAAAGCTCCTATTTTCCATGCCTCAGAATTGCAAAATCATGTCAAATTCCACAACATTTGACTAAGGGGTCCTTGTTCTTTCAGCCTGATGCATGTTCCTGAAACCCTAAATTTGGCTAAGTCTGAACCCCTAAAACCCTGAAAAATTGGTTAAGTCTGAAATCTGATGGATCCTCCAAAATCTAGAATCTACATGTTAAATCCCACGGATCCGGAGCCTACCTCAAACATCCTGATAGTATATTTCAAAATATTTAAGGTATAAGTTAACTTATACTTCAATTAATTTTGAAATATATTGTCACAACCCTGTTATGCTTTTACCTGTGCAGGCTGCGAGTCTTTGCCGAAGTCGCCGAGTTTTGGCAGAGACTCACCAGAATGACTCGGCGAGTTTAAGTCAAGAAAACTCGTTTGCAAAAAAAACTTGCGGTTTTTTTAAGACTCGCTGAGTTTTCAGCAAGTCTGCCAACTATGCTTAACACTATGGCAAATAAAAATATTGGAATAGTTTTTCCTCTGAAAAAAAAAAGATCAATGGTCCTCTAAAATTACTCTACAAAGTGTTCAGATGATCATAGCATACATCTTTAACCTGCAACCATTGCGTTAAGAGCTCTTTTAACATAAAAGTGGCTTTATATTTTCTTTTAGATTTTAAGTGCAGTGAAAAAAGTAACTAACTAATCCCAAGCAAGACCAGGCTTCTTCAGTTACTAGCTCCATTACCTAAGCACTAAGTCACAAGGTTTGCCAAATTTCAGCTATGAAGTTCGAAATTTGGTGAACTTCCGAAGAATCTTAAAAATTCATTGTAATTCGCCCTGATATTCGTACAGATAAAGGGCTTAAGTTTTTTTAATAAAATATATTTAGAAAAAGCAATTTATTAAGGTTTTTTTTGTGTTTTGTCCCTTTAAAGGTAACACCCGCAACATGTTTTTTCACTGCTGTTTTTGGCACTGGAGACTGGCATTGTTTCCTTTCAAGTTTCTGGCATTCTGCCATGCTCAGTGATGACTCAAGGAGGACGACTCGAACTGACAGCTCATGGCGCTGTTAATACCTTCAGGTCCGTCCAGCAAAATATCTCGGCAAGTTTGGTGACTGTCACTCCATGAGGGTGAGACTGTGAGTCGCAATTGGAAGTGACCTGATTCATGAAGGAGTTGGGCGGCAAGTGGCATCTTTTTATAAAGATTTCAAATCTATTTAGCAATGTTGAACTATTTTGACAATTCTTGGATTTATTACTTATATTTTTTTTAAATACAAATTTAGAACAAATTTTTTTCAAATTTTTTCCCCTTGCCAAACTTGATCCGAATTTTTTCATTGCCGAACACAAACATGAAGTTGAACCTTGTGACATAGCCTAAGCTCACTCCATTATCTAAGCGTATGCATTCCCGTCAAATCAGAAATCAAATACAAACAAACAAAAACAACAAAGTGGAGGAAATAAAAGATGTATGTATATATTCTGTTTAGCAGAACAAAACCATGAGTATGGCAATGCTTATTAAGTACAGAGCTACAAACCTGGTATTACATACAAGTGAAGCTTGAGCAAGCAAATACATTGCTCAGGAAACCCAGAAAAGGGCATTCACAAAGCCTTAAAAAATGTTTCACATCATCAAAACATCTCAATCAGCCATTGACCGGACACAAACCCTTTTGGACCTCATGGACCAACAAAATGAGTTTTATGCATAAAACTCATCAAGCTATCATCAAAGCTCCACTTCTTTTGACTGATCAGCTTGTTTCTGTCCAGAAGCCACAGACTTGCTTGAACACACTCATCTCCCACAGTATGGTGAGAGCGCCCTGGTGATTGAAGCCTGGAATTGCCCCGGAATCACCCTGACAAGACTGGAATCACCCAGGAAGGTGCAGGCACAATTCTAAACAAATCTGGCTAAAAAAATTTTGCCCTGTCCAAATCCACAGGCGAATCAATTCCAATTCTGAACATATTGTACCCAGAATCATCTAGGTTTTTGGCCAGTTTGATAACTTAGTTTTAGGTCAACATGGTTTGGACTCTGGAGAACGTACTGGATTTAATAGCCAAGAGATAACAACATAGATTATGGAATAACAAATGATTACGGCATCCCCTTGATGGAAGAATTGTTCTGGTAACAATAATCCTAGACAATTCATGAAGGAAGAAAATAGGTATACCAAAAAAAATTCAACTAAACACAGCTGCACTCAGAAGCTTTAACAAAATCAGTCAACCGACCACCCCATGTGGCACAATCTTAAGAAACCTGGACTACATAAGATACAAAGCAGTCAGATTTTTCAGTTCCCTCCCCTTAGATGAAGAGGAGAACAGAAATGAAATCCAAGAGGAGCTTGCATGTGTGAATTTCAATTTAGAATGAGATGTTCCTTGGACCCGTTACAGAAGAAGGTAGGGACTATTCTCTCCTCAACCTCTTCTCAAGAAAGAGGTGATCAATAGAGCCATCAGGGAGACATTTATTAGCAATACATTTTGTTTACTGGGGACTCTGGAAGCTCCCTGACCATTTTCCATCATTGTCCTGACCAAAGTTCTTGGCTGTTCACCTCCAAGAGGCTGTCATTTTCCAACATCAATCCCTGTAGGGGACTTCATACTTCATAGCCTACTCCTGACATTGAAAATGTCATGTCCATTGGATGCTGCAATTTGAATGGAGACAGGTCAGTGAGATAGCATCTCCCCTTGATATAATAATAATTGGCTACACAATTTACACCAAAAGCTTAGTATATTCATTAACATGGACTCTGAAAGCCAATTCTACCTAAGCATCTCCCCTCTTCACACATTGCCATTAGAGCTCCCCAATCTATGTAATCTTGCATCATGCAAGGTGGATCAGCTACTCTCTGGTGCCAAGGGCCATCTAGCTCCTCTTGCACACACTTCAAGCTACACCACCAGATGCGCATGACCAATTTCAATCTCCTTCTAGAGGTTCATCAACATTGGATGTTAGAAGAAGAGGATTTGTGGTGTATCCTACTTTCTCTCAAGACTGTCCAACCAGGCTGTTATTATCCCATGTCATTCTCTTGTGGACATCATCAGGCCCTGTATTTTTCCTCTGGCAATGCTGGATGAAGTTGTACATCCTTCTCCTGGTCCAGATTTCGATATAGATTAGAACCAGTTTGTTCTCCACCTTAGGGCTCCATCAACTCCTTTCTCACATTATCATCTGTACTTGAACCATATGGCTTTATCTTTTCCAATTTGTATAAGATTGTAGTCATTTTGTGTTTACTCCCTATAGTTTTGTAATTTTTCAATGCTTTAGTGATAGTTACCTTTTCAGCTTTTGGAGATTCATCACTCTTACTTGCCATTGTAACTTGTACTTTTTGAGTCACAATGACCCAAAATTGTACTCATTTGGGATTTACTGCTTATAGTTTTGTTATTTTTCAATGCTTGAGTGATAGTTACTTTTTCAGCTTTTGGAGATTTATCAATCCTACTTGCTATTGTAACTTGTACTCTTTGAGTCACTGACCTACTCTGGTCATTTGTGGACATTACTACAATTTCTCTCTTCTTTGTCTTTCTATAAAAATAGACAAGAGCCCTAGGCCTGACAGTTTCCCATTAAATTTCTTTGTGAAATTTGATAACAAGGCTGAAGAAACAGAGGAATTAACAAGAAGATTGGACACTTTTAAGCATAGTTACCAGGTTCATAAAATTCAATTCATTTGGGAGATCGAAAATTTGGTAAAATTTTTATAGGAACTAAGAAGTCTGGACCGAAAGGGACAAATCTGGCCAGTCCAAAAACTCCGGATTCAGATGAATTTGGTAACTATGCTTTTAATAGAATTGAATAAGACTTATTTATCACTCATTTCAAAAACTCACTCAGCTATTTACTTTGAATCCTGTAGACTGATTTTCTTATGCAACATTGTCTATATGATATTTACGAAGGTAATGGTGAACAGAGTGAACAGCATTCTTTCCAATTTGATTTCAAGTAGGGAGTATTTGTCAAAGGATGACAGATTTGGATGGAATTGTAGTTTCCCATGAGCCAATTCATTAATTTAACACCAAGAAACACAAAGGATGTTGAACAATCTTGATAGGTATAAGGCCCATGATCGAGTTAATTGGACCTTACAGCTAAAACCTGAGAAAGCTTGGTCTTTCAAAAAGTTAGAGAAAGTGCGTCAAGTGCTGATATTCCTCTCTGTAGTTCTCCATGCTGAGAGGATTATAGGAGGGTGATGTTTTGTCCATCTAGCTGTTCGTTGTTATGGCAGAAGCTTTCAATAGGGCTTTACAAGCAGCAAGGTCAGGGAATGGACTAGACACTATCAAAATCTCTTCTAAGCTAAGTTACTAGTTTGGGTTCAGGTACAGAGGTACGACAAACTTTTTTGGGGGGGTGGGTTCATTTTGGATATGTCCATACAAAAAAATATAAAAATCATAAATATATACATATTTTAGCCTAAAAACATGGATAACCACATAACATGCATTTAGTAACCAAAACAACAATAAAAATTTATAAGATCATATGTACCATAGAAGCAGAAATCATTTTTAAATCGCGATTTTTTATAAAAATCGCGAATCGTCTTCATTCACAATTTAAACCCTAGTTAAAATCGGAAAATGGTAAAAATCGTGGCCCACGGCTTTTTTTACAATTTTTTAGGTCTAAATCGTTTGAAAATCGCAGAAAAATCGCGATTGTATTGTGCTTTGTGATTTTATTGGCTCAAAAATCCCGCGCGTTTTGACCTTTCTAGAACCCTAGGTCTTCGGCTGTTCTTCCAGGCGTCGAATTTTCCTGCGCTTCGGTTGTTCAGCTGTTCTTCCTGCATGAAAAAGCGGATAGGAAAACCGACGAGTTTAGAAAACTTTCCTGCCTGAATTTTCTTTACAGTGTGAGACAATGCCGAGCAGTATAATGCTCACATACAAAAGCCTAATTAAAATTTATTTCATATGTAGTTTTAAATCTTAAATATATTTAATTTCATTATTAATGGAATTTATATATTACATTTATATTAAGTAATACTTATATATTATAATATTAAAATATAATATTTATTTTGATATATTTTAATATAGTATTATTAATATATAATAATAATATAATATGATATATATAGATAGTTATATATTATAATATTAAAATATAATATTTATATTATTAATATATTATAATATAAAAATATAATATTATATTAATATATTATAATATAATATTATTAATATATAATAATAATATAATATGATATATATAAATAGTTATATTAAAATATAATAATAATTATACGATAATATATATAAATAGTTATATATTATTATATTAGAAAATAATATTTTATTATAATATATTAATATAAATATTATATTATTAATATTTATTATAAATATTATTATTATAAAATCTTTTGGGAAAAAATTATTATAAAATATTATTATTAATAGTTATATATTAAAATATAATATTTATATTAATATATTCTAAAATAATAATATATATATACGATTTTTTCTCGATTTTTTCACAATTTTTTGAAAAAGTCTTATACTTTTGATTTGCCGATTTTTTCCCCAAACGATTTTTGCTTCCTTGATATGTACCTGCCATTAAAAGCTTAAACCCCCTTTGTGTCAACCTTACAGAGAGCATAAAAATAAAAAATAAAACCCACAATACCAATGCATTAGACACTTAAAGAGACGGTAAAAAGTTAAAACTAAAGCATGCATTTTTTTAATAACACAAAGCCAGTAATTATTGCTTTTTAAGAGAAATGCAACAAGTGATGCTATGAATAACATTAGCCCGATGAATTTATTATATCAAATATTCAGAACAATCAAGGCATCACCTATAATATTGAAGGTTGCCTATGAAGTAGGTTTGTTAAGGCTTTTATTCGAGGTCTTGCAACTGCAATCTGTTTGTGCAGATATCGATCTTTAGTAGGCATGTATCGAATTAAACTTTTCAGTTTTCTGTTTCCTCTTGAGAAATCATAAGCCTAAACCAACCTTGATCATGCTAGAGAATCCTCAAGGACAGAATCCTGCAGATAATGTCTCAGATGAAGGACATATTTTTCCGCTGTGTGAGGCCAGCATTTCTGTCACCGCTAGGCATGAAGGCCAGGGTTTGCTTCTTTAATGTAGTAGCACTGTTTGTACAAGTCCCCTGTTGTTAACAGAGAAACTATGTGGTAAAATGAGGGGGAAATTTTTTAAAAAATTAAAGAAAACCATCTTTTTCAGACAGGTTCCCCTGGGTTCTGTCTGGGTCCTGCAAAATGGACCTAGATTCACCTGGGCTTGCACTGCAGCAGACCTTTAAAATTAAAGAAAACCATCGTTTTCAGACAGGTTCCCCTGGGTTCTGTCTTGGTCCTGCAAAATGGACCTAGATTCACCCGGGTTTGCACTGCAGCAGACCCAGCTGAATCCGTGGTCATTTGGCAGTGCCCTGGATGGACCCATAGGGGATCCAAACCAGGACCTGGACCAGGTTCAAACCACACCCGGATCCAGAGGATTTCCTGGGCAAACCAGTAACAGAGCTTGTAAGGATAAGAATATCTCACACCTGCAATGTAATGATGATAGTTTATTGCCTGAGATTCCCTGTCAAGAGGAGTTCAGGATACTTAGAGACATTCTCCATAAATATGAAACTGCAGATGGCCAAAAGATCAACAAGGACAAACATAGAGTTTCATTACCTTGAATGTGGATAGGCACAATCAAATTCACTTAATTTCAATTCCTAGTGAAGATGTTTGAAATTTCTGGATGGACACTGGTTTTTGTAATTAAGTCGGGTACAATGGATGGCCAGTTTAGTATCTACTTAAGCTTGTTTGAATTAACATCAGTCGGCATTTCATTTCTGAGATTACAGCCAAATTTTGGTATCTCTAAAGTTAGCAGAATTTTCCAAAAAGATGTTAGCTATTAGTAATAACTAATAAGTATAACTTATTAGCAGTAGTTTTGATTTTTGGATAGAAGTTTAGAAAATCCTATAATTTCCCTACCAATCTCCTACTCTGTTTTAGAAGGTAAAGTTTTGGGGGAGACTTTAGACTTCTATCTGGTTATGTAAAATATGCATTATTTGGCTTTCAGGAAAGAGGACCCTGTAAATGGAAGCACCATTTAAGTATTTTTAATTTTACTGATAAAAAATAAATTGTAATATGAAAGAAAGAACTTAAACGGATTAATTAAAAAAAGAAAGAAAATACCTTACTGCTGCATGCACTCCAAAGGTATACACATGTGCCTAAGCCTACTGCTAATACATTGTGAGATGACCAATCCACAAGATTGAGATAAAAATCATCTTGAAGGGCAGGGGCATCCAGGACCTGCAAAAATTCCAACAGAGATGACATTTTAAGTAGTGGAAATTAAATAACCCTCAGAGAGATTAAGCCTCGACCTCCTGTACACTCAAAAACTGCATTATATGAAATTGAACTCACTACCACTAATCAATGAATACCAGAGTGGCATGATGGAAACTACAGTAGGTTGAAACTAAGCAAATGAAAATACATAGGCAATTGAGACTTTGGTTTTCTGATTCTTAGCTTCTGCTAGAATAAAATCAACAACAGAAGGAATTTAATTTGAAGTTTTAACATCAAATGGTTGAAATTATTAATTAATGCATTTTTCTTTTCTTATATTTTCAAGGATGTTTACAAATAAAACCAAATGTAAGGAACTCATTTATCACACAAACAATGCAATGTGTGAACAATTAAAATTTATTTTCAAGGTTAATAATTTGTGCTGAAAACTCTTGTAAGTTGGAACAATCGGGATCCATAATTTAGCAGAAATGTATATTGAAGCTCTGGTTCCTCCTACCCATGTGAATTATACATTCTTCTGTTATCGTACAGTGGGCTGCATTTATGATCAAGTGCTGCATTCAATGAACTGGTAAGCCCATCAAGTGGCCATAACAGAATTATAGTGGATTGTATGAACTCCCTCAAAGATGGAAATTGAGCAATTCAAGCCTCCATAGATGTGGCGCCTTCGGTTTATGGGCACAGAGTTTTTTGTTAACATGTCCTGGCCTAAATTTTCTTGTATGCTGCCTGACATGTTTACCATCACGAACACCACTGAAACATACCAAGAGGAAGAATCATGGGAGTCATAGTACACTAATCCATGTAGTGTGAAGACAGCTATGAAGACTAAAGATCTTGTATATTTTATCGGCAGTCTAGTTATTCTTTCTTCAAACAATGGAGCTATCATGTAGTTTCCTTATTCTTGGCAACCTCTCCAAGCAATCAAAGAAGGATCCTCATCCTGTTGCAATTTTTGCCCATCAATATAAACACTGTTTTATTTGTTTATTTCTAGGTTGGGAGCTATTTGCTGTGGATCTTGTCTCTCGTCCATAAAAAGATACATCAATTGAAGCTTCTATTAAGGTCATTATTGTTGTCTTATTAGCATACACCAGGCTCTCTCATCCAAATAAAGATACATCAATTGAAGCTTCTTTTAAGGTCATTATTGTTATAGCATACACCAGGCTCTCTCATCCAAATAAAGATACATTAAGTGAAGCTTCTTTTAAGATCATTATTGTTATCTTATTGGCATACACCAGGCTTGTCCAAATAAAGATATATCAATTAAAGCTTCTATTAAGGCCGTTATTGTTATCTTATTGGCATACACCAGGCTCTCTCATCCAAATAAAAATACATCAATTGAAGCTTCTATTAAGGTCGTTATTGTTATCTTATACGCATACACCAGGGCAAATGGTATTAATTCAGTGTTTCTCTAAGTTTCCAAGAAAGGAGGTCATGGGGAAGTGATTTTGGGGATGGCAAAAAGCTTTCTAAATTTTGGGGAACAATGCATAAGTTGATATAGCTGGCGACACCCTGTTCCCAAATACCATTTATGCTCTGCTCTTGCTGCTGTGCCCCCCTCCTCCTCCCTACTATGGATAGGGGATGGAAGGAGAGTGCCATCAGGCATGAGCTCGACTTTTGAGAACCAGTAGCAAAATTGAGGACCTTTAGGTACTCTTACCACTTGGGCTTTGACCATACCCTGTTCCCAAATACCATCTATGCTCTGCTCTTGCTGCTGCGCCCCCCTCCTCCTCCCTACTATGGATAGGAGACAAAAGAAGAATGCCATCAAGCGTGAGCTTGATTTTTGAGAACCAGTGCCAAAATTGAGAACATTTAGGTACTCTTACCACTCAGACTTTGACCATACCCTAACTACAGATACCATATATTTGAAAAAAGAGAAAATAAAAACCTAGAATGTTGTCTCAAAAAAACCCAAATTACATACATCCTGTTGCAATTTTTGCCCATCAATATAAACATCGTCTATTTGTTTATTTCTAGGTTGGGAACAATTTGCTGTGGGTCTCCCCTCTCATCCAAATAAAAGATACATCAATTGAACCTTCTACTAAGATCACTAATGTTTATCTTTTTGGCATACACCAGGGCAAATGGCATTAATTCAGTGTGTCTCAAGTTTTCAGGACGGGGGTACGTGGTTTTGGGGACAGCAATATAAATTCCATTGCAATTTTTGCCCATCAATATAAACACTGTCTATTTGTTTATTTTTAGGTCAGGAGCTATTTGCCGTGGATCTCCCCCTCCCGTCTAAATAAAGACACATCAACTGAATCTTCAATTAAGGTCATTATTGTTATCTTATTGGCATATACCACAGGGCAAATGGCATTCATTATTTCAGAGTTTCTCCTAGTTTTTGGTACAACAAACCCAAGGGTGTGGTCTTGGGGATGGCAAAAATTTTCCAAAAGTTTGGGTAAACATTGTATAAATTCATATAGCTGGCAACACCCTGTTTCCAAATACCATTTATGCTCTGTTCTGGTGCCTCCACCCCCACCTACACGAGCTTGATTTTTGAGAACCAGTACCAAAATTAAGGACCAGTAAGTACTCTTACTACTAAGTGCACCATTCATTCACATGAGAGCCCACTACTCATGAAATATGGGTCATGTGTTTGACTCAAAAACTACAATAGCTGGCAACACCCTGTTTCCAAATACCATTTATGCTCTGTTCTGGTGCCTCAACCCTCTCTCCACCGCCCCCCCGCTCTCTCCACCCCCCACTTACATGAGCTTGTTTTTTAGAACCAGTACCAAAATGGAGGACCTTTAGTACTCTTACTACTAAGTGGACCATTCATTCACATGAGAGATGGGTTCATGTGAACCACTGCTCATGAAATATGGGTCATGTGTTTGACTCAAAAACTATGCAGTTGAACCCTGAAATAATACTTTAAGTACTCTTAATACTAGGGCATGGACCATACCCTAACTACAGATACCACATAATTTATCATTATTTTTTATTTTTCACCAAAAAAAACTCGAGAGCTGTCAGGAAAAAACCTAAATTAGTACAAAATTCATGAAAACATAAACTAGGGCATACAAACAAGGATAAACGACCTACCTTGTAAGGCGACCTAGCAATTTTCCTGGGCGCCTTGGGGGGGCTACAGACGACTCCGCACAAATCCCCGTCGGATCCCACGGGCGAGAGCGAATAAGGCGACTCAGGTCTAGAGCTCGAACCCGCACCCGACATGAACTTAAAGATATTTCTATTAGGGCTAATGGGGCAACAATTCTTCGAATCCCTCCCCATTTTCTCTGGTGTGGCGGGTGAAAGAGGGCCTGCCGCCTCGGCCCCAAAAAGCTCCGTCCTCAGCAGCGTCGAATAGGCCCCTGACGCATCCTCCGCCACTCCCGCCGTCGTCGCCGTCGCCCCGGCTTTCTCCAGCAAGGCGAAGCCCGTCAGATTGGAAGCAGATCGGCTGGGAATGAAGCGGTCGCTGTAGTAATTCCTGGAGGGGGACGGAGTCCCCACCATGTGACCGCCCGCTTCGCCTGTGTTTACACAGAGCGCGCTACGAGACATTCCTGGCGGGAGTTGCAGCGATCTGCTGCTGCGCTTCTCTGCATTTGATTCCTCCATTGACATTCTCTATTTTTCTCCTTCCCTCGCTTTTACAGGCGAGGAAGGAAAGGAAAAACTCCACCTGTTCTGATATTCTCTGCTCTGATATTCTCTACTGTGCTGTGCTTTTGAGGATGGTTTGGCCGCTGTTTGAAGTGGATTTTTGCGAGATGAGAAGAGGATTTTGGCGATGGGGCTATTAAGCTCCCCTCGTTTGTTGGATCGGATCTTACGTCGTGCAAATTTCAGGTGAGGTTTTGAATAAATAAGTCTGGAATGCCGTTGCATTCGGCGAGACATTAACAGCAAAAGTTCTACCAGTTGAATTCAATGTAAGTAACTCTGACGTGTTTTGCGGTGCTTTGTTGGCTTTTTTCTTGGGTTAAGCTTATTTTGAGTCGTGGGCTTTTTTTGGGGGATTTTGCAGAGCTTTAAAAATGGCCGTTTTGAAGTGTTTTTGGTGTGGTTGTTTCTTTTTTTAGGAGTTTGGAGAGTCTTAAACTATTGTTTTAAAGTGTTGTTTTTTTTGGTGGTTTCTTTTTTAGAACTTTGTAGTGTCTTAAACTTGCTATTTTAAAGTGTTTGGTTGTTTTTGTTTGGGCAGTCCTAAAATGGCATAAATTTCTAAAATGTGTAAGGCATAGATTTATTCCCAAAAGTTTGGAGTGCATTCCATGGACCATGGCGTGGATGTACACCTTCTCAAAAGTTTGGAGTTCATTCCATAGAGCTTGGAGTGCATTCTATAGAGCTTGAAGTGTATCTACATTTTCTCTAGAGCTCTGGTACAATATTTTTGAAAGGAAATCCATGCCACTTTAGACAATTTTGTTTCCTTTTGGAGGTTGAGATTATTTTGTGTGGCTTTTGGACTAATTTTATTTCATCCACTATTTTTTAAAATACACTTACATTGTTTTTTCTAAAATAATATATGCTCTATTTCATCTCAAATAAATAAATGTAAAATTGTTCTTGATATTTTACCAATTAATATTACACCTTACCTAACAACTAACCTAAAACTAACTCTACATTACCTATACAACTAACTTAACAACTAAACTAACAACTAACCTAAAATAACTCTACATTACCTAGACAAATAGTATTTTTTTTTTACTAAATATAATCAATGGGCATATGTATAAAGACTCAAAAGATCATACTTGTTACATTTTTTCAAACTTTTTTGCATTGTCCTAAGTGGAGTCATCTATGCAATTTCAATTCTTTTAGATTGTTTACTATATTTGCCCTTCCCTTATTATTCATTGTTTCTACATCCACCATAGAGGAGTTGTCATTTTTACTTTGCTCATTAGGGGGCAATATGGGTGATTGGTTTTATCAAAGTTAAAATGATTAATTGAAAAATATTAAAAATTTGAAAAAAGATTATAAAGATTGATTTTTTTTTTTTTAAAGGGAAGAAAACCGTGCATGGTACATACTTTGGCACTTTTAACACTTGGTTCAAAGTGCACACGTTTTTTGAGAAAAGTCATAAAGAGGGAAAAGAAATAATAGAGAAAAGGATGTGCAAAATTATAAGTGTCTTGAAATACATGGGTTGATATCATAATTTCGATGATAATCAAAAGTCCTTGATAGCCCACATGGCATAAAAGGCAACATTTGAGTTTAGTCTTTAGGACAAATCTTATTAGTCAAACCTTCTAGGTCATTCGAGTGTACCTCATAACCCTCTTAATTCCTTAAGCTTGTCCCATTTCCTTTCAATTTTTGTTGTTTACAATTTTTGCCACTTTTTGGCAAAACCATCACTTTTTCACATGGGTAGTTACAAATCCAATGTGGCTATTTCATAACTGCTACAACAAGTTCAAAAGTGTCATCGTAGTTATGTATTCATCGTGGCACTTTGAAACCACTCCTCTAATAAAAAATGATAGTTTCATAAAAATTGATTGTATGAGAGTTAAACCAAATCATGAGTTTTCTCATATGAAAATTGATTGTGCAAGGGTTACACCAAAGCATGAGTTTTCTCACCTTCCTAAAAGATGCTCAATTCCAAGAATCTTTTGGTATTTCACTTTGTTTTCATTCTCGTGCAAAATGTCCCTTTTTTACCTTCATTTGGAGTGAAAATATTTTGAGAAGTAGGGCCAACCTACCCATTTTCATTATAGCCACAATTCTCTAGGTTTTCACCATCATTGTGTTAGCATCCAATTTCTCCCCATGTTCAATCTTGGAAACACGTCACAATTAACTATTCTGAAGGATTTGAATTGAGGTGTTGATACTGTTGGAAAATTAGGTGTCTCAACTTTACAAAATTTTCTGTTATTAATTTTTATTTGTCATTTAATATTTTCCCACAGTTGGTTATTATTTTATTTAGCTCCAGCATAAAAGAGGGGCATTTGAATTTTTACTTGGCACTTGTGCCACATGTCAGTGCCTTGAAAATGATTTATTAGTTGTCAGAAGATGCCCACTAGTAGTATATTATGGAAGGGCCATTTTTAACGATATTATGACAAATTCTATGACAATTCTGTAAGGGGCAAAAATAGGGGAGAATACTTTGGACGTGAGAGCCTAATTTTAAACTTGAATCTTGCTTTGTTGGGCACTACACCTCATGAGAGGTTTCGCACATGGTTTTGAAAACCATAGAATGGTTTCCTGGTTGTGAGAGGTCTATAAATTGAAGGCTTAAGGAGAAGTTTGTGGGAGGAGAGTTTTATGCAGGGTTATGTTGTCAATTTTTTCTCTAAAGGAGCAAGATGTAAATCTCCATGTTAAGACTTTGAGATTGCAAGTGTATTGTAACATGTTTGTTGTTACAAATTAATACATCAGTTTGATGCTTTGGAGTGTGGGGTTTTTTACCTAAAAGTTTTTTCCCCATGTATATTGGTGTTTCTTCTCTTATGTCTATCTTTCTTCTATTCTTCTTCTTTCATGTTCTTAAAGTGTTAATTAGCATGTTGTTATGTTGCTAAAAAATTCTTAGATCTGTAAGCTACATTATCTTTCCTCTAAGGGTTAATGTGATGGGAAATCAACTATGTAATTTGTTTCCGCTTTAAGGGCATAGTAGTAGGTGCTTGCATCAAGTTATTAAATATATGTTTAAGTAAAATATAGGATGTTGTAAGGTGCATGTTGGGTTCTCCTTTCCCTTTCAATTGGTATTAGAGCTACGGTGGTTCCATGGTTGCATGAGATTGCATGTGTTGGTTCCATGGTGTTTAAGGTTTTGGGTATTTCTTCTATTGTGATTTCTTATCTTGACAAGCTTGAGGGAGTTTGTAGGAAGTAATTGGCTGATTATTAATCCTTGTTTGAGTGGAAGTCTTGCAATTGATCTTTTTTTTTCAGGGTATAGAAGGCATTTGAATGATGGAGAAGATGGAGTATTATGGAGTTGATCATGTGGTTAGATTTAATATGATATTGGTTTGGAGCTCTTGTTTGATAGTATGTAATAACCCTCATGCATGGTGGTTATGTTCTTTCATTTTATGGTCATTTGAAGCAAAGTATTCATGTTGGGTGTTTATTCTTGGCTCCATGATCACATGGAGAAACTTGGGTTGTCATGACTATGGTTTGATCTGCTTATGTTGGGTGCCTGGTTTTAGTCCCTGGCATTGGAAGACATTGTTTTGTTAACCTCGAATGCATGTAGGTTGTGGAGTTGATCATTGGATAATCTAAAAGCTCCTAGAACAACCTAGCTCCTCTATATGCTTGTACATGGTGGTTGTGGAGTTGGCCTACAAGTGGACCTGGAGTTCCTATACCTCTTCTTCCTTTTGGTTGGTTGTACTTGCATGTCTTGGTTTCATATTGACTTGATATGAGGGTTTTGTAGATTTTTCGTTCAAAATCTATGGTTATGCTTATCTATGTTATTCCATTATTCTGGTTTAACTATTTTGGTGTTTTTTAGACTTGTGGGTCTTCCAGATGATAAGTGGATATGGATTTGCATGTATGTCAATGACATGGTGGTTTTGCAAGTTTTACACGGTTAATCAAAACTTGTGGTTTTGTAGATCTACGGACAAACTATTTTTTAGATTATGAATCCTTGGGGGTGTTTCTAGATATAAGATAGTTGTAGGTTTGCATGTATGCTTCGTGCATGGTGTGAGAAGGTTTATAGTTTTCTCAATGTGGAGATGCTGGTATGTGATTAGTCACTCATCATTTCTACAGTATTTGCTTGATGGGTTCCTTGACTATGGTTACTCATATGTGGACTTGTTTGGCAAATCAAATCTAGTGATGATTTGGTGTTTGAGTCTTGTGGTCTACATTTATTTTCTTGTTATCTCAATTTGCAGGTTACTAATGTGATGATGAGCTTGCATGTTTCATGTTTGGGATCTATGAGTTATGCAGTTTTGTGGGCTGATCACCTATTTGATTGTAGTGGGATGACTCGAATGTGGATTGTTTATATCCACAAGATTGATTTAGTATTTATCCATATTTTGTTAGTTGGCCTTGTCTGTGGTCATTTGTGCATTGATATGTTGCAGTGGGATGAGAGGATGGATGATTAGAGTGCTTGGATAGTTGGTTATTGGGATTTGTAGCATGTTTATCACAATGTCATGGATAACTTGGTTGCATAGTTTAGTGTGAGCTTTTGATAGTGATGGTTTTATCTTCTTGATTTGGAGATCTTGGTTCTACTTTATTCTTTTGTGTTGTTGGTATTGCATGTAATGTCCCGAACTATGCAAAGAATTCATTAAAACAAATTTAATCCTAATAAGGCCTGACCTTCTATATTGGCACTGAGTTTAAATTTATTAAACTGATTTTGGTTAAGTGGACGACTCACTCTATAAGACAACATCAACTACATGAAGACAGTCGACTTCCTTTGATTAGAGAGAATTTAAATTAAAGATTTAGATTACCAAAGGTGGCCAACCTCCCTTTACATGGAGCACCCTACATATATATAAGACAAGACTTAGTTATTAACTAACATCATGTGTGGTGCAATTAATATGAAAAGGTATATGATTTTGAATGAGAGGCAATTATTAGAGAGTGATATTTAATATATACAAATGATGTGATTCATGAGATTATGGGATGTGATTTTAAAGTGAAGGTATGCGACTTGAGATAGATGACATGGTATGATTTGTATGAGGTAGCGATTAATATTTATCAATGAGAAGCAGTGATTATCATTAGTCAGTGGAAGGCAGCGATCAAGGTGAAGGGTAGTAATTTGTTAGTCATTATCAAGAGGCGGTTATTAATAGTTAAAGGTTGCAATCTAATTTGTTAAGAGTCATTGCTCTTTGAAAAGACATACCAATTACCAAAGGTCACCTCCCTTGGTGAAGCATAAAAGGTAGAAGATGGTGTGAATGGAAATAAGAATTCAATGAATATATTTTATGAGTTTAAAAGAGCAAATCAAGCAGCAAGAAAAGAAAACTTCATACAATAGCAAAGAGAAAAAGGAATACATGGGCAGTGATATATATATATATAATTGATAATAGCAGAGAATTATTCATTGCATCCCTTCTATCATAACTTTATCATCCTATCATTCTATTAATCTATTACTCTATCATTCTAATATTTGATTACTATTTCATTCTTTCCTCTATCATTATATCATTCTATTATCCCATCATTCTATCATCATTTGATTCTATCCTTCTACTCTTCTATCAATGTATCATTCTATAACTCGATTGTTTTATCCTTCTATTATTCTATCCTTCTATTACTCTATCATTCTTTTGTTCTATTATTGAATCAATCAAATCAACATATCTGCACTTAGCAGACAAAAGCAGAGTCAGTAGTCAATACATTTGCTTCTGAGAATATAGCAGTCTTATGTTTAAATAAATATTGTGGTATGCTCTATCATGATTGTTGTGTATAATGATATATTTATTGTTGTATAATCTCTATGAATCTGGATGTATCTAGTGTTTGTAATTCTCATCAAGAAACCAAGGGTGGCAAGATGAGGGAGAATTGTTATATGGTTCCTCACTAGGTACACCCCCTCATATGGATGGTGGAAGGCCACATGAGGCCAAGAGGGATGGTATATCTGCTCTTGGGCCTAGGGTAGAGGATCGCTTCAGGCACCCTATCATACCCCCTTAGGTTTGGCTATTGGGTTAAATCATAGGGAGGAGAATAAGAGTGGCAAGAAGAGGGAGAACTACTATAGGATTCCTCACTAGGTACACCCCATCATATGATGGTGGAAGGCCACATGAGGCCAAGAGGGATGGTATATCCTCTCTTGGGCCTAGGGTAGAGGATCGATTTGGGCACCCTATCATGCACCCTTATCCTAACCCTTTTTGGTTGGATTCCATTAATGAATTAAGTATATCATATGATTAAGATAATGTTCCTAACCCTAGTAGGAAAGATCTATTTTATGGATTATGCTTTCAATGATTATTTAACATGATTGTAGGTTCTCAACCAAGATCTATCTTGTTCAACAATTTAAATTGGTAAATAATATCGCTAACTCTATTTCATTTCTTGCTTTGCTTGGAATTGTGATTTTAGGGCAAAACTAGGGCATTTACAAAAGGATACATTGCATTGCATAGGTGAATTATTAGATGGTGTTAGAGTCAAGAATGATCTTCATTCATAGGATGGTTATCACAATGCCTTGATAAGCTCGGTATCGCAGTTTCAATGGGAGCTTTGGCAGTGATGTGGATCTATCACTTGGTGATGGATGATCTTCTATAGTGGTTATAGGTGTCATGGTAAGGCTTTTGGATTATGATTCTTATATGCTATGAAATTATTTTGACATCTTGAGTTCCATTGCTAGGAGATGGTTATCTTCATGTGATTGGAGATGGTATTATGTCATGATGGACTCTTGTTTCTAGATTGGAGTTTTGGCATGATATGTCCTTGGGAGGATGTGATCTCCTAGGAGAAGATGCTAGATCTTGATGTCATGTGTGTTCCTAGATTTTGTAGACGTGCAGTGGGAGCTTTGACAGTGGTTTGGTGTCAGTTCTCTTTAGTTTCGAGTATTAATCATTTGCTTGAAGCTTCATGATTTTGCAGGATGCATTTGAAGTTGGCATCTATTGGTTGATGGATGCTCATGGATACTAGAGAGACTTGAGGTGAGGCTAGAGATTTCTTGTTGTGGGGATCATGTGTCGGAATGATGAAATTTCAATAGAAAGATCAAGGAGCCTTCACTTAGTATGGACATGAGTTAATATTTGGAGATGAGAGGAGATTGTTCTTGGAGAGAGTCTACGAGGCTTGGTGTATCTCAGTGGATCAATCTCATTCCCTACTCTTGGTTCACGAGGCAAAAAATGATCTGATAGGTATTGCCCATGTTATTTCAGATTCATTTTGTTTTATGCTTTGATTTCTCATGGATATGGATCTTGAGCTATAGTTTCTAGTTCTAGAGGGTTCATTTGAGGAGTACTTGGCATGATTATCTTCTTAGGTATATGTTTTGATTTATGAGAAGTTTTGGAGATGTTATTGGTGTAAATTCCTATTTGTGGAATGAATCTTTTAAGTTTGATCTTCCTTGGTTAGATAAGCTTACATCCATTTTTGGTTATTTGAGATATATATGTTTTGTTTGATCTTTTGAGATTAAACGTTTGGGTGTTGGTAAGGCTTTTCAATTGGGGTTTTGTGAAGGAGATCTTACTTGACACAACTTAGCACTTGGTGGACTTGGCAGAAGGACTTGATATGGTTTACAGTTTCTCTTTATGGTCTCATGTTTCTTCCTAGAGGTTCTTATTCATGTAGTGTGATTATTGGGTTTGTGGTCATCTACTGTTGTTGTACTTTATTATTTTTTAGCAACAATATGTGTTCTTTTAATATTATTTGAGATGTGGAGGACTTGGGAGAAGTGGAGATCAAAGGTGAGAGAGTGAGCAGAAAACTATTTGTAAAAGTATGCTCTATTTTGTAGCAGGTCAGTTGCAGTTTGCAAATCATTGTGATTGTTCTTTGTATTACATGATTTGATTATAAGCCACACTTTTATGTAAGTGTTGATTGGTAGAATGTGAGTTCATTTGGTTGGCATTGCTCATGTAGTATGATTCCTAGGATGTATACATGTCTTTGGTAGATTGTTTTCCATTGGACTGCAGTATCAAGGGTCTCTAGATTTTTTGCACATCAATGGTTTTGGTGTGTTTGTTATCATGGGAGATGGTAACTTTGAGCAGGAAAATGGATTATATAGGGATGAGAGTTACAGTATGGGTTGGATATGTCATTTGTAGAAGTTCTATTAATGGTGGGTTTTTCAGTTGGATGTAAAAAACTAGTTGTGGTTGTTGTTCTAACTATTTTTTGGAGCATTCATGCTCAATCTTGTTTTGGAGGAAGTTTGGACTTCAGAGTTATATTTTGGTAATGGTTTGAAGTTGGATAATTGGGGTGTCTATGTGACATTTAGTGTTTCATCATGTTTTTGAGAATTCTAATCTTTTTGTCATGTTGGTGATCACTTGGAAGATGTTGTAGGTGCTTTTGCAAAGCTCATGAGCACAATGGAGTTCAGTTCAAACAGTATGGTAACCTTGGTTGTTCATAGATTGGTTGTGTATCCCTTGACTCTTGCAAGGTATTCGACAAGCGGGAGAATGTTGGAAAATTAGGTGTCTCAACCTTGCAAAAATTTCTGATTAATTTTTATTTGTCATTTAATATTTTCCCACATTTGGTTATTATTTTATTTAGCTCCAACATAAAAGAGGGGCATTTAAATTTTTAGTTGGCACTTGTGCCACATGTTGGTGCCTTGAAAATGATTTATTAGTTGTCAGAAGATGACCACTTAGTAGTATATTATGGAAGGGCTATTTTTAGCGATATTATGACATATTCTATGAAATTTTTGTAAGGGTCAAAAATAGGGGAGAATACTTTGGAGGTGAGCCTAATTTTAGATTGGAATGTTGCTTTTTTGGGCACTAGATGTCATGAGAGGCTTCGCACATGGTTTTGAAAACCACAGAATGGTTTCTTGGTTGTGAGAGGTCTATAAATTGAAGGCTTGAGGAGAAGTATGTGGGAGGAGAGTTTTATGCAAGGTTATGTTGTCAGTTTTTCCACTAGAGGAGCAAGATGTAAATCTCCATGTTAAGGCTTTAAGCCTACAAGTGTATTGTAACATGTTTGTTGTTGCAGATTAATACATTGGTTCGATGCTTTGGAGTGTGGGGTTTTTTACCCGAAAGGGTTTTTCCCACGTATATTGGTGTCTCTTCTCTTCTGTCTATCTTTCTTCTATTCTTCTTCTTTCGTGTTCTTAAAGTGTTAATTAACATGTCATTATGCTGCTGGAATTTTATTAGATCTGTAAGCTACATTATCTTTCCTCTAAGGGTTAATGTGATGGGAAATCAACTATCTATGTTTCCACTTTAAGGGCATAATAGTATGTGCTTGCATCAAGTTGTTGAATATTTGTTTAAGTAAAATATAGGATGTTGTAAGGAGCATGCTCGGTTCTCTTTCCCTTTTAGATACTATGGACACAATTCCTTGATTTTGCTCAACTTGAAACTTGTTAAAGTTCGTATTCTAATTTCATATTTAAATTGTTTAGTGCTAGCTTATATTGTAAGTAATATTGTTAAACTAATTGTTTGTTTTTATTTTGATTAGAATTGTTTAATTATAGAATACTTTGTTTATTCAAATTTGTAAACTAGCTTATCTATTACAAGATACTAAAAACTCGACGAAATTAAGACGCTTGGATTGTTTGCTCATAGCCCACACTCCATACTCTTCCTTCCTACAAATAATTTTGTTTGTAATAAATTCATTTTACTTTTTTAATCAAAATTTGCATCAAATTACAATTTTCATAATTAAAAAAAAAACAAAAGGAAGTACAAATCTTTATCAAAAACATACTACACAAAGAGAATAGTCATAGCTCTGCATTCAACTTTAAAACATGAATTTGCCCAATGGAAAACAAAATTCAATGAGAAAAACACATAATAAAGATTATGTTTTGCATTCATAGAAAACATGGTAAAAGCTATAATTTTACAAAGTAAAGAGTTACATTGTAATAAAGAGAAATTTCAATAATTTAAAAAAAAATGCATTTTGAAAATAGTTATATAGAATTAATAGTTATTGTTACATTGAAAGTTGAATTGTGCATTGAAGAAAAAACATAAACACAAATTGTCTTTCATTACAAAAAATAAGTATTAAAAATTATATTTCATCATAAAAAATTAACATTAAAAAATTATATTTCATCATAGAAAATCAAAATTTAAAACTAAATAGCTAATTCATTTCATCTAAAAATTATTAAAAATAAAATAAAATTCCACTCTAAATTATTAGTTGTTTATTTTTAGCATTATAATATTTATTACTTTGAATAATTAAATAGGATTTATTTCTCATATTTTATTTATTAAGTTTTTTTTTGGTGCGTAAAAGTGATTTTTATATATATTAATATTTAGAAATTACATGGAAAGAGGCTGCCATAGTCAGACTGCTAGAAATCCCTTTTCTAAACTCCCCCAAAAAAGACCTTGCAGGGTCTCAAGCATATATGATAAGGCCACGTAGGGCCATAGCAAAACCCAAAATTAGCCATGCAAGCCTCATAGACTTAACTATTCGACTGAAAAACATGAAGCCAAAATAAAGCTTTAGACTCGATGCAGATATGGTTGACATTACAAAGGCTTTTAACCATGAACCAAAAACTTTTAAACAACAGACTAGGAACACAAAACAGGACAAAGAGCAATATGAACCTTCATATTACACCTAAACCATGTGCAAAGACTTGAAATTCCTAGACCCATTCAAATTGTCCATCAATCGCTTCCACCTGCACCAGCTTCTTAAGGAAGGATGCCACCTTCTCATCTTTTTCTCTATGCTCCAGTAGAGCCAGACCCTTAAGGTCAAGTAGAAACGGGTATAGTTTCATAACTTCATCTAGGTCCTGCAACATGGGAATGTCTTTTGGACGAGGCACCCCAACTCCAGTAAATACTACATTGATTGTCTCTTTGAGCCCATCCAGAAGTTCTGCCTTGAAGATTTTGGAAACCAGCAATTCTGCTTCAGCCTTTGGGGCACTTGTGTCAAGCAACGAAGCTAGAAATCTCTATGTTATGCTTGTATCCACTCTATAGATTTCCCCTTCTTCCAAAAAATGCCTTCCCAAAACAATTTTGATCGCCGCCACAATGATCCCATCATTCAGTCGCAAGACTCGCTTTAGCCTTTGGTCGGTGACCACGCCTTTGAAGGCCATCTATCTCACTATGCTCTCAAGTTGGATTGAGGTGTCTACCCCCAAGTTTACAATTCCCTCTTGAGCGATGCGTGCTACAAATCTCAACCCGCCTACCATGAGGGCCTAAAAACTCATGCAGACAAACCTCTTTGAGATGAGAATGAGAAAATGTGAGGCCTTGTAGGATAATGGATGGTATATGAGTGTAAATAACCATAGAGTCGCTCCCTCTGCCGCTTATGTCTCATCATGTACCATGGTGGCTAATAAAAGTGATGCAATCTTTTCCCCTGAGAAACATTCAAACATGATTGCATTCCACTTTGGTAGATTTGGTTGTGTTCATGTGATGATGTTTGATCAAGCCTCCTCTGATAGTCTATTTATTTCTGCGTATGCTGCATTCCTTCCTTCTCCCGTGTCAAGTGTTGGCATTGGCTATCTGCAATCACCTTTCCTTTTGCCACGTTTACTTAATTCATCATGCCTCTCAGTTGCAATTGGCCCTTCCACAACACTTGTGTGGATAGGGCACTCGCCCATCCGCCCACATTTTCTATTGGAGGTGTTCGAGTTCTTTAATTCTTTTACCATTGGCTCTCTGATTTGATAATTCATCTGCTTCGGTATTTGCTTCTTTAAAGATGTGTGTTATTGTCACCAGTTCATAGTTATCTATCAATCCCAAGGCAATTTCTAATTTAGAAGCCAATTTCCAATTTAGCATGGTGCGGGAGCGAAGTGCATTGATTACTAATAAAGAATCTCCTTCAATCGCGATTTTTTTGAGCTTTAACTCATGACACATATTTAACCCTAGAATCAATGCTTCCAGCTCATCCAAATTGTGTGTGCCAATCGAGAGAGGCTCTGCAAGCTTACCAATACATCTGTTGTTCCAGTCCCTTATAATGCAGCCTACCGCCGATATGCTTGGGTTGCCACGAGAGGCACCGTCAAAGTTTAGTTTGTACCAATCAAACTCCAGGGGGGACCATTTAGCATTCTTTCTCTTGCTTTCCGTTGGAGAGCTCCCCTCCCTGCAGATGGAGGGGATAATTAGGCCATGCCAGTTCTAGCGCATCTTTGCATCCCATTGTGTAAAGGAAGAATTTGTAGAAACAGGTTCTCCCAGCTTAGAGTTTATCAATTCAATTAGACAAGCTTTAATCTTGTTTTGTAGAGACTGAATAAGCATTTCTTTGTCTTGGAATAAGCACGTGTTCCTTTCTTTCCAGATTTCCCAGATATCAAAGGGATGGATACCTAGAGGCTATGATATAATGCTTTTTTGTGTAAGGATGGCCATCCAAGGATCCATTCTGACAGTTTATTAGGAAGTGTCGTCTGCCATTGAAGCTTATATAATAACAATTTCTAGTTGTTTTGAGTGAAAGAACAATTCAAAAAGAGGTGATCACCACTCTCCTCGGCCTCCTTCCATAGACTGCACCTAGATGGGCCTTGGAATCCTAATTTGGTAAATCTATCTATCGTAAGGGCATGGCCTTGTGAGGCCATCCACAAGAAAATGCATGTCTTGGGTAAACAATCTGTATTCCAATAGAGTTCTCTGGGGAGCTTTGTTTCTTTGAGCCGGTTCTCGGAAAGTTTCCTATATCCATCTTTGACACTGTACTTTCCGGTTGAGGAACCAAACCAGCGGAGAACATCATGTCTCTCTCTGAAGCATGTGATACATTCAGACAACATATTGTCATACAAAACCACTTCCCTCTGACTTAAGTCCAAGTTTTTAGGACGTTTCCATTGAGTTGTGATTATTCCATCCTCGGACATGGTTGAGAATTAGTCTCTTACCTTATCCCCCATACCTATTTTGTTCTTCTTTTTATATTTTCTGGTTCAATTCTATCTGACAACTTGGGATAGCCCTCCCATGAGTCTTCCTAGAAATCAGTCATCCTATCGTTCCTCACCTCCCAAGATAGATAGTCCACAATCAAATCTCTACAACTACAAATATAGTTCCAGATTCTGGACCCTTTTGGAAGCGTTCTAGAGGAGAAAATGGTGTCCTCACCCTCATCCAAATATTTGGCCTTCAACAATTTGACCCATTTAAGATCTTGTTTTGTATATATGGCCCACACTAGCTTCGCCCCAAGTGCCTTGTTTTGTAGAAGGAGATTCTTTAGGCCTGTACCATCCCTTTCTTTACTTTGATAGATTTGCTTCCATTTGACAAAGGGTATTTGAACTGCTCTGAAGAGCCTTGCCAGAAGAATTTCTTCATCTTCTTGTTTAATACTTTACTTGCACCTATTGATAGAGGAAGACATGAAATCAAATAGGTAGGCAAGGCAGAGATTATCGACTTAAGTTTGGTCAGGCGATCAGCCCATGAGAGCCACCAGTTTTGCCAAGAGGTAGTTTTATTGCTTACTTTTTCTATCAAACCGTTCCATATATTACCCGATTGTATACCTTTAGCCAAAGAAATTCCAAGATATTTGCATGGGAGAGATCCCTTCTTGAAGTCTAGTATCCTCAAAATCTGAACTTCTTTTCTTGCAGGGGTATTAAAGAAAAAGACCTTCGATTTTCCTAGGTTGACTTCTTGTCCTGAGGCGAGAGAATTTGTTAAGGATTTCCTTGAAGTGTTGGGCCTCTTTCTCCTAAGCAATGCCAAATAGCATAGTGTCATTAGTAAATTGTTGATGAGTGGCTTCCGGTATTCCACTAGTAATTTGTATTCTAGTCACCTTCCCCATGCACCACGCACTAGTAATTGATCTTCCGAGTGCCTCCACCATAATAATAAAAAGAAAGGGTGATATGGGGTCTCCTTGTCGTAGGCCACGAGATGCATTGAAAAAACCTTCTGGGGTACCATTTAAAAGAATTGAATATCTAGGACAGGTAATCCAATCAAATATCTAATCCAACCACTTTCTGTTCAAGCCGAATCCTTCTAGCACTTTGAAGAGAAAATGCCAATTGACACGGTCGTAGGCCTTTTTATGTCTAATTTGATTAGCATAGCTTGTTTATTTAGTCTCTGAATTGAGTGAATTGCCTCCTATGCTATGATGACACCGTCTAGAATCAATCTATCAAGCACAAGGCCAGTTTGCTCCTCAAATATAATATCGAGAAGAATTTTCTTGAGTCTATTTGCCATTGTTTTTGCAAGAATCTTGCAGATTGTGTTGCATAGGGCAATTGGCCTGTATTCATCCAGAAACTCGGGCTTCTCCTTTTTTGGAATGAGGGCTATAAATGTGTTGTTTATTTCCTTGAGAACCTGCCCCAAGTTCATAGATTCCTCGATAGCTTCAATGATGTCCTTGCCTAGAATGTGCTAGCATTTTTGAAAAAATCCAGCTAGAAAGCCATCCCAACCTGTTACCTTATCCGAGTAGAGTTGAAAAAGGGTCATCTTGACTTCTTCTTCTATGAATTTGATGTTTAGCATTTCATTCTGGGAGTCTGTGATCAGCCTTGGGATGCCCTCCAAAAGATCCCTCTGGGCTGTTAAATTGGACCCTTTCCAATCATTTAGAAGATTTTTAAAGTGTTCCACCACTGCTTGTTTGACATCTTCTAATTTGTCCAGAGATCTGCCATCACTGGTTTTGATGCTTGTTGTTCTATTGATTTCCCTATGGATCTTTGTTGAATTATGAAAAAAATTTGTATTTTTATCCCCCAATCTGAGCCACACTTCCCTCGACTTCTGCCTCAAGAAGATCCTTTGCTAATATGTCGTTCATTTTTTGCATGAGGTCTTTTTATTCCATGAAGCTCTGATTATCCATCCCTTTTTCAATGATCTTTTCAGAGAGAGCCTTCAGGGCTGCTTCACACGTATGCTTCTCCTCAAAGATGTTTTTGAAGTTTTTTTTGTTCCATCTTTTTAAGTTCTGTTTGATTACTTTCAACTTGGATGCAATACAAAACATCTTTTAACCACTTGGATGACTTTCTTCCCACTAAGACTTTATCAGATCTAAAAAGCTTTTATCCTTGAACCAGATGTTATCAAACTTAAAGGGACATCTGACAAGGCCCCTTTCCCCAACAATATCCAGGCCTACTGGGTAGTGATCTAATCCAATGATTGGAAGAATCTGACAATCTAGAGTGTAGGGGAAAAGGCAGAGTTCCCCTTTAAAGAGGAATTTGTACAGCTTCTCAACAATGCTGCAGAAACCCAACCTCCTATTGGTCCAAGTGTATTGTCCCCTTCCCATCTGTATATCTATTAACATGTTTCTCTCCACAAAACTTTCAAAATCTATCTGAGATTGCAGTTTCCTTCCAATACCACCTTTTTTGTCTGGAGATTTTAGGATTGCATTGAAATCTCCACCCAAAACACAGAATTCAATTTCGAGGGGGCTACATATATTATCCACTTCATTCTAGACCAATCTTTTTTTAATGCAATTATTTGGACCATCAACATTCACTAGTAAGAAACTTAAGTCTGAGGCTAGACTTCTTACCTTACATGCTACCCAGTATTTGCTTGAGGCTAATTCTTCAAGAATTACCGACTGAGGTTTCCAAAGGACAAGCAATCCACCTGAAGCTCCATCCACATTGACCCCTGTCATCTTCCACATCTTCAATTTCAATCCAAAGTTAGCCTTCTCTTGCTCTCCTAATTTAGTTTCTTGTAGTAGACATATATCAGGCTATAGATCGATCAAATGATGCCTAATAAGGCATCTCTTGTTAGGGGCATTTAAGCCCCTAACATTCCAAGTTATGATTTTCATGGTTGTTCGGGAAGGGAGTCACCCTTCCATACTTTAAGCATGGAATTAATTTTCAATTGTCCGGTTGCTTCCCCATCCCTTTTCAATTTCTCCTTGTTTGGGATCCTACCTCTATTCCTGTGTTCACTACAATCCGGGGAGGTTTTTAGGGGTTCTTTGAACCCAAGCCCAGGTTTTCCTTGTTCTACATTTATAGGGGGGTTGATCTCTGCACCCTGCTTAGGTTTTGCATTTCTTCGTTCAGAGAGTTAGGATCCAGGTTCTCTAGATCCGGCTCATCTAACCAATCTTCACGGTCCTCTTCATCCTCTAAGTTGATATCTCCATTCTTAGCCGTCATTGCCAAGTTTGCCAATTCATTGCCCACATCTATGAGAGAGTTCAAATCTTCTTTATGCACTTTGTTTCCCAGAATATCAATGGCTTCAGATAATTTTATATCCAAATCTTTTAATTTACCTTGATTACCACCCATGGTGTCTTCTACTCTTGATTTGTCTTGCATCTCTATTTCTTTTTGTTGAGCCTGATTTGCAAATTCATGATGTTGATCCTTGATTTTTGATGGTGGATTTTGTTGGTTTGAAGATTGTGAGGTTTTACTTTGTATCGGGTCTTCTCGCTGCATTTTAGGGCTTCACCATCCCATCGTTTTCACCAAGGGATCTGTTGTGATAGAGTCTGGGATTAGGGTTTGCATCCAATCGCCTTGCTCTGATGATAGCCTGATTTCCTTTAAAATATCTTTGTTAGGATTATTGACAATGCAGATCCTGACATGCGTTCTAACCCCTTTAGGATTAGATCTTTCTTCGGCACACAAATAAGATCCTAAACCATTTTCAATTTCTTCTAGGATTTTTGGATCCCAATATTCCAATGGGAGGTTAGGCAGGGCGTATCAATCTTGCACTATTTCCTTTTGATGATGTATGGGATTAAAACCCGCTTTCCAATGGTGAATGTAGAATCTGTAGTCGTCCATGATCTAGACTCCATTTTCTATCTCTTCACTGATCTTCATAGAGGGGCACTACCGCAAAATAGTCATTTGCAAGTAGTTTAAATTCTAGTTCCTTTCCCCATTTGCCACACCACCACATTTTTAAACCTTCCCAATTTAGGTTTTTTCCATACCATTTGACCAGTAGAGATAAATTTTCTAACCTCAAGATCTGCGCTTATAGAGTTGTCAGATTTAGCTCTATTGTTCTCCTAGTATTATCATCCATCTGTTTCATGAATTCTCCTCCATTCCTTTGTTCTGGGATGGTGTGATTTTTGTGTTGAGGGTTTCGCCATCCAAATATACCTCTATTTCCACCCCTTCTAGGGTTCTGACCACCTCTTCGAAATCTGCCAGTGTTCCTATGAAATTGATGATTTCGTTGCCATTGACACTATTGTCTTGGTCTATGAGTTTGGGGGTTTCCGTGTTGGAATGGTCTCCTGCCTCGCTCTTTGAACTGGTTCTTTGGGAATCTCCATTGTTCTAACTTCTCTTGATGATATATCCTTTCCAAAGGGATATCTGCCTCGGCTTCCCTTGCCCATCTCCCTTGATTCCAGGTTTCATTTTCCAGCCTCTGCGATTCACCTTCCCATTCTTGCACTGCTTTTCTTCGGACCATTGTCGCTCCTTTTATTATTAATATTAACTTTTTATATTGAAAGATAATTAATTGTAAATTTTCTTCATTAAATTATTATTTTTGCTAGAAACCATCTTTTCTTCCAAAACACACCAAACACACACACACATTTATATAGAACACATGTTGTAGATCAAATGCAAACTAGCCTAAATGCCCAATTAAGGTGGCTAGTATCCGTCTTCCAATCACTTATTACCAATTAATTTATTGTATTGAATGAGCAAGTTCAAGGCATTCAAAACCAAAGGGTGCTTGAAACCATGTAAAACAAAAGGCACAAGTGACAACAACCTAACCCTTAACTTGATCAACCTCAACAACCCAAGGTGTTGACTTATGTCTCTTAGGCACCAAGTGGCTTGCTTTAGCCTAACCTAAATAAGTCATGTGTGTTAGTTTTCCATACATACAATACCATGCCTGACAACCAATATGGTACTTTTGACACTTGGTCAAAAAGAAAAAAAACTACACGACATTGGGTGTGCTTACACACATTATATGTATGCACATGCCTCTAATGCACGTGATCAATCTCCAAGAATGTATTTTTTTACTTTATGAGTACAAGCTAGTCTTTTAAGACCTACAATAAATCCCAAATCTAGAAAGATTTGGAACTTCTTATTGAGATCACTCATACTAAGGATCATTTAGTATGGCACACCCATAGAGAAATTGAAAGACCTATACAAGAGCTATTAGAGATTGGGATCATACTTGTTACACTTTTTCAATATCGCTTTTTCAGATAATGTTTATGTGACCTTGTTAATGTAGGTTGTGTTCCGTCAAGAAGGATGTTATAATATAATATAGTTATGATACTTGATATCTTTGAATCCTATATAGTAGGACATCATTTGGAGTAGTATCAGTGCTTTGCATAACTATTGCATAGTGAAGATTTTTCGATTGCTATAGTCCTATGTTAGGATATGATTGAACTTATTTAATGTTGATTATGTTGTTACACTTAATTTTGTGTATGGATTTGATTATGGGAATATTATTAACTGTTGGTACGAATTTGGGATGACAATGAAACCTTAAGGGTAGGAACCTATGTATAACTTTTAAGAGATTAAGTGAGGAGAACTACACGTGACTTCGATCCCATTTGGAAGTGGGTATGTAGGCAGTTCTTGGGTGAAGGATGCCCCTGGACCCTAAGTCCATAGGGGAGGGATTTAGTAAATGACTCCAAGGTATGGAGTGTTCCTAAACTTCATCAACCTTCCTTATTCGATAGGTTTCAACTTGAGGCTGAAACTACATTAGATGACTATGAACTCAACTTCCAATTAATAAGTCCCAACTATACAAGTTTGAGCCAATAAAAGGCACTCCCTTATCATCAAACTTACCTACTCTAAGATTTGTGGAGTTTGGCTTCCACAATCTACTCTAATCTTGGATGAACTTTAGATTCATTGTCATCATGGTCAGTCTTTAATGTGAATGCATGAGAATGACTCTAGACTTGTTGGGACTAAGATTATTAGAGTTTTGTGTGATGAACACTATGGCCTTGTGTCTAGGCTTAGTGATAAGTATAGGAAGGTATAGGTTAGACTCGAGACACTTGAGAGGTCTATTTTTCTAAGAAATAAAGGCACGATAAACTTGGATATGATAGGGTTATGAATTAGTCATGGAAACATGGTAATACATTGCATTTAATGTTGATGTTGAATTAAGCCATTTTGATTTAATGGTGTGAGCAACTGTTGATAGGTATGGATGATTTGCTTGCTCTAAATGTATGCCTAGATTTATGTTGAGTTAGGATGGAATTCCTTATGATTACCCATGTTGAATATGAGCAAGTAACAATAAGTATTACCAAACATGGTATGGTGTTTAACTTTATATCTATTTGGTGGGTAATTGTTTGATAAGTTTTATGATTGGTAATATGTAAAGGTTATGTACACGGAAGTAGAATGTTGTATAATATTACTAGTGTGGGTTTGCATTTATATCTAATAAATACTATGTTTTCACGTAACAATGGAATGATGTGAATGGTCTTTGAGATTTCTCTATGAGTTGTTTTGTTATGTATATGTGACTTAGCTCATGTGGGTTCAATGTGTTACTTGCATGTTAGTAATATTGACCCCAAGAACTATAAGACCATGTGTAAAGGTTTATGGATTTCTATATGGTAATTGGAACCTAATTAACTAGTCTAAGGTATAACCCTTAAGATAATATGTTTTAGATCAATGTTCTTAGACCTTTTAAAAGTCAATATGTTGAACTGAGTTCGATACAGGAGCTGACTTCTTGGCATCACATGACGGTTGGAGTAAAGGCTCTACAAGGGCATAGGTAGGATGAATGAAATACCTCCTAGAATGTAGCTTGTTCCACTCCTTTCGTGGTGATCACCAACATTATAAATCCTATGACCCACATCAAAGATAAGCTTATCATTGCTCCAGCTTGACAAGAGTCAGGTAACGTGCTCTACCTAAAGAAGTATTTGGTTGTATCATATGGATTAGTAGGCTTTCACCAGTAGCATGTAGGTGATGGATGCCAAGAGCTACTTGGTTTCATAGGGATTAGTAGGCTTTCACCAGTAGCATGTAGGTGATAGATGCCAGGAGCTACCTGATTTCATAGGGATTGAGATAAGTTTTTTCTAGTGGTATGTAAGTGATAGATACTAGTACTAGTCTAGCTTTCACCAGTGGTATACAAGCAATGGATGCCAATATCTACCTATCTCAGGAGTTAGGTATTGGCATCGGAGTATGAGATTGTTTGTGTGCACTTCTCGTGTTGTCTTCTTGAAGTATGTTTCTCATGGTTTCGATTGTTAAACTAGTCCAAGTGATTGATAGTACAAGCACTAGTCTTAGCAAAGGTAAAATCATAAGACCACCTGATTATGTTTATCCTGTTATAAGATGACTCATATGCTTAGTGGGATATGGAAACATTATCAATGGCCTCATGTGTTATATTTTGTTACACTTACACCTTATCCAGTGATGACCACAAGTAGTATGGGATACTTTCTTATCATCACAGTTGGCAATGAATCGAGGAAAAGGATGGGACCCACAATGTAGAATGAGATGCTTTGACATTCCTTTTCATGGCTAAGATATACTTATAAGCTTATATGTCAGTGATCCATGTGAAGGGGAAGTTGCTAATAGTAAGATTGCAACCTCTTCCATTTGCTAGTTAGTTATTGTGTACCTAAGATGTACATATGAGTTAGTCAAACTATCAAGGTGTGATGCATGCATGAGCTAATTACCTAGAGTATATGTGATGGATGAGTGAACTACTCACATTGGTTATGTATGTTATATGCATGAGCTAGTCACATTGTGTGTATGTGATGTATGGTTGAGCCACTCATTAGGTGTGAACATGTGATGTTTTCATGAGTAGATCCCTAAGTGGTTTTGTGTGCACTTGTACACTAATGTTGGCATTGGACTAACATTTGGTTGGGATGAGTTTCTATTCTACTATGGTGTATGGATGGATTTGGAAGCATAATATCAACTAATGATTGTGATTTAAAAGTGAGATCAAAGATCTCATATCAAAGGAGAGAATAAATCCTCTTTATTGCGGTGTACGAACTACAAAGCCTTTGATTCCCATGAGGGGATACATAGGCAAGGTCATTACGAACAAACCTTTGAGGTTTCATTCTAGTTCTAGGGATGACCCTAATATTGGGAGCTTACCATATTCTAGTATGAATATATGATGTGTGGCATAGAGTTATTGTCACAACTTTAGTTGGTAAGTCTATGAGGTCGACACTTCTAAATAAGATAGAAGATGCTTGATCGATTAAGTTAGTAATTGATGTGTAAAAAAAATTTAGTAGTAACTAGGGTGGTTATTAAACCTTGGAGCTTTAGGATCTTTCCCCTAATATTATTGGGGATTGCATTAGGAAAATAAGGGATTCCATAGAAATACAAATGATGATATCTCTTCATCCTAAGAGGTTGTCAAATTGATGGGAATCTTTGCACCTGCCTCCTAAATGGAACTCTCACATTTGAAACTTGATTTTGATGGGGATTATTCTATAAATGTTGAACTTGGTGATTCGACACATAACCACCATGGTTATGATTTTATTGATTTGTAGTCTATGCCAATAACCAAGCTTGTTGTCTGTCAATTTGTTCTTGCAATTCTCAATGTCTTTGTTATAGATGATCCAATAAATCTAACTCCCTATCAATTTCTCTTTCATGGTGATCACTAATCAACTACTCTAGCTCACTGACATCATGAAATGTTATGTCATGCTCTACTTCATATCCATGCAAAGAAGTAGGGGATATAGGATGAGAAGAATCTTGTCACATCTACATATGAAGGTCAAGCCTTCTGAACTCCCACAAGAATGTTGTTAGACCTATATCTATTTCTTTTGTTGATTGGCATCTCATTCCTTTGCACATCATACCTATTTTTGTGTGTTCTCCTTTGAGTTGTCAATACATTATCTATAGAATCATTAGAAGTGTATTGATATTGATCCCTAAAATCCAAGAATGCATCATTCTGACATGATGTTCCCATCTCATGCTCTTGGGAAGAAGATTCAACATATTTACTTATACTTTTTTCTCTCCATGTAGCTTACTACTTTCTTGTATGAGTCATGGTACCTTCTTGCTGTTCAAAACCTCTAGACTACTTTCTTCTTTCCATTATCAATCCTTTCTTGGGTCTCTAGGTTGGGTTTGTTTCAACAAAGCCGCCACTCTTCACTTAGAAGAGAGAATTCCTAGGGAAAGACAACCACCAAGGAAAAACAAAGTTTTGGGTCACATTCTCTAGCAAAGTCTTCAATGTAATTCCTAGATAAAATTTTCCTCAGTAATGATGTTGATTTGTTGGCACAAGTTGACGAGCTGCTAACTTAACACGTGGCAAAACACAAGACATTGTTGTAGAATTTCTTCCAAGTTATCAGGGTCTTCAAGATAAGAACCAAATCAACATATCCCAAGAAACATCGCCAATTTGTTCACTCTCAAACATGTAGACCCATAATTCCTAAAGAACTGTGCTAACACCTAAGGTTAGGGGAATGCCATTAGAGGTGAAAGCAAGGCTTAGGATCATATTGCGGCATGCAAGGACCAATGGATAAGGGTCAATATACCCTTTTTCTTATTAGTCTGACTTTGCTAGACCAAGGGATATTCCTTGAGGTGTGCACTAGGCTAATGACAGATCAAATTGAGGCAAACCAAATCCAAACAAATGATATTCCTATTATTTGTCACTAAGTACCATTGTGCTAGTTTTCTTTGAATCAAGGGAAAATCACCTCTATTATGCAGATGCAATAGACATGTGGAGACTAGTATGCATTCTTCTTAACCCTGTAAGATTTGTAGTACATTATCCCACATCACACATGAATGAAATGGAAAAGCAATGCATGTTTCACTATTCTAGGCCTCCTAGAGGCACACAAACACTTTATGGAAACATGGCAGTGAAAAATGAGCAATGCAATGGATCATTTGATGAAACTAGGACTACTAAGGTTGATGTTTAAAGTTTTCTATTAAGTGTGGTGGAAGAGGGCATGCTTTAGCTCATAGTAAATGGATGCCTTCATTCATATGGGTAGTAGAGTCAATCTTCATAAAAAAAATGGACACTCTTCAAGTAAACCACAAATACCACCTTAAAGAAGATGATATAGATGACAATATTTGTCAGATTGACACATAAGCTGCACTTTATATACAAGAAAGACACATAGAAGATATTTGTATACATTCAGAAGAACATATCATACACATCCACAAGTAGGTTCATACACTTCATGTATTGCATTGAAAGGAGATCTTATAAAAAATATATAAGATGTTTTATAGCCTTTGCGAAGGCAAACTAACCAACATCAATACTCAAACTAGCAGATGTGGTTAAGGCAGGTTGTCAAGTTGTCAAAAGAATACAAACACTCAAAGAGACATTCAAATGACTACTTTATATTCATTCATCAATTGGTTTCTGTGAAATGTAGGACACTGATACAAGAAAGATCAAACTTATACATTGGCATTGCTAAACTCATACATAACACAAAATGTTAGCAAGAAATGTGGAGAAAATACCAATCTGGAGATCTAGTCCTCAATCAAGTCTTTATAGCCAGTTTATACCCCAGTCAAGTAGCTAGAGTTTGACAACAAAACATAAAGAATAACCAAAATAGAGCATCACATACACATCACATTAAGAAAAACTGAATTACACGGTACTGACAGATCTCCATATGTATATATTAACAGCAATCAAACATGTACATCACCTATCCATCCTCCGACAGGTCTACGTCTTTGCCTCATCAGTTACATTCATGACTTCTATGTCATTCTTTACATCAGAATATATCATATACCATACTCCTATTCTCCTATATGATGTCATCATATCCTAAATCTATATATACTATATATATTACATATAGTGATGTGTCTCATGTCAGCTCCAACCTCCGCATAGTATGTGCACCAACTTTTGATTGGCTCTTCTTTATGCTCTACACCCTGCTAACATCATCCCCCCTCAAAATTATGTCTTATCCTCAAGACATGCTTTGCTCCGATTGAAAATATTTCTTGAGTCTTGCACCATTGATGTAGCTAGTTGATATCTGACCCTCCATATTCCTCAGTCTGACTACTCCAGAATCTGTAATTTCATCAATGTAGAAATGTCCCAGCCACCTTGTCTTCAGTTTTCCTTGCTTCTTAAACTTGTTGTCATATAGGAGCACTAAGTCACCTTCCTTGAATGTCTTGTTCCTCAAGTTTCTATCGTGCCAGGCCTTTTGTCTTTTCCTTTCCAAGTTCATATTGTATGATGCCATCAATCTGTCCTCATCCATTTTTTCCAATTCTTCAATCCTCTGTGTGTCTTCTTCACCCAGTTTGAGAGTCCTTGTTGTCTAGAAATTTGGCAATATGAAGTGTATCGGTATTGTAGCATCTATTCCATACACTAGTTTGTAGGGAGTGAACTTAGTGATTCTTTTGAAGGTTATTCTGTATGCACATAGTACTGCAGGTATTTTTAGATCCCAGTCTGTTTTGTTCCCATTACACATCTTTGTCAATGTTACACCAATGATCTTATTCAGGGCTTCACTTGCTCCATTTGCTTGTGGATGATATGGTGAACTCCTATTATGTGTTATCATGAAGTTGTCCAGTAGCTCTGAAATCATCTTATTTACAAAATGTTCACCTTGATCAATGGTTATGCTCAACGAACAACCAAACATGGTAATTATGTTCTCGTAGATGAATTTAGCGACAATTTTTGTTGTGCAGTCTCTGGTTGGTTGTGCTTCAACCCACTTAGTCAGGTATTCTACTCCAGTAATGATGAATCTAGCTTTGCACTGATTTTTCGGTGGGTCTATAGGTCTAATGAAGTCAATAGACAATTTTTGAAAAGGTAATTATGTTGGAACTGGTCTTAGTGGCATTTCATCTCTTGTAGTAGGTCTTCCCGTTCTTTGACATACATCACAATTCTTTAGATATCTCTTTGCATCTTTGAATAGTGTAGGCCACCATAACCCAGCTAGTTTGATCTTTGTTGCTATCATGTTTCTGACATTGTGTCCTCTTGCTATCCCTTCATGTGCTTCTCTTAGAATGTCTTCTCTTTCATGTTCATATACTACCCTTTTGATGATATCATCCTTCCCTCTGACATGCAGTTCTCCTTTAATCAATGTATATGGAAAAGACTTCCATCTTATTTTTTACCTTTCTTGTGCTGACATCTTTGTTGGAGGTGCGCCTGTAGTCAATAGGTATGTTATGTCTGTCAGTTCTTCAGGTACCGCATTTACTCTGAATAGGTTTACGCCAGGTAGTTCTTCATGTACTTCTAGATCTTCCCTAGTCTCAATTCTGGACAAGTAATTTGGTCCCTAATTGTGCTTTCCCGACTTCATCATGATTGAGAATTCAAACTCCTGATACAAGAGTAACCATCGGCAAATTCTTCTTTCGATGATCAATTTGTTGAGTAGATATTTCAATGCTTCATAATCGGTGTAGAATACAAAAGGTGTTGACAAGAGGTAATGTCTGAACTTTTGTAATGCATACACCATTGCTAGGGCTTCTCTTTCAATTGTAGTATAATTATTCTCTTCTTTCGATAGCTTTCTACTTGCAAATGCTATAGGGTGATCCTTAGAACCCCTTGGTTGAGTTAGTACTGCTCTTACTACAATCCCTGATGCATCCACATGAACATGGAATGTGTTCTACCAGTCCAGAAATATGAGTATTGGTGCTTCTACTATCTTCTGCTTCAAAGTGTCAAATGCCTTTTGGTGCTGCTCATTCCAAGTGATGCTTTTGCCTTGGTTTTTCTTCAATAGTTCTTCTATAGGTGCTGAGATGGTTGCATAACTCTTGATGAATTTTTGGTGGTAACCAGTATACCCTAGGAATGTTTTGACATCAAATGTGGTTTTTGGTGGTAGTAAGTTTTGAATAATGGCAACTTTTAGGGGATCCACCATCAATCCTTCTTTACATATTATATGACCCAATAGTGTTCTAAATGGTACCACAAAAGTACATTTCTTCAAGTTTAGGGAAATTTGCAAGCTCCTACACTTGTTCAACATCAACCTCAATATTTGTGTGTGCTCTTTTACCAGTCCAAATATAGTCCAATCATCCAAATAGACTTCCAGAAAGTCATGTATAAACTCCTTGAATTCATTGACCATGATTCTACTGAATACTGTAGGGGCATTTTTCAATCCAAATGGCATAATAGTGTACATGAAAGATCCTAGTTCAAATGCAAATGTTGTTTTGGGTTGATCTTCCTCTCTAATTTTTACCTGTGATATCTAGGGAATCCATTAGTGAAGGAGTATATTTCCCTACCGGCAACTAACTCCAAGATTTCCTCTATGAATGGTGTAGGGAAAGGATCATGAATGCAAGCTTTATTCAACTCTCTATAGTCTCTGTAGATCACGATTTCTCCTTTTTTCTTATTTTGTACTACCATTGGGCTGATCCACTCTGCTTCCTCCATTGGTTTTATGATTCTTGCTTCTAGCATCTTGTCAAGTTCTACTTGAACTTTTTTCTTCATGTTTGGATTCATCCTATATGGGTTTTTCTTGACTGGCTTACAACCTTCTTTTAGTTGAATTTTCATGTTTCCAGCTTCCTCTTTGATTCCTTTCATCTCTATGAACTTTTTGGGAAACAAATCCTCATACTCACACAAGATTTCTATTACTTGTGCCACTTCCTTCTCATCCCAGTAGTCTCCTATCTTGGCTAGTTTAGGATCTCCTTCTTTGGCAATGTTCTCTTCCCTTAACTGGATAGGCTTGTTGTAGTATTTTTCCTTGATATTTGTTGATTCTGCCATCTTTCTTTCTCCTTGTTCAATCTTTATTTCTTGTTCCTTACTCTCCTCATCCTCATGTTGTGTTGTTTTGTAGCATTTCTGTTTCTCCATGTAAGATTCCTTATCCATCCATTCTATGATTTTCATATGCCTTCTATTTTTGTCAGTGGTGAACTTTGCTCCGGTTTTTCTTCTCCTTCTTCTATATCCTTTTGAAAGATGATTTCCTTGATTTTGAGTAGTGTTGTGTAGATGTTCTTGTTCAGACAAAAGAATGAGAAAGTATGAATGAAATCCTTTTGCAGCTCTTCCCAATAGCTAGTTTCTTTCCTTCGTTCCTAATTTATACACCATGTATGTGCAATTGGCAACAGTGTCCAATAAAAGAAATGGTTGTACAATATCTCATTATATTGATTTCTTTCTCTCCATACCATTGTACACATGGATAAATATTCTTGTGGTGAGATCGAACCTGAGTATTTGGGTATGATATCATATTCTCCTTCCTCCGACAAATATCTTGTCTTAATGAGTATTTTAAATACTGGCCATCAATCTATTGTGTCTTTATGTGTGTTCCACCAATTTGTGGCATTGCATACCAATGTGTGTTGTACAACTTGTAATCTTATGTCTTCTTCTAAAAAACTATCTCCATTTCTCCTAGATATGCATGCAGGTTTTGTACTCTTGAAAACCTAAGAAACTTGATATGGGAAATGCCTTTCAAAATATGACTTACCTAGTAAGGTCTTTGAGTCGTGTCTTCCATGTCCTCCATAGTTGTGTCACATATGATCTTTGATGAGTTTTGATGAGGTGCAGAGGGTTGCGATGTGTCTTCTTCGCCAGTCCTTATCATGAATATGCTCTAGTAACCAAGCATTTTCCTTGTTTTCAGTTTTGGTTCTTCTCTTAGCCAGGCTTGTAGAAACTCCTCGCTATGTGTATTGTAGTAATCCTCCTCTATCTCCACTTCTCCCTTGGAATTAGGCTCTTACGTTGTTTCCTCTGCATCCAACCTTGAAATTGTGTAGAGATTCTTTGCATCCTTATCACTGTCCGTGATTTGATTGACTTCTTCTATGTAACCTTCCTCCATTTATGATCCCAAAGGAATATGGACAATTTTGTTGTAATTGGCAAATGTTAGCTCTTCTATTTAAGCGTCTATGACACCATTTGCATCTACAAACCATCTCAGACCCAAAAGTGCATTGAAAGCTTCTCCTTGATCCTTCATGGATACAATAATGAAGTCTAAGACTTGTTTGACCCCCATTAGGTTAACTTCCACTTGGTTCCATGTTCCCATTGTTTGCATGTTAGATCCATATGCCAAAATAATGTTGTAAGTTATATCTGTCAACTTAGGTCTTCCTAACTACTCCCACAGCTTCTTTGTGATCATGTTGACATCTGCTCCCAGGTCTATCATGACATTCTGGACCTTTCTGTGATTGATGTGAACATCCACCATAAGCGGTTTTATCCTCCATTCTCTATTTGTTCTTCCCATCCTCCGGAGTTGATTCTTCTGACCTTGCTCCTTATTCTAGTATTTAGAAAATTGTTTTAGTTTCTCAATAAGTCTATGTTGTTGTGTCAATTGGGCTAATTGCTTGAGAGCTTCTACTTCTCCTTTGATGAAAAATTGCTTCTATTGCTTCTCCTTTTCTTGTTGCTTCCTTATGGTTTGTTTGGCTTCCTTCACAAATTCCTTATGATGTTTCCTAGATGGAACAAATTCTTATTCCTCCTCACTGTCTTCGTCTTCTGTCTCAATGACATAGTGCCTTCCGATATTTGTTCCTTGTCTTGTTAGTACTACAACTTTTGCTTTCCTTGTTCTTCTATCTTTTTCGGTATGTTTTGGCTTGCTTCTTCGGTAGTACTCATCTTCTTTTGTAGATTTAGTTGAAGGTATGTTTGTTTCTTCCCTATTGTTCTTCTGGCAAGTCCTTGCTCCTTGACCCTTTGGTGCCCTTCTTATGATCCTAGCTCCTTTTTTATTCTTTAGTTTTTGTATCTCATCACTCTTAGATTGTGGTTGTGCATTCTGGAAGTACTGTTGTGCTCTCTCACAAGAAAATAAATCATGCTATGTACTACTATAAAATGAACATTGTGTTTTCCTTTCATCCCAACATTCATTAGCAAAGTGTCCTAGCTTACCACAATTGAAACATGTTGCATCCTCCCTTATTCTTTGATTTCTTCCATGGCCTCTGCCTCCTTTGTAACCTCCAAATTGCTCTCTATCATCATTATTATAATTGTTTCTATAGGATGGGCTGCTAGAGTTTGAATTTTGTATTGCATTGACATTCCTCTAATTTCTCCAATTTGGTTGCTTGTAGC
Organism: Cunninghamia lanceolata; assembly: GCA_027924645.1. NCBI lineage: Eukaryota > Viridiplantae > Streptophyta > Pinopsida > Cupressales > Cupressaceae > Cunninghamia > Cunninghamia lanceolata. The sequence goes on from BSBN01000197.1 coordinate 3,398,064, forward strand.
CATGATCATGTGAGTTTCTCTCTACATATGACCTGTTGTTGCTCTCCACCGAGTTTGTGTACCATGTTTCATCTTCTTCATCAACAATTTATCTTTTCCTTCAGAAGTTCTGTGAAGGACAATCTGGTGTTTCATGGTCATCCTATTCTCCGCATAATCCACAATACTGAACTGATTCTTTTTATTGTTGCTTTGATGTCTACTTTTATTGTGGCAGCTTGTCTTTCACCTTTCATCCTAGGGCATTTATTTCTCAAGTGACCTTCTCTTATACAATATGGGCACTAAATATTAGGTCTTTGCTTCTATGTATTCTCCTCCTGCTTGACCAAGATCTCCTGCCTTAGCTTCAACTGCTCCAATTCTAGTTTTAGCTTCCCCAATTCTAGGTTTTCTTTCATCTTATCCTGTTTGCACCAAGATTGAGACTCTATCTGGCAGGCTAGTGTCATTGCTTCTGCATATGTCTCAAATATCCTTCCATCTAGGGCTAATCTTATTTCAGGACTTATTCCGAAAATAAAACATTCTATCTTTTGCTTCTCAGTCAGTGGTTCCTCCAACTTTCTAGTTGTCTCCTTGAATCTTCTATCAAAGTCCTTTATTGATTCCTTATCCAGCTGCACCAAATCTCTCATCTTACTTACCCCTTCTATCAGAACATCCGGAACTCCAAAATTCTCTAAAAATAGCTTCTTGATCTCATCCCAATCCTTGTCACTATTCGGACATGTCTTCCTATACCACTTCAATGCTTCATTTTGTAAGGTGACCATGAAGTCAAACAACTTGATTTCATCTCTTGTTACTCCCTTTCGGTTCCAAATAGACTCCAAAACAAAAATGTGCTCTACTACTTCAGTAATGTCTTTCTCAAAGATTGGTAACTTGACAGGAATATCCATGATTGGTTTTCTCAATGTCTCTGATCCTTTATGGAAGTTTTCCTCTGATATGCTCCTCCGGTTAGGTTGTCTTCTATCAACTCGCTTTCCTTCTCTTCCCTTATATGTTTGTAGTCAAATATCAAAGTACTCATCTCCTAAAACTTCTATGAAATTACTCTGGATCTCTTCTATTCTCTATGCATCCATGTGTGTTTGAATATCTTCATTTTCAACTAAAATTCTCTTGACTTTATATGGCACTCGGGGTGACTCATGGTCCAGGGGTTGTGTTTCTTCGTAGTGTCTCTTCAAATTAGGGGATACTCTTCCATTTGTGAACATCATGTCAGCATCCAATGATGATTGAAATAACCTTCCAAAGCCCTCAAAACTCCTCTCAATGTTTACTGCATTTTCTCCTCCTCTTATCTCCTTTATACTTTGGAAAATTAGCTCTTCTATATATTACTCATCCATCTTCAAAATCTCTAGTGTTAATTCATATTTTCCGGTACTCTGTGGTATAAACCCTAATTTGCTTGTTTCTTCTCTTTCCCTTCCACATTCTTCTTCGGCATCACCCATAGTAGCGCAGTCCACATCATTCTCCATTACACACTCTATCTCTTCTCCTTTTGACCTCCTTTCTCTAGCAGCACCCACATTGGTGCACTCAGTAGCATCTTTCATGACGTGCTTGTCTTCTTCTTCCCTTCTGGCAGCACCCTCCATGGCGCACTCCACGAATTATTTCTCCTTTTCTTCCGCAACTTCTGTTATCCTCCCTTTTTCCATCTCTTGTGCCCTTTCCATCCTTCTACGGTAATGTTCTTGTCATTCTTGAGTCTATTTCAGTCTCTCTTCTCTACTTATCTCCATTCCGGTTTTGATTTCTTCGCCAATCTCTCTTTTCCTCCACTTCTCCCCTTTCACCATAGGTTTTCTTGATTTGGTGTTCCATTAGTCCTCTTATATCCCATGGACTCATTGTTTGAAGAGTCACATCATTTGAAAGGTCTTTGTGGACCCTACCCCCTTTCCACTTGCCATCCCCTTAAGTGTCTGCCTCCCTCTCACAGAGGTAGAAGCTTAATGAGACATGAATTCCTTTGCAGCTTGAAAGTTTTCTCTGCCAACCTCACCTTCTTTTCCCTCTGAAACTTTGCACTACTTTAGATGTTTTGCCCTTTCAGTCTTTAACTACGTTCTTCCAGGGTCCCAACAACGAAACCAAATGTTAGAAAGAAATGTGGAGGAAATACCGGTCCGGAAATAAGGTCCCCAATCAAGTCTTTGTAGTCAGTTTATACCCCGGCCAAGTAGCTAGCTATTGACAGCAAAACATAAAGAATAACCAAAATAGAGCATCACATACACATCACATTAAGACAACACCAAACTACCTGGTACCGACAGATCTCCATATATATATATATATATATATATATATATATATATATATATATATATATATATATATATATATATATATATATATATATATATATATATACAGCAATCAAATGTGTACATCACCTATCTATCCTCCAATAGGTCTAAGTCTCTACCTCATCATTTACATTCATGACTTCTATGTCATTATTTACATCATAATCTATTGTATACCATACTCCTATTCTCCTATATGATATCATCATATCCTATATCTATATATACTATATATATTACATATAGGGATGTATCTCATGTCAGCTTCGACCTCCGCATAGCTTGTGCACTAGCTTCTGGTTGGCTCTTCTTTATGCTCTGCACCCTGCTAACACAACATTCAACTCTCTTCTCTATATGTTATGTCATGCAAGGATTTGGTTCAAATTGTGAATCAGCCCACAACCATCCAACAACCAAACAACCAACCCTTTTTCCATCTCTAACCTATGTATATATAGCACTAGAACCTGATCGTTGGAGGGAAAATTCAAATTCACAATCATGTCATCACCAATTGGAAACATTCGACATTTTGTAGAGAAGATAGCCTAAGATGGCATGAGGATTGGTCTAGAGAAGACCTTGGTACACTAAGTGTAGACTACTAGGACAACCATAACCAAAGGAAAACACAAACTACCTCAAAGCACATAGCCACATATTTCTACCCGCCACCATTATGCATTAAACACTCTCAAGCTGAGGAAGAGAAACTAGAAACAAACGGACTTGAAGAGATCACGCATAGAGCTAAAGAAGATATCTGATCCATGCCCTGCAACATGCATCAACTCCTGAGATGGAATAAGGACATATCAAATAAATGGTGAAGGAAACCACCAACCATTGACCAATCCTGTGTAGGTGTTAAAATATTTAAATATACCTACGATTTATAATTAGGGACTATGGTAGGTGAAACAACACTATAGATGATGGGATAGTTAAACTGTTTGAAACCTGCACAAACAACAACCATCCACATGGAACTAAGTGACATCAACAATCAACATATGCCCACAAATGATTAAACAAGTCCCACAGACAAACAACAACCACTGAACATGAAACAGTTAAGGCACCAAGGAACTCCCACAAACATGTTTCCATAGAAACATAAAAATCCATTTTAACGATGAGAAACTTCATGAAAAACATTGCGGCTAGAATAGAAGCAACTGGGAAATAACCCCATTGCAATACACTCATGAAAGTGCCCATAAACTAGAAGTAAGCCATCACAGATCAAGAGATGTATTGTAAGTACAAAGAAACTACCACAAGAAAGATTAATGCACTCGCAACAACCACATAATGAACCATCCATCAAATGATACCAAATCCATTGTAGAGCTAGAGGGTTATCTTAAGAAACCATGAAGGTTGACCACAAACAAAGAACAAGCACCGCATAGGTTAATACCAATACAAAGGGACAAACAAGGTCAACAGGATTAACAATGTCTTTGCAATGAACATACTCACGTGAAGGAATGTTGTGGTGACAACACATGCAAGAAGTGCCAAATATGGTGACAATAAGGGAATGGGCAGGGAATACAACACAATGCCCCATAGCTCCTCACAAGGGAGATAACTCGCTAATAGGACTTGTGATGCCTTATGAGGCAATATTGGATATGGAACATGCACCTTGGCTAATGTAAATGTAGCACAACAAGTTGAAATGCTAGACTTAAGCAATTTTTGGATGTAGACCAACAACCCCTACTCTTGATGGTCCACTCAATAGTGAATGATTTGATAAGTTTTACCCACTTGGATTTCATATGCATTATTTCTTTGTATGTCTTGTCTTCCCATGTGTATTTAGTCTTGAGTTGTGGATGTTAGTTCTAAGGATTTGTTTGAGCAGTAGATGCATGGTTATGATTTTTATTGTTTCCTTATGTTTGGGTCTTGCGTTGTGGTGTCAGTTCTGATGATTGTTTTGAGGAGTGTAGAAGATGTTGAGTGGCTTTGGGCATATTCACTTGTTGCATGAATGGTTCTTAGTTTGATCTTCCTTCAATTTGAGAAGCTTACATCTATTATTGTCATGTTTGAACTTGAGGTTGAATGGTTAGATGTTGAAGGTTTTTTTGTTTGGGGTTTTGGAGATGGAGATCTTTCTTGCAATAGCTAGAGCATGTGTTGGTGTTGTGGAAGGACATGGCCTAGTCTACAACAATGTCTATAGGTTAACAAATCATTAGGTGTTCTTCGACACTATATGTTATAGAGGACATAAGCCACATCCTTCATGTGAGTGTTATTGGTGAATTTTTGGATGCTATGGTCAGTTTCAAACTAGACATTACCCATGTAGGGGGACTTCTAGGACCTATATGTGTCCATTGTTGGATAGTTTTCACTATACTACAATATAGAAAGGTCTTCAAGTTTTTTGTAGCATGTGTGTGTTTTCCACCTGGGAGGGCTACTTTGTGCAAGACAATGTATATGTAGGAACTCGTGATTGTGGATTGGGTTGGATATGTGTAGCAAAACGACTAATTGTTACCATGTTTTGAGGTGTAATGACTTAGATGTGTGCGACTAATAGTCGTCATTGTTCCAGCAACTTATGCGAATACTTAGCAACTACAAGTGGACCTATTTGTTGTAGTTTGGACTTCAATATATGTATTTGGATTAAAGAATGATACTGTGGTTTCTATATGATATTTAGAGTGTGGCATTGGCTTAGGTTTCTTATCTTTCATGCTTGGGCATGATGGAGGATGAGAATGTTGTGGTCAAGATGGTAGTCACTTGATGGATGTTGCAAGTTGCTTTGTTGAGCCCGTGACCATAGAGGTGTCGATTGAGGCCATGGTCATTCAATCCCTAGTGATTAGTTCAATTTTTGGAGCCCCTTATGTTTTTGCAATGTGAATATCAAGTGGGAAAATGTTAGGATTAGGCATCTATTCACCTTGCATATCCTAAGGTCTTGTAACCTAATTGTTTGCAAATAGATAAATAGTTTTATATATATCTAAGAATCATGGAGTGGGTAAAATTGGATGCCCGTATGAGGGTGGGGACATATGTAATTATTTTATTCTCATCTAGGGACTTGGAAATATTGTTGTAATGAGACATTGATGAGGGGTTTACATAGTGAACTTAGAGCATCTTCTATTATTAGTTGGTGTGAGATGTAATTAGTGCTTTATGGGGAGTGCTTGAGTGTTACATATGCCAACTGACATGATGGAGGTCAAAGATGATTATGTGGAGAATTATATTTTATTTTGGAGGATACTCTCTTGAATGAGTCAGGAGAATCCTTACCATATTATTTAGGGACCTTGTTTGGGCCCATCGATTCATCTTTTGGTGGTCTTTTGGTCCTCCTTAAGTCTATACATTGAGGGCTTGAGATGGAGGCAGTATGCATTATTTCTTGCAAGGTTATGCTGTTGATTATTCTCTATAATTGAAGAGTGTCGATCTCCCCTTTCTCTTGATAGAGCACTAAACTCTGAGAATGTATTGTAACCATTGATTGTTGTTGAATGCTACATTGGGCGTGCTTTGGAGGCTAGATTTTTCTAATAAGGGTTTTCCCAAGGTATATTTGCAACATTCTTGCTTGGTTGATTATATTATTCTTCCATCATTCTTTCATTTCTAAGTGTTGTTTATATGCTAGATATTTATGTAGATCGTTTCTATGATATACTCTATTTAAGATCATGTGGAAGTACTTGCATGTTTAGTAGTTGAGTTTTGTTTTGAGTTTAATTACTAAGGTATTTATGGGCATATTTCCTTACAATATGGACAAGTAAGAATCCAACAACAAATGTGTAGAGGAAAACAAACTAGAATCACACACTAAAGCAAAATTCCTTAGGTTGTAAACATAACATATAGCCAATTTGTTTATCATAGATGGCTAGCTCCATGCCGTGGATAGGTAGTTCAGAGAAATGTTTTCATATGTGAATAAATTGGTAAGAGTCTTAAGGTCAATGTTTTTTGTGGAGTGGGTTGTCAAGGTGAATGCGCTTAGTATAAATTTGTTATCAATTGGCACCACTAAATTTATGGGCTTTAATTTCTTGCTCAATTAAGTTGCTATATCAACTTTATGTTCCTACATATATGGAAGTGGTTATTCTCATGAGTGGTTAAATGACATTTATCAGAGTAGAAGGCGATGTTTATGATAAAAAAAAGTGGTCGCCACTACAAATATGTAAGACTAAGAATTACATAATAAAATTCTCTATTTGTAATCTTATGCATTTCACAGTGATTTGTTAATTCATTACCTCCTTGTTTATGAATATCCTAATTGTCATTTATTTGGTCATGATTTAATTTGGTATAGAATCTATGAGTATTGATCCAATTTCTTCTATTTATAACATTGTGTGAGTGTAGCAAACCACTTGGTCGATGACAACATTTAGGTTGAGAGAACTCAATTGATGCAATAAGGTTAAAGGCCTTTAGATTGAGGGAGAGGGCAGTCCATCGATGATGTGATGTTGAGGGGCTCTTGACCCTTTTTGTTCAACAAAGAGGGAATACATTTAGATATGCACACACAAGCATACACACACGCACGCATATCATGATTGATATGTTAATCCTTTGATTATGATTAATTATCTTAAAAAACACACATTAATATTTAAAGTTTTGTAGATAGAACCAAAAAAATGATTTTAAAAAAAAAACATAGAAGTTGAAACTCTACGTATCTCTCTATAGGCATAATATCAATATAATTTTCATAGGCTCCCCATCACAAATGTTGACATTGTCATTGCCATGGGTTACACAAAGATAATACCTACTAATCACTCTATTAGATTATATATTTTTTGGAATACACAAACATGGAACTTTACATGTCCCACAAAATGAATAAACATAATTTATTAATGAAAAATATATTTTCCTAGTAGATCTATAAAGCAAAGCTTATAGTCTTTACATTGTCAAAAACATTTGATGGACTGAAATTGTAGTTTGCAAGTGTTCGTGGGTGTAAGAGAGCCCTTTGGCTTTAGCTTTAGGGTAAGGAGAATAGAATAGATGTGAGAACAATAATCCTTGTGAAATTGACTTGGTATACTATCACTATTTAGTGAGAGAAACATAATTTGATATAAGCAAAGAGGCCCTCTTAAGGTTAAAATTGGATGGTCATATAGCCATATTTAGGTATTTTTGTTGTAAAATACAATCAGGATTTTAGGAAGATTGTATCACATAAAGGAGAAGATTTTGGATAGACTATCAAAATTTCAATAAGATTGTTCTTATATATAAAATATGTTTTTTTTAAGTCAGGTATATCTTACTATCTAAAAGACAACTTTAAATGAATAAGCATCACAAAAAAAATGCTTGACAACCAAGGTCAATATCAATTTAGGCCTTGGGTCACCATCTTCTATTCCTTGCAATGCATGAGATTTTTATTTCCAACAAATACTATGAAATTGAGGATTCCTCACATGCCAATGGAAGGATGACTATAAAAGACTTGTGGCCCTAAAAAAAATTGTTATCAAATTGTCTAGAGAGAAATAGAGAAAAATTGTCTTTGGTTGCAAAGACTATAATTTGATAATTAGATGGCTCATTTTAAGGCCTTGGTGATTTGGTCAAATGGACAATGTAAGCTTGAAAAAGTGTAGGAATGGATATCATTTTGAATAAATTGGTAGAAGAGTTCTTTCACATCAACTTAAAAATGAAAGTCTTGGTGTATGTTCTAATGGGCAATCCTTGGTGTTAATGAACTATTTCTCACCTAACAAGAAGCCTTCTCATTGTCAATCCCCAATCCAATTAAAATCCACTCTAGGTTAAATCCCTCACACAAGGTTTTACATAAACAAGCCATCTTTGAAATAACATCGACAATCAATCTCATCACTTTCATGGGACAATCGAGACTTATTTCTAATGTTGTGTTTGACTAAACAAGGTTTTATATACATAAGTGATCATGAAACAACATTGACGATTGATCCTCACTTTTGGAGAACAAACTAAAGGTATTTCTTGAGTTGTGTTTGAATTATTTAATCATTTGATTTTGGGTGGCAATCCCCTCTATGACATACTCTTCATACAAGGTTTTACATAAAGGAGCCATCTTAGAACAATATTGATGATTGATAATGTCACTTTAATGAGGCAAACTAAAGGTATTTTTAGAGTTGTGTTTGAATTATTTGATCATTTGATTTACATGTGGTAAACTTCACTCACATAGTTGAGTGGGACAACGAAAGACTGCCTCTCCAACATTCCCATTATCATGCACTTCACCATCACTAGTGATTTTTTATTTAGATTTATATGGCCAAGTAGCTTCCATCACAACACCTCCTCAACATTGACCACCTTTTATCAAAATAACTAAAATAAAGGTGTACTAGTACCTTTTGACTGCTTTGTAAAAGAGTCCAGGCCCTTTCAAAATCTTGTCTTACCAATATAAAAACAAGAGACCAACTATATGTGAGCAAGAAATTCTAACTTCACCCCTATCATGTAGATATTTTCAAACTTTATGTTCCTCTAAATATTTATTAGAATTCACATGTCAAATGCTAGTTTCATTTAACTTAGTCATATGTTTTTCTTATTGTGGACGTACCATGATACAGTGTAGGATAAGCTTGAACCATCCTAGAGTGTACCACATAATCCTTGCTCAAATCTCTTTCATTGGAATTATTGCACAACCATTTGGTAGAGCATAAAACTATTTTAAGCAACAATAAGATTAAAAATAGATATATATTCCCCCAATCAATGGTCCTTAAGGGATCAATCGAAGGCTAATAATAATTAAGAAACAAAGAAATAATATAAAATAGTCTCCTCTTGCTATAAGATTCTTCAAATTGAATTTCAATGGGGCCTCCCGAGGAAATGCGAGACTACCAAGAGTTGGTTGTATCATAAGGGGTAATGAAAGAAGCATGGTTTGTGCAACCTCCAAAAAAAATTGCAAGATGGCACCAACAATGAAGTGGATGCACAAAGCCCTCTCCTTGGACTTCATATTTGTCTCAAGAACCAAAATTTCTCCGTTGCAATCAAAGGTGACTATGTCAATAATTAACACAATTAGGAAAAAATTTACACCTAATTGGAAATTGCAATTGGCTAATATCCTTTTGAAGGTGTGGCCTCTTTTGGACAAGCTAAATTCTTTCACTATAAATCATTGCTCTAGTGAAGCAAATGGGAAAGCTGTTTTTCTTGCAAACTATGCAATCGATCATGATAACAAAATCATAATGAATAATTCCCCTTGGCCTAGGATGGTTTGGCAATCAAATTCAACACTATTTCACCCCACGTGAAGGACATATCTATTAATGATGGCCAACCGCTTACAACAATTGGCACGAGTGATCAAGCTTAACATTCGAAGGGTGAAAGTTGGTTTCTCACCATTCTCACAAACATTTGTGCTGACAACAAGTGAAGTATGGAACCTAAATTCCACCTATTTTACAAGCGAAGGCAAATAGCATTTCTTGATCCCATCTATGAGTTGCAATTGGAAAATATTTTCAATTTGGAATTAGCTGCGGTGGAACATGCTATAAGAATGGTTCTAGTCTCTAATTATTCCTACCATGTGAAAATAGATATTGAATCAATGTTTATCTCCACTTTGATCAACTTCAAGGAAGATGGAGGTGTGTTGCAAGCTCTGGCAAGGTTCTGTGTGACGAAGGATCTATTGGGCAGCCTAGATGAGGCTATGGCATCAGCCATGGCTCACCTAGGTCACCAACATCCTATTGTGGGGTGTAGGGTCTATGGGATGGTAACAATAGCTTCTTTTAGAATTGGAGGCGAGATTCATGGCCCTACTCAATGCGGTGGAAGAGATGCAAAACGCAAAAGAAGGTGACGAAGCTTCCTCTAGGGGTTTCAACATTGCAAACCTAGAATAGCCATCCAAAATTCACGTGCTTCCTGAACAAGCCAAAAGCCCAGAGTGCTATCTGTTCCATCAAGGTTTTGAAGGCCTTTGCAAAGATAACTAGAGATAATCAGAATGAAAAGAATGCTGCCACAAGGCAGCCATCAAAGCCGCATGAGGTCTGACTTGTCTTTTATTGCACTATTTTATAATAGTTGCCTCTGATTTTCAAGCAAAAGGTTTAGTATAAGCGTATTTTAGCTCCCCTATAATGGGTTGAAGCCGTTTTGTAAAAAAACTGAGTGCACCCCTGTTCAGGGATCTGATGCAGAAACATGTGTACTTTTTTTATACTTAATTTATATGTGAGTGGACCCCAAGTCCACAATTTACGAACCAATAAAAAACTGAATGCACGTATTGAAGCATTTTTGCCCTAAAATACAATCAAAATTTTAAAAAGACAGTATCACATGAAAGGAGAGATTTTGGACAGACTGTCAAAATTTATATAAGATTATAATGATATATATTTGGTTTATATGTAATTTTACTTATACTAAGGTATGTTATAGTATTTTAAAGGCACTTTTGAACGGATAACCGTCATAAACAATTTGCTTGACAGGCAGGGTCCACCGTCAAATTTAGGCCCTGAGTAAACCCAAGTCCACAATTTACAAACATATATATTCTTGAATTTGGTAAAACAAAGGAAATATTGCATTCTTAGATCTAAATAATTTAATTGTATAAGTATTAATTCAATAAGATCTCCAAATAATATGTTTCCTAGAAATCAATGGAAGCACAACCTGGTGGATAAATAATATCGCTCTTATCATTCTTCCATCCAACATGTACAAATACAAATGATAATACAGTAATATGTGATAACAAACAAATCGAACTACCTTAACATCGAGAATTTGCTAACATTATTGCCTAAACACCATTCCAACAGAAAACATAATGACCATGTCACTAAAGATCTTACCATCCACCATCAAGTCAGTGAGATAAAATATGTTCTTTTAAAAGAAAACATCTTCATTCTCTGCCAAATAGCTTTTGCCCAAGAGATATCAAGTACACACTGTACATTTCATGCAAGGATGTAACTTCTTTTGACACAGACAATCCACAGACTAAGTAGCTTATAGTACACAACCATCAAGGTTATCTCTTATGATGGCAATGGAGTTGTTCGAGGCAAACGCTTTGCAATTTCCTGAAAACCAAACAAATAATAGGGGTCAGCTTTGTCATAGACAATAGCATCAACAATATTTTGAAATACACACTCCAACTAACCACATAAGCATAGACTCTGAATAGGGGTGTGAATCACAATATTTTTCTTTTGTGTAATCATGATGAAGTCAAGGAAAACTCACTTTACCTAGTTTACAAATCTAACTTTATGATTTAACAAACACCAACAATTTTAAATGGCTAGATCCTAAGGACATTATAGATGAAAAGCCATTTATAAGGGATATTCATGCCTTGTCTTGCTATTTTTTATTATTGCCTTGTCAACTAAGGAATTCAAATTTTGGTCTATTTAAAGTTGCAACCATCCAAATTAGATTACAACTATGAGTTTTCATGTACATTGTATTTTCACGATATTAGAACAATAATCGATAGCTAGTCAACTTTTTCCATCCAAAGCACCAATCTCTAGCAGTAAAATGGAGAAATTGTCATGATGATAACCTAGGTTCAAAACTTGCAAAGTGTGCTCCCTTTGTGCTTATATGGCTGTGGAATTAGGTGAGAGTAAGTGGACAAGAGTGAATGCAGATCCTGGATTATCTTTTGATGAAATAAATACTCCTTCGATGAGGCTTCTGAACCAAAGACACCTATCAGTAATGTGAGATGTGTCTCCCTATTTGAGGAGCAAAGAAACCTAGTCAGTCATTCACAAAAGTGTTATAAATAGCTCAAACTACTCTATGGACATTAATACAGAACCATTCAAATGTTTGACAAGCAATATACGAGTATTCATCAAAACAAAAAAGGGGTGACAAATGTGACATTTATTTGTGGCCATGAACTTAATTTGCTTATACAGTTTTATTTCATAGTGGTATTATATTGCCACCGGCCCATTTGCTATTTCATAGTGGTATTGTATTGCCAGCCCACAAAGGTTGCTGCCAAATATTTCCATTGAAGAGCTACACGTATCTGACATTATCTTGTTACAAAACATCCACAGTATAATTCATCCGTTTGTTCATACTGAAATATTTGAGTGCTTGTGGCATCCACCTAAATCCTTGTGTCCCAATCTTTCTCCATGCTTAATAAATTCTTGGAAGGCAATAAGATTATAAGAGCTTATAATTTAAAACTTCGTTATTATATCAAAGTAGGTTCAAAACCCTGCCCTATGAGGTGGCACACACACAGGCCCGCACATGCTCTTTTCTTCAGAACCAGATTTTTATGGAATTCCGTATTTGAAAAAATTTCTCCTCTCATATGAATCCAGATTTCCCTACTTGATAACTAGTATAGATATTTTAAACACATCTATCTAAAAGACTCCAAGAGATATCTATCTTGAAATGCCTATCTAACTTAAGTCTACTCTCAGTGCAATTTGGCAATCAACTCTCTCTTCAACTTTCACAGGTTTTGAGAAAGTGGTTAATGTGCTCTAGCACCTGTGGTCCATTGTTTCACAGCAATTTGGCATAAAGAAATACTTTGCCTGTCCACATATTCATTGCATCGCCAGACCATTCACTTACAAAGTTTTATTTCATAGTGGTATTGTATTGCCCACCCACCAAGGTTGCTGCCAAATTTTTCCATGGAAGAGCTACAAGTACCCGACTATGTCTTGTTACAAAACATCCATCGTATAATTCATCTGTTTGTTCATACTGAAATATTTAGGTGCTTGTGGCACCCATCTAAAACCTTGTGTCCAAATCTTTGTCTGTGCTTAATAAATTCTTGCAAGGCAATAAGAGTGTATAATTTAAAACTTGCCAGTCCACATATTCATTGTAAATTCAAAAGAAGAAAAATACCAAATACCTCAAATAGTTGGTTTATGTTGTCGGCTGTCTTTGCTGAAGTTTCAATTAAGAACATACCATTAGCATCTGCATAATCTTTAGCAACCTAAAAGTAGAAGCAAAGAGTGAGCGTCTAGTTATAATGTTTTATTACTATCAGTTGCATATCCATTTTATCATTACTTTACAAACCAAGTGCAGTTAAAGAAAGATAATACTACATATGGCACAAAACCAAAAAAGGTTCTTCCTTCACACTTATAATAAAATAAAACAAATTGTTAAAGATCATTCCATACATGCTAACAAGGAAAAAGGAATAAAAGTTGTGATAACAAAATAATAGTATGGAACTCTGCACTCTACATACTTGAGTTTCAACAGCCCGGTTGTCTTCAAGATCAGCCTTGTTCCCAACTAGAGCCATCACAATATTGGGATTTCCATGCTTTTGAAGCTCCTGTTTCATGAGAGAAGGTTAGGGTCCGCCCAAAAAAGCTCAATAATGTAACAAGAACACAGCTTAGCCATCACGTCATTAATTATCATCTAATGTGGTTGAGCTCAAAAATATAATAAGCACAAATTACTTTACGCAACACAATATTAATCATTATTTCCTTAGTGGTTTGATATGGCAGTTATGTTTTCACAAGTATAGTTCAAATGAAATTACACACAAGCCCTAGTTAATTCCTGTTAGAATCTCTGCACCAATAATTATAAAAAAATGGAGAAAGACAGCTGAAACTTACTGCATGTCAAATATGTGTGGAGAATGTCATGCCAAACCCTGTAGACCCTAAGCTCATTGAATTCACAATTCTTTATTAACTCATTTGTGGCTATTTCAACACTAGAAACAGGAAGATGCACCGCAATTAGTTCCCTTGGATCAACAATCCAGGAATAAAGTTTTCCCTTCGAGTAATTCTCCAATTTCCAAATTCTACCCTTTTTGACAAGTCTATTTATATAAGATTGGTAAACCCCATGCTATTCTGACATAGTGGAAGCCTTTTGTTTATAGTAAGTGCATATATTCTATTAATCAAAGTGACAAAAGTGTTTGGTTCATATGTAGAACATTATTCACCCTTGAAATCGGCACCAACAAATGTCAAAAAAGCACATCTGTGCTGTGCAACTTTCCAAATGATTTTCTCTGGTTGCTTTGTACTTTTTTTATAACTTATGACAGAACCCCGGCATTTTTAATTCCTTGAGGGTTGACGAGGGGGCCTTGATTCGAGGTCTTTGAGAGGAGGAAGAAAACAAAAAAGAGGAGGCGAATATTTAAAAGAAGGCACAAATTGTCACACATGTTGAAATTATGTTAAAGTTTTTTAAAAAAATCATTCTCATGAAACATTGGAATGTGTCACCTCCATTTAATGAAACCATAGGATTGGAGGATATGCTGAGAATTTGAGTCAAATCTAGATGTTCTAGCTATCCAAAGAGTCACATGGCTAGCCATTCCTAAGAGCATTGACTTCTCTAACAATCAATAACAGGGAATGTATTAAAAACTTTCGAGCTGATCCTATAGAAGGGATTAACTAATGTATTAATATAATGAATGGCAGAAAAAATTCTTCAAAAAAAGGAGAGGGAAGGGGGTTTGATTGGGTGAGGGACATGCAAGGAAGGGGGAGGTGAGGGGTGGAGAGAGAACACATCTATGTGGAACATAGCTTTAAAAACCAATTTGCGGCCTTGAATACACTATGAAAAGAGTTTGGAGCAAGATGGAGAAGACTCCCACCTATCTTCCCGTAGTCCAAAATATAGTTTCAACTCACTTTTTAGTAAATCTCTCTATGGCATGACTTCTCTTTACCATTTACGATATGTTCAAATTTTAAGTTGTGTTTCCTTTGACATTTTAAATTCTCACAGCCAAAACAGTCAAGCACAAAATGAGGTCACTTAACGTCAATTACTTAAAACTCGTTACCACACCCCAACGGCTAAACATCCCCAAAATTGATGAAGCTTACTGAGCTTTAGTGAACCCTAATGACTTGATTCCTATATACCATTCCTGGTCAAATTTGTTCAGAATTGTCAGCTAGAGTCAAGACAATGAGTTTTGATTAACTCTGTATCTACAAGAATTCTCGTCTAGTATAATAATTAATTTAGTGGTAAGAAATGTAAATCATATGCACATATATTGTATAAGTTATAAATAAAGGAAGGTGCATTTAATTAACCTTGTAATTAAAGGTTAGTTGCAATCAATTGGTCATCTCTCTAACTTATTTATTCACCCATTTCATTTTCTGAATGTATGATAAACAACACAGCAAACCTTTGTCCATTTCTTGAGTTTTCCTCTTCATCTTTGTTTTCCTTCCTCTCATGGTATAAGAGTTGTGGGCATCTGAGGACTTGGGGAAGATAAGCAGAGGTGAAGGAGATGAATTTAAAGGTCAAATTCTTAAGGTGTAGACTTATAATTAATATCTAAAACCCTAGAATTTCAAGAAAGGAGAAACCAATACAAATTCCATGGGTTTTGAGGGCAGTATTCTATGCAATTTTATGAGGGCAGTATTCTATGTGCTGTGGGAAGAAAATTTAAAAAACTCAGTTTTGATGACTTCTTTGCAGTCTTGAAAATTTTGGGTCATTAGCACCACTTTCAATGCAGTTTTGACCAGTTTCTTTTTCATATAGAACAGCATTCCATCTCTGTCTAAATTGATCATTTTGATTTCACATAAAAAATTCAAATTTGTTAAATTTCTGATATAGGAAAGAAGTTTCTGATATTCAGCAAGTCTTGATTTGTTTTGGTGGTTGGTGGCTATTTCTAATAGTAACATTACGATACGAGACTCTCAAAGGTTTAATGGTCAAACTTTGACCATTTGGGAAAATAGAATGCTAAGCATATTTGTGTATAGGAGTTGGGTGGGATTAACATTAAAAAAATGACTAAGAATCAATCAGAAAAGACTGCATTAAATCAAGATAAAGACTTTGTTTGAAAGATAAGCTTTGATGTTGATGAAATGTTGGCTTAAGTATCAGGTTTTGCATAATGCTGCAGAGTGTAGAAGAAACTGAAAAGCAAGTATGAGATTTCTGATATTGTAAAGGCATGCTAGTTGAGAAATTTGATCTTTTCACTAAAGCTTTAGGAAGGGAAGTCTCTTCAACAACACAAGTTTAAGTCTAAAAACATACAAGATCAACTAGCAGCCATCAACCAAAAAGTAGAAATGCAGAATTGGTAATAATTTATCTTCAAAGCCTTCCTCTTGTATTTAGTAACACCTGTTAAAACATTCTATATTTGCTATAGAATATGGTATGAGTTTTGTTAAACTGTACGGTAAACTATTTCCAAGGACAGTTGGAATATAGACAGATTAATTTAGGAGAGGAGCCAACCTTGGAGAGTGCTTTGTTGGTGACTTTCACGGGAAGAAAGCACAATTAACAATTTTCATCAAAATCATATAGCCACTTCAGGTAATAACACTTCCCGGTCTATCATAGGTGTTATTTTTGAGGAAAGAAGGGTCATACAAAAGAAATATTGTGTAAAAAGGTTGGCATGGTTAGAGAATAGAGGGAAGCATGACAAGCTAACATGATTGATGAAGACGACCATCCATGCCTTATGGTTTCCAAATGCGATCATTCAGGAAGGATATTTGGTTCTTTGATTTAGGTGCTAGCAGTCATATGACTAACCGACATGATTAATTTGTTAAATAATCTATGGCTGTCAACACGTGAGTATGTCCCTTGCAGAGTGAAGATTTAGAGTACCTATGAAATCTAATCCCCACTGTTCGATGGGGTCATTGATGGTAGCTTGAGGGGAAGAGTAGCAAGCCCTTCTAACAAACTACTGAGAAGCAACACATTTATGAACCTGCCTAGGTAACTATCTAAACATAGTTACCCAAAGTAATGTGCTCAAAGAATTTTGTATGCAGTCACTCTTAAGGAGAAGTATCCCCACAAACTTTATCGCAAAAACCTTCCAACAATTCAGGCTGTAATTCCTGGTGAACACATAACAAGCAAGTTCTGTCAATGTTCCTTTTTTATAGCCCATTCCTCCATGTGACAGCTATTAGTGTTCTTCTCTGTTTTACATCCATGTGATTAGGACATTCACCATAAGTCAGAAAGTAGGCAATGTTTGCATGCCATTTATCCATGGAACCTGTAAAGAGTACATGCAACAATTCAGATTCACTTCACTCGGCCACTTCTGGACTTGAGCTAGGCTAACCTTTGACAATCAACTGACATAGACATTTCCCATGAAATAGATTTGTAGGCTTGATATGCAGGTCATACTCTTGAACGTTAGCAACCCAGTTCCTTCTCTTGGATCCTAGCTCTTGCTGACTTAAGATGGACTTTGTAGCAGAATTGAGGACCATCACTTTGGTGCAAGAATTCAAGATACAAACCTGAATTGCTTTACTTCATTGACTAAAACTTCAGCTTGTGATCTTTTAATCTGCAACTCATAAATGCAATTGGGGATTTCTGAGTCAAAATGGCTAAAAGAGTATATTCAGAAGCATAACCATAAATAATGAATTTGAAATTTTGAGCATATCAGAACGAATGCCTTTTGTATAGCTTCCTTGATTTTTTCAAAAGGCTCTTTGCCATTAGCTTTCCACTTGAATGAGGCCTTTCCTTTCATCATAGCAGCTAGTTGGGAATATCCTAAGGAAATTAATCTTATAAAAGAAAGAATGTGCCCTAGGCTTGTTGGTTGGGAGAGTGAGATTCTGAATGGTCTCCACTTGCTTTGGATTGATTCTTGTCCCCTCCTTTTGACACAATGTGTCCCATGCATAGTTGCCAAGTTCAGAAAATTTAATTCATTCAACAGGTAACAAAAATCGGAAATCCAAAATTTTCAAAAAAAATTAAAAAAAGGTAAATTTCTTTTAATAATTGAGAATCCCGAACCGAATTGGAAAGATCTAGCCAATCCAAAATATCTGGACCAGACATGATTTGAACCAGATCCCATCGAATATGGTAAATGTGGTCCTAGGAATTTTCCTTCAATCACTACAAAGACTGAATTTTTTGGGTTAAGGGCTATGCTCCCCCAAATTTCCGGGATGGGGATGGCAGGGGACAGAGGGGTACATTTCCGGGATGCAGTTTTTTTTTTTTTTTTTGACACTTTTTAGGGGACGGCAGAGGACAACTTTTAAAAAAATATGGAAAACTTTAAAATATAAGGAAATTTCAAATATTTATATGACAACATTGATAAGGTATTCATCATAGACATTATAGAACCTTAAAAATAAATACATAACAATAACATTACACTTGAACCTTACAAACCTTACCACTGTGTGTATGTAATTCTTATCTTGATTCTCTAAAACTCTACAATATAACCTAGTGTATGACTGTGTTTCTTGTAATTGGGATGTCTGCACTTGTATAGAGAACCATTGCCTGGTCAAATGATGTTTTTGCTTGAACAAATGAACTGTCACCATTTATTATGAGTTCTAAACTTGTTAAACAAGGACTGTTAATTGACTATCACCTTGACACATGAGATGAACTATTACCATGACTAATTAGGCTTGTACTTGCAATATGATGTTTGCACCATGTCATGTGAGGTATGTTACCTGATCTTTGAGGTCTATTTTAACATTGAACTATGATTTTTTATATATGAGGTCTGTACATGATATTCAAGGTCAGTTACCTTGTGGAGAAGGCCTGCATTAACACTAAGAGTATTGTTACTTTTCATGGTTGCCGGGAGACCAGTACGTCTATTTGTTGAAAATAGGAGATGAGGGGTACTTGGAGACTCCATTTATATTTTAATATAATTTAATAATATAAGCATATATATTTTTTGTGATATATATATTAATATCTATAGCTATATCTATACCTATGCTCCCCCAAGTTTCGGGGATAGGGACGGGGGGACGAGTTTCGGGGACTACATTTTCTTTTGGTCATTTTTTAGGGGACGGCAGGGGACAGCTACTAAAAAATAAGATTTTTTAAAAAATATAGGGAAATTTCAAATATTTATATGATAACATTCATAAGGCATTCATTATAGACATTATAGAACCTTAAAAAGTGAATACATAACAATAACATTACACTTGAACTTAGTTTTCAACTTGTCACATGAGAATTGGCAAACAAGTAAACAAAATTTAATTGTTTTCAATGACAATCTGCATATACATTATATCAAAATTACATCAAAATGCCCAAAGGCTGCAAGTTTCTACAACAAAATGACAAAAACATAGAGAATATATGGCTGTCCCCAATCAGCCTCTCCTAAAACTGTTGTTAACCTCTTCAAACTGTTGTTGCTCCTCTTTCTCCTTTCAAACTGTTGTTGTTCACCGATGCAAAATGTGAAAATGAGTTATGTTTTTTTTTTCTTTTCGGTTGATATGATCTCTATTTTAGGTTTAGGGTATGTTTAAAGGGATGTCGGGGTCATTGTGGGCCCCCCATCCCTTTTTTTTTTAAAAAAAAAATTCGTTGCAAAAGTATTCGGGGACGAAAAGGTCAGGAGATGTCCCGGCCGTCCCGGCATCCCCGAATTTTTAGGGGACGTCTCCGAGGAAGGAGGTACGGGTAGGGGACGTTTCCTACCCGTCCCCGCGTCCCCAAAACCTCCTCAGTACGGGTACGGGGGGTTCTGGGGCAGGGGACGCATCCCCGTGGAGCATAGATATATACTATTATACAATAATATATATATATATATATATATATATATAATATATATATTACTTGTAGCTTACTTGTAACAATTTAATATTGCTTGCTGTATATATATTATTGTAGACACTAGTATTGAGGTTTGAAGTATATGAGTAAGAATCCATTAAGCTCGTGTGAAAACGGTGGAAAAAATGAAATGTAGAAAAAGAAAAAAAGTGGAGACACCTTTTTATTGATGCAGGGTACCTGGAGATGCACAGGAAACATGACCAAAAGTCTCCCACAAAGGGAGACATACCCAGTGAGGTCTCCGAGACGAGAGACACGTACCAGTCTCTGAGATGTGTACCAATCTCTGAGATGCATCCCAAGGGGTGGGAGACGCGTCTCCTGATAACTATGTTACTTTTTCATGAGAAGTTTGTACTAATTACATGAGGTCAAATACTTGACAGATGAAGTTTGTTAACTAACATATAAGGTATATTACCTTGGCTTTTGAGCTATGTGATTTGTTACTTGAAGTTTGTACATGACATATGGGGTTTGTACTTGTCATTTGAGATCAATTACCTTATGAACAAGGTTTGCATTTTTAATATAAAGTCTATTCATTTATATCTGACATATGTACAGGTAAATTGAGGTCATTTACCTAATGAACAAGGACTGCAGTTATAATAAGATATTGATAACCTAATGTATGAGGATTGTTGCATGTATTGTGAATTCTATACTTGATCTTGGTGGTCTGTACTTGATATGTAAGGTTTGTTCCCCGTTTTTTTTAAATTGTGTTTTTCTTTTTAATTTAAATTAAAGGAAATCTTGTTGGGCCATAGGGGGCAACTCCCTTGGCGTCCCCTAAAAATTTTCACCCATCACCAAGATGTTATCGAAAAATTTTTAAAAAAGGGGAGGGGAGGGGGACATTTCTTACCCGTCCTCGAAACATCCCCTATAGGGGATGGGGTCTATTCAGGCAGGGGACGTGTCCCTATGGAGCATAGGTTGTGGGAGATTCCATGACACTGACATGTTTCAAAAATAATTTTTAGATCAACTAAATGATTGCCTCTCTTCTTAGGGAAGGTAGTCAAATCATCAAGATACACAACAATTACCTTGTTCTTGAAATATCCAAAAACCATGTCCATAGCCCCTTGAAATGTTGCTCTAGCAGTAATTAGCCCAAAGAACATTGTCTCATACATAGTTGCAATAACACTATGAGTTCCCATAGGATGCACAAGTACTTGTGCATCAAAACCCTAGCCAAGTAGTTTCAGGTATTACTTATCGCCTAGTTACTGCAAAAAATCGCATGAGTTTTTGTAAATAAATCACCCAACTCGCAAGAAAATCGCCATTACTCATGACTCAAGAAAAACTCGGCCACTGATTATAAAAGTTAATTTTGGGATGCATTTTTTGTTTCTTTTTGCAATTTCTACTATTCAACGGCACTATGTTTACGATATTTTGGGCTTGCGCGAGGCTGTTGAGCTGCATATTTCAGGTTTAGGGTCTGCATATTTCGAGTTGCTCTATCTACAATTTTCCATTTCCGGCTGCATATTTGCTGATTTTTTTCAACTTTTAAGGTTGCTTCCTTAAGACTTTCAGCTCACTTTCATGGTCACAGAATCAAGTATGTGGTAGTTTTCTAGTTCTGATTTCTAATTGTTTTAACTCTCACAACTCCCAAGTAGATTATAATGAAGATTTTCTGTTATTGTCGAGAGGCTTCTGTATTTTTTTTTAATTATTTTAATCACTATTACAGGCTGTAGCCTGTAATGAACATTTTTTTTAGTTCTAGCCTCTGGGCTGCTAAGGTATTAATTTTTTTTCTTTCTGCTATTTCCCTTTTGCTAGGATAACTAGCGGCAAGCCTAGGACCCTTGTTGAAAATATGGAAAAGTAGGTATAAATAAAGCAATTGTTATTTGCAATTATTATACTAAGGATATGAGAGGAGGTATAAATCGCTTCAACTATCACCTTACACGTATCCATTGCCAAGATGTAAAGCCATGTACACAATCAAGTCTAGAGGTTGAGAATGAGGTGAAAGCTCTCGTTTTAGCATTTGAGCAAAAGAAAGCAGAGAAAAAGCAGATAGCACAAGCAATGGGAGCCTTTGCTTCTACCATTGGGCCATGGATACAAGGATTAAGCAACCATAGTTCCATCTTTTGGTCCTCATGACACCCCTAGTGCATAACCTTTGTTGGAAAGTATTGCATGGAATAGGGAATTGCATCATGAGGCGAAGTTGGCATGTGCCAAATTTTGGTACTACAATATTCCATTTAATGTTACTTCGAGTCCTTATTGGGAGCAGTTGGTTAATGCATTGGCCATGGTAGGTAAGAGATTCAAGTTCCCAAGCCGTCATGAGTTGAGTGTCCCGTTATTACAAAATGAGATCCAAAACACATCAACTAGTAGAGGAACAAATACAAATTGGTTAAGGGAAAGGCTACAACATTTTATCTAATGGGTGGATGGATGGCAGAAATAGGGCACTCATTAACTTTTTAGTGGATTTAGGAGGACAATTAATCTTTTTGAAGTCAATTGATGTCTCAAGTGAAATAAAAAATGTCGAGACCTTGTGTACCTGGTTGGATGAAGTGGTGATGAAGGTGGGAATGGAAACTGTTATCCAGCTGGTGAAGGAAATTTATTATGCTGTATGCAAAAGATCATTTGCACCAACAGGTACTTACATTTCCATTACTTACCTTGCAATAGCAAGATTTGATCATTGAGTAGTCACAATCTCAGCATCTATCTGACTAGCTAAAACAAATTCAATGCATTGGTTCTAGCTTCTACCACCATTGCGTTTTGAATTTCTCTCTTGGACTTAACATCCTCTGCCTTTTTATCAACTAGGGTTGAATATGCAACCTTCTAAATTTGAGCCCTTGTGATGACTAGAGTGGCTTCCTCCATGGAAACATGGTCAGCATTGGTGACTATAAATTAGGGCGGTTAATTTTGTTATAATAACGGAGTCCACACTAATGAGACATTAATGGCAAAGACACAATATGCTGATATGGGCCGATTCTAGCAAATGGCCCTGTTCATTGCATTGCAGCACTAGATAATAGGAAAGTTGTTGTCATACCGGATACGACATGTTGCCATCATATTGGATACAACCTTTTCTGCCATCAAGTTGTTGGTCCTGGCATCAACCTCGGAAAGTGTTCCTAAACCAAACATTCTTGGTTTCCTTCAAATCTATTTCTTGGGTCAATAGAACTTGGTGATTCTTCTTTTTCTCTCTAAGTTGAATGAGCAATCTTTCCCCACATGACCAGTCATCTACAAATCTTGCAAAAGCTAGTTGGGACAGTTTGTACTGCTGTGATCCTCAATGCAACAGTTAAAGCATTGTGTTTCTTTCTTTCTTTTTTCTTTGTATCTTCTTGCTGCTCTTTAAACATTCTCATATTATTTTCTTCCAAGCCATAATGGAGGAAGCTTCCATTGGGTCTTCATTTTTCTAAGAATCATTGGTTGCCTATGTCCTCACACTGATCTTATCTTCCATCTCCAATTTCGTAGTACTATTATAGTAGTCTTCATATGATGTGGGTGAGAGGACCCATGTTCTGACATATAGGCACTAAATAATTGGCTCTTTTGCAATCCATTGGTTGGACCCTTAACCAATCTAAGTTCTCTTAGATGTTTGTTATTATTCTTGACCAAATCATACTTTCCTTGCTTTGTATTATAAGTTTTTGCTACCATGTCATTATCATTCGTTAATAATTTAAACTTTTTCGTCAAATGCTTTCTTTAATTGTTCCCAACTCTTAAAATGGTCTTTCTGAACTCCATCTACCAATGCCAACATGCTTCATCTAAGTAATCTTTGGCACTCCATATTGTTTCTTGAATATTGCAATGAATACACCTCAGTTGTTGTAGCCCATAAACTTCAGCAATGTTTGACAGTCTGGAGTCATGTCTTATGATTTGTATCTACTGGGTACAAATACCATAAACATATTTAATGCAACAGATTGAAATATAAAATAGAATATATAATTTAAAATAAAAGGATGATTTATGCATGAATCAGGATTCAAGGGTAACTGAAAATACAGGCTGAGTTAAACATTATTTGAAAATAGATATTTTAGCGCAGAAGGATTACAAAAAGCATAAAATACTAGTTAGAGATGATCTTAAACCAAATCAAAGTAAGTAAACATCCTATAGAAGGTTCAAGCCTACCTTAACCCAGAATTGTGCTTTTTGAAAAGTTTCCATGCTTGTTATATCATACACAACAACTGCAGCTGATGCCCCTCGATAATAAAGAGGTGCTAGGGAAGCATACCTGAATTATTTTAGAGAACACCATATCCTGTCAGTTTTAGTAATAGATTACATGCTGACTACAAGAAGAGCCTGAATTGTAAGTAATGGCACAAAAATCATATGTGAAGAAGAGCACATAAAGGTAAACAAAGTTGAGCAACTTTATGAAAGTCATAAAAACCCTAACATTACTTTCTCTGTATAACATTTTCCCTGATATTTATAGACTTCTGCAAAAGAAAACAAAGGTGTTTCATGTTTTTGGCTTAGAAACAAACATCTACATTGAAAATGATCTGAGATTATCACAAAGACGGCTTAGAAGCAAATAAAATAATCAGAGACAAACTTAATATACCTTTCCTGTCCAGCAGTATCCCATATCTCAAACTTGACAGTTGTAGAGTCCTGCAGTGCAATGGTTTGAGATAAAAATGATGCCCCCACTGTTACCTGGAATGGAGAGAGTTCAAATTAGATTAAAAGCTAGTGAACACAGATTAATCTACTTCAGATCTAAAGTTCATCCCTACTGCAACACAAGAAAAAGGATTCAAATTAAAGTACAAAATATGTAGTCTATATTGGAAAAATCCTACAATTGCCTGACTGATCCTTATAATTGCTATCATTCTGAACTTTATATATATCATTTTGGCTTTATAAGCAAAAAGATTCATATGTAAGCTGTGGGCGCCTGATAAATTTCCGTCAAGATGACTTAATTCTCACAGAAACCCCTAGAGATGCTTGCACACATTTTAAACATTAGAATGTGTAATTCTTTGAAACAGTAATTCTGAATCATTGTAAACAACTATACCTTTGATGCAGGGTCAAACTGGCCACGTACAAAACGTAAAACTATGCAACTTTTCCCAACACCGGAGTCACCCAAAAGAACTAACTGCACAAACAAATAATGGTGTAAATTTAAGAAAAAGTAATTTTAATCTGATGGACACAACCATATAGTATATACCATTGCTTCTCAGTATTGAACATATATTGACCGTGATAACCCCACATAGGTGGTCATTCTTCCAGATGCACAACCCAGAATAACATCAGAAGAATAAACACAGGAAATGAGATATGATAACACAGATAAACATAGCTAATTACAGGAGAGAGATTCCATGCTCCATGGGTAGGCATCTCCTTGGAGACAGGGATGGAAAATTCAATGGGATCATCACCAAACCCAGAAATGTCCCCATTACATCCCCCCCTCTTCCCCATGGAAACGCAATTCCCAGCTTGGGAACACTGTAACAAAAAACAATCGAAACCACCTAAAAAGACCTTAAGTTCAACTTGTTCATTTGTGTTACTGTTCGACTTTGGGGCTCTAAAGGCATTTTCATTTTGGAAAACATACAGATTTCTTGCAAAGTAGGTGAAACATTGAGTAAATGGACCTTTTAGGCAAAATTACTGGCCTACTTGTCCATGATCCCATATTACTTAGATGTTTGGACCAATAGGAAAACCTCAAAGGGGAAGCCCAAGCCTATTGAACTTGTTCCATTTTACAAATAATTAGTCACTGGCAATTCACAAGTATAACCAAATTTACGAAACTCTCTCCATAACATATCCTAAACAATTATTTACCCAGACAGGTCAGATCAGCCTGCAGTCTAAGGCAATTTTTAGGTGGCAGAATTGTGCTAGTAAGACCTTAAAAATATCAGAATACATTGAGGGGTCTGAAGCAACTGGGGAAGGTCTCCATTTAGTTGAAGAAACAATGTGAAGATTCAGGATATCCAAAATAATTGAACTAGCTCCCTTCTTATTGACACATCGGTAGATGACCAGATTACAAAAAGGAACCAATAGTTGAACTTGCATTGGTACCAGTACCATCTGCTACACCTCCACAAGAATATCCTACTCAGTAAAGTCCAACTACCCTGAGCATTAGAATGATTAGGCGGGATGCCTAATATACTTTTAAGGGACTACTTACAAGGAATCAATTTCAAACTATTAAGGTTATTCTTGTTCAATGCAGACATTAGACATGAAATTTCAACCAAAGAATTTCTACACGATGCAACCTTTGCAGATGACACTTCAATTTTGTTATAAAATTCTCATCTTGTTTTCCTTTCCCAAGCTAGAGATAGAATTACTTACTCTGCCTAATCTCTAATGTTTTGTTACAGCTAGAAAGCATCATATTGTTGATTATCTGAATGGGTAAAAACAATTATACCATTCGTTCTGTATTCCTAATTAAGGGTTCCTGGGAAAACCATGCCACAATAATGGAGTGTAAGTATAATGTGGAATGTAACAATAATTCCCCACTCCAATTAGAGAAAAGAAAAAGATGCAATTCTTTCAACAAAATTTTTAAATGGCATAGGCTATACCAAAGTATGTTTCTGCTCATGCAATCCCAAATACATAAGCCTGCATTTAAGACTGTGTGCCCAAGTTATTTTAAAAAAAATTTATCGGCTATTTTCTTCCAGTTGGCTAGTTTCACAAGATTCCTAAAAATTAGATTTGCCAATCAACAAACTTTGCAAATGAAAATTGCCCAGTTTCAGTATGAAATTTAAATAAGTTAATTGATTCACCAAAACATACATGTTAATAACTTACTAGTATAACCTATGTTCTTCGTAAAAATTGACCAAAATAAACAAGTTTTCCTATATTTTTCTTACTTCTTGAGCTAGAAAGATTTGACTATAATTCTATACTTCTAACAGAAATCCACATCTTAAATTTTCCCTGCATGTGCCTTATTTCGAATTGTGATTGCTATTCTGACAATGAATAGTAGGACAAGCATGCCATGTGCCTATATAATTTATTATGTGAAAGTCTTGGCAAAACTGCAAATTGAATCAATTTCATCACATAAAAAATCCAGGTTGATTCCTTGTCTCCATAGTTCCTTATACCAGTCTCCCATTTAAAGCACCAAGGCCTATTTTTTAATATTTCAGATTTCTTTAGTTTACCATGATTTCATAAGTCAAAGGTTGTTCTCACAAAATTTCTAACAGTGTACAAACAGACACACACAACTGCATGCACACAAAGACATGAATCTATCCACAGTAATCATCACTTGCATACAACTCTAAAGCAACCAAAAATAACGTCTTGAGTTCAGAATCTATCCCTCATTTATTGTGGTTATATCATTAGCCCTATTATGAGTAGAAAGTGTGGGCATACATATTATATGCCTAAATAGTTCATTATGTTGAGGGTTGGCAATGTAGAAACTGTACAATTTTAATTGTGTAAATTACTGTAAATTATTTTATTTTGTCTTCTCAACTCAGAAATATCCAGGTTTATTTCCAATTTTACAACACTAGAGTTTATTTCTCAAAAACATGAGACTGCTTTGAACTTCGGTTGGCTTCATAGGCTGTAAGTTTTTTTCTATGAAATTAATAACAATATGGTATTATACAAATTCATTACATCGAAATGCAGAAGCATCCACGCAAAGTGACCATCAACCAAAAATGCATCCAACAACCACAATTGCAACTAGAAATGTATAATCTAATGTTCAGTGTTAAATCTTAGCATCAAATAATGCCAGTCAAAAGAAATACAGAAAGTTGGGCTTATTTCCCATTTTACAGAAATCAGGAACATTTCCCAAGATTATGAGACTACTTTGAACTTGGATTGCGTTAACCTGCTGGAAGCTTGTTTCCATGGAATTAATATGAATGTGGTGATATACGGATTTGTTACACACAACTGCACAAACATCGACACAAGGTAGACCTCAACATAAAACACCTCCGACAACCATGATTGCAACTAGAAACATATTATCTGACATTAAATTTTAGCTTCCAATAATACCAGTCAAAAGAAATACATAAAGTTAACATTCTCTTCGAAACACTGCAAATGGCCAGGTTTTGCAAAAGAAAGACACATATCACTGTCCACTGTACATGGATAACCAACATAGGTTACTGGAAATCAAAAGTACAGCAAGTTATAATAGCTAATCAGAGCTGTCAGGGAACTCCAACAACCAAAACTAATATATCTAAAACAAAGACTAGAACCAATTTCCAAATGAGGCCGGATTATCCAGAAACCACAATGCTTGAAAATTACTAGTTACCTACCATATATGCAAGGCAGGGGAAATGTATATATTTCTAGTTCTAACAACTATGATAAAAAGATGAAGGCAGGCTAGCATACACACCAGCCATGTCACACCAAATATGTATCCACTATTAATGGTTGAACCTAAATTAATTGCAATTGAATTGAATCCAAATCTTGCAATTTTAACACTCCAATCCAAATAAGCAGTTCAACTGTTTTGCTTCACAAGTAACACAGAGCACTCTTCTTCAATCTTTAACTCTCTACTTCCCAACTGTTATATAACAAGGGTGCAACGCCCACTATAACAAAAAGCTAATAGCAAAGAATGTAAGCATATATATTTTCCAAGCTAGCATAGAGATGATGAAATGTGAATGAAAATTTGCAGTAATTCAGAATTGATACAAATTGACAAAATTGCTACCTCCAATAAGTCTGTCCCAAGACAGTGATATCAGAGCTCATCAAAAATATGCTAACAATTATTGTACCTTAATCCGTAAATTTTTGGGGTCGGATGCACCAGTGTTCTCAAGAGTTGAACCGCGGGCACGCCCTGATGCTTTCCCTGTAAATTTAAGGATGCAGTTTGGAACAATGATATCAAATGTTCATTTTCAATCTTTAATTCCAAGCAAAAATACTGTGCAGAAGAAATAGAATATTAGAAACTACAGCTTCTATTAAATCTTAAGAGGTGAATAGGAAATGAATATAGCCTTCAGCTTTTTTACAAGCCCCGAGCCAACACCTTTACTGATGGTAAACACGTCTTGTATGGCACATAAGCTAAAACTGCCATTAAAAAACAAATAACACAAGGAAAATGAACTGGTTCCCTGGAATATCTAGGTAGGAGGGCCAGATGTCCGAGGTTATCAATCTCCTTGTCCATTATGAAGGATCAAAGGAAAACTATGAGGCTACGATACATGAAGCATGCATGTGGGAGAAGGTGTAGCAGCATGAGTCCTGAATTTTCAAACAAGTGAAAATATACACAACGAGACAAAAGAAAATATAATAACATCCATGTGTAACCAAAGTAGGTCAATGGGACTCATAACTACGTCCGGTTGCAATCAAAAAAGTAATACAGTTAAAAATAACCCTACGAGCTGATAGAGCGACTAAAGAAAGAAAGACTGGAACAATGAAAGCATAACAAGAGGAGCTAAACCCAAAGTGGATAAATATAAATAGCAATGCAAGGAGAGGACATCTAAAGGGTAACAAGAAACAGATGAAGGCCATAACTATAGACCAAGCCTAGAAACCAGCACTGCCACACATCTGTATCCACACTTAGTTAAAGGAGAAGAACCAACAACATTATTATCTACCACCTCAACTTGACCATTGCAGGATTTGATAATGTCCACAGAACACTGCAACATTAGACAAAAATTTCAACTTCTATTTTCAGTGTCCTTTTGATGTTCATGATTTAGTGTTTCCATCTAAAAATCATTTTTTTAATTCTTCACAAACATCAAAATTTTTATGTTACATTATGAACATCAATTTTTGTTATTTCATTTCAAATTTATATTTTTGGAGTCCCCTTCATTCTTTCACTTTGCCCTGCTTCAGATCTTTAAGGATGTCAAAATATTGATGTCAATTTATAAACTACAGAAAATTCTGATGTTCTTGAAACTATTTAAAATTAAAAGGAACACTTTGGGACCCTGCTTTCGAAAGGGCCTGCAAACTACATGACAGCTGAGAGAACAAAAGAGAGACAACACAACAGGGAATGTTGTACAACAAAGACCAGATGCTAGTCCATAAACGATACTTCCACCCCCCATGTTTTTGTGCTAAACCCAAAGGTATTTACTGTATTTGCTAAAGCTCTAAACTTTGATTAGAGCATGGAATCAAATTTTATTTGATGTTGTGGTTATGGGTGCTCTAATAGTGATATATGCAGTGTTCTATGGGGACCCATGCTTCTCCCTCCCCATACCCCCAAAAAAACAGTTGTTTCAAAGACTGGGACAAAACATAACCCTGTTGACTGCTTGCCCTGCCCCCCACCAACCGCCACCTGTAGGGGGCGCGTCCCTGAGATGTAACCCCTGCAGGGGATGGTGAGGGGACTCCCCGCTGTCACTAGGACGGACAGGGGACACCCATGCGTCCCCCGACTGTCTGAGGGACAGCTGGGAGTCCCCCTGCCCAAAAAAGGCAAAAACACTGAACTGTTCCTCTGCAATATGAATTTTTTAGCCCTTTTCCTGCAGTTATCAGGAGTTTGTACCCAAACCAGCACCTATACAAATCTCAGACAAAATTTACCACATTGAAGATGCCATTTGGCAAAAAAAAACCTTACATGTTTGGGAAGGTGCTGCAAGCTTTTAGCTGCCTCCCTTATTAGCAGCCGCTCAAAGTCTCTTGTTTCTGGGGAGAAGATTCTGAGCATTCTTATTAATCTGTTTTGGATGTTACGTACAACCACAGTTACCACAACAACAAAGAAAATAGCAGTAGTAGTCCTCTCCAAGGGACTGCATCCTTATTGCCCCTTTCAACAGCGCAAGAAGGAAAGCTGATGTTTTATCAAAATACAAAGGTTTTATAGACTTGTATAAAATTAGGTTTGTGACTTTGCACAGACTGTTAAATAATTCCTAGTGGATAGATTAGTTTGAAAAATGGCTTTGTGAACAGATTGCATGGCATCTACTTGAAATGTTTATATTCATTGTAGAGCTTTAACTGATCTTAAATAAGACTTGGAAATGGTTACGGTTATCTTAGTCTCAGCCACCAGGTGAAGTCTTTTTTGATTTTCCTAATTTGTCACCCTGCATGAAGTTGTCCTTTATGAATTGAAACGTTTATGTTCATTGTAGAGCTTTAACTGGTCTTAAATAAGACTTGGAAATGGTTACGGTTACCTTAGTCTCAGCCACCAGGTGACGTCTTTTTTGATTTTCCTAATTTGTCACCCTGCATGAAGTTGTCCTTTATGAACTTTAATTATGCTCATTAAACTGTTCTTTACAATATGAATATATTGATATTCAGAATTTTCAATGCATTGTTCAATGTTGGTTCAATTGATTCATTGTGTTCAGTAGTTTAGTAACTTTGCTAACTTTAAGCCTAGATAAATTGCTATTTCTTATACATTTTTATATAACCAGATTTTCAAGTACTATATTACTATGTTCCACGGCATTTCAGGGATGGGGATGGCAGGGGACATGTTTTACCGACAGGCAGTCCGGGGGGGGGGCACTTTTTGGGGATGGCAGGGCACAGCAGTCAGGTGTGTGTGTATACACGGAAACTCAAATTTCTACAAGTTTAACTGTGCATGACATCGAGATTTAAGTTTAAGACATTCACATAATGTATCAAATTCAATATTAAAATTAAATCAAAATGTAATTGACAATAGCTGGTAGAGGTGTGGCAGTGTGGCAACAATAAAAAGTTAAAAATAAATATTTCTGATTTCATTGTTCAAACTCAAAATTATCAATAGACATAGTAGTATAGAAAAATATAGTACTAGGTACAACTATGTATCATATGGGCTATCAATATCAACAGAGTCCTTTGAATCTGGGTCACTTTGTATATCAAGTTGTGGCTCATCCAATAGAATCCCGACCAATCCCAGCTGCTGCTGCTGCTCCTCAATCTCTCTAGCATCTTCAAGATTAACATCCCCATGTGCAGCTGGAGTTTGTTGATACTCAAGAGTTTGCCAATCCTAAAGTCTAAGGCACCATGAACTGCAATTAGTTTCTCCACTCATCTAGAGGTAAGCTTGTTCCTTTCCTCTCTATTGCAGACAAACTAGCAACCTGTGAGAGTAGTCGAAGGGCAAGATGCTGCAACTCTGTCGTATCCTTCCCATGCCATGTCCACCATCCAAAGGGTCTTCTTCTTCCTTCAATGCGGAGAGTGGCTGCAAATCTTCTTCCTCTTTCCTTCTTTACCCTTCTTTCCTTCCTTTTCTTCAAGCTGCAAAAAAACTCTTGACAATGGCAAAAACAAAAATTAGGGATACGTTTCTGTTTTAAGGTGTTTAGGGTTGCATAAGGGGTGTGGAAGGGCTTTTGGCCCTACACCCCTTTTAATTTCATCTTTTAAAAAAAATGAAGTGATCTTTTAAAACATTGGAAAAAAAATTGACATCTAGGATGCCAAGACATCCCTAAGATAGTTGAGGGATGTCCCCAAACATCTCGGCAACGTCCCACCTTTGTGGAGGGCATCCCAAGAATGTTCTTGAAATTCCTGGAGACATGGACAGATAAGGGGCATCCCCTGATGTCTTGCTAACCCGAGGTTGGCTATGAGAATGGGGACAGGGGTTTCAGAGGGAGAACACATCTCGATGTAACATAGCTATATTCAGACGTCCTTGAATGTCCCAGCAACATCCCGCCTCTAGGGAGAGCATCCTAAGAACATTCTCGAAGACATGGACAACCAACAGACATCCCCTAATCTCTTGCGGGGGCAGGTGTTTCAGAGGTGGGGGACGCTTCCTCATGTAACATAGCTATATTATGTTTACACTGTTGTCTCCCCTCCATCCCCAAATTTGGGTCCATAGTCCCCCCGTCTCTAAAACCATCCCTGCATCCCCCCATCCCTCCACTTTGAAACTGTATGGAACACTGGAAATATGCCAAATCTAGAAACATATATTGTGGGTTCCCTAATAGTGATGTATGCCAAATGTGGAAACATACGTTATGAGTGCCCAATAATGTTGTATGCTAAATGTGGAAACATATTGAATATGCCATGTATGCCAAATTTGAAATTTCAACTCTAAAATCCAAGAATGGAATTTTGTAAAATGTCATGATCACAAATTTCCTATTACGTATGTATGCAAAATCTAGAAGCATAAATAAAGCAAATGAATTGTTTTAACTAAATCTCCCAAACCCGAATGGGCATACATTCTATTCAAAAAATGTTTCAACGGGGTATAGCAAGACTCATAATTGCACACAAAAAAATTCAATAAATATGGCATCGATGCCCACAAACACCTTGAAATGTCTCATAAAAATGCCTTGAAATCATAAGGAAGTGAATTTTTTGACAAAATGTCTCATATATTGCAGTTTCATAAGGACCAGCCACAATTTTTGTGGAGATCAAAGACGGACAGAGACCAAAATCCCCTTGGAAGAGAAACAACTTTGAAAGCTCAGTTTAGAAATATTACACATCTGACTTGTATCCAATAATTCAACATTTTTTGATGCGGTCCATTTGGAAGTCACATTATTATGTCTTTTGGAAGCCATGTTAATATCCAAAACATGATATATATATATATATATATATATATATATATAGAGAGAGAGAGAGAGAGAGAGAGAGAGAGAGAGAGAGTTGCCACTTCACACCCACTCCAGGTATGTGGTCTGATCCACTGTGGGTGCAAACAAGTCTCTGTAGCGCCCACCCAGGTTCATCTAGGTACACTCTACAACTTGCCTAGGTGTACTTGGGAGGGCTCTATTGTGCCCAAGGTGAACTCACGACAAACCAAGCATTTTCTTTTTTTCTTTTTTCAACAAACGACCTTGTTACAATTAGGAAGTCAAAAGAGTGAGAAATTGTTGATGGTTTTAGTATTTTCTAAATCTCTGAAAGGTTTTTGTGAATCAAGAAACAATTCATGGTTGACTATTCTTGTTGTTCGGCCTTTCATCTATTGGGTTTTGTTTGCGCTATCGAAGCCATGTCCCCTTTCATGTCGAGTTCCTGTCATAAGTTGACTCCCCAAATCTAATGAGCTTGTGGCACTATTCAAAACTGTAAAGATGTTTATGATTTTGCACGCACCTTTCTCATTCATTTGTGATCAACTAGCTTGTCGAGATTGTTAATCCGGATCGAGCATTGCCACTATAAAGGTAGAGCATATTATAGATAATGATTGATGCTAGCCTATTTTTGATGTTGAGCACTCAAAGCAAGCACATATAAGCTTGGCTAGCTAAAATAGATAGGGTCGGCTGGCTGAAATGAAAAGAGAAAAGGATCATTGAGCAGGAATAAATATTATGAACAAGTGCCTTTTGTTTGTTTCCTGTTTCTTTAGTCAACCCTAAATCTTAAGGTTTTAACTTTTAACTAAAGATATGTACTGATATACTTTATAACTACATCTTGTTAATAGTGTAATTAAACTATAACATCTTGTTAATAGTTTAATTAGACTATGTTTTATACCATCTTTCCCGTTTAACTTCAGCTTAGTCACTTTTTATATGGTGTCTTGCATAATATTTTAACTTTTACAGGTTAATATAGTTAAACACTGAACAATTATTTATATTGTAACATAATCTGAAATGGGATTAATACAATCTGTGATCCTAATCACTTCAATACCGAAGGTAATGAAAACTAGTAGGAACTAAAATAATTATAGGGTTTAATATTTCAAATGAATATCTGTCATGACATTCGAGTTTGACAAATTGACATTGAAATACTATTTTTATGGTTGTTTTGTTTATTATATGCATGTTCTGTGATTATCTAAGCATATATATAGCTTAATTTCTGTTATATATATGATTTTTATATTTTTTGTACGGACACCGACATACCCAATCCCCCAAAAAATATCACTTTAATACCCATGGTAATGAAAACTAGTAGGAACTAAAATAATTATAGGGTTTTATATTGAACAATGAATATCTGTCATGACATTCAAGTTTGACAAATTGACATCGAATACTATTTTTATGGTTGTTTTGTTTATTATATGCATGTTATGTGATTATCTAAGCTTAATTTCTGTTATATATATGATTTTTATTTTTTTTGTACAGACATACCCAACCCCAAAAAGATTTGCCATACCATACCCAAACCCAAACCAGTAAAAATAATAATATATATTATATTCTTTGTTTTTCCCCAAATACTCCAATGCTTAAACGAACAAAGCATCTTAAAGTTATTTTGAGCTATGGAGTGAGATAAGGGACTTATGGTTATCCATGCCTATGAGCAGGCTTAAGACATTTTATTCATCAAAGGCTGCTTGATCTTAATGTTACTATGCTGCTATGACTGTTGTAATTATTTATTCTACATCATATGTGTTACAAAGAATCAATGTTGTTCATTATACAGAGGAGACAAAAGCTCCTTAAATAGAATTTACAAGGACGATATTTCTAAAAAGAAACAATTGTTAACACAAGACGAAGTTAGAAACTACTGGACGACCATTAATAACATAAATAGAAAGATATTATTCTAATACCCTCCCTTAATGGTCATCATTCTAACTACCCAGAGAGATAACAGAGAAGGCTGCCCCCTTCTTCTCAGAATGCTTCTACAACAAAAGACAAGACCCTGCCACTGACTTTGCCACTTGAAATGAGTCTGCCACCAACCCTCCCAGAAACTGCAGAACTTCTGGATAAACCCAAAAAAACAACACCAACCATCCAACCTGATGTTGGAGAATTGTCCCTCCTTGTAACCAGAGATACACCAAGAACAGCTGCCACGATTTTGAGGAAAAATCAGCAAACCCTCCAAACTTTTGCAAATGAGCACGACGCTCCAGAACAGACTGCAAGAAGTCAGTTGTGTAGATGTTCGCCCCAGCTACTCCAAGTGCAACCAAATCAGACTGCAGCAAAGTACGATTTTTGAGGAAAAAATCACCAAACCCAAAAATCCGAAGATTACAAATCATCGTTTTTTCGGAAAAAATGGGAAAAACCAAATACTAGAGAGCCCTCCCGAACGACGGAAACCCTGACTAGGGCATACAAGAGAAAAACCCTTAATTTTTGAGGAGAAAATTATAAACCCTATTACAAGACGATTTTTAAGGCAAAATCACACAAAACCCACAACCATAATTTTTAAGGAAAAAATTAATGAAAACCCAGAACATTGATTTTTCAAGATTGAAAACGGCACCCAAAAAAAAAAAATAGAGGATTTAATAAAACCCTAGCCGCCAAAATTTATCAGAAACCTTTTATGTAGATGGAAACCAAAAATCCTCAGACTAGAACAAATTCGAGGCAAAAATCTGCCCAGAACAAAAGCACGAATTTCACGAAAAACCGGAAACACCCAGAAAATGCAACAAATAAGGATGAGAAGAAAAAAAACACGCCCTGATCCGCAGAAAAAATCCACGCCAAAAAGCTTGAAGGACACACGCCTTAGAGACATGGGAACATCAGAGAAAGAGACGAAATTTTCAGACGAAAAATGCAGGTTATAGAAAACCCGTGATTTTAAAATCGCGTCTCTTCCTTCCACGATTTTTTTTTTTTTTAATCTCCAACCCTTCAATTTCTCCAGCAAACAGGCCCCACGAATTTGCAGCAAACCCTCAAATTTCAGAACAAAAATAATGCCCCACGAATTTAAAAAAAAAAATCACTAAAAAGCAAGAGGCCACAAATTTAAAAATAAATTCTCCAAATTCTGAAAAACAAAGAGCCCTCCCAAGATCATGAGCCCTCCCGTGAGGGAGTCCGACTCAAATCAGCTCTGATACCATGTTACAAAGAATCAATGTTGTTCATTATACAGAGGAGACAGAGGCTCCTTAAATAGAATTTACAAGAACGATGTTTCTAAAAAGAAACAATCATTAACACAAGACGAAGTTAAAAACTACTGGATGACCATTAATTACATAAATAGAAAGATATTATTCTAATAATATGATTGCGTCTATTGTGAACAACAAATTAGCATACCTTGGTAGGACACAATCTAAATATACTGGCATTAGATGGCAATTGTCTCTTGAATTGGATGGTATGTACTTGCAAGGGCAGTATCCAGTTAATGCTTCCCTACAAAATGCATTTTTATGGTGCCATCAATCATGTCCTTACAATGCACAATTATCATCAGGATTCTACACGCACACATACACACATAGACACATTCCAATTGACACTAGATTATGGGCAAAGAGAGCTAGATTCCAATTGACGCTGACTAGAAGATCTATAGCACAGGGTATATCAGTGAGAAGACTGGTGTTATAAACCTAATTAGTTACAATTAGACACCTTGTAGGGTCGTGTACCTACCAACACATCCCTTGAACTATATTTTTATATCCGTTCTCATCCTCTCCTATTCTCCCCTATCTTATTTATGTTCTTTTGCATATTCATTATGAGAAATTCCACATATATTCCCATCTATTTATATATTCAACATATAACAAGTAGCATCAATGCATACATTGCTGTAACTATGGTTTGCATGTTCTTCCTCTCCGTTCTATGTATACTTAGTAAATAAATAGTTGCTTTTTAAGGTTTGTGGCCATTTGTTTTCACAGTCAGTGACATTTTATCTTTTAGAGGTTTGTGGCTTATCGCCTGGTTGATTTGTCACAAACCAGAAAATTGACAAGTCACAAACAAATTTCTGGGAGCCCATCAAGCAAATGACACTTCTTAACAAAGGCTTTAACCCAAATCATGCTCGAAATTACAGTCAGCATTTATGAACATGTCTAAAACTTTGAAATCCTATCTTGGGAAGGGTATGCCGCTGCAATAACACAAACAGGGTAACTAAAGGTCAACGAGCAAATCTGTTGGAATCAAGGAATAGGATATCTGATAGCCTGTCAAGGATATGAAGGTCATGCAACTCGCTCAACTGGAGAATTGCCTCCTCTATACCCATCTACACACAAATGAAAAATAATTCCTCTTCAATCTTAAGATTACAAAACTACCTAAGTGTGGCTTGACAAATAAATGATTAGTCAGAATGCAAGGTCCAACATTCTCTCCATACTGAATAATTTCCTGAATGCTCGACATTTTTCCTCGTTGCCCATCAATGTTACAGAATTTAACATCAATAACATATCAGTTCAAGTTGAAAAAGGCCCATTTACCAATATACGGTGGTAGTGTATACAGATTTTGAAAAATGAATGTTCGTCAAACGGTACTTTACCAGTCTAATAAGACCAAGAAAAGAATGTTCTTCAATTGAAACCATGATTGCAACTTGTACCCCAAAAGCCAGACACAATGTACCCAAACCAATCAAATGTACAGAAGCACTATATCTCTAAAGATATCACCCAATTATAAGTTGCGTCAGACTTCAGTAAAAGCCCCTTCTGCATACTTAATTGTACTCCAAAACTAGCCCTACATTTCACTGTTTTAAGACGAGTAGGACAGTAATACAAGGTTCCAGTTGTTTGTTGTAAGGGTCAAAATCAAACAAGCCGAAAGATCCGATGTCAAAGGAAAGAGCATACAAGGTTTAAAACGATCATCTAACCCTAAATAATAAATTCGAAGCAGTTGCTAGGGGAACAAAATAATACCCTTTAAACAGATTAGATTTCCGAATTCTTTCAGGAATCAAATTAATGGTGAATAGTGAATTTTGAATTTAAAGTAAGATCGATGTATTTGACATAAAATGCGATAATTCATGGAAACGATTCATTCAATCAATTTAAAAGCAGAGAAAAAGGGTACCTGGAGTGGAAGCTGAGCATCCCATTTCTGAATAACAAAATTTATCCTGTTTCTCAGGTTTCGAGATGCAATTCGATGGGTGTTGAAATGAATGCCTGCGCACAATTCGCGAGTGTTAGAAATGAATGCTTCCTCCCCCACACGACAACTGGAAGTAGATTTGACGTATGTTGTCAATCCACTCAAGTTATTAGCTTTGGAGTAAGCATTGAAATTTTCTCTTTTACTTTTATTAAATGGAAAAGTTCTACTCCACCTACTAATCCTCTCCTCTTAAGCTATGGTTTCATGGAGGAGGTTACGTAAAATTTTCTAAATAATCATCCTTTCCTCTTAAGCTATAGTTTCAACTAGTATTGTTAAAAAAGTTCAGAAATCTCACATTTGGGTCTTCATAATTTCACAGGTTTAAATTTTTTTATCTTTTTATTTTTTTGGAAATGGATAGTCTTTTGTAATTTACTTACAAACAAAGTAAACTAATATTAAAAGGGAAAGAATTCCTCCAAAAATTACTTGAATTTTACTAGTGAGAATAAAAAAAATTCAAATTCCAAGCAGACTCATAGGTAGTGGTTTGAGGGCAAAAAAAGAAGGGAATTCAAAAAATAACAATTCTTACATATAAGTTTCTTTAAAAATGTTTGTTCCTTAAGTCAAATACACTTAAAAAATGTGCATCTTTGGATTGCTTTTATGACTAAAAAATCTTTGTGTTCCAAACCCTTCCCCTTGCATTCCCCCTATAAATGTAGGCAAAATCACAAGCCAATACTACCCTCGTGGCATGAGACCCACAATATGAG
Source organism: Cunninghamia lanceolata (assembly GCA_027924645.1). NCBI lineage: Eukaryota > Viridiplantae > Streptophyta > Pinopsida > Cupressales > Cupressaceae > Cunninghamia > Cunninghamia lanceolata. The sequence continues at coordinate 3,437,892 of BSBN01000197.1, forward strand.
GAAGATTAATCATAAAAAGAAAAAGTTTAAAATACAAGCAAAGATAACAATAAATAAACCAAAGCAATGAGTACAACAAATAGTAAGTAGCATGTGCCTTAAGGCCATAAGCTAGAGAGATGATGGCAAATCATGTGGCTTATCTCTCTAATCACAAATGAGGTTGGGTTTAAAATGTATGGCTCGTAACCATTTTGAATTTCATCTTCTGGTTTTTCATCCTTCACCTAGTGCGCAAACAATAGTGGTCAACTGTCAACTTAAGAGTACCCAACCACCAAATCAAGCACCATCTAAACCACCAACATTGTGCTAGGGACAGAGCCATCTAAATGTGGTGAAAAAGCAAAAGCAATACACCAAAATAGTGAAAATTGTAATATTTCTTATTATTGATTTTAATTAATTTTATAATAACTAATTAGATGTTCAATAAGCTAGGTGTTTCAGTTATAAAACAATGTATTTGATTATAGAACAATTAGTTACTACACCTAAAAATGGCTAAGTCGAATTAAATAAATATTTTAATATTTATTTTATCCTCATTCTTCTATCAATTAAATAAGTATCCTAATTTATTTAAATGGTTCACATCCCTCTAATAATTAAATAAAATCAATTTTATTTAATTAAATTCCCTAATTCTTCTATAGTCTTGTCTAAATTAAATAATCCTAAATTATTTAATTAATCTCAAATTCCTCTATTCCAAAGTCTTAAATTTCATAATTCCACGTCATCTCATCCATGTCATTCTTCCACCTCACCATGTTGCACACATAATTAAATATTTTTAATATTTAATTAGCTAATATTCCCTCACCCACATGTCCTATTTATCCTCCAATCAAATCAGTTATCTGATTAATCAATTGAGTTCACTAATCAATCAATTCAGTCAACTCTCCAATCAACCTAGTTATCTAATCAATCAATTCTCTTAAATGGTCAGTCTATTCAGTTAACTCCTTAGTCTATTTAGTTAACTCCTCAATCTATTATGTTAACTCCCATAGCTCATGAAAGGAGCATGACACTTGTCCTCTCCTGATTCGCACACATTCTCTCAAGCTTCCTCAACCGTACACCTCACATTCCTCCAGTCATGGATCTATTGACACTTGGACTTGGCCTCTCTTGAGCTTATAAAAGGAACCCTCATTCCCTCATTTCATATCACTCAAGCTTTAGCAATCTTACTCTGCAGAAATCCTACCAACGTGCCTTTGGCAAAGTATCTCCATTGCATTTGCATAACCTCATTATCATCATAATCATCCAACTATGTGTCCATTATCCATCATCCATCTCCATTAGAATTGCATTGTTAGTTTAGTCTTCATTGCATTATGCATCTACAGTCATTCTCCTATTGTCATCTTCAACAGCAAGGAAGTACAACTTCTAAGAGCTAAAATCATACACAAGATCGATACGAGATAGGCAACAATGGAAGCTACGAGGTAAATCAATCTATGAAGGTAATATCTTTGTTTACTATATTTGCATCAATTTCATTGAGTTGTTGGATATTTAGTTATTTAATACTATTGGTCATATTTCATCTAACATTTCTAGCACCCACCGTGGGGCCTAGCCCTGTTTTTAATCTCCATTTGAGTATTTTTGTGAAGGTACTGTCATGATAGGTCGTTTCGGTGCATTCACCTTTCTACGCATCCACGCCATCTTTATGCACATTCACCACATTTCGCTGAGCATTCACATTTATGCGCGTTCATTAAGCAGTCCTACGCATTCACTAAACAGTCATGTGCATTCACCACTTCTTTCTGTGCATTTGTGCTTTCTACGCATTCACTGAGTAGTGTTGCGCATTACTTCATGTTCTTGCGCATTCACATTCTGGCAGAAAGTTGTATTGTTTTGTAATGGCTTTTTCGTACCAATTTTTCTTGCAGGTGTAGGAGCTTGGTTTAGTCATTTAGTTGCATCATAAGTTCATCTAGATTTAATTAGGGGGGAGTAATTTGACATCTTCATACAAATTTTCACCTAGATCTAATTAGGAGACAATAAATTGTACTGTTGCATCACAACTCGCACATAGTCCCAACCTAGGTGGATAAAACTGAACAAATTTTTCATTTTGCTATCTTGCACTACAAACCATCATTCAACTTAAATTGGAGAAAGTAATTTGTTTAATTCTTCAACAACAACATTCACATAGATTTGTTTAGGAGGATAAAATTAACCATCTTTTCCAAGTTTTTGCTATCTTGTCAATGGATTGTGCTTGGTAGAGTAAAACACACTTAGTTTTTTTGGTTTTTTAACTCTACGAGGATAAAGAACTAGTGTACTATGTGCTTGAAATTATGATAGGACTATACTCTCCCCTTCTTGGGTGACCAAAATGCCAAACTCATCATTTTATTTGTGTAACCTTTAGAAGAGGCATGCCCTTGGAATTCCTTCCTTCCAAGCGGGATGACCTCGAGCGATAACAGGCTAAAGCCAAGCCACTTCCAAGTCGCTATATTAAATAAATTGTGTTTGTGACGAAAGTTACAAACAACGGGTGTTGTCGTGTTACACTAACAAATGTTTCCCCCAAAACCCTGTAGAGCGTAACCTTTGCAGGATGGGAAACCTCCTTATCGGAGTGAATTACCGCACGTGTAACCACCCAAACGGATGTCCATACTAAAAAGCCATTTGTTTTAGAAAGCCAAAAAGCCCTATTTGTTGACGCAAGAGGTCGGACCTCTTAAGCCGTCTAATGTCATACACTCATCTAGTGTGGAGATAGAAAATTCAACCCATCGAAGGAACTGTAACTTGGTATGCGTGAGAAGTGAGTGCTGTGGAGGGGAGTTGGTGCTACCAAGTTACTAACTGTCCGCCTTCATGTAAGTGGCTGGAGTAAAATCCAAGTTGGAATTCAACGAATATTGTCCTTGCCATCCTTAGGATTGTACTTGTTTCTTTTTACATTTATCAAGAGAAAATCAAAAAAAAATCATGACACCTTCTTGTTTATTGTGTTTTCTAGCAATAACTTGAGTCAAAGACAATACTTCAAAATTTAGAGCATCCTAGGAAAATGTGCAAACAAGCCAAGATTGACAAACTGAAGCAAAAAGCAAAATTTTTGCAGTCCTGCACATACACTGAATCTTGTTGCGCATACACCAAATCATGTTGCGCATTCGCTTCTATTGCACATTTACACAATATTGTTCTACATACACAACATATTGCTACGCATACACAAAACTACACATTTGAACCACAAAACTACGCTTTTAAAACACAGTCCTGCGCATACACAGTGCAGAGCTGCGCATTTGCCCTTTATTCCTATGCATCTGACGCTGCGCATTCATAACAGAGAGTTGTTCCATACATTTTGAGACAAAACTAAAACTATTTTTGGGTACCCTTTTTGCTCTAGTTTATACTTGGAAAATAAGTTCAACCTTGCAGACTCACCTTCATACCATTTTCGCAAAATCACCTTTGCATACCACTATATTGTTATCCAAAAACATTCAAACCAAAATTTTCATCTAGACGTTATTGAGACTACCAAATTCAAACAAAGTCTAGTTAGTTTCATAACAGGGTCAATCACCCTTCACCTCGAAACCGTGCTAGTGTAATCTTGATAAAAGAATAGTCTATATCAATAGTGGTGATCAACTATCCCTATTTTGACTACCTTTTAGCTCAAGAGCACATTGTTTGGACAACATAGATCAATATAAAACCTTAGCAAAATCTTACCAAAACCATATCCAACCAAATTCACCCTCACATCATTTTCATACCAAAACATCAAACCAAGTCGCCCAAGTCTCACAATCCAACTTCTCCCACATCCAAAAAATTGCATGGTTCAAACTAGATCCAAATCTAAACAAAAACAAAAAATGGGTTCCCTTCACAATAGTGGGCATAATTCTGATGATGAGGAGATTAGTCAAGAGGAAATCCTTAAACAACTTCAAGATCCAAATTCCTACAGATGGTGGATAAGGTCGTTGCTACAGATCCTCATAAATATTTTCTCATGCTAGCTCAACAAGGAGCTAAGTTGCCCTCAAATTTTGATGTCTCAAATCTAAGAGAGAACAATTCCTCAAATGAAGTTGAGTCTTCGAAAGATGGCTCCAAAAATGACAAAGATGCCCCCAAAACTGACAAAGATGCTTCTAAATCAAAAAAGGCCAAGGATACACTCAATCCCTTGGACATGTTAACAACACAAATCCAAGCCTTGCAAAAATAGTTGATGGACATCCAAAGTGGGACAACAACAAAACATTACTCTCTTGAGTATATTTCACCATATCCCTTTGATAAATCTTTGCTCATGATACCTTTTCCCTCAAGGTTCGGGGTTCCAAAATTTGATAAGTATAGAGGAAAAGGTGATCCAAGAGATCATATAAGGGAATTTAGCGCAGCATGCCTAGAAGTCGCACACAATGAAACATATCTTATGCAACTATTCCCACAAAGCTTAGGAGGCCAAGCAATGGAATGGTTCTCCTGCCTACCTCCCGGCATCCGCACTTTTGATGAGCTAGTGGATAAATTTGTAACACATTTCTCATACAATATCGAACACAAAATCTCCATGTTGGACCTTTGTAATAACAAGCAAAAGGGGGGGGAATCCTTCGCCTCTTTCCTATAAAGATGGAGAGAACTTGCAAGCAAGTGTCCCTACCACATACCGGAGAAATAGATGATAGAAATGTTTGTTCACAAGCTAACCACGGATCTAAGTTATCAAATCCAAATACAATGCCCAACTACTTTTAGTAAGGTCATTGAAATGGGGCTTCTCATTGAGAAAGCCTTGATACCAAAGGGGCAAATTATTAAGCTATACAAAGACACCCCTAGTTCTAGCAACAATGCAGACAAGTCACAATTTTGGACCAAGAACAAACCCATTGTAAATGATGGTGTGGTGGATGCTAAAAATTGATGGTGTCAAATTGTCATTGATGTCAAAAAGGTCTTGCAGGAGATGTGGTTTTGCAGGAGATGTGGTCTTGCAGGAGATGTGGTCTCAATCAGTATATCTACAAGCATGTTAAGGTTGACATTGTTGACAGGTTGAATATGATGTGGTGTGCTAATTAGGTGTTGAACAAAGATGCTTGCATTATATATCTTGATCTCAATCTTAGGGTGTCTTGGTCTTGATAAGTGATACATACTTATCTCCATGAAGTTTGAACAAGAACATGAGTAAATCAACTCACTCTCAAGAAGTGTTTCATTTGCATAATGTTGGTTTGGTGTTCATACTGTATTGATGACAAAAAGATGCAGAGAATGGTTTTATACTTCACAGGTTTGATCTTGCATCATCAGGAGTACAAAGTTCAACTTTGAAGGTTCACAGGGCAGAAATGATAACATTTGTTGATAAGGGAGTTCATTGATGTAGATATGGATATGCAAAGTTTTCATATGTTGTTCATCTCTGACTATTTCAGTTGACAAGACTCTTCTTACAGTGGCATATGATAATTACTGGCATGGGACACATTTAGTGACAGTTAGATCTTCATTATATCACATTTGAAGTATCACATTTGGTTTCCTAGCTGGTTTAAGATCTTAGTGATGGTTTAGCATTCAAGAGCCTTTTTGATGAACCCTGATACTCTAGTTACATATATAATGTCCTTGTTAATGAAATGTCTTTGAATCAAAATGTCCTCTTAGAGTTTTTATCAAGGTTCATGTGTTTGAATGGTAGGAGAGAACTCAGATCTGTTTTGAAGTACTACAATGGCAAAGTAACAATGACTAAGTAGCAATGGTATTTATGAAGGTCCTATTTGTTGTTTAGGTGTCTTTAAAAACACTCACATAACAGTCACTCATCAAATGCACTTTTTCTTTTAACAAGGAAGTGACTTGTAGCTGCAGGTTAATCACTTAAACCTTACCTGCTAGAGGGTTCCTAACACATGGCAGTGACCGGCCCTTTCCCTTGGAGACCAATGGCTTTGGTAATGTGATGAGCGGGCTTTCAATTTAAACTTACTATCACCGCCAAATGTGAAGTGGGATTTCCTAAAAGTTTTTTTAAGAGTTTGAAAAGCATTAGAAAATGCTTTATATATTATGATGAGCCCGTAATACTTTATGTGTTTTGAAAAGCCCGCGATGCATTAAAAAGGGAAGTTTTTTTAAAAGATAGAAACTTTATACCTATGTCATATTTTATGACATGTAAGAATATTTTTTATAAAAGTTTTTTGGAAACCTTTTAAAATTTCTATTTTTTTTTTAAAAAAAGGCATGAGTTCAAATTAGGAAGTTTATGAGGAGATGGTTATTGCTTTTTAAAAGCAATTTTTTTTAACTATTGAAGAAGTTAGTAAAGTTTTTTTATGAAAAATTGCATAGAAGAATTTGAGGTGATTTTTTTTGAGGCAGATTGGTTTTCAAAGATGAATTGATTTTTTGATTTTATTGAAGATGAAATAAGATTGCAGGAATTTGCAAAGAGGAAGAGAGGAAGAAAATGAACAGTCATAGACATGAAGAGAAAAATAATTTCTTCACAGATATAGAATATGAAAGGTTTTCATGAAGATATTTTTGAGGAAGATCAACAAGATTGAATGATGTTTTTGTCTTGTGAGAAAATCAAATTGAAGATTTTATTTGCAGGGATAATATTGAATACAGAAATTGTCCAAATTGAAATGTCAAAGAATGTGAAGGATCATGTATAGAGAAGAGGAAGATCAAAAGATTTTTTAATGCATAGAATTGACGGGAAGATATTTTGTTTTAAAAATAGAGCAGAGAATATGAAGGGTTTTTGAAAATGCATTGTGATGGGTTGTGAAAGTATATTCAGATTTTATTTAATAATATTACAGATGCTTTTGATTTGAGAGTCTTGTGGATTAACAAGATGAGGTGAGTGATGTTGTGCAGATTGATGATGAACTGACAGGGATCAAATACAGATATAGAGATTGACAAGGTGATTAAAAAGACAATATACAATTGTAATGACAATCAGGTGCATGAATCATGAATTTGATTGATCAAGACATTGAGACTTGTAAGACAGAAATGAAACAGACAGAGTAAAGTAGTGTTGTTGAGCATATTGGAATACAGGATTGATATTCAGTGTTGTTGAATGAAGGATTAGAATACAAGATTGATATGCAGTGTTGTTGAATGGATCTGATTAATTTGCAGAGAAAATTGTTTATAGAGATTTGTATATGGAGCTTGTTTTGATTTGAAAATCTAGCAGGAGGTATAAGGTTGTATACAATGGTGCAAATCTGATTGAACAGCAATCATGTCTTGCACACGAAGTTTGATGTTTTGTTTATAGTGATTGTGTTTGCCAGTGAGGCACAATATGCCTATGAGGCTTGTGGTCAGTGAGACCTCTGTATTTGTCAGTGAGACAATTTGTATTGCTAGTGAGGCATGTTTCTCAATTAAGCCAGTGAGGCACTTTATGAGTGGTTTTTCTACCCCTGAGGGTTTTCCACTCGGTAAAAAGGTTGTGTCTTGATTTCTTCTATGTGTGTGCATATTATTAGTTTGATCATGTTTTGTTTACATCTGTTATTGTAAGTCTTGTGCATATAAACTCAACAAATCATTAATGTATTCCTTTCCATCTGTTCTGTAAGAGAAAGCTTGCAAAAAGTTGTAAAATGTTTGAGAATTAATACAACACTGATTCACCCCCCCTCTCAGTGTTGTCCGAACTCCTACAAAAATGTGGTGCAAAAGCAACCAATCTTCAATCTATCAAAACCACAAAACAATACACCATCCAACAAGCCTCAAAGTAATGAGCAAAGACCTACCAACTTTCCTCCTAGGAGAAAGTTCACACCACTAGGAGAGTCTCTCGAATCTGCCCTTAGGAAGTTAATAGAGGGCAACCTCATAACACTTCCACCGGTGTGTGATTATGAACCAAAATTTAAACCCTCTTGGTGGAGTGATTTTGACTTTTGCAAATATCACTGAAACAAAGGACATAAAACTAATGATTGTCAAGCACTAAAACATGTCATTCAAAACTTGTTGGATAAAAAATAGATAACAATTAAAGGGCATACCTCTAATGAAGAGCACATAGCATTCAAAAATCCTCTTCCTCACTATGAGAAAGAAGGATCATGCTGACAAAGCAAGCTATAATAATTTTTCTTACGAGTACATCGTTAATCATATCTCACAAAGTGATTCACACATCAATGTAATCACTATTAATAATAATCCTGACTGTAATGTGACCACTCGTCGTGGAAACATTACTCTACAAGGAGATCCTCCCAAGTCATCATCCACATCGAACCAATATAGTATCCTTGACCAACTCCATAAAACACCTGCACACATATCCATTTTGGAGTTATTGTATCTATCCCCGTCTCACAAAGCCATCTTAGAGAAAGCCCTCTTGGAAACAACTATTCCTACAAACCTTGCTTAAGAGAAATTCCAAGCTATGGTAAGTCATCTAACCACACCACATTTCTTATCTTTCACAGAGAAAGATGATATGTCCATCAACCAACCACGCAATGCATCCCTCCACATTGAGGCCCAAATCCACAGACACCAAATAAAAAGGGTCCTAATAGATGGAGGTGATGGTTTAAACATATGCACGTTAAAGTCAATCATTGCATTGGGGTTTTCACAAAATGTCGTTGATCCTAAAAAGAAAATAATTATCAAGGCATATGACGAAGAAGAGAGAACTTCCAAAGGAACTGTGGTCTTGCCGATACGAGTTAGGCCAATAGAGAGAGATGTTGTGTGCCAAGTTCTAGACATGGAGCTAGCATATAACATTCTTCTAGGTAGACCTTGGATCCATGCAATGAAGGCCATTCCATCAATGTATCAAGTTTCCACACAATGGCCAATAAATTACCATACAAGGTGACCCTGATCCATTCCAGTATTGCAACAACATCCAATCAAAACTAGAAGTGGTAATCCCCACCAATTGAGCAGCTTCCTCTTCTTCAAACCATGTGGATCCAATTTCTGTAGCTTCTACCTCCAAAACATCAGAGCTTAAAGTCAAAGTCAAGGACAAAGGTGTTGGAGAATATGTCATTGAACAAACGTTATGTCTACCACAGTTGCCTCTATCACCAAGATCATATGGAAAGCTATTACTAAACAAGGCCAAGTCATTGGAGACTTCTAAGGGTCCTTTCATTAGATGGGGAAACCTATCGGATGAGAGTGACGAAAAATATGTCTTATAGTGGATTTACAAAGATGAAGATAGTGAAACCACACCAAATGATCATCAACCAAAGCTACCCACTGCACAATATGGTCAAGGGTTTTCTATTTTACAAAGGATGGGATACGACGGACATGGTCCCATAAGATTAAGGAAAGATGGTCTCATAGAACCAATTCAACCCTCTAATTCCACAACCTGAGACACTACTGGGTTGGGATACAAGGGTAAAGAGAAGATCAAAGGTAAGGAGAAACTCCAAGCAAAAGACAAACAAGTAGTCACCACTAACCTAGTGGAACAAATTCACTGCTTACAAGAAGCTAGTGAAACAGATTCCAATGAGTATGAATGGGACAGCCTCTCAGAAATGTCTTGTGAAGATAAAGAGGTTGATGTGGTTCAACAGTATAGCTCTACTTATACAACACATGAGGGACAAATCTCTAGGGTTAGATCGCTAGAGTTTGATCCGCAATATGACGAAAATGAACTTCATGAGGAGAATACGATGTCACACTTGACAAACCAGCTTGAGGAGAGTACCATAATAGACCTTGTCAATACCTTTACCTATTCAAACAACTCCTCCATTCTAACCATCACCACCCTTGAATCAGACCAACTCGATGATCCATTACCCCTAGTGCATCCTGAATTGATAGACTGGGATTTGCAGGACACCACCTCTGAACTAGATACATTCCAAAATGATGATGCTATCATCCATTATCTAGAGATTAGGGACCATTTACCCACAGGGGATCATAAGACTGGCTTCACCATCGAACTTAACGACATGGCATACTTTGGAGAGAGTACCAATCCTTTAAGTCAAAAAAATATAAAAGTAAAAAATAGATCTAACAGTGAAAACTGCTCCGCGGCAATGTTAGAGCAAGAAAAAGTAAAAAGAAAAGATGTATCTGATGGTTAAAACCTCTCTAAGGCACCAACAAGTGAAGGGATTGAAACTCTCCCCTACCACACACATCAAGAGAGATCTTCAGTATTGATTGAACTAGCTCAACCAATAAACATCGGCACAGAAGATAACCCAAGGACAATTCATATGGCACACTCATTATCTGCACAAGAAAAGCCAGAATTCATCGAATTCTTCAAGAGGAAATAGATTAACTTTGCTTGGTCATATGCAGATATGTCGAGACTGGATCCAAACCTTATAATGCATCATTTGTCACTAGCTCCAGGAGCTAAACTAGTTAAACAGAAACTGAGAAAAATGCACCCACATATAGCATTAATGGTCAAAGAGGAACTAAAGAAACTACTAGATGTGGGGTTCATCAGAGCCATTGATCATCTAAAATGGGTTTCTAACATTGTACCTATTTCCAATCCTGATGGAAGGATAAGACTTTGCATTGACTTCAGAGATCTAAACAAGGCTTGTCCAAAAGATGACTTTCCTCTACCAAACATAGATATCATTGTCGATCTAATGGTAGGGCACACCATGTTGTCATTAATAGATGGATTCTCCATCTATAACCAAATCAAAATAGCACCAGAGGATCAACACAAAACAACATTCACATGTCCATGGGGTACTCATTGTTGGTGCGTCATGCCATTCGGACTAAAGAATGCGGGGGCAACATATCAGCGGGTAATGACTATGATCTTTCATGACATGATGCACACCATCTTGGAAGATTATGTCAATGACATCCTAGCCAAGTCATTCACCAGAGAAGGGCATCTACAAGTCTTGGACAAGATCTTCACGAGACTAGAGCAATTTAATGTACGGTTAAATCCAAAAAAGTGTGTTTTCAGAGTCACATCTGGTAAACTCCTTAGATGTATTGTATTAGCTAATGGAATAGAGGTGGACCCAACCAAGGTACAAGCAATCATGGAAATGCTGCCACCTAAGAATCTGAGTCAGTTGCGGTCTCTACAAGGAAAGTTGCAGTCCATCAGAAGGTTTATCTCTCAATTGGCAGATAAGTGTCATCCATTCACACATCTCTTACACAAAAATGTTCCATTCAAATGGGATGACATGTGTGAACAAGCATTTCAGCATCTAAAGGAGTATTTAATGAACCCACTAGTCTTGATGCTGTCGATTCAGGGCAAGCCATTGCTACTCTACATCTTAGCTACACCCACACCTCTTGGAGCTCTGTTAGCCCAAAAAAACCACAAAGGAAAGGAACAAGCAATCTACTGTATCAACAGGACACTAGTAGGTTACAAATTGTAGTATACACCAATTGAAAGAGCATGTCTTGTTGTTGTCTTTGCTTCACAAAAGTAGAGACACTACATGCTCTCACACTCTATCAAGCTAGTGGCAAAGATTGATCCATTAAAATACCTACTCAGCAAAGTTACCCTAATAGGTAGAACATCTAAATGGGTCATGATACTTAGTAAATTTGATATTGAGTATGTAGATAAAAGAGTAATAAAGGGGCAAGTCATTGCAGATCAGCTAGCAGATGCACCTTTGACAGATGACAACCCATTAAGATTTGAATTTCCATATGAGTCTATCTTCAACATCACTACCATAGCCTGGAAAATTGACTTTGATGGGTCATATACTCAACATGGATCTGGAGCAGGAATCTTGTTGGTAACACCACATGGAGATACAATCCCTAAGTCATACAGACTTATGTTTCCATGTACCAACAATGTGGTTGAGTATGAAGCATTGCTTATCAGCATAAAGATGGCAGTAGATTGGAAAGTCAGGGAACTTCATGTGTACGAGGACTCACAACTTGTCATTAATCAAGTAAATGACGATTATCGAACTAAGGATTAGAAGATGATACCATACAAGCGTATGGTGGATGATTTCAAAGAGTATTTTGTTGTGATATCCTTCGAGCAGATACCAAGATTAGAAAACAAAGCAGTAGATGCAATGGCTACTATTGCATCCCTCCTTGACATACCTGAAAATCATTCTCGTTATGAGTTATTGGTGGAGCCAGTTTCCCATCTATCTTATGAAGTCCTAGAAACCAACACCATTTACAACATTGTAAGGTATGATTCTCCCTTATATGGCAAAGTTTACACCTATCTGAAAGAGAATATCCTACTACCTGACCTATCAAACAACCATAAATGAACATTCATATGCCAAGCATCCCGATTTACCATCATCGTAGACACCTTGTATCGATGAGGTTTAGATGGTACTCTCTTAGGTGTTTGGATAGTGAGGAATATCAAACCTCTCTGAGTGAAGTACATGAAGGAATATGCAGGACACACTCTAGTGGTCCTACCTTGCAAAGAAACTCATGTGTCTCGGATACTATTAGCCGAGCATGGAATCTGACTCCTATCATTTTGTGAAGCATTGTAAGAAATGCCAGATTCATGGTAATCTGATACATGCAACCGCTCAAGAGTTACAACCCTTAATGACACCCTAGCCCTTTTGCCAGTGGGGACTTGATCTAGTAGGCAAGATTCACCCTTCATCCTCTAACGACCACAAATTCATTATCACAGCCACTGAGTATTTCACGAAGTGGATTGAGGCCATTCCATTAACTAATGTCATAGGGAAACAAATCTCCTCTTTCATCCTTAACTACATCATATGCAGATATGATATTCCACTATCCATTGTCACGGATAATGGGCAACCTTTCAAGAATCAAGATGTGAAAGAACTCTTTGATAAATTCCACATTCAGCATTGCTTCTCCACTCCATACTACTCGCAAGGTAACGGCCAGACTGAGGCATCGAACAAAACCATCCTAAAGATACTCAAAAAGACTGTTGATGATGCTGGACGCGACTGGCATATGCAATTGAAGCCCATTCTGTGGGCCTACAGAACCAGTATACGCACTCCCATAGGTGTGACACCATACGCTCTCGTCTATGGCTCTGAAGCCATCTTGCCTATAGAAGTTGAGTTACCTTCTCTTAGGGTGTCATTAAAGGGTCTCATAAATGATGAGGAATACATAATATCAAGACTCCAGGAGCTAAAGCTGCTAGAAGAATGAAGACATGCCTTCAACCATCTTAAGGCATACCAATAGAGAATGTCAAGAAGTTATAATCACAGGGTCAAACCATGAGTCTTCCAGGTGGGTGACTTATTTCTAAGAGAGAATCCAAGAAATCAGCAAGATAGAGAGAAAAAGGGGAAATTTGAACCCAATTAATTGGGTCCCTATGTCATAGTTGCTACCTATGGATCAGGTGCTTATCAATTGGCCACATCCAAAGGTGAACTGTTCAATGATCCCATCAACAACATGCATCTTTGCAAGTTCTACACCTAAAACCTCAATGTAAGGGAGTCAAAAAAATTTTAAAAAACAAATTAAAAAAAAAAGGAAAAATAGCAAAAAAATCATCCTCTGGTGAAAACTCGGTAAACAGGCGCCTTGGATAGATACCATGATGAAAACCTGGCAAACAAGTGTCATGTGTATTCTAACTATCGTGCAAATAAAAAGCAAGTGGTGAAAACTTGGAAACAAGCACTATTTGTGATAAACCAATCCCTCCATCTCTTAGGACTTCGGTCCTCATCCAGTCTTTTCTAACCACATCCACCTAATCACATCGGTATACCTACCATGGCTTATTGTTCACTCATCCTTATTGCCTTGTCCCACCAAGCCGTCGATCTAAAACTTGTGTCCATCTTGACATCCATCCCCAACCAATCCCTTGCACCATTATCGAACTACGTCACCTCTGAGTTATCACGTAGGCAAGGTCATCATTGATGAGCCCCTGAGGCTTCCCATCCATTTCATCCCTTATCACCCATTTGTTTGTCCATCCCATTCCACCTAATTTCCCATCGTCTAGGTCCTAGGTCCACAAAGTCCGTACCCCAAACTACGTTGCCTCTGCTTCATCACATAGGCAAGGCCATCTTCGATGAGCCCTCGAGGCACTAGGTCAGCCCTCGAGGCACTAGGTCAATCCCTTAGGGCCTGTTTCTTCGTGTATATTGTCCATTCATCCATAATAAATCGATCCAGTACTTGACTGGGGGCAAATCCTCAACCTAGTTAGTGAATTGGATTTTTGAATGCTACAACTCAGAGGATAACAAACCGGATCATGGTTTTATCACTAGACAACAAGCAACGCAACAAGCAAGCTTTAAACATCATCTTGATAAAGAGACATTAAACTAAACCTGACAACACCAATCTGCCTAAAACTATCAAACATGACTCTATCAGTTATTGCATGAAAAATATATCTATGGCAAGAAGGTTTAATGGTTGTTTTAAGTCTTATATCATGATTTTTGTTATTATGTCTTTTTATGCTACTCAAGGATGTCAAAAACTAGAGGAGCTATGATGGGGGCATGACTATTTTATTTGTCTGTTGTCTGTGGGTTTATCTTTAGTAATGTGAAGCCTTGTCTAAAGACATGATCAACGTATTGATCATCAAGGACATCAGAGGTCTACACATGAAATAGGTGTAATCCTTGTCTGTTAATATGCAAGTAATACTCAGGTCATCTTGGTTCAATTATACTTAGATGCTTGTATTAACTCGCTAAATCAAAATCCATGTAAGTCATACTCAGGTCATCATGGTTTAATTATACCTAGATGCTTGTATTTTCTTACAACATTTTAAAAGCTCAATGATGAAACAAAGTACTTCAAAAATTTGTACAAGAAGATGACAAAATCCACATCCATATCTACCAAATTGCATTCCATTTCATTATAAGCATTGCATCTTTATCAAAATTCCAAGTGTCGAAAGATCCATTTATCCATTTTCCCAAATCATTTCATCCATTAACCAATTCATTCTTCTAGGTTTTCTTTCATTATCCAAATCAATTCTTCTAAAGTGTCTTGTTATTTTACGATTGAGTATACTTAGCATTTACAAAAACAAACCATTTTTACATATCATAAACATGTCTGTAATCATAGAAGCATATCACAAACATGATGAACCATAAATGCATATCATTTTAGGTCATTAGGTTGCATTAACATTAGAAATCATGATTGTCCATAATAAGTATCATATGGTCATGTCCGCCATCCATACGAGTCTCATACATAGCGTATATCATTGAAAAATAACAAAAATAGAGTGCATAATCATCACATGTAAGCATGTCAAACATGTAGAAATCATCACACATAAAAGCATCGCATATAGAAGCATCATCGTGTCCAACATAACCATCATAGTATCGCATCATCAGGTCCAACATAAGCACAGACATCAATATCAAAAACATGTAGGTCATATATAAGCATAATCATAAAAACATCATAACATAAGTAATGTCCATCCATACTCAGTACATCATAACATAGTCCATCGAACGCTAGATCATATATATCATCATCATCAAAAGAGTAATAATGATATAAAAAAATAATACATCTCAAAAGGTCCATAATATGTTGTATACAAAATGATGCTGCAAAAATGATACATGTCTAAAAGAGCATCTAGGTGGCACTGCCTCCTGAAGGCACTGGCTTTTGTGGCTGGTCACCACCCAATGGCCCTCTACCTCCATTTGGTGGTCTCCTAAATGGCCCCATCGCCCCTCCACTCTGTGAAAGTCTTCCATGACCTACTGCAGTAGCTAGCGTGAAAATTATCTACTCACTGCTCTTGGGGCACAGCCTGCTCATAGAGTGACCTCCAGTAGAATATCTCCTAGCCAGCCCTCACCATCTCTGTCACTGTCTGCCATGTAGGACCCTGTCTCCCAGTCTATTGTACCTACTTTAGCAACCCCTCCATCCTGGTATACTACTGGATCGCGGTATCTCTCTCCAATCTCGTAGTCTGTAACTCACCCTGATGAGTGCCAGGCAGCACCCATGAAATACACCTTTTTACCCCTCTTTTTCTTCCTTCTTCTATTGTCTTGATGGTTGCACCTAAATAGGCTAACAAGATTGTTCTAATGATGATTAATAAGAGATGAATTACTTACAATCGTGATTTTTGATTGAAGGACTAATGTGCATTGAATTGATGGAAATATGCAGAAATCTTCTCTTTTTGAATCAACAGGTGCAGGTGTTCAGGTAGACAATTTTGTGCATCTCCAGAGGTAGCCCTAATGATCTCCAGAGCTGACATCAGAATGCCACGACTGGTCTCCAATGTTTTCCAATTTGATTGGAGAGATTTTGGGATAAGGAGGTGAATCATCTCCAAAGCTGGACTGAAGTCATGAGCATCTCTGAAGCTAAACAAGAAGATCACAATCATATCTTCGAAGCTACAGACAGAAACATACATCTCCAACGCCTCTTTAGAACAGTGCAGATTTCTAGCACAGCTATTGGTCAAATACTTCCAGTAGTGATCAGGATGCTCCTGATGTTATTCAAATCATCACTTGAGTAATTGAGGGCAGACCATAATTAACTACTGGAAGTTTTATCTCTTTTTTATTTTGCATGAGTTATTGATAAACTGATTTAAATACCTATATTCCAGGGCCTTGTTGCTCAAGTGTATTTAAAACTAAGACTCAGATTTAGTGTGGACTTTTGTTCCACTAAATCTATTTTAATTGCATGGATATTTATTCTGTAGTTAGACAGTTAGTAGAATAAAGAGATTGATGTTATCTCATAGATGAACTAGTAGTTAGGGTAAGTGATATCTCATCACTGATTTAGATATAAACTTACAGAAGTAGCAGCAGAAGACACACAATGATTAATTTATGATTTCTGTAATCTTATTTTGACAAACATTTTCTGAATACAAAGCTGATGGAAATAGACTAGAATTGAGTTGTGATATTATCTTCTTGTGTTGATTCTTTACTTTAGTCTTTAGCCCTAAGGGTGTGGAGCAAGGGCCCACTCTCACCACCAAGGCAGAAGGCTAGTACTGTTGTTTTTGTTATATCAGATTCTCTTTAAGGAGATAATTACTGTTTTCATAGATAAATGCGTGTTTTAGTTGAAAGGAATAATATAGATTTACTTTAAGCAATTTATTGTTTTGTTTTGTTTTCAATATTATTAGAATTCATTTCACAGCAGATAGATCAGTAGTATTAGTTTCTTTAATCAGTAAAGATCATTAGAGTTAGTTAGATAAAACTAGCAACTATAGGATTCCTAATTGCAGATAGCCAAGGACACAACCCTAGATTTGACACTTGAAATATGATTAAATGACGAGGTACAGTGACCCATGTCATTTTTGGCACCGTTGTCGAGGAATACTATGTTAATTAGGAAAACTTAGCTAAACAGTTTTAGGATAGATTTGTATGGTTAGAGCTAGAGATTCAAAAGGAAGATATATAAAACAAACACCCCATCAATAGACTATAGGAGAAAGCAGTGGGGTGGCACAAGATCTTGTTGAAGAGAGACATCTGGAACCTACCTTGAAAGCTGCACCTTAATTCAATAATCCCTTAAATCCTCCAAATCTTCCACTCATTGACTATATCCAAGAATTGCAACAAAAATTTCAGGCAGACCCTTTGCCAGAAACTAATTCCCCAGAACCTCAAGAAGAAGAACTAGTATTAGACATGGATGATAATCATGAAGAGGAGGAAAATATTTCACCTTCTCATATCCCATTGTCCTGGCTGCTGGACATAATGCCCCTATGAAAAATATTTCACCTGCACACTTGCCAAATTTTAGGGGTCTTGCTTCTGAGGATCCAGATCAGTTTTTGTTTGAATTCAAAGTGGTATGCCAAACTTATGATTATGGATTAGATAATCAAAAACTCAAACTGTTTCCCTCAACCCTGAAGGATTCTGCAATGAGGTGGTTTATGGGTTTGCCCCAAAACTCCATCCATTCTTGGGATCAGATGGAGACATAATTCTTGGGAAAACACCAAGACTACTATAGAGTCAGTGATAAGAATGAGGAATTATTCAAAATTAAACAGAAAGAGGAAGAGACCTTAGAGGATTATGTGGATATGTTCAACTTTGCTTTGAGAAGGTATGGCAACCCCGTAAATAATTTTTTGGCTAGAATCTTGTTTGTAAAAGGATTAGACAGAATCAAAACAGGCATTGGATCTAATGGGAAAAGGGAATACAACAAAATGGATATGCCTGCTATAGAAGAACTCTGCAGGAACAATTCCAGAACCCGAGATGGAGTAAGAACGCCCAAATCTTTCAAAGGGAAGAATGAAATAGGACAGTTAATGGAGGAAATTGTAAATTTTAAAACAGATATTCTAGTCCAACTGAATACCACATTAGATGGGATTCATGCAAAAACTAGAACAACTGATCAAGATAGAACAACTGAACCACTCTCCATCTATTGTCCTAGGTGTAGAAATAAACATCTGTTGAGAGAATACCCTTTAGATAAAGTAGAGATCTGTCAGATCTATGACAGGGAACATCCTACTAGTCAATGCAGTCAACTTCCAGCCTTAAAAAGGCTAAGTAAAAAGAATGCCATTATAGAGGAGTTGAACTATGTAGGATAAAAACAAGCTAGAAATTTCCCTTATAATCAGTATCCAAACCAAACTTCTTACAGGGGTCCTTCTAATTAGGGAAATAATCAATGGAATCCAACTTGGCATGGGCCTCAGAATAATCCTCCTTGGGGGCCACAAGATTGGCCAAACCAACAATGGCAGAACTAACATTGGTAAAATCATCCCTGGGGGAATCAACAATGGCCACAACAGTTTGGATCACAAAACATGCAGCCTCATTGGGGTCCTCAACAAGGATATAATCAACAATACCAGGGACAACCAAGACATTTCCAACCTCAATAAACAAGCATTGCTAACTAGACCCCCCAACACACAAGGTCAGTCACAAAATGAACCAGTTAGCCAACCATCCTTACTAGCTCAACCTATACCAAACCCACGGAATAAGTAGGAAGCAGTTGTTTACATGACAGAACAAGAAAACACGGCTGGTATTAATGCTATATATTCCAATAATCTTCAGCTGCATTCTGGGAAAGCACTTCCAAGACCATCTCCTCCAACTATAGTTGAAGTAACCAATGATGAGGAACCTGAAAATCCATCCACTCAACTTCTAGAGGAGATTACTACCGAAATAGTGCTAAAAGAATCATCCTTGGATAACTTCAGAGATCCTCTTAAAAGAATGACTCTGGAGAACATCCCTGGAAACATTTTTGATAAGAGCTCTGGAGATGGAAAAACTAGCACCATACCCAGAACGACTCAAACAACATGTTCCCCCCAAAAAAAGGTCTTACAAAAACAAGTCCATTCTACCCTGGAATCAGAACTTTTATAAGAAATTAGGCAACTAAACATTGAAATTCTACTCCTACAAGCAATCAGAGATGTACCTGAACTTAACCAATTCATCAAACAACATTGTGTTAAGACCCAGGGAAGAAAGAAGAACTTTCCCTCAACCATCTAGGTGGAACGAAAGGTATTAGACCTCCTAGTGGGAGAAATACTCCTCCTAAAATATGGAGACCCTGTAAATCCTGTCATGACTGTTTACATCTCAGGGGTAGAAATTTTAAATGTTTTGGTTGATTTGGGAGTAATAATAAATATAATGACAGTTCATACAATGGACAAATTAGCCCTAACAGGTATCTAATCCACATCTACAATCCTTCAATTTGCTGACCAGTCAGTAGCTATTCCAAAAGGGGTGATTACTGATGTTTCAGTTGTGATAGAATCATAGGAATTCCCAATAGACTTTATGATATTAGAGCCAAGAAATCAGAGAAATGCTTATCCATTGATATTAGGAAGACCATGGCTAGCTACAACAGCAACATCTATTGATTGTCAAACTAGGGATATGGTCATTTCTAATAGGATAGACTTGAAGAAAATATCTTTGTATCCTCCAGCTAAACCATCAATACATTATACAGGAAGAGTATGGGTAGATGAACCAGATAACATGGAAAACAGTGCCTCAGTAGCTATGGTTACCATCAAAGAACATTTGGGTGAGCTAGAAGAAGAAATCCACTATGATACAACTGAAAATATCACCCACTTTCTTATTAATGAGGATATAATGGAGCTAGCCCAAGATTCAAGGAGAGAACTTCTCACTTCTGCTCATTGTACCGTAGAAAATATCATTCCTTGTGGAGAAACCTTTTACAGAGACTTAGCCACATTCCACATGTTGCTTCCACATTCTTGCCCCCTCAATACCATGACTGCAGTATATGGATTGACTAGATCTATGGATCAGATCACAAAACAAGTTATGATTTTACTTGGGAAAACACTGAATATCAACACCCAGTTAGCAGAAAAATAGGAAGAACTTATCAATCTCCCAATTTTCCATTCAATAGCTTTTGCTTGGTAATTCCAAGATATGAAGGGCATCCCTCCTGAGATATGTACTCATCATATATACACTGAAGATGTCAGACCTGTCAGACAACCCCAGCGAAGACTAAATCCTGCTTTAAAAGACATTTTTAAGACTGAAATAAAAAAATTGCTGCAAGCAGGGTTCATATATCCAATCTCAGACAGTCAATAGGTCTCACCCTTAGTCATAGTGCCTAAAAAGAATGGTAAGTGGAGAGTGTGTATTGACTATAGAGATCTAAACAAAGCCACAAAGAAGGACTACTTTCCCTTACCATTTATTGACCAAGTGCTGGACAACCTTGTAGGGAGGAAGTATTTCTCTTTCCTAGATGGGTTTAGTGGATATAACCAAATCCAAGTAGCACCTGAAGATCAGGATAAAACCACTTTCACTTGTTCTTGGGGAACTTTTGCTTACAAAGTTTTTCCATTTGGACTATGTAATGCTCCAACTACATTTCAAAGGCTTGTTTTAGCCATTTTTGTTAAACTAGCTAATGAGTGCATGGAAGTCTATATGGATGACTTTACTGTGTATGGGGACAACTTTGAAGAAGCTCTCATAAACTTGGAAAAGGTATTAATATGCTGTGAAAAAAATCGACTATCCCTGAGCCATGAGAAATGCTTTATGATGGTAGAGGAAGGAATTGTATTGGGACACCACATTTCAGCAAATGGGATCAAAGTGGACCAAAACAAAATAGAAGTGATCAAACAGTTACCTTCACCCAAAAATCAAATAGATGTTAGAAGTTTTCTAGGTCATGCAGGCTACTATAGGAGATTCATAGAAAATTTCAGCAGAATAGTTGCTCCTCTATTTACCTTGCTTAACAAAGACACAGAATTCTTATGGACAGAGGATTGTTAATCAGCATTTGAAACCCTTAAGGAAAAACTTACTGTCACACCTATTTTAAGAGGACTCAATTGGACTCTACCATTTCAAATACAAACTAATGCTTCAAATGAGTCCATTAAAGCAATCTTAGGATAGAAGGAGGAAGGAGAAAGTATGCATGCCATCTATTACATTAGCAAAAACCTTACCTTTGTAGAAAGAAACTATACCACAACTGAAAAAGAATTCTTGGCAATCATCTATGCTATAAATAAATTCAAACATTATATCACTGGGTACAAAATATTTGTACATACTGATCATGCAACCATCAAATACTTAATGAATAAGCCAATAGTGGGTGCAAGGATAATCAGGTGGTTATTGCTATTGTAGGAATTTGACATTACCATAGTTGATAATCCAAGAAAATTTAATTTGGTTGTTGACTTTCTGTCAAGATTGCATACAGGTGGAGAGAACCAGCCAGTGGAGGACAGATTCCCAGATGAACATCTTTTTGCTATCTCCTTTACTACACCTTGGTTTGTTGACATAACTAATCTTTTAGCTACAAGCTTGTTTCCATCCCATTTTACCTCAAAACATAAGAAACACTTACTTAAGGAAAGCTTATCTTACAAATGGTTAAATGGTTTACTGTTTAAATGTGGTCCTTATTTTATTTTGTGCAGGTGTTTAAAAGCTGATGAAATTTTTGATGTCTTAAGGGCATGTCATGATGAACGATCTGGTGGGCACTATTCTTCACATAGAACCATCCACAAGATTCTAGGAGCTAGTTACTACTGGCTCTCTATTCATAAGGATACCAAGAAGTATGTGTAGCAGTGTGATCGGTGCCAAAGAATGGGACAACCAACTTTCACCCAGGAAATGTCACTTCATCCTCAAGTAATGCTGCAACCATTTGAGCAATGGGATCTAGACTTTGTGGGACCAATTTCTCCACCATCATCAGGCAAAGAGTACATTCTTGTATGTACAGACTATGTCACTAAATGGGCTGAAGTGTAAGCATTGCAATTTGCAAGAGAAGAGAAAGTTGTTGATTTCCTTTATAATAAGATTTTCTTGAGGTTTGGAGCCCCAAGATCCATAGTTTCAGATAGAGGACCTCATTTTACTTCACAGGTAATCAGAGCATTCACAGACTTATATCAGGTTAAACACAGAAAAATCTTCACCTTACCATCCTCAAGCTAATGGGCAGGTAGAAGTGACTAATAGAGAACCGGATAATATATTGACAAGGACAGTAGCCATGAACAGAAAGGACTGGGCTAGCAGATTACCTGAAGCAGTTTGGGCCTATAATACCACTTGGAAGTCCACAACAAAATTCTCACCATATG
Source organism: Cunninghamia lanceolata (assembly GCA_027924645.1). NCBI lineage: Eukaryota > Viridiplantae > Streptophyta > Pinopsida > Cupressales > Cupressaceae > Cunninghamia > Cunninghamia lanceolata. Next base: position 3,460,717 of record BSBN01000197.1, read on the forward strand.
AATTAGATTATGGTAAAAAGCCCATTTTGTATATAGAATTTGAGCTCTAGACACTTAAAACTGCATTAGATATTGGTCTACCATTGTCTATAACCCAACAGAACAGAATTCTTTAGCTCAATGAGTTAGATGAAATTCGGACAGAAGCCATTTAGCAAATAGAACTGGTTCAGTATCAAAAGAAGCAATGGCATGACCAACACATCAAGAGGAGAACATTTTAGCAAGGTGATTGGGTTCTTCTATATGATTCTAAGTTCAAGGAGTTCAAGGGGAAGCTACAAACTCATTGGATGGGTCCTTATCAGATAAAAGAAGTTTTTGAGAATGGAACAGTGTTGTTGGAACCCATTGATGGAAGCACAGACACATTCTTAGTGAATGGCCACATAATTAGACTCTATAAAAGGCCATCCACTAAGGAAGAATTCATCAAATATTTGTGCTTGGTTACAGGGGACACATCTTCTGTCACAGATTTGGACTGAAGAAAAAAAAATAGAGAAGGTTGAAAACTAGTAAATGGTAGCCTTCTTAAAAAATAAAAAATAAAAAAAATAGAAAGTTGAAAACCAACAAATGGTGGCCTTCTTTAAAAAAAGAGAAAAAAGAGAAAAAAAAGATGTTGGAAAACCAATAAATGGCTGTCTTCCTCGACCAAGGGGATTGAAAACTAGCAAATGGTGGTTCCCTTCTTCATGCCAGCTAAGAATAATCAAGCTACGAAGGTAATCAGGTGCCAGAAGTTACTCAAACACACCTTCGGCGCTCGCAAATTAGGAGCCCCTCCGGCGCTTCACAAACTTGGAGCACCTCCGACGCTCATAAACTAAGAGCACCTCCAGTGCTCCACCAATAAAAAGTCATTCTTAAATATAATAAATTGGGAGGGCACCCACCTCTCCAGGCAATAAAGTATAGATGTCATTTGATGAGGTCATCATGACTCATCCTCTACTTTATGACAAGGACAAACATGATGTCATCATGCATATCATCAGCAATTGAGAAAAAGTCATTACGCTCGCATGCATAGGTCCTCACAAATGACTGCGCTGATGTCACCTGAAAACATGGCATTCTTGAATCACTTAGTGGGAATGATTGCAAGGTATGTGACAATAGGGATGCTGACGCCATTTCAAACCTGCGCAGGTGCTGCTCACATGCCTAGTCACATCAAGTCGCATCGTAGCCACGGTCTTGCAGCCAAGTACATTGGGCCGTCATCATTAAGATTGGTTTAGGTACTTCCCTTTAATTAACCATTAGTTAGTAACTGTCTTGTTATTTCTATTTTTGGATGTTGTTATTATGACACGTCCCCCTGCCATTATTTCCCTTTTTCACCTCATGCATGCCGCCATATTTGCCACACTGTCGACCTGTCTATGGAGTGTCCCATCACTCTGCTACAATTATGACTGCATAAACACACTAACCAATTTCAAGCTCCTTTCCCATAATTCAAGCAATGAAACAAATTGACATAACAACCCTCATTCAAGATTGTAAAATTCTCTAAAAATCCAAGTCTATTAACACAGTCCTCCGAAGCCTACGGAGTTAAAAGAGGAAAGACATACCACAGAGAGAAGCAGACAAAATTCTAGTTACAGAGGGTGGAATAGGATTGAGAAATGGGGATTAAAAAGAAATCAGAGCCAGAAAGTATAACAGGTCTTTTGCAGGATGATGTTGTGGCAGACATTCTTAGGAATGCAGGGTGGTTGGAGTTCTTGGAGAAATTTGAAGGTTTTCAAGAGGATATTGTTGATGACTTTCTACAAAATCTTAGAGATAGTCAAACAACTATTATAGGTTCAAGTCAATCTCTCTGCTACCACCATCAGTCATAGCTCCAGATTGCTAGAGCAAGGTGAGAGGTTTTACCATCTGAAAACCCTATATGTTGATTTAATTAGAAATTTCTCTGTAGAAGGTGAACCTGCAATACAATTGCATTTAAGCAAAAATGAGGTTAAAGGAATTGTTAGGTCTTCACTTCCAAACCCATGGCAATATGTAGTATTATGGTTGATGAAATACTTTACATGTGATGACCAATTTTCCTTAGTTCTAGGACCAATAATGAAAATGTTGATTTTTCTGAGGGATGGAAATGCCCACCCAGAATTTAGCATAAACATTCCAAACTTTCTGTACTCTGCCATTAGAGCAACTGTAGAAAAGTATCAACAGGGAAAAAGGTCCTATGAAGCACCATGGCCTCATTTTTTTGGTAGTAAAACATCACTTTCTGTCACAAGCTGATGGGAAAGCAATATGGCAGCCATTTTTAGATAACAAACCCCAGGATAGAGAACTAGAGAGGGCATAGGAAGTGGGTGAGGCTTCCTCTACCCAGCAAGAAGTGGAGGCAAAGCCTTCAACTTCCTCTCCAACTATTGAGAAAGGTAAAGGTCTAAAGCCCTCACTAGAGGCAACTTCATCTTCTACCCCTGTTTCTAATAGAAAGAGAAAAGGAGAGGAAGTTAGCGAAACTGCTCTTGAACAAACTACATATATGACTCGCTCAGCAAGGTGGAAGATGACCTTGGCTAAGGAGTCTATTCCAACAGAACCAACAAGGGAAAGGCCAGGTCAGAAGACAAAAAGAACTCCAAAGAAAACTGACTCAAGCATACACTACTGGGTTGAAGAAGCATCTCATTACTCAGATGAAATCCCTCTAGTGAGAAAGAAGAAACAAAGAGAAGTTCCCCTTGAACCATCTGTTCATCTAGGTTCTCATAGTCCAACTTCACAACATTCTCTTGCTCCGAGGACAAAACAAAAATAAACTTTTACTATTTCCTCTGATTCTGAGGATGATATACCTACTCCAAAGGCATCTGCTCCACCTGTGCTACGAAGAAGCAAAAGGAAAAGGTAGCTTACCCAAGCTGAAAAAGATACTACTCTCCTAGTTGAAGTTCTTCTAGGTTTCAGAACTTCTAAGGAAAAAGTTGGGCCTTCATCAGTACCAGTAGTTGCAGAGAAGACTCAAGAAGAAACTCAGGATAGGGAGGTTGAAGGGGAAGGTGAAGCAGAGCGATGCAGCTAGCAATGAAGAGCCAATAGCTATGAAAATCCTTGATGTAGAGCAAACAAAAGAAGAAACAGGAACTTATTCTCATCCCTCTGATCAAGAGGATATTGAAATTTCAAAAGAATAGAAGATGTTAGAAGAGATTGATAATCTGAAAAGATTATTATGGTGGAAAAATAAGATTATTATTGACCTCAAGAAGGTCATGAAAGAAAAAGAAATGGACCAAAATCAGGTGATTGAAGGGCTGCAAGTAGAGCTCCAGAATAAATAACAAATAATTCAGGAGAAAGATGCAGAATTGAGAGACCAAGAAACAAAGGCAGCCCAAATCATCAAGGAAAAGGAGGCACATGCAGTACAAAATATTTCTGATCTTACCAAGGCCAAAGACAATAGTCTCACAATAATTGTAGCACTGGTTGAGAAAGTACAGAGTCAAGATAAACAATTAACCTAGGCCAACAATAAAATAAATGATCAAGAAGAGTATATTCATGAGTTAATTGGCCCAGGGGCAACCATGGAATAGGGAGTGCAAATAGATCCATATGTAGGCCCAATTCCAATAGATATTCCCAAAGCCCTATTCCATTGGGAAAGGATATGTAGAGAATATGAGACTTCTAAGCCCATGTTACAATTATAGAGGGCAGTTACTGCCACATCAAAAAGAGTAGAAACCCTAGAAGAAAAAGTCATTTAGGTAGCTTCCATTTCATCTGAAATCCTATCTTATAGGTCCCCAAGTGGAAGTTATGCTCTATTCTTATAAGAGAGTTTTCTACAGAGAAAATTATCTTTGGTTTTGTCTGATCTTACTGAGAACACAGAAATAGGAGAGGGGTTCATGGAAGCATACATGAGAAGTTTTGATGAAGACAAAAAAATATTGTGCGAGTTATATTTGCATGGTTTTTGTGTAGATGATATGACCTTCATCATCAACTATTTTGTAGAGGAATGTCAACTTAAGGCATTTATGTCACTGATGAGGAATCATCAGATTTGGAATGAGAGAATGGAGGCTTATCTCAAGAAGGATACAGAAACAAGTCTTTTCATCAGAAAAGAATGTCCAAACCCCCATGCTTTTAAGGTCCAATTTAGGGCACATGTCTACCACCCGGAAAGTAAGACCATGATTTTGCCATTATATCTGAAACATCTGTAGGAATGTTCCATTGATTTTGGTCTTTTTATGAATAGTTCAGCTAACCAAGTACTTTCAGTGGCAAGGGAAAGGTGGAATATCTTAACTTTAGAGCAAAAAATGAGAGACGTGGTGACTTCTGCTAACTTGAGACTATTTATGAAAAAGGCAAGGGCAGTGTCTAAAATGATGGATAAATACTGGATGGAGTGGATAGGTGGCCATTTCAGACCTAATCTCATCATTGAACCACTACCTATTTGGGCTGAGCAAATGGAAGATGACAAGTTTCAAGAATGGATGAAGCAGGTTGATCAATACAGGGGAAATGGTAATATAGACCGCACCACTTGGACTACTTATGCACAGGACTACAACTTGACTGATAAGATATTCCACTAGAATAAGTCCAGATTGTGAGAAGCAGGAGGACCTGCTAATCTTTAAGTACAGGGGGATGATGAGTACCAGGTAGCACCCATAAAATACACCTATTTACCCCTCTTTTTCTTCCTTCTTCTATTGTCCTAATGGATGCACCTAAATAGGCTAACAAGATTGTTCTAATGATGATTGATAAGAGATGAATTACTTAGAATCATGATTTCTGATTGAAGGACTAATGTGCATTGAATTAATGGAAATATGCAAAAATCTTCTCTTTTTGAATCAATAGGTGCAGGTGTTCGGGCAGACAATTTTGTGCATCTCTGGAGGTAGTCCTAATGATCTCCAGAGCTGACAACAAAATGCCACAACTGGTCTCCATTGTTTTCCAATTTGAGTGGAAAGATTTTGGGATAAGGAGGTGAATCATCTCTGGAGCTAGACTGAAGTCATGAGCATCTCCAGAGATGAACAAGAAGATCACAATCATATCTCCAGAGCTACAGATAGAAACATACATCTCTGGTGCCTCTTTAGAATAGTACAGATTTCCAAGATAGCTGTAGGTCAAATACTTCCAATAGTGATCAGCATGCTCTTGATGTTACTCAAATCATCACCTGAGTAATTGAGGGCAGACCATAGTTATTTATTGGAAGTTTTATCTCTTTTTTATTTTGCATGAGTTATTGATAAACTGATTTAAATACCTATATTTCAGGGCCTCGTTGCCCAAGTGTATTTAAAACTAAGACTCAGATTCAGTGTGGACTTCTGTTCCACTAAATCTATTTTAATTGCATGGATATTTATTCTATAGTTAGATAGTTAGTAGAATAAAGAGATTGATGTTATCTCATAGATGAACTAGTAGTTAGGGTAAGTGATATCTCATCACTGATTTAGATATAAACTTACATAAGTAGTAGCAGAATACACACAATGATTAATTTATGATTTCTATAATCTTATTTTGACATAAACATTTTCTGAATACAAAGCTGATGGAATTGGACTAGAATTGAGTTGTGATATTATCTTCTTGTGCTGATTCTTTACTTTAGTCTTCAGACCTAAGGGTGTGGAGCAAGGGCCCACTCTCACCACCAAGGCATAAGGCTAGTACTGTTGTTTTTGTTATTTCAAATTCTGTTTGAGATAGTTACTATTTTCATAGATAAATGCATGTTTCAGTTGAAAGGTATAATATAGATTTACTTTAAGCAATTTATTGTTTTGTTTTGTTTTCAATATTCTTCGAATTCATTTCACAACAGATAGATCAGTAGTATTAGTTTCTTTAATCAGTAGAGATCATTAGAGTTAGTTAGATAAGATTAGCAACTATAGGATTCCTAATTACAGATAGCCAAGGACACAGCCTTGGATTTGACACTTGAAATATGATTAAATGATGAGGTAAAATGACCCTTGTCACACCTTGTAGCTAGGTGATCTATCCCTACATATGCCCCAACTAAGTCTACTACTGGGCTAGTTGTGCCTGCTATTGTGCCAGCTGTGTCTGCTGCTAAGCCACCTGGGCTCGTAAGGCTGCCAGCTCCCTGTCATCCTCTCCTTGTCCCTGTCCCTGTCCAACCTGCTGCTGTGCATGTCCCTGTAGTAATAACTGTGCCTGCAGGGTGGTATCTCTGTCAACCCACCATCTCACCCTCCTGCCATCTCCATCATCTCCATCACTGTCTCCACCTCCTCCGCCACCTCCGCCATCATAACCCCCACCCTACCACCCTAGCCACCTTATCCTCCTCATCACCTTCGTCATCGTCGTGGCCCCTCATCATCCTCCTCCTGATCATCTAGTCTCGGGGCCCGCTCTCCAGGTCTTGAATAGCGAGGGAATGGGTGTGTTGCGAAGTAATCAGCATAATCCTATGTCATGCCTACATCCACAACTGTCCTCCTCATTGGCCATGGCTGATATGGTAACTGTAAAAAACTCTACCTGAGCCTGCTCAAACGAAGCACCAGGACCCCATCAAGGACGCTCCTCGTGCATCCTAGCAAAGATGGCATTCCCCTAGGGCATCTCCTGGATCCTGCCAAACTGCTGGTACACACGAGAAACGATGTGCCTCTCAAGAATATAGGGAGTCCTCCCTATCAACCACTTGGTTTGAAAGCAAAAAGGTAGCTCTGATGCATCCTCATCCCATACCTCACAATCTAGGTAGGGTCACCATACAACTGAATCAACATTGTCGAATGCATGGCGCCAATATTCTAGCTTTCCTAGCTTGGGCTGGGAAAGGCTCTCGGGGACCCATACCAATAGGTCAAGTAATGACAATGTGACACCAAGCCCAAATTTGTAGCAGTGATACTTTGTATGATAAACTGGTAGCTCCATCGTAAACAAACTGATGCAAGTCATGATAGAGGTGTGCTAGCAGATAAAGACCCCAAGCAAATCAAGTCCCCTCCGCGAGGATCCATTCCAAAGTCCTCCCCCATCTAATCGCGAACCCATGAGATCTCCTATCAGGGCACACTATTCCTCTGATCAACCTAGCAACAACCGATGGAAGAGGCTCATAATAGGAAACCATGTCTAACCAGCTGATCTCTATGCCCTCGATGGTGTCATCATCAAAGACTCGACAACACTCATCAAGTCCTACCCCAGTCTGAGATTCGTACTCCATGACCTCTCCATCTATCGAAATCTACAGAATTTGATGTACATCCTCCAATGTCACAGTGATCTCCCTAGTAGGAAGATAGAATGTCCCATCCTCACTGTGAAATAGCTCAAAAAGCTTAGTCAGCATACCGAGATTAGCCTGAATCTCAGGCATAAAACAAATATAGGATAACCTTACCGATCCTAGAACGAGGCGATCAATCTCTATCAAGTAAGGCCTAAGCAACTGTGTCACCAGAAATCACTCCCGAGACATGAGTACATCATTAAGCTCCTCCTGCAATCAGCCAAATGCGCATTAAACAAACAACATCAACTAAACTGCATATCTATCTATCAAACATAAAAAACTTAGCTATTTTTAGCAGGAAATCTATCCTATCATCTCTCTTGAGATTCTATCAATCTTAGAGATGAATTATCGGTTGGTGAAAATTGATCATGATGCTAACTTTATCAAATTTGTTAAGTATTTTTCTATCTAAGGTATATGCGTAGTTCTATTCAGCATTTGCGCAGAAGCAGGGTGGATGCGCAGAATCCCCTTGCATTTGTGCAGTAGCATTCAAATGCACAGATTCAGAAGACATTTGCACAACATTAAATCAATTGCATAGGCTTATGACAAATGCGTAGTTTCTTAACAAAAGCACATAAATCCTATGCATTTGCGCAGTTTTGTGCCTTGTTTGCGAAAATCATGCATTTGCACAAATTTCATCGATATTTTCGCAGAATCGCTATATTTACGCTAATTTGTAGGGCAGATGTGCGGATTCATTCTTTCGGTGCATTCACAAGACCTAAGTTTGACCACACTTTTTGACCATAATAAATGCACCTAACCTAAAATTGAAAGTGTACTTACTGGTGGGCCGTACTCTGCTAGATGGTTGAACCGTCGGATCCTCTTGAAGCAGTGCAATTCAACTGGAATCTGTTGCATTGTGGCTGACTCTCCTTAGCACCTGCACTTTGATCTCCTATAAGCTCTCCACAAAAGACAAGTGTGCAAATGACAAGGAATGTAACCCCACACTCCTATTTATAGCGCATTTAAACCTAATAGGAGATGTTTTAACCTTGTGCATGCTTGGGCATGGTTGTTATCTGATTTTTGCCTGTTATTAGCCAATTTCTTCTCCAGTCTATCCTGTCAGCCTAACACATCGTGGGATTGTCCGTCATCCTGTCGTCACATTCTTCTCGTCCAATCTTCCGAGGGGGCATCTTACCGTCATTTAACTCATACCAGGGGCATGTATCAATCACAGAATTTTTTTCTTTCTTTGAAACAACATGATAAAACACATTGCATCAAAGAGGGGCAAAATATATACACCTAAAAATGGCTAAGTCGAATTAAATAAATATTTTAATATTTATTTTATCCTCATTCTTCTATCAATTAAATAAATATCCTAATTTATTTAAATGGTTCACATCCCTCTAATAATTAAATAAAATCAATTTTATTTAATTAAATTCCCTAATTCTTCTATAGTCTTATCTAAATTAAATAATCCTAAATTAATTTAATTAATCTCAAATTCCTCTATTCCAAAGTCTTAAATTTCATAATTCCACATCATCTCATCCATGTCATTCTTCCACCTCACCTTTCCACCTCACCATGTTGCACACATAATTAAATATTTTTAATATTTAATTAGCTAATATTCCCTCACCCACATGTCCTATTTATCCTCCAATCAAATTAGTTATCTAATTAATCAATTGAGTTCACTAATCAATCAATTCAGTCAACTCTCCAATCAACCTAGTTATCTAATCAATCAATTCTCTTAATTGGCCAGTCTATTCAGTTAACTCCACAGTCTATTCAGTTAACTCCACAGTCTATTCAGTTAACTCCTCAATCTATTCTGTTAAATCCCATAACTCATGAAAAGAGCATGAAACTTGTCCTCTCCTGATTCGCACACATTTTCTCAAGCTTCCTCAACTATACACCTCACAGGTAATTCCTCCAGTCATGGATCTATTGACACTTGGACTTGGCCTCTCTTGAGCCTATAAAAGGAACCCTCATTCCCTCATTTCATATCACTCAAGCTTTAGCAATCTCATTCTGCAGAAATCCTACCAGCATGCCTTTGGCAAAGTATCTCCATTGCATTTGCATAACCTCATTATCATCATAATCATCCAACCATGTCTCCATTATCCATCATCCATCTTCATTAGAATTGCATTGTTAGTTTAGTCTTCATTGCATTATCCATCTACAACCATTCTCCTATTGTCATCTTCAACAACAAGGAAGTACAACTTCTGAGAGCTAAAATCATACACAAGATCAATACGAGATAGGCAACAATGGAAGCTACGAGGTAAATCGGTCTATGAAGGTAATATTTTTGTTTACTGTATTTGCATCAATTTCATTGAGTTATTGGATATTTAGTTGTTTAATACTATTATTCATATTTCCTCTAACAGTTACTACTAGTTTAGATCATGTTAATGAGTGATGTCAATCATGTTAAGTTATTTCCATTATTGATTGTTTAATGAATATTTTATGATGATTATTAATTTTGTTAATCGACATTAATGTCATCATACTTTATTTGTTTGTGCTAGGGGTACAATGTGTGAAAGAGAAAAGGTATCAAGTCAGCCTTAGCTTGGGACATTTTTTTATCATTATTGATTGTTTAATGAATATTTTATGATGATTATTAATTTTGTTAATCGGTACTAATGTCATCATACTTTATTTGTTTGTGCTAGGGACACAATGTGTGAAAGAGAAAAGGTATCAAGTCATCCTTAGCTTGGGACATTTTTTATCTACGTATTTTGTGTGTATACTTTGCATCTGTAATTCCATCATGCTTCATTTTCTTAGTTATGCAATTTGTGACATAACTTTATAAATGCGGCATCGCCTTATTTGATATCCATTGTGGATGAAGATTAAGTTAGTTTGTGTCATTATGTTTGAATGTACAACTTGTATTCTATTTAACAACTTAATCACATTGGTCTTATATTTCAACCTTGCAAGTTATATCTTCAAGTCTTTTAAAGGAAACCATAATCTTATTGAAAGGGAGAATAAAATCCTTTTTACATAAATATAGGGTAAATACATAAATAATAAAAACATTCAAAATCTTCCCTAGATGAAAAAAGAGTGGGGATACAATAAATGTACTAAACTAAGTGCTTTAGAAAATTGAATAGTTAAATAATGGTATTCATCTATAAACATTGTGATAGATGAGATAATATGATTCACCTACCACACAAAGACATTAGTAATGATCAAATGAATGCTTCACAATTAGTAAATGGTCTATATGTCACCTTAGGTCACTTTCGTGATTGTGAACTCAATTATGTGAGTGTTGATCTAACCTATATCTCATGAATCTTATATGGAACCACAAATATGATCTCTAGAAATTGTCACTTTTAACTCACCTTGATATCCTCAATCTACCTTCGCATAAAAACTAGTTGTTTACATTTGCTAGTTTGTAGTTGGCAAAGATAATTGCTTCCCTTATGTCTTGAACCATGTAAAGATATAAATTTTTAATGGCTAGATAAAAGATCAAGGGAAACGCTCTCAAACATGCAATATGCCCTAGATAGTCATGCAATGTAGATTCTTTGATAAATGCTTCCTAATAATGCATGCAAATAACAATTGATGGCTCTAAGAATGAGGTCTAGCATGTACTAATCAAATCTATGACAATAATTGAATGATCTAAAATGAACTAGAGTTACCCCTTTAAATACAACACGAAGGGTCAAACAAAATGCTCTTGTGCTTTGGGTCAACACATATTTGTCACAAAGATAGATAAAGTCAGCCCTATATTTGAATTTAAATTGTAAAAGTTAAGGGGTCATTTTTGTGACTGTGAATCTAACATGAGGTGGGAAGGGGTAAACTAAAGGCCAAGACCATTCCTTAGGAATAAGTGTAGATAGGAATAGATAAGTCTCAAATTGTGTGCCCACTCTTAGTTTAAAACATGTCATTTGTACACTTGTTATTTCATAAAAGTTTAAGTGAGCCAAAACGAGTCCAAAACAAATATGAAAAGTCTGAGGTATGCATTTTCACTATTACATTTCCCCCCACCTTTACTTGTATGTGAAATACCATGGGAATGCATGTCAAAGTAAATACAGGTAGCCAACAAGAAAGTAAATGCATAGACACTCATACAAGGATATTGATATGAATGAAGATTATGTCTTGGTACTTATTCTCTTGAAATGAGTGGTCCATCTTGTAAACCTATAAAATAGAAATGAAAGTAATGATTGGCATCACGTAGGAATTTAAAACAGTAATCTACTAGCCATAAAAAAAAAGAAGTTCAAAGATAGGTAGGGGTAAAGATATCATCGTTGAAGCAATAGGGTGGATAGGTAGTGCTTTGGGGAGCCCAAACATGTGTGATACTATCTATCAATAGCTTTGAATCATGTGGTGATCCTATAACTATGCTTAGATAAGAGGAATGTTACTAGCCTCACATCCCCCGCCCCAATTAGTTACATATAAGGGATGAAAATAGATTAGACCAATGTGTGGGTGTATAATAAGATGAACTTGATAAAGGTTGATGATCATGGAAAAGATAGTGTTGTTGGTATGATTTATGATATATATGATATTATTATGTACCACGAAGATACTAGTCATACTACATAAATGTATTATACTTTTATATATGATACATAGTTACAAGACTTGGACTTGGTTGGTTGATTTTTTACTCAGACTTGAAATCAACACTCAGAGTTGGCAAAGATTTAGCAAATTGAAAAACCCACGAGATATAGAGAATTTAAGCATTTAAAGCTTTTATTATTCACCCTTCAATAAGTTAACATTTAAGAGGTCTGCTCGTGCTCTATCCTCCTAGTTGAAATCCATGTTGCTTGGACCATCCTTATGTAGACTTGCTTTTTCCTTTGAGTTCACCATTTACAATTGATTATAACCTTGAACTTGTCACCCCTTAAAAATAACAAGTATAAGACTTTATTTTGAAAGCCAGATGGTCTCTTTCATAGGCACACCTATAAAACATTTTACAAAATTTTCATAAAGAATCCCATTGACCTTCACTAAAGTGTGCACAATATAGACTTGCACAAGCTTTAAATAAACCCTAGTTGCTTTGATGCCCCTGAGGACACACTTGTTTAGTTGCTTGCCACTTTCAATTTTAAAAAACAAAGTTTCCCTCTTCACTAGGCACATAATAGATTATACTCACGCATTCAAACTCTAACTAAAAAAAAATGGTGTCATGAATTTACTCTACAAATTTTTCTTCCCTTTCATGGGCGAGTCTTGATGATGTAACTCATTGAGTCTCGCAAATCTAACCAAATTCGCTAAGTACCTAGGTCTCGAGTCTTACAACCTCAAATCAACTAAACAACCTTAGGACTAACTAAGTTTCTGAGTCTTGTAACATTGATACGATATTTTCATGTGCCTCAAAGGCCATAGCAATACCACAAAAGAGAATTAAATATTTAGTAGCTTGAAACATAAGGTTTGTGTGGTATCACAAATTATTCTACAATGGGCTTATATATGGGTCATAGAGTGGTTAAATGCCCTTAATATCCTATTATATGTATAAATAAGTCATATTAAGTGTTAAATAATAAGGGAAGAGATAAAAACATGGGGAAGAGGAGTGGGAAGAGTTAGTATGAAGAGATACCATAGAAAGGCACTATGAAGAGGCATAAAGAGGCTATATAAGGAAGAGAAGAATGTGATATGAAAGCATGAAAACACAATGAACAAAATGGAATGACATGGAAGAAGAATAATAGGGAATATATAGATAGATTGATATATAGGACTATAATATTGTAAAGAGATTATTTGTATTAAATAGATGTATCATACATGATGTACTCATTATCATTTATTATTATCATATATAGCTACCCTCCTCTAATTGCATGAAACCAATACTTCAACAATTATTAACAAGATCTAATTAACCCCTTGGTCTAATTTTCTTGTCAACAAGTGTCATGTGACACCAAAATGTACTAATACATGCTCATAAATGATAGGCAACAATTTTACCCCAATGATGCCCACAACAAGGCAAGAAATATGGACATGAAGTGTTGGATAGAGGTATCTAATAAGATCAAGCAAAGGTGAGATATCATCATAAACCTCATAATCATGTGAGCATAAGATATAAGCATGATAAGAACAACACGAACACATTGGATTAGTGTAAACTTATAGAAGATAAGCATAATAGCCATAGATGATCCCATAACCATGAAAATAAGATGGGAATTAGTGATACGTGTGATTAAAATGCTAAAGATAACCATGTGCATTGTAGGAAGGATCACGTAAATGTATCATCATAAGAATATAAATGTGGCCGATGCCATAAAGATATATCTCCAAAGTGGGAGACACCATCAAATGAAATATATGGGTATGTCTCATAGAAATAGGTAGAGCAAAAAGTTTAACCAATTACATTTTCATTACTAAAAAGACCATCATCATTTGAATTGTGGGAATTAGAACCACTTTCAAGTGGTAATATCTCATCATGGTATGATGTGGCACTTTTCGTAAACGTGTTTGGTATATGTGGAATATGAGTTGGACCTTTTATAATCCTTTGTTGTTGTACCTATGGAGTGAGATCCACTTGTTCTTTTGAAAAAAAATGATTATTCTTTATAACTCATTTGAAGGTGGTACATTTAGAAGATGTAGTACTATTATCATCAAAGAAAACCTCCTTCTTTAGAATCCTTGTATTGGGGTGGAACCATCTTTGATTTGGTACATACATAGGATAAGAGACATCTTGCCCTTGCTTCACTTGTAGTGGAGGACAAGAATTGTAAGTTGCCTTTTGTTCTTGAGGAACTTAGGGGTAATGAAGAGGACTTTATTTTCTCCTTATTTTGCCTTTTGACTTAATCTTGTATCCTTCATTGTAGATACATTTGGTATAATTGTTCAAACCTATCTTTATGTTCATAGGGATCTTCTAGGTGATGTTCCTTACCCTTACAATCATATCAAATGCCTTGGAGAGTTTTAACATAATTTCCAAGTGCGAAACGACTTGAATTGCAAATAGGTGCTAATGCATCTCTCTTTATTTTCACAATTATGTCTCCATGGACATATTTTAGACATTGATGTATTGTATTGGGTACCACACTTAATTTATCTAACCAAGGTCTTCCAAGTGACATGGATAATCCATCCAATGGGGGAATGGTATAAAACAATACATCCACCTCCTTAAGTCTCACTTTAAGAGGCAAGATGATGCTTCCCAAAGTGTTCAAGAGGATGATAATGGTCACTTTAAATGCAACACTTGAATGTGAATAGCTATCTTGTGCTAAATTAAAATCATATAGAAATTATTTTGTCCATAGATTATATTGATTGGTTGGATCAACAAGGATACCCTCACATTAATGTCCATGAGGGAAACCTCAAACATAAATTGGATCGTAATAGTTAGTGTTGGGATCTCCTACTCATAAAATGAACTAACCAAAGTTACATAAGGAGAGTAAATATTACAACCCATGCCCACAAATATATCCATAAGAGTGTGAGAAGAACCAAATTGTTATATATCCATAAAATCTCCAGCAATATGTGTATGTACCATATAATTAGTAAGATGCTCATGCACCTATTGATATTCAATATTGTTAGATTGTGTATGTGATGAAAAATGGATTAGTATAAATTAGAAAATTTAATTTGGTGGAGCAATCAAATGATTGCCTCTATCATTCACATCACCAACATAAATCACATTATTATGAATGAGATCTTAGATTTTATGCTTGAGTACCACACAAACATGAGTGTGGTTTCCATTAACTCTATGGAAATTACAAAAAGTATTTGCATTATAGCCCTTAGGTAACCCTTTAGAGGGGTCCAATAGATGAATGGGAGGAAGCATGATCAAATTATTATTAAGGTTTGAAGCAAATTATCTAGTGGTTTGCTAAGCTTTATAAATTTCCTAGGCCCTTGAGATTTGAAAGATACAAGGTTGGAAGTAATAACCACCAAGTTGGTACTAACTTTATATTTTCTTGTCAATCCCTTTTTCAAAGGCATCATTCTTTAGAAATTTTGAAAGTGTATGAATTAGTAAAAGAAATAGGAGAATTTGAGTGCTTCAAATAATTAGATGCAATAAATTTAAGGTCAATAATTCACACATGGGCACACAACCCATGAAAGAAGAAAAACTATTCAAGTAAATGCTATCTTTGATGGAAGGAAAGAGTCCCTCAAGAAAAATGGATTGTAACTCATTATCATCTAGTTGATGCTTTATTTTATCATATAAATATTGAACACAAATAACATGGTCATTGATAGGATCATTATGTCCTAGTGAAAACTTAATCAAATCAATCACAATTATTTTCAAGCCCATATTGACATGAAAGTGTTTTTAAGAAAGTTGTGGTTAGCTCATTAAAAGAATGGATAGAACCAAGATCTAAGGACTAAAACCATTGAATGACATAGTCCCTTAAGGTTTGTGGTAACAATTTAGCTAAGACTTTATCTAAGTATGTGAAATCTAGGCATGAAACATTAAAAGCTTGTAAACGAACATTGGGATCTCCTTTTACATAATATAACTTAGATCTAGTTGCCTCAAAGCCAATGGGCAGTGCATATGTAACAACTTCAAATGCAATATGTGTATGATGTGGATGACTATACGTAATAGATTTATGGCTAATAGACATAGTATCCATTTTCTTCTTAAGTTGATCAAATTATTTCAACAATATATCTAAGATAGAGGTAGAAATATTAATGGTATGAGAAGCATGGGAAATAATGGAGGATGTGTAAAGAGGGAGAGGGATAACAAGTAATGACATGATAGGGGAAGGAGAAGCCACACTATAAGTTAATGTGGTCTTAGGATGAGGAGGATGAGTGACATGAGGAACATAGGTGTAGGAGTGGAACTGGTAGCCACATGGGCATGAGTAGATGTGGAAGGATGAGAGGTAAGTGGAACACTGGTGACTTAAGGAAAGGTGGTGGTTACACTAGAGGTAGGAATGAAATATGAAGGGGTCACACTAATAAGGACAACACGAGTGGTGAAGGCCATGGAACTGGTAACTACGAGATGAGAGGAATGATCGAAAGAGGATGAAGGGTGAGTGATTGAGTGAGATGATACACCATTGGAAAAACCTAGGAGAGTGCTACTATTATGAAGAATATTCGTGCCATAAGGGGAACCCACTAATGCCCTATATAGAGTAGTAACCAAATTTTGAGGAGATTCAACACGAAGAAGTGTATCAATAAGTAATTTTCCCATAAGGGAAAGATATTTCTTAGCAACATATGTATCATGCCCATATTCTTGATATTTTTCATGTTCCTCAATATTATTTCTTAGTACAAGAATTATTAATGACCATATCAACAAAATATTTGAAACATTAGAATCTATGAGAGGAAGTGCATGCAAAAATTAAATTGATCGTACAGTTACAAGGAAATAACAACAAAAGTAATATACCATGACATGGTGATTTATGTGGAGAAAACCCTTTCAGGAGAAAAACTCCACACTCCAAAGCAATTCAATTTTGTATTTAGTAATCAATAGTTACAATAGACTTGCAGAGTCTAAGTCTTTATAGGAGTATTACTAATAGGAGATTTGAAATAATTTAGTAGCATAAATAAACTTGCAAAATTCACTATGAAACCTCCATCTAAAGCACCCAATAAATAGAAGAGTAATACACAAAACCATCAAATGGCAATTAGGAAACTGAGAGCTAAAACTACCCAAAATGTGGTGCCTAAATCCCTGGTCAAAATCCAATGCCCAAATCCCAAAATGAGTCCACAAGCTAAAAATAACACATTCCTTACATCTATCATAACCTCATCATAATCCACTCACCAACTTGGGTGCTCCATTTTTGTTAGAATTTATTAGTGGATGACATAAAATAATGTAATAAATAATAAATTAACGTGTTAATGTTAATTTATTAGATGTTAGTTTTTAGTTAGTTATTACTTATGTGTTAGTTGGTAGTTAGTGGTTTGGATAGGTAGTAAGTTGAATGGCTTTATAAAGCCATAGAATGTAATAATTTGAATGTTGAAGATGACTAATCAATTGGTGTGTTGGAGCCTTTAGCTCTTTGTGTCATATTTCCAATATGGTATCAGAGCAGGTGTCTTGGACCTCTCTGGTTTCCTTTCATTCACTCATCTTTCCTTCTCCAAAGTGCTAAGGGCTAAGCAATGCAAACCACGTATAACAACCATTGTTGTTCATCTACCATTCTTGCATTTTGTCAACAGAGGCGCAATGCAAAGCACGTGCAAATTTGTGACATTCATGATCCATCTGCATTTGGTTTCTGTCCTCTCTCCATCTTGTTCACTCTTTTCATTGTTTTCACTCCATTTTTTTCATTTTCATATCATAATTTTAAAAAAAAAATTATACATTCAAAGTTGCAGAAACCTAATGTGTTACAAAAAAGTGTAGGTGGTTTGAGGTGGTTGAGAAGAAGTTTTTCATCTTTCTATTATGAGGTTTTATTTGTTTCAAGAGTGGTATGGATTTATTATGCTACTCTTTGATGGATAGTCAAGCCATACAAAGGAGCAATCATGTTATCATTAAGTGCCATTCTGTTGTTGGCTAGATTGTTTTGATTTTAGAATGACAATTTAACACAGTCTCATTAAAATTATGATATCTTTCTCATTTTATAATGAAATTTAGAAATTTAAAATATTCTAGAAAATTGATGAAGAGGAAAAAAACTTAGAAATTGTTTGAGAATACTGTTAATATTTAATGAGAATCTTGATGTGAAAGAAAGTGGGAGCTTAATAATTTTTGAAATATATGTAACATTGTATTTGGATGCATTACCAGTTGAAATCGACATCCAAAGAAATTTATTCATTGAAGGAGGAAAATATGAGATAGACTAACCATTGATACTACAACACCAAAATAAAGTCCCTATGTTAGCACTAAAGGGCGTGTTAGAATTTATTAGTGCATGACATAAAATAATGCAATAAATAATAAATTAGCATGTTAATGTTAATTTATTAGATGTTAGTTTTTAGTTAGTTATTAGTTATGTGTTAGTTGGTAGTTAGTGATTTGAGTAGTTAGTTGAATGGCATTATAAAACCATAGAATGTAATCATTTGAATGTTGAAGATGACTGATTGATTGGAGTGTCAGAGCCTCTAACTCTTTGTGTTGTATTTTCAATAATTTTAACTCCACTATCTCCATTCAAATATGTCTTATGACACATCATAATATGCATCATAATTTGATCAACAAGTGTGACTTCATCTTATAACTCTCTTGTTCATCGTAGATGCTCTTACATTTTTGATGTGAGAAAGACTCCCACTAGTGCAATGTTTGGGATAATAGAAACCATAACATACATCAAACTCCCAACTACACTAGCATAAAGAACATGATCCATACCCTCCATCTCTATGGGTATCATATGATATTTCTCAATTGAAATGCTTAGTTCCCACCAAGATAGGAACACTCAATGGTATGCTATTTTCCATGTTAAAATGCTATAGTACAGGTTTCACATGCTTATTTTGACCTAACCAAAGCTTTATGTTCACTCAATCTATTATGATCTCCATACCCAAGATATACTTGGTAGCCCTTAAGTCATTCATCTCAAACTAGGCTAAAAGTTAAGACTTCAAATTATAAATCACATCTTTATTTTTACCAAAAAACAACATATCATCTACATACAATGAGATAACAAAGAACCGATCATTGTCTACTTTATAGTAAACATAATGATCTGATTTGGATCTCAATAAACTAAATTCCAACACAAATGATTCAAACTTCTAGTACTATGTCTAGGAGATTGTTTGAGACCATACAAAGATTTTTAATCTACAAACTAAAGATTCCTTACCTTTAACAACATAGTGTTCTATTAGTGTCATGTAGATTTATTTCATCAAGTAATCGTGTAGGAATGTTGTCTTTACATCTAATTTTTCTCTAAATCAAGAGTTATTGCTCCGAATAATAGGAACCTAATAGATGTCAACTTAAAAATTGGGGAAAATCTCACCAAAGTCTAATCCCTAAACTTGGGAATATCCTTTGGCAACCAATCTTGCCTTGTACTTTTCAACAGTACCATTTGAACTAATCTTCTTGAACACCCATTTCAACTAGCAATATTTCATCCCTTAAGCAATGGTACCAAATCCCATGTGTCATTCTTTTTCAATGCAATCATCTCCTCATCCATAGTTGCTCTCTAGGACTCATAATCATCCATATACATCACCTCCTTCACCCTTTAATGCTTATCGATATTAGTAATCAAAGAAAAAAATTGTATCTCTAATCAAGAAGTGTATACCCTTTCAATTATTGTCTCTACTGAGTGGACCTCCTCAAGAGTTGAGGTTATCAAAACTATACGAGTTCTCCTCCTCTTCAAGTCCTTCACAAGCTTCTAGTTCAACTTTCTCAATCTTAGGGGTGTTTGAACCACATGTTTTTTCCCATCATATTCCCATTGCAACACTATAGAAGAAAGCTTAATCTCTCTCAAAATAACAATTGTATTGTACAAAAACCTAGTGCAAGAGGGTACTCCCCTCATGCAAAAACATAAAACATCACACAAACTCACACAATCAAATACACACATTCACATAGAAAATACTTTGCCAACACAATATAATATTGCAACCAAAATATGATTTCATTGATTAAAAAACAAACCAATCTGCAAGAATATTTAGATATGGCCTCCCACCTACAGGAAAAAAAACTACATGTCATCTTTACTTTGCAGCTCTTTCCACTCCTCTCCAATTCATCTAAGTCTGATTCAAACCTACAAAACATTGGAGCATCTTTCCTCTACCAAAACCCATATCATTCTACTCCTCTAGACATCCATTTCATTTAGTCCATATATAAGATATTCAATCTCCAAATACACCATACCTTGCAACAATTTCCTCCCTATTTGGCGATGTCTTTCACTTGTTTTATGTTCTTCTTTGTACCAAAACCCAACCTCTAACAAGACGATTCCCAATTCCCACTTAGGCGCCTCCGATTGGAATTTAGATTTAATTCAAAAAAATGCTTACTAACAGGCCGTACCTCCTTATTTTCTTCCTCTATGCCCAAAATATCTCTTCTTTCCACTTCTACAATTTTTTGGTGGTAGCAAACTCTTTTCTCCTATCCCTGGTTGCACCCCTTGTTCTGCCTCTTTTCTTTTTAGAGATTATGTTCTTTTTGGCAGTGGTCTCTCTTCCTTTTTTTTCTCAAAACTATTATTTTAATAATTCTAAAATTATTATTCCAGCCATTTCTCTAATATGGTGTTTCAATTTCCCATTTTCTAACCAAGATTTTTCCATACATGGTACTATAATTATATCTCCTTATCCTTTTTAGAGTTGGGACTACCATCCTAATAAATTTCATAGCCAAAATAATAAAGAAATGGAGTTATAAGGAAAGAAACACCTCTTGGCAGCTATGGGTGGGTTTTTAATTTTTTTTATAACTCCTCACTTGGATGACTGAAAGCAAAAATGTTTTTCTGACCTTTACTAACTTCATCTCCTTTAGAAAATGCTTCCTTATTTCTTGTTTTACCTGGGAGATCAACTCATGAAGTTGTATAATCAATTTTGAGAAATTGCGACTCTGATAATGTGCGAAATTGGGTGCCGGTAGGTGAAAAACTCAAACTGCCCTATTTTGCATGAAAATTGGTGAGCAGGATCAGAATGATGTCCCCAGGTCCCATGAAAAATGATTTCACTCCATCTTTCAAGAATTGTGAATTTTTAAACTTTCCGTAAACCCATCAGCACAAATTATTGGCATTAAGATCTCCCAAATGGTGAGGAATTTTGCACTGGTTCCTTTTGCAAATTAGGCAAAATGCTTTCAAAAATCTTCCCCTGAAATGGTTTTTGACCAGCTCTTATAGAACTCTAGAAGTAATTATTTCTGTAAAACTACCTTGTTATGCGTCGGGACCCAAACTGCAGAAAATTGAAAATTTGTAATTCTACTCAATCCATGCACTGCAAGGCTGAGAGATGCCAACAAATCCAAACTACACCAAAAATGAAGAAAACAACTTCAAATATTTTTGGTTGATGTTGACCACTAGTCCGATCGGATGTTCATGCATCAGATACGTCGGGTAGGAAAATTTTGTGAGTAGGACTTACAAAATGGAGTTGGGTAATAGAACTACCTTTTTAGGTTGCAACCAACCTACAACAAACTCCATCACTGAATCATGTGCACAGAGTTATTTCTTCTTCCTCTTTTTCTAGCACCTCATTGAGACAAGCATCCTCCTCCTCCCGCAACTCTACTCACCACTTTTCTCTCCTCTCATGGATTTGCATCCACCATGTACCCTCCTCCTCCTCCAAATTATTTCTACTATCCTCTCCTCCTTCGTTGGATCCAACCACCACAAACCAACCACCTCCACCAAGTTCCACCTACACCATCCTCTACAACCTCTATACACAAACATGCAACATCTACACACAACTCTGCAACTTGTTGCCCCTAAAATTTAAACCCATAATTTTTTCAAATTTTAGGTATAATCATAAGATTTCCTTGTCCCAATCTGGTCATTTTCTGTGCCCAAATATCTTACCTCTTCTAAAATTTTAGTCTTACAAATTAAGTCATGGGGACAATTTTTAAGTCTATTTTATAAAAATCCAATACTCGTGCGTAACTCAAAAACTTTATAGACCTTATTGACACATCACCCTTTGTTGTCGGGCATTTTTCAAGTTCATGAATCCCTTGTTCCCTCGACTTATGTTCTTAAGTCCATGAAATGGCCGACTTCTCAACTCCTCTTATTGTCGGGGAAGTTGAAAGTTTTTGAACTTCACTCTAATAGTTCAAAAGTTCGCAAGAGCTCCTATGGCCCGACTTCATTCATTGTCAGAGGTTTTCAAAATCCTGGAACTCTTGATATGTGATTCAATGGTTTTGCTTTTTCGCGCTTCTGCGACCCTCCAACAAATTCTTGGTTTTCAAAGCATCGCCAGCTCATTTGATTATTCGTACAACATTGTATTCAACAAATTTGAACAACGAAGATAAACACATTAAATGCAAATTTACCTCTATGCCCAACTTTCCAAATACCTCAAATGATCCATGCAGGTTTGATTCGATGTAGATGCTTAGATGTTGATTGCACACAATTGCAGCATAACTTAGATGAGAGATGATGAAAAGCTATTATGAAACCGGTTCGACAGAGTAAGGATGCTCAAAAACTCAAATGATGATATATCTCAAATGGCTTGTGATAAGCCATATTTATAGGCAAGGCTAACTAGGGTTTGTGGAGGGACGAAGATTTGATAAGATTTGATAAGGATTAGATTTGATTTGATTTTTGCTTTAT
This sequence comes from Cunninghamia lanceolata, assembly GCA_027924645.1. NCBI lineage: Eukaryota > Viridiplantae > Streptophyta > Pinopsida > Cupressales > Cupressaceae > Cunninghamia > Cunninghamia lanceolata. The sequence continues at coordinate 3,483,538 of BSBN01000197.1, forward strand.
TAGACAAAAGAGGAAATAAAACAAGATGAGATAAGATTTAGAAAGATAGAAAGTGATTTGATTTTTTGCTTTAAATGAAATAAATCCTAAAAAGATGAGAGGAATAAATCAATAAATTATCTAATTAAATAAATTAATTAGATATGCATGAGTTGTATTTTTAGAAAGAAAGCAAGATGATTTTATTAGATTTTATTAATTAAATAAATATTTAATTTATTTAATTAATTTGGATTGTGATGGGAGATGATGTGGAAAGATAATTCAATAAATAAAATTTATTTAATTATAGGAGAAATAGATAAGTGACTAATTAAATAATTAAAAATAATTATTTAAGTAGAGAGGATTAATGATCATGAATAATTAAATAAATAATTAAAATTTAAATAATTATAGAAGATAAGATAAATGGATAAAAAAAGGAAAAAATGAAAAATAGTTAAATAAAGAAGATTTATTTAACTAATTAGGTGAATGATACAGGTACCTAGGGCAAAACATGCTAATGACAAGGTGTTGGATATTTTTAGGTGTTTACATTTTGCCCCTCTTTGAGATGATGTTTGAGATAATGAAATTTGTGTCAAGTAACATCATTTCCAAGAAGCTAAGGTATGGATAGAAGAAAAAGATGATGAAGGAAAGATAGGATGAGGATGCCCCCTTGAGAGGATAGGCAGGTTGGACAAACACGAGTAGGCTCTCGACATGAAATGGATTGGTCAAGGAAGAAAGATAAGGAAATGGATAGAAGAAAGGAATGATGTGTTATGTTGTAATGAAAGTGAGAAATCATGATTTTTGATATAGCACTAGACGTTATGCACCAGGGTATGAGGACCAAGGTGATGATGTGTCTCGTGCCCTAGCGTAATACAACCTTGTCTAGACATATGAGGAAGAAAGCTTAGAGCATTAAAGTCCTAATGCACAAAATGTATGATGTGACCTTAGATGCAAAGGATAATGCAAAAAGCTATTCCAACATACACAAGATATGGATATTAGCTAGAATGATATAGATGTGATACAAATGCAAGATAAAAAGATAACACACACAAGCAAGCATGCATGCATGCATGCACAAAAGATTCAAAAACAAACAAAGTATTGCCCCTGTCAAGCTGTAAGCCAATGATTAATTGTTGATTGATTGATGATGATAATGTTGTCATGGCGGGGAATGATATATCCCTAGATCAACACAAGGATGCATGAATGATATATCCCATTGATGATGACGATTGATTGATTGATTTGGTTTACAACAAGATTAGTATCAAGACTAAAAATGTGATTGGATAATTAGACAAGATTGATTAACTTGATGGGTATGGATTAAGGATGGACTTGCATTTGGATCTATTGCTTTGGATTGAGACTGACTTGAAGAAGTGATGGATTGATGATTTGAAGAACTGGTTGATTGGAAGAATTATTTTGAAAGATTGATGAATTGATGAAGATAGATGATAGAAGAAGATGAGAGATGGGAGAAAGAGAAGATGATAAGGGGTTGGAAGAATGAATCGCTGGTACTTGCATACTGGATACTTCCTTTGTATTCTAGATTGCCTACATACCCGTATCCACAGGATCAAAGCACCGCACGATGATGATAAGACATGATGAATATGTAGTTATGGGTGTTTATTGATGATGTGGGAGATGGATGAATAGAAGAAGATGAGATGAATGATGAGGATAAGGATAAGATGAATGATGAGGATAATGAGGGGGGAGATCGTCTTATGCCTAAATTTGGGCACTTCTTTCGTACCCCAGATTGCATATATACCCTATATCCACGGGATCAAGGTGTTTAACGATAGAGATGAGATGTAGTTCTAATTTTATTTGATGATGATGGTGGATAGATTGATTGAGTTATGGGTTGATTGAGATTGATTTGCTTTGATTTGATAAGTTTGATTGAATTTGTTTTGTGATTTGGTTTGATGATGATTGATTTTATGGCTTGGATTTTTGTTGGATATTTGATTTTTTTGTATTTTGGGGAATATTTGGATTTTTTGTATTTTTTCAAGACTTTTTATGATATTTTTGGATTTTTGAGGACGTTTTATGATGTTTTTGGATTTTTTCAGGATTTGCTGTACAAAAGAGCATACAAGGATCCTATCTCTGGGATTTTACTTTTGGGTGATGCTAGGAAGGGTGGGATAACAAGGCTAAATGCGAAAAACTCCAAGCTATGAAATGTGAATAATGCAAATGATTGTGAATGGATGCAGGGATTTATTAGATGGTAGAACCGACTACTACACATGGTGCCTAAAATAGGGTTTCACCATGGTACTTATCCAAGGCATCACCAAAGTGATTTTCACCATTGGAAGGCTTTATTGCACTTGTTTTTTTCTTCATTTTTTTTTTGACTTGGGATATTTTATGGGTCATGCATAAAATTTCTTCAAGTGCATGATGTTCGTTGGTTCTTCTAGAGGCTGCCCCTCTGTTGTTGAAAGCTGATAAGCTCTTGATCCGTAGCTAGCTTGGATGATAAAGGGGCCTAACCAATTAGGCTCAAATTTCCCCTTCTTAGGACGGTCTTGCATGTTTTTCTGATTCTCCAAAAGGACAAGGTCGCCTACCTCAAATCTCTGGCTCTTGATCTTCTTGTTATAACTTCTCCGTAGGTGATTTTGATAAGCCTAAAGATGATTCAGAGCATTTAGGCACTTTTCATCTAGCAACTGTAGTTCATTCAACTATGCAACCTAGTATTCCTCCTCAGTGATGATATTCTTCAGTGAAATGCAAAGAGAAGGGAGCTCGACCTCGATAGGTAATATGACTTTGGAACCAAACACTAATGAATAGGGTGTGGCTCCTGTGGGTGTACGAATGCTAGTGCGATATGCACATAGAGCGGGATTGAGCTACAAATGCTAGTCGCGGCTAGCTTCATTGACTATTTTCTTCAAGATGTGTAAAATAGTTTTGTTCAAAGCTTCGGCTTGACCATTACCTTACGATTAATATGGCGTGGAGAAGCGATGCTGGATATGGAATTTATCACATAGAGTGTGAACCTCTTAGTTTTTGAAAGGCTTTCCATTATCCGTAATGATGGAATGAGGGATGTCGTATTGATAGATTATATAATGTAGGATGAATTTGGAAATTTGGATACGAGTGGTGAAGGTAAGTGGAAGAGCCTCTACCCACTTAGTGAAGTATTCTATGGCGGTGATGGTGAATTTATGGCCGTTTGAAGATGGTGGGTGAATCTTACCTACAAGGTCGAGCCCCCGTTATGAAAAAGGCCATGGAGTTGTAATTGGTTGCAATTCTTGTGATGGCGCGTGTATAAGATCTCCATGTTGTTAACAAGGTAGGCACTTCTTTACAAATTCATGTGCATCTTTCCTATGCGAATAATCTTTTTGGCTAAGGTTGATCCACTAGAATGCACCCCACAGATACCCTCGTGTACTTCTTGCAAGGCAACCTCAGCCTCTCTAAAATCAAGACATCTCAAAAGAGTACCATCAAGACCCCTTCGATATAAGGTGTCGCCGATAATGGTGTAACGGGATGCTTGGCAGATGAAGGTTTTTCATTGTGCAGATGTCGGGTTAGGTGGAAGGATGTTGTTGTGAAGGTACATGTAGGTTTGTTGATACCATGGAGATAAAGGACCAATGATTTCACATACAAGCTTAGATTTTGGAACATCATAAGCAAGTATAGGGAGTTCTTCTATCAAGAATTCACACTTCTTACTATCCTTTTTCATGTCAACTAATGACCCTATGGTGGCCATTGCATCAACTACTTTATTGTTGAGCCTTGGAACCTGTTCAAAGTGGATGTCGTGAAAATAATCCTTGAAGTCATCTACCATAAGGCAGGAGCTTGTCATCTTTTGTTTTATACTCATTATTCACCTGTCGGATGACCAATTGGGAATCATCGTATACAGTCAGCTTCTCAATTTTCCACTTGAATGCCATGTGGAGTCCTGTGATGAGGGCCTCATATTCAACTACGTTATTAGTACATGGAAATGTGATCTTGTATGACATGGGGATTGTGTCTCCTTGAGGGGTTACAAATAAAAGACCTGCCCCTGAGCCGTGATGAGTATAAGACCCATCAAAGTACATTTTCCATGTATTTTCTGCTGGTGCAACTGTCAATATGGACTCATCTGGAAATTCAGATAACAATGGATGCTCTAATGGGATGGGAGCGTCCGCTAACTGATCTGCAATAACATGTCCTTTGATGGCTTTTCTTTCCATATACTCAATATCAAACTTGCTCAAGATCATTACCCACTTTGCTATCCTTCCTGTAAGAGCTGCTTTACTTAACATATATTTCAATGGATCTATTTTTGTGATGAGCTTTGTTTTATGGTTAAGCATGTAGTGCCTTAACTTTTGAGAAGTAAAGACCACTACCAAACATGCTCTCTCTATAGGTGCATAGTTAAGGTCAAAAGCTACCAATGTACGGCTAATATAATAAATAGGCCTCTCCTTTCCTTGTTCGTCATGTTGTGCCAATAAAGCCCCAACTATTGTTTTTGTTGCTAATATATAGAGGAGAAGAGGTTGTCCTAATCTCGGTGGCAGGAGGACTGGTGGGTTGGCGAGGTACTTCTTCAATTATTCAAAATCTAGTTGACAGTTGTTAGCCCACTGAAAAGCTGTATTTTTCTTGAGAAGTTGCTAAAATGGTTGACACTTATCGGCAAGCTGTTCTATGAATCGACGGATAGACTGTAACTTCCTTTGAAGGCTTCTAAGCTGCTTAAGTGTAGTAGGAGAAGGCATTTCCATTATAGCTTTAACTTTATTAGGATCTTTTACCACCTGCATGAGCAATCTGGTTTCATGTATTTAAATATGCAGGCCCTTTCCCAAAAGTCCAAAAAATTATAACACTTTTGGCCTCTGTAGTTAAAAAATGCTAAAGTTAGTTAAGGTGCAAGTGTCTGTGTATATACAAAGGTGTTTGTATATGCGTGCAGGTCAAAATTGTGTATTGGTAGGTGCAAAATCTCCATCGTCCTTCGAAAAAATAAGTTGTATGCATTTCCAAATGCATATCGGCTTCAAAAAGAGGATGTATAAGGGTAGAATATACATTGAGGATTCCAAGAATATTCGCTGCTTGTATATTGGGTTGCATGTATATTTGGTTTGTATGTTCAGACATACAACAGTTAGATACAAAGAAAAGATACATTGTAGGTATATTCCGTGGAGGATTCCTGTTTGTATATTCAACATACAATGGAAATGTACTTTGAAAAATATACAAAGGCTGGTGCACATACGTTTGCTACAGTGCAACAGAGATGCATTTGGTGGGGCCCGCCGTAGTTTTATACAAACAAGTTTGTACATGTTCAATATACAAGGGAAGAATGTATGTGGAATATTCTGAATAGATTCCTTGCTTGTATGTTTGTGTTTGTATATTCGGCATACAAACTAAATATACATTCGGATATACAATGAAGAAATATGCATTCCAGACTCGAAGGAGAAGTCAGATGCGGCGGATAAGTTTTTGACGTTTGCCTTGTATGTGTGAGGCAATTGTATATGCAATTATAAATTGAGACGTACAAGCAAAAGGACATACAAGCCGGACCTAAACTGAATTCTAGTTTGTTCTATAACTTTTGACGTCCACCTTGTATGTTGCATATGCATTTGGGTTTGCATATACAAGAGCAATAAAGACAAAATGAAAGGAGAAAAGGTTAGCGATGGAAGGTCAAGGTGCCTACATGGCACAATATTATTGGCTGGCAACTCTTCATGCATGTTTTGGGACCGTTGATTACAGCGATGTATTTTGGATCGACGGTCGGGTTTTGAACCTTCAGCAATGGTTTTTTCCTTATGTCTGCGGTCATTTTTGAGTGGGAAAATTCCAAAGAACGCAACTACTGCATCCCGCGGGTTGGTCAACATTAATGGCAGTTGTAGAGGCATGATGGACAGGCCAGCTACCCGATTGAAGAAGAAAATCCTCAGGTGGCGGCGTGGGGCTCGAGTTCAACCACTTCCAACCTCTCTTTCTACCTGCTGTATTAATTGATTCTGAGCGCCATTTTTGAATGCAGTGTATCTAGCAAATTTTTGATTTGCCTTGTAATTAATTTTGCTGATAACACAGTCTTGGTATAAAGGCCAAACTATGTTACTCATTGTGTTGTTGAAAACTGGACCAATTTTTGGTGTTGTAACGAGATACGACTTCATTGGTGGCTCTGTCTTTGCTGTCTTGTGAGTTTATGAGTCTCATGTTGTATGTTTAATGCATAAATTCACTGGTTTCATGCTGTTTTATATGAGAAATGCTCTGTGCATGTGCTTAATCATTTATCTCCAAGCTGTGGGCATATTCTTTCTTTTGAATCAGGATAACTAAGGGTTGTTAAGATTCAGAAATATAACTTTTCTATATTGAATGTTTAATCTCCTACTTTTGTTCAAGGAACAAATTAAATGTTTCAGGTTAATCATTGAGAAAGTGTGTTACAGCAGGGATACCATTAAGTATGAATGACTAAGTACCTAGTTTTTGGGAAGTATTTGTAAGGCAGGTGCTAAACAATCCCCTTGAAACTCAGTCACTGACTCCAAGACTAGGATAGGCACCAATCTGGTTCCATATTGAGGATACATTCCAAGTCTCAGTTTTGCATCCAAACATAAAATCCAACCCAAACTTTAAATACAAACCTTTAGGATTTTAGAAGTAATTTTAGGACCCAAAATCCTCTGTCTACAACTAAGCATAGGCCCAAAGCTAGCCCCTTTGCACTTATTCCATAGTTTTGGTCTGCATCATAGAGGATTTATCTGCTTTGCTTCAACATCCAAGTAGTTTCATGTGCATATGTTGTAGATGTTGAATAGGGAATACCCCCCTTGGTTCTGTAGAGCCTAAAGAAGAAGAGATATTTATAGAGTCTATCTCCTATATTGTTAGCCGCTGGACCAAGAATCCTATTGATCACTGATGGCTACCTTGTAGGGACAACTGGGAATAAGCATCCAGTCGGATTGAGAGGTAACAGAAATTGGCGACTCCATTGGGGATGTGAAGTGAAAGAACCCTGATTTAAAAGAAAACAATTCCTAGTAATAGGTGGCGACTCCGAACCAATCTCCCAACCGATAAAGTAAAGATTTGTATGCAAGGGAGAAGATCCCAATGTAACCCTTCATTTGAAGAGTTACCCATAAAAATGATGTATAAGAAAAAAGGGACTGTTCGAGCCAATCAAGAGGGTTCTCCTAGCCCCAGGAAAAATGATTTTATTCAGGACAATCCAGGATCCTCAGAGCAAACAATGCCTTATTTTACAAACACTGAGGTTGAAATCCAGAATGTATATGAGAGACAGCAGAGTGGTGGATTGAAAATGAGGTCGGAGGTGTTTCAAGAACGTCCTTTTGTTGATTCCCCTGACAGATTTGAAGAAGCTGAATTCCTAAGGGATGATGATAATGATGATTAGAATGTGATAAAGCCATCCTCTTCTATGTCCAGAGAGGAGGAACTAGCTGATGAAATTAAAAGCTTAAGGGCAGAATTAGAATATCTGCAAGCAGTAAAGATCAGGGATGACATGAGATAGAAAGTGCAAGCTTTGAGAGTTGCTCAGAATGATTCAGTTCCTACCCTTGGCAATGCAAATACACAAAGAAATCAACACAGGAATGAAGTTCAGGATCAGCATGGTGATCAAAGATAGAATGCAAATGATGCCAGAATACCATTTAATAATGTAAGAAATTAGAATGCAAACAGAAATACCAATGCTAATCAATTTGGTAGATAGCCGATGCAGCTAGATAGATTTAGACAGCTTGTGTTTGATGGCATTCTTGGTTACCCCAATCCTATCGAAAAACATGCGAGGCTGCAAGTGCCTAAATTTTTAGGAAATAATACTGTATTAGGTGAAGACCACTTAAAAGCTTTTCAGAATATCATGGACAACTTTGAGGTTGAGCATGAGGATGTTTTTATGAAATCATTTATGCAATCCTTAGTTGATGAAGCCAAGGAATGATATACAGGTCTACCTGACAGAAGCATTTCATCATGGGATGACTTTAGGAGAATATTCAAAGAACAGTATGGTGACAAAACTAATCCTAGTTTTTTTTATTAATGAATTCAATGGAATCACCAAAGGATCAAATGAACAAGTTGTTGAATTCAATGCTAGATTCACTAAGGTATTGAACAAATTGCCACATAACTTGAGACCTAATGAACCTATGTGCATAGTGTTGTACATAAATGCTTTCGATGCCAAAATTGCCTATGGATTGAGAGACAAGAGTCCTCATAGACTCAGAGATGCTTTCAAGATTGCAACAAATATTGAAAATAATAGAAAAGCATCTGGTAAGACAAATAGAAGAGATGATGTAAAAATTTTGCAAAATCCAAACACTAAATCCCAGAGTGTTCAGGGCAATGCATCTACTTCTGAGGACAAATTAGATAAATTGACAACTATTGTCAAGGACCTGAGCTATAGAATGGCTAAAAATGAAAAGGCGATAGGTCCTGACAGACCAGTTTACCAGAGGCAGGAAAGAAGACCATCATTACATGATATGCCATATAATACTAATTGGCATAATGGTAAACCCATCCTCCCACACCACAACACAAATCAAAGGACTCAAAATGTTAAGGAAACTCCTGATCCTTTAAAGAAGGCTATAAATACTGTTAATGACACCCCATGGTGTATCATATGTCAATTGCCTCATTCACAGTCACAATGCATGATTGCTTAGTCTTTATACAACAATGATGTTGCCTGTGATGAGTGCAATGAGCCGCATTGCATGGAAGATGAGAATGTCAATAAGCTGTCTACAAATAGAGAATACTCTTCTCACGATCCTGATGTAAATGCAAATGATGAAATTCAGGTCTGGCATCAATTTCCCTATGATGAAGATGAGGAGGATAGCTACGCTTATGCTCAAGATTCACACAATTTTCTAAATAACTTGAGGAGGCCTTCTGATGAAGAAATTTGAGCCTTCACAGCTGCAACAGTAGCTCAAGTTAAAAGCAATTATAACCTAAGAGGTCAAGCTTAGGTAAGCAATTCACACCAACTAGAGAATACTTCTGCAGGCCAGCCAGTGCAAAATTATAAAGGGACTGAAACATATAAGAAACAATAGAACAATGATAAGCAAGGTTTTAAGCAGAAAACAGGTCATGATCTTCAAGGACTAGAAAATACAGTTCCTCGGGTTGATGATCAAAACAAAAATTCTTAGGGCAAGAATGATAGTCAAGCAACCATAAAAACCAAGGCTAGATCATCCCAGGATAGAGGTAAAACGGTGCAGCAAGTTACAACTGTTATTCAAAATTATGCTCCATTTGACATCACTCAAGTCTTATCACAGATAAAAGTCTTTGTTCCATTGATGGAACTAATGAAAGTAGAAGAATTCAAAAATAAAGCAGTATCTTTGATTTCAGGAATACCCTATCAAGCTAATCAGAATATTGAGACTCAGGATAGGAAACAAGCCATGTGTATAGATGAAGATGAGGTTCTTGAAGTGTATCTGGGAGTGACCCTGACAAAGTGCCCTTCACAGGTGGAACCATTTTATGTATCCCTTGTCATTAACGGAAAAATAATCAAGAATTGTATGCTTGATTCAGGAGCATCAACAAATATAATGCCTTTGGCCATCATGCAGCAAGTTGGGTTGAAAATAGACAAAGCATGTGGGAAATGCTATGCCATGGATGATAGAGAAGTACCTGTTATTGGAATCATGAAAGATGTGGATTTGAGACTGGCAGCATATCCAGAAAAAACTTACAAAATGAACATTACAGTTGTTGATATCAAGCCACAGTATGGCATGTTATTGTCAAGAAGGTGGGCAGCATTGATTGGTGGGAGTATGCAACTAGATCTATCATATGCCATGATCCCAATGAATGGCATGAATGTCAAATTGATCAGAGAAGAAAGATCATCAGAGACAGTGGAGGATCAAGAATCAGAGGAGCATATATGTTTTGTGGACATTGACTGTGAAAATTTTAGAGTTGTCTCAGATGATAAAGAGGGTAAAGAAATAGATATGTGCTTTCAGGAGCTTGACCAATAGGGTCTTTGGACCATGTTTTTTGATGGAGCTTGTTCGAAGGAAGGCTCTGGTGCTGGCATTGTTTTTCTGTCTCTAGCCGGTAAGCTTCTAAAATTCTCATTCTTGCTGAAGTTTGCCTGTACAAACAATATTGCAGAGTATGAGGCTCTACTATTAGGATTGAATGTAGCTTTGAGGCATGGAATTAAGATGCTCAAAGTATTTGGTGATTCAAAGCTTATTGTTTCCCAGGTTAGAGATAAGTATGCTTCAAAAAATAAGAGATTGAAATAGTATAAGCATGTTGTTTGGGATACAATTGAATTGTTTGATGCATTTTAAATAAACTGAATAGAGAGATCAAATAATGTCAGGGCAGATTTACTAGCTAATGTAGCCATAAGGCCAGATGATATCACTCTATCAGATGTCACAAATGTTGAAGTCAAGCTTAGACTTGCAGTGCCAGACAATATATGTAGCTGGCAGGTGTTTGATGATGATAAGGATTTACTGAGATTTCTGCATTGTATTGATAAATATGAGAACCAGGAAATGGATTTTCAGAACCTTGTAGAGGTTGTAGGTGGAAAAGAAACCCTCCTAGGGAAAGAAATAATTCAACTCAAGACAAATAAAATCCCTAGAGGGCTGGTTGCTTTGGAGCGAGCTTTTGACCATAGAGACCAATTTGTTACAAAAGCATCTCCAACAAACAAGGATGATCTAGAGGAGATAAACTTGGGGACATTTCATGCTCCCAAAAGGGTATACATTGGCAAACAGCTCAAGCCACATATCAGAACTATGTTGATTGCATTACTAAGAAGATATAAGCATGTATTTGCCTGGTCTTATGAGGACCTCAAAGCCTATAGAGAGGACTTATTTCAGCATGAAATCCCTTTGAAGCCTGGAGCTAAACCATTTAGACAAAAATAGAGGCCTATCAACCCAACCTTAGCTCCAAAAATGCAAGAAGAACTTATGAAGCTTAGGGAGGCTGGAATAATTATGCCTATCAGACACTCTACTTGGGTGTCTAACCTTGTCCTAGTCTGAAAGAAGAATGGTGACATAAGATTATGTGTGGAATTTAGAAATTTGAATGTATCTTCTTTGAAGGACAATTATCCATTGCCAAATATGGAGGCCATGTTGCAGAAGGTGACTAGCTGTGAACTTCTATCCATGATCGATGGATTTTCAGGGTACAATCAAGTGAAAGTAAAGGAATCAGAGTAGTTCAAAACTGCTTTCACTACTCCATGGGGAACATATGTATATGTGAGGATGCCATTTGGACTGACAAATGCAGGTGCCACATTTTAGAGGGCAATGGATGTTGCTTTTGCAGGATTGATTGATTCAATCTTGGCTGTGTATCAAGATGACTTGACAGCTTATTCAAAAAAGGAAGAGCAGCACTGTATGCACTTGGAGTAGATTTTTATTAGAGCATTAGAGTATGGCATCTCACTCAACCCAAAGAAGTGTGCTTTTGGGGTAGTGGAAGGAAAATTGCTTGGTCGCATTGTTTCCAAGGATGGGGTCAGGATTGATCCTGAAAGGGTGGCCACAATTGACAGAATCCAGATCCCTAAAACAGTGAAAGGTGTTCAGTCCTTCTTTGGGAAAATTAATTTTGTTAGAAGGTTTGTGCCTAACTTTGCTGAGACCATAAAAGGTATCTCTAAAATGTTGAAGAAAGGTGCAACTGTCAAGTGGGAAGATGAAGCAACTAAATCATTCCAGAATATAAAAGAGGCTATAAAAATGGCTCCTATGCTAAAATCTCTTGATTTTTCTAAGCCATTTCAGTTATTCTCGTTTGCTTCTTTCCACACTATTGCTGCTTGCTTATTACAGAAAAATGCAGAAGGGTTTGAACAACCTATAGCCTTCTTTAGTAGGTCATTACAGGCTACTGAATTAAAGTATGACATCATGGAGAAGCAGGCATATGCACTGGTTAGGGCAGTCAAGAGCTTCAGGCCATATTTGGTGAGCTCTCACATAGTTGCATACGTGCCTCATGCAGCAGTCAAGGACATCTTTACTGAGCAGGAGGTAAATGGAAGAAGATGCAGATGGATAAATAAACTACAAGAGTTCAACATAGAGATACAGATTACAGAGCTGGTAAGGGGACAAGGTTTGGAAAAGATAATGACAGAATCAAATTTGGAGGCATGCCAAGTGAACGTGGTGCAAAATAAAACTGTCAGTATATCAGAATCTGACTGGTATAAGGATATTGTATATTACTTGCATAATTTGAATTGCCCTTCCCACTTTAGTGATAGTCAGAAAAGGACCCTGAAGTTACATGCAATCAAATACATAATTCTTCAAGGAGAGCTGTATTGGAAGAATCCTGAAGGTGTATTACTCAGATGTGTGAATAAGGATTAGGCTGCTGATATTTTAAATGATCTACACACAGGAGGATGTGGTGGACATTACGCTGCCAAGACAACAGCCCACAAAATTCTCAGAGCAGGCTATTGGTGGCCAACTCTTTTCTCAGATGCACAAAGGTTGGTAAGAAAATGTGATCCTTGCCAAAGGTTTTCAGGGAAGCTAAAGTATGAAGGTGCATTGCCCCTTAGGACTGTAACTGTAGAGGCCCCATTTCAGCAGTGGGGAATTGATTTTATAGGGGAAATCTCAGAAAAATCAAGTGGAGGACACAGTTGGATTCTGGTTGCTACTGATTATTTTACCAAATGGGTTGAAGCCATTCCAACTAAGAAAGCTACGAGCAGGGTGGTGATGGATTTTATTTTAGAGTACATTATTATCAGATTTGGAGTGCCAGCTACAATTGTCAAGGACAATGCCATGTGCTTTAGATCTGGAGATTTTGTTGATTTCTACAACAAGTACAGAATCAATCTGTCATATGCATCACCATATCATCCACAAGGAAATGGTCAAGTAGAGTCAAGCAACAAGAGCCTCATGAAAATCATTAAGAGGATGCTAGATAAGAGCAAAAGGGCATGGGATTCAAAGTTAAAGATGGCACTATGGGCCAACCGGATGACAGTGAAGGAATCAATTGGAAGGTCACTTTTTGAGTTAGTGTATGGTGCACTAGCTAGGCTACCTATGAACAAGCTTTTGCCAATCTATAGATTCATACAAGAAAATGATGTGGAAGTTTAGGACTCAATGACTGAAAGGATAAACCAGCTAGTTGCATTGGATGAAATCAGAAAAGAGGCACACATGACAAACATCAAGAAATAGCAAAAAATGAAATATTTGTTTGATAGAAAGGCTACAGAAAGAAAGTTTCAGATAAGTGACTTGGTCCTTGTCTGGAATGCAAAGAGCCAAGATAGGGGTAAGCATAATAAATTTGAGCCATTATGGATGCGTCCGTATCAAATTAGCAATATTCATGGAGAAAATTCATACTTCCTCTAGGCCCTGAGTGGTGAATTGCTCGAACTGCCAGTGCACGGTCAGTTCCTGAAGCCTTATTTTTCATAAATGATTTTCCTCTGTGCACATTTGTAAATTAGGTGTAAATAGTCTATGCTCGCCCTGTATAGTCAGTGCTTTTTTGTGTTTTGTGTTCTTCCTGGTCTGCCCCGGAGTGATCTGGTTCTCGCTACAGCCTTGCGCCTGCACGTCCCCAGTCGGAGCCTATGTTACCGCTTGCATGAGCAATTTGGTTTCATGTATTTAAATATGCAGGCCCTTTCCCAAAAGTCCAAAAAATTATAACACTTTTGGCCTCTGTAGTTAAAAAATGCTAAAGTCAGTTGAGGTGCAAGTGTCTGTGTATATACAAAGGTGTTTGTATATGTGTGCAGGTCAAAATTGTGTATTGGCGGGTGCAAAATCTCCATCGTCCTTTGAAAAAATGAGTTGTATGCATTTCCAAATGCATATCGGGTTCAAAAAGAGGATGTACAAGGGTGGAATATACATTGAGGATTCTAGGAATATTCGCTGCTTGTATATTGGGTTGCATGTATATTTGGTTTGTATGTTTAAACATACAACGGTTAGATACAAAGAAAAGATACATTGCAGGTATATTCCGTGGAGGATTCCCATTTGTATGTTTGGCATACAATGGAAATGTACTTTGAAAAATATACAAAGGCTGGCGCACATACGTTTGCTACAGTGCAGCAGAGATGCATTTGGCGGGGCCCGCCGTAGTTTTATACAAACAGGTTTGTACATGTTCAATATACAAGGGAAGAATGTATGTGGAATATTCTGAATAGATTCCCTACTTATATGTTTGTGTTTGTATATTCAGCATACAAACTAAATATACATTCGAATATACAATGAAGAAATATGCATTCCGGACCTGAAGGATAAGTCAGATGCGACGGATAAGTTTTTGACGTCTGCCTTGTATGTGTGAGGCAATTGTATATGCAGTTATAAATTGAGATGTCCAAGCAAAAGACATACAAGCCAGACCCAACTGAATTCCAGTTTGTTCTATAACTTTTGACGTTCGCCTTGTATGTTGTGTATGCATTTGGGTTTGCATATACAAGAGCGATAAAGGAAAAATGAAAGGAGAAAAGGTCAGCGATGGAAGGTCAAGGTGCCTACATGGCACAATATTATTGGCTGGTGACTCTTCATGCATGTTTTGGGACCATTGATTACAACGATGTATTTTGGATCGACAGTCAGGTTTTGAACCTGCAGTGATGGATTTTTCCTTGTGTCTGTGGTTGTTTTTGAGCGGGAAAATTCCAAAGAACGCAGCTGCTACATCCCGCGGGTTGGTCGACATTAATGGCAGTTGTAGAGGCATGATGGACAGGCCAGCTACCCGATTGAAGAAGAAAATCCTCAGGTGGCGGCATGGGGCTCGAGTTCAACAACTCCCAGCCTTTCTTTCTACCTGCTGCATTAATTGATTCTGAGCACCATTTTTGAATGCAGTGTATCTGGCAAATTTTTGATTTGCCTTGTAATTAATTTTGCTGATAACACAGTCTTGGTATAAAGGCCAAACTGTGTTACTCATTGTGTTATTGAAAACTGGACCAATTTTTGGTGCTGTAAGGAGATATGACTTCATTGGTGGCTCTATCTTTGCTATCTTTTGAGTTTATGAGTCTCATGTTGTATGTTTAATGCATAAATTCACTGGTTTCATGTTGTTTTATATGAGAAATGCTCTGTGCATGTGCTTAATCATTTGTCTCCAAGCTGTGGGCATATTCTTTCTTTTGAATCAGGATAACTAAGGGTTGTTAAGATTCAGAAATATAGCTTTTCTATATTGAATGTTTAATCTCCTACTTTTGTTCAAGGAACAAATTAAATGTTTCAGGTTAATCATTGAGAAAGTGTGTTGCAGCAGGGATACCATTAAGTATGAATGGCTAAGTACCTAGTTTTTGGGAAGTATCTGTAAGGCAGGTGCTAAACAATCCCCTTGAAACTCAGTCATCACTATAGGTTCATGTATAAATGTGCATGTGTATGTCTACTGACTCCGAGCCCAGGATAGGCACCAACCTGGTTTTGTATTGAGGTTACATTCCAAGTCTCAATTTTGCATCCAAACATAAAATCCAACCCAAACTTTAAATACAAACCTTTAGGATTTTAGAAGTAATTTTAGGACCCAAAATCCTCTGTCTACAACTAAGCATAGGCCCAAAGCTAGCCCCTTTGCACTTATTCCATAGTTTTGGTCTGCATCATAGAGGATTTATCTGCTTTGCTTCAACATCTGAGTAGTTTCACGTGCATATGTTGTAGATGTTGAATAAGGAATACCCCCTTGGTTTTGTAGAGCCTAAAGAAGAAGAGGAGATATTTATAGAGTCTATCACCTATACTGTTAGCCGCTAGCCCAGGAATCCTATTGATCACTGATGGCTACCTTGTAGGGACAACTGGGAATAAGCATCCAGTCAGATTGAGAGGTAACAGGATCTACTTCTATTCCCCTCCTTGACACTATGTATCCCAGGAGTTTCCCAGAGGTTACTCCAAAGACACACTTCTTGGGGTTCATTCTTACATTGTATTGTTCCAATTGGTCAAAGATCTTTGCTAGAACATCTAAATGTTCTTCTCTTGTCTCTGATTTTCGCAATAAGTCATCTACATAGTCTTCCATTATTTTGTGAAAGAAGTCATGGAAGATAACTGTCATGGCTCTTTGGTATGTTGCTCCTGCATTTTTTAAACCAAATGGCATCATGACCCAACAATAGGTTCCCCACGGTGCTATGAATGATGTCTTATGCTAATCCTCTTCTGCTATTATGATTTGGTTATATTTAGAAAATCCGTCCATGAGTGATAGCATTTCATGTCCAGCAGTAAGATCCACAATGATGTCAATGTTAGGAAGAGGGAAATCATCCTTAGGGCAAGCTTTGTTGAGGTCTTAAAAGTTTGTACAACAATGGATGCCCCCAGTAACTTTCTTAACTAGTACTAGATTTGACACCCATTGAGGGTAATCTATCGATTGAATGAACCCCACATCTAACAGTTTCTTCAATTATGCTTTAACAAGTAATGCTACTTGCAGATTCATCTTTCTCAATTTTGCCTTAATAGTTTTGCATCTGGATGTACTGCAAGGTGGTGAACTATGATGGCAGGATCTAGCCTAGGCATGTTGGTGTAGGTCCATGCAAAGTTGATGCCTCTTTGTTTGAAGAAATTTAGAAAGGCTTCTTGTTCTATTTGTGTCAATGATTCAGCTCGGTATGTAATTTTAGGTTGGTTCTCTATTCCAAGATTCATTTCATGTGACTCTTCCACCAATATGGGTGATCTTTCTTGATAAAACTCAGGCACTTCAAGGAGGTCTAATCTCTCATCTTCTAGCACCTCAGAGAGGGTTTCATTAGAGGATACATCCTTTATTTTTACTTTTTTATCATCTGAAAGTGCCTCAAAGTGGTTTTCGCCAAGGGATGTTATTTTTATTTTCATCATTTTGTGACTAAGACATTGGGTGGTCTCCCCGAAGTAAGCAAAAGTGTTAAGCTCCATGATGTATCCTACTTTATGATCTCCCAAGGGGAAATGATTTCTCACTCCCATGAATTCAGCTAGAGCCTCATCATTTTGTACAACATCAAGGACTGGTGGTCCTTGTTGGTCCCAATCGATTAGTTGAGGATATATGAGAGATAGGTCATCAGAGGTAGATGGCATGGAGAATAATGTGAAGATTGTACAAATGGATGATTTGAATAGCTCAACAAGGTCAGCAAAGGAGTCATGATGGTACTCTTCATTGATATCATTGATTATCGGGAAGGCCTCAGCATCCTCAGCAAAAGTACAATCACATTCCATAGGGTTTGGTTCCAGTTTTCCATACCCTAACCCATGGTAGTAGTGGTTTCTTGTTGCTTGTATTGGTTCCATGATCCCTTGTTCATGCAAGCCCATGCCCCCTTGTCCTTTATATCCCATGTTCTTAATGATCTGGAGTCCTTTACCATAAATTTTTGTTGGCAAAGGTGGGACTTCTTGGTCTTTGTCATCCTTATATAGCCATGAAGAAATGTCTTCAAGATCATCCTGCTCCAAAAGATGTTTCTTTTCAAAAGAAGGTGTCGGTTTGCATTTTGTCACTACGGTGGAAACTTCATTCTCTCTAGGAGTGCCATATGTTTTGGGGGATGGTGGTAAGTGGCCGACACAAAAGAAAGTGCCATGTAAATCATACTCACCACATCCCTTGTCACCTGCCTTGATCTTGATTTCGGGGTAAAGAGATAAGTGTGATGTGGATGGAAAATCAATAGGATCAATGTAGGTGGAGAATGATAGGCCACTTTGTTTAGGTTTAGAAGGGGTCATGATGGGATGATTATACAGACAGAAGGTGCGGTCATGTCCCTCTAAAAAGTTGTAGTTTTGAAAGGGACGAGGATTTGCGTAGATTGTAACTTCTGTACCATTATGTGGAAACTTTAGGCAATGATGGAAGGTGGAAGGGATGGCTTGCATGGTGTGAATCCATGGTCTATCAAGAAGAATGTTGTAGGGAAGATCAAGGTCTAGGACCTGACACTTTGTTTCCAAGATCTTTTTTCCTACCTGAATAGGGAGCTTGATAGTTCCTTTAGACAATCTCTTTGTGTCATCATATCCTTTGATGGTAAGTGATTCACTAGCATCTACGACCACATCAGAATATCCCAAGTGTTTTAATAGCTTTAGAGTGCACAGATTTAGGCCAGAACCACCATCTATTAAAACCCTTTTTATGATATGTTTATGAATGATAACTTCGATGTGAAGTGCTTCATTATGGGAGGCATTAACTGTGGGAAGATCTTTTTTAGATAAATTGAGGCGATGGGGTGCAACGCTATGGGCTACCATAGCTTGGAATTGTTCCACATTTAGATCAGTGGGGACTTGCATCTCTATCAAGGCTTTATCAATAATTTCTTTGTGGAACAGAGATGTACGGAGAAGCTCGAGAATGGATTTTTGGGTAGGTGTCTTTCCTAGATGATCTAGGAGGTTATATTTATGTGTGGGTGGTTTAGGGGGTATAGATGATGGAGGTTGGTTGGATGTGTTAGCTATTGTTGCACCAAAAGATGGACCTTTTAATGCCCGATACAACCACTTGATTTAACAAGCATAGGAGGCGATTAAGCCCTTGTTGTGAACCACCACAGTGCAGCACTGAACAAGGAGACCAAGGGCCACACCTTGCAACAATCACCCTCCTAGCGCAAGCACGGGGTTTGAACCCGTGACCTTGGCTCTAATACCAATTGTTAGCTGCCGCTGCACCAAAAGATCAACCTTTTAATGCCCGATACAACCACTTGATTTAACAAGCATAGGAGGCGGTTAAGCCCTTGTCACAAACCACCGTAGCACAACGCTAAACAAGGAGACCAAGGGCCACACCTTGTAGTAGGATGTGGATGGTTGATTAGTAGGAGTGGCACCACAAATGGTAACATGACTACATCAAGTTGTGACAGCACAATCTGGGGCTTTAACTCAAATAGTGACGGTATTAACATGGCTGCAAGATTTCTCTATCTGACCCACAACAGAATTGAAAGAGTTTGGAGGGGGGAAAACGTGATATGTTTGGTTGGATGATGAAGAGGTCTTTCCTTTGTTATGATCAGGGAGGGGATCTTTGTATGCTCCCAAGTTTACATTTGGGGATGGATTAGAAGAGTCTTGGAGGGTGACTTTCCTTGATTCTATGAGATCCTATATGCGATGTTTTAATCTCATGCAGTTTGATGTTATGTGTCCTTTAACACGATGGTACTCATAGAATGCATTCTCATCGAACCATGAAGGTTTGAATTGATTCTCATCGTATGGCCAATCAGGGGGAAGATTTATCAAGTTCCCTTTCACACATCTATCCAAGACATCATTAATAGGTTCTCCTAAAGGCATAAATCTCCTTCTAAGGTTATCATTTAGTCTAGGTGGCCCTCTTGGTATGTTTACATTGTTTCTCCATGTAGTAGATGGTGCATTATTTTGAATGTTTTGGATAGCTTTTGTATCTATTACTCCATCATTAAGGAAATTCTTATTTTTGTTCCAAAAGTGCGGTTTGTCACTTGTTTGAGCATTATTGTTGTTTTGTGTGGTATTGTTGTTGTTGTTTTGATTGTTCTTGCTGTTATCATATAGTTTTATCGATCCTTTAGTGACAAGAGCTCTTTCTATGGTTATTCCCCTTACAATGACTTCTTCAAAAGTTGAAGCACAAAATACTTGCAAGTGAAATGCTAATTCAGGATTCAAATTAGTGACAAACATGGTCACAAGTTGCTTTTCAGGAATTTGCCATGGTAGCTTGCTTTCCAAAGCTCTCCACCTTTGTAAAAAAGTCACAAATGGTTCCCCATTCTTTTGTTTAGTGTTACAAAGATCCGTCATAGAGATTTCATGTTCACAATTGTAGGAGAAATGAGTTATGAATCTGTCTGCAAGTTCTTCAAATGATTTGATGCCAGGGGGAAGATGTGTAAACCATTCAATACATTATCCACTACGGCTTTTAGGGAAAAGTCTCATTAAGTGTCTTCTTGAGCGACTTCAAGGCAAGCGAAGTAGAATTCCTGCAAGTGATCCCTAGGGTCTCCCTTTCCCTTATATTTGTTAAATTTTGGTGTTTCAAAGTGTTTAGGGAAAGGTCGCATGTATAGACTCTTGTCAAAAGGATAAGGACAAATTTTCTCAAGAGAATAGTGCTTCTTTTTTGGTTCTTTTTCCATCTCTACTATTTTTTGGACCATTTTGATTATCAAAGATTGTTGTGGTGTGGAATTGTTTTGAACTAGTCATTGAAGATATGGTGGCAATTGCGCATCTTGGTCTTGTTGGTTTGTGTTGGCATTTTGTCATTGCAAGTTTGGGTTTTGATTGTCTTGTGATATAGAAATGGTTGTGTCATTGGAAGTGTTTAGATTTTGTTGAGAAAGCAGTTGTGATATGATGGCAATGGAGTTAGGATCATTGGATGGTAGGCTTATTGAAGTACTTGCGTTTGTGGTGTTACTAGGAATAGTGAGGGTGATTTGTGGTACGAATGGAGCAGCGTTAGCATTTGTAGGAGTGGCCCCAAGTCAAATAAGGTGATCCATAAACCTAGTGGGATCCGACTTAAGGACTCTATCCAAGAAATCCATAGTTGTAGTGTCTTGTAAAAAATCCTCAACTTCTTGATCGAGTGTAGCCATTGTGTGGGGTGATGGTGGGGATTGAAATGAATTATCGTAGGGCACATTATTATCATCAGTTGGTGGCATTCCAATTTTGATTCCGACATTGTTTTGGTTGATATGAGGCATTCCACTATTGAAAGATCCCATTTCTTGAAGTTTCTTAGCTTGTAACCTTGTCAAGGGCATGCAATGATGTTGGGGCGAGTTTGATTATGAGATGAAAATGGATTTGATGTTTTGGGAAAGAAGACCTTAGAAATCAATTTGTAACTAGTTGGACCCAAAGGAGAATGATGTTTAGGAATGAAGTGGGTGGAATTTTTTAAGGCTAAAGGGTGATATTTGTGATGGGGTTGTAGGACTAACAAGGTGAGCTTGGATAAAATATAGATCTTTTAGGTTCTGTCTCAAGGATGATTCCTTCTACTCAAGGTAGACTAATGACCTTAAAGAAAAAGGATAGGAAAATATTTTACTTGAAGATAGACTAATGATCTCCAAATAAAATAAGGATGATGATGGATAGGATGAGATCAAGATTAAATATTTTACACATAAGTTTGGTCCAAGGTTGATGGATTAGTGGGATAAAATGTGGAAAGGCTAATAGGTAATTTGGATAGGTGTAAGTGGAAAATGATTTTGGAATGAAATGGTTAAAGGATGGAGGGTCCAACAAATCAAAATATCTTTCTCTAAGATCAAGATGAGAATGGATCAAATGGATAAATGTGGTGAAAGGATGGATGCGACAAGGTCTCAAAAATATTTTTGGGATTTTCTAGGTATTTGGATTTTTTTAGATTTTCTAAGGTTTTTGATTTTTTTTTGGATTTTTCTAAGGTTTTGGGAATGAAAATGTCTCTTGGCAAACAAACACAAAGCAAACAATTCACACAATGGGAAGTTTGTTTCAATGTAATGTTTTTATGTTTTTGAAAATTTTGAAAACAAGCACAACCTAAGGCGAAGGCAAGGACAATATTTGTTGGATCCTCTAGCCGTGCCTATTCAAAGTGGATAGCTCCAGGATCTTGGTAGCATTGGCTCTCCTCCATGACACTACTTCTCACGCATACCAAGTTCTAGGTTTCCCAAGGCTCATCCCCCCACCAAACCTTATGATTGTCCCTGCTATCTTTGCTTTGAACCATGTGAATCAGGGCGGCTTCAAAGGTCCCACCTTTTGTGCCAACAAATAGAGGGATTTGGGCTACTAAAACAATGGTTCGTAGTGGGGGAACATTCAGGGGATCATCACCTTACGAGCATCCGACAAACCACTTAAGGTTTAACTAACTCTACTAGGAGTTTCATATACCCGAAGGTACTACTTCCTTTCAAGCTAGCACCAAATGGTAAGCGCTCATACCGATTTGGACTTGGCTTTTGCCTTATCCTAATTTACATATAGCAGACCGGATGAAAGTACCGCTTGGGGTTGCCAATGAGTTCTCCGTACGGATGTGTCTCAAGGGCAGGCCCACATCCTAAAAAAGAAGAGAATAGAACCATTTATCTTACACCCTGTTGGTTATTTTTCCTGCTGGATGCTTACTCCTAGTTATCCCTACAAGGTAGCCATCATTGATCAACAGGATTCCCGGGCCAGGGGGCCAATAGTATAGGAGATAGACTCTATAGATATCTCCTCTTCTTCTTTAGGCTCTGTAGAACCAAGGGGGGTATTCCCTACTCAACATCCATGAGATATGCTTCTGGACTGACTGGGATGTTGATACAAAGCAGATAAATCCTCCTTTATGTAGACCAAAACTATGAGATAAGTGCAAAGGGGCTAGCTTTGGGCCTATTTTCAGTTGTAGACAGAGGATTTCAGTCCTAAACTACTTCTAATATCCTAAAAGGTTTGAATATGAAGTTTGAGTTTGATTTATATCTGGATGCAAAACTAGGACCTTGGGTTACAATAGAGATACCAGTCTAGATCGGTGCCTATCTAGGGCTCGGAGTCAGTAGACATATATATGTGAATGTTCACCATAGACCTAAGACAGTAATCAGATTTCAAGGGGCCTCTAAAATGTCTGCCTCACAGACAATACCCAAGAGAGAGTATTTAGTTATTTCTGCTTACAAACATCCTTACTGCAATGTATTCTTCTCAATACTTAATCCAAAACATTCAATCCACTCCTTGAGCAGAAGTAAAAGACTAAGTATTCAATATAGAAAACCTATATTCTAGAATCTATAACACCCCTTAGATGTTCAGAATCAAAAGAAAAACACATTCAGTCTGGAGACAAATAACAAAACACATGCAATTAAGCATTACTCATTTAAATCAACATGAAATTGATAATTTCTGTGGATAATACATACAACATACAATTCATAAACTCAAGAGACACCTGAGACAGAGCCACCAAAAAGTTGTATTTCTCTTGCAGCACCAAAACGTGTCTAGTTTTCAACAACAACAAAAGAGTAACATAGCATGGCTGTTATAGCACAAGTATGCACTTTCAACAATTAATCACAAAGTCTTCTCAAAATTTTGAAATTCAACCAAATACAGGGCAACATGAGAAAGGCGTTCAAAATAATAAATGTAGCAAGCAGAAAGAACAGCCGGGAGTGGTTGAACTTCGAGCCCCACGCTACCGCCTGAGGATTTTCTTCCTCAATTAGGTAGCTAATCGGTCAATCAGGCCATACCTCTGTAATTCCTGTGCCATTTATGGCGCACCAAACCATAGGATGCTTCAACGGTCTACATCTGAAGATTCCCACCAAGAAAGATATAGCAAGCACGGGAAATCCCATGCTAATGAAAAATTGAATTGTGACCGTCAAAAACCTACCTATCGCTAAGATCCGCGGCACCACAAAGTCTGAAAAGTCAAGAACCAATGAAAACATGCCACGTAGGCACCCCTGCATCCACTGCTGACCATTCCAAAAATGTAAGATCAATAATCCCACATTCATCCTGCAACGCTTGCTTGACTATCACATAAACCAAACCACGAGCAAACCCAGTGTCGTGCACTTTTGCCTTGCACAACCATTGAACCACCTACCATCAACCCATTGCCTTGACTCCTGCCGATACCAAGACTTGATCGGCGAGACCACAAACCATCGGCGGACCCAAAAATTCTCCCGCTGATACCTCAGTCACTCCGACCTCCACATCCTTCGGTATGACACCAACACATCGGCGCGCCCAAAATTTCCCCCATCGATAAGCTGATCACACCAACAAAGCCCCTGAATTACCTCGTCAGCCAGACACCAACTATCGGTGAACCAAAAACTCCTCGCGCCGACGCCAAAAGTTACGCTGAAAACCACAAACCAATTCATCGGCCTATCGGAAAAACCCATCATCGAGATCAATGGTCCCAAAACATGCATGCATAGCTGCCAGCCAATGACATCGTGCCACGTAGGCACCTTGACTTTCCATCGCTGACCTTTTCTCCCTTCATTTCACCTTTATCGCTTTTGTATATGCAAAACCAAAAGCATATACAACATACAAGGCGGACGCCAAATGTTTCTTCTACTGGATTGGAACACTTCTTGGAATCCGGCTTATATCCTATCATTGTACATCGGGTTGTATATCGACATATACAAACACTTATACAAGTCACGGACCCCAAATAATTATGCAGCAGCCTAAAATCTTCATCGGGTCCGGAATGTATCTCCACAATGTATATTTTGTTTGTATGCAGAATATACAAACACAAACATACTAGCAGGGAATCTTTTTAAAATATGCGATGAATGCACATTTCTCTTGTATGCCGAACATGTACAAACCCACTTGCATATACCTACAGGCCCTACCACATGCATCACCTCTGCCGCACTGTAACAAATGTATATTAGAGATACATTCACCCTTGTACATTTTTCATTGTATACACTGGCGATGAACCTTTACACTGTAGCAGATTATATCGGGCTTCCTTGTATATTTTTCATTGCATAAGACCCGATGTATATTGACATACATTCATTCCCGCACATACAAACACAAGATCTTCTACAGAATATTCCCTCAATGTATCTTCCACCTTGAACCCGATATGCAATTGAAAATGCATACAAGTGCAGAATATTCCTAGGAGTCTTGCAAAAGATTCCACTAATGTATATGCAACCCAATATACATTAAAACATGCATATAACTCAAATTTTCAACATTTCATGGAAGCCAATTAAGATTTCACAAGCTTGCCTACATGCAACTTGCGTTTGCATATACAAGACTTAACATTTTTCATGAGTGCAATAGGAAAAGGCGGTAAAACACTCCATGTAGATGGAGGAACAATTTAAACCAGGGCACTAAGGGTTTGAAGAAACACACATAGGAATCTACAAACTCGAATCAAAACCCAAATCCCAGGTGAACACCACCACACCCAAGATCCTTTTGAAGGCGAGGGGAGAGGATACTTTGATTCTAACCCTTGGGTAACACAAAGTGTGCAAGTGCACCAAACACGACAAACAAGTACTAATGTTCTTGTTAAGTCCAAATCCAATGTTCCTAAGATCAAACAGTGGTTCTTTTGAAGCCCAAATGAAATGTTTGCCTAACTAAACACACAAAGGTTCATTTTAAAGCCCAAAACAAAAGTGTGCCTAATTTAGTGATAAATGATTGTTCTTTGACCGCTGGAACCTGCAGAAGATATGTCAGTAGTTTGTTTGCTCCATTCTTTGACAAGTGATTAAGTCAAGATGCACAGATAAAATGTTAGCTGCCAAAGATATGATCATATTAAAAACCTACAAATGAATGATCTGATATGGCCCAATAGATAGCAAAAATAGAAAGTTTAGACGATTCTATGCAATTTTTAAAAAAAATCATCAAATTTGGACATGTTTTGCAAAAGTTATGCTCAGTGGAAGTTTTAAGAATATCTGATGTTCAACTGAGAAAATAAATGATAAAATGATGATATTACATGTCCAAACCTTCACAACTATGAATTTCATTGAATTACCTTTCCGATGAGTCCAAATTCACGCGATTTTGCCTCCGTATGTGAAAGTTACGGATAAAAGAAAATCTCCCCCCTTTATGGCACAAAGATGACAAAGGTTGACCAGTTTGTTGACTGAGTGTTGACTAACTGGTTGACTTTTTGATATTTGACCAGGGGTTTTCCTTTTGAATTTTTTATGTTTTGATGTTTTTCTTCTTATGACATGTGCTTGTTTAAGTTGGAAGCTTGAAAATGGACCCCACCCCCCTTAAAACCTAAATACTAGGTCGATTGTCTAAAAGACATGTTAAAGTGCTAAGCCACCAATAACCAAAGTTATGTCGAAAAGCTATGGCTAGGGAAGTTAACAAGGTTAATGATCTTGTGATAGGGGATTAGTCCCTGGGAAGTTGACCAATATCAAAATTTATAAAAGCAAGACTATTGAAAGTATCTAAAATGTTTAAATAAAACCCTATGTGACACGCTGAGAACTGCAAGGGTTCTTTAGGAAATGACCCAGCAGATAGGGGTGGCGATGGATGTACGATAGGCGGCAAGATCAAAGGTTTGTGAGGTGAAAATTATTGGTGATGGTGGCAATCATTAAAAGTCAACAATGAGCAGGACGGGGAAAAGGTGTCGATGGGACATGAGAGAAGGTGACAACTCTTTCCAAACGGGGACAAGCATGTTCAAGGTTATGGTTTCACAAACGAGACAATGGCATTTAGGGTTTAGACATATGTTAAACAAGAATTTCGACCACGACGTGATGGCGACTAAGAGGTAAGTTTTGCAAGGGTCGAAGAGTGGACAAAAATTGACAGAGAAAGCAATACCATCGACAAA
This sequence comes from Cunninghamia lanceolata, assembly GCA_027924645.1. Classification (NCBI taxonomy): domain Eukaryota; kingdom Viridiplantae; phylum Streptophyta; class Pinopsida; order Cupressales; family Cupressaceae; genus Cunninghamia; species Cunninghamia lanceolata. Next base: position 3,510,217 of record BSBN01000197.1, read on the forward strand.
GCCAACATCAACTGGATTTTCAAAGGACAGTGACAAAGGGGACTATAGAATGGAAAATGGCAACTAAAATGTTAGCAGGAGTTTTAAAGGCAGCGACCACAAATAACAGGAGTTTTAAAGGCAGCGACCACAAATAGCAGGAGTTTCAACCAGAGGAACCTGCAACCAAAAGTCTTAAACAAAGCAGCCAAAACTTTCCCAAACCTGCGATATGATATTACCACCTGAATCCAAAGAGCATAGAGATCAGAGAGAAAGTCTCGTATGGTACAGATCCATACTGTATGGGCTAAACAAAAATTTCAATTTTTTTATAAAAAATTTACAGTGACAAAACATATACAAATTTAGTCACCGAACAAGGAATCAAGCTCCCGAACACAATGGCAAGATTAGTTTCTACCCCAGAGATCGTTTGTGACAGCCTTTCATCAAAACTCAATAATGGAGATTATAAATAACACAAATTTTTATAGCAAAAATTTGTAGAAACAAAAGATCTAATCAGATGAAGGGGTCCCACCGGGCGTGCCAGAATGTATTCAACAAATTTGAACAATGAAGATAAACACATTAAATGCAAATTTACCTTTATGCCCAACTTTCCAAATACCTCAATGATCCATGTAGGTTTGATTCGATGTAGATGCTTAGATGTTGATTGCACACAATCGCAGCATAACTTAGATGAGAGATGATGGAAAACTATTATGAAACCGGTTCGACAGAGTAAGGATGCTAAAAGACTCAAATAATGATATATCTCAAATGGCTTGTGAGAAGCCATATTTATAGGCAAGATTGACTAGGGTTTGTGGAGGGAAGAAGATTTGATAAGATTCGATAATGATTGGATTTGATTTGATTTTTTGCTTTAAAGGAAATAAATCCTAAAAAGATGAGATGAATAAATCAATAAATTATCTAATTAAATAAATTAATTAGATATGCATGAGTTGTATTTTTAGAAAGAAAGCAAGATGATTTTATTAATTAAATAAATATTTAATTTATTTAATTAATTTAGATTGTGATGGGATATGATGTGGAAAGATAATTAAATAAATAAAATTTATTTAATTATAGGAGAAATAGATAAGTGACTAATTAAAAATAATTATTTAACTAGAGAGGATTAATGGTCATGAATAATTAAATAAATAATTAAAATTTATTTAATTATAGAAGATAGGATAAATGGATTAAAAAAGGGAAAAATGAAAATTAGTTAAATAAATAAGATTTATTTAACTAATTAGGTGAATGATACAGGTACCTAGGGCAAAACATGCTAATGACAAGGTGTTGGACATTGTTAGGTGTCTATAGACATATCATGAGAATGTCTTTTTAGGAGTTATGAAATATGAACTCAATCTTGAGACTAATTTCTCAAGGTACAAAATCAATGATGCATTAATTACCTCTTAAATGGCAAGTGTAACGGGGCTCACTAAGGTGGTAGCATGGCATCAAAAAATTAAAAGTCATTATTACTTATTGGCGTAATTGAATCAACTTGTCTCCAGAGAAAGGTGGCAATACCTCTGAGTTTAGTTTTTATCAACCAAGACATTTTCAAAATGGGACTTCTTGCAAGTAATGAGACTTGGGATGGTGAACCCATGCCTGTTCTGCAACCTAATTTGAACTAGCCTGAAGAAGAACAGATTTATATCATCTCCCAGTTGCGTACAGTTGCGTGGAAAGAGAAGACCAGCTATGCTAAATATCGTAGGGTAATCTTCATTCTGGAAGAAGAGGAAGAACGTGCTGAATTGCATAATCTTTTTATGGAAATACGACTGGAATTAGGAATTGCACCCGTACCTAGGGCAGTCTAATGCCACTTGTTTGGCATGCATGAAATCTTTTTGTAATTAGCGATGGTAACCAAAATTTTGATGTAATGTAATTGTTTCCATTTTGAGGTCACTTTCTTGATAGCAGTTACTTAGAGGACCGTTACGGACAATTATGTTTAGATATATTTTTGACGGGCTGTGAGCAGGGGGAAGGGATCAAGTTTATTCTGTTTCCAGTTATCTTTTTCTTAACTCAGCTTGTGTACAGAAGCATTTTTTAGAAACTTTGAATTTTGGCATATTGAAGAAATGAAGAATTATCTCTAGAACTTTGTGTCTTCAAATACCTTCTATGATTGCAATTGTTCTTGTGTCAATTCGTAATCTGTCTTCAATATTGCCTTTGTTATGTTGGTATGTGTTGAGAAAGATGTAGCTGTTTCTTTTATCAATTTATTACTATTTGTGGGTGTGGAATAGGTGGACTATGTATCATTTATTTGTACTCATTTCTTTCTCAATTAATCTTTTGCATTCACTTTCATGGCTATGAATGGGTGTTAGTTTACCTTTTCTGCTTTCTAGTCAAAAGCATACTCCATTTTTTCATTCCTTGTAAATCATTCGAAGGTAGTTGCACCTTGTAAAATATGCAGAGAGCACTTGCAACCAACATTGCAAGTGACTCAACTGTTGGTCAGGTTGTCATTTGTGTGGGCAAAGGAGTATAAACTTGAATGACAAATCTGTTAACCAACATATTTTTGGTGACTCTACTGGGGATTCAAAATTGAAGCTCAGTGCTATTTTTTTTCCCAAAAATTTGAAGGTGCCTCCCTGAGGATGGAGGTTGGCGGCTCTATGAAGTTGGAAGTGCCCAAAAGTAGTTTATTCCGGCAAAGACTCATGTCTGGTTTATTTTTCAGAATTGCATTATGGCATTGGTTTCTCCTCTGCCATGGGGAAATCAATTTGGACCTCTCTTTTTGTCCCAGTTTTCACCGTTTCCTGAAGGATCAAGAAAACACTTCTTGAAGTTCAGTGGAGAGAATCATTAAGATGCTGAAAACCACATTCTGGCATTCACAGTTGCCTGCAGAGTTTTGGGGGTAAGTGAAGAAGATGTTTTTGTTCGGTTATTTATTGAATCTCTTGTTGGACCTACAGTAGATTGGTTTTATTATTTAGAAGATAAGTGTATAACTGATTGGGATTCATTGAAGACTAAGTTCTTAGCAAGATATAAGGTTCCTGTTGACGAAGTTGCTCTATTATGTCAATTTTTCAATATTCGAAAGCAAGAAGGTGAATCCATCAGAGATTTCATGGACAGATTCAATTGATTACTCAAAAAGATTCCATCCCCTCTTCAACCAAGTGAGAAACTCTAGATTTGTACTTTTATTTCCTCTTTGCATCTTGATTTTCAATTTGAGTTGAAACGGAGTAAAGCGAATGATATTGAAATTGCTGAATAAGATGCTGTGAAAATTGAAGATGAGTTGATTTTAAGTGGTCTTTGGAAAGCACGTCAGGTTGTAAACTATTTGGGTAGCAAACCTGTGAAGAAATCTATCATGCATAAGCAAAGCTTTCAGCATATAAGTTTTCTAAAAGCACGAAATCCTTCTGCTGAATATCTTAACCTCTCTATTTTTGATTCAAAGCAGTTTTGTAGAAAAGAGGCAAACAATGTAGAAATTAAGCCTCAGGTGAATAGAAGAATGGAAGCCTTTTATTTCCATTATGACCAAGAGAATGATATATCTGAAAACCCCTTAAGTGGTTAAGAAAATGAACAAGCTTTTTGTGATGCTAGTTGTAATGAGGATCATGCAAATGGCGTTGTTTTATCATACTTATCTACAACAGAGATGGAATCATTCACTTTTACCAGTGACGAAGAGCAATTTGAGGATACACAACATAAAGTAGAAGTGTTGAATGTCTTTCCTCCAAAGTGCATGCAAGCTGAATATGAGGTCTTCATGTTTTCTGAGCAAGATGATAATGAAGTATGGCTACAAGAAGAGGTAAAAAATAATCTTTCATTTGAATCTTTTCATTTTGAAAGTTTGGATGCCAAAATTTTTAAACAGAAATTGGAAGATGATGTTGAGAGTAGTCATGATAGTTTGAGTGAAATTGATGAACCTCATGTTGTTTGCATTCCGTATTGGTGTCTTAATGCAAGTAAGGATAAGTTTTTGTGTGGAGAAGAAGTTGCAATGTCTAATCTACAAGATATAGACAGAAATGATGAATTGTGTCATGAAGTTATTGAGTCAAATCTTGAAGAGAAAGATGAGATTGTTCCAGTTGGGAGTGATTTTCAGCCTCATGAAACTATTATTTGCAATTCAGATTTTCAATCTAACTCACTTCCAATTTTGCATAAGGTTGATGACTGGTCTTCCAATGATTCAAATGGCTATTTTCAGGGATGGGATGTCAGTTTATCTGCTGTAGGAAATGATTATATGCATGAACATCTTGGGGCATCCACTTCCATATACATCATAAAAAAAAGATCTTCTGGTTTGTGTGTGGGATGTCCAATTCGGGGGTTGGCTTCTTTTAGTTTGAAAAACCAAGTACCGCATGATATCACAAATGATTCTGGTAGTCACATGATGGGCAATACTGATATGAGTTGTCCAATTGAAAAAGTATACGATGAAGAATGGCTTCTTAGGCACTAGATCATGTCCATAGGCTTTTTGTGTGGGGTCATTCTTATCACTCTGATCATTGAGGTCACCAGTTGGTAAGTGTTTGCTTATGGGATTCTCACTCATCCGTCATTATTCCACACAGGCTACTATTTCTCCTAGCCGGTTAATGGATTTGTATGATCATCCTGGAGACGTTTGGAGGTAGGGCCTCCCTACCATGTACATATTAGGAGTTTTTGTTGTGCTAGTAGTTTAGTTTCCTTTCCTGTTTTGCCCTATTTTTGGCTTGCTCTAGCTCCTTTTCCCTTGTGGTCTCTGACTCTATTGCCCCTTGGATTTAAGCACTGGTCTATACTTGGGATTTTGGGTTCCTCACTTCGTCCTTTGCAGTCCTTGTCCCCAATTAGAGCTTGTTGTTGCCCCCAAAATTTAAACCAATAAATTTTCAAATTTTAGGTATAATCATAACATTTTGTTGCCCCAATTTGGTCATTTTCTGTGCCCAAATATCTTACCTCTTGTGAAATTTTAGTCTTACAAATCAAGTCATGGGGACAATTTTTAAGTCTATTTTATAAAAAACCAATACTCCTGTGTAACTCAAAGACTTTATAGACCTTATTGACACTTCGCCCTTTGTTGTCAGGCATTTTTCAAGTTCATGAATCCCTTGTTCCCTCAACTTATGTTCTTAAGTCCATGAAATGGTTGACTTCTCAAATCCTCTTATTGTCAAAGAAGTTGAAAGTGTTTGAACTCCACTCTAATAGTTCAAAAGTTCACAAGAGCTCCGATGGCTTGACTTCATTCATTGTCAGAGGTTTTCAAAATCTCAGAACTCCTGATATGTGATTCAATGGTTCTGCTTTTCCATGACTTCGTGACCCTCCAACAAATTCCTAGTTTTTAAAGCATCGCCAGCTCATTTGATTATTCATATGGCATATCATGAGAATGTCTTTTTAGGAGTTATGAAATACGAACTCAATCTTGAGACTCGTTTCTCAAGGTACAAAATTAATGATGCATTAATTACCTCTTAAACAACAAGTGTAACGGGGCTCACTAAGGTGGTAGCACAACATCAACAAATTAAAAGTCATCATTACTTACTGGCGTAATTGAATCAGCTTGTCTACAGAGAAAGGTGGCGGTACCTCTGAGTTCAGTTTTTATCAACCAAGACATTTTCAAAATGGGACTTCTTGCGAGTAATGATACTTGGGATGGTGAACCCATGCCTGTCCTGCAACCCGATTTGAACTGGCCCAAAGAAGAACAAATTGATATCATCTCCCAATTGTGCATAGTTGCGTGGAAAGAGAAAACCAGCTATGCTAAATATCACAGGGTAATGTTTATTCTGGAAGAAGAGGAAGAACATGCTGAATTGCATAATCTTTTTATGGAAATACGACTGGAATTAGGAATCACTACCGTACCTAGGGTAGTCTAATGCCACTTGTTTGGCATGCATGAAATCTTTTTGTAATTAGCGATGGCAACCAAAATTTTGATGTAATGTAACTATTTCCATTTTGAGGTCACTTTCTTGATAGCGGTTACTTAGAGGACCATTACGGACAGTTATGTTTAGATATATTTTTGACTGGCTATGAGCAGGGGGAAGGGATCAAGTTTATTCTGTTTCCAGTTATCTTTTTCTTAACTCAACATGTGTACAGAAGCATTTTTTAGAAACTTTGAATTTTGGCATATTGAAGAAATGAATAATTATCTCTAGAACTTTGTGTCTTCAAATACCTTCTATGATTGCAATTGTTCTTGTGTCAATTCATAATCTGTCTTCAATATTGCCTTTGTTATGTTGGTATGTGTTGAGAAAGATGTAGCTATTTCTTTTTTTGAATTTATTACTATTTGTGGGTGTGGAATAGGTGGACTGTGTATCATTTATCTGTACTCATTTCTTTCTCAATTAATCTTTTGCGTTCACTTTCATGGCTATGAATGGGTGTTAGTTTACCTTTTCTGCTTTCTGGTCAAAAGCATACTCCATTTTTTCATTCCTTGTAAATCATTTGAAGGTAGTTGCACCTTGTAAAATATGCAGAGAGCACTTGCAACCAACATTGCAAGTGACTCAATTGTTGGTCAAGTTGTCATTCGCGTGGGCAAAGGAGTATAAACTTGAATGACAAATCTGTTAACCAACACAACTGCAACTTTATCCTCTATAACAACATCCTCTTCTACTCTCACTATGGAAGATAAATCACAAATGAAATAATTTTTTGTGTAAATTACCTCATTCTCTTTCGTTACTGCAACATCCATCTTCTCATCCTCACTGGCAAGCTACTCAAACCACTCCTTCGCTATCACTAAGGTCTGCAACAATACATCAATTTTATCCTCCTCACCTATTGCAACATTATGCTCACCTTTAATTGTTGCAATCTCATATGTTGTAACCTCTTCAAGCTCTATCGTTGCCATCTCAATCTCCACAACTGCATCTTCAACCTCTTCTACCATCATCTCTTTTTCATCTTCAACCATTGCTGAACTTGCATCCTCTTGCTTGTTATTTTCTTCTTCTTTCTCCATGCCTTCCTCAGGGCATGCCTTCACTGCAACTTCCTCACTCTTGACATCCTCTCCATGCTACCGTGTTTCCAATCTATCCATCCTTACATTTATATCCATGATCATCAAGGAGATCTTTCTCTTTTGATACTTGTTCTAGCCTTCCCATATCACGAGCTTCCTCACAACATGTTGCTGCAATCTTCTACACATCAAACTCTCAATTTGCAAGACAAAATCTTTCATGGCTTCACAACCCTCAATTGTTTAGGAATCTCTCCCACCTACAACAATCCTTTTGAGCTTCCCACAACCGCTTCCTCTTCTCTACCCACAGGTCTTGGTGGATCCTCTCCACTCTCAAGATTACCAGCTCTGATACCAAATGGTACAGGAGGGTACTCTCCTCGTGCAAAAACATAAAACATCACACAAAATCACACAATCAAATACAAACATTCACATGGGCAATACTCTAACAACACAATATAAGATTGCAACCAAAATATGATTTTATTGATTAAAAAACAAACCAGTCTGCAAGAATATTCAAATATGGCCTCCAATGGCCTCTCACCTACAAAAAAAACTACATGTCATCTCTACTCTGTAGCTCTTCCCACTCCTCTCCAATTCATCTAAGGCTGATTCAAACCTGCAAAACATCATGGCCCGGCTTTACTCTACCAAAACCCATATCATTCTACTCCTCTAGACACCCATTTTATTTATTCCCTGTATAAGATATTCAATCTCCAAATACACCATACCTTGCAACAATTTCCTTCTTGTTTGACGATGTCTTTCACTTATTTTTTGTTCTTCTTTGTACCAAAAACCAACCTGTAACAAGGTGATTCCTAATTCCCACTTAGGCACCTCCAATTGGAATTTAGATTTAATTTAGAAAAATGCTTACTAACAAGCCACACCTCCTCCTTATTTCCTTCCTCTATGCCAGAAATGTCTGTTCTTTCCACTTCTACAATTTTCTGGTGGCAGTAAACTCTTTTCTCCTATCCCTGGTTGCACCCCCTGTTCTGCCTCTTTTCTTTTTAGAGATTATGTTCTTTTTGGCAGCAATCTCTCTTCCTTCTTTTCTCAAAACTATTCTTTTAATAAATATGAAATTATTATTATAGTCATTTCTCCAATATGGCATTTCAATTTCCCATTTTCTAACAAAGATTTTTCCATACATGGTACTATAATTATATCGCCTTATACTTTTTAAAGCTAGGACTGTCATCCTAATAAATTTCATAGCCAAAATAATAAAGAAATGGAGTTATAAGGAAAGAAACATCTCTTGGCAGTTGTGGGTGGGTTTTAAATTTTTTTATAACTCCTCACTTGGATGGTTGAAAGAAAAAATGTTTTTTTGGCCTTTACTAACTTCATCTCCTTTAGAAAATGCTTCCTTATTTCTTGTTTTACCCATGAGAGTAACTCATGAAACTGTATAATCAATTTTGATAAATTGAGACTCCGACAATGTGAAGAATTGGGTGCCAGAGGCAAAAAACACAAACTGCTCTATTTTACATTAAAATTAGTGAGTAGGATTGAAATAATGTCCTCGGGTTCTCTGAAAAATGATTTCGCTCCATATTTCAAGAATTGTGAAATTTAAATTTTTAGTAAACCTGTCAACACAAATTACTGGCATTAAATTCTCCCAAACAATGAAGAATTTTGTACCAATTCCTTTTGAAAATTAGGTGAAATGCTTTAAAAAATATTCACCTAAAACAATTTTTGACCAACTCTTATGGAACTCTGGAAACAATTGTTTCCATAGAACTGCCATGTTATGTGCCGAGACCCAAACTGCGGAAAACTAAAAATTTGCAATTCTACTCAATCCACATGCATTGCAAGGCCAAGAGATGCCAACAAATCCAAATGCACACCAAAAATGAATAAAATAACTTCAACTATTTTTGGTTGATGCTGATCACTAGTTCGTCTAGATGCTCTTGCATCAAAATCTCTCCACCACAAGGTCCCAAAGTTTGTAACCTTTCACACCGATACCATAGCTAATGAAGATAAATTTCACTGCCTTATTCTCCAACTTTTACTGCTTCTCCCTGGGCACATGTGCATATGTCTAGTAACCAAAAATACAAATATTCTATAATGAGGTCTTTTTTCCTATCCATTCCTTCACAAGGGTCTTCTCAACAAGAGTTGATGTAAGAGGCTTATTAATTAGGTAACAAGTCGTAGCAGTTGCTTCTACCTAGAACGTTTTCTCTAAGTTAGCTCCACTAAACATACTCCTAGCTCTCTCCATCAATGTTATGTTCATTCTATCTACAATACCATTATGGTAAGGGGTATATAAAGTTGTCTTATGTCTCTCAATTATGTGCTCCTTATAGAATTTGTCAAAATCTATGAAACAAAACTCACCGCCAGTATTAGTAACACCTTAGTCTTCATACTAGTCTTTTTTTTAAAAAGAGTTTTAAAGTCCTTAGATTGACTAAAAACTTCATATTTACTCTTGAGGAAATACACCCATGTCCTTGAATAATCATCTATAAAATATACACAATGCAAAGACTTAGAAATTGAAGGAACATTAACATGACCAATACACTTGAATGAATCAAGTCCAACAACTAGGGGATTTGTGAGAACTAGAATAAAACTGAATGTGATTATGTTTATCATATATATAATGTTCACATATATCAAATTCAAGAGTACAATCATTCAACCCCTCAACAGTATTTTTATTTTTCAAAGTCCTTAGACCCTTCTCACCTAAATAGCCCATTCTCTAGTGCCATAGCATTGTTATCTCTACAAGTAACTTGCTATCAGAAGCAAGAGATTGCTAGGTACCCAAAAACATGGCCATCAGAAATAGATACAACACTCTTTGTTATTGGTTCCAATGGTGAAGGTGTTGATTTTGTAGATCTCTCCACTACATGAATAAAAGAATTATTGCACTAAACAATGCATGCATCTAGCTAAAACAAAGTGCCTACATGAACACCTTTAGTGAGCACCATAAATACTTGCACCATCTTACACCCTCCACTAGAGAAAACAATCTACAAATTTGCATCATTAAGTTTTCTAACTAATAACATGTTTTGTGTTGAACCAAGAATATGCAAAACACCATTGATCCCCTTCACTCACCCATCTAGGAATCTAATCAAGACTCTACCACAACCAATAATGCTCATATGAGAATCATCACCAAGATACACTTTAGGTCCATCATATTCTTCATACTTTGAAAACCACCCTTGATGGGAGGTCATATGGTAGGAATCTCCATAATCTATCAACCATGCACATTTGGATGCATGCATTGGCAAGGTTGCAACAAAAGCATCTCCAACATCTTGTTGTGAAGATATATTTGACTCACCATTGGACTTGTTCTTTTTATTCTTTTTCTCCTCTTTGTAATTTCTTCTGAAGTGCCCAGTTTTGTTTTAGTTTAGACACTTATCCTTGGATTTTTCTAGAAGATTTGAATCCCCACAAGATTTGGATCTAGGATTTTCTTTCTTCTTGTCCTTCTTCTCACCTTCCTCCTTCAATCATCCATAAATTGATAGGGCCTCCTTAGTAGATTTAAAATATTTTCACCACATCTCCTCCAAGAGTAAACCAACCACCACATCTTCCATCTAAAGCTTTGAGGTAGTGCTCCCAATTTTCATTACTAAGTGATCCCACGATTTTGGCAAAGAACATAAAAGTGTCATACAATGATACTCCTCCTCCATCTTCACTCCAACAAAGTGCAATTGGGTCACAATCATATTGAATGCATTCAAATGATCAACAATAGAGCCATCATCATCTATTCTCATGGTATACAACTTCTTTCTAAAATTTTGTTAACCAAGGATTTAGTCTACTATATGTCTCCCAACTTCTTCCAAAGATCTTATGAAGTAGGTTCTTCATGTACATTCAACAAAATTGAATCTTCTAAGTAGAGTCTAATGAGCCCCTTTGACTTTATATGTAATAGATCCTAGTTGGCCTATGACATTGTAAGTGGTTTGGATTCAAATATAACAACCCATATATCTCTATCTACAAGCATATCCTCCATATTAAGCTTCTAGAACTCAAAGTTAGTGACATTGAACCTCTCCATGATCTCTATCTTAGATGTGATTTCCATTTTCTTGCAACAAGATCTTTTGCATAAGCTCCTACTTAAACCAAAATTAGATTAAAAATTGTGTTCCTAACACATAGGCCTCGAGGTGATCAAAATTTGATATGAAATGAAAGCAAGGAGAGGTAAAAAATACACTTCCTACACTAATATATGAAAGGAGGTATATCCAAAAATTAAACCGATCATAAATTTACAAGGAAATAAATACAAAAGCATTATACCATAACATAATGATTTATGTGTGGAAAACCTTTTTAGGAGAAAAACCCCACACTCCAAAGCAACTCAATGTATTATTTATTAGTCAATAGATACAATACACTTGCAAAGTATAAGCCTTTATAGAAGTATCACTAACAAGATATTTAAAGCAATTTTGACAATATAATGGTACCTACAAACTTGTTATGAAACCTCCATCTCAAGCACCCAATAAATAAGAGAAACAATACATGAAACCATCAAATGATAATTAGGAAACCATGAGATAAAACCATCCAAAATGTGGCACCCAAATCCCTAGTCAAAATCCAATGCCCAAATTTGAAGATGAGTCAATAAGATAAAACTAGTATATTCCTTACACATGTCATAAACTCGTCATAATCCAATCACCAACTTGGGTGATCCATTTTGGCTCCATTATCTCCACTCAAACATGCCTTATGATGTGCCATAACATGCTTCATAAGTTGGTCAACAAGTGTAACTCCCTCTTATAGCTCTCTTACGTGTCATAGATGCTCTTTCAATTATGATGTGGGTGGCCTAATTTCTGGAGGCCATAACTTTTGATCCAAGAAGTTGATTGAGCCTTTTTTTAATAAATTGAAGGCCTCTAAGAGCTCCATGTCGTCATAATCCACTAGCTCCAATTAAGGTCCATTTTAATGTTTTCAAGGCCAAAATCAACATTTATAGCCAAAAATTGTAAGTTTATGTTCTCGAACCTAAAAATTGCATTTATGTGTTCTTAACATTAGGATGCAAGTTTAATTTACATTTCTTAATAGGATTCATGATAATTTGAGGTGCAATCCATATTAGGGTTAAGATGAGCACTCCTTCATAAATGAATCTGATTAAGGTTTCAAGTAACTCATGGCATAAACAAATGTTAAAGTGATATGGTAAACAAAGATAAATATTAGCAAAATAAAACACTCTCATATTTGAATAATAATTAAAAATAGAAGATAAAACCCTAAGGGGGTGTAAGAGTAGAGGGGTTTACCAAAATGAAAGGGAGAATAAAATCCATTTTACATAAATTTAGGGTAAATAAATAACTAACACAAGCATTCATAATCTACTAGAGATTAAAAGAGTTCTAGGGCATGGAATAAATGTATTAAACTAAATGATTCAAAAAATTTAAATAATAAAATAATGTACTATTGTCACTTGGATTTGCACCTTGTATTGAAGCGTCGTGTTGCAACAACCTAGTGAAACATTGGAGTGATTTCTAGGTGTGGGACCCTGCAAAGGAAATCAAACCTCCAGAAAAGGCTAGTTCCTTTTCTAAATATGAGATTTATAATGCGCTAAGAATAAACCTAATCGATTCACTGCTAGGGAAAAGGGGAAGAAGGAGAAACTAGAAATGAAAAGGTGATACACCAGGTTTGAATGTTCAACCCTCAGATCAACCATATATGCATAGAACAACAACAAACAACAGACCATCATACACAAATCACAAACTACCTACAAAGGTAAAAGAAACTAATTGAAATCCAAAAGGAAAGAAGCATTCACAAATGGATACTCAAACAAAAGTATTACACAGAGCAGAAAAAGTGCATGAAAAGGTAAAAATCTATTATTTCTTATCAAAGAGATATGGTTACAACTGATACAAGATGTGTTTTTTTAGACCAAAAACCAACATAATACATTTGATTTCATGCTTATATAACATTTTACAATGAGGCACCATCACCTACTATAATAAATTCACCCCATGGACCTGTCAGAATATATTTTACAAAAGGAATGTCTAAAAATATACGTTTGTTTTTGACATAAATGCATAAAATATCTTCTCTAAACTAGCTGAAACAATATATGCATTGAAACCCTACATCTTCCTCTACCTGCAACAATAAATGACCAAGTACAAATTTTGGTTGAAGTTGGACATTTGACTTTCAATCTAGCCTGTATTCTACCTTATTGGCAAAATTTTATCATGATTAACCATGGCAGATCCTGGATTCCACCTCTTTTCCCTTCATTTCTAAAGATTGCAGAAGTTGTCAGAGATCGGGCCTTGGGCCCTCAACACTCTGCCTTCCAATAGAGAAGGAAAAAGGAGAAAACCCCACCCCCCAAGCTCTGCTATACAAAGGAAGATCACAATATCGACAAACTTCAGGCCTCGGGCCTTCCGCCTTATGCCTTTCCAAAGATGGAAGAAGAAAGAAAGTTTGAGTCCCGCAAGTCTAAAGATTTAGCCATTTTTTGAAATTTTTGGTGGAGTTTAGGCCTCGAGCCTTTCGTCTTTCATCTTCCAAAGAAAGGAAGAGGGAAGAAGAAAGGTCCAAGCACTAAAGTTTGAAACACTTAGAAATATTTTGAAAGAAAAGAAATAAAACTCAAACTCTGAGCCTTCCTTGGCAAAAGTTAATCCGGATGATGTCATGACCACCTAGTAGCTTCCTACGGTTCCGTGGCTATAGACAAAGCTTCATTGAAATGTTCCATGAAATGGTGGAATGCCACAAAGTAGACCACATGGCACCCATCAGGTCACTTGGATGATCAATTATCGAACCTTGCCACGTGTCTACTTTTTGTGGTTCTGTGAGCCTACTGTGGGTCCCCCCAAAAAGGCTCAACAGAATGGTGGAATGCCTTACACTTAGAATTATTTTCAAAGGGAAAGATTCAGAGCTCAGAATTTAGGTCTTCTACCTTTCTCCTTCCAAAAGAAAAGGAAGGAAGAAAGGAAGAAGGTCTGACCCTGACACTTGAAGAACTTTGAACACTTATAAGATTTTTGCAAGGAATAAAGCAGAGGTCGAAGCCTATGGCATGATGAAGGGGAGAACTCCAAACTCTAAAACTCTGAAAAGGTTAAAATGTTAGAGTAATGGGTTCTTTACTTAATTAATTTAATCATATTGATTAATTAATTAAGTCACCTTTGCTTTAGCTTACTTAAGCTAAACTTAGGAATCTCCTTTTAGGGTTTTATAACTTGCTAATATAAAAGCAAGTTCTTTCATGTAATTCATTAATCCATTTCATTAATTGCATCCTTTTTTGTGTGAATTGCTCTCTTTGCTTTTTTCTCTTGTGGAAGGTTTCTTAGGTTTTGCAGGTGTTCATTGGGATCTATGAGGTTCGTTTATCAACTTCTACATAAAAGACAAGGAAAAGTCAAGGTTTTTGGACTTAGTCCATTTTGGGATGTTTTTCCCTGGATTTCTAAAGGGGAGAACACTTAGAGATTTCATGGATTTGGGCTATTTGGATGGGAAGTAAAATAGGACAACATTTTGGCGACTTCTCAGGGCTGTTTGCCTACTAAACAAAAGGGAACCAGTGGCCTTAAGCATTCATTGGGCATAGAGTCAAAAGGGATGAAGCATGTTGGAACAACTAAAACTTGCCTCAAAACAACACCACAAAAGGAAAACAAGGCATGCATTCTCCTAATGAGAGTGCAACCTATGCAAGAGCACTTAGGGAAAAGGAAAACCTAAAGTAGAAACAAAACAAAACAATATATATAGAATCTCAGACTAGCCTTAGAAGTAATACTTGAGATGGATCCCATTGAATGAGATTGGTAGAGCTTCACCATCCATCTTTGGAAGATTGAAAGCATTAGCTTGCTTGCAGCTGGTGATGATATATGGGCCACTCTAGATTGCATCAAATTTAGTATGGCCTCCAGGTTTGGGTCTGTTAGCATCCCATTTTAAAACAAGATCACCTTCCTTGAAAGTTTGATCCTTGGCCTTCCTGTCAAAGTATTTCTTGGTCTGCTTCTAGTGTTCCTCCAAGGTAGCCATGGTTGATTGTCTATGTTCTTCTAACTCAGTTAATTCAGCCATCCTTATAGACCTAGCATCTTCATCTTCTATCTCCAACTATTGGGCCAATTCCAATGAAGGAAGCTCCAAAGATAAGGGCAATCTAGCCTCTATTCCATACACAAGAACAAAAGGGGAGTTACCAATGACTCTTTTATAGGTGATCCTATCAGCCCAAAGATCCAATATGATTTTATTATTCCACTGCCTCTGGTTTGTTTCCATGGTCCTCTTCAGGATTCTGATCAGGTTCTTGTTAGTAGATTCAGCTAAACCATTACCTTGGGGGTAATAGTTAGATGAAGTTTTCAATAACACATTATACTTCAAAGCCCAATCAACTGTCCTAAAACTAGTAAATGCTCTTGCATTATCAGAGATGATAGTGTGAGGAGCTCCAAACCTTGTCATGATTTCTTTGAAGAAATCCATGATTTCTAATTCTGTAGCCTTTTTAAGTGGGACAACTTCAACCCACCTGGTGAAGTAGTCCATTGTAGTTAAGACCCATTTGTGGCCAACACTGGATGTAGGGTTGATCATGCCAATGAAATCCATGCACCACTGTGAGAAAGGTTGATCTGTTTTAATAGGATCAAGTGGTAGGTTTGCCAACCTTTTCTTTCCAGCAAAGAGATCACACTCTTTGCACTTTCTTACCCATACATGGGCATCATTGAATAATGTGGTCCAAAAGTAACCTGCCCTCATTATTTTCGTTGTTGTAGCTCTTACAAAAAAAGTGGCCTCCAACTGGATGAGCATGGAGTTCATTGAGTAATTTGTCAATCTGATTTGTTTTAATGCATCTCAGCAAGACTCCATCCATATTCCTCTTAAAGAGAACCGCACCCACCAAAGAAAAGAAGCATAAGGAATGGACTACAACTTGAAATGTCTTCTCTTGGTTCTGTCCAATCCATAAGGGTACTCACCAGTGGATAGGAACCTGGCCATGTCTGCTGTCCAAGAACTCAGAGTTGTTGATTTAGCTGTAGGTTCTGTCTCATTCAAGTGATAGGATGAGTTCACCTCAACCACAATAGTTTAAGCCAACTGTTCACATAATCCTCTGCCTCTAATCAACTTAGTGGCTTTGATAGTAAAATCATACTCCAGGATCTTAGTGACCCAGCTTGCTCTTTTTTCACTGATTTCAATTCCCATTATATAGTCTCTCACACTAGGATGAGAAACTAACACTTTGATATGGTTATTTACCAACATATATCTAAATGTTTTAATGCTCTTATAATGGCAAAAACCTATTTGTCCATGGGACTATACCTGATCTCATAATCTTTCAATGTTTGACTGAAAAAGGCCAGGGGTTGCTCCATACCTTGGTTATTTATTGCATCAGAACAACTGTAATGCTGCTCTCCCCTCCACGGGCATAAAGGACAAAGTCCTCATAATTAGGATTTATGAGAGTAGGAGCTTGGGAAGCTTCTTCCTTTATCTTCTCAAAGCCATATATCCCCTCCTTAATCCACATAAAAACAACATCCTTTTTAAGCATAAGGGTGAGTGGTTTGACCAGACTAGTGCAGTTAGGAATGAATTTCCTAACAAAATTGATCTGCCCTAGAAATGATTACAAAGCTTTTTTATGAGCAGGTAGAGGGAGAGAGAGAAGAGATGAAGTTCTTTCTGGATCTATGGAGAACCCATATTTTGACACCAAATGGCCCAGAAGCTTGCCTTGAGCAACAACAAAAATACACTTTTTAGGGTTCAGAGACACCCCAAACTCTGCATCTTTCAAAAACTTTCTCCAGATGCTCCATGTGATTTTCTCCTCTCTTGGAGAAGACTGTAATATCATCTAAATAAATTAGGATGAACTTATTGATAAAGCCCTTGAAAGTAATGTCCATTACCCTCTGAAAAGTTGCATTGGCATTGGAGAGCCCAAATGGCATTTTTGCATACGCCATGGTTCCCCACTTAGTTGTAAATGTTGTCTTGAATCTATCCCCCTCTTTCACAAATATTTGGTTATAACTAGAAAAACCATCAAGTAATGAAAACCTTTCTACCCCTACAAAAGTCTGCAAGATTTGGTCCATGGATGATAGAGGATAGTGGTCCTTCAAAGAGGCGTGATTAATATCCTAAAAATCCATGCATAGCCTTATCTCACCATTTTTCTTCCTCACTAGTACTAATTAGCTACCCAGGTGGAGTACTTGATGGGGAAAAGAATTCTAGTCTGAATGAGATTTGCAAGCTCCCTTCTCATCAAAGGCTTAATTTTGGGATTTATAGGCCATTGTTTTTGGCAAACAAGTTTGGCGTTTGGATCAAGGTCTATGGTGTGTTGGGAAACATTAGGGTCAAAACCCTTTAGGTCCTCATAATTCCATGCAAAAACATCACTATATTTATGAGAAAGGTGAATAAAGGTTTGTTGTTCAACATCACAACATACGTTTTCCAACAATAAATTTTTGTCTTGGGCGATAGCAACCTTTTTATAGTCCTCCTTTTTTAATGTGATGTTCTTCTTCTCGCCCTTGAATTCATCATCATGGCTGAAAATAGCTTCTAGCATGACCAAACCCTTGGGCAACTTGTTTGTTTTCAATTGAATAATATGATCACCATACCCTTCTTGCAGCCTGGACTATGCAATTGATGAGAACTCAACTTCATTTTGGATGAAGTTTACAATTTGCTCATTATTGTTAAAAATCTATAAATTCACATCATTTCAGGGACTAAGGGCCTTACCACTATCTTGACATGCTGATCAAGGCCATGAAAGAGGTCTGTAGGAGTAGAAAATTGAGCACCAATTGTTGCCAATTGGTCAGCCTCAGTATTTAATTTCCTTGGGATCACCTGTAGGTTGAGAGCATCAAAACTTTCAAGCATGCCCCAAACTTTGTGTTTATAAGCTCTAAGAAGCTGATTTTTTGTTGCACATCTTTCCCTGACCCGGTTGACCACTAACTCAATATCTCCAAAGATTTCCAGATGTTTGATTTTCTTCTTTTCTACT
Source organism: Cunninghamia lanceolata (assembly GCA_027924645.1). Lineage (NCBI taxonomy): Eukaryota > Viridiplantae > Streptophyta > Pinopsida > Cupressales > Cupressaceae > Cunninghamia > Cunninghamia lanceolata. The sequence goes on from BSBN01000197.1 coordinate 3,528,468, forward strand.
AGTAGCAAGCCATGAATCAATGCCTCATATTTTGCAACATTGTTTGTGCAAGAGAAATGTAGTCTATGAGCAAAATGCAATTTCTTACTAGTCAGAAAGGTTAGTAAGACTCCTACACTAGCTCCATTTCTTCTCTTTACACCATCAAAGAACATTTTCTATGGTCCATCAGAATCATCATCTGGTTTAAGTATAGAGGGGTAAGAAGAATTCCCCTCATGAATTATGTAGGTACCTAACCCAGTTGCTTCAATGATGTCATAAGGATCAAAATCAAAGTGCTCCTTTGCCCACTCATCAAGAAAAAGATCTGGGGTTGGAAAGGGTGAAGATACTATCTTAAGAGACCTTGAATCATGCATTTCCTCACCCTGAATCATGCACTTCCTCATCCTAAATCATGCAATGAGGGTTCACCAAGCTATGATCATAATTCTCTACATGATAGCTTGAAATTGGTTCAGCCTTAATGGTGAACCTTGTGCCATACCTTGTCCTCAACATGTAAGACCAATCAGAAGAAAGGTATCCATCTACCTTAGCTGTGAAGTCTCTTGACAAATAGATAGAAAAGAAAGGAGGAAGATCAATAACTAAAATATCTTGACTAATAGTCAAGTTTGGACAAGCATGTAAGGTCAGATCCAATCCTTTGATCACTCCAACAGTGTTGATAGAAGAGCCATCCAATTGCAATACACCTGATGAAATAAGGGTATATTTGATGCCTAATGCATCTACTGTCTTCTTGGGCATGAATGAAACACTGGCCCCTGAATCAACCATGCAATTGTGCACTAAGAATTTCCCAATGATTAGAGACAAGTAGAATGGGGATGGCTTCTTTGTTGGACCCCCTTGCGCTCCACTTGGTTGTACAAGATTGACTGGGCCCTTTTCCTTTTGCTTTGCTGATTCAGCTGATGGGAATTTCTCTAAGGCCTCTTGCAATAAATCCCTTTGAGAGGGGATTGACATTACCTCCCACATTGACACATTTATGTTTGTCTTTTTCATTTGTTCCACAATGTTTAAGGGGAAAGTTGTTGTTTTGTGCATGGAAGGAATCCATGTTCCCTTCTTTGACTACTTTGCGCTTGTTCATGCACTTTTGAAGATGACGGAACCTCTTTTATAGCAGCAGGCCTACCACTATGAGTTGAATTTGCAATACTGGCCCCTTTTGTTTTTGATACAAGTTCCTTTTGTAATATAGCAGGCATGGGGTTATTCTCAAATTGCCTCCTTTTAGACCTTGTGTTGTTTGCAACATGCATAACCACAATGTCCATAGGCTGATTGACAACACAAAAATCCTCAGGAGTCTGTAGCATCAAATTAGAATATGAAGTAGCCTCATTTGGTACCTCAGGGTTGTTGTTGGTTGCTTCCACCAATGATGCTTGTTGAGTGTGAAAATTTTGCACCATTAAGGCTCGCTCTTGTGCTCCAAAAGAACAAGTAGATTGATTGTGAGGTTGGTTGCAAGGATAACACCAATCTGCCTCTTGGGCCAGATTATTTTGAGTAGGGACCAAGGCCCTAACTGGATTAACAACTGGTATTTGTTGGATAGGCCTAACTGTTTGCAAAGGTTGGGCAGGGTTATTATTTGGGTACCTATTTGGCTGGTAACCCTAGTTCCAATTTTGATTTCTATTGGAATTATAACACCTTGATTCCAATTCTAATTTGAAGACTACCCCTGGTTATAATTTTGATGGGGCTTGAGGGCAGTTTGAATAACTATGATATTGACCTTGCTGGTTAGATTGGCACTAGGGTTTTGAGGTCATTATCTTCTTGGGAAAGAGAAGATGTGGAGGCTTTAGCCTTTGGGATGGGAGCAACAGTGGGCTACTAAAATTGTGAAGGTAGCTTTGGGAAAACAGGTACATGAGGTCTAGGAGCAATTTTCCTGGCATGTATTAAACAATTTTCAGATCTCAAAGCAATTTCATATGCATCCGATAAGGTTACAACACCCATAGATTGCATCATAACAAAAATATTAGAATTTAAAGCTCTCAAAAAATATAAGAAGGCACCTTGTGGAGACAGTCTAAGGAGACTAGGGATTCTTTCCCATGTCCTCTAAAATATGAAGTTGAAGTCCGCCATCATCTGGCTGGGAGCTCTCTTTATGGTTGTCAACTGTTCCAGCAGAGAAACATTCTTTGCTCTTTCCCCAAATTGTTTGTAGACTATTTCTCCCAACTCATCCCAATCATGTATCAAAGAAGGGGGTAAACTCCTAAACCATTGAAGAACTCTTCCTTTAAAGGATGAAACCATAAGTCTAACAACCACATCTTCATCTTGAATATGATGGACTGAACATACGTTTGATATGTATTTGATATGTTCAGTAGGTGTAGTAGAACCATCACCCAAAAAGAATGAGATACTCTTCAGGGCTGATGTGGAGATATCATTGTGTGCAGCCAAGTCTAAAGGGTTGCCTCCATTGAAGGTCACAAAGGGTAGGTTTCATGGTAGATCCATATTTAGGGTATTCAAATTTAGTTTGGGTATGTGTGAGCCCCTTCTTGTGTACTGACACCTAACAAGAGGAGGTGTAGATTGAGCTCTTGAATGCGATGGAACAATAATGCCATTCCTTCTAATAGGAGACCTAGATAACCTAGTTGTTTTTCTTGAAGCAACATGTAATTCAACAAACTGATAATTATCACCTCTCAAAGAAGCTCACATCTGCACATGCATATAACATTGGATTGGTCTAAAACAAGAGTCTATAGAGTTGCTAGGTGCATGAAATTCGTCTGCCAAACTACATAATACTGAGAACAATACCAATTTCTCATCCTAATCCTTAATTTAGATTAAAAATAGTCTCACCGGGCATGCTAGAAACTATTGTCACTTGGATTTGCACCATGTGTTGAAGCGTTGTGTTGCAACAATCCAGTGAAACATTGGAGTGATTTCCAGGTGTGGGACCCTGCAAAGGAAATAAAACCTCCAGAGAAGGCCGGTTCCTTTTATGAATATGAGATTCAGAGTGTGCTAAGACTAAACCTAATCTATTCACTGCTAGGGAAAAGGAGAAGAAGGAAAAATTGGAAATGAAAAGGTGATACACCAGGTTTGAATGTTCGGCCCTCAGATCAACCATATATGCACAGAACAATAACAAACAATAGACCAGCATACACAAATCACAAACTACCTGTAAAGCTAAAATAAACTAATTGAAATCTAAAAAGAAAGAAGCATTCACAAATGGATACTCAAACAAAAGTATTATATAGAGCAGAAGAAGAGCTTGAAAAGGTAAAAATCTATTATTTCTTATCAAAGAGGTATGGTTACAACTGATTCAAGATGTGGTGTTTAGACCAAAAGCCAATATAATGCATTCGATTTCATGTTTATATAGCATTTTACAATGAGGCGCCATCACCTACTGTAATAAATTCACCATATGGGCTTGTCAAAAGATATTTTACAAAAGGAATGTCTGAAAATATATGTTTGTCTTTGACATAAATGTAGAAAATATCTCCTCTGGAGTAGCTAAAACAAATATCTATGTTGAAACCCTACATCTTCCTATTCTTGCAGCAATAAATGACCAACTACAAATTCTAGCTAGAGCTAGATGTTGGACTTTCAATATGGCTTGTATTATGCCTTATTAGCAAAAATTTGTCATGATTAACCATGGCAGATCCTGGATTCTGCCTCTTTTCCCTTCATTTCTGAAGCTCGCAGCAGCCATCAGAGATTGGGCCTTAGGCCCTCAGCGTTCTGTCTTCCAATAGAGAAGGAAAAAGGAGAAAACTCTGCCTCCAAGCTCCACTATACAAAGGAAGATTACAATATTGGTGGACTTCAGGCCTCGAGCCTCCTGCCTTATGCCTCCCTAGAGAAGGAAGAAGGAAGAAAGCTCGAGTCTTGCAAGTTTAAAGACTTAGCCATTTTTTGAAAGTTTCAGCGAAGTTTAGGCCTCGGGCCTTCCATCTTCTGTCTTCCAAAGAAAGGAAGAAGGAAGAAAAAGGTCTGAGCACCAAAGTCTGAAACACTTAGAAATATTTTGAAAGAAAAGAAGTGAAACTTAGACTCTGAGCCTTTCTTAGCAAAAGTTAATCTAGATGACATCACGACCATCTGGTAGCTTCCCACGGTTTCGTGTCTATAGACAAAGCTTTATTTAAATATTCTGCAGAATGGCATAATGCCATAAAGTAGACCACATGGCACCCATCGGGTCGCTTGGATGATCAACTGTCAGACCTTGCCATGTGTCTACTTTCCACGGTTCCTTGAGCCTGCTGTGGGTCCCCCCAAAAAGGCTCAGCGAAATAGTAGAATGCCTTACACTTAGAATTATTTTCAAAGGGAAAGAGTCAGAGCTCGGACTTTGCGCCTTCTGCCTTTCTCCTTCCAAAAGAAAAGGAAGGAAGAAAGGAAGAAGGTCCGAGCCCCAACACCCAAAGAACTTTGAACACTTAGAGGATTTTCGCAAGGAACAAAATAGAGTTCGGAGCCGATTAGGATGGCATGATGAAGGGGAGAACTCTGAACTCTGAAACTCTGAAAAGGTTAAAAACACAAGGAAAACTCAAGATTTTTGGAATTAGTCAAATTTGGGATGTTTTTCCTTGCATTTCTAAAGGGGAAAACACTTAGAGATTTCATGGATTTGGGCTATTTGGCTAGGAAGCAAAATAGGACAAGTACTTAACTAGAAATATTTTGATAGATGGAAGAATATTAATTTCCAACCATATAGGGAGGTCAGTGATGATCATATGAATGCTTTAGAATTAGTAAATATTCTACCTATCACCTTAGGTCACTTCCACGACTGCATAATCAATCCCATAAGTGTGGTTGACCTCTATCTCATGGATCTGATATAGACTTGCAATTTTGATCGAGTTGTAAATTGTCAATTTTAGTTTTCCTTGATGTCCTCAGTCCACCCTTGCATAAAAACTATATTTTTGGTGTTTGAATTGGTTTGCACATGGTAGGGATAATTGATTCCCTTGTGGCAAACCATGTAAGTATACTATTTTAACAATAGATAAAAGATCAAGGACAACACTCTCAAACATTCAATATGCCTTAGATGCTTGTGCAATGCAAATTATTTGATAAGCACTCCTTGATAATGCATGCAAATAATATCTGATAGCTCTAAGAATGAGGTCTAGCATGTAATGGTCATATTTAGGTGATGGTAATCAAATGATTTAAAATGAACAAGAGCTACCCATTCAAATACAACAATAGAAATCAAATGAAATGCTTTTGCACCTTGGGTCAACACATAACAATCACAAAGAGAGGTCGACCCCAAATTTGAAATTAAATTTTGAAAGTTAAGGGGCCATTTCAACTATAGATCTATCTTAGAGAAAGAAAGGGGTAAAATGAGGGTTATGATCCATCCCTTGGAATAAGTGCAAATAAGAATAGAGAAGGCTTGAGTTGTGTGCCCATTCTCAACTGAAAACATGCCATTTATACACTTGTTATTACATAAATATTAATAAGACAAAATGAGTCCAGACAAATTGTGAAAAGTGTGAGGTGTGCTATTTTCACCAATACACATTAAAATTATAGAGGGACATAACATTCATTATCATCTTTATGTGATCATATTATAAAATGGAGCTTTACTTTATTAAGAAATTTGTAGTTATGGGCCATGCAAGGTCACTAGTGTTATTGCTATTATAAGGTGAGGGGATAGTAGAAGCCACCCTCCCTTCCTTTTAGTACATGGAATAAAACATTTTATTCTTTGACAAGTATTGTTTAAATGATGCGTTCCTTTTTAGATAATAGCAACAATGTGAATTTAATTGTTGGCGAGTGTTTATGGTTTGGAGTTTATTGTTGATTGATGAACATAGAGTGTTCTTCTATGAAACTTAGTTTGGGTACTCATATGTGAAAGCCCCATTTGTTCCTCTTCTTATTTTGTTTCATCAAAGTATATTTTCTTCTATTTAATTCTTGTCTAATTACCACTCTACATTATATGTTAGTCTCAATGCCATATGTTTTATTTAAATAGTATAATAAATAAATCATTGCTATAGAAAAAAGTACGTGTGTACAAAGAAATCTCATATGTATGAGACGATGAAAATGTATTTTAGTGGTGTGTGTTGCTTATCCATTGATAACCTACACAACTACCAAAATAGCTCAACATACAGTGACAATGTGTGACAAAAAGTGGGGCGAGGATGGCGATTCTCGAAGAATTCTAGCAAGCAAGGACAAAGGGGATATGGTGAACACAAGAGATGCAAATCAAGTTTCTGAGGATGGGGCACAAAATTTTGGGAAGCTTCTCACATATCTGGGTAAGGAGACAAAGAGAAAATAGAAGAATACTAATCGCATGTCCGTGGGCAATGTTAATGTAGAGATCTCAGAGGAGATTCCTAACATCCACATTTCAGATGAATTCCTAAATTCCAAGGTAGAGAAACTAAAGAAGAATGCAATCATTGCCAATTTCATAGGGATATGGCCTTCTATAGATAGGATCAAGACTTGGATAGGAAAAAAATGGGTGGGTCTCAATCTTGAGGTGAGTTGCTTGGCTTTAGGGTTTCTACATATTATATTCCAATCAGAGTTTGAAAGGGATAATGTGCTCAAGGGAGGTCCATGGTTCATGGGGAATGCGAGACTATACTTAAGAGCATGGACACCAGGATTTGACCCCCACATGGAATTAATGAAGGATGCTCCCCTTTGGATTCGTCTCTATAAGTTGCCACAAGAATTATGGATGGACGAAATATTTAGATTAATAGGGAACACACTAGGGGAGTATGTTCATTGTTCCATCACCTGTGGAGAGAGATAGATGGATACCTATGCAAGGATCTATGTGAAAATTGACCTAAGTAAACCAATCAAACACACCAGCAGACTTTCATTTGTATTGGGGGATTGGCTCTAGGAACTGGAGTATGAATGCCTCCCTATCAAATGCTTCAAATGTTGGAAATTGGGGCACATTGTTAGAAGATGCATATCCACAGAGGAGAAAAAGGATGAGAGGAAGGTCGAGGAAAGATGTGTCATGGTGGTGAAACCATCACAAAATATTATCTCCCATGTCACATAGGGAGACATGGAGCCTATAATCATGCATAGTTCTAAGTTACACAAGGAGATAGGCAATGTTAGGGAACAATCCACATTGATGGTGATCCCATCTCAACAATAGAAGCCCATTAGCAAAACTAATTTGACAAAGGGTGGACTTTGACTGAGATGAAGAAGGCAACTATTCTCTCCTATAATACAAGGAAAGGGGAGCCAGTAATTAGGCAGATCTTTGAAACTCTCAAGGAAGTGAGGAATAGAAGCCCCCTAATGGAAAACTGGCATGTGGGTACTAGGGTTATCATGTCCACCCTTGTTGGTGACATGGATAATTATTTAGGGGCTGGAAGTGATAGGGACTCAAGAAAAGAGGATGAAGAGGATAAAGAGAATTCATGGAGTATAGCAACTAGGAGGAGTAAGCGACTTGGAGGGGAAAGAAATTTAGTGATGGACACTGGAGAAGCTAGTGCCAAGGGAAGAGAAATTGAAGCCAACAAAGCCAAATTGAAGGCCTTGGAGGAATTGGAAAAAGAATGCAACTTTAGATCAATAAATTTGTAAAGACTGGAGGTGAGCACTATTGGGAATTAAGGTCTCTCAACCTTTGCAAGTTCCTAATGTTGTATTTATTTATTTATTCAGCACTATGTTGTAGGATCCCATAGTTGGCACCTTGTAAATTTCGGTGACTTTGTCAGCCGTGGTGTCCCCCCAAAGTAATTAATGGGGGAGTGCAGGGGGGTGGAGCCCCTCCCCAAAGCAAAAAATGCCCTATATTTAATAAAGGTGTTGGAAATTATTTTGTTATTGGCTAACATGGACAAACTGACATTGGATAACCGCTAAATAGGCTTGATAAATAAGTGGCTAGAGAATGTGAAAAGACATGGGATGCGAATGAGAATCGACAATGTGTACTCCTAAAAGAACTTGCATTGCAAGTGTGTTGTAATCATCTTTTAATTTGATAATACATTGTGCAAGTTTTGGAGTGTGGGGTTTTTTACCTGAAAGGGTTTTCCCCACATATATCTTGTGTTGTGAGTTTTGTATTTGCATTTGGATGTTGTTATTATATTTTTGGTAAAGTACATCTAATAACCTGTAACTAGTAAAGATTGAAATTTGCATAACTTTCCTCATTAGATCAGTGTAGGAAGTTGTTTCCACATACCTTGCTTCCTTTCAAGCACATCCCTATAGGAAATAAATTATGAAAGGTTTTAAGCTAGAATGTCTGCGGCCTCAATGGCCTGGTAAAATGCTGCTTGATTAAGTGGTTAATAGAGTTAGAAAGTCTAGATCTTCTCTTGATTTATGAGACAAAAGTGAAGAGCACATGTATGATGGATATGATACCAAGGCTGTGGTGAAATGAGGAAGATGTAGCAGTTAATGTTGATGGAATGACGGGTGGGCCTTCCATTCTCTAGAACAAATATAGATTTTCAGGTATGTGCGTGAATAGGACAATTTTTTGCTTTCAGTTAGCTTCAAAGATCTTCAAGGAAAATATAATATGATCATACCCAATGTTCATGGTCTGAGTGTGGAAAGGAATAGAATTAGATATTGGGATAGCATAAGAAATTTTAGAGCTTCTATGTCAGACAATAATTGGGTAGTGGGGGTGATTTCAATACCAGATTGAGCCCAGAGGAGAAGGTGGGAGGTAGACAACTCTCTAACTCTTGCTCCATTGAGTTTAGGAAGTTATGTGAGGATCTATATTTGGCAGATATTACCCTTAAATTAGGTTGGTTCACTTGGAATAATAAGATGATTGGAGATGAAAATATTATGTGTAGACTAGACAGGTTCCTTTTGAATTTTGATTGGCTTCTCGCTTTGGTTTGCTTTCATTTTGAGTTTATCCAATATGGAGGATTTGACCACTGGCCCATTTCTCTGCATATCAATCTTATTCAGAAACTGTTGGGGATCCCTTTCAAGATGGAGGAATTTTGGTATGAACATCCTGAATTCAAAGAGACCTTAGAAGGATGGTGGAAAATTGATGTGAGAGGGTGCAAGGGGTTCATAGTGTATAATAAGTTAGCAGAGACAAATAAGATGGCTAAAGCTTGGAATAAGAACATGATGGGGGATATTTTTGAGAATAAAACTAGGGTAGAAGAGTTTAAAAAAATTGAGGTGGATATATCTTTGAATGGGCTTATAGTTGAGCTTAGAAGAAAGGAGAGGGAAAAGTTGTAAGAGCAGGGCGTAATTCTCAAGATGGAGGAAATATTTTGGCAATAGAAATCCAGGATCAAATTGCTAAAGGAAGGGGATAACAATACCAAGTTCTTCCATTTGGCAACAATTGTTAGAAGATAGATCAATAAGATAATTAAGATTCAACTTCCCTCTGGATCGGTTGTGGAGGATATGGGAGTTATTAGGGATGAGGGCATCAAGTATTTCAAGGATCTACTAGACTCATACCCTAATGTGAATATGTAGGCATAGAAAGATATGCTTAGTAACACCCTATAGCTGGTTAACAATTCATTGAATAAGGAACTCATGTCTCCCTTCTCCATGGAGGAAATTCAGACAATTGCTTTCTCCCTAGGGGCTAGGGAAGCACCTGGCATGTCAGATGGTTTTCAGGTTAATTTCTTTCAAAAATAATGGGATGTAGTAGGAGAATATGTATGGAAATTGGCAGAAGAAAGAAAAAGTAAAAATTCAATTTTGAAAGCATGGAAATCCACTTACTTGGCCCTCATCCCAAAGAACAAAAACCCTATGTTTTTTGATGAATTCAGGATGATTGCACTATGCAATACAATTTACAAAATAGTTACTAAGGCTATGACCTCAAGACTAAAGAAATGTCTAGAGAGTATAATTTTAGAGGAGAAAAGTGGTTTCTTAAGAGGAAGATAGATTCTAGATGGGATAGTCTTAGCGCACGAGACCATACACTCTATCAAAACTAGGAAAAAAGAGGGTATGATCCTTAAGCTAGATATGAACAAAGCTTATGACAGAATATCATGGGTCTTCCTCAACAAGGCAATGTGTAAGTTTGGATTTAGTGAAGCTTGGTGTAGTTGGGTATTTAGTTGCATCTCATCTACTTCTTATGCTATATTGATCAATGGGGTTGCCTCTAATTTTTTCCAAGCTAGGAGGGGATTGAGGCAAGGGAACGTGCTCTCCCCTTTTTTGTTCTTGATTGTGGCTGAGCTGTTGGGAAGAGCAATTAAGAAAGAGGTGTTTAATGGTAATTTGAAGGGGCTACAAGTTTCAGGGGGGACCTACAATAAGACATACCTGTAGTTTGTTGACGACACACTTCTGTTTGGGGAAGCTACAGTTAGGGAGGCCAACTGCTTCAAGAAAATTCTCTTTAATTATGAGCAAGTTGTAGGACAAAAAGTCAATGTAAGTAAATCTAGAATATTTTCCCTAAAATATTGGTGTGTGGAGTCACTGGAGATTCAAAGAATTCTTGGTTACAAAGTGGACACCCTCTCCAACAAATATTTAGGTATGCCTTTGGTGGATAAAGGAACCTCAAAAGTCGAGTGGAGTAAGGTGGTGGAACAGATTCATAATAAGCTTACTTCTTGGATAGGACATTGACTCACTTTGGCTAGGAGAATAACTTTGACAAAATCTTTCCTAGCATCAATCTCTATCTATACTATGTCTATCTTCTAGATTCCCAACAAGGTGGCAAAGATTCTAGAAGACACCCAATGCATCTTCTTGTGGAGGAGCACTAATAATGCTTTCAAATATAACTTGGTTAAATGGGAGGAGGTATGTAAACCTAAGAAATATGGTGGCCTTGGAATCATAAATTATAAGCAAATGAATAAAGCTTTGGGAGAAAAATTGACATGGAGGATATATGAAGAAAGGAATAAGATGTGGAGTAAGGTCTTACAAGCCAAATATCTATAAAATGAACCTGATAACCTTCTAAGGAAAGCACAAATCCTTCCTAAGGGCTTGAGCATATGGAATTTTTTAAGGCTATGTTGTGATCTCATCATGCCAGACATCATCTAAAGTTTGGGGAAAGAGAACAAGATAAGCTTCTGGAGGGATATATGGATTGATGATTATGCTCTCTCAGAGATGCTCATCCCTTGAGGCCTTTGGCAAGTTACTTTGCACCACAGATTATTTGACTGGTGCTCCTAGTCAGCAGAGATGGACCACTCTTATTTTGCGAGTGGAAGAAATGAATGGGACATGTATCGAGGTCTAGGCCAAGATAAGCAAATGGCCAATATTAGGTAAAGAAGATGATTTGGAGGGGTAAGGGTGATGGAAGGGTAATGGTGAGCTCCACTTAGGGTGATGGAAGGGTAATGGTGAGCTCCACTTACAAGAACCTCTTTTTTTATGGAGATATAACCAAAGTTGTGGTGGTTAATAGGATTTGGAATAAAATGGGCATTCCAAAGGCTAATGCTTTCTTTTGGATTGCTTGGAAGCATAAGGATTTGGCGTGGGATAGACTTTAGATTTTGGGAAGAAAAGGCCCTTCAAGGTGTGCTATGTGCAAAAGCTACAGTGAAGATAATGAACACCTCTTTATACATTGTGAAATGACCTATAAAGTTTGAAATGAGTTCTTGAGGAGATGGGGTATGGATTGGGTTATGCCTCAAAATATACCCAATCTACTAGAGTGCTAGAATCAAAAAATCAAGAGCCCCGGTATAATGTTCATATGGAACACAACATATACTCTCATTATATGGATCCTCTGGCTGGAGTGAAATAGGAGGATCTTTCAAGACAAGGAAAAAGAGGTGGAGAGAATCTAGGACATGGTTGAAAGTGCTTTGTTTGAACTAGGGGATGTTCATAAGAAAGAAGATTAGATGGTGAGAAAGGAAGACATGGAATGGGATAAAGCTTGGCCGTGTTTCCATTGGCTAAGAAAAATTGCACAGAACATTAGTAAGAAATTACAAATAGCATATGGAGGTGCCTAGAGTGAGATTGGATCAAAATCAATTTTGATGGAGCAGTAAAAGGAAATCCAGGGAAGGCCAGGGGTGGAGGTGTATTCAAGGATTGTGAAGGTCAACCCTTGGGCCTATTTTCATATGATTTTGGTACAAAAACAAACAATATAATATAGGTTTGGGCTATGTGGATTGGTTTAAAATAGCCTTCAGCAAAGGATGAAAAAATTTGGGTGGAAGGAGATTAAAAAATGGTTATAGGAGCTATGAAGGTAATTTCACAATTGGAAATTAGAGGTGATAATAGAGGAGATCAAGTGCCTAGATAAAGGCTTTGAGGAGATCAAGTTATCCCAAATTGAAAGGGAAAGCAACAAAGTAGTGGATTGGGTTGCTAACCAGGGGGTCAGTCTAAAGGATAAAGTAGTAAGTTCAAACTTTCTATGGTGGGAGAGATACCCATAGCTGATTCTAAAGTTGATACAAGAGGACATTAAGAAACACCTCTTTGATAATAGGTCGGGATAGGAATGCGTGCAAGAAGAAATTAGCATTATGAGGTGGTAGGGAGTGGTATGGATGAGGAAGAAATAAGACATTTGACAATTGTGGTTAGCTGATGTTCATGTTTGTTGAGACTGATCATACTGCTAGCCTATGAATGGGGTAATGTGATAGGAGAAGTATTCAATATGGATTGTTAGGTAGATTAAGTGATAGACCTGTCAATATAGTTTTGCTCTATTGATCTCTCATTAACAGTCTCTGCTATATGCACAGTTGGACTCTGGGTATGTGCTCATTTTTTCTTGGACCTAAACCAAGTTTTTAATTTAAAAAAATGTATTCAAGATATAATTGTAAACAATAATTAAATTCTAGTTTTCGAGGGATTGGACCTATTTGTGTTTTAGGTTATCTCAAGATAACAATCATGAGTAGTCATTAAACTAGTGAGATAAGTATCTTCAAGTGTTCTTTTTCAATAATTTTGAAACATGGGAACCCTAAAGATACAATCGCCTTTAATTATTTGCTAGTAGAGGGAGGAATAGTGAATGCAATCGATCACCTTTATCTTTTCATTGATAAATGATAGTAATAACAATAATGATGCTAAACTATTCACATTTTAGGTGTTTTAAAGTAAAATTCTAATACTTTACCGAGTGAATCCCATGAAAATTGACAATGAGATAATAATAGAGTGAATGAGAATAAAAGTTATCCCCATTCCAAGACATCTAGGTGTTCATCAATTCATGAGCCTTATAGGTACTTTGGCAAAAGAACTTTCTAATATATCAATAGGAGTTGGAATAATTAAAATGGAATGAAACCCTATACCATATGGAGTTATATAGGATAAGGAATTAGATTAAAACTTTGGTACTTTTCAAAAGAGGCATAGAAGCTATCTCCAAAATCTTTGAGAAAAGGACAAGAGTTTGCTTTTCATGACCATATTTGAAAGCTAAGCTCCACTTCAATTATAATGATATCAAGTCCATTAGTGAGATTTAAGTGACCATTCTTGAATATTAGAATCACATTACTTATGTTTAAGAACCCTCAACTTGGTGGAAGGATTGGAAAGGGTTTGTAAACATGTCTCTTCACCAATATAAAGCTTGACTTAGTTACCATATTTTATCTCCAAAGTAGGTACCATTAGACTCTTAATCATTACTAGAATTTGAGATCTTTGGCTTTGACTTTAAACTAATGCTTTAAGAAAATAGAGAACACCATTGAGCTACAAAAATCCACTTTATATAGTTTCTTTTATGCTAGGGTTTATCGATCGGTGGCCAACTTATTCACATGGGAAGTTTTCATTCCATATGCCCAACGTGTCATTAGTCTAAGACTATCAAGCACCATTTTTTAGTTTTTTGTGTTTGAAGATGGATTCATACCATTTCCATCCCTTTTAAATCAAAGTTTTTCATGTGGAAAATGATCTTATCAAGAGATTTGACCTTGTCACCTACACAATGCAAACAAATTTAACATATGTTTTATACAAAGATTCCTTTTCATGCATAAAAAGGCAAGAACAATGCCATATTCAACCACAATGCAATTGGTGGATATTTTTATAGCTAAAAATGGTTACTTCTAATATTATGCCATAAATCAAAGTGTGAGTAGAAAAGATGCTTTAAAAATCTCTATACTTTCATTAGTAACTAGGGAAAATCACCATGTGTAGTTAGACATGTGCCTCTAGACTCGCTCATCATTGTTCCCTTCCATGTGAAGGGACCATAGCAACTAATGACAAAGAAGGTTCTCTCATAATTATTTCTTGATAAACCCCCAAAGAGGACATTATTTTTTCTTAAAAATCAATATTAAAAGTACTTAATACATCAACAGTCAGTTTGATTGATTAGTGTAGACACCTAAAAATGTCCTCAGATTGCAAAACCCTAATCTCTACCATATTATACTATTTTTCCCTAATTTTCCTCTGTGGTTAAATAATTAATTTTAATTGATTAATTATTTAATTATTCATTACCCCTTGCCCCCTTTAATTTAAATAAATAAACATTTATTTAAATTAAAAGGACTTATCCTAATTGAATAGGTTCCACCTATTTAATTTAATCATCTCGCATTATTCCCCTCTTCAAATTAAATAAATGAACCTAATTTATTTAATTTAAAATCATTCTCCACCTCACAATTTCTTCTAATTTAAAATTCACCCTTTTCCTCTAGTGGTGAGAAAACCCTATCTGATCTCAACCCTCCATTTGCATCCAAAGTCAACACTCAATTTGGGCCATTCATTCAAACCAAGCCTTCTATAAAATCACTTTTCTAGCACATTTTGCTCTCTTAGTTCATTTTTTCTCCCTTGGTTCATTTTTCAGTCTTCTCTCTTAATCTCTTAGCTCTTGAAGCTCATGATCTCTTAGCTCTTTCTCTCCAATATCTTGCCATTCATCAACTTGAGCTTCTCAAGATTGTGTAAAAACTGTAAATCTAAGAACATAATGCAAGATAGAGGAGAACAATGAAGATTAGACTAGTTATAGCTTAGATTATAGTTTATTTTCTATTTTTTTGCTTGATTTCTAGGCTTACTTGCACTTCATTGTAGTTAGGGTTTAGTTAGTTTGTTGTTTTTGACATTAAATATGATTTTCCCTAACACAAAATTGATCCAATTTCAACGATTTTTTTTGAAACTACTTAGAATTTCTTGAACAATCTAATGTTGTTGTTTGTTTTGCTGTAACTGATCAATTTTATCAGATATTTTTCAAATTTGCCTTTTTAGCCTTTTCATCACAGTGGCTCGCAAAACGAAGCATCTACTTGATGTTTCATATTTTTTTGCATTGTTATGGGGATTTTTTTCTATTGATATATGATTTTCACCTTGTGGTACTTGTTGGGAGAAGACTTTCAAACTGAAACTACTAATAAATTTGATGCAGGGCTCCTTTCATTTTCATGTGCAAATGCTTGGTTATCATAGGAACACTTGGATTTTGGTGCACTAAAATGAACATCATTTTGCTATTTTCACACTTGGTTTGGACTTAGAATGAATCATCATCTTCTTTGCTTGGTGATTGTGTTTAGGTTGTGAAGTATGTATGCTCTTCCTTTGTGCTTTGAGTGACCTTGGGAATCAAAAACTCTTCACAACATTTGCATAAATCACACCACATATTTGATTTCTAAAGGTTAACAAACATTATTTAGTGTGGTCAAACACATGTGTATGCTCTCCCCTTACATCTTTGTATGACCTTGGAGATTAAAAACATGTGTTTGTACCGCTTTTGTGTAACCCTTTAGAGTGGGCATGCTCTTGAGACACATCCGCAAGGAGAACTCATTTGCAACCCCAAGCAGTACTTTCGTCCGGTCCACTATACATAATAGGATAAGGTGAAAGCCAAGTCCAAACCAATATTAGTGCTTTCCATACAGTGCTAGCTCAAAAGGAGATGTACCTTGCGTATATGACACTCCTAGTAGGGTTAGTTAAAGCTTTAAGTAGCTTGGTGGACACTCGTAACATGCCAGTCCCCTGGATATTCACTAGAAACCTTTGTTTAGTGGCCAAAATCCTTCTATTTGCTGGCGTAGGAGGTCAGACCTCTGAAGCCATTCCATGTTCTTGTAGTTCAAAGTTGAGATAGAAAATTCCTTGAGATCTTCAGGCCTTTGGGAATTTGAAGTTTGGTGCACCCAAGAAGTGTTGTTGTGTAAGGGGGAGCCAGTGCCACCAAACTTCTAAGCTATCCGCTCTGAATAAGTGCGGTTTAAATTTATTAGTAGTGGGAATCTAACAAATATTGTCTTTGCCAACCTAGGGTTGTGCATGTTTACAAGTGTTTGCAAAACATCAAGAGTCACCAAAAACAACCAATCTAATTGCCAAGTGTCTTCTATGATTGATGTGTGTGCTTGCCTAATCGTCACACTTAGACATTCTTTCCATCCATTCATTCCAAGTCACAATATCCTAATCACTCTTCCTAACCACATTCTCCTTGTCATTCCACATCATCCTTGTCCTATCCTAACCACATCCTAATTATGTTATCATCATTCCACATCACCCTCTTTCTAATCCAATCAACACCATTCCAAGACAAACCAACACCTAACCATCATTCTTGTCATTCCACATATCCTAATCCATTTTCATCCTAATTAATCCAAGTCATTCAAACTTGTCCATCCTTAACATCCTAGTCATCTCCTTTCTCATCCAACCAATTTCATTCTAATCATTCTGAAAGGAAGCTAGGTGTATAGAAATTGCTTTTTACACTAATCTAATGAGGGGAGGAGAGTGCAAATTCAAATTTATCCTAACTATTACAGAAACATTAAACCATTAACATGAGATATTGCAAAAAACACATAAGGAAGAAAGAATGACAGAAGAAGAGAGACACAAGATATACGTGGGGAAAACCCTTACGGGTGAAAAACCCCACACTCCAAAACACTGCTCAACTGTATTACGTAAACAAAGAGATTACAATACAAAAATAGAGCCAATGTTCTTGCAGGAGTCTTCGACACTCGTATCTGGAGATGATTCAGTAGCATAACAATACCTGTAAAACCTGTAGTACATCACCTCCCAAAGTACCTATTTATATAGAGTTTACATGGCAGTTTTGGCTCTATCTTGGAATGGGCGTCCAACATGGCCTCATGGCCCAAAACCCACGCCTATGGACACTTGTCCAACCTTGTAGAATGATCCTGACACTTGTCAGATTACCCCATCCCAAAGAGGTCACCTATTCCCAAAATGGGTAATGACAGATGCTTCTACGACTCTTACAACCATCATAGAATCTGTCATAGCATAATGACTTACAACTGTAAGAGAATATGTCATACACATGCTATAAATAGCATATTCTCATACAACATGTCATAACCCACCTTGGGGTGCCCAAAGATGCCTTCCCCAAAGATGTTCTTCGACACTTGTCTGTACCTGTCATAGAATCTCCTATTTCTGACTCTTACATATCATAAAATTGTCATAGGAATCTGTCATGACTGTTTCGGTCAATATTCCATTACACAACATCCAAGATGATGACACATGGAAAAATATTCCTACCACTAAGTGGGATGCCTATCTCGTCATGTGAGGATAAAATTGCAAGTTGTCATCTTCCATGTAGGATGACACATCACCGTGCCACATCCCACAAGATGACAATATGAATTTATAATTTAATTTACATCATAGGCAATGAATAAATAAATACAATGAAAATAATGCAAGGAATTACCAAGGTTGAGACACCTTAATTCCTAACATTCTCCCACTTGTTAAACACCTTGTAAGAGCCAATAGAATTAACAGGATTTAACTGCTATAGGCCGAGAGGCCCATAGACTCCGAACACCATCTAAACTTCTTTATGCACTAGCTTCATTAATGAATCTACAACATTCTTCAAAGTATCTACCTTCTCCAAATTTACCTTCCCATCCTCTACCATGTCTCGCACGAAGTGAAACTATACATCAATATGCTTTGTTCTGGCATGGAAAGTTAGATTCTTTGCAAGGCAAATTGCACTTTGACTGTCACAACTGATTGTAATTTGACTTGCATCAACACCAATATCTGAACACAATCTCTTAAACCAAATGGCTTCCTTACAAGCATGAGTTGAAACCATATACTCAGCTTCTGAAGTGGACAAAGCAACCACAGGTTGTCGCTTACTCATCCAACTAATTGCACCAGCAAACATTGTGAACACATATGCACTGGTGGATCTCCTACTGTCAATGTCACCTGCCCAATCATAATCCACAAATCCATGCATACAAACTGAATGTGGAGGTCTTGTAGCATTATCGTGATAGCATATGGAATACTTAGAAGTACCCCTCAAATATTAGAACTCTCTTAACTACATCCCAATGTACTCGTCCAAGATTAGCCATAAATCGACTAAGGACTCCCACTGCTTGGGCAATGTCTGGTCTTGTACAGACCATAGCATGCATCAAACTACTAACAACACTAGCATAAGGTACTCTGCTCATGTCCTCCACCTCATTAGGAGATTTTGGACAATCACTAATAGATAACTTTATTTCCAATTGACAAGGTGTCATTGTACCTCATCATTTAATATGTTTTCAGATGTCAAAAATCCAGGGGCTGTGTCCTCGGCTGTCTGCAACTAGGGATTCTATAGTTACCAGTTTTCCTAGCTAATCTTAACAGTTTCTACTAATTTGAAAAAAATAATCTGTCTACTTACTGAATGAATTTAAGGAATGCTAAAACAAAATTAAATAGGAAAATTTACTCAAAGCAATTCTTAAAAATAGTAACATGCATCTATCTATCAAAATCAGTAAATACTTTTCATATCAAAAAGCTGAAGTAATAAAATAGTGGTACTAGCCTCCTGCCTTGGTGGTGAGAGTGGGCCCTTGCTCCACACCCTTGGGGCTGAAGGCTACAGTAGGAAATCAACACAAGAGAAGATCACAACTAAATCCAGTCCAATTCATTCACTTTGCATTCATGAAAAATATTGCTATTATAGAACTAAGATTACCGAGAATCAGAATAATTCAATCATTGTATATTTCTTCTGCTGTTTCTATAAGTATATATGAAAATGAGTGATGACATATCACTGATCTTATCTACCAGTTCTTTTATGAGATGACATCCATCTCTTTATTGTACTAACTGTCTAACTATGGAAAATAATCATGCAATAAAAGTAGACTTGAGTGGAACAGAAGTCCACTTAGAATCTAAGTTTGAGTCTTAATACATTTGGGTAGCGAGGCCCTGAAAATAAGGATATTGAATCAATTCCATTCGTATCTCATACAAAACTTTATAAAGATAAAAACTCCAACAGTTTAACTAAAGATGACCCTTCATCACTCAGGTGATGATTTGAGTGAAATGAGGGGTATTATGATCACTGCTGAGAGTGCCTAGTCGACAGCTTATGCTGGAAATATGCCCTACTCTCAGGAGGCACCAGGGATATCTGTCCTTGTCTGCAGCTCCAGAGATATGTCTGTAGCTCAGGAGATATGTTTGTAGCTCTGGAGATATCTGTAGCTTTCTTTGTTCAGCTCCAGAGATACTCCAGACTTCTGTAGAGCTCCAGAGAGGCTTTCCTCATTTCTTCAAAACTTCAGGTGTCATGGTACTTTGGTATTGTCTCCAGAGATCATTGAAGACTATATCTGGAGATGCACAAAATTGATGTTCCTGGCATCTACACCTGTTGATTCAAAAAGAGAGAAGTTGTTGCATTTTTCCATCAATTCCATGCACATTAGTCACTCAATAGAAATTATAATCTTAAGTAATCTATCTCATTTAATCATTAACTAGAACAATCTTGCTAGCTTATTTGGGTGCAAACATTAGGAAAGATGGAATCAGGGAGGAGATAAAGAGAGGTAAAAAGATGTATTTCATGGGTGCAACTTGGCACTCATCACCAATGAATCATGAATACTCACTAGTCTACAATCTGCCATGCTGAACCCATCCAACACGGTCTTCACATACATACTCTGGCTTAACCAAAGTTTTCTATTTGCTCTGTCTCTTTTGATCTCCATTCCCAGAATGTACCTAGCTGCCCTGAGATTTTTCATCTCAAATTGTGCTAACAACTAAGACTTCAAATCAAAAATCATATTCTTACCATTCCCAATCAACAACATATCGTCAACATACAATGCAATAATGAGAATGCGATCATTGTCAAACTTGTAATACACACAATGATCCGATTTCGATCTCAGATAACTAATTGAGAACACAAAGGCATCAAACTTCAAGTACCACATCCTAGGAGACTGCTTCAAACCATACAAAGACTTCTTAAGCTTGCAAACCAAAATTTCTTTACCTTTCTCTATATAATGCTCTGGCTGTGACATGTAGATTTCTTCCTCCAAATCACCATGAAGGAAAGCTGTCTTCACATCCATTTGTTCTACCTCTAAATCATAAGCAGCTGCAAGAGATAACATAAATCTAATGGATGTCAGCTTTGCAATAGGAGAGAAAATTTCACCATAATGTATTCCCTCCACTTGTGAGTAGCCCTTTGCAACCAATCTAGCCTTGTACTTTTCAACACTGCCATCTGCTCTGAATTTCTTCTTGAACACCCATTTGCAACCGAGTTTCTGTCCATTAGGAAAAGGCACCAAGTCCCATGTTTTGTTCTTTTCCAAAGAAGCCATCTCATCTTCCATCGCATCCTTCTAGGAACCTGCATCTTTCATGCCCATAGCCTCTTTCACAGTTCTAGGCTCATCAATGTTAGAAAGTAAAGAAAAAGCACAACTAGAATCAAGTAATGAATAACCAAACCTATCAAGTTGCTTTCTTGTTCGTGTAGACCTCCTCAATGGCTGAGGTTGAGGTTCTGCTTCTTCTTCGCTTCCAGAGCTGCTAGAGCTCTCCTCATCATCAGACCTCACAGGGTCTATCGGTTTAGTCTTCTCAGGGGTAGAAGGAAACTGAATTGCATCTTCTTTCTTTTCTATCTGTTCTAGTTGTAGAACAATGGAAGAAGGTGTTAGCTCTTTGAAGATAAGACTTCTACTATACAACACTTTTTTAGTCAGGGGATCCCAAAGCTTGTATCCTTTCACATCGACACCATAGCCAATGAATATACATTTAACAGCCTTGTTCTCCAACTTAGACTATTTTTCCCTAGGCACATGTGCATATGCCTCACAACCAAAAACATGAAGATGCCTTACTAAAGGCTTCTTACCAGATCACACCTCCATAGGTGTTTTTCCAACGAGAGCTGATGTAGGAGATCTATTTACCAGATAGCAAGTAGTGGCAACAACTTCAGCCCAAAACTTTTGTTCAAGGCTTGCTCCACTAAGCATACTCCTAGCCTTCTCCATAAGTGTCCTATTCATCCTCTCTGCAACTCCATTTTGTTGTGGGGTAGATGGAGTTGTCTTATGCCTTTCAATCCCTTGCTCCTTGTAGAACTTATCGAACTCTACCGAACAAAACTCACCACCATTGTTAGTTCTCAAACACTTAATCTTTTTACAAGTCTAATTTTTAGCAAAGGATTTAAACTCCTTAAACTGACTAAAGACTTCAGTCTTGCTTCTGATAAAATAAACCCATGTCCTTCTACTATAATCATCTATGAAAGATACAAAATATACAGATTTTGAAATCGAAGGAACATTTGCAGGACCAAACACATCAGAATGAATTAGATCCAATACATCAGAAGACTTGTGAGAACTAGAGTAAAACTGAACATGGTTTTGCTTTCCATAAATGCAATGTTCGCAAAAGTCAAACTTGAGATTACAATCATTTAACCCCTCAATGAGGTTTTTATTTTTTAGGGTATGCAGACCCTTCTCACCAATGTGGCCATATCTCAAATGCCATAACATAGTCTTTTTAGCAGGAAGCTTGGCTTCCATAGCATGTGCACTACCATCAGAACCAGTTACAATAGATTTCTTCACTACATGTTCAGATGGTGGGGATGAAGTGATAGTATCTCATTTCCTTGAGTTAGAAGAACTATTGCACTGTGAAGTGCATGCCTCTAGCTGAAACAGAGTACCTCTCTGAGTACCCTTCGCAAGCACCATAGATCCTCTAGTCATCTTGCATCCATCCTTTGAAAAGATAACCTGCACACCTGCATTATTCAACATACTTATAGAAAGCAAGTTCTATGTAAGGCCTGGAATGTGCACAACTCTAGTGATCCCCTTCACTCGTCCATCAGGGAATCAGATTGAGACTCTTCCACGACCAACAATCTTTAGATGAGAGTCGTCACCAAGGTACACCCTTCCACCATCAAACTCTTCATACTTAGTAAACCAGTCTCGATGCAAGGTCATGTGGAATGATGCACCAGAATCAATCAACCACACATCATCAGATGCATGGGTGGCCAGGGCTACGATGAATGCATCACCATCATCTTATGACTTGTCAGAATCTGAATCAGGAGCTTTCTTCTTCTTTTTCTTCTCCTCTTTGCATTCCTTTTAGAAATGCCCAGACTTGCCATAGTTGCAACAGAGAGCCTTGGACTTTCCACGAGATTTGGATCTCAAACGAGATTTGGATCTTCCCTTCTCAGCTTTCTTGTCTTTCTTTTTCCCTTTCTCCTTGGGTCTTCAACAAACCGCAAGAGCCTCTTTGGCTGATTCGAATGTCTTCCTCTACATTTCTTCAGATAATAGCTAGGACACCACATCTTCCATCTTGAAGGTGGTAGTGGTGCTTCCAATAGCCATGACAAGGTGATCCCACGAATCTAGCAAAGAACAAAGCAGGGTCATGCAACAATCCTCCTCCTCCATTTTCACACCCATAGATGTCAACTATGCAATGATCATGTTGAAAGCATTCATGTGATCTACAACAGATCCTCCATCTTCCATCTTCAGAGTGAACAACTCTTTTCAGGAAGAGTTTGTTTACCAAGGACTTGGCCTAATACACATCACCCAAATTCTTCCAAAGATCTTTCGTGCTCTTCTCCTCATGGACATTCAACAGGATAGAGTCAGCTAAACAGAGTCTTATGAGACCCTTAGCCTTTTGATCTTTGAGGTCCCAATCAGCTTGTGACATTGCTGTAGGTTTCACACTAGATACGGTTTCCCATAGGTCACGATCAACAAGTAGGTCCTCCATCTTGAGTTTCCACAACTTGAAATTAGTGCCATTGAATTTCTCCACCTCAATCCTTCCAGATGTGGTTGTCATCTCCTTGTTGCTCTGCACAAGACTCCCACTCAACCTAAGATTATGTCAAAAAACCCCCACCCAACAGCTAGAACCAAAAACTAGCCAGACTCTGATACCAACTGAAAGGAAGATAGGTGTGTAGAAATCACTTCCTACACTAATCTAATGAGGGGAGGAGAGTGCAAATTCAAATTTATCCTAACTATTACAGCAACATTAAACCATTAACATGAGATATTGCAACAAACACATAAGGAAGAAAGAATGACAGAAGAAGAGAGACACAAGATATACGTGGGGAAAACCCATATGGGTGAAAAACCCCACACTCCAAAACACTGCTCAACTGTATTACGTAAACAAAGAGATTACAATACAAAAATAGAGCCAATGCTCTTGCAGTAGTCTTCGACACTCGTATTTGGAGATGATCCGGTAGCATAACAGTACTTGTAAAACCTGTAGTACATCACCTCCTCAAAGCACCTGTTTATATAGGTTTACAAGGAAGTTTTGGCTGTATCTTGGAATGGGTGTCCAACATGGACCCATAGCCCATAACCCATGCCTATGGACATTTGTCCAACCTTGTAGAATGTTCTTGATACTTGTCAAGTCACCCCATTCCAAAGAGGTCACCTATTCCCAAAATGGGTAATGATAGATGCTTCTACGACGCTTACGACCATCATAGAATCTGTCATAGCATAATGACTTACAGCTGTAAGAGAATCTATCATACACATGCTATAAGTAGCATATTCTCTTACAACATGTCATAACCCACCTTGGGGCACCCAAAGATGCTTTCCCCAAAGATGCTCTTCGACACTTGTCTGCACTTGTCATAGAATCTCCTATTTCTGACTCTTACATGTCATAAAACTATCATAGGAATCTGTCATGACCGTTTTGGTCAATATTCTCTTACACAACATCTAAGATACTAACACATGGCAAAATATTCCTACCACTAAGTGGGATGCCTATCTCCTCATGTGAGGACAAAATTACAAGTTGTCATCTTCCATGTAGGATGACATATCACCGTGCCACATCCCACAAGATGAAAATATGAATTTATAATTTAATTTACATCATAGGCAATGAATAAATAAATACAATGAAAATAATGCAAGGAATTACCAAGGTTGAGACACCTTAATTCCCAACACATTCTACATAGTCATCCTCTTTCTAACCCAATTAGCATAATTCGCATCATTATCCTACGCATTATCCTAATACATCCAAGTCACCATATCCTAATCATCAGTACTAATCATTTCACCTTATCCTAATCATCTCCTAATCACATCATCCAACCATCCACATCTTAATCATCCTACTTGACCTATCCTAATCGCATCCTTATCATATCATCATCATTACACCTCATCCTAATCATTCCACCTCATCATAATCATATCCTATTCATCATTCCTAATCATTACACCTCATCCTAATCACATCCTATTCATCATTCCTAATCATTCAACCACATCCTAATCATATCCTATTCATCATTCCTAATCATTACACTTCATTCCTAATCATTGCACATCATCATCCTCATCCAATCGACATCATCCTAATCATTCTCCTAATCATATCCAAGTCATCCTTATCAAACCCTAATCACCTCTTTTATATAATCACCATCATCTTAATTATCCTAGTCAAAACCCTAATCATCTTCATTCTAATCCAATCAACTTCTTCCTAATCCATCGAAGTCCTCTAATCTTATCAATACACATAATCACCTTCATTCATAATCCATTCAACTTCATCTCAATCAATCCATCCAAGTCATCTAATCTTATCTTTACACATAATCATCTTCATTCTTAATCTAATCAATTTCATCCTAATCATTCCCAATCACAATACACACAACTGTAGGGAAACCTTTGAGCATCTACCCTCTCTATCAAATCTGATTGCAACTGTGTCAAAACCTTATAGACCTGTTGGTTTTGTTCACCCTCTACATATTCAATTTCATTCAGCCTTTGACATCTATAGAGGTTCCCAAAAATAGTTTTCCTAAGGTTGAAAGATAGGGAGAAACTGTCGAAGCTTGACTGTATCACAGGTACAAATCTAGACCAAGAGACCTTGCCATCTTTTTCAAATCAATCACAATACCACAAGGCTAGTTTAAGTCCATCCTTCCAAGTGAATTTTCAAACTCATGGGTTCACTATAATCAATCATTTCTTACACACCTCAAACAAGGTCATTAGTAGATGAGAGTACCCTCTTGGAGCTAGACTTTTCAAAGATTAATATCCATTAGCCTCTATCATAGTCTGGGCCTCATCACCTTGCATTGACATCCACATAGCATCCCACAATTCACAAATCTCATTTGGTAAAGACATGGTTGCAAAAAGAAGAGAAAGGGAGTAGATCCGACTAGTCATCCCTATAGCGAACACATCAACACAAAATTCTCACCAACACATTCATCCTTGTCATTCCACATCATCCTTATCATCCAATCAACATAATTCTAATCATATCCCAATCAATTTTTATCCTAACCATTATTCTTGTCGTTCAACATCATCATAATCACATCCTAGTCATATCTTCATCATTCAACCTTCACCTCCTAATCACCCTTTTTAATCACATCATTCAATCAAATTCTTCCTAATCACCCCACTCCTAGTCATATTATAATCATTTCCAAGTCATCCTAATCCCAAACCATACCCTAATCATCCCTAATCACCTATCTAATCATCCAATCAATCTCACACTCTATTACATTCCTAGTCACTCCACATCATCATTCATCCTAGTCAAGAACTTGACAACATGGTCCTAATCCTTAGCGATCTTATGTTCAAACCAAGACCAAAGCTTGTACTCCAAGGAGCCCCTCCTCCTAAGCCCAATCTCATACTTCGAGGAAGCTATCTCTTTAGTTATGAGGATGAGACAAGTCCAAAACCCAATTCATCCACACATCAAGTCAACGCCACATCAACCTATCCATTCATACACAAACAAGCACATAGGAGCTTAAGTCCACCTTGGCAAAAAAATCAATTGCCTTTGAATCCTAATGCTACCTTTGACAAGGGAGACATCAACCTAGTCCATGAAATCCATTCACCATCCTTACCACCGCACTATAATCCTACCTCAACTCCACGCCCTAAGGTCAAACATTACAAAAGTAAACATGTGGAGTCATCAAAATCTACCACTTCATCCAATCCTTTTGACCTTCCACCTAATCAAGATCAAAATCCTAATCCTACAAAACCATCCATCCCTCTTATCCCTCAACCATGGGAACTTTCAACTCCTAATGCTAATCATGAGTCCACATCATCTACCCTCATTGTCCATCAACTATATTGTCCTTCCACACATGCGCTTGTAAAGGATGTGAGCCAAGGGTTACTAGCAAGGAACAACCTATCTACATGTCATCCAACACGTACCTTAGCACCTATCAAAGAACCTTTGAATGCCATCCATTCCTCCAACTCCATCATGTGGTTTGCAACCTATTGATCCTATATGTCCAATCGAGACCCATCACACCCTTATGTCATTGACCATCAAGAACATATCGAACCTATCCAAGAGTCATCTGCTTCGACTCAAAGTCAAGAGCACAATCCTAAGCATGAGGAAACATTAGCCCCTTATTCAAATCAAGATCAAACCCTTTCCATTGCACCCATCCATAACACACTTTATCCTTTCCATGATCAAGCTCCCATATATGATCAAGAAAAACATGATGATCCTCTTTGTCAACTTTATGCATTCCATGGTCAAGAGATTGCCACCTCACCCATCCATGATGCACAAACATCCACTTGTCATGATGAGACACATGCCTCCCAAGTAAAAATAGAAGATCAAACAAATAACTTGGATCTTAACGTGCATAAGGATACTCAAAATCCTAATGATCCTTCTTCATCCACCATCAATCCCATTTCAAATCCACTATCATATCCACTTGGTCTTACCACCTTCATCCATGAGTGTTCTTCCTTAGGGGAATAACAACCATTATCCACTTCACCTTCTCCATCCAATCATGAACTCATGTCTAGTGTCCAAAACACACCTAGTCCCATTGTCAATCGCATCCTCCAAAAAATGAACTATCATGGTAAAGGCCTAGGCCTTCATGAACAAGGTGTTTTGGAGCCCATCCATGTCAATGTCTCTCCACGTTCATATGGCCTTGGATACACACCACAAGGTAAACAATCGAATGATGTTGGTAATTCCTATATTCATCCTAAGTCCACCACTTTCCAACACAAACCTCATCATATACCCAAAAAATATGTTGCCATTCCACCTCCATCATCCTACAAATGTCAAAAGTATGTGACCATACACCTTCCACCATCCAATTTGCCTCCGCTACTTCCAACCCCTAATACCCTTCCATCCACTTTGCTACCATTGCTCCCAACACCTAAGATCCCTATCATTCATAAATTCCCTCAAATTCCTAATCATGACCAACAAATGCACACATTGTCTAAACATCAAGCTTCTACCCACCACATGGGATTTAAAAATAAACATTCGAATGCCTCTACCTATAAAGTGAAAAATCCTAAGTTTCCTAATGCCTTAGGACATCAATGCAAAATGTCAAACAAAATCCATCCAAAAAGCTACCTAAGCCCATCCCTTCAAAAGAAAAGGTCAAAACTAAAATGGTTTGGGTCCCTAAGAAAAAAGCAATCAAGTCAAATGAGGCATCCACCTCTCAAAAATCCCAAACATCCTCCTCCATTCAAAAATGCCATTCCATTCAAAAGTCTCAAATTCCTCCATCCCACATGAAAAGCAAAAATCATAAAAAAACCAAGTCTATGTGGGTGCCTAAATGCTTACATCATCCATCTCCTAAGCAAACATCATCATTGCTTCCTACACCTCCTTCCAATCAAAATCTCTAATGTTTATCATGGTGTGTGCAACCGTTGGTCATGGTTCCCTTCCATTCAACATTCCCACTTACCTCCATCACCCCATCATTCAACCATTATCCTCCATATTTCACCCATCCTATCCCCATGGTCCATGCTTTTGCATAAGTCCTTCATAATCCACATCATAATCCACTATCTTTCCATACATAATCTGCATCATGATCCACTATCGTACCCTCTGTAATCCACCATGTACCTCATCCATCTCACTTTTATGCATCTCCCTACCAACATCTAGGGGCATAATGACATGTGACATGGTCCATGCAATGACATTCCATCTCTAATGGGACTATCACCCTTCATGGCACTAGAAACTTGAGTCCCTCCTTTCCATATCCACCTATCCTAATCAAAAAAGTCAAAAAAGTAAACAAAAAGTAAAGAGAAATCCTTTTGTCCAACTGTGAAAACCACCCTTGGTGGTGCCTTGGACAAGTACCATGATGAAAACCTAGCAAACAAGTGTCATATGTAGGTCAATCTTCTATGTCACTTACAGTTGGGGACACATTGTCTCATCCTCCTATCATTTTCCCTCCTATCATATCCTATCTTACCATCCTTATCCATTACACCCACATACTCATACCTATCCTATTGAGTCCATCCATCCTCCCTTCCTCCTTTTGATCTTGATAAAGAAATGGGGCAAAATGTTGAAAAATGCTTTGGATATCTCTTTATATACCTCATCCCTTCCAATCCATCCAATCACCCTATTTTCATAAGCTTTTCCATGTCAAATCCTAAGCATACTACCTACAATGGGGCATGTTATTCCTATGCGACATAGTCCTTGGAGATCACATCCTTGCCCTCTTACACGTGCATTCCTTCCATCCACTATCACCCACCCTTTCTTCCATTCATCCCTTTCCACCTAGACTTGGTCCTCCCTTGTCATTGGTATCTAGCACAAAGGCTATTTAAATTGTCATCCATTGACATTCCAAAATTCTTCAAAATCACAAAAAAAGAAAAACATGTCAAAAATCCAAAAAAATCAAAACATGTCAGAATCCAAAAAAATCAAAATATTCCCCAAAATTCAAAAAAATCAAATATCCTACAAAAATCCAAGCAATAAAATCAATCAACTCATCATATCAATTCACCAAATCACTCAATCAAATCTCTCGATCGATCCATTCAAACATCCTAATCAATCACATCATCATATCAGTCAAATCAATTCTTCAAGTCATCCACAGTCTGCATGGTCGAACTAATATGCCTCTAAGCTTTCACGTAGGCAAGGCCATCTTTGATGAGCCCTCGAGGCATTAGGTCAGTCCATTAGGGTCCATTGAGTCAACCATCATAATAAGTCATCCTTTCGTGAAATGGACACTTTGATCAGACAACCAATCTTTCAAGAAATCCACACTTCAAACCAATTCCAAAATCAACCAAACAAGCTATTCAAATCAGTCAAACCAATCAATTGCCTCGTGATAATCATATGTCACTATTAACTATCCATATCAACTATCACATTCCTACACAAAATGGAGCATTATCGAAACCAGGACTCTATGCCTTATATGACATGCGTCATTCCTAAGATCAAACATAACAATCATCACATACTAAGCATTCTTCACAACTCATGGTATTCCTGAAACCAGACCACATGTCTTATATGGGATATCATAATCATATCACTTGCCTTAGATAGGTAGGGGCATTGTCAAAACTAGATCGAGCGTCTTATACGGCATGCTTCTTTCCTGAAACTAGGCCCTATTCATCTATTCATCATAATCAATCAAACACATATCACTTGGCAAACGATCTAATGGTTGTTGACTTTGTTGGTCTAGTCTATCTTATTTTACTGGATTGTTTTGCAGTCTCATTCTTATGCTTCTCAAGGCAGTCCCTAAGTGATGAAGAGAAGCAAAGATAGAGTGAGGCCTTTTTCTTTGATTGTTGTTTGCGGTTTGTCTTGACAAGATGACTGGGGCAACTTGGTGCCTTGTGTGTGATTGGGATTCCATTGGGTGTGAATCAAAGACATCCTATGCACAGGAAAGAATAACTGCTTCCTTGCATAAGGACTTGCACACCTCACAATTATCTCATCGCATGTTCCGACAAGGTACCACAGTTACTAGTCTGAGTCAGGCATTCCTTGTCTATCATGTGCCTATTTCGCAAGGGATCACATTTATGCACTTTGGCCTCTGTCACACCATTGTGATTGTCATCCCTTGATATAATAAGTTCTATGATGATAAGCAGAAAAATTGCAAATGAGAAGCTCAAAAATCTATTAAAGCAAGATCTCATTCCCATTCTTCTAGCCAATATTTCATTCCTCCACCTTCATTGCAGCTTAACATATCATTCATTTCTTCTATCCATTCCCCTATCTTTCTTCCTTGACCAATCCCCTTTCATTTCGAGAGCCTACCTGTGTTTGTCCAACCCGCATATCCTCTCGAGGGGGCATCATCACCCTATCTTTCCATCATCACCTTTTTCCTCTATCCATTTCCTTAGCTTCTTTGAAATGATGTTACTTGACATGAATCTCATCATCTTGAACATCATCTCAAAGAGGGGCAAGATGTAGACACCTAAAAGTGTCCTTAGATTGTGAAACCCTAATCTCTGCCATATTCTACTAATTTTCCCTAATTTTCCTCTATGGTTAAATAATTAATTTTAATTGATTAATTATTTAATTATTCATTACCCCTTGCCCCCTTTAATTTAAATAAATAAAAAATTATTTAAATTAAAAGGCCTTATCCTAATTGAATAGGTTCCACCTATTTAATTTAATCATCTCACATTAATCCCCTCTTCAAATAAATTAAATAAATGAACCTAATTTATTTAATTTAAAAATCATTCTCCACCTCACAATTTCTTCCAATTTAAAATTCACCCTTGTCCTCTAGTGGTGAGAAAACCCTAACTGATCTCAGTCCTCCATTTGCATCCAAAGTCAACACTTAATTTGGGCCATTCATTCAAACCAGGCCTTCTATAAAATCACTTTTTCAAGCTCATTTTGCTCTCTCTTAGATCATTTTTTCTCCCTTGGTTCATTTTTCTATCTTCTCTCTTAATCTCTTAGCTCTTGAAGCTCATGATCTCTTAGCTCTTTCTCTCTAATATCTTGCCATTCATCAACTTGAGCTTCTCAAGATTGTGCAAAAACTACAAATCTGAGAACATAATGTAAGATGGAGGAGAACAATTAAGATTAGACAAGTTATAGCTTAGATTATAGTTTATTTTCTGTTTGTTTGCTTGATTTCTAGGCTTACTTGCACTTCATTGCAGTTAGGGTTTAGTTGGTTTGTTGTTTTTGACATTAAACCTGATTTTCCCTAACATAATTAGTTAACAAAATTATTGAACTATGGTGTTAGTATCAATTTGTTCAACTAATAATAATCTATTTACAAAGGATTCGACATTATATAAAGGTTCCCCTCCTAAGTTTTAACAAGTAGGTTCAATTAAGTCAATCCATATACAAATCTTAGATAAAAGAGATGCGATACTTTTTTTAAATGTCACACGACATGGAACATTGCGAAGATTTTAGAATCATTTATTTTTCTAGAAGATGGGATGAGATTCATTCCTTCTCTAACTTCATCACATTCTAAATTAACATTTGGAGGATCTAACAAGTGTATGATAATACAAAATCGATGAGATAGTCATGACTTATGCTTTGCAAACACTATTTAGTATTAATATATTTTGTAGGATTAAAAACCCTATCACATGGAGGTAGTCTAAGATCATTGTTCCTTTCTAAAAAAAACCATTCCATTGATATAACACCACTATACCTAAATATTGTCCTTTTTGAAAAATTCCTCTTCAACATTAATGACCAAAACCTTACTTTTGAAATAATTTCTAAATATTTTCAAGTAATTTCAAATATCCTAAAGAGTTTATCATCTATAAAATAATATCATCCCAAGTAAAATTACATGATAATGTCATTATGTATTGAATTTATATATAATACAATCTCTAGCTAAGTTTCAATTATATGCTAACCTTTAGGATTAACTTAAAGTTTATATCTCATTTTCACTTGTTTTCATTAATAAAATTTGAATTTTGGCCTTATTAAAGGTGTCAATTCTTATATGATTAGTATGTGTGAAGAGAAATAAAAATCCTAACCATTTATTTTCCACTATCCATCACTAGCATCACAATTTATTTTTCACAAAAATGTGTAGGTTGGGAATTTATAATTCAATATAGAAATATTTTAGTAATAGTTTGATCACTATGGCAAATCATCTAATTCTATTCTCAATCACCTCTTTATCATACAACCTATAAACATAATATTATCATCTTTAGTTATGGGTTAGAAGTACAATCTATCCAAACATGGTAAAGTTATTAATCAATCATCTTACAACTTTAAATTTTTCCAATTTAAGTAGGTTATTAAAAGACAAATTCTATGATATTAAACTTATAATAAATAGCCATTCTTGAATTAATTTAAATGTATTAACATGGTGATGAAATAAAAATAATTAGTTGAACCCTATTTTGAAACAATTGCATTCTTATTTGATTCCTCTTAAATCATGAGGGATATTGACATGGGATTCTAAAGCATATATAAATTGATCAAAGACCATGTTGATATCCTTGAGCCATCTACTTGCATGTTCACTAACAAACCCTAAGTTATTTTATTGGTGTTTGTCACTAATCAAAGATGTATAAAATGCTACATAAGATATACTATTGTATTGTATGAGAATAGATGACAAGGGTTCAAATCCAACTAAAACAATATACTATTGTATTGTATCCAAGTGAAATTTCTACTACGTCTATCTCAATTCTAAGCTGGTGGGTGGACAAGGCTAGGTGCGTATAGTTCTTGAATCACTCTATCTTAAAAATTATCATGTTTAGATCAATCTAATATATTATAAATGGGAAATGCATTTCTAGAATCCCCAATTAAATTTCACTATGAATTTTAAATTCTAACAAGTGTATATTTATGTACTTCACATTGTATTATATTCGTAAGTACAAGGATTCACATGTCTTTTAGTCTCTAAGAATGTCATAGTCAACTAGGAGTGAAAATCCTATCCAATCAAGGACACATATTAAATTTTAAATTAGGTAAGACAACCAAAGGTCCCCATTCATATATTTTAGTAAATCCAATTTTCAATTGCTTTATTATAAGAGGGATATAATTGATTATGTCATGAATGTTGAAGTATGACATATATCAAAAGATATTTTATGAAGAAGGATTTAAATTATCTCTTATATCATCTAAGAAGATTAGTTTTATCCTAAAAGTGATTGAGTTAAAATGATTAATATTTATCCCAAATATAATAACTCACAACTTAAAATGAACAACCAATGCTAAGAGGTAAAAACTTATCAACATACTAGAATATAAAGGAAATATAGTAGTAGAGAATTTAAATACATCATACTCCATGGAATCTACATGTAAGTCATTAAATCTAATTATCTAGATTATACATGATGTTAAACATGATCAAGGTGTCAAATAAAATACAAGTTGTGAATCCAAACATGACAACCTAAATTGATTTCTCTCCATCCACAATAGATATAAAACAAGGTGAGACCATTGTCATAAAGTTACGTCATAATCGAATACCTAGGAGAATCAAGCATGATGGATGCAATGCGTAATGAAACTACTTCCACAAGATAAGAATATGATAGGAAATATGTTGCAAACACTTGATAATAATAGGACACTTCAAGGGGGTAAACCTCCAAAAGTCTTCAATAAGAACATGCTTTGCAATATGATGATCAATTACTACTCACTGCCTTCTATATATAGGCATCATTAGGTAATATTAGTATCCTAATCCCAATAAGGCCAACTTAGCCTACTATAATTATACTAAAAGATTCATAAATGACATGATTAAGGATTATGCCAGCCACAAGTTGGCCACACATATCCCATTACAATCAATAGGTTAAAGAAGTAGATGCCCCCCTCTTCAGAGAAGCGTTGTCCTCAATTTAGATTAATTGGGGATGTTTTTGCGTGAAATTACACATAGCATCTTTGATGGGAGAATTCTTCCACTTGATCAAATACTATTTAACTTCCCTCATTCACAACCTCTTAGTGTATGTTTGAAGGATTTCCCCAGGTTCCAAAATGATTCTACCCTCCTCATCAAGCTCTAGTAACTCTATCTAGGTTGAAATTCTTTGTCCAATGACCTTCTTCAAGCATAAAACATGGAAGACTGGATGTATTTTTGTTCACTAGGGTCATTCTACTTTGTATGTTACACTACTACTCTTTTGCAAGAATTAATAAGGGTTGTAATACTTGGGGGAAATCTTGTTATCCTTCTTCTATTATTTTTGTGGCATTTTATTATATGGTTGTAATTGCATAGACCCAATCCCCCACTTCAAAAGTTCTTTCACTATGATTTTGATAAACTTGCTACTTCATTCTATTTTAAATTATTGTCATATTCTCCATAAGGATAGAGAGTACCTCTTATTAGTGTTGAATGTGTTCCTTTATTGCTTTAACATTTGGATGTATCCTCAAGTAAGAGGTAACATGGATGGTGTATGGTACCCATATAGTGCCTCAAAAGGACGCATTTTAGATGAAGTGTGGAAGGAAGTGTTATACCACCATTCTAATAGTGGCAGACATTGCACCCATCTCTCCTATTTATTTGAAGCAAAATAATGCAGATAACTCTCCAAGCATTTACTGACCAACGTAGTTTTCCTATTTGATTGGGGGTGATATGATGAGCTATGAGAAAATCATGTACCTAAACATGAGAACAAATATACATCCTAAAATTAATGGTACATATAGAATCATGATCACTTACAATGACTTTGGTGTCACGTGTAGTGTCTAAATGGTATCCATACAAGTTGTTACATTACTTGCTACCAATGGACATGACAAAGCATGAAAATGTGCATACTTGATGAGTCTATCCACTACCACTATGATGACATTTGTTCCTATAAACTTGGGCAAACCTATTATTAAATCCATCAATACCTCTTCTCACCTCTATCTTGGAATAGATAAAGGAACTACAAAAGACCTGGAGTCTTAATTATCTCTCCCTTGTTCTACTGACATACTATGCATTCGACCGCAAATATATAAAATTCTCTATATGAGCCCTTCCCAAAATAAATCTTGCTCAATTCTATCATGTTTTTAAGAATCTTGAATGCCCACCTACTTGAGAATCATGGAGCTCTACCAAAACCTTAAGATTAAGGATTGAGTTATTACATAGGTATAACTTGAACCCATCCTTATACCATAGTGCATCTTCTTTCCATGTAAATTTATTTGATATACTTGGACCTTGTTGGAGATTTTAAATGAGGTTTTGTTTATCTATGTTCTCATCCCATTGTTCTTGTGCCTCATCCATCCAGTCTACCTATAATATGGAAATGATGCACAATAGTGATTATGTGGAATCATCCCTCCTAAATAGAGCATGCACTACAACATTTTCCTTCCCCTTCTTGTGTATGATCTCAAATTCATAATCCAACATCTTCATGAGCCAATTTATTATTCTTTTAATGACAATATTTGTTCCAAGAAGTATTTGAGGCTATCATGATTTATCTTCATCTTGAAATGTCTACCCATTATATATAGTCTCCATTGTTTGATTGTATGAAGGATAGCCATCATTTCCCTTTTCATAAATTGGTTTCAACAATTTCTTACCCTTAGTTGGTGACTCTCAAATGAAAGGGGTCTTCCTTCTTGCATGTGTATCACTCTTATGCCATTCCTTGAAGCATCACATTTCACAATGAAGGTTTTAAAGAAATTTGGAGTAGCTAGAACTAGAGTGTTACATGTGGCTTCCTTTAGATTCTCAAATGCCTTAGTGGTTGCCACATTCCATTGGAAGGAGTCCTTATTTAGTAAGGTAGTGAGTGGTGTCAATATGCTACCATAATATTTTACAAATTTGTGATAGCAACTTGTAAGCCCTAAGAAACCCCATAGGTTCTTGAGGGTCCTAGGCACTTTCCATTCTACCATGGCCTTGATCTCATGAGAGCCCACCTTGATGCCCTCATATGAAACAATATGGCCTAGGTAATCCACTTCTTTGACTCTAAAAACACATTTAGATGGCTTAGTATAAATCACATATTGTTCAAGAGTGTCTAAAACCTAATTCACATGCCACAAGTGTTCTTCCCATGTTTTTCTATATATTAAGATGTCATAAAAAATACTAAGACTTTTTTTGTAGAATTTGGCCTAAAGACAAAGTCCATCAAACTCCAAAATATAGATGATGCATTTGTGAGACCAAAGGGCATCACCAAAAACTCATAGTGGCCCTCATGGGTTCTAAAATTTGTCTTATGGACATCTTCATCTCTAATTTTGATTTGATGATAACCAAAATGATCAAGTTTGGAAAAATAAACAACACCTTGTAGCTCATCTAACAAACCATTAATTATTAGGATAGGAAACATATCTTTGATGGTGTACTTGTTGAGCTCTCTATAATATGGACACATATGCCATGTGTCATCTTTCTTGTGCACCATCACCACTGGAGAGAAATAAGCACTCTAATGATGCTTGATGATACCTTCCTCTAGCATCTCTTGTACTATCTTCTCAATCTCACTTTTCTATACATATGGGTACCTGTAGGGTCTAATGTTGGGTGGTTGACTCCGATGTACTAGTTGAATAACATGATCATGATCTCTTTTGGGAGGCTAAGTGCCTATCTATAATTGCTTGCAAATCAAACAATGTAGGAATCTTTGACGATTATCCTTCTAATGAAAACATTGGGGCACAAATCCATTTGCACCCTTTTCAAGAAACTTTTTCATTTGGTGAGAGTTGATCATCTATGGAGACTTTCCATGCAACCCTCTTAGTTCAAATATCCTACCCTTTGAATGAAAATGCATGAACAACTCCTAGAAGTTCATCTCAATTCTTCCCAAGGTCGTAAGTTGTTGGACTGCCAAAATAATATCTTCTCCACCCATGGGAATATAAAACATAGGGAAATCTAGTCAATATTCTCCCATGGAAAGTTTAATACTACAACATTTCCTTGAACAACCAACTATACCCCCATCAATAGTCATGCCATGAAATTTTGGAGCTAGATAAAAAAAAAATTTAGATGAGCAACCAACTTATTGTTGATAAAATTGTGAGCACTTCCTGAGTCTATCAACATTGTTACCCTCTTTCTCCCAATTCTTTATCTAGATCATCATCAACAATTTATGATACTTCATCATCATCATCTTCTCCTTCACTAGCACTGTTAATGTAAAACAACTTCTTTTCAACACATTTATGCCCTTGACTATGTTTGTTATCATAGTTAAAGAAAAACTCTTGGGCCTTTTCTCTTCAAATTGTAATAGGATTCAATCTATTAGGTTGAGGGGATTATTGTGTTGGGGAGTTTCTCTCTCTTATGTTTATGAACCCTTGCCTTATGTTGATCAAAACCTTTTCCTCTACCTACCTTTCCATAATCATTGACTGGGAAACAAAAGTTGGATTAAACACGCATACCTCATATTTGATGTGGTCCCTTAGACCCCCTATATAATTCATTTAAATTTTCCTTTGTAACATGCTCTACTCCTAAAGACAACGTTTGGGATTGTTGAGTATAGTCCTTGATTGTGATTGTTTGCTTTAATTTGGTGATCTAGCTAAAGTAGCTATCGATAATTCTATTGCAAAAATGTGTCATGAGTTCCTCTTGGAGAATAGACCATGTGACAACACATCCCTTCTTTATCTTCTCCTCACATAATTAATGATCCCAAATGAATTGATCTAGTTCCAAATATAATGGTGCCATTACAACCTTTTGTTGACATGGCACATGATAAAAACCAAATAAATGCTCCATTTGGCATAGCTAATCAGTTGCATCCTCTCCATCAAACTTGTACATATCCATATTTGTCATTAACTTCCTAGAGGGGGCCATATAATTATTTGTGTGATGGTATTTCTTTAGATCAAAATCAACCAAGAAACTTCATGTATTTTAGAAGATAAATTTGCATCCCAAGTCTTGTGGTGTGAAGCTTCATGCCCCATAGAACTCTTGAGGGATGCTAATTCTTTAAATATTGCATCGACATCTTCTTTCCTAGCCATTTTTGTCTTAATTGTATCAATATCTTTCTTCTTAGCCATTATTGACAAGATTTCCTTCTTAACCTCGGTGGTTGCTATATTTATAGAAGAATCAATAACTATGAAATGCTTCTCTTCCACTATTGGATCATCTTTGTTAGGAGACTTTCCAAGTGTGACTAGATTCCTTCCCTTGCCTCTTGTTGAAGCCCCCATCATGATGCAAAAATAAAATTCTTCACAATAACTCACTCAAAACAAATTAAAATAATCTAAAATTTGCATTGTAACTTACTTGAGTAGAGAACTTACTTGGGTTAAGATTCCAAAAAAAAATGTTGTTTTGCAATGTTGGGAACAAAGTTGGAAAAAGCCCTAATTTCACAATAACTCCTTCAAAAATGCTTTAGGACAACTATATTAGGGATTGAGTTCCCAACATTTGGTATCAGAGCATGTTGTCTGGTCAAGGACCATGTCATTTTAAGGGAAGCATAGAGGCACTACAAGTAGCTAGGATCATTTAGGTGATTGTCTCTGCTACTGCAAGCCATGGATAGTGTTTGGCTATAGTCTAGGAAGACATGTACTGTATTTTTAAAAATCACAAAATTGAGAGACATGTGTGCTTTACAATTTGACCTCCTAAATAAAAAAATTACCTTGTTTCTTACCTTCCGGATGCCAAGATCATGTTTTGATACCACTTGTAATGAAATTACTTGCACAAGAGAAGAATATAATAGGAAATATGTTGCAAATTCTTGATAATAATAGGCCACTTTAAGGGGAAAACCTCCAAAATTCTTCAATAAGAATATAATTCCCAATATGATGATTGACTACTATTCACTACCTCCTATATATAGGCATCATTAGGTAATATTAATATCCTAATCCCAATGAGGTTGACTTAGCCTACTATACCTATACTAAAAGACTCATAAATAACTCACTTAAGGATTATGCTAGCCATAAATCAACCACACATATTCTAATAAAGTCAATGGGTTAAAGGCATAACACAACATAAATGTATGAATTGTGGACATAATGTACAATGTAGATGTTATTGTGGTACACAAATGGTCACATTGTTTTTCTCACTTTTTGTTGTCCCAAGTTGAAGTTGACCTCTTGAATAATACCCTTTCTCTTTATCACTAGTGTCCCTAACAAAAATGTAAGCATTGAAAGATGACATTAGTATCTACTATTAAAACCAATAATCATCATATAATGTCCATTAAATAATTAATAATGAAAATAGTAACATCATTAACATGATCCTGTTGTTTGACATGATCAACTTAGGAACAACAAGCTTGCGTAGAACTCACCCTATCTCTCTTGAAAAGTGACTCAACTTGGGTAAAAGTCTCTCCAAGGTCTTTATTTTAAGGTTTA
The DNA here is from genome assembly GCA_027924645.1 of Cunninghamia lanceolata. NCBI lineage: Eukaryota > Viridiplantae > Streptophyta > Pinopsida > Cupressales > Cupressaceae > Cunninghamia > Cunninghamia lanceolata. The sequence goes on from BSBN01000197.1 coordinate 3,568,395, forward strand.
GACTTACTTGGGTGTCTTAGAGGTTTATCTTTTTGTTTCAATTTCAAGGGCCTTTCTGGGGATTCTAGATTGAGTTGTTACACAAATTTTCTTATATTATAACCTTCTTTATTTACAAATTGTTTTTTCTTTTCTTTTCTTTTCTCCTTAACATGCAACTGTAAAATCAATTTAATTTAACTAACTATTATGTATGACTTGAATCTAATTAAATCAACACTTAAATGAGACGATTCACTACTTAAGATTTTATCCTACTCTAATTTATCTATCCAATTGTCAAAAATAAATATCAAAAGAGATAAGGTTAAAAATATAGAGCCTAAGATTTCCAGAGCTATGGTTCTAGATTCATAATGCAATCAGATTAACCATGAAACCTCTAGTAACAACATTCACCATCATGCAATAACTAATTACTAAGGTGCGAGCTTCCAAATAATGTCAAAAGATAGAATTCATGCATAAAAACCACCATAAATCATACACATGCTTGTCATAGAATTCACATGTATAACCCAAATAATTAATTATTCCGTTAGTGCATATAATTAAATTACAAAAATTATGCTCAATTCTCTGTAATCATTTCATAAAAACATAACACCAAAAAAGATAAACTGTTATCTACCTTTTAATGCTAACTAAAAAAGCTATGTATATCACACATCTAACTTCTCTAATTTTCTAACCCTCTCTATCTATATCTATCTCAATTCATACACTAGGGATTATATAAGCAAATTCTTGAAAAACAAGTTTAAACAAGGTAATAAAAATCCCTCAATGTCACTGAAACAAGAATAATAAAACATAATAGAAATATAACAAAAACAAGCCCTTTTGGCGAGTATTGTAAGCACACATTCCCCTTGCATGTTCAAAGTATGTAACTTGTTGCTGATGAGTCACTTTGGAGATTTCATATCATGATAGATTTTGTAAGCTTGGAAGTCACCAACAAGGTTGTCCTCATTAGTTATTCTTAATTGCATGCTCATATTGATTTCTTCAATCACAACAGATATCCACTTGGGCGATGTATATTCTTTCCAACCTATCTCCAATCTATAGCATGAATTTTGTAATGGATTTTCTAGTCTCATTGGTGAGAAAATCCATCTTCTTTACAAAAGCCTTCACGATATCTGTGACCATGGTATGAAACATCATCTGTTTAACCAATTCTTCTTTCTTATTGAAGACATGTTCATATCCAATATCTTTGAAAAAAACTATGTAGCTTCAAGAACTATTTATCTATTTCCCCTCGTTGCAACTAGATATTCTTTATTTGTTCTTGAATTATCTTGTTAGTCTTATTGAGAAATTTAGATGCCAATTGTAGCTCAACATTATTCATTATGTTAAAATTTCTTTGTCCACCATCTACATTCACTTGTCCAATGAAGTCAACCTTTTCTAGCATTGCCAAGTAATCTTGTGGCTCTTCTCCTTCAATTTCCCTAAGGCTTTGTCAAGATATTGTTGCATCTCCTTGGCAAACCTTAGCTCTTTATATATACTTGCATTTAATTCTTGTTGATTTCTTCCATCAAATCTTCAAGTATCTCAATAAGATTTCTTTTTCTCAACTTCTTATTTTCTCTAATCAAATGTTGAACCTAATCCATAGCTACATCTAATATGGATTTTATTACATAGGGTGTTTCTTCAAGCCCTTTTTACTTCTTGGACACTAAAAACAATTCTCTCTTTGTTTCCATGATTACATCTTCTCTTAAGAATCAGTTCCTTAACTTGAGTACTCTCTTCACTTTCCCTATACTTTTATTGTATACCACTTCTAAAAAAATAGATCTTCTAAGTGCATGGTTAGATCAAACTATATCGCTGACTTTTGATTTGCTTTAACCAACCAATTTTAGCTCAAGACTCCTAGAGTTACCATTTCTTTTATGGAGGTCTCTCGATGTACTTGCACCTTACTACTAGAAGCTAGGATTTTAATACTTACTAAGGGAGAACTATAATGAGAACTTGTAGTAATAACTGTTGACATGGTAGATAGAAACACAAACATGGGACTTATAACACTATCTTTCATTGTAGTCGACACTAAAGAAATTGAATCAAACATTAAACTTGAAACATAAGACACCTTGAAATTGAAACTAAGGCATCATTGTATATATTCACAACAAGACTAAGATTAGTACTATCAACACAGTACCTCAACCTTGATAACTCTCGAGCACAATAGTAGGATCAAATTTTGTGCTAGCAATAGGGGAAAATAGAATCCTTAAATGAAGTATCCTACTCATTTGACTAATAGACTAAAACTAATTGCATTTGAAATATCTGAGACATTAACAAAGACATTTGAAACATTAACACTTAATGAAATAGGGGCAGCAACAAAACATGCATGGTCACACAACACAATACTCATAGGCACAATTGACACACCTTTGTTAAGAGCTTTGGCCTTTGACACATGAGAATCTATTAGAGCAACTTTAGAAGTAACACTTTCAGGAGTCCTTGGAGGTGAAGTAGCCCTTGAAGATACTTCTCATACTTTACTTTCCCCTCAGTCTTGGAAAATCTCATAACACTCATCATCTTCTTCCTCCTCCTCTTCCTTTGAATATGCTCTCTAATCAAATTGTAATATTGACATTGTCTTATATACCAACTACTCCTCCTTAGATCTTTGAATGACTATGAGAAGAAGTTTATCATCCAATCCATCAAAAAACTTCTTCATGTTAATGGTATTAATAGCATCAGGTTCCTTATTTGTAACCAACAGTCCATTAACTGTGAGTTTACTCATGGCGTCTTCATCATACAACCCATATATATTATACTTGTTATTGAAGGGCTTTTATAATATTTTTATGAAAGGTTTTAGAACTTCTACAAGAGAAATTGTTTGATTCTACCCTTTGGGTTGTAACATCATTGTGGTGCTTGAGCAAAGCTAAAAGATCTAATTTTGTCTCCAAATCTTGGACTTGACACGAGTTGTAATTTTCTCCCATGATTTTGAATAAAGTGGTAGGGATACTCCCAATCTTTATCTAACTCAAAACAAAAGCAATTGATTTGGACAACTAAAAACATATTTCATATTTGGAGCATGTACTTAGGTAGGATATGAGGACCGATGATAGTACCTTCAACTATGATGAGTATGTGTCTTGGGTAGATCCACCAGGCCACTATCTTGCTTGCTTTGAGCTCCTCTTCTAGTAATGGGTTCATCCTAGATATGGGCTTGGTACATACCTTCTCATACATTATGGGGGAAAATTTATCACTAATCACTCCTATCTGACTCTCATACCTGTTACCATGAAGCTCTTTGAAAACAACATGCACAAGAACCTTGGAACCTAGCTTTTAGTTAGTCAAGGGAGGCAGGAATTGCATGAAAGCATAGATTACATCCATGAAATATGATGCCATGTAAAATCTCCTCCATTATTAGCCTTTGCAAAATACTACTTGAGAGTTTCAAAAATAATATCCCCATAGTTTAGAACAACTTCTTTCTCTATGTGTAACAATGAGACCCAAGCTCCATTCAAATGGATGGAATCCTTGTGGTCGAACAACTTATACATTAACACCATGGCATATTTAACATGTCCAAAAAACATGTTGATTGAGTACTCCACCAACCTACTGTGTTGATGCATATCCACCTTGTCTCCAACCCAATCCTATAGAGTCTCCAACACATCATTCTCACTTAGCCATGACAACATCATACCATAGGGTAGGGTTTGATAAGTGCAACATATCGTAAAATGCTTGAGAGTTGATATGTATGATGGGTTCTTTATCCACATTTCTAATGGCCTCTCCTACAATTATGGAGAAAGAAAATATATCTATCAGCAAGTCTTGATAGGAGAAGGTATTGAACTTACCTACAACTCTGACTAGGAATGATGCTCTAATTCTGTCAGTTACAATAAGCTTAGCTTTGTCTTTTGGCCAATATTTGAAGAAGTGATATAATGCATTAACATGCAGGTCCTTATGTGGATACTACAATGCATTTGTATACTCAGTTGGCCTCATCACCATACTCTGTCACTCTTGTAAAATTCATCTACAATCACTTGAAATATCCTCAGCAACTTAATGTATCTTTTCTCTACTACAACTCAAACACTTGTATACTTTCAATAAAATTCATCCATTGAGAGCCCTACCACAAACAATATAATTGCTAAACTCATGTTGAGACCATAAATTGATTTAATTGTCGCTTATGCACATTGAAACCAAGAGATATCTTTATAGATTTGAATCTACAACATTCATAAACTTAGAAGACACAAAACATAAATAGCTATCATTAATTTATCTCATCACCATCACCAATTCAAATTGTGTCCATGTGAAACACTCTGATTTGTATCCAACCTATCATGTAATAATTCTATATTAAGGTTGTGTAAGGGATCTAACCTTTCTATTTTTTTACTTTTATTATACCTTTGATTTCAAGTTTCAATTAATGATTTGATCAAGTTACAAACTTGAAATTCTTATAGGTTTTTTTGTATAAGGATGGATGGTTCTAGAAACACCTCAGACTCTAAAAATTAACTTTTCAAATGTAAGGAGGTGACTAAATTATGCATTAAAACATCTCAAGTTCATTAGGGTGACTCACTATTCTTTATCAGATGCGAACCCTATTTATATTTTCCTTGTGAATAAGGCTCCTAAGATCTGGAATTCTCTTTGGGGGTAAGAGATTATTATCTAGATGTGAGGTTGCAAGTATATTTGACTTGAAGAAATCATCGAGTTTGGGAATGATACTATCAGTTGGGTTGACTGGTTAACTTTATGAGGCATGAACATGAGGTATAATCAAAGTAGTAAAGGACTTTTGGGTTCAAAAATAACCCATAGATGAAATTTTTAAGTCCTAAACATGAAAACAAAAATATAAGATTTAAGATAAGTTTGGGTCTAGTATCTATTTAAAACACTGCCTTAGGATACTTGGATTAACTTATTTTTCTAGGCTTAAAGAATACACATGGTAAAAAGAATTTGGCCAACAACCCTAGGCTTATAACTTTGACTTCACAAATGTGAGTAGTTTATAAAGAAAAATTCTCAAGAATTTGTGGGTTCATAAATATGTCAAATTTAAAATCTTAAGAAATTGGATGTGGGATAGTGAATAAATTTTTTTTTATAATCGGCTTTGGTTTGGATTAGACTTGAAATAAATAAGTTCCACATTGCCCAGCTAATTTCTAGACTTGAACTCAATATATACAAGATTCTACAAGTCAAATTATTGTTGCAAATGGTCAAAAAAGAACTAGTAGGATTAAATAAACTATGAATTAAAATGTATAGAGCGGATCCCTAGTTTGTAACTGGGGTGTGTTGTTCCAGTAACAATAGATCCAAAGTAACATTACATAATCATGATATAATCAATAACATACTTTCATAATAGAAACATCTAGCAAATTAAACAACTATCTAATTATTACAAAATTGATCAAAATCAATAATAAATAATATAATAATGTTCATTATGATGAGGTACTACATACTTTTCCCCTAGTTTTTGCTTCATCCCAAAGCTTATTCAATGAAAAAGATGTGGAAAAGGTTTATTCATTTATAGGGTATCTTCTAGGTGGTACTATCTTTAGTGTATTGGTCTAACTAGACCTTACATTAATTAATCTACCTATTGTTAGATGCACTAGTTAAGGTTGATCTAGCAACCTCAAAGATTCTATTAACAATATTCTCTGATATTATACTTGCAAATAAATCATGTTGAAGGCATGTATTGAATAGGGTTATACTATTTAAGAAGAGATACATGGAATGCATTGTAGATTTTGTCTATTGCTGGTTTTAAGGCAAGCTTATATGCACTAAGGTTCACAATAGCTAAGATCTAAAAGCACCCATGAATTGATGGGCAAGTTTGGTTGACTTCCTAAACTTGATGAAGATTTCTTGAGGTTCCACACTTATAAATATCTTCTTTGCTACTGAAAAGTTGTTGTTGCATTATCTTCTAATGTGCATAATATTTTTGTTTATATCTACTACCTACTTCAACCTATGCATGATTAACTCGACCTTCTCATCCATTTCCTTAAGAATATATAGATGAATTAATATGTGATCATTTGTGTTATCCCAATTGATAGGATTTCTACACTTGTAGCAATATACTACTTCAAATGGTACCATACCAAGGGGTGAGTGAAATCAATTGTTATATAAGAAATCTACTAAGGGAAGGTATTCCTCACATGTATATTATTGATCTATATAGTGCATTCTCAACATATCTTTCACTACTCTATTTAACCTTTCTGTTTGGCCATTTGTCTCAAGGTGACAAGAGGTACTCAATTTGAGAGATGTATCCAATGCAACTTGAAGAGTGGTGCAAAATCAAGAAGTCATTCAAGTATCTCTATTGATAATGATCATAGGAATTCCATGAAATCAAAAAGTATATTTACACAAATATTTTTGTAAGAGTATGAGAGCCATATGTGAGGTTTCCTAGAATGATATGGGCTACTTTGACAAGTTTGTCTTTTACCACTAAAATGGTATCATATTTATATTTTGAAAGAGGTGGACTTGGAAGAAAATCCATAATGATTACATGCCATTTTACTCAGAAATCCTATGAGGATAATTAATCTAGAAATTTGCACATGGTCAACCTTGACTTGTTGACAATATAAAATTTTTGCCACAAAATATATGGCATCCTTATTGAGTCTTGGCCAAAAGTATAATGGCCTTAAATATCACATCAACTTCTTCACCCTTAGGTGACATATATATGGGGCACAATGTGCATCTTATAACATAATAGCCCCAAGGTTCCTGTTATCCTATTTTGCCCCCTTGGCCAAATAGTCTAGGATCCATGGAATCCTATTGTTTTCACCCTCTAGAATACAAGGCATTGTGTTTTCAGTATTGTCAGAGTTTCAGAGTTCGGAGTTCTAATCTTCAGTGTTCCATCCTTATCATCTCTGAACTTTGCTCCTTTGCCTTCAAAGTCACCTAAGTATTCAATGTTTTTCTGAGGTCAGAGTTTGGACCTTCCCTCTTCTCCCTTCCTTTCTTTGGAAGGAGAAGGTTGGAAGGCCCAAGGGCGGAACTCCAACCCTTTCCTTTGTAAAAGCGGCTAAGTGTTTTTGCGTAAGAGTTTGGCCTTTTCCCCTTCCCTCTTCCTTTCCTTTTGGAAGGTGGAAGGTGAAAAGCCTAAACCCTGGCTCCCGATGGACATGTGGCATGATCTTGTGGCATTCCGCTATTCCACCGAGCTCTTTTGGTGGGCCCCTCACCCATTTTACAGAACCGTAGAATGCTGCCACATAGCAGTGACGTCATCAGAAGGTGGAAGGCCCGAGGCCCGACTCTGCTGAAACTTTTGAAATATGACTAAGTCCAAATACTTGTGGGGCTCAGACTTCTTCTCTTCTCCTTTCTTTGCGAAGGCAAAGGCTGGAAGGCCCGAAGTCTAAACTTTGTTGATTTCAGTATTCTAAGGTATACACTAGTAGAGTCGGGGTTTCTCTCCTTCCTCTTCCAGATTGTGATAGCATCATGGTGAAAGACCGAGCATCAAATGTCTGAGGTCTAATCTCTGCTAAGGTAAAATCTTCTAAGTATAAAAGGCAGAGCGTGGGGTTTCAGTTTTCTTCCTTCTTTCTTTCGCAAGCGATAAGGCAAAGGACTGGAAGCCTAAACTCTAAAACTCTGATGGCTTCCTTTTTCATAGAGAAAATATTATTTGACTGACCAACAACCCCCTGGTCACTATTAATGCTTCATAAAGGCCTATTTTCTTGTAGTAGATGGATTTCCCACCTCCCCATGTCACTGTTTCTCATCTGCATTGAATTTCTTATACCCAAGACATGGGCAAACTTCCTTTCATGGTAGATTTCGTGGATATGAACTAGGGCACGCTTCAAAGGATGCTAGTTCGAGTTAATGCAGCATGGTCGACGCTCCTTCTGGTTGACTTCTCCTTTCCCATGCCATGGCTACTATAGTGCGATTGTAAAAGCTATATATACATGTTTCAAAGATGTATTAAAGGTGGTTGTTTGTTGTTTTCTGGGTTGTTATGCTGGGCAAAATTCCTTTGTTACATCTAAACCTTTTAATGCACTTACAGAATAGCCAGATTTTACGTATTGTGCTTATTTACGAGATTTTGATGTCTCTAGTCTATTGTTCAACCATGAATGTATGTGATTATTTTGTGTCTATTACTCTTTAACAAGTTATTTACTCTTTGTAATGTTCATTTGACCTTCATGATCAATAAATCTCTAATATTTCACCTCTCTTGTACTTTGTCTCTGTATTTCATTTGAAGTTGTGATCTATTTTGTGAGTAGAATGACTCCTTCATAGATTATAGTCTTCTATCCGAAGCCTCTGTTAAGGCTTTAGGTCTCTATGAGTTCTTTTAGGGAGTGAGATCATTGTTGTGTTGGTTCAATTTAACTAATACACCTTATGACTCTAGTGCATCACCTTTTCTTTTTTGTATCCCTTCAATCACTTTTTCCTGGCAAGTTTAGCATTAGAATTAGTTAATTTCTCTAAGCCTTAAGCTTAGAAAGAGGAACCAACATTCCCTAGAGGTCTGATCTCAAAATTGCAAAGTCCCACACCTTGAGATCATTCCCATTGTGTGATTACAATGCTTGGAAGTCTCCAAGCATGGTGCAATTCTAAGTGATAATAGTTTTTGACACGCCCAATGGGATTCTCCGCTCTGAGTAGGAGTTGAGCTAAGGATTCAGTGTTATTCTTAGTTTTATTTGTTGCTATGGAAGCATTCAAGCACTTGGCAACTCTACTAATCCAATATCTAGAATATTCAACATTTCATGCCTAGAGTGCAGACAAGATCATCTTCTAGAGGTAACCATCAATTTGTTGAACTTTATTTTATTGAATCTAGAAGAAGTAGGTTATCTAGGTCCCTTATGAGGGAAAATAGGAGTGCAGTCCCATCTCCATCTAGAGCTCAGTCCACTCCCCCTCTAGCTAGATTTCAAGTTAGGTTCCAATATTCTAGAAGAACCTTGCATATACCGAGAATCAATTTAAACATCCAAAATATGGCAGGAAACCTCCCATTTGTTGCTTTTAATGGGGGTAGCCCACTGGACCTAGTTCAATATGATGATATCCCCACTTCAACATTAAACGCTATCTAATTTTTTACTGGTGAGAACTCCACTAACCCCATTGAACACATTTAAGACATTGTCGGTGTTTGTTCTATTCGCAATGTCACTACTAACAACGTGGCTGTGAGACTCTTGGCCTCTTCATTTAAAGGAAAATCCCTGCAGTGGTATAGGGGCCTTCAAGCCAATACCATCCACAACTGGGATGATCTGGGCACTAAATTGTGCTAGCATTTCGAAGACAAAAGTGACCACCTGTCACTAATGAAGCAACTAGCCACAATCAAGAAAGCCCCCCATGAGTATATGGTGGACTTTAATTATAGATTCCATAAGACATGGGATAGAATCCCATTGTTGGTAAATCCCTCCCCAAATACAACATTTATTTACTATTTGAAATCATTGAATTCTGACATAGCTGTCATGATTCAACCCATGGGAGGAATTGTACTACTTGATGCATATGACACAGCAATAAGGGTAGAGAATTGCCTAATTTAGGCTAGAAAAATTGCTCCAAGGCCACCAATACCTATATTTCCAGAGGCCCCTGTTATTTAGCCTATTGTGGCTTCAATTCCTACAATGGTCATCCCTGCAGCTTCTTCATCGACGTCCTCAAATGAAATACATGAGGTCAAGACTATTGCAAAGCTTTAACAATGAGTTGGTGGCACTAAAAAGGTAGAATGCACAACCCAACATGCCATATCATCCCTCCAACCAGACATATGAACCATTCAATCAGAATTACCTATAGAATAGACTACCATATCAGGTAATACACAGAGGCAAAATCAACCTAGTTATATTAGACCACTGGATGCTATCCACCCCAATGCTGCTAATACATCTGAGCGTCTAGTGCCCATACATAACAATTTGGCTTAGGATAGTGACTGGTGTTACCCTTGCAATCAACCACAACCAAAATTTGTGCCAAACTGAACAATTCAGTCATGCTTTGAAAGTGCAAGAACAACTAACGAATTCAAAACAACAAGTTAACATCAATCAGGGAATCATTGGAGGTCAAGAACAAATGCAAAATAATGCTACCTTGATGAATTGGACCCCTGATGACTATTGTGGTGTTAATCAAGGTGTTGGTCCAATAACATTCAATACAAGGGCAAAGAGAAGAGCTACTGAAGATACATGAGTGCCTGCAGTTGGTCATATGTCTACTCCTAGTGCGTCTCCAACAGTTACGACAAAAGAGAAGGTGCTTGAGACTCCTTCAGGGCAGGCAGATCAGACTATTGATAGGGCAGATTTAGTACCAACAGTGCAACTCCAATCCAATCAACAACCAAAAAGTGATCCAACTGTCACTAAAACATCACAAAAGGGCAGTCGAATACCCTTTAGCATAGTGGATCAGATGAAGAAGACAAATCTAAGTGTCACTTTGTGAGATGCATTATTAATCCCAACTCAAAGGAATCTTCTTCAAGAGGCCCTAATAGAATTTAGTTAACATGATGTGGAGTTGGTCAGAGAAAAGACAACTGCCCAAGTGAACCTGTGCCAACCCAAGGAGGAAACAAGAACAAGTAAAACTAGTAAGCCCCCTCCTTTCTATGTTTCCCTAATCATTGGTGTTAAATTGTTACACAATTGCATGATAGATTCTGGGGAGGGTACTTCTATTATGCCCAAAAACATAGCTGATAGGTTAGGCATTGAATACGAGCGTGTGATTAAGGGGGTAGTACAATTAGACGACACTACTGATAAGATAGTAGGTGTGATTAAGGATTTAATGCTCACCCTGCATGCTTTCCCTAGTTGCTCTATTTCATAAGATATCTTAGTCATAGACCTCCCTGCATACTTTGGCATATGCTTATCTAGGGATTTTACTGCTAAAATAGGTGGGTATTTATACTCTGATTGGTCCCACATGTGGTTTAGAACTAGATATGGCACCAAAGTAACTATTAGGGATGAACCTATTGCAAATGATCATATAGAGCCTCACTCTTCTAACCCAATCGACATGAACTGTACAATCCATGAGTTGGAAGAGGATGACAACAATCCTGCATGAGGCTGCAACACCTATAGAGGAGATCCCTAACATACTATTGGATGATTGGGCTAATTGTTTTTAGTTTAATACCCTTGACCACATAGAGAATACAAGGTTGGGTACTTATTGTATCCATGAAGAAGATGCCACCATCCCTAATCTTGAAAAGGCAACACCAGATCTGGAAGGGATATGGAAAATATTTTTTGATGGCTCCAGAAGCAAAAATGGAGCTGGTGCTGGGGTGGTATTGATTTCACCCCAAAAGGAAAATTATTTCTCTTCATTCATATTGCAGTTTTGTTGTACTAATAATGTAGCTGGATACGAAGCCTTGATTCAGGGCATACAACTAGCACAAAAAAGAGGAATAAAAGTTTTACAAGCATTTGGTGCCAGTGAACTTGTTGTTCACCAAATCAGATCACAAAATTTCTCAAAGAATGACTTGTTGAAGTCATATAAACATAGGGTGTGGGACCTGATTGAAGACTTTGATGCCTTCAACATTTAGGCAGTGCCCAAACAGAAAAACAAGGATGCTGATAGGATGGCTACAGTTGGTGCACAGTTTGACATTCCCTAGAATGTCAAATAGAATTCAGATCAACATGTAAAAGTTGTTGTTAGGCCTGCTATGCCTGATAACATTACAAACTGGCAAGTATTTGAAAATGACCAACAAATTATGAATTTTTTACAAGACGAGGCAGAGTTTGCTGCCAAAAATCAGTCAGTATTGCAAGAGCAATATGGTGACTAGGTGATCCAGCTAAAGACCAATAAGTTGCCCATGGGACTAATCACCTTAGAGAGCATATTTGGTGCTGATGATCAACCTAAGAAAGAGAAAATGAACATTGTAGTAAAAAAAGAGGACTATGAAGAAGTGGAGATTACACAGGGCAGGTTTCTAAAACATGGAAAGGTATGTGATCAAGCTAAGAGGCAAGGTTTTATTGAACTTTGTAATGAATTTAATGATTTAATAGATTGAGATTACTAGAATTTGAAATGCTTTGACACTGGATTAATCCAACATACCATTGATTTAGACCCTAATGCAAAGCCTGTCCGCTAGAAACAAAGGCCAGTCAATCCCAAGATAGAGCCATTAATGAGAAAAGAGCTATCCAAACTCATAGAGGCAAAGATTTCTTTATCCCATCAAACATTCCTCTTGGGTGGCCAACTTAGTTCCAGTTAGGAAGAAAAATGGGGAAATCAAATTATGTGTGGACTTTAGAGACTTGAATAGGGCCTTCCTTAAAGACCACTATCCACTCCCTTCCATGGAACAAATCCTACAAACAGTAGCAGAAGCTGAAAAGTTTTCACTCCTAGATGGCTACTCAGGCTACAATCAAATTCTTGTAAAAGAATCAGACCAGTACAAGACAACCTTTACCACTAAGTGGGGTACCTTGGCTTACCAAAAGATGCCTTTTGGGTTGACAAATGTTGGGGCAACCTTTCAAAGAGCAATGGATCTAGCTGTCAAAGGCCTAATCAATGATATTAATTTAGTATATCTTGATGATCTGACTATATTCCAAGCATGCATCTAACCATTTGGGTCATTTGAGAAAAGTATTTGAAAGATGCAAGGAGTATGGCATATCATCGAATCCAAAAAAGTACGTATTTGTTGTCCTAGAAGGCAAACTACTAGGACATGTGGTTTCCAAGGCTAGGTTGGCCATTGATCCTGAAAGAACAAGTGCCATTTTATCTCTTCCTCTTCTCGGTCATAAGAAAGGTCTGTAGAGCTTTCTGGGAAAAATCAATTTTGTGAGGAGGTTCATGCCTAATTTTTCTTCAATAGAAAAACCCCTCATAGCTATGCTTAAGAAGAATGCTGCCTTCACATGTTCTAGCGAAGGTAGGGACATTTTTTAAGCTGTCAAGCAGGCCATTGCACAAGCTCCTACACTGATAAACCCTAATTATGAGAAGGATTTCATCCTTTATGCCTTTGGAGGCAAACAGGGTATATCAGTTGTCTTGACGCAACATAATGAAGAAAGATTGTAACAACCAATTGCTTTCTTCAGCCAGCCTCTCAAAGAATATGAGGTGAAATATGATTTTGTCAAGAAGCATTTGTTTGCTATGGTGAAAGCACTAAAAAAGTTCAGGCATATTATTTCAAACAACAAAATACAGTTGATGGTGAACCACCTTGGCGTGAAAGAGTTCCTCTTGAAAAGAGATATCAATGAAAAGAGAGTTGGGTGGATCACAAAAGTAATGGAGTATGATGTCAACATCAACATCACTAGGCTGGTGTGCGGCAAAGGCCTATGTGAGCAGATGGCTACAGATCTAGAAATCAGAAGTGATGTTGCATGCATCCAAGGGTAGGCACAACCAGCTGATTCCCACACTCCAACTGACTGGTACCATGACATGGTAACATTTCTATAGTCAGGAAGATGCCTAGACAACTTGGATCAGGCCAAAAGAAGGTACTTCAAGCTCCAATCCATTCCTTATGTTCTTGTTGATGATGTCTTATTTAGAAAAGACATCAATGGAGTCCTTCTTAGGTGTATTACTCAGGCTCAAACCTCTAGGGTATTAGAAGAATTTCATAATGGCCCTGCTGGTGGCCATTATTCTCCAAGGACAACTGCAATCAAGATCATGAGAGCTAGCTATTACTAGCCTAGTTTATTCAGTGATGCACATAGATGGATAAGGAAATGCAAAGAATGTGCATTGTTTGCTGGAAAGTAGAGGCTAACAACTCTTCCTCTTCATCCAATTCAAACAAATTGACCTTTTGCTCAATGGGGTTTAGATTTCATTGGAGTAATCAATCCACCTTCTAGTGCTGGCCATAAGTGGATTCTAACAACCACTGATTATTTTACCAGATGGATAGAGGCAGTTGCATTGAGGGATGCCACAGAGGCATCTATTTTAGACTTCCTTGAGGGTATAGCTACAATATTTGGTGTGCCATCCACCATCATCTTTGGTAATGGCAAGGCCTTTGTAGGCACAAAAGTCAATGAATGGGCACTAAACTATGGGGTTTACTTGAAGACCTTATCCAATTACTATCCTCAGGGAAATGACTTGGATGAGTAGCAATAAAGATCTGATTAGAATTATCAAGAGGACGGTGGAAGATAACCAAAGAACATGGCACTCTAGGTTAAAGACTGCTCTTTGGGCTGACAAAATCACTCCCAAGAGGGCCATAGGAAATTCCCCTTTTATGGTTGTTTATGGAAGGGAAGCAAGGGTTCCATTATCATTGGAATTGCCTTCTCTTGAGTTGGCATAGTAGTTGGAACTAATGGAAAATGATGCCATGACAATCATACTTGTAGAGATGTTGGAACTTGAAAAGAAGAGGGATACTGCTGTGAAGACCCTTGAAGCCCACCAAGGTCAGGTCAAGAGGACCTTTGATAGAAAATCCACTGGTAGAACATTCAGTGAGGGAGATATAGTGCTGAAATGGGATACAGATAAGGCCAAAGGTTGAAGACATTCAAAGTTTGATGCCATGTGGAGTGGTCCTTACATTATTACCAGTTGCAAGTAGGCCAACGCATTTCAACTTTCTAGATTGAATGGAGAGGTTCTGCCCATCCCAATCAATGGGATTCATCTCAAACCTTGCTTTTAGCATGGTTGTGAGACCTTGTAAATAGGTTAGATGTTTGCTTTCAATAAGTGCCCTTGAACTCTGCTGCATTCTCTTTAGGAGAATGCATGCTTGGTTTGTTTGTTTTGTTTCCAGAGGCATGCTGAGTTATATTGGCCAACCCTGTTCTTATTGTTGGCCCTTTGACTATGTGCCCAATGGATTGATAAGGCCTCTATATCTTAGTGTTTAGGCAGGTAAAAACCCCTGCAAAGTCACCAAAATGTTATCCTATTTTACCCCCTTGGCCAAATAGTCTAGGATCCATGAAATCCTATTGTTTTCACCCTTTGGAATGCAAGGCAAAACTACCCAAATTGACTAAGTCCCAAAAATCATGAGTTTGCCTTGTGTTTTCAGTATTGTCAGAGTTTTAGAGTTCGAAGTTTTGATCTTTAGCGTTCCATCCTTATCATCTCCAAAGTTCGCTCCTTTGCCTTCAAAGTCACCTAAGTATTTAATGTTTTTCAGAGGTCAAAGTTCAGACCTTCCCTCTTCTCCTTTCCTTTCTTTGGAAGGAGAATGCCAGAAGGCCCGAGGGCTGAACTCCAACCCTTTCCTTTGTAAAAGTGGCTAATTGTTTTTGTGTCAGAGTTTGGCTTTTCCCCTTTCCTTTTGGAAGGTAGAAAGTGAAAAGCTTGAACCTTGACTCTCGATGGACATGTGGCATGATTTTGTGGCATTTTTCCATTCCACCAAGCTCTTTTGGTGGGCCCCTCGCCCATTTGTGGAACCATGAAATGTTGCCATGTGGCAGTGATGTCATTAGAAGGTGGAAGGCCTAAGGCCTGAACTCCACCAAAAATTTTGAAATGTGGCTAAGCCCAAATTCTTGCAGGGCTCAAATTTCTTCTCTTCTCCTTTCTCTATGAAGGCGAAGGCTAGAAGGCCCGAAGTCTGAACTATGCCAATTTTAGTATTCCAAGGTATACACTAGCGGAGTCAGGGTTTCTCTCATTCCTCTTCTAGATTGTGATAGCATCATGGCAGAAGGCTGAGTGCCAGATGTATGAGGCCTAATCTCCGCTAAGGTAAAATCTTCTAAGTACAAAAGATGGAGCGTGGAGTTTTGGTCTTCTTCCTTCTTTCTTTTGCAAGCAATAAGGCAAAGGATTGGAAGCCTAAACTCTGAAACTCTGATGGCTTCCTTCTTCACAGAGAAAATGTGATTTGACCAGCCAACTACCCCTTGGTCACCATTAATGCTCTGCAAGGGCCTATTTTCTTGTAGTAGATGGATTTCCTACCTCCCCATGCCACTGGTCCTCATTTGCATTAAATTTCTTATACCCATGGCATGGGCAAACTTCCTTTCATGGAGGATTTCACAGATATGAGCTAGGGCACACTTCAAAGGATGCTAGTTTGAGTTAATGTAGCATGGTTGATGTCCCTTCTAGTTGACTTCTCCTTTCCCACACCATGGCTACTATAGTACAATTGTAAAAGCTATATATACATATTTCAAAGATGTATTAAAGGTGGTTGTTAGTTGTTTTCTAGGCTGTTATGCTGGGAAAAATTCCTCTGTTACATCTAGACCTTGTAATGCACTTATAGAATAGCTAGATTTGATGTATTGTGCTCATTTTTGAGCCTTTGATGTCTCTAGTCTATTGTTCAACCATGAATTTATGTGATTATTTTGTGTCTATTACTCTGTAATACGTTATTTACTCTTTGTAATGGTCATTTGACCTTCATGATCAATAAATCTCTGATATTTTACCTCTCTTGCACTTTGTCTCTGTATTTCATTTGAAGTTGTGATCTATTTTGTGAGTAGAACGACTCCTTCATAGATTATAGTCTTCTATCCGAAGCCTCTGTCAAGGTTTTAGGTCTGTGTGAGCTCTTTTAGGAAGTGAGATCATTGTTGTGTTGGTTCAATTCAACTAATACACCTTATGGCTCTGGTGCATCACCTTTTCTTTTTTGTATCCTTTCTATCCCTTTTCCACTGGCAAGTTTAGCATTAGAGTTAGTTAATTTCTCTAAGCCTTAAGCTTATAAAGAGGAACCGACCTTCTCTGGAGGTTTGATCTCAAAATTGCAAGGCCCACACCTTGAGATCATTCCCATTGTGTCATTAGAATGCTTGAAGTCTCCAAGTAGGATGCAATTCTAAGTGATAACAGTTCCCTTGATTGAGAACATAGATCCTATTTTGGTATCTCAACAACCCATCAATTTCAAATTTGTATCCATCAAAATGATGGTCTATGGTATTGTCCTTTGTGTTGAATTCATTTTCTAACAGTGGGCATATGCTATTAAACATGTTGCAACTTGCTACCTAAAAGTGGTCATAATTATGTAGATTTTAGGTATGGGTCCATGTCAATAGAAAACATTTATAATCCTATTATTTACCTTTGATATATTCAATTTGAAATCATACTCACTAAAGAATTCAATACATCTCCATTATCAATCATTGTGATTGGATTGCATGAAGTTGCATTTCCACCTTAAGTAAACTATATTTAGATCAATAGATTATCAAGCAAAATATGCCTCCAATTCTGTAAAACATTGATAATAGAAATGAACTTTAAGTTGTTTGGGGACATTCAACACATAATATTTTAATTTTTATATGATTCATATGCCACTTGACCCCATCTTGCACCAGTACTCTTCCAACACCCTCAAGTAAAGCGTTTGTTATAGGTATATTCCCATTCCAATCAAGTATTCAAAGAATTGGTGTTTATCTTTGATAATTAAAATATGTGCTCACATTTCTTTATCCATTAAAAAAAATCCCTTTCTCTACATGGATGTGATTGGGTCAACTATTTTGGAAAATTCTTCCATATATATTTTTTTAGGAACTTGTTGGTCCCATGAAACTAAATATATGAGGTACATTTTTAGGTGTGGGTGATCCATAATGATTGGAACGATAACCCTAGTGATGCTATAGTAATGGATATCTAAAAACTAGATTGACTCCTACTATTCTCCTTTGCACCTTCTTATCAATAATTTACTTAAAACAACATTAAAATTCAAAATAACAGAAGGAATATGTAGTTAAAAACACAACACAAGACACACAACACCGAGGTTCCTCTAGAGAAAACCTAAATGGATGAAAAAATCTAGGAAGGGTATGCGATTAGCATACCATTACTAATTCAAGTGTTGTTACAAGAGATGAAATATCAATATTGGCTTACATCGAGTTGTCTTAGCTATGCATAATCTCATTTATCTCTACTTTTCTATTGCACAATAGTTCTTTACAACTCTCTCTCACATTGTTCTTCTCAAATATGTATGAGAATATCTTCTCAAGCTATCCAGTTGCTTAAACTCCCCCTCCACAATTGTCTTTCTCTCAATGTGATATACTTTTGACCAACCTCTATTGTAAGATACCATTGCTTGGCATTCCACTTCTTACCCTTCCAACATCCCCATTGAAGGTGGATGGTTGCCATGGGTGGTAACCACAAAGCATGCAATCACCAAGCCACTCAAGAATCAAATGTCCAAACAACACATGTGTAAACATCAAACGACCCAGTTGAATGACCTACTAGCATGGACAAAAGAGATATATTTATTGCCAAGAAGGAAAAATGAGCCATTACATCCCTCAAATCAATCACCAACTCAACAAAAGAGTCCACCATGATAAATAAATTAGGCACTCATTGATCCGACACCTAGATGAAGACATAATGTTGCTTAGACAAGATCAACTAGCTAAATGACATCCAATTGCATATGGATCTCCCAAACTAGCCTATAGTGAGCATGGATGAAGATAGTTGAGTCTATATGTGTCACCATGATGTTTCAAACTACCAAAAAATATATCTCAAATTTTTCTTCAATCATACACTTATTGTTTACCATTTTCTAACACATTTAGCAACCCATAGCTAACTTATAACAACTTGTTGCATACTTGTAACAACCTGTGACATGCATGTATCATGCTTGTAACAACCTTCTAGAGACACCTATAGTTGATCCAAAATTAAACAGTTGATTTGGATATATTTGGAATGGTTGGACCATTGGAGAGCCATGTCCTAAGTTTGCCCTTATTGTATGGTGCAGGAGCACCTAGTTGATTTCATGCCTCTATGAGACAATTTTGTCATTTTTGGTTTTAGTTTTGTGTCTTTGATGTAATAAGGTCATTTAAGACCATGTCATGTATGTTTGGGTCCATTTTTAGGTTGCTAGATGGTTTGTAAGGTCAAATTGCATAAGTTGTCATTGTTGCAAAAATGCAAAATCAAGGAATGTGAAGAGTCATAGGTTGAAAATGAGAAGTTGAATGGATGGAAAACTAAAAAGGCAGTTAGAAATGATTGTTTTGGGTTATAAATAGTTTGAATAAGCCTTGGGAAGTGGAGCCAAGGTTGGGGGTCAAAGTTTTACACAAAAAATCAATAAAGAAGCTTTGTTTTTTGCATTTTCTAAACATTAAATTATTGTTTCAGAGCTTGGTATGGATCAATACAACATTTGTATGACCTACATGTGGTATGGTTGGAAATATAATTGAATCTACTTTCTACAAATTTTTGTTGCACTCAATTTCATTGTGTTTTGAGCAAGTTATGTCCGTTTTACTAAAACATGTCTGAAACCCTAATAGGCCTAATTTGAGGGAAAATAGTCCAAATTTGAGGGTTTCCATACAAAATAACCTACCCTAATTTTGAGATATGTTAAATAAGGGCCAAATGGGTATTTGAATAAAGTTTTCTTTCTTGAAGATCAGTTCTGGTTTAAAAATTATGGCCAAAAAATCTTATTTGTTGCACCACCTTAAGCCTAGTCAAGAGTAGGACAACCAAGATTTGACCTCTGTGTTCCAAAGCAACCCCACCTGAAAATTGGATATGTTGTCAAAGGGCATAAAGGGTATCTAAAACTACCCTTCTATTTTGTTTCAAGATCTTCTTGGAAAGTTATGGTGGAAAACCCTGTTTCAAGTACTATAAGGAGAATAGTGAGATTGTGAGAGAAACCCACTAAGTTAGGGTTCTAAATTTGAAAAGCTTGTGTTGTTGAGTTGGTTTGTATTCACCCACCCTAATCTGCATCAAATTGGTATCAAATCTCGAAGATCTGGGCAAGATAAGTTTTTTTGGAGTTTGTGTATTATCTTTTTGTAGGTTGATGATAAGAGCCTAGATACCAAAAGACTAGGCCAAGGGAAAAGAAAGGGGGCCTAAGGTGAGCTATTGCAAAGACAAGAAGCATTGAGAAGAAGCAAGGTGAAAGAGACTTGCTTGAGAAAGAATAATGGAAATGTTGAGAAGATTAGTCCGTGGAGACTTGAAGAGTACGAAGTTGCCAAGCAAGAAACAAGAGAGAAAAAGAGAGGAAAGGGAGATAAAGAATAAGGATGAGAAGGTAAAACAAACTAATACTAAGAAAGAGATAGTAGAGCTAAGACAAGTCTTGGAACAAATGGAAAAAGTTCAAAAAATAAGGGATCTTGAGATACAACAGTTGCTTGAGAAAGTAAAACAAGAAAGTAGTTGACATTTACCAATAAGGAAGAAGGTTAAGTGGCCTATCAAGAAGATCATTAAGAAGAGAAGAATGCAAGAGAAGACAACAGAACTAGACATTTGGGAGTCTTTGTTGATGATGGAAGAGCCTAAGCCATCTAAGGGGGATAAAGTAGATTTTGACACAATAATCAAACCTAGGATAGTCATAACAGCAGTACACATTGATGAGTTTCCTTGGGACATACAGGACATGTTGAAGGGTAGTATAGACATTGTTGTTGATGAACCTAATAATTCATTACCTCCAATGAGAAGGATCAATTATCATTTAAGGATGTTAGAGGACAAGGTTGAAGTGGAGTGTATGGTGCAAGGAGACAAGGAGGAGACCTCAAGGTCTCAATATTTTATTTCTAATCTTTCATTGGACTATGTATGTGCAGGTTTATTAGACAAGGAGATCAAACTCGTTGAGAAGTAGGCTCTTGAAAGAGATCAGATTCAGAGGAGGATACCAAAACAAGAATACCTTACAAGGATGAAAGAAGACAAGGAGCTGTGAAGACAACCAAGTGCAAGCAAGTTGAAGACACAAAGAAAAAGTCCAGAAGACATCAAGGCAATAGTACAAATGAATTGGAAGACCAGGAAGAAATAACAAATTTGCACTCAAGTGGACTTGAGTTTTTCTTTCCCTTGGGAGTATGGTGCAAGAGCACCTAGTTGATTTCATGCCTCTATGAGACAATTTTGTCATTTTTGGTTTTAGTTTTGTGTATTTGATGTATTAAAGTCATTTAAGATCATGTCATGTATGTTTGAGTCCATTTTTAGGTTGCTAGGTGGTTTGTAAGGTCAAATTGCATAAGTTGTCATTGTTGCAAAAATGCAAAATCAAGGAATGTGAAGAGTCATAGGTTGAAAATGAGAAGTTGAATGGTTGGAAAACTGAAAAGGAAGTTATCAATACTTATTTTAGATTATAAACAGTTTGAATAAGCCTTGGGAAGTGGAGCTAAGGTTGGGGGTCAAAGTTTTACACAAAAAAATTAATAAAGAAGCTTTGTTTTCTGCATTTTTTGAACATTAAATTGCTGTTTCAGAGCTTGGTATAGATCAATATAACATTTGTATGACCTACATGTGGTATGGTTGGAAAGATAATTGAATCTATTTTCTATTACTTTTTGTTGCACTCAATTTCATTATGTTTTGAGCAAGTTATGTCCATTTTACTAAAACACATTTGAAACCCTAGAAGGCCTAATTTGAGAGAAAATAGTCCAAATTTGAGGGTTTCTGTACAAAATAACCTACCTTGATTTTGAAATATATTAAATAAGGGCCAAATAGGTATTTGAATCAAGTTTTCTTTCTTGAAGATCAGTTTTGGTTTGAAAATTATGGTTGAAAAACCCTATTTGTTGCACCACCTTAAGCCTAGTCAAGAGTAGGACAATCAAGATTTGACATCTGTGTTCCAAAACAACCCCACCTAAAAATTGGATATGTTGTTAAAGGACATAAAGAGTATCTGAAACTACCCTTCTATTTTGTTTCAAGATCTTCTTGGAAAGTTATGGTGGAAAAACTCTGTTTTAAGTACTATAAGGAGAATAGTGAGATTGTGAGAGAAACCCACTAAGTTAAGGTTCTAAATTTGAAAAACTTGTGTTATTGAGTTGGTTTGTATTCACCCACCCTAATCTACATCAAATTGGTATCAGAGCCCGAAGATTTGGGAAAGATAATTTTTTTGGAGTTTGTGTATTATTGTTTTGCAGGTTGATGAGAAGAGCCTAGATACCAAAAGACTAGGCCAAGGGAAAAGAAAGGGGGCCTAAGGTGAGGTATCACAAAGACAAGAAGCATTAAGAAGAAGCAAGGTGAAAGAGACTTTTTTTGAGAAAGAATAACAGAAATGTTGAGAAGATTAGTCTGTGGAGACTTGAAGAGTACGAAGTTGCCAAGCAAGAAACAAGAGAGAAAAAGAGAGGAAAGGGAGATAAAGAAGAAGGATGAGAAGGTAAAAACAAACTAATACTAAGCAAGAGATAGTAGACCTGAGACAAGCCTTGGAACAAATGGAAAAAGTTCAAAAAAGAAGGGATCTTGAGATACAACAGTTGCTTGAGAAAGCAAAACAAGAAAGTAGTTGGCATTTACCAATAAGGAAGAATGTTAAGTGGCCTATCAAGAAGATCATTTAGAAGAGAAGAATGCAAGAGATGACAACAGAACCAGACATTTGGGAGTCTTTGTTGATGATGGAAGAGCCTAAGCCATCTAAGGAGGATAAAGTAGATTTTGACACAATAATCAAACCTAGGATAGTCATAACAACAATACACATTGATGAGTTTCCTTGGGACATACAGGACATGTTGAAGGGTAGTATAGACATTGTTGTTGATGAACCTACTAATTCATTATTTCCAATGAGAAGGATCAGTTATCATTTAAGGATGTTAGAGGACAAGGTTGAAGTGGAGTGTATGGTGCAAGGAGACAAAGAGGAGACCTCAAGGTCTCAATATTTTATTTCTAATCTTTCATTGGACTATGTATGTGCAGGTTTATTAGACAAGGAGATCAAACTCATTGAGAAACAGGCTCTTGAAAGAGATTAGATTAAGAGGAGGATACCAAAACGAAAATACCTTACAAGGATGAAAGAAGACAAGGAGTTGTGAAGACAACCAAGTGCAAGCAAGTTGAAGACACAAAGAAAAAGTCCAAAAGACATCAAGGCAATAGTACAAATGAATTGGAAGACCAGGAAGAAATAAAAGATTTGCACTCAAGTGGACTTAAGTTTTTCTTTCCCTTGGGAGTATGGTGCAGGAGCACCTAGTTGATTTCATGCCTCTATGAGACAATTTTGTCATTTTTGGTTTTAGTTTTGTGCCTTTGATGTATTAAAGTCATTTAAGATCATGTCATGTATGTTTGAGTCCATTTTTAGGTTGCTAGGTGGTTTGTAAGGTCAAATTGCATAAGTTGTCATTGTTGCAAAAATGCAAAATCAAGGAATGTGAAGAGTCATAGGTTGAAAATGAGAAGTTGAATGGTTGGAAAACTGAAAAGGCAGTTATCAACACTTATTTTTGATTATAAATAGTTTGAATAAGCCTTGGGAAGTGGAGCCAAGGTTGGGGGTCAAAGTTTTACACAAAAATGAATAAAGAAGCTTTGTTTTCTGTATTTTTTGAACATTAAATTGATGTTTTAGAGCTTGGTATGTATCAGTATGGCATTTGTATGACTTTCCTGTGGTATGGCTGGAAATATAATTGAATCTAATTTCTACTACTTTTTGTTACACTCAATTTCATTATGTTTTGAGCAAGTTATGTCCATTTTACTAAAACATGTTTGAAACCCTAGAAGACCTAATTTGAGAGAAAATAATCTAAATTTGAGGGTTTCTGTACAAAATAACCTACCTTGATTTTGAGATATGTTAAATAAGGGCCAAATGGGTATTTGAATCAAGGTTTCTTCTTGAAGATCAGTTCTGGTTTGAAAATTATGGCTGAAAAACCCTATTTGTTGCACCACCTTAAGCCTAGTCAAGAGTAGGACAGTCAAGATTTGACCTCTGTGTTCCAAAACAACCCCACCTGAAAATTAGATATGTTGTCAAAGGGCATAAAGGGTATCTGAAACTACCCTTCTATTTTGTTTCAAGATCTTCTTGGAAAGTTATGGTGGAAAAACCTTGTTTCAAGTACTATAAGGAGAATAGTGAGATTATGAGAGAAACCCACTAAGTTAGGGTTCTAAATTTGAAAATTTGGGTTTGTTGAATCAATTTTGAGTTGATTTGAGATCATTCACACCTGCTCTGCATCATTGTAGAAGTTGATAGTTGTTGTAGAAGTGGCCCTTTACCATTGAAGTGCCCCCTTGCAGCTAAAGATAATATTAGTTGTTTTAGAAGTCACAAAAGTTATATAAGTTGATGGTGGCTATTGAACAAGATCCTTTGTTATTGAAGTTGTGGTGGCCAAAAGTGCATGAGATGTTGCTAAAGTCGATTAGAGGTCGACAAAGTGTGAGAATTTGATAGAGCAAAATGTTTGGTCTTTTGGTGGTTATTGACTTAGATAAGGCCAATATGTTGGCTTATCCACATGGTAGTAATAGGTGGCAAAAATGTTAGATGTGCATGAGTGGTTGGATAGTTGTGGCCATGGAAAGATGCATGCATGGTAGGTAGTTTCCTTTACTAGTGTCATGGAGTTGGAAGCCAAAGTGTTTAGTCAGTTGGATAGTAGAACAATGATGTGTTGTTTGTTTCTATTCTAAAATCATCTACATCTTCCAAGTAGTAGAAAAGGAAAAATCCAAAGTGATGAGCGATGATTAGATGTATAATCCTTTGCCTAAAGGCAACCATCCATTCTCTTGAGACTATCGGGCCTTTTTGTAGGTTCAAAGAGGTAAAATAGAGGATTTATAGTCAAAGATTTCTAGAATAGGATAGGCTAATGGAAGAGAAGACTAAAAGAAGAGGTGATGACCCAAGGGAGCAATAGCCCTAGTAGGTCATATGTAGTTCCTTGTATTGGGGATCTTTCTTGAGATAAAATAGAGTAGGATAAAATCAATTTGGACCTAGTGATGGCTTGAGGGAGCACTATATCATAGAGGTTATTTATAGTTCTTCAAATCAAGGAGTCTCTCAAGTCTATTCTAGAATTCAAGTTTTTGGTTCTTTGGTGGTTGATCACAAAGGTGGACCACATCGCTCTAGGTGCAGGTTTGGTGCTTGTGTTAGTTGGAGAGTCAAACAAACTAGAATGTTGGAGTTGGCTAAGTGTAGAGACGAACCTTGCGGTTGTGAGGTGTAGAGTGGGTTCATGCATTAATTAATTGACCTACATGTTGGTTGGCAAAGTACTATAGCTAGAAGATGTAGTGTGGCTAAAGAAGCCATTGGAAACCTAATTGATTAGAGAGTTGAGGTGTTGGTCAAGGTAGAGGATGTTTTAGACATATTGATTTAGCAACATGTTGCATGCTAAATTAATATGTTTGATGAAATGAGTTATTCCAGAATGTTGTAGTGTGGATAGCATTTCTTGTTTTCTGAGGTTATGTCCTCAATTCCACATAGTGGAAGAGATGCAAGACATGGTCATCTTTAGCTCAAATTTTTATAGACGTGGAAGCTTGGTAAAGGATGTAGAACTTTTGTAAGCTCACGAGGCAATGCAATCACTTGTAAGACTGACGATTAGTGATATGAAGAGCATAGCTCAGTCTTCTAGGAGTTTTCTACCCAGTTGAGGGTTTCTCCCAAGTTATTTGTGTTGCATGCTTGTTTTTGTGTGTGATGCAAATTCATGTTCCATATTTGAGATGTTTCTATTTTATTCCTTTAATGCATATTCACAGACATCCATTAGAGGTGGTTAAGTGTACCTAGATGAAGGTTCAATCATCTCATTTATAATCCATAAGTGGATGTATCCAAGTCTAAAATACTACCTTGATTTTATGGATCAAGTGGTCTTAGAGCTAATCTTTCTTATTGGTGGAAGTGGTATTAGAGATTGCCATTTCTGTTGGGGAAGTTGACATGTTCTTCTATTGTGCCTGTTTTCTAACATCTAAGGGTGTGCAAGAGTTTTTTGAATAGCTACAAGGTGCAAGACAAAGAATAAGAGGAAGCATATCGAGGTTTAGAGTGTTAGAGCCAAGAGTTGAAAGCTAGAGTGTTTGACAAGAGCCAAAAGCCAAAGCATAAGCCAAGAGCCAAGAGCTAAAGTATAAGCCAAGATCCAAAATCCTAAGTTGGACCCATTGAAGAGGTGTTGGAGTAACTACATGAGTTGTAGGAATTGCAAGATTTGAGTTGTCTATGCAGGAAGGTTAGAACTTAGATTTAGGGAGAGTTACATACTAAGTCATTAGGACTAATGTGCATATCCCTTTGTCCTCTTCATTCCAAAGGGAGTGGAGTTCATCAATTGAGATAAGCATGGCGATGCTAGTTGATTATGCTTTTCCTACTATAGTTTTAGTCTATCAAGTGGAGGGCTAAGCATGGGGATTTCTCATCCCCATGGTGGTTACAATCCATTAGAGAGTTGCTATATGTGGAGCTATAGTTAATTCCTTCATGGAGAGAGGTGTGCAAATGTAGCAAAAGTCACTAGACCTTTGATAAGAACTCATTGATGCTATGAGGGCACACTCCATTAGAAATTAGCCTTGGAAATAGGGCACTCTTAGTTCATGAGGAGGAAGGTAAGAATCTTTACTTTCTTTGGTCTTTGAAGCTTTTGGGGACCAAAAGCTCCCTGGTTAGGAAGGTGTGATTCAAAATTGAGTAGTTGATTTAGATTTAATTGGGATTATTGAACCATTTGGGTCATGTCCTAAGTTTATTCGCATTGTAGAAGTCAATAGTTGATGTAGAAGTGGCCCTTTGCTGCTAAAGTGTTCCCTTTGCTATTGAAGAGTGTTGCCCACGTATTTGACCTTGACTAGTTTTAAACTTTTCATGCCAAATTGGCAAGCGTCACTATGTGTTCAATCCCTCCATCATGATAACTTGTTTGAGTCAGTTGTCTTCTATCATAAAATGTTGTCATAACATGTTTTGCACATCAAGTGTCATGATTTCCCATCTCAAAAAATGTTGTACCTGATCAAGTTCATGTGAGATTGTTACATTAAACACATATGAACTTGTGCACCGGTTTTAAATGTTTGAAGGAGAATCATCTATCTCTTCAACCAAAACCTTGGAAACGGTTGCATAATTCAACTTGGACTAGCCGAAACAATTAAATCGGGAGATCCATTTGAGCTGGAAGGAAATCATTTTATAGGAACATTTAATATTCTGTTGAACATAATGTGACAAAATTTTAGGATAAAATACCTCCCTGTTTGGAAGATATTAAATTAATATTATTTTGTCCAATAAGTTGTAAAAACAATTAAAGCAAGAGTTTCAGTGAGGCTAGATCAAAACAAGTTTACAGAGAGGCTCTGTGGAGTTATTCTACACCATGTGGCCAATTTTAAAGTGAAAATGTGCTTCTAGTCAAAAGATGTGAAATTAATTCTCTCCCACACTTGCTCAACATTTAACATTAATTATTTTGAATTCATCGTCATTATAAGACATGAGGAACACAATTGTACGAATTAAGTTTAATGGTTAAATATTTGAGCATAAATGATGGTGTCGTCAACATTTTTATGGTTCAATGAACCTCTAAGACACCATAGTTCTCTGTCACTTTTTGTGAAAGACTAAGAAAGTTCTAAAAACTCTCGTAATGTCGAAATATCTTTTGTAAATGAGTTAAAAAGTTCTAAAAATAGCTGAATTCTTCAAATGCTCTCTGTTGAGCAATTCTTAAGTTAGAAAACTCTGCGATTCCCTGAAACTCATTGTTATCGGGCAGTTCTTAAGTTAGAAAAACTCCCAAAAGGCTAAAATGTACTATCAAGGATTTTGGGGGTTTTCAAACTCTTCTTTTGGTGAACACAACCTGCGCAAGTTTGGAAGCTTCAGAACAAGAAATGCTTTGGTAGACATGTATACAAAATGTGAAAACATACTCATGGCCTCCTTAATTGCAAATTATGCACACAATGGATTTGTTGATTTGGCGGGTGTAAAGCCAGTTTCAACGGCCTATGCCAACATCCTTCTTGCCTGCACACAAATAGAGTTTTAGTGCAGATTTTGGATGTCCATCAAATGTAAGGAAAGAGAGTTTTTTTTCCAGATATTATAGTTAGAATGCTCTGGTAATCAAGTATGCGAAATGTGGAAGCATATACAAGGCACATGAGTTGTTTAACCGAATACCTCAAAGAGATAGGGACGATGGACCATCAAAGAAAGAGTTATTGCCAAAGGAGATTTTCATAATTAATGATGTAAAAGGAGATTGAAAAGTTTTCATTTTTATCTTCTTGATGCTGAAAGAGGAGAAATACGTATAACATGCTTTAATACAGTTGTAGACTAGTTTTATTATCATATTGGGAGTGGGGGAGTATACATAGTCTCCAAGGGAATCTGAAACCAATACAGGAAAATTTCAACCACTTAATTAACGAATGGGAAATTTTCTTGAAAGTTTACATCAACAGTAGAGCCTTGTTTGGAAGAGAATAACTTAGATTCCACAACAATATTATAGCTTTAGGACATTCGGTGAAATTGAGCACATAGAAAATAATTCCATGGTGGACATTATTGGTGTTGTTATCTCCATTAATCCTTGCATCAGGTAATAATGGGAAGAAATGGAACAGATACACAGAAGATAATGCTTCAGCTAAAGAACATGTCAGGATGCAATGTTGAGGTAACAACGTGGGGTGCATTCTGCAACAAGGAGGGTCAACAATTTTAGGAAATGTGTGATTCAGAAGCCTCCCACATCTTGGCTATTAAGGATGGCTAAAAAATGATTACATGAGATGCTAAGAATGGACTTGTAGTTGTGACCCTAAAAATTATTTAGAAAAATGCCTCTGTGAAACACTGATTCATGGAATGCAATGATTGTAGGGCTTGCAAACAATGGGCATTGTGAGAAGGCCTTTAAGCTATTTTGGCAAATGTAAGTAGAGGGAATGAGGCCAGACTCAGAAACATTCACTACAATACTTCTTGTTTGTACAAACATGGCAGTTGTGGAATAGGGTATAGAAATTCACCTAGAGAATGAGGCACGAGACTGTACTAGAGCAACACCATTAGAATCTAGTGCTAGTGTGTAGGGTGCCTTGCTTGGAGCATGATGAATCCATGGCAATATTGATTTGAGGTGATATATGGTAGAATGCCTTTCAGACTTAGAGCATGACAATGCAAGGTCATCACATGTGCAAGCCAGGAAGTTAATATTTGGACTAATCCTAATAATGATAACATAATGGATATTTTAAAACATGGGATATTTTAAAGTTGAGACCTAAGATTTTATTTGATGTCTATGTGCATTATGTAAGATGAGCCAATATGAAACAACTAAAATTGCATAGAGATTTGTCATTAATCCTTATCATTCTTTCGTACAATATATTGAAAGCATTAAAGGACATAACTGTCTATTTTCTACCTTGTCTCATATAAGAAGGATAGTGGTATTGGTGCCAATGTTATCAGAGGTGGATTTGAAGTCTTGAGAATCCAAATTGTAATGAACAAAGGAAGATTTGTATCTATTCTATGTCACATGCATCATAGTCATGGGATTGCAGGTTAAGTTTTTAGAATGTTGTTCACATGGAATTATAAATGTATATGTAGAGCAATTGGAAAGATCAAAGGCAGGGAGGTAGATGTATACACGAGAATAAATAGTTGTGATGCTAGATCTTCATGTTTTTCCAAACCCAAGGTGCACTAGTTGGGAAGATAAGAATGCAGGAGCATTGTTATCATTTTGCTTCCATTATATCATTTGCTTTGGCCAAATCAAGTGTTTTGAAACCTTCTTATCTAGTTTACAAAGGTAGGTTGTCATCTGATTTGTCATAGTCACCAAGTCTGAAGTTGTCAAAGAGCGGGATTCAAATAAACGAGGCTGAAGCATTTGTTCTTTTCCCCTTTTGTTGCTTTTTCATATTTGCAAATTAAGTCATTTAATTTATGACTTAATAAGTGACTTTTTATGTGCAACTTAAAGTTATATTAATGACATTTTAAAATGTAATTAAAGGGGAAGACCAAGGGTCATTTGAAGAAACAGTTACATATGGAAAACTATACATACAAGGTTGTATTGTAAAGAAAAGGGATTCCTTTTTGGAGACTTTTCATTCTAAACATTTTTACAGGAGCTCAGAGAGACTTTGTGTGCTTTCCTTTTTTATTTTCAAAAGAGAAGAATATATTGGATTGTGAGTCAATGTATTAGTTCTTTATGCTATAGGTTTTACTCATGTTTAATCTGTAGCTAATATCTTTAATATTTCCTATCATGTGGTGAATGAAATAAGTCTCACTGCAACAATGAATGTAACATTGGGTTTTTTCAGATATTTGAGTTTGGAAAGCCTAGGTGAATGTCTCTTTTCTTATGTCAAGTAGTGTTCCCTCATTCAAATCCTTGTTGCAATGACTCATGTTAATCTATTCATATTTTTTAGGAGAACTAGGTTAGTGGCTCTATATCAGCCATACCTAGGTTTTCTTTCCTTTTATTTCAATTTTAGTTTGTGTGCCTTTCCTACTTTTTGTTTAAAAATATACCCCTAAAAAAATAAAATTTCTATCATACCAGGGAGCTGCCCCTCTCAAATCTAGAGGAAGATCGCTAATCCAATAGTGATCTCTCCAACTATTGGAACGTTTGTCTCTGCCCATTGGATGAGTTTAAGCTATTTACAAGAAAATATCGCAGCAACAAATATGTTTACTGACAAAGAGAACAATAGTTATTACAGAAGTTGATGGTGGCTATTGAAGATCTTTTTTTTTGCTAAAGTTGTGGTAGCTTGGCTATTGAAGTAGCATGAGGTTGAAAAAGTGCATGAGATGATATTGACATTGGTTAAAGGTTGATGAAGTACGCAATAGTTTGACAAACCAAAATGTTTGGTCTTTTGGTGGTTGTTGACTTGGATGAGGCCAATTTGGTGGATTATCCATGTGGTAGTGATGTTACGAAAAAGGGTGTTGTACACCTTGCACAAGAAATAAATTATTTTAATTATGTAAAATAAATATTTATTTGTGTTGCATCTAGGAGATGTGTTTAGCCATGTATTAAATATTTATTTGGGTCCACTCATAAATTTGTATGTAACATTGGTTAAATATTTTGTGTGGGAGACATAGGAAAAATATTTAATATTTGTGAGAATATTTAATTTTGGGGTCAATGGTTTTGTGCTCTCATGGTTTAGCCAATGCCACTTGGTGGTTTTGTGTGAAATTGAATCTATAAAAGCAAGCACATGTTTAGTGGTTGAGGTTGGTTGTTATTTGTATTGGGCTCTCATGTAGAGTGCATATGTGAAGCATGACATGGGATGTGTGGTTGCATGGTTAACCATTATGCTTAGACACATGGAGGATGCATTGGAGGAGCTTGATGTTTTAGAAGTATTCATGAAGACTCTATAAGTGTATTGCAATGTTTCATTGTTAAATAATACATTGAGTGTGGATGCTTTTGGAGGTTGGGTTTTTCCCTCTTGAGGGTTTTACTAGGGTATATCTTATGTCATCTTCATGGTATGTTTGTCTATTCTTTTGCATGGTGGATTATGAGTACTTGTTTGTATATTTATCTCTCTTTGAGTCATGTGGAAATATTTGTTATTGTTATAATTTTTCCTTTCAAGTGGTATCAGACTCTGGTTGCTAGGTTGTGGGAGGAGATCTCCTAGGTATTTGTAACCTTTGGTACGAGCAAATTCTTGTGCATAGGTGAATCCATGATCTTGCAGGAAGAGAATGAAGGCATTGTCAAGGTCACAAATATGTTTGCAGACTTGGGTTGTTGAAAATCTAGGGTTTGATGGAGATTCAACAAATGGGTTTTTGTTAGGGCTCTTTTTGTGAGGGTTTTGGAGGTGAGATATTTTTGGAGGCCTCCTAGACAAATGCATACCTTACCATTGGATTTAGAAGGCTCAAAAACCTATATTTTGCTATAAAACTTGACTATGTTTAGACACAATTTTTTTTTTGCCATTTTGCCTTAGATGGAATCTTTTTTTGTATAGATTCTATATGGTTGTACAAATTTGTACCTTTGTACAGATCCATACCGTACAATGCAGTCGCAAGTCATAGTTCATAAAGAATATTCTAGGAATCAAGTCTACACAAGGACAATTGAAGGTCAAAGTCTATAGATTAAATAATTGTTAAAAAGAATCAAATTCAAGGGGGCACCCATTAGGCATGGGCCCCCATGTGGACATGTGACAGCTGGGTAAATGTTGGTGTGGTAGAATTGGTATGAAAGTACAAAAGTAGGTACGCCAGATTCAGGCTTGGTCAACCCCAACTGGCCAGTAGACACCATGGCTGATAAGGCTTTAAGCCCTCGGTCGGGCTGGCAAGAACTTAGCCCCTTGTCGGTCCATTCAAAAATTAAAACATTAAACCTAGTTTAATTAACAGTTTGGGTTTGGCCATTAAAATTTTGAAGTTTGAAAAACTAAACAAATTTAAAACTTGCTTGAAATCCACCACCCAACAATAATTAGTGCGCCACCCATACACCACCACCACCACCCAGTTGTCACCACTTGCATAGGATGACATCATGCTATGTTAGCATTGTATACCCATACAAATGATGACATCAACAGTACGCACATGGCCTGATTTGGCACCTTATAGCCCTTAGAGTGCTTTTTCCTCTAGAGGGCATAACTTGCACCCACAATATCAAATTTTTGACTTCTTAAAGGTGTCAGAAAGCTGTCTCTGAGCACTACATAGTGGTACAAGTTTGGTCATCAAATGTTATTGTTTGTGTTATAATTTGGTGCCTGAAGCTAGGCATTGCTCCAGAATGGTTAATTGGTCATAACTTTCACATACATAATCAGATTTTAGATTTCAAATAGGCAATGGAAAGAATTTGTAGTGTACTACACAATGGATTATGTGGTTTTTCATTTGAATGAGTAGAGAGAATATTGTAATTGCTTAAGCACTTGTAGGAACCTAAGATTTAGGGTGTGATTGTGTGAGCATGTAGATGAATTGGTGAGCAAAAACTTCTAGGAGTGCATGTTTTTATGAGACCAATATAATGGTACAATAGCTTATCAGTTTTGGTGCTTCTTGATACAAGTTTATAGGTACTTTTAGAGTCTTGACTTTGATGGAGATAGGTACACATGTTTTCTAGTTTGGGGACATGGTTGATACATGTGTGAAACTAGGACTCTCAATTTAGTGGGAGTTGAGTACAGGTATAGTAGTAGTGATGATTATTGTGCCATGGAATTTCATGTACTTTTGAGCATTAGCATGACATGATCATGTATGCGATTGATAGGATTGGGTTGTGGTGTTGATTGATTCATGATTATAGGTGATGGTGTGATTTAGTTTTAGGAGGTTGTTCTTATCTCCTGGATGCTTGTTTGGTTCCTTGACTATGGTTCCTCATTTGTGGACTTGTTTGGAAAATAGGATTTGGATTTGATTTGGTGTTTGAGTCTTAAGGTCTACATGTTATCTTCTTTGTTGTCTCAGTTTTTAGGCTATTGATGTGATGATAATTTTTCATGTTTCATTTTTTGGGGATCTACGATTTATGTTGTTTTGAGTGTTGGTTATCCATTGGTTGTAGTGATGGCTTCAATGTAGACTATTTATATCCACAAGTTTTTTTATTGTTGATGTAGATTTAGTTAATTGGCCTTGTCTATGGTCATTTGTGTATTAGTATGTTGCATTGGGAGGAGAGGATGGATGATTAGAGTGCATAGATAGTTAGTTATTGGACTAGTAGCATGTTGTCTATCACGATGCCATGGATATCTCAATATCATGGTTCAGTGAGAGCTTTGGTAGTGATGTGTATTCATCATGAGGTGATGTATGATCTTTTGCAGTGGTTGTGGGTGTTATGGAGAGGATCTTAGATTATGATTCCTATATGCAACGAGAGTACTTTGACTTCTTGAGTTCTACTAATAAGAGATGGTTGTCTTCTCTTGGAGATCATGGTTTTTACTTTACCATTTGGGAGCTCTTGATGTTGCAGTTGAGTTTTTAATTGTGTTGGGGCCACAAATGATCTTCAATTAGGATATGTTTATCATGATGCCATGTGGGAGTTGTAGAAGTAATGTGATATTGTGCCATGGACTCTAGTTTTTTCTATTTTGTAGTCTTGGCATGATATGGGTGCTCTTAGGAGCATATATGTTCATTTTAGACATATGATCTTCTTTTGAGGAGATGTTAGTGTAGAGTTAAAACTCTACATTTTAATATATATATATATCTCTATATATATTATTTTTACTCAGCTAAATGTTAATATTTTGAGGCATGTCAAAGCTATGAGCGAGTTGAAGAGTAAAGAGTCTCAGGGCAGCAGAAGGCGCTAAGTGTCAAAGCGAGGCTTATTTGAAGGCTTCCAAAACTAAAGACTCTCCCAGATAGTGCCAAGGCTCCATGTGGTGCAATGTTGGGTCTCTAATTTTCAAATGTAAAAAGGGAAAGGGAAAGGTTATGATGTCATTGTCCACTTGTAATGAATAAAGAGTCTTTGTAGATACAGTGAAAGGTGCCAAGTGTTAGCACTGCATTCAATATATGGTTTCTTTTTTTTAAAGCCTCCAAATGGTAGTAGAGCTCGCCACACATTTGCCTAGCACTTGTTCATTGAGTCTCTTTTTTTAAAGTTTGAGATGTTGCGAAAACTTGCCACGCGTCCCCATGAGGCCCAAGACTCTTTAAAGAAGGATCTCTGCAAAAAGTGCCAAGTGTCGATAGGGTGCTCATTAGAGGAGTCTTTTGTTAAATTTTTTATATAATGAGCACCAACCTGCCATGTGCCCATTTGAGTCCTTTTCTAGAGGCAGCGGAGGATGCCATGTGTCCCAACGACGCAAGTTATTAGAGTCTCAATTTCAAATGGTCATTTTTGTTGCACCATTGGCCGTTAGATATAGGTGTCGACCCTCGGAAGAGGCAGAAGAGTTGAGACTCACAGGATCAATTACAATGGCACAGGTGAACAGGGACTTAGGATTCTCAGAAGATTTGCAGCATGGGAGCTTGATAACAGAAGGGACAATTAACTAGAGTTCTGGTTACTAGACCATTAGGATCTTAACAGCTACGTAGGAGTTTCAAATTGTTGTGCTTTAAATAGTAGAATCCATACTACGAAAAGACAAATTGGAATTATCAAAGAGTTTTAGCTACTAGACTATAAACATATTTTCTTGCCTCAATAGGTACCTCTCCTAAGGGATCGAATATTGTATTTTGAGCAATCTTTGCCTTATGTACTTTGTTCTCTTGTCAAATAATGAAGAGAGAGTGGTGTTCTATGCAAATTCAAATGTGTTTTTGATTCTTGTTCCTTACCTTCTGTATTAAGCATTTGATGAATCTGATACATATGTTGTTAATGTTAATCATGCTTTATGCTCCTTGACTTTATCAGTAAATTCTGTAAGTTTAATCGTTGTGCTATTCGTGTGGATTTCGATACATTTCTGGTGCATCACCTCAATACTTCAAGTATTTCTTTATAACCTTATTTTTTCTTCCCTTTACTTCAACACATAAAGAAGAACCAACTTCTTTAAAATCTAGAGGTTATTCCAAGAGTCTTGTCCCACCTTCTTGGAATTTTCCATTGTTGGTAATTACATGCAAAATTAGACATCAACAATTTTTTGGCACGCCTGGTGGGACAAAATTTACTGATTCTTGATTAGAAGTGCATGAACCGACATCTTGCAAGAAGTTAGAGTTGCAAACCAACTACCTAAGCCCAATCTGTTACAAATCCAGGACTCTTGTTGCCACCATTGGTAATTACCTCAAGAAGGACAAATCAACAAAATATCTCAAGAGGACAAATGGGTGCCTGGGCATCACCTCAAAATTTTGTCAACTGGAACAGTGGCAACCCACTCATTCTTCCAACACCTCCAGATACATGGGACCCAATTCCAACTAATGCTCTAAAAGCATTACCTAAATTTACAAGGGGAAGATTTCAAGACCCTAGCTGAACATTTACAAGATGTGGCTAATGTGTGCATAGTGCATTACATCACAGGGCAAAATATTTCTATGAGACTGCTAGCTGCTTCTTTTAATAGAAGAGCTCTTGATTGGCATCGATCTTTAGCACTAAATTCCATTGGAACTTGGACCATTTGGGAGATGCACTATTTGAAAGATTCAGTGAGAAGGGAGACATGTCATCTCTTTTGCAACAACTGATCACCATAAAGAGAGCACCCCAAGAAGCCATAACTGATTTCAATACCAGATTCCAGAAGACCTGGCAAAGAATCCCAGTTGTGGCTCGACCTGGCTCGACCACTAGCAGGTATGGCAATTATCTTCTACCTTAAGGCTTTCAATTCTGATATTTCAGTTATGATCCAGTCATTAGGAGGATAGACCCTCCCCGCAACATATGAGTTAGTTGTTAAAGCAGAACATAGTCTGATAGATGATGTAAATTACCTCCGAGGCCCCCTATGCCTATGTTCCCTGAATTGTCAATTCCTGTTCAAGAGGAAGCTCCTAATGCTTCGTTAGTCCCTATTTCTATGTATACCTTTCCTACACCACAAAGACCAACAACTTCGGCATCGTCTTCCTCTCCATCTGAAATGGATGATGTCAAGAGTATTCTCAGAACCTTTTCTAATGAAATTATTAACCTTAAGAGGCAACAAACCTCATACCAAAAGCCTCCCTACCAGGGATTTCAAGGAAATAGACCCCCATATCAGCCAAATCAGTATTAGGGGCCATAGAGACCAAACTTTTCATAGCCATCTAATCAACTTGTCCTTGTGCCAACACCATTACAAACTATCCCAGCTAATCCAGGGAGAGAATTGGTTCCTGGACAAAATAACTTGGCTGGAGAGATGAATGCATGGTGTTTTCCTTGTAATAATGTACATATGCCCAAAGATTGTCCCAGAGGAAATTTACAACAAAAGGTGGCAGAACAAAGAAGGATGGGAAACCAAGATGGTCCATCATTAGAATCATACCCATACCAATCAATGGGTGTTCAAAATGTAGCAATAATAGCTCAAATGAAAGGCATGTCTATAGAGAAGGAAGGAGAAATCACCCCTGAACATGCACTATTCTCATGGATTGAAGAAGAAGAATCAGTGTTCACTAACGAAGAATCAACCTCCAAGAACCCTCCAGTTTAGTCAGATTATTACACTAGGTCAAAGAGGAGGATGGTGTAGACACCAGAAGTCATTCCCAGTGTAATGAATGAATCAAGGAAAGGACCATCAGTTCAAGCTTCCTATATCCCCATGGCAAGACAAGATATCCCAATGATGACACAGAGTCAAGGAGTTTTTAACCCAATGATGGAAAGCACAAGGTATCCTTATTACCCTAAAGTGCAGTCACTAGGACCAATGAATGTGGCGGAGCAATTGAAAAAGGCTCCTGGTAATGTATCCTTATGGGATATGTTATCCATCCCTGAACAGAAGGTACTATTTCAAGAAGCTATAGAATGTCAAAATGAACCTAAGACTATTGACACCAAGGAAGGCTCAGCAGATATAGAAATAGATCAATCCAAAGCATCTCAGCCGCAACGGGGGTATCCTCTGGTGAATGCAAAAGAAGAGGGGAGTAAGATTAAGCCTAATCCTTTTATTTGACCCTAATAGTGGGGAAGAAGTTGCTACACAATTCTATGATAGACTCAGGTGCAAGCACCACAGTTATGCCTAAGCAAATAGTAGATGCTTTAAAGATAAAATATGAGCCATTAGCTAAAGGGGTGATGCAGTTAGATGGAAAATCAATCTAGACCATAGGCATTATCAAACAACTTCTGTTACAATTGTATACCTGTCCAAATATAACTGTACTGCAAGATGTGGTGGTCATTGATATCCCCCCTATTTTTGGTTTATGCTTATCTAGAGATTTCATAGCTAAAATTAGAGGGTATATGTCTTTAGATTGGTCACATCTAATTCTGAGGACCAAGTATGGTTCAAAGATGAAAGTGCTGTCAGAACCTGTGTAAGTAACATATTACTTATGAAGCAACATCAAAGTTCGAGGCATCTCATCCTATGATCACTAGAGAGGAAAGATTTTATGTGGAAGAAATGGGAGAATGGACTGTAACAGATGGAAATGGAGAAGATGATAACCATCTATCATGTATGATGTAAATTGATCCTTTTGGGAATTATGATTCTACTGGGTTAGGAATATATGTGATTTTTGATGAAGATCATGAGATACCTGAGATAATGAGTCAATCAAGAAAATAAAAGGAAGATCCTAATGAAGATTCTATGATTTGGACTTTGAATTTTGATGGAGCCAGGAGCAAGAATGGTGCCAGAGCAGGCATTTGCCTTACTTCACCAAAAGTGGAAAAGATTCTCAGAGCCCTACATTTCCATTTTACCTGTAACAATAATGAAGCCAAATATGAATCCCTAGTACACGACCTAATCATCACCAAAAAAGAAAGGGATAAGAAATTTGAGTCTTTGGTGACTCAGAATTGGTAGTAAAATAGATCAGAGAGACAGCTGTGACAAAAAAATGTGAGGATGAGGTCGTATCATCACTGAATATGGGACTTAATTGAAGAGTTTGATGCCTTCAATATAGAGGTCATACCAAGGTCCCAGAATGCTAAAGTGGACATAATGACCCAGATTGGATCTCAGTTCGACCCAACTAAAGATCTGTTGGTCAATGAAGAAGCAGTCAAGGTTATTATTCGCCCTGCTATCCCTAATAACGAAGATAATTGGCAAGTTTTTGATAGTGATCTCCAAATCCTTTTATTCTTATGATAGTTTGGGGAATTCACAGATCAATTGCATCCCAAAATTGAAGAGGCCCATGGTGACCAGATAATGCAATTAAAATCAAATAAGCTTCCAAAAGGACTGATAACCCTTGAGAATCTTTTTGACCCTAACGATGCAAGTCTAGACAAGAGAAAGTTTGTAGCCAACAAGGATGACTACTCAGAGATTAAGGTCAGCAACGGAAAAAAAACTAAAAGTATGTAAGGTTACTACTCAGGAAGAAAGAGATAGACTAATATCTTTGTGTAACAAATATGACAAGTTGATAGCATGGACTTATGATGATCTTCATGGTTACAATAAGGATATAGTTCAGTATACTATTGAACTCACCGAAGGATTTAAGCATGTGCGTCAGAAACAAAGACCAGTAAATCAAAGGATTGAATCTCTTATGGTAGAGGAACTCAAGAAGCTGTTAGAGTCTAAAATAATCTTCCCAATCAAACACTCAACATGGGTGTCCAACTTAGTGCCAATAAGAAAGAAAAATGGAGAGATTAGACTATGTGTTGACTTCAAAGACCTAAATAAAGCCTCTTTAAAGGATCATTACCCACTTCCTTCAATGGAACAGATCTTACAGACTATAGCTGGGGCTGAAAGGTTTTCTTTACTGGATGGTTTCTCAGGTTACAATCAAATCTAGTTGGCAAAAGAAGATCAATACAAGACCGCTTTCACCACCAATTGGGGAACTTTTGTATATGCAGAGATGCATTTTGGGCTTTCTAATGCTGGGGCAACTTTTCAGCGTGCTATGGACATTGTATTCAGGGGATTGATAAGCAAGATTATTCTAATTTATTTAGATGATCTAATTGTATTTACAAAATCCGTTGAAGATCGTTTTGATCATTTAGAAACCATATTTCAAAGATGCTAAGAGTTTGGGATTTCTTTGAATCCCAAGAAATGTGTGTTCGGAGTGCCTCAGGGTAAGTTGCTTGGGCACATAGTCTCAAAGGATGGAATCTCTATAGATCTAGATAGAGTTAAAGCAATATTGGATTTGTCTCTACCTGTTAACAAGAAGGCAGTGCAATCCTTCTTAAGAAAGATTAATTTTGTTAGTAGATTCATATCTGATTTTGGAGGATCAATTACCTATCACTCTGATGTTGAAAAAGGATCTAGAAATTTTAAATGGACAATTGAAGGCAGACAAGCTTTTGAAAATATCAAGAGGGCAATCTCTGCTGCCCCGATGCTGCGTAATCCAAATTTATCTAAAGATTTCATAATGTATGTATATGGAGGAGAGCACAATATAGCAGCTGTTCTGACTCAAAAGGATCAAGTGGAAGAAGGAGAACATCCTATTGCTTTCTTTTCAAGAACACTGCGGGAGTACGAGTCCAGGTACAATTTTGTTGAAAAGCAAGCATATGCTATAGTAAAAGGGTTAAGGAAATTCAGGCACTTAGTAACAGGAAATAAGATTGTGATCTTGGTGGCCCATTCAAGTGTTAGAGAATACATAATGGAAGGAGAAATCAATGAAAAGAGAGCCAATTGGATAACCAATATTTTAGAGTATGATGTGGAGGTTAAGCCAATGAAATTGATAAGAGGAAGGGGCCTTTGCCAATACATTGCGCAAGATTCAGAGGCTCCAGTAGGAGAAGAATACGTCGAAGAGACTGTACTGAAGGTACAGGAGGGTGAGTTAGACTCTTGGGTTTATAACAGGATACATTTCATGGAGACTGGTCAATGCCCTAGTCTACTTTCTCCTGAAAAGAAAAGATACTATAGGCAGCAAGGATCCAATTTTATTCTGATAAATCATATTCTTTTCAAAAGGAATTTTGATGGGATCTTTCTCAGATGTGTGGAAAAGGATGAGGCTCATAGAATCTTGTATGAGTTGCATTATGGGATTTCTGGAGGACACTTTTCTGCAAAAACTACAGCCATTAAGATTATCCAAGCAGGATACTATTGGCCCACAATATTTTTTGATTGCCATAATATGGTCAAGGAATGCTAGTCATGCCAGTTTTATGTTGGTAAAAGAAGGAATGCAACCTTGCCCTTAAGTCCTATAGTTGTGGAAGAACCTTTTGCCCAGTGGGGTCTAGATTTTATAGGGATGATTAATCCAGTTTTAAATTCAAGACATAAGTGGATTCTCACTGTAATAGATTATTTCACTAGGTGGAGCGAAGCAGTCCCATTAAAAGAAGCCACTGAGAATGTCATTCTGCATTTCCTTGAAGAAATAAATACTAGGTTTGGTCCTCCTCATACTATTATATCTGATAATGCTAAGACATTTTTAGGATCAAAGATATCTGAGTTTGCTTTAAGAAATGGTATCTTTTTGAATACCTCATCAAATTATTACCCACAAGGAAATGGCCTTGCTGAGTCAACAAATAAGAACTTGATCAGACTCATAAAAAGAATTGGAATAGAGCATAAAAAGAGTGGCATAAACATTTGAAGGTAGCCTTATGGGCAGACATAATCATACCAAAGCAGGTGATCAAAGTCTCTCCTTATGAATTAGTATATGGGAAAAGTGCAGTAATGCCTCTTTCAATAGAGATTCCGGCTCTACAACTAATTAAGCAGATTGAGATAGAAGAAAATGGTCGAATGCCAGTAAGGCTTGTAAAACTGTTGGAACTTCAAGAGAAAAGGGAGTTGGCACATGAGTCTTTGATAAACCGCCAATAGACCATTAAAAGTTGGTTTGATCAGAAGACTTCTAAACCCGAGTTTGAGGTTGGTAGTTGGGTTTTAAAATGGGATGAAAGAGCCGCAAAGCCAAAACACCACAAAAAATTTAATTCTTTGTGGACGAGCCCCTTTAAGATAACTATTTGTAAGCAGTGCAATGCTTATGAATTAGAAACAATGGAGGGATAAGCATTGGAGATTCCTGTCAACA
Source organism: Cunninghamia lanceolata (assembly GCA_027924645.1). NCBI lineage: Eukaryota > Viridiplantae > Streptophyta > Pinopsida > Cupressales > Cupressaceae > Cunninghamia > Cunninghamia lanceolata. Next base: position 3,610,249 of record BSBN01000197.1, read on the forward strand.
GGATCTTCTTGAAACTTTTTACATAGAATCTGATCCTGCCTCTTTCAATAAGTGTTCCTTGAGCACGTGTCGGCAACTGAAGCCTCCAGTGATCTCCTAAGTGTCTTTTCCATCAAAGACCATTGATAAGGCCCCAAAATCTAAAAGTATTAGTCTAATGACCTTGAAAGGAGAAATATTAATGGTAGGTTGTTTCAAGAATTTTGAATTATGATCATAAATCAAAAGGGATCTAGTAAGTTGCCCTTGAAGCATGTATTTTTAGGGTCATTAAATATGAAACGACGTGCTCATTAAAGAGTTGTATTAACTCATTCCATTGGAGCGGAAGACCTTAAAAGGTCTCGACTCCTTATCTTTCTAATACCGATAGCAGAGTTTTCCTAAAGGGTTTAAGGCACAGTTATAGTTCAAATTTTTTGAGTAGGTGTGTGGTAAAGATAGTAAGAATCATAGTCAATTTAAGTAGGTGCAAAAATGGTAGAGGAGGTACAATCTTCAAAAGGTGGTGAGCAAAAAGGACTGTTTAAATTGCCAGATAAATGGAAGAACACCAGACCATACCCCGCAACCAAAGCACAACCTAAAGTCAAACTTCCAAGAATGAAAGGGTTAAGTAAAGGTAAGGCTATGGACCCTTCTCAGGTTGTCGATTATGCAGATGAGATTTTCAATTCTAGGATTTCAAAGAACCCAAAAACTCTAAGAGAAGGGGCACATGCAAGATTAATTAACCAGGTGAAGTAGGGCAAGTCAGAGTCTTTTGGCATGAGAATCTAGAGCTTTGGTTTGGCTCAATACATGGTTTCTCTCGTCTATTCATATCTAGAATTGGTTCAGTTATGTGCAATTAACTTTCACCCTTCTACTGGGGTTATTCAAGGAAAAAACATCCAGGTCATCATTCATGCACAGGCTATCCATGACATGCTTGGTTGTCACATGACCCATCTGCTAGTTTTTATGATTTGGCTAAATTATAGAAGGTTTGACATCAAGTGCAAAATAAGTTGGGTTTCTTGAATAGGGAGTTGCGTCTTGATGACGACAATACCAAGTTACCACCTCTGCCCCTTGCTCTATTTTCATTAACTTTAGATGTACAAGATGCCTGTTCAATGCTGACATTTATCTTTGGGCAAGATGAGGATGTAAATGTACATGATTGGCAGCTTGCGGCTATTTTTCGTCTTAGGACAAACTCATGGACGCAAGAATATAAGTTTGATTTTGCGGAGCATATAGCTTACACGTTGTGTCATCAGTTGGCCAACTTCCAAAACACACAGACATTCAGGTATTCATCATATCTTTTCCATTCATTTTTGTATCAGAACTACCAGCTTTTACTACAACACATGCATTTGAACCTATATGATCTTGAGGTAGATGCTCAGAAAGTAATTCCTGTGTCTGCATGGACTCATTTGTTATCTAAAACCTCTGATTCTTATGAATTTGCGGAGCAATTTGTGTCACCCCTCCTTGAGCAATTGAATCCAGAAGAGGTTAAAAATAGAATGAGTGACTCAGTGAGAGGAATCATAACAAATTCATGAGTCCCTCGTGATTATTTCTTTGGGGCTCATTATATAATTATCAGGGTTCATTAGTTTTAGAGAGGAGCCTTTCATGCTCCCTAAGGTTCTGAAAAATAGGGTATTAGCCCTAGAAATGGCCCAACAATTGGCTATTGTTGACTCTGAGTTTAGGGAAAAAAGGAAAAAGAAGGCCTTCTATGACCTCCCATGGTCTAAGAGTGGCATCACGGTGGTGAAGAGAGAGACAAAGTACCTCTTGATGAGGAAATTAGCAAATTATGGGCTAGTTATGGTTCTAGACCAATGGAAGTATGACCTAGATGGTTTCATGACTTCTTGGCTGACTAATAATAAAGTTCATACCTCTTTTGTACATGAGAGCCATCAATTTTTTGAAGAGAGGAGGTCACTAGTAGCAGATGCTCCAGATGTCTATGTAGATGTAAGTGATACTCCTAGTGAGCCTCTTGAACCATGGGAAACATTTTACAAACCCATCAAAAAAATGACCCAAATAAGAATATGAACCATGGCTTGAGACAAGCCCTATTAAAGAGAGGATGGGGTATAGATAAGATTGCTACATATTGGAAATAGGCAAGAAATTGCTGAGCCTAAAAGAAATTTTGAGGAAGTTGATACAGATGAGCAATGAGAAAACATGTGGGATGAGTCACATATGACTCTGGTCTCTAGCCCTGACACAAGTAATATCCTAGGGCATCAGAAAGTAGATGAAGAGGTAGGCGGTGAGTCAGTAGGGCCAAATCCAAAGTCTTCCAATTGGCCACAATCTCTTAGCAAATTGGAGCAACAAAAATCTTCCCAACTACCGTCTCATGGGGTCCATATAGCTTCGGCATCTGGGGACCCTGGAGCAGAAAATTCACAGAATATAGGAGTAACAAAATCACTGGTCCCATCACAACAATTGATGATAGAAGAAACGCCAGAAGACCCATCAAACAACCCCATTAGGAAAAGGCATAGATTGAGACTTCAAGGGTATGAAGAAGAAGAAGAGGTTGCAGATGTTTCCTACATGCAGATTCCAACAACTTTAGCTTCCACCCAGGTAAGTTTCTCTTCTCCTTCTTTCTCTCAATCTTCTTCTACTCAAGGGGTGGCTGCCCAAATTTCCCATACTTCATTGTCTCCTGCCACCTCTACAGTGCCTTTGCAATCCCTTTCATCTCCACCCAATTCCACATCCCTTGTTGTCTCACAAACTTTGAGTTTGCCCATATTTTCCCCATCAGTAGCCAAGAGGGCAATGCTAGCACAAGCCCCAAGCCAAAAAATTACAACCATTCCCTATGGTCTGCCATAGGGATCCCCTTTCGCCGGTGGCCTGATAGTCTCTCCCTCTGCTTTCCAAAGTCAAACAGAAGCTACTAAAAAGGCAAGGGAATATAGGAAGGAAAAGAAAAGAATGAAAGAAGGTAGAGCCCCTGATGTTACTCAAATGAGGTCTCTCTATGACCCTACTCAGCATTCCTTGACCATTACTCATATGACCCCCAATGTGGTTAAACCACTAGAAAAAATTAAACCAGAGGATTATACAATGAACATTGTGGCCATGGACCTTACCCAGTTTAGGCCTCAGGAAGGTGGAGCTAATGAAAGAAACCACAACTGTGGTAACCACTAACTTCCTTAAAGCCTCCAAGAAGTTACAAAAAGTAGAGGTCAAATTAGCTCAGACAAAGGCTACAGTATGCTGCCTGACTGTGGAGAGTAAGGCCAAAGACCAGGAAATCAGCCAGTTGAATAAGGATATCAAAGAAACTATGTCCAAAGAAGTCTTTCAAGCTTCACAAACAAAGGTAAATGGACTGCAGACTGATCTAGGGCAGGCCAAAGCTTTGATGGATACAATGGAAAAAGAAAAGAGTCTTTTGGAAAATAAATACAATGATAAAACTCAAGAAGTCACTCAACTGCATCAGAGTCTTAAAACTATTAATGATAAGAATAACAGTTTGCAGAGCCAGTATCTAGCTATGTAGGAAAAGGTTAAATAGTTGACTCTGAGCTCGCCCAACAACCTCAAACTGTTGGGGTATTATCTATGGTAAAGGAGTTGTATGTCTCTTCTTGGCAAAGAATATCCAATGAAGTGACTCAACAAGCCTGCACTTAAGTTTATTTCAAAAGCTTGGCAGCTTTGTGAGAAAGTGGACTCTTCTGTCAAGAAAATCCTATCCTCAGTAGCTGTGAAGGTTTCTGATTCACTGTTGTTGCTTCAAAAGTTCTATGATGCTTCTAATGAAATTTTGCAACCTGCAGGGATTTTTGACAAACTGACAACAACTGTCAAAGTAAATGAGATCTTGAGTTGCAATAAGGCTGCTACAAAGTGCAAAAATTTGTTGGATCTTTTGAAGTAAGGAGTCCAAGAAGAGAAGGGACACATTAAACATATGGTCTAGTTAGGACTCCCCTCTCCATTTCTAGATAATGGTACAGTCTTGATGGAGGACCAAATAAAGACTATGCTAATCACCAAACAGAATGATCAAACCATTTTTCAAACCCTGAGTGACTCATCAAGTGTCACTAAAGTGGAATCAGTTCTGCTTCTAGTGGCTCAATTGGAGTTTTAGTTGTATGCATTGGTACAGAGTCTACAAACCTTTTCCCACAGGGAAATAATCGAGTTGGATAGAGCTTTTCAAGCTTTGCAGAAGAAAGAGTATCCATCAAAGGTAGAATGGGCTGGCTACCAGGCTACTTTACAGAAGTTTTTAGGAGCTCAATGGGAAGCACAATTTTGGTTGTCTTCTTTTTTGTTTGAATAAGATTACGGTTCTCTCCATGAAGGCGCAGAGTCCCTTTTGGTCGCCATGAATTGTAGAGTTAAAACTCTATGTTTTAATATATATATATGCAATTTTTACTCAACTAAATGTTAATATTTTGAGGCATGTTAGGGCTATGAGCAAGTTGAAGAGTAAAGAGTCTTGGGGCAGCGCAAGGCGCCAAGTGTCAAAGCAACGCTTATTTGAAGGCTTTCGAAACTAAAGACTCTCCCAGCTAGCGCCAAGGCTCCATGTGGTGTAATGTTGGGTCTCTAAGTTTCAAATGTAAAAAGGGAAAGGTTGTGACATCATTGTCTACTTGTAATGAATAAAGAGTCTTTGCAGATACAGTGGAAGGTGCCAAGTTTCAGCATCGTGTTCAATATAGGGTTTGTTTTTTTTAAAGCCTCCAAATGGTAGCAGAGCTTGTCATGCATTCGCTTGGTGCTTGTTCATTGAGTCTCTTTTTGTTTAAGTCTAAGATGTTGCGAAAACCTACCACACGTCCCCATGAGGCCCAAGACTCTTTAAAGAAGGATCTCTGCGGAAAGTGCCAATTGTCAACAAGGCACTCATTAGAGGAGTCTTTTGTTGAAGTTTTTATATAATGAGCGCCAACCCACCACGTTCCCATTTGAGTCCTTTTCTAGAGGCATTGGAGGATGCCATGTGTCCCAACAATGCGAATTATTAGAGTCTCAATTTCAAATGGCCGTTTCTGTTGTGCCATTGGTCGTTAGATACAGGTGTCGACCCTAGGAAGAGACATAAGAGTCTGCAATAGAAAAGAAAGATCTGAGACTCACAGGATTAGTTACAACAACACAGGTGAACATGGACTTAAGATTCTTAGAAGATTTGCAACATGGGAGCTTGATAACAAAAGTGACAGTTAACTGGAGTTCTGGTTACCAGGCCGTTAGGATCTTAACTACATAGGAGTTTCAAATTTTTGCACTTTAAATAGCAGAGTCCATACTAGGAAAAGATAGATTGGAATTATTAGAGAGTTTTAGCTGCTAGACTAGAAACATATTTTCTTGCCTCTAGAAGTACCTCTCCTGAGGGATTGAATATTGTATTCAGTGCAAACTTTGCCTTATGTACTTTGTTCTCCTGTCAAATAATGAAGAGAGTGGCGTTCTGTGTAAATTTAGATGTGTTTCTGATTCTTGTTCCTTACTTTCTGTATTAAGCCTTTGATGAATTTGATACATATGCTATTAATGTTAATCATGCTTTATGCTCCTTGAATTTATCAATAAATTCTGTAAGTTTAATCGATGTGCTATTCATGTGGATTTCGATACATTTTTGGCGCATCACCTCAACAGTTCAAGTATTTCTTTATAATCTTGTTTTTTCTTCCCTTTACTTCAACACATAGAGAAGAACCAACTTCTTTAAAATCTGGAGGTTATTCCAAGAGTCTTGTCCCACATTATTGGAATTTCCCATTGTTGGTGATTACTTACAAAATTAGACATCAATAGTTAGATCATGATGTCATGATGTATTCCTAGACTTTACAGACATATAGTGGGAGATTTGACAATGGTTTAGCTAGTTCTCTTGGTATTGAGTAAATTAGTCATGTGCTTGGGAGCTTCACGATAGTGCAGTTGTAGGTGCTCATGGATACTTGGAGACTTGGGTGAGGCTAGAGTTATCTTGGGTTTAGAGACATTTGTTGAGAGAGTTACTCTTTGGAGGTTTCAGCAGGAAGCCCAAGGAGCCTTCACCTGGATATGGACATGAGTTCATGATGGACCTAAGAGGAGATTGTTCTTGGAGAGAGTCATTGTGACTTAGTGTATCTTGGAGGAGCATTGTCATTACCAACTCTTGGTCTACTCAGCAGATAATCATCTAATAGGTATTGCCCATCCTTTTTTAGATGCATTTTGTTTTATACTATATCTTCTCATGGATATGGATCTTGAGCTATGGTTGTTGGTTTTGGAGGATTCATTTGAGAGGTGTTTGGCATGGTTATCTCCTTGTGCATGGGTTTGATTTATGATCTATTTTCAAATTTGACATTACCCATGCAATGGGAGTTCCTAGATGTGTGAGTTCTTCATTGACAAGTTTTATACAAGGAGCTTGTGATTGCAGTTTATGGGTTGGATATGTTGTTGGCATGAGTTTATTGATGTTTTTGGATACCTAGGAGTTATGGATGGTTGGATGCATTAGCATTTTTCATGGGTTCTATTTCTAGCCATGTGAGTCTTTACCTTGGCAGTAGCTTGGAGCCTTTGTTATCACTTGGATTTGATGGTTGTGTTCTTTGGATTGGTGCATCTTCACCTTGGCTTGATCCTTTTCTTCCATAGGTGGCATGTTGGAAGATGAGAGGAGTTCTTGCTTGAGATGGTGGTCACTTTGGTTTTATTGTAAGTATCTTAATAAATCACAAGAGCATGCTAGAGATTCATGTGGTTTCACAGATGGCTATGATGATGTGTTTCATTAATTGACTCTTATGCATTGTATACAAATGAGAGAATGTTAGGAAAAAGGGTGTTATACACCTTGCACAAGAAATGAATTTTATTTAATAATGTAAAATAAATATTTATTTGTGGTGCATCTAGGAGGTGTGTTTAGCCATATTAAATATTTATTTGGGTCCACTTGTAAAGTTGTATGTAACATTGGTTAAATATTTTGTGTGGGAGACATAGGGGAAATATTTAATTTTGGGGTCAATGGTTTTGTGCTCTCATGGTTTAGCTAATATTGTTTGGTGGTTTTGTGTGAGCTTGATTATATAAAAGTAAGCACCTGTTTAGTGGTTGAGGTTGGCTGTCATTTGTATTGAGCTCTCCTATAGAGTGCATATGTGAATCATGGTATGAGATGTGTGGTTGCATGGTTACTCATTATGCTTGGACACATGGAAGATGTATTAGAGGAGCTTTATGTTTCAAAAGTATTCATGGAGAGTCTATAAGTGTATTGCAATGTTTCATTGATGAATAATACATTGAGTGTGGATGCTTTTGGAGTCTGGGTTTTTCCCTCTTGACAATTTTCTTGGGGTATATCTTGTGTCATCTTGATGGTATGCTTGTCTATTCTTTTGCATGGTGGATTCTGAATACTTGTTTGCATATTTATCTCTCTTGGGGTTATGTGGAAATGTTTATTATTGCTATAAAATTTCCTTTCAAGTGATAGGTGATAGAAATGTCAAATGTGTGTAGGTGGTTGGATAGTTGTAGGAGTGCAAAGATGCATGCATGCGACACAATTAAATAAATGTGGACAATTTCCTCTGTCACTATCATGGATATGGAGGGTGAAGTGTTTGTGTAGTTGGATAATAGAACAATGATGGGTTGGCTATTTATATTTTGGAATTGTTTGTATCTTCTAGATGGTTGAAAAGGAAAAAGGTAGAGCAATAAGAGGTGGTTAGATGGACAATCCTTTTCCTAAAGGCAACCATCCATTCTCCTAAGACTATTGAGAACTTTTGCAGGCATAGAGAAGTAAAAGGGAGGAGTTTGAGTCAAAGATTTCTAGAATGAGATTGTTTGATGGAAGAGAAGTCTGAAAGAGTAGGTGACAACCTAAGGGAGCAATAGCCCTCATAGGTCATTTATAGATCCTCATATTGAGGATCTTTCCGAAGATCAGATAGAGTGAGATAATTGGTTAGGAGATAGTGATGGCCTATGGGAGAGGTAGATCTCGAAGGTCATTTGTACTTTTTCAAATTAGGGAGTCTATTATGTTCATTGTAGAGTTCAATACTTTGGTTCTTTGGTGGCCAACCATAGAGATAGACCATGTCACTGTAAGCATAGGGTTGGTGCTTGTGTTAGCTAGGAGAATCATATAGACTAGAGTGTTGGAGTTGGTTGAGTGTAGAGATGAACCTTGAGGCTACAAGGGGCAAAGTGGGTTCATGAATTAGTTGATCAACCTACATGCTAGTTAGTAGAGTGCTTTAGTTAGCAAATGTAGTGTGGCTAAAGAAGCCATTGGAAGCCTAGGTAGGTTGGTTGATCGAGGTAGAGGGTGTTCTAGATATCCAAATTCAATAGTGTGTTGCATGCTGAGCTAGTGGGGCTAATGCAATGAATTATTTCAAACTATTGTAGTGTGGATAACAAATCCTATGCCTAATGTTTTGTTCTCCATCCCACATAGTAGAGAAACTATAGACCATGATCATCTTCAGGTTACTTTTATGGATGTGAAAGCTCAATACAAGATGTAGAGCTTTTGTGAGCCCATGAGGCATTTTGATCACATGTAAGATTGAGTATTAGTATCATAGCTTACTCTTCAAGAAGTTTTTTTTCCTAATTGGGGGTTTCTCCCAAGTTATTTGTGTTGTTTTCTTGTTTTATCACATTTGAGATGTTTCTATTTTATTCCTTTAATGCATATGCATAGGCAACCATTAGAGGTGGTTAAGTGCATGTAAAGGAAAGTTGAAGAATTTCATTTATAATCCTAAGTTGATTTACCAAAGTGTGGCATGGCTGCCCCAAGTTTATGGATTAGTAGCAGCCTACTATGACTATGCCTAATTGAAAACCTTCTAGATCTAAACAACTCGGGCAAGTTTTCATATTAGTGGGCCACTTTGTTTTTATTCTTATCTTTTCTAGATCAACTACCATTCCCTCTTCAAAGATAATGTGACCCAAGTAATGCACCTCTTTTTGGAAAAAAAGGCACATTTGGACAACTTGTCAAACAATTTATGCTCTCTAGGACTTTGCATAACAAGTTGTAGATGATGGGAATTTTTCCTTCTCATTCCTTAAATAGATCCAAATATCATCCAAGAAAAATAAGGTAAACTTATTTAGGTAGTCATGGAGCACATTTTTCATCCGGTTTATAAATGAGGCAAGTGCATTAGTCAAAGCAAGGGGCACTATTGTTAATTCACAGTATCCATAATGCATTGTGAAGATTATTTTTGGAATATATTTTTCCTAATGTCTTAGTTGATGATAGTTAAATTTGGGATCAATCTTAGAAAAAAAGGTGATCCCTACATTTGATCAAAGGTATCATTTATCCTAGGTAGTCATAGCACATATGTAGTGTGCTGACATAGTCACAGTTGGAGGGTCTAATAAAATACTATCTAACCAAGTAATAATGTAACACTAACAAATTTACATAGAAAATAATAAAGATTCACACAATGGAAACATATTTTATTACTTCAAAGCATAGTTGCATCATAGGCATCATGCGTTTCAATAACATTCAGGAATAGGTCTTAGAATTACAATATAGTTCTTCTAAGATCTCTAACTCTCAATTGTTGCCTCCTTGACCTTGGATTCTTCCACACTTTCTAGAGAATGTTGATGTAGTAAGGTAGCACTATTAAAAAAATAGTACATCACTCTAAGCAAATATGTTAAGGATAAGTGGTCCCTCATTAATTGATTCAACCTTGAACCTATCTTGGAATTTGGCACATCTACTTGAAATGTGTCTAATGACCATCTTCTCAATATACAATGAGATGTGTGTCTCAAAACTTGATGTGATTCCTTACACATGCCCTCCTAAGATCAATAATTAATTATGTAACCTTATACTTTTATGCCAAGATTCAAATCTTTTGGTGCACAAACCAATTAGGTACCTACAATAAGGTATTAAACATAAATTTAGACATGTGGACATGTTCATGATACTCATAAGATGATATATTTAAACCACCATGCTAAATAGATACAAGAGTGGTAGTGCACAACTTGATTACTATTGACTCACTTGAAGGCACTAGATTAAAACTGCAGTAAAAAAATGTAATTGAATAGTGAGCCTCTCACTTCCATTCAAGGCTTTTAGCTAAAGGAAAACCATAATGATCCGCCTCAACTATAGATATCTATGTAGGATATTCAATTTGTCTACCTTTCTATTAAATTATATATATATATATATTCTTCATAACTTATTTTTTGTCCTCTACACAACTCTATTGTCCAAAATTTCTTCTAAACCCATTCTAGTATATCTAACATCCAATCAACTTCTGTACCAATTCCTCCAACAAGGTTTCCATTCTAATCATACAAATAAACAATATTAAATATGGGTGATATCCCAAATTTCTTAGGTACTTCAATTTCATAATTATTACTAGAATATGTATTTGCTATCCTCCATAATTCAATTTCCTTTTTCTTCAATTCGTTGTATGTTCCTCGTGAAAATCTTTCCTTCCTCAAATAAACCATGACTAAATCTCCAATCTCATATTCCTCATGCCTTTTTCTTTGATCTACATACTCCTTGAATTTATTATTCGTCTTTTGCAACTAATTTCTCACTTCTTGGTGTACTCCATATGTTTTGTATAATCTTCAACTATGACACTTCTCTTATGCACTCTTGTCAATTTTCTAAATTTTGAAACATTTCTTAGACTATGTCCATACCCAATCTACAACAATATTCTTCTTGTACTTTTGTTCACTAAATTATTATAGGAAAACACTTTTTTGGTAACACCAAGTCCCAACCACCTGTCCTTTCACTTGTCAAACACATTAATAAGTTTCCCAAATTTCTATTTATTATTTCAATCTGTCCATTAGTCTATGTGTGATATGTTGAACTAAACTTCAAATCAATATTCATCTAGTTCCACAATGTTCTCCAAAAATGACCAACAAAATTAACATCTCTATTTGACACAATATTTTTAGGTAATCCATATAATCTCATTTTTTTCTGAAAATGAATCAACTACATGCACAACATCATTAGTTTTCTTGCAAGCTATAAAATGTGTGATCATTGAAAATTTGATGTTACTAAAAAATTTAAATCAACTCCTCTATGAGTTCTTGAATATCCTAACATAAAATCCATACTAATATCATCTCATGGTCTCTTCAAAATGGATAAGGACTAATACAATCCCACATTCTGACTACTTCCTTTTGATACTTAACAAATTCTACAATTTTGCACAAATTTCTTAACATCCATATACAACTTGGTCTAGTAGTAATTTTCACTTACCACAACCACTATTTTATCAATACCAAAATGACTAGCTAATCCACCACTATGCTTCTCCTTAATCAAATTCTATCTCATAAAACTCCTAGGAATACATAATTAATTTCCTTTCAACAACAAATCATCTTAGATTAGATAATATAACCACTTATTTTTTCTATGCTTACTAGTACTTTGCATGCTTTTGATGCTTTAGTAAAATCAACATCATTCCTATGCATATTCTTCATCTAATAAAAACCAACAACTTCAATTCTCATCTCAATCAACAAATTCCACTTTCTACCTAACACAACTACCACTCTATTGGATTTACCACTTCTATGCTTCAATACAAATGAATAATCTACTTAAATTCAATCCATTTGACATGACTTTGACTCAACTTAACTTGTCTATTCAAATATTGTAGTGTTTGATGATCAATATACAAAGCAAATTCTCTAGATAACAAATAATGTCTCTATTTCTTTAATGGCTACACAATTACATAAAATTCCTGATCATAAACAAAATACTTCCTCTTAGCATCATTCAATTTCTCACTAAAGTAAACAATAGGTCTTACTTCCTGACTCAATATTGCTCCTATTGTTGTATCACTTGCATCACAATTTAATTAGAATAACTTGCCAAAATTAGTTGTTTTGTCACTTTTTTTCTTCAACAACTCAAAGTTTTTGTTAGCTACAATGGTTCATCTAAGCTCATTTTTATCTCCTCTTATATCTATTCCATTGAAATTTCTAATGAACTTCCTATAGAAACTTTCTAAACCATGAAAATTTCAAACTTCTAAAATACTTAATAGTGTAGGCTACTTTGCAATAGGTTAAATCTTTTCTAGATCTATCTTTAGTCTATGTTGAAAAGATAACAAAACCTAAATACACTAGCTTTTCTTTCATGAAACTACATTTCTTCACATTCATTAACAACTTTTCTTCTCTTAATTGCTACAACACCAATCTAAATTGCTCCAAATATTCTTAATACTATTTAAAATCCAAATATACAACAACAATTTTCAAGATAAGGCTTTAAAACTTCATTCATTAAGCTCATAAAATTACTAGGTGCATTAGTAATTTATTTTATTGAAATACGTCACTCCACTAAAGCAATCAATAAGTTCATTTATCCCTAGCAATGGAAATTGATACATTATAGTGATCTTGTTGATAGCTTTAGAGTCTATACATATCCTCCATTCTCCTCCTTTCTTTAGTGCCAGTACAATTGGTACCGCATAAGGACTCAAACTTTCATAGATAAACCCTTTCCTCAACAACTCTTCAACTTGTCTATTTAATTCTTCATTTTTGGCTAGCGCCAACCTATAAGAAACTTTATTTGGTAAAGTCACTCTTGGGATCAAATCCATATGATGACTTACGCTTCTTATTGGTGGTGACCCCTTTGGTAAATTATTTGATATAATATTGTGATACTTTTTCAACAATTTTGCTATCTCCAATTGCAATTATGTATTTGCCTTTGCGACTTTTACTATCTACATACACTTGGGGAATAACAACATAACAAACACCTTCCCGCTTAATTACTTTCAAAAATTGCTTACCATCTACTAGTAACACTTTCACAATACCTTTCACCTCTTCACTTTGGTCTTTCAAGAGTAAAAGCACAAACTTTTCTCCACCCTTTATCAACTAATAAGTATTCACTCTACCATCATGTATGGATTTCCTATCAAAATGCAATGGTCTATCCAACAAACTATGGCAAACATCCATAGGCATAATATCACACAAAACCCTATCTACATAAGCTCCAATCTTAAACTTAACAACACATTGTTTACTAACCAAAACCTTATGATCTCTTTGCAACAAAGACACTCTATAAGGATTATGATGTTCTATCCTCTTCAAATTTAGCTTTTCTACCATTTCACTTGAAACCAAATTATTGATACTCCCACCATCAATAATGACCTTAGAACATTTAACTCTAGACTTACATAAGTTTCTAACCAAATTTATCCTTTGAATTGGTTCATTCCAATCCACTACAAGTTTCAACAAAGCTCTTCTCATCAACAATGACACCTTTGTTGGTCCACTTGTTCTCAAGTGGAGGAAACTTCTCTATCAACATGTGCAACTCTTGTGGTTCTCTTTGATCTACTACCATGACCTCCTTGTGATTGTGAGCACTCAAATGTTGTGTTCTTCAACTCCACACTTGAAACGAGTGCCACAGAAAATTCCATCTCTTCTATGATATCTTCCTCTACCACATTCATAATCATCAAATCTCTAACTATAATAATGGTTTTGATTCTCCTTGGGTTCTAGATTATCAGAACTTTATCCTCTATCTCTACTTCCTTGATTTCTACAACCACCTCTTTGAAATTGGCCTTCTCTTCCTCTCTAATTACTTTGTCTAATCTAAAATCTGTTGGTCAACTCAGATTCAACTTTTAAGGCAAACCAATATGCTTCTTACATTGATTGCAATCTCATAATAATTAACTCCTCTTGAATAGATCCTCTCAAAACATTGATATACTTTGCTACCTTTTCTTGATCAATCTCATGATGACCAACCCTAATTGTCAACTTGTAGAATTCTTTAGCATAATTTTTCACATTCATATCATTTTGTCTTAGATTTTGTAATTTCTTCAACAATTCCAATTGGCAATCTCCAAGGATGAACTTAGCTTTCAATTTAGATACCATCATATCCCACCTTTCAATCTTTTTTTTCTCTTCTATTCCTTTCTAATTGTACTTATTTCCACCATATGACACCATGATCTTTCAACTTTGTTTTGCAAACTTCATTATTTCAAGATCTAAAATTTCTTTATCCTCAAACTATTCATATATGTCATTCAACCAGTCTATCAATTCTTCAAGATTACCAAAATAATTAGGAACATCAATTATAGACCTCTTACTAATATTTGAAATGGCCTTCAACATCCTTACTTGATCTTGATCTTCTTTATTCATCTTGTTCAACAACCTTCTATTTCCTCTCTTAGTTTCTTCACCATTTTCATCATCTCTAGGGTTATGACCTTTTCTTCTATCTTCTTCGATGACATCTAATTGAATCTATACATTCCTCATTACCTTAAACATTTTCTATTTGTCTTACAATTTTAGCAACACCTTAACCTCTCCCCACTCTTTGTGGAGGCATCCTAACTTGGATCTAATGCAAATTGCAATTTAATGATATGTTTACAACCAAGTTTACAACTTTCCAAAGGAACCTTCTACCTAATAACTTGGTGCTAGAAGACTTCATTTCTCTTTCTTTAGGACTCAAATCTAAGCTTTGATACCATCTAATGTAATCAAGGTCGGAGGTTTTAATGAAAGACTATCTAATAATGGATAATAAAAATTCACATAATGGTTTTATTACTTCAAAATACAATATAGGCTTCAACAATATTCAAGCATAGGCCTCAGAATTACAATACAAATCTTTTGAGATCTCTAACTCTCAATTGTTGCCTCCTTGAACTCCATTCCAAATGTTGATGTAGTAAAGTAGCTCCACTAAAAAACATACATCACCCTAAAATCATATGATAAGGACCAATGGTCCCTCATTAAATGATTTCAGCTATGAATCTACCTTGCAATTTGGTGCATCTCCCTAAAACATGTATAATGACCATTTGCGATGTACAATGAGATGTGAGTCCTAAAACTTTATGTGAATCCTTCTAAGATCAATAATTAATTAGGTAACATTATACTTTATGTGAATCCTTCTAAGATCAATAATTAATTAGGTACCCTTTTACAATGGAAACATGCCACAACTTGCACTAAGGCATTGAATACAAATTTAGACACATGGACATGTTTAGGATACACATAATATGTTATATTCAAATTGTTGTGTTGATTGGATACACGAGCAATAACACACAACTTAATTACTACGGACTAGCCTAAATGCATTGGAGTGAAACTACAATAAGAAAAATGTAACTACAATAACACCAAATGATGGCAACACATGAAAAACACCTACAAAGGACACCAAATGCAAAATACATATTTTTGATTGATGCAAGATTGCTCTTTGACCTAGGATGCTCCTACATTATGTGATATTCTACTTCTTAATAAAGATGACTAAAGCATCCCATGACAAAACAATCAACCTATGCACATTTTTAAGAATAATAGCAATTTAAAATTAAAAAAAAACTAAAACCTAAAACCATAAAAGGTATTTGCAAGCATAAACGAGGAGAAAACAAGAGCATTTAATGCTAAAATACAACCCATTGAAGCAAAAACTAGCAAACATATTGGTAGCAAACATTGATTGAATTGAACTCGAGCAAGTTTGTAGCAACCCTCAATGCATCTAAAGGATTTTATGAGGAAAAACTTCCCTAAAATCTTATAGAAAAGAATTTTTCCAAAGTGGGGGCTTATCTCTTTACATTTGTTTGACGTGGACTCATTTAAACTTATCCCAATACTATGTAATAGTTATACCTCCCTACTTTCTATTCTGAAAATATGTTATATTATGATCATAAAATAGTTGGGCAAGTTAATGGTTCTTTAAAAATGACATAAAGTATCCCAAAGCATGTTGTACTTGATTAATCCCAAATTAGAACTTTGGTTATTCCGCTGGGCTACAATTTCTCCAATGAACTGGAAAGCGCCCCATTGAGCTTTAGACTAGTTTGAATAATCTCAAAGATCAAAATACTACTCAATCTCAAGTAACTAGGTGTCAACACTATCTCCTAAAACTTTGCTATGGAACTTTGAAGGATTGACCTTCAAGTGTTTAGCTAGTTTCTCCAACATTTAAGCCTTTCTAGGGGCCAAATCCACCTCCTTAAGATTCAAGTATAGTGTTTATTGGCTATATCAATTCTTGGATTTATTCCCCTTTATTTTGTATTATAGGATCCTTATTAAATCCTGTGTCACCCTCTTTGGGATCATTAATAACTTCAAGTTCACTTGGTCCCCCCTCCATGGTCATTCTATCCCTCTATTTAGTTAACATTACTACAATGGCATCAAGTGTATGTTGTAAATCGAACATAAGAGGGTTTCCCTTATTGGCATGAGAAGGGTCATCAATTTTTAGCCCCAAAGGGTTGCCAATAGTCTTCTCAACATAAGTCACTTAGTGATGAGGCGCCATACCAACATTGGTATAAAGTTTACAACTTGTCAACACAAGCTAAGAGTTCTTGGACCTAATATTTAAATTTGAGCTTTAATACCATATGATGTGCCTCAAAAAAGGCATAATGTTTTTCCCCTAGAAATTAATGAATTAAAACCTAATAACACATCAACAATTGGTTTGATTAATTAACTACATTTTAAAACTAGGATGCTAGTATTGGCTAATTTGACTAACATGTTTTACAAGGTGAAGGTGTGGTCATTCTATAGAGGTTCTCCTCCTAGGTTTTGACAAGTGAGTTCAACTAATTCAACCCATTGTCAATATTACACAAAATATACATGGTTTTTATTCAAATGTCATCTATTAGTAACTAATGATATTATAATGATCAACGTGTCATATGACATTGTCAGTATTGAACTTTACTAAGATTTTAGAATCTTTTATTTTTTTAGATTATAGAAGATCTATTAATTCCTTTTGTAATCATATCACATTCTAAAATGAAATTTAAATGATCCAACAATTGTATGATAAGATGAGATTGATAAGAGGTGAGTTATGCTTTGCAAAAAAAACTAGTTAGTGATACATAAAATGCATCACATGGAGGTAGTCTAAGATCAACATTCCTTTTAAAAAAACTTATCATTCCATTGGTCTAAATAAAAAGTCACATTGAAAGATCATTAATTCATTTCATCATGATATATTTGTGAAAATAATATCGTATAATTCCTTCACTTGCACAAACATTCCTCTCAAGTATTAAATATCACAACCTTTTTAAATTATTTTAAAAGTTTTTCGAGTAAAAACCAAATATCTTTATGAGTCTATCTATTGAGAAAAAAAAGCCTGATAAACCTATACAATAGAAGTAGTGCATTTACGAAATGAAGTAATAACGAAATAAATAGAAAGCAAAGACAGTATGTAATATTTTCACCTAGGAAAACCCTTTCAAGTAAAAAAGCCAACATAGTAAAATTCTTCTATATTGCATAAAACTAAACCATTCTCTAATACAAAAATGAATCTCTTCCTTCACCCTTAAGCATGTGAATATATTTATAGGCACATTGAAAGCACTTTTATACATTGCATGAATCATGCAAAAGATAAACATGAGTGCTTTAAAATATGGGCAAAAATTTAAAAAGTCAAAATAAAACCCAGAAATTAATTGAAGTCCCAAAAGTTTTTTCTTTGGAAATCAATTTTCCAATCCGAACATTAGACAGCTCGGCCCTCCACAATAAAACATGCAAGATATACAACACTTATCCAACACTATCATCTAAAGTGACCAAGTGCATGATAATATCGTACATCGAATTATGATATAACCCAATCCTAGTTGAGTCTAGATTATAATTTAGACTCCAGTAATAACTTCAAAATTAGATCTGGTTTTTTGCCAATGTTCAAGAGTAAAATTTCAATGTTTGGCATTATTAACAGGATGTGAACGTTCGTGGCATTAGAATGCATGAATAGGCACCTCTACTGAGACCAATGGTGGATTTGAAAGCTTCCCCTCCTGTTTATGTAGCAAAACAACCCAACTGGCCACCAATAGCTTCATTTTCTTCCAACAATATCCATGAGAGGCTATCAGAAAAGTCTCTAGTTGATCCAAGAAGGCAAAAAAATATGCCAGCGGGAATCAAACACAAGCATCCAGGTCTCTTCCTCTCCTTGGAAACTGCTCACAAGTAATGGAATGCAGCGGAGTGTCTAGCGAAGTAGATATATTTTGCTCACTGTTTATGTGATTACGTAATCTTAGGAGATTAGTTACAAGTATGAGAACACCTTTGGTCAGTTAAATAAAATTTTTAACGTCTTTTATTTGCTCTTGGTTGGCAGAACATGACTTGCTCCAGATTTAGACAGGCATTCATATTCATGTGCCATGTAACTTTTTAAGCAATCCGTATAAATATTATGTATATCAAAAAATAAATAGTCAGAAACACAAAGGACTTGTTTGAAGGAATATGACAGAGAGCTTGAGAGTGATGAATATTGAAAAGTGAACACTTCATAACATGCGGAGTTTGATCTTCATAAAGTCAGGTACTCTTGTACCCGGCTGTCACCTCTTGGAACTAAAAATTACCTAATGCAAGTGCTGCAGGACCCCAAGTGCCACTTTATGTGTTACAGACTGACTTAGACAAAAAAATGTTATTTTCAGTAACATAACGTATAGCCACATTCTTGAAATGAATATATGAGAATTATGACAAGTTAACAATCTAAGTCTAGTGTTCAAGGCCTGACAAAGAAAACTGCAAACAGTAAATGTCAAAATCAATAACCTCAGATCATTTTGTTACACTGTAAGGAACCACAAATTTATTGATCTCAATTTTGCCAAAGTAAAATTTTCTCCTTAGCAATTGTAAGTGTGGTTGACAACCTTTTATATGGAAATGAGGGCGAAGAAGCCTGGAAACCTTGGTCTTGGATATCAAGCATCTGCAAATAGATATTAGGTGAGTACTAGTCACTTTCTAACCTTAGCACATAGAAATGAGGCAAACCTTTGGAACTACAAATTAATTTACAATTATGGAGTGATACCATCCGATGAATGACATAGAATGCAAATGTAGACGAACATATATTTACACAGATATGGCTCATTTCACAAGCTTTGATCTTGTCTCCTTTAGAGTATTTGATCAATACAGTCTGCAAGGCGATGGGTAATAGGAAACACTGAAGACAGGTATCTAAGCTCCCATCCTAAAAATAGAAGATACCATATTCCTTCATTTCACCATCAGAGAATTAAAGACTTCCATGTAGGTCATGTACCTCTGCAGAGCAAACTAATAGCTACAGTATAGAATTTAAACAATTTCATTTGGCATCTGGCTGTAATGTGGCAATCTGCCAAACAAAACAATTGGCATGTCACTCAAATGTGCCCTGCAAATTCAAATCCAAAAACTTAAGAGACAAATAATCATGGGATGATGTCATTTTCCTGTCCTTTTGGTGCCCGAAGTCAGATTTCAGTCACAGAACTGTCAATTCCATGCAAGTTGTATTGTTCAGTTACCCTCCCATGATTTTCTGACCACCATACTTTTGCTTGCTGCTCACTAAATCTTTTTCGGCTGCATGACATATATAATCATCATACATAAAATGTTTTTAAGCTTCTAAAACTCACTGCAGACCCAGGTTACTAAACCAACTTTTCAAGTCATAAGCTATTAAAAAAAGCTGTTTCCATAAGATTTACCAAGTGAAAAGAAGAACCTAATCAAGTGACATATACCTGAATCTCACACGTTTAAGGTATTTTGTTCCATCTGGAAGTGACAAAAGAGTAAGGTACACACCAGTTTCATCTTCCTCAACCTTTTCAATCTCTGCTTCATGCCCATTATCCACTTCTGTTTTTGGGAATCTTGAACAGTTGTGATCTGATGACCTTGTAGTTTCTAGAGGCAAAATTCTGTTGACCTCATTATCTAAGCACACTTTCTCATTGCTTCTATTAACTCCTGTAGTTGCAGGCAAAATAGAATTGTGGTTGAAAACCTCTCGGTGGTCAACTGCTAAAGCAATGTTCGAAATGGCTGATTTAAGTATTACATTTGAGGCCAATGTTGGACTGAGACCATTATTAATATATTCTCCAGGTAATTTCTCTGCCATCTCCTTCAACTTAAGAAAATAGACAAGCACAACAGTAGCATTTGAATTAGTTTTATGTTCAAATAATTTTTTCAGATTACATTTAGCAAGATTAAGTTATTAATTTCTTTATTATTGCTTTTTTCGTGTCCCCAAAAGACAGATCATGCACTCTGAAACTATTTCCATTCAGCAACATCCACCAGAGAGTTCATACAGGGAATGAAATTTAATAGAAATAAACACGTGGACATACAAAAATGATCTTATAAGTGGAGAAACATAATGTCTGAGACTGATGAAGCATGGAAACTAATAAAGCTTCAGAACTTTCCAGATTAAGACTCAGAAACAAGAAATAGGGTTACAGAAACAACACCAGTAAATATTAGACATATTCCAAAGTTTACCAGATTTGCAAAACCAACTGAAATAAAAAAAGTGGTAGATATTTAAAGAAAATGCAATGTGTATGATTAATTAATGTTACCGAGAATTCCCCAAGGCATTGTAAGATGAAAGTGCAGATTGCAGAATTAAAAACAAATATATAAAAAACTATATTTGAATTTTTAAAATACAAATAAATAAAAAATACCTAAAAATAACATAAAAAAACTAAAAGAAGCTCAAATGTAAAAAATTTAAGTACTTAATACAATGACTTGAATATGCAATAACAGTCCATTGATTCCATAATCCACCTGAATAATCATAGTATGAAGCATGATTTATTTATATTTCAATCTTTCATCAATGACTCAATCAAAGTTACATACTAAGGAGTTGTGTGACTCATATGTAAGAGCTGAGAGATGTCAAAAAAAGAAATGCTGCATCATGCATACTACAAATATTAAATCATGATAACAAGAGGGAAGTATGATATTCTGCTAATGAAGGTGTCAATAGTATCAGGAGGTTGACGGTAAAATAAATCACATGAAATATTTTTGAATTTTTTTTTCTGAGAGGTTACTTTTATGGATTTGAGCTCATACGGAAGATGCCTTGGTGTTCTGATTCTGACAGCCCAGATTGATCAAAGGACTGAGAAAAAGTTGAAGGTTGTGGACAAAACTCTCAAAAGTGTTAAAAATATATTTCATAACACAATGTGGGAATTGTTTCTCTCTGATAAGTAACTCATTGACTTCAACTAGAATGATGAGGCATCCTGAAGAGTGTAAACAGAAATTTGCCACTTTCTTTTTTGTATAATCCATGAAACTTACATTTGACAGCTCTTCTTTCAATGTCTTGATAAATGTCCTAGCACGAGCCAGAACCAAACACTCCAGCATGAAAAAGCGATAAAATCATAATTGTTTTGCACAAGAGGCTCCAAAATATAAGTCAAATTCCAAGAATATGCAAGCCTGTACCCAAAACAAGAAAGAAAAAGGCTAAAAGAGATCCTCAACTAAGTTTTTCTTTCCTATGCCTAGCTAGAGATTTGAATAGATGAAATAAACGTATATGTCAAGAAACTGAAGGCTGCCAGAGAAAACTCCATTCATGAATCAAGCATTTAGTGCATGTTGGCTAGTTTAACCTTCTTGACAGAAATGTTGTCACCTGAATTTGCACCTTGTTGTTGAAACTTTTGGCAGTTCCAACAAATTCAGTGAAACATGGGATTGGTCTCAAGGTGTGGGACCTTGCCGTTGAGACCAAACCTCCAAAGAACGCTGGTTCCTCTTTCTAAGATTAAGGCTCAAAGAATGACAATTAAATCTAATGCTACTACTCATGAGGAAAAGGCGAAGAAAATGCTGAAATTGAAAGGGGGCAATGCACCAGATTTAATATGTTTAACTGCGCCTGTATTAACACAACGATGACCTCAAAACTGCAACAAACTCACACAGACTCACGTAAACATCATAGAGGTTCGGGTAGAAAACTGAAGGTATTAAAGGGACCGTTTTGCCCACAATACAAGCATACAATTCTCAAATAAACACAGTGTAAAGTTACAAAGAGAGGCAAAATAACAGTTTGTCTTGATCATGAAGGCTAGAAAACCATTACAAAAGTAGAAGAATTAATTGCAAAGGAAATAGACACAAAATAACAGTTTACATTCATTGGTGAACAACAATCAGAGACATGAAAGGCTCAGAATCGAGCACAATGTATCAAATCTGACAAGTTCTTATAAATCATTATGTGATGCCTCCCATGCTATGATTATGGTAGGCGGATACAATGTTATGAATACATTGACATATGTTGTACTCACGCGGATGACATTTCTGATTTCGGTTCTGTTAGTTCGTATGATAGTCAGTATGGGGTCTTGATGATCATTTTTGCGACACTGATGACTTATATGCTCTGACATTATCTTGCATTCTAGGCGATTATGATGTTGATCTTACTGCGATTGTTGTTAGAATTGATTATCATGATGATTATTATGCTGTGATTATGATTATGGAATAACCCATGCTGTATGATGATGAGGATATGTTTATGTTTTATGTACATGTCATATTGATCTCTCCATGATGTGTTTGTATGATGAGGGACGAAGTCGTGTTCCTCACTTGTGAGGCCCACACGATGTCTTGATTCCCTTCATTGTCTGTACTGTTTTTCCATCAGGTGAGTATGCATATGTATGCTTCATCTTTGTGATGCAGGTTGCAGGTACTAGGCATCGACTCCACCTGAATTGACAGGTCTGAGCGTGCCTTGAACCCAATGGATAAGTTGTTCCGGAGATAGCACAGGATTCCACACCCTAAGTCATCATCCTTATGTATGCTTCATCTTTGTGATGCAGGTTGCAGGTACTAGGCATCGACTCCACCTGAATTGACAGGTCTGAGCGTGCCTTGAACCCAATGGATAAGTTGTTCCGGAGATAGCACAGGATTCCACACCCTAAGTCATCATCCTCGATGAGGATGGGAGTCATGTTCAGTTCAACTTGTCAGTTTTGTCAATGGTTAGGCGGTGTTGCTTGAAGTCTTGATTTTCAACCCGGGTTACGGGTCAGGTAATTGATTGACATTTGATTTCATATAATGGAGGTTGTGGGTTAAGTGTGTTTTGGCTCTGGCTAGTGATCAGGTTTGATTTGGCATTTGAGATCTATCTTGCTCAGTGGGCTAATGATATATGCCTAGATTTCGTTGTGGCGTAATAGAAATTATTATAGTATATAGTTATACTATTATTTAATCCTCTATAATATTTAACATGGTTATATCATATTATTACTATTATTATTAAGATTTAGTAAGTTATTTGCGAACCAATAAATATAGTAAATTATTATGCATTAAGGGTAATCGATAATTACCAATTCAATGTAATTATTCAAAAGTTGACTGAATGTTAATTATTTTAATTATTAAATTGATTGTTTAAGGGTATTTATAAATTTAAATAAATTTTTAGTACTTTAATATTTTAATGTTTTATTATTGTAATGCTTAAATACTTTAATACTGTAATATTTATTATTAGCTTGCGGAACAACAATTAAATTAGTTAAATTCTAAAGCTATAAATTAATCTTTTGTCGGGTCAGTTAATTCAGTTAATTCCCGTAAGTTTCTTTCCACGGGATTTTCTCTCTCTCTCCATTTCTTTGCTTTTACCCGAGGCTTAACAAAAGGCTTTTGGGAGGAGGCATGGGGGAGGGAGGCGGATCAAGAAAAGGTTTCAATTACCTCATGGATTATGCAAGAAGACCTGGTATGTTTTGATAGTGTACTTTACCAATCTTGGAGTTGGATCCCAATGCCCATTTCATGTATCTAGCGATCGTGGGATTGGAAATTCCTTGTGGTAATCTATTCATAAATTTTGTTTGTGCTTTTCACGTTTTGCGTGAAGTTGGCCACATTCTCAAGTGCTTTCTTTAGGTGTTTCCGTATTCTGCATTTTGCTTATATGGCATTTTAGGCATTAGAATATAATAATTTTTGTTTATGGATATTCCCGTTTAAAATTATTGAAATCCAGTTATCTTCTTTAATGTCATTCTGCGGGGCATGTTATAAAACCCTATGCAAATACTGCAACCATTGCATTTAATGAAATGACATTATTGAGGGTTTATGTTAGAAGTTCTGTGTCATGTCTGTACTTACACATATTGTATGCATGTCAACCTGTGCTTCTCCAATGCTGGCATTACGATGTTGTTTGCATCTGCTTGAAAGTTTCTAAAGCCTTTTCAACAAATCCATTTTGTGCATATCCTGCAACTGTGGCACACCATGAGACCACACTTCTTTGAGGCGTTCTACCAGTAGTTCACATGCCTTGTCTATGCTTCTACATTTTGCGTACATGTCTACCAGAGCATTTCCACTATAATATCTGACAAAAACCGCCTTCCATTATGCTATGATGGACGTCCATAACCTGTTCCAAAGCTCCCATTCTGTCACATGCAGTGAAGCGCTGGCAAAGATTGTGGGGTCTGGTTTTGCACCTGCAAATTGCATTTGCTTGAAAGCTTCTAAAGCCATTCTCACCAAATCCATTTTGTGCATATCCTGCAAGCATTGTGTTCCATGAGATTACATCTCCTGAGGCGTTCTGTCAAAATAGTTTCCGTGCCATTTCTATGGTGCCAATTACATTTGCTTGAAAGTTTCTAAAGCCTTTTTAACAAATCCATCTTGTAATTATTCTGCGGCCCTTGGCAATCTAAGAGACCGCATTTCTTTAGGGTTTATGTCAAACAGTTGACGTGCTTGCTGGCACTCGCAGCTTCATCATCTAACAGAAATTCCTCTTCTATTATGCTTTGATGTATACCCCTTCATTATTACTGGAGACTTGACACCATGCACATTATTAAAGTGCAAGCCTATTTTTTTCAAATTGCTGTATTTAGTTTTACCAATAATCCCCACGAGAAAGTAGTCCCTGTGTAAAATGATATTTAACCCTTCAATGTTATTTTATCATGAGCTTTTAAGTATATCTTTGAATAGTAATCATCTAGTCGATCGCATATTTCCATCCTTAGACCTTAGTCATAACCATAACATCCGATTGTATGTGCAATACTATTACAGTAGAGCTAACCCTAAGAAAACCTTAGGATATTAACTTTCCGTGCAAATAAGTTTGATTTTCGGATTTAGATCACATGTGAGTTAAGAGTTCCTTTGTGTTGAGATCGTCTTTTAGTATTAGTTGTTTTATCTATTGGTTGTATTGTCCTTTAGTTTATAAACACCAAAGAATTGGACAATAATGTATCCTCTTAAATGATCTAAGTTTGTTAATTCACTATTTCTGTAAGTAAATGGAATAGAACTTTATCAGATGAATTGTCTTTCATTCACTTGATGACTGTATAGGAAAAACTAGTGAAATGAGGTAATGTTTTACTTTATTTTTGGGTTCGCAGTGAACCTATCGTTTGTATGGAAAATGTGTTTTAATTGGATTGATAGTTGGCATTATGTTTTAATGAATTAGTAATGACAATAAGGGTTTATGTGTGTTTTAAATATAAAATGCATATTGTGGAATATCTTCCTAACAACTATTAATTTGGGCTTTCGGTTAAGATAGGCATGTTTATAAATTATGCATTTATTGGTTATTAAATGATGGTTGTTAAATGGTTAATGGAATCCTTAGGATCTTAGAAGTGTCATCTACTCATTAGCTTGGATATATAATTGTGCCTTAGGGTAATTGTGTATAAAATTAGGGAATTGGTATTATTCGGTTATAGAAAAATTGAATGGTTGTAGATTTGATAATAACAATGCATTTATGTGTGGTTAGAACCTTACATTGTTAACTTGCTAGGATTAATTGTTTGTATTAACCCATGTGTCGTAAATGTGGATTAAATGTTATACTATTATTTAAAGTGATGTCGTGTCTGTCATTGGGAAGTTGATTTCCAGAGGCCTAGGAGGGTGTAATTGTGTGTACGGCCCTCACGATTATGTAACCCTGAAGGTGGTTGGCTATGTTGTGGGTCATGTGCGTTGAGTGAGATGCAACCCTAGAAAGTTGCCTCCTATTCATGTAATTGTGATAAATGTGCAAGATGGGTAATGCCTTGCTTGGTGTATGGATTTATGTGATCATGATGTTTGTGCAAGATAGTCAATGCCTTGCTGGGTGTAGGGTTTACTAGTTGCAAGTACGGGGAGTGGCTCTCAATGGGGGCCGGAACCCAAAGTGGTGTCCAGGACAACCCATTGGAGGGTTTCTTAATCCAATGACAACCTTAATATTGAACTAAGGGGAAACGGGTAGAATTCACATTAATCAAGATAATATATGCCTCACTCATGGCTCAAGTGCCCGTTTAGACTTGAGATGAGATGAGAAGGCCTGGAATGGCAAGATCAGCTGCCTTGTCTTCATGAAAGGTATGTTGGTTCCGCATGAGTTTGTATGGAGGCCGGGGATCGGGAGAGGCTGCTAGGACAACCCAGGATGGGGGTCAAGGCCTAGGAAGGTCCACCAGGACAACCCATATCAAGCTATGTGATGACACTCCTTCCTATTGCAATCTAGCACTCCCTAGTTGTATTTCCTCTTTTTGTTGTGTGAGTGCCTCTGGGAGTGCAGTAAGTGTGTAATGGTGTTCATTGTCGGCAGTATGGTGATTGGTGTCAGGTTTAACCCTGTTGCTTATGTTAGTATATCGTACTCCTGACTATTCGTTGAATGTGGGATCTTGTGTTATCTCCTAGCACGGGGGGTGGACCTCAGGGTTCCACATGGTCAAGAGGTTGGTATTTTTTCTCCATTGGGTATTTTTGCTTCATGTTCGTGAGCTTGGAGACTGTTCATTATGCTGTGGAATCCAGTTCCTATTCCAGTTTGTGAAGGCGATCCTTTCATGTAATGTATACTGGTTGTATACCAAATTGTATTTCTTAATGTATCTTGTTGTAATCTCTCCCATGTGCTGAGGAAAGCAACGTGGAAATTATTGTAATGATGTAATTATTATTGATAACTTCATCTTGTAATGAGTACTGTTGAGAAATGTACCAATTATGATAGTAGTTAGAAGATAATCTTTAATGTTGATTTTCGGAAATGAATAGTAACAATTAATGTGGTGTTCATCTTTTGTTGTTAATGAAGTGTTCTAGTAACCTTGTTTTCTGAGTAGCGCAGTTGAGGAACCTCAAAGGACCTAGGTTTAGTTACCTTGTCATGCATTCTATAGTTAACGAAAAAAAAAAATTGTTCCATTGTTTCGATTGTCATGTCCCGATATTAAGACATTGTTTAAATTAAAGATTTAAACAAAGGTAATTCACCTTTCGTGAAATACGATATTTAGTCAATCTGAATGATAGAAATAATTGTGTATATTTGAGCAAACATATATTATTAATAATATATTTAACAACAAGAGTATATTATATTTATAAAAGACAAATATAAATATAATATACAATATATAAATAAATATAATAATATAAATATATATAAATATTATTATATATTAAATATTATAATCAATACAAATATTATATTATTACTATATAATAATATAATGATCAATATAAAATAAATGTTAATATCATTATTGTTATATAATAGTATCATTAATAAATATTGATATAAGTATTAATATAAATATTAAATACTTATAATTATATAATCCAAATATTATTAAGTGGCTGTATAAAAGAAGCGGTCACTTTAAGAGTTTGGATCAATTATAATAATGCAGCGATTATTATTATCACAGCATTATCATATATAGATGCCATTACATATTAAAGTAAAAGGATACGATGGTCAATAAAAAGGCTGCGAATGAGTTTAAAGTTAAACAGATATTAGTGTAAGGGAAAAGCAGCAATCTTAAGAGGTATGTCTATTCAATTGGAAGTGTGTGTGTCTCTTTAGGGAGATATATTAAGAATTTGTAAATTGCTTATGAGGGGTATCTATCACATGAAAATAGGATCTGATTTTAAAGAGAGAGAATAGAATAAAATATAGAATGAGAATATTTATTAAAAATGAATAGCCTAAGAATATTATAAGTTAACTTAGTAACAATCTAAGATTAGTCTTAGAATTGCATACAAGCAAAAAGAAGATACATTCCTCTCAGCAATAGGAAATAACAGGAGCAGCATCATATACAGCCAAAGAATAATTCCAGGGCTCTGCCGCAGCCAAACACCATACACAGCAAGGTACGTCATAATACTCTTACTCCATTAATAAATGCTTTACCTGATTTGTATGCATATACCTTGCATCTAATGAATAATGTACTCTGATTTCTGAGAATAACTGTGTAAAAGATATCTTGGTTCAGATTCGAATAGGCATTAGGATTAATAAGTGTATTTCATGACTTAGTACTCTAAAATCGGCTCATTATGTTAATTAGAGTAATTCAAAGGTATGCCATATATCATTACTGTATTATATGCTTCATGATTACCTGAGATAGGGAATAATGCTTGGAAAACATGTTGAATCATGAGATTAACATATAACCTCATATGAGATGGTGAGTCTGAGATGTATAGTAGCCAACATGGGTATGTTTTGTCCCTTGTCTCAGTAGGTGCAATGGCACCCCTTGGACAAGTGGAAAGTGTCCCTTGTCTCAGTAGGTGCAATGGCACCCCTTGGACAAGTGGATATGGCCCTTGTCTCAGTAGGTGCAATGGCACCCCTTGGACAAGTGGATATGGCCCTTGTCTCAGTAGGTACAAAAAAGGTACCCCTTGGACAAGTGGAAGTGGCCCTTGTCTCAGTAGGTGCAATGGCACCCCTTGGACAAGTGGATATGGCCCTTGTCTTAGTAGGTACAAAAGGTACCCCTTGGACAAGTGGAAGTGGCTTTTGGCTCCAGTTGGTGAATAAGTCACCCCTCGTGCCAAAGGATTAATAGTGGACCCATGATTGGCCAAAGGGCATCCTTTCACCTCATCTCATATGAAGTTAAGAGTTAATGCATGGATAGTGATGATAAATATATATATACTGATAGAGATCATGACATTAATGATAAAGAATATCATAGTGAACTTAAGAGGAATATATGAAATATAAGTGATAGAGAATGCGTATTGAAAGTAATCACAAAGATTATGGATACAAGATAGGAAATGATAATTGATGTTAATTATTGAAAATCTAAAGGCAATGTTCTTATGTGATTGAATATATCATTTATCTATTACTATAATTGAAATTAAGAAGGTTTGGTATAATAACGTTCTCTTTGCAAGTTGGAAATGTGTTCAAAGTTTTGAAATTGTTGACTTGTGACAAGGGGACATTACATCGACCTAGTTAGTGTTGTCCTCTGGGGTTCCTTGGCGGGGGCATTACACATTACAAGGCCTGCAATCGCAACGAAATTCTCCTGCCTGCATAATAGCCTAGAAAAAACAGCTAATTACCATTACATCTTTTTTCATGTATATATATCCTTTCGAATCCATCGTGCAACTACAGGCGCTGAATTTTGGTCAACCACTTTGCCCAGGCACCCACGTTGCATTTAATTTGGCCCATGTCTTCCTTAGAAATCCTACAAAATGGGACGGCGGCCATGGTCTGTCAGGTTTGCAAAAAATGCAGAAGAAGATTGCCTACACGCATGGGTGTCAGGCGCATTGAAGAGGGAAGGTCAAATTTATGTTTTGGTACCTGTAAATCCATTTCATCTATTTTGTCTTCCATTTGCGTACTGGCGCATTGAATATTTTCACTGTGTCAACCACCTACAGAACCTTGGCTTGCAACACATTAATGCTGAGTACAAACCTGCAAGTCTCATCCTACAATCATGGCGCAAATTCAGGAAATCGCCTACCAAAGCTTTTACAACACTTTAAAACTGTTGTCCAATTTTCACTTACAACACTTTAAAACTGTTGTCCAATTTTCACTTACAACACCCCATGAATCTAGTCGTACCTAAAGAATTCAAACATTCTACCTGATTGACCTTCATCCTTCATTTGCCCTTTTCCTTTCGTCGCTTGGTCGCCTTATTGGCGAATCGGCAAAAATAGAAGCTCATAAACTTGGTCGACAAAATCGGCAGTTTGCAAACTAGTTGATTCGCCAACAAACACTTAGTTTTTTCTCTTGCTTCCTTAGAAACTTTTTCTTCATTTTTGCCCCTTCCCTTTTCCTTCACCTTGTTTCTTCTCCGTCGGAGCCTCCCTGCCACCTTATCGGCAAATCGACGAAACTACAAACTCGCAAACCCAGTCGGCAAGTTTGCTTGTTCGCGATTTCGCCAATTCGCAGACAAACAATTAGCTTGAACAATTTTGCCAAAGAAGATGTCAAACTTTCTTTCCTTCAACACTTTCGTTTCCTTTTCTGCCCTTGTATTGGCAAATCGAAAAACCGGCAAAACATGAACCCATGAACTTGGTCGGTGAAGTCGGCAGTTTGCAAACTAGTTGATTCGCTGACAAGAGGCTTCAAACTTCAACTTTTTTCTATCTTTCGCTTTTCCTTCGCCTCCTTTGCTGCCTTATCAACAAATCGGCAAACAAGTGAAGTCACAGACTTGCAAACTCAGTTGGAAAAATCGGCAGTTCGCAAACTTGCCGATTTGCCAACAAAGCCCTCAAATGGACAGATTTTCCTAAGGGAAGAAAACACAATGACTTGGGGAGACTTTTAAACTCGAATTTTGCCGACTAAGGCAGAAGACCAATGCAAGATACTTAGAAATTTTGGGATTTTTGGAGGGAAGTTTTCTTCCATTTAAGCTTTCTCAGATCGAATATTTCTGATGGAAGAAAAGTGGGTTTTTCGGGGGGAATCTTCAAGCTATTTTGGCCTTGGCAAAATATGACAACAAGAAAGAGGTGAGAAAAACCCCAAGGTTGCCTTATTTGATGCAATAAAAATAGTATGCTTTTTAGGAACCCAGTTTGCTCTTCACTAAAAGATTACTTCTGGGCAAGTATCCCTATCAAGATGAGGATGAAGTCCTATTTACACCAAGCTTGTGCTTTTAAGGGAACATCCCAGGGATGCCCAAGTTTCTTAAAAAGGGGGTAGACAAGAGAGGACATCCCATCCCCGTACACAACACATCCCAGACATCCGGGATAGGTACCTAGTCCCCTTGAAACCCACCCATGGGGAACACTGGTTCCAGCAAGTAGTAGCTATAGAAAAGACAATCTTGTGATTCAAATGGCAGCTTCTAACTCTTCATGGTCTGCAAGTAATTGATGATTCTCCTTTGCCTCTACAAGATCTTTCCATCCTAATCACGAGCCATTATGCACTCCTCAAATGGTTAGCCACACAATCCACGACAAATAACTTGTTGGGGAGGCTATATCTCTTATACAAGAGGTCCACTTGTGAGCCACTCTTACAACCACCATCTCACCATATCCTTTAGTGGTTGCGTATGTAGGATATATCCATCAGCACCTCTTCGCTCTTGTTCCTATCTTTCAAAATATAGTCCATTGCTCCTCCTTGGGCTAACTTGAACTTTAGAAAAC
Source organism: Cunninghamia lanceolata (assembly GCA_027924645.1). Taxonomy (NCBI): domain Eukaryota; kingdom Viridiplantae; phylum Streptophyta; class Pinopsida; order Cupressales; family Cupressaceae; genus Cunninghamia; species Cunninghamia lanceolata. The sequence continues at coordinate 3,641,923 of BSBN01000197.1, forward strand.
TAGTGATTAAATCCATATCATTCATTCCCTTCCTCAACTATCAGTGGATCCAGAGAAAGCTTCCTCGCAGCTCCAAGATAGAACCTTCACAACATCATTGTTGGGATCTTGTCCTCTTGTTTCATTGCCTCACATACGTTCCATTCATAACCAAGGATGCCTAGCAGCTTTGCTTTCAGAAACTCATTATAAGAGTTCTACCTTCTGGATGCAACCATTGCATTACACTTTTCTCGATATTTTGATTTTTTTCCATACAAATCATCAATTTTTGGAGCTTGGTTCTACATATGGAGATCCTTTTGGCATTGACAAAGCATTTTTGTCTTTGGCATATTCATTCCCAAGTGTTGCAACTCATCTCATTCAACATTTAGACTATATCCATCTCAGGGCTCCATCTTTACAATGGGTTTTCTTATTATTTTCCCCTTACTAGATCTAACACCAAAGGGCTCCTTTGAATCAAAGCCTAGATCTAGGCTTCTTGAGGGTTTCTGTTGATTCTCCTCTATCAAATCAACTCTCTTTCAAAACCATCAATATGGAAAGTTACTTTAGCAATGGTTTTCATCAAATCAGCACCACAACCACTTACCAAAGCAAAATCTCTTCACATAAGCATCTAATCAAAGTCATTTTTGTGCCATCAGAAAGTACCCTGTGAGAGCTTCTCAAAGGCAATAAATTTAAAAAATCTAAGTTGTATTAAAGGAATTATGAACTTGGAAAGTTGGGCTTCTACAACTTTGTACTACCATTTTTTGTAGTCACAACGATGTTAAGAAAGAGGAAAATCGTCTCATCTTTCTATCTGAATCTGATCTAGAACATTCGCATATAAGCCTTAGTGGATCCTCTTTCCGGATCCACAATAGCTTCAAAAAATACAAAGGAAGCCTCATATGAATTGATCAGTACCAATTCTTTTGAATTGATCCTTGCTAATCAGGCACAAAACCAAGCTAGAGTCATATAGGATGCATTCCAGAGAATGCATCTGCAAGATCAGCCGTGGGAAAGTACAGTACTATCAGTCGCATTTTAGCTAGAAGCAGATGTCAATATCCCCGAGCTTAACGACAACATCAATGGCAACAAGCTTGACTCTGGTTATGAAGCCTTGATGCATACTTCAAACCTTGCCTTGTCACCACTGATGAAGACAATATCTGGATTTTGGACTATTGAGGTCCATATGGAAAAAATTGCTCTAAATCAGTAGCAAAATCATAAAAATATGCTTGCCATTTGAAATAATGAAGACAAACAAATCACCAAGCGGTATTGATTCAGATCTATAATCATTGTGGGAAGTTGTTTCAAGGCACTTACACAAGGGTGAAGGTTCCTTTTTTCACACAAAGGGAAGGTGGGTTGATCCTTGCCCAAATAAGAAAGAATGGTATGAAGCTTTAAGGGATTAAGAAAGAGTTGAGGGGAATGTGCCTCATTTGAGCTCTCATGCTTCAGCAACAAGTACAACTCAAAGTCAACAAAGAAGAGAAACTAGAGAGTTAGAGACAAATGTCTCTTCTAGAGATGTGACACAAGTGGCACAAGATGTAGGGTCTTCTTGCTAGCTCAAACCCCATTGGAAATTGGCTTGATGTGCATGGTCGAGATGTAGTTGATGCAACGACCGTGTTACATCCCCTTTTGTTTGAACAATAAAATATTAATTATGTTGTTAGTTGAGTACAACTGCTTTCATATGAATGTGAAATTATTCGTTGGAAAAATGTATAAGATGATTTTCTTTAATTGCGAATATTTTCTTACTTATATGTGAAAATGGATTGATGAAAATGATATTAATTATTTTCCGTATCATGGAAATGATTTAACCTTCCTTAATTGTCTAAGTGGTTGCAGGACAAAACAGGTGGCTAAGAAAGAGGGATATCAAAAAAGATTCTTCCAACGCACCAAGTATTCCATGATGACCTTGTTTCTTAACCTTCTCTCTCATATCAATGATAGCTTCGGGCTTCAAAATCAATTTCCCTTTGTCATTGAGTGGTGGCAACTCCAAAGGTGTAACTTGCTGTCCAAGCGCCCTCTTAAGGCATGACACATGAAAAACATTGTGAATTCTATTGTCTTCTAACAATTCCAATTCGTATGCAACCTCTTCAATCCTCCCTATGATCTTGTAAGGTTTGTAAAATCGTGGCTTGAGCTTCTCAAGCACCAATTCCCTTGAGAGACGATTGCCTATAGCGCTGCAGCCTTAGAAAAACCATGTCTCCTACCTCAAAAGTCCTCTCCAAGCGATGGTGATCAACATACATCTTTTGCTGATTTTGGGCATGTTGCAAGTTCTCCTTGAGTGCATTCAAGATGTCTAGACTTTGCTGAACCAAATCCTTAGCTCTAGGGACTTTGTTGTTTGAAAGAATCAAATCCACAAAAGATAATGCATCATATCCATACAATGCTTTGAAAGGGGTCACACCTATAGACATATGATGTGTGGAGTTATAGCAACACTCTCCAAGATAAAGCCACTTCATCCATGTTGTTTATTGCCCTGTAACATAATTCCTCAAATGCCCTTCAATCTATTTTTTCACAATCTCCACTTGTCCATCCGTTTGGGGGTGATTACTAGTACTAGGAGTAAACTTTGTGTCTGTCAATCAAAAAAGTTCTTGCCAAAACAAACTAATGAACCTGTTGTCCCTATCACTGACAATGTTCCTAGGCAGCCCATGTAAGTATAAACACCTCTCTAAAAAACAAATCATCCACTTGTGGAGCCTTATACCCTAAAGATATAGCATTAAAATGAGCATACTTAGTAAATATGTCTACAACCACAAAAATGCAATCCTTACCCTGTACCTGCGGAAGACCAGTGATAAAATCCATGGAGATGCTCTCCCATTTTTTATTATGAATGGGTAGGGGCTGCAATAAACCAGTTAGAAAAACCTGTTCTACCTTATTCTATTGACAAACCAAACACTCTCTAACATGCTTTAGAACATCTCCTTTAAGGCCTTTCCATGAAAACTACTCACTTGCTTGTATGTTTTGTAATACCCCTGGTGACTAGCCAATGGTGTGTCATGACATGCTCTCAAGATCTTCTCCTTCATCTTGGATTCGGGAACAAGGTACACCCGGTCTTTGTTTGAGTATGAGCTAATCCACTACCTCGTACCTGTCATCTTGTAGCTTACCATCCAAAAAATCAGAAGCAAAAGTGTTCTTGGCATACTCGGCTATTATAGAAATCCCCTTTGACATACTCAATCTCAAAATCATAAGTCTGTAACTTACTTACCCACTTCTGCTGCCTATCATTCAAATCTTTTTGATTGAGAAATAACTTCAAACTATTGTGATCTGTCTTCACCACAAACCTCCTACCAACCAAATACTATCTGAATTTGGCCAACATCTACTTGTCATAGATAGAGAAGCTCCTCTCCGACTCCTCGAGCTTCCTACTCTCAAAAGCTATGGGGTGTTTGTTTTGCATCAATACTGCTCCAATACCCTCTTCTAAAGCATCACATTCCAAAAAAGGAAGTAAAAAATCCAGAATAGCTAAAACGTAGCATGAACTCATTACCTCCTTGAGCTTATCAAAAGCTCCTTATGTTGAATCACTCCAAGAGAAGGCTCCTTTCTTCAATAAATTGGTCAATGGGGCAGCTTACTGTAAAAACCCACAGACAAATCTTTTGTAATAACTGCAAAGTCCCACAAACCCCCTCAAGTGTGATATAGTCCTAGGTCGAGGCCAATCTATGATTACCTTAATCTTCTCCTCATACACACCGACTCCTTGGGCACTAATCTTATGCCCTAAATATAAAATCTTTGTCAATCTGAACTCACATTTTGATGCCTTGGCAAAAAGTGACTATTGCTCTAGGATACTGAGTGCCTCAAATGATCCTCCCAAGTCTTGCTATAGATCAATATGTCATCAAAGAAAACCAACACAAATCTCCTCAATTGCTTGATAAATACTTGGTTCATGCAAGACTAGAATGTGGCAAGTGCACTTGTCAATCCAAATGGCATGACTAGAAACTTGTAGTGCTCGTAGTGACACCTAAAAGTTGTCTTGTGCACATCCTCATCTCTCATTCTTATTTGATGGTACCCAGACTGCAAATCAATCTTGGAAAAGTAAATTGCACCATGAAGATCATCTATCAACTCATCGATCTTAGGAATAGGGTAGTGGTTCTTGATTGTCTTCTTGTTGAGTGCCCTATAGTCAATGCACATCCTCATGGTACCGTCCTTCTTAACCAACACCATGGAAGAAGCAAATGGGCTAGAGCTCGGTTGTATGTGTCCCATATCCAACAACTCCTTAATCGCCTTCTTAATCTCTTCCTTGTACCTCCTCGAATGATGATAAGGTGTAGTGATGACCAACTTCGATCCCTCCTCCAACTCAATGACATGCTAAAACGCTCTATTTGGTGGTAACCCTGGAGGAATATCATTGAACACCATGCTATGCTTGTCTAAAATAGACTGAATATCGCATGAGTAGTCTTTTCACCTGTGGGTGAAACCGCATCCGTGATCAAACATTGTGCCACCCAAGCTACTTGTCCTTTACAAAAAGCTCTCTCCATCCTCTTGGCTGAAACAACTCTCGAAGGTCTGTTAGATAAGCCTAGAAGAACCACCTCCCTACCTTTTGATTTGAATTTTAGTTCCATAGTCTGATAGTTCTAGGTAAACTTGCCAAGTAAACATAACCACTACACACCCAAAACAACATTTGTCTCACCTATACCAACCACATAAAAATCATCACATACTCTATGCCTACCCAAGGTGATGTCAAGTTGTTGGATCCTCTTGTTGCATGGGATAGTAAATCCATCGGCCACAATCACATTAAATCCCTCGAAATCATTTGTCTTCAATCCCATTCTAGTCACCAAACCCTCATTAATGAAATTGTGGGTGGCCCCACTATCAATCAATATTGTCACTCTATGAGCCTGTAATGCTTCTCAAACTCAAAAAGGATGATACCTAGGTGCTCCCGAAAGAGTAGCAAGTGTGCCTCTCGGAGAACCTCCTTCTTCCTTGTGCTCCCCCTCAACAACTACAACCTCGGGCTTAGGTTCTTTTACCTCTGAATCATCATCTAAAACCACCTCTAATGTACTTGTCCCTTGCCCAAACACTTATGCCTAGGATCCCAAGGCTCTCTACATGAAAAACACAATTTCTTTCTTCGAAGTTCATTTTTCAAATCCTCATTCCTGTTAGGTCTTGGAGGTAGCACCTTTGGTTGAGGGAAACTCGTTTGGAAGGGTTTCCTTTGCCGTCCTATTGGAGGAGGCTTGGGACTAAACTTGTTTTTGGCCATTGAATCTTCCAAATTCAAAGCTCTCCCGATGGCATCTTGTAAAGATCTTAGATCAAATGCCCTCACCAAACCCTTGAGTGGTTCGGTTAGACCTTCCACAAAAAGTACAGTGAGTCTCCTCTCCATCACATCCGAAACCATCACCGGTCGCCTTTGAAACTCTACCACAACACTCAATTGAGCCCTCTTGTCTCAACTGAGCCAATATTTGAATCTTTGATTTAATTCATATTTTATATTTTATATTTATATTTATTATTTAATATTTATATATTGTTATAGTGTTGAAAAACACTTTTGTATTAATAATAATAATAATAATTAATTATTAGGAGTAGTGGGGACATGACATTCCACTAGATAACATGTGATTTAGAATTTGATTGGGAGTACCCGGGTTTTTACCTTGGTCCGGGCCCAAAGAGACCCTTACGAGGGATCTAATTAACCCATCAAAAAATAAGAATCTACCTTATTCATCTATTCAATAATTGTCAATCTTCTTTTGGTTGAGTTTTGATCAATTGTTGCTTATAATACGTTAAGCTCCCCAACTAGTGTATTGTCCCATGAATTATTAACTTAATTCAGATAGTGGTATTGGATCTAATCGCTCTTGCACGTACCACCTAACGTGGTCAAAATATCAAAATCTTAGGATGCAGACGAGATCCATCAAATTATCTTCTTGATAGATTCAAACGATTGCATCATAAGTGGGTCAACAAGTGTAACTCCCTCTTACAACTCTCTTATGCATCATAGATGCTCTTATATTTTTGACATGGGAGGCCCAACTTTTAGAGGCCATAACTTTTGATTTAGAAAACTGATTGAGCCCCCTTTTTTTCAAATTGAAGATCTCAAAGAGATCCATGTCACCATAACTCACTTGCTCTGGTTAAGGCCCATTTCGACATTTTTTCGGAGCCAAAACCAACCTCTATAGCCCTAAAATTTTTCATTTTTGTGTTATGTAGCCCAAAAATTGCATTTTTTTGGTTCTCAAGACAAGGATGCAAGATTGAGACACCTTTCCTAACACAACACTATGTCCCTTGTTAGTTCCAAGTGCAAGACAAGGTATAGTTGCATCTTTAGAGAGAAAGGCTTCATGGGCCAAACATGAAACTTAGGCCTTTGCAGTATGGTCCGTACACAATAATCAAATAGGTAGGTGATAATGCATTTGAACTCAATTTGCCATCCTATCTTGGGTTGCATCCAATGTTCAATGCAAAATTACTCCAGCCATATTTTCCAGCATTGTCAGATATATCAAACGTTGTCGAGTATAGAGATAAACCCTAACACTACCACTACAACCTGTACAAATTGGATCATTCATGCATTGGTCAAGGAATCATCAAATTCCACTCTATCAAGTGGTGAGGGTAGGGCAATTTCCACATCATAGGAAGTGGTTTACCAAAGACTGGATTTATCAAAAGCTCTCTCATCTAATGTAGAACTTGGAAGCAATGGGGCCCATTGCTTCTCAAGGATGGATGAATGATCTAGAGAACATCTCAACCCATCCAAGTGATGAATATGGACAGATTTCTGAAAATCTATTTTTTCAATATTTTTTTACGTTTTTGTATTTTGCGTTTTTGAGAGCCTTCAAAATGGAATTTGGCAATGTGGCAATTGGACACTGCTTACACTATTGTTCAACCTAGATTGAATAATTCATGACTTACACTTTCCAACACACATACGAACTTTGAATTTCAAGCAATGGGCTAGGAGTTATGATCCCGACAAGTAGGCATACAAAAATTAAATAAAAAAAAACAAGCATTTTCAGATCTATATTAATTTTTTCCTTCTTTGACTGTCCACTTCAACTTCCAAGTACTAAATGGGTCACTACCAAGTGTGGTGATTCTTTGGATCTCACCAAAAACCTCAAATTACTATTTTTAGTAAGTTTTGAATTTCTTGTTGTAATGTCCCTTACCTAATTTGTCCTAGAAATTCAAATGCCACAAGTTAGGGTTAGGGTTTCGGAATTACCATTTAGACTATCTTCAAACTGCATAATTCTTGTGCTCTAATTCTGCAATCATGACATAAGAAAACACATATACAAAATATAGATATACCAATATACCTCTGGAAATATTAGTGTTAGATAAGATTTTCCTTGCATCCAAATTCATAAATAATATTCATATAGAAAGATCATCTATTTATTTCTATGCAGTTAATTCAATTTATTCGCTCAACTCAGTCATAGAAGGGGATGGTGCTGAGAAGCATGGCAAGGCATAGACTGTCAACAATACCTCCATGCAGGCCCCTCAGGGAGGCATGGCAGGCTGTTGCTAAGTTCTCCCTCCAAACAGTCCCTGGGGGGGCTTGGCAGGATATAGGTTGTCAGCAAGGCCTCCATACAATCCCCTCAGGGTGGCATGGCAAGGGTGCTGATCAGTCCTTCCTCCAAGCAGGCCCTTAGGGAGGCATGGCAGGGTTCCCTCCACACAGTCCCCTCACCATTCTTCTTGGACTAGTGAGTCTTATGATATATATATAAATGACAGTGATATACAATAAGTAAATCAGTCAATAGTCAATGATCTGACCTGCTATGTTTATCCAATAATGTTTAACAATATATCCTTTGCTCTCTTAACAGTCTATATGACTGTGTAAATAGATAACTTTCTGCAGATCCAATGTCTGCTCTCCAATTCAATGATTATTATTCCATATGCTTGATTTATGCCTTTCTTATGAGAACTGCTGTCTATCCTATCCGTTCCTCCTTCCTCCAATTCCAATCACAAAAACAATTATATATCTTCATACTTTTTGAAGAGTTGTCTCTTTTGAAAAGAGATAACTCCTTGAAATGATCGCTGCCCTTTGTTAAGAAGATCGCAGCTTTTGTTAAATCTGATTCTCATCGCTGCCTTCCAACACATTTTTGTCTTATTCAAGAATGCCTTTCTTCAATGATCTCTACTCTTGTGTATTCGTACCATTTTTTATGTAATGGCAAACATTACCATCGTATCTATTTGAAGTCATTGATAGCAAATCTTCAATTGCTCCTTTCATGTTATTTATCTGATTAAGACCTTTGTCTTATGCAGCGCCCTATGTATATATGTCGGCCTCTTAGATCATTACATTTATTTGAACTTGATCGGCCAGCATACTTGATTTGGCCAGCATTGTAATTAAATGTTTTGTTTGTTTATAATTTGATTTTTTCTACTTCAGGGGCATGACACTTGTATTGTTAAGCTATATAATAGTTGGACTCAAAGCATGTTATCAGAGTAGAAGGCATACACCTCTCCTCTAAATTTTGCCCATTTTGTATAAACTCTCAATTCAAACAATAATCTACTTTGTTTGGCTATACAGTAATTGTCAATCTTGTTTTGTTTGAGTTTTGTTCAGTTGCTTGTTATAATGCATTATGTTCCCCAACTAGTGTATTGTCCCCTCAATTACCAGCTTAATTCAAATCATATCCTCTTTCACTTAGTTCTTCTTTATTGATATTCTTAAGGTCTTGTATCTTTTCTTAGAATGGAGAGAGGGAGCTTCTTTGGGAAAATGACAAGTCAGAATAGTCAAAGATGATAGAAAGGAGAACCTGTTTTCTTTTTCCCAGACTGGATGCTTATTCCCAGATATCCCTACAAGGTAGCCATCAGTGATCAACAGGATCTCTGGGCCAGGGGGTCAACAGTGTAGGAGATAGACTCTATACTTTATCTCCTCTTCTTCTTTAGGCTCTGCAAGACCTAGGGGGGTATTCCCTACTCAACATCCATGAGGATATGCATGCAAGGCTGGGATGCTGACAGAAAGCAGATAGTCCTCTTGTAAGTAGACCAAAACTGAAAGATAAGAGCAAAGGGGCTAGCTTTGGGCCTATTAGCAGTTGTAGACAGAGGACTGAGGATCCTAAACTAACTCTAATGTCCTAATGTTGGTTTTAGATTTTGCTTTGGAGTTTAAGTGTGGATGCAAAGCTGGATATGGTTATAACACAAAACAAAGCATGATTGGTGCCTATCCAGGGCCTGGAGTCAGTAGACATACACCTGTGAATGATCAGCATGAACAACTAAAACTGGATTTCAAGGGGATATGTGTGATACCTGCCTTACAGGCATCTCCCAATACAAAGTGTTAGGTTATCTCTACTTATGGTATCCCTACTGCAGTATATCCCTCCCAATGTTCGACCTGAAAACAGTTTAATCTACCCCTTGAGTAGAAGTTAAAAGATCAGACAGTCAACATAGGAATTCTATGCTCTAGAATCTAAACATTACCAAACATCCAGATTCAGAAGAAGAATACATGCAATACTGGAGACAGAATTAACACAACACATGCCAAACAGCATTTCTCATATAAGTTTAATCATGAAATCAGTGGGTTCATGCCAAAAACAAACTACAAGAGATACATAAACTCACAGGTAAGCTGTACAGAGCAACCAGATCGGCTTGTTATGCATTACAGAGCCAAAATCATCAACTTTCAACAACCTTTCAAATGAGCAAGACCACCTGCTTATAACAGCCAGGTAGGTGCTCAGCAATTAATTACAATGGTTGACCAAAATTTCGCCAGATACACAGTATCATGAAAATGGCGCTCAAACACAACCGGATTGGCGCCCAAACTTGAATGCAGCAGGTAGGAGAGGAGACAGGAAGATTTCTCGAGCCCTGCGCCACCATCCGCTGATGTACATCTTCAGTCGGGTACAGGATCCATCCACGCCATTGCCCATACCTCTGCAACAATCGCCATTAATGGCGCACCAACCCGCGGCCTTGGGAAGATCATCAAACAGACTATCGCAAGCACTTCCCGCCGAGACTCATCATCATGATATTTTGAATATGCAGGATAACATTATCCCACATGCACCCCGCGATGACCTTAATAACACTTTATATACTAGGTCATGAGCATATATCATGTCGGTGCTTTTGCTCCTGACGACACTAGTATATAACCTCATCATCATCATCCTCCAGCAGCATGATATCCTGTTGTTCGAAATATCACCCTGACGTCATCATGATATTTGAAATACAACCTTCATGATAATCGGCACAACCTGATCCTTCGGAGGAACATCCTCCTGCTGAGCTTATTCCAAAAGTCTGGCCGATGAACATCCTGATGACGTCATCATCATATACTGCTGACGTCATCATCATATCTGCCTACTACGCACCTCCTCATATCCGGATGACGTCATCATCATGTTTACAAATATCAGGAGGTCTCTTCAAGATGATCACTTGTTAGAAATATGACCCCCGCGGACCTTGATGACGTCATCCTCATATTAACATCATCATGATATTCGGAAGACAACCGGATATTTGGAAATATCCTCCTGATGCTCAAATATCAGGTTGCACTGTAGCTCCTCTGTAAGATCGGGGCGATAACTGAATATGATGATGCTGCTTGAAAAGATCACCCCCAGTAGATAATGCGCGAAGCCGGTAGGCGGATATCTCCTTGATATCAGCATCATCATGATGCTCGAGCAAACATATATCCGGGTGATATGAAAATATCACCCCTTCCTTCGGAATATCATGATGCAGATAGGCAGAAAGAAAAATATCACCCTGATATACGGATGACGTCAGCATCATCAGGATGAGAAACAAAGAACAAGAAGTGATACAACATCATCAGGATGATATTGACTAAGATCATCCTGACGTTCAAAATATGATGACCCTAGTGAATATCGGGTCGCACTTAGAACTCTTCAACATCATCATCAGGATGATCATAACCAAGATCACCCGATGATAAAAATATCACCCCGGCGAAATATCATGAAGGCAGAAAATATAATGACCTCCACAAGCAGCAGGATGATAACTGGAAATATCATGATGATGACGACCCTTAGGAAAAAACAAGTCAGGTCGACAACTTAGAGAATAACCCCTTCAAGACATCGGGGCAACATCGTCATCATGTTTGAGCAAGGTGATATTCGGAAGATCACCGGATACTTGAAAAATCACCCTCGCAAGCAACTGAGGGTGCACTGTAGCTCACCAGTATCATCAGGATAATAAGCAAACATCACCCGACAGTTGAAATATGATGATGACGATGAGAAAAACAAGTCGACGAAGAACATGCTGATGCAGACCATCATCGAAGACAAGATGATGATGACGACCTCCTCCTCAGAAAAATATGATGCTGCAGCTGAAAAACGCTGAGGAGGTCCAACACTTAGAAAAATTGGGCAAGAAGATGAAGGCTTCAGATGAAGAAACCTCCTGATCATGACAAACCAACCCCAGGTCAAAATAAGTGCTAACAGTGGCTCCGAATGGGGACGTGCAGGTGAAAACCTGCAGCGAGAACCAGATCTCCGAGCAGACCTGACAAAAAGCAAAAAACGCGAGCTGTACAAGGCATTTACACTACATACATATTTTACAAATGTGCACAGCAACCAGCTATTCATGTAAAATAGAACTTAAGGAATTGGCCATGCACAGGCAATTCCAGAATTTCACCATCTAGGGCCTGGAGGAAATAAGAATCCTCCCCATGAGTATTGCAAACCTGATATGGGCCCATCCATAAGGGCTGAAATTTACCATGTTTACCCTTTTCCTGATCTTTAGCATTCCAAATGAGCACCAGATCATTGACTTGAAACTTCCTTTTTGTAGTTCTCCTGTCAAACTGATATTTCATATCCTGCTGTCTTTTGAGATTGATCTGGTGGGCTTTCCTTCTGTCTTCATCCAATGCAACCAGCTGATTCACTCTTTCTGTCATGGGATCATCAATGTCCTCATCATTTTCCTGAATGAACCTGTAAACTGGCAGGAGATTGTTTATGGGCAGTCTAGCTGATGCACCATACACTAGCTCAAAAGGTGACTTCCCAATAGCCCTTTTCACAGTCACTCTGTCAGCCCATACTGCTAAGTTCAACTTTGAGTCCCAAGCTCTTTTGTTCTTGTCCAGTATCCTCTTGACAATTTTCATGATGCTCTTATTGCTTGATTCTGCCTGACCATTTCCTTGTGGGTGATATGGTGATGTATATGACAGATTTATCCCATATTTGTTGCAAAAATCAACAAACTCACCTGATCTGAAGCACATAGCATTATCAGTGATAATCCTAAATGGTACTCCAAACCTGATGATGATGTTCTCTAGTATGAAGTCTGTCACCACCTTACTTGTAGCTCTTTTAGTTGGAATGGCCTCAATCCATTTGGTAAAGTAGTCAGTTGCCACCAAAATCCAACTGTGTCCCCCACTTGATTTGTCTGCAATTTCCCCTATAAAGTCAATTCCCCACTGCTGGAATGGAGCATCCACAGGTACAGTCCTGAGGGGCAAAGCACCATTATATTTCAGCTTTCCTGAGAATCTCTGGCAAGGGTCACACTTCCTTACTAACTTTTGTGCATCTGAAAAGAGAGTGGGCCACCAATATCCTGCCCTGAGAATTTTATGAGCTGTTGTTTGGGCAGTATAATGGCCACCACACAACCCTTTATGCATGTCAATCAAAATATCGTTAGCCATGTCTTCATCCACACATCTCAGCAGCACACCATCAGGATTTTTCCAGTACAGCTCACCTTGAACAACAACATACCTGATTGCATGTAGCTTCAGAGTCCTCTTTTGATTGTCACTGAAATGGGAAGGACAATTCAGATTTTGCAAATAATAGACAATATCCTTGTACCATTCAGATCCTGATACACTTACATTCTCATCTTGGACTGCATTAACTTGGCAAGCTTCCAAGTTTGATTGTGCCATCATCTTGGCTAATCCTTGTCCCCTTATCAACTTAGTAACTTGTATGTCTATGTTGAATTCCTGCAGTTTGTTTATCCATCTGCACCTTCTTCCAGTCACCTCCTGCTGAGTGAATATGTCTTTGACTGCAGCATGAGGTACATATGCAACTATATATGACCCTACCAAGTATGGTCTGAAACTTTTGATGGCTCTAACTAGTGCATATGCCTGCTTTTCCATAATGTCATACTTCAACTCAGAGGCCTGCAGGGACATACTGAAGAAGGCGATGGGCTGTTCAAAACCATCTTCATTTTTCTGTAACAAACATGCAGCAACAGTATGAAAGGAAGCAAATGAGAACACTTGGAATGGCCTAGAAAAATCAGGAGATTTGAGAACAGGGGCCATCTTAATTGCCTCTTTGATATTCTGAAATGATTCTACTGCTTCCCTTTCCCAGTTGACAGTTGCATCCTTCTTCATCATCTTGGAAATGTTCCTTGTGATTTCTGCAAAGTTGGGACAAATCTTCTAACAAAGTTTATCTGTCCAAAGAAGGACTGAACTCCTTTCACAGTTTTTGGCATTTGAATCCTGTCAATAGCTGCCACTCTCTCTGGATCTATCCTGACTCCATCCTTGGAAACAATGTGTCCCAGAAGTTTTCCTTCAACTACTCCAAAGGCACACTTCTTTGGGTTTAAAGAAATACCATATTCTAGTGCTCTTATGAAGATCTGCTCCAAATGCATACAATGCTGCTCCTCTTTCCTTGAGTAGGCAGTCAGGTCATCCTGATATACTGCCAGGATTGAATCAATCAGCCCTGCAAAAGCAACATCCATTGCTCTTTGAAATGTAGCACCTGCATTTGTTAGTCCAAATGGCATTCTAACATACACATATGTTCCCCATGGAGTGGTAAAGGCAGTCTTATACTGTTCTGATTCCTTTACCTTTACCTGATTATATCCTGAAAATCCATCCATCATGGATAGGAGTTCACAACCAGTCACTCTCTGCAACATAGCCTCCATATTAGGCAGTGGATAGTTATCCTTCAAAGAGGATACATTCAAGTTCCTGAAATCAACACACAGCCTAATATCACCATTCTTTTTCCTGACTGGGACAAGGTTAGACACCCAAGTTGAATGTCTGATTAGCACAATTATTCCAGCCTCCCTGAGCCTTTTGAGTTCTTCTTGCATCTTGGGAGCTAAGGTAGGATTTATAGGTCTTTGCCTTTGTCTAAATGCCTTAGCTTCAGGCTTCAGTGGGATCTCATGCTGGAATAAGTCTTCCCTATAAGCTTTTAGGTCCTCATATGACCAAGCAAAAACATGTTTATACTTTTTTAGCAATGCAATCAGCATACTTCTTATGTGTGGTTTGAGCTGTTTACCAATATATACTTTCTGAGGGGCCTGAGATGTCCCCAAATTTATTTCTTCTAAATCCTCCTTATTTGTGGGGGATGTCCTTGTGACCATTTTGTCTCTACTGTCAAAGGCCCTTTCCAAAGCCACTAACCCTCTAGGGATCTTGTTAGTCTTCAACTGAATGATCTCTTTTCCCACAAGAGTCTCTTTTCCATCTACAGTTTCTACAAAAGCTTGGAAATCAATTTGTTGGTTCTCATACTCATCTATGCAGTGCAAAAATTTCAGCAAATCCCTATCATCATTAAAAACTTGCCAACTGCATATGTTTTCTGGTATGGCAGGCCTAATTTTAACTTCTACATCTGTGACACCTGACAGAGTGATGTCATCTGGCCTTATTGCAATATTAGCTAAGAAATCAGCCATAACATTTTTTGACCTTTCTACCCAGCCAATTGAAAATGCATCAAAAAGTTCAATGGTATCCCAAACAGCATGCTTGTATTGCTTCAGTCTTTTATTCTTTGCAGCATACTTATTTCTGATTTGGGATACAATCAGCTCAGAGTCTCCAAATACTCTTAACATTTTAATTCCATGTTTGAGAGCAATATTTAGGCCTAAGAGTAGAGCCTCATATTCTGCAATATTGTTTGTGCAATCAAACCTCAGCAAGAAAGAGGATTTCCGGAGCTTACCAGTTGGAGACAGGAAAACAACTCCAGCTCCAGAGCCTTCTTTTGCACAAGCTCCATCAAAAAACATGGTCCATAAGCCCTGCTGATCCAGCTCTTCCATGCAGGCATTTTTCTTTTTGTCTTCTGCATCATCTGAGACAACCTTGAAGTTATCACAGTCAGTGTCTACAAAGCATATCTGTTCATTTGCTTCCTGGTTTTCCACTGTCTCTGATGATCTTTGCTCTCTAATTAGCTTGACATCCCTGCCATTCATTGGAATCATGGCATATGACAGGTCCAGCTGCATACTTCCACCTATTAGTGCTGCCCATCTTCTTGACAGCAGCATACCATACTGTGGCTTGATGTCAACCACTGTTATATTCATTTTGTATTTCTTTTCAGGAAATGCTGCCAGTTTGAAATCTATATCCTTCATGATTCCAATAACTGGTACCTCTCTGGCATCCATAGCATAACACTTTCCACATGCCTTGTCAATTTTTAATCCAGTTTGCTGCATGATAGCCAAAGGCATGACATTTGTGGATGCTCCAGAGTCAAGCATACAATTTCTAATTATTTTACCATTTATAACCAGGGAAACATAAAATGGTTCCACCTGTGAAGGACACTTTGTCATGGTCATTCCTAAATAGACTTCAGGAGTCTCATCTTCTTCATTGCACATGACCTGTTTCTCACCCTGGGTCTGATCATTTTGCTTAGCTTGAAAAGGTACCCCTGAGATTAGGGATATCGTCCTATTCTTGATCTCTTCCACTTTCATGAGTTCCATAAGTGGAACAGAGACCTTTACCTGAGAGAGGATCTGGGCTATATCAAATGGAGCATAGTTTTGTACAACAGTTGTAGCTTGCTCCACAATCTTGCTTTTATCCTGAGCTGATTTAGTTTTCATTTTCATAGTTCCCTGATCATCATTCTTGTCTTGGGAACCTCTACTTTGATCTTCAGCCTGAGGGGTTTTGTTTTCTGGTCCTTGAGATTCAGGACCTGCTCTGTATCTAAAGTTCTGCTTGTTATTTACCCACTGTCTTTTTTGTGGTTCAGTTCCTTTATGACCATGCATCAGCTGACCTGCGGAAATATCCTCTGGCTGATGTGGGCTGCCAACCTGATTTTTACCTCTGAGATTGTAGTTGCTCTTGACCTGAGCAACTGCTGCAGCTGTGAAGGCTCTGATTTCCTCATCAGAAGGTCGTTGTAAGCTACTCAGAAAATTGTGTGAATTCTGAGCATACACATAGTTATCTTCGTCATCTTCATCATATGGGGACTGTTGGCAGGCCTGAACTTGATGATCTGTCTTCTCATCAGCATCATACAGAGCATATCCATTGCCTACGGACATCATGTTAACATCATCATCCTGCACATGATGTGGCTCATTGCACTCATTACAAGATGTAGCATTATCATACAAAGATTGGGCAATCATGCACTGTGACTGTGAATGTGGCATCTGACAGATTATACACCACGGAGCATCATCAGCAATATTTATAGTTTTCTTCAGGGGATCAGGAGTTTCCTTGGCATGTTGAGCCCTCTGATTTGTGTTGTTACGCGGATATACAGGCTTACCATCATGCCAATTGGTGTTATAAGGCATATCATGTAATGATGGCCTCTTTTCCTGCCTTTGATAGACTTGCCTATTAGGACCCATTCCTTTTTCACTTCTAGCTAATCTATAGCTCAGGTCCTTAACAACATTTGCCAGTTTGTCTATCTTATCTTCAGGAGCAGATGTACTACCTTGAGTGTTCTGAGGCTTATTTGGATTCTGCAGAATTTTTACATCATCCCTTCTATTGGTCTTGCCTGATGCTTTCCTATTGTTTTCAATATTTACTGCAATTCTGAAAGCATCCCTGAGAGTGGCAGGACCTTTATCTCTTAGTCCATATGCAGTCTTTGCATCAAAGGCATTGATGTACAAAATTATGCACATTGGTTCATTTGGCCTCATATGATGTGGCAATTTGTTCAACACTTTAGTAAATCTGGCATTAAAGTCTGCAACCTGTTCATTTGACCCTTTGGTGATGCTGGTGAACTCATTTACAAAGAAGCTAGGGTCAGTTTTATCACCATATTGCTCCTTGAATATCCTTTTAAAATCATCCCATGATGATATGCTCCGGTCAGGCAGATTCCTGTACCATTCTCTTGCCTCATCTATTAAGGATTGCATGAATGACTTCATGAAAACGTCCTCATGCTCAACCTCAAAATTATCCATGACATTTTGGAAGGCCTTTAGATGATCTTCTCCTGACACTGTGTTGTTTCCTGAAAATTTAGGCACTTGCAGCCTCATATGCTTGTCAATGGGGTTAGGATACCCAGGAATACCATCAAACACCAGCTGCCTGAATCTGTCTAACTGCATGGGCTGTCTGTTTGGCTGATTAAAATTAATATTTCTGTTTGCATTCTGGTTTCCTGCATTGTTTAGTGGTATCCTAGCATCATTCACATTTTGTCTGTCATCATGATACTGATGTTGCATTTCATATCTTTGCTGATGTCTTTGCATATTGGCATTCTCTAGAATAGGAACTGAATTATTTTGGGCAGTTCTCAAGGCTTGCACTTTCTGCTGTATATCATCTCTGATTTTCATGGCTTGTAGGTATTCTAGTTCTGCTCTTAGGCTTTTGATTTCTTCAGCCAACTGTTCATCCTTAGGTCTGGAGGTAGATGGTCTCATACCATTTGGGTCATCATCTTCATCATCCCTCAGAGACTCTGCCTCTTCAAACCTTTCACTTGGGTCTAGAAAAGGGCGTTCTTGGAACACCTCTGACCTCATTCTCATACTACCACCCTGTTGCCTCTCATATGCACCTTGGATATCAGCTTCTGCAGTTGAAAAATAAGGAGCATGCTGTCCTGATGGCCTAGGGTTATCTTGTACCTCATCACTTTTTCTGGGGGAGCTCTCATGACTAGCTGAGACAGTTCCCTTTCTTCTATACATCATTCTTTTTGTTAATGGTAACTCTTCAAATAGAGGATTTTGTTGGGATCTTCTCCCCTGCATATAAATTTACCTTGACCGGTTGGGAGATTACTTCGGAGTCGCCACCTATTACTAGGAACTGTTTTCTTCTGAAAACCAGGGTTCTTTCACAAGGTTCCCCAGCGGAGTCGCCAATTTCTGTTGCTGACTCAGATGGGTCACATATATATCACTGGAGATGATTAGATAGCACTTTTACTTCTCAATCCCCAGCGGAGTCGCCAATTTCTGTTTTCTTTTTCCCAGACTGGATGCTTATTCCCAGATATCCCTACAAGGTAGCCATCAGTGATCAACAGGATCTCTGGGCCAGGGGGTCAACAGTGTAGGAGATAGACTCTATACTTTATCTCCTCTTCTTCTTCAGGCTCTGCAAGACCTAGGGGGGTATTCCCTACTCAACATCCATGAGGATATGCATGCAAGGCTGGGATGCTGACAGAAAGCAGATAGTCCTCTTGTAAGTAGACCAAAACTGAAAGATAAGAGCAAAGGGGCTAGCTTTGGGCCTATTAGCAGTTGTAGACAGAGGACTGAGGATCCTAAACTAACTCTAATGTCCTAATGTTGGTTTTAGATTTTGCTTTGGAGTTTAAGTGTGGATGCAAAGCTGGATATGGTTATAACACAAAACAAAGCATGATTGGTGCCTATCCAGGGCCTGGAGTCAGTAGACATACACCTGTGAATGATCAGCATGAACAACTAAAACTGGATTTCAAGGGGATATGTGTGATACCTGCCTTACAGGCATCTCCCAATACAAAGTGTTAGGTTATCTCTACTTATGGTATCCCTACTGCAGTATATCCCTCCCAATGTTCGACCTGAAAACAGTTTAATCTACCCCTTGAGTAGAAGTTAAAAGATCAGACAGTCAACATAGGAATTCTATGCTCTAGAATCTAAACATTACCAAACATCCAGATTCAGAAGAAGAATACATGCAATACTGGAGACAGAATTAACACAACACATGCCAAACAGCATTTCTCATATAAGTTTAATCATGAAATCAGTGGGTTCATGCCAAAAACAAACTACAAGAGATACATAAACTCACAGGTAAGCTGTACAGAGCAACCAGATCGGCTTGTTATGCATTACAGAGCCAAAATCATCAACTTTCAACAACCTTTCAAATGAGCAAGACCACCTGCTTATAACAGCCAGGTAGGTGCTCAGCAATTAATTACAATGGTTGACCAAAATTTCGCCAGATACACAGTATCATGAAAATGGCGCTCCAACACAACTGGATTGGCGCCCAAACTTGAATGCAGCAGGTAGGAGAGGAGACAGGAAGATTTCTCGAGCCCTGCGCCACCATCCGCTGATGTACATCTTCAGTCGGGTACAGGATCCATCCACGCCATCGCCCATACCTCTGCAACAATCGCCATTAATGGCGCACCAACCCGCGGCCTTGGGAAGATCATCAAACAGACTATCGCAAGCACTTCCCGCCGAGACTCATCATCATGATATTTTGAATATGCAGGATAACATTATCCCACATGCACCCCGCGATGACCTTAATAACACTTTATATACTAGGTCATGAGCATATATCGTGTCGGTGCTTTTGCTCCTGACGACACTAGTATATAACCTCATCATCATCATCCTCCAGCAGCATGATATCCTGTTGTTCGAAATATCACCCTGACGTCATCATGATATTTGAAATACAACCTTCATGATAATCGGCACAACCTGATCCTTCGGAGGAACATCCTCCTGCTGAGCTTATTCCAAAAGTCTGGCCGATGAACATCCTGATGACGTCATCATCATATACTGCTGACATCATCATCATATCTGCCTACTGCGCACCTCCTCATATCCGGATGACGTCATCATCATGTTTACAAATATCAGGAGGTCTCTTCAAGATGATCACTTGTTAGAAATATGACCCCCGCGGACCTTGATGACGTCATCCTCATATTAACATCATCATGATATTCGGAAGACAACCGGATATTTGGAAATATCCTCCTGATGCTCAAATATCAGGTTGCACTGTAGCTCCTCTGTAAGATCGGGGCGATAACTGAATATGATGATGCTGCTTGAAAAGATCACCCCCAGTAGATAATGCGCGAAGCCGGTAGGCGGATATCTCCTTGATATCAGCATCATCATGATGCTCGAGCAAACATATATCCGGGTGATATGAAAATATCACCCCTTCCTTCGGAATATCATGATGCAGATAGGCAGAAAGAAAAATATCACCCTGATATACGGATGACGTCAGCATCATCAGGATGAGAAACAAAGAACAAGAAGTGATACAACATCATCAGGATGATATTGACTAAGATCATCCTGACGTTCAAAATATGATGACCCTAGTGAATATCGGGTCGCACTTAGAACTCTTCAACATCATCATCAGGATGATCATAACCAAGATCACCCGATGATAAAAATATCACCCCGGCGAAATATCATGAAGGCAGAAAATATAATGACCTCCACAAGCAGCAGGATGATAACTGGAAATATCATGATGATGACGACCCTTAGGAAAAAACAAGTCAGGTCGACAACTTAGAGAATAACCCCTTCAAGACATCGGGGCAACATCGTCATCATGTTTGAGCAAGGTGATATTCGGAAGATCACCGGATACTTGAAAAATCACCCTCGCAAGCAACTGAGGGTGCACTGTAGCTCACCAGTATCATCAGGATAATAAGCAAACATCACCCGACAGTTGAAATATGATGATGACGATGAGAAAAACAAGTCGACGAAGAACATGCTGATGCAGACCATCATCGAAGACAAGATGATGATGACGACCTCCTCCTCAGAAAAATATGATGCTGCAGCTGAAAAACGTTGAGGAGGTCCAACACTTAGAAAAATTGGGCAAGAAGATGAAGGCTTCAGATGAAGAAACCTCCTGATCATGACAAACCAACCCCAGGTCAAAATAAGTGCTAACAGAACCAAAGGAAGAACAATGGCTTGGAAAAATGAAATGAACAAGCAATAGCAGAAAAGTCTGCAGAAAATGGAGTTATGATACCACTTGGCATTAATGAAAACACAATCAGTAAATATTTACTGAATTCATGATCAAATATGTCTTCATACTATCATAGGATCCTGTTTATGGATTCATATGGTTGTTATTGTTAGTACTCTATTAACCTTGACCTAAGCCTTCAGTCCCTGCTGTCAATCTTCAATGGCCAAGGGATCAACCATCCAAGCCTTTGGTCAGTGTCATCAATGTTCAATGGCTGAGGGATCGACCACCCAAGGCTTCAGTCAGGCATGTTATAGGCAACTCAAAAAATTGATACAAAATCAACAACTCTGACCAATGATATCCCATTAATTGTGTAGTTCTAATAAGCACTTAGCGGCCAGAATATTCTCATAGCATTCAAGACCTCAGGCTCAGGTTACCACAGAAATCCTTCAACCCATGTGATGATGACATAGGGAATGATATTTCTTCTTTGGATAAACAGACATTAATAAGAATTCCTGGAAACAAAAAAGCAATGATGCATGGATGAATGCCAGGCTTGTGAAAACTACATGCAACACTTTTGAAGAAAGTTTCACCTGAATCCCAGAATGATGTCATACACCTTTCTCTTTCTGAATCAAAGCCCTGCAAAGTATTTGACAAAAGATAAAGAATCTGAAGAAGCTGCATCTTCATCCCCTCCAACAAAGAGGTGGAAGAGATCAAGTAGGAACATTTTTTCTGAGGTTTTCTGATCTGCCTTCTGTGACAATTATTCTTGACTGTGATTTTTTTCAATGTGCCTTAAAATATTTACAGTATAAAGGTTTCAGACACTCTGCATTTTTATCTTTATAAATAGTATTAATTTATTAAATTGTTGTATTTTAAGATGCACCTCATTTGCAATAATCTGCATATTTACGTCTACAGGAATATGACCAGTTTAGAAAAATTTGCAAATCTATTACAGTGCTTATATGTATGTACACACACACACACACACCCCTTAGGCTTCTGCCGTGGATATAATACTTTTACCAACCAAACAAGAGGCAAGGAAAAAGACACTAAAGATTATAAATCATTGAAATACACACTAGATGGAATAACCCCAAAGACATTAATAATATATAACACTTTCTAGTCAGAAAAATTTTGCCCCAGATTAAGGCCAACTGAAGTTACCTGTGTGGTCAGGGACCTGATAACCTCCTTTGCAGCTTTGCACTTGACAGATTCTTCAGCTGCCAAAGTGACAGTTTCTTTTGTTAGGTCAGCAGTCCGCTGTAATTCATCTTCTTGACATCGGCACTGCTTTGTTAGTTTTTCAACCTGCAGAATGCAATAAACCCTCTAAAGGAACCAAGAAAATATCTAACAAATTGGGACCATGGTATCTAAAGATCTGATTGAAATTAAAACAAATTACAATCTTGAATATACTGTTCAGAAAATGAAATTACCTGACCTCTCAACTTCTGCATCTCAAGGCTCAAAATTTCATTAGTTTTTTTGAGATCATCAATAATACATTTGGGTGTAGTGAGGCCTGCCATCGTTGGAGTTGGTGTTGCAGATCGAGGTGTACTTGTCTTTCTTAATAATGGTGAAATAGCTCGTAGACCATTATCCACCTGACAGAAAGACGTAACATGCATTTTTGATACTATGTGTGAAGGATCAGATCTTAAATAATTAATGTCATTCAACTGTAATAAGGTTGAGATTTCTGTGCCTCTGCTCAATAGTGGCTGCTCAATTTTACTTCCGTGCTTAGCTTGAGTCTTTCCTTCAAATTGCTTAACCTGTTCCAGATTAAGGCGCCAAGGTGTCCTTGGAATTTTTATTTCTGCCTTGCTAAACTTATCTTTTTTGTTATTGTTCAAGTTGATACCAATTTCTGGTGCTTTCTTCAATTTTAAATAACAAGAATCACATACACGAAATGCCTTATTAGTATATGGTGCCAAAGCAGCTTTCATAGCCTTCTTAGAGCTACATGAATGGCAGTATACTTGTCCACAATTATAACAATTGTGGCGTTTTCTAGTGAACCCAAATGATTGCCTACACCCAGAGCACACTACACCTAAAACCCGCTTATGAAGGCAAATAGCTGCAGTAAAGTTGGATCCACATGCAATTTTTTTCACTTCTTTTTCCTTCAAATCCTCAACAAGTGTTGGAGTCCTGCAATCGTCCACATTGCCATGTCCAAGCCTTCCATTTGCCCCCTTTCCCCATGTGTAAACCTCTTTTCTAGCTGTCAAAACTGCTACATGGTATGCTCCGCAAGCAACCTCCTCAACTGCTGACTCTGCCAACATTCCTTCTACCAGGCTAGGCAGCATACCATTAGAGGTGGGACTACCAAGCTGCCCAAAAGCACTGCTACCCATTGTAAACACTTTCCCTGATGCCAACGCAACTGTAAGACTATGTCCACATGCAACTTCCTCAATATTATATTCTCTTAGAGTTGACACACAAACAGGAACAAGCTTCTGTTCCTTATCCCCATGGCCAAGGCGACCTTTGTCTCCATCACCCCAAGTAAATAGACTTCCCCAGAAGCAATTACTGGGACTGGAACGTACCTGTCTAGACTCCACCACTGCAGCTGTATGCCACACACCACAAGCGACACGAACAGTCTGTAGACCCTTCAAGACCTCAACTTCTCTAGGGTAAACAACGCTTTTACAATCTCCATGTCCCAGGACTCCAAATGATCCATCGCCAAAGGTAAACAACTGGCCACCTGTAGTTAGTAGAGCAGCATGCCATGCTCCACAGGAAACGAAATTAACTTTCACTCCGTCTAAACAACCAGAAACTTTCCTGGGAATCCAATGACCAACACAGTTGCCATGCCCCAAAAGACCGATATTGTGGATACCATCACCCCATGTGTACAGCTCACCTGTATTGGTAACTGCACAGGTATGGTATTCACCACATGCAGCAAATTTAATAGTATTGTTTGCCAAAGTATCAACCAGTTGTGGCTGTGAAACATCAGTGCCCACTGCATAGCCAAGGCGACCACCAGACTCCTGGCCCCATGTAAAAAGTTCTCCTTGTCTTGTAATCAATGCAGCATGTTTTCCTCCACAAGCAATGCTGTGCACATCTAAAACTAATGCAGACTCCAACCGCTTTGGTCTAAGGGTACATGTTTTAACACTTGAACCACTTCCTGTTTTCACTGTTCCAGTCTCAGAAAAGCTATCCCAAATGAGTTCACCCCAGACATAAACGTCCCCAAGAACATCATAATCATCTTGCACAGAGCCTTGACTTGAAGAACTAAGAGCACTAGAAACACTTACTCGAAGCTTTTCCAATGAAATCCCTTCCATTTGAATGTTTGCACTGCTTGCTCAACATCAAACTCATAAAATGCCAAAAGAAAACAAATGAAATCAATCCTGAAATAAAACCCTTAAAAGCAGATTGTTAACAACCTTCAAAAATATTGTCTCTGATGTGCTGCAAGAGGGGCATAGGCACGGACCATAGATATTTAAGGCTCTGGAATCCTGAAAAAATAAAGTATATACTCATTGACAGTTTAACAACAAAGAAAAGCTTCATTTAGATACCATTTTCCAGTTTAATCCCCTCAACATTCTTTCATGCCTGTTTGGTGGGAAGGCAAACTCAACAAAAGGGGTGCAACTGAATTTCAGACTATACTATTATAATTAGAGTGATCATTGCTGAAATATTCTTGTAGGTCTCATAGAAAAAGAACCAAGGAAATAATATTATAAAATAAAAATTACAGAAATGTGATGAAATTTAACGAGTGTTATTCAAAAACTAGGGGAGTATCATACACAGGAAGCAGCTACAGCCTATAACAGTATGCAAAAACTAACAAAACTGTTTGTTAAGTCAAATGCAGGAAGGAGCTCAGATACGTTCCAACCTATGTACTAAATGAAAGAATAGAGTAATTGCTCACGAGTATTTGCTTCCAGAATTTTATAGAGAGACAACAAAAATTAATATAAGAAAGAAAATGATTTTAAAATTACATGGCATTCTTAAGATGCTACAAGACTCTTGTCCAATGGAGTTAGAGATAATACACTAATAAACTAAAGCAGAGCCAACTCTAGCCAGGACAAAGGGTAAAGTACACAACAGAGGCTACACTCCATTCAGACCATGATTCATCAGACAAAGTAATCCTCACTAAGAAAATTTTATTTAAGGTTGTCACAGTAAAGATCCCAAGCTACAACCAAAAAATAAAGAAATGCCATAGCCAAAATGTGCAATGGCAAATAAACAAATTGCTATAGCCTTACAAAACTAAATTTGCATTAACGGTTGAAGTTAAAAAAGAGAAGACGTGAAACTAAACATGGCTCAACACACCAAAGCGGAGAAGTCCATATATATGCATTTTGTTTCACGTCAAGGCAGGGTGCTACCAATACCTGCAATCATATATTTTCACTTAACCATTTAGGTAGAATAAACCAAGGAAAAAGAAGAGGAAAAGAGGTTGCCTCAAGACCTTGCAAAGTATCTAAAAATATAATGTGCATAGCCAGTCAAACAATAGTTTATTGTGAACATGCTCAAAACTAGGTTGTAGACATGTTTCAGGTGAATATTCTGCACTTCCTAGGGGTTCAGCTGCCGACATTTTTCTTCAAAGATAAAAGCTCTGTGTGAGAGCACGAGATGCACAAACACAGTCTCAAATTGCAGAGTCTATTCCCTCTCTAAACAAGAAGCTTAGAAGCCTACAACTCAGATTTATACTTTTCAAGATTCCTCCCACAATTCAGATTCATGGACTGTGCTTGTTGCAACCAACCCATGTAGAGTCTGCATACTTTAATAAACGAGAAGATTTGTTAAAGAATAGGCAAACAATCCATCAAATGGAGGCCAAAATGGGTCAGTTCAACTTACACGAATGAATTTTTGCTGACAACTGAAAGCCACAGCAATAAACCTATTTGCTCTCTTAAGAAGTATTGCCTATAAATAGATTTTGGTCATAGTCATCCAGTAAACCTACAAACTGTCTGGAAATAACCTTTGACTAATATTATATATAATTTTCCTTGATGAAGAATAAGATGCATAAAAAGAACACACTTGCAAGAATTTCAATCGTTTCCTTACCTCCCATTACATGAGAAATAACTGTCAATGGCTGATTCTTTTCTCCAATCTTTCTCAGTTTTAATATCTGCTGTAGTTCTAGTGGACAAAAACCCTCAACAATTCCAGGGTGACATAAGGGCAACCATATGCTGGGTACTTTGATTGAAATTTCCAAACGCTCTATGCAAAATGGTAGAGCCTGTTCATGCCCTTCCTTCCAGATGTGTCCTTCATACATTCTGACACTTGAGCGAGTTACATAACACTTGATGTGGAACCATACCCTCTAGTTTGCATATCTTCTATTATGTGGTCTTTGTTATAAGACCATAACGGAGCAGAAAGCCTGAAATTAGTTTAATCAAACATTGTCCTTGACTCACAAGTTTAAGGCTATCACCAGCTAAAAAGGCGTCAATCTCACAAGCATCCTTCCAATGATTCATAGCCATCTGCCACCTGATCTAGAGTATAACCTAAATACCAAATTTCTATTGCTCCTAGAATTTAAATAGCTGGCATTGATCATAGCCATCTGCAACCTGATCCAGAGTATAACCCAAATACCAACTTTCCATTGCACCTACAATCTAAATAGCTGGCATTGATGGAACCCAAATACCAAATTTCTATTGCACCTACAATTTAAATAGCTGGCATTGATGGAATACACATGACAAAGAAGGCATTGGATTTAACAAACAACATCCAGTGAAGCAACCATACTGAAGATGCAGAGTACCAAGTTCCCTTTTCTCTTACAATCAATCGCCAGGTTCAACAACCATCCCAGAAATGCCAGAGCAACATGTTTCCTTCACTCCCATTTCCCAAACCCAGTCGGCATCAATGCCCAAGCATACCTAAAAATGTATCACATCTCTAAACAGAAACAGAAAGTCCCATAAAATGAGAAAGTCGTTATTGGAATCCCCAGTTGCCCAAAATTTCAAACATTGGTTAGCATTGCAGAACTGCAATCATGACAATGCTGGTATCACCATTGCTCTGGTCTGGTGAAGTGGATAAACGTGAAGGCGATTTAGATATGTATCAATGCAGATAATGTTAGTTAAATGACTAAACCGAAAAAGGGCCTCGTAAGTAGGTACAGGAGCTTAAACCTCAAAGACAAAAAGAAAAATTAGCTTTCAGTAAGTGTGTTTTAAGTGTGTTTTTGCAATGTATCCGAGGATTTATAGAGGTTTAAGTTCGTAGCTGATTATCTTAGCACTCATTACATTAGTATAACAACTGTGAGACATCACCCATTACTATTCAACTCGAACAATTCAACCATGAGATTTCTCCCACTGTGAAACCCACTTAGGTGGATTTCATAAAAATATGGATTATGAAATCTGTGGCAGCTTTAATTGCATTTAATGCACCCTTAAATCTTGTAACGGATTTAGCATGGAAATTACTTACCAACTCAAGTCCTCCCATATCTGGGCCACCTTCAGCCTCAGTTGTCTCAAAGTCAGCCCACAAAAAGAGAATCTGGGCTTTTTTATAATTTGGGCCCAGGGAATCTTCTCATGTGGTTATCATTTTCTAGAAAGTGAAGGGCCCCCCATTTTGGTGTCTTGAAAAAGCTATACATCCGACGTCATCTTATCATTCGAAGTGGTCTCTGCAGAACGAAACTGGATTTTGCAACGTGTATTTATCATAACTTACAAAACAACACTGGTTTTGGTCCCATGCATTGCTTCGCTTATTTTATGTTTTAGGAATTTTTTGTGGAGTCAGTGGTACTGTGGTCCTATAAATTTTTTGTTTTTTATTTTATTTTAAGTAGTTAAATAAATGATAAATATATATAGTTTTTCGTGTTAACAAATGATAAATATGTGTTGGTTTATTGATCAAGATTCATAGTAGGAGATCTGACCTAAAAGAGAGAGTGAAAATGTCTTGAAGAGTGGACCGCTTTCCTGAACCTTATTAAAATCTTTCATTCATTAGTGTTAACAAGAAAATTTTGGAGGTAAAATTTGGAGGGAAATGAAAAAAAAGGAGGGAAGAAAATATATGCATTTTTTTATTATGTAGCCAATGTATTATTTCAACCCCTTATTTCATAGCTTATTTTTTATCCCTAAATTATAACAACTTCACCACAAGATTCTAAATTATTCTTTATGCTTAATTTAAAACTTGCATGGGATCACTTGTGCTACTAAAATATAAGAGTATGGGACCATGGGAACACATGTGCTACTAAAATTTAAGCAGCTTGGGACCATGGGAACACTTGTACTACTAAAATTTAAGTAGTTTGGGACCATGGCCTAAGTAGTTTTTGATATGTTGGTTAAATCGTTTGGTTTAGATATAGGTATTATAATGTCTATGAGGTTAAAGATAGTTTAAGAGACAATAGATTTAATTATTTATTTTGATGATCAACCCTTCTATTTTTTCAACATTCTCTTTTTTAAACATATCCTCTAAAGAGACTAAAATGATTGGGACCATGGCCTAAGTGGTTTTTGATATGTTGGTTAAGTCGTTTGGTTTAGATATAGATATTATAATGCATTGCTTCGCTTATTTTATGTTTTAGGAATTTTTTCTCGAGACACTAGTTTTATAATTTTTTTGTTTTTTTTATTTTTATTATTTTACTTTAAGTAGTTAACAAATGATAAATATGTGTATTTATCAGTGTTAACAAATGATAAATATGTGTATTTATTCCTGTTAACAAGAAAATTTTGGAGGTAAAATTCGGAGGGAAATGAAAAAGGAGGGAAGAAAATATATATAATTTTTTATTATGTAGCCAATGTATAATTTCAAGCCCTTATTTTTTCATAACTTATTGTTTATTCCTTAAATTATAGCAACTTCACAAAAGATTCTAAATTATTCTTTATGCTTAATTTAAAACTTGCATGGGATCACTTGTACTACTAAAATTTAAGCAGCATTGGACCATGGGATCACTTGTGCTACTAAAATTTTAGCAACTTGGGACCATGGTCTAAATAGTTTTTGATATGTTGTTTGGAACTATGTCCTAAGTAGTTTTTGATATGTTGGTTAAGTTGTTTGGTTTAGATATAGATATTATAATAGAATATGAGTAAGAAAAAATTAATGTCTATAAGGATAAAGATAGTTTAAGAGACAATAGATTTAATTATTTATTTTGATGATGAACTCTTCTATTTTTTCAACCTTCTCTTTTTTAAACATATCCTCTAAAGAGACTAAAATGATCATTCAAAAATTTTCAGAGTTGTAAGGGTTTTTGATACACCTAACTTAATTTTATAGAATTACCTAAGTGGTTCAAATAACTCTTGTACGAGATAGTGTATGTGCACTTCAAGTTCTTGGGAAAGCACTCAAAGTTCTAGATAGAGTATGTGCACTCTAAGTTCTTGGGAAGGCACTCCAAGCTATTGGGAATGAATCTACACCTTGCACAATTTGGTTATTTGAGCTCATTTAGTGAATATCAGTTTTATTATCAACAAGAAAGAAGTTCCTTTATCTCCTACTTCACCTCCAACAAGTATTTCATATAAAATGCCAACTTGTCACGTCTCATACTTTTCATACTTGATTGAATGGTTAAAATGCAATTATAACAATGATTGGTTAAATTGATCGCTTCGGCTATTTCGATTGCTTCGGCTATATTGGGACTAACTTATTGATGGTTTTATGAGTTTGAATTTTGCAGTCTTCTCGACGACAAGAGCATGGTTCAGGTAGGGGAGTCCTAGCTTCATGGCAACATTTGACGGGTTTTATCTGGTGTCCTCACACACTCACTTAGATTTCATTTCATGCGTGATTCAATTAATGTTTGAATTCAAATGTTGCAACTTCTTGTTTGGCTCTGTCTTCTTCTTGTTCGTCTCAAAACGAAATCTAATACCTATTAAGATAAAGAAAACAAGTTAGATTTCGTTATGATCTAAACAGATAGTTATAAAAATCAAAATAAAAAAATAAAAGGTGATTTTTATTACTAAAAATTAAATATAATATATATATATATATATATATATATATATATTTCATTTATACATTCAAAGAAATAAGTAGGATATTTTTAATTTATTAATTAAGTGATGTTTATTTTAATTTTAGGTATATCCAATTTTAAATAGTTGCTAGTAATTATTTAAAAAAAAAAACTCAATGTAAAGATATATTTAAATCTTCCTTTATAGATTTTAGTAAAACCAAAATAAGACTTGTAGTTGTTTTAGATTTACTTTTATTTATAATGCGCAACTATTTTTTTTTATTACTCGCATGCAAGTTAGAACAATAGGGAGAAGATTTAAATAAAGAAAAGAACCAAAGAAAGGGGGAGAAAATAGGAAAGGAAGATGCATGGCATGCAAATAAAGGAGGAAACTACAGCTTAAGAGATGGTCGACCCAGAAATGGGGATCGGGAGAAGTTGTGTTTAAAAAGAAAAAAACAAAACGAATGGGAGGACACACAAAGAAAGACGGAACGATCTAAGCACGGGAGAGTGAGCAACAGAAGCTGGGAAGAAATCGAGTGATTTTTTGATCGACTGCTCTTGTCACAGGTATTTTCCTGGTTTGGCCATTGTTCTATGCGGGTTATGTCCGTTGTATGTTGTTTTTTTTTTGTTTTTGGCTTATTCACCCAAAGTTTATGATGTGTCGATCTCCTTCTATAGAAAATGAATGTCAAAACTGCTCAGTAATGATTGTTACTCATGTTTTACAAAGTCGTTTGTTTTCTTTTGTATGCCGACTGCGTATGGTAGGATGCCGAATCCTTGTTAAATGGAAGCCGACCTTATTTTTTTATACCTTTCAATACCACGTGCATATCGAATATTGCTAGTGAAGGTCGTTGCGGTAATTATAAGCCAAGTCAGAGTTATATGACATTTTCTTAGTTTCTTGAAAGCCTCTTCTGATTAGTGGTATAGTCACCAATCCTGCAAATTAAAAACGCGTTATATATATATATATATATATATATATATATATATATATATATATATATATATATATATATATATATATATATATATATATATATGTTTCCGGTTGATATCTATTTTCTCTCTAGGAAACTTATCAGCTTGTTGTAAGCTTAAAGGGCGTTGTCATACATCGGTCGACCTCTGTTGTAGTAGATCCAGCGTAAAGGGTGTTGTCTTGCGTGGGTCGACCCTGTAGTGTCGTTGCCTTACCCTGTGTGCTTCCTATTTTTATTCTTTCCTCAAGCATGCTTCATGGGAATACCTTCACATAAATCATGAAATGCTTTGCTGAGTTTAGCTTATCTCTACCTGTCTTTTCACCTATCAAGCTGCCCATCCTACTAGCATTCGACCCTCTTGACGCATCATTGGAGATGTTCCATGTCGATTACTGATGTAAATAGCATAGATCTGACAATTTTCTACTTCTTTGTTGGATTCGCACTTTATATAAGATCGACTGTGTAAATACGTTCGGTCCTGTCACTTTAATCGTTCTGCTTTCTTTATTTTGGCCCTTGAATCGATTGGCCTTCTATTTGCATGATCAAACTCTCTGTAGATTAACCTGTATTCGGCCCTCCTTTTGGCTAGAAACTCTTTCAATCGGCCTTCTTTGTCAAACCACTTGTTGTTCAATTTAAAACAATCTCTGTATAATTCAAACCCTTTTTTCTGTATCACGAAAACGTTACCCGTAAATATGTAATCCCTTGGGTAATACCTTGCCTTAAATGGAATATCTTTGTCGATCTCTGTTTGCTGTTAAAACGACTTCAGTTAATATATTTTTGGTTGTGTATTAAAAGTTCTCAGTGTAAACAATAGATATTTCCTGTATGGTGTAAAGCATTTGCTGCTTAAAGTAAGTCTAAAGAGTGATTACATCAACTAGTTTGCATTGTAATTTCTTTAATTGTTTGACCATTGAAGTGAATGATATTAAAAAAAAGGCAAAAACAAACAGAAATAAGCTCAAAATTGGATAATTATTTATGCTAGATTTAAACCAACGGATCTCATAAATGTAAATGATGTAATTTTGATAAATAAACCACACCATTATTTTGTTCAGAAAGAACTTTCATTCACATGTAGGCGTTTAATTGAAGCATGTTGAAGTATAAACATCTCTTAACTTGTACCATAATTCTAACCCGAAGACAGTCATGTAGAAAAACCTCTATTATATCTTGCCAATACAAAAACATTGTCTAAAACTTAAGTCATCTTAGAGGCTATTAACAAATTTTGGGTTCGAATAAACTATTGAATCATACTTAAATGAATCAACTGTATTTCTTCCTCTTGTACTTATGATCACTCAAATGAGTTAATTTCTTCACTTGAATGTGCCTTGTTTATGAAATGAATGAAATCACTTCGTTGTTGTTTATGGAAATTTTTTGACAAAATGATGAATACTATATTTAGAGCGAGTTTGTTACTTTGACTTTTCTTATCTTGTCATTTGATTTAGAGTTTTTGGGAAAGATTGCCTTCCGGGACGGGTATCGAATGTGGGTTATTAGGGAAGTAAGTTTTCTTTTTCAAAACTTGCATGCCGTTACAACGGATAAATGCTTTGGCCAAAGCGAATAAGATGTTGAAATAGACATGCACCATTGGAATAGATGGACTTTTTCCTAGCGATATATTGTATATTTTCCCTACCACATCCTATTGATGAGATGCTGCATTCATACTAGTGATGCAAGTAGATTAATAGGCACATACCAGATTCCACCCTGCATATGTTTTCAAGTTGCTAGGCTCTGTTGGCAAGAGACACTATATGGATTCATGGTTGTTGTCATTGATGGCAACAAAGGTCATCCCACATATCCGCAAGTCATAATGTGTCTCTACCGGAAGTCAGAATAAAGAATGTTGTGGTCCGGTGAAGAAGAACAGAGCATGTGGCAAGGTCCGACAGATTGGTCCGGATCTCTCAGAGGAAGTGTCTTGGTGCAGTGCGGATTTGGGAAAGTCAAGAGGACTACCCTGAGTGGTATATTCCAAGGATTTAGCCTCCGGTGATGAACAAAGAAAAAGATATGAATGGTTGAGTACCGGATTCCTGAGAGACAGTGAAAACAGAGGAAGAACTGACTGGCAGAGTATCAGACTGCTTTCCGGATGGGTTACTGCTGATGACAGAAGTTGTGAAGGCATGAATCATGTTTGGCCGACATGATTAATGATATCTACAAGTATATGCTTGATCCGCATTGCTTGGTGAGGAAGGATTCAACCGACAGAATGAAAGTTTATAAGAAACTAGACTGTTCCGGATGCCGACTAGAAAGGTGATGAAATTACTTGTGCGGATATATATAGAGGATGGATTTAGTTGTGAAAGGGTTGTTGTTGTGGAGAGATATGCGAATAAGTCTAGATAAAGAGCAGAGGTAGCAAAAAGGATCCGGTATGTGAAAGATAGCAGAATAAAGAACAGAGGAAAGATGAAGTGCAGCAGATCAGTGTACTGAGCCTAACCGGAACTGAACTCCAGCATATGCAGATGCTTCCAATCAGTTCAAGACTGTGATTCTCATCACTTTGTAGACAGTGTGTCTTCTTGTAGGCAGTGGGCCTCTTGTGAGCAGTGTGCTCGGGCAGTGAGCCCTAATTGGCAAGTGCCATCTTTGTAATTTCCTATTCTTCTAACAGAGAATAATTTTGGGTTAATCACCCCGTGGTTTTTTCCCTTAACAGGGTTTCCACGTCAAAAATACTGTGTCATGTGTTTCTTGTTTTATGGTTAATGTTTTATGTTTGATTTTATGCTGCATCAACTAAGGGAAAGTTCAATAAAGGAAATAATTAGGATAACTGATTCACCCCCCCCCCTCTCAGTTATCAACAATTGGTATCAGAGCTAAGTTCCTCCTAATAGAGCCTAACAGCTTGAGGAAGATCTGGGATTTCAAATGGATGCATATGGTTTAAGGGAGCAACTCAAGACTGCTCTTGAGGATCTTGAACAGTCGAATTCTGAAGTCAGTGAATTAAAGGAAAGACTCAAACAGGCTGATGAATTCATGAGAGAATTAAAAGACAAATTAAGTCTCTCTATGAAAAAGAGAAAGGAGCTGCTTCAACAGTTGGCAAGACAAAGTGAAGAAAGCAATACAAATGAAGAATTGACTGAGCAAACCAAGTTATGTGAAAAGTTATCAAAAGAAGTCATTATGTTAAGACATGAAATGGAATCAGGAACTATAAAGTTTACTCAAGAGATTGAAGAAAAAAGAAAGGCTGAAGACAATCTAAGACAATCTCTTAAAGAAAAATCAGAAGAATGCCACCAGATGGACAGGATTATCAGACATCTTGAATCTGATCTTGAAGATGCCAAAGATAATGAAGGAAAACTTGAGGATCAAATTGCCTCTCTCAAAAGAGACCTTCAAACAGCAAATGAATATAAAGAGAAATTCAAGATAAGTTCTGCTCAACTTGAAGTTCTCCTTGGAAGTCAAAAGAGGACAGATGACAAGTATGGTTTGGGATATGAGAAAGGAGAAAGCTCCGGATCCGGTCAGAAGAATCTTGGATCAGAAAATCCAAGAAGCAGGCCTAGAAGACCTCCGGTAAGACAGCCAAATGCTCAAAGATATCCATCCTTCAATGGATACTGCCACAGCTGCAACCACTTTGGTCACAAAGCTAATCAGTGCAGAATGAGAATGAATCAGATTAATTCATCCTTCTCCGGACAGTGCTTCAACTGCAAAAGGTATGGACACAAATCCCATGAATGCAGAAGAATGCAAGTAAACAAATCATTCAAAGGTAGATGCTTCACATGCAATAGAGTAGGTCATATGGCTAATCAATGCAGATCACAAGGATATCAGTCAAATATGCAAAGAAATGTTATTTGCCAAATCTGCAATAGGTCCGGTCATAATGCTAAAGTTTGCAGAAACAAGAATCAGGACAAAAGAGGTCCGGTGTATAATCAGAATCAAGACAAGGGTAAACAAAAGATGAATGCGGATGAGGTTAGGAATCAGATGAGCAAGATTTGGGTGAAGAAAAGTTCAGAGAATGTAGAGGTTGGATCCGCACCAGACTCTGGTGCTGATATTTCTTCCGGAAATTAAAAAGTGAGCTCAGGCTCAGGGGGAGACTCAAAGAAAATCTTGTTCCCCCAGCCAAACAAGTGGTGCCGGATGTGGCACAAGATGCGGATCAAAGGGTTTGTAGATATGAGTCTTGAGATACTTCAGTCAAGTTTTCAGAGGTCCGCATGGAGTTATGAAGAAGCTGTGATCGATCAAATAAGACCTGTTCAGCGAGATGCTCCGGTATGATAGAGGATTACAAAAAGGTCCGGAAAGATCCGGAAATGCACTATCTTGTTCTGCGGATTGGACAGAGTGTTTGGGATGCTCTTGTAATATGTTACCTCGATTTTATTCATGATTGAAAGATCCGGATGATATCCTCAGATCAGAACCAATCCGGGATACTCCAAACTATCCAGACAAGGCAAACCGGAATGATGTAGGTGAAGCATTTATTGCAGACAGATATTAGGGTTCGCGGAGCAATTTAAGGGATTTCTCAAAGGTCATTTGCTCATTCTGCACTCGAGAAGAAGCGAAAAGTGGAGCTCTGCAACAAGGTTCATCAAGCACCAAGGATCTCCTGCCGAAGCTATTGCATAAAGAAATCAATCCAACCACTCCGTGCAAACCGAAGGCGCATAAGGTATTCTCCGTTTTTCATTACCTCACTGCAAATCTTTGAAGAATGGCTACTCCAAACATAGTTAAGATCTCTGATAGACCTCGCCCCTCATTCAAGAAACATCCCTACAAATCATTGGAGGTAGACCCACTAGGAGCCTTCTCTAGTGTTCCCCACGGAGTTTTACACACCGAAGACATTAGGGTTTACATACATGCAAACATTGAGGAATTTGGGGAATTCAAATTAAGAGACCTCTATCACAAGCAGCTGATTGACAATGCTTTTGAGCTTAAACCAGAGTATAAGGATATTCAGAAGAAACAATTTGAGCAATTTATTCATTTCCCCTGTTTTGAAGAGGATGAATGGGTCCGGTATGTACTGAGCAGGATGCATGACAACTTTCTATGGCTAGATAGACCCTGCAAGATCACAAAAGAGGCAATTAGAGCAGTAACTGGCCTATACTCTTCCGGAGGAGTACCTATCCTCAAATCTGTCAAGAACAACATTGTAACTGAGGCCACCGGATCAAAATTTGACAAAAGGGCAATGACCATTGAAGACATCTCCGATCCGGATATCAAATATGCATCAATGATAATAGGATACAAGATCTACCACTCCAGCAGGGAGAATTCTGTATCCGGAACTGCAGTATACACTGCCTATGAGATGCTAAGAAAGAATGCAGAGTATGATCTCTGCGAACTACTGCTAAGCCAATTAATGGAAAATATACAGAAAATCAAGAAGGATAAGAAGAATTCCTTTAAGTATGGTACTCTGATTGTATGTCTATTCTTCTACTTCATGAATGAGCTACCCGGAACAAGTGGATGGGTATGGCAGAATGACAAACCTGTTGCAGTCCAGATAAGAGACTATTTGCATGGACTTGGGGATGCAAAAGCGAGAAATACAGCTCTATGGGGATACTTCAAAAACTTTCAGAGCATGATGCAAGCAAGAGAGAGAATTCCCCAGTCTCTCATTGAGAAATACAAGGACTCAGTGTGCTTTATGGTTGACACTGATCAGTGCCTAATGGAGGCAGTGGAGCCAAGGACTGTCTGGATCATGCCCATGGGGTATGAAGTTGATGAACAGATAGTGGAGCTGCATGTTCAACACATGCTAAGTCAGCCCAAAGATCCTAAGGCAGAAAGGTTTCGAACCTTTGAGGAGCTGAGTGTAAAAATACATGTAGAACTCAGGGAACCTGAGATTAAAAGAAAGGTAAGAAAAGAAGTAGAGCACATTGCTCAAGGCCTAGGTATCTCAAAGGAGGCACTTGATGCCAGCCAGGAAAAGAGGAGGAAGGCCGAGGAAGAAGAGAAAAGCAAAGAAAGTGCTCCGGTTGAAACTCCCACCCGGACCAGATCATCAAAGAGACCTGCACCTTCCACAACCAAAAGTTCAAAACCGGAAGTTCAGGCATCCGGTAAGAGATCAAAGGCAAAAGCCACAAGGGCTTATGGAAGCCAAAAGGATGAAGAGGAAACAGAATCAGATGAGGGAGTAAGAGAAGTAAAGAAACAGAAAAAGAAAGGATCCGGTAAGCCCTCCACAGGCCAAGACAAGGAGGAAATGGCAGAGGTAACTGTTGAAAAGCCCACTCTGTCACTAGAGAGCATAATCAAGTCGGTCACGGTGGATGGAAACCTTCAACCAATGACTGAATCATATGATGACTTCAGTGAGGCCGACCAAAAGACTCTGCAGGAGGCCACAGTAAAATATCTTAACAAATATAATAAGGCTTTCATTGAAATAATATCTCTTATTCCTAAAAGCCTAGAAAAGGAAATGGAAGTGAGAAAGAATAATGCTCATGCTAAAGATCTTCAGATCCGGGAGCAGATAGCTATTCAGCTATATCCTCAAATTGATCCCAAGACCATGAACATTATCTTCAAAGACTGCAAAGATGAGTTCAGAAGCAAAGCCAGGATGAATCAACTCATGCTTGGCGAGACTGACAAAGTGGCCCAAGAAACAGAAGAGATCCTCCGGAAGGCCTTCAAAAGGTTCAATCTTCCGGTTGTAGAGGATTTAGGTACAGAAACAGCTGAGGACTTGGGACCCTCTGCTCCAGAAGAAGTGGCTCATGAACAAACTAGCATCTCTCCTCCGGTTTCCCCTACAGTCTCCGGATCCAAAGAAGAAGAGCAACTACAGGAGATGGAAGCAGTGGTGAAAGACAAAGAGGTTGACAGTTCTAAGACTGCAGAAGAAAAGAAACATCTGTCTCCGGCAAGAGACACTGCACAAACTGTTCAACAATTTTTGAGTAAAGAAACTCTAGAGATTGATGAACCGGAGCTTCTAAAAGGTCCATTTGATTTTGACTCTCTCTCTCCGGTACAAACAATGAAGATAGCTTCATTTGCAAATGCCAAGGCAAATGAAAAGCTCCTGAAGTCTCATATGGAAGACTGTGAGCTGATAGAGGCTGCTTCCGGAATACTTGTAAAGATCATGCCATCAATCCAGATAGATCCGACAGCCTCCACTTCCGGTAATCTAAAAACCTTAGTCAGCAGTGTTGATACACATTTTGATTCTTTAGAAAAATCAGCTGAAGAAAAGGTCCGGAAGGAATTTTTGGATAAGAGATTTTCAGAAATATTAGAATTAATCTCTAAGGATAGGAAGATTGTAAGCATTGGAATAAGGAGCTTAGAGAATGCTCTTAAGGATGGCGGTGACATCTACAAATTTTGTATATCCTGGTCAAAGGCAACAGCAGCATTTGACAAGAAAATAAAAGAGGAACAGGATAAGCTACAAAGCTTATCTCAAAGTTTTGATCCTCTCTCTTCCTCTATAATAAATCAAGAATGTCAGACCATTGCAGTCTTGAATGAAATAAAAAATCTTGAGAAGGAAAGGAAGAACATCACCAACCGGATGGGAGAACTTAGAAGGATTATAATCCCTAAGTTGGAAACCATGCATGAGGCCATCAGTGATGCTCAGACCACCGCCCAAACAAAAGATCCGACAGATCTCAAGCGGGCAGAAGCGTTTGCATTTTTGCTAAGTGGTCACATTTCAATTTTGGATAGAATGAAGCAAAGTTGGGCTACAGAAATGATCCAATTGCAGACATCCTTTGCAGACATTCTTCAATACATGTGAGTATGTAAATATGCGGCTATATAGAGAAAATTTTTGAAAATTTTGGTGTGCGGACCCTACCCTTTGCCATTGATGTCAAAGGGGGAGTGAGGAGCAGTGAAAAATGAGGAATCCAACTAAGGGGGAGTTCCGGAAATTGTATATAAAGACAGAGCATCAGCAAAGGGGGAGCATAGTGAAAACACTTAGTCATTTTTCACTAAGTGTTGCCATCAATGCCAAAGGGGGAGATTGTTGGCAAGAGACACTATATGGATTCATGGTTGTTGTCATTGATGGCAACAAAGGTCATCCCACATATCCGCAAGTCATAATGTGTCTCTACCGGAAGTCAGAATAAAGAATGTTGTGGTTCGGTGAAGAAGAACAGAACATGTGGCAAGGTCCGACAGATTGGTCTGGATCTCTCAGAGGAAGTGTCTTGGTGCAGTGCGGATTTGGGAAAGTCAAGAGGACTACCCTGAGTGGTATATTCCAAGGATTTAGCCTCCGGTGATGAACAAAGAAAAAGATATGAATGGTTGAGTACCGGATTCCTGAGAGACAGTGAAAACAGAGGAAGAACTGACTGGCAGAGTATCAGACTGCTTTCCGGATGGGTTACTGCTGATGACAGAAGTTGTGCAGGCATGAATCATGTTTGGCCGACATGATTAATGATATCTACAAGTATATGCTTGATCCGCATTGCTTGGTGAGGAAGGATTCAGCCGACAGAATGAAAGTTTATAAGAAACTAGACTGTTCCGGATGCCGACTAGAAAGGTGATGAAATTACTTGTGCGGATATATATAGAGGATGGATTTAGTTGTGAAAGGGTTGTTGTTGTGGAGAGATATGCGAATAAGTCTAGATAAAGAGCAGAGGTAGCAAAAAGGATCCGGTATGTGAAAGATAGCAGAATAAAGAACAGAGGAAAGATGAAGTGCAGCAGATCAGTGTACTGAGCCTAACCGGAACTGAACTCCAGCATATGCAGATGCTTCCAATCAGTTCAAGACTGTGATTCTCATCACTTTGTAGACAGTGTGTCTTCTTGTAGGCAGTGGGCCTCTTGTGAGCAGTGTGCTCGGGCAGTGAGCCCTAATTGGCAAGTGCCATCTTTGTAATTTCCTATTCTTCTAACAGAGAATAATTTTGGGTTAATCACCCCGTGGTTTTTTCCCTTAACAGGGTTTCCACGTCAAAAATACTGTGTCATGTGTTTCTTGTTTTATGGTTAATGTTTTATGTTTGATTTTATGCTGCATCAACTAAGGGAAAGTTCAATAAAGGAAATAATTAGGATAACTGATTCACCCCCCCCCCTCTCAGTTATCAACAGGCTCTTCGAACAGGGTCGGGCATCCTTCAGTTTGAAGGATACCGGGGAAGCACAAGCTTTGTGGTTGGGCAGAAAAAGCGCCTGAACCATGTTCTTGTCCTTCGACGCAGCAGATGGTCGGTTGGTCGATGGCGGTCGAGGACTCCTTGATAGATTTATTTGACATTGATGATAGTTGTACTTCTTGTATTCAAATGATTGTAAGGCTTGATGCCATTATTCGACACTTCTAATATTATTTCTACATACTTTGTAAATGACTTCAGATGTATTTATATATGATTTGTAATTATGGTTGTACTTTTACTTATGAATCTAAAAACTTGCTTGGCCTCTTGAATGTTATCTTAATATATTTCCTTCGGAATGATGAGTAGAAGTTATTTTTTACCATATTTGATTTTACTTTCAGTAAGTCTATGTTTTACTCCATTTTCATGTGAGGTGAATTTTTAGTACTTTACACAACTCCAATAACAAAATTAACCTTCCTATGATGATAATGTGAGCATGTCAAAAGTCATACCAAAGGAAATTTCATACCATATGACATATGTGGGGATAAATATAGGAGCAAAACTATTAATATCTTCCAAAGTTGTTAGAGAACTTTATTGGCATTAGACTCAAATATTTGGGTAAAAATAACCATTTGACTAGAGATTTGAATATCAATATTTCAACCTTATTGATCTCAAAAAAATGATTATATCAATATCATAAATAATTGAGACAAGGGAAGTTACTATTTCAATATCGTAACATGAATCCATCCTTTTATATAAATTATCTAACTTAATTGAAGTAATAAAGTAATAAGAATAATTAATTTAAATATAAGCTTACCACTTGCTGGTCCTCTCGAATTACAAATCACACTTATTACAAAATACCAAATATTGATTTGACATTGAATTGATGTCAACAAAGAATCCAATTAATATTGGCTTGAATGTCACTTGTAACAACCATGACACATCACATAGTCTAAAGTGAATAGTGGCAGAAATAACTTCTTAACACCTTTTGTCAAGGCAAATTTTAGCTCAAGCTCAATCTTTCTTTATTTTCTAATTTCCTAATTTTGGTCTCAAGCATTGTGGGCTTCATAAAAAGACAATAAATTGAGGTGGCACACCTATTAAGCACTCAAGATCTTCAATAACATGTTAGAAATTAAGATCATTTCAATATTTCAAGGCTATTGAATGGTACATCTTGGAAGCACAAAGACAATGCATAAGAGAGCACTACAAAGGATTTAAGATTCGCATATAGTATTCATGTTCATGTAATATTATGTTAATGATATTTATGTTTGTTGGAAGATGGTCCAATAAAAATCAAATAAGAGCACATATATATTGGGTGGATTATAACCCAACACAAACTTATTCCAAGCCACAAATTTACAAGCTACCATACATTCTTTATTAATGTTGAGGAACCTAATGGACATATTAATGTTTTGGAACATGATGGTACTCAACTTGGCAAAGATGAAAATAGTGCTTTGGTTTCTCCACCTTAGATTATTACCCTTGCTATACAAGATTTAATGATAGATCTTGTTACTCATTTTAAATTTTCATTTGAAGAGTTGTTTGGGATAGTCCATGATAGAAATTTAGTGAACTTAAATTTAAAGCCTTCTACATTGAAGACACAAAGTTCCCTTTTATTGATGGCATACTTGTCTAAGACAGAAGGAAATGAAACTCCACTAGTAAACTAAGCACATACAAGTGATAAGATTTTAAAATGTCTTTGCTCACTTGAGTTTAAACAATTCAACAATGTGGGACAATTCGTAAAGGCATGACACCAAATAGCTCAAGAGAAGACTAATTCTAAATCCATGGAGGCGGTTCTTTTGAAGGTTCTAGATCATAATGCAAGGGGATTTATCCTATGTTGATAGGTACAAGATTGATTGCTATGATTTTAAGAAGTGGATAAGGCACCATATTTTATTAAAAAATTAAACCTCAATCTCAAGGATCCACAACCACATTGTATTAAAGCCTTTCTCCATCCTTACAACTTCTTCTCGAACCACACCCATGCTTCCAACAGTGACAAACTATTAGTCAAAAAGAAAATTAATTAACTATCGAAGATGAGATTCATTGTACAAATATGGTAACCATCATCACCTTTTGGATCTTTATTTATGGGCATTCTTTTAAAAAATAAATTATACAAATATGTTAACCATCGTCGCCTTTTGGATCTTTGATTATGTTCATTCTTTTAAAAAATAAATTATAGAACCTATATTTATCTCTTCCTCTCAATGACTTACATGTAGAAAGTCGACAAACTGATAGGGGTTAGCCTGGTGGTTAGAGGCTACCATAACTTTTGGCAGTGTTTAGGGAATGGGTAATAAATGTTTAGGTGTTTAACTTGCTCCCACATTTAATTTAGTGGCTAGTAAATCACTAGTAGTTATTATAATGGTTAGTGAATTGTGGTAGTCAGAAAATAAATAAACTTCAAAGTTGAAGATAAAAATAGTCATATGAATCTTATAGATCAATTTTAATGGGCAAATTTGTTTAGCAAAGGCCATGGCTTTTAAAACAAGGGTACTAACTTATTATCATTCTCTTCAACCCTTCATAGAAAACAAGTCCTTCAATTTTAAATAGAGGACTATGAATTTAGAAAAAGATCCACAAATTAATGAAATTGGTTTTGACATTTTAGCACTTCGATTAATATTGGTTATAGTAGGCCCAATAAAAATGGGTGTAGGTTCTTTGGCAATGCTTTGGCCATATTGTTTATGGTTTTTAATCCCCTTTTTGACTGATTTTGTATATTTTTTGTGTGTTATAAATGAAATTCTAATTTTAAATAATTATCTACAGAATTTTTTAAAAAAGTATTTTTTATACTCTAACATATAAATTTGTTGTTATTAGTAAAAAATTAATGCTTGATTTTGAAAAAAATAATTGAGAAAAATTAAATCTGAAAATCTAAAATAGATCTAGATTATTTAGAAT
Organism: Cunninghamia lanceolata; assembly: GCA_027924645.1. NCBI lineage: Eukaryota > Viridiplantae > Streptophyta > Pinopsida > Cupressales > Cupressaceae > Cunninghamia > Cunninghamia lanceolata. The sequence continues at coordinate 3,685,519 of BSBN01000197.1, forward strand.
ACGATATATCATGAAGAAAGTGCCTATACCAGTATTAAAAAATAGGTCATTTAAAACAACCTATATATAAAATGATCTACTTACATTAAAATTTGTATCTACAATTTTTCAATACTTAAAGGGCACATAGATATTAAAATGGTTGTCTTTCTTAAAAAAGGAATGACATGAATTAACAAGTACTTATGTATAGTATTGGTTCAAAACTGATTTGTTACATATGACAAGATATTGATTTCACATATGGGAGAAAGATTCATTTTGAAAAAAAAAAAAGAGACATACCCGATGTATTGAGCAATGACATCTCAATACATGTATTTATTTCAAGTAGTTAAATAAATGATAAATATATGTATTTATTCATGTAAACAAGAAAATTTAAAGGTAAAATTTGGAGGGAAATGAAAAAAGGAGGGAAGAAAATATATGCAATTTTCTATTATGTAGCCAATGTATTTTTTCAACCCCTTATTTTTTCATAGCTCATTTTTTTCCCTAAACTATATGAACTTCACCATTATAGGAGAAGATTCTAAATTATTCTTTATGCTTAATTTAAAACTTGCATGGGATACTTGTGCTACTAAAATGTAAGCAGCATGGGACCATGGGATCACTTGTACTACTAAAATGTAAGCAGCATGGGACCATGGTCTAAGTAGTTTTTGATATGTTGCTTGGGACCATGGCCTAAGTAGTTTTTGATATGTTGGTTAAGTTGTTTGGTTTAGATATAGATGTTATAATAGAATATAATAGAGTAAGAAAAAATTAATGTCTATAAGAATAAAGATAGTTTAAGAGACAATAAATTTAGTTAGTTATTTTGATGATGAACACTTCTATTTTTTCAACCTTCTCTGTTTTAAACATATCCTTTAAAGAGACTAAAATGATCCTTTAAATATTTTTCAGAGTTGTAGGGATTTTTGTTACACCTAACTTAATTTTATAGAATTACCTAAAGTGGTTCAAATAACTCTTGTATGAGATAGTGTATTTGCGCTCCAAGTTCTCGGGAAGGCAATCAAAGCTCTTGGGAAGGCACTTCAAGCTATGGGGAATGAATCTACACCTTACACAATTTAGTTATTTGAGCTCATTCAGTGAACATCAATTTTATTATCAACAAGAAAGAAGTTCCTTTATCTCCTACTTCACCTCCAACAAGTATTGCATATAAAATGGCAACTCCAATAACAAGAAATTAACCTTTCTATGATGCTAATGTGAGCATGTCAAAAGTCATACCAAAGGAAATTTCATACCATATGACATATGTGGGGATAAATATAGGAGCAAAACTATTAATATCTTCCAAAGTTGTTAGAGAACTTTATTGTCGTTAGACTCAAATATTTGGGTAAAAACAAGATTTCAATATCAATATTTCAACCTTATTGATCTCAAAAAGAAAATGATTATATCAATATCATAAATTATTGAGACAAGGGAAATTACCATTTCAATATTGTAATAGGAAACCATCCTTTTATATAAATAATCTAATAAGAATAATTAATTTAAATATAAGCTTACCACTTGGTGACCTCTATCCTCTTGAATTACCAATCACACTTATTACAACATACCAAATGTTGATTTGACATTGAATTGATGTCAACAAAGAATCCAATTAACGTTGGCTTTAATACCACCTATAACAACCATGAGACATCACATAGTCCAAAGTTAATAGTGGTAGAAATAACTTATTAACACGTTTTGTCAAGGCAAATTTGGGTTCAAGCTCAATCTTTCTTTATTTTCTAATTTCCTAATTTTGGTCTCAAGCATTATCATCTTCATAAAAGACAATAAATTGAGGTGGCACACCTCTGTTAAGCACTCAAGATCTTCAATAACATGTTAGAAATTAAGATCATTTTAATATTTCAAGGCTATTGAATGGTACATCTTGGAAGCACAAAGACAATGCATAGGGGAGCACTGCAAAGGATTTAAGATTTGCATATGGTATTCATGTTCATGTAATATTATGTAAATGATATTCATGTCTTGGAGGATGGACCAACAAAAATAAAATAAGAGCACATATATATTGGGTCGATTATAGCACAACACAAACTTATTCCAAACCACAAATTTATGAGTAGGAATTTGTAGAAGTGGTTGAAGAATCTCTAGATGAAGAGAAAATTTTAAAGAAAAAAACAAAGGTAGCTACTCAAATCTACAAATATATTTCAAACCTTTGTAGGAGAAGTGGTTGAAGAATCTCTAGATGAAGAAGAGAAAAATTTAAAGCAAAAAGCAAAGGAAGCTACTCAAATCTACAAATATATTTCAAACCACAAATTTACCATTAGGAACATAATTTCTAGGAAAAGTGGATGAATAATCTCTAGATCAAGAAGAGAAATTTTTAAAACAAAAAGCAAAGGAAGTTACTCAAATCTACTCTATGTTCTTTATTAATGGTGAGGAACATGATGGACATATTGATGTTTTGGAACATGATGGTACACACCTTGTCAAAGATGAAAATAGTGCTTTGGTTTCTCCACCTTAGATGATGACCCTTGCTATACAAGATTTAATGACAGATCTTGTTACTCATTTTTGTTCTTTTCATTTGAAGAGTTCTTTGGGATAGTTTGTGATAGAAATTTAGTGAACCTAAATTTAAAGCCTTCTACATTGAAGACACAAAGTTCTCTTTTATTGATGACATACTTGTCTAAGACAGAAGGAAATGAAACTCCACTAGTAAACTAAGCACATACACGTGAAAAGATTTTATAATGTCTTTGCTCGCTTGAGTTTAAACTATTCAACAATGTGGCACAATTCGTGCAAGGCATGACAACAAAGAGCTCAAGAGAAGACAAATTCTAAATCCATGGTAGTTCCTTTGAGGTTTTGTATCATAATGCAAGGGGATTTATACTATGTTGATAGGAACAAGATTGATTGCTATGATTTTAAGAAGTGGATCAGGCACCATATTTTATTAAAAAATTAAACCTCAGTCCAAAGGATCCACAACCACATTGTATGAAAGTCTTTCTTCCATCCTTACAACTTCTTCTCAGACCATACCCATGCTTCCAATAGTGACATAAACTATTAGCCAAAAACAAAATTAATTAACTATTGAAGATGAGATTCATTGTACAAATATGTTAACCATCGTCACCTTTTGGATCTTTATCTATGAGCATTCTTTTAAAAAATAAATTATAGAGCCTATATTTCTCTCTTCCTCTCAATGACTTACATTTAGAAAGTCGACAAACCGATAGGGGTTATGGTTAGTGGCTAACATGACTTTTGGTAGTGTTTAGGGAATGGCTAATAAATGTTTAGGTGTTTAACTTGCTCCCACATTTAATTTAGTGGCTAGTAAACGACTAGTAGTTATTATAATTGTTAGTGAATTGTGGTCGTTAGGAAACAAATAAACTTCAAAGTTGAAGATAAAAATAGTCATATGAATCTTATAGATCAATTTTAATGGGCAAATTTGTTTAGCAAAGGTGGTGGCTTTTAAAACAAGGATCCTAACTTATTATCATTATTTTCAATTTTAAATAAAGGACTATGAATTATTAAAAAAGAGCTTGGTAAAGTAAAAAAAAATCCACAAATTAATGAAAATGGTTTTGACATTTTAGTACTTCTATTAAGATTGGTTATAGTGGGCCCAATAAAAAATGGGTGTATGTTCTTTGGCAATGCTTTGGCCATATTATATATGGTTTTTAATCCTCTTTTTGACGGATATTTTTTGTGTTGTCAATGAAATTCCAATTTCAAGTAGTCCACTAGAATTTTTTAAAATGTATTTTTTTGGTACTCCAACATATAAATTTGTTATTATTAATAAAAAATGAATGCATGATTTTGAAAAAAAAAATATAATTGAGAAAAATTAAATCTAAAAATCCAAAATAGATCCAAATTATTTAGAATATGATATATCAGGAAGAAAGTGTATATACCAGTATTAAAAAATAGGCCATTTAAAACAACCTATATGTAAAATGATCCACTTACATTTAAAATTCATATCTACAATTTTCAGTACTTAAAGGGCACACAAATATTAAATATTAAAATGGATGTAAGGACACATAAAATTAAAATGGTTGTCCTTCAAAAAGGAATGGCATGACTTAACAAGTACTTATGTATGGTATGGTTCAGAACTAATTTGTTACATCTGATAGGATATTGATTTCACGCGTGGGAGAAAGATTAATTTTGGAAAAAAAAAGACATAACGCAATGACATCTCTTATAAAAAGTGAGTAGCATAGCCTATTTGGCTCTGATACCATGCTAGCAATTAGGATCTTAGAATACTAATTATTACAAAATAAAATAAATAAAATGAAAATTATAGAAGCACAGATTTAACACATTACACAACATATACATGAGAAAACTCTTTCAGGTAAAAACCCCATAAAGCATCATTTTATTATAAAACACTTACAAAGTTGTCTATAAAATTGTAGACAGAACCTGGGGATACACTTCTCCTCACTTCCACATGGCCAATAATACTTCATGTGCATAATGATAGAATTTACTATAAACCTTCAAGATCACATAACTCTCAATGAGAGATAAGCTCCTTAAAATAAAATAAATAAAATAAAAATTATAGAAGCATAGATATAACACATTACACAACATATACATGGGAAAACTCTTTCAAGTAAAAAACCCCATAAAGCATCATTTTATTATAAAACACTTACAAACTTGTCTATAAAATTGTAGACAGAACCTGGGGATACACTTCTCCTCACTTCCACAGGGCCAGTAATACTTCATGTGCATAATGATAGAATTTACTATAAATCTTCAAGATCACATACCTCTCAATGAGAGAGAAGCTCCTTAAATATAAGAGAAGGGGTGATTAAATATCTCAAGGGGTATTAGTCACACCTATTCAAAACAACTATTTATAAATTATTAATAATCTAATGGTTATTAGATTATAAATTATTAAATGGTATATGCTTTATAAAGCATATAGTAAACATAAGGTTTTATAACCTTATATTAGAACAATATATAAATGTTATAAGGGTATACCCCTAATAACATTATGTTCTAACATTGCCTATCTAATAGAAGGTGGATAACTATCTATTGTTATAATTAACTAACCTAGTAAAATGTGCATTTATATCCCAAGTAGGAAGATGATCAAGAGGCATAAAGAAATTCAACTTTTTTATTAATGTTTCAGTACATGTTCATTTAAATTAATGCAAACAAGATCATGGTACCTTACCAGGCAGCCCAATCTCGCAGCCTACTCCACAACATTACACAAAACACAAAATGCTCAACCAATATGCCTCATTGATTTATTGAACTCAACAAACAAATTACATTGTTCTAGAACAAATCTGCAACAAATCAAAATTACATTCACATTCATGGCCTTCAATGGCCTCTCATGCTCTCATTCCAACAACACTCTCCTCCTCAATCTACAGCCTTGAAACAGGCACTAAGTATTCATGACTTCTCTTGGCCTTTCATGGCCTCTCATATGCAACAAACAACCTGCACTCTTTCTTTGTTTTGGAGCAGCTCTACCACCTCTCTAATGGCATCCATCTGCTGTTAAAACTCCCTCTTCTTTGCACAATATCCAGCGTCCATATGAGGTCCTTCAACTTCAGCTATAGTAACTCTCCTTCATATCCCTGCCTCTCAAATCTGTACAAACATGGCAGCTTCTCTGCTCTTCAAACCCTGTCCAATCTGCAACACCAATCTATTATTTGTAAGCCTCTAAAATCCTCCATAAGAGGCGTCCCATACACCTCTCAATCTACATTAATTTTTGAAGTTTTAATTGTCTTAACAAGAAGATCCATTACCTTCCACGCCTCCCTCTCTTCCTTTTTTCTCTACTTATGGTGTTGCTCCCTTCCTTCCAATCTGCATTTTTGTTAAAGCCTCAAAAAAGGTGTTTCACCTTCTCTTTGGCACCTCATTTCTGCATATTAAATCTTAGGCGCTTGGAATTGTTTTTCATTTTTGTATTCCTTTAGAGGAGGTGTTTTACATGCCTAAACTTGGTGCTGAAATCTGCATGTTTCTAATTCTTTAATATGGCATTGAAATCTTTCTTTTTTCCCCACGCCTTGCTTGGCATTATTGCCTTTTGTTTTAGCAATTTAAAAATTGTTTCGAAAGGGGCGTTGAAGGCTACATTAGGCACCATTATGGTAATCAATAAATCATGGAATCTCACTCCAAAATAGATGGTTATTAAATAGATTAAAATCTGCCTTTCCTTGATGTTTATACATTAAAATCTACCTTCAAAGATTAGACATCTTATATGTTGGAATCGACATTTGAATTGTGTCAAATGGCCAATAGGAATCAATTGAAATACCTTTATAAAGCTACTCAAACCAACTGAGGATAAATCCATTATGCGACTGCGACAAGATGTGTGGAATCGAATGTCCGCAGGAGAAAAAACTCAAAGTTCTTCATTTCACCCGAAAATTGGTGAGTATGCTTCGAATGACAACCCAAGGTCCCCTGTAGAAGGATTTCTCTCCAGCCTTCAATTATTTCAAAATTTTAAAGTTTTCGTAAATTGTCAACACAAACTTCTAGCATTAAAATCTCCCAAATTTGGTGAAAGATACAACTTCAATTCTTTTTGCACATTTGGTAAAATGACTTCAAGAACACGTCTATCAAAGGATTTATCATCAAACCTCAAGGATCTCCAAAAATAATTGTTTTCGTAAACTACCTATGGAACTTGTCAAAACTGAAATCTGACAAAAACTCAATTATGCAAAGTGTTTCCCAAAGTTGAGAGATGCCAAATATGACCAAAAACAAACCCAAAACCCAAAACTAAACCTGAAAATGTTTTTGGTTGATGTTGATTGCCAGTTCACCTGGATGCTTTTGCATCATAAATTCATTATTAGAAAAGGTTTTATATCCAATTTAGAACACTTTGTTGAAGTTGATGGAAACCAATTAGAATACATTTGCACCATTTCTTCCATATTAATGGTTGAACCACATAGTAAATAGAACAATGGTGTAGCTATTAAGGGGTTATAATGTGAAGCATATAAAACAAGGAATAATAATTGGACATTCATCACATTCTTATATTATGGTTGTGCACACCTCCACAACTCTTCTTTTGAAATACATTTTTGGTATTTATCCCGTAATGCCCTTGATGTTGAGATGGGGTAGCCATGAGGGAAAGAGGAAGAGAACACTTTAGAAAATTTGAGAGCCAAAAAATTCATTGATAGAGTAAAGTCAATTCACGTATAAGTGCAATAAAATCAATCTCAAACAAAGTAGAAGGCAAGTCATGATAAACACAAATTTAATGTTGGAGACAAGGTACGAGTATATATGAGAGAATAGTCTCCAAAAGCAAGCTCAAAGAAGCTTAATCACTTGCTATATAAAACTTTTGAGATAGTTGAGTAAATGAAACTATTGTATCAATATTGAAGATGTTATAAATGTAGAGAGATTGTGTCTCTTTAAGCATTTTGTGTTAGATGATGGAGATGCAAAACCGACCTTCACTTGAAGATTTGCTACCTTGTATAAAAGAGGTGTTGGAGAGCACCATGATGTTATAGGATGTGAGAACAACCAAAAGAGGAAAGGATGAGCCTTGGAAAATTAGGTAGAGGGGTTGATTACAATGCAAAGAAAAGTGCTAGTCTAAGGAGAAAGCCTCCCTCTTCTCATACAAAATTAAGCTTTTGGGATGAAAAGTCTCCTAATTGGTTATGTGAGATCTAAAATGTACCAATTGTAATTTGAAAACACTTGACCATATATATGTTTTTATGCCCATGTAAATCATTAAGTGTTGTGTAAACATGAACAAAATAAGTACTTACTCACATTGTAAGATGGAAAAGTGTGTGAAATGTGAGATCTAAAATGTACCAATTGTAATTTGAAAACACTTGACCATATATATATATATATATATATATATATATATATATATATATATATATATATATATATATATATATATATATATATCCATGTAAACCATTAAGTGTTGTGTAAACATGAACAAAATAAGTACTTACATTGTAAGATGGAAAAGTGTGTGAGAGGCTCTAAGGATAGTATTTACCGACATTAACCCCTTGAACTCGTCAATCTTAAAAAATACAAGAAAGTGGCATTCACCCAAAGAAAAACTAGTTTCCAACTAAAAGTGACACATTCACCACTAGTCAAACGTGTATCCCAAACAACCCTATCACTTGCTAAAGTAACATATTCACATATGGTCATACATATTATATGTGAAAAGGAATAGATATATCCATAGCCAATTTTGTCAACAATGGAAATTCATATTAACATTCAATAACAAAAGATGAAAAGTTACATATCTAGTTATTGAAGGAAAAGGTTGCCAGCAACTTCAAGTGTTTTAAGATTACAACCGATTCAAACTTATTATATCTGAAAAGTAATAGATTTGCCCATAGATGAAATCATCAACTATAACAAAAATTTAGACTTACATACAAGAACAAAAGATGAAAAATTACTTTTTTCTTATAGTTTCCCATCTAAACTAGCATATATTAATGTCCTTGAGCACTTGTATGGGGATCGAGAGTTGATAATTTTAGCGTTAAAAGTTGTAATATGTAATTTGTAAAGAGCTCTAAAAAGTAAGTGCAAAACAAACAATATATTTTGTTTAGGGAAAACTTTAATTGTGAATCTTCACTAATTGACAAATATTTCAAATCATGACCTCCAATTTTGAAGAAATAATAGACCATTCCATTCACTATATCATCAATTATTTATAAAAATTTATCCCCACCCCTTTTAAATATTCCCAACATAATTTTTTTGAACTTTTAAATAGCATAATTTCATCATAGATGATAATTCATGATTGTGTCATGCTCACATGAAGCCTAATACAGATGTTCTATCTTTGGAACCTAATTGCCTAGACTTTTCAATACACGTTATATCTTTGGGTTCTATTCACCATTAATTTACCATGCACATTTACTCTTTGGGTCTTGTTAATCAGAAAATTACAATTTGTCTTTTGGGTCTAGTACCTACTTGTCAAGTATTTACACCATCCATTAAATCATTTACAAGATTCACCATTTATAGTTGGTATAAAAAGCATTAGAGGATTTTGATAATTCTTTTCCACTCATACTCTTGAATCATTTGATCCAATAATAATTGTTTTTCTTTTGTGTGGTGCAAGATTTTATGACTATATTATGGATTATCATTTATGGATATAGCTAAATTTGTATTTTCTAGATACAATTAATTTTTTTTTCTCCATGGTTTAATGCTCAACTATTTGTGACAATCTTTTGGAATTTAGATTTTTGGATATATCGAATCTCGTAGCTTTTCTTGAAGACCAGTGTCATACAACATATAACCAAGAATCAATTTCCATGTCTAAAAAAGTGAAGTACATGATATATTATATAAATTACATATTTTAATCTTATATTTTTAAGTGTTTTATAATTGTTCTATCTAGATAATTTTCTATTATTCTTTCCTTAATTAGTTAAGGTCTTAAAACTTTGATCCCTAACCCTTTTTAAACCTAAACTGTATTTTCGCCCTTCAATTGTAGTCATCCATCTTATGTCAAATACTTTTGCCTCTAGTAGGCATGTTACCCTCAATCCCACCATCACTAGCACTATTCCCAATTAGAGTCTTCAACCTTAATTACATATCGTTTGAAATTCAACAATTGACAATAGACTCTTATGCTTAAAACCCTAAACTTCAAAGACTTGTGTTTGTAGGCCAATCAATTGATTTCAATCAAGTCATGTGACATCTAAAGTGTAGTGCATCCATAGTGTTGTGCAAGTTTGCAATTGGATCCTACCTAGGGTTGTAAATAATCAGATGATAATCTCTTTGAATGTACAAGGTGGAGAAATTGGTCTAATTAAAGAAAAAGGTGACACCAAATATGGGAATGAAGTAAGAAATGCTAAGAAATGAGATTAAGTGGTCTACAAGTAACATCAAGAAACAAAACATGTGTGCAAGTAATTTGGCTTGTTATGTTTGGGGGATTACATCAACGTGGAGTCTTGGGTGTAGCCAACAACATGATGCTTCGTATATTGGAGGAAAATGAGTATAAACCTTACATGTGCTTGAAATAGATGGTGGCTAGTAGAAAGACCAAGGTGACTAATTATAAAATGTATTGATTAATTATCTTTATTGCTTTTAAGTTGAACTAAATTTAGAAATTTGTATTACAAATATAAAAAATAAATTATAAATATTTATTAAATATGGAAAATAAATTATATTATGGTTGAATTCAATTTATATCTCTCATGTCCATAAATCAATTTTTTGAGAATTAAGTTTTAGTTGAAGTAGTCTTTTTTATTATTTTTCTTTTTTATTTTTTATTAACATAATTTGAAAATAAACTTTTGTCCACAATCAATTGTTGATAGAACAATGGTAATTGGTAGAGTAGATTTTATGTTTGTCATATTTATTAATTGCTTACAAATTCAGAAATTAAACTTCCATGGTTGATCATTTGTTGATCAAATATTTATATTTTTCATATAAACATTTATTGGCACAAGTTTTTGGCATAACTTTAACTAAGAAATTAAACTTATTTTTAACATTAACAAAATAAAATAAAATTTAAATATTTTATAACACTATAAATAAATTTGTTCAAGTGATTTTTAGTTTAAATGTATACTTATTCATTAAATTCCTTTAAAAAGAATAAAAATGCAGATGTTTATGTAATCCAATCATTTGCACCAAAAAAAATAATAATCCACCCATGAATTTTTTCTAAATTGAAATAAGTTTTGATCCAGATAAAGAATAAAGGTTGTTCACCAAGAAAATTTTTCCAAAAAATGGAGAAATGGGACATATAATGAAATCCAAGCATATTACAGTAGAACACCAAAGGAGGCATAAGTAAAGGATTAGTTAGATTAGAAGGGTAAATGGCAAAGATGGAGCTCTCTATGAAAAGAATGTCAGCACTCAAGCAAATTATGGTATGAGTAGAGAGGAACAACAGTGAAACAGAATTTTACGCTGCTAGTAGAAAATATTCAACATGAAGAAAAAATTAGACAATACCGTGATGGCCCATGCAAAGAAAAATGAAATTTAATGTGGTTTTAATTATGTATCAGCTGTAGTAGTAATCTCTAACTCAAGTTTGTTTGGCAGAATACTGTTTTCTATATTTGGTTTATAAGTTTCGAGAGAAATATGTGAAATGCAACTCTTTTGCATATGGCTGGGATTGGGACTCACCCATCCATATTAAAAATTGGTGAGCATACAATTGCAAAACTACTGCTAAAAACAATGAAGAGATTATTATTATTAATAGATGTTATCAAATATTAGTTTTATAAGAATTTTTTCACAAAACAATTATTATTAGAAATAATGCTCCATAGTGTAGGAAATCTCATTCAATGGTTAGTGCCACTCTACTTAAATATCATTCATTTCTAATATTGGGGCCACACAGAAGACGCTGTCCTCAGCGTGATGGTAGAACTTTTTGGCTGAGTTGGAAATCTTCTAACTTATTAACATAATTTATTTACTAATTTATTATAATTATCATGTAATAATTCTAATATTTTATTTAGAAATCTATTATAATTATGATATAATAATTTTAATATTTTTTTATTATATTAGAAATGGATATGGACAAATACAATAGTCTAACAAATGTTCAATAAATAAGTATATACACACAGCTTACTAAGTACTTCAAAGTTCATGAACAAATGATATTCACAAACATACTACCGAGTAATCAAAGTTGTTTAATAGGGACACACACCATTCATCATCAAAAGTTAACTATCCCTGAGATTGCTGCAACTTCAAAGATTTCTCCCGATGGGTCTTCTCCTCAAGGCCCAGTGTCAGCAACTTCACTCTTGTCGTTGGCTGGTGTTTCCACTGATCTTGCTTTGCTGGAGGCTTTGGTACAGTATTTGGTTTCTCTTTTTGCACCTATGAGGGCTTAGTTCGAGTCCGGGGTGAAGGTTGACTCTCTCTTCTCAGGTTGACTCTCTCTTCTCCCCTTGTTCTAAGACTTTGGAGGATGAGGCTTCATGGAAGATCATTCAAAGAAGGAAGCAAGGTCTTCCTTGTAGTGCCCCTCTGATAGACTGTTAGTTATTGCTTTATATCTAGACTTTATGACATATTATTGATGATGGATTTACTATTTTGATGTAGTTGATGACACTCATTTATGTTTACTATAATGACATTGTTGATACTTCATGAATAGTACATTATGCTTATGTTGTGATCAGTTATGAGTTAATTGATTATGTAGATTAGTTTACTATGTGATTTATGATGTGTTATTTAGTTGATTAGTTAATGATGAATTTGTTTATTGTGGATATTTGTGATGTGTTGTGTGAAGAGACAATGTAGTATTACTCATGATGAGTACCCTACTATGCCGTGATTCCCTGTCACAGTGTGTTTGATTATATATATGTTGTATACGACACTTTGGTTTGCTACAGGATTGCAGGTACCAAGCATCGACTCCACCTAAATTATCAGGTCTAAGTGTGCTTTCATGCCAATGGATGTTGTGGAAGGGAGATAACATGAGGTTCCCTAGTTGTTATCATCCTCGATGAGGATGGGCTCTCAGTCTTGGGTTCCATCAGTTTAGTCAGTTTGGTGTGAGTCTCTGTCATTCTCTAGTGCGTTGCCATCAAAATATGTTTGGTATGTAGCTTGAATTGTCTATTGTTTCATTAAATAGAATTATTAATCTATTATGTTAAATAAATAATGTGAAATTTGTAGAATATTAAATAATTGATTTTAATAGAAATTAAATTAATAATTTTAATAGTTAATAATAATAATAATAACAAATAAATTATAAGTATTTAATATTATATTAGAGGAATAAATATTTTTTTTTATAATTTGAAAGATATTATTTTTTATTTTTTATTAATTTATTTGAATCTAGTGAGTGGCGGAAAATCTTGGTGTGGGAATTTATTGAATTTGTCTATTTTTTATGAAAGGAGGGATATTTGAGGGGTTTTTGGGTCTGTAATTTTGGGGGAAAGGTCTTGCAGAAGAAGATTTGGGGAAAGAGAGGAATTTAACGAGAGGAGGATTCTGAAGTTGTTTGAAATGGGGAATCTATGTCAATATTGTTTGAAATGGGGAATCTCTATGTATGATACTTTAGTCTGTCTCACTCTCAAATTGAATGCATTTCTTTTCTTCTATCAAGAACCCTGCCCTTTCCATATCTAATAAATAATCTCAACTTTTGCTTGTAACTTGCAATCGTTCCTCTGGTGAGAGGAATGAAAAGTTCTCTGTAGCTACTTTCTTCAGCATGCTCTCGCCGAGTGTTCCCGACGGTTCATTCTGAAATTAGTAATCGTTTCTCATATTGAAACTTGAACCTTGCACTTGGAAGCATTTTTTACCAATGAAGTTATGTATTTTACTCTCATGCTATGTTTTCATACACCCCCTTCAGCCCTCCTCAAGTCTAGCAATTTAATATATTCGCCTAAGATATTTTTCCTATACCCTGGCTTGAATTAATTGCTTGTAGCCATTTTTGCAGGAGGGAGCTTTAAATGACATCTAACGTTTTAGCTTTCATTTGATTCTTCCTTCCCTTCCCTGGAAACCTGTTAGAGATAATTTGAGAATTTTGTTGATCTTGTATTTTTTTTTTTCCAGATTTGAATACATTCATACTCCCTAAAAGCATTCTCAATAATAATTATTAAACTACAATTCTTTTTCCCTGTAGACGTCTTGGTTGAAAAAAGACAGATTTATTTAATAAAAGACAAATTTATTTAATTGTTCCTCATCTGAGGCATTTTAACAAGTAACTTTAGATTGCCCTATTGATAGTACTAAATTCATGAAATGTAATTTATTCTTTCAACATATATATATATAAGCAATCATTTTGCTACATTATTTTTTTTTAAGAAATTCAACAAGCTATTAGCATTTATTTACCTTCAGCCAACAATCCATTTTGTGCGCCTTGCTATTAGCATTTATCTCAATCTTGCCAGAAAATCTTCCATTTCTCAATCCATAATGGAATTGCATTAAAATTCTTAGCTGAGTTAGTGCTTATTCTACAACTCTTAAATTTCAGCATTCTCTGAAAAGCTTTCATAATGAATAGAAGTGAATAAATAAATCTCTCTTTGCATAATTAATTTTAACCTTGATAGAAAATAGGAATAGTAAGTATTTAGTGAAATAGTAATTAGCTCTTTAAGGTTAGTTGAATAGGAAGTGGAATAGATAGTTTCCTTATTACACTCATGTGTAACTAAATTTTAGATAGGGATATTAGAAAACACTTTTCTTTAAAAATTTTACACTTGTAAATAATATTGCATTTTGCATTTAAATAATATCCTTTGTGATGGCATTTATCTTAGGAAGTTATTATCTCATAAAAGTAGCTCATGTATTACCAATAATTCATTTGGAAGCTATATAATTATTTATTTATTATTATAACATAATGAAATGTCTTACATTGGAGCCTTGTTTTTTTTTCATTATTATTTTTATTATTATGTTGTAGGAAGAGATGTTTTATTATTGTCAAGTTTCTTTTTAAAGAGTATAATCTTTTTTTTTTTTTTTTCCTATTTATTAATAAACTTAAGTTTGTCATTCTTTTTAGGAAACACGCTTCCTTTATTTTAGGAAGAGTAAGTTATATTTTTGGAAAGGGAATCTTAGATATTTTTAAGTAATATATATATATATATATATATATATATATATATATATATATATATATATATATATATATATATATATGTTTTAAATCTTTACTTATTATTAAAATGTATTTTTATTAATAGGGAATAGATATTTAAATTGTAAGATATTTAATTGTTGGTTGATTAGAGGTTTTTAACCAAAATATTTAGTTAAGCTCAGTTTCCATTATTATTATTCAATTCTATTTAATTTAGTATAAATGGTTATATCATTATTATTGAAATAGTCATAAATGGTCAATATAATATTAAGTATTATTTAATTGGAAATTTTGTAGTTAAAAATGATTTTTATATTTCTATGTTCTTGAAGACTATGTATTTATTATCCTTTGACCTTGATTGTAAATATAATATTTATGATGGTTATTTCATTAGAATGTAGTAAAATCTAGATATTAGGATTTAATCTAGTTCAAATAGAGTATAAATATGATACTTAACTGTTAATTAAGATTAGTAAATTTATTATTAGAGAAGTAGGATAATAGGTATTTAGTCATGTTTAAATAAAGAAAATATTTATTCATTAATAATTTGCACTAGAATATTTATTAAGTTAAATCTTAGTTAAATGTTGTAATGATGATGTTCTGAAAAGATTATTAGTTTTGTTATTTTAAAAAAAAAAAATAGAATAAGGGATAAAATAGTTCCTTAAAATTGTTGTAGTATTAATGTAATATATCATCATGTTAATCTAATGTTGTTTAACTATTATTCTTTCATGAGTATGTCTTTAGTTTAGGAATTCCGCTCATTTAGTGTTGTTTCAAATTATGGATATTGTAAATTCTATCAGTAGTTCATATTGTCGAAAATACAAGTCTATAGAAGTAAGTAGGATTGATTTAGAAATGAATTGTAATGTTTGTATTAACATTTTCATTTTAGTGGTTGCTCCAGAGGCTTAGGGTACTTTTGATCCTTTGTAATGTTGTGATGTGGAGGAGTTATGATGTCTCCTATTGGTATGAGGTTTTGGTGTTGTTAATAAGGGAGATTGTTGTTTTGGGCATTGATATTTGAGATTGAGTTTTAGATGATATCGGTATGCAAGAGGAAAAATGCCTTGCATTGTCATTGTATACTTGTCATGGGATAAATTTTCTTGTTAGATGGTTAGGGTTACTAGGTGCATGTAGGAGAGTGGCTTTCATTGTGGGGCCGGTGCCCAAAGTGGCTGCTAGGATAACCATTTGAAAGTTGTAATCAAGTGATAACCTAATAATTAACCTAGGGGGGTTGTGTAGTTAATTCATTTAATAAGATAATTGGATGCCTCACCCATGCCTGTAGCGCTCATTCAAGCTAAGGATGTGATGAGAAGGCCTGATTGGCATGATCGACTTCCTTGTCTTCATGAAAGGATAATTGGTTCCGCATGTGTCACCCTATGGGGTCGGTGCCTAGAGAGAGGCTGCCATGATAACCATAGATGGGGGCCGACGTCTAGTGAGAGACCGCCAGGATAACCCATGTCAGGACCATGCGATGACACTCTACCTGCTGCAGTCTAGTTTTCCCTTTTGTACTCTTTCCTCGTTGTTCGTATTGCCTTTGTGAGCATTGATTGAGCTACTTGTGATGTTTATTTCTTGACTGAGTTGTTGGAATTTGTGTTAGTCTTCCACTTGTTTGGTTTGGTCATCTTGGCTGTTGTCATTATGGGACCTCATTGTTATCTCCTAGCACGGGGGGTGGACATCAGGGTTCCACATGGTCAAGTGGTTGTGCTTTATTCCATTAGTTCATTGGCGTCGAGGCTCATGTGTGAAGAGAATGTGTCTCTATGTTTCCAGTTTTTCATCTATATCTAAGGACAAACATTTGTACTACTTGCACCTGGATTTTTGTATCAGTGGAGATCATTTTGTAAATTGATGTATTCAGGAAAGAGTTTATGTATCATTGAAATTATGTAACTCCTTTTGTAGAATACCCTATTTGTACTTGTAATTATTATTGAAAGATGATGTATCTATCCAATGATGTAACAAACATTGTTAGTTGACTCTTTGACTTATTTGAATAAGTTATGTATGTTGTTGAATATTGTGTTGTATCAATAATGCAGCTATATAATCCCTAGAGATGTTAGTTTAACTTGATGCAATTAGATTATGTTAGATTTTGTTATTATTATTTCTTTATTAAAAAAAAATTCCACTTTTATTGCTTTAGTTGAACTTTTCTCTAGGGTTACATGGTGGGGCATTACATTCCTAAACATAACAGTGTGTCCCACACCTAGATCATGGGTTCTCAGAATGTTAGGACGAGGCTTGGGATTGTGTAGGCGACTAATCCACAGCTTGGTTGCAATTTCATTGAGTAGGGTTAATAGTCCCTTCAAAACCATAGTTACCCCTATGTTGTTGGGGTGTTGTGTCTGGGAACTTAATTGTTGTTTTATCTAGAGTTTTGTTGTGGGTCAGTTGTGTTGATGTTTCACCTTTTGTAAAGGGTTTGAAGGGCCCCTTCAAAACCTATTTTTTTACCCCTTAGATTAAAAACATCACTCTAACTACGAATACGGATGCATTATTTATAACCATATCACTTAACATCACTTGACTTGTGATAGAGACAAACACACTATTCATGAGTTAAAAAAATCTCCCCCCTTAATCCAAAGAGAATCGATCTCAAGATTTATAGAAGATCGTTCAAAGAAAGAAGCAAGGTCTTCCTAAACATAACAGTGTGTCCCACACCTGGATCATGGGTTCTCATAATGTTAGGACAAGGCTTGGGATTGTGTAGGCTACTAATCCACAGCTTGGTTGCAATTTCATTGAGTAGGGTTAATAGTCCCTTCAAAACCATAGTTACCCCTATGTTGTTGGGGTATTGTGTCTAGGAGCTTGACTGTTGTTTTATCTAGAGTTTTGTTGTGGGTTAGTTGTGTTGATGTTTCACCTTTTGTAAAGGGTTTGAAGGGCCCCTTCAAAACCTATTTTTTTACCCCTTAGATTAAAAACATCACTCTAACTATGAATAGGGATGCGTTATTTATAACCATATCACTTGACATCACTTGACTTGTGATAGAGACAAACACACTATTCATGAGTTAAAAATCTCCCCCCTTAATCCAAAGAGAACCGATATCAAGATTTGGTGCCTTTCAAATAATATATCATCATTGACAATAAACTAACTCAAAATACGAATGATGTCTTCATCCTCTTGTATCCTCCAAACTCCTTAAATCTTATCTGTTATCTACCAAATATAACATTACCCCCCCAAAAAAAAAAATAACAATGCCTTGATTTGATCTCACAACCAATCAACTTCAGTTCAATTGCTTTAACCAACTTGCCCATGCATCATTCTTAAAATGCACCATGAATGTGACTTATAGTGCACTCAAAGTAAAAGCCATATGTAACCAATTCCCTGTAAACTTTCGCACACAACCATACTTGATACAATGCCATATTGTGTCCTCTTCTCTCTGTAGTATGTACAGTTTTTGCTGCTTGAAACTCAAGTCATGCCTTTTCTTTCACAATAACCCAAAAAAAAAAAAAAAAAAAACTCTTCATTTCCTCCAAATTTCATCAAATCGTTTCATGCGCAGGTTGTACACTCAAAAAATGGCCAAGAAACTTATCACAAGTAATTTTTCACCAAATCATTTCAGCCAAAACAAACATATTCCAAACATAAACATTTCATACTCAGTACGGAAGGCATAAAAAGACAATAATTTGGACCTGTTCTTAAGCCATACAACTCCATAATGATATAAAAATCATTAGAGATTTTGGTTGTAGAGTCCTTAGGGGACAAGGATAATTCATTTTATTTTTTAAATTCCACTCAAAAATAACTGCGTTGAATGCAGAAAACACTCAGGTTCACATTGTTCCGCAGTCTCCATTCTAAAAACAATATTAAAATCACTACAGCCCAAAAATTTTGATAAATGGAAAACATATCACTAGATATTTTAACGCCCAAGTTCGCCAGCAATCAATAAAAACAAGCTCCATAATGACTACTACTCTCTACAAATGACATAATACTCCACTGCTCTTTCTTCAACCACAGTAAAGTTAACAAAATGAAAGTTAACCTCCCAGATGTTGATATCCATATGTCATTTTCACTGCTCTGTACCATATTGAAAAATGGTGGCCATACAATTATTAAACAAGTAAGAATAACGAATAGATTATTATTTGTTCTTAATAGATGTTACAAAATATTGGCTTTATATATATTTTTTTACAAAGTAACCATTCCAGCTACTTCAGGCTGACACTTAATATCTATTTATTAATTTATTAATATAATTTACTTATTAATTTGTTACAATTATGATGGAATAATTCCAACATTCTATTAAGTTATGGTGTAATGATAATAAAATGTTTTGAAAAGTGAACAACTAAGATGAATCCCACTCCACAATCAAGTGGCTCATAAATACTCATTAGTATAATAAAATACTAAATTATTGTAGTTGATAAAACTATAGACACATTTAAATATCTAAACACCCATTCTTAAAAGATGCCACATACAAACTAAGGTCCCATGATGTTCCTAATCATTCTTAGCCAAACAAAGAAAAGAAGAAAAGAAAAAGAAAAAGATTATATCCTTTTAATCTCCATCTCTTAAAATCATACATAAAGTTGACAACCAAAAAGAAGTATTAGAAGTACAACCATAGATTATTATTAATATAAAGGGTTTTTTCTTTAAAGGGGAGAAGTAAAACTTCTTAATGAAATCAATGGTTTTGTGAAGAAAATCTTATTTACACTATCATTGCACATGATAAGAGTATAGTCATCCATAACTGTAAAGTTTGTTGGAAAAGTTGTGTGATATATTTTGTTTAATAATATTTATTTAGAAGTAGTACATTTTAAGATATGGGCACTACATTAATATTATATAATTTTGAAGATACTTGTCACAATATATAGGATATTGAAAATATATTTATTCGTGAGGTTATATTGGAAAAATGTTTTGTTGTAGATTAAAAATATATATTTAAAATGTGAAACTAGTATATATAGCTTAAGCACATCTATGTAAAAAACAACCTACAGTATTAATTTCTATGTTAGGTTAGGATATACATATTATCATATATTGTTTATATATATTTGTAATGGTGAAATTTGCATATCCTAATATCAATCTAAACCACTAGATATATGACACCTAAATAGATAAATACATTAATTTTTTTAGTTTTTATTTCAAATTATAAATATGTGAATTTTAATTTTTATTTGAAAGCTATTTTATTTTCTATTTATTGAAGAGCTATTTTATTTTTCAAGATTAATGCAATAAGCTATACAAGTTATACATAAGTTTTCAAAAATTAAATAAAAACAAATAATTTACTTTTAACTTTTACTTTAATAATTATTTGATTAATAAGAGACATGACATTTGGACAATCCATGATATTTAACAATTATTTAACTTTTCTATATAAATATTATCTTTAATATTTATCTAAACTACTAAATAGATTAATAGACACATAAATACATAAATAGGTAAGTAGATAGATTAAAAAACAAAGATATAAACAAATATTATTTACTTTATTTTTAATTGAAGAGCTATTTTATTTTTCTATCGTAATAAAATAGAAAATACAACACGTCAAAATAATTTTAAAACTAAAACAATTTCAATATATTTTGTTACACTTACCAATTGTTTTTATTGTTGTGTTTTGATTTTTTTAATTATATACATTATCGTTTACAAAAAAAGATTAGATTACAATATGAGGTGATAAATCACCATAGAAAATAACAATCAACAAAAAGATGAGAGAAAAAATTAACCAACTACAATATCAGTAACAACTACAACTACATATTACCTTGGATCAGGGCAAAATACTGTGATGGAGCTCCCACTCGAGGGTTTTTTGAATGTGGAGAAGGCGTCCCCTGCCCTCATTGACCTAGCCCCGTCCTTGGGAGATGTCCAGCCTCAGGCCCATCTAGTTGGTGTTGCGGCTGCTGGCCCTAGGTTTGCAGATTATGTTGTTGTGCAAGTTCAGTCAATGGCTCCTTCTGTCGATGTATCCTTTGTTGTGTCTATGATGGGTTTTCCTCCAACCCCCAACAGATTTAGTGTTCCTTCAAGAGGGCATGGCTCCTTTAGGGCCTTCTTTCCTGAAGTAGATGATACTATTTCTTCCAAGAAGCTTCTTGTTTGCCCCTCTCCAAGAGCAGTTCCTTTGCCCTCTGCACTATCTCCCCCAGTTGTGGTGTGTCGGCAAGATGTTCTTCAGAATGAGGAACATTAATGGGGTTGTTTACAGATTCAACAACTTGTGGCCATCTCTGTCAGACCTTCACAAATGGGTCTTGGAGTCTTGGAGTCTTGGAAGCCCTCAGTGGTGGGCAAGATTAAGTTGTTTCTGTGCACCAAGGGTTTCTTTGTGGTGACCTTCGATTCCCCAAAGAAGTGGGATAATGTACTAAACGGTCGAATTTAGATGTGGGGAGTGCATTCCCTATCCATTAAACCTTAGTCTTGCTCCTTCAACCCTCTTACTGAGCCTCTCAACGTTAGGCCAACTTGGGTTAGGCTCTTGAATCTCCCTTTTTAGTGCTGCAAAGATTCCTGCTACAAGGACATTGGAAATGCTATCGGTCGCTTCTTGATGGTGGATTCTACAACCTATTTCATGGGACACTCCATGTTTGCCTACATTTTGGTTGACATTGACATCTCCAAACACCTTCATGGGGAGGTGGTTCTGTAGGTTAGAGATAGGTCATTGTTGCAACTGCTTGATTATGAGGGCCTCCCATTTAGATGTAGATGGTGCTTTACCACTGGCCACCTAGCCTCTGTTTGTCCCCACTCTCATCGCAAGGGTGCGTCCACTTGGTGGAAGAATGCTTCATATGATCACTTGACCATCTGTGCTTCTGACTCTCCGACGGATGCTCCCTCACCAACAAGGGCACCCTCTCTAGTTGTTGTTTCTTCCACTTTATCTTGTGGGAGCTTTGGCGGCTGAGGTTGCCACGTGTTCCCCGCTTCCTCCAGTGACTTCTAATCAGCCAATGGTTGCCCCTTAACTTGAGGGCGATGTGGAGCTTCCTGCTCCAGTTCAGTCATCAGGTACCCCAACTTCTTGTGTTGGGGCTTCCCCCTCTTCTCGAGTTCCATCTTTGTTAGTGGAATTTGATGAGGATTCCCCTCTCTCCTTATTTTGTGGACTTAAACTCTTTGTGTTCATGGATCATTGTTTAGAGAAGGAAGAATGGTCTTCCTAAGTCTGTTTCTACTTTGCACCCGCAGGTCAAAGGCGTTCGTTTTGCTAGGTTAAGTTATGGTTTAGTCTAGTTCCTGATGTTTAGTTCTTGTTTTTCGCAGTGGGGTTGCCTTTTGTTGTTCAAGGGTTTGGGCCCTTTTCAAAATCCCATTTTGTTTCCTAGTTTCACTACTTGTGAAACTCGCTTCGTTTGCCTTTTTAGCTTCAATGTATAGGTCCAGGCCCTTCTCGGTTATCTAATTCAAAACAACTACAACTACAGAGAGTATCTTCAAAATCAAAACCAAAAAATAACCCTAATTCACAAGAATCACTACAACATAATACTATTTCCAACAACACTTTTGATTGTTGCTATTGTGATACATGTCAAACTCAAAAGTATTGATTTCATATTCAACTTTATCCTTAATTTTTGGGTCCTTAATCACAAGTTCAAATTGCATATTCTTAATAGCGTTAACTTTCTCTATCTCATCAGGAATGTTGTTATTATGTTATTTTATATATTCTCTCTAAATTTCAAGCTCTTTCTTATTGAGTTTGCTCCTATCATGGGGCCAAAAATAGGTCCTCTTGACCCCCTTCATGTACACAATGGTTAGACCCTCCTTAAGCAAGATGAAAAACTTGTCTTTTAGAATTTTCAACACCATCAAGATCTACACCAGAATACAAAGTAGGGTGAGCTCACATTGTGATTCAATAAGGCATCTCATCTTGCCCTAGAAAACTTCTTTATTTCTAACTTTCCGGGTATGCCACAAAATCTCATTAGTCAAAACCAACTAGAAATTATTAAGATCCTTATTAAACTCATGCACATACCCAAAAAGAATTTCATGCCAAGTAAAACCATCTCTAACATTCCAACCCAAACTATCTTCCAAAAAAATACCATAGCTTAGTAGCATAAACACACTAAGAAAAAAGATGCTCAAAAGTTTTACTCTTATCATAAAAATCACAAACTTTGGAAGGGATACCTGAAAAGGACAATTCAGAATCAATAGCCATCTTTTAAAGAATTAAAAGCCACCTGAAACAAGTTTTTTTAGGCTCAACCACATTAGACAACACAATATTGAGGATACAAGACCATTTATCAATAGACTAGTCAAGTTTCCAATTGTCATTTAGTTTGCAAATAATTTCCTTAGTATCAGAAAGTAGGATATAAAGTTTTTTGAAGTCATTTTAGAGAAGGTGATACCATCTTCCTAGCAAAAATTGTTTAGAATTTTCGTATTATATTTAGGGTAATTGGAAACTTCGCCCCATAAAAAGTCTTCTTTAAGATTGAGAAAGACTTTCTCGAACTAATAAAAATGCCAAACTCGGCCTGGAAATTTTCCCACCCCTTTAACCAACCATTGTTAAGAATGTCTTTGAAATCATTGATCCTCTTGGAAGCCCATTGTTTAGTAGAACATCCTTGGGTAATAGCAAGAGGTTTGTTCTTCCAATCCAAACTCCACCATATGGACCTATGAGCAATGAAGACCCCCTATAATTTGAAAAATACATCTTTTTCCCTAACAAGTTGCTTAACACTCTTCCATGCCCTCCAAATGTTGCTAAATACATCAGAGCCAAACAGTCTAACAAAAAATAAATAAAAAGCAGATCATGAGGATGCAAAGCAATCCTTTTTTTACCTTTTTTGGGCCTTAAAAGAGCAATATTGTTTCTAACCAACACTTTCCATAGATCATTACCATCAAAAGCTTTAAGAATCCATTTTATTGCAAGAGTGGCACCTTGAAGCTTAATATCTTTAAGGCCAAGACCTCCTAAATGTTGAGGGAGATAGCACCAAGACCAATTAACATGTCTTTTCCTATTACCCTTCCCATCAGACCACAAAAAAAATCATCAATTTTTTTTTAATTCTATCCACTTACAACTTCCAAATATCCAAGCAAAAGAGTAGTAAATACTATAGGAAGCCAAGACTTTTTGACAAACCTAAACTCTACTAGCAAGAGAAAGAGGTGAAACTGCCATTTCACATTCTTGTTCTCAATTTGTTTAAACATTCATTCTCACATCTCCCTTAGAGAAGGATCAACTGAAAATGGGATGCCTAAGTATCTCACAATTTTGTTACGACCCCCCACTGTCATTCTTTACCTTTAAGCCAATTAGGCGGTGAGTCATTCTAGCTCAAGATAATAGATTTATTGTTAGAAATTTTTTCTCTTGAGGCATTACAAAACAATTTGAGCCTATTTATCACAGTATTGAAGTTCTCTTCATTAATTTCAACAAACAAAGTAGTATCATCTACAAATTGAGCATTAAGAAGAGTATTGTTATCTGGCAGGTAGATGCCTCTAACTGGAGGACTAAGCAAATTAGTTTTTAAAATGTAGTGTAAGATATCAACATCAATGACAAATAGAGTACGGACAAGAGGACAACATTGCCTCATAGACCTTTGAAGAAAGGAATTAGTTAAGGACCCATTTATGTCAATTTAGGTAGAAGCATCGCTAAATAAAGCTTCAATCCATTTGCATTAAATATCAAGGAAACTAAAAGCCTCCAAATTAGTCAAAACAAAATACCATTCAACTCTATTATACATTTTTTAAGTCTAACAATAACATACATTCTATCCATAGTGCTTAGCCTAATTAAGCCCCTCCTAACTAGTGATCAAGTTTTTAAAATATATCTACCCTTAATGGAGCCAATTTGATTCACAAAGACAACTTTAGTCAAAATTTTAGATAATCTTAGTAAAAAGAGCTTGGAAATTTTTTATAAGAGACATTAAGCAAAGTGATTGGTCTCTAGTGTTTAATAAGAGACTTATCTCCATCCTTAGGCAAGAACTTGATAGAACCTCTATTGATATTATTACCAAGGGAACCTTTTTCAAATGCCTCCTTGTACACCTCTTAAAGGAGATTTACCATTCTTAAAGGAGTTAATTGTCCTAATGATTTCATCCTTACAGATAACTTTGCTAATTTCTTCATAATCTTTATCATTGAGTTTTCTTGAAATGACCCTTTTACAAAAGTCCCTTCCTTTCAGCCAATTCAATTTAGCCCTAATTTTAGCCCCTATTTTTTATAGTTTTGAAAACATCTTAATTGATGCTTAGTTTTTAATAGTTCATTATGAGTAGCACTATCACTCCCATTTTTCTACATCATAATCTCCAACTCTATAAGTTTCTCTTCCAAATTATTCTTTACTCTCCTATCCAAAGTCTTTTTTTACCCAATGTTTTCAATAGAGTTTTCCAAGAAGATATAAGAGGATATCCCATCTCTTAATAGTAGAATTCTCCCCAAAAATATTTTTATTAATAGTTCTAATAGTATAAATGCCACTCAAGCAGTCTTTATCTTTTAGAATAGAAACATTAAGGTTAAACAACTGATTCTTATCACAAGACTTTTTAGGGATACTTTCATTGATCTTAATAGAAGCTCCAATAGGAGAATGATCTAACACAATGGAAGGGACCACCTGGACCAAATCATTGTCAATGTTATTTTCAAAAGAGAAGTAATATTTATGAGCATAGAACCTATCCAACCTCAGATAAACTCTCTTACCTAGAACTTGGTTAGTGCACTAGGTAAACCACATATGCTTATTACTACTCTTTTTCTTTTCCAAAGGGTCAACATTATTAAGAAATCTTTTGACTCTAGCCCAATAGTAAAGTCAATTTCCCTTCCATTTAGCTTCATTGCCCCCATTTTATCTTCTCTATGCTCAATCGTATTAAAGGCACCCCCCAATACCTAGGGAACTTTAGGAAGAGAATGGGTAGCCTATTTCCATAATTCACATCTTTCTCTATAGTCATTAGAGGCATAGAGGTATACATAGAACAAATACAAAAATTTAACTCATCCTTCTTAAGAATAACCCAAACCAATCTATTACAAGGAGAGGAACCATTATCTACAATAAAATGGGCCGATTTGGAGTCTACTAAAATAGCAACCCTACCCTTACCCTTCAATTATTGAGTAGAAAAGAAAATAGACTGTCTCCAAACAAGTGTTAATACTGACTCTAACTGAAACCCCACAACTTTACTTTCTTGCAAGCATAGAAAATCCATCTTAGGTCTATTATTACAAAAAATTATGAGAATATATTTTTTATCAGTGAATTCTAAACCTTGCATTCCAACTAGAGCAATTGATTATCATTTATGAGAGGTAGGAGGGGTAGGAAGCTTTTGGTTCTTGTAGAGTCTATCAAATCACTTAGGCATTTTTTCTTCTTTACCTTTTTTACAACTTTTTATTTCGTTAGACTCATGGTCTACTTGTTTTCTTTTCTTTTTGTCCAAAAAGACTTTCTTTTCCAATTTCCATTTTCATACCCTCTTCTTGGAAGAGGAGATGCACACAATCCAATATAGCCTTTTGTCTCTTTGAATTTTTGGTAAAACGGTACAAGATTGCTCCTCACTTAAGTTGGTCTCAACATAAAGCAGCATTTGGGGGATATTAATATTCTTGGCTTTTTTAATTTTTGCCTTAGCTCTTAGGCTTTCCAAGGCCACTTGTTGAGTATTCTTCCTACTCTGCACATCAGTTGAGGCAATCCCCTTAGCCTCTTTATTCACATTGTTATTAGTTTGAACCACAAGAATAACAATATAGTCCTCTTCCAATGGAGCCAATAAGACTAGGATCAAATCCTCCATTCCCTTGTTATCTACAACAACCTATGGTTCAATCACCTTATTATTAAGAGTGGGAGGGTTCCCACTCAAAGAGCCATCTTCCATAAACTAAACTTTATCACAATTAGAATAAGGAATCTCTTCTAAAAATTTTCATTCATATCAACAACCCTGACTAACCCCCCATTTTTATTAGCTAGGGTTTCATTACTCAGAGGTCTAGGATGATTTTTGGAAATTTTTGGGCCATCCCTTCTTTGATGTCCGTTTTTTTACACAAAAAACAATTACCAAGTCCCCCCAAAAGTTCTAATTCACAATTTATGACACTACCTTCCATTTGTATGCATAATAATTCAAGAACCACAATTTCAATATTAGAAGAAATTAATAATCTAGCATTAAGAGGAGGCAGAGTCACTCTTCTTTCTTCTACTTGCAAAAAATCTTTGGAAAAATTTCCATAATCGAAGAATGAGTTTTTTATATGCTATCCACCTTGAAGCAAAGTTGGCCAAGACTTCTTCTGGCTTAGAATTAGTAGACCATTGGATAGCCCTAAAAATGGATTGTCCCAAATTCTAGAACTCCTTTTTTACTACCCTAGCCTACATGCTATGGATTTTGAAGAGAATCGTAAATAGGCCTTTATGTATTATTCTACAGAAGCTCATATAGACACCCATCTTTTTTCCCCATACATTATCCTACCAATCATTGAAAAACTTTCTAGAAGACAAAAAAAATAGCATCTAGACAAGCAAAGAACATTGCAACATTTTTTAAGCTATTTTTTCATTTTTAACAACTTGAGTCATAGCCAAACTGAGAGAAATGTAGAGAACCTTGGGTAAAGGAGAAACTTTATTGTCATTTCCTCTTCTAGGTTCCTCTCCTTTGAGGTGGTTGTCCCTTCCAATTCCATACTCTTTGCTCACTTTGAAAACTACCAATGCTAGCAGTGTTGTTATATGGAGCCTAATAAGAATCGAAGGTTAAATTTTCCCCACTTTTGTCAACACGTTTTCCCCCGAATCAATTAACGAGGGAATCAGAAGGGGCCCAAAGCCCCTCTTGCAAGGCCCAGGGGGATGACCCCCCCGGCAAGGGCCCAGGGGCGAAGCCCACGGTGGGGGTCTGGGGGCAACGCCCCCAGTGGGGGTTGTTGGGGGCAGCACCCTCAAAGCAAAAATTATCTATTATTTTATAAAGGCGTCAAAACCTATTTTTCTATTGATTGACATATAAAAAACCCTATTTTTTGTAACCGACATAAGTCTTGATAAAACGCTAAGGGTTAGGGTTTCCATTGATATTGTGTTGTAGCATATTGTAGCGGTATTGAGTTGCATGAGATTGTTGGTTGTAATTAGTTCTATTTGCTGGATATTAATATTGGACTCTCTGTTGGTGCATGTAGCCCGAGTTTGGGTGAACCAAGTTAAAATTGTCTCTCACTGTTTTATTTTTGTGTATTTTTCATTCCTCTATTTAATCTTTACATGCATTTAATTGATATCTCCTGCATACTATTTCTAACAAGCAAAGTCTAGTTTGTTACCATCCAAGGCTTCTTTGTAAGATAACCTCCATGTCAACAGCTTCTTTCTAGAGTCCTCACATATATTATCGCAACTTCCAAAAATTCCCTCATCAATATCTCCATTATACTCTCTATCATCACCACATTCAACTTGTCTACCCATCCTTACATCCTACCTATTAATACGTGGGAAATAAATACTAAGCGCTTTAACGCAAAATAAAATGGCAAATACCTTGACATGACAACACCCACCAACTCAAAAAACAATAAACAAAAGACCACCAACAGTCTAAAAAAAGACCCAAAGAACACTAAGGTCTGATATTAAACACCACTATTAAAAAACATTCAAAAAAAATTCAAGACAATGTTGATAGGTGTCGGACAACTGAGAGGGGGGGGTGAATCAGTTGTCACAAAAACTTAAACACTTTCTGCAATTAAGCATTCATCACTTATCCACGATTATTATGATTTAACAATGAGTGCAAGAAATCAAAAACTTAACCACAGATACAACATCAAACACAAGAGACACCATATTTACGTGGAAAACCTCAAGGTGGGGAAAACCCACGGAGAGGATTAGCTCTCAATATATATTACAATTTTGAAATAATGATGTTCAGGCTTAGTCACTCCACAGGCCTAAACATACTGCCTTACTACCATGAAGAACAACTAGGTCTAGCAGGCTCATTGCCTCAACCCTTAACCTAGCAAGATTACAATAAGGGTTGTTAAACCCTACTGGCGGCTCACTACCAGACTCGCTGCCATGATCAACACCTTCTTATGTCTATGATTGATGTACAATAATTCCTCTGCTCTGCTCTGCCTCTATTCTGCTCTTCCTCTTATTTCCTCTTCCTCTTCTCTGCTATGCCTTTTGGACCTTAATATTTTTCATTTTCATTCAAGGATGTTTTTCCACGACTCAACTACAAGTATTTATACACTACATCAACCTTGGAATGATCATCAAGGTTGACATCACAATCATCAACCATTGGAACAATCTCCAAGGTCGGTATTACAAACATTTACAAAATAGCCCCTGACCTATTACAACATTGTGCAAAGGAAATGAAATGCGGATCACGCCATGCCTTAGCTGGGACTCAAACACGATCTTCCACGCCACAACACGCTTCCACAATCTTCCAGAGATCTCTGCAATCACTGGGATTAACCAGGTCAGCCAAGACTGGTTATACGCTACATTATCTGGGAACAATCTTCAAACACAATCTCAATTTCTTAACGCAAACCAAAGTCTAGATAAGAACATGATTAGGAGACATCCACAAGCATGTTATAATCATCAGGAGCAACCGCACGAACCTTGACCACTTTATCCATAGGAATCTTCTTACTGGAACACATGAACTTTATTGTCTTCAACTGTCATAAAAGAAAGATAGCTTGCAGACTACCAAACCACGAACCATTGCAACTGAAGGCACTTATCATCATCCCAAACTTCCTTCTAGAACCGCAGAGCAAAATACTTTATTGCGGAGGAATGTGGAGAAGAATACCAGACTGTTCTTCAGCATACAACTCACTGTCTGTATTGCACTTCTTTGTAACTCACTTGTTCCTTCCGAAGAGGCTAATTTTCTCAATATCCTCAACATACAAGTCTTCTAAACAAGTAATAGAATAAGATACAGTTGACACCAATGACAACAAGGATATGTTGACATCAATGAAAACACCGATTAGGCACATACTTGCAATAGACAAAACACAACACCACCACCCCAACCACAATTGATTTGGAAAGAAAGAAACAACAAAGGTGACCAAGAACAACAAAGGATACTAATCTGAATCACCATGCGCGAGCACAGGAGCATCCGAGAACAACAGTGGAGGATGAATTTTTGCCTTCCTCACCACTCTCAAAGCTCCTCCTAGGGAGATTGCTATTAGTTTCAATTCTCTTTTTTTTTTTTGATATTGATAAAAGGAGGTTTTTGAAAGGGCCTAGACCCTTTTACAACGAAACAACTATCAAGTAGACAATACAAGTACCATGAGATGTGGAACAAACAAAACTGACCAAATTAATAGCCATGCTACCATTCACAAACAACAAACCAGCAAAATACACCACACCAAAGGATCAACAACCTATACGACACTTGATCCCGAGCTATCTATTTGCACACCCTTAAGTATAGGAATCTAATACAAATTTAGAAATACCTATCTTCCTTCTTTGAACAATCGTCCAAGATACACTAGTATCCAAATCCTCAGAACAAGGTGAGAGGCGAGGGATGTCATCAACCATTGCCTCCACCAAAGATGTCTCACGCAAAGAAGGAGACAGTCTAGCCGAAGAAGCCTGAAGCAACAATGAATTCATAGCCAAATCTAGAGCAAGAATCCCCATACTATGCTCCATGGGGGGACAGGAACCAAAGTAAGAGCTATTAGGGCTTGAACTACAAAAGAGGACTTGCAAGGAGTTGAGGGACTCACTTGAGCCATGCCAACCAATGAAAAAACTCCTCGGGAGCATGACTTGTCACATGAGGAATGAGAGGAGTAGATCCAACATCTTGAGAAGAACCATTTGCTAGGAGTCAATAGTGTTAATAGTCAAGTGATTGTTGTAGGCATTCCTCCACCATAAAGTCGCGCCCTTGCACTGAGAGTGTGGCCAATCAAAATCTAGGTGTCCTATGGCAAAACAACATCTACACCAGAAGGGGAGACCCTCATAGTCAAGTGGTTGGATCTATGGCCTATCCTCCACTATCAGAACAATATCACCGTGAAAATCCTTGGAGATATCTATGTCCACCAGAATATGGGCATACATAGAGTGACCCATGAAGGAAGTAGTGAAGTCAACCTTCAAAAATCAATCAATTGTATTGCCAATGGCCTCATAGCAAAAGTCTTCTCAAAACTGGAGAGGAAGATTTAGGAGCTTAACCCAAACTACTCTGAAATTGAGAGGTTATGTGAGGGGACTGAAGGAGATAGGCCATGGTTTGACCGAGAGGGAGTGCTCTCCCCATATCCATAACTTGTCGTCCAACACCAAGTCCCTATCCTTTGATGAGGCAAAAGTCACTATGAAGAAGCCCCTAGCAAAAGGTAACAACTCAAGCTTGCCACAAGAGGCTTCGACGATCCCAAAACCCACTTGTGTAAGTTGCGTAGAGAAGGCCACAAATTGTTAAATCTATAGACCAAGCCACGACGTAGGTAGAAATCTTCATTATCTATCACTTCCTGGCCGCAAACCACTATAGGCATGGATTACGAACAAGGAAGAGGCCACATTTTTTCGTGCGGAGTGTTAGTTTACAGATTTGTCACTTAACTCTATATTCTCATGCCCACACAATGACAGCTGTACTAACATTGAGTTCGATTGCAATGAGATTTGCAATGACTCTCTATATTGTTTTATAAGGCACAACTACCTCCAAAAGATTTTAAATGAATAAAATATGTGTATGTTTTTAACCAGAAAGCAAGAAAGGTGGTGCTTTCAACCAGAAAGCAATAAAGGCGATGAATCTCAAAGAATAGCTAAAGAATAAAGAAGCACAAAGACTTCATGTAGCAATGATCATAAACTAATATTTTTCATAACATAATCACCACTGCAATCATTCATCGAAAGAAAAACAATCCACAGCAATGAGCTTCAATAGATATTTCCAAAATTTCCAATATGAAATTGCAATTCAAAAAGCTAATAGATATTCAACATAAGAAGAATATACATTCATCCACCATAACACAAAGTTTACGATATATGAATTCAACTTCTCAAACTTCATATATTGAAAATAACTGAAAGATAGAATAACATAGAAAATGACCTATCAACAACACAAAGTTTGCCAAAAGATCCTAATAGCATCAACAGGCTTTGTATATATAGCCTTGTCCTAGAAATAACTGTCTTTAAACAATAACGATTTCTTAAAGACAGCGGATTTAAAACATAAATAATAATAAGTCTTTTCAAATAATAGTTTTCAGAGCACTTGAAAGAAATAGCATGAAAATAAGAAATGCCATCATGTGGCAACATTTTGATCCTCCTCTCGAACTGCTTCACCTCCTTTGTCTTGTTCTCCAGCACTCATTGAGTCCACCTATGATCTAAGCCTCACTTTGTAGCTCCTGTACCTAGAAATGATGGGAGTTAAATTTTTGCCACTTGGACTAAGAGTGATGTGCACTCAAAGTTTTCATTTACTCATTCTTCTCTCCACATTTGCCAGCCTCCTATTGACATCATCGATTTCTGTTCTGAAAGTTTTGAGGTAAATTGCTATATGTCCGAGCTTTGCCAGTGACTCTCCATTTACAGTATCAACACCAACAATTTCCTCATGAAGTGTCTTTCTAAAGCATTGCTTTACCTCATTCACATCTAGTAAATTTTCTCCACTTTCGTATAGAATATGTCTCAAGGATTGTATAGTTCTTCCTAATATCTTCGAGGTCGGCACAGTATTGATTCAAAATCCCCCTTATTTCACTGTTAAACTGCCCCAACACAAACAACTTCCATTCAATTGCATCTAACCAAGAAACAAAATCATTTTCTTTAGGGTAATTTAGGACCTTCTCAGCCACCAGAATGTTTGTATCAATCTTTATAATTTCTTGCACTTCTTTGGATACCATGAGCAAACTGCTCTCATCCTTTTTCACGTTCTGCAGCTTTGCAACTAACCCTTTCCTTTTATCTGAAATGAGAGCATATAATTTCATACCTTCTCCAATGTACAACAGACTATCTATAGTAACATTTTCTATCCATTGCTCAGTGGCTCTGGCTAAGGTTTGATATCTCTTAATCTGTTGTAACATACTTGGGTCCACTCCATCAATGATAACACTTGAAGCTGCATCATAGGGCTGAGAAGTAGCATTCAGAATAGACTGAATAAAAGATGTCAAAGCATTTACCTGAGTTTGCAACTTTACATTTTCTTGTTGCTTTGTTTTGACTCTTTTTGCTAACATCCCTACAGAAAACTTAGCATGATAGATGTCACCCTCTACAGTGGGAGGGTCTATGTCAATTTTGCTCATATTGAAGTTTGTTTCTGTGACCTCATGCTCATTCTTATTTCTGATTGGATTTGTAATTTCTAAAATACGGTGTCCTGAAGAAGAATCTGTCACCATCCTTGAGATCATCTTAGCCTTTTTAGGCTTAGCTGTAGTTTGTAGCAACTTGGCTATAGTATCAACATTCATGTCTACTATAGGGGTGTATCTCCTTTTCTTCTCAACTACCTTCTTCAACCAAGAAGGGGATGGCAACTCTGCACCACTATCACCAGCATCTAGGACAACATTGTCTGGCTAATTTTGAGTACTATGGGTAGAAATTTCATTTAACACAGGGGAAGCTGGAATCTCAAACAAAGAACGAAAAGTACTATCTTCACCAATTTGCTGGAAAATCAAAGAATCATTACCAGGCACGGAGGAAATAGGAGTCATATGGTCAACCTGAAGCTGCTGCAAAGCATCAAGTTTCTTCTCTACTCCTAATCCTCCAGCTATAGGTTCACCATCTTGTTCACATGCACTTTTCAATCTCTTGCTATCTTCAGGTTCTTCTCCATCTCCACCTGACTGTGAACCTCTAAGTCGAGTTGTCTCCATGCTAATTGAAGATCTTTGAGTTCCAGTGGCATGAGAAGTCCCTGGTTCTTTTGTCCCAAGTTCCTTCTGTACCGAAGAAGATCCAGTGCACTTACGAAATTTTCCCCTATGTCATCTCTCAGTCTTGTCCAAAACAAAAGAAGACTGAGTCTTGATATCAGTAATCTCTTTCTCTGACCATTGAATACGAGGCAAAGGTTTAGAGGCAACAACATGAAATTCCTCATCAATCATGTCTGAATTGTCATCAACTCCACTAAGAATCTGTAGAGGCAAATTGAAAGCACAGATTTGGTCTAAAGTCAACCTCATCCAATCCCTTCTTTGGACTTCTCTCTCATCTGCACAGTCCTCCCAGTAGTCTTCCAAATGGGGCTGATGTTCATAGAGGTTTCCTCCATGCAAATTCCTCTCGACAAAGTTCTTACTATTAAAGAATGTCCTCACAGATAGAGGGTGAAAATTGTATTTCAACCAAAACCCTTTCTACATTTCTAGCATTGTCATTGGTTTTACAAATGAAAAATGATAATGACACATGGAAAGTATACCCTTTCTTATTCATACCATGATATTTACCATTCATAGCCACCATCTGGCGACAGACTTCCAAAAGAATGAAATAATCACAGGCATATCTCAATAATTTCAATGGGGCATTTTTGAACCCACCAATTCTAATATAAGTGAATCTGTTGAATTGGATATAGAAGCTCCCATATCTCATAACCAATGTTGTAGCTTCAGGAGAAATCCTCACTTCCGAGTTGCCTTCAATCCTTCTTGCATTAAGCATCAAAAAAGCGTCATTTACATGACGGTAATCCTTAACACCAACATATCTTTGCAATTGAGGGAAATATTCATACACGGGTGTGTTTGACGTTAAAGAACCTTGAGTCCTTAACCCTGCCCAGACAACCTCTTTACTGGCCAGTATGTAGAACAAATATGAGCACATATAGAAAGAAACCTTTTGATGGAAATTAACCAGTTGTTCATTTAGTTGGTCATTAATCAGTTTAGCCCAATCAACATACTGAGACTCACTACATATCACCAGAATAAACTGACACATCCATTTCTCAAAAGAATCCAACTCTTCATTTCCAAGAACATGGTGCAGCAGCGTAATCATATCTGAAATTTCTTCCTTAAAGTGTGCTCTTTTTTAATTGGTGGGTACTTGAGATTTTCCCTGTTTCTCCACCTTTACCCAATTCTTTGCAATAGAAGTCAAACACCAATCTTTCATGTTTAGAAAATAATTTCACCTCATAGTAACAGACATCTCCACGAATTCTTCTCTTTCCGATAGTCTCAGGGCATGGTAAATAGTTTCCACATCAATTTTCGTTATCACAGAGCCATCGTAGGCTCTTATTTCCTGAGATTCTGGATGGTAATTCTTTGCACATGTGAGAACTAAATCTGAACAAGGCACAGCTGGTGGAAAATCCCCAGCACGAGCTAACCTGCTTGTTAACATTCTCTCGGCCAGTGGTGACCTGGGGTTTTGCTACATTCGACTCCAAAAATCCTTCAAATCTATATGACCCAACTCAATGTCCTTTACCTTGGCTAGGTCATTCTCAATAATAGAAGCAATTGGAAAACCCTGACATTTATATTTCATTCTTACTAGCTTGAGAAACTAGTAAATGAATGTTTTTGTCACTACTAAGGGCGCCAAGCAAATTCCTAGAACATTTGGGGAAGATAGGCAATCTAGACTCATAAAAAATAAAAATTCTTCCCGCTAAACAGGCTAAGGAAATTCAAATTTGCCACAGAAAAGAATGAGTGAGAAAGAATGTCAATTAGCTGACCTAGTTACGAGAGCCCGTGCACAATACTTGCAGAAGACGTCGTGCCAAATCTCTGAAGTAAACCAACAACAATATGAAATGAAGTATCTGCGAGGGTGGCAACCCTTATAAATACTTCAATAAATTTCATTGGCACGTATGGTAGTACAATCCATTAATGAGCCGCTTTAATTTCCTAATGAAAAGTGTGCGAATGAGCTTTTCAAGATAATCCATATTTATAGCGAAAGGACGGGTGTCACTTGCTTCGTATGTAGCAATAAATTGAAAGTTGGCTTTAAATACACGGACTGGCACCAGATCGGGAAATCGAAGATTTTTGAAACTTACGAACCGCTAGTTGGGAGTTAGGAAGTTCAAAGAACTCTCAACTTGCTGACTGGGAAGGACTTAACATTTAAAACCGAACACGACCGACGAGTAAGACATAACTCACAACTTGGAGAAGTGTCGAGTAATCGGCAAGTTTTGAAAACTTAGAACCTGTCGACGGAAGTTTCAAAAAACTGAAATCACCAACTATGAAGGAAAACTCTAAGTAAAGGCCGTGAATTTATTTAAAGGGGGTAACAATAAAGACTAAGGAAGAAAATATTACATTGAGACAAAGACGGCAAAAATTTTGAAAATTTTGGTAACACAGAGAAGGGCGCACAGTGGCCCCCAACCTGGCTATGGTTGCATAGGAACACTGGGAGCCAGCCTTCGCATCACCAACTAAACCTCATCCTGGAGATGTCACATTCACTTGTATAACCACTTTTAGGGACTTGACGCCATGTCCGACCCCAAGATCAACATGATTAATACCAAGGGTAGGCATAACAATCACAAAAGAAACAAGATTTGTGCCATTGCCGACTCCAATGCTAGAAATCACACCACAACCCATGTCCAAGAGCGACAGAATAACAATCGCCAAATGTAGGGGTAGGGTTCTGAAAACGAGCGAGGCCAATGTCATTCAAACTTTGATCAATTCTCTTTTGTTCTTAAAACGAGCGAGGGCAATGTCATTCAAACTTTGATCAATTCTCTTTTGTTCTTACTTATTAAAACATAACTATTATTATATTTATTATTAAATATTAATAATTTAACATATAAATACGTATCAAATATAAGAAAGATTTTTTGTTAAACACACTCACACCATTACAATCCACTTCTCCATTGTGAAGGAATTTTTTTTAATACACCATTACAATCTGCTTTTTATTGCCATTGTAGTTGAGTCTTATTGTAATAACTCAAAATGTTGGATCACAAATAAAGCCCAAGATTTAGTGGACTCATGTATTTATGTAATACTACTTGCAATTTTGTGCATGCTTGGTCTACATAAACAAGCACTTGAACATTGTGGTTGTATGTTGGAATACAATAGAGAAGCATCTCTAGCAAGTTGCATGCTATATGACATGATCTTGAGGAATGCATGAAGCATGATGTGTAAAGGGTTGCCATTTCATTTTGGATTGATCACATAAAATGCAATGGATTGATTATTGCTGAAAAAGATTTAACGAGTGAAAGCCTCATCGTATTATAACCATGTTCTATTTGATAATAGAGTGAGTGGTGCAGTAATTTTTTTTATTTTTTATTTTTTTTCTCTGAAAGGTTTCCCAACATAATTATGTTATCTTTTGTGAATGTTTTTACTATTCTTTTGCATTGTAAATCCAATAACCTATTTGGCATAGTTTCTCTCATAAAGGTTATATGAGAAATTAATGTGTTTATCAATATTGCTGAGATCTCCTAAGAAAGCCCCCTAACAAAATGAACAACTTTGCCATGATTCACACCAAATTGAAGCTTTGCGCACATAGTTCATCATTACTTATCATACAATGATATTGGGTGGAAAAAAGATGACTTTGCTAAGTGTGTCTGAACACCAAAATGCATATTACAAGCCCAGAGATTTACATTCAAAATAGACTACTATTTGTACGATGTAGACTCCACAGAGAGTGAAGCAAAATATTGTTGCTCTTGCAATACAAAATGCTTGTAATAATAATGCTATGACAGATCAGAAAAGCTCTCCAGGTGATAATAGCCACAAACTATATGCTTTATTTTATGAAGAACCTTCAGAAAATGAGCACAGAACCAAGCATATAATGAAATTTGTTCGCATGTTGCTAGGTTAAAAATTGTGAGTCTTATACTGTATCTTTTATTTCAAGAATCTGATGTCAAATGTTATTAACCCATGCTCTGATAGCCTCTAGCCTTTTAATCAATCAGATGGTACAAATTCAAACCGG
The DNA here is from genome assembly GCA_027924645.1 of Cunninghamia lanceolata. Taxonomy (NCBI): domain Eukaryota; kingdom Viridiplantae; phylum Streptophyta; class Pinopsida; order Cupressales; family Cupressaceae; genus Cunninghamia; species Cunninghamia lanceolata. The sequence continues at coordinate 3,723,688 of BSBN01000197.1, forward strand.
GAAACCCCTTGTTGCCAATTTTCTAGTCCATATAATGGTATCCATACTAATTCAGTAAAAGCACCCATAAAATTAGAAAAATGAAACTTGTAAATTTGCGAGAGGCATAATATGTAAGGAAAAACTGCAGTATTTTCAATCAAAATGACTTAAGGCTACCCGAGGCAGCTTTCTTCTAAAGACTGGAAGGAACGATGAAGAAGCATTAAACTTAAGAAAACTGGATGCTACCCCAATTTAGCCATCATATTTACATAATGCATGAAGATGGCCATCTCTATCATATAGATGGGCAAATTAGTATCCCATACAGAATGAGTCCCGCAGTAAATGGACGAGCCATCAGAATAATGTAGGTATCTATTGCTTCCAAGATACACTTGAACCAAGGAAGCATTGCAGTTTATCATCTGGCTACAAATCATTACATTTCTGCCTATTATGTATAAGCCTTTGATCAGCCATCTAAATAATGTAAATGATTCAGGGACTTCCACTCAAAACCATCTCCTGAGACATTACCACCAATTACATATGATAGAATATTTCAATCAAAACGACTTACAGCATACACAACTTCTTATAAGATTCGATGAAACAATGAGGAAACATCAAATATAAGACAACTGAATGCTACCCCAATCTAGCCATCATATTTACATAATGCATGAAGACGCCCATCTCTATCAGATAGATGGACAAATTAGTTTCCCATACAGAACTAGTCCCGCAGCAAACTGACGAGCTAACCATCAGAATAATGTAGGTATATATTGCTTCCAAGATATACTTGAACCAAGGAAGCTTTACAATTTATCACCTGCTACAAATCATTAGATTTCTGCATATTATGTATGAGCCATTGATCGGTCATCTAAATAATGAAGATGATTTAGGGACTTTCGCTGAAAACCATCTCCTGAGACAGTACCACCAATTACATATGATATTAGTAGCAATCAAAAAAGAATCAGCTATGGTCATTGTAATAAGGAAAAATCTAGTTTGAAAGAATATAGAACAGGTGAATCTACAAAACAATGATTTAACAAAAGAATAATTCAGCATTCAAACAGAGGCAGTTCATACCCACACAACACATAATTTTATCTTTCATACTGAACTTATTTGCCCACTTGAGTGCAGTATATCAGTATATCTGCTTTTGTGGTTATCTTGAAACCTATGACAAGCTGAACCACAAATTCAATGGTTGCTTTTAGTAAATTTTTAAGAGTATGTTACTCTCACAAGTGGTATTTTATTCGTTCTAGGACATCTGATTCAATAGATCCTCAGTATAGCTCCACCCAGCCAATGCACAATAATTCAGACATACAAGTTTTCCACAAAAACATTAAGTCACAGCCTCTGGTAAATGTGGTATCATTCAAAAAGATTGAATTGATGTTAGGGTTTGTAATAGCTCCCCAAGTCATCTTGCTCTAATTATATTTGTTAATTAATTTTGGATTGATGTTGCCTTAATGACATCTGTCAACACCTGTTATCAATTATCAATTGCCATGTATACAAATGTAAATCTTCATACAACATTATGACATCATTGTTTGTGTTGGGTAAATTGTTGCACACTCCTACTCCATCTTATTCAATATTTAGTTACCCATAGTGTTAATTTTCTGCATTTGGTTCTAAGAGCTCAATCAGCAGCCCCTTATGGCACACACAGTTTTTCTTCCTTCAATTTGCTAGCATTCTTTATGATGATAAAATTGATTTGATTTTCAGGCACACTTTATAAGCATTTTCTCACAAAGTTTGAAGTAAATTCAAATGAGCTAAAGAAATATTTAGAAGAAGACACTTGTGGCAGATAAAACCTTCATATAGTATTTATAATAACATCATGCTGAAAATCGGTCAAAAATTGCAAGCCACACAATTCTAAGACAAAAGAGACAGATGTCAAGATCTCTGTTGGCAACCGGGTTCAGGGGGAGTCCACAAGAAAGTGGCACATCTAAAAAAAATTGATTTTGGATATGTCAGATAAATGCAGCACAAAACAACCAATTCACCCAAAGCAGAAAAAGAACAAGAAAAAAAGCAAGCATCAAAAAACCTCCTTCCCAAACAAAACCAAGTTCTTCCTGAAAGCACACCAGATCTCAAGGGTATCGTCAATCTCAGACAACAGTGCCTCAACAGCAGATGCCACTCAATCAATCTGCTCAGCCTCAGAATATACTCGGTCTTCTCCTCTCCAGGAGAATGAGACACAGCTGTAGTGCAGTAATTTCCAGCAACAGGCAACTTTTATAAACAATAGAGGGATCCAGCCCCTTTTCCATAATCAGAAGAAACAGCTTGATCAGAACTGGGGACTTCAAAACACGGCTTCTGCTCAGATCCATTATACAAACCTGCAATCAGAAGAACCAACCTGGGGGGTCTAATCAGAACTGGGAGGTCCAAAACATGCCTTCTGCTCAGATCCATTGTAAAACCTCCACCCTTCATTCCCCATGCGAATTGTGGGGAGCCTCAAGGGGGTAGTAAATGGATGTAGATCCCTCTTATTGGGACCCTTGTAGATTAATTAATTAATGGAGAAGATTGGGATGTATGTCAGCATTTGATGGGTATTTATAAGGCACTGTATGCACCCATTTGTCCCATATTGTTATTCAATTCTCTTATTTAACTCTGTTATATAGGAATCACTTGGATTCCTCACTTGAATTCCCTTGTGTCTGTTCTACTTGCATCTTCTAAATATTCTTTTCCCTGTTAAGTTGAAATATTGCACTCTGTTGGTGCTCAAACATGCGATTCCACCAATCTTAAAGACTCAACACCAAAACCTAAGGCCAGGGATATGTCGTGCTCAGGGAATGGGTAAGGCTTATGATCAGACAGTGGCATGAATGGACCAATCGCTATGAGTGGGCAAACTCATCTTCGGCTTTACGCTTTGCTAGGCCAAGTGGGGTGTTCCCTAAAGTCTTAAACACAGAACAACTAAAGAGAAATAAAACAATTCAACTCAAGGCCCTTAAGCAACCATACCCAATGTGTTACGAATCCCAAAATATGTCGCTAAATTCATGTCAACACTAGCTGCATACAGACCCAAAGACCTCAAATAAGCAAAAGAAAATTCAATCTTACCCTACACCTTAAGATGACAACTACATTATGTTTCCCCAGCAGATGAATCCACTTAACATTTGCTTACACAGGGATAAAAGGGAAGAACAAACATGCATGATTCAGGAGGGAGGGAGAGATCAAATAATTTTAAAAGGTTGTTGGCCCTTCACCAACCAAACCGGTGCATACTCCATTGGGCCACAAAGTCATGGATTTGCAGGGAGGAAAGAAATGTAGGAATGAAAGCATAAATGGAATCTTATGCACATCTTCATACAATGCATATATCTCATCTCATGTAATAGACATTCTTAGTAATCCCAGCAATTAAACAAAAACCCACATGAAACAGGAAGAAAGAGCATCACAAAGCATTGTAATGAATTAAAGCACTGTCACATACTTCTCTAACCTCTGTTACATTCATACCAGCAAATGTGGCAAGAGAGGATGAGTAACTAGGTTCAAACACCCTCCTGAATGATTACAAACTACTCTGGAGACCATTACATGCATCTATCCTTGAATCACCTTCCAATGCTTAACACAATGCACATTTTCCCTTACAAACCAGACTGCATCGTTTGATGCCCTAGAACACTACAAAGACACTTGTAGTCAAGAAATTGGTTTGATGACCAACCCATATTACATCTTTCTAACATGTATATATAGCATTATTTTCCACTGTTGCTCTTTGGGCGGGAAATCAGAGTGGTCAACACGTTTGCAAGGCGACCATGCTGCTTGCATCACAACCACATGGGTCATGCCAAAAAATCCTGCAAATATGGAGAGTTCAACCATGCCTTGGTACAAGAAATTTAATTTTGAAGTGTCCACAACAATCCTGGGGTGAATGGAGTTCACCAACCACACCATCAGGTTTTGAAATGATCATTAATGATAGCCTAGAGAGTCGCTGAGCTGACTAGTAGCGAGTTGAACAGTTAATTAATAGGCAAGGCAAAATCGTCAAACCCCAACAAATAGGGCCCTCGTCAAATACTCTTCTTCTTTATCTGGGGTATCAGACTCCCCGCAACTCCAACAAACATATAGGGCACACCAATCGGAAAGGCCTAGCTATCGGGCTTCGGCAATCGAGCCATCACCATATAGTATTCTTCCTTTGAGTGGGAGCATTGACCAACCCCCCGATCTCCGAAGTTCGAAAAGCACAAAGACAAAGCAAATAGGTCAGGCTTTGGCAATTGGGCCCATGCTAGACATCGTTCTTCTTTTAAATGGGAGTAAGAGACTCCACTATGTCCGAAGTCCAAAGAAAGAACTTATCGGGCTTCAGCAATCGGGCCCATGTTAAACACTTGTCCACATTTTGGGCAGGAGAACCAACAACTCCCCGATCTTCAAAGTCCGAAGAAAGAACCTATCGGGCCTGGACAATCAGGCACTCAACAAACTACTTTACATTTCAAAAGAAGGAACACCACTCCAAAGTCCGAAGTCCGAAAGACTTAGACAAAGAAAACCTGTCGGCTGTCAACAGTCGGACCTCCACTAAACATAGATCCATTTGAGCATGAGAACAAGCACATCTCCGAACTTCGAACTCCGAAAGACTTACCTGAATAACCCATTGGGCTTCGGCAATCGGGCCTCAACCAAATTGCATTCGCCAGAGGAAGAGAAACAAGTGACTTCCCGAAATCCAAAATCTGAAGAAATGCAAAGGTGCCATACTAGGAAAGCAAACTCATCGGACCCCGACAAATCAGGGTTCCACCAAATTTCCTTCCACTTTGATCAGGAGAAACAAGCACCTCTCCGACTCTGCGATCCCTAAAACTTAGGCAAATATGTAGTGTTAGAGATCGGGACCACCTTAAAACATGAGCCCAAAAGCAGAAGGAGATCCGGAGACGTCCGAACCCCCGATTCCAACAAACTTAGGCAAATGAGAAACATCGGGGATCAGGGATCGGGGAAGTTCCTAAACACATCAAAGGAAAGTGGGTAACTTGACACTGCGATCCCAAAGGACTTAGACAAATAGACAAGGAACCAAGGCGGAGTCCGGAGCCGATAAGGATGGCATGTTGGCACAGGAAACCCTGAAACTCTGACAAAAGCACAAGGCTAAGGAAACGGCCAGAAACATCCCATACTTACAAAATTTGGATTTTTGCCTACACCCTAACACATGGGAAACCCACATAAGATATCTCAAATCTGTCATTAGCAATGGGTGAATGATTTTTTAGACACTTCAGAGGCATAAACTTGGGACCTTGAAAGAAATTGAGGCACGTGCCGACACACTCAACGCTAAGCCAGTAACACAACCTTTGGTTTTTTAACCTGCAATACTTTGGTCCTTTGCGAACATATTTTGCAGCAGAAGAATTTCGACAAACAAGAAAGTTTGATCAAGTTAGGCATTTCACTGATAGTTGATTTTTTGAAGAAGATTGGAATTCAGCATATAGATGATTCAAAGGACTTGTTCATGGTAGATCTACAAAATCTCCAGCAATCTCATAGTTACCTGGAAAAGTGGGGATATAGGTACCAATACAAGGACAGAGATGCTGATCAAGTGAGGGTATATGTGTAAATGAATAAGGATACAACTATATTATATATAAATTTAGTCACCAGAAACTGTGGGTACAGAGATAGGAATGTGGTTTATGTTACTATAATGGAGTCCCCTGGTAACTATGAGTGATCTAGAGGTGGAGACAGCTTGTTCAAAGAAAAAAGCTATGTTTTTTGCTTGTCTAGTGCAAGGATTTGTCCATATAGAAAGAAAGAAATTATATTAATGTCCATGGATGACCAAAAGTAGGTCAACGAGACTCAAAAGAACAGCAGTTTACAATAGAAAGTTCTAGGAAGAGAAACCTAGAACTGCCCCACCAAGGGGAAGAACAAAAGTAAAAAATACAAAACAACAGGGGACCACCAACACAAGTGGTCAGAAACTGTTACAAATAGCCAAGAAGGGGGAGCAAGAACCCCAAAGAGCAAAGAGCTACTGCAAAGGAAATTGAAGATCATCAAGTATCACTATCTGGACTAAAAATGTTGAAGTCATTGGTGCCATCATCAATCACTATGAAGGGACCAATACAAGATCTAGTAATGCTCATCAAGGAGTGTTGAGGGCTAGGAGGGGTACTCCCTCTAGGATCACACCTAACATCCAAGGCTGAAGTAACCCCTGTAGTAGTGAAACACTGGGGGAGTGGCCAGAGAGAAGTAGGTCTACGCCAACAAGAGGAAGCTGAGCGACACCATTGGGAAGAGGCAGGATCATGATCCTAAGGGGGAACATGTTGAGGCAGAAGCAATGAGAGACGATGTCTCACATGTCTATCCACGTCTATAAAAGTAGTAGTATCCAAAGGTCATTTAGGGCTGCCAATCTCCTAGATGTGCTAAAAGGAGGCGATCCACCTAGGGGCTCTAGAATCCCAAAAAGCCACTTGTAAGGATTTGTGCCGAAGGGTGATGGCCTCCCAAAGATAAAGAGCCAAAGACAACTGATTGAAATATCTAAAGGAAGTAGAGAAATTGTTGTCTAAGTCCCTATAGAGGCAACAATATCTCCCCCAGGGCAAGGCGAGGAATATGATGATCCAATCCGATCAAGGTGAGAAATGCTCCTCAGTCTCAACGTCCTAGAGGGAGCAAAGACAACAGATCCAATCAAGGCGAGGAATATGATGATCTATCTCGACCCATCGCTGGTGGGAACACACCCTCATTTGGCCAAGGGGAAACCTCAAGCCATGTGACCAATGACGTTGGAGATAGTGAGGGCGGCATAAAATACCATCTTCAACCTGTAGGAAATGCTCAGTGTGAAGAGCAAGCTTCGGGCTAAGTGGCACAGGAAGGGAGGTCTCCTTCAAAGCAAGGAGCTGAGGAGGAGCGTCCAAGGAATACATGAAAGGAGGTAAGACTGTCAAAAGAGATGCCAATAGAAAAGAGGAGCGAGCTAGTCTCAAAGTACCAACATTGATGGCAGCGAACTAGACCCAGTGAAGCAATCCTCTCAGAAGAACGAAAAGCTGAGTATGGATATCTATCACGACCAGAAGTGGAATCTCCCATGGCCCTGAGTCTATATGTACAAAGTATGTCGAAAGATAGTCTCGAGACGCAGTGGCTGGGCAGCAAACTCAGCCTAGACAATGCTCTGAGGAACAGTTTGCTTGCACCTGATAATAATTAAGTTTTCTAAAGGACCCTTAAGTACAAGAGGAATCTTTGAGATTTGATCACATATTTGGATTTCTTGCAAGAATTGTTGAGGTTCACTTTTTGTTTTGTGGACTATTTGCCCTATTTGAGCCGCCAAATTAGCACTAAAATATTTTGGGGCTAAGCCCAATGAACTAGGTGGTCATGGATATGACCCCACCAAAGATTGCAAGAGGGGCTAAGGTGGCAATGACCAATCCCAGGACAGGACCAAGGGTTGAGCACAAGATAAGCAATGTTCTTCGTCAAATTCATAACAAAACTTGGGGGCACAATATATAGGATAGGCATAACACCTACATATCCAATCAAGGCAAATGCTTTGCACGAGTTACATCACACATTCAACCTGTGGTAGAGATGACTATCGAGGTTCTCATGTGTTGACATGTGACAATTGGTGACTTGGTAGTTGAGGTGGCACATTTTCCAGGTGCCACATGGCACACATAGATTGGTACAAATATATCCATATAGTATTGACATGGCAGGTTATACGGCCTTGCTTGGCCAAAAAAAACATGGTGATTAGAGAAGGCTGACACATATCTGAGTGTCATATGGCCTCATTTTTTACTGTTAATACAAGTCTATGTCAGCAAAAATACCTCAAATTGAATTGTAATAGGTGGCAAGTAGAACAGAGCAGAAAAAGACACAACAGGTATATGTGTTTTCCCACAAAAATTCAATTTTTAATTATTACCAAAGTTTCTATCTATTTTGGGCGTTTTTGAAAACACATTCCAAATTTTTAGGTCAAACTTCAAACAATCATATCTTGGTCATACAAACACTGGTTGATGCCGTTTTCAAAATGCTGGAAAGCTAGTTCATCATATAGATGGATGGTATGCTGAATTATGTTCCATGGACACAGCTATAAGGAATTAAGCCAAATCAATGGAAACCTCTTCATGGCACAAAGGGTGTGACAGGTCATCAATGCGACCAAAAGTTCTCCAAAGAAAGAAGAGGAACTCTGCATAGTATTTCTAGGAAGATCAAGCAAAAGAAACAATAATCATGCATGTTGCTCATGAGCTGTGCCATTACCTTCATGATGCAAAGACACTTGAAGCAATGTAGAAGGAACTAAAGGTGTTTGACCTCCCAAATTAAAGAAGGGCTTTCCAATTACAACAAGAGTCGTCCACTCTTCTTTCTGAAAACTTTGAGTGGATCAATAAATACATCACCAAACTCAAAGATCTCCAACATTAAAGTGCTGAGTGCAGAAAGGAAGTGTCAGATGGACAGATGATGCAAGCAATTGTTTTAGATATAAATAGGTCATGATATAGTTTTTTTCTACATTCTTCACCAGTGAATTAATGGTGGAGGGTTAAAAGGCTATTTTTGAGGGAGTTTGTAAGCAGGCTACTGTTGCAAGAACAAGACAAGCTTATCAAAGTTGGCAACATATATGAGTTCAAGGAGGACACAAACAAAACTTATGAGATGACATCCAAGCCAAACAATGATGAAGAAGAGCCATGTGAAGGTCAAGGTGCTCATCAAGGAAGGAATCAAAGAACATTTCACCAAGACAATGCCCAACCAGAACACAAAAGCAAAGAAAATGAAGACAAGAAGAGATGTTGGTACCATGACAAAACAAGACATCATGAAAGCCGATCTCACCAGAAAATGCAAGATATCATTGCAAAAACTAGAAGGCTAAAGCCACAACAGGAAAAAGATATTACATCTAGAAAAGGTCCTAGTAACTCTGCTTTAGTTTGTTCTTCTAGAGCTTTGCATGATCACAAATTCAAAACCAAGTGGCCAACCGATTTCAGTTGTACTCATCGCATGGCTATGCATTGACATTGCCTTCATCTCTTGAGAAACCTGAGGATGATAAAATCCAAATTGCAGATAATTCAACATTTATAGTAGAGAAAATGGTACAGTTAAGGTACCTAATGGAGTTAAAAAAAATGTGTACCGTGTCAATTATCTTTATATCAAATTGCTCAAAAAATAAGAAAGTGGAATTCTGGCCTGAACGTTTTGTTGTGAAAGATATTGCTAACAAGTTTCTGTTAGTTGCTAGAGGAACATTAGATAAGTCCTATGTGACTTAGGTCTTCCCTGGATTTGAAGATGGTCTTAAATATCAGAGGCAATTTCCATTGGTAACCAGGAAAGATGATGAAAGTTTGCCTTCGGCATCTGATATTGGGGTATCTAAACTATCGAAGCATGTGATTGGTGGGACATCTGAAGATGATCCACAGATTTCATCCTATTATTCCTGTCAAAGGAGTATGTGAGGGGTGTGATCTCACTCAGCATTGCCGAGAAAAGTTTCACAAAGGCAAAGCATGGATTACAAAGGCACAATTGGAGCATATAGATTCAGATCTGTGCATAGTCAATCATCCTTCTATTAGAGATACAAGTCCCATTTACATTTATTCATGATTTCTCTCGAAGAACATGGGTGTATTTTTTGCAGAGAATGTCTTGTACCTTGGAGAAATTCATTGAATGGAAAGTAATAGTGGAACAATATAGGCACTTGGGAAAATGTTTGAGATTTGGTTACAAGGAAGAATAACAATGCTATGGGGGTATTCTGGTCAAAAAATGGTATCATATGGCAATCTCTTTGAGTTACTCTTCTCAACAAAATGGTGCCACCAAAAGAGAGAACAAACCCTTGTTATAAATGTTGTGTTATATACTACAGGCCAAAGGTATGAAGAATATATTTTAGGCTAAAGATGTGAGTTGTGCCGATTATATTTTCAATAGGATTCATATCAGAGCTGTTCAAGATGTCACTCCTTTGAGAAATGGAGTGGAAGGAATCCAGCTACCACACACCTAAAGGTCTTTGGAAGTGTGGCATGTGCTCATATTCTGGATGAAAAGAGAAATAAACTTGGCCCAAAAGATCACAAGTATATCAAGGAGGGCTATAGACTATGGGATCCGGTAAACTGCAAATTCATCATTTAAAAAGATGTTTGATGAGAATAAAACATATAAAGAGGCATATAAATGCACATGTTGTCAAAATAATACTTCTTTTCTGCATATTTTCATGTGGTCACTATGGATGAGGTTGTCTTCACAGACAAAGGAGAGATTGCATCAAGATCCATAGCAACTTCAAGTGAAGATAAGCATATAAGAAGTGATGTTCATGTTGAGATTTCTGAACCAGCAGATCATACAGAAGATATTCAAATATCACAAGGAGTACATCTAACAAAATCTATTCCTGTAGATCAATTTAGTTTCAGGGGAGATTATGTTGTGTTCCTCAACACAACATACTTTCTTTTATGTAAATGAGCTACTTTGTTATAAGCTCATATTTTGTCATAAAATGTTATTTAAGTAGTGGTATTGGGTAGATAATTAATATGGGCAAGTGGCTTATATAAGAAGCTACTAGATAGTTCATTGAAATTAGTTATTGTGATTATGTAGTAGCTCATACAAGATGCTACCTGTATTGTTATAAATAACAAAGGCTTTACCCCTCTACGTGATCAATCCAATCGATCCATTTTCATATCAAATACAATTACATGTGATATTTAGTCTTCCCACACAAGCTGCTTGAACACTTGAGGAAGCCAAAGATGATTAAGTGGAAGAGGGGAGGAAGAAAAGATGAGAAGAGGGGTCATTAAATTCACAATTAGAAGAGCCAAAGTGAAAAATGAATACATTTGATCCTCAATCCTACATGTTAATGGCAAAGAAGAATAAGAAAAGGCAATGAAGAATAAAACTCATTGATGAAACAAAACACTTGGGAGCTTGTAGCTTACCCACCTAGAAAGAACATTGTCAAGTGCAAATGTATCCACAAAACAAAAGTCACTTTTGGTGAATGCTCGGTAACTTAGAGACTCACTAATGTTGCTACAATAGAGCCAATCCCAACTGTTTTTGCTCTAGCAATTGAATTTGGATGCAATGACCCAAATGAATAATTTAAACAAATATATTTCAGATCTGAAATGTATGTGGGATCTTGCAAATATATTAAATTTCCTTCTCCCCAAAACCATTTTCCAGTTGGGACGGGGATTTGATGAAAGACAGGCCGGAGTTAAAAATACCGCAGAACTATAGTACAAATGCACTGTAAACAAAAGCTAAAATAAATCATGCGGCCATCAAGTGGTACCCTCCACCAAGGGGCAGATTGAAATTGAACTTTGACGGCATTGCGAGGGGGAATCTAGGTACCTCGGGTGTCAGAGTGATCATTAGAAATGACTGTGGAGAGCTGGTCTAGGCAATCTCTAAGAAACTACAAATAGGCACAAATAATGAAGCAGAGTTCATGGTGCTGCTCACAGGGCTATTTCTATGTGAGAAGGAAAACATAAAGGGCATTGATATCGAGGGCAACTCCCAAATTTATGTTAATATCATTAGAAACAGGAAAGTTACAAACTGGAAATTGAAAAACATTGCGGAGTCCATATGGGCTTTATTGGACAATATGAGGAACACATCAATCAATCACATTTATCGTGAAGGCAATCACACGGCAGACTATCTTGCTAACAAGGCCTGCGATCAAATAGAGGAAGAAATCATATCAAGTGACAAGAATCGATGGGAAGATCTCCCATTATGACATTGTATAAACGTTGTCAATACTCGCAAGATATCTGAGGCGAGAAGAACGAAATGTCTACAAACACCAGAAGAAATCTTACGGAGGATTCTTTACAGGCTCAACAACAAAAATAAATAGAATGAAGCCCCAACATCCATCCCCACACTCGCCAATATGTAGTTTGAAGGTTACGAGTGCTCGTGCCTTGAGGAGGACGTTTCAGCCCAGCGAAGAAGGATTTTCAAATTTCAAGCAAATACAGTGGAGAGTGCCATTCGAAAATTGGTGGACAATGGAATTTTTGAAGGAGGCCATGTCCACGATAATAGGATCTTGGAATTGTTCTTGGCCAACCACTTCATGGTTTTGGGCCGAAAGAGGTGGGGGAAATTAGCCGTGCATGGATATGTTTCAAACCAGTTGAAATCTATTGCATTGGTAGCTATCTCAAGTTTCAACAAAAGGTTGGCGTCAAGAAGCGTCGCAGGTGTTTTCGACATCACCAAAACTCTGCAGAATGAGGACTTGAAGCACGCCTTCACCCTCTTCAGGGAAGGCATCGAAAAAGACAACATGGAGGTTTTTAATTTCTTCATTTAACACATGGACTCCTTACTCCTGAACAAGTGGATCGTGCCTTCACTGTCTCCTAAGGACTTCGGTTCCTCATTCACCACAAGCCTTAAAAGGCTGTTGCATCCAATTAGCAATCCTTCCCCTCAAGAGCTAATGTAAATTTTAAAATTTTCTTTTAATGCAAAGGGTGCTACCCCCATGGTAGCATATATATATATATAATTTCCTTCTCAAATTAAGAACAATTTTACCACAACTTTTCAACTCAAACTTTGGCAATTTTACTCTATAACACTTGGGATCTTCTCCATTGATAACAATCTGATTTTTAAACTGATATTCGCTGTTATAACAGCCAACACAACAGCAACTACAACATCAAACATAAACCGAAACTAACTCTAAACCATTCCACACAAAATCTTGCAAAATACAAAACATCAATGAAATATTCTACTGCAAAAAGCAATGAGTTCCACAATTTCTGTAGCTGATTTGTATTAAACTAAATATAGTTCTATGTTAATGGTCAATATAGGATAATTTCTATTTTTGTTTATTAGTTTAGCTGGTTCCTATCTTTTCTGCTTTTTAGCCGTTGTTTCCTTTGTGAAACCTCGGTTCTCTTTTAGAAACTCTTGTCTTTATATAGAGCTCCGCTCTATCATTGTAAACAACTGATTATTCAATAATATATTTTTCATATATTCTAATAACATGGTATCAGAGCTCAGGTTCGAACCTGATTAGTGAGCGGGAAAATTATTTTTTTTAGCTCTCTCAAAAATCAGCTCGTGGTATTTGATGGCAGTTTGGGTTCATACTTTGCCACAATTTGCATCCTTCTTGTAATTGCGTGAGGAGCATTCTTCTGTGGTCGCCGTGCTTTTGAGCGACAAAATTCCAGATTGCGGTCCTTCCTGTGGCGTCTCTTTGCAATCTGTTCCCGTGTCCACGAATCTCTTTATTCCTTTGTGTTCACAATGGAGGCCGCGATTTTTGTAAGCGTGGGTTTTAGACGAGTTTTTTTTTTTTCGGCTCTCGATTGTGTTGCTCCTCTATGTTCTGAAGGATCAAAGGCCTTTCTTTGTGAAATGATCGCATTTTTTTGATACCTGAAAGACGTGATTCTAGCTTCTGTAATCGCGTTTACATATCTGAGTTTGTCGTTTTTCTTTTTCTACTCGCGGTTTTTAGTGGGCTTCTGGCAGTTCATTATCAACGGCGCTTTTTACCATACCAAAAATTTTCAGCGGCAGTCACAAGGCTTCCTTGTGGCATCTTTCTTTTAACATTCCTGTTCATTCCGTTTTTTAGCAGGTCGTGATTACCAGTGTCTCTGGTTGCTATGGTGGATTTGGTTCTTTGACGGGATATTTGCCGTTGTTTCTTTGGCTGTAGTTTGTGCTCTTTGCACTAAGCGCTCAATCCAAAACTTATCCTTCAATGGCTTATCTGGAAACCTCTGATTTCAAGCCTGACTTTCTGAGCTCGAAGATGATGGTGTTTCTACTCCTTGGGATCTGTGCCTCAACACTCGTGCCAGGATTTGCCAGTGTTTTCCAAGTTTTTAGTTTTTTCTCTTCTTGACCATCTTCCATTGTTTTGCTTTTCGTGCCTCGAAAAGTATGAAGATGGTACCTTTTGCCAAACAGAAGAAGTCTGCGTTTTACGCCTTTGTGGTTAAACGCCCTACAGACCATATCAAATCCTCTACCTAGTACATTGATTCAGGTGCTTCCCAGCATTTCACACATCCGCAGGACTGGTTCACTGAGTACACGCCATTCAGTGACTCTGTTGTCTTTGGAGGAGGTGAAGAGTATACGGTCGTCGGAAAAGGCATCATGTAGATTCTGTCTGGTAGGAGAAATTTAATATTTCTTGATGTATACTCCGTACCTGGCATGGAGTTGAACCTTCTCTCAGTTAGTCAGATCATGCGACACTCACCTCATCTGGATGTTGTCTTCAGCATGCACTCATGCAGCATTGTGGACCGTGAGAATCGCACCACCATTGCCCAAGCTCTTGAGGATCATGGTCTATACAGACTCGTGGATTTTGGTAATTCTCTAGAGCAAGCTATGACAGCCAGGAGCACTTCCATTAGTAAACTCTGGCATCAGCATTATGGGCACCTCAACATGCACTATCTCTCTCAGTTAGCTCGAGAGAATCTGGTTGGTGATCTTCCAGAAATTCAGACCCAACTTCCTGGCGTCTACGACGCATGTCAGGCTGGCAAACAGCATAGGACTCCATTTTTCGATGGTCACAAATAGAGAGCATCCAACATTTTGCAGTTGGTTCACGCCGATGTATGTGGGCCAATGAACACTCCTTCAGTTACTGGGTGCAGATATTTTTTGCTTTTTGTTGATTATTTCAGCAGAAAGATGTGTATTTCTTAAAAAAGAAATCTGATGTGCTTAGTACATTTCAGCAGTTCAAAGCTTTGGTGGAAAAAGAGTCAGGCTGTCCAATCGTCTCTCTTCGGTCTGATAATGGGGGGGAGTTTTGTTCCTCCAACTTCACTCATTTTTGTGCTGCAAATGGCATCAAACGACAGCTTACTACACCTTACACACCTCAACAGAATGGTATTGTTGAGCGTCTCAATCGCACTATTACAGAGATGGCACATTCTATGTTGGAATATAGAAGTGTTCCTAAGAAGTTTTGGGCTGAAGCAGTCTACACTGCTATCTATCTTCTGAGCCAGTCTCCCACCTGTCGTCAGAAAAATGACTCCTGAAGAAGCCTGGTTTGGACGTAAGCCTCGTGTCAACCATCTGAAATTTTTTGCCCCACTGCTCATGTTTGGATTCCAGATGTCAAGCACACCAAGCTGGACTCCAAAAGCCAAAAACTCATGTTCACTGGGTATAGTGAAAATCATAAGGCTTACAGACTGATTGATGTAGGCACTGACCGTCTCATATTCAGTCGTGATGTAGTAGTTGATGAGACTATTGGGCCCTTTCTGCTATCTACTTCATCTATTCATACTGAGGATCAGCCTTTGGAGGCTTCAGATTCAGGTGTTCGCATTCCTCTAGCTCCACTTGATGGGAGGGTTCCTACTGTTATGCCTGCACCTCAACCTATTGTTCAAGCACCCGCCCCTCCTCAAGATATTCTAGATCCTCCTGATCTTGTTCCTACCCCTCCTGCTGATGTTGATGCACCTATTTTAGATGTTGGTTCATCTGCTCTCCGGCCTAAATGGTGGGCCAAAACAATTGGTGATCTTCATGATAATGAACTCATTGAGGGTAGATCTGCTCGGAAGAAGAGCAAGCAGCAAAATACTGTCAATTTTGCCCTCATGGCAAATCTTCACAGCATCTCAGAGCCGAGGCTAAAGGCGTACCTGAATGGGAAAAGGCTATGGACGCTAAGCACCATAGTCTTCTGAAGAACAATACTTGGGTTCTTTCTGATCTTCCTCCTGGGAAGAAGCCAATTGGATGCAAATGGGTATACAAAGTCAAGTACAAGGCTGATGGGACTCTTGACAAATATAAGGCTCGGTTGGTCGCCAAAAGTTACTCACAAAAAGGTGTTGACTATGAGGAGACTTTTGCTCCTACAGCCAAATGAGTACCATTCAGCTTGTCCTTGCTATGGCAGCCCAATTTGGGTGGAAAGTCCATCAAATGGACGTCAAAAGTGCCTTCCTCAATGGAGATTGGCAGGAAGAAGTTTACATGACACAACCTCCTGGCTTCAAGGTTGTTGGGAAAGAACACCAAGTGTACAAACTGGTGAAAGCCCTCTATGGCCTAAAATAGGCTCCACGGGCATGGTGCCTCAAGATTGATCAGTATCTCGTCGATCCTTGTTTTCAGTGGAGTCCTTCTGATTCCAATCTGTATTTCAAACCAATATGCTGATGATAGTCTCTTCATCGTTGTTTATGTTGATGATCTGATCATTACTGGCAGCTTCGAGCCATTGATTCACCAAATCAAACATGATCTCAGTCACACATTTGACATGACAGACTTGGGACTCTTGCATTATTGCCTAGGGATTGAGGTGTTGCAGCAATCTGACAGCATCTTTATCTCTCAGTCGAAGTATGCTCGGAGTCTGTTGGACAAATTTAGGATGACAGACTGCAAACCTGCTTCTACACCGATGGAAAAAGGGCTGAAACCCTCAGCTAATTCAAACTCTCCTATAGAAAATGAATCTGCATTCAAGCAATTAGTGGGCAGCCTCATCTACCTTACTGTCACTCGACCTGATCTTAGTTTTGTAGTAAGCTATATCTCTCGCTTTATGACAGCCCCTAAAGCTGAACATTGGGTTGCAGCAAAGCGTGTGTTGAGATATGTACAAGGAACTTCTGACTTTGGCATTCTGTATGGCCGGTGCAAAGATCCTCAGCTGATCGGTTTTACAGATTCAGATTGGGCAGGGTTTGTTGATGACAGAAAGTCTACCTCTAGGTATGTTTTTAGTTTAGGCACAGGAGCAATCACATGGACCAGCAAGAAGCAGCAAGCAGTGGCTCTCTCTTCAACAGAAGTTGAATACAGGGGCGCTGTTAAAGCAGCCTGTGAGGCAGTATGGCTTCGCCGAATGCTTTCAGACATGCACATATCTCCAGTCGGGCCTTCACCCTTGTATTGTGACAATCAAGGGGTGTTGAAACTTGCCAAAAATCTCGTCTTCCATGAACAAACAAAACATGTTGATCTTCATTGTCACTTCATTCGCCAGCTTGTCGAAGACAGATCCATTGTTTTGCAGTATGTTCCTACAAAGGATCAGATAGCTGATCTTCTCACCAAGTCTCTAAGCCCAGATAAGTTTGTCAAATTTAGGGGGCATCTTGGTGTAGTTGACCAATTGACCATTAAGGGAGGGTATTAAACTAAATATAGTTCTATGTTAATGGTCAATATAGGATAGTTTCTATTTTTGTTTATTAGTTTAGCTGGTTCCTATCTTTTCTGCTTTTTAGCTATTGTTTCCTTTGTGAAACCTCGGTTCTCTTTAGAAACTCGTCTTTATATAGAGCTCCGCTCTATCATTGTAAACAACTGATTATTCAATAATATATTTTTCATATATTCTGATAACAATTTGGATGTGCATAAGGAGCAACAAATGACTTATACACAACAACCACAACCAACATGGCACACTACTACAAATATGAAATCCAAAACACCACACAACCGCTACAAACAAGATGCTTCTAATGCCCCAGATTTGGCAATTTTGGCACCGAATTACATCAAACTTCCCACAAATCTGAAAATGGCATCTTGGAACTCTCCAAAATAGAAAAGTACTAATCTACAACACTCACAACAACAAACAACACAACAAAAATATAGAAATCAATCCACACCAAAACCTGCAGACTACTCCAATCAGCTCCAATACAGTCTTTGAGTGAGATTGCTCTCCTAGAATCAAAAGGGCTACGTCCTCTGACACCTAAAATCAATGGATTTTCATCCAATAATCCCAATCTCCTATGGGTTTTCGTCCACAGAAAAAAATTGTAATAACACAAGTGCTCACACAAAAAAGTTGAGTAAAATGATCGAAAAGCTTGTTCTGTATAAAAGACCCCGCATATTAATAGAGCTTGAAGCCTTAATTTTGGGCACCCAAATTATCATATGCCCAACTTGGGAAAATAACCCAACTCCATAATTGCATGCTAAAAATAACCTATAACTTACGCAATGACAACTTGTCATAAAATATGTCATATCTTGTCATAGAATCTCCTATTTTTAGCCTTGGAAGTTACAATATCTTAACATGAAATCTTACACCCCATTTTTGAAATGTAAATATAATGATTTAATATTTAATTGATCCCCAAATATCTAGAAAATATAAATTATCATGGGACCACAATTAAAATAAACTATTTCCCAATTTTCTTACGTCAACCCACGAGAAATACTGGAATGGGCTAATAGGTCTTCCAATTGGATATAATTAGAAAGGGAACATTACAAGTTTGCCCTCCCAAATATTACTTGTCCTCAAGCAATGTTGATTGAAATGCTTTGCTTCTTCCCAAATATCAATCCTCATGACACCAGAATCCCAAATCATCCGAGGAAGCTTACATGTCGGCTCACTATACTTGATTGGGTAGTATCTTCCTTCTCCCTTTGTGTTGTAGCATCTTCAAACTAATCAACAATCTCCTGCAAAGCTTCTGTAAACTCCCCAATCTTTGCTTGATTATACTTTCGTTGGACCACTCTGCTAAAGTTAGAAGTTGGAATACTCATGGTTATGAAGGGACGTGAAACCTCCATTCTTTTAGCCATGATCGCTTGTGGTGATACATTTGATATACCTCTAAGCACCACATCTTTCCCTCCAATTTAAATTTAAGCTCTAATTATTGGTAGTTCTATGAAAAATCTCCTAAGGAGTGCAACCATTGAACACCCAAAACCACGTTTCTCCTAATCCAACAACATAAAAATCATCACATACCTTATAATCTCTAAGGGCTATATTGAGTTGTCGGATTACTTTGGTGCATTGAATGGCAAATCCATCGACAACAATGACATTACAACCTTCAAAATCTTCAATCTCCACTCCTTTCTTGGCCACCAAGTCTTCATCAATGAAGTTGTGAGTAGCCCCACTATCAATGAGCATTGTGATTCGCTGTTTGAAAAGCACTCCATGAACTCTGAATGGATAATATCTATGTGCTCCTGAAAGAGAAGTGTACCTTTATTTGTGTCATCATATTCGAAGATCAAATGTGGTCCTTTCTCTTTTGTCACCTTTTCAGACTCATGATTCACTATAGCCATTTGAAACACAAGTTCTTCAAGTTTAGTCTCTTCTTCAGGCCTTACCTCAATGTAATGCACTTGACCCTTACCGAGGCATCTGTGACCTAGTTCCCATGGTTCCCTACAAGAAAAACAAAGTTTCTTTCTCCTATGTTCATTCTTGGTGTCTTCATCCATCTTCTCTATTATAGTATGTGGTATAGACTTCTATGATGGTGCATGTGATCCCTTCTTCCTTTGGAAATTTCCCTCAAGTTTCCTAAAAGTAGGTTCTTTGGAATGATATGAAATTTTATTCTTCAATACAAATGGCGCAAGAATTAGAGACCTTTTGATAACCTTTTATAATGTTGATGGTGCAAAAGCTTTGACTAGACCTTTGAGTGGTTCAAGTTGTCCTTCAATAAAAAGATATATGATTCTCTTCTCTAAAATCTTTGACACCATAATAGTAATCATCTGGAACTCTGCTACATATGCACTTACTGTAGTCTGTTGCTTGATCTTAGAGAGTTCTTTGAAATACTCTTCTTCATCATCAAGCTCAAGTCTATCAAGTACTTATTGACTGAACTCCTAAAAAGTTTGTACCCGATCATGTCCTTGTGTGAGGTAGCCATGGTACCACCAATCATATGCAACACCTTCTAGATGCAAAGAAGCAAATTTGATTGCATCTTTCTCCTTCATGGTATTGAGAGTGAGGTAAGTCTACAATTTATCCAACCAAGCCTGGGCTGAAATCTTATCACTTCCATCAAAGGTGGGTGTAATTAGTTTAATCAACTTATTCTTCAACTCCTTATTATCCGATCTCTAGTTGCTCCCTTATCCTTTCTTGTAGAATGGACTTTTCCTTGCTAACTCAATATATTTTTCAATTGAAAAAGTTGCTTTAAAGTTTTGGAATGGTTCTAGTATTTCTCCATCAAACTCTCTAACTCGTCATCATATGATTCTCCATGAGAAGTGATGGGCACTGTTCAACTTCTTCATCCTAAAGTAAAAACAAGGGTTTCATAGGCTTTCAAATGGAATTACTTGTTGATCTATCACTAGCTGAAGACACTCCCCTTCCTTGAGGATTCTTGATGCTTAATGTAATGTCCCCTTTTAGGATATCTTGATTTCTGCACCTTGCACATAAGAATAACTTCTAGAAAGGAACATTAGCAATATTAGAGATCAATAATGAGATCAATACATAATAATTAAGGTTAGTAACATCATGATCATCATTGATAATAATGAACAAATACATATATTCAATTATATATTTTCTCATACTTATTCTTTTACCATATTTAGGCCTCATGATATACTTTGGGAATGGCAATCGTCATGCCCGGTCGTTAATCTAACCTAATCATCAACCCTAGCGGAGACAGGGTATATACTCGTTAAGGCGCTGGATAACAATGCTCCACTGCCATATGCCCAAGGGTTTCATGCTCACCCGGCAATACTTCACCACTTGAGTCACCTACCGTGTAAGACTTATTAATAATAATAATAAACTGCCCTTTCCCTAACAACCCAAACGTCCTCATAGGGGCAACAGACAAAGATTAATGACACGGCAAGGTTGCACTCATCCCTCGTATATCATGAGTATAATTATTAAGGGTTAGAGAGATCATACCGATATAAGATTCGTCTTCTCGAATGATTTGAGATATTCTAATGATCCTATGGATCACGAAGATAATACTTTCTTATGAATATTGTTCCTTCAATGGGAACTAGATAATATATCACCCTTATTGGATGGATAATATATGGCAGTATGCTCTCTCTCTCTCTCTCTCTCTCTCTCTCTCTCTCTCTCTCTCTCTCTCTCCTGAATTGCTTGATAATAATGCTCAATAAATAATGTTATTGTTTGATAAGAAGTGCTAATATGAATACCTTGTAATGTTGAGACTGAATGATGCTATAATGGCTGATCTTGGAAATGAATAATATAATCTGCTGGTAAGAAATATGGAGAGATTGCTGAATGTTATTGAATATCTGCTGATGATATTATTTGATGTATTCCTTGCTGCTCCTTTTTAATGAATATTATAATTGCTCATATGATAATGTTATTGATTGATAGAAAATGCTGATATAGATACCTTGTGTTGATAGGACTGAATAATGCTGTAATATGCTGCTGCTTAGAATGGCTATTATAAGTTGCTGATATGAAAGATATATATATGTGTGTGTGTGTTGTATAAATTGCTTTTGGAATCCTTGAAGATATGACTGCAAATAATATAATTTTGCTGATATAACCTTCGCTGCTCCTGCTGATGAATAATGTTTGATCAAATAGTTCGATGCTATTAGAATTGTAACGCAAATAGTTCGATGCTATTAGAATTGTAACGCTCTTGGATGAGTGATCGATGATCGTTATTGTATGGTGTTTTGAATGTAGTTCCAATACTTCTTGAATTACTCAGCCTGCCTTAGAATGAGTACTGATTGTGATTTATTGATTGATGATATAACTTGAAGTGTATTTCGTTGTGTTCTTTTCTATTTTCTTACACTCAACAGATATATATATTTCTCATTGCTTTATTTCTGCCTTGGATTCTCATTCCTTTCTTTCTGCTCTATCTTTCCCTTTATTGTCATTATATTTATTCTTAAATCCAGCCTCTATATATTTCTGTATGATCCTTGTTTTTCCTCTTGACTGTCTATTATATTTTCTTAATTCAGCCTCCATATCTGCTGATGTATATATGAAATATAAATTAAACTCTTCTATATTCCCCCACCTGTATATATATATATATATATATCAGTGTAGTAATAGAAATATTTATTCTTTTATTTCTATATATATGCAGAAATCTTTGTTCCTTGATCGATATGTATATGTCCTCCCAAGACTCATCTTTCATTCTCCTTTAATATTCCTCCAAGGGAGGCGATCTCTGTGAAAAGTTGTGGCTATTAATGAGGAGTAACTAAACAGATCGCTGACTGCCCATTTACCAAGCGCTGTCAATGCTGGCCTTTAGGATCGCTGTTCATTAATTCCCTAATCGCTGCCTTGTTTATTCCAGCACCGATCTCTAATGTCCATTGCACCTTTACTAAACTCCTTTAGTTTTATTTGAGTTCGTTGGTCTTTCTTTATTGTTGATCGCTCCTTATTTGCAATAATGCATACTAATTAATGTGAACGCTGCCTTTAGTCCCTTCAATGGGAATCGACCTTTCCATTGTTTAGTATTCATTAATTATATTTATTATTTATAATGTCTATAATATTCGATATATCAAATTTTATAATATTTATAATTATTATAATATATTTTGTGTTTATATTTATATAATATATAAAATAATAATATTTATATTTATACAATAATATATATTAAAATATTTGTATAACAATATTATTTATTTTATATATACATAATTATCATTCGAATTGACCAAATTTCAAGAAAGCAATCGTATATCATGATGTTTAAATCTTTAATTTAAACAATGCCCTAATATCGGGACATGACACTTCATTGATCCACCAATTTCTTAATAAGTTCACTTGACTCCCTTATGCTCTTTGCTACTTCTCTTTAACTTCCTCCTACTTCTCTTTGACCTTGATTAATATTTACTAGAGTTCTTTTGAAATATTCCTCCTTGTCATCCGCCATGACTTCTTCCCTTATGTCTACTCCCTCTGTGCTTGATCCTTCAAACTAGACATTCTTTTGCTCTCATCTCAGATATCTGGCTCCTCTATCACTAGGAATCATCAAGAATTAAATCACCCTACAGGCTACCAAGATCTTAGCTCTAGTACCACTGTAATGACTCAAATGACTAATTTTAAACAAATATATTTCAGATTTGAAATGTATGTGGGATCTTGCAAATATATTAAATTTCCTTCTCAAATTAAGCACAATTTTACCACAACTTTTCAACTCAAACTTTTGGCAATTTTACTCTGAAATACTTGGAATCTTCTCCATTGATAATAATCTGATTTTTACACTGATATTCGTTGTTATAACAGCCAACACAACAGCAACTACAACAACAAACATAAACCGAAACTAACTCTGAACTATTCCACACAAAATCTTGCAAAATACATAACAATGACAATATTCTGCTCCAGAAAGCAATGAGTTCCACAATTTTTGTAGCTGATATGGATGTGCATAAGGAGTAGAGAATAACTGATACACAACAACCACAACACACTACTACAAATCTGAAATCCAAAACACCACACAACTGCTACAAACAGGACGATTCCAATGCCCCAGATTTGGCAATTTTAGCACCAAATTACATCAAGCTTCCCACAAATCTGAAAATGGCGTCTTGGAACTCTCAAGAACAGAAAAGTACTAATCTACAACACTTACAACAGCAAAAATCTAGAAATCAATCTACACCAAAAACACCCAAAAACCTGTAAACAAACACACCAAAATCTGCAAACTACTCTAGTCAACTCCAATACCTTGGAATCAAAGGAGCTACGTCCTTTGACACCTGAAATCAATGGGTTTTTGTCCAATGATCCAAATCTCCTATGAGTTTTTGCCCACAAAAGAAATTGTAATAACACAAGTGCTCATAGAAAAAAGTTGAGAGTAAAATGATAAAAAAGATTCTTCTGCATGAAAGACCCCGCATATTAATAGAGCTTGAAACCTCAATTTGGGCGCCCAAATTCCCATGCCCAACTTGGAAAAATAAAATAGAAATAAATTACATCTTTCCGAACTTCGTAATTACATGCTAAAAATAACCTGTAACTTACGCAAAGACAACCTGTCATAAAATCTGTCATATCTTGTCATGGAAGCTCTTATTTTTAGCATCGGAAGTTACAATATCTTCACATGAAATCCCACACCCCATTTTTGATATGTAAATATAATAATTTAATATTTAATTGATCCCCAAATATCTAGAAAATATAAATTATCATGGGACCACAATTAAATATTAAATAAACTATTTCCCAATTTCTTTACCTTAGCCCACGAGAAATATTGGAATGGGCTAAAAGGTCCTCCAATTGGAAATGATTAGGAAGGGGACATTACATTGGATGAGAGATACATCACATGGATGTGAAATGCACCTTCCCAAATAAGATTTGAATAAAGAAAATAATATGGATTTGTCAACATGAAGGAGAGACTAACCTTGTTGTTGATGTTTGTTTTTGGACAAGTCAACAATTAGAGTGAAATACAAAGTATCTAACTCCCTCTTGAGCAAAGTCTCTCGAATGCTGAACGAAGTGATCAAACAAGATAACTCCAAGGTTCCTTCTGATGATTTTGTAAGAGATAGCTCAGTGACTAAGTATGATTTTACTGGTAAACACAAAGGGACTTACGCAATTGTTCAAACAAGCTATTGATTCAATGATTATGGAGGTGAACACTGAATAATCTAAGTGCTACAACTTATGGCGTATGATTTGGCAATGATGTTCTTGATTCTAATTCTAACTAAATGGATAAAAAGAGCAAAAGATGTAAGGTTTAGTGATACTAATCTAATCCTAGATGTAAGGATGATTACTGCTTAGGTGAAATCAAACCAGATCTTGCTTCGCCAAGACAACTACACAAGATTGATGCAATCTTCTAGGGTTTTACAAGATGTTTAAATCACTTATGCTCATGAAAGATTCAACAAATATAAAGATCAAATTGAAGTTTGAATGTTGTTCAGACTAACCATGCACTGCAATTTGCAAGCCGCAAACTACAAATGGTGTGAACTTATAGATTTCACCACGAAACAATAAAGAAACCTTCCATTAACTAACATAAACTTAAAGAAAACTTAATCTAACTTAATATTCGCTTGAAAATCCAAACCATGCAACACTTTGAAACATATATAGAGTCACAAAAGCAATGAATCTTATATTATTTCAGAGAGCTCTTGCAACAATTCCAGAGTTTTCAATCGTACAAATGAGAGCAACAAGAGCCCTTTTATAGACCTCAAATGAATGAAGGGTCAAGATCGATCGGCCAAGCCAATGGACCAAATCAAGCCACATCACAAGTAGTTGTAACAAACTCTTACTTTATTAAATGAAAGAGGCTAACTTTATTAAATGAAGGAGATTATGAATATTAAATGAAGGAGGCTATGAGGAAAGGAACAAAGGCACGCTTCCCAAGAGGATAAGGAAGCCACATCATGTACTTTTCATATAATAGTACTATGAGATGCAATGAACCTAGACACAACTTGAGCAACATCTTCCATTGGTACACTTGTCGCCACATTAATGGATCCTTCTGCCACTGCCACATCTGACTCATAGACGCCAAGTGTCTTTTCCCAGTCATTTATCCAGGACTTATTTGCTCCAAGATGAAATGCAAGTGTGAATATGCTATCTAGTTGACCCTCATCAAGTCCATCATATTGAAAGTAGAATGCCTTAACTTGTTGCTTCATGTTTTCAATAGTAACATCCCCATAAGGATTACATATTGTTGTCAATGCAGTGTGTATATGATTCTCTGTTCTTAGAAGAACACTTCTTATTCTAGACATATCTACCTCAATTTTATCAACCAGTTGCCCCTTGTTGTGAAAGGAAAAATACCAAGTGATGAAGTCATGTGGAGTATCCTGATCAACCACCTTATCTTGAATTAGATCCTCTAATGGAGCTTCCATTAAGTTCTTGAGTTGTGGCATGTATTGCTCCTTGATAGGTTTGAACTCAACATATATTTTTAACAAAGCTTGAACTCGATCCCTGAGATTAATGACTCTGTCATAAACTTGCACAATTTCTTCAAGGTGAGTATATGCTTTCTCTTCTGTCTTTTCTTTCCACCCTTTCGTCACCTGGGATGAAGTTCTCATGTTTTCAACTTGAGACACTGTTTCTTGTGGAAGAATGGACGGAGGTATTGGAGTAGCTTCCTTCTGCTGGATAGGCTGCATTACTTGCTGAATGTAGTGCTTCAATGTATTGAAATCCTGTTCAATCTTTAGTTTAGCTTCTCTTTCTTGCCTTAACATGATTCTTACACTATTCACGGACTCTTGAAGTTCCTCCTCTATCTGTTCTCCTGTAATTGGACCCATGCCAATAGTAGTCACATTGTAGTCTTCAGGTGCCATATCTTCTAGATCCTTTTCAACTCTAGGAACAGCTACATGTACCTCTCTATTTCCAGAGGGATCTTGAGTGATTTTCGAGAAGACAGTTGCTTTCTTCTTCTGATTATTCTTCTGTGCATCTACAAGCAATTCCTCGACTGGAGCAGGCTGATAGGTTTCTACAATTTTACTTTCCTCAATCCTTTGCCTTAACCAAGGTGGAAACGCAGAAAGATCTTGTTGTCTTTGTACTTGACTGTGTTGTACTCGTGCTACTTCTTCATCGGATTCCACTTGACCTTCCTCATTTTGATTGACAACATCATCTTCCTCTATTATAACAGTTGGACTTGAATGAATCTCCTCGGATGGAATCAAGACAACTTCTTCTATAACTTCTATCTCTTGTATTGGACTCTGAACATCTAAAGTACCTTCTTGCAGACGAGATGAAGTAGATAGATTATTCTTCTTTTGAGGTCTCTAGCTTGATTCTCCTTGATCTTGACTAGGCCTTTTCCTTTTTCTAGCTGGATTATTACCTTGATCATTTCCATTGTGTTGTGGTCCACTGTGTACTATGCTGCCCTGGTTCTCCTTCATCCATCTTGTTGTAAGTAAGAACTCGGCCTTCATCATTCATCTCTTGTAGTAGTTGAGTTATACAAGCTCGTGTCATGACCGGGACTGGCTCCATCAATTCTTCTTCAGATACATCCCTTTTTGACCAATCAACTGTATAAGGCAAATCCTTTATCTTATCAAATTCATCTATCAACATAGTATCATCTTCTGTAAACTGATCTGGAATCCTAAATACTTTGGAAGCTCTAACTAAATCCCATGTGAGTCTTGAACTCTGGAGTGTTCGAAGATCATCTTCATCTTGTGCACTGGCCCAATGCTCTTCCAACTGCTTGACATGCTTAAATTCTCTGTTATATTTCCAGCAAACTTGGAAAGGATCAAAGTTAAGCCTCTTGGTGCCATGAGTTTGTAAATGATACGCCTGAAGTTCTATCTCAGAATACTCAGCTGCCGCTAATGATGGGCACTCCAGATTTTGTCCGAGAAGAAGTGGAAACTGAATCCCGGCTTTCCTTTTCAACTTTTGGAGCCTGATAAGTTCCAAGAGTTGCCTTGTAACCTCTAACATCACCATCCTGTTGGTTGGATATCTTGGTAACCTGTATGGATATGATGTAAAACCTTGGATCCTTCTGTAAGTATACCTTTCATGCTAAGTATACCAATGTCCATATGCCGTGATGAACTCTCTTGCTGCATTTGACAACCTTTTATGAAATTCTCCTCTTAGTTTCTTCAGTATGAACATAGCAAATGCATCATTGAACCTTGTATAATGATTGATATTTTTGAAGTGTAAATGAGGGTAACACTGATACGATAAGTACTTATTAGGTCCAATTCCGACTTCCCCTCTTTTGGTCAAACCTGAATAGACTTCATTTCTTGCGAGAAGATACACCATATAGGAACTCATATAAAATGACTTGGTCTTAGCAAAATTGATGAATTGCTCATGTATACTCTGATTGATGAGGCCAGCCCAATCAATCATCTTCCCTTTGAGAACCGACTTGATGAAAGAGTACATCCAAGGCTAAAAGGTAGCAGATTGCAGCATTCCTGTCATTCTATTGAGAAACATAATCAAGTATCCAATTTCAGGATGAAAATCTGACTTGTGAAATTGCGGAGGATTATTCATGTTGAACTTCATAGATGGATTGGCCATCCATTCTCTCCTTATTTCCTACAACTTTGTCTTTGAATCAACATTGTATTCCTGTTGACCTTGCTGTATAGAAATACTGATCATCCTATCCCTAGTTGGAATGTTGAAAGTCTCTCCAACTGCCTCTTTTTGCAAATAAGCTAATATTGTTCCATCTTTGGCTACAATTTGTCTTGTATCTATATCATACTTCTTGACACATTCAATGATCATCTCTGAACAAGGTAGAGCTGGCGGAAAACAAGCAGCTTCAATAGCTCCACTCCTCATGATGGCTCGAGCAAAACTACCTCCATTGGGTTCCTCAAGAACTGACTTAATGTCTTCTAAGTTGCTGTTGCCCATGTTCGTGTCTCCTACATTTGTCCACCTTGAAACAAGCTTTGATTCGGGAATTTTACCCTTAGCATCCATCCTGATCTTCGCTTGTCTCTCCTTGGAAGTCATTGCCATGATCCTGCAAACTCGACACGAATAAGCAATCTCAAAAAAACACAATCTAGACTCTACTTCAGCTTCCTTGATGCATTAGAAATTCTGATTTTATCTTTTATAATGTGAAGTTTTGGCAAAATATTCTCATCTAAACTCAAAAAATCTATCAAACTCCATTCATCTTCTTAATTCTTACCAAAACTTGGATAACTTCTAATGAAAATAAAAGAAGAAATTAGATGAGAAATATTCAGATCAGACTTACTTGATAAGCTGAATTGAATAAATATCTTCAGAAATTTGATCAAATTCCAAATAAAATCAAATCTGCACCTTGACAAACACGTGATTTCTGCTCCTCAAAGACAAATCTGCTCTTTAAAAATAATTCTGCTCCTTAACAATGATACAAATGACAGCAACAGTAGGTATAAATACAAAATTTGTTCTAAAAAACTTGCCTAACTACCTAGGCCGACTTCATTAAATGAAGTAAAATCATTTAATTCTGTTTGACTTTATTTAATGTGGCTCAAATTTCGATGTAAAACTTGCCTTTTTATTAAATGTCTCAATTTCCTCTTTGAGCGCATTAGTTATAGTTTCAATGACCAACTAGGATGGGCGCTTTAGATGGGCGTTGGAGATCTTTTAAATAAACGTCCAACACTTATCAAGTCCATTTTATATGTGGCGCGTTGGATGGATATGTTAAACCCTCCTTGAAACTTAACTATTTCTCCCTGGGTGCTTTGGATCAATTATTTGGAATCTCTAGGGCTGTTGGCGCATTGGTGAATGTAAATGAATTCCTCTAGCTTTCCTTTCAAAACTCAATTTTACTCACGTCCTGATCCCCCCTGGAAATTCGCATTGGATAGTTATGTTGAAATCCTCTTGAGACTAAACCTCTTTTGGCATCTCAACGTCTTGTTGAATTTTGCTTTGAGCGAACTCTCTTCCTCCCTCATGGGCTGGCGCGATGGTTCAAGTGTTTGTGAGCATCTTGTTTTGACTTCCTTGTGCTTGGCGTGGTGGTTAAAGATATCTCCATCCATCTAGATTATGCGCAGTGGTTGAGACTATTAATTTCCCCTTGTTATCAATTCTTTTGGCACATTCTTCATCTCCCCTTTAGCGCGCCGATTCATGCATTCGATTTCCCCTGGAATGTGGCAGGTAATTAAGTATTTAAAATCACCTTCATATCATTTCCCTCCCAACGCGATGGTTAAAGAGTAAGAGGTCCTCATGAAGGCAGCGCGTTAGATCAGGAGTAAAAGATCCTCTAGAAGACGTGATGGTTAAAGTATTTAGATTCTTCTAGTTTGAGCGCGCCGGTTCGGATGTTTAAGATCTTCTTCATTTCCTGATGAGCCTCTTCTAAACTTTTAAACCGATCCTATCTTTCACATATGGCGCATTGGTTCAGCATGTCGAATTCCTTAAGGATTGGCACGATAAATGTATGTTTAGAGGCGCGCTAGTTCATGTGTTGAGTTTCCTCTGAAATCACTTGATTTTACTCCCTTCATAAGGCGACGTATTGAATAGACACTTTGGATTATCCTTGATAAACCCCCACATCCTTTTAATATTAGCGCACAAATCCTCTAACCTAGCGTATTAAATTGGGTGCTTGAATTCCTCTACGGTGGCGGCGCACTAGTTGAGACATTAAGAATCTTCCTAGTGGATCGCATTGGTTCATACTCTCGATTCCTTCTAGGCGATGGCAGACACAAAATTCCAAATCCTTTAAGCACATTTTAAATCCCCCTGTTGATGTGGCACGACGGTTGAGATTTTCAAATTCTCCTTGAGGCTTGCGCGATTGTGATCCTCTTGAATTGACGGATTAGTTAAGGGGTGTAATTTCCTCTTGATTCAACCTTCATATCTCTAGCAAGCCCCTTCTACATGTGGCGCATTAGTTTATGCTTTCAAGATCCTCTTGCTTATTCCTTTAGCGCGCATGTTAGAGTTGAGAATCCACTTGATGCTACGTGGCGGTTGAGGGGGCGTGAATCCTCATGATACTTTTTCTTTGGGCGCGGTGATTACTAGTTAAGACATTTGAAATCTCCTTGCCTGGCTTATGGCAGATCGCTTAAGACCTTTGGAATCCCCTTACCTTCATGTTAATGCATTCGATGTTTTCTTAATTTTTATCTTCGGCGCTGGCGCAGTAGGTAAGAACTTTCAAATCGCCTTCATCTCCTTTTGGCGCGATAGATAGAGGTTTGAGTATCATCTTGATTGGAGCGCTTCAGTTTGAATGTTTAGATCCCTCTTAGAGCGATAATCAATACTTTAAACATCTCCTTCACTGAATTTTGCCTTGGCGCATGTGATTAAGACCTCGAAATCTCCCTCACTGGATTTCTTTTTGCGGTGGTTCAAGGATGATGAATCTTTTTGAAGGTAGCGCGATGGTTAAAGATGTCGGAGTTCTCTTGTTGTTCTTTCAAAACGTGATCCTAACTTTTCCTTGTAGGGTGGCGCATAGCCTGAGTCGCATAGGTTCACTCTTTTGATTCCTTCTAGGAGGTGGCGGAATAGTTAGTGCTTTTGGCTTCTTCCTAAATTTTGCCTTTTATAGCCTTCGGCATCTTTATGGGACCCAAGCATTCTTTAATCTCATTTCCAATTCCTTGTGATCTGCGATCAATACTGAAAGTATGCGCTTTGTATTAACATTCAAAACTCCACATACACAGAAACCATTATACCAATGCGATTCATCGGGCGATGACTTTGAAAAGTCTTCCACAATTATAATATTAATATTATATCTGAAACTTCATATACTTCTTCAACAATTGCCAATATTGTCTTTGATGAGGTCTTCAAGATATAATATGAGTAACATTCAACATCGAGGGTCTCTGACCAAATGTCGATGATGGATCAATGAAGCACAACTACTGAAAAATCTCAATACTATGCAAAATCTGGCAAACCCTTGAAATACACAGCAACTTCACATCAATGCGGGTAAGGGAACATCACCATTTACTCTTTAAGACCAATTACAAGACTTGAAAGACCCAATTCTACTTGAAAACTAAAACAAATAAAGGGGTCCCCTATTTCTAATAGGGTGATGTTGTGATTTGGTCACAACACTTGTGTATAGGCTTCAAAAGTCTCTCTATGGATTGTAGTAGGCAGCTTGTGCATGGTATGAGAAGATTGACAAAATCTCTCTGCCAGCTTCAAGAAATGCGAGTTACATCATAATGTTTATGTTAAGTATGTTGATGGCAATAAACTCACTGTGGTACTTTATGTAGATAATTTGATTCTTGCTGGATACAATGCTTCCTTCATGCATAATTTAAGGATCAATTGACAAAGACATTTAAGATGACAAATTTGAGTTTACTACATTGCTTCTTGGCGATCTAGATTCTATAGTTGATTGAGAAGAATTTTTCTTTCCCAACCTAAATATGCATTGGATTTAGTGGAGAAGTTCAACATAGGCTAGCTCAAACCATATATTACCCCATATTATTCTAGAGATCTGACAACACAATATACCTCACCAACAAGTGATGTTATCTTGCATAAATAAGTTGTTGTAAGTCTTCTTTACTTTGAATCATACCAAACCAGATTCATCCTTTGCAGTTGGAACAGCATGCAGACTCATGGAAGATCCCAAGTAGAGAACTCCAAAGCTGGTAAGAGGATCTTGACATACATATGTATTCACAAGGAGTTCAGGGCCATTCATATGAAGCATTAGGCAAGGGATGTGGATCAGAGGCGATCTACTTCTGAACATACCTTTCATTTATCTTTAGATCTATCACTTGAGTATGCAAGAAGCAGATGATCTTTCCTAAAGCCATCACCAAGGCAAAATACATAAAACCGGTGATTGCAGTACAGGAGACTCCGTGCTTATGTGAGTTTTGGTGTAAATTGTAATCCCACGGGGCCTACCACCCATTTTATACACTGATAGTCAAGGGGTCATTACCATCACTTGGAATCCTATAGACATACAGAGTTACACATACAGTTCTTAAAATGCTAAATTTGGGATTGGCTCATGCAGCTAAGATTTGTGTGGAGTGAGTTGCAATTTGCAAATCGTCACAAAGCCATTGGTAGAGAAAAAGTTCATTCAATTGCGGGACTCGATCAAGCTTTCTGAATCCATCATTAGCAATGATAAGGAGCAATTCCCTCCACTTAGAAGGGAGTATAAAACAAATTGAAAGCCATCCTCCTTTAGACCCCCTAAATAGTGATCTTAAAGTATAGGATTCATGTTGCTACCAGATTTGAAAGTATAGGATTCAACATGCTTAGTAACACAGTCATGTCATTTATCCCTAGCTAAGTTTTCAACTAAAGAATATAAAATGGTCTCAAGACCACCTGCAAGCCATTATACAAGGCCATAACTAACATATATACAGTTCATTAAGCACATCCACTGTAAAAAGTTTACACAAATGTCCCCTCTTATTTAGGGGAGAATAGGAAAGATATTAACCAAAGGAGATGAATGTGCCAAATAAAAAGTATAATAATGTAGTGGATATATGAAAAGGACAAATGGAAATTTTCATCATACAGCAATCTCACTATAGTCAGGATAATAATTTTTCAAGATCAAATATTCATTTCAACTGAACAATACAAAAACTAAATTACAAAAAAATAAATAAACACACAAAGGCCTTAACAGATCAGTAACTCAAAAGATACCTTTCCACAGACTGGGCAGCTATCGCTTCGCTCCATCCACTCATATATACAGCCAAGATGAAAATGATGACCACACTGTGTAGAAATTTTAGGGTTTTCAGCAGTATATTCTGCAAAACAGTAAAATGATTAGTTACAACGAAGGTTCTTATGCTTTATGCAAAGGATAATACTTCATTTGTGAAAATGGGTCCTAGCATTCAATACAAACAGAGGGTGAATCACAAACATCATATTTTTCTTCTTAATTTTTGAGCCAATGCAGAAAAAGCAAGTTGTCTAGACATTTAAAAATTAAGAGTCTTTTATAACAAACAAGTCTTTCTTTCATATTAAAATCTAAAATGAAAACAACTCATGCAGAAGCCCAAAATTTGTTTGAGCCCAATATTCAAACACATCTTGATGTATGTAATTGAGCAAATGTCATGGCTGTACACCTTGCAATGGCTCAGAGTCCAGACAAAATAGTCCAGAGACTCCAGTCATTTCTATGTACAGCTAAGGCAGCTTGATACCCAATTGAGATTCATCACATTACATAATTCCAATAAAATGGAATAAGCATCCTCTGGTCAGTTAGTATATATTAATCCTCAGAGTTTTTCTTCTTTTTTGAAAATGCTCATATCAAAATATCAGTAACAATCAAATTCAAAAATATACAAAAGAATCTGATGTGAAATCTATCAGCAGCTTATCTGAAGACTAATCAGTGTCTTTTGAACATAAAATTATTCAAACCGAAGAGCACTGCAAAAAGAAGTCACCCATAATATCTAAATCTGCAGTTCTTTGCCCGAAACCATAGCTTTAACCAATATAACTACCTAATATATATTGTAGCAACATTTTAAAGTTGGTCCTTAGCATATTTTTTCCAAAGAATTGCAAAAAAACATTCAGTCAGATCAGAAAGCCAGTTTGCATTTCCTTACAGGACCCCAGGAGGACACCCCATATAATTTTGTGTGGGGCACATCCCCAACTCAGATGTTTCCTCTGTTGTGCTGGAAGAGTGGTGTGACACCAACCTATATATTGTGTTTGTACTTGGTCCTACTAGTAATAACTATACCAGAGCTAGCTGCAGGTAAAGCCTGTTGTCCTGAGATCTGCACATCACTAGGTTCTCTCATTGAGTCCATGGTCAATTTCCTTGACCTATTCCACATCATCATTTACTGATTGCTTAGAATATAGTTCTGGAGGCACTTGCCAATAACTGTGTACGGGGACCCATGTTCACCCATAATAGTGATGACGGTTATGATTCCAAGGTCAACAGCTTTTGTCCCCACATAAACGGCTGTAAAATGGCAAGATCTCTAATTAGTTTTTCAGCAGATCCTCCAGTGACTGCAGAAGCTCCTTGAGGACTAGGAGCTTTCCTGCCATGCTGATTCGTAACAGGCAGATCATGGGTCCATTGGTTTGGACAGGCCCCTCAAACCAGAGCATACTGTTCGAATTAGGGACTAAATGAACCATGCAAGTTGTAAGTTTGGGATGATTGCCAGGACTGACAATTTGTGGAGGTCTTCTAATATGTGGAATCATAGGCAACAGTTCTTCTAGGGTTTGGACTTGCACATATGGACAGGATGACAAAAGGGGAAAACTAGCTTTGAAATTCTGTCCATTGAGAACACTTAAGAGGCAGAAGAATATCAATACTAGGGGATAGCAAACACAGCTTATGGGGCAGGGAATTGAACAATTGATGATGTTCCACGAGGATACTAGCCTGCTGTGGCTGAACCTCTTCCTCATCAATCTTTTATATTGCAGGCTGCTGACTAAGGCTTAGGGCACAGAGCTACAGATTCACATATAACCACATTTCTTTATTTTTTCTTCTTCCTTTGATATACTTTGTGGATTCTGGGCTTTTGAGGACCGCTTTTGCATTTACAGAACTATCCTGCTGGATTTATACCAGGCCTTCAACCTTGAACTAATTCTAAGGGAGACATTTTCATCACCAGATCAATTCTCTCAGCAATGATGGCATGCAGCAGCAATTGATTTGGGTCAAGACTGCATAGATTTAGCATAGAGTTCGTGTTCGTGTTCGGCATCGATAAAATTCGGATGAAGTTCGGCAAGGGGAAAAAATTTGAAAAAAAAAAATCATTATTAACTTCACCTTATTTAAATTTGATTTTTTTTAAATATAAATATTATATTATAATATATATTAATAATATATAAATATATTATAATATTTATAGTATATTATACATATTAGTAATATAAAAATATATAAATATAAGAATATATTAATAATATGTAATAAATTATAAGCGGCTCCTTGCTGCACGAAACTAATCCGACTGCATATATATGTTATAAAAATTAGTCAAATCTTTTAAAATACCCAATTTAAACGCATTTTAGACTCCTTTTTCCCGATTTTTATTGCGATTTAAACGCATTTCAGACTCCTTTTTCCCGATTTTTATTGCGATTTAAATGTGATTTCAGACTATTTTTGGGGGCATAATTGTGATTTTTTTGGTGATTATTGCTTCATCACTCGCGGGTGTTCCCAGTAAAGAGAAAAAATGAGAAAAAAACTCTTATTTTAAATAATAGTTTATTAAAAATTAATGTCCTTTCTCCGTACGAACATCTGACGAATTTGAGTGAATTTTTTATACTGTTATGAAGTCCGCCGAATTTCGAACTTCATAGCAGAAATTCGGCGAACCCTGTGACATACAATTTAGCCTTGGATTGTGTAACTATAGCAATTTTTGCCTAGCTTTATAACCAGTTGATACTTGTTTTTTAATAGAAGTTGAAAACTATCAATAACAAAAATAATATATTAACATATCCAAACTAGAGTACAAAGCTTCAAAACAACAAAAAAGATTTCAGCATTGAGGCAAGTAATAGAGCATAGAGCAGCAATGAAGCATGTTGTACCCGTACGAAATTTTCATATGGTGTCAAGTTTAAAGCTAACGTCTATTGTTTTCCCAAGTGCAAGTCATGATCAGGTCTTGTCCAATTTGTTTGTCTTGTTGTCTTTGTGGCTCTTTTCTAAATGTTCACAAGATCATGGAATAAAGCTCTTGAAGTCATCTGTCTTGGCAGAGAAAGAAGGTTGTCCTTGTAAAAAATTTCTAAGTCTGAAGACCAATCATGCACCTGATATAGGATTAAGGTACCGTGTTTTCAAAACCATAAAAGATAACTCTTTATCAAGAACACACCTGTGTGAAATAAACAGAATAGATGGTAAAGAGGTGCACACCTTTGATAAGAAGGCCTTCAAGATGAGAAAAATTTGCTGAGTATGATATCAAGATGCCCACTTGATTGTGGATATGAAAGATGAGTGGATTGAAATCAAAGTTATATAGTAAAGGATGCACCTGATAGAGCCAAAATCAAAGTACAAAATCAATTATAAGGTGTGCACCCCAGATAAGGCAAATTCAAGTTTCAAAATGCACTCATAAGTGTGTGCCTAGAAGAGAAGACTCGTACAAATTCAAGTCTAGAGTTTCCATTTTGAGGCATGCACCTCTATGAGGAGAAATAGAAGTCAAGTTCAAAACTCAAAGAATGGCTAAGGCATGAGATCAGGGGCACACCTTTGAGAAGGCATTCGAATCAAAATTTGGCTAGTATGGTGTTGAAGTGCACACCTAAAGCAGAAGGGCACACCCATTGAAGTTAAAGTCCAAAGTTCTAGTTTCCATTGTCAAGTGTGCATGCAAGCATGAGGTGCACACACCTGTGAAAGGAGATTGAAATCTAAATTACATTCAGAAATGCACGTGGGAGCATGAGCTACGCACACCTATTAGGGGAAAATGGAAATCTAAGTTACATTCAGAAGTGCACACCTGGGTGAAAAGCATTTAGTTTCAAATTGAAAATTTCTAAGTATAACGTGTAAGCGTGCACATCATAAAGGTAATAAAATGCAAATGTCGAAAGTACAGTTTTAGGTGCACACCTGGAGCTAAAGGGCATACACCTTATCAAATTTGAAATCAAATGTTCAAAAGTCACAGTGTATGAACATCAAGTGCACACCTGATAGTGGAGATCAAATGTCTGGAAGTTTTATATCGATAGGGGCATGCATAGAGAAGTGTACACCTCAACAAAGGAGTGAATTCAAAATGCAAACATCAAAAAAGCCTTTGTCAAGTGTGTGTCTAGGGTGTAGGTGGGCACCTCATCAAAGGGATATTTCAAATTTCAAAAATAGTTTTAACTTATGCTCATAGGTGTGCACCTGGTGATAAAGCACACACCTATGCAAGGAAATCAAAAGTGCAAGTTCAAAGTTTGTTTAAGTGTATTGGCATGCGTGTAAAGCAACAGTGTATGCCTATCAAAGGGATTCAAAACGTCTAAGTCGATTTACAAGGTTTTTTAAATATCTTTAAAAGGTTAGCCATGATTAGAGGAAAAGCTACAAAATCATCAGTCATCTAGAGCAGTTGCCTATCCAAAAGTCTATTTTTAACCCGCACTAGCAGTTATCATTCTCAAGGATAAGAGCATATTTTGAAATGCATTATTTTTAGCTAGCACTATTTATAACCCATGCTATTTTTAGTTGGATCTGCCTCAATTTTTAGCCAACACTATTTTAAGCTTTTGTGCTATTTTAAGCAATCTTTGTTTTTAGCTCAAAGTCAACTATTGTTAAATCATTTATCTTTAAATCTCTTGCCATGCAAGAGATGTGAGCATTAAGTGATACTTTGTAATAATCCTTATTGTCAATCCAATTAGCAGTCACATGGTTTTAGATTTAGCATTAGTGGATAGGATTTTGTAATAAAGTTTGATGACATGCAAGTAGTCAGTTCCGACAATAGAAGTAGCAGTTAGTTTTTTATTTATTTCATGCAATAGCTTCGTAAAGATTATAAATAAGTGTCATTTTGCACTTAGATTTCTATTAGAATTCACATGCTTGCTTCTTGTTGAAATTGGTGTTTACCAAGTATTCATTATTGTTAATCCAAAATTCAATGTTCATTCAATAGAATTTATTGTGCCTATCTTACTTTTAAATTGCTATTGAAATGTTTTGTTATGTGTCTGAGGGAGATTGAATTGCTTTTAGCAAGTTTTGGGGCGTTGTATTGCAGGATTGTTCAAAGTTGAGGATTGTGGCTTTGTACCAATCCCTTAATTTAATTTACCAAAGTGTTATGTCCTTATGTGTTTTAACCTATTCAATCCTTATGTGTACTTGCAGTATTCAATCTCTGCTTTTAATTTAACAGTGTAAGCGTGTAGTTGTAGGGTTTTCTTTCAATAAAAAAGCATAAAAAGTCTTTGCCTTCCGTGGAAGTATGTGCCAGCCTTTGCCCTAAGTGAATCCAAAAAGATACACATTTAATTTTATCAGCATGATTGTGAAAACACCCTAGAAAACATTGTAAATATTGTAAATAGCAAGTATATATTGTGCAACTGCAAATTAAGTTAGTTTGTTAAATTAAATTATAAATAGATAAAAAGAATATAGAACTATTTTTTTTATTTGCTCATAAGTTATTTTATTTTGCTTTAGAGCTATTTTATTTACTATAAATTTAAAGATTTGGTGTCTTTACTTTATTTTCTTATAGAGCTATTTTATTTATTACATATTTTCTTTACTTCAGAACTATTTTAAAATTTTGGTGTCTTTATATTTATTAAAAAATATGTCGGCTCTAAATAGTTTTTGTTAACACAGTCATGCCATTACAATCCACCTCTTTTTGCTAATGTAGGTTATGCCTCTCGACATAACTAGGAAATGAGCATACGCATTGTGGGGATTGGGTTGAGGAAGATGTCCTAAAGCCCAAAAAACAAGAGGACCCACAAAAGGAGGATCAAGGTTTGTTGCATTCCTGAAAGAGATGTTAAATTGGACTGGAGTGAGCATGGTCGTATGTCTTTGAGGCGATATGGTGAGATTGTTGGCATCTCTAATAGGAGGAGCCCTCAAATCCCTTAAACACCTACCTTTGACATGTAGGTTTTTGGCTTATCAAGATGGTTTATTAGCATAAGAAAAAGCATCAAGTGAACAAACCAAAAGAAGCTGAAATTCCGAAGTGTAAATACAATAACAATTCATTGATTTCACTTCCATAGATGGGGTAATCAAGAATAGACTTAAGCGTCTAGCAACATCTTTGAAATCTCCTCCAAAAGGTTTCCAAAAATTGAAATTTTGATGTAGCGGCATGGGGAAATCCTAGATTGGCCAGAGAGGGGGCTTTGGTTCGTTCTTTTTCTAGGTAGTTTTTTAGAGGAGGTTCTTTCTTCCTGGCAAAATGGCAGCCTTTTTGGTATGTAAGAACCTGATCATTGAAGGTCACGAAGCTCAATAACATTTTGTTTGAGGCTTGTCTCCTGTGTAAATGTTTTGAAGAGAGTAACTTTCTATATTGCTACAAGGAGTGTAATAAAGCTGCAAGCCTTCTAGCAAATGCAGGAAATGACCAGTTGCCTTTCTTAGAGAGGATCAGCGATAATTTGAATGAATGGGAGAGTCTCTCTCCTATCCACCTAGCAGACCATCCTTCCTAATCTGCAAAATGTTCCGCCAACTGTCATTCCCCCTTGGCTTTTTCCCTTTATATATTTTATGATGTATTAAAAGGAATAAATATGGGCAGGTTAGAGCACTTTGAAATCATTATTCAGCAGAAGGGAGGAAAGGAACCATGTGTGGCATTAATACGAAGAGCCTGTGGATTGTGTGGGAGGTCGCTGCCCTGGATTGGAGTGTGCAAAAGGCCTTTTGAGGAAAGGTTTGTTTCTTTCTACAAGAAGCTTCTGTTGCTGGTTTTGCTAGGTAGTTTTGCCTGCATAGTGGCATTTCAATCTTCTCCTCCAATAGAATTAATGTGGGAGTGTGATTCGCCATATGGAGCGGTCATATCAAATCAACATCTATGAAACACAATTGTCATTTTGGATAAAGACAACCTCAAATTTATCAAGCTTTTTCTTGAACCAGATGGATTAACATTGGTATGGTCAACACCAAAGCCTTGATTTTGACTGACTTTAAAGCCAAATTAGACACTAGGGATCCAGAAGTAAAAGTGAGGGACTAGATTTTGGGCAAGGTTCTGCCGAAAGTAGAGAATGTGCTATTGTGCGAAAGCTTTGAGGAGAGTGAAGGACACTAAAGAGGCCTCAATTCGAGGGCCAGAAGAACAGGTTATGGCTCTACATAGGGAGCTACAAATGGTGTACTGTAATGATTCAATGATTAAATTGAGGCTCTCCTTGTCCATACTTAGCCAAATTTTATGAAAAGGCAAGAAAAGAGGACTTGCACTAAAAGACAAACAAGATAAGACAAATTAAATAAAACAAAAATAAAATACGAAGATGAATTAAGGAATCCGATCCCTCTAATAAGAGCGCCATTCCCATAAGAAATGA
Source organism: Cunninghamia lanceolata (assembly GCA_027924645.1). NCBI lineage: Eukaryota > Viridiplantae > Streptophyta > Pinopsida > Cupressales > Cupressaceae > Cunninghamia > Cunninghamia lanceolata. Next base: position 3,764,495 of record BSBN01000197.1, read on the forward strand.
AGTTAAGGATTAACAAATCGTCATAAGCATGAAACAATATGTCTCTTCACAAATTACATCCCATCAAGGCCTTTAAAAGGGCAGGGTGTCATTCAGATGGAAGAGACGAATATATCAATCGAACATCTTAATATCAATTTCAGGTTGAGGAAGCATCAGCAGGGAATCGAACATCAAAGAGAATCGCCTCACCATATATCATCACTTTGCTATCAGTCACTACTCAGTCATTTAATTACAGCAGAATAATTATCTATCCTCAGCCAAATCATATAGCAGGAGAAAGACACATAAAATTTCAGTCGTCCAACCATTACTTGGCAGCCGATTGAAGAATCCCTCCGCCCATCCTTTTACACTGGAAATCTTATTAAATCTGATCTCACTATAGCACAAGTTTGTCATTGTATTACAGGTCAATATTATATCAGCAACCCCATCGAAGTCTCAAGGTATGCACAATGTTTTTCCTTCACATCATGTAAAATCTGATATCTATGTTTATCTCTATGAATTATATAGGCTGAATATTGATAAGGATAAGAAATTATATATTGCTGACTGTATTAAAATTCATATACGCATTAGAGGTAACATTTACATTTCCAATTCTTCATAATATGAACATAGATAGATTTACAAGGGAAAACCATGGTGTTTATAATTAATAATTGATGATAACCATAATTGAATGAAATAAGAAAAGTAGATTGATCTTAGATATGATATCATGAATAAGCATTAATATGATAAATGAATTCAATGATGATAATGAAATGTGATCATGTGACATATAATTGGCCAATTATGACATAAGGCCAAGATGCACTATTTATAAGGCATCATGTGCAAAATGTTAATAAGGACTTAGAAATCATAGGATTGTGTCATATCCGAAAGGAGAATTAGCCTCATCATTAATCATCTCGCCATCCTAGGTGTATGGGTAAGTTAGGAGAATGATATTGGACCTAGGTAACCCCAAGAAGATGAAGTACCTCCGGGTGTGAGGCAAAGTCTCTTGGGCCAAGTGTCGAAGTACCTCTGGGTGTGAGGTGAAGCCTTGGGCCTATGGTATGATGAGCTCATCAATGTAATTTGTGCCCTACGGTGGGTGACTCTCAAATGGATAAAGTATGCTCGGGTGTAGCATGAAGTCCTTTGAGCCAAATGGTGAAGTACTTCGGGTGTAGTGTGAAGTCATCGGGCCTCCATATGGGATGGTTTTGTCTCCTTAACGAACCATGCCTATGAAGTTAGAGATGGATTAATGATAGGGCGACATACGATCCTTCCGAGAATAGCACTTGAGGCCTATGAATATGACTATGAATATGACTATGAATATGACAATGAATATGAATATGAATATGAAAATGAATATGAATATGAGTAATGACTATGAATATGAATATGAGTAATGACTATGAATATGAATTATGTAATTATAGAATTATAAATTCTAGGATAAATATGGAAAGAATATGGATCTATATTAACTATGATATGAAAAGAGATAAATTTAGAGTACTAATGTTTCCTTTTTGTAAGTTGAAATTGTGCAAGGTTGTGAACAATTTGAGCTTATTAGAAGGGGACATCACATGTACTCCAAAAAGAGGATCTTGCCTCTTTCTACTATAACTTGGCTCTATACGTTGACGGGTTGATGGTTATCGTGTGTGGTAATTCCTTGGAGGTGTTAAGCCTAATCACATTGTTTATTCCCTCAAAAAAATCTGTTTCATGAACCAAGAAGTGCACTTCTTTGGAGCCAAGTGTCTAAGTGGTTTCAAGCATAGAGGCCAAGAGTAGTGTGGGGGACGAAGGTTGGTTGTAAGGTTGATCCAATTGTTGTCATTGATTTGGGGCCTTCTATGTGGTTTTTTACGTCTCCTTTTAGTTTTCAGGTTATCAGAATTTTTGCTTGTAAAACATTTTTAAATTTATGGTTAAGGGCCCCAATAGAACACTCAACTTACCGATTAAAAAAACAATTTCCTAACCTCCATAATCTATCTAATAGACCAATAGCCATAGACATAATATGAAATGTTATTTATAATGAGAGATGCCAAAATAAAAAAGGAATCTTGCATCACACATAGTACATAGGTACATTTAGCAAGAAGCTTAGAATTAGGAGTTATCATTTTATTGACATATCAGAATCTGCTTCTCTTCCTCTCTTTTCCTCTTTCTCTTCTCTTTTCCTCCTCTTTTGGCAAATGTAAAATAGCACAGGTCATGGGTTTTAAAAATTTGTTTGGGTTGTATGGGGCCTTGTTGAGCCCCCCTTTAGGGCTTTATTCATTTTAGATTTTTTTTTTGGTAGTTTTAATACATTTGATGTGAGAGATGCCCTAAAGTCTTGGGGACAGCCAAGGGACCTCAAGATGTTCAAGGGATGCCAAGAAACCCCCAAAAGGGGGGGATTTCCCCCTTTTTAGGTCACATCTTGGAGACATCCCCAAAATTTTCAAAAAAAGAGAGACAGAGGAGGTGCCCCCTCCAAGTCCCCAGAATGCCAAGACATTAGGAACGTCACTCATATCCAAGGGATGTGTCCCAAAGGAACATTAAGAATGTTTTGAGTGATTCTTTGAATGACAAGCCATGTTTTTGTGATTCTATGAGGAATTAGCAAGGATGTGTATATACCTTGTCTTTTATTGGCCGACTTTGAAATGGCACATGTTATGCCAAATCCTATTTATACAGCAACATCACAACATAATTTTGGCCAACAATAATTGCAAAATTGTCATTGTCTTCTCTATCCTAAAGTGATTTGCCACTTGATTTAGTGAGCTTCCAAAACCATCTTCTGGCACTCCTTAATAAGGACACAAATGTACCCAAAGTGGCATAGGAGTCTATTCTCCAAGTGGTCCTCATGGACTTGTTTCTCGGCTGCAATTCTTTGGTACAAGTCAAGACCTCTGAGATACAACACAAGCCACTTTATGAATCTAGAAACATTATCAAAAGTGCAATTGAATGTCAGCTTAGGTAGTCAACAACTCTATTGATACTCCCTTTCTTGTGTTGAATGTTAACATGGAACTGCTAGAGATATGTAGACCACCTTTCGTGTTGATCATTTTGCACCTTGACTTGAGTCTACATGCATATAGAGGCTTGTGATATGCATGGATGGGGATCTTCTTTCTTAGTATATAATGCTTTCATCACTTGCAAGCCTAAAGAATAGCATAGAGCTCTTTTTCATATGTTGGATACCAATGCATAATGTTAGAAAAGGTCTCATTGTGGTATGTAACAAGATAGTCGTGTTGAGTGAGAATTGCTCCTAGTGCATACTCTAAGGTATTTGTCTCTATGATACCAGTTCTCCTTTAGAAAACCCTAGGTCCCGGTTCGGTCCGGCTCGGGTCCTGGTTCGGGTCCGATTCGGCCGGGGATACGCCCAGGGTCCTTCCATTTGACTGTGGGTTTGTCCGGGACGAACCCGGGCAAACCCACTGCAAACCAGTGAAGAACCCGCGATGAACCCGCCTCAAGACGCGAAAAAGTCATGTGTCTTTTTGATTTTTTAATAAATTTTGACATTTTTTAATTGTTTTTTTTATTTGACACTCCTCCAACCCTAAAAGCATAATGTGGAAACAATTTAAAGACCAAAAACAGTCTATTTTCCTCATTCCAAATGAAAAAACGAAACTCTTCCATATTGAGCTGAGCTATTTTTTTTTCTTGCCATCAAATCTATAGAGTTGAAGATTGATTCGTGAAGGATCTAAAGCGATTGTTTTGCTATTCCTACGGGTGTGCAATAGCCCGTTTGCTACAAAGGGGATTTTAGAGGCAGATTTTGCAAAAAAGGTTTTTTTTTTGGTGTTTTTTTTCTACATTTTTGTTTTGTTTTGAATCTTTTTTGTTCTTTTTTTTAAATTCTTCTATCTACTATAAATCAATGGCACATTTGTAAAGCTTTTAAACTCAACTAGGTTTTAATTTATTTTTTTTGTTTTCAATTTCATTTGTTTGAAACTTTGAATTCATGGAATGTGTTGTTTATTGATTTTTTAAATTTTTGGCATAGGGATTACAATGGCAAGCGGTTCAACCTTGTCTGAGAAATCCAAGTTCAAAACAGATCTAAATTCTCCCCTTTGGAAATATGTTAAAATGTTAGAACCACTTCCAGGCGGTGGAGGTTATATATGGATGTGCAATGGTTGTGGGGTTCAGTATAGAATCTCTTACAGTCGGGTGAAAGCCCATTTGTGTAACATACCTGGGTTGGGCATCAAAGCTTGCCCTGGAAAAAATGGTGTACCCATCCCACAAGCTCAAGTCCTTGCATATATCCAAGAGCAAGAAAAAGCAGAGGAAGCATCAGAGCGTAAACTAAGTCACCCTTTGCTAAAGAGAGGTTCTCGAGGAATGAAGCCCCCTCAATCAGCATCACCATCAGAATTTAAACGGGAACATGTAGAGAGCCACCCATTTTTGCCCACAGTTGAAGAACCTGTAGCACACAAGAGATCAAAGGGACCATTGGAAACGGCATTTCACAATGAGTCTCGTGAGTTTGCTGATCAACAAATTGCAAGATGTCTCTATGCAAATGGCTTAGCTTTCAATGTTGTTCGCTCACCGTATTGGAAACAAATGGTGAAAGCAATTAATGATGCTCCAAAAGGGTACAAGGGCCTAGGTTTTGAGAAGGTGCGCACCACCTTATTGGAAAAGGAAGTGAAGTTTGTAGAGGATAAATTGAAGCCCATAAGGGAATCTTGCGCTGAGACAGGTTTATCCATCGTTTCTGACGGATGGAAAGATTCAAAAAATCGGCCATTGATCAATGTTATTACAGTGTGCCCTAAAGGGGCTATGTTTTTGAAGGCAGTCGATTGTGAAGGGGAGGTGAAGGATAGTCCATTTATTGCTAATATTCTTTGTCAAGCCATTGAGGAAGTGGGGCCTCGAAACGTGGTTCAAGTGGTAACAGACAATGCAAAAAATTGTAGAGCAGCTGGTTTATTGGTTGAGGAGTGTTACACATTTTTTGGACACCTTGTGCGGTCCACTCCCTCAACCTTATGCTACAAAAAATTGGCAAAAAAATTGATTGAATCAAACAGGTGTATAGTGAGGCAGAAGACATCCAGATGTTCATCACCAACCACCATATGTCACAAGGCATTTTCAAATCATTCTCAAGATTGGAGCTGCTAAAGGTAAGTGAAGCTTCAAGCAATTTTTATTTTTTCTTAAGTTTATGTTTTGAGTTTTGTAAATTTATTTAAATTATTTTTTAAGAAGACAATTTTTTTTTTTTTTTTTTAAATTTTATAGGTTGCTAAGACCCGTTTTGTCTCCAACACAATTGTCTTAAGACGACTTGTGAAGGTTAAAGAGGCACTCTCTAGCATGGTCACCAGCCAAAATTGGTCCATATGGAGGCAATCTAGCACTGAAAGGGCAACAAAAATTAAGCAAATAATCCTAGATGACCATTGGTGGGATCGTGTTGAGTATCTCCTCAGTTTTACCGAGCCCATATTGAGTATGATCCGTTATACCGACATGGATAGGCCTTGTTTGGGAGAGGTATATGATGGCATCGACTCAATGATTGAGAAGATGAAAGCCATCATAAATGAACATGAGCGAGATCCTAGAGAAACTTTCTTCAATCAAATACACCAAATTATTGAAGAGAGATGAGACAAAATGACCACCCCATTGCATCTTCTTGCTTTGCACTGAGTCCCAAATATTATAGTACTCAACTCCTTTCTATGGGGACAAGGATTGCCCCATATAGAGATGTTGAAGTCAGCCAGGGGTTCAAAGCAACATTTCGCAGACTCTTTGTTGATCCTGACATACGAGAAGCAGTTAGAGCCGAGTTCATGCATTTTGTGAGCTCCACGGACATGGGTGTTGATCCTCTTGTTGACAAATATAAGGTTGATGCTCATATGTGGTGGTACTTCCATGGCCAATCATTCATACACCTACAACCTCTTGTAATAAAAATTTTAGCGCAAGTAAGTTTTATTATCTTTTAGATTTTTAAGTTTAATTTCTAAATTCGAAATTTCTAATTTATAACTCTAACTGTCTAATGTTGTCTTGTATTAATAGGTTGCTAGTTCATCAGCTTCTGAGAGGAATTGGAGCACATACTCCTTCATCCACTCAATAAAGCGTAACAGGCTGCACTCAAAAAAGGCGGAGGACTTAGTGTATGTGCATTCCAACTTGCGCCTCCTTACACACAAAAACAAGGACTACAAGGAAGGGGACTCAAGGAAGTGGGATATCGAGCCAGAGCATACTAACCTGGATGCTACCATTTCCCACCTTGCCATACTTGAAGTTGATGTTGATGTTGAGATCGGTAGTGGCCCTAGTGGGCATGAGAGTGCCAGTGCCAGCGCCGCTACTAGTGCCAATGCCAGTGCCACTTTTTGTGGTTCTACTAATATACCAGTACCTGTTGATGCTCATATGGCTTGTGGTGATGATATTTTTGAAGACCCATATGACAGTGATGCCTAATTAGTGATGGCATTGGCTGATTGTTGACATTTGGCATTATAATTTTGATTTTTGAATTGTAATAACTATATATATGATGACATTCGACATTCGTGTTTGACTAATTGACATTGTAGTGTTTTTAATTTCTAACACTAGTGTGGTTTTGTTTATTATATGATCATATTCATGATGTTATGGTATTCTGAAGTTAATTACTGCTACAAATATGAATATATTTCTGATTTTTATATGTTTTTGTATGGACGAACCCAAAACGAACCCACACCCAAAAAAAATTTTGACCGAACCCGCGAACCCGAACCCGAACAAGTACCAGAACCGGTAACTTAGAATTTGTCTCAATCTCAAAAGATTGTTGTTGATTAGGTAGAACAAGAACCAATGCCAAACACAGCCTCTACTTTAGTTGTGTGAGTGCCATTTGTTGCAGCTCTATCCCTACTAGCTTTGCTTTGACAGCCCCTTTGTTGCCTAGTTTATAGACCATGCAATGTGACAAAATCTAAGGACAAACCTTCTCTAGAAGTTAGCTAGGCCCAAGAAGCTCCTCAATTCTGTGAGATTTTCCAAGGTCGGCCAATCTCCAATCACCTAAATCTTCTCTAGGTCAACACATACACCATCTATGTCAACAATGTAGCCAAGGTATTGGATTCTCTCCATTCCAAAAGTGCCCTTATCTGCATTGGCATAAGGTTGAAAGAACTTGTTGTAGGTGTTCTTCCCATGTCTTGCTCAAGATGAGGTTGTCATCTAAGTAAACAACCACAAAACAATATGTGAAAGGCCTAAGTACATCAATCATCATCTACATGGAAGTGGTAGGTGCATTGGTCAAACTAAAGGGCATAACCAGTCACTCAAACAAGCCATCCTTGGAATTGAAAGCAATATTCCAAGCATCAACTAGCTCAACATGCACCTAATGATATGTTAATTTTAGATCAATTGCCCCTCTAAGCTGGTCCAAGAGGTCATCAATCCGGAGGATCAATACCTGTTCTTGATAGTGATCTTATTCCAAGCACAATGGTCAATGTAGAGTCGCTATCTCTCATCCTTCTTTTTGACCGTTACAATTGGACTTCCACAAGGTGAGGCGATTAGCCGAATTTGGCTCTTTTGAATCAACTCCTGAATCTAACACTTGATCTCGTCATTCTCAAGTACTAATCTCATGTGTAATGGCCCATTTGATAGTGGTGTGCTAAGGATGAGATCAATTAAATGCTTCACCTAGCAATGTACAAGCACACTTGTTGGTGAAGTGAATGCATCTTTGTATCTTGTCGACATCTTATCCATCTTTTGTTTTGATGTCAAATTTGATGGTATCACATGTGGTTGTCATAACCTTCTATTCTTCATTTGATTTGATCATAAGCAAGATAAATGTTCCAATTTGGGCAATCATGTGCCAACACTACTTTATGTTGATCAAAGGCACTAACTTCATGAGAGCCGCTTTTGGTATTTTTAACTTTTGATTGCAAAGTCTAGCAGTGATGCTCTGAGGTCTAGCCTCATAGCCACCATGACACTTGTTCATGTAGGGTTGTCTAAACAATACATCACAAACATCCAAGGGTGCCATGTCACAAACTACTTCACCTTTGAAGGTTTTGATAAAATAGGGTACATTGCTAACTAACACAAACGTCTCTTCCCCAACTCACCCATTGGATGGCATATGGATGAAAGATATTGTTTGTAGTTCTGTCACTTAAGTGTTTTGACAAGTATCAAGTTCTTCTAGCTTCCACTATCAATAATGAAATGCAAGAGCTTTCCATTTACCCACATGTGTGAGTGGCACAGGTGCTCTTCATCCTCTAGTGGAAGGATCTTTGCAATTGCAATGGTGGCATGTGAATCTACATCAATCATCTAATCTCCTTGACTTTGTTCAACGGATTAACTAATGATGATGTTGAATCTATCTCTAGCTCGTGTAACTCTATCAAGAGAACCTTGCTGGCACGACAATCCATTTAGATATGTCATGGGCTCTTGTGAGCCTCACACTATATGCTTGTATCCTTCTAAGTTTTCTTTCCATTTTTCTTTGGTGTCTACTTTTGCAATGAAGTATCCTTACTTTGTTGCTTCCTTGCAAACCTGCTTTTGTTGCCTCCATTTGCATTCACACCTACAAAAGACTGTTTCTTACCTTTGGGCTTGAATCTCTCTTCAATCTTCATGGTAATTGTAGGCAGCCCTTAGAGTTCAATATTCAGCAATGCCATCTCCACCTAAATATATCAATGAAGGCCGTTGTCGTAATTAAGGACCCAATGCTGCCGATAAGGGCATGGTTTGGTGGTTAAGTCGCTCAGTTGTAGTGGCAGCCAGCAAAGTTCAAACCCTCATTGGGCCAACGAGCTCGTGAGTTTGAAGTGTTCTTGCTAGGGGATGAGGTCCCCCATGTTGTGGCCTCACTGGTTCATTGCTCCGAGCAAAAGCATTTGCGTGGAGCGGGAGGGCGTGGAGCCGGAGGTCGTGTCGCACCAGCGTCGCCGATCACGTTAAAAAGTTTACCAAGCGCATTTTTTAAAAAAAAAATTAAGGACCCAATGCTTCTCAAAGGCCTTGATGTCGCGCCTTGCCAACGACGCATGGAAAGTATTGGTGTAGTCTTGTACCAAACGGTCATTTTGTCATACAAGTTGCCATTGGATGTACCTTTCTTCATATGTATCCTCACGAAAAAATTCTTCCTTAATGGCCTCAACAAAATCTCCCCAAGTGGGAGTCACCTTCATCACCTCATTAACGTGGAGCTCCCTCAATTTCTCCTTGGCTAGCAGACTAGCCTCCCACCAGTGTTGAACATGGGGTATATCTTTGAGGAGGGAAATGTGATTTTCTCTAAGTTTGGGAAATATTATAGAGAAATAATTTTCTAATTTGGAAATCCAACCATCAATACCATGAGTATCAATTTTTTCCTCAAAGGTGTGGATGTCAGAGTTTACATGGACCTTGAAGAGAATCTGATTGCCAAATGGTCTTTCCTACAAGAGCTGCAATGTATTTGGAGCATTTAAGAGAATCGGCACAAATTGGTCCATAATCTTCAATCTTTGTCTTTCTAGAGCTGCCTCGATTGAAACCTTGAAGGGATCTAAGGAGTCAGCACCTCATTCTTTGGTACCCGTTAGCGATTGTTCCCGTCTACCAAGACAATCAACCAGCAAATCTCATCTTCAACACAAGTTTCTGATATTCTAACCACATTCAATGGTACATTCAAGTGCAAATAGGCTCTGATACCACTGATCCAAATCTAAGCTAGTTATTTAAGGAGCAAACTTATTAGAAAACTGAAAAACTTTGTTGGACTTATTTAATTTTGGTACCCCTACTTGTCAAGTTCATAACTACCACCCATTACTCAAAATTTGAGGTTCGTATATGCACTAAAAAGCTTAGGTCATGAACTAATCAATCGAAGTTTACCCATAAGCAAGGTCCAATTGTCACATCACCAAATTCTACATTGAAAGGCTTCAAAAATGCGAAATACAGAAATGTAGAAAAATACCCAAAAAATAGATTTTCAAAAATCTCCCCAAAATTTCCATTTCAATGGTGGCCTAGGATATTTTTCAGATCAAATCCAAAAAATTTAACTAGCTCTTCTTTTATCATTTCACATAAGAGATGTTCAATTCACTCATGATCAATTCACCTACCCATGCTCTAGTATAAATGCACCCATTGGGGTATGTACTAACTAGCTACAATATGGACATGTGAAGGTTAGGAGAGCTTAGAATAGCTCAAAATCAGGGAATTGCTGATTTGTAGTCAGATTCCTATCTTAGTTAGTGGTAGTTGAAAGTTCTAGTTCATTGTCAAGGATTCTTGGGATAACTAGACTATGCTTAGTCATAGAGTTCACTAGATACAAGTGTTGGGATGCTTGAATGGTGTTCTTGAGGACCCTCATGAAGGGAGCAAGCTCATACCAAGTGACGATAGTGGATCCTTTGCTGGATTATTCTTCCCACATTGGTGTTCTCTAGAGTAAAAACTTGTGTTGATCTTCTTTCATGTGATGTTCTTTCACTTGTTTATGCTTTTTTTTTGCAAGTTAACTAACAATTCATAGCACAAGTAGATAAGTTTCATCTATATATAACGATGATCAACTATTTGAATGTAGGATGTATATAAGCATGTTAACTACTTACATAAGGATTGTAAGGTCTTGGAAATCAGCCATAGTTGTTATACTTGATAACTTAGTTTGAAGCCTTAAGAATTGCTAAATAAGCATAGAACTTGCAAGCAACAAGGTATTGAAATAAATCCATATTAATAATATTTCAATGAAATATGCATCAGTTTACAGATCAAAAAAACTAAAGAGGCAAATTTGTTAGAATAGATATTTATTGTGGCCCACAAAAAAGGAGAGTTTTTTGTTGAATGAGAAAATGGAGAATTTTCTTGAATGAGAAAATGGGTTGGCTATAGTAGATAGCAGTTTAAAAAATCATTTTGATTGCATCAACTATAATGCTAGGCAGGTCAGCTTGAGATTTCATGTAAGTAAATAAATGCTTATGTTGGCACATGCTGAAGTTCTCCTTACCCTTGTAGAAGCACCTATGAGGGACTAATGCAAACTTGTGTGGCAGATCAGAGTGCAATCACCAAAACATGAGAGTTTGTGGTGGTTGAATGTCCCTACTCTGTGCCTTCTTAGGTTGAAGGCAGAAAGACGGTAGAGGCATGAAATGATGATGTTAGTAATGGCAAATAGCAGATAAGTCTATGAGCAGTTAAACCCTGTGTCACGATAGTGTCAGCTGAAGACTAGCCAGTATGTCATGGGGATGGAGTCATACTGTTTGTCCATACTGTACTGTTCATCCGTGCAGTTATTGTCCATTCATACCGTTTGACCGGCAGATTTGAGACACTTTGACAGCGAACTCCTTGGACAGCAAATCAATAGCGATTGAACAGACTTCCTTTAACAGTAATTCTCATTTCTCCCTTCAATTTTCTTCTCAAACAGCATACCCTGCTTAGGGCATCCTCACTTTGATACCAGATGTTGGAAGAATGTAGGGAATTTGAGAGAATTGGTTAGCACACACTTCAACAAGTGTGGCTTGTATTTTTTATTGAATGGAGAAGTTATAGTTGTAACTTAATTGTTACTTGTAGATATAGCAAATGAAGTGTTATTACATCATTAACATAAGCGATAAATGCCTATGTAAGTGTATTCTAAGTTCTAACATTATATATAATATTCAGTTGTTCATTTGCAAAAAACCTGATTCACATAACTGGAAGCGACCCTCACAGACATTAATGCATTAAGAGCATGCATCATTATGATCTTCACCGTCTACTTAATTCATATGGTCTGATCGTTCAGATCACTAACAGGATACAACGAAGTCATTACTAGGTAGGCTTGAGTAGAGCAGTTACCACTCCTTTGTCCTTTTGATCCATAAAGAACCACAGTAATGGCTTGGTAACAATTACCAACACTGCTGACACACTTGCAGTGATCTTACCTTTAGATTTCTTGTTGAAACCTTAATAAGTACTGTGTGTTGAACAAAGTAAAACAACAACTCTTGAACAAGTAACTCCTGTATTCTGCTATCTGACATATTACTCAGTAGCTAGTAGCTGCTGATTAGATGCATTGGAAAAGTTCCTTAAGACATATTTGACTCGAGTCTTTTGTCATTATATCACAGGGCAAAAAGTTTTTACTCTAGAAGATTGGGTTCTTCAGTATGATTCTAAGAATGGAGACAATGTGCAGTGACTTGGATCATATGAGGTGGTTCTAGTCTATTCAAATGGTGCAGTCAAATTACGAGCTATTGATAAAAAGATAAATTAATGGTCAAAGGGTACAAGCTAAAATTGCCAAGAAGTACATCAAGTGGGGAGTGATTTATTTTCATTTTTGGAATTCCAGTTCTATTTTTAAATCTGCTTGAGCAAAATATTCATCCTTTCAAAACTTTTGGGATGTGTGAGAGTGAGAGAGAGAGAGAACAGGATGTGTAACCCTGCATAAATAATAAAAAATGTAAAAGTCACATTTGCCAAATACAACAAATGACTCTTGGACTTGAGATATGGAATTCCAGAAACATTCTTGTCATAATAAAGGTAAATGATTCTTGATAATTTCTCTAGACAATCAGCTTCTAGAATTCATCCTTTTCTCAAGCATAATCCTTTTTAACAACTCTCCCAAATCCCAAGTGTGTTTGTAGCTTGTCTTCCAAACATATTCTCCCTTATAAACATCTCTTCCTGAATTACTTCTTAGTGTAAATCTTGCAAAAAGCCACAAATCTCCTCTCTCGGCATTTCCAAGTAGAAATGGTCATTTCCTCCACGACTTTTGCACTTATAATAAACCCCTCTAATAAATGTGGCTTTGAGACCCAAAAAAGAGAAATCTGCAATCAAGATAGATTACCTAAGCCATCAAGGAAAATTTCTAGTGAATTTGAATTATCCAAAATTAAGAATCAAAGTTAAAAAGACTTGCATATTTGAAAAGTCTGATTAAAATGATTTTTAAGGTTATTGTCTTTGACAAATCAATCAATTGTTTGACTAACAGGTATGTAGAATATATGTTGATATAAGTTCCCAGAATGTTATTATATGCGTATCCTCCAAAGAAAAAATAGAATTATAATGTCCTAATGGGAAACTTTATTGGTAACTAAGCAGGATTGGGAGTGAATGTATTAATTATTTAATACAAGAAGGTCCTATAGATATTTATGTGTGTGCATCTTCTCTAATATCTACCATAACTGCTATCTAAACTTCAAAAGTTAACATTATCATCATTGCAAGTAAATGTCTCAAAAATTGCAAATAAGCTTTCCCTGAATAAAAGCAATAATTAAAAAGGCAATTTACAATTAAAAGACTTTCACATTTTGCATGGTCAGAGCTAGATAATTATAAGGGCGGAAGACGCTATAACTCCAGAAGGATCTTAGATAGAGAGAGAGAGATTGGATGAAACTTCCTCCAGAAGTTTCATGTGTTCTCTGAAACCTTGACATACAGTGCTTATATAATGATAAAATGAAAAAGTGAAAAAACAAAGATCATGAGCAATACCATCAAGACAAGTGGGACAGATGTCTTCCTCTTCTATGAGAGCTATTGCAGATTCAACAGTCAGCGTTGTCTTCGAGGATTGGCACTTCTCTGGCATTTCAGTACAATAGCCTTGGCTCTGTTCTTCACTATCAACTCCAATCCTTTTCTGCACTGTAGTTAAAGTTTCGCCACAACTGCCATTATCTCTTCTAAGAGGCTCAGACTCTTCATGCAAATAAATACTCGTCTTTTCACGCCTTGATACCAGCCCATCACGCTGTAAGTGAAGGTATCTAGGATCTACATCATATGGCAAGGGTCTTGGAGGTGGGCGAAATGTATCAGGTGGAGAGCTATCAGGAGAAGAAATACCTAATAATCCAGCTGATGCAGAAGATGCTGAAGTAGCACCACGTCGATCAACCCTACCAAAGGCTGTAGAATACTGCATGGTGCAAGAATAAACAGGAAAGAATATATTAGACCATGCTTTCACTAAGTTTTACATTATCTGTGACACAAGCAATGCATATAATTATTGCAATCATGTTTACAATGAAATATATACGGTATAATATAAAGCTGCGACTGACACTAGGCTATCATCCTGACAGCCACACTTCAACATTTCTATGCAAAGTTTGCATCCATCACAATCCTGCTAAACCTAAGAAACAGCAGGCACTTTCCTTATGATTAATGTTTACCCTACACACACACATATGTACATATATATGTCTATGCATACATCATACATATGTACAAAGATACATACATACATTTACATAAACATATGTCTATGTATATATTATACATATACAAACATATGCATATATATGTGTGTATGTATCTATCTATGTATCTATCTATATAGATAGATAGAGAACTGGTTGTAAGTCCTTTTCCAATCATTTTAGACCAAGGCCTTGAAATCACTGCAATTTGTCATTTAACAATAAGTTACAACTCTTAGAATGAATTTGTAGGACATGTTATGGCTCCATATCTTCATCTGGAATCCAAGTTATTTCAAAGAAAACAATTTGAGATGTTCTCAAAGCTCCACCATTTGTATGGAATAGCAGCAGAAAAATAGTACAGCCAGTTCACAATATGTTGTAATATTAACAGTTCCCATGTTCCACCCATAAGCCTGCCAATCCAGTTGCAGTACAAGTTGAAACCAACTTTGGCATGCAAATCTCTAAAATTAATGCTAAAAGGCATAATCCCCAGAACACTTGCTTAGGACAGACAAGTATAGAAGTTTTGAGATTAAAAGAATAGAAGTGACCCAAGAGTTTCCTGTGTTTCCCTCTGCCGGATTTACATTTTTAGCTACAATATCAGTTATCTTTAGCTGGTCACAATTATCATGTCTGAAGTTGACAGATATCAAGTCAACTGCATCTAATTCTCCTTAGATAATGTTGTTCCAACAGATGACATTCAGCATATATAGATGAAATACATTTTATTCTAAATATCACATCAGGTGATTTATTACAAGATCTTAACCCTTATTGTAAAAGATCAAATGTGGAATCTTCCACCAAGTTGTGAAGCTTATAAACACATCTAAGAACTCATACTTGAGATGTTATTTTACCATTTAGTAATAACATAACTGGGAGCTTCCTATACTACACAGCAATGTCTGTTACAACTACAAATAACATTAATTTAAGTAATTGATGGTTAGGAGTCATCAGACAATTCAACCTTCTGAAACTTAGAAACAAAGTCCAGCATAAATACAGTTTCAGGAAAAAAATTGTTGCAACAAACTAAGAGTAGATAACAACTGGGATAAACAAATATAAAGATGGCTGCATCCTCAAACCGTGTCATGTCCCCTTTTTCGGATTAAAATAATTAATAATATTATTATAATTAAAATAAAAGGTGTTTTTAAACACTAGTATTAAAATAAAAGTATTTTTAATTACTTAAAATAAAAATTAAATTAAAAAGTATTTTTAAATACTTGGTGGGAAATATAGGACATAAGGGCCCAATTTGAAAAGATATATCAAAGAGGTGCTTATGTTCATTTGAGCATCCAATTTCATTTTGGCATTCTTCAATTTTAAGTTCGAGTTCAATCTTGCATTCAAGGACGAAAACCCTTGGCTGCAATTTTGTGATTTAGGAGGACAAAAAACCATCTTGGGTCTCTTTCCGGAGGTTAGGATGAAAACCCTCAACTTTCCGGCATTGGAAAATCCACCTAGGGTTTGCATGGTGTGCTAATTCAACAATTTCTGTGAAATTTCACGATATTATCAATCAGATTTGCAAGCAAATAGAAGATTTCAGAGTTAAGGGTTTCATTCACAATTTCAGCATCTGTACAACTTACTACAAAACTGGGCAAACCATATTGTAGCTGTTATTTTGAGTTGTCATCACTAATAGTGACAATTTTGAGAGGCAATCAGCAACTATTTGGTAGATTTAGAAAAGCAACCAGCCTCATCAGCATTAATTCACATATTTTGGAAGGGCGATCTGCATTCAGAAGGATTTGGGCGTTATGTACTTGCTGTTCCAGATTATCAGCCACTCCTAGAGGCTGCCATACACTTCAAGAGGAGGGTGAGTGACCTTATGATGCTTTTTTGGTAGGCGATCAGCTGTTGGACTACCTTGTGAAGGGCAATCAGCATTTTGGAGGCCTTCCAGCTGTTGCACAATCTATTGGACATCATTCACAGACACTAATAGTTTGAACAGTCCTTGTGGCAGCAGTACCAACCTTCCTTGCAGCAGTATAAATCAGATCCAGCATCCAATTATTCATTTCTGCATTTTTGGTATGAGATTTGACATTGTCAAATTCAGAAATTTTGTCCAGCGCCATTATTGTACTTTGCCATCAATCAATTATCAGATCTAAGGTTTTTTTTTTTTTCTGAGTGTCATATGCTGCTGTTAAACATTAAGAGTAATACTCAGATTTGGTCCATTTCAAGTGCCCTAAGATTTCATATTTTCTACCTATCAATGTGAGGGTTTGATATAAATAAATTCAGTAATTATCAGCATTATCTTTCTCTTTTAATTTGATGTTTCCGGTTATTTTTTGGTTCAGAAATTTTGAAAATACAAAAAAAATCAGAAAACACAAAAATTCTATATTTGGGACATTACAAACCGCAAAGTTGAACAAACCATGTTAACTACGTTTGGTATAAATAGTGTTTCATAGCAGAGAACGGTCACAAAGAGATGTCTTAAATTCTACAAACTTCAACCTTACTTTACACAAGAATTCTGGATTAGAACACATGCGAAGCACGAGCAATTCAATAATGTTGGATTAGAATAGACATGAAGCATGGGCTACTCATAACACTGCCAAACAATGAATGTTAATATATTTATCCAGATGCAGAGACTTTTAGGATATTGAAATCAAATGTGATTTCATTGGAAGAACTTGGAAATAACGTTTTAAACATAATTTAGCTTGTTTTTCCTTATTATCCATGCTCAAAAAGCAATATATGACTTGCCATCATTGCCATATCAAGAGTACTATAGCATGGACAGCATATAGCTGCCAGTTTATTAGAGACAATTTAGAAGACATAAATCCCTCAACCTCTGCCACTAGAAAGAAAGAAATTATATTAATTCCCACGAGTGACTAAAGTCAGTCAATGGGGCTCATATGGCAGTATCAGTTTCCCTCTCAGCACATATGACACAAATATATTGTTGTTAGCTCAGTTTCTAATATATTGTTGTTTATTATTATGAGTTGTGACTGCATTCTATTTCCTGTTTCTTCTGACATGCATCCCCTGCTCCTCATTCACCCATAAGTTGATGCAGGAGAATCCAAGTACACAAGCAATCCAGCATCACCAATAATATTAGTAAGTTGTGTTTCCAATTTTTATTCAGTTTTGGTGTGTTTGCTGCATTGTGGCTTCATGTCAACTTGCTTTCTCAAGAGTTCTATAAGAAAAATGCAGCTTTGTCATATGTTCAATCTACTTGTAACTATGCTTCATGGTACCTGTAGGTTGCTTCAAGCTTCCTTCAAACTGCTACAAGTCAGTTTCAGGGGTTTAAAAGCTACTATAGAAAAGGCAATAGAGAATGTGTAATTTCTGCTACAGGAACTGTATATTTCTACTAAAGGGATTGTGTATTTAGATGCTGCTACATCAAGACTGTGTGTGTTGTTTTAAATGTTTATGCCCAAGTGACAGGCTGTGACAAGAATTACAAAGGCTGCTACCAAAATTAATATATGGTGTTGATTAGATGAGGCGATTATTATTGCTTTATGCAATATAATTGATATAAGGATGTGTTTTAAAAGTTGTTAGCTGTCTACTTCTAAACAAAAGATGCTTTTTGCCTTTTCCTAATCTTGGTGGCCTCATGAGACTTTTATTGCTTTTAGCAATACAGCAATTTTTCTATGTTTGTGGCAAAGTTTTTACATGTGGCAACTAATTCTGAAGGTCGTGTTTTTATTTCCTTCTATTTGGGCGGTTGACATCTCTCTTTCCTTTGGTGGCAGCTAATGTTATGCTTGCATAGGACGGTGGCATTCTTTTGGGTGCCTATTTCTGTTGCTTTTCCCTCATGAGTCGTGGCAGGCCTTTTCCTGGCCGTTTCCTTTGCTGCTCAAAACATTTACCTGTTCCTTGCCCACCTGGTAATCTGCTGTCTTGCATTGGTCGAGTTTGTTCTTTGGCAACAAGGCAATTTTCCCTTGGCTGTTTTATCTTGCTGCATCAACACATTGGTACTTTCCTCAGCTACATGGCTATGTTTTGGCTTCATCTAGGTCATTATCATTTTCTATCACTGCATCTTGACTACTTGACTATTCCTTGGCCTGCATGGTTTTCTTTCCTTCATGGCCATGATCAATTCCTTGAACTTGGTGGCAGTTTCAACTGTAGGCCTCGACTATTCCTTGTGGTTGTTTTCTTGATTGCTGGCATGAAAATCTAAACTCTTATTCATTCAGAATTCTTACAGGCTGGTGACAAGATCTGTAACAGATTCTTGACTAGGGTAGTCATTGTTATATATGATGTAATTTATGTAAATTTTCTGGTTTAGGGGCTCTCTCAGTGATGACTTTCTAAAGACGGATTTTGGGAGGGAGATCAGAGAAGAGTATCTCTGTTCATGAGAGTAGAGAAGGCTCATGGAGAGACAGGGAACCTTTGTATAAAGAAAAGCAAAAACTCTATTGAGCAGATTAAAGGAGTGAAGACCCCTGAACATGAAGAGGGGATTGTAATGAGAGGAAGGCTGCATGAAGCCTAATTGTGAGAAGACGGATACGCTACAGGAACTATTGTAGTTCACTGTAGCATCATGTATTTGTAATGCAAGTTGTTTGCTGCTACAGGCGGCCAATAGATAGGCTACAGAAACTGTTGTAGTTCTTTGTAGCATCATGTATTTGTAAAGCAAGTTGTTTGCTGCTACAGGCAGCCAACAAAAGCTACTGTAGGATTTTAAATTTGCTTCCATTGTGTGCGGATGTGTGAGAAATTATGTGGGCTGCTAGACTAGGTAGTTTTTCAGTAGAACCCCTGGTCTAGACCACATCATAAGTACATCCAGATATAACAAAAAAAACTAGGGTAATAAATAATCCTAGGAGATGAAAGAATGATTAAGAATAGAACACTAAAAACCAATGAAAGTAAAAAAGAGCAGGTAATCCCAAGCCAAATAAATACTAGAAATAATATATATCAGTCGAAATGTACTAGGCATCATATGAGTATTAGTGTAAATAGCCATGCCAAGAGAGGATTCCACAAGAAAAAGAAGCAAGCTGAAAGACTAAGCCTGGAAATGAGTGCTATCGTATCCATGTCAAAGGCCTGAGCAGAAAGAACTAACATCATCACCATCCACCGACATCAGAGCACCAATGCAGGATCTGATAATATCCATTGGAGAATGTCTTGGGCTAATAGGACCTGGTTAGGCAATCCTAGGACGATGCAGAGTACTTCCCCTATAACCTCTCCTAACTCAAACTCTACAATCATTTCTCCAAACTCAATCAAAAACAAAAGTTTCTGGCTAATGTTTCTTGGAGGTAAGGCACCAGTTCACCAACTTTTACCAACCTACCATTCTGACACTCTCCCATACTCATTCATGAACCCTAATTGCTATCTTGCTTCCTTATTCGGTAGAAAATATAAAATCTCTGACAAGATTTTTGGAGAGGATGCCCTTTGAAACTCAATTCTTCTCATGGTGTGATCTCAATTAAATGTACAAGGAGGCTGCTTCTGCTTAAATTCAAGATATGCCAACCACCCATGGTAAGATTCCAAGGGATCATCGTGTACCTCCACAAGATAGAAAAATACAACTTAACATTAACTTATATCCATAGGAAGACTGCAAAAGGACATGCTTCAACTAAACCAGCTGATACTTGGATAGAAAACATTAGTAGTAACTCCTATCATGTATGTGATGTTAACTGCTGCTTTTTGGTGCGGTTTGGATACAAAACATTAGTATAGACTCCTAGCATTTATGTGATGTCAACAACTTCTTTTGTGGTGTGATTCCATAAATTTCAACATTGAGTTGTGTGACACCATGAGATGTATGTTAATGTGCTCAATTGTATGCAAGAGGTTCCATTCACTAGAAAAAACTCATCTAATTTTTTCCGCTGACAGATAATCAGTCAGTTCCATTATTCATGACTTAACTTCAACTAAATGGCAACGTATTGGAGTGTAAATGTTGAATCAAGTTCAGTACATATTCTTATGACTTTAGAATCTTCCTTGGCATTTTTTCCATAGGCAAAATGACAGTAAATCCTAATGATTTTGGTATAGCTTTTGTAGTAATATTTCTATTCATATGTTCTATTCGACTTTTAAGCAAGCATTTCAATCGCAAAAAATTAGTCTAGATACCACTGCTAGATGAAAGCACACAAGCATTTGAAATCATGTGACCACAATCAGCACCAAGCATGTCATTCGAATGGTTCCAATACTTGGCCTATTAGGTCACATGTATTAGACTTGAAAATTTGCTTGTTGTGATGGTGTAAAGCTTCTGCTCTTCAATGCTCGCAACAACATACAAAGTATGTTGACCTTCAAGAAGGCAATAATTTACTGTTTCAAAAAACTCAGACGATAAACAGAACTAAATAGCATTTAAGAAACTTAGGAAATAATAAATGTTGTTTTTCAATATCATCACACACACGACTGTTAATGCAAACAACAGTCTATGAGGGAAGCACCCAAAATAAACAATTATAAAAAGAGAGGATAAAAATCTTCAATTTTAAGAAATAATAAACTTCCTTTTCAAATCATACAAAACAGTCACCACCATAACATACAGCCTTAATATTTTACAAGGGAAGCTACAAAATTAAATATAATAATTGTTACCTCTCTTCTTGCTCATTATATTCATTGACAAGAAGATAACAGAAACAGTATGGCCACCTCATTCAAAAGAGATACTACTCAATAAAAATTAAAATATAGTTGCCAGTTCCTTAACAAGCACAAGAAAAAAAAGCTTCAGACATGCAAAGACATTTGAAAATTATAGTTTTAGCGGACATCTTTTATTTGGAACAAAACAACCAATGTCGAGAAATTAACACATCCCTACCTGAAAAACAAAGAAAAAACATGAACTTATCACAAGTGCATTTGGAATCAATGGTGTAAGTGGGCATACCATGCTTAGAATCCGGTGGACACAACACCTGACACAGAAGCAATGCTGATATATGGATCCATTGGGGTAAGATGCATATTCTTCCAGGTCTTCCTGGCTCGGACAGCAACATAAAGCTCCCATACTCCTTGCCGTTTTTAAGAGCTTTAAATTGAAAAGGTTACAAAATACTAGTGCATCATGTCCTCTTCACACCATACAGATGCTTCACACTGAAATTTTATTATTGATCCCTGCACGTGCTGCAAAATCTAAACAGAATTGAAACTCCACGATATTCTATATAAGCATTTAGTTCCGGCTCTTCTTTTTCAATGGAACAGGCTTGTCAATTTCCAGAAACAGCTTTCAATTGCTTTCAAGTCTTTAATTATGTCCATAGTCTGAAAGTAAGGTAAAATGTTAACTAACACCACTGTTAAATACCCAACAACACCAAACAATGTACCCTTTCCAAGTCCTGATGACAATTTAGAACAGACACTCCTGGTTGTTTTGTTCACAATGCCTCAAAAAACACTGAACCGCCAACATAAGAAAGGAGATAAAACTTTAGGGAAAAAAATTTCTAGTGCAACAAGAAACAAAATTTAATCCTAAGTATAATTACTGTATATAGTTCAAGAGAGAACATGTACAGCTTAAGCTCTGGGAAACTATTCCAATGAATAATTGCACATCTCTATCCTTTTCCAACTAGATTCAAGTTAAACCTTCATATTACACTCGATTCACATAAGAACAGATTGAATCTGAAAAAATGTTACTCTTTTAAGTAAATAACACTTGAAACATTATAATAAACAAGAAAAATTCTACTCTCAGATTCAGACATCAATTCCATGCACTAAAATTTGGGAATAACTGATAAGACATCAAATTTCTACAGTCCATAATGCTAGTAACTCAGTATTTCAGGATTTAACTGTGTGTAAGTTTTTTCCTCAACGTTTTGGATCACACTCCGTGATCCATCATCAGGAGAAATAGCAAGAGAAGAGGATGATGGATCACAGAGTGTGATCCAAAACGTTGAGGAAAAAAAACTTACACACAGTTAAATCCTGAAATACTGAGTTACTTGGGAATAACTGTTAGAAGTACCAACTGCATTCCATGTAGACAAATGTATTGGTTCTGAAAACAATTTCAGAAAAACACTCAGCATCTCATAGACAATATAATCAATTTATCAAATGCCAAAAGCTAAAATAATTTTGATTTATTTCAAAAAACCCTAGTTTTAGCTTCCAAAAAAACCTAACAGAGAAAACTCGAGAGGATAAAGTTCATTGACTCAACTTGTGGTATTTCCTGCTATGAAAAAGCCTCCTACCTGTCAACATTGGCATTGTGCTGTCAAAAAAAGAGCACTTCTACCAGGAGAACTTGCCAAAGGATTATGATGCAGTATATCTATAAAGCTCCCCATCTTCAACCTTATAGCCAAAATCTCAAGAATAAATCCAAACCGACTGGATATCTGGACATATGGTGCAGAAAAGAATAACGTTAAAATAATCTTGCCACATGAGACAGTGAATAATGTCCTTGTATGATACTGTAAGATTTCCATTGAACTAAGGAAAAAGAACAATGTTAAACCAAGCAACCTGGATATACAATTCTCCAAACAACAGTATAGTTCATGGCTGGTCATTATAGCAACTGCTTTGAGATCTCATTATCACTATAAATAAACTTGAAATCTACAACCTTCCCATTCAGGCAAATTTCTTGGCTACCACACACATTCATACACAGATGGAACTGCAGAATCCAAACGTTTTGCTGTTAAGAATGCAAAGAGAAACCTCTGGTTTATGATTTAAAAGGATTCGTTCCCACAGCGGCATTAATAAAGATAATATCCAAGCAGCTTCACAATGGTTTTTGCTAAAGGTTATGTTACCTTTTGATAAAATTTTATGGAATTAATGTCTTTGAATTTTTGCCTTGGCAAGAAATCAATTCAGCTTTCTCTTACAGTTCAATCTTAAAGTAGCTCTCAATTTCCTTTATAAAATTCAATGAAACTGATTCAAGCTACTATAATTCCAATTATATTATTCATTTTAGCCAGATTTATTCTCCAGTACAAAGTGAACCTTCAAAAGATCTAGCATACCTCACAGCATAGTTGAAGGATCCCAATATAGCTTATTCTGACATTAAAAAATCACTGCTTTGTCACAACAGTAATTGAGTCTGCGAGATGTTGCCTGTCCTAGCACAGTGTGCATGCATATTAATATTAAGAAAACACTACATTATTAAAAAACCGGAACAATTGCCAAAACTCAAATACATAAAACTGAGAAAGTATGGTTGTGTAAACGTGAATGGTGTTAGATATGTGACAGTATGACCAACCAAATCTTAGGAAATGGAGAAACATGCAATATGCCACCTATAGACATTCTTTTCTAAAACTGCCAGAAATTTTCCTCCCAGACTATTGTTAGCATTTTATTTTGTCCCTTTCAGGACAACACAAAATGGAACAGCATGTAAAGTAAAACCTTTCTTCAAATTAAAAGGGAAAACTCCCTTGTAACAAAAAGTAAATCCTAGAGCTCTAAACAATTGATTTCAATATGCAATACAAATAAAGTTAAAAATCAACACCTGTCCTTGTGTTCTTGGGCAAGGGCAGAAGGCTTATCAGCACTTTTACTCAAGTTAAGAGATTTTTATATCTTTTCTCTTCAAAGTTAACGTTTATAACAGCTAGCAATGCTCACTCTTTTTAACTAAATACGGAGACAACAAGAATTGGATTGAAAATGACAAACACAATTCAATTAGATGCTATCGTATACAAATCTACAATAACTTCTTCAATGAAACCTGTAATACAGAGCCTGCATTTTTCAAGAAAGACTATTCAATTTGACAAATCAATACATACACAAGATCACACAAAAGATTGAACAATAATCTTAGCAGCAAGCAGGTGTAAAATTTATCATTGCATCCAAATCTAAGTGCATAAAGCACTTATTTACAAGCTTTTTCACAAAGATTTTGCATGCAATTTATTCAAGATAAAATAAAAAGCATTTTGAAGTTCCTATGCTAAAAATGGTTTGCTTGCAATCCAAGCAAGCCCAAAATACAAAATTGTCTGGAGTAGACTATCTGATACAAGAAATCCTAAAACAAGATGCTTCTGAATAAATCTTCTAAAAGATCAACTCGGAATAGTCATCCTCCAATAATAGCAATGGCCTAACATAAACAATCTGATAGTTGGCTCCTCCCAGTGATTCTGGTGCAGCACCTTCATTCTGATCACGAGGTTTCCTCAGAAAAAACTTGAAACCCAGAGAGTTCATCCTTTGCTCTTTAACAACCACCATATGATTCACTTTGGTGAAAATCAGAACAAGGACCTTGAATCACCTTGAATGAACAGTGAAGGAAATGATAGAACTTTCAGTATCTTGTCAAACTGTTGTATATGTGCTTTGGTAACTGCTGTAAATGAGTGCCAAATGATGTGCCATCATTTGAACACTGCTGAAACACTTGAAAATATGTTGTTCATCCTTTGTAATTCGGAGCAACGGCTGAAACTTAAAACATGCTGCAACTAAAAATCTACAACCAAGCCACTGGAAAAGCCTAATGTAAATGGCTTCAACGGAGACCAAATGCTGGAAAAATGTTAAGTCAATGAAACCCTGCTGAAAGTGATCAAAGAGAATCCTCAATGGAGCTTGAAAAGAAAGGATGAGTAAAGAGCAGACTTTGCTGTGCAAACACTTGCTGATTTCTTTTGTATGAAATTTGTCCTCTCTTCCCCTTGGAGCGCATCACAACACTAGGCGCTCCTTTTTTGTGTCTTTGACTTAAATTTTTGACAACTCCTGTCTAGCGGCATGCTCTTTATCACTTACGGGGCACTTTTTGTTATATTTTTTAAGTTGACATGTACATCCCTTTAGAGAGTAGTGCTCCATGACATTATATGTTCACTTTTTCTTTTCATTTCAAGTTGAAATGGACAACATAATGAAGAGGAATGCTTCAATAGTCTAGCTGGGCATTTTTTATGTCTTGATTTTCACTTAAGTTGAACACACCTTTATAAGGAGTGCTCCAATACACTACATGTCCAGTTTTTGGTTTAATTTGCACTTGACTTCTACTGAAAGTAAGACATTTAATGGAGAGGAGCACCCTCATGGTCTAGATGAGTACTTTTTCTTTTGATTTTCATTTGATTTTGCCCACTTAGTGTAGGGGAGCACTCCACTACATTGGGCACTTTTTGCTATGTTTTCAAGTTGGCATTGGACTACTTATGACTAGGAGTGCTCCAAGGGTCACACAAATCACTTTTTGTTCTAACTTCAAGTTGGCATTGCACAACTTAGACTAGGAGCGCTCTTTGTTACTTATGGGCCATTTTTCACTTGAAGTTCACTTAAAATTGGACACTCAATGGAAAGGAGCACTCCAATACATTACTTGCCCCTTTTTCATGACTTGGAAATTTGAAACACATTAAGTGGCCATTCTTTGGAGAAAAGCACTCCAATACACTAGGAATCCATTTTTCACATGATTTAACCATTTTTGGCCTAACTTTTGCGTCCGATCTCCATTTTGCCTCTTGTCTAATGCATTGGAAAGCAATTCCATTGGCAATGTACTGACATTGATCAAAGCTTGAGAAACATGACATTGACAAACATGGAAAACACAGATTCAATCAAGACTCTTTAAGAAAGAAAGACTTACATTTGACTGAAAATGACTCCATACAAAAACTAGATGGGTAGATTAGACTACTACACAACTACTTTTAACAATTTCTATAAAGGGTGTACCTTGGTGGAGTCCAAAGCTATGATTGATACCTAGGATATAAACATAATTTGCTCAATTTAAGTAACACAAGACTCCCTATTATTGCTTCTTAAATGAGTAACAAGCATCAAAGGTTGTGCTAGAGACATTGATGTTTGACTTAAATACTAGAATACTAAAGATGGTAACATAATAATAATGTCAATAATATCAAATATAGTCCGCCAGAAAAAACCTGGAAAGACAATGATATTCTATAATAGGAAGTTGGAATGCAACAAAGATTGTTTTAATCCTATTTTGACTGATTAAATTTACTTTTCTAACATTGTGAGTTTAAAAAATAGAATGAATATCGATAGAATAAAGATTAGTGCTTATGACCCCCATGGTGAAACTGGTCGTTGGACTAACCAAAACACAACTGAGGTGAGCAGAGTTGTAAAATTTGTTATACTACTGAAACTGAAGATGAATTCCATTTCCTTTTAACATGCTATGATCTTAATGCTATAAGAAATAAATTCACCTAGTTTCATAACTCATTAACCTTTTATGACCTTGTAGCATACAAGAATCAAAAGCAATTGTACCTTCATTTCCACCATGTTCAAATATGGGAATGATTATATAAAAGAAAATGTAATCCCATTTCTATTTCATCAATATGCTTAAGAATGGCTACAATCTTATTTCTCTGTTTGTTGTTGCAGGGAACTTCATAAACGTGAAGAATGAGAATCAAAAGAACAAGGAGAGAGAGAAAAGTTTGCACCATCAACAACAATTTCAAGGATGGCACTTTATAAACAAGCACTTCTAAAGAGGTAAAAGACGTGGAAGACTGCAAAAATAGCAATAGAAATAGTAAAAGAACCTTCAATGATATCATGTGCAGTAAAGTTAAAGAAAAAATTATATCTATATTTGAAGAATGGTTCTCTTTAACAGTTCCTGACCAATCTGGTCTTAAGGATGTTAAGCATGATCAATGTTCTGCCATGCATGTCTTCAATTCAAGAACTTTCTCACCAAATTTACTATTCAATTGATCTTTGATGACACTAATACAATACATAATTAATAGTTTATCTTGTCCCTTTGTATAATCACGCTAACTAGGGAATTTAGAATCATGCATTATGTATTTTTATGTGATCAGTCTTCTACTGTCCATGTTGCATTGTTTTGAGAAAATTCCATATCCTCTGCAAAATAACTTCCCTTTTCCTTACTTCTAAATAGGGAATTTTGAATTGTACATTATTTATGTTGAGGTGATCGTCCTGCGCAACTGCTTTCAGGGTTTCAACTAAAATGATGGAGATCCTTCTTCGAACTGGTGAATGGATTGACAATTTAGCACTTGTGACTAGGAGTGATTCAATGTAGGGATTTGACACAAAAAGTTTAAAAATCGGCAAGTTGAAAACGAGGCCAACAACCTTAAAATCTAATTATTTAACTTAGTTAAGGTCTGATTAAAGCATGTAATAGGTTAACCTTGGGAT
Source organism: Cunninghamia lanceolata (assembly GCA_027924645.1). Classification (NCBI taxonomy): domain Eukaryota; kingdom Viridiplantae; phylum Streptophyta; class Pinopsida; order Cupressales; family Cupressaceae; genus Cunninghamia; species Cunninghamia lanceolata. The sequence goes on from BSBN01000197.1 coordinate 3,792,208, forward strand.
ATGTGATCCATGGAAGAGGGGGGGAATAACCTAGAATAGAGTTTGATGTAATTGTTAAGTGCATATGTTCCTGGGATTTGTTGATCCATGGGAAAGGGAATATCCTATGTGTAGAGAATGATGCATTTGTTAAGTGGGGTCATTCCTGGGATTTGTTGATCCATGGGAAAGGGAATAACTTTTGTATAGAGATTGTTGTCTTTCCCAAACAAATTCCACATTACATTGTTTTGTGAAAATTACATATCCTCTCCAAAATGTCTTCCTTTTTGTTGAAATGTCCAGAAAATGGGAGAATAACTATCTTTCAGCATTCACACCTGTTGGAGAGACGTAGAAGTTATTCCTAAACACCAAATTTGTATTATATAGTAACAGAAAAAAAATTTAGCTTAAATTATGACTAATATCAGCCCCACTACTAGTATGGCAAGGTCAACAACATAGGAAATTAGGATTATTTTATCATTACCACGGCCCTTGATGTAGAGATTGGGATCAGAAAAAATTATTCAGAATCCTAAACCTCTAAGATGTTGATCAATTTTGAATACTAAGCTCGAGGAGACTACTTAAGTCCATACAAGGATTTAATCAATATGCAAACCAGATGCTGTCTCTTTCTTTTGAACCTAGAATCCTTGCAAAGGATTCCCTCCCTTTTAAACAAAATATCAATCCATCCTTTAGAACTCCTCCTTCTCATTAATTTGTCTGGAGGATTATAATTGCTAATTGTGGATGGCAGATTCGTTGGATATTATTTTATTATGATATGACTCTCTGAGTGTGGTTTTTAGTCCCTTGCACAAATTGCCTACAGTGGCTCGTGTGCAATGCCATTTTATATGCCCGCCTAACTCACATCCTCCCATCCCTCGTTTTTTTCTGTTGCAGAAATTTTGGTCTTTGCATTTTTTTTGTTGCAGGTTTCCTTCTCAGCTGGGCAGCATTTTCTTGGCTCTTTGATTATGAAGAGAGGTTATTATGTCTGCAACTTTCCTTATAGCGACACGGTTTCAGACTACCGTTTGAGGAAGACATTCTACATTCACAACATGTCTGCTCTGCACTTTGTTAAGGAATTCTGGAGGAAGATGGATTGAATAATCTGGGTGCAGTTCGTACCAAGGCATCTATTCAACAGATTTCATTCAAAGTTTGGGTGCTTGAATTCCTGATACTGTTACCAGAAGGTGGATTCTTAGAAGAATCCTTCCCAGTGATGATGTTGTTTTGCTAGGTGAATATTTGGAAGATGTCCTTCCAGATTGTGAGGCTTCTGCAGCTCACCTCCAGCAGTTGGAGCATGTGGAACAACTTACACATCTTACGCACTACCTATCCAAGTACCACACTGATTTAGCATTGTACCGTCAAGACTTGGCATTATACATGGATAATCCGTGGATTATCATTCACAAGGAATGGAAAATCTTAAATTTCTAGCATGTATTATTTACCCACCATTTCGAAGAGTGGAGTTTCCCAGGCTAACCACAGATCCTCCCTAGAGCCTGGCTTACAGGTGTAGATCAAGGAGGATTTTGCTCCAGGCCCCTCTTGCCGATTTGGCCTGTGGGGTAGGGTTTTGGTAAGTTGTAATTTTGATGGTCTTCCTTGGACCAACCCAGCTGGGTTGGAATTTTTGTTATAATGTTTGTTTTGGCCTTTTGGTTCTTTCCAGTTTTATCGACCCATATCTTATAAGTGCTTCTAAATTCTGGGGGAGGGCCCCTATAGAATCCCCATTTAACCTAACAAAAAAAAATGTGTCTTTGTTGATATTTGTAAAAATGTACATGGTCTCCAACAAATACGGAGGTCTGGCTTTGCATATGATAGATAGTATGTTCTCAATGGAGAACTCTGGCAATGACGACCCATTTATACAGTGTGATCTAAGAGGATCTAGGAGACCAATCATTGTGCAGTATCACAACGTTACACCAAACAAAGTGCAGCATGCACCATGGGCTTCGTCACAATACCAACATGGCTGAAACCACAGAGCCTAACTCGTCACATGCACTTCTAACAATGCCGGTACAGCCTTCAACTCTCATTCTGCAATGCTGCCAGAAAATGACAACAGCTAAAATATCAACCACCAGAAGGCAAGAGGTTTCTCCCCTTGTAACCATCAAGCCATCTCTTCATCTTCCACAGTGTCCATTTTGGGTGAATTTCACATTCAACCTCTTGGATCTTTGTACAAAAATTGCAGGCTTCTGAATTGATATAATCTATCATTACAGATTAATTGGGTTCTATTCATTCTCTGCCATAGTACTCTAATTGCTGTCATAGATAATTGCATAGACCATTTCCACTCATTACACATTGGAACTTTGTTTTAGCATTTTGTCGCCCAAATCACCACTGGATTTTGGATCTCGTGGAAAAGAGGCAAACACAATTACAACAATTGACAATGACAACTCAGTTGGTAATGATTGAAATGCTTCTGGAATAAACTGTGTGAGTTTTGTTTGTATCGATGTTTCGGATGACACTACGGAATCCATCATCAAGATGAAGAAACAATGAAGGGTGGATTGCAGACTTAGCGAGTTGTATGTAACCTTACCAACTACCATAACTCAAATTGACTTAAATCACAAGTATATTTACACAACATCTGGATAACAATCCTTTATTAATGACTTATTTTACTCCTAGTCATATACAATGATGATGTTATAGAAAAATTGAGCTCTACAAAGTATGATGGATTCACTCATCCCAGATTCAGACATCTAATACCAAAAAAATCAACAAATGTAAAAAAAAAATCCTATCTTGTTATGGCCCTGAGCACTCCGTCTCTATGAAAACAAGACTTCAGTTGCATAGTCAAATATGAGGATTGCTTCAGAACAAAGATGAGGCAAAACATAAAAGTTAGACCAAGGAAAGTGTGATGACATAATCATTACTATTTACGACCTCAAAATAACATCACCATCAAATCTATCATGAAATCCCTAAAAAATTTGAGCACAAACATGACTATTTTTTCTCTTAGTCAACTTCAAAGTAATGACATTATTTATGAATTAAGATGTGTTGCTGACTAAGGTCACATCAACACACAGAAGTACTCATTAATGAACCTCATCAAATGCACATTATAAGTCAAAAAAATTCTCTTTTGACCAACAAGGAGTTTGACGACAGCATAGTAGATTGAGGTCAGTGACTCAGCACAGCTACTAGTGACATCTAATTTCTTTTCTTTGTTTGAGTAGTGACTATAAACCATCTTTGAGGAAGTGGCGCCAAATATCATCACATGTTGATAAAATTACTCTTAGCGAACATCTGTAGGCCACCCCTGAGGCAGATACCTATACTTGTCTTGTCGATATATCTGTATAATAAATTAACAATTTAACTTTTATTAATGTGATTAATGTTTTGGTATATGTTTGCTGAGGCCACACAGTCTAGAGGAGTTAATTGAGGTACAGAAAAACGATACCTTATGAATGGTCAACATCAACGGCCACCCATAGCAATCTGTATACATTATTGGGTTTTGATACAAGTGTATTATGGTTTATGTGTAAGTGCTAGCATAGCCAGTGTTATTTTCTTGTATTCTGACATTGTGTCTAGATGTCAAGTAGAAACAATTCACAACACACTCCGAACTTGATGACTCAAATTTAATTTAAAAAATGTTGAGATCACCATGTAGAACTAGAAAAGCATTTCCTAACAACTCAACTAAATCTGTTTTCTATGCAAATAGTTTATAACTTTATATGATAAAGATACAGGTGGAACATCCAACTATTAGATGGTAACGATCAAAGAAAAATCATTTTAACTTAACTATATTGTACTGAACATGAAGATTGTAATAATCATTACATATAGCCATATTAACGATAAACTACTGCAGTGAGTTGAAACAGAATATACGCCCTTTACACAGCACATGCATATCTAAATAATTTTTCAAAGCAATTATTTCTGTTCCAATCTACTTTGTGTTAAGTTAATCTATTGAGAATAAAGTCAACTGTCTGTTGAGTCTGGCCAGTAGAAGGACTAGTTTACATGAGTGACTTGCCAGTGGGATGTCAGCTATTCAAAGCCTGGGCCCTTGTCTGTCCTCCTCCAGGTGGTTTAAGTTAACTAAGGCAGGGGGGGAGTTATAGAGGCAGCACTAGAAAATCAGAGTTACTGATTCTCCTCTTCAACAAAAGAAAACAGAAAAAAAAGTCAACCATATGTTACATTTTTTCACTTTCCACTACAATCTGTTAACTAAATCTTTTCAGAAATCATCTGAATTAAACGTGGGGAAATAGTAGATGTTTTGAATTGTCCCTTTTGAATACCCAATAAGCTATCTCAAAAACTGCTAATCAAAGTTTGATTTCATAATGGTGAAAAAAGTTTATCAAAATTTTCTTTGTCAGTGCGAGTAAGTATCACTTTGCACAGAGTTAAACCTAAAAGTGATTTTTTAGGTCACAGCCTATGCAGCACACCAACATGGCATGTGAGACCCCCATTGTGGAACCAAAGAAACTTTTCACTTTACTTTATACATACTGACGCCAGTTCATATATTGCAGCCTTTGGATTACAACCTCAAGACCAAGCTTGAGAGAAAACCGAGCGATGAAAATCTGCCTAAATCATAGGCTACAGACACTTTTATACATATCCAAATACACTGGCAAATATATACCTCAAACTTAAGATTGTAGTCCAAGATTATAACTCACACGCCATTAATGGTTGCCCATAACCTCAGCCGAGACTAACAAAGGAAAACAAAATTACCTCGGCAACATTTAGGAATACTACAACTAATTTTATTTACTCTACAATAACAAAAAACCTCATGTTAATTCAAAATGGGGACAATATCCCTTGCAGACAAACCCCAAGATCCACAAAAACACCCAAGCAAACTGTTTCTTGTATGCCGTATAAATCACGGGGCCTTAAACGTGTTGATCTACCTCCAATTATAATGTAAAACACTGATTGTACAGAAAAATAAATAAAGGGGTACCCAATTAGCTTAAACAGCACATAGAAACATCATTAAATCGAGAGAACTTATGGTTTTAGTGTAGACCCTGAACAATAGCATACCTGTTAAATTGCACTTGCAACGACTTTCTATCCTGTGCTCAAGTAATCGTGCAGGCAATCTATAAAAGCGTTTTTGCAGGAATAAATTGGGGAGGCTGCAAAGCTAAAAACACTGAATTCTTGGAGCATTGGAGATGCTCAATTTTTCTTTTTTCTGGAATGTATTTGTTAAAAACGATGGACTTACTACTGTTTAAAGCATCGTAAAAGCAGCCAATGTGGAGAGGCGCATTAGGCTGAATGCTTTCATGCATTGTGGCCCGCGAATAGCGAGTGAAGATGAGAAATACTATTTTTTTGGCCAATGCACTCATCTCTTATGGTATTGGATTGAGACATTCATCTTCTCTGGTGTGAAATTTATTTATGGTATATTTACTATATCACTTATTATTATTACTTGTGTGTGAATAATCGAAAAAAAAAATTTTGACATGTGTGAATGATTGGGGTATTTACTTTGTCAAATAGGTATGTGATGTAAGATATCTGTTCTATCACATTCATTTAAGTATAATCTCGTCTCATCTTTTATGGTGTTGGGCCAATACACTCATCTCTTATGTTGTATTGGATTGAGACATTCATCTTCTATGGTGTGAAATTTATTTATGACATATTTACTATACCACTTATTACTCGTGTGAATAATTGAAAAAAAAAAATGGCCTTTTGTTAATGATTGGGGTATTTACTTTGTCAAGTGGGTATGTGATCTAAGATATATATTCTATCACATTCATTTTAGTATAATCCCACCTCATGTTTTATGGTATTGGCTCAATGCATTCATTTCTTATGTTGTCAAGTCAATGTACTTGTTCCTTATGTTGTCAAGCCAACGTATTCACCCCTTAGATCTTTGGAACAAGTACTTTATATGTTATATTGTCAAGCTAACGTACTTGCCCCTTATAGTGTTAGACCAATACAGTCTCCCAGTGTCACATCAATACACTCAATAAAATTTAAACCCTCATAATTTTTTGTGAATCAAACAATTTTATCAATTAACCAAAGCTACTTGATAATGAAATAATACAAAATTATATGTAAAAAGGAATCAAATCAAATCATCTCATTAATATCCACCAACCCTTCTACCTATATACTTTTTGGACCATATGGTTAAAGTTGTGTTTTCAATCAACATGGGTTAAAGCTTTCTTACTAACCGTGGGTATTTTATGGTTAATTTTATATTGGTTTTTTTTAAAATTTAAATTTAAAATTTTATGTCACTCCATTTTATATAAGTTTTTCAAATAAATGAAATTTTACTATTGAAAATTACATACCATGCACTTTTTCCATTTATTTTAGGTTCATTTTGATTTAATTTGTTTTTTTATAATTGTATGCAAATAAATTTGAAATACAAATATCAGTCAAATCAAAAGATATAAATCCTACTTCCAAATTTAATTACACACCTCATATAAAGTATAAGGAAAAGCAAATAATAATGAGTACAACAATGTGCAAAATCTCACCCCAACTCCTCTTTGTTGTGTTGGGACCCTCATTTTCCAGTCCTAACCTTGTGCTAAAATTTGTCAAATCATGGGTTTTGGTCCCCTCATGTTTCCCCTACGGGTTTGCCTATACGTGGATATTCTCAAAAAATCCTTTAAGTCCAAGTAAATCCTCAAAATTCTAAGTGTCAAAGCCTTTCGACAAGTTCGCAAATTTGTCAAATCATGAGTTTTGGTCCCCTCCTATTTCCCGTATGGGTTCGCGAACTTGCTAAAACTTGAAAAAGCTTTGCTTTCAGCATTTCGGCAAGTTCGCAAACCTGTGAAAAATTGGTTCAGCGATTGTCAAAATTATTGAAATGCCAAAGAACCGTGGAACTGTAGATGTGCTTAATACGATGTTTCCAGGTAGCAACACCACAAAAGTTTTTACGTTGTCAGTTCTAACAAATTTTAAATGTTGTGCCATTGATTGAAGCAGCACTAAGTTATTTTTGAGGCGAACCCCTTCTTTATTTAAGTTTCAATCTTCAACGCTTTCTTAATGCAACGTGGCAACACTACGTGCCTTTTCAGGATAGCAAAACTAATGTAGTTTTCCCATTGTGCCATTGTTTGAAAGGTATGAGTCATTGACAAGTGGGCCTCGATAAATCATAAGAAAAAGCAATGCACCAAGACTTTCCCCGGGACAGGTCGCAGCACCGTGCATAATTTTAAAGCTACAGTGCTGACACTCTTTAAGTGTTGTGCCATTGGTTGACAATGATGAATCAACGAGCAGGCGGGTCCAACTTCATTAAATAAGAGAGAAACTGAGGTAGGTGTATGGAGGAGACACTTGGCGCAACCACGCAACAGTTCAAAGAAGGCAGGCTTGGCACATATTAAACGGCGTGCCATTGGTTGTTTAATACCAAATCACAAGCAGGTGGGTCCCATTTTTCTCTATGAGACATCAAAGGCTCACAACTATCAATCACAAGCTGAAGATATCCAATAGTTTGTGCATCACCAGGATTCTATCAGAGCCAACAAGTGCTAAGCATTGTGCCATTAATCAAAGCAAGTGAGTCAACAAGTCTCCAAGCCTTGCGAGGAAAATACAGGGCATCTCTAAAGGGACGCGTGGTGGCTCAACATTCCTCAAAGACACTTCAATTTTGCTAGATTTATTTGATTGCGTGATTGGTTGAATCTCAAGCGACATGACTCATGTGGTACAGCAATACACAATGAGATTCTTGATTATCATACATGGGATCTTGGTGAATTTTGAATGCCACAAGCCTGCACCTGAGATGCCTTTAATGCAAAATAAAGATAAAGCATGGGTAGGTGGCAGAGTGGGTGCAATTCAATGCTGAGATTACAAAGATAGATAGGGTAGGTGATTCCTGCTTAAGCGTAGTAGTGGAAAAGGGATTGCTATATATATGTGGTTGGAACATGTAAGAAGGGTTGGTTTTCACAAGATCTTCAAACAAAAGGTGTAGTGCTCTATAGGATTCAAACAACTTCTGTATTAATGTCTTAGGGATCAGATATTCAAAAATATATACAGATTTACAGGTTTGATTGATTGCATATTATGGACTTCTCCAACATTTTGTGTATTCATTTAGGGAAACCCCTCAATTATTGTTAGGGTTTTCTCTTGAACATGTTTAGTTACATGAATGTAATATTGATTTGAGCAGCAAGATAGACTCTTGATACATTGCAGCCACTGTAACGATCAATTTAGTGTTATGTGTGAATGACTGCATTAGAGTAATTGATAACTAAGTATATCCACCATTTATAATCAGTTTTTATGCACAACACCCATATGTTTATTCATGTTTGTTTCCCTTGATAGATTGATGACTCTGTAGCCCATAATAGGCACCGGTTTGATATTGATTAACCACCCACAACCTCACAAAATGAACAAAATCTTTCATGTGTAAGGTAGAAATAACAATAGTGTGTATGCATTATTAGGTTATGTTTTTGAAAGGAAGCAAGGTATGCGGAAACACTTCCTACATTGATCTACTAAGGAAAGATTTATGCAAATTTTTTTCTTTTACAATTACAAATTATGAGATACACATTAACAAAAAAGTAACAATGCATCAAAAACAAGTACAATGCTCACAATACAAGATATATGTGGGGAAAACCCTTTTAGGTAAAAAACCCCACACTCCAAAGCCGCCCAATATATTATTTAGGAATCACAAAGATTACAATATACGTACAGAGCAAGCTTTCACAAGAGTATAACCAACTAGAGATCTAAAGGTAACTCAACATCTATAAGACTCCTACACACAATCTCTATCTCAAGCTCCTGATATATAGGAGATACAATACAGTAAATCGTCAATGGTAATACAAAACCATGAACCAAAAGGGTAAGTGCAAGAAGTTGGGTCCACATAGAGGGGAAGTCACGGGCAAAAAAAACATCCCAATAGAAACGGGGCCCGAACCTGAACAGGTAGCCGCTTAGAAACGAGTACCTGTTTAGGAACAGGTACCCGTTTCTATAAAGATATTTGAATTTGAAAAGAAAGGCTTTTTTTTCCCATACAAAAGGAACAGGTACCCATTTTAAAATGGGTACCCGTTCCTAAAAGCTTAGGCTTGGGAAAGGCATGGTAAGCCAACCCCTTGCCTTGGACCTGCAAAATTTTTTCTAAGTACAGAACAAGAGAAAAGATTGAGTTTACCTATATGGATGACAACATTTTTTCTAAATTTTTTTAAAAAATTAAAACCCATTATAGATAATAGTGTCTAGTTTTCAAATAATGTAATTTTTTTTATTGGACTTATATTTCTATTTATTATTTAATTTATGAGTAAACTAGTCCAAAAACTTGAAATGACAGGTGTTTGTATTTTTTTAATAACTTTTAATTTTTAAAGTTTTTAAATATATATATATATATATGTCATCAATCTACACATCATTCTTTACACAATGAAAAAAAAATTATTTTATGATCAGTTTTGCTCAAATTATGTTGGTCGTACACGAGGGTTTTTGAAAACAGCAATTAGGGCCAATTAAAAATTAATAAAAAAAATTATCTGGAAAAAATTATAAAAAAATATCCTCATCAAACTTCACTGTACTACACATCTTTCCCCAAAAGGGTTTATAAAAATACTTTTATTAAGGTCAAATTATGTTGGTCGTACACGTGCATGGTATGGTAAAAAAAAAAGACTTTTAAACAGTGGTTTTTAGAAATGCCTATTGAAAATCAATTTGTATCATCTGGGTATTAAAATAAATTACATATTTGGAAACTAAACTCTAAGTACTACATTTCATATTACTAACTTTTTTTAAGATTCAATCTTTAAGTGCCTCAAATGTTCAGGTCAAATGTGACAAACTCTGAAAATCAAGGAAAACACTTCCACTTTTTGGCCAAAAAGTGGACCCAACTTCTTGCACTGACCCAAAAAACCACCCAAAAGTGGTGCCCAAATTATCTCCAATCAAAGATGTCTTGTTATGTGCCAAATCACAGCACGTGTAACTCTCCCCTTTACAGTTCTTTTAAGTGTCCAACACATTTTCACATTTCCCAAAAAAAGAGGTCCAACTTTCGAAGGTCATAACTTTTGATCTGGGTGACCGATTGACAGATCGTTTGATGTGTCAGAAAGATCGTGAAGAGATCTATCAATCTATAACCCACTTTGCCAATTATGATAACTTTTGGAGCATTTAGAGACCTCTAAGTGCCTCAAATCTAAGTTTGAAACTTTTTTTAGGAGTTTCAAAAAATAAAAAACTTTAATATCTTGCAATCCAAGTATGATCTTGAGTTGAAACTCACCCGAGATGTTTACCTAACAATTCCACACATTTTGGGAAAATTTTGGGTCCATATGACCTCAAATATAGAGTTACTAAAAATAGTAAGCCCTGCCATTTTTAGCCCCTTTTGAAACTTTGAAAGTTATAAACCATTCTTCAAGATAAAGGGTATTTGAAAGGACCAAAACTTGGAAGATTAGTAACCTTTTGTAGTTGCAAGGCTGAGACACCTTTCCTAACATTCTCCCACTTGTCAAACACCTTGCAAGAGCAAAGGGAGTATCAACACCATGATTTAATTGGTAGGGGTCGAGAGGCCCATAGACTCTGAACACCATCTGAACTTCTTTGTGCTCACGGGTTTTGTCAAGGAATCTGCAACATTCGTCAAAGTGTCAACTTTTTCTAAGCTTACCTTATCATCCTCTACCATTTCATGAACAAAATGGTATTAGACATCAATATGCTTAGTCCTCGTGTGGAAAGTAGGATTCTTCACCAAACATATGGCACTCTGACTATTACAACAAATAGTAATCTTCCCTGCATCAAACCCAACATCAGAACATGATCTCTTAAGCCAAATGGCTTCTTTACAAGCATGAGTTACTGCCATGTACTCAGTTTCAGTAGTGGATAAAGTGACCACTGGTTGCTGCTTACTCATCCAACTAATAGCACCATTAAACATAGTGAACACATAAGCACTAGTGGATCTCCTACTATTAATGTCACCTGGCCAATCTAAATCCACAAATCCTTGAATATAGAGTGAACCCCGAGGTCTTGTAGGATAACCATGATAACATAAGGAATACTCAGAAGTACCCCACAATTATATGAACACTCTCTTCTCCTCATCCTAGTGTACCCGTCCAGGATTAGCCATAAACTGACCAAGGATTCCCATTGCTTTAGCAATTTTTGGTCTTGTACAGACCACAACATACATCAAGCTACCAACTTCACTAGCATAAGGAACTCTGCTCATATCCTCCATATCTAAAGGAGACTTTGGACAATATGCAACAGATAACTTTGTCCCCATCATAACAGGAATTGTCAATGGTCTAGAAGTTGCCATGTTGAATCTCTCCAACATAGTGTTCACGTACTTACTCTGGCCTAACAAAAGTTTTCTGCTAGCTCTATCTCTTCTAATTTCCATTCCAAGAATGTACCTGGTTGTCCCTATATATTTCATCCCAAACTATGCTAACAACCGAGACTTCAAATTAGAAATCAGACTTTTACCATTCCCAATGAACAACATATCATCAACATATAATACAATAATGAGAATGTTATCATTATCCATTTTATAATAAACACAATGATCTGATTTTGATCTCAAAAATCCCAAACTTAACACAGAGGTATCAAATTTCTAGTACCATGTCCTAGGATATTCCTTCAAACCATACAAAGACTTTTTCAACTTGCAAACCAAATTTTATTTACCTTTTACCACATAGTGCTCTGGTTGTGACATAGATTTCTTCCTCCAAGTCACCATGAAGGAAAGTTGTCTCCACATCCATCTATTCAACTTCTAAATCGTATGTTGCAGCAAGTGATAACAAGAGACTGATAGATGTCAGCTTTACAGTGGGAGAGAAAATCTCACCATAATCTATTCTCTCAACCTGGGAATAACCCTTTGCAACCAACCTTGCCTTGAATTTCTCAACACTACCATCTAAACCAAACTTATTCTTGAACACCCATTTGCATCCAACAGGTTTACATCCATCCGGCAAGGGCACCAGATCCCAAGTATTATTTATCTTCAAGGAAGCCATCTCTTCTTCCATGGCCTCTTTCTAGGAATCTGCATCACTCATACCCATAGCCTCTCTTACGATCCTAGGCTCATCAATGTTAGAAATCAAAACAAAAATACAACTAGATTCATGTAGTGAATAACCAAACCTATCATGTTGTCACCTTATTCGCATGGACCTCCTCAAAAGTTGACATTGAGGTTCTTCTTCTTCTTCAAAAATTTCAGAGCTACTAGAGCTCTCCTCATCATCAGGTCTAACAGATGTCTTCGATTCAACTTTCTCAAGGGTGGAAAGAAGTTGAACCACATCCTCTTTCTTATCTTCTTTCTCTAGATGTATAGCAATAGAAGAAGGATTGAGCTCTCTGAAGATCACACTTCTGCTATACAGAACTCTCTCGGCCACTGGATTCCAAAGCTTGTACCCTTTCACATTGATGCCATAATCAATGAAGATACACTTCACAACTTGTTCTCCAACTCAGACCTCTTCTCCTTAGGCACATGTGCATATGACTCACAACCAAATACTCGAATGTGTCTTAATGAAGGATTTTTACCAGACCACACCTCCATAGGTGTCTTATCAATGAGCACCAATGTATGAGACATGTTAACCAGGTAACAAGTGGTAGCAATAGCTTCAACCCAAAACTTTTGTTCAAGGCTAGATCCACTTAGCATACTCCTAGTCCTCTCCGTCAACATTTTGTTCATCCTCTCTACAACTCTATTCTGTTGAGGGGCATACGAAGTTGTCTTGTGCCTCTCAATACCATGCTTTACAGAACTTGTCGAAATCTGCTGAACAAAACTCACCACCATTGTCAGTCCTTAAACACTTAATCTTTCTATCCTTTTGATTCTCTACAAGAGCTTTGAACTCTTTGAATCTATTAAAGACTTCATATTTGCTTCTAAGGAAATACACCCATGTCCTATAGTAATCACTAATGAATGAAACAATGTAAATAGATTTTAAAATCAAAGGAACATTAACAGGACCAAATACATCAGAATGAATCAATTCCAACACCTCAGAAGATTTGTGAGAAGTGGAATAAAATTGAACACGATTTTATTTTTCATAAATGCAATGTTCACAAAAATCAAACTCAATGTTATAGTCATTCATACCCTTAACAAGATTTTTATTTTTCAGGGTCCTCAAACCTTTTCACCAATGTGATCAAGCCTTTGGTGACATAACATTGTCTTCTTAATTGGAAGTTTCATCTCCATAGAACGAGCACCCTTAGATACCCAGAAAGCATGACCCTCGGAAGTAGATGCAACAATCCTCTTCACTGTTGGTTCCAATGGTGAGGATGAAGACTCTAAAGTTCTCTTCTTTAAAATAGAGGTACTATTGCACTGGACCGCACATCCATCAAGCTGAAATAGAGTGCCACTCCAAACACCCTTTGCTAGAACCATAGCTCCTCTAGTCATTTTGCATCCTCCATTCATGAAAACAACTTGCACACCCACATCATTCAACTTACTTATAGATAACATGTTTTGTGCTAAACCAAGTATATGTAGAACACCATTGATCCCCTTCACTCGTCCATTAGGGAATCGAATCAAGAATCTTCGATGACCAATAATCTTCACCTAAGAGTCATCATCCAAGTACACCTTGCCACCATCATATTCTTCATACTTCAAAAACCAACCCCGATGAGAGGTCATGTGAAAAGATGCACCAAAGTCAATAAGCCACACATCTTTCAATGCATGTGTTGCTGGAAGGCAATGACAAATGTTTCTCCATCATCCTGAGAGGACTTGTCAGAATTCAAACCATAGTTCTTTTTCTTTTTCTTCTTCTCCTCCTTGTAATCCTTGCAAAAGTGACCAGGTTTGCTGCAATTCCAACACAGAGCCTTGGACTTTCTGGGAGACTTAGATCTCCCATGGGCTTTGGATCTTCCTTTTTCTTCCTTCTTCTTATCCTTTTTCTTTCCCTTCTCTTTAGATCTACCATGAATTGCAAGAGCATCCTTAGCTGATTCGAAAGACTTTCTCTGCATCTCTTCAAACAACAACGAAGAAAGCACTTCATCCATCTTGAAGGTGCTAGTGGTACTCCCAATGGCTATAATAAAGTGATCCCACAAATATAGTGAGGAACACAATAATGTCATACATCGATCCTCCTCCTCCATCTTCACACCTACATAGGTCAACTAGGCAACAAGCATGTTGAATGTATTTAGGTGATCAGCGACAGATCCTCCATTTTCCATCCTCAGAGAATATAATTTCTTTCATAAGAATAACTTGTTCACCAGGGATTTAGCTTGACAAACATATCCAAGCTTCTTCCAAATATCTTTTGCAATCTTCTCTTCATTGATATTCAAGAGAATTGAATAAGACAAATAGAGTCTTATCAGACTCTTAGCCTTCTGATCCATCAGATCACAATCTTCTTGTTTCATGCTTGATGGCATGGTTTCGAATACTATGAGCCATAGATCTCTATCCACCAATAAGTCCTTCATCTTGAGTTTCCACAACTCAAAGTTGCCTCCATTGAACTTATCTATATAAAACCTCCCAGATGTGCTCGCCATCTCTTTCCTGCAACAAAGACTTCAAAATCCTCTGCACAAGCTCCCACTCAAATGAAGATTAGCTCAAAAAATCCTCTACCCAACAACTAGAACCAAAGGTGATCAAGCTCTGATACCAACTAAAAGAAAGCAAGGTATGCGGAAACACTTCCTACACTAATCTACCAAGGAAATATTTATGCAATTTTTTATCTTTTACAATTACAGATTATGAGATGCACATTAACAGAAAGGTAACAATACATCAAAAATAAGTACAATGCTCACAACAAAGATATATGTGGGGAAAACCCTTTCAGGTAAAAAACCCCACACTCCAAAGCCACCCATTATATTATTCAGGAATCAAGAAGATTATGATATACTTGTAGAGCAAGCTTTCATAGGAGTATAACCAACCACAGATTTGGAGGTAACTCAACATCTATAAGACTCTTACACACAACCTCTATCTCAAGCTCTTGATATATAGGAGATACAATACAGTAAACCATCAACGGTAATTACAAAACCATGAGCAAAAAAAACCACCCAAAAGTGGCACCCAAATTATCTCCAATCAATGATGCCTTGTGATGTGCCAAATCACAACACGTGTAACTCTCCCCTTTACAACTCTTTTAAGTGTCCAACACGTTTTCACATTTCCCAAAATAGGAGGTCCAACTTTCGGAGGTCATAACTTTTGATTCGGGTGTCTAATTGATGAACCATTTGATGTGTCAAAAAGCTCGTGAAGAGATTTATGAAGATATAACCTGCTTCGTTGGTTATGACAACTTTTGAGGCATTTAGGGACATCTAAGTACCTCAAATATGAGTTTGAAACTTTTTTAGGAGTTTCAAAAAATAGAAACTTTAATATCTTGCAATCCAGGTATGATCTTGAGTCGAAACTCACCCAAGATGTTTACTTGACAATTCCAAGCCTTTTGGAAAAAATTTGGGTCCATATAAGCTCAAATGTAGAGTTACTAAAAATAGTAAGCCCTGCCATTTTTAGTCCCTTTTGAAACTTTGAAAGTTATTAGTCATTCTTCAAGATAAAGGGTATTAAGAAAGACCAAAATTGGAAAGAATAGTAACCTTTTGTACTTGCAAGCTTGAGATACCTTTCCTAATAGTTTTAACTAGAGAAAATCTAGTATAAGTTCATTAACATTCAAGTTTCTCATACCAAATGTATGTCCTTTGTATCTATTATGTTTCAAAGATGCATTCATCAGCTTAGAAAGAGGTTTTATAGTGTAGTAAACTTGTTTTAATCCAGTGACAGTATTGGGGATTAAAACTGCAACTTGGGTATTGCTACAATGTTGTAAATCTGAAAGTATTTTGTCTTGTTCTCTGTCCTTGTTGAGATATACCTCTAGAAATACCCTCTTAAGTCTATCTAAGCTTGAAGAGAAGAAGAGATTACCCACTCCTACGCGTTGCCCCTAAATCATCCCCAACTTGTTGATGAGCTCCTTTCTTGTCTCCTTGATGACACCCCTAGCCTAGGAGATTAGGAAACATTATAGGGTTTTGGATTAGCTATTTTGGGACCCAACAAAATGACACCATTGTCGGGGATGAATTAAAAGGTTCAAGATACCAAAGGCCTCGGTAATAGTCAATTTCCAATTTGTGTTGTGTTAAAGTTGGTAGCCCATCAACTTACGCCAACAAAATGGCACCGTTTGTAGGGACTTTCCAATTCTGGCTATATTTTCATGGCTCTACAACTCAATAAAGCTAGTGTGGTTATAGTAGTGTCAAATTTAAAATCTTGCAAAGTAGTCTCTTCTAAGTGAAGAGTGGCGACTATGGTTCAGGTCAACCCATAAATTAGTTTGTAATTGAAAGAGTTTAGAATGGAACAAAGAACACAGTACCAATATCAATCAAGACATGAAGATTCCTTAAAAAGCATGAGAAATCAAATAAATAGGTGGAGGGTCAGATACACTGTTGAATCTTCTAGACAAAAATTTCAAGACCAAGAAGAAGCATCGAGAGATCAATATCAATACACATCATAAGACTCTGTTGATAACATGCTTAGAAAAAATAGAAGAAGGAATAGAAATTTGTATGAGGTTCAAAGAAATAAAAACCTCATCGGTACCTCTAAGAGAAGTAGGATAGATCCAAAGAGGCAAACATAGAAACATTCAGCAATGCCAAATCAAAATGAAGAGGCACACCAAATAGCCTAGTTCATCCTACTCCACCCTAACATGGAAACATTCCCTATAATGACGAGAAACCAACACATTCTAATGCAGAAGAGACAGAAAGGATTCTCAATGAGAAGTTGGATTTATTGGACCTATTGTCACAAGGATTGCACCCTGGTTAAGCTTGAAACTCAACTATCCTATGAAACATGGGATCACCTTCAGGTTGTGGGTTGCCTATGGCGAAGGTGAACCTTCGAAGAGGGTTGGTTCCTTGGTAAATCTCCTAAATCTTCTGTATTGATGAGGAAAAGGGATAAAAGGATTGCTATATAACTAAAAATTAGATCCTAGGAGGTGATGCACCGAGTTTATAAGTCCTATTCTTGTTATTTCAACTCACAATTTTCACTCAAAAGGGCACGTTTACACAACCCAATCTGAACAATGTTCATACATCAATATTTCATAGGGAGGCTTGGACCTTTTTCACTTTTTTTGAAGGAAAACTAATAGCTTTCACAACTACAAAAGTAAAAAAAATGATTAACTCTTGACCTATAACTTGTATAAATCAATTGTTTTTATGTATTAAGCTTCAAACAATGAGACATGAAATTAGAAGGATTTGTTTAAAATCACTGACAAATTTCACATCAAGATCACTCAATTAATCACATAACACGTATAATATCTGAGAAGGTAACACATTGTTTTATTGATAAAAAATAAGAGCGTCCTTACAAGAATATCTAAAAATGCTATAAAAAATGTTGCTGCTCTATAATGAAAATACTCATGAGTTACAATACAAAAGTTTTCTTTGTTGTGTACAAATGAAAACAAGCAAGAACTGAGAAAAAACATCATGTGCCTTTTCTTTTGCCACAAAAAATCTATCTCCAATAGACCTAGTTTTGGAGAAGTCAACTCCCATCAAACTGAACTCTTCTCCCAATGCATGAGATGGTTGGAAAAGATGCCTTCAACCAAATCTACGAACTCACAGTTGTTGGAGGTCCAAGGCAAAAAAGACTATATTTGAGGGCTCCAAACTACTCCATGATGAGTGATTTTAGCTTTGAACTCCCCTTATCTTGCCACTTGACCAAGTGGACCTCTAAAAATGACATAATTTGACTAAAAAGCCCAAGTAAATTGAAGTCTCATCTCCCCTTTGCATGCTTTTACACACCCTGTTTACTGGTCCACATCTCCTTTTTGCATGGTTTAAAGGTAATTATTAATCTACTTTAACAAGTATTAAGGTAATTTACAATTCTCATCTTACCTTAATAAGTGTTAAGAGTAAACTATAATATTATTTTATTATTTACCTTAACAAGTATTAAGGTAATTTATAGCTATTAACTTACCTTAATAAATGTTAGAGTAAATAATGATTATTTTTCAATCATGCAAAAAGGGATAATGCAAATGATGATTATCTTGGTTTTCAAACATTGGAAAGAAAGACTTAAAAGTCTTTTTGGTTGGTGTTGACCAAGACTAGGGCATCTTCACTTTAGACAAAAGGGTTTGAAACCCTAGAAGGACCATCATTTTGCTTTTTACTTTTTTCCTCTTTGTTTGCTCTGCTCCTTATGAGGGCGTTGCCATGGAAGTGGACCTGTTACTGCTCTACTTGATTGGTCTCCTGGATGTCCCAAGTCCTTGTAACTGGTAAGCAGTTCTTCTTCCTTGTTGGCTCTATATACTGGATCTTCAACTTGGTATAAGGCTGTGTTTATGTATTATCTTGCTTGTAACCCTACTTTGCTCACTGTGTGCAAGTTTGGCTACCTTCTTTGCTTTAACTAAGTAGACATTCTTAACAGTTTTACACAGGCTTTCTATACCTTTTGTAATAGCTAAGCCTTGTGAATGGGTGTAAAAATAAACCCTTGTGAACAGACTTATTGATGCCTTCATGAAAGTCTTCTTTGATTTCAAACATACCCACTATTAATGCTTAACACGAACCTTTTTGAAGATCCTGATGTTCTTCATGTCTACCATTATGTCTGTCCTATGATGTTTATAGTGGTGTTCACTATATTTTTAACGCTTCACTGTCCCTGATTGCTCCTTCAACGTTCTTGGACTATCCCTTCACTGACTTAGGTGGAGCAGTCCTGCCAAATAGACCTAATGGCCATCTATGTCTTATTATCTTCACAAACCTTAAACTGCTTCACATATTCCTACCATTGTTTCAAAAAACCTCTTATCTCAGTAACCTTCATGCTCACTAATCTTTTTCACTATTTTTTGAGGTCTTTTGCTTTGTGTCTACTGTATGGTTGAACCTTTTAGGGTTTTAGCAAAGATCAAACTTTATCTGCTCTTTTACTCTTGCAAAGCTTACTTCTACCCTATTCTCTGTTCATTATGTTGTTATCTCCTAAGCTTTTACATAGTTAACCCTCCCTTGGCATATTGAGACCTGTAGGGTTTGCACGATTGCAAGGAAACTACATGCATTAACACTATTTATAGCAGACCAAAGACAAATGAAAGTATCCCTTATGCATACATAAAATTCTTCATAACATGATGATTGTTTCCTTAATCTCTTTGGCCCACTCTCCCTTCATTAAGACTGAGATAGGTTTGATTTAGTCCTTGATCATGCTTTGTCAATTTGAATAGCAGTTATAGAGGCTTCTTAAAATCCTGACAGGTTTCTTGCATGGGCTTCTGATAGACTTCTTGATCTTTGCATGTACTTTTACCATAACAAATGTCATAGATCACTATCAAACTGGTGAAAACCCCTGTGATAGACTTATGAGAACTGTATTACTATTCATACAACATTTGCTTCTTTGTATGGTTAATGACTGCTCCTTTTGATCACTATTCCTTGCTCTTTGTCATTCTCTGTCAAGGATAGTCTCTTATTATTCACTTGAATAGCTTGAGGACTGGTTGTCAAACTTGTCTTCATATAGGTATCTATTCTAATGATGCCCCATAGTGCCTTGGCATTCTTGGACTGCACATATACACACTACTCACAAGACTACCCCTTGTCATCAAAGGTGATTGTCCCTTTATACTTTACCTTTCTCAGATGTGACTGCCTTTTATGAGACAATCTCTGCTCATGCTCTTATTGGAATTACCCTTACTTATAGACCTCTGTCAACTATGATATATTGGCATATCTAAACATGTATGATCTCTCATACTCTGAGTAAGTTTCATAAGAGTCATGTGTACCTCAAGCTTCCTCTTGTATATGATTAGGACCTAACTCAAGAGGCATCAAATGTTTACTCAGATTTTTATGCAAGAGAAACACGTTGTATTTCACATATTACACCTACTACTTCCTTTGCACAGTCCTCTATTCTTTGCTTGTTGTACTTGAGGGTTTAAATTCTCATCGGATATTCTATGACATCTTGATTGTGATTGATTCTACCATGGATGCCTTGATTGTTCACTAGATCTTCTTGACTGCTCCTTTGGTGTTTAGGTTGTTATTCCCACTTATATGATTGTCCATCATTTCATGGACTACTGGATGGTGATATGACTACTATATGTGTTGTAATAGGATAAGGGTTTCTCATCTTCCTACATGCAGACCTCAGATTTGTTTGATCTCTGTATCTCTTGACTAATCTCTTTGATAGCTCTGTCAAGAGATTGGAGTCATTCTTGTAGTTTTTGATAGTCATAAATATGATTTGATAGGCTATCTTTATCTTCTTTAGGTCTCTAGAGCTAAGAATGTCCTCAAACCTCTCAAAATATGATTCATTTCACACCATGACTGCCTTATAAACCCTTGTTAGTCTTTGTTTCAAGTCTCTTTGTGTCCTTTATGACTATTACCTTGGTTTATGATTGCTATCATAGTCCTCTACTACTAAAACAAACCTCTAGATGATTGTTCTTTGTGCCATGTAAGCCTTGAAACAATGGCTCTTATGAACACAAAACCTTGTATATTGTCCTTGTATTGGTTTCTATGATAGAGGTGACTGTGACAACATTTATGATTATTGCTCTTCCTTGTCAAGCGTGTAATGTAGAGCTCCATCCATTTGCTCACTATATATTGTTTCATGATGCTTGACTGATGCAACCATAATGGTGACTGCTCCTTTTCTATATTCAGGGGCTTCGTTGATTATTCCTTGACAGCATTTTGACTGTCCTACAATAGTTGTATCTTCACATACCTGCACACTCAGAACAAAAGTTAGAAATAATAATTAGAGGCAAGGAGCTTCTTTTATGTTTATGTGGTCTTCACTTTTGTATCTCCTTGTTGCTGCATGTTTGCATCTGGATGGTTCTTTAATCTCTTTCATTTCTTGTTTGATGCTTTTGAAAAAGGAACATGTACATTTGATGCTCTTAACATATATATGTAAAGGATGTCCTGAACTCTAATTTTTTTTCTTTCTCTTCTTTTTGCAGTTGCTTCTAGAGGTTGAAATGGAGAACCTTGAAGATGGTGCAACTACAAGTGAGGGGATTCATCTCATAGGAAATGATTAATCCCCTTCTCTTCTTTATGCTTCTTGTTTTAGATGTATAGGTCTTCTTTTCATTTCATCATTTATAGTCAATTCCCATGACTTGTGTGGGAACTTTGAACAAAATTTCCTTGTGAATATAAGCAGTTCTTTTATGCAACGACGTGTCTGCTATTCTTCTTTTTGTAAAATTATCGATTAAATAAGGAAAGAACCTCTAAAATTTTATTGTTTAATATAGTTTCTTATAATCATAAGTAAGTTTAATAAATTCTGTATCTTTATCATCTAGGACTTAAGCAAGTTGTAATGAATAGAATTGAAACAACTTGAAACTGTATCTTACTTCCATTCTTCTGTTTGATGCTGAATGTCTCCTACTCATGTAGGATGTGCTTCTCATCTTTATCTGGACCCTACAACAAATCTTGATGAGTTGATGCATGATCTTGGTGAAGATGATAACTGGAATGGCCTCCTACCTAGGTAGTAGGCCTTCTGGGATTAGCAGTGAGCTCTTACCCTGCACTATTCTTCTCATTCCTTTCTTCATGTGTTAGACACCTAATATAGGTCTATGTTTGTAGGTCAATCTCCTTCTCTACTTTTTGCACACTCACTACAACAGAAGAGGCAATTAGCACCTAAAACAACGCTAGAATTTAGTGCATTTGAGTCCATGAATTGGACACTTCTGCCGGCACAAAACTTGACGCCCAATAGCATCTCACTATTGCGTCGGTTTAGTGCTAGGTTTTACGCCAGGTTTAGCGCCAGAATTTTGTGCTAGGATTAACGCCAGATTTAGCACCGGATTTTGTTGCTTCTAGTTTAGCTTCTGATTTTGCTTCTGGTTTTGCTTCTTATGTTACTTCCAAGTTTGCTTCTAGTTTTGCTTCCGATTTTACTTCTAGTTTTGCTTCCAATTTTGCTTCCAAATTTGCTTTCAAGTTGGCTTCCGCTTTTGCTTCCAGTTTTTCTTCTGGTTTTGCTTCCAGTTTCGCTTCCAGTTTTGCTTCCAGGTTTGCTTCTAATTTTACTTCCAATTTTGCTTCCAGGTTTGCTTCCAGTTTTGCTTCCAGTTTTGCTTCCAGTTTCGCTTCTAGTTTTGCTTCTAGTTTTGCTTCCAATTTTACTTCCAATTTTGCTTCCAATTTTGCTTCCACGTTTGCTTCCAGTTTTGCTTCTAGTTTTGCTTCCACTTTTGCTTCCCATTTTGCTTCCAATTTTGCTTCCAATTTCGCTTCCAATTTTGCTTCTAGTTTTGCTTCCAGTTTTACTTCCAATTTTGCATTCAGTTTTGCTTCCAATTTTGCTTCCACTGTTGCTTCCAATTTTGCTTCCAATTTTGTTTTCGATATAACGTTGCTTGTTGTTTCTAATTTTGCTTCCATTTTTATGTCTTTTGTTGCTTCTAAAAATGCTTATTGTTTTGCTTACATTTATTAATTTAATATGTTTTATTTCAATTTAATTAGTTAAATATATCATGCGTCTTAAACAACTCATATGATTATAAAGTAAGTAATTTAATTATTTAACTCATATGATTAAATAACAAGATAATTATTATAACATGATCATCATCTATAATTAAAACAAGTGAGTCAAATATCTATAATTTAATTAAATTTGACAACATCCATCTTAAGTAGTAAATTAAAATCATCATACATAATAAATATCCATCCAAAAATCATTGACCACTTTTAATATATATAAATTGACAAGTCAATAGGGATAAGATCATCATCATATATAACTAAAATAAGTGAAAGTCAAATATGCCAGTAGATCAATAACATGTCTAAATGATACATGTACAAATGATATAAGTAAAAATGATAAATTACGTAACTCAAAATGATACAAGTTAAGATGATACATGTCTAAATGATATAAGTCAAAATGATACATAAATTTATGATACAACTCATTAATATGGCACTGCAGGCCGTGAAAATGATACATATGATAGCTAGCGACTAGGAAAAGAGGCATCATAACGATATATCAACAATGATCCATGATGCAGTCTATATGATCATGAATGTCACTGGCTACTACGAGCAACTGCCTCATCATCATCATCACCATCATGATCATCACCATCATCGTCGTCATCATCATTGTCATTGACCTCAGTGTCTTCTGTATTTGCGTCATCATTATCCTCCGCCATGTGATCTGTACCAAAACCAACATAATATGGATCTCTATCAAGAGGATCATCTTGATCTTCTAGAAGACCTGTGTTCTACAAAAAAACATTTAAAATGAAAAGTTATTATTTATTTCATGCAATAATTTATTTTTCTGTTATATATCTAATATTACAACATATGAAACGAAACCATAATCATATTACATCATATCAAAGTGCACATACCATAATAAAATTTCAAAAAAGTTACAGCTAATATGTCATTCCAATGATGTAAAACATGCAACAATTATAATAAACGTTAGTAAAGATCATAAAAAAAATTGTTATAAATTTAACTATCAACTGTAAATTCTATTACATAACCTTAAGTGCTACAAATTGCTTGGTCAAAAGCTCCCATTTTGACACAGGCAGGGAGGATGGTGGCAAAGGTTGTGGAATTTGGCTTTACACCAACTAATTACATTTTCTTTAAATTTTTTGAAGCCTTTTCAACAAACCCATTTTGTGCATATCTTGCAGTCATTGCAGTCCATGAGACCACATTTCTTTGAGGCATTCTGTCAAACAGTTCCCATGCCTTGTCTATGCTTCCACATTTTGCATACATGTCTAATAGGGCAATTGCAACTACAACATCTGACAAAATTCCTCCATCCTTTATGTATTGATGGATGTCCATACCCTATTCCAAAGCTCCCATTTTGACACAGGCAGGGAGGATGTTGGCAAATGTTGTGGAATTTGGCTTTACACTAACCAATTACATTTGCTTTAAAATTTCTTAAGCCTTTTCAACAAATCCATTTTGTGCATAACCTACAGTCCATGAGACCACATTTATTTGAGGCATTCTATCAAACAATTCACGTGCCTTGTCTATGCTTCCACATTTTGCATACATGTCTAATAGGGCAGTTGCAACTACAACATCTGACAAAATTCCTCTATCCTTTATGTATTGATGGATGTCCATAGCCTATTCCAAAGCTCCCATTTTGACACAAGCAGGGAGGATGTTGGCAAAGGTTGTGGAATTTGGCTTTACACTAGCCAATTGTATTTGCTTTAAAATTTCTAAAGCCTTTTCAACAAATCCATTTTGTGCATATCCTGCAGTCATTGCAATCCATGAGACCACATTTCTTTGAGGCATTCTGTCAAATAGTTTACGTGCCTTGTCAATGCTTCCACATTTTGCATACATGTCTAACAGGGAAGTTGCAACTACAACATTTGAAAAAATTCCTCTATACTTTATGTATTGACGGATGTCCATACCCTATTCCAAAACTCCCATTTTGACACAGGTAGGGAGGATGGTGGCAAAGGTTGTGGAATTTGGTTTTCAAAGAACTCATACTCATAGAGTCACAGTTTTAGGTCATGTATGTTATGGTAACAACAAGGGATTCCAACTATGGTTACGATAGCTAAGACTGCCCTCATTTGTGACCATAACAAGGTTCTTGGACAAAACTATCTTGCTCTTCACACTGGGTACTATATAGGCCAAGATTTGGTTGAAGAAATCACTTGATGGTTACCTATATAGTGATACCACACCCTAATACCCCATGCATTATAAATAGCTTGAGATTTATACAATACTCAACCAAGATGAAATTGTATCATTGTACCACACTTAACTATGACAGTCCTTTCTTGACAACAATTTGTAATCTTTAGACTATTGGGATACTTGCCACAAATAAATATTAGGTCAATGACACTGTTAGGTCTCAAAAATGCAGGTTGCAAATCCCAAGAGGATGCTAGACTCTATGCTTAGATTTGCAATGTTTTTGAACTAACGAAACTGAGTTAACCTATAGGGTTGATGACTCCTTGCACTTCAGGTTCTGCTAGACCTAAGCGGGTGCACCTTACTAATGAAGCAGATTAAATGGATGTGTGATCTTGGCTGAGTGATGGATCTACCCACAGTGGCAAATGGTGTGGAATAGATGATTACTTGCTACCTACTTTTTACTTCTAATGTCTGAACAATGATTAAAAAAGGTATGGTTCTAATTTGGTATAAATTGTATAAGAAATATCAAGTCAAAACTAATGGATATGTTCAACAAATGAAAATGAGTAAGACTAGTGCCTAAATCTATTGGGCTATTTGAGTCAGTGAATGGAAACAAATGTATGTGATTGGTGAGCTTATCTCCTAGCTTAACTCTAACAGTTGGGCACTTTGGATATTTACACCTTGTGCAAATGTGCAGGTTTGTATGTGACAATGCTCTTCTTATATAATCCCAATGATATTCCCTTGAATTACTGTGAAATTATGAAAGGAATTTAATTCTTGAGTTGATGGAAACCAATCACAATAACTTCTTCAAAAGGATTTAATCTTTGATAAGAACCAATTAAAGTCAATTATTAGAAAGGATTTTTAATTCACATGAACTGAAAACCAATCAAAGAACTTCACACAAGGACAACAAATATGCCCTGACAAATGTAAATCTGAATAATTCAATAGAACCACTTTGGTGACAGCACAATAACATATAATCATGAAAATTAACAAAATTGTTGAACACCGGAAATAAATCACCATGTAGAAATATTCTTCTCCATTATGTTTTTCATAAAATAAACATGTGTAATTGAAATTCTTTAATTAAAATAGAACTGACAATATATCTTCTTTCTATATGTAATATATACAGTCTTCTTCAAATTAAAGAGAGATACCTATCAATTGATGATCTTATGACCATCATATTTTTTAACTTTTATATCAATATTAGTGAAGAGACCACGTCTCTTCATAGTGTCTTTTGAGAACTAACAAAATTATGAAAATAAACAAATACATTTAATACTAAGCCCTGCTGAGCCATAAGTAGATTTGAGCAAGATGATCCAAATATTTTTGGCTCAGGTGTGTCTCTGCATACTCAATGGCATCCCTAACGTCCACCTCTATTGAAACCATCTTCTCCAGATGCGAGCAAGCTTCCTTGGATGTTGAATCTTCATGTTTTACAATTTCTAGGGCCTCATCTAATATTCCCTGACACTCCTTGACCCATTCATCCATGCTCTTCAAATCTTTGTCATTCTTGAGTAACACAGGTACACCTATCTGAGAAGTCTCCGTGCATTATTTCAGTTCATCTTGGAGCCTGTCATGGTACTTCTTATGCTACTTAATAAGATTGTCTGCATCAGATGTGCTTGCACTGTCAAAGGTGTGTTTACCCTATATTTCATGTAACTTATCGTGTATTCTGTTATTTAGTCTTTCATGTTCTTGAATGACCTTTTGGTTTTCAGAGCAAATATCCCATAATTTAGGCATCCATTGCATCAAATGAGCATGCCTATTCTGCAGGACTGTAGTGAGTGTATCTATTCTGACCTGTGCCATTTGATCTTTTGAGGGTGATTGGACTTGTTGTGAGCTTTCTGCCTATGTAATCATTTTAAGAGGGATTGAATCCTTTAAGAAATCATTTTCTTTTTTCAACCTTTCCCAGCTCATTTTGTAGGTATCCCTCTCCTTTTTCAATAGTTGAAGTTGAGCTTTATTTAGTTTTGCCACATGTACTCCAAGTTCTGTTGTAACGACTGGATCAGTTTCTCCAGCTTTCAATGTCATAACATGGCCAAAAGCTTTTTTAGTGTCAATGATAGCAAGCATTTTTTTTGGGTGGGTATAGAGCCCATATCATGAGGGAGTTCTCATCTAGATTGTATTTTGTTCTAGTATATACTTCAACAACCCCTTCAGAACTAAGCTTGTGTTTTGTATCATTATTGTGCAGAAAATTGTCAAAAACAAGTGCTGAATTCAAATCAAGACCCGGGAAGATCATTACACCAAATTCTCTGAGCAACTCCCTTCCTTTCTTAGGAGTCATATCTTCCATCTCCTTTTCAACTTCTACTTTTAAAGCATTCATTAACTGTGTCTGGTTGTCTGGTGTAACATCTGAGACTGATTCTCTAATAGCCTTCCCCTTGTGTTTGTCCAAAAAGGACCTGAACTCAGGGGTATGAATAAACTGGTCATCTGAAATAAAAGATTTATATGCAACCTGTCTAGCATCATTATCCCCTATTTCTTCAATTTTCAATCCTCTTTCCGGGCGCTGGTCTGGTTCAATTCTACATTTTGAAATTGTATCAGAAAAGTCATGGGGTTTAGAGGCCACAGACCCTTCACTATCGGAGGAAAACACTTCAATTTCTTGTGCTTCCCTTCTTCTTTCCCTTATTTTCTGATTATATTCCTCAATGGCTATTTCAACATCTGCTTCTTCCAAATTTCTGATTACATCATCATGAGGGAAAGGTACATGAGTCTATCCACTTAGTTTTTGCTTCTTCTTAACATAATCAATAAAGCCCTCCAGGTCAAAATTTTTTCTCTGTATTGCTTTCCTAAGATTAAAATGAGACAATTTATCAAGAATGAGATCATAACCTTCTCTAGCTAACATAGTAAAGTCACCAAAACATAAGGTGCTTGGCATAAAAGACTGTTTATCATATGCACTGAGATTCATCACATTTGAGTAGTCAAGTTGTCTGACTATTTCCAAGTATGCCACCCTATTTGGTACAGGTTTTGGCAACAGAAAAGGGGTATCCTCAAACCCGTATACTCTGATCATTGTGGAATCACGAAAACAATACCAATTCCCCCAATTGTGGTTTACAGTAGGTGGCCCATCAAAATCGTTGAGTCTCAAAAACCTTTTAATTTCTTTTGACAAAGTGTAACTGCATGGGTAGCCATAACATCTGTACAGGGTTTTTACAAATAATTCTTCAAAGTGAACATAACTGGAATTCACAAACCTGCTGTCCCATATTGAGGTCCATAATTATGGGGGCAGTGATTGACCATCTTTATCAATTTGTGAAATTTTCAACTGCTCTGGCCATAGATTCAATTCTTATCCAAAATACAAAACCATATGCATGAGAATAGAATAGTGTCTGAAGATGACTGTGGGGGAACTATTCTTTAAGGCCTTCAGACCTGAGTCTATTTCCTTAAAAATAAAAGTAGCATAGTCAAATGTCCTGGTGTGATGGCACTGGATATCCAAAGAGATAACCATGGGCACTATGGACATAAATTCTAGAACTTTAGTTCCCAACACCTGCCCCACTGAGTAATATGTGTATCTCAGGTAAGGTTCGAACAACTCGACATGAAACGGTGGTTCATCCCCTTCTTCAAATGGCACTAGATTCCCCTCATTTCATGGCCTATGTAATGGCAGTCTCCAGCCCTTATATGTGGTATCCAATCTGAAATATTCCTTTTCTAGGGCTTCATGTAATATAGGGGTGTTATATGTGTCGTGTTTAAATCAAAAACTTCACAAATTGCATTTTTAGATATATGAAACAAGGGCTTTCCCTGTAGATTGCATATGGCCTTTTGGTCGGGATCATAATGGTATGCTAGAAGTTTCAAAAGGTCTATATTGACAAAAACATCTGTGACTATTAATTTCCCTAAATTGAGTTGCCAGGGGTTGTAGACGGGTTCCATCCTATGTCTACTATGATAGTGGAACATGAATAATTCATACCCTCGAATAGGAGTCCATATATTTCCCATATATTTGTATTTATCTTCGAGTTTTTCCACATTTGCCCTCAATTATGCAGTTCTTCTGGCCTTGGGTCCAGAACCGGGCAATTGGTCCACAAGATCTTGGTTTAGTTTCCTTTCTGGTGTTTTCTCTCCCTTCTTTGTTTCAATTTTCTATTTTTTGCCCTTGGTTTGGCTCTTTTTAGTGTGTTTCCTTTTCGTTGTTTTAGACCTGAGCCTTCCATTTTATACCAAAACTTGACTGTATCAAATAAAGTTCAAGGACTTACCTATATATGCTCCACACAAATCCCCTGATTCCCAGTGAATTCCTTCTTCTCTGTCTACAACCCTTGTGTTGATTTTAGTGGGGATTAGAATGGCTTTTACAACATTATGTTCAATCAGCCATTAATGGTTGCCACCGGAATTGAATGCAGGGAATTCACGAATTTCAAAATGTTAGGGCGATGCTCTTTTTATCATATCAGTGAGACTATTTTATTCTTTCGCCGATCTTCATATTGTTTTGGCACCATTTTCTTTCATATGTTTCTGGTTGGTCACCAAGGGTGCATTGGTGTCTCCATGAAATACTCTTTTCATAGAGTTATGAACCCTTTATTGTCATTTCGGGGAGATATTATAATTTTCATCCTGATGTCATTTTGATCAGGTGTGGTGAACATTCTCATTGGCATCGGTGAGCGTTTCTCCGACAGATAGGGGTTACCTCATCTTTATCGGCATGACAATCTCCATCATCAAGAGAATATGATAGTCTCCCAACGAGTTAGGTCTTCCCGATAATCTTATCTCCATCGCTCATTTTTATTAGAACATATCGGCGAGAGTCTTACCGAAAGCCTTTTGTCTCTTGTGTCGGGGTGACTTTTGTGGTCGGGGAAGCTTAAGGATTTCATTCCGACTGTATATGTCACGCCGATAGTCTTAATATTACGCGTCGAGGAGAGATTTTTTGCTTCCTAGTGATGAGCCATTGGTCAGTGTGACTTAAAGGCTCGGTGTAACTTTAGGATTTCACTCCGATTGTTCTACTCACACCGATGAGTATGTGTCGGTGATACATACAGAATGTCTCCCCGATCTTTTGACATATGAAATTTTGATCGTTCAGACATCAATTATCTCTCACCAATTATCACATTATACTTCAAGAATGTATTTTGCTATTCGGGGTGAGTTACTTAAGGTCTTGCCGATATAGATAACTTAGTATCAGAATTAGGCTGTGGTCAAAGAGCTAGGTATATTCATGAGATTGTTTATGTGTAGATTCTGAAATGGATCTTGTCACACAAATTTTTGGTGGCTGGTTTTGAAAATGAGGGACATTAGTCACATTATGTGGAGACTTGGTGAATTCTTACCAGATGAATAATGTGAAATTTTTCAGTTCCAACAGACACAAGGCTTTTAAACAAAAACCATAATCCCAACTCTATATCCATCCCCTTGACAGTCTCAAGGGCCAGCTTGAGACAAAAAATGCTAATGTACTATTATGACAGTTATGATTGTCCTCCATCATTTCATTATGCATTTGAAACTTGAGATGAGGATTGGGGAGGTCTCCATTTGTAAAAACATGGAAAATACTCATGGCAAGATCTTTAAAATAGGCATATTCAACTTCAGGCATTTTTGCAGACCCTAGGAAGGTGGATGTAAACTTAGTGACTTTAATTACCACCACAAAGACTATCCCCTTTGTGACTATGACAAGGTAACACTGTCATGCTCTTTATGACAATCCCTTCTCCATTGGGTGATGGCCTAATAACATTTATCTCCTTTGTGATTTCAATGCCTCTCTAATGCACTATCATAGGAGTCTTGACATTCCTTATGTATTAGTGAAGAAGGCTTCCAACAAATCAGAAAGGAGGGCTTAAGATTACATACAAAGTCCTAGTCTTCATACCCTAGTCACATATCACCCCTCTAAGAAGACCTCAAAACAATTGCCCTTTAATACAGGAAGTCAATGCAGTTTTAAAAGATAAAGTGCAAGAGGCCAAAGGATAAGAAAACTTAAGGCCTTAAGGGGTTTAAAGGAATAAAAATATAGGCTTGCAGACTCGACTTAAAACCATAACCCTAGGTGGGTACCACTAGATAACACCATAACCCTTTAACTTGGCACTACAAAACCTTGTCCAATCTGATTGTGGGAAGCCGAAATCAAGTATGTACACTCACATATGACAGATAAGTATGCCTACCAAGTGGTTTGACATAAAAATGAATAGGCTTCAAATTATAACCCTTCAAGGTAGGCCACTGAAGTATATTGTACTGGTGCATTTCTGAGTGCTGCAGTCAGATTTTTCATCATGGGAACCTAAATTTTTTGCAAAAAATGGTAGGAAATTTTAGGTTCCAACAAGTCCATTAGTTGGAGGCAGGCAAATAAGGGTTTTCTATTCATTATTAGCCTGTTAAACTTAAGCATATGAGATAGCATGGCACACATAAAATGTTGTGGATAATGACCACAAGATTAGGTTAATTGCGACCACTTTTTGTAAGCAAGCACAAGACTAGTATACTCATTATGATCCTAATGTCACCAAGAAGGGTCCCCAATGACATAAGAGTAATCATTTGTCATCCAAGAGAAATCTTACATTTAAGGGCGCTAGGGCCAATAGAGAAGCACTTTAGAACTCATCCTACGCATCAATAAACAACTCAACACAAGAAATTCAAATTGACATATTAACACAACAATATCCAACTAAGTTATTGAAAGTCAACTATTGATACCTCGTTCTCCATCCAGATTACAAAATCGGTCTACTTTTTGCTTTGTAACATTTCCTTTTCAAATTGGCTTGGATGTTGGCCATATTTCTCCTCCTGTTAAAACATGGCACATGGACTAGTTAAACTAATTAATATGCAATCATTTACTTTTTCCTAGGAAATTAAAAAAAAATATCATTTAACTTATTAAATATACTTACAAATGTAGAGATCAAGGCCTGTAAACCTTTCTGGCCACTGTGATGCGTGGCACGAAGTTTGTCAAGTCTAGCCTTGGAGGCCTTGTCTTGAAACATATACTAATTCAATTTAACTATGCACGAATAAAATTTAAAAAGCATTTAATAAATTTGATATAATCTTATGAGAAAATTCAAATACCTGCGTACTCTCCTCACTGGACTTCCTCCGTGCATTAGACTTCTCATATGCTTTTACAAGCTCTTTCCATACTTTCAAACTTACATCAATTGGCCTTTTTTGAGCCTTTGCTCGGGAGGGAGTTTTTTTATCTTCTTTGTTTGGTTGCACCAAAATCTCTTGTAATTTTGAGACATTCGTAGCTTTATCTTTTTTATAGATCAACCTGTGCCAAATTCAGTCTCCATGTCTTGGATAACTGCTTTTTGCAGGTGCATGGGTATCTTTGAGAATGGCAAATGTAGATGGTCTTTGAACCATTGAAGGCATGATTCCTTCAACTTATTCACAAATGTTTTTCCAGCATCCATCATTCGGACGTCCCATGAAACCACATCGTATTCTATCTTGGTATCATAGGTACCAATGCAAGATGCAAAACATGGCATGGTGGTCGAAGAAGTCTGTGTCCCAGGAGTGGGTGGGACATTCGAAGCCTCTGTTCACTGTTCCACATTCTTAAAGGTTATTGTTATTGATTTCCTCCTGTATCTTTTGCTTGATCCATGATTGGTTGGGGAATCAATTGATTCCCTTTGACACTGTTGATTTGGTTGTAATGTTTCAAGGGCTTTACCAGATCATTTTTCTATGTATCTGGAAAGCATTATCAAGTCCACACCATCCAATTTGTTCACTGCCTCTACCCCCAATATGGAAGCCAATGCCTCTTTATCTTTGTCAGTATCATGTTCCTATAAAATAAATTTCTTCTTTTAAATTTTCAAATAAAAAACTAAAAACTAAAAATTAAAGAAACAATGGAAACATTTACAAATCTATAAATTGACAATGAATTACCTCATTGTGGCTAGAGTCTGCTCCCTTTGCTCTCTTCCCTCTATTGTTTGACATTTTGAGGTGACCTACGGCAAATTATTTATGTTCAGTCTATGGAGGCAAACGAAGTACACACTACCAGGTATGAAAGTTTTCGTCCAGTTTTTTTTGTATTCCTCAAGGTTTTTGACCTTTACTTTGTAGAGCAAATCATGAAGCTATTTTCCTATGAATCAATTGGTGCCTTGGGAGGGAATCAATAGTTCTCGGCCTAATTTTAGTTTGCTCACTGTCATCTCAAAAGCCCTATCTCCTCGTATTGTCTCGACCAACCTCTGTTTTAGTTTGCTCACCCTCATCTCAAAAGCCCTAATTTTAGTTTGCTCACAATCAACTTGTCTTAAAGCACTTGACTACTTTTTAAGGAAGGAAGCGAGAAAGTTGTGTTTAGAGAAATGTATTGATGGTAATGATTAGCGAACCTAGGCATTGGGGTTTGAAAAATATGTTCACTGCTCTCGGATGCAAAGGAAATAATGCAATGTCTACAATTTTACCCTCCTCCTTTGCAACCACGTGAGACTTGAATGATTCACCTGTAAACAAAACAATA
The DNA here is from genome assembly GCA_027924645.1 of Cunninghamia lanceolata. Taxonomy (NCBI): domain Eukaryota; kingdom Viridiplantae; phylum Streptophyta; class Pinopsida; order Cupressales; family Cupressaceae; genus Cunninghamia; species Cunninghamia lanceolata. The sequence continues at coordinate 3,826,004 of BSBN01000197.1, forward strand.
TTTACAACCATTTCTTCACAATCCTCTCCATTTAATCAAAACAAAAATATATTTGGGAACGAATTTTTTTTATTGTAATTGTAACCTTACCTATGGTGTCGAAAACTAAATCGAATTTCTCATCTCTTCGCGCGGTGTTTTTCTCCTCTCTTTGCACGACGTTTTTCTCCTGTAATTATCGAATTTCTCATATATTAATTCAGGTGGGACTCCAACCCAAACACTCGATCTCCAAACAGAAAATGAACACCAAAAATCAATATTAAAGTTTTTTTTTGTGTATGTACAAGCAAGAATTTTTTAAATTTTTTTGGATCCAGTAGTCGGCGCTATAATAGGAGCAATTAACATCAACTTTACCACCGACTTTTAGGCAAAAAATGTAATCTATTTGGGGCACCAAAGATGGCGTAAAGTGCGCCTAATTTAGTGCCAATCAGTGCAAAATGATGTATTTTACTTGAAAGTTGATAAAAACGTAACCTCACCAAATTTGGATTGTCCTTATAATAAGTAACTATATCTTGTTTCCATGATAGCATTTTGACTTCATGCTTCTCTTATGATTAGCTCAATAATGACTCACTCTTTCACGACCTTACACAGATGGTTAGTGACAATCCTTATGCAGCTGATATGGCTTTGGAAAAACCAAACAACTCTTCTCTTACTATCATGATGACATGATATTGGGACTATATTGGCAACTTATGGAGTGTGCTTATGGTATTGTGATTTTCATTTCTATGTTCTCATTAACCTATTTAAGGTTGAAGCATGGTAACTAACCCACTAGCTATTATGACAGTCATACAATGATTAGACAATCCTCTCCACTTTGACTATGACAGTCCTATGCATGGTGTTTTCTTCATGACAGTCCCTAATAATGTGAATTATTGACAGTAGCTAGTTCAAATGGAGTTTTGGATGGTGTAGTAAGTTGTCCCTATGGCTCATGATAGTGCATGCCTTGATTATGTCCTTGTGACATTACTCTCTAGATATCTCCTCTTTATAGTGACAAGGTTTCAAGAACATGACAACTTAGGTAAGGTATCAACTTGTCTCTTTAACCTCTGGATTGTCATTTTTCAAGAATTGATCTCATTGAAATACAAAGACAACATGTCATAGATTAGATGAAAAGATCAAGGAGATGCATGTTATAGAGTATAAAACTCAAAAATCAAAGGTCTTTTTGGGCCTTTTTCCAACAATATGAGCAAATTCAAACTTCAAACATGTAGCACAGGTACCATATGACTCATTCGCATACATCACACATGTGGGACCACTAAGAAGGGAGGTAGGTTCTTAATATGAGCAATGACAATTGCACATAATGTTTAAGTTCACTTCAACAGATATTTGGGGTTATGATAGCTAATGGAGGGTTTTCTTTTCAAAAAAAACCATTAATTTTGGAGTGAAAGGTAATGGTGAAATATAACATAATATCCCTATAATTAAAGAATATCCAATGGCTAGGATTAACCTAACAAAGATCTAATGATGTGATTTCAAAATTAACATCGAAATTATCCTTCCCTCCATCAAGAATTTAAAATTTTGGTGCCAAAGACTCTTTGAGACTGTTTTGAGGGTTTTATGGCCACTTGGAGAGATATAGATTGCCTTAAAATGACCCATAAAAGAAAAAGGAGAGTCAAATATGAAATAAATGTCATTTTGATGTGAATTTGTAGTCATCTTGTAATCATAAGATTTGAGCTCTAGTTGTCAAGATTATGCGTGTAAACTTTTTCTGAAGAGCAAAATGTTGCAATGTCCTATTTTATTTTTCATAGTGCGTCTTAATGAAAAGCGAGTGTATTAACAAGATAAATTCAAGAATATTCTCTTGGTGCATAGCTATTATGTGACTATTGTCGTTGTTGTGTATTGCAGGATCCAGAGGAGGCCATGGAGAGAGGATGTGGATGGCGTAGAACTACTAAATCACAGAGAGGAAAGTGGGTGGAAATAGATATGACAACGGAATCTGCAGAAACAATAGAGGTAAGAAGAGAAAGCAACCTCAACCAAAAGAGGAAGGTGTTTATGAATTCACAAATGCTACAACATAGAGGAGATAAAGTCATTTTTTTGTCCATGAGGCCTTTGAGGTCAAACTTATTGGTTGAAAATGCACATGAATGGTGATTAAATGTGATTCTATGATCAAGGGAAAAGTTTGAAAATTAGGATTGCCAAAACATGATATCAATATGTCAAACATATGACTAAAGTGAGGTTTTGTGTTGGATAGCATATTTGTTGAAATGATATAATTGGTGTACTAAACATTATTTACTATGTTGTGTACTATAGGGGCCAGACGAGGCCATGGCAACAGATCGTGTCATATCAAAGAGGACACAATGGATGAAGTGGGAAATGAGGTACTCAAATCCAATTTCCTTAGGAAAAAATGATCTGATGGCATTTTGTGATATGTCCATCTTTTTTCACAGTATTATTGAAATTTATAATGTATTATCCAAACTTGACATAAATTAATGCATGTTGTTGATTATTTTAGATGGAGATTGGAGCAAATGCAGAGCCTGAATATTCAACTAGAAAATGAAAAATATATGTACGTGGATGTGGACCTAAAATTGTTAAATCACGTAGATGACAGTGGGTGGAAGAGGATATGACAATGGATCCTGCAGACACAACAAATGATTGCACTGAACAAGAGGTTGGTCAGGACTATAGTACATGGGATGAATACTTTGAGAAAATTGTTGTTTGTGGATGTTCTTGTCGTGGAAAGAAACAATTCAAACGAGCGATTGTACAAAGACATTACATATATGATGAGCTTCCAGTCGGTAGTATGCCTCCTACAATCGATTCAAATCCAATAGGAATTATGGTAAGAAATTTTCTAAATTGATATAAATAACATGTATACTTCATTTAAACATTGTTTTATATTATTTAAATAACTATTTTTTTTCTTAATGGATACTTACAAGATAAAGTTCTTGGTTTAAAGTTTCCTGGATCACCGACTTCCAACCTAGAGGGCAATGATCATTTATCAAATGATACAACTAACAAAAATATGTGCCAATATACCAACTCGGAAGATGAGGAATTGATGAAAACAAGCAACAAAACAAGAATCGGTTTAAAGATGCATAATTTGCTTAAAGACAAGGGGAAGGTGGACTACATACCCTATGAGAATGAATGTGATGGAGATGATGACTTGCCCCTGAGTTTGAGATCAATTCACAAAGAGATATTTGATCGTCGACTATATTACGCTTGGCCTAGTGATCAACAACTAGCTAGAGTGTATGAGATGTTTCAATTTTGGGGATATAGCTACATGATACGACCCTCCAATATTCATGGAGTGAATCTAGGCCTCTTTATTGTCCAAAATGTACATGTGGGATCTAAACATAGAAACAATTCAGAACAAACCACTAGGAGATTAATGCCATATTATGGTCCATCATATTACAGTGGTGAATGGAGAAGGCTAGCAGAATAGAAGCCTAGCATGTCAGCATATGGTCTAAATTTGAATATGTATACACATCATCTCCAATTGGAAAGTGGAAAATAAATGAATAGAAGTCATCTTATGTATATAGATGGACGTGCATACACACACAAAAATATTGCAGGATTTATAAATAGTAGTAAGGGAAGGGACCCTACTGTAAGACCGAATTGTCAATTTGTTGAGGTTATAAATGATAAAGATGGAGATATGGAAAGAGAGGTTGATAGATTGATAATGGTTGAGGCTATTATGGACCTTACCATTGGGGATGAAGTATTGATTGATTACCCCTTCTTAAAACGCACTCCTGCGCGAAAGAAGAGGGAAGAACAAGGTCTCCCTAAGGATGTTCTTAAGGGCAGAAAACCAAAGAATAATAAATGAGTGTGGACTGATGTTTTATAGACTATGTTGTCCAAATTGTGTTTTATTTGAATTATTGTATAAAAAAGGTAGTCTATAAAATAATGTTCCATTATTCAATTGATGCATATGTGTTCATACAACCAATATTTTTATTTTTTAAGCCATATTTTGATTATATTTCTTTGAAATTGATACATTTATGATTTATCCAATTGTTGCCAAACATTAAATAATGCTTGCATTTGTTGATAGGTAGAAGATGTTGATGAAACACATACTAATACCCAAGATCCAACTGGGTTATTAAGATTTGGACGGGATGATCCAAACCATCCTTTAAACAATACCAGGGTGAAAAGAGCATTATTAAAGAGAATACTATCAGCTAAGAAATTTGAAGAGCTGATGAGATCTGCATACACTGATGACATGCCACCTAGCCTTAATGATGATGATCATGATAGTGAAAATGCAGTGTATGAAGAAGGATTGAATGAAATGCTTACAGATTTCTTTGGGGATGAAAACAATGATGACAATAATGATCATATGGTTGACAATAACGATGATAGAAGGGGTAATTACCACCAACGTAATGTTGATGATAACTACCTGAAAGACTCCATCAAGTAAGTAGTGAAGACACCCGTGTTCAAATTGGGTGCAAGTAAACCTCAAAACTGGCATGCACATTAATATTATTAGAAATCAAGTCACTATTTGGTTGGTCAGACAAAGGATTCACTACCCTACTGAAGTGAGTTGAAATCTATTTCTTACTTTGCAATTGTCAATTGGTCTACATAATCTGTAAACATTCATCAACTTCGTTTATATTTCTTTAAGGGGATTTTAAAACCATATATTGTATATAAATAGTCCTAGTATAGATTGACATATCAAACATGTTCATCATAAGTCAAAGCATTCAATTGATTTAATCTCTGGCAATCTTACAGGGCACTAAAAACTAAAATATTCCCTGAAGATAATGTGTTGCCATCAACTTGCAGAGAGGCACGTCTGTTGTTGGTTGAGTTGGGGATTGAATATAAGCAAATTCATTCATGTAAAAATGATTGCATTTTATATAGAGATGAATATCAAAACAAGGTGAAATTCCCTGTGTGCAAAGAGAAGAGATATCATACAGATGTATAAGGTCCTATAGTTCCAAAGAAGGTTTTACGTCACATGCCAATTATACTTAGACTTCAACGAATGTTTCGTTGGAAGTCACTTGCACAATTGATGGACTAACATGCAAAGAACAGGAGTAAAGATGGATTCATGCGAATTCTAGTTGACTCTAAAGCAATGAAACACATAGAGGAAAAATGGCCAAGAAAATTCAAAGATGAACCCCGTAGTATCAGGTTTGGTCTTGCAATTGATGGAGTGTGCCCATTCTCTTTCCTGAGCTCAAATTATAGTGTTTGGCCAGTCGGATTGATAGTATATAATATTCCCCCATGGATGAGTGTTAGAAAGGAGCACCTTATGCTGACTCTCATTGTTCCAGGAAAACATCAAGTTAAAAACATGGATGTTTATCTTGCGCCTTTTATTGATGAGATGCAACTGCTATGGAAAGGCATAAGAATGTATGACATATCACGTCCCCCATCAAATAGGTCCTTCATGTTGTATGGTGTGCTATGTTGGACTATTCATGATTTCCTAGGACTTGGTGTTTGTTGTAGTAAGATAAAATATTTATGTATTTACACTCATAATTTATTTTCATCCCAACTTTCATACTTAGTTTTATACTATTTTTTTGATGTTATTAACATTACTTTTTGAATTGCAGGGCTTCAAACAAAGGGGATATTTTCATGTCCAAGATGTGCAGAACAATTTCAAGGGTGGTATTCTAAAGATCTACATAAATTTATTTATGCAAACAACAGGGTTTTTCTACCACTAGATCATAAGTTTAGAAATCACCTAAAGAATCAATTTGATGGAAAAGTTGAAAATAGAGGCCCTCCCATGATTATGGGTCCAGGTGATTGGCTTAAGAAGTATGAAGATGCTAAATTGAAAGGTTGGGAGGATTTTTTTGATCAGGGTGATTCAATTGAAGAACCAGAACAAATTGTAGTTAATATGCTAGAAGGAATGAAAAGGAAATCCATATTTTATGAGCTCCCTTACTGGAAGGATCTATTAATATCTCACCTACTAGATCATATGCACGTCTTCAAAAATGTCCCAGATTCTATATTTTGACATATATCAGGCAAAGAGAAGGACACCTTGTCTTCGAGGAGAGATATTGCTCTTTTGTGTACCAAAATTGATAGAAAACATTTGTGGCCAAACAGGGAAAATGAAACATATGTAGAAGCTCCATGGATTTTTAAAAAAAAAGGAGCTAGACCAACTAAAAAATGTCATATGTTCAATAAGGACACCTACTAGCTATGGGTCATCATTGACTAAAGCTTTTACAGTTGATGGACATATCACAGGATTTAAAACACATGATTTTCATAATTTTATGAAGGTATTATATATTATCATTTAACATTTACTGATAACATTGATTAAGTACTAAATATATTTTGATATCATTATGTTGTGTGAGAAAAAATTACTAATGACCTTTTCATAAATGTGTTTCATAGCATATCATGTCATTGGCAATTAGGGGGGATTCCTGTTTTACAGTTGACTTAAGGAAGGCCATAAGTCGATTGTCAGCATTTACAAGGTATGTGGTTAATGTGCGAGAGACATAGATATATTATATTGCATATTAATTTTTGACTAAAGGTTCATACTAATTTACTATTCTTATATTAGGTGGGTGACCTTGAAGGAGATCCACGAATGTGAAGTGCCCCAAAATGGAAGAAGGAAATTGTAGAAATTGTATGTATATTTGAGAAGGAGCTCCCTACAAGTTTCATGGACCTACAAGTCCATTTCTTCCTAGGTGTTGTATCAATGAGGTGGATGTTTTTCTTTGAGAGGTCTATGAAAATTCTAAAAAGATATGTCCGACAAAAGGCACATCCAGAGGGTTGCATGGCTTAAGGGTATGTATTGAATGAAGCATTTTTCTTCCTATGTGAATTCCCTGGTAAGGATTTTGAAGATGGGCCACACTTCTGGGATGAAGAACGAGCATCAGATATTGTTGATGGAGAAAAACCACCATAAAATGGTGTTCAAGTAGAAATTAGTAAGTAAATTCATGACCAGTGTGGTTTTTTTTCTTGCAATAATTAATTTACTCTATAATTTATTTATCAAATTAACAGCATGACATTTGGAGTTTGAAATAAATGTGTTGACATGTAATAGGTGTAGACGAAAGTGCTATACTCGACAAGTTCATTCTGTACCACATGGACTTTATGAACAAATGGATTGATTTGTATGATAAAAAGAGAGAAGAAGTGTTAGAAGCAAGGAGACAATTTAAGAGATCGAACCCAAGGAATACTCCACTTCCCACTGATCTGCTTGGGGAATGGGGCAAAGATTGTACACTAGAATGGTTTACTGAATAAATTCAAAATCAAATAGAAGATGCAGGTATAGATTCAAACATAACAGAAGATGAAATCAACATATCTAGAGGATGTGAAAGAAAGTTACAGTTGGAATTTTACAAAATGTTGTTTCCTTACAGCTTTGACACTGTTAACTATTTTAATATTCATCATTATATTTGTTTTCACTGAAATAAACAGTCTTTCACAGGTGAGGAAATATCCAGCAATGTGGGCATATGGTCGACATTGTCGTGTAGAAAGTGTAGATGTAAAGAGACAATCCTTCGATTGTGGCATCATGGTTGACTTCAAGCAATCCAGTCGATCAAGCTCAAAAGATAAGAATATAATTGAAGGGAATCTACAATATGTTGGGAAAATACAATAAATTATTGAGTTGGATTACCGCTCTTTTAAATGTTGTATTTTTAAGTGTAGATGGTATGAAGCATTTGAGAGGACACAAAGACATGATACCCATAGTGTATTGTTTTCTATAGATTCCTCATGTTTCCTACTGGAGGATAAGGAGCCTTATGTTCTACCAATTCATTGTGGGCAGGTATTTCTTTAACTCAAACAAGAAGTGGTAGTGATCATTAATCTATTAATTCATAGTTTATTGTGAACATATACATGTGTTTATTAATCAATAAAATTGTTATACCATACGTCTAATAAATGTATGTCGTTCATGTGCAGGTATTTTTCTATGAAGATATTTTGGACCCAAAATAAATATTTTTCATACATTATGATTCAAGATTAAGGCATGTATTTGACGATGCATTACTGGATACTGAGCAAAACAATGATGGCCAACAAAATGAGAGAGAGGGATTAGAGAACATCGAAGAAATTGACATCCATGATGATGTTGAAGATGGTTATGTTCAAGAACAAGAAGACAACAATCTAGAGTTGGATGATGTTATGGAAGACAACAATATGGATGGTATACATTTGGTAACAATATAGATGGTCTACAGTTAGATTTTAATGATAATGAAGATGATGGAGGTCAAGATGCGGATGATGATAATATTAAATACTTGAAAGAACATATGAACATTGACAATGATACACTAGATGACATTGTAGTAGATAGGAAAGTTAATGACTAAGACTTCTAAATTTTCAGAATTATTTGCAATCCATGTTTAAAAAAGGATGATTAAATTGTTGGTAATAATGTTAATTGAATGGTGATGGGCTGCAAAATTAGTCTCTTTTATGCTACTTTTTATACTTCAAAGACTTCTTTCATAGCATCTTTTAAGACATTTATCCATGTTTGCACTATGACATGTTGACCTTCTTTATACTTCTAAGACCTAAACTTATAATATTAATATGGAATGTGATGATCATATTATCTAATGAATGAATTAGATATAGATATGTATAAAACTATAAATGAGATGTTTTTATGGTTAGTCATGGAGAATGCTTGTGGTATATGCTTTGGGAACTAATTCTATGTGCAGAATTGGACATGTCATGATGAGATCGAGCATTTGTAGCAGCTTGCAAACAAAGGAGTTAATAGAAGTATGAGTTTCAACGCTAAGAATGCAGAGACAACTGAAGACAATTATGGAGCATCATGGATAGTAATAAATTAAGGAGTGGATTTGTTTCAAATATGATTATGGACGTTGTTCATGCATCAGACTTCTAATTTGATTTGAAATCTTCTTCTTATAGTTAGTTAGAATAATAATGTGATCTTGACTCCACGACCTAGTACCTAGGCGCAGTAAATGATCAGAGTTAGTTAATTAATAAATAAGGCTCTCTCTCCATTTTTCTATAGTAAGGGGAAGATGAGATATATAAGGTAGTAGAGTCAAGTTGTTGAGAGTTCAGTTATCATTTCCTTTTCTATGTGTAAAGACTCAAACATGTTACATTTATGGAATACAATCTAGATATGACAGAAAAGATTTCATTGTTGAACAATATGATATGAGTTGATTATGTGCATGGAATAAGTTAAGCTTTAATATGTGTTACAAAGATACATAGAATTTGGATTAGATTTGGTTTCAATTAAGGAAGACAAACTCTTGAGTTGGCCACTCAAGGTACCGATTCTCTCCTTGTTTATTTCATTTCAGTTCATGTTGGTTTATTAGTTTTCTGTTAATCGTAATTTGAATTCATGTTAGTAGTATGTTTTGATCAAATAGATATAGTTCATGAACAATTGCATATTAGTGTGTTTACAAATCCTCTGGAGGTCAGTAGTTAGTCATTTCATTCTTGTCAATTCATTAAGTTAATTCTACAGTTTCCTTGTTGTAATAGTTATCTATAGAGCTTGTTGTAGGTACCTGTAGCAACTAGGATTTATAGTTGTTTTCACTATTTTTTAATTCTGTCAATTCCAGCAAGGTAGATTTGTTTGTTTAAAGTTAAGATAGAATGATTTAGGAACCATATGAGCCCTGCAGGCATATACTTTGCAAGTACCATCATAAGCTTACGCTCCTTGGTCGATAATTCAATGTAGGAATGCATAGTGATAGAGTGGACTGTTCAGATAGGTTTCCCCTGAATTAGTTAAGTCTACAACACATTAGTTTTCCTCTACAAATAGATTGTTCAATTGTTGAAAAATTACCTATTGTAATATCCTTAAATTGTTCAATCTTTGGTATGAATTGTTGGCAATAATGTTAATTAAATTTGTTTATCTTTAATTATTTTTCATAAATATCCTTAATTGTATCTATGCCATGTTATCTTGTGATAAGTACTTGAGTAAGACAATCAATGAAATATGAAGTGGACATATTATCATCTATATTAGCTAATTGATTGCACAAATATTTCAATTTATCAATGATCTCATGTTTCTCTTCATTTTTGACACTTTTAATAAAGACATCATGATCATACTATTCTTCTTCATCATTAGAATGCAACATGTGATCGTCATAGGAAGTAGGAGAAAGAGGTAGTCATGTTTGCAAGGTGAGGGTTTGACCTAGTACTTTGTTTAAGGGGACATAAGGATCCTAGATGTTTCTTAGGAATGCAAAATTAAAGGCATTGGGTTGTTTCCAACAAATGCAAACCACAAAAAACTCAAAATAAAAAAAAAATCAATCTTTTTTATCCTAAACATAGGCATGGAAATTGCGAGTTCAAAAAAATGTAGGGAAATAAATCATACCCTATAATAGAAGATTTAAGTCCAATCCTAGATTTAATTAAACTTTAAAGTACAAGGAGTTGAGAGTAGAATAAAACATTGAGATATTAAGTAATTAAGATAGAGAAATGAAATAGTTGAGAAGAAATACAAAACTTATTTGATCTTTTTAGCATGATGTCAAATGTGAAGTGTGTGATTAACTAATGCATTATGAAAAAGAATGAAAATTAGGATTTTCTACTAGAATAATGATCATGAGATTGTGGCAGTGATTAACTAATTTTTTGCACTCCTTCTTCAGTTGTCCTCTTTTTCTATATTTCCAAAACTTTACTGTTATTTTCCTAGGGATTCTAGATTTTCCTCTTGACTTGGATTGATATTTATACCATTCCCCTTTAGATCCACTTTTGTCCTTGGGCCTTTGCGGAACATGCAAGGCATCCTTAGAACCTTCACCATTGAACTTTCTCCTCATATCTCCATTGAGCATTGTAACAATGAAGGATTCCATAGTCACCTTTGCAACACTACCATTTATAACAAGCATTATGTTCTCCTAATTTTTGGGTAAAGAAAAAAGTGAGAAGATACATTTGTCTTCCTCATCAAGTTTAACATTTATTGAACCTATTTGACTCAAAATCATATTAAAGGTGTCAAAATGTTCTACAGTAGAATATCCTTCCTTCATTTTTAAATAATATAAACATCTTTTGAGATATAACTTATTACTTTATAATTTTAGTTTGATAAATATCACCTATCCTGTTTTGTAATGTGAATGCAGGGGTCTCTTTTGATTTGAATAACAAAGAAAAAGTAAATTGGAGATAACCAGACAAATTATTAGTAATCCAATTCAACAAACAAATGACGACCAAAAGTTGACCACTAGAGAATAGCAGCTTTTATATTGATTTGCTTCAAAGTACAGGCAGTGCAATGTCTCTTTCAAAAAATCAAAATCCCAGATAGATTCCGAGCCATAAGGTCTTGGTTTTCTTTTATAAAGGAAGAAACAAGCTTCAGGCCTTTCACATTCAAAATGGCTCTTTGTATTCCTAACCCTTGATATTACAATATTTGTCTTTTATAAGTCTAATTTAGATTTTCAAATATATTTGAATACATTTTGAAAACATGAAGAAAACATAAAGAGACAAAAAGAGAGCGTTCAAGATGTGGTGGTGCTATTTAACGCCATCATATGGCTCATTGCTCTTCTGCACCTCAACCTGTGTTGATGATGATTCATCTCTAAGATATTTCTCCTCCCATTTGTATATTGTAAAATCACCACGCCATTGGTAAGCCTGAATCTGAAGCAAGTTCTCCTGGTGATCTTTCCATCTTTTATCAAGCAAAGTTCTGACATCCATAATTTTTTTTGCATACCCAGCATCCAACGCAATTACTCGGTCCAATATCATGTTGAAACTAAGAATGTTGACATCTCCATCCTTCTTAAAAAAATCCATAACTTGGAATACTATTTGGCCAAATTCCATCTTCCATGTGTCAAGACTTTTGATTTTCTCTTCTTCTGTCAGTATGAAAGGAATAAATTTATGCTTGAACGTAGTAAAAGATTCAACCTTTGCTTGCATCTTCTAGCTTTCCCCATTCACATACTGGTATTCATCAATGATCATTTTGACTATTTTCTCAGTGGGCTTCAAAGTTGTAGGGGCATCAAGATTTCTTTGCACTACTAAGCACATCGTAACCAAATTGTGATGATAGGGTTGCCATTTTTTAAACAACAAATCCAAAACAGAAAAGTTTATCTTCAATTGCTCAATGGCCTGAGATAAAGAAGAGTAGCAATCATGCACACTCCAGACCACAAATGCTTAGATTGACCCCTACGGGACCGCATGAAATTATTACCTAATGTCCTTCTATTTACTGCCCAACTGCAAATGTTATGAATGACCGTTGCGGGACAGCGGGGCAAAAACCCATTACATTCTAAACCCTAACCCCTGTTGAGTACATGTGTCTTAGATTTACAGGCATCGATGAGTGTTGATCATTTCAGTGGGACTAAGGTGCTTGTCCCAACGATGGACCGGCAGGCTTGGTGTAGTGTATCAACGTGACTTGTGAGATTGGCGTGACTAGAAGTTGTCTCACCGGTACTTTGTGTCTCTCCGATGAGGGCTTGGCATCGGTGGGACATGACACTTCGGTAAGAGTCTCACAGGGTCTTCATGTTACTCTGATGAAGGTTGACATCGGCAAGACCTGACATGTTGCTATGACTCTCTTCGGCACTCTGGGTCACTCCGATGAAGGCTCTGTATCGGCGTAACAATAGTTGTCAGTCTAGCTTTGAAAGGTTGTTTTGATGGTTTGTGTCTTTTTGATGGAGGTTATGGATCGGCAAGATTATAACTATTGACACTGTTTGGAAAAGTCACTCCGCTGGTTGTGGTCACTCCGATGCGACATTGACCAGGGTCTTCCCGATGGTTGTTAGCTATAGACTGTTGGTCTCGTCGGCAGTAAAAGTGCCAACGGTTAACTATCTCGTGGTCGTGTACATAAACTGCAAAAGTGGCCGTCGATTGGTGCATGTGGGACTATTGAGATCTCATGAATCTGAACAGTCGTGGAAATGGTTATGAGCTGGGGTGCTGGGAATGGTTTGACAGTTGTGATGTGGCCTCCTTGACATGGCAAAAGGATAGAAAAGCCAATGTTGTATTGGCAATGCATATCACAAATATTGTCAATTGAACTGTTGCCTTTTGTAACTGTCTAATCTGTTATGGTATTCGAACCAAATGTTCTCTGAACTGTAATGTGATATATTAACGCATGGTAACAGAGGAAAGTGCAATGAGAGACAAATAGAGAGAAGAGGAGTGACTATCAAATAATCTCCAGATGGAACAGGATGTTAATCTCCATGAAAGGGCTTAGTGCCTGAATTGTATTGTAACTGTATTTTCTATTGTTGAATAATACAATGGCGATCTGGGCTTTTGGAGTGTGGGGTTTTTTACCCGAAAAGGTTTTCCCCACGTAAATCTGTGTTCATCTCTTTTGTTCCATCTTTCATGTTTAATGGTTCTATTATTGAAATTGTATAATGCTTGTTGTTGAAACTCATTAATGTTTCTTGTACTTTCCTCTAAGGGTTAATGTTGGAAATGAACTATGTCTGATTCTGCTTTGTGGCATAGTTGTGAGTATTTTTGAGGCAATCTAATGAAATTTAAAGTTACTGAAGACATCATTGTTCTTAGATGTTCATTCTAAGTTGCACTCATTTCCTTACAACCCCTAACCCCTAAACCATAAACCCTAAATAATGCCCCTAAGCCCTAACTTGGCCCTGACCCTCCATAAACCCTAAACCCCTAAATCCTAAATCGCAAACCCCTAAACCCTAAACACTAAACCCAAGCAACCCTAAACCTCTATCTCCTTATCTAGCCCTATCTCTATCATTGCTCTACCTCTAAATATCTCTCCCTATGTCTCTGGTCGTGTCCCTCACTCTCTATATCTCCCTATTGGTCCCCTCTTTCTAAACACTAAACCATAAACCTCTAAACCTTAACCCCTAAACCCTAAACCCTAAACCCTAAACTCTAAATAATACTCCTAAACCCAAGTAACTATAAATTAGGTGCTCAATTAGGCGCTACATTTAGGCGCTACATAAGGCACTAAATAAGGCATTAACGCGGTTGCTAAAATAGGTGCTAAATCAGGCGTTAAATCAGGTGTCAAATGTGGCACTAAATTAGGCGTGACAGTAGGCGCTAAAATAGACGCTAACTTAGGTGCTAAATTAGGTGCTAATTAGCGCCTAATTTAGTGTCGACTTGTTTTGGTCGGCGCAAAAAACACCAATAATAGCACCATCCCGATAAATAGCACCGACTTTTTTTAAAAAATGGAGAAAAATACATTAAAACAGTGGGTGGAAGCAAAACACAGAGCAAAAAAGGGAGCTAATCACAAGGATTTGTTGTAGTGACTGCCATCATGATTGTTGTCTTTATCATTGATTTAGGATGGTTATGGTATCTTGCAGCAGTCATTTATGTTTGTGGTAGCCCTTATTATATCTCCTTGAGGTAAAAGTACAATGTTGTCTCAGCTTTGCTTGTGTGGGTTGAGGTGCACAAATAGGTAATAGGACCATTGTAACATGTCATCTCATATTACCTGAATTTACATTCTCAATTTACTATCAAGTAAATTATCATAATCAACATAAATAATTATTTTAATAAACGATAATAATTTGCATAATCATTTCATAAAAATCATATATTTTCTCAATAATTTCAAATTGAAAATTTATAACATATTCCAAGATAGCATGTCAGTGAAATCCTTCACTTTACAATCACAATGTTTTGCTCATGGCAATAAGAAACTTACATAGAATTTGACTGTTAATTCATACAAATAGAATATACTACATCTAGAGTTTTGATATATGTCTTCATAAGTCTTGGTTGTCATCTACTTGGGAAGGAGAGCATCGCCCGAGTGCTTTTCCTCTAACCATAGACCGACGGTCTCCCGCACATCTTCCTTCCTGGAAGTGGCCATACCCTTCACGAAGGGAATATATATAAAGAACCAATATGTTTGTCATCTGAGTCTCTAGTATTGTGTCCATAACTCACCACAGTCATAAAATTATAGATCCACTCTAACTATATATGACACTACTGGATGGTTATGCCATCTGGAACACAGTGAACCGATTAATGCATGCAAAGACAGATGCATTACTTTGGCCAGAGATTTAATATATATAGATGTTTCTCAATGAACATAGTCAATTGTTCACACACTTATGACTCAACTTAGAAGCTATCTCAACCTATAATGGTTATAGTTTGACCTTTTCCTAGTCATGGGATAACTTAATTAAACTTCCCATTTATTCCATTTGAATTAGACTTCTAAGTCCAATTCTTGGAGTACATTCTAAAAGTTTTCTTGTTGCATCTACAACATAGAACCTGTTGACAGGTTGTCGTAAGGTCCAAACACTTTAGATGAAAATTATTAGTTTATCGACCGGGTTAGTGTCTGAGGCTGTTTGCAATAGGGAGTTTGGATACTTCATTGAGAAACACTTTTCTAGTTCTGTTAAAAGATTGAAACAGTACATGAAATGAAATAGTAGTTATATCCTTCTACATAAAGCATTTAAATTTTATACTAAAAAGTATGAAAACTCTAGACTAGAAAGCATATAAATTCTACGCTAGAAAGCAGATAAATTCTATTCTAACAATTCACAAATGTAATTTGCTATGCTGCAAACATTCCAAATTCTAACTATCAAAAAATAATAATTTTAACTTAGGCAGATGCGCCAGAAACTTCTAATCAACACAAAGTTTCGAAACAACAGTTTAACTTTTAAACAACACACCCTGCAGGTTAACGACAAAAAACTAAACATAAACTATCTTCAACTGAATGAAAACATCCATAGAAATGAAAGTACTTATCTATCCTACAGTCCCGCAAGTGGCCAGCTCGTGGGAGAAAATTGTCTTAACTTAGGCCACATTCAATCACTTTCACAACACATGATAACTCTATTCAAATCTTCATATTTCCAAAGAAACTGAACTCAGAACATCATTCGCATTCATGAAAAATTGCAAGTACACAACTCTGATTATTTCAAAAACTAAGGGATTGTCCTTCCTTCATCCATATGATATATTTCTATCCATGTCGAGCAACAATTAAAACTGAACTACTTCAAAAATTCCTAAATTTTAGATGGTGGGAAAATGCCATTTGAAGAAGTCTTATAACTGAAAAACAAAATCTTTACTACTACTATCTCTTAAACATAAAAAGGACTCCGAGTGGAGCCATAATGTCTTTTGGGTAACCACAGAAATAACAGAATTAAAACAAAGTCTTCATTTAATGCACGCCTAAAATTTATGGCGCCCTCAACTTCCGACGCATTCATCCACAATTGCATGATGTCCACTTCTTTTGTAGGCAATACATTAACCTGCACAATTACCCAACTTTTCGTGCCATTAAATCAACATTTAAAAGCTAGTTTCAATCAATTTAGGAAATAAGGATTTGTACAACATTTTATTAAAATTAGATAAATATTACTTATAAAAATAAATAAATTGGCAAGGCTAAGGAATTGGGTAATGCAAAAAGGGCTATTTGTTCCATCAAAGAAATGAGGTTATTTATTCCTCATCACCTATGACTCCATGTCACTTTGTTACTTATTTCAAAATTTATATTCATTCTTGGTTTTGGCGTCTAATATCGACATAAAGAATAATTTGACAATGCCATCATAAGTTTGTCCAAGAAACTTAACTTGATTCACAGATTCTTATCCAATCCATATCAACAATAAGAGGTGATGGTTCTAGTTATTAGCTAGTTTTCTTATGGTTTTATTTAAGTTCAAAGGCATTCTTAGACATTATCTTACACATATTTCTACATTATTCTATCTCTTATGTTCATTATGACAACCTAAACCTGATTATTAAGTATATGGAAACATGGTTATAATATGATAGATATTGCATGATTATGTGTGGGAATGTATGGATTATAAAGGATACATGTGCTTGATTATGGTTGTTAGTATTGTGTGCATGTTTTGTGAACTAACTCTTGCAGTTGGAGAAGATGAATTGTAGGCCACAACAACTGTAAGGTGCATCCCACAGCCAAAGAGTTCCTAGACAGTAGAGCGGGGGAGGTTCCAAGATAAACTGAGCGCAACAACTACAACATGGAGACACTTGATGAAGATGGTTAAATATCGTGATGAAAATTAATAAAGATGATTGAAAGGAGAGAATTTTGTTGTAGATAGGAGTCTAACATTACTGATTCAACTAGTCCATGTTCTAGTTCTGTTGCAGCATGAGTCTCAATTTCATTTGGACTCTTATTTATTTTTTAGTTATTAGTTACTTGGCATTTATCACACTCATGCATGTAGAGAGTGGTGATTTATGATTTCAGTTAAGAGACCTTGTTCCAATAAACTCCCCTGTGCCTATATGTATGGCTCGGTGGTTGAGGTCATTTAAAAAAGTTTTCAAGTTTAAAGTAGTTTGTTTAATCACAGATATAGTTACCAGATCTTTTCCAAGTTAGTTACACAAACAATGTTTATGTTTTTGATGATGAATGCATGAATAAAATCTGCCAGCAGAATCTTATGTGATATTGTAAGGATTGTGTAATGAATGAATTGGAATTAGTATGATTGTGTCAATTTGAGAGACTAGATTTGAGTTAGATCAATGGAGACAGTCACCTGAGCAAAGGCCACTCAAGGTAACTGTCCCTCACTTCATTTCCTGTATGTTACTTTTGTTATAACAGTCAATTCATAAATGCATTAGATTCTTCAAGATATTCTAGTTGTTCAACTTGTTGTACTCTAGAGTGTAGAGTGTATGTTAAGGGTGTAGGTTCTATGATAGAATATCAATATTAAAGTTAACCTTTAAGCATTCTTTCCTTGACAAAAAATGGTTACAATCTTTTATTGTATGCACCCATAGCAATAGTACCAACATTACTTTCCTTACTGTTATACAATTTTGAGATTTCCTAGCAAGTGTAACATTGTATTAGGATGAGTTAGGTAGTATGAATCTTTGAAAGCACATACAGTACCAGTGCCATCACAAGCTTACTAGCCTTGGTCGATAATTCAATGAAGGTCTTTCCAAAGGTCCAAGTGGATTGTTCAGTTAGGTTTTTCCTTTGAATTGTGTGATTGCCACCAAGTTTACCAGGCATAGTAAAGACGCTACATTTTTGGCGTCGTTTCTAGGGATGGTGCTACTTTTAGAGATTATTTCATGTTATTTCCAAGATTTCCTAGTTTAAATATTTTGCTTTCAGAGGATATGATACTTAGGTTTCATCCTGCCAAATACTGGAACATTTCACTAACATTATGCAAGAGTCGTTGCTATACAAAGTCATACCTATTATATGCAGAGACAGAGAGACACTTTGGGAAGGTTTCTCCCATCAACCCAACAAGTTAGAGCAGATATTGGTGACTACATCGATCAGAGCAAGGGTATTACTGAAGAAGAATTTTCCCTCTCATCAACATCTACTGATAATGCAGAGAGGACCTTCCAAACAATGGCTAATGCAGTGGATGATCCACCTGAACATGTGACTTTTAAATTTCCAATTACCAATCAAGAGAGGGTTGCTGCTCTGAAGGATATACCTCCTTTAGCATTACTAGTCTTCTATGGTTTGGTGACCGAGGATCCAGATACATTCTTGTTCACGTTTGATGTCCTGTGTAGAAGCTATGACTACACAACTGATGCTCATAAGCTCAAGTTGTTTCCTGCTACTTTGAAGGATGTTGCTTTGAGATGGTTTATGGGACTGGGCAAAGATGCTATTCCAAATTGGGACACAATGAAAACAAAATTCTTGGAGAAGTACCAAGATTATTGCAGAGGAGTTGATAGAAGAAGAGATGACATTTTCAGGATGACCCAAAAAGAGGATGAACCATTGGAAGATTATGTAGAAAGGTTCCAATTTTGCCTAAAGAAAAACCCACAGAATCGACTCTCAGATGAATCCCTGAAGCTTGTATTTTTTAGAGGAGTCAACGATGACTGCATGGATGCCCTTAATCTTATTGGGGCAGGAGATGTGTCTCAATTACCCTTTAACGATATCTGCAAAGTTTGCAGAAACTACTCAAGGTCCTTTACCAAGAAGATAAGGGGAGAAAGAACATCTATCGTTGGCAAGACATCCAATTTAGTTTCAAGGGTGGAGTTGAGCAACTCGTTGACCAACATGAAAGAAGATATTATAAGTCACCTAGCTACTCAGTTAGACACTCTAAATTTGAAAAAGAAGCAGGAAGAGGTTGAGGCAATACTTACTAAATATTGCCCCAATTGCAGACAAAGGAAAGCCAATTGCAAGTGCAAAAGGGTGGTCAGTATTATAAAAGATAAATAAGAGAAACCACATTTTCAACCATTTGAAAGTGAAGATGGGTAGTTGTTCTATGTTGCACAAAGAAAGCCATGACAACCAAGACAAGGTATGCCATAAGACCCTCTAAGTTTTAATACATCATTTCCAATTAGTAATCATAGTTTCTCTGGTTGGAACCCCCAGCCTTGGCCAAATACCCAAAACCAATGGCAAAACCCTCAACAATGGAAAAACTCTCAACAATGGCAAAATCCTTAGCAAAATTGGAATCAGAAGCAACCAAATGTATGGACACAACAAAATTTCCAAGGTCCCAATTACAATCCTCAATGGCCAATACAACAAAGCCAATGACAACCACAATGGCAAAAGGGACAGCAGTGGCAAAACTAAAATATGAATTACCCACAACCTTTGTTGCCTTCTCAGCCACAACAACAGGCTATTATGCCCAATCCATCAAACCCAACATCTCAGCCACCAAGAGCACCACAATTGTCTACCCAACCTGCACCTAACCACAATAACAAGCCTATCTAATAGACATACGCAAACGAGGATATTCAATACCCCACTTATGGGGTAGAGGTGAGTGATGTCCACCTCAAGTAAGGGAAAACATTAGTTGGGCCTTCATCTCCCCAAATCACTGAGATGGTAGATGAGGAACCCAGAGCTGAAGCTTTAGACAATTCACCTTTAGAGCTTGAGTCAAATCAGGTAAATCATACTATCTCAAGTCCAGAGCCTCCTTTCCCTAAGCATTTAGCCATTGCAAAATATCATACCCAAGCTGAGATAGATCTATTGGGACAACTCAAGAATGTTAGTATCAAAATCCCCTCATTAAAGCTATCAAGGATATACCAATTTATACCAAAACAGTAAGGGACCTTTGCCTTAAAAAGCTAGGGAGAAAAAGGAAGGATCCTCAGATAGTCCATGTCTTAGGGAACCTTGTTGATATCATGGTAGGGAATATAACTGTCCCTAAATACACAAACCTTGGTAGTCCAATAGTGGATGTTAAGATAAATGGGACTCTCATCAAAAATACCTCGATTGACTTAGGGGCAACCATTAATGTCATCACTAATGAAACAATGCAGTTACTTCAGATACCTAACCTCAGGCCTACACCAACTGTTTTACAGTTGGCAGATAGGTCCACAGTAAAAACTTAAGGGATCATTGAAGACATAGTCATAGCATTAGACTCATGGGAGTATCCTGCAGATTTCATAGTCTTGCAGCCAAACGTTAACGTTGTAGGATATCAACTTATCTTAGGTAGACCATGGTTAGCAACAACTAATGCATTTATAGGTTGTAGGTCTAGGAACATGATAATATCAAATGGAACTATAATCAAGAAATTGGTCATCTATTCACCAGCCCAACCTCATAAAAATCTAGAGCAAGTCATATGGCGTACCTTGGAAGAAGAAGACAACTATTCCCTACAAACTCTCATGACCATTGAATGCAGCCCCCTTGTTGGCAAACCAAGATGAGGATGACTTAATTGACCACATTATACAGAACAACTGCAGTAGGGACCCGTAGCAACAAGACTGTCTGGCATGTCTGCAAGATCCACTGCAAAACATTATACCTGCAAATTCCTCAGAAGAAATATCCTAACTTTTCCACTCTTTACTGACACAAGAGTGTGTTCCCAACATCAGTGGATATGATCTTTCATCTGTGCAATCATCTTCCAAAATATTAGAAATCATGCCAGATAAAATGTTGAATGTTAACAATGCCTTAACTGAAGAACAACACAATTTCCTCACCATTGTGTTGCAAACACATTCATCAGCCTTTGCATGGGACTATAATGACATGAAGGGAATTGATCCAGACCTGTGCATGCATGGGATCTATATAAATAATGGGTTCAATCCAATCAGACAACCCCAAAGGAGAATGAACCCTACCTTACAAAAATAGTTAAAATTGAGCTACAAAAATTACTTGATGCAGGCTTCATCTACCCTATTTCTGACAGCCAGTGGATGTCACCTTTAGTCATTGTCCCTAAGAAAGGAGGCAAATGGAGGGTATGTGTGGACTATAGGGAGATAAACATAGCCACTAGAAAGGATCACTTTCCATTGCCTTTCATTGACCAAGTACTTGATTCCCTGGCAAGTAAAAAGTACTTCTCCTTCTTAGATGGCTTTAGTGGCTATAACCAAATAAAGATAGCTCCATAGGACCAGGATAAGACTACATTTACATGCCCTTGGGATACTTATGCTTATTATGTTCTTCCCTTTGGATTATGTAATGCCCCTGCCACTTTCCAGAGGGAAGTGCTAAGTATCTTGTCAGATTATGCTCATGATTCCATGGAGATTTATATGGATGACTTCAACATATGAAACAACACTTAGCAATCTAGAGAAAGTTCTAAAAAGATGTCAAGAACACAATCTATCATTGAGTCATGAGAAATGTTTAATGATGATGACTCAAGGGATTGTTCTAGGACATTTTTTATCAAATGAAGGAATTCAAGTGGATCCCCATAAAATTGAGATCATTTCTACACTTCTTGTGCCACAAAAACAAAAAGATGTCAGGAGCTTTCTAGGCCATGTAGGCTATTACAGGAGATTCATTTAGGACTTCAGCAAAATTGCAGCACCCTTGTTTACTGTGCTCACAAAAGATGTAGAATTTGATTTGACCATAGAATGTCAGCACTCTTTTGAGACACTTAAGACAACTTTGACTCAAGCACTTGTCTTGAGAGGACCAAATTGGACATTGCCTTTCCACATACACATTGATGCTTCTAATTTTGCTATAGGAGTTGTAGTGGGCCAAAAGGAAGGTAATAAGGAGTATGTTATCTATTGTATCGACAAGAACTTACAAGGAGCAGAACTTAACTACACTGTCACAAAGAAATAGATGTTAGCAGTTGTCTATGCCATTAACAAGTTTAGGCATTATATCACTAGTTATCCAGTCTTTATCCACACATATCATACTACAATCAGGTACTTAATGAACAAACCTGTGGTTGGAGGTAGACTAGTTAGATGGTTGGTCTTACTACAAGAGTTTGATATAACAATAGTGGATAAGCTAGGGAAAGTTAATGTGGTGGCAGATTTTCTGTCTAGATTGCCTACACAATTAGAAGGAGTTGTAGATGGCTCTTTTCCAAATGAGAATTTGTTTTCTCTCAATATACACACACCATGGTTTGCTGACATTACAAATTACTTGGTGCTAGGGTAGATACCATCACATTTCTCTCCTAGAGAAAAGAGACAGCTAGTGCATAAAAGCTTTCCATACTCTTGGATTGTTGGGTATTTATTCTATAATGTTCCATATCATATTATGAGGAGATGTATAAGAGAAGATGAGTTCTTTGACATCCTAAAAGCTTGCCAAGATGAGCCTTGTGGGGGTCACTTTGCAGCCAAAAGGACAACATTTAAGGTCTTAACAATAGACTAATATTGGCCAACTCTCCATAAGGATTCAATAAAGTATACAAGGAGCTGTGATAGATGTTAGAGAACAGGCAGACCAACAAGGACAAATGAGATGCCTTTACAGCCACAAATTACACTAGCACAATTTGACAAATGGGGGCTAGACTTCATTGGCCCAATTTCACCAGCATCCAACAATAAGGAATATATTTTGGTTTGCCTAGATTATCTAACAAAGTGGGTTGAAATCAAAGCATTGTAGTTTGCAAGAGATGGAAATGTAGCTAAGTTCTTGTATGAAGACATCTTTAGCAGATATGGAGTACGCAAAGAAATTGTAACTGATTAAGGTCCCCAGTTAACTTCTGAACTCATTTCTACATTAGTTAAAGAGTATGAAATCAGACATAAAAAGTCAACACCTTATCACCCCCAAGCCAATGGGTAGGTGGAGGTTACAAAAAGAGAGATTGAAAACATTCTGACCAAAATAGTGCAAATTCACAGAAAAGACTGGGCAACCATATCACCAGAAGCTGTGTAGGCATACAGAACAACATGGAAAACAACTACAGGCTTTACACCTTATGAATTAGTGTATGGAAAAACTATAGTTCTGCCAATTGAATTTGAATATAAGACATTGAGGATAGCAATAGAACTTGACATGGACTTGATAACAACACAGAAGGAGAGGCTACATATTCTGAATGGGCTAGATGAAATTAGAATGAAGGCTATCCATCACACAGAGATACTTCAAAAATAGAGGACTAAATGGCATGATCAATTTACCAAGACAAAAGAATTCCATGTGGGTGACTGGGCTTTATTGTATGATTCCAAATACAAAGATTATAAGGGCAAGTTACAATCCACATGGTTAGGCACCTATGAAATACAACAGGTATTTCCCAATGGAGCAGTTAAATTACAGACCATAGATGCAGTCATATTCTCATTGCTAGTTAATGGTCACATATTGAAGTTATACACACAGCCAGCAAAACGAGAAGATTTTCTTCTTTCTCTAATGCATTGCTATGGTCCAAGCCCTAATTCTGATACATGTAAGCACAAAAATCACGCACTGCCTCCACGAGGACCCCTATGATGAGTCAGATCCTTGTCACATACATGTAAGCATGAAAATAAATCCTTTGGGAAGCAGGCCTCTTAACGACGTGTCCTCTCTTATTGTCTTGTGTCATTTCTGCTTTGTCGATTCTCCTTCTTCCCCGTTTGAGACGCTTTTCGACACTTATTGCGACACTTGTCGACTTGCATTTTCTAGCTTGCGACCTTAATCCTAGGCCTTGTGAGTGTCTTGTAGGTGAGTTTTCACCTCGTCCCTTTGTGTTTTCATTTAGTGCACCTCATAGAAGCTTTCTAGAGGTCCCTCGATCGCTCTCCCGCTTTCTATTTTCAGTTTTGACTTTCCTATCCAAATCCCCCCCTATTATTTCCAGATCTCCCTAAGAGATCCTGCAAACACAAGTGGAGATTTGGATTCTTCCTCATGATTGACCTGTTTCTTGATGCAAAAATCATCTTTTCCCCCCCTTTTTCCTTCTGCCACATTGATTTCTGCATTCTGCCCTGTTTCACCCTGGATCCCCCTGGGCGACCCATGATCTCCCTGGGTGACCCTATTTGACAAAAGTGGTGACCCTGCCATCTTTTGTCCCACAGAAAACTTGAAGTTTCTCTCGCATTTTTGCTCCGTTTTTGCCCATTTTCCTTTTTGTTTGCATGATTTTTGATCCTTGATATAGGGTTAACTATTTCATGCACCCACACATGCATAATTAGCTCTATTTGATCTCAAATTAACTCTCCAGTCAATCTCATGCATTTCTCTTATCTCCTTTTCTTCTTCAATGATAAGCTATCATTGCTTCATCACTCCCTAATCAGCTAATTCACTGGGTAATCAACCTTGTTAACTCCCCAATCTATTCTTGTTAACTCATCAATCAAATGAGTTAACTCTTCAATCTAATCCCTTCTTCAAACCTATAAATACCCCCCTCCCTCAAGCACAAAGAGAGGCAAATTCATTATGCACCAACTCTTGCCAAGTTTGCTCTCCAACCTAGCATCCATATGCTCAATACAGGACACAAGTGCCTTTTTATTTTCTTTGTTTCAATCAAGCAGCACCACGCTGCTCAATTTTCAGCCATTGTGCTTAATTCAAAGCTCACATCGAGCTCATACAAGCTTCACAAAAGCTTCTCTTTGCTTCTTCGGGTCATTTTGTCATTGAGAGAACCAACTGCTGTCACAAAAGGATTCGATGTTGCCTACACAAGGATCACTGAGGGATAGTGGAGCCTTCAAATCCTCATCTATTCAGGTTCTTTTATTGCTTTCATAGTAATTAGACAATCATCTTGCTCTTGGGAATAGTAACATACTTGTTTTTTCCTTGATAGATTAGATCTTGCATGCTAGATTAGTCATTTTTGCATTCTTAGATGTACTTTGTTGGAAAAGCATCTTTCCTTTTTATTAGATTAAATTGCATTGAAAACACCAAAAACCCACAAAAACATAGACTACACGTTGCATTTGAAAAAGACATATAGGATTACATACATATTTCTTTCATAAATTAGAAGCATTTTCCTTTCCAAAAATACTCTAAAAAATACCAAAAAGACACATTGCATATCATTTAGTTTGCATTCATATAAAGTAGACAACTTCGAAAACCCTCAATTCCATCACGAGGTAAATACAGTTCAAGAGACCTTAAACAAACCCTTGATTTCATCACAAGGTACAAACAAGAAACAAAGTCAAAATGCAAGTCAAATCCTAGGTCGGCAAACCCTAGGTCAAAACCCTAGATCTGGTTAGAGTTAGCAATCGCACGATGTCCTCTATCCTGATTCACGCATGTGTTTAGGAGTGAGGGGAGAGTGGGTGAGAGCTATCTGAGACGAGATCGAGGAGGTCCATCCGCGATCACAGCAACAGACACACATTCCACCACAAGAAGATCCATTTGTTCTCTTGTTAATTGAGGAAATTAGGCAATTACAATTACACAAAGCATTTCTCAGAGACATAGAAACAAGAGAAAACATCAATGAGAACAATCGTTTGCCCACACAAAGGTAGAATTCAAGGAATCCAAATAGAAGAAGAGATACTAGTGACCCTTCGGGTCATAGGGTTATCTCAACCACCACAACAATTCAACGAAACTTACAACAAAATGCACAACAACAAAGGCCACAGAACTTGCCGACCCCCCTTCGCGAAGTCCAGCTCTCCAACGAGCCAGACCCCCATCGTGTCTCGCCTCCTCCCGACTGGCTAATTCCACGTGAGCGAGAGTGATGTGGCAGATAGCCCCATGGCAAGGAGGGAAAGGGTCCGTGTGCATGCCAAGATCAGACCCGATAGCCTCCAGGCAACCAGAGTCACGATTTTGAGCGTACATATTTTGGTGAACCTGACGTGAAATACAAAATCTCTTGATCTTGTAGTTTGCGTTCCCATTGCAAAAACATTTTGAAAACATTCAAACATTCCTTCATTACTTTTCATAGCCATTTTAACTTCCATCATCTGCACCATCATTTATTCCATTTATTCTGTCGTGTCTATGGCACCCCCGAATATGACAGAACCATACTTGAACTAAGGAAACTTTCCCTCAAATGAACCTAAAACACCTTTTTTGATAGGTATGTGCCACCTCATCTAGATGCCCCTGTTACCAACTGTTACAACTATGAAGACTCTAACTATGAACATGAGCCAAGAGAGTCTAGGCGTTTTCTATCCCTTAATAACCGAGCTTGGGAAAATGATTCAACCATACCAAATGCCCCCCATAAAGCCAAAAGGGTAAGATCAGAAGTATGTCAACCAGAATAACCTTCCACAAGTACATCAAACACTCACCTCGATGAAGAGGTCAGAAGGTTGGAAAGGCGTCTACAGGAAACCAAGGATGCTCAAGAAGCATTAAGGGTAACCTCTGAAGAAGAACAAAAAGAGAAGGCCACACAAGACGAAGCCCATCACCATGAAACTAGTTGAAGAGAACATCTTAGAAATGAAGGAGCTGTAACTTGTGTAGATGTAATCACAACCTTAGTGCAAAGAATCAGGATCCTAGAAGCAGAACAAGTTGTTCCAGAGAAAAGAACAAAATCTCACGAACAAGACCAGGGGGCATCACAAAATCCTCCTTATCTCAACTACTATTCACGACATGCTAGCAACGAGACATGTCTAAATGGGAATCCTCCTATTCAAAACAATCCAATGATGGGTTATCAAAACCCACCCACAGGGTTGTTACTGACAAACCCACAATCTCTGACTGCTTTCCTAGGAACATACCTTGAGTTTCTAAAGGAGCCTCTAGACCAGAACGTAAGGAGTGTGCAACTACCTTGGCCATTTCTTGATCTCCTGAAGTTTAAGGGAGAAGGAGACCCAAAGTCCCACATCAAAGCTTATACTACAGCTATAAGGGAACCCCTTCCTTAGGATGGAGTTGTCGCGAAGATCTTCCCAAAAATGCTTGAAGGCATCACCCTAGATTGGTATTATCATCTTCCAGAGGCTTCTATCCACTCGTTCAGACAAGTGATTAGAGAATTTGTCATGTCATTTGACATGAACAAACTCGTAAAAACATGGATTAGAGAGTTCCTCGCAATGAAACAAGAACCAAATGAATTTGTAGCACATTTCGTCACCCGATGGAGACAAGTGCTCTACTCTTCAACCAGTGCTCCTAACATGGACCACCGAGAACTGTATGACCTCTTCTTGCATGCCCTTAACAAAGACATGAGAGAAGATATCTAAAAACTACCATACAAATCTTATGAGGAAGTGTTGGAAAGTGCCTTAAGAATTGACCAAGCTGCCATCGATAGTGGTAGGGAGACTTCTAATACATATGGAAGACTTAAGACATTCAAAGGGGCAGAAAAGACAACAACTAATGTACCACAAGAAAAGGATGTCAACATTGTGAGAAGCAATCTAAGTAACGACAAATGGTGACAAAGAGGAAATCAGGGGTCAAACAAATCTTCATACGACCCCAATACCTATTGCTGGTTCCGTGGAAGGAAAGGTCATGAAACAAAAACTTGTTATGGTTACAACAAAGCTATTTCCAAACTCACATCTGATCAACAGAAAGATTTCCTCAAAATGCTCCAATCACAAAGCAAGGAGAAAGAACCTCAAATCGAGAAAGGAAAAATTAACCAGAACCATGCCAACAATATAGAGCTGGACCAAGAGGTATTTGTAATCCATGAGGAAGATCGAACAGATCAAACAAAGAATGTCTTCTCACAAGTGATAAATTTGCTGAAAGTATCTCCCTCACATCAAAAGACTTTTCTGGAGGTATTGGAAGTCAGATGTTCCTCACAAGGAGAGTCACCTCCTGTTACCTTCGATATTACTAGGCTGAACCAAAATGACAAGAAACATGATTCACCTCTATACATACAAGTTCAGGTTGAAGAGGTCACTATAAAAATGGTAGTGGTAGATGAAGGATCAGCAATCAATCTCTTGCCAATGTCCTTTCTACGACGAATGGGATACAACAAAACAGGAATCAAACAACAGACTACTGCACTAAGAATTTATGACAGTCATGACATCCAAACAGTGGGGAAAATTAGTTTACCACTCAATCTAATGGGAAAAACTATCTCCACCGAATTCTATGTCCTTAACCGAGAAACCAATTACAACATGATCCTTGGGAGACCTTGGATTCATGCCATGAAGGCCATTACCTCAACATTATTCCAAGAAATACATTTCCATCATTTGGGGAAAATGGTCATAGTCAAAGCAAACCCTGATCCTTTTAGTGTCTACAAAAAGGAACAGGAGGAAAAGGACAAGAAGTTGAAAATGAAAGAAAGCCAGAATGAGGAAACTTAGGATGTTAAAACAAGCGCAACCTCTCACAATATATCCTACCAAAGAATGGACGATCTTAAGAAATTCCCCTTTGATCCGCACACCACTAAATCTGACGCACTGTTTGGCTCAGCAGCCATCCCGTGTATTAATGAATGGGATATCAAAAACCTTTTGGTTGGAACAATTGAGATCATTGAAGAAGGAGATGAAAAAGAAGAAAAATGAACTTCCACCTATGAATTCAGAGAAGCGTCTCGTTCACAAAACCATGAAAGACTATGGACTGTACATTTTGATGGAGCTAGTTGTAAGATGGGGGCAAGAACCGGGATAATCTTAACATCCCCCAACAGAAAAATCCTTCATTTCGCCTTTAGACTAGATTTCTCTTACACCAACAACATAGCTGAGTACGAAGCCTTATCCCTAGGAGTCATGCTAGCCATGATAATGGGGATCAAAAAAATCTCTGCCTTTGGAGACTCTCAAATGGTGATCAACCAAGTTGTAGACAATTATGAAACAAAGTCCAAATGATTACAACCTTACAAAGAGACCATTAGGAAATTATTTCAATTCTTTGACTTTTTCTCCATCAAAGCCATACCCCGAGACGAAAATCAAGTAGCAGATTCAATGGCTACTTCAATCGCACTATTCTCGCCACATGCTCAACTACAAAATACAGAATACATTATTTCGATAGGTGGAGAGCCACTGTTAAATAGCGAGGAGCTACCAGATATCCTAAATTATGCCATGGGTCAAGAAGAATGACCAACTAAAGACTACACTGAGAATGATGAAGCCATCTTGGAATATTTGCATGCGTATGATGGGGTTCCGAGAATCCACCATAAAAAGGAATACCTACTCCTCCCTCATCCAGAGGATTACTTTGGAAACGAAAAAGAAATCCTTCAAATTGAGGCAAACTCAGATTTACTGCCTGCACCACAAAAGTTTGAAGAAGAACACCCCTCCCTGACAGGAGATACGATCAACATCAACATCGGTACACCTAAAAGACCTAGGATGTTAAAGCTAGGAGGAGAGCTAAACGATGAAGAGCTAGAGGAATACATAGAGTTTCTCATTGAATACTCAGATGTGTTCGCATGGGCATACTCAGACATGCCAAGATTAGGTCAAAAGATTGTGGTGCACAATCTAGTAACAAAACTAGATGCCAAGCCCGTAAAACAGAAACCAAGGCCCATAAAACCACAAGTAGCCGAAATGGTGAAAGAAGAACTCAAAAAGTTATTAATGTTGGATTCATCACACCCGTCGATTATTCCAATTAGGTCTCAAAATTGTCCCAGTCTTAAAGAAGAATGGAAAAATTCAGATATGTCTCAATTTTAGAGACATCAATCAATCTTGTCCAAAAGATGACTTCCCATTACCATCCATCGATCAAATTGTTGATTCAACGATGGGATATGAGGTTCTCTCCCTGATGGATGGGTTCTCAGGATATAACCAGATCAAGATTGCAGAAGTTGACCAAAATAAAACAACGTTTACCACCCCTTGGGGAACCTTTTGCTACATAGTCATGCCTTTCAGATTGAAAAATGATGGAGCCACGTACCAATGGGCAATGACACACATTTTCCACGATTATATACACGAGATAGTAGAAACCTACATAGACGATCTTCTGGCCAAATCAGAACAAAGGGAGAAACGCGTGGAGGATCTACGGAAAATCTTCGATAGGCTTTGAGAATATAAAGTAAGGTTAAATCCCAAAAAATGTGTCTTTGGGGTTACGACAAGAAAATTGTTGGGATTCACCATCTCACAAAGAGGTATTGATGTCGACTCAGCCAAAGTCAAAGCAGTCCTAAATGCAACTCCTCCAACAAGTGAGAGAACATTAAGATCCTTCTTAGGGCAACTAGGTGCATTCAGACGATTCATACCAGATATGACTTTCAAAATCCATCTGATGAACCAATTGTTAAAAAAGCAAGTGGGAATTACTTGGACCATAGATTGTCAAAATGCGTTTGAACAAGTAAAAAGATTCATATTGACCCTGCCCATGCTGATGCCTCCAAAGCATGACAAACCCTTCATTCTATACTTCAAGGCCACTGATATCTTTGTAGCCTGCATGCTAGCTCAAGAGGATGAGGGTGGAAGAGAAAGAGCCATCTATTTCATAAGTCAGACTTTATTGGAATATGAGAAGAATTACACGTAGGCTAAAAAAGAGTACCTGGCCATAGTTTTTGCAACTCGAAGGCTACGAAATTACATGCTGAATCAAGAAACTAAAGCCATGATACAATCCGAATAATTGAGGAGCTTTTTGAATCAGCCTATGCTCTCAAGGAGAGTCGGTCGGTTCATAACCCTGTTAATTGAATTGGAACTAACTTCTGTCAACCAGAAGGCAGTCAAAGGACAAATAATAGCAGATTGGTTAGCAGATAATCCAGTCCCCCAAGAAGAACCCATGAACTAAGATTTGCTCGACAAAGAAATTTGTGTAGTAGATCTGGAGAAATATGCCAACTCGTATTGTAGAGACACTGTAAACTACCTCGTGAACAAAACCTACCCAGAAAACATGACCCCTTTAGGAAAGAGATGCTTGCGTGCCCTCACCACAAGATATAATCTGATAGGTGATGTGCTCTATCGAAGAGCCCTCGACAGAATATTTCTCTGATGTGTGGACAAGGAAGAAGCTCGCACGATACTAGAAGAGTGTCATAGTGGAATATGTGGAGGACACTTTGGAGGACATGCCACGACAAGAAAAATACATAGAATGGGATACTTCTGGCCCTGATTACAAGGGGATGTGGTTAAATTCATAAAAAGGTGTCCAAAATGTCAGGCATACGCACATGTTCACCATACTCCAACAAGATATTTACAACCAATTGTCACACCTTGGCCTTTCTCCACGTGGGGATTAGACCTGGTAGAAAAGATATCCCCCCCATCAACAGACGGACATCTATGCATCGTAATGGCAATAGAGTATTTCACAAAGTGGGTGGAGGCCATGCCCCTCACCACAATGTCGGGAGCTGTGATTGCTAAATTCATCTTGAACCAAATCATTTGTCGGTTAGGAATCCATCAAGTCATAGTGACCGATAATGCCTCATCCTTCAAAAACTTGGAAGTGAGAGAATTATGTGAAAGGTTTCATATCAATCATAGTTCTCCTTTGGTCTATTACCCTCAAGGAAATAGACAAGCAGAGGCTACCGATAAAACTTTGAAGTCAATATTGGGCAAAATTGTAAAGGACTCTAGGAGAGACTGGCATCTGCAACTATATCTAGCTCTATGGGCCAATAGAATGAGTGTCAGGACACCGATTGGAACCACCCCCTATGCCCTTACCTTTGGGTCAGAAGCAGTGCTGCCATTAGAAGTAGAATTACCTAGATTGAGAGTATCATTACAAGGATTATTGGACAATGAAGAATATAGGGCAGTCAGGTTGGCTGAACTAGAAATGTTGGACAAAACACGCCTAAGAGCCGTTCAAAGGCATGACTCTTATATTTTAAGAATGAAAAAGTAGTATAACAAAAAGGTCATTCCAAGGCCTTTTACAGTGGGAGACTTAGTACTCAGGATAGACAATCTAATCGACAAAAGGGCAGGCGAAGGACAAAAATTCAAACCTAACTGGATAGGCCCATACATGGTTAAAGAAGATATTGGAAATGGTACTTATCTCTTGTGCACAATGGAGGGAGAGGAATTTGGAGAAACAGTCAATGCCTTTCACCTCAAGAAATATTATGTCTAAAGGACCAAAAAATCATAAAACATAAAAATACAAAAACAATTATAAAACTCAAAATTGTCAAAAACAATTTATTTCTTGCATTTCGGCATCATTCTGTTCATCTTGCATTACTATTTGTGATTTGCTCTTACACTATTTTCCCTTTAGTAAGGAGTCTAATGTTGCCTAGATATATGTCATCCTTTCAGGATCTAGAGATCCCTCACTTTTTCTTTCACAATTTGCCATAATCCCCCTTCACTCCCAGTGAATCTAAAATCAAAGCCTAGCTCTTAGCTTTACACTAATCCCAATCTTAATGAGTTAAGATGTTAGGTCTAAGCAAAGTCAGTATTCAAACCTACAGTGTTCAAAGGAAGCTTGCAAGTAGACCTTCCCAATTCTTCCCTACTAGAAGAGAAGTCCGACTATATTACGAAAGCTTTAGGTGGCGCTCAACCCCTTATCTCTCTTGGCCAAAAATGTCAGGAAGATCAAAACTCTGAAGGAAGCAATCTAAGATACGAGTGAATAAAAAAAATGAGTGAACAAAATAAGAGTGTAGAAAAGTGAGAGTTAAGAGATCAAATCATTGCATAGCAAAAATTCCAAAAAAGCATTTATTTCTAGAAAGGTCAGAAAATCCAAAAAAAAATGAGAAAAGATAAGTGAGGAAAAATACAAAAAAAGTGAAAAGCCAAAAAAAGAGAGATACAAAAAAAAGAGTGAAAGAGAGAAGATTGTTGAATGTCCATACTCTTGGGTGGAGAACAATCTAAAATCGAAGCCTCAAGAGTGACATTCTAATAGAGAAAGTAAGGTACAAAGCGCACACACGCACTAGTCTGAGAAAAGATGAAGAGTCTAGCTATCTCTAGGATCATCTTCTATCTAGGGACCCTTGTTCTTTCCCGTCTTTGTCCTTTACCCCAGTTCTATCTTGCTTGCCATCTATGATCTAAGTCTAGCAAACACCTATGAAACTTGATGATCGTCTAAGTTGAAAGCCTATCAAATTATCTTATCTAGATAAGGATTAGTGTTTAGCCTTTAGCAAAGCCAAAATTCAGAAGCACTCCATAATTCATTTTCACTCCCCACTTGAGTTACAAAATCCTCTCTCTCAGCCCTGAATAGATTCCTTATATTAGGACAACTCGCAATCCCCTAAACTGAAAATGGTGTTTAAGAGCAGTCATTCTATTTGTCCCATATCGCATTCATATCAAAATAAGAAAAAGAGTCACAAAGCAATAAAGTCAAGTGTCATATCTCATGACATTCAATAAAGTATTGTAGTTTTGTTTACTACATTTCTTGTGTGCCTGCATTATCATATCATAAACTGCATATCATACATGTGTCCTTCAAAATTACAAAAACATGTCATTGTTGTCATAATTGCATTTGGTAAAAGAGTTGAAAAGGTTAAAAAATAATCAAAAACTTCCTCAAAACTTCCCAACGTGCACAAGAGATGAGTACAGAGTCCCACAAGGGAAAAACCATAGAAAAAGTTAAGCTTTCATAGATGTATCTCAAGTTTTCACATACAAATGGTATCACATAGCTAAGACAAAATGCTCTCAAGAGAAGTAGAGGCTCCCCATTCAAGGGGGCATGAGTTGGAGAAAAGCAAGTCAAAGTTAGTTCCCTCCAACAAAACCCTTGGGGCTTCTGCTCCTCCATCTACGAGTACCACTTGTCACTCCATGGGACCTATGAGAGTGATGTGCTCTATTGTGGGCATGCAATTGTGAAGGCCTTGCCATGCTAGTGCCAGAATGCCCAACATTAAGGTGATCCATCTCCCAAAGCACTTTGTTCTCACCCTGAAGCATGCTAACCTGGGTCTTCAAACTTGTGATCATCTCACACCCATGGTAGACAGGAGCAAAAATGTCTGTGTGTCACCCTACAGCAGGGGGCACACCAGGATCATCCAAGGGACAATCGCGGGTCATCATAGTAAAAGGGAAGGTTAATTCAACATTAACCTCACAAACCAAGTCCCTCCACTCTTTGACATTGCCTAAAAGGCCAAAAACAAAGTCAGGATCAAGTCAGTACCAAAAAGAGAGAGAAGACAAAATAAAAGCCAAAGTAAAGTGCTTGTAGAGTAGAACTCACGTGGATCTCCAAGTTGCCAGTTAGGGCCAAACTGATGCATCACCTCATCTGAGTGAGGAGGACAAGGAACAACAGGAGGACTCTCAAGAATGTTAGGAGCCTCATGTGAGACATCAATGTCATCAAATTCTCATCGTCGAGAGGAGCCTCATTTGATGAATCATCGCTATCAGGAACATAGTCCTCGTCAGTAGATTCTCAATCAACGGCCACAGTCACAGATCGGGAAGGAGTCCCTCTCCCTCCCCTCTGTCCTCCTCTAGAAGCTCTACTAATGAAAACACCTGGAGTCAAGGGTGTTTAGACAATGCTCCTCTATCCAATCTTCCCCATCTCCTGAATGGTCCTATAGCAAGTGGACATTGGGGGCAAGTCCTCTGGGACATCCTCGCCGAACTGTTGCAAGACTCGATCTACTCGATGAGCCTCATCCTGACCATTGCGATATGTGATCTCTAGAACCTCATGGTAGTATTCTCTCACCTCACAATCTCGGGGCCAAGCCCCCTCCATGTCACGATAAGGATCAAAAATCACATCCTCATATGTGAGGGTGGCAACAGTGGGAAGTGTAGAATCATAATGACCAATATGTGCCCACCTCGTTGCTCTCTGTAGTCGCCTGTCTGGAAGAGGAATAAGCTTCTGATAAGGCCTCATGTGCTCAAAGATCCATGTCATAATCAAAGAAGAGTGGCTAAAAGCTAGAGCCTCTCGCCGAGAGATCCAATAAAAATCTTTGTAGACCATAGCTAGGATGTCAGGTCCCCATGCATAAATTGTGCCCTCCTCTAGACCACGGATGATGGGTGCCCAACACCATCTCAAGCGAGCTGAGGCCTTGTCTCTTGACAGCCTCGAAGCAATCAAACCAATCCGAAACCTCCTCAAAAGTGGGATAGGGAGCCAAGGCATTGAAGAAAGTAGAACTCCTGTTTGGTCTCTAGGATGATTAACCCCCATGAAAGCGGCCTAAGAAGCCTTGTTCTTAGAAGACTCACTGGCAGGAAGAAATAGAGTTTGTCCCCTCACAGGGACCCCAAGAATACAATATACATCATATAGAGTGGTAGTCCACTCTCCTGAAATCTGTGGGAACCTAAATGTGTTCCTATCTGGATCCTAGTAAGTCAGAATATCACAGCATATCCAAGATACAGGATGGATCACAGGAACATGACAAACTTTGTCAAGGCCTGTCCTCTTCAGTATGGCACAATCCTCTGCATTTAGGGAAGCAAACATCCTTGAAATCCACCCTTGCTCTCGGCCAACATTCCATCGAACGCGCCCCTCCTACAAAATCAAAAGAGAAGTTTAGATTAGATCTCGTAAACTCGTAAAAACACAAAACAAGCGTATAAACCATTGAAAATTGTAATAAACAAGCAGATTAAGTGACCAAGTTCATGTCAATTCAGAGAGAAAGAAGCGTTAAACAATGACAAATGCAGCCAAAAACTAGTCCCACAGGGTCGCCTCCCGGGCGACCCAGGTGTCAGTCAGGATCTCCTTGGGCGACCCTGTTGCAAAGCAGGATCCCCTAGGGTGAGCCTATTGTCAGACAGGATCTCCCTGGGCGACCCTACCTGCCAGAAGGGGCGACCCTATGAGCGAGCCCCTCGAACAAAAATTGGTCCAAAAACTTTGTTTCTCGGTTGATTCCAGAAAACAAAAGACCAGTCCTGCTCTAAATAACGAGACGAACACAATGCAACAAGAAAAATCACCAAAAATAGATGATTTCAAGAGATTTTTACAATATTCCACCTAGGGTTTAGAGGTGAGTTTTTCACTAGTTACTTACCTGGTACTCCACGGCTGAGGAAGAGGTAGCCATCTTTGTGATCCCCTTGATGATACTTCTCTATTGGCTGCTCACATGAACAATTCCGTCGCTGTTTTGTTTCGATCTCACAATTTGGCTCTCTTTGTTTGCCCTTAGCTTAGTTTCATTTTCTACATTTAGTCTAGTTTGTTTTGCTTTTATGCACTTGTTTCGTGCTTTGTTTTGCATGCTCTCATACCTACAGGTTCAAACTGACAAAAGCAAGCGACTAGTCAAACTCAAACGATCCATGGTAGGTTCGTCATTTCAATTTTCATTATTCATTTTGATATATTTAGATGCCAAACTGATACTAGTTATTGTAGGTATAAATTGCAGAAAATTGACAACAGGTAAGGCCTAGTTCAAGAACGGTGTTTACCTTTCATGTAGACTATCATCCCCGAAGGGGGCAAATATGTAAGCACAAAAATCACGCACTGCCTCCATGAGGACCCCTAGGATGAGTCAAATCCTTGTCATGTACATGTAAGCATGAAAATAAATCCTTTGGGCAGCAGGCCTCTTGACGACATGTCCTCTCTTCTTCTTTTGTGTCGTTTCTGCTTTGTCGATTCTCCTTCTTCTCCTTCCTCGTTTGCGACGCTTTTCGACACTTGTTGTGACACTTGTCAACTTGCATTTTCTGGCTTGTGACCTTAATCCTAGGCCTTGTGAGTTTCTTGTAGGTGAGTTTTCACCTCGTCCCTCTGTGTTTTCATCTAGTGCACCTCATAGAAGCCTTCTAGAGGTCCCCCTATCCCTCTCCCACTTTATGTTTTCAGTTTTGACTTTCTTGTCCAAATATCCCCCTATTATTTCCATATCTCCCCAGGAGATCCTGCAGATGCAAGTGGAGATTTGGATTATTCCTCATGATTGACCTGTTTCTTGATGCATAAATCATCTTTTTCCCCCTTTTTCCTTCTGCCACCCTGATTTTTGCATTATTCCTTGTTTCACCTCGGATCTCCCTGGGCGACCCATGATCTCCCTAGGCGACCCTATCTGACGAAAGTGGCGACCCTGTCATCTTTTGTCCCACGAAAAAACTGAAGTTTCTCTCACGTTTTTGCTCCGTTTTCACTCGTTTTTCTTTCTGTTTGCATGGTTTTTTATCCTTGATATAGAGTTAACTATTTCATGCACCCACACGTGCATAATTAGCTCTATTTGATCTCAAATTAACTCTTCAGTCAATCTCATGCATTTCTCCTATCTCCTTTTCTTCTTCAGTGATAAGCTATCATTACTTCATCACTCCCTAATCAGCTGAGTTCACTGGGTAATCAACCTTGTTAACTCCCCAATCTATTCTTGTTAACTCATCAATCAAATGAGTGAACTCTTCAATCCAATCCCTTCTTCAAACCTATAAATACCTCCCTCCCTCAAGCACAAAGAGAGGCAAATTCATTGTACACCAGCTCTTGCCAAGTTTGCTCTCCAACCTAGCATCCATATGCTCAATACTCGACGTAAGTGCCTTTTATTTTCTTTGTTTCAAGCAAGCAGCACCACACTGCTCAATTTTCAACCATTGTGCTTAATTTAAAGCTCACATCGAGCTCATACAAGCTTCACAAAAGCTTCTCTTTACTTCTTCAGGTCATTTTGTCATCGAGAGAACCAACTGCTGTCATAAAAGGATTCGAGGTTGCCTACACAAGGATCACTGAGGGATAGTGGAGTCTTCAAATCTTCATCTATTCAGGTTCTTTTATTGCTTTCATAGTAATTAGACAATCATCTTGCTCTTGGGAATAGTAACATACTTGCTTTTTCCTTGATAGATTAGATCTTGCATGCTAGATTAGTCATTTTTGCATTCTTAGATCTACTTTGTTGGAAAAAGCATCTTTCCTTTTTATTAGATTAAATTGCATTGAAAACACCAAAAACCCACAAAAACATAGACTACACATTGCATTTGAAAAAGACATAGGATTACATACATATTTCTTTCATAGATTAGAAGCATTTTTCTTTCTAAAAATACTCTAAAAAATACCAAAAAGACGCATTGCATGTCATTTAGTTTGCATTCATATAAAGTAGACAACATCGAAAACCCTCGATTCCATCACGAGGTAAATACAGTTCAAGAGACCTTAAACAAACCCTTGATTTCATCACAAGGTACAAACAAGGAACAAACAAAGTCAAAATGCAAGTCAAATCCCAGGTCAGCAAACCCTAGGTCAAAACCCTAGATCTGGTTAGAGTTAGCAATCACATGATGTCCTCTATCCTGATTCACGCATGTGTTTAGGAGTGAGGGGAGAGTGGGTGAGAGCTGTCCGAGATGAGATTGAGGAGATCCATTCACGATCACAGCAACAGACACACATTCAACCACAAGAGGATCCATTTGTTCTCTTGTTAATTGAGGAAATTAGGCAATTACGATTACACAGAGCATTTCTCAGAGACATAGAAACAAGAGAAAACATTAATGAGAACAACCATTTACCCACACAAAGGTGGAATTCAAGGAATCCAAATAGAATAAGAGAGACTAGTGACCTTTTGGCTCATAGGGCTATCTCAACCACCACAACAATTGAACGAAACATACAACAAAACACACAACAACAAAGGCCAAAAAACTTGCCGACCCCCCTTTACGAAGTCTAGCTCTCCAACGAGCCAAACCCCCATTGTGTCTTGCCTCCTCTCGACTGGCTAATTCCACATGAGCGAGAGTGATGTGGTGGATCGCCCTGTGGCAAGGAGGGAAAGGGTCCATGTGCGTGCTGAGATCTGACCCGATAGCCTCCAGGCAACCGGAGACACGATTTCAAGTGTACAATACCAACATAAAATCAGCAACAGACACTACTGGTCCTCATAGTGACTCAACAAATGAGCTACATAACTCACCTTCTGAGGTCACTCAGGTATAATTCCTTAACCCTCTTCACATGCAGACCACAATCTTCACGGAGCCAGTTTCACTATGCCATTGGGACCTATAGAAAGAAAAATAAAAGTTGCCACGGTTCACTTTAGGACCTGTTGATAAAGGTACATGCAACAACTATCTGTCGAAACATTCAAATTTTGTGCCGAGTTAATTGTACTCCTTCAGCATTTAATCCACTTTTCCAGTGCATGCAGTCGCCATCTGTCCTATCACTGCATGCGAGCTTCTTCAACTAGTTCACATGCATCGACATGCCATTCACTCTGTCTCCCATAATAATGATTCCACGTCTAATCAAATTCATGTTGCGGACACATTTCACAAAGCTACACTCATGTGGAGTTCCATTCACTTCACCTCAATAGGTACACATACTAACTTTCCATTATTAACGTAGATTTTCAATACATTCTATACGTGCTCATATTTAATTCAGCATAATTCTCATTATTAATCTTATTTCCATATTCTTGAAATCATTACCCTCCATCTCATACAAGCATTGAAGTGAGGTCACTTCCAGATTTTAGTTGGGGGGAGCTAATATATATTTAAAACAAAATTTTTGTTTGCCACCAAAAGCCACCGAAACATAGATAGATACAACCTTTTTCCTTTGGCCTTTTTGCATCTATAACCTTTTGTCTCGTCAACTTCCTAACATCCTGAGTCAGTTCACGTTGGTTCAAGTTTAGTGCATGCAAGTATAACGAAAGGTTGAGCAGAGGGTTGTTGGTTTGGTTAAGTAGAGGGTTGTAAAAATTTGAATTTGAGTTAAATTGGTAGCATGGGGGGTGATCTGATCAGAAGAGAACCAAAAGTACATCAGATAATATTGGAAGACCAGTTAGCCTTGCCAATTTTTACAAGAGCAGGATGGCTCAATTATTTTTTTAATCTCACTAAATATAATGAAGGCATGACAATGCAATTTGCAGCCACGTTACACCATGATGAAGCCACTATCAAGGGTTTGAAAGTGGATGCTTCAGAGGCTACAATTGCAGAAATGTTTGGTCTACCCAGAAATGGAGAAGAATTCCCTGTCAAGGTAGATGCAGTGGTTGCTAGGGATGAGTTCAGCGAGGCAGGGGAGCACCTGGACTCAACGTCACAAGGAACTAAGAGATTATCACTTTGACGGGTATGGGCTTCTTGTGTTGTTCATATTATTAAGTACATTACTTGTGATGGTAGACAATCCCTTTTGTATAATGTGCATCTTAAGTTATTGAGTCACCTTTGCCATAACAGAATAGTCAATCTACCCAATATTTTGTATAATTTGTTAAGAAGAATGGGATATGAATACTAGCGAAAGTTAAATAAGTCAGCTCTATCACATGATTGTTTGATTACCTTGCTAGTGAAAAGGATACTTAGGGTTCAGTACCCACATGTGCCCTGGGAAAGGTTTTTGAAATGTAGAATCATTAATGATATTCTTGAGGAGCTAGCAGTACCAGGGAATGTAGAGTCACTTGTTGCATCTTTAAGGGAAACTCCTCCTGTTACACTTGTTTCTTCACCTACTTGTAACAATGGAGAAATAGGGGAGCAAGATGTGCCAAATTCACCGCATGCAGCATTTGATCAACCTGTAGCATAAGAGGTATATCAAACCCCATCTTCTAGTAAAACACCCAACACCAGAACACTAAAAACCAGAAAGAAGAAAGGTGGTTCTTCTTTTGTGCCTTCAAAAAGGCTGAAGAAGAAACCCACACCACTAAGGTGTTCACACTGCCTAAATAGGAAAGGTGTTATGAGGGGTATTATGGAAAACAAGGAGAAGAAAAAGATGTTGTGACAATGGAAACTGACCATGAACAAGAGGCTAATGTGAATAAACATGTGCAAGTTCCCATTAAAAGGAAATGGTATATATCCACCACCTCTGAATCAGAATTAGAGGATATTTTTGTTGCTAAGAAAACCAGAAAGAAAACCCCAGATAATCCTGACAATGAGGGTTATGAATCCACTGGGGGTGGTGATGAACAGTCTTTAAGAGATGAAGAATTATTACTTGAAGAAAGAAATGTCAGAAAAGAATTACAGGAAGCTTTTGAAAGGATCAAGCAGCTAGAGGAACTGGTCAAAACATATGAGAAAAGGGACAAGGAAATAGAGGCAAAAATTAAAGAGTTGGAGGAAAATGTCAATACTCAAGGGTAGGGGTCAAAATTAGATATACTTGCAGAACTAGCAACAGTTGTAGCAGGCAATAAGGAATTGCTAGCTAAGGAAAAGAGACCCCCTGTCACAAAAACCCCAACCTGTCATACAATTATGTCTCTAGGATATCAACTATGGAAAATTACTCAAAACTTTTCTAAACAAAGAGAGGAGTGGAA
The DNA here is from genome assembly GCA_027924645.1 of Cunninghamia lanceolata. NCBI lineage: Eukaryota > Viridiplantae > Streptophyta > Pinopsida > Cupressales > Cupressaceae > Cunninghamia > Cunninghamia lanceolata. The sequence goes on from BSBN01000197.1 coordinate 3,867,967, forward strand.
GAAAGAAAAAGAAGTAATGATTGCAGAGAATACTCAGGCATTAGAGAGCAAGGATATTGAGTTGAGAAGTTTAGCGGTCAGGATGGAAGAGGTAGCAGATAAAGCTGCCCAAATTGTTAAATGCAGACCTCCAGCCAAAACATATGCTTTGTTTTTACAAGAAAAGTTTTTAAGTTTTCAATTTAGTAAGTTGATTAGTAACAAACCAATTGCTATGAGTGGAAAAATGACTTTTCTAAAAGTTTTTGTTGATGCCACACCAGAAGAACAAAATCAGTTATGTGAGAACTACTTGCATAACTATGTTGTGCCTGATGATACAAGATGGAACCCGTTAGGTTTTGTGGGGGATTTACAATTAAGGGCACTTGCATCCTATTTCAGAAATGAGAAGTTGATGGGTGCAATCATGCAAGAATATATGGAGAGAAAAGTCAATTTCTCTCTCAATAAGGAGATAATCTAAAACCCCCGACTTAATCATTGGAGAATGGAAACAACTTCTAGATCATAAGGGTGTAGGCAGGATAATCATGAATTTGAGACTGCAGGATTATGAAAGAATGCAACATTTAACTGTTGGACTCATCCACCATTGTTATCAGTTTCTGCAAGACAAATGGAATAGTTTAACCCCTGAGTTGTAAAGAATAGAACCCCACTTTGTTCATAATTTTATGGCCATGTTTGAAAGAGTACATATATATATGGATATTGCTAGAGGATAGGGACTTGAATGGGTACCACTTACCTTCTAGTTGCCAATGCTTCTATACCCGGTGCCACATTGGACAGGGAAGAAGAATGTGGAGTGTGAGAGGGTAGAGGTTACCAAGATGAACAGACTGGCATATCATAATGGCTTTTATTTGGAATAGGTTGAAGGAGTGGATGGTATTATAGACTTCAGGGAAATTACTTTGCACTACAACCTCCAGTCCTGGTTGATTTGCTCGAGGACAAGCAAATGGGTAGTTGGGGGGAAATGATGGGTCTAGTTATTTCTACATTCTTAGACATTATCTTACACATATTTCTACATTATGCTATCTCTTATGTTTATTATGCAGACCTAGACCTGATTATTAAGTATATGGAAATATGGTGGATATTGCATTATTATGTGTGGGAATGTATGGATTGTAAAGGATATATGTGCTTGATTATGGTTGTTAGTATTGTGTGCATGTTTTGTGAACTAACTCTTGCAACTGGAGAAGATGGACTGTAGCCCACAACAACTATAAGGCACAACCCGCAGCCAAAGAGTTCCCAGACAGTAGAGCAGGGGAGTTTCCAAGCTAAACTGAGTGCAGCAACTAGAACATGGAGACACTTGATGAAGATGGTTACGCATCGTGATGACAATTAATAAAGATGATTGAAAGGAAAGAATTCTGTTGTAGATAGGAGTCTAACATAACTGATTCAACCAGTCCACGTTCTAGTTCTATTGCAGCATCAGTCTCAATTTCATTTGGACTTTTCTTACTTTCTTTTTTAGTTATTAGTTACTTGGCATTTATCACACTCATGTATGTAGAGAGTGGTGATTTATGATTTCAGTTAAGAGACCTTGTTCCAATAAACTCCCCCGTGCCTATATGTATGGATCGGTGGTTGAGGTAGTTTAAAAAAAGTTTTCAAGTCTGAAGTAGTTTGTTTAATCGCAGATATAGTTACCCTATCTTTTCCAAGTTAGTTACACAAACAATGTTTATGTTTCTGATGATGAATGCATGAATAAGATCTGCCAGCAGAATCTTATGTGATATTGTAAGGATTGTGTAATGAATGAATTGGAATTAATATGATTTTGTCAATCTGAGAGACTAGATTTGAGTTAGATTAGTGGAGACAGTCACTTGAGCAAGGGCCACTCAAGGTAATAGTCCCTCACTTCATTTCCTGTATGTTACTTTTGTTATAACAATCAATTCATAAATGCATTAGATTCTTCAAGATATTCTAGTTGTTCAACATGTTGTACTCTGGAGTGTGGAGTGTATGTTAGGAGTGTAGGTTGTATGGTAGATTATTAATATTAAAGTTAACCTTTAAGAATTCTTTCCTCGACAGAAAATAGTTATAGTCTTTTATTGTATGCACCCGTAGCAATAGTACCAGCATTACTTTCCTTACTGTTATACACTTTTGAGATTTCCTAGCAAGTGTAACACTGTATTAAGATGAGTTAGGTAGTTTAAATCTTTGAGAGCACATAAAATGTCAGTGTTGTCATAAGATTACTAGCTTTGGTCGATAATTCAATGAAGGTCTTTCCAAAGGTCCAAGTGGACAGTTCAGTTAGGTTTTTCCTCTGAATTACATGATTGCCACCAAGTTTACTAGACATAGTAAAGATGCTACAAGAGGTATGATTACAGTTATTCACATACTTGTGGAATAATTTGATACTCATTATGCATGTCTAGGGTATCCTTAGAAAATTATCTTTTCTAAATCCCTTCATACAAAAATGAAATAAATTAGAACCTTTGCTATAAATAAAAGGATTTCTTGGTATACATCACAAAATAAACTCTAATCTTATCTTTTAATTAGAAAATTTATCATCTCATAGTTGTGTTTAGTGTAAAAAGAGAGGGATTTTCAATTTCAATGCATGTGTGGGTTAAATCCTCCTTTCACTACAAAAATTCAAGGACATTCAACCGAGTTGAATCACACTTTTGCAAGAGGATTCACCTACAGATTGGGTATCACTTGTAACGATGTGGAAATTTAAAAATTGTCAATTAATGTATTGATTTAATGCTCAAATATGCTCAAAACCCTAATTATGCAAAATCGTAAGCAAACTGATAAATTACGACAAATGCTCGTAGACCAAGATAGTAGACAGAGATTAGTTACTAACCATTTTTCAAAGTTTGTGACGCAGATTACTCAGGGACACTGGCACTCACACCCTAGTCCAATGTAGCCTTTTCTTCAGGGATTCAAGACTCCTCAGGACATTGATGATCACTATTCAGTCTGTTTCTGAGATGGGAAATGCGGACGACATCGACACTCACGCTCGGGTCTAAGACAATGTTTTCTTCAAGATGTTAGTGTTGCAAGTATGGGCCTAACCGGTGTTGTCATTGATGTCAACATACTCTTGTTGCATTGATGTCAAGGATTGGATGAGTTGTGTGCTGAGAATATTGAGAAAATTAGTTCTATCAGAAACAGAGAAGAACAGTGAAGACAGTGAAGCTCTATGAAGTGAAGATCCCAGCTAAGATGAAGATCAGAGGATGCACATCAAAGGGTTTGTAGATATGTGTCTAAAGGTGATCCAGTAAAGATTTGAGAGGTCCACATGAATATTTGAAGAAATTATGGCCATATGAGTAAAACTGGTTCTGGCAGATGTTCAGAGGTGACAGAGTGACACAAATAGGTCCGATGAGATTTGGAAATGCAATATCTTGTTCTATGGATTTGGTGGAGTGTTCAGGAAGTCAATGTGAATTAACAACTCAATTGGGTCATGGTCTGGAGGTCCGCAAGCATCTATTCCAATATGACAGTGATGACAGACTATGTTCTTGAGGTTCCGGATGAAGAAGAGAATGATTTCAGTAATCAGAAGTGGTGTGGATATTCTTGGTGTTTCAGGCAAGCTTGTGGGGGGTCTCTAGATTGTGTCCAGTTTGTGTTGGTGGTCCGCATTGAAGATTGAGCTTGTAATTGAAGAATTACTTCCAGATGATGATGTTCTTCCTAAACTTGGCTGACCGGATGATTTACACATCTTGCGGATGATCTTGAAGATGTTTTGCGAAGCATGGCGTGCTCCTCAAAGAAGATTTAAGTCCTAGATCTGTGTAGCCAACATTGTGGTGATTCACATGAAGTCTTGTGTAATAAATCAAGTTGTATTTGTGTATTTGCTCTATAAAGTATGCCAACTTTGATGATTATCCCAAAGTCGATGTCTTGTATAAATAAGAGTTGTTAAGTCATTTCAAATGTATGGGTGAGAAGATGAGAGTGTGGTAGAAAGGAGAAAAGTGAAAGGCAGAGCAAAAGTATTGAGCTTAAATGGAACTGACTCAAGCATGGTGAAGATGCTAATCTTTAGTTCAAGTATGTAATATTTATTATTTTGTAGACAGTGTGTCTCCTCTAGGCAGTGGACCTCTTGTGAGTAGTGTGCTTGGGCAGTGAGCCCTAATTGGCATGTGCCATTTTGTTCTTCTTATTCTTTTAATAGAGAATACAATCTTGGGTTAGTCACCCCGTGGTTTTTCCCTTAACCAGGTTTTCGACGTTAAAATCTTGGTGTCATATGTGTTAATGTGTTTCTGCTCTTGATTTGTTGCATTGTGTTTCATGATTGATTTATTATTATGCTGCTGAATTACAAGAAGGATTTTAGGGGTTAAAAAAAGGAAAGTTTTGAGACAACTGATTCACCCCCCCCTCTCAGTTGTCTGTCTTGAAACTAACAATTGGTATCAGAGCTAAGTTCCTCTAAAAGGAGCTTAACCGCTTGAGGAGATCCATGATGTCTTCCTACAAGAAGGATAGTCCGAGGTTTGATGGAACCAATTACACTCTTTGGAAAAGCTACATGGAATGTCACTTGCAATGTATGGGAATGCAATATTGGATCATGACTTCAAAGAACTATGTTCCTCCAAAGAATGGTCTGACAATTGTAAATGAAATCAAAGATGCTGAAGACAATCTTTAGGCTAAAGAAGCGTTATTAAGTGCCTTATCTAATTCTGAGCTGACAAATGTTATAGATCTAAAAACTACATATGAGATTTGGGAAAAACTACAACTTCTGCATGAAGGAGACAAATATGTTAAATGTGCCAAGCTACAGAGTTTGAAAGGAAAATTCAAAAACTTGAAAATGAATGAAGATGAGAATATCACTACATTTATGCCAAAAGTAAATGAGCTTGTTTGTGGCATTAGGTGTGCTGGTGGAATCTTAGATGAAGATGAGATTGTTGCCAAAGTTCTCATATCCTTACCTCCTGCTTACAAACACAAAGTTGCTGCTATTGAAGAATTCAGATCTTTTTCAAATATCACAAGAGATCAATTGGTTGGAAAATTAGCTGCATTTGAATTGGCTGAGTTTGGAGATGCACCCCAAGACTTAATCTGCATTCAAAGCTAGTACCTCTGTAAAAGGCAAACAGAAGTTTGATCCAGGAGAGAACTCCTCAAAGAAACTATCATGGTATGAAAAAGCAAGAAAAGATCTAGAAGAAGATGAAGCAGAAGCAGCTCAACTTGAAGCGCTTATTGCAAAAAGGCTGCCAAGAGGATCTGGTAAGTATGAAGGAAAATTGCCCTTCAAATGTTTCAACTGCAACAAGATTGGTCATTTTGCATCAAGGTGTCCTAAAATATTTTCAAGGGCAAATCCAAACAGATCAAGATTCCAAAAGAAATGTTACTATGTTCATGAAGATGATGATGATGAAGGAGTAACAGATGATGAATCAGAGATAGGAAACAAATCTGGAAGTGATTTGGTGTTTATTGCCATCAAGGAAGAAGATCCAATACCCTCTGAATCTATCAATCATAAAATGATAGAAAGAGCTCTGGCTGCCCAAGTTGAAGAAAATGATGATTGGGTCATTGACAGTGGATGCTCCCACCATATGACAAGTGACAAAAATAAGTTCATAGATTTGGAAAGATATGAAGGAGGACTTGTAAAATTTGATGATAATTCTACTGGCAGAATTAGAGGTAGAGGAACTATTTCTTTTGATGGAAAGAACAAAACTAGTGATGTACTGTATGTTGAAGGTTTGAAGCACAATCTTCTCAGTGTTGGATAGCTGGTGGACAAAGGCTATGATCTCTGATTCAATAATGGAAAATGTAAGATCTTTGAAAGTTCTGGAACAGAGATTGCATCCGGTACTCAAACAAAAGGTAACATCTTCCACTTGGTTGGTACTGGCAAAAGTTGTTTATTTGTTCAAATTGATCAGAGTTGGTTGTGGCATAGGAGAATGTGTCATGTGAATTTTGATAATATCATCAAGATAAGCAACACTCAGGCTGTAAGAGATCTTCCAAGACTGGTGAAACCTACTAATAGTTTGTACAAAAAATGTCAGTTGGGTAAGCAGAGCAGAGTCACATTCAAAAGTAAGGAACAATCTTCTACCGAATTGTTGGACTTAGTACATACTGATCTATGTGGACCGGCAAGAATCAGGAGTTTGCAAGGTGATAGATACTTCATGTTATTAATTGATGACCACTCTCGGATGATGTGGGTGGGTGACTTTACTGAAAGAAAAATCTAAGGCTCTTGAGAAATTCAAATATTCAAGGCTATGGTAGAGAATGAAACTGGATTAAACATAAAATGTCTCAGGTCTGATAGATCCGGAGAATTCATAGAATTCTTTGAGAAACATGGGATAAAAAGACAGTTATCTGCTCCAAGGACTCCACAGTTGAATGGAGTAGTGGAGAGAAAGAATCGGACCATCTAAGAAGCATCTAGAACCATGATGATGGAAGCAAATGTTCCTCAGATCTACTGGAGAGAAGATATAAGCACTACTGTCTATACTCTTAATCAAGTACAAATCAGAAGTGTTGGTAGGTGGTGACTGATATATTGTATTGTAGCATTTGCAACGGTATTGAGTTGTAGGGATTGTTGATTGTAATCGGTTTGATTTACTGGATAATAATATTGGACTCTCTGTTTGGTGGATGTAGCCCGAGTTTGGGTGAACCACGTTAAAACTTGTCTCTCACTGTTATTAATTATGTGTATTTCCATTTCTCTATTTAATCTTTATTTGTATTTAATTGATATCTTCTGCCGGCTAACCCTAACAAGAAGCAATACTGGTAAGACCCCTTATGAACTCTAGTTTGGCATCACTCCCACTGTGAAGTATTTCAAAGTCTTTGGTAGCAAATGTTACATTAAAAGAGATGAAAACCTTGGCAAATTTGATGCTAGAAGTGATGAAGGAATATTCTTGGGTTATTCTACTCAAAGCAAAGCATACTGGTGTTATAACAAGAGATTGAGAAATATTATAGAAAGTACAAATGTGAAGGTTGATGAAGGTATTGAAAAACCCTCAACGTTTTATGAATATGAAGAAGATGATTAGAATGACGTTTTGGTCCAAGAAGTTCAAGTCCCTTTTGAAATTTAGATCCAAACTGATCTAGAGAATCAGGAAGAAGCGATAAGTTTGAATGAACCTATCCAAAAAATCGAAGTGCAAGAAATTCCCAAAACTCCCAGGTATGTAAGACTGAATCACTTTGAAGATCAGATCATAGGTGATAAAAGCAAAGGTGTTCAAACAAGAAGAAAGATTGCTCAAGACTCATAAAAGTATTATCTAATCTGAAAAATTGAACCAAAAATAGTAAGTGAAGCATGCAATGATGAAAGCTGGACTAAAGCAATGAAGGAAGAGTTGATGCAGATTGAGAAAAATCACACTTGGGATCTTGTTCCCAGACCTAGAAACAAAAATGTGATTGGAACCAAATGGGTCTTCTGGAATAAACTGAATGAAGATGGTGAAGTAGTCAGAAACAAATCCAGATTGGTCTGCAAGGGTTATTCCCAAGTAGAAGGAGTTGATTTTGAAGAAACTTTTGCTTCGGTGGCAAGAATTGAAGCAGTCAGATTATTTCTTGCCTTTGCTGCCTTCAAGGATTTCAAAGTATATCAGATGGATGTCAAGTCTGCCTTCCTGAATGGTGACTTGGAAGAAGAAGTATACATTGAGCAATTAGATGGATTTCAATTATCTGATCATGGTGATATGGTCTGCAAGTTGAAGAAAGCACTGTATGGACTCAAGCAAGTCCCAAGAGCCTGGTACGAAAGACTGGATAAGCATCTTTTGAAGATTGGTTTCAACAAAGGTACTGTTGACAATAACTTGTACTTCAAAATTGATCATAAAAATATCTTGATTGTTGAAGTATTTGTTGATGATATCATTTTTGGAGGAAGAGATAGTATGTGCAAAACTTTTGCAAATCAAATGAAAAGTGAATTTGAGATGTCCATGTTTTGGGAAATGAATTTCTTCTTGGGTCTACAAATCACTCAAACAAAGAAAGGAATCTTCATTTCACAGACCAAATATGTGAAAGAATTGTTGAAGAAGTTTGGGATGGAAGACTCAAAACCAATGAATACTCCCATGGCAACCGGATGTAAACTAAGAAAAGATGATGACTCTCCTAAGGCTGATCAGAAAAAGTATAGGTCAATGATTGGAGGACTACTGTATCTTACTCAAACTAGACCTGACATTATAAATGATGTTGGTCTTGTTGCCAGACTCCAAGCTGATCCTAGAGAATCTCATGTCATGGCAATCAAGAGGATTCTCAGCAATCAAGAGGATTCTCATATATCTAAAAGGAACAATTGAGTATGGTTTATGGTATCCTAGAGATCTTGATTTCTCTATTCGTGCATATATAGATGCGGATTGGGCAGGAGATGTGGATGACGGAAGAGTACTAGTGGTGGAGCATTCTTTTTAGGGAAAAGATTGGTTTCTTGGCTGAGCAGGAAACAAGAGGCAATACCTTTGTCCACTGTAGAAGCATAATATATTGCAGTAGCATGTAGTTGCACTCAAGTATTGTGGATGAAGCAAATGCTAAGAGACATCAGAGTGGAGTATGAGGAACCTATCACAATCTTCTATGATAATTCAAGTGCAATAAATATATCAAAAAATCTAGTGTCGCATTCAAAGACAAAACATATATCCATCAAGTTTCACTTTTTGAGAGAGCAGGTGAACAAGAATGAAGTCATATTGGAGTTTGTGCCCTCCAAGGATCAGATTGTAGACATTTTTACTAAACCTCTACCTAAGGACTCTTTTGAGTATCTCAGGGAGAAGTTAGGGGTTATTACCCCTCTGATTCTGAATTAAGGTGCACTGATGTGCATCAGTCCAGTGGATCTCACAGTCATATCTTACGGTCTGAATTGATGATAGGAAGCTACTACTCAGGGGGAGCAGTCTGTATGATTATGAGTAATGCAAGTATGTGCCCTTTGCCATTGATGTCAAAGGGGGAGAGAAGACATGTGAAAAACAAAAAGTGGTTGTTGATCAAAGGGGGAGCAATAAAAGAAGAGAAGACATGTGAATGATTGTTGTTCATAGGAGTTATGTCAGTAAGTAAGGAGAAGTACATGTCTTGATGGTCAAAATAGTTTTTCATATCATATGTTGCCATCAATGACAAAGGGGGAGATTGTTGCAAGTATGGGCCTAACCGGTGTGGTCATTGATGTCAACATACTCTTGTTGCATTGATATCAAGGATTGGATGAGTTGTGTGCTGAGGATATCGAGAAAATTAGTCCTATCAGAAATAGAGAAGAACAGTGAAGACAGTGAAGCTCTATGAAGTGAAGATCCCAGCTAAGATGAAGATCAAAGGATGTGCATCAAAGGGTTTGTAGATATATGTCTAAAGGTGATCTAGTAAATATTTGAGAGGTCCACATGAAGATTTGAAGAATTTATGGCCATACGAGTAAAACTAGTTTTGGCAGATGTTTAGAGGTGACAGAGTGACACAAATAGGTCCGGTGAGATCCATAAATGCAATATCTTGTTCTGCAGATTTGGTGGAGTGTTGAGGAAGTCAATGTGAATTGACAACTTAATTGGTTCATGGTCTGGAGGTCCGCAAGCATCTATTCCAATATGACAGTGATGATAGATTATGTTCTTGAGCTTCCGGATGAAGAAGAGAATGATTTTAGTAATCAGAAGTGGTGTGGATATTCTTGGTGTTCAGGCAAGTTTGTGGGGTTCTCTAGATTGTGTCTAGTTTGTGTTGGTGGTTCGCATTGAAGATTGAGCTCGTAATTAAATAATTACTTTCAGATGATGATGTTCTTCCTAAACTTGGCCGACTGGATGATTTACACATCTTGCAGATGATCTTGAAGATGTTTTGCGAAGCATGGCGTGTTCCTCAAAGAAGATTTAAGTCCCAGATCTGTGTAGCTGACAGTGTGGTGATTCACATGAAGTCTTGTGTAATAAGTCAAGTTGTATTTGTGTATTTGCTCTATAAAGTATGCCAACTTTGATGATTATTCCAAAGTCGATGTCTTGTATAAATAAGAGTTGTTGAGTCATTTCAAATGTATGGGTGAGAAGATGAGAGTGTGGTAGAAAGGAGAAAAGTGAAAGGTAGAGCAGAAGTATTAAGCTTAAATGGAACTGACTCAAGCATGGTGAAGATGCTAATCTTCAGTTCAAGTATGTAATATTTATTACTTTGCAGATAGTGTGTCTCCTCTAGGCAGTGGGCCTCTTGTGAGTAGTGTGCTCGGGCAGTGAGCCCTAATTGGCATGTGCCATTTTGTTCTTCTTATTCTTTTAATAGAGAATACAATCTTGGGTTAGTCACCTTGTGGTTTTTCCCTTAATCAGGTTTTCCACGTTAAAATCTTGGTGTCATATGTGTTAATGTGTTTCTGCTCTTGATTTGTTGCATTGTGTTTCATGATTGATTTATTATTATGCTGTTGAATTACAAGAAGGATTTAAGGGGTTAAAAAAAAGGAAAGTTTTGAGACAACTGATTCACCCCCCTCTCAGTTGTCTGTCTTGAAACTAATAGTTAGGACTTCTTCAGATGTTGATTGTCACTATCACAAACATTCCTATGTTTGCACCTTGGAGGACACTGGCACTAGCACTTGGGTCCAAGCAGCTTCTTTTTGTCGGATCTGGAATCATTATCCTCTACAACCCTCCTCTACAACTCCAGTCCATGAAATTTGTTACCTATAACCTGCAATCACAAGGAGTGTGGTTGGGGGTTGTGGTGTTTAGGAGCTTGCCTCAGTCAAGCCCTGGAAGGACATTCAATTATTCTGAACATCGTTGTCAGATAAAGAGTGCGTATCCCTGTAGGATAGAGGCAAAACAAATTGATAAATGATTCAAACACAAATAGATATCACCTCAGAGGTGTAGCTCGCATGTAGATGAAAATCCTTCAACACATGAGAAGATGAAGCTAAATCTGCAGTCACAAACACAACAAGAATGCTCTGCTCTGCAACAATGAATATCTTGAATGCTCTAAAATCATAAGTTTGCCACAAGTTCATAATCATCTTCTAGTTTACAAATGAAACCCTAAACATGCTTATATATGCAACTAAACACATTCCCACTTTAAATTTCGTAATTCAAACTAAAGGTGTCAGCCACAGAACCTCTTAACGGTCACATAACAGACATTTAAATTTGGGATCTGCCTGAAATAGGGCAGGAGAAGGGTGCGAGCACCCGTGTCCACAGGTCCTATTTCAAGGTAGGGTTAAGTACAACAATGTCCTTCAAACCCCATGTGACATGGGTTTTAGGCCATTTTCTTCCGGGAGTCAAAATGAACATGTATGATTCAAAACAAGGGACCCGGGAGGTAAACTTAGGAGGTAAAAGTCCTAGGGGACATTTTATGACATAACATTTAGCCCACACTTTAATGTATGCATGAACACAAGGTCCATACATGCATTAAAGTACAATCAAAATGCAACAAACACGGTAGGCACTTGAAGCTAGTGCATACACATAGATTGAGAGACTATTTCTAGCCCCCAGTCTCAAATAGACATTAGAGAAAACACATTACAGACACACCAAACACAGTGAAGATAGTATCAGGCACGCAAAACACGGAGAAGATAGTAACAATCACGCAAAAAATGTAGAAGACAATATTGAAGACATGCAAAACATAATGAATATAGTGAATGCAGTGATTATTTCTTTTTCATTTTTCATATATCAATGAATGTAGATGCAAATACATGGAAAGTAAAGATGCAACACACCACCAAAAATGTAGGAGGGGCATTTCTCCACTCTTTGGACTATATATGGGCAAACATACATGCAATACAAATCTCAAAATGTAGGAGGGGCATTTCGCCATGCTCTTTGGACTACACTTGAGAACAAACACACCATACAAATCCCAAAGCATAGGAGGGGCATTTTGCCACGCTTTTTGGACTATACTTGGGAACAAACATGCCATACAAATCCCAAAGCATAGGAGGGGCATTTTGACATGCTCTTTAGACTATACTTGGGAACAAACACACGGAATACACACAAAGTATAGCATACCAAAGACATACTATACGTCTTAAACATGGAAAATAAGTGATGGAAGGATCATATTGCTAGGTTCACCACCATCTCATGCACATTATAAGCACACCTGACAGTTGGGCTTATGCCACAACAACTGCCAAAGACACGCTTAAGGGAGGATACACCAACCCCACCTACTCAGAGGACTTTTAGAATAAAAAGGATGTGCACTAGCTCAAGAGATATACTATCCCCGCCTCCATAAAGGGATTTCAAAAATACAACCCCACCTGCATCACGGAGATGCCTTACAGTGAAAAGGAGGCATGTGCCAAAAGTATACAACCCCACTCACATCATGGAGATGCTTTACAATGAAAATGAGGTATACACAATAGATCAATGTATGCAAACACACTTTATTAGTACTAAATCATGAGACATCTTACCTTATATGCCCCCACCTTAAGGTGGTTGATGTCGTGTACCAATATCAAGCACTTTAAGGTAGAGAGAAAACACGCAAGGAAATAAGAGCTCACGCAAAGCCCATGCCCCCAAAGGTGACATGTACTTTACGATCGTCGAATGTTCCCACAAACACACAATTTCCTGCAAGAAGAGAGGTTAGAAATCTTTCTCTAAGATAATAACCACATCACATGAACAAAGCAATGCATAAACATAATCACATCAAGAGTCGAGGTTATACTACAGATTCAGAAATCGAGTATAACCATGGGGCTATACTGCAGAGATCTCAAAACTGAGTGTAACCAAGGCGAGATCCAAGATAAGCAAGGTGCACAGAGCAGCTATATTGTTACAGTTTGTTAGAAAATATAAGACGTCATCAAAATATCACACAAAGTGATTCTACTAGCCAATTGTCAGATAATATATATCAACCCCATCGTCATGTATGGACTAGGTCCATTTTTTCTTACTCACCGAAGGGACACGTGGTCCATATCATTTTTTTTGTCATCCACCAACTAGATAGAACCACTAGAAGAAGGTAAACAATAAATTGAGAGATGAGAACAAGTGCCTTAGGGTCATCACATAGGAAGGTGCCCCCAGGTCACCAACCGCAATGTTATGCCCTCAAGACACAACACACAACAATGAAAATAGAGGAGAAGCAATATAGAAGAATGATGATACAAATAGAAGAATGGTCACAATAGAGGTGGTCTCCCAGTATCCTTGACCTTACAAGAGTATCAAGGGTCAATCAAGGAGGCCTAAACAACACATAACACATCATAGGGGAAACACAACATAGAGGTAAAGGGTTAGAAATACTCATCTGAAGGCACAACTGGACTAGCGGTTGTCATCAAGCAAATCATCGTCTTCCCAATCTTGAATGTTAGAGGAAAGAGGTACATAAGGTACCATGGCCCAACTTTTGTTCTTATCTTCAAATTGTTCGTTCTTAAGCTCTTCTTGGTTTGATTCAATGTTAGGTGGAGTGTTTTCTTATTGAGGTGCATTTCGTTGGGCAAAATCTTTTCTTTTCCTCATTTCTCTTTTTTTGTCTATTTCTTCTTGTCCTATTGCTTATATCTTCAAAAGTATTGTCATGTTGTTCTAATGGTCTTTTTGTGTTAGAAGAGGAATCTTGTTGAAATCTCATTTGTCTTGATGAAGTGCCTTGTTCTCGATGAATACCTCTTGATCCTTATAGGGATGACAGAGGAGGAACCTCAACATAGGTCCTTTTCCTTTTGCTCTAGGAAGTTCTTGTAATGCGGGTTGTTCATCTCTCATTGTTTGCATAGGAGGCCCGACCACTCTAGATATAAGTTTTTCTTTGTATATTTTGTATTGTAAGAAAGAGTGGTCTCTTCGTGGCTCAGGGTCTCTATCAAGTTGCGGCCAAAAGTACTCAAGAGTAAAGTTGTCCATTACCAAAGGTTGATATTATTACGTCAAATAGTACACACTTATCCATGTAAAGGGAATTTTATGCAATTGTGAATAGTTAAGGGGACAACGTTCATAGCTTTTAACCATGGGTGTCCAAGTTTTACACGGAAGAGGTTAGATAAAGGAATAACATGAAATACTTGATCCACGGCTTTATCATAAACTGTAACCAAAAAAATTATCTTTCCAAAGGTAGGCATGAAAGCTCCCATGTGTGTCTTAATCCTTAAATTTGAAGGTTCATTAGAGTCTTGTGTCAAATTATGTGCGAGAAGAAACTCTTCCATTATCACATTAGTCATGCAATTAGGATCTATAAGTGTTCCATGAACCGGAATCTCCATTATTTTCACAGTTATGTAAAGAGGCCCTTAATTGTCTACAAATGTCTTGTCATGAGGTGTAAATGTAATTTCAGGTTCAAGGCTTGTTCTCTTCAAATAAGGCCTAGGAGGAAGCCTAGCATTATTGTTGTGATTATAATCCATGTGTATGTCTTCAAATGAATGCAAGATCATATTTTAAAAGATTTTCAATAGTTATGCAAGGAACAAGTGTAAAAGTCTGTATGCTTATGATCTAAAATGCTTGATTTTTAAATTTTTTCAATGCAAATGCCTAAGAGAAGAGGTCTTGTGAAGAAAATAGAGAGGGGAAGTGAATAATAATCTCAATATCAATCCAATAGTGTAGCAATATCCTTCACAACACACCTATAGTGCAACTCTAGATGAATGACAAGGCCAAATCTAGTGAAAATGCAAGGTTTTCAAACCCTAGACATGAATTTTTGCAAAAAATATACTATGATGAAACACTACAACTATAAATTAGTCCCAAATTAGTGTTGAAAAGAGTAGTAAAATCTGAAACAAGATTTTAACTATAAACCCTAGTTTTTAGAAAAAACTAAGATATATGAAAAATGCACAATTTCAAGCAATTTTTAACAATTTAAGCATGAAAATGTAATGCAGATGATTGTAAAATGATGAATTTCTACAATTTATATCAGATCTAATGAAAATATCATAAATTAAATTAAATTAATGTGAAATGCAAGCCTAAAATGCTAATTTATTCAAAATTTTCAATTTTTTTTGTAAATTTTCAAATGCAATAAGATGAAAATTAAATGAATGAATGAAAATATAGATTACAACACTCAGCAAGGTGCAAAATTCAAATAAACATGGGTTCACCAAGATGTTTAGTGTAAAAAGATAGGGATTTTCAATTTCAATGCATGTGTCAGTTAAATCCTCATTTCACTACAAACATTCAAGGACATTCAACCGAATTGAATCACACTTTTGCAAGAGGATTCACCTACAGATTGGGTGTCACTTGTAACGATGTGAAAATTTAAAAATTGTCAATTGATGTATTAATTTAATGCTCAAATATGCTCAAAACCCTAATTATGCAAAATTGTAAGCAAACTGATAAATTATGACAGATGGTCGCAGACCAAGATAGTAGACAGAGATTAGTTACTAACCATTTTTTTAAGTTCATGATACGGAATACTCAGGGACACTAGCACTCACGCCCTAGTCCAATGTAACCTTTTCTTCGGGGATTCAGGACTCCTCAAGACACTGATGATCACTGTTCAATCTATTTTTGAGATGCAAAATGCAGAGGACACTGGCACTCATGCCCAGGTCCAAGGCAATGTTTTCTTTAGGATGTCGGGACTTCTTCAGATGTTTATTGTCACTATTTGTGTTTGCAACCTCGGAGGACACTGGCACTAGTGTCCGGGTCCAAGCAACTTCTTTTCGTCAAATCTAGAATCCTTATCTTCTACAATCCTCCTCTACAACTCCACTTTGTGAAATTTGATACTTGTAACCTACAATCACAAGGAGTTTGGTTGGGGGTCATGGTGTTTATGAGCTTGCCTCATTCAAGCTCCAGAAGGACATTCAAGTCTTTCAAACACTGTTGTCAAATAAAGAGTGTGTATCCCTGCGGGATAGAGGCAAAACAAATTGATAAATGATTCAAACACAAATAGATATCACCTCGGAGGTGTAGCTCGCATGTAGATGAAAATCCTTCAACACATGAGAAGATGAAGCTACATCTGCAATCACAAACACAACAACAATGCTTTGCTATGCAACAATGAATATCTTGAATGCTCTAAAATCATAAGTTTTCCACAAGTTCGTAATCATCTTTTAGTTTACAAATGAAACCGTAAACATGCTTATATATGCAACTTAACACATTCCCGCTTTAAATTTCATAATTCAAACTTAGGTGTCGACTACGATACCTCTTAATGGTCACATAATGGACATTTAAATTTGGGACCTGCCTAAAATAGGGCAGGACAAGGGCGCAAGTGCCCATGTCCATAGGTCTTATTTTAGGGCAGGGTTAGGTACAACAATGTCCCTTAAGCCCCATGTGACATGGGTTTCAGGACATTTTCTTCCGAGAGTCAAAATGAACATGTATGATGCAAAACAAGGGACCCGGGAGCTAAACTTAGGAGGTAAAAGTCCTAGGGGGACATTTTACGACATAACAAGTTGAATGGATGTCATTAAATGATATGGCTCTTATCAGCCTCATTCTTTTTCAAGTTAACCACCAAGATGGTCGTGCATGTACCATTATGGTACAAAAGATCCTGCTAATCAAAGTAATAATATGCATATACTCGTAACAATTATCATTTCCTCTTGATTTAATAACAAAATATGATAGTTTTGGGACTTGAAAGTCCATTCTTATGTCAACTGGGCTCAAAGTCTAACCCTCAACTCCATCTATTCTTCCCAAGGCTCATTCTATTTATGGCTATAAGTTGAGTTCTTAAAAAAAAATAACACATTGGCCTGAAACTTGCCATTTGTAGACCCATTAACAATTTGTTTGGCACATAGATGTCGTTAAGAGGATTACTTTCATACTATTGTAGAAAGTCAATTTATAGTTTTATAA
This sequence comes from Cunninghamia lanceolata, assembly GCA_027924645.1. Taxonomy (NCBI): domain Eukaryota; kingdom Viridiplantae; phylum Streptophyta; class Pinopsida; order Cupressales; family Cupressaceae; genus Cunninghamia; species Cunninghamia lanceolata. The sequence continues at coordinate 3,885,012 of BSBN01000197.1, forward strand.
ATAATCTAAGACCCTTCAAACCATCAACACAACCAACTGATATCGAAGTGCTATGTTTACTATGGATAGCAAAAGAAGGGAAAGACCATTACAATATACGTTCCCTCGATAACAAGAATTTTTTAAACTTTTGAGTACATTTGGCCTGATGTAGCCGCAAGGTATGCTTAATAAGGTAAGTTTATATCATAACAAAGTTGGCCTCCTTTGGCCATGGATAACATTACATGAATATAAAAATAGATTTTGACCTTCCTAAGTCGTACCACAGAGAATATGGTTATATATCGATGTTAGTTTTCCCAAGCCAAGAGTTATACTCTAGCAAGAATATTAATCAATGACAGTAAGAGTAATACGTCTTATGCCATATAGGGGACCGACTGTAGAACAATACCTTTTTCAATGCTAACCACAACTCTTCTCCCATGATTGGAGTTTTCTCTGTGTTCCTCTCTTTCATATTCTTCCTTCATGATGATTCTTCAATAAGAATCCCCCTTTCTCAAACAAAGAATAATGTTTGATAATCCCACCACCCCACTGGATAACTAAGTTCCTCTAAAATTTCTCCACCTCATAGCACGCAACGCTACAGGTGTACATCAACGGCAAGAATATCTCTAAAATAATAGTGGTTTTTAGCTCCACTTACTCCACGATAGCGTGGATAAAGTATGTGCACTAATACGTGATTGTAGTGACTTGCATAAAAATAGGCTTATCACCAAGGATCGATGATTAAGACTCTCTAATATATATATATATATATATATATATATATATATATATATATATATATATATATATATATATATATATATATATATATATATATATATATATATATATACAGTATAACAAACACACTAATAAATAAACACAATACATCAACATGATGGTAATATCACCATAAGTGCGGATGTGGGAGTAATATACCCCTTAAACCTTGTGCAAATGAACACAAAGTAAAATCCATATTCTCAGAATATATATATATGAAATTTCAAAAAGAAAAAATTAAATTCTAGTCAACAATAATGTTCTCAGAACATTTCTTAACTTAATTAAATGAAGTTGACGTCAAAAATCCTTCTCTAACAACAAATTTATGATGGTCGAATTTGAGATAGACTCAATAAGGGAGTTAACTAATACATACCCCGTCTCATGAAGGTTCACATAATTGTACGACTCAGAACTCAAATGGCAAACCTAACTTTCTCAAAACATCTATTCCCTTCTCTCTAGTGATACTCTCCTTCCATTCTGGAGGTGGAAATCTTTTCCTAGTTACACTCACAGTCATACAAACTATGATCAGTGTATCATCAATAAATCATTATCCATCATGTTTAAATAATCTCATTAACATGTAATCTCATATCTAATTCGAAGCATTAATCATAACTCATAAAATCAATGATTTATCCTAACATTTTCCTTAAATGTCAAATCACTATTCTATGATTAATTATCCACTTAATCACATGAAAGTAAAAGTAAAACATAATCACAATTTGGGGATGTGACATATCTCCCCTTGTAAGAATCATCATCCCTGATGATTTATGTATCCAGAGTTTATAACATAAAAAAAGTTTTGTTCATCATAGTAAAAAAATTAAAAATAGGTGAGGGAATATTTGATAAATATCATCATAATTTTCCCAGGTGGCATTCTCTTCTGCATATTGGTCCCACTAGACCTTGCATTAAGTAATTTCTTTATTACACAAGTGTAGCTTACGTATTTCGAGCACCTTAATGGGCTATGTTGGGTGAATATTTTGTCTTCAACTAACTGAAGGCAAAATGGTTATATCAACCACAATGTAATGAGATAAATCTCTCCTCTCAGCAAGGGGAGGTTCCCTATTAACTATTACAAACTTATTTGCACTAAAAACTAATTTTGGGGTGAAACCATGTCATCCATTTCTCTTTTTTTAGAAATGATGTTTACAATATAAAAGAGCACTTTCACAATACAAATCGAAATGACCAAGAAACTCACGAGAGCACAAAGTATATCATTGCTCTTTTTACTGATTTATAATTTAGAACCAAGTAGGATAAGGTGCAGCTCAAAGTCTTCACCGAATACTACGACAAAATATACAATCACAAAAGATAATAGTAGTTCAAATCCTTTCCAATATCTTTTACTTAAAAACATAAAATCACAAGCTAAAGATAATTGTTGTAGCACAAAGTCTCCAAAATCAGCTTTAGAACATCTCCCATATTATTCACACTCACACTACAATTTGATCAAGTAGATAAGATAGTATAAGGAAAAGGACATAAGAATAATTTCCAATACGCCACAAGTTATTCCAATGCAAAGATTGAAAGATCACTTGATTTTCTATTCACTTGATAAAATATGATTTACAATTTGAACACAAAGTCTCAAAATGCTCTTCAATTTGGCAGAGTTTCGCTTCAATAACTAAAAGATAAAATTTACAATAGAGGCCCTCTTTATTTATAGGGAGAGACCTGGAGCAAAAATAGGAAAAATCTAACTACTTTGACTTATTCAACAAAAGAGTCCTATTTCACTTGGGACTTCCTTTGTCTCACATGTAATTACATTTTAGAAAAATACATGTGAATATGTCCAAAACAAAATACAAATTGTATATACAAAACTGAAAATAAACTAAGGCATGAAGAAACATTTTCAGCTGCCACCATCATTCTTCTTCAGGAAATTATGATACATGGCCTTTACTGTTTCCATCTCATAAATGTCTGGTCCAACTGTATTGTCTGAAACAACATGAGGTTTGACGATTGTATCTTTCACCACCTTTATTGCCTTTTCTTGCTTCCCAAGATTGTTTTTCAAATTATCAAGGGTTGAATGATAATCTTGGAGTTTATCCATCGTAGTAATTGAAAATCATTCATTTTCAAAGTTCTTCTGGATCATCTTTTCAAAGGCATCGACCATCTCTTCTGCAGGAAGAAACTTGTGATTTTCAGTTGTTGCTTGCAGAAACTACAAAAGTTCATGATCTCGCGATTAGGGGAAAAATAGGCAAATTAGGGTTACTGCGAACTGATGATCATGATCACAAGGATGAGCCTGAAAGGGCTAAAAAGCAAGCAAGGCGAAGAAACAGGCAAAAGCAGGCCAAAGGCATCATTTGCAGGAATTTCCCAGTGTTAGGAAATTTTTAGAGGAAGACATGCACGAGCGGTCATTTTGACCGCTCCTGCATGTGGAATAGATTGTATGATTGTGTATGAGTGGCCAAAATAGCCGCCTTTGCAGATAGGTAGGTTGGTTTGCAGAAGAGGTGAAGTGGCAGTCAAAATAACCGCTTTTGCATGTTGTTAAGAATATTGAATCTTTCATGTATGAGCGGTCATTTTGACCGCCCTTACATGTGAGTAGATATGCAGATCTTTAAGTGTACGAGTGGTCCAAATGACTGCTCCTGTATGAGGGTCTCATTTATTTTATCATGCATAGTCGGGGGTTTTTACCGACCATGCATGAGAGTAGATAATGAAAGTTGAAAGTGTTTGAGCGGTCATTTTGACTGTCATTACATATGATATAAACTCATGACTTTCTATGAAGGGCGGTGATTTTTGCCACCCTTACATGTTATAAGGATCACTACCACCCCTAGGTCCTTCACCTGTATGGCATTCCAATCGAGAATGGAAACATGAATATTTCCCGCAATATGCTTTTTTAAATAAGAGACATGGAAAACATTATGCATCATGGCAAGAGTTGGCGGTAGAGCAATCCTGTATGCAACTGGGTTGCCCTCCTTGAGAACTTTGAATGGACCCACATACCTAGGAGCTAGTTTGGATGTCTTTCCAAACTTAATAGAACTCTTTTGTGGTTTGACTCTTAAGAGGACTTTCTCTCCTACTGAGAATTATCTTATGATATGTTTAGCATCCGTATAGCTTTTCTACCTATCATTCACTTCCGCTAGTCTTTTATTAATTAGATGGACTTGCTCTTCCATTTCTAATAGCATTTCTAGACCAAGGCTAATCTTATCTTCTAGCTTATCCTAACTTATAGGAGTTCGGCACTTTCTTCCATATAATGCTTCCAATAGAACCATCTTAATAGCGAAATGATAACAATTATTGTAGGCAAATTCCACAAGATGAAGATAATCTTCCCATTTGTATTGTTGGTCCATGCAATACATCCTCAATAGATCTTCCAACACTTGGTTCACTCTTTCCGTCTGGTCATCCGTTTCTAGATGATAAGTTGAGCTTATGTTCAATTGAGTTCCAAGTGAGGAAAATAAGGTTTGCTAAAACCTTGATGTCATACATACATCCCTATCTGAGATAATCTTCTCAGGAATACCGTGCAATCTGAATACTTTTTATACAAATTTGTGGGCTATGACTAGTGCTCCATCTTTCAAATTCCCAGGTATAAAATGTGCTACCTTGGTGAGTCTATCCACCATTACCAGAATAGCATTGTGTCTATTTCTAGACATAGGAAGTCCTTGTACAAAATCCATGGTAATGATTTGCCATTTCCATTTTGGAATCTCATGAGGGTATAGAAGTCCTGTCGAGTGATGGTGTTCTATTCCATTACAGCATCATCCCTTGCAGCATCCCTCTTCGTTCCATTCTAGAAATATAATGGTTTTACATCAGCTAGAAATTTTGTTACTCTAGGATGTCCTGAATAGGGTGCGGAATGAACTTCCACACGGTATTCATTAACTCCTGAGAGTTCAGAACATACATTCTTCCTTTAAACCTTAATAATCCATCTAGTTCAAAGTGGAATCCTTTAAACCTAGAATGATGAGGATTATCCATAAGGGCTTGTTTTACCTTCTCTTAGAATTCATCTCCCTTGGAATTTTGTAACACCTGATTCCTAAAATCAAAATGTATGGAGATCATCGAGGAGATATGTCTTCTCCTACTTAAGGCATCTGCCACTCGATTTTCCTTGCCCTATATGTATTTAATCTCAAAATTGTAGTCAGATATTAATTCTAACCATCTTCTCTGGCAAGCATTCAGATGTGGTTAAGTAAACAAATATTTGAGCCCTTGATGGTCTATTTTTAATTCAAAAGGTTTCCCAAGTAAATAATGTCTCCACATTTGTAGTGCATGGACCACTGCTGCCAACTCAAGATTGTGAGGAGCATAATTCTACTCATATGATTTTAATTTTCTAGATTCATATGCAATAACTTGCCCATCCTGGGAAAGTACACCACCTAATCCCTCTCTTGAGGCATCGATGATGACTACAAAATGACCTTCCGGGTCAGGTACCTCTAAAATAGGTGTCATGGTCAATTTTTCTTTTAGTTGTTCATATGCCTCTTGGCATTTCTCTAACCAATCAAATCTTTTGCCTTTTCTTTGTAGAGAAGTAATGGATGACATCTTCTTGTTCATCCACCATGTGGATGCTTCACCTGCCAATTGGTATGCTCCCCATACTGCTTTGGTTATTTCAAAATAGTTTCTTATTTCAAAATATTTCTCCATTTCTATAAGCCATGTCTTTGCAGCATCTCTGCTTACAGTCCCATCAAGACAAAGACAAAGAATAATTTTATTGATGGTGATAAAATCTAAATGCCTCGAGACTAAAAATTGATCCCTTGTATTTGTCCTTTGCCTTGGGATTTGGATAACCAATCTAAACTATGGACAGTCAATTCTATTCTTATAGGTCACTTCAACATCCACAAATTCATCCTCTACCACATAGATATGATCCTACTCAATGTGCATCTCTGCTCCCTAGCTCATCTTGTTCACTTGTACCTACTTTTCCTTCTACATTTCTTTGAAGACTAGTGGTATTTAGAAACACCTTTAGAGGGTTGTCAATATGTAACTAGGGGACATGTTCTCTTAGGTTAACCCCCATAAAACTATGTAAAGGGATCAAAGATAACAAGTCTCAATTATGAAAAAAAAATTAGGATGAATTTGTAGATGTAGGTTCATTTTAGTGCACCAAATTGAAGTCCTCTTCCTTGTAATGCAAATTCTATTGAAATAAATGCTTGAATGATCAAATGAATGCAAATGAATGCTTTTAAATACAAGTACATAACAATAAATCACACAAATATGTGTTTTGTTGGCTCTAGGCAAGAAATGAATGGGTGGGAGTTCATCAAAATTTGAATTTGAATTTTGAAATGTCAAAGGTCAAATTTGCAAGTGCGAGGTCAATTGCATGAGTGCGAGATTACCTTGTCAAATTATGAGACCAATCTAATTTAGATTCAGTATTTTACTTCCAATTCATATAAGAAGTTGCACTTCCAAGTTATCATTCAAATGTTATGATGAAAACAATAGACATCTATCTCTTATCCATCAAGACAAAAAGGCAACAAAATCAAGGTGAGAATGAAATCTCTGGGGATAAATGCATACATAGGTGCAATAGATGAAGATTGCATGATAATGTGGGAAAATTTGGATAAGTTATGGATGAAGGATGTGGATAACATGTAAATGGAAGAGTAACAACATGGAGGAAAGAGTCCAACTTTGCACGAGATTATGTCATTTGTTAATATGTAAATATATCAACCCATTCTCTCAAGATGAGTACAAAACTAAATTGGAAATGTAAAGTACATAATTCAAAACAATAATCACCAAAGTAAATAAATCACCTCATTCTCATTAATAGAAAATAGATAAGATACATCTTTCATATATGTAGAAATATCAATTACATCTTACAAATACACGTGCCAAATCTAGGTGTTAGCACAATAATATAACATGCAATGATACATCTTTGGCTCTCATGCCATATAGTCAACTCAATACAATAAATGAGTACAATATCATAATTTTACAAGTAATGAATAATGAATCAAATCATTGTCGTTGGCCGCCACTAACCCACATGGTCATCCGCAAGTCGAGAGACGAGAACATGGCCCAGGTGCTTTTCCGCCCAACCACGAAGCATTTACGCTTTCGCAGAATTCTTGCTAACATGAAGGATACCTGACCCTGCATGAAGTGCCTAGCAACCTAGAAACAATAGGCATGAGGGACAACCCGATGCAACCTAATGTCTAAGTGCATATCTTTCTAATAGAATGTGCAATATCTTACAAATAGGATGTGGCAGAGAAACATATAAATATAATTTTGCTAGACACGATCATTCATCTATTTCAATGAAAACATGGCTTTGGCCAAAGCACTTTAAAAGTTACGGTCAAAATCCTGAAAAAGAGAATCAACCTTCTCTGTTTATCCACATTCGGCACCCATCCTAGAAGGTAAGCCCAACACACACAATCAAAGTAAACTAGATTCATTGTAAAATCAATCCATGGTAACACGTGCATTTACCAAATAACAATTACTAGTTACTTTCTGGCAAAAATCAACGTGAACACACTCTTTCAAGAACGTACAAGTTCTATAATGATGTATGCATAAAATTCTTTTAACAATGATCTTCATGCATGATTTATTTCAATTACTAATACTATCCATACTCATGTTTTTCTATCCATTTCATCATGTTGGCAAAATGGATAAAGGAATTCAATTATACAATAATAGATGCCATAATTAGTTACATATTTCCACATTTAATGCATAATTATTTCAAAGATTAAGGCTATATCCATGAATTCATAACCGCAAACAAGATTAGATTTAAGGTTCAATTTTGTGATAAGTAATGGAAAAGAAACATATTCTGAACAATTCATATTCATATTTACCAACAAAAGGACCATTTAAGGGATGTCATAAGTAAACAAGTTAGTTAAGTTAACCCCATAGGTGATTTAAAAGCTGATACATATCTTAACTAACTGCTACAAGAAGCACAGTGAGTTGCAGGAAGCCAGTTACGCTACAGGAACAGATACGCTATAGGAACAATTATGCTACAGTAACAGTTGCGCTACAGGAATTTAGCTTGGTAGGACAACAAAAAGGACGTAACTAACATCAATTGAAAAGTAAGCAATCTTACGATGGTGAATTCTCACATATAATACCAAGGTCCTTACAGAAAGCAACCTAAACTTGTGATTTGCTATAATCGTCATACTGAAACTATCAGGAATCATACAATTGCTCTCTACATCACACCGGCAAGCCATGTAGAATAGTTTAACGTCCACTCAAACAGAAAAATCTTGTTTTAGTAAAACCCTATGAAATCATTAATTTGGTAAGAGAATTATTAGCTTGCACGCATGCAAATTTGCAAGTACATGCTTCAATATGACACGAAATAAAGTATTGCTATAGGAAAAACACCATAACCTGCTACAGGAAAAATGCCATAAGTTGCTATAGGAAAACACAGTCTCCTGCAATAGGAATAACTGTTATCAATGAGGATTGCACCCTTATGCAAAGCTGTGACACTCTGCAATCCTTCAAAACATGGGGACAAACTCAGGTTGTGGGTGACCTATAATGAGTTTGAACCTCCAGATTATGGGTTGGTTCCCTTAAAATATTATATTGGAATGTATGATTTTTCTGATTTGGAAACCAGGTAAGAAGGAAACTATAAGGAAATGAAACTGTAAAATTTGGTGATGCACCTAATATGGATAGAAAATATGCAATTTGGTTCACAATACAACTCAGAAATCTGACTCACACAATCCAATCTTGGCACAAATATCACAAAAGTATTTCTAAGGAAGGCTTGAAAATAGGCTTTTTATGAAGGAAAAGGATTTCTCACAACACAAAAGGATTATTTTTATTAACACAACCTAAGACCTGTAATAACATTATGCTTAATACTTCAAGTAATAGTGAGACAATAATTTTAAAGGTTTTAATGATTAAACACGGTAAAACTTCATCAAATCACTTCATACAATTTGCATTAAATTGAAAGGCAACTACTTGATTTCAAAGAACAAAGGAAAAATTGCAAGAGAGACAAAATTGGAACCTTTAACCTGCTGATCTCTATAAAACTGTAAAAAATTGAGCTACAAAACCTTCTTCTCTCTCAAAGTGTATAAGAGCAAAAAGACAAGAACTAGCAAAAACAAAATATTACATACAAACCCTTATGACTCCATATTTGTATCAAAAGAAAACAAATATCCCTTCTCTGCCACATACACTTATCATGCAAGATGAAAATATAAACCCTCTGCCATATCTCTTCTCCATGCATTATACATTATTTTTGCCACTTGATTGTCACTATGTGAACTCAAACTGTCTTCATGCATATCTTGACTTTGACCTTGAATTATGACCTTACAAGGAAAAAGGAAACATGTTTTTGACCATATTAGGTCACTTCACATTATACAAATATCATCAGAAACTTTTCACCATGTGATATTGGCATCATTCAACTATGAAATTGTCAACCACAAGGTAATAATCATTGTTCGATTTTCTTGGAAGGTATAACACTTACCTTTGACTTTCGACCACCTTTTGGAGTGCAATACATACCATCTCTTGGCCATCTCTTATGATGATTACTATGTAATACATCTTTGATGTTTTAACCTCGATTTGATTTTTTGGATATGGCAATAATTTCTTTTGAGAAATCAAAAAGAACAAAAGAGAAAGGAAGCTTCGACAAAAGGGATGAAGAAACCCTAAAATGAAGTCATTTTCATTTTCTTCTATCTATCGACCACCGCTTTGCTCTTCAACCCCTTTGATATCTAGGGTTTCTTCAGGTTTTTTGGCCTCTCTTCACGGCCTTTCTCTGTAGAACTCCATGATTTCTTGCATTTCCTGAATGAAAGAGGTTGGAAGTGGTAAGTTTTGTATCTTTTATCTCACTGGAATTTCTTCATTTTTGTGGCTTCCTTAACATGAATGGTCATGGCCATCACTGGTTTCTCCTCTGTAATATTCTTTTCTTGACACTATCTTGCTTTTTGTGTTTGAAATCTTCTTGTAAAATATGAGAAAACCGGTCAAAGAAAAGGAAACTCTCCTTCAGGAAGCCACGGCCATACTTACTCTTCTCCTCTACTTTCGAAGGTAAGCTTTTGCTCTTCAAGCTGTAGATACTTTAACCTGTCTTTAAATATGCAAAAAGAACAAGGGCTTCAATTTCTGTCATCTGGGCATTACTAATGCTTCTCTCTTTCTGTATGGTTGTAGCCATTATCTTTTTCTGTAGCATATTCTTGATTTTCTGACATGAAATTTTGAAGGGTTTTCAAATTACATGATGAGGGTTTCTTCAAAATTGCATATAAATGCAATCCATATGCACGACCATACCAGAAAACACTTGTATTTCTTCTCCTTTCGACTGTCTGCAAAAAAATGAGAAAAGGTTCTATCCTGCAACAAGGGTTTTGACTGTAAAAATGCATATCATGCCATTTCCAGGCACAACCATGATAGAAAATATACTGTAACCCCATTTTCCTTCTGAAATGGCAAAAAAGATGTTAGGGTCTTATGAAAATCCATATGGGTATTGATGAGAACCCTTCCTTATGTTATAGCCAGGCTACAAGACATCTCTGTGTAACCCTCCTTTCACCGTGTGCATAAAATGAAGACTAGGGTTTCATGAAAATGAGGGCTTTGATTTTACATTTGGGTATCTTCTTTTAGGCACAAAACTCACTTTCTCTTCACGGCTATGGCATAATAATACACTATGTTGATTCATTTTATCTGTATGCATAAAATGAGTTAGGGTTTTAAACTCTCTTCAAGAGTTTGTATTCAGTATGAATTCCATTGTAACACTATGGCATTTTCCTTTCCTTCTGAGCATGAATTTTTTTATTTCTGTACATAAAAACAAGACTCTGTTCAGAAATTTGGCATTAGGGATTCAATACTTTCATTCTTGAGATTCGATCTGTATAATTCTATAGCTTGCTCTCTTGTATTTGAATACCTCTTAGTGATAATAAATGTCATTCTCCACTCTGAGCAGTAGTATGTATCATTATCTTGCAAAAGAAATTGTAAAAGTCTTGATGAATACATTTTTTGAGTATAAGGTTTTATCTTGGTATCCATTTTGCATTAGCTGGTAAAAAAGTTGTTCAACATCATGTTGCTCTCTAAAATTTACTTTGACATTCATTTTGCATTTTTCTATAGCATACATATCACCTGTCAATGACCTCTTTCTGTCCTTTCAACATGGCAAATGTTTGTCATAATTATATCAATCAGAAATGATGATAACTTGTATCTCTTTTATCAGTCTTACTGTAGCATATATATGGCATATCACGAGTCTTCTATCATTTTTCTTCCTACATCAGTTAAGAAATCATGAAGTATGATCCATGAATAGTTAACACCAAAATGTATGAATGATAACACTTGACTGTCACCAGTCAGAGGTATTATATCTTGCTATCTTGATCCCTTGGTTTACTACCTGTAGATGCATTTATCCTTTTGTCAAAGGTAGTGATACCTGTACATTTCTGAGATTGTAGCATTCATTTGATTTATTACATGATGTACCTTCCTCAATTATCACTAATAACTACTTCTCATGATGAACCTATATGATCCTGTAGTTTTAAAGGCATGATATTTATTACCTTCTTCAGTTGTACTTAATCACAATGAACACTTGTAACATGACATTTTGCTTACTGTCGTTTGATCAAAAATCAGAAAATGATCCTGATGTTTATATATTGTAACTCATGTAAATGATACACAAATATGTTTCCTATAAGCATTATTCTGTAAATCCTTTTCATCATCAGATAACAATGTGAACACTCATATGTCAATGGTATGCATCAGTTTATTTTTGTGATTTGCCTTCAACTTTAATATCATATGCATGAACAATGAAAATTCCTGTAGCCTATTCTTTCCATCTGATATGTATTAGAAACTTGATTGGCATATGTGTTTTTATCTGATGTGACTATTCTGATCATAGGTTTGCTATTCATCTCATTTTCATATTTCTGTCATTTCTTAAGTTTGATTTTTTGTGAAATATGACATGAAATATGACAGCAATAAAGTATTTTGATAAAAATATGAACAAGAGGAATACCTTTCATAACTGCAACTCTAATTTCTGCATTTTGTCAACCTGACTCAGGCATTCTGAACTTATCTGATTTGTTTTAATCAACTGTAATAAATGTCATGATGACATACTTTCTTTGTAAGTTGATTAATGATGCATGATGTACTTTGAATGATGCATCCTGTCTTTTTCTGATATTCCTTTTCAAATGAGTAAAAAGGAAACATGCTAGGCTCAACCCTTGTGGGAGCCACATTTTCTCCACATTTTTATTTGTCTTCAAATCAACAACATTACTTTTCCTATACCTGCACAGTGAACAAACAAGTTAGCATAAAAAATATACCTGATGGTATTGATTGATTCTCTTCATGATATTCTGATTTATGGCACATGTCTAATTTTATCCTTCATATGAATTGCATGATGTGACAAGTTGATGTATCTACTTGATAAAAGCATATGATAACTTTAAACATCCAGAGCTCTAGCAGGACTTTCCTCAATTTTTTGTAGGTTCAACGGTTGATAGGAGCTGAAGATGAAGACTGAAGACCAACATCAACAAAACAACCTTCTTGCTCAGGCAATGATGGATGTTTACTTTTATCATGTGTTTATAATATTTCTTTTATCATTCAAATGTATTTCTTGCATGTCTGTAATTGCTCAGTCTAGTTACTCCCACGGCTTGTGTGGGACACATTTGAACACTTCTTTTAAACATAATCAGTTACTTTATCTTATGCATTGGATATATGTGTATTTCTTTTTAGTCAATGCATAGAATAAAGTAACAAATATTGAATGTATGTTCAAAACATGACATGAAATAACAGTTTAAACAAATATCTTTCCTTCTTTCTTTCAAATGTGATTAATTGAATAACCAATCTGATTTTTAACTCCTGAAAGATAACACTATGTTAAAACAATTGTATTTCTTGAATGATTGATACCTTGGTAACCTTATTCTCTTGTCAAGACGCCTCATCAGTCTTGATTAGACTAATGGGCTATCATGTCAACTGAAATCCATTTCTACTCTATCAAGATATCAACTGTTCATTAAATGCATAACTTCAAAGTTTTCTTTTATTCCTTTTGAACACCTGCACTTAGGTCAAACTAATTTTAGTGTGAACAAAATTAGTAACAATAACATAGTCTGATGCGACAGGAATACACAGTCTGTTGTGACAAGAATAACACAGTCTCCTGCAACAGGAAGAACAGTAAGCTTCTACAGGAATAACATAGTCAGTGACAAGAAAATAAACAATCTACAATAGGAATATGCTGAGACAGGAAAATGTAATTGAACAGGTCGACAAGGTAAAGCTAAGGTCGCTAAGAAGATATAATGGCCGACTAAAAGATGAACGCACAAGCCACTTGAGAATATATATAAAGGTTGATGGAGAACAATATAAAGGCTGACAAAACAATACACAGGCCATATGTTATGCTTTGCAGTCCAAAGATAATTAATTAGGCCATTAAAACATAGATCAAAGGCATGGTAAATAGGTTGATATCAACATAAAACAAGCCGCTAGATTGGTAAAGAGGTCGACAGGAAAATAACGTTCAGGCTAAAGGATAAATATTAGTGGCCAATATCATCATAAACAGACCAAAAGCATGCTACACAACCCTTAATAAACTAAGATGCATGTTGATTTAATGGAAAACACAACAATTATTTGCAAATTTCATGAAAACTTAGAAAAGCACCCCGTTATACCCAATTCCCTCTGTAGATTTATCTCCTTCCTCATGCCACTGATGATTTCTCCTTTCTCTTAGTCTTTGTATTCTTATTCTACCTTCTGTTGCTGATCGCTGATGAGATTTTTTTCTCCCTTGTGATTTTTTTGTATCTTTTTTTTAATAAACCCCTTCCTCCAATATTGGTGTTTCCATCTTTTTTTTCTTTCTTTTCCATCATGCTTTTCTTTTGTTTTCTTTTTCTTTCTCAAACTACAATCCACTCCACTTTGCATGGAACACGGTGCGCAAAACTGCCTAAAAATCTCTTTAAATTTTAAGTTAAACTCCAATTAATATCTGCATGCTATTGTTTATATGATTATTTTAAGATTTCTAAATATCTTTGAACTATTTGTTTATATCTTTAATAATATATCTCTATTTTAAATTCTATCAAAGATATTGTTTTCAAGCAAGGGTATAATATGCATATATATATTTATTAATTAAATATTATATATAGGTAAACACTTAATTATTTATAATAAGTTAGAAAGGAAAATCAACTTATAGATTTCTAATATATCTCAGTCAAAAAAGAACGTAATAATACTTGACTAACTTATGCACTTTCAAAAGAACATATTGTAGCAATAAAATCACATATTTATCTAATTATCATACATCAATCACATCCATTAACCATATAAAAATGCTCAAACATGACTACCTAATCATATAATGATGCATAATAAAGCCACTCAGTGAAGAAATATGAATGATGCAAAATTTCATGAAACTAAGTGAGTGTATGCATGCATCGGGTTTATCCATCATGCCAACTCTTTCTGACGGCTAGAATACTTCTACCTCAACCACGTTCCTGTCTTCGACATTTTTATTGCACTCAGTCGCACTTAGATTTCTGTCAATAGGCTAGTCCTTATAATCATAGCTAAAGCAAGACAAGATATACATCCATAATCATACCAATAATAATTGGTCATCAATCGACTTTCAATTTTTTTTGCATTTTAAATATCAACTATTTTACCTTTACTCACATGAAATCACTTAATAGTAAAATAATCATAATTAAATATCCAATAATTTAAATTATAAATAAAGTCCAAAAATGAGATGTGACATCCTTCTCCACTACGAAGAGACATCATCCCGATGTCTTATTACACACTCATAGCCAAATAATAATAGTATCTCACATAACAATCAAAGTATCAATAAGTATCATCAAGTCAAACAAAAGTATCTCTACTATGCAAAAATAAAAGAATCTTTGCTAAATCCTCAAATGAGAAAAAGGACGGTCGATCTCATCTGCATCCTCCCATGTGGCACTATCCACAAAATGTTAGTCCCATTGGACCTTATATTGAGCAATATCTCTATTACACATTTAACATTGTGTCTATCAAGAAAAAATTGAGTATATAATCAATCAATACACATGGCACAACTCCTAATACAATGTAAATAACCAACACATGGTACAACTACCACCCAATTGCATTAATTCTGTATATGGATAATAATCACATCTTTAATGCACACCAAAGGAGGCATAAATCATAGTTCATCATAGACATATACAAGCATGAATTAGCATCACAATGCACATGCAATCTCATGGTAATACAATATAATATCAAAAGATCAATCCTCCTAACTGACACTAGGTCGAGATCTCAAAACAACCAAATAATCTCCCAAGGCCAAAAACCATCCATCATGCATACAACTCCTTTGAGACTACACCACGTCATCCTCCAACTGCTATTGCAATGAGAAGATACTCTAGCCAAAAGGCACAACATACCATAAGCAAGTCAAGTCCTTAAAACTTAGGACCATAACTATGTCAAGATAACTTCTCAAGCTCTCAACTAAGTCTAAAGAACTCACAAGGTTACCATACCCATTCTCAAGGAGAATTACAAACAAAAGATTACTCTCTCAACAGTCCTTCCTCGGGCACTACCTGTAACAAAATAACTCAAGGATCAAGAAAAGCTAACTCAAAAGGGTTATAGAAACCACTACCACACATTCATTCTTGACCAAAAGCATGCCTCAACTCTAGACATGGTTTCCCTACATGAGGTACTTCCTCACGTTTCACTCCTAAAAGAGAGGGTTTCTCTAACACTCTAGCTCTATACTACCAAAACTATGATCAACCAAAAAAAAGATTCTTAGAGGGAAAAATCTAACCACACCCTCTAACATCATAAGTACTTCCATCAAGCAAGGCATAACAACCTGTTACTCACTAGGGCACGTCTAAGGTGGCTACCACACACCAACAAGGTGCAAGACTACTCGCAACACCACTTCAACTCTTAACTAAGCTAGACCAAAAGGTCAACAATACAACACAATCACAAGTTTATGATTGATTAGGCAACACAAGGCTTCCTTGTGGCCTAACATCAAGTATTCATAAAATGGAATACAAAGGACAACAACTTCATCACACAAAAATTGCATCCCTTCCAGTATCAAGCTAGGAAACCTCCAACTATTAAGGAGAAACTCCAAAAGCAACCAAATTTACAAGGTTAGAAACTCAACAAAAGTAAGAAGAGAACTATAATACCATAAATATATACATTATGTGCTCAAGTACTAACTAAGGCTTCATCATACCCTATGCCATGTCAAAACATGAGTGTAGTTATGAAACTTACATACAAAGGAAACAACAATACGACACTTCACCAATACGATTGCTAAAAGCAAGATTCAATCCAAATGAATTCTCTACATATCTCCTTTACATAGACAACATTTAATCTCATACAAAAATTCAACTCTTATCAAGTGATCCATAGCAACACAAAACCATTTCAAAACTTTCAAACATTTCACACAATATTCACTTGCATTTAACTACAATCAACAAATTGAATCTACCAAAGCTCTAGTAACACGCACACCAAGAATTAGTATATTCTCCGCATTCTACTCCCTTATACAATCCATCAGAGGCCCATCATGGACATAATAGAGGACATAACTAGATACATGACCAACAATTTAAAACATTCAAGCATATACACCAATAATAAATAAATAAATAAAATTCCAAAGTGAAAGAAAAGGCAATTCCAAAAATAAGGCATAAAATGAGCTCAATTTCAACAATAAACCAACATGACCATAAGGTCACGAGATAAGTAAATATCAAAGTTTGATGGCTATACTTATTCATAAACAAGAATAATAATTCAATGTTGGTCCTTACAACATTAGAGAATTTACCAAAGTCAAATAAATAAAGTATTAAAATTTAAAATTTCACATTACATGAACTGCGTGACTAATTCTAGCCACTAGAGAGGGAGTACAATGCTACACAACACCTAGATCTCAAACTTTGAGGCGAGTAAGAGAACACACTCAATCACACCAAACAAACAAGTCTTCTAAGACTCCAATCACATCTATAACATAGATCATTTCTACTTTAACCACACGAACATCTCTCAATGATGCCAAGCAACCAAAAGTTGGATCCCATTCAAGGGAATCACAATCATCATGCAAGACACACACAGTCATACACTAGCAAACATCCAACAGCCAAGATTAAGCTAGGACAAAATTAGGTTCACAAACCAAGATATCTAAACTCATCACTCTCACAACAAGAGTGGTTTACATTTCTTACCAATTCACCAAGCATATGGATAATGCATTAATGTGACATTTGCATGAGGCAAAATTTCTTCACAACCTGATGACAAGCATACTAAATGCACATTAAGCAATGGGGAAATCGCAACTCAAAGTCACAAGATACAGGGTTTGTTGATTCACTCGTGATTCTAACACCTCAAACATCACCCATGATTCTGACACCTAAAAAATGCACATCAAGCATACTAAATGCACATTAATCAATGAGGAAATCACAACTCAAAGTCACAAGATATAGGGTTTGCAAAATGACCCTTTTCACACCCCTTTTCCTCTTTAACTTAAACAATGCAATGCAATAATTACACCTAGGTTCCCACATGAATCCTAGGGAAGAATGCAATCTAGGAACATAAGCCATTACCCAAATGATCTATTCTAGCAATGCAATGCAACACTATCTTTCTTACAACCAAAGAATGAATCCACACCCAGGGACATGCTCTAAATAAGACAATGCAATATGCATTTCAAGCAAACATTACCAATCACCATTCAGAGGTAGTTATCATTTCAAGGGTATGCTACTCTTGCAACAAACATACACACAACAAGGTGCATAATGCAAGGTACATTTAAACTAATATTACCACAACAATATTCTGTACATTTCAAGCATATGATCAAAACATCCTCTTTCACATACTAATGAATAACCTTTTTAAAGAGTAAACTAAGTTCAATCACACTTCAAGAACATAATATTTTCTTTCACACAAAGGTTCTCATAACTCCCCTATCAAAATTGGTCACACGCGCATGAACATGACCCTATAAAGGTCACTCGAGCACTCACACACATTGCAAGGGTTCATGCCAAACATTCAAGACATCAAGAAGGAAAACACACATAAGCAACTTCTCGGCAACCATCAAGGTCTATCTAACCCCAAAACAATGTATTTCTCACCACACACATGCAAGGAAGACATAACAAAAGGAAGCACATGCTACTCACAGCACACGAACACACAACGACCCACACATGCTTGAACAAACTGAGCAACACAAACACCCCAGAGCTCCCAATGTTGGAACTGTGCTTTGATACCAAATGTAAAGTATGGAATCCAAAACTATGATCACCAAAGTAAATAAATCACCTCATTCTCATTAATAGAAAATAGATAAGATACATTTTTCATATATGTAGAAATGTCAATTACATCTTACATATACACGTGCCAAATCTAGGTGTTTGCACAATAATATAATATACAATGATACATCTTTGTCTCTCACACCATATAGTCAACTCAGTACAATAAATGAGTACAATATTAGAATTTTACAAGTAACAAATAATGAATCAAATCACTCTCACTGGCCACCACTAACCCACGTGATCATCTGCAAGCTAAGAGATAAGAACATGGCCCAGGTGCTTTTCCACCCAACCACGAAGCATTTACGTTTCCCCGAAATCCTTCCTAACATGAAGGACACTTGACCTTGCATGAAGTGCTTAGCAACCTGGAATAATAGGCAGGAGGGACAACCCGATGCAACCTGATGTCTAAGTGCATATCTTTCTAATAGAATGTGCAATATCTTACAAATAGGATGTGGCAGAGAAACATATAAATATAATTTTTCTAGACACAATCATTCATGTATTTCAATGAAAACATGGCTTTGGCCAAAGCACTTTAAAAGTTACGTTAAAAATCCTAAAAAGAGGATCAACCTTCTTTGTTTATCCACATTCGGCACCCATCCCGAAAGGTAAGCCCAACGCACACAATTAAAGTAAACTAGTTTCATTACAAAATCAATCCATGGTAACACATGCATTTACCAAATAACAATTACTTGTTACTTTCTGGAAAAAATCAATGTGAATACACTTTTTCAAGCAGTACAAGTTCTATAATGATGTATGCATAACATTATTTTAACAATGATCTTAATGCATGATTTATTTCAATTACTAATACTATCCATACTCATGTTTTTATATCCATTTCCTAATGTTGGCAAAAGAGATAAAGGAATTCAGTTATACAATAATAGATGCTAGAATTAGTTACATATTTCCACACTTAATGCACAACTATTTCAAAGATTAAGGCTACATCCATGAATTCATAACCACAAGCAAGTTCAGATTTAAGGTTCAATTTTGTGATAAGGAATGGAAAAGAAACATATTATGAACAATTCATATTCATTTTTACCAACAAAAACACCATTTAAGTGATGTCATAAGTAAACAAGTTAGTTAAGTTAACCCCATAGGTGATTTAAAAGCTGCTACAAGTCTCAACTAACTGCTACAAACAGTATAGTGAGTTGTAGGAAGCCAGTTACGCTACAGGAACAATTACGCTATAGGAGCAATTACGCTATAGGAATTCAACTTCGTAGGACAACAAAAAGGATGTAACTGACATTAATTGAAAAGTAGCAATCTTATGGTGGCAAATTCTCACATATAATACCAAGGTCCTTACAGAAAGCAACATAAAATTGTGATTTGCTATAATTGTCATACTCAAACTATCAAGAATCATACAGTTGTTCTCTACATCACACCAGCAAGCCATGTAGAATAGTTTAACGACCACTCGAACAAACAAATTTTGTTTTAGTAAAACCCTATAAAATCATTAATTTGGTAAGAGAATTATTAGCTCGTACGCATGCAAATTTGCAAGCACAGGCTTCAATCTGACAGGAAATAAAGTATTGCTACAAGAAAAAACACCATAAGCTGCTATAGGCAAAACACCATAAGTTGCTACAAGAAAAACACGACCTGTTGCCATAGGAATAACACAGTCTGATGCGATAGGAATACATAGTTTGTTGTGACAGGAATAACTCAGTCTATTGCGACAGGAATAATAGTAAGCTTCTATAGGAATAACACAGTCTGTGACAAGAATACCTGCAACAGGAAAATGTAATTAAATAGGTCGACAAAACAATACGTAGGCCATAGGTTATGCTTCACAATCCAAAGAGAATTAATCAAGCCATTTAAAACACATATCAAAGGCATGGTAAACAGGTTGATATGAACATAAAACATGCCATTAGATTAGTAAAGAGGTCGACAGGAAAATAAAGTTCAGGCTGAAGGATAAATATTAGGGGCCAATATCATCATAAACAGACCAAAAACATGCTACACAACCCTTAATAAACTAAGACACATGTTGATTTAATGGAAAACACACAACAATTATTTGAAAATTTCATGAAAGCTTATAAAAGTACTCAGTTATACCCGATTCCCTCTATAGATTTATCTCCTTCCTCATGCTGCTAATGATTTAATCTTTTTCTCAATCTCTCTATTCTTATTCTACCTTCTATTATTGATCGTTGATGAGATTTTTTTCTCCCTCGTGATATTTCTATATCTTTTTTTTAATAAACCCCTTTCTCTAATATTGGCATTGCCATCTTTTTTTTCTTTTTTTTTCCATCGTGTTTTTGTTTTGTTTTGTTTTTCTTTCTTAAACTGCAGTCCACTCCACTTTGCATGGAACACGGTGCTCAAAACTACCTAAAAATCTCTTTAATTTTGAAGTTAAAAACTCCAATTAATATCTGCATGCTATTGTTTATATGATTATGTTAAGATTTATAAATATCTTTAAACTATTTATTTGTATCTTTACTAATATATCTCTATTTTAAGTCTATCAAAGATATTGTTTTTAAGCAAGAGTATAATATGCATATATATTTATTAATTAAATTATTTATATATAGGTAAAAACTTAATTATTTATTAATAAGTTAGAAAGGAAAATCAACTTATACATTTCTAATATATCTAAGTCGAAAAAGAACCTAATAATACTTGACTAACTTATGCACTTTCAAAAGAACGTACTGTACCAATAAAACCATGTATTTATCTAATTATCATACATCAATCACATCCATTAACCATATAACGATGCATAATGAAGCCATTCAATGAAGAAATATGAATGATGCAAAATGTCATGAAACTAAGTGAGTGTGTGCATGCATAAGGTTTATCCACCATGCCAACTCTTTCCGACAGCTAGAACACTTCTACCTCAACCATGTTCCCATCTTTGACATTTTCCTACACTCAGTCGCACATAGATTTTCGTCAATAGGTTAGTCCTTTTAATCATAGCCGAAGCAAGACAAGATATACATCCATAATCATACCAATAATAATTATTCATCAATCGACTTTCAATATTTTTTTTGCATTTTAAATATCAACTATTTTACCTTTACTCACATGAAATCACTTAATAGTAAAATAATCATAATTAAATGTCCAATAATTTAGATTATAAATAAATTCCAAAAATGAGATGTGAGAGGAAATAGTATGGGGGCATGCAAATTTAACCATTAAAAATATAGATTAATTATATTTATAAAAACATTTCTAAATTCATTGAGAACACATATCATAGAAAAATATGTTATTGTTGTCCAAGAATTTCAACTATTATGTGAAAATGACCTTGTAGTTGTTCACCCTATCTTCACACCTCTCAAAATTATACATGATGATTTTGAATTCCTCTTATTTTTTTTCTAGCAACTTACTAGGCAAGTCCCCTCCTTAAACATGAGGTTTTAGTGCCACATCATCAAATATGATGCCATGTCAGCATACATTTGTTAAGGTGTCATAAAATACCCCAAAAAATTCTTAGACCAATAGTTGTACATTAAGTTGCATTTTGTTGGTGCATCGATGTGGCATCACAAAATTTGTTGTTTTTTGGATCTAGTGCGCATATTTAATTCAATTATTAGTAATAATGGTCAGCATTAACAACCTTGAAGTCACAACTAATAGTGCTATACTATTAAAAAAATGGTCTTTAAATCTACAAATACTATCTCAGCTATTTGAATGCACTCAACTATTAGTCCCTTTACCCTATTAGTTAAATATAAATTAATTATATTTAGAAGAATTTGTCAAAATTTATTGAAATAGATGTCATTGTTACTAAATTATGTTCACACCTAATTTAGTTAGACTGAATTGCAGTTGTCACAAAAGGAATAAAAGAAAAAAATTTCAAGTGTAATGATTAATCAGTGAATGTATGACATCTTGGCAGGAGACAAGCAAAGATCATTTGTCAGGATAATCTGATAGTCCAATCAGGACTGTCAAACCATCCTAACAAGTGAAGTTATCTGATGACAAGAGACCATACAGTCAATGAATGACAGAAGGTTTTAACTGGTTTTATCTTTCAAGTATGAGATGATTGAATTATTCAAGTAATCACAATTTAGTGAGAAAGAAAAGTATTTATAAAGCTACCGTTGCATATCATGTTTTGAACAATATGTTTCATATCAGTTTTAGTTATTCTATCCTACGCATTTGATTCAAAAAGTAAACATACATAAATCACTTGCATAAGGTAAAGTAACTGATCATATTTAAAGAAATGTTTAAATGTGTCCCACACAAGCCGTGGGAGTGACTAAACTGAGCAATGCAAACATGTGCAAGCTATACATCTGAGGGTAAAAAGAAAGAGAAAGAACATATGAGAATAATGAATATCCATCATTGCCTTTTTGGAAGGTTGATATTCTAGTCTTGGCAGCTGATCTTCATGTCCTTATCTTCAGCTCCTGATCAGGACATTGTACTTGCAAAAAATTGGAGAAAGCCCCATTAGAAGCTCCAGATATTCAAAATCATCATATACTTTATCAACAGACATATAAACTTGCAGACATTATGCATCTTATGTGATTGGATCAAATCAGACATATGCAATAAATCAGATCATCATGAGAAAGATCAATCAACTTCAAGAGGTATATTTTTATGCTAATTTGTTTGTTCACTATGAAGGTATAGGAAAAGTAATGTTGCTGATTTGAAGACATTAAAACATGTGGAGAAAATGTGGCTCCCACAAGGGTAGAGCCCAACATATTTCCCTTTTATTCATTTGAAAAGGATATCAAATTATAATAGACAAAATGCATTATTCAAAGAGATAATTTGCATTAGAACAGTCAAAATTGCAAATGAGTGAAGTCATCATCATAGAAGGGAAGACGAGCAGTTGCTCCTATAAACTATGCCCACTTCAAGGAATAGCTTGTTAAAGCCAGATCAATCATGTTCAAAACGCTTTATCACATGTTACAAGATGAACATAGATTGATATGTAGATAATATAGAAATTAGAAACAACCATGCTCCAGACTGGAATATCATACAATCATAGCATCCTTGTGCTATACTAAACCATTATGAAGTTACAGTTATAGCTACATGAGGTAGCATGTACAAAGAAGGCAGAGATAAGTGAAGAGAGCAAGAGTAATGAGATATAGAAGCATCAACTGGAACAACAACATGTCTTATGTTTTCCATATATTTCAATGTTTTGTGTACTGGTATAATGACAAGTATCAAATTAAAGAAGCCTCATTTTTTGTCTCCTTATACAGCTGTTGAAGCAACAGTCCCATGACTGTATCAAAATGAACATCAGCATGAAGTAGAAATACATTTGACAGAAAGAAAGACAATGAAATAACTATAGCCATAGCATTTTTATGCTAAATGAAAAAATAAAGTCATATGTTGCAGAAGCTACATGAGGTAGCATAGAAAAGACCAGATCTAAATGTTCATGTCACATAGTAAATGAGAACAAAAAAGCTACAGGAGGTAACATGGAGCAAAGAAGCACATCATGTTCAAGTTCATGTCATGTGATGAAGGTACACCTGAAGGAATGATAAGGAGATACAGTGAATAAAGGAGAACTTAGTTTTTCATACTATATAGAAGATTATAAATGCTTTCATGTTTACCTAGATGATATAAACCCACAGTCTATCAAATGTCAAGAAATGGAGAAGAATGATAAAACCCTTATCATCATTTTTGCAAAATAAAGTATAGTCAAAAGTAAGGTAAAGAAAGCAAATACAGAATAACCCATATGGGTTTTTTACAAAAATGCAGATAAGGAAATGTATGTTGTTATAGGCCATAACTGGGAGGATTGTTCTTCAAATAAAGATACAAACCCTCATTTTTCTTTTTGAAACCCTAATGCATGTTCAAGTTATAGTTAAAGAAAGGTGTTAAGAAGAGCAAGATACAGAAGCTACGGCCAAGAAGATGATTATTCTTTGTTAAAATCAAAACCCTCTGCATATATTATTGAAATCTTATCTTGTATTCTTATATATAGTTGAAAGAATAGATACAGGAAGAGCTACAGTCATGGACGTGACTAAAAAGGGCCTTTTCCTTCAAAAAACATCAAAACCCTTGTTACATTTTTTTTTAAACCCTTGCATATCTCTTATCTACAGAGAGGTTGGTCAAAAAAAAGAAGAGAAGCTACAAGCCGTAGCCATTAAAGAGGTATCTTTTCTACAATAAAGTTACAAACCCTCATTTTCACTTTTGAAACCCTTATATCTTTCATAATACAGAAGAAGCTTGAAAAGAATGAAGATACAGGCATGGCCATTATAGAGGAGGGTTTTTCTTCAAAAAGGACAGATACCCACTTCACTTTTGAAACCCTTACCAAAGATGAAGACACGGTGAAAAAAGAAATGAGATACAAAAGGCCAAATGGGGAACTCACCTCATATTCTTGCAAGAAGAAAATCTACAGAGGCCGCGGCCTTCATTCTTTGAAGCCTCTTAGAAATGATGAAATTACAATTGCCAAATAAAGAGAACACAGAGACAAAGAAGCATGGTAAGAAGGTGTTAATATATGCACAACACACAGCTATACAAGTCGCGACCTAAGTATTAAAAAAATGAGAAAAAATGACAAGAAATTGCCCAATAAAAGCTCAAGCATACTCACCTTTCTTCCTGTATCAAAATGCCGTGGTCAGAACTGAGGAAGGCCATCAAAATGGCAAAGAAAGAAGAGAAACATATGTCTTTCAAACCCTAGCCGCCGGCTAAGTTGCAAAGATAGAATGCAAGTGAAATGAGCAGATCAAAATGACTTTTAGGGTTCGTGGCTTGTCTTTTTATCGATGGCATCATTTTTCTTTTCCCATATTTCTTTTTGACTTAACAAAAATCAAAATCATTTCCTTATCAAAACCGTGGTCAAGACTTTTGTCTTGAAATACCTAATGATTATGCACAGGAGGGCCCGTGGGAAAAGATACTCATTTCCCCTTTCATTTGATTTTGCTAAGTCAAATTTGCAAATCATTAAGAGGTAATAATTAATGCCTTTTATTTCCCATTATCTCCATAATGGTCGATAAGAATGGTCAAAGACTGCCTTATGCCACATGAAAACCAAGTCAAAGGTCGAAGACTCCTTTTGCCTTATGTATTTCGAATGCATGTAGAGTCAAAACAAAGAAATGATTCAAAGGCAAGGTAGTAATAAGGTAAATGGATAGGGGTATTTCATTATGAAGTCAAGTGTAGCAAAGGTGGGAGAGAGATGAATAGGGTGACATTGCATTGTGAAATCAAATCAAGTCAAAGGTGGTTTTAATGTAATAATACATGATGCATGGAGAAATTAATGTGAAGACAAAGGTGATATTGAGGGGATGATGCATGATGGTGGAGTGATAAGGAGGTATATATTATGCCTTATATTGCATGTATAATGTAATAATGCATATTTATTTTTTACATGTAATGAAGTTAAGTATTTGCATGGGAGGCATAAGGAGAGAATATTCTTTATTTTTCATGCATGATGGCCTTTCCTTTTTGGCATCATTGTTTAGTGAAATCATGCAAATTATGCAACTATAAAGGAGAGATCAGGGGTTAGTCTTTTTCTTCCATTTCTTCATGATTTTACAACTATAAATAATGTAAACAATTAAAAAAGTAATATTTTATAAACTACTTTATTAAATTGTCACAAGTTGTAAAATTAAAGAAATTAGAGAAATTGAAACTCATAATAGAGTAAATCATGCAAATGATTACTTTATTTCTTGTCCACATTATCTACACATGCAAAAATCATGCAAAATGGAGAGGTTGAGTTAACTAAAGACTTTGGGGTCTTTTTGCATGACTTGGAGGACAAATTGGATGGATTTTGGTCAACTCTTGGGTCAAATACATGGATACAAGCAGTTTTGAGTTATTTTTGCTCATTTTGAGGCAGTTTTTACCCTTATATTTAGGGATTTCATTCTTTGCTCGTGGATCAAATTGGAGAACTTATTTTTAGAGGCAGTTGACTGCAGTTAATTTTTTCTATGCCTCTTGGAGAGAGCAAACTATATATTGTAAGGAAAACTTAGTTTTTCCTAGTTCTTACCTTTTTGCTCTTTACACTTTGAGAGAGAAGGAGGTTTTGTAACTCACTTATTTGCAGATTTATAGAGATTACAGTAGGTTACAGGTTCTATACTTTTTCATTTATGCAATTATTTCCTTTATTTTTCAGCTTGATCAAGTATCTACCTTCCATTAATGCAACTTGTATGAGTGATTTGATGAGATTTTATTGTGTTTAACATTAAAACCTTTAAAATCATTGTCTCATTAGTACTTGTTTGTGTTAGATAGTATTGAAAATCACAGGTCTTAGGCTGTGTAATTGAAAAACCTTTCTTTTATGTTGTGAAAAAATCCCTTTTCCTTCAAACAAAAAATATTTTCCAGCCTTCCTTAGAAACATTTTTGTGATCAATTTGCTGAAAGTGGTTTGTGTGGATAGATTTTTTGAGATCTATTGTGAGTTAGATTGCCAAGTTTTCATCATTATTAGGTGCATCACGATACTTTTATAGTTTTATTTGCTTTTAGAAAGATCCTCTTACCCTTTTTCACATCAAAGTCATAGATCCAATTGAATATTTTAAGGGAACCAGCCCATAATCTGGAGGTTCAAACTTGACATAGGTCACCCACAGCCTTGAGTTTGATCCCATGTTTCGAAGGATTGCTGAATATCACAACTTTGCATCGCAGGTGCAATCCTATTCGACAACAGTTTTTGTCACACCCGGTGGGACTTTGAACCAATTTTTAGTTCAAAAAGAACTTATTATTTCTACTGTTTTGGTATGATCAGCAAAATTTCTAGCCTTTTAGAGATTTATTTTCAAGTACTTGGCGACTCTAATTTTCTAGTTTTATAGATCAGATCTTGCAGCTTATGAAAAAGTATCAAACAAGATCAAATAAAGATTCCAAGAAGAAGCATATTCAGTTATCTCCACCAAAGAGAAGAATAAAAGTAGATAGAGTGATAAAACCAGCAAGTGCAACAGTACAAAATTTGCCAAATACACGTCAAGAATTTGTTTCTCATCAGAATCCTTTGTTTGCAAGTTCATCATCAGTACCTCATATTTCTCCACCAACAAGCCCAAGAGAACAAGTGCCTTTTTTTCAAGAGCTTGAGGAAGAGGAACCTGTGTTACAAGAGGTACTAGTACCAATCCAAGTACAATACAAACACTAGTTATTCAAATGTCTGTAGCAACTGGAGCAGCCCCTGGGGGAGCACTTGGAGGAGGAGGAGGAGGTGGAGGAAATCAACCACCAATTCCACCAAGAAATTAGCCATTTGTTACCTTTAATGGGGGCAACCCATTGCATCTAAGGCAACATGATGATATACCAGTGGCTACATTGAAAAGTCTGCCTAGTTTCAACAGTGAGGATGGAACCACACCGATAAAACACATCAAAGATGTAGCATCATTATATGTTGTTCATCATATTACATAAGAGAATGTAGCCATCAGGCTATTAGCAGCATCTTTCAAAGGTAAAGCTCTTCAATGGTTTAGAAGTCTAAAAGTTAATTCTATTACATCATGGGATGAATTAGGAGTTGCTTTGAATAGACAATTTCAAGATAAATCTGATCATTTATCACTTGTTGAGCAAATGACCACTATCAGAGGGCCCCACAAGAGCAAATGTCAGATTTCAATTACAGATTTCAAAGGACGTGGAATAGAATTCCAGAAACAGTAAAGCCTTCACCTGAGCATTTGTTTTTATATTATTTAAGAGCATTGAATAGTGATATTGCTGTCATAATTCAGTCTATGGGTGGAGTTACTTTACCAGGTGCATTTGATATTGCTATTAAAGCATAAAATAGTTTAATTCAAGCTAGTAAAATTGCACCAAGGCCTCCTATGCCAATATTTCCTGACATTCAGCCATCAATATCAATAGCAATACCTCCTATTGCATCAATTCCTGTTATACCAGCCTTTGGCTATCAAAACACTGTTAAAAATGTTGTTGATCCAACTCTTTCTAATATTCAAGAGCTTAAGGGTAATCAACAAAACATAGCAAAATTATTACAGACTATAAGCAATAATTTAGTAAGCCTAAAAATTCAAGCAAATCAGAATAGCAACCATACCAAGCCCCATATCAGGCAAACATGCCTCCTTATCAGGCAGATTACCAAGGACAAAGAAAAAATTACAATAATAGGCCAAATCAACAATATAATCCAAATGTTATTAGTTCATAAAAATAGCTTGTGCCTATACAAAATAATATGATTTAGGATTATGCATGGTGTTATCCATGTAATCAGCCTCATAATTAGGCTACTTGCATGAATGGAGTGGTCAGTCAAGCACTCATGGTACAAAATAATTATGCTGCTGTTGAAAATTTAGCCAGTGATGTAAATGATCAGTTGGATGCTTAGACTCAACATAATAATCCTGATGTAGCTTTGATGAATTGGTAGGCTAATGATTTTTGTGGTGTAAATTAGTTACCAGGTCAGAAACAGTCTTTTACTAATATTGCAGCTAATACCAAGTCAAAAAAGAGGGTTGTTGACTTACAGTAGCAAGCTTATACCAATAAACAGCAGGTTGGAAATGTACAACAACAAGCTGATAAAAGGAAAAGTATAGTTTCTGCAAGTCAACAAGGTCATAATCAAGCTTCCACTTCTCAAGATATTCATATTCTGCCAAGAGGACAGCAGACAACTGCTAAAAGACAGCCTGAAGTTCATAAATAGTCAAGTAAAGACCAATCAGATTTTGTTGTTCCTAAAGTACAATAAAAGGTTAGTGGTCCTTCTTTCAATATTTTGGATCATATGAAGAAAGCCACTGTTAGCATGTCCATATTAGATGCTTTACACATCCCTGGTCAGAAAGATTTATTACAAGAAGCTTTAGCTAAATTATCGCTTATCAAGTGATGCTCAAACAACTTAGCCTCAGGTTATGCTTACCAATGAAGCACAAAATAACAATGAATAGCCAAAACGAGTCATCAAACCACCACCCTTTTATGTTACTTTGATAGTTGGTGATCATTTAGTGCATAACTGTATGATAGACTCAGGAGCTAGTAGCTCAGTGATGCCAAAATAGCTAGCTGATAAACTTGGTCTGAAATATGAGCCTATTGTAAGGGGAGTTGTGCAATTATATGGTACTGAAGTCAACACAGTTGGGATATTCAAGAATCTAGGTCTTACTTGCATGCATGTCCAAATTTTGTCATACATCAAGATATACATGTCATTGATCTACCACCTAGTTTTGCCATCTATTTATCTAGAGATTTTACAGCAAGATTAGGAGGTTATTTATCTTCTGATTGGACACATCTATTTTTTAGAACTAGATATGGAACCAAAGTTACAATAAAATCTGAGCCATTGGCAAAAGATCATCTTGAACCATATACACCCAGTCCAATAAATGCAAACCTTTCAATTTTTTATCAAGAAGATCTAGTTACTGTCCAAGATCCAAGTACACCTTTAGAGGGCATACCAGATTTGGTTTTAGACCAGTGGGCAACAGAAAATCATGAAACAGATCCTTTTGATTAGATGGATGAAACAGGTCTTGGTGTGTATATGATACAAGAGAAAGATATAGTATTCCAAATTTGCTAAAAGTAGAAAATCAACAAGTTTTAGAATTTGAAAATGATGTTTGGTAGCTTTATTTTGATTGTTCCAAAAGTAAGATTGGTGCTGGTGGAGGAGCCATTCTTGTTTCTCCCACAAGTGAGAGGTATTATTTATCTTTCCATTTTGCTTTTAGCTGTTCTAATAATTCAGTTGAGGATGAAGCTTTAGTTCATGGATTGGAATGGGCTAGAAAAATGAACATTAAATGCCTTAAAGTCTTTGGAGATAGTGAATTAGTGGTAAAACAAATCAGAAATCTTGTTGCTACCAGGAATGATTTGTTGAAATTGTACAAACACAGAGATTGGGACATGATAGAAGAATTTGATGCATTTAATCTTATATATGTACCTAGAACTGATAATAAGAAGGCTGATAAACTAGTTGTCATTGGAGTTGAGTATGATAATCCAGCAAAAATGAAAAATGTTCATACTCCTCTTTATGTCAAAATTGTTGTGAGACCATTAGTGCTAGACAAGAATACAAGTTGGCAAGTATTTGATAGTGATGAGCAAATTGTTAATTTTCTGATGGAGGAAGCTGAGTTTTCTGTAGAAAGTCAGTAGAAATTACTGCAACAATATGATGATCAGATACTACAGTTAAAGTCAAATATATTGCCTAAGGGTTTGGTAACCTTAGAGTCAATATTTAATACTGACGATCAAGTAAGAAGAGACGAGGCTAGCTTATCAGTGAAACAGGAACATTATGAACCTATTAAGATCTTTAAGGATAAGTTACTCAAGCTTGGAAAGTTATGTACTAAACAAGAATAGCAAGCATTCATTCAGCTTTGTCAGGAATTTAGTGATGTGTTTGCCTGGGAATATGGAGATCTAAAGGGTTTCAACCCTAAGTTGGCTCAACATACTATTGAGCTTGAACCCAAGGCAAAACTGGTTAGACAGAAGTAAAGACCACTAAATCCAAAGCTGGAAGTACTTATGAAGACTTAATTGAACAAGCTGATAGAAGGTAATATAATATTTCCCATCAAGCACACTTCTTGGATTTCTAATTTTGTTCATGTTAGGAAAAAGAATGGGGAAATCATATTATGTGTTGATTTATGTGATTTAAACAGAGCATCTTTAAAAGATCATTATCCTTTACCATCCATGGAGCAAATCTTACAAGTTGTTTTAGGATCAGAAAGATTCTCTTTGCTGGATGGTTATTCAGGTTACAATCAGATTCTAGTGAAAGAGGAAGATCAGTACAAGACTGCTTTCACTACCAAATGGGGTATAATAGCCTATAGAAAGATGCCATTTGGATTATCTAATGCAGGTGCAACATTCCAGAGAGCAATGGATATGGCCTTCCAAGGTCTTATCAATAAATTTGTACTTGTGTATTTAGATGATGTGACTATTTTTTCTAAGAAAGCTAAAGATCACTTTCATCATTTAAGACTGATTTTTGAAAGATGTAGAGTTTGGGGTTTCACTCAACCCAAAAAAGAGTATTTTTTTAGTTCATGAAGGAAAACTTTTAGGACACATAGTGTCAAAAGATGGTATATCTATTGATCCTAAAAGAATTTCTACCATATTGGCATTACCTCTTCCAATCCATAAAAAGGACCTATAGAGTTTTCTTGGCAGAATAAATTTTATAAGAAGATTTATACCTAACATAGTAGCTTTGTTATAGCCTCTTACAACCATGTTAAAGAAGAATATAGCTTTCAGTTGGACAAAGGAAGGTAAACTGAGTTTTGAAGAGATAAAAGAGGCACTTGTTGCTGCCCCAACACTAATCAATCCAAATTTTAACAAAGATTTTATTTTGTATGCATTTGGTAGCATTGATACTATATCAGCCATGCTTTGTCAGTAGAATGATGAAGGATTAGAACAACCTGTGGCTTTCTTTAGCCAAATTCTGCATGATTATGAGGTAAGGTATTCTTTTGTTGAGAAACATGTATTGGCTGTTATAAGGAGCCTAAAAGGCTTTAAACACATGCTTTCAAACAATAGAATACAATTAATGGTTGCCCATCCAACAGTAAAGGAATTCTTGCTCAGTAAAGATCTGAATGATAAGAGAGTAGGATGGATAACCAAAGTGATGGAATATGATATCCAAATTATAGTTACAAAGCTGGTCTGAGGCAAAGGACTATGTGAACAACTTGTAGATCATGAAGAAAACAACACTAAACCTAAAGGAGAAGCTGAAACAGTGCTATAGAATGAAGAGATAGATGTTGTCCCAGATCCACCTGCAAGTTGGGTTGATCAAATGATCCATTATCTACATATTGGAGATTGCCCTCAAGGTCTAGATAGATAAAAAAAGGAGGTACTATAGATTGCAAGCAACTCCTTATGCTGTGATAGATGGTGTTTTATAGAAAAGAGATTTAAATGGTGTTTTATTAAGGTGTGTACAACCAAATTAGATTCAAAAGATTCTAGAAGAGTTTCATGATGGACCTTCTGGAGGTCACTTTGCAGCAAGAACAACAGCTCTAAAAATTATGAGAGCTAGTTATTATTGGCCTGAGATGTTTAAAGATACACATGATTGGGTAAAGAAATGTACAAAATGTTCAGTTTTTGTAGGTAAACAGAAACTTACAGCAATGCCCTTGCATCCAATTTAGGTAGAACAACCATTTGGCAAGTGGGGTTTGGACTTCATTGGTCCAATCAATCCACCATCCAACCTGTTAGTAATAATTTATGTTTGGGGTTTTGAGTCGGATCTCTTCCCAAAAAATCCAAAATTTATGTGTCTTTTGGCCTTTGCAGTTGTTAAAAGTGCGAGAAATCAATTAAGGTGCAAGTCAAAATATGCAGTGGCGGGTTAGAAATCGCTGTCGGCCCCTGAAAAATGTTAAAAATGGGTCAAATGCATAAAAAATGCATATCGAGTCACTGTTTCGGGTCACAGTTTTCTGTGTCTGAATGTTTCTAAGTGTGGCTAGAGGGGTCTAATTGTGCCAGTGCCGCGGAATGCTCCACGTGGAGGCACCCGAAAGATTCTCAATGTTTCGCATCTCCGCCAAGTTTCCAAAGGACCCTTTAAAGTTTCTTTTATGTTTTAGGTGTGCGCGGAAGGCGCCACGTGGAGGCACCTGAGGGACACAAAGGAAAGTAACTAAAGGCCCGCAGACTGTGCCAAGTGGCGGCTTCCGCCAGTGTTTCTATAAGACCCTTAATGTTTCTTAAGGCCCGCGGAGTGTGCCACATGTCACTCTTTGTTGAAGTTTCATAAAGTTTCTATGCAGGGGCGGAAGATGCCGTGTGTCCCTTGTGGTTGCTGCAGAAGCTGACAAGTGTTAGCTTCCGAGTTAGTTTCCTTTTTGTTTCATGTTTGGCACAGACATGGTGGGTCCCTGTGTAGAGTCCCTGCTGCTGCGGATGATGCCAAGTGGCAGCCTCCACCGAAATGTTTCAAGAAAGTTTGTCAGTTTCTTTGATGGCCGCGGAACCTGCCAAGTGGCAGCCTCCGCTTGAAGTTTCGAGAGCCCCCTTTTTAAAGTTTCAAATGTGTCGGAGCGTGCCACATGTTGAACAGCGGGGGCAGTTTCTTTATGTTGCAACAGGCGCGCGGAAGGAGCCGTGTGTCCCTCATGCTTGCTAAGGAGCGTGACAGGTGTCGACTTCCGCGAGCTATTTCTTCATGTTTCAATGTTAAGCGAGGTTGGAGGTGGGACCCAGTTTTAAGACATAGGTCCGCGAAAGGCGCCACGTGGCGGCTTCAGCGGGAGTTTCATAAAAGTTTCTAAGTGTTTCAAGTGGAGCGCAGAAGGCGCCAAGTGTCGTAGTCTGCAAAGTTTCTATAAAGTTTCTTTGAAGTTTCTTTGAAGTTTCAAAAGGCCGCGGAACCTGCCAGGTGTCGATCTCCGCGGGAGTCTCAAGTGTTTCAAGCGTTTCTCAAGTGTTGCGCGGAAAGCGACACATGTCAATTTCTGTTGGTGTTTCTTGAAAGGGTCTTTATGCTTCAGAGACACTGCGGAAGCCGCCACATGTCCCTTTCTCAAAGGTTTCAAAGGAGAGTCTCTAATGTTTCAAAGGTGCCATGGAGCTTGCCACGTGCTGGCTTCCACATGAGGTTCCGGCAGTTGATTCTCGGCGGGAAACAAATAACGGAAACATGGAGGAAAGGACCCAGCGATAGAAACTCGAAGTGTCTACGTGGCACGTTTTTGTTGGTCTGCGACTTTTCAGCATTTTTTTGGGGCCGTTGATATCAGCGACTAGGTTTTTGATCGACGGCCACATTTTGAGCCTGCAGCGTGGGTTTTCTGGTGAGCGTTTGCAACTATTTTGGCAGGAGAAACTCCATGGGCGCACTGTTGCTACATCTCTGGAGCCTGCAGGTTGGTGAAACTTTAATGGCACATTATGCAAGAAGGTATGGGTCAGGTTGACAGGTTCAACCACCCAATTTATGAAGAAAGTCCCTTAGCGGTGGCCCTGATCCCAATCTCACCTGCTCCTTCCTCTTTGTCCCTCTGCTGCATTGATAATTTTGAGCGCCATTTTTCTGATGCATTATATCTGGCGGGATTTTTTATGTCCCTTGTAATTAATTTGCTGAGTGCACCTTCCTCGCTGTATATAAGGGACTGTGTGACTCATTTTTAAGGTTGTTGAAACTGGACGTTTTGGCTCTGTAATAAGATACAACTAGTTTTGGTTGCTCTGTACAGGAGGTCTTGTGAGTTTATGTATCTCTTGTTGAATGTCTCATGCATGAATCTACTGATTTCATGATTGATTTTATATGAGTAATGTTGTATTTGCATGTGTTTTGTTAATTCTGTCTCCAGTATTACATGTGTCCTTCTTTTGAATCTAGATATCTAAGGCATGTCTGGTATTCTAGAATACAGAATTCCTATATTGAATGTTTGATCTTTTAACTTCTGCTCAAGGGGTAGATTAAATTATTTTTAGATTGAATATTGGGAAGGGTATACTGCAATAGGGATGCCATAAGTATAGATAGCTTAACACTCTGTATTGAGAGATATTTGTAAGGCAGATATCACATAAATCCCCTTGAAATCCAGTTTTAGTTGTTCATGCTGACCATTCATAGGTGTACGGCTATTGACTCCAAGCCCTGGATAGGCACCAATCTAGTTCTATGTTGAGGTTATACACCAGGTCCAGGTTTGCATCCAAACATCAAATCAAATCATTTCATCACTTCCACCTGTTAGTTGTAGGAGTAGGATTAGGAACCCCCTGCATACTCTCATACTTAACCAAACACATATGTCCAAGAATGTTGCCAACCTTGTGATCTATCATGCAGATCTTGGTCCACACATGAGAGTATTATGCCTGTTGTTGTAAAGCTAAATCATTGTGTTATTGGTCTAGTCAAGGTTATATCTTTAGTTATAGGGATACCCCCCTTGGTGCGGCAGAACCAGAAGTGAAGGGGAGGCAGCTCACGCAACCTCCCGTAATCTGTTGGCCAAATCCGCCTGTGCATTGGAGCTGGCAAACCCTTTGCAGATTTGGAAACCAACAGATTTTGGCGACTCTACTGGGGATGTGATTGATCAAAAATAATATCTAGTCATCCTTGGTGATATATTTGTGGTCCATCCGAGTCACCAACAGATTTTGGCGACTCTGTTGGGGAGACAATGTCATATCCATGAAGGTTTGAGTCTAAAAGATTGAAAAATCAGACCTGGAGGTGCCTTGTTGCAGCAAAAGAAAAAGTTTTATCTGTGGCTCTGCTAGTGGATGACCCAGAAAGAAAGAAAATTAATTTTCAGCTTCAGCCTGTTTGAAGCTCATTCCTCTGCCAAGGATGTGGCGACTCTGTTGAATGAACCTATCAGCAGCTACAACATATCTAGGTATTTGTACAAGTTTTTGAAAAGTTCCCTATTTGGTGAAATAGCACTGGTTAAAAGGGAAACATTGGTGAAAGCAGAGCTTGCATGCTTTTGATAGAACCTACTTTGTATTTCAAAAGGGCATGCAATGTTGTTTAAAAGACTCATATAGAGGACTTTGGGCAGGTTGAAATAGCAGTTTGTATTTTAAGGGCCTAAGGTCATATTATGAATGAAAATCTGAGTAGAGAAGAGGGTTGCAAAGGAATAAAAAGATGTATTGTCAACCCATGCACCCTTGTGAGGTGTCAAATGCAATAATGTATAGTAGTCAGTCCCAACCATGTAATAAAAGAGGCTTCAACATAGACAGATATAAGCCCATAAATTTTAGTGGCATTTGTGGTTATCCAAATGCTCTTCCACCTAAAATAAAATAAAAATTGCCCAAATTTAGTGGTGCAAAGGATGAATCAGCTGAGAGACACTTGCAGCAGTTCCTAAATGTTATAGATGACTTTGAGATTGACCATGAGGATGTAGTCATGAGGCTATTTGTTCAATCTCTAGATGAAGATGCAAGGGACTGGTTCTCCTATCTTCCAGCTTTCTCTGTCAACTCTTGGCATGATTTAAAATCTACATTTCTAGTGCAATATGGTGAAAGAATTTCTGATTATGCAGTTATTAATAATTTTATGTACATCCATATTGAAGAGGATGAGTTGATCCCAGCCTTTAACCTCATATTTATGAGGGCATTGAATAGAATTCCAGAATGCATGAGACCTAATGATGCACTGTGCTTAGTTGTCTATTTGGGAGCATTTAATAAGAAAATGAGTTATAGATTGAGAGATAAGGAGCCCACCACATTGCATCAGGCTCGTCAGTTTGCAATTGATATTGAAAACAATTAGAGGTATGGTATTCAAAAGAGTTACTTTTCTGAAAATTTTTGTTGTCCTGCAGCCCCTAATGTTAATGAAAGATTTAATTCAGGGGTTGACAATGAATGTCATAGTGCTCACACCCCTGTTGTCCCAATTTTTGCATCATTCCAAGTGGATGATGTTCCTATTATAGAGGAGGATGTCCCATTTTGCCCAGAAGATGAAGTTGAAAATAATGGTTTTTCAAGTGATATTTACATGCCACCCCTTATCAAAGAGCATTCATGTTTAAATGATCCAGTTGTGCAAAGTTGTGATCATATGGATCAATAATCAATATCAGTTTCATCAGAAAGTATCAGAGGGCTGGAAAGTGATGCAGATAGCTCAACTTCAGAATGCATTGAAGTAGCAGAAATCTTGTATGGGGGGCAATCAGATGATAAAAATGATATCCATGATCAATGCATGGATCAGGTTTGTTTTTCTTATGACTCTGAATCTGATAGTAATGAAGAAGAATTGGATTGTCATGAAGAAGAAACAGAGACCTTTGGATTGAGTGTGAATCCCCTTTATGATGAGCCTCTGGATGCATTTATTGTTGTGAGTCATGACCTTCATTGGTGCAGGGTTAACCCTTTGTTTGAGGTTGATGATACTGATTTGCAAACTGTGAATAGTGAATGTTCATCATCAGTTGGTTCAGACATATGCAATTATGGACATGCAGATCAGGTTTTGTTACCATTATCCATAAATGATATAGATGATGATGAGGGTCTCATTTATTTTGAATGTCTTCAGTTTTTGGATCAGCTGGATGAGTGCCTGATGGTGTGCAGCAGCCAGATAAATGATGAAGAGTGCCAAGAGCAATATGATGTACTGTCTGAGGAATATAACATACATATGTTACTTAATGCTGAAAAATATTATGATGTGTATGGTTATATGTCTAATTTTGAAATCCAGAGTGACAGAGGCAATACTACAAGTAGCAAGTTGTCAAAAATAGTGGAATATCTAATTGAGCAGATGACCTTGTGGGCAGATTATGCCAATCTTTTTAGCTATGGTTGGGGTTATTCAATTTGGAATTAGGCATTTGACAGGATAAAATTATGGTTCTTCCTTTTTGGCTGCCCTGGGCCGCCAATATAATGTTTAAAAATAATGTGTTTGGTGATGTAGGCTGGTGCAGTGTTTGACTCTGTGCCCAATGGATAAGGGATTGGTCTGCATCCCAGAGATTTGAGGTTCTCGCCATGCCTACAAGAGGCATGCGCCCCCAATCGGAGCCACTGTTAGTAATAATTTATGTTTGGGGTTTTGAGTCGGATCTCTTCCCAAAAAATCTAAAATTTATGTGTCTTTTGGCATTTGCAGTTGTTAAAAGTGTGAGAAATCAGTTAAGGTGCAAGTCAAAATATGCAGTGGCGGGTCAGAAATCGCTGTCGGCCCCTGAAAAATGTTTAAAATGGGTCAAATGCATAAAAAATGCATATCGGGTCACTGTTTCGGGTCACAGTTTTCTGTGTCTGAATGTTTCTAAGTGTGGCTAGAGGGGTCTAATTGTGCCAGTGTCGCGGAATGCTCCACGTGGAGGCACCTGAAAGATTCTCAATGTTTCGCATCTTCGCCAAGTTTCCAAAGGACCCTTTAAAGTTTCTTTTATGTTTCAGGTGTGCGCGGAAGGCGCCACGTGGAGGCACCCGAGGGACACAAAGGAAAGTAACTAAAGGCCCACAGACTGTGCCAAGTGGCGGCTTCCGCCAATGTTTCTAAAAGACCCTTAATGTTTCTTAAGGCCCGCGGAGTGTGCCACGTGTCACTCTTCGCTGAAGTTTCAGAAAGTTTCTATGCAGGGGCAGAAGATGCCATGTGTCCCTTGCGGTTGCTGTAGAAGTCGACAAGTGTCAGCTTCTGAGTTAGTTTCCTTTTTGTTTCATGTTTGGCACAGACATGGTGGGTCCCTATGTAGAGTCCCTGCTACTACAGATGATGCCAAGTGGCAGCCTCCGCTTGAAGTTTCGAGAGCCCCTTTTTTAAAGTTTCAAATGTGTCAGAGCGTGCCATGTGTCGAATAGCGAGGGCAGTTTCTTTATGTTGCAACAAGCGCGCGGAAGGCGCCGTGTGTCCCTCATGGTTACTGCAGAGCGTGACAGGTGTCAGCTTCTGCGAGCTATTTCTTCATGTTTCAATGTTAAGTGAGGCTGGAGGTGGGACCCAGTTTTAAGACACATGTCTGCGGAAGGTGCCATGTGGCGGCTTCCGTGGGAGTTTCATAAAAGTTTCTAAGTGTTTCAAGTGGAGTGCGGAAGGTGCCAAGTTTCGCAGTCCGCAAAGTTTCTATAAAGTTTCTTTGAAGTTTCAAGAGGCCGCGGAACCTGCCAGGTGTCGATCTCCACAGGAGTCTCGAGTGTTTCTCAAGTGTTGCGCGAAAAGCGACACATGTCAGTTTTTGTTGGTGTTTCTTGAAAGGGTCTTTATGCTTCAGAGACACTACAGAAGCTACCACATGTCCCTTTCTCAAAGGTTTTAAAGGAGAGTCTCTAATGTTTCAAAGGTGCCGCGGAGCTTGCCACGTGCTGGCTTCCGCGTGAGGTTCCGGTAGTTGATTCTCGGCAAGAAACAAATAACAAAAATAGGGAGGAAAGGACCCAG
The DNA here is from genome assembly GCA_027924645.1 of Cunninghamia lanceolata. Classification (NCBI taxonomy): domain Eukaryota; kingdom Viridiplantae; phylum Streptophyta; class Pinopsida; order Cupressales; family Cupressaceae; genus Cunninghamia; species Cunninghamia lanceolata. The sequence goes on from BSBN01000197.1 coordinate 3,924,732, forward strand.
CGATAGAAACTTGAAGTGTCTACGTGGCACATTTTTATTGGTCCACGACTTTTCAGCATTTTTTTTGGGTCGTTGATATTGGCGACTAGGTTTTTGATCGACGGCCACATTTTGAGCCTGCAGCGCGGGTTTTCTGGTGAGCGTTTGCAACTGTTTTGGTGGGAGAAACTCCCTGGGCGCATTGTTGCTACATCTCTGGAGCCTGCGGGTTGGTGAAACTTTAATGGCACATTATGCAGGAAGGTATGGGTCGAGTTGACAAGTTCAACCACCCGATTTATGAAGAAAGTCCCTTAGCGGCGGCCCTGATCCCGATCTCACCTGCTCCTTACTCTTTGTCCCTCTGCTGCATTGATGATTTTGAGCACCATTTTTCTGATGCATTGTATCTGGCGGGATTTTTGATGTCCCTTGTAATTAATTTGCTGAGTGCACCTTCCTCGCTGTATATAAGGGACTGTGTGACTCATTTTTAAGGTTGTTGAAACTGGACGTTTTGGCTCTATAATAAGATACAAGTAGTTTTGGTTGCTCTGTACAGGAGGTCTTGTGAGTTTATGTATCTCTTGTTGAATGTCTCATGCATGAATCTACTGATTTCATGATTGATTTTATATGAGTAATGCTATATTTGCATGTGTTTTGTTAATTCTGTCTCCAGTATTGCATGTGTTCTTTTGAATCTAGATATCTAAGGGGTGTCTGGTATTCTAGAATACAGAATTCCTATATTGAATGTTTGATCTTTTAACTTCTGCTCAAGGGGTAGATTAAATTGTTTTTAGATTGAATATTGGGAAGGGTATACTGCAATAGGGATGCCATAAGTATAGATAGCTTAACACTCTGTATTGGGAGATATTTGTAAGGCAGATATCGCATAAATCCCCTTGAAATCCAGTTTTAGTTGTTCATGCTGACCATTCACAGGTGTACGGCTATTGACTCCAAGCCCTGGATAGGCACCAATCTAGTTCTATGTTGAGGTTATACACCAGGTCCAGGTTTGCAGCCAAACATCAAATCAAATCATTTCATCACTTCCACCTGTTAGTTGTAGGAGTAGGATTAGGAACCCCCTGCATACTCTCATACCCAACCAGACACATATGTACAAGAATGTTGCCAACCTTGTGATCTATCATGCAGATCTTGGTCCACGCATGAGAGTATTCTACCTGTTGTTGTAAAGCTAAATCATTGTGTTATTGGTCTAGTCAAGGTTATATCTTTAGTTATAGGGATACCCCCCTTGGTGCGGTAGAACTAGAAGTGAAGGGGAGGCAGCTCACGCAACCTCCCGTAATCTGTTGGCCAAATCCGCCTGTGCATTGGAGCTGGCAAACCCTCTGCAGATTTGGAAACCAACACAACCAAGGACATAAGTGGATACTAACTACAATAGATTACTTCACAAAGTGGATTGAAGAGTTGCATTAAAGGAAGCAAATGAGACTTCTATTCTCAATTTTTATCAAGACTTAATATCCAAGTTTGGTACTCCTAACTTAATCATTTCTGACAATGCTTTAGCATTCATTGGTTTAAGAGTTTTTGATTGGTCTGTGAAAAATAACATATTTCTGAACACTTCATCAAATTATTACCCTCAAGGTAATGGACAAGCAGAATCAACTAACAAAAATTTGATTAAGATCATAAAGAAAATAGTTGATGAGAATCAGAGATCTTGCCATGACAAGTTGAAGTTAGCCCTATGGGATGATAAGATAACTCCTAAAAGAGCAACAAGTAATTCACCTTATGCCCTAACTTATGGCAAAGAGGCCAAATTGCCAATCTCAATTGAGTTACCAACTTTGAGTTACATAAAAGAACTTGAATTGCTGGAAGAACAACCAATAGAGGTAAGACTTGCACAATTGATGGGGCTAGAAGAGATTAGAAAAGAGGCATTAAGGACATTAGAAATGCATTAGGCTCAAATGAAGAGGACATTTGACAGAAAGGCAGTCCCAAGGATCTATAAAGAAGGAGATTTGGTCTTCAAATGGAATGAATTAAAGAGCGGACCTAGACAACACACAAAATTTGATGCCATGTGGGATGGCCCATACATCATTACAGAATGCAAGCAACACAATGCATTTTAGCTTACTAAGTTAGATGGAGAGGTGTTGCCAATCCCTATTAATGGGATTCACCTCAAGTTATGTTATTAGAGAAGCAACTTTTGATGCAAATAAGTGCTTTTGCACATTTAGTTCCAGTATTGTTTTGTTTTCCAAGAAGTGCACATGCACATTTTTGTTGGCCATGTCTTAAACAGGTCAGAATAGTTTTAGTTTCAATTTTGTTTTGTTGCTGTAGTTTTTATCAGTTTGAGTTGCAGAGGGTTTTTTCAAAGTTTCAAGCAGAAAAATACTCATATGCCCAATGGAATTGCAAGGCTACTAGGTCTGTTTTGGTTAGCAGGCAAACACCCCTGAGAGGTCGCCAGAAATGTTACTAAATTATGTTCACACCTAATTTACTTAGATTGAATTGCAGTTGTCACAAAAGGAATTAAAGAAATTTTTTTGAAGTGTAATGATCAATCAGTGAATGTATGACATCTTGGCAGGAGACAATCAAAGATCATTTGTCAGGATAATTTGATAGTCCAATCAGGACTGTCAAACCATCCTGACAAGTGAAGTTATCTGATGACAAGAGACCACACAGTCAATGAATGACAGAAGGTTTTAACTAGTTTTATCTTTCAAGTATGAGATGATTGAATTATTCAAGTAATCACAATACAGTGAGAAAGAAAGGTATTTATAAAGCTGTCATTTCATATCATGTTTTGAACAATATGTTTCATATCAATTTTAGTTATTCTATCCTATGCATTTGATTCAAAAAGTAAACATACATAAATCACTTGCATAAGGTAAAGTAACTGATCATATTTAAAGAAATGTTTAAATGTGTCCCACACAAACTGTGGGAGTGACTAAACTGAGAAATGCAAACATGTGCAAGCTATACATCTGAGGATAAAAAGAAAGAGAAAGAACACATGAGAATAATGAATATCCATCATTGCCTTTTTGGAAGGTTGATATTCTTGTCTTGGCAGCTGATCTTCATGTCCTTATCTTCAGCTCTTGATCAGGACATTGTACCTACAAAAAATTGGAGAAAGCCTCGTTAGAAGCTCCGGATATTCAAAATCATCATATGCTTTATCAACAGACATATAAACTTGCAAACATTATGCATCTTATGTGATTAGATCAAATCAAACATATGCAATAAATCAAATCATCATGAGAAAGATCAATCAATTTCAAGAGGTGTGTTTTTATGCTAACTTGTTTGTTTACTATGTAGGTATAGGAAAAGTAATGTTGCTGATTTGAAGACATTAAAACATGTGGAGAAAATGTGGCTCCCACAAGTGTAGAGCCCAACATGTTTCCCTTTTATTCATTTGAAAAGGATATCAAATTTTAATAGATAGAATGCATTATTCAAAGAGATACTTTGCATTAGAACAGTCAAAATTGCAAATGGAGTGAAGTCATCATCATAGAAGTGAAGAGGAGCAGTTGCTCCTATAAACTATGCCCACTTCAAGGAACAACTTGTTAAAGCTAGATCAGTCATGTTCAAAATGCTTTATCACATGTTACAGGATGAACAAAGATTGATATGCAGATAATATAGAAATCAAAAACAGCCATGCTACAGACTGGAACATCATACAATCATAGCATCCTTATGCTATACTAAACCATTACGAAGTTACAGTTGTAGCTATAGGAGGTAGCATGTACAAAGAAGGTAGAGATAAGTGAAGAGAGCAAGAGTAATGAGATACATAAGCATCAACTGGAATGGCAACATGTCTCATGTTTTCCAGAGATTTCAATGTTTTGTGTACTAGTATAATGACAAGTATCAGATTAAAGAAGCCTCATTTATGTCTTCTTATACAACTGTTGAAGCAACAGTCCCATGAATGTATCAAAATGAACATCATAATGAAGTAGAAATACATTTGACAAAAAGAAAGACAATGAAATAACTATAGCCATAGCACTTTTATGCTAAATGAAAAAACAAAGTCATATGTTGCAGAAGCCACATGAGGTAGCATAGAAAAGACTAGATCTAAATGTTCATGTCACATAGGAAATGAGAACAAAAAAGCTACAGGAGATAACATGGAGCAAAGAAGCACATCATGTTCAAGTTCATGTCATGTGATGAAGGTACACCTGAAGGAATGATAAGGAGATACAGTGAATAAAGGAGAACTCAGTTTTTCATACTATATAGAAGATTATAAATGCTTTCATGTATACCCAGATGATATAAACCCATAGTCTATCAAATGCCAAGAAATGGAGAAGAATGATAAAACCCTTATCATCATTTTTGCAAAATAAAGTACAGTCAAAAGTAAGGTAAAGAAAACAAATACAAAATAACCCATATGGGTTTTTTACAAAAATGCAGATAAGGAAATGTATGTTGTTACAGGCCATAGCTGGGAGGATTGTTCTTCAAATAAAGATACAAACCCTCATTTTTCTTTTTGAAACCCTAATGCATGTTTAAGTTACAGTTAAAGAAAGGTTTTAAGAAGAGCAAGATACAGAAGTCGCGGCCAAGAAGATGATTATTCTTTGTTAAAATCAAAACCCTCTGCATATATTATTGAAAACTTGTCTTGTATTCTTATATACAGTTGAAAGAATAGATACAGGAAGAGCTACAGTCATGGCCATGACTTTCCCTTCAAAAAACATCAAAAGCCTTGTTACATTTTTTTTGAAACCCTTGCATATCTCTTATCTACGGAGAGGTTGGTCAAAAAAAAGAAGAAGAGAAGCTACAAGTCGTAGCCATTAAAGAGGTATCTTTTCTACAATAAAGTTACAAACCCTCATTTTCACTTTTGAAACCCTTATATCTTTCATAATACAGAAGAAGCTTGAAAATAATGAAGATACAGGCACGGCCATTGCAGAGGAGGGTTTTTCTTCAAAAAGGACAGATACCCACTTCACTTTTGAAACCCTTACCAAAGATGAAGACACGGTGAAAAAAGAAATGAGATACAGAAGGCCAAATGGGGAGCTCACCTCATATTCTTGTAAGAAGATAATCTACAGAGGTTGCGGCCTTCATTCTTTGAAGCCTCTAAGAAATGATGAAATTACAGTTTCCAAATAAAGAGAACACAGAGACAAAGAAGCATGGTAAGAAGGTGTTAATATATACTCAACACACAGCCATACAAGTCGCGGCCAGAGCATTAAAAAATGAGAAAAAATGACAAGAAATTGCCCAATAAAAGCTCAAGCATACTCACCTTTCTTCCTGTATCAAAATGTCGTGGTCAGAACTAAGGAAGGCCATCAAAATGGCAAAGAAAACTAGAAGAGAAACATATATCTTTCAAACCCTAGCCGTCGGCCGAGTTGCAGAGACAGAATGCAAGTGAAATGAGTAGATCAAAATGACTTTTAGGGTTCGTGGCTTGTCTTTTTATCGATGGCATCTTTTTTCTTTTCCCATATTTATTTTTGACTGAACAAAAATCAAAATCATTGCCTTATCAAAACCGTGGTCAAGACTTTTGTCTTGAAAGACCTAATGATTATGCACAAGAGGGCTCATGGGCCAAGATACTTATTTCCCTTTTCATTCGATTTTGCTAAGTCAAATTTGCAAATCATTAAGGGGTAAGGCTTAATGCCTTTTATTTCCCATTATCTCCATAATGGTCGATAAGAATGGTCGAAGACTGCCTTATGCCACATGAAAGCCAAGTCAAAGGTCGAAGACTCCTTTTGCCTTATGTATTTCGAATGCATGTAGAGTCAAAACAAAGAAATCATTCAAAGGCAAGGTAGTAATAAGGTAAATGGATAGGGGTATTTCATTATGAAGTGAAGTGTAGCAAAGGTGGCAGAGAGATGAATAGGGTGACATTGCATTGTGAAATCAAATCAAGTCAAAGGTGGTTTTAATGTAATAATACATGATGCATGGATAAATTAATGTGAAAACAAAGGTGTTATTGAGGGGATGATGCATGGTGGTGGAGTGATAAGGAGGTATATATTATGCCTTCTATTGCATGTATAATGTAATAATGCATATTTATTTTTTGCATGTAATGAAGTTAAGTATTTGCATGGGAGGCATAAGGAGAGAATATTCTTTATTTTTCATGCATGATGGCCTTTCTTTTTGGCATCATTGTTTAGTGAAATCATGTAAATTATGCAAATGTAAAGGAGAGATAAGGGGTTAGTCTTTTTCTTCCATTTCTTCATGATTTTACAACTATAAATAATGTAAACAATTAATAAAGTAATATTTTATAAATTACTTTATTAATTTGTCACAAGTTGTAAAATTAAAGAAATTAGACAAATTGAAACTCATAATAGAGTAAATCATGTAAATGATTACTTTATTTCTTGTCCACATTATCTACACATGCAAAAATCATGCAAAATGGAGAAGTTGAGTTAATTGAAGACTTTGGGGTCTTTTTGCATGACTTGGAGGACAAATTGGATGGATTTTGGTCAACTCTTGGGTCAAATACATGGAGACAAGCAGTTTTGAGCTATTTTTGCTCATTTTGAGGTAGTTTTGACCCTTATTTTTAGGGATTTCATTATTTTCTCGTGGATCAAATTGGAGAGCTTATTTTTAGAGGCAGTTGACTGCAGTTGATTTTTTTATGCCTCTTGGAGAGAGCAAACTATATATTGTAAGGAAAACTTAGTTTTTCCTAGTTCTTGCCTTTTTGCTTTTTACACTTTGAGAGAGAAGGAGGTTTTATAACTCACTTATTTATAGATTTATAGAGATTACAGTAGGTTACAGGTTCTATACTTTGTCATTTATGCAATTATTTCCTTTATTTTTCAGCTTGACCAAATATTTACCTTCCATTAATGCAACTTGTATGTGTGATTTGATGAGATTTTATTGTGTTTAACATCAAAACATTTAAAATCATTGTCTCATTAGTACTTGTTTGTGTTAGATAGTATTTAAAATCATAGGTCTTAGGTTGTGCAACTGGAAAACCTTTCTTTTATGTTGTGAAAAAATCCATTTTCCTTCAAACATAAAATATTTTCGAGCCTTCCTTCGAAACATTTTTGTGATCAATTTGCTGAAAGTGGTTTGTGTGGATAGATTTTTTGAGATCTATTATGAATTAGATTGCCAAGTTTTCATCATTATTAGGTGCATCACCATACTATTACAATTTTATTTGCTTTTAGAAAGATCTTTTTACCCTTTTTCACATCAAAGTCATAGATCCAATTGAATATTTTAAGGGAACCAGCCCATAATCTAGAGGTTCAAACTCGGCATAGTTCACCCACAGCCTTGAGTTTGATCCCATGTTTCAAAGGATTGTTGAGTATCACAACTTTGCATTGCGGGTGCAATCCTATTCGACAACAATCATATAAACACATATTTCTATTATCCAAAATTATTTGAATTAAATTTAAACATTATATTACCTACAAATAAATCTGATTACAAATTAAAGTTGAATGGATCATGGTAGTGTTCAAATAGAGCACAAGAGGACAAGTGGGGACTAGGGTGCAAGAAAGCAAGTAGGATCCAAGCAATTGAGTTCAATCAAGATTGGGGTTTTAAGAGGGAGAATGACATTGCCAAACAAACACATGGGCCCTAGGGCATAAATAAGTTGGGAACCGACGAGTTCCATATTTATTTTACCTTACAATACAAATATTTCTCAAGCAACCTTTAAAAATACATTGCATCCCTCTCAACTAAGTTAGACCACATCAAGGAAAACTTTGGAAACGATGAAAGAACAACAAAAAGGGAATAAAGATAAGGCAGCCCCAAGTGATAAAAGACATGGGCCCTAGGGCATAAATAAGTTGGGAACCGACGAGTTCCATATTTATTTTACCTTACAATACAAATATTTCTCAAGCAACCTTTAAAAATACATTGCATCCCTCTCAACTAAGTTAGACCACATCAAGGAAAACTTTGGAAACGATGAAAGAACAACAAAAAGGGAATAAAGATAAGGTAGCCCCAAGTGATAAAAGACATGTCATAAGTGAAACTAACACTTCAAGAACAAATGAACATGCATAAATCATAGTGCTAAAGAAACACATAGTCCACAATAGTGAAACAATAAAAGGGTCTCAAATGGAGAGAAAAATATGGGGTCAATGATGAAAATAATGTCTTAGGGGGTTTGATAATACCATTCAATTGTACTTTTCAACATCCATCTATGCTTCCAATTTCCTTACCCACACCCCAATCACAAAATGCCAAGATACCCACATACTAGTGTATCGGACACAAGAAAAAGATTGACATATAGAAATGCAAAATAATATTTAAGTAGATCTTAAGGCATGGGTAGACCAAAAAATTGAAGAAAAAAAGAATAAAGAAATTCACACGTTTTTTTCCAAGAGCAACTCACAACACCTTAATAGTCACTATAAAACACAACATAAGGAGGGAAAACAACACAAGGACGTGACAAAGGAAAGGAAAAAGTGAGAACATTTCTTCATGAGAAAATGGAGGCAAAACAAAGCAAGGGTTAAAGCATACTTAATAAAGAAAGGAGAAAGGGATGAAGAGATCCAAGAAAATGAGGAATTATATAGTACCATGTCAACACCACTAATGCGGTTACTAGAATTGTATGTCAATGAGCTAGTGTTCATGAAAAGGAAGCTTGAAACTATAGAAGCAAATGGACAATACAAGCACAACAAGATGAGAGAAACCACATAATTCATTTGGAAACTCAATATAAGAGAGAATAAAATACTTGAGGAACAAGTAAACAACTTGGAAAGCATCATAGAAAAAGGGTAGCAAGAGTTGATTAGGATAAAAGAAGATTTAGACCTGTATACACCTAAAAATGGCTTGTGTCGAATTAAATAAATATTTTAATATTTATCTTAATTCTTATTCCTCTATCAATTAAATAAATATCTTAATTTATTTAAATGATTCACATCCCTCCAATAATTAAATAAAATCAATTTATTTAATTAAATCCCCTAATTCTTCTAATGTCTCATATAATTAAATAATCTTAAATTCCTCTATCCCAAAGTCCAAATCCCATAAATCCACCTCACCATTTCCATGTCACCATTCCACCTCATTCTTCCACATGACCTTATCCACCTCACCTTTCCACCTCACCATGTTGCACATGTAATTAAATATTTTAATATTTAATTAGCTAATATTCTCTCACCCACATGTCTTATTTATCCTCCAGTCAAATTAGTTAACTCATTAATCAAATCTATTAACTAATTAGTCAATTGAGTTCACTGGTCAATCTATTCTGTTGACTCCCCAATCAACCCAATTAACTGATCAATCATCTCAGTTAACTCCTCAATCCATTCTATTAACTCCCATAACTCATGAAGAAGGCTTGGACGCTTGTCCTCTCCTAATTCGCGCACATTCCCTCAAGCTTCCTCAACCATACACCTCACGGGTAATTCCTCCACTCATGGATCCATTGACACTTGGATTTAGTCTTCCCTCAGCCTATATAAGCAAGGTCTTCACACCCATTTCATATCAATCTAAGCTTAAGCAATCTTACTCTGCAAGAATCATTACAGCATGCCTTTGGCAAAGTTATCTCCATTTGCATTCACACAACCTCATTATCACAATCCTCATTCAATCATGTCTCCATCAATCCATATCCATTAGTATTGCATTATGGGTGATCTCCATTGCACATTCCATATCACAGTCATTCTATTCTTGTCATCTTCAACAACAAGGAAGTGCACACTTCTGAGAGCTCCATTACCATCAAGATCAAGAGGAGATAGGCGAACAATGGAAGCATAGAGGTAAAATGGTCTTCGAAGGTATATTCTTTGTTTACTTATGTTTACATCAATTTCCATTGAGTTATTGGATGATTAGTTGTTTTATGCTATTGTTCACATTTTTCTGATAACATTTCTGGTGCCCACCATGATCTGACCCATTTTGTTTGTGAGCATTTGTTGAGTTTGTTTTTGTCATAGATTCAGGTGTGTTTTGTTATAAATCTGGGAATTACCTTTCACAAACGACCTCCTACGCAAAAACTGATCTCACCATTGAGTCCGGAAGGCCTCGAAGGTAAACAACGACATATAATATCTCTAGTTTTTGTTACTAGAAAATTTTTGAATTTTTAAAAAAAATTTAGCCTATTTGTTTAAAAAAAAAATTTGTTTGGCAACATTTTAAATTAAATTTATTTTCTATTATTTGCAAAAAAAATAAAACACAGTCAAAAGCAACCCAAAAAAAAATACAAGTTTTTTTTTTAGATTTTAGATTTTATTTCAATTTTATTTAGCACAAATTTAAATAAATAAATATTTTTTTTGGGTCCTCAGCCCCCTGCCTGCACCCAGATCCTCGTTCCTAACCCTAACTCCCCAACCCCTGTAACCCTATGACCCACAATCCCCAATCTCCCCGCCCCCCTATTCTCGTCCCCAACCCCTTGTTGATCCCTCCCCACCCCTCTGCACTTCCCTCCCCCTATCTCCACCTACGCCACCGCCTACCCTTCCCCTCAGCTCGAAACCCCTGCGACAACTGCCTACCCACCCCCTTCACTCCCACCTCCGATCCCCTATGCACCTCTCCTCCTATCCCTTTTCACCGCCCTCCCACCTCCCCGTCCGCTGCTACCCTCCCACCACCTCTGATCCCCGCTACGCTCCTTCTACCCCTACACTGCTATGCTCCTTCTACCCCTGCGCCACTACCTGCAGCCACTATCGCCTGGCTGCTAGCTACACTGCCACCCATCCCTACTGAAACCTGTAACACACACCCACCCCGCAAAAAAACACCAAAAACAAATAAAATATTAATAAAAAAAAGAGCAAATCAACTTTAAAAAACCCTAATTTCCAAAGTTTTAGGTTAGAAATTTCATTTTTAATTTATAAATTTCAATTTTAATTTGTTAATTTAGTTTCATTTTTAAATTTTTTTTTAAACAGTGCTCAGCCCCTGGGCACATGGGGGACCAGGGGCCCTAAAAAGACCTTAACAACAAATTTTCCTGCAGCCTTCAAACTGTCCATGTGACCAAGTTTGCAAACCACTAGTGGTTATCCGACTACCTGACTTGCTTCTACTTGTCCAAATAGGCGATTTTTTCATTTTGGCATAACGTTTTGTAGGTACATCAGATTTTTGCAAATTTATAGTCGTTGAAAATCTGATTCACTCTATTTTTCAGTGGTACAGGTATCTTTAGCCATCTTGGTCAAAATCATCAGGTATTATCAGTCAAAGTTGACCTTACCTTGAAAACTTTAAACGGCTATAACTTTTGCATTTTTAAACAAATTTTCATGATTTTTTTAAACAACGTAGAATTTCGTGTAGATTCTGATTTTAGTATCTATTTTTCTATAAAAAATCACATTTCCATGAAAATTTCCAGATTATGTGTTTTTCACCTGAACATTTGATTTGCAAACTTCTTGATTCTTTTTTTGTTTTCGTGGACTACAGGTGGACATCATGACCCTTTGCATCTCATGTTATGAAGAAAACAATAAACAATTGAGACTACTAATATGGTTTTGGTGCAGAACGTCCACTGAAGACAATCATTTTTACACTAAGTGTTGAGTAGGCTTGGTTTAGGCATTATCATACAATTTGCATACAATGTTTACTTAGTTTTTGATTAGGTGGAAAGTAAATCATTTTGTTGCATCACAACTGTCATCTAATCCCAACCTAGGGGTTAAAAACTAAACAATTTCGTTATGTTTTTACTATCTTGCACTACAATCTATCACATAGCTTAATAGGGGAAAGTAACACTTGTTTATTTCTTTAAGCAACAATCTACACCTAGATTTGTTAGAAGGTTAAAATAAACAATCTTTTCCAAGTTATTTCTATCTTGTTACAAATTTCTGTGCTTTGTAGAGTTAACACATTTAGTTATTTTTCTTCTAACTAGGGGGATATAGAACCAGTGTTCTCTGTGTTTTCAAAATGATAATAGGACTATGCTCTCCCCTCTTCTGGGTGACTAAAATACCAAACTTATCATTTTACATGTTTAACCTTTAGAGAGGCTTGTCTTTGGAATTCCTTCCTTCCAAGTGGGATGACCTTAAGTGATAACAGGCTAAAGCCAAGCCACCTCCAAGTGACTATAAATAAATTGTGTTTGTGACGAAAGTTGCAAGCAACAGGTGCCGATGTGTTACACCGACCAATGTTTCCCCCAAAACCCTATGGAGTGTAACCTCTACAGGCTAAGAAGCCTCCTTATCGGAGCAAATGGCCACATGTGTAACCACCCGAATGGATGCCTTGACTAAAATCCTTTTGTTCTAGTAAGCTAAAATCCCCTATTTGGTGACACAGGAGGAGGAACCTCTAGAGCCATCCAACGTCATACACTCATTTAGTGTGGAGACAAAAAATTTCAACTCTTCGGAGGAACTGTAACTTGGTATGCTTAAGAAGTGAGTGTCGTGGATAGGAGTCGGTGCTACCAAGTTACTAGCTGTCTGCCTTTATGCAAGTGGCTGGTGTAAAAACCAAGTTGGAACTCATCAAATATTGTCCTTGCCAACCTTAGGATTGTGCTTACTTTGTTGGTCAAACATTTGTAAAAACAACATGGAATCTTCTTGTTTGACATGTTTTCTTGCAACTAATTGATACAAATCATCAGCAAAAATACCAGACTTGCTTCGGCAAACATTTCAAAAATAAGCTAAGATCAAAAAACTAAAACAAAAAGGCAAACCTTCTATAGAACTCAGAAAACAGAGAGCACTTCCACACATTTTGAGGAGAAAAGAAATTCATTTCAGGATACCCATTTATTGCATGTACCTCGTTTGTGATCTTAGGAAAACCATACAAATCAATTTTGCATCCTTTTTTCCAAAATATTTCCATTTGCCATATCATCCAAAGAAAAAACATCCAACAAAGCAAACAAGTTTCCTACTAAGGTGTCATTAAGATCTTCCAAAACTCAAAACAAAAATCTAGTTGGTTTCATAACAGGATATATCATCCTTCATCTAGGAACGACACTAGTGTAATCTTGATAAAAGTAGTCCATATCAATAGCGGTGATCAAATCTCCCTACTTTGACTATCTTTTACCTCAGGAGCACATTTGTTTGAGAAAATAGTAGATCAAAATTCAAACCTTAGGAAAAATCTTGTCGTCTCAACCACACCAAAAATGTCCATTCACAAGCATTTTTCATCCAACGTTCACTCCCATGAAGTAGTTTTTATGGTTGCAACTAGATCTCAATCTAAACAAAAGAAAAAAAATGTGTTCCCTAAACAATAATGGGCATAATTTTGATGATGAGGAGATTACTCAAGAGGAACTCCTCAAACAACTTCAAGATCCAAAATTCCTAAAGATGATGGATAGGGTCATTGCCACATATCCCACAAAATACTTCGTTATGCTAGCACAACAAGGAGCACAGTTAACTTCCAATTTTGACATAGAAAATTTGAGAGAAATAAGGCAAACAAATGAAACTGAAGCTCCCAAAAATAAGAAAGCTAAAGATGTGACAAATCCATTAGAAGCACTCACATAACAAATTTGAGCTTTACAACAACAAGTTGGGGATTTACAAACCAGATCTTCCACAAAATGATATTCATTAAAGGACATATGCCCTTATCCATTTGATAAAAGCTTGGTTACGACACCTTTCACCTCTAGATACCAAGATCATGCATCCTTAACCTGTCTTAATGATACTATTGACAAGGGAAATACCACCTTAAGCTTGGAATCATATACCACTCCATCTACTAGTCCTCCATCATCGTCCCCTAGAATGTATATCCCAAAGCATACTAGTCCTACACCAACACCGCCATCAAGTTCCCCAAGCTCTAATCCACCAACCAAAGAATCCTTGAACGATCTTCTCCAAAGACTTTTTCCAAAATATATGAGCAAAAGAAAAGCTATGGAGAAATCAAAATCTACTCATCTAATGTCATCCCCATCCAACACAAGCAATCCTAATCTTAATCATAAGCCTACGCCTTCTACCATTATTCTCTATCCATTATATTGCCCATCCACCCATACACTCATGAAGGATGTGATCTAATGGCTATTATCAAGGAACCAACCATCTCCATGTCATAAAACACCTACCCAAGAGCCTATCAAAGAGCCTTCAAACACTTCCATTGCTTCAACCCCATCATATAGTCCACAACCCCTTGAGCCTATTGAAAAATCTCCACCAATGAATCCAAGTCAAAATCCATCATCCCCTCATGTTGATAACCCTCAAGAACATGTCAAGCCTATCCAAGATCCTTCCACTTCTATTCAAGTAACCCAAGAGGTATGTTAAGAACCTAATCCTAAGCATGTGAAAACATCAAGTCCTCATCCTAATCAAGATCAAATCACTTTCACTCCACCCATCCATAACATTTATCTTTTCCATGATCAAGATATTACCTATGAAGAAGATATCCATGAGCCACTTGATCCTATACCTATATATGAGAAAGAAATCCAAATCCAACCCATCAATAACCTATATCTTTTCTATGATCAAGATATTATCGTTGATGAAGAACCTATACATGAGCAAATTGATCCCATCCATATCACACTTAATCCTATCTATGATCAAGATCCTAGCTATGATCAAGATCCTGTCTATGATCAAGGTCCTATCTGTGATCAAGCAAACCATGATGTTCCTCTTAGCCAGCTTTATGCATTCCATGGTCATGAGCTTATTACCTCATCTATCCATAACCCCATAACCATCCATGAGCAAGAAACGTCCATTACTCCTATCCATCCTCCACCTAGTCCTATCCATGATACAACAACACACACTTTCCTTGATGAGACACTTGCCTCCCAAGTGCACATAGACTATCAAACCAATAACTTGGATCTTAGTGAGCATAACGATAATCAAGATCCTAATGATACTCCACCATCCATTATCGATCATGTTGCAAATCCATTATCCTATCGCCTTGGTCTCACTACCTTCATCCATGAATGTTCTTCCTTAGGAGAGCAACAACCATTGTCTACCACTTCGCCTTCTACATCAAATATTGAGATCACATCTAGTGTCCAAATTACCCATAATCTCACTGTCCACCGCATACTCCAAAATATGAACTATCAAGGTAAAGGCTTAGGCCTTCATAAACAAGGTATTTTGGAGCCTATCCATGTCGAAGTCCCTCCACCCTCTTATGGCCTTGGTTATACTCCATAAGAAAAGCAATCTCATGGCGTTGGTACTTCCTCCATGCCTTCTAAATCCACCACTTCTCGTCGCAAACCCTATCATATTCCCAAAACATATGTCACCATTCCACCTCCATCATCCTACAAATGTCAAAAGCATGTGACCATACACCTTCCACTATCCACTTTACCTCCACTCCTTCCAACTCCTACTACCCCTCCATCCACTTTTCTTTCACTTCTCCCAACACTAAATTCATCCATCTACACACTCCCTCACATTTCAAATCATAACCGACAAATGCACATATTGTTTAAACACAAAGCTTCCACTCGATCCACCAAACCTATGGGATTCAAAAATAAACATTGGGATGCCTCCTTTCATAAAGACAAAAATCTTAAGGGTCCTAATACCTTAGGAAATCAATCCGAAGAATCAAAGAAAAACCCATCTCAAAAGTTACATACACCCACACACCTCAAAGCAAAAATGAAAAAGGTGCGAGTCCCCAAGCAACAAATAATTACCTCAGAAGCTGCACAAAAGTTGCATATAGCCAAGCCCATACCTTCACAAGTAAAGTCTAAAAGAAAAATGGTTGAGGTACCTAAGCAAAAAGCCATCAAGTTAAATGAGGCATCCACCTCTCAAGAATCCCAACCATCTACTTTCTCCTCTTCCATCCAAAAATCCCATTCCATCCAAAAGTCTCAAATCCATCCATCCCACGTGACAAGCAAAAATTAGAAAAATACTAAGTCTATGTGGGTCCTTAAATGCCTAAATCACCCATCCACTAAGCAAAAATCTCCATTGCTTCCTGCACCGTCTTCCCATCATAAGCTTTAATGTTTATCACGGTATGTGCAACCGTTGGTCATGGTTCCCTTCCATCCCGTGACACTTCCACATGTTGGAAATTAATGTGTCTCAACCTTGGTAATTCCTTGTATTTTTACATTGCATTTATTTATTATTTGCCTATTGTATTAATTGGATGCAAAACCTATGTTGTCATATTGTGGGAGTTGGCAGGATGATGTGTCATCCTACATGGCATATGACCACATGTATTTTTGTCCTCACATGAGGAGATAGGTATCCCACTTAGTGTTAGGAATATTTTGCCATGTGTCAGCATCTTGGATGTTGTGTAAGAGAATATTGACCTTAATGGTCATGACAGATTCCTATGACGAAGTTATGACATGTAAGAGTCAGAAATAGGGGATTCTATGACAGCTGAAGACATGTCTCGAAGAGCATCTTTGAAAAATGCATCTTTGGGCGCCCTAAGGTGGACTATGACATGTTGTAAGAGAATATGCTATTTATAGCCTATGTATGACAAATTCTCTTACAGCTGTAAGTTATGATAGCTATGACAGATTCTATGACGGTTGTAAGAGTCGTAAGAGCATTTGTCATAGCCCGTTTTGGAAATAGGCAACCTCCTTGGGATGGGGTGACTTGACAAGTGTCAGGAGCATCCTACAGAGTTGGACAAGTGTCCATAGGCATGGGTTTTGGGCCATGAGGCCATGTTGGACGCCCATCCTTATGTGAAGCTATTTATGCCTTGTATATTCTATATAAATAGGTGTTTTTGAGAGGAGATGTATTACAGGTTTGACAGGTACTGTTATGCTGCCGGTTTGTCTCCAGATATGAGTGTCAAAGACTCCTAAGAGCTTGCATTGTAAGTGTATTGTAAACCATTTTAGTTTTGATAATACATTGTGTAGGTTTTGGAGTGTGGGGTTTTTCACCTGATAAGGGTTTTCCCCACGTATATCTTGCGTCTCTCTTCTTCTGTCTCACTTTCTTGTTTATGTGTTTGCTGCAATATCTCTATTAGTGGTTTAACATTGCTGTAATAGTAAGGATAAAATTGAATTTGCACTCTCCTCCCCTCATTAGATTAGTGTAGGAAGCGATTTCTGCACACCTAGCTTCCTTTCAGTTGGTATCATACCTTGGCCAGTTTTGGTTCTAGCTGTTGGGTAAGGGTTTTTTGAGCTAATCTTAGGTTGAGTGGGAGTGTTGTGTAGAGTATTTTGTATCTTGTTGCAAAAAGGAGATGGCAACCAGATTCGGAAGGTTAGAGGTTGAGAAATTCAATGGCACTAATTTCAAGTTGTGGAAACTCAAGATGGAGGACCTACTTGTTGATCGCGACCTATGGGAAACTGTATCCAGTGTGAAACCTATAGCAATGTCACCAGCTAATTGGGACCTCAAAGATCGGAAAGCTAAGGGTCTCATAAGACTCTATTTAGCTGACTCTGTCCTATTGAATGTCCATGAAGAGAAGAGCACGAAAGATCTTTGGAAGAAGTTGGGTGATGTTTATCAGGCCAAGTCCTTGGTAAACAAACTTTTCCTAAAAAAAGAAGTTGTTCGCTCTGAATATGGAAGATGGAGGATCTGTTGCGGATCACATGAATGCTTTTAACATGATTGTTGCACAGTTGACATCTGTGGGTGTGAAAATGGAGGAGGAGGATCGATGCATGACCCTACTTTGTTCTTTGCCAGATTCATGGGATCATCTTGTCATGGCTATCGGAAGCACCACTACCACCTTCAAGATGGAAGATGTGGTATCTTCATTGTTATCTGAAGAGATGCAGAGAAAGTCTTATGAGGCAGCCAAAGTGGCTCTTGCAGTTTGTGGAAGACCCGAAGAGAAAGGGAAGAATAAGGACAAGAAAGGTGATAAGGGTAGATCCAAATCCTATGGGAGATCCAAATCTCTTGAAAAATCTAAGGCTCTTTGTTGGAATTGTGGTAAAACCAGGCATTTCTAAAAGGAATGCAAAGAGGACAAGAAAAAGAAGAAGAAAGCTCCTGATTCAGATTCTGACAAGTCACAAGATGGTGGTGATGCCTTCATCGCAGCCCTGGCCACCCATGCATATGATGATGTGTGGTTGATTGATTCAGGTGCATCATTGCACGTGACCTCACATTGAGACTAGTTCACGAAGTATGAAGAGTTCGATGGGGGAAGAGTGTACCTGGGTGATGACTCTCATTTGAAGATTGTTGGTTGTGGAAGAGTCTCAATCTGATTCCCTGACGGACGAGTGAAGGGGATCACTGGAGTTATGGACATTCCAGGCCTTGCACGGAACCTGCTTTCTGTAAGTATGTTGAATGATGCAGGTGTGCAGGTTGTCTTTTCAAAGGATGGATGCAAGATGACTAGAGGATCTATGGTGCTTGCAAAGGGTACTCGGATAGGTACTCTATTTTAGCTAGAGGCATGCACTTCACAGTGCAATAGTTCTTCTAACTTGAAGAAAAGAGTTGCAGTCACTTCATCCCCACCATCTAAATGAGTAGTGAAGAAATCTGTTGTAACTAGTTCTAATGGTAGTGCACATGCTTTGGAAGTTAAACTTCCTATTGAAAAGACTATGTTATGGCATTTGAGATATGGCCACATTGGTGAGAAGGGTTTGCGTACCCTAAAAAATAAAAACCTCGTTGAGGGGTTAAATGATTGTAATCTCAAGTTTGACTTTTTCGAACATTGCATTTATGTAAAGCAAAACCGTGTTCAATTTTACTCTAGTTCTCACAAGTCTTCTGGTGTATTGGATCTTATTCATTTTGATGTGTTTGGTCCTGTTAATGTTCCTTCGATTTCAAAATCTGTATATTTTGTATCTTTTATAGATGATTACAGTAGAAGGACATGGGTTTGTTTTATCAGAAGCAAGACTGAAGTCTTTAGTCGATTTAATGAGTTTAAAGCCTTTACTAAAAATTAGACTAGTAAAGAGATTAAGTGTTTGAGAACTGACAACGATGGTGAGTTTTGTTTGGTGGAGTTCAATAAGTTCTATAAAGAGCAAGGGATTGAAAGGCATAAGACAACTCCATATACCCCACAACAAAATGGAGTTGCAGAGAGGATGAACATAATACTGATGAAGAAGGCTAAGAGTATGCTTAGTGGAGCAAGCCTTGAACAAAAGTTTTGAGCTAAAGTTGTAGCCACTGCTTGCTATCTGGTAAACAAATCTCCTACATCAGCTCTTGTTGGTAAGACACCTATGGAGGTGTGGTCTGGTAAGAAGCCTTCAATGAGACATCTTCTTGTTTTTGGTTGTCAGGCATATGCACATGTGCCTAGGGAGAAACGGTCTAAATTGGAGAACAAGGTTGTTAAATATATTTTCATTGGCTATGGTGTCAATGTGAAAGGATACAAGCTTTGGGATCCTATGGCTGAAAAAGTGTTGTATAGCAGAAGTGTTATCTTCAGAGAGCTGACACCTTCTTCTATTGTTCTACAGCCATAACAGATAGAAAAGAAAGAAGATGCGGTTCAATTTCTTTCTACCCCTGAGAAGACTGAACAGACAGACCCTATGAGACCTGATGATGAGGAGAGCTCTAGCAGCTCTGAAAGCTCATAAGAAGAAGTAGAACCTCAACCTCAGCCATTGAGGAGGTCTACACGAACAAGAAAGCAACCTGATAGGTTTGGTTATTCATTACTTGTTTCTAGTTGTGTTTTTGCTTTACTTACTAACACCGATGAGCCTAGAACTGTGAAAGAGGCTATGGGCATGAAAGATGCAAGTTCCTAGAAGGAGGCCATGGAGGATGAGATGACTTCTTTGGAAAAGAATAAAACATGGGACTTGGTACCAGCCTTTGCCTGATGGACGAAAACCTGTTGGATACAAATGGGTGTTCAAGAAGAAATTCAGTGCAGATGGCAGTGTTAAAAAGTATAAGGCTAGATTGGTTGCGAAGGGGTATTCACAAGTGGAGGGAATTAATTATGGTGAAATTTTCTCTCTCGTTGTAAAGCTGACATCCATTTGATTCTTGTTATCTCTTGCAACTACTTATGAATTAGAGGTAGAACAGATGGATGTGAAGACAACTTTCCTTCATGGTGATTTGGAGGAAGAAATCTACATGTCACAGCTAGAACATTACATAGAGAAAGGTAAAGAAAATTTGGTTTGCAAGTTAAAGAAGTCTTTGTATGGTTTGAAGCAGTCTCCTAAGATGTGGTACTTGAAGTTTGATGCCTTTGTGTTGTCAATTAGATATCTGAGATCAAAATCTGATCATTCTGTGTATTACAAATTTGACAATGATCGCATTCTCATTATTGCATTGTATGTTGATGATGTGTTGTTGATTGGGAATGGTAAGAATATGATTTCTGATTTGAAGTCTCAGTTGTCAACACAGTTTGAGATGAAAAATCTTAGGGCAACCAGGTACATTCTGGGAATGGAAATCAGAAGAGACGGAGCTAACATAAAACTTTGGTTAAGCCAAAGTAAGTATGTGAAGACCGTGTTGGACAGGTTCAGCATGGCAGATTGTAGACCATTGTGCGTTCCTGTTTCTTTGGGGACAAAGTTGTCTATTAATGATTGCCCAAAATCTCCTAGTGAGGTGGAGGATATGAGCAGAGTACCTTATGCTAGTGTTGTTGGTAGTTTGATGTATGCTATGGTTTGCACAAGACTAGACATTGCCCAAGTAGTGGGAGTCCTTAGTCGATTTATGGCTAATCTTGGACGGGTACATTAGGATGCAGTTAAGCAAGTGTTCAGATATTTGAGGGGTACTTCTGAGTATTCCATTTGCTATCATGGCAATGCTACAAGACCTCCGCATTCAG
The DNA here is from genome assembly GCA_027924645.1 of Cunninghamia lanceolata. Taxonomy (NCBI): domain Eukaryota; kingdom Viridiplantae; phylum Streptophyta; class Pinopsida; order Cupressales; family Cupressaceae; genus Cunninghamia; species Cunninghamia lanceolata. The sequence continues at coordinate 3,945,714 of BSBN01000197.1, forward strand.
TTTGTATTCATGGATTTGTGGATTCTGATTGAGCAGGTGACATTGACATCAGGAGATCCACCAGTGCATGTGCGTTCATTATGTTTGGTGGTGCAATTAGTTGGATGAGTAAGCGACAACCTGTGGTTGCTTTGTCCACTACAGAAGTTGAGTACATGGTTGCAACTCATGCTTGTAAGGAAGCCATTTGGCTTAAGAGATTGTGTTCAGATCTTGGTGTTGATGCAGGACAGATTACGATCAGTTGTGATAGTTAGAGTGCGATTTGCCTTGCGAAGAATCCAACTTTCCATGCCAGAAAAAAGCATACTGATGTTCAGTTTCACTTTGTGTGAGACATGGTAGAGGATGGGAAGGTAAATTTGGAGAAGTTAGATACTTTAAAGAATGTTACAGATGCATTGACGAAACCAGTGGGCACAAAGAAGTTCAGATGGTGTTCGAAGTCTATGGGCCTCTCGGCCTATAGCAATTAAATCCTGTTAATTCTATTGGCTCTTACAAGGTGTTCAACAAGTGGGAGAATGTTGGGAATTAAGGTGTCTCAACCTTGGTAATTCCTTGTATTTTTACATTGTATTTATTTATTATTTACCTATTGTATTATGTTGTCGTACTGTGGGAGTTGGCACGGTGATGTGTCATCCTACATGGCATATGACCACATGTATTTTTGTCCTCACATGAGGAGATAGAAATCCCACTTAGTGGTAGGAATAGTTTACCATGTGTCAGCATCTTGGATGTTGTGTAAGGGAATATTAACCGTAACGGTCATGATAGATTCCTATGATGAAGTTATGACATGTAAGAATCAGAAATAAGAGATTCTATGACAAGTGAAGACACGTGTCGAAGAGAATCTTTGAAAAAGGCATCTTTGGGCCCCCCAAGGTGGACTATGACATGTTATAAGAGAATGTGTTATTTATAGCCTATGTATGACAGATTCTCCTACAGCTGTAAGTTATGACAGCTATGACAGATTCTATGACGGTTGTAAGAGTTGTAAGAGCATCTGTCATAGCCCATTTGGGAAATAGGTGACCTCCTTGGGATGGGGTGACTTGACAAGTGTCAAGAGCATCCTACAGAGTTGGACAAGTGTCCATAGGCATGGGTTTTGGGCCATGAGGCCATGTTGGATGCCCATCCCTATGTGGAGCCATTTCTACCTTATATATTCTATATAAACATGTGCTTTTGAGAGATGTATTATAGGTTTGACAAGTACTGTTATGCTGCCAGTTTGTCTCCAGATACGAGTATCGAAGACTCCTGAGAGCTTGCATTGCAAGTGTATTGTAAACCATTTCAGTTTTGATAATACATTGTGCAGGTTTTGGAGTGTGGAGTTTTTCACCCGATAAGGGTTTTCCCCACGTATATCTTGTGTCTCTCTTCTTCTATCTCACTTTCTTGTTTATGTGTTTGCTGCAATATCTTTGTTAGTGGTTTAACATTGTTGTAACAGTAAGGATAAAATTGAATTTGCACTCTCCTCCCCTCATTAGATTAGTGTAGGAAGCGATTTCTGCACACCTAGCTTCCTTTCACCACATACCTCCATCTCCCCTTCCTTCCACTATTATCCTACATATCTTCCCCATCCTATTCCTATGGTCCATGCTTTTGCATGAGCCTTCCCTCCATCCTTGCATAAGTCTTACATAATCCACATCATAATCCACTATCACACCTTCCGTAATCCGCTATCACACCTTACGTAATCCGCTATCTACCTTCTCCATCTCACTTTCATACAATCCCCTACAAACATCTATGGGAACACTTGACATAGTCCATGCGACAACATCCATCTAGCGGGACTATCACCTTTCATGGAACTAGACACTTGAGTCTCTCCCATCCATATCCACCTTCTCCCATCCAAATGTTTAAAAAAAAAAGTAAAGAAAAATCCCTTCGTCGAACGGTGAATACCACCCTTGGTGGCGCCTTGGATAAGTACCATGATGAAAACCTGGAAAACAGGCATCATGTGTAGGTTGATCTTCCATGTCATTTACCCTTGGGAGCGCATTGTCTCATTGACCCTATCATTCTCCATCCTATCTCACCATACCATCCTACCATCCTTATCCTACATATACCTATCATATTGAGCCCATTCATCCTCCATTCCTCTTTTGATATTGATAGAGATATGGGACAAAATGTCAAAACATGCTTTGGAAAAACTCTTGATATACCTTATCTTTTTCAAAACAATCCAATCCTCTCATCCTCCTTCATCATAAGCTTTGTCCTATCAAATCCTAAGCTATTCCTATGCGGCATAGTCCTTGGAGATCAAATCCTTGTTTCCTTCTACCTACTCATCCATTATCCATTAGCACCCATCTATTTACCTATCCATGGTGTTCCCTTGTCATCAGTATCCAACATTTAGGCTATCCAAATTACCATCCAAAAATTCCACAAACATCAAAACATTGGCAAAATCTAGAAAATCCCAAAAACATCAAATCATCTACAACCCCATCATTAGTACCATTGTCGAACTACGTCGTCTCTGAGCTATCACGTAGGCAAGGCCATCATTGATGTGCCCCCGAGGCTTCCTTCCCATCCATTCCATCCTGTGTCACCCATCCTTTGGTCCATCTGAATCCACACCATTTCCCATCGCCTGGGTCTTGGGTCCACAAAGTCCACACCCCGAACTACGTTGCCTCTACATTGTCATGTAAGCAAGGCCATTTATCAATGAGCCCTCGAGGCACTAGGTCAGTCCCTTAGGGCCCGTCTCTTCATGTCTATTGTTAATTCATCCATAATAAATCAATCCTTTACTTGAATGGGGGCAACTCCTCGACCTAGTTGGAGAATTGGATTCTTGAATGTCACACACCTCAGAGGATAACAATAAGGATCGTGATACCATCACCAGACAATAGGCATCTTTACAAATACACTCCCTCAACAAAATGATTAACGCAAGAACTAGACCTATAAACAAGACACAATGTGCCTCAACCACCATGATGATTGTATTTATTTTCTTTGCAAGAAAACATAACTATGGCAACAAATTTTGTGTTTTTAAAAAGGTTTAAGTCACAGAGTCTTGATTGTTGTTATTATGTCTTTCTATACTACTCAAGAATGTCAAAAACTAGAGGAGCTATGATGGGGGCATAATTATCTTATTTGTTTGTTGTTTGTGGATCAACCTTTAGTAATGTGACGACTTTGTCTAACGACATGATCGGCAAAAGATCATTGAGGACATCAGGGGTCTAAACATGAAATAGGTATAATCCTTGTCTGTTGATACACAAACAATACTCAGGTCATCTTGGTTCAATTATACTTAGATGCTTGTGTGGACTTGCTATATCAAAATCCATGTAAGGGATACTCAGGTCATCTCAGTTTAATTATACCTAGATGCTTGTATTTTCTTACAACATTTTTAAAAAATCTCAATGATGAAACAAAGTACTTCAAATACTTGCATAGACGAAGTTATGAAATTGACCCATACATATGAAATTGCATTTCATTCCATAATAAACCTTTTCCAAGCATCTTAAGATCCAACTCCTTTCTGACAGTTCATCCAATTGTATCTTCCAGTTATCCATGTAATCCATTCATCCTTGTGCAATTGATCCAAGCAATGATATCAATCAAGTAAAGTCAATCTTTTCAAAATTATCTAATCGCAATCAGTAGTCTTGACCCTAATCTGGTCGTAAACCAAATCAGTCAATCATCATTGACATTGGGATATAGCTTTCCGGCATCTTTGTGTTGATCTAGGGATATATTGTTCCCTATAATGACAACACTATCATCGTCAATCATTATCGATTAATCATTAGTTTGCAGCTGGACAGGGGCAATACCTTGTTTGTTCTTGTATAGCTTAAACAATCTTACTCTGCAGGAATCATTACAGCGTGCCTTTGGCAAAGTTATCTCCATTTGCATTCACACAACCTCATTATCACAATCCTCATCCAATCATGTCTCCATCAATCCATATCCATTACTATTGCATTGTAGGGTGATCTCCATTGCACATTCCATATCACAGCCATTCTATTCTTGTCATTTTCAACAACAAGGAAGTGCACACTTCTGAGAGCTCCATTACCATCAAGATCAAGAGGATATAGGAAAACAATGGAAGCATAGAGGTAAAACAGTCTTCGAAGGTATATTCTTTGTTTACTTATGTTTACATCAATTTCCATTGAGTTATTGGATGATTAGTTGTTTTATGCTATTGTTCACATTTTTTTGATAACAAGACAACCTAAAAATAATAAAGGAAAATAAGCCAAAAGTGTCGGAAGAAAGAGACACACCACAAATAAAAGAGATCCAATATGTAATCTCAAACATGGAGATACAAGAAAATCTATTAAGAAACCAAGTTAAAGGGGTCAAGTATTAGGCGTAAATAGTAAAAGGATTGTTAGGCAAATAAAGAGAATTCATAGAGAGACATGTCGAGATGGAAACAAGATATGAAAAAGACAAACATGATAGGGCTACAAATATCATTATTAAAGGACTAAAGGACTATGGCGAGAAATAGGACACTGATGAATTAGCAAAAGACTTCCTTAAAGAAAATATTATTTGAACAATGATAGGAGGAAGGAATATACACATAATGGTTATCATGAGAAACTTAGAAGTTGAGAACATGATACTAAGAAACATAGGATTTCTTAGAAGTACACAAATATACCTAGATGAAGACTTAGACATAGTATAATGAGAAGAGAGAAGAAAAGAATGGGAAAAGTGAAGGCAACAAGAGATGCAGGAAAATGGGTGTGGTTACAAGATGGAAAGGCAAAATCAATGACCAAATGACAAAATAATTCGGGATTTTAGACCTCTAGGAGTACTTGACCATGGTAAATTAGAATTGTAGAGGTTGCCCTTGGAGGATAGGACTTGATTGGGTCTATAGTAGAAGGAAAAGACATTATCATTCTCATCGAAACACATGTACATGACGGTTGCAAAGTCTCAAATTGTGAAAGGTATAAGAAAATGTTAGTTTGGAATGGAATGGATAAAATTGGCAAGGGGCATGAGGGAGTAATAGTGGTAATTAGAGAAAAGTGGCGTAGAATCATAAAGTGGAGAAAGAAGAACCAAATAAGCAATAATATGGTTGAAAATAGCATAAATGGGTTAACAATTAGACTAGTTGCTTGCTAATTTACACTAGGAGGTTCAAAAACATACAAGAAAAAGAACTTAGATGTTGAAGACCATTATGCATCACTAAAAATGATATTCCAGTGTTCAACATATTGGATAAAATAATATTTATACCAACTAAAAATAATAGAGGAAAATAAACCAAAAGTGCTAGAAGAAAGAGACACTACAAATAAAAGAGACCCAATATGCAATATCAAACATGAAGATAAAGGAAAATTTGTTAAGAAACCAAATAGAAGGGGTCAAGTCTTGGGCACAAATAGTAAAAGGATTGTCAAACAAATAAAGAGAACTCATAGAGAAACATGTCGAGGTGGAAATAAGAGAAGAAAAAGACAAACATGACAAGGCTACATATATCATTATTAAAGGATTAAAGGACTATGGCGAGAAAGGGGACACCAATTAATTAGCAAAATACTTCCTTACAAACTAGTTGCAGTGGACATGATATATCCATCAAGCAAGTATGATTAAAAAATGATAAGAGGAGGAAGCGACTAACACATAAGAGTTATCATGAAAAACTTAGAAGACAAGAACATGATACTAAGAAACATGGGATTTCTTATAAGTACACAAATATACCTAAATGGAGACTTACCCATAGTACAACAAGAAGAGAGAAGAAAATCATGGGATAAAGTGAAGGCAACAAGAGATGCAAGAACATGTGGGTGTGGTTACAAAATAGAAAAGGACCAAATCAATGACCAAATGACATAGAAGAATTAAGGATTTTGTCCCTCTAGGAGTACTTGACCATGGTAAGTTAGAATTTTAAAGGTCACCCTTGGAGGAGAGGACTTGATAGGGGCCATGGTAGAAGGAAAATACATTATATTCTCATGGAAACACATGTTCATGATGGCTACAAAGTCCCAAATTTCGAAGGGTATAGGAAAACATCAATTTGGAATAGAAGGGATAAGCTTGGCAAGGGGTATGAGGGAGTAATAGTGTTAATTAGAGAAAAGTGGTGTAGAATCATGAAGTGGAGAAAGGAGACCCAAATGAGTAATCATATGGTTGAAAATAACATAAAATGGGTTAACAATTAGACTAGTTGCTTGCTACTTTGCATTGATACGTTCAAAGACATATAAGAAATATAACTTAGATGGTGAAGACCCTCATGCATCACTAAAAAATGATATTCCCGTATTCAACACTTTGGGAGAAGTATTAATTATAAGGGGCTTTGATGCAAGGACAACAAACAATTAAGTCCTCAATTTGAGAAGTGAGGGAAAAGGGAAAAACAACTTGTTATGGCTAGAGGAAGAGGAAGGCTAGATTTGAGAAAGGAGGTCACGAGATGGAAATGAGCATGTCACACAACATGGGGCATAATTGTTAAGACTATGTAGTTTTCATGACATGGTAATATGCAATGGCACGAGAGCATGGCCAAATTTAGGCAACATCACCTACACAACATACAATGGACAACGTGTTGTAGACTATGTTATTTTATCATAGAGCTTTACTTTAAGGTTCATGGAGTTAGACATCAGAGACTTCCCTTTAGAACTAAAATCAGATCACAATCCAATATATGTAAATCTTGACATACACACAAACAATCAATAAGGGGAACAAGCCTACCACAATCAAAAGAAGGCACCTCTTAAGGGGTAAATCCTCAAGACTCGAGAGAACTATGAACTCTTCAAAGTAGCCTTTAAATAACACTTTTAGAAAGTAGAGAGTATTACAACTTGTATGACAAGTGACCTACTGAACAAAAGTATGTCTATTCCCTTAATCCACAAAACATCAAGTGCATGCAAAAGATCCAGGCCTAGGAGAGGAAATGTAGGTAATTTTATGATAAACCCATAGTATGATGAAGAGTCCAAGGTGACAATGATATAATTTTCATAGAACTTGGGTTGGATAAAGAAAATAAGAAGGCTTATGCAAAATTGACTTGGTCTAAAAAAGAAAGATATGTGAACACGAGAAGGAAAGAACTTATCTCTTTGGGAAAACACAACCCCAAAAGCTTTTAGAGGGAACTACAACAAAAAGAGAAAACAAATAGAAAATAATATCATAAATTCCCAATGGTTAGAATACACAAAGTTACACTATAAGATAGTTCAAGATAAAAACATCCCCCTTATAATCAACACAACAACTAAGCTCTTCTCTATGGTAAAATGGGGAGTAGAGGTCCTGAAACCACACATCAAAAGCATTTTTAATGGTGTCATCTAAGAAGGCTTCACAACAGAGTGGACAACTTGTTGTTAGCCCTATTTATAAGAGCATAGATATCAAGAATATATCAAATTACCACAGAATAGTCAATCCTCTTCTTGGAAATTTTTGGGACCATGATAGAACACATAATTAGTAGTTGGATAGAAAAAAGGGAGAATGGGTCAAAGGGTAGGCATGTTTTAGACTAAGAAACTCCACTATTGACCACTATTGTGGATAGAGACTATTACATCCCCAACTTACAAATTAGACTTAATCAATAACTTAGCATGATAATCAGGAGGATTAGTCATAGTTAATTGATTTGATATTGTGGAATATCTGATTTAACTTTTGGATATGAAGTAGAAATAGATGTTAAATAGTTTTGTAAATTAAATGATTTTTGATTACGAGATTTGATAATGATGCACTGATTGTAATCTTGTGGTCCTGAGTGTGACAGGAGAAACGAACATCCTTTGAATAAGGAAGGAGAGTATCATTCTGGAGGAAGGGGTTAGGCATTGTGATAACATAAGTTGACTAGCCATCTGAGTAATTGACTCCTATGTCCTTCTCAACCATTCGTAAGTTGACACGTGTCATGTCTCTTGTCTTTTGTTTCTATGTTCTTGGTTTATTCTTTTGTCGATGAAGTTGTCTTGACAAGTCGTGATGACCGGACGATGTTTTGGGAACATCATTCCTAGCTGAGAGATAATAATATTTAGAGACAAGGAGGTCTCTCTTACTTATTGTTCTTGGGGTCATTACGTTATTCCTAGTCTTTCGACTAATGGGAATAGTCGATTTCGGGGAAGTATCGCTCGACCTCAATAATCAACGTAATTAATGTGAATTCTTTTTATGATTATTATTCCTTGTGATAATCCTTTATCAAGGAAGAAAACCTCTTATTAGGTTGTTACCCATAATGATATTATTGTTATTTACTTATTTTGATAATTGTATTCGATGAAATATTCTTAAGTGGTTTTAGTCGATCATGAAGATCGATGGGAGCTTCAAGCTCAACCATCCCATGATGTGCAAGGATTGAGCCACCTTTTTAGGGGCACTGCCGAGTGGTAAGGCAATTGACAACCAATATTGGCTTGTATGGGATTAGTTACTGTGTGTGTGTTAGGCTCTCCTTTGGAAGGAAAGAAGAAAAAAGAAAAGACTTCGGGGAGAAATGCAGAAAGGTTGGCTTTCTAGGAAAAATTAGGTGGTATAGCAGTTCGAGGGAGAATAGTGACAAGAGGAAACTGGGAGAGGTGAAAAGACTTGCAGAACGGGGACTGCATTCAGTCTATTTCTCAACTTGGGTAATTGGGAAACATGTAAGTTTCTTGTTATTGATTAACAATATGAGGCACGCGGACTGCAAGGCCGTGCCAAGCATGCTATTTAAATTTCTTTTGAGTCATGGCATTAGGCCAATCGGCTGAGCTATCCTTGTTTTTAAACAACTTATATGCTATGGTTTGGGTGTCGTTTGGCCGAACCCTTTTAAGACAAACATGGAGTTGTGTTTATACTTGAGGCCTCATGGGCTGAGTTTGTTACACATAGTAACTACTGAAACTATGCTCAAGGCGGTGAGCCGAGCTAAAAACATATTTAAACTTCTTGAAAACTTGCTCAAGGTTGTGAGCCGAGCTAGGAAACTAAGTATCTATTCTTGAAATTATGCTCAGTTGAGCCTTGCAAAGATTGTCTCTTTCTTGAATGAGCCTTTGAGTCTTCCGACTCAACTGTATTGTAATGTATGATACATTATGATAACTGGAGCTCAAAGCCACAGTGGCTGAGCATGTATTCTTTTCATTTTTGTTTAACCCACATCGTACAATGATAATGGCCAAGCCTATGAGCTCTCGAAGGGAGTTAAGAATGACTCGTGTTATTTGATAATGATATAGTCATACAACTGTATTGATAGCCGTGTAGGCATCATTACTTGGCATGCAGTCCCTCGATTGTATTAATAACTGTGGAAGCTTTTAATATCTTAAACACGGTCCATTGATTGTAAAGACTGTAGGGAAGACAATTATAAATTGATGTATATCTAACGCCCAAACAAAACCTAGTTGAGCTTACTTGAGTAGCCGACAATGAATTACAAATAGAGTTGTTAAAACTATTATGTATGTTAAATGAACCTTCGATTATGAAGGAGTATGATCACAGTCTCTATATGAGACAATTGAGAATAAGTTTATAATAGATTATAGACTAGATCTATTTGGGACTAAATTATGACTTAACGAATAACGTTATGAGTTATAAATTCTTTTACTTATTATAACTTTTGGGTTGGTGAATAACCCATGAGCTCATTTGGAAAATAAGAGCTATTGACCCTTAAGAAATTAATATATTTATTGAGGTAGGGTATGCCTTAAGTATCATGTAATCGACTTCATCATATGTGGTGAATGCTATCGATATGAAAACACGGGAGACCAAGATGGTCATGAAGTTTGAAATTGAAATGAATTGAATGGAGCGAGGTGACGTGGAGTCACTAGTTCTGCATTTCTAAAGTAACCTATATTGTTATAATTAACTTTGATGGGAATTGAATGTTCCAATTTGGATTGTGATTCAAATTGATCCCACACTCATACTAGACCTAAAGGACAAGGTCGTTAAGAACCGACTATAGGACATGATAATTTATAAGTCGAGTTAGGGTGGTGGACATACGACGACATTCATTGTGCAACGTCTTTGTATGAAAACTTTGGCCAAAGTAATGCATCGGTCTCTGCATGCATTGTTGGTCCACAGTGATCCAGATGGCCTAGTGTCTCTAGTAGTGTCATACAAGTTAGAGTGGATCTATAGTGTATAACCGTGAGACATTAGGAAGGACACAACACTAGTTACTCAGATGGCTATCCAATTGGTTTCCAATGTCTAACCTTTCTGTGAAGGGTAGGGACTCTTCCAGTTAGGAAGATGAGCAGGGGACCACAGGTCCGTGGTTGGAGGAAAGGCACTAGGATGATGCTCTCCTTCCCAAACATGAGACAAGCTGAGGCTTATGAAGACAGATGTCAATGGTACCAGATACAGTGTTTGCATTTTGGTGAGTTGGTCTATTGTAATGTAAAAAATTGACATTGATGCCTAGAGCATATTTTGTATTTGATTGGTGATGGATGTTCACTAAAGATTGTAATGATTTATTAGATTGTAAGCTATGTTATATCATGTTTTGATTAACATGCTTAAATAATGGAAAAGAATATGTTTCTTTATGTTCAAGGTTTGAATATTGTAATCCATTCTTAATTAATGACTTGTTTAAGTTACATGCTTAAGTTAAATCTTGAGTTTTATGGAAAGTGATGTTTCATATGGTATCAGAGCTACCAGGTTCAACACATGGACCTAATGAGCTCACTATTTGATGATGAATGTATCCAACTTTTAGTGTTCTAATGATTGGATGTTCTATACCAAAATGGCAAAAATTAGAACCACACCTCACAAGAAGGTAACAAAACATGGACGTTACCTACGCCATTAAAAGATTTTGAAGGTACGAGCCTTCATGAAGGAGAAACTTGAATAGACTGGATGCTTAGTAGGTGCATGGTTATTTGATGAGGAAACTTTCACTGATGCAGTGAAACACATCAAACAGGAGTTAAGGAAAGCTGATCGGATCGCTGCCCTTAACTCTACAGGAACATCAGTGTCACCCTCTACTCCTATAGCACCAGCTGATAAAAATGACCATAATGAGTGTATTGTACCAAAGGAGGATGTGAAGGAATACCAGTGTGTATCCTCACTTCCTGAGACTGAAAAGAAAATCTAATAATGGGAAGTTATGATCCCAATTCTGAATGATTTGTAGGAGCAAATGTAAATACAATTTTCTAATTTTGTGGATTATATGTAATCCAATGGAAAAATAATGCAATGGCAAAGTTTTGACAATCTTTCCTTTCTTGTTAAAGATTACATGAATGTGAATATATTTGTGAAATAATTGAATTATATGGCATGGAAAACTAATCCGTGTTTAATCTGCAAACTTCAGGAAGATGTAAATTGCAGTAAAGGTTCGAGTTGGAACCAGAATGGAGGATAGTTGAGATGAAGGAGCACCTTCAGGGCAATCCGAGTCCAAATTAGACCAAATATTGACTTTGTTGAAAGAAACTAGGATGAGGGTAGAAACCCTCGAACATAAAGTGGGATGCCAGTTAGAAGACATGCTAGATAATGACACCACCCAAATCCATCACGGAGAAAAATAACTCTGCGGTTAAACATGATGGGGATAAAAGGAGCCTTATGGCTATGGAACTATCTCATGACATGAAAAAGGTCATGCCACCTAAATTTGATGGATCTGTAAGCAGATATGCCGTGAAGGCATGGCTTACGGAGATGGAGAAGTATTTTAAAATTAGAAATTATAATGAGATTACTAAAGCTGTCTGGGGAGCATTTCAGTTAGCAGGAGAAGCATCCACATGGTGGATGAACAAAAAGATGGAGTTAGGCTTGAGGTCTACAAGCCTTACTTGGGATGGGTTTCTAGAACTATTTAGGCAAAGATGGTTGCCTCAACTATTCTATGATTAGAAACTCATAGACTTCCAAAACTTGAACAAACTGATATGACTGTAAATGAGTATTGGGAGAAATTCACCCGATTACTAAAATATGTGCCACAGTATTAGCATGATGAGAAGTTCCAGGTCCAGAAGTTTATCATGGGGTTGAACACCCAGAATAGGGGCGAGGTTAATGTTCATGGCCCTACAACCATGGAACATGTCTATGAGAAGGCCGTTAGGCAAGAACAGAACCTGAAGGCTATATCGACCTATAGAGAAAGGAACAGGAAGAGATACAATTGGTCTCAATCTTCTCAACTCTCAAAGAAGAAGGGGAAGAAAGAAGATTATACCGAGAAGACTGATAAAGGGGCTAAAAATAAACAAAATGAATCCAAGGGAGACAAAAAGGGGAATAACCACTCCAAGAAGAATGGGAACAATTCTGGCAAACCTCAGGAGAGGCGAGGACCAGTTGGAGGATGCTTCACTTGTGGCAGAGATCACTATGCCAATCAGTGTCCCAACAAATCATAAGGAATGCAATCAAGAGGGAATCTTCTACCTTCCCAGCAAGTGGCATTCCAACAACGTATCCATGCGGCCTTGGATAACTGTCAAGCTGAGTATCAAATAACTCTAGTAGAGATAATAGGTACTTTATTTGGAGTTCCTATTTTAGTTTTAATTGATACATGTGCCATGGAATGTTTCATTTCTCCTAAAATTGTAAATAAGATTCCTAGAAAAGTAGGATTCATGGCAAATACTTGGTCTGTAGAGTATGTAAATCACACCAAGGCTCAAGTAGAGCAATGCTTGTTTGAAGCTCAGGTTGAACTTCCAAACTTTTCCACTGAAGTAAATCTATATGTAGCCCCACTTGGATTGTATGATGTTATCCTTGTAATAAATTGGCTATGGAGACATCGAGCCAAAGTAAACTGTTATGCTAAGATAGTAGATTGTTTGGATGATCTAGGAAACCAAGTCCATATTCAAGGAAAACCTAGGGAAATTAAACTGAGGTAAATCTCCACCTTACAAATAAAAAGGGCACAGAGAAAAAGATGCCAACTTTTTGTTGTCAAGATGGATAAAATAGAAGAAACAAAGGAAACCTATTTCCAAGATGATTTGATGATCTATGAATCCCATAAACTTAATGAAGTAGGGACAAAGGAGTCCATAGGTCAGGGTAGGCCAGATATGGACAAACATTCCCTCCTCAAAGATTTTGAGGATGTATTCTCGGATGAAATACCAGGGTTACCCCCTAAGAGGACTTTTGATTTTGCCATTGATATTATACCTGGGTCAGAACCTATTTCTAAAGCTCCCTACAAGATTACCACAATAGAATTAATGGAGTTAAAGGCTCAACTGCAAGAGCTACTAAATAAAGGGTTGATTAGACCCAGTGTGTCGCCATGGGGAGCACCTGTCATTTTTGTGAAAAAGAAAGATGGCACTCTGCGGTTGTGTATAGATTACCGCATGTAAATAAAGCAACCATCAAGAACAAGTATCCTCTACCCCACATCGATGATCTTTTTGATCAGATGAGAGGTGCAGCAGTATTTTCCAAGATCAATCTTCGATCGGGATATCACCAGTTGAGGGTGAAGGATGAAGACATCCATAAGACAACCTTTAGAACTAGATATGGACATTATGAATTCACTATCTTACCTTTTGGGTTGACAAATGCCCCTACAACATTTATGAGTCTTATGAACAGTGTGTTCAGAGACTGCCTGGACAAGTTTGCCTTGGTGTTTCTTGATGATATTTTAATCTACTCTAAGAATGAAGAGGAACATGTGTAGCATTTGAGAATCGTTCTTCAGAGATTAAGAGAGCATAAACTATATGGAAAGCTCTCTAAGTGTACCTTCTTTCAAAAAGAAGTATAGTATTTGGGTCATATAATTTTAGCTAAAGGAATAAATTTAGACCTAGCTAAGATTAAGGCTATTTCTGAATGGCCTGAACCGAAAAATGTTCATGAGGTATGAAGTTTTATGGGCCTTGCTGGTTATTACATGAAGTTTGTTAAAAACTTCTCTAAAATTGGTTATCCTATAACTTCCTTGCAAAGAAAGGGCAGGAAGTTTGAATGGTCAAAAAAGTGCTAGGAGGGCTTTGACCTACTGAAGGAAAATTGACTTCAGCTCTGATTTTAAAAGTGCCTGACCCGGATGGTCAATTTGAAGCCATTATCGATGCCTCAGGGGAAGGCTTAGGTGGTGTACTAGTCCAAGATGGACATGTTATTGCGTATGAATCGTGCAAACTGAAAAACTATGAATAAAACTATGCCCCACAGATTTAGAACTGGTAGCAGTCATGCATACACTTCAAATGTGGAGACATTATTTGCTTGGAAAATCTTTTGAGTTGAAAACAGATCACTAGGGACTTAAATATCTGTTCACTCAACCCCATCTTAATGCTCGTCAAAGAAGATGGTTAGAATTTATCTCAGATTATGATTTCAAGATTAAATATATGAAGGGAAAAGAAAATCAAGTAGCAGATGCTTTAAGTAGGAGAAGGCATATCTCCTCTATGATTTCCATACATTCTGATTTTAGAAATCAGGTGTTATAACAATTTAAGGGAGACAAGTTTTACGAGCAGGTAAAACAAGCCCTCGAGAAAGATCCACAGAATCCAAAATATGAAGGATTCAACGTTGAATCAAATGGGTTATTAAGGTTTAAAGGAAGGATGTATGTACCTAACTCAACAGAGTTAAGGATTATGGTTTGGAAAGAGGTTCATTCTACACCATATTCTGGACATCCTGGAGTAACTAAGTTACTCACTGATGTGAAACCTTTATACTTTTGGAAAGGAATGAAAAATAATGCTGTAAATTTTGTAGCTACTTGTATTGAATGTCAAAGGGTGAAGGCGAAACGCCAACACCCAGCGGGTTTATTATACCCTCGTGAATTCCTACGTGGAAATGGCAGATTATAAGCATGGACTTTGTGCAGTGACTTCCTATGTCAAGGAATAAGCACAATGTTATATTGGTTGTGGTGGAAAGACTCACCAAAGTGGCCCTTTTTATTCCAGGAAACTTGACAGATAGAGCACCCATCATTGCTCAAAAATTTGTTCAAGAGATTTTCAGACTTCACGGCATTCCTGAGAAGATTATCTCAGATAGGGATGCACGAATAACTTCCAGGTTTTGGAAAACTTTGTTCTCTTCACTTGGAACACAACTGAACATAAGCTATGCTTATCATCCTGAAATAGATGGTCAAACTGAAAGGGTGAATCAAGTGTTGGAGGATTTATTAAGGATGTATTGCATGGATCAATAATACAAGTGGGAGGATTATCTTCCTCTAATGGAATTTGCTTACAATAACTCTTATCATTCAACTATTAAGATGGTACAGTTTGAGGCATTATATGGGTGGAAGTGCCAAACCCCTATAAGTTGGGATAAGCTTGAAGAGATTAGCAGAAGCCAATGATAGACAAAAGAGTTGTGCAGATGCTAAGCGTGTTGAAAGGCACTTCACTGTGGGAGATAAAGTTCTCCTTAGGGTAAAACCCCATAAAAGTTCGATCAAATTTAGAAAAATGACCAAACTGGCACCAAGATATGTGGGGTCATTTGAAGTTCTAGAAGAAGTCAACCCAGTGACAGAGAATTTCTCTACCACTAGCACTTGCCATGATGCATAATGTGGGGTACTGTCACAATAATAGGTTACACTTTTTGGGACATCCTGATTTTTGCTGAAATCACATATTTTTAGAAAATATAATGATTTAAGCCTTGAAAGGTTCCATTTAAAGTATTTTAATTGAAGAGGGTTTGATCAAAACCCCTTGGATAGAACTCCGCTAGTTTTAAACCATACCTATAATGGAGTTTCCTCTACACCTATCAAAATGCTGATAAAAACCACTTTTGATTTACCTTTTGAGGAATCAATTGAATTCATTTAAAACTTATGTTTTGTAAGTATGTAGTCCTTATTATAAGCTTCCCAAAAAGTATAATTTTAAATATATTTAATATGATTATTAAATTTATTTTTTATTTTATGTGAATGTAGGTTTTTCGATGAACATTAAGGTCTTTGTTTCACACATACGAAAAAATAGGAAAATAGAGAATTTTTTTTTTAAAAATACATGTCCTCTAGGTATAGATGTCCTTATTCCAACAAAAATAAAGATTTTAATTCTAATACATACAAAAAAGTTATGTTGGATAGAATACACCTATGTCTAAATTATAATTGGTTTGACTTCAAAACTTAATTATAAAAAAAATTCAACAAAACATTATGAAACCAAATGCATCCTCTAGATATCGGTGTTACAATCTAAATTCAAAAGAATCAGAATTTTATTCTTTGTAGAAAAAAAGTTATGTGCGACAAAATACACATCACTTTAAAAAAATGTTGTTTACTATTAAAAACTAGTTATCAAAGGAGACGCAAAAAAAAATTACAATTTAACTCCATTTTTAAAAAAATATATTTAGAATCTACAGACAAAATCTCACAAATCACTAGTTTGCATCATCTTCAAATTCCTAACGGTTTAGCAGCTATAGGTGTTAGAAAGTGAAGATTTAGTTCAAAATGTTGATTTCAATGTCAAGTTTGGCCAAAAAGTGTAACCCATTATTGTGGGATGATCCTGTGTTTCATGTTTCTTACTTGAAAAAATTTAATTATGCTGATAATTAGATTCCTGTGCTTGATTGGAATATGTTACAGGTGAAAGACCTAGGAGTGGTGGTGATCGAGCCCATCAAGGTGCTCAAAATGCGTAAGCTACACTTACGTAATAAGGAAATAACACAGTGCAAGGTCTAGTGGGACCAATATTCAGAGGAAAACACCACCTGGGAAAATTATGATGACTTCTATGCTAGATTTCCTCATCTTTTCTGAGACATTTGATATTATGTTTTGAAAACCTTTTCTTATTATGTTGGTTTGTTTTAAAGACAAATAATCATCGGGGACGATGATTCTTATGGGGGGAGATATGTTACATCCCCAATTTACAAATTATACTTAATCAATAACTTGTCATGATAATCAGGAGGATTAGTCATAGTTAAATGATTTGATATTGTGGAAATATCTGATTTAACTTTTGGATATGAAGTAGAAACAAATGTTAAATAGTTTTGTAAATTAAATGATTTTCGATTACGAGATTTGATAATGATGCATTGATTGTAATCTTGTGGTCTTGAGTGTGACAGGAGAAATGAACGTCCTTCGAAGAAGGAAGGAGAGTATCATCCTGGAGGAAGAGGTTAGACATTGTGATAACATAAGTTGACTACCCATCTGAGTAATCGACTCCTATGTCCTTCTCAACCATTCGTAAGTTGACATGTGTCACGTCTCTTGTCTTTTGTTTCTATGTTCTTGGTTTATTCTTTTGTCGATGAAGTTGTCTTGACAAGTCGTGATGACTAGACGATGTTTTGGGAACATCTTTCCTAGCCGAGAGATAATAATATTTAGAGACAAGGATGTCTCTCTTACTCATTGTTCTCGGGGTCTATATGTTATTCTTAGTCTTTCAACTAATAGGAATAGTCAATTTCGGGGAAGTATCACTCGACCTTGATAATCGACATAATTAATGTGAATTCTTTTTATGATTATTATTCCTTGTGATAATCCTTTATCAAGGATGAAACCTCTTATTAGGTTGTTACCCATAATGATATTATTGTTATTTACTTATTTTGATAATTGTATTCAATGGAATATTCTTAAGTGGTTTTAGTCAATCATGAAGATTGATGGGAGCTTCAAGCTCAACCATCTCATGATGTGCAAGGATCAGGCCACCTTTTTAGGTGCACTACCAAGTGGCAAGGCAGTTGACAGCCAATATCGGCATGTATGGGATCGGTTATCGTGTGTGTGTTAGGCTCTCCTTTGGAAGGAAAGAACAAAAAAGAAAAGACTTTAGGGAGAAATGCAAAAAGGTTGGCTTTCTGGGAAAAATTAGGTGATATAACTGTTCGAGGGAGAATAGTGCCAAGAGCAAACTGGGAGCGGCAAAAAGACTCGCAGAACTGGGACTGCATTCGGTCTATTGCTCAACTCAGGTAACTGGGAAACATGAAGTTTCTTGTTATTGATTAATAATATGAGGCACGCAGATTACAAGGTCGTGCTAGGCATGCTATTTAAATTTCTCTTGAGTCATGGCATTAGGCTAGTCGGTCAAGCCATCCTTGTTTTTAAATAACTTATATGCTATGGTTTGGGTGTTGTTTGGCCGAACCCTTTTAAGACAAACATTGAGTTGTGTTTATTCTTGAAACCTCATGGGTTGAGTTTGTTAGACATAGTAACTGTTGAAACTATGCTCAAGGTAGTGAGCCGAGCTAAAAACATATTTAAACTTCTTGAAAACTTGCTCAAGGTTGTGAGTCGAGCTAGGAAACTAAGTATCTATTCTTGAAATTACGCTCAATCGAGCCTTGTAAAGATTGTCTCTTTCTTGAATGAGCCTTTGAGTCTTTCGACTCGGCCGTACTGTAATGTATGATACATTATGATAATTGGAGCTCAAAGCCACAGTGATTGAGCATGTATTTTTTTCATTTGTGTTTAACCCACATCGTATGATGACAAGGGCCGAGCCTATGAGCTCTCGAAGGGAGTTAAGAATGACTCCATGTGTTATTTGATAATGATATAGTCATACTACTATATTCATAGCCGTGTAGGCGTCGTCACTTGGCATGCAGTCGCTCGACTATATTAATAACTGTGGAAGCTGTTGACTTTTTCCCAGACTGGATGCTTATTCCCAGATTTCCCTACAAGGTAGCCATCAGTGATCAACAGGATCTCTGGGCCAGGGGGCCAACAGTGTAGGAGATAGACTCTATATTTTATCTCCTCTTCTTCTTCAGGCTCTGCAAGACCTAGGGGGTATTCCCTATTCAACATCCATGAGGATATGCATACAAGGCTGGGATGCTGACAGAAAGCAGATAGTCCTCTTGTAAGTAGACCAAAACTGAAAAATAAGGGCAAAGGGGCTAGCTTTGGGCCTATTTGCAATTGTAGACAGAGGACTGAGGTTCCTAAAACTAACTCTAACGTCCTAATGTTGGTTTTAGATTTTGCTTTGGAGTTTAAGTGTGGATGCAAAGCTGGATATGGTTATAACACAAAGCAAAGCATGATTGGTGCCTATCCAGGGCCTGGAGTCAATAGACATACACCTGTGAATGTTCAGCATAAACAACTAAAACTGGATTTCAAGGGGATCTATGTGATACCTGCCTTACAGGCATCTCCCAATACAAAGTGTTAGGTTATCTCTACTTATGGTATCCCTACTGCAGTATATCCCTCCCAATGTTCAACCTGAAAACAGTTTAATCTACTCCTTGAGTAGAAGTTAAAAGATCAGACAGTCAACATAGGAATTCTATGCTCTAGAATCTAAACATTACCAAACATCCAGATTCAGAAGAAGGATACATGCAATACTGGAGACAGAATTAACACAACACATGCCAAACAGCATTTCTCATATAAGTTTAATCATGAAATCAGTGGGTTCATGCCAAAAACAAACAACAAGAGATACATAAACTCACAGGTAAGCTGTACAAAGCAACCAGATCAGCTTGTTATGCATTACAGAGCCAAAATCATCAACTTTCAACAACAACAAATGAACAACACAACCTGCTTATAACAGCCAGGTAGGTGCTCAGCAATTAATTACAATGTTGACCAAAATTTCGCCAGATACACAGTATCATGAAAATGGCGCTCAAACACAACCAGATTGGCGCCCAAACTTGAATGCAGCAGGTAGGGGAGGAGACAGGAAGATATCTCGAGCCCTGCGCCCCTGCCTGTTGATTGACACCTCCAGTCGGGTACAAGATCGACCCACGCCATCGCCCACACCTCTGCAACAATCGCCATTAATGGCGCACCAACCCGCGGCTTTGGGAAAATCATCATACAGACCATCGCAAGCATTTCCCGCCGAGACTCATCATCATGATATTTGAAAATGCAGGATAACAATATCCCACATGCACCCCGCGATGACCTCAATAACACCTTATATACTAGGTCATGAGCATATATCATGTCGGTGCTTTTGCTCCTGACGACACTAGTATAGACTTCATCATCATCATCTTCCAGCAGCATGATATCCTGTTGTTCGAAAAATCACCCTGACGTCATCATGATATTCGAAATATAACCTTCATGATAATCGGCACAACCTGATCCTTCGGAGGAACATCCTCCTGCTGAGCTTACAACAAAAATCTGGCCGATGAACATCCTGATGACGTCATCATCATATCCTGCTGACGTCATCATCATATCCGCCTACTGCGCACCTCCTCACATCCGGATGACGTCATCATCATGTTTGCAAATATCAGGAGGTCTCTTCAAGATGATCAGTGTTAGAAATATGACCCCCGTGGGACCTTGATGACGTCATCATCATATTAACATCATCATGATATTCGGAAGACAACCGGATATTTGGAAATATCCTCCTGATGTTCAAATATCAGGTTGCACTGTAGCTCCTCTATAAGATCGGGGCGATAACTGAATATGATGATGCTGCTTGAAAAGATCACCCTCAATAGATAACACGCGAAACTAGCAGGCGGATATCTCCCTGATATCAACATCATCATGATGTTCGAACAAACATATATCCGGGTGATATGAAAATATTACCCCCTCCTTCGCGAATATCATGATGCAGACAGGCAGAAAGAAAAACATCACCCTGATATACGGATGACGTCAGCATCATCAGGATGAGAAACAAAGAACAAGAAGTAATACAACATCATCAGGATGATATTGACTAAGATCATCCTGACGTTCCAAAATATGATGACCCTAGTGAATATCGGGTCGCAATTACAACTCTTCAACAACATCATCAGGATGATGTTAACCAAGATCACCCGATGATAAAAATATCACCCCAACGAAATATCATGAAGGCAGAAAATATGATGACCTCCACAAGCAGCAGGATAATAACTGGAAATATGATGATGATGAACACGACCCTTAGGAAAAAACAAGTTAGGTCGAGCAATTCAAAGAATAAGCAACATCATCATCAGGCTCGCGCAAGGTGATAAATGGAAGATCACCGGAGACTTTGAAACATCACCCTCGCAAGCAGATCAGGGCGCACTGTAGCTCGGCAGCATCATCATGATAAAAACCAAACATCACCCGACAGTTGAAAAATGATGATGACGTTGAAAAACAAGTCGACGAGGAACATGATGATGCAGATCATCATCGAAGACAAGATGATGATGATGACCTCCTCCTTCGCGAATATCATGATGCTGCAGTTGAAAAATGCTGAGGAGGTCCAACACTTAGAAAAAATGGGCAAGAAGATAAAGGCTTCAAATGAAGAAACCTCCTGATCATGATAAATCAACCCCTGGTCAAAATGAGTGTCAACAGTGGCTCTGAATGGGGACGTGCAGGTGAAAACCTGCAGCGAGAACCAGATCTCCGGGCAGACCTGACAAAAAGGCAAAAAACGCGAGCTGTACAAGGCATTTACACTACATACATATTTTACAAATGTGCACAGCAACCAGATATTCATGTAAAATAGAACTTAAGGAATTGGCCATGCACAGGCAATTCCAGAATTTCACCATCTAGGGCCTGGAGGAAATAAGAATCCTCCCCATGAGTATTGCAAACCTGATATGGGCCCATCCATAAGGGCTGAAATTTGCCATGTTTACCCTTTTCCTGATCTTTAGCATTCCAAAAGAGCACCAGATCATTTACTTGAAACTTCCTTTTTGTAGCTCTCCTGTCAAACTGATATTTCACCCCTTGTTGTCTTTTGAGATTGATCTGGTGGGCTCTCCTTCTGTCTTCATCTAATGCAACCAGCTGATTCACTCTTTCTGTCATGGGATCTTCAATCTCCTCATCATACTCTTGAATGAATCTGTAAACTGGTAGGAGATTGTTTATGGGCAGTCTAGCTGATGCACCATATACTAACTCAAAAGGTGACTTCCCAATAGCCCTTTTCACAGTCACTCTGTCAGCCCATACTGCTAAATTCAACTTTGAGTCCCAAGCTCTCTTGTTCTTGTCCAGTATCCTCTTGACAATTTTCATGATGCTCCTATTGCTTGATTCTGCTTGACCATTTCCTTGTGGGTGATATGGTGATGTATATGACAGGCTTATCCCATACCTGTTGCAAAAATCAACAAACTCACCTGATCTGAAGCACATAGCATTATCAGTGATTATTTTAGATGGTACTCCAAACCTGATGATGATGTTCTCTAGTATGAAGTCTGTCACCACCTTACTTGTAGCTCTTTTAGTTGGAATGGCCTCAATCCATTTGGTAAAGTAGTCAGTTGCCACCAAAATCCAACTGTGTCCCCCACTTGATTTGTCTGCAATTTCCCCTATAAAATCAATTCCCCATTGCTGGAATGGAGCATCCACAGGTGCAGTTCTGAGGGGTAAAGCACCATGATATTTCAGCTTTCCTGAGAATCTCTGGCAAGGGTCACACTTCCTTACTAACTTTTGTGCATCTGAAAAGAGAGTGGGCCACCAATATCCTGCCCTGAGAATTTTATGAGCTGTTGTTTGGGCAATATAATGGCCACCACATAATCCTTTATGCATATCAGTCAAAATATTGTTAGCCATGTTCTTATCCACACATTTCAGCAGCACACCATCAGGATTTTTCCAGTACAGCTCACCTTGAACAATGACATACCTGATTGCATGTAGCTTCAGAGTCCTCTTTTGATTGTCACTGAAATGGGAAGGACAATTCAGATTTTGCAAATAATAGACAATATCCTTGTACCATTCAGAGCCTGATGCACTTACATTCTCATCTTGGACTGCATTAACTTGGCATGCTTCCAAGTTTGACTGTGCCATCATCTTGGCTAGTCCTTGTCCTCTTATCAACTTAGTAACTTGTATGTCTATGTTGAATTCCTGCAGTTTGTTTATCCATCTGCACCTTCTTCCAGTCACCTCCTGCTGAGTGAATATGTCTTTGACTACAGCATGAGGTACATATGCAATTATATGTGACCCTACCAAGTATGGTCTGAAACTTTTAATGGCTCTAACAAGTGCATATGCCTGCTTTTCCATAATATCATACTTCAATTCAGAGGCCTGCAGGGACATACTGAAGAAGGCAATGGGCTGTTCAAAACCATCTTCATTTTTCTGTAACAAACATGCAGCTACAGTATGAAAGGAAGCAAATGAGAACACCTGGAATGGCCTAGAAAAATCAGGAGATTTAAGAACAGGGGCCATCTTTATTGCCTCTTTGATATTCTGAAATGATTCAGTTGCTTCCCTTTCCCAGTTGACGGTTGCATCCTTCTTCATCATCTTGGAAATGTTCCTTGTGATCTCTACAAAGTTGGGAACAAATCTTCTGACAAAGTTTACCTGTCCAAAGAAGGACTGAACTCCTTTCACAGTTTTTGGCATTTGGATCCTGTCAATGGCTGCCACTCTCTCTGGATCTATCCTGACTCCATCTTTGGAAACAATGTGTCCCAGAAGTTTTCCTTCAACTACTCCAAAGGCACACTTCTTTGGGTTTAAAGAAATACCATATTCTAGTGCTCTTATGAAGATCTGCTCCAGATGCATACAATGCTGCTCTTCTTTCTTTGAGTAGGCAGTCAGGTCATCCTGATATACTGCCAGGATTGAATCAATCAGCCCTGCAAAAGCAACATCCATTGCTCTTTGAAATGTAGCACCTGCATTTGTTAGTCCAAATGGCATTCTAACATACACATATGTTCCCCATGGAGTGGTAAAGGCAGTCTTATATTGTTCTGATTCTTTTACCTTCACCTGGTTATATCCTGAAAATCCATCCATCATGGATAGGAGTTCACAACCAGTCACTCTCTGCAACATAGCTTCCATATTAGGCAATGGATAGTTATCCTTCAAAGAGGATACATTCAAGTTCCTGAAATCCACACAAAGCCTAATATCACCATTCTTTTTCCTGACTGGGACAAGGTTAGACACCCAAGTTGAGTGTCTGATGGGCACAATTATTCCAGCATCCCTGAGCCTTTTGAGTTCTTCCTGCATCTTGGGAGCTAAGGTAGGATTTATAGGCCTTTGCCTCTGTCTAAATGGCTTAGCTTCAGGCTTCAGTGGGATCTCATGCTGGAATAAGTCTTCTCTATAAGCTTTTAGGTCCTCATATGACCAAGCAAAAACATGTTTATACCTTTTTAGCAATGCAATCAGCATACTTCTTATGTGTGGTTTGAGCTGTTTGCCAATATATACTTTCTGAGGGGCCTGAGATGTCCCCAAATTTATTTCTTCTAAATCCTCCTTATTTGTGGGGGATGTCTTTGTGACCATTTTGTCTCTACTGTCAAAGGCTCTTTCCAAAGCCACTAACCCTCTAGGGATCTTGTTAGTCTTCAACTGGATGATCTCTTTTCCCACAAGGGTCTCTTTTCCATTTACAGTCTCTACAAAAGCTTGGAAATCAATCTGTTGATTCTCATACTCATCTATGCAGTGCAAAAATTTCAGCAAATCCCTATCATCATTAAAAACTTGCCAACTGCATATGTTTTCTGGTATGGCAGGCCTAATTTTAACTTCTATATCTGTGACACCTGACAGAGTGATGTCATCTGGCCTTATTGCAATATTAGCTAAGAAATCAGCCATAACATTTTTTGACCTTTCTACCCAGCCAATTGAAAATGCATCAAATAACTCAATAGTATCCCAAACAGCATGCTTGTATTGTTTCAGTCTTTTATTCTTTGCAGCATACTTATTTCTGATTTGGGATACAATCAGCTCAGAGTCTCCAAATACTCTTAACATTTTAATTCCATGTTTGAGAGCAATATTCAGGCCTAAAAGTAAAGCCTCATATTCTGCAATATTGTTTGTGCAATCAAACCTCAGCAAGAAAGAGGATTTGAGGAGCTTACCAGTTGGAGACAGGAAGACAACTCCAGCTCCAGAGCCTTCTTTTGCACAAGCTCCATCAAAAAACATGGTCCATAACCCTTGCTGATCTAGCTCTTCAGTGCAGACATTTTTCTTTTCATCTTCTGCATCATCTGAGACAACCCTGAAGTTATCACAGTCAGTGTCCACAAAGCATACCTGTTCATTTGCTTCTTGGTCTTCCACTGTCTCTGATGATCTCTGCTCTCTGATTAACTTGACATCCCTGCCATTCATTGGAATCATGGCATATGATAGGTCCAGCTGCATACTTCCACCTATTAGTGCTGCCCATCTTCTTGACAGCAGCATACCATACTGTGGCTTGATGTCAACCACTGTTATATTCATCTTATATTTCTTTTCAGGAAATGCTGCCAGTTTGAAATCCACATCCTTCATGATTCCAATAACTGGTACCTCTCTGGCATCCATTGCATAGCATTTCCCACATGCCTTGTCAATCTTTAATCCAGTCTGTTGCATGATAGCCAAAGGCATGACATTTGTAGATGCTCCAGAGTCAAGCATACAATTTCTAATTATTTTACCATTTATAACCAGGGAAACATAAAATGGTTCCACCTGTGAAGGACACTTTGTCATGGTCATTCCTAAATAGACTTCAGGAGTCTCATCTTCTTCATTGCACATGACCTGTTTCTCACCCTGGGTCTGATCATTTTGCTTAGCTTGAAAAGGTACCCCTGAGATTAGGGATATTGTTCTATTCTTGATCTCTTCCACTTTCATGAGTTCCATAAGTGGAACAGAGACCTTTACCTGAGTGAGGATCTGGGCTATATCAAATGGAGCATAGTTTTGTACAGCAGTTGTAGCTTGCTCCACAATCTTGCTTTTATCCTGAGCTGACTTAGCTTTCATTCTCATAGTTCCCTGATCATCATTCCTGTCTTGGGAACCTCTACTTTGATCTTCAGCCTGAGGGGTTTTGTTTTCTGGTCCTTGGAAATCATGACCTGTTCTGTATCTAAAGTTCTGCTTGTTATTTACCCACTGCCTTTTTTGTGGTTCAGTTCCTTTATGACCATGCATCTGCTGGCCTGCAGAAATATCTTCTGGCTGATGTGGGCTGCCAACCTGGTTTTTACCTCTGAGATTGTAGTTGCTCTTGACCTGAGCAACTGCTGCAGCTGTGAAGGCTCTGATTTCCTCATTAGAAGGTCGGTGTAAGTTACTCAGAAAATTATGTGAGTTCTGAGCATACACATAATTATCCTCATGATCTTCATCATATGGGGACTGTTGGCAGGCCTGAACCTGATCATCTGTCTTCTCATCAGCACCATATAGAGTATATCCATTACCTATGGACATCATGTTAACATCATCATCCTGCACATGATGTGGCTCATTGCACTCATTACAAGATGTAGCATTATCATACAAAGATTGGGCAATCATGCACTGTGACTGTGAATGTGGCATCTGACAGATTATACACCACGGAGCATCATCAGCAATATTTATAGTTTTCTTTAGGGGATCAGGAGTTTCCTTGGCATGTTGAGCCCTCTGACTTGTGTTGTTACGTGGATATACAGGCTTACCATCATGCCAATTGGTGTTATAAGGCATATCATGTAATGATGGCCTCTTTTCCTGCCTTTGATAGACTTGCCTATCAGGACCCATCCCTTTTTCACTTCTAGCTAATCTATAGCTCAGGTCCTTAACAACATTTGCCAGTTTGTCTATCTTATCTTCAGGAGCAGATGTACTACCTTGAGTGTTCTGAGGCTTATTTGGATTCTGCAGAATTTTTACATCATCCCTTCTATTTGTCTTGCCTGATGCTTTCCTATTGTTTTCAATATTTACTGCAATCCTGAAAGCATCCCTGAGAGTGGCAGGACCTTTATCTCTTAGTCCATATGCAGTCTTTGCATCAAAGGCATTGATGTACAAAATTATGCACATAGGTTCATTTGGCCTCATATGATGTGGCAATTTGTTCAACACTTTAGTAAATCTTGCATTAAAGTCTGCAACCTGCTCATTTGACCCTTTGGTGATGCTGGTGAACTCATTTACAAAGAAGCTAGGGTCAGTTTTATCACCATATTGCTCCTTGAATATCCTCTTAAAATCATCCCATGATGATATGCTCCGGTCAGGCAGATTCCTGTACCATTCTCTTGCCTCATCTATTAAGGATTGCATGAATGACTTCATGAAAACATCCTCATGCTCAACCTCAAAATTGTCCATGACATTTTGGAAGGCCTTTAGATGATCTTCTCCTGACACTGTATTGTTTCCTGAAAACTTAGGCACTTGCAGCCTCAGATGCTTATCAATAGGGTTAGGATACCCAGGAATACCATCAAACACCAGCTGTCTGAATCTGTCCAACTGCATGGGCTGTCTGTTTGGCTGATTAACATTAATATTTCTATTTGCATTTTGGTTTCCTGCATTGTTTAGTGGTATCCTAGCATCATTCACATTATGTCTGTCATCATGATGCTGATGATGCACTTCATATCTTTGCTGATGTCTTTGCATATTTGCATTTTCTAAGGTAGGAACTGAATTATTTTGGGCAGTTCTCAAGGCTTGCACTTTCTGCTGTATATCATCTCTGATTTTCATGGCTTGTAGGTATTCTAGTTCTGCTCTTAGGCTTTTGATTTCTTCAGCCAACTGTTCATCCTTAGGTCTGGAGGTAGATGGTCTCATGCCATTCAGGTCATCATCCTCATCATCCCTCAGAGACTCTACCTCTTCAAACCTTTCACTTGGGTCTAGAAAGGGGCGTTCTTGGAACACCTCTGACCTCATTCTGATACTACCACCCTGTTGCCTCTCATATGCACCTTGGATATCAGCTTCTGCACTTGAAAAATAAGGAGCATGTTGTCCTGATGGCCTAGGGTTATCTTGTACCTCATCACTTTTTCTGGGGGAGCTCTCATGACTAGCTGAGACAGTTCCCTTTCTTCTATACATCATTCTTTTTGTTAATGGTAACTCTTCAAATAGAGGATTTTGTTGGGATCTTCTCCCCTGCATATAAATTTACTTTGACCGGTTGGGAGATTACTTCGGAGTCGCCACCTATTGCTAGGAACTGTTTTCTTCTGAAAACCAGGGTTCTTTCACAAGATTCCCCAGTGGAGTAGATTACTATTGCTAACTCAGATGGGTCACATATATATCACTGGAGATGATTAGATAGTCTTTTACTTCTCATTTCCCCAGTAGAGTCGCCAATTTCTGTTGACTTTTTCCCAGACTGGATGCTTATTCCCAGATTTCCCTACAAGGTAGCCATCAGTGATCAACAGGATCTCTGGGCCAGGGGGCCAACAGTGTAGGAGATAGACTCTATATTTTATCTCCTCTTCTTCTTCAGGCTCTGCAAGACCTAGGGGGGTATTCCCTATTCAACATCCATGAGGATATGCATACAAGGCTGGGATGCTGACAGAAAGCAGATAGTCCTCTTGTAAGTAGACCAAAACTGAAAAATAAGGGCAAAGGGGCTAGCTTTGGGCCTATTTGCAATTGTAGACAGAGGACTGAGGTTCCTAAAACTAACTCTAACGTCCTAATGTTGGTTTTAGATTTTGCTTTGGAGTTTAAGTGTGGATGCAAAGCTGGATATGGTTATAACACAAAGCAAAGCATGATTGGTGCCTATCCAGGGCCTGGAGTCAATAGACATACACCTGTGAATGTTCAGCATAAACAACTAAAACTGGATTTCAAGGGGATCTATGTGATACCTGCCTTACAGGCATCTCCCAATACAAAGTGTTAGGTTATCTCTACTTATGGTATCCCTACTGCAGTATATCCCTCCCAATGTTCAACCTGAAAACAGTTTAATCTACTCCTTGAGTAGAAGTTAAAAGATCAGACAGTCAACATAGGAATTCTATGCTCTAGAATCTAAACATTACCAAACATCCAGATTCAGAAGAAGGATACATGCAATACTGGAGACAGAATTAACACAACACATGCCAAACAGCATTTCTCATATAAGTTTAATCATGAAATCAGTGGGTTCATGCCAAAAACAAACAACAAGAGATACATAAACTCACAGGTAAGCTGTACAAAGCAACCAGATCAGCTTGTTATGCATTACAGAGCCAAAATCATCAACTTTCAACAACAACAAATGAACAACACAACCTGCTTATAACAGCCAGGTAGGTGCTCAACAATTAATTACAATGTTGACCAAAATTTCGCCAGATACACAGTATCATGAAAATGGCGCTCAAACACAACCAGATTGGCGCCCAAACTTGAATGCAGCAGGTAGGGGAGGAGACAGGAAGATATCTCGAGCCCTGCGCCCCTGCCCGTTGATTGACACCTCCAGTCGGGTACAAGATCGACCCACGCCATCGCCCACACCTCTGCAACAATCGCCATTAATGGCGCACCAACCCGCGGCCTTGGGAAAATCATCATACAGACCATCGCAAGCATTTCCCGCCGAGACTCATCATCATGATATTTGAAAATGCAGGATAACAATATCCCACATGCACCCCGCGATGACCTCAATAACACCTTATATACTAGGTCATGAGCATATATCATGTCGGTGCTTTTGCTCCTGACGACACTAGTATAGACTTCATCATCATCATCTTCCAGCAGCATGATATCCTGTTGTTTGAAAAATCACCCTGACGTCATCATGATATTCGAAATATAACCTTCATGATAATCGGCACAACCTAATCCTTCGGAGGAACATCCTCCTACTGAGCTTACAACAAAAATCTGGCCGATGAACATCCTGATGACGTCATCATCATATCCTGCTGGCGTCATCATCATATCCGCCTACTGCGCACCTCCTCACATCCGGATGACGTCATCATCATGTTTGCAAATATCAGGAGGTCTCTTCAAGATGATCAGTGTTAGAAATATGACCCCCGCGGGACCTTGATGACGTCATCATCATATTAACATGATCATGATATTCGGAAGACAACCGGATATTTGGAAATATCCTCCTGATGTTCAAATATCAGGTTGCACTGTAGCTCCTCTATAAGATCGGGGCGATAACTGAATATGATGATGCTGCTTGAAAAGATCACCCTCAATAGATAACACGCGAAACTAGCAGGCGGATATCTCCCTGATATCAACATCATCATGATGTTCGAACAAACATATATCCGGGTGATATGAAAATATCACCCCCTCCTTCGCGAATATCATGATGCAGACAGGCAGAAAGAAAAACATCACCCTGATATACGGATGACGTCAGCATCATCAGGATGAGAAACAAAGAACAAGAAGTAATACAACATCATCAGGATGATATTGACTAAGATCATCCTGACGTTCCAAAATATGATGACCCTAGTGAATATCGGGTCGCAATTACAACTCTTCAACAACATCATCAGGATGATGTTAACCAAGATCACCCGATGATAAAAATATCACCCCAGCGAAATATCATGAAGGCAGAAAATATGATGACCTCCACAAGCAGCAGGATAATAACTGGAAATATGATGATGATGAACACGACCCTTAGGAAAAAACAAGTTAGGTCGAGCAATTCAAAGAATAAGCAACATCATCATCAGGCTCGCGCAAGGTGATAAATGGAAGATCACCGGAGACTTTGAAACATCACCCTCGCAAGCAGATCAGGGCGCACTGTAGCTCGGCAGCATCATCATGATAAAAACCAAACATCACCCGACAGTTGAAAAATGATGATGACGTTGAAAAACAAGTCGACGAGGAACATGATGATGCAGATCATCATCGAAGACAAGATGATGATGATGACCTCCTCCTTCGCGAATATCATGATGCTGCAGTTGAAAAATGCTGAGGAGGTCCAACACTTAGAAAAAATGGGCAAGAAGATAAAGGCTTCAAATGAAGAAACCTCCTGATCATGATAAATCAACCCCTGGTCAAAATGAGTGTCAACAGAAGCTTTTAATATCTTCAACATAGTCCATTGACTATAAAGATTGCCGGGAAGGCAATTATAAATCAGTGTATATCTAACACCCAAACAAAACCCAGTCGGGCTTACTTGAGTAGCCGACAATGAATTACAAATATAGTTGTTAAAACTATTATGTATGTTAAATGAACCTTCAATTATGAAGGAGAATGATCATAGTCTCTATATGAGACAGTTGAGAATAAGTTTATAATAGATTATAGACTAGATCTATTTGGGACTGAATTATGACTTAACGAATAACGTTATGAGTTATAAATCCTTTTACTTATCATAACTATTGGGTTGGTGAATAACCCATGAGCTCATTTGAAAAAATAAGAGCTATTGACCCTTAAGAAATTAATATATTTATTAAGGCAGGGTATGCCTTAAGCATCATGAAATCGACTTCTTCATATGTGCTGAATGCTATCGATATGAAAACATGGGAGACCAAGACGGTCATGAAGTTTGAAATTGAAATGAATTGAACGGAGCGAGGTGACGTGGAGTCACTAGTTTTGCATTTCTAAAGTAACCTATATTGTTATAATTAACTTTGATGGGAGTCGAATATTCCAATTTGGATTGTGATTCAAATTGATCCCACACTCATACTAGACCTAAAGGACAAGGTCGTCAAGAACTGACTGTAGGACATGACAGCTTATAAGTCGAGTTAGGGTGGTGGACATACGACGACGTTCATTGTCTAACGTCTTTGTATGAAAACTTTGGCCAAAGTAATGCATCCGTCTCTGCATGCATTGTTGGTCCACAGTGATCCAGATGGCCTAGTGTCTCCAGCAGTGCCATATAAGTTAGAGTGGATCTATAGTGTGTGACCATGAGACATTAGGAAGGACACAACACCAATTACTCAAATGGCTATCCAATTGGTTTCCAATGTCTAACCTTTCCGTGAAGGGTAGGGCCTCTTCCAATTAGGAAGATGAGCGGGGGACTGCAGGTCCGTGGTTGGATGAAAAGTAGTAGGATGATGCTCTTCTTCCCAAGAATGAGATAAGCTGAGGCTTATGAAGATAAATGTCAATGGTTTCAGATACAGTATTTTCATTTTGACCATTTGGTCTATTGTAATGTAAAAATTTGACATTGATGCCTAGGGCATATTTTGTATTTGATTGGTGATGGATGTGTTAGTGTGAATAGGGTTACTTTGCTATCTAGCTTTTTCTTAGCTTGTTCTCCACCTTAGCTCTTTTCACACTAGGTTAAGTTTACTTAGGGACTTTTTCACTTTATCCCACATTGGTTGTGTATTGAGTTTCTTGGGTGGAATATCCTATATATACCCACCTCTTGCTCTCATATGAGCATCCCATTCTATTGTAATGCTTTGCATTCTATTGAGTTGAATACAATTTATTTAGCTCATATCTGATTTCTATTTTGCTTTCTCTCAATCACTTGTATGCTTGGGTAGAAATCTAACATGGTATCAGAGCGGTTGTGAGTTGTGGGTTAGCATTTTTTTAAGAAATCTGAAAGTGTAGAGTTGTTTTTCGAAGCACATGAGTATGCTCTTCTCTTGCATCTTCGGATGATCTGGAGAAATAGAAAAGTGTGGAGAAAACTCTAGTTTGTGAGTTGTTGGTTTCGAAGCACATGAGTATGCTCTTCTCTTGCATCTTCTGATGATTTGGAGAAACAGAAAATTATGGAGAAAACTCTAGTTTCTGGGGGGTTCATATTTTGACTTGCCAGTTGCAAGTTTTTTTCATAGCTTCATCAAAACTTTTTGAGCTAAAATCTAACAATCGACTTGCATTTTATTTATTCTGATCAATCTTGTAGGTTGCAGCATGCCTTTGTTTGTCTTAGATAGCTGATTCAGTCTTTGCATGCCGTTTTTTTGTAAAACACATTTTTTTTCAATTAGAGTCACATTTTCTGTAGATCACAGAGAAAAACGCCTTTTGGGTTTTGTTCGTAGCACCGAAAAACTATCTGGGTATCTGTTAGTTTTTGCATACAGCTTATATATTTTATAGAAACGATATTAGAAAGCTACAACAAAACCCCTCTCCATTGGCGTTTTGGAAATTGCAGTTCAACTTCCAAAGGCTGTAACTCGGGCTCCCGACCTCCGATTTCTGAGATTCTTTTTTTGATTTTAGCTATTTTTTCGTGTTTTATGCCCTAGTGTAGATGTTTTTTGATTTGGATGCTTAGATTTTTCAGAAATTGTAGATTCTCAGTCGTGACATTGCACAGTTCTCATTTTTGGAAACTTCGGAGGATCATAACTTTCACATACGACCTCATATCGAGACGATTCTTTTTTTGAAAGTGCATGATTTTTTGAGTAGATCGTAGTGGTACTATTTATTTCTTTGGATATTGTGCCAAAGTAATAGTTTCAGCATATGCTCTTCATGAGGGTTTTGTAATGCATTGAAATCAAGACCACTTAGTATTTTTTGCTAGTGGCAGTTGTAAATGCACTAATATAAAGTGCCAAATCATATTTTCTTGGGGGGGTTCTTTGATTGAGTGGAAAAAGGGGTGTCTTATGTGCTCTCTTTGAGTCACATCTTTTATGGGGTTATTGTAATCATTTTGGGGGTTCATCATGGATATCGGTTATTTCCATCCTTCTGTTGTTAAGTTAACCTCAGAGAACTATTTGTCTTGGAAACAAGGGATAAAGAATCATTGCCTTGAGCAAGATCTATTGCCCCATCTCTTTGGACTCGTTCCTAAGCCAAGTGACTATGAACAGAAGAATGCATGGTTTAACAATAATGACATGGTCTATGGACTAATATGTATTACTATTTCTAAGGATATTCTACATCACATAGAGCACACTGAGTGCCCTTTCACTGCTTGGACCATCATCCAGCAGTTGTATGGAGACTTTGGATCTTCATCTGATAGTGATGTTTCCTTGGATGACCAGGCTCTGGTGGATGATACTAAGTCTTTTTTTACCCTATCTTGTGTGACATACATTGATACCCCATCTTCAGATACAACACCTGTTGCTTCATCAGATTCCAGAGATGCTTCTTTGAGAGCTTCTAGTGATTCTTTGCAGCAGGATCATTACAGTCTTCCTGATTGGGATTCCTATTTATCAGACATTGCATCTTTGTTTGTGGAGTCTCACATTTCAGATTTGGAGGACACATTTGAGGGGCTATCTCTCCTCTTTCATGACAATTATTTTGTCCTTGCACCTGTTGTTGCTACAGAGTTTAGAGAGGCTTCTTGGAGGGCTTCTAGTGATTCTTTGCAGCATAATCATATTTGTCTTCTGTATTCACTTCATTGGGACCAATTTCTACCAGACATCTCTTATTTGTTTGTAGAGTCTCACATTTCGGATTTATATGACACTCTTGAGGACATTCAACTCCTCTTTGATGACAGTCATTTCATCACTGTTATCCCATCTTCCTTGTCTTTGGATCTTGTACCTCCTGGTTGTACACATGGGATTGGATTGCTTCTACCTTCGTGCATTGAGGCATCTTTTGATATTCACATGGGGACACTTGAGCAGAGTTCTGAGATAGGATACATCTTGAGACTTCCTTCCTCACCTTGCTTCTTTGAGTGGGAGTTACTTCGACATTCACCATTGGAGTTGTTTCTTCCTAAGGGGAGAAATGTCATTTGTCACAAATGGATCATCTTCAACATTCATATATGGGCATCCTCTTTTTGGCACAGGAGCTACTTTGTTGTGGGGGGGTTTCATAGTCTCTTTCACTCTCTCTACTTTTGGGGGGTCTTCTCTCTCTCTATTTGGGGGGGGGGGGCTTTTCTCTCTCTTTGGGGGGAATTTTATGTACATGGGTACCTCATCAGGCTTGATATGCCGGGACCCATTTCCACATTTCCCTCTAAGTTGCACTTAAGGGGGGGTGTTAGTGTGAACAGGGTTACTTTGCTATCTAGCTCTTTCTTAGCTTGTTCTCCACCTTAGCTCTTTTCACATTAGGTTAAGCTTGCTTAGGGACTTTTTCACTTTATCCCACATTGGTTGTGTATTGAATTTTTTGGGTGGAATATCCTATATAGACCCACCTCTTGCTCTCATATGAGCATCCCATTCTATTGTAATGCTTTGCATTCTCTTGAGTTGAATACAATTTATTTAGCTCATATCTGATTTCTATTTTACTTTCTCTTAATCACTTGTATGCTTGGGTAGAAATCTAACATGGTATCAGAGCGGTTGTGAGTTGTGGGTTAGCATTTTTTTTAGAAATCTGAGAGTGTAGGGTTGTTTTTCGAAACACATGAGTATGCTCTTCTCTTGCATCTTCGAATGATCTGGAGAAACAGAAAAGTGTGGAGAAAACTCTAGTTTGTGAGTTGTGGGTTTCGAAGGACATGAGTATGCTCTTCTCTTGCATCTTCTAATGATCTGGAGAAACAGAAAAGTGTGGAGAAAACTCTAGTTTCGGGGGGGGTTCATATTTTGACTTGCCAATTGCAAGTTTTTTTCATAGCTTCCTCAAGACTTTTTGAGCTAAAATCTAACAATCGGCTTGCATTTTATTTATTCTGATCAATCTTGCAGGTTGCAGCATGCCTTTGTTTGTCCTAGGTAGCTGATTTAGTCTTTGCATGTCGTTTTTTGTGCAAAACACATTTTTTTCAATTAGAGTCACATTTTCTGTAGATCATAGAGAAAAACGCCTTCTAGGTTTTGTTCGTAGCACCGAAAAACTATCTGGGTATCTGTTAGTTTTTGCATACAGCTTATATATTTTGCAAAAACGACATCAGAAAGCTACAACAAAACCCCTCTCCATTGGCGTTTTGGAAATTGCCGTTCCACTTCCAAAGGCTGTAACTCGGGCTCCTGACCTCCGATTTTCGAGATTCTTTTTTTGATTTTGGCTATTTTTTCGTGTTTTATGCCCTAGTGCAGATGTTTTTTTATTTAGATGCTTAAATTTTTCAGAAATTGTAGATTTTCAGTCGTGACATTGCACAGTTCTCGTTTTTGGGAACTTCGGAGGATCATAACTTTCACATACGACCTCGTATTGAGACGATTCTTTTTTTGAAAGTGCATGATTTTTTGAGTAGATCGCAGTGGTACTATTTATTTCTTTGGATATTGTGCCAAAGTTATAGTTTTAGCATATGCTCTTCATGAGAGTTTTGTAATGCATTGAAATTAAGACCACGTAGTATTTCTTGCTAGTGGCAGTTGTAAATGAACTAATATAAAGTGCCAAATCATATTTTCTTGGGGGGTTCTTTGATTGAGTGGAAAAGGGGGTGTCTTATGTACTCTCTTTGAGTCACATCTTTTATGGGGTTATTGTAATCATTTTGGGGGTTCATCATGGATATCGGTTATTTCCATCCTTCTGTTGTTAAGTTAACCTCAGAGAACTATTTGTCTTGGAAACAAGGGATAAAGAATCATTGCCTTGAGCAAGATCTATTGCCCCATCTCTTTGGACTCGTTCCTAAGCCAAGTGACTATGAACAGAAGAATGCATGGTTTAACAATAATGACATGGTCTATGGACTAATATGTATTACTATTTCTGAGGATATTCTACATCACATAGAGCACACTAAGTGCCCTTTCACTGTTTGGACCATCATCCGGCAGTTGTATGGAGACTCTGGATCTTCATCTGATAGTGATGTTTCCTTGGATGACTAGGCTCTAGTGGATGATACTAAGTCTTTTTTTACCCTATCTTGTGTGACGTACATTGATACCCCATCTTCAGATACAACACCTGTTACTTCATCAGATTCCAGAGATGCTTCTTTGAGAGCTTCTAGTGATTCTTTGCAGCAGGATCATTACAGTCTTCCTGATTGGGATTCTTATTTATCAGACATTGCATCTTTGTTTGTGGAGTCTCACATTTCAGATTTGGAGGACACATTTGAGGGGCTATCTCTCCTCTTTCATGACAATTATTTTGTCCTTGCACCTGTTGTTGCTACAGAGTTTAGAGAGGCTTCTTCGAGGGCTTCCAGTGATTCTTTGCAGCAGGATCATATTTGTCTTCTGTATTCACTTCATTGGGACCAATTTCTACCAGACATCTCTTATTTGTTTGTAGAGTCTCGCATTTCAGATTTAGATGACACTCTTGAGGACATTCAACTCCTCTTTGATGACAGTCATTTCATCATTGTTATCCCATCTTCCTTGTCTTTGGATCTTGTACCTCCTGGTTGTACACATGGGATTGGATTGCTTCTACCTTCGTGCATTGAGGCATCTTTTGATATTCACATGGGGACACTTGAGCAGAGTTCTGAGATAGGATACATCTTGAGACTTCCTTCCTCACCTTGCTTCTTTGAGTGGGAGTTACTTCGACATTCACCATTGGAGTTGTTTCTTCCTAAGGGGAGAAATGTCATTTGTCACAAATGGATCATCTTCAACATTCATATATGGGCATCCTCTTTTTGGCACAGGAGCTACTTTGTTGTGGGGGGGTTTCATAGTCTCTTTCACTCTCTCTACTTTTGGGGGGTCTCCTCTCTCTCTATTTGGGGGGGGGGCTTTTCTCTCTCTTTGGGGGGAATTTTATGTACATGGGTACCTCATTAGGCTTGATATGCCGGGACCCATTTCCACATTTCCCCCTAAGTTGCACTTAAGGGGGGGTGTTAGTGTGAACAGGGTTACTTTGCTATCTAGCTCTTTCTTAGCTTGTTCTCCACCTTAGCTCTTTTCACACTAGGTTAAGCTTGCTTAGGGACTTTTTCACTTTATCCCACATTGGTTGTGTATTGAGTTTTTTGGGTGGAATATCCTATATATACCCACCTCTTGCTCTCATATGAGCATCCCATTCTATTGTAATGCTTTGCATTCTCTTGAGTTGAATACAATTTATTTAGCTCATATCTGATTTCTATTTTGCTTTCTCTCAATCACTTGTATGCTTGGGTAGAAATCTAACAGGATGTTCACTAAAGATTGTAATGATTTATTAGATCATAAGCTATGTTATATCCTATTTTGATTAACATGCTTAAATGATGGAAAAGAATATGTTTCTTTATGTTCAAATTTTGAATATTGTAATCCATTCTTAATTAATGACTTGTTTAAGTTATATGCTTAAGTTAAATCTTGAGTTTTATGGAAAGTGATGTTACAGAGACAAACTTTGGAATAGGATTGAGGAACTCAGGATTCCATATTAGTGTAGAGTGGCAGTTGATAAGCTTTATGAGTAGGTCAAGGCTAAAATTAGAACAACTTGAGAATGTCATAATCCTTTGAAACTAACATTGGCATCAAATACGGTTGCCCACTCCCCCCACTTTGTTGGGTTATACATTGAAGGGTTGATATATAGGGCTAGTGGACG
Organism: Cunninghamia lanceolata; assembly: GCA_027924645.1. Classification (NCBI taxonomy): domain Eukaryota; kingdom Viridiplantae; phylum Streptophyta; class Pinopsida; order Cupressales; family Cupressaceae; genus Cunninghamia; species Cunninghamia lanceolata. Next base: position 3,984,136 of record BSBN01000197.1, read on the forward strand.
GGGCGTTCAACGTGTTGGATATGTAGTAAAGTTACTCCTATATGCAAATGATCTCATTCTAATTGTAAAAATAACTCATAGTTCGAGAGAACACTTGAGGGCTTTCAATTTCTTTTGCTAAGAGGTTAGGATGCAAGTGAACACCAACAAAATGGAAGTCATGATCTTTTTTATTCCAGAGAAAAAAAACAAATAACTTCATTTTTGAAGGAAGCTTAGTGGAAATAGTGGAAGAATACAAGTACCTTGGTCTTGATTTTCACAATTGGCTTAGTTGGGAGACACACAAACAAAAAGAATACAAAGGGGTCATAAGACTTTGTACTCACCACTATAAAATAGATGTAATAATGTAGAATTACGAGATTGGGAAACCAATATAATCCTTTTCTAGCTTGCTTGTCACATTAGTAGTCCTTTACAGGTTTGAAGTTTAAGGCAATAGTATGTCAAATCACAAATGGAGGCAGATAGAAAGAATCCAAAAGTATTTAATCATAAGCAACCTCAAAGTCAAAATTTTAGTTCCATATGATATTCTATTAGCTAAAATAAGGACTTTCTCGTTGGAGGCATTAATGATGATTCAAATGTTAAATTATCTTTAAAAGTCTCAAAATATAGAGAACCATTGTTAGCTTAGAATGGTGATGAAATAAGAGCTAAATTGAATGAAGAACATGTGTATGAAACAAAACAACGAATGAATGAGTAAATGAGACGTTAATTTACAAGAGTGTCCAAGCACTAATGAGGAAATAAAAAATATGTGAGGAAAAAATTTAGGATTGTCGTGTGGACAAAGCAAATTGGTTGGAAGAAAGCATACTATATCAAAGAGTTTAACCCCGTAAGGGACCGTGATGAGAAAACATATGAGTGGAAAGTGGAAGACGAAGATGTTGATGGCTTAGTTAAGGACTATATCATATTGTATTGGTGCAAGACCAATAGGTGGACAATATCCGAGGAGTGGAAAATGATAACATGCCTATTTTACAACAAGGGGTGGTGGAGACAACTACATCATGGAGTGTTTAGCATACATTGACATCCATATTAGGTACAAAGACAACTTGAGAGTGTAAAATCTAACCACCTTATTTGAAGAGGACATGATAGACAAAACAACAAGCTTTTTGATTAAGATCCACAATTAAAAAACAAACAAAAAATCTTTTGAAAATTTCATAAAACTCTTTCATAAAATTTCTAAAAATTTGTTGTAATTGTGTTTTTGTGTAGGGGAGAGCATGGTCCTATTATTAATATAGTACTTGTAATTATAGGATTTTAGTCTTACAACATATTTATACTATATATTGTCAATAATTTTTTTTTTGTATTGAAAAAAGGTGCATATTTACAAAAAAATAGAGTTACTTGGAATCTTATACAAACAAAGGCATCCACCATAAAACACAACATCACTAAAAACAGAAAAGTACAACAACCAGTAAAAGCCCTGTGTTGCACAAAAACAATCTACAATAGAGAAGTTAACATAACAGAGCATCTGCTAGGAAGCTCATTGATGCATGCACTAGAGAATGAGAGGATCCTCAACCAAGATGCTGCTACTTGAAGGAGCTATTGGTCACAACAATCTCTCTGTAGCAGATAAGAGGTAATACCAGTAGAAGAGAAGCCCAAAATAATAACGCAAAATCAAGGCTACTTATCCCCTGTTCTTCACACTGTTCAGGAATGCTCAGACAGTGCACAAGCAACTGGTGCCATAAGCAGAACAAAACTGAAAGATACCCCTGAGCCAAATAAATAGAAAGAGGATCCTGTAATCCAAACAAACTGTCTCTCACAACAACCAGAAGGAACACCCAGAGTCATAGGAAAAACTAAAACAAAAATCCTCTATAGAACACCCTCTAGGAAGCAACCATTAATTCTACAAAAAAAAAACTTAATCCTTGGGCTATACATACCCCCTTTTTATTGAGTAATTGTGTCACTTGATATTTGATATGTCGAATTTGAAGATCCAGCTTATAATTCTTCTTTGACTCCCCCTGACGTTGTGAAAATAAAGAGGCAAGACAAAAAACACATCAGAGTAAAGCCTTAGAACTACAAATTCCTGATGATCATTATGTTTATCAAAAATGACTTTACCCCTGTTTCTCCATAAGTGCAACAAAATAACATGTCCAACACCATCAACTATAACATTGTCATGTAACCCAACTTAAATTTGATAGTCAACCTTGCTTGTCAACCATTTTTTTTATTACAATTATCTATTCAAATGTGCCTTTCAAATACTATGACATGCCTTAATATAAGTAAATCATATATATATATATATATATATATATATATATATATATATATATATATATATATAGTTTGTCCAAAATCTCTCCTTTCATATGATACAGTCTTTTTAAAATCTTGATTGTATTTTACAGCAAAAATGCCTAAATACAACTATACAACTGTCAAATTTAAGCCTTGAACCTAACCCCCAGTAAGGCTTCTTTCAACTTAGCTTATGATAAAAAATAGCATGCATATCATTAAACACGAAATTCCATTGTTTTTAAACAAATGAGCATCCCATGATGATGACAAAAAGGACAAGTTGATAGCTGGGTCATAATAAACTTCAACCTGTCACCGATGGGTAGTTTGCAATGTAGTATCTTCCAAGCCATCAACTGAGCGTTAGAATTGACCTTAGATCTCCAAATTCGAGCGGTTAGTATCTCAAACGGCGGGGACTCTAGGATAGATTTTCACAACAAACTCAGTTGGGAAACTTGCAGAGCAAAAAGAATCCAGGGGCGTTGGAAGGCACTTTACTCTCTACAAAACAAATGTAGAAATGCAGAATTATGGGATTGGAAAACCAAGAAAACGCTTTTTGGTTTGCTTGTTACCCCGGTGATCTTGTATGGTTGCGAAATCTGGGGCAGCAGTATGTCAGAGCAGAAATGGAGGCAGGTTGAGAGAATCCAGAAGCACATCATCATTAGCAGTCTCAAAATCAAGACTGTTGTTCCGTATGAGATCCTACTGCAGAATCTAGTATGGACCCTTTGGAGGCTTCGGCGGTGGTTCGACTATTAAGCTATATAAGGAAAACTCAAAATATGGAAAATCATCGATGGCCTAGGTTAATTACGAAGGAAGAGTTAAATAGGAGAAAGAATACATGGATGAAACAGAATGACAAGTGGCTAAAGAAGTGGGATATTAATATGCAAGAATGCCCACATGCTAAAGAGGAAATAAAAAAGTATGTTAAAGTAAAATTCAGAAACATCATGTGGAATAATCAGTCGGGACAGAAAAAAGCTTACCATATCAAAGAGTTCAACCCTGGGTGGGACCATGAGGAAAAAGCTTACATAGGAGCAGACATTAAATGGAAAGCAAGAATGTTGATTGCACAGCTAAGGACTAGCTCACACCATCTTAGGTGCGAAACAGACAGGTGGACGTTTCCCAAGGAGGAGTGGGAGAGGAGGATATGCCTTTGTTGCAATAAAGGTGTAGTGGAGACAGAATGGCATTTCATCATGGAGTGCCCGGCCTACGAGGACATCCGTGATAGCTACAATGACACCTTGAAAAACAACAACTTAAGCACTTTGTTTGAGGAGGCCAGACTCGTCAAATCCGCAAACTTTTAAGTCAAAATTCACAGCAGAAGATCTGAGTTAGAGAAAGGGTTGAAAAATGCCTAACGACCTTGTTTCGGGGTGGGCCTTGTGCGATTTTGGGTCCCATAGGCTGCTATGGCCTCGCGGACGTCATTAAAAACTTTCGTTTCATTTCATTTCATTCATTTCATTTGACATTCAATCGAGGCTTTAAAGACAAATCAACAAATGGCTGTAGATATATCTTTTTAAAGACAAATCAACAAATGGCTGTAGATATATCTTTTTAAAAGAAAAAAATAGAAAAGGATAAATTGACAGCCATAACCACTCTTTGAAGAAATTACATTGAAGTGGGGTACATAATCTCATTGAGAGTTCCAACGGTACATAATTTCAATAATTGTTCTTTTGCTGCTGCTCTTGGTCCCAATCCCATAGATTATTGGTATGTGGACATTATTGAACTCTTTCATTAATGCTAACAATACCACTGCGGTACTAACAATAAAATAAAAAGCCAAAAAAACTAAAATAAAGGCGAGTAAAATGCGTGGAGAGAGTACAGAGTAATTAGCCATTGTTTCTGTCCGACCAGAAGGTTTTTTCTTTGTGCGGGAGGCAGAAACATATTTGAGGAAGAAGCAAGCAAGCAAGAACAACAGTAATAATCTCTAAATCCGGCTGCAACTCTGCTCTGCGGAAACAAAAATTCCAGTTCGTACCAATACTTATACTAACCCAATCCCTTCTTTCTCTCTTTCTCATTTTGTTTTGTTATTGAATATTGAGCTTCTTAAAACAATAACAGTAATACAGGTTTGGGTGGATGCGAGACAGCGGAAGGCAAGATGCCGGTGAGAGTGAGAATGAGCGATGACTCTTCCTCCTCCTTGTATACAACACACATTTCGGGTATGTATGTAATTAATTGTGTTATTCTATTAGGGCGCTGAAAATATTCCAATTTATGTAGTCTGTTGATCTGTACTGTGAATCGGACATTTAGTCTTCTTAGTTTATGACTTTACTGGCACTATTTTTCATTCCCCATCTCTTACACGTTTTTCTTTGAGACTGCAATTAATGTTGGCCGAAACTGGTTTAGCTTCTTCTCTCTTCACCAATTCTATCTTTCTATGCACCAGCTAGGGCTCAAACCTAGAAAATTTCCATGATTCCCATGAGTTTGCTCGGCACCAGAGTTACCAGCTCTTCATGGTGTGAAGTATCCCTTTGTCTTTCTTCCGATACTTCTGGGCTCGGTCTTGCAGTTTGGTTAGATGGAACAGCTAAAACTTGAACCTAAGGCATCCCATGTTCATGCTGGGGTGCTCTTCCACTAAGATAGACAATTCGTTTTTACTGGCTCCAAAGTGTGGTTTGTTTTCTTCCAAAAATGACTGTCTGAGATGTGTATGTTTGAAAATAATTAAAATTGTAAGGAGATTTTCTCATAATCGATATGCCAATCCCAAGTAGAATCGTCTAGGGTAAGATTTATAGAAGCTGACAAAGTCTTCTTTAGGTCAGGAACAACATGTATCCTTGCATGGCTGAAACTAACAGGACCCTTTGTATTGTTAGAGGTCAGCTAGAGGAATACAAAGCATCATCCCCAATTTGCGAAAGTTCTGGCAGCATTGTAGAAGTCTCATCCATACCTATGAAACATGCCGAGGACAGAATTTCTTCAAAGTTGCTAAATCGTTGTTTCCATCTTTTCATGATTAGAAGAGTTTTATCCCATAAGCTACGGGGTATTCTCAAACACCTGTTTAGCTCCAGTGAACCATTTTAATACATTGATACAATCAGTCTACTTGAGGTTCCAGTCACACAACACTGATTTCTTCATAGTTTCTAGAGAAAGTCTAATACCCAGAAATCAACAAATTGAAGCCCGATCATTAAACCCTTGAATTTAAGGACAGTACTCTTCCAGATTGACATCAATAACTGGGAACTATCCTTTCTGAGAAGAATCCCATTGTTAACAGGGGATGTTGGAACTTGGAAGTGTTTGCTTCTTTTTTTTGGAGTAATATTGATAGGTCTGTCACAGTGAAGGATGTAGTTGGGGCAAAGCTTCTTCTCCATACAGGGCCTTTATTCATACCAAATTAGTACCAAATAGATCCCTTTTCTTGGCCACAGATTGATCCACAAAGAAAAAGAGTGTTGCTTCCAAATGAACATGCAACGAAAATCTCAAAAGCCTGCTACCATTGGTAAAAGCAGAGTAAGCTCTCCTGTGTAGAGAAACTTGTCTGCACAAACACTGGTATTACAGAGGGAATCTTCAGATTTCTTACAAAGGCACTGATCTAAAACTCTATAAAAGTAAAATCACTTCCACTGCTGGGGCTATCTTGGACAAGCCCCTAATAAGACAGCATTTGTTTGAACATACGTCTTGAGGTTGCTGCTATCAACTGTAGTAGATTGCCTGAATAGATTTGCACAGTTTATTGTACTATCTATTTCCTTGAAATAGCTGAACAAATTAATTTAAAAGATATACGAATCTTGATGACTTAAGAGTATTAAATACAAGCATCTGCAACACATCACATTGAATAATTATGACTAAAAGAGTAAATTGATTTGAGAATTCCATCAATAATTCAAAAGAATTCATTCAGATTTGAATTGTTAATTTTCTTATAGAAAGGCTGAGCAATCACTTTTGATACTATTTTGTCATGCCCCCCTTTTCAGATTAAAATACTTAATAATATTATTTAAGTTGGGCCCAATAATTTCTAATTTTAGGGGGCAACTTGATGATATTATTATAATTAAAATAAAATGTGCTTTTAAATACTAGTATTAGTAAAATAAAAATAAAAATAAAAATAAAATTAAAAAGTATTTTTAAATACTTGGAGGGAAATTTGGGTCTGAAGGGCCTGATTTGAAAAGGTATATCAAGGAGGCGTCTATCTTCATTTGATCATCAGATTTTCATTTTGGCATTCTTATTGTGAGTTCGAGTTTCAATCTTGCATTCAAGGACGAAAACCATTGGCTGCAATTCTGTGAACTAGGAGGACGGAAACCCTCTTGACTCACCTAATTCAAGAGGATTCTTGGCATTGGAAAATTTGCAAGCAAATTGCCATTACTGGATTTTCAGACCACCAATCTTCATGTGCCATTTGTGAGGAGGATTACTAGCATCAATCATTGTTTGAGGACTTTGGCACCATTAGCTGTGGACTATAGATTGTTTCAGGGAAGATTCGTTGTAGTTCGTTATGCTGATTTTACACAATTGGTTGAACAACTGTTATTGCTTCATACAGGGCAACACGACGGAAATCAAGACAGTCCAAGTCACAGTGGAACACTTAGACCGAACCACATTTGTGCAGCAAATTTCCAATCGCACCATCTTTTTACTATCAAGGGGTTGTGGCTGGTTTTAAGGTAATTATGCCTGAATTAATACAGATCTGGGAGGGCTCCTATACCTGTGATAGCCCAATCCATCTTTGCGCCAATCGTAATAGATTGATGGCAGCTTGCTGGAGTCACCTGCGCCTTCCAACCAGGGCTTCCATGTTAGTTCGTCACTCATCCAACATCATAAGGTATCCTCACTACCAGTAGAGAGTGTAGGATTGAATCGACTGGAGCCGCACCTGGGGCAGGGAGCTCAATATTAATTTGCAGACCATCATAACTCGCTCCAGTAGTGCCCAGATCTGATCGCCCTATATTATATAGGCATTGGGGTACCGGAGGCATCTAGAACTGTTTCATACTTTGTTGGCAAACCCTTCCATAGGGTTACTTCAGCTCATTGGGTCTGCTGTGCCGTACTAAATCTGTGAGTTAATTGATGGCTAATTGTAATACTGAGTATGCTATTCTGTAAAGAGAATTCCTTATTATGTAATTGATTTAGAGCTATTGATAAATAAGTTGAGATTGCTGTTGGTCAACATGTTGTAACTATGCATTTTGTGAATTAATTTCCATTAGATAGCGTAGACCAAGTACATCGTCGACATCTAAATTTTCTGAGATCTGCGGTTCCCCTAAGTTTGATTTAATCCACCGTGGCATTTTAAATCTTTTCGTCAGCAGCTTATATCACAGGACGACGATCTAGTCGCCGAGATCCTCAAACAACTTGGGCGGTCTACAGTTCATAACAGCAATTATTAAATCAAAGTTGGCAGTGGACTGTTCATTCGGCGGTTTAACCCATATATCGGCGGGCATCATTTAACAACCACATCAAGTATCATTGGGCAGAATAATCCTGACAGTCAACAAATATTTTGGTGGTTTCCTGTTTACAACCCGAGTTTTTCATTTGTTTCACTGGCGGTTTTCTTCCTAAGGTCATTTCTGTATGCTGCAGTGGTTTTGGCCTGAAAGGCGGTTTTTTGACTTGCAGATCGCAGTTTTTCGCCTCAGTGGTGGTTTCATTTTCACAAGCAGTTTTCTGACCAGTCACAGGTGTTTTCTTTCTCAGACACTGTTTTCTTGCTGACGGTAGTTTTTTTCTTAGATGATAGTTTTCACTAATAGAAGGCGGTTTTCCGTTACTGCAGCAGAATATTCCGTCAAATCTGAGAATATTTCGTCGACAGGGGGCTTGTTTTGCCCCCCAAAGTCCTAAAGTAGGGCTTTTTTTCTTTTTTGCACAAGTTTTGCCCACGGTGTCGAAATCGGGCAAACGAGATATCGACGGAAAGCTAATAGAGAGCACTTCACAGTGGTATCAGTGATTTCCACAGATTTTGCTGTTTGACAACATTTATTGCAGGTTGAAGACAAATCTCTCTTTTTGGCTCCTGAGCTCATGACTTTTTGCCACGATCTCCAATTTTCGCGATTCTTGCGGCATTGGAAAGGTATTGACGAGCTCTACAAAGCCATCCATGCACCTTTCTTAGATTTTGCTCCAGGGTCATTTTATTTCATTTGTCGGTTTTTTGGCATTTGAGTGATAACTTGGACATTTTGATATTTGAAGAGGTGAAATTTGTTTTGAGAGGATTTGTTTGCTGTAATACATCATTGTGAGTGATTGTAATCTCACTCGGATCTCTTTTTTTAAGAGATTTTGTTGTTTTCCCAATTTTGGTCCCTTGAGGACAATTGTACATCGCACTAAGTATAAAGTGCCACAAACAAATTGCGGGGCTCTCTTACATAGTAAAGGGGTGTTGTGTTGTTGTCTTTCTTTTTCATCATGGATGTGCCTCAATTTCCACTTTTAACTCCACATAATTATCTTGAATGGAAGAAAAACATGGAGTTTGTGTTGTATAAACAAAAGTTACACAGAATAACTTTAGGCACAGATCCTGAACCCATAGGCGCTGCTGAGAGAAGAAAATGTTTAGATAGAAGAGATGAGGCTTTTGGCACACTTTGTCTTGCTATTTCTCCGGATCTTAGATTTCATGTTGAGTCTTGTACAACACCAAATGAGACTGGACAACACTAGACAATCTCTTTGGCAAGGAAGATAAAATAAGAAGGTTCAAATTGGAGAATGAGCTAATTGCACTTAATCCTCAAGACTTTGATCAAATCGAAGATTTCTTCATCAAGTTTAAGTCTCTCAGGTTGCAACTCAAACAGTGTGGTCTTGAGAAAGAAGATGAACAATTTATTCTATCTATTCTTGCAAAATTGGGTCCTGCATATTCAAATTATGTTTTTACCTTTTATGCTACAATGGATGCCTTTGGTATTTAGTTTACAATGCCTTCACTTGAGGAGTTTGCCACACAACTCACTAGGGAACGAGCCAAGCTACTACACATGGGCACATTGAAGTCTCCTATAAAACAGGCTCTAGTTGCAACACAAAGCACAAAAGATCCTAAGGCTTCAAATAATAAGGGAAAGAAACAAAAGGATTCAAAGTCTAATGAGCAAGAGAAAGAATCAAAGAAATCCCCCAACTTTTCTTCCAAAGAGGAGTCCAATAAGAAGAAGCCAAAGTGTTCTTATTGTAAGAAATTGGGTCATGATGAGACTAAATGTTATGAGAAAAAATTTGATGAGATGTCGCAACTTCTTCAAAAACATAACATTGAGTATACTTCATCAACAACAGTTTTACCCAAGTCTTCTTCACCACCATCATCATCTACATCTACAGGAATAGCAGGCATTGCTAATGGGTCATATAAAGGAAAAGGACAGGTACTCTTTGCTTCAACAAGTCTTCAGTCAGAGAGATGGCTTCTTGATTCGGGAGCTTCTCATCATATGGCATCTTCACAGGGGATGTTCTCTTCATTTCAGTCATGTACTTCGCCACCTATTTTGATGGGTAACAATACATAAATGCATGCAACTGGACAAAGAAATATTGATGTTGGTGAGTATACATTCAACAATGTGTTGTGTGTACCTTCCTTGACAACCAATCTCCTTTCCATCTATCAGATTACTTATTGTGGTGCAGGGAAGACAATTGAGTTTACTCCTGATTTTGTGATCATTCGGGACTTGGAGAGCAGAGATATCATTGTTGTTGGGATGGCTGATCATGCATCTCGCTTGTACACTTTCTCCCATTTTGTTTCTGATGATGATGTAGATCCTTTGTTTACTATTCACATTCATGCATCAAGTGTGAATCATGTTTGTAAGGAGAAGTTTGGTCACTTGAACCTTGGTGTTCTTGCATCTACTTCGGTTCTTGAGACTAGTTTTGAGCTTCCTCCTTCTCTTGCTTCTTCAGAGATCGACATTGACATAGATTCATCCACTTCAGTTGAGCAGGGCATAGTTTGTCTTCCAGATACAGGTTTATGGGATCAGTATTTGACAGGTATTTCATACTTGTTTTGTGAGTCCTATCTTGATGACTTGGAGGACATAATTGATGACATTCATCTCCTCTTTGAAGGAGGTGATTCTTCTACTTTAGATGAGTGCGCACCATCTTCTCCTCTTCACTTGTCACAATTTGGCATTGAGTTGGAGCATTGTGAGCATCATTCGGAGGATTCTTTGTCGTTGGAGATTGATGATCTTGAGTTTTCATCGTCCTGGATTATCACATTCGTTGATTGGGCATGCAACCCCTGATTATGTGGCATCTTTTGGTTTTTACATATGGACACTTGAGTAGTTTTCAGAGACAACATACATCATGAGGCTTTTTCCCTCATACCTTGAGATGGAGATTTTTTTGCATCAGCCTTGGACTTGTTTCTTCCTAAGGGAAGAATGTTGTTTGCAGGCTTTGGATTCCCTTCAGCATTCTTCTTCGGACATTCACCATCGGCACAGGAACTACCTTATTGTGGGGGGGACCTATAGTCTCACACTTGCTTTCCTATGGGGGGGTAATTGATTGTACATATGTGTTGGATGTAGTTCTTGGGGGGTCTTGAGTCCTCCTTCCATCACATCTTTCATTTCATTTGTTTTTTGCATTCTCACTTTTGGAGAGGAGTTTTGTCCCATGTGGTTTTCTCCTTTTCTCCACTTGAGATTTTGTTGTACATGGGTCAATGTTGCATGGACACGGATACGGTATCCGATACGGATACGGTATCCGGTACGGATACGGCTATTTTTCAAGACCCCCTAATGTGGATACGGCGAGATACGGTAATGATATATATATATATATATATATATATATATATATATATATATATATATATATATGCATTAAAAATATTTTATTATATATGTATTATATTAAAATATAATTTATTATTTTATAATTTTATATATATTAAAATTTAAATACACATTATAATTATATTTTAATATAATAATACATTATATAATAAGATATTTTTAATTCATATATATAAAATATTTCTTAATTGATATATAGGTTTAATATTTATTAATACTTATAATACATTATTATATTATTAAATAATAAATTATATTTTAATATGTTATATATAAATTAAGTTTAAATACTAATATATAATTAAAATACATATTATAATTACTCGCACTTGCGCCCATAGGAGGTTCAAGGAATACGCCGATAGGAACAACCAATTAGCTTAGAAAAATTTCCGGCGTGAATTTTTTCTACGGCGTCACACAATTCCGAGCACTATAATGCTCACATAGAAAAGCCTATCGGCTGATTAAAAATATTAAAGATTACAATTACAAAAATTAATAACAAAATACATATTAATAACAAACGGAAAGGATTATTAATATACATTAAGGCAAATATTTTTTCAAGGATGCGATGCATCTCTGTAGCCGCTTCCTCCTCTGCCCGAGCTCAGATCGACAATAAAATGGAGAGCTTACCTGCTAACGCGGCCTCATCCATGAGATTAGAAGCAGTTGGAATCCCCGAAATGCCCTACCTTTGAATGCACCTCACCGTTTGAAGAAAGATACTCCTGCAGATTCAACGCAATGAGCTTGACGTGCATAGAACTCAGAATCCATAGACGCTGTTGGTTAAAGTTTCAGAACGTCAAATAGAAAAAGTCACAGTGGAGACATGTCGGAGTTTTTTTTTTAAATCTGGATACGGCAATTTTTTTAAGATCGCCGAATCCAAAAATACCTGGCACGGCTCAGAGCTTACCCTAGTTCTGAATACGGGCGGGCACGGTATCCGGCCCGTATCCTGGCCGTATCGTACCCGTGTCCGTACCGGGTACGCCGATACGCGTGCCAGGGGAAGAGGGGGGGCCGTATCCTGCAACCCTGACATGGGTACCTAACATGGCCTAGTAGCCGGGACTCATCCATCATTGCATCTTTGTTTTAGTCAGCTACTCCCTAAGTTGCACTTAAGGGGGTGTTGGTGTGAACGGGGTTATCACCCAACCAGTTTACCCTTGTGTGGACAATTCATATTATTTAACTATTTACTAGTTAAATAATATTCACACATCACATAATTCACATGTTAAGTTGACTTAGTGAGTCTTCTAAATGTCTCTAGTTGTCACTAGTTGTTGATAGTTGTAGTGAGTTGTCTTATCCTACACATGTACACTAGTTGGCATCTTATCCTCTATGTGTCACATGTGATAGGAATGTGACACTTGTCACATGACTACAACTCCTTGGTTGTCATCCTTGCCTTTATAAGAAAGACTATCTCTCATTGTAATACATACAGTTATATGATCATTGTATAGATTCTTTGCTCCATTGTTTTAGCATATTACTTCTCTGTTATCTTTGTATGGAAGGTTGTCTTGATTGCAGGGATCCTGGCTTGCTGAGTCACATTGACTTTTACAGTTATCTCTTGGTGAGGATCTTGGGACGAAACCCTCCTATCATCCTAGGAGGAGTTGGGCGACAGTCTAACTTCTTCATTGGAGGATTCTGTGACGAGGGTCTACTTGCACTTAAACATCATCAAGGGCAGATTTGATATCAGCTTTGAGAGCATTCATGGATGGCAAATTGTCTAGGATTGGAGCGAATTGCATTTGAGGAGCGACCATCCTTTTGAGGCACTTGTTGGCTGCTAGGGTTTGTTCAAGGGCAGATTTTGTAACAGCAGAACAGAAGACCTAATCTGCCTATGTTGGAGACCTCTTGTTGGGCGATTTGTATCAGCACTTAGGGTTTTCAGCCCTACCTATTAGAGCGCCACTATTTGGGATCATTTATCCATGTTTTTTGGTATGTTCAATCTGATTCTTAGGTCTGTTCTGTAGCAGCAATATTTTTGAATTGTATTTTGGCATGGTGGCCTATTGATTGATTGTAAAAGCAGACTTCTATATTCAGCAGTTTGGTTTCTTCATTTGAGCACTATTATCATGATTGTAATTTGTATTTCATGGTGAATATCACTTGCATTATTGGGCGAATCATATGAGGGAATTATATTGATGCTTGATGTGATTTATGATAATTATATGCAATTGTTCAAAGTCTGATTTTGAAGCAAAAGTTAGGGTTAGGGCAGAATAATAAAGTGCAGAAATTTTAGGGCAGAATTCAGAAAATTAATTGGGAAAGCCCGTAAATGCAAATTAGGGCAAAATATCCCCATTTGGGATATTACAATACTGCACGTGCTTGGGTCCAAAAGTTAGACACATCTCTTTCACTCAGCCCCATGTTGGAAGAAGAAGCCATCAAATTTGCCAGCCTTCATTTGGAAGGCATAGCCCACGAGTGGTGGTACCATGGGTTGATTATAGAAGGGCATAACCATATTGTTATCTATGCTGATTTTACATAGAGGCTCAGAGAGATGTTTGACAGGAAGGATCTAGGATTCTAGAGGTTCATTTCAAGGAGCTAGCATAATTGAGGCAAGAGGGCATAGTGAGCAGTATGTGGCGTTATTTTAGAGGTTATTGGTGATGTGATGGAGAAGAAGCTCATTGTGCTATTTGTGGAGGGTCTAACTGAACCTCTCAAGGGTTTTATTTAAGGCCTTTGATCCACCATCATTATTAGATGTGATTGGGAGATCCCTAACTTTGGTGAGTTTGATTCATAAGAGCAACACACCACCTCCAACATCGTAGAAGAAGCCACTACAGAAGGAAGTTCCTGCACAAAACATGTCGAAGATTATCAACAAAGAAGAAGCCACAAAGAATGAGCTTAGGAGGAAGAAATTGTGCTTTACTTGCAAGGAGCCATGGGGACCGAGTCATCGATGCCTTGGCCGTGGACAAGTACATTACATAGAGGTACTCCTGGATGAAGAGACAGAAAAAGAGGAGCCAGAACCAGAGGTTGAATTAGTAGAGATTCAAGAAGGCACCCTTGGTTCACTTTTAGGTGCGCCTAAGTATCATCCATTCAGAGTTTGTGAGGTTTTGCATGGGCAAAGGATCATAGTATTGATTGATAGTGGAGCCACCCATAACTTCATAGATGAGGACTCGGTATCCAAGAGAGGATTAGACACAGAGTGCTTCGATGGATTCAATGTCATAGTTGTAGACAGTTTCACCATTTCTTGTACTAAGAAGATACATCAGCTTGACATCACAGTGCGAGAACATAATATGCATGATGATTTCTATGTTGTTGGATTGGGAGAGACTAACATGGTTTTGGATGTATAATGGCTTTATTCCCTTGGGGAGTTCTGTAATGCCCCTTACCCGGTTTGCCCTAGAATTCGCTTGTGAATTAGGTTTAGGGTTTCTTCTCTTCAAGTACTCTTTAATGGGGTAACCTTGGATTGAATAGATCACACGTTCTTTTGAATTAGTACCTGCAGCATCATGTATATTCAAGTCCACATTGCTACATGTTAGCTTTAATATCGAGTATTCATCAATCCAACATAATCCTACTTGTATTTTGAAACACATATGAAAGAAGAAACATTCAACACCCCAGGGGAGGGGAAGTCATAAGTCCTTAGTAGCCTAAGGCCTACCACAGTCCTATTGCCCAATCCCTTGACTTGGGCCTACGGGGCATATCCTATTGCCCAATCCCTTGTCTTGGGCCTATGGGGCATGATCCAATGTGGGACCCCCATCCCTCCATGGTCCAAACCCTTGACTCGGGCCTATGGGACGGAATCTTAGATGGGGTTTTTAGGCAATCTACTAAGGTTTATGCATTCGCCCTTCCTTGCTGAATCACAAACAGTATACATGCAGTTTCCACACACATTTCCAAAACATACAATTTACCTTTATTATTATGAATGGCATTATACAGTAATATATAACACAGCATGAAACATATCAGAATGCAAGAGAAAAACAGATATTAAAATTGCCATCTATTCATCATAATCTACGGATGAGTGCAGTCAATGATTCAATTCAGTTTAACAGACATGTATATAGTTCCATATCAGGTTATCAGTTCAGTCATTATATTCTTTTGATCAGTGATAATGCCAAATCAGAATAATTTCAATTTATGCTTAGGACTGTCCCAGTCCGTCAGTGTTCGATTTTAGAATTTAGTTTCCAAGTTTGAGTCTAATTTGGTGTGCATATGTCAGACCAAACATAGAGATATTAAAGGATGAAAGCAATTTAAATGCCAGTCTATTATATTCGACTGAGGAACTAAATATTAGAGCTAAGTAAGGAACTTACATTAAAACAGATCACATCACTTTGGATGAATTCCATCTCTTTGTTATGCTCCCTAAACAGATCGCATCATATAATGATATTTATATACTTTTTGTGCTTCAAAATAGGAATGATATGTATCGCTGATATTACATATTGAAGTGTGTACTAGATTCGATGCTGATGATCAATTAGATGGGATGAGTTTGCTTAATGATATTCTAATGAGATGATTGCTTCTCTTATTGAATGATTGCTGATTATTGAAGTGTATGATCATAATCACATAATCATATCTGATGTAATGATCATTGTTTGTTGTTTGGTTTGGATCCAATATTGAAGTGTATGTTTGCTGAATATATTGTTGAATGCTTGAATATTCGTGATAATTTTCTGAGATATTAAAATTGCCTTCAAATGTATTTGTTTCTGCCTTAAATCCGTTGCTTGATTGATGATATTCCCATCACCTTCTATGCTGGTCTGAACCGATTCCTATTTATATTTTTGAACTTGCCCATCGATTCCACCTTCCATGGAGATGTGACTTCTCATGGTGTCCGCTTCTTTAAATATCATAATCACATCTGATGTAATGATCATTGTTTGTTGTTTGGTTTTAATCCTAAGGTCGTGGGATATTGGATCTCTGCCTTAAGACTCTTTCTTTTTTGACCAGCGACTACCTTTATTAATATTTACTGTCTTATATACTACTCTTTTATATGATAATCGCTGACCATATATGTTTATAATAATATTTAGTATTTATTGATAATTATATTTAATATTATTATATAATAATAATGTTTACTATTTATATTTATTTATAGACATTTATAATTATAATAATATTAATTATTAATATTTATCTATATAATATTTATATTTGTTATTTATAAATAATATATCTTAAATAAATATATATTATATTATAATTATATTAAAATATTTATATAATAATATTTATTAAATATTATATATTAATAATATTATATATGCATTTCAAGAAAACACCTTCACTGTTTTAACATGATGTTTTTAAATCTTTAATTTAAACAATGCCTTAATATCGGGACATGACCAGTTCACCCTAAACTATCGGACTATGGATCTGAATTCAAATCGGAAGGGGAAGAAGTAGTGCTTTGCGGCATCAAGGATGGAGCTCCAAGAGTTGTCACGGCCACAAGGATGGAACATCAAATGATGACAACCACAACTTCATCCCTAAGTGAGATACCTTTTTGTGGTGATATTCGATCTATTTTGGATTAGCATAGTATGGTGTTTGATGTTGTACCTCTAGAATGGCCACCGAGTAGAGAATTTCATCAAGAGATAGAGAAAAGATATGTTGGAGACATCTTTCCCATGGAGGAAGTAATTGGCACCATTAAGGTATATCGAGGGGATGCCCATAAGCATGGTGGAAGGGTTTCAAACTTAGATATGTTTGCAAAGGATGGCAAAGGAGGCATAAGGGAAAAGAGTAGTGGTGGCATATTGCAAATATGTTGTGAAAAAACATGACAAAGTCCACTGTTATCATAAATCTCAGCTTGGGGGTTGTTGCTCTCATCATTTCCAGCCACGATACTCCGCCCTTTGTAGCCATACAGGTGTATTCAGTCATAGGATTGAGTGATTTTCAGTTTGTTGCTGTTGTTGGAGCATTTTTAGTCAGTGTATAGTTGTTTCCAGCTTTTGTGTTGCTGATTTTTGCAAGGGGTTTTCAGTATTACAGCTGCTGTACCATTTTTGCATTGCTGATTTTTAGGGTTATTGATTTTGGATTACTGTTATCAGTCATATTCAGCCACCAGCTTGTAGGTTTTTGGAAATTTCTCATGTATTGTGCTGTTTGTGAAGAGTTTCAACCATTGGAGCTGCAGAAAACAATTGTTCCAGCTATTGTGCTGTTGTTTTGGATGAGGTTTCAAATGAATTATGGCTGTTGCAAGTTTGTTCCAGCTTGTATGCAAGCTGATTGGCCTAAACTCATGAGGGTTTCAGCCTACGGTACAATGGTAAGATCTATTGAAACTCAAGGGAGTTATCATCATGTTCATTTTGAGAACAAAGTGGTGCAACAAAAATGTGGTGGCAAATTCTTAGGGCAGCCTTTAGTCTTGTGGGAGCTTGAAGATATCCTTAAGCATGGGGAAGAGAGCATCATTCATCATCACGTCAAAGAGGAGCATGTTGTGGGTTGGTTGCTTGATCCAAGTCAAAGATGGGGAAGTATAATTGTGCATCTCATCACTGGTCTCCTAGAGGTTTGCATTTATGTTGTTGTGAGTCATGCACACTTCTCTGTTATTTTTTCATTAGAGGTCAAATTGTTTGAGGTTATCAAAGTTCATGGATTGCATAAGAATGTGAGTGATGGTGGTAGTAGCTCCTATAGTGATTTTTGGCAGGAGTTGTTCCACTTGACAGAAACAAGATCTAGATGCTATAGCATGATTCATAGTGTTGGCACGATGGAATTTAAGCATCCGAGTTTGCTTGGTGCTTTTTGGCGGAAGTTGTTTCATTTGATAGGTACAGGATCTAGACTCTATGAACTTTACAACATGATTCATCATCTGGGTGTGCAATTGCTTGTGGGCAAGCAATTTTGGTAAGGGCGGACTGTCATATCCCCTTTTTCAAATTAAAATAATTAATACTATTATTTAAGTTGGGCTCGGTAATTTCTAATTTTAGGGGGCAACTTAACACTAGTATTAAAATAAAAGTAAAAATAAAATAAAATAAAGTAAAAAAATACTTGGAGGGAAATTTGGGTCCTGAGGGCCTGATTTGAAAAGGTATATCAAGGAGGCGCCTATCTTTATTTGATCATTGGATTTTCAACATTTTGGCTTCTTATTGTGAGTTTGAGTTTCGATCTCGCATTCAAGGACAAAAACCCTTGGCTGCAATTATGCGAACTAGGAAGATGGAAACCCTTTTGGCTCGCCTAATTCAAGAGGATTCTTGGTGTTGGAGAATTTGCAAGCAAATCGCCATTACTGGATTTTCAAACCACCAATTTTCATGAGGATTACTAGCATCATTGTTTGAGGACTTTGGTGCCATTAGCTGTGGACTACAGATTGTTTCAGGGAAGATTTGCTGCTGTTCGCTAGGCTGATTTTACACCATTTGTTGTAGATCTGTTATAGCTTCGGACAGGTTGATAGGGAAGAAATCAAGACAGTCCAAGTCATGGTGGAACACTTAGACCAAACCACATTTGCGCAACAAATTCCAATCGCACCATCTTTCTACTATCAAGGGGTCGTGTTTTGTATTAAGGGAATTATGCTTGAGTTAATACAAATCTGGGAGGGCTCCTATACCTGTGACAACACAATCCATCTTGACGCCAATCATAACAGATAGACCGCGGCTTGCTGGAGTCACCTGCGCCTTCCAACCAGGGCTTCCATGTTAGTTCATCACTCATCCTGCATCATAAGGCATCCTCACGACTAGTAGAGTGTGTAGGATTGAATTGATTGGAGCAGCACCTGGGGCAGGGAGCGCAATATTCATTTGCAGACCATCATAACTCGTTGCAGCAGTGCCCAGATTTGATTGCCCTATATTATATAGGTGCTGGGGTACTGGAGGCATTTGGAGTTGTTTCATACTCTGTTGGCAAACCCTTCCATAGGGTTATTTCAGCTCATTGGGTCTGCTGTGTCGTACTAAACCCATGAGTTAATTAGCGGCTAATTGTAATTCTGAGTATGCTATTCTCTAAACATAATTCCTTATTTTGTAAATTCAGAGCTGTTGATAAACAAGTTGATATTGCTGTTGGTCAACATATTGTAACTGTGCATTTTGTGATTTAATTTTTTTATACGTAAAATGCTGCAAGGGGCAGCTCTCGAAAAAGAGGATCCATTGATACATAAGAAAAACACATGAGATCATAGTAGGGAAAGATTCCCCGTTTGCACCATCCCGAACCACTGGAAATCCTTTGAGGCAGAAACCGATAATCGGGGCCCCCAATCCTCTCCGTGCCACAAGTGTCAAAGGGGTAGCGCAGAGCAGGAAACACCCAGCCAAGCAGTCACAAGAACGGATGGCAAGTTAGTTGCCCTCTTGCCCAAATGCCTACAACCAATACCGCCTATCACGAATCAAGGATCATGCTGCGGCTAAAGTGGCAGCGCTCCCCAGGGCGTCTCAGAGCAATCAACAATGTCTTTGTTCCTCTGGTCACATGCCCAATTTGCCAAAAAATCCGTTGCCGTATTGGCCTCACAATAGCAGTGAGCAATGCGGTAGTTATCCATCAAGCTCAAAATTTCCCAAATCGCCTCTGCAAAACTTCGAAGCTTCCAATTGGAGATGTGATGGAGGGAGATGGCATTAACGCATATGAGGGAGTCCCCTTCAATGTCAAGATCGCCAATGTTTTTTGTTTTGCAGATTCCGAGTCCAACCAAGAGGGCCTGGAACTCAACGTCATTATTAGTCTCATGAGGCAGTCTCTTGGAGAGCGCCCAAACCAACTTGCCTTCTTCATCACGCACAATGCAGCCTGCACCAGAGGATCCAGGATTCCCTTTTGACGCCCCATCGAAATTCAGCTTGAGCTTGTCGCTAGGAGGAGGATGACACTTGACTGTGGCCCTTTTCATCTTTTTGTTTTGATACGGCCCACCTGTGTTGTAGGATGCCGAGGGTTTCAGATTCGCCCACTTCTTCATTATGCTATCATCCTAGAAGTGAAGGGATTCGGGAGAACTTTGGTAGCCGTTTGTTTAGCCATGATAGTTTCACAAATGTTCTGCTCAATCTTCTTGATAACTTCTTCAATTGATGCTTCTTCCCCTCTAAAATTTTGATTTTTATGCTCTTTCCATATATTCCATATAACCATGGAGGGGTAGGTGATCCAAATCCCTTCCCGTAGGGAGTTACGAGGTTTGGGCCAGCCCTAAAAGAGATCCATGATGTCATTTGGAAGGGCTCCAATCCAGCCCACATAGCCAATGATCTAGTCCCAGCGCTGCTTCGCGCACTGCCTCACGAATTCACAATTGAGCAGTAGGTGGTTAGCATCTTCTTTGTCTTTCTTGCAGAGGATGCATCTAGAAGGGCCCGCAATGCCAAAACTCTTTAGCCGGTCTCCTGTGAGGATTCTCTTGTGAAGTGCTGTCCACGCGAAAGCACTGGCCTTCGGTAAGCACCACTGGCTCCAACATAGTTTCGAAGGCCAGTCACTCTGATTGCTTTCGACTACCTATAGCTTATATCCTAATCGTACCGAGTACAAACCGGATTTCGCACCAGTCCAAACAATCTTGTCTTCCTTGTTATTGAAGAGGATTCTGTGTTCCGCCACAACTTGTGTCATGTTCTCTCTTTGATCATAAGTTAAGGGGCTTAGATTCGAACTGTTCCATCTCCATGATACTGAGTCATCCGACACAGACGGAATGAAGTAGTCCACCACTCGGGATCCCCAAGCATTGGTTAGTACTGTCATACATGTTTGCAATTTCTCATCTTCGCACAAGGGTGGGAGTCCATTCCAAGAATCTCTTGAAAAAGAGACGGACCTTCCGTTGTTGACCACACATGACAAATGTTCTGTGATCAGGGGGCGACATTGCACCATAAAATTCCAAATGTGGGATCCAAAGGGAGGGTTCGGTGTGGTGAAAATTCGTCTTGGCTCATCGGAGTCCAATTATTTCTTCTGTAGCAATTTGCAATAGCGTGCTTGAGGGTTTTCAAACATCTTCCAAATCAACTTGGCGCTCAAAGCTTTGTTCTGTAATTTGATCTTCCTCAGACCAAGCCCGCCCACTGCCTTCTCCTTTCATGCTGTGTCCTAGTTGATGAGGGGAATCCTTCGCTCCTCCTCAACGCTTTCCCAGAGAAACTTCTTGAGGATTCCTTCTAGGACATTGTTCGCCTTACCGGTGATCTGAGTGCTTGACAACAAATATATGGGGATGGCCCAAAGCACAACCCTGACCATTGTTATCTTCCTTGCCATCGTCAGCCATTTTCCCTTCCAAGAAGAGGCTTTGAGTTTGCATTTTTCAATGGTCTCATTTTGTGATTTAATTTTCGTTAGATAGCAACCAGCAAACATGAAAATAATTCAGGGACATTTCATATTTATTGTTTTTGTTAATATGTCTTTCATTTCTATCACAAGCAACCATATTCTCCCTTTCATCTAAAGGCTTAGTTTTAGTCTTTACGTTGATATTATGGGGCAAACTTGGACAGGTTAGGAAGACTGATTGAGATGTGCATTTCATTAACCCATAAAAATAATTTTGCAATGTTATCCTCCATCAAATTTTTTTGTTCTCTTGATTGCTACAAATCTACAAGTTATGGAATCTTCTCTTAATCAAACAATGATATTTAAAAGGTTAAATTTTAACATCCAAACAAAAGTTGATGGTGAAAAGGAAGAGAGTAATGGCTGCTTTAACTATATTTCAGTTTCTAATGAGTAAATGATCTCCTTGAAGAGCGAAGTGGCAAGTTGCTCTTTGTCTGAAATTTATAAAAACAAATCACACTTTTTAGTTGGCGGCCATACTTTGACTTATGATCACAGAGCCTTCAAATTTGGACACTTCTTCAGGTATGACAGAATACATTTAAACTGCATATTACATGCAACCATATGACAAGAAATCTATAGTTAATCTCTTATTTTCATTTCTGTCTTTGGTATGATTGTATAACAGTTTGGTAACATTCAAATGCATCTTTCGTGAATTGAATGGCCTCTCTATTGGCAATTAATCAGTTTAATTTGAAGGTACCATTGACTATTAGTTATGCCTCCCATGTGATAGAATCAGTGCCATTATCTGCAAATCGATGCATATGTTATTATTGATCATCAACCACTGTTGTATTTCACTCTTTGTACTGAAACCAATTGATTATAATTTTCTTTCTTTTTTGTCACATGTAGGTACAATTCCTGGCCATGCACTTCCACCGCCTTGCACGCTGTTGAGTGTGGGTCAGGTAAGTTGCACCAACATGTATGCAGATGCTATAAGGATTTCAGATGGAACTATAGTTTTCCAGCAATTCACAAAAGCTGGAAGAGAGGTTGATTTCTTCTAGATAAGCTACAATAAGATTTCACCTGATGATTTATGTGTTTATACAACAATTTTTTTTCTATGATTTTTTGATGGATTATTGTGTTTTGATGCTTGGCCTCTTGAATGACATGCTTATGAACCCTCTGATTTATGGAAGTGTATAGGCAGATAGTCTGGCTCTTTCTCCTTCGCTTGGTCATCCTTTGGATAGCCATGTGGGATATGTTCTGTTTCTTGCTAAGCAAAAACAACCATTATAAGAAGACTGTTTTGCTCATCCTTTGTCATATAGTTCTTTCAGACATCACTTATGTTTTTTGCAGATTCCATCATGTTGCATGCTCTATCTACTGCCACTTTACTCATTGGGATTTAAGACCCCACCAATCCATTTAAGAATGCACTTAGTCAATCTACTAGGATATATCTGGAAGTAGGGATTGTATTTGGATGCATACCCAAAGCAAAGATGGTATCTGCAAAGGGGTTCTTGATTTTTTTGTCTGTTTATTGAAACTAAAATACTAATGGTGTTATTGGTTTTTCACCTTTTTTTGATGTACAGGCTTTTGATGGTACACAGAATGTATCAAATTCACAGAAGGATGAAGCTTGGAAGGTGAATGTACGTCTTCAGGGTTGTGATTTGGAACATGGATACCTATGTGGCAGCATGGAAGCTTTGAATGTGCCCTCAGCAGAGACACCTGTAAGATGATGGATTACCATTCAGTATTGTTTTGAAGATTGGCTTATCAAATATTGAATGCACTGCCTTAACACTAATTTATCTTCTTATAATTCCAAAGATGAAAGTACATGTAGCAATAGCAAGAAAGTTTTAGCTTTTATACCATAATGCTATTAATTTAAACATGTTAAGAAAGCTTTAGCCTTTCTTAAAAATTTTCCAGCCTGTGTTTTGGGAGCTTGAAGATGGGGATGAAACATTCCCTCGCCCTCAACAAAAACAAGACAGAAAATGGGGACATACACTCAATTTGAGGGATGTTTCGGGGACATACCCCCATTATGCAGTGCCAAAGGGATGCCTTGGCGTCCCAACTATCCCTCAACTGCCCTGGGGATGCCTTGATATCCCAATGGTATCTCCATTGACCTGGGAATGTGACAGCCTACAGTTTAAAAAACAGCCAAATGAAAAAACCACTGTCACCAAGGATGACGACCTTTAGCAGGGTTCCCCTTCTTACAGAAATGGCTAAATTTTGCTTGTTTTCAGCTCAAAAATAATGCAATGAATGGAGATGTAGCTTAATTTAACAGCAATTTGAGCTGCATTGTCTTTGCATCTGTACTATATTTTTTTGTTTCTCGCCATCATTCCTTGTTTGTTTGATCAACTCGTTGTGAGTTGGAAATATGGCTAAACAAGAAATTGGCATTTGCTATAATTTTGTTGTTGCATTTTAGTAGAAAGAAACAATTTTAATAGGTTTACTGTTTGGGGATGAGTTGATCGGTTGAGATGATTCATCGATAGGTAAAATATTAGGTTTAAAGTTTGATCTAACGGGGTCATGGATTAATTTTGATTTGGATGTAATACAGGTTTACAGGGTTGGGCTGATCAATTGATTGTCAGTGCAAATTCAGCACATTATATTTACTTTCAAAGTTTCAGTTTCTTTCGTTTTGTTTAATTTATTTTTAATAATTAATAAATTTTAATTTTGAAAAATATCAATATTAATTTTATATATTATTTTAATAGCTGCTCCTTGCCATCTCTAAAATCTGGAAAATTCTTGCTGTCTCCAAAACCTTATCCCCTTGTCCTCAGAACTTGGACAAACACTGAAGTTTTCTATATTTGAAGTTGTCACAGGGGAGGAAAAGCAATGGGAAGGGCACTTGGGACTGGGAGCATTAGTAGAGGAAACTTTAGGTTTCCAAGATTGATAGTATCTGTTAAGTCCAGTGTAATGAGAGCATCCAAGAGGGTAAAGTTAAGAAGGGGGTTGAGAGTGTTCAGCAGAAGCAGCACTGGTATGGAAGAAAGCTTTAGGGACCTGGTTTCTAAATACGAACCCACTATTAGAAATGGAAGATCAAGTCCATGCACAGGAGTAGCCTATTTAGAAGAGAAGAAGATAGATAGCAAGCATGATTAGTGTAAAATTTTAAGAGAAACATATAAATGCTTAAGGAAAGCCGTGCGACAGAATCGAAGGCCAGAAATCACAGAAAATAAATCTGCTTATCCATTGCCACCAACAGCAATAACAACTCAATGCACAAGTATACAAACTATGTATGATCTGAGAATTTATGCCTTTCTCCCCTAAAACAGAAAAGTAAGGATGATTGAAATAGATCTAGTGACGACTTCCACAAGCTGGCTTAAGCCTAGAGACCACCAAGCTGACCTTATCAAGGATATAGAGATTCTTGAACTTCTGGGAAAATGCAATAAAACTATTTTGTTATTATCTAAACTAATCTTTGTAAGGGTATGTCCCCACAGACATGTCAATTTGTTGTCTATATATGATGTTAACTTGATGCACTGTTGTAACTTATTATAAATTATCTCATATATATACAATATTCTCTAAATCAGAAAAGTAGAGAGGCCACAATATAGAGAAAGCAATACCAGCTTCCCAATCCCTTGTCCAAACAAGTATTGAGAATGATCACAAATCTTAATAAGAAATTATTGACTTCTCAATAACTGCTCTTCCAGCATTTGGTTTTAATGGTATGAGAATTCGTTGATGTCATATTTAAATCACCATAATGAAAATAATACTCGTCAACATTAATGGAGCCTCGTTTATTCCTCTGCAAATGAGTGACACCTTCTGATCTGAGTATTCTGATCTCCCTGCAGCTAGTGTTTTTCAAATTATACAAGTATTTCCCTCTATCCAGAAACTGCATTTATGTAAAACAACGAATCAGAGATGTCCTCTTCTTATTTTTTATGATACCAAAAGGTAAACTGTAATTGCACTAGTGGAGTATGGTTAGAGAATATTAATTCCAATTTCAAATTCCAAGAGCTCTCCATTAAATATTATCAAATCCCTAATTGCATAGAGAACAATGACTTTAGAATTAAATATCCATACTAAAATAAATATTCAAACTTATCCATGTCCAAAGGAACAGTATAAATGTCACGTGTCAGAATCATTAGCATGAAACCTCTACATATTTCTATATATCATTCTCTTTTCCAATGAACTGGTCAAGTTGCAAGCAATACCATGTATTTGCCAAAAGATTTGCAACTTGATTGTGTTCTCAGAAACGGTGAGCAAAGTGACTATATAAAAACAAAGGTTCTAATCTTCTAATTTTGTCTCTCTTTACAGCCTTCACTGTTTGTCACCACTTTCATTAAAGCATTGATAACAATTAGGGAGTCTCCCCAAAGTGCTAAATTTGGAATGCCTAAATCAATATCCAACCATATTCCAGTGGTTGGAGCTTTTATCGCTGCCCATTTATCAAATTTTCTACAATGAATGAGGAATCAAAGTAATAACTGATAAGGAATCCATTAGAATCTCTAGTAATGGTGCCAGCTTCTACCATGTAATGATTGATCCTTGAAGTGCCTTCAAAATTAAGTTTATATCAATGTTGAACAGGTGGTTTTGAAGATGATCAGCTCAGTCTTTCCTTAGATGTTTAGAATTATTGGTTTGCAGACTTGAAATTTGTGGCATATAGAAATTCAGATTGAGCTTGGAACGTAATTAACAGTATGTCCAAAATAGGCTATGTTTTCAGGTTAGAATCTGGATCTATATCCAAGCACAGTAAAAGAGCTATGTTCCACCAAGTTTCCAGGTCAGGGACAACAGGAAACCTTTTTAAATAGGGTGTGTTTCTGGGATGGTAGGGGATGGGAGACCTTTTTTTAGGGGACGACAATTCAAAAAATAGGGAAAATTTAAAATATAGAAAATTTCAAATATTCATATGATAAGGCATTCACCATATTTTTTATAATTATTTAAATAAATTTAAATACAAAAAATAAAAAAATCAAAATCTAATTTAAAACTTAAAAATAAATAAATTATGTATTAATACATTTATAAATGTTAATCAAGTTAATATAATAAAATTATAAATAAAATTAATATTAATAAAAATTAAAATGGGAAACAAAGAATGAGGAAGAGTAATGGTAGTTTTTCTTTGAACAATTGCTTCAAACGATAGCCGAGCTCAAGGTAGAGATTCACACAAGGTAGGTATAGAGAGTTTCACCCTTCTGAAGATCGTGCTATAGTATATGGAAATCACAGAGCTCCTTTTTGGTCTTTGTGGAAAAAGAATGAGGCAAATGGATCTCAAAATTTCAAATCTAAAAAAAAGCGAGAAACCCTACCTTCCACCCTGTGTTAGGTGTGAACACAATACCCTTGGAGGAAAAGCTGGAAAGACCCCACTTGTCAGCAGCACACCATTCTAAGTGTATGCAGGTATCAGAATCCTTTTCGTTGGTCTCAATTCCCTCTCTTGTTTTAACTTTTTAATAAAGAATGTGAGTTCCTATTGTTACATGTTGTAATATGTTCTCAAATAGAATATTGGTAGTTAGCAAAAACTATTTAGGAATGGGTAAATTCTTTATGGAATCCGACCCCCCACATTCATCTCCTTCCAAAAGGAATTTTTATTCCTGTTTTCTCAGAAGAAGGAACTTGTGCTTTTGTGCTTGCTCTTGAAAATCCACAAAGTGCATAGGGAAGGATGTCCATTAAAAAATGGATCTTAGGCTTTGCTGGAGTCTCCTTTCCCTCGGAGAAGGCCAAAATATGGGTTAGGTTCTATGGCCTACCTTTGGAATATTGGAACAAAGATTGTTTGGAAGTTATAGGTAAATGTAATGCCCCCAACTATTTTTTTTTGGATTTTTGCAAATATAGGATGAAAATGCATAAACCCTCACACTCACCAAGATCCCGATGTGGGCAAGGTGAGAGCATACGGTGTTTGGAATTCTATCTGGCGGCAAGCTGCACAATCTAGATGAATGCAATGCTAGAAATGAAATCAAGTCATGGTGGCATAGCCTTCTAGACTGATCAATGCCAAACTGATAGATTACAATGCAGGTTTGATCAATGCCAAATTGGTAGATAATGAGATGTAGTTCTTTGGTGGTTAGGCCATCCAAATTTCATTACAATATCAATGCAGAAATTAACATGGGATCTAGTGGTAAACCTTTCAGGATCCTCTTACAATATCAATGCAACTATAATCTGGCGGTAATACCTTCCAGATTTACAACAAACATGCAAACTGAAACTTTCACACAATAACTCTGAAAATACCAACAACACAATTGAAATTAATTTAAAAAAGCAAGATATCAACTGTTGGAGCAAAGATTAGTTTTGAAAAATCAGCAATATAAAATAATATCAATCCCACATGGTACGACCAAGTCAAGATAGGCTAAACTCATTGTAAATCTCTGGTTTGGAGCTGACACTAAAGATTGATTGCTGTCCCAAGACTGAACGATCATTGAAACTCAACACAAACCTCTAAAACTGAATTGTATGGCCACCCAAAAGGTTGTATGACGTACCTCAGACTTTTCTAAACTATTGCGACTCAACTTCTAGAGGTATGATTGATGCAAGAAGTGGTACGACAAAAATTTTGGCATGGAAAGAGTCCTCATATTGTTGTGACAGAATGAGGAAGTTCAAACACCTCCTTTCACACTTGTATGACATGCCAAATAGTATGGACCACTGCAGAAAAAGGGTACAGACTGCTATGAAATAGTACAGCCAGATATCTCAAGTGGTGCGATCAACAATAGACTTCTCAAGGTAGGCGATTAGATTTTCTAAAAGCAAATAAAAGATGGAGTCAAATCTACCAAACTACAACACACAAATCACCACCAAAAACTGGAAAAGTTTCACACCACAAGCAAACTGAAAAGTCTTCACAATTGTTCAGCACCAAGGTAATCTCAAAGTGGAATTACTCAAATGGCTAGGAGGGATTTTGTCCTTGGGGAGAACAAGAACTCTTGTTCATTCTCAAGAAGGTTAAAATTGATAATAAGTAGGAAGAAGATTTTCTTTGCACAAACCCTCCTTAAATAGGCTTTTGAGGGAATATAATTTAATTTTAAATTCTTTTCCTTTTTCCCTCCAATTGAACTTTTAAAAGGTGTCTAGACAGTTCCACCATTTTTGGACCCCATTCCTAACGACACTTTTGAGTCCCTCCTTTAAAATAACCTTTACTCTAATAATATAACATAAGTTGCCTTTTTATATATAACATAAAGTTATTTTTTGGACAACTTAAAGTTAAATATTAAAAATATTTCCCTTGCACCACCCCATTAGCCTACGGGAAAATTAAGAAAATAGACTAAGGGTCTTCATTAAACTTATGCTTGAGAAGGGGACATGACAACAAAAGTATAGAGGAATTGGAAGAAATAGATAAACATTCAATGGGAAAAACCTATATAATTTATGCTCGGATTGAAATATTGCGAGACCTAGATTTGCCTCTTCCCAAAACGATCCAACTTGTTCTCCCAAATGGATATTTTTTTCAAGGATTGGATTATGAAGGGAAAAGGTTTTGTTGCTTTAAGTGCCATAGGATAGGTCATGAGGGTCGCTCTTGTTGAGCGAAGCCTAGAACTTTTCATGATTTTAAAAAGGTGGGAGTAGAGGAAATAGGAAATTGGTTTGGCATTCCAAAATTACTCTTGATTTGGACAGGCCAAATCTCACAGAAGGGTTGAATTCCTTGGCCACTCATAGGCAAACATCACCCGAGTCGTTGTTTGGACTTAGGATGTCCAAAAGAGATTTGGTAAGAATTTTAGAGGAAACATAAGCCTTTCTAGGAAACTCTGAAGTCAAA
The DNA here is from genome assembly GCA_027924645.1 of Cunninghamia lanceolata. Classification (NCBI taxonomy): domain Eukaryota; kingdom Viridiplantae; phylum Streptophyta; class Pinopsida; order Cupressales; family Cupressaceae; genus Cunninghamia; species Cunninghamia lanceolata. The sequence continues at coordinate 4,013,767 of BSBN01000197.1, forward strand.
GCCTCTTTGGAGGAAACTAGAGGAATCCTTGGTGTAGATTGCTAGATTTTGCCACCTTAATTTTGTCGTAATCATCCTATTCCATAATCCCATTTTTATCCTTTTGTTTAATCATCTCGTCGATTTGGCAATCCCATCATCCTAATTTGTCTTGTCGATTAATTAATTATATTATATTAATTAATTAATCTTATTCATTTCCCCCTAATATCATCTCATTTCTAATTAATTAATTAATTATCATAATTAATTAGTTTCCTAATTAATCTATGCACACATAATCATTTAAAATAGATAAATAGTTCCACATTATCCAATTCTATTTCCCTTCTCGATCAAAATTAGTTAAATGATTAATCAATTTAGTTGGCTCTCAATCAAAATTAGTTAACTAATTAATCAATTTAGTTGACTGGTTTGTTAATTTTGTTAACTAGTTGGTCAACCTAGTTACTTGATCAATCAATTTAGTTAACTAGTCAATCAAATTAGTCAACTAATCAATCAATTGAGTTAACTAGTCAATCAAACTAGTTAACTCTAAATCAAATATGTAGTCCTCAAGTTTGATGAAATTAATCTTGACCATTCATTTTTCATCCTCCGAGTCTATAAATCCATCTTATTGAAGACCTTTGGGAGTTGGCAGCACCAAAATTGATCATAATTTTGTCTATTTTTGAATCTTTGAATCATGATGTCATCACGTTGTTGGAAAGCTTGCATGCTTTTTGTTGAGCATTCACAATCTTTTGTCAAGCACGAGCAAATTGATTTCACGCTCAATCAGAGGTTTGCGAGTAATTTAAAATTTGAATTGCATGTTGTTCTTGTGATTCCATTTTATTGTTTTGAATTACTTGGTGAATACATTTGGTACACAACTAAAAGAAATTGAAGCACCTCCATTAGAAAAGAAGAAAAGAGGTTGTAGATCAGAATGGATGGTTTGGAAAGAGAAAGCTAAAGATTTAGTTGCTGAAGGATCCTAGTATACCCTATATTTTTTTCTCAAAAATGGCACTTTGGAAGGGCAGAGGGGGCAAGTCCCTCCATACGTATCATGCATGCAATTTCATGGAATGTTAGGGGTATTAATGCCCTAAATCAAGTTTGGATTTTGCACTTCTTCAAGAGACAAAGTTAATAGTTGAAAATTTCTCAAAGGTCCTCAAATTTTCTTAAGAGGGATGGAATGGAGTGGTGGTGGCTGCAAAGGGAGCTTTGAGTGGTTTAGCTATTCTTTGGAACCCAACTTTAGGCCATGGATCTTTTAGCAAGCTCGGGGAGTTGGATAAGTTGCTACCTCAAATCCCATTGCTTCAACATCTCAGGTATTCTTTTCAATATTTATAGCCCGAATAGTAGAATAAGGAAGAAACAACTATGGGAGGAGCTCTCAGCAAACCTAATTTTATGGCAAGATAAATAAGTGCTTCTTGAAAGAGATTTTAATGCAATTTTTAGGGCACTAGGATAAAAAGGGGAGGCTTTAAAACCCACCCAATTGGAAGTAGAATTTAGAGCCTTTCTAGAAAACAATTTATTTGATATAATTCCCAAGAGCAAGCTTTTTTCTTGGAACAACCACAGAAAAGGATTCTACTATATAGCAAAAAGGGTAGATTGCTTTTTGTTATCCCCTCTTTGGCTTCAACTAAAATGTCTAGCAGAAATGTTCATTTTACATGCAATAGGCTCACATCACTACTCCATAAAGCTAAAACTGACATCGGACTTAGTACTGGCCCGCTACCCTTTTAAGTTTGAATTGATGTGGCTAACACACCCAGATATAATCTGCAAGTTTGAAGAATGGTGAAAAGCTTGCCCTGGGGTAGATGTCTCTCCTATGTATATAGGCTAGTATCAAAGCTTGAGCTGATCAAAGGGAAATTCTTCGGAACAAAGAGGTATTTGGAAATATCTTTGAAGAAAAAGTAGTAATTGAAGCATCTCTAGAGCAAGTGCCCTAGGAAATTCAATGCATAGGTCTTACCAATGAGCTTTTTAGAAAAGGAAACCATCCTTTTTGGAAATAGGATATGAACCTTCAATGTGTAGAGTTATTTTGGAAGCAAAAGGCATGTGACAATTGGGTTACATAGAGTGATCGTTACTCCTACTTTCATATAGTGATAGTGGCCAAGGGACAAGCCAACACGGTCAACCTCATTGTGGATAGCTTAGGCCATAGATTTGAAGATCCCCAATCAATCTCAAAGGAAGCTGTCACCTACTTCTAGAACCTTCTGTTAGAAGACAGAGTAGCAAATATTGAAGCACAAGAGAGTCTATTGGTAAACATTCCCAAAATTCTTATAGCTAAAGACAATGAGAGGTTGTTGATACCCTTCTCTCTAGAGGAGGTAAAAGCGATAGTGTTTGGACTCAAGAAAGATTGGGCTCTGGGTCCGGATGGCTTGCAAGTAGGTTTCTTCCAATGTTTTTGAGATTTTATACAAAACGAGATTTTGGACGTGGTTAACCAATCTTTGAAATCTGGGAAAATGTTGAAGAAGGTAAAATGCACCTTTATAGCCTTAATTCCAAAAAAAGATAGGAGCAAAATCTTTTAATGATTATAGACACATTGTGCTTTGCGACACCTTGAATAAAATATTCTTGAAAGTAATTGCAGAAAGGGTGAAAATTTTGCTACCCAAGCTTATAGAAAGTGAACAAAGAGGTTTTGTGAGTGGTAGTCAAATCTTGGACAAGGTGCTAATCTCTCATGAAGTGCTACATTCTCTCAAGAATCAGGGGGAATGGGCAGTGGTAATTAAATTAGACATAGCAAAGCCTACGATTGAATGTCTTGCGGCTATCTTCGCAAAGTGCTTTTAGCCTTTGGATTTGAGCAACATTGGGTGAATTGGGTATTTGAACTATTGGTGGAGGCTTGGTTTTTCGATCTTAGTGAATGGATCCCCTACGGGTTTCTTTAAGAACTCTAGAGGACTTAGACAATGAGATCCCATAGTGTCCTACTGTTCATCATTATGGCAAATTCGTTGGGGCGTTTTATTACAAGAAATCTTAGGGATGGTCGATTAACAAGTGTTAAATTAAAGCTGAACCTAGATCCAATTTCACAACAACAATTTGTAGATGATACAATTCTCTTCAATAAAGTAGGAAGAAGGGAGGGGCAAGCTTGGAACAACATTCTAGAGTTATATGCAATATCTTCAGGTTAACTTATAAATCAATCAAAATCCAAGTGCTTCTTCATTACCCCTCCTTGCATACAAGGTTGCATTGCTAGAATTCTTGATATAATTATTTCCTCCCTGCCTTGTAAATACTTGGGTTTGCTGTTATTTGGAGATAAGTACAAAGCATCTTTATGGGAAGTAGTGATTCATCGAATAAGAAGTCGCCTCCGCACTTGGAGTGGCAAATGGTTAAGCTTAGAAAGACGATTAGTGAAGATCAAGGCTGTTCTTCAAGCAATACCTATCTATTTTATTTCAATCTTTCCCATTCCAAAGAAGGACCCTCTCTAGGTAAACAAAATCTACAATTTTTTTTTATGGCAAAGTACTTCAGAGGAAAAATTCCCTTGGTTAATTGGAAAAATATATGCATGCTGAAAAGTCAAGGAGGGGTGAATGCAAAAGATCTAGGTCCTCAAAATCAGGCGCATGGAGCTAAGTTGGTGTGGAGAATGCTAGAGGAGTCCAAAGCCCCTTGGGTCAAGCTCCTTTTAGGAAAACATACAAGTTCTTTTAACCTTTTTAGGTTTCTCAACTCGAAAGACCTACCTAAAGGCTCCTCCATTTGGAAACTGATTTTATAGTCAAAATTGTTTGATAAAAGAAAAGCTAACTTGGAGTTTAGGTATGGGGGAAAATGTAGACTTTTGGTTTGACTCTTGGATGGGCTTTTCTCCTTCATGCTCTCACTTTGAGCTTGATGAGGCAAGGAGGATCCTCATGAAGCTTTTGGGAAATAGAATCAACAATTACTGGGAGGAATCAGAGGTGGATGGAAGGCAGGTGCAATTTTGGAAAAGTCTAGAGGGTATTCCAGTACCTTAGGAATAGAAAATTCTTCTAGAATCTATCCTACATCAAGTCTTCATTTCTTGCTTAGACTGAGTTGATCGACCATGTTGGAATAGTCATCCTTTAGGCATATATAATGTGGCAGCAAGTCATTCCTTGTTAAAGCATTGATAGTTTGAAGCGCTAGAGAATTGACTGAGCAGTTTGATATGGTGCAAAGATGCCTCTCCCCCAATGTAATGCTTTTTGTCTAGTTATCGACTCTAAACAAAATCTCGACATACGACAATCTATGCAAAAGAGGATTCTATGGCCCTTCGAGGTGGTCTTTGTGAGGAGGCTGAAGAGCCAATAGATCATTTTTGTTGATCCATTGCCCCTTTTCTTTTGTCCTCATGAATAACATTTTTTTGACGTTTGGTCTAGTTTGAGTAGCACCGGAATAGTTAGAGATTTGTTATGTTGTTGGTTGAAAGGAACAACATACTTGAAATGTATGTGGAACATAAGTATTATGTGTCTCCTTTGGGGCATTTGGTTGGAGAAAAAGTCTAGAATATTTAGAAGCAAAGGAGTTCTAGTAGAGCATTGGTGGCAAAGCATTTCTTCCTTGATCAAAAAATTCTTGACCCCTCTCTTACGGAAGCCTAAGCCCACCATGCTCCGCATGGCTTGATGTTCCCCTATTGTGCTGGTCGGATGTTCCTTCGGTCCAGATGGTGGGGCACCTCACATGTCCATCTCACCTCCAGGATTTCTGGGGGGACAAAAATCTCACCCTTAATGCCTGTGGTGCTTGTCCTTACCACCGGGTTGGTCTTTTGGTGTAGTGGCACATCACATTGGTATCAGAGACGAGGTCTTGAGGTTGAGCCCTGCGAAGTGTGGTGGGCTTAACCTCGGTGGACGTTCCTCCATTGTGCTGGCTGGACGTTCCTCCAGATCCAAATGGTGGGGCACCCCACATGTCCATCTCGCCTCTAGGCTTTCCGGTGGGACAAAAACCTCACCCTTAATGCCTGTGGTGCTCGTCCTTACCACTAGGCTGGTCTTTTGGTGTAGTGGCACATCACAGGTGGATCATAAGTACAACAAACTTTTGTGCATAAGAGACAAATTTTTTCCATTGCTTCATAAATGCCAATGAAATGCTGGTCTTCAAAGGGGACTTTAGTTTATGATAGATGCACTTGTTCATCTTGACGGACCGAGCTATGACCTAGCTCTATAGGTTGTATCCCACTCATACAGTTATAACTTGCTAAGAAGAATATTAGAGACTTCCAATGGAGCAATGAATGTGCATTGGCAAATGCTTTTTGTATCATGTCCCTATTGATACCATCCAAATGAATGTTGTTGATGATGCGCATCCATTGCCAAACCTAGACTTTATTTTGACTTCCAATAGTAAAGATGACTTAGGGTGGTCTTATTGAAAAAAGACATTCTAGTTCTTCAATGTCAATAGGTGTTGGACGAGCATTGATATTCAAACAAATTGGAATATTAGGATTTGTATTTTACTCTTCCTTTGCTAGCTATGAACTTTGAACAATTAGAAGTGTCTATGCATGACACTCTTTTGTCATAGGTGTCAACCTTGTGATGATTACACCATTTCTTTCCCTTCCCTTTTGCTTGCTTGGAGTAGGAGCATTTGGTTGACTAGTTGCTTGAGACTCCAACAAATGTTGGCCACTATGAGATTGTTGTCATGTAGTGTGAGTGTTATTTATATGAAGTTTTCTACTTAGGAGATGACCCAAAGGATGAGGCTACTAGCTTTTGCTTCTTCGCTTGTTCCTTGGTCTTGGCTTCTCACAAAGCTTTGTAGAGTAGGAACCCCATTGCAACTTGAATATAGGGATGAAGTTTGCTAGTGTATGGTAGGATCTTGTTCAAGTTAGTTTTGCAAAGATTTAGACATGCATAGAGTTCATAGAACTAATTTGTGTATTCTAGAATTGACCGGTCCTTCTATCTCAATAGCTGAAGCTTCTTGTACACATCATGGTAGTGCGTGAGACGTAATATTGAGCATGTACCACTTCAATGAATGCAACTCATGCGTCAGTAGGATCAAATTTGCTTTCTTCATTTGCACTATGAGAATTCCACTAGCAAAGAGCTGCAGTAGACATCTTCAAGTAGCCAGGGTGATCTTTTTGGCATTTGAGAATTTGTTGATAGTGTAATAAGCTTCTAATTTTTGAAGCCATTTATCGGATGCCTTGGTATCAATCTTGCCTTGGAAAACTTGGATGTTGTGATTGACTTGCACCTTGAATGGATTCTAGGGCTGAAAAGAACTAGATGTTGAGATTGACTTGCACCTTGAACTGGATTCTAGGGATTCCTTTGCTCTTAGAAAGCTTCTTGGATGAGCTTTTGGACTTCCGTTGGAACACATTCTTCACGTCATTGATATTTTTTCTCCGGAATGTCGCTCTTCGAGATAGATGAAAACTGGATTAGGCTGAAGGTTGCGCTAACAATATTTCAAATCAATCTTCATGCACTTCAACAAAAATAATGGTGTGAAGACAAGATACTAGTTCTTGAGTTGTTGTGAAGACAGTAATAACGATGTGAATAGTTGTAGAGATCTTTAAAGAATGATAAATCACAATTTATTCCAATTAATCTCCACTTGGCCTTGCTGCCAATTTTTCTCAAAAAAAATTTCCACGTTTTTCAATTAATTAGTCAACCCAGTTTTTGGTCAGCAAAGCTCAATTTAATAGTGATTAATTCTTGAATAATTCACAATTTTTTTGGGAATTTTGAAATTTCCGTGAATTACAAAAAAATTACAATTTAATCACATCTATAAAACCTGCCTTTGTTTGGTCAATCCTGCCTATTTTTATATCTTTTTTTTTAATAGTAATTTTGGCAATTTAAAAAAAAATTAGTACACACAGACCCTAGCCCAAATTTTCCCTGATTAACTGAAAAAATCTTTGCATCTTTTGGTTTGACTAGTTATTCCCAAGAAAGATATTTTGCTACTATGGTTAGGACAATTAAATGTTCCATATATGATGATAGTAAAAACAATGTAGATAACGAATATAATATATTTCACATCTGACCAAAAAATCTCTAACCACCACTTCCTTCACCTTTTCCCACTGTTCAATAATGGACACCCCCAACCTAGTCCACATTTGTGTTATAATCAATAGTTGTAAGGCTCCTGCAACTCAAGCATCCTCTCCAATAAAATGAAGTGGAATGTAAATCGTGTTTGAATTGGTTTGAGGAATTACTTCCCCGATAATGATTATAACAACGCTATTGAGTTGTGGTGGTTGCATACGAGTATTTGAATCTCCCTGGAATTTCACCATGACCTCGTTATCCCAATCAATTTTCCCAATGGCCTTAAGTGCATCATTTAATGGATGCACACTTTGGAAGTCCCAACCTCCTTAATAACATCCCTCAAAATTTGGAATTGAAATTTGACATCCTTTTGCTTTTCAAAACAATCAATGCATTTAAGGAAATAGAGGCTTTTTTACACAAAATTATAACATTGATGAGTGGGTGATGGCACCTCTGATTCACCCATCTAACTTTTATATCCTCCATCAATAAATTAACTTTGGAATAATTTTTTCTAGTATGGTGCTTCTCATTTAATTTTGTTATGAGGCACATAAGATGAACTTGCTTTGTATGCCTTGGTGAATGCATCCTTGTAATAAGGAGATTGAGCAACATGAATTGGGACATCATTGCAGAGAAGAATTTTCCAATGGCATCATTTGCATTCTCTTGAGCTTGCACGTTACATGTGCTGGTAACCAAGTTTGAAGCTTAGTCTTGGCCTCTTTTACCCTTGGTTTCCACTATGCTCACCTCAAAAGTTGGAACTGCAGGATTTGTTGTACTAAAAACATGCTTGGAAGTCCTAGAGAAAAGACCACTAATTGATGGTGTAGAAGCCTCCCTATTAAAACTTAAAAGACATCAATATTTCAACCCTCTTGTCAAGTGTAAGTTTAATACAAAAATCCAATGTGTTTACCACAGATGTGTTGAAGGTGTGCATCAATTCTAGTAATGCTGTCCTATTTATGGTTGCAAATATTGCATTTCCAATTCGGATTCAATGGATTTTTATTGTTGAATAGCTTTTTGCATATGGACAATCAACATTGAAACACTCCCAACTAAACTTTTAGTTTGAGCGCCCTCAGTTCTCCCTTCTCACTTGTCCATTGTCTAATTCTTCTATTGAGGATTCCCCTTGGCCAGCTGAGAGTGTGCTCTCACTAGTTATGGGTTGAAACCGATCATCATATTTTTTGTCAAGATTGGATCTGCTGTCTTTGTTCCCTCCAAGAGGTGGAGACCGAGGAACACTTCATTTTCAGATGCCCCATTTACTATGAGATTCAGGGAAAGATTTCACTGCCTCTACAGGGACTTAGGGAACGATTATCCACTTTCTTTAGATATTCAGACCAGCGGTGCTTGGCTTTTTTTTTTGCAAGGCTGTCACCCTTTGGTACAGATCCCTACAGGGAGGGAGTCTAGAGGCTCTAGAGCCCCCATGCCGATCACCTCTTTTTCCTAGCCCACCTAGGTGACAGGGAACACAAAAAGGCCTTTGGATACCTGTACTTCACATATCAGAGCTGATAGATTTGTTAGGTGACGCTTCTCTCAGCACACCATTACTACTTAGACTACTTAGATTCCCAGCCTACTCTCCCTTAGCATCATGGACCTTCTCATTCCTGTCAACATGACTTGGTTGCATTCTGGCAACATTGATCTACTACTTACTGACCGCCACCCAGACCACAGGGGCAGACTCACATTATGAGCTTCTTAGCTTCTTTTCTAATATGAGGCTACACTAGCCTTGGATGTTAGGGGAGTTTCTAGAGGAAGTGCTTGGATTCCTCCTAAGGTTTCCCAACATGGCCTTTCAACCTTGGATACTCCTTGGTGAGCATTATCTCTTACAATGATAGATGATGGCTCAGACAACTCCATTTTAGATATTCGATTAGATTTCCTTTCGGTCTTCACCAGCACATTTGTTAGTGGCACAATGCTTTTTTTTGTCTTCTGTACTTTTATTGTTTTGGTTCTAGGGTTCTCTCTTCCTAAAACTTTCTGTTGTAAACAATGACACATGTCAGGTTGTGCGTGGGTTTCTCCTTTGAAAGTTGGTATTTAAAAAAAGTAATTTAGGAAATAAAATAGGATGTGTATAGATTTAAATTTTTAGCACAGTTTCTGTTTGTTGTGTATCTGGTACATGCAAATTTTATGCTGCAAAAAATCTCAACTTCATGTGGGGTAAGAATGTCAAATTGTTTGGGCTATTGTCCTTTGATGTTTGCAATAGAACCATCCATCATACTGTATTATTTCTTGAAGTACTAAAATTGAGTTCGTCATCTCCCAGGTAGTGACATTTTGGGAGGGTGAAATTGTTGATAACAGGAACAACACATTTATCACTGGCAAATGGGAGGCAACGTATGTCACATTTTACTAGATATGAGCTTTGCCATGCTATTAGAGTTGGATATCTATGCAACTTTTTAGTAACTTTTGAAAGTCCTTATAAATTCTGTTCTTTCAAAATTGGGGGCTCTCTTACAAAAAGATCTCTCTATTTCAGCTAAACTAATCCTTTTCTTGTTAACAGTACAGAAACAGACATGAGACATTGGTCGAAATTTCAGTGCTTTGAACCACTCCTTGTAAGCTTTTGTTAATTAACAACTAATATTATCAAATCTCCTTTGATGACTTATTGTCTTGTGCTCTTTTGCTTTTCATAATCCTCTTTTGTATGGTTTTCCCTTTTAATCTTTTGTTCTCTTTCTGACACTCTATGATGCCAGTCTAAAGTGCAGCTTGATGGGGGCAGATCAGAGGATCTCTGCAACTATCCTTATATTTTCATGGTAAGATAAACATATATACATTTTCTCAGCTGTATTAATGGCTTAGTAGTTTTATTGTTACAGCTTATTCCATTAGAATCCTGTTAATTATAAATATAGGTACCATTAGTAATTCAAAACCTGAGATGATGAATAACCTGTGAATAGTTATTCTTACTAATATGAGTTTTATATACTAACATATTTATTCTTTACTCTCCTTATGCTATCACTGAAGCTCTTCAGTAGCACTCTGCACTTAAATGCTTTCGACTTACACAACAGTTTTTGCTGTGTTTAAATCACGAGATTTTAAAATAGACTATGTTTTGTTCTATTTCTCGTGCTACTCATGCTGCTCCTTTCAGTCATTTGAAGTGGTTCCATCTCAAGTTCTACAGTGACCATCGTGTCGTTCCATATATTAACAAACAGCATGCAGTTTGCAGATCTGAATGTTGTGCTAGTGAAAATTGTGGCTCCTAGATTTTAATTTGGGGTTTGTCACACCTTGATAGGATACTCCAGGGTATTATTAAGATGCCCTGATTAATAAGACATTCCATGTGCTTTATAAAATCTAAAACTATATTTTTTTTGATTAAAGGTAAAAAAGGGGCCCTGACCCTTTTACAACCAAACAGCAGAAAAACAGCAAAATATCAGCAAAAATACCCCAACGAGAGAGGGTCACAACAGGAACAACAGAGCATACACAAGCTGTAACAGAGCAACAGCAAATTAACAGCCAAACAGAAGGGATTAAAGATCACAATAAATTCAGAGCCACTGCAGCTTCCCACTCATCCTTAAGAAACTCAAGATGTTTCTCCACATCATGGACTGCAGGGGCCCTCATCTCCTCTGACCTATGGTTGTGTGTCCTCAAACTAGGGCCCACCTGCTCCATAGAGACTCGAGATTGTAAACCATCCTGAAGCATTTTGATATTAGTAGCACAGTTTTGAGTGGTTGACCTGCTCACCTCCACCACTCTTTTCAATCTGAATTTCCTTCAGCTCTTTTTAGATAAATCTAAAACTATATTGACACGAGTGATTTTAACAATTTAACAAAATCTTTGCATAACAGTTCTAATATTGTTAATGTTTAATATGTATGCACACTATTACTAAACAGCATTTAAGTTTATTAGTTAATGTTTAATTACATGCTTTGATACTATGAAATAAAATATAGAATTAGATGAAAATCCCAATTTTAAATATTGTTTAAAAAATTGTAATCTCATTCAAATTGACATCATTTAAGATAGTAATACTTTATTTATTTTAAATTTGAAATAATTGAAATAGAATAATTATATTTCCATGCTAATGGGTTTCTTAGGGATAAGGCCGATAGATCTTTGGTGTAATGGAGGCCTCAGAAATAAAATCATTGGGAATTAAACTTTGATGGAGCTTGCAAAGCTAACCCAGTGATAGTTGGAGGTGTAGTGATATTGACAAGGTAACTTCATGATACACTTCTCAGTGCAATAACAACAAAGTTGAAGTTGAGGGGTTTTCCCAAGGATCAAATTGGCTTTGAATCAAATTATCATAAATTAGAGATAGACAATGATTGATGATTATTAATTTAAGCCATCACAAAAGGATTGAAATCCAATTGGAAATTGAATAGGGTTCTTTAGGAAGCATGTGATGTCATGAATCACTTCAAATCCATTTCCTATAATCATTGTTTTAGGGAGGCCAAAAAATTGGCAGACTTCTTAACTAATGAAGGTAGTAGCTATCCAACCAAACCACACATATGTAGCTAGGGAATGGATACGTTGAGATCGTTAGAAGACCTATGGGTACATGAAAAATGAGGAGTCGCACTTACCTCTCACCCCTTATAATTCCTTGTCACATTTCATATGGGACATACATTTAATTTAAAAAAAAAATTTAAAATTCAAATTTTTTCTTTCCATAATGAGAATGGTTAAAGGATCCTTAACAAATTCTTATGCTAAGGACATTTAGGACTCTTGGAAGATGGCATGATTTATTCAGCTAGGGTCGGAGATGTGAGGGTGGTTGTTGACATAATAGAGTAGCGTTGATTAGCATCGAGTTAATTGACATGACTATAATTGGTGGGGAGTATTTACTCTTCCTCCTTTCTCCCACTCCTTAATTTCCATTTTCTTCATGTGTCTCCGTCACTTAATCATTCCTTCTACTAGCTTTTTTAGAGTGACTTTAAGGTTTGTTGTCTTCATGGCCCCTGGGGGTTGGGGGTTGATGATCTATGGCAATGGTGGTTGATACTAATAGGAGCCCAAAACAAGAGTTTAAGGGTTCCATTTTAGGCAATGACCTTTGGGAGATAATTGAGACATCTTTTTGATATGTCATTGAATTTATAAAAATATTGGGCGACAAAGCTATGAATCCTAGTGGCAACATGGTGTAAACAACAAAGGGTGTTAGGAAACTGTTTGGAAGTAGATTGGTTGATCATGCCTTTTCTTGAGAATTCATACATGAGGTCATGGACAACAAATGAAGGGGTCAACAAAAGATACACTAACCTTTGTTGACAGCTCTCTATTTCTCCAATTGGATAAATTGGAAGTTTCAATGGAAGGAGCTAGAGAACCTCAAATTTCGATCTTTGGTACCATTATTGACAAGGCCAAGGATATAACCTTTGATCTACTCCTATCTCACTAGTAATGAAAGGGATAGAAATTGAAGGTGGCAACTATGGAGATTGACATAGGTAGAAAGGTACCGATGGTGATGACCCCATATGGGGGTAAAGATGAGGTGATGTCTTTGTGGCTCGGCTAGGGTGTTTGCACACGCTATGACCATTGGTGGGAGTAGCAAATGCGTAACTAGAACTTTTGTAGGGCCCTACTATGCACAGATTTTATGAGGACTGAATGGTGTGGGCTGCAATAGGTCTGCAAGGAGAACTTTCCTCGTCACATCCAAGACCATATGCCCTCCTACCAGTACCCTGTGCACTTCATATAGGATCTCTCTTGGATTTTTACTTGAAGCACACACCTCCAAAGTACTTTTTGGGAACCCATCTTGTATGATAAGATGCCTATCAACTGAAGTGATGTCAACTTAGTATAGTCTTCAATTCCACCTTACTTGTATCCTTTGGAAAGACAGCCACTGAGAAAAAGTTTTTCATTCTCATGCTTTGATGAGTACCATGACAAGGAATGATTGTCCATATGGGAACTCGTTAGGTTATTTGTCCATGGGCTCTCTCGACTTGATTTTTGATAACCATCGGTATGCCATGACATGGCGCTTTGTCACAAACGTAGTTTATTGTAAATTTGGATTTTTGGAGTAGAAGCAACCACCTATTCACTTGTTGTATTATCAACTTATTCACTTAGTAAATCAACAATGGTGGTCTACATCAAATACAAAGGGTCTGCTAGGAGGTAACATTGAACTTCTAGATGACATTTGCCATCACCAATGCTTTTCTCGTTGTGTTATAATTGATCTAAGCTTTTTGCATCAGCTTGCTTGCAAAGTACATTGGATGGTCTAGCTTATGTTCACCTTGCCGAGACAATTTATATCAAATTCTATACTTAAATGCCTCAACATGGGTGTGAAATTTCTTGGTCCACTTAAAGTACACTAAGATCGATATGCTGATCAATCATAGGTTTAACTCTTTGAATGCTTCTTGTTGCTCCTTCCTCCAAATAAATGGAATTCCTTTGCTTGTTAGGATGTGGAATGGGCATGAGACTCGTGTGAATTTATTCAAGAACCTTTGATAATACCTAACATGGCCTAACAACAACCTTGTTGCTCCCATGTCTTGTGGAACCTCCATGCGCCCAACGACACATATTAGGATCCATCTTCCTTGCACTTTGACACATGTTGTGCCCCAACAATTTCTTTAAGTATATGAATAAAGAACATTTTCATCAATTCGACTTAGGTTTGGCTTCTTGACAATCTATGCCTTCCTCCAAAGCTTGGAGATGCATCATCTTCAGTTTGTAAATTGACCACTAAAGGAACATCTTAAAATTCCTTACCATCCTCTCAAAATATGCAAGTCTATCCTCTAAAATCTTGTTGGAGCAATAAACAATCCCAATGATATCTAGTTGTATGCATGTGTACCATTCTTGACTAGAAAGGTCATAATCAACTTTTCCTCCTGCATGACGCTTCTATTGTTAGACCCATTGAACCCATTAAGGAATGATTATATCTTTCATCAAGTCAATTCCTCGAGGATTGAGTTAGTAAACAAGACTGGAAAGGGATCTTTTAGTGTCATTGTTTTCAAACTTCAGAAATCCACACATTCAAATCTGCCTTTCTTTGGACTTCTCACTATAGGTGATACCTAATCACTTGTCTTTGCCTTGAAGATTATCCTAGCTTTTGGGAATCTTGTTAGTCTCCACCTGAACTTTCACCGTAGACTTTGGAATCATTCAACATGGTCTCTATCTTACATTTTGTGCTCCAAGCATTAGAGGAATCTTGTGTTCATGTAACTCTAGTGTAGCATCTTTCAAGTGCTTATGTGTCCATGTAGATATGTCTTTGTAGTGAAGAATATCTTAAATGCTTCTACCTTCAACGATAGGTCCGAATCATCTCCCACATGGATGGCTTTTGGGGTCTTCTCTATTCCAAGGTTCAATGCTACCATCTAGGATGAGTTAACTATATCCCTTGATTAGAAATTAGTATGTAGGGGTGTTGTTCACCTATAAGTCACATTAAACTTCGTGAAATATGGTGCATACTCTCAATTTCTATCCAACACTTCCACTATAGTTTGTTTTGTCATATCAGGAGTTTTCTCTCTACAAGACTTATCCTAGCTTGATGGGCTGCTCCCATGTGGACTGTTTTCTCTCATGGGATTTAATCTCCACACAACATGACGAGGAATATCTAATAGTCCTCTGTTCTCCCATGGAATAGTTTTTTGTTTGAACATTCCAAGTTCTTTCATCACTCTAATTATAGGACTTTAACTTGTCTCGAGTTTATGACCCTATTATCTAATATCGTCCTACCCACCGAGTTGGATGTTCCAATTTCTCAATTCACTACTTGGGTCTTAATATCAATGTCGAACTTCTTACCATGGTGCGATGTTCAATCCCATGTTGGCCTTGTCCATTCGTGATCATTCTAACAATGTGTCATAAGATTGATTCAACATTGATACCATAACAAAGATTGATTACAAGCCGTCAAACTCTTATTTGGATTTGTTTTGCCATGACTACTAGAGGTACTATTCAGAATAGATTTGCCATTGCTAATGTAAATGGTATTAGAACAAAGTTGATCGCAAATTGACAAACTCTTATGTGGACTTGTTATGCCACCAAGGGTCCTATAGGTTGTATTTTGAATTGATTTTCCATTACTAATCAAAATATTGGTGGACACTTTGTTGGTATGTTCAACCTCTCCTCTATATGCTCTTCAATAGGATATTCACTCCTATTGTAGAGCCCACTACTACTTCCTTCAATATCCATCATAAAATATTAATAGGTCAATTATCTTTACTATCAATGTTATGTGATTTAGGACTTTACCTTATTCATATGTTGGTATCTCCATCTCCATCTTATTTGGTAGTACTTCAAACACATTGAACAATGTGCAACAATTCTCCAATCTTGATGGTATTGATGTCTCTTTTATGTCTATGGCTTTGGTCAATGTAGTTAGATAGTTATGCTTCTCACTTGGACTTATTTTCATTCACTTGGGACTCTTTTGTCATATACCTTCAAACTTGGTATATTGCGTCAATGAGTTCTCTTTCTCATCATTGGGTTAGGCCCGTTAGGGTATTGATTCTTTTGAGCTTGTGCTCTTGTCAACATCATATTACACTCTCGTTCGACTAAGTTCATATTAATCACAACTATATAGTTCGAGCAATTTCCATAATCGTAGTCCATTGGTCCATACCATTTATACATGCAAGATGAACTTGCTGTTTTTTTTCAAGAAATTTAAAGCAAAATTTCCCTATTCATTGAATGCACAACATTGAACTATTGGACAAACATTCCCATCTCTCTCTATGTGCCATCTTCTTCTCCTTGGTTTTGGTTCCTCCAAGCACCTTCTTGTCTTGGGTTTCGATATACATTGCTCTTAGCTTGCTTTGGTGGTGATGCCTTTGTGGTTGACACTTGTTCTTTCATTATTTTTCATTTGTCTGGGAAATCGTTCACTGCATGTTTTGTCGCTAGGCATATCTCACAAAATTGACTATTAGGAGTTAGGACAATTTGCTCTCACGTGTCTCTGTGTGACATGTCATACACCACACTCCCTTGTCTTTCTTCACATTACTCTTAAATTCCTTGAAGAGTCTCATCATGTCTTTCCTTAGAGGTGCCATTCTCCTTTGAGTCATTACTACTTAGTTTCATTCATTGAATGCACAACATTGAACTATTGGACAACCATTCTAATCTCTCTCTATGCACCATCCTCTTCTCGTTGGTTTGGTTCCTCCAACCACCTTCCTATCTTGGGTTTTGATATACATTGCTCTTAGCTTGCTTTGGTGGTGATACTTGTGGTTGACACTTGTTCGTTCACTATTTTTTTTGTGTCCAAGAATTCTTTCATTGTGTGTCTTGTCAGTAGGCATATCTCACAAAATTGACTATTAGGACAATTTACTTTTGCGCATCCCTTTGTGGGACATGTCATACATAACACTCCCTTGTCTTTCTTTGCATTACTCTTTAGTTCCTTGAACAGTCTCATCATGTCTTTCCTTAGAGCAGTTCTACTATGGGACTTGGAGGTGCCATCCTCCTCCGAGTCATCACTACTTGGTTTCATCCTCGCATTGGCTTTGTCTTTGCTTTGCAAGTTCATGGCTTGGTTGTATGCTTTTTCTATCCATTTGCATTCCAAATTGATGTTGCAATACCTTTTGAGATCTTGATGAGGGTCCCTCGCTTGTGAACTTGATAACTTTTGTATGTCTCCCATTAGTGTTGGACATGCCATTGTGTTTGAATTACTTGCTGGTGGTGGTGGCAGTGGTTGTTGTGGTATCTATGGAATCCCCTTTTCTCATTCAACTGGCCATGCCTAACCTCTCCTTTGCTTTCTATGGCATCTAACTTGTTTCTCTTATGTATACACCTCATCATTCAAACTTGTTTCAGTTCCTCCTCAGCATTGCTAGTCCTGAAATGTGATCTCCCTGTACCCATGGAAAACATGCTGCATTTGTTGAGATGCATCTTGGTTCTATGTTAATTTCCCTCTCTCACCACACACTCCTCTATTATCTTCACCATCATCTTCACCTTGGGGTTGCTACTCTTTGACAGTCTTCCTACTATTGGATTGACTAATCCCTTCCTTGACAATCCCTTGGTCATCAGTTTCTTTCTTTATCACATTGGTCCTTTTGATCATCCTCACACTGTTCTCACATCCACCACTAAGTTTCCACTCTTGGAGAAGTGTTTTCAATCTCTCGTCAAGATTGTCCTTATTTCGGTCTCTATCTTTTGTCCCTAGGGTTTCATCTCCATTACCCTCTTGTGTTGAAACAAGGTCCTATGTTTGCTTGTTCCGTGTCAACTCTGTCTTTGATAATTTGCTTTTGTCATGTCCCCATTCTCGGCATGGTCAGAAATGGAGATGTTAGTTAGCCTATTCACCATTCCCATAGGCTAATACACATGGTAAGGGAATAATATTGGTTTTGGCTAGGTAATATTTGGTATATTTTCATAGTAGCCAAAATTATTGGAGTTTCATCATGTGGAAATTGCAATTTTTTTTGTAATTTCACTATTTTATGGGGTAGGACCTATATTTTCGGGCCAAATGGACATAATGTTTATGTGGATGCCAAGTGGACAATTTTGACATGTGGACGCAAGGTGGAATTATTTATATTATTTTGGCAAAATTAATATTATTGGTCCTATGGATGAGGTGGCAAATTGTCAAGGAGGCAAGAGTTGATTTTTGGAAATAAATAAAATATTATTTTGTGCCTTGAAATTAGTGCCACGTTTGGGGAGATTAAGGAAGGAGTTATTTTTGAAAACAAAAATAATCTTTGTATTTTCAAGGCAAGTTTGAAATCGCCCATGATCAAGGTGGAGGTTTGCATGGTTGATTGTGCCAATCGATGGGTCAAAGAGGTTCTTCATGTCATTCGCCCAACATGTATGTGTTTATGCAATCGATGGAGGAGGAGAAATCATCATTGTTTGATGTGCCATTTGTTATTGGGACTGATTTAAGGTGAGACCTATTTGCTATTCATTCTTGTTCAAAGTGCCAACGCCTATCTTGAGGATCGACTTCCATGGAGGAGAATAAAATATAGTTAGAAATTTGTTATGTGCTTTGGAAATCGTTGAGTGGGATTTTAAATGCATTTTCAAAGTTTGTTGAGGTTCGCCCAAAGCCAAAGGAGGTTTTTAAATGCATAAAAACAATTTTAAATGCATAACAACTACTTGTTCCAACCGCCGCCCATAGAGGAAAATCATTTAAAATTGCATGAGGTCGATCCTATCTTTGGAGGGGAATTTTCAAGGTGAAATTCATTTAATAAAGACAAGGATGATTTTAAATGTGTGTTCAACCAGCCCAATGCATTTAAAAAATGATCAAATGGAAGGATTTCTATTGGTGGATTCCAAAATGCATTCAAATTAGATAAAGGAGATGGACGTCCAGCCTTGAGGAGAATAAATAGAGCTTTCCAAGCCCAATTTGCAACTATTGATCAATCTGGTTTTGTGAAGTGTTGGAGAGAAGATTGCATGATTTTGAAACCCTTGGTCATTATGGAGCTTAACCAAGGTAGTTGATGTGAGATTTGAAGTGATTTGTGGAGTTTTTGCATGTTTACAATTGACTGATTTTTATGACAGCGAGCTGATATATTCATCAACCAAGGGTTTTTATGATCATATTTGCACCATTGGATGATACTACAATGCTCTTTGCTCATCTAGAGACCCGTCGCTTGCTATAGGAGGTGCTAATTTGATGTTTTTGTGAAATCTGGGCATAAACCAGCAAGGTACAGGTCTGCTACAGCAAGATAAAAGTCTGATACAGAGCCAAATTGGACACAAGATTGAAGATATTTGATAGTTCAAGACATTTGGATGCATTTCCAGCTCTACCGATTTGATATTTGAAGATATTTTGATGAGATATCATGTCATTATGTTGGCTGGTTTATATCAGCAGTTTGATAATTTGTAACAGCAGATAAGAGGAGAGATTTCAGGCTTATTAGAAGTCAACATTTCATTTCTATTGAGCTGGGAACATCATTCCATCATTTGACAATCATATGCTAGGGTTTTGATATGTAATTGATGTACTTTTGTGTTAGAAATAAGCTAAGTTGCCGGTTCTGGTGCGGGTACGGGTTCTGCCAAATTTTTTTTTGGGGGTTGTGTTCGTTTTAATATATATATATATATATATATATATATATATATATATATATAAATATATGTATATGCAAAAAAATAAAGCATAGAAGCAAGAATTAAGTGTAGAAATGCAAGAATAAACTATAAAGTGTAGAACACCACATAGCATCATATAATCAACAAAACCACCATCAACTTGAATATCATAAAACATAAAACTCGAACTTCAAGTTCAATAACAAGATTCAAAATAATAATATCATGTTCAACAATCAATTTTCATTGTTTCAATGTCAAATGACAAGTGTCAATCATCATATGGATTTGCTAAATCCTCCACATCATCATCATCATCTTGGATTTGGATAGTAGCAGGATCATTTGAAGAACCACAACCAACACCATTGCCACTCGCTGAAAAAGTGTGCTCGCTCTCTGATCCCTCAAGTGCAACATGTTCGGATTGGGAAGTAGAAGCATCCATGTCAATTTGCTCTGGCTCCACATCCCACAACTTTGATTCCCCCTCCTTATAGTTTTGTTTTTTGTGCGAAAGGAGGCGCAAGTTGGAATGCACATACACTAAATTCTCTGCCTTTTTGGAGTGCAATCGGTTGCGCCTTATCGAGTGGATAAAAGAGTACGTGCTCCAATTCCTCTCAGATGCAGAGGAACTAGCAACCTATGACGACAAAGTAGAGAGAAAGAGTTAAAAATAAAAACTTACAAAGTTAAAACTTATAAAGTTACAAGTTATAAAATTTATAATAATTAAAAATTATGAAACTTCAAACTTTAAATTTTTAAAAGTCTTTAAGATAAAATTATAAATCATAAAAAACATAGAAATTTAGTAAACTTGTGATAAAACTTTGACTGCAAGAGGTTGTAGGCACCGGAATTGTTGGCCATGAAAGCACCACCAATTGTGAGCATCTTTCTTGAATCTATCACGAAGAGCCTCAATGCCTAGACCATTGGAGTGTACAAAATCAGTGAACTCATTAGTGACCATATCATGCAAATCTGGATTAGGGAAGAGTCTACGAAATGCTGCCTTGTACCCTTCAGACACTTCTAAATCTCTCCATGGGGGAATCCTATTTGTCATCGAAAGAATCTCACTGCTGTAATATTTTGGAGTCAATGCAAATGCAAGAAGATGCAGCGGGGTTGTCATTGTGTTCCATCTAGCCTCAATAATTTCATGCACTTGCTTGAAGAGAATTTCTTGAGGATCTTTCTCCTTCTCATTTATGATGTTCTTTATCTTCTCTATCATTGAATCAATGCCATCATATATCTCCCCCATGCAAGGCTTGTCCATCTCCGTATAACGAATCATGCTCAAAATGGGCTTGGTGAAACTAAGGAGATACTCCACACGATCCCACCAATAGTCATTTAGGATCATCCCCTTAACATTTGCTGCCCTCTCAGTGTTGCTTTGCCTCCATACGGACCAAGTAGTGCTTGTTACCATGTTGATAAAAGCCTGTTTGACCTTCACAAGTCGTCTCAAGGCAATTGTGTTTGAGGCAAAACGGGTCTCGTTAACCTATTGAAATATCAAAAATAAAAAGTACAATAAATAAAATTTAATTTAAACATTTAAAAAATTGAAAACAAATTTTAACTTTTAAGAAGAAATAGAATATGTGAAATTAAAAATTTAAAGCACTATGAAAAATTTAAATTTAAATTTAAAAATATATTGCTTCACTTACCTTCAACAACTCCAATGTAGAAAATGATCTAAATATGCTTTGGGACATGTGGTGGTTGGTGACGAACATTCGTATCTCCTCGGCCTTTGCATACAACTCTATAATCCAATCAATTTTTTTCCCAATCTTTTGTAGCATTAGATTGAGAGAGTGGACAACACAAGGTGTCCAAAAGATATGTGAATATCGTTCCTCAACCAACAACCCAGCAGCTCTACAATTTTTTGCGTTGTTCGTCATCACTTGAACAACATTACGAGGTCCCACATCCTCAATGGCTGCAATGAGGATTTGAGCAATAAATTCACCATCCTTCACTTGTCCCTCACAATCCACAGCTCTCAAAAACATTGCCCCTTTAGGGGACATTGCAATGACATTGATCAAAGGCCGATTTCTTGCATCTTTCCATCCATCAAAGACCATCGACACCCCTGTCTCACTCCATGAATCCCTTAAGGGCTTCAATGCATCTTCTATACTCTTGACCTCATTCTCCAATAAGGTGCCACGCACCTTCTCATAACCTGGGCTCTTATACCCTTTTGGAGCCTCATTAATATTTCTCACCATCTCTTGCCAATATGGTGAGCGAACAACATTGAATGACATACCATTTGCATAAATGCATCTGGCTATATGTTGGTCAGCAATATCTCGAGCCTCATTTTGAAATGATGTTTCCAAAGGTCCCTTTGGTCTCTTGTTTGTAGTGCTTGTGGGTTGCTCTTGAGGAGTGACAAAAAATGGGTGGCTCTCTATCACAACATTGGAACTAGGAATAGATGGAGGCTCCATTCTTTGATTTCTGCCTCTTTTCCTTGACATGTTTGCTACTGATTTACAGCCTGCTGTTTCATCTGCTGCTTCTTGCTCCATGATATATGCCAGCACTTGCTCTCGTGGTATAGGTTTATTATTCTTTCCTGGGCAAGCTTTGATCCCCATCCCAGGAATGTTACACAAATGGGCTTTCACTCGACTATATGAACTATTATATTGCACATCACAGCCATTGCATTTCCAAAGGTAACCCCCACCACCTGGTTGTTGTTGAATCATTTCAACATGCCTCCAAAGAGGTGAGTGTGGATCAATTTGAATTTTGATTGTGATACTGACTAGCTGCCATTGTGATTCCTGTCACCTGTGGGTGTGGCAATAAGTTTTGTAAACAAAATGGAAACAATGAAAACTCAAAACTTTCAAGAATCAAAACAAAAACAAAAGCATGGTGATACATTCATGATTCATATAAATAGTTAAAAAAAAAAAACAAGTTGAAAAGAATTTGTTTGTTGTTCAAAAATGCAAAAAAAAAAATGAATAGAAAACCTACCTCTTTGCAAAAATCTCTTCCTTTGATCTTCTTGGCAGCCTCTAAACCGTTGGAAATGAGTAGGAATGGTGGAGCAATGGATTTCCAACCTTCAGGATTCAATCTTCAAGCTTCTTTCTTCAACCACAAATTCTTTTTTGAGTTCAGCCACAATGGAGAGTTTTTGTGTTTTGGAATGAAAGAAATGAGTTGAAATGGCAAAATTGTGTTTATAATGTCTTTTTAGGGTTTCATTTGCCTTTTAGAATGTTTAAAAAATTATAAAATTGAGGTTTTAGTTGAAAAAAAACAAAAAAAAAAAACACTGGGGGCGTGGGTGCGTTCCGGGTGCGCCGCGGGTGCTTTGTTTTTAGACTGGGTGTGAACCTAGACAACCCGGGTGCGTCCGGGACGCACCCACCCCCCTTTCAACGTCCCCTGCTAGCACCCACAGGCACACCGCACCCGCACTTGGGACGCATCACACCCGCACTCGGGACTCTGGCAGGCGAACCCTGCAACATAGGAAATAAGATCTGATATAAAACTGTGAAGATCTGATTTCATTTCCAGCCATTGGATAATTGATTGTATTTCATTTGAAGGCTTCAATATGAATTATATTTGGTGGTGTGATTGCTTCATATGATTGTTGATTTCATTTGATGTTTATTTGTCAAACAGTTGCAAGAAATCTTATCTAAAATTTTGAATCAGCAAACAAAAAATTTCAGTCATCTTGATAGGGTATTTTACAGCTTCTCTAGTCTCTCTCAACAATTCTAGCAAGCCACAAGAGTATCATCGAAGGAGTCCTCTTAACTATCGATAACAAACTCGTATTGTATGTGCTAGACTCATAGTTCATAAGTCCTCTATCTCCTACTTTCTCTCTCTAGTTTCTCTTTTTGTCTTACTCTTTCTTCATAGTGTTGCAGTATGCATTCTCTCTGATTCTTGTGGTTGCTCATTGTCACTTTTCTTCACTTCCAAGTAGCAACAGGTAACACAATTTGAGGTCAATGGACATCCTCTTGACATGTTTGTTCCATGTGAGGTTGTCAACCACATCTATGATGGGAGCTATATTATGCTTTAGAATCCTTCGAGCAAGATCTATCATGGTTGCATCCTAGACTGTACGAAAATCCCTTGTGAACTCTTTCCTTTCCTTCCTACGGCATTTCCTCACATCAAATTTTGTCCTCATTAATTTTCTACCTTTTCTCATTTATATTGTCTTTCCATTGTCGCTTCTTCACAACTATGCAACAGTGCTAGAAATGTAGATATGCTACATTTGAAAGCACCACTCACCATGGAACCTACATTGATGATTGGACATTGCATAGGCAACTTTGATCTGACCTAGGTAATTGTGCTAGAAATGTAGGAGGAAGTTCAATTCTGTACAGAGCAATTCCTCTACACTCTACAAAAGATTATTTATGTCAGTTACCGTTGTTGTAATATACACATCACATCACATAAGAGAAGATAACTTAATATACTGAAGATAACTCCATTTCATAAATATAACTATGATCACACAACACAAGGACAATCACATGACATGAAGCTATGTACATAATATAGCCTTGAGGAGGAGTAAGGGGACTGGCTCAATGGTTAGAACTTAGAACCACCACCCCTTGACCCAAAAATCAAAATAAGTCTTCCTAATCCAACATCTCATTGCTCATAAGAACACATGATAACAACTCTAATTGCCATATTTTATTACCCTATTGATATTAAGTACAATTTGGACTCTACACTAATAAGGTGTGGCAGTTGCATTGAAAAAAGTCTCCCTAATCTAACATCTCATTGCTCATAAGATCACATCATTCAACTCCAACCACTCTATTTTATTACTCTATTGATTAAGTACAATTTGGGTTCTACACCAATGAGGTGTGGTGTTTGCATATAAACATATGCACCTCCCTAGGACTCCTTGCCACCGTTTCACCCAATCAACCCAATCAATTTTGGCAGTGTCTTTTATTTTATTGGTCATTGCATGCACACAAGGGGTCCAATAGATGAGCCTCTAGCAAGTCTCAATTAAGTCTCAATTGAATTAGAGAATAAAGTTGGAGTAGCTAGTCTGTTACAAGAACATCCAACTTAGATGCAAATTGTCCTATCTTTATGGACATCAAGAAAGTGTTTGCCCAACAAATTTCCTTGCAGGCACTCAAGGTCAAGAGGATAGTCTTGACATCAATTTTCCTGAACATCAAAATCAACCCCTCACAACAGTGTCTTCCCCAAAAGCTTAAAATTAACACCAAATTGAAGTCAAGGATGTGGATGTCACTTTCCAAATGCAAAGTTTGGTAACACCTTCCTACTTTGCCAAGTCATATGTTCATAAAGCAAAACAACCAATGAATAACCAGGCGAATTTATCTTCATCCACTTCTTCCCAGTTTATTGAATCTTTGAATTAGATGAGAGTGACAATAATAGGGATACCCATGCTAATGAAAAATGTAAGCAGGGTGGCAGAACACTCTCATGGATCCATAAAATGTCCCAAGTAAGACTTCCATGATGGAGATGCAAATTGTCCTCAAGTAAAGCATTAAATAAGCCAAAAAAGGCTATATTCTAAGTAAGGTTACACCTCAAAGAGTACAGGTAGAGTAAAAGAGAAAATCAGACATGTCAAGTTTGTTGATACATGCTTTTGAAGAAATACACAGATCCGAGGAAGAAGGATGGCAAACAAAACATTCCAGGTACACCCTGCTATTTCCCATCTCAACCTCGCCTAGATTGATAGGGGGTTGGGTGCTTTGATGTAATACACAAAGGAATTTCTAGGTGTGAATTGGCCTTATCTAGGGGTGCTTAGCATCCCCAATATCTATAGACTATAGTAGGTTAAAAGAATAAAGTAATTAGCTTGATAGCTTCTAGGGTTCCCTTGTATGGATTATATAAGCACCACCCACTTGAATAAAAAGAGAGGCACATCTGATTAGGATATTGAAAGAGGGTGGTAAAAGGATTGCTCGTGTCTATGTATATACAATGGATCCCCCCCTGGATCTTATGATAAATAGGACACAAAATAAAGTGGTTACCACTCTCAATCTTTTGGAAGATGCAAAGGCAGCAGATCCTATCACCCCAAAGGAATTCTTGATCCATGTGACCAATGATGTTGAAGGTTGTGGGCTGAATGATGGTGCCATCTACAATTTGTAAGAATTATTCCCACATTGAAAGCTAACATGGGGCTGAATGGTTGTGGGGAAGACCAAGTTGCTGGAATGTATTGATGACTATGTTCCATGGCATTTTTGGGATGGGAGACAGTCCAAGAGGTCATTTTTTGGGAGAACAGTATAAAAATTGTATGCATCTAATGTAGGTGTGGTCATATAAACACCATTTTACTTAAACTTAGTAGTTAGGTTATCCTAGGATAGAAACTTAGTTATTTTTTTATTTGAAGTAATAAGGAAATTAGAAAAACGAAACTGCCATGCAAACCAAGAAATAAGTGTTAACCATATAATATGGCCAATTGCAATCAAAACTGATATAATATGGCCAATAAGATCATTTTTAGGGTTTACTTAATAATTCTATAAATCACAGCTTCCTCTCTCACATGAGAAGTAGAGTAGGGAAGAGAAATATAGAGAGAATAAATGGAATACGGGATAACTTCCACGAGATGAGCTTACCGATGTATGTTAGTATGTTATTTATATAGCTTTTGAACTGATTCATAGCATTTGGTTTTTGTTTTAGTATTTTTGTTGTTATCTTAAGTAGGTTATAAGTGATTTTCCTGCGCTTCTTACACAGCATGAGAGTCCATGTGCCCTTTCTAACAGGGTTTGGACCTTTACAACATAGTATTATAGTTTTTCCAACATGGTATCAAAGCAAGTTCTTTGCAAGTCATTTTCTTGGAAAAATCAAATCTTAATATAGAGGACATTAGTGCATGAGGCACCTAATTGATTTCCTGGTCACTCTCTCCATTTTTTTCACAAACCCTAGTTTTTTTCCTCGTCTCCTCTTTCTATTCTATTAAATTTTCTTTATATAAGCAGAAATTGGTTATGGGTTGTTTAAAAATTGATTAATGATTAGGGATATTTGTTTGAGCAGAATTTCAGAATGTAAAAAGAAATGTGAATTGTCGAAAAATTTTCTGTTTTGAGATTTTGCTAATTTAATTTATTTATTTTTCTTGAGTTTTGGTCATAAGAAGGCAAAATTTCAGAATTAGGAGTTTTTTGTAGTTAATTCCATTGATAACAGATTTGTTTTTGCAATTTGGCCTAGTTTAAGAAAATTTAGGATTTTTTTAAAGGGCCAGACTGACCCCTAAAACCAGGGCCAGCTGCCTGCCTTGGGATGCCCCTTCCTCAGACACCTACCCCTGCTCCCTGTGCCTGACCCTTTACTACCTGACGGACCACTCTGAACTGGTCGTCACCTACTGTACCCTCTTCCACCCCCAGGCATCCCCAGCCCTGGCGGCATCATCCTTGTAGTGAGTGTTGACCCCCAGGTTCTGACCTAAGAGCATGACTGAACAACCCTTTTAGAAGCGGTGAAGTGAAGACTAAATATTTAGAAGTGGTAATTTTTTTTGATTTAATGCCCATGTCATTCAAAGGTTCCTAGATAGTGAGGAATATCTGAAAAGTGGACTTCCAAGCAAGGATGCCTGGAGATACACATCCAAAGGGATTTTGAAATCACCAAATAGAATCATTATTAATCTACTGCATTTTATGTTCAGGTGCTATGAAACCTAAATAGATGTGCTACTTTGTCTTCTATTGGATTCCTTGGTATCTCAATTGAAAAAGTGATGTTGGGAGTTTGTTTTTTCTTAGTTACCATGGACATTTGCTCTGAAGTATTCCACTTATCCTCATTATTTAGTATTGGAGCCTATTCAGCAGATTGGCCTCCATTAATGGGAGGTGTCTGGTCTTGACATTAGAATTCTATGCTCAAATTCTGGAATTAGGAGTATTTTTTTAAACATTTGTCTAGTGAATAATTTTACATTTTAAAATTTTGTTTGGTAATTAATTACATTTTAAATATATTTGTTCAGCAGTTGAATGTTGCAATTTAATTTTCAGATTTATACAGAATTTTCATTCACACCTGGGTGTCATTTGACATCAAAAGATGGCTGGAGGAGACTAATTGTTGTTTTCCTTTTTTGGCCTGGACCAGACTAACAAGAGGCTTTGTTTTTCTTCTTCCCGATCATGCCTCATAGCGAAAGCATTGATCTGTATTTCCAAACTTAATAGGAGTGAAAATTCTAGTATAATATAGTTTTAAGTCTGTTTAAAATGTAAAATCTTGTCCCGTCAGCATGTCCCCTCCTCCAAAGGTGATCCTAGAATCGTTTTTTTATCCCATTTCCTATTCAACTTGTGCACCTGCATAACAATGTGGAAAAGGAAAGGGGAAACAAAGACTTGATGTTCAAAATCACAGCCCATTTCTCCTATCTGAAATTACACAATTTTAGTTTCTCTGTTCTATTGTTTTCCTTTTTTAACCATGGCTACTGTGGTTTCATAAATTAATCGAGTAAGGAGATTGAATAGAGTGATTCAGTTTTTTTTGTGTTCTCAATTATGCTATTCCTTCAATGAACATGCACTCTCTGATTATGAACCACACATGATCATTTTCAAAATGTCACACCGGACAGGATTTGAGACCTGGTTAACTAGCCTGTTTGTTTACTAGATTAAAAGCTGCATGCCTTTCAGTGTTCATATTAACACTAATTAATATACATAAGCTGCCAAGCATTTTCCACTTTCCTGATTTATGTTGTCTTTCGCTAGGAAGCTATTTCAAATTGGAATAAATATTTTTGACTGCTATGAAAGGTATTTGGTTTTTGTGGAATAAAATATTTGGTTTTTATGAAACACCTATCAAGTATTTCATACCAAGTAAATTAGCGCTTGGTGTGGCATGCCATACTCGAGATTTTTGAAATTTTTTATTATATTGCATATCGTTTACAAATATTCTGCTCATATGAGCATCAACATGAGACCAATACAAGCTCTTGCGAGCGCTTAGTAGAGACTAACACAAGCTTTTTATGAGCAAACACACTAGAAATCACATATGGAAAGACCAAGAGTCACTACTTAGAAATCCATTTTAGTTAGAAATCACATCCACATTAGAAGCCAACCATGGAAGAACAAGAGCCACAACTTAGAATCCACATTAGATGTCCCTGTGGGGATTTGAACTTGTCTCCATACTTGAGAGCTTTTCACTAAGAAATCATTAAGTATTTCATATTTGGAAGTATTATGTGTCCTTGAGATCGTGCCAGAGGCAAGTGCTGGAGTACATCAAGGGACACTGTTTTTTTGGTTATTTGCATTTTTGGGAACTATATGTCTGTAGGTAAAAAGTAAATGCAGTGGAAATGCCATCTGCATGTGATGGTTTAACTTTGAATTTGACAATGATTGGACACTTCAAATTGAAAAAGTAGATATAAAAGTTTGTTTGCCTATTAGATGATTATCAGACTCTCTAGAAAATTGTTTTGATGAGTAACTCAGTTTTTTGTTGACAGCGATGGAAAGAGAAGTTCTTTGTCAATGTTGGCACAGATTGCGGCCTCACTATTGCAGGATTCTATTATGTATGTTTTTCTCGTAGTGATGGCTCAGTTAATGGTTTCTACTATGACCCAAACAGCAGGTACTTAAGTTTTACGTTTATTCATTTTAAGATTGAATCATTGCTTGGCTACCATTTAATTGCTTTAAATTATTCCGTCTTTAGAGAAATACTGAACTAGCATGTTGACTGGTAAAATTTCAGTCCGTTCCAAAAGTTGGAGCTGAAGGCAACAAATGAAGGCCGAGCTGGTTACAGTTTTGCTTCATACGAGTTTCAATAAAAGACGTGTAGTTTATTTGGTGTTTGTCTGCTTGTAAACATGAACATATATATACAGAATGTTTCACTGTTTGTCTGCTTGTAAACATGAACACATATATACAGAATGCTTCATATTATGGCTCATTGGGCTTGCTTGTAACATGGTTTTTGAATCTTTCACTTTCCAATCCATTCGTTTGTTGCTGAAGGTCTCTGTGTGAGAGATACGGTGCATGGTCAGAAATTAGAGGAGCCGACACAATATTTGTTTGATTCTGAAATTTAATGGTGCTGATTGTTTGAAACTGGAATTTGTTTTAAAGTTGTCGGCATGCCTATCTTAACTGGATGGACTGTTCTTCAGTGTTTCATATGGGCGTGTCCCTAGCCCTCTGGATCCCTGGCATTTTAGGGGCTTGGGGCAGGGACAAAATGTTCTCTTGCTGACACTGGATTATTTTTGTGTTTTTAAAGTTTTGGGGGCGTGTACATGTCTTGGATGGCCTGCAAAAACTTGTGAGAAACACATGAAAGAAAAAAATCCTGAGGATGAAAAAAAGGGATGGGGGTTCAGGCATGTGTTTGATTACGACTCTGATTATTGTTGTTATTACTCCATGCTTGCAACTTAGCAATTTGTTATGGCTCATATAAGATTGTTATATTTTCTGATTTTTCATGGAAATTTTATTTACGAGTACTCACAAGGTGTTGAAGGTGAGGATCATTCTTCTGCTTTGGGTGGAATGATGCCAAAAGGCACTAGATACCATCTACACACCATTTGTCTGAGAATTTCACTCACTCAAATGGAAATTGAATTGAAATTACAAAGTGTCAAGATTTTGAAAAAATGAAGCCAATGAAGACATGAAATGCAAGTATCAAGGTAGAAATAATGAAACTAATGGAGTATTTGTTTCCATTTGTATGTTGGCAATGGGGACCTTTGCTGCCCACAAACCCATGAGGTATTGTCTAGGATGGTTTGAGATCTCTCTACTATCACATATATTTGAAGAAGATGCAGAAGTTATTGAATGGTGCAATCAGATTACAAGTTTAGATGAGAAATTTCAAACCTCTTCTCTATGAAATAAATCTCTCATATATTGAGAGAAATGGAACAAGTTTTGGGAAGTTGGAACTCCTAAGTTAATAGATAATTAATGCAATAAATTTTGGCCAGTTAATCTATTTTTTTAGAAATGACAAAAGAAAATTCTAAGTGTTAACAAATAAACACATGATAACATCACTATATGAACCGTTAAATCTTAATATTCTAGCACACCTACATTTTAATAAGGATTTGATACATGCATATTACTTCAAGTCTTTTGGATACATTTTGTTACATATCAAATGCATGTTGAGGGCAGGACGTGCTGAAATTTTTTCTTTTATTTATTTATTAATTATTAACTGTTCAAGCTTTTAATGAATGAATGAATAACTTTTAACGTCCACGAGGCTAAAAATAGCCTATGGGACAATTAGTCTTGTCATTTTTGTCTTCTACATTTCAATCTTTTTCCTATTCAAGGTGATGATGAGCTCCCCTAACTTCTCAACAATCCCCTCGTTGAATAAACTGTACCAAAAAACAATTGTCAAAATATTGGTATATTTGTCCTTGATGTTCTTGAAGTCATCACACTCCATAATAAAGTGTTTTTCCGATTCCACTGCCTCGGTAGTTCAAAAAATACACACCCTTTCTTCCTATTTTCAATTAGGTCTTTTCCTCCACCCTGTTTCACAACGGAGTTAATGAGAGTTAGTTCTTAATTGAGCAATCATAACCTATGCACGCTTTTTTAATTCCACAAGATAATATTTTTTCTTTCTCCTTAGCTCTTTACCCTATTAACACTTGTGAAATTTATTTATAACAAAAGCCTTTATCTCTTTGCTATTTGTGGGGCATGTATTCACGTAGATACTCCATTTGCCATTTTGTTCATCCATTTGCCATTTTGTTTCATCCGTGTCTTCTTTCTTTCACTCATGATGTCATTGAAAACAACCTGAGGCCATCTACCTACTTCCATTTGTTCAATTCTTTTTACATACCTTATGAGATGCATTATAGCATTTGCTTCGATAAGAGCTGCTCTTGTTTCACTTAGCATAATCTCATAAGAAACCGAACCTTTTATTTTGAACTTGCTTGTGATCAAGTGCTTTTGAATTTTCTCAATTTGTTTCCACTTTGAATCAGAGGTGTTGCTAGCCCACCATTCACACCCATAAATCACCATCGGAAGCACTAAAAGCCCAAAAAGAATTTGAGTAGTATTACACAGGTAATTGGTAAATTATTGGATGATATTCACATAGAGCAAAGGCTCTTAAATAGGTTACAAGTAATTACAAAGAAAGCAAGTTTCTATATTTAGAAACTGCCAAAGACTGTCAGAGATCGACACACGATCTTGTCATAATTACATACCGTTACAAGAAACAGACCATTAACTAAAAATAGGAGATTCTAAGTATAAAAGAATATCTTAATACCCTCCCTTAATGGTCAACTTATTCACTACACCAAGAGACCCCCTGAATGTTACAAACTGGTCAGGACTAAGGGACTTGGTAAGAATATCAACTGTCTGATCCTTAGTCGGAACATACAGCAACTGAACTGAACCATCTTCAACCAACGATCTGATGAAGTGACAATGCATCTCTACATGCTTGGTTCTTTCATGGAAGACCGGATTTTTGGCAAGTTTGAGAACTCCCTGATTGTCACAAAACAGGGGAGTTGGACCTGCTTGAGATAGTCGCATATCTGCAAGCATCCGGCAAAGCCAAACTGCCTCACAAGCTGCCTTAACTGCACCTCGATACTCAGCGTTTGTGGAGGAGAGGGCTACAGCTTGCTGCTTCTTACTGGTCCATGTGACGGCACCGGATCCCAAACTGAACACATACCCAGAAGTTGATTTTGTGTCATCAACTAAACCTGACCAATCTGAATCTGTGAAGCTTCTAAGGCTGGGATCAGAATTCCTTGTGTAAAGAATTCCAAAGTCAGAAGTGCCTTTCACGTACCGCAGCACATGCTTAGCCGCTACCCAATGAACAGCCTTAGGAGCTGTCAAAAATCGTGAAATGTAGCTGACTGCAAAATTGATGTTGGGTCTAGTAGCAGTCAGGTAGATAAGACTGCCTACTAGTTGTCTAAACAGAGACTCATCCACTGCGGGTGAGTCAGACTTAGTGGATAGCTTAAG
This sequence comes from Cunninghamia lanceolata, assembly GCA_027924645.1. NCBI lineage: Eukaryota > Viridiplantae > Streptophyta > Pinopsida > Cupressales > Cupressaceae > Cunninghamia > Cunninghamia lanceolata. The sequence continues at coordinate 4,046,354 of BSBN01000197.1, forward strand.
TCCTTTTTCCATTGGGGTGGAGGTTGGTTTGTAGTCCTGCATGCGGAACCTATCCAGAAGACTGAAAGCATACTTCGACTGAGAGATGAAGATGCTGTTCTGAGTTTGCCAAACTTCAACACCGAGACAATAGTGGGAAAGTCCCAAATCTGTCATATCAAAGGATTTGCACAGGTCCTGTTTGATCTTATCGATCAGGTGTGCCGAGCTACCAGTAATGAGCAAGTCATCCACATAGACAACGAGCAACAATATATCATGACCAGTATGTTTGATGTACAAATTTGGGTCAGATGGACTCCGCTGAAAGCCATGATCTGTGAGGTACTTGTCGATTTTGATGTACCATGCTCTTGGAGCCTGCTTCAAGCCATAAAGTGCTTTGACCAGTCTACAGACTTTCTGTTCTTGTCTGGCAACCTTGAAACCAGGAGGCTGCGTCATATAGACTTCTTCCTGCAACTCACCGTTGAGAAAGACACTTTTGACGTCCATCTGATGGACTTTCCATCCAAACTGGGCTGCTAAGGCAAGGACGAGCCGTATGGTACTCATCTTGGCTGTAGGAGCAAAAGTCTCCTCATAGTCGATGCCTTCTTTCTGTGAGAACCCCGAGCAACAAGCCGTGCTTTGTACTTGTCCAGGGTTCCGTCAGCCTTGTACTTAACTTTATACACCCATTTGCAGCTAATGGGTTTCTTCCTTGGAGGAAGGTCTGAAAGGACCCAGGTGTGGTTCTTCTGAAGGCTCTGGAGTTCTGATTCCATCGCCGTATCCCACTCTGGAATACCTTTAGCCTCTGAATGAGTTTGAGGCTCATAGACACTGTGCAGGTTGGCCATGAGAGCAAAGGTTACTGTATGCTGTTGTTTGCTCTTATTTCGAGAGGATCTACCCTCAACAAGTTCATCATCATGAAGATCGGCAATCGTCTGAGACCACCATTTGGGACGATGGGTAGATGGGCCAACATTAGGTTCAGCAGGAGGTTCTGGAACAGGTGCATCATGAAGAACAGGTGCATCAGGAGGATACTCAGGATCATCCTCAAGGATGTCAAACTGAGAATCATCAGAATCTGAAGAATTATCAGCATCCCTCCCACAAGGGGGACTTAAAAGAATTATCTGCCTCTCTACATCTATTTTGAAGAGAATATAAAGCTTTCCATCCTCCCGAAGTTTTCTTCTTTTTGCAGCCCTCCCAGCTAATGTTGAAGTCAATCTCGAGGTATTTGTACTCAGTTACTTCTTCAAGAGTATTGCCTTCAAAGTAGAACTTGTGTTGGCTTTGCTTACTTCTTTTGGAGAAAATCATGATTTTGGTCTTGCTGATATTGACTTGCATCCCCATTGCTTTGCAAAAATGTTCAAGGGCATATAAGTGCTCTTGCAACCTGTGAGCCAATTTAGCAATCAAAATAAAGTTGTCTACATATAAATAAGCCTTATCACAAACTCTCCCAAACTGACTCCATCCCCTTCTTGCAAATTTAACCATTTTTCGAGTTTGTCAATATATAAATCAAAAAGAGTAGGGGATAGGGGACACCCTTGCTTGACTCTAATGTCACTCTTAAAACTTTCCGAAATGTTTGTCGAAGTTCTAATTTTGACTCTAACCTCTTTGTAAAGCTTATGGACAGCGATTCTAAAATGCATAGAAATCCCAAGTTCTTCCATTTTACACCATAACTTCTCCATGGGGGTCGTGTCAAAAGCTTTTTTGAAGTCAACAAAACAACAAAATGCTTCTTCTTTTTCCCTCAAACTTTTTCAATGATGTGTCTCAAGGTGATTTCATGATTAACTGTAGTGTGCTTAGGTCTAAAACTTGCTTGTCTTTTTGCTTGCTTTTATTTTTCTTCAACCCACTTGCTGATTTTGTTTTCGACCATGCTACCAAATAATTTCTCAAAGGGTTGATCATTATAGTTCTATGATTGGAAGGATTATTAATGTCACCACTCTTAAAAAGACGTATCGCTAAGTTGGTTGTCCAATCTTTTGGGAACCTTTGCTGATGATGTTGAATATTCTCATAATGTGCGGTGCAAGAGCTCTAACTCCCCATTTTAGATACTTTGTGTAATGCCCACCTTAGTGTTCATTTGATTGTGCATGTTAGATTATTGCAGTGCTTAAGCTTCACTATTTTCACTATACGCATTATAGTTGTGATTGTCATATTATTCTCACATTGTGAAATGTTGCCGTTTATGCATTGTGTTCCTGGATCATGCTAGTCGTAGATGATTATAGTGGATGTGATTATTTTATATCATGTTTGATTAAACCATGTTGGAGTGGATATGTTGCTTTGACTATTATATGTGGAGCAAGTATATCTGATAGTTGACTTGAGTGTGTAGGTAATTACAGGTGTTAACTAATGTGAGAAATGTGGAGAAGTTTGACATGGGATGCTAAACCATCTCACCTTTATCCTTGTGTTGTTGAAACCCATAATGTGTGCTTGGAATCATTTATGTGTGTTTCCTTAGCATTTTTGCATTTTATTTTAAATTATTTTGAAAAAATGTGTTTTTTGTGTTTTCATATTAATTTATAACTTTAAATTGAAAATTATCATTTCTGAGTGATTTCGGTTTAATTTCGAAATTTAATATTTTTCTCATCAAAACGTAGAATTGCATTATTTCAAGAAATTGAATGCTTGGTATGATATGTTTGGTCTTTTTGGAATGAGATTGGATCAAATAGCAATAACCAGTTTGGAATAATCGAGTTTAGTTGATTAATTAAATTCATGTTGATTTAAGTGATTTACTTGGGTGTTTTTAGTGAAATTAAATTATTATTGCATTTTGGTTAAATGCCTAATGTGATTGCAAAGGAAATATTTTATTATTGGTGATTGGATTTAATGTTTAAATGTTTCGTTGTGCAAGGTAATAGTTTTGAGTTTGATTTATTAAAATCACTTAAGTGAATATTTTATTATGAAAAAGATTTAAGGGTTTTCTATATGAAGGAAAATGTTCATTTCATTCATTTTTTATTTTTTTCAAAATTGCTCTCCATTTTCTTCAAACCCTCCTTTGCTTGCAAAATATGGAATTTTGGTGTGTTTGAAGGAAGGATTGTTTTGTTGGCTTGGAAGTTGGATTTGGATTGGTGTCTTCCTGTTGATGCTTGGAGTTGTGTGTTCAAAGATTGTCTTCATCCTTTCTCTTCTTTGGAATCCATTGCTTGATTGAAAGGTAAGCTTCACAAAATCTCTCCATGAATTGTTCTATGGTTTTCCCTCTTTGTCATGCCATCAAGAATGGTTTGAAATGACTTTACTTGGTAGAAAACATAGAAATTCATTTCAGTTGTTTATTTATTTTATTTCATTTGTTCATGTTTTAGAAACATGCTAAAATAGACAAAATCTTGTCAAAATTATTCTAGAAACCCCCAACTCATTTTTATGGAAGATTTGAGATGTACATATTATCTATAATGGGTGGTTGTCAGTTTTTTCATAGCCATTGTAAAATGAAAGTTAGAAAATTGGTCAAACTTGGTCAAGGTGCCATAGGGAGCTCTAATGGATTTTTTAGGGCCTTATGGTTATTTCTTGTATTTGGAAAACATGAAAATTGCTTTGTAGGCATTTCCTTGATAAATCTGAATGTGGGATGAGTAGTCTCTTTGTTATTTTAAGATTTTATATCTTTTTAGAATATTGTCAAACATATATTGTTGAGAATTTATGCATTGGTTTGCATAAATTCATAAAATTGTTTTGTGGGATGAGCTGCCTCCCAATTAAAATGTGATTCTGTTTCTTTTGAGACCATGTATTCTTGAGATTTTTGGTGCATTGAAATCCGTGCCATGCCCAATTGGTCAAATTGGTGCACTGGACATTTAGGAAAAAGTCTAGGGGTAGGAGAGGAGTGGCTCTCACCGTGCACCACACTCTGAAGTGGTCGTAGGAACTAACGAGTGAGTTTAAACAAGATTAACATCAAATATATTGGGTAAAATAAACAATTATAATAAGATCATCTACACCAAACAACATCTCTAGGTGATAATTCCGGTATGCCTTAATTTGGGTGTAAAGAGCAACTCCTGGTGAGAATTCCGATTTGCTATGAGAAGGTAGTACCCTCATCTATTGCTACGAGGAGGTATGTGCCCTCGTATTGACACTCCTTGTCCTAGCTTGCTATGTCTCTCTTCCTTACCGTCGGAGTTATACTCGAACTGTGTTGTGACCCTAGTTTTTGCATGTGCATTGTGATCCCTGACTCATGCTTGTATGTGCCTATGATGGACTATGAATTATGCCTTGTTAGACGTGCATTGAAGGTGTGATTATTTCCCTTATGCTTGAATTCTGTGATATCATTCTATTATACTGATTGGAAAGTGTGCCACATGTTTCGTGTATGCATTGTATGGTAGTTGTACCATGTGTTATTTGTATGCATTAGATTGGTAGTTGTGCCATGTGTGTTGTGTGCATTGATTGACATGTATGCCATATGTTGCTTGTATATCCTAGATTGTGTAAGATGTTCTTAGCAGGTTTGCCATGATCACCTTCTCCATAGCTCAGGGGTTGCCTAGAGTTGCGTAGACAACTATTGCACTTGACGATGACAATATGGTTGGGAGGCGAGCAACATTTCTGCATTGGTCCTTCGTGATGATCTTTAGGTGTTGGATGGTTTCCCTATTCTATTTGTAGGTTGATTATGTCGTACTATGTTCCTTGTTGCATCTTGGCGACTGTGATGGATTTTGGTGTATTCATGTACTGGTATATTTGAAGGACGTTGGTGTCTTATGCTATGTAACTGATTATTGAAACATTGTTATTGTCTGATCGTTGATATATGAGGACTTGTAAATCAACCACCTAAGTGGTGATGTATCTTTCTATGGGTTTGTGCTTTGACGTTGGTGTCGAAGGCACGATTGGATTGTCTTGCTTTCCCTTTGTGAACTTGTATATACAAATGGCGAAAATGACAAACTTCAATTTGGTGCTTAAAAAGAATCAACTTTTTCAATCTGAGTTTTGGATATGTTGTCTTATCATGTTTAGATTAATTTCCTTTAATTTCATGCATTTATACACTGTTTTGACCAAATTTGGGCTGTTTGGGTGATTTTAACCATGTTCCGGATGGACAACAATGCTAGGCACTGGAGTCCAGAGGACTATAGTGCTGGGACGCTAGTGTCCTAAGGACAATAACACCTGGGTGTTAGTGTCCCTGGTAGATGGATCCTCCTTTGAGGTTTGTACACCCTAGGGTTGCCTGATACTACCTGTACCTTCAGTTTGTGCATCTAATTTTTGTTTGGGGTACTTTTGGCCTTAAGAAGTATCTCCTATGTAGTTTCCTTGATGTGTTTGGAGCATTTGCATACCTACTTGGTTTCCCCCTATTACATTAGAAGTGTGCTTTGCATGAGTTCGTCTAGTGACCATTCTAGTTGGTTGAGGACTCGTACCTCCTACTTGGACCATCTTGTGGGTGAGCGTTACTGTTGTGTTTGATGTCTTGTGTCATCATGGAATGGACTGAGGTGGATGTCACCCTCATCCTACTCCATGTGTTCATGAGGGAGCGAGGTCATGGACGTGTATCTGATCCTTGCCATGGAGTGAGCTCCACCTCTCACTTGGTCATCGTGGTGAGTTGTCACACGATGGGTGAAGTCTTCCGCTTGTGCCACCTTGTATTGTACAATGGTGATGTCATTTTTGGTGGTGTTGTCCTTGTTGCAACACCTTGTGTGCACGTGAGTGCAATGCGACATGTGAATGTGGCATTTGCAAACGTAAAAAAATTGTTGGTTCGGTGTTTGTTCGGCCAATGCCTTGGGTGAAAGCTTGGGGCATTACACTTTGCTTGAAGTTCGACTAAGTTCTTTGCTTTTCCAACCCCTAATTTTGTAATATTGGTCTTAACCTCTTGCAAAGTGAAAAGCTTTGTGGTGGTATTGACAAGGTGGGGGCTCAACCTCTAATTCGTGCTCATAAAGTTATCTTGCATAGTCAAATAATTGATTAGCTATATTGTTATTTTCAATTTGTTTCTTTCTTGGTTGAAGTTCCTTCCAAAACAACTTTGGGTTATTCTTTCCTAGATAGATTAGCTCTAATAGTTTGCATAGTGAACCCACAACCAAAGTATGATAATGGGAAGTTTCAAGTGTTTTGAACTTGAGAACAATATCTGGATTGGGTATTGCTCCCATATTTTAATGTTAATACTTAGGGTGTAAGGGGAAAATTTTTTAATAAAAAAAAAAAATTGTTGCAGTTCACAAAAATAGTGTGATCCTTTAAGCACTCCTAGAACAAAATAACATAAAACAACTAATGCTTTATAATATTGTAGATTAACACAATAAAATGCAAGAGACAAAATTTAATACTAGAATTGGATCGAGCATCTATTCATAATACTAAGTTTTAAGGGCCCACATAAGACATTATTTAAAGTGCTTTAACACACACAATCGTCCTAGCTTTAAAGGCTAAAAATGATTTAAAAAAATGTCAAAGGCTAAATATTAAATAGTAATGTTAAAGATAAATGTGGGCATGGCCAGTAGATTGGTCAACAACCATTGAGTGCTTGTCAGTTAGAGGTTGATAGTTCAAATCTTGCATCCCTGAGGTCTCCCTTACTCCGGTTGGACTTTACCAAGAAGAGGCAGGTTTATAGTGGCTGTTAACTACAATAAAAAACCTAGGATGCTGCGATATTGTTGGATGAAGCAATGATGGTGTTAGATGCTAGAGTTGAACTCTTAACCTAAGTAGAGATAATGAAGGATTGTAACTGATTTCCTTGTAAAAACCCCCTTCAAAAAATGCTAAAGATAAAATGCTCAAAATATCCTTTTTACAAAGCTTGAGACTCAATTTACTCTATGCACAATTGGTTTTATGTTAATTTTTAAGAGGACGACATTCATCAAGAGAAAGCTAAGCTATATGGTGGTAGATGAATCGCCAAAACCTTTGAGCAGTGGAAAACTCAATTCAACTTAGTTTTTATTTCTAGAAAATTTGTAAGAACTATTTATTATTTAGAAAAATAATTTAACCGATTTAACATTTCTAAATATATGTGAGACATTTGCTTGTAATCATCTCTATTTTCAAATGTCATATGGTAAGGTGGGTTTCAATATCTTTCGCTTGCATTCCATGTGGAAAGTGCTTCTTAGGGGGACCGTTAATTTTTTTCCTTAAAAGATTTATGTGGTCCAATAACCCTTTGACTCAAGGATAGATGGAATCTTTTCTTATTATTAGAGTTGTTTTCAATCAAAAGTTTGTTTGATTGATAACTTTGTGATTTTTTAAGATGGAAATAATTTAGTTGTATAGATATTGGTATCTCTACTTTTATATAGTGGATTATAATATTATGAGAGTATATATTTAAATTAAGACTTGTCTTTCAACTAACTTATCATGAGTAAGGGTCCAGTCCATCAAAGTCAACTAGGGATTGAAATCGACTCAATTGTACCTCTAGGGGATTTGAACTTTGGTGGATGACATAATCAAGAAACTTACCATCATTTTTACCGGTTAAACTACAACCCTTTGGTAACATGTGAAACTTTAAAATCATTTTATTCATCTTTTTCTTTCAAAAATAAGAAGTCATCAAATTGGACTTGCAATTGATGGTGAGTGCTAGTTCAAACATGCCTTTATTTGTTTGCCAAGGTAAAGTACAATATTTAAAAGGTTGAAGTTCCACTCAAGGCCAAGGCTCTTAATATGGTATTTATGCTACAATTCTTAGCAACCTGGAGGGAAATTCTTGTTAGAAACTAAAGAATCATGGAAACACCTATCGATTGGGTCTAGTTATAGTAAAGATTGAGAAAGAAAAGAATGAATAAGGACAAACTAGAAGCTGTGAGTTTGAAATAGAAGCTATGAGTTTGAAATAGAAGCTGCGAGTTTGAAACAAATGATACCAAATGCATTCTTAATTTGTCCCACTTTGCTTATATAGGAAGTGGGGTCCTTAAAAGTTCTCATTGCAACTTATATATAATTCTCTAGCCTTTGATATGAAATTTCTTTTAATTGAGTAAAAGTGTACAAATATAACTCACATAAAGATGTGATAGCATAGCACCAACTATTAAATTGGAAACACTTTTTGCGAAACAAAGGTACTCCATGATCTACTCTGAAAAGAAACCTTTTAGTCGAGAATGACCAAGGCTATGCTGTGGGGACAAAGATGTTGCCAGGGACTTGAACAACACAGAGAAATGGCACAAAACATCTTTATACTGCTGTCTAAAGGAGGGAGAATTTAGATTCAATTCTTTCTCACTGATTATAACTAATCAATTCTATGCTCTGTTTTTGCTGTGAGCAATTTATCATTAGGTAGTGAAACTAATTTTTCCTTCGGAATAATAGCTCCTTGTGCTTTAGGACCAACTTCATTTGAAGAATTTGTAATAACTTCTATAATATGCAGCCTTCGAGTTATAGATTTACCCAGATAAGAAAGAAGAGAAACTATTAATATCTTGCATTATTCTGTACCAATATGAACGACATATCTCCTTTATAAGATCAATGGAAATTCCTTTGTTTTGCTTCTCATTGAATTTATTTTGACTCTATTTAAGCTTTTCGGCGAAGCTTGTATTTTTGTTTTCAATCATCTTGCAACTTCTTTTTTAGCCTAAGCGTTTCATCATCTTGTTTAGCATTTTGCTTTTGATGCTTTTCACTCTTTCTTGCCTGGCATTTAGGTTTGTTTAACCTTGTCCAATTCGAGCTTCATCTTTTCGAGCTTGTATACATTCTCATGGAAATCTACATCTTTTCGAGCTTGTATACATTCTTATGGAAATCTAACTCAAATTAGTTATTCTCTTTATTATCTAACCAAAATTTGTCTTTGGGCTAGGTGGCTATATCAAGGTTCATTCTAACTCCCAAGGTTACATAATCTAATGGCATCATTTGAATATATGGTTTGGAAACAATTGGAATCATCACCCTTACATACAAGGGATAGTCAAAGTAGATCAAACAAACTCAATAATCTACTTCTTGTTGGTTTTAAATTTGATGGCTTTTAAAATGATATTGTTGTACCTGACCTATATCTTGGTAAAATGTGAACCGAGTCCATGTGTCGGCTCATAATTTGTTCATTAGGGTTTGTACAAGAGGGGGTACAGGGAAAGGATCAAAGAATGGTGTGAAAGTGGGGGATATGTAAGTGGAAGAGGGTTGAGTTGAGATGGAAGGGTAGAATTAAGAGGGGTGAAAAATATTGTTTAGGGAGAGAAGACGGTGCACATTTACAATGGAAAAAGAGGAAGACATCAATTTCGGTAAGAACAGAGAAGGGGCGAGTACTTACAACAAATGAAGGAGAACTCACAAAAGAGGGACGAGTGCACGAAGGAGGGGTATTTGTAGCAAATACATGACTGGCAACTTCCTTGTCATCTTTTTAGTTTGCTGGAAACCTTCCACCGTTATTTTAAGCATGGTTATCTATTAACAAACAAATAAAAGAGCATAGAAAGTCTTTAGGTTTGCCATCTCCATATGTTTGATTGATGGCATCTAGCTTACATAGAAACTCTATAGTAAAGAATTGCTTAGAAATAAACTCGGGTAAAGTGAGGTTGCTAAATCTATACACTCAAATAGTTGTACACTCAATTATCAAATACCAATGTCTTAGGTTGTTTTTTTTCTTTTTTTAACATGAAGCCAAAAAAATATATCAAAACAACTAATTATAAAGTTGGTTTGTGAGTCTTAAAAAGACTCATGACACCAATTCTAGAGAATCAGTAAAATCCAAAGGGATTGAAAATAGACAATTAGCAAGAGAGGAGGAACCCACCAAACTCCATAGATAGGGTATAAGCACTTGTTCCCTTGAAGCTTGTACATGCTTTGAGCATCAAAAGTAATGTTTGCCCTTATGTTTAAAAAATGGACCAACAAGAAAACCATTTAAAAATAGTAATAATAAAGTTAGCCATAGGGGAATAAATAAGAACATCAGAAGAACCTGTACACCGACACGAAACATAGTAGTAGGAATCATGAATCTCTAGAGGCATTTTAGTCAACATTAAAATCACTAAAGTCTCTACTTAAGTCCTAGACAGGGCAATCTTGGTTTTTTCCACTATCAACTTTGATGCCATTCCAATTAGAAGTTGATTTAGCCAAAAAATTAGCAACTTGATTTCCTTCCCTTCTAGTATGGTTGCACTTAACAACATTGAAACCATGAATGAGGATGTTGATGTCTTTCTTACATTCATTAGCGACCACTATTATAAGTGAGAGGGAGACTTTATTTTGAAATGATCAACCAAGATTTTAGAGTCAGATTCTAGAATTATATAACATGCCTTACCTTAGCTTCTAAAAGAGCATGGCGAATGACCATAGCCTCAACAAAATTATTAGAACCAATGCCAAGATTACTTGTAAACTAGAACTTGACCCTGTTATTATGGTCATGACAAACACCTTCCATGCCAACATTTCTAGGATTATCTTTTGAAGCTCCATCAAGATTAACTTTAACCAAGCATGCAAAATGACATTCCCATTTAATAATTTGATATTCCTAAGGGCTATTATTGGAAGAGATACAAGAGGAAGAAGCCATAAGAATACCAAGTCTCATCAGAACTTTGAATTCTGACAAAAAATTGCTTGATAATCTTGAATCCAAACTTGATAGGTTTCTTTCAAATCAACCACTATTTTGGCCCAAACCTAACTTATATGCCTTGTTGTACCATTGAAAATCCTTTGATTTCGTTCCCACCAAATATTCTAGCAGCTCAAACTAGGGCCAATATCATGCAACAAATTAAGGGCTTTTAGCTTCAAAGAAGGCAGAACTTGATTCACAAGTGAGTCTTGGATATACTCATAATTATTGCATGAAATTCCTAACAAATCACACCATAAACAATGAAGGAAAGTGACAAAGGGGCAAGCTAAAAGAAGACATCTACCAAAATCTTAATCTTGAAGGCAAATGATACATCTAATTGGACCAACAACCCCTCATTTCGAAAGATTATCATTGTGAATAAATTTATCTAAAACTGCAAGCCACATAAAAGCATTAACCTTAGGCCAACATTTATGATGCTAGACCCTTTTCCAAAGCTTAGAGTTCTTAACTTCCAGGTTTTCTGATAGAACAATTTTATATCTAGTTTGCATCATGTAGAACTCAGAACCTTTCAAATCCTATCTAAGGAAATCTACATGTCTATCTAAAGAGACTTTCAAGATGCTAAAGTACGAGCTAATTGATCAGTGAGGAGAGGGAATTGTTGACCTAGCTAAAGATCTTTAGGTTTCCATTTATGAATTCTCACACCATCCTGCATGACCGCATACTAAAATCATAAACATAACTCCAACCAACTTCAACACATTTATATTTTAATTCTAGAATATCAAGGAATTCCACACAAAGAGGGCTATGTTGGTCCCACACATCATCCCAAAAAAGAGCAAGGTCACCCTTCCCCACAATCTAGAAAAAAACAACTTTAATTAGACTACTACCCAACTTCAATGTTTTCTATATCTGAGAACCCTTGCCATGGGTTGACATCCTAGGGATGAAAGAACATTTCTGCATATTTAGGTACCTGAGCTTAAGAATTCTCCCCCATAAATGTTGTTCCTCTACACACCATCTCCATTATAATTTATTAGCAAGAGCTATATTATTAAGGAGGAAAGATCTTATACCTAAACAACCTCTCTTTAGGTTGAAAAATCTTATTCCAATTAACCAAATGCCATTTCTTTTTCTTTGAATTTCCTTCCCAAATAAACTTTTGCATCTTATAGTTCAAATCATGAAGGATACCTTTTGGAGCTACAAGAGCCATAAATCTATAACCTAGGAGAGCTTGAATCACAACTTTAAGGACTATATGTCCAACCAAAAAGAGGTATTTGTGTGTCCAATGACTGATATGATGTTGAACATAATTGAGCATAACATTCTAGTCTTTTTTCCCAAGCTAAGTATGAGAAATAGGGATACCCAAATATTTGAAAGGAGGAGAAGCAACCTGGAAATAAAGGATATTAGCAATCTATTCCTAAAGATGAGGGTTTATATGGGAAAATAAAACCTAAGACTTTTATTCATTCAAGAGTTCATCAAACACACTGATATAAATGACAATAACTCACCTAAGAGAAAAAGCTTCCTCAAGAGTGGAATTTCCCATCAAACAAGTGTCACTCACAAACTGAAGATGGGAAAGTGGATCCATAACTTGTAGAATGTAAAAGCCAAAAATAGAGCTAGATCACTTAAGGTGTTTTAAAAACTTGCCAAGTCCTTTTGCTAGAATAAGAAAGAGATATGGAGATAGAGGATCACCTTGACATAGAATTATTTTAGAATGAAAAATAACAGAAGGAGAAACATTTATAATCACATAAAAAAAGGATATGTACAACACACTATGATCCATTGAATCCAATTATAATCAAAACCAAAAGCGTGAGATATCTTCTAGAAATTTCTGGCAAACCTTGTCACAAGCCTTAGAAAGATCACGCTTCATGAATATATAAATTTTCTTGTTAAAATGCATATAATAAATAATTTCCTGGACAATAACAATACCATTGATGATTTGACGACCTTGAGAAAACCCCTTATTTTGGAGAAATGATAGAAGGAAGGAATTGTTTCAACCTCTTAGCAATAGTTTTGGAAAAATTCTTATGGATAGTATTATAAAGAGCCATGGGTCGAACATAAAAAAATTCAAAACATGATCTTTCTAAGGACTCAAAGCTAGAAAAGAGTTATTAAGAGCTTTTAACATTTGTTTCAAGGTACGCAGTTCCTCAAAAGCCTCTAAAATATCATCTTTGACAATATCCTAAAAAGATTGAAATAATTCAATAGGAAAACCATGTGGACTTGTAGTTTTATCTTTTTTCATCACAAAAATAACCTGCTCTAGTTCATCCATGGAAATAGGGCCATTATGGAAGGAATTATCATGAGGGGAGATAAATCTAGGAATACAATTCAAAATAATGTCTATTATTAGCAAAAAAAATTGTGGGGGATTTGAACAAGTCACAAAAGTGAGAAAAAACCTCTAATTGGATATCTTGAATGGATTCAGTCCTAGACCCATCCTCTTTTTGAATATCCTTAAAAGCATTAACATGTTTTTGTGTAGCAATAGTGTGATGGAAGAAAGGAGAAATATTGTCCCTAGCCTGTAACCATTTAGCCTGAGATTTTTGTCACCACATGATTTCCTCTAGAAGCTTGATTTTTTCTACTTCATTCTGGAATTTAGAATGCAAAGTTAAGAAATCCTTACTTAAGCCTTGTTCTTGAATACAAGCTTAGATCTCCACCAACTTAGACAAAATATTTCTTTTTCTTTGTAGAATATTACCACATGAGGAAAAATTCCATTCTTTGTTTGTTTGACAAAACATAATTTGTGGAACAAAACATATAGAGTTGTACCATGATCAAGTTTGCCTCCTTGCCACCAAAGTCTAATATTTTCTTCAAGGTCATCTTCTTTTAACCATATGAGCTAAAATCTAAAAGGGGAATTTCAAGGCTTAAAAGATCCTTCCTAGTGTAAAGCTATGGTCTAATTATCTGAATCCACATTGTTAAGAATGGAAGAGGCAAGCCAAAGGTGCCAAGAACACCAAGAATCACTGACCAAAAATCTATCCAAACATTTTGCAATGAAAGCATACCCAATTCTTTGATTGTTCCAAGTAAAAGAACCATTATTAGGAGGGATATCCATTAACTAGAGCTAACTAATGTTGTGAAGAAGAAGACTAGCCTGAGGGAGGGTAGGAAGTCCACCCTTTTTTCATTAAGGGATAACACAACATTAATGTCAGGTGGACTCCAATAATCCAAGGATGATATTGCGGAGAATCTTAGACTCTATGAACATGTAGATTATCCTAGAGTTTAACCTTACCTTGAAGATATTGGGGAGTATAACAATTAGTGATCGAGACATTGCGATTGGTAGATGTGAGAATCCCTTCTAAGAGAGACCACCATTGCAACTTAAGATATTTTTTTGGAGAAAAATATCCAGAATCCCAAGCACATATAAGACCACTAGATAGACCAAATGAAGAAATAACAATGCTTTTGTAGTATCTACCAATATTGTAGCCAAAATTTTCTACAATTCTTTGGGAAGCTTAGTTTCTTGAAGTAATAACATAAAAGGGTTAAGATCTTTAATCATTCTTCTAACAACATTCTATCTGGGTTTGCTACCAAGCTCTCTTACATTCTAGGGACTAATCATGAGTGAGATGGATGAGGGAGGGGTGAATCTGCTTGATTGAGAAGACTTGAAACCAACAGGTGTTCTCCCAAATGTTTAGATCTATCATGTTCAATCTTATGACCTGTTTTGAATTCCTCTTATCTCCCCTATTTTTTTTTCTAACTTTGTTTAATACCCAAAGCCCAAGTAGAAGGATCTTTTTTCTTATTTTCTTTGAAAGATTCTAATTTCAAATTATCTTTTGGATGGTTTTTCTTTTTTATTTAAGTCCATGATAGGGGTTTCATGCACATGTTCAAGCTTATCAAAGGAAAGAAGAGTCTCTTAAACTTTAAGAGTTTGAGAATTATTAGGAATGAAAAGAGGGTTTTGGGAAGAAACACTAGACTTACTTGGCATCAAAGAGCATGGTGGATATTAGTAATGGAAACATTTGTAAACTCCCTATAAAGTGGAAGATCTTGTGCTATACGATCTTGTTTCTCATTGAAAAGTTAGAACCTTGCAATTTACCATGACTTTCTTGATCCTACATTATATCATCATTCCCCTAATTTTCTACCATGCTTTTCTAGTTTTCATCTTGATCACTCTAAAATTTGGTAGGTATTTCTCCTAGAATAGAAAACTTATTTTAATTTCAAGTACTATATTTAGCTCCTCTAAGATTTGGAGTAAGTCTCAAGCTTTACCTTTCTTATGAGCCAAGATAAAGCTATCAACATTAGAAGGACCAACAATAGGCCTGTTATCCTCAAAATCAGTTGCGCTCGATTTTGTAGGATGACCCCTACGAAACTAGTCCATTTCATAGCCTACAACTCTAAGCACGCAAATCAAGGTCAATCTCCCTGTCCTCGTGCGTAGTCTACTAGCTCCTAAGAATCAATTTGATCATCTTCTCATATTGGTTCCTTGAAATTTGCATGAATCAATTAAATCAAGTGATTAATTTACCAAATTGGATTTTGGTAGTTTTCAGAAGTTAGAATTTTTTTGTTATTTTCATGCAGGGGCAGCATTTTTTGCCGCCGATGCATGTTTGAAGTCAAATCCCTTTTCACATGCGAGGGCGGTGAAAATCACCACCTGAGCATGTTGTTCACCTTTTTAAGTGCAGGAGCGGTCAAAATGACCACCCATGCATCTTACCTTCTTGATATGTGCACGAGCGATAGAAATAACCGTTGAGACATCTCTTGTTTCACTTCAAGTTAACTCGTGTGTTATTAATGTGATTGTAAGTTTTTTGTTTTAGGTTTAAATAGGTGTTTTAAATCTTTTTATTTTTGTTTTTCTTTTATCTTGTTGTTGTTTCGTGTCCCTGAGGTTGCCCAAGGTGCAAATACGAATTGATCGAGCAGATTTTGAAGGCGATTTCGATCAGGTTTTCTCTTTTAATTTTTCAGCATTTTTTATCGGGTAAGTTTTATTCTCCTCATTTCATCTTTGTCGTTCCCTGTTTAGGGTTTTCATAGGGATGAATGATTACTTTTGTTTTATAAAGTTATCATTTTCTTCGTGAGTAATCTTTTCTTTTATGTTTCCGTCATTCTTCTGTAATAAACCCTAGGCGTTTATTCTTGTATGGGTTATTAGTTAGGTTTTTAGATTTTCTTTGTTTTTGTGTTTTAAAGTATGGTGATTTTTGCTACATTTTCGTTTAAACCCTAGTTTTATGGTTGTGTTGCAAAACTGAATATGTACAAGCAGTGGTTTTCACCACTCTTGATAAATGCTTATAGTTTTTCTCTCGAATATGTAGGAGCGGTCAAAATGACCGCCCATACATATTATTGTTTTCCATTATTCTTAAGTGTAACTATTAATATCAAATGCAATACTGGAAAAATTTGCCGCTTGAGTGTATGCTTGAAGTATGAGTGCTAAGTTTTACCCGTCCTCACACTTGCGAAAAAAGCTATCCTACTCCATATGCACAAGCGATCTTTTTTGCCGCTTGTGCACTTTGAATATTTCTCCCTAAGTGTATGGGTGGTCTTTTCCGCCGCCCCTACACAAACTTGCAAATGTTTATACTCCCACATGTAGGAGCGGTCAAAATGACTACTCATACATGAAAGTTCACCTTAGTTCTACCCAACATGTAAAAGCGGTTAAAATCACCGCCTTTTCACCCTTTGCAAAATTTTACCTACCTACATGCAGGAGCAGTCATTTTGACCGCCCATGCATGACTCCCTCAAAATTTCCCATCACTGGAAATTTTTGAAAAAAGATACCTTTGACCTGCTTTTGCCCAATTTTTCAACTTGCATGCTTTCTAGCCATTTTAAAGCTTATCCCTATGAACATGATCATCATTACGCAGTTTCCCCTAAATTGTCAATTTTTCCCCTAACTGCGAGATCATGAATTTTTGCAGTTTCTGTAAGTAGCTTTTGTGAACAACACCAAATCCAGTGATTTCTTTGAAGCCAATGTCTGAGCCGTCTCCATCTAAGGATAAAACCATGAAGTATAAGTACCAAGGGGTTTTCCCTATTTCTTCAGTGCAGTCAAACATTGATGAGATCAGAGACACATAAATAGGCCATGTTGATATGGCATAGTTTGTGGAAAGGACCAAGCAATCTAATCCTCCATGTTATATGCAAAGGATCATTGATAGTAACATACACTTGGTGGCCTCTTTCCTAGTTGCAGCTCACAATCCTAAGTTTGTCCTTCAAGTGGAAAGCCATTATATCAAAGAAACCAGAATTGTGGTTGATTCCAATGGAAACATTATCATGAGATTAGATGTAGAGTTCTTTGACAAGATATTCATGTGCCCACCAATTGAGAATGTTGGAGAGATTGACTTTGCCAGAGGTCAAAAAGAGTGATGACGATGTTGAATCTGCCAAGAGGCATATAAATAACAAGTGGTTGAAAACTCCTTGAAGTAACTTATCCAGGTGGCCTAAAGGACTTCCAAGGAGTGACTTTGTAGAGGAAGTTAGTGATTTGATTACTTTGTTAAGCAGAGTTAGAGGTCTTTCTTCTTCTTCTACATTCCATGAGTGGATGTATTTATACATTAAGGTCATTCTTAAGGGGCAACATAAGATATTTTGGGGAGAACAAATCAGTAATGCTTTGCATGATCAACTGCTTAAGGTTAACACTACTTTCAAGTTTTATATGACCTCTTATCTAGTGTATGCTGCTGCATCAATGAGGATTTTTCCAGGTTTAACTCAAGAGGGAGACCGGAGGGTTGTGCTAGTTTTTCAATATTATCCTCAGTTAACTCTCAAAGGATCCATTCACCATTTCAGGAGGGTGAATGATGCTTTCTTTTCAGTCTTCACGTGCTTGTGGAACAATGAGTTGGAACATAAGAGAGTGTCTGATGAATCCTGGGAGGTTGTGAATTTTTTTGGTTGTTTATTTCTACAATTTCCTACTTTTACATATCTGAGAGTTGGGTATTTCCAAGGCTATCCATACGTATTGCCTCGATATCCAAGTGATAAGATGATTAGATAATGGAGTTGTATAGACAATTGATTGTTGTTCACAATAAGAAAATGGAATTGAAGAAGTCTAGAATCAAGTTTCTTGTGGAAATTGGGAGGTATTCAGTTCAATCTGCTATCAAAGCTAAAGCAATTGAAGTTGAAATGCAGCAGGTTACCATGAGGCAATTCAAGAGGAGGAATATTTTTGATTTCCATAGAGTACAGGATAAAATCAAAAGGAAATCAATATTCCATGTTCCTATGGTAGAAGACGTTTGTGCCGACTTGACGACTCAAAATGAGATACGTAAGTTGGATTACTGTAGACTGCATTTGAGCCAAATAGAAGAACTTGGATTAGCAGATATTCCTAAAGGCATGGAGGATGAAGGGGATGTTTTAGATCCTAAGTACAACATTGAAAATATTGAGGCCTTAGCCTTACCTGAAGTCAAATGGTCAATTAAAGAGGAAACTTCTCTTCAAAGAAGATTTTAGCCCATATTGGCTAACACCAATATATGGTTGGAGAGTAAAGGAATTAGTTTGTAAGAATTCCTTATTGGATATGAAACAGAAACACAAGAGCAGACATGGAAGAAGGTTGAGAACATAACCAAGAACAAGAGTGATGTTCCTTCTTCATCCAAGGTATCAAAACCATGGATTAAGTTTGTTTCCAAAGGAAGGAAAGCAAAAGAGGTTGCAGAGAATTCAAATGTTGAAGATCCAGGTATAGACGAGATGAATGTCGACAATGTGGAGGATGAAAATGTAGAAATAGAGCAACAAAATGTTGAAGAGCCTAATATTGAAGATGTAGAAATGGGTAAGAAATCAACGGATGAAAAAGATGAGGGACATGAAATAGAAATAGATGTAGAACATGAACAACTTGATGGTTTGTATAAGTCTCCTCAGAAAGATGGTTCCCATGAACCACAAGTTTCTATAGCCTTGCCACACATTTCTGTTTCTGATTATATTCCAGTTGTTTCTAACATTCCTACTTCTCCTATTGTTGTTATATATTCTGTTCCACTCCTACTTCTATTAAGATTGGTTTTGGAACTGTGTTTGATTCTTCTAGTTCAATACCAAGTTTGTCTTCACCTTCATTTGACATTGGAGAACAAACTATTTTTGATCAATTTCTTAATAGCTTTGAGAAGAATGGTGATGCTAAAAGTGTAGTTTTTACTACCACTGCTCCTATTGTTACCATCATAGGTGTTAGGATGAATCCTACTGATTAGACAATTTATCCATTCCTAAATGTAAGTGTTCCAACATTGACTCCGTGGTTGTCAGCCTATACTCCAAAAAGAAAGAAGCATGCCATTTCACTTGATGATATTGATTTTGAGAAGTTGATGGCTGTCATGCCAAAGGCACAAAAGAAGAAGCCGAAGACTGTTTCTAGGCTTATTGATGAAAAATGAGTCAGATATGCAGAGATTGCAAGACCTCCTCCTGATGCTACAATAGATACTTTTAATGTAAATGATTACATTATTTCTAGAGTTGAGTTGGGCAAGCTTACCCATGAGGGTCTTAAGTTAGATTTTCAGGCAACAACAAATTCTTTTCTTTTAAATTTGATGAAGAAAAGAAAGAGAAAGAATGGTACAAATCCAAGGTTGAACAACTTGAAACAGTTCTTCAAAAGATAATCACGTCCTTAGAGATTGTGGAGCCTATGGCGGTCACCATTGAAGACCCTCTGGTTCAAAAGGTTCATTCCAGAGGAAGGTTGTTGGTGAAGTTCTGGATCGAATGCTGACACAGGGTAAAGTTCTTTTGAAGACCACAGTGGAACATAAAGAGAAAATGGAAAAGGCGAGAGCTGAGCTTGATGAGCTTGTTGATTCATTATCCCACGGACTCCAAGATCTGGAAGAAACTCTAGAAGAATGGATTGAAATGAAGAAGATGAAGATAAAGAATTTGATAGCAATTGGTGTTGTATCAAATTGAGAGTCTTACATCAAGAGTAAAGAGTCTTTGATCCATCACATCAATGTGTTGAAGAGTTTGCTTGAAGATTTGGGAAATGTACGTGAACCTAGTGAAGACAATGATGTTTCACTTCCATGTACCTTGACAGGTGAAAATCACAAGTTTCTTTCTGCAGAAGAGATGATTGATGCATTTGAAAAGATGGTTCAAAGGAACTTTGAGGATGAAGTGTTTTTAGTTGCCTCAATGGACAATCTTTATGACTATTATTCAACTTTTGAGAATTTGAAGGATAATCTTGGGAAACATGAGAAAGCAATAAAAGCAGTGAAAGATATGATTGTCAAGGCTCGCACTATTTCAGAGAATACAACTGGACCTGATATTTATGAGATGGAAGCAATGAAGGCTATGTACCATAATTTCCTGAAGAAGAATGATGGTGGCAACTGAAATTCTTTCTTTGTGCCTTAGTTTATTTTTCATAGTTTTACACATGTATTTTGTAATTAGTTCCAGACATATTCATATGTATTTTTTCAAAATGTAATTACATATGGAACAAAGGAAGTCCTAAGTCAAAAAGGACTCTTTTGTGGAATGTCAAAGTAGTTCTAGATTTCCTATTTTTGCTCCAAGCCTCTCCCTATAAATAAAAGGGGCCTTTTTGTAATTTTCATCTTTTATCTATTTTTGCAAGTAAACTCTACTGAATTGAAGAGCATATTAAGACTTTGAGCTTTATTGTGTTTATCAATTATTCAAGCAATTATTAATATAAGAAGGCATTTTGAGTATCAAACTTTGTGTTGAATCAAATTGCATTGTGATATTGATGTTCTTACATCATTAATATTACATTATATTGAATAGTTATTGGGATCGTGGAGATTTTATAAATCAATTGAGAGAGTGTTCTGATTTTGATTTTAATAGTCTTTGAACTGTTATATCATTAAAGGAGTTTGTGTTGAGTTAGTGAGGGAGATATAAATTGAAAGACTTTGTGTTGTCAATCGTTATCTTCAACTTGTTATATCTTATTCTTGATTTAAGGTGAAGACTTTATGCTTCATTTTGTTTCAAATCAATCTATTCTTAGTTAAGTGAAGGAAGTAACGGAAAACTTTAGGTTTTCGTGGGCTTCGTGGTAACTCGTATTTCTCAAAACTAGTAATATTTTGTGAAAGTTATTGTTGTGAAGAATGAACACATATTCTAAAAAAGAGAATATTGTGATATAAAACCATCCTCCAAATAGTTAGTATAAATAGAGTTTATCTTGCAATAATTGTTTTTAAAGGGAACCTCCCCTTGTTGTGAGGAGAGACTTTGTCTTATCATAGCTGTGGCTGATATAACCATTTTGCCGTTAGTGAGTTGACAACAAAATATTCACCCAACAAGGCCCTTGAATATATTGCTGAATTTGTTCTTTACCTTTTTTGTCCTCTTGTGTTAATCTCTCAGAAGAATCACATGATTTAAGTTGGGGATAGTCTTGAAATAGATGTCGATAATGATGACATTCCCTACATTTGAAAGGAATGGATTCATAATCTAAGGTTTGATGCCAAACAAAATTTCTCACCTAAATATTAAGAGATTTTGGCAAGACATTATTTAAATCCAGTTCAACATAGATTCAGGCATAACTAGAATATTTTTCTCCTTGGTAATTTGTGAGGTACCCAAATAGGAACCCAATGAATCACCAAAACTTTCAGCCATTCATATTTCTAGAAAATCAGAGTTAAAACAAATAAATAGATCCAAATCAGAACCTTGGAAGAGAGTTCCACTGTTGGGATAAAATCCAAATGCGAGGGTTTCTTGAAAATACCAACATGCTTCAAGAAATAAGAATCTCCTTAAAAAAATTGAACACAACCAGAAACATTATTAAAGGAAATTAAAAAATACTCATTAGCAACTAGAGTAATCTCCATGTCTCCTTCTATCAACCGAACTTTGTATGCCCAATTCTCTAGCATCCTCAGATTTAATCTAACCCCCATGAACTTATAAATGAGAACATATCTCTAGAAAAAAAAAAAATCCTTAGTCATAGAGTTAGGATTAAGAATAATTGTTGGAATCTCCTTTCTTTGAGGAAGGCATTCATTGATTTTAAAATCATTAGCTTTTTCTTTTTTTTTTCAATAAAATTGTTGTCTTTGAGCTAGATCCTCAAGGATGTTGTTGCATTAGCTTCTTGTATGGAATATCTTGGATGGAATGACTGAAAAATGACCAAGTGCTACTTGTTTGAAAGGGATCATAGAGGGACTTAGATGCTCATGTGGGTCAACCATGAAACCACAACCCCAAAATGGAAAAAACTAGAAAAAAGAGAAAATTAAACATATAAAGATAGAAACTAACACATGAAAGGATTAGTAATTAGCATGCACAACCTTCCTTATAAAGTGCACAAACTCTATTCATCGCTGTTCAAAAGAACACTTCCCCTAGCATTAATAATGTTTACCTCAAAAATCACATTATGGAAATTCCAAGGTTGTTTCTCAAACTTGGTGTTTAGGACATTAGTCCAATCCATCACTGAGACATGGGTACCTTCTTAAGTCCAAGTCTAAAGATCAATATCCACACATTTTTTACATTTTTTAGGATTTTTGTGTAGTTTAAGAAAATTTAGGTATGGAAAATATCTAAATGTCCTCATTATGCTAAAGAACATTAATTATTTGTGCATATTTTTAGCTAAGATCTCTATGATGTTAAAGATATGAGGGTTGGTCACAATACTATATCTTAATATGAAGATAATAGCTAGATGATAGGCACCCACCCACCTATCATCATCGAGTCTAAATATATGGGTGAGAATACTTAACATCTTCTATGTATACTGAATAGGTTGTAGCCTAATTGGTAAGGATGATGGTGTGTCATGCCATCCACCAAGTTTCAAATCCCCATATGTATGGTGGGAGCTAGATAACCTAATTATATCCATTAAAATGAACTTCCATGTATTGTCACTAAATTCATAGATGAACATGGGTAAAGTAGGTTCATGATTTAGTGGATTTTTTTTAATCTCAATAGTAAATAAGCTTAACCTATCTTTTTTTCTCATCTAGAAGTTACCCTCAATAGATAATGACATCTTTATTCCATGAACACAAATAGAAAACATTTTGTGGATGACCCATGTAGTGATGTTCAACTCTCGAAATCTAGTTTTACTTTCAATCATTCTTTTAGTATGGTCATAACAATCAACACAAGTGGCAACTAGCTTAAGGAAAGGGTATATAAAATGAGGCACAAATTGACGGATTAAGCTTGAGGAAGTAGGGTTTATAGAAACATGACAAGGTAAACTACGAGTAGAGGAGCATTGGGGATAAATGTGATTATAAATTTGAGGATATTGAGTCTTTAATGATTGGCCTTCATTTCTTGATTTTGTTTGATATTTTTGCTAGCATCCCAAGTTGGAACATGAATCTTCTCATTTTAGTGCCATGTTTGTAATTATTTCCATTTGTAAAATCACCCAATTCATATTCTCACTAGAAGCCGCTTCCCTCTTTCTAAAAAGTTATCCCACAAAAACAATTTAATTTCAAATTTATAGTGTTTCTTTGATTATCTTGGATGGGGAGATGAGGGGATGCAAGGATGGGTTTTTGGGGATAATTTTTTCCAAGAATTTTGGGGATGAAGTAGGGATGGTAGTGGTGCTATGCCCTTAATACTATAGTGTGCATATGGATATGTATAGTCAGCTTGTGGCTAGCATAACTCATAATTAAGTTATATGATCATTAATATAGTCTCATATAGGTAGTTAAGTCAGTCTGGGTGGCATTCATAGCATAAGTATGGTATATATAGAAGGTAGTGGTTAGTTTATTAACATCATATTGTGAATTCTGTTCTTATTGAAGACTTTTGGAGGTTTTCCCCCTTGAAGTGGCTTATTATTCTCAAGTATTATCAAATATTTGTAACATATTTCTAATTATACTCTTCTCTTGTGAAAGTTATTTCATTATAAGTGGTACTAGAGCATGATCTTGGTATCTGGAAGGAAAGAAACAAGGCAATTTTTTTTTGATTTGGTAATTTTTTTTCTAATTTTTGGAGAGTTGATCAAGGACATATTGAAGCTACTATAGTCCAAAAAGAGGTCATTTGGAGTTTTGTGAAATTAGTATTTCCACCAAATTTACTCTCAAGGTTGCAAATCAATGAATTTCTTGGAGATTTTTTCTAACAAGTAATATCTAGGCCCTCATAAGTTATAATAAATTTTTAAAATTATTTGGTTTTGTTTTGTGAAATATATTATAAAATTATTTTTCCACACTGTTGGTTTTTTCCCAGACTGGATGCTTATTCCCAGATTTCCCTACAAGGTAGCCATCAGTGATCAACAGGATCTCTGGGCCAGGGGCCAACAGTGTAGGAGATAGACTCTATATTTTATCTCCTCTTCTTCTTCAGGCTCTGCAAGACCTAGGGGGGTATTCCCTACTCAACATCCATGAGGATATGCATACAAGGCTGGGATGCTGACAGAAAGCAGATAAGTCCTCCTGTAAGTAGACCAAAACTGAAAGATAAGAGCAAAGGGGCTAGCTTTGGGCCTATTTGCAGTTGTAGACAGAGGACTGAGGATCCTAAGACTAACTCTAATGTCCTAATGGTTGTTTTAGATTTTGATTTGGATTTTAAGTTTGGATGCAAAGCTGGACATGGTTACAACACAAAAATAAAGCATGATTGGTGCCTATCCAGGGCCTGGAGTCAGTAGACATACACCTGTGAATGATCAGCATGAACAACTAAAACTGGATTTCAGGGGGATATATGTGATATCTGCCTTACAGATATCTCCCAATACAGAGTGTTAAGTTATCTCTACTTATGGCATCCCTACTGCAGTATACCCTTCCCAATGTTCAACCTGAAAACAGTTTAATCTACCCCTTGAGCAGAAGTTAAAAGATCAGACATTCAACATAGGAATTCTATGCTCTAGAATCTAAACATTACCCAAATATCCAGATTCAGAAGAAGAATACATGCAATACTAGAGACAGAATTAACAAAACACATGCTAAGATAGCATTTCTCATATAAGATTAATCATGAAATCAGTGGGTTCATGCCAAAAACATACAACAAGAGATACATAAACTCACAGGTTAAGCTGTACAGAACAACCAGATCAGCTTGTTTTGAATTACAGAGCCAAAAATCTTCAACTTTCAACAACCACAAATGAGTAACACTTCCTGCTTATAACAGCCAGGTAGTGTACCACAGCAATTAATTACATGGTTGACCAAAAATCTCGCCAGATACACAGTATCAGAAAAATGGCGCTCAACGCATTACCAGATTGGCGCCCAAACATGAATGCAGCAGGTAGGGGAGGAGACAGGAAGGAATCTCGAGCCCTGCGCCACTGTCCGCTGATATACACCTTCAATCGGGTACCAGATCCGCCCATACCTCTGCAACCTTCGCCATTAATGGCACACCAACCCGCGGCCTCGGGAAAACGTCAATTCTGCATCGCAACCATTTCCTGCCGAGATTCATCATCATGATATTTCAAAAATATGCAGGATAACAATTATCCCACATGCACCCCGCGGTGACCTCTTTAACACTTTATATACTAGGTCATGAGCATATATGATGTCGGTGCTTTTGCTCCTGACGACACTAGTATAAGACTTCATCATCATCATCCTCCAGCAGCATGATATCCTGTTGCTTGAAATATCACCCTGACGTCAGCATCATATCGCAATATAACCTGCATGATAATCGTCTTCATCGGCACAACCTGATCCATCGGAGGAACATCCTCCTGCTGAGCCTATACCAAAAGTCTGGCCGATGAACATCCTGATGACGTCATCATCATATCCTGCTGACGTCATCATCATATCTGCCTACTGCGCACCTCATCATATCCGGATGACGTCATCATCATGTTTGCAAATATCGGGAGATCTCCACAAGATGATCAGTGTTAGAAATATGACCCCCCCCGGACCTTGATGACGTCATCATCATATCGACATCAGGATGATATTCGGAAGATAACCGGATATTTGGAAATATCATCTTGATGCACAAATATCAGGTTGCACTATAGCTCCACTATAAGATCGGGGCGATAGATGAATATGATGATGCTTGAAAAGATCACCCCCCACTAGATAATGCACGAAGCCGGCAGGCGGATATCTCCTTGATATCAGCATCATCATGACGCTGGAACAAACATACATCCGGGTGATATTCAAAAATGAAAATATCACCCCCTCCTTCGAAAATATCATGATGCAGATAGGCAGAGAAATAGATATCACTCTGACATAAGAATGACGTCAGCATCATCAGGATGATAAAACAACGAACATGAAGTGATACAACATCATCAGGATGATATTGACTAAGATCATCCTGACGTTCAAAATATGATGACCCCAGTGAATATCGGGTCATACTTAGAACTCTTCAACAACATCATCAGGATGATCATAACCAAGATCATCCGATGATAAAAATATCACCCCGGCGAAATATCATGCAGGCAGAAAATATGATGACCCCCGTAAGCAACACGGTGATAACTAGAAATATGATGATGATGATGATGACGACCCTTAGGAAAAAATAAGTCAGGTCGAACAACTCAAAGAATAACCCCTTCAGAATATCGGGGCAACATCATCATCATGTTTGGGCAAGGTGATAATTGGAAGATCACCGGATACTTGAAAAATCACCCCCGCAAGCAAATCAGGGCGCACTGTAGCTCATCAACAGGATCAGGATGATAACCAGACATCACCCGATATTGAAATATGATGATCCTGATGAAAAACAAGTCGACAGAAAACATGATAATGCAGACCATCATCGAAGACAAGATGATGATGATGATCTCCTCCTCAAAGAAAATATGATGCTGCAGCTGAAAAATGCTGAGGAGGTCCAACACTTAGGAAAATGGGCAAGAAGATAAAGGGTTCAAATGAAGAAACCCCCTGATCATGAAAAAAAACAACCCCCAGGTCAAAATGAGTGCTAACACTGGCTCCGAATGGGGACGTGCAGGTGAAAACCTGCAGCGAGAACCAGATCTCCGGGCAGACCAGACAAAAAGCCAAAAAGCGCAAGCTGTACAAGGCATTTACACTACATACATGTTTTTACAAATGTGCACAGCAACAAGTCATTTATGCAAAATAGAACTTAAGGAATTGGCCATGCACAGGCAATTCCAGAACTTCACCATCTAGGGCCTGGAGGAAATAAGAATCCTCCCCATGAGTATTGCAAACCTGATATGGGCCCATCCACAATGGTTCAAATTTACCATGTTTACCCTTTTCCTGACCTTTAGCATTCCAAATGAGCACCAGATCATTGACTTGAAACTTCCTTTTTGTAGTTCTCCTGTCAAACTGATATTTCACATCTTGTTGTCTTTTGAGATTGATCTGGTGGGCTTTCCTTCTGTTTTCATCCAATGCAACCAGCTGATTCACTCTTTCTGTCATGGAATCTTCAATCTCCTCATCATTTTCCTGAATGAATCTATAAACTGGTAGGAGATTGTTTATGGGCAATCTAGCTGATGCACCATATACTAGCTCAAAAGGTGACTTCCCAATAGCCCTTTTTACTGTCACTCTGTCAGCCCATATTGCTAAGTTCAATTTTGAGTCCCAAGCTCTCTTGTTCTTGTCCAGTATCCTCTTGATAATTTTCATGATGCTTTTATTGCTTGGTTCTGCTTGACCATTCCCTTGTGGGTGATATGGTGATGTATATGATAGATTTATCCCATACCTGTTGCAAAAATCAACAAATTCACCTGATCTGAAGCACATAGCATTATCAGTGACTATCTTAAATGGTACTCCAAACCTGATGATAATATTTTCTAGTATGAAATCTGTCACCACCTTACTTGTAGCTCTCTTAGTTGGAATGGCCACAATCCATTTGGTAAAGTAATCAGTTGCCACCAAAATCCAACTGTGTCCCCCACTTGATTTGTCTGCAATTTCCCCTATGAAGTCAATTCCCCATTGCTGGAATGGAGCATCCACAGTTACAGTTCTGAGGGGTAAAGCACCATCATACTTCAGCTTTCCTGAAAATCTTTGGCAAGGGTCACACTTCCTCACTAACTTTTGTGCATCTGAAAAGAGAGTGGGCCACCAATATCCTGCTCTGAGAATTTTATGAGCTGTTGTTTGGGTAGTATAATGTCCACCACACAATCCTTTATGCATATCAATCAAAACATTGTTAGCCATATCCTCATCCACACATCTCAGCAGCACACCATCAGGGTTTTTCCAGTATAGCTCACCTTGAACAATAACATACCTGATTGCATGTAACTTTAAAGTCCTCTTTTGACTGTCACTGAAATGGGAAGGACAATTCAGATTTTGCAAGTAGTAGATAATATCCTTGTACCATTCAGATCCTGATACATTTACACTCTCATCTTGGACTGCATTAACTTGGCATGCTTCCAAGTTTGACTGTGCCATCATCTTAGCTAATCCTTGTCCTCTTATCAACTTAGTAACTTGTATGTCTATGTTGAACTCTTGCAGTTTGTTTATCCATCTGCACCTTCTTCCAGTCACCTCCTGCTGAGTGAATATGTCTTTGACTGCTGCATGAGGTACATATGCAATTATATATGATCCTACCAAGTATGGTCTGAAACTTTTGATGGCTCTGACTAGTGCATATGCCTGTTTTTCCATAATATCATACTTCAACTCAGAGCCCTGCAAGGACATACTGAAGAAAGCGATGGGCTGTTCAAAACCATCTTCATTTTTCTGTAGCAAACATGCAGCAACAGTATGAAAGGAAGCAAATGAAAATACTTGGAATGGCCTAGAAAAATCAGGAGATTTAAGAACAGGGCCCATCTTGATTGCCTCTTTGATACTCTGAAATGATTCTATTGCCTCCCTTTCCCAGTTGACAGTTGCATCCTTCTTCATCATCTTGGAAATGTTCCTTGTGGTTTCTGCAAAGTTGGGAACAAATCTCCTAACAAAATTTATCTGTCCAAAGAAGGACTGAACTCCTTTTACAGTTTTTGGCATTTGAATCCTATCAATAGCAGCCACTCTCTCTGGATCTATCTTGACTCCATCCTTGGAAACAATATGTCCCAGGAGCTTTCCTTCAACTACTCCAAAGGCACACTTCTTTGGATTTAAAGAAATACCATAATCTAGTGCTCTTATGAAAATCTGCTCCAGATGCAAACAATGCTGCTCTTCTTTCTTTAAGTAAGCAGTCAAGTCATCCTGATATACAGCCAGGATTGAATCAATCAGCCCTGCAAAAGCAACATCCATTGCTCTTTGAAATGTAGCACCTGCATTGGTTAGTCCAAATGGCATTCTAACATACACATAAGTTCCCCATGGAGTGGTAAAGGCGGTTTTATACTGTTCTGATTCCTTTACCTTCACCTGATTATATCCTGAAAATCCATCCATCATGGATAAGAGTTCACAACCAGTCACTCTCTGCAACATAGCTTCCATATTAGGCAGTGGATAGTTATCCTTTAAAGAGGATACATTCAAGTTCCTGAAGTCAACACAAAGCCTAATATCACCATTCTTTTTTCTGACTGGGACAAGGTTAGACACCCAAGTTGAATGCCTGATTGGCACAATTATTCCAGCTTCCCTGAGCCTTTTGAGTTCTTCTTGCATCTTGGGAGCTAAGGTAGGATTAATAGGTCTTTGCTTTTGTCTAAATGGCTTAGCTCCAGGCTTCAATGGGATCTCATGCTGGAATAAATCTTCCCTATAGGCTTTTAGGTCCTCATATGACCAAGCAAAAACATGTTTATACCTTTTCAGCAATGCAATCAGCATACTCCTAATGTGTGGTTTGAGCTGTTTACCAATGTATACCTTCTGAGGGGCCTGAGATGTCCCCAAATTTATCTCCTCTAAATCTTCCTTATTTGTGGGAGATGTCCTTGTGACCAGTTTATCTCTACTGTCAAAAGCTCTTTCCAAAGCTACCAACCCTCTAGGGATTTTATTAGTCTTCAATTGAATTATCTCTTTTCCCACAAGAGTCTCTTTTCCATTTATAGTCTCTACAAAAGCTTGGAAATCAATTTCTTGATTCTCATATTCATCTATGCAGTGCAAAAATTTCAACAAATCTCTATCATCATTAAACACTTGCCAACTGCATATATTTTCTGGTACTGCAGGCCTAATTTTAATTTCTACATTTGTAACACCTGACAGAGTGATGTCATCTGGCCTTATTGCAACATTGGCTAAGAAATCAGCCATAACATTTTTTGACCTCTCTACCCAGCCTATTGAAAATGCATCAAATAGTTCAATGGTATCCCAAACAGCATGCTTGTATTGTTTCAGTCTTTTATTTTTTGCAGCATACTTATCTCTAATTTGGGATACAATCAGCTCAGAATCCCCAAATACTCTTAACATCTTAATTCCATGTTTGAGAGCAATATTTAGGCCTAAGAGTAAAGCCTCATATTCTGCAATGTTGTTTGTGCAATCAAACCTCAGCAAGAAAGAGAATTTGAGGAGCTTACCAGTTGGAGACAGGAAAACAACTCCAGCTCCAGAGCCTTCTTTTGCACAAGCTCCATCAAAAAACATGGTCCATAAGCCTTGCTGATCCACCTCTTCAGTGCAGACATTTTTCTCTTTATCTTCTGCATCATCTGAGACAACCTTGAAGTTATCACAGTCAGTGTCTACAAAGCATACCTGTTCATTTGCTTCTTGGTCTTCCACTGTCTCTGATGATCTTTGTTCTCTGATTAGCTTAACATCCCTGCCATTCATTGGAATCATGGCATATGACAGGTCCAGCTGCATACTTCCACCAATTAGTGCTGCCCATCTCCTTGACAACAACATACCATACTGTGGCTTGATGTCAACCACTGTTATATTCATTTTATATCTCTTTTCAGGAAATGCTGCCAGTTTGAAATCTACATCCTTCATGATTCCAATAACTGGTACCTCTCTGGCATCCATAGCATAACATTTTCCACATGCCTTGTCAATTTTCAATCCAGTTTGTTGCATGATGGCCAAAGGCATGACATTTGTAGATGCTCCAGAGTCAAGCATACAATTTCT
This sequence comes from Cunninghamia lanceolata, assembly GCA_027924645.1. Lineage (NCBI taxonomy): Eukaryota > Viridiplantae > Streptophyta > Pinopsida > Cupressales > Cupressaceae > Cunninghamia > Cunninghamia lanceolata. The sequence goes on from BSBN01000197.1 coordinate 4,077,335, forward strand.
AATTATTTTTCCATTTATAACCAGGGAAACATAAAATGGTTCCACTTGTGAAGGACACTTTGTCATAGTCACTCCTAAATAGACTTCAGGAGTCTCATCTTCTTCATTACACATGACATGTTTTTCACCCTGGGTCTGAACATTTTGTTTAGCTTGAAAAGGTACCCCTGAGATTAGGGATATTGTCCTATTCTTGATCTCTTCCACTTTCATGAGTTCCATAAGTGGAACAGAGACTTTTACCTGAGAGAGGACCTGAGCTATATCAAATGGAGCATAATTTTGTATAACAGTTGTAGCTTGCTCCACAATCTTGTTTTTATCCTGAGCTGATTTAGCTTTTACTTTCATAGTTCCCTGATCATCATTCTTGTCTTGGGAACCTCTACTTTGATCTTCAGCCTGAGGGATTTTGTTTTCTGGTCCTTGAAATTCATGACCTGTTCTATGTCTAAAGTTCTATTTATTATTTACCCACTGCCTTTTTTGTGGTTCAGTTCCTTTATGACCATGCACTAGCTGACCTGCAGAAATATCTTCTGGTTGATGTGGGCTGCCTACTTGATTTTTACCTCTAAGATTGTAGTTGCTTTTGACTTGAGCAACTGCTGCAGCTGTGAAGGCTCTAATTTCCTCATCAGAAGGTCGTTGTAAGTTACTCAGAAAATTGTGTGAGTTCTGAGCATACACATAGTTATCTTCATTATCTTCATCATATGGGAACTGTTGGCAGGCCTGAATTTGATGATCTGTATTCTCATCAGCATCATAAAGAGTGTATCCATTGCCTATGGACATCATATTAACATCATCATCCTGCACATGATGTGGCTCATTGCATTCATTACAAGATGTAGCATTATCATACAAGGATTGAGCAATCATACACTGTGACTGTGAATGTGGCATCTGACAAATTATACACCATGGAGCATCATCAACAATATTTATAGCTTTCTTTAGAGGATCAGGAGTTTCTTTGACATGTTGAGCCCTCTGATTTGTGTTGTTACGTGGGAATACAGGCTTACCATCATGCCAATTGGTGTTATAAGGCATATCATGCAATGATGGCCTCTTTTCCTGCCTTTGATAGACTTGCCTATCAGGACCCATCCCTTTTTCACTTCTAGCTAATCTATAGCTTAGGTCCTTAACAACATTTGCCAATTTGTCTATCTTATCTTCAGGGGCAGATGTACTACCTTGAGTGTTCTGAGGCTTGTTTGGATTATGCAGAATTTTTATATCATCCCTTCTATTTGTCTTGCCCGATGCTTTCCTGTTGTTTTCAATATTCACTGCAATTCTGAAAGCATCCCTGAGAGTAGCAGGACCTTTATCTCTTAGTCCATATGCAGTCTTTGCATCAAAGGCATTGATATACAATATTATGCACATTGGTTCATTTGGCCTCATGTGATGTGGCAATTTGTTTAACACTTTAGTAAATCTTGCATTAAAATCTGCAACCTGCTCATTTGACCCTTTAGTGATACTGGTGAACTCATTTACAAAAAAGCTAGGGTCAGTTTTATCACCATATTGCTCCTTGAACATCCTTTTAAAATCATCCTATGATGAAATACTCCGGTCAGGCAGATTCTTGTACCATTCTCTTGCCTCATCTATTAAGGATTGCATGAATGACTTCATGAAAACATCCTCATGTTCAACCTCAAAGTTATCCATGACATTTTGAAAGGCTTTTAGATGATCTTCTCCTGACACTGTGTTGTTTCCTGAAAATTTAGGCACTTGCAGCCTCAGATGCTTGTCAATGGGGTTAGGATACCCAGGAATACCATCAAACACCAGCTGCCTGAATCTATCTAACTGCATGGGCTGTCTGTTTAACTGATTAACATTAACATTTCTGTTTGCATTTTGGTTTCCTACATTGTTCAGTGGTATCCTAGCATCATTCACATTTTGTCTCTCATCATGATGCTGATGTTGCACTTCATATCTTTGCTGATGTCTCTGCACATTTGCATTCTCTAGGGTAGGGACTGAATCATTTTGGGCAGTTCTTAAGGCTTGCACTTTCTGCTTCATATCATCTCTGATTTTCATGGCTTGTAGATATTCTAGTTCTGCTCTTAGACTTCTGATTTCTTCAGCTAACTGTTCATCCTTAGGCCTGGAGGTAGATGGTCTCATACCATTCTGGTCATCATCTTCATCATCCCTCAGAGACTCTGCCTCTTCAAACCTTTCACTTGGGTCTAGAAATGGGCATTCTTGGAACACCTCTGACCTCATTCTCATGCTACCACCCTGTTGCCTCTCATATGCACCTTGAATATCAGCTTCTGCATTTGAAAAGTAAGGCACATGCTGTCCTGATGGCCTAGGGTTATCTTGTATATCATCACCTTTTCTGGGGGAACTCTCATGACTAACTGAGACAGCTCCTTTTCTTCTGTACATCATTCTTCTTGTTACTGGTAACTCTTTAAATAAAGGATTTTGTTGGGATCTTCTCCCCTGCATATAAATTTTACTTTGACCGGTTGGGAGATTACTTCGGAGTCGCCACCTATTACTAGGAACTGTTTTCTTTTGAAAACCAGGGTTCTTTCACAAACTCCCCAGCAGAGTCGCCAATTTCTGTTGGTTTTTTCCCAGACTGGATGCTTATTCCCAGATTTCCCTACAAGGTAGTCATCAGTGATCAACAGGATCTCTGGGCCAGGGGCCAACAGTGTAGGAGATAGACTCTATATTTTATCTCCTCTTCTTCTTCAGGCTCTGCAAGACCTAGGGGGTATTCCCTACTCAACATCCATGAGGATATGCATACAAGGCTGGGATGCTGACAGAAAGCAGATAAGTCCTCCTGTAAGTAGACCAAAACTGAAAGATAAGAGCAAAGGGGCTAGCTTTGGGCCTATTTGCAGTTGTAGACAGAGGACTGAGGATCCTAAGACTAACTCTAATGTCCTAATGGTTGTTTTAGATTTTGATTTGGATTTTAAGTTTGGATGCAAAGCTGGACATGGTTACAACACAAAAACAAAGCATGATTGGTGCCTATCCAGGGCCTGGAGTCAGTAGACATACACCTGTGAATGATCAGCATGAACAACTAAAACTAGATTTCAGGGGGATATATGTGATATCTGCCTTACAGATATCTCCCAATACAGAGTGTTAAGTTATCTCTACTTATGGCATCCCTACTGCAGTATACCCTTCCCAATGTTCAACCTGAAAACAGTTTAATCTACCCCTTGAGCAGAAGTTAAAAGATCAGACATTCAACATAGGAATTCTATGCTCTAGAATCTAAACATTACCCAAATATCCAGATTCAGAAGAAGAATACATGCAATACTGGAGACAGAATTAACAAAACACATGCTAAGATAGCATTTCTCATATAAGAATAATCATGAAATCAGTGGGTTCATGCCAAAAACATACAATAAGAGATACATAAACTCACAGGTTAAGCTGTACAGAACAACCAGATCAGCTTGTTTTGAATTATAGAGCCAAAAATCTTCAACTTTCAACAACCACAAATGAGTAACACTTCCTGCTTATAACAGCTAGGTAGTGTACCACAGCAATTAATTACATGGTTGACCAAAAATCCCGCCAGATACACAGTATCAGAAAAATGGCGCTCAACGCATTACCAGATTGGCGCCCAAACATGAATGCAGCAGGTAGGGGAGGAGACAGGAAGGAATCTCGAGCCCTGCGCCACTGTCCGCTGATGTACACCTTCAATCGGGTACCAGATCCGCCCATACCTCTGCAACCTTCGCCATTAATGGCGCACCAACCCGCGGCCTCGGGAAAACGTCAATTCTGCATCGCAACCATTTCCCGCCGAGATTCATCATCATGATATTTCAAAAATATGCAGGATAACAATTATCCCACATGCACCCCGCGGTGACCTCTTTAACACTTTATATACTAGGTCATGAGCATATATGATGTCGGTGCTTTTGCTCCTGACGACACTAGTATAAGACTTCATCATCATCACCTCCAGCAGCATGATATCCTGTTGCTTGAAATATCACCCTGACGTCAGCATCATATCGCAATATAACCTGCATGATAATCGTCTTCATCGGCACAACCTGATCCATCGGAGGAACATCCTCCTGCTGAGCCTATACCAAAAGTCTGGCCGATGAACATCCTGATGACGTCATCATCATATCCTGCTGACGTCATCATCATATCTGCCTACTGCGCACCTCCTCATATCCGGATGACGTCATCATCATGTTTACAAATATCGGGAGATCTCCACAAGATGATCAGTGTTAGAAATATGACCCCCCTCGGACCTTGATGACGTCATCATCATATCGACATCAGGATGATATTCGGAAGATAACCGGATATTTAGAAATATCATCCTGATGCACAAATATCAGGTTGCACTGTAGCTCCACTATAAGATCGGGGTGATAGATGAATATGATGATGCTTGAAAAGATCACCCCCCACTAGATAATGCACGAAGCCGGCAGGCGGATATCTCCTTGATATCAGCATCATCATGACGCTGGAACAAACATACATCCGGGTGATATTCAAAAATGAAAATATCACCCCCTCCTTCGAAAATATCATGATGCAGATAGGCAGAGAAATAGATATCACTCTGACATAAGAATGACGTCAGCATCATCAGGATGATAAAACAACGAACATGAAGTGATACAACATCATCAGGATGATATTGACTAAGATCATCCTGACGTTCAAAATATGATGACCCCAGTGAATATCGGGTCATACTTAGAACTCTTCAACAACATCATCAGGATGATCATAACCAAGATCATCCGATGATAAAAATATCACCCCGGCGAAATATCATGCAGGCAGAAAATATGATGACCCCCGTAAGCAACACGGTGATAACTGGAAATATGATGATGATGATGATGACGACCCTTAGGAAAAAACAAGTCAGGTCGAACAACTCAAAGAATAACCCCTTCAGAATATCGGGGCAACATCATCATCATGTTTGGGCAAGGTGATAATTGGAAGATCACCGGATACTTGAAAAATCACCCCCGCAAGCAAATCAGGGCGCACTGTAGCTCATCAACAGGATCAGGATGATAACCAGACATCACCCGATATTGAAATATGATGATCCTGATGAAAAACAAGTCGACAGAAAACATGATAATGCAGACCATCATCGAAGACAAGATGATGATGATGATCTCCTCCTCAAAGAAAATATGATGCTGCAGCTGAAAAATGCTGAGGAGGTCCAACACTTAGGAAAATGGGCAAGAAGATAAAGGGTTCAAATGAAGAAACCCCCTGATCATGAAAAAAAACAACCCCCAGGTCAAAATGAGTGCTAACACACACCATGGCAGAGGCTTCAACAAGAGGCACATGAAGGATTCCTATCACACCTGGAAAATCTCCATACAAGGATGATCCAATAATTGAGGAGATGGGTTCCATAGATATGGAATTTATAAAGGAAGAAAATGACAAGGTTAAGGATGATATTTTGACATTGAAGGAGGATATGTCAACTACAAGAGCATAAATCAATGCATTAGCAAAATAATTGACTTTTATATGCAATTTAAGCAAGTGGATTCACATCACGAGATTTGAGAAGAAAATGTGTCTTGTAAGGCACATGATGCTTTTGGGTTTGGTGCATATCTAAATATGGATCATCACCCAAATAATTCTATAGAAAGGGACTTCATGCCAAACATGGATATGAAAATTTTTGATGGCAAGGATCCAACCAATTGGCTCTCCCAAATGGAGCACTTCTTCGATCTTCATCATGTTCCATGTTGACAAAAGGTTGCAATGGAATCCTTATAATTATAACCATACCAATTCATTTGGTATTGATGGCTATGTGAAGAGAAGAAAAAGAAGGGATGTGTTGTCACATGGTCCATTTTCCAAGAGGAACTTACTACACATTATGGTGACAATCTTACATGGATAACTACTTTAGCCAAATTATGAAATTAAAGCAAATAGGTATGGTCAAAGATTATACTCATCATTTCCAAACCTTGTCCTTAAGAATGGATCGTGTTATAGAGGAAAGTTTGAATAAATTATATTTAGGGTTTTAAAGAACCACATCAAATATGAGGTATGCATGTTTTAATCCAAGTTGTCTCCCTATCAATGATTTTGGCAAGGCAAGTAAAGGAAAATGTTTTGGTGAATAGAATGGAGGAATTCCCTAAAAACTACATAATCATTCCCTCAACCTATGAGATTGATACCTCAAAAAATTAAAGAAAAAAGGGCCACAGGGTTATGTTCTAACTATGATGGAAAATATAGTAGAGGACATAAATATGCCAAGAAGAAATTTTGTACATCGAGGGCACCTATGATGATGAAAATGATGAAGAATATAGTAGTGGTTGTGGAAGACTCGAAAGATGTACAACCAACTATCTCTTTCCATGCATTATCAAGTATTAGCACCAAACAAACCCTTAAGGTACTAGGTTTCCTTAAACAATAGAAAGTAACAATATTGATTGAAGTAGGGAGTACTCATAACTTCATCAACAATAAGTTGGCGACATAATTAAATTGTTTCATTTACCCAACCCTAGAATTTTAGGTTATGATTACAGATGGAAGTGCGATAGTTCAAAACATACCATAGTATTAAAAGCACCATGGGAGACCACATGCTTGATAGTCCTATGTTTTCTATCCCATGGTTGGACCAAACATTATTTTGGGAGTCTAATGACTCATTACCTTAGGAATAATTGAGATGAAATTCCAAGAGCTATTCATGCATTTTAACTCAGAGAGTAAATCATTTCAAATAAGGGGTTGCAAGAAAAGTATCCAAGATGGTAAGCTTACACCGAATGCAAAATATGCCTAACAAGGAGTAGATAGGGTTGTGGATCAATTATTGTCATAAAAGTACAATAGTCAAAGATTCCTACATCACCAAATTTGTAAGCTACTTTTGAGGGATAGGAAAAAAGGATTGCCTCCTAAAAGAGATCCTAATTAGGCCATTCAATCAGTGCTAGGGTACCCTCCACCATCCTCCACTTATTCTTCAAAGGTACACCAAAATATTAGAGTAGTGGAAGCACATATTGAGAACTAGCAATAGGTACTCTCAAGTCTCAAGGAGAACAAGGAAAAGAAACAAAACAAAATGAAGTGGCAAGCTATTCAATGCATAATTTTAACATAGAAAGTGCTACCTGATCTAGATGCAAAGGGAAGACCCATATTGGAGCCTAAGTTAATTTTCCAAACACATAAAGGAGCTAAAGACTAGGAGAATCACAAAGTACCTCATTAAATGGAAGAAGTTTCTCATCCAAGATGCCACATGGGAAGGTGAAGATTTTGTGCATAAGCATCTATAATTAATCAATGCCAAGAACAATGCTTGTGTGAAGGGAGAATGTTGCACCCTTAATCCTATAGCATGCATTGGGATATGCGTAGTCAGCTTGTGGATAGCATAAATCTTAATTAAGTTATATGATCATTAATATAGTCTTGTATAGGTAGTTAAGTTAGTCTATGTGGCATTCATGGCATACATATGGTATTAATAGGAGGTAGTGGTTAGTTTATTAGCATTATATTATGAATTTTATTCTTATTGAAGAATTTTGGAGGTTTGTCCTCTTGAAGTGGCTTATTATTCTCAAGTATTTGCATCATATTTCCAATTATATCTTCTCTTGTGCAAGTTATTTCATTATAGGGGAGGGATACACACACAGATGATAATTTACACAAAACGTACAAAATTAAATTATAATACAAAATTGTGAATACAATACAATACGTGATCAATGATAATTATAAGCTAAAAGTTATAACAATCAAACAATTCCAATTGTCAAATCATAAATCAAAATGTAACCATTTGAATATCAATGATTGTAGTAGAGCTAAAAAACATAACCATTAGAAATGAGTTGAAAATTCAAGGTACCACCTAGAGTCTACAAGTGACAAGCATCAAAATGATAAAATAATATTGCTAAAAAAAATTCATAGCTATTTTTGTTTAAGTGGTAAGCTTAAAACTAGAGATTATGATTGATTAGATATCTAGGAAACTCCTCATTATTGGAACTATTGGAAGGAATTGTATTCTCATCTTGCAATGTGCTTCGATTAACATCAAATACTATTTACACGTCTATACTCAGGTGTGCAACAATTAATGATACATATGGAACTATGCACTGCAACAAGATTTTTTGCTCCTGCAGAGGTAAATTTGTTCCTTTTAAGAGGGGATAAATCTATACGTGGATTAGTTACTCTTAGTCATAGAGGAAATATAAAACTATGAGAGAATATGAATGTTAAGTACATGAAATAGTCTTGGAGGTCCATAAGTTTACCACCAAGTAATTAGCTTGGCTTGTGCTAAAGTGTGCATATAAATCCTTGTCGAATTCTTGTATCCATCTACTTTTGTAAACTCAATCCACTGAACTTTGATTAGTAAAGATTCCTTTGGAGTATACATTTTTTGAAGGCCTTCATGAGGCCATTCATGACCTCATGGTTGTTAATGGGAAGAAGTTTACCAGATCTTTTAACATACCATTATGGATTCAAGTCATATGCAACCATGTGTAGAGAGGTGTTCAACTTCTCCCACCTTTTTTTGATTATGGGGTGAATATAATCAATGTATAACTATAGGGTGGGGTCTCTCTCATGAATGTCAGCCTTAATTTGGCCAAGCATGTTATCAATGCACTCATAGATCTCCCTAAGACTAGGACTGCTAGAATCCTCAAATTTGATGACAATGAAAACATGTTTTATAAAATATGTTTATATTTTTGTGTCATGGTCATAAATTTCAATGGATCTTGCAACTCAAGTATCCTTTGTATTAGAATAAAAAAGGAAGAAAATTGAGTCTCAACTTGTTTGAGAAATTTCTTCCTCACAAAGGTTCAAAACAATGCCAAAGAGACACAATGGTTGCAAATAAACATTTGCACCTTCCTTGCATCCACACCCCTTGTTTGACTAACTCTATCTTTCCAATATTTTCCTTTGAGTTTATTGTTCATAACATGCATAGTGTAATAGATGTGCCTATATGTATATTGAATCAATCTACCTACTACTTTGTTAGAAATGGAGGAAACCACCACAATATGGAAATCTAAAATATTGTTGCAAATCTGAAATAAAACTGTAGAATACCAATGGAGATTTAATCTAATGTGAAATAGTAAGAAATAAAATCAGAAATACTCAAGATCCATACACATAACACAAAGATTTACATGGAGAAAACCCTTTCCGGTAGAAAACTCCACCAAAAAAGAGGACAAGTTTGTATTATCTATAAAGAGATTACAATACATTCAACTCCCTTCAATATTACATCTAATATAACTACACCTATGTACTTGTAAACATTCAACTCTCATACTCAACTCTCCTCTAGCTTCTGTTAAATAGAAAAAAATATAAGCTCACAGAGAAAGTTTCTAAAATATGGTGCCCAACTTGGGAATCTAGCTAATTTTAGTGTCTTACATTTGTCATAACCTCCACATTGAATAATGCACCCAATTTGGACAATATCCCATGCCCTCATGAGGAATAGTCAACAAACAGGCTAAAAATAGCCTCTTACGCCTTCTTATAGGTTGTCATAAGATGCTTTGTCATACCAATCCAATAATAGTTGATTCCTTACAACGTCTAAGACTCCAATAATAGAAGATACTCTTACGCCCATCTAAGTTAATTAATGAACTTGGATGTCCCATATTTACTTGTTTACTATCCCAAGATAAAATAAATAAAATATTACAGTCACCATAATTAAATAATTATTGCAGTAGGTGGATCCTACATCACTTATGAATATATTTACAAAACAATAATAGGAGTAATTAAATAAATAGGATTTGCAAGGTTGATGACACCTTAATCCTAACATACTTTATAAATATATGTTGCATTAGTAATCACTTACACTACATTTTGAGGACCAACCTCCTTAATGTCATCTTGCATGTTTTGAAACTCAAACTCAACATACTTGTGTTTTCTTGAGCAATTAGTTTCCCTCAAGAAGTAAGGTCCATCAATGCATGGAATTATAATGTTGATGAGTGCATGGTGTCTCATGTCCATCCATTCATCCATGATTATGCTACAACTATGTGCTATCCATTTGGCCTTCTTCTACTCTATCTATAAGTAAACCATGGAATAACTTTTTTCCAGGAGAGTGGTTCTCTAGGACCCACATAACCATCATTAGTTTTTCCTACCTTATCGATAAGATCCTTGTAAAAAGGAGATTAAGCATCATGGAAAGGAATAAGATTACCAAAATATAAATCAACAACAACCTCATCTGCAACCTCCTATTCTTGCACATTGAGCATATTTGTAATTGGGTTTGGTGATGATGAACTTGAAACTTTCCATTTCCCCTTGATTCTACTGCACTCACCTCAAATGATATAAATAGAGGTGGTCCACCTAAATCTCATGGTGTACAAGAAATTATTGGTGTAGCGATGACCTTATGAAATAATCCAATCATCTCAACCCTCTCCTCAAGCATGAGCTTGCTACAAGACATAACCCCTTTACCTATGGTATGTGAAAATTGTACATTAACCCTTATAATGCCACCCACAATCCTCTAGGTAAATGCCTCACTTCCATCTAAATTAGTCACTCTATTTGTGTTAAGTAGTCTTGGAAATTGATGTAAAAAGAGCTTTGTTGTTAAATGTCCTATGGTATATGGTGCCAATAACTCGTAAGGGAAATTTGATTGTAATGCACTCCCAATTGAGCTATTTGTGCCTATGGTTGGGGTTTGGCTTTTTCACTTAGCTAATTCACCCACATTTCTCTTAATTTCATCACCCAAATGAAGATCATCATTGGCACTAAATTACTCTATGTTGACCTTGGAAATGATATGCCAATAAATAACAATATGAATATAAAAAGAATAGACATTTTAATACATCTTAGCTAAGAAAAACATATTTTTCTTGTAAAAAACAATAAAAATAGAAGTGTTTGCACACCAAAACAATAAAAATCAACAACTTTACAAGTTTGAACAAGTTTTAAAAAATAGGTTTGAAGGTTTGAACATGTTAAAATTTGTAAGTTTGTATGGTTTGGAGGTTTGAAAATATTTGTAACAACAACATTGAAGGTTTCAAAAAAATAATGAAACACAAAAGCATTTACAAGTATTTGAAATTAAAAAAACACAAAAACATCAAGGTAATGTTACATGCCTTCTTCCTCCTTTTCTTCTTCTTTCTTCTTCCTCCCTCCTCTATTTTCCTTCACCTCTTTTCAACTTTCAATTTCTTGAACTTTCTTCTTGCTTGCTAAACTAAAACTTTCAAAATGCACATGGAAATAATAAAATGATAGTGTGGGAATACAAGAATTAAAAAAAAAAATATTGGGAGGCCTTATGGGGCCTCAAAAGGGTTTAGGGTTTTTTAATATTAAAAAATTGAGTTTTTTTTTTCTTAACTTAAAGTTTGCAAGTCCACGAGGGATGTCAAGATGTCCTTGGGAGATCATAGGGATGTAGGGAATCTCCTTGGGGTCCTCCTTTAGGTGACATTCCTAGGAGATGTCCTCCATTGAGAGAGGGCATATAGGGGATGTCTCAATTTTTTGAAAAAAGGGGAGGGGAGGGGTGGGGATGTTTGATTCCTATTCCCAGACCTAAAATGACTAAAAACCCTTAGGGATGTGTCCCTATGGAACAATACAAACTTCCTCTTTTATCAAGCCTCTCAAGACCAAACTACTAAATTTTAGTTAGCAATCTCTAAATCACACTTTCAATCCTTTGGAGTCATATGATATTATTATTATTGACATAGAGGATTTTAGTGGCTATTGTCTTCTTAGTTTTGAAGTTCCATGTATTTATATTGGGAGTAACCAAAGATCATTAGCTATCTCTAGTGTTTATGAAATAATGTCTATCAAGGTACACTCTTTAGATTTAATGGGTTAACACTTTTATGACCTTGGGCCTCAGAATAACATGAGTCCCAACTTTCCTTTTTAGCTACCTTATAATTCAATCTGGCCTTTGGAAAGTGCTTTTGGAAATGTCTAATAATTGGGTATTGTATATAGAGGATCAAAGAAAACTGTTAATAATCTTCAGAAGTTGAATAGTCATGGCATCATTATGCTCAAGTTTTAATTTGTAGATAATTTAAATTGTAGGGAGCACAATTTAAAGAGTAAGACTAGCTTCATTGCCATATACTAGAACATAAAGGGATGTGCTTATACTCTATTTTAGTGTTATTATGTCTACCTAAAGAGGTCTTCTTGATTGAGTATTCCATTTCTTTTGATTATCTTTCTTTTTCTTTTTAATAATCTAAATAAATTTCCTTTTAGTAGAGTCTACCGAATTGTTTTATTTTAGACAATAGTTTGAAGATGTTTTCATATATAGTCCATATTTTCTTGCAAAACTAATGACCTTAGATATAACAAATGTTTGCTCATCATGCATTATAATTGTAGAAGGAATGCCTAGTCTAGTGACAATACCCTCCATGAAGTCCAATATCACTTATTTGTTTTTTCACAACCATGTGGTAAAGTAATATGTGGCTTTTGAATCCATTTGTGTCCAACACTTGCTGGGGAATTAGTTATCCCCATAAAGTCCAGTTCTCATTCTTCAAACAAAGATTCAATAACAATTTGTTTTAGTGGCAACAAAGCATTTCTCTCCACCAACAAGGAAAATCACTTGATGACATTATAGTATTTGAGATTACAAATTCACTACTCAGGGTAATGGAAAGAAACACCCATACCCCCTTATTGAATTGCTTTGTCATCTTACTGTAATCAAGGTTTTAGCTAATTTACAAAAAATACATCTTTTTGAGGTTATAGATTGATCAGGAACGAATCATAAAGGGCTCTCAAGCACCATTTTAGATGATAAAACAATGAAAAGCTTTGGCATTTACCTACTATTGGGAAGAAAACCAATTGTCACACATAAATAAGGTGGGCTTGGTTTAATTTGCTTCATAACATTTTTTATAACTGTATTTGATTTTTTGGGGTATTTATTTATATTTATGTGTTGTGATGGTTTGATTGAAACAAGATGCAGAAGGGAATTTTGTGAAGAATTGTCTTGGAGAGTCGACGCTATTGATGATTGTGAAGCAAGGAGTGGGTTTTGCAAGTCTTCAACTGGATTGGGGACTTAGACTTAGGCAAGGTGAATGGAACCTTAAATGGTTGATGTAGTCCAAAGCAACTAGTTGTAAAGAATGACAACATTGTAAACTAGTAAAAGTCACCATTTTGTAGGAAGTATTAGTAGTTTTGTAGGATTGACCTTAAAATTTTAGACTACATAGAAAAGATGTGAAATTTTTCTTAATGGTTAGCATAGAGCATTGAGCTCATTGAAATATAAATTGGACTCATTAACTATGAAATTAATATAAATTCATGAAAATTTTAAGCTTTTGGAGAATATTGTGTTGATAACTGAGAGGGGGGGGGTGAATCAGTTATCCTAATTATTTCTTCTTTCTGAACTTTCTTGTTAATCAATGCAGCATTAATTCAAACAAGCAAACATTACCATGAAATGAAAAACACATGACACAGTATTTTTGACGTGGAAACCCTGTTAAGGGAGAAAACCACGGGGTGATTAACCCAAAGATTATTCTCTGTTAGAAGAATAAGGAAATACAAAAATGGCACTTGCCAATTAGGGCTCACTGCCCAAGCACACTGCTCACAAGGAGGCACACTGCCTACAAGAGACACACTGTCTACAAAAGAGTGTTATACAATACAGGCATCCACATATGCTGGAGTTTAGTTTTGGTTAGACTCAGTACACTGATCTGCTGCACTTCATCTTTCCTCTTCTCTTATGCTACTTTCCTTTCACATACCAGATTTTCTTTACTGCTTCTGCTCTGCTCTACTTTTATTCGCATATATCATATCACCACAACAACTCTCACAACTAAATCCATCCTATATATATATCCGCACAAGTGATTTCATTATCTTTCTAGTCGGCACTCGGAACAGTCAATCTTTTCACGAACTCTGTTCTGTCGGCTGAATCCTTGCATATCAAGTAATGCGGATCAAGCATATACTTGTAGAAATCATTAATCATGTCAGCCAAACATAATTCATGTCTTCATAACCTTTACCACCATCAGAAACACAGCCGGAAAGTAGTCTAATGTTCTGTCAGTCAGTTCTTCCTCTGTTCACACTGTCACTCAGGAATCCAGTACTCAACTATTCATATCTTTTTTCTTGTCCATCACTGGAGGCTAAATCCTTGGAATCTATTACTCAAGGTAGTCCTCTTGACTTTCCCAAATCCGCACTTCACCAAGATACTTCCTCTAAGAGATCCAGACCTATCTGTCGGACCTTGCCACATGCTCTGTTCTTGTTTACCGGACCACCACATTCTTCATTCTGACTTCCGGTAGAGACACACCATGTCCTGTGGATGTGTGGGATGAACTTTGTTGCCATCAATGACAACAATCATGAATCCATATAGTGTCTCTTGCCAACATATTGTGTAATGATTTTTTTACATCTATCTTTTAGATCATACCCCTATCCATATTCAGGATGCATTAGACAAAAAGATTGTGGCAATTACATGACACACCTATATAATGCCATAGTTTTAATAGTTAAATGAGCCTGCCACTAACAATGGCAATTAAATGCATTTTGAATTTGTAGGCCTATTTTATAATTGAAATGGGAAAAGGATAATCCCTAGGGATTAATCGATGTTAATAAAACATATTCACACATTCAAGCACAATTAACCTAGATAAATAAGTAGATGGATCATACCATAGAAAAATAAGACAATTATGAGAGAAAGTACAAGTAGGCAAGTATTGAATACATGGTGAATGATGAAATAAGAATATTAACAATAAAGTGCTTCAATCCAATTAAACATGTGATCAACCATACATAATTAATGAAATAATGGAGAAGCAAACATAAATACACAAACCATACAAGTGCTAGATATATGTGGAGAAACCATTGTAGGAAAAACTCTACCACCAAAGAGACCCAAGTTTGTATTAATCCCTAAAAATACATCACACCAATACAATCTACTTATCCCTCTAATTGATGGTGATCGAAGAGTGTAACAATAGTTACAAAAGAAGCTTATAAACCTCTATCCCATGCCTCCATTATATAGGAAAATTGAAAACAATAAACCACCAAGTGGTATCCAAAAACTAAGTCAAAACCATGAGGAACTAACAAAAAATCAAGACCCCATAGTCATGGTCAAACAACCTAGAATAGAAAGCAACTCCTCTTATACCTCTTACACTTCTCTTAAACACATTGGAGATTCTATCATAACTATCATATTGACCAATTTCCCAAATCTATATCCAAATAGGGAAGATCCTTTATAACTCCCAATTTTGAACTTTTCAATGTAACATCCCTATTTAATGCCATCTTACATAATATTCAAGTATCCTAGATAATAAATAATAAAAAGATATGTCACCACCCTCACATACATTCTCCCACTTGACATTTACATTATGAAGACATAATAGAAAATTGCAAATGAATAAATCACGTGCCAGAAAAGGCAAGAACCATGGCCTCTTTGCACCAACAAAACTTATTTCTACTCACTAGTTTATTGAGATAATTTGCATCATTAACCAAAGTGTCAACCTTCTATATCATTAGTCCACCACCCTCAACCATCTTGTAGGCAAAGTGATATTGAACATCAATATGCTTTGTACAAGCATATTACATAGGATTATTTGTCAAACAAGTAGTACTCTGATCCTAAGCTTTCTGCATTCAAAGTCAATATCTAAACACAATTTCTATAACCACACTACCTTCTTACATGTATGTGTAGCATCCATGTACTCTACTCTTGTAGTGGAAAACACAACTATGAGTTGTTGCTTAGTCATCTAGCTAACAATGCCTCCAAATAGATCAGACATGGAATTGTTTGTGGACCTCCTATCCAAATCACTAGCCCAATCTAAATAAAAAATACCCTATAGATCAAGCAAATTTCTCACATCATTAGTACCAAGATAACAAATATAATAATCAAAAGTCTTTGACAAATATCTAAAAACCCTTTTCACATAATTCTAGTAATTTCTACCAAGGTTAGGCATAAAACTATTTAGAATCCCACTACTTGGGCAATGTTCGTCTTATACATACCATAGCATACATTAGGCTATCTATGACACTAACATAAGGAACATTACACATATCCTCAAAATCATCATCTAAGTTAGGACACTAATATGGAGGTAACTTAGTACTAATAGGTAAATGAATACTCATTGGCTTACAGTTGTACATAGCAAACCATTACAAAATAATATGAACATACTTAATCTAACTAAGCCAAAGATTTTTGCCAAAACAATCTCTTTTAATCTCCATATGCAAGATATATTTTGTAATTACCAAATCCTTCATGTCAAAGGCATTGAGAAATTGAGTTTTGAATTCCCTAATCATAACCTTACTATTTTAATGAACATGTCATCAACATATAGGACAATGATTAGTAACTAATGTAGCCAAGATTAGGGAATTTAAAGAAAAACAACCTAATCTAGTAACCAAAACTTGATTAAAAAATTCAATATGCAATATGGAAGTAGAAAATTTGAATAAAAATAAATTTATTTAATTCTTTGTAACATTATACAACTTGCTCATAGAATTACACTATGCTTTAGGGATTGTAGGAATTCTTCTATAGCATGTAGCTTTTTCACACCATCAATTTCATCAACACAACCTTGATTTTTATATATATTAGACCTGTTTATATCTTTTCTTCTCCTTGTCCCTATTCATTTCTTTAGTTTATTCATCTTTTTACCTCATGTTGTTCTCATCTTCTTCATTGAGCCTATCAAAATGAACTTCTAGCATCTAACAACATCTGCATCATCTTTCTAGTTGATAGTTCCAACAAATTCTTCCAACCAGGACTTGGGCATTCTTGAAATAGTCTTTCGACACCTTTGCTTCCAAGCGATAGGTGCTATCATCTTCTTGATCATCTCTATGTAATTGGATTTTGGATTGTTGTTGTACATTTTTTGTTATAAGTTGATCATTGTTAAACTAGGGTTTCATGCATAGTTAACCTAGGGTTTGATAGAAAGGATGAATTAAATCTGATTCCTCTATAGCATACCTGAGTAAAAGATCTATAGCTAAGTCCACCTTTAGTTGGTAGTGATTTGGCTCAGTCTTGTCCTTGAATGTTATATGGAAAAGGGTTTGATCTAGTGTGTATCCTAGTTGTCATCATTCACCTTTTTCATACTAAACAATAGTTACTATTTCTAACTTAAATTTGAGTGTTCCCAAGGGCTGAATGAGTGCATCAATGATTGTCATAAGATGTTATTCTTTGTGTTCTAATCACTTACTCCCTTACATGATCTTGAATTATAAAATATCTATATTAAGGGATTACTTAAGCCAATTGTGAATAGTGTGTATGTCAATAGCTTTGCACCTTTTATAGATCTATATGGACATGTGAAAAAAGTTTAATCTAAGTTATTAAAAAGAAATGTATTTATTTATGGATTGTCGACTGCAAATAATTATTCATACCCTTGAACATACCAAAATTCAAACAAATTTTCAAAGGGAAATGATTCAAAAGAAAATGTTAACAAAGTGGCTACTACTTCTACTTTTCATTTTTTAAACAAAATGATCCTAGGAAGTTCACAAAGTCAAAAAATCCTTAGATGATGTGCTTCAAAGTATATTGAGAACTAGTTTGGTTACTCTTCTTCCTATTTTTCCATTGAATCCAAAGAAATCACTTCCTATAAGTTATAAGGAGCAAGCATTTTGTAACTTTCATAGAGTTAAGGGCCTCTATACTCAATCATGAATAGGTCTAAAGAACAAGTTAAAATATATCATAGATGACAACATGAGGTATTTATACTTATCCATTTTTTTTTATCATGTACTAGTAGTATTGAGGCACATGATACCATTATTTTAGATAAATTAGTTGGTATAATCTATATAACCCCCTCTTGGAAATATAATACTAAAATTTTACAATATAAAAAATAAAATTCACCATAATGGTCATAAAGGAAAATATTTAAAAATAATAGAAATCAACTTTGATAATCCACCCAAATGATACCACAAGCTCTTGAAACCTAAACATTTAAAATAAGGAGCCTTAATAAAGGACTTACAACACACTCCCCATTGATACAAACCAAAAAAACTACCATAGGGAAATTGACCATGGACCAATATCAATTACTCCAACATAGCTACCAACCAAAATGCCACAAAATACTAAAAAATACCAACTACCTCATTTGTAAAATCTAAAATTACCTACACCTGACATTATTACACCACCCCATTCCCTAACAACCCCAACCTCTACATCATTCTAAAAAGGCAAAGACCCAACTATAATAGGGTCCAAGGAAGGAAAATTAACTCCTTGAAACACCCCAACCCTCCTTATAAATATGTGAACTAAATCCCTATAAATAACTAGAATTATATGATCACTTGAGACCTTCAGATGATTGTTACTATGGGTCACCCTGAGGCCAACTAACACTTTTCCCATGTTTGCACAAAACACATGCAACACATGAACTTATATTTGTAAACATTGTAATAGCTCATAATTCCTCTCTTTTCCCAAGAATTTAGGAGGATGATTTAATGTTTCCAAGAACCCAAAACCTAGCTCCAAGTTCTTACTCACTAAAATATTTTTTTTGCACCTAAGACATTCCTTTAGAATGGTTTAGGAGTAAAAGATTGAGAAGATACAATACTTGTTTTCATAGAAGAAATGGAATTTTCCATATTTTCCATAAAATCATTTCTAATGCATTCCTTAGACATCAGTGCATTCCAACATCCCCATCCCTTCCTTTCCCAAGACAAATTTCACAATCCCTAAGGTAGCTAGAGAGGAGATATTGAAAATCAAAGATAACTCATTTTCTAACACACCTTTCTATAAATGGTCACATGGTATACTAGAATTATGATCCATTAAACCTTCCCACCTTAAGCACCACCCATAGTAAAATCCAAACAACCAACCATCTCAAACCACCACCATTTATTCTTAATTTCAAGACACCAATGCCTCAACTTATAAAAATGCTCTATTCAATTAATGTCATTCCCTACATCATACACCTTGACATAAAGCTCACACATAAGAGATTAAATTGGAACCAAGACGTATAGTATGCTCACCACCATCTCTAAGAGCCCCAAGAATAATATAAACAAATTAATTATGAGGGCTTGCAGGAAGAAAAGAAAACTAATCTTGACCATGAATATGAAGGGGACAATATAAGAGCCTCATAGAAAGCTAATAATTAAGGTACCTTTTATCTTAAATGATTATATATTCCAACCCAAGAATCTACATCATGGTTATAGAGAATTTTAAGGGGCCCTTGGTCCACAACAAAACTTTCCATAAAATATGCCACATAGTTGAGTCGATGCTTGCAACATTGATATCTTATAAACCTAAAATTAGCTTCAATTGATAAGGCCTTATATACAAATCAATAAACTTATAATTAGGGAAATATCCATTTAAAAGTGATTAGAAGAATAAAATCTCCTTCCATAATAATATTTTTGATCCCTTGGGAAATTGCTACCACCATACCTCCTATATTTGCTTCCCATTCATTGTTTCATTATTAGTTTTGATATCAAAGAAGGGAAATTTCTACAACAATAGCTAATACAATTACTTCCCATTCATTTATTCATTATTACTTTTGATATCCAAGAAGAGAGAGCCACCACAGATAAATCTTTCATACAAATTTTAAGAATAAAAGCTACCCTAGCACTTCCCATATTACCCCTAGAAATCCCATCAAAGTACAATTTTACAAAATTATGAAGACATGGCTTTGAAGCCTTACTTTCTCTATTTAAAGTGGGATAATTTTGAAATTATTTTTTACTTTAATAATTGAATTTATTATCCCTTGAATGAAGGCACATGATAGAATTGTTATGTGTGATATACATGAAAATAATATTGGCATGAATGATTGTTGAATGATGATTCTCAAGACACGTCACATTTACATGATTTTGTGGGAGTAATAAAAAAAAAGGATACATCTTCTTCTTATCCTCTTGCTCCATTTATCACATTCCCTAATGAGGAGATTCCACAAAATAATCATTATGGTCCATTTTATATTTCTAGGAAGATCATGAATCTAATCCTTGAGGATATACTATAGATCACACCAATTAATACAATATATGTATAAAAGACTTTTAAAAAAGGAAATATGAAACATTTTCCTACTTGATCTAATGAGGAGAGTATTACAAGTTTTTTGATATAACTAAATTTTAGAAGAGTTTCAACATGCAAATAACACTTAAAATAAGAACTATAATAGAAGAAAGACAAAGAAAAATAGGAGGAGCAATCACAACACAAAATGATATTAATATACCCTAGGAAAGTCCTCATAAGGGAAAAATCTAGCCTCCAAAGCATCGAATCAAGTGTATTATCAACAATAACAAGGTTACAATATAATATCAATCTTTGAGCTTCACAAGAGATCTACACACTGGACCTAGAGAAATTTTGTTAGCATAAATTTGCATAAAACTTGACATAATATCTCCATCTCAAGCCCTATATATAGTCCAAGGAGACCCAGGAAACAAAGAATGATTTTCCAAAACCATTGGTTCAAAACCATGAGCTAAAGACTATCTAAGGAGGTCTAAATTCAACCCATGTGCCACACCTCCAAGTGTAAGTCCTCCACAAATATAATGTAACTCTTGATTGACTAGTTTGACTTCTAAGACCAAGTGGGGCCAAAGTAACTCCCAAGTTCTCTATGTAGGTGTAGTAATTACCTCTTACACACACTATAAATAGCTAGACAAATATGCTATTCATAGTCCACCTAGTAACCCCTCTTAATGAATTCTTACCACCATCATAAGACTAATGACACATGGTAGATAGTTCCAACTCTGGAATCTCAAGGTTGCATCCAAGTGGGACATCCTTTTCCATATGAGCACATTATTTATAATATTATGAAATATTAAATATATGCAACTAGACTTAGATGTTATGCAATGCGTACAACACCTAATCTCATATTATTAACAATATTCCATGTTGTAAACATTACAAGAGTCATAGGGGTACTCAACATAGTGAACTAAATGATAGGGGTTTATCCCCATAGCCATCTTGCACCATTTGTACTTCTCTATGCCCATGGGATTTGTTAAGTCATCTACAACATTCATCAGTGTATCCACCTTCTTGGCTAGATCTCTCTTGTTCTCCATGCCATGAACAAAGTGATACTCCACATCAATGTGATTCATCTGTGCATGAAAGATAGGGTTCTTTGACAAGTTAATGGTACTTTGACTATAACATTGAATCACAACTACATCTTTCTTCAACCTGATGTCTGAATACAATCTCTAAAGCTTTCCATGTACTTTAACTCTATAGTCAAAAGTGAAACCATAGCTTGATATTCACTCATCCAACTAATCACACGATTGAACAAGGTAAACATATACCCATAGATAGACCTTTCTCTATCCACATCACTAGCCCAATCAAAATCTATATATCCTTGAATATATAACTATCCTACTTAGTCTATCTTCCTTGGTAACAAATTAAACACTTTGATGTGCCTTTGAGATACCTAAAGATCCTCTTCACTATAGTCCAATGCTCTTTGCTTGGATTAGACTTATAGTTGCGTTGGACTCCCACTACTTGGAAAATGTCTAGTTTGGTGCAGAATAGAGCATACATTACACTAATAATTACACTCACATGGGGGACATAACTCATGTACTTTATATAATCTAGTTTCAAAAGGCACTTATCAATAGAAAACTTTGTTCCCATAGGAATGCAAACACTTATTGGTTTGCAATTATACATCTTGAACCACTACAACACAAATTCAACGTACTTCCTTTGACTAACCTAAAGCGTGATACCCATAACCCCATATGGGAAAAACACATGAAATGGAACTATTTTTTTGAAACAAAATAATTATATAAAGGTGATACAATGAACATTATCTTTCATTGTCATTACATACAATGTTTCCAAAATCTCACATGCATGGAAGAATGTATCAACAATGCACAAGGGATGGGGAAAGGATAATGACCAAGAAGTGAGTGTGAGTAGTACACAATCCCCTGTAGCACACCCTAGACATGATGGGATCCCTTCAAGATGTAAATTATGTCAATGTAGGTGAAACCTAAGGGAGGTGGTGCACTCATGACAACTTCTCTATTAAGGTGCATGATGTAGAAGCAAGAGGGGTACTCCTTATTAGGGTCCAATTCCCAAGGACTAAGCATAATTACTTTTCATGATTGAAGAAATAAATAAAATATTAAATACTATGTCTACAATGAAGATGGAAACACCTAGGATGAGCTAACAATCTAAAATAACTATCCATTCCAAATCCAAGGGACCTCAAGATTAGACTAACTAAAAATGCATAATTGAACTACTTTGCACCCTATCTCTATGCACTAATAGTGATATGTCCTAACTTTGATATACTAGATTATATGATTTGCCTAAGTAGCTTAATTGTGAGTGCTCAAAGTGATAGAATTTTTTTGCATACAAATTGCTTATGGAAAATGGAGGGGAAGACCTCAATTTATAGATTTTTAGGGATGGGAATGGAGGGCTAGGATTGAATTGAAGGATCAAGGGCTGAGATTTCTTGAGGATCCTCAAGCAAGGAGAATTGGACAAGTGGCACGAGGAGGTTGGATGAGAGAATTGCTCCAAGATTCAAGGGATGATCAAGGGATGAGATTGAATGGTTGAATGGATGGATGGCTAGGATTGGGTAGGTGTATGACATGTAAGGCTTCATTTATGGAAAGAAATGGCTTGGATTTTGTGAGGAATTAAAAATTATGAGGAGAGGACAAGTGGAATTTAAAATTGAGTGAATAGTGTCACATGAAATTTAAAATTCCATGAATAGTGACACTTGGAGTGGGGTAGAAGAAATAGGACAAATGTACACTTGTATGGAAGATTTGTTTATGCTTTGAAAGTACCATTTGTCATGTACATGCATGTACATTGAGTGACAAGTGGACTTATAGAAACACGGGGAGTTGTAATTGTGAATTAACTAAAATTAATTCATGTGCACATGTTTTAGAAGAAAATAATGATGATTACTAAAAGTAATCAAAAGTGGATAAAGTAGGAATTAAATAAATAAGGATATTTATTTAATTTTTGGGAATGGGATATGAACTATAGTTGTCAAAATATTTAATTTTTGGACTATAGTAGAGGAAATTTGATTTTTGATGAAGGGGAAAGGTGATGAAAATACTTAATTAAATAATTACAAATTATTTAATTAATGTGTGCATTGGATGAGACGATATGAATTGTCAAGTTTGGAATGCGGAAGATGGATGAAAGTGGTTGTGACCATTTTTAGGTGTCTAAAATTTTCCCCTTTTGATATGGCATCATTACTGTCAAGGTTGATGGGATATCAAAGAATTTTTGAATGATGATTATGCCTCGGTTGATTGACAAGAGAAGGATGGATAGTGAGGTGATGCCCCTCGAGAAATCAATGGATTTTTTGGCAATGTCTCGAAAGAGGGAGGAAAACTAAACAGGAAGAAAAAGGGTTAAACATGGAACCTATGATAGGGTAGGGGAGGAAAAATGGGGATAGGGGGTGAAATACAAGGTCCAAGAGAAGAAATTAGGGTTTGGGGGGCTACATATAAGGTGGGAGGGGCCCATTCTCCTCATTTGTCTTCTTGTGATTAGTGAATTTTGATTAGAAGAGAGAAGAGCTAAAAGAGGAGCGATGACACATATTCCACGGGAGGATCACCACGCTGAGAGTTTTTAGGAGCCTACAGTTGGTGGTAGCTGGAGATTCGGTAGGTCTGCAAACCACATTTATGATTTTGGGTTTGGGTCAATTAGATGCATTAAATGTTAGACAAGAAAGGGTAGAAGGTAGACACTAGAAGGGAGGGATTAGCACCTAGGGGCATGTTTTAGTACCTTGACAATGAGGTTTAGTGCCTAGACTGGGGTTAGCGCCCAGTCTGGTGATCAACGCCTAGCCAACACAGATCAGCACCTAGGCAGGTCATGGTAATAGGTAGTTTTAGTGCCTAAATCAAGAGGTTTAGCGCCCAGAGAGAAACTTTAGCACCAAAAATAAAGTTTTTAGTGCCTAGGTTTAGCGCTTAGTTCGGTGATTAACACCTAGAGGGTTTGGTTTAGTGCTTAAAATGAAAAATTTAGCGCCTAGTCAGTGAAATAGCGCTAGGTCTGGCGATTAGCACCCAAACCCGGGGATCAACGCCAAGCCAAAAGGTTTTGCGCCTAAAATGAAAAGATTAGTGTCGAATAGGGTTCAGTGCCTAAGGGCTAGGGACTAGTGCCCAATTTGAAAACTGAGTCTAATAAGGTATTTTGATGAATTTTGTAAGATGATTAGGATGTCTTGTAGTCACAGGAGTGTCAGCCAGCCACTTGAGTGTTGTGGGACCAGTTGGATGCTACATATCAGTGTTTCTTATAGATGGTGGGACTTAGATTTATTACAGAGATGCCAGTCATCAGGGCCCACAGAGCTATGATGACAGTGTTAGTGGAGAGCTGGCAGACATAAAGATGTTCTTTCTTGTTATCCATAGGAGAGATGACTATCACATTGGAGGATGTGTGGAGGATACTGCAGATCTCGATACATGGGGAGATGGTAGTCTATGGCCACTGCCATAGCACAAAGTATGTGGACTAGGTGTTTGCCCCATACATGGTTCCCTATGATGCACAACAGATGGAGTTGATATATGGGCAAGCTATGGGGAGGTTGTACAGGCTTCCCTTGTTTTTGGCAAGAGTGATATCATGGACCTTAGTAGGCTAGGGGATGGTACTTCTGCAGATGGTGAGGGATGGAGTGATATATGCTTGGAGGCCATCTGTGCTAGCACACCTCTACTATGATATGGACGCAGTGGTATATATGAGATGGGCTAGTTTGGGGTGTGGTGTTACGCTGCTACACATTTGGGCTTGGAAGCACATAGCAGTGACCATGCTTATGACTATGAGGGATAGGCTGAGTCATCAACCTTTTGTTTATGCATATAGGGGACAACTGTAACATCACTGATTGGGTGATTTGAGGTATTGGAGGAGGTTGATAGATGACATACATGTAGTTGTCTAAAGATCACGGAGAGAGGTGGAGACATGGTCAAGGGATGCATTGCACCTAAGTTATGCTATGCAACCCTGATATTTGATGGGGCGTACAGAGTTGATCATAGACCGCTAAATGCTAGACAGGGTGCAAAGTCAATTCATCCTGGTGCAAGATATGCCTCAGGAGGAGGCAATTTTTTCCAGGATACACACAGAGGCACCATAGTGGGGACCACCACTAGATCCATAGACTGTTATTGGTGAGTTTAGTGGACTATAGGCTCAGGGTTGATTTGCTAGGCAACAAATAGTAGATACAAGGATGACACCATGTTATGATTAGTGGTGGGCGCAGTAGCGACCAGTGAGGTTTACCATTCCAGTGGGTTAGCTAGCCATAGTACAGGTAACAGGAGGGGATGATGACGATGGAGAGGAGGAGGAGGATGATGAGGAGGAGGTAGAGGAGATGGATGTAGATGAGGGATATGGAGTAGGAGACATAGATGGAGGAGGGGACAAAGATGGAGGAGCAAAGGTAGTGAGACAACAGGCCTTAGTGCAGCAGCTACATGCCCAAATAGCCCAGTTGCAGGGGCAGGTGGCTTAGCTTCAGGGATAGCTGGCCTAGGCTTAGGGGGATGGATAGGGAGTAGGATTACAGGCTCAGGTGGCCTAGCTACAAATGCAACTGGCCTATACACAGTCAAAGGTACAACGCTACCAGTAGGAGCACGACCAGGCTCATTAGGCGTTAGGGCCAGTTATGGGGGATACATTCTATACGGTGCAACAATAGTTGATGGAGGCTACTAGGGAGGCACAACATTACAAGATGTTGTATTAGTAATAAGCTTCTGACAAAACTGTGTTGCTTTTTTTGTATTAAAAAAAAATGTTTCGGATCACACTCCATGATCCATCATCAGGAAGAAAAGAGGAGAATGAGAAAGAGTAAAATTGCAGAGAGAGAGACATCCTTAAAAGGAGAGAGGGGGGGAGGGGGGGTTTGTGGCATGGAGTACTAGATTGACATGAGGTAAAGGAACCCAAGAAGGAAATAAACGTAATGAAACAAAAACCACTAGAGTGAGAAAGAGGAGACAAGAAACTTGCATGAAGGAGACAAATAGGCTTAAACAAGAATTATTCACATTAATCTATATTTATGTATAGGTACTACATTAAAAGGAACATAACAAAGAGCTAAGACATAAGGATGAATAAAAATAAATTAACAGTGGAAATATTATATTTAATCATATATATATATTTTTGATACCAAAAAAGCAACATAGTTTTGCCAAAAGCTTATTACTGATTATCATGGACTGTGGAAATATCATGTCTACTAAGATGTTGTATGATAGGCTGGTGCCGACAGGGCAAAGGGAGAGCTATCTTAGTTAATCAGTGGCATCAGGTTCTAGGAGGATGGGGAGGTTAGAGAGGTCGGTGTAGCAACCACCTCCAATATAGACACTAGTGGTGGGACAGGGGCTAGTCCCAGGATAACCAGGACAACAGGCAAGATAGTATATGATGGGGCCACCTCCTCAGAGAGGCCCAGGGCTAGCGCAATCAAGAGCATCGATTAGAGACAATTCTACCTAGGGGCATTCTAGATATTTTGATTGTACATGTATTATTTTTGATAGGTTCTCAGGACTTGATTGTATCATGATCATTTTGTGTGTGTGTGTGTGTGTGTGTGTGTGTGTGTGTGTGTGTGTGTGTGTGTGTGTGTATATATGAGATTGGACATTGATTCGATGGGCTGTGTTTATTTATTATGTACGGATATGTGATGGATTATGATTTGGTTTATGATGTTTATGCATGTTGATGTCGATGATTATGTGATGGACTGATGATATGGACTTATGAGATTTTATGATGATTATGCATTATGTTATTTATGATTATTATGGGCTGACATGTGTGTGATGTAAGATATTTGTGTGGATGACATGATACATGTATAGATGATGTGTGATGTTGTTTGTGATTTATAGGATGATATGATGTAAAGCTTATGTGATTATAATAATACAAGATGTGTTATGGTTTTATGTTATGATGTATCATGTACATGTGGAAATGGAGTATGATTGGTATATCATGGATATGTTATGGATGCATTGTGGATGTATGTTGAATATGGAAAATGTAATGATATGACAATGTGATGACATATAAGGGTAAATGGATAAATGGTAATGAATGTAAAACATATATTATGGATAAATTAATGAAGATGCAAAATGATAAATGGATAATAGATGCTTAGATTAATAAATATATATTATGAATGGACAAATGAACGGACACATGATAAATGAATAATATGAAAGGAAGCAAGGTATACGGAAACAACTTCGTACACTGATCTAATGAGGAAAGTTATACAAATTTCAATATTTACTAGTTACAAGTTATCAAATGCACATTAACAGAAAGGTAATAACAACATCCAAATGCAAATACAAAACTCACAACATGAGATATACATGGGGAAAACCCTTTCAGGTAAAAACCCCACACTTCAAAACCTACACAATGTATTATCAAATCCAAAGATGATTACAACACACTTGCATGCAAGTTCTTTCAGGATTACACACTGTCGATTCTCATTCGCATTCTGTGACCTTTCACATTCTCCAACCGTATATTTATCAAGCCTTTTGGCAGTTATCCAATGTCAATTTATCCATGTTGGCCAATAAAAAAAATAACTACAAATGCCTTTATTAAATATAGGGCATTTTTTTCTTCAAGGGCACTACTCCTGAGCCCCTGACCGGGGGTGCTACCTCTAGCAACCCTTGTTGGAGGCGTTGCTCCTAGACCTGTACTATGGGCTCCACCCCCAGGCCCCCGCTGGGGGGATAAGCCCTCAGGTCCCGTAGGAGGGACTTTGCCCCCCTTGCACTCCCCTGTTAATTACTTTGGGGGGAAACTGTAGCAGACAAAGTCACCAAAATTTACAAGGTGCCAACTATGGGATCCTACAACATAGTGATGAATAAATAGATACAACATTAGGAAATTGCAAAGGTTGAGACACCTTAATTCCCAACATAATATATGCTCAGATTAATAAACATATATTATGGATGGACAAATGAAAATCCAAAGTAATGAAATGGACAATATATGCTCATAATAAACATATAGTATGGATGGACTAATGAACTAACACATGGTAAATGAACAATGATTAATGTAATGACATGGGTATGAGGTGTTATGATTGACTTTGTTGATCATGTTACCAAGTACTTGAAAATGGTCACAGGATGTGAGAGGGGAATAAATGATCAAAGTGGGTAGGTGATAGAAGAAAGTAGATGGGGATGAGAATTGGTTGGATGAAACTTGGAGCAAGATATGGGATGGGATGATGATGATAAGGATGTGTATGCAGGATAGGGGATGCTTAGCATGTATTTAGAAATTCTGTAAACAAATATGAGCACTCTTATTGATATAGTAGGAGATGTTATGAACCAGGGTATGTAGAACCAAGATGACAAAGTATCCCCTACATATAAATGGACTCTGCAAACAATAGGATGAACCCATTGTCGCAAGTATGTGCTAATCGATGTTGTCATTGATGTCAACATGCTTGTGTTGTCATTGGTGTCAACTGTATCTTCTAATGTTTGCTGTAGTTAGTTGATTGAGTTGTTGTGTCAAAGTGATCTAAATGGTTTACATAATTGCTAATGTTGTTAGTATATTGCTCATGGTGTTGGATTTCCAAGTGCTTTTGAGAAAATTTGTTCTCAGAAGGAAATAATGTGTTGCAGAGTTGTTCTACCTTGTAGAATAGTGCTAAGCATTTTGCTCCGCATTTCTTCGCTGTTGAAGATATGCTTATGCGGTTTGGAGGTGATGTTTAGGAATGTTCAAAGTTGCTATGTTTCAAGTTTGAGGTGTTGATTTGCTATATAGAGAAAGTTGTGTTCACCAGAGTACGGACAATATTTCTGAGTTGTGCAGAGACGACTGGGAGAACTTGTTTTGCTCCACATTCCTTCGCAATTGTGTTGCTTGGTTCACGGTTCTGGATTTAAGTTTGTAATGCATATATCTTCCTTCATTCCAAGTGGTTCATGATTTAGTGCTTTGCAAGCTATCTTTCTTGAGTTGTAGTTGATGTCAGTACAGTTCAAGTGTTCCAGTGTAAAGATTCCTTAAGTAAGAGTTATTAAAGTTGTTGTACGAGGTTCTGCTGGTTTCAAAGTGCTTGTGGGTGTTCCTTGATCATGTTTGTGCTTGTTCTCTGCAAGTCATCTCTTGATCTTGTTTAAGTGTGTTCCTTAAAGGTTCCTATGTCAACACCAATTTTATCTAACCTGGTTGTTTACACTCTTTGCGTATATGCTTCGTGGATTGTGGAACCGTGTGAAAATATTTTTAGGTCTGAGCTAAACTATGAAATGTTCCACCTTCATTCATTTGGTCTGCAGAATTATTTAAGTCCAGACGTAATTTGAACTTTGTGTGTTTGCCAACCTTGGAGACTATTTCAAAGATTATAAATTGTATTGCCAACTTTGGTGAATGTTTCAAGGATGATGTTGATATAAATAAGCATGAAGTATTTGTGTGTTGTGTGTAGGTGAGCAAGGATGTGATGCTTATGTTGTGAATTAAGATTAGAGGCATCAAGTACTTTCATGTGGTAGAGAAGCTAATGCAGTGAGAAGAGGTTATCTACAATCATTCAGAGAGGCTGCGAAGGTGATGTTTGTTGTGCTTCATTGAGACTGAAGTTAGGCATGTGGTAGATGCTATTATATTAGTTCAAGGTAGTGAGCTACTTCTTTTCTTCTCTCTTATTCTTTTGGGTAGTGAGCCCTTTGGCAATGAGTCTCTTGTTATTTGGTATTGCTACTACACTATATTGTGAGCTAATCCTCACCATGGTTTTTCCCTTATCGGGTTTTCCACATAAATATTTGGTGTTCTCTTGTGCATGGTGTTGATGAGTTTAAGTTTAAGTTAAATGCTTTTCATGTTTAATCTTCATAATAGATTAAGGGTTTAAGTGAACTGATGTGGATGTGATTATGTTTATGAGGATTTGAAGTTTTTGATACAACTGATTCACCCCCCCTCTTAGTTGTCTTGTACTTTCAACACCCATGCATGCCTACGATAGTACAACCTTTTCTACTAGACAAACGAGGGAGATCCAAAGCATAAGCCCTTAGCACACAAAAGGTATGAGGAACTTTAGATGCAAAAGGGGGATAGTATTCTAGGACTGACCCTATGATCCACAAGATATGAGCACTATAGTGGAGTAATGAGAACCTTCCACAAGCACAACATACCAAAGAAATGACCATGCCCCATGCTAGATCCTTCACCACATACCACGATATAATGAGATCAAGGTAGCTTTGAAATAGTCCAAAAATAAGAAATAAGATAAAAATAAAAAACCAAAAGACCAACTGACCAAAACAAACAACCATTATATCTCTTTCCAAAATGGATGGATGATTGGTGATTCTGCCCATTGTAGGAAGGATACATCCGTAAGGCAGGAATCAATAGATGATTAGGAGAAACTAAGGGATAGTTGGGGGGATATAGGCCATAATTCATCATAAAGAGGATCTGGTAGTTGATGATTTTTCATGAAAGATTTATTCTTGGATGGTATGCCTAGCAATTGTATTATGTGTAGATCAAGTGTAATCAACACGCTCAGAAAAGTGGGACCATCCAAGCGGGGTTAGATGGGTGCATCTTATGTACCTATGTATTGGATACTTCCTTCGTATTCTAGACCGCCTATATACCCTATATCCATAGGATCAAGGCACATTAAGATGCGGGTGGTGATGATATGTAGTTCTAGTGAACTTGATGAAATGGGGATAGGGATAGGATCATGTAGATGGATGGGTTTTGATTTAGAGGATGGTATTGTCAGCTTTCAGACTGTGCCATGTATAAAAACCACAGTAGGGATGGATGGGATGGATAGGGTGGTTGGTTAGAGGGTCAAAGTTATTGTGATGAAATGAATCGAGGTGTGGGGTCGTGAGAGTGGGAAAGTGTTGCTCACTCTTTTGCTAGATGTAATAAAAAATGTTGGAAGAAGGGGGCTAGGGAATAGATTGTGTGGATGAAGGTTTGGGGCATTATGGTGGGGAGTAGAGTACTCAAACCATATTCAAACTATTAAAATCAAGATTCAAAAAAGGATGGGATAGTCAAGTGTGTCATGTGTGGCTAAGAGATGTAGGGTATGTGGTTGGACAATATGGTAGTGTAAGACATGATGTTTATGTAAAAACCATGAAAAGGACCAAAAGATGGAGAGATGAAGAAAGGCTAGATGATGGGAAAGGTAATCAGTTGGGTGACCTGGCAGTGCAAGACATGATGTTTATGTAAAAACAATGAAAGAGACCAGGTGATGGACATATGAAGAGATGTAGGCATTTGACGGCAAAATAGGGTTCTCAAACCATATTCAAACTGTTAAACTCATGATCTGGGAGAATATGGGATGGTGGGGGATCAAGGGAGTGTGATAGGGTAGGTGAAAGTGAAGGTAAGTATGACTTAGGGTGACAAGTGTTTTGATAGGTGAGGATTCTACTTTTCTGTTACTCAGTTTCTTGCGCAACACATGCAGGGAAGGGGATGTATATTTTGGGAATGATGGATAATTGGATTTGTGGAATGTTTTGAAGATTAGATAATGGGACTGTTGGATAATAGATAAAGTGGATGGAATGGATGGGGTGGATGAAATGATGCTGAGAGGGTGGTTTTAACAATGGATCCGGATTTGAACCTACAAATGACGCTTGTAAACAGGTTTTCATCATGGTACTTGCCCAAGGTGCCACGAGAAGTGGTTTTAACCATAGGATGGATTATTTATATTTAATTTTTTGACTTTTTGATTTTTCATATTTTTGATATTTTTTTTATTTTTTGTATTATTGATTCGGGGTATTCAACAGTCTAACTATGAAACCACTTCAAGTGGATGATGTTCATAGGTTCATCAATCTCTTCTCCTTCAAGGTTGGAGAGGTAGTATGCTCCTGAACCATACTTATCTATGACAACATAGGGGCCCAACCAATTAGGCTCAAACTTCCCTTTCTTGTCTCATTTTGAGAGATTCCTTTGATTTTCTTTAAGGACCAAGTCTTCTATGACAAACTCTCTAGCATGAATTTTCTTATTGTAGGATTTGCGGAGCCGATTCTAGTATGCTTGAAGGTGATTTAAGGAATTGAGGCACCATTCATCCAATAGATCTAATTCTTGGAGGTGTGAAACACGATACTCTTTGTCAGTGATGACATTACGCAAGGAGATGCGTAATGAGGGCAATTCGATCTTGATTGGCAGGATAACTTCAACTCCAAAGACAAGTGAGTATGGAGTGGCTTCTATAGGAGTACATATGTTGGTGGTAGGCCCAAAGGGTGGGATGGATATGGAGATTCCAGTCATGACCTACTTCATTGGCAGCTTTCTTGAGGATTTTAAGGAAGGTTTTATTAGTTGCCTTGGGGATAATATGTTGTGGACCAATGATGTTGAATGTGGAATTGTTCACAAAGAGCACAAACATCATGGTTTTTGAATGGCTTGCTATTATTAGTGATAAGGGTAGATGGAATACCATAATGACAGATGATATGGTAAAGGATAAACTTTACAATTTGGTTTCTAGTGGTGAATGTGAGAAGAATGGCTTCAACCCACTTAGTGAAGTATTTTGTGGCGGTGATGATGAATTTGTGTCCGTTAGAGGAGGGTGGATGGATTTTGCCAATGAGATGTAGGCCCCACTGAGAAAAGGGCCATGGTGTGGTGATTGGTTGCAATGCCTAAGAAGGAGCGCGTATGAGATCTCCATGCTACTGACAAGGCTTACATTTCTTTACATACTCACATGCATCATGCTCCATGGTAGGCTAGTAATATCCTATATGTAAGATTTTTAGCTAGGACAATACCACTTGTGTGAGCACCGCAAATACCTGTGTGGACTTCATGTAGTGCAAGGGAAGCTTCTTTTTTTGTTTAAACATCGTAAGAGAGTGCCATCATAGCTTCGACGATAGAGGATGTTGGTGAGAATGGTGTACTGAGAGTCTCAACAGATGAGTGCTCATTGTTGTTTGCGAGTGGATTTAGGAGGAAAAGTGTGATGTTGGAGGTAGATGTAGATGTCATGATACCATGGATTTTTAGGACCAACAATTTCACACATGACTTCTGAATCGGTGACACGGTATGCTGGCATTAAGAGTTGCTCCACAAGAAATTCACACTAGTGACTATCATTAGACATATCCAAAAGGGAACCAATAGTGGCCATGGTGTCAACTGCTTTGTTATGAAGATGGGGTACCTGTTCAAACTAGATGTAGTTGAAGAGTAACTTGTATTCATCAACCATCTACTTATAGGGAACTAGTTTGTCATCTTTAGTGAGGTATTCACCATTGACTTGTTTGATAACCAACTAGGAGTCTCCATAGACCTGTAGCTATTGAATGTTCCACTGAATTGTTGTTTTGAGACCAATGATCAATGCTTCATACTCAGCTACATTATTTGTGCATGGGAAAGCAAACATGTATGCTTTGGGAATATAGTCTCCTTGTGGAGTTACCAAGATTATTCCTGCCCCTGAACTGTGATTTGTGAAGGATCCATCAAATTATAATTTTTAGTTTGCTAATTCTGTCATAGTCATGATGGATTCATCTGGGAAGTCAATGGAGAGTGGTTGATGATCTGTGAGAGGTACTTCAACCAATTGATTTGCAACTTGTCCTTTGGTTTCTCTTTGATAAACATACTCAATTTCAAACTCACTAAGTAGCATTACCCATTTTGCCATTCTTCTTTGAGTGAAGTCCTGGAAAGTAGGTAATTGAGATGGTCAACTTTGGAAATGAGCTTAATAGAATGACTTAGCATATAGTCTTGTAAATTTTGGGAACAAAAAATGATAGCTAGACATGCTCATTCCATGGGTGTGTAGTTAAGCTCATAGCCGACAATGGTCCTACTGATGTAGTATATAGCCCTTTCATAGTCGGTGTCATCATGTTGTCCTAAAAGTGCCCCTAGTGCTACTAAAGTTGCTGATATGTACAATAGAAGGGGTTTTCCATGGATAGCTACCATCAGGACTGGTGGTGAAGCTAGATATTCCTTAATACGGTCAAATGCTTGTTGGCACTTTTGGTCCCATTTGAAATGTACATCCTTTTAAAGCAAATGGGTGAAGGGTTGACACTTATCTGCAAGCTGGGTAATGAATCTTTGGATAGCCTAGATCTTGCCTTGGAGAATGGAGAGTTGTTTGAGAGTCTTTGGTGGTGGCATTTCTGTAATAGCAGTGACTTTAGCGAGATCCACTTCAATACCTCTATGGGAAACAATGAACCCCAAGAGTTTTCTTGATGTGACACCAAAGACACATTTCTTGGGATTGAGACAAAGTTTGTACTCCCTAAGGCATTCAAATATCTACTGTAGAACCTCAGGGTGTCCTCTTGTTTTTGATTTCCCAAGGAGATCATCGACATAGTCCTCCATGATTTTATGTAGCATGTCATGAAAAATGGTAGTCATGGCTTGTTGATAGGTTGCTCTAGCGTTCTTTAGGCCAAAGGGCATGAATTGCCGACAATAGATACCCCAAGGACAAGTAAAAGTTGTTTTACGTTGATCTTCAGGGGTGATTATGATTTGGTTGTATCCAGAGAATCCATCCATGAGGGAAATCATCTCATGTCCTACTGTGAGATCCATAATGATGTCAATGTTTGGAAGTGGAAATTCATCTTTTGGACATGATTTGTTGAGGTCATAGAAATTTGTACATACTTGGATGCCGCCAGGTTTCTTAGAAACTGGAACAATATTGGAGAACCATTATGGGTAGTCTATACGGCAGATGAAGTTGACTTCTAAGAGTTTCCAGAATTCTTCTTTGACAAGCAAGGTGACTTGAGGATGCATCTTTCAAAGTTTTTGTTTGACTGGTCATGCTTCAGGATGCACCACAAGATGATGAACTACCAAGGAGGGATCCAATCTTGGCATGACCACGTATGACCAAGCAAAGACATTAGGAGCTTTGTGGAGAAGTACTGAAAGATTGGATTTTTCCTTGTTGGTAAGAAATTCTGTCATATGTGTGAGTTTGGGTTGTTCCTGTGTGCCGAGATTGATTTCTTGGGTGCCTTCAATCAAGATGTTGGAATGCTCCTACCAGTTAGAAGGTACGGGGGGAAGATATAGATCCTCATCTCCTAGCGCCTCAGAGAGGTTTTCACCTGGAGATATGTCTTTATTTTTCTCTTTTATGTCTGAAAGTGCCTTAGGAGGGAGGTTTTCACCAGGGGACTTTTTTCTATTTTTGATTTTTTCTTTGGACTAAGGATCTCCTCTTCCCCAAAGTAGGCATCAACATGCAAGCATAATTCATACAAGGAAGTGTTACAGAGTTTTAGGAATGTAGAGAGGGCCTCATCATGTGGGAACATGTTGAGAGGCGGTGGTCATTAATCCTGGGCAATGAGCTCGGGGTGAACGAGGGGAAGGTCGATGATGAAGATGGCATTATCAGGGAAGATGCATGAAGCTATAATGACACTCAACATAATGTTTTCAACAACAGAAGAGGATTTGGTCACCTCTACCAAAGTTTTATCGAGTTCACGGATAATCATAGTAGTCAATGCATATCCTAAACTGAAATGCTTGGCATATTGCTTTGGAGATGTAGGATCAACCGAGATAGGTTATGTAGTGCCTTGTTCATCAATGCCAATCCCTTTTCTGTAATAGGGCATTTTAGTGCATATTTGGAATGATACATGATATTTTTCCTTGAAGTATGCAATGTATGCTAGTGTTGGGGGTTTCATCACGGTATAATCAATCACTCAAAGTTATTTCTTTGACTTCTTCGTCTCTAGATATTTGTGCTGGGACAAAGGGAATCTTGTCATCAATCCTACATTGTTGTTCTTGAGCCTTTTTTTGTAAACGGTGGCCATGGGATCGGGGGGATAAAGGCAATTATCCCACATGGAAGGCATTGTGAAGCTCATATTCACCACACCCTTTGTCTATGATCTTGACCTTGGACACTTGAGGTCTCAGGGTGGAGGATGATGTGGAAGCATGTGATGGATCAATGGAGATGTGTGGAGTGGATGACGATGTGGATGGTGTGGATGAGGGATCTTTGAGGTGTTCCCCATAAGTGCTTGGGCAATGAAATTATCTATCATAGATAACTTCCAAAGCCTTACAATAGTAAAATGGTTGTTGGTCGGCGGGAATGGTGACTTCCACGCCGTTATGGGGGAACTTAAGACATTGGTGGTAAGTGGAGGGAACGACTTGCATGGCATGTAACCATGGTTGACCTAGAAGGAGATTGTATGGTAGGTCCAAATCAACCACATAGGGTGGGTAGTGTGTGTGTGCCCACCTTGATAGGGAGGCATATGGTGCCTTATGATTCTCTCTCTATATTATCGTATGCCTTGATGGAAATGACTAAAGATTTTAAGTCAGCTGCCGAATAACCCAAGAGTTTTATGAACTTTAAGGTACATATAATCAAACCAGATCAATTATCCAAGAGGATCCTCTTGATTTTGTTATTGGCGGTTTGTACTTCGATATGGAGTGATTTATTATGAGTGGGATTGATAGGTGGCATGTCGGATTGGCTGAAAGTGAGATGGTAGGATGAGGACAATTGAGCCACTAGATTTTGGAATTGTGTGGGAGGAATAATGGTGGGGACATGGGATTCTTGGAGAGCCTTGTCGAGGATTTCTCGGTGGATGGTGGATGTCTGTAGAAGTTCCAAGATAGATATTTGTGTGGGGGTCTTCCCAATATGGTCAAGAATATTGTATTCAGAGGTGGTAGTGGTGGAAGGTGGTGATGGTCCCTTTACAGTTACATGTCCATGTCGAGTAGTAATGGCACATCCAGGAGTGGTGCTCTTGATTTTGATGGTGGAGATATGAGTAGAGTCGAAGTCAATCCGGCCTACTCTGTTATCGGAAGGAGGTGGAACGTTGTTATAGTTGATGTTGTTGGTTTGGTTGTTGGGATTGGTGTTGGAGGATGATGGTTTAGATGCGGATTGGTTGTTGCGGTTGGGAAGAGGGTCTTGATACACCCCTAGGCCATCATTGGGTGAGGCATTGTTGTTTCCTTCTACTTGGATATCACCACAATCGACAAGGTCTTGGATGTAGTTTTTCAATTTCATACATTTATCTATGGCATGACCTTTAATGCGATGATGGTCACCATATTCACTTTCTTTATACCATGCAGGTTTGGGTTGGTTTTCGTCAAAAGGTTTCATCGTGGGAAAATCAACCATGTTGGCTTAGACTAGTTTTTGGAATACAACCTCGAGTGGCTCACCCAAGGGAGTATACTTACGTTTTGGATTGTTGGGAGTGTTTCATTTTGGTGGAGTGGATGGAATTGAGACATTTTTTGAAACATTTTATACAACATTTGTCTCTTTAGATTTGGGAGTGGCTATTTGGATATACTTGGAATCAATAACACCATCTCCAATGGAATTTCTGTTCTTAGCCCAAAACTTAGGTTTGTCGTTGGATGATTTTCCGTTCTCATTTTTATTGTAAATTTTGACCAAACCTTTTGCAATGAGGGCCTTTTCAATGGTGACACCCTTTTATATGGTTTCATCAAAGGTAGACTCATAATACACTTGCAAGTGGAAGGCCATTTCTTGGTTCAAGTTTTGGATAAAAATGTGGATAAGTTATTTTTTGGGTGTTGTCCAAGGAAACCTACTAGAAAGGGCTCTCCATCTTTGTAGGTATGTGTAAAAACTTTTGCCACTTCGTTGTTTGGTGTTGCAAAGGATGAGCATGGTGATTTCATGTTCTACATTGTATGGGAAGTGGGCCACGAATTTCTATGAAAGATCAGCGAAGGTGGAGATGGAACCATAAGGCAAGTACATGAACCATTCTAGGGCTTGTCCTCCTAAGCTTCGTGGGAAAAGATGAAGGAGGAATTGATCATAATAGGCTACTTCTTGGCGTGCCATGAAGATTTCCTTGATGTGGTCATGGGGATCTCCTTTTCCTTTATATTTGTCAAATTTAGGCACTTCAAAGTGTTGAGGAAAAGGTATAGTTGTCATGTTTCTATCAAATGTCTAGGGACATAAGTCTTTGAACTTGTAATGTTTTTTTGGGTCCCTAGTTGGATATTCTTGATTTTGTTTTTCATCTCTTGCCATTCTTGGTTGAAAGGATTAGCAAGAGGGGGTTGTGACCTAGATTGAAGTGGAGGTTGTTGCGATGATGATTGTTGTTGTTGAGGGGTGATGTATTGTTGTTGGACATATGGGGGTAGGTCTATGGTTTGTGAGTAAACATGAGACCCATATGTTTGTTGTTGTGGTATGGTATTAGTGGATGCATGATATGTATGTTGTGTTTTGAAAGGTGGTTGTTGTTGTTGGGCAACATATTGATATTGCATGGAGGACCCATGGGGAGCTTGTTGATGTGTGGATGAATGATATGTTTGTGTGGGATTAGTATAGCTCATTAAGGGATTTTGTGGTTGATTATGTTGTTGGGATGTGAATGGATTATGTGTTTGGAGGGGGGTTTGTGAAGGTATTGTGGGGTGTAATGTTGTTTGGATGATGTTTGAACTTTGAGGGATATTTAAAGGAGGGAGGGATTGTGGAATGAGATTAGCACTTGAAGCATCTTGTGGGACATTTGATGGGGGTGGTATGTGGATATGCTTATGTTGGTTGGTACGACAGAAATGGGAACATTGGATGGTAGCATATTATATGGTAAGCAAAAAGCAAGGTCCGATCCTTGCACTTGTAGAATATTTCTAACCCTCAAATGTTGATCAATCATTTGGATGGCATTGGTATTTGCGGTGTAGTTGGCCTATGGATTGTTGTAGATGGAGTTGTTGGGATTAGGGAAACATCCTCAAGGTTGATCGCGGATGGGTGATAGTGGTTTGTCATGGAAAATGGTCTTGAATTTTTCATGGTCAAATTAATGAGGGAGAAGTGCTCCATGTTTGATAAGGCATCCAAGGAATTCATCCTTATGATTGTCAAGGAATTGGTTGAATTTTTATGGAGTTCTCTTTCATTGATGAAATCAATGAAGGTAGGGGAGTTGACATGGTGATGTGTGGATGTTTCACCCATTTTAGTTTGGTTGACATACCCTTTCATATTACTCGTGGTAGATTCATGTGGAGAGAGGGGTTGATAGCGGGCATCCATATTCTCTTAGCTTGTGATTGCATGATGGGAGGCATAAAAGGAGAGCCTTGATCGGATTTAGATGATGAGGTCCCAATGGTTAGGGATGGGGATTGTTCTAATTTCAAAATCTAGATCATTATAGATGAGGATCAAATATTTTCCCTATGTACTTAGGGTGGACAAAGAGCCTAAGCAAAGAGATAATGGGATTATCTTACTTGGGGTAGACAAGACACACCAAGCAAGATGGGATTTTTTGGAGTCTACTAACTTAGGAATTTTCTAAGTTCCCAAACTAATTTGTCCAAGGGCTATGATTTCGAATTTACACTAGACTTAAGATGGACAAACTCTTAAGCCTAATATAAACAAGAGGATGGATTGATCTAGACTTTAACCTTAGAGAATTTGGATTTGGATTTGGATGGATGGTTGATTGATCCTGGTTTAAAGTTGATTGGATTTTGGGACAATGATTGATTGAATTTTATTTTTGGATAATGAATTTGATTGGATTTTTGGACAAATTTTTATCACAAGATAAGGATTAAAAAGACATGGATGATGATAAAATGGATGGGTTTGAGGGCGAAATGATGCTGGATAAGGTGGGCAAAGTGACCTTGACAATCAAAATGATAAATACTTTGATTTTTGTAGGTTTCTAAATTTGGGTGCTAAAACAAGTAGTTTAGGCACCGACAGAAAGGGACTGGGCACTGACAACTGTGGAAATGGGTGTTGAATTAGGTGACTAGGTGCTGAAAGGGATGAGTTAGGTGCTGATAGAGGCTGACTAGGTGCTAACAAGGACCAACTAGGTTTTGAATGGAGGTGGACGATAGACAAGGACCAGGGCTTGACTAGGCATTGATAGAGGCCCGATAGGCACTTATGAGGATGGACTAGGTGCTAAAATGAAAAGTGGGCATTGATTTGTGTGCAATGGAATGATGATCAAGACTGATCTGGGTGCTAACATAGATGATTTAGGTGCTAACAGAAGGTGAATGAATGTTGATTTGTAGGAAATGGGTGCTAATTTGGATTGATTTGATTTGGAAAGTGTTTGTTATGGGAATTTTGGCAAGATTTACAAACATCAAACATAATGACTGATTGGAATAACTTGGAATTGGGTGCAAGAGGTTGTTAGCCTTTGCGGATTATAAATGGCTTGTATGGGTATAACACATAAAAGACATGCCAAACACTTGTGTACAACCTAGAAATTATTCAAGTGGGTGTGACATATCTTGTGGATCTCACAAAATGGCTGTGGGTCAATCTCAACTCAAAATAGAACTAAGATTCCCACCCCCATTAATACCATAATGTTATAGCTTGGATAGATAGGGAAAATAAGGCCATGGACCACCTTACCCTCCTTAGCATGGAGACTTTCATCTTTCCCAAAGTAGACCCTATATCAAGTACAACGATACGGTGAGCATCTTCCCCTCCTGCTATAGCGGTGCACCACAAGATATGATGGCCAAAGGTCTTAGCTAGGCTTCACAAGGTTTCTAGGGGATGTCACAATATACACGAGGTACAAGGGACGAGTCCGTGAATGAGGGTATCCCAACTTATAACCTTGCGCAAACCAAATCAAGTCTTGGCAGATCAAGGGTCTCAAGGATTTTGCTTGGCAAGAAGGGGTCCTTCCTTTAAAGCGAGTCTTTCAATTCTCAGAATATTTATATCCCACGCTAGATAATGTGGTTGAGGTCATCACTAGGGGAGATGAAATCCCCTAGTAGGCCCCCTAAGAAGAAGCTACTTCCCACTTTTGATCACCCAAGTTCGCACGAAGCACAAGGGGAGAGCATACATGGAAAAGCAACCCCTTTGGGATACAAAGAAAACAAGAAAGTTTGCAAAAATGAGTTTTGATCCCCAATATCACCATAAGGTGCGAGGGGAGACCATACGCCCAAAAGAAAACCAAAGACATGAAAAACAATGTTAATTTCCCCTACTTTACTCATAATGTGTAACTAAACTAGTGGAAAAAATGTATCTTTGACCACGGGGCTGCACAAAAGATGTTAGTAGTTTGGTGATAGTGTCTTGGACTAATGTTAAATGATACAACACAAATGCTAGACCAAGCAAAATGTCAAAATATATGAAAAAATATTTTTACAGACACTGGGTGTTGAAATAGTTTGTTCAGGCACTGATAGGACTGAGCGCTGAACCAGAGAGTTTAAGTGCTAAAAGATGATGACTAGGCATTAATACCAAAAAAAAGGCACTAAAATAGATAGTGTTAAACTTGAGACTTCAATTCTGATGTAGAGGGTTTGGTTGTA
Organism: Cunninghamia lanceolata; assembly: GCA_027924645.1. NCBI lineage: Eukaryota > Viridiplantae > Streptophyta > Pinopsida > Cupressales > Cupressaceae > Cunninghamia > Cunninghamia lanceolata. Next base: position 4,119,417 of record BSBN01000197.1, read on the forward strand.
ACTATGTAATCTCTGGGCGCTAAACCGATAGAGAGGATGTAATAACCTGTAACCTGATGTTTTTCTACACAACTAGAGAGAAAAAACTATGCCAAAATGCTTTTAGGGGGTTAGTAAAACTGAAAATTCACAATGTTAATGATAACCACTTAAAGATGATGAAAATAAGATTTGGTTAACCCCTAGAATATCGGGCAGTAAACTATGTAAACTAGGCGCTGAAGCCTACGATTTAGGTGTTAAAATGAATTGGGCAGCATGTCCACCTATACCTGTGTATTTTTTTACAAAATAGAGAGCTAAAAGTGCCAAAAACACTGATAAGAGGGTTAGCTAAGACATGTTCATCTAGTAGATTTTTCAATTTGACTAAAAATGACCAAAAACAACACTTGTATACCTTAGCAGAATCAAGCACTGATGTAATGAAGCTAGGCATTGAAAGGCTAAAATTGAGTACTGAAAGAGGTACTGGCCACCTGTGGATCTAAGCACTAATACATAGCTGATGGACGCTGACAGAGAACTTCAATGTTGTTCTGCAAAACTCAGACGCTAATCTGACCTGCAAGCACAAAAACCATGCAAATTTCTACACAAGAAGAAGGTTAGAGGGGTGGGTGGTCCCACCAGATGTGCCAAAAATGTCTACAATGAAGATGGAAACACCTAGGATGAGATAACAATCTAAATTAACTATCCATTCCAAATCCAAGGGACCTCAATATTAGACTAACTAAAAATGCATAATTGAACTACTTTGCACCCTATCTCTATGCACTAATAGTGATATGTCCTAATATGATATACTAGACTATATGATTTGCCTAATTAGCTTAATTGTGAGTGCTCAAAGTGACATCATTTCTTTTCATACAAATTGCTTACGGAAAATGGAGGGGAAGGCCTCAATTTATAGATTTTTGGGGATGGGAATGGAGGGCTAGGATTGAATTGAAGGATCAAGGATTGAGATTGCTTGAGGATCCTCAAGCAAGGAGAATTAGATAAGTGGCATGAGGAGGTTGGATGAGATAATTGCTCCAAGATTCAAGGGATGATCAAGGGATGAGATTGAATGGTTGAATGGATGGATGGCTAGGATTGTATAGGTGTATGACATATAAGGCTTCATTTATGAAAAGACATGGCTTAGATTTTGTGAGGAATTAAAAATTATGAGGAGAGGACAAGTGGAATTTAAAATTGAGTGAATAATGGATGAATAGTACAACATGGAATTTAAAATTCCATGAATAGTGACACATGGAGTGTGGTAGAAGAAATAGGACGAATTTACACTTTTATGGAAGATTTGTCCATGCTTCGAAAGTACCATTTGTCATGTACATGCATGTATATTGAGTGACAAGTGGACTTCTAAAAACATGGGGAGTTGTAATTGTGAATTAATTAAAATTAATTCATGTGCACATGATTTAGAAGAAAATAATGATGATTACTAAAAGTAATCAAAAGTGGATAAAGTAGGAATTAAATAAATAAGGATATTTATTTAATTTTTGGGAATGGGATATGAACTATAGTTGTCAACATATTTATTTTTTGGACTATAGTAGAGGAAATTTGATTTTTGATGAAGGGGAAAGACAAGGAAAATACTTAATTAAATAATTACAAATTATTTAATTAATGTGTGCATTGGATGAGATGATATGAATTGTCGAGTTTGGAATACAGAATATGGATGAAAGTGGTTGTGACCATTTTCAAGTGTCTACAACTACTAACCATTTTGATAATTATTTATGACTAACATAAATTTGAACCCTTTCTTTTAAAAATTCAATTTCCAATACACATGCATATTTACATTATCATTTCAAATCAATGGAGGTAAGAGAAAGACTAACATGCATTCATGTCCAAACAAAGAGAGTGAGAGAGTGGGGGTAAAGTTTTATTAGCTCCCATTTATACATGCATAATATAATCACTAATTACTAATTTAATATGCATTCTCTTTTTCCCACCATTCCATATTATTCTAAGCCATTTCTATATTTAAATTAAGGCATCTAGGTTTTAGGAAAATACACTATGAATTTTGTTTTATAACTAAAGCATTCTAAATACTATGTCAACTATGTTATTTTATTTTTGCAATTTGAACCAATTTTCAAAATTTGAATAACACTTAAAATAATATCATATATAGAATATTTTTAAATATTAAATCGGGGTAACATATTATTATATAATTAAATATTAACTTATAATATTAATGTTGTTTTCCTAGTTAATTACATTAGATTAATTAATAAAACAATAATCTTGTAACATTGTTAGATGGCACGCAACATAATAACAAATATAATGATTATGAAAATATCACAATTCTAAAAAAAATCTCTATGATAAGTATTAAAATGGGTTAGAAAATACACATTTGGTCAAATCATCTTTGCACAGTAAAATAAAAAACATAGAATAATATATTAATTTCTGGATTCAATCAAGATGATCTTCACATTACATTACATTGGCCTTATAAAAGCCTCTTCCCTTTAACTACTTGACAACTAGCTACACAACCTCCATACGGGAAAGTAACTCCCACAAACTAGCAATATTTTAATATTATCTAACCTATACTAACTATATATATTATAAACTACAAGTCACTATGGTGACTTTATTAATGTAAAACCTTAATATTCTAACACCCCCCCTTAAGGGTTTACATCCAACATTCCACCCTTTATTACATTGACTCGAACAAAGGACGAAACATTACAAGAGTTGATCACAGGAACCCTTCTGGAAACTTTGATGGATCTCGAGACTTACTCAATTATCCACCAATTCTCCTCGCTCACCTAGGAAACACCAAACTAAACTCACTAGTGGATCTCCTGACTGTCAAACCTCCACATTTTACTTATGAATCAAGATAACTCAACTATTCATAGTGCAAACTACCAACCTCCACTATGAATCTAGACTCACTCAACTATTAACAGTACAAATCACCAACCAACTACAGATCGAGACTAACTCCAAAATCCACAGTAACACACCTTCATTTGTGGATCTAGACCAACTTCAAAATCCACAACCAAGTACTATCATTCACTATCAAGAACTGCCAAGCCCCCCCTCGCTCCATGAAGGGACACAAATGGAAAAGGTGCTTCTCATGCAGTGAATCATCCCTGAGCGAGAAGCGAGCTTAGGATGACACAAGATCCTCCATCCTCTGGTGCCTCCTACCTCTAATGTTTTTTGTTATGCTTTACTTAGGTGGTGCTATATTTGAGCCCCTTGAAGCAATGTTAGATGTATCATTGATGGTCTCAAGCATACAAGAGTTAGCCATGTAATAAGTGTGGCCATAATTAAAAGCATGAAATTGGGTATTGGATTCAACCGATAATGCATCCATTATATTAAACACCTTATACCTCCCAATTACAATAGTTTCACAACTCATATTCAAACTAAATCGCATGCATCTTCTCATAAAAGCATACCATAGACCCCTTACAACAAATAAATCCAATTACAAAATATATCAATTACCAAAAATATGTTTATTTCTCAACCTTTTTATAATTTCTAAATATATCATACCATTTTTAAACTCTTGAATGTCTCAACCACCTTTTTTTAAAATCATCGCATCCAATATTTCTTATGTAATTCCCTTTACTTAAAAGTAATTTCTTTTCCTTAAATCTTTAAAAATAATACCTCCATCCTTGCAATTTGTGGGGATGCTTTAACTACATTACATGAAGGTTACTTTTGCATCATTTTCCATGCAGTCACTTCTGAAATATTTGGAAAGGCATTGAAACTTCCGCTCCCTTTTCTCTCACTGGTGTTGCTGTGCATATATGAAATATAGAAGGTAAAATTAACACATTGAGGTAGAGATCCAACGTTAAATTAAGATTTGTAGCACAGAAACAAAGGTGCACATTCTCCTGATGAAATGCCTTCAGACACACCTTCTCACATACAAAGGAATGTTGCAGAACCAATGATGGCAATACTCTCTTAGCAATACTCTCTTATTGACATTAAACTCTATCAAACTTACACATCAACATTCAGGATAGAGTAGGATCCTCAATCACACAACCTTATGCACAAATCTCAATATGCTTTCAACAAATGTGCATTCAATAACATGTGTTTTAAGTTATATATTGAGCTCATAAAACCTCTATGGCATTTCTCCCACGTGACTCTTCTATGTAAGTCATTTTCAAATAGGTTAAAAAACATTTGAGTTTGTTGATTCCACATCATAATAATACCATTTTCCAAGAGTTTAGATTTGCATATTACAATATGGCGAACTCCTTAAACCTCCATATCTTTACATTAATAAAATCAACACAGTAAAAATAAGGAAACTTTAATTACCTTCTGCCAGTTATCAATATCATTTTTCTTCACCTCTCAAACTAGGTGGGTTTCCACCATGATTGCACCTTAGATTTAATGTACTGCGCCTCCTTATGATTACACTTTATAAGAGGTTTTCAACACAGCAAGAGGTAGGTTTCAGAAACTTTCAATGCCAAGAGGAATGTTCTAGCACCTAGATGATTTCTATGCCAAATTTGAGATGTTTTGCCTCCTTTCAAACTTCATACTACAACCTTCCAGATTTATCACACAGGCTTAGAATTTGTTTGCTTTGATACCATATTAAAATGGGTTAGAAAATACACATTTGGTCAAATCATCTTTGCACAGTAAAATCAAAAAACATAGAATAATATATTAATTTTTGGATTCAATCAAGATGATCTTCACATTACATTACATTGGCTTTATAAAAGCCTCTCCCCTTTAACTACTTGACAACTACCTACACAACCTCCATACAAGAAAGTAACTCCCACAAACTAACAATATTTTAATATTATCTAACCTATACTAACTATATATATTATAAACTACAAGTCACTATGGTGACTTTATTAATGTAAAACCTTAATATTCTAACAATAAGGTTGGACAATTTTATTATTTAAATTAATATCAATGAATCTCAATTGTTATACATATGTATAAGAATTATATATTTATTCTTTATTATGTATGAGCGAGATCTAGAGAATGTCAAGATACAGGAAGAATGAGTGAAGATTAGGGTTTCAGGATCTGACAACAGTTACAAAATATCCACTATCAACGACTTGGGAGGTGGCACCCTAGTCATTTTTCCCCTTGTAATTTTAGATCTGGCATCAAAGCAGCTTCTGTAACAAGTTTCTAGTTTAAACCTTGGGAAAAATCTTCCATTCAGGACTTGGGCGGTCCCAAATTAGTCCTCTGACACCTCTACTTTTGGGAGATAGGTTCTATCATCTTCCTAATCATCCATGTGCAATTGGTTTCTATATTGTTGTTGTACTTTCTCTGTTATAAGTTGATAGGGTTTGATAAAAGGGTTGAATTAAATCTAATTCCTCTATAGCATACTTGAGTACAAGATCTATAGCTAAGTCCTCCTTCACTTGGTAGTGATTTGGCTCGGTCTTGTCCTTGAATGTTATATGGAAAAGGTTTTGATCTAGTATGCATTCTACTTGTCATCATTCAACTTTTTCATACTCAACATTTTGGTGAACCCATAGCTTATAGCATTTGCATCTTACTGCTTGTTCAAATCAGATCTTGCATTGATTTATTACACATTTCTCATTATTCATTTAAAATTTTTGTATCATTTCACATCATAGATTTGAAAACACATACATTTGTAATTACACATTGTGTATTTCAACATAGGAGGTTTGACATCTTTTTCACATTTCTTTGCAATAAATATTAAAGTTGTCTATATTGCCTTTTGTGAAACACTTTTAACATCTTGTTCACTTTGTTTGTAGTGAAACTAGTGTGTTTTTGATATTTGCAAAAAACTTCAAAAACCCAGTTTCCTCAAACTAGTGTCTTGGTGTACAAAAGTCTCTCATATTGGTGGTACTTGATAAATGAACAGATCTAATTATACATTGTTGTTCCAAGTCACCTCATCATGGCTTCTTCTAATTGTTCCTCTTTGATATATTTACATGCATATATTAAATATTTTGAAAGTTTTTACAAATTCATTAATATGCATACTTATGTTTTAGACCATATAGCATCCATGTATGATATTGATATCTTTAAATGTTCTTTATATGAAATCCTTGGTTGTATATCTAATTTTGATAGCTTCATAACTCTCATGGTTGCATATCCTTCGATATTGGAAAACCTTATTAAAATCATCTCCATGAATTGTCATGAGAAAGATGATGGTGAGAGTTCTTCTTCTACTTATACCACAATTTATGATAATGCCATGGAACTAGTCTCTAATACACATGATGGTGATATAGCTTTGTCTATTTCACCCTATGATTTGGATCCCTATCCCAAAGTTGTTCCCACTTGTGAAGACATTTTGGTCAAAGAATATGAAATCATTTATACATTCCATAACATTACCCTACCCTCTCTTCATTCCAATGCTCTCCCTTTAAAAGATGAAGCATTAGTGGATGGAGAACCTCTTCTCAAAAAGGATCCTCCATGGGTAGATAACGAGAGTTCATCTGATAATCTTAAATCTTCTATAGTACATGAGGCTTCTATGACTCTTCCTATGGATCTCTCACCTTTGATTGAATTTTCAAGAATATTGGATATCACTAAGGATGTGGAGATCATGGATAGTCCTCCTTTGGTTGCATGTTCAAACCCCTTGGACATCAGTAAAGATATAATCATCAACAACGCTCTTAACAACACTTTACCTTCCCTTCATTCCAATGCTCTAAATACGAAGCATTGGTGGATGAAGAAAGGTCTCTCACATTAAATCTTTTGGGGATGGATGTTGAGCTTAATCAAAGTAAAACTAATGTTAATTCAATCATCATTAATAATCTTGTTCAACCTACTAAGGGGATAATGAATAAGTGTACTAATATTCCTAAAATCATTGTGCATAAGGCACCTAATGTGCCTCTACACTTCAAACTCATGATTATGGTTCAAGGTGCTCCAACACCACCTCAACTCCCAAGTTACATTTTCAATTATGCAAAACAAATTACTCAAGAAAATCAAGTGTATCAAAATGTGTTGCAACAACCCAACTACAATGTGGTTGCTCACACATACAATATACAGAATAATAAATAAAGTAAACAACAGTCAAACATTCTAATCACTTTACTAGCTTCTCAACCTATGCTTCCTCAACCACCTCGTCTTCCTCATAATGTTGGTCAATATTATGATCTTGTTGAGAAGCTTTTTATTACTCCCGCTAAGATCTCTCTCTGTGAACTCATACAAACATCACATACATACCACATAATGCTCCAAGAAGCTTCACAAAAGGTGATTGCACCACTTGTTGTTAAGCTAAATGATGTAGAAGCTCTATTAGACTACATGCATGTGACAAAAATAGATATTCTATTTCAACAACATGAATTACCATCAATTGAAGTTCAAAACCAATATGATCCTCTTGTAATCTCTATCATAATAAATAAAAAGTTGATAAAGAAAACTATGATTCACAATAGATCAACTCTTAATGTTTGTAGCATTGATGTGCTACACAAAATCAAGGCTGATACATCTTTAATCAAACTAGATAAACTTAATATTTGTGGCTTTGATAACGTTGGTAGACAATCACTAGGTGCCATAACTTTACCCGTAAAGGATGGACCTATGACATTATCTACCCTTATCCACGTCATGCTTGGTGTGCTTTCATATAATATCATTCTTGGTAGACCTTGGATTCATGCCATCAGGGCAGTTCCATCTACCCTTCATCGATCAATAAAGTTAATTTATGCAAATAAACTTCAAACCATTGAAGTTGACCTGGATCCAGAAAGTTGTTTACAAGCTGAGGCACAAAAACAAGTTGTCAATCACAAGCTTCTCAATAATCTAAAAGCTTATTCATCAATACCTCTTGCCACAGATAATGTTGTGCAAGATTCCAAATCACCATCGAATGCACTTCTTGGTGATGATTGGGGTTCATTAGATTTTACTCCTTCCTTTATGGGGGAATATAAACTTACTAACCCTAATCCTGAAACACCAAAAGTTGCATCGATCTCATCCATGCAATCTTTGGAAATACTGAAGAAACCTAAGGTTTCTTTGGTAGCAAAAAAGGACAATACTCTTACTTATACTATAGAATATGAGAATTATGAGGCCCCGCCTTCTTTTGAAGAGATGGAGTCTCTCTATGATCATGGATTTCAAATCCTTTACAAAAGTTGTAACTATGTAGGTAATGGTTGTGGCATAAAACAACAAGGAATCAAAGTACCCTTAGAAGTTGTTACACATATCTCTTCGATTGGTATTGGATACCATCCTTTGAAGCCCACCAAAGATTACCATCATCCTACTCTTAATATTAACACAATATCAACAAGTCCAACACTCAATTTGATATATCCTAAGATGATAGACATAGATTGTTTGCCATGAAATATCCCATTTGACATAGGTAAGTATTTTTCCCTTATTGAGACACACTTGATGTAGCACCTCTTTGAGTTGCTCTCAAGCGTGGCTTCCTCTTAAGTGTTGTGTTGTGTTTCCGCATGTAGTGTTAAATGTTTGCTTAGGTCTCCTTGGATGACCCTTGATACTCTTGTAAGGTCAAGGATACAAGGAGACCGCCTCCGTTGTGACATTTCTTCTATTTGTTTCTCTATTTCTTCTCTCATTGCAATTGTTGTGTGGTGCCTTGGGGGCATCTTCCCATGTTGTGACCCTAAGTCACTTTTGTCTCCTCTCTCATTTTTAATGATTTCATTCTTCTGTTTTGCTTGTGGCTCTACTAGTTGGCAGATGATGACTGTTAGAATATGAAAAGATTATTAACCTAGAAAACTAGTGCAAAGAATAGATATCTAAACTATGAATGCAAATGATACGAAATCAAAATAGCAACATAGAGTTAGTCTCCAAGAGAGTAATGCAAATGCTAGAAGCAAAATAGCATTAATAGGATGCAAAAGCAAAAGATACAAAATACAAGCCAGGTAGCATGCTTATATAGACTAGGAAGAGAGAGGAGGTGGCAACACTGACCAATCAAGAGAAACCATCTATCAGACTAAAGATAGCAAAGTATCTTCCCAAGATAGCTAATAGATGCTGACATGTAGGAAGGTGACACCTCGCAACCAGTCACCTAATAAGACATGCTTTATTAACCTGAGCGAGATTAATAGAAGCGTAGGAAAAACCTAGGAATATAGGAAAAATAAATAACCCAACTAGGAAATAAAAACCTACTCTAACACCCCCCCATAAGCGAAGCTTAGGTGGATGTAGAAATGGGTCCCAGAAAATCAAGCCTGATGATGTACCCATGTATAGAAAATCCCCCCCCCCCAAAGAGAGGGAAAAGAGACCCCCCAAAAGTAGAGAGAGTCAGGACTCTGAGTGAGAGGAAGAAGCCCTCCTGGAAGATGAAGGATCCCGCACCCCCAGTAAAGCTCACAAATGAAGAAACTTGCTCTTAGTGAAGGGTTTGATGAAGATATCAGCAACCTGCTCGGAAGTCAGACAGTAGTGAAGGTCGATGACGTGGCCATGGATGAGCTCCCGGATGTAGTACATGTAGACCTCTATGTGTTTGGTCCGCTGATGATGGACTGGATTCTGTGAGATCTGAATGGCACTCTGGTTGTCACAAAATATGACTGATGGCCATCTGATCTGAATACCAAACTCAGTGAGAAGATTCTGAAGCTAAATGGCCTCAGTGGCGGCATTCACAGCCCCCCAATACTCTACCTCAGTAGAAGATAGAGCAATAGCAGACTGCTTCTTGCTCGACCAACAAACGAGACCTGAACCAAGTGAGAAGCTATAACCTGAAGTAGACTTGCGATCTTGAGAATCACCCGCCCAATCTGAATCTGTGTAGCCCACCAAGTCAAGCTCAATGCCCACTGCGTAGTGAATCCCAAAACTATGAGTACCCTGAATGTAGTGAAGGATCCGCTTGGCTACTTTCTAGTGCAGCTCATGAGGCTCCTGCATGAATCGAGAGACCATGCCTACAACATATGAAATGCCAGGTCTCGTATGAGTCAGATAAATGAGACTCCCAACAAGCTGTCGATACAAAGTGCCATCAACAAGTGGAGAAGAACATTGAGCCTCAAGTTTGACTCCAAAAAGAAAGGGAGTTAGAGCAGGCTTACAGTCAGCCATATGAAACCTTGAGAGCAAATCTAGAGCATACTTGGACTGTGTGATGGTGATCTCGGAAGAAGACTAAAAGATCTCAATCCAGAGAAAGTAATGCAACAAGCCCAAGTCAGTCATCAAAAACCTGTCATGAAGGGTAGTTTTGATAGCCCCAATGGTGGATGAAGAACTCCCTGTGATCAGCAAGTCATCAACATACAGAACCAGAAATAGGAGTGAATCATCCTGCCGTAGAATGTAGACATTGGGATCAAAATGGCACCAAGTGAACCCAACTGATAGAAGGAAGGAGTCCATCTTGGCATACCAGGCCCGAGGAGCCTGTTTGAAGCCATAGAGAGACTTCTGAAGATGACACACAAGTGAAGAATCTTGAAGGAACCCCTGTGGCTGCTCCATGTAGATCTCCTCCTGAAGGTCACCATGAAGAAAAGCACTCTTCACATCCATCTGGTGTACTTCCCAACGATTAGCTGCAGCAATGGCAAGAACAAGTCAGATGGAATTCATTCAAGCAACTGGCGCAAAAGTCTTAGACTAGTCAATCCCAAGAACCTAGAAGAATCCTTTGGCGACCAAGTGAGCCTTATGCTTGTCAATCGACCCATCTGTTGCAAATTTTGTCTGATAGATCCACTTACATCGAACAAGTTTTCTTCCCTTCGGAAGAGGGACAAGATCCCAAGTGTGGTTCCTCATCAAGGAATTATACTCCTCCTGCATAGCTGTATCCCACTCAGGAATACTAGAAGCCTCATGAAAAGACTGTGGATCTGAGGTAGTAGCAATGAAGACATGTGGAGCATCCTGGAACTATGAACGAGTCTGCCTGGTGTCTAATGGATCCCCAACCCAATCACCTGCAGACCTCAAGGTCTGTCTAGCCCAAAGTGGACCAGAGGATGGAGAATCTGGAGGAGAATCATCAACCTCTGAATGATGACTAGGAGAGGAAGGAGGTGAGTCCTCTAAATCGCTCTCTGCATCGAAAGTGGAGGTAGAAGACTGCTTAGGTGAATCTGACTCATCAGAAGATTTGTCATGTAACCCAAGTGACTCCAATGTCAAAGTAGGAGTTGGAGAAGTGATAGAAAGTGAGCTCGAAGAGCCCTCCTCAAACTGAACACTCCTCTTAATGAACAACTCATGTGTAGTAGGGTGGATCAACCGATAACCCTTCACACCATCAGGATAACCTACAAATATGCAAGGTTTGCTCTACAGATCCAAGGCCTTGCATTTCTTTGCAGGAATGTGGGCCCATGCAGGAGAACCAAAAATTTGAAAGTGCTTAACTAATGGTTTTTGACCGCTCCAAGCTTCAAAAGGAGTGACTCCCTTCAAGGATCGGTGAGGAACACGATTCTGGATATAACAAGCACAATTAATGGCCTCTGCCCAATACTGTGGTGCAAGAGATCTGGAGTGAATCATACAATTTGCCATTTCCTTCAAGGACCTATTCTTCCATTCTGCAACACCATTCTGCTGAGGATTGTATGGAACTGAATGCTGCAAATCAATCCCCTCTGAAGTGTAAAACCTCTCAAACTGATGGTTGACATACTCACCACCATTGTTAGTGCGCAAAACTTTGATGGCTTTCTCAGATTGCTTCTCTACAAAAGTTTTGAAGTCCTGAAAATGATCAAATACCTCAGACTTCTGTTTGAGAAAGTACACCCAAGTATATCGAGAAAAGTCATCAATGAATGTGAGGACATATCTAGCCTTGTTAAAAGAAGGATACTGAAATGGACCAACCAAATCACTGTGAACTAACTCCAGTATCTGTGAAGCTCTCCATGCCTTACCTTTGTCAAACTTTTCCTTAGGATGCTTACCAAGAATGCAACCTTGGCAAACACCACCTAAAAATTGAACTGAAGGCACCCTATGACCATGCTTTGCTGGTTGAGCTGCTGCAAGTAGCAGAAGTTAAGATGGCCAAACCGCTCATGCCATAATCTACTCACATCATTAGAATGAGTGAGCAAAATAGTTGAAGGAGGATCAGGAACAAAGTGAGAAAATAGATAGAGCCGTGACTGATGATCTGCTCTCCCAACTGCAACTGTAGAACCACTGTGCAACTCATGAATCTCCACTGAATCAGGAGTGAACTCAACCCGCTTGCCTGATCCTGTGTGAGTGATCTGGTATACTGATAGGAGATTAGTTGATAATGAGGGCACACAAAGAACATCATGGAATGTGACATCCCCCACATCAATAGACCCTCTCCCACACACCTCAACAGGAGTGTCATTACCCATCAAAATAGAAGGCATAGTACATAGCTCCAAAGATGCTGCAAGTTCTTCCTTAGATGAAGCCATGTGGTGTGAAGCACCCAAATCAAGAACCCAAGTGGATGGTGAAGAAGCAACTGCAACAAGGGGCTTCCCCTTTCCTTTCCCCTTGCTATTTTCTTTTGCCTTGTTAGACCCCTTATTAGAACTCTGTTTGATAGACTCAAGAACACTGATATTATTCTTCTCAAGAATGTGTGTCAAGTGATCAATTTGTTTCTTCAGACATTTATGTTCATCATGACCAGGTCTTTTACAATAGGCACATTGGACCCTCTCTTTCTTAGGCTTGTCGCCCTTGGAAGATTGGGTCTCATTAGTTGCTTTTGAAGCAACCGGTATCTAATCCTTCTTCTCCTTGCTATTCTTCTATTTCTTATCCTTACTATTGTTGTTACTACTTTGTCCTTTCTGTTCTTTTGTGCCTTGGTTGGCAGTCAAGGCATGTGACTTAGAGGACTTAAGAGTGCCCATCTAGATTAGCTTGTCCTGTTCCCGAGTGACATTGACAACAAAGTCATCTAAAGATGGCATGGTGAATTAAGTACCAAGTGCACCCTTAGTAGCATAGAAAGTAGAAACAAACACAGAATATTCTGAACTTAGCTTAGAGAGAATACTAAGAATCAGTTGTTCATCTTTCTTTTCAATTCCACATTGTTTTAACTACAGCCTTAGTGATTTCAATTTAGTGAAGAAATCCTGGATTGTGTTGAAATTGCCTGGACTTAAACTAATTAGTTTATTTTCCAACATATGACCCCTCATTGAATCTTGTGTGCCAAATAGTTTTTCTAGCTTTGTCCAGATTTCATTTAGTGTATTCAAAGACTCAATGTGAAAGAACAAATCAGGAGAAACAAACAAACACAATGTTCCATATGCCTCATCACATTTGTTAAACCACTTAGGCTTATCTTCATCTTTAGCATGTTCAGTTTCAAGTCCCATAGTTATCCTATTTAATCCAGCTTTCCTTAAGTGAATTGTCATGCATGATTTCCACTCAAAGTAATTGTATGGAGTTAGGATGGGTAGATTTGTTTGATCCATGATGAAGAAATACAGAGAAGAAGTGCCGAAAAGAAGAGAACCCAACCAAGACAACCCCCCCTTTTCACTCAATCAAAGAACCCCCCTAAGAAAATATGATTTAGCACTTTATATTAGTGCTTTTACAACTGCCACTAGCAAGAAATACTAAGTGGTCTAGATTTCAATGCATTACAAAACCCTCATGAAGAGCATATGCTAAAAATACAACTTTGGCACAATATCCAGAGAAATAAACAACACCATTGCGATCTACTAAAAAAATCATGCACTTTCAAAAAAAGAATCGCCTCGATACAAGGACGTATGTGAAAGTTATGATCCTCCGAAGTTCCCAAAATGAGAACTGTGCAATGTCACGACTGAGAATCTACAATTTCTAAAAAATCTTGGCATCAAAATCAAAAAATGTCTACACTAGTACATAGAGCACAAAAAAATAGCCAAAATAAAAAAAAAATTCGTGGGAAATGGAGTCCGTATGAGAAAGAACGGAGCATTTGAAAACTGCCTTCAAAACTGTAACTGCCAACAGAGAGGGGTCCTGCTATAGCTTTCTGAGCACATTTCTGCAAAATATATAGACTGCATGCAAAAATGGAAAGATACCTAGATGATTTTTTGTGTGTTGCGAACAACACTCAGAAGGCGTTTTTGTTGTTGATGTACAGAAGATGTAGTTCTAATGTAAACAAAACGCCTTTAGCAACAAAAAATGACCCCAGCAACCAAAAAATGGCATGCAAAGGCTGAATCAGCTACCTAAGACAAGAAAAGGCATGCTGGAACTTGCAATATTGATTGAAAACACCAAATATGCAAGCTGGTTGTCAGATTTGAGCTTGAAACCTCGGTTTCGCAACTGTGTATGACGATCTCCGATTTCGGTGAAACGAAAGCCAAATCTAACTTTCTCAAGCCTCCTGGATGCGTTGGAATAGCCAAAAATGCTGCCAGTATAACCAGAAATGCTGCAATCACCCAGATTTCATAAAACACATGTGCAAACCCCAAAGATTAAAAAAGTTTCCGTCAAACTTTTCTGATTCTCAAGATCATCTGAAGATGCAAGAGAAGAGCATACTAGGTTTTTTTAAAAACTGTAATAAGATTTATTAGCCCCCCCCCCCCCGAATCTCTCAAATATGGAAACTAAAATCTACTCTTGCACATAGAATAGCTCTGATACCATGTTAGAATCTGAAAAGATTATTAACCCAGAAAACTAGTGCAAATAATAGATATCTAAACTATGAATGCACATGATACGAAATCAAAATAGCAACATAGAGTTATTCTCCAAGAGAGTAATGCAAATGCTAGAAGCAAAATAGCATTAAGAGGATGCAAAAGCAAAAGATACAAAATACAAGCCAGATAGCATGCTTATATAGACTAGGAAGAGAGAGGAGGTGGCAACACCGACCAATCAAGAGCAACCATCTATCGGACTAAAGATAGCAAAGTATCTTCCCAAGATAGCTAATGGATGCTGACATGTAGGAAGGTGACACCTCGCAACCAGTCACCTAATAAGACATGCTTTATTAACCTAAGCGAGATTAATAGAAGTGTAGGAAAAACCTAGGAATATAGGAAAAATAAATAACCCAACTAGGAAATAAAAACCTACACTAACAATGACAACAAATATATACTTCTGATAAGGACCATGCATCCCTAAACAAGAAAGCAAAACTAGACCTAGCCCATATATAAAGATGGGGGTAACTGGTTATAGACATTTGATTAGTAGAATCATTAAGTTTGTTGTAGAGATTTGATGCCGCTACCAGATTGTTATCCTGTTAGTCTTTAATGTGCATTAAAGATTATTGTGGTTGATTCGTTACAGTTATATATATATATATATATATATATATATATATATATATATATATATATATATATGCAACCTATACTGCCTTCTCTATGGTTATTTAGAAAATATTTCTTTCTCAACAGAGAAAAGTTTACCTTCATTATGATCAATAATAAGGAATTCACATTGGTGTTATTGTGTCTGTTGGTGAAGATTTATTTGATTATTGAGTTATTGATAGCATCATATTCTCAAAGTGTTTTAGGGTTTTGAAAACCTTGTTACATAGAATATTTATTCAAGAGGGAGTTGTACCTCTAAATGTAGTGATGAGGGAGGTAAATCTCAAAACACACAACAATACAGACTACTCACAGAAAATAGGAATGTTCTTTTATTAAACTGGAAAACAAATTAAATCACATAGATCAAAATTACATTATAAGATGAATTCCCAATAGATTGCAACACATGACAACTTCCTTCCTTAGGATTCTAGAACCTTATGCTTTCTGTAGCTTCTAATCTGCTAGGGTTTTTTATTTTCCCTCCATTTCATGACTCACCACTTTTCCCCCTTTATCTCCACTGCTTTCCAGACCTAAAAGATATGAATACACATTCTCCCCAATGTTGGCTTTGAGCACCAAAATGAGCCCCACTGTCCTTGCTCCTATCCAAGAAGAATTTTTGAATTTTAAATTTGGAAAACTAGATAGAACAACTTCCGGGATCCATAACTTTAGATCCGACCATTGGATTTTCAATTATTATATACCATTGGAAAGCTTGCAAAGAGGTCTACACCATGCTTTCATTGGATCTATAAGATCCACAACTTTCAACCCTTTCTAGGGCTTCTAAGGCCCTCACTTTTGAGTTGGAAACTTTGTTGGATGAAATCTTTAATATCTTGAAATTTGGGCATGCTCTAGGGCTGAAACTTACCAAGAATGCTTATTTGACTATTTTGAAGCTTTGGGAGAAATTTTGGGCTCAAATGCTTCTCTCATATAAGGTTACTAAAAATAGTAAGTCCTGGTATCTTTAGCCTTTTTGAGAACTTTGAAGATTCTAAATCATTATTTAAGCAAATGGGTATCCAAAACTTCCAAATTTGAAAGAAATAGAAAAGAAAATCATTTTTTTGGGTGATGCAAGATTTCCCTTACACCACTGGATGCTCTTGCATCATGTAGAGGTATATTGTCAATTAGAAAAAAACAATCTTACCAACTATTGGTACATTTGTGTGACTGTCATGGGTAAATAGAGTATGAAATTATAGTAATCAAATTTGTTTACCAACAAGGCCTTGTGGGCATAGTTTCTCCTTAGTATCACTAGTCATTATATTGATAGCAACATCGAAATCAAAAAGTGTGTTAGGAATAAAATTTGACCAATACGTCCCTAAATCATTAGAGTTTTAGGATCTAAATATTTAGGAACTGAAATGTATCCTAACATGAGATCTGCAAGTTGTCTAATAACTTGGATAGATTTTGGATCTTGTTTCTTTTTACGTTTCCTTGTGCACAATTCACGAACTATTTTTGTGTAAACAAGAATATCTTTGATTTCCTATAGAAGAGGAATTTTGACACATACATTTCTTACTACATTAATAAGATCAAATTCTAGATGAGGGGCTCCCTTTTGAGTATGGAATCAATTCGAATATAGGAGTGGTGACTTTCGTACCAATGTCTTAGTAAGATTGGGTTGAGTTTCTTAATTAGGTTCTTCTAATTTAGTAATTATAAGAGTCCAAGATCCTTGAAGTGTTTTTCCTAACCTGAGATACAACTCATTAATATCATGTGCGTTAACAAGATATGTTAGAAACGTGAAAACCTCATTATTATAAACTAGTTGAGCCACCTTATTATTTGGATTGGGTGTAGGTTGTGCGAGCATTGTAGTAGCTCTTGGTGGTTGAGATGAAGTGGATGGTTGATTATAAGGTGGTAAAAGTTGGTATGGGTGGTAAAAATTGTTGTTGAGGTTGTTGGAATGGATTAATAGTGGATTGTGTGGGATAATATGGATATTATGGATAAGAGGGTGGTGTTCCCCTCCACGGTTGTTGCCATGGTTGGAATGAAGTTAGTGTTGTGGGTATTGATTTGGCCACTGTTGGTAATATGGTGGTTGTTTCCAACCTCCATACCATCTAGGTGGAGAAGGATATTGAAAAGGAGTTGATTGTTCACCGGGTCCCATGGAATTATAAGATGCATTAAAATCACTAGACATACCTAGTGGCATAGATATTAGTTGCCAAGGCCTTCTTTAAGCCATGTAGTAAATAGGATCCTTAGTATACTCCATTTCTACCATATCTACAGGTAATAGTCACAAGGTGGTGGTTTTACTGACATCTTTTAAAGATGAAATCTTTATTTTATTAAATGGACATTCTTCACTAGGGTGTCTCTTGTGATAGGTAGGACAAAGGATAGCAAGTTCATTTTTAGCTTGTTCCTATTTTTTACGTGTATATAAAGTGTCTATATATTTATCCATATGACTTAAAAGATCAATTTTTAAATCAAGTAACATACCTAATTCACTCTTAGTAATGCTCATAGTACTACCATGGGAAGTTTGTCTACTAGAATAAGCCCTTAGAGATCGATGAGGTCTTGAATAGTTCTTGTAAATTTCTCAAATATCATCAAATGAAAGTTTAGAAATATTACCACCACCCATAATATTTAAAGCATTAATACATTCATCATGAATCCCTCTTAAAAAGAGCATCTTAATGGACTCAAGTGCTAATCTAGTTTGTCATTATCTATGAAGATTGAATAAAAATAACTCTAGAAAATCTTAAAGTATTTCTTCTTCTTGTTGTGACATTTGAAAATCTCATCCTGAATTTCATTTTTTTTACAATAATATTAATATTTTTCCAAGAATCACTTTTATATTATACCATGTGTTAGAATTTGAAAAGATGACTGACCCATAAAATTAGTGCAAATGAATAGATATTAAACTATGAATGCAAATGACACAAAATCAAAATAGCAGCATAGAGTTAATCTCCACAAGAGTAATGCAAATGCTTCAGATGAAAAGTAGCTTTGAGAGGATGCAAAAGAAAAAGATGCAAAATACAAGCTAGGAGGTGAGTATGAATAGACTAGAAGAGGGAAGAGGTAGCAAATACGACCGATGGGAAGAGTCTACCACAATAGCCTAAAATAGGCAAGTGGAACTCCCATGGAAGATGCCGACACCTTGCACCCACTCAAACTAATACTCACTTAATTAGCCCTAAGTAAGCTTAATAACATGTGTAGGAAGGAAGCATTTTCCAGTGAAAGATATTATGAGCGCTGAGCGAGAATTTATCCATTTGAACTGCGACGATTGAGGGTCGGGTTCGCTGCCAAAGGTGCCCATTGGTGTTTGCTCTGGCGCTGCCTTGGGTGTACCTGAGTTTAGTTGTGTGCTTTCTACAGATGGGTGTTTGAATGGCATTCTGTGTGTGGTTGGGAGCGTCGATAGATGCTTTGAGCGAGGTGTTTTGAGTGGCAACGGGTGGGCTATCGTTTAGGACCTGCTCAAGGTTTCTGATGAGAATGTGGGTATCGATGCCTTGGGTGTGGGGGCTATGTTCGTTGGTGCTCCTACCTAGGATGTTTCCAATCTGGTGTTTGGGTGTCTTATGGTCCCTTTGAACCTAAAAATTTTGTGAAGCCATCTTCTGTTTTGGGTTCTGGTTGCATCCCTGCTGCTGGCTTGTTTGTCAGGGCCGCTTCAGGCTGCCATAAGAAGTCTTTTGCTGATGCAGTTTGAAATGCTTGTGCTTAGAATCTACCTACTCAAGCTAGGGTTAGGCCTTTGCTCTATGCCTGTGCTTCTCCTATTGTGGTCTGTGGGCTTGAGATTGCAGAAAATGAGAGTTTCTATTTGTGACATGGTGTGGTCTGCAGGTTTAATGGCTTGTGGCCCTCCCTTCTTGATCCCCATGGCTAGGTTTTGGTCTCTTGGAAGCCTCTTGTCTTTGGGCAGATTGAACTCTTCCCTGGTGCAAGGGGGTTCTTCATCGCAACCTTCGCTACCTCTGAGGAGTGAGATTGAGTGCTGGATAGGGGGTGGTTATGGGGTGATCATTCACTGTTCATCAGAACTTGGACTGGCTCTTTCAATCCTCTTATAGAGCCACTGAATACCAGACCAGTTTAGGTTCGACTACTGAATCTCCCTCTACAATTTTGGGAGGAATCATGTTATCAAGCTATTGGCAAGGCCATTGGAAGCTTTTCGTAGGTGGAATCTACGACTCAGGATCTTGGGCATACTACGGTGGCTCATATTTTAGTAGATATGGACATCTCCAAACCTCTCCATGGTGATGTGTTCTTGATGGTGGAGGACAGAACATGGACGCAACTTCTGGACTATGAGGGCCTCCCTTTTAGGTGTAGGAGATGTTTCTTCATTGGTCATTTGGCCTCTGGCTACCCTCTTGCTCGCTGCAAGGGCATGGCAACCTAGTGGAAGGATGCTCTCACTAAACATCTCGCGGTGGGCACTCCATCTTCTGATGGTTCCGCCAAGGAGGATGATCCTTCCTTGGCTGAATCTTTTCAGGAGACTGAGTCTCCCCAAGATCCTCTTCTAGCTAACCCTTCAGCAGAACCTTTGGTGCCTTGAACTACTGTCGCTCTTCAAGCAGAGCCTGTTTGACCCTCGATGATCACCTTTGCTTTTGCTTCTGACTCCTCTTCTGCGCTACCAACTCCCTCATTGCATGGTGGCTCATTGCCCATGCTGGCTATTGAGGATCCGCTCCTCTCGCCTCATTCGGTGGACTTTGATTTTGAGTCTTCTTAGTTTGTTGTATAGAGAAAGAAGGGACTCCCTAAATTTGTCGCTACTTTGCAGCCTAGAGTTGAGAGTCATATTTGTCCCCTCAGGTTCTGGGATTGTCTAGTCCTTGTCTATTGTTTGACAGCTATCTGTCAGTTGTTCCTATCTTATTTATGTTATGTGTGTGGCCTGATTTGGCCTGTTCTTCTGCTCCTTGGTGGCTCTTGTTTTGTAAGGGTTTTGCCCCTTGTTTGCTATCTATTTTGTGCCTCTGTGGCTGATGTGTAATGGGATCAACACCCTTTTTTGCCACTTACTTTATCAAAATCATGTGTAGGAAAACATAGGAATATAGGAAAATAAATAACCCAACTAGGAAAATAAAAACCTACACTAACACCCCCTTAAGTGGAGTTAGGTGGGTGAAAAGATGGGTCCCAGAAAATGAAGCCTGATGAGGTACCCATGTACATAAAATCCTCCCCAAAGAGAAGAAGCCCCACCCCAGAAAAGAGAGAAAAAACACCCCCCAAATAGAGACAGAGAGAAGACCCCCCCAGAGTAGAGAGAGTTAGGACTTCCAGTGAGAGGACTAAGAAGCCCTCCAGAAGATGAAGCCTCCCATACCCCCAGCAAATCTCGTAGATGAAGATACTTTCTTCCTGTGAAGGGTTTGGTGAAGATATCAACTACCTACTCAGAAGTTGGATAATAGAGAAGGTTGATGATGTGGCCATGAATGAGCTCCTGGATGTAGTGCATGTGGACCTCAATGTGTTTGGTTTGCTGATGATGGACCATATTCCATGAGAATTAAATGGCACTCTGGTTTTCACAAAATATGATTGATGGTCATTTGATCTGGATCTTGGACTCAGTGAGAAGATTCTGAAGGCAGATGGCCTTAGTGGCACTATTCATAGCCCTGATACTCAGCATTAGTAGAAGATAGAGCAATAGCAGACTGCTTCTTGATCGACCAACAAACGGGACCTAAACCAAGTGAGAAGTTGTAACCTAAAGTAGACTTGTGATCCTGAGAATCACCTGCCCAATCTAAATCTGTGTAGCTCACCAAGTCAAGATCAATTTCCACTGTGTAGTGAATCATAAAACTATGAGTACCCTGAATGTAGTGAAGCTACTTGGAGGATTTCTAGTTTAACTCATGGGGCTCCTGCATGAATCAAGAAACCATGCCTACAACATATGAAATGTCATGTCTCGTACGAGTCAGATAAATGAGACTCCCAACAAGTTTTTGGTACAAAGTGCCATCAACAAATGGTGACGAACAGTGAGCCTCAAGTTTAACTCCAGAAAGAAATCAAGTCAGAGCAGGCTTACAGTCAGCCATATGAAACTGTGAGAGCAAATCTAGAGCATACTTGGACTATGTGATGGTGATCCTAGAAGTAGACTGGTAGATCTCAATCCTGAGAAAGTAATACAACAAGCCCAAGTCAGTCATCAAAAACCTATCATGAAGGGCAGTTTTGAATACCCTAATGGTAGATGAAGAACTCACCGTGATCAACAAGTCATCAACATATAGAACTATAAATAGGAGTGAATCATCTTGCTGCAAAATATAGACATTGGGATTAGAATGGAATTGAGTGAACCCAACTTTCAGAAGGAAGGAGTCCATCTCAGTATACCAGGCCCAAGGAGCCTATTTGAGGCCATAGAGAGACTTTCAAAGGTGGCACACAAGTGAAGAATCCTGAACAAACCCCTATGGATTCTCCATGTAGATCTCCTCCTGAAGGTCACCATGAATAAAAGCACTCTTCACATCCATTTGGTGGACTTCCCAACGATTGGTTACAACAATGGCAAGAACAAGTTGGATGGAGTTCATTCTAGCAACTGGCGCAAAAGTCTCAGAGTAGTCAATCCTAGAAACCTAAGAGAATCCTTTGGTGACTAGGCAAGCCTAATGCTTATCAACCAACCCATCTGCTACAAATTTTGTCCAATAGATCCACTTACATCGAACAAGTTTTCTTCCTTTAGGAAGAGGGACAAGATCCCAAGTGTGGTTCCTCATCAATGAATTATACTCCTACATAGTTGTATCCCACTCAGGAATACCAAAAGCCTCCCAAAAAGACTATGGATCAGAGGCAGTAGCAATGAAGACATGTGGAGCATCTTGGAATTGTGAACAAGTCTGCATGGTGTTTGATGGATCCCCAACTGAATCGCCTACAAATTGCAAGGTCTATCTAGCCCAAAGTGGACTAGAAGTCAGAGAACTTGAAGGAGAATCATCACCCTCTGAATGATGACTAGGAGAGGAAGAAGGTGAATCCTCTGAATCGCTCTCAACATCAAGAGTGGAGGTAGAAGACTCCTCATCATCAAGAATCTGCTCAAGTGAATCTGAGTCATTAGAAGATCTGTCATGTAGCCCAAGTGACTTAAATGTCTAACTAGAAGGAGGTGGAGAAGTGATAGGATTTGAGCTCAAAGAGCCCTCCTCAAAATGAACACTCCTCTCAATGATGAACTCATGTGTAGTAGCGTGGAGCAAATGATAACCCTTCACACCATTAGGATAGCCTACAAATATGCAAGGTCTGCTTTACGGATTCGAGGCCTTACATTTCTATGCAAGAATGTAGGCCCATGTGGGAGAACCAAAAACTTGAAAGTGCTTAACTGATGGTTTCCGACCGCTCCAAGATTCAAAAGGAGTAACTCCCTCCAAGGCTCAGTGAGGAACACCATTTTGGATATAACAAGCACAATTAATGGCCTCTTCCCAATATTATGGTGCAAGAGATCTGGAGTGTATCATGCAGATCACCATTTCCTTCAAGGACCTATTCTTCCATTCTGCAACATTATTCTGTTGAGGAGTGTATGGAACAAAATGCTACAAATCAATCCCCTCTAAAGTGCAAAATTGCTCAAAACAATGGTTGACCCATTCACCACCATTTTTAGTGCGCAAAACTTTGATGGCTTTCTTGGATTGCTTCTCTACAAAAGTTTTGAAGTCCTAAAAGTGATCAAATACCTCGGACTTTTATTTGATAAAGTACACCCAAGTATATTGAGAAAAGTCGTTAATGAAAGTTAGAACAAATCTAGCCTTGTTGAAGGATGGATGAGGAAATGGACCAGCCAAATTATTACAAACTAACTCCAGTATCTATGAATCTCTCCATGCCTTACCTTTGTCAAAATTTTCCTTCGGATGGTTACCAAGAATGCAACCTTGGAAAAGACCACCTAAAAATTGAACTGAAGGCAACCCTTTAACCATGCTCTATTGGTTGAGCTGCTGCAAGTAGTAGAAGTTAAGATGGCCAAACCACTCATGCCATAATCTACTCACATCATCATAATGAGTGAGAAAAATAGACAAAGGAGGATCAGGAACAAAGTGAGAAAATAGGTAAAGTCACGACTAATGATCTTCTCTCCCAACTGTAACTATAGAATCACTATGCAACTCATGAATCACCACTGTATCATGAGTGAACTCAAGTCGCTTGCTTGAACCTGTGTGAGTGATCTAGTATACTGACAGGAGATTAGCTGATAATGAGGCGCACAAAGAACATTATGGAATGTACCATCCTCCACATCAACAAACCCTTTCCCACACACCTCAATAAGAGTGTCATCACCCATCAAAATAGAAGGCATAGTACATGGCTCCAAAGATGCAAGTTCTACCTTAGATGAAGTCATGTGGTGCAAAGCACCCAAATCAAGAACTCAAGTGGATGGTTGTGAAGAGAATGCTACAAGGGCCTTGCCCTTTCCTTTCCCCTTGTTGTTATCCTTTGCCTTGTTAGACCCCTCATTAGAACTTTGTTTTATAGATTTAGGAACATTGATATTATTCTTCTCAAGAATGTGTGTCAAGTGACCAATTTGTTTCTTCAAACATTTATGTTCATCATGACCGAGTTTTTTACAATAGGCACATTTGACCTTCTCTTTCTTAGGCTTGTCGCAATTAGAAGATTGGGTTTCATTAGCTACTTTTGGAGAAACTTGTTTCGGATCCTTCTTCTCCTTGCTATTATTTTGTTTCTTATCTTTATTATTACTACTTTTTCCTTTATGTTATTTTGTGCCTTGGTTTGCAGCCAGGGCATGTGACTTAGAGTGTTTTAGAGTGCCCATCTGGATTAGCTTATCTTGCTTCCGTGTGACAGAGATAGCAAAATCATCCAAAGATGGCATGGTGAATTGAGTACTAAGTGCACCCTTAGTAGCATAGAAGGTAGAAACAAATATAAAATATCTGAACTTAGCTTAGAGAGAATACTAAGAATTAGTTGTTCATCTTTATTTTCAATTCCACACTATTTTAATTGTAGCCTTAGTGATTTCAATTTTGTGAAAAAATCTTGAATTGTGTTAAAGTTGCCTGGACTTAAACTAATTAGTTCATTTTCCAACATATGACCCCTCATTGAATCTTGTGTGCCAAATAGTGTTCCTAGCTTTGTCCATATTTTATTTGGTGAATTCAAAGACTTGATGTGAAAGACCAAATCAGGAGAAACAAACAAACACAATGTTCAATAGGTCTCATCACATTTGTTAAATCACTTAGACTTATCTTCATCTTTAGCAGGTTTAGTTTCTAGTCCCATTGTTATCCTATGCAACCCAACTTTCCTTAAGTAGATTGTCATGTGTGATTTCCACTCAAAGTAGTTGTAAGGAGTTAATATGGGTATTGTTATTTGATCCATGATGAAGAAATGCAAAAATGAAGTGCTAAAAAGAAGAGAACACACGCAGGACAACCCCCCCTTTTCACTCAATCAAACAACCCCCCCAATCAAATATGATCTAGCACTTTATAATTTAGTGCGTATACAACTGCCACTAGCAAGAATTACTTAGTGCTCTTGATCTCAATACTTACAAAATCCTCAACAATAGGTGTATGTTCAAAATATAATACTGGTATGAAACCAAGTGAAACTAAAAAAACCACTGCATTCTACTAAAAAAGTCATCCACTTTAAAAAAATAAGTACCTCAATCTGAGGTTGTATGTGAAAGTTATGAGTCTCCAAAGTTCTGAAGACAAGAATTGCGGAGCGTCACCTATGAGAATCTACAATTTCTGGAAACTCCAGACACCAAAACCAAAAACATCTACACCATTGCGATGCTTATGAAATTCTACCCCAAATAAAAAAAAATGCTCCAAAAAAAGAGCCTAGATGATTGAGATAGAGGTGTTCAAAGATTGATTGCCAAAATCAAAATGCCAATGGAGAGGGGGCCTCTAGAAATTTTTTGATTAAGTTTGTGCATGATATGTTTGTTTCATGAAAAAAAATAGATACCTAGATAGTTTTTCAACATGGCAAACAAAACCAAGAAAGCTTTTTTCTTTTTGACGTGCCAAAGATCTGGATCAAATGCAAAAAAACACCTCCAACAACAAAAAAAATGACATGTAATATGTCAAAATTTATCTACGAGGGCTCTTGGATGCAATGGAAAGGTCCTTTTGGCTTGAAAATGCTCTGAACATAAGTTGCCTTCCAGAACTGAGCTTAAAACCCTTGTTCAACAACTTTGTCAAATGATCTCCAAGTCAGATGAAACAAAAACAATCTTGACTTTCTCGAGCCTCCTAGACGCATTGGAACAACTAGAAATACTACTACTATAACTAGAAATGCTACAATCACCCAGATCTCATAAAATACAAATGCAAAACCCCAGAAATTAAAATATTTCCATCAAAACTTTTTTGATTCTCTAGATCATCTGAAGATGCAAGAGAAGAGCATACTAGGTTTTCAAGAAACCTACAAGTAAATCTTATTAGCCCCCCCTGAATCTCTCAAAAAGAAAACTAAATCTATGTTGCACTAGAATAGCTCTGATACCATGTTAGAATTTGAAAAAGATGATTAACTTAGAAAACTAGTGCAAATGAATAGATATTAAACTATGAATGCAAATGATATGAAATCAAAATAGCAGCATAGACTTAGTCTCCATGAGAGTAATGCAAATTCTCCAGAAGCAAAATAGAATTAAGAGGATGCAAAATACAAGTTAGGAGGTGAGTATAAATAGACTAGAAGAGAGGGGAGAGGTGGCAAATATGACCAATGGGAAGAGTCCACAACAATAGCCTAAAATAGGCAAGTGCAACTCCCATGGAAGATGCCGACACCTTGCACCCACTCACACTAATACTCACTTAATTAACCTTAAGCAAGATTAATAACATGTATAGGAAAAACCTAGGAATATAGGAAAATAAATAACCCAACTAAGAAAATAAAAACCTACACTATACCAATGTGCGTACAATATGTTCCAAGTCCCATGAACCATCGTAACACTACATCTTTAAGTGTGGTTGGAAACAATTTGAGCTTTTCAGCATCACTTTGATAATCATAGATGTGACACAACACATCAAAATCAAAGAAAAACATATCAAGATCCTCAATAGAAAGACCCCCAAAAGTTAGTAGAGTAGAATGAGGTATATTTTTTATAGGAGCTTCCTCCTTAGGGAGTGCAATAATAAACTCAAATGTTATTATCTCATTGTTAGCCAAGGCTTAGTTAGCTTCATTGTTATCTCTTATGCATTGGCCATGTTCAAGTGCCCACGATGTCTAATGAACAATAAAAGAGGAGTGTGGCTTGTACTACCTTTGTATTCCTGTGGATTCTAATGGTACCTTAGTTGGCTTTAAAATACACTTTTCTAAATCATGTTCGATTGGCTTCTTTTCCACCTATTTAGTCACAAGTTGTGGATTGATTAACCATGTAAGGTTTCCTTGTTTTGGTGTACATGGACTACTCACAATAGGTTGTTTAGCGATAAATTTACCTTTATCATCTCTAGCTTGACTCATGCATCTATATGATTTAAAACAATCCAAATCAAGGGTAATTTTCTAGGCAAGGTCAACAGTTGCATGGACTTTCTCCCTAATGCACTAGTCCTAACTCAATTTACTAATATATCAAGCCTTTAACACCTTTCCCTAGCAACGATGCCAAAATGTGTGGATAAAATTGAGGTTGATTTAGTGTAGTAATTTTAACTTTGTGTTTGGTAACAATTCATTTTCAAAGTTTAGATTTAGTTCAATCCTATGTCAATTTGGGGTGTAAACTTGTGAAAGACAGTGTGTCTATTTTGATCAAGGGTTGTAGGTAGTACGTTTGTGTATAATGAAATGCAACTATTTCAACAAAGAATTTGTGAAGATTAAAATCACTCTCTAGTAATTGTTTAAAAACTACTACAAGAACTGTATGCAGGCTATCGGAACTCTATGTGCATGCTATGGGAGCTGTACTTTTATTTCAACCAAACAGAAAATTTAAAAACTTAAAGAATGAACTATAGTATTATGAAAAATAGAGAATGATTGTTATTATAACTAAATATGTTTAATTATCTTATTGTTAAAGTAGTAGATAATTAAATGTATGTGAATTAATACAAATGGCTATGATCACACTCTAGAGATTCAAACCAAACCAACAATTCCAGTTTACGAATTATAATCCCACATCAATCATATAGAATGAAATTTAAAAACAAATAGAAAATAATAGAAAATAATATCACCACAGTTTCCTAAGAGTGGGTCTCTTAATCCATGTGGTGACTAAAATGGTTTACTAAAAGTTCCTCAATGTTTAAACTTGTTATATTATAGACTATTTTAAAAAATACATATAACCATCCTCCCTTTATTTTGTGGTTTATATAGTTTTTATAGCCCACAACTTACAACAAATCGATCAAAAATATAGGGAGTCATTTGGGCATGTGACAACTCCTCACCATAAAGTAAAAAACTGATACATCATCAATTATAACAAAATAATATAGTGATTCATTTTGGCCTACAACCACTCCTCACCATAAAGTATAAAACTAAAACATCATCAGTTATAACAAAATAATTAATGTTCAACAAAGTATAGCTTAACAAACAATTACTCACAAACTAATTATCAACTGGAATTAGATTTGTTGAAATGCATCCATATTGCATCTATGGGCTCCAAGAAGTCCTTATCTCCATCATGTCTAATCACATACAAGGCCAAGTAAATCAATACTTCCCAAATTGATTTTCCCAAGTCTATTTTATTCCATTAGACATATTAAATACATTCATTTCCAAATAAATAATTTGTGGCAAAAGATAGGAGGTAAAGGCTAATCTAGTATATAATTTGGATAGGCAAACTAAATTCCTATTGGAAGAAAAGACTTAAACTCATGCAAAACCATTACATGTTTTTAACTCATCACCCACCATTTCCTTCCCCTTCAACAAAGAAATGTTAAGACTAACCAAGTCATGTGTGACCACCCTACAACCAGTTCATTGAGGAGACTGGTTCTTTAGTGAGGATCACATTGTATTAAGGGTATATGGATTCACCGGGTCAATTTATAAGCTATCGAGGCTAGTGCCACCACAAGTATTTTCTCTAGAGTGCTTGCACCAGGTGGACACCATAGACATTCACTATGGCAATGATAGAGGAAGATATTTTTATACCCTCTTGTAGACTTGTGGTATCTCGGTCACTAAGAGGAAGGGCCTAGATGTCCTTAATGTCAAATTGAGGGATATACAACTAGACAAGATTCATGATCAATGGGTTTTGATCCCATTGGGTTGTTCATGGCCTAGCTGAAGAAAAACAAAAGAAACAAAAATTCCAAGTTCACTCACAAACAATGGCTAGATATAGAGTCCAAGAGGAATCCCACTGAAGAAAGCATCGAGACATTCGTTGATGCCTGGCCATGGAAGCCCCGCCAGTTCAAACACTCTAACCATATGAAACCTTTTACAAGAAGGTGAATGAATACAACCCTAAGATGCTCAACTACTAGATCTCAATGCTCATAAGGGAGCAATAGAGCAAGGGAAAACTCATGGCATGGTGGAAATTCCACCAAGAGACAGGCCACACAAGGGAATGACCTATGGAGATTCCCAAGGACAATATTTGGGAAAATGAATATGATAAAGTGTGTGACATCCTAGTCACCTCTCACAATGTACAAGTAAGCAAACAACACATGGAGCTTGCCTCATTATGAGAGGAAGAAATATAATCAAATGCACATGGCACTGAAATGGTTGTTACACAAGTGGAAGAATAATAGACTTCATCTGCCAATGCTGCAAGACTATCCCAATCAATTGTAGGAATAAAAATTTGCATTAAATGACCAGTGCTGAAGGATCTGAGTCAATTTGTTTCCTATATGAACGATTCACTATAGTTTTGGAAACTCTCCAAGGGTTCTTGCACTTGCAAAAGGAAAGGAACATAGAAGTGTGTCCATTGGGCATAGATTCACGAACTAAAACTTCAAACATTGTAAAGGAAATATCTACCCCTTAAATTTGACTAAGAGAACCCATGAGACTCTCCCAATCATTGTCCTCGGGCACATTGATTCTTTGTAGAAACTTGTGCCTACACTCTAGCTCTAGTGTATGCTTATGTGAGATTTGTTGTGACTACAAGCTAGAGGTTTGTTGATATAGGGGATTGTATGTCAAGCTCAAACTCATCAAGGCCTTTATTTCTAATCTTTTCTTGGAATGTACTTGAAAGAGTACCTTGTCATTTGAGTCCATGGGAGAGGGGAGGCCACACTTTATGAGCATATTCATGTAGGCCTATATTTCATTGATGGATTGTGCCATGGTTTCCAAGTGTGCCTTGCATTCTTATAGAATTATATCTTTATCCAAGACATTGTTAACTTGCTAGGCCATGGTGAAGAGGCTCTAGGTCCCTACAACAATTAGCTTGAGTAGATCAACATTATACAATCATGAGATGGTGGCATGGGCATCATTGGTTATTGGTGCAAGGGTAGGCTCCACCACATCAATCTTCTTTTGAATCATCGAGTATAGGGCCTAAGTATACTCGATATAATTGAGTGTCAATGTGAATGAATTAGTAGATTTCTCAATCTCCTTCCAATAGGATTGACAGAGGGAAGGATAAGCTCAAGTGATCCCACTAACAACTTAAGTTGTTCAATTTGGGCCTAGAGTCACTAAATTTGTTCCTTTTATGCTTCCAACCTTTGCTCCAAGTCATCACCCTTTTTGGTGAGTCTTTAAATCATTTTCTTTTGGGTATCCCACTGGGTTTGGAGAGTGGAGAGTTGAAAGTCTAGGGCACTCAACTTTTACCTTACTACTCCCAATTGACCCTTCAACTCCTTGACTTGTTTGATCAAGACATTAGTGGTGGTCTACTTTGAAATAATTTCTCCCTTTGTAGCAATGAGGTCCAACTTGACCTTTGCCAACTTTTTTGGGCTTCAAAGATGCACTTCATCACATCATGGGCTTGTACATTCTCTACCTCAGTGGCTATTGTTTGCTTGGCCTACTTCAAGTCTTCCTCTCTTTTATTCAATTTTATCTCCATGAAAACAAGGGATGAACCCACTCCTTTAGCTCCTTCCTAGAGGAACTCGGCTCAGTCCTATGCTTTAGCATCCTTGATGCTAACACTTATCTATTTCATTTAGTAGTCAGTTGGCTATATTTAACTTTCTAGTTTTTCTACCAATGATGTGAAGTGAGAAAAGTGAAGCATGCTCTATGTGGGATCATATTTGTTTCTCACTCATTTTGTTATAGGAGTGACATTACACTTTACTTTTTTATTAGTAGCCTTTTGTTGTGTTGTGGTCTCAATTTGCACCATTTATTTTTTGTACAAAGTAGGATCTCGTGTTACTATGACCAATTGGGTAGCCCTTGGGAAAGTGTAGGAACATATGGGGCTACCTACTATGTAGTAGTGGATGGGGTGGTTGATGGTGGGGTGAGAAATGGCACAACATGATATGGGGATGGGGGTGGTTATGATTTTTGGGAGTCAAAAGTTTGTTAGAATAATATGGTGGGTGGATGGAATGCTGGAAGATGATAACCTCTAGCTGGTTGCAAGAATTGTCTAGTAGGATTAACATACTAGAGATAATAGTATGAGGGTAGGGGTATTGTGGGGGTAACTGCATGAATTATTGCTACAAAAGAATTTGTGGAGCATATGCAACAAGGATAAGGGTGGTGAGAATGGAAGTGGTGGGGAAAATTGGGTATAAGGGGAAAATGGGAGAATAGAGATATGCAAGGAAGATGGAGTCCTCTGGGGAGATAGAGGGGGTGATTGACGGGGAGTAGAATGGGAAGATGTTGCAGAAGAAACCAATGTAATGGGGGGGGGATTGGGAGTGGGAATAGAAGAAAAAGGAGGATAAGGGAGATGAACTATTATAGTAGGAGTTGCAGATGTTTGTTGTTTTGCTCCACCAATGGTTGATTGTTTTTTGGTCTCCTTTTCCTTTTCTAACCTTTTCCTTTTATGTGGGTCACCTTTGTCAAGATTCTTCTTGTTGTGTTCCTCAGGGTCATCATTGCCTCCAATGATTGATTGGAACAAGATTTGTTTGGTTGTGCTAACTCTTTGAGATGACAACACTATAATTTCAATTTTCCCCTACATTATCAACGATCTCCTCAAAGATTGGCCCAAAGCTATTTGACCCACAGTCATTTGGTTGATGGTGGGAGCTCTTGTTGCTTATTTTGATGTGGTTGGGGATGGCCTTGGCACCTAAAGAATAAGAATACCCCATGGCATTCATGAGCCTCCCCACTTTGACCAAATTATTCTACTTTGAAGTTTTGGTGTGGTCCCAACAGAGGCCACATCCCAATGAATGTGTGTCATCCAATGTGCCATGTCAAAGTTCATATAATAGCTCGTGGAACTTTTAGAAAGATGTAGAACATATTTTCCCAAGAAGCCTTGACATTGTGACACATGGCAGTGTGGGGGCAATATATAGGTATTGGCAAGCCCCACTTATGTTGTTGGTTAAAGTTAAGTCATGACTTAATCAAGGACATGTGGCATGATCTTGGGGATTCTCATAAATAAAAAAGGAAACTATCCTCAAACATCTTGCAGACCATCCAATCTACTAGTAACAAACTCATCCAATACCTTGTGTGATACATCATTATAATAGATAAACACTTCACTTTGCTTCTTGGTTGCATCATTTTGGTACCTGCAACTTATGTGCATCATCCTAAAGGACCTACACTACTAGACTAGCCATGGTGGGATTGATTGAGTGCAGGAATTTAAATCTTCAGACATTAATCTCGAGTCTTCATAGCCTCCAATTGAATAGTAACTAGACAAGAAGTTTCACCTACCAATGTTGCTAAAAGTATAGTATTGGGTGGCAGAATTCATAGAATAAGCTACTAGGAGATTGCATGGCCTATCTGAACCACCAACAAGATCAATTAAGGCACCAAATTTGTAGAGGTGTCTTCTCTCCACAAGAATTCAATGACTGTGCGTTTGACATCAATGACACCATATTCCAACAATGCCATATTTGAATAGCAAGATAAGTTATATTTTCTTTCATGTAATGCATTTTGACCATGTTTCAAATTTGAATGTACTTAGTTTACACTGTGAAGAGAATATCACAATCATTGTAATTCTCACACTTAATCAAATAGTTTATGGACACATTGCATTTAAAATTAGACCTAGGATGACATTCTTTAAAATATTTTACACTTAAATCATGGCTCACTCCAAGTGGCTCTCGCATCTCTATTTGCTCATTTGTATCGCTTGCTCACTTGAAGTTGTGCAATTTACTCCAATGTTGGCTTTGGGAGAAGTGTGGCTTAGAGAACTCACATGGCTCTTCATGTAATGGTGCATCAACTTTACGACAACTCCTATTATGCCTTTTCTATGGCACCGACTAACTCTAAGATTGTATCCTACGATGCAAGTATTTGCTACTCCAAATCTAGGGGCAACTACAAATCCTTCATGGACGCAACTAAATCTTTTGGCGATGATATGTCTTCCATGGAGATTCTTTGGGTGTGCATGCACATGAAGTACAACCCTTGTTGCTCTAATAATTTTTATTAGTTCAATTCTTTGGATTCCATTTTGAATGACAAAGCCTTTTCGAGGCTCCTTCTAATCTCGAACACTTAAATATTGGGTTTGTTCTAATGATTCCTTCCATTGGTAGTTTTGGTGATGGCATGATTAGCAACTCTATTCCTTTGGTGTCTCTAATACAATTGTTTTGATGTGAATGAGGGTGTGCATGTAGAGAATGGGAAGGATGTAAGAATGTAAGAACATGGCAATAAAAAACTATGGTTTTTGGAATGAGATGGTCACAAGGGGGAAAGAGCTACACGTAGTAATTTACAAATTTCAAAATTTCTAGTTGAGTAGCCAAACTCCATGATTGGATGACTCAGAATCAAAAGCCTCTAATTAAAAAGAGAATTGTTATTTTGTCAAAGGGTGGTTCTTAATGGTTTGCAAAACCTATTGAACAAAGATGTCTTGTTTAATAGCAACCCATGGTTTTGGGGCAAGGCCTTTTGGGGGTGAAACCATGCTTTCTAGAATTCAATCCCCTCATTGAGGACTTTCTTGTCTCCCCATTATGGGTTAGGCTACTAAACACACCTCTTCAATTTTGGACTATAAGTGTTTTTCCTCCATTGGAAATGCTATGGTGAAGTTTATTTTTGTACTAGCTTTCTATTAGATGCTTAGACATTTCACTTTTGCTACACTTCTTATTGGGATGGATCGTTTTGGTACCCCTATGAAACTTAGTTTTCATGCTCCTTTTTGTCAAGTTAGTTGTTAGTTAATCCTCAAGTTTGAATCAAGTTAGTCAATTATTGTCCTTCCAATCAATTTGTGAAGGTTATCTTCTCTTTGGTCCTTTCAACTAGCAATTATTTAGGGAAAATGTAATCACATTAGAGCAACAAATGATAAAAATAGTGCATTAGGACAAGGACAAAGTCAATGCAAATTCAATGGTTTTTTTTGTCATTTAAGTTAAGACAATCATTAAGT
Organism: Cunninghamia lanceolata; assembly: GCA_027924645.1. Lineage (NCBI taxonomy): Eukaryota > Viridiplantae > Streptophyta > Pinopsida > Cupressales > Cupressaceae > Cunninghamia > Cunninghamia lanceolata. Next base: position 4,153,659 of record BSBN01000197.1, read on the forward strand.
CAAAGGTGGAATGAGATAGCAAGGGAACGTGACATATTTCTTCATAAGCTTCACTAATGGATTTCCCCTCCCAACTATTGGCTCAAACTTCCCAAATCTCCACCATCATCAAACAAATTCCAAACACCATCATGAAGGATGCTTTTTCATGGGCAAAGCCATCGAATTACAACATATGAGTAAGAAGTTGCCAAGGAAAGCACACCTAAGGAGAAGAGTTTAAGTTACAAAAAGGGACACAAACTAAGTGGCAAAGCCAGTAGAAAATTGAGCTTAGAATGTTGCAACAACATCATGAAAATGCACTAAGGTAGGAAGAGGTTAAGTTACAAACTCTAGGCACTATTTGATGATGGCAATGCTACTCTAGAGTTTTACCCAAGGCCCATAATGTGGCAATTACATTATGAAACTCTACCCAAAATATAAGACAAAGTGTTCTAAGCTATTGCACACAATTGATGTGGCAATATCAAGTTAAACTTGTGCTTGAAAGGTGGCAAGAGTATTATTAAAGTAGGCTAGTGGAAGGAGTGTTTCAAGGTAGTTCAAAAAGTAGCGATCACCTTAGTGATCTAGATCTAGCTAAAAGAGGGCTTAAACCACTTAATAGAGGCACACATTTTATGTGGCCTAACCACCAAGTAATTTCACCTAATGAAGTTCCAAACCCTTAAGTGAAATGCACTAGCTAGGATGCAATTTTTAAGTCAAAAGAAGCACATTTTTTAGTGGCAATAGACCTTAGAAATGTGTACCAAATCCATAGCATGGCAATATAATAAGTGATATGTGCCATATAGTCCAAAGTCAATTTTAAAGCAAAAAGATACTAGTTAAAGCTTGAAGTGTATATAAGCCAATCATTCCTCATTCAATCTCACAAAACAAATTTACCTTCACTATTTATAACAAAAACTTAGCATAATTTTATGATTTTACAAGTTTTTGAAGAGTTTTAGAGTGCAAATGAAGCATCATGCAAGTGCAACAATTGTTAAGACAATTTTTGGCATCTCTTAAAGGTTTTCCATACATATATCTCATCACTTAGAGATGTGAGGATCCCATGAGGATGGATTTATTTGAACAAATTGTTTATTGGGTTTTTTAGCATAATCAAATGCATGTTTTATCTCATATAAGGTTTTCAATCTTTGGCAACATTATTTAAGATTTGGTTGTAGCAAAGAACATTTGTTGCCTTCTAAGTGTTTTAATTATCAATGTGTTCACAAGTTCATTGAATCAAAGATAAGGTTTCACTATTAGAGGATTGACATATTGACATGTTGAGGCGTCAATGGATTCACCATAGTTATGGTTTCAATAATTTTCCAATAGTTCCAAAAGGTTCACCATATTTTAGTGGTCCCAAAGGATCCAACAACTTTAGTTCAAAAGTTGCTTGAAATTTTTGAAAAATCACCCCTATGCCAAATTTGTATTTTTCAACAATGGTTGCATCTAACAACTATCATTAACAATGGCTATTTTCACGCAATAGATTTGAGCCCATATTAGGCTATTTGTATTTAATTCATTGTTTTAAGATTTGTTTTCTTTAAAATGGTATTTTTTCCATTTCTTTATTGCAAATAAGGATAAGATTGTTTTAAAACAACACTTTTGGAATATTTAATTTTTTAAAATTCCTAATAACTACAGTTTGTGAGCTTATAAATAAATGCTTTGAGCACATAAATTGTTAATGATAATTGAAGTCAAACTCATGCTGCAATGATTGTCAATCAACTAACATTATCATGTTATTTAGTGGTTGCTTGTTAGTAATTTCATCAATAAATTGAAAGGAGATTGTATTTTAGTCAAGCTTTGCATTAGCTAGATCAATCTTTCTAAATTGTGGCTTTGAATGCAATTTATTTGTTTGCTTTATCAAATTGTTTGGTGTTCAATTTGTTTCTTTTTTTTCCTATTAATGCTAATCTATTGGTCTTTGCTTTAGGCAACAAGAAACATTCTTTTATTTTTTGATCCATTATCAATGTCACAACTAAATAATGGTCCTTGCTTTAACTAGTATGAAGTTGAAATTGATCATTTTTACCCTCTTTTTTATATGAAAATCTCATTATAGGGCTTGAGTATTAACAATTTGGTGGATGCATTTGAGGCAAAAACATAATCAATTAGTAACTTACATTATGCAAAAACTCCCCATTGAAATAATGTATCATGTGCATACTTGTGAATGATGTCTATACTTTTAGTCTAGGTTTAATTAGGTCTCAAGGAGATTCCCTTTATAATTTAAAAAATGGTTCTACCATATGTTTTGTTCTGGTTTGAGTTGTCTTGAAAAGAACAAATAAATGCTAATGCTAACAGATCTATTTAAAAAATCCCTTGAAGAAATAAGTTTAAAAGTAGGGAACAAGTTATGGAAGCAATAAATAGACTATGAAGGCAATGCCTTCAGATACAGGTCATGCTATGCAATTGGTCACTTGGCTGCTAAGTGCACTCACTCAACTCCTCTTCAGAGATTGGCTACTTGGTAGGTGGGGGCTAAACACCATGGAATTGTGCATGAATGTAATATAGATATTGTCTCTGAGGCCTTGGATGATAGCTACAAATTCGATTCTTCATCCTCACTCTTAGCTTCATCTCTCTCACCCATTGTACCTCCACTTGGAATGTATGGTGTCTCCTCCTGCACATGTTGGTTCTCCTTTGATGGATGATGCTCACACCCCTTTAGTGTCCCCATAATAGAAATCTTTGGACTCCTCTTAAGACATAAATTCTAAGTTGTGCACTACAGTGTAAAGAAAGAAAAGGAAAAGCCCTTAAGCCAAAATTGATAAAGGTGGTTGTAGGATGACCCTTCACTCCCTTGTTAAGAAGAGTTAGCTTGGATATTGGTTCAAAATGTAAATATTTGTTGTAGCAAATAATCACAAGATACACACGTTTTGTTTTTGATTGGAACTGGTGAACCTATGGTTACTAAATTCCTACCCTTCGATACTTTTTTGGCTCTTAGGTGACTAACCTAGGTTATTTAGCAAAAAAAAAATTTATACTTGTGTAAATTTCAATGTTAAAAAAGCCACAAGGGATGTCAATGAATAGTAGAACATTAAAATTGCTAAACTGTTCGAGAAAAACAAATTAAAAATCCAAATGTTAGAAAGCTAAAAAAATATTAAAATCTAAACACTTACAGAGAGCCTACTTTTTGACTTTATCAAGCTATTGCAAATTTGATGTCTGTTTAAAGTCGAAATTTTCACTCAAGAATTGACTAATTTGGGACCTCTTTTGGCTACAAAATTGGCCATTTTCAACTTTCAAGCATAAAGAACAATGTCAAAAGACTGATCTAATGTTGTAGTGTTGACATCAACCTGCATAGTAAGAGTTTCTCTATTCTATATAGGATAATCTGTGAGATAATGCATAGCGTTTCTTGCATGTTTGATGGATAACAATAATGAATGTTTATGTAAACAATTACCTAGTCTTTCAATATCCTTGTGGATAAAGGAAATATAAAACTTTACTTTAGCCTTTTTTTAAGGTAAATCGTGCTAAATATCAGAATAAGAATGATGGTGCATTGAAAAGAGGCATTAATATTTTAGGAGCACGAGTCTCCATTTGCAAGTTGTAATAGGAAATTTTAAGCTTAGTTGTCACTTCATGTACCACGAACAAGATTATGAAAGGGTTACATTTAAATTGCTCAAAGAATAACAAACATGAGTGCACATGTACATCTATGGACACGACATACAACAGTCATTTCTGGCATCCTAGGCTAGGTAAAAGCTTAGATGCAATTAAGGCATGTGATCAATCTTCTTTTGCACAGCAAATCTCATCATATGAATGTCATCTAGGTTATTTCCTTTCAATAAGTGAGGATTGCCTTCATTGACCTTCAAAACAAAATACCTTATAAAAAGTAAATCATACCTGAAACAGACATATGAACAAGACATTATGTTAGTAAAAGTTATGGAATGACACTCCCCAAAAATATAAGCAAAGGGCTGCTTTGCATAAAAGCTCTCCATTTAGCACAGAAGCCTGGTTGGTCTGCACAATAAAAAACCTTGTCAAGAAAATAAAAGCTACATAATCAAACCTTAATGTGCTGCTGACAAACTTGGACGCGGTCTCACAACATTTAGTGCACCTCTTGCTGTAGTCTGTTGACCATCCCAATATATTAATTGAAAAAACTACTTCAATTTGACTGTGACAAAATTTTTCATTGAAACCTCTACGAAAATAGTAACCATTTCCTATGCACATAAAATTATTATAACATAGGCACTTGAATGAGATAACATTACCTCAAAGAAGGAGTTATAATTTAAACGGAGCAAGAATTGTCTCAAAAAGGGTGCTCGCTGGCTTCCAGCAAGCTTGCTGCTCCGGAGGATTGTATATAATGAATTTGATTTCTTGTTGAATTCCTGCTTCGTACAGAAAAATTTCTTCAAGTACAACTAGCTTAAAATATATTTCAATAAGAAATTTATCTGAAAAAGCTTAACTTAGAAGGGCCCGATTCATTTTACTTTTCATTACATGCTCTTCCAAATTTGAGCCTGAGAAAAATTAAATATCATCTTAATTGGATTTTGTGGCAAGCTGTGACTGAGAATAAGAAATAACTCATCATCTTAGCAGTTTTTTTAATCCATTCAAGACTAGGTTAAGATATACATTTAGTGAACATTATTAAAAAATGTCATGCTGATTAAGCAGTATAAGTGGCCTTATATACAGAGGAAAGAGAGAGGCTACAGAGGCTACACTATTTTATGTTCCAGAGGAAACAATTCACTGCAAGTTTGGGTTTCAATAGAGAGACGAGAAAGGAGAGGGGCGGAGTATGTCTTACCACATTGATTGAGACACATTATTATAGCACAAATTTATTAGTCATAAGCATTGACATGTTGAATTTCCAATACTTTGCATGCATCAATTGGAATCTACCTTAACTCCAGCTTGAGCATACAGATTATATTTGAATAATGAAACACAAGTTAATGTTTAGATCATTAGACGCTTCATGTATCCATGTTCAATTTTCCTGGAGATTTTGATCGCAGCATGAATATTTACTCAGATTATATATTTGTGCCTGCACTTTTGAGATTATCTATTGCAAGTTCTATAGCTTAACCCATGGTAGGTTTCAATTTTGGACATTAGAATAGCACTGGGTTAGAAAGAACCCTAGAATTTGAAAAGTAAATAGCTACTAAGCACAAAAACAAAAACAAAAAAAATGTTTTAAGAAGGGGTAAACTCAGCACAAAATAAACCTCAAACCTTGTGATCCAAGTACAAGTGCAAAAAGCCATGTGAGGAAAGGAGATCCTGATAAAAAAAAATAGACAAACCAGAGACCGGCATTGTTATACATCTATAACAAGGTGCAGGTCAAATAGCCAATCACATCACCATCAACAACTGTGAGAGGGACAATGTAGGATATGATAATGTCCATAGGGGAGTTTCAAGGAATAAGGGGATTAGGAGTGACAATTCTAAGAGGAAAGAAGGTACTCTCCCTATAAACTCTCCTAATACCCAAGGTCGATAAATGTTTGGAGGTAAAGAAATATTAGTGACAAGTGCTTGTCCAAGTGACAAAGTTGCGGAAAAGTGATACTAGAACGCCACAACATCAACATGATACACGACGTCTGCAATGAGGGGTTGAGGCACTCTAGTAGTACTATGCAAAAATCAGCATTTGTCTCATTGACCTCTTCCCATCAATGTGAATCAAACAACATTCAAAGGGCACTTGATGCCTCTGACATTTGCAACGAGATCAAAGGAGGAGATTACTGACCTAGTAGCTCTCTGGGTCCCTTGTAAGGCCCTAGTCCTGATAGTGACAACCTCTCCAAGAAAAGAGGCCATGCACTTCTGATCGAGATAGAAAAAGAAAGTGGATAAAGAATCGCTTGAGTTTCTGTGTAAAATCTCTCTAGAACTCTTAAAGTGCACCTAAAACTAAAAACCTCCACTATCTTTATTTCCAAGAGGGAACAAAGACAAGAATTCCAATCACTATACAGAATGTAGTGGCCCATATAAAAATACAATTAGTGGGAGCACACTTTTAGCTAGTTGAAAAGGATCCCCAAAGCATGTATCAAACAATGCTAGAAATAGCTAGGCCAATTTATAATGCCTTCTACAACCTATAAGAAAAGCACAACTTAGAAATCCAACTTGAGGCTAAGTGCCAAGAAAGAAGAGGTCCAAGTCAACGGAATAAATTGCCAGTATATATCCTCCTTGATAACTCTATTGACAACCTCCTTGAAAGAAGAACGCAAGGAGGGACATCCAAGGAGTCTTTGATTGGAGCAATTCAGTCAATAGAGGTGCCTATAAACAGAGGAGGATAATGGTCTCAATATAGCAACAATGCCAACAACCAGCATAACTGAAAGCAAGAACTCTTGAAAGAATGAAGTGCCAAATAAAGCTCTCTCTCAAAACCAAGGGTTGGATCACCAAGGAATTTGAGTTTGTGGTTATGGAAGTAATCAAGGCATAAAGGTAGGGTGGTAAAAATGGCTTGGTCAATGCACTAAGGAACCATCTATTTGTAATTGATTGCAAGATAACTTAAACCCTCTCAATACAATATCCATCAATATAATCCAAACTATAGCTCCAAGCTTGTAATCTATACAGAACTATGGGTACAATGACTATGTTGAAAAAGTGCATCTTCCAAGGGATATCCTAGAAAGGTATTTTAAAGGAACTTGTTCCAAGATAGAAAAGGATGCATATATCCCTTTCAAAAACATGATTGAGGCAGATTTTAAACTAAAATACAAGCTAGTGAACTGAACTTCCAAGTACAAGCTATTGTTATCTACGACTCTCCATTGTAGAATAACTAAAAACCTAGAAAGTACAATTCCTATAGATGTTGAAGACCATGCACACAAGTTGGAGAAGCCCGTAAGAGTGTTCAAGAGCATCAAGTTTTCTATATAAACAATTTCAAGAAAGAAAGGACCATGTCATCAACAAAAAGCAATATAAAAATCAAAAGGTGATGTATTATAGCAGCTTCAGAGAGGATGACGCAAAAGGTACCCAGAAAATTCTATACAAAACAATGGCATTTGAGCAGGCACTCAAGATGCGACCATCATTTGTTGAGATCTATTATTGGTTTGGGTTCGGTTATGGCAGTTTGGGTACATGGATATGGCAATATATTTTTTGGGGTTGGGTTCATCTGTACAAAAAACACTAAGTTACTGGTTCGGGTTTGGGTTCATGGGTTTGGTCAAAATTTTTTTGGGTGTGGGTTTGTTTTGGGCTCGTCCATACAAAAACATATAAAAATGAAAAAATATATTCATATTTGTAGCAGTAATTAAATATATATATCATTACTGCGATTTATTTTACTTATATATATATATATAGCAGTAATGAAATATATTAATAATATAAGAAACATAATTAATATCCATTTATAAAATATATAATGTAGATATTTAAATAATAAATATAACTAAGAAATAAAATATATATTAATATAAATATATTAACATATTGTATTTTTATTTTAATTTATATAAATATAAAATATAATTATATATAAATAAGAAATATACATTAATATAAAATATATAAATATAAACATAAATATATTAATATACATATATTAAGTTATATAAATAATAAATATAAATAAGAAATATAAAAATACATTAATATAAAATATATAAATATATTAATATTAATACGAATACAAAATATATAATAAAGTTATAAATAAAAATATATTAATACGCATATAAATAATATAATTTTTTACCTGGGCTTTTATATCTGAACATTATCGTGCTGGAAAACTGTCTCACACAGTAAACAAAATTCACGTTGGAAAATTTTCTACACTCATCGGTTGTTCCTATCAGCGTATTCCAAGCCTGCAAATTGATGCCTTCTCGAAGCCTGCAAATCTCCGACGATGGAAAAAAAACTTAAAAAAACGTTAAAAAAAACCCTCGCGGTTCTATTCACGCCAGCAAAAGAAGGACAAATTCGCCTTGGGTTTGCTCGGGTTTGTTGCGGACGAACCCACAGTCTTCTTGACGTGCCCTGGACGAATCCCTTGGTGAACCGAACCAGAACCAGGATCTGGCACGAACCGAACCGGGACCCTGCGCTGGTAGGAGGAGAACCGGTAACTTAGAAAAAACATATAAAAATCATAAATATATACATATTTGCAGCCTAAAAATAAAAATTAAGTTCAAAATACCACGTAGTATCATATAATAAACAAATCGCCATAAAAACAAAAAATATTACTTCAACGTAAATTTGTCAAACTCAAATGTCATTATAAATCTCATTGTTCAATATTAAAATAATAAAATCAATAATTAATGTCTTATGGATCTTCAGAAAGATCATCATCATTGACATTAGATGATGTAGGTAGATTAGAAAAATCATAACAAGTCCCAGTGGCACTCACACTAAAAGTCTGCTGTTGGTTATCTGACTCCAAGAATGGCGAATACTAGGAAGTAGAAGCATCCAAGTCAGTATGCTCTGGCTCCATATCCCACAACTTTGTTCCCCCTTCCTTGTAGTTATTTTGTTTGTGCAAAATAAGGCACAAGTTGGAATGTATGTACACTATGTCCTCTGCTTTTTTAAAATTTCAATCAATTATGTTTTATTAAGTGGATGGAGTATGTGTTCCAATTCCACTCAGATGAAGATGAACTAACAACCTATTGAAGCAAAGTCAGAAATTAGTTATAAAATTATAAATGAACATTGAAACTTCAAACTTGAAAATGTTTTAGATTAAAAAAATTAAAAACTTGTGATAAAACTTTGATCACAAGAAGCTATTTATGTCGGAATGCTTGGCCATCGAGGTACCACCAATTGTGAGTATCCTTCTTAAACATGTCATGAAGAGAGGAAATACTTTGACCATTGGAGTGTACAAAGTTAGCAAATTCATTTGTGACAATCAGGATCAATGAAAAGCCTAGCAAATGCTTGCTTGTACCCTTTCATTGACTTCCAAATTTTTGCATGGTGCAACCTTTGTCAGCAAAGCAAGGATCTCAACACTATAATATTTTGGAGTCAATGCAAAGACAAGATGTAGTGGGGTAGTTATTTTGTTTTATCAATCAAAGTTAATGATTTGCACCTATTTGAAGAAAGTTTCTTTAGGATCTTGCTTTTTCTCGTTTATGGTGGTCTTAATCTTCTCAATCGTTGAGTTAATGCCATTATATACCTCTCTCAAACATGGCTTATCCATGTCAGTATAACGGATTATACTCAAAATAGACCCAGTGAAACTAAGAATGTAATGTCCCCAATTTGTATTTTTTGGTATATTTGATTTTTTTGTATTTTTCTGGTATATGATGACAAATGGAAACTAGAAAAGAAAACTAGAAAATGAAATAGAATGGTGGTTACAATAGTAAATGACTGAAAACTAATATATTAAAATCCCAATTTCAATGTGCAGTAAATATGAAACCCTCACGCGCTGAAATGAACCAAATTTGAGAGTAGAATTGAATAATATATCACTAGATAAATTATGACAGCAGAATATGTAAAATGCTACCCCAATTTTTTTTTCAAAATTACATACAATGATATCAATGTTAGGATCAATTGCATAACTGACTAAATGCCTCACACTTTCTGATCACCCAAATCCCAGAATGGGAAAGGTGAGAGCATACAGTGATTGGCTACAATGAATAACTATGCAAATCTATGAACTATGATTCATCCGCTATGGCGGGCATCCACATAATGTGGAGATTCACCACTATCAGTGGGTAGAGAACCAATAGAGAAAATTACGAAGCCATCCACTTATTCAGTGGGAATACTCCACTTTCTAGTGGGTAAGAAAATAAAAGAAAGATTCATTCTCCTTACTGGCGGTAAACCATCCAGGGGTACTTAATGTTTTGCTTAAACAAAACAATTACAATGCTCATAGTGCAACAATAATCAGAAAGATAGGATGAGGGTTTGATCATGGCAACACAACTTTTGAGACAACATGAGACTTTACCCTACATTCCAATGGCAACATTAAATTCTTCAATGGTTGTTCAAACTGGAAAGTCAGATATCTGCTGGCTGCACACTACACATCAAAATTTCAAAGCTTCCTCTAATTGTATGACAGCCATAGAGGAGATATCAATACATAGAAACACATTCATTTGATAACACTCAAAACTGCCTTAGGAGAAAATTACGAAGCCATCCACTTATTCAGTGGGAATACTCCACTTTCCAGTGGGTAAGAAAATAAAAGAAAGATTCATTCTCCTCACTGGCGGTAAACCATCTAGGGGTACTTAATGTTTTGCTTAAACAAAACAATTACAATGCTCATAGTGCAACAATAATCAGAAAGATAGGATGAGGGTTTGATCATGGCAACACAACTTTTGAGACAACATGAGACTTTACCCTACATTCCAATGGCAACATTAAATTCTTCAATGGCTGTTCAAATTGGAAAGTCTGATATTTGCTGGCTGCACACTACACATCAAAATTTTAGACCTTCCTCTAATTGTACGACGGCCATAGAGGAGATATCAATACATAGAAACACATTCATTTGATACCACTCAAAACTGCCTTAAATCGGACCACCATACCATCTACATTAATTCTGAGCACAAAGGGAATGACACACAGTTATAACTCTGCATTCAATACTTCCTTGCTTCAGCGCATGACCGTATGGCCAGGCAGGTACGACATGATCAGAACAGCCTCAAATCTGCACCAAAAATTCTCAAATAACTTTTGAAAGAGGCGTCTATAACCAACAAATGCATCCCATATGACTTTGCTTTAAATATCAATCACTATTATTTTATATATCAAATCGTGCCATACAGCAGGTACGGCTCCTTCATGGTACAGCTGAGCATAAACACACCAAAAACAATATAAAATCTGCAAACTACTCACACCAAAATGCATATAAACTCATCACCAAAATAAGAACTATGAAATGCATACAAAAACTTCTCAAAATCCTTAAATCCAAACAAATCAAAATACATCAACTTCATGAAAGCTCGGTGGCAAACTCTGTCTTGAGCACAATAGTGATTCTTGCATTGAAATCACACTCAACCTCGAGGGTTTTCATCCTCAACAGCATTCCACAAGAGGGTTTTCATCCTCAAGAGAATATGGAAGAACACTCAGTTCAATCTGGTAGAATAACAATACAAATCTAAAGCATGTTCAAACAATGAGCCCATCTCCTCCTTTTATAACTTTTTGAGGGAAATAAAATATTATTTCCTTTATCCCTTCATATTTCTCCTCAAACAATATAAAAATAACTCATTATGTGTGCACAACTTAAAGTCACCATTTTAATTAAAAGCTCCCTTTAGCTCAAAAGACCCCTTTATCAAAATAAAGGAATTATTTGATTCACAAGGCCCCAATATGATGCATCCATGATTTAGAGCTTTTCATCCCCTTTCCAACGAGCTATAACACTTAAGTGTTAAATAAACATTTCCCAACCTTTTTTAACTTAAGTGCAATAATTAATTGTTTAGCTCATTAAATCAACTGATTTTACGGAAAATCCCAAATATCACCAAACTGCAAAATAAAGCATACCAACATACTCCATGATGTTTGGGAAGATGAATGATGCCTTCCGAATGACTTTCCAAAACAATACGGCTTCTCCAAGAATCTTGGAGAGCAAACCGGGAACCCGATCAATCATCAGAAAGCATCACTGCGATCCTAAACACTATCTGAGCTCAATGCCGTAACTAATTTCTCTGTAAACGGATCTGTGGCCACTCCAAGAACATTGGAGTTCTCCCAACAAAGCTGGATAGCCACTAAGAGACAAAGAATAAGCCAAAATGCTCACAATAATCAATGTGCCAAAAATGGAACATTACAGTCCTCCCTGCTCAAGATTGCTTGTCCTCAAGCAATTCATGCTATCCAACCAAGATACCTGCATGATTATCAATAATATACTTGGATCCCAAATCAATCTCAAGAATGCTTCACACCGCTTCTGCTGCGCCACTCTGATATAATTGTGAATTGCACAGTTGGAATTCTGCTTATAGTTATGAAACATTCTTCCAAACATAAATCTTTTTGGATCCCAGACATCAATAAACCTAAAGATGAAAGAGTTAGCAATCATCAATACAATTATCCAACATGAAACTACTGCTGGGAACCAAAATCTGAAATGCTCCTCTGACGAAGAACATGAATCAACTTGATCACAAGCTGAAAACAACTCCGAATAGCCATGAATCACCTGATTCTCACCATCCAAAAGAGCAATAATAGCTGTAACACTAGTTGTTTTCAGCTGAAATCTTCTATCATCCTTCCACAAAGAGCTAAAAACAACAAAATGATCAATCTTATGGCTGAAAGATTCTGAATTAATCTCCTGACAATCATATTTCAGCAATCTAAAAATAGGGCAACAACAACAAAGTTGAAATCTTCTGAAAGTAATAAGAGATTTAGGCTATCTCCAGTCAAAATATATCAAAGTCATGACCAAAATCTCTCTCCAATCCATCAAAATGTATGCAATTGTCAACTCATTATGGATGATATGAATAAGGACAACAACTTTGTGACATAGATTTGTCTTCAAATTTATGCATGAAATTGTTACAAAGCCTTGAAGATAAAATCTATTATGAAAATAAGTCATCCTTGCACTAGACCCATTGCATACCTTAACCTTATGCTCACCTTCAACAACTGATGAAAACTTCTAGTTGAAGAAGTTTTTGTGAAGAGTAACATTACATGAGTGTTCCTCACCCGGATCCCATATCCTGTTACTATCTTCCTCCATGTTGCAAACTTCATTTTGGTCTTCATCATTCAACATGAGAGGTGAATTGTCTTTAGTTAACTCAACTTCCATCATAAGAAGGAAATGGTCAATTGATTGGAAGTTGTTCTCATGTCTTTGTTCAAACAATTCATCGATTTGCTCCAACTCTGTATTTGCATACTTAGGAAGCTGTCATAAGTCAAAATCTCCTTGAAGCAAACCAAGCTCTTCAGTTACCAGCTCGATTCATTTGCTCTTGCAACTTTATCTTGCTCCCTGAATTGATGGACATTATCAAACTGATTTTCTACTTCTAAGAGAGCCATTTGAGTGCTCTCTAAAGAATTTATAGTTGATTGAATCTTAGATGCAAGCTTATCAACTTCAGCCTCTCTTCTCTTCAATGCATCATAGGCTCGACTAGCAAACTCAAGAACATGATCTCTATCAGAAAGAAGGTTCAAGTAATCTGATTTCAATGCTTCTAGAGCCTCTCTGACTATACACCAATCTTCAAGTGAAGATCCTTTTTCTATGCCCATTTGTCCCCTTTCAACTTGTGCCCTCCAAATGTGATCTTCAAAAACTTATGTATGTGATCAAAGTGTGTTAAAGATTGAACAATCTTATCTTCGGTGACCAACAACTAATTTTGAAATTCAAATGTTGGATAAAAAATAGAAGCTGATTCAAATCTTCCAACAAACTTTCCATCAACAGGCTCATCAACTAACACTTCTGCAAGGACACTTGATTCTTCAATTTGCATGGGAGATGAGTCTTCTTCTTCACTTTGATCAAATGTTATGGCAACATCAAATTTATCAATGGCTGGTTTAAAATATTCATCAGCATACTCTTCATCCTGGATTCTTGAGAAATCAAATAGTTCTTCACTTGGCATGGAAATTTCCCACTCAAAATCTAAATTACCTTCACAAGCATGGTGAAGATACTCCTCGTTAGGGGCTGTCCTAAGAGTTTCAGTAGCATTAACTTCTTCAATTTCATTGTTTCCCATGTCCTCAAATAAACACTTCACTTCAATGCTCTCAAGCTCACTTGCATAGTCACCTTCTAACAATCTATTGATCATCTTCATCTCTTCAATTGTAGTGGCATCTTTAGGATCTTCATCAAATGAAGGACTTGCAAAGTCCAACACTTCTGGCTCTTCATCAAAGAAAAGCTCAACTTCACTAATATCTACTGTAGACTTCTCCAAATCAACAAACTCCTCTATGCATGTCTAATGATTTGTGACTTTGTCTTCATCATATAGAGGCTTAGACTCATTTCTTTCAGCTAACAACTCTTCATCGTCACCATTTTCAGATTTCACATCATTCGAAAGGAAAGAACATGTGGTGAAGGTTGCTGATTCATGTTCCTTTTTATTTGTTTCCACATTATCCTGAAAGAAAGGCCATGTGATGAAGGTTTCTGGTTCAACTTCTTTGCCCTTGCAATGATGGTTAGGATCCCAAGAATTTTTGCATAGAAAACAAAGATTTCTTCTTCTAAGTTCATTCTTGCTGAACTCTTTCTTCCTCGAAGTAGGAGGCTTCTTGTTCGGTGGGTTGGAAAGTGATGACTTGGAATGGATCTTGGTCCTTGCCAAAGAAAAAGGTAATTCAGGCTTGTATAAAAACATTGTCCTCATCTCCTCTTCCTTATTTTTTGAATGTATTCTATTAAGCCCTCTTTGATGATTTTCAAGAAAGCATCCCAAGGAAGTTGCTACTTACAATTATCTGATAGTCTTTCCTACTCATCAATAATCTTTGTGGCCTCATGATGATACTTCCTTTGATGCAACTTCTCTTGAACTGCTATTTCTAATTCATCCTGACTTTGCCTACGAGAATCAAATAGAACATCTATCTCACTTCTCTTAAGAGATGCCATATTCAAACAATCACTGAACAACCTCTTTTACTGCCACACACTGAACAACATTCAAGTGCTGATCACTCACATGCAAGGCTGAAAACTGACTTGCTCAACTGAAAGATCTGCAACCAATTAGCTTCCCAACAAGCTAGCAAGAACATACTAGCTCTGATACCACTGTAAAATGCTACCCCAATTTTTTTTTCAAAATTACATACAATGATATCAATGTTAGGATCAATTGCATCACCGACTAAATGCCTCACACTTTCTAATCACCCAGATCCCAGAATGGGCAAGGTGAGAGCATACAGTGATTGGCTACAATGAATAACTATGCAAATCTATGAACTATGATTCATTTGCTGCGGCGGGCATCCACATAATGTGGGGATTCACCACTATCAGTGGGTAGAGAACCAAAAGAGAAAATTACGAAGCCATCCACTTATTCAGTGGGAATACTCCACTTTCCAGTGGGTAAGAAAATAAAAGAAAGATTCATTCTCCTCACTGGCGGTAAACCATCTAGGGGTACTTAATGTTTTGCTTAAACAAAACAATTACAATGCTCATAGTGCAACAATAATCAGAAAGATAGGATGAGGGTTTGATCATGGCAACACAACTTTTGAGACAACATGAGACTTTACCCTGCATTCCAATGGCAACATTAAATTCTTCAATGGCTGTTCAAACTGAAAAGTCTGATATTTGCTGGTTGCACACTACACATCAAAATTTCAGAGCTTCCTCTAACTATACGACGGCCATAGAGGAGATATCAATACATAGAAACACATTCATTTGATACCACTCAAAACTGCCTTAAATCGGACCACCATACCATTTACATTAATTTTGAGCACAAAGGGAATGACACACAGTTATAACTCTGCATTCAATACTTCCTTGCTTCAGCACAGGGCCATATGGCCAGGTAGGTACGGCATGATCAGAATAGCCTCAAATCTGCACCAAAAATTCTCAAATAACTTTTGAAAGAGGCGTCTATAACCAACAAATGCATCCCATATGATTTTGCTTTAAATATCAATCACTATTATTTTATATATCAAATCATGCCATACAACAGGTACGACTCCTTTAGGGTACAACTGAGCATAAACACACAAAAAACAATATAAAATCTGCAAACTACTCACACCAAAATGCATATAAACTCATCACTAAATAAGAACTATGAAATGCATACAAAACTTCTCAAAATCCTTAAATCCAAACAAATCAAAATACATCAACTCCATGAAAGCTCGGTGGCAAACTCTATGTGAGCTTGCTCCAATCTCTGTCTTTAACACAATGGTGATTCTTGCATTGAAATCACACTCAACCTCAAGAGGCTTTTCATCCTCAAGAGCATTCCACAAGAGGGTTTTCGTCCTCAACAGAATATGGAAGAACACTCGGTTCAATCCGGCAGAATAACAATACAAATCCAAAGCATGTTCAAATAATAAGCCCATCTCCTCCTTTTATAACTTTTTGAGGGAAATAAAATATTATTTCCTTTATCCCTTCATATTTCTCCTCAAACAATATAAAAATAACTCATTATGTGTGCACAACTTAAAGTTACCATTTTAATTAAAAGCTCCCTTTAGCTCAAAAGACCCCTTTATCAAAATAAAGGAATTATTTGATTCACAAGGCCCCAATATGATGCATCCATGATTTAGAGCTTTTCATCCTCTTTCCAACAAGCTATAACACTTAAGTGTTGAATGAACATTTCCCAACCTTTTTAACTTAAGTGCAATAATTAATTGTTTAGCTCATTAAATCAACTGATTTTATGGAAAATCCCAAATATCACCAAACTGCAAAATTAAGCATACCAACATACTCCATGATGTTTGGGAAGATGAATGATGCCTTCTAGGTGACTTTCCAAAAAAATACGGCTTCTCCAAGAATCTTGGAGAGCAAACCGAGAACCCGATCAATCATCAGAAAGCATCATTGCGATCTTGAACACTATCTGAGCTCAATGCCATAACCAATTGCTTTGTAAACTGATCTGTGGCCACTCCAAGAACATTGGAGTTCTCCGAACAAAGCTGGATAGCCACTAAGAGACAAAGAACAAGCCAAAATGCTCACAATAATCAATGTGCCAAAAATGGAACATTACAGCATACAACATGGTAGCACCATCATATAAACCCCAAATCTGATATTTCATTCAATTGCAACAAATACAATGCTGATACGCAAAACTGTAACATAGTTTCCAAAATTACAATGATGAGAATCCACTCACTAAATGTCAAATAATGCAAATATGATCTACGACTAACCAAATGACTGAAAATGCCCCAAGATGTGGATGGAACAGTTGTTGTATGGCTGTAGATCATTGTGACAATGAAGAACTTGACTTATATGGCCTCCTCCTAGCTGCCACACACCTATACGAATTGTTTTACGATTAGTCGCCAAGATGTAGATGGAACAACTGCTATACAACCTGCAGATCATTGTGACAATGAAGAACCTGGCTTGTACGACCTCCTAGCTGCCACACACCTGTACGAATAATTGTACTATCTCAAATCACACCAAGGATATGTATGACACCTCCCTGAAAATGGCACGCAACAAAAAAAAGATAATAAATAGTGGCAATCAGCAATAAATGATGACATAAGGTCCTCTTACAGCTGGTGCTCCTTAACGGTGAAAGGAAAATGCAGATCGCAGCAAAAACCAATGTAAATCTACCCTTGAAATGGTAAGGAAATCTCCTTAGAATGATGGCTTTGGATCGTAGCGCTATACATGCAATAAATGATGATAAAATGAGACCAATAACCTCTGAAATCAGTAATAAAATTATGTCGAACCCCCTCCTAATTGTTGGCGCCAATAAATAATGCTAGAAAATGCTGGTCACTTCACTAATGTTGACACCAATATTGCATGCCCACTCCAAAAATGTAATGTCCCCTTCTGGCTAGACATCAGTTCTCAACAGTTGACCCTCGTAGGCTAATGAGCATGGTAAGGGGGTCTTTTCCATTCCAGGATTCAGTTGGATCGGAGAAATAAGGGAGATAATAATTAAATTAATTATTTCTAAGGTTGTCGAATAAATAAATATTATAAGGTGACCTTATATTTAATTAATTTGATAAAGTGACTTAAATAAAATATTATATCATAAAGTCACTTAAATAAAATAATATTATTAAAAATTAAGAAGTTTCTAGATGGCCGACTTATTGGAAGCTTCTAGATGGCTGATTTCATGGGGAGAACAAAGTATATTAAGAGGGGCTCAGCCAAGTTTGAGTGCATCTAGATTTTTGCTATTTGATTTTGACATGAGAAGCCTAGGGTTTTAGCAGTCTTCATTGGAGGTCTTTGGGAATGACAACTCCCATTGATTTGCATAACTGAGGTAGTGAAACTATCTACTGAAGGGTTGCAGATTGGGAAGGATAATTCAGTCCTTTCATTTGTGCTTGAATCTGAAGTATTAACCAAGGGTTTGGAGGTATTAATTTGTAAATCAGAAGTTTTGTTAGCTGCTACAGTGGTGTGAATAGAGCCGCGCTACAGTACCCACGTGAACAGTAACTGCGCTACAGTAATCTGCTACAATGGTTCACTACAGTGCTAGGCCATTATTAAGGGACTGAGGCATGATGTTTATACATCTTCCTGGGCAAAATTGAAGCAAGGTTCATCATATATTTACCTGGACGAACTCATTTCCAGGTCTGAAACTTTTGTATTTGCTTTAATGTTGTTGTAGCATAAGTTTATGGTTGCAAGTTTGAGTCATAGTTGCATCTGTTTGGTGTTGTGCACTAATAAAGAGCAATACCTACTGCTGTAGCATCATATTGCTGCATATTTTATGATTCTGAGTATAGGAAATAAGTGTCTATGCTGCTGTAGTTTCTCAGAGTCACTTAATTTATTGGTAATCTGCTTATATACTGAAATAATCTACTTAGAAATGACAGCATATTGGAAAGTATAGCTTGCTGTAGCTTCTTATTTGCATTTGGAGATCACAAGCCAAGTGTTTGTTAAAATATCTAGTGGTTGTATGCATGACAATTGTTTGTCATTATGTCTATTGTCCTAATCATGTATTTGTATTACATTTTCAGTCATCATTGAGCATTGGAAAGTCATTGAAGTCCGTTGCATTGCATTACCATTTAGTTTCAGTTCTTGCACACTTTATTTAAGTCATTTAGTTTATCAAAAACATCATATGCATTTGCAAATACCAAAAAGGATAAATTACAAACAGCAGTTCAATAGGTTGCAAGCAAACTGTTTGATGAAATTCCAGTACATTAAATCAGATATTTGAGGGCAGAATTAGTAAGGTTTCTTACAGTGGTATCAGAGCAGTTTCCTACCATCCTTTGGGTTTGAAATCGGCTCCATTCATGTAACAAAATGACAGGTATAAGAGGTATACAACTAGAGAAGAAAGGAAGCAAAAACAGTGGCCACAACCTCCTAAACAGAACACTTTATCAGCTGCTATAGCAGCCAGACAGTGTGGCACAGAGATTGGTTCAACCAGCACCATGGGTGACGATGAACCCAGAAATGAAGGTAGAAATGGGGGAAACAATGAAGAAAGAGAAGCACGAGAGATTTTTAGACACATGGCAACAGGACAGCAGCAAGTGGCAGATGCTTTGCGGGCTCTCACTACAATGTTACAACAAATGAACCCTCAGGGAAGACAGAACCATGAACCAGATGACAATAGGAGTGTGGTTGGGACACCTAGGGCACAACGAGCATCTTCTCGTAATGCAGATAGGGCTACATGTCCTACCTTTTTGAGAAATGAACAGGAAGAGGAAAATGCAGAAGAAGAAGGAGAAGAAATGTTCGCGGATACTCTTATGGCAGCGAACGATGAGTGGGAGTTGTTGACACCATAGGTGAGGGAGCGTATGAGCTTTGATAGATTTGTAAGTCAAAGGAGGGAGCATTACAGGGGAAGACAAGATAGGAGACTGAGAAACCAAAAAAATGATTTGATGTATGCCGCTAGCAGAGTCACATTGCCCATGTTTGATGGTAGTGGGAAGGTTACAGCTCAGGCTTGGGTTCACAAGCTAGACACCCTCTTGACTCTTAGACCCATGAAAGAAAGGGATGCGATAAAATACACTTTCACTTGGAGGAGGCAGCCCACGATTGGTGGTATCATGGATTGGACACATTGCAGCATAGCCTCATGCATAGCTGCATCACTTTTTATCAGGAGTTTGTTGATAGACTGGTGGAGCATTTTGATAAGAAAGATCCAGAGACATATTTCAGAGACCTAGCTCAGCTTAAACAGATTGGGAGTTTGGAGAGTTACATTGGTGACTTTCAGAAATTATCAGTTATGGTTTCCAATATATCTGAGAGGAGATTGGTTGTGCTATTCATTGAGGGCTTATTGGAACCATTGAGAAGATGGATAAAGGCTTTTGATCCCCCAACATTGTAGGGGGCAATGAAAAAAGATAGAAGTATGGAACTTGCAGCTCCCCAAAGCAAGTTTCCATCTAGGGGATCTTCTTCATTTAGGGACATCAAAACATTTCGTAAGAAAAAAGAAACGCCAGACTCAAAAGGGAAATCAATAGCACCTTTAGATCGTGAAACATTCAATGACTTGCGAAGGAAAAAGTTGTGTTTTGTAATAACCTGCACCTGTTGTTCTTTTGATTTATCTTTTTTAATGATATATTTTTTAGGTTTTTTTGTGATCTTTCAAAACTAGATAGAAGATGCAGAAGGGGGTTTTCGTTTTCTTGAAGTGTGTATGTCAGAATACAAGGAATATAGCATACAATTGAAAACCCAGAAAAACTATAATAGATATGAACTAAATAATGAAGACCCAGTTCATAGAATGGCATAAAATGAATAACCATCACATAAACATTTCAAAATAAGCACCTTCATATTTCTGCTATTGACGGACCATCAACATGGTAATGGAGTTTTGCATCAAATAAATCAACAAATACAAATAAACAATCTACAATCATCAGCATAGGCCCATAGGCCAAAAATCGATCCAAGAGCAAGAAAGAACAGCTCCCACAAACTCCACTAATGGCTACCCCAAAATATACGACTAGCAAGAGAAGTAAGGCCAGTAAGGTACAACCAACAAAAAGGAAAGTACGACCAGCAGGAAGAAGAGATATGGCAGTCCTAATCTCCCTCAAAAAAATAGATAAAATCAGTCCATTCTTTATCCTCTCAGCTGCACCAAAAACTATGAAGATATATCATAAATCCTCTCCAAAACTCCATCAAAGTATATCCAACTGAAGCACAAATACAGCCACTGAGTATGGCTGCCCCAAAATCCCCTTGGGTGATCTTTCACACTTGTGGAAGATTGATACCAATGGTGGTTTCCGTCACCAAAAGCCCTGGTTGGAAGAAATCCCCCAAACCCTCATTTGCAGAGCAAATATAAGCATAAAAAGTAATATCAAGAATGAATAACTTTTCCCACTCTTTGCCTTTTTATTACTCAACAAGTGGGTTGACCCATATGAGAGGGAAATGTTATTTTTAAATTTGCTTTTTATTCCTCAAAGGGGCACCCAAATCCCTTAGTGATTTATTTTTGCACTTTTCCTTATTTCTCCAAAGTCACCGACATTAATTAATTAAAGTCCAAATATAATAATAAAGTATAACTTACGGACTTTAATATGAAAGTCCAAATGGTCACAGAATCCCATGAGTTATAGACCGTTGGAAAGATCTTGGCGAAACGCTCCATCTCCAATAAAGAGTTTCCCAAAATAGCCAACTTCGCGACTTACTAAAAATAGTAAGTCCCAACCAGAATGTCAGAAACTGACCAAACGAACTCCCAGAGTTCCCTAACCACTTTGGTTAGTCTACGGGAACCAAGTATAGACTAACTCACTAAAAAAAGGGGACATTACAGTCCACCCTCCCCAAGATTGCTTGCCTCAAGCAATCTCAGATCTCGATGCAACAAGATTTGCTCACTCTCCCATGTAGCATCCTCTACCGATAGGTTCTTCCACTTCACCAAATATTCCCTGATGACTCTTTTCCTCAATGTACGTTCTCTAGTGTCAATGATGGCCTCATGTATCAAAACTAAGTTCACCTCTTCATCAAGAGGAGGCAACTCTGTAGAAGGTATCACATTGTGGCCTAGTGCCTTTTTGAGGCATGACACATGGAAGACATTATGAACTCTGCTCTCTGCCGGTAATTCTAACTCATAAGCCACCTCTCCAACCCTCCTGGTGATCCTGAATGGACCATAATACCGTGGCTTTAACTTCTCAGCACCACTCCTCTTAAGAGTAGATTGTCTGTATGGCTGCAACATAAGGTACACCATATCACCGACCTCAAAAGAACGCTCAACCCTATGTTGGTCTGCATATTGCTTCTGCTAATTCTGCGCCTTCTGAATGTTCTCTTTCAAAGACCTCACAATGTCTTGACTCTCCTGCAAGAGGTCTTTAGCCTTTGGTACTCTGCTGTCTCCAAACAATAGATCCAAGAAACTGGGAGCCTCGTACCCATAAAGTGCCGTAAATGGTGTCATCTGGATAGACATGTGGTAAGTGGTATTATAACAATACTCTCCCAAGTGAAGCCACTTGACCCACGCCTTCTGCTGCCTGGCTATGTAATTCCTGAGGTATCCCTCCACCCACTTATTAACTATCTCTGTCTGTCCATCAGTCTGGGGGTGGTAACTCGTGCTGGGGGTGAGCTCGGTCCCTGTCAACCTGAAAAGCTCTTGCCAAAAATTGCTAAGGAACCTGCTGTCCCTGTCGCTCACAATACTCCTAGGCAATCCGTGAAGTCCAAACACCTCTCTGAAGAATAATTCAACAACTTGAGCTGCTGTATAAGTGGCTGAAATGGCAAAGAAATGGGCAAACTTTGTCAACCTGTCAACCACCACAAAGATGCAGTCCCTGCCTTGGGCTTTCGGCAAGCCAGTAATGAAATCCATCGATATACAATCCCACTTCCTCTCGGGAATGGGTAAGGGCTACAATAATCTTCCTGGGTAGGAGTGCTCATGTTTGTTTTGTTGGCATACTGGACACTCCCGCACATACTTCTGTACTTCTAACTTGAGCCCTTTCCAAGTAAACCTCTCTCTAACCTGCCTATAGGTCTTGTAGAATCTTGGATGCCCAGCCATAGGCAAGTCATGGAAAGCTCTCAAGATCTTCTACTTCATAGCAGAAGCTGGCACCAAAAATATCGTCCCCTTGTAAATGATCAAGTCATTTACAATAGTGTACCTGTCATCACGGTTAGTGCCATCCATAATCCCAAAGGCCCACTTATCCTTTGCATATTCTGCAGTGATCATATCTCTCCAGTCCTCTGCAATCTCTCCTAAGGCACACAAGTGTGGTCTCCTAGATAAAGCATTAGCAACTATATTCTTCTTCCTTTTGACAAAACAATGTCGAAGTCATATGCCTGCAGCTTGCTGACCCACTTTTGCTACCGATCATTTAGGTCCTTCTGACTAAGGAAATGTTTCAAGCTATTGTGATCAGATTTAACAATGAATTTCCCTCCAACCAGATACTGCCTGAATTTAGCCAATGCATGCATGATGGCTAACATCTCCTTATCGTAGATACTATAGCTCCTTTTAGGGCCCCTCAACTTACGACTCTCAAAAGCAATAGGGTGTTTGTCCTACATCAACACCGCACCTATGCCTTCCCCAGAGGCATCACACTGAAGCTCAAATGGATTCGAAAAATTAGGAATGGCCAAAACTGGACAAGTGCTCATCACCTCCTTAAACTTGTCGAAACACTGCTGAGCACCATCTGACCAAACGAAAGCTCCCTTCCGTGTCAAATCTGTGAGTGGGGCTGCTTTCTGAGAAAATCCCTTTACGAACCTGCGGTAGAATCCATAAAGGCCAAAGAACCCCTTGAGCTGAGAGAGATTCTTGGGTGGTGGCCAGTCAACTATAGCTCGGATCTTCTCCGGATCCACACGGACACCCTCTGCACTGATGATGTGTCCCAAATACAATGACTCCGTCATGCCAAACTCGCATTTAGACATTTTTGCATATAGGGACTCCTGCTCAAGTATACCCAACACAATATCTAGATGTCTCAAATGATCCTCCCAAGTCCTGCTGAATATGAGTATGTCATCAAAAAATATGAGTACAAACTTCCGCAACTGGTCTCTGAAGATCTTATTCATACAAGACTGGAAAGTGGCAGGTGCATTGGTTAAGCTAAAAGGCATAACCAGAAATTCAAAGTGCCCATAGTGACACCTAAACGCTGTCTTCTCCACATCCTCCTCATGTACCCGAATTTGATGGTACCCTGACCTCAAGTCTATCTTGGAGAAGAAACATGCACCATGCAGCTCGTCAATAAGCTCATCAATCCTGGGGATGGGGTACCTGTTCTTAATAGTCTTTTTGTTCAGTTCCCTGTAATCAATACACATCCTGAGTGTGCCATCCTTCTTCTTGACCAGAACAACAGAAGAAGCAAAAGGACTCTTACTAGGCCTGATGTGACCCATCTTGAGAAGCTCTTGAATAGCCTTCTCAATCTCATCCTTGTATCTCTTAGGATGTCTATAGGGAACGGTGATAACTGGTTTGGCCCCCCTGCTCCATCTCTATAACATGCTCAAAACCCCTGTCTAGAGGTCTACCTCGAGGTATATCACTAAACACTTTGGAGTGCTTAGTTAGTACTGATTGAATCTCCACTGGATAATCCTGTTTTTGCTGTTTTGGTGCCTCTGGCATCACAAGAATCTCAACTGCCCATTGCACCTGGTCATGCCGCAGTATCCTCTCCATCCTTCGAATAGACACTATTCTTAAACCCCCATCAGACATTCCCTCAAAATATGTTTCTGACCATCTACTTCGAACTTCATCTCCATGGTCCTCAGGTTGAGGGAAAATTCACCTATCATGTGTAGCCACTTCATTCCTAGGACTACATCCATGTCACCCAAATCGACCACATAGTATTCAGCTTGGAACTCATAGTTATTTAACCTGATGGTTAAATTAGGGATCCTTCATTTGCAAGTAATGACAAACTCATCTGCAACTCTGACTTTAAATCCCTCGAACTCTTCTGTTTTGAGTCCCCTTCATGCCACAAGCCCCTCATCAATGAAGTTGTGGGTGGCACCTGTATCTAGCAAAGTGGTCACTCTCTGTCCCTCCAATACTCCCCGTATTCTGAAGGAACCCTCTTTTTGAATAGCAGAGATATGTGCTGTCAGAATGTCCTCATCATGCACGTCCTGTACAATCTGCACCATATTCTCTACATCACTATCCTCCCTATCACTTTGCTGCCCTGATTGCTCTGAAGCTGTCTCCTCAGCAGAATAATACTCCAATTGTTTTGCTTGCCCCTTCATTGGGCACCTGTGGTTAGGATCCCATGGCTCTTTGCATTTGAAGCATACTCTCTTCCTCCTGTATTCATTCAATGCATCATCATCTAATCGAGGCCTTGGTCTCCTCTGTGGGAAGGTGTCTCGTTGCAAAACTGACATTTTGTCTCTTCGTGGAGGAAACGGTTTGGAGACAAATTGTTTCCTAGGCACTGCAAACTCCATATTACGTGCCTTCTTGATAGTTTCCTAAAGAGAAGGTGGATCAAATGCCTTAACCCAACCCTTAAGTGGTTCCATTAGTCCTTCCATGAATAGGACTACAAGTCTCCTCTCTGATATGCTGGGAACCATCACACTGATTCTCTGGAAATCTGAAATATATCCCTCAAGTGACCCATACTGCTTTAACTGCGCCAGCTCTTTGAACTACAACTTTGGGTCCTTGGTATCGAACCTCTCGATGAGTCTGTTAGTGAACTCATTGTATGTGGTGATAAGGCTGTGGCCCAAGGTGACCAACCCATGGTACCACCATTCGTGTGCTAACCCATCTAAATGAATAGTGGCAAAGTTAAGTGCCTCATCCTCTGGCATCGGCTTAAGTGTCAGGTAGTTATCCAACTTCTGCACCCAAGCTCTGGCTGAAATCTTGCCACTTCCGTCAAACCGGTCCATAGGGACTTTGCTCAATGCATGCTGGTAGTCTTGGTTAGCTCTATTAGCTCTGTGATCTCCTCGACCCATCATAAATCCCCTTTGTCTCTTCTGATTCATATACTGGTCGTATGTCAACATCTCTCTGAAGTTAGGAGCCAATGTCATGTACTCTGCATGCTATATCTGAACATCATCCATCATGGGAAGTTGAAACTCTAGTTCCTGCTGAACCACTGCCTCCTGTCTATGCGGGAAAGTCGGTTGTAAGGGTCTAGTAACCGATCCTGGGGTAACCTTGGTGTTATTAATACCACTCTGACTTGCGTGTCCACTACCCTGTCCCGCATGTCCACCACGTTGTCCTGCATATCCACTGCCCTGTCCTACATGTCTGTGGTGACCCTCATTGGACCCACTGATCTCACCTCTAGGTGTGGTATTGGTGTGAACTACTGGAATCCCTTGGCTAAACTTCCCAAGGAGCTGGGACATCATATTGAGCATAATATTGAACTTCCTCTCTACTTTGGCACCAGGACTCTCAGGCTGGTCAGCTCCTCTGTCCCCCATACTCCCTGTTATGCTATCACTCCCGTTGGAAGAGTTCCTGTGCATATCCAATATACCTGAAACTGTTTCACCTTTCGGAACCTCTGGTGGATGCCAATGTGGAGTGGTTCTAGTGTAGACTCTTCTTTCGTCACTCATATAAACTGATCAACACAGGCTGACAAGATGCACCAGCTCTGATACCACTGTAATAACCTGCACCTGTTGTTCTTTTGATTTATCTTTTTTAATGATATATTTTTTAGGTTTTTCTGTGATCTTTCAAAACTAGATAGAAGATGCAGAAGGGGGTTTTTGTTTTCTTGAAGTGTGTATGTCAAAATACAAGGAATATAGCATACAACTGAAAACCCAGAAAAACTATAACAGATATGAACTAAATAATGAAGACCCAGTTCATAGAATGGCACAAAATGAATAACCATCATATACCCATTTCAAAATAAGCACCTTCATATTTCTACTGTTGACGGACCAGCAACATGGTAATGGAGTTTTGCATCAAATAAATCAGCAAATGCAAATAAAGAATCTACAATCATCAGCATAGGCCCATAGGCTAAAAATTGATCCAAGAGCAAGAAAGAACAGCTCCCACAAACTCCACTAATGGCTGCCTCAAAATGTACAGCCAACAAGAGAAGTACGGCCAGCAAAGTACGACCAGCAAGAAAAAGAGATATGGCAGTCCTAATCTCCCTCACAACAACAGATAAAATCAGTCCATTCTTTATCCTCTTAGCTGCACCAAAAACTATGAAGATATATCATGAATCCTCTCCAAAACTCCGTCAAAGTATATCCAACTGAAGCACAAATACAACCACTGAGTATGGCTGCCCCAAAATCCCCTTAGGTGATCTTTCACACTTGCGGAAGATTGATACCAATGGTGGTTTCCATCACCAAAAGCCCTGGCTGAAAGAAATCCCCCAAACCCTCATTTGCAGAGCAAATAGAAGCATAAAAAATAATATCAAGAATGAATAACTTTTCCCACTCTTTGCCTTTTTATAACTCCACAAGTGGGTCGACCCATATGAGAGGGAAATGTTATTTTTAAATTTGCTTTTTATTCCTCAAAGGGGCACCCAAATCCCTTAGTGACTTATTTTTGCACTTTTCCTTATTTCTCCAAAGTCACTGACATTAATTAATTAAAGTCCAAATATAATAATAAAGTATAACTTACGGACTTTAATATGAAAGCCCAAACGGTCATAGAATCCCATGAGTTATAGACCGTTGGAAAGATCTCGGCGAAACGCTCCATCTCCAATAAAGAGTTTCCCAAAATAGCCAACTTCGCGACTTACTAAAAATAGTAAGTCCCAGCTAGAATGTCAAAAACTGACCAAACGAACTCCCAAAGTTCCCTAACCACTTTGGTTAGTCTACGAGAACCAAGTATAGACTACTCACTAGAAAAAGGGGACATTACATGTTTTTACTGTAAGGGTCCCTATGATGCAAACCATGACTGTCCCTTGAGGCCTAAGGGTAAAGAAAACAGAATAATGTGGGCATTCTATGAGGATTTTGAGTTTGACCAGCAATCTGATCAAGAGGAACTCAAGGTGGAAAAGCCTGAACATGAAGTATGAAACTGAGGCTGAAAATGAAGAGGAAGCAAATCTTCAAGAGGCATGTCTCACTAGCATACAACGAGAAGGCTCATTTAGGATGCGAGGGATTTTAGCTGGGTAGAAGATCATTACCTTGCTTGATATAGGTGCCATGCATAACTTCATTGATGCTAGGTTGGTTGAGAGGCGTGGGATTCGGACGGAGGAATTTGAGGGTATAAGGGTAAAAGTTGCAGATGGTTACACTCTTAAGTGTGACAGGATGATTCCAGATCTTCCCATGCGACTGAATAAATTTGAGTTTAAGGCAGATTTCTATTTAGTGAATATAGGCAATACAGATATGGTTTTAGGGATGAAATGGCTTCATGATATAGGGGAATTTACCCTTAACCTTCATGAGATGGAGATGAGGTTCAAAGTGGACGGGAAGACTCATGTGCTACAAGCTATCAGAGACACCAGTTGCAGGATGATATCTTTTAAGAAAATGGAGAGGCTCATGCGCCATGACATGATTGAGTGGGCAGCAGGATGTGTTCTAATGCCAACACAGAGGGAGCAACAAAAACCAGTCTACCACCCAGACATACAGGAGTTGAGGATTAAGCACACCAAAGTGTTCAATGATATTCCACTAGGTAGGCCACCTGACAGAGGGATTGAGCACATAATAGAATTGGAGAGTGCAAAACCCGTGATGATCACTCCTTACAGGCATCCCAAGCGGTTAAAAGATGAGATTGAAAAAACTATTAAGGAGCTGCTTGCTATGGGGCACATTAGGCCAAGCAAGTCACCTTTTACCTCAGCTGTAGTCTTGGTGAAGAAGGATGGTACCCTTTCGATGTGCATCGATTACAGGGTGTTGAATAAAAGAACAATTAAGAATAGGTACCCTATTCCTTGCATTGACGAGTTAATCGACGAACTTCATGGTGCTCGCTACTTCTCGAAAATAGATTTGAGATCAGGCTATCACTAGATTAGGGTCAGAGAGCAGGACATCGAGAAGAGAACATTTAGATGTCATTGTGGACACTTTGAGTTTGTAGTTATGCCATTTGGGCTAACCAATGCCCCTGCAACTTTCCAGTCCACAATGAACAGGGTCTTTCAGTCACAGCTGAGGAAGTTTGTATTAGTCTTATTTGATAACATTTTGGTATACAACAGAACTTGGGAGAAGCATATTGCTCATTTGGATACAGTGTTGGGAATTCTTAGCCGGGAATCCTTGTATACCAAGGAATCCAAATGTGATATGGGCATGACAGAGTTGCTGTATTTAGGCCATATCATCAGTGTAGAAGGTGTGCGTATCGACCTTGACAAGGTCAAAGCTATTATTGAGTGGCCTACACCAGAGAATCTTAGCTTAGGGGATTTTTAGGCTTGTGTGGCTTCTATCGCAGATTTGTCAATAGATATTCATGGCATGCAGCACCACTTACAGATTTAATGAAGAAAGGGGCATGTGTTTGGACACTTGAGGCACATGAATGTTTTGAGAAATTTAAGCAGTTGATGACTACTTGCCCAGTTCTTGCATTGCCAGATTTCACTAGACCGTTTGAGCTACAGTGTGATGCTTCGGGTGAGGGGATAGGTGCAGTCATTATGCAGGACAAGCATCCGATAGCTTATGAGAGCAAGAAGTTACAGAGTCCAGAGAGGAGCTATAGTATTTATGATAAGGAGATGTTGGCCATTATGCATGCATTGGCTAAAATCAGGTAGTACCTTGTGGGCAACAAGTTTTGCATTAAGATAGATCATAACAGCTTGAGACATTTCCTAGGACAGTGGGATCTCAACGATTGTTAGCAAAAGTGGGTGAGCAAATTGTAATTATATGACTTTGACATTACTTATGTCAAGGGGACTCAGAACGTAGTTGCTGATGCTTTGTCTCGCCATCCATATTTGAGCTCTATGGTGGAGTTTTCAGAGGATTGGAGACAATTGATTGTGGCAGAGTATGCCAAGGACTCATGGGCTTCTAACATAGTTGAGGGGTCAGTACAGGATGATAGGTATTCAGTTGTAAATGATCTTATCATTTACAAAGGGAGGATATTTTTGACCCCAAGCTCGGAGATGAACATTGTGATGACGTTTTTTCATGATACACCAATGGCAGCGCATCCTGGGTACTTCAAGACTTACAGGAAGATTCGGGAGCGTTTTACTTGGAAAGGGCTCAAGTCGGATGTTCTTCGGTATGTCAGAGAGTGTCCTATTTGTCAGCAGAATAAACAACACATACCCTGCAGGTTTACTTCAACCACATCCAATTCCTGATAGGAAGTGGGAGTGTTTATCGATGGATTTCATTACATGCTTGCCGAAAGCCTAGGGTAGAGATTGCATCTATGTGGTTGTTGATCGTTTGACAAAGTATGCTCATTTTTTCCCGATCGCAACTACATATTCAACTACACAGGTAGTAGAACTTTTCTTCTGTGAGATATTCAGGTTGCATGGGTTACCTCGGAGCAATGTTAGTGACAAGGATAGTCGGTTCTTGAGTCATTTTTGGCAGGAGCTATTCAGATTATGTGGGATCGAGCTTACTCTGAGCACTAGTTACCACCCGCAGACGGATGGCCAGACAGAGATTGTTAACAAATGGGTGGAAGGATATCTCAGGAACTATATTGTAGGGCAACAGAAGGGTTGGGTTAAGTGGATTTACCTTTGGGAGTATTGTTATAATACCACTCACCATCTCTCGATTTAGATGACACCATTTATGGCCTTGTATGGTTATGAGGTGCCTAGCCTTCTTGACTTACTATTGAGTGATAGTGCTGGGGATTTGTTGCAGGAGAATCAGGATATTATGAGGGCTCTTCATGAGAATATACAGAAGGCACAAAATCAGCAGAAGCAGTATGCCGATCAAAGGAGAGTTGAGCGGTCATTTGAGGTTGGGGATATGGTGTATTTAATGCTACAGCCCTATCGTCAGTCCACTCTCAAGAAGAGCGGTGCAGAGAAACTTAAGCGATACTATGGCCCTTTTGGGATCATCAGGCGGATAGGTGAAGTGGCTTATGAGTTGGAACTACTGACAGATAGTAGGGTACACAATGTCTTCCATGTGTCATGCCTCAAGAAGGCGTTAGGACACCACATTGTTCCTTCCACAGCTCTACCACCCCTGGACGATGAGGGGAAGTTAATTTTGGTGCCCGAGGCCATCTTGGATGTCAGAGAGAGATAGTTACAGAGATGAGTTATCAGGGAATATTTGATGAAATGGAAGGACTTGCCGGTTGAGGATGCTACATGGGAGAGCGAGGAGTTTTTGCAACATCTAGAATTGAGATTGCTTGGGGACAAGCAATTTCAGGGAGGGCAGACTGTAATGTCCCCTTCTAGCTAAACATCAGTTCTCAACAGGATTAGCCTATCAGTTGATCCTCGTAGGCTAATGAGCATGGTAAGGGGGTCTTTTCCATTCCAGGATTCAGTTGGATTGGAGAAATAAGGGAGATAATAATTAAATTAATTATTTCTAAGGTTGTCGAATAAATAAATATTATAAGGTGACCTTATATTTAATTAATTTAATAAAGTGACTTAAATAAAATATTATATCATAAAGTCACTTAAATAAAATAATATTATTAAAAATTAAGAAGCTTCTAGATGGCCGACTTATTGGAAGCTTCTAGATGGCCGATTTCATGGGCAGAACAAAGTATATTAAGAGGGGCTCAGCCAAGTTTGAGGGCATCCAGATTTTTGCTATTTGATTTTGACATGAGAAGCCTAGGGTTTCAGTAGTCTTCATTGGAGGTCTTTGGGAATGACAACTCCCATTGATTTGCATAACTGAGGTAGTGAAACTATCTATTGAAGGGTTGCAAATTGGGAAGGATAATTCAGTCCTTTCATTTGTGCTTAAATCTAAAGTATTAACCAAGGGTTTGGAAGTATTAATTTGCAAATCATAATTTTTGTTAGCTGCTACAGTGGCATGAATAGTACTTGCGCTACAGTACCCACGTGAACAGTAACTGCGCTACAGTGCTAGGCCATTATTAAGGGATTGAGGCGTGATGTTTATACAACTTCCTAGGCAGAATTGAAGCAAGGTTCATCATATATTTACCTGGATGAACTCATTTCCAGGTCTGAAACTTTTGTATCTGCTTTAATGTTGCTATAGCATAAGTTTATGGTTGCAAGTCTGAGTCATAGTTGCATCTATTTGGTGTTGTGCACTAATAAAGAGCAATACCTACCGCTGTAGCATCATATTGCTGCATATTTTATGATTCTGAGTATAGGAAATAAGTGTCTATGCTGCTGTAGTTTCTCAAAGTCACTTAATTTATTGGTAATCTACTCATATACTGAAATAATCTGCTCAGAAATGAAAGCATATTGGAAAGTATAGCTTGATGTAGCTTCTTATTTGCATTTGGAGATCACAAGCCAAGTGTTTGTTAAAATATCTAGTGGCTGTATGCATGACAATTGTTTGTCATTATGTCTATTGCCCTAATCATGTATTTGTATTACATTTTCAGTCATCATTGAGCATTGGAAAGTCATTGAAGTCTGTTGCATTGCATTACCATTTAGTTTCAATTCTTGCACACTTTATTTAAGTCATTTAGTTTATCAAAAACATAATATGCATTTGCAAATACCAAAAAGGATAAATCACAAACAGCAGTTCAATAGGTTGCAAACAAACTGTTTGATGAAATTCCAGTACATTAAATCAGATATTTGAGGGCAGAATTAGTAAGGTTTCTTACAAAAAACCCTTTGAATGGTACAAAATTGTTCACAAATACAAGCGCTCCAAAAATAGGTAGAAAATTAGCAACATAAATTGTAGATAAGTCTAAAAATGCAGAGATAAAATCCCTTTGACAACAATAAAATATTTGCTTGCAAATCTAATCGCCAAAACCCTGAAAATGTGCATGAAATTGCTAAAATTCAGCTCCAATGCAAACCCTGCGTGGAGATGCCCTAAACAGAGATGAGGGTTTTTGTCCCCAAATCTAGAAATGGAAATCCAAGAGGGTTTTCATCCTTCAAGACCTTCGAACAACCAAAGGTTTTCATCCTCGGTTGTGAAATCCAACACGAAGCTCCAAAGTGAAAATGCCAAATGAAGCCAAGTGCCACCTTTTTATTCCTCTCCAAAACAGGTCCTTGAATTAAAAATTTGTAAGAACCCTGTGTAAATTTGAAATGAACTTTTGTTTGCTGCCCTGAAATTTTTGATTTGTTTTCTGGATGTTTCACTTGGGTTTTCGATATTTTGTTTTCACATATATGTTTGGTATGATATAAAGATTGAAAGATAACAGTATGACATTCATATAATATCAAATGATGACTCAAATGAATTAAACCATCTCACATACACATCCAAAAATCAATATATCACACAATACAACATACCCGGATGGAAAGCTTGGCCACTTTATTGAAATGATGTTGGCTGATTACAAACAGTCATGGTCTGATTTTTGTTTCAGACTTACATATGCATGCAAAGATGATCAAAATGTGATCCAATTCATCAAACAATGATGCAACAATGATCCAATGTTCTCCTCCTTAGCTAGCCGCCTTAGAAATGAACCCTTGTGAAGAAATGAAGACAAACCCAACATAAAGTGACTGATCTGAATCCTGTAGCTATTGATATGAAATATGAAGCACAAACCTAGCCAAAACAAACCCAAAAACTCCTCCAATGTTCAATGGCTATGCCCTAGAATGTAGCAACTACGGTTAGGAATGAATATATGACCTTGTAGGCTCAAAATATGATGATCAAACCCTCCGATCTATGACTGAAATCAAATTGCAGAGGTCTGATATAAGAATTCGAATGCTAAAACATGATGCCAATCAACAAAAACACCTCCAAATGCTGATCGCTCCACATGCAAACCCTTATTTGACTTTTGATGATGAAAATATGATCAAATAACACTCCAATCTAAATTACTTTGCCTTCAACCTACAATATGTCTTCAACCCCTAGCTGAAAATGCAATCTTCCTTGAAACCCTAGCTGTTTGAAGCCTTGATCACCATGAAAAACCTGCAATAAGCTCAATAATGAATCCTAGGTGAATCCATCTCTCAAAGTGGGATGGGTTTTCATCTAAACTACTAAAATCCAAGGGTTTTCATCCTTAAATATCACTGAAACAAAGTTGCAGCCAAGAGAAAATCTTCAAAGAGTGAAAATACCAAATGCTCAATGATGCAAATGGCCTCTAATCTTCTCCTTTTATCTTTGTCTCCTTGAGCGCCCAATTTTGACAAAATATAATAAATTTTCAAATCCATAGCCGACCTCAAAACCTTTTATTTTATTTTTTTATTTTTTCCCGGTGTTGCAGGGAGATGCGCCTCCTGACCCCTTAGACACGTCTTCGAGTTGGGGACACGCCTCTATACACTTGAGACAGCCGAGAGACATCCCTCAACTAAGGAGACGCCGATGAAGAACCCTAGCCCTCTCTTGCTCGTTTCTCACTCCAAGTATAAATTTTGGGTACTTTTCATAGATTTTTCATATTTCCTTTTGAAACATCCGCTTCAAAAACAAAAAATGCGAGGGCATGTAGGGAAATTTCACGCCACAAACAAACAGTTTGCAGAGATTTCACGGACTCAGTTTTGGATCGTGGACGAGTGCTCAAGCACGTTTAGGGCACGAATAATGTTTAGAAATCAGTTTGTTTCAATTTTCGTGGACGAGTCTCCCTGCATTGTTTAGGGTTTTTTTAATTTTTAGAATCAATGTCGTTGTAAATACTCCTGAGACTATATTGATACGCCTAGTATTGGGCGTATCAATATAACCTCAGGAGTATTTACAGTTCAATCTAAAATTTGCCTCTATATTTTGATAGGGTAAAAGAAAATGGGTGCCATCTGCACACAAATATTGCAGAATACAAACTAACAGCCTTTTGACAGCGTTCACATTCAAACTGGCAGTGGTTTGGCACTACTCTCTTCTCCTACACTGGTGAACAACAAAAAGAAATCAAAACTATTAGCATTCATATCAACACTTACTTAATGTTAGCATATTAATATATTTTTAAAATTATTATATTAAAAAAATGGCATCTCCAAGTACCCCCCCGTCTCCTATTTTTCAAAAATAGACGTACTGGTACCGATACCAATCTCCCGTACCAATACCAGTACCAATCTCTATGCAACCTTGTTTTTTCCCAAGTTGGGCAGTGGCTAGGAGAGAGAAAATACAATATTTTATTTTTTAAAATTTTCCTTCTCTCATGTGTGGCGATTTTGGAGGATTATTTATAATATTTTAATAATAAAATATTATAAATTGCTTTTTACATCAATTTTCTCTTTTTCCACCATTTTGTCTAATTTTCGTTTCTCCAATTTAGTCGCTCCAAGTCTTGGCTAAATATTTTATTAATTTTGACTTTTGTAAAAATATTATAA
Organism: Cunninghamia lanceolata; assembly: GCA_027924645.1. Classification (NCBI taxonomy): domain Eukaryota; kingdom Viridiplantae; phylum Streptophyta; class Pinopsida; order Cupressales; family Cupressaceae; genus Cunninghamia; species Cunninghamia lanceolata. The sequence continues at coordinate 4,189,206 of BSBN01000197.1, forward strand.
AAATGCCAAAAGTCTTTTTCCAACTTCGTTTCACCATAGAAAATTAGTTGAAGCTATAAAAATCAACATTCCATTCTCCAAGCCTCAACAACATTCTCTTTTCCAAGCCATGCTAAAAAAAGGGACATTACAAAATTTCCCTCCAAAGTATTTAAAAATATTAAAATAATGTTATTAAGTTGCCCCTTAAATATAAAACTACCAGGCCCAACTTAAAAATAATATTATTATTTGTGTCCCTTGCTTAATCCTTTAGCCTATGGGAATGAGGATATGCTAGAGGTCTTCTCCATGGTGCTACTTCTGAAAAGGGGATGTGACAAAGAAGATATTACATACACTCCGACCAAGTGTCATCTAGGACCATTTGCTTAATTTTTGTTGCCCACTAACTATTAGACTACCCCAGTACAAACCAAAGTTGGCCAATGACTATGCTATAAAGTGCCTCCTGAACTTTCACAAGTCATCTAAAGATGATTGTATTGAAGGCAAATTGGGTCTCAACAACCTATTCAAAAATAAAATATAAAAGAAATTAAAAAAACACATAAGTTTTAAAAACTAAATTACTAAAGTGAAATTGCAATTGTTGAAGGTAAGTGAAACAATATGCCATGTGACATGTGGTTGGTGATGAACCTTTGGATCCCTTGGCCTCGCCATATACTTATTTGATTCAATCAATTTTGTTCCCCATCTTTTGTAGCATAGGGTTGTGTGAGTGGACAGTACAAAGCATAGTTGAAAAACTCACCAAGCCCAAAAAACACGACTCGGCAAAAATTCGGCAGAAAACTCAACAACTTAAAAAAATTGCTTAAATTTCATTAAAAATGCACTCTTTAGAATGTTCAATGTTCCATCAGGTCTTAGTGTACACATTGGTGTATTGAGAAGGCAACCATGATAAAGATTTGAGATATATGTAAGACTGAGCACTACTTTTCTATTCTCATGCATTTTTTAGTAGACTCTAATAATTAGGAGAGATGCATTTTACTTAAAATAAGGTACATTCAATCCTGTTATAAAACTAAACTTTGACAAGCAATTTCAAATCAGGAAATAAAATTTAAACCAAGCATACATAGCCAAATGAGGACAAAAAATAAATTAATCTATCAATTGTATTAACTTCTATTAGTGCATACATTTATGGTTCACATCCTTGTGCAGGACACACTTCTTTCACTCATGCAAGAAATGAGGGATTCATATGTAAGATGACCTAAATGGTTAGGTTCACAATGTTAAGTCGAGAACTCACAAAATCTCTTATTAAGACACAAAGAATAAAATATTAATTTTAAAACTTCCCCTCTGTGTTTTCTTGGTTGAGCTTTACTGGTGCAGGAGCACCCCTTTAATAAGTCTATTTTTAGTATGTTGACTTCATGATGTAATAAGGTCCATTGGACCAATGCGTATGTTTTAGGTTACCTAGGAGGATGTGCTGGTAGTTAGAAGTTTGTTATGCCAGTTGTCTTAGCTGTCTACTCCCAGGTGCTTGGAAGCTCCCAGCCGTTGGGAATCGAGTTGGTAGTACTCGTGAGGAGTTATTATTTATGCCCTAGATCAGTTTGTTTTAAGACAACAGACAGAGTAGATACAGTTGATAGTTTGGTGAGTTTTAGCATAACAGAAGTAGAGACATTTGTGACACAGCGAGACTGTGATTCTTGTATGCATTTTTGTTATTGAAAGTAAGAGATCCCATCAGTTTCATTTATCTGGTTTACAAGCCATCTGTGTGTTGATTCTTTTGGTTGCAGGTGAGATGAATTCATTCAACCCTTCCACCGGTTGATTATCTGAATCGGTGGAATGGTCATGTATAGTAGTTTAGTTTTCTTTTCTGTTTTTATGTTCATGCATTTCATGTTTGTGGGATTAGTTGGTAGCATGCTATGAGTTATCCTAGCATCCTCATGTGCTAGGGTTTATAGGATAATTTCTAAGTTTGTATTGTTCAGGAGATGACCTGGCCCGATCATCATGTTTTCTATGTGAAATCCGTATTTGGATGCACTTGACGGATATACAGTGTTGTGTGCGATCTGGGTATGTCGCATCTGCATCTATGTGCATATCGCCATCTGGATCGAGTCTTGAAACTTAGGGGAAATTACATGTTTGAGTGCATCAGGATGATATAGGTTGGATAGATATTTCCTGTATATATCATCATCAGGATATTAGAGTATAACCTGACAATTCATATCATGCTGCGGAGTATGTAAAGGAGTCTTATATCTAGGTGACGTCGACATTGGAGGAAGTAAGAGTGCATGTGACGTCATCGTCATCAAGACAATTCAAAACATCACCTAATAAAAGTTTATCATGCCGACGACTATTGCTTTGGCATAGGCAGAGGATATCGGGTTGATCATTGTGAAGTGATGTTAAGTGGATCGCGGGAGGAATATTCAGTGGAATATTCGTTGTGTGCATAAAGTGGAGTCTCGTCATCAGGATGTTTCAATATGACCCGATAAGTTACATCCTGATGCTGGTGGTGTAAGTAGGTCGAATATCGGGGTGACGAAAGCATCTGAAGAGAGGTGCATGAGGTTATTGTCATCAGGATATTTGGAGGAGCCCGATAAATAATATCCTGCTGATGCCGAACATCATGATGCTGACAAGCGAAAGATCGAAGGTTTGTCTGCATGAGGATATCGGTTGGTAGAGAAAAATATGATGATGCTGACAGGTTTTAGGCATACATGCTGTATGTTAGGATTTTAGCTATTTAGTGGGTTTAGTGGGGTTTTCACCCTGTCTATAAGCTTTTGCTATGTGGCTCTGCATCATAGTGGTATCAGAGCAAAGGAAGGATCTTCTGGAAAACATAAGAAGATAGCAAGATGTCAGATGAAGAAGGAACATTAGAGATTTCGACAAGGATGACCAACGCTGAGTTGGCAGTTCTGGTAAAGAAGCAAATTGTCGAGAGCAAGGCTGTGAAGGCTCAGAATTAGGAATTGAAGGATGAGTTGGAGAAGTTGAGGGACAGAGTAGGTTCTGGTAAAGAAGAAGATAGGGAAGAAGAAGAGATCCCTAGGTGGAACGAGGAAGTCATTCCTGCAGACCAGAGACCCTTGATTAATGCCCTCAAAGCCATGGAGAGGAGAACCATGGATGTGAAACTAGATTTGCTAGTTTTTATAGGAAAGATGGAACCTGATTCAGTGATGGAGTGGATGGACTCCCTAAACAATTTCTTTGAGATAGGGGAGATACTAGAACAACAGAGAGTGAAGATAGCTCAATCAAAGATGAAAGAAGCTACATTGACATGGTGGAGTTTTGTCCAGGATGACAGAGTACAAGAAGGAAAGCGTAGAGTCTCTACATGGAAGAAGATGATGGCTTTAGTGAAGGAAGCCTATGTTCCATTGGATTACAGTATCCAACTACACAAGAGGAAGCAAAACCTGAAGCAGAAGGAGCTAGATGTCAGCTCATATACAGAGGAATTCATGAAACTTTGTGTGAAGACAAAGGTAAAAGAAAGTGAGGAAGAAAAGGTAGCCAGATACCTTAATGGATTGAGGTTCAACATTCAGGAAGATTTGAATCTGCATAATCCTGATACAGTTCAGAAATGTTTTCAGTTAGCATTGAAAGTAGAAGAGAAGTTAAAGAGAAGACAAGAACAAAACAATAGAGGAAGAGGAAAATAGCAAAGAGGTGGAAGAGGTCCTTTCAGAGGCAGAGGACATGGACATGGATATCAGGGAGAATCCAGTCATGACAATAGTAAGGGAGATAACAGTCAAAACCAGAGAGGAAGTTACAATCAGCAAGGAAACTTCAGAGGTAGAAGACCTTTTAGAGGAAGATCCCAGGACAGAGGATCTATCAGATGTTATAACTATAACAAAGAAGGCCATATAGCCAGTAGATGTCCAAAAAAGGCAACAAGCTCAATAGGAGAAAGGAGAACAAATCTGATCCAAGAACCTGAAAGTCAAAGTGCAACAAGCGCAAACACTTTTCAAAGTGTGAATGCTCCTGATAATTATGGATATCTAGAGAGTGGAGAATCTCTGATGATGAGGAGAACAATGACTACCATGAAGGTACCTGACAAAGAACCCCCACAAAGAAAGTCTCTTTTTAGAACCATTTGCAAAGCAGGAGGTAAGGCATGTAAAGTTTTAATTGATTCTGGTTCTACTAAAAATTTTGTATCTGATGAAATGGTAACAAAGCTTAAGCTTAGAAGGTTACCTCACCCATCCCCATATAAGGTCTCATGGCTTACTCAAGGTCAGCAAACAGTTGTAGAAGAGCAGGCTTGGGTAGAATTTCATATTGGAGCATATAAGGACATGTTGTTGTTTGATATTACCAAGATGGATGCTTGCAATCTTTTATTTGGTAGACCATGGCAGTATGACTTGAAGGCATGCCATGATGGTGTCAGAAACACCTATACAATCACCAAGGATGGTAAGGTGACAGAGTTACTACCATTGACACAGAAGGAGGAGAAATCAAAAGGAAAAGAGGTGAAGGTAATGCTGATCGAAGGAAAATAGTTCATGAAAGAAGTAACAATAGAAGGTGCAGTTGCATATGCCCTCATTCCATGTATGACAGTGAGTAAAGAACAGCAGCCAGAAGTCAAGAAAGAGAAGAAGCAGAGGTTCATAGACCCAACAGTCCAAGAGCTATTGGATAAATATAAAGGCATCATCTCTGATGGAATGCCAAGATCCCTACCACTTGTAAGGGATATCAGCCATTGCATAGATCTAATCCCAAGATCTACACTTCCAAACAAAGCAGCATATAAGCTAACTCCAGAACAAAATGCAGAAGTAGCAAGACAAATTGAGGAATTGTTAGACACAGGTCTGATTGTTAAAAGTTTAAGTCCATGTGCAGTACTAGCTGTACTAGCACCAAAGAAAGAAGGTACTTGGAGGCTTTGCACAGATTCCAGGGCTATTAATAAGATCACAATCAGGTATAGGTTTCCAATCCCTAGGATAGAGGATTTACTTGACTGTTTGGGAGGTGCTAAGTATTTTACAAAAATAGATTTGAAGAGTGGTTATCATCAGATCAGAATTAGGCCAGGAGATGAATGGAAAACAACATTCAAAATCAATGAAGGGTTGTATGAATGGAAAGTTATGCCTTTTGGGTTGTCTAATGCACCTAGTACTTTTATGAGATTGATGAATGAGGTTTTGAGAGAATTCATGGGAAAGTTTGTCATAGTATATCTAGATGACATTCTAATTTTTAGCAACACAAGGGAAGAACATCTCAGACATATAGATTTGGTTCTCAAGAGGTTACATGAAGAGCAGCTGATGATAAATTTGGACAAGTGTTTGTTCATGCAAGAGGAGATCACGTATTTGGGTTTTGTCATTTCACAAGGAAAGCTGCAAATGGATAAGGAGAAGGTAAGTGCCATATTGTCTTGGCCAACTCCTAGGACTATGAATGATGTCAGAAGTTTCCATGGGTTAGCAACCTTCTACAAAAAGTTTATAAGAGGGTTTAGTCATATTTGTGCACCCATGCTTGATACCATAAAAGGAGGACAGAAGTGTAGATTTGCTTGGACTAAGGGAGCAGATGATTCTTTTGAAACATTGAAGAAGAAGGTGGCACAACAGCCAGTCCTTGCACTTCCAGATTTTAACAAAATCTTTCAGGTAGAATGTGATGCCAGTCACATGGCCAATGGAGCAGTACTCAGTCAAGAAGGAAAGCCAATTGCATTTTTTAGTGAGAAGCTTAATGATGCTAAAAAGAGGTATTCATCTTATGATTTGGAAATGTATGCTTTAGTCCAGTCACTCAAGAAATGGAGGCATTACTTGATGCCAAAGGAATTCATAGTATTCATAGATAATCAGGCTTTAAGTTTTATCAACAGCCAGGAAAAGCTGAACCACAGACACATGAAATGGGTAGAAACTTTACAAGCTTTTACTTTTACATTGAAGCATAAGAAAGGAGTCAAGAATAAGGTAGCAGATGCCTTGAGCAGGAGAGCTCTAACAGTCAACCAAATTCAGTTAGAAAGTGTTGGAATTGATTCATTGAAGACCATGTATGATGCTGATGAAGATTTTGGAGAGATATATCAGGTATGTACTTCTTTTGGAGATAAATATCATGCTGAGTTCTCTAAATTTCTGATCCAGGATGGATTGCTGTTCAAAGGTGGACAGTTGTGTATTCCAAGGTGTTCTATGAGGTTGAACATCATTAAAGAGAAACATTGTGGAGCTATGGTAGGTCATTTTGGTTTAGATAAGACTCTTGATCTTGTTAGAAGACATTATTTTTGGCCCAAGTTACAATCAGATGTTTGAAAGTTTGTAGAGACATGTGTGATATGTCAGAAAGCAAAAGGAAGATCAACTAATGCAGGTTTATATCAGCCTTTACCCATTTCTTCCAGACCATGGGAAAGCATAAGTATGGATTTTGTCTTGGGTTTACCAAGGACAAGGAAAGGATTTGACAGTGTTTTTGTTGTAGTGGACAGATTCAGCAAAATGGCACATTTCTTGCCATGCAAAACCACTGCTGATGCTTCATATATTGCAGATTTGTTTTTCAAGGAAATAGTCAGAATCCATGGGTTGCCATTGAGCATAGTGTCAGATAGGGATGTGAAGTTTATTGGTCATTTCTGGAGAACCCTTTGGAAGAAACTGGGCACAAATTTGTCTTTTTCATCTGCATATCATCCTCAAACGGATGGACAGACTGAAGTAGTCAACTGTTCCTTAGGGAATTTGCTCAGATGTTTGACAAAACAACATGGAGAAAAGTGGGATACTATCTTATCTTAGGCAGAATTTTCCTATAATGATACTATCAATAGGAGTACAGGGAAATCACCTTTTCAGATAGTGTATGGTATGCATCCAAGAGGAATTTTGGAATTGAGAGATCTACCTGCAGCAGACCCTATTAGTGCAGAGGGAGAAGCTTTTGCAGAAGCTATAAAAGAGGTTCATGATCAAGTAAAGACCTAGCTACAGCAAACTACCTTGAAGTATAAAGAATATGCTGATAAAAAGAAGGATGTACAATTTGATGTTGGAGATTTAGTATGGGTTCATTTGAAGAAGGAAAGACTTCCTAAGGGCAAATATACTAAACTCATACAGAGGAAGATTGGACCATGTCAGATTTTGAGAAAGCATGGACAGAATGCTTATGAGATACAACTCCCTCCAGATCTTGGTTTATCCCCTATATTCAATGTATGTGATTTAACTCCATACAAGCATAATCCAGATGAAGAATAGGAACTCCTACAGGATACAGCAGCTGATGACATTCCAAAGCATGATTCACCACAGTTGCAGAAGGTTTTGGACACAAGAGTGATTAAGAAAACCAGAAACAAGGAATATTTGGAATATTTGGTGGCTTGGCAGGGCACACCTGATTCAGAAGCAGTGTGGATGATTGAAGAGCAGATCCAGAAACATGGTGCAGATCTACATACTCTCATCTCAAGTGGACTTGAGATTTCTTCTTCTGGGGAGTATGGTGCAGGAGTACCCCTTTAATAAGTCTATTTTTAGTATGTTGACTTCATGATGTAATAAGGTCCATTGGACCAATGCGTATGTTTTAGGTTACCTAGGAGGATGTGCTGGTAGTTAGAAGTTTGTTATGCTAGCTGTCTTAGCTGTCTCCTCCCAGCCGTTTGGAAGCTCCCAGCCGTTGGGAATCGAGTTGGTAGTACTCGTGAGGAGTTATTATTTATGCCCTAGATTAGTTTGTTTTAAGACAGTAGACAGAGTAGATACAATTGATAGTTTGGTGAGTTTTTAGCATAATAGAAGTAGAGACATTTGTGACACAGCGAGACTGTGAATCTTGTATGCATTTCTGTTATTGAAAGTAAGAGATCCCATCAGTTTCATTTATCTAGTTTACAAGCTATCTATGTGTTGATTCTTTTGGTTACAGGTGAGATGAATTCATTCAACCCTTCCACTGGTTGATTATCTGAATCAGTGGAATGGTCATGTACAGTAGTTTAGTTTTCTTTTCTATTTTTATGTTCATGCATTTCATGTTTGTGGGATCAGTTGGTAGCATGCTGTGTGTTATCCTAGCATCCTCATGTGCTAGGGTTTACAGGATAATTTCTAAGTTTGTATTGTTCAAGAGATGACCCGGCCCGATCGTCATGTTTCCTATGTGAAATCCGTATTTGGATGCACTTAATGGATATACAGTGTTGTGTGCGATCTGGGTATGTTGCATCTGCATCTATGTGCATATCACCATCCGGATCGAGTCTTGAAACTTAGGGGAAATTGCATGTTTGAGTGCATCAGGTTGATATAGGTTGGATAGATATTTCTTGTATATATCATCATCAGGGTATTAGAGTATAACTCGACAATTCATATCATGCTGCGGAGTATGTAAAGGAGTCTTATATCTGGGTGACGTTGACATTGGAGGAAGTAAGAGTGCATGTGACGCCATCGTCATCAGGACAATTCAAAACATCACCCGATAAAAGTTTATCATGCCGACAACTATTGCTTTGGCATAGGCAGAGGATATCGGGTTGATTAGTGTGAAGTGATGTTAAGTGGATCGTGGGAGGAATATTCGGTGGAATATTCATCATGTGCATAAAGTGGAGTCTCGTCATCAGGATGTTTCAATATGACCCAATAAGTTACATCCTGATGCTAGTGGTGTAAGTAGGTCAAATATCGGGGTGATGAAAGCATCCGAAGAGAGGTGCATGAGGTTATCGTCATCAAGATATTTGGAGGAGCCCGATAAATAATATCCTGCTGATGCCGAACATCATGATGCTGACAGGCGAAAGATCAAAGGTTTGTCTGCAGGAGGATATCGGTCGGCAGAGAAAAATATGATGATGCTGACAGGTTTTAGGCATACATGCTGTATGTCAGGATTTATCCTATTTAGTGGGTTTAGTGGGGTTTTCACCCTGTCTGTAAGCTTTTGCTGTGTGGCTCTGCATCATTTACCCAGCTTCACCTCTGACATTCAAACATCTCACAGTCAAGATGCTTGATGAAAGTATCTTTCATTTGTTCTAATGTTGGGGCAAAGATCAATTCAATTTGACAGTGACCCATTGGACCTTCTTGTGGCCATGGAACACAAGATTTTTGGCAATCTTTAGAATGTTTTTATCATGGACTCACCGAGTTTTTGGCGAAAACGCACCAAAACTCGGCGAGTTTGTGCGGGAAAAACCAGCCAAGCAAAAAAGCTTACGAGTTTTTAAGAACTCACCAAATACTCGGTGAGTTTTGCAACTATGCTACAAAGTGTCCAATAGATGTGTGAATAGCATGCATCAATTAATGTTCCAACCACTCTACAATTTTTTGCATTGTCCATTATGATTTAGACAATGCTACTAAGCCCCACTTCCTCAATGGCCCCTATGAAGATGTCAACAATAAATTGTGCATCCTTTATTTTCCCCTCACAATCCACAACTTTCAAAACATTGCCCCTTTAGGGGGCAATGCAATCACATTTATTACGGATCAATTTTTAGCATCCTTCCATCCATCAAAAATGATGGACACTCTTGACTCTTTCCAAGAATCTTTAATGGGCTTCAATGAAATTTTTACAATTTATAGCTCCTTTACTAATAAGGTGCTACACACCTCATAACCCGAGCCTTTGAACCCTTTTGGAGCCTCATTAATTTTGCTCACCATTTTTTGCAATATGGTGAGAACAAAATTGAAAGACAAATCATTTGCATAGATGCATCTTACAATGTGTTGATCAGCAATCCCTTGATATTCATTTTGAAATGCCATTTCAAATAGTCCCTTTGTTCTCTTAAGTGAAGTGGGTTCTTCTTGAGATGTGGCAAAAAATGGATGGCTCTTTGGCACAACTTTAGGAATAGATGGGGAAGGAGCGGGTCTCATTGCTTGAAATCCTTTCCTTGCTAAATGATTTGTTCTATGGGCTATTGTTTCATTTGCTTGCTCCTACTCTCTAATATATTTTATCACTTAAGGTGTTGGCATGGGTGCATCCTTCTTGTCCAGGCAAGCTTTGATGCGCATTCCAGAAATGCCACACAAATCGACTTTTACCTGATTGTATGAGCTTGCTTGAAATCCTTTCCTTGCCAAATGATGACTTGTTCTATGGCTATTGTTTCATTTGCTTGCTCCTACTCTCTAATATATTTTATCACTTGAGATGTTGGCATGGGTGCATCCTTCTTGTCTAGGCAAGCTTTGATGTCCATTCTAGAAATGCCACACAAATGGGCTTTCACCTAATTGTATGAGCTTGCTTGAAATCCTTTCCTTGCCAAATGATGACTTGTTCTATGGGCCATTGTTTCATTTGCTTGCTCCTACTCTCTAATGTATTTCATCACTTGAGATGTTGGCATGGGTGCATCCTTCTTGTTTAGGCAAGCCTTGATGCCCATTCCAAAAATGCCACACAAATGGGCTTTCACCTGATTGTATGAGCTTGTATACTTCACATCACATCCACTACAAAACTAAACATATCCCCCAACAACTAAAACCTATTGTATCATGTCAACATACTTCCACAACATTGAATTTGGGTTTGTTTTGAAGTGGGGTTGACCCATGAAGCTAGAATTTGCTGCCATTATAATCCCTATGGCAACAAGTTTGGAAAACAACACATTCCAAACAAATGAAAACAAAAAAATACATACGCTAATTCATTTAATATTTTAAACATAGAAGAATGAAAACAAAACAAGAAAGCTCGCTTGTAAAAGAAAAATGAAAGAAAAAAACCAAAAAAAGTAACTTCTTTTCCAAAAGTCTTCCTTTATGATCTCCTTGGCAACAAATGGGCTCTGCACATACATAGGTATAGCCATAGATGCAAGACTTGCCATATACTCGCCGAGTTTTGAAAAACTCAAGAGTTTTTTTAGACGAGTATTTGAAGCAAAAACTCACGAAAAAAAAACTAGAGTTTTTCTAAAAAACTCGCCAAAAACTCGCGAGTCCATGCAAAAAACTCACCTGCGTGAAAAAGTGCGACTTGGACGACGTTTAAAGGTGTTTTGTGACTTATTTTTGGTCATTCTACTTGCTCCAAATGAGAAAAAAACCCCTCCCAAGCATTTTACACCTATTTGCAGCAATTTGGCGTCGATCAAACAAGATTTGAGGCGGATTCGAATCGAATTTGAAAGGCAAATCAGATTTCCAGGTAGGTTTTTGTTTTTTTTCTTTCTCTTTCTTTTTTTGAAATTTCTTCTTCATTTTTGAAGCATCTAAGTTTAAAAAACATCATGAATGTAGTATAAATGGATTTGTAATGATCCAAACAAGATTTATATTCATAAAAATAAGATTCATCACTGTTTTGTTTGCATTTTTTTTGATTTTTTGATTTTTTTCATTTTTTTTCATTTTTCTTCGTTCTTCTTATTTCAATCCAAATTTTTTTTGTTTAAGTCTTAGATTAGTTTGCATTTTTAGTAATTTAGAGTAATTTTTTTATTTCTTCATTGTTTTCATATTTTTTCCAAACCCTAGTTAATTTTTTTTTTGTTGAATCCATTTTTTTGGAACAAAATGTTTAACTTTAGAATTTTACGTTAGTTTAAATTTAATCTATCAAGTAGAAATCTAATTTAGGTTGTTTTTTAATTTTCTATTAAAATACTAACAACTTGTGCTTTCTCTTTGTATGTGCAGGTTAATTTATAATGGCAGATAGAGATGCTTCTATATCCGGTTCAGCCTCAGGCCCTGTTGCATCATCATCATTTGTAGGCAAATGTCCTCCAGGGGCTAGAGATCCTGCGTGGAAATATGCCTATCTAGGACCGTACCCTGGCTCAGTTTTTTGCATCAAATGCAAAAATGTATACCGTGGAGGCATTAACCGCCTCAAATACCATCTTGTAGGCATCAGTCGTCGTGATGCGAAGGCCTGTACTAAAACCACAGAAGAAATAAAAAGACAAATGAATGCCATACTTGCAGCCGCAGAAGAAAGAAAATTACAAAGGGAGAAGGCAAAGGCAGCCATGCATGCATCCATAGCTTCTTCTCAAGGTGCTCCAGTCAACCTTGAGTTGGATGATGATGCACTTCAGGGCATAGTGGGCTCTCTTCGTGGTCCACGTAACCGAAGGCAACCCACCACCACTGCGAGCCCTTCATCTACTTCCAGTAGAGCACCAGGATCAACACCTACATGCACAGTAGATAGTTTTTTTGTGCCTAGAAACACACCTGGATCACAAACTTCCTTAGAGGCAACTGGGTGGAATAAGGAGGTGCATGAGCATGCATACATTGCTTGTGCCAATTTTTGGTATTTCAACAACATCCCTTTCAATGTGGCAAATTCTCCTTATTGGCATAATTTGGTTACTGCATTGACGGTTGCAGGAAAGGGCTTCAAGGCACCTTCTCGTACAGAATTGAGTGGGAGGTTAGTTAATTTAATCTTTTATGTTTTAAGTTTTTGATAAATTTATGTTCTTTAATTTATAGAAATTTATGATGAATTTAAGCTATTTTTTGTTTACAAACAAAATTTTTGTACTTAATTTCACTTTGTACTTGTAGGTTGCTTACAAATGCAAGGGATAGGGCAAGGGCAGTGGTGGAAGACCAAAGAAATGAATGGAAAAAATATGGCTTCTCTATTCTTTCCGATGGGTGGACGGATGGTAAAAACTGCACCATCATTAATTTTTTGGTAGCTTGCAAGAATGAAGTGGTGTTCTTGAAATCAGTGGATGCCTCCAACATAGTGAAAAATGTAGAAAATTTGGCTAAAATGTTGGAGCAAGTTTGCATGGAGGTTGGGATTGAAAATGTTGTGCAAATAATTACTGACAATGCAACAACATATGTGGCAGCTGGTAGAATCCTCCAAGAGAGACACCACACAATTTTTTGGACACCTTGTGCAGCACATGTCCTTGACCTTCTTTTGGAGGACATAGGCAAGCTTGATTGGGTCACACCGATTGTAGAGGATGTAAGGAGGATCACAAAATTTATCTACAATCACCCTTGGGTTCTTCACATGATGAGGGATTACACCCAAGGGAAAGAGTTGGTGAGATCTGGTGTGACAAGGTTTGCAACGGTTTTCTTAACGTTGCAAAGCATTCTTGGTGCATTGGCGGCTTTGAAACAAATGTTTGTGTGCCCAAAATGGACAAAATCATCTTATGTGAAGAAGCCAGAAGGAGACAAGGTTGCATGCATTATCTTCGACAAAGTATTTGTAGAAAGAGCTACAAAGATTGTGAAGGTAACTTCAAAACTTCGAATTTAAATTCAAATTGAATAATTATTTATTTTTAATATGTCTTTCATTGTAAATTAGTACCTTTAATCTTTTTGCATTTTTATATTGTAGGTGTCAGAGCCCTTGGTTAGAGTCCTCCGCTTGGTAGATGGGGATAAAACCCCAATGGGGTATCTTTATGAGGCCATGGATAGGGCCAAGGAAGCTATAAGAACTTATTATAAGGGGGACAACCTCAAATTTGATCCCATATGGGAGATTATTGATAGGAGGTGGAACAATCAACTCCATCAACCCATCCATGCAGCAGGGTACTTTTTGAACCCCCGTTTCTTCCATTCAGGCACCTTCTCAGATCCTACTGGAGAGGTTATGGAGGGCCTCACTTCTTGCATTTAGAGGATGACACCCCAAGCTGAGGTGGCAGACCTAATTGTTGATGAATTGCAAGCTTATAGGGAAAGAAGGGGTAGGTTCTTTTCTTCAGACCTGGCTACACGAGCAATAAACAATCAGTCACTAGGTATAAAATTTCAAATTTACAAGTTACAAACTTACAAGTTACAACTATTGATAATTTGATATTTAATATGTTTTGAACTTTTCACTTTCCTTTCTAAGTTTCTAACTCTTCAATATTTTTTTTGTAGAGGTTTGGTGGACAAATTGGGGTGGAAATACCCCAAATCTCTAGAGATTTGCCCTCCATGTCTTATGCCAACCATGTAGTTCATCCAATTGTGAGCGCAACTGGAGCTTATTTCAGGCCATCCACACAAAGAAGAGGAACAAGCTAGCTCAGAAACACCTCAATGACCTTGTCTATGTGCAATATAATCTTCGGCTGCGCATAAGAAGGGTAGAGGAAATATCAGATGATCCAATTGATTTGGATGAGATAGATCCTTACAGTGATTGGACAGGGCAGGATGAGCAGCCTTCATTATTTTCTGAGGATGAGATCTATGATTTGGAGAGACAGGCAATGGAGGAGGGGGCTGCCGCTGGAATCGATGGATTGGGATTCTCATTGGATGACATTGAGGATGAGGATGAGGAGGATGAGGAGACATTGCCACCAGGACCACTACTAGCATCTACATCCAGGATGGAGGTTGAGCCACAGTTTGTCATGCCGAGGAGGGAGGAGCCACAGTAGATTCCTAGGACTAGACCTAGTTCTACCACTCCCCTAGTTTTCAGTAGACTTGGGAAGGGGAAGGGGAAGGGGAAGAGGAAGATGTAGTATTTTATTGTTTAGTATTTACTTTCAGTTTTACAAAAACAATTTGCTATTTCCATTTTGTTTTAGACTATCAGTATCAGTGCATTCCTAATGAGGATGCCATTTGTACCCAATTTACTTTGAAATCAATCAATTACAACTAGACTCAGCTTGTTTCTCATTTATTGACTTGTTGGATGCATCTAATCATTGAATTTTGCAAAAAAAATGTGTTTTTAATGAAATTTAAACAATTTTTTAAGTTGCCGAGTTTTTGCGAGTTTTTTGTTGAGTTTTTGCCGAGTCGAATTTTTCAGGCTTGGCGGGTTTTTTCTTTTGGCGAGTTTTTCAACTATGGGTATAGCAATCAAATTACTTTGAAACCTTAATGATCAAACTTCAACTCTATTTGTGTAATGACAAGAAAGAAAGAAAGTTCAACAAGAATTAATGGTTTTCATCTTTTACATTCAAAATGAGGTAAAATGAGTTTGTTTTAGTGTTTCAAATGGTTTAAAATTGACCCTTTTAGGGTTAGAGATCACATCTTTTTTCTTTTCAATCAAGCATAAAGTGAATAAAAGAATAATAAAAAATGAAAAAAAAGCTTGTTTTTACCCATAGGTTCACCTAGGTTTTGTCTAAGTTTACCTGTTAGAACACACTGATATACTGAGGGGGGGGTGAATCAGTATATGCCACTTTTTAAAACAATTATACTGTAACAACAAGATCTCTACAGCATCAATCAGAATATGAAAGAACCATGCAAGCATAAGCAGAATCACACATCCACACAAGAGACCATAACACTAGATTTACGTGGAAACCTGAGATGGGAAAAACCATGGTGAGCAAGTTGCTTGGATCTACTGTCCACATCCAGCCTCACAAAAATGAAACAGTGAATTACAATATTTTGTAGGCTTCAACCCACAGGATTTTCAACCTGAGAAGGACTGCTCTTTTTACAAATTTGCAGGCTCCAACCTACCAGAGACTTCAATCTCAAAACAAACTGAGCATCAACCCAGCAATAGATTCCAACCTATCTGAGGCTCCAACCTCCCATAGAAACTGAGCTCCAACCTAGCAATAGGCTCCAACCTCCCATACAAATTGAGCTACAACTCAGGAGACTAAAACAATAACAAAAAAAATTTAGTACTTACACGTATTGTGCGAAATCAAGAACTTATCCAGTTCATGCCCTTCGCACACTTCAACTCCACTTGTCTGTTCACGCCTAATCACTTGATGATAGCTTATACTTCACTTATCCAGTCACTTTGCATATGTTCAGATTTGTCACTTTAGCTCTTGCACACACATACTCACACACACAGATACTCCCAAAAGCACAAACTGATTTGATATATATCCATCTATTCAATTCCAATTTCCATGTCAAAAAAACACAACAAAAACATTCTCCAATGTCGAATTAACTTTCTCCAAGGACGACATCATGAAACAAGGCCTAAAAGACATATACTTAGGTTGACCCAAAAATAGGTTTGGACCTAAAACTGAACAATCCACACGTTACTGAAGTGGTGCCATCAATTAAACTTTTGAATTCCAACATGTGCATTTCAATGCCAGCTAATGCATTAACTTAAAACATCCTCCAAAGTCGGCCTTAGAGTTTTGAATCCTGAAACGCCGGGCTTTGTATCTTTTCTTTTTGCATTAATTGAACTTGTGGAGTGTCAAAGATTGGGCTTCCAATCTCTTGCCTTCTTCTTTGAAAGCCTTAGAGGGTCTCCTCCGGTCCCATTGTATTCTTTGTTAGTAGAGCTATCGGGTGCTATGCTTCCTGTTTACTGCCTTCATTATCGGGCATCGAGCTTCCTGTCTATTGCCTTCCTTATCGAGCATCAGGCTTCCTGTCTACTGCCTTCTTTATTGAGCGTCGGGCTTCCTATCAAATTAGGCCATGTGTCAACAGTTTGCATCAGCACGCCCCTCATCGGGTCCCACTTAACTGACGTCACGATCATGCACTCTATGTCCATGTGGAATGCACTGACACTACTCTTCGAAGTCCTTCGGCTGACCAATCAGAGTTCGCGCGCCAGGCTTTCTAAGTAACATCTCATTTGAATTCAACAAGGAACATCTTTGCCCTCCGACTCCCGATCACTTAGCATATATCAGAGTTTTGTGATCGGGACTTCCACTCCGGCCCTTCTTATTTCCTCAACCTGGAGAAGGGGTAAGGCCGAAACCCCGAACTTTGATGATCACCAGAAAACTTGCGAAACAACTTTTGCCAATACTTTAGGCAGAAATCATTCATGCCTTAGCACCTTTTCTTTGTCATCTTCATCTCTGAACTTCCTTTTGACATCAATGACAATACATGTATGCACCTTTGACATCAATGACAACACTTCCAACATTGCCCAAGTTCGTTTCAACCAAATCCAAGCCTATTTGACAAGACCTGGACAACCCCATAGACGGTTTAAATCAAAATCTAGACTGGGTTCAAATTGAACTTGGATCCAATTAGGTTTTATGATGAACCAATTACATAGGTTGAGACCCTAGAGCACCATCATTTAGAAGATAAAGGATGCAACCAACTTGTAAAGTGAGGAAAATTAAACAAAGAAAAAATAGAACAAGAAGCAATAAGTGATTGGAGGGAATCCCTATGCTTTGATCAATATAAATGGGAAAGAGGGCCAATTGTTTTAATTCTAATCAAGGTAGCTTCATAACATAGAATCATCTTAGGTGTGGCGCAAACTTGCATCATCCAAAAAAAAGATTTGCTTGTCTTTTGTTCTATTTTAGTTGTCTGCATAGTGGATCAACTGTTGTGTTTATCTTTATCAAGTGTGTGTAGATTGTTTTGGTATGTGGTTTTTTTTTTGTGTTTTGGAACTTGAGGAATCTAGTGCAATAATGCAAAGACTAGTGATTGAGACATTGGTGCTGCATGGGCACACAAGTTGAAGTAAATCTTACATTTTAAATGGAGTAAGAACCCTCATAAAACTATGAAGAGGAGTGTATGCACTCTGAGTGTTGTGGGTTGCCATGCAAGCTTAGTGAAGCCATGTAGGATCTAGTCCATGCCTTGGAGAATGGATATGCAAAGAAACCATTCAAAGGCCAATCGGTGGAAAATAACAAACATCTTCTTGTTGGTAATGTCAATTTGTGTAGAATGTTAGTTATACACAAGTGACATACAAGGGCATTCAAAAAATGACTTGGGATGAAAACTGCAATTAAACTTGAAGAATCTATTGCTAACAATCAACAAGGTGTTGGGAAATTTGCTCAATAGCATCCTTCCTTGCTACCAACCAAACCCTTGCTCAACAATGACAAATAACATGTATAAGCATTTTTTTAGCACTTGAGGAGCAAGCATTTTGACTCAAAACTTGCATTCTCCCAAGCAAAGGCCTGCTTTTGGATATCCATGGGAACTTTTTCTTGTATTTTGAGTTGAAATTTGCCCTCCTATGCTCCAAGCATGCCCTTTCTCACTTAGGAGCAATTTTTTTAAATATTTTTCACTTGAAACATGTCACTTCCCTCATGGAGGACGTGCTTTCTCACTTATGAGCACTTTGAAATGTCTTTTCATTTTGAAACTTGCCCATTACTAGTCAAAACACCCCTTTTTGGCAACTTGAGCAACACTTTTTATGTTTTTGAGTTCACTTAAGTGAATGGGGCATGCTTTTTGGACTCTCATACACTTTGTTATATTTTCATGTTTACATTGTCATTTTTTGAGTTTCCATGCACTTTTTCATGTTTACATTGTCAGTTTTTGAGTTTCCATGTACTTTTTCATGTTTTGATATTAACTTAAGTGAATGAGGCATTCATTTTGGGGTCTTGGTGCACTTTTTGTTATATTTTCAAGTTGACATTGTCAATTAAGTGAAAAAGTGCCCCCTTTTGTCACTGAACATTTTGTCCTAATTTGTCATTGACATTGGACAACTTATGCACTTTTTCCACATACGTGACTTGAGCATGCTTTTGAGACTCTTTTGCACCATTTCTCATGACTTAACACTCAAAAGTGGCTCTCCCTTGTCCTACAAAGACATTGACTACAAACAACAAAAACAATCTTCATGACTATAGAAAACAAGGATTGAATTGTGGCTCACAAAATGAAGAATGCCAAGCAGTTGACTTGAAAGATGATTCAATACAAAAAAAAATCTGTGTACAAGACATTCATGATGATTATTTCTTGTAAAAATTGCAATATCATCTCAACTGCCAGTGTTACACTACTATTTGAGAAGTACCATACCCATGTATTTCCATATAACATCTTTATATGTAGTTTGTTCAATTTTTCAGCACAAAGAAGAAGCAAATTTCTTCTCTTGACTAGTATATGGATGTCTAGAACAAGAATACCTTTTTCTAGATCTAAAACTCCTCTAGTTTTCTAAAATAAGCTCATCCAATTTGTAATCCAGCACAATGCTTGTCACAAATACTAAGAATATGACTTTTTCATTTTAAGTAAAAGAATCACTCATGTACCTTCCTTCCTAGACATGTTGAATCTATACACATGGGTAACTAGTGTTTTAAGAATTGCTAGACGAGTCAAAATATGTTTGGATTGTTGCTAAAATGAAACTGGAAAATCCAAAAATGCTTCCACTTTGCTTGTAGTTGGGTGATGAAAATGCCCTAAAAGACTCCTATAGATATATTTTGTAAGGTTCCCTTATAGTGGAGCAATTGGGTGTATTACATATACCTAAACACTTATAGTTACATGTTATACTTTTAAGTCTAATTTATAATAGTTATTGAGTTATGATGGCTAATCCAACATATGGATGAGATGCCCAACACTCCCTTACCAAATGGTTCTTCGTGGAGATAAATAGGTTGAACCTTAAATTGTCTTTAATGGAAAAAAGGGTGGGGGCCAAATTTAGGTGCATATGAAGGGCGATGCAAGGATTTTTCAGAGTTGGGATGTTGTTCCTAGGGTTAACAAGTTGGACCAAGATCTCTCTGAACTGAAAGCTAGTAGTGTCACGATGATAGATGAGCTAGAGAAATGGAAAGAAGACCACAATAACATACTAGTTACTTTGGAGAAGGATCTATTAGGGATAAAGGAGAATCTCAACAAGGTGATTCAAGTCAGCAAGTGCACTATTCAAAATAGCCAGCATACCATGGGGACGCGTCCCCCAAGGTTTTTGGTTGCTCCTGATTCACAAGGTGTTATGGGGATGCGGGGACAGGGACAGAACGTCCCCCCACCTTCCTGGATTTGCAACAGGTTTTGGGGCCATCTCGCTGACTAGGGACTCCTAAAACGTCCTGGGGATGTCCAGAAGACCCCTACGGGTCAACAAAATAATTAAAAACACAAAAAACGCGCAACGAAAAAACACTAAAGTAAAACACAAAAACACTAAATCACTTTGTAGTTTCTTTTGACTCTTTCAGAACCCAAACTTAGAGGCGATAGAGGGACTAGGATACAGACGTGAATAGAGGGATAGAGGGATACTCGATACAGGGATAGAGAGAAAATTGACAAGTCTAGACAATTTAAAGAGGACCGAGTTAGCATTACCGATTACATATTGTTCACATCAGTAAAACTAAATACTAAATACTAAAATTGTATACATAAGATACTAATACAGTAGTATTTACTAAACTAGTAAAATGTAATACTAATTAGTAATATAATATATAGTATACTAATACAGTAATGAGTATACTAAATAGTAAATCGTACATACTGAACTGTATTAGTGTTACAATTTTGAGTTTTCAATTTAGTTACACAACAAACACAGAAAGAAATGTTTTCAGTCACTCGATCATTGAAAAAAATTTCTACTATTATGCATCAGACCTATACTGTAACAATATGCATTAGTAAACTATAATACTAATATAGTATACTAAATAGTAAATTGTACATACTAGTTGTGAACACTATATGTGAACATCAATAAATTACTAAATACTAATACAATATACTAAACTATAATACTAATACAATTTACAGTATGCATATGAGGTTTGAGCATTATATAATATGAATATATAATCACTGTATAACTATAACCTCTTTATGGTGGAATGTAGGTACACCACAAAGTTCAGATTTGTTGAGTGAAGAATCAAGATGAATTCTTTCAGTGTGAATGTCGATTTAGATTTGGAGACTGAAATAGCAATTGATGAGGATGAGGAATTAGACAATCAAACAGAAACCCCAAGCAAAACCACAGATAGTTCAAGTACAACGACAAGTGCATTGAAATCTGATTGCCCTTCAAAGTTGTTATCACAATATGCCAAAGGGCCAATTAGCAAGAAACATCCTTTACAACAATATGCAACAATATTGGACACAAATAAAGCACCTAATTTTGTAGAAGTCAAAAATGGAAATACAACATTTGCCCAGAAGTTAAGTGGAATGGCAACATGACGAGGACCCATGCACACTTTTTGCATATCCTTGGTAAAGGAGTTGAGGGTTGCAAGCAGCTCACACTTGAAATGAAGGCTGAGATGATCAAATTATATACAAGGGAAATCACTACAACATCAGTTTCTAGTACACTGACACGAGGAGGTTCGGGTTTACCACCTTCATATCCATGATTTGGGGTGAGTGCAGTGGAGTCAATGGGGGAAGTGGAGTCAACGGGGGAACAGAAAGCTACAGGATCATCCTCATCAAACCCAATCACAAATATGTTCAATGTGCAAGGAAGGGAGGCTACAGATGAGGCCATTGACAATTTCTACTTTAGCAACGACATTCCTTTCCATGTTGCTCGATCTCCTTTGTACAAGGAAATGTTTGAGAAGATAAGGCAAGCTGGTCCTGGTTATGTGGTTCCTAGTGAGACTAAATTGAGAACCACACTCTTGGAAAAAAATTATTCCAAGGTTAACTTGTTGATGAAGGAGAGGAAGGCCAAATAGATGACACACAGCTGCAGCATAATCATGGATAGGTGCATGGATATTAGACATCGTCCACTCACCAATATTATAGTTTCATGCATTGATGGACCTTACTTCTTGTGAGCAATTGATTGCCTAGGAAAACGCAAAGATGCTGAGTTTCAATTTCAAATCTTGAGAGATGCCATTGAGGAGGTTGGTCCTCAAAATGTGGTGCAAGTGATTACTAATGTAGCAAATGTTTGTAGGGCAGTAGGTATTGTAATGTCCCTAGCTGTTTCTACAAGATTTTTCACCCTTCAGCTCTTGGACATTTCGTCAAACAGTTTGCTTGCAAGTACCTAAACTATTGGTAATTGTTTTCTGTTTGATGTTTTTCCTTTTGAAAGTGGATGAAGTGCATGAAAGATCTTTCCAAACTTATTTAAATATGCCACCAATAGTGAATAATAGAAATATCCAACTGCAAAGTAATTATGTGATTTCTATTGACTGGAAACTCATGGAATTTGCAGCTACAGCAACTCAGGCATTTAGACAAACAGTTGTCATGCAATGTAAATACATCATCTAAAGTAATGAGACATGATAGCAAACAGTTGGTATGTAAGCTCAAACACGGGTATAATGCTGCTCAGCTTGTTACATCCTTTGCCAATGGATTACAATGTGATCAAGCAATGGATCAATTTGACTCAATGCAAATATCTGATTCATACACAGAAAATGTGTACCTACAGCCACTGGGCATTAATACAAACACTTGGCATGCAATTCATAACCCAGTTTTAGATAACAAGAGAAGTTTTATGATGCAATAAACTGACTTCAATGACTTGCTAAGACTCTTGGCTTACAAAGCATTTCATATGTGACAAATCATGAACTACAACGCCCCTGTAATCTGATGAGACAACAATCTGAAATGATAAAACAGAGGCATCAAATATCTTGGAAGAGCCTGGTAAATGATTGCTCTCCTATTTGATGAAGATATGGCACCCCTTGTGCAAAGAATGGAGTCTCCTTCCAGCGAAATCGAACCTCCTCATAGCATCAAGAATCATTGCCACGACTTCTAAAGTGAAGCAATTCACCTCCCAAGTAGAATCGATGCAAATGTGGCTTCTATGAATAAAAACGTGGGCCTCAAGTCTGCCTATAAGAGACTGGAAATTGTAATAGCCTGTTGTTATACCTCAGATCGCCTTGTATGAGGAAAATCAATGCATGCCGAAGCTAGAAATGATCTCCAATCAGAAATACAAACCGTTCCCCACAAATTTGGCCCTTGGCCACTAAATTTGGCACAATGAGAAGACTGAAATATCTCCTCCAAATAGCTGCAACCCTTCAGAAGATCTTTCGCAACCTCAGTTATGCAAATCAATGCGAGTTTTCATTTCGATTGATCAATGTCTGTAGAAATGGTAGAAACCCTTGGTTTCCTCTTCTCCACATCAAAAGTAATTGTCAAATAACATCCAAAATGAATTTTATTTGCTTTTGATGCCCTTTTATAACTTTTCCAAATGAAGTGTATTTAATTTGCTTTTGAAGTCCACCTTTAGGTTTTTAATAAAAACTTTATAATATAACTTCACTTGAGCACTTTAATCCATGACTTAATTATTTGACTTTAATATCATTAAATGACCCCCTTTTAACATAAGTCTATTAACCACATGATGTCCTTTTAATAATAATAATTAATTATTATTAAAGATTACCTCTAATAATAATTAAAAATCACTTATCTCCATAATTAGACATCATTTCTCAATTCTGTCTGAACCTGGGGTTTCACCATGGTACCCGCTGTGCATCCAATCGCCTTACTAAAATTAGCAGGGGTCCCTCTCTACAACCACAGTCTTACTAAAAATAGCAAATCCCTCATTACCTTATCAAACCAATTGAGTAAGGGATCGACACTGCAAAATAGACCTGTCCAGATGCCCTGCTATATAAATAGAAACATTAACTCTCCTGAAATGGTGAGTTACTATAAATAGTAAGCGTGCATCACTGAGTCCAGAAACATCAAACAAAGGCCCAACCTGAACGAAACTGAGCTCTGGAGAAGGAAACACCCTGATAACTGTCAAACGGGTCCCTCTAAACAACTCCATTAGCCTACGAGGGTTAGATAATTGGCTAATCATCCAAACTCTAATGCTCTCAAAAATTGGGGACATTACAGTCCGCCCTCCCTGAGATTGCTTGTCCCCAAGCAATCACGACTGCAAAGAAACACAACTTCACTGGGAGTCCAAAGGAAGACTGCGAAATGTCCCACACTGAAGCACAACTTCTGCAACATCAGCATAACCACAACTACGCAAAGATGAACACTAAACCAACTGTCCAATCTCTGCACACTGAAACTGTGCATCTCAAATGAATCATGTACATGGGAACCAAAAGTAAAATTGCAAGTAATCCTCACTAGGTACATACTGCAATACTCCCCAATGAACCCAAACTGGAACCCTGATGCACACGAAGGATCCCACAGTGGACTGAAGAGTGTCCAACCAAAAATACTTGGATCCCAAATCCAGAATAGAAGCATGCTAAGAACACTCTTAGACTTCTGTTGCACAACACCAATTCCCACTTCACCATGACTGAAGTGGTGAAGCCATCTAACGGAACCCATCCAAACTATAGTGCCACCCCTATCAACACCTAGGTCCCAATGCAACCGATACCCATATCCATATGCTCTACGGAGATAGGAATGACTGAAAGTATCTGCAACGCCACAACTATATCCATACTCTACTATACTCTCATGGATGTGACATCCAACTAAACCATCATGCCCACTAACACCATAATCACTCTGAACCCATGTATCCACAAGAAATCTCTGTGACATAGGAGTAGCAAACTCTGTCAGATACATGTCAGCATGATGCGAAACTAAACATTGATCCTGCAAGTACTCACCCGCAAACAACTGAGTTAGGTACTTGCAGCCACTAACTCCATCTACTGAAGATGGTAACTTTCCATCCCATAATGGATGGTATAATCTCAGAACCAATCCACACCGATGCATTATCAAGCCCTCCACATGTGGATCAAAAGAAAAATGATGAGCACTCCTCATTGTGTAGTTGCAATAAAACGCTCCAACCTCGGTCAATGGCTCATCACAGGCAACACTGGAATCAAGAGACGGCTCCAATCTTTGATCCTGAAACACTGATTGGGTAGGGCCTCTAGCAACTTGCTCTGCAAACCCAACCACAAAATCTCTATGAGGAAACATTGTATCAGAGTCCCTACAATGACTCCCACAAAACGTCTGATAGCGCATGAACCATGAATGAGAGTATCCCTAGTGACCCCAAACGGACCCTCCTGAAACTCAGGACTCTCAAGAAGGTACTCAGCAAATGTATCGGCACGGTAAAAATGAAATAAGGCTGGATCAACCTTATCCTCTGAAACCTACAGCTGATCACTCTGACTCTAAGACACAACACGCTAGCGTCCAAAATCAGCTACATGAGATGAAGTAACATATTTACTTCCAGGAGAGGGAAACAAATCAACATGAGAGCCATACTCCCAACTAGATGACACCCTGTGAATCCCCTATGAAGATGATGGAGTAGCGTCGTGTACTAACACACAACTCTCTGGAGAATCCACCACAGCTACACAAGAGCTATTAGCAATCTGACCCGCATCACCTGTCATGGGACTAACCTCAGGAGAACCTGATGCAACAAGTGGTTCTCTCCTGCTCTCACCCAAAGTACTCATCCCAACTGAGACTACTGCACCTAAATCCATGATAGATGTAACCATATCCTCACTACAACCCATGGATATCAAATCATCACCAATTGCCACTGTATGTAATTGTACTATATTTGCAGCTGGTGGAGATTGTGCCAAGTTCAACTCCACAGTAAGCTCGACTCGTGACTGTGAGTCCTGAAGAGCTATCTAGGTGCTCGCCAACAAGTCCATAGTCACCTCAAGCTCATGGGTGAGCTCATCAACCTCATTTTCTTTCTCCCTAAGAGCTCCCAAGTAAATCTTACCCAACTGAAGGAGATGATCCCTCTCCGAAAGTAACTACAGGTAATTGGATTTCATTGCCACCAAATCTTCTTTGAGCACCTGCAAATCTGCAAGAGATGATTCTCCCTCAATTCTTTGATGTCTCTTTTCAAGCCGATCCTTCCATATCTATTTTTCAATCAGCTTGTGGGTATCATCAAGGTGAGACAAGGCTGCCACAATCTGATCTTCACCAAATTTGAGTTGGTTCTCCAAAGTATGTGAGCATTCTAGCTTATCAATCTCACATGATGAATCATTATTATGAACTTGAACAACTTCACTCACATGAGTTATCCCTTGTGATAGATGCTAAACTATCACCCTAGTCTAGAATTGGGGCAGCGGTAGACCCAGACTGAAAATCATTATCTGATAGTAGTTGGACACAAGAGAGCCCATCATGTTTTTGGTCCCCATCCTCCAATCTGACCAAATCAATAGATGGTGCATTCAATTCCTCATGAAGAGCAACTAGGACAACGTTAGAATTACATGTAGAATCATCAAAAGAATCCATACCATTGCTATCCAAATCACTAACATGCTCTATGTTAGCCTCTAATGTAGAAGCCTCAAGTGAAACCTCATGCAAAGATGATGTAGACAAATAATTACCCAAGGCTGTCCCCATGTCCTCTTGAGTCAAATCAGCATGTCTATTGAATTCATCATATAAATTTTTGCATACCTCATTGGAACTTGAAGAAACCAAATCATTCTCATGAAGAGTTGTATCACCCATATGTGAAGATTCTCTATCCCTTCCATGTGTAAACAAATCATAAGCTATAGCATGATATTTCCTCCTTGCTTGCTCAGTTTTGTGACAAAGTTTGGGATGCATGTCCATATAATCCTTGAAAGGAAGATCCTCAACCTTTTGAGGAAGAGTGCTATACTCCTCAAATATGCTAAGCACTTCTACTTCCTTGTCTTGTGACATTGGACCTTTGCTACTAGAAAGTGAAGATAATCCTTAAGAGAGTCCAAACTTTGAAAATGAATCATTTAAACGCTGCAATTCATGTATGGTCTTATTTTGTGTTTGTTCAAACTCTTTCCATGCCTGTTTATTGCTAAACAACTTTGCCATGATGACCTAACTTGTTGTCCAAATTGAAAATCAAATCCAAATTGACTTGTGCACAATTGATTTCACACCAATTGAATGCAAGCATTACCCAATAGGCTGGCAGGAACAATGGCTCTGATACTACTGTAATGTCCCTAGCTATTTCTATAAGATTTTTCATCAAACAGTTTGCTTGCAAGCACCTGAACTGCTGGTAATTGTTTTCTGTTTGATGTTTTTCCTTTTGAAAGTGGATGAAGTGCATGAAAGATCTTTCCAAACTTATTTAAATATGCTACCAATAGTGAATGACAGAAATATCCAACTGCAAAGTAATTATCTGATTTCTATTGACTGGAAACTCATGGAATTTGCAGCTACAGCAACTCAGGCATTTAGACAAACAGTTGTCATGCAATGTAAATACATCATCTATAGTAATGAGACATGATAGCAAATAGTTGGTATGCAAGCTCAAACACGGGTATAATGCTGCTCAGCTTGTAACATCCTTTGCCAATGGATTACAATGTGATCAAGCAACAACTCAATTTGACTCAATGCAAATATCTGATTCATACATAGAAAATGTGTACCTACAGCCACTGGGCATTAATATAAACACTTGGCATGCAATTCATAACCCAGTTTCAGATAACAAGAGAATGTTTTATGATGCAATAAATTGACTTCAAGGACTTGCCAAGACTCTTGGCTTACAAAGCATTTCATATGTGACAAATCATGAACTACAACGCCCCTATAATCTGATGAGACAACAATCTAAAATGATAAAACAGAGGCATCAAATATCTTGTAAGAACTTGGTAAATGATTGCTCTCCTATTCGATGAAGATATGGCACCCCTTGTGCAAAGAATGGAGTCTCCTTGCAGCCAAATCGAACCTCCTCATAGCATCAAGAATCATTGCTGTGACTTCCAAAGTGAAGAGATTCACCTCCCAAGTAGAATCGATGCAAATGTGGCTTCTATGAATAAAAACATGGGCCTCAAGTCTACCTATAAGAGACTGGAAATTGCAATAGCCTACTGTTATACCTCAGATCGCCTTGTATGAGGAAAATCGAGGCATGCCAAAGCTAGAAATGATCTCCAATCAGAAATACAAACCGTTCCCCACAAATTTGGCACAATGAGAAGACTAAAATATCTCCTCCAAATAGCTGCAACCCTTTGGAATATCTTTCACAACCTCAGTTATGCAAATCAATGAGAGTTTTCATTCCCACTGATCAATGTCTGTAGAAACGACAGAAACCCTTGGCTTCCTCTTCTCCACATCAAAAGTAATTGTCAAATAACATCCAAAATGAATTTTATTTGCTTTTGATGCTGTTTTATAACTTTGTTGTACCCAATTAGCTTTTTTGATTCATTCAGGCATTTTGAAAGAATCAAGAAAAATTTTCGTCAAAAAAAGTCAAAAGGTCAAAATTTCTAAAAATAAAAATTTCTATTTTTAGAAAGTTTCTAAAAATAGAAATTTCTATTTTTAGAAAGTTTCTAAAAATAGACGTCAAATTAGGTTTTCTGGGTCTCTTGAGATACGGATATTGGCAAAATTTTCTAAACATAGAAAGTTTCTGAAAATAGAATCTCTGATTCAGGTGTCATGCCTAATTCTGATTGGCTGATTTCGCTTCACGATTAAGGTGGTCCAAACGTAATCTGCAAAAGGTCATATTTTCTCTACTAGGTCAATTCTTCTTTTTCAGATGGCGAAGCATGACCTCCGAAGCCATTAATGGAGTAATTTCATATGCCAGTGATCAGTTTCAAGTTTTTTGGGCTGTTTGAACAATGCAGAATTGTCAAGCAGTCGTCGATAGACGAAGAATGGAAAACGGAGCATGGTGAATCCAGAAAGCATGGAAAAGTTAAAAACCTTCAAAAAATGGTTAAGTCTAGATTTTCCAAGCACCCCTGGAGGCTGGGGGCACCCAATTTTAGAATTAGATTTTTTCTCATGTTTTTCAGAAAATGCAAAAAATGCCTCCGTTAGTCAGTTTTCAGGTGGAGAAAAGCAGTCATTTTGGTCAATTGGATTTGAAAAGCCAGGAATCACGTCAAATATACCCAGGTAATCTAGTCCATCCTTCATCTAGTGGCAGTTGTCTGACAAATCATCAAAATCAGTGACGAGAAGCAGCTGTCAGCACGGGAAACGAGGTAAATTGCAAGCAAAAGTTGAAAATCATGAAAATTGACTAAGGCATAGATTTTCAGGTACCCCTGGAGGTTGGAGGCGCCCATTTTTTCCAATGTTAGAATTTTTCACGTTTTTCGAGAAACATCAAAAAGTCTCCGTCACCCCGATTCCGGGGGGTCAATATCAGTCAAACTCAGTTGAAAGGCTTGTAAAAGCTAGAAATTCATCCCAGGTATGTTCAGACTACTTAAATCACCTTCCATCCTGCTTCAGCAGTCAGCTGGATGACCAGAA
The DNA here is from genome assembly GCA_027924645.1 of Cunninghamia lanceolata. Taxonomy (NCBI): domain Eukaryota; kingdom Viridiplantae; phylum Streptophyta; class Pinopsida; order Cupressales; family Cupressaceae; genus Cunninghamia; species Cunninghamia lanceolata. Next base: position 4,218,317 of record BSBN01000197.1, read on the forward strand.
ATGAAGATCAAACAGCAGTTTCCGGCACAAAAACTGAGAAATGAAATAAAAATTCAAAAAAATTCTTAGGCATGAAATTTTGGGCGCCCCAGGAGGCTGGGGGTGTCCAAACTCACAAGACTTAGAATATTTTCAAGATTTTTCATAGAACGTGCAAATCCTCCTCCGTCAGCCTGGTCAAATTCGTAGAAAACCAATTCAGCTCAGGAAGATAGAGGGTACAATTAGTTCAGTTTTCATTAGGCTTGCCTACCTGCCTGATCATAAGTCTCAGTTTTGCTCCGGCAGGCGAGATTCGACAACCAAACTAGCTCCCCTAAGGCATTGAAAACCAGGCGCCCTTGGAGGCTGGTAGCGCCCAAGTTTTCCAGAGTTAGAAATTTTCATGCTCTATTGATGACATCTATCAGTTATTTCCCAAATTTCGTCCGTCGACAGTTTCCAGAAGTCAAAATTCTAGTCAGACGTTGTCAGATCGTCAGTTCGAGGCTGGGGATGAATTAGAGTTGATAAATCTTCAAGGTGCCATGATCAGTCAACTTTTTTAGTCAATGGTGACAGTTTGCCATCTTGTTGAAGTCAAAGGTAGGTCATGCTGGAGTCAGAACGAATGTAAAAGTTTCAGAAAGAAAGATTGGCTAACACTTTTGCAAATTCGCCTGTTTGATGACATCATCAAAGAAGATATTTTTAATCATCACACATGAAGCCATCGGTAGCTATAAAATAGGGATTCTTCCTATTCGAGTATATCTACTTGGATTTGTGCTTTAAAAGATGCTTTCTTCATGGATAAGATTCAAACTTTATTCTTTCACAAAGAAAGCTCCTTTTTTGCCCTAAAGTTCTATAAAGACAAGCTTTTGGCCTCTATTATTCATTACTTTTGCAAGTTGCATCCAGAGGAGGAAGATTTTTATTTTCTTTCCACGAAGATTCGAAAACCCAAATGGAGTGCTTTTTCAGTGTTCTTCACAGTTTCGGGATTGGGAAGCACAGAGGCACGCTTTTTCGAGGTCTATCTTTCTAGGGGATCATTTTTCAGAAACAGGACCAAAGCTTTTTCAATTTTCATCGAGATGGGTTCATCCAAAATTTCATCCTCTTGAAGATTGGGAAATTTTATTTTTCTGAAATCTTTTTTTTTTGCTATTTTTTTGGGAAATCCTCTGCTTTTTCAAAATCCGACGATCTGGGTTGCTTCAAAACGGGATTGTCTACAAAACCCATGTGCTAGCTTTTTCACTCAAACTATGCTTTTCGGAGGATATTATTTCCCGAAATATACATGGATGATGTCACCAACGGGACGGCAATGAAGATGAGGACGAGACACAAAAAATAGCTTTAACTCAATGCTTTTTGTTTTAAAGCATTTGCTTTCATTCAAAGCTCATCCATTCTTTATTTAGAAAGAAATCACTTTGTAATAGTTGGAGTTTTCTTTGCTTTAAAGCAAATTGTTTTAAAGCAGTTGTTAGTTGTAATCTGTCTTAGAATAGAAATAAAGCTTGTAAGTTGGCAAGTTAGTTAGATAAAATCAAGGAGATTTTAGGGTTCCCTACTCCTTTGATTTAATATAAATAAGGGTAGCCTTGCCCATTGTAAATGGAGTTGTGTTTGTGATAGCAAGATTTGTTGTGCCTATTCTAGCCTGCAAAAAATGATATTTCAAGTACTTGTTCACTCTGTGATATCTGTTTTCCAGTGTTTGATCGCGTATTGTATGCCTGCCTTTTGCTACAATATTGTTGTCCTGGAGTTGTATCAACTTTATAATATCGGGAATAGAAGTCTCATGGCTGCCATTTGCTTTGATTTTCTATCTCACGATCATCTAGTTTTGTTGTCAGATGTGTGGCTTGTGTAATCTTATTTTAGTTTTCATCTTAAAGTACAATGAGTCTTCTGATGTGAATCTGGAAGAAGTTTATTAAAACTTTTATGTTAGAAGCAAATCATTCCTTGTTAACTTTTAATCCCTTTGCTCTGAATTTACTTAGGTGATTAACAGTGTCATTTAGTTTAGGCCTAGTTGTAGTTAGAAGTTTTAAAAAGGAAAAACCTCTGCTGCAGCGATTAAAGTTTTATAACCTTGTGCTCGTAGCTGAGAAACAAAAAGAAGATAGGAAAATTTAATTTATTTATCTTTTTAGCAAACATCAGCAAAAAAGGAACTTCCCCTCATAATAGAAGTGTAGTTTAATTGTGCATAGCTGTCCGTTTCCAACTTGCATTCCAGAGGTGCAAATTGAAACGCCAACAGTTTTCTGGCGCCCACCATGGGGCACAAGGCATAAAATTTCAAGCAAGCTTAAACTTATGTCACAGGAATGACTATCTGGTGTCCTATTGCTCCTGTTCAACAACTAAATCTTACACCACCTACTATTCAACCAAATCTTGTACGTGTGGAAGGAGAGCAAACAAACATCATTAGTAGCCTGAGGAGTTCCATATTTGCGCAAAAGGAAAGTCCTGTTCAATGGAGAAACGCGGCTACTATTCTTGACAAAGAAGAAAACAAAGCAGATCTTGCATTTGGAAGATCAGTGTTACCATCTCCTGTGTGGGAATAGATAATCCTAGCTTACAGGGTTTATACAAGAAGGGGGGAAAACGGTACTACATATCCATTCTTCCAAGATCTTGTTCCTACATAAGTTGGAGAAGCATCCAACATAGTTCCTGAAGTCCAGTTAATGCCTGAAGTCAAGCAGGAAGAACCTCAAGAGGAACCAGTAATCCGGCCTAGAGCAATGGGTGATGCTAATAATAATGCTTGCAATTATCAGAATCAGTGGCATCCACCCCCATTACCTTGGGGTAACAACATTGGACTATTGGCACTAGCAAAAAATCATGAGCTTCCCGAAGGATCAAGAAAAGGTTTTCTGAAGTTTCATGGTGATGGCAAGCAACATCCTGATGAGCACATTGCTACCTTCACCACCGCCTGTGGGATTCTTGGCATTGCACATGAAGATGTTGCAGTACGTTTGTTTCTGGAATCATTGCAAAGCTCAGCAGCTGAATGGTTTAATCACCTCATTGCCAACTCTATCACAAGTTGGGAATTGATGAGGGAGAAATTTCTCGCCCGTTTCAAGCCTGTAGAAGATAGTCATGTCTTGTTGGAAAAGTCGTGAACACCTTGAATCCTTCGTCAGAAATTCTGCTAAGTTGTTTCATGGATGCACAATCTTCAAAAATTTCTTTCTACCTCAAGCAAAGACATGCTACAAAACTACAAGAAGATCAGGAGTATGCTATTGAATTAGAAGATCATATGATCACTTCAGGAAAGATCCAGAGAGATTCAATCAAGCCACTGGTGCCCTTGAATGTTGTACCCATAGTTGAAAAACTTAGACTCGGCAAAAACTCGGCAGACCCAAAAATTTTAAAACCTCGGTTTCGGCAAAAACTCGGCAAAAACTCGACAAATTTATCTAACATTTAAAAATGTATAATTTTTTAAAAATATTCTTAAAAAACACACATTTCTAAAATTGTAGAATGCATTAATGATTTCCTTCATATATAAATCAAAATTAAGAGATTAATACATATCATAGACCAAAAAAAGAGTTCAACCTTCGAATACATGAAATTCTAGTTTAATAATACATATCATAGACCAAAAAAAGAGTTCAACCTTCTAATACATATGAAATTCCACTGTTAAAATCGAGATTTTAGCCGAGATAATATAAAATTCGCCAAAACAATTTGTGATTAAATTTGAGTAATAAAAATACTATTATATTAAATTTAAATATATTATAATAAATATAAATATAAATAAATTTAAATTTGTTTAATTTAAATATTGTAAATATTAAACATGTTAAATTTTATATATTAAATATATTATTATTAATGATTAAAAATCTAAATTAAATATTTTGAAACATTAAGTTGTAATGTGTTAAATTTTAATATAAATAGATTAAATAATATAATAAATAATGGATACATTTTTAATATATAAAATTTTATTAAAAACAAAAAAACGAAACCTAAAATTAAAAACAAATAGTGAGTTAAGGCTTAATAAATAGAAAATGTGAAAAACAATGGAAGTTGTAAAAAACAGTTCATTAAAATTTCTATTGTTTTACTTTTATAAATATTTAAATTTAATAGACTGTAATATACTAATATGTATCATATGAAAGGAGAGATTTTGGACGAAGTGTCAAAATTTATATACGATTATGATGATTATGACCGTGCTTATGCAAAATATTATCTGCACAATCATGGCGAGCAGAAAGTTCTGTGACGATGAAATGGGAGGAGGGCAAAGTTTTAAAGAAATGGTGAAAGAGAGATTTGAACTGGGTGGCACCTTTTGCATTGGGGACTTCATTCCTTTCCTCGATTCTTTCGATCTCAGAGGTTTTCACCATCGCATGAAATGAAATCACACTGTGTTTGATGATTTTGCTATAAAAGTAATCGACCTAGGGTTTCGCCGTTGTCTCGCACCGAGTTTTTAGACCAAAGCACGCGAGTTTTTGGCAATTCAAGAGAGATTTTGACTAAAAAATCGCTGCGAGTTTTTATCAGTAAAACTCGTAGCTAAAAATGACGAGCGATTACTCGCGAATCAGGCGCGTTTTCTGCTAGTTAACAGTGGTTGTACCGCTTCGGCAACTTCCAACTCCTTCAAGTATACCAGATTCTTTCATTAACTATGTCGGTGATCAACCTGCTTCACCTGTGCGTCAAGTATCACCTATGCGTGAAGAGGCAGGTGTGTCTTCTGCAATACAAACCTACTGCTTGTTTCACGCAACAAACCAACATGATGAAGAAAATTGCCCTGAGATGAGAAGATTCATGCAAATATTAAAAGCATCAAATGAAAATCAAGGATTTTCGGATAATCCTGAACGTCTCTTTGATGAATCCGATGGCGGCTCTATGAAGGGATTTTACTAGTGTAAATCAAATATTAAAAGGGATCATTTTCCTAACGTTGTTTCAAGCGACATCATGTGTTTGCATATGGAACATGAATGTTCATCGGAACCTGAAAATTTGCATAATTTCTTTGAATATGAAGAAGGATCGTTGATGGAAGAACCTGAAGAAATGCACAACTTGCATACTTTCTCTGAGGAAGAAGTGCAACAATCTTCTCAAGAGCAAAATTACGAGGAAGAGATCAAATATGCTGCAGAGAGCAATGGTGAATCCAATTTGTTCTTCTCATATTTTGAAGGTTGGTTTGAAGAACTTGTGTTAGATACATTCAAAGGAGAAGAGACCAAAGAAACATTGCAATTGGAGCAAGAACAATATCTGCATTTTGAAGACGATTCATCATTGGAGAAATTTCTCAAAACTGGAGATCATATGGAAGACTCATCATTAGATCTCAACATTTTTCTACATCACTTGGAGAGTGATTCTTCAGTAGAGGATATTGTAAATTTTCTTTTGTAGTTTAGCTCGTCTTCATCTTTGTCTCAGGAAGTTTTCATACACACTAGTGAAGGAGATGATGCTAAACTTTTAGAGGTTATCCATGAACCTGTGCAAGAAAGAGACATCATAGATATGATGAAGTTGACACAAAATGCAACATATGAAGAAGCTCATGGAGAAGAATAGTTCATTGAATATTCAGTCTTGGTCACTGAAGAGAATCATATGGAAAAATAAAAAATCCTCGACAAGTGTTTTGTGAGATATGCCATATGTGAGATCGGTCAAGCAGATGAAGAAGAAACACAAAGCCTAGAGGAATCTGTCTTTGATCATGCTTGCCTATCAGAAGAAGGGTACATGGTTACTAAAGATGAGATGCTACCAGATATCCACATTTTTGGTCTCGAGGATACGTTTATTGAAGAAAATTGTTCTATGGAGGATGACGAGATTCAGAGTAATGAATGGCAAAGTGAGTTGCCAAGTGAAGATGTTATCCATCAAGTATACTTCGATAATGATCAGGAGCTTGAGCATTCAAACCTTGATGATTTATTAGATTCTGAGGATTGGATGGATGAAAACATGACTAATGAAGGTGAAGAAATACCTGAATTACTAAATAAATTGATGATAACAATTGTGGATCCGGTAAGCCAGGAACCAGTGACGGAGATTCTATATCAGTAGCTTCGACCTTTTTCAGAGGATAATACATTAACAGAGTTCAAGGTGGCGTATGTTGAAGACAAATGAAGAACGTCAAGTTCTATATGTGGTGACTACCATTCCCACGAGCATACTTTGGCCACAAGACCTTGCTCCATATCTTCATAAAGAGGTTTTGTACCTTCACTTGTTACAGAGGTTGCTCACTTTAGAGGAAGATGCTCCACCTGATCTCTGGCGTATCAACCAGTTCCTCATGAACTTCTCATGGCCTGAATATGACTACCCACCTGAATCGTGGCTCTTCGAGAAGATGTTGCAGAGAAAGAAAAGTTTTGTGTTGCCAAGGCAATCTTCACAACTAAGGAGAGAAGGCTCTTATTTTTCTGAACCAGTTGATGGTTTTGTGTAACAGTTTTTGTTTTTCTTGTCCTCGCTCGGAAAAAGAGCGTTTGTGTGTGTAATATGTTTCCCCTTTCCGTAATGTGATTGTTATGTTGTAATGTGTTTCCCTTTTGTAATGTGGCAGTCGTGTTGTTTTTGTGTTTTCAGAAAGTTCCAACTCTTAGGTGATTTTTGGAAGTCTGGTCCTAGATGATTTTAGGAAGTCCGATCCTAGGTGATTTTAGGGAAAAAGTCTTGTTCTAGGTGATTAAGAAAATGACCTGACTCTATTGCCCAATGGATAAGGCACCGGTCTAAACTAAAAAGTCTAGAGATTCTCAGTTCTCCTATGTCGTAAGTATCTGACATGGTCCCTAGACAGAGCCAGTTGTTGTACCCAATTAGCTTTTTTGCTTCATTAAGGCATTTTGTAAGAATCTAGAAAAAATTTCATCAAAAAAAGTCAAAAGGTCAAATTTCTAAAAATAGATGTCAAATTAGGTTTTCTGGGTTTCTTGAGATATGAATACTGGCAAAATTTTCTAAAAATAGAAAGTTTCTAAAAATAGAATCTCTGATTCAAGTGTCGTGCCTGATTCTGATTGGCTGATTTCGCTTCACAATCAAGGTGGTTAAGAAGGAATTTGCAAAAAGTCGTGTTTTCTCTACTGGGTCAATTCTGCTTTTTCAGATGGTGAAGCACGAGCTTCGGAGCCATTAATGGAGTAATTTCATCTGCCAGAGATCAGTTTCAAGTTTTCTGGGTTGTTCAGACAACGCAAAATTGTCAAGCAGTCATTGATGGATGAAGAACGGAAAACAGAGCATGGTGAATCTGGAAAGCATGGAAAAGTTAAAAACCATTTTTAGGTGCCCCTGGAGGCTGGGGGCGCCCATCTTTTCCAGTGATAGAATTTTTCTCACATTTTTTGAGAAATGTCAAAAAGTCTCCGTTAGCCCGATTCTGGGAGGTCAAAATCAGTCAAACTCAGTCGAAAGGCTCGTAAAAGCTAGAAATTCATCTCAGGTATGTTCAGACTACTCAGATCACCTTCTATCCTACTTTAGCAGTCAGCTAGATGACCAGAAACGAAGATCAAACAGTAGCTACCGGCACGAAAACTGCAGAGGAAACCTCAGAGGGGAGGTAGATCACAGAACCAAGAACTACAGAGGAAAGTAAGTAAGATGACACTTCCTTACTTTGACAGGTCGGGTAAGACCACCGTGAGAGCTTGGGTCCAGAAATTGGACAGCTACTTGCAAATTAGTCCCATGCCAGAGGAGGACGCTATTACATATGTAGCTTTACACTTGGAGGGGACTACTCACAAATGGTGGAGTAACGGGAAGGTCACCTTGGGTCATGATCAAGTCACTTCATATGTGGAGTTTATAGCTAGACTAATCGATAGGTTCGATAAAAGGGACCCAGAGTTATAGTTCAAGGAGTTGACTCAGTTGAGACAGAGCGGATCGGTAGACTCTTACATTACTGATTTCTAGGACATATCTGTTATGGTTCCGGATATTACTGAGCGCAGATTGATAGTTCTTTTCATTGATGGACTGTCAGATCAACTTCATGGTTGGGTGAAGGGTTTTGATCCTACTACACTCCAGGAGGCCATGAAGAAGGCCCGAGACATGGAGTCATTAGTATGGAGGAATAAGATTCAGTCCAAAGGGTTTCCGCCAAGGAAAGATAAGGAGAGAGATAGGAGATCATTCCAGAGAGATGCAGGACAGCAGCATAAGAATTCTTCTAGATTGGACAGCAACCAGCTGAATGACTTGAGGAAGAAGCTCTGCTTTCAGTGTCGTGAGCCTTGGGATCCTAAGGACAAGTGTGCTGCCCAAGGAAAGGCCAAACAGTTAGAGTACTTTTCAGTCGATGAGTCTATTGATGGGGAGCCCCATTCGGACTACAATTCAGAGGCTGAGAATGCAGAAACAGAGGGCTCAGAGGAAGCATCAGATAGAGAGAATGATATAGCTCTACCTACAGCATGTATCACAAGTATCCAGAAGGAAGGATCATTTAGGATAAGAGGAGTACTGGGTGGGCAGCGATGTATTGCTTTACTTGACATAGGTGCCACTCATAACTTCATAGACGAGGGCTTAGTCGCCAAGAGAGGGCTGAAAACTGAGGAATTCGAGGGCTTTAAGGTGAAGGTTGCAGATGGTTTTGTACTCACCTGCACTAGGAGGATACCCAATCTATCAATCTAGCTGAACAAATACACTTGCCAATCAGAGTTCTATGTTGTCGGCATGGGTGAGATGGATGTTGTGTTGGGTATGAAGTGGTTGAATGATATTGAGGAGTTCACACTCAACTTGCAGATGATGGAAATGAAGTTTGAGGTGGATGGAGTTAGACATGTGCTTAGAGGCATTTCAGATGGTGGGTTGAGAGTTGTTTCTCTCAAGCGGATGGAGCGATTGATTTGTCATGATCAGGTGGAGTGGGCAGCTGAGGTTATGGTGATGCCTGCAGTAGATCAACAGAAACATGTGTATCCTCCTGACATACAGTCTATACTTACTAAACACACCAAAGTGTTTAGTGATATTCCACCAGGTAAACCTCCTGATAGAGGTTTTGAGCATGTGATTGAGTTGGAGGGTGCTAAGCCAGTAATCACGACACCTTACAGGCACCCAAAGAGGTATAAGGATGAGATCGAGAAGGCTATCAAAGAGCTTCTCGAGATAGGTCACATCAGATAGAGTAAGAGTCCGTTTGCATCATCGGTGGTCCTGGTGAAGAAAAAAGATGGGACTCTTAGGATGTGCATTGATTATAGGGAGCTCAATAAGAAAACAATCAAAAATAGGTACCCTATACCCAGGATTGATGAGTTGATTGATGAGTTGCATGGGGCTTGTTACTTCTCCAAGATTGATTTGAGATCCAGTTACCATCAGATTCGGGTCAGAGAGGAGGCTATGGAGAAGACAACATTCAGGTGTCACTATGGACATTTTGAGTTCCTAGTCATGCCATTCGGCTTGACGAATGCACCAGCCACTTTCCACTCTTGCATGAACAAGGTGTTCAGAGAGCAGTTGAGGAGATTTGTGCTGATTTTCTTTGATGACATATTGATATATAGCAGGACATGGGAAGAGCATCTGAACACATTGACATTGTGTTGAGCATTTTGGAAAAAGGAGTTGTTGTATGCCAAAATGTCGAAGTGCGAGTTTGGGATGACCGAGTTGTTGTACTTGGGTCATATCATCAGTGCCAGTAGTGTGAAGGTAGACCCGGAAAAGATTCAGGCAATTATGGATTGGCCACCACCTAAGAATCTCTCATTCCTTAAGGGATTTCTTGGCCTTTGTGAATATTATCGCAGGTTTGTGAAGGGGTTCTCACAATCGGCTGCCCCCCTTACAGATTTGACTCGTAAGGATGCTTTCAGTTGGTCAAATAGGGCACAGGAGTACTTTGACAAATTCAAACAGATCATGAGTACATGCCCTGTGTTAGCTATACCTAATTTCAGCAAACCCTTCGAGCTACAGTGTGATGCCTCGGGTAAAGGCATTGGTGCGGTAATCATGCAGGATAAGTACCCTATTGCATTTGAAAGTTGAGGGGTGTGGAGAGGAGTTATAGCATTTATGACAAGGAAATGTTAGCCATCATGCATGCATTAGCAAAGTTCAGACAGTACCTGGTAGGCAGCAAATTTGTGGTTAAGACAGATCACAACAGTCTGAAGCATTTCCTTGGGCAGAAGGATTTGAATGAGAGGCAACAGAAGTGGGTTAGCAAGCTACAGGCCTACGACTTCGACATTGTTTATGTCAAGGGAAAGAAGAATGTTGTTGCCGATGCTTTATCTAGGGGGCCTCATTTGTGTGCACTAGGTGCTATTGTTGATGATTGGAGGGAATTAATTTCAGTAGAATATGCCAAGGATGAGTGGGCTACTGGAGTGATTGATGGCACCATAAGAGATGATAGGTACACAGTGGTAAATGATTTAATCATTTACAAGGACAGGATCTTCTTGGTGTCAGGTTCGCAGATGAAGCAAAAAGTTTTGAGGGCATTCCACGATTTGCCTATGGCAGGGCATCCAAGATACTTCAAAACTTATAGACAGGTCAGAGAGAGGTTCACCTGGAAGGGCCTCAAGACCGAGGTAATGCAATATGTAAGAGAGTACCCAATATGTCAGCAGAACAAGCAAAAGCACTCACTTCCAGGAGGTTTATTACAGCCCCTGCCCATTCTTCACAGGAAGTGGGACAGCATTTCTATGGACTTTATCACAGGTTTACCTAGAGTCCAAGTCAGGGATTGTATTTATGTGGTGGTGGACAAATTGACAAAGTATTCACACTTTTTTGCTATTCCTACCACTTACACTGCAGCTCAGGTTGCAAAGTTGTTCTTTCGTGAGGTATTTTGACTTCATGGGTTCCCTAGGAGTATCGTCAGTGACAGGGACAGCAGGTTCCTTAGTAATTTTGGTAGGAGCTCTTCAGGTTGTCAGGGACAAAGCTCACACCCAGTACGAGTTATCACCCCCAGATTGATGGTCAGATAGAGATAGTGAATAAGTGGGTGGAAGGATACCTCAGGAATTATGTTTCAGGGCAGCAGAAGGCATGGGTTAAGTGGCTTCACATGGGGGAGTATTGCTATAATTCCACTTACCACATGTCCATTCAGACGTCACCCTTCATGGCGTTGTATGGTTATGAGGCACCGAGCTTTGTTGATTTACTGTTTGGTGATAGCAGGGTGCCAAAGGCCAAAGACTTCCTTCAAGCGAGCCAGGATATCATGAGGGCACTGAAGGAGAACATATTGAAGGCTTAGAATTAGTAGAAGTAGTATGTAGATCAGTAGAGAATTGAGCGATCATTCGAGGTTGGTGACATGGTTTACCTCATGCTACAGCCTTATAGACAGTCCACTCTCAAGAAGAGTGGTGCGGAGAAGTTGAAGCCACGGTATTATGGACCTTTTAGGCTCTCCAAGAGGATTGGGTGAGGTGGCTTATGGGTTGGAATTACCAGCAGGGAGCAGGGTACATAATGTGTTCCATGTTTCTCGCCTCAAGAAGGCACTCGGGCATAATGTGACTCCCTCAGTTGAGTTGCCTCCTCTTGATGAAGAGGGAAAGCTAATATTAGTATCCAAAGAAATTATTAACACCAGGGATCAGAATTTAAGGAGAGTTATCAGAGAATTCCTGGTCAAATGGAAGAACCTGCCGGTTGAGGATGCTACATGGGAGAACGAGCAGATTCTGGAGTATCCTGAGATGAGATTGCTTGAGGCAAGCAATCTTAGGGAGGGCAGATTGTAATGTCCCCTTCTAGACACATGGCTAGTCCATCATGGAGTTCCCGTAGGCTAGTAGTTTGGTTAGGGAATAGTGGTTAGTTGGCTCTAGAGGTCCTTGTTAGTGTTGGAGTTATGGTTCGCATTCAGTGGATCCAGTTGGCACCCTTGTGGTTGGCTCAGTGGGCTCTTGGTCGTTACTATTTTTAGTAAGTTCGGGTACTGTGTCAGTTCAGGATTTTCAAAGTTGGATCAAATGCATTTCATCAAGACCTTTTCGGTGAGCTAAAGATCAGTGAATTTCGACACCGTCTTCATACTTATTTTAAAGTCCGAAGATTTATTAATTTATATTAATATGGACTTTATTATATTTTGCAGGAAAAGTGACTTAATGGAAAATGAAGACTTAATGCAAGTTGTGACCTTGGGCACCCATCCCTAGGCAAGTGAAAGTTGTTTTAAAATGATAAAATCCCCTCTTGAATTCCAACACCCATCTTGGAGGGAGAATATAAGGAGTTTTTGGAGCTCATTTCATTTATGCTATGTTTATGATATTTCTGATTTGAGCTCTGCTAGGGTTTCATATTGTTTGGGGTTTGAGGATTCGAACCAGAGGCTCTTAGAGACGGAAACCTCCCTGAGTAACGGTATCCCACAGGTGTGAAAGATCACCCAACGGTGCCATTGACAGTGGATGTATTCGGCATTCACATATGTGCTGAAATGGAGACATTCGAGGTTGTTTTCTGTATTGATTGAAAGATATTTTTCTATTGCTGTTATACGCTGATAATGGGGGTATAGAAGGCAGAAATCAGAGTGTTTGAAGTAGTTCATTGTTGCTGTACCTTTCCCCTTGCTGGCCGTACTATCCAAGCTAGGCCGTACTACATAAATAGGAGTTTTGGAGTGTTTTTTTGGGCTGAAACCATTGGATAGATAGTTACTTAGCTGTAGCAAATACTTCCTATCAGTTTTGCAGAGGATTTGGAGTAGTTTCAGTGCTATTTGCAAGCACACACAATAGCCATGGTCGTACCATGTCAAGGAGGGACATGGTATTGTAGGGAAGCTCCCCTCTTTGCTTCTACAACTCATTCATGGTCCTTGGGAGGCGTTTGGTGCCTCAATTGTTGCTCTTATATTTTGTATGAATCATTTGTGACATTCTATAGAGATTTGATGCATTTCTAGCCATACCCACTTGCTAGTCCATTTCTGGTGACCGTGCCAAGTTGCATATTTTCATATGGGTATGTGATAGTAATTGTTTCCTGGCTATTTTACTATCTGGGTTGTCTTTAGTTTCTTTAGATTCATTGTATATTTTCTGGATTTCTATTATATGCAATGCATTGTGTGCTCCGGCACTCCATCTATAGGAAAACATAAAACCCCCTTCTGCATCTTCTGTCTATCTGAAAGAACACACAAAAATTTAATAAAAATCACACAATAAAGATTTAAAAAAAATACAAACAGGTACGACACATTACAGGTATGTTCAGACTACTCAGATCACCTTCCATCCTGCTTTAGCAGTCAGCTAGATGACCAGAAACGAAGATCAAATAGCAGCTGTCGGCATGAAAACTAAGAAATGAAATAAAAATTCAAAAAGAATTCCAAGCCATGAAATTCTGGGCACCCTAGGAGGCTGGGGGCACCCAAACTCACCAGACTTAGAATATTTTTGAGATTTTTCAGAGAATGTGCAAATCCTCCTCCGTCAGCCTGATCAGATTCGCAGAAAACCAATTTGGCTCAGTTTTCGAGGAAGACAAAGGGTATAATCAGTTTAGTTTTCATCAGGCTTGCCTACCTGCCTGATCATCAGTCTCAGTTTTGCTCCATCAGGCGAGATTCGACAACCAAACCAGGTCCCACAGTCACCAGAACGTGCTAAAAAAATGGAAAATTGTAAAAGTTAAATATCACAAAAAATGGCTAAGGCATTGAAAACCAGGTGCCCCTAGAGGCTAGGGGTGCCCAAGTTTTCCAGAGTTAGAAATTTCTATGCTCTATTGATGACATCCATCAGTTATTTCCCAAACTTCATCCTTCAACAGTTTCCAGAAGTCAAAATTGCAGTCAAATGTTGTCAAATCGTCAGTTCGAGGCTGGGGATGAAATCAGAGTTGATAAATCTTAAAGGTACCATAATTAGTCAGCTTTTTCAGTCAATGGTGACAGTTTGCCATCTTGTTGAAGTCAAAGGTAGGTCATGCTGGAGTCCGAACGAATGCAAAAGTTTCAAAACGAAGGAAAAATTGGCTAACACTTTTGCAAATTCACGTGTTTGATGACATCATCAAAGAAGATATTTTTAATCATCTCACACATGAAGCCATAGGCAGCTATAAAATAGGGATTCTTCCTATTCAAGTATATCTACTTCGATTTGTGCTTTAAAAGATGCTTTCTTCATGGATAAGATTCATGCTTTATTCTTTCACAAAGCAAGCTACTTTTTTGCCCTAAAGTTCTATAAAGACAAGCTTTTGACCTCTTTTATTCATTACTTTTGCAGGTTGCACCCAGAAGAGGAAGATTTTTATTTTCTTTCCACGAAGATTTGAAGACCCAAACAGAGTGTTTTTTCAGTGTTCTTCATAGTTTTAGGATTGGGAAGCATAGAAGCACGCTTTTTCGAGGTCCATCTTTCTAAGGGATCATTTTTCAGAAGCAGGACCGAAGCTTTTTCAATTTTCATCGAGATGGGTCCATCCAGAATTTCATCCTCTTGAAGATTGGGAAATTTAATTTTTTCAAAATCTATTTTTTTTGCTACTTTTTCAGAAATCCTCTGCTTTTTCAAAATCTGATGATCTGGGTTGCTTCAAAACGGGATTGTCTACAAAACCCATGTGTCAACTTTTTTACTCAAACTATGCTTTTCGGAGGATATCATTTCCCAAAATATCCATGGATGATGTCACCAATGAGACAGCAATGAAGATGAGGATGAGACACAAAAAACAACTTTAACTCAATGCTTTTTGTTTTAAAGCATTTGCTTTCATTCAAAGCTCATCCATTCTTTATTTAGAAAGAAATCACTTTGTAATAGTTGGAGTTTTCTTTGCTTTAAAGCAAATTGTTTTAAAGCAGTTGTTAGTTGTAATCTTTGTCTTAGAATAGAAATAAAGCTTGCAAGTTGGCAAGTTAGTTAGATAAAATTGAGGAGATTTTAGGGTTCCCTACTCCTTTAATTTAATATAAACAAGGGCAGCCTTGCCCATTGTAAATGGAGCTATGTTTGTGATAGCAAGATTTGTTGTGCCTATTCTAGCCTGCAGAAATTGTTATTTCAAGTACTTGTTCACTCTTTGATATCTGTTTTCCAGTGTTTGATCGCGTATTGTATGTCTGCCTTTTGCTACAATATTGTTGTCCTGGAGTTGTATCAACTTTATGATATTGGGAATAGAAGTCTCATGCCTGCCATTTGCTTTGATTTTCTATCTCATGATCATCTAGTTTTGTTGTCAGATGTGTGGCTTGTGTAATCTTATTTTAGTTTTTATCTTAAAGTACAGAGTCTTCTAATGTGAATCTGGAAGAAGTTTATTAAAGCTTTTATGTTAGAAGCAAATCATTCCTTGTTAACTTTTAATCCCTTTGCTTTGAATTTACTTAGGTGATTAAAAGCGTCATTTAGTTTAGGCCTAGCTGTAGTTAGAAGTTTTAAAAAGGAAAAAACTTTGCTGCAACGATTAGAGTTTTATAACCTTGTGCTCGCAGCTGAGAAAGAAAAAAAAGATAGGCAAATTTAATTTATTTATCTTTTTAGCAAATATCAGCAAAAAGGGAACTTCCCCTCATAATAGAAGAGTAGTTTAACTGTGCATCGCTGTCCGTTTCCAACTCGCATTCCAGAGGTGTGAATTGAAATGCCAACAAACTTCTCCAAGTGAAGTATATTTAATTTGCTTTTGAAGTCCACCTTTAGGTTTTTAATAAAAATTTTATAATGTAACTTCACTTGAGCACTTTAATCCATGACTTAATTATTTGACTTTAATATCATTAAATGACCCCCTTTTAACATAAGTCTATCAACCACATGATGTCCTTTTAATAATAATTAATTATTATTAAAAATTACCTCTAATAATAATTAAAAATCACTTATCTCCATAATTAGACATCATTTCTCAATTCTGTCTGAACCTGGGGTTTCAGCATGGTACCTATTGTGCATCCAATCGCCTTACTAAAATTAGCAGGGGTCCCTCTCTACAACCATAGTCTTACTAAAAATAGCAAATCCCTCATTACCTTATCAAACCAATTGAGTAAGGGATCGACACTGCAAACTAGACCTGTCTAGGTGCTCTGCTATATAAATAGAAACAGTGACTCCTGAAATGATGACTTACTATAAATAGCAGGTGTGTATCACTGAGTCCAGAAACATCAAACGAAGGCCCAACCTGAACCAAACTGAGCTTCGGAGAAGGAAACACCTTGATAACTGCCAAACGGGACCCTCTAAACAACTCCATTAGCTTACGAGGGTCAGATAATTGGTTTATCATGCAAACTCTGATGCTCTAAAAAATTGGGGACATTACAGGTATGTCGGTTCAATCTACATATAGGCACATATATTGGATCCCTTGTGTGCATGCTATAAGCAATGCACTCAAAGACATTGGAAAGATAGAGTGGGTGAAATAGGTGGTTGGGGATGCAAGGGAGGTGCAAATGTTTATTTGCAACCACTACATGTCATTGGAATTGTTTCAAACTTTTGCAAAGAAATAATTCCTCAAACTAGTTGAGACTCGATTTGCTTCCTATTGCATTCTACTAGAGAGGATGCTTGAGTTGCAAGAGCCATTGCAACTTATGGCTGTGACACAAGATTGGAATAGGTGGATGGACTCAAAGACTAAGCAAGGGAAGAGGGTGAAGGAGAATGTGATTAGTGATACTTTTTGGTCGAATGTGAGATACATCACATCTTTTGTACAACTTGTTTTCACTGTCATCATATTTGGGGATTTTGATAGTCTTAGTCTTAAGGAGATGTACAAGTGCATTGATAGCATGCTTGGCCAAATGAAGACTGCCATTTGTGCGAAAGACCCCACCCTAAAGTCCTACAATGAGCATATTCACCCCATCATCCAAAAAAGGTGGAACAAGTTGAACAACCCTCTACACATGGTTGCATATGCTTTGAATCCAAAATGATACATGGAAAGAGTTGGTAGAATTCTTCCAGTTCATGATCAAGAGGTGAGGAATGGCTTTATGAAAGCCTTAAAAAATGTATAGTCCAGAAGAAGCTTCATTGGTCAGAGTTGAGTGGGTTAAGTTCACAAAACTAGAAGGCTACAAGACTTCGGCAAGGATTGATAGGCTCACTATGGAACAAGAGAAGCCAATTAGTTGGTGGACAATCTATGGACCTCCAAGACCATTGCGTACACTTGCCATTCGTCTTCTCTCACAAGTTTCTAGTTCCTCAGTTGCTGAGAGGAACTGGTCCACATATACCTTTATCCACTCTCTAAAGAGGAATAGACTTACCTCTACGAGAGCTTAAAAGCTTGTTGCAATGCATAGTGCCTTACATCTGATTGGTCGCAAGACACCTCGATATAGGCAGAGCCCAGCACAGAGGTGGGATGTAGAGCCCAAGGAGCCACAACTTGATGATGACCATGATGTGCAGATGGCATTGGAGGATCCACTTCTGACAATTCCAGTGATGAGGAGTTTCCTACATATGCAGTTGCTGATGAAGATGATTCTGATTTTTTAGTTTTTTCATTTTGGCATTTTCCTCAAACAAAAACTAAAAACAACTATAGATATTGTTTTTGGCAATTTAATTGTCATTTTGATGCTTGTCACTTGTATAATGAGATTATGAGACTCTACTTGGTACTTTGAACTTTCAAACTACTTATAAGTTTATAACTTACTTGAATATTTTAATTTGAAATGGATTCCAATTTTCAGCTACTATGAGTATGAAGTTTAAATGATCATTGATATTCAATTGTTCAATGTTTAAAGTTTAGTTTAAGTTACCTCAATAGGTATCTCTTTTGAGTTTTTAACTTTTTTAACCTATATATATATTTATTAAAATATATTATATAGCCATCCCCTCACCATCCCCAAAATTTTGAAAAAATTTCGTCGTCCCCGAAAACCTGTCACCTTGCCCCAAAAACTTGTCCCCCTGTCCCGGAAACTCCAAGAAACATTGAAAATAGCACCATGGGGATTAAAACCCTCACAGAGAAACTTAAAGAAATGACAAGACTTGAAGTTCAGTGTGTGGATGGTAAGAATGTCAAAGTGGGCCTTAGTGCTAGGACTAGGAGCAGTAAGAAGAAAACTTATGAGGAAGAGAAAAAAGATTCACAAAAATTTGTGCAGTTGCATGAAAGCTTCTACCAACAAGAGCTTGAGGCAACTAAGATATTGAAGAAGCTATAAGATTCAAGTGTTCTATTTCTTTTTGCTTGTTTCTTGTTTCTATTCGTTGGATGGGTTGTTTGCAGAGTTGCCGGATTTGGCACCCCCCTCCCCGCCGGTACGCGTACCACCGTACTGGGTACGGATACGGACACGATGCGGCCCTGATACACCGCAGATCCCGTGCCCACCCGAATCCAAAATCTGCAAATAAAATAGCCGCGCCGGATTCAGATTTTGCTGTTTCACGGGTTCATTCCGGAAATTCTCCGCCTATTCTTAACAATTAGTCTTTTATCATTCCGTGTATATGAGAGGGTCGATTAAACTATTAATAAGTTCAATATTTATTTATTTATCGATTAATCAAAGGCTCGACTGAAAGAATGCATAGTAAAGCAGGAGTAGAGGAGTTTCTGAAACTAGCCCGATCTCATCAATCACGAGAATAACCATGGCCGCCTGCTCTTATTAAATGATGAAGGTGAAATGCTGCTTCGGCATTACGACATTACTCCTGTGCCCGGGAGTGATTTTCTTACGAATTGGAGTTACAGAAATAAAAATTTAATATTTAGGTTAAAATAATATATTTTATTTTAATATAATAATTATATAATTCATATTTATTATTGAATAATAATATAAATTGTAATATTTAAGTTAAAATAATAAATTATATTTTAATATGATAGATTATTTAATAATATATTTTAATTTGCTATATATTTAAATATAATTATATATTATATAATTCATATTTATTATTTAATAATAATATAAATTGTAATGTTTAAGTTAAAATAATAAATTATATTTTAATATGATAGATTATTTAATAATATATTTTTTAATTTGCTGTATATTTAAATATAATTATATATTATATAATTCATATTTATTATTTAATAATAATATAAATTGTAATATTTAGGTTATATATATATACATACATGTGCCATATCTTGCCGTATCTATATTAGGGGGTCTAAAAAAAAAGCCGTATCCGTATCCATGCAACATTGGTTGTTTGCAAATGATTTGTTGTAATCTTAATGTTTCTTAACTGGTTGTAAAGGGTTTTGGGGTCTCTTCAAAACCTGTTTTACCTATATAATCAAAAACATGTGATGATTATATAATATATATCATCCTAAAGCCAACCTTGTTAGACAAGGACTGGTTTTCACTTCTAATACATGTAAACTCTTAATGACTTATGGACAAGCATTGCTTTTGATCTCACTGCACTGATTGTAGAATAGTTGCTTCTTGTTGCAGAAAATCTTAGCATCAGCTGTGTTGTTAAGGTCATGTTTTCTTCTGTAAAGATTTCTTGATGTTAACAATAACTGATTATAAATGAAATTGAGACTTTCTTCATAGAAAGAAAATGAAAGAAATTATATGCAAGGACACTAATAGTGAGAATACATAAATGAGACAAAAAGTACAAAATCAAGTAAGATCAGCAAAAGGAGTACCTAATAAAACATCTAAAATGAAATGCTACACCCTACCTTTGAGAAAAACAGTAAAATGGGTTTAAGAAAAGAGTAAACCATAAAAATAAACCTTAAAATTGGAGGGAACAGGGATGCCACAAACTACGATTGTCACTATAATAGTGTGAGATATATACCTTCGTAAACACTAGAAAAACAATGACTAACAGCACAAGAAAAGAAAGAATAAGCGAAATTTTGGTAGATCCACAACTACTCAATGCAAGAATTTTCATCATGGCCACCATAAGCAACAATAATACTTATAAAAAGGTCAAAGCCAAAAAGTGAGTTAGTTCATCCCTTCATTATTCTCATCATGTTCTTCTTGGGAAAGAAAGTACCAGTCTATTTACAAAACAGATGTTATAGTTCAAAGTCTTATTGTTCAGTGATGTAATATATCTGCTTGAACCTACAAATAAATAACAAGTCTCTATAATATATACTCTGCTCAATGTCACAGGATGCTCCTGTGTTATATTTTGTTTTGTTTGTTATTAAGCTATATTATTTGGAATCTTCTTTTTTTTTTGTTCTTTAGACTGTTAATATGCTGTATTTGTAATATGGTTTTTGGTGTATTGGTTCTCTGTACTTTGATTAGCGACCTGATCTTGTTTGTTATTGGGTTGGTAAAATGCTTTTGTTGGGTGAGTGCCTTGTTTTCAATCATTGTTTGTCAATCAAGAAACACAATATGTACAAATATAAGCCCCGTGAAATCCTAAGCATTCATTTATTTTGTTCAGAACACCATCGTAAGAATATTTTCTGTCTTCTTGAGGAGCAGCTTTAAATTACTCGAGCTACATTTCAAAGGAGAAGCCTGATCAATTTCCTCTTTTCTGAGAGGACTGGTAACCAACTATGAGCTGAAGTTAAGAAGACAATGCTGTATAGTTGAGGAAATTAAAATAAACTAACCTCAGTAATCTGCTCCAATTCTGCTGTATTTGGGTTGCCCTCATATTGTTCAATTATTCGACAAAGCTGCAAACATAACTTTATGATGCTGTCCAGAATCCTTGATACTGATCCAATATCCAAAAATGATTGAGAAATCAAAGCTGATAAGTATCTGCAAGAGCAGAAATACATAACTATGATGTATCCTTTTGACATAACACTGAATGTAGATTGCAAATCCACCTACCAAAGTTCTTAAGACAAAAAAATTGGTCACAGAAATACAAATGTGTGCTTTAGTGAAAATATATAATTACGAGGAAAAGTAAGAAGCAACTTTGAAATTGCATATCCATAAGAAATCAAATGCAGCAAACATCTACGGTAATACCTATTATAAGATGCACCAGTACACTGAAATCTCTTATTACAACAGAATCTTTAAGTAGAAAATCAACGACATCATCTCCAGTATCTCAAAACAGGGATTTTTCTACAAATTTGAGTTAAAGATATCAAGCATGCAAAGGAATAATTGGACATGGAGGAGTGTATTTAGATATGGAAAGTAAGTGTAGACCTCTAAAGCTCTTGATATGGTTTTAAAATATTATCGTTTGATATAATTAGTATGCTGGAAGAACTAAGCAGCAAATATGACCATGGTCGAATCCCTAACACATTTGTCCATTGCCAAACATGTCACCAATGCTCAGTGACAGGATTAAACATTTCTCTATGGCTGAATGCATCACTGAGAGAAACAAAATCAACATTTCGACATTTCAGAAGTTTCAGCACCAGGAGCCTGCAACACCACAAGAGACAGTGAATGTCTCAGAGTAGCTATTTTTCGCTACCGATATTTTTAGATTTTGAAGCTTTATAAGCAGGAGCCTGCAATTCCACAAGAGACAGCAGATGTCTCAGAGTAGCTATTTTTAGGGAGCCGTTGTTGATAGATATGTTTTCAGTGAAAATCTATTTTAGATGTTTTGGTATTTAGAGATTGCTTAGTTTGCAAGCAATTTATGTTCAGCAAAGACTTCAATTGATTTATTTCTGTATTTATTTTCTCAATAAATTGTATGGCCATACAAATTATGAAAAATAATTAATTGCATGAGCATGCAAACTCTATAGTAAACACTTACAAATAAGTGCTTATGCACTCAGATTTTCTAATAGTAATTTTATGCGAGACTTACTATTGAAATTATTATTCAAGCTTTCTTTATGTGCATATGATAAGATTGTTATGATAGAGATGCAATTTTGTCATGTTTTTGTCTTGTTTGAAAGATTCGGTGAATGAAATATAGATTGGTAATTATTGCAAGCTTTGTATTGTGATCATTATTAATTTGAGTACTTGTAGCTTTACATGCAATCTCAGGTATTGATATAAAAAACCTTGTCTTGTGTCTCCATTTTAGTTTTTCCTTTGTATTTGCTAGTTTCTTCTTTATTGTCAGCGAGTTTAGACCATAGCACCCTGTTTGCTTTGTAACAGCTGACAGAGTTTAATTAAGAAAATTGCGAGCATAAAAGAGGGAAAAAGCATGCGTACTCTTGGTGATATTTTGTAAGTTCAGTAAAATCCTTGGATGCTTCAACACGCTCTTGTAAAAGATTCCACTGAGATTCAATTACATCAACCTGCCATCAGCAACCTGGTTATTTTCATCCAGTCAATGTTCCTTCGCTGCAGAGTGGAAAATTCATTTTCTTTGGAATAAAAAAGGCATATTCCATATAAATGAATGTAACTGAACAGAAAATAATAAAAGGGGTCACACGTTACAGTTGATTCAGTTATTACATATATACCAAACATATTTAAGAAACGGAAGAATATGAGATGACAAATGAAACAGAAAGATTATAACTACAGAATATGCTATGAATTGAACTAAATAATTCGATTGCTTCAAAAATAACCTTAAACTGATTACAGAACTAAGCTGCATGGACATCAACCATTAATATACCATACTTGAACAGTGCCCGCAGTGACAATTTGAAAGCTAAATAGGTTCCATCAAAGGCACCATAAAATAAAAGAGACCTACCACTTTGAGATTAAGAAGTTGGAATGCTGAAATGCACCTTTTCCTAATGGTTTCATAAGTAATAATGAGAATTTGGTATTTTCCATTGTTGCATGTCTTTTGGCTAGGGTTTATGAATTATTTACAGAAATACATAGAAATAGATGTGTTTCATATGAACTATAATGTCTGCAAATCCCTTCATTATTTCACAGATGGTTGACTAGTCTTTATATATATATATATGCTCTCTCTCTCTCTCTCTCACACACACACACACACACATTTGTGTGTGCCTGTTTCTTTTCTGGTGGAAAATACAAGACATCTTCTTGATGATGTAGATATTTCTAGGTGATGCTAGAGAACACAGTATCACAAGATATGATATCACAAAATTTCCAAGGTAAGACTCAAAAACATCATTGATTATCCACATAGGAGTGTAGTGTCGTAAATTGTCGCCACTTACACTTTCACACTAGTTTGGCACCCGTTTCAACATGTATGTTTGTCTCTGCCTTATGAAATCTTATGTATGCACATTTTAGTACTTTCCTAAGAGACAAGACTGAGTCCTTGGACATCTAACATTTCAAGAGCCCAAATCACCAGGACACTAGCGCCTAGTGCTAGGGTCCTCTTAGTTTGGCCCCAAAAGAACTTATTTGAATGCCGGCCTTTTCATTTAAGTGATGCACCTTGTCGGCCTCAACTCAATTGGGCCCTCGAAAAGTAATTGGGATTCATATATAAACAACTCTATCTCCCTCATTTACACACATGATGATTCTCGCTAACAAGCTCTCTCTTTCTCTCTCTCTCACTATCTCTCTACAAGCTCTCTATTGATGAGCACGCGCTTATACTAAGAGGGGGGTGAATTAGTATAAGGCAATCTTTTACTTTTTCAAACTTAACAACCATACAAGGTCTAATAATTATGCAACACAGGAAGAACACATGATTTACGTGGAAACCCTTTCGAGAGAAAACCACGGCAAAATATTGTTGTTCTTATAAACCTTCTTTTGTAGGCACCAACCTACTTCTCTTACAAATCTTCTTTTGTAGGCACCAATCTACTGGAGACACCCAATTCCCACTTGTAGAATCTGTGAGCACCAACCTACTGGAGATACCAATCCCTGCTTGTAGAATTTGTAGGCACCAACCCACTGGAGACACCAATCCCCACAACTGAGCACCAACTCAGAAAGAGACACTGATCTCTTATTTTGATAGGCATCAACCTCCAAATTCTTTAATGGATGATATTGTCTTCACAAAGATCTGTTTATAGATGCGCTTTCTTTCACAACTCTGCTTGTAGATGATCTAATGGTTATCACACAAGTGCTTTCCTTCATGACTTGGTTTGTAGATGATGCAATTACTTTCCTTCACAAGTCTACTTGATGATGATGCAACAACTTTCCTTCACAAATTTTATCTCAAATAATGCAATATTTCCTTTATAATTCTGCCTTAAGATCTACTCTAATTTCACTTTGCTCCCAAATTATGCATCATATATTTGTCTCTTCACAATCTTAACACTCTCTTCATATATTTTAATATAGATCTGAATTACTCTTCATATTCTCCTTTAGATTTGCTTGAATTCCAAATACTTCACATCTTTTCTTGCTTCTCAAATGCTCTCCACATCTTCCTTTTATACCATAATATTCTCTTATGAATGGAGGCGACTTTATGAAACATCATACTCTCTCACATAGGGAGGTGACTTCTTAGAACACACCCTATGTCTTCGCACCTCTTTCTCATAATTTTAATTTCCTTTATAAGTAATTTAGGCCTTTATAAATGATCGCTGCCTTTTTTTTTTAGATTATAGTCCTTGCCTTTGTAATAATTATTTTTCTTCTAAATACACTCACTACCATTACATGTGATTTCAAAAGGAGTCGACCAACATAGATTATATGAAGTCAACCATCATAGTGAAGTCGGCCATTTCAATAGCAGGTCGGCCAGCATACTATCAAGTCGGCATTAGATAATTCCATCAAGTCGGCCACCATTACTAATATTTAACTTTAAATCTTCAAATCGCCTATAGGAGGGAGGTCAGCCAGCACATTAGAATATAACATATGTATTATTTGATCTTCAATGTAAGCACCATTTCAAGGAGAGGAGTTGGCCATATCAAACAATTATTTATTCTAATTAATTCTGATTCCTTTATGACTGCCTTTGCTTCTCATAGTTGGCCAGGGGATGTAATTGGATGATGACGATATAGTGGCCTTTGGCCTTAGCGATTTCCTCTTACCTTTGACATAATGGCAATCATCTAACAATCTCATCCATACATCTTGCCACCAATCTTGGACAACTAATTCCTTCTTGACATGACTTTGACATCAATGACAACTAATACAACAATCTCCTAGATGCTTTTGACATCAATAACAATATTGCCAACATCTATTTCTGAAGATTATTGTTGTATGCACTAACCCTTCTTGCATGTCTTTGAGGAAGCTCCTTCCTCCATCAACTCCTTGTGGATGATTCATGTTGTGACATCAATCAACTAGGGTTTCATGCTCATGATAACTCTTTCATTGTATTGGTTTATTACAACCTTTATCATATGTTTTGCCTTTGCTCATCGCGAGCACACACTCTCTATCATCATTACCACTCCTATTGTGAAGGTGGGAACACCTACCTGGGGTTTGACTGAGGCAAGCCCCTATACAACACAACCATTTTCCCTCTTTTATGTGTGCAGATCCGAATCGGGCGTTTCAGGCACCAATGAGCAACAAGAAGATGGAAGCAGTGTCGGACACGGGTTTCATTAGCACAAAAACCCTAGGACACTAGCGCCTAGCGCTAGGGTCCTTCCAAATCTGCCCCTATTTTTGGCTACAAGCCTTGTCTGCCCTACTCATTCCTGGTCTGCATCCTGTTTTTGTAAGGTTGATCTATAACACCTATAAGTTGTTTGTTTTGTCAATTAGGGCACTTGTAACCCTAGATCTTGCTATTATCAAAACCAATCTACACTATTACAACAAAGGAACAAAGCCTTGGATAGCTTGGCTCTCCCTTGAGGACTGTAGCCAAGCATAAAGTCTTCGTCGTCTTGTGTTCTAATGTTTGATAGGAAAGATTCCTCTAGTTAGTTCATGATTGATTAGGTCATCTTTTCCCATCTTACATTTTGGTGAACCCGACGCATCTTACATTTGTACAACATTCTTTGTTGTGTGTAATTAGTTGATAAACTGATTAGATACTTATATTGCAGATATTACTTCATCTTGTGTATTATTTTATCTTATGTGTTTACAAAATAAAACATTTAAACATGTCAAACAAAAACCAAAAAAATCAAAACCTAAACAAAACCTTTCCTTCTTCTAACATATCATCGGCATATCCGTCTTGTCATCACTTTCTTCATTGGTTGTGGCTCATTATGCTTTGGTACACCTGCCTCTTTTTCAATTTCTTTCTAGATATGTTCTCTTCTTGTTTTGATCCCTCTCCTAAAGTTCTTCCTACTTGTGAGGATATTTTGGCACAAGAGGATGAAATCATTGCCACATTTCTCCACATTACTTTACCTTCTCTTCATTTTGACGCTCTCTCTTCTAGAGATGAGGCATTAATAGATATTGAGCATAGAACTTGTGCTTCTACCACATCTTCCATAGTCCATGATTCCATGTCTCATCCTATTGATCTTCCTCCTTTGGTTGCATATTCAAGCCCTTTGGACATCACCAAGGATGTGGAGACCTCTTTTCTTCCTCCTTTGGTTACATGTTCAAGACCCTTGGACATCACAAAGGATACAATCATTGATAGTTTTATTGGCATCACTTTGCCTACTTTTCATTCCAATACCTTTCCTTCTGGCAATGTGGCATTGATTGATGATGAGTCAAAGCTCACATTGAATCCCCCATAAATAGATGTTTATCAAAGTCAAGTCAATACAATTTATATTTTCGGTTCCCAAAAGGAACCTGTGAAACCAAAATTTGTTGTGTACCTTCATTCTGATGTTCCTATTTTAACTATTTGAGGTGTTCCAAACCCACCTAGACCTCCTGGTTACATTCTCAACTTTGCAAAACAACTTACTCAAAATGTGTCGCAGCAACCTAGTTACCACACGGTTGCTCACACATACAACACTCGCAACAACAAACAAAGAAAACAAGCAACATTTGTTCCAGCTTCTCTTCCACCATCTCAACCTTTTCTTCCTCCAGCACCTTGTCTTTCTTAACATACTAGCAAAAAATATAATCTTGTCGAGCAGCTTCATGCTACTCCAACTAAGATTCACTCTGGAACTTGATACAAACTTCGCCTACATACCACAGAATGCTCCAGGAGGCTCTAGAGAAGATAGTTGTTCCACCTTTTGTTAGACCGATTGACGTAGCAGCCCTATTAGATTGTATGCATGCAACGAATTTAGAGATAGTCTTTAAGAAAAATAAGTTATCTCCTCTCGAAATTCAACAACATGATCTTCTCATGATCTTAGTCATCATCAATAGAACTAGAATAAAGCGTACTATGATTGATAATGGATCAGGTCTTAATGTTTGTGGCATTGACCTGTTACATAAACTCAGTGTAGATACCTCTCTTATCAAGGCTCTTAATATCCGTGGCTTCGATAATGTTGGTAGACAATCACACTACCTGTTGAGGTAGGACTTGTGACTTCTATGCTTATTCATGTCATGCCTGATACTCTTTCATATAATCTTCTTCTTGGTAGACTGTGGATTCACGCCATGGGGACAGTCCCGTCTACTCTTCATTGTAAAATGAACTTCGTTTATAACAACAAACTCTATACAGTTTTAGGTGATCCGAATCTCGAAAGTTTCTTACAAGTGAAGGCCACGTCTCAACCTCCTATTTCAAAATCTCTTAGTAATTTGATTCCTTCAACAAAGTCGACCCACTATTCTCTGCTGCTAACATCAGTGATGAGCAGAATAGTGCTTTGCCTTCGAGTGCATATTTCAATAATGATTGGGGTTCACTAGATTTTACACCCTCCTTCACTGGAGAATACAATATCCCGCAATCTAAACCCAAGATCCCAAAGGTGGCTTCGGTTTACTCTACACAATCTATTATTTCTTCTAAGAAACATAAACTCACAAATTCTCAAACACCATCATTACCTTCTATCCATGATAAAGTACCTTCTTCTAACACATCTTGGTGATGATTGGGGCTCTTTAGATTTCAAGCCACATGGACATGTTGAATCTAAGATTGACCCTCATCCTGACATCTCAACACTCAACAAGGAACCAAATCCATGCAAAAGGATCAATCCTTCCACTCATGACAATTCTACTACAACTTCTTCAACATGTGATTACATTTCTCATTTCGACAAGATTAGTAATACAGCCTCTCCTCTATCTGATTTGGAGACACGTTACAGAATCGGATTCAAATTTCATTCTAAACATGGATACAATGGAAATGGTTTAGGGTGCATGTTACAAGGAGTTAAGATTCCTATGAAACCGACACTACACTTTTATAGAGAAGATCTAGGTTTCCGGCCTTCTCCTCTATCTACATCCCCTCTACCATTATCTAAGGTCTCTATGGCTCCTTTTTAGAAATCAAACATCTCTCCACAATAGAAAGACTTGCTTCCTAATCCACTTGCTTCTCTTCTATCTCAACAAGAGTGTATTTTGCCGAGTCTACTCAAGGCCCACTTGATCACTCTTCCTCCTCTGACACGCAAAAGGTTTCCACAAAACAGTCAATCAAAACTTCCTTTCTGTGCATATCATCAAGTGCTTGGCCATTCCACTAATGAATGTCAAGCTTTGCATAACAAAATTCAACACCTTCGTGACACGTGCGCTTACACTTTTTCTTCTACTATAGCACCTCCTCTTTCTTCAAATAATAAGCAATGCTGAGAATCACCCTCGTCCATTTTTGTGTAATAAACATTCTTTTCATCACAATTGAGCCTCCTTTGTTATGGTATCATGCACCTCTGTCATCACATTGCGATAGATTCCAGCATTTTACAAAAGCAAAATGATCATTGTCCTCACTCCTATTTTGGGGGGTAGTGACAACTTGTCCTTCCTATGGACACTCTTCTTTATACACCCCCTCACTTACGTTAAAATCAATTGCATACATTGCTTTATGCAATTATTTTAAGGGGGGGCATATATGCTACTCACATGTGCATCCATACATGCACCTTGCTTTATTCACACCCCCTGCGGTGCAACTTAGTAATTCACCCCTTGAGGCTCTATTTATTTTTATGCTTCATGAAGCGTTCACCCCCTGCAATGTTGATATTTGATGCGCTCCCTGAGGTGTTAACAACAATGGTCACCTAGCATAACACAGCTTGCTAGCCTGTGATCCTTGTGTTAGGACTATGAGAAATTTTCCTTGGCTTCCTATGTTGGCCCTACTTCAAGCTTCAATTTGGTGGTCCTGTGCTAAGGTTTAGCTTTGAAAATGTTCAAAATCCTGTTCTTAGGTCTAAAACCTTAAACCCCATGGCTTGTGTAAGCGTCAAAATACCATTTGTTCTAATTTCATGTTGATCATTTGCTGCCCATTGCCAATCTTCTAAGTTGCAACTCGATGTATTGCACATCATTCGGTTACCGGCCCCTACTCTTATATTACCTTTTGAGCCTGTGTGCAAGTTTTTATGCCTTGGTCTTATCCCAAGCCCCCTAATAAAATTTGGCTCCTCTTTTACCTAGTAGATGGAAGACGGAAGGCCCGACGACCGACCCCCGATGGGTGTTATTTCTAAGGCAGGAAGAAGGCAGAAGACTTAGGCTCCAAAGTCTGACAGTCTCTTCTATGTTAGGCGAAGGGCGGACGTTGGGGCTTCCCTGTTCTCTTTTCCAAAAGGTGAAAGGAGAAATGAAGAAGGCCCAACCCTCGACGCCTTCCATATCTATACATAGGCGAGGTCGAGACTTCCCTTCTTTCTCTTCCAGATGTTGTAAGCTGTAAGGCAGAAGGCCCGAGCTCCAAAGTCTGATTTGTCAGAGCTTGACTTCCTAGCCTTGTTCTTTTAGATGCACTGACAACTTCTCGGATAGCCATTATTTTGCCATTGGCATGGCAAAAGGAGTTTGCCTTCCGCAATCTCAAATGTGTGGAATTATGACTTGGCCAAATTGTGGGATGCAAATCAATTCTTGGGGAAATTTGCAAGGAGTCTAGTATTGCATCAACGTGCATCCTTCAAGTCTCAACATGTATTTTTTCTTCTTCTGGGCCTACCTTTTTGTCCTCATCTATGTAATTAGTATCTCCCAAGCTTTTGGGCTTTCAGGAAGGTTGTTGAAGAAATGATAACTATGTTGCAACAACCTTTTGCAAATGTATTTTGGAGAATAAGGATTTGCACTTGTACATGTAACTGTCTTTGTCCTTTTGGGATATTCTCTCCACGGGCAGTTGCACCCATATCTTGTTATGATGAGGGTTGTCAAATGAAAGTGTGACATGTGTCTAGAGGCCTAAAGCTTGTTTGCTCCCTTGTTTCTATAAAAAGGCTTTCAGGGCCATTTGTTAAAGGTTCTGAATCTTTGTTTTGGGCAGTAGTGTGTCTGTGTCTTAGTCTAGAGTAATAGAAGAAGGTTGCATGTTATTTTGTGTTCAAATCTGTAAAGCAATGCATCATTTTCAATCCTGAATGTATTGTCATACTGGTTGCAGAATTCTCTCCATATATGTAATCAATGAAGTTAGTATGAGTGATAAATATCAAGGATATTTTGATTCATCTTTGTAGTCCTCTGTAATGTGTGTATTGTCTTTAGTTTTCTCTCAAGGAGAGAAATAATTGCTTGGGAAGTACTCTATTAATTTCATTCTACATTGTTGCCATTAAGGGCGTGGTTCGGTGGTTAAGTCGCTCGGTTGTAGTGGCAGCCACCAGAGTTCAAACTCCCATTGGGCCAACGAGCTCGCAGGCTTTACGCCTTCGCTGGGCCAATGAGCTCGCGGGTTTAAAGTGTTCCTTCTTAGGGATGAGGTCCCCCGTGTTGTGGCCTCACCGGTTCATCGCTCCAGGCAAAAGCGTTAGTGTGGAGCTGGAGGGCGTGTCGCACTAGCGTCACCGGTCACGTTAAAAAGTTTAATAGGCGCATTATCAAAAAAAAAGAAAATTCATTCTACACTGTGGTTTAAAGGATAGTTTTGCAATTCTAAGTATAGGAAGCATTGATGTTATTAGTCCATTTGTGATGAAGCAATATTGCTTGAAAACTACACTTGATTTATGCAGCTTGACTCTGTAACCCTAGGATTAGACACAATCTCTCACTGGGCTGATATGTTGATTTAGATCCATCCCAACAATTAAAATCATTTCTATTTCTGTTACTGTTTTAGGAGTAGAATTGGAGTAATAACTGTTCTCAATCCTGGTTTGAACTAATTTACCAAAGGATTAAGCCAATCTGATAGGAGTCAGTCATTTCCTTGGTATATTTTCATTAAGAACTTTCTGTTTTACAACATATAGCATAAGTCAAGAAATACCCTTGGATGTTATATAGGTACACCCGCCTTGGTCTTGCAGAACCAAAAGTGCAGAGGACTTCAACAAATTCTAAGTTGAATCATGTTCATTAGCCATTGATGTAGAGTCCTTAATCACAAGAAATTGGCTAAATCTTTAGAGGACTTAGACAATCAATTGGAAGCACCAACACCTTGTAATCTATGAACTACCCAGCATAACACAACTTGTTGGCTCGTGTGCTTCATATAGCCTTGTTACACTCATGCTCACCTAGCATAATGTAGCTTGCTAGCCTGTGACCCATGAGCATGTTTTGGTCTACATGACCCCTAGCGATATAGCAAGCTAGTGCCTGAGTCATGTACTCTCCTTCGTTCGTATCGATTGCTCCCTCGTCTTGTATGTCTTCTCTCTTTAGTGCAGTCGATTGATTAATTATATTCTTCTCTCCTTTTTAGAATTCCTCTATTTTTGGTTTTCTTTTATATTTTGGGGACAACGCATGGTATTGAGACAACCTTTCATACTGAGGTCTCCTTGTCTTGCTAACTCAAAATCTTTCTTTTGTTTACTTATGTGTTTTGCTTACCGACATTGTTATTGTATGCTTCGTGACTTCAATGTATGTTTCATCTATGCTCTAAGTATGCTTCATGTTTTCCATGTATGCTTCGTGTAGGCCCTATATATGCTTTGTATGTATACGTATGATCTATGATGTGTGTCTTGTGTATGTGTAACCTCTTTATCTGAGCATTGTAGACTCATAAAATCCTAAGCTTGGGGGCTAGCGCATCTCTCAACTTAGCAACATTCTATGATTTCAACGTTTTGGTGAAGAGATTTGGCTTCTCTATACTTTAGTGTGCGTATGAATGTAAGTTCATACCCTTACTAAAGTGGGGGCTAAATGTAGTGTCATAAATTGTCACCACTTACAATTTCACACTAGGTTTGGCGCCCGTTTCAACATGTATGTTTGTCTCTGCCTTATGAAATCTTATGGGGGTAGTTGAACCGCATCTTTCTTTCCATCCTTCTCTAGCTGCAATGTTGTGGAAGAAGGCTTAACTTCTCTAAAGATAACGCTTCTAGTATACAAAACTTTGTTTGCCATAGTAACCCAAAGCTTGTACCCATTTACACCAAAACCATAGGCAATGAAGATACATTTTAAAATCTTGTTCTACAACTTTGACCACTTCTCCTTAGGCATATGTGCATATGCCTCGCAACTAAAAACTAGAACATGTCTCGATGAAGGCTTTTTGTCTAACCACACCTCCATAGGTGTCTTCTCAAAGAGAGCTAAGGTAGGAGACCTATTAACGAGGTAACAAGTCGTGACAACTACTTCTGCCCAAAACTTATGTTCCAAGATGGCTCCACCAAGCATGCTCCTAGCCCTTTCCACAAACATCCTATTCATTCTTTCTGCAACTCCATTCTACTAAGGGGTCTACAAAGTTGTCTTATGTCTTTCTAAATTGTGATCCTTATAGAATCTGTCAAAATCTACTAAACAAAACTCAGTTCCATTTTCAATCCTCAAAATCTTAATCTTCCTACCAGTCTAATCTCCTACAAGAGCCTTAACCTCTTTAAAACGACTAAAGGCTTCAGATTCACTTCTAAGGAAATATACGCATGTCCTACTACACTCATCAATGAAAGATACATAATAAAGACATTTTGAAGTCAAAGAAACATTAAAAAGACCAAAAACATCAAAATGTATCAAGTCCAATACCCAAAAGATTTATCAGAACTAGAATAAAACTAACCGTACCTCTTTCTCTTTTGGCTTGGCCTCTACCTCTCTATTTATATCCTCTTATTCCTGAGCCATTTTCTCTTCCAATTGATGTGTTACTCTTTCTATGTTAGGTAAGGGAGGAGGAGAGTTGGGTGGAGAAGGTGAGTTCATTTTTTTAGAGTTAGTGGGATAGAGCCTCTTCTCATTAGGATCTTCATTAATAGGTTCTTTGATAGGTGAGGGATGGGGACATGTACTTTTATCATGAATAACTGTTTAGGTAGGTGGAGAGACATGTTTATTTGTAATAGGAGAAACGATTGTCTCAAAAGAGGAATGGGTTGGTGCCTGTACAAGGGGTGAAAGTGTTATTTATCCTGGGGCTTGTGTTGGAACTACTAGAATAAAAGTAGAAACATGAATCTAGAAAGGAAAGATAGGTACCTAGCCTAGATTTTTCCCTTGCGAAATGGTTGAAACTTGAAGAATTGTAGTAGTTGTAGTACTCTCGCCATCCTTGGAGGTATCTAAAACTTTGAATGTGACCTTGGGCTTTATCTTCATAATAGGATCTTCTTCTTTTAACTCCTCTTATTTGTCCAATACACTTAAATTATGTGTTTGAACCTCTAGTACCTTACTTTTCTTTTCTTTCTATTTATTTAGTTCCCTTTCCTTAATAACTTGGCCACCTTTGGATGTTTGACTACTTCATATAGCAATCTTGCTAGGAAGTTTATGTTCTTTTATTTTTACATCCATATTAGACTATAATCAATCAGATTTCTGCTAAGGTTATCTAGGGATGATTCTTCCTCTTGATTCTAGTCCACAATAAGAATAGGAAAAGTGTAAACACCTTTTTTTATCATAAGTATTAGTGACTACCTTCTCATCATATGAAACTTCATCAAGTACATCAACAACTCCAAAAGATTTCATTTGGAATTATTTAAATTGAAAACTTCTTTCTCACAGTGTGCTCATTATCACAATCAGCCCAATAATTCTCTAGATGTGGCACATGCTTTTGATAATATCCTACAAACTTCTCCATAGCTCCCTTTTGATAAAAAGATATCCTTACATCATAAATATGCAAATTGATTCTTTAGAGCTTTGCATCTAATGTCCTAGCATGTAACAATGAAGAGAAAGTGTATGCATTGATGGAAATAGGGAACTTGAATCCATTTCTATGCTTTTTAGAAAGGTATTTATGTAATTCACATAGTTTACCTATAAGATCGAGTAATGCCACTTTATCACTAACATATTTTGGTGATCTAAATGGTACACCTATAAATCCATCTATTCTGATGTACATGAATCTTGGGAACTGGATGAACCAATTTCTCCATTCTGATATGGTTCTAGTGGCTTATAGTGACATCCTTTTATTCATAACTCCTTCCATTTTTCTAATCAAGTAAAACACAAAGACATCATTAACTCTCTTGACATGCCTCTCACTCTCCTTAAACTCTAATTGAGGATAGATTCATAAACTTTCACTCATCTAGGGGCTATTCCTATAATTCATCTTCTACTCAATACTAGATATATGGCTCTCCTAGCCATCAAGTTTACAATGTATGAAGTCAGATGGAATCTCCTTGTGTCTTGGAATTATAACAATTGTTTGTGTATGTTGTAACTCAACAAGCTAGCCCAATCAATCATTTATTTATCTTCCAAAATCACCGATATAAATCTTTTCATCCGTGGAGAGAAATATTTGATGGTACGTTGTCCCATTACCCTATTCGATAGAGTGATTATGCCATTAATTTCCACTTGGAAGTCACTTCTCATCAATACCTTTGGAAATTTGGAAATGGTAGATTGAGGCTTCAACAACCACTTCTTATTCAATGATTTCAAACATAATTTAGGATCCTCATTGTAGAATTCCATGTCATCTGCCATTTTCAGTGATACCACCTCATCATGGTGGGGAATATAGAATGATTCTATTATGCTATATAGGCCCAAGTCTAGGAATACTTTACCTTCCACCTCTACAATCCTCCTAGTCATTGAGTTATAGTTTTTTGCACATGCCATGTGATAAGTTCAAGAGATTGTATTGAGGTGGGAATTCTCTAGCTACATGAATTATGCCATTCCACATGATGCACCTAGCTCTTCTTGTCCTCTCATTTCCAAACATCCTGGCTTTGAAATCATTTAAGTTAATATGACCTAAATCTATATCTAATACCTCTTCTAGGGTGGAAGATATATTTTATGATGGGGCAACCCCTTGGAAATTGTACTTCATTGCTCTAGCTCTTGAAGGAGGTATAAGAGATTCTTGAAAAGGACAAAACACGTAATAAATGCAAGAAATTTCAAAGGAAAAATATTTTAAAATTAAATCTTGACCACTTTATAAGCTTGCTGGAAAGTGGGATCTAGAAGGATGAGAAAACTTTGGAACATTGGTGGACATCCCTTCCATCCCTGCAAATCCACAAATCTTCACTTCTGTGGAGATGTGGAAGTTGAAAGGAACTATAGACTTTAGAATTATGACCAACCTCCTTCTAGGTTTTGAAAACCTAAAAGTCTTCATTATGTAGAGAGGTGGGAGTTGGAAGGACACGAGGAACTAGGAAAATGTCCTTCCAAGTTTTGAAAACCTACAAGTTTTCACTATGCAGAAATGTGGGTTTGAGAAGGAACTCAGGACTTTGACCAACTTAGACATCCTAGGGTCATGGCTTTGTAACCTAGTTTGGGAAATCTTAGGAGAATTTAATATCACACTCAAAATTAATAAATTATCATTATACTCAACTTGATGATTTATAACCTATGCCCAATTCAATGTTTGATGGGTGTATAATATTGAGAAATTTCTAAGGCTCCTAATATTTTAATGTACCATTAAAACCCTAAATGTTTCACCATTGGATGAGAAATTTTGTAGAACAAATGTGTAAATAGATTTTAAAGGAGAATTAAGTAGCTAAAAATTACTCCAGTTATGCCTTAATCCATAACATAAGAATTCAAAAGATGAAGTTTCAACACCTACTCAGATAAACACTTTCAAAAATGCTAAAAACTTCAACATCATACCGTAAAACTACTTGCAAACAAAATATTGAAACTGGAATCCAATAGGAATCATGCAACATATCAAGGAATAGTACGTTTGATGAGAAAAATTACAAAAAAAATGATGGTAGGAAGTAGGAGGGCATTTGGATACCAAAATCATGTTTACAAAAGTGAAAATGGATTAGGAAAACCTATTTTATAAAGACTCCATTCATACGTGAGAAAAATAAATGTATTTTAGGGTTTTTCAAAGTTGTAGAGTGTGGAAGGTAGTGGAAAGTATGGAAGGTTGGAAAACCTCTTCCCAAGTCCCATAAACCTGCAAGTTGTCACTATGCCAAAATGCAAAACTTAGGAGGAGTCACGAACTTATGAGAAAGGGTGTAAGTCCTTGAAGACCCCACAAACCCACAAGCTTTCACTTTGTGGAAATGTGGGGAATAGAAGAATACATAGACTAGGGAAGTTAGGTAGAAATCCTTGAAAGGTTTACAAAGTCATAAGTTTACACTATGTAGAAATGTGAAGGTCTCAAGGAAGTCCAAACATTGTGATAGTTTTGCAGTTTTTCAAAATACAAAGAGGACTTTGCAGAAAAGTGGGAATTTAATGGTTGTGGGACTAAATGCAAATGAGGGAAGTGTTGTTATATAGAGCCTAATTAGAGTCGGAGGTTAAATTTTCCCCACTTTTATTAGTGTAGTTTCCCCCCAAATTATTTAACAAGGGTTTGAGGGCAGCACCCCTAAGATGGGGTCTAGGGGCAGCGCCCCTGGTGCGCTCCCTATCACGATACAGGGCGGGGTCGAGGGGTAGTTCCCTCGAAACCTTAAATGAATTTTATTATTTTATAAAGGCGTCAGGAGTTATTTTTTCTATTAGCTGACATAAAAAAACCCTATTTTGTAATCGACATAAGTCTTGATAAAAATGACCGAGGGTAGGGTTTCTATTGATATTGTATTGTAGCATTTGCAGTGGTATTGAGTTGCAAGGATTGCTAGTTGTTATCAGTTTGATTTGTTGGATAATAATATTGGACTCTCTGTTGGTGGATGTAGCCCGAGTTTGGGTGAACCACGTTAAAAATTATCTCTCGATGTTATTATTTCTGTGTATTTTTCATTCCTCTGTTTAATCTTTATTTGCATTTAATTGATATCATCTACCGACTAACCCTAACAAGTGGTATCAGAGCTGGTTGTGTTCTATTATCATTTGCAGGAAGGTCTCACGGTTGAGTGGGAGTCTCACAATTAAGTGGGAGCAATGGCAGACGAGGGTAAATTGAAGGTAGATAAATTCAATGGGCAAAACTATCAGTTATGGAAGATGCATATGGAGGATTATCTCTATCAGAAGGATTTATGGAGTCCATTGGAAGGAATAGCCAAGAAACTGGTAGCAATGACTGATGAGGATTGGGAACTTCTGGACAGAAAGGCACTGGGAACCATTAAGTGTTCGACACCATCTGTGGCATTCAATATAATAGAAGCAAAGACAACAAATGAACTGATGAAAGCTTTGGCTAAATTGTATGAAAAACCCTTAGCTTCAAATAAGGTATTTCTCATGAAGCATTTTTTTAATCTAAAAATGATTGAAGGTGGATTTGTGACAGATCATTTAAATGAGTTTAATATGATTACAAATCAGTTAACTTTTGTAAAAGTAAAATTTGATGAAGAGGTGAGGGCTCTCTTAGTTTTATGTTCTTTGCCAGAAAGCTGGAATAGCTTGGTAATGGCTGAAAGTAACTCTGTCTTTGGTTCAAATACTTTAAAATTTGATGATGTTGTTGGTGTTATCCTTAGAAAGGAAATGCGACGGAAAAGCTCAGGAGGGTCCACATCAGGTAGTGTTTTGAATGTAGAAAGCAGGGGCAGATCAAAGGAGAGAGGAAAAGGTTCTAGAGGTCATGGTAAGTCATGAGGAAAATCAAAGGACAAGAGGTCCCAATCTAGAGGACAAAAGGATTGCTGGTACTGTGGGAAATCAGGTCATCTGAAGAAAGATTGCTGGTCTTGGAAGAATAAAGAAGGAGATAAACAAGAAGGCAATAAGGAGGCAAATATGGTAAGTAATAAATATGAAGATGATGCTTTGATTATTTCCCTAGATAATACTGATGATTCATGGGTTTTAGATTCAGGGGCCTCATTTCATGCTACGCCCCATAGAAGTTATTTTCTTGATTATGTCCAAGGGGATTTTGGGCTGGTTTATTTGGGAGATAACGAACCCTGTCAGATTATTGGAAAGGAAAGAATTAAGATTAAGTTGTAGAATGGGAATCATTGGCTACTACAAGAGGTAAGGCATGTTCCAAGGCTAAGTAGAAATTTCATTTCAACAGGGTAGCTAGGTGATGAAGGTTGTATAGTTACTTTTAATGATAAAATTTGGAAAGTTTGAAGAGGTGCCTTAATAGTAGTAAAAGGTG
Source organism: Cunninghamia lanceolata (assembly GCA_027924645.1). NCBI lineage: Eukaryota > Viridiplantae > Streptophyta > Pinopsida > Cupressales > Cupressaceae > Cunninghamia > Cunninghamia lanceolata. The sequence goes on from BSBN01000197.1 coordinate 4,256,872, forward strand.
TGAAAGTAGGCACCTTATATCTTTGTACAGGTCATACTGTTCCTTCTACTTTAGTTGTTGCAGAGAAAAAATAAAGAGGTTCAGGAACAACTGTGGGTTTGCAAGAAGAGACTGAAATAGTTGATGCAGGTTTTGAGACAACATTGTGGTATAACAGACTTGGGCATATGAGTGAAAAAGGTATGAAGGTACTTCATTCTAATAAAGTTTTACCAGGTATGAAATGTATTAATATGGATTTATGTGAAAATTGTGTGTATGGCAAACAAAAGAGAGTTTTCTCAAGGATGGGAAGCAAAAGAAAGATGAAAAGTTTGATCTTGTGCATACAGATGTATGGGGACCGACTCAGGTATCTTCTCTCGGTGGCTCAGGTTTGGATTTATTTCCTTAGGCAAAAATCTGATGTATTTGAAACATTTAAGAAATGGAGAAGATTGGTTGAGAATGAGACGGGTAAAAGACTAAAATGTCTCAGATCTGATAATGGTGGTGAATATTGCAGCAAAGAATTTGAGGATTATTGTTCCTTTAATGGAATTCATAGGCAGAAAATAGTTCTAGGGACTCCACAAGAAAATGGAGTGGCTGGGCACATGTATAGGACAATAATGGAGCATGCAAGGAGCATGCGATTGCATGTTGGGCTATCTTTAAACATGTGGGCAGAGGTTGTCAATACCATTGTATATTTAATTAATAGAGGTCCTTCAGTTCCTTTGGGCTGTGGTATTCCAGAGGAAGCATGGATAGGTAAGAAGGTGAGTTATTCTTTTCTCAAAACCTTTGGATGTGAAGCATTTGCACATGTAGATTTTGAAAATAGAACCAAGATGGATGCAAAATCAAAAAAGTGTATCTTCGTTGGATATGGCATTGATGAATTTGGTTATAGGCTTTGGGATGTTGAAAATTTGAAAATTGTTAGAAGTGGGGATGTTGTATTCAATGAGAAGGTGTTGTACAAAGATTAGTTGCAGCAGCATACGAAGAAAGAAAAAAATTTTGTGGTGCTGGATGATACTCCAAATAATGATGTTCTAGTGGTTCCTCATGCACCGCAACAACAACAAGAAATACCACAAAATCCAGTGAATGTTAGATGGTTAACAAGGCTAAGTAGACCTCCTAAAAGGTTTTCTCCGTCTTTGTATTCTATTTTGTTAATAGATGTTGGTGAACCGGATGGGTATGACGAAGCTATGCAGGTGGATACAAAGGCTCAGTGGGAGCTTGCAATGAAAGAAGAAATGGACTCCTTGCTAAAAAATTAGACTTGGGAATTATGTAAGTTGCCTGTAGGTAAGAAGGCTTTACCAAACAAATGGGTTTATAGGCTGAAAGAGGAAGATGGAGGTAAGAAAAGATTTAAATCCAGGTTAGTTGTAAAAGGATTTGCATAGAAAAAAGGTATTGATTTTGATGAGATTTTTTCTCCGGTTATTAAGATGACTTCTATTCGTACTATTTTAAGTATTGTGGCTATTGAAGATTTGCATTTGGAACAACTAGATGTGAAAACTACTTTTCTCCATGTGGTGATTTGGAGGAGGAGATATATATGGAACAACCACGAGGATTTGAGGTCAAAGGTAAAGAGAAATTGGTGTGCAGATTGAAGAAGAGTTTATATGGCTTGAAACAAGCACCTCGGAAATGGTATTTGAAATTTGATAGTTTTATGGCTGAGCAAGGCTACAACTGATGTAATTCTGACCATTGTGTTTATTTTAAGAGGTTGGATAATGATAGCTCTATTATTTTATGTTTATATGTTGATGACATGCTTGTAGCAGGGTCTAACATGGATCACATAAGAGAGTTAAAACAACAGTTAGCACAATCATTTGCTATGAAGGATTTGGGAGCAGCAAAACAAATCCTTGGTATGAAAATTTGTAAAGATAGGAAGAACATAAAATTGACTCTATCTCAGGTTGATTATGTTGAAAAGGTGTTGTAGAGATTCCATATGGAGAATGCAAAAGCTGTTAGCACACCTTTGCAGAGTCATTTGAAATTTACTAAGGAGATGTGTCCTAAGACATAAGAGGAGGAAGGAAAAATGTCCAAGGTACCATATGCTTCAGCTATAGGAAGTTTAATGTACGCCATGGTATGCATGAGACCAGATATTGCACATGCTATAGGAGTCGTAAGCAGGTATATGAGTAATCCCAGATTGGAGCATTGGAATGTGGTATTCTCAGATATTTGAGAGGTACATCCAATAAAAATTTATGTTTTGGGGGCTCTAATACTGATTTAGCAGGCTATGTGGACTCAGATTTGGCAAGGGATATTGATACTAGGTGGAGTACTATAGGTTATGTTTTTATTGTAGGTGGGACAACGGTGAGTTGGATCTCTAGGTTGCAAAAGGTGGTTGCTTAATCCACCATGGATGCAGAGTATGTATCTACAACAGAGAAAATCAAGGAGATGATATGGCTACAAGCTTTCATGGAAGAATTGGGTAAACAACAGGCTAACAGTTATTTGTTTACAAACAGTCATAGTGCCATACATCTTGCAAAGAATTCTGCCTTGCATTCAAAGACTAAACACATATAGCTAAGATATCACTTCATCCGGTTAGTGTTGGATGATGGATAGTTACAGCTAGAAAAGATACATACAGATGAAAGTCTAGTAGATATATTTACGAAGGCAGTGACAAGGGAGAAGCTGAGCTCCTCTTCAACTTCGATTGGTCTTCAAAATTGAAAATAATAAAATCAAAACAATAGGGTCTAGGGTGTTTATTTCCAATGGGAGCTACAGGGTCAGCGGTGTTATGATCAGTCTCCAAGTGGGAGATGATATGTTGTGGAGTCTAATTAGTCTCCAAGTGAGAGATTGTTGTTATATGGAGCCTAATCAAACTCAGAGGTTAAATTTTCCCCACTTTTATTGGTGTGGTTTCCCCCCAAATTATTTAACAGGGGTTTAGGGGCAGCACCCCTGTCGCGATATAGGGCGGGGTCGAGTGGCAGCACCCCCGAAACCTTAAACGACTTTTATTATTTTATAAAGACATCGAGAGTTATTTTTCTATTGGCCGACATAAAAAACCCTATTTTGTAACTGACATAAGTCTTGATAAAAATGGCTAAAGGTTAGGGTTTCTGTTGATATTGTATTGTAGCATTTGCAGTGGTATTGAGTTGCAAGGATTGCTAGTTGTAATTTGTTTGATTTGCTAGATAATAATATTGGACTCATTGTTGGTGGATGTAGCCCGAGTTTGGGTGAACCATGTTAAAAATTATCTCTCGCTATTATTATTTCTGTGTATTTGTCATTCCTCTATTTAATCTTTATTTGCATTTAATTGATATCATCTGTCGGCTAACCCTAACAGGAAGGTTCCCTAAAGGGTTGACTTTGTACAAAGCCAAAATTTAGCACTATGTGAGAATGCAGAAGTTTGAAGGACTTGGGACAAAAACTCCTTAAGTCTATGGAAAATCCACAATTTTGTAGAAGCTTCAAAACTGAATATGTGTAACGTCAAAAATTGTCCTCCTGTATGGAATGGTACAATTTCCCTTGGTTTAGGTCCTCACACTTGGTGACCTCTCAACCTTTTCTTTTTCGGCCTTCCTAAAACCCTGATTGACTTAGTCTAGGAGCAGTCTACTCACCTTTTGAGGTAACTTATTGATAGAACCTAGAAAGGGATTTAAATCTTGGGTCCCTAGGACCCCCAAAAATGCAGATCTGAAATGAAATTGGGGGCCTGGACTTGGGCGTCCGTGCCCTAGTCCTCCCCCATTTCACAGGATTTTGGCGGGGTGTTAATTCCCGCTGAGTGCCTCAGGATTCTGTTTTCAAATTCTTGGTTTTCACGTGATATCGAGACGTTATTTCAAAATTTGAATTCCCTAAAGCTAGATATAAAAAGACATTTGCAAATCATTTTATCACACACAATTCTTATGCAAGCTTGATGCCAAAACTATGCTATAATTGCCATTGAAGATCAATGACTTGTTTAAGCTCTTTGAAGTATTCTTTATTTGTTGTCTTGGGGATAATGAATGAAAATTATGAATCAAGATCTTGAGTCTATCTTGCTCTTCCTAGGGTTTGTACACCCTTTGCATGATCGGGAGAAGGGTTGAAGCCTCCAACAACAAGCTTAGAGATCCTCCGCGGACATTGTTGATTCGCCTTCTTGTTCATGCAAGTCTTCATTTGTCTCATCTCATTGAGGTGAAGTTGTATGTGTTTGTTGATGCAAAGCAAGTTGTTGATCTTCTCTTGATTGACACATTTAGGGTTTGATTTTATGCATAACACATTGTTAGGTTTGCACACACTTCTACAAATCTTTTCCTTTTGCTATTGTTGAGGTAGAAATATCGAAGACGGGGCTTGACTGAGGCAAGCTCCTATATAGCCGCAACAATTTCCTTCTTTTGTATGTGCAGATCATGTTTCACAGGTTCCAGCAAAAAGAAGCTACAGGAATAAGGATATTACTGGTACAGTCGCAACAAACTTTTAGATTTTTAGATTCCGAGACTTGCGAGACATTGGAGTGGGCATCCTAGTCCAACTAGGGGTTATTTTCGGGATTTGGAAGCCTTTTAGCAGTATCAGACACCCTGTGCAGAAGATTTTCCTGTGCGAAAACTTTCAAGACACTGGAGCAGGTGTCCTAGTCCATGCAGCCCTTAGAATTTGGGTACACTATCTTTGAAACCCTCCCTCTGCACTTTTGTACTCAGTTTTGCCAGTTGCTTCATCAGTTTCTGCATATTGTTGATTTAAGGCATAATTAGGGTTTTACTTGGTTGAAAGGAAAACAGTTGATAAAATCTTGATTAGGGCCTTAGGTTTCATAACCACGTGAGCATAAGGGATAGACAAAGTGATTAGAAGCTTGTTCACAAATTCGATCCTTGTCCTCCCAATGCTTAGCGGTGAAATAGTAGTATTTAACCTAGTTTAAACAAACTATCATTTTTCACCCTAAATATTTTGGTGAACCCAAGCTTTAAAGAATTTGCATCCTTTTAAACTTCAGATTTGATATAAGTTGTTGTTCTAGAGCAAAATTGGATTGAAAAACCTCTTTAGTGAATTTGCATATGTTAACTTGTGGAAATTACATTCTTTATCTTTTCACTAAAAGAGTTGGAAATTATCATTTATTGTTGAAAGTTGTATTTCAATTGCAAAGGCCATCATTGTGCATTTAAATCTTGGTTTAAATAGAGCATGTTAGAATGTCAGATTATTTTTCCAAGATTTTCATGCTTATAATGAGCCATTTAGTCGTGATGACTTCAATATGTTAGATGAAGCCCTTGAGGACTTAATCTCGATTGAACATTCCACTATGGCCTCTAAGCCGTCACTATTTCAAAGATTTATAAATGCAATTTATGTTCCTAAATCTAAAGAAGAGATTGAAAAACTAAAAATTGTGGTTACTCTATGTGCAAATGTGGTTCAACCATCCTCTAAGCCTGTGCTTGTTGTTAAAGGTCTTTCATCTTCTTCTCAATCTCCTGATCACATTTATGATTGTGCAAAACAAATTGCGAAACAAAACTTACAACGAACCAATCATAATGTGGTTGCTCATGCATATAACACTCAGAAAAACAAACAAAGTACACAACAAACGAATGTTCTAGTATCTTTACCAGCTTCTCAACCTATGCTTCCTTAAGCACCTCGTTTAACATATAAAGGTGGTAAAGACTATGACGTTGTAGAGCAGCTTCGCGCTACTCCTGCAAAGATATCTCTTTGGGAACTTATACAAACTTCACCTACCTACCATGGAATGCTACAAGAAGCTTTACAAAAGGTGATTGTTCCTCCTGCTGTTAAACCAAATGTTGTTGCCACTTTACTAGATTGTATGCATGCAATGAAAACAAACATTTTATTCCAACAACATGAGTTACCATCTCTTGAGGTTCAGAAGCAATATGATCCTTTGGTAATCTTTATTACGATCAACAAAACATTGGTTAAGAGAGTGATGATTGATAATGGGTCAGCCCTTAATGTTTGTGGTATTGATTTTTTGCATAAAGTTAAAGTTGATATATCTACCGTCAAACCGGAATTATTATGTATTCATGGATTTGATAATGTTGGACGACAATCTGTGGGCACTATAACTTTACCTATACAAGTTGGACCTATGATGGTGCCTACCTTGATTCATGTCATGCCTTGTTCTTTATCTTATAACATGATTTTGGGCAAACCTTGGATACATGCATTAGGAGCAGTTCCTTCTACTTTACATCATTTGATTAAGTTTATCTTTAAAGGAAAATTGCATACTATCCATTCGGATCTTGAACCAGACAATTGTTTGCAAATGGAAGTGCATAAGCATGTTGTTGGTCCTAAGATTTTAAACAATCTGAAAGCTAAATTGTCAGCTCCTCTTGCCTCTAAAAATGTTATGCAAGAGCCCAAGCAATCGAATGCATTTGTTGGTGATGACTAGGGTTCGTTAGATTTTGCATCCTCCTCCACAAGAGAGTATAAACTTAAAAACCCCATCCCCAAAACATCAAATATTGCATCGATCACATCACATGCTTCGAATGATAAACACAAGATCTCTTTGTTGACAAATAAGGATAATACTCTTAGTTATACTACTAATTATGAGACTTATGAAGTTCTACCTTCGTCTAAAGAAATGGTCTCTCTCTATGGCAGAGGATTATGAATCCTTTACAAAAATTGTGACTATGTAGGTAATGGTTGCAACATAAATCAACAAGGAATCAAAGTCCCTATAGAATCCACTTCACAACATTACTCAAGAGGCATTGGATATAATCCTTTTAAGGAATCCAAAGCCCGCAAACGCCCTACTCTAAATGTGAATACAATATCAACACTTAGTTTGATATTTCCTAAGATGATTGACACCAATTGTCCTCCAGGGTCATTTCCTTTAGATATGTTTACGGTGGATGAAGCAATAATGGATTTCTTAGGTGCTTATGATGGTATTCCTCGTTATCACCATAAATGTGGCCTATCTTATTGTTTAAACAATGATGCATATTTTGGAAAGACTACTAGTACAATAACTGCTACAGTAGAGCATAGTGAAGAACTTGAACAACAAATACAATCCTACAATCCCCCTAACCATAGTACTCTCCTTAACGGAAAGACTATTGATGTTGTTATGGATAAGGATAATCTTGAAAAAGTTATCCCTATTGGTGATTGTTTAAATGCAGAAGAAAAAGAAGAAATGATTAAACTGTTGAATGAATTCTCAGACTTGTTCGCTTGTAATTATTCAGACATGCCTGGTATAGATCCTCAGATTGTAATGCATAACATTGTGTTGAAGCCAGATGTCAAGCCTTTCAAACAAAAAATCTGTAAGATGAATCCTAAGATTGCTTGCTTGTTAAAACTGAAAAAGAAAAACTTTTACAAGCTGGTTTTATCGGACCTATTGATTTTTTTTTGTGGATCTTGAATATTGTTGCTGTCGCTAAACTCGATGGTTCTATAAGAATGTGCATAGATTTCCAGGATTTAAATTTGGCATCTTTGCAAGATGATTTCCCGCTCTCTATCATCGATATGATTGTTGATTCCATAGATGGGCATGAGTTGCTATCTTTCATGGTTGGATTTTTGGGATATAATCAAGTTCTTATAAATCCTCTCGATTAGTATAAAATAGCCTTTATAACACCTTGGGGTACATTTTGTTGGGTAGTCATGCTGTTTGGACTTAAGAATGTAGGAGCTACTTACCAACAGGCGATGACTCTTATATTTCATGATTATATGCACAATATTCTAGAAGATTATGTTGACGACATCCTAGCAAAGTCTTTCCATCGTAAGGATCATGTGACAAATCTTCGACAGATATTTGAGCGCATACTTAAATATAATATGCGATTGAATCCCCGAAAGTGTGTTTTTGGTGTAGATAGTGGAAAGTTACTTGGATTTATTGTTTCAAATCAAGGTATAGAAGTTGATATGAAAAAGATAGATGCGATTGTGACTATGCCAATACCTAAGAACATATCTCAACTTTGTACTTTGCAGGGAAAGATACAGGCCATTCATAGATTTATTTCACAACTCGTAGACAAGACTTACCCCTTTACGCAACTACTGAAGAAAGATTCTCGCTTCCAATGGAATTCTGAATGTCAAAAAGCTTTCGATGGTTTAAAGGATTACTTAGCTAATTTACCTATTTTACAACCCGTTGTTTTTGCTAAACCATTTTTGTTATACATCTCAGCATCTAACAATGCCCTAGCAGCTCTGTTAGCACAACATAATGATGAAGGCAAAGAATGTGCTATCTATTACATCAGTCATACTTTGCTTGATTATGAAGTGCGATACATAGTTATAGAGAAGCATTGCCTAGCTTTAGTGTTTGCCACTCAAAATCTTAGACATTATCTCTTAAATGTTGAAGTACATGTAATGGTAAAATTTGACCCTTTGAAACATGTCTTCGCAAGAACAGATTTATTAGGTTGTCTTGCTAAATGGGTTATGTTGTTAACAAAATTCGATCTCAAATTCATTTCACAAAAAAGCAATTAAAGGGCAAGTGATAGTTGATTAGTTAGCTGAAGCTCCCTTGCCTTTTTCTATACAAAATGTTGATGCTTTTCCTGATGAACATATTTTAACAATCTCTACGGATGAAAAATGGGAGTTTTACTTTGATGGATCAAAATGTCGAACTGGCTTTGGAGCTGGTGTTATATTAATACCTCCCATTGGTAAGCCGATGCCCTTATTTTACCGTTTAGATTTCTTATGTACAAACAACATAGCTAAATACAAAGCTCTTATCGCTGGACTTCGTGCAGCCTTGGCTCTTAATATCAAGAATATTACAATATATGGTGATTCTTAGTTAATTGTTAAATAGATAATAGGATCATATCAAACTAATCATGATAAGCTATCTCAGTATCATGAGTTTGCATTATCTCTCTTAAAATAGTTCAAATCATATTCGATCAATACCATTCCCAGGAAAGATAACTGGCATGCGGATGCAATGGCAAGCGCAACTTCCCTTATATCCCCTGATGGTTCTCCTAAGGAATTTACCTTCATTGTTCATAATCTTAAGACATCGGTAATTGAAAGCCCTATAGTGGTGAATTCGGAACTCTATGGTAATACATACACTAATGAATGGTTCTCCTACATATTCAACTATTTATGCGATGGACCCTAGCAACGCGATATATTATATTATCGAATGTCTTGTATCGACGAATTTGCAATGGTGTTTTACTCTGATGTTTAAGTAATGTAAAGATCCCAATAGCTTTAGAAGAAGCTCACTCTGGTGCCTGTGGAGGGAATTTTGGTGGAAAATTGTTGGTACAAAAATTGTTACGTATGGGGTTCTATTGGCAGCATATGGAACAAGATTCCTTTGCTTACGTCAAGAGACGCCCACAATGTCAACAACATAAGCACCTAATCCATGCTCCCATTTAAGACCTTCGTGCCCAGGTGTCACCATGGCTATTTTCTATCTGGGGATTGGATCTCGTAGGTAAAATTTCCCCACCCTCCTCTCAAGGACATACGTTTATCATTACTGCTACTGATTATTTTACAAAATGGGTCGAAGCAGTCCCTTTGCGATCTACGACTGCTAATGTAATTTGCCAATTCATATAAGATAGCATCATTTCTCGATTTGGAATACCTTCCTCCTTGGTTTTAGACAATGGTACACCATTTAAGAATAAGGATGTGAAAAAGTTCCTCAAAAAATATCGTATACAACATCACTTCTCTATGCCTTATTACCGTCAATCCAACAGCCAAGCAGAAGCTTCAAACAAGGTTATTAGATAGATTCTAAGGAAAACTATTAATAAACATAAAAAATATTAGCATACGTAATTATCCTATGCACTATGGGCTTACAGAACAAGTATTTGAATGGCTACGGGTAACACACCATATAATCTCGTCTATGGCACAGACGCAATAATGCCCTTGGAGTTAGAAATTCCTTCCTTGCAAATTTCCCTAAGAGACATCATGGTTGATGACATAGAACGAGAGAAAAGATTACATGAACTTGATATGCTTGATGAAAGATGTATTAACGCTCTTGAACATCTCAAGGCTTATCAAAAAGGTGTGCAACGAGCCTATAATGCGCAAGTCATACAATGCTCATTTAACGTTGGGGACTTGGTTCTTTATGAAAATCAACGCAATGTAAATGGACCACCTGGTGAAAAAGGTAAGTTCATCCCTAATTGGCTTGGACCGTATATAATCACTCAAACCTTTGGATCCGAAGCATATAAATTAGCTGATGAGCAGGGTATGCCACTTAAAGAGCCTATTAATGCAGCGCACCTCAAAAGATTTTATGCTTAAAAGATCTAATGTTAAAGTTCCTAAGCTAATTTAACACATAGATTAGCTTCAATTTCGACAAGCTATTACTGTTTTGTCTTAATTATATCTTTGTTCAGTTGATCATTGTTGTATCGTGTTTAAGTAGTAATTGCTTAGATCACTTTTGTATTAACTGAAGATAGCATAGAAATTAAAATTATGTGTAAAATAATTATTCATTGTGTTTGTTACTACATGTTCTTTTTAGAATTGTTAGTATACCACAATAGTAATTAATTATAGCATTTAGACATCATCACTAGTTGCATTTTTACAAAAATCACATGTGATAGATCAAAATCCATTACACATAGATCAAAAGAAATAATCATATATATATATATATCTTAGTTTCATGTATACATTTGAGTCGACTATCCCTAAAAACAAAATGGGATATCGTAGTGCCTAAAGTCTATGAATCACATAGCTAAGCCTCGATCGCCAGTACCCTTAGGCCCTTGTGCTATGCAAGTGGTAGAAGGCTGACCATGTGTGGCTATGGATCGCGAATGACTCCTAGAGATGCTTCACAATTGTAACCCCCTAATCTCACCTCTCATCTCTATCATCTGCTTATGTGCCTCCTGGTACATCCTCTGGTATCGGTCTCTCTTGGCCTGAGCCCTGTCTCTGTCAACTCTAGTCTGTTGGACCTCCCACAATAAGAACTCATTGACAGCTGGCCCTCCCTCCGATGTAGGAATCACTACTATCTACTCTCATTGTGCCCTAAGCTTAGCCTCAGCGTGCTCAGCTCTCTGTCAAAACTCCTCTCTCTCTCTCATGCAGACTACTCTAGCATGGCCTCTATAGTAGTCTTGTATCTAACGATAGGCATAAATATCTCAACATGCCGCCCAGCGGAGGATCATGGTGAATAACCTACTCAGACTCGCTGCTCTTAGGCATCTGTCGGTACTAAGTCTCCTATGGCGTGACTCACAAAGTCTCACCATGCATCAGTCCCAACTGTAAAGTAGAGGATGAGATAGATGTTAGACTCCCATATAAATATCACAAATAATAAACTATACAAAACATAAAGTGATAAATCAAACCTAACCTAGATCTCCATCTCGCTAGGATGGATCACGGATCGCCGATGGTGTGATGAGTTGCGCTGTCTGATCTGCAGCTAGGGGCATAGACCTACTACTCTCCCCTCGCTCTATCTGACTAGGCCTCACATCGTTTGCAGGTGTAGGACCATGAGCCTTGGACTGCGGTCTCGACTCGGTCTCCTCGTCAGTGTCTGCCTCCTACTAGATCTGTCGTGATCTCGCTTTGAAGATGTACTATGATGGGACCTCCTCAGACTCATCCTCATCCTCCTCCTAGCCCTCCTCAAGATCATAGTATCCCACAAAATCACTGACATTGTCCTCCACCCCTGTGTCAGTAGTGTGACTGAGCCAAGGTTGGGCATCTCTTGTAGGGTGCCCGAGTGCAAAGATAGGTATAGGCCGTGCTGTGTGCCACTAGGTCTGATATGCTCAAGTACACCTAACATCATCTATGTCTGACACTGGCTGTGCATCCTTAGGACCCTCGTCATCACTAAGTGGTACGTCTGCTATAGTCAGTCATTGGACAGTATTGGCTCTGACTGCACTCTGAGCTACATGTGCATAGCTCAGATGAACTGTACCTATCTGAACTATCATGCCACCCTATCAAAGTCAAACCAAGATACAACATGATCAAGGTGACTGACCATCAACTGATCCCTCTGCATCTGAGCTTACTGCCTCTACTCACTAGGCCATCTCATGTAGCCATGATATGGTCTCCAGATGATGTCACTAGGCTATAATTTATCAAATACTACTCTCTAGTATAACAGATTTCCATGCCTCCAACACCTGACTAGTGGGTAGGCATAGACGTGCAAATGGGTGAATGCTTCCTCTATGGGAAAACCCACCGGCCATGTGCACCTGATGTGCTCAAAGGCCCAGACCTATAACAATGTGTAGACCATTAGACTCTACATCTCGTAATGGACATATCACCCTAAGTTGCGATATAGGTGCGCAAGCATACTGCGCCCCCATGCGTAGATAGTCTGATGCTCCTCCATCGCTCTGATAGTATGAACGAGACCCCCGTGAAGGTGTGTGCCTCATCCATCTAGTATGATGGCTAGTGCAACTATGACAATCATGATCCTCTGAAGTAAGGGAGTGTCTCTGCATCTCTGCTCTAGTAAACGAAGCTGAATATGTTTTTGCTCTGCCTGTGAAATAGTGCGACCCAAACAATATAGCTAACTCTCACGAGTATACTCCGCTGAGCGATGTCCAACAATCCTCACTTCTCTCCTCAGATCGGTAGTTGAAGGATCCTGAATACATCCTCCAGTGTGATGGTAATCTTGCCAGTCGGTAAATGGAATGTGGATGTATTTGCATCCCATCTCTCCATCAATTCCATAAGCATCACACAATGGAATTTGATTGTGGGCATCTCAAACACCCACCATAGGCCCACTATCTGTAAATGCTCTCTCTCTGTACTAGTCAAAGTGCTAGCATGCTCTCGGAGAAGTGCCATCAGACGACCGCCTGTGTGCTCACGCATCTCAGGGACATCCTACAGATTGGAAAGCAAGCAAGAGTATCAGAATCCCCGTTAGAAACCAAAATAAGCTATCAAAAACTGAATAGAGTGCCTAAGCCTAGGGCCCGTGTCCTTTGATGACCAGGGCGCCCCAGAAAGACTAGGGTGCCCCAGAGGGACACTGGTGCCCCTGTGGGACTAGGGCGCCCTCAGTGGACTTGGGCGCCCCTGTCTGCGAACCTTGTCCATCTTCCCCTCTTGGCATAGACATCAGTAAACATGAAAGCAAAAGTACAATGAAAGACAACAGAAGGATAGAATTAGGACCCTACCTCAGCCTCGAAGCGTCTCTCTGCTGCTCGGGCTTGGAGCATCTCCAGTTATGGTGGATGGTATGGATGTTAGCTTGGCATGGTTGTTCTCCTGTTCTTCTTCTCTCTCTCTGTGCAATGGTAAGAAACAAGAATGAATTAAGTGATAAGTGACAACTCCCTTTTATATAAAGTAAGTGAGTGAGAAATCCTATCCCTAACTAGGTGCAAAAGTGTGCTCTTTCACTCTAGAGCCCTTTTCTTGAGCTGTCGAACTCTAATTTCAGTGTCATTTGTTGCATTGGAAATTTGGTTCCACTCTCGTTCCTACCCAATGTGTTGTGTTTAAGCGTCGTTTCTTCAAATAACCCTCATAACACATTTCCCTTGAAATCGACACAAGTGGATATCTCCTTGTTTCTACTCTCAGACTAAGCAAGCAAAAACAAGGGGGCCATATATCTCCCTAGATTTCCTCCCTCACCATGTCTCATCACTCAACCCCCTTAGCATTTTTGATACTGATTAATTGGTGGTGGTTGCAGGTTGATTTGATTTTGATTTTTCTGACAAGTGTTCCTTTGTAGGATGCGGTTCCTGACTTTGTGGTCTTGCAGGATTGCAGACTTGGGGGCTTCTTCCTTCTCGGTGACAACGCTTCGGCCTCCTCTATAATATCCTTTTGGGTATCTTTTTCATGATTGATGTATTTACTTTCCTTTGGTTGCATATGCACGTAGTTACATATGGCCACTAAAGTGGGGGCTAAATGTAATGTCAAAAATTACCCTCCTATATAGAATGGTACAATTTCCCTCAGTTTAGCTCCTCACTCTTGGTGACCTCTCAACCTTTTCTTTTTCAGACTTCTCGAAACCCTGATTGACTTAGTCTAGGAGTAGTCTATTCACTTTTTGAGGTAACTTATTGATAGAACCCAGAAAGAGATTTGAAACTTGGGTCCCTAGGACCCCCAAAAATGTAGATCTGAGCTAAAATTGGGGGCTTGGACTTGGGCACCCACGCCCTAGTCCTCCCCCATTTCACAGGATTTTGAATTTTAGCAGGGTGTCGGTTCCCACCAAGTGCGTCAGGATTTCATTTTCAAAATTTCAATTTTTGCACGATATCGAGACGTTATTTTAAAATTTGAATTCCCTAAAGCTAGATATAAAAAGACATTTGCAAATCATTTTATCACACATAATTCTTATGCAAGCTTGATGCCAAAACTCTGTTGCAATTGCCATTGAAGATCAATGACTTGTTGAAGCTCTACGAAGTATTCTTTATTTGTTGTCTTGGGGATAATGGATGAAGATTAGGAATCAAGATCTTGAGTCTATCTTGCTCTTCCTAGGGTTTGTACACCCTTTGCATGATCGGGAGAAGGGTTGAAGCCTCCAACAGCAAGCTTGGAGATCCTCCGTGGACATTACTGATTCACCTTCTTATTCATGCAAGTCTTCATTTGTCTCATCTCCTTGAGGTGAAGTTGTATGTGTTTGTTGATGCAAAGCAAGTTGTTGATCTTCCCTTGATTGAGACATCTAGGGTTTGATTTTATGCATAACACATTGTTAGGTTTGCACACACTTCTACAAATCTTTTCCTTTGGCTATTGTTGAGGTAGAAATATCGAAGACAAGGCTTAACTGAGGCAAGCTCCTATATAGCCGCAACAATTTCCTTCTTTTGTATGTGCAAATCATGTTTCGTAGGTTTCGGTGAAAAGAAGCTACATGAAGAAGGATATTGCGGGTACAGTCGTGATAGACTTTTAGATTTTTAGATTCTGAGACTTGTGGGACATTGGAGCGGGCACCCTAGTCCAACCAAGGGTTATTTCTGGGATCTGGAAGCCTTTTAGCAGTATCAGACACCTTGTGCAGAAAATTTTAGGACACTGGAGCGGGCACCCTAGTCCATGCAGCCCTCAGAATCTAGGTACACTATCTTTGAAACCCTCCTTCTACACTTCTGTACTCAATTTTTCTAGTTGCTTCATCAGTTTCTGCATATTGTTGATTTAAGGCATAATTAGGGTTTTACTTGGTTGAAAGGAAAACACTTGATAAAATCTTGATTAGGGCCTTAGGTTTCATAACCACGTGAGCATAAGGGATAGACAAAGTAATTAGAAGCTTGCTCACAAGCTCGATCCTTGTCCTCCCAATGCTTAGCGGTGAAATGGTAGTATTTAACCTAGTTTAAACAAACTATCATTTTTCACCCTAAACAACATGTTCAACCCAAACCTTTTCCAAACCACCTCTTGTGGACTTCCACACAAATTTTGATAAAAATTACTCTAAGGAGACTATCTTAAACACACCAAAAGGATTCAAAACCAAGGTCTTACTTAGGTAACCTAAAAAACTTGAAAAGACTAAAACTTGAAATTAAAAGAGCAAAAAGGGGTCCACATTTTTCTAAGGAAAAATATGGTGTGTGTGAAAGGAACAACATAATGCAATTATAATATTAATGGTAAAGTATTTTAATATGATTAAACATGTGATCAACCATCAATGATTAATGAAAAAATGGAGAAGTAAACATAAATATGCAAACCATATGAACACCAAATATATGTGGAGAAATCCTTGTAGGGAAAATCCACCACTAAAGAGACCTATTGGCTTTCAAAGCTACAGGCTCCAAAAACCCTAAAGGAAATCTCAACTCTTAAGATCAGGGAATGTCAACTCATGATGATGAGATAAGACTTATGATTAGGCATGGACAACTAAGAACCAGTTCATGAGGAAGGACAACTCCTTTTTCATTCTCTACTAGGCCAAGGGGGTGTTCCCTAAGGTTATTTTAAAGGAAAATTAAAGAGAAATTTTTCAAATATGATAATCCTTGAATACAAACCACATCCTAGTATTGTAGAACTCCAAATCTTGTCACTAAGCTTCAATGTGCTAGTTTATAACTATCAAGACTACTAATCTCTTCATGTAGAAAGAAAACCACATATGAGACCAAAGATATGTCAACTATTATCCCCATTGATTTATTCAATCTAATATTTCACTTCATGCATGGTTGCAAATAGAAAAACAAAGCATAACCCTCTAGAGATGATACTTGGGTGAGCTATGTAAAGATATAATATTGCTTAAAGTAATGAGATATACAAAGTGGGGAAGAAAAAATAATAATAAAAGACTAAAAATATTATATGTTCTAATGAAATATTAATTACTCATGCCTTTCTAACTGGTGCCTACTCCAATGGGGAAATAGAGCCAAGACTAGCAAAAGAAAGAAAACTTGCATAACACTGCAATAGATCGTAATGTGTACTTATGTACAAACCACAAAGAGAAGAAATCCTTTCATATCAAAGCATAATTACATATCCATTATCAATCTAAAATAAATCACATGCATTGAAGAAATGGTTGTTGCAAGGAGCCCTAGCAATACTTTACACCCATGTCTAGCAGACCAATCTTCATAACACACATACTAGTAAATGTGATATGAGAAACATCACAACATTAAAATTCATAAGAAATTCTAGATAATAATAGAGAATTATTTGCACAAAGAATAATGCATATAATAAACAATCCTACAACTTATACAAACATAATCTTGCGTTCGTGCAAAATTTAACTTTTCATTACTTGAATCCATAGTACATCCTATAGCACCTATATTTAGGAAATTGGATCAAGAGACCAACCTTGAAGAGATCATACATTCATGTATTTATAAAATTTTAGTTTACAATTAGCCTCTTGGGTGCATACACATTTGACAGATCATGCCAAGTTAACACATATACTTTGTCACAATCAACATTCACTTTAGAAAATTTACACTTGTACAAGAATAAATTTATGTTTTATCTATAATAAGGTACATTGGTATAGGAAGGAAGAAGCTCCATGCCAATATAAGTCAATGGATTCATGTTGCAAGCCTATATTAGAATGGGAGACACCTATACCACATGCAAAAATTACCTCAATCCATGCCCAACCCATAGGTCTACATAGTAAATGAATTAATAAACCAAGAGTTCACTAGTTTAGCTCGAAATCCTCTACCATTACTCTACACATGGCTCAAGAGTACCCATAGAAATTGTTTATAATCTTGTAAGCCACCATTTTACTTGATCACATTGCTAAGGATAGAATAAAAACACTTGTGAACTATAATTCCTCATCACTGCCAACTAGAGGAAGAAAACCTTACATTTAGGGCATGTAGGGAAAGACCAAAATGGTGTATATAGGATTCAACCACTATCATAAAGATCAAGAAAGGATTCCTAATGACACATATGTAGCAACCATGCCACATGTCACCACAACAAAACTATCACGTTCCCACATGTGCTCTATAAATAAAGAATGAGTGTTATGTGATGATAGTTGGAATCTGTGTGCCTCAACTTCAGAAAATGCCATTAATAGTCAAATGTACAAATTAGAATCAAAATATTCCTCTTTGATCTATGTTGGGACAACTTCACTAATACATATCTAGTTCACAACTACAAACTCACTCTTCTGCTAGGAACTCAATCTCTAACAATCTTTGAATTCCACCCTCTATTCAATATAATGTAGATTGTTAGACCTCTCATTGGAAGAAGGGGTTAGTACTATTTTAGGGCTTGTACATAGAAGGCTCTTGCTATAACCATGTGTCAATCCCTTTGTGATTACAAGGATTGAAGACAAAAAATAATTTACCTAGAAATTATTGTTTTTTACTCCTTTAAATCACCAAATTAAAGTGTGTTTCTATTCATTCCACTTCTAAACACTCTTGAATGATTGTTATTTGAATGCAAGAATAGGTTGTGAGTATGTGTGATCAAATGATTAAGAGATGTGAATGACTACAAATATGGACATAAGATCTTGTAGAAATAAGATGTAGCAATATAAATCCTGTAGACATCAGATAACGTAAACATAAGATATGGCAATATAAGATGAAAGACAAGTGACAGGATCAAAGTACTCTAGATAATCAAAGATATCAACAATGGATCAAAATACAATAATGCTCATAATAGCTAGATCAATAAGTGTAAGTACATAAGACAATTCTCCAAGAAACTAGATCAATCAATGTAAGTACATAAGATAATGTTCATGAGAAGCTAGATGAATTAATGTAAGTACATAAAACAATCAATAATTGTGAAGATCACAAGACAAGTTCTAAGGATCAATAGAATCAATGGATAAGAGACCAAATGACCATGAAAGAGTGGCTAAACAAGACAAAGGATTAAACATGTGAAATAGGACCATAGGATCAAAATGCAAGACAAAGATAGTGATCAAAATAAGGCATTGCAAGCAAGAGGTGAAAGAAATCAAACATGCCTTGCAAGTGAGGGATAAGAATACAAAGTAGACACAAGGATCAAAAGATAAACAAGAAATACAAGGAAATAAAGAAAACAAAGATAAAAGATAAGATAAGTTATCAAGAATTCATCTTCAATTGACAAACTTAGTTTCTTCATTCCATTAGATCATCATCTTCTTTGTTCCAAAATATATAATCAAACTTAGCTTCAATTTCTTCTTTTTGTGTTCTTCTTTTCTCACTTTCTCAATGATGTGTTTCCTCTTAATATTCCTTTTTGCTAGGTACAAATACATGATCAATTGTTGAAACATCTATTCTTATCCAAGTTTTATTTGGTTATTGTTGTGGTTGAATGATTTTCTTTAGATGAAACACAACCTCTTTCTTTGGTTTCCATGTTTCTTGCTTTGCTTTGAACTCAATGACTTTTTAATCTTTCTTTGGAATATTTTTTATTTTTTGCTTCAACGTTCACTTTTTTGGACTCTTCATTCTTTAGAATATAATCTTATTTCTCAAGCCTTAAGTGAATTCTTTCTAACTCATCCAAATGAAGTCTATATAGATCTTGAACATCATCATTTCTCTCATAAGACACATCATTCGGTGTATTAAAAGATGTATCTAATGTAAAATGAGTAGCATCCAATATTGGCTTGTATTGAGTTTGTTAAATTTTTACCACTTGTGCCTCATGCACACATTTGACACATTGATGTAAAATGAATGACACAACCTTGCATTTTTCCATCCAAGGTCTACTAAGTAAAACACCAAATCTATCTAGTGATGGTATAACATGACATAAAGCTTGGAACTCTTTAGGCCCAACTCTAAATTCCAATATTCTGACATAAGGACATAGATCCATGATTGAAGAAAATCTATTAAGATACAAATGATCTTGAATTGGTTTGATAAGCCCTTTGATAAAGATAGGTTAAATCTTTGAATCATGCAAAGGTGTAATTAATTCTAACACATAGAATAAATTATCATTACATAATCACTTATACATTCATTTGACCCTTGGGCACACTCAAATAAATCCACAATTGTAACTCTAAAGCCCATATTTACTTTGAATTTATTGAAAAACATTTTTTCTAGATCACTAAAGGTATGAATAGATCCTTGAGGAAATGTATAGAACCACTCAATACCACAATTCTTAAGTGTATGTGGAATCAAATTTGCTAAAATTCTATCCTCAAAAATAAAATCCAGGCATGTAGTTGTATAAGATTTGAGATGTGTTTTAGGATCTCCTTTTCCATCATACATATAAAACCTTGGTGCCACAAAACCCATAGGCAATCAATATCTCACAATCTCAAAAGAAAAATTTGTATGTCTTGGATCTAAAAATTCATCATCTTGTCCATCATTCTTAGCATTCACTTTTTATCTACTTGATCAATCTTTTGGATTAGTGCATATAAGGTAGAAGATGGGATGGTAACTAGGAATGGGGTTGGACCACTATGGTGTGCATGGGTATAGGCATGAGATATAAGATGTATAGATAAACTAATGGGTAATAGTAGATGTGGGGTTTATGGAAGAAATAGAAACATGTCTATTAAGCTTCAACACCACCTCAAGATTATAAATAATTATTGGGCCAAAGGATCTCAAGATTGAGCTCACTTGTATGAGCTAAATAGGCAGGACACAAATCCTAGAAGAGATTTTTTAAATCCTTGCATTCAAGAATTATTTTCTTAGGTTAAAACCCTTAAGATTAAGGCTAGGAGGATTTCTAATGCAGGAGCATCCGGGCTCACTAATAATCTTGCATCAACAATTTTTTTTATTTTACCCTTTTGTTTGTCTTACATGTTTCTAATCAACACCATATATATACTTACACCAACTTTGGGGAAAATAAAATAAATATTTTAATTCTCTAACACTCCAAGGAAAAGACAAGGAAAGTGGCACATGGACAAAATCCTAGTCACCTACATGCTAGAAGACAAAAATTGGACAATGAAGAGTTTTCAAGCACCCAAGTCATGAAGGAAAGCAACAAAGGAATCCCAAGAGTCACCTTTCTCCAAGTTGGATGCCACCAAGCAAGAAGGGGAATACCAAGAGTCATTGGAGCTTAAATGAGGAAGATGAAACTTGGAAAAGGAGATATTATAAATAGATGTTAGTTTGGCTCCAAAGAGGCATTGAAAAACAAGAGAAGAGTCCAAGTTTATTTCTGATTTTTGAAGGTCATCAAGAGGACATCCATAGGTGATGTTGAATATAATTCTCCAAGGGAAATACATCCATTTTGATGGGGCAAAGAAAGTGAACATCCATGATGACTTGTTAGGTGATTTTTTTTTAATTTGTAAGTTTGTGGAGGTGGATAGTTGGAAATTTTGATAGAGATATTTCATAGTTGGATTTGTTGAGGTTATGTATGTGTGTTTCCACCTTGATTGGCTACATAAAAACATCTGGGTTGTAAGTATTTATTGTTGTTTATGTTTTATGAAATTCTCAAGATATAGTGTTACTTCATAGCTGAAATTGTTGCTACAACATTCACAAATTATATTCACTTAAGGGCTGAAAGTTTAAGAGATTAATCTAAATTTATTTTTCTGCAACTAAAGGAATCAAAGGGACAAACAACAATCCTTAAGGGCTAGAATTTATCAAAGTTAATTTTCATCTAAGAGAAATGGAATAATCTTGACAAACAACAATCTTAAGGATGAAATTTAACAAGGATATGTTGGCACATAAAATTTATTACAATATTTGAAGTTTTGAGAACATGATTATAAGAATTTGAAGGCATGAATATTGTTGTTATTACAATGTATGTAAGAGAATTTGATTGCGTTGCATGATGGAACAATCCTTCATTGGATTCTCTTGTCATGATTGCATCAAATGGTATCAGAGCGGGTTGTTTAATGTTGGGAGGTGTGTTGAGGTGAGTTCCATGAGATGGTATAGCTCTAATATTTTGTTGTAGGTATGAGGGAAATTCTTGTAATTGCAGAGAGCTAGTATTTGAGATATTGGTTTAAATTATTCATATTGTGAGACAAAATTATGTTAGTTTTATGGTTATTGTGTATGTGTAGGTTGCAGATTGTGAGTGTGTTGAGGTGAGTTCCATGAGATGGTATAGCTCTAATATTTTATTGTAGGTATGAGGGAAATTCCTGTAACTGCAAATAGCTAGTATTTGATATATTGGTTTAAATTATTCATATTGTGAGACAAAATTGTGTTAGTTTTATGTGTAGGAGTACAATCAACACTGAGAGGGGGGGGTGAATCAGTGTTGTGTGAATTTTTAAATCCTTTTACACACTTTAACTTTTAGAGCACAAGGAGAGAAAGATAGCATTGATTTGTCAAATACATATGCACATGATTGTGAATACAGAAAGAGAACAAAACTTCATAAGTAAATCATTCAATCACAGAGAGAAGATCAATATGAATCAAGACACAAGAATTGTACGAGTGGAAAACCCTCCAGGGGTAGAAAAACCACTCCGGAACTGCCTCACTGGCTTAAATGAAAAATCTTCTTACAAATGTCTCACTGACATATATTGAGGTCTCACTGACCACGGTCTCACTGACCACAAGCCTCATTGGCATGTTGTGCCTCACTGGCAAACATAATCACTATTAACAAAACATCAAACTTTGTGTGAAAGACATGATTGCCGTTCAATCAGATTTGCACCATTATATACAACTTTATACCTCCTATTTGATTTTCAAATAAAGACCATTTTCTTTTACATACTTCTGCAAACAAGCTAAATATGTGATTTCTCCATGTGTATGTCTCCAATCCTGCATCTAATGCTCAAACAATTCATTCTCTGTATACAGTTACACACCCACACACACTATCAATGTGAAGCCAATAAATAGATATCTCTCAACATTCTGCAAAATCATTTTCACATGACCTTTCATATTTCAAACTAAAAAACTTCTTCTTTATTTTTTGTTTTACTTTCACCTTCTGACCCTTGACATCTACATAAATAATTCATCTAAAACAATTGTAATATCATACAAAAATCTTCAATAAAATCAATCAGTGCCCTATAGGAGAAAAACAAAATCTCTCAACAACTTCATCTTCCATCTCTGTAATTTCTTCAATAAAATTAATTCATCTCTGAAAAAACAATCTCCAAAAATACTTCATATTCTCTCTGCAAAAAGAAATGTCTTCAAGAAATTTATTCACTCTGCCCTGACCAAAAATACCTTTCATATTTTCTTTCTCATAAAATAAAATTCTTGATTTTCTCACAAGACAAATTATCTCCATTAAACATTTCATCTCCTCCTTAAAAATTTTGTTCATCTTCAAAAAATCTCTTTGTCTTCTCTCAAATTTTGTCAGTCTCCCAAAAAAAATATCTTCAAAAGACAAACTCCTGCAATAAAAATCTAACTCCAAAAAATCCATTCAAATTCCCATAAAAAATAACTTGAATCAATTTCTTTTTCTTTTCTCAAAAGATCTGTAAGAGTTCTCTTTCTTATTTGGATTTTAAAAAAAAAATCTTAATAAAGAAACTTGCCTTTTCTAAAATAAACTTCTTTTTTTATTTTCTTTTTCCATGAAAGGAGAAATAGAAAGAGTCTCTTCCTTTTTCACGTATACTAAAATTAGCTTTATAAAGCTTATCTTGCTCCTCAAATTTGCTAAAATTAGCCTTTTAAAAAAACATTATCTAACTTTGATCTTATAACCTTTATGGCCCACAACACATATGATATTTTAAAACTTCCATGCTCCTTTGTAAAAAACAAGCTCTACTTAAAAAATTTACTTTCTTAAATGTCATAAAATATGACATATATAAAGTTTCTAACTTTAAACAAAGTCTCCCCCGTTTGTTTTTTTTACGCTCACTTTATGAAGGCCACTTATCACATGAACATTTTACTTCCGGTTTCCTTAGCCATAAAATAAAACTTAATGGAAATCTTCAAAAAGGCCGATAAGGATGTGAGCATGAATTTTAATGTATTTTGAATGTAAAGGAAACATAAGGTGACCGAGCAAGCTCACAAACTTTATATGAAAACTGCTATATGAAGACCACTTCATAAGGTGAGTTAAAGAGAGGGCCGGTTGTAGGATGTCTTCAAATCCCTTTAGATGGTAATTTTTAAGTGAATTACCTTTTATTACAAGTCACCACAATGTTAAACCATAAAGTGCTCTTTCCTCTCCAACGGGTTAGGAAGTGATGAAGTTCTTAGTTTTCAAAGTATGAAGAGAGTTAGGATTTACACCTTCCTCTGAAAAATATTTTGATCTTAATTTCCTTATGAATTTCTGCATAATGAACCTGTAACTGCATCTGCACTTGTTCTTAAGCACCGGACTTATGCATTATTAACCTAGAGTATTCAAGAAAGACAAAGATATTTATATGAACACACTGATGCATAATCAACTCAAAATTTTCATGCAAGAAGTATGAACACATGAACTTCTTCATATGTTGAACTTAATGCAAGTTACTCAACAACCCTTGTGTCTATCCTTTCATGCTTTATCATACCCTGTCTATGTAGAGAACATTAGGGACCTTTCTTTATGCTTCACTTGCACCTTATCAATGAACCAAACCAATACAAGAATATCATGATATGACATGCAGACCAAAACAATCCTCTTGAAGAAGACATCCTTTAAACACCAACTGAAACAACCCTACAAGAATTTATGATGATGACATCCATAATGAACCTGATTGAAGACCACATCTGAATTTACCTCAACCATATGAAGTTCATGATGAATACCCGATCAACCAACTCCTGAACAATGAAGCATTAACAAATCAACTGATAAGAAGCTTGATCACCCAATACTGACACTACATCCTGAACTATGACATCTTGTCATATGAAGACCAAACAACTTTTTGACATCAATGACAACCTAACACCATCATTATGGTTATTGTGTAAGTGTGTATAGGTTGCAGATTGTGAGTGATTGAAGATGTGAAGAAAGAGGAAGAGTATGAGTTTATCCTTGGGTAAGGATTTAAAAATTTCTTTTATTGAGAGAAGATAAATAATTTTAAAGGAAGAAAGTTGGGTCAGGATTCAAAATAAATGTATAGAAGTATCCAGGAGATTAGATACTTTGGAGGAAAGTAGAAAGAAAGGAAAGAGAAAAGAAGAGAAGATGGGAGAAGTTGAATCCCATAATTTTTCTAATGTTATTTTGTTTGCAAGAAAAGAAGAGAAGAAAGAATACATGCAATAGATGGAAGAAAAGATCCTCATGCAAGAGGATGAGGAAGAAGAAAAGAATGAGAATACAATAGCAACATGTCTTTTTGAAGGCATGGAGGAAGTGTAGAAAGAAGTTGTAGCTAATGGTGGGGATGAGAATAAAGTTGCAGCAGTTGTGTGTCCTTTGAAGGATATATTGGTATTTATGCAAAAGAGTGTGAGGAAGAAGTGAATGAAGAGGTAAAATAGTTTATTTTAGATTTGTTTCATTTTAATAATATTTGTTGTAATGAGTTGAGTACATGTGACATGGTGATAAGAGAGTGGAGAAATTATTTTTGGTGGAGGAGGTCAGATTGTGGTGGGTTGAATCCCATGAGAAAAGATAAGAGAGGAGAATTCATTTGGTGGAGGAGATCAGCCTATGGTGGACAAAATTCCATAAGTGAAGGGAAGATTGATGAAAAGATTTGGCAGAGGAAGATAGGAAGGGCTCCAAGAAGATGTTGGAAAAGGAGAAGAAATAAATTTTCATGGTACCTATAAAAACATTGGAGTATGCTACAGATAGTTTACTATCTGGAAGGGTCATTCAACCACTCAACTCCATTTTGTGAGCCATGCTCACAAACTTCTTACCCAACGTATCTGATGCAGGAGCATTCAGGTTCACAAGCAATCTTGCATCAACCAAAAAGACATTTTATTTATTTTACCCTTTTATTTATCTTACAAGTTTCTAATCAACATCATACATACGCTAACTTTGGGGAAAAAATATTTAAATTCTCCAACACTCTAAGGAAACGACAAGGCAAGTAGCACATGGACAAAATCCTAGTCACCTACATGCTAGAAGACAAATATTAGACAATGAATAGTTTTCAAGCACCCCAAGTCGTGAAGGAAAGCAACAAAGGAATCCCAAGAGTCACCTTTCTCTAGGTTGAATTCCACCAAGGAAGAAGGGGAATACGAAGAGTCATTGGATCCCAAATGAGGAAGATGAAATTTGGCAAAGGAGATATTATAAATAGATGTTAGTTTGGCTCCAAAGAGGCATTGAAAAACAAGAGAAGAGTCCAAGTTTATTTCTAATTTTTGCAGGTCATTAAGAGGACATCCATAGGTGATGCTGAAGATAATTCTCCAAGGGAAATACATCTATTTTGATGAGGCAAAGAAAGTGAACATCCATGATGACTTGTTAGGTGAAAAATTTCTGAATTTGTAAGTTTGTGGAGGTGGATAGTTGGAAAGTTTGATTGAGATATTTCATAGTTGGATTTATGGAGGTTATGTATGTCTCTTGCCACCTTGATTGGATGCATAAAAACATTTGGGTTGTAAGTATTTTATGTTGTTTATGTTTTATGAAATTCTCAAGATATAGTGTTACTTCATAGCTGAAATTTTTGCTACAACATTCACAAATTATATTCACTTAAGGGCTACAAGTTTAAGAGATTAATCTACGTTTATTCTACTGCAACTAAAGGAATCAAATGGACAAACAACAATCCTTAAGGGCTAGAATTTATCAAAGTTAATTTGCATATAAGAGAAATGGAACAATCTTGATAAATAAGGATGAAATTTGACCAGGATATGTTGGCACATACAATTTGTTACAATCTTTGAAGTTTTGGGCACATGATTATAAGAATTTGAAGGAATGATTATTGTTGTTATTACAATGTATGTAAGAGAAGTTGATTGGGATGCATGATGGGACAATCCTTCATTGGATTCTCTTGTCATGATTGCATCAATTTATACTCTTCCTAACATCTTGCATGATTTTTTGGATCATTATAAGTTAGCTTTTCAAACTCAGAATGATTTAGAAGAGTGTCATTTTTTGCTTTAGAAATGCTGAAATGTTGTTCCCACATGGCTTATCAATTTGGCTAACATGGATTGTGATAATCAACTCACTTTGGAGGAGCTAGATGATGCTCTTTCAAGCATGGCTAATGATAAAACACTTGGCTTGGATGGCTTTCCCTAAAAAATTTACAACTTAGCCACTTGGCATATTATGAGATTGGACCTACTCTAGGTTTATAGAGAAGCTATTCTCAATAGTTTCCTAGGTATAATCATGACCATTATCCTACCCTATCCTACATCATCTTATCCTAATCTTTGTGAAGGTATCTTATCAAATTATCCTTCCCTCCTTTATCCCATTAGATCTCCTTTTTTAGTAGTGACACATTAGCCTCATGGAGTATATTTACTATGTGTTTGTTCTTAGCCTAGATTGTGTTTTGTTTCCATATTATTATCATTATGTTTGTTTAGAAATGTTTTCTATGTTTCCATGTATGTTTTATCTATGTTCCATATATGTTCTCCAACATACCAACTTTATCCTCGATAGAATCCACCATATTACAATAATTACAAACAAGCTAGTTGGAAAATGATGGGTTGTTAGCAAGCCATTACCACACCATAATTCTTGTTGGGCCATCTTAGGGACACAAATGTTGACAATCCCCATCATTCTCCCATTTATGTCAAAGGTCACCCACATGACATGTTGATTGGGCTCCTCCCTAGAGGCAATAATAGCCAAGTATAAACTAGGATAAATTAACATGCATGCACCATGATTTTCATCCTCATGTGAGGTGATGAGTTGAAAATATTGAGGCCAAATGGTCCTCAAGGTAGCTTGAAGAAAAACTATTGTAATTGATTTCTTGTAACTAAATGATGTCAAACATACCTAATTGTTGACATGAAACTTGTACAAAGAACTTTCAAGAATATTCTATAAGGCCTTTAACATTGCAAAAGATGTCATTCATGTAGAGGGTTCCTCCATGAAGTGTTCTGACTAGTCACTATCATCATCATTTGCTAAAGCTTCAAATTGGTTTCCTAACAAAGTCATTAGTTTGGCTAAATAAAATATCCAAGTGAAATATAGTTATGTTTGCCATTAAATTTGGCCCTTGATGACTTGTCCTCAATAAAGGGATTGCATGAGAACTATTGGAAAGACAAAGCCAACTGTACCACTATAAAGGGAATGTGGCATAATCAACTGACTATCATATCATCCAAAATATGTACCAACTACAAGAGACACAATCCTTTGTATAATCATACTTAGAATAAGTATGGCTACCTGGGATATAAGAAACATGTGAAATATGAGGGATGTAATATGAATAGATATGTATAAGATATAGAACAATAAAAATATGAATATAAGGATTGTTGTATAATTGAATGTTGTATTAGAGATATATATGATGAATATGATATATTGCAAGTTGATATAATGGATGTATAATGAATTATGATGTATGATGTATATCTATATATGTGAAATTATTTAATTTTTTTTGTTTTATCCAACCATAACCTTTTGTAACTTACTGTATAAACCTTGAACTTCCTCTTATCACTCATACTGGGGTATAAATGCAACTCTTAAGAAACTCAAACTCAGATCCTCAATCTCCACCTTTTCTTGCTAACATTTTGGTTCCATTGCTGAGACCCTGGTAAAGTGATAATGGAATGGATCAAATCAACAAATCTATCAATTGTGGAAGTAAAGGAGTTAATAATAAGGGATTATAGATAAAACAATTTTTTTATGGTTTGTGGAAGGACCCTCTAGGTTCTAGCCTTGTGAGAGGGGGGTAGGCACCTAGAAGATTTGGCAATAGGAAAGGGGGGGATCTTGAAGGGATCTCCAAAGAGATGTGACCAATATAAGCACAATAAAAAATGAGCCATAGGGCTGAATAAAAGCATTAATAAAACACCAACTCAATAAACCCATGGAAAAAAGAGATAAAAAGAGGCACATAGAGATTAGAGAAGCAATTGAAATGGTTATGAAATTAAACATGGAAGAAAAGAGACTAAAACAAATTCAAGAGAGATAGGAGAGGTACTACAAAGGGATAGAAAATGCTAAGGAAGTTAATATAGAGAACGCCAAGGGGGCTACTACTAATTTTGAAAGCAAGGAGGATAATGAGTGTACTAGAGAGACTACATATGAGAATATTAAAGATAAGAAGAAGAATGAAAACCCTCTGTCACTAGAGGAATTGATTAAAAATGAGCATACCATAGGGGATGCAATTGAACGTAAGGATTCCATAGAGAAAATTGATACCCTAAATAGCCATCTTGAAAAGGCCACTAAAATTCTAGCCAAATTAGAAAAGGAGATCGAGGACTACATTTTCTAGAGAATCGTTGGAAGGAGGGCTTGGAAGTAGTAGTGCTCAACTAAGGTGTGGAAGCATAGGTGCTTTTCCATTTGAATTTTTGACTTAGACACCATGGTATGAACTTGATTTCTCAAATCTAAGGGTTATGGTTGACAAGGGGTTCAAGGAGTTATCAACCCTCTTTATAAAATTAAAACCAAACTGGTAAGTATGAGTGTGGGATTACAAAAGGAAAAAAAATGATGAAAGAATGGGAATTGAAGGAGAGAGAGGAATTTGGAACAAGAAGAAGTAGAAAACATGTTCAATAACTTAGCCATTGATACAATTGAAACAATTGATGAGGGATGGGAAGATCCAATATTATTTAATGAAATATCATTAACTAACCAAAGATTATCTCCTAAATTAAAATTTTCTCATGAAGAGGTGAACCCCCTAACCAAGAATTATCTCCCATGCTAGTTAAGACAAAGAGAGTTATTTCAAAATGTATATTTAGTAATTCAAGATGAACAAGAAAAAGACAACAACAAGAATTATTAAGTGATTGCGAAGAAGTATTAGACTCAATAGACAAAAGGGAAATATATTCATTTACTAATGGTTTCTCAAGTTACCACTAGGTTAAAATATAAGAAGACAACCTAAAATAATGTTTGCAACTAAATGGGGGTCTTTTATGTACACTATAATGCCATTTGGATTAAAGAATGCACCTGTGGTGTTCAGTAGATTAATGATAAATGTGTTTAAAGATTTTATTCACAACTTCTTGAAAGTATATCTAGATGACTAGATAGTGTGAGGACTTATTACAAATTATTTAGTACTTCACCTAATGCTAGAAAGATGTAGGAGCTTGCAAATTTCATTGAATTTGAAGAAATGTTTATTTGCGGTATCATTCGGCACATTGCTCAGCCATATTATATGTAAGGAATCCCTAATGGTAGACCCACTAAAGGTGGCAATAATCCCAAACCTTCCACCTCCTAATATAGTAATGAAAGTAAAAAGCATTCCTAGAATAACACCTTCACACAACTTAAGGGGATCTACAAGAACATCTTTCCTTGAACATGTCATATAATTTTGTCACTAATAACACAAATTTTGGTATCTCAGTTAGGAGAGGGACATGGTGTCTTGAGGACAATACATCATTTCAAAGGGGGTGATATTGGTAGGACATAGCCAACTATATAGTAAGATAAATCCACCTCAAAGGGAATGTGACATAATTAGTTGACTATCAGATCATCCAGAAGACATACCAACTGTAAGAGACACAATACTTTGTACAATCATACTTAAATATAAGTATGACTAGGGAATACAATAAAGCTATGAAATATGAGTAATGTAATATATATATATATATATATATGGATAGTCTTATATATATATATATATATATATATATATATATATATATATATATATATATATATAAGACTATCCATCCATGCAGCTAACTCAACAACACACACACACACAACAATAACCACAAACAAAAGAGATCTCAAAGAAACAATAGCAACATTCTCATTTATTTAATCTTGCATGATTATTTCAATGTTTACAACCACATAACATGCCACAATTGTCCCTCTTACATGCTATGCCACAACTATTGATTATAATTAAGAGTCATGAATGGAGATTTGCCACAATAGCTTCTTATATGTATATAACACTAAAATATAGAAATATAAGATATAGAACAAGAGAACATATGAATATAAGAAGAACTATTGTATAAGTGAATGTTGTTGTAATCAAGAGAAAAGTGATACTTTCACTTTCTACAATACATTCATATGAGGGCTGAAATAAAGAATACTGGTTAACATGAAATTGAAATACAAAATCAACAAACTGAATGCATAACAATAAATAGTAGAAAAAGAGAAACCTGACACTGAAAGATGGGGCAAAATGTCCAGGAGGCTACAATGTAGCTAAGATGTCTATGCGAGGCATTAGAGTCCTGGTAGCAATAAAAATAAAAAAGGTCATACAATACGGCTTTGTGAAAACCTATAGCATCACCCAATGTGCATGAGTAACTGAAATGACTTCCCAGAAATGAAATTTAACCCAAAATACACATAAATGAAGCATTTAACATAAATAAGAGAATAAATGAGAGAGAAGAGATTAGAGAGCAAACTTCCGTGTGTTTGATCTCTTTTCACAACTTGTACAATGCACAAACTAGAAAAATTGTTGGGTTGTTTTAAGGGTTTGCCTCAGTCAAACCCCCATTTTGGTTTTCCAACCTCCACAAAACAACAAATGAAATAAAAGAGAAAAATACTATGTGTGCTCTTATCCTACATGCATCCAAGAATTTAGAGTAGTGACAGTAAAATAAATCTATAAGTATTATCCCTAGTCTATGGGGAAATACCCTAGTGTGTGTGTGATCAAGCAGGTGGTGGTCTACACCAAGATTTTACCAAATAGAAACATAGAAACAAATAAGATCTGTAATATTATTCAAAATGGAAACAAGAATAATATTACCAACATGATTGTGGAAGAAGAAGGAAGAATGAGCTCTTTAGAGGAGTCAATCAAAATGTAACAATATGGGTCCTTGAGAGAACTTTAGAATGGAGTCATTTCAACAACATGCAACTTTAGCAATCTCAACAATGGAGGTTCTTGTGCATCCAAAACATTGTTAAGAGAGATAGATTGAGAGAAATTGAGAGAGAGATCCAAAATTAGTTTTGTAGAAGAGTTTTTGGGGAAGCTAAAGGGTCAAATTCGAGTGTTGAAGGCATTTCTCTAACGATCAAGTGTTACAATAGGCAACATCAAGCATCTAGGTGGGAAAACAATATTATTTTTAATTTTTGGGGCTTTTGGGATGCTATTGTACTACAAGGATGTCTTAGCTAAGATAGGACGTCCTATCTAGGATATAGCATCCTACAAAAAATGCACAAAATTTAACATGTGTTCCTGAGTTAGTGAGAAGAATTAAAATCAAGTAATGAAATTTGACAATCTGGTGAAGGAAAAAGGTTAAGGCTAGGATCAAATGATCCCTAAAACATTCTAAGGGAATAAACACTAAAGCAATCCCAAAACATAGCGTGAAATTGCAAGGGTATGCAATTTTCTACGCTATAGTGGTATCAAAGATATATATGATGAATATGATATACTGCAAGTTGATATAATGGATGTCTAATGAGTTATGATGTATGATGTATGTCTGTATGTGTGTATAATTATTTAATTTTTTGTGTTCTATCCTACCACAACCTTTAGTAACTTATCATATAAACTCTTAACATTCCTCTTATCACTCATACTAGGATATAAATATAAATCTCAAGAAACTCAGTCTCAGATCTTGAATTTGTGCCCTATTCTTGCTAACAAGCACCTAGAGGGTAAAACATTCATATAAGTTGTCCCAAAATTCTCTATCAAGTATCAATACCTAGTGCTCTCAACCGCAAGTTGAGATGATTGAATAAGAGGTGGTCCCATAAAGGGAACCACAATTATTTTTCACCACCCAAGTACCTTGTAGTCTTACAGGCATACTCAGGTTTGTGTAAAGGGTTGTTGGACTTAGATACCCTAGTGGTGATAGGTTTCCTACCAAATACAATAGACCAAACAACTTCTTGGGATGGGGATGTGGAAGGATCTACCATTGGCTTAGGGGCCAACTTAAGCAAAAACAAACAATTCTTAGTTTTATGATCTAGAGCTTAGCACCAAAAATAAGTGTTGGAAAAATTAATATAGTTGAACTTCTATGAAAAACATGAGCCACCAAATTAAATCTCTATAAATTATTTGAGGTTGGAAGCTAGGTTCACCTCCACACAAACCCTTATATGGGGTTGAGCAGTGAATTTTTTTAGGGGCTCACAGTAGATAAAACAACCAATTGATTGAATATTTTCCCCTAAAAACACCCACATAGGGATGGGGAGCCCATGAAACTTAATCCACATAGGGATCTTGAGAGACACTT
The DNA here is from genome assembly GCA_027924645.1 of Cunninghamia lanceolata. NCBI lineage: Eukaryota > Viridiplantae > Streptophyta > Pinopsida > Cupressales > Cupressaceae > Cunninghamia > Cunninghamia lanceolata. The sequence continues at coordinate 4,289,997 of BSBN01000197.1, forward strand.
TCTCAAAGACTTTAACATCCCTAATGCAACGAGAAAAAAACATTAGGGTATTTTGCATGAACCAACAACTAGATCAAATAGGCAACATGTTAATCTATTGACAATCATGAAAGATAAATAGGAAAAGGCCCTTGGATAAACTCCTTCAATGTTATTAGAAATATATAATGACCAATCACCTTTGTCTAATAATTCTTCAATACTTAAACATGAAACACAACTTGGTATCAAACTTCTTCTTGAATTAGAGTTATATGATTATCAATTCAAACCTTTAAAGTGTTTATTTTTCTTTTTTAATTATAGTTATATGATTATTAATTTAGATCTTCTTTTTGGATCAGATTTGTATGATTATTGATTTAGAGGTTCAATTTTGCATGCTAGATCAGTTCCATAGATGTGGAGATAAATTATGAAAGTATTAATTTGAAGTAGAACATAGAATGCAATCAATTTATACATTCTAAAGTGTTCCTTTGATCAAGACCTTGATTTGTGGAGAATAAATTCTTGACATGTTCAACATATTCCACCTCCAAGATTTAAGCAAAGTATTGCATTTAGTTTATTTAAATATCATAAATTTAATTCCACATTTATTATTTGAGTCCCAACTCTAAATCTTAGGCTTTATTTGTCCTAAGTAAATTGGAGTGAAAGCATGTATATTTATTACAACTCTATTTGTATATTATAAAATAGCCCAACAATTTCAAAATACATATAATTGTTGTTGTTAGTGGAAAGATCATTTAACTATTAAAACTATAGTTGTAGTTTTCACAATCTTTTTCTCTAATTCATCATGAAAATGGATAGGGTGTGATATGAAAGATAGATCTATAAAAATTATTACATAGTATTCTCCAAAAGCTTAAAAATTTCATGAATTTGTATAAATTTATAGTTAATGAGTCAAAATTATATTTCAACAAGCTTAGTACTCTATGCTAATGATAAATAAAAATTTCACATCTTTTCTATTTTGTTTGAATCTTTAGGGCTAATCCTACAAAATGAAACAATGATATATCCTACAAAACTATTTCTATTTTACAACGCTCCCATTCTTTATAACTAGTTTTTTGGTTCACATCACTTATGTAAGAGTTGATGGATAACCCCACAGGAGCTAAGGATTACCTAAAATTAAAACAACCTTCCACATGAGAGAGAAGCAATAGAAATGCTATGAAACCAAATAATTAATTAGATGCATACAAAAATGGTACAATGATATAATGATGAAACCTTTGTTATAAAAACAAGGATGAAATCCTAAGTTAAACTAAGATTATGACAATTGTCTTAATCCTATGACATAAGACACAAATAATAAGTGACCTAGGTAAGCTTAAGTATGCAAGTGTGAATAGGACCTAATATGAAACTAGTTAGGTAATATACCTTGTTCACACAAACACCCCCACTCAAGTGCAACTTAGGGAGAATATGCAAAGATGCAATGGATGGGTCTTGGATATGAGGTTGTATTAGGTATCAATGTATAGAAAAATCTTTCACAAATGAAGGAGAAACAATCATAGGAAAAGAATCCTCTCCAAAAGAGAGAAAACATGCATAACAAACATGTACAAGTGAAAGAAGGAAGGAGGACTCAACACGACCCCCAAGGACTACTTATATCACCAATATACAATTAATGCCCCCTATAGGAGAGAAAAAGAGAGACTATGAATTGCCCCACAAAGAAGTAGCTAATGTGCCAATGGTGAGTGCCCAAAGATGAATGCTAAAGATGATCTTGAAAACTAGCAAACAACATTTATCCCCTTGGGAAGAAACAAATCTAATGGTGTATGTAGAATAAACTCCTAATGCAAGAAGAGAGATGAGGGAAGAAGTCTCATGATGTGTGCCTCTAAAAATTGCTTAAGTGTCCACATGTTGGAATCAAAGGATGTCACAATGCAATGATGTGATACCAATCCTAAAACTTGTGAAGACATATGAACATGAATCTCCAAAGACAAAGAAGATGTGATAATATGTGTGCTATAATTATCATTAAAGAGGAAATGGATATCCTCAAATGTGTTTTTCAAATCTACAAGATGGGAGTTAAAAAAATCTACAATATCTATCAAGTACTCATCCCAATAAATAAGATCTAGAAGATTGTGATGTAACTGCTACAAAGAATCACTCAAAGCAACAAGTGATAGAGTCAATGTGTGATATCAAAATAATTCTCTAGAACCTTAGTTGATGAGAGGACATGAAGGTTCAAGTGACCAAACTGGACCTCCTGAAAACTATCCACACTAGATGTTTGAATGTGAATATTAGTCAAAGGATCGTCAGGGGAAAAATGTGAGGAGGTGCATAGTCTATACTTATGATCAACCTCCCCAAATGCAACAATCTCTTTGCTTTGAAAATCTCAAATAATCACATAATCTAGTGTGAACTCAACACTCTTCCCTATCCCAATATGTGTAATCTGATAAATAGAAAGGAGATTGGTTGACAATGAAGAAATACAAAGGACATCATTGAAGGATCCATCTCCTATTTCAATAGATCCTTTCCCACAAACACTCATATACATGTTAGCCATCAAGTAGAGAGATTAAATGAAAAAAACATACCCTGTGAAGCCATATGATGTGAAGCTTTAGAATAAAAAATACATCTCCCTAACTCAGAAATTGTAGTTTTAACAAGTGCCTTGCCCTTCGTGTATATGACTATGATGCTTGTGATTATGAAGAAGGAAAATAATATGAACCACCTAACATAGTTGAAGATGAATTGATATTGTTCTTCTAAAGAAGATGGTTCAACTCATCAATATATTTTTCATAACATTGATGCTCACCATGTCCACATTTCATGTAATATGCAAGTGTGTTTCTCCTTCATGGGTGTTTACTCCTTAGTAGAGAAATATGACTTATGGGTAGCCTATTATGTTGGTTCCTTGTCTTTCACATTGCTCTTCATGTCCCTATTTCTATTTCTTTCCATTGCTACTTGAAGCCTTTTGATCTTTTGTGCTTTGAATAACAATAAGAGCTTATGGTTTTGTAGACTTCAGAGCACCCATATGCTCTAACTTTTCTTGCTCCTTGGTGACTTAAGTAGTAAAATCATCAAGTGAAGGCATATGGAACACAATACCAAGAGCATCCCTAGTAGAATAAAATGTAGAAACAAAAACTAAATAATCAAGACTAAGTTTGGAAAGGAAGGAAAGAATCAACCAGGAGTCCTATTTCTCAATACCACACTATATCAACAACAATTTGAGTGATTTGAGATTAGTGAAGAAGTCTCTGATACTATCAAAATCAATAGGATTCAAACTAATGAGTTCATTCTCTAATTGAAACCTCGCAAAGTATCTTGGTTCCAAACAAACTCTCCAATGTAGTCCATATTTCACTTGGTGTTGTGCAAGATACAATGTGAAAAAGGAGATTAAGAGAAATAGACATGAATAATCTTCCATAGGCTTCATTACACTTGCTATACCACTTTCTATTTTCTGTAGCAATTCATGGTTCACATTTTGTACCTATTATAACTCGGTATAACCCTAATTTTTTTGGTTGTATCTCCATTTAATTTTTCACTCATAGTAATTCTATGGAGTGAGAGGAGAAATTTTGGTTCTACCCATGATGAATACAAAAAATAGGAAAGAGAAACAATAATATACCCCTTAGAATACAAGCAATCAACCCCTTCGTGCAAGAAAAAAATCCACTTTGTTGCAAATTTTCCAAAAAAGATAATGTACAAAATCTAACTTCTAAATGAAATAATAGGTACTTAGAAAAATATGGAAAAACCAAGTGGATGGATGCATAGTTCTCAAAACAAGCTTTCCAATGCCTATTTATTTGCAAAAATTTGATAATGTATGCCTAAGTTATGGCCTAAAAAAAATCACTCCTTTAGGGATTAAGAATTTAAGCACTCGGTCCTGTTTGGGTAGTCCTATGGCATTGGCTTGGTGGGAAGATGATAGCAGATGAGTTGAATTGGTGTGGGGGTGGTGAGTTTTGGTGGTGGTGGCTGTTGTTGGTGGCACATCCTAGTGGAGTGGTGGATCCCGCCACTGGGCTTTAAGCCCTTGTGGGCTAGAGAAAACTAAGGTTGTAACCCCAATATGACTAGGGGTGGCACAATCTATAGGTGCAAACACACTATGACTATGGTCATACCATGCAATTTTTTAAAATTAATTGTTTAAAGAAAACTAAAATTTGTACCAACTTGATGCAGATGTAGAGGAATATTCTATGCACAAATTCTAAGATTCATCAATGGTGGTCGAATGGTCATGTAGATCTGTATGGCTATACATATAGGTACAATGACTACACAATCAACCAAAATAAAGTTCAATTTTTTTTGTGACGAGACTATCAATCCTTATGGTGCAGTCGCGGTTAGGAGGGTCCACAAGGTGAACTGTCCAGACCATACAACTAGAGTAAACACAATGGAAACAACTCAAAGATCTAAAGAAAATGCATATTTAGTCATTAGTATATCATTGATTCAAAATACAATTTGGCCAGCAACATGCAGGCTTACAATTAGGGCTCATAGGCTTGATTTCACAATTACAGAATATGCACAAGATATAGCTTTGAAGCTCCTTCGCACAAAATTCAAACTATCAATTCTGAACTAGTGATCAACTACCTTCCTAGGTATCTATTACATTAATTTATATCATCTCCAGAACTTAAGATTCCTCCGCGTCGGCCAAGGAAGATCACAAACTCCAATGAAGAGTTGTAATGTGTGTACATGGGTAGGTCGGGCCTAATCATGAAGAACTCCTCCACAAATGAATGGAATGGTGTGTGGATCTCAAGTAAGGTTGGCCATGAACCAAACAACATTGAATGATGTGTCATTTAGCTCCGCAAGTCATGAATTGCTCCACAGGTCTTCTCCTTTAGCTGATTGTCTGAGATTGCTAGGGTGCTCTGTTTTGAGAAAATAGTCGGTCTTCTAATAGTGATATCTTACCGATACTTTATCCAAATGATCTAAGATTAGGATATGATGTCCATGAATGTGTCTAGATGCTAAGTCCATCTTCGTAAGATCTAAAATGCAACTGCGGTAGAATGCGGACCGAATTACATAAATTGCTAGTGACTAAACTAAACTGGAAAATGAAAAGAAACAAACTAAATGCAAAATGTTTTTGGTTGATGCAATATTGCTCTTGAACCAGGGATGCTTCTGCATCACCTTATATGGATTTATAGGGTTTTGGTCCTTTTGAGCTGAACTATAAGGTTTTTTTGGCACCAAGATGCACCATATGAAAACTCTTGGCTGAAACTCTCCAAAAATAGGAAATAAAATTGTAGGTCTAAAAGCTCTAATACCATGTATGAGTTTATGAATAACCTCATAAGAGCCAAGGATCACCTACAACCAAAACAACCTTCCATGTAAGAGAGAAGTAATGAAAATGCTATAAAGCCAAAGAATAGATGCATACAAAAATGGTACAATGATACATTGATGAAACCCTTGTTATAAAGAAAAGTGTGAAACCTTAATTCAAAACTATGTTCATGACAAGTGTCTTAATCCTATGAAATGAGACACAAATAATAAGTGACCTAAGTAAATGTAAGTATGCAATTGTGAATAGGACCTAATATGAAACTAGTTGGGTAATATTGTTAGCTATCGTTGCACCAAAAGATCGACCTATTAATGCCCAATACAACCACTTGACTTAACAAGCACGAGAGGCGGTTAAACCCTTGTCGCAAACCACCACAGTGCAGTGCTGAACAAGGAGACCAAGGGTCACACCTTGCAACAATCCCCCCAGCGTAAGCTTGAGGTTTGAACCCGTGACCTTGGCTTTGATACCAATTGTTAGCTGCCGTTGCACCAAAAGATCGACCTATTAATGCTTGATATAACCACTTGACTTAACAAGCACGGGAGGCAGTTAAGCCCTTCTCGCAAACCACCGCAGTGCAGTGCTGAACAAGGAGACCAAGGGTCACACTTTGCAACAAATATACCTTGTTCACTTCAACAACCTAGTCATAAGTTCCATTACTGTTACCTAAATCTAAGACCCAATTTAGCTAAGGACTCATGCAAAAGCCCACTCCTTACTTCAAAATCATCAATTTCTATAGCAAGAAATGTGGGCAACAATAAGTCTCCAAAATAATTCTTTTCAAAATTCCCTTTTGCATTTAATTTTAATCAAACCATCATAACACATAAATATAAATAAATACCACAAAAAATTCACATGTAGTTGCAATTTTTTTTGTTATGAGGCAAATTAAACCAAACCCACCTTATTTATGTGTAGCCATTTGGTTTTCTTCCAAACATGAGGCAAATGCTGCAAATTTTCATTTCTTTTGCCTTTAAAATGGTGCTTTAGAGCCCTCAATTCTTTGTACCTCATCAATCTATAACCTAAAAATAAAGTTAAGAAAAAGAAAATCTAGCTAAAACCATAATTGTAGTAAGATGACAAGGTAATTCAATTAGGGGTATGTGTGTTTCTTTCCATTACCTTGAGAAAAAAAATCTGTAAGCTCAAATACTATGGTGTCGTCCAATGATTTTCCCTCTATGCATTCACCATAATCCAATGTAGTTAGAGTGTTCCATTCTTCAAATCATTCTTCTTCAATTAGATTTGAGTGAAAATAGGAAGATGTAGAAGAAAGACTTGGGTGATAAATGAAATGGTATCCATGAGAATTAGATAAGATTAGAGATGGAAGGCTTCATAAGGGAGATCATATTTAGGTTTAATAGATTAACAAATTTTTGTGTGGCTATTATTTTCAAAATTATCTTTTATCAAACTTGTTGGCAAATGGTGTTGTAATAAACTTAATAAATGGCAATCAAAGTGAACTAACTATGGGCCATAATAGTTTATATTCATTTATTTGCATATTTAAATGTTTAAGTTTTTTATGTCTCCATTGAAAGTCATGCATGGGACCCCACCAGCCACATTAGATAGTCAAAACTTCCTATATATGTCAATGGGCCCTTGGTCTAGTGGTGAAGTTGAATGGTTTTGAATGAGACCACCATGGATCAAGTCTTGCTAAGTGCAAGGTCCTGACACTATAAGGGATGAGGCCCATATCATGCCCTGAGTGACTTTAGCGGAGTGGATACCCCTCAGTCCTTGGCTCTTAGCCAAAGAAATTTCAGCCTAAGGTTCGTGCTTTCATATTGGGTAGCTAAAAAATTCTATGGGTTTGATATAAACCCTCCAACAAAAGAAAACTTCTTATATGCTGAAAAAAAGCATCACAATATTATAACTGAGAACTATCTTTATTGTTATTGTTTAAGATAACTAATGGCCTTCAAGAAGTCCTTGATGAAATTCATTGAGTAGAATCCTTGTTCTTGGAAGATTGACACATGCAAGGATCCAATAAATCTTTTTATGAAAAGGATTCCATTACTCAGCATATATGAAATTTCTTGTAGTCAATGTAGTCATATTTTAGTCGAGTTCAATCCTAGGGCATAATTTTCATTTTCTAGGCAATTAGTCATATTTATCCTTCATCAATGTCCGTGTTCATTTTCTTACCTTGAACTTCCACTTTTCTTAAAAAGTATAATTAATCATCATGCCCATCCCAAGTATAATGTATTTTTTCTCAATAATATCATTGGCTAAGTGCTCGATTGATGTCTTCTCTTTCTTATCTCCCTATTTTGATTCTTGCTCCTTTATATCATTTTCTTTCTCCATGTAAATTACTTTTTTTTTACATATATTTTCCCTTTGATACTTTTTTATAGTTAAAGAATAATCCCTTGGACCTTTATTCTACAATTTGCTAGAGTATCAATCAATTTGGTGTTGGAAGATAAAATGCTCAAGTGCTAGTCCTTAAAATTTGTGAATAATTTTTCTTACATGTTATTTATTTTTCCTCCAACCTACAATATCTATATATAACATCATATACACTATGTAGATCAAGGAAGCTTACATACTGTTGAATGGTATCCTTGAAACCTCTTAGAAATACATTAAGAGCTAGCATTGACTACTTCTTTGACTTTCAAATGATGATTGTTGATCTCAAATTCATCAAGAAACTTGAAGTAGATTTCTCATCTTCAAAATCAACTACATAGTCTATATCTAAATATCTGAGTAGGATGAAATCTATTTCTTTGGAGTATTTGAGCCCCAAATTTTTTCTCTTTAAATATCGAAGAACCCTCTTTGCTACTACCTAGTGACTAAGTTCTCTCAATTGTTTCATGAATCTAGAGAGAACACCTACAACAATTTAATATATGTTTGGTCTATTGTGGTTTCATAGAGAAGACTTCTAATGAGATACTAGTATTTATTTGCCTCTTCAAACTCTGTAGTATCATCTAATGTCAATATCATATTTTGTTCCATGGGCATGTTGAGTGGTTTACAATCTACCATTCTAAATTTGCTTAAAATTTTGACAATATAATTTTGTTATGTGATAAAAATATACTTGGATTTTTGAATCACTTCAATACCCAAAGAGTAATGAAGATGATCTAGATTTGTCATTTCAAAACCTTTCATCAATTTTGATTTGAGTTTTGCAATGTATTCAATTATTTCTTTTTATGAACAGATCATCCACATATACAACTAGGAACACAAGTGTTTTGTCAGTTGTCTTGAAAAAAAGAGTTGCATCTTCAAATTCAAAATGTGTGGAAGTTCATTCTCAAGAGGTGCTTGGTGAGCTTCTCATACTATACTCGTGGGGCTTGTTTCAAACCATATAGTGGTTTAGCAACTTACACACTTTGTGTTGTTGACCTTCAACTATAAAACCTTTAGGCTAAATCATGTAAACTATTTGTTTTAGATCACCATTGAGAAAGGTAATTTCACATACATATGATAAATTTTCCATTTGTTTTGTGTTGCCAAATCCAACAAAAATTGAATGATGGTCCATTTTGATATAGGCACAAAGGTCTCCTCATAGTCTATCCCTTCTTTTTTAGCGTTTCCCTTTGTGATAAGCCTTGCTTTGTGTTTGTCAAGTGAGCCACCTACTTTGTATGTATTTCAAAAGACCCACTAGTAACCTATGGATTTAGAATTGAGTGGAGGATCAACCAACTCCCAAGTTCTATTCTTGATCAAGGAATCATATTCAAATTTCATTACTTTTCTCCATGCATCAATCTTTTGAGCTTATTTGAAGGAAGTTGGTTTTAAATTTGAAGCAATATTGATTTCTTCTTCTAAATGCCCTTCCAAGGTAATCTTTTCTAGCTTACCTTGAATCTCTTCTAGGGACTTTTCTTCTTGTAATTTAAATTTGTATGTATGTATGGTGCATGTTTTTCCAACTTCATTATATGTGAATTCTTTCAATGTTTGTATGGTCCGTTTGGCATCTTTTGTGTTAATTGTGAAATAATTGGTGCCTCATTTTCTTGATTTGAAGCTCCTTCACTTCTAGCTATTGCTTTAAAAACAAGTTCTCATCTTTTGATGAAGTTTCATTTTCTTCCTTAGGGGGAGTTTATTTTTCAATTAGTGGAGGCAAAATAGATTCAATAGATCCCAACCTATATATCCCCCCTTAATATTTGGGATCTCCATATTATTTTCTTTGAAAACATCAAAATTTACAATTTTTTCAAGTCGACTCAATTGTTGATAAATGTTGGTCGTGTCCTTTGTGGTTTCATAGAAAACATCTCTTGCAATGAGAAATTTCTTATTTTTATCATCAAATAGTCTATAGGCCTTTGAGAATTTTGAATATCCCAAAAGGATGCATTTTTATTCTTGTGGTCCAACTTGTTCCCCTTCTCTTTGGGAATTAATGCATAGTAGGTGGATCTAAAAACTTGAAGATGCCCACACCAAATTTCATATGGAGTCTTCATTTGAAGATATATCAAAGGTAACCTATTATGAAAATAGATTGATGTTTGAGTTGCTTCTACCCAAAAATGTAGGTTTACTCCTTTGAAATACAACATTGTTGGAAATAGATTCATCATAGTTTTGTTCATGCTTCAACTACTCCATTTTTCAGGAGAGTGGGGAATTTGAGATGATGCTTGATCCCATTTTTCTTGAGATAATATTCAAACACCTTTGATTTGAATTCACCACTTCTATCAATCCTAAGTGTGCCACAATGGGATTGCACATCATTTTCAACCATTGTGTGAAACTTTTGAAAAGTTTTAAAACTTTTAATTTTTGATTCAAAAAATAGATCAGGTCATTTTGCTGTAGTCATCAATAAACATGAAATACTTATTACCACTAGCAAAACAATCTGGGAGTGTACCACACAAATCAACGTGGATCAAATAAATTTTTTCTTCTAGCTCTCTAGTTTGATTTTTGAAATGGCTCTCTATATTGTTTAGCCAAGATGCATGCTTCACATTTTTTAATTATTTTGGGAAAAGAGAAAACCTACAACACCATTCTTTTAAATTATGTGAATGTTGTCATAGTTGGTATGCCCAAATATTGCATGCCACAAAATAATTATTGTGATTCCTCCTTTAATGAGGTGAACAAAGTTTCTTAAAATTGAAGACTCACCTTTGAGTTTCAATAACTTTCCTTTCTCAAATCGAATCAAGACAACTATATTAAACATATATTTCCTTTTGATTATAACATCTCCATCATCCAGAAAAATAGAACATTGGAATGGCCTTGTTGTTGAATAAGCACTAGAGATAATGAGTTTCGTTTTAGTTGAGTAAGGTATAATACATCACGGAGAATGAAATATGGAAGTCCTGATGATGAGTCAAATTGACTCTTTTCCCTTAGGTTGCAAACTTGTTCTATTTGCCAAATTTGCAAGACCACATATTTATTCATGAAAATCCTCAAAGAAGTCCTTTCAAAAATTCATGTTGCATGGTACCAGTATCTAGGACCCAAGCATTATACCAGGTTGAATTCATTGATACATAGTTGACATCCTCTGATATGGTGCTACACCCCTAATCCTATAATGTGTATATAGTTACGAGTAGTCGGCTTGTGGCTAGCTTAACTCTTACTTAAGCTATATAATCATTAATATAGTCTTATGTACGTAGTTAGGTCAGCCTAGGTTGTTGGAGTACTTAACAACACTGAGAGCGAGGGGATGAATCAGTGTTGTAGAGAAACTACTGAATTTAATTTTATCTTAGACTTTTCAAAACAAAAAGTGGTTGCAGAATAAATCTTCACTAATGCAAGAGACTGTGAAATAAGAAACTGAAACATACAAGCATTATAAACAAAGTGACCCATGTAACAAAGGAATCATAAGACAATGTTTTGAGGAGTGGAAAACCTTCATGGGGTAGAAAACCACTCATAAATGCCTCACTGGCTTATAAAAAATACCACTTATTACAATTCCTCACTGGCCTTCTTGTCTCACTAACTTGCATCAATGCCTCACTGACTTATACATATCACTGCCTCATTAGCTTATACCTATCACTGCCTCACTGGTAATACATCAACCTCACTAGTATTAGGTCAATAAGTGTCTCATTGACATGACCTTATATCATCTTTAAGAACTAAAGAAAGATATACAACACAGAGGGTTTCTCTGTTTCACTACAACTCAGTTCTTGATTCTCTCATTGAATTTGGAGACCTCAAGAATCACATAACTAAGACTGTGCACATCAACAACACATTGGTATTGTCTCAAAGATAGTGTAAGAAACAATATCATCAACACCATACCAGATGTTTACAATACATGTCATTTTATACATTTTCACAAAACCTTCTTTCTCTCATGAAACAATTTGTGTCTGTAACTGAACCTTTTCAACTGCCTCAGACAGTTTTCAACTGTAGTAGTATCTAACAAAGATATGTGGTTGAATAGACCCATATAAAACTTGTTACAATGCCTTTGAAATAAGAAATCTTTAACCACAGTTTGAGTCTTTTAACAATAATAAACCTTTAACCACAATGATATCATATAATGCTCAAAAGTATTTAATGAAATAAAGAAGCCTTATCAAACTGCAAACACCAACTCATACCAAAATAGAGCATCATCAATCTGTCCTCAACATTCGAGCAAGAAACCCTAGGGTAGAGTCAATCTTTCAAACCCTAACCATGGATGAATCAATAATTTGCAAACCTTTTGTCAAAGTTTAGAAACTGTATAGCCGTTCACAAAACCCTAACTGTTCTCCAATAGAAAGATAAGTAATGTACATGAAATGATAACCACTACAGTCTTCAACTTATAACTGTAACCCAAACTCATGATAAAGTCAAAAACACCACTTTAAAGACTGGGCTGTCATAGCTCAAAAAGAGAAACAAAATTTATATAGCTTTTCCCTTTATCTCACAGACAGAGGATTGTAATTGAGAATAATAAACAAAGCTTCATTTTAAGATATTTAGACACCATTTTTCATTTTTATAAGAGACCAAAGCATAAACTTCTTCAAGCACCCAAAAAAGAAGAACATCACCTATTTTGATATGCCATTCATGCCTCAGAAAGTAACTGTCAAGTAGATTGTGCCTATGAGCTCCAAGTATAACTGTCCAGCTTCATCTTTGACTCTTGAGCATTGTCATATCACCAAAATCCCATCATGATAACCAGAATCTTCAAGAAAAAAATTGCAAAATGATAAAACCCTAAGTCGAGTGCCTCATTTCTCTAAGTCTTGACATTGCATAATGAAAACAAAAACAAACAACTTTACCAACTGCTCCCATTTGCCCTAAAAGAGCTAGTCACAATTTAACATTAACATCAATTGTTGACTTGTCAAATATGTCCCCGACATCTACTAGGCAGGTTACCACTTAAGAGCCCGACAATACTTTATGCTTATCAATAATCTTTGAATCATATCAAATAAATAGCCTTTATCAAATAATGATACTCAATATGATGCCTCTTTAGTGACTCTAATCACATAAAAAATGATATGTTAAATGAAGACCTTGGCTTTGCTTAAAAAATAAATGGAACATCATATATAACCAATAACCTTGCATTGTCTCATGTCATAATACCAATTGGAACAAGATTGAAAAGAAACTGATACAAGTGTGAGTCCACTGTAATGCCAATCATAAGATCACTACATTTGTATACGAAGTTACCCAAAGATTGTCTATGGAGATGAAACCAACTACAAACCAAATACCAACCGAGTGTATGAAACCAATGATGGACCTATAGAGCATAGAAAGTGCCACAACCAATATGGCATAGAAAGTGCTACAATGAAATACAACCCACTGAAATCAATACAACTGTAGAGCATGCCTCAGCCAACATGCCTCATAGTGCCATGTGAATGTGACATCAAAATATAACATCAAGGATCATATCATGAGAATCAATTAATATCAACATGACACAATGACATTTAAATTTGTATAGCCTTTGAAAGTGATCAAGTGAAGTCAACAATGGGACAAGAACCTTTTCACATCAATGAAGACCTTGATGGATAAAGTTTGCAACCAAGTGCCTTATTCAATTCAGATGAATGCCAACTGCCAAAGCAAATTGAAGTATAATGAAACTGATGTAACAAATTGCTCCCATCACAAACAATATCACTGTAGCAACAAACAAAGTGTTTCCATCACAAACAATATCACTGTAGCAGCAAAATGTCAACCACCACAGTAATGTACATCATCACAAACTTGAGAGTTTGTGTATTTGTCATCAAGGATGTAACAACTGAGAGGGCAACAAACTCCCCCTTTGTCCTTAATGGCAAAACACAGCTCTCTCTCCCCCTTTTTGCATCAAAGACAAAGGGAGGAAGAATTGTGCAATTGCCTCAAAGATAGAGGGTAAATGCACAAAGATGAGTCCACTTAAGGTGGAAGTTTCAGACTTAGAAAAAAACCCGAAATCGGGTAAACCAAAATGGGATCTTGCTTTTTATGAAATGGGATCCCGTTATGCTTCGGGATCCCGGGCCAAACGCTGGATCACGTTTCAAAACAGGATCCCGTTTCTAGAACGGGATCCTGCTTCATAAAATTTGAATTACTGACCCAATTTTTGCTATGGGTTTTGGGTCAGAAAAAAGGCTTGGGAGCCCAACTCTTGGCTTTGGACCTGGTTTGACTTGCAAGTTGAAGGACCTGTCAATGTCACAATAAAATAGTGACTTTGGGCATATGTTTGAAGGCCTTTTTTGGAGAATTTTTTGATGAAATTAAAACTCATTATAGATGAGACAGTGTAGATTCCAAATATGTAATTTTTTTACAATTGGATTATATTTCTATTTTTTCAATTAATTTCTTATGAAACAAGTCCATAAACTTGAATTATCAGGGTTTTTTAATATTTAATAACTTTTTATCAAAATAATTTTTTGTAAAAAAATTTGTACAAAAACGTACTTCAGACAATTCTTTTCAATTTGAAAAAAAAAATGATAAGTTTAGGTCATCTTATGTGTGACGTACACGATGATTTTTAAAACACCAAAAATAGCCAATAAAAATTAACCAAAAAAAAAATTCAATAAAAAATTACAAAAAATATGGAAAATGTGCTTCAGTGAGTTACAAATCTTTTCCCAAAAGGATTTAGAACAATATGATTATTTAGGTCAAAATATGGATGACATACACATGCATGGTCTAGTAAAAAAAAGTGACTTTTAAACAGTGGTTTTTAGAAACACCTATTAAAAATCAATTTGTATCATCTGGGTATTAAAAAAAATTACATATTTGAAAACTAGACTTCGAGTACTACATTTCATATTTACTGACTTTTTTCAAGATTCCACCTTTAAGTGCTTCAAATTTTTAGGTCAAATGTGACAAATTCTAAAAATCAGGGAAAACATTTCCACTTTTTGGCCAAAAAGTGGACTCAACTTCTTGCAGACACCCTAGATCAAGAACCATAATCCAACATGCTGCAGAAAGAAAAGATAAACATAAAATATAAAGCATACCATTACTAGCCAATGTTGGACAAGGTAGCTAGAATGTCCTGAAACATCACTGCACTATCAGTACCAAAGAATGAACACAAAGAACATGTATCACAACAGGAGAGATAAAGTACTATCAAGGGCAACACCTGAATACATCATTGAAGTCTGAAAAGCAACATTATATCAAGCACAGTACCACCAAATATCAAAGATAGCAACCAATAACTAAAAAATGTACCAAAACTTGTCATCTCAGAATCACCAAATCAAAGCAATATGAACCAAATTATTGCCAAGAAAGTGAATAGTTCATTGTTCAAGAAAGAGAATGGTCTTCAAAAAAGGTCAAGACTATGTGTTTACACCTTTTTTAAACCTGTACTGTCAACATCATCTCTTAGAATTATGATGTCTCAAACTATAAGATCTATTGTCCAGTCAACCAAATAGTCTACTGTCAACCTGTTATCTGATCTAAGAAAAACTATTTGTGCATTCATCATTGAAGCACATAGCATCACATCCTTTCAAGCACATCAACAACTCAACATGTAAAGATCCAACTTTGAAGACAAAGTGCAATGGACTTAGAAGCAATAAATTGTAAATCAAAATGTCCTCATAAACAACTGCTCACCACAAGGACATCATACCATATCCCATTTTCCATTTGACATCAATACTAAAAGAACCAAAACACTAATTGTCCCAAAGAACACAAAAGAGCATTGATAAACACAATCTTTTCACAGATGGCATACTAGACTTGAAGAAGAACATACGTTGTCTCATGCATTTTCCTCCACTGTTATGCAAAGTTTAGTTTTGACAGTCTTTACAAGGTTTTCATGCTTTTAAGACTATCTTTTAACACATTGTTTCATCTTACAAGGCTTAAAGAACATACCAACTTGCAAGACTCCTTATCATCTGCCAATGAATCCCTTGCTGTCTCTTAAGATTGTATTCCTCAATTTTGGGCAAGGTAATCTTCAAG
This sequence comes from Cunninghamia lanceolata, assembly GCA_027924645.1. NCBI lineage: Eukaryota > Viridiplantae > Streptophyta > Pinopsida > Cupressales > Cupressaceae > Cunninghamia > Cunninghamia lanceolata. The sequence continues at coordinate 4,305,979 of BSBN01000197.1, forward strand.
GTCATTGCAACTCCTTGCAATGTGAACAAGGAATGGTCTACCACTGTCCAAGCACCTCTATCTAAAACATGTGTCATATGATCATTAAATACTTTCATGAGATACAAACCATTGTCAAATCCATTCCAAAAACATTGTCAATGACTAATCTTTAAGACAGTATGTGAGAAACAAAAAAAATCAATAATAAGGATGAAACATTCAAGAACCTATAAGCACTTTACTGTCTTGTTCAAGTCATTTAACTGTCTTGACAAAAATATCTGAGATCACTATATACATCAGGATATTACCACACACAACTTTCTTGAAGAGAATAGAAAACAACACTACTGTACCACTACAAGAAATGAAGGCATCAAACTTAATCAACTAAAAGTATCAAATCAGAATTACTGTATCACATCACTAAGCACTGTATACCACCAACGAAGTATCACTACATGAGCAAAGAAAAAACACTGCTCCCCCTGAGGTCTGCCATCAAAGTTTGCATGCATATGACTTCAATTCATGAAAGCAAGATTACTATCACCAAGGGAATATAACTAAAAGAAGCACAAGATTATAATCATACTGACAGTATGAAATGTTGTCCTAATCATATCACTGTCCACATGTGTACCCTTGTCAACTGTCATGAATTCTTTGTTCCTCCAAGATAATCATTATACCAAATGACAAGAAATCCAACCTTATGATAAGCACTATACCCAACACAAATAATAACAAATACATCATTGTCAAGAGAAAGATATTGCTAGTGAGTAACTTAACATGAAGTGACCAAACACTTGTGCCTCTCAACATCAACATTCTGATCAATCATCAGCAAGACAACTATAATGCCTCTAAACATCCTGAAGAAGCATAAAGGCCCTTGTAAATCAATGCTATCCCTCAACACACCAATCTATAAACAACATTGTCACACCATTCCAGCTATGGATTGAATTGTTCAAAGATCTCAAGAAGAACATACTGAAGTCATTGCTTCCAAAGAAAATCATACAACTTTGTCAAGTACTTTATAAGTCTCTGCCATCAAGCAAAACCAAACATATCAGTGTCATGACAACCTCTATATTTGACTGTTTAAGGGGTTTGAAAGATACATTACAAATCAACTCCCCCTTGAATCATGTTATTCTTTATGTACTCATGGATATCTCTTGTGCACTATGCACAAGATTAGGACTTACTTCTTTTTTACTTTGTTTTCTTCTCCAAACTAGTATAGGATTTTTATTTTCTTTGCCCAAGGCATTCACTTGCTTTTGCTTGAACATGTAGCCTCCAGTTGGTTTTATCCTTCCTTTACACCATTGTGCTTTATGCCCAAAACTATTGCATCTATAACACAAAATATTGTAGTTTTGATCAAGAGGAGAATAGTTTCTTCTAGAGTCATACCTTGCATGGATCCAACAGTTTCTTACAAAATGGCCAACTTTATTATAGTCATAACAAGCATTATTGTAGTTCTGATTCGACCATCCATAAAAAACTTCTCTTTATTCCACCCAAAACCATTTCTTTTACAATCTCTGGCCCTATGACCATAAACATGACATGCATAACCATGGAATTGTGAATAATTATACCTGATAGGTGGAAATCTTGAAAATTTGTTATCAGCAATGTTAACCTTAGCTTTCTTCTTAGATTCAACCTCTGGTGCAACAGAGTGAAATGTCAGGTCTATATTCTTCCTAGGAGCATCTCTTGTCTTGGAACATTCTCCTTTCTCATAACCCAAGCCAATAGTATCCCTGTAATACCTTTGCTTTCTCAACATGTCATTCAGGCAGTCAGTACTCTTTTCAAATTGAATATTCTTTTGCAATTTTGAAGATGCTTCTTCCAAATCCTTTCTCAAAGAGACTATTTCTTACTTCAGACATTCTATTCTTTTTACTTCAAGATCAAATTTAGTCATATCTATTATTCTTTTGGCTTCTACAACTTTAGTTTTTAGACTGATAATCTATTTTTCAGATTCATCAACTTGATTTCTTAAATCTACAATCAACTTTATTGCCTCTTCAAATTCAATAGAAACTTTTGCAAGATCAGAGAGTACCTTAGTATTGGAATCCTTCTCTTGTTGAAGTTGAACCTTTAATCTCTGGTTCTCTTTTTCAAGATACTTGTTCATTTCTAGAGCACATAAAATTTCTCCTTCAATATCAACTTCATAGTCTTTTTCATCATATTCTTGTCCATCTTCATCTACAAAGAAATCTCCTTTTGCATCATCAATCTCAACTACAAATTCATTTTCTTTATCACACTTTGTGTCAACTTTCAAAGATGACTTAGGCAACAACTCATCATGGGGCTTGACAAGAGTTTGTTGTACAACCTTTTGCTTTTCCTCTTTCTTTTCTCTATTTCTTCTACCCTTTCCCATGGTACTCCGCTATCAGGACCTACCCAATCTGGTTAGAATTTAATAGGGAACCTACGCTCTGATACCACTTGTTGAAGTACTTGACAACACTGAGAGGGGGGGGCGAATCAGTGTTGTAGAGAAACTACTGAATTTAATTTTATCTCAGACTTTTCAAAACAAAAAGTGATTGCAGAATAAATCTTTACTAATGCAAGAGACTGTGAAATAAGAAACTGAAACATACAAGCATTATAAACAAAGTGCCCCATGTAACAAAGGAATCATAAGACAATGTTTTTAGAAATGAAAAACCCTCATGGGGTAGAAAAACCACTCATAAATGCCTCACTGGATTATACAAAATACCACTTATTACAATGCCTCACTAACTTGCATCAATGCCTTACTGGCTTATACATATCACTGCCTCATTGGCTTATACATATCATTGCCTTACTGGCAATACATCAGCCTCACTGCATTAGGTTAATCTGTGTCTCATTGACATGACCTTATATCATCTTCAAGAACTAAAGAAAGATATACAATACAAAGGGTTTCTCTATTTCACTACAGCTCAGTTCTTGATTGTCTCATTGAATGTGGAGACCTCAATAATCACATAACTAAGACTGTGCACATCAACAACACACTGGTATTGTCTCAAAGATAGTGTAAGAAACAATATCATCAACACCATACTAGATGTTTACAATACATGTCATTTTATACATTTTCACAAAACCTTCTTTCTCTCATGAAACAGTTTGTCTGTAACTGAACCTTTTCAACTGCCTCAGATAGTTTTCAACTGTAGTAGTATCTAACAAAGATATGTGGTTGAATAGACCCATATAGAACTTGTTACAATGCCTTTGAAATAAGAAATCTTTAACCACAGTTTGAGTCTTTTAACAATAATAAACCTTTAACCACAGTGATATCATATAATGCTCAAAACTATTTAATGAAATAACGAAGCCTTATCAAACTGTAAACACCAACTCATACCAAAACATAGCATCATCAATCTGTCCTCAACATTCGAGCAAGAAACCCTAGGGTAGCGTCAATCTTTCAAACCCTAACCATGGATGAATAAAAAATTTGCAAACCTTTTGTCAAAGTTTAGAAACTGTATAGCCATTCACAAAACCTTAACTATTCTCCAACATAAAGATAAGTAATGTATGAAATGATAACCACTACAGTCTTCAACTTATAACTTTAACCCAAACTCATGATAAAGTCAAAAACACCACATCAAAGACTAGGCTATCATAGCTCGAAAAGAGCAACAAAATTTATATAGTTTTTCTCTTTATCTCACAAACAGAGGACTGTAACTGAGAATAATAAACAAATCTTCATTTTAAGATATTCAGGCACCATTTTCATTTTTATAAGAGACCAAAGCAGAAACTTCTTCAAGCACCCAAAAAAGAAGAATATCACCTGTTTTGATATGCCATTCATGCCTCAGAAAGTAACTATCAAGTAGACTGTGCCTATGAGCTCCAAGTATAACTGTCCAGCTTCATCTTTAACTCCCGAGCATTGTCATATCACCAAAATCCCATCATGATAACCAGAATCTTCAAGAAAAACTTTGCAAAATTATAGAACCCTAAGTTGAGTGCCTCATTTCTCTAAGTCTTGACATTGCATAATGAAAACAAAAACAAACAACTTTTTCACATAGTATACCCTGTTTACCAACTGCTCCCATTTGCCCTAAAAGAGCCGGTCACAATTTAACATTAACATCAACTGTTGACCTGTCAAATATGCCCCCGACATGTGCTTGGCAGGTTACCACTTAAGAGCCTGACAATACTTTATGCTTATCAATAATCTTCGAATCATATCAAATAAATAGCCTTTATCAAATAATGATACTCAATATGATGCCTCTTTAGTGACTCTAATCACATCAAAAAATGATATGTTAAATGAAGACATTGGCTTTGCTTAAAAAATAAATGGAACATCATATAGAGCCAATAACCTTGCATTATCTCATGTCATAATACCAATTGGAACAAGATTGAAAAGAAACTGATACAAGTGTGAGTCCACTGTAATGCCAATCATAAGATCACTGCATTTGTATACTGAGTCACCCAAATATTGTCTATGGAGATGAAACCAACTACAAACCAAATACCAACCGAGTGTATGAAACCAATGATGCACCTGTAGAGCATAGAAAGTGCCACAACCAATATGGCATAGAACGTGCTATAATGAATAACAACCCACTGAAATCAATACAACTGTAGAGCATGCCTTAGCCAACATGCATCATAGTGCCATGTGAATGTGACATTAGAATATAACATCAAGGATCATAGCATGAGAATCAATTAATATCAACATGACGTAATGACATTTGAATTTGTATATCGTTTGAAAGTGATCAAGTGAAGTCAACAATGGGACAAGAACCTTTTCACATCAATGAAGACCTTGATGGATAAACAATGAAGACCTTGATGGATAAAGTTTGCAACCAAGTGCCTTATTCAATTCAGATGAATGCCAACTACCAAAGCAAACTGAAGTATAATGAAACTGATGTAACAAATTGCTGCCATCACAAACAATATCACTGTAGTAGCAAACAAAGTGCTGCCATCACAAACAATATCAATGTAGCAACAAAATGTCAACCACCACAGTAATGCACATCATCACAAACCTGAGAGTTTGTGTATTTGTCATCAAGGACAACAACTGTGAGGGCAACATAGGTGGCATCCATGGCATAAGTATGGTATATATAGGAGTTAGAGGTTAGTTATTATCATCATATTGAGTATTGAGTTCTTATTGAAGACTATTGGAGGTATCTTCCTCGAAGTGGCATATTATTATCAAGTATTTGCATTATATTTACTATTATATTAAGATATTGTGCAAGTTGTTTCACTACAAGTGGTATCAGAGCATGATCTTGGCACCGTGAAGGCAAGAAATAAGGCAATTTTTTTGATTTTGGAGCTCATTTTAGGAAGCACTTATCTCTCACTTTGACGAATTGTAACACCCAGTTTAGTTTTCACCCTAAAAACTAAGTTTTAACCAAAGGTAATAATTTTTTAAAAAAAGTTTAAAGAAGAAAGATAATTTGTTTTTTCACTTTAAAACCAAGTAGTTTATCCATCGACTAACAATAATCATGAAATTATAAGTTATACAAAAAGTATCTATCCATCTACAACATTATACAATATGATGATTAAAGTTAATTAGAACATTTTCAAAATAGAAACTTACCAAAGTCACTGCATCTCGATTGTCGACCATCCAAATTCAAATCTCGGCAAGCCTCAGGAATATAGAAGAGAAAGTACCTTCAAGGAGCTTAACCTCCAACCACAGATCGTTGGTCTCCCGTACTCCTTCCTATCCGGAAGTGGCCCTACCCTACTCAAAGAGGATAGAGTTAGGATAACTAATGGTGTTTGCCATCTGAGTACTGGTGTTGTGACCTACGTAACTTGTTATCATGCAATCCCCTAGATACCCTCTCGTCAAGCATGACCACTCCACAAGCTATGCCATCCAGTCACGGTGAACTATCAATGTACTTGAGGTAGGTGCACTACCTTGGCCAAAGGATTTAAATATAATTAGCGTTGTGTCAATGCAAGTAATAAGTTCACCCACCCCAACTTGAATTAATTGCAATCCTACAGTTACCTATGTATAAGTTCAATATAACGACCACGACAACCTCTTGGTGTTCCAAACTCATCATGCATTAACACATGGCAGTTAAGTTTACTTCTCTCTTTTTAGTTCATGGAGACATTTCCATCCATATGGTAAAAGATTGGAATTCTAGCTTACCGGTTAATCGGTTAATGCTATAAGTTTAACAGTTGATCTCTAAGTTAGCCCACTGCTTTAAATTATCCAGTCAAGAGTGGACACTAAACTTAACTATGTTGTTTCGGAAGGGGTTTCACAATAAACCAATTTATAGAATACAAATATTTGAAGACCCAGAGTTAAAATTTAAATACTCTTAAGAATCTTCTTCGACCTATTGAATCTTCAACAAAGCTTAATATTTTGTCAAACTAAGCATTTAGAAATCCTATCTTGTTGTTTCTATTTGCAAGAAGAATGCATGCAAGTCTAGACTCAACACTTAACTATAGACTCATTATGTTTGTTCTAAACTTCATTATTTAACTTGTTTGATTGTATAAACCATTAATAACTCCATCCCCCTCTTTCAAAAACACAACAGTTTGAATGTTTTAAAGCAACAAGAGTTATATACAATAAATAAATGGACTCTAACTAGTTATCATTCGCAACAAGAAAAGTATATTCTCTATGGTCGGCCAACCATTTATAAACTTAGAACTTGTGGAGGACTAAGTAGTCTTACATGCACCGACATACATTTCACACTATTGTTTCTCTTTTATCGACGGTTAACACATTCTTCAAGTCTTTTATAAAACTAGTTGTCTTTAAATATGACAGGACCAACCAATTATAGTCGGCAGGCCAACTGAGGACACTTCCAACGTCAACCTAGATTTTGCTACTGCGGCTTGTGATAACTTTAAAGCTAGATTTTTGACCAAAAACGCAGTCTACTATGTGCTCTTCACATATCCATATACCTCTTAAAGTTAAACAAAACAACTACACAATTTAAATCGACCATCGAAGATGCTTTGAGGAACAATGTATTACAATTGTGATTTTTTCAACTGCGGTGTGGTTCAGGGAACAAATAGCATTGTTTCCGTTTTGAAGGAAGTGAAAACAGACAGGTCTAAAGTTGGTACTCAATTCACACATTACTACTTCAATGAAATACTAAGTTCCATTGTATTATAAGTAGAGCCAATACTATTTTTTCAGCTTTTTCTCAGCTTTTTCTCCTCCCAATAGTTTCCAATTTCTTTTTTGGTTTTTATTTTTTATTTTTTCCAATTTATTTTTTAGTTTTTATTTTTTTATTTTTTCCAATTTCAAGTTTAAAGAACATGGGTTTGAATGACTAGGAAATTTCAAGTTTAAAGACTAAAACCCTAGACACATGGAGGAATATGTGCTTCAAAAATAATGAAGGATGAATAGCCTATCCTTTGATATTAATATTAGGTTAGGAAAGAAAAATGAAATGAAGTGCAAATGCAAAATTTGTATTATTGAAATGAGAAGCGGTATACAAATATATCAATAAGTTTAATTATTTAGTTCATCTTCAAATGACTATTTAGTTCATCTTTAGGATGACTGTTTAGATTCTACAAGAAACTAAGAATTATTTACATAATAGTACAAGCAGAATTAGTGCATTAACCTAGAGAAGTGCACTTTAATGCAGAAAGAGTTGGTATAATGAGATTTATAATATCTCAAAAAGGATTGTGAATGAGCCCAAAGAAGGTTCATGCAATTGTTGAGTGCTTGGTACAATAAAGTGCATCAAAACTTAGAAGTTTCCATGGTTTACCAAGCTTCTCAAGAAGCTTAACAATTTTTTAATGAGATATGTACGCCTTAAACATAATGCATGCAAAAAGGAGGATTTGAGGGGACAATTGAATCTAATAATAGTTTGGAACTCTGGAAGAAAAAGATAATGCTAGAGCCTGTGTTAGCACTTTTAAATTTTGAGAAGATTATCCAAGTTGATTGTGATACTAGTTGTAAAGTTATTGATGTTGTATTAAGTCAAGAGGGTAAGCCCATTGCTTATTTTAGTGAAAACTTGAAAGAAGCCAAGTAGAAGTTTTGGTCTATGACTAATAATTTATGCAATTATAAGTGGAGGCATTATTTGTTGCCAAAATAATTTGTTTTGTATTTTGATCATCAAGCATTGAGATTCATTAATAATCAGGGAAAGTTGAACCAAATACACATGAGATGGGTCAATTTTTTATAATGTTGTTATTTTATTCTCAAACATAAAGATAATACAACAAAGTAGTAGATGTTTTGAGTAGAAGACAAGCATTGTTGTCTACTATGATAATTGTATTGGTAGGAATTAATATGATGAAGGATTTATATGTTGCAAATATAGATTTTACACATGCATGGAGAACTTAACATAGAACCTTAGGTAGGAGGAAAAGGTTCATTTGAAGATAAATTTTCCCATGAGGTATATCTTTCAAAAAAAAGTTATGTATACTTCAATGAGAGAGAATCTCATTAGAGAACTCCATAGTGGAGGACTCACAAGACACTTTGGTGTAGACAAAACATTGGCTATGTTCCAGAAGAAAGGTATTTCTGGCCAAGTTTGTGCTAAGATGTTAAGAAACTTATTGAAAGATGTTGAATGCATCAAGTTGCTAAAGGAGATACCTAGAATATAATACTACATATAATGCAACCTAGACTAGGGAGTCTACTAAAGGCAACCTAATATAGTAGCCCAAACTTGATGAACACATACAATATGTAATATGAAAGTAGAAAATTGAATGAGAATAAATTTATTTAATTCTTTGTAGCAAAATTTACAACTTTGTTATAGAGATACCTAATGCTTCAAGGACTATAGGAATTATTTTATAGCTTGTAGCTTTTCACTCACAACTAATTCATCATCATAGCTTTCATCTTATATATATTAGACCATTTTATTACTTTTCTTCTCTTTATCCCTATTCATTCCCTTACTTTGTTCTTCTTTTTACCTCACTTTGTTCTCATCTTCTTCATTGAGCTTGTTCCCTCTCTTTCTCCAATAATAGAGTCATCAACCCATGACCTCCAAGTAATTGCCATGGCCAAGAAAAACTATTGTTCTTTCTTTTGTAGTTCCTATCACTAGCTGATAGATTCTTAACATGTGGCCCCAATAAAGAAAATGCCCCTCATGATTTGAAAAGGCCAAGAATGGACATTGAGCACACAAACTGCCGGGTCATCCCACAATAATGGGTTACACTTTTTGGCCAAACTTGACATTGAAATCAACATTTTGAACTAAATCTTCACTTTTTGACACCTATATCCGCTAAACCGTTAGGAATTTGAAGATGATGCCAACTAGTGATTTGTGAGATTTTGTTTGTAGATTTGAAATATATATTTTTAAAAAAAATTGGAGTTAAATTGTAAATTTTTTGCGTCTCCTTTGAGAACTAGTTTTTAATAGTAAACAACATTTTTTTAAAGTGACGTGTATTCTGTAGCACATAACTTTTTTTCTACAAAGGATAAAATTCTGATTCTTTTGAATTTAGATTGGTAACACCGATATATAGGGCATGCATTTGGTTTCATAATGTTTTGTTGAATATTTTTTTAATTAAGTTTTGAAGTCAAACCAATTATAATTTAGACATAGGAGTATTCCATAAAACATAACTTTTTCTATATGTACTGAAATTCAATTTTTTTTTTGTTGAAACAAGGACACCAATACCTAGGGCATAGATATTTTTCAATTTTTTTTTTCACTAATTTACTAATTTTCTATGTGTATAGAACAAAGAACTTGATGTTCGGTGAAAAACCTACATTCACAAGAAATAAAAAATAAATATAATAATCAAATTAAATATATTTAAAATTATACTTTTTGGGAAGCTTATAATAAGGACTACATACTTACAAAACATAAATTTTAAATAAATTCATTTGATCCCCCAAAAGGTAAATCAAAAGTGATTTTTTATTAGCATTTTAATAGGTATAGAGAAGACTCCATTATAGGTGTGGCTTAAATTAGCGGGGTTCTATCCAAGGGGGTTTGAATCTAAGGGGGTTTGATCAAACCCTCTTCAATTAAAATCCTTTAAATGGAATATTTCAACGCTCAAATCATTTTATTTTCTAAAAATATGTGATTTCAGCAAAAATCAGGATGTCCCAGAAAGTGTAACCCATTATTGTGGCAGCACCTTGCCAAAAGAAAACACCAAGAAAAACATTTGGCTAAATAGAAATTAATCCAAGAAAAGACTAGGTCAAATGTCGCACCCAAATGAATGTGAAAAGTCACATGAAGGCATGATGTGAACTCGCCAAAACAACATGACCCTCCTAATCTGCTACAAGGAATAAAGTGTATGCAACAAATCATACGGAATATCTAAATTTTGACTTACATTATTGAAAACAATAATAGTCACTTGTGACAACTTGACCCAGTGATGCCAAGGTTAGAAAAAGAAAAAAAGTGCCTTTAATTAGCAATACAATCATTAGTAGTTAATTAAATAGAAAAGCAAATGTTGGGGTTTGCATGAGATCATGTCCGTCCATTTATAAGTAGTTATATTGCATAAAGCAATGATAATCATGTTTGTTTAGGATTTAAAGATGTTTAGGATTGATTTTAATGCTTTGTATTGATCCTCCTTTCACCACTAAACAGTCAAGGACTTTCAACCGAGTAGAGAACTCTACTACAGGTCTCCTATCACTTGGAACATAGGGGAAGATTGGAATTGTGTGAATTTATTGTTCAGTTAAGCCCAATTATGCTCAAAACCCTAATTTCATAAATTTGTAAACAAACGAATAAATTATAGAAAATGATCGCACACAGAGATATCGAATGACAATCAAATGCATACCAAATTTTGAAGTTCAATGTTCAGAAAAGTCAGGGACTAATGAGTGGCTGCCCTAGTCCAGTGCCACAAATTTCTTCAGGATCTAGGAATCTTGTCTACAACCTATTCCTGTTGTTTTGAAGATTTTCCAGTTGCAGGATCTAGAGGACTAATGAGCGGGTACCCAAGTCTAGGTCCCTATTCTCTTCTTTGATCTGCAATTCCAACAGTCTGCACTACTCTCTTGCAACTCCACTTCTTTCACTTTCGCAACCTATAACCTGCAATCATAGAAAAGTGGGTTGGGGGTTGTGGTGTTTACAGGCTTGCCTTGGTCAAGCCTCGGAGAGACATTCAAGTCTTTTGAACACCATTGTAAGATAAAGAGTGTGTATCCCTACCAGATAGAGGCAAAATCCAAATGATAAATGATAGAAAACATAATTGATATCACCTTGTAGTGAAGATCTTATGGAAGGAAGATGTTCTTCATGCCATGAGGAGATGGATGCCAAATCTGCAAATACAAACACAAGAACAACAAAGTACTACTCTACCACACAATGAATGCCTTGAATCACTTTTACATATGCCACAAGTTCATAATGTCCATCTAGTTTACAAATGATAAACTAATCATGCTTATATGCAACTACAAACATTCTTGTTAAGAGTTTTGTAATTCAAACTTACTTGGTCCGCATAGGACCTAAACAAGGTCATAAACTGACACTTTGAAATTGGTCCTGACCTAAAATAGGGCAGGACTAGGGCATGGGCGCCCAAGTCCTCTCCACTATTTCAGGTAGGATTTATGTTAAGTGCATCCCCTGAGTCCCAGTTGCCATGAAACTTCAAGATTTTCTCATCGGGAGTCATCAAAATCATGCAAGGTGCTCTAAATGCATTCTAAAGGACCTAAGAGCTAAACCTTAAGAGGAAAATGCCCCCAAGGTTACTTTTTCCAACATAACATTAGCTCCCACTTTAATGTATGTATAAACGCAAGGCTTATACATGCATTAAAAGTACGGTCAACAAGCACAACAAACACGCCAAGCATGGAGAAGACATGCCAATCATAGGGAAGACAGTAATAGGCATGCAAAACATGAAGACGACAATTACAGTCATGCAAAACATAGAGAAGATAGAATTGAAGACATGCAAAACACAGTGAATAGAATGATGATTTTCTTTTTCTTTTTCTCATATATGAAATGCAGATGCAAGTACAAGGAAAGTAAACACACCACCCATAATGTAGGAGGGACTCATCACCACTAGTCTTTAAACTACATATGGGGCAACACACACGCCAAACAAATCTCAGAGTGCAGTTCAAGGGAATCATCACCACCAGTTTTTTAAGACTGCACTTACACGCCATACAAAACAAGCACGCCATACAAATCCCAAAGCATAGGAGGGACTCATCACCACCGGTCTTTAGACTATGCTTGGGAATAAACACACAATACACACACACTTAGAAGACACAGAGAATACATGACAAACAAGCGATGGAGTGTTCCTATTTCTAGGTTCATCACCATCTCAGGCACATTACAGGCACATAGCGACAATTAGGATTTGCCACAACAATCACTGAAGACATGCTTAAGGGTTAAGTTAGTCATAGAAACCCTCCTTGCCTCCGCAAAGGACTTTTTGAAAATGACAGGATGTGCACTCTCCACGAGAAATACACCATCCCCACCTCCACATATGGCTTAAGATAAAAGGATATACGTGATATCCCACCTCCGTAGAGGGCTTAGATGATTGCAATAGATTTCAGACAAATCTTAGAGTGTAGGAGGGACTCATCGCAACCAGTCTTTAAGACTACACCTAAGAACAAACACACTTTACTAGCATCTAAAATAGACAACTTACCTTATATATGCCCCCACCTTAAGGTGGTTGATATTAGGTACCAATATCAAGCACGTTAAGGTAGGTAGAAAACACATGAGGGAACACAAGCTCTTGCAAAGCCCATGCCCCCCAGAGGTGACATGTACTTTACGATTGCCAAATGTTCCCACAAACACATTCCTGCAAAAAAGGTGTTAGCATCCATATAATCATGATAACAACAATGTATATGATCATTCACAAAGAGAGCTGAGGTTATACTATGGATTTGGAGACCGAGTATAACCGTGGGGCTATACCACAGAAATCTCAAAACTGAGTGTAACCAAGGCGAGATTCAAAGATAAACAAAGTGAACGGAGTAGCAATATTGTTATGTTTTGTAAGTGCGATAAGACAACATCAAGATCACATGGAGTGATTCTACTAGCCAAGTATTAGATAATATATATCAACCCCATCATCATGTATGGACTTGGTCCATTTTTTGATTTCTCGCTGAAGGGACACTAGGTCCATATCAGTATAAGATGTTTTTCGTCATATACCTACTAGATAGAAACACTAGAGGAAGGAAACAATAAATTGATAGAGGAGAAACAAGTACCTTAGGGACAATCACATAGAAGGGTGCCCCCAAGTCACCAACCGCAATGCTATGTCCATAAGACACAACACACAACAGTGAAAATAGAGGAGAAGCAATATAGAAGAATGATGATACAAATAGAAGAAGGTCACAATAGAAGTGGTCTCCCAGTATCCTTGACCTTACAAGAGTATCAAGGGTCATCCCAGGAGGCCTAAACAACACATAACACATCACGAAGGAAACACAACATGAGAGGTAAAGGGTTAGAAATAATTACATGTAGGGACAACCTAACTAAGGGTTGTCATCAAGAAAATCATTATCAGTTTCCCACTCTCAAATGTTAGAGGAAAGTGGGACATAAGGTACCATAGCCCAATGCTTATTCTTGTCTTCAAGTTGTCCATTCTTAAGATCTTCTTTGTTTGATTCAATGTTAGGTGAGATGTTTTCTTATTGAGATGTATTTCATTGGGAAAAAGCTTGTCATCTCCTCCCTTCTCTTGTCTATTTCTTCTTGTCTTACCACTTATCTCTTATAAAATAGTGTTTTGTTCTTCCATAGGTTTTTGTGTTTTAGAGGAGGAAGCACCAGGATAAAATCTCATTTGTCTAGGTGGGATGTTTTGCTATCAACGACTACCTCCCAATTGTTGTAAGGATGGTGGGGGAGGAACCTCGGCATAGGGTCCTTTTCCTTTCGGTCTAGGATTCTCTTCAAATATGGGTTGTTCATCTCTTGTTGTTTCTTGAATAGAAAGATCGACCACTTGATGTAATAGTTTTGTTTTGTAGTTTCTATAGCTCAAGAAGTTAAAATTTGTCTATGGCTCTGGTTCCTCTTTAGATCATTCCCAAAAGTAATCAAGTGTAAAGTGTTGTCTTGTAACCAAAGGTTTATACCTATTGCGAGGGATAGTATGCACTTGTCCATTCAAAGGAAATTTTACACAATTGTGAATTGTTGAAGGGACAACTTTCATAGTATTTAACCATGGGTGTCCTAATTTTATGCGAAAAAGATCAAAAATAGGGACAACATCAAATAATTGTTCTACATATTTCTCAAATATAGTAACAAATAAAGATATCTTCCCATTAGTGTTTATAAAGGTTCCCTTATGTGTTTTAATCATCATGTCCGAAGGGTCATAAAAGCCTTGTATCAACCCATGTGAATAGAGGAACTATTCCCTTGCCACATTAGTCATGCAATTAGGATCAATATGGGTTCCATCCACAGGATTTTCCATTATTTTCACATTGATATAAAGAGGTCCTTCAGTGTCTCCAATTGTTCTATCATGAGGTGTAAACACAATTTCGGGTTCGAGGACCTTTCTTTTCATGTAAGGCCTAGGAGGGAACCTATTGTTATTGTTGAGATAATAAGCCATGAGTATAAGTTTTCAAATCAATGTCAAATCAGATTTTAAGAGTTTTTCAAAAGTTATGCAAGAGACAAGTGTAAATCTATGTGTAAATATGACCTAAAATGCTTGATTTTTTGACTTTTTTCAATGCAAATCACTAGGAGAAAAAGCTGTTGTAGAAATTTTCAAGAGGGAAAGAAAATAATATGCCTAATGATAGTCAAATAAAGCATTAATATCCTTCACAACACACTTTTGATGCAAACCTAGAGTGATGACTAGTTAAACCTAGTGAAAATGTGCTAAAATATGTAATTTTTTACAAATTTTCAATGCAAAGACCCAATAAAAAGGGTGTTGTAAAGAATTTTAGGAGGTGGAGCAGATTATAACAGTAATATAAGTCACCTAAAACCATAAAATCCATCACAACATGTTTGGAGTACAAATCTAAGTCAAACCCTAGTGAAAATATAGTCAAAATATGCAATTTTTCTCAAAATTTTAATTCAAAGGTCCAATAAAAAAGGTGTTGTAAATAATTTGAGGAGGGGAAGCAAATAATAACCTTGATAACAGCCAATTAGTGCAGAAAAATCTTTTACAACACGCCTATGATGCAAATCTAGAGAGACGATAAGGCTAAAATCTAGTGAAAAAGCAAGGTTTTTAAACCCTAAGCATGAAATTTTGCAAGCAAACCACTATGATGCAACACTATAGTTAGAAATCAGTCCTAATGAGTGTTTTAAAAGGGTAGTAAAATCTGAAACAAGATTTTGACTACAAACCCTAGCTAATGCAAAACTAGGTATATGGAAAAATGCACAATTTAGAGCGATTTTTAATAATTTAAGCATGAAACTGAAATCTAAATGAATGATGAATGAAAATTTCTGTATTTTAAATCATATATGATGATAATGACAGAAATTTAATGAAATTAAATGCAACTAATTCAAATTATTTGAAAATGCAAGCTAAAAATGCCAATTTTTTTTCAAAATTTTCAATTATTTTTGTAAATTTTTAAATGTAATAAGATGAATAATGAAATGAATGTAAATCTGAAGTATAACAATCAACAAGGTGCAAAAAGTCCAAAAACATGGGTTCACCAAAATGTTTAGGATGAAAATATGTTTAGGGTTGATTTTAATGCTTTGTATTGATCCTCCTTTCACGACTAAACATTCAAGGACATTACATGATGCAGGAGCATCCAGTGGTGTAAGGGCAATCTTGCATCACCAAAAAAAAAAATTAATTCAAAATCATTGCAGATGTTTTCATTTCTTTCCATAATTAGTGTTTTTGGTTCCATAATCTCTTGAATAATGATGTAGGACTTTCAGTTTTTTCCAAACTGCTAAAAATAACAAACTGCCAGTTTTGGAAAGGTTACTTGCCATTTTAGGAAAGTTTGCATTTGGGCACGGATTGAAGCAAAAACTTACAGAAAGTTACATAATGGAAATATAAGACCTTTGGCAAAGGAATCAAGCACAGATCATTTGTGAACTGAAAGATATTAAAGTTTTTGTTTTCTGAAAAACCCCTAAATTTTTTTGAAATGAGATATGAGGCACTAAAACATCCCATAATGTCCCAAAAAGTTGATGAAAATTTGTTTCCAAATATTCAGAGTGATAGTTCACATCACGAGCTTTACGACGCTTAAAATTTTTCGTCAATTGGACACCCGGATCAAAAGTTATGCTTCCTGTAAGTTGACCTACTTTTGGAGGGAGTTGCAAAATTTGAAATTTAGTTGGAGGCCACCAAAAAGTGTTATTTATGACTATTTTGGGAACCCTGGGTGGTAGTAGAGTTAAGGGGGAAAGTGTAGAGTCAAGAATAGGTGGGAAAACAAAAACCCTAGCTGATTTGGGGGCTACAGAAAGAAGAAGATTCCAGAGCCTGGTGATGTGTAGCTATAGTGTGTTGCAACCTATGGAGGGTTGATTCCTCTTATTGTAATTGAGCTTCTGTAATCTAATGAGTTGCCTAGATCAATAAAAGAAATTTCTATTTTCTGTGTTCAATTTCTATTGTTGTGTGTTTTGTGATTTACCCCCTTCATCAAGTGGTATCAGAGCAAGGGTTCCTGAGTGTGTAGACAAATCACCGACTGTAAGGTAGTTTGCACCAGGACCTGAGGTTGTGGGTTTGCTACGAAGATCAAGATGCCTCCATGAAGAAATTGTATTGGGAGGAATGCTTTGATGGAAGAGGGTTTTAGAGCCCTGCAAAGGCAAATCGATGCATTGCAAGAGGAGCTACGAAGAGGGTTTGACCCGATAACAAGAGAAGAAAGCGAAGATGAAGCTGAGGAAGAACAAGAAGCTGCAGGAGATCCTCCAGAAGTTAGGTTGTTGAGGGCCATTTTGAAGATCGGAAAGAAGCCCAGGATCGAAGTTTCTACATATTCTGGAGATTTGAATCCGAAACAGCTTATTGATTAGCTTAATGACATGGAGGAGTATTTCAAGTATGAAGATGTGGAGGACCCAGATCGGGTCAAGTTTGTAAAAACAAAGTTGAAGGGCCACACTAGTATTTGGTGGAAAGAGGTCCAATTAGAGAGGAACACAAGAGGAAAGGGAAAGATCACTAGATGGGATCAGATAGTGGAGAAACTGAAGAAGCAGTTCATTCCTATGGACTATGAGATGGAGCTACTAAAGAAGTTGCAAGGACTAAAGCAAGGTAAGAAGTCTGTTAAGGAGTATACATAAGAGTTTTATAAAATTACTATCAAGACATGCCATGTAGAGCCCAACAAGGAGAAGGTAGCCCATTACATTAATGGGTTGAGGCCGAGTATTCAAGAGGAGCTGAGCCTGGTCAGAATGACCACCATAGAAGATGCGTACCAGTTTTCCCTGAAGGTGGAAGAGAAGCTGAATAAAAGATTCAATAGCAAGCAAAGGGGAAGAGGTCAAGGTGAAAGGACTGGTGGAAGACCCTATGGAGGCCATAATGAAGATCAAAAGAAAAGTGAAGAAGCTGGCACCAGTCAAAATCAGAGAGGGGATAATGCCTACCGCCCTCATGACCAGAACAGTGGTGAGCAAAGAGGAAGAGGAAGAGGCAAACTTGGGCAAGGACCCGAAAGAGGAGGTTTCAAAGGAACATGTCTCCAATGTGGAGAAGAAGGGCATCAAGCATACGAGTGTCTGCAACATCAAGGAAGGACAAATAGAAGACCTGAAGGTAATGCATGAGTTGCACATGTAGATGAAGATGCACAATCTGAGCACTCTAAAGATGCTGAAAGGGGAGAAACCCTAGTTGTCAGAAGAACTTTGTTGAATGAGGAGAAAGAACCCAATCAGAGGAAGAGTTTATTCCACACAAGGTGCAAATGTGAAGGTAAGTGTTGTGATATTATTATTGACAATGGAAGCACTAACAATCTTGTTTTAGAGGAGATGGTTGACAAGTTGAAGTTGACAAGAAGAAAGCATCCACATCCATATCGGATTGCATGGTTGCAGAAGGACCACAGAGCTTTGGTCAATGAGCAGTGTTTAGTGAAGTTCAAGATTGGGGACTACCATGATGAGGTGCTGTGTGATATCATACCAATGGATGCATGTCATATGCTATTGGGGAGGCCGTGGCAGTATGATAGGAGCGCTGTCCATGATGGCCGTGCAAACACATATTCCCTAACAAAGGATGGAGTTCATCATAAGTTGAAGCCCTTGAAGGAGGTGGAAGAAAAGGTATGTAGTACTGCCATAATTTGCTTGGTAGATGGTAGGAAATTTTTGGAGAGTATGAAGCATGAGAGTCATTGCTTTGCATTGATTCTTAAGATTAGTCAAGAGAAATGTGAAGATGTACCAGCAAAAGTTGCAGATATGTTGGAAGAATTTCAAGACATTGTCTCTGATAATGTACTAGAAGGTTTACCACCAATGAGGAAGATAAGTCATCAAATGGATTTGATACCAGGAGCTAGTTTGTTGAATAAGGCAGCCCATAGAATGACTCCAGCAGAGAGTGAAGAGTTGAATAGACAAGTTCAGGAGTTGTTAAGGAAGGGAATGATAAGGGAAAGCCTAAGTCCATGTGCGGTACCTGCAATACTAGCACCAAAGAAAGATGGAGAATGGAGAATGTGTACAGATTCTCAGGAAATCAATAAGATCATGATCAAGTACAGGTTTCCATTGCCAAGAATGGATGACATAGTGGACTGTTTGAGTGGAGCCAAGTACTTCATGAAAATTGACCTAAAGAGTGAGTATCACCAAATCCGTATCATGGAAGGAGACGAATGGAAGACAGCCTTCAAGAAAAAGGAAGGTTTGTATGAGTGGTTAGTCATGCCATTTGGGCTAACCAATGCACCGAACACATTCATGCGGCTCATGAACAAGGTATTAAAAGAATTTTTGGGAAGTTTTGTTATTGTTTATTTAGATGATATTTTGATTTTCAGTAAGACTTGGGATGATCATATGATGCATATCAGAAGAGTTTTGGAGAAGTTGAGGGAGGAGAAGTTGTTGATCAATCTGAAGAAATGTAGCTTTGCAAAGAAGGAGTTGGTATACTTGGGATTTGTTGTCTCAGAGGAAGGTCTTAAGATGGACCCAAAAAAAGTAAGGGCTATCATTGAATGGCCTACTCCAAGGAGTGCCACGGAGGTACGATCTTTTCATGGTTTGGCAAGTTTTTACAGAAAGTTTATCAGAAATTTTAGTAGCATTTGTGCACCCCTAATGGAGACAATGAGAGGGGATAGAAAAGAGTTTAGATGGACTAAAGGAGCAGACAAAAGCTTTGATACCTTCAAGCAAAAAATCACAGAGCAACCTGTTTTGGCACTTCCAGATTTCAATAAGGTATTTTAGGTAGATTGTGATGCTAGTGGTAGTGCTATAGGAGTTGTTTTGAGATAAGAAGGTAAGCCCATTGCCTATTTTAGTGAGAAGCTTAATGATGCCAAGAAAAAGTATTATATTTATGATCAGGAGTTTTATGCAATAATTCAGGCTTTGAAGAAATGGAGACTTTATTTGTTGCCAAAAGAGTTTGTTTTATATATTGATCATTAGGCTTTGCAGTATCTTAATAGTCAAGGAAAGTTGAACCAGAGGCACTTAAAATGGGTTGAGTTTTTGAAGAGCTATACTTTTGTTTTGAAGCACAGGAATGGGAAGTCCAACAAAGTTGCAAATGCCTTGAGCAGAAGGCAAAATTTGTTGATAGAAATGAAGATAGAGGTTGTTGGGTTTGATGAGTTGAAAAGCTTATATCCTGAAGACCCAGATTTTGCAGAAGCCTGTAAGCTTGTTTGGAACCTGTTACTTTGGACATGACAAAATGGTTGGATTTCATAATCCAAGATGGCATGTTGTTTAGAGGAAGCCAGTTGTGCATTCCAAGGAGTTCCATGAGAGAGAACCTGATTAAGGAGAAGCATAGTGGAGGATTGGCTGGACACTTTGGTCGAGATAAGACCAATGCTATTGTTGGTGAAAATTATTATTGGCCACAGTTGTAGCAAGATGTGATGAAATTTGTGTAGAGTTGTAGAGTGTGTTAGATGGCAAAAGGAACAAGTCAGAATATAGGGCTATATCAGCCATTACCTATACCAGAGAAGCCATGGGATGATATTAGTATGGATTTTGTTCTTGGTTTACCAAGGACACAGAGAGGACATGATTCTATTTTTGTGGTGGTGGATAGATTCTTGAAGATGACACAATTTATTCCTTGCAAGAAGACTAATGATGTTGTTCATATTGTTGAATTATTTTTCACAGAGGTGGTGAGATTACATGGTCTACCAAAGAGCATAGTTTCAGATCATGATACCAAGTTTGTTGGTTATTTCTGGAGGACATTGTGGAAGAAGTTGAAGATAGATTTGAAGTTCAGTTCTGCACACCAAAGCATGATTGTTTGATCTCAAGAATCAAACAAAAATGTTCCCAGCTTCCACCTCTCAAATTGCCAGGTAATGGTTTCAAAATTGTGGAAACCGATGCTAGTGAAGGTGCATGGGTTGGTGTTCTCTGTGAATAGACAACAACATCTCACAACCCCAAAGACAAAGTTGAGATTGTTAGGTATATCTCTAGTAGTTTCAAGACTAGTGAAATAGACTACCACAGTACTCATAAAGAAATCCTTGTTGTTGTCAATACTTTCCAAGCATTTCAGATGTTTATTGCTGACAAGTGATTTCTTTTGAAAAGTGATCTGCAAAATCTGCGTGGATTCTTCATAAAAGAATCAAAAAATAAAGTTGTTAGAGGAAGACTCCTTAGGGGGGCATCTATTCTAATTCCTCTCCGTGTAAGTCTTGTCTTTGCTTGTTGCGTTTAGGGAAGATCTGAGGTAGTAATCTTGTATTTCGAGTGCGGGTGTGAGTGTAGGTTTGAGTGCAGGAATGGATAGACCAAGGACTTCTGGATCGAGTATGGAAGTCATCGACCAGACAGCAGATCGCAACACAGAAGTTAAGTTCACAAACTTCTTTGCTGATAATGAAAGTTCTTTTTGTACACCTGAATCTAGTAGTAATATATTAGATGAAGTATCTTCTAGTCATTTTGATGATAAGGAATTTTGTGTGCCTAAGATAAAACCTTCTGAGATCTATAGGGATGTACCCAATAGTCTTGTTGATATGTTTAATAAAAATAAAGGTTTAAAAAATTGGTTTGGACATAATACCTTTCAACGATGTCATGTAGCTACTCTACAACATGTAGTTACTGGAGGTAACAAAGGTAAACTGAGATTATTCTCAGATGCCCAAGTTTATAAATTCCAAAAAGAAGCCTTAGCCTATCCAGGGAACCCCTAATTTATGTGTCCTATGTTAGAATAGGAATATGTGGACATTACTGAAAAGGCTTACCTATCATCATTATGATGATGTTGAAAGATGCAAGATTCTACAAGTTGTCACATTCCTTGTTAGGTGTTGCATGTGACTCCATGGCTAAAGGGTCACTTTATCTTGATTGTTTATTAGATTTCCCTGTCAATCTCAAAGATGGTAATCTGCAAGATGTTCTTGAATATAATTTCAAGACCATGAACCTTTACATGAAAAAGCAAATGTAGACCATTCCCTTACCTTTCTTATTCACTATAGATCATACAACAAGGTTATGCCATTGATGATAAATCCCATAAAGGCACAAGGTCTAGAAGGTCTATCAACCATTTGAAAATCTACCAATGACAGCATGCAGTTAACTGCACCAAAGATAGTCCATCATAAAGATATCAAGTTGCCTGAAGAATGGGCATTAGATCTTTGGGAACAAGATGTTCAACCTGAAGAAGAAAAACAACCACAATTGAGAGGTATCTCAATTGAAGAATTAGATGATCAGGCAGTAATCAGATTCTCATCCGGTAACCCGTTTGCTTTATGTAGCAGCCCTTCGATGAGAATAGAAAGAGTTTTTAACTATAACCAACCTGGTCCATCTGTGTCCCCATTACCACGCACTCAGAGTGCAAGATTCCAACCTGCCAAGGGTTTTGAAGATTTGTTTAAAATTCCTTCTATTGCTAAGCCTAGCAGTTCCACAACTGCAGCCAAATCTGCTAGCTCTTCTTACTCCCATAAACTATATTCTGAGTTAGATAATGGGATGTACAAGTGTGAAGACTGCTCTTTTGTTTTTAATCCTCCTAGAACCAGCCATTTCTGTATGTTTTCAACCAAGCAAGTTACAATGCCTGAACAGGATATCAAAGAAGTCCATGAGAAAGTCATAGCTACTCCTGCAGGTCCTTGCCCAGTTCCTGGTGCTATTCCTCCCTTTAGAGATTTCATGCTCTTTCACACCACTGGTACTCATAAAGTTGATTTCTGGCCTCTTCATATCTTTCCTATAGTAGAAAGTCTTCAACAATGGGAACCATTCACCATTGATTCTAATTTTATTATAATTCAGAATAGGTATCAGCTTCCACAGCTTTATCAAGATCTAACTTATACAACTAAGTTAGAAGAGAAAAAGAAAAAGAAACCAGTTAATGCAGTTTGGCTAGCCAAACAAATGGATGCAGGTCAAGAATCTCTCACTAAAATTAAGAATGCCTTTACTGCCATAGTTCTCACAAAAGATTTTAAAAAGCAACAAAGGAACCTGACATGTGATCTCCCTCTCAAACAAGATCCTCAAGGTAATGAGCTCGTACCAAAAGCTAAAGCTAATTATTTCTTAATGAGTTCATCTGAAGCATTAACTTGTAGAATAGATGTTGCAGAGCTAGAAAAGCTAGGCATAATCCAAACTTTTGAGTCACCATTCTCATGTCATGCAATGTATGTTCCAAAGTTGATGAGAATGGTAAGGAATTATCTGAGAAATGATTAGTTGTAAATTATAAGCCGTTAAATGACTGTCTTGTTGACAATAGACACCCTCTGCCCAGTAAGGATCATATCTGGCAGACTATTCAAGGTAGTCATGTTTATTCTAAATTTGATTTAACAAAAGGGTTTTGGCAAATTGGCCTCAAAAGTGCTGATTTTTATAAAACAACATTTTCTATTCCACAAGGCCTCTATGAATGGATAGTCCTTCCATTCGGTATCAAAACTGATCCTTCCATTTTTCAACAAAAAATGGATATTATATTCCGGCCTTATGCCAAGTTTATCCAACCCTATATTGATGGCATTCTTGTCTTCAGCCAGGATATGCCTCAACACCTATATCATCTCCACCAATTCCTCTCTATTTGCCAACATCATGGGCTTGTTGTCAATCCCACAAAGTCTTACTTTGTCCAAAATCATATTGTTTTCATTTGCATCAAGCTTCTTCCGAGGGGGAGAATGGAGGCACAACCTCACATCCTGAATAAGATTTCAAATCTTGCAGTAACCAATGTAAAAGAATTACAACGCTTTTTAGGTCTTGTTAATTATATTGCAGGATTTTATTACAAGTTTGCTAAAGATCGAATTGAGCTCAATAAGCTTCTGGGAAAGAAGCCACCGCCATGGATGAAAAAGCATGATTGTTTGATCTCAAGAATCAAACAGAAATGTTCCCAGCTTCCACCTCTCAAATTATCAGGTAATGGTTTCAAAATTGTGGAAACCGATGCTAGTGAAGGTGCATGGGTTGGTGTTCTCCGTGAACAGAAAACAACATCTCACAACCCCAAAGACAAAGGTGAGATTGTTATGTAGCAGGTAGGCTTCCATTTCTTGGAGCCTTTTCTTTTCTTATCCCTTTTTCTAAAATATCCTTTCTTCTTGGGATATTTACTGAATTTGTTCTTTTTCTTCTTGTAAGATTTTTCTGGCTTATCACAATCATAACAAGAAGATTTACCCTTATCTGGGAACTGGTTTGAGGGCATTATCTGGTAGCATACAGAAGAGGATAGTAAAGGTTGTACCTTCTTTATCTCCTTCTTTGTTTTTCCTTCTTCACAGATTTCTTCATTGATCTGTGTAAGGAATTGAACTAACTGAGGAAAGGTTAGTTCTTTCATTTCAATGTTTTCTGTTACTAGATTTTCTAGAACTTTCTTGTGATAGAATTCTCCTATCACACTTCCAAAACTTTTAAGAAAAGTTGTGAACATAAAATCATGATTTTGTTCATGGCCTGACTGATAGAAATTCTGATATTGAACTTCACAATATTTTTTGAAATATTTGAGATCTTTACACTTACCTTTTATGAACTTGTTGTAGGCCAAAACTTCTCTGGTATATGTTCTTCCTACGAACATACGTGTTAATTGAGCACAGACTTGATCTGTACCTCTGCCTATTAGGTTGTCTCTGAAAGTGTCGTCTAATCTGTCCCAGACACTTCGAGCAACACCTGTCATAGCATTGAGAGCCTACTTGATCACTTGTGATTCATCAGCATTAGCATTAGTGGATAAATAATTTGTTATCCATGCTCTCATGGCATCTATTCCTCTTGTATTTTCTCTGTCCTCAAAATTATCAAAATTTACAAGGGGAGGTGTATCTACTTTTAGAGTTTGAATATTCTTAAATGGATCAATGGGGTTAGATCCATTGGGATTGGAACCATTACCATGAGCCATTTGAAACTTTCCTTTTGCTCGTTCCTCTAAAGTGGTTTCTCTTAGATTCCCTATGGAGGGATCAAAAATCTTTTCAATTACAGGCTTTTTTACCTCAGTGACCAACTTTGGTCCTTCATACTAAGCCTGTAAATATCCCTTTTCACTAGAAGGGAAATTCATTGTTTTCACAGTCTGCTATTGCCTAACACTATGTATCACTGACTGAATAGCTGTGGACTCTTGATGTAGTTCAGACTAAATGTCGGCAGATTCTTGCTTTATGGAATCACTTATCAATAGTTGTGATTGTGCTATTGAATGGATTTCCTGATATACTTCTTCTATTCTTTGTCCATTGTGTTTTGCATGAATATTTGCAGTATTTAGTTGTGAGGCAAGCACATCACAGTCTAATTTAACTTCACTTCTGACCTTTTGCAGAAGTTCTCTTTGTTGCTCTAAAGACCGCTGTTGAGTGACCCACCATGTTTTCGCTTGACTTTTGAACTCATTATACTGGGCTTTGAGTTCCTGGAGGTCTTTGTTAACAGTGGCCATCCACTGATCAGTGAGATGCTTTTCCAAGCATTCAAGAGTGGAAATAAGAGAATGGAAATTCTCTTGAGTACTTAGATGGGCTTTTTTAGCCTTGACTGCTTCGATCTGATGCCAGATCTTCTTATCCTCAGCAAGTAACATGGATTTCCTAAGGCACATATTAGTCCAGTTTAGCAATTTGCTTTGACTGGAACATTGAAGACTTTCTGCTATAGGAAAGATATGAAGAGGCCATAAATTAGCTTTATAAGTACCAGTGGTGTCAAAGAGCATGAAATCTCTAAAGGGAGGAATAGCACCAGGTACTGGGCAAGGACCTGCAGGAGTAGCTATGACTTTCTCATGGACTTCTTTGATATCCTATTCAAGCATTGTAACTTGCTTGGTTGAAAACATATGGAAATGGCCGGTTATGGGAGGATTAAAAACAAAAGAGTAGTCTTCACACTTGTACATCCCATTATCTAACTTAGAATATAGTTTATGAGAGTAGGAAGAGCTAGCAGATTTGGCTGCAGTTGTGGAACTGCTAGGCTTAGCAATAGAAGGAATTTTAAACAAATCTTCAAAACCCTTGGCAGGTTGGAATCTTGCACTCTGAGTGCATGGTAACAGGGACACAGATGGACCAGGTTGGTTATAGTTAAAAACTCTTTCTGTTCTCATCAAAGGGCTGCTGCGTAAAGTAGATGGGTTACCAGATGAGAATCTGATTACTACCTGATCATCTAATTCTTCAATTGAGATACCTCTCAATTGTGGTTATTTTTCTTCTTCAGGTTGACCATCTTGTTCCCAAAGATCTAATGCCCATTCTTCAGGTAACTTGATATCTTTATGATGGACTATCTTTGGTACAGTTAACTGCGTACTGTCATTAGTAGATTTCTAGATGGTTGATAGACCTTCTAGACCTTGTGCCTTTCTAGGATTTATCATCAAGGGCAGAACCTTGTTGTATAACCTATAGTGAATAAGAAAGGTAAGGGAATGGTCTACAGATTGTTTTTTCATGTAAAGGTTCATGGTCTTGAAATTATATTCAAGAACATCTTGCAGATTACCATCTTTGAGACTGACAGGGAAATCTAATAAACAATCAAGATAAAGTGACCCTTTAGCCATGGAGTCACATGCAACACCTAACAAGGAATGCGACAACTTGTAGAATCTTGCATCTTTCAACATCATCGTAATGATGATAGGTAAGCCTTTTCGGTAATGTCCTAATATTCCTATTCTAACATAGGACAAATGCATAAACTGGGGGTTCTCTAGACTGGCTAAGGCTTCTTTTTGGAATTTCTGAACTTGGGCATCTGAGAATAATCTCAGTTTATCTTTGTTACCTCTAGTAACTGCATGTTGTAGAGTAGCTACATGACATCATTGAGAGGTTTTATATCCAAACCAATTTTTTAAACCTTTATTTTTATTAAACATATCAACAAGATTATTGGGGGTTGTGAGATGTTGTTTTCTATTCACGGAGAACATCAATCCATGCACCTTCACTAGCATCAGTTTCCACAATTTTGAAACCATTACCTGACAATTTGAGAGGTGGAAGCTGGGAACATTTCTGTTTGATTCTTGAGATCAAACAATCATGCTTTGCCGTCCATGGTGGTGGCTTCTTTCCTAGAAGCTTATTGAGCTCAATTCGATCTTCAACAAGCTTGTAATAAAATCCTACAATATAATTAACAAGACCTAAAAAGTGTTGTAATTCTTTTACATTGGTTACTGCAAGATTTGAAATCTTATTCAGGATGTGAGGTTGTGCCTCCATTCTCCCCCCGGAAGAAGCTTGATGTCAATAAAAAAAATATGATTTTGGGCAAAGTAAGACTTTGTGGGATTGACAGCAAGCCCATGATGTTGGCAAATAGAGAGGAATTGGTGGAGATGATTTAGGTGTTGAGGCATATCCTGGCTGAAGACAAGAATGCCATCAATATAGGGTTGGATAAACTTGGCATAAGGCCGGAATATAATATCCATTTTTTGTTGAAAACTGGAAGGAGTAGTTTTGATACCGAATGGAAGGACTGTCCATTCATAGAGGCCTTGTGGAACAAAAAATGTTGTTTTATAAAAATCAGCACTTTTGAGGCCAATTTGCCAAAACCCTTTTGTTAAATCAATTTTAGAATAAACATGACTACCTTGAATAGTCTGCCAAATATGATCCTTACTGGGCAGAGGGTGTCTATTGTCAACAAGACAGTCATTTAATGGCTTATAATTTACAACTAGCAGTGTCAGATAATTCCTTACCATTCTCATCAACTTTTGGAACATACATTGCATGACATGAGAATGGTGACTCAGAAGTTTGGATTATGCCTAGCTTTTCTAGCTCTGCAACTTTTGTTCTACAAGTTAATGCTTCAAATGAACTCATTAAGAAATCCCACAAAGTCTTACTTTGCCCAAAATCATATTGTTTTCATTGGCATCAAGCTTCTTCTGGGGGGGAGAATGGAGGCACAACCTCACATCCTGAATAAGATTTCAAATCTTGCAGTAACCAATGTAAAAGAATTACAACGCTTTTTAGGTCTTGTTAATTATATTACAGGATTTTATTACAAGCTTGCTGAAGATCAAATTGAGCTCAATAAGCTTCTAGGAAAGAAGCCACCACCATGGACGGCAAAGCATGATTGTTTGATCTCAAGAATCAAACAGAAATGTTCACAGCTTCCACCTCTCAAATTGCCAGGTAATGGTTTCAAAATTGTGGAAACCGATGCTAGTGAAGGTGCATGGGCTGGTGTTCTCCGTGAACAGAAAACATCTCACAACCCCAAAGACAAAGGTGAGATTGTTAAGTATATCTCTGGTAGTTTCAAGAATAGTGAAATAGACTACCACAGTACTCATAAAGAAATCCTTGTTGTTGTCAATACTTTCCAAGCATTTCAAATGTTTATTGCTGACAAGTGATTTCTTTTGAAAAGTGATCTGCAAAATCTGCGTGGATTCTTCATAAAAGAATCAAAAAATAAAGTTGTTATAGGAAGACTCCTTAGGTGGGCACAATTATTAAGTACTTATGAATTTGATTTCATTCACCTTCCTGGAGTTGAAAATATTTTTGCAGATTTCATGTCTCGAGAAGGGCACACTTCAAAACCTGTTCTTTCTGAAGCAAAGCAAAACCTGTCTAGTATTGTTTGGATAATCTAAATAAGGAAACATCGTTGGTATGAAGAAAGTTGCCGAGAATCGAGTACAAATCCATTCCAAAGAAGAAATCTCCATAATTTCCAAATGGCTAATGATTTTCTTTATGATCATTTTAAAATGTTAGTGGCCAAACATCAGCCAACATATTCAGGATTATGGATTAACAGACCATTCTTTCAGTTCTTAGCTGAAGCAAAACCTATTGATCCTGATGTCGGTCATACACTCCAAAATTGGTGTGGAGACTTCGTTCTTCCTGTCTCCTTTCTCAATCCACCAGTAGAAAGACCAGATTGATGGATATACCTAACAATCTCACCTTTGTCTTTGGGGTTGTGAGATGTTGTTTTCTGTTCATGGAGAACATCAGCCCATGCACCTTCACTAGCATCAGTTTCCACAATTTTGAAACCATTACCTGACAATTTGAGAGGTGGAAGATGGGAACATTTCTGTTTGATTCTTGAGATCAAACAATCATGCTTTACTGTCCATGGCGGTGGCTTCTTTCCCAGAAGCTTATTGAGCTCAATTCGATCTTCAACAATCTTGTAATAAAATCCTGCAATATAATTAACAAGACCTAAAAAGCGTTGTAATTCTTTTACATTGGTTACTGCAAGATTTGAAATCTTATTTAGGATGTGAGGTTGTGCCTCCATTCTCCCCCCCGGAAAAAGCTTGATGCCAATGAAAACAATATGATTTTGGGCAAAGTAAGACTTTGTGGGATTGACAGCAAGCCCATGATGTTGGCAAATAGAGAGGAATTGGCGGAGATGATTTAGGTGCTGAGGCATATCCTGGCTGAAGACAAGAATGTCATCAATATAGGGTTGGATAAACTTGGCATAAGGCCAGAATATAATATCCATTTTTTGTTGAAAAATGGAAGGAGTAGTTTTGATACCGAATGGAAGGACTGTCCATTCATAGAGGCCTTGTGGAACAGAAAATGTTGTTTTATAAAAATTAGCACTTTTGAGGCCAATTTGCCAAAACCCTTTTGTTAAATCAAACTACCTTGAATAGTCTGCCAGATATGATCCTTACTGGGCAGAGGGTGTCTATTGTCAACAAGACAGTCATTTAATAGCTTATAATTTACAACTAACCGTTTCTCAAATAATTCCTTACCATTCTCATCAACTTTTGGAACATACATTGCATGACATGAGAATGGTGACTCAGAAGTTTGGATTATGCCTAGCTTTTCTAACTCTGCAACTTCTGTTCTACAAGTTAATGCTTCAGATAAACTCATTAAGAAATAATTAGCTTTAGCTTTTGGTACGAGCTCATTACCTTGAGGATCTCATTTGAGAGGGAGATCACATGTCAGGTTCCTTTGTTGCTTTTTTAAATCTTTTGTGAGAACTGTAGCAGCAAAGGCATTCTTAATTTCAGTGAGAGATTCTTGACCTGCATCCATTTGTTTGGCTAGCCAAACTGCATTAACTGATTTCTTTTTCTTTTTCTCTTCTAACTTAGTTGTATAAGTTAGATCTTAATAAAGCCGTGGAAGCTGATACCTATTCTGAATTATAATAAAATTAGAATCAATGGTGAATGGTTCCCATTGTTGAATTGCTTTACTTTCAGTTACACCATCATATCCATCTACCTCATATTGGACAAATGTCAGTGTATCCATATAACCATCAAACCCAATTTGAATAGGAACTTCATAAATTGTAGAACTTTCACCCTTTTCAGAATTACCAAAGGTGATACTTGTGGTTCCTTCTATCCAGGCATCTCTAGGAAATGCATTATATCAGGCAATATTTAGATCAGCTCCAGTATCTATCAAAAATGCCAAAGGATAGGCCATAATACCTAGAAAGTGTATTGTTAGGATAACACCTAGACATGCGGTAGTTTTCTTGGTGCGTTTGTAGGCTTTCATCTGTCGACTGCTAGAACCTTCTTCAAAAGTGACCCTTGGTTCTACTTGTTCTTCGACAACTTGATTGATGAGAGGACTGTAGGGCTTCTCTTCACAATACAGCTATTCTTCCCTGATAGATCCT
The DNA here is from genome assembly GCA_027924645.1 of Cunninghamia lanceolata. NCBI lineage: Eukaryota > Viridiplantae > Streptophyta > Pinopsida > Cupressales > Cupressaceae > Cunninghamia > Cunninghamia lanceolata. The sequence continues at coordinate 4,336,614 of BSBN01000197.1, forward strand.
TGTAAGGGCAACTGTATAGGTCCAGCTGAATTAAACTTCACTTATGAACTTGTTGTAGGCCAACTTTTCTCTGGTATTTGTTCTTCCTATGAATAGACGTGTTAATTGAGCATAGACTTGATCTGTACCTCTGCCTATTAGGCTATCTCTGAAAGTGTCATCTAATCTATCCCAGACACTTCAAACAACACCTGTCATAGCATTGAGAGCCTGCTTGATCACTTGTGATTCATCAGCATTAGCATTAGTGGATAAATAATTTGTTATCCATGCTCTCATGGCATCTATTCCTCTTGTATTTTCTATGTCCTCAAAATTATCAAAATTTACAAGGGGAGGTGTATCTGCTTTCTAAAATGCTTGGAAAGTATTGACAACAGCAAGGATTTCTTTATGAGTACTGTGGTAGTCTATTTCACTGTTCTTGAAACTTCCAGAGATATACCTAACAATCTCACCTTTGTCTTTGGGGTTGTGAGATGTTGTTTTCTGTTCATGGAGAACACTAGCCCATGCACCTTCACTAGCATCAGTTTCCACAATTTTGAAACCATTACTTGGCAATTTGAGAGGTGGAAGCTGGGAACATTTCTATTTGATTCTTGAGATCAAACAATCATGCTTTGCCATCCATGGCGGTGGCTTCTTTCCCAAAAGCTTATTGAGCTCAATTCGATCTTCAACAAGCTTGTAATAAAATCCTGCAATATAATTAACAAGACCTAAAAAGCGTTGTAATTCTTTTACATTGGTTACTGCAAGATTTGAAATCTTATTTAGGATGTGAGGTTGTGCCTCCATTCTCCCCCCCAGAAGAAGCTTGATGCCACTAAAAACAATATGATTTTGGGCAAAGTAAGACTTTGTGGGATTGACAGCAAGCCCATGATGTTGACAAATAGAGAGGAATTGGTAGAGATGATTTAGGTGTTGAGGCATATCCTGGCTGAAGACAAGAATGTCATCAATATAGGGTTGGATAAACTTGGCATAAGGTCGAAATATAATATCCATTTTTTGTTGAAAAATGGAAGGATCAGTTTTGATACCGAATGGAAGGACTATCCATTCATAGAGGCCTTGTGGAACAGAAAATGTTGTTTTATAAAAATTAGCACTTTTGAGGCCAATTTGCTAAAACCCTTTTGTTAAATCAAATTTAGAATAAATATGACTACCTTGAATAGTCTGCCAGATATGATCCTTATTGGGCAGAGGGTGTCTATTGTCAACAAGATAGTCATTTAATGGCTTATAATTTACAACTAGCTGTTTCTCAGATAATTCCTTACCATTCTCATCAACTTTTGGAACATACATTGCATGACATGAGAATGGTGACTCAGAAGTTTGGATTATGCCTAGCTTTTCTAGCTCTGCAACTTCTGTTCTACAAGTTAATGCTTCAGATGAACTCATTAAGAAATAATTAGCTTTAGCTTTTGGTACGATCTCATTACCTTGAGGATCTCGTTTGAGAGGGAGATCACATGTCAGGTTCCTTTGTTGCTTTTTTAAATCTTTTGTGAGAACTGTGGCAGCAAAGGTATTCTTAATTTCAGTGAGAGATTCTTGACCTACATCCATTTGTTTGGCTAGCCAAACTGCATTAACTGATTTCTTTTTCTTTTTCTCTTCTAACTTAGTTGTATAAGTTAGATCTTGATAAAGCCGTGGAAGCTGATACCTATTCTGAATTATAATAAAATCAGAATCAATGGTGAATGGTTCCCATTGTTGAATTACTTTACTTCCAATTACACCATCATATTCATCTACCTCATATTGGACAAATGTCAGTGTATCCATAAAACCATCAAACCCAATTTGAATAGGAACTTCACAAATTGCAGAACTTTCACCCTTTTCAGAATTACCAAAGGTGATACTTGTGGTTCCTTCTATCTAGGCATCTTTGGGAAATGCATTATATCAGGAAATATTTAGATTGGCTCCAGTATCTATCAAAGATGCCAAAGGATAGGCCATAATACCTAGAAAGTGTATTGTTAGGATAACACCTAGACATGCGGTAGTTTTCTTGGTGCGTTTGTAGGCTTTCATCTGTCAATTGCTAGAACCTTCTTCAAAAGTGACCCTTGGTTCTGCTTGTTCTTCGATAGCTTGATTGATGAGAGGACTGTAGGGCTTCTCTTCACAATACAATTGTTCTTCCCTGATAGATCCTTGTATGGGCAACTGTATAGGTCCAGCTGAATTAAACTGGTTGACAAACTTATTAAGTTCAGGAGACTTTTCCATTTCTTCTGTAAGATAGAAATTCTCTGCATCATCTATTTCTGAGATTTTTGCCTAAGATTGAGTAATCATGTTTTCAAGAAAGGCTTTGCGGCTTCTTCTCCATAACCTTCTAGCCATACTGCCAGGTGCAGGGGCTTCACTGATGGTTCTCTGAGCAGGAGGACCTGGTGGCCATGGTTCTCTTCTCTATAGAGGCTTATAGCCATGTTTTGGAATTTCAGCTGTTGAGACTGATAGACCATATTGAAGGATGGGTGTCCTTCTCATAGGAAGTTTAGAGGGTCGATCTGCTTCTAGCATTAGGTAGTGCTTCTTGGCTTTAAGCTACTCTAGCTTGCTATTCAGCTTTCGCCATGTTTCTTGACCCATATCCATACTATGAAGTCTGGATTCTATCTGGAAAACAAAAAATGTTCCCAGCTTCCACCTCTCAAATTGCCAGGTAATGGTTTCAAAATTGTGAAAACCGATGCTAGTGAAGGTGTATGGGCTGGTGTTCTCCGTAAATAGAAAACATCTCACAACCCCAAAGACAAAGGTGAGATTGTTAGGTATATCTCTGGTAGTTTCAAGAACAGTGAAATAGACTACCACAGTACTCATAAAGAAATCCTTGTTGTTGTCAATACTTTCCAAGCATTTCAGATGTTTATTGCTGACAAGCGATTTCTTTTGAAAAGTGATCTGCAAAATCTATGTGGATTCTTCAGAAAAGAATAAAAAATAAAGTTGTTACAGGAAGACTCCTTAGGTGGGCACAGTTATTAAGTACTTATGAATTTGATTTCATTCACCTTCCTGGAGTTGAAAATATTTTTGTAGGACAGACTGAAGTGGTGAATAGGAGTTTGGGTAACCTGCTACGATGCTTGGTAGGAGATAAGCCCAAGGGATGGGATTTGATTTTGCCACAGGCAAAATTTTCTTACAACAATTCTATCAATAGGAGTACTAGGAAATCACCATTCTAGATTGTATATGGAAATAGCCCAAGAAATGCTTCTAAGTTAAGGAAGCTAGACAAAGGAGAAATGACAAGTGCTGAAGCCGAAGACTTTGTAGAACACATGAAGAATTTGCATGAAGAGGTGAAAAAGCACATTAATAAGATGAATATTCAGTACACGACTAAGGCAGATCAGAAGAGGAGATATAAGGAGTTCCAGGTAGGAGATGAAGTCATGGTTCATATGAGAAAAGAAAGGTTCCCAATTGGAACATACAATAAGTTAAAAATGAAGAAATTTGGACCATGTAGAATCCTGAAGAAGCATGATTCAAGAAATGCATATAAGGTAGAGCTGCCAAGTGGGATCAATATTTCTCTTGTGTTCAACATTGCTGATTTAACAGAATATCATGAGGGTGGCACAGAGGATGGAACAACAGAAGAACAATGGAGTATTCTGGCATCTACTTCAACGGAGGAGATAGAAGAGATCTTGGATAGCTGTGTGGGAAGAAGTACTCGGAACAGGCAATATGAGGAATATATGGTTCTTCTTCGTTGTCTAAGGTAGAGGTTGACTATTTGGGATTTCCTCACACAAACACCTGAGACGTGACAGAGTCACTTCTCAAATTACCCTGGGTGTCTGATGCAGGAGCATCCAGTGGTGTAAGGGCAATCTTGCATCACCCAAAAAAATAAGTTAATTCAAAATCATTGCAGATGTTTTCATTTCTTTCCATAATTAGTGTTTTTGGTTCCATAATCTCCTGAATAATGATGTAGGACTTTCAATTTTTTCCAAACTGCTAAAAAAAGCAAATTGCCAATTTTGGAAAGGTTACTTGCCATTTTAGGAAAGTTTGCATTTGGGCACGGATTGAAGCAAAAACTTATAGAAAGTTACATAACGGAAATATAAGACCTTTGGCGAAGGAATCAGGCAAAGATCATTTGTGAGCTGAAAGATATTAAAGTTTTTATTTTCTAAAAAGCCCCTAAAAATTTTTGAAACAAGATATGAGGCACTAAAACATCCCATAATGTCCCAAAAAGTTGATGGAAATTTGTTTCCAAATTTTCGGTGTGATAGTTCACATCACGAGGTCTTCGGCATTTAAAATTGTTCATCAATCGGACACCCGGATCAAAAGTTATGCTTCCCAGAAGTTGACCTACTTTTGGAGGGAGTTGCAAAATTTGAAATTTAGCTGGAGGCCGCCAAAAAATGATATTTATGACTATTTTGGGAACCTTGGGTGGTAGTAGAGTTAAGGGGGAAAGTGTAGAGTCAAGAATAGGTGGGAAAACATAAACATTAGCTGATTTGGGGGTTACAGAAGGCAAAAGATTCCAGAGCTTGGTGATGTGTAGCTGTAGTGTGTTGCAGCCTGTGGAGGGTTGATTCCTTTGATTGTAATTGAGCTTCTATAATGTAATGAGTTACCTAGATCAATAAAAGAAAGTTCTACTTTATGTGTTCAATTCATTTTGTTTTGTGTTTTGTGATTTACCCCCTTCATCATTCAATCGAGTAGAGAACTCTACTACAGGTCTCCTATCACTTGGAACATAGGGGAAGATTGGAATTGTGTAAATTTATTGTTCAATTAAGCCCAATTATGCTCAAAACCCTAATTTCATAAATTTGTAAACAAATGAATAAATTACAAAAAATGATCACACACAGAGATATCAAATGACAATCAAATGCGTACCAGATTTTGAAGTTTGGTGTCTGGAAAAGTTGGGGACTAATGAGTGGGCACCCTAGTCTAGTGCCACAATTTTCTTTGGGATCTGGGAATCTTGTTTGCAACATGTTCCTGTTGTTTTGAAGGTTTTCCAGTTGCGGGATCTAGAGGACTAATGAGCGAGCACCTGAGTCCATGTCCCTATTTTCTTCTTTGATCTATAATTCTGACAGTCTGCACTGCTCTCCTGCAACTCCACTTCTTTCACTTTCACAACTTGTAACCTGCAATCACAGAAAAGTGGGTTGGGGGTTGTGGTGTTTAGAGGCTTACCTTGGTCAAGCCCTGGAGAGACATTAAGGTCTTCCAAACACCGTTTTCAGATAAAGAGTGCGTATCCCTGTGGGACAGAGGCAAAATCCAAATGATAAATGATAGAAAACACAATTGATTTCCCCTTGTAGGGAAGATCTCATGGAAGGAAGATGCTCTTCATGCAATGAGGAGATGGATGCCAAATCTGCAAATACAAACACAAGAACAACAAAGTACTACTCTGCCACACAATGAATGCCTTGAATCACTTTTACATAAGCCACAAGTTCATAATGTCCATTTAGTTTAAAAATGATAACCTAATCATGCTTATATATGCAACTACAAACATTCCTACTAAGAATTTCGTAATTCAAACTTACCGTGTCGGCATAGGACCTAAATAATGGTCATAAACCAACACTTTAAAATTGGTCCTGACCTAAAATAGGGCAGGACTAGGGCGCGAGCGCCCAAGTTCCCCCCTCTATTTCAGGTAAGATTTATGTTAAGTGCATCCCCTGAGTCCCAATTGCCATGAATCTTCAGGGTTTTCTCATTGGGAGTCATCAAAATCATGCAAGATGCTCTAAATGCATTCTAAAGGACCCTGTTGGTAATCATTTATGTTTAGGGTTTTAGGCTCGAGCTACTGGTGGTGCCTGCATAAGTATTCAGGTTTCAAACATTTAGATATGCAGGCACCTTCCCAAAAATCCAAAAAATTCCAACACTATCAGCCTCTGCAGTTGTAAAAAATGCAAAAAATTAGTTAAGGTGCAGGTGTCTTTGTATATACAAGGATGTTTGTATATACATGCAGGTAAAATGTGCATTGGTGGGTCAGAAAACTCTATCGCACTTTGAAAAAATCAGTTAGATGCATTTCTGAATGCATATCAAGCTTAAAATGTGCATATACAAAGGGGAAATCTTTCACAGAGTCCCAGGAATATTCTCGCTTTGTATATCGGGTTGCATATAGATATGCATTGAAAAATATACAAGGGGGCAGATGCATTTGCTACAGTGGCGAGGGGGAGATACATGCGGTGGGGTCCGTAGATATGCAAAGATCTTTGTATCTCCGACATACAAGGTAAAATATGCATTCCTTGCATATTCTCTGAAGATTCCTTGTTTGTATTTTAGGGAGGTTTGTATGTTTGTCTTTGTAAATTCAACATACAAACAAAATACACATTCGCGAGATGCAAGCCAGACTCTAGGATGTTTCAAATTTGCATTATGATGTGGCAAGTTTTGCAGTTTGCATGTATGTTGGGTTTGTATATGCAACATACAACCCGATATACAAAGATGTGACATACAACCCAGACGTGATGGAGGAATGAAATGCAGTGAATAAATATTTGAGGTCCACGGGTTGTATATCATGTTTGTATATGCGATATACAAAGGAAATATACATTTGATAAGATACAAGCCAGATTCCAAAGGTTCTCCAATCTAGCTGATAAATGAGTTGGAAATCCACGGCATGTATATTGGGCACTTGTATATGTGCCGATATACAAGAGGAGTTAGATACAAGCCAAATTTCAAAGCAACTTCAGCATGCTTCATGATAATTTGAAATCTGCGCCTTGTATGTATAAGTTGTATGTATATGCACATATACAAGGAATGATGCAAGAAAGAAGATGCAAGGTGGACCTGATTGAAAAATCCAATTTTCTCTATAATAGCTTGGGGTCCGCCTTGTATGTTGAACTGTTGTATGTATATGCATCCTGCATACCTTTCCAATCCTTATTTTGCCCTTTTCGCCCTTGTATATGCATAAACATATGCATATACAAAGATTTAAAAAGGGAATTTGTATATGCATATGTTTATGCATATACAAGGGGCAAAATAAGGATTGGAAAGGTCAACGATAGAGGAACGAAGTGCCTACGTGGCACATTTTCATTGGTTCTTGACTTTTCATCGTATTTTGAGCCGTGGATCTCATGTAATAGGAGATGATTGACGGCCATGTTTTGAACCCGCATCGAAGGTTTTTTCCTGTGTATTTGCAATCATTTTTGAGCGGGAAAACATCAAATGCATCCGCTGCTACATTTCAAAGTGGCTACGGGTAGCTAAAGCATTAATGGCAGAAATGCAGTGGCATGGGCCAATGGTTGAACGATCAACCACCCGATTGATGAAGAAAATCCTTGGGCGGCGATGCAAATCCCGAGTTCACCTGCTCATTCCTCTTTGTGTCTCTGTTGCATTTACTGTTTCTGAGCGCCATTTCTCATGTGTTGTATATGGCGGATTTTTGATTTGCCTTGTAATTAATTTTGTTGGATGTACAGTTTGGCTATATGAGGGGCAAACTATGTCATTCATTGGTTGTTGAAGACTTGGACAATTTTTGTGTAAATAATAAAAAACAGAGCATTTCCTGGCTATTGTATCTCTTTCTGGAGTTTATGAGTTGCATTTCAAATGTATTTTGCACATTCTTTTCAATTTCATGTCAATTTTATATGAGAAATGCTTATTTGCATGTGTTTTAGTTGTCTGTCTCCATTTGTTGTATGCATTTCCTTCTTCTGAATCTAGTTGCTAAGAGTTACTTAGATTCTAGGGTATAGTTTTCTATACCACATGTTTGATCTTTTGACTTCCATTCAAGGAGTGGATTAAATTGTTTTAGGTCAATGATGGAGAAGTATGTATGTTAGCCAGGATATCTATAAGTATGGGCAGCTAAAATACCCATTCCTGGGTGGTATTTGTAAGGCAAATACCAGCTTTGACCCCCTGAAACTTGAATGTAGTTGCAAATCGTTCACCTGTATACGTCTATTTGACTCCTTGCCCTGAGATAGGCTCTTGTTTAGTACTTATGATCCAAAAACCCCCTGTCTTGCATTCAAAGTATAAATCAATCATTTCAATACTTCCAATCTGTTAGTGTAGGAGTAGGAATTAGGATCCCTGCATACTCTCATACCTCAACCAGTCAGATAATGTCCAAGAGAGTTGGCAACCTAGTGACTTATCATACAAATCTTGGTCTAAAAGTGAGAGTATTCTACCTGTATTTGTAAAGCTAAATCATTCTTCCATTTGGGTGAGTCAAGTTACATCATTAGCTATAGGGATACCCCCCTTGGTGCGGCAGAACCAGAAATGAAGGGGAGGCAGCTCATGCAACCTCCTGTATTAGTTGGTCAAATCTGCCTGCGCATTGGAACTAGCAAACCCTCTGCTGATTCGATTACCAATAGATGGCGACTCTGCTGGGGATAGAGAGAGTCAATTGATTTGAAGGCTGGAAAATCTAGTTTCTAGTGAAGTTGTTGCAGCAATACCAAAAAATGACCATGTGGTGCTCTGTTGGCGTGGTGAATCTAGAAAACATAAGTGCCTTGTTGATTTTCTATCCTCTCTGTGAGAGGTGCTGACTCTGTTGATTGAACCTGTCTATTGCTGCAACATATTTCCAAGTATTCCATTTTTCATTCAAAATGATGAGTTTAGAGCAGCAATCTTGGTTGTGCTCTCAAAGAAGACCATTTGTTATTGAAAGATATAAAGCCCTAGATTTCTCAGGGATATATGGTTACCCGAATGCTATTCCAAATAAAATTAGAAAATGTTTGCCAAAATATAGTGGATCAGATTCTGAATCGGCAAACAAACATCTGCAAAAATTTTGTAATTTAATAGAAGATTATGAGGTAGAGGATGAAGATGTTGTAATGAGACTCTTTGTTCAATCATTAGAAGATGATGCTAGGGTTTGGTTTTCAAACCTGCCTGTGTGTTCAGTTTCTTCATGGGTAAATTTAGAAATTGCATTCTTAGGGCAGTTTGGTGAAAGGTTTGATGTGGCCTCATTGATCATACACTTCATGAATATTCAAAAGGAAGATGAGGAACTGGTTCCAGCCTTTAATCTTAGGTTTATTAAGTCGCTCAAGCAGATCCTTGAATATGAGACCTAATAATGCATTATGCTTAGCAATTTATTTGGCTGCATTTGATGAAGAAATGAGTTATTTACTAAGAGATAAAGAGCTAGCCACACTTCACCAGGCCTACCAATTTGCTATGGATATTGAAAACAATGAAAAATATGGAATGCCAGTGGGTTTCATGGTTGCAAGTTGTCAAAACAGTTATCAAATTGAGTATATTTCTACTGTTCCAGTGTGTTTATTGACAAATGATTGTGCAGAGGGAAATATATTTCAGAATAGTATGTGCAGCCATGATGTGATGCATGAAGAAAATGTTATAGAAAATGTAGGCACATCCTATAATGATGAAAACAAAGACCATTATCAGCCTCTAGATGAGAATCCTGCAGACACAAATTGCCTTTCAAATAATGAAATGAAAGATATACATGAGGTTGTGTCTTGCAGCAGTGTGCATATCCCAGTTATGCCTAATTATTTGTGTGAAATGGATATGCAGAGCTTCACTTTGAATATACAAGATGCTGTTTCAAGGGATGACAGTGAATATGTTAGTGACTGTCAGCATTCAGATGCGTATGTGAGCCTTTTAGATGATGAAATATATATGGATGCTGAATATCAATGTCTCTTTGAAGATTCTGACCACCTTCACAGTGCAGAGATTCAAAATTTTGTTTTTGATTATCGGGGCATTGGTGAAGAGGAAAAACAGGGTCACTATTTAGAGGTGAATGCACAGGTTGCAGATGTGTGTGCTCATACAGTTGGGGATAGTGCTAGTTACAGGGGTGACTATGAAGCTTTCAGTGTAGGGTTACATTCCGAGTTATTTCTGCCTTCTTTTGAGACATTCCAGGTGGACATAAATGATAGAATTGCTGAACACCGTGATGATGAATATCTGAATGTTTACAAAAATGAATATGATTATGAGATGTTGCTTGTACCTAAATATTGCATGTTTGATACAGAGGAGCTTTTATTTTTTGAAGAAAGGTAAAGTTCTGATGTGGATTCATTTGTTTCATGTGAGTCTGTCATTTTTCCAAGCAACATCAATAACTCATATGATGATGATAGTCTATTGCTGAGAATGGTAGATGCTTATGAATTTTGTTGTAGACTTGTTGAAAGAGAAATGGGCAGTAGCACAAATAATTGCAATGCTGGATGCTACAGATGGTTAAATGCTTTCAGGCTTCATTCAAAGAAATCAAAAGAAAATTAAGTATTTGACAAAGGAAAATTCTAGTTTTTCCTTTTTGGTGGCCCTGGGCCGCCAAGTTTATTTTAAAAAATGTGTTTTGTGATGCAGGTTGGTGCAATGTTCGACTTTGTGCCCAATGGATAAGGGACTAGTCTACATCCCAGAGATCTGAAATTCTTGCCATGCCTGCAAGAGGCATGTGTCCCCAGACAGAGCCTGTGTTGGTAATCATTTATGTTTAGGGTTTTAGGCTTGAGCTACTGGTGGTGCCTGCATAAGTATTTAGGTTTCAAGCATTTAGATATGCAGGCACCTTCCCAAAAATCTAAAAAATTCCAACACTTTCGGCCTCTGCAGTTGTAAAAAATGCAAAAAATTAGTTAAGGTGCAGGTGTCTTTGTATATACAAGGGTGTTTGTATATACATGCAGGTAAAATGTGCATTGGCGGGTCAGAAAACTCTATCGCCCTTTGAAAAAATCAGTTAGATGCATTTCTGAATGCATATCGAGCTTAGAATGTGCATATACAAAGGGGGAATCTTTCGCAGAGTCCCAAGAATATTCTCTCTTTGTATATCAGGTTGCATATAGATATGCATTGAAAAATATACAAGGGCGCAGATGCATTTGCTATAGTGGCAAGGGGGAGATACATGCGGCGGGGTCTGCAGATATGCAAAGATCTTTGTATCTCCAACATACAAGGTAAAATATGCATTCCTCTTATATTCTCTGAAGATTCCCTGTTTGTATGTTAGGGAGGTTTGTATGTTTGTCTTTGTACATTCAACATACAAACAAAATATACATTCGCGAGATGCAAGCCGGACTCCAGGATGTTTCAAATTTGCCTTATGATGTGGCGATTTCTACAGTTTGCATGTATGTTGGGTTTGTATATGCAACATACAACCTGATATACAAAGATGTGACATACAACCCGGACACGATGGAGGAATGAAATGTAGTCAATAAATATTTGAGGTCCGCGGGTTGTATATCGCGTTTGTATATGCGATATATAAAGGAAATATACATTTGATAAGATACAAGTCAGATTCTAATGGTTCTCCAATCTAGCTGATAAACAAGTTGGAAATCCACAGCATGTATATTGGGCACTTGTATATGTGCCGATATACAAGAGGAGTTAGATACAGGCCGGATTTCAAAGCAACTTCAGCATGCTTCATGATAATTTGAAATCCACACATTGTATGTATAAGTTGTATGTATATGCACATATATAAGGAATGAAGCAAGAAAGAAGATGCAAGGTGGACCCGATTGAAAATTCCAATTTGCTCTATAACAGCTTGGGGTCCGCCTTGTATGTTGAACTCTTGTATGTATATGCATCCTGCATATACAAAGATTTAAAAAGGGAATTTGTAAATGCATATGTTTATGCATATACAAGGGCGAAAAGGGCAAAATAAGGATTGGAAAGGTCAGCGATAGAGGAGCGAAGTGCCTACGTGGCACATTTTCATTGGTTCTTGACTTTTCAGCATATTTTTAGCCGCGAATCTCATGCGATAGGAGATGATCGACGGCCATGTTTTGAACCCACAGCGAAGGTTTTTTCTTGTGTATTTGCAATCATTTTTGAGCGGGAAAACAATAGATGCATCCGTTGCTACATTTCAAAGTGGTTGCGGGTAGCTAAAGCATTAATGGCAGAAATGTAGTGACATGGGCCGATGGTTGAACGATCAACCACCCGATTGATGAAGAAAATCCTTGGGTGGCGGTGCAAATCCCGAGTTCACCCGCTCATTCCTCTTTGTCTCTCTGCTGCATTTACTGTTTCTAAGCGCCATTTCTCATGCGTTGTATCTGGCGGATTTTTGATTTGCCTTGTAATTATTTTTTCTGGATGTACAGTTTGGCTATATGAGGGGCAAACTGTGTCATTCATTGGTTGTTGAAGACTTGGGCAATTTTTGTGTAAATAATGAAAAACAGAGCATTTCCTGGCTGTTGTATCTCTTTCTGGAGTTTATGAGTTACATTTCAAATGTATTTTGCACATTCTTTTCAATTTCATGTCAATTTTATATGAGAAATGCTTATTTGCATGTGTTTTAGTTGTCTATCTCCATTTGCTGTATGCATTTCCTTCTTCTGAATCTGGTTGCTAAGGGTTACTTGGATTCTAGGGTATAGTTTTCTGTACCACATGCTTGATCTTTTGACTTCCATTCAAGGAGTGGATTAAATTATTTTAGGTCAATCATGGAGAAGTATGTGTGTCAGCCAGGATATCTATAAGTATGGGCAGCTAAAATACCCATTCCTGGGTGGTATTTGTAAGGCAAATACTAGCTTTGACCCCCTGAAACTTGAATGCAGTTGCAAACCGTTCACTTGTATATGTCTATTTGACTCCTTGCCCTGAGATAGGCACTGGTCTACTCTTGTTTAGTACTTATGATCCAAAAACCCCCTGTCTTGCATCCAAAGTATAAATCAATCATTTTAATACTTCCAATCTGTTAGTGTAGGAGTAGGAATTAGGATCCCTGCATACTCTCATACCTCAACTAGTTAGATAATGTCCAAGAGAGTTGCCAACCTAGTGACTTATCATACAAATCTTGGTCTAAAAGTGAGAGTATTTTGCCTATATTTGTAAAGCTAAATCATTCTTCCATTTGGGTGAGTCAAGTTACATCATTAGCTATAGGGATACCCCCCTTTGTGCGGCAGAACCAGAAGTGAAGGGGAGGCAGCTCACGCAACCTCCTGTATTAGTTGGCCGAATCTGCCTGTGCATTACAACTGGCAAACCCTCTGCCGATTCGATTACCAACAGACCCGAGAGCTAAATCTTAAGAGGAAAAAGCCCCCAAGGTTACTTTTTCTAACATAACAGTGTTATCCAATTTTCCACATATAACTTATCATATTACAACCTATCACCAAGGTAATGCATTTATCACATAGGGTGATCCCACAATACTATGTCCCACTTTTTGGCCAAAGTAGGACATTGAAATCAACATTTTTAACCAAATTTTCACTTTTTGACAACTACAACAACTAAACCATTACGAATTTGAAGATGATATGAAGTAGTGATTTTTGAGATTTTGTGTGTAGATTGTAAATACATTTAAAAAAAAAATTTAAGAAATAATTTGTGAATTTTTTTATGTAACTTTTAATAACTTATTTTTTTATAGTTAACAGTATATTTAAAAGTGATGTTTATACCATACATCATAGCTTTTTTTATAGAAAGGATCAAATTATAAAATTTTAAACATAGATTTGTAACACCAATATCTAGTGTGCAAATATTTTTCATAATTTTTTGTTGCATATATTTTTTATTAATTTTTGAAGTTAGATTAATTATAATTCAGACATAGGTTTATATCACACAACATAACTTTTTCTATATGTATCCAAATTAAATTGTTTTATTTTTGTTGAAACAAGGACATCAATACCTAGTGTGCAAATATTTTTTAGAATTTTTTCTCTATTTTTTTAATTTTTTCCGCGTGTGTGGAATAGTGACCTTGATGTTTGATGAAAAACTTATGTTCACTAGAAAATAAAAAATAATATAGTAATCAAATAAATATATTCAAAATCATACTTTTTGGAAATCTTATACTAAGGGCTACATGCTTACAAAATAGAATTTCTAAATGACTTCATTTGATCCCCCAAAAGGTGAAGCAAAATTGGTTTTTTGTTAGAATTTTTATAGGTGTGGAGGAGACTCCATTGAGGTTTTGATTTAAGACTAGGGGGGTTCTTTCCAAGGGGGTTTTATCCAACCCCCTTCAATTAAACCCCTTTAGATGGAACCCCTCAAGGCTGAAACCATTAATTTTCTAAAAATATGTGATTTTAGACAAAAATTAGGATGTCCCAAGTTTGAGACTCGGTATTGTAGGATCACCCCACACACAGTCAACCTATAGCATAAGACAACTCTTCTAGCATAATACACCCTCCTTGTAGTTTATATACAAAGTTCCTATCATTTTTTTGAAATAATCCATTTTAACTAAAGATTGATTTGTAGTAGCTTGATTTAGGACTAGAGCAACTTGAAGATGACCTATAGCATAGCTATAGATGATCTGCAACATATAAGAACCTTGTACCCTTCCTGTAGCATCCACAAAGAAAGCAAGTTAAAAAGAGACACCTAAAAACAAACAAAAAGCTAAAGCAAAAAATTGAAAAACATAAATTACTACTTTTTAGTGATAAAGAATATTTGTGGATTCAGATGCTTCTGCATAAGACATGTTGGGTAAGTAAAATGTTCCATGACTTTGAGGCTCATGAATATTTTATAAAATCTAAAATGGAGATTCCATGTTCAATAGCCTCAAATGCACTCATCCATGTGTTGCTTCATCTATTGTTTTAGTTTTCCATTTCACTAAGTATTCTCTATACTCTTTTCCCCTAGTCTTCTTGATCAATCAAGAATCTATTACTACCTCAACTTCATCCTATTCTCTTTGGAAACTATTGTATCCATTATTCTATTGGGAAATATGTAACTTTTCCTTCCTCTCCAGTTGTTTATCCTTCAATAATAATGGTACAAATAAACAACTCTAAAAATTGAGAAAATGTCTACTCCATATGGAAGTTAAATCTTGTAAGCATTTGATGTAAATTTCCTTCTTAAGACCTTACATGGTCCAATATTTTTCCATTTTAATTTTTTGTACATTCATTAGGGAAACCTCTTGTTTTGTAAATGAGCTAAAAATAAATCTCCAAAATAAAATTCTTGCTCTCTCCTTTTGAGATCGACATGTTGGTCATATCTCATGGTATTTTCTCCAAATTTCTCCTTACTTCATTATGTAACTCCTACATGTATTTAGAAGATTCCTTAATCATAACACTCTACCTTCTAAAATCTATAGTATTCCTCCATTCATCTAACCCGTCTAGGGTTGTAACCATACACAATCTAAAAATGACATTTTTTGTACTCCTATTAATTTAGTTGTTATAAGAAAATTCAACTTGTTCCAATATTGAGTCCCATTAGTTTGGTTTCTTTTTATTCAAGCATCTCAACAAATTTATGAGGCTTCTATTGACAACCTCTACTTTCCCATCTATTTGTGGATTATAGGCTAAACTAAAACTCAACTTAGTATCTAACTTTCTCCACAATGTATGTAAAAAATGGCCTACAAATTTTGTATCCTTGTCTCAGACAATGCTCTTTAGCAAACCATGTAGTCCAACTACCCCTCTCAAGAATAATGTAGCAAGATGTGTGGCATCAATTTACTTTCTACAAGGTATAAAGTATTAAAGTTTGTTGTTCTCTAGAACTGATGTAGCTACCATACTGCATTCACCCACAAACATATAGTAATACAATAAATCAATGAAAGCTAAATTAATAACATAACACAAATCTAGAACACGGGTATCATTACTACTACTTTTTATTAAAAAGATTTGGCTTTAGATTTTCTAGAATAACAATAACTCTCTTCCATAGTGATACCTCAACCACTAGCTCTCTATGCTCTTATATAAATAAGGTAGAGGCTAGAGATAAGACTTGGAAAGTAGTTATCTAAAAGAATGAGTCTATTTAAGAGATAGTTAACTAGTAAAATACTACTCCTTAAGAGTATTTTAACTATTAAAGCACATCTACTTAAGATAGAACTTTACTATTAATTCAAATACTATGTAGATAAGTGAGTGCCAATTAATGCATTATCCATAAATTATTACAATGTTTATCCACATATTCTTACAAATAATATCTACAGATTACATTACAATGAATATACAAGTGCATCTTAGGACCATACAATAATGCATGATTAATTAAAAACACTAACATCCGCCATTAAGATGTGCTTTGATGAAGGAAAGGATGGAGTAATCAATGAACTATCCCCCCTTGATGACATCTTTCTTCACTCCCAAAAGTTGCCTAAGTTGTTCAAATATGGCTTGAAGCAAGGACTTCATGAAGATTTTTGGAACTTGTTCATCTATATAGTAAAACTTAAGATCAATGACCTTGTCATGGTTGAGTTACCAAATATAATGCATATGAATATCAATATGCCTTGTGCATTGGTGCTCCACTGGGTTGCAAGAGATGTAGATAACACTTTTATTATTACACCAAAGCATTGTAGGTTAGGTTTGTGGAAATCTAAACTTAGAAAGCATGTGCTAAATCCACACTGACTCACAATTGGCAACAATAGTTCCACTATACTTAGTTTTTGTAGTACAAAAAGCAATAGCAGTCTATTTCTTACAAGACTAAGTCATTGGACCTACCCCAAGATGGTAGATGTATCATGTAGTCAACTTATGATTGTCAGGATCTCTTGCACAATTAATATTAGTATAGACTTCAACAATGGTTTTGACACTAGAAGGAGCAAGATGTTTTGTCATTCCCCCCATACATGTAACCAAAAAATGAGGTGTTGTTTCCTAACTTGTACCCAATCCCATAATTTGTAATACCACAAAGATACCATAGAATATGTTTTTTATCTCACCAATGGCTATCATGGGGGTCTCGACAAAAGCGTGATACAAGATTCATAGAAAAAAGACATATTGGGAGGTGTATGAGTCAAGTATAAAAGAATTCCCATCAACTAACTGTAGAGTGTACCATCAACCAAAGGAGAAGAACAATAGGTAGAAATCTTGACTTTAGATAAATAAGGAGTTAGTGCAGGCTTGCAAGATTCCATGTTGAAATGTTGTAGAATATCTTGAGCATATTTGGATGGATGAACAAAAATTCCTTTTGTAAACTATAAAATTTGTATACCAAGGAAAAATTGTAACAAACCCAAGTGAGTCATCTAAAAATATTTCATTAAGCATGCTTTCAAAGATCTTCAATCTTCTTGGTGGAATCTCCTGTGATGATCAGGTCATCAACATAGAGGACCAAAATTAGGAGTTTATTGTCTATTTTTTTAGTGTAGATTGTAGGATTAGAGGGTCTCTATGTAAAACTATAATTGATGAGAACATGTCAATCTTTTCATACCAAGCTCAAGGATCCTATATCAAGCAATAAAAGGACTTTTTTAATCTACACACATAGCTAGAGTTCTCACTATTGTTAGATCCTAGAGGTTGAGACATGTAGATTTCTTCATGCAAGTCTCCATGAATGAAGGTACTTTTGATGTCCATTTGATTGAGTTTCCATCCTTGCATTGTAGCCAAGGAGAGTACAATCCTGATGGAATTCATCTTGGTTACTAGAGAAAAAGTTTCATGGTAATCAAGATCTTCAACCTATGAAAAATCTTTTACTACAAGTTGGGATTTACACCTATCAATGGACGCATCTACTGCATATTTAGTTTGGTACACCTACTTTCACCTCACAAATTTTCTTCCTTTTGGAAGTGGAACCAAGTCTCATGTGTTATTCTATAAAGAAAGAAGTTCTTCTACCATAGTTTCCTACCATTTAGGATGCTTAGAAGCTTGATGATAAGTCTCAGGACCTTGTGTCACTGTCAATTGTGCTTAGTGTGCAATACCATATTGAAGTTGTGATCTCATCTTGCTTGGATCTCTTTGATCCACTACTAATATACCAACCTCAATGCACATACTATGCAAACCCATATAGGTAGAGGCTATTATGGTTGTATAGGCGCATTATAAATGTTTTCTAGCATTAGTAGTGGAAGTGTTGGTTGTTCCCCTATAGCTCATCATCTGAATTATAGTGAATCTCCAAATAAGAGTCATATATAACTACCTTGTTTGTCACCAAAAACATTTGAATTTATATTTGGATCAATAGAAACTAATGGAGGAGTTGATGTTGTCTTGTAAGCTTGGGATTGTTCATCAAACAATACATCACGCTTGTAAAGTACTATTGTGGTGCCTAGAATAAGAAGATAATATGCCTTCACATCTTCATAGTAACTAACAAAGATACAAGTTCAACCCTTCCTTTCCATTTCTTTGCACATATCATTTGGGATATGTGTCCAAGAATTACATTCAAAAATCCAAAAATTTAAAACATCATGCTTAACTGCTAGACTATTTTTCTTTAGGAGTAAAATATTGTAGTAATGAGTGCTAGGAGTGTGATTTTGAATGTAATTTACACACTGAATTGCCTCAACCCAAAACTAAGGAAGCAAGTCTTTAGAATGTGCCATGTAATTTACTATTTCTTTGAGTGTGTTGTTTTTGCACTCACCTACACCATTCTATTGAGGCATGTAGGGTACAATATGTTGAAGTTGAATGCCTACCTATTCACAGAAGGTAATCATCTAATTATTGAGAAACTCTCCTCCATTATATGTTCTGAGTCATTGAATATTTATCTTTGATAGGTTTTCAACAAGGGATTTGAAAATTTTGAAGTGATCAAGATCTTCACTTTTATGTTTCAAAAAATGTACTCAAGTTCTACGAGAGAAATCATTAATAAATGTAAGCACATATTTATGTTTCTAAGAAGAAACATTTTCAAGGACATAAGATCACTATAGACCAACTATAATTTATCACTTACCCTTGCATATTTTCCTTTGGGAAATGGATCCCTATGTTGTTTGCCAAGTGCAAAACCTAAACAAATGTCATTTGTGTTTAGGATACTTTCGGCAAACTAATGACCATGTTATGCTTGCTGAGGTTCTATAATGAGTGATAGATGAGATGACCAAAATGCTCATGCCAAAGTTTACTCAAGTCATTTGCATGTGCAATCATGACATGTGAAGGTTGAATAAACATAAATAAGTCAAATTTGTACAACCTTTCTTAGTGATCAACCTTGCTAGTGGCTACCATAGATACCCAGTCTTTGATATTTCTAATAACAAAATCCATAGGCATTAACTTGATAGTTTTACCTTCATCTAATTATGTGATATGATAAAATGATATGAGGTTTACAGAAAATTCTACAACTTGGAGACATTTGTTGAAGACACCATTCTCCATCTCAACACAACCCTCACCTTCAACAATGAGAGGAGTAGAGTTGCTCACAAAAAAAAAGTTTTGAGGCTTTGGTCAAGATTGTCAAATAGTGATCCATCATGCAGCATATGGTGAGAGGCTCTTGAATCCATGATTCTAAATCCATAATCCATTTAGATATAGGTGATTGAACTATTTTAGTAGAAGGAACAATTCTTGTCTTAGGGGAGGAAGCTACATTTTTCGTCTCTTCTTCCAAGTATGCCATCTTCTTGAAATACTAAATTTATTGATGGCTTGGTTTCTTACACCAAGTGCAACCTTCATTGTTATCTTTTGGATTTGTTTTCCCTTTGCCTTTGTTATAACAAGGCAAAGAGTCTTGCAAAGGTGATTTATCACCCTTAGGCTTAAGTTTTGCTTTACCTTTTTCTTTTACAAGGCCCTTACCTTTGCCAAAGTTAGATTGTTACATCAGATTAAAGTCATTGACTACTAATGCTTGTTGCGTGGTTCTTCTAGGTTAGATGCCACTAATAAAAAAATGTTTTTCCTATTTTCATTGACGTTGCTTATAGAATTTATCAAAAGTTGGTTCCAAATATGTAGTTCCCAAAGAATCTTGCTATGTGTAGTAATTTAAAACAAATACTAAGTAATGATGACCTAGTTTTGAAAAAATACTCATAATGATTTTTTACCAGACTTTGTTTCACTTGTTTTTGCAAGAAGTCTCAAGCGCTTGACTTGAGTGATGAAGTCCTTATCTGATGGTAGTCATGTCGTTTAAGAGATGCAATCTCATTTTCCAAATGACATGCCCTCATTTTATTGTGTTTCCCAAAAAGATCCTCCAAGACTATTCAAACTTCCCAAGGCAACATGTTTCCCTAAAAGTGAAACTTTGATTTAGGGGAAATTGATTGACCTATGAGTCCTCTAGCTTTGTCACTACAATTTTTCCACTTGATTTATTTCCAAATATCACTAGGAGCAACTTCTTCACTCATTACCATGTGGTAAAGACCCTTACTTAATATTACATTAGTGATGTACCCTTTCCAACTGAAGTAGTTTGAACATGTGAGAAGTACCCTTTTTTAAACTATGTTGTAGCACAAATAGTTTCTACTAGTAAAAAATAGCCTGGAAACTTGTATGGAATTTTTTTTGGAAAATTTTAAAAATACATCTAAAAATGATCATTTCAATGAGAAAATCATAATGGCATAATCACCCTATGGGCAAAACAATTCTCATTTTTTTTTAGCATTGTAAAAAAATAGCCAATTTTTTTTGTATACGGGAATTTTTTCAAAAAATAGAAGCACACACAAAAACCATCTCCTTGATGAGAAAATCAAAATGCTATTGTCACACTATCTCATCTTTGAGGTACGTTGAGAATAACTTCCCAGGGATAACCATTTATTGGTGCACCACATAATCAAACAACCAAAAGGCTTCCTATTGGAAAAAAAATATTCCTAGGTGCTTCCTATATACCATGAGGTACATGGAAGTTAAACTTTGTATTTAACAACTTCTAGAACATAGTTCTAACCTAGGGGAATTCTAGAAAAAAAATAGCTTCAACCCTTTGTACCTCATTACATTCACCAATTTTTTATCAACCAAGATCCCATGAAGGACAAGGTGAGAGCATAAGACTGATTATTGTTAATAATCCATTAAATTCTAGGCTTGAAACTTGTAGAGAAAACAAAATTGTAATGCAGATTTGAATATGTAGAGAAAAAAAACTATAGATTTCTGATTTTTATACTTGTATGTTACATGAAGTGAGGCTTCTATATCTTTAATACCATATTAAAGTTTTATGTTCCCTAGAACCACTATATCCACCATAATACATTCAACCACAAATATATAGAAATACAATAAACCATTGAAAGTTAAATCAATAACATAACACAAATTTAGAACACATGTAGCATTACTATCACATTTTATTAAAAAGCTCTGGCTTTAGATTCACTAGAATAACAAGAACCCATTTCCACAGTGCTACCTCAACCACTAGTTCCCTATGCTCTTATATAGATAACATAGAGACTAGGCATAAGATTTGTAGAGTAGCTATCTAAAAGAATGAGTCTACTAAAGAGATAGTTAACTAGTAAAACACAACTCCTTAAGAGTAGTTTAACTAATAAAACACATTTACTTAAGATAGATATTTACTATTAATACAAATATACAATATTGTATGATTAATTAAATACACTAACATAAAGTGTGTCACCTTTGAAAATATATCTACTGTAGACACCTAAAATTGACTTGCTCTACAAACTAATTTCCCGTATCTCTATACCACCAATTATCCCTCCTATTAATTAAATAAATTTATTTTATTTAATTAATTTATCCCTAATCATCTACCCTTAACCATTTATCCATCCCTTGTGATCAATTAATTCATTTAATTTATCACTATACCTTACAACACTATCCCTCATTAATTAAATAAATATTCTCAATATTTATTTAGTTAATTTGTCCATCTCCCCAATCCTTATATTAATTGGATAAATCATGTTTATTTGACTAATCTACCCTACTAATCAATCTAAACCTAGCCTAGTTGATTAAATAGCAATTATTTACTTAGCTACCCTAGCCTACCTATCCCCTAGACCTAAATTTATTAAATAAACTCTTATTTAATTAATTTTAACCTCTCATTATCCCACTCACTAATTTTCTCCAGCCACATTAATTAAGCTAATCCTCTTGATTAGCTTGGTCAAACCTTACTTAGCCCATCCTCTCACACACTTTTGAATAAAAACCATTTTTTTAATTCAAAAGGTCACATGACCCACCAACTCATTTATTACCATCTTACACATATAAGTGTACATGTGCCCTTGACCTTCACACTTCCACATAAACCTAAATTTTTAATTCACACTCCCCCATGAAATGAATTTTTAATTCATTCACTTGTCATAACCAACTCTTCCCAAAAATGAATTTTTAATTCATTTTAATTCTCATCACTCTTCCCCATGTGAATTTAAAATTCACATTTAATCCCATCCATCCAATATTGTTAATGAGATCTTAGCCCTTGATCTCATCCTCTCATCTCAACCATTGATCTCGACTTTGAATCCTAGCCATTGGATTCAAATCACCCTCAGTTGGCCTATAAATAGAGCCCTCACCCAAGCCATTTACATAACTTCTTCATCATATCAAAACAATGCCAAAATTTATATCTTCTCATCTCATCTTAACCTCATAATGCCAAAATCATTCCTCATCTCCATAGCCAAACCATCTCTCATCCTCATCTCTATCCAATCTTCTATCAATCCATAGCCAAATCTTCATCATATTGTGTTGAAAGAATAGGAGCAATCCACATTTCAACTATCAACTTGGGTAAAGCTAGGAGCTCTTGGGTGCAAGCTCCTCAACCTTATCAAAGGAGAAAGAAGATTTCAATGTATAAATGGTTTGTTTTATGCATTTCATTTGTGTTTCTAACCTTGTCCATTTTCTTTGCTCTCATTTAGCATGCTCGGTGGGACCCCCCGATCCCTATCTAACCTTCTTTGCTTGAGTTTTTGGTGAAAAAATGTGTTTTGCAGGTCTTGGTGCTAAAGGCTCTATGTTTGGTGCTATTTGTTCCCATAATGGTGCTATTTGCTAGTATTGTGTCGCTATTTCTGACTGTTTTGGCTCTATTTTCCACAACATCATGCTAATCTTTTGTGCTTAAAATTTCTTCTTAATAGTTTTTTTTGGAAGTTTTGTTGGCTTTTTTAGCTTCTTTTGTCTTTGTTTTCATCGGAATAACACAGGGATAATGGGACATAATGGAAAACTTTTTCTAAGGATCATATGATAGTCTTCTCATCTAACCCTAGTGTGTTTGGGCTTTTGTTCTAACATATTTCAGCTCTAACCTGGTTCTTTGAGTGTTTCTTGATAGGGAGAGAGACGCTAACCTTTTTTGAGTTCATATTTTTAAGAGCTAATGTGTTTTTGAGTAGGCTTTTGGCACACTGTGTCATTTTGGTGCTTTCCATGCATAGTTTGGTGCCTTCCAGTTGACCCAGTAAAGGTGAGATAGGTAAAAAAAACCTCTTTTAGTGCCTTCCATTAATCATGTGGCACCATTTGTTGTTTTGGCACTATCCACCAATCCTATGGCGCCATTTGCTATTTTGGCGCTATCCACCAATCTTGTGGCGCCATTTGTTGTTTTGGTGCTATCCCCCAATCCTGTGGTGCCATTTGTTGTTTTGGCGCTATCCACCAATCCTGTGGCACCATTTGTTGTTTTGGCGCTATGTACCAATCCTGTGGTGCCATTTTCTATTTTGGTGATATTTATCTCTATTTTGGTGCTATTTTCATAACAACTTCTTAGGGTCTGTACAGGTTGCTAACACACTTTGCAGGTGAAAAGAATGTTTGTCCATGACCAAAATCAAAACTACTAATAGTTTTTGTAGGGTTTTGTTAATTTAGACACATTTCCTTTGGTGTATTAAAATTAACATTGTGTGCTTAGCTTGGATAACATTTACTTTTGGTGCACTTAAAACAAACGTTGCTTGCAAACAATCATAGGAACACTTCAATTTGGGCATTTAAAAAGAACGTAGCTTTTGTTTGAAGTGTCTTGTGCCCTTGCACACATGTGTCATTAGAACCAAAGGGATAGAATCAAAGTATCCTCTCCCCTCGCCTTCAAAAGGATCTTGTGTGAAGAGAAATGGTTCTATTCTCTTCTTTTTCATTTTCTTAGAAAAGGGCCTGCCTTGGTGTGAAAAGAGGTACTCACCCCAAGGGACGACCTTAAGCGGTACTTTCCATTTGGTCCACTATATAAAAGGCCTAGGTGAAATTTGAAGCTTCTTGGTGATGTATTCTCATTCTGATAGTTCCCCAGTATCCACACACTTGTGTGTGAATACGTCAACCCCATTCTCTCATTGCAAAAGGATTGATGTAAGTGGATGGAACAGGCTCTTAAGTGGGTCACTGCTGCATGAACGATCATCAAGTCCCTGAATGTTCCCCCACTAAACACCTTAAGGTAGAGGCCACCCTTTTTTAACCTTGTGGTGGTTTGTTCAAGGCAAGGGGAAACATCATCCCCTGTAGATTCTCACCATTGGCTCCCTTGAGATGAGATGGAAATCCTTGGCTTAGCATAAGGTACATGTAGCTTTTCGAGGAAAGGGTGATTGCAACATCCTTCCAGTGTAGAAGGTCCCTAGCCATCCTCTCTCGAGAAGACAATATAATCGTACATGTGCTTATCTATGTGTTTGCATTTGAGTCAGAGATTCCATGCTGTGAGCTTGACAAATCACCATTCACCTTGACCTTAGGTAGAAATAAGCATTGTCTTCAAAGTGTTTTCGATTGTGTTATACCCATGGAAATTTGGGCCTTGAGGGGCTTCCTGACCATACACATAACGTTGATATTTCACGTCAAACCTTGGCCATTATGTTCTCTTGTGTGATTGTTTGTATGCTTGCCAAGGAAACTGTCATTGACATTATTTGAAGCCACCTACACCATTGAACTATTGAAACATTTGACATCTCCAAATCCATCATTTGACCCAAAATCCAAAAATTTGAGATCAAATCCAAACTTTTATCAAAATTTACCAAAAACCTAGATTGAATCCAAGCAACTGCCTCACTTTGGCGCCAAAACTTCTCTGTTTGGTGCCATTTTATCTTGCATTGTTGCTATTTTCTTCTACATTGTTGCTATTTTATCCTGCATTGTTGCTATCTTATCCTGCATTGTTGCTATTTTATCTTGCATTGTTGCTATTTGCTCCTGTATTGGTGTCATCTTATCTTGCATTGTTGCTATTCTATCCTGCATTGTTGCTATTCTATCCTGCATTGTTGCTATTTTCTCCTGCATTGTTGCTATTTTCTCCTACATTGTTGCTATTTTCTCCTGCATTGGTGCTATCTTGCATTGTTGCTATTTTATCCTGCATTGTTGCTATTTTCTCTTGCAATGTTGCTATTTTCTCTTGCATTATTGCTATTTTCTTCTGCATTGTTGATATTCTATCCTGCATTGTTGCTATTCTATCATGCATTGTTGCTATTTTCTCCTGCATTGTTGTTATTTTCTCCTGCATTGTTGCTATTCTATCCCGCATTGTTGCTATTTTATCCTGCATTGTTGCTATTTTCTCCTACATTGTTGCTATTTTCTCATGCATTGGTGCTATCCTTCATTGTTGCTATTTTTCTCCTACATTGTTGCTATTTTCTCCTGCATTGGTGCTATTCCATCCTGCATTGTTGCTATTTTCTACTGCATTGTTGCTATTTTCTTCTGCATTGTTGCTATTATATCCTGCATTGTTTCTATTTTCTCTTACATTGTTGCTATTTTCTCCTACATTGGTGCCATGAGACTCTATTTTGGTGCCTTCTATATGGTTATTGGCACCATCTGAAAACCATATCCTACACGTGCCTTAAAGGTTGTATTGCAATCCTTAGGTCCCATTTGGTTCAAATCTAAAAGTTATCTTGCCAAAATTTGCCCAAAATCCAATCCAAATCAACCCAATAAAAAATCAAGACTTTAGTTGATCATCATCAACCTTTATCCAAACTTTCTTGAGATCATTAGTCTATCTTAAGTAAGTCATCCAATCAAATCAAACCAATCAACTCTATTACTTAAGTGTCACTAGTCTACCTTAAGTATAGAGAATCATCCATCTTTTGAAGAAAAACAGATCACCCTAAGGTCTTGAAATTTGATCCCTAAACATCACAATCATCCATTATCCTCCATCATCCCATTTCTCTCCAAAAAAATGGATCCTTATGTGGCAATGCAAAATTTGCAAATAATTAAATATGCCTATGAGGATTTTGATCCTATCACTAAGGAAAAATACAAAAACATCATTAAAGATATCCCCTTAGCACACCTCATCATTGGAGAATCCCAAAAACCTACCCCATCTTCATTATACCAACCTTCATCCTATATATCCACCCCATTAACCCCATATCAACCTTCATCATATCAACCTTCAACCTCATATCAATCTTCATCCCCTTATACATCTATACCATCATATCTACCCAACCGATCAATACTTCCAACTTATCCATCCCCCAACCTTTGTCATGATAACTTTGATCAAGGGAACACCAATCTAGCACACCTCATGGCCAAAATTCAAAGCTTACATCAGCAACCATTTCCCCCTACAAATTCCCATCCTCCAATCACTCCATCACAATATCCTTCCAATCTTATCAACCTTAATCCATCATCCTATGTATCTCCCAATCCATCAAACCCTATCACCCATCCACCATCTAATCCACCATCTAATCCACCATCAAACCTTCCAAATCTTAAGCCAAGAACACCCAACGAATCCTTGAGGGATCTTCTCTGAAGAAAAAGAGAAGCTAGAGAGTCCTCCAAATCCACCACACCTCCAACACCACCATCTAATCCAACACCTATCCTTGAACCCATCCAAGAACCATCACTACCTAATCCCATCACCCACCTATCCAATTCCAATCCTAATCCTACACCATCCACCCTTACTATCCATCCTTTATATTGTTCTTCAACCCATACACTCATGAAGGATGCCATACATTGGCTATTAGCAAGGAATCAAACACCCTCATGCAATCCAACATCCACCAAACCTCTTGAACAATCTCCTATCATAAGTCAAGAACCATCATGTAGCCATGTTTAAGAACCCATAAGTCAAGCACCTACCACATCCATCCATGCACCCACCACATCTATCTATGTCACTTCCACTTCTATCTATTGGGAATTAAGGTGTCTCAACCTTGGTAATTCCTTGTAATATTTCATTGTATTTATTTAATTATTGCCTATTGTTGTAATTAGGATGCAAATCCTTATTATCATCTTGTAGGAGTTGGCACGATGATGTGTCATCCTATGTGGAAGGTGACAACATGTAAATTTGTCCTCACATTAGGAGATAGGCGTCCCACTTAGTGGTAGGAATATTTTGCCATGTGTCGACATCTTGGATAGTGTGTAAGGGAATATTGACCGAAACGGTCATGACAGATTCCTATGATAAATCTATGACATGTAAGAGTCGTAAATTGAAGATTATATGATAGGTGAAGACATGTGTCAAGAAGCATCTTGGAAAAAGGCATCTTTGGGTGCCCCAAGGAGGGTTATGACATGTTGTAAGAGAATATGCCATTTATAGCCTGTGTATGACAAATTCTCTTATAGTTGTAAGATATGACAGCGATGACGGATTCTATGACAGTTGTAAGTGTTGTAAGAGTATCTATCATTGCCCAACTTGGGAATAAGCAACCTCTTTGGGATGGGGTGACTTGACAAGTGTCAGGAAAATCTTACAGTGTTGGACAAGTGTCCATAGGTGTGGGTTTTGGGCCATGAGGCCATGTTGGACACCCATTCCAAGATAGAGTCATTTTTGCCTTGTATTTTCTTTATAAATAGGTGCTTTAGAGAGGAGATGTATTATGTGATTGACAGGTACTATTATGCTACTGGATTGTCTCCAAATATGAGTGTCAAAGACTCCCACAAGAGCATTGGCTCTGAAACTGTATTGTAACCTTCATTGTTTACTGGAATACATTTGAGCTATGTTTTGGAGTGTGGGGTTTTCACCCGTAAGGGTTTTCCCCATGTATATCTTGTCTATCTCTCTTCTATCTTCTTTCTGTGTGTATGTGTATTGCTGCAATATCTCTGTTGTTGGGTTAATAACACTGTAACTGTAAAGGATAAAAAGAATTTGCACTCCACTTTCCTCATTAGATTAGTGTAGGAAGCAATTTCCGCACACCTAGCTTCCTTTCAGTTGGTATCAAAATTTAATCACCTTTGGTCCTAGTTGTTGGGTAAGGGTTTTTTGAGCTAATCTTAGGTTGAGTGAGAGTCTGTGTAGAGTATTCTATAATCTTGTTGTAGGAAAAGAGATGGCAGGCACATCCAGAAGATTACAGGTGGAGAAATTCAAAAGCACAAATTTTGAGTAATGGAAACTTTAGATGGAATACATGCTTGTTGATCGTGACCTATGGGAAACCGTATCCAGTGTAAAACTAACCGCAATGGCACAAGCTAATTGGGATCTCAAAGATCAGAAGGCTAAGGGTCTAATAAGACTTAGTCTAGCTGATTCTATCCTGTTGAATGTCCACGAGGAGAAGACCACGAATGACCTTTGGAAGAAGCTGGGTGATGTTTATCAGGCCAAATCCCTGGTGAACAAGCTTTTTTTGAGAAAGAAGTTGTATTCTCTGAGGATGGAGGATGGAGGATCTGTTGCAGATCACCTGAATGCTTTCAACATGTTAGTTACACAATTGACATCCGTTGGTGTGAAGATGGAGGAGGAGGATCGTTGTATGACCTTGCTTTGTTCTTTGCTGGACTCATGGGATCATCTTATTATGGCTATTGGGAGCACCACATCCACACTCAAAATGGATGAAGTGGTATCTTCATTGTTATCTGAAGAGATGCGGAGAAAGTCTTATGAGGTAGCCAAAGAGGCTCTTGCGGTTCATGGAAGACCCAAGGAGAAAGGGAAAAAGAAGGACAAGAAAGCTGAGAAGGGTAGATCCAAATCCTGTGGGAGATCCAAGTCTCCTGGAAAGTCTAAGGCTCTCTATTGGAACTGTGGTAAAACTGGGCATTTCCAAAAGGAATGCAAAGAGGAAAAGAAAAAGAAGAAGAAGAATGGTCCAGATTCATATTCTGACAAATCATAAGATGATGGTGATGCTTTCATTGCAGCCCTGGCCACCCATGCATCTGATGATGTGTGGTTGATTGATTCTTGTTCATCATTCCACATGACCTCACATCGAAGCTAGTTCATGAAGTATGAAAAGTTCGATGGTGGAAGAGTGTACCTGGGTGACAATTCTCATCTGAAGATTGTTGGTCATCAAAGAGTCTCAATCTAATTCCCTGATGGATGAGTGAAGGGGATCACTGGGGTTATGCACATCCAAGGCTTGGCACGGAACCTACTTTCTGTAAGTATGTTGAATGATGCAGGTGTGCAAGTTGTCTTTTCGAAGGATGGATGCAAGATGACTAGAGGATCTATGGTGCTTGTAAAGAGTACTTGAAGAGGTACTCTGTTTCAGATGGAGGCATGCACTTCATAGTACAATAGTTCTTCTGACTCGAAGAAAAAAGCTATAGTCACTTCATCCCAACCATCTGAACAAGCAGTGAAGAAATCTGTTGTAACAAATTTTGATGGTAGTGCATCTTGTGTACCCAAGGGTGCTCATGCTTTGGAAGTTAAGCTTTCTGCTGAAATGACTATGTTATGGCATATGAGATTTGGCCACATTGGTAAGAAGGGTCCTAGAACCTTGAAAAATAAAAACCTCATTGAGGGGTTAAATGATTGTAATCTCGAGTTCAACTTTTACGAACATTGCATAAATGGAAAGCAAAACTGTGTTTAGTATTACTCTAGTTCTCACAAGTCTTCTGGTGTATTGGATCTTATTCATTCTGATGTGTTTGGTCCTATTAGTGTTCCTTCGATTTCCAAATCTGTATATCTTGTATCTTTCATAGATGATTACAGTAGGACATGGATTTATTTTCTCAGAAGCAAGACTGAAGTCCTTAGTCGGTTCAAAGAGTTTAAAGCTTTTGTTGAGAATCAGACTAGTAAAAATATTAAATGTTTGAGAATTGATAATGGTGGTGAGTTTTGTTCGATAGAGTTTGATAAGTTTTGTAAAGAGCAAGGGATTGAAAGACATAAGACAAATTCATACATCCTATAGCAAAATGGAGTTGCAGAGAGGATGAATAGGACACTAATGGAGAGGGATAGGAGTATGCTTAGTGGATCAAGCCTCAAACAAAAGTTTTGGGCTGAAGCTGTAGCCACTGCTTGCTACCTGGTAAACAGGTCTCCTGCATCAGCTCTTGTTGGAAAGACACCTATGGAGGTGTGGTTTGGTAAGAAGCCTTCAGTTAGACATCTTTGTTGTTTTGGTTGTGAGGCATATGCACATGTGCCTAGGGGTAAATGGTCTAAATTGGAGAACAAGGCTGTTAAGTGTATTTTCATTGGCTATAGTGTCGGTGTGAAAGGATACAAGATTTGGGATCTTGTGGATGAAAAAGTGTTGTATAGTAGAAGTGTTATCTTCAGAGAGCTAACACCTTCTTCCATTGTTCTATAGCCAGAAGAAACAGAAAAGAAAGAGGATGTGGTTCAGTTTTCTTCTACCCTTGAGAAGACTGAACTGACAGACCCTATGAGACCTGATGATGAGGAGAGCTCTAGCAGCTTTGAAAGTTAAGAAGAAGAAGCAGAACCTCAACCTTAGCCATTGAGGAGGTCTACACGAACAAGGAAGCAACCTGATAGGTTTGGTTATTCATTACTTGATTCTAGTTGTGCTTTTGCCTTGCTTACAAACACTGATGAGCCTAGAACTATGACAGAGGCTATGGGAATGAAAGATACAGGTTCCTGGAAGGAGGCCATGGAAGATGAGATGGCTTCTTTGTAAAAGAATAAAACATGGGACTTGGTGCCTTTGCTTGAAGGACAGAAACCTGTTGGATGCAAATGGGTGTTCAAGAAGAAATTCTATGCAGATGGCAGTGTTGAAAAGTACAAGGCCAGAGTGGTTATGAAGGGGTATTCACAAGTGGAGGGCATTGATTATGGTGAAATTTTCTCTCCCGTTGTAAAGCTGACATCTATTCAGTTTCTATTATCTCTTGAAACAACTTATGACTTAGAGGTCAAGCAGATGGATGTGAAGACAACTTTCCTTCATGGTGACTTGGAGGAAGAGATTTACATGTCACAACCAAAGCATTACATAGAGAAAGGTAAAGAAAATTTGGTTTGCAAGTTGAAAAAGTCTTTGTATGGTTTGAAGCAGTCTCCTAGGATGTTGTACTTGAAGTTTGATGCCTTTGTGTTGTCGATTGGATATCTAGGATCAAAATTAGATCATTGTGTGTATTACAAGTTTGACAATGATCGCATTCTCATTATTGTATTGTATGTTGATGATATGTTGTTAATTGGGAATGGTAAGAATATGATTTCTGATTTGAAGTCTTAGTTGTCAGCACAATTTGAGATGAAAAATCTAGGGGCAGCCAGGTACATTCTGGGAATGGAAATCAAAAGAGACAGAGCTAACAAAAAACTTTGGTTAAGCTAGAGTAAGTATATGAAGACCGTGTTGGACAGGTTCAGCATAGCAGATTGTAGACCATTGTGTGTTCCCGTTTCTTTGGGGACAAAGTTGTCTGTTAATGATTGTCCAAAATCTCCTAGTGAGGTGGAGGACATGAGCATAGTACCTTATGCTAGTGTTGTTGGTAGTTTAATCTGTATGCTATGGTCTGCACAAGACTAGACATTGCCCAAGCAGTGGGAGTCCTTAGTCGATTTATGGCTAATCCTAGACGAGTACATTGGGATGCAGTTAAGTGAGTGTTCAAATATCTGAGGGGTACTTCTGAGTATTCCATATGCTATCATGGTAATGCTACAGGACCTCCACATTCAATTTATATTCATCGATTTGTCGATTCTGATTGGACAGGTGCATTGACAGTAGGAGATCCACTAGTGCCTATGTGTTCACTATGTTTTGTGGTGCAATTAGTTGGATGAGTAAGCAACAACTTGTGGTTTCTTTGTCCATGACAAAAGCTAAGTATATGGCAGCAACTCATGCTTGTAAGGAAGCCATTTGGCTGAAGAGATTGTGTTCAGATATTGGTGTTGATGCATGACATATTACGATTTGTTGTGATAGTTAGAGTGCGATTTGCCTAGCAAAGAATCCAACTTTCCATGCCAGAACAAAGCATATTGATGTACAGTTTCACTTCGTGAGACATGGTAGAGGATGGGAAGGTGAATTTGGAGAAGGTAGACACTTTGAAGAATGCTACAAATGCATTGATGAAACCAGAGGGCACAGAGAAGTTCAAATGGTGTTTGGAGTCTATGGGCCTCTCAGCCTATAGCAGTTAAATCTTGTTATTTCTATTGGCTCTTACAAGGTGTTCGACAAGTGGGAGAATGTTGGGAATTAATATGTCTCAACCTTGGTAATTCCTTGTAATATTTCATTATATTTATTTAATTATTGCCTATTGTTGTAATTATGATGCAAATCCTTATTGTCATCTTGTAGGAGTTGGCACGGTGACGTGTCATCCTACGTGGAAGGTGACAAAATGTAAATTTGTCCTCACATTAGGAGATAGGTGTCCCACTTAGTGGTAGGAATATTTTGCCATGTGTCAGCATCTTGGATAGTGTGTAAGGGAATATTGACCGAAACGGTCATGACAGATTCCTATGACAAATCTATGATGCGTAAGAGTCGTAAATGGAAGATTCTATGACAGGTGAAGACATGTGTCTAGAAGCATCTTGGAAAAAGGCATATTTGGGTACCCCAAGGAGGGTTATGACATGTTGTAAGAGAATATGCCATTTATAGCCTGTGTATGACAGATTCTCTTACAGCTGTAAGATATGATAGCTATGACGGATTCTATGATAGGTGTAAGTGTCGTAAGAGTATTTGTCATTGCCCAACTTGGGAATAGGCAACCTCTTTGGGATGGGGTGACTTGACAAGTGTCAGGAACATCTTACAGTGTTGGACAAGTGTCCATAGGTGTGGGTTTTGGGCCATGAGGCCATGTTGGACGCCCATTCCAAGATAGAGCCATTTTTGCCTTGTATTTTTTTTATAAATAGGTGCTTTGGAGAGGAGATGTATTATGTGATTGACGGGTATTGTTATGTTATTAGATTTTCTCCAGATACTAGTGTCAAAGACTCCTGCAAGATTATTATCTTTGAAATTGTATTGTAACCTTCATTGTTTACTGGAATGCATTTGAGTTGTGTTTTGGAGTGTGGGGTTTTTCACTCGTAAGGGTTTTCCCCATGTATATCTTATCTCTCTCTCTCTTCTATCTTCTTTCTGTGTATATGTGTATTACTGCAATATCTTTGTTGTTGGGTTAATAACACTGTAAATATAAAGGATAAAAAGAATTTGCACTCCACTTTCCTCATTAGATTAGTGTAGGAAGCGATTTCTATACACCTAGCTTCCTTTCACTATCCAAACACATGAGTTATGCCTAGAATCAAATCCAAAGCATGTTGAAGCACTAACCCCCTATCCTAATCAAGATCTAACCATCCCATCTTCTATCACCTCTTTATCTACCAATCTCACTCCAAATCCATCCCCTTATCCACTTGGCAAAAGCACCTTCATCTATGGTGGTTCTCTCATAGGAAATGAACAAATTCCACCCACCACTTATCTTTCCCCAACAAATAATGGACTCACGTCTTGTTTCCAAAGCACCAAACATCCCATCGCATGTTGCATACTCCACAACATGAAATATCAAAGCAAAGGCTTAGGCCTTCATGAACAAGGCATATTGGAGCCCATCCACACCACATTCCATCCATCCTTGCATGGCCTTGGCTATACATCCCAGGACAAACAATCTAACATGTTGGTACCACTCACACACCTTCCAAAATCCATTCATCCAATCCCAAACACGATGCACCTTATCGCACCTCCAAATCATATGTCGCCATCCCTCCTCCATCCTCATATCATTTGCAAAAGAATGTGACCATCCATCTTCCCCCATCAAATTTACCTCCACTACTTCTAACTCCAAATATCCCTATTAAATCCACTTTACCTCCTATCCTACCAACGCCAAACATCCCTATCCACAAATGCTCTTATCATCCCATCCTCCCAACTCCTAATATCTCTATCCTCAAATCCCCTCATCCATTTATCCATAAATCCACTTTTAACCCCTCCACCCATAAATCCCCTAAAATCCCCAATCAAGACCAACAAAAGCACACATCATCCAAACTAGAAGCTACCAAAATACCCATGGGATTCAAAAATAAAAAATTTGAATGCCTCAACTCATAAAGCACAAAAGCCTAAAGATGTTATCCCTTCCAAGTAAAATAAAAAATCCAAAAGGCTACCAAAGACCACACCATCACAAGAAAAAGAAAAAATAAAAATGGTATGGGTCCTTAAGCAAAAAGAAAACAATCCAAATAAGGCATCCACCTGCCAATATACTCCAAAATCCTGAACATATCCCTCCCCATCTAAAAATCCCATAAGTTCTAAGTCTATTTGGGTCCCTAAAACCCCAAATTGACCATCCAAAAATCCCCAATCCCAATCCCCATTACTACCCACTCCACATCCAAAATATAAGCTTCAAAATCCAAAATGATGTGTGCAACCATTGGTCTTGGTTCCCCTCCACCACATGACATTCCCACATACCCCCATCTCTCCATCTTTCATCCACTATACTACATATCTCCCCCATCACATCCCTATGGTCCATGCTTTTGCATAAACCTTACATAATCCACATCATAATCTGCTATCCACCATCCATCCCATCTTCTCCTATATACCAACATCCATGCGCATAATGCTATCTCCATCTACCTTACCACTATCCAACATGGGACCATCTTCTCCTTGCTATGGAAGCAGACGCTAGAGTCCCCATTCCATAAAAAGAGAAGAAAAAAAATCAAGAAAATAGTAAAGAGGAAAAAATTTGTCCAAAGGTGAAAACCACTCCTTGTGGCACCTTGGGCAAATACCATGATGAAAACCCTTTGTGGGTGTCATGCGTAATCCATTTACCATCCATTTGTATCCCTATACTTGGGGGCAAAACCATACCTTTCCTCCACATCCTTTACATATCTTATCCACCATTTATCATTATCCTATCATATTCATATTCACCATCCCCCTATTTATCCTATCATTTCCCATCCATTCTATCTACTATATCTTCCTCCTTAGATCTTGGTAAAGACAAGGGGCACAATATCGACAACATGCTTTGGACAGCTCTCGGCATACTCCCTTCCCAAGCATATCCTCCATCCATCTACTACAAAGTCCATTCATCCCTTCCACACATTTCCCCATCATACAAAATCCTAAGCATCAGATCTAGAGTGGGGCATATGATTCCTTGCAACCTAGTCTTTGGAGAAAATACTAAAACCCCCATCCATCTATCCTTCATCCCTATCCTATCCCTTATCTCTATCTTCCAATCCATCTATCATGAATCACCTACCCATCCTCTTTCATCGCCAATCCCCCTATGCAACCCCAACACGTTCACCTCTAGACTTGGTGTTCCCTTGTCATTGGTATCTAGCACAAAGGTTATCCAAATGCAATCTAATGCAACCATCTCATAATAAACCATCCCCAAAAATTTAAAAACAATACAAAATCCAAAAACACCAAAAAAAAAAAAAATTATAAAAATTACAAAAACAATCCGTCAACATCATCACAATCACCCAAATCATCCAACACATCATCTTCCAACATCATCACATCTATCCTCAATCATCCCACATCTTCATCACAAATCAGAACTACATATTATCACCACCTGCATCTTAATGTGCTTGGATCTTGTGGATACAGGGTATGTAGGCAGTCTATAATGCGAAGGAAGTTTCTAGTACTCAGGTACATAAGATGCACCCATCCAACCTACTTGGATGGTCCCTATCCCCTAAGCTTACACTAGATCCAAACGTAATATCCCAAGCATCGCATTACCTATCAAAGCAATCATACTTTAACAAAAATCATCAACTATCAAATCAACATCAACCACAACTTATAACCATCATATCTTGCGCCAATCCAACAACATCAACCATCAATATCATCCAACAGTTCCTGCCTTAACAGATATATTGTTCCTACAATAGGCAGAATCCATTAATCATCATCCATCTTGGCAAAATATACAATGGCTATTTGTTTGGTTTGTTGGTCTTTTGGTTTTTGACTTTTATCTTTTGTCCTATTCGAAGATCACATCAAAACTACCTTGATCTCACTATATCATGGTATGTGGCGAAAACATGTAGAATGGGGCATAGTCATTGCTTTTGTATGTTGTGCTTGTGGGTTGGTCTCATTACTCCAAGCTAGTATTCAGATCTTGTGGATCGTAGGGTCGGATCAAGCATATTGATCTCCTTGTGCATCTAAGGTTTATCATACCTTTTGTGTATTAAGGACTTATGTTATGAGTCTCCCTTTCCCTCATCTAGACAAGGTTGTACTATTTTGGGCATGCATGGAATCACCCTCTTGTCTACGTGTCTAGTCCATGCAAAACATTGGATAAACATCATCACCCTAGTCTTCTATACCTTAGGGAAAATATCCACTTTGCTACAACAAACCTAGGATTGCTCTAAATCATTATTCAACACAATGATCATCCGTCAACCAATCTACCTAAAATCATCAATCTTTCATCTCACTCCTTATCCTCCAACCACTTGTACCAATCTGTTCCATCCATTTCGAGAGCACACTCATGTTCTTGCAACCTGCCTGTCCTCTCAAGGGGGCATCACTCTTACCAATCATCCCTAAACCTTACCCTATTCTTCTGGAAACCAAAGTCTTTTTCTATCCAATTCAACTCCATATTTTAACTTTTTTGAAATAATGTTACTTAGCCGCAACACCATTTCAAAGAGGGGCAAATGTAGACACCTAAAATTGACTTGCTCCGCAAACTAATTTCCTGTATCTCTATACCACCAATTATCCCTCCTATTAATTAAATAAATTCATTTTATTTAATTAATTTATCCCTAATCATCTACCCTTAACCATTTATCCATCCCTTGTGATCAATTAATTCATTTAATTTATCACTATACCTTACAACACTATCCCTCATTAATTAAATAAATATTCTCAATATTTATTTAGTTAATTTGTCCATCTCCCTAATCCTTATTAATTAGATAAATCATGCTTATTTGACTAATCTACCCTACTAATCAACCTAAACCTAGCCTAGTTGATTAAATAACAATTATTTAATTAGCTACCCTAGCCTACTTATCCCCTAGACCTAAATTTATTAAATAAATCCTTATTTAATTAATCTTAACCTCTCATTAGCCCACTCACTAATTTTCTCCAGCCAAATTAATTAAGCTAATCCTCTTGATTAGCTTGGTCAAACCTTGCTTAACCCATCCTCCCACACACTTTTGAATAAAAACTAATTTTTTATTCAAAAGGTCACATGACCCACCAACTCATTTATTACCATCTTACACATATAAGTGTACATGTGTCCTTGACCTTCACACTTCCACATAAACCTGAATTTTTAATTCACACTCCCCCATGAAATAAATTTTTAATTCATTCACTTGTTATATCCAACTCTTCCCAAAAATCAATTTTTAATTCATTTTAATTCTCATCACTCTTCCCCATGTGAATTTAAAATTCACATTTAATCACATCCATCCAATATTGTTGATAAGATCTTAGCCCTTGATCTCATCCTCTCATCGCAACCATTGATCTTTACTTTGAATCCTAGCCATTAGATTCAAATCACCCTCAATTGGCCTATAAATAGAGCTCTCATCCAAGCCATTTACATAACTTCTTCATCATATCAAAACAATGCCAAAATTTCTATCTTCTCATCTCATCTTAACCTCATAATGCCAAAATCATTCTCATCTCCATAGCCAAACCATCTCTCATCCTCATCTCTATCCAATCTTCTATCAATCCATAGCCAAATATTCATCATATTGTGTTGAAAGAATAGGAGCAATCCACATTTCAACTATCAACTTGGGTAAAGCTAGGAGCTCTTGGGTGCAAGCTCCTCAACCTTATCGAAGGAGAAAGAAGATTTCAAGGTATAAATGGTTTGTTTTATGCATTTCATTTGTGTTTCTAACCTTGTCCATTTTCTTTTCTCTCATCTACTACAACAAAAATAAAGTCATTACCTCACCGAGTTCTTGGCAACCCAAGAACAAAGTCCATGCTCACATCTTCCCACAATCTCTCTAGTATATGCAATGGCTGATTTAAACCTATATTTTGACTCTTCCCTTTGGAATGCTGATAAAATTTGCAACTTTACATAATATTCTTTGCATTTGCGTTCATCCTTGCCCAATAATACCCTTCACATAGTTGCAATAATGTTTTATCCATCCCAAAATGTCCAACAAGACCTCCATTATGCTTTTCTCTTATTACATTTTCTCTCAGTGAACCAAGAGGTATACACAAACGTTGTCCCCAAACAACAAACCATCTTGAATAAAATATTCCAACCATGAAGTTTCGTTCAGATGGATAGGACTCTTGCATGTTGCTCATGCTTGTCTAAAATTTGAACCATCCTCATATAACTCTTTCATGGAATCAAACCCAACTACTTTTACCCTCATTTCATTCACTAAAAGGCACCTTCTACTCTATGCTTTAAAACAAATGGATAGCTTTGAGGAAACTCAACCCACTTCATGTGATTTTGATTTAACTTACATTGGTTGTTAATAAACTACATGTGATGATCCATGTATATAGAACAAACCCTTTGGGCAACAAATAATGCCTCCACTTCTTTAGTGCTTGAACAATAGTGGAAAATTCTTGGTCATGGACCCAATACTCCCTCTTAGCTTCATTTATCTTCTTATTGAAATAATAAATGGGCTTACCTACTTGACTCAAAGCTCCTCTTATTGTTGTCCTACTTGCATCATAGTCCACTTGAAACACTTTACTTAATTCTAGCAATGCCAAAATTAGTTATTTTGTCACTTTATCTTTTAAAAGCTAAATTTTTTTGTTTACTGCAGTTGTCCAATAAAATTCATTCCTACCACCCTTCATTGTTTTCATGATAGGTGCACAAATGCCACTAAAATTCATGATGAAATTTATATGGAAATTCGCTAAACCATGACAGCTTCTTACTTCAAATGTCCTCCTTGGTGATGGCCACTCCACAATAGCTCTTACCTTTTCGAGGTCCATCCACAAACCTTATTGGGAAATGACAAAGCCCAAATATGAACTAATTCCTTATGTATTAAAGTGTACTTTTTCAAGTTGACCAACAATTTATCTTCCTTCAATCTTTCTAAAACTAATCTAAAATACATTAAATGTTCTTCCTTTGTTTTACTAAAATTCAAGATATATCATCTACATAAACAATCATAAACTTAACAAGAAATAACTATAGTGTAGGAAAAACTACTCCTTAATCGAATGTCTTCAATCAAGGGAGTTCTTCACTCACACTACACTCGGGCTTTGCTATCTAATGTTTAGATGTATAAAACCTACTCTAGGTCTTAACCACTACACGTTCCAATCAAAGCAAACAACTAGACTAGATGCTTGACAATGAAGGAAAGAAGAACAAAATGA
Organism: Cunninghamia lanceolata; assembly: GCA_027924645.1. Taxonomy (NCBI): domain Eukaryota; kingdom Viridiplantae; phylum Streptophyta; class Pinopsida; order Cupressales; family Cupressaceae; genus Cunninghamia; species Cunninghamia lanceolata. Next base: position 4,376,377 of record BSBN01000197.1, read on the forward strand.
TGGAAATAAATGCGTGTGTACATAATTATGAAAAATGAATTGTAGAAGTGAAAAGAGGGAAAAGAGAGGAATCTGTCACCGACGGGAGAAGCTCACTACCCTAGATGACAGCATGCTGCAGGGATGTCTATACTAGCACTGGCATCCTAAAACCTAAAAAAATAAAAATGTCCAAGTCTGTACAAACGCATGACAACTGTACAACACATTTTCAAATACAAAACACACCCAACATTATCCAAGTAACACATAATTTAAAATAACAGAACTATGCTATGGAAATGAAACAAAACAAGGAAGAGAAAAAGGCCAACAAAACCTCTGTGCAGTTAACAAGCCTTCACTCCAAGAATATCTGCAAAAGGAGAGAAAAGAGGGGTTGTGTTGCTAAAGAGCTTGCCTTAGTCAAGCCCCGGTTTTGATATTTCCACCTCAATGAGTAGTAGATTGATATAAATGATTGGAAAGCAAGAAAATTTGTGTGCTCCTATCCTATGTGCATCTGGGAATTGAGAGTGATAAAAAAGCAAGTAAACTAAATAGATTTACTTCCTTGGTCTATGGGGAAGAAACCCTTGAATGTGCAGCCAGTGAAATAGAAAAATTATAATGGTGGTCTACACCCAATAACTCAAACAAAATGGTGGTCTACACCATGAAAATAACTATATAATGCAAACCAAATTCAAATATAAAGCTTTGAACAACATAATGAAATAACTATCTTACCAGTTTAGATGATAGAGAGAAAGCTACAAACTCTCAAGAGCTCAAATATGGTGTACAACTTTAAAAGCCCAACTAGAGAGCCTTCTCCATGAGCACAAAGCAATCCAAAATCTCCAAGAGCTATTGAAGATGATGCCATACTATAAGAGAGTTCAAAAATCTATGTAGCTACTATGGAGATTGAATTCACCAAGAGTTTCAAAGTTGCAGGGTAGAGCCCAAAAATATGTGTGAGCTTGAGAGATTGAGAGAGAGTGAGAGAATCCATTTCAAAAATCCAACCCCAAAGGGAGGAATCACTCGAAATAGCATGAAAGGACATGTTTTGTGCCTTGGAAAAGTGTTACATGATAATCTCATCATCACTGAAGGCATCTGGTAATTCCCAAAAATGGTCACTTGGTGCCAAATGGAAATGAGACATTAGCGTATCGCACAGACATCCATGAGTAGTACTTGAGTCTAGGTGCTTTAAGTTCCTTGTTACATAGAACACCTTAGGGAAATGTGCCAAGCAAAGCATTCAAACAAAATTTGATAAAATTAAGAGAAAGAAACTAGAATGAAGCAAATATTAGCCTAAAATGTAGAAAGAAGGAGAAAGCACTAAGGTGGTTGTCAAATGTAGTGTGAAATTACAAGGGTATGCAATTATTGACGTTATATTTAGCCCCTACTTTAGTGAGTGTATGACACTACATGCATATGCAAGCTAAAGTAGAAATAAAAATGACATAACATGTTTATACCTCAAAAAAAGAATAGTGTAGAGGATGCAGGGGGTTCTTCGAGAAGAGGTACAAAGCCCCTGGGATGAAAACTTGCAAAACCACAGTATTAGACAATAAACCCGCACAAGAGGAAATGTTAGAACCACAAACACACACACATATGTGTGTGTATATATATATATATAACATCCTAATAGGATTCGATTGAATATGGTTTGCCCAAACATCCAAGTGTGGCAAATCATATAACCTAATACACAATCTATCACTATCCACAATAACACAGACACACAAGAAAGAAAAAGAAATCAAAGCAAAGGGGGGCATTTCTAGCATACTATGAGAGCTAGAAGAATGCCACATATGGTTATAGGGCTAGCACACTACAAGAGCTAGGAACAATACCAAAATCTTGTGGGCCACTAGGACTAACAAATTGTGTTGTTAGGTGACTCACAAAGAGTGTCAAAGGAGTAGATGAAAAGCATGGTTAGGCCAAGCATGTGCATCTTCTTAGGACCACAAGCTAGAAATATTGCCGGAGCAAGCACTACCAAGAGAAAACCATCCACATGGTGTGTACAAAAAGGTGTAAAGCATAAAATTATGACCCCACCTTAAAATGATTGCATAAAGCATCAATATGCAATTAATTTTAAGGGATAAAAGGGGAAAAGAACATGAGGAAACATATATAAGAAGATATGTTCACAAAGCTGCATATTGAAAATGAAAAATAGGGTTTCCCCCAAAAAGAGACAACAAAGGCGATGTTGTAGACATGATGCACAATGAGCTTGTGTAAGCATGGTATGACACCAAGCAATGCTATCAACTGCCACATAAAAACAAGCAACAACACCAGAAACACTAAGGGATCTACGTGCTTTAGGGTCAGTATGCATGGGAAAGGGTAAACAATAAGGGACAACTAAATGAATTATCATCATCCACCAGGCATGTAGAACTATAAGCACAAAAGAATAATTACACAAGAAATCAAATAAAAATAAAAATTTTGGGTCAACATGGAAGCAAGATAAAACTTCCAATGCTTTGCATCATCCCCAAAATGTCACAACATCAATAAAAAAGACAACATAGAGAATAATTAAGGGACAAACTAGAAGAATGGCACAACAGGTACATTAATCCTATATCTACATGTCTACAAGGACATCATGGGTCCTCCAGGTAGAACTAACAAACATAAAATCATAACATAGGAGAAACATCATGATCAAGAACACACACAACACAAGTAAAACTATCACAGGTCAGGTGACATTAGATCATCATGGTCCCAATCTTGGTAAACATAGGGAATGGTAGAAGTGCTGACAATGGGACCACATCCATAGTGGTACTAAGAGACTCACTTGGTTTCAGGCATGGACGAGAAATAGTTGGAGCTGGAGCATCCGAGGCACTAGGAACAACAAGGGACAACGATCGTGTGAAGAGCGTGGTATGTGAAGAATACACTCGGTGATCCATTCTCTGGGAGGGGAATCATGAGATTCAATCAAAATAATGAATTAACTGGGGTTCCAAAGTGCTATCAATGGTAACACAAGCACTAGGAACCTTGAGTGGAGGAACAGTCTCCACAACTAGAGAAGAAGACGCAGAAGGGATGAGCGGTGGTGAAGATGAGAGGATGTGCTTAGGTCAGAGGAATGGTGGGGTGGGATAATGTTCGGGCTTACGCCTTGGTGGTGGAGGTGGAGAGTCTAGGTCAATGGTAGTAGGGTGAAGGATATTCAAGGAAACTACATGGCATATTCACTAAGAAGGCACAAGAGCGACAATAGTGGTGCTAGGAGCGACACTAAATATAGGAGCGGGGATCAGGGATGGAAGGGATGAAGGTGGAGAAAAAGGAAACTAGGGGTCCTTAGGAAGAACAAGATCAGGGAATGATTGTGAGGGAGATGGATCCTCAGAAGGAGGAGGTTGCGTATCAGCAGCGCATGCTCAAGTCGCAGCATGATGGCAATGCTTGTGATCTATTGCAAGTTGGTTTCACATAGTACGAGCCAATGACTCTGCTGACTAAGCTGAGGGGTCTTCCAACATGGGATCTGTGTCATCCACCACTATAGTGATAGGTGGAGAGATAGATAGAACCACTAGAGGTGGAGAGACCACTAAAGAAGGGGAAGGGGAAGGTGTGCACAATGCGGGATACTTTCCTCATGCCACTAGAGGGACAGGAGGAATGAGAGAAACCACTAAAGGCTGAGGAATCGCTAAAGGAGGAGGGGGAGTTCTCAACAAAGGTGGGTTTCCTGATGTTGTCGAGGAGGCAAGAGGAATAAAACCAACCAATGGAGGTTGAGAAGTCCCAAGAACATGAGGCTGTATAGGAGGTGGACCTTGAGGTCTCATTTAAGAGACCAGAGGTGGCACCGCTGAATACAGCCTAGGGGCACGAGAGTGGGGAGGTGCACTTTGTGCTGGCTTCTTTCCTTTATATGCCACAAGGACAGTAGAAGGAACAAAAGTAGCCTCCAAAGACAAAGGTAGCATAAGGGAAGTAGTCCTAGAAGAGAAAGGAGAAGGGCCAATAGAAAATTGTGTTATCTAACTCACCTTAAATTTTTGATATGAAATAAATATAAAATTGTTGCGAGGTCAAAGCGGCTCAATCAGAGCCAACCAAAAGTAGTCAAGAGAGAAATTTTTGTGCATGGATAATGGTGTAAATTTGCTATGGAAGATTGCATGCATGATACCATCAAGGGGAAATTTCAAGCATCTATGAACCACAAAGGGGATTGCTTTCATAAAAGTTAATTGTTGTTGGCCCAACTTCAAGCAGAAGTGATCTAAAGTGGGGATGCTAGAAAAAGGAACATCAAGGGTTTTAGGTCCCACTTGGACAGAAAGGGTGATTGATCTTAATGTAGGCTGAGACATCCCATCATGGCATCGTATAAAGACATTAGATTTCTTGTAAATGTCTTTATACAATTCCTGAACTTACAGAAATTCCTCAATAATAACATTGACTAAGTAGACATGATCAACAAGGACACCTTTAATAGGTTTCCCATTTACCTCTAAGGCAATGTAAAGAGGTCCTTCAGATATGTTAGTCAGGATATCAGAAGAAGAGAAAGAGATAATAGGCTCAGGAATGGAGAGGCAAGAACAAATGTCCACCATGTCGATCATCTTTGAATAAGAAGAAATTGAGGGAGAACCAAAGGTTGACCCTAGTGCCATAGAAGGAGAAGCAAGGTCACAAAAATTGGAAGAACGGTGAGGTATATGATCAGTGTAAATTTGCAAGTGTTGGTTAGGGGAGACATTGCCTTATTCCTCCTGTCATTCATAGTAGAGACCTGGATCACGTTTTAGTCAATAAGGTCTTGCACAGTGTGCCTAAGACATAAGCATCGCTCATTTTCATGTCTAGGTACCCTATGGAATTGGTTGAAGGCCTTTGGGTCATACGAAGGTGACAGAGGCTTACTCATGTTGAGAGGTCTGATAGGGGCAACTGCACTAAATTATTATTCAGGAGCTACTATATGATGGTATGGAGAGACTCCTTTAAAGGAGTAATATTGTGATTTCATGTTGACTTTGGAGTAGAGAGGACTAACACAACTTGAAAAGGTGCTTCAACCACTATTCTGTTGATCACATTTGAAGAATTGCTCATATAACTTTTTTTTTATTATAGTTCAAGAATGATGAAGAAACACTAGATTGAACAATAGGAGCCAGTGAGGAAGATCCACTAAACTAGTTGAGTGACTGCTAATAATCCCTAAGTGATGTGCACAAGTGTGTGAAGGAAGAATATTTCATGAGCATAATCCTATCCTGGATCTGAGGTTGAAGGTTTCCTATAAAAACCCTCTGCATGCCAGAATTGGGCAGGGCATAGGGTATCTTTGAAAATAGAGACTGGTAACGACAAATAAATTTAGATGCCTTCTCGCCACTTCCTTTCTTACAATGAACGAGGTTAGTGAACATGACCTACAGTCCAATATTATCTTGGAAGTGTTGTAGGAATTGATTAACAAGTTGATCAAAAGAAACAATTGAATGGTTAGGTAGCAAGAAAAACCAATCCAACACAATATCCTTTAAGGATTGTAGGAAAAAATTTTGCATCAAGGTGTCTTGAAATATACAATCACTGCATAAAGTAGTGAAGGAGGGGATGTGGGTTTGTGGGTCACCTTTACCGGTGTACTTCTCAAATCTTGGTGCCTCGAAACTTTTGGGAAATAGTGTAGTGAGGATAGTGAGTGAAAGTGAGCTACACCTGTAATATGTAGGGACATACGGTTGTGATGTGGAGGTGGAAAGCATAGAAAGCTATTTCTATAGGGAACCAACATTTTGCAATAGTTTATTAATTGTAGGATCAACAGTGTGCGCGAGTGGAGCAGAAGCAAGACGTTGTGAAACTCTGGAGGCACGAAGAGGAAAAGTGAACTATAAGGGCTTGATGGCGGAACGAACCCATATTGATTAATACGACTTGTCACACCAATAGACAAGCCAAATATTGTGCTACCTGATTGGGTAGAACTGGTAGCCATCTGAAGAGAAGTGAAAGTTTGAACACCTATAGTAGGTAGAGGAAGATAGAGTTGATTTCTAGGGATGTTGGACTGAGAGTCATGAGCATCCCAAACATAGCTCACCAAAGGTGGCATGTCACTATGCACTATGTGATAAATCCCATGAAGGAAAGTGATATCTTGAGGATGATTAGTTAGCATAATGTGAAGAGCATCGACCAAAGGGACAACAGAACTAGATATGCCTTCATGACTTCAAAAAAATTGATAATCAGCCAAGTGGTGATCTAGGTCATTAATTTTTTTTCGATGGGTCATAATTAAGGGTTGCCTCATGATTGAAAGCTTGCTCCACATGAAAATTAGTCATAAACACCGTTCTGTAAGAAGGAGAATAAATAGAGGTGTTAACTTGTTCAAAAGAGAAATGAGTAAGATAACAAGTAGAGTGAATAGGTGTAGTAGGATTAGCAGAAGAGGCCATGTAATGATGTCTTATATTCCTATGCATAATGTATTCAAGATTAGAGGACCGGGTCCTGAAGCTCATAGGCTACACAAAAAACAGTGTGAAGTGATGAAGAGGTAGAAGTTTTGTTTATTTTATGTTATTAGGACAACGGGTTCACCAAAGAGAGATGATGAACCACAACAAAGAAAATGGGTAAGTGCAAACATTTGAAACATGTCAGGTTCACCAAAATATAGTGTAGGAAAAACCACTCCTTAATCGAATGTCTTCAATCAAGGGAGTTCTTCACTCACGCTACATTCGGGCTTTGCTAACCAATGTTTAGATGTATAAACCTAATCTAGGTGATGCAGGAGCATCCAGTGGTGTAAGGGTAATCTTGCATCACCCAAAAAGATGATGTTTCAAAATCATTGATGTTTTTTCCATTTCTTTTCAAAATTAATATTTTTGGTTCCATAATTGCTTGAATAATAATGTAGAACTTTTAGTTTTTCCAAACTGCTATTTTTGAAAAGTTTTCATTTGGGCACGAATTGAAGCAAAAATTTACAGGAAGCTTCATAAATGAAAAATAAAACCTTTGGCAAAGGAATCATGCAAAGATCATTTGTGAGCTGAAAGATATTAAAGTTTTTGTTTCCTAAAAAATGCTTGAAAATTATTCAAATTTTGGTTAGAGGCACTAAATAGTCTCGTACAGACCCAAAAATGGCTAGAACCAGTAGAGTATTTAGCACGTAGAGAACTCTGTGTGCTTTCCAATGCTTCAAATGGCGTGTCAATTGGACACCTGGATCAAAAGTTATGGCTCTCGGAAGTTGACCTATTTTTGGAGGGAGATGCAAAATTCAAAATTTGGCTGTTGGCCGCCAAAAGGGGGCTATTTATGACCATTTTTGGGAACCCTTGGGAGTAGTAGAGATAAGGTGGAAAGTGTAGAGTCAAGAATAGGTGGGAAAATAAAAACCCTAGCTAATTTGGGGTTACAGAAGGCAGAAGATTCCAGAGCCTAGGGATGGGTAGCTGTAATGGGTTGCAGCCTATGGAGGATTGATTCCTCTGATTGTATTTGAGCTTTTGTAATCTAATGAGTTCTCCAAATCAATAAAATAACATTCTATTTTCTGTGTGCAATTTCTATTGTTGTGTGTTTTATGATTTACCCCCTTCATCAAGTGGTCTCAGAGCCAGGTTTCCTGAGTGTGTAGACAAATCACCGACCGTGAGGCAGTTTGAACCAGGACCTAACATTGTGGGTTTGCTACGGAGATCAAGATGCCTCCATGAAGAAACCGTGTGGGAAGAAATGCTTTAGAGTTAAGGAAGCTAGACAAGGGAGAAAAGACAAGTGAAGACTTTGCAGAATACTTGAAGAATTTACATGAAGAGGTGAGAAAGCACATTAATAAGATGAATATTTAGTACAAGGCTAAGGCAGTTCAAAAGAGGAGATATAAAGAATTCCAGGTAGGAGATGAAGTCATGGTTCACTTGAGAAAAGAAAGGTTTCTAGTTGGAACATATAATAAGTTGAAAATGAAGAAGTTTGGACCATGCAGAATTCTAAAGAAACATGATTCAGGAAATGCATATGAGGTAGAGCTACCGAGTGAGATAAATATTTCCCCTGTGTTCAACATTGCTGATTTAACAGAATATCATGAAGGTGGCACAGAGGATGGACCAATAGAAGAATAGTGGAGTATTCCGGCATCTACTTCAAACGAGGAGATAGAAGAGATCTTGGATAGCCATGTGGGAAGTACTCATAATAGGGAATATGAAGAATATCTGGTGAAATGGAAAGGAAGGCATGTTGAAGATTCTTCTTGGTTGTCTAAGGCAGAGGTTGACCATTTGGGTTTTCCTCAAACAAACACCTGAGACGTGACATGGTCACTTCTCAAATTACCCTGGGTGTCTGATGCAGGAGCATCTAGTGGTGTAAGGGCAATCTTGCATCACCCAAAAAGATGATGTTTCAAAATAATTGATGTTGTTTCCATTTCTTTTCAAAATTAGTATTTCTGGTTCCATAATCACTTAAATAACAATGTAGAACTTTTAGTTTTTCCAAACTGCTAAAAATAGCAAACTGCTATTTTTGGAAAGTTTACATTTGGGCACAGATTGAAGCAAAAATTTACAGGAAGCTTTGTAAATTAAAAATAATACCTTTGGCGAAGGAATCACACAAAGATCATTTGTGAGCTAAAAGATATTAAAGTTTCTATTTCCTAAAAAATGCTTGAAAACTTATTTGAATTTAGGTTTGAGGAACTAAAAGGTCCCATACGGGACTAAAAATGGCCGAAACCGGTAGAGCTAGTTCTTAGTATGTAGAGTACTCTGCAAGATTTCCAACGCTTCAAACGACGTGTGAATCAGACACCCGGATCAAAAGTTATGGCTCCTAGAAGTTGACCTATTTTTGGAGGGAGATGAAAATTTTGAAATTTGGTTGTTGGCCACCAAAAGGAGGCTATTTATGACCATTTTTGGGAACCCTTGGGAGTAGTAGAGATAAGGGGGAAAGTGTAGAGTCAAGAATATGTGGGAAAACATAAACCCTAGCTGATTTGGGGTTACAGAAGGCAGAAGATTCTAGAGCCTAGGGATGGGTAGCTGTAATGGGTTGTAGCATGTGGAGGATTGATTCCTCTGATTGTATTTGAGCTTCTGTAATGTAGTGAGTTGTCCAAATCAATAAAAGAACATTCTATTTTCTATGTGCAATTTCTATTGTCATGTGTTTTATGATTTACCCCCTTCATCACTAGGTCTTAATAGAATCACTATGTGTTCCAATCAAAGCAAACAACTAGACTAGATGTTTGACAATGAAGGAAAGAAGAAAAAAATGTTTGAAATAAATGACTCCATACAAAATTATGAAAATTGAATTGTAGAAGCAAAAAGAGGGAAAAGAGAGGAACTTGTCACCGAGGGGTGGAGCTCACTACCCTAGATGACATCACACTGGAGGGACATCTGTGCTAAGCGTTGGCATCCTAAAACTTGCAAAAATAAAAATGTCCAAGTCTGTATGGACCCAGGACACCTACACAACATAGTTTTAAATGCAAAACATACCCAGCATTATCCAAGTAACATAGTTTTCAAAATAACACAACTTGCTAGGGAAATGAAATAAAACAAGGAAGAGAAAAATGGCAACAAAACCTTTGTGCAGTTGACAAGCATTCACTCAAAGAATATTTGCAAAAGGAGATAAAAGAGGGGTTGTGCTGCTAAGGAGCTTGCCTCAGTCAAGCCCCAATTTTGGTATTTCTAACTCCGTGAGCAACAAATTGATATAGATGATTGGAAAACAAGAAAATGTGTGTGCTCCTATCCTATGTGTGTCTAGGAATTGAGAGCAATAACAAATAAATCAAACTAAATAGATTTACTTCCTTGGTCTATAGGGAAGAAACCCTTGAACATGCAGCCAGTGCAATAGAAAAATTATAATGATGGTCTACACCCAATAACCAAAACAAAATGGTTGTCTACATCATGCCAATAACTATATAATACAAACCATATTCAAATATAAAGCATTGAACAACACAATGAGACAATCTTACCAGTTTGGATGATAGAGAGAAAGCTACAAACTCTCAAGAGCTCAAATATGGTGTACAGCTTCAAAACCCCAACAAGAAAGAGCCTTCTCCATGAGCACAAAGCAAGACAAAACCTCCAAGAGCTATTGAAGATGATGCCACACCATAACAGAGTGTAAAAATCTATGTAGCTTCTATGGAGATTGAATTCACCAAGAGTTTCAAAGTTGCAAGGTAGAGCCCAAAAACAAATGTACGAGCTTGAGAGATTGAGAGAGAGAGAGAGAGAATCTATTTCAAAAATCCAACCCCAAAGGGAGGAATCACTTGAAATAGCATGCAAGGAGATTTTCTATGCCTTGAAAGGATGTTACATGATAATCTCAACATCACTAAAGGCATCTGGTAATGCCTAGGAATGGTCACCTAGCACCAAATGAATGTGGGACGCTAGTGTGTCGCATAGACGTTCATGCACAACACTCGAGTTTAGGTGATTTAAGTTCCTGGTTACACAAAACACCTTAGAACAATGTGACAAACAAAGCATTCAAATGAAATTTGAAAAAGTTAAGAGAAAGAAACTAGAATGAAGCAAACATTAGCCTAAAATACAGAAAGGAGCAAGCGCTAAGGTGGTTGTCAAACATAGCATGAAATTGCAAGGGTACATGATTTTCGATGTTACAATAACTTTGATAATTTGTTCATTAATCTCATGAATGTGCTTGGTGCATTAGTTAGTTCAAATAGCAGAACCAACCACTCATACAACCTATCTTTTGTCTTGAATGTAGCTTTCCATTCATCCCCTTCTTTAATACAAATTTGGTGATTTCTACTCTTCAAATCAATTTTTGTGAAGTATTTAGCTCTACTTAGGAATTCTATTAAATCATTTATTCAAGTTAAAGAAAATGTATACTTTATTGTTATCTTGTTAATGGCTTGTGAATATATGCACATACATCATTCTCCATCCTTTTTAGGTGCTAGTATTACTAGTATAGCACATAGGCTCAAAATCTCCCTTATCAAACCTTTATCTAACAACTCTTGAATTTGTTTCATCTCTTCACTTTCCATAGGCATCATTCTATATATTTCTTTTTTTGATAAAATTTCTCTTAGGATTAAATCCATATCGTGCCTAATGCTTCTCATGGGTGGCAATCCATTTGATAATTCCTTCAAAATAATTTTAGCATACTCTTCCAATAACTCATTTACTTCTAATTGAACTTCATCACTTTTATTCAATGACCTAACATTTGTAAGCTTAGGAATGAAAGCATAGCAAATTGTCTCTTTCTTCATCTTCTTTAAAAACTATTTTTTGGAAACCAAACACACTTTTGAACTGTTGTCCACTTCTTCCCATTTTTCCTTCAATGGACTCAATGCAAAAAATTTTCTATCCTTCACAATGTTATGGGTGTTCATTCTACTATCACATACAACCTTCATATCAAATTTCCACAACCTTCCCAACAAAATATTGTAAGGATCCATGGGCATAACATCACACAAAATTTCATCCTTATATGTACCAATTTGAAAATTCACTAAACATTTGTCACTTACTAAGAGTTGATGCCCTCTATGCAGTTGTTTAGTTTTCTTTAGCATAAGATTTTCCACCATTTCTTGGGACACCAAGTTATTTGTATTCTTGTCCACAATGACTTTGTAGTATTTTTCTTTAAATTTACATATTGTCCTCAATAAATTCCATCTTTGTATTGGCTCATGTTCTTTCTTGTTAGGCTTCAACAATACTCTATTTATCATAAGAAATTCTCCTTACTCTAGCTCTTCCATTCACTTGGGTAAAGTTACAATTTTCTCATATACTTGTGCATCCTAATTTCTTGCCTCATTTGCTCTTCTATTATTTTGTTGTACATGTGGACAATCACATGCCCTATGAATAGCCTCACCACATCTATAACAAGTTCTTGTAAATCCTCTACTTCTTCCTCTTCTATAATTTCCTTTTCCTCTTGATTAATTTCCTCCTCCCTCATCTTTTGATTGTAATTATTATTTTGACTAGTGTTGGATTCCCCTTCATTTAACTGTCCTCTACCACCACTATATTTCTCTCTTCCTCTAGAATTATTTTATTGTTTCCTTGTTAACATCTCTTTTGCCTTTAAAGCACATTGATATGCCTTTTCTATTGACCTCACTCTAATCATGCTAAACTCATATTGGATTGATACTCGAACTCAATTAATATACCTCGAGATCTTTTTTTATCATCTTCCATATGGCTAGCCCAAATGTTGAGCTTGTAAAATTCCTCCATATAGTCTTTGACATTCATCTCCTTTTGTTTTAAATTTTTCAATTTTCTAAATAAGCTTATTTGATAGGCTATTGGTAGGAATTTAGCCTTCAATTTTGCAACCATTTGATCCCATGACTTGATCTTCTCCTTTCCTCTTCTTTGTCTCTCTGTTTGTACATGATCCCGCCACAAGGATGCATGATCTTTTAACTTTGTGCAAACAAAATTTACCTTATTCGAGTCCTCCATTGATTCATAATAAAAAATATTTTTTCATCTCTAAACTCTAGCCTCTAAGTTCCAAATAATTTAAACTTCCATTGTAGTAGCTTGAGTATCCAATCTCAATTTACTACTTCTCTTTGAGATAGACCTAAAAAATATACCTTCTAGTTCATCCACCAAATATTCTACTTCCAATTCTTGGCTTTTTATTTATTCCTCATCATCACTTACATTTTCCACATGCAATCCTCTTCTTTGTTCTACCTCTATTGTATCCAATCTAGATATAAGTTCTCTCAACATCTCCATTATATCAACAACTCTAGGTGCTCTATGTCTTCTTTATGCCATGCCTTCTTCCTTTGCTCTCTATAGTTATAGGATTCCACAAACACACACATCAACAATTTTCTATATACTCTTCATGATATAGCCTAGAAAGAATCCTTGCTTTGGTACCACTTAATGTAGCCTAGACCAAGGAGTCTATTTAAAAACAACGTAATATAGTGCAGCCCAAACTTGATTAACACATACTATGTATGCTAAAATATGAAACAAAATGAGGAACAATGCATCAAAATAAAGCACCTATTTCATGTCTAACAACACCTTAGATTAAGCAAAGGGTTAGCAAAAATCAATGAAAAACTAGAAAGATCTCATCAACACTAGCCCTTGTTGCACCAACAATGGTGGTTGTGCTCCAATGCATTCTTGATGTTGAGATTGATTGTTGGTTGCTCACTTGGACAACATGATATTACATTCCAAAATCTTCTTGCAAATGGCTTGATTGAGGTTTGATTTATATAATTTTGGATAAGGAGGATCAATCGATGAGATTGATGTGAGAGATCAATGGATGACGTTGATTGAGGGCAATTAGTGCAAGGATGGAAGATTCTAGGGCAAGTTAAAAGGATGGATGGTTGGGATTAAAGATGAATGGATGAATAAGATTGAGTGAGAGGATTTAGGGCAAGGATGAAAGCTTCTAGGTCTTATCCTTATGTGAATGGATATGATTAAAAGATGTAGTATGGAAATGGATGATGGAGATGTAAGATTAGTTTGACTTTTGTGGGAATGTCTAGGTTCAATGAATCTAGATAACCTTTGGCTAGTCATGTCACTTCTTGAATTTATAATTCACTTGTTTAGGGATAATGGATAATGATGGGATTTAATCTGGATAAATGGGGGGATTATAATAGGATTTAGGATTTTAGACTAATTAATCAAATAATGAAATTAATTAATTAATTAATGGAGAGGGATGTGGAAAAATAAATATAATTTATTAATTTTATGATGGAATGATGCAAATATGGTTATCATGGTGTCAAAAGAATTGAAAGTTATGTTAGATGTGTCGTTTAAGATGTGGTCCATTTTAGGTTTCTACATTTTGCACCTCTTTGCAATGGTGTTGCAACTAAAATAAGTAACATCATTTCAAAGAAGATAAGATATAGTCATTGGAAATAGATGCCCTAGCCACTCGGAGGAGGAGTGATGAGGAGGAATGATGTAGGGATGGGATGCCCCCTCGAGAGGATAGGTGAGTTGGAAGAACACGTGTATGCTCTCAAAATGGATGATAAGATCGGTAGATGAGGAAAAGAAGGAAGAGGATAGATGACTGAATGAAGGGGCTAGATATAATGGAGAGAAACAATTTGGAGGATATATTGATTGGTTGACGTGGGTCAATGATAGGTCATGCTACATTGGGTGAGAAACCATGGAGTTTGATATAGCACTAGATGTTATGCACCAAGGTAGAAATACCAGGGTGACTATGTGTCTCATGCATAAAGGATTGACTCAAAAGAAAGGGTCGTAAGAAAATATATGTCATATGACACCAAATATAGAAGAACATAATGTCGTTGTGGTAGTATGACAAGAACTGATGTAGATGCAAGAAAAATAATAACAAACATAAGAAAGCAAGCAAGAATGCACAAATAATACAAAGACAAACAAGGTTGTTGCTTCTGTCAAGCTAAAAACTGATGAGTGATCAATTGATGAAGATAATGTTGTTGATATGGGAACAATATATATTGAAAATAACACAAGGATTGGGAATGATATATCCCAATGATGATTGATGATGATGACATCATTGTTGATGTGGGAATGATATATCCTGAAAACAACATGGGGATTGGGAATGATGTATCCCAATTTGATGAGGACTTGAGTTGATAAGGTTTGTTGCATGGTTGGGAACAAAATTGATGGATGCTTTTGGATGATATAAGCAAGATTGCTTGACTAGATTAGCATGGATTAAGTATTTCTTACACTTAGATTTATTACTTGTATTTTCTTTGAGATAGTTACATTGGATTGCATTTGGATAGCCTTTTACTAGATACCAATGACAAGGGAAAACCAAGGATTGGGGACAAGGATGAAAGGAGGATTGGATAGATAGATTAAGGGATTATTGGTAGTGGATGGGATGGATGGGGGTTGCATCATGGATGGATAGAGGGGTTCAAGATGGGGTCTCCAAGGACTAAGTTGTATATGAATAACATGCCCCACTTGAGATATGCCACTCAAGACTTTGCACTACAATTCTTGTGATGATAGGGTGATAGGATTGGTTGTAAAATATTGGGTACATCAAGGGATGTCCAAAGCATGTTTCAAAAATTACATACCCTTGTCCATATCAAGGTCTAAAGTAGGAAGTGAGGATGGGTTGGGGAGATGATGGGATAGGTATGAGGATATTAGGTATGGTTAGAATAAGATGGGAGTGCTAGGATGAGATAGATGAGACAAGTTGCTTGTAAGTGTAAGGTACGTAAACAATTGATTTACACATGACATTGATGAATGGGTTGACATCATGGTACTTATCCAAGGCACCATGAAATGGTTTTCACCATTGGACAAATAATTTTCTCTTTACTTTTTTTTTAAAAAAAATTTGGACTTTTGGTTTTTGATGTTTTTCTATTGTGCTCGAATGGTGGTTGTTCTCCAATGGAGTCTTGATGTTTAGATTGACTGTTGGTTGCTCACATGGACAACATGATATTACATTCCAAAAGCTTCTTGCAAATGGCTTGATTGAGAGTTGATTTATAGATATTTGGATGAGAAGGATCAATGGATGAGGTTTATTGAGAAGAATGAGGGCAAGGATGGAAGATTCTAGGGCAAGCTAAATAGATGGATGGTTGAGATTAAAGATGAATGGATGGCTAATATTGAGTGAGAGGAATTAGGGCAAGGATGGAAGCTTCTGTTGAACACCCAAAATACTAAGAGGGGAGGGGGGGCGGTGAATCAATATTCTCTTAAACCATTTACACATTAAACATTTTAATCCATTTAGCATATTCAATTGTAGTAAAGGAAATTAAGCATAAAACATGCAGCCATAATTCATAACACATGAACACCAAGATTTTTATGTGGAAAACCCAAAATGAGAAAAAACACGGTGAGGATTAGCTCACAATATATATTAATAAGGAAACCAGTTAAGGTTGATACAATTGGTGGATTCATTATCCAAGAATGCTCACTGCATGTGGCTCACTGCCAAAGGACTCATTGTCCTGAAAGAAAGAGATAAAAGAGAATGGGTGGCTCACTACTAGGATTGAACTGTTTACAATTGCATCTAACATATGGATGAAGTACAATTCCAATGAAGCTCAAAGTATAAAACAATACTTATCACATTGTTCTCAAACACCATACTACATTACTCTGCATTTACTCATTCCAAAGGCACTAGTCACATCACACAGATCACATCTCTATAATCATATCAATAGAACATTGAAAACACTCCTTCATATAGATCTGCTTCTTTCACAACATCAATTAGGTTGGCCTGAATGGATGTAATGTGAAAAGTATGCCATATATAACTTGTTAGTCGAAACCCTAATCAAAAAACCTTGCAGAGAGAACCAAGATGTATAACAAGCTCATATAGGTCAACACAACCTATAGAAACTCTTATGACAACACATAATTCATTTCACATCTCCACACAACATCAACTCCTTCAGGTCGGGCCCACTAGCAGGACAACAATAGCATGAGCTATCTGTTAATTCATAAAATTGTATGCAAACCTCCAAATTGTTTAAGACTCGAAATATACATGCTACAGACATTCATTATCTTATCCTCAACTCTGCATAGAAAACCATTCACTTGTGGTGAAATGTGGAGTCACTGGCACTGTCAATGCACTATTTATACAGAGTGTGATACTTTGTCAACTCTAACTCTCATTTTGGAGGACTTCAGGACCTAAAACTTTGGATTTAGATGTATCCAATGACCAACCGTATGCCAAAACCGCACTGAAATATCTTCAATCGCGGACCAATGCGGACCAAATTACCAGAGCTATGTGGCTTAGTTTTATCAGACAAACACTTAGCCAAATTTCATAACACATCTCCTTACCGGATCAAATATTCTTCCACAATAGTCTTCTATGGAGGATAAAATCAACTTGTAAGGAAGACGATCAAACCCTCTTGCAAAATTACCAATCAAACTATTCTACACCATAGCCTCCTTATGTTTGGTTAACACTTTCTAGATCACTGTATCTTTACTCTTTGAAGCCAACCTTTAAACTTATCTCTGCTCAACTAGTTGACACTAATAACAACACCAGACTAACATGTTGACATCAATGACAACATTAATTGCAGCAACTGCACATACTTGCAATGGCTTCTAGGGCTTATCCCTATGTGAATGGCTAGGATTAAAAGATGTAGTATGGGAATGGATGATGGAGATGTAAGATTAGTTTGACTTTTGTGGGAGTGTCTAGGTTCAATGAATCTAAACAACCTTTAGCTAGTCATGTGAAGTTTTTTGAATTTTTAATTCATTTATTTGGGGATAATAGCTAAAGATGGGATTTAGGATAAATGGGGGATTAAAATAGGATTTAGGATTTTAGACTAGTTAATCAAATAATGAAATTATTTAATTAATCAGTAGAGAGGGATGTAGAAAACAATATAATTTATTAATTTGATGATGGAATGATGTAAATGTGGTTAGGATGGTGTCAAAAGGCTCCAAGAGTGATGTTAGATGTGTCATTTAGGATGTGGTCAATTTTAGGTGTCTACACATACAATATGCAATATGGAAGCGAAAAAATGAATGATAGTAAATTTATTTAATTCTCCATAGCATCATACAACTTTCTTATAGAGATACATGGTGCAAATAGGAATTGTAGGAATTTTCTTGTAGCCTATAGATTTTCACTCGCAACTGATTCATCATCATAACCTTATATACCAAACTCTTTTATTAAATTACTTCTCTTTTTCCATGTCCATTCTCTTACTCTATTCTTCTTTTTATCTCACTTTGTTCTAGTATTCTTCATTAAGTTTATGCCCTCTCTTTCCCTAGCACCAAAGTTATCAACCCATGACCTCCAAAGTAACTACCATGGGCAAGAAAAACTCTTTTCTTTCTTTTTTAGATCTAGTTGTCAGCTAGTAGAGACTTAGCATGCAACTCCCAATAAAGAAAATTCCCCTTATGATTTCAAATGACCAAGAAGGAACATTGAACACACACATTGCCAAAGGAAAACACCAAAAAAAATATCCAACTAAATAAAAATTGATCCAAACAAAGATGGGTCAAACATCACACACAAAAGAAATGTGAAAGGTCATAACAAGGCATGATGTGAGCTCTCCAAAATAAAATGACCCTCCAAATAATTTTCTAGGAATAAAGTGTATGCAACAAATCATAGAAAATCTTTGCATATCGATACATTGTTGAGAGCAATAATAGTCACTTGTGACAACTTGACCTAGTAATGCCAAGGTTGGAAAAAGAAAAAAAAAACACATTTAATTAGTAAGAAAATCAATGACATTTAATAAAAAGGAAATGAAAATTATGAGGTTTGTATGAGATCATGGCCATCCATATATAAGAAATTATATTGTATAAAGTAATGATATTCACAATATCTAATATTCCACATATAAATTATTATTAACATTTGTAGTAGGTCATGTTGTAGTCTATTACCAAGGTAACACAATTTATAACACATACACAGTTGTCTAGTAGCATGAAACACAACTCTTGTAGCATAATACATAGTCCTTGTTGTTTTTTTTGCATATATTGTCATTGATGTCAACAGAATGGTGATCAGTAATGTCAGAAGAGTAAGTGATCAGAAGTGTTGAGAGGTGGAAAGCATAGTGATGTGTATATGTTGTCAAAGGAGTGATGATTAGAGGAGAAGATAAAAGAGTGGTGATCAGAGGAGTAGACAAATGAGTGATGATCAGAGAATTTGTGAGGTGAAGGATATGATGATGAATTCCATAAGCATGCTATTGGATCAGTATCATCTGTACACAGTTGTACCTTATCTTCTAATGTTCATGGATAGGTGAAAGTTGTCAAGTTGAAGGATATGTTGACATGAAGGATTTGTGGTTTCTTGTTTCTGATGAAAAGAGTTGTGATTGTTGTCTATGGTGTTGTGAATGTTTCATTCAATGCCTCTTGTTGAAAATCATTCTATGAGTTTTTGAATGGAAGTGTATAAGATTTCAATTGTCAAGGCACATGGATTTGTACTGCAGAAGCTTAGGAGAATGCTCCGCATTTCTCCACATTTGAAGATATGGACTTGTAGTTTGGAGGTTAGATAGAGACAAATATAAGGTATCTATGATCCAAATTTTAGAGCATAAAAGTTACCACAGATCTTTCTAGAGCTAGCAGAATGAAGACAGAGATAATATAGTGTTGTTGTAGTCACAAAGGGATAGTATAATGGTCCGCATTTCTCCGCACTAAAAGATATGATCTTGTGGCTTGGAGGATAGTTGGATATAGAGAAGAGGTATGATATATTCAAGTTTCTTGAATGATATAATATATCATAGAGGTTCTCCAGAGTCAGCAGAGTAAGGACAACTCATGTTGCTAATCAGGGTTGTCAGAGGGAGAAAGTAAAAGCCACTGCATTTCTCCGCACTACAATATTTGGCTTTGTTGTTTGGAATTTAAGTTTAGATTGTCTGTATGTTTGCTCAATTCAAGTTTCAAGTGTTGAGGAGTACCGCAAGGATGATTTTCAATGTTCTATATCAAGATAGTGTAATCAAAGTATGCTAGGGATACCAGCATCAGAGTCCGTTTGTTTGTGCCAGCAAGAAGAAGCATAAACCAGTGAAAGGGATGTTTGAGAAAGTTTTTTTTTCAAATCATATAATGCTTAGTGTATGAACCACATGATGTTGTTTTGTGTCTCCGGTACCACTTTAGGTGTGGAGCTAATGCATGGAAGAATAAGTGTTTGGGATGCCGACTTGGTGAGTGTATGTAATTGCGCCGTGTGTTTGGAAGTGTGCACTAGCTTTGGGTTGTGTAATGAGGTAAAAATAGGTCCTGGTGATCACTTGGTATGAACCACATAACGAGATTTGATTCCTATATCACCGCAGTTGATCTGGGAGCTGACTTTTTTTTTTTGCCATTGCACGTTTCATGTTACACATTTCATCTAGGCTGACAAAGGTGAAGATTTGAAGACTTGCAGAGCATATAAACGAAAGATCAAGTTTGATGCAAAAAGTAAGAGTGTGAGGATGAATATGTGAGTATGTGCGAGTGTGAAGAGTGAGTATGTGTGTGTGAAGGAGATAAGTGATCTAGAAGATGAGAAGGAAATCTGGTGATTGTAATGCATAATTCATAACAGAGGTTGTGTTGTGTTGTGCTGCGGAAGAGTGTTGATGATAGAAGAGTTGTATGAACAGAGGTATGAGAAGGGAGAGCAGTTCAAGATACATTTATTATCCTTGGATTGATGGTAGCTACCTCTCAGGGGAAGCAGGTAGATAAGAGTCTAAGGAGGATGACAAGGATTGCATAGACAGGGGGAGCATGTATGTTTTTGCAAAGTACAGAGGAAGACCATTAGCCCTTTGCCCTTGATGTTATAGGGGGGTGAAATTTACATGTCAGGTTAGTGTTGCCATCAATGACAAAGGGGGAGATTGTTGCATATGTTGTCATTGATGTCAACATAATGGTGATCAATAATGTCAGAAGAGTAAGTGATCAGAAGTGTTGACAGGTGGAAAGCATAGTGATGTGTATATGTTGTCAAAGGAGTGATGATCAGAGGAGTAGACAAAAGAGTGATGATCAGAGGAGCACACAAAGGAGTGATGATTAGAGACGTTGTGAGTTGAAGGATATGATGATGAATGTCATGAGCATGTTGTTGGATCAGTATCATTTGTATACAGTTGTATCTTATCTTCTGATGTTCATGGATAGGTGAAAGTTATCAAGTTGAAGGGTATGTTGACATGAAGGATTTGTGGTTTCTTGTTTCTAATGAAAAGAATTATGATTGTTGTCTATGGTGTTGTGAATGTTGCATTCAATGCCTCTTGTTGAAAATCATTGTATGAGTTTTTGAAAGGAAGTGTATAAGGTTTCAATTGTCAAGGCACAAGGATTTGTGTTGCAGAAGCTCAGAAGAATGCTCTGCATTTCTCTACATTTGAAGATATGGCCTTGCAGTTTGGAGGTTAGATAGAGACATATATGAAGTATGTATGATCCAATTTTTAGAGCATAAAAGTTACCGCAGATCTTTCCAGAGCTAGCAAAATGAAGACAGAGATAATACAGTGTTGTTGTAGTCACAAATAGATAGTATAATGGTATGCATTTCTTCGCACTAGAAGATATGATCTTGCGGCGTGGAGGATAGTTGGATACAGAGAAGAGGTATTATATATTCAAGTTTCAAATGATACAATATACCGCAGAGGTTCTCTAGAGTCAGCAGAGTAAGGAAAAATCATGTTGTTGATTAGGGTTGTCAGAGGGAGAAAGCAAAAGCCACCGCATTTCTCTACACTACAATATTTGGCTTTGCTATTTGGAAGTTAAGTTAAGATTGTCTGTATGTTTTCTCAATTCAAGTTTCAAGTATTGAGGAGTACCGCAAGTGTGATTTTCAATGTTCTATATCAAGATAGTGTAATCAAAGTATGCTAGGGATACCGGCATCAGAGTCTGTTTGTTTGTGCTAGCAAGAAGAAGCATAAACCAGAGAAAGGGATGTTTGAGAAAGTTCTTTTTCAAATCATATAATGCTTAGTGTATGAACCACATGATGTATTTTGTGTCTCCAATACCACTTTAGGTCTGGAGCTAATGCATGGAAGAATAAGTGTTTGAGATTCCAACTTGGTGAGTGTATGTGATTGTGCCGTGTGTTTGGAAGTGTGCGCCATCTTTGGGATGTGTGATAAGGTAAAATAGGTCCTGGTGATCACTTGGTATGAACCACATAACAGGATTTGATTCCTATATCACCGTAGTTGATCTGGGAGCTGACTTGTTTTTTTGGTTGTTGCATGTTTCATGTTACATATTTCATCTAGGCCGACAAAGGTGAAGATTTTAAGACTTGTGGAGCATATAAATGAAAGATCAAGTTTGATGCAAAAATTAAGAGATTGTGAGGATGAATATGTGAGTATGTGCGAGTGTGAAGAGTATGTGTGTGTGTGAAGGAGATAAGTGATCTAGAAGTTGAGAAGGAAATCTGGTGACTAATGCATAATTCATAATAGAGGTTAGGTTGTGTTGTGTTGTGTTGTGAAAGTGTGTTGAAGATACCAGAGTTGTTGTAGAGGTGATTGAACTAATAGAATTTGTCAAATGCTTTGGATAAAAGGTTGGAGCCTCTTCTTGTAAGTGTTGTAGCACTTTAGGGAGTTGTATCTTCCTTTGGGTTGGAGCCCATAAAACTGTGTATCAGGGAGTTGTAGCTTCCTTTGGGTTGGAGCCCATAAAACAGTGTATTAGGGAGTTGTAGCTTCCTTTGGGTTGTAGCCCATAAAACTTGTTGTAAACCTATTTTTATTTGTGAGGCTAGATTTGGATAGTAGATCCAAGCAACTTGCTCACCATGGTTTTTCCCTTCTAGGGTTTTCCATGTAAATATGGTGTTATGGTTGTGTGATTGTGTTTTGAATTGCATAGTTTCATTCATTATCTATTTAAGGTAGTAGAGAGTTTTGTTGATAAATTTGAATTGGATTAAATTGAGGTATATATCGATTCACCCCCCTCTCAGTATATCAGAGTGTTCTAACAATTTTATACATAGAGTTCCTACCACATTTTTTGAAATAGGTTATTTTAGTTAAAGATTTATTTGTAGCAACTTGATTTAGGACTGTAGCAACTTGAAGATGGCTTGTAGCATAACTAAAGATGGTCAAAAACATATAAGAACTTTGCATCCTTCATGTAGCTTTCATTGAGAAAGCAAGTGGACAACAAACATCAGACAACAAATACACAAAACTAAAGTGAAAAATTAAAAAAACATAAATTACTACTTTTTCTTTGATGTGGGATTGCTAATGTGCCTGGATGCTCCTACATCAGTATAAGCCATTGCAAATACCGGAGAAGCCTTGGGGAGAACTTTCCATGGATTTTGTGACTACTAGAACTCAAAGAGGTAAGCATTATATCTTCATAGTTGTAGACAAAATTTTAAAATGACACACTTCATTCCTTGCCAAAAATTGAATGATTAGTCTAGGATTATAGATTTGTTCTTCAAAGAAGTAGTGAAATTACTTGGATTGTTGTAGAGTAAAACATTAGACAGGGATACTAAGTTCTTAACTCATTTTAGCATATATTATGGAAGAAAATGGGTACACCATTGAATTTTAGTTTTGCATGTACCATCCACAAACATATGGTCAAATTAAGGCCATCAACCAAAGTATCAGTAAATCTCTTGAGAAGTTTAGTAGGACACAAGCCTATGTAGTGGGATTCCATATTGGTGCATGTAGAACTTGTATATAATAACTTAGTAAATAGGTCTATTAGTAAACACTTCCAAATTGTGTATGGGACATCACCTAAAGGTGTATAGATTTATTAGAGATTGTAGATGATAAGTGTGTTATCATAGGGGCCAAAGACTTTGCACAACACATGAAAGAAGTTCAGGCACACGTAAAGAAATAGTTAGGGATAAGTAGTGTTAAGTATAAAGCTAGTGCAAATGAACTTAGAAGAGAAAAGACTTACTTGGCAAAATAGTTAGTCATGGCACACTTGAGAAATGAAATATATTTCCTGGAAGAATTTATAATAAGCTGAAACCTAATAAAATTAGTCCTTGCAAAGTTTTTTGTAGATTTTCTAAAAATTCTTATGAATTTTTTTTTTAAGGTTTGGCTATCTTAGTAATATTTGATGTTGTTGATCTATATTCTTATCATGGATCTAAAGACATTTCTAGTAGCACATCGTTACCGTAATCTAGCCTAATTGAAAGAAACAAGTGTTTGAAAAGCAACAATAAGTCATAGAGCATGTTCTAGATATGCATATCAGCAAGAGAACCAAGAGAAAGGAATACAAAGAATATCTTGTCAGATGGAAAGGAAAGGGACTAAAGGGGGATACTTGAATTTCTAAAGAACAAGTAGGTCAATGTGGGTGGCCAAATCAATCTTCCTTACATCCTTAATTTTGAGAATTCAATACAAAATTTTGTTACCTAAGGTGTCTAATGTAGGAGCATCTCAAGAATTGGGCAATCTTGCATCACCTAAAAATATTTTCTTTAATGTTTGTTTATTTTTTACAAGTTTTCTTCATTGCTACAATTGTTTTGTTCTTGTCGTAAATTCCTTTTTTTGTTGCAATCTTCTAGTAGAGCACACAAATTTATAATCACTTATTCCATTATGTGGTACCACATATTCTTCATAATGCCTTCAAATTAGAATTAGTGAATCTTAAGAGAGTTCTTAATGTGTCCATGCCCTTATTTGAGTGTTTAACATAGATTAATATGTTGTGATTTGTTACACCTACTTGAAGATGACCTAATTGAGTTGTGCACCATATATTTGAATTTCAACTAACTAATAATGTTACTTATGGCATTATCGGTCCAAGGGGGTTCATGGTTGAAGTCACATTGAGCTCCAATACTTACATCTTGTTGCACTTATTGAAGGGTCATTTTACATGTTTCACAACGAAACATCCAGTTCTAAGGCAAAATTATAGGAGAATCATTTAATAATAGACCCATGATCCTTAAATTCCATGTGCATAGGGCACTGTACTACATTATTTGGTCGATGTTGCCTTGCTACATCAAAATTTCACTACAAAAGGTGGAAAATCGATTAAAAGTAGCATGGGGAGAGTAGATTGAAGATCAGAGCTCAGGGTGGAGACTTCATAGAAGGATTGGGGATCTTGGCATGCACATGTTTATTGTAAATCAACTTTGTATATGATCTTTTGAAATCAACTGTCATTTGAAATACATATACTATGTTACTTTGTGCTATCTTGTTATTCTTGTTTGTAATTATTTTCTAAAGAATTAAGCTTCCAATATGTACACTTGCATTTGTGGGCTATTGTTAATTCAATTATGTTATTGGTTTGCATCTATTGGTACTTGTGGTTCATGGATAGACAATATTACAGTACACCCTCCATCTATGACTACATCATAATTATTCAAAATAATGATAATTGCATAAACATTAGCAAAAGGTAGAAGAGCACCCATGAAAATAACACAACACATAACAAGAAACAACATCCATAGGCATTAATCAAGGTAGTAGATTCCATTATTACATAGTTGAACCACACACCTATATCAGTCACTGAATAATATGTAGATTTCCCAAGAGCAATCATTATCTAAACTCTCAATCTTTTTGTGGGGCTTGATTGTTATTGAGTAAGTTATGTTATCCTATCACCTCATAACAAGCCCTCAAAGGTGTTTATGACACCTCCATTTCCTAGACATCATGGGTTGAAGACAAGCTGCAAAGGACAAACACATGACCATACGGATCCTACAATGTTAGAGGGGACAAAACTATGCACAACCACGTCACATCCTATTAATATGAAGGTACTGAGTAGAAAAGATAAGAAAATCTAATCTGGTATAATTTGAAATGGAATCAAACAAAACAACAGTAGTAACAAATAACTAACCTTATAAAATATATCTTCTCATTTTTATTCTACACACAACCTCTTCTCTCTCTTCAATTTTAAATCTAAAAACATATCTAATATTTTATTATTTTAATTCTCTTTAATTTTAAAATCTAAAAGCATATTTAATATTTTATTATGCTTTAAAGTTATATATTAGATTCTAGATTAAACTAACCTAATTAAAAAAGATAAATCTATTTTTTTAATGTTTACTCAACCATTAGGATGACCATAACATTTTCCAATTCCGCGGCATGTTTCTTCAATGCACAGAGAATCAAAGAACTATACTACACTAATAATGAAAAGGTGCAAGATTATGGGAAGGTACGAATCCTACGAGCTATGTCAAGGATCATTAAAAAACATACTACTTAAGATCATGAACATCATCACAGTGTAAGTCATATATACAGCACAGAGAAGACTTGTATTTCTTCTCATTTGACAATTTCTTTCTAGCTATAAACATAAAATTACATACACCATACAAGGCCATGGGGTTTCCTGTAGAGCCCACACATCATGCAATCTAAGGAAAAACCATGTTTAAAGACATAACAATTCCTAGTTATTTGCAGACACGTGTGAATTTTGCAATGGTACACTCACGTAACTTTGTGCCTGGTAAATGCAATGATGAGGGCACAAATGATCTCCCTCCGCATGCATGAAATCATATCAGGGTATTGAAAGAAAAAATGTACAGGAGCACTGTTTTTAAAACATGACAAATGGTTATGCATTACACCTATTGACAACAGTAAAACAATACTGAAAAAATAATATTAAAGAAATAAGTCTACTTTCAAATAATATAAAAAATCTCCAAT
The DNA here is from genome assembly GCA_027924645.1 of Cunninghamia lanceolata. Classification (NCBI taxonomy): domain Eukaryota; kingdom Viridiplantae; phylum Streptophyta; class Pinopsida; order Cupressales; family Cupressaceae; genus Cunninghamia; species Cunninghamia lanceolata. Next base: position 4,402,892 of record BSBN01000197.1, read on the forward strand.
ACTGTAACTTCTAAAAACTCAAACTACTTATGTTTGTGTTTCAAAATGCTAATCCTAACAATAGTACCTATAATTAGGTATGAACTATGGGAAAAAACCAGTAAGTAGAAATGCAGCCGATAGAATCAAGTAAATGTATATAGTTCTGCATAGATTCATTGGCAATAACCAGGCACCTCTAGATGTTAAAACATGTATTAGACTAAGATAGGCAAGAGGTATGGGAGGCTTTGAGAACAATTGTTTGTGATATATCAATTTTGAGATGATGATAAGAAGATTGATTGAATTAATTGAGACTTTTATTTGGGTTGATCCTTTTTTCCATTACTGTTCTAAAGAAAGGTACATATTGCCACAAAATTAAACTATTCAGAGATGTCTAAACAAGAAAACAAGTAAATGTATATAGTTCTGCATAGATTCATTGGCAATAACCAGGCACCTCTAGATGTTAAAACATGTATTAGACTAAGATAGGCAAGAGGTATGGGAGGCTTTGAGAACAATTGTTTGTGATATATCAATTTTGAGATGATGATAAGAAGATTGATTGAATTAATTGAGACTTTTATTTGGGTTGATCCTTTTTTCCATTACTGTTCTAAAGAAAGGTACATATTGCCACAAAATTAAACTATTCAGAGATGTCTAAACAGAAAACTAGTTAAATCTAATTAAAATTTTGGTGATACTTTTCTTACTTGTGTTGACCAATTTTCCATCACTGATTGTTCTAAAAGAGAAATTCGTATTGCCACATAATCACACCATTCAAAGAGCTCTTTTCTAAAATTCTTGGTAGAGAAGGTTGCCTCGAACATTAGCAAAGTTTGTAAGATGTTTGGAGATTTAAAATCTTACCATTATTTACCTAATACAATTTAGAACATGCTTTTGGTAACAACAATGATTCTTTGAGGTAGTATATCTTTCTATTGCCTGTTAAAAAGAGAGAACGAATTCATATTTTTTTCAATTTGAATTGACAAATTTTCTCCATCATTCTTTGAGGAGAATATTTCTTTTACTTATCTGTAACGGTTAAAACTTGTGAGTGTTTTATCCTGTTCTTATACCAAATACTAATAAAATTTGTAATTATTCATTAAAAGTTGGAAGTGCTCATTTAAAATTGGAAAGTGCTTTATTTGTACCATCTTGGTGCATGCAAATACTATTAAAATTTGAAAGTGCTTTATTTGATGCATCTTGGTGCATACAAACACTATTAAAATTTGGAATTGCTTATTTAAAATTTGATATTGTTTTATCCCATCTTACTTGTACACTAGTGGTGCATACAAACACTATTAAAATTTGAAAGTGCTGCTTTATCCCATCCTTATTTGTACAATCTTGGTGCATACAAACACTATTAAAATTTGGAAGTGCTCATTTAAAATTTGAAATTGCTTTATTTGCACAATGGTGGTGCATACAAACACTATTAAAATTTGAAATTGTTTTATCCCATCCTTATTTGTACAATCTTAGTGCATACAAACATTATTAAAATTTGGAAGTTCTCATTTAAAATTTGAAATTGCTTTATCCCATCCTTCTTTGTACAATTTTGGTGCATACAAACACTATTAAAAATTGTAAGTTCTTTATCCCAATTTGAAAGCTGGTCTAACTATTAAATCCAACTTCTCTCCTTATTTGTACAATCTTTGATGATTTCTAAGGATTAAAAGTAAGATATTAAGACTTTAATGCTTTTAAACTAAGTTAATATAAATAAAATATTAGAATATAATATTTTATTTTCTTGAAATTCTTTAATATAAATATTTATGAAATAATTTATAAAAAATAACTATCAAATATTATATGAATGTTTATATGATAATTTAAAAGTAAAAGAGACCATCAAATATTCCGTATCACTTTGGTAGATCATGAATTATGACCATAAAATAATGGATTAGCATATGGAATTTATAAATGGGGAAGCTTATTACATTTAAGCTCTCATACTACAAATATTTCAAAAGGAGTGAAAATTGCGTTTCATTGAAACAAAATATTTACAATACAACTTGGGTTGCCCTCACTTCAGCTGTCTCCTTTTTGGATAAGGAGATCTTGTAAAGCCGGAGACTAAACTTACACGAGTTTAGACTTATGTTATAAATCATTCCAGATTTTGTAAAACTGTAGACTAAACTTACAATAGTTTAGAATTATGTTATAAACCATTCCAAGGAGTATGTTGTTAGGGATAGCTGCAACCCAAATTGTAGGAAACTGACCCAATTAACTCTGGCCCATTGAGCCGTTGGTTGTTCTCAAAACTGTAGGGCACACATACAAGACAAATAAACGGATCAGCATTCAGAGGAAAAAAAAAAAGAAAAAAAAGAAAAAAAGAAGAGTTTCCTATGAAGACTGCCAACCCCACCTCTTCTGGGAGAATTTAGAGAAAGCTCCAGAAACAGGAATAGTGCCGCATAGATCATTGTCAGAAACATCCCTGGACATACATTATGTTATTATTGTCAGTGATAAAAGATGAAAGAGACTGAAAAAACTTTTTAGGGATGAAGAGATGCTTTTCTAACGTACAATATTTTAAGGCTGCTCAAGTTAGTGAGGCTTCGTGGAATCCGGCCCGTGAGTTTGTTACCATTAAGACGCCTGCCCATTTCAAACCATTCTTTTCATGTTAAATAGATGATATATTAGGCAGACACAGTATCACCTACTAAATATGTCCTCTCTTAGATGTGCACAAATAAACAATCTTTTCCATGTGTCAAGAAAACAGCTTTTTATATGTCCCAAAGAATAAAGAATGTATAGAAAATAGTTTTTTTTTCATGTCACAAATAACAAATACTAATTTTTAAGTTTTAAACAACAAACAACGTATGTTTCAAATGATAACAAATGTATTATCAGGTGTCAGTAACCTTTTAAATTGTTTTTTCACCTATACCCACTCATAGTAAGGGTTAGTCTACTAAATCAATTCTTAGAGGTGCTGAGTACAACACAAATAACAAACCATCTATCATATCTAAAATAACAAACAATATATATATTCAAAATAATAAACAAGACATATTCAAAATAACAAACAAGACATATTCAAAATAACAAACAAGACATGTATATTTTTTCATTTTATTCTCATTTTGGAAATAGATCACTAATCTAGATCTGAAATGTTGATGCAAAACAAATTTGTACAGTTATATCTAAAAATTATCTTCACTTATCTTCATAAACTAAATATAAACTCTCTTACTTACCTTCGTAAACTAGAAAACAATATTTAAGAAACAAACAATATATTTTCCATATCCCAACCAACAAACCACAAACAAGTTGTGAGACAATGACTTCCATGTCTCAAATAAGAGACACCAAATAGAAAATTATATTTTTCATGTAACAAATAACAAATTGTATAAGAACATTAATTCTAAGTTTTATATAACAAACAACATATATTCCAAATAACAAATAATGTGTAAAAAATCACTTTTTCCATGTCCCCAACAACAAACAAGTTATAAAAACTACTATTTTTTTTATGGAGGTCATCCACAAATTAGTTTTTACTACTGGATTCCGGAAAAACAAGTCTTAGGCTGAACCTCCTCAGCTGAGAGCCAATGACTGAGGGGTATCCACTCGGCCAAAGAACATATTAACATATAAAAAAGCACTATTTTCATATTAACAAACAACATATATTCTCAAATAATAATAATAATGTATAAGAGACATCATATTTTCTATATCCCGACTAACAAGTTTTTCCATATCCCAATAAACAAATAAATTTTTCCATGCCCCCAATAACAAACAACATTTTCTATGTCCCAAATGGATGAAAACTTACAGAAATCTCAGCGACTTGAGGTCTCCCAGAGATGCAGGAATCCTTCCTGTGAGATTATTCTGGTACAAATCCAGGCTTATAAGATTTTTCAAGTTGCCAAGCTCCTTGGGAATTTCACCCCTAATATCGTTCTTATAAAGCTCACTGCACACACACACAGCAGCATCCAATAAACCACAGCCGGTCATGGTTATAATGAACTGAGCAAAGTTTATTCTCATGTTAACATTGACAAAAGTGAACAGTTGAAATTCTTTTTCAGAACTAGATGTCAGCTTTATTGTATCCTCCTTACTTTACAAATTTACTGTTCTAAACAGAAACCTAAGACAGCAATCCCCATATCAACAGTGAATAATAATCTCTAATTATGTAAATGTTCACAATCTCAAAGCAACATAGACCCACCAGAGAGAGTCAAACAGCCAGGAAAAATTTCAAGTCATTGAAAAAGAAAGCATACCCACTGTAGTATAGCAGTGTCAGAAACAATCAAGGAAACGGTAGTGGCAAATTGTCACGGCCTCTTAAATACAAAAGTATATACACACTGTAGCTTAACAGTGACAGAAATAATCAAGAAAACAGTACAGTGGCAATTGGCACGGCCTCTTAAATACAAAGGCACACAAGATTTAACTGTTGGTCACTAGGGTTTCTCTGTAAAAATTGAAAGAAATGACAAGAAACAACTAGACTAGTTGCCTGGCTTGGTATATACATAAATGGAAGTACATATATAACCAATAGATTTTGTTTAGCAGCAAAACAGAAAAGCAGTTTCAACCCTACTCAAATGCTACCCATTTGTAGATGCAAAAAATGGGCATGCTGCAGGCTTGAGAGGAAAAGCTGGGCAATATTCTCCATGCTTGAAAGATTGACCAGTACGTTGCACGGAGCAAAACAAAAGCTAAATGCCTATTCTTTTATCGTACTTCAAATCAAATCCATGACCATCCATTTGCTTCTGACACTGTCAGAAGGTATCCAATCTGAGGCACATCTCTCGGAATATTCTGTTGTCAAGCAGATCATTCATTTTCTTCACTGGCGTTCCCCGATGTCTATCTAGACGGTGCAAGATAATGCATCCACAAAGCTAATAAATGTGATAGATCATGGAGCTTGAACCAAGAAAGCCTAACAATTTTTTTTCCAAAATTACCTACTTGGAACAAATTTCATGGAGTGAAAACTTGATTATTCATGATGATGGGTCATAGAGTGTGATCCGAAACATAGATGAAAGAAAGCTATACACAGTTTTTACCTGAAGTTTTACAATTCTATATCATGGACTGTGGAAATATCATGTCTTCAATCACCAAATTATAAAATCAAGGGTTTGATCCAAAACATCGATGAAAGAAAACTATACACAGTTTTTACCAGAAGCTTTACAATTCTATGTCATGGACTGTGAAAATATCATGTCTTCAATACCCCAAATTATGAAATCAGGGGTTTGAGACATCATCACACAAGATGCAGATTTTAAGCTGGTTGGAGAGGCTTACAGGTATTGAAGATTGGTGAGCTTGCCAAGATCACCAACCAAAGTTCCAGACAGCCTAGCATTACCCAGGTCCCTGCATTATCAACAATAACATATCAAAACTTAAACTTTATCATCACAAAATTCCCATCTTGAGACATGAAGAAAACAGACAGAAAGAAAGAAAGAAAAATCGCCATGGAACTTACAGCCTTGTCACCCGGTTCTGTCGATCACAAGTAACATGAAACCATGTACATGGATTCACCAGAGTTGGGTCCCAACTTTGCAAAACATTCAGTGGGTCATGCAAATTTCTCCTCAGAGCATACAGAGCATCACCTGCAACATCCCAAAAAACAAATCCATTAAACAACCAAATAGGAATAAGGTGAAAGAGATGCAAGCTGAAAACCACCGAAGGCAAAAGTAGTGCAAGTAGCCACCTTCAGAATTGGCAGCCACTTTAACACCAACAACGATTATCATCACCAGTAACAATCCCCAACGCTCCATTTTTTTCTGTTCTTTTCAAGAACAAGACAGACAGACAGAAATTTCTTCTGCAAACAGAAAAATAAAACCCAAACAAACCCAACTAGGTCGCCTTAAAAGCTTCACTGCCTTCACTTAAAAGCAGTTGGTAAGCTCAAGAGATGTAAGTGGGCATGAGTAACTATGGGCATTTATAGTGTTAAAGACCCTTCTTTTGCCTTCAACGGTCACCATACTACAATTTAATCGCCACAAATTACAGTAGAGCGATGATTAATGCACTGTTGTGTACGAATATTTTGTTTGCTTAACACTTTAATCTTGTTGACTTTCATTTCAATCTTGTTATTAAAACTTTTTATTATCATGCAAATGGGAAACACATCTGTGTTTGCTTTTAGGGATTGAATAGGTATTTGTGGTCTCCAAAGGTGATTTGCTTTTTACGAGGGTTTTGTGCATTCCCCACAGAATTTTAATATATATGTAGTGCTTTGTCGAGATGTCAAAATTGGGTATTATTAATAACTCAGCACTACTTACCCTTCAAGTTTTGGAGGTCATTTCAATGCCTGTGTGTGATGAACAGGGAAGATTCTGGTTTTATTTTCTAGTCAAAGTCAAATCTTTTGTCTATGGGGAAGCATGTGTATAATCCGTGCGGAGTCACCTCAGATTGATAAGTCCTTTTTCAGCAAATTCCAGTGATGAGTGGGAAATCCTGGTTGTAATCACGATCCATGGTTTTCCCTCCATTTTCATACCTTTGTAAACTAAGCGCACTTACTTTTTCTTATCCTATTCTTTCCTTATCTTTTATAGAATTTACTTGCTTTTTCTTATCCCATTTTCTCTTTTTATCTTCATCCTTTATTCCATTCTCTTCTTTTTCATCAGTTTTTGTATATCTGACTTTGGGATTGTTTACATTAGCCATAGATTCTTCTATCAGTTTTCATCAGTTTTTTTATATTTGACATTGGGATTGTTTATATTAGCCATAGATTCTATAGTGCTGGCTGTGGAACAGTTTGTATCAGTTGTATGTTTTATGAGAGCTGTTATAGTTGCTTCACTGTATTTTTTGGGTTGTGTATTATTGTTTTATATTATTTTTAATATAAAGTTTGTGTAGTCAGGTTTATTGATTGTTTAATAATACTTATATGAACTGTGATATTTTTTTGGATTAAAAGTAAATAGGAGGTTTTTGAGAAGGTCCCAACCCTTTTACATAGGACAGAGCAAGCTAGACAAAGAGGCCCAACAAGGACAACCCAAACGGTAACAAGAGACAAGGTACACCTCACAAGGTAGAACAAAGCCACCCAACACAAAGGCAAATCTGCTGCCAACAAAGACCAACCAGCTTAAACTGGCATGAATTAAAGTGCAGTAACTTGACTCTGCAACTAATTTAACTAATTTAACGATTCTTGATAATACTACTATATATTTTCTATATTTTTATACTTAATTTAATATAAAAATTTAGATGATATTTTAACTTATATATAACATTCTATAATATTTTGAATTATGCTAAAGTTCTTTTATATCACTCACTAAATATCCTTTTTAATAAAATTTTAACAACCTTAATACTTATATAGTAAATTTCAAAATTTCCATGAAAATATTTTAATTTTTTTAAGTATGCAAATAATTAATTAAAATATTTAATTAAAAAATAAATTATTACCATTTTTAAAAAAGTATATATCTAATAGTTTTAGAAGTATAAAAATAAATATATATATTTTTTTACTTGTTTATATAATATTATTTAAGAAATATGTTTTAGAATGTACATGTATATATATAACTTGTTTCTATAATATTATTTTAGAAATATATATATAATGGAAATAATAAGTGGTTTCTATATAGCCCATTCAATATTATGAGGGAACATGCATCTAAATTAAAAGTTGTCTTACTACTATAAAATAAATAGAGATATGATCTTAATCCATCAAAATCACTTAGGAATTATTGTCTCTACCTTTTAAAACTTTTTTAAGTCTAACAAATTATTAATCTTGTTGTTGTACAAACAATCTAATAGTAAAGTATAAAAAGTTAATAATTATTAATGTTGGTCAAAATTTGAGTCAACACTTTTTAAGAAACTCTTTCTAAATAATCATAACAAAAAAATCTTTAAAAACTAAGATTTTTTTTTAACACAAAATCTTAATAAAGATAACTATGTCTTGGGTTTAATTAAATAAAAGACGGTTTATGCTACGAAATTTTATATGATTCATGTTATTGCAAAACACATAGTATTATTATAGTCAATGTCATTTATAACATAGATAAGGTTTTATGTCATTCATAATGGCATTCATTTATGTCATTTATAGCAGTGTCATTTATGTCATTCATAATGCTAATATAATTAGCTAGTGCCAATATAATTACCTACAATTGCATGATTGAGTTATAATGAATGAAAAACACACTATTACACAATAATAGAGAGCATGAGATATAAGGGAGTGATGAAACTAGAATAAGGTTTGGACAATTCATTATGATTAAACTTGTATGGTAATTCTTCTATGTCATACTTTTTCATGAGAGGTGTATGTATAAAAAAAAATGTTTATAAGACAAAATAAATGTTTTTTTTTTAATTGAAAAATGTTAAAATTATAATAAAAAAGTAGCTATGGAAGAAACAAAAGTATTAATTTAGGACAAAACAAGCATACTCTTTTATGCGAGACTCTTCATCTTTCATCAATTAGGAATGAGTAATGTCAAGAAATAGCAATCTATCATAACCTTAATTCATAGCATGTTCCGACCCATAATGAAGTGGATAAGGATCTATGAGTACTGAAGAGTTTTTCAAATTAGAATATTGTCCAATGTTGATGTTGAATATAAGATTTGTATTTCCCCTAGATCAATTGCAATAGTCTTGATTGTGTTAAGTTTTAAATAGTAAGCTATAAAATTAATTTATGATGAATGCACCTACTTTCTCATGAGAGTTTAAGATATTTATATTTGGTGGATGTAATCAATCCACAAGTTGGAACCAAATTCCTCTACAAAAGGCCTCAAAAATGAAAAATACAAAAACCTAGAAATTACCAAAAAGTAGATACACAAATCTTTATAATGATGTCCAAAACAACACTTAGATGATCTAAGATGTTTTTTTGGATCATTTGCCCCTCCTTAAGAAGTAATGGGTTCCATTTCTCCTAGTTTCTACATTAGATGAGGGAATTTTTTATGAATCTAGTTCCTAGTGAACTACTTGCCCTAATATAGAAATTGCCCTACCATTCACACTTGATAGCATGGAACCTATCAATCCTCCATCTCCTTGACCAATATATAAATGATATGATCTATAAGGACTAGAATGGCAATGTGGGGGTTCAATTTCATGTTTTTTAACTAAATAAACACATAATTATGAAGTTGAAAATCTGTCTTCCCTTTTGCATATGGATTGAATATAGATTTTGCTAATTTTGCGTCCATCATAGACCACATTGAAGACCAAAATGGATGAGAAGCCTTTTATCCTTATCTAAAACAATGGTCTTTAGTAGTCCAAAATGGACCCATATAATTTTAAAGAACATCTTGGCAGTGCCTTCTATGGAGACCCATTTACTGCAAGGCATCATAATAGCCATCTTTGAGAACTGTCAACCACAAAATATACACAATCATGACAAGGTTAGCCTATTAGAAGGTTCAACACGAAATACATGGAAATAAACTATCATGTTTTGACAAGAATTGGTAGTGGTGTGTACAATCTCTATTTTTGATTGGTTGGATTTGTAGTGACAAAAGCTATGCAAGATTTAATGTCTTCTCTTTTCCAAAGTTAGATGCCTCTTTACTATAGTGAACTTCCCATATCACCAACTAATGACACAAATGTGTCCCATGTATCATAGGAGTTTGAACATTATCTAAAAAATATTCATGAACCTATTACCCTGCCAATTTTTGGTACATGTTATAAAAGTGAGAATCTTTGAGATACGATTAGGTCCATTTTGATGTTTCATATCCATAGGATCCTAGAGCCATTTTCAAGTTTGTGATTGGAGGCTATCTCAAGTAGTCAAAAACTCTATTGGTACTCCTTTTCTTGTGTTAGATCTTCAAATGGAACTACATGATATGTGTATACCACCTTTCATGTTGATAATTCTACAACTTGCCTTAAGTTAGTGTGAATTGTGGAGGCTTGTGATTTAGGTGGATGATAGTCTACATTTATAGTATATAATCCTTCTATTAGTTGCATGCATGAACAATAATGTAGAGTTCTTTGTTATACATTGGTTACCTATGCACTTTTTAAAAAAAGTTCATCATTGTAGGGTTAATATGATGGCCATGTTGAGTGAGAACCACTGCCAAAGCATACTTTGAAGCATTTGTCTTGATCTCAAAATAAATTATAGATTAGGCAGAAAAATATTTGGTGTTGAATATTGAGTCTACTTCAATTGTGTGAATGCCAATTGTTGTGCTTCTATCCATACAAAAAAAAAAATGACCCATTTTGTTGCCTAGTTTAGATGTCATGTAATATTGTCCTAAATCCAATATTGAACAAACCTTCTATAGAAATTGGCTAGGCCCAAGAATCTCATGAGTTCTATGAGAATTTTTGGACATGAATTTTCTTTGGGTTTGTAAGGCCTGCCCATGTGTGACTCTATGTGCCCCATTATTTTGGATAAATAGATTAAACAATAAATTAATCTTGATTATTATAGGATGTAATTGCAAGATAGATATGTACCTAGCTAGGTTATGCATCCTCATTGGTCTATTAATGTTGCTTTGGCTATGATTGGGTTGTGGGATTTGATGTTTTGATTTGAGTGTGCAGGATATTCTCATACAGGGATTGACCAATGGGTGGATGTGGAGGAGACATGGAATCACTTAACCACTGGGCCACCTCACCTTACCTAGTCCTTCGGTCAAGTATTCAACCCCATGTTCTTGTGGTATGTCAGTCGCTTATCTCATCCTATTTAGTCTCAAATAGAAGACTACTGCCTCTGATCATCCTTTTGCCTTAAGCTGGTATCACTTATGATTATTTTGGAATCCTTGTGGTGTGCGTGAACCCTTTTAGTGTTGTGTTTCTCTTCCGTGTGTGTATATACTTGTTTGAATTCTTCTCCACTTCTTTGTTGTCTAATCGGCTTACTTTTGAATGTCACAAGTAACATTCTTGTTTTAGGCTAGGAAGTTTAGTTTGTCTATCTTCTTGGTAGGATGGTCTCGCCTTTTGTTTCAAGGTGAGGGCGACATAGTTATGACCTATGTGGGATGACCCCTTGCATTTGAATGTTATGTTATGACTCTTCGTATGTTTGTGAGCTAAGGTTGATTGAGTTTTGAGAAAATAGTAGATTAGTTTAATCTAGAGATAATATAACTCAGTCATGTTTTGCATGTTGTCATTAATTTTATTAATGCTCTAAAAATAACTTTGTTGATAGTCACCCTTCCTAGTCACACAATTTATTTTATAGCAGTTGTCTTTCTATGGTGCTCTTAAAATACTATGGTATATCTTAGTATAAGTAAACTATGTGAAAAGCCATATATAATTTGTTATCATCTTAGTCCTATTTAAATTTTGATAGTTTTCAAAAGGATCCCTCCCTTCTTATGATACAGTCTTTTTAAGAGTTCGTTGGTATTTATTTTTGTGAAGAATGATGCCTATCTTTATTGAAGAATTTTGTTTTGGGGCTGTTTAAATGTGATTGTTGTAATGAATTTTTTTTTTTTTTTTTTTTTTGTGGGGGGGGGCTATTTATTAGTGGCTAAGGAGATATAAGGGGGTAGGGTTCCCTTTTGGAGGGAGCTCGGTGTTTTAAAAAGAAAAGGTAAGAAAACCATATATTGGTTTATCATGTTAATCCTATCCAATTTTGATAGCTGGTCCAAAGTCTCACGTTTTTATATGATGTGACCCTTTTAAAAAAATGGGGAGGCTATTTTACAAAGAAAGAAAATGCCTACATGGCATGGGTAAAAAAGGAATGGAAGCTGGGGGGAGTGTTTGGGGGTTTTTAGGGTTTGATGGCCTGAATGGTGAGGAGGAGCCTCTTCTGCTGCTGTGATGCATTGTAGATTTTGCCAACCTTGTAAATGATGCATAGCGAGACACCATTATAGAAATGAAACAAGAGATTTCCCCCGTCTTTTCTAAAGTCTTCGAGCGAGGTTTTTTTTTTTTGAAATCAATATGCGGGAGCTATCTACTGATATTTATCTAGGTTATCTCATTGACAAACTAGTGTCTGTAGCCCTACAACAAGTCATCGACTGATTCCAGGGCGGCCCTTAGCTACCTTCCATTCCCAACCTATGGCGCATGAAAACTGTTATATTCCCCCCTTTTGTTCTTTATTTTTTCCTCTGTTCTTCTGCGAACCCCCCCACGATCTACACGCCTCCCTTTCTTGAGAGATAGATAATACAAAGATGAATATCATATTTTCATCAGTCCAAACAGAAGTGTTTGCAGATAAGAGCATAAGAACAGAGTGTTTTAACCATTTTGCCAAATTGTTTGGGAGACACAGAGTTTGAATATCCATTAGATTCTATAATAGAGGTGACCACATGAATATACAATTTTAGCTGCCATTCCCCTAGTACAGGTATCACTGAGATGAGCTAACCAGATTTCCTAAAAAAAATCCTCCAAAATTACAGAGGATTCCCCCCAATCAAAACAACGGGTCCCCCTTCTCTTGGAGCCTCCCCCAAAACCCTAAAAACCCCCCAAACACCCCCATCTTCCATTTTGACCCATGCCATGTAGGCATTTTATTTCTTTGTAAAATACCCTCCCCATTTTTTAAAAAGGGTCGCATCGTATAAAAACATGAGACTTTGGACCAGCTGTCAAAATTGGATAGGATTAACATGATAAACCGATAAATGGTTTTCTTACCTTTTCTTTTTAAAACACCGAGCTCCCTCCAAAAGTGAACCCTAGCCCCTTATATCTCCTTAGCCACTAATAAATCCCCCCTGCCCAAAATCCATTACAACAACCACATTTAAACAACCCCAAAACAAAATTCTTCAATAAAGATATGCATCATTCTTCACAAAAATGAATACCAACGAACTCTTAAAAAGACTGTATCATAAGAAGGGAGGGATTCTTTTGAAAACTATCAAAATTTAAATAGGACTAAGATTATAACAAATTATAAATGGCTTTTCACATAGTTTACTTATACTAAGATATACCATAGTATTTTAAGAGCACCATAGCAAGACAACTGCTATAAAAGAAATTGTGTGACTAGGAAGGGTGACTATCAACGAAGTTATTTTTAGAGCATTAATAAAATTAATGACAACACGCAAAACACGACTGAGTTATATTATCTCTAGATTAAACTAATCTACTATTTTCTCAAAACTCAATCAATCTTAGCTCGCAAACATACAAAGAGTCATAACATAACATTCAAATGCAAGGGGTCATCCCACAGAGGCTGTAAGTATGTCATCCTCACCTTGAAACAAAAGACAAGACCATCCTAGCAAGAAGATAGACAAACTAAACTACCTAGCCTAAAATAAGAATGTTACTCGTGACATTCAAAAGTAAGCCAGTTAGACAACAAAGAAGTGGAGAAGAATTCAAACGAGTATACGCACACACGAAAGAGAAACACAACACTAAAAGGGTTCACGCACACCACAAGGATTCCAAAATAGTCATAAGGGATACTGGCTTAAGGCAAAAGGATGATCATAGGCACTAGTCTTCTATTTGAGACTAAATAGGATGAGATAAGCGACTGACATATCACAAGAACATGGGGTTGAATACTCAACCCAAGGACTAGGTTAGGTGAGGTGGCCTAGTGGTTAAGTGATTCCATGTCTCCTCTTCTACATCCACCCATTGGTCAATACCTATATGAGTATATCCTACACACTCAAATCAAAACATCAAATCCCACAACCCAATCATAGCCGAAGCAGCATTAATAGACCAATGAGGATGCATAACCTAGCTAGGTACATATCTATCTTGCAATTACATCCTATAATAATCAAGATTAATTTATCGTTTAATCTATTCATCCAAAATAATGGGCCACATAGAGTCACACATGGGCAGGCCTTACATCCTACCCCCCTAGGAAATGACTTGCTCCTGGAAGTCATCAAAAGGAGGATAGAAACACCATCCCGAACTTCTCTGCACCAGAGGAGGTAAGTATAGAAGATACCACATGCAATAAAGAACTATCAAGAATATAAAGCATGGTAACTAAATGCCATAAAAGCATAATTCTTTTCACAAAACACATTTTATTGATTGAACTCAACAAAAAGAATCTCATGATCATCAATCATTTTCACACATCGCACAACATGTTATTAAAGAAACCATCAACTCGAATGCAAATACATTAAATGCAGATCTTACAACTAAACAACCATTATCATTCATCCACATCACAGGGATAACAACACAAGGTTCACATATAGGTTTAGAGGGATGTCATAGTCTCATCATAGTACTAAGTAACCAACAACCAGTGCCAAGTAACCAAAGATCCATGAATCAAGTGGAATGATGGTCTCGAGGCCACGCGCCTGGGGGCCCCACCATACATTTCCACAACGACCTACCTCTTGTTTGTTTAAGGGGGTTAGCCTCCAAGGGATAGTCAACATAAGAACATAAATCACTAGGAAGGTAAGTGGATGATGGCTATCCCATACTAGCCCACACTTACCCCCATCCTCAAAAGTTTCCCATGTCTGCTTCCTTATATACACTCGACCAGAGGTCGCTCCATTAACATGGTGAGAAGAACATCACAACACTAGACCAGCATTTGAAAATAGAAAGAACCTAGCTTAGCCAACACACATAAAAAAATTACCAAAGAAGAAGTTTCCAAAACCAATCAATAAAGTAAATAAATGCGTGCAATTTTAACAATGAAACAACGTAACCACAAGAGTCACGCAAAAACGTAAGATTCAAAGATTTGTGGCTAAGCTACTTACAGTCAAGATAAAATAACATCGCTGGTCATCACAAGCAAGGTAAATAAAGTCACCAATAACCAAAAGAAAGATCACAATTCATGAAATTGCACATTACGTCACAATCGAACTAACATTAAGTCACCAATAAGGAAGGAGGGAAATCACGGTCACTACATGTGCTATGCAAACACAACCAATGCAATAGCATCATGCAGGTAGGTAGTATCAAATGCGCCTTCACGTATGACTACGTGGAATTGTGCCCTTCTCAAAGGTAACACGTCATCATCACCAACACTATGTAAATAAAGTCACCAATAACATCATTGGTCGTCACAAGCAAGGTAAATAAAGTCACCAATAACCAAAAGAAGGATCACAATTCATGAAATTGCACATTACATCACAATCGGACTAACATTAAGTCACCAATAAGGAAGGTGGGAAATCACGGTCACTACATGTGCTATGCAAACACAACCAATGCAATAGCATCATGCAGGTAGGTAGTATCAAATGCGCCTTCACGTATGACTACGTGGAATCGTGCCCTTCTCAAAGGTAACACGTCATCATCACCAACACTATGTTGGAACATCAGTGTGGTGTGGCATCACAACTATTCGCATCTTGTCAATGAGGTGTCGATGCATGTAAATACCATAACATAGCATAAGTCTAAAGCAACTCAATTAATACTCTAATATGATTAAAATTAAACATGTACTTCTTGTATGAATGCTACTCTATCATAGTGCCAATGTTTCCAAATTACTACACATCTAACCCAAATTAAGATACCACAATTAAGAGCAAACTTGCGCCAAGTAGCATGGCCTCGAACAATTTGTAAGTGCACACTAACCATAACCAAGATCCCCAAGTCAGATGACAATAGTATCAATAAGGTAACAATGCATGATAGGATAGCACTGTGAACATCTCAAAGGTCCATTTACTAAGGAGAAGTAGGGGGTACTCTGGCATAGGAAGGTATGGTTGGTTGGGTTACCCCCAAACCAATGTCACAACATGTCGCCACAGCTTCCTAAGTTCTTCCTCTCCACTACTTAACTCCACACATGGAAGGTCTCCAACTCCAAGGTTGGACCTTACAAGGTGTACAAACAAGCAACCACACAAGCATGACTCCACCATACTTGTAGCTATACACTCAACCCATGGATGGATACCTAGTATCACAATCTCATGAGTACACAAATCATGTACAAGGTATTCACAACACATACCAAGTACTCTCATAACAGGTAATCACATCCACAAGGTAACACATAACACAAATTCCTTTACCGTCCATTACTTAGTGAAGAAGAACAAATTTCATAAACAAAATCACATAATAATTACCATAAAAGTTTCTAAGAAGTCTATCTAACATCAATTCGAATTAACCTTTCTAAGGCATAAAGGGGATCTAACCATAACTTCACCTATAGAGACAATACAATACACCCCAAACAAGTATACCAACATGCTAGCATTTGCATACTAGGCCATAATTAAATCAAAACAACATTAATTCTACCCACAAGATGGTGCCTCACAACACATCACATATCATGGAGATCTCTATAAACCATATCATACTACATATGCACTATGGACAATACATATACTTATCTGACAACAAAGTTCATAAAGTAGAGGCATATCATAAGAAGAATCCAATTAAAAGCTTAAGTCCCTAATTTAGTATTTTACCCTATGATGCTAAACATCTTCTCCACACAAAGGAAAGCATAACTTGATATCAAATTTACATAAGGCAAACTTATAAAATGCAAAATTTACATTATGGAAGTACTTAACAAATGATCAACAAGCACACCATTCACCCTTGTATCATTTCGAAAACGTGAATTATTTCTTAGCAAAACCATGCATATTACTCAATTAGATCTCTTTCTTTCTTAATCTTTTACATTTAGTATAATGCAATCACACCTATAATGACTTGCACTCATAAAAGCCGAATTTAGATACATTTCATGCAAGCATTTCTAGTTTACCAACCAAAAGGAGACAATGCCAATTTCCAAATGATAAAAAGGGTTAAAAATCAAGAAGGTATGCAATTCTTACAATATGATATACGCATGCAAAGTACACAAGACATGAATTAATCAAATAAGCATTAAGACTTCCTTATTCTTCCAAAGAACCCAAGCATAAAAACACACCATCATCACTTTTAGATCTCAATTAGATCTCTTTCTTTCTTAATCTTTTACATTTAATATAATGCAATCACACCTATAATGACTTGCACTCATAAAAGCCGAAGTTAGATACATTTCATGCAAGCATTTCTAGTTTACCAACCCAAAGGAGACAATGCCAATTTCCAAATGATAAAAAGGGTTAAAAATCAAGAAGGTATGCAATTCTTACAATATGATATACGCATGCAAAGTACACAAGACATGAATTAATCAAATAAGCATTAAGACTTCCTTATTCTTCCAAAGAACCCAAGCATAAAAACACACCATCATCACTTTTACATCCAAAATCTTAACACAAATCAAGGCGCAAACACAAGACTAACTATTCCCACAATGCTAACCTCTAATCCCAACCACATAGAGTGCATACTAGGGAACAACACCACACTCCATGAATTACACAAGGCTGAGGAAGGGCCCGACACAACCTTCACAATAAGACCAACCTACTCAAGAGGAGAATCGATAAGGAGGAACACAACCACAACAAAACACAAGTGGAAGACTTCAATAATCATGTGACAAAGTCACCATGATGACAAGACGAGAGGATGGATATTCCTCAAAGATGAAGGTTGGATGTCAATCCACAACCTCACTCTCTCGCAACCACACGGAGTAGGACGAGGGTCACAACCACCTCAAATCCATTCCATGTCGACCCAACAACTCACAAATACCCCAAAGCTCCCAATGTTGAAACATGGGATTTGATACCAAATGTCATGCCCACATTTGCCATGTGGTGATGACATGCAAAACCCCATGTCATGCCTACATTAGCCATGTGGTCATGACCTGAAGTACCAAAAAAAAATTTCACCTGTCCCTAAAACCCCGTCGTACAAAGGCGGGGAAGGTAAACAAGGTGTGAGGTAAGACACCCATGACACCTTGTTAGGTGGACCCAATCAAGGAACACAAGCATAAAGCATCGAGAAACATACTACAATACAGAAAGAAGTAAAAGAAACATTCTTTCGTCTAAATTTAAGATAAACCATTCATAAGGAAATGAGATACAATATTAATCATTCAAACATACAAGAGTAGAGAGAATTTCTAGACGTAATAATTTGAATCCAACTCTAAAGCAAAGCATATAATCTTTAATGAAAGTATGAGGTCTACAAAATACCAATAAATAAAATAGCATAATTGAGATTATTTACCACATTAAATTCTCCTACAAAATAATCATCCATTTTAAAATCAAGAGATTACATTTTACAGTTACATAGTGAAGGCTACTTCCCAACACATGGAAGAATCACGCTTCGAGAAAAAATTACAAGAGTAATAGTGATACAATCATGAAATAAGTAACAAACAAGGTGATCCAATGGCACAATGTACTACAAGAGTGTAACATGATGAAATAGAACAAGGATCTCGCCAAGTCCTCAATAGAATGCCAGAACGAAACCAATGGGGGATGTTGCCCACCTCCCAACCATATTGTCATCGTCGAGTGCAATAGATGTCTATTAACACTCTAAGCAATCCCCTGAGCTACAGAGAGAGGAGATCCAGGAACCACTGCAAACATGGCCAGTACAAACAACTAGGGTCGCAAATGGAACACCAAGTTTGTTCACATATGGATTAACACAAACCACACGCACACCCATCACATCTCCTAGGGAGAAACTGATACGACTAGAGGATCTCAAGCATGACCACCCAACACAACATAACGCACATGGCACAAACCCAAAAAATAATTCACAAAAAGGATGCTCATGGCCCAATAAGCAAGAGAAGTCTAAGAGTCTAACAAAAAGGGTATCAATAATTTAAATCCATACACATCCTCCTTTACTACATCTTCACTAACATACCATTTCAATTCAATGGAGAAGAGAAGGGTAAACACCCAAATCCATAATACAAATTATCCATTAATAGTTAGACTCTATTCCTAAAACTCAAAAAAACTACTCAGAAGAAACAGAGCATCACGGTGATTTCAAACCATGTATTTTCAGATAATTGACATAGAACATCCCACCGTCTTTGTTTACGATTATCAAAAAATACATGGTTTGAAATCACCGTGATGCTCTGTTTCTTCTGAGCAATTTTTTTTGAGTTTTAGGAATAGAGTCTAACTATTAATGGATAATTTGTATTATGGATTTGGGTTTTTACCCTTCTCTTCTCCATTGAATTGAAATGGTATGTTAGAGAAGATGTTGTAAAGGAGGATGTGTATGGATTTAAATTATTGATACCCTTTTTGTTAGACTCTTAGACTTCTCTTTCTTATTGGGCCATGAGTGCATCCTTTTTGTGAATTATTTATTGGGTTTGTGCCATGTGTGTTATGTTGTGTTGGGTGGTCATGCTTGAGATCCTCTAGTCATGTCGGTTTCTCCCTAGGAGATGTGACAGGTGTGCATGTAGTTTGTGTTAATCCATATGTGAACAAACTTGGTGTTCCGTTTGCGACCCTAGTTGTTTGTACTAGCCATGTTGGCAGTGGTTCCTGGATCTCCTCTCTCTGTAGCTTGGGGGATTGCATAGAGTGTCAATAGACATCTATTGCACTCGACGATGGCAATATGGTTGGGATGTGGGCAACATCTCCCATTGGTTTCATTCTGGCATTCTATTGAGGACTTGGTGAGATCCCTGTTCCGTTTCATCATGTTACACTCTTGTAGTACATTGTGCCATTGGAGCACCTTGTTTGTTACTTATTTCATGATTGTATCACTATTACTCTTGTAATTTATTCTCGAAGCGCGATTCTTCCATGTGTTGGGAAGTAGCCTTCACTATGTAATTGTAAAATATAATCTCCTGATTTTAAAATGGATGATTGTTTTGTAGGAGAATTTAATGTGGTAAATAATCTCAATTATGCTATTTTATTTATCGGTATTTTGTAGACCTCGTACTTTCATTAAATATTCTATGCTTTGCTTTAGAGTTGGATTCAAATTATTACATCTAGAAATTCTCTCTACTCTTATATGTTTGAATGATTAATATTGTATCTCATTTCCTTATGAATGGTTTATCTTAACTTTGGATGAAAGAATGTTTCTTTTACTTCTTTCTGTATTGTAGTATGTTTCTCGATGCGTTATGTTTGTGTTCCTTGGTTGGGTCCACCTAACAAGGTGTCATGGGTGTCTTACCTCACACCTTGTTTACCTTCCTCGCCTTTGTGTGATGGGGTTTTAGAGACAGGTGGAAATTTTTTTTGGTACTTCAGGTCATGACCACATGGCTAATGTGGGCATGACATGAGGTTTTGTGTGTCATGACCACATGGCTAATGAGGGCATGACAGGGTTGACATGTGCACCTTACCTATTGACAATGTAGTTGAGGTATATGATAGTCTCCATTCCAAAAGCTTGCACTTCTCTACATTGACATAAAAATTATGTTAGTATAGGGTTGATAGAACTTGTTGAAAATGTTGTAGGTGCTCTTCTTAAGTCTTACTAAAGATGAAGATGTAATATTATATAACTATATAAAATAATCTTTGAAAGGATTAAGTACATCATTCATCATCCACATAGAAGTGACGGGTTCATTGCTCATACCAAAGGGATATAACCAAATACTCAAAAAATGTTTCCTTTGACTTAAAAGTAGACTTCCAAACATAATCTAGTACAATAGGCACCTAAATATACCTTGATTGTAGATATGTTTTTGTAAGAAATTCCCCAAGTAATATAGTCCAAGATGATGCAAGAGAACTCTCTCTCCTGCCTTAATCACACACAACTCCACACACAAATAAATCTATGCTAACAACAATAATTTGTTCGCAACTCAAACAGTCAGATTGCAACACCAAACTAAATTGACATTCATATTAAAAACCAGAATTACTACATCTACAAGCAATTATTTACAAAATGGGCCTTCAATGGCCAATTCTGCCATTTTGTCTTGGTTTCCACTCCGCAACATACAAACACTCTACCTTCTCTCCAGAGACCAATATCTCCACTCTCTGGCAATCCCAATACAACCCCTATGTTCTATGTTCCTTCTTAACTTGCAGTGACTCATCAGTTTGCTATGCCCACCCAATCTTCCATGCTTTCTTTGTATTTATCTCTCCTCTGGTTGCACTTCCTTCTTCTCTATCTACAATGCCCCTTCCAAATGGTCTTCATTGCAATCTTTATAACAATGAACTTCAACTTCTCAACTGATATATCTTTTGTGATGGCAGCTAATCTATTTTGCGTCACTCCTCTTTTGCACTGCTTTATGACAAGGAACCTCTCTCTCCACACCAAGGTTGCCCCTCCCTCATTCTTTCTCTTTTTTAAAAAAAACTGTTCTAAACAATTGAAATCTGAATCATTACTATTCATCAAATGGAACGACGCCTTAGGTAGATGATGACATGGAATTTCATTAAAGTTTTGATCTGAATTAAAAAGATATCAATTCCACATTCTAACCGCCCATAATTTTTTGTCTTCTGTTTATAATGTTTTTAAACAAACTCCTACGACCCTTACGAATTTCTTCATTTCTTTTAAGTTTGTTGTGGAAGTTGAATCGCCCTTGCCAAAATATTTGAGGTGATTTGGTTGTAATCACTTGCCTCACCATTACCTAATACTTAATTGGTTTTAAAACTTAAAAGATCAAACTTTGATACACATGGCTGACGCTCAGCCAAAAAGGAAGCATTGATTTTGATTTCCTGACTCGTAACAAATGTCATGCCCCTTCAGATCACCAAGTGTTGACTGTTATAAAATTAGAAGTAATAATGCTTAAGTCAAACAACCCCTTCCAATGATCACAACTCTTCATTTCCATGATATAATTCAATATATCTCACACAGCTACAACATAGCACTTATGTTGGGTAACATGTTCTACAATGAAGTCATATAAGTGCCTTTATGTATGTAAGGCAATCTCTTGAACTGAGGATCCTTTGCTAAGAACATCCATTAATTTAAATTCAATTTAATCCATTCATAAGAGCTATGCATAACTCATTCGCAATACTTTGACAAACATGCAGAAGCAAAACCAACGCCAGCTAATCGAAATGCAAAAATCAATCCGCCAAGCATGAAGACATACAAAACAACTGCCTACAAAACCAAAACCAAAATATCAAATATTTTTTGTCGATGCGGGATAGCTCATTCGCCTGAGATGCTCCTGCATCAGACATGTCAGGTAGAAAGTTTGTGAGCATAGGCTCACAAAGTGGAGTTGAGTAGTCGAACTACCCTTTCAGTTGCAACCAACCTATAGTGAACTCCATCACTGGGAAAACGTGCACATGATCAATCCTTCTTTCTCTTCTTCCAACATCTCTCTAGCACACACATCATCCTTTGCGCACAACTCCATTCACCACTCCTTCCTCTCATGGATTCACATCCACCATAGACCGTCCTCCTCCACCAAATGCTGTCTACTCTCCTCTCCTTCATGGGATCCAACCCACCACAAACCAACCACCTCCACCAAATTACACTTGCATCATCATCCACAACCTCTACAAGCAAATATGCACTATCCACACACCAATCTACAACTACATAATCACTTTTTCTATCGACTAACTCCTTATGCACCTTACAAATTATAGAAAAATTAAAACTTACCTCTTCATTCTTTGCTATACTAACATCGTCCTTTGTTGTAGTGTTCATCTTATCACCTTCACTGGATGCAACATAACTCTCACCCTTACTCAATGCAAACTTCTTTAACCATTCATTCTCCAATGCCAAAATCTATGACAAAAGTCATCCTCTACCTCATCCTTCACTGCAACCTCTTTGTATTCCATCGCTGAAACTTTCTCCTCTTTATTTTTGCTACCCACCTTTTCATCTTCAACCACTGCTACGCCCAACTTTTCATCTTGCTTGACGAAGTCACCATGCCGCGATGCTTCCAATATACTCAATCTCTTATCTAATCTCTCACATATACCTACCAACATCTCAAGAGTCTTTCGCTCTTGATACTGCCTCCAACCTTCCCATGCCATGAGTCTCTTTCTCATCAATTTCCCCATCTTATCTCACTGCTGCAATCTCACCTCATGCTCAACAATCTCTCATTACACTTTTAAGCAGCAAAACAAATTCTCTTCGCGACTTCCTAGCTCTCACTTGCTCAGGACTCCTCTCTACCCGCAACAATCTCTTGAGCTCTTCACAACCGCTTCACTCTCTTCCTCTACCCATAGGTCATGGCATAGGCTGTCTCACATTTGATACTCTACATATGCACTCAAGACCTCTGGCTATGATACCATTTGATGCAAGAGAACTCTCTCTTTCCTTAATCATGCACAAATCCACACACAAACAAATCTATACTAACAACATTAATTTGCTCGCAACTCAAACATTCAGATTGCAACACCAAACTAAATTGACATTCATATTAAAAATTAGAATTACTACATCTGCAAGCAATTATTTACAAAATGGGCCTTCAATGGCCGACTCTGCCATTTTGTCTTGGTTTCCACTCTACAACATACAAACACTATGCCTTCTCTCCAAAGACCAAACTCTCCACTCTCTGGTAGTCCCAATACAACCCCCATGTTCTGTGTTCCTTCTTAACTTGTAGTGACTCATCAGTTTGCTACGCCCACCCAATCTTCCATGTTTTCTTTGTATTTATCTCTCCTCTAGTTGCACTTTCTTCTTCTCTATCTACAGCGCCCCTTCCAAATGGTCTTCATTGCAATCTTTATAACAACGAACTTCAACTTCTCAACTGCTATATCTTTTGTGATGGCAGCTAATCTATTTTGCCTCACTCCTCTTCTATAATGCTTTATGGCAACGAACCTCTCTCTCCACGCCAAGGTCGCCCCTCCCTCATTCTTTCTCTCTCTCTTTTTTTTAAAACTGTTCCAAACAATTGAAATTTGAATCGTTACTATTCATCAAATGGAATGGCGCCTTAGGTAGATGATGGCATGGAATTTCATTAAAGTTTTGATCTAAATTAAAAAAGATATCAATTCCACATACTCATCAGTTTATAGACGCCCATATGGATAAATGGCCCCAATCGTGGCCTTTTGTTTTCGACAAATATGTATTGTTGAAGTTCAAATGTTGAATTCCTCCTCTAACTGCTCATAATCTTTTGTCTTCTATTTATAATTTTTTTAAACAAACTCCTACGACCCTTACATATTTCTTTATTTCTTTTAAGTTTGTTGTGGAAGTCGAATCACCCTTGCCAAAATATTTGAGGTGCTTTGGTTGTAATCACTTGCCTCACCATTACCCAGTACTTAATTGGTTTTAAAACTTAAAGATCAAACTTTGATACACATGGCTGATGCTTAGTCAGAAAGGAAGCATTTGATTTTGATTTCCTGACTCGCAACAAATGTTGTGCCCCTTCAGATCACCAAGTGTTGACTATTATAAATTAGAAGTAATAATGCTTAAGTCAAACGACCCCTTCCAATGATCACAGCTCTTCATTTCCATGATATAATTCAATATATCTCACACAATTACAACATAACACTTATGTTGGGTAACACGTTCTATAATGAAGTCATATAAGTGTCATTATGTATGTAAGGTAGTCTCTCGAACTAAGGATCCTTTCCTAAGAACATCCATTAATTTAAATTCAATTTAATCCATTCATAAGAGCTATACATAACTTGTTCGCAGTACTTTGACGAACATACAGAAGAAAAACCAACACTAACTAATCAAAATACAAAAATCAATCCGCCAAGAATGAAGACATACAAAATAGCTGCCTACAAAACCAAAACCAAAATATCAAATATTTTTTGTTGATGCGGGATAGCTCATTCGCTTGGGATGCTCCTGCATCACAAGATGTCCATACTTTGAAGTATCAAGTACCTATTCTTGATAGTGATCTTATTCAAGGTATGATAGTTAATGCAAAGTCCCCATGTTTTATCCTTCTTTCTAACTAGTATAATTAGACTTCTACAAGGTAAGATACTTTGACAAATGTGGCCTTTTTGAATCAACTCCTAAATCTACCAATTGAACTCATCATTTTCTAGTACTAGTCTCTAATACAAAGGCCTATTTAGAAATGGTGTTCCAAGAATGAGAACAATCAAGTGCATCACTTGGTTATATAGATACACAACTATTCCAGTGAAGTAAACATATCTTGGTATCTCATTAGCATATTGTCCATCTACTTTTTTTATATTAGAATTGATGTTCTAGCACATGTGGTAGTTGTAACCTTCTATTCTTCATCAAATATGATCATAAGCACTTGATAAATTTCACATCCTGGCAAATCACACATTGACACCATTTCACACTTATTAGAGACAATTGCTTCATGGGAGCCACCTTTTGTTTCCTAGAATTTTTATTGTAGAGATTCATGATGACAATTTGAGGCTTAGCCTCATAGAGACCATGATGCCTATTCATGTCATTTGAATGGTAAATAATCATTTCATGGGTAACAATATTTACACCATGAAGAAAATAAAAGAAGCTTATTGAAGTAATTTATATTTTATAGTGATTTCATTGCTTACAAAATCCAGTTATAGAAGCACCACAAAATAATAACCCAACTAACTATCACAAAAAATTCCACTCCCAACAACCACCACCTAACATTATTTAATTTAACTACTACCTTATAAACATCCTAAATGGCATAACATAGCAATAGATTATAAATAATATATGCACTAGCACACAAACATATAACTATGAATTACTAACTAAGATGTAATATTTCCATTATTCCCCCCTTATTACATCACTCTAAACAAAGACATGAACACTACTCATGGACTACATGACAAATACAACAACCCCAGTAAACACTCGATGAACAAGACATACACATAGTTCACCATATACTTAAAAGTTCATGGACACACATAATATATACAAACACACCAACAAATAATCAAAGTCGTTTAATAAGGGCACATACATTGTTGACAACAATGAACTTCAGTAGATAGGGATACACATGCTCTACATCATAATTAATTAGTCAACATGGAAACACACATTGTGAACAATGATAAGCTCACAAAAATATGAATAAGCACATACACACTATTCACAAGCATACCATTTGACCTATGTATAGGGACAAACATACTATTGAGAAGCATGCAACCCTGTCTACGTGTTAAGACTAGGGGACTAGGTGTGTTACATGATGAGGTAAAAACAACCTCATCCCAGCATTGACCCAATTACCCTTTTGTACTGATAAGCTAACCCAAAGTTATGCCAATTTATTAATCTTATGATAAATATTGTCTATTTTTGAAAGAATAGTGTATAAATCTTCGTTCCTAAATTGATTGATTTTGACCCCTAATGTTGACAAGGTTTTATGAAAAGATATGTTGTGCCATCAACAGGTTTTGAATACGATGGAGTGGAGGAAGTGGATATTAATAAAAACTGAAATCAACAGCGTCGAAGGTCTAGGAGCGCCAAAAATTAAGGAAACTGATAACTGAAGACTCCAGTCATTTGCTACCCTTCCGTCCATATGACAGTTCATTTATTTTTCTATTATTCAAAAAGACACTTGAAGCATTTAAGGCTCCACTCGGAGACCTCTTTATGGAATTAAAGACAAACTTGTTTATGAAATTCTATTATGTTTTTATAAGACTTTTAAGTGGCAATAATGGGACGCCCTAGATTTAGGGATTTTGAAGTGATAAAGACCTATTTTTAAAAATAGATATATATTATGAATGAAATGAATAGAAGTTGCTCAAAGACAAGATAAATTTATGTATGTATGCATTATGTGAAATTGGATTGGATTTTGTTGCCAATTAATGTCATTTGAGTTAGCAGAAAAATTCTAGAGAGCTTGCCACTTAACAGAAGGAAATTAGATAGATAAGTATTTTGTGTCATGTGAATGTGTTGTTGTCTTTGGTGGCATTGATGTTTTGTTCTGAAGTATTGTGGTAGAACTGTGTTGACCTACAGGGCGTTGTGATTATTGTCTTTAAGTAGAATATAATTTCTAATTGTAGTTCAAACAGTTATGTGTGTTATCGACTTAGATATTCCAGAGTTATAGAATTTTGTCTTTCTATATGATGTAGTAGAAAAGTTCCAGAGTTCCTGCATAATCCAAATTTCCATAGTTCAGTAAAAGCTGGTAGAATAATCAGATTCTGGTATTCTTATGCTTTCTAGATTAAGTGTTTATTTTAAGTTCATAGATTAATATGAGTTAGTTTAATGAATTTTAGTTGCATTCAAAGATTTTCCTTAAGCTTAGATTTCCATGCTTTGTAGTTAGAGTTGCTTTATAAAGACTTTTTCGTAAAAATAAAAAATAGGAAAATTGCTAAACTAGGACGTTTGAGTTTCCTCTCCTTTTGCATATAGCCTTGGACACAGCCCGATCGATAAAACTGATACATTTTCAGCTAAAGTGTTAGGTCTAATGACAACCTGTCATTACACACCTTGCAAGTCATAGGTCTAGTCAAAATTATTTAATGTTTATTTAATATTATAAATTTAATATGTTCACATGTAAAATAACATCCCACTTGGATGGAATCTCAAGATTCCATAGTGGCACTCTTCGCCACTTGTTAATTATATTATGGCATGTAAGAGCATTTATGTCATTTAAGATATGTAAGAGAGTTAATCTATGGCATTATAAGATGTGTAAGAGATCTATAACATGTAAGAGAATTAAGGAGTTACAAAGTGGACTAGAAAAGTCATGGAAGACCTTTGACTGGTTTATGATGTGTAATAGAGCCTTTGAAGAGGTTTGAATGGAACACCCAAATTTGGTAGGTGGACTCCTTGACTTGGGAGTTACATTCAATTTTGAGAGGTACACACATGAGTTGGACCTTAGACCATGGACTTGGGTACCCAAAATGGGTTCATGGTTTTGGCCCATGGTATTAGAGACCAATGGTGGTTTCTAAATTTGTCATTTGCCTATACATTAGTGTTGGGAAAAACGTGCTGTACATCTTGCATAATGCTAATGATGTAAAATGTAATATTTAATTGTGGTGCATAATAGAGATGTGAACATCACAATGGGTTAGGCATTCTTGGGGCCACTTGCAAGTTGTATGTAATATTGGGATAAATATTTGATGTGGGTTGCACATTGGGAAAATATTTTAATATCGGGAAAACTTAGTACCAAAAAGTAAGCTAGGGGACATTGTTTAGTGAGCTCATGGTTTTGAGGGGCATGGTTATGCAATACCACTTAGTGGTTTTGTGCAAGCTTATTTCTATAAAAGTAAGTACATGAGTAGTTATTGAGGTTGACTTGCATAACCTTTGGCTTGTTGGCTAGGGTTGGATTGATTATCTCTTGTAGGTTGCATATGTGAGGAGAGGAAGCATGGATTAAAATGTGTGGTTACATTATTCTCATTTGCTTGTTCACATGGAGTGCAATTAGGGAGCTTGATGTTTCATAAGTATTCATGGAGGCTTTGTAAGTGTATTTTAATCTTTTTTCATGATATAATACATTAAGTATGGATGCTTTTGGAGGTTGGGTTTTTCCCTCATGAGGGTTTTCCCAAGGTACATCTTGTGTCATCTTGATGGTATGTTTGTCTATTCTTTTTCTTGTGGATTTTGAATACTTGTTTGCATATTTTTCTCTCATAGTGTTATGTGGAAATAGTTTATTATGGCTACAAAATTCCTTTCATTTGGTATCAAAGCTTGGTTACCAAGTTGTGGGAGGAGATCTACCAGGTATTTGTAACCCTTGGTATGAGTAGAATCTTATGCATAATTGAATCCATGGCCTTGTAGGAAATGAATGAAGGCATTTTCAAGGTTACAAGTGTGTTTGTAGATCTAGGGTTTGATGGAGATTTGGCAAGTGGGTTTTTTGTACAGGCTCTTTCTATGAGGGTTTTGGGGGTGAGATTTTATTGAAGACCTCCTAGATAAAAATAGATCTCACAATTAAGTCCAAAAAATCTATGGATCCATATAAAACATGACTATGTTTGGGGTTAGAAAAAATTCGGCCATTTCTAAAGCCCTAGGAGGAATCTCATTAGAGAATATTCTGTAATGTGCATAATTTGTATGGTCTGTATAGATTCATGTCATATGGTATAATCATTACTCATTGTGTCAATGCGGTATAACTTGCAATTCTATAGAATATCCCACTTGCATTAGCATAGGGTGGGGGTTTGTAGATGTTTTTAAAAAAATTGATTGGTCTACGAGTATAGGGCCGATGCAAGTTTGATATAAGTAGGGAAAGGACTATGCAAATTTTTGTATGCAACCTATAGTCGTATGGGGGATTGGTTTTCAGTGCCAAGTAGGCTTGGTTGCCCCAACCCCTAGCGGGCGCTCACCCCCTGTCGCTTGTGGGCTAAACCCCTCATTTGGTGGGGTGGTCATGTCATTTCCCAATGCCACTACCAACTGGGCTCTACCACATGCACTGCCTATGTGCCACCTCCACCCAAAGTGCCACCAGCCTACCACCTAGTAGCCATTGGACAAGTTTTGAATGCATCTAAAGAGACTAATTTTTTTGGGAGGCATAACGTTTGACCAACATGTCAGATTTTCAACTTCTTATAGTCAACATTAATCTCTTTTTGAGTACTATGTTGTGGTATTAGTGGATTTTCTATATTTTTCTATTTTGGATAGAAAATTCCAATTGGAAGCCAAGTTTTCTCTTAGTGATTTGACGAGTCATATCTTTTGCCCAGAGTGTCTAATTTTGGACTTCATATAGGCAAAAAAGAGCATTTTCTAAGAACTTCATAGTGGATCAGATTTGGAGATGTTGATATGTGATTTGTTCACTTACATGTCTAATTGAGCTATTTGATGTTCCTTTGGTTGCGGTACTTTTTGAGTTTATGAAAAATCAATTCTAAAGGTGATTTGGTGTTTGAGTCATGGTAAAACTTACATGTTTATCTTTGGTTGTCTATGTTTGACATGGTTACCAATGTATGGTTGAATTTGAATGTTGCATTGTGACATCTACAAGTTGTGCAATATTGTAGGCTTTATATACTTACAAGTTGCATGGATAACTTGGATGTGAGCTATCTATACCCATATATATTTCAATGTTTATGCAGATTATATTTGGTTGGCTAGCCTAGTTTGGTCACTTGGTTCATTAGTTTAGTTGTTATTATGAGGCAGAGAGATGGTGTTACCTAATATAGTTGTGTTATGAGACCTAGACTTGTTGACTATATGGGACAGACATGTGAGACTCAATGAGAGTTTAATGCAGGTACATTGGGTGGTGATCATGGTGTCATGGAGGTTCCTTGTATGCTTGGAGCTTTGACATGACATGGTTGCTATGTGAATTCATTATTGGTGTTATTGGATTGATTTCTAGATTGTAGGTGGTTGTTTATCTTCTTGGTTTGGAGATCATGGTTTTACTTTACCCTTTGGGTGCTCCTAATTTTGTAGCTAAGTTCTTTGATTAATTTGGGGCCATGGATGATCTTTAGTTAAGATATGGTTATCACAATGTCATGTGTAGCTTAGCATCATGGTTTAGTGGAAGCTTTGGTAGTGATATGGATTCATCACTTGGTGATGGATGATCTTTTATAGTGCTTGTTAGTGTCATGGACAAGCTCTTGGATCCTGTTTCTTGTATGCAGTGAGAGTTCCTTGACATCTTGAGTTATATTGATGGGAGATAGTTATCTTCATGTAATTTGGAGATGTTGATGTATCTTAGTACCATAGAGGACTCTTGGAGTCTTTAGTTGAGGTGTCAACTTATGATTTGTCAGTTTGACATATGATCCTTGGTACAAAGGATGGATGCTATTGTGCCATGGTGAACTCTTGATTCTAGATTAGAGTATTGGCATGATACAAGTGCTCTTTGGAGAAAATATGTTCATTTGAGACATATGTTCTTCCTTTGAGGAGATGTAGATCATGATGTCATGGTGAGTTTCTAATTATGCATTTGGAGCTTTGGCAGTGATTTGTGATAATCTAATTGATTAGTGGTGTAATCATTTTTCTTGTGAGCTTTTACTTATTGTGGTGTTGCATTAGATTTTGGTTGGCATGAGATGATTGGTTGTACACCTATTTTAGATTTTGGTGAGGCTAGAGATCTCTTGTTTCTTGGAGATTATGTGTTGAGACAGTTACTCTTTGATAAGGTTTCATCAAGAAGATCAAGGAGCCTACACTTGGGTTGGACGTGAGGTGGGAAATACTCTTGGTCCTCTCAATGGTGAATGATCTAATAGGCATTGCCCACCTTATTTTTATATGCATTATTTCTTTGTATCTTGTCTTCTCATGTATGATTGGGTCTTGAGCTATGGATGTTAGTTTTGCGTACTTGTTTGAGAAGTGGATGCATGTTTATGATCCATTATCTTCTTATGTTTGATCTTGAGTTTTTTTGAGGTCAATGTGTTTTGAATAAAAAGGAGATGGTTAGTGGCTTTGGGAATATTCCTTGTTGGGGGAATGGAGGTTTTTTTTTAATTTTCCTTTGGTTTGAGAGGATTACATTCTAATTAGTTGGATGTTAAGTAGGCTTTTTGATTTGGGGTTTTAGGAAGGAGATCTTACTTTTTCATAGATAAAGCACATTGGTGTTGGTAGAAGGATATGGTTTTGATTTATAGGTTCTCTCTTGTTGGTCTAATGCTTCTTCCTGGATGTTCATTTTCGCATGACATTGGAGTTGAGGTTTTGCTTATCTTCTATTATGTGGAGAACTTAGGAGAGACATGGACTTGTGGTGAGAGAGTTATTTTGTAGTTGTTTTAGTTTACAGGTTTTGCATATTAGTGTGTGTGTTCTTTGACACTATGTCATAGAGGATATAGCCACATCCTCTATGTGAGTGCTATTAGTGGATCTTTGGATGCCTTGATTGATCTTAAATTTGAGATTACCCATCTAGTGGGAGTTCTAGGATGCATATGTGTCCTTTGTTGGATGTTCTCATTATACTTTGATGTAGAGGGTCTTGAGGTTTTTTTTTTCTAATTTATTTATTTTTATCACATGTTTATGTGTTGTTAACTTGGAGGACTTCTTTATGCAGGATAATTTATATATAGGGACTTGTGATCATTGTGGATTGGGTTGGATATGTTGATGGCATAATGTCTAGGATTTTATGATTAGTATACCTTGGATTGGAGTATGATTAGTTGGATGTGTTAGCAACTAACTGCACGGTTGCTAAATTGTAGCTATGATGATTAATTATTGGTTACTACTTAGGCCTATTTGTTACCATTAGATTTTGTGTTTGTGTTTGGATATTAGTTGAGGTAGGATTCTCACTTCTTTGTGACAATTTAGTGTGG
This sequence comes from Cunninghamia lanceolata, assembly GCA_027924645.1. Lineage (NCBI taxonomy): Eukaryota > Viridiplantae > Streptophyta > Pinopsida > Cupressales > Cupressaceae > Cunninghamia > Cunninghamia lanceolata. The sequence continues at coordinate 4,435,396 of BSBN01000197.1, forward strand.
TATCTCTTTGGATTAGATCTTATCTTTTATGCATTGGCATGATGGAAGATGAGAGGGTTCTTGTTTGAGATGGTGGCCACCTTGGTTATTGTTGCAGGTATCTTGATGGAGCACATGGATCAGATGGATGTTTACATGGTACATGTTGGGTACATGGATCATTTCCTTGATGTTTGAGTTTACTTTTGACCCCTTATGCAATGTATCAACAAGTAGGAGAATGTTGGGAAAGGTGTGTTCTACACTTTGCATAATGCTAATAATGTAAAATTTAATATTTAATTGTGGTGCATCATAGAGATGTGAATGCCACAATGAGTTAGGCATTCTTGGGGCCACTTGCAAGTTGTAACATTGGGATAAATATTTAACGTGGGTTGCACATTGGGAAAATATTTTAATATTGGGAAAACTTAGTACCAAAAAGTAAATGAGGGGGACATGGTTTAGTGAGATCATGGTTTTGAGGGACATGGTTATGTAATACCACTTGTAGACACCTAAAATTGTCCATGTCTTACAACATCACCTTGTCGATACATTACTTGAGACATCTTATGACATTTTGTCCTAGAACCCTCACATACCCCTTTCATCAGCTAATTAGTTAAATAAATCATATTTATTTAACTAATTCCCATCCTAATCCTATTTCAGTTCATTTTTCCATCCACATCTCAAAAATCCCAACAATCCTCTTCCATTCAAAAATGTCATTCCACTCAAAAATTTCAAATTCCTTCATCCCACAAGAAAAACAAAAATCATAAAAATCCTAATTCTATGTGGGTAGATAAATATCTACATTGACCATCCCATAAGAAAACATGTCCATTGCTATCTACACCTCCTTCAAATCAAAATCTTCAATGTTTATCATGGTGTGTACAACTGTTGGTCTTGGTTCCTTTCCATTCCACAACATTTCTACATACCTCCATTTCCCCATCTTTCATCCATTATCCCACATATCTCCCCCATCACTTGCCTATGGTCCATGCTTTTGCATAAGTCTTTAATCCATACTTTTGCATTATCCTTACATAATCCACTATCCTAGCCTACCATAAACCTCATAATCCACTATCCTACCCTACCATAAACCTCATAATCCACTATCCACCTTATCTATCTCTCTTTCATTCAATCCCTTACCAACATCTATGAGCATAATGACATTTGACATGGTCCATATGCAACATTCATCTCTAATGGGACAATATCACCCTTCGTGGAACTAGACACTTGAGTCCCTCTTATCCATATCCACCTACCCCATCCAAATATCCCCCATAAGAAAAGGAGAAAAAAATCAAAATAGTAAAGAGAAATCCATTCATCCAATGGTGAAAACCACCTTTGGTGGCACCTTGGATAAGTACCATGATGAAAACCTGGTAAACAGGTGTCATGTGTAGGTTGATTATCTATGCCACTTACACTTAGGGGCACATTGTCTCATCCAAACTATCATTTCCAAACTATGATTTACCATCCTACCATTTCCATACCCTCTTACCATCCTTAGCCATTACACTCACATACCTATCATATTGAATCCATCCATCTTCCCTTCCTCGTTTTGATCTTGATAAAGATATGGGGGCAAAATGTTGACAAATGCTTTGGATATCTCTTGATATACCTCATCCTTTCCAAACAATCCTATCATCACCTTATTGTCATAAGCTTTGTCATGTGTAAAATCCTAAGCATTATACCTAGAATGGGGCATGCTATTCCTATGCGACATAGTCTTTGGAGATCACATCCTTGCGAGCTCTTACGCATACATCCATTTCATCCATTATTGTCTTTCATTTTACCCATCCATTTATCTTAAGCTTTCCATTCTATGGCCTATCCTTTATCCATCCATATATCATGAGTCTTCCATCCACTATCTTCTATCCTTTTACCCATCCATCTATCATGAGTCTTCCATCTTATCTACTATCACCCATCCTTTTATCCATGCATCCTATCCTACATCCATCCTTGCATCTAGACTTGGTTTTTCCTTGTCATTGGTGTCTATCATAAATAATATCCAAATTGTCATCCAATGCCATCCTAAAACATTTCAAAAATCCAAAAAAATTGAAAAACGTAAAAAAACACAAAAAAATCAAAACATTTCAAAACTACAAAAAAATCAAATATCTTCAAAAAATACAAAAAATCAAAACATTTCAAAAATACAAAAAAAGTCAAATATCTTCAAAAAACACAAAAACATCAAATATCTTCAAAAAACACTAAACAAATCAAATATCCAACAAAATCAAATCAATCCAATAATCCAAATGCAAGTCATCCTTTATCCATACCAATCTAGTCAATCAATCTTGTCAAATTATCCAATCATATCCTTGGTCTTAATCCTAGCCTTGTTGTAGACCCAATCAATTAATCAATCAATCATCATCATCAATTGGATATGTCTTTCTCACATCCTTGTGTTGATCTAGGAATATATCATTCCCCGCAATGACAACACTATTTCAATCATTATCAGTCAATCCTTGGTTTACAACTTGACAAGGGCAATACCTTGTTTTTTTGAATCATTTGTGCATGCTTGCTTGTGAGTGTTATCTTTTTATCTTGCATTTGTATCAAATCCGTATCATTCCAACTAATATTTATATTTTATGTATGTTGGAATAGATTTTTGCATTATCCTTTGCGTCTAAGGTCATACCATACCTTTTGTGCATTAAGACTTCAATGCTCTAAGTTTTCTTCCTCATACATCTAGACAAGGTTGTATTACACTGGGTGCACAAGACACAACATCACCCTAGTCCTTATACCTTGGTGCATAATGTCTAGTGCTATATCAAACTATATGATTGCTCATTTCATGGCAGCATAACATATCATTCATCTCTTTCACCCATCCCTTATCTTGCATCCTCCATTTTCTTATCCATCATTTATCATTTCAATTCATTTCGAGAGCATACCCATGTTCTTCCAACCCGCCTATCCTCTCGAGGGGGCATCATCATATCCTTACATTGTCATCATATCCTTACATCATCATTCTATCCTTATATCATCATCCCATTTCTTCATCCATTCCTCCTTGTCACTCTTTCTTGTGGCTGGGGCATCCTTTTCCTTCATCCATACCTTATCTTCTTTGAAATGATGTTACTTCTCTTAGTCACAACATCATCTCAAAGAGGGGCAAAATGTAGACACCTAAAATTGTCCATGTCTTACAACATCACCTTGTCGATATATTACTTAAGACATCTTATGACATTTTGTCCTAGGACCTTCACATACTGCTTTCATCACCTAATTAATTAAATAAATCATATTTATTTAACTAATTCCCATCCTAATCCCATTTTAATCCCATTTATCCCATTAGCCAATTAATTAAATAAATTATATTTACTTAATTAATCCCTCCATCATCCAATTAAAATAAATAAAACATTTATTTAAATTAGCCCACCTTTATTCTCATTACAACACATGTCCTCTCATAATTTAAGTAATTTTTTATTTGAATTATGTGTCACACTACAACCGTCATTAAATGCTTTGTCACACTACCAACTAATTTAAATAATTTTATTATTTATATTAGGTCACCTCTATTCTTATCCTCACACTTGTCACACCACTAACTTTTATTAAATGAAGGAATCATCTTTTAATTTTAGCCATCCACATCACACAATTGACCTTTCAATCCATTTTCCCATCAACACCACCTAGTGGTTTTGTGCAAGCTTATTTCTATAAAAGTAAGCACATGAGTAGTTGTTGAGGTTGGCTTGGATAACCTTGGCTTGTTTTCTAAGGTTGGATTGAGCATCTCTTGTAGGTTTCATATATGAGGAGAGGAAGCATGGATTGGGATGTGTGGTTACATGATTCTCATTTACTTTTTCACATGGAGTACAATCAAGGAGCTTAATGTTTCAGAAGTATTCATGGAGCATTTCTAAGTGTATTGTAATCTTTGTTCACGAGATAATACATTGAGTGTGGATACTTTTGGAGGCAGGTTTTTCCCTCATGAGGGTTTTCCCAAGGTACATCTTGTGTCATCTTGATGGTATTTTTGTCTATTCTTTTGCTTATGGATTTTGAATACTTGTTTGCATTCTTTTCTCTCATGGCCCAGTTATGTGGAAATAGTTTATTATGGCTACAAATTTTCTTTTAATTAGATGCTTGATTTGGAGATATGAGACACCTGCATTATGCAGGGTTATGCTACCATATTTCCTCTAAGATTGAGAGTGTTGATCTCCTAAGAAGCCTTGATCCTAAGAGTGTATTATAATTATTATTGTTGTTGCTAATACATTAGTTTGGTACTTTAGAGATTGGGTTTTTCTAGAAAGGGTTGTCCCAAGGTATATTGATGTCACTCTTCTTTTTGCTTGTTTCTATTCTTCTTCTCATTCTCTTCATTTGTGTTATATTTCTAAGTGTTATTATTATGCCCGAATGGTGTTGAAATTAGTTAGATCTAATATCTTGTCAATCTCTCCTCCTAGGGACTAAGTAGAGAGGTATTTTACATATTTCATTTCATTTGGTATCATAGCTTGGTTTTGATTTGTAGGAGGAGATTTTTCTATGTGATATTAATCCTTTCTTGAGTGGGAGTTTTTTAGTTGATCTTGTCTTAGGGATAGTCATGGAAATAACTTCTAGAATGGAAGTGGATAGATCCAATGGAACTAATGTTGGGCTTTAGATCTCATTATGGAGGATCTTGGAGTTGGTCATGCGGTGACTTTATCCTAGAGCTCTTGTTTGGTAGTATGGGGATTATCCTTGTTCACATGGAGTTTTTGTAGAGTTGTCATCTTGTGGTCTTATATAGTTGTAAAGTGCTTATGTTGGGCACTTGGTTTTAGTCCCAAAATTACATGAGAAATCACCGGCTATATTAGTTCTTTTTTGAAGAGCTTATGTTGCATGCTTTGCTTTAGCCCCTAGTCACATGAGAGAGCACTGGATGTTTGACTTCCTAGCCCTTTGGTGTTTTGAATGCATGTGCTTGCATGTTGTGGATTAATGATGATTTGGATCTACATGGATGGATATATTAAATGTATGCACTTACATGTTGTAGATTCATGGTGTTTTAAATATGCATGTTGTAGGCTTGTAATAGTCTATCATTTCAAATGTGAATTTGGTGGTTACAAATTTATAGGTGTTTCAAATGTGGTGCAATAGATTTAAATTTTCTTGTTGGTTATGTGTGGCTTATTACTACATGTAAGACATTTATTTTAATGGATCTGCATATGTTTTGTAGATTTTCTATTTAAAATCTATGTTCTTTGTAGATCTATGGATGATTATTATTTAGATCATAATTATTGAGGGTTGTCTGAATGAAAGACAACTGTAGATTTACATGTGTGCTTTTCAGCATGGATGGAGCCTTGCTCACTAGTCTTTAGTTTCTAACTTGGGGTTGTTCCAAGTTACAAATTTGTGGCATTTTGTATTTGAGGATGTTTTGGATTTGATATTCATGCAATGTGAATAATATTTATGGCACCTTGGTTTTGTTGTTTCCAAGGGAGGTTTGAATATACATGTTTTCGTGGATCCAAGTTACATTATTTTTGAGAATTGTGAGTTTGCGGTTTGCTTAGTTTTAGTAGGAGCATTGGATAGATGCTTTGTCACCTTTGTTAGTGGCTACATGTGTGTAATATGATGTTGTGGGTGTCATTTTTTTGTACCTACATGTTGCACAAAGAACTCAGATTATATGTGTAGAGTGTTGGTGGTTTCATGTGTGTGTAGTAGGGGAATATACCATATTAGTGGTGGTGGCCAGTTGGTAGTCTTTTGAGCATCTTGGTTATTTGTTATAGACTATGGATATCATGGAGTTGTAAATTCTAGTTTGTTGGCCCCTTCATCCATCATTGAGTGTTGGTATGATGGGTAGCAGAGAGATAGTGAAATGGATAGTTGAGAAGGTCTTTTGAAGGTTGTGTAGGAGGAAGGAAGAGTTTGGGCACCATTAATGGTGCTAGTCAAGTATGGCATGAAGTAATCAATTATGAATCTATTGGTTTAGATAGATGTTTTTCAGGGATTTGAGGATGTGAAATATATTGTAATAAGAGGCTTTAGGTCACAATTCAATGGGATCTTTGTGCAGGAACATAGTTAGTTTTGATAGATTGTCTTATAAGTAGAAGATGGTCACCATGAGGCCATGGGAAGTTCTTCAATGCATAGTGGCAGTTTCACATGATATGGTTGTGCATATGAATCTATCATGGAGATGTTAATCATGATGCCTTGGGAAGATTTGGATCACTTTTAGTGGGATTTTTGATAGTGACACAGATATATTGAAATTGTAGACAAATATTTTTCTAATATTGAGGATGTGTATTATTGTGCCATAGTAGATCCTAGATCAACTATGGGAATCTTAGCATGATATAGTTGCTTATGTGCATAGCTATCCGTTGAAAATAGATGATCTTCTAATGTGAAGATGCAAATCATGGTTCCATTTAAGCAAGCTCTTAGAGTATGCACTAATCATGTAGTGGGAGCATTTGACCATGATTTGGGGTATAATCTTCTAGTAGTAGACAATGATCATTTAACATTAGATAGAGATGTTCCTAGGTCTACAGTTGGCATCTAGATATAGGCATAAGATGATCAAAGGTGTACTTGGTATTGCTAGGTAGATTCAAGTGAGGTTGGAGATCTCTTGGGTGTTGGAGATCAAGTGTTGGATCAATGAGTCTCTCAACGAGGTTTTAGAAAAAAGGGCAAGGAGCCTACACTTAGGGCTATATGTGAGTTCAAGATGGACCTAATGAGTAGATTGTTTAGAGAGTCAAAGTACCTCAAATCACCATAGGAAGGGGACCAATCTCATACCTCACTCTTGAGGTTGTCCACTAGGTAGAGAATGCAATATGATGTATAACTCACTTGGTTTTGTAGATGCATTCTTGTTTTACTTTGTATTCTAGTGTAGATGGGTCTGGAGTTGTAGATATTTTAGTTTTGAGGACTATTTTGAGAAGTATAGAGAATGGTTATTGGCTATTAGTTGATTCCCTAAATGTGGGAATGGATGAAGTATGATCTTCTTTCTAGTTGAGAAGCTTACATATTTTCTTGAATTCTTTGATTTGTTGCTACTATGTTTAATGTTGGGGTTGAATGGTTAGATTTTGAGATGAATTTTCTATATGGGGATTTGGAGGAGGAGATCTATGGTTCGCAACTAGAGCATGTGGTGGTGTTGTGAGAAAGACATGATTTGTAGGATCTCTCTATGGTATGAGTTTTAACCTAGTGTAATGTCTAATTCATATATTATTGGAGTTGGGATTTTAATAATTCTAAGTCAAATCACTATTATTTTTGGAGACATTACTTATATTTGATGTGAAGAACTTGGGAGAGATATGCTTATCTTAGACACTAAGATCAAGAGGGATAAAGCGAACAAAAAAATCTAGATTGACTAAGGGAAGTATAGTAACTCTATTGTGCAATGGTTCAATTTTCTAGATTTTAGAGTGTCTATTATTACAAATTAGATCTCACCTTCATTGGATCAAAGATGGGGATAGAATAATTAAATTCTTCTTTTTAGTTCCTATAGGTGCCTAAAAATAGATGTGCATACATGGAAATCCTATGATGACACAACAACCCAACTCATGATTCCATGTGGCATGAAAATGAAAATAACCTTGGACTTTTGATTCCATGACGAAAAATGTCTAGTCACCCTCTCAAAGTCAACCAAAGTCAACCTTGATGTATTCATCTCTTTCTTGTGCAAAAATCCTTGTCTTATGTCTTATTTATGAGTTTTACTGTAGGATCTATTTTTTATGGTGAACAAGATGGATGTCTTGGTGAACACCATGGCCCCTTGGTGAACAAATTAACAACAAAGGCAAATAATGATTTTTTCCAATTTCTATGTGATTTTTGTCATGCAAAATCATGATCTTATTTTTCATCTTCCTAAATCAACTTGCCACCTGAATTGAGTCAATTATCTTTATCAAACTATATCTAAACCCTAAACCTAAACCTCTTTCCCTGTAGAATGGATTTTTGGTCATTTTGAAGGGAAAATATTTTTATCTTGAGAATTACTCTATCTTTCAAGTGAATTTGTGACCAAATCAAATCTTTGAAACAAACAACATTAGTCTTTTACACAATCATTACAAATTGTTTGATGTTTCATATAGCCATGGAGATCCCTTGTCACCACTCAATCCAACTTATAAAATTTCCCTATTTCTACCATTAGATTCAAATCTATAAGTTGAAGGAAGAAATTATATTACATAGTTGGGTTCTTGATGAATTATCACCATATTTGCTCTAGGCCTCAAAATAATCTAATCCTAGGCACATGGAATTTTGAATTAATTTTTTTGGGATTAATTGTAAATTTATTCTTTTTAAATAGTTTTCTTGCTACTTGTGAAAGATGAGTAAAAGGTTAGAGTAGATTTAGATTAGGAACATGCAACTATGAATATTCAACTTAAACAAATTAATCAAGATCAAGAAAAGTAAGTGATCAATGCTTCACTTTGAATTCAAAGAAAATAAAATCAAAACAACCAACAAGAACCTTTGAACAGTGGAACGTCTCAATCTATCCACTCAAACATCCAAACAAACATCAAAGAAACTAATGCAATTAACTGTTGTCGTGTCCACAATATTAAATTGCTTAGTTATCTAATCAATGTGAACAATCTTGTATGATTACTTAATCCCAAACATCAAAGGAGTTCATCTCTGTGATATGAGGCAATGATAATAACCTCTATAGAAACCACACAGATATCATGTGAATTTTCATGATTACTATTGGCTACTCTTTTTTGGTCCCTCTATGTTTGATGATCCACTTGTTCCTATTTTGGAAGAAATTGTAGAGGAGTGCATTCCTCAAAGAATTATTCATGATTACTTCCTTTTCCTTGACAAACTCTTGACTAGTGAGGAGTTGGATAAACATCTTGGTTGCATGGCTAATTGGAAAAGCTTTTGAATGGATGGTTTGCCCACATAATTCTAAAAAACCCTTTAGCCACATATTCAAGAAGATTTTGATTATGTTTATACTAAAGGTGTTGAAACTAACACTATTAATCTTGTCATTAATCAAAGGCTCATTAAGCTCATCCCCAAGGATAAAAATATGGATATGGTGGGTGGTTGGCGACTCATCACTTAATACCTCCTACACAATCATTTCTAAAGATTTGCCACTTAGAATTAAAGTTATTACTTAATAAATTATTAGACCTGAACAAATAGGATTTCTTTGTCAACCTTTCATCCTAGACAACCTTGTCCTTGCTTGGGAAACTATTAAATGGGATTAAAAATCTACCTAATATGTATTGATCATTAAGCTTTATTTTGACAAAGCTTATGATCAAATTAGGTGGTCATGAACATTTTCAAAATGCTAACTTGATTAGGATTTAGTCCTAAGATCATTAATCATATAATGATGTTCACAAATGCTAATGCCTGCCTAGATGTTAATGATGTTTTATCTTCATAGTTTCCTCTTCAAGATTGTAACTGCCAAAACTACTCTCTTACTCTCTTCCTTTACATATAGTTTTCTATTGTTGCACTTGGATATATTTTTAAAGTGCTATGTTCCAACACCTTATCAAAGGAATCATGCTTCCTAATAAATTGCTTGTCACAGAGTCCCATTTTGTTGATGATAGTATGCTTTTATTTAAAAAATCTATTGAAAAAATGTTCAACACCTTGGATGTCTTTTATCTTTATTTCTCAACCTCAGATTTTGTGCTATCCCTACAAAAAAAATGAAATATTCATAACTAGGCTCAATCCCCACCCCCTTGGATCCCTCACAAGTAGCACAAGATAGAACATGGTTGCATCACCAAGTACCTTGGGATAAAGGCTTGAAGTGTTCCTTGAAAACATGTGGAATTGATTCATAAAAATTAAATCCAAACTTTTAAATTGGATCAATTATTTTCTTTCAATGGTTGATCGAATCCAAGTGGTCAGTAAGATCCTCTTGGATAGAAATGTGTATATCTCATCCCATTGTCTACCATCTAAAGCCTATTATGCTCAAATTATCTAAAGTTTCCTTTGGGATAAGTGGGGTGGCAAGAAGGGCATGCCCATCACTTATTACACTCATTGTATCCATCCAAAGGGCTTAGGAATCATTAATATGCATTCTCAATTCATATACATCTCATTGATAAAAGAACCATCTACACCCTACAAGGTGATGCACCATGACAACATTTGGTTTGATATAGAACCAAACTACCACAATTGGAAATGCTTGGGAGGGAGTTTTTTGGAAGGACAATATCTTATTAGCTCCTTATCTCAAAACTAATAACTCCACTTCTTTTAATAGTATTCATTTGGAGTGATTGGAAAACTATCTCCCAATAGTTCATCTAGTATGATCAGTCCCTATGACATGAGTTAAGCTTTTCCTCAACCCCTATTTGGTGGAATAGACTTATTCAAGAAAATGGCTCACCCTTGGATATAGTACCCATACTTTAGCATAAGTGACTATTCAAGAAGGGTATTCAAACTTTCAATAATTTTTGGAACTTGTCCCATTTCTAGTGGAAGTCATGGTTACATCTCAAGTAGGCTAATCAACCAATTATTACTAATATTTAGGGTTTGGTTCCTCTCTCACACCCTAAAGCTTAATGTATTTTTCCATTGTAATTTCCTAAAGGGTTGGCACTATCCCCAATATTCAAGAATTGAAATTTCCCCTAAAAGTAATTTATAGAAGAATTCTCCCCAATTTTTTCCTTTGCTACCTACCTTTGTTAAAATAGTTCAACACAAATTTTATGTTGGAAAAATCTCAATGTTCACTTGTAGATGTCCAAATTTGATGATCTTAGCTTATCACTTGGAAACTTCTCCACCTCAAATTGACTATTGGGTTACATGTCCCCACTTCATTCTCCCTACTCCTACTTGCCCCCATTATCATGCTCACAAGTCTACTTAACATGTTTTTTGGATCTAGATATGAATCCAAAAATAATTGTGGGTGTCCTCCAATCCTCCCTTTTGACTCTCTTCACTTACAACTAATCATGGAATATTGCACTAGATTGGGTTTCAAAACTTTAAAGAATGTAGTGGCTAAAACATATAGGCAACTTTTAGTGAAAATTATTTGGAAGTTTCATTGTTGGGTAACATTCTCTACCTCTTACTCTCCTCATGAAATTCAAATGTAGTATTTCTACTCTAACTTGTCTCTTAAACTTTCCAATCTCTTTATTATTATGAAGGATTAGTTCCAAGTGCATCAAAACATCATTTGATAGATGTGCAATTTATAAATCCAACTCAATTATATTAGAGAAGACACTATGGGATCCAAGATGCTACTTTCAACTTACTCCTACTTGAAACTCATCCACCTCAAACTGCATGTTGGGTCATCGCCTTGCTTCATTTACGCTACTCCTATTTGCCCCCATTATCATGCTCCTAAGTCCATAAACATGTTTTGTGGACTAGCACGAATGCAAAAATAATATAGGGTGCCCTCCAATCCTTCCTCTTGCCTCTTCACCTACATTTTTTGGGCATGGAAGACCATACTCTTTGTCTTCAAAATTCTAGAGAATGTAGTGGTAGAAACATGTAGGCAATTTATAGTAAACCTTATTTGGAAGTTTCATTATTTAGAAGCATTCTCTACCTCTTTCTCTCCTTATAAAATTCAAATGCAATATTTCTACTTGAAATTGTCTCTTTAGCTTGTCAATCTCTTTGTTGTTTTGAAGAACCATCTTGAGGTGCATTAAAACCTCACTCTTGACAAGTGTGCAATCTATAAACCCAAGTCAATCATACTAGAAAAGACACTGTGTGATGCAGAGCACACAATGGAAGCACTTCAAAACAGGTGAAATACCCATCAAAACCCACAGTATACAACACCAAACCACATACATTCTTTTATGATCGGCAAGACCATGTATCATCAACCAACTCTATTTCTTTTTCTCTGACCTCTCAACTTCCCCCGATGGTCAACTTTACTTAGTCTTCAGTGAGACCATTACTATCGGCAAAGCTTTATAAACTTTGGCCGATACCTCGATTCAACTGTCGTCGGTGAGACTTATAACATCGGCGAGGCTTTAAGTCCTTCCACCGATGTGCCGATACAACCCACATGCATATACATTACTTGACTTCCTATAGCCAGTAATCTAATGTATCTCCAACCTGATTTCACCGATACGGTCAGTCATTCTTTGTATCTAACTCAATGTATCTTCTCAATGTACATTCGCAACATACATTCTCAATGTGCTTTTACAACATACACACTCAACGTGCTTTTGCGATATACACATGAAATGACTCTCGACATGCATTTGTGATATACACACAAAATGTATACTCGGTGAAACAACACGAAACTCACGCCGATATAAACCTCTGTATCTTGTAATCGAATAACTATGCACAGAAACAACTAAATCTACAGAACACAAAGCAATCTACTCCTAAGGAAGTCATTCCACTAATTTCGAATAAATCTCCACCAGTGGAATGCTTCCGATCTACATCCCGTGGAATTAGACCAAAACACAAAACTTCTTTATTCCTCCTTCTCAGAATAAATATACATACAAATCTTCTCTCTCTCTCTCTGTTTGTGCTCCTTCAACGAACACAGACCAACTATTTAAAAACTCTCATTGGTAGTTACATACGGTGGAAGGCGAACTGCCCTACAACCACCTCTGCCATTCAATTACATTCCAATCATTCAGTTCGATTACAATGACATGTATACAGACTCAATGTAGTGCGAAGGCCTTACAACATGACATTTGGATAGAACAAAAAATGTAAGGAATCCTCCAGATTCTTAGGTTTTGAGGTGCTCCTACACCATACAACCAACCAACAAAGATTTCCAAGTCCCTTGGAAATGTATTTGCAAAACAAAACTACCTTTTCCTGCATCTCTGTCTAGCTTCACCTTTCACTCTATCTCTTCAGCTTCAGGCTTCAAGTCTTTAGATCAATGGAACAGTGACCAACCAACCAACAATGGAAAACTACCATCATTTCAGAGCATCTTCTGACTCCTTCCACTCCTGGCAATGGAACACTTCTTAGACTGATCAAATCCTCCATGACTACAACACAATGCTCAATCAGATGTCCATCCTACACGCTGCTTCACAGACCCATTCCTCATCCAACAGCAGATCCTAGAGATGCACTACTCTCTCTCTCTCGTAGTGGCCTCACTCTGCACCCTCTTCCAGCTAAATCTCTATTGGTGAATGGTCTTGACAGACCTCATCATCATCTGCCCACACTACATGAATCCTATTCCTTCTTGCAACTAGATGGCACAAGCATCTGCAACAGTCTATCAACTACTGTCAGCCTTCAAAATACTTCCTACAATCTCCGTCTTCAAAATGGTCACCACCCAAACATTTTGTTCCAACTCTTCAGTTTTTTTTCTTCAATTCTTCACAATACCTCCACCCAGAGCTTTCGCTAGCTCTGATACCAATTTGATGTAGAGTGCATAGTGGAAGCACTTCAAAACAGGTGAAATACCCATCAAAACCCATAGTATACAACACTGAACCACATACATTCTTTTATGATCGGCAAAACCATGTATCATCAGCCAACTCCATTTTTTTTCTCTGACCTCTCAACTTCCCCCAATGGTCAACTTTACTTAGTCTTTGGTGAGACCATTACTATCGGCAAAGCTTTATAAACTTTGGCTGATACCCCGATTCAACTGTCGTCGGTGAGACTTATAACATCGGTGAGGCTTGAAGTCCTTCCACTGATGTGCTGATACAACCCACTTGCATATACATTACTTGACTTGCTATAGCCGGTAATCTAATGTATCTCCAACCCAATTTCATCGATACGGCCAGTCATTCTTTGTATCTAACTCAATGTCTCTTCTCAATGTACATTCGCAACATACATTCTCAATTTGCTTTTACAACATACACACTCAACATGCTTTTGCGATATACACACGAAATGACTCTCGACATGCATTTGCAATATACACACAAAATGTATACTTGGTGAAACAACACAAAACTCACGCCGATATAAACCTCTGTATCTTGTAACCGAATAACTATGCACAAAAACAACTAAATCTACATAACACAAAGCAATCTACTCTTAAGGAAGTCATTCCATTGATTTCAAAGAAATCTCCACCAGTGGAATGCTTTCAATCTACATCCCATGGAATTAGACAAAAACATAAAACTTCTTTATTCCTCCTCAGAATAAATATACATACAAATCTTCTCTCTCTCTCTCTGTCTGTGCTCCTTCAACGAACACAGACCGACTATTTAAAAACTCTCATTGGTAGTTACATATGGTGGAAGGTGAACCACCCTACAACCACCCCTGCCATTTAGTTACATTCCAATCATTCAGTTCAGTTACAATGACACATATACAGACTCAATGTGGCGTGAAGGCCTTACAACATGACATTTGGACATAATAGAAAATGTAAGGAATCCTCCATATTCTTAGGTTTTGAGGTGCTCCTGCACCACTATGGACACTAAGATGCTACATTCAACCTATTGTCACTTGAAATTTCTCCACCTCACATTGCCTATTTTGTCCTAACCCTATTTTATTCACCCTACTCCTACTTGCCCCCATTGACGTGCTCATGTGTCTAGGAAACATTTTTCTAGACCTACATGAATGTAAGACCACTCTCTTAGGCTTCAAAATTTATGAGAATGCACTGGTTGAAATATGTAGGCAACTGATGGTGAAACTTATTTGGAAGTTCTATTATTTGGTAGCATTCTCTACCTCTTGCTCTCCTCATGAAATTTAAATACAATAATTCTACTCTAATGTGTCACTTTAGCTTGTTAGTGTATTTGTTGTTATGAAGGACTATCTCTAGGCACATCAAAACCTCACTCAACAAGTGCACAATCTTTAAACCTAACTTAATCAAATCAAACAAACAGTATAGGGTCCAAGATGCTACCTTGATGGCTAATTATTGCAGAATTTGTGGCATGTCTTTCCCCTCATGTATTGGATTCTATGTTGAATCTATGTCATATTTAGTTTATATACTACTTTTTAACTATTGGTTAATGGTTTCAACTTATGCTTTTGGTTGTCCTTTTCATACAATATTCTTGTTAAATTCTTATTCACTATACTTGGTGGACATTGATTAGTTTTATATTTTGGCTATCATATTTATACAACAATCTTGTATTAAATTGTTGCCAATATTTTAATTGTTCTATTACAATATTAAACTATTTTATATATTTTTTGAATTTTCTATAATACTTTAATACAATATAAAATATATTATTACAAACTCTTTTAACATACATTTATTAATTTTTTAAAAAGTTTATATAAATTTAATTCATACTTATTTTACCACCTTAGATATTGTATTTATATGGATAGTAAAATAATCATCTATTAAATCCATACTATTTATGAACTTTCTTTTAAAAATAAATCACTTTTAGATTGTTAAAAAAGGGCAAAACTTATAATTTGATTATTAAAATTTATTTTTAATAAAATAATAATATTCTTTAATTAGGAAATATGTAGATTTTGTAATAATGATTGTTTAAAAAATTAATATAATTGTAAAAATAAAAAGGTTTATTTAATAAAGAAAATTCAAATTTTAATGTCTTTATTTAATAAATATGATATTGAAATCTTGTGGCTCATGTTTTATCATTTAATGTATTAAATCTACACCATGTATCATATATAATTATGTTCATACCTAAATATTCATTTGCGTTTCATTGGACCTTTTTTTACCACCTCATATGCCACCACACATGGTCGCATCCCTAATGTTCAAAAACTTTGTTTTAACTTTTTTTCCATCTCACATGACATGGAAAGCTTATATCATGCCCAAACGGCCATTGAAAGCCAATGATTATTTAACAAATAAAGGGATTAAGTCTAAGGGGTTGAGATCACGTGATTAAAGCATTAGGTAGTTTTCATTGTGGAGACCCAAATTAATCTCCAATGTGACATCAATGGTAGAATTCTAAGTGGTGATTGTTGGTCTTCAACTATTTGACTTCTTGTAGTAGTTTCCAAGTTGTTACTCCTGAGAAGTTAGTTATTGTATGGCTCTAATACTAGTCTGACTATATTTGTAAACTATCAAAAATATTTAAAAAGTAAAGGGATTAAAAGAGAAATAAATGCAACACATAAACACAGACAACTAGAAACTACACTAGTGTAGTAACCACACACAATAGACACTTTCATAGTAAAACATCTATCAATGTAGTTGTACACACCTATCTTCACTTAAGACTCACTTCTACACAAATATTGAGGTAACTTCATATATGCTTGTTAAATCAAATTTAGATATTTGACTAAGGCAAATCTCTATGTCTAAGACATCATCCCATCTTAAATAGTAGTTTGAGTACATGTACATATTTACAAGATTGTAGAGGTCACTACCATAACTAAGTTGTAAAAAATGCCACTGCAACTATTGAAAACACTAAATAAAAACAATACCACTCTCATTAAGACACACATCTCACAACTTTATTTTCTTATACTTTATTTTTATAATCATCCTAAAAAAGAAACTTTAATAAATGCCAATTTATGTTTATGTAATACCACTATCATTAAACACACATCTCACACTTTTTCCTTTTATAATCACCCTTAATGTAATTATTAAAAAATAAAAAACTTTAATGAATGCTAATATATGTTCATGTTTCACATTCATGCTACATTAAACCAAGAATGATAGAACACTAAAGCAAGCCAATTGTTATTTTAAAATGATACTTTGGTTTCTTACTCGATTGGTTCTGCCACATATATTATTTTTCCCTTTGGAATGGAATGATGTATTGTTAGCATCCTCTTGACTTATTATTAATCAATCACAAAGTGACTGGACTTGTCACGCAAATATCATAAACACAACTCCACTTTATTCCATATGCATGAAATATGGTGTCCCAATAACTCGACAGAAGAACACCACTTTATACTGTCATAATGCTGTTAAATTGGATTTGAAAAGTTCAAAATAATTTTTGAGAACATTCACTTCAAAATTTAGTTCTTTCCTGCTAAATAAACCGTTAAAGGTGAATTTATGTTTTTCTATTCACCAAATATGTGGTGTTATATATCTATACCAGATTAAGTATAAAAATATAGAGAATATATAACCGTCTAAGTAAGAATTAGTAGATTAATTGTATAATTAAATTATCAGAGTCCATAAAAGTATATGACTTTTATGGATTAAGTATAAAAATATAGAGAATATATAGCAGTGTCAATAATAATTAGTGGATTAATTGTATAATTAAACTATCCTAGTCTATAAAAGTATTGTCAAACAATTGTAAACTCAACTAAACATTGTCATAACAGACTTCACAGTCAAAACAACATAAAACAACAGTGCACAATTCATAACATACTATCAAGCATAAAAGTACAGAGAATATATAGCAATACTAATAAGAATTGGTCAACTAATTGTATAGCTAAACTATCACAGTTCATAAAAGTATTGTCAAACAATGGCAGCACAACGAAGTGCTGCCATACAGACTTCACACTAAAAACAACATAAAACAACAAAACAAAGTTCAGAAAATACTGTCAAAAATAAACATACAGAGAATAAACTGCAGTACCAATAAGAATGAGTAGACTAATTGTATAACTAAACTATCGCAATTTGTAAAAGTATTGTTAAACAATGGCAACCCAACTAGATACTATCATACAAACTTCACACTAAAAACAATATAAAACAGTAATACACAACCCAAAAAAATACTATCAGATTGTTTCAATGTCAACATTACATGATAGGACATCAGTCTCAAAATCTAAAATTCAACTGAGCTGTAAGATATGGACATCTCCACCACCTTTAAACTGATATATTTGATATGATTTTAATCACACCCCCAAAATCTTTCTAAATGTAAAAGCCAAATATATGATATCTAGTGTTGTACAACTGCACTTCAGCAAGTGCAGACCATGTGATCACAAATTGTTGTGAATGAAAAACGTACAGTCGTCAAGACCAATGCAAAATCTCAAGAAAACAAAGTGGTCCCTTTCAACTTTTTTTTTTTGAAAGGGAGATCTGCACTTGAAAAGTCAATATGCACAAGGTGACCACTCGCAACTTTATTTTGAAATGAGGGACAGCTATTATTTACAAAAATGTTTTCTAGAAGGAGTTTGTGTGGGGGATTGAATAATCTTTTGTTTAAATATGATAAAGTTTTATCAACAAGGATTACATAAAGTCAAAGAATCATGAGATATAATACTTTTAAATTAGAACTGTATCACTTAGTTTAAAGTTTTTATTGCTTGTTATTATTATTTTATCTATTACTGAAAAGAAATAAATTGTTTTCTATGAATAATTTAGATGAATAAATTTAAATAATTAAGTATAATTAATTTAGATTAATTTTAGAATTTAGTTAATAAATGTTAATGTATTTAGAAATTAAATAGGTGGATGGATATATTTAGTTTTGAAAATGATAATAAAGAAATATTGTTGATATTAAATTGGAATTATTTATTACAAGTATATAAAGTTTGCTCTTAGTTTGGAACATGCTTTAGTGTAGGCTCAAGATTTTTTGTAGTTTAGTTCCAAGTCCTTCGGGTCCAAACCCAAGTGCCATGACCTTGATCTGATATGTGGGAATGAACCTAGCTGCACGAGAATGAATTGACAAAATGTGTGTGCAAAGGTCTTTTTGCCTTCTCCTTCCCTAAGTTTGAATATGTCAAGGTAGTGTTTAGAAACAACTTTGGGGAGATTGTCGAATCACTATGGTCAAGTTCTCTTAGGTCGACCCTGTAAACAAACCAACTTTATGGTTTTGGGTGAATATTTGAGGACAACACGTGCTAACATGCAAATAGCCATATGATTCTGATGCAAATTATGATTCTTTGTTCCTTTACAAATTGAAGTGTGCACATTCCTTTTTTTCCTCCTATAGATTCTAGATAATGTATTAATGACACATTGAATGTCTTTAAATACTAGAACATAATGACATGTTGCACGAATGTATACCATGTTGACCTGTAATGACTAGTAAAACAAGGTGGGAATTTTGGAACATTTAATTTGAAGATTTGAAATATAGGTTCAATCCTAAGTGGCATGGAAGTGAACCAAATGGAAAAAATGATCAAATCGAATGTATGGAGATAAGTGCTAATATGAATGGATAAAATTGTGAATGTGTTGAGTTTTGTGTAAATGGAGATGAAATAAGGTTGAATGTTTGGTTCAAACATGTGTAAATAAGGATAAAGTGGATAGGCAAAGGTATTAGGTCATGAGCCAAACTTAGCACAAGAATGTGCCACTTGTCGATATATAATTGTATTAAGACATTCCATCAAGATGGATAAAAAACTAAATGGGAAATGGCATGGTTATGTAATTTTGACCATTATAATTATTAAAGACAAGTTTTATAACAATTGCTTTGTTTTAATTTTCAATTAATTAATTAAAATTATTTTTATAAAAAATTATAATGTTCTAAACTAGATTTTTTTAATTTAATTGAGAATAATTTTTCTTATATGCATTCTTAAAATTGTGTGCATATTTGATTACATAAATCTATATTTTAAAATTTATTGTTGTAAAGAAATAAAATATATATTTTAAGTAAAATTAGGTTTAAGGAATATTGCAAGCAATGTAATTCAATTAACTTGATTTAGAGTTGTGATAGATCATATTATTGAAATTAAAAATCTAGAAATTAAAAGAAGCAAAAGTATTTAGCTAATTTTGGTGGTTGATAGATAGTTGTCTACTATTTTGACCATAACTTTGGAACTCTAACTCAAAATCACTTATTCTTGGATGCATTGGAAGTAGAACAACATAAAATAAACTAGGTCATTCTTAAAACTCAAGTAGGCTAGATCTGTAAGTGCATAAATGAACCTAATCAAATCCATGAATTGTAGATCTAAATCATGTGCGTGAAAGTGAATTTGATTCATGAGTTCAAACTTGATGTTTGTGACTCTTCATACCTACCAAAAAATTCTTGAGCATCTAGACCTATAAAAGTACAATTTGCGGTGTTTAGAAACACCTTTCAGGAGTTTGAGCTAGGCAAGAGGATCCTCCTTTAGTCAAACCCTTAGGCAAGTCATTTTAATGATTGGGAACAAATATTTAAGATAATAGACAATCATAAAATATGCCTTAGATTCTAATGTAAGAAGATAATAATATGTTGATTCTCTTGAAATGTTTATGCAATTCATAGTAAAATCTTTAGAACAATTTATTTATGCATAAAATGAATTAAGATTAGTCCTTAAATACAACTCTAAAGGTGTCAAGTGAAATATTTTGCACTTCAAGTAACAACATCTAGCAATAACATGCTTTCTTGGGTTCAATCTAGAAAGACAACACAAGAGACAGCCTATTCTTCCATTCAAGGGTGGTGAGTTTAATATCCCACTAAAGATTTAGGTTGTCAAAGACCTCCTAAGTACTAGTCAACAATTCATAAAGATTTATATTAAAGATTTTGGTAAATGGGGATTATTTTTCCTCTTAATACTTCCTAAAATCTCATTATGATAAGAAATTTTAGTTAGAAAATGCAAAGTATTAACAACCTTCATCACCATGAAAAATGTTCTTCTTTGAGAATCAAGGATAAAAAATTATCCCCAACTTCCTCCCAAGATTGCAAATACCCATTACTGAACAAATCTCCATAGTCCTTGAAACCTAAGTGGAGAACCAAGCTTTAGTAGAAAAACCTCTAACAAGAGCTAAAGGTTTATTATTATAGGAAATATTCCATCAGATAGACCTAAAGCTCTGAACACAACCTTCCCTCCTAGAGAAATCTTCTTAAATAGTAAGAAGATGTTTAATTGATTCTCAAGATCTCTAAGTGTTGCAAAAGACTACTAAACCTATTGGTTTAATAGGGATTGTTTCTAAAATAAGATCATGAGGATGGATACCTTTCCTATCCTTATTTGGGTTCAATACATTACAAATGTTATTTCTAATTAAAAACATTCTAGGATTCTCTCCCATCAAAAGACTTTAAAATCCATTTTACTACTAATGAAAGGCCTTGAAGTCTTGAGCTCATGAGCCCCATACCCCCAAACTTCTTTGGTAAGAAACACCTATTCTATGAAACCGCATGTCTCTTTCTACTCCCCTTACCATCTGACTAGATAAAGTTTCTTATTAGCTTATGCAATTTTTCAATCTAAGAATTACCAAACAACCAAGTGTATGGGATCAACAAGTTAGGAAACTGAAGAGTGAGAAATCATGTAGGTTAGTGTTAGGGAGTTGAGAAAAATATAATTTCTAGCAACTACATAGCTCCAAGGTACTAGTATGTCCTTATGACCCTTGATCATTCTGCACCACCCAAGGGAAGTAGAAAGGAAGTATAAGAGGACATAGGCAAGAGACATAATTCCTACTCACCCATGTTTACCCTAGCTATATACCAAACATCTATAAGTGTCATAATGACCTATACTTGAAGACATATGCACATTCAATTATTCTCAAATAAAGTAGTTTGTTGAGAGAGGTGATTAGTAATATTAAATCTCATGTGCTTGCATGCCCAGTTAGTGATACATTGTCAAATTAGTAGTATGGTCTACTTGGCTAGGTTACTAGAATTAAGATAAATTTTCTCTTTCTAATTAATCCTAAGAGAGTAGTAAATTGAACCTTAGCAATTGATTAAGTGTGTTTGTAACTTTATGTGGTTCAAATGATATTCATATGTATTTAAAATTTATTAAGTTTTATATTTTGGTATTGTTGATGGTTGTTACATAATGGATGCAAATTGATAAATAAAATTTGATTGATCATTGATTTATGATAGAGAGTGACTAATGCACCTAACATACCTATATTTAAGGAGAAACTGTATTTTTTCCAATGCTATTTAGTGGCATGTTAATTTATAAATGATTTAGGATAATGTCACTAATTACACAACCCTAGATGTTGTAAGGAAGTAAGAGTAGTGAAATCAACTTCCTAAATTAATCTTGAGAGGAATATTGTATAAATTTTTTTAAATCTCAAGATCTAAAACTATTACAGAAATTATGCAGAAACACATAAATCAACATAAAAAATTTAACTCATAACACTAGTATTACATGGGCAAAACCCTTTTAGGAGAAAAACCCCACACTCCAAAACTATTTAATGTATTATCAAATCAATAACAAGACTACAACACACTTATAGAGCAATCTTTTACCGAAGTTTCACCAACATAAACTTGGAGTAATTTCAATAGCATTCTAGTACCTACAAATTCTTACAAAATACAACTCCTCAAGCACCCTATTTATAGACAAATGAACAAGATGTAAATAATTTTTGGTTTTCTAAACCATGTACCAAAATCCCCATACATATGGCACCTAGGTTTGACCCAATTTCTAATGCCACCTTTGGAGATTCTCACTAGTATGCTAAAAATCGTAAACAATTATTCTACCTTACAGTTGTCCTAACTAACCAAATTTATCCACCCAATGAGTATCCAACTTGTCATTATTCTCTGTCTCGAAATAGGGAATTTATGATAAATAATAAATTCTATCATAGATGGTCAAGATTCCAAAGTAACTTCCTCTATTCTTGGCTCTTACGCATCATAGAATCTATCATATGATCCCACAAAAGTAGGTGTCCCAAATTTTCTAAAGATAACCAAATTAAATTCCTCTTACAATACCTTAAAAGGCACTGACATGTGGCACATAATTTCAACTTAAAATCCCATGCCCCATTTATGCTAGAGCACAAATATTAAATAAAATAAAATATGATAATATGAGATAAGTATGGAAAAATGCCAAATAATAAATAAATCGATCTAAGAAATTTACAAGGTTGAGACACCTTATTTCTCAACATTCTCCCACTTTTCAAATACCTTGCAAGAGCCAAAGAGAAACATACCATTATGGAATCTAACTGCTAAGGGCCAAAAGGCCCATAGACTCCAAACACCATCTGAATTTCTTTGTGCTCTTGGGCTTGGTTATTGCATCTACAACATTTGTCAAAGTTTAAACTTTTTCTAATTTCAACCTTCCATCTTCAACCAAGTATCTAACAAAATGATACTACACATCTATGTGCTTGGTCCTCACATGAAGTGTTGGCTCTTTTCTAAATAAATTACACTCTAACTGTCACAATAAAGAGTAATTGCACCATGATTCTACCCTACATCTGAACACAATATCTTCAACCAAATGGCTTCCTTATGGGCATAAATACCTTTCATATACTCATCCTCAATAGTGGATAAAGAAACCACAACCTATTGCTTCCTCATCCAACTAATGACATCAATAAATAAAATAAACACATAAGCACTAGTGGGTCTTTTGCTATCGACATCTCTAGCGTAATCTAAGTCCACATAACCATGAATATCAAGGGAATTCTCGTCTCTTGTAAAACTACCATGATAGCACAAGGAATACTCTGAGGCACCTCACAAATATCTAAAGACTCTCTGAACTGCATCCTAATGAATCTGTTTAGGATTAGACATAAACCTGCTAAGGACTCCCACTACTTGGGCAATGTATGGTCTTGTATAGATCTTAGCATACATCAAACTTTTGATTGCACTCTAGTAAGATGCTCTTCTCATGTATTCCATCTTAGAAGGTGAAGAAGGAGATTATGTAATAGAGAATTTTGTCCCCAAAGTAACATGAACACACAATGGTCTAGAATCATGCATGTTAAAGCTCTACAAAATTGAATTCACATACTTTGGCCAAGCCATAGCTTTTTGTTTTCCTTGTATCTTCTTATTTACATCCCAATAATGTGTTTTGCCACACCTAAATACTTCATTTCAAATCTATTAGAAAGCTATGATTTTAGCTCTGAAATCAATCCTTTTCCATTTCCAATGAATAACATATCATCAACATATAATGCAATAACCAAGAAATGATCACCATCATATTTAAAATAAAAATAATGATTCAATTTAGAACACTCAAACCCCAAACTCAACACAAATGCATCAAACTTTTGGTACCACATCCTAGGACTTTGCTTGAGGCCATACAATGATTTCTTTAATTTACAAACCAAATTTTCTTTACCTTTCACCATGAAGTGCTCTAGTTGTGTCATGTAATTCTCTCCCTTCAAATCACCATGAAGGAAAATATTTTTCACATCCATTTGTTGAACTTCTAAATCATAATATACAACAATAGAGAACAAGAATCTAATGAATGACATTTTTGCAACAGGATAAAATATCTCACTGTAATCCACTCCCTCAACTTAGGAGTAACCTTTTGCATCTGATCGCACCTTATACTTCTCAACATTCCCATCTAAATTGGTCATCTTCTTGAATACCCATTTACAACCAATTAATTTTCATCCTTTAGGCAAAGTTACCAAGTTCCATGTATCATTCTTCTCCAAGGCTGCCATCTCTTCATCCATGGCAATTTTCCAAGACTTTACATCATGCTAACCTAAATCCTCTTGCATAGATCTAGGTTCATTAATTTTAGTATTCAAAGCGAATATAAATCTTCAATCACTAGGAGAATACCTTTCTAGTGGTTGTCTACACCTGGTTGACCTTTAAACAAGCTAAGTAGGAGGTTCTTCCTCCTCTTTTGAAGATTCTAAGCTAGATGAGCTCTCCTCAATTATTGGGACCTCAATGGGGTTCCGGATTCAAATTTCTCTAGCATGGGAGGAAGCTAAACCACATATTTCTATTCAATTTTTTTTATCTATAATACAATAGAAGAAGACTTAGTTTCTAAAAATCACACTTCTACTGTATAATACCTTTTGTGCAATAGGATCCCAAAGCTTGTATCCTTTAACTCCATAACTATAACCAATGAAAATACATTATATAGCCTTGTTATACAACTTAGTATGCTTCTCCCTCTTGACACATGAGCATATTCCTCACAACCAAAGACATGAAGATGCCTTAATTAAGGATTTTTTCCCAACCATGCCTCCATAGGCATTTTATCAACAACAGCTAATGTAGGAGACCTATTAATCAGGTAGCAAGAAGTGGTGATAGCCTTGGCCCAAAACCTTTATTCAAAGCCAGCTCCACTAATCATACTCCTAGCCTTCTCCATCAGTGTACCATTCATTCTCTTTGTAACCCCATTCTACTGTGGATAATATGAAGTTGTCTTTTGCCTCTGAATGCCACAATCCTTGTGCAGAATCTATCAAGATCCATAGAACAGTATTCACCACCATTATCAATCATCAAAAAATTAATTCTCTTTCTAGTCTAAGATTCTACCATAGCTTTGAACTCTTAAAAATGACTACAAACTTCTGATTTGCTTTTAAGAAAATAAACCCATGTCCTTCTACTATAATCATCAATAAATGTAACATAGTAAATAGATTTTATAATCGAAGGAACATCAACAGGACCAAACATGTATCTGAATGAATAAGATCCAAAATTCTAGAAGACATATGAAAACTTGAATAAAATTAAATGTAGTTTTATTTTCCATATATGCAATGTTAACAATTCAAATGAAATTCAAGATTACAATCAAAAAAACCTTCAACAAAGTTCTTATTCTTCGAGGTCCTTAGACCCTTCTCTTCTATGTGGCCTAATCTATGGTGCCATAACATAATCTTTTTAGTCGGTGACTTAGTCTTTGTAGAAAGAACACTCTTAAGCACCCAGAAAGCACAACCATCTACTAAAGAAGATAACACTCCTTTATCTAATGAACTAGATAAATATTTAGTCTTAATAGAAGTACTATTGCACTCATAGTGCATGCATCAAGTTGAAACAAAGTGCCCAATTTAACACCTCTTGCAATCACCATAGAACCTCTAACCATATTGCATTTTGTATCTGAAAAGACAACTTGCATGCTACCTGCATCATCAATTTACTTACAAACAACAGGTTTCATGCTAACCATGAGATATACAACACACCACTAATTCCTTTAACTCTACCACCGAGAAATTTAATTTATACTCTACTATGACTAACAATTTTTAAATGAGAGTCATCAACCAAGTACACCTTATGATGCAGGAGCATCCAGTGGTGTAAGGGAAATCTTGCATCACCCAAAAAGAAGTTAATTCAAAATCATTGCAGTTGTTTTCATTTCTTTCCATAATTAGTGTTTTTGGTTCCATAATCTCATGAATAATGATGTAGGACTTTCAGTTTTTCCAAACTGCTAAAAATAGCAAACTGGTAGTTTTAGAAAGTTTAACTGCCATTTCAGGAAAGTTTGCATTTGGGCACGGATTGAAGTGAAAAGTTACAAAAAGCTTCATAACTGAAATATAAGACTTTTGGCAAAGGAATCAGGCAAAGATCATTTGTGAGCTGAAAGATATTAAAGTTTTTGTTTTTTGAAAAACCCTTGAAAATTTTTGAAATGAGATATGAGGCACTAAAACATCCCATAACGTCCTGAAAAAGTTGACAGAAATCCATTTACGCATTTCCGGTGTGATAGTTCACATCGCGAGCTTTCCATAGCTTAAAACAGTTCATCAATCAAACACCTAGATCAAAAGTTATGCTTCCTGGAAGTTGACCTACTTTTGGAGGGAGTTGCAAATTTTGAAATTTAGCTGGAGGCCACCAAAAAGTGCTATTTATGACTATTTTGGGAACCCTGGGCAGTGGTAGAGTTAAGAGGGAAAGTGTAGAGTCAAGAATAGGTGGGAAAACAAGAACCCTAGCTGATTTGGGGTTACAGTAGGCTGAATATTCCAGAGCCTGGTGATGTGTAGTTGTAGTGTGTTGCAGCCTGTGGAGGATGGATTCCTCTAATTGTAATTGAGCTTCTGTAATGTGATAAGTTGTCCAAATCAATTAAGAAATATTATATTTTCTATGTGCCATTTTTGTTGTTGTGTGTTTTATGATTTACCCCCTTCATCACCTTACCTCCATCAAATTATTCATATAATTAAGTAAACCAATCTCTATTAGAGGTCATATGAAAAGATGCACCCAAGTCAATCAACCATGCATTTTTTACTTACACACAGTGCCAAAGATGTAATGAACGCATCACCATCTTCCTTTGCAGATTTAGAATTGGAGTCAAATTTCTTCTTTTCCTTCTTTTCCTCTTTGTATTCTTTTTGGAAGTGACCAAGTTTGCCACAATTCCAACATATTATTTTGGACTTTCTAAGAGACTTTGATCTCTCCTTGGACTTGGATCTTGACTTCTCATGTTGTTTCTCATTCTTCTTGCCTTTTTCTTTTGATCTACCATGAAGACTCAAGGCCTCTTTGGCAATGATGGAAACCTTCCTTCTCATCTCCTCAAAAATTAAAGAACCAATGACATCTTTAACATTTAATGTAATAGAAGTACTCCTAATGGCCATCACAACACTATCCAATGAATTAGGCAAAGAACACAACAAATTTTGACATCTTTCTTCCTCATCCATCTTCATACCCACTAAATTTAACTGGGCCACCAATGTATTAAACACAGTTAGGTAGTTTGCAATTTGTCTACCTTCCTCCATTCTATAGGAATATAATTTCTTCCGCAGAAACACCTTGTTAACTAGGGATTTAGCATGGTAGATTTCACCCAATTTATGCCATAACTTCTTTGTAGTAGGTTCTTTGTGGACATTAGTTAAAATATAATTTGCAAGGCATCATATAAATTTGAGACCCTTCACTTTTTGGTCCATAATTTCATTCTAAGAAAATACAAAATATGAGCGTTCTCATCAATGGCACCCCATAGATCACAATCTACCAATAGATTCTCTATTTTCATTTTCCATAGCTCAAAATTTGTACCAAAAAATTTATCAACATCAATCTTCCCTCATGTGCTTGTAATAAGATCACAAAGTATACTTTTGCACAAGCTCCCACTTACACTAGATTAGCTCAAAAAATCCAACAACCCAACAACTAGAACCAAAATTGGTGAGGCTCAGATACCACTTGTAAGGAAGTAAGAGTAGTGGAATCAACTTCCTACACTAATCTTGAGAGGATTAATGTACAAGAACTTTTTGAATTTGATCTAAAACTATTACAAAAATTATGTAGAAACACATAAATCGGTAGAAACAATTTAACACAACACTAGTATTACATGGGGAAAACCCTTTTGAGAGAAAAACCCCACACTCCAAAAGTTGCTCGATGTATTGTCAAATCAATAACAAGATTACGACACATTTGCAAAGCAAGCTTTTACAAGAGTTTTGCCAACATATAAACTTGGAGTAATTTTAACAATAGTCTGATACTTCTAAATTCTTACAAAATACAACTCCTCAAGCATCCAATTTATAGACAAATGAACAAGATGGAAACTGTTTATGGTTTTCTAAACCATGTGCCAAAACCCCTAGAGATGCAGTGCCTAGGTTTAACCCAATGTCAAACGCCACCTTTGGAGATTCCCACTAACAAGCTAAAAATAATAAACAATTATTCCACCTTACAACTATCATATCTGACCAAATTTATCCACCCAATATGGGCACCCAACTTGTCATTATTCTCCATCTCAAAATAGGCACTTCATGACAAATAATAAAGTATGTCATAGCTGGTCAAGATTCCAAAGTAACTCCCTCTATTCTTGGCTCTTGTGCATCCTAGAATCTGTCATAAGCTATCATAGGATCCCACAAAAGTAGGAGTCCCATATTTACTAAAGATAACCAAATTAAATACCTCTTACAACACCTTATAAAGCACTAAAATGTCAAAAATCCATGTCCCATTTATTTTGGAGCACAATTATTAAATAAAATAAAATACAATAATATGTAATAAGTTACAAGAAAATACCAAATAATAAATAAATCAACCTAAGAAATTTGCAAGGTTGAGACACCTTATTTCCCAACATATGTATGAATTTTGAAAATTTTGCACCCAAGTCAGTGGTTAATAGTCAAATTACAGAAACATTGGCCTTGGAATGCAAGAATTTGAAATTTGAAATCTGATAATGGGATCACACCAACAATCCTATCTAGGGTGACAAGATCACAAATTATGATTGCGACCAAGGTGATAAATATTGGAACCTAAATTAGAAGGGTTCTGAACAAGGCAATATAACTTGTTAAGTGATGGATCACGTATTATATTAGTAGATTCACCAAAATAGTCAAATCATACACCCAAAGCATCAACCAAAATAATATCATACTAGAGTGAAAATATTTAAATATACACTTTTTTACTCTACCCAAGTTTATATAATTACCTTAAGCTTGTGAATAACTAAAGTGAAAATATATTTTATTTTAAAAACCACCAAATATTATAATTATGAATAATAAGAATGAAGATGCATTTTGTTTCAAAGACTACCGAATCTTATAAAATTACCTTCACTTTATCAAAAAAGATTAATTTCATCACCATTAGTTGCAAGAAAGAGTCACTCAAAATGTTAGGTCGATGTATGAAATCGACTCCCCATAACAACAAAAAAAAATTAAACCTAAAATATATCTAAGAAAACAAATAACAAAATTTAAATTCAATCATAAACTAAAATTTTAATCAATCTAATTAAAATTTTGATTATTATTTTTAAATTATTATTAACATAAAACAATTACTATAATAATTAAATATTTTATTTTAATTTTTTGGAGCAATAGTATTTTTTTATCAGCAAGCACTGCCAGAGGGGGCAAATCCCATATATTAAATTTGAATCGAAGAAAAAATTAAATGCATGCCCTTGCCACAAGGGGTACTTAACCAAGGTTTAAATGCATGCCCTTGCCACAAGGGATACTTAAACCAAGGTTTAAATGCATGCCCTTGCCACAAGGGATACTTAACCAAGGTTTAAATGCATGCCCTTGCCACAAGGGGTGTAACATAGAGACAACATTAAGTTATGCTGACAAGTAACCAAGAAAGACCACTTTTGCAAAGAATGCATGCCCTTGCCACGAGGGGTGCTAAAAATAGATTATAGAATCAAAACAATGCTCCTATCTCCAATTTCTTGCAATCTGGGATGCCTTAGATCCGCCCCCAACATCCAGGTTATTCTCTTTGGTTGCTGATCTTAGAGTCATTTGATGTTTGGTTGAAGAGGCAGATTTTTTCCTCTTAACCTCTGTCCAGCCATGATCTGTTGGGGATTCAACGTTGCTTTCATCCTGCAAAGATATTTGATGTTCCTGAGAGTGGTGCAGAATTGATGGTGTTGAAGGAGAGGAGGCCGCTGAGGTACCCTTCTCAAGTTTGTCAGGTGGAGTGTTCCCATCAATAGAGGCCAAATAATCCACATTAGGAGGGGCTGAAGGTGGTGCAAAATTAACTGGGGGAGCTTGTGGTGGCACCTTATCCATCTGGGAGCTGGGTGGAACTTGTGGCAACACCTTATCCATTTGAGAGCTGGGTGGAATTACATAGTGCTGAGGCTCAACCCCAATCCACCAGGTGGGCTTACCACTCGAGTCCAAATTACTACGCTCATGTGTTGTCAGTTTTTGACACTAAGGCATGAAGTGATATGTAGAGAAGCATTTTCTACATCGGAAAGCCACTTTTTCATAGTCAACTGGCTGCAACCAGCTTCGATCACCCACCATCAACGAAATCTCAACAAGAAGCCCTTTGGATAGGTCCATCTCCACATAAATTCGAGCACAAGTGGAACTTTGATCTAGTTAATAGTTTCCTTTGAACAACAATGAAATTTCCCTAAGCCATTGCCAATAGCTTGTAAGCAATCAAATTCCCAAAACTAGAAGGGAAGATAGGGTAAGCCCACCCAGAAATAAGTAGAGGAGAAGGTCTCTGATCGCGGATCAAAAGAAGGATTCTAGGATTTCATACACAGGAAATTGCCTTGGAAAACCAAGGGGCCATTTTCCAGCACCCACACCTTATCTGCCAAGGATTCAAATTCAAGAATCAAAAATCCCTTTGCACAAGGGAAAATGCAAATTTCTTCTTCCAAAAAATCTTTCCAGTTTGCCCAGATCCATGCATGCAAATTGCTAAGCTTTGGCCACAATTTGGTGAATCTGCAAATTAGGACATGGCGTTGCAGGAAATCCTCCCTATCACCTGCCAAATCATCTAAATGGACCTCTAGAATAGAGCTTAAGCGGCAAATCGGGAAGGTAGAGCTATCACAACCTTTGAATGTTTTCCCCAGAGGGGTTGAGGGAGGCGTCGCACCCAAGGGCCTCTACACAACATTCCCCAAATCGCCACCCACATCCCGCTAGATTCGTGGGCGCCCGTTAAGGTATTGGCATCGGGACAACAAGTTTGGTGGAGCATCGTCGTCTTTAGCTCCACGTAGGGCCTATATGAAGGAGGGGCGACGAGCATAAACCCTTCTTTTGCCATGAAGAACGTCCGTATTAGAGCCTCCAATGATCGTAACTTGCGCAGGGAAGGGAGGCGGGGGAGCAGAGCGCACCATTGTAGAGAGTTTTGTAATAGTTAAGAAGTTCTTTGGAGCAATAGTATTTGTACAAATACTATGAAAATATATAAAAAAGTTTCATCTATATGGGATTACGAGGTTATTTTATTTTACATTTCAATTTTTCTACAATATTTTTTATTGGATTTCTGTGTATTTGTCCTCTTTTAAATTGTTTTCACCTTTTATTAGTAGTCTGTAAACATATTGTCATGAGTAGTTCTCAATTCAAACTTCCTAGAGCAATAGTATCTATACAGATACTATGAAAATATTAAAAAAAAGCTCCATCTATATGAGAAGTTATATTAGTTTACATTTGAGTGTTTAGTACAACATTTTTCATTGGGTTTTTGTGTCCTTGTCTTTTTTGAATTGTTTTCACCTTGTATTAGTAGTCTGTAAACATACTGTCATGAATAGTTTTCAATTTAAACTTCCTAGAACAACACTATGAAAATATATCAAAATCTCCATTTATCTTAAAACTATATAGTTATATTATTCTACATTTTGAATTTTTGTACTAACATTTTTTCTCTATCAAATTTCTATGTCTTTACCCTCTTTTAAATTGTTTTCACCTTATATCAATGATCTATAAACATACCATCATGAACAATGCATCTAATCTATATGATTATGACACTTCAATATTTAAAAATTTGAAGTTATATTCTAGATGGAATCTCATCTTCCCCTTAATGAGTGGAAGTCTAGTTGTCCATGATTCAGTTTTTAGTCTAAGAAACTACTTGATTGAGTTGAAAAAATGTCTATAAATCCTTGACTTCCTGTGAAACTTGGTCTAGCATTGTACACCTTTGACTAAAAAGATAACTAAAAGGCGCTCAAAAGTATCTTTTTTCCAAAAGGGAGGAAGTCCTTTCGAAGTTGTTATGGGGTAAGTTCCACGTGAAACTATTATTACGTTTACCACGTTCTTACTTCACCCTTATCGATGTTTTAATCATTTGACTGTTTCTCTTTACATTTTTTTAACAAGCGAAAATGTACAAGCAATATGCAGATGATAATTGACTTATCAATTTTGCACATAATAACTAATCATGGATATGTTGTGTATATCAATCAAACGCTTGAGTATGGTATAGACATATAGTCGTTAACGAAAGGGGTCATTGTTCCTACTATAGGGCAAAATAGAATTTTCTAAGATGTCTATGTTTGTCATGTAATCTTTTTTTTGAAAAGATTGGAGATGGTTGAATGGTCACATCTTTCGATTCTTTTCTCTTAAAGCAATCTACAAACAGTTCTTTTTTTAATTATCTTCCCCGTCTGTCTTAATTTTGGCAATCTAAAGCCAATGCTTAATCCCAACTCACAACACGAAAAGTCTTGCATGTCAAACTACCTATTGGTACCCACCTCAAGTACTCCCCCCTCCTTCATTGTCCCTTTGTGCCAAACTTGAGTTTATCTAGCATGCCTTTTGGCTTTGCACTCATGCTTACAAGTTGTGGTTATCCTTTTTTTTTTCCTTATTTTTTGCCCTCTTCTCTCTTCTCTCTTCTCCTAGGCTTGGTCATGGAAATCTAACCTTGGTGTTTATCCCTCCCGTATTGTGCTCACCTACACTTGTAGGTCTATGTGATTATCAAATTCCTATAGAAATTTTGTTGTTTTGTTGTTTTCTCTAAAAGTTTTATTTTATATCATGGACTGTGGAAACATCATGTCTACTACTACCATGGTTGTCCTCTTATGTTCTCAATTCAGTATATATTTTTTGTAGATCTGTGTATGCTACTTTTGAAGGAAGATGGTTTCATCTTTCAGTATATGGCTATTCTTCCTACAACTATTTTGGTGCTACCACGGTTGTCCTCCTCTATTTCTAGTCCATTATCTCTTTGTGTATTTACTTAGTAGCTCTAAGTCTTCTACTTGTGATGTTATGCCTTGATCTACGAATGCTCTTTTGTAGTTATGATTGTCAATACTATTTAACAATGATTGTGTGTTCTTAACTGCTCTTTATTAGTCTATTTATTTGTGCATGCATGTCTATGACTATGCATCTATAATCTAATTTCTATAGTTTTATTATCTTTAATCTAATAAAGAAGATGTTTACTTTATCTCAATTTTTCTTATCTTAGAATTTAATATGAATGAAAAATATAGTAAAATATTTACTATATTTGTAGATTTTAAATTAAAGATAAAGAAGAGGTTGTTCATAGAAAAGACTAAAGATAATAGGATAAAGAAAAGTGTAGTTTTTTTTGGAGTTTGAAGTTGTTTGTTATTTTGTTTTTAGGTTATATGCTAGATTAGGAGCAAGATTCTAGAATTTGCATCTTGTCTTTTTCTTCTTTGTTCTCTATATATTTGTCAAGAGGATGAATTTGTGCATGTTTATGTCTTCTTTGGCACATTTCCGTCCATACAACTATAGTTGTGTCCTACTATGGAGGTTTCTTGTATGATAGTGGGTTCAACATTTACAACTATGCAACTAGCTACATGTAATGAAAACTAGATATCAAAACTAGGTAGGCCATAGGTACCTTTGGGAGCTTTGTCTTAAGGTAGTTGAATAGTAAAACTTCCTCATTGACGATCAAGCCCCATAAAGGATTTTAAAGATTTAAACGAATCTCTAGAAAGTATTCAAAATGTTTAAGTGATCAAGTTTTATCTATTTGAGTGTGTGAGTTTAGCTACAAAGGTACAATAATGGAATTATGATTGTTTCTTAGACATATGGCTCTTGTTATGTTGGTTGTGTTTGCACTTGCCCCCAATAGTCCAAAAATTTATAAGTTTGGTGCCCCTATTGTTGCCCTAGCCTACCTTGTTCATCATTGATGTGATGTAGGAGCATCTAGTGGTGTAAGGGCAATCTTGCATCACCCAAAAAAAATGTTGATTTAAAATCATTGATGTTTTCATTTCTTTTCAAAATTAGTGTTTCTAGTTCCATAATCACTTGAATAATGATGTAGAACCTTTAATTTTTCCAAACTGCTAAAAATAACAAATTGCCATTTTTGGAAAGTTTGCATTTGCGCACGGATTGAGGCAAAAATTTATAGGAAGCTTCGTAAATGAAAAATAAGACCTTTGGCAAAAGAATCGCGCAAAGATCATTTGTGAGATGAAAGATATTAAAATTTCTGTTTCCTGAAAAACACTTGAAAATTATTCAAATTCAGGTTTGAGGCACTAAACGACCCCATACGGGCCTGAAAATGGGTGGAATCGACAGAGTGGGTTCTTAGTATGTAGAGCACTCCGCGATCTTTCCGACGCTTCAAACAGTTCATCATTCGGACACCTGTATTAAAAGTTATGGCTCTTGGAAGTTGATCTATTTTTGGAGGGAGAGGCAAATTTTAAAATTTAGTTGTTGACTGCCAAAAAGGGCTATTTATGACCATTTTTGGGAAACCTTGGCAGTAGTAGAGGTAAGGGGGAAAGTGTAGAGTCAAGAAAAGGTGGGAAAATAGAAACCTGAGCTAATTTAGGGTTATAGAAGAATGAAGATTCGGGAGTCTTGAGATAGGGAGTTGTAATGTGTTGCAGCCTATGGAGGATTCATCCTCTGATTGTATTTGAGCTTCTATAATGTTATGAGTTGTCCAAATCAATAAAAGAACATTCTATTTTCTATGTGTAATTTTTGTTGTTGTGCATTTTATGATTTACCCCCTTCATCAAGTGGTATCAGAGCAAGGGTTTCCGAGTGTGTAGACAGATCGCCGACCATGGGGCAGTTTGCACCAGGACCTGAGGTTGTGGGTTTGTTGTAGAGATCAAGATGCCTCCACGAAGAAACTATGTTGGAAGAAATGCTTTGATGGAAGAGGGTTTTAGAGCCTTGCAAAGGTAGATCGATGCATTGCAAGAGGAGTTGCGAAGAGGGTTTGAGTCGAGAACAAGAGAAGAAAGCAAGGATGACACTGAAGAAGAGCTATCTAAGGAAGAACAAGAAGCTGCAGGAGATCCCGCAGAAGTTAGGTTGTTGAGGGCCATTTCAAAGATTGAAAAGAGGCCCAGGATCAAAGTTTCTACCTATTCTAGAGATTTGAATCCAAAACAAATTATTGATTGGATCAATGACATGGAGGAATATTTCAAGTAATAAGATGTGGAAGACCCAGATCAGGTCAAGTTTGTAAAAATAAAGTTGAAGGGCTATGCCAGTATTTGGTGGAAGGAGGTCCAGTTAGAGAGGAATAGAAGAGGAAAATAAAAGATTACCAGATGGGATCAGATGGTGGAAAAACTAAAGAAGAAGTTCATTCCTGTTGACTATGAGATGAAGTTGTTGAAGAAGCTGCAAGGATTGAAGCAAGGTAACAAGTCTGTCAAGGAGTATACAAAAGAGTTTTATAAGATTACTATCAGGACATGACATGCAGAGGCAAACAAGGAGAAGGTATCATGTTACATTAATGGGTTGAGGCCAAGTATTCAAGAGGATCTGAGCCTGGTCAGAATGACCATCATAGAAAATGTGTACCAGTTTTCCCTAAAGGTGGAAGAGAAGCTGAATAAAAGATTCGAAAGCAAGCAAAGAGGAAGAGGTCAAGGTGGAAGGACTGGTGGAAGATCCTATGGAGGCCAAAATGAAGATCAAAAGAAAAGTGAAGAAGCTGGCACCAGTCAAAATCAAAGAGGAGATAATACCTACTGCCCTCGTGACCAGAATAATGGTGATCAAAGAGGAAGAGGAAGAGGTAGACCTGGGCAAGGAATTAGAAGAGGAGGTTTTAGAGTAACCTATTTCCAATATGGAGAAAAAGGACATCAAGCATACGAGTGTCCACAACATCAAGGAAGGACAAATAGAAGACCTGAAGGTAATGCATGAGTTGCACATGTAGATGAAGATGCACAATATGAGCATTCCGAAGATGCTAAAAGGGGAGAAACTAATGCCGAGCAAGGTAAAATGATCTTCTATACTCTAAGGAACCAGTTTGCAAGTTTCAAGAAATCAGAGTTATGGATATCATTTAATGACCCCCTTTATGCCTTGTAGCCCTCCTAATTAGGTTTTTTCAACATATCTTCTGAATGAGGCCTCTGACCCACAAACAAAGTACCTTTTTAAGTACCCTTTAAGGCCTTATTTAACATATCAAGAAATGGACTATGGTTGTTTCAAACCAAACCACTCATCAATTGACTGTTGCTGCTGCACCTAGGCATAATTAGGCCACTTTTCCAAAGCAACTATGTGGATTTCAACCTCCTAACTTCCAAAATCTACTTGAGGACTTTCAATACATTGCAAATGGATGGATTATGTAGGTTTTATGGACGGAATTAGTCACCAAGTTTATGAGTTTCAAGATTTCAAGCCTAAACCCTCACAAAAGCCTAAAAAATAGGAAATTCATGCTAGGGTTTGATCAAAACCCACTTCAACTTCACACCTTTCTCACAAAATCATCAAAATCATTGAATATGCATTGTTTACCTTCATTCTACTTGATTTCAAGGGATTTCATTGGTGGAGATGCTCACAAATTCAATTTGTTCACACAAAACCCTAAACCCTATTTTTATCAGTTGTTCTCAAACAAGCGACCATAAAAATCCTTCAAGTATAATGATATTACACCAAACCACCTGCAATCAAAAGTAGATACAGAGAACCAACCATTAAAAGGAGCTGTAGAGCATGACTGGGCTGTACAAGGCCGTACAATTGCAGAAACAGTAAGAAAACACAAAAAATGATTAGGAAAATAGGGTATTTTGCATTGTATTGTTCATCATCCACCTTCAACAACCTTCAACCACTTGCCTCAAAGCTTTTTGAGGCTTTTTATCCTATTTCAACTGAATCCAACGGGTTTCCCACCAAAAATCAAATCATGACCCTTCAACTTCCATATATCAACACTTTACAATGTAACAACTGACAAAAGGGACCAAAATTGCACACCTAGACCCTATGTAACACAAATACATCAAAGATGGTCTTAATTAGACCTTATTGTATCATAACTAAGTTTGGACATACCAAAACTCAACCAAGGACACCTATTTACAACATTTGACTAATAATTGCTAAGGTGCTCCTGCACCATAATGTTGGGAATTAAACTATCTCAACCTTTGCAAATTCCTAATGTTGTATTTATTTATCCCATGTTGAGTTGGCATAGTCAGCACCTTGTGTATATGCAGCAGGGTAAATTTTGGTGACTTTGGTAGCTGCAGTTTCCCCTTTGAATAATTAACGGGGGTTTGGGGGCAACGCCCCCAAGACAAGGTCAAGGGGCGTAGCCCCTTGCGGGGTCCAGGGGCAGTGTTGCCCCCGAAACCTCAAACATTTTTTAATTAATGACAAGTGTCGGTGAGTATCTTTGCACGAGAGAAAGGCATCTTTGGGCAGTCAAGGGAGGTTATGACATGTAAGAGGAATATGATATTTTTAGTTAGTGTACGATAGATTCTATGACAACTATAAGGTGCATAAGAGCATCTGTCGTAACCTATCTTGGGACCAGGCACCCACTTCGGGATGGGATGTTGGACAAGTGTCCTTAGGCGTGGGTTTTGGGGCATGAGTCCAAGATGGATGCCCATCTCTCGAAGGTTCCATATTTGCCTTGTAAACTCTATATAAACAGGTGCTTGGATGGGAGATAGACAACTTTGGTACAAGTATTGTTATGCTGCCAGAATATCTCCAGATTCGACATTCAAAGACTCCTGAAAGAGTATTGGCTCTGAAACTGTATTATAATCTGTTATTGTTTACTGTAATACATTTGAGCTGTGTTTTGGAGTGTGGGGTTTTTCACCCGTAAGGGTTTTCCCCACGTATATCTTGTCTCTCTCTCTCTCTCTTCTGTCTTCTTTCTAGTTCTTGTGTTTTGCTGCAATATCTCATGTTAATGGTTTAACATTGCTGTAATAGTTAGGATACAGTTGGATTTGCATAGCCCTCTCCTCATTAGATTAGTGTAGGAAGCGTTTTCCGCACACCTAGCTTCCTTTCACATACACCCGGGGTGGAAAGAATCTCAGGTTCCACCTGAGATCAATTCTTGTACAGATGTTCCATGCCTCTTGATATCATCTTCAAACATCCATGTTGCATCTTTTGGAGCTAAACCATGCCATTTGACAAGATACTCATTGTAGACCTTATGCCTAGTCCTTTTGACCTCCTTAGTGTCAATGATTGCTTCAAGCTTCAATGGTTCAGTGGGAGATAGGTCTTTCACCCAATCTCCATCAGCATCAACACCTGTACCTGCATCCACAAATCCCTTGAAAGGGTATATATTAACAACATTGAATATGGGTGAGATAGCAGCTCCAGGAAGGAGTTCTATCTCATATGCATTCTCCCCAAATTTGTGGACCACCTTGCATGGCTAGTCTTTTTCATCTGTAGTTTGGTGTATTTTCCCTTAGGCAACTTCTCCTTTAGATGTGCAAGCACTAAATCCCCTACCTTGAACTGAACATTTCTCCTTTTCAAATCAGCATGCCCCTTGTACTTTTCCACACTTTTCTTGAGGTTCTCCCTAACTTGTTCATCTATATCCTTCATGGCTATGGAAAATTCCTCCCCCTCTGCACTTCTCTTCTCCAATCCACTTAGATCTTTGAGCTTAAAAACACCTCTTGGTTTCAGCCCATACACCACCTCAAAAGGTCTCTTCCCTATGCTTCTATTAATGGAGTCATTATAAGCATACTCTGCCTGTGGGAGAACAAGATCCCATTGCTGTCCATGTTCTTTTGTAAGGCACCTAAGCAAGTTTCCCAATGATCTATTGACTACCTCAGTCTGCCCATCTGTTTGTGGGAGATAGGCAGTACTGAAGGTCAAATTTGTTCCCAATTTTCTCCACAAGGTCCTCCAAAAGTGACCTATGAACTTAGAGTCTCTATCTGAAACTATAGTGAGTGGTAACCCCTGGATTCTAACTATTTCTTTGAAAAATAAGCCTGCAATATTTGAGGTATCACTTGTGCATTTGCAGGGAATAAAATGGGCCATTTTACTAAATCTATCCACAACTACAAACACACTGTCCACTCCCCTTTGGGTTTTGGGTAGGCCCAATACAAAATCCATACTTACATGTTCCCATGGCTTGCTAGGTATTGGAAGGGGCTGATACTAGTGCCCTTGGCCCTTTGACAAATTCCACAACTCGCCACAAACTTCTTAACATCTGCATGCATCCTTGGCCAATGGTAGAACCCATTCACCTACTCTAAGGTTTTGTCAAAACCAAAGTGTCCACCCAAACTACCATAATGCTTCTCCTATATCAAGTTGGATCTCATAAAGCACTTAGGCACACACAACTGAGCACCCTTAAACAATAGTCTATCTTGAAACATAAAATCAGAGAACTCACTGTGAAAAGTATTCTGAAACTGACTGCAAACAACATATGGTTCCTTAAAATCATCACCATCCTTATACATACCTTTTAGTGCATCTATCCCCACACTTTGAAGTTGGATTTCTTACACCATCATAGACTTGCTGCTCAAAGCATCATCAACTTTGTTTGATTGTCCTTTCTTATGCCTGATTGTGAACGTGTAGGCCTGCAAGTATTCTACCCACTTCATGTTCCTATGACTCAACTTGTCTTGACTATTCAAGAAACTTAGTGCATGATTATATGTGAAAACAATGAACTTGTTACATCCCCAATTTTTGTCTTGCTATACTTTTACTTTTTACTTGGACATAAGTAAATTTATTATAATGTTTAGATTAATGACAAGGAAAGAAATGGATTATATTGAATGTCATTTATGAAATTATGGAAATGATTATGTTATTGTCGATTTAATATTTGCATTATGAGATTTGATCTATTATTTGAATAATGATGCACTGATCATAATTTGTTTGGTAATGAGTTTGATACAGGATTATAGGTTATTAGATGACTCTCTGAGAAGAGAGAGAGAGAGAGAGAGAGAGAGAGAGAGAGAGAGAGAGAGAGAGAGAGAGAGTGGTTATTTGCCAAATTGAGTATAAGTGTTTAACGAAAATGTGAACCAATGTGTCATAAGAGGTAAGTCTTGTCTTGTCAGTTTACTTATGAACCTAATCGACAGGTAGTCGATATTATTTACAAATCTTTCTAAGTCGTCTTAGTCATTAATAATGTTAACGAAGTCATTTGAAGTGTGATTTGTGATTATTTATGTTTAACGTAAATATTATGACGTTATTGTCATAAAATGGTTGTCTTATTATTATTAAGTCCCCTTGAGGTGTTATAAATGATTCTTAACGTTAACACGTTTTCGTCGAGTTAAGAAAATGTGAATATTGTCGACGGATTATGATGGGGAGACAAGCTCAACTCAATCACAATATCTGTAATCATTTGTTTGAATATTATATATTTTTTTGATTAAACCATAACTATCTAATTGAGGTGATGTTATGTGAATCATATTTGACATAATCAAATAAGAATATGCTTATGTGTCGAATGAGGATAATACCTCATAATAAGTCAATATTGTTATACTAGCTTGCAAATAGGAGAGCCTTCAATAATAGTAGTAGTGAGTCAAATCACTTATTGGGGATCATTAAATAATTAGAAATAGTTAAGAGATGTGTCGGCCTCTTCCTAAAGAGAAGGACTGTGGTATTAACTACCACTATCGACGAGCCCATGGGACAGTTATCTCCCATCGACATGTGTAAACTTTGCATTAAACTTGGCTTTAGTTAGAACCAAATCGAACATGGACTGTTATGGATTCAATTAAGTTGCAACTAAAATGAGTGGAAGTGAGGAGTAAGGCAACTCTATAGGAGTCATGCCCAAGCCTTTATTAAATGACACAGTTGAGCTGTGAGGCAGCAGAGAGGAATAAGGAGAAACTTGTGTGAAGTTTAGGGATACATAGAGGAGAAATCGTGGCTGAGAGGAGATACACAACTAGAGGCATCGACTGTAGAGTTATATCAGCAAGTATTGCCAACTCTAAGACCGTCGACTAATAGGTATTCCTCAGTTCTATATGTTAATAACAATGAGGAAATCGTATGATTCTTTTAGGATGTCCATCGTTGTGTTTTTGGACAGTCATATGAGAATGCCAGTGAGGTATATCCTCTGATATTTATTGTGTTTACTGTTAAAAAGATATTAGTGTCGATCATGGGATAATGCAGATAGCATTATTACTAAACCATTTAGGTCTATTTTTGAAATGATTAGGCATCAAATGCATTTTATATGGCCGATACTTGGTAATACAAGTGAACACTATGTTATAGTATTTTGAATCGACTATTTTCTTATAGATATCTAAATGATAATCATATCAAATCATAGTATGGAGGATAAACGATCATCATAGCAGGAGGTTGTCTTAGTTGATGTTTGTTTTGAAAAATAGTTTACTTATTGAATAATTTTGTAGAAACCAATGATATGTTTATGAGATAATCATATATTAGACTCTTGAAATTTATTAGTATTGATTTAACTTGAATAGTTATATTCATAGCCTTGAGTCGTATAGTTTAGACTCTGAGTCGGGGTAATGTTATTTCAAAAACATTTCCTTGTTAAGTTTCTATACATGTTGAAAATGATATCTTATCCCAAGAAACTTAGATTCTTAGTGTTCTATGGTAATTTTGGTATAATCTATTGAATGGTAGAAGAACCAGGATTAGTAGATAAACGGGATAAATGCCCAA
The DNA here is from genome assembly GCA_027924645.1 of Cunninghamia lanceolata. NCBI lineage: Eukaryota > Viridiplantae > Streptophyta > Pinopsida > Cupressales > Cupressaceae > Cunninghamia > Cunninghamia lanceolata. Next base: position 4,477,814 of record BSBN01000197.1, read on the forward strand.
AGATCTTCTTAATGTCTATACTCGTAATCTTGATGAGTTTAGTTATAGTAAACCATTACGGGAAATAAACTAAGTCTATATAGAAACAACCTTGAATAAAATCATATATGAGTATATATATATATATGTAGTGATGGTTAATGACATCACATAGAGGTAATTTGAAAGGTAATCATATTCCTTTGAATAGAAGTTAATATCTTCACAAGAATTATAGCATTCTTAGCCATGAAAGAGATAAACCAAAGGTCGATTATGAACCTAGTCTTACAGGAATGATATATATATATATTGAAATATCATAATATCCAATGGGCCGTTATAAAAACCCTAGAGTCAATTATGAACCCAAAGAATGGTTGTCTTTTAGACTTATCTAATTCAAGAAAACTTTTATCATGACAAGATGATTAAAACATTACATAAATATAGTCGGTGGGAATATCTGCAAGTAAACAACAGTATCCAAGTCGAGTAGGGGTGGGTGAACACAATGACTGCATTCATTATGAATGATATTGTTATTAAAAAACTTTGGCCAAAGTAATGCATTAGTTTTCTGCATGCATTGTCAGTTCACTGTATCCAGATTGCTCATCCTATAGGAAATCATACTTAGCTAGAGGGTATCTAGGGTTGTATGGTTGATAGAGTTGAGTAGGATACAACACTATGTACTCGGGAAAGGCAAATTACCACTGGTCACCTAAGGTCTATATTCCTCGTGAAGGGTAGGGTCACTTCCTATGTGGAAGATGTGTGGGAGACTGTCGATCTGTGGATGGAGGTAAATCACTAGAAATATACTCTATCTCCAAGCAGGAAACATGCCAGGACTTGTGATAAAGATGTCAGATATTCAGAAGCAGTATTTTATTCCAAAATTTGTATATGTAATTGATTTACATTTGTAAACATTGTAATTGAGAAAGACAATATGGTTTATTGTATTTTGTAAAGAGAAATATTGTAATTGTAGTTACTTGATTATATGTTGAATAAAAGAAAAAATTTCTCTATCTCATTTTTACCTTGTTGATTTACTCTATGGTAAATTTCTGGTTTTACTATGTTTTTAGAACTTGGATGTTACAGAACTCCTTTGGCAATGGCAAAAGGTAGTGCCTCCACTTCTTGAGGGATTGTACCATTGCATAGAGCACCAAGTTATATGATGAATACTTTCTTTTGGCCTCATTGAACTTTTCACTGAAGAAGGCCACTAGTCTGCCCTCTTGGCTCAAAACTGCTCCAACTGCAAGTCCACTAGCATTACACTCCACTATGAAGACCTTGCTGAAATCAGGTAAGGCAAGAATAGCTTGTTGAGCCACTCTACTTTTCAAGTATTGAAAACTTCTTTCTACCTAAAGACAGGGAAAATAGCTACAAGCATGCAGAAAACAAACTACAGCTAACCCTAGCTCCCAATGGAGTGCATTCTAACCTAGAAAATCAGTCAAACAAATAGAAATAAACATAGAATCTAAGCTAGTTATGTCTCATCTCCATTGTTGTCCTCTATCTTGCATTATTTTGTTCTCGGATTTGTAGATTTATGCACAATCTTGAGAAGCTCAAGTTGATGAATGAGCAAGATATTGGAGGATTACAGCAGATTTGAGATGAAAAATGTCTTCTAAGAGCCATTAGGGGGCAAAATGAGGCTAAATAAGTGGTTTATAGAAGAGGTGATTTGAATGGAAGGCTAGGATTGAGGGTTGAAAATGGAGGGTTGTGATTGATTAGGGTTCCTCTACACTAGAAGACAAAATAGAATTTTAAATTAGGAGAAATGGTGAGATGGATAATGGGATTTAAATTAAACAAATTTGCCCAATTTATTTAATTTATGTGAAAGGAATGCGTATGAAAGGGGATAATTAGGTCATGAGATTTGATTTATTTGCTTGAATAAATCAAATGAAGGGAACTTTAAGGAAATGAATGATTAAGTAATTAATTAATTAAAATCAATTTTTTAATCATGGAGGCAAATTAGGGAAAATCAGAAGAATGTGGAAGTGATTAGGGTTTTGCGACATGAGGACACTTTTAGGTGTCTACATTTTGCCCCTCTTTGAGATGATGTTGTGACCAAGTATCATTTCAAAGAAGCCAAGGAAATGGATAGAGGGAAAGGATGATGATGGAAAGATAGGGTGATGATGCCCCCTCGAGAGGATAGGTCGGTTGGACAAACACGGTAGGCTCTCGAAATGAAAGAGATTAGTTGGGGAATGGATAGAGGAAATGAATGATATGTTAAGCTATAATGAAGGTGGAGGAATGAAAGATGCGGGAGAGAGATGGTGGAAGGATGAAAGATTGGCTAGAAGAACGAAATCATATGTTGCTTTGATATTTTTTGAGCTTCTCACTTGCAATTTTTTCTGCTTATCATCATAGAACTTATTATGTCAAAGGCCAAGGTGGAAAGTGTAGTCCCTTGCGAAACATGCACATGACAGACAAGGAATGCCTAACTCAGACTAGGAATTGTGATACCTTGTCGGAACATGCGATGAGATAACTGTGAGGTGTGCAAGTTCTGATGCAAGGAAGCATTTAGTTTTTCCAATGCATAGGATGTCTTTGATCCACACCAAATGGAATCCCGATCACATGCAAGACACCAAGTTTCCCCAGTCATTGTGCCAAGACAAATCGCAGACAGTGATCAAAGAAAAAGGTCTCGCTCTATCCTCGCTTCTCTTCATCACTTAAGGACTGCCTTGAGAAGCATAAGAACGAGACCACAAAACAATCTAGTAAAATAAGACAGACTAGACCAATAGCCAGTTGGAACTTTTGTCAAGTGATATGTGCTTGATAGATTGATGAGATGAAGAAGGCCTGGTTTCAAGATAGAAGCATGTCGTATAAGATGCCTGGTTTGGTTTCGACAATGTCCCTACCTGTCTAAGGCAAGTGATATGATTGATCGACACTAGTGTTGTTGGTCATACGAGCAACACCAGGGGTTTAATTGATGATGTATTGGATGAAGAAGGCCTGGTTTCAGGAAAGAAGCATGTCGTATAAGATGCCTGGTCTGGTTTCGACAATGCCCCTACCTGTCTAAGGCAAGTGATTGATTAGTTGATACTAGTGTTGTTGGCCATGCGAGCAACACCAGGGTTTGATTGACGATGTTTGATAAATGACGCATGTCATATAAGGAACATAATCCTGGTTTCGATGATGCCCCATTCTGTGCAAGGTATGTGATGGTTGATAAGGATAGTGACATGATTATCACAAGGCGATTGATTGATTTGACTGATTGGATAGCTTGTCTGGTTTGATGTTGGGATTGGTTTAAGATGTGTGTTGCTATGAAAGATTGATTGTTTTGGTTTGATCAAAGTGTCCATCTCGCGAAGAGATGACTTATTATGATAGGTTGACAGGACGGGCCTTAAGGAACCGACCTAATGCCTCAGGGGCGCATCAATGATGGCCTTGCCTACGTGAAAGCTTAGAGGTGACGTAGTTCGACCATGCAGATTGTGGATGAGTGGAAGAATGGATGTGAATGAGATGATGATGTGATTGATTTGATTGATTTGAAGAAGTGATCGAAGAATTGACTTGATTGGAATGATGCAATGAATTGAATTTGTTTAAAGGAATGGATGATTCAATGGATTGATATGACGAGTTGATTTATTTTTTTTTCTTGAATTTTTGTAGGATATTTGATTTTTTTTTAATTTTGGGAATATTTTGATTTTTTTGCATTTTTGACATGTTTCAATTTTTTTGGATTTTGGAAATATTTGATTTGTTTTTTGGGAATATTCAATTTTTTTATGTTTTTGATATATTTGGATGTTTTTAGATTTTTGGGAATATTTGATTTTTTTGTGTTTTGAGGAATATTTGATTTTTTTTGGATTTTTGAAAATATTTTTATTTTTTTGTATTTTTTGAGGATATTTTGATTTTTTTGTATTTTTGACATGTTTTGGGAAATGGCATTGGATTGCAATTTTTGTAGCCTTTATGCTAGGTGCCAATGACAAGGGGGAACCAAGTCTAGGTGCAAGGATGGATGTACGATTGGATAGGTAAACGGATAGGCGATAATGGATGGAAAAGATATATGCATAAGTAAGCAAGGATGTGATCTCCAAGGACGATGTCGCATAGGAATAACATGCCCCACTCAAGGTGTAAGGCTTAGGATTTGAAATGACAAAGCTTATAACCTGGATGGTGATAGGGATTGTTTGGAAAGGATGAGGTATATCAAAAGACATCTGAAACATTTGTCAACATGTTGCCCCCAATCTTTATCAAGATCAAAAGAGGAAGGGAGAATGAATGGACTCGATAGGCTAGGTGTATGTATGTGGATGGAGGGAAATGGCATGATAGGATAGAAATGATAGGATGAAAGTGATATGTTGGATGAGACAAGGTGTCCCCAAGTGTAAGTGACATAGAAGATCAACTTGCGCATGATGCCTGTTTGCCAGGTTTTCATCATGGTACTTATCCAAGGCGCCTGCTTGCCACGTTTTCACCGTTGGATGAAGGGATTTATCTCTTCTTTTTTTTGACTTTTTTTGCTTTTTTGAATAGGATGGGTGGAATATGGATAGGAGGGACTCAAGCGTCCAGTGCCATGAAAGTGACAGTGTCCCATTGGAAAAAGATGTTGTCGCATGGACCATGTCAAGTCATTATGCTCATTGATGTTTGTAGGGTGATTGCATGAAATTGAGATGGAGTAGGTAGATAGTGGGTTATGAAAGGTACGAAAGTGGATTATGATGTGGATTATGTAGGGGATGAAAGTGGATTATGATGTGGATTATGTGGGATTTATGTAAGGATGGATGAATGACTTATGCCAAAGCATGGACCATAGGGATAGGATGAATGAAGTGTGTAGGGTAATGATTGAATGATGGGGTGATGAGGCATGAAAAGGAATCATGACCAATGGTTGCACACACCATGTTAAACATGGAATCTTGTGATTGGATGGAGGTGTAGGAAGTAATGGCGATGTTTGCTTAGTGGATGGGTGATGTAAGCATTTAGGGACCCACATAGCCTTAGTATTTTTATTATTTTTGTTCTTCATGTGGGATGGAGGAATTTGATATTTTTGAATGGAATGGAGGGAAGAGGATGGTAGGGATTTTTGAGAGGTGGATGCCTCATTTGACTTATTTGATTTTTGTTTAAGGACCCAAACCATTTTTCTTTTGGACTTTACTTTTGGAAGTATGGGTTTGGATGGATTTTTTAATGTACCATACTTTAATTTTTTGAATTGATGTCCTAAGGCATGAGGGTCCTTAGGATTTTTGGATTTATGAGTGAAGGCATCCAAGAGTTTATTTTTGAATCCCATGGGGTGAATGGAAGCGGGGTTGGTAGAAGCTTTATGTTCACATAATGTGTGCATTTGTTGGTCATGATTATGATATTGAGGTGATTTATGAATGAATGGTATATTAGGTGTTGGAAGCAACAGTGGCAAAGTGGATGGAGTAAAATTAGGAGTCGGAAGGAGTGGAGGCAAAGTGGATGGAGGAAGTTGTATGGTCACGTGCTCTTGACATTTGTAGGATGAGGGAGGTGGAATGGCGACATACGTTTTGGTAATATGATGAGGTTTGCGATGGAAATACGTAGATCTAAGATGTATGGAGGAAGTACCAACATTGTTAGATTGTTGACCTTGAGGTGTGGATCGAAGGCCATATGAGCGCGAGGGGACTTTAACATGTATTGCCTACATAATACCTTGTTTTGGAGCATGGGATTGACAATGGGACTATGTGTGGTATGGACACTAGACTTGAGTGGATTATTGGATAGAGAAGGTGATGTGGCGGATAATGGTTGTTGTTGGCCCAAGGAGGAACACTCATGAATTAAGGCAGATAGGCCAAGTGGATATGATGGTGGATTTGAAATGTGATCGATGGTGGATGATGTGGAAGGGTCATTAGGATCTTTATTATGTTCATTAGGATCCAAGTTAATGGTTTGATCTTCTATGTTTGTGTGTTCTTGGGAGGCACACATGTCTCATCATGACAAGTGGATGTGATTGGATCATGGATGGGTGAGGTGGCAAGGTCTTGACCATGGAATGCATAAAGTTGGCTAAGTGGATCATCATGGTCTTCTTGATCATGGAGGGGATCGTGAGAATGGGACCAAGTGCATTATGGATAGGTTGAATGGAAGCAGTTTGATCTTGATTAGAATTAGGAGCTAATGGTTCCGCATGCTTTGGATTAGACCCTTGACATATCTCTTGACTTGGAATGGAAATGGAACTAGAAGTGGATGACTCATGAATGGGCTTAATGGTTTGTGGACCACATGATGGGGTCGAAAGAATGGTCATCGCATTTGAAGGCTCTTTGGTAGGCTCAAGCATACGTGTTGGATGACATGGAGATAGTTTATCCCTTGCTAATAGCCTTTGGTTCACATCCTTGGTAAGGGTATGTGTGGAAGGACAATATGGTAGATGGGCAATGAGGGTGGATGATGTGGATTCGTGATTAGGATTAGGAGTGTGGTGGTAAAATGTATGTGTAGGATGGATGAGGTAGACTTATGTTCCCCTTGTTAAAGATAGCATTGGAATGTGAAGGCACTTTGTCTTGCTGGCATGGTGGGCTTGGATAGGCTTGTGAATAGGCTCAGGGTGTTGGAACCTTGTTCTCTAGGATTGGCATGGAATGATGCGTGTCTTCATATCATTGTATGTCTTCTTGTGGGATTAGGGCCATGTTGTGTATGACTAGGATGAATGATGGTTTGGAATGATTGGGGTGAATGAGATGTGATTAGGATAGTGATTATGGTGAATTTGATTGAACGATGCGATTAGAAAGGGTGACTAGGATGTGAAGGTTGAATGATGAAGTTCGACCTTAGGAAGACTAATGTTTAGGGTCCTCTATAGATGTCAAAGGCTGAAGGGTAATGAAATGTTGTGATGTAATGTGATCGTAAAGGAATGGAATTGGATTTACCATGGGTGAACAGAACCAATAGGTCTATAAGGTTTCGATACGGTTGCAATTGGATTTGATAGGGAGAGTAAAAACTCAAAGTTTTCCCATGGTTATGGTGTATTGTGATTGGGAATGATGAAAGATGAAATGGATTAGATAATGAATGAATGGTCATGATATAATAGGGATGTGATCGATTGGATTAGAATGAAGATGATGATTTGTGATGATAAGATGTAGATGCCATGGATGGATTAGGATGATGTCGATTGGATTATGAATGAGGATGATTACATGTTTTGACTAGGATGATTAAGATGAAGATGATTGGATTATGATGAATGGCTAGGATATGATTGGATTATGATGAACAACTAGGATATGATTTTTATAGATAGAATACGATTAGGGATGATATGATTGGATGAGGATGGTGATATGGAATGTCAAGAATGATGATTAGGATGTGGTGTGATTGGAGGAGGATAACAATGACTATGAGGTGGAATGACGAGGATATGATGAATGTGATGTGATTAGGATGAAGTGGAATGACAAGATTGGGTGACTTGGATGTATGAGGGTATTACATGGAATGATTAGGGATGATTAGGATGATGTTAATTGGATGAAAGAGGTGATTAGGATGAGTTGGAAATGGTTAGGATATGATTAGGAGAATGACTAGGGCGATGTTGGTGGGATGAATATGTTGATGTGTAATGATTAGGATTGATGACTTGGATGTGCTAGGATGATGCAGATTAGGTGAACAAGGTGATTAGGGTTTGATAAGGATGACTTGGATATGATAGTGATTAGATGAACGAGGTGATTAGGATGAGTTGGAAATGGTTGGGATGAAAATGGATTAGGACATGTGGAATGACAAGGGTGATGGTTAGGTGTTGGTTTGACTTGGAATGGGGTTGGTTGGATTAGAAAGAGAGTGACGTGGAAGGATGATAATGAAATTAGGATGCGATTGGGATGGGACAACTAGGATGATTAAGATATGGGTTATGTGAATGACAAGGATGATGGAATGACAAGGATGAATGTGGTTAAGAAGAGTGATTAAGATATGAGGGTTGAATGGTGAGGGTATGATAAGAATGTGATTAGGAGAGGGTTATGATGACTTGGATGTGACTATGATGTGAAGTGGCTAAGGATGGTGATTAAGATACAAGGGTTGAATGATGAAGATATAAGTAGGAATGTGATCAAGGTATGATGATTTGGGATGAATGGATGGATAAAATGTCAAGGGTGATGATTAGGCAAGCACACACATCAATCAAAGAAGACATTTGGAAATCAATTGGCTATTTTTGATGACTCATGATGTTTTGCAAATACTTGTAGACATGCACAATCCTAGGCTAGGCAAGGACTATATTTGTTGAATCCCCTAGCTGCGCTTATTCAAAGTGGATAGCTCCAGGAACTTGGTAGCACCGGCTCCCCTCCACAGCACTCACATCTCATGCATACCAAGTTCTGGGTTTCCCAAGGCTCGTCCCCCCACCAAACCTTATGATTGTCCCTACTACCTCGGCTAAGAACTGCATGAATCAGGGCTGCTTCAAAGGTTATCCTTCTGCGTCAACAAATAGAGGGTTTTTGGCCACTAAACAAAAGGGTTCTAGTGAATATCTAGGGGACTGGCACCCCACGAGCATCCAGCAAGCCACTTAAGGCTCTAACTAACCCTACTAGGAGTTTAATATACATGAAGGTACGCCTCCTTTCAAGCTAGCACTGTATGGTGAGCGCTCATACCGGTTAGACTTGGCTTTCACCTTATCCTCAATTTATATAGCGGGCCGAATGAAAGTCCCGCTTGGGGTCGCAAATGAGTTCTCCTTGCAAATGTGTCTCAAGAGCAGGCCCACTCTAAGGCTGACAAAAGCAAGACATGTTAACATGTTTTTGATCCCCAGGCTTGCACTAAGTTGCAAGGGGAGAGCATACACATGTGAACTTGCTCACACTCGCATGGGGGTTCATTGACCTTAGAAATTAAATGTGTGGTGTGATTATGCAAGCGTTGAGAGATGCTTTTGATTCCCAAGATCACATGACGTGCGAGGGAAGAGCATATGCACCTCAAAACACAAACACATCACCAAACAAAGAAAACACTGGTTCATTTTAAGCCCCCAAAGTATGCCAGAAAATAGCAAGATGTTCATTTTAGTGCACCAAAACCAAATGTGCCTATGATAACCAACACACATGCATATTAAAGAAATTGAATCCCTGCATCCAATGTGTCAGTAGTTTCAGATTGAAAGTCTTCAGCCCATGAATACCACATGCTATAAATCAGACATTAGTAGCACAAAAAAACCCCATGACATTGCAAAAAACATGAAATTTGAAATAAATGTCCTGTTTTGCAAGCCTCGAAGTCAAAATGGTCAAAAAGGGAATCTGATAAAAATATGCAAAATTTGATCAGTTACAGAAAAATAAATAGTAAAATCAGATTTTTTAGGAAATTCCACGCAGTTTGAAAAAAAAATTCGTCAAAAATGGAGCAAATTTGCACAAGATATGAACAGTCAAAGTTTGAATTCAGGGTTGACTTTGACCAATAATATACCTAATAAAACTATATTGTCACCTGTCCAAACCTATACCATTGTGTAGTTCTTTGTATCCTCTTTCCAATGAGCCCTCGTTTGAAAAATTTTGCCTCTGTATGCGAAAGTTATGAGAAAAAGAAAAAATGGCCCTATTAGGGCATGCGAGAAGCACATGAGATCACCTGACTGTTTGATTTGATCGTTAACGGTTAGGTATGGGCGGTCACATGTGAAGATTATAGGCTGGAGGTTAACGTTTTGTGCTAAGGTCTTATTTCATCCCCTGGTCATGCATATGACCAGGGGCGAAGCCTACACAAAAAATAAAAATGAAACTGAGACAAGCGGATGCCCTCCCTTGCCCGTGGTCACGCATGTGACCGGGCATTAAAACTAAACAAGACCCATGAATACAATCAAAAAGGTCGACAGTTTTAAATAAGTCTGAAAGAGGCTAAGGTTTAGATTTATTAAAAAAAATTCTTGGCATATGGAGCGGCGGATTTAGGGTTTGCTGTCAAAGGAGCCGACAGTGAAGGCTAGGCCGTGGTCGGCTTTGAAGGAGCCGATAGTGTATTCAAGGAGGTAGCAACCATGCAGCTAAATTGGATGATGAATCCAAAGGACTTGAAATTTTAGAAATATTTCTTAAAAATAAAAAGCCTTCCAAACCCAATCAACAGTTTCAAAGGGAAAGTGGCGATGCGGTGGTGTTGGAAGTGGCGAGGGGAATTTTAATCGCAGGAGAGGGCGTGTAGAGCGTTAGGGTTTCAGGTGATGGTGCAAAAGTTTTGACAAATCTTCCTATCAACATCTGACTTGAGGCGATGATCAAGTCCGACATGAAATAGTTGGCCTCCCTGATCAACTGAGTGAGATAAGGAAACCTAATGTGAATAAAAGTATCTGGTCAGGTCTGCGATGAGATCGGAAGTAGATACTTAAAGTAAACTGGACGAGACTTCGATCACCATCCAAATGCAACCAATTTATGGAATCTAACCAAAACTTTTAAAATGCAAAGTTAAAGAAGTGGTTTGAACGGTGGTCCGTGGGAGGCGTGGTCGACGGGAAGAAGCGGTGACAGAGAGCTTCTGTGGTGACGGGTTCAGCGGAGAAGGTAGTAGAAGATTCGAAGGAGTGTGAATAGGAAGGTGGGTTTGTGGAGTGTTGGATGTGGCCCGGTGGAGATTTCTGGATCCAAACAGGTGAGCTATGTGTGGAGAAGACTGTGTAGCGGCCGTGACCAAATAATGGAGGAAATGTCGACTAGACCGTAGTGGAGACCAATGCCTGTGAAGCAGTCCAAGAGAAAACTAGGCACTTATGAAGACCAAATCCGAAGTTGAGTCCGAAGGGCACTAGTTTTGGGGCATGTATGATCGTTCAGAAATGGACCTCTCTTTTCGAGGGTAGGAGTTATGTCGTCAAAAGCTCATCCAAGATATGGCATTCAATTCAAACGTAGATGAATTGCATTCAATGATTATAGATGCCATAGAAACGAGTTACATATGAAAATGAACCAGTCTTCATATACATTGACAATATTCTTCGAGCGCAAGCACTCACAGAGCAGGCGATGTGTTGGATCGGGCCGCAAGGAGACATTTGTGCAGAGGCGACTATGGATACAGTGGTGTTAGGATTCCTAATGGCGGCCAGTGAAACTTTTAGCAGCGATTAGGGTTTTTTTTGGACAGGTAGACTTGTAGACTATGGCGACAGACCTAGGGTTAGGGTTTTTAGGAGCAGCAACCCGCAAACAAACCCTGTAACAACAAATCCATGATAACCATAAAACCTGCAACAACAACAAATCATTAAACCAGCAAAGAAAAAAACCCTGCGAGTGCAAATAGACAATGCACAGCGTACGGATACGTATGGTACGGACAGACAATTAAAAAAATTTCAAAAAATTACAAAATTTTCAGTGAGCTAAATAGGTCGAGTTTACAGTCATTTTTCGCTGAAAGGGCCTCCCGGACTCAACGGTGAGGTCCGTTTGAGACCAAGGAGTCACCTGTGAAACTTTTCTTTCAGAAGTTGACTAAAACAAATCTATTCGCGTCAGGGTCACCAAATGAAGACAGGGAAAATAGCTACAAGCATGCAGAAAACAAACTACAGCTAACCCTAGCTCCCAATGGAGTGCATTCTAACCTAGAAAATCAGTCAAGCAAACAGAAATAAACATAGAATCTAAGCTAGTTATGTCTCATCTCCATTGTTGTCCTCTATCTTGCATTATTTTGTTCTCAGATTTATAGATTTATGCACAATCTTGAGAAGCTCAAGTTGATGAATGGGCAAGATATTGAAGGATTACAGCAGATTTGAGATGAAAAATATCTGCTAAGAGCCATTAGGGGGCAAAATGACGCTGAATAATTGGTTTTATAGAAGAGGTGATTTGAATGGAGGGCTATGATTGAGGGTTGAAAATGGAGGATTGTGATTGATTAGGGTTCCTCTACACTAGAGGACAAAATAGAATTTTAAATTGGGAGAAATGGTGAGATGGATAATGGGATTTAAATTAAACAAATTTGCCCAATTTATTTAATTTATGTGAAAGGGATGCATATGAAAGGGGATAATTAGGTCATGGGATTTGATTTATTTTCTTGAATAAATCAAATGAAGGGAACTTTAAGGAAATGAATGATTAAGTAATTAATTAATTAAAATCAATTATTTAATCATGGAGGCAAATTAGGGAAAATCAAAAGAATGTGGAAGTGATTAGGGTTTTGCGACATGAGGACACTTTTGGGTGTCTACACTACCTCCTCAGTCCACTGAAATCTTTTCCTTTTATCTACCTTAATGGCGTCAATGATGGGTGAGCAGATATGACTGAAGTTCTTGATAAATTTCCTGTAGAAAGTAGCAAGCCCATGGAAACGTTTTACCTCTCCTGCTGATTTTGGGGTTGGCCAACTGATTATGGCTTCTACTTTGGTGGGGTCCATCTTCAAGGTACCTTTGGAGATCACAAAGCCAAGGTAGACAAGTTCTTTCATGAACTCACATTTCTTGAGATTGATCATCAGCTTCTCCTTATCCAACTTCTTCAACACCATGTCCAAGTGTTGCAAGTGTTCCTCCTTTGTCTTGTTGTATACAAGGATGTCATCCAAGTACACCACCACAAATCTTCCTATGAACTATTTTAGGACCTCATTCATCAGCCTCATAAATGTGCTTGGGGAATTAGACAACCCAAATGGCATCACTAGCTACTCATACAAGCCCTCATTGGTTTTGAAGGCAGTTTTCCACTCATCTCCTTCCCTTATTCTAATCTGATGGTACCCACTTTTCAAATCAATCTTTGAGAAATAGCATGCACTTCCTAAACTGTCCACCAAGTCCTCCATCTGAGGTATAGGGAATCTATATCTGATTGTAATTTTGTTGATTTCTCTTGAGTCAGTACATAATCTCCACTTACCATCCTTCTTGGGTGCCAAAATAGTAGGCACAACACAAGGGCTCAATCTTTCTCTTATGAGACCTTTATCCAATAACTCTTGGACCTGATTTCTTATCTCCTCATTTTGCTTGGATGTCATTTTATATGCAGCCTTGTTTGGCAAGTTTGCCACCGGGTATGAGATCAATATGATGACTCACATCTCTTATAGGAAGTAAAGATCCAGGGATCTCATCTGCCACTATATCTTTATAGCTGTCCAACAGGGTCTAAACTTCTTTGGGTATCTCTTCTCCATCTGTTGATGTCTTAGTTGATGTGGGCTTCCCAATGATGGCATAACCAATGTCTTCCTCATTCAAGCTCCTCAAGAACTCTTTCTCCTTGACCACCATCACACTTGGTCCTTCATGAATAGCACTGCTATCTTCTTGTATGGGTGTAAGGGTGTATGACACCCCATCCTTCTCTATCACATATGTGTTCTTCTCCCCATCATGTTTGGCCTTCTTATCAAACTTCCATGGCCTTCCTAGGAGCACATGGCACACATCCATAGGGATGATGTCACATAATATTTTATCCTTGTAGACACCAATGTTAAATACAACCCAAGCCTTCTCATTCACCAAAACTTGCTAACCCTTATTGAGCCATGAAACTTTGTAGGGTGTTGGATGTGGATTCCTCTTTATTTTTAGTTTTTCTATCATCTCCAAAGACACAAGATTATCAATAGAAATAGAATCTATCACTACCTTACATACTTTTCCCTGTGATTTACAAGTTGTCCTGAATAATGCCTTCCTTTGTGGGGGTTCTTTGCTGGTTGGCACTTTGATCAATGTCCTCCTTAACATCAAGGATTCACCCACTTCCGGGACAACATGTAGAGAAGGTGAATTCACACTTTTCCTATCCTCCTCTTGCACAATTTGAGTCCTCCTCTCACCTCCATGAGAACTTGATGCTTGCTTGTCTGGGTACTTCCAAGCTGGGTGTCCAAATTGATTGTAGTTATAGTATCTACCTGAAAAGGCATTGGATCCTCTCCCTTGTCCACCAAACCTTCCTCTACTTCCAAATCTCCTTCCTCTGAAGTTACCTCTGTCACTTGACTCACCCCTTTGCTCTTGTTGGTTGCTTGATTCTCCTTGTTGCTTTTGTGACTGCCCTCTTGCACTAAAACTACCTCTACCTCTAAACTTTTTCCCTCTTCCTCTTCCTTGCTACTCTTGTCTCCTCTTGATTCTCTCCTCTACTTTGACAGCCAATTGGAAGCACTCCTCAACTGTCTTAGGAGTTGTAAGGCCAATCTCATCTTGTATATTGAGCCTAAGCCCATTCAAGTATCTTGCCACTTTCTCTACTCCATCTTCAGTATGTCCTGCCCTTATGCTTAGTCTATGGAATTCCTCAATATATGTCATCACATCCAACTGCCTTTGCTTCAAATTTTGTAGATTTCTAAAGGTTTGTATTGCATAATCTATAGGAAGGAATTGTGTCTTCACTTTGGCTACCATCCGGTCCCATGAACTTATCTTAGACTTACCCTTCTTGACTCTTTCTTCTTGGACAAAGTTCCACCATGTCAGGGCAGGGCCCTTCAACTTAGTTTTTGGAAACTTCACTTTCTTATTGTCTTCTATTTCTTCAAACTCAAAGAGATTATCCAAAGCATCAATCCAAGCCAAAACTTCTTCATTGTCCATCTTTCCACCATACATGTGTACTTTAACATTCACCTTTGGAGTATTGTCACCCTTAATAGCCCTTAACATCCTGATTATTCTTGCTTCATCAGGGTCCAAGTCCTCATCCTCATCTTGGACTCCTACTGGAGGGTTCTCACTCTCACCCTCATCCTCCTTATCACTTTAGTCACCACTAACCATTCCTCTTCTCTGATTCTTCTCCAAGGCTACTATTTTGGCTAGGGCTACTTCTTGAGACTCTTTCTAGAGCCTCTCTTTCTAGAGCATCTGCTCTTTTAGTTCTTTAACCTCTTTGGCCATTGGATTATTCTTTGGAGGCATCTTGCTTATGCCAATTCTCATTCACTTTCCCACTTCCAATAAGAACCTATGCTCTGATACCCCCTGATGTAGAGCAAGGTGAATGATCTTCTACACTCTAAGGAACCAGTTTGCAAGTTTCAAGAACTCAGAGTTATGGATATCATTCAATGACCCCCTTTATGCCTTGTAGCCCTCCTAATTAGGTTTTTTCAACATATCTTCTGAATGAGGCCTCTGACCCTCAAACAAAATACCTTTTTAAGTACCCTTTAAGGCCTTATTTAACATATCAAGAAATGGGCTATGTTTGTTTCAGACCAAACCACTCATCAATTGACTGTTGTTGCTACACCTAGGCCTAATTAGGCCACTTTTCCAAAGCAACTATGTGGATTTCAACCTCCCAACTTCTAAAATCTACTTGAGGACTTTAAATACATTGCAAATGGATGGATTATGTAGGTTTCATGGACAGAATTAGTCACCAAGTCTCTGAGTTTCAAAATTTCAAACCTAAACCCTCACAAAAGCCTAAAAAATAGGAAATTCATGCTAGGGTTTGATCAAAACTCACTTCAAATTCACACCTTGCTCAAAAAATTACCAAAATCATTGAATATACATTGTATACCTTCATTCTACTTGATTTCAAGGGATTTCATTGGTGGAGATGCTCACAAATTCAATTTGTTCACACAAAACCCTAAACCCTGTTTTTATCAGCTGTTCTCAAACAAACGACCATAAAATCCTTCAAGTATAATGATATTACACCAAACCACCTAAAATTGAAAGTAGATACAGAGCACCAACCATGAAAAGGAGTTAGAGAGCATGACTAGACCGTACAAGGCCGTACAACCGTAGAACCAGTAAGAAAACACATAAAATGATCAGGAAAATAGAGTATTTTGCATTGTTTTGTTCATCATCCACCTTCAACAACCTTCAACCACTTGCCTTGAAGCTTTTTGAGGCTTTTTATCCTATTTCAACTAAATTCCAATGGGTTTCCCACCAAAAATCAAATCACGACCCTTCAACTTCCATATATCAACACTTTACAATGTAACAACTGACAAAAGGGACCAAAATTGCACACCTAGACCATATGTAACACAAATACATCAAAGATGGTCTTAATTAGACCTTATTGTATCAAAACTAAGTTTGGACATACCAAAACTCAACTAAGGACACCTATTTACAATATTTGACTAACAATTGCTAAGGTGCTCTTGCACCAGAAACCCTAGTTGTCAGAAGAACCTTGTTGAATGAGGAGAAAGAACCAGATCAGAGGAAGAGTTTATTCCGCACAAGGTGCATGTGTGAAGGTAAGTGTTGTGATATTGTTATTGACAGTGCAAGTACTGACAATCTGGTTTCAAAGGAGATGGTTAACAAGCTGAAGTTGATAAGAAGGCATCCACATCCATATCAGATCGCATGGTTGCAGAAGGACCATAGAGCTTTGGTCAATGAATAGTGTTTAGTCAAGTTCAAGATTGGTGACTACCATGATGAGGTGTTGTGTGACATTATACCGATGGATGCATGTCATATGTTATTGGGGAGGCTGTGGCAGTATGATACATGTGCTATCCATGATGGCCATGCAAACACATATTCCCTAACAATAGATGGAGTTTGTCATAAGTCGAAGCCCTTGAAGGAGGTGGAATAAAAGGTATGTAGTACTGCCAGAATTTGCTTGGTAGATTGTAAGAAATTTTTGGAGGGTATGAAGCATGAGCGTCATTGCTTTGCATTGATTCCTAAGATTAGTCAAAAGAAATGTGAAGATGTACCAGTAGAAGTCTCAAATCTGTTGGGAGAATTTCAGGACATTGTCTCTGATAATGTACTAGAAGGTTTACCACCAGTGAGGAAGATAAGTCATCAAATGGATTTGATACCAGGAGCCAGTTTGCAGAATAAGGCAGCCCACATAATGACTCCAGTAGAGAATGAAGAGTTAAACAGACAAGTTCACGAGTTGTTAAGGGACTGATAAGGGAGAGCCTAAGTCCATGTACGGTACCTACAGTACTAGCACCGAAGAAAGATGGAGAGTGGTGAATGTGTACAGAAAAGGCAGGAAAACAGAAACCCTAGCTGATTTGGGGTTACAGAGAGCTGAAGATTTTAGAGTCTTGAGATAGGGCGCTGTAATGTGTTGTAGCCTATGGAGGATTCATCCTTTGATTGTATTTGAGCTTATGTAATGTAATGAGTTGTCCAAATCAATAAAATAACATTCTTATTTCTATGTGCAATTTCTATTGTTGTGTGTTTTATGATTTACCCCCTTCATCAAGTGGTATCAGAGCAAGGGTTCCTGAGTGTGTAGACAGATCGCTGACCATGAGGTAGTTTGCACCAAGACCTGATGTTGTGGGATTGCTGCGGAGATCAAGATGCCTCCACAAAGAAACCGTGTTGGAAGAAATACTTTGAAAGAAGAGGGTTTTAGAGCCCTACAAAGGTAGATCGATGCATTGCAAAAGGAGTTGCGAAGAGGGTTTGAGCTGAGAACAAGAGAAGAAAGTGAGGATGAAGCTAAGGAAGAGCTATCTAAGGAAGAACAAGAAGTTGTAGGAGATCCTGCAAAAGTTAGGTTGTTGAGGGCCATTTTGAAGATCAGAAAGAGGCCCAAGATCAATGTTTCTACCTATTCTAGAATATTTGAATCCATAACAGCTTATTGATTGGATCAATGACATGGAGGAATATTTCGAGTATGAAGTTGTGGAGAATCCAGATCAAGTCAAGTTTGCAAAAATAAAGATGAAGGGTCATGCCATTATTTGGTGGAAGGAGGTCCAGTTAGAGAGGAATAGAAGAGGAAAAGGAAAGATTACCAGATGGGATCAAATGGTGGAAAAACTAAAGAAGCAGTTCATTCCTATTGACTATGAGATGGAGTTGCTAAAGAAGCTGGAAGGATTGAAGCAAGGTAACAAGTCTGGAAAGGAGTATACATAAGAGTTTTATAAGATTACTATCAGTACAAGACATGTAGAGGCAAACAAGGAGAAGGTAGCCTGTTACATTAATGGGTTGAGGCCAAGTATTCAAGAGGAGCTGAGCCTGGTCAGAATGACCACCATAGAAGATGCGTACCAGTTTTCCCTAAAGGTGGAAGAGAAGCTGAATAAAAGATTTGAAAGCAAGCAAAGAGGAAGAGGTCAAGGTAGAAGGACTAGTGGAAGATCCTATGGAGGCTGAAATGAAGATCAAAAGAAAAGTGAAGAAGCTAGCACTAGTCAAAATCAAAGAGGAGATAATACTTCCCGCCCTTATGACCAAAATAATGGTGAGTAGTAGAGATAAGGGGGAGGCAGACTTGGGCAAGGGCTTGGAAGAGGGGGTTTCAGAGAGCATACGAGTGTTCGCAACATCAAGGAAGGACAAATAGAAGACTTGAAGGTAATGCACGAGTTGCACATGTAGATGAAGATGTTGAAAGGAGAGAAACCCTAGTTGTTAGAAGAACCTTGTTGAATGAGAAGGAACCAGATCACAGGAAGAGTTTATTCCGCACAAGGTGCAAGTGTGAAGGTAAATGTTGTGATATTATTATTGACAGTGGAAGTGATGACAATCTTAAGGACTTTAGTAGTTTGCCACCTTCGCATCCCTTCTCTTTGCTTTCTACATTCCTATAGTCTTATGGATTTGTAAACTTTTCATCGACTTCTACATCTTTGGAAAAGTTCTATCATTCCCCCCATTTATTTCATCCCTACTTCCTTTCTCTGTTCTATGAGATTGTAGACCCTGTCTAGAAGTTTGGACTCCCCCTTAATCTTGCAAACTCCTTTTTTCCCAAGTTCTCCCTCGAAGACCCAATTTCCTTTGCTGATTCATGGAGCTCACTTACACTTCTACATGGAATCCAAATTTTCTTGTGTCCTCTGCCTTCCCGCATTTGTGCATTTTTACCCTTGTTTCATCCTTTGTGGAGTTGGGGACCTCTTCTAGACTTCTGTATTTTCCCTTTCCATGTGGACCTCAATTCTCTATAGGCTCATTTCACTTTTCACAGTTCTCGCAGACTTGTGGGCTTTTTGAGGACTCATGGACTTCTTTCACTATTCCAAACTTCCCTCCCAATCCCACAATCCCCCTTTCTTCCTTTTTTTCTTTTCTATAGACTTATAAATTTCCCATTTCCACTATTCTCATTTCCCCTTGTCCTTGTTGCCCCTGCATTTCCCCCAAAACTCAATTTTTTTGTGTTTATTCAATTCACCATTGTGAACTCCCCATGGATCTTTGGACGTAGTCCAATTCCCTTCTTCCTCCCAGCACTCACATTCCCACACACTTTTCCCTATGGAAATTTGACCCTTCTACAAGCCTCTTCCAAATTTGACTTCCCTCTTCAACTTAGACTTTTGCAACTAAGGTGCTAAACTTCACCTACTCCCTGCATCATACCTGACTACCATTAATGTATCCCCTAGAGAGAAATATTATCTTTGAGGCTACAAAAACTACGATACATGCGTCTAAACTTCACAAAAGTACATATTTGAGCTTGTTTTACATGACAAGTAATGAAAATGAAGGATTTGCATGCCAAAATCCATGTAGACTGTGTGATGCAAGCAACATGGACACCATGCTTGTAACAATAACCCTCATTGACTGCACCCAAGGGTTACATTGTGATCTAAATAAGTTGAAAGCATTCAAAAGAGAGGACGGAAAATACATTGCAAACATAATATGATGAAGAAGAGTTGTGAACCATTGTGCTTTTTTTATAATGGGTCAAAGGGCATTTTGATTGTATTTTTCTAGCTTTTCTCCCATATGTTGTAATATGACATTGTATTCCTTAAGAAATGGTTTAATGTGTATATTTAACATCTTTTTGAATGTCTCAATCTGATCATTTTATGGATTTATGATGGTCTTATTGATCTTCCTAGTCACATTTGTGAAGGCAATAAAACTCCTTGCAAATCTTTTTTAAGGCATTTTGTCAAACTAATACAAGAAATCTATAGGTTTGTTCATGGACAACTAAGACATGTTAAATTAGTTGTTATGCAATTTCATTTCCCTATTAGTTTGCATGCATAAATCGTAGATTATGTATGTGATTGAGAGGTATGGTCCTTATTACTACCTTCATTAAGGTATCTTATAGCAGGTTATATTCATATTACCATTTAGTTTTTGAAAAAGTAAACTCTACTACCCTCACTAGATAAAAGAACTCGTCTACTTTGTGTTCTACCTCCTATCGCACCAACGCACTTAAAAGAACAAAAAATAGTCTTTTAACTTATAAGGTATTGATACTCCCACTAGCATTGTTCAATCTCTATCTATGAGATTTATCTTAAAGAGGAGGTGTGATTTGTTGTTTTCTTTGCATCCATGTATGAGTATGTATTGAAAGGTGAACATCATTATGCATTAATAAGAAAGCATCTTTAGACTCCTTACAAGGTTGCAAATTTGCTTATTGAAGGTGTGAAACCATTATCTTATCAAACTACCATATAGGCACTTAGTACCAATCAAATTGGAGGTTCCTATGCAATGGGTATGGTTTGTATCAGGGTCTATTTTCATGTCATTTTCTTTGATTATCTTGAAGGTAACACCTTAGGGAATATCCCCCTTCGCCTAGTAGAGCCTAAAAAAGAGAGAAGTACCCATCGTTATCATATTGTCCCATTGTTGTCATTGCCTAATCATAAGCTAAGGGTCTTTTTCTTTGAGTTTGACACCCCTAGAACTCAAGAACAACCTATCTTTAAGGACTTAGAAACCTACAAATTTAAGCACCAACATAATGGTGTTGTTACCAAAGAGAAGATGAAGAATTGAAGGTTTTTTATATTCTATTGATCATATCAGTACATGGATGTTTTGCTAATCATTATGTAAAGAATATTATCTCCCTCACAAAGAGAAGATTGGTGACTCTATTGAATTGAACCCATCAAAATATTAAAGTTAAGATATAAATTCCAAAGAGCCTGAAGATATGTCAGCACAAGTAGGGAGATACCATATTTCCTAGAAAACTAAAAATGTAGGTATGTCTACAAGACTTTCTCAAAGAAATGATGTTGGTCCTTCTAGCAGAGACATCATGTTTATTGATTTGAAAGATCAATGCCCATATATTTCAAATGACTCAAGCAACAACATGAATAGTGTTGGTAGGAGAACTCATAGACATGATTATGGTATACCAAGGAATGTAATGAATATAGGTGGAAGAAGTAGAAATATGGCCCATGAGGCACAAGTTCCAAATCTAAATTTACCCACTCCACCACATATAAGAACCAAAAGAATAGGTTCACATCCTAATTCCCCTATGTCTTCACATAGGACTGAACATGAGTAAGAGCCTACCTTCCATGATGCCAATATAGCTACATAGTTAGAGAATGAACTTAGAGAGAGAAAAATGATCAGAGACTAGATTTGCTCAATCACCTCAAACAAAGGCAACAAGAACGCCAAGATTAAATTGAATTGCAACAAGCTCAACTTGCCCAAATTGCCCAATTGAATAATCAAATTTATGCTCATAATGTTCCTAACCAACCAGTACTAAATCAACAACATAACTAACCAATTAATAACTCCCCAAAGATGAGAGATTAATTCTAAAGGTAGGCCCAAAGATTCCCACCACCAAGACAACCCTTGGGATTGGAAAAATATAGACAGTTAGAATTCTATGGTATCCCTAATTACCCTAACTAGATACCTAATGAAATTAGGAGAATAGTGACAAAATTCTAGTGTAATATTGTTGTCACTAGGGAATAACATCTCAGGCAAGCTTCATTAATGTCACCAATGAATATGTGATTGAAGATGAAGATGTCATGATGAAATTGTTTGTGTAATATTTGGAAGAGAGTGCAAAAGAGTGGTATAAAATCCTTCCTAATAGAAGCATAAAATCATGGGAGAAATTCATGAGAGCTTTTAGATTACAATATGGGGATAGGATTAACCCTAAGTTTTCAATTCATGAGTCAAAAACTATCAAAAAAGGAATGAATGAGACTGTTACTAATTTTAATAGCAGGTTTGTCATGACAATGAGAAAGGTGCAACCTAGTTTTAGACCCAATCAATTGATGTTCTTGCTTCTCTATTGTGGAGTGTTTGATGCTAAATTGGGATATTGTCTCTGAGCTTAAAACCCTCAAATTTTGAGAGAAGCTTATGCCATGGAAACCAATATAGAAAGAAACCTGGGGCTATCATGAAAACATGTCAAAAGAGTTGATGTAAAGATCTTATGGCCAAATGCAGGTGTAACAAGCCATCAAATTATAATAATAATTTAGCAAATAATTTGAAATAAAATGACTCACAAATGCTACAGTTTTGAAAAAAAATTCAATAAATA
Organism: Cunninghamia lanceolata; assembly: GCA_027924645.1. Taxonomy (NCBI): domain Eukaryota; kingdom Viridiplantae; phylum Streptophyta; class Pinopsida; order Cupressales; family Cupressaceae; genus Cunninghamia; species Cunninghamia lanceolata. The sequence goes on from BSBN01000197.1 coordinate 4,500,274, forward strand.
ATAAATTTTCACATAATACAATGATATTGATGCAAATCTTACATCTTCTCAAGTACAACATGATTCAATTTTATAAATATTATATATATATATATATATATATATATATATATATATATATATATATATAAATGATACAATGGTTAAGGTCCTCTTGACCCCAGTGTAAGCAATATGGTTGTTTAGTTGTAGGAGGGAAAGCATCATCCGAGTGATTTGCCTCCAACTATAGACCAAGTAGTCCCCTGCTCATCTTCCTACTGGAAGTAGCTCGACCCTTCAATGAGGGTGATAGATAGGGACATTTATAGTAGAACCAAATCTAAGAACAAAGTGCAAAATATGTATACATTTGTCACATGCAGCTAGTCATGCAATCCCTAGATATCCTCTAGCTAATCATGACTTCCAACTACATGCAACCTATGAATACAATGAACTGATTGTTGGGAAAATGTGTCTCTACCTTGCAATTATATAAGGTTTATTGTTGATAGGATATATATGTTTATATATATTTCCTAGTTACACTGATAGGTATAATATACAATGGGAGCATGGGGTGGAGTGGGATGCGTGTTAACATTTTTTTGTTAACAAATTTTTTTAAATGACTGACATACATTAAATTAATGATATATTGTAAATCTAGACCATTCATTATTAGGTTTTAGATCTGATGGTAGCTATTTTGTTGGCTTGTGTTGCCCTAGAAGGTAACCCTATTTTATGAGGGCATTGTATTACGGCTATGGTATCATGATGTATTTTGAGAGTTTGATAGCGGTCGTGTTGTCTTTGGATCTTTGGTGGTGATACTCCTATGAGAAGCTTTCTCTACAAGTATATTGTAATCTTTGTGATTTCTAAATAATATATTGGGTGGCTTTTGGAGTGGGGTTTTTTTCCCGAAAGGCTTTTCCCCACATAAATCACTATGTTGTGGTATGCATGATATCTATGTTTATTTCTATTTAAATTTCTATAACTATTAAAGATCTGTAAAGTTTTGCATTATCCTACTCTCAAGATTAGTGTAGGAAGTTGTTTTGCTACCTTAGCTTCCTTACAAGTAGTATCAGAGCTTGATCACCTTTGGTTTCAGTTGTGGGTTGTTGGGTTTTTTGAACTAATCCATATTTGAGTGGGAGCTTGTGTAGAACACACTTTGTGATCTTGCTGCAGGAATTTTCAGAAGGCAAGTTCATCAAGGAGAATAGAGGTGGATAAATTTTTTGGAAATAATTTTGAAATGTGGAAGTTGAAGATGGAGGATCTGTTGATAGATCGAGATCTATGGGATGCTATTGATGAGAAGGTTTCAAGGCCTGTAGATCCTACTTTGGGTGCTCAATATGATGTTATGGACCGTAAAACCAAGGGTCTAATCATATTGTGTTTGGCAGACTCTATTTTAATCAATGTCCATGAAGAGACCTCTACACATAAACTATGGAAGAAGATTGGTGAGATGTATCAAGCCAAATCTTTAGTGAGTTCAAGATTTTCTTGAGGAAGAAATTGTATTCCTTGAGAATGGAAGAGGGTGGATGAATTACAGACCACTTGGAAGCATTCAATACATGTTGGTGGCTCAATTGGCAACAGTTGGTGTCAAAATGTATGAGGAGGAGAAATGTCATATATTGCTTTGTTCTTTTCCTGATTTGTGGGATTCTCTTGTTATGGCTATTGGGAGTACTTTTGTTATATTGAAGAATGAATATGTGGTGGGTTCTTTGCTTTCTAAAAATATGAGGAGGAAGGTATCCATCAGTGCCAAGGAGGTCCTAAATGTTTGTGGAAGACATAAGGAAAAAGGCAAGGAGAATAAGAAGCATGATAAATCCAAGTCCAAGGGGAGATCCAAATCTCCTAGAAAGTCTAAAGTTGTTTGCTAGAACTAGGTTAAGCCTAGACATATTCGTAAGAAAGCAAAGAAGAAAAGAGGAAGAAAAAGAAGAGATTTGATTCTAATTCTAAGTTTGAGAAGGAAGATGGTGATGCATTCATTGCATCTTTGGCAACTCGTGTAGGTAATGATGCATGGTTAATTGCTCAAGTTCATCTTTGCATATGACCTTTAATAGAGATTGGTTTTCTGAATATGAAGAATTTGATGGAGGTAAGGTCTACTTAGGTGATGATTCTTATTTAAATACTGTTGGCCGTGGTAAAGTTAGAATTAGGTTTCCTAATGGTAGAATAAAAAGGATTAATGGTGTGTTGCATATCCCTGGATTAGCATGAAATTTGTTATCTGTGAGCGAACTAATAGATGTAGGTGTGCAGGTAATATTTTCTAATGTAGGATGCAAGATGGTTAGAGGTGCTATGGTGATTGATAGAGGTGTCAAATATGGCACATTATATAAGCTTAATGCATCCACTGTTGAGTGCAATAGTATTTCTGTCAAAAGCAGGTCTGTGGAAGAGGTGAGGGTTCCATCTTTAGCAGATGGTCATGGATTTTGCGTACCCAAGGGTGCTCTTTCTTGTGAATCAAATTTAATCATAGAGAAAACTATGTTATGGCACCAGAGACTTGGCCACATTGGATAAAAGGATCTAAGGACCTTGAAAAATAAAAACCTTGTTGAAGGGTTGTCTAATTGTAATCTTGAGTTTGATTTCTGTGAGCATTGCGTTTATGGAAAACAAGACCACGTTCAGTTTTACTCGAGTTCTCATAAATCTTGTGGTGTATTAGATCTTATTCATTCTGATGTGTTTGGTCCTGTAGATATTCCTTCAATTGGAAAATCCACATATTATGTTTCATTTATTGATGACTATAGTAGAAGGACATGTGTATACTTTCTAAAGAGTAAATCTAAAATTTTCATTTAATTTAAAGAATTTAAAGCAATGGTTGAGTTGCAGACTGGAAAGAAAATAAAATGTTTGAGGACTAATAATGGTGGTGAATTTTTCTCTAATGATTTTGATAGATTTTGTAAAGATTGTGGTATTCATAGACAAAATACAACTCCATATTCTCCACAACAAAATAGAGTTGCAGAAAGGGTGAACATGACACTGATGGAGAAGGCTAGGAGTATGTTGAGTGGTGCTGGTCTAGAACAAAGGTTTTGGCCTGAAGTTGTTGCCACTGCATGTTACCTAATTAACAGGTCTCCTACATCAACTCTTTTTGATAAGGCTCCTATAGAGGCATGGTCAGGTCACAATCCTTCATTAAGACATCTTAGAGTTTTTGGTTGCGAGGCATATGCACATGTGCCAAAGGAGAAGCAAACAAAGTTAGAGAACAAGGTTGTGAAATGTATCTTCATCGGATACTATGGTGTGAAAGGATACAAGTTTTGGGATCCTATTGCACAGAAGGCAATATATAGTAGAAGTGTTATTTTTAGAGAAACTAAGCCTTCTTCTATTACATTTCAGCCAGAACAAAGTAAACAAAAAGACATGATTCAATTTTCTTCTACACTTGAGAAAGTTGAATCGAGGCCCATGGATAGACAAGAAGTTGAGGAGAGCTCATCTAGCTTTGAATCTTCAGAAGAGGAGGAAGAACCTCCAACTTAGCTTGTTCGTAGGTCTACAAGGCATAGACAACCACCTGAAAGGTATTTTTACTTTGAATACTAACATGGATGAACCTAGATCTGTAGAAGAGGCATTAGGCATGAATGATGCAAAATCCTAGAAGATTGCTATGGATGAAGAAATGACATCTTTGAAAAAGAATGATACATGGGATCTTGTACCATTGCTTGAAGGGCAAAAACCTATTGGTTGCAAATGGGTGTTCAAGAAAAAGATTTGTTTAGATGGAGGTATTGAGAAGTATAAAGCAAGGTTGGTTGCGAAAGGTTACTCTCAAGTTGAGGGTGTTGATTATGGTGAGATATTTTCTCTTGTTGAAAAAATGACATCCATTAGATTTTTGCTTTCTATTGTTGTTGCTTATGATTTAGAGGTTGAGCAAATGGATGTAAAAATTCCATTCCTTCATGGTGACTTGGAGGAGGATATTTATATGACATAGCCAGAGCACTACGTGGTGAAAGGTAAAGGTAATTTGGTTTGCAAATTGAAGAAATCTTTGTATGGCCTAAAACAAAGTCCTAGGATGTGGTACCAAAAATTTGATACATATGTGTTGAGTTTGGGATTTGAGCATTCTAAATTAGATCATTGTGTTTATTATAAAACTGATGGTGTTCATTTCTTGTTTATTGCATTATATGTTGATGATATGTTATTTATTGGTAAAGAGAAAGGTATGATTTCAGAACTAAAATCTCAACTTGCTTTTAAATTTTAAATGAAAGACCTTGGTGTAGCTAGACACATTCTTGGGATGGAAATTATAAGAGATAGAGTGAATAGAAATCTATGGCTTGGTTGTCAATTCAATTTTATAGAGGTTTAACATGCAGGACTGTAGACCATTGTGTGTTCCCTTTTCAATTGGAACAAAGTTATCTATTTCAGATTGTCCAACATCTCCATTAGATATGGAAGAGATGAGTAGAGTGTCTTACCAGAGTGCAGTTGGAAGTTTGATGTATGCTATGGTTTGTACTAGACCAAACATTGCCCAAGCAGTGGGAGTTCTTTCTAGATATATGTCTAATCCTGGTAGAGTTCATTGGGATGCAGTTGAAAGAGTCTTCAGATATTTACGTGATACCGTAGAGTATTCCTTGTGTTATCATAGTGATTTAACTAAAGACAATATTTCCCTTGATATTCATGGTTATGTGGATTCAGACTGGGTTGGTGATATTAATAGTGTTGATAACTGAGAGGGGGGGTGAATCAGTTATCTTAATTATTTCAGATTTCTGAACATTCTTAATAATTAGTGCAGCATCAATTCAAACAAGCAAACATAACCATGAAATAGAAATACACATGACACAATATTTTTGACGTGGAAACCCTGTTAAGGGAGAAAACCACGGGGTGATTAACCCAAGATTGTATTCTCTGTTAGAAGAATAGAATTACAAAATGGCACTTGCCAATTAGGGCTCACTGCCCGAGCACACTGCTCACAAGAGGCCCACTGCCTACAAGAGACTCACTGTCTACAATTTATAAAGAGTGTAATACAATACTTGAACTGATAAGGAGCATCTACATATGCTGGAATTCAGTTCCGATTAAACTCAGTACACTGATCTGCTGCACTTCATCCTTTCTCTTCCTTAGTGCTGCTGTCCTTTCACATACCAGACCTGCCTTAATGCTTTCACTCTGCCCTACTACTTTTCTTCGCACTTCACCAAAACCACAACACCTCTCACAACTAAATCCATCTTGTATATATATCCGCACAAGTGATTTCATCACCTTTCTAGTCGGCATTTGGAATAGTCAATATTTTCCACGAACTCTGATCTATCGACTGAATCCTTGCTTACCAGGTAATGCGGATCAAGGATATACTTGTAGAAGTCATCAATCATGTCGGCCAATCATAACTTATGCCTTAAGAACCTTTACCAACATCAGTAACACATCCAAAATAATGTCTGATGTTCTGCCAGTCAGTTCTTCCTCTGTCCACACTGCCAATCAAGAACCTGACACTCAAGTATTCATATCTTTTTCTACATCTATCACCGGAGGCTAAATCCTTGGAATCTATCAGTCAAGGTAGTTCTCTTGACTTTCCCAAATCCGCACTTCACCAAGATACATCCTCTGAGAGATCCAGACCTGACTGTAGGACCTCGCCACATGCTCTGTTCTTGCTTACCGGATCACAACACTCTGCAATCTGCCTTCCGGTAGAGACTCATCATGTCCTGGGGATGTGTGGGTTAACCTTTGTTGCCATCAATGACAACAATCATGAAGCTCCAATGTGTCTCTTGCCAACAATCTCCCCCTTTGGCATTGATGGCAACACTTAGTGAAAAATGACTAAGTGTTATACTATACTCCCCCTTAGCTGATGCTTTGTCTCTATGTACATTTTTTGGAGCTCCCCCTTAGCTAGATACAACATTTTTCACTGCTCATCACTCCCCCTTTGACATCAATGACAAAGGGTGGGGTCCGCACACCAAAATTTTCAAAATTTCAACTATACTTGGCCACATAAGTATATACATATGGCATACTTACATATATCGAAGAATATCTGCAAAAGTTGTCTTCAATTGGACAAATTCTGTTGCCCAACTTTGCTTCATTATGTCCAAAATTGATATATGACCGCTTAACAGGAATGCAAACGCATCTGCCCTTTTTAGATCTGTCGGATCACTGGTCCGGGCTGTGATCTGGGATTCTTTTATGGCCTCATGCATGGCCTCTAACTTAGGGATAATTATTCCTCTAAGTTCATTCAACCTGCTGATTTTGTTTTTCTTCTCTTCTTCAAGCTTTTTAATTTCATTCAAAACTGCAATCGCCTGACATTCTTGATTTATTATGGATGTGGTAAGTGGATCAAAATTTTGAGAAAGTTTTTTTAGTTTGTCCTCCTATTCTTTCACTTTCTTCTCAATCTCCACTGTTTCTTTAGACTAGGATATACAAAATTTGTATACATCTCCTCTGTCCTTGAGAGCATTTTCCAAGCTCTTTATCCCAATACCCATTACTCTCTTGTCATTTGCTATTAGCCCTTGCAACTTAGAGAATCTCTTATCCAAAAACTCTTTCCTGACCTTCTCCTTAGCTGATTTCTCTAGAGAATTGAAATGTGTACTAATACTATTAATCAGAGATTTGAGATTACCAGATGACGAGGCTGAGGGATCCTTTTGAAAAGATGGCATGATCTTTTCTAACACTCCGGATGTGGCTGCTATAAGCTCACAGTCTTCCATGTGAGACTTCAGGAGTTTTTCTTTGGCCTTTGCATTAGCAAATGAAGCTATCTTCATTGTTTATACCGGAGAAAGAGAGTCAAAATTAAATGGCCCTTGCAGAAGTTCCAGTTCATCAATTTCCATTGTCTCTTTGTCTAAGAACTTTTTGACAGTTTCTGCAGTGTCTCTTGTCGGAGACAGATTCTTCTTCTCTTCTACAGTCTCAGAACTATCTCTTGGAGCTTTTTCTCCTTCTACAACCTTGGTACTGTCATCTTCTTTTTCCTTCACCTCTGCTTCTTTCTCCTCTATTCTTTCTTCTCCTTTGGATCCGGAGTCAGCAGGGGAAACTGGAGGAGTGATGTTTGTTTGTTCATGGGCCACCTCTTCTGAAGTAGAGAATTCTAAGCCCTTATCTTCACCGGTGTCCATTAGTTCTTCTGTCATTTCCTCAGTGGATTCCTTTTCAACACTTGTGGCCGAAGGATCAATGCCCAAGTCCTCTATAACAGGAAGATTAAATCTTTTGAAGGCATTCCTAAGGATCTCTTTTGTTTCCTTGGCTATCTTGTTAATCTCACCAAGCATGAGCTGATTCATTCTAGCTTTGCTCCGAAATTCATCCTTGTAATCCTTGAAGATCATGTTCATTTGCTTTGAATCGATTGAAGGATATAGTTGAATGGCTATCTGTTCCCAGATCTCAAGATCTTTTGCCATGGCAGTATTCTTTCTTATTTCTAACTCTTTTTCTAGGCTTTTGGGAATAAGAGATATAATTTCAACAAAATCCTTGTTATATATGTTCAGATACTTAACTGCTGCTTCCTGCAAGATCTTTTGGTCTGCTTCATTGTAATCATCATAGAATTCAGCCATTGGCTGAAGGTTTCCATCCAATGTGACTAATTTGATGACATCATATAAAGACAGAGTGGGCTTTTCTACAAATTCTTCTACCTTTTCTTCTTCACCTTGACTGGTAGAAGGTTCACCGGATGTTTTCTTCTTCTCCTTCTTCATTTTCTTTATCTCCTCATCTGATTCAGTTTCTTCATCATCCTTCTAACTGACATAAGACCTTGTGGCATTTGTTTTAGTTCTTTTCTCTCCTCTACCGGATGATTTTGCTTCCGATTTTGATGTCCTTGAGCTTTTAGCAGAGGCAGGTGCAGCCCTTTTAGAGGATCTGGTCCGGGAGGGGGCTTCTACCGGATCACTTTCCTTTTCTGCTTCTTCCTTCTCTTTCTCTGCCCTTTCCACCTTTTCTCTGTTGGCATCAAGAGCTTCTTTTGATATGCCATATCATTTGGCAATATTCTCTACTTCTTTTCTCACTTTTCTCTTTACCTCTGGTTGTCTAAGTTCCTCATGAATTTTTATATTTAATTCTTCAAAGGTTCCAAATCTTTCTACTTTGGGATCCTTGGGTTGACTAAGCATGTGTTGGACATGCAGCTCCACAAGTTTCTCATCCACCTCATACCCCATCGGCATGATCCAGACTGTCCTTGGTTCCACAGCTTCCATTTGGCACTGATCAGTTTCAACCATAAAACAAACTATATCCTTATACTTTTCCACTAGAGATTTGGGAATTCTCTCTCTTGCTTGCATCAAATTTTGGAAGTTCTTGAAATAACCCCACAGAACTGTATTTCTTGTCTTGGCATCTCCAAGCCCATGCAAATAGTCTTTGATTTGGATTGCAACAGGTCTGTCATTCTGCCAAACCCAACCACTTGATCCAGGCAGCTCACTCATGAAGTAGAAAAACAAACACAATATCAGCCCACCATACTTGAAGGAATTTTTCTTATCCTTCTTGTTCTTCTGTAGATTCTCCAATAGTTGGTTTAGAAGAAGTTCACATAGATCATAGTCAGCATTTTCTTTTAGCATCTGATAAGCTATATAAACTGCAGTTCCCGGTACTGAATTTTCCCTACTGGAGTGATAAATTTTGTAACCAATTATCATGGATGCAAATTTGATATCCGGATCAGTGATATCTTCAATTGTCATAGCTCTCTTGTCGAATTTTGATCCGGTTGCATCACTCATTGTCTGATTCTTGACAGATTTGAGAACAGGTATCCCACCAGATGAATGCAGACCAGTTACTGCCCTAATTGCATCTTTGGTGATCTTAAATGGTCTATTCAACCATAGGAAGTTATCATGTACTCTTCTCAACACATACCGGACCTATTCATCTTCTTCAAAATAGGGGAAATGAATGCACTGTGCAAAATGCTTATCCCGGATGGCTTTGAACTGAGGTTTGAGCTCAAAAGAATCATCTATTAACTGATTGTGATAGATATCAGCCAGCTTAGATTCCCCAAATTCTTTAATATTCGCATGAATATATGCCCTAACATCTTCTACATGCAGAACCCCATGCAGAATGCTTGAAAAAGCGCCGAGGGGATCAACTTCTAGGGATTTATATGGATGCTTCTTAAATTTAGGTTGTGGCCTATTAGAAATCTTCACTATATTTGGAGTAGTCATCTTTCAAAGATTTGCAGAGAGATATTTGATAACGGAGAATACCTTTTGCACCTTTCGGTTTCACAGAGTTAGCCGGATCGATTTCTGGATGAATTGACTTCTACAAATGATCTTTGATGAGCTTGAGGAATTTTGTTGCAGAGCTTCTCTTTTCATTTCTTATTGAATGCAGAATGAACAAATGCTTAATGAGAAAACCCTTATATTGCTCCGCAAACCCTAATGTCAAGTTGCAATAAATGCTCGACCTAAGTCATTCCGGTTTGCCTTATTCGGATGACTTGAAGAACCGGATCAATCTTGATCTTAAACATCTTGCGGATCTTCCAAATCTTAATAATAGTTTATTTGGATGTTTCTCTTATGAACCCTTTAATCCGCAACTCCTCTTGTGCTAGTTCCGGCACCAATTGACTAGCTGGGGGAACAAGGTTTTCTTTGTGTCTCCCCCTAAGCTAGAGCTCACTTATTTAATTTTTAGAAGGAATATCAGCACCAGAGTCTGGTGTGGATCCATCCTCTACATTCTCTGTACTTTTCTTCACCCAAATCTTGTTCATTTCACTTTGAACTTCATCCACATTCACTTTTTGTTTTCCCTTATCTTGATTCTGATTATGATATACCGGACCTCTTTTGTCCTGATTCTTGTTTCTACAAAATTTTGCAATATGACCGTCCATCTATAGCAAATTTGGCAAACAACATTTCTTTGCATATTTGATTGATATCCTCTTGATCTGCATTGACTAGCCATATGACCTATTCTATTACATGCAAAGCATCTACCATTGAATGAATTGTTTATTTGCATATTTCTGCATTCATGAGATTTGTGACCATACCTTTTGCAATTGAAACACTGTCCGGAGAAGGATGTATTAGTCTGATTCATTCTCTTTTTGCACTGATTAGCTTTCTGACCAAAGTTATTGCAGTTGTGGCATTATCCATTGAAGGATGGATATCTTTGAGCATTAGGCTACCTTACCGGAGGTCTTCTAGGCCTGTTCCTTGGATTTTCTGATTCAAAATTCTTCTAACTGGATCCAGAGCTTTCACCTTTTTCATACCCCAGGCCACACTTGTCATCTACTCTCTTTTGGCTTTCAAGAAGAACTTCAAGTTGAGTAGAGCTTATCTTGAATTTCTCTTTATATTCATTTGTTGTTTGAAGATCCCTTTTAAGAGAGACTATTTGATCCTCAAGTTTTTCTTCATTATCTTTAGCATCTTCAAGATCAGATTGAAGATGTCTGATAATTCTATCCATCTTGTGGCAATCTTCTGATTTCTCCTTGAGAGATTGTCTTAGATCATCTTTAGTTTTTCTTTTCTCTTCAACCTCTTGGGTAAACTTCATAACTCCCGATTCCATTTCATGTCTTAACATAATGATTTCTTTTGATAACTTTTCACATAACTTGGTTTTCTCCTTCAGATCTCCATTTGTATCATTGGCTTCACCTTGACTTGCCAGTTGATGTAGTAGCTCCTTTCTCTTTTTCATAGAGAGACTCAATTTGTATTTTAGTTCTTTTATGAAATCATCAGCCTGTTTGAGTCTTTCCTTTAATTCATTGACTTCAAAGTTTGATTGCTCAAGATAATCATGGGCAGTCTTGAGTTGCTCCCTTATACCATATACATCCATTTAAATTCTCAGATCTTCCTCAAGCTGTTAGGCTTTGTTAAGAGGTACTTGGCTCTGATACCAATTGTTGATAACTGAGAGGGGGGGTGAATCAGTTATCTTAATTATTTTAGCTTTCTGAACATTCCTAATAATTAGTGCAACATCAATTCAAACAAGCAAACATAACCATGAAATGGAAATACACATGACACAATATTTTTGACGTGGAAACCCTGTTAAGGGAGAAAACCACGGGGTGATTAACCCAAGATTGTATTCTCTGTTAGAAGAATAGAATTACAAAATGGCACTTGCCAATTAGGGCTCACTGCCCGAGCACACTGCTCACAAGAGGCCCATTGCCTACAAGAGACTCACTATCTACAATTTATATAGAGTGTAATACAATACTTGAACTGATAAGGAGCATCTACATATGCTGGAATTCAGTTCTGGTTAAACTCAGTACACTGATCTGCTGCACTTCATCCTTTCTCTTCCTTAGTGCTGTTGTCCTTTCACATACCGGACCTGCCTTAATGCTTTCACTCTGCTCTACTACTTTTCTTTGCACTTCACCAAAACCACAACACCTCTCACAACTAAATCCATCTTGTATATATATATCCGCACAAGTGATTTCATCACCTTTCTAGTTGGCATCTGGAATAGTCAATATTTTCCATGAACTCTAATCTATCGGCTGAATCCTTGCTTACCAAGTAATGCGGATCAAGGATATACTTGTAGAAGTCATCAATCATGTCGGCCAATCATAACTTATGCCTTAAGAACCTTTACCAACATCAGTAACACATCTGGAATAATGTCTGATGTTCTGCCAGTTAGTTCTTCCTCTGTCCACACTGCCAATCAGGAACCCGACACTCAAGTATTCATATCTTTTTCTACATCTATCACCGGAGGCTAAATCCTTGGAATCTATCAGTCAAGGTAGTCCTCTTGACTTCCACAAATCCGCACTTCACCAAGATACATCCTCTGAGAGATCCGGACCTGACTGTCGGACCTCACCACATGCTCTGTTCTTGCTTACTGGATCACAACACTCTGCAATCTGCCTTCCGGTAGAGACTCATCATGTCCTGTAGATGTGTGGGTCAACCTTTGTTGCCATCAATGACAACAATCATGAAGCTCCAATGTGTCTCTTGCCAACAAATAGTAGATGATCACCAGTGCTTATGTGTTTACTTTATTTGGTGGTGTAATTATTTGGATGAGTAAGCGATAGGCTGTGGTTACTTTGTCCACTACTAAAGCTAAGTATATGGCAGCTACTCATGCTTGTAAAGAAGCTATTTGGCTTAAGAGACTGTGTTCAGATATTGGAATAAAACAAGGTGTAGTGACAATTTATTGCGACAGTTAGAGTGCGATCTATCTAGCTAAGAACCCAACATTTCATGCCAGGAACAAGCACATTGATGTATAGTATCATTTTTTTAGAGATATGGTCGAAGATGGCAGGGTGAAGCTAGTTAAGGTAGAGACTTTGATGAATGTTGTTGATTCTTTAACTAAGCTTGTGAGCGCAAAAAAGTTTAGATGGTGTTTAGAGACTATGGGCCTTTTGGCCCCTAGAAATTAAGAGACGATGTTTACTCCCTCTCGTTGCTCTTGCAAGGTGTTCGACAAGTGGGAGATTTGTTGGGAAAATGTGTTTCAACCTTGCAATTATATAAGGTTTATTGTTGATAGCTATATATATATGTCCTAGTTACACTGATAGGTGTAATATACAATGGGAGCATGGGGTGGAGTGGGATGTGTGTTAACATTTTTTGTTAACAAAAACTGTTAAATGGCCGACATACATTAAATTAATGATATATTGTAAATCTGGACCATTCATTATTAGGTTTTAGATCTGATGGTAGATATTTTGTTGGCTTGTGTTGCCCTAGAAGGTAACCCTTATTTATGAGGGCATTATATTACGACTGCGGTATCATGATGTATTATGAGAGTTTGATAGCGGTCATGTTGTCTCTAGATCTTTGGTGGTGATACCCCTGTGAGAAGCTTTCTCTACAAGTATATTGTAATCTTTGTGATTTCTGAATAATATATTGGGCGGCTTTTGGAGTGTGGGGTTTTTCTCCCGAAAGAGTTTTCCACACGTAAATCACTATGTTGTGGTATGCAGATATCTATGTTTATTTTTGTTTAAGTTTCTGTAACTGTTAAATATCTATAAATTTTTACATTATCCTCCTCCCAAGATTAGTGTAGGAAGTTTTTTTGCTACCTTAGCTTCCTTACACTGATGAGTACAACTATAACATCACCTTGGCCAAAACATTTAAATAATAATCACATAAAATTGTGGATCATTTGTTCATGGCACTCCCTTCTCTTACTTGACTTAACTGAGAATAAATAATAGTGCATGTTTAAAGAGCAACCTAATAATTTAACAGTTTATCATCTGACTGCTTAACCCCTGACATTCCCTATCCTTGAGTTGACTATCTATATGTTTTAGGGTTCAAAACCATTGTTTACAATTGTGCACAAATTTGGTATAATAGTAATGTCTATATATATTTTTGCAATAATATTCTTGCATGCAAATGAATATAGTTATGTCTGTATATTTTTGTATGATTGCCTAACAATGCAGATTTATAATAGTAGTAAATAATAGCATGAAATACCACAATTCAACAATGAAATCAACCTTCAAGGGTATATACAATTGTATATATTTAGTCCTTTCTATTTCTTAGTATGAGCAATGATATACTTAATGGACAACAATACCATCATCTTTATATATATAAAGTAGTTTATATATAAAATGAGATGTGTATAAATGAAAGAATACACAAACTAATATTCATCTAGAAGCTATGATCTCATGAGTTTTAGTGAGCATGCACAAAGTGCATATACAGTTAGGCTGAACACCTTAATAAGGGATTGGGTACAACATTTAACCATTTCCTAAATACTCCATGGTAAGTGGTTCAATGCAGAAACCAAATTACAAAGACTCATTGGGTCAATTGCCAAGGTGTGGCTAGAAAATTTGCATGTCAAAATAACTCATAGGTAAATATATTCTCTTCCTATTGGCTGCAAGAAAATATAAGTCAATATGGAGGTTTGCAACAACCATTGTATTGGCTTAAGATCTGAAATAATGATTGATCAGAGACCAATTTAGACCCAACAATTAAAATAAAGGTATGGGCCGAATTATATACCCTATGAATAGTCCAATCTATGGAAGAACAACTGGTGAATTAAGCATTTTATTATTGCAGCAAAATCTACATATATAGATATATATTTATATCAAATAATGGTAAAAATATAAATGTGTGTGTGTGTGTGTGTGTGTGTGTGTGTGTGTGTGTGTGTGTGTAGTTTCAAAAATATATAATCTAAATCCAAACTCAAGCTATGGGTTATCTAAATCCCACACCCCAAACACAACAAATAGATATAACAACATGGGTTGTGTAAAATAAATAAATACCCACTTATTTTTATGGAGGTCTTACTGTATTTCCATGCCTCCAAACTCAAATATAAAACTTAGAAATGCATATATATTCTATTACTTATTACTCATAGTAAGATTTAACACATGTAGATGGGTTCAACCTCATACATTATTAGATTTCCCTCTCCCTAAAGATTCCTTTGTTCAATTGGAGCCCAAATAACATGCAACACTCCTTTAAGATGCTACACCCAAAGAAGAGAGAAATGTAGATTTCAAATGCCCCAAAAGAAAGAAAATGTAGATTTCCAAGACCCTGTCTTATTTCATAAAAAATGTATTTATTTTTATTTCCTTTTAGGTGCCCACTAAGTGGGAGTTTAATTTCCATGAGGCCTTCTTTGTAACTCCCCTTCCACCACCATGGCCATGAGCATTCTTAGGCTAAATATAGAATAATAATAAATTTGAGAAATAGTGTAAGATCCCATTTAAATAATTGGAATAATATATATGGATGCATACAAATAAAATATTTTTAATTCTAATTAAGTTACGAATGAATGCATATAAATGAAATACTCATAACTCCAATTAAATTATCTCTAATTATCAAATTAAATATTAATAGAATCTACTTCATATGACTTTAGACTTTATACCAATTGTTGCACAATACAACTATAGCAAAAATAAAAGAGACTCCATATTGACTTGTGACAAAACTCATATACACTTAATGCATGCCTATGATGCATTACCTAGCAATCAAATCACAAGATTGTGTAGTGTGTGGATTCTCAGTTAGCATGGTTCATCTATCATACTATCACCATCTGTCATACTCTCCCAGATGATACTCCCCCTCAACACTCAAGAGGGGGAATACTATCCTACATCCACCTTAGGTCAAAATAGGTGGTAGTTAGTCCATTATAAAAATTATAATCACAAATCAATTAAAGCATCAACTTAACATGACAACAAGTACAAATATCATGTAAACCAACTATCATGAAATATCAACTATCATAACATAGTTGAACACATAATGAAATATTTAAAATATTCAATTCACATCACTTCATCTAGTTATTTAATCATTAAAATATGTCCAAAAATATATGATTTAAAATGGGGTGTGGCATCCTTTCCCCTAGAAAAAGTCATCATCTTGATGGCTTAATTAAACATGACAATACAAGTGTTTGAAAATATCAAATGTCTAAATTATTATGCAAAAGATGAGTAAAAGCTTTATAAAACTCCCCATAGTCCTCCCATGTGGAACTATCCTTTGAATATTGGTCCCATTGGACCTTGCACTAAGTTCCTTCTCTTTTATGAAAGGGAAGCTTGTGAACCTTGAGCACTCTAAGAGGCACTACCATTACTACCCCCGAGTCCAGAACCTGTAAAGAGTTCTAATCAAGAACATGAGCAAAATTTGCAACATACTTTTAAAAATAGGACACATGAAAGACATTATGAAATTGAGTAAGAACATATGAAAATGCTAATGTATATGCAATTAGGTTAATGACTTCTAGCACTTCAAAAGGGACTACATATTAGGGTGCCAACTTGGCTAATTTGCCAAACTTAAACTCTTATGTGGTTTAACTCTAAGAAGAACCATGTATCCCATGACAAAATATCTTGCAGTTCACTTTAAGTCAACATAACTCTTCTACCTATCATTGGCTTTAGATAGCCTTTTTCTTATTAATTTGACTTTCTCTTCCATTTTTGCTAGCTTTTCCAATCCAATGCACATCCTATCTTCTAGTCTATCCCAACTGATGGGTGTTCTATATTTTTTGCCATATAGTGCTTCAAATAGAGTCAGTTTCAAAGAAGAGTGATAAAAATTATTATAATCAAACTTGACTAATGATAGGTATTCCTCCCATTTCTACTACTAGTCTATGCAATACATTTGTAGTAAATCCTCCAATACTTGATTTGCCCTTTTAGTTTGACCATCGGTCTCTGGGTGATAAGATGAACAAAGGTTCAATTGAGTTCCAAGTGCTAGAAACAAAGTTTGCCAAAACCTCAAAGTCATCCACACATCTCTATCTGAGTGGAGCCTGAAGATCTTTTGAATGAATCTTCTTGTAAGGACCAATGTACTATATGTCAAGTTTCCTAGTATAAAGTGAGAAACTTTTGTGAGCTTGTAGACTACTACTACCAATATCATATCATAGTGATTCCTATATATTGGAAGAACTTAGACAAATCCAAGCTAATTACTTGTCATTTCCATTCTAGAACGTCATGAGGACAGAGTAATCCTGCAGAATACATGTGTTCAGCTTTAACCCATTGACAAGTTCTAAACATCTACCACAGAGTTGGCTATATCATTTTTTATTCCTTTCTAGCAATATAGTGGCTTCAAAATCATCCATCAACTTGGGTGTCTAGAATAAGTTACACATCGAGCTTCTCTTAGTACAAATTGTTGGTGTAAAAAGGGTTATTCCCTAATCGATTCCCTTCTAGCACCTATCCACACTTAGTTGTTAAAATTACTTATGACACTTTTAGGGTACACATAGGATACTTATCTCTGTGTCCCATATCATATGATTATGACACTTGTCATAATCCTATGTAGTCCTAGGTCTCACCTTGCCTTTATAAGAAAAGCTTCTCTTGTACATTATGTATCTTGTATCTTGTATATTGGATCTTGCATCCACTTGTATGCTTGTATTATTGTTTGGCAAAAAAACATTCTTTGTTGCTTCTCTCTTGTGTGTAGAAGGCTATTTGGTGTTACAGATTTGTTGATCTTGGTTGGTGACTTCAACGCGGTATCAAAGCTTTGATTCTTGCACTTGCCCCTTCTCGATTTGGAGAGTTTCTACCATCAAGTTTTTCTAGGTGCATCTTGGCTTAAATCTGACCCCACAGTTTAGTCCAGAAGGGTCCAATCTATTAGGATTGACTATAAACACAATATACTTTCATCACAGTCAAATTTAAAGTTTTTTTGGTCCCCTTACCCTTAGATCATAGGACTGTTCATATGCCTATACAAGTGCTGACGTTAGTAGATCTCTATTGGTGGAATATTCCCTTACCTGTGTCCATTGGGTAAAATATTTTTGTAATCCACTAGTTTTATTTATTTATCTATAGGTTATTTAATTTTTTAAATCAATTAAAAAATAAAAAACACTATTAGCACGGGGCTTACAGACCCCTGTACCATCAGATTTGGTCTGTGATGTGTCGGTAGGGTACATGTGGTAGGAGCTACAGGGGCATGGGGGTTTATCAACTAATTGGGCCCACTTGCACCTGAAAGCTTCTAAATGCTTAGTGCTTGGTTATAAACGCTCAATTCTTTTAACAATCACTAGTGTTTAAAGTGCTACAACCAGCTACACTATGATGGCAACCCCCAATAGGGCCACCATCACCCTCCACAAGCTACCCCACAGCAGCGATAGTTTTTGGAGGCACTACCCACCACAGGCCACCACCACTCTCCTTGCATTCCACCCATTACCGAAGTGGATTTGTAGCCTAAAATTAGTGCTCCGCCTTGCGCCACACCACCATTAGTGGCTCCATTACTGACCACTACCCGTGCTTAGCTCAACTCGATGGTGCCACCCACAAGTCACCCCTGTCAGGCCCTAGTGCCATTTTTCAATCCTAGAAAGGCATTTTTTTCCAAGGAGCATAACCTTGTGTCACAACATAAGATTTTTGCAAATAAATAGATGTTGGAAAGCTGGTTCTATCTACTTCACTATGGTATAGGTGATTTTTTCATATTTTACTACTTTTACTAGATTCTTCAGCCTAAAGGTACAACTTGCATTGTTTTCTTGCAACTGGCATAACATTTGCATATGGAGTCAAAATTTGGAAAACTTCTTTTTGAAATTTCTCGTAAAATCACAAGAAATATGATTGTAACCTTTACTTTCATCTTTGACAGGCAATTTTTTCTAAAAATTGTAAAAATTAGTGTTATAAACGGTTGATTTAATCTTGTCAATTGTATAAATTGCGAAAAATGATCATTACAATTTACTAGGGGGTTGCAATTACATACTTATTATAGATTGGGGGGTGTAAGGCATGATTTAAGTACCCTTTTATCTTTGCTCTCTTGGTGTTTTTCTGCTAGATATGGCAAAAACTAGGTCTATTTAGCCCTTCACTCCACACAACTATTACACATGGAAATTAAAAATCAGACAACTACTACAATCTAAGGGACTTTGGAAAATGTTAGAAGATAATCCATCTAGTTTCATTAAGGAGTTTAGAATATTTTCTTATAAAAACAAATTAGAAGAAGCCATGGGTCTGAAAGGATTGAATGTATTAGATAGTTTTTTGTTTTATATTGTAGTGTAAAATACCTAAGCAAGTATGGGATAAACTTGAAGGATTGTATGGTACAATCAATGAGCTTCAAATCTTGCAACTAAAGGAAGATTTGACATCACTCACTCTAGATAGTTTTCCTTCCATTCAAGATTTTCTAGCACAATTCAAATTGCTTTTATCATAATTGAAAGGATGTACAAATGATAAAACTAATAAGGAACATATCTTCTTGATTCTTTCAAAATTGAAGGGTCCATTTTAGGTGTTTTCATCTGCTTTCTATTCTATTATGGATTCCTTGGGGAAAAACTTTGAGATGCCCAAATTTGAGTTTTTTTGTGTGTCTTACTAGGGAATATGCCAAGTTAATTTAGATGGATGCACTTCCTAGTTCTAAGAGTCAAGCCTTGATGGCTTCATCTTCCAAGGGTAAAAGAAAGAATAAGAAAAAACCTAAGACACATTCTCCTTCTGGTAGTGAGTCTCACCCCAAACCAAAGTAGAATAATAATCAAAAGTCCACTCGTACTTCTTCCAACTCTAGTGAGTTTTCTGCTAAGATGAAGAAGAAGAAAGGTGACACTTTCTCTTTTTGTGGGAAATCTGGTCATGATGAGTCTCATTAATTTAAGAGGTTAGACATTTTGGAAGAGGCCATGAGGTGCCAAAATATTTCTATCCCCATGCCTTCTTCTATAAGAAAAGGACAATCTCTTTCTACATGTGGTTTTCATTCGTCTACATATAGTTGGATACTTGATTCACGTGCTTCACATCACATGACCAATTCACATGATCTACTTGAGTCTCATTTTCATAGTAGCATTTCTCAGATTGCAGTGGGTAACTCTTCATATATTCCAGTTTTGGGGACAAGCATCATTTAGTTTCAAGATGGTTGCATTAAGGATGCTATTGTTCATGAGATTTCTGGAAATATTCTCTTCATATTAGATTTGTCATTTTGGCGATGGTAAGATAGTTGAGTTCACTCCTCATGATGTGGTTTTTCAACAACTACATGATCCTGAGAGAGTTGTTTCTTCAAGGAGGGTGGATCATGAGTGTCACTTATATAGATTTGATGGATTTGAGTCTTCATCAGGATCATCTCTTAATTAAAGCACATGCCATTTCATTGAGAAAGATTTGGCATAAATGATTTGGTTATCTAAACTACAAGTATCTTCAGCAGTTGAGTACACATGATTTGATTGTTAGCCTTCCTAGGATTTCTTATACAGTGGGATTTTGTCAAGGTTGTGTTCTTGAAAACCATCATCAAGATCCCTTTCTTAAGAGTAAGGCTACATGATCTTAAACACCCTTGGAGTTCGTCCATAGTGATCTCATGTCCTTTTTGACTCCATTTTTAGGGGCCATGTATGTGCTCACTTTTATTGATGACTTCTCATGATGCACATGGTTGTACTTTCTTAAGTACAAGAGTAAGGTTTTTATTGGAATTAGACCAGAGAAATGAGAGGGGGGATGAATCAGTTGTCACACAAAATAAACCTTTTCTACTCTTAACCTTCTTTATTAACTAATTATCAGATTAATGATGTAAACATTAAAGCATGGATTAACAACATATGAGCAGAAACATAAGAAACACACTTGACACCAAGATTTTGGCGTGGAAACTCAGTTAAGGGAAAAACCACGGTGGGGGTTAACCCACAAAGATTTGTACCCTGTTAAAAGTACTTTAGAAAGATATAAGGCACATGCCTTTGGGCATATTGTCCAGAGCTCACGGCTCAAAAAGAGGATCACTGCCTACAGAATTTATATTTAGTACAGAAGGAATTAACTGAAAAATAGCATCTACTTCATGCCTGGTTCAATTTCATTGAATGCTCACAACACTTTCTGCTTTGCTCCAAATACTTCTCTAACTCTTCATCAAGACAACTCTTGTTCTTCTACTTCTCCTCTACTCTGCTATACCTTTTGATCCTTTCTTTAGATTATATTGTTTTCGTGCAAGGATGATTTTCCACAAATCATCAACAAGTATTTATACACTTCATCAACCTTGGAATGAACATCAAGGTCGAGACTACAAACATCCGACTTAATGCAAATCACTAGACTATCGGCCAAACATAACTAGGACTCAAATCTTCATTAATTAACATGCCATCCTCCATAGAAATGCTCTTGGATCATCCGCAACACGCTTGAATCATCTGGTCGGCCAAGACTAGGAAGAACAACCACACCAAGAAGGAAATCTTCATCGACAAGCTCAAACTTCAATGCAGACCTCCAACATAGTAGTCATACAATTCAGAGACTTCCACAAGCACATTGATTTCAACAAAAACATCCGCATTCCTCCAAATCATCAGAATCACTTGCATCTTCCTCTGGAACCTCAAGAACACTGTGTTGGTTCTTTCTCTCTGAATCGGCAATGGGTTTGCCATTTCCAATGCACCGGCAGATTTGGCCAACAAATACAGGAGGTTGCGTGAGCTGCCTCCCCTTCACTTCTGGTTCTGCCACACCAAGGGGGGTATCCTTGTAGCTAAATATTTAACTTTGACTCACCCAATGACAGAAAGGTTTAGCTTTACAACAATAGGCAGAATACTCTCATGTGTGGACCAAGATTTTCATGATAAATCTCAAGGGTGGCAACGTTCTTGGACATATCTAACCGGTTGAGGATGAGAGTATGCAAGGGTCCTATTTCTACTCCTACAACTAACAGGTTGGAATAATGAAAGGATTGGTTTTAGTGTTTTGGATGCAAGACAAGGGGTTTTGGATCATACCTACTAAACAAGATGCAGACCGGTGCCTATCTCAGGGCAAGGAGTCAACTAGACATATACAAGTGAATGATTTGCATTGGCATTCAAGTTTCAAGGGGCTAGGACTGGTATTTGGCTTACAAACACCACCCAAGACTGAGTATTTAGCTACCACTACTTACACATATCCCAGCTAACATACATTCTTCTTCATACTTAACCTAAAACAATTTAATCCACTCCTTGAATGGAAGTCACAGATCAGGCATACAATACAAAAAGTCTAGATTCTGGAATCTGAGGAACCCTTAGCAACCAGATTCAAAAGAAGGGATGCTTACAACAATGGAGACAAACAACTAAACACATGCAACAATGCATTTTTCATATAAAAATGACATGAAACTGAACATATGTGCAACCTGCATTCAAAATGCAACTCATAAACTCCAAAAAAGAGATAGAACAACCAAGAAATGCTCTGTTCTTCATTATTTTTCCCAAAAAATGCCCAAGTCTTCAACAACCAGAAAATGAGTAACACAGTTCTCTTATACAGCAATAACGTGTACTCAGCAATCAAGTACATGGTCATTTCAAAATTTTGCCAGATACAATGCACCATGAGAATGGCATCCAAAACATTCAATGTAGCCATGAGAAGAAGAGGAAAGGGTAGGTGAACACGGGAGATGCACTGCCGCTTGGAGATTTTTACCTTTGAATATGGTAGCTGATCTGTCATTTCAACCCATACCTCTTGCAAACCTGCCATTAATGGCCAACCTACCTATTTTTTGGAAGTGCAGCGGTTCGCATGTTCTTGAAGTTCCTTCCCGCTCGAAATGATGCAGCAGATACAAAGAAATTCCTTCCTTCATTAGGCATTCAAAACAGGGCCGTCGATTCCATCCTTTGCCAAGATCAACGACCTCAAAACATGCTGAAAAGTTGTCGGCCAATCAAATCGTGTCACGTAGGCACCCTTTTTCCATCGCTGACTTTTCCCTGTATAAAAACATACATTTTTGCCTTTTCGCCCTTTTGCACATTCAAATTTTTGTATATGCAAAAGCACATACATACAACTGCCTTTTTTGCCTTCAAGTCCTTGTATAATGCAGTTGTATGAGATTGTATATGCATACAATCAACTTTCATACAAGGCGCGTACCCCAACTCGTTATGAATCAAATTGAAATTGCATTCGGGTCTCGCGTTGTATCTTCATTCTTTGCATCTTACCTTGTACATTGCATATACGTACATATAACATTGATTCCAACATAGTTGTCAATCGGATTGAAATTGCCTTTGAAATCCAGCTTGTATCTACCTCATTGTATCTCCCGTTGTATATCGCATATACAATGCGCTATATACAACCTGCAGACCCCAGCCACTTATCCGCCATAACATATTCTCCTTTTGCATCTGAGTTGTATCTCTTTTTCCTTGCATGTGGCGAATGTATAAGACCCTTGCATCTTTTCCTTTGCATGTGCATTTGTATATTACTTTATATATGCATCGCATGTATGAAACAACATACAACGCAAGATACAAAGGAAACTCATTGACTTTTCAACTTTGCCTTTTGTATGTACCCGCCAGGCCCGATTTGATAATATTTGAAATCCGGCGTTGTATGTTTTGCCTTGCATATCCTTTTGTATAAGTCACATACATACAACCTGCCTGTTGAAAACTTGTGGACCCGACCACCATTTTAACCCGATTGGAACCTTTTTGAGATCCGCCACTTGTATATACCCATTGTATATCAAATATACAACAAAAATATACATGCAATCCTTACATACAAACGTGGAATCTTCCAAGAATATGCGATATACAACCACAGAATATTCTAGGAATGCATCTGAATGCCAAATACAAACCCGATATGTATGCAAAGATGCATACAACCATTTTTTCTTTTATGAAGCCGATTGAACATTTTCGGGCCCGCTAATGTACATTCACGCTTGTACATTCAAATGTACATACAAACAGCAATGCATATACAAAGATACATGCAACAAAGGTGAAGGCCACTAGACTTAGAATTTCTATGGGTTTGAATGAAAAATGCCTGCGGATGTAAATGCTCGAAACCCAAACCAGCAGTAGGCACCAACACACTGTCTGCCATGACTATCACTTTAGAAAGATTGCTTGTGGACCTCCAAACCATGAACCACTTGAATGGATGATACACACTAACTTCCCAAACATGCCTCCAGATCCGCATATCATCATTTGACATATCCGGAACACTCTGGACCTCTTTCCTATCGCTCTGTCTCTTCTGGACACTGCAAAACTAGTTCTACTTAGATGACCATAGCTTCTTCAAATCTTCATGCGAACCCTTCAAAGCTTAACTGGAGCTTCTTCAAACAATCCTCTACTCATCCATATGATCCGCATACATTGATCCTCATTAATTTTCTCAATATCCTCAATAATCCATTCTTCTACAGATGCATCAAAATAGGATACAATTGACACCAATGGAAACAAGGATATGTTGACATCAATGACAACACCGCTTAGGCACATATTTGTAACAATCTCCCCTTTGTCATTGATGGAAACATATGATGTGAAAAACTGATTTGACCATCAAGACAGGACCTTCTCCCCCTTTCTCTTATCTCTTCTGCAATTACTTCCTTCATTGCTCCCCCTTTCATCAGCAACTAGTTTTTCATATGAACTTCTCTCCCCCTTTGACATCAATGGCAAAGGGCACATATTTGCCGTCTTTTCTTCTTATTTTTTGTTTCAGACCAAACTCAAAGATTACATGCAGACTACTCCCCCTGAGTAGTGCCTCCTTGACATCAATCCAGATCACAAGATGTGACCATGAGTTCTACCAGACTGATGCACTCTAGTGCATCTTAATTCTGATCAAGAGGGGCAATAACCCCCAACTTCTCTCTGAGATACTCAAAAGTATCCTTGGGAAGAGGCTTAGTGAAAATATCTACAATTTGATCCTTTGAAGATACAAACTCCAACTTGATTTCATTCTCATTTACCTTCTCTCTCAAGAAATGAAACTTGATGGATATGTGCTTTGTCTTTGAATGCAACACTGGATTCTTTGAGATGCTTATTGCACTTGAATTATCATAGAAGATTGTGACTGGCTCCTCAAACACAATTTTGATGTCCTTCAACGTTTGCTTCATCCACAGAACTTGAGTGCAATTGTTTTCTGCTGCTATATACTCTGCCTCTACTATAGATAGGGATATTACCTCCTACTTTTTGCTCAGCCAAGAAACTGATCTACTTCCC
Organism: Cunninghamia lanceolata; assembly: GCA_027924645.1. Lineage (NCBI taxonomy): Eukaryota > Viridiplantae > Streptophyta > Pinopsida > Cupressales > Cupressaceae > Cunninghamia > Cunninghamia lanceolata. The sequence goes on from BSBN01000197.1 coordinate 4,525,141, forward strand.
AAGAAGAATGCACCACCACTAGTACTTTTCCTGTCATCCACATCTCCTGCCCAATCAGTATCTGTATATGTAGGAAGAGTAAAGTAATTGTCTTTTGGATACCACAAGCCATAATCAAGTGTTCCTTTGAGATATCTGAAGATTCTTTTGACTGCTACAACATGGGATTCTTTAGGATCAGCTTGGAATCTAGAAACAAGCCCTACTGCATTCATGATATCAGGTCTGGTTTGAGTAAGATAGAGCAGTCCTCCAATCATTGATCTATACCTTTTTTGATTTGTCTTAGGGGAGTCATCATCTTTACTCAACTTACATCCGGTTACCATAGGCGTACCTACTGGCTTTGAGTCTTCCATTCCAAACTTCTTCAACAATTCTTTCACATACTTAGACTGAGATATAAAGATACCTTTATCTGACTGAGTGATTTGTAGACCTAAGAAGAAATTCATCTCACCAAACATGGACATCTCAAATTCACTTTGCATCTGATCAGCAAATGTTTTGCACATGCTCTCATTTCCACCAAAAATGATATCATCAACAAATATCAAGCAACAATTAGAATATTCTCATGATCAATCTTGAAGTAAAGATTACTGTTAGTAGTGCCTTTGTTATATCCTAGCTTTAGCAGATACTTATCTAATCTTGCATACCAGGCTCTTGGGGCTTGTTTGAGTCCATATAATACTTTCCTCAATCTGCAGGCCATGTCTTTGTGATCAGACAACTAAAATCCTTTCATTTTCTCAATGCAGACTTCTTCTAACTCTCCATTTAGGAATGCTGATTTGACATCCATCTGATAGACCTTGAAATCTTTATAAGTAGCAAATGCAAGAAATAACTTGACTGCTTCTATTCTTGCCACCGAAGCAAAAGTTTCTTCAAAATCAATTCCTTCTATTTGAGAATATCCTTTGCATACCAACCTTGCTTTGTTTCTTACAACTTCACCATCTTCATTTAGTTTGTTCCGGAAGACCCATTTAGTTCCAATCACATTTTTGTCCTTAGGTCTAGAAACAAGATCCCAAGTGTGATTCTTTTCAATTTGCATTAATTCTTCTTCCATTGCCTTTACCCAGTTTTCATCTTCACAAGCTTCACTTACTGTTTTTGTTTCAATCTTTGAAATTAGACAAATCTCTTCTTGATCTTCAACAATTCTTCTCCTAGTTTGAACACCTTTATTTATATCTCTTATGATTTGATCTTCAAGATGATTCATCCTTACATACTTGGGAGTTTTGGGATTTGCTTGAACTTTTGATTCTTGAGCTTGTTCCTCGACTTCTTCACTAACCTCTTGAATTACTAGATTTTCTGGATCAATTTGGATCTGAGTCTAAGTTTGTACTTGCCTTTCTTGAATTGGATTTTCATCTTGATCATTTGAATCATATCCGCAAGACCTGGAATATCCTTCCTTGCTCTCATCAACTCTGACATTAGCACTTTTAACAATCTTTTTCAACCTCTTGTTGAAGCATCGGTATGCTTTGCTTTGAGTAGAGTAACCCAGAAAAATTCCTTCATCACTTCTTGCTTCAAACTTGCTTAGATCCTCATCTCTTTTGATATAGCATTTACTACCAAAAACTCTGAAATATCTCACAGTAGGAGGATGACCAAACCAGAGTTCATAAGGAGTCTTAAGAAAATTGCCTTTGATCTGCACCCAGTTAAGAGTGTAGACAGCAGTACTCACAACTTCTCCCCAATAAACTTGTGGAACATTTGTTTCCATCATCATGGTCCTGACAGCTTCTTGAATGGTCCGATTCTTTCTTTCTACAACTCTATTTTGCTGAGGAGTCCTAGGAGTAGATAACTGTCTTTTTATTCCATGCCTTTCACAGAATGTATCAAACCCACCGGAAGTAAACTCTCCACCTCTGTCGGATCTCAGACACTTTATCTTCACACCAATCTCATTTTCCACCATAACATTGAACACTTTGAATTTGTCAAGAGCTTTTGATTTTTCTTTTAACAAAGTTACCCACATCATCTGGGAGTAATCATCAATTAGCAACATAAAATATCTATCTCCTTGCACACTCCTAATTCTAGCAGGACCACATAGATTAGTATGCACAAGTTCCAATCGCCCACTTGAAAATTGTTCTTTACTTTTGAATGAAGTTTTGTTTTGTTTACCCAATTAACATTCTCTACACATGCTATCAGGTTTCACAAGTCTTGGAAGATCTCTCACAGCCTGAGTAGAACTTATCTTAACAATGTTATCAAAATTCACATGACACATTCTCCTATGCCACAACCAACTTTGATCTATTTGAGCAATCAAACAACTTTTACCAGAACTACTTAATTGAAAGATGTTACCTCTAGTTTGTGTACCAAATACAATTTCAGTTCCGGAGCTTTCCAAGATTCTGCATTTGCCATCCTTGAATCAGAGATCATAACCCTTGTCAACCAATTGTCCAACACTGAGAAGATTATACTTCAGCCCTTCCACATACAGAACATTATTGATGTTATTCTTACCATCAAAAGAGATGGATCCTCTGCTACGGATTCTACTAGCTGAGTTATCTCCAAATTTTACAAGCCCACCTTCATATTTTTCAAGGCTTACAAACTTACTTTTATCACCAGTCATATGATGAGAACATCCACTATCAGTCACCCATTTATCCTTTTCAACAACCTGAGCAGCCAAGGCACTTTCCACATTTTCATAGCTAGCAGATTCAATAGACATCAGATCTTCTTCTTTGATAGCAATGAACACCCAATCATTTTTAGTGGAACCTCCATGATCAGATTCATCATCTGTGACTCCTTCTTCTCCAGCTTCTTGGACATAGTAACATTTCTTCTGACCTTTATATCTGTTAGGGTTTGGTTTTGAAAACATCTCCATACATCTTGAGGCAAAATGACCAATCTTATTACAAGAAAAACATTTGAGTGGCAACTTTCCTTCATACTTACCGGATCCTCTTGGCATTCTTTTAGCAATAAGAAATTCAAGATCTGCAGTCTCAATTTCATCATCTTCAAGATCCTTCCTTGCCTTCACAAATCTATTTGATCTTGCAGAAGAGCTTTCACCTGGATCATATCTTTGTTTTCCATATACACTGGCTTTAAATGCAGATTCAAACTTAGGAAGAGAATCACCAAACTCACTTAATTCAAAAGTTGATCTCTTGTAACTTCTGAGACAACCCTGATCTCCTCTATAGCAGCAACCTTATGTTTGTATGAATCAGGTAAAGATCTGAGCACTTTTGCTACAATCTCTGATTCTTCCAAAGTTCCACCAACACACCTAATACCACACACAAGTTCATTTATCTTTTGCATGTAGATTGTGATGTTTTCATCTTCACTCATCCTCAGATTTTCAAATTTTCCTCTCAGACTTTGTAGCTTGGCACATTTGACAAATTCATCGCCTTCATATAGATTCTCCAACTTCTTCTAGATTTCATGAGCAATTTTTAGTCCAAAGACATTTGTCATTTCTGAATCAGTCAGGGCACTCAACAAGGCTTCTTTATCTTGAAGGTTATTTTCAGCATCTTTGAGTTGATCTAGAGTTGAAGGACCTTTCTCCAGAGGTTTATAGTCATCATTGGTTATCACCCAATAAGCATCACCCTTGCATTACAAATGGAACTCCATGTGACTCTTCCAAATAGAATAATTTGTTCCATCAAATCTCATACTATCCTTCTTGTAGGTCGACATCCTGGATCTCCTCAAGTGGTCAAGCTTCTTTTAGAGGATCTGGCTCTGATACCAATTGTTAGAATTAGACCAGACAACTGAGAGGGGGGTGAATCAGTTGTCACACAAAATAAACCTTTTCTGCTCTTAACCTTCTTTATTAACTAATTATCAGATTAATGATGTAAACATTAAAGCATGGATCAACAACATATGAGTAGAAACATAAGCAACACACTTGACACCAAGATTTTGATGTGGAAACCCGGTTAAGGGAAAAACCACGGTGGGGTTTAACCCACAACGATTTGTACCTTGTTAAAAGTGCTTTAGAAAGATAGAAGGCACATGCCTTTGGGTGTACTGCCCAGAGAGCACTACTCAAAAAGAGGCTCACTGCCTACAAAATTTATATTTAGTACAGAAGGAATTAACTGAAAAATAACATCTACTTCATGCCTGGTTTAGTTTCATTGAATGCTCACAAATTTTTTTGCTTTGCTCCAAATACTTCTTCTCTAACTCTTCATCAAGACAACTCTTGTTCTTCTACTTCTCCTCTGCTCTGTTCTACCTTTTGATCCTTTCTTCAGATTATATTATTTTCGCACAAGGATGATTTTCCACAACTCATCAACAAGTATTTACACGCTTCATCAACCTTGGAATGAACATCAAGGTCGGCACTACAAACATCTGACTTAATGTGAATCACTAGGCTATCGGCCAAACATAACTAGGACTCAAATCTTCATTAATTAACACTCCATGCTCCATAGAAATGCTCTTGGATCATCCGCAACACGCTTGAATCATCTGGTCGACCAAGACTAGGAAGAACAACAACACCAAGAAGGAAATCTTCATTGACAAGTTCAAACTTTAATGCGGACCTCCAACATAGTAGTCATATAATTCAGAGACTTCCACAAGCACATTGATTCCAACAAAAACATCCACATTCCTCCAAATCATCAGAATCACTTGCATCTTCCTCCAAAACCTCAAGAACACTGTCTGCCATGACTGTCACTTTAGAAAGATTCCTTGCGGACCTCCAAACCATGAACCACTTGAATGGATGATACACACTGATTTCCCAAACATGCCTCCAGATTTGCAGATCATCATTTGACATATCTAGAACAATCCGGACCTCTTTCATGTCGCTCTGTCTCTTCTGGACACTGCAAAACTAGTTCTACTCAGATGACCATAGCTTCTTCAAATCTTCATGCGAACCCTTCAAAGCTTAACTGGAGCTTCTTCAAACAATCCTCTACTCAACCATATGATCTACATACATTGATCCTCATTAATTTTCTCAATATCCTCAACAATCTAGTCTTCTACACAGGCAGCAAAATAGGATATAGTTGACAGCAATGGCAACAAGGATATGTTGACATCAATGACAACACCACTTAGGCACATATTTCCAACAATTTTAACCACTTTCAATACTTTCAAGGCATTTATGGAGAAGCAGTCAAGTCTTTCTCTTCAATGGATATGTACAAATAATGGGTGGGAGTATTTTGAATCAGGCTCAAGATTTTTGCAATGAGCATGGTATTCAACATTAGCATACGGTTCCTTTTATTCAAAACAATGGTGTGGCTAAGAGGAAGAATAGAACTTTATGGGAGATGAAAAATTGTATGATTCAATCTAGGTCTATGGCTCCAAGCTTTTGGGCTGAAACAATCATTTATGCCAACTTTATTTAAAATCATATACACCACAAGGCAGTGCATATTATGACTCTCGATTAGGCTTGGTCCCATGTCAAGCTTGATGTTTCCTTCTTTAGAGTATTTAGTATTGAGGCTTGGGCATTCACTCTGGATGGTCTACGTAAGACATGGAGAAGAGGAGTCAAAATTTGATCTTTGTTGGCTATTGTTAGGATATGAAGGCTTATAGGTTGTTTGATCCTATCACTAGATATGTCTACTTTGGCTTAGATGTTTAGTTTGATCAAACCTTCACATAGGTGGATTCCATGTCTACTTCTTCTTCATCACTACCTACTCTACCTTCCTCTTCATAACTTGAGGATATTTTACTTCTTTAGGATGATATAAATGATGGTCTTGCTCTGCTACCTCTTGGTGCACCGATTTTGCCCCATTGGCCTAAACTACTCTTGAGGAGGCTAGATCTCTAGTTGGTGATCCCATAGATTACCAATGCACTCATTCCAAGACAACAAGTGTTAGTCTCCCTAGTCATGCACTTTTAGCAGATCCTCAGATGTTTTCAAATGCCACAGGTATTCCAAAGTGGGATAGTGCTATGGTAGAGGAGTATTCTTCCTTGGTGAAGAATCACACATGGGATCTTGTACCTCTTCCTAATGGAAGAAATTTGGTTCAATGCAAGTGGGTGTACCACACCAAATATGTATTTGATGGTTCTATTGATAAGTACAAGGCATGTCTCGTGGCTAAGGAATTTTCTTAGGTTGAGGGTATTGACTATTTCAAGACCTTTTCTCTTATTGCCAAGATGGATTCCATTCAACTTGTACTTTCTCTAGATGCATATTAGGGATGGCCAGTGTATCAGATGGATGTGAAGAGTCTTTCTTACATGGTGATCTTCATGAGGAGATCTACATGGAGCAGCCTTCAGGATTTGTGTAGGGCTTTTCACTTGTTTGTAGGCTCTATCGTTCATTATATGGTCTTAAACAAGCCCCTATGGCTTGGTATGAGAAAATTGATAACTTCTTGCTTGCTTCTACCTTCTCACACTACCATTTCGATCCTATACTTTACACTCAGAGATGCGGGAAGGATATTTTGATTCTTGTGTTATATGTGGATGATTTGATTCTCATAGGGAGCTCTATCTCCATGATCCAAAGTGTTCAGAGAGCATTGATGGAGTGGTTTGATATTACTAATCTTGATCTTCTACATTTATTCCTTGATCTTTAGGTTCACCATACTTTCAAGGGTATCTTCATTTTTTAGAAGTATGCTCTTGATTTTCTTTAGAGATTTGGCATGTGGCTAATTGTAAGCCTACACTCACACCATTTCAGTCAAGTTTTGTATTGTACTAGTTGCACTACTCCTATAGATGATGCTACTTTGTATTAGTAGTTGGTTGGTAGTCTTTTGTACTTGACACATAGTCATCTTGATATTTCCATTATAGTTGGACTTGTCTCCCATTTCTCTTAGGAGCCTCATGATAGTCATTAGAAAGTAGCTAAACGTATCTTGAGATATATTCATGACACATAACATTTTGGCATTCACTACACAATAGGAGCTTAGAGCATACTATGGGCTTCACTGACTTATATTGGGCTAGTGATGTTGATGATTGGAAGTCTACTTCTAATTTTGTTTCCTGCCTTGGTTTTGGCCCGATTACATGGTCTTGCAAGAAGAAAACAACTATTACATTATCATTGACAGAGGTTGAGTATTGAGGTGTAATTTTTGCTAGCTAGGATGTTCTTTAGCTTCAACTATTGATGACTAAGTTTGGATTTCCTCTTGATCACCACACTACTCTTTGGTGTTAGAATCAGAGTACCATTCACATTTCTTGCAACTCAATGGAGCATTAGCAAACTAAGCACATCAAGATCTACATGCACTTCATCATAAAACTCATCTAAGAAGGTGTTCTTAGCTTGGAGTACTTGTCTACTGAGTAGTAGGTTGTGGACATCTTCACTAAGCCTTCAGCATTGCCTCTATCGATGATTGGGGTGAAGGAAGTTGTTCTTTTCAGGTCTTCTTCAGTCCTCCTTCCTTCACTTTTTCTTTCTTTTCTTTACATGTTTTCTGTCTTTTGGGAAGGAGTTTTTTCTATGTATTTTCTCCTTTTCTTCATTTGTGAGAGATTGTTTGTAAATGGGTACTTCATCAAGCCTTGTTATCAAGACCCATCTTTGAATTTGTTTGTTCCTCCCTAAGTTGCACTTAAGGGGGTGTTGGTGTGAAAAGGGTTATTCCCTAACCAGTTTCCTTCTAGCACCTATTCACACTTTGTTGTTAAGATTACTTAGGGCACTTTTAGGGAACACATAAGATACTTATCTCTTTGTGTCTCATATCTTATGATTATGACACTTGTCATAATCCTATGTAGTCCTAGGTCTCACCTTGCCTTTATAAGGAAGTCTTATCTTGTACATTATGTATCTTGTATCTTGTATATTGGATCTTGCATCCACTTGTATGCTTGTATTATTATTTGGCATAGTAAAATTCTTTATTGCTTCTCTCTTGTGTGTAGAAGGTTATTTGGTGTTGCATATTTACTAATCTTGGTTAATGAATTCAACACAAATGTGCTCAAACCTCCCTAGTATAGAACATGCATTCTATTTTGGTACCTTAATAAGCCACTAGGCTTGAACTCATATCCATCATATCGATAATCCTACAGATTTTTGAGAGGGCTTTCTTAACTTTCTCATAAAATTCATCTCCTACAAATGGTGTTGTCATTGATGTCAACATATCTGTGTTGTCATTGGTGTCAACTATTCTCTTGTTTTGATGCTTGCTTGTAATGAGTTAAGTATTGAAGATAATAAGTATTCCTGATACAACAGAACAATCCAGTAGATTGCTCTGCATTTCTTGTAGAATGAATATCTTTGTCTGCGGATTGGAAGTTATTTAGATACATGTCTGAAGATGCTATATTCCAAGTTTGAACCTCCGATATGAAGATTTGAGTGAGTTATGTTCACCAGAGTGAAAATTGCTTTTTCTACATATTTGGTGACAGGGAGAATGTATTATGCATTCCTCCACATTTAAGTATTTCAGTCTACATTTCTGGAATCAAGTTTGTAATGATTATAAGTGCCTTCAACTTGAATGGTTCATGATTTGGTGGTCTGCAAGCAATCTTTTCTTTATGACAGTAGCTGACAGTGTTGTTTATGTGCTCCAATTTGAAGAATCTTCTTGAAAGAGTGGTTAGAGATTGTGTGGTTGTTCCTAGTGATTACAATGTGCTTGTGGATGTCTCCTGATCATTTTCCTACTTTTGGATTGGTCCGCAAAGAGAAATTTAGATCGTGGATGAAGGCTATTCTTAGAAAATTTAATGTTAACACCAGTCTTAGACGACTTGGTTGTTTTCATTACTTGCGGAGATACATCGAAGATTGTGGAAGGATGTTGTGGCATGGAAGATTGCATTTGAGTCCTAGCTAAGGCATAACATGATCCGCATACATCTTTCCCTTAGCTAATTTTGTTTAGGTCCAAACCTATTTCTATGTATGTTTGTAATGCCGACCTTGGAGATTGTTCCAATGGTTGATGAATGTAATGCCAACCTTGATGTACATTCTAAGGTTGATGAAGTGTATAAAAACATGTAATAAAGTTGCAAAAAATATATCCTTGTGTGAAAATGAAAAGATAAGTGCGAAGGTGTAATAAGAGTAGAGTAGAGGAGTTATATTGTGCTTCAATGGAACTAAACCCAGGCATGAAGTAGATACTATCAAATTAGTTCACCAACTCTTGGGAGTGAGCCACCCCTTGGCAGTGAGCTCTAACATTTGTAGTGAGCATTTTGGGCAGTGAGCCTTTGTTGTTTGGTATTGCTATAACATATTTATTTTTGTGGGCTAACACCCACCGTGGTTTTTCCCTTATAGGGTTTTCCATGTAAAAATCTGGTGTCTCATGTGTTATTGTGTTGAGCTTCTGGTTTCATGTTTTCATGGTTAAATCTTAATAACAGTAACTGATGTGTTGATGTTTATAAGTGGTTAAGGTTTAAGAGACAATTGATTCACCCCCCCTCTCAGTTGTCTTGTGCATTTCAACAATCGGTATCAGAGCCAAGTTCCTCGGAAGTAAGCCTAACAACTTGAGGTCGATCTAGGAGGTCTTTTAAGAAGGAAGCTCCATAGTTTGATGGGACAAATTATGCTTTATGGAAGGTACGAAGAAAAATCCATCTTCTTTGTCTTGGTTATAGAGTATGGAAACTGACAAAGACGAAGTATACCATGCCTTAGAATTGTTTAACAACTGAAGATGAAATCAAAGAATATGAGTTAAATATAAAAGCTAGAGATGCTATATTAAGTGCCTTGTCTGACACTGTGTTGGTAAAGGTCATGGATCTAGATTCTGCTAATGAAGTTTGGGAAAAACTAAAAAATATGTATGAAGGAGATGAATCTATAAAAAGAGCCAAATTGTAGGGCCTAAAAGTGAAATATGAGGGTTTAAAGATGAGCGAAGATGAAAACATAACAGCCTACATGCAAAAGGTTGATGAACTTATCAATGGAATAAAAGGTATGGGAGGAACTATTGATGAGAAGGAAATTGTGATGAAAATTCTTAGGTCATTACCTGAGTCCTACAGTCACAAGGTAGCGGCAATTGAAGAAGTAATTACTGTAAAAGAAGTCAATAAGGATCAGTTGCTTGGAAGGATTATAGTCTTTGAGATGAGAGAGTTTGTTGATGCTCTGCCGAAGGTTGAGACTGCTTTCAAAGCCAATACTTCAGAGAAGATCTCCAGAGCTGAAAAGTACAAGGTGGAACCTGATGATGAGCTTGATGAAATTTGATGCAGGAGCATCCATCGTTCAAGAGAAATATTGCATCAACCAAAAACATTTGCATTTCAGTTCATTTGCAGTTAAGTTTGTTTCCTTTCATTTTCTAGCTCAGTTTAGGTAGTTCAGTTAGTAGTAGTTTTTGTATTTTGGTCCACATTCTACCGCAATTACATTTCACACCTTGTGGAGCTAGACTTAGCATCTAGATTCATTCATCTACATCATATCCAGAATTCAGAGCATTTGGATTAAGTACCGTAAAGTTATCGCTATTAGAAGATCAGTTGTTTTCTTAGAACAGAGCATCCTGACAGTCTGATAATTAGCTAAAAGAGAAGACTTGCGGAGCATTCCTTGACTTATGGAGCTTAGTGACACATCATTCAATGATATTTGGTTCATGGACGACCTTCCCTGAGATTCGCACATCATTTCATTCATTTGCGCAGGTGTTCTACATGATTAGGTCTGACCTATCCGTGTACACACGTTACAGCTCTTCATTGGAGTTTGTGACCTTCCTTAGCCAACGTGGAGGAACCCTTTGTACCAGAGATGATATATAAGGATGTAATAGATCCCTAGGAAAGCAGTTAGCATAATTCTCATGATTTAGAAGATAGATAGTTTGGCTCCTTTGTGAGGGGGACTTCAATGCTATATCTTGTGCATATTCTGATATTTTATAATCAGGCCTTTGAGCCTGAGTTGTAAGCCCGCATGATGCCGGCCAGTTTGTATTTGAATCCTATGATATATTGGATGACTGAATCTACATTTGTTTCATATCTTTGAGTTGTTTCCGTTGTGTTTACTCTTGCTGCACGGCCTGGATAGTTCGTTCAGTGAACCCTCCTACCATGACTGCACCAAGTGGTATCAGAGTGAAAGTTTAAATCTTTGGGAGCGAGTTGAGCAAAGTTGGCAAAGGAATTCCATAAGATCTTGTTGTGGACAGATCACCAAATTGAGGCAGGTTACTTGTGTCACAACCAATCGCCGATTGTGAGGTAGTTGTCACCTTGTAGCCCGATCATCGAACTTGAGGTAGTTTGCACTTGATCCTAGGAAGAATGCCATTGAGGAGAGTTGTTGCTGTTGGAATGATGGCTGGTAGAATGGATGAGATGATAGAAATGATGAAAACGATGCAAATCCATTTGGATGCTGTTGAAGAGGATAGGTGAAGAGGATTGACACCGAGACCTAATGTTGAAAGTAATGATGAAGAATAATTTCAATCTATTGAACAAATTGGTGAAACCCTAGGAGGTGATGAAGAAGAAGAATCAGATCAAGTAAAGATGTTGCGAGCTATTTCAAAGATTGGAAAGAGACCTAGAGTTGATGTGCCAAACTATACTGATAATTTGAACCTTGAAGAATTGATTGACTAGATAAATGACATCGAATAATACTTTGAGTATGAAGAAGTTGAAGATCCAGAGAAGGTGAAATTTGCAAAGACAAAATTGAAAGGACATGCTGCTATTTGGTGGAAAGAAGTTCAGTTGGAAAGAAATAGAAGAGGAAAAGAAAATATTACGAAGTGGGATAGGATGGTGACAAAATTGAAGAATCAATTCATACCTGCTGACTATGAGTTGGAGCTTTTGAAAAGATTGTAGAACCTGAGACAGAAGGAGAAATCGGTGAAGGAGTACACTGAAGAATTTCATAAGATGATTATAAGGACAAGACACAGTGAAGCGAGCAAGGAGAAAGTGGCTAGATACATCAATGGACTGAGATTGAACATTCAAGAAGAACTAAGCTTGGTAAGGATGACATCTTTGGAAGAAGCATATCAGTTTGCCCTAAAAGTTGAAGAGAGGCTGAATAAAAGACATGATCTAAGATAGAGAGGCAGAGGAGGTAAATTTCAGAGAGGTAGAACATTTTCTAGAGGAGATAGATCATTTGCGGAGCAGAACAAGCCTGACAACCCATTCAAGAAGGATGATAGAGATAAGAATGCTAACCAGAGAGATGACATAAGTTTTTACCGAAGAGAAAACCCTAGCGCATATCGGAACGAGGGATACAGAAGAGAGGGGAGAGGATTTGATAAGAGGACATTCAGAGGCACTTGTTTCAAGTGTGGAGGTGAAGGACATAGAGCATTCAAATGTAATCAGGGTAGTACAAGCAAGAGGATATAAAATAGTGGAAGAGCAGCCTATGTGGATGAAGAACCTATTGAACTAGGTGATCCCTGTTCAGTTGGTAATCCAGAGAAAGGAGAATCACTTGTGATGAGAAGAACACTATTTCAAGTAGAAACAAATGAGGAACTACCACAGAGGAAGAGTTTGATCAAGACAAGATGCAAATCAGGAGGTAAGTGTTGTAAAGTTGTGATTGATAGTGGTAGTTTAGACAACCTAGTTTCAGAGGAGATTTTGACTAAGTTGAAGTTGGAAAGATTGAAACACCCTAAACCCTATCAGATAGCATGGATTCAGGATGATCATAAGGTACTGGTGAGTGAACAATGTTTGGTGAAATTTCATATTGGATCTTATCATGATGAATTCTTGTGTGATATTATGCCTATGGATGTTTGTCATATCTTGTTGGGTAGACCTTGGCAGTATGATAGAAAAGCTATACATGATGGGAGAAAGAATACATACACTATAACAGCAAATGGAAAGAGAATTACTTTGATTCCTTTGGAAGATGATCCTAAGAGTGAAGTATGTGGGAATGCTAGAATCTATTTGGTAGATAGAAGAAAATTTCTGGATGGTATGAGACATGAGAATATGTGTTATGCTTTGATTCCTATGAAACCTAAACATTGAAGAAGGAGATTGGAGGAGAATAACCGGAGGAGATAACAAAGTTGCTGATAGAGTATGAAGACATCATATCAGATAATGTACCTGAAGGATTGCCACCTATAAGGAGTATAAGTCATCACATGGATCTTATACCAGGAGCTAGTTTGCCTAACAAAGTAGCATATCGAATGACACCAACAGAGAATGAAGAGTTAAACAGACAGATACAGGAGTTGTTGAGAAAAGGTTTGATCAGAGAAAGTTTGAGTCCTTGTGCAGTACCTGCAGTGTTAGCACCTAAGAAAGACGGAGAATGGAGAATGTGTACTGACTCTAGAGCAATAAACAAGATCACAGTTAAGTATAGATTTCCTTTACCTAGGATGGATGATATCATGGATTGTTTGAGTGGAGCAAGATATTTCACAAAGATAGACTTGAATAGTAGATACCGTAAGATCAGAATCAGAGAGGGAGATGAATGGAAGATTTCTTTTAAGACAAATCAAGGATTGTATGAGTGGTTAGTGATGCCTTTTGGATTGACAAATGCATCGAGTACTTTCATGAGATTGATGAATGAAGTCTTGAAGAAATTCTTGGGTAAGTTTGTGATTGTATACTTGGATGATATTCTAATTTTTTGTAAGACAAAAGAGGAATATTTGTGGCATATTAGACAAGTTTTGTAGAGGTTGAGAGAAGAGAAATTGCTGATAAACATCAAGTGTAGTTTCATGAAGGAATAATTAGTGTACTTAGGATTTGTGATTTCTACAAAAGGATTGAAGATGGACCCTGAGAAAGTAAGAGCAATTGTTGAATGGCCTACATTGGAGAGAATTAGAGAGGTTGGATCATTTCATGGATTGGCCAGTTTCTACCGAAAGTTCATCAAAAAATTTTAAGTGGATATCTAGAGCAGATAAAAGTTTTGAATTGTTGAAGCAAAAAGTGACAGAGCAACTTGTTTTGGCATTACTGGATTTCAATAAGGTATTTCAAGTTGATTGTGATGCAAGTGGAAGTGCGATTGGAGCAGTATTAAGTCAAGAAGGTAGACTTGTAGCATATTTTATTGAGAAGTTGAATGATGCAAGGAGAAGATATTCAGTTTATGATCAAGAGTTCTATGCCTATGAATTCAAGCCTTAAAGAAGTGGAGACATTACTTGTTGCCTAAGGAGTTTGTACTATATACAGATCATCAATCTTTGCAATATTTAAACAGTCAAGGTAAGTTGAATCAGAGACATATGAGATGGGTAGAGTTCATGCAGAGTTACACTTTTATGTTGAAGCATAGGAGTGGAAAATCAAACAAAGTTGCTGATGCGTTGAGTAGAAGAAGAAACTTGTTGACAGAAATGAGAGTTGAAGTGTTGGGTTTTGATGAATTGAAGAACATGTATGAGGGAGACACTGATTTTGTAGAACCTTGGAAAGCATGTAAGGAACTTGTTGTGACAAATAGAAGTAAGTGGTTGGATTATTTCATTCAAGAAGATATGTTGTTCAGAGGAAATCATTTGTGCATACCTAAGAGTTCAATGAGAGATAATTTGATCAAGGAGAAACACAATGGTGGATTGGTAGGACATTTTGACATTGATAAGACAGTGGCTTTGGTAAGTGAAAACTACGTTTGGCCTTAGATACATAAGGATGTTAGGAAATTTGTGCAGAGTTGTAGAGTTTGTCAAATTGCAAAAGGAAGTAGTCAGAACACTAGATTGTATACATCTTTGACAGTACCAGAGAGACCTTGGGAAGATATAAGCATGGATTTCATAATGGGATTGTCGAAGACATAGAGAGGACATGATTCAATATTTGTAGTGGTTGACAGATTTTTGAAGATGGCTCATTTCATACCTTGTCAGAAGACAATTGATGCAGTGCATGTAGCAGACCTATTTTTCAAGGAGATTGTGAGATTGCATGGATTACCTAAGAGTATAATTTCAAATAGAGACACCATATTTCTTAGATACTTTTGGAAGATGCTTTGGAAGAAGATGAAGACAGAATTGAAGTTTAGTTCAGCTTTTCACCCACAGACTAATGAACAAACAGAGGTAGTGAATAGGAGTTTGGGAAACTTGTTGAGATGTTTCATTGGAGAAAAGGCAAGAAGATGGGATTTGATTCTTTCACAAGTAGAGTTTGCATACAATACTTCAGTAAATAGGAGTACTGGAAGAACACCTTTTGAGATTGTGACCAGAGTAAATCCTAGAGGACTTGCAGAGTTGAGAGATATCAGTTTGGGAGAAAAGAGAAGTGTAGAAGCAAAAGAATTTACAGAACATATGAAGACAATGCATGATCAAGTGAAGAAGCATTTGGAGGATATGAACAGTAAGTATAAGGAAAAGGTAGATGAGAAGAGAAGACATAAGGAATTTGAAGTTGGAGATGAAGTGATGGTATACTTGAGAAAAGAGGGATTTCTAGTTGGCACTTATAACAAGTTGAGGATGAAGAAGTTTGGACCTTGTAAGATACTCAGAAAAATTGATTCAGGAAATGCATATGAAGTAGAGTTACCAAAGACATTGGGTATATCACCTCTTTTTAACATTGCAGATCTATATCAGTATCATGAAGTAGAGTTCAGCGATAGCATGAAAGAAGATTTGAAGAAGTAGTTACCACACAAAGCACCAGAGCAGATTGAAGACATCCTGGACAACGGAGTTAGACACAACACTAGAGGAAGACAATACAAAGAATACTTTGTGAAGTGGAAAGGCAGACTGGAAGAAGATTCATCATGGATTTCTCAGGCTGAGGTAGACCGTCTTGGTTCTCCCCTAGCCCTAGCAAAGTGAGGGACTCAATTTTTCAATAACCCCAGATGTCTAATGTAGGAGCATCCCTAGTTCAAGAGAAATCTTGCATCAACCAAAAGCATTTACATTTCAGTTCATTTGCAGTTCAATTTGTTTCCTTTCATTTTCCAGTTTAGTTCAGAGAGTTCAGTTAGTAGCAGTTTCTATATTTTGGTCCGCATTCTACTGCAATTACATTTCACATCTTGTGGAGCTAGACTTAGCATCTAGATTCATTCACCTA
The DNA here is from genome assembly GCA_027924645.1 of Cunninghamia lanceolata. Classification (NCBI taxonomy): domain Eukaryota; kingdom Viridiplantae; phylum Streptophyta; class Pinopsida; order Cupressales; family Cupressaceae; genus Cunninghamia; species Cunninghamia lanceolata. The sequence goes on from BSBN01000197.1 coordinate 4,541,290, forward strand.
CATCATATCCAAAATTCAAAGCATTTGGATTAAGTACCAGAAAGTTATTGCTATCAGAAGATCAGTTGTTTTATCATAACATAGCATCCTGACAGTCTCTGATAATCAACTAAAAGAGAAGACTTGTAGAGTATTCCTCAACTTGTGAAGCTTAGTGACACATCATTCAATGATCTTTGGTTCATTGTTGACCTTCTCAGAGATCTACACATCATTCTATTCATTTGCGGAGGTGCTCTACATGATTAGGTCTGACCTATCCATGTACACATGTTACAGCTCTTCATTGGAGTTTGTGGCCTTCCTTGGTTGATGCGGAGGGACCCTTTGTACCGGAGATGATATATAAGGATGTAATAGATCCCTAGGAAAGTAGTTAGCATAATTCTCATGATTTAGAAGAGATAGTTTGGCTCCTTTGCGAGGGGGACTTCAATGCTATATCTTGTGCATATTCCGATATTCTATAATCAGACCTTTGAGCCTGAGTTGTAAGCCCGCATGATGTCATCCAATTTGTATTTGAATCCTATGATATACTGGATGACTGAATCTGCCTTTTGTTCATATCTTTGAGTTGTTTCCGTTGTGTTTACTCTTGCTGCATGGCTTGGACAGTTCATTCTATGAACCCACCTACCGTGACTGCACCAAAATTGAAGCCAACTTTGTTGATAGACTGCAAAGAGTTCTGGTAAGTTTAAAGGGAAATTACCTTTCAAATGTTTTACATGTGGTAAGGTTGGTCACTATGCTTCTAGATGTCCTGAGAGAATTGAAAGGAATATAAAAAGATTTGAGAATAGACCTAAGGTTCCAAATAAATGCTACTATGTTAGAGATCTTGATGATGAAGGTGTGATAGATGATGAATTTGATGATGCTAGTACTAGTGCAAATGAATGCTTGTTTATTGCAATTAAAGAAGAACCTGTGTCTACTAATCCTTCTAGCTGTGTGAAGGAAGAAAAACTAGTGCTTTGGCTATTCAGGTTGAGAAAGATAAAGATGAATGGATTATTGACAGTGGATACTCACATCACATGACCAGTGACAAAAGTAAGTTTGTGAGTTTGGAAAAGTATGATGGAGGACTAGTTAGGTTTGGAGATAATGCAACTAGTAAGATTTGTGGAAAAAGATCTATTTCTTTTGAAGGAAAGCACAACACTGATAATGTCCTATATGTGAAGGGTTTAAAGCATAATATCTTGAGTGTTGGTCAGATGTGTGACAAAGTTTATGATCTGAGATTCAAAGATAATGGGTGCAAGATCATGGAAAGCTTCGGAACAGTGATTGCTATCGGCAAGAAGACTAGAGGTAACATTTACCAATTAAGAGGAACTAATGATTATTTTTTATTGGATCAGATAGATGAGAGTTGGTTGTGGCATAGAAGGATGTGTCATATCAATTTTGATAATTTGGTGAAGATAAGCTCCGCACAGGCTGTAAGAGATCTGCCTAAACTTGTGAAGCCTGCCAACACCATTTGCAAGGAGTGTCAATTTGGGAAACAAACAAGAAAAAGTTTCAAAAGCAAAGAACAATTTTCTGTTGGATTGCTGGAGCTAGTACATACAGATTTGTATGGTCCTACAAGAACAAGAAGTCTGCAAGGTGACATGTATTTTATGTTGCTTATTGATGATTATTCTAGAATGACTTGGGTCACTTTTCTAAAAGAAAAATCTAAAGCCCTAGACAAGTTCAAAGTGTTCAAGGCAATGGTTTAGAATGATTTAGAGTTGAGGATCAAATACTTAAGGTCTGATAGAGGAGGTGAGTTCATATCAAATGAATTCAATATTTTCTATGAAGAACAAGGGATAAAGAGACAGTTGTTTGCACCTAGGACTCCTCAACAAAATGGAGTTGTTGAAAGAAAGAACAAGACAGTTCAAGAGGCTGCTAGGACTATCTTAAAGGAAACTGACCTACCAAAAGTATATTGGAGACAAGCCATACATATTGCTTGTACATCCTAAATAGAGTTCAAGTCAAAGGTAACAGCTCTAAAACTCCTTTTGAATTATGGTATGGAAGAGTTCCTACAGTGAAGTATTTCAAAGTTTTTGGTAGCAAATGTTATATCATAAGAGAAGAAGAACTAGGCAAGTTTGATGCTAGATGTGATGAAGGAATTTTTCTTGGTTACTCTACCAAGAGTAAGGCCTACCGGTGCTACAATAAGAGACTAAAAAAGATTGTTGAGAGTGCTAATGTGAAGGTGGATGAAGACAAGGAAATAATATCATATATGAGTTTCTATGAATCATTTGAACCTGCAGCTATAGTGAATGAAGAAAAAGTTGAACAAGAAGACAGTCAAGATGAAGAAGAGGCTCTGAAAAGTGTTGTCAAGACTCCCAGTATGTAAGGATTAATCATTCTGAAGATCAGATTATAGGTGACAAAAATAAAGGGGTGTTGACAAGGAAAAGAGCTGCAGAAGAACAAGTGAATTACTGTTTGCTTTCAAAGGTTGAACCAAAAACTATGAATGAAGCTTGCAATGATGAAAATTGGGTAAAATCCATGGAAGAAGAGCTAATGTAGATAGAGAAGAATCAAACTTGGGAATTGGTTCCTAGACCTGCTAATAAGAATGTCATTGGAACTAAATGGGTTTTCAAAAACAAGCTGAATGAAAATGGAGTTGTAAGAAACAAAGCAAGGTTTGTGTGCAAAGGATATTCTCGAATTGAAGGAATAGATTTTGAAGAAACCATTGCTCCAGTGGCTAGGATTGAAGCAATCAGAATATTTTTGGCATTTGCAGCTCATAAAAATTTTAAAGTGTATCTGATGGATTTGAAGTCTGCATTCTTGAATGGTGAGTTGGAAGAGGAAGTTTACATTGAGCAACCGAAAGGGTTTCAGTTATACAACCAAGGTGATATGGTGTGCAGATTGAAGAAGGAATTGTATGGACTAAAGCAAGCCCCCAAAGCCTAGTATGCAAGGTTAGACAAATATTTGTTGCAATTAGGGTTTAGTAAAGGCACTGTTGACATCAATCTCCATTTCAAAATCAATGATAATCAAATCCTGATTCTTGTAGTTTTTGTTGATGACATTATCTTTGGAGGAAACTAATGAAGGTATGTGCATGAAGTTTGCAGGAGAAATGCAAAATGAATTTGAGATGTCTATGTTTGGTGAAATGAATTTCTTTCTAGGTCTGCAAACTACTCAATCATATAAAGGAATTTTCATTTCTCAGTCTAAATATGTGAAAGAGTTGTTGAAGAAGTTTGGGATGGAGGACTCCAAACTAGTATGTACTCCCATGGTGACTGCCTGCAAATTAAGCAAAACTGATGAATCACCTAAGACTGATCAGAAAAGGTTTTGATCTATGATTAGAGAATTACTTTATCTAACTCAAACTAGACCTGATATATAATGCATGCAGTATGTCTTGTGGCAAGATTTCAAGAAGCTCCTAGAGAGTCACATGTGATGGCAGTCAAGAGAATCTCGAGGCATTTGAAAGGCACATCAGATCATAGCTTATGGTATCCAAAGGATAATGATTTCACTCTTAGTGCTTATACAGATGCAGATTGGACCGGAGATGTTGATGACATAAAAAGTACAAGTGGAGGTTCTTTCTTCTTGGGTAATAGATTGGTTTCATGGCTGAGCAAGAAGCAAGATTCAATCTCTTTGTCTACTGCAGAAACATAGTATATTGTAGCAACATGTTGTTGCACTCAAGTGTTATGGATGAAGTAGACTTTGAAGGACATAAGATTTGTGTATGAAGTTCTAATTGCAATCTCTTGTGACAATACAAGTGCTATAAACATTTCAAAGAATCCAGTGATGTACTCAAGAACAAAGCATATATCAATAAGGTATCACTTTTTGAGAGAACAAAGAATGAAGTAAAGATGGAATATGTGTCCACAAAGGATTAGATTGTAGATATTTTCACTAAGCCTCTATCTAAGGATACCTTTGAGTATCTCAGAGAAAAGTTAGGGGTCATTACCCCTCCTGTTCTGAACTAAGATGCACAGGAATTCATCAATCCAGTGGTGCCTGGAGCCTCAGTCATTGATCTGGATTGATGTTTTGAGAGCTACCTATCAAGGGGAGTAGCAAAATTTTACTAACATAAGTTCTTGATAATAAGCAGTAAGTATTGATAACAGAGAAATTTTAGTTTGATCAGAGCAACAGAGTGCAAGTATGTACCCTTTTCCATTGATGTCAAAGGGGGAGACAAATCATGTGAAAAACTCAAGGGGAGAAAGAGTGCAGATGTATAAAAAGAAAGGGGGGTATCTTGTCTTGATGGTCTTTACAATTTTTTCACATCATATGTTGCCATCAATGACAAAGGGGGAGATTGTTGCAAGTATGTGCCTAACTGGTGTTGTCATTGATGTCAACATATCTGTGTTGTCATTGGTGTCAACTGTGCTCTTGTTTTGATGCTTGCTTGTAATGAGTTTAGTATTGAAGATAATAAGTATTCCTGATATAGCAGAATAGTCCAGTAGATTGCTCCACATTTCTTGTAGAATGAATATCTTTGTATGTAGATTGGAAGTTATTTAGATACATGTCTAAAGATGCTATATTCCAAGTTTGAGCCTTCGATATGAAGATTTGAGTGAGTTATGTTCACCAAAGTGAAAACTACTTTTGCTGTATATTTGGTGATGACATGGAGAATGTATTATGCTCTGCATTCCTCCGCATTTAAGTATTTTAGTCTGCGGTTCTAGAATCAAGTTTGTAATAATGATAAGTGCCTTCAACTAGAATGGTTCTTGATTTGGTGGTCCGCAAGCGATCTTTTCTTTATGACAGTAGTTGACAGTGTTATTTATGTGCTCCGGTTTGAAGAATCTTCTTGATAGAGTGGTTAGATATTGTGCGGTTTTTCATGGTGATTACAATATGCTTGTGGATGTCTCCTGATCATTTTCCTACTTTTGGATTGGTCCACAAAGAGAAATTTGGATCGTGGATGAAGACTATTCTTAGAAAACTTAATGTTAACAACAGTCTTGGCTGACTTGGTTGTTTTCATTACTTGTGGAGATACATCAAAGATTGTGGAAGCGTGTCGTGGCATGGAAGATTGCATTTGAGTCCTAGCTAAGGCATAACATGATCCACATACATCTTCCCCTTAGCTAATTTTGTTTAGGTCCAGACCTATTTCTATGTATGTTTGTAATGTCGACCTTGGAGATTGTTCCAATAGTTGATGAATGTAATGCCGACCTTGATGTACATTCCAAGGTTGATGAAGTGTATAAAAACATGTAATGAAGTTGCAAAAAAGATATCCTTGTACAAAAATAAAAAGATAAGTGCGAAGGTGTAAGAAGAGCAGAGCAAAGGAGTTATATTGTGCTTCAATGGAACTAAACCCAGGCATGAAGTAGATGCTATCAAATCAGTTCACCAACTCTTGGCAGTGAGTTGATCTTGGCAGTGAGCATTTTGGGCAGTGAGCCCTAAGGTAGTCAGACTTTGTTGTTTGGTATTGCTATAACATATTTATTTCTGTGGGCTAACACCCACCGTGGTTTTTCCCTTATAGGGTTTTCCACGTAAAAATCTGGTGTCTCATTTGTTATTGTGTTGAGCTTCTTGTTTCATGTTTTCATGGTTAAATCTTAATAATAGTAATTGATGTGTTGATGTTCATAAGTGGTTAAAGTTTAAGAGACAACTGATTCACCCCCCCTCTCAGTTGTCTTGTGCATTTCAACAGTTCAAACAATAGTTATTGCAACAATTTGTTGTCTTCGATGAAAAGCATCAACCACTTGATTTTATTTTCCCTTAAAATAGTTGATGTCAAAATCATTTTCTAAAAGAACTCTAATCAATGGCTTCATCATGCATTCAGATTAGGCTAAGTACATATATACGTAAGTCTTAAATTATCTATTTTAATTCAAATAGCTTGCCCAACAAATAATGCCTCCAAACTTGTAATGCATCTACAATCACTATAAGCCCCAAATCATGTGGGTTATAGTTTAATTCATTTAGATGGAATTTATTGGACTCATAGGCCACAAATTGATCATCTTACATAACCACATCACCAAATCCTTCTCCTGATGCATATATGACAACCACAATATGTCCATTGGGGTTTATAACCTTGAGAATTAGGGATAAAGTTAATCTCTACTTTAGGATTCAGAAAGCTTCTTCACACTTATCTGACCACACAAATGGTTGGCCCTTCCTCTATTGGCTATTCTTGAAAAATGTATCACAAACTTCCTATAGTAGCCTACCAATCCCATGAAACTTCACACTTCATGAACAGTTTTGGTGTAGTCCATTCCAAAATCACTCTTATCTTTACTGGATCAATAGAGATACCTTTGATAGAGATAATATGACCTAAATATTGCACTTCCTTTTAAAAGAATGCACACTTGGACAATTTTCCATACAACTTATGTTCTCTCAACTTCTGCATTATTAGCCTCAAATGATACAAATATTCTTCCTCATTTAAATAATATATCAAATATCATCCAAGAAGACAAGCACAAGATTATCTAATAAGTGTCTAAAAATGGTATTCATCAAACTCATGAATGTTGCTTGTACATTTGTTAACCCAAAAGGTAACATTGCGAACTCATAATGTCCATATCTCATTCTAAAAGTTGTTTTAGGAATGTCTTCCTCTTTTATTCTCAATTGATGATATCTCGCTCTTAGATCAATCTTGGAGAAAATAATTGCACCATGCATTTGATCAATTTATCGTTTCCTTATTAATCATCCTATAACCTATGCATAGACATAGAGTCTATTATTCTTTCTAACAAAAACTACTGGTGCACCCCATGGAGACACACTTGGTTGGATCAATGCTTTAGAAAGCAATTCCTGCAATTGAGCCTTCAACTCCATGAGCTATGCTGTGGCCATTATGTATGGAGCTTCAAATTGAGGCTCCAATTTTGGAATTAGATTAATTAAGAAATAAAACTCCCTCAAAGGAGGTAGTCCAAGTAACTCTTCAGGAAAGACATCGTAAAACTCTTGAAGAAAAAGGATAATCTTGTCACATGGATTCTTTGATATCTTCTAACTCATCCACACTAATAGTATACATTTCACACCTCTTCTCTCTAGTTCTTTTGAGTTGCATAGTTGAAATCTGCCTTAGTTTAACTTCCTGCTTAACCCCTTAGATTTGAACTTGGTTTCCCAAATCATCTAGGCAATTAACCTTTTTTGTAAAGTAATATACTCTTTCCCTATGGTGCTAGAGCTTGTTCATCCCTAGAATAATATCATAAGAACCTAAGGGTCCTACATATAGGTTCACTTCCATGAAAAAGTTAAGAAGTTTTAACTCAGGTGCAAATAATCTTTTGCTTTACCTTTTCCTTTACTTGATTTGCATCTTTCCATGAATTAACCATAAAACCTGCTCTTCTAGGAATCTTACTAAGCACTCTTGGTGCCACAAAACACTTAGTAGCTCTAGTATCAATTAATATAGAAACATGAAAACCAAAAAGTGTACTTGAGGTTTCGATTGGAGCAATCTGGAACTTGACTTGGCATTCATAAACTACAGCATGGATTCTCTACTGAAAAGTTATCCATTGAGAAGGTAGAGGAGGATTCCTAAAAAAATATTTCCCTAATTTTTGTTTAAATATTTTTTTGCATAATAATCACCTCCACAAGAAAAACATACTCCTAGTGGTTCTCTCTTATCAGACCTCTTTTCCTCTCTATTTCATTTCTTCCCTTAAATTCATTATCCTTTCCCTTAAATATTGAACCATTGATATTCTTTAAACCATTTCCATTGGACTTCTGTTTAGAATTCTAGTTTTGATCCCACTTCTTTTTTAATGATGAAGATTTTGAGTTTCCAAACCTTTTGCAATACTTGTCCCTTAAAGCGGCAATGGACTTAATCTTTTATTTTTTTCTTTATGGCCTTTTCAAACACTTGATCTATGCATGAGGTTCAGTGTACATCTACTTCTCCAATTTGTGGATTTGGTCCCATGATGAATTTATGTATGTAGAACCATTCATCTCACTTATACTGAGGGATGTACTTGAGAAGTCAGGTGAAATTATCCTAATATTCCATTATTGTCATATCCCCTTGCCTTATGTTTTAAAAATCAATTATTTCCTAGTCAAAGTAGAGTTGGGGAAACCATCTTTATCTAAACAAGTTCACAAATTGATCTGAAGTGAATTTAGTGGAATCAATTCCCATTTCTAATTTCTTATTGCCCCAATAGGTAGAGGCTTCCCTAAGAGCCGATACGCTCCCTAGACTGCTTTACTTATCTCAGAATAATTTTGGATCTCAAAATAAGTTTCCATTTCACTAATCTAGGTTTCATCTCCGTCTCCCATTATTGTGCCATCAAATTTAGGTGGGTTGACCTTTTTCATATCTCAAGCCACCTCATTTACTAAATGGTTTCTCACTTCCGTCTGTCTTTCAATTTGCTCTTGGTCAGTAGTGGTTCATATTGCATTTCATTTACACTAGTTTTTCTCTTGACGTATTTCCTCTTCTTGATCTCTAGGCCCTCTAACCTGATGCTCCAAAGTGATTATCCTCTCTAGTCTCATTTAGGTCAGCAAGAATTTGATCAACTTTAGCTACAAGATCAATTGTGGCTTGGCTTGAATTGCTAGGACCACTTCCCATATTCATCCCAGTTCATACCATATTAACCTAATATAGACAAGTTATCATGCATTACCACAAGTAACCTACTCATTAAGTTTGACATTTAAGGCAAAGAGTCATCACACAAGTTTCAAAAGAAAGAGCATAGTTTTATTAAAAAGAAGATGGATATCATGTATCCTTATTTATAATTAGGTGACATGACCTCTTAGTTACAAATTTTTCCAAAATACTAAATTCACACATTTCAAAGTCCTCAATATCTTCATCCTTTTAGTTTACTCCCACACTTTTGGAGGTAGGATGTACGTGCAGGTACTCTAATACCTCCTTACTTATGATAGGGGAATAATGTCCACAATCCAAAGGCATGTCACACACTACATATGGTTTCTTTGGTTTTGGACTACTTTCATTCTTGGGTTTTACTTATTTCTATTTATTCAACTTTACACGACCCATAGGTAACGTTGAGGTCTCACTGTTAGATAACTAGAGATCCTCCTCCTTGTGAGGTGGTTGGGTGGAATTCCCTTTTGACTTGGTCTATTTCTTACACTTCTCTTCTTTCTAGACCACTTCCTCAATCTGGATCTTCCCATCTCTAAATTCAGAGAAATAAAAGCACTTTTAATAAGCCTAAGTTTACTTGTTTCAATAGTTTTACGTTCAAACATAGCAGGCTCATAGGACCTCATGTTTGAACCTAGGCTCTAATACCACTTGTAATAAGCCACCAAATTATAATAATAATTTAGTAAATAATTTGAAATAAAATGACTCACAAATGCTACAATTTTGAAAAAAATTTAATAAATAATAAATTTTCACACAATACAAAGATATTGATGCAAATATTGCAATTGCTCAAGTACACCATGACTCAAGTTTATAAAAATAGTGTATACATATCTTTGAGTTTATAAATGATACAATGATCAAGGTCATTCTAACTCTAGTGAAAGCAATATGGTTTTCCATCTATAGGTGTTTGGTGTGGAGCCTAATCAATCTCCAAGTGGGAGATTGTTGGTATGTGGTGACTAATCATGCAAGTACTGTACACTTGTAATGTATCCTTGCCGGGGTTTGGGGGCACAGCCCCTGAAATTTTTTTTCCCTCTTTTTTGCCCGTTTGGAGTCTGTTGTTAATTTTTGTTAACCGACAAAAAGAAAAACGACATTGTAAAACCCTAATTCTAGAAGCTTCCAAAAGGCTTGTTATAAGCGGTTGGGATGTATGTTGCGGGTGGGATTTCAATATTGTATTGTAGCATTTGCAGTGGTATTGAGTTGCAAGGATTGTTGGTTGTAATCGGTTTGATTTACTGGATAATAATATTGGACTCTCTTTTGGTGCATGTAGCCCAAGTTTGGGTGAACCACGTTAAAACTTGTCTCTCACTATTATTATTTATGTGTTTTTGCATTCCTTTGTTTAATCTTTATTTTCATTTAATTGATATCTTCTGCTTGCAATCCCTAACAATAGGAGGGAGAGCATCATCCAAGAGCTTTACCTCTAACCATAGACCAAGTGGTTTCTTGCTTATCTTCCTACTAGAAGCAGCTCGAACCTTTAACAAAGGTGATACATAGGGATGTCTATAGTAGAACCAAATATAAGAGCCAAGTGCAAAACATGTATACATCCATCACATGTAGTTAGTCATGCAATCCCTAGATATCCTCTAGCTAATCATGACTTCCAACTACATACAACCTATAAATACAATGAATTGACAATGCATACAGCTATAACATCACCTTAGCCAAAGAGTTTAAATAATAATTGCATAAAAATGCGGGTCATTTGTTCACAACACTTACTTCTCTTGTTTGACTTAATTGAAAATAAATAATAGTGCATATTTAAAGAGCAACCTAATAATTTAACAATTTATCATTTGACTTCTTAACCCTTGACATTTCCTGCTCTTGATTTGACTATCTATATGTTTTAGAGTCAAAATCACTATTTACAATTATGCACAAACTCTGGTATAACAATCATGTCTATGTAGTAGATCAAATGCATTATATATTTCTGCAATAATATTCTTGCATGTAAATGAATATACTTTTATCTATATATTTTCTATAATATGATTGGCTAACAATGCAAATTTATAACATTAGTAAATAACATCATGGGATACCATACTCCAACAATGAAATCAACCTTCAAAGGTATGTACAACTATAGTATATATTCAGTCTTTTCTATTTCTCAATATAAGGAATGATATACTTAATGGACAACAATATCATCATATTGATATACTTAATGGGCATCATCATCATCATCATCATCATCGTGTATATATATATAGTGTATAAATGAAAGAATACACAAACTAGTATTTAGCTTGAAGCGATGATCTCATGAGCTGCAATAAACATGCACCAGGTGCATATAAAGCCAAGATTAGCACCTTAATAAGGGACTACGTACAACATTTAACCATTGTCTAAATACTCCATGGTAAGTGATTCAATGCAAAAATTAAATAATAGAGACTCATTGGGTTGATTTCCAAGGTATGGCTAGCATATTTCCATGTCAAAATGACTTAGAGATAAATATACTCTCTTGCTACTGGCTGCAAGAAAATATAAGTCGATTTGGAGGTTTGTAACAACCATTATATTGGCTTAAGATCTGAAATAATGATTGATCAAAGATTAATTTAGACCCAACAGTTAAAACAAAGGTATGGGCAAAATTATATACCCTATGAATAGCCCAATCTATGGAAGAGTGACTGGTGAATTAAGCATTTTATTATTGCAGCAAAACCTACATATATATAAATATATTTATATCAAATAATGGTGTACACACACACCATCAAAAATATATAATCTTAATCCAAACTCAGGCTATGGGTTATCTAAACCACACACCCCGAATGCAATGAATAGATATAACAACATGGGCTGTATAAAATTTAAATAAATATGCACATGCTTTTACAAAGGTTTTATTAAATTTCCGTGCCTCCAAACTCAAATATAAAACTCATAAATATATATATTCCACAGGTTATTGCTCATAGCAAGATTTAACACATTCAAATGGTTTCAACCTCATACCTACTTAGATTGCCCTCTTCTTGAAGATTCCTCTGTGTAGTTAGAGCCCAAATAGCATGCAACACTCCTCCTTCAAAATTCGACACCCAAAGAATAGAGAAATGCAAATTTCACATGTCCCAAAAAGAGAGAAAATGCAGATTTCCAATGCCCTATCTTATTTCATAAAATGCATATCTTTTTTATTTCCTTTCAAGTGTCCACTAAGTGGGAGTTTAATTTCCATAATGCCTTCTTTGTAACCCCCCTTCCACCATTGTGGCCATAAGCATTCTTAGGCTAAATATAGAATAATAATAAATTTGAGCAATAGTACAAGATCTCATTTAAATAATTAGGATAATATAAATGGATGCATACAAAGAAAATATTATTAATTTTAATTAAGTTATGAATGCATATAAATGAAATACTCATAACTCCAATTAGATTAGTTCTATTTATCAAATTAAAGAATAATAGAATCTACTTCATATGACTCTAAACTTTATACCAATTGTTGCATAAGGCAACTATTATGAAAATAACAAAAACTCCATACTGACAAGCGATGAAACTTAAATACACTTCTACATGCTTGTGATGCATTATCTAATAGTCAAATCACAATCTTGTGCAGTGTGTGGGTTCTCGGTTAGTATGGTTCATCTATCATGTTGTCACCATCTACCATCCTCTCCTAGATGATACTCTCCCTCAACATGCAGGAGGGGGAAATACTACCCTGCATCCACCCCAAGTCAAAATAGACAGTAGTTAGTCTTTTATAAAAATCATAATAAAAAGTCAGTTAAAGCATCAACTTCACATGACTAAAGTACAAATATCATGTACAACCAACTATCATGAAATATCAACTCTCATAACAATGCATAATGAAATATTTAAAATATTCTAGAACACACCAATGAATTGAGAAGCATTTGTAAGTCTATTCTAGTGTTTGGCCAGTTTTAGAATTGATAAAATGTAAACATAATGCAGATTTTGTAATTTTTTTGTCCTTCACTTGTTTGTATGACAATTTGTCAGCATAGTATTGCTAACATCTCTCCCTATAGTCATTCCATTCAGTGATTTGGTTTGTCAGCGATTCAATGTGAGAAACAATCACCTCTAATGACTTGGCAAGGGCTCTCCTAGGATCGGTGCTTATACTTGGACTATTTAACATTTCAATTAGGCTTTCAAGATGTTTTTTGTTTTCTTCAATTTGCCCTAAATAGTTTTCCTATGTGTCTCTTTCATGGTGAGGAAGTGAAGGTGGGTGGTTTTGAGGGTTTTGGGGGTTGTTTTCAGCCTCCTCTATTGGATTAGTGTTCTGTGGTGCCTCCTTGACTATAAATTCAACATAAAAAACTAATCAAACATTGCTAAAGTAAGAATTTCTTTTCAAATTCACAAAAATCAATCAAACCCTACCTTCTTCGGTTGTTACACCCTCTACATTTTGTTCATGACGTCCTCGGGAGCAGGATTGGCGAGGTGGCATGGTGAAAATGTCGATTACACTTAGAAATTTCTTGATTCCTCCTTCTAACGCGCTCACACTCTAAAACCTATTTTTTGCTTGCCAAAAGGAGGAAATGAGCCGCGACCTATTGTAATTTGGGTTTTTATTTTAAGTTTTTTCTTTTGCAAAATGTGAGTGCGTTATAGCGTGCTTGCGTTTTGCCTTGCATGGGACCAAAAAGCCAAGTTGTGACTTTTTGGTCCCACAACTCTATACACTAACCCGTTAAGCATAATCTAGAAAGTACAATGCCATGCAAAATGTAGAATGCAAAATGGTTTAGGTTAACTATGACTAAAAACAAGTCAAGCCCAAACTTTGACATCATCAAAAGTTTGCACATTTTTGCCTCCCCAAGGAATCAACTGAACATAGCCATAAAATTATGTCTTGTAGATCTAGATCTCTTCAAGGGTTCTATAACCACATTGACATCATATAATTTAATCAAAAATAAATTTTGATTTAAAAAGTAATATATCTCTTCATTTAAACTTTTAGAATGTTTTGTTCAAAACTAGCTAAGTCATTTTACAAACAAACTACAATAATATGTTCAAGGAAAAAGAGAAAATGCTTAATTAAATCTATACTATGGATTAAATTTTCCCATGAAAGTTGGAGAAGATATAGTTTCTCTCAAGACCAACAACTTAGATAAATGGCAAAAATCTATATTCCACAATGGATGGGCTAAACTCTCGATTTTATTTGCTCTCTATATCTGTATGCTATTGAAATGCCTTTAAATTAAAAAATAGCAGTTTTTCTCTCTTTTTCTATGTTTTTTTTTACTTTTTTTTAAAATCTGATTTTTTCTTGTTTAAATCCTCATCTCTTGAAAAAATCTTATACTTTTGGTTTTCCTTTTTTTCCACAAAAGATTTTTGTTGCTATGTTTAAAGAAATCACTAGACTATTGTAAAACTATCATAACTTTCTTGTTTCTCTATAAAATCTAAAACTTCAAAATCTCATCCTACCCACAATCCTAGAGCGAATGCATGATGGGTCCCTCTAGATAGAAATTGGAACAAACTGAACTTCGACGACATAGCCAGAGGAAACCCGACAGAGTTAGGGGTAGGTTGTACCATTAGAAATCACTGCGAGGATGTGGTTGCCTTAGCAACAAAGAAACTAACAGAAGGAACATACAATGAAGTTGAGGCACAAGCCTTACTAGTTGGACTTCACATTTGCTCAAAATTAGGACTTACTAAGATTCACATTGAAGGTGATTTGCAAATAATTACGCCGAGAGGCGTTATACAATCACATCGGGGTGGGGATGAGAGCACTCATTTTTTCTGCCTAAATTTATAAGAAAAAAAATTAAAATACCGAAAAGGAAATAAAAAATAGAACTTAAGAAAATCAAAGAAAAAACTAAAAAAAATTAATAACGGTTGAAGGAGAAAAAACTAAATCACAAAAACTATGGAACCAAAAAAGAAATTGGAAAAAATAAAAAAATAAAAACTAAAAAAGAAATTAGAAACTGTTGGAAGGAGAAAACGCTGGAGAAAATCACGAAAACTATAGAACCAAAAAAGAAATTGGAAAAATTAAAAAATAAAAACAAAAAAAAAATTACAAGAGAAAATCAAAGAAACTATGAAAAAGATATACCTCAACGTATTTTAGATATATATTTTTAAATATAAATATACTAGTCATAAATGCAATTAGGAAGCGGTCTAGGGGAGAGGACCCAATAGTGGTGCACCCTAACTTCATGCCTCTCAAAATCATACGTGGCAAATTCAAATCACTCCAAAATTTTCACAGTAGTTTACTTGGCAATGCCCTTGCTTATAACTAAGGTTTCAAGATCAAATATGATGCCACATCAGCATACTTTTTGTTAAGGTGTCAAATAGTTCCCCCAAAAAAAGGGTGGACCAATAGGTGTGCATTAAGTTATGTTTTGTAAGTCATGTTTTGTTGGTGGGCTGATGTGGCATCACATGATTGGTTGCTTTTTAAATTTAAAGGGCACATTTCATTCAATTATTAGTACTTGTAGTAACACTAACAACCTTAAAGTCATAACTACTAATACTAAACTTAAAAAATATTGGGCCTCAAATGCGCATATATTGGTACTAAACTTAAAAAATATTGGACCTTAAATACAGGTATA
This sequence comes from Cunninghamia lanceolata, assembly GCA_027924645.1. NCBI lineage: Eukaryota > Viridiplantae > Streptophyta > Pinopsida > Cupressales > Cupressaceae > Cunninghamia > Cunninghamia lanceolata. The sequence continues at coordinate 4,556,725 of BSBN01000197.1, forward strand.
CTTTCTCAACCATTGGAACTATCTCACCTATTGGGTCTTTTCCCCTACCCCAAGTTGGAAGATAGAAAACATTTTAGCGAAGTGTTGGGAGATATTAGAACAATTGCAAAGTATAAGATTGGCCATATTTATCGTGAGGCCAACACTAGGCCGATAAATTGGCAAACGAGGCAATTGACATGAATGACAATTTTTTTGCGCCAACTCGACAAAGATTGGGATAGTTTGGAGATGGTATGATCAGACATTCCACATGTTCGATAATTAAAAGGAAATCATGATCCAACATGCTTCGGATGGCTTGCTTAAGGGGAGAGGTGAATGGTGCAGAGGAGTTGTGTGCATTAATGAGGACAACTATGCCATGTACTGCAATGAACAATATATTTGATGTGCAGCCTCCCATTCACATCAATGGAAAAATATGGACTCGACGGTGTGCCTAACCGCAAAGAGGAGACAGCTTTCATGGGCTTTATCACGGATGTCAGGCAAAAAAGTCTTTAAGACATGGTCGGTTATCATTCTAAATGTCATCTAGATGGTGCTTGAAGACACCTTCATCTCCACGGCTCATAGCCACAAAGTAAATACTAATGTAATAGATTACTAACTCAAAATACTTCTTAGGATAACATAAACTCATCATAAACCTCATTCTCCTTCCTTTACATTATAGGAATTGAATCATCAAATGGAGTTTATGAATTACATTATAATAATACTAAATAAATGGGTGCGTACATATATATATACATGTGTCAATGATCATGAAAAAGGATAACATATCATACCATTGCCATGATGTTGATACAATGTGTGTCTCTTATCACAAGTGATCCTTCATTTTGATTTCATATTATTGGGCATCACTATTTCGTTGCTAACAGCTTCCTTTAAGAAAAACATAGTAAACCACAACATGCATCTCAAGGAAGCTATAAGTAATCGACTATTTACCTTACCAGGATGTCATATACGATCATGAATACACCAGTAATATTATCATTTCAGGCTTGGACTTCATATAAAGGAGCATTCTTTTTATCACAATTCTAACAATTATTCAATGTTCTTAGGGCCCAATACAGGGTTCAAACACAGACATGTTTACAAAAACTCTACTCCACACCATTATTAAATAGAGCATTATACCTTTCATCATGATAGCCATAAGCCATGGTATCAGGCAAATTCCTATCCATCCTGTAGTGGACAACAAGCAGCAATAAATTACAACATAAAAAGACATTATACAACGAAATTCATGCATACCACTGTGCACAAAAATAACATTATACCCACAACTTGGACAAGATTTTAGTCTTTTCTATGATCATAGTTTAACTCCAGTATTGTTTTCAGTTCTACCAAGAATATCTAAATCAAACTTTTTACTTGGCATTGCGTACTGCCCAGACAATAACAATCTCAAGGGTCGATATATCATCAATTCTAGAAAATGTTACTACAGTTTTGGCATGAGGTCTTATTACAGACAAAGATTTGTAATTTCTAAAGAAACCTAAAAAATTCATCAAGTAAAAACGATTGGCAGATCCAGAGCTCAACTCTGCAACCTCTGCCAGCAGCCTTCCAACCTGTGCCAGAACGGAAGCTGTAGAATAGGGTAGGGACATCCATCAAGGAGTTAAGGATATAGTAATAATTTTGCCAGATGTTATAAATTGGCTACCCCTCTAGTAGACATGTATGCAGAGGTTTGAAGTATAACAAGACAAATTATTTGACAAAAATGCCTTAAAGAATGTACAGCATGTGCAGGGCATATGAACTACTTGACAAAATGCATCAAAGAAACATTAAAACATGTACTGGGCATGTGGACTATGTGACAAAATGCCTCAATAAAAGGAACAACATGCATAGTGTTACTGTGAAAACTATTCAGCAAGGGTAACCAGGAAAAAACCCATTTTTATTTAATCCTAATTCATAAACTTGCAATAGCCATACACATATTTCAAGGTTGTTAACACAATGATACTAATTGTTCCCATAGCTATGCAAATTGATATTCATACCATTAAAGTGCAAGGACTGCAACATTCCAAGGAAACTAGCTTTCTTTCACATAGATGAATCATTCAATAAACATTCATTCCAAATAAAGCCAACAGATTATTAATAAGGCTCATACCCAATCTACAATTGAATCAAAACTAAATCTAGATAAGAAATCTCATGGCTTCACTAGAAATGCACTATTTTCCATGGCTAGGGATTGACACAAGGTTTAGATTCCTAAAAGAATACTAACACTTATGAAGAACCATAGGTTTTCCCTTCTCTAAAAACAATGCCCAATGATTGTATTAACAATAATAATAAAAGAAATTCATACTAGATGAGGAGAATGAATGGAGCCAAGCAAGGATCTTTATTTAAATATGCCCAAAGCTCCACACAGGGAATGATGGGATAGCTATCCCAACGAGCCTCCTCCAGCAGAAGAATGGTTGCTTCTTTAGAAGTTTGCCTATACTTGATTCCTACAAAACAACGTTGTTCTTCTATGAATGAATACATCCCCTGCCACTCCATTCACACTCCCCTATGATTTATAATATCAAGCAACTCTAAGTTAAGCCAAAGCAATTTGGCAAAATCAACAATTAGTAACATGTCATTCCAATAAAACAGTACCACAACATTTGCAGAATAATCTTCCTAATTCAAAACAAATATATAGATAGATACGTGTCTTAAATCCTAGTTTAATATAATCTATGTGTCACATCCCCGGTGGAAGTCACGAATTTAATTATAAAAGCTACTTGCAGGAGACAAATTGATGGCGTGGGTATGGTTGCCCTGGCAAGAAAGAAGGGTCGCCTGCCATGCCATAAAGAGGTATGGCATCCCTCCCTTGGCCTTTTTTTCCTTGAAAGGACCATTAAAGGGGCGGGCAGAACAGAGCTGCATATTTAGTGGGATTATGTGATGAACCTATGTTGCAATGATAGAATTATTAGTTGTATATTTTCAATTGGAAACTAAACAAATTTAAATAGAAATATCCATGTCCCTTGTACATTATAATTTAGAGGAGAGGACTCTAATGTACTTGAATATTGTTATATGTATAAACATAATTTCATTACTAAAAGCTGAGATAACTTTATAGTGAAATGGAAAGTTATTCTTTGGTTATGGCTTGAAGATTTCAATTGAAAAATATATATATATATATATATACTTGAATATTGTTATATGTATAAACATAATTTCATTACTAAAAGCTGAGATAACTTTATAGTGAAATGGAAAGTTATTCTTTGGTTATGGCTTGAAGATTTCAATTGAAAAATATATATATATATATATATATATATATATATATATATATATATATATATATATATATATATAATGAATATCTTATTTAACTTATATTAAAGTAATAAATAGTACATATTTACAAAAAAGGAAGGGTGGTAAAAAGTCACACCCACGCAGTCACAGCTTCAAAAGGTGATCAAAACATAATGTCTAAAGCCTTAACAAACAAACATGAAAATATATAAACAAAGGGCCTAGCCTGAAGAACATTAAGCAGTAAGAGCAACACCAGCTCAGGGTGGAGGATCTCTGTCATTAGATTTCCCCCAAAAATCCCCGAGGGTGGTATCCTCAATAGGCTCCCAACCGTCAAGAGCAGCAGTAGCATCTTCATTTTCCTCAGGAGGCTAAGTGCGAATTGAAGAAATGGAAATTTGTAGCCGAGGAAACTTGCCAATGTTAGGCCAACCAGTATCACACTGTGGAAATGGCGGTCTGGAAGGCAAAGACCATCCCCCACGGGCAGCAGCATCCCTGGAGGGTTAAGGGCCACGGGAATGAGAGCCACGATCACGATCAACATGGTTGCCACCACGGTTCCTCTGGTCACGTCAAGAGGACTGGTTGTGACCATGTCGACACCCTCGAGAGGAGGAAGAGTTAGGTGGGATCTGGGCAATAGTGTAGGGAGCGTTGCCCCAATGGTCCAACAACTCCTGCAGATGGGCGACTTCAAGTGCAACTTTACTAGCTTTCACCTAAATCTGCATCAAAACATTAGAGCAAATGGAGCTTTAGTGTACAAAGAAAAGTGTTTATCAGTAGACATTGATTGAAAATAGTGGCATTTCTATCTTTCCAAATGCTAAAAAGAATTTCCATCCTGAAAGTGTGCCAAATCTGAAAATATTTGCGAGGAAGATAGGGTCAGTCCCCAAGTAAGACCATATGCGAAGAAAAGGCAATAGGTCTGAAAGGCCGAAAGAAATCATGAATCCGATTCTAGGTTTCTTGAGCACGAGGGCAAAACCAAAAAAGGTGCTTGAGAGACTCAAGCTGCCCATAGAATGGGCAATGAAGAATGGTAACACCTATGAACCAAGCAATCTCCCAGGGTGAGGCCTTGATACCACAAACACCAAGCAAAATGTGCCAACTTAGGCTCAACCACAGCAGACCAAATGCATTGAAACTGTTTGTGCCAAGTCCCATGAGAGGACTAAATATGCTAATGATAATTCAACTATTCCACCATATGCAAATAGGGAGACAACCAAGAGTAACCTTTACGAGGTTTGTAACTCCGAAAAGGAGTGTCTGGGTACCATTTTCAGTCTTTCCACCATGACTTAAGGGATATGATGCCCAACTTATGAATCATGTGAGGAGGAATAGCCTCTATGATAGCCTAGTAAGTCTCATGATCTGTGTTAATAATCTTGTACTTTGCTTGAACTCGGGCCAAGATAGGAAATTCTTGGATGCACAATGCAAAAAATTAGACACATGAATCCCATGGTTGAAAAACTTTAATGCCCAAACTCGAGGCAGCTTTGCAAGCGACCGATCTTGATTGCTTAAAATAGGGGACCACCAAATGGATTGATGGTTAATGGATAAGCCATTGCAAAAATCATCTCCAACCCAGCAAAGCCATAGTTTGAGGGCTTCCCAAGCTTTCCAAATGCTCTTGATAACAAAAGTACCTTGGATGTGTTGGTGTGAATAGGGTATTTTCCTAACTAGTTTAGTTAATTTCCCCTTGTGTGGATAATTCATATTATTTAAATATTTATTAGTTAGCTAATATTCACATATCACACATAATTCACATGTTAAGTTGACTTAGTGAGTCTTCTAGATGTTTCTAGTTGTTTCTAGTTGTTGATAGTTGTAGTGAGTTGTCTTATCCTACACATGTGCTCTAGTTGGCATCTTATCCTCTAGTTGTCCCATGTGATAGGAATGTGACACTTGTCACATGAGCATAACTCCTTGATTGTCATCCTTGCCTTTATAAGCAAGGCTCTCACATTGTTGTACGTGCAACGTACATTTGGGCATGCTACACAAGGGCGGAGAAGTGTGGTACGCAAGAAGGGTCGTGAGAAACTCCTTTTGCACCCCTTCGAAGATGAAACAAACCTAGTTATGGTCAGGCTACGTAATTTGTGTTTCCTTAAGGGGAGTCCCTACTATGAGGAGACGTGCCCCTAGGGTTTCTATATGAGGAAGTGTGGTATGAGGAAGGGTAGTACAATATAGAGGTCTACTATCATATCACCTTGTGTATCCATCTAGTTTAAGTGGGATGAGAAAGGTGGATTGGTAACCTTAGTTAGATGTAGAAAATGATGTTTTAGTGATTGATGTTTGGATTTAAATATTAACATTTTCGCATTATGTTTAATTAAACCCTTAATTATTTTAATTAGAGATAATCTATTTTAGGGTTTTAGGTCCTACTTGTTAAAGTGGATCCTTGTTTCATCATATAGAAACCCTAGGGGCACGTCTCCTCATAGTAGGGGCTCCCCTTAAGGCAACACACATTACGTAGCCTGACCCTAACTAGGTCTCTTTCATCTTTGAAGGGGTGCGAAAGGAGTTTCACACTACCCTTCCTACGTACCACACTTCCCCGCCCTTGTGCAACATGCCCAAACGTATGTTGCACATGTTCAACCCATGCACATGTTTGCACATGAGTGAATTATGTGGTGTTTGTTGCAAGTATGGGCCTAACTGGTGTTGTCATTGATGTCAACATACTCCTGTTGCATTGATGTCAAGGATAAGATGAGCTGTGTGCTAAGGATATTGAAAAAATTAGTCCTATTAGAAATAGAGAAGAACAGTGAAAACAATGAAGCTCTATGAAGTGAAGATCCCAACTAGATGAAGATCAAAGAATGCGTATCAAAGGGTTTGTAGATATGTGTCTAAAGATGATCTAGTCAAGATTTGAGAGGTCCACATGAAGATTTGGAGAAGTTATGGCCATATGAGTAAAACTAGTTCTGGTAGCCGTTCAGAGGTGACAGAGTGACACAAATAGGTCCGGTGAGATCCGGAAATGCAATATCTTGTTCTACGGATTTGGTGGAATGTTTAGGAAGCCAATGTGAATTGACAACTCAATTGGTTCGTGGTCTGGAGGTCCGCAAGCATTTATTCTAATGTGACAATGATGACAGACTGTGTTCTTAAGGTTCCAGATGAAGATGCGAATGATTTCAGTAAGTAGAAGTGGTGTGGATGTTCTTGGTGATTCAAGCAAGCTTGTGGGGGTCTCTGGATTGTGTCCAGTTCGTGTTGGCAGTCCACATTGAAGATTGAGCTCGTAATTGAAGATTTAATCTAGGGTGATGGTGTTCTTCCTAATCATGGCCGACCGGATGTTTTACACATCTTGCAGATGATCTTGAAGATGTTCTGCGAAGCATGGCATGTTCCTCAAAGAATATTGAAGCCCCAGATATGTGTGGCCAACAGTGTGGTGATACACATGAAGTTCTTGTAACAAATCAAGTTGTATTTTTGTAATTGCTCTGTAATAGAATATGTTGTGCCGACTTTGATGATCATTCCAAAGTTGATGTCATGTATAAATAAGAATTGCGAAGTCATTTCAAAGTATCTTGGTGAAGATGAGAGAGTGGTAGAGATGAGAAGAGTGAAAAGCAGAGCAGAAGTGTTGAGCTTAAATGGAACTGTCTCAAGCATGGTGAAGATGCTAATCTCCAGTTCAAGTATGTAATATTTATATTATTATTCTGTAGACAGTGTGTCTCCTGTAGGCAGTGGGCCTCTTGTGAGCAGTGTGCTTGGGTAGTAAGCCCTAATTGGCAAGTGCCATTTTGTTCTTATTTTTTTAACAGAGAATACAATCTTGGGTTAGTCACCCCATGGTTTTTCCCTTAACCAGGTTTTCTATGTTAAAATCTTAGTGTCACATGTGTTAATGTGTTTCTGCTCTTGAGTTGTTGCATTGTGCTTCCATGATTGAATCATTATTATGTTGTAGAAATATAAAAAGGATTTAAGTGTTTAAAGAAAAGAAAGTTTTTGTGACAACTGATTCACCCCCCCTCTCAGTTGTTTGTCCTAAAACCAACAATTGGTATTAGAGCTAAGTTCCTCTAAAAGAGCTTAATCGCTTGAGGAGATCCAGGATGTCTTCCTATAAGAAGGATAGTCCGAGGTTTTATGGAACTAATTACACTCTTTGGAAAAGCCGCATGGAATGTCACTTGCAATGTATGGGAATGTAATATTGGACCATGACTACAAAGAAATATGTTCCTCCAAAGAATGGTCCAACAATTGTAGATGAAATTAGAGATGCTGAAGATAATCTTCTAGCTAAAGAAGCCTTACTAAGTGCCTTATCTGATTTAAAGCTGACAAATGTTATGGATTTAAAAACTGCATATGAGATTTGGTCAATGCTGGAACTTCTGCATGAAGGAGACAAATATGTTAAATGTGCCAAGCTACAGAGTTTGAAAGGAAAATTCAAAAACTTAAAGATGAATGAAGATGAGAATTGTTGGTAATCATTTATGTTTTGGGTTTTAAGCTTGGGTGTTTGCAGGTTTTCTCATTTGAACCCTCAATTTTGTGAATCATGGGATCTTGCATTGTTTTGTCTATTCAGGTATTGGCCTTGTGTGGTGGGTTTCTAGTTGTTAGGTCTCATCCTCATGTTTAGGTTTTCATAAGTTGACTTACGCCCATGCAGTATTTCATAGTTTGTTCCTGTCGCTTTGAGAAAATGCTAAGTTTGTATGTGCAATTGATCAAATCTGTTGACAAGCTTGTGAAATCCCAATCGGCTTCCAAAAATGGTGAAAATTTTGAATAATATGCATTTCTCGATGTATATAGAGTTTGCATATACAAGGAGGAATCTTTCGCAGATTCCTGAGAATATTCTACAGTTGTATGCATTCCCAAATGCATATCAGGCTCAAATGGAGAATATACAAAAGTGGAATATTCCTTGGTGATTCCTTGCTTGTATATAAGGGGTCTGTATGTTTGCGTTTGTATATTCGACATACAAAGGAAATGTACATTGAAGAATATACAAGAGGGCGCACATACATGTGCTATAGCGCAATGAACAAGTGATCTTTTATGTTCGCGAAACATACAAGGAAAAGATATACATGTGGTGGGGCCTGGGGATATACAAGTGAGAATGTATGTGCGAATATACATTCAAGGATACGAAGGTGGTCGCAGGGTCAAATGTATTTTGAGTTTGTATATCCAAATATACAGTGAAGAGGTACAAGAGAAAATGTACATTCGGTAATATACAATGGGAAAGTGCAAATGGTCTTGTATGTTCGGCAAATATACAAAGCAACAGGAGATGCATTTGGTGGGGTCCACCTCACATACAAAGGGCTTTGTATCTCATATACAAAGGAGAATGTCTATGTGATATACATTCGAAAATATGTAAGGGAAAAGGATGCAAGGCGGACCCGATGGTGCTTTCATTTTGTTCTATAGGTTCTTGGCATCTACAACTTGCATGTATGTGTGAGTTGTATATCGCGGATATACAAAGATGAAAAATGTACATTCCAGACCTGATAGAAATTTCAGGTTATTTCATAAACATTTTGGGGCCCGTGGCATGCATGTATATAGCATTTGTACATGCCGATATCCAAAAGGTGAGATACAAGCCAGATTTCAAGGTGAATGTAATGTGTTTCATAATTTTTGAGATCCGCCTTGTATGCATGTTGCACTTGTATGTGCAGTGCGATAATCATAAGAAGGAAATACAGGGCCCTAATTTGAAAGTTTTTCAAATTCGATGGATAAATGGTTGGGGTCCGCCTTGTATATTAAGCAGTTGTATATGCATCTGTTCTTGCATATACAAGGGGGCAAAAAGGCAAAATAGTGAAAGTGAGGTTTCAGCGATAAAAACATAAGGTGCCTATGTGGCATATTCTCACTGGTTGGCGACTTTCAGGGCGTGTTTCGAGCCGCAGATCTCAGCAATGGGAGTAGATCGACGGCTGGTTTTGTATTTTGCTGCAGCAATGGGTTTCTTTGCATCTATGACTACGTTTGGGCAGGAAAAACTCTAAAGACACACCACTAAGGATCTGTGGGTAGCTGAGCAATAATGGCGACATTTGTAGGATTTGGGTCGACGATGGACAGGTCAACCACCGATTTTATGAAAGAAGATTTTCAAGTGGCGGCTCAAATCCTGATTCCACCTGCTCATTCCTCTCTATCTCCCCACAGCGTTGAATATTTCTAAGCGCCATTCCTCATGCGTTGAATCTGGTGGATTTTTGATTTGCCTTGTAATTAATTTTTGCTGGGTACACAGTTTTGATATAAAAGCCAAACTGTGTTACTCATTTGTGGGGTTGAAAAACTCAACACATTTTGGTGCTGCAATAGGAATACAACCTTCTGGTGACTCTATTTCAGGTGTCTTTGTGAGTTTATGAGTTGTACATTGTATGCATTATGCACAGAATTATCAATTTCATGTTGATTTAAATGAGTAATGCTTCATTGCATGTGTTTTGTTATTTGTCTCCAGACTGAATGTGTTCTTCTTCTGTCTCTGAACATCTGAGAGGTGTTATAGATTCTAGATTATAGGTTTTCTATATTGAATACTTAGTCTCTTACTTCTGCTCAAGGAGTAGATTGAATGTTTTGGATTAAGTGTTGAGAAGAATACATTGTAGTAAGATGTTTGTAAGAAGAAATAACTAAATACTCTCTATTGGGTATTGTCTGTAAGGCAGACATTTTAGAAACCCCTTGAAATTTGATTACTATCTTAGGTCTGTGGTAAACATTCACATATATATGTCTACTGACTCCAAGCCCTAGATAGGCACCGATCTGGTCTGGTATCTCTGTTGTAACCCAAAGTCCTAGTTTTGCATCCATACATAAAATCCAATTCAAACTTTAAATACAAACCTTTAGGATTTTAGAAATAGTTTTAGGACCCAAAATCCTCTGTCTACAACTGAGCATAAGCCCAAAGCTAGCCCCTTTGCACTTATTCCATAGTTTTGGTCTGCATCATAGAGGATTTATCTGCTTTGTTTCAACATCCGAGTAGTTCCATGTGCATATGTTGTAGATGTTGAGTAGGGAATACCCCCCTTGGTTCTACAGAGCCTAAAAAAGAAGAGGAGATATGTATAGATTCTATCTCCTATACTGTTGGCCCCTGGCCCAGGAATCCTGTTGATCACTAATGGCTATTTTGTAGGGATTACTGGGAATAAGCATCCAGTCTGGGAAAATAACCAGCAGAAATTGGCAACTCTGCTGGGGAATGTTTTGTGAAAGAACCCTGATTTTAAAAGAAAACAATTCCTGGTGATAGGTGGCGACTCTGAACTAATCTCCCAACTAGTAAAGTAAAAATTTGTATGCAAGGGAGAAGATCCCAACATAACCCTTTGTTTGAAGAGTTACCCATAAAAATGATGTATAAGAAAAAAGGGACTGTTCGAGCCAGTCAGGATGGTTCTCCTAGCCCCAGGAAAAATGATTTTATTCAGGACAATCTAGGATCCTCAGAGCAAACAATGCCTTATTTTACAAACACTGAGGCTGAAATCCAGAATGTATATGAGAGACAGCAAAGTGGTGGATTGAAAATGAGGTCAGAGGTGTTTCAAGAATGTCCTTTTGTTGATTCCCCTAACAGATTTGAAGAAGCTGAATCCCTAAGGGATGATGATAATGATGATCAGAATGTGATAAAGCCATCCTCTTCTATGCCCAGAGAGGAGGAACTAGTCGATGAAATTAAAAGTTTAAGGGCAGAATTAGAATATTTGCAAGCAGTTCAGATCAGGGATGACATGAGACAAAAGGTGCAAGCTCTAAGAATTGCTCAGAATGATTCAGTTCCTACCCTTGGCAATGCAAATATGCAAGGAAATCAACACAGGAATGAAATATAGGATCAACACAATGATCAAAGACAGAATGCAAATAATGCTAGAATACCATTAAATAATGGAAGAAATCAGAATGCACTCAAAAATGCCAATGCTAATCAATTTGGTAGACAGCCGATGCAACTAGACAGATTTAGACAGCTTGTGTTTGATGGCATTCCTGGTTACCCCAATCATATTGACAAACATGTGAGGCTGCAAGTGCCTAAATTTTCAGGAAATAATACTGTGTCAGGAGAAGATCACTTAAAAGCTTTTAAGAATATCATGGACAACTTTGAGGTTGAGCATGAGAATGTTTTCATGAAATCATTTATGCAATCCTTAGTTGATGAAGCCAAGGAATGGTATAAAGGTCTGCCTGACAGAAGCATTTCATCATGGGATGACTTCAGAAGAATTTTCAAAGAACAGTATGGTGACAAAACTGATCCTAGTTTTTTTATCAATGAATTTACTGCATTACCAAAGGATCAAATGAATAGGTTGCTGATTTCAATGCTAGATTCATGAAGGTACTGAACAAATTGCCACATGATATGAGGCCTAATGAACCTATGTGCATAGTGTTGTACATAAATGCTTTTGATGCCAAAACTGCTTATGGATTAAGAGATAAGGGTCCTCACAACCTCAGAGATGCTTCATGATTGCAACAAATATTGAAAATAATAGAAAAGCATCTGGTAAGACAAACATAAGAGATGATGTAAAATTTTTGCAAAATCCAAATACTAAATCTCAGAGTGTTCAAGGCAATGCATCTACTTCTGAGGATAAATTAGGTAAGTTGACAACCATTGTCAAGGACTTAGGTTATAGAATGGCTAAAAATGAAAAGGGGATAGGTCCTGACAGACTAGTTTACTAAAGGCAAGAAAGAAGACTGTCATTACATGATATACCATATAACACTAATTGGCATAATGGTAAACCTATTCTCCCAAACAACAACACAGGTCAAAGGACTCAAAATGTTAAGGAAACTCCTGATCCTTTGAAGAAGGCTGTAAATATTGTTAATGACACCCCATGGTGTATCATATGTCAAATACCTCACTCGCAGTCACAATGTATGATTGCTCAGTCTCTATACAACAATGTTGTTGCCTGTGATGAGTGTAATGAGCCTCATTGCATGGAAAATGAGAATGTCAATATACTATCTACAAACAGAGAATACTCCTCTCACAATGCTGATGTAAGTGCAAATGATGAGATTTAGGTCTGGCAGTAGTTTCCCTATGATGAGGATGAGGAAGATAATTATGCCTATGCTCAGGATTCACACAATTTTTTGAATAATTGAGGAGACCTTCTGATGAAGAAATTAGAGCCCTCATAGCTGCAGCAGTAGCTCAGGTCAAAAGCAATTACAATCTTAGGGGTAAAGCTCAGGTAAGTAACTCACACCAACCAGAGAATACTTTTGTAAACCAACCTGTGCATAGTCATAAAGGGGCTGAACCACAAAAGAAACAATGGAGCAATAATAGGCAAAATTTTAAGCAAAAAATAGGTCATGATTCCCAAGGACCAGAAAGTAGAATTCCCCAGGTTGAAGATCAAAATAGAAATTTTCAGATTAAGAATGACAGTCAAGGAGCCCTAAGAGTTAAAGCTGGATCATATCAAGATAAAGGTAAAACAGTGGAGCAAGTTACAACTATTATTCAAAATTATGCTCCATTTGACATGACTCAAGTCTTATCGCAGATAAAAGTCTTTGTTCCACTGATGGAACTAATGAAAGTAGAAGAATTAAGAAATAAGGCGGTATCTTTGATTTCAGGAGTACCCTGTCAAGCTAATTAGAATATTGAGACTCAGGGTAGGAAACAAACCATGTGTATAGATGAAGATGAGGCTCCTGAAGTATATCTAGGGATGACCATGACAAAATGCCCTTCACAGGTTGAACCATTTTATGTCTTCCTTGTCATAAATGGAAAAATAATTAAGAACTGTATGCTTGACTCAGGAGCATCCACAAACATCATGCCTTTGGCCATCATGCATCAAGCTAGGTTAAAAATAGATAAGGCATGTGGTAAATGCTACACCATGGATGCAAGAGAGGTACCTGTCATTGGAATTATGAAAGATGTGGATTTCAGACTGGCAGCATATCCAGAAAAGAATTACAAAATGAACATAACAGTTGTTGATATCAAGCCACAGTATGGCATGTTGTTGTCCAGAAGGTGGGCAGCATTGATTGGTGGGAGTATGCAATTAGATTTGTCATATGCTATGATCCGTATGAATGGCAGGGATTTCAAATTGATTAGAGAAGAAAGGTCATTAGAGACAGTGGAGGATCAAGAATCCGAGGAGCATATATGTTTTGTGGACACCGACTGTGATAATTTCAGAGTCGTCTCAGATGATAAAGAGGATAAAAGAAAAAATATTTGCATTGAAGAGCTTGACCAACATGGTCTGTGGACCATGTATTTTGATGGAGCTTGTTCAAAGGAAGGCTCTGGTGCTGGAGTTGTATTTTTGTCTCCCGCTGGTAAACTTCTAAAATTCTCTTTCTTGTTGAAGTTTGCCTGTACAAACAATATTGCAGAATATGAGGCTCTGTTATTAGGATTAAATGTTTCTTTGAAGCATGGAATTAAGATGCTCAAGGTATTTGGTGATTTAGAGTTAGTTGATTCCCAAGTTAGAGATAAGTATGCATTAAAAAATAAGAGATTAAAACAATATAAGCATGTTGTTTGGGATACAATTGAATTGTTTGATACTTTTTCAATAAATTAGATAGAGAGATCAAAAAATGTCAGAGCAGATTTTCTAGCCAATGTAGCCATAAGGCCAGATGATATCACTCTATCAGATGTTACAAATGTTGAAGTCAAACTCAGACCTGTAGTGCCAGATAACGTATGCAGCTGGCAGGTGTTTGATGATGATAAAGATTTACTGAGATTTCTACATTGTATTGATGAATATGAGAACCAGGAAATATATTTTCAGAACTTTGTAGAAGTTGTAGATGGGAAAGACACTCTCTTAGGGAAAGAAATAATTCAACTCAAGACAAATAAGATCCCTAGAGGGCTGGTCGCTTTAGAGAGAGCTTTTGGAAATAGGGACCAATTTGTCACAAAGTCATCTTCGACAAACAAGAATGATTTAGAAGAGATAAACTTGAGGACATCTCATGCCCCCAAAAAGGTATACATTGGCAAACAACTCAAGCCACATATCAGAACTATGCTGATTGCACTACTAAAAAGGTATAAGCATGTCTTTGCCTGGTCTTATGAGGACCTCAAAGCTTATAGAGAGGATTTATTTCAGCATGAAATCCCTTTGAAGCCTGGAGCTAAACCATTTAGACAAAAATAGAGGCCTATCCACCCAACCTTAGCTCCAAAAATGCAAGAAGAACTTATGAAACTTAGAGAGGCTGGAATAATTATGCCTATTAGACACTCAACTTGGGTGTCTAACCTTGTCCCAGTTAGAAAAAAGAATGGTGATATAAGACTTTGTGTGGACTTCAGAAATTTAAATATGTCTTCTTTGAAGGACAATTATCCATTGCCAAACATGGAAGCCATGTTGTAGAAGGTGACTGGCTGTGAACTTCTATCCATGATGGATAGATTTTTAGGGTACAATCAGGTGAAAGTGAAGGAATCAGAGCAATTCAAGACTACTTTCACTACTCCATGGGGAACATATGTATATGTGAGGATGCCATTTGGACTGACAAATGTAGGTGCCACATTTCAAAGGGCAATGGACGTTGCTTTTGCAGGATTGATTGATTCAATCTTGGTTGTGTATCAGGATGATTTGACAGCTTATTCAAAAAAGGAGGAGTAGCATTGCATGCACCTGGAGCAAATTTTTATTAGAGCATTAGAGTATGGCATCTCACTTAATCCAAAGAAGTGTGCTTTTGGGGTTGTGGAAGGAAAACTGCTTGGTCACATTGTTTCCAAGGATGGGGTCAGGATTGATCCTGAAAGGGTGGCTGCGATTGACAAAATCCAAGTTCCCAAAATAGTGAAAGGTGTCCAGTCCTTCTTTGGACAAATTAATTTTGTTAGGAGATTTGTTCCTAACTTTGCAGAGACCACCAAGGATATCTCTAAAATGTTGAAGAAGAATGCAACTGTCAAATGGGAAGATGAAGCAACCAAATCGTTTCAGAACATAAAAGAAGCTATAAAGATGGCTCCTTTTTTAAAATCTCCTGATTTTTCTAAGCCATTTCAATTATTTTTATTTGCTTCCTTCCACACTATTGCTGCATGCTTATTGCAGAAAAATGAAGAAGGGTTTGAACAGCCTATTGCTTTCTTTAGTAGGTCATTGCAGGCCGTTGAATTGAAATATGACATCATGGAGAAACATGTGTATGCATTGGTCAGAGCAGTCAAAAGTTTCAGGCCACATTTGGTAGGCTCTCGGATAATTGCATATGTGCCTCATGTAGCAGTCAAGGATATTTTTACTCAACAAGAGGTAACTGGAAGAAGATACAGATAGATAAATAAACTACAGGAGTTCAACATTGAAATACAGATCACAAAATTGGTAAGGGGACAAGGTTTAGCAAAATTGATGACACAATCAAATCTAGAAGCATGCCAAGTGAATGTTGTGCATAATGAAATTATAAATATGTCAGAGTCTGAATGGTATAAGGACATAATGTATTATTTGTAGAATTTAAAATGTCCTTCTCATCTCAGTGATGATCAGAAGAGAACCTTGAAGTTGCAGGCTATTAAATACATCATTGTTCAGGGAGAGATGTATTGGAAAAATCCTGATAGTGTATTACTCAGATGTGTGAATGAAAATCAGGCTAAGAATATTTTAAGTGACATGCACTATGGAATGTGTGGTGGACATTATGCTGCCCATACAACAGTCCACAAAATTCTCAGAGCTGGCTACTGGTGGCTAACCCTCTTCTCAGATACACATAAAATGGTAAGAAAATGTGAGTCTTGCCAAAGGTTCTCAGGAAAGCTAAAATATGAAGGTGCATTGCCCCTTAGGACTATAATTGTAGAAGCTCCATTTCATCAATGGGGAATTGATTTTATAGGAGAAATCTCAGAAAAATCAAGTGGAGGGCACAGTTGGATTTTAGTGGCTAATGATTACTTCACTAAATGGATTGAGGCTATTCTGACTAGGAAAGCTACAAGCAAGGTGGTGACAAATTTTATTCTAGAGAATATTATTATCAGATTTGGAGTGCCAGTCAAATTGGTCATAGACAATGCTATGTGTTTTAGATCTGGTGAATTTATTGATTTTTACAACAATTATGGAATTGATTTGTTTCATACATCACCATACCATCCACAAGGGAATGGTCAAGTAGAGTCAAGCAACAAAAGTCTCATGAAAATCATCAAAAGGACGATAGATAAAAATAAGAAGTCTTGGGATTCAAAGCTAAAGTTGGCATTATGGGCTGACAGAGTGACAGTCAAAAGAGCAGTTGGAAGGTCACCTTTTGAATTAGTGTATGGTGCAGCAACTAAATTGCCTGTGAACAACCTCTTGCCAGTTTATAAGTTCATCCAAGGCAACAATGAGGAGATTGAGGATCCAATGACTGAGAGAATAAATCAGCTGGTTGCACTAGATGAAATCAGACAGGAAGCACGGAAAACAAACATCAAGAAATAGCAAAGAGTGAAATATCTATTTGATAAGAGGGCAATAGAGAGAAGGTTTTAGATAGGTGACTTAGTGCTTATGTGGAATGCAAGAGGCTAGGATAAGGGCAAACATGGTAAATTTGAGCCCTAATGGACTGGCCCATATCAAATTAGCAATATCTATGAGAATGATTCTTACTTTCTCCAAGCCCTAAATGGTGAACTACTGGAATTGCCAGTGCATGGTAAATTCCTTACAACATTTTTCTCATAAATGAAGTACCTTATGTGCACACTGTAAACTTGATGTAAATATTTGTACATGCCTTGTATAGTTGGTTGTGTTCTGAGTTTTGTGTTTTGTCTGGTCTGCCCCAGAGTATTCTGATCCTCGCTGCAGTCTTGCGCGTACACATCCCCAATCAAAGCTTGTTGGTAATCATTTATGTTTTGGGTTTTAAGCTTGGGTGTTTGCAGGTTTTCTCATTCGAACCCTCAATTTTGTGAATCATGGGATCTTGCATTGTTTTGTCTATTCAGGGATTGGCCTTGTGTGGTGGGTTTCTAGTTGTTAGGTCTCATCCTCATGTTTAGGTTTTCGTAAGTTGACTTACTCCCACGTAGTATTTCATGGTTTATTCCTATTGCTTTGAGAAAATGCTAAGTTTGTATGTGCAATTGATCAAATCTGTTGACAAGCTTGTGAAATCCCAATCAGCTTTCAGAAATGGTGAAAATTTTGAATAATATGCATTTCTCAATGTATATCGAGTTTGCATTTACAAGGAGGAATCTTTTGCAGATTCCCAAGAATATTCTGCAATTGTATGCATTCCCAAATGCATATCGGGCTCAAATGGAGAATATACAAAAGTGGAATATTCCTTGGTGATTCCTTGCTTGTATATAAGGGGTTTGTATGTTTGCGTTTGTATATTCGACATACAAAGGAAATGTGCATTGAAGAATATACAAGAGGGTGCACATACATGTGCTACAGTGCAATGAACAGATGATCTTTTATGTTCGCGAAACATACAAGGAAAAGATATGCATGTGGTGGGGCTCGAGGATATACAAGTGAGAATGTATGTGCGAATATACATTCAAGGATACGAAGGTCGTCGCAGGGTCGAATGTATTTTGAGTTTGTATATCCAAATATACAGTGAAGAGGTACAAGAGAAAATGTACATTCGGCAATATACAATGGGAAAGTGCAAATGGTCTTGTATGTTAGGCAAATATACAAAGCAGCAGGAGATGCATTTGGTGGGGTCCGCCTCACATACAAAGGGCTTTGTATCTCATATACAAAGGATAATGTATATGTGATATACATTTGAAAATATGTAAGGGAAAAGGATGCAAGGCAGACCCAATGGTGCTTTCATTTTGTTCTATAGGTTCTTGGTGTCCATAACTTGCATGTATGTGTGAGTTGTATATCGTGGATATACAAAGATGAAAAATGCACATTCCAGACTTGATAGAAATTTCAGGTTATTTCATAAACATTTTGGGGCCCATGGCGTGCATGTATATAGCATTTGTACATGCCTATATCCAAAAGGTGAGATACAAGCCAGATTTCAAGGTGAATGTAATGTGTTTCATAATTTTTGAGATTTGCCTTGTATGCATGTCGCACTTGTATGTGCAGTGCGATAATCATAAGAAGGAAATACAGGACCCAGATTTGAAAGTTTTTCAAATCCGATGGATAAATCGTTGGGGTCCGCCTTGTATATTAAGCAGTTGTATATGCATCCGTTCTTGCATATACAAGGGGGCAAAAAGGCAAAATAGTGAAAGCGAGGGTCAGCGATAAAAACATAAGGTCCCTACGTGGCATATTCTCACTGGTTGGTGACTTTCGGGGCGTGTTTCGAGCCGCAGATCTCAGTGATGGGAGTAGATTAACGGCTGGTTTTGTATTTTGCTGTAGCGATGGGTTTCTTTGTATCTACGGCCACGTTTGGGTGGGAAAAATTCCAAAGACATGCCACTGAGGATCTGCGGGTAGCTGAGCAATAATGGTGACATTTGCAGGATTTCGGTCGACGATGGATAGGTCAACCACCAATTTTATGAAAGAAAATTTTTAGGTGGCGGCTCAAATCCTGATTCCACCTGCTCATTCCTCTCTGTCTCCCCACAGTGTTGAATATTTTTGAGCGCCATTCCTCATGCATTGAATCTGGCAGATTTTTTATTTTCCTTGTAATTAATTTTTGTTGGGTACACAGTTTTGATATAAAAGCCAAACTGTGTTACTCATTTGTGGGGTTGAAAAACTGGACATATTTTGGTGCTGCAATAGGAATACAACCTTCTAGTGACTCTATTTCAAGTTTCTTTGCAAGTTTATGAGTTGTACGTTGTATGCATTATGCATAGAATTATCAATTTCATGTTGATTTAAATGAGTAATGCTTCATTGCATGTGTTTTGTTATTTGTCTCCAGACTGAATGTGTTCTTCTTCTGACTTTGAACATCTGAGGGGTGTTACAGATTCTAGAATATAGGTTTTCTATATTGAATACTTAGTCTTTTACTTCTGCTCAAGGAGTAGATTGAATGTTTTGGATTAAGTGTTGAGAAGAATACATTGCAGTAAGGATGTTTGTAAGTAGAAATAACTAAATACTCTCTATTGGGTATTATCTATAAGGCAGGCATTTTAGAAACCCCTTGAAATCTGATTACTGTCTTAGGTCTGTGGTAAATATTCACATATATATGTCTATTGACTCTAAGCCCTGGATAGGCACCGATCTGGTTTGGTATCTTTGTTGTAACCCAAAGTCCTAGTTTTGCATCCATACATAAATCCAATTCAAACTTTAAATACAAACCTTTAGGATTTTAGAAATAGTTTTAGGACCCAAAATCCTCTGTCTACAACTGAGCATAAGCCCAAAGCTAGCCCCTTTGCACTTATTCCACAGTTTTGGTCTGCATCATAGAGGATTTATCTGCTTTGTTTCAACATCCGAGTAGTTCCATGTGCATATGTTGTAGATGTTGAGTAGGGAATACCCCCCTTGTTTCTGCAGAGCCTAAAGAAGAAGAGGAGATATGTATAGATTCTATCTCCTATACTGTTGGCCCCTGGCTTGAGAATCCTATTGATCACTAATGGCTATTTTGTAGGGATTACTGGGAATAAGCATCCAGTCTGGGAAAATAACCAACAAGAATATCACTACATTTATGCCAAAAGTAAATGAGCTTGTTTGTGGCATTAGGTGTGCTGGTGGAACCTTGGATGAAGATGAGATTATTGCCAAAGTTTTCAGATCCCTACCTCCTGCTTACAAACACAAGGTTGCTGCTATTGAAGAATTTAGATCTTTATCAAATATCACAAGAGATCAATTGGTTGGTAAATTAGCTACATTTTAATTGGCCAAGTTTGGAGATGCACCCCCCAAGACTGAATCTGCATTCAAAGCTAGTGCCTCTGTAAAAAGCAAACAAAGGTATGATCCAGGAGAGAACTCCTCAAAGAAACTATCATGGTATGAAAAAGCAAGAAAAGATCTGGAAGAAGATGAGGCAGAAGCTGCTCAACTTGAAGCCCTTATTGCAAAAAGATTGCCAAGAGGATCTGGTAAGTATGAAGGAAAATTGCCCTTCAAATGTTTCAACTGCAACAAGATTGGTCATTTTGCTTCAAGGTGTCCGGAAAGATTTTTAAGGACTAATCCAAATAGATCAAAATTTTAAAAGAAATGTTACTATGTTCATGAAGATGATGATGATGAAGGAGTAACAGATGATGAATCAGAGATAGGAAACAAATCCAAAAGTGACTGGGTGTTTATTGCCATCAAGGAAGAATATCCAATGCCCATTGAATCTGTCAATCATAAAATGATAGAAAGAGCTTTGGCTGCCCAAGTTGAATAAAATGATGAATGGGTCATTTACAGTGGATGCTCCCACCATATGACTGGTGACAAAAATAAGTTCATAGATTTGGAAAGATATGAAGGAGGAGTTGTAAAATTTGGTGATATTTCTGCTGGCAGAATCAGAGGTAGAGGAACTATTTCTTTTGATGGAAAGAACAAAACTAGTGGTGTATTGTATGTTGAAGGTCTGAAGCACAATCTTCTCGGTGTTGGGCAGTTGGTGGACAAAGGCTATGATCTCTGATTCAAAAATGGAAAATGTAAGATCTTTGAAAGTTCTGGAATAGAGATTGCATCTGGTACTCAAACAAAAGGTAACATCTTCCACTTGGTTGGTACTGGCAAAAGTTGTTTATTTGTTCAAATTGATCAAAGTTGGTTGTGGCATAGGAGAATGTGTCATGTAAATTTTGATAATATCATCAAGATAAGCAACACTCAGGCTGTAAGAGATCTTCCAAGACTGGTGAAACCTACTAACAATTTATGCAAAGAATGTCAGTTGGGTAAGCAGAGCAGAGTCACATTCAAAAGTAAGGAACAATCTTCTACTGGATTGTTGGACTTAGTACATACTGATCTATTCATGTTACTGATTGATGACCACTCTCAGATAATGTGGGTGACTTTCCTAAAAGAGAAATCTGAAGCTCTTGAGAAGTTCAAAATATTTAAGGCTATGGTAGAAAATGAAACTGGGTTAAACATAAAATGTCTTAGGTCTGATAGAGGTGGTGAATTCACATCCAGAGAGTTCATATAATTAGGTGAGTAACATGGGATAAAGAGATAGTTATCTGCTCCAAGGACTCCACAGTAGAATGGAGTAGTGGAAAGAAAGAACCAGACCATCTAGGAAGCATCAAGAACCATGATGATGGAAGCAAATGTCCCTCAGATCTACTGGAGAGAAGCTGTAAGCACTACTATCTATACTCTTAATCGAGTACAAATCATAAGCAATATTGGTAAGACCCCTTATGAACTTTGGTTCGGCATCACTCCTACTGTGAAGTATTTTAGAGTCTTTGGTAGTAAATGTTACATTAAAAGAGATGAAGACCTTGGCAAATTTGATGCTAGAAGTGATGAAGGAATATTCTTGGGTTACTCTACTCAAAGCAAAACATACCAGTGTTATAACAAGAGATTAAGAAAGATTGTAGAAAGTACAAATGTGAAGGTTGATGAAGGCATTGAAAATCCCTCAGGATTTTATGAGTATGAAGCAGATGATCAGAATGATGTTCTGGTCCAAGAAGATCTAGCACCTTCTGTAGTTCAGATTCATACTGATCCAGAGAATCTTGGAATACAGGAAGAAGAGATAAGCTTGAATGAACTTGTCCAAGAAATAGAAGTGCAAGAAATTCCCAAAACTCCCAGGTATGTAAGACTGAATCATTCTGAAGACCAGATCATAGGTGATAGAAGCAAAGGTGTTCAAACAAGAAGAAAGATTGCTCAAGATTCAGAGAAGTATTGTCTAATTTCAAAGATTGAATAAAAAACAGTAAGTGAAGCATGCAATGATGAAAGCTGGGCCAAATCAATGGAGGAAGAGTTGATGCAGATTAAGAAAAATCACACTTGGGATCTTGTTCCTAGACCTAGAAAAAAAAATGTGATTGGGACCAAATGGGTCTTCCAGAATAAACTGAATGAAGATGGTAAAGTAGTCAGAAACAAAGCCAGATTGGTCTGTAAGGGTTATTCTCAAGTAGAAGGAGTTGACTTTGAAGAAACTTTTGCTCCGGTGGCAAGAATTGAAGCAGTCAAATTATTTCTTACTTTTGCTGCCTTCAGGGATTTCAAAGTATATCAGATGGATGTCAAGTCTGCCTTCCTAAATGGTGACTTGGAAGAAGAAGTATACATTAAGCAACCGGATGGATTTCAATTGTCTGATCATGGTGATATGGTTTGCAAGTTGAAGAAAGCATTGTATGGACTCAAACAAGCCCCAAGGGCCTGGTATGAAAGATTGGATAAACATCTTTTGAAGATTGGTTTCAACAAAAGTACTGTTGACAGTAACTTGTACTTGAAGATTGATCATGAAAATATCTTGATTGTTGAAGTATTTGTTGATGATATCATTTTTGGAGGAAGAGACTTTTGTAAATTAAATGAAAAGTGAATTTGAGATGTCTATGTTTGGGGAAATGAATTTCTTCTTGGGTTTGCAAATCACTCAAACAAAGAAAGGAATCTTCATATGACAGACCAAATATGTGAAAGAATTGTTGAAGAAATTTGGGATGGAAGATTCAAAACCAATGAATACTCCCATGGCAATCGGATGTAAACTAAGCAAAGATGATTAATCTCCTAAGGTTGATCAGAAAAAGTACAGGTCAATGATTGGAGGACTACTGTATCTTACTCAAACTAGACCTGACATTATGAATGTTGTTGGTCTTGTTGCCAGATTCCAAGTTGATCCTAGAGAATCTCATGTCATGGCAATCAAAAGAATTCTTAGATATCTAAAGGGAATAGTTGAGTATGGTTTACGGTATCTTAGGGATCATGATTTCTCTCTTCATGCATATACAGATGCGGATTGGGTAGGAGATGTGGATGATCGGAAGAGTACCAGTGTTGGTGCATTCTTTTTGGGGAAAAGATTGGTTTCTTTGCTGAGCAAGAAACAAGAGGCAATATCTATATCCACTACAGAAGTAGAATATATTGCAGCAGCAGGTAGTTGTACTCAAGTATTGTGGATGAAGCAAATGCTAAGAGACATCAGAGTGGAGTATGAGGAACCTATCACAATCTTCTATGATAACTCAAGTGTAATAAATATATCAAAAAATCCAATGTTGCATTCAAAGACAAAACATATATCCATCAAGTTTCACTTTTTCAGAGAGCAGGTGAACAAGAATAAAGTCAGATTGGATTTTGTGCCCTCAAAGGATCAGATTGTAGACATTTTTACTAAACCTCTACCTAAGGACTCTTTTGAGTATCTCAAGGAGAAGTTAGGAGTTATTACCCCTTCGGTTTTGAATTAAGGTGCACTGATATGCATCAGTTCGGTGGATCTCATAGTCATATCTTATGGTCCGGATTGATGATAAGAAGCTGCTACTCATGAGGAGTAGTCTATATGATTATGATTGATGCAAGTATGTGCCCTTTGCCATTGATGTCAAAGGGGGATAGAAGACATGTTAAAAACAAAAGTGGTTGCCGATCAAAGGGGGAGGAGTAAAGAAAGAGAAGACATATGAATGATTGTTGTTGATAGGGGGAGCTATGTCAGTTAGTGAGGAAAAGTTCTTGTCTTGATGGTTACAATAGTTTTTCACATCATATGTTGCCATCAATGACAAAGGGGGAAATTGTTGCAAGTATGGGCCTAACCGGTGTTGTCATTGATGTCAACATACTCTTGTTGCATTGATGTCATGGATTGGATGAGCTGTGTGCTGAGGATATTGAGAAAATTAGTCCTATCAGAAACAGAGAAGAACAGTGAAGATAGTGAAGCTCTATGAAGTGAAGATCCCAGCTAGATGAAGATCAGAGAATGCGTATCATAGGGTTTGTAGATATGTGTCTAAAGATGATCCAGTCAAGATTTGAGAGGTCCGCATGAAGATTTGGAGAAGTTATGGCCATATGAGTAAAATTGGTTCTGGCAGCCATTCAGAGGTGACAGAGTGACACAAATAGGTCCAGTGAGATTTAGAAATTCAATATCTTGTTTTGCGGATTTGGTGGAATATTTAGGAAGCCAATGTGAATTGACAACTCAATTGGTTCATGGTCTGGAGGTCTGCAAGCATTTATTCTAATGTGACAGTGATGACAAACTGTGTTCTTGAGGTTCCGGATGAAGATGCAAATGATTTCAGTAAGCAGAAGTGGTGTGGATGTTCTTGGTGATTCAGTCAAGCTTGTGGGGGTCTCTGGATTGTGTCAAGTTTGTGTTGGCGGTCCGCATTGAAGATTGAGCTCGTAATTGAAGATTTAATCTTAGGTGATGGTGTTCTTCCTAATCATGGCCGACCGTATGTTTTACACATCTTGCAGATGATCTTAAAGATGTTCTACGAAGCATGGCATGTTCCTCAAAGAATATTGAAGCCCCAGATATGTGTGGCCGACAGTGTGGTGATAGGCATGAAGTTCTTGTAACAAATCAAGTTGTATTTTTGTAATTGCTCTGTAATAGAATATGTTGTGCCGACTTTGATGATCATTCCAAAGTTGATGTCATGTATAAATAAGAATTGCGAAGTCATTTCAAAGTATCTTGGTGAAGATGAGAGAGTGGTAGAGAGGAGAAGAGCGAAAAGCAAAGTAGAAGTGTTGAGCTTAAATGGAACTGTCTCAAGCATGGTGAAGATGCTAATCTCTAGTTCAAGTATGTAATATTTATATTATTATTCTATAGACAGTGTGTCTCCTGTAGGTAGTGGGCCTCTTGTGAGCAGTGTGCTCGGGCAGTGAGCCCTAATTGGCAAGTGCCATTTTGTTCTTCTTATTCTTATAACAGAGAATACAATCTTGGGTTAGTCACCCCATGGTTTTTCCCTTAACTAGGTTTTCCACGTTAAAATCTTGGTGTCATATGTGTTAATGTGTTTCTACTCTTGAGTTATTGCATTGTGCTTCCATGATTGAATCATTATTATGCTGTAGAAATATAAAAAGGATTTAAGTGTTTAAAGAAAAGAAAGTTTTTGTGACAACTAGTTCACCCCCCTCTTAGTTGTCTGTCCTAAAACCAATAGTGTTATCATGTTGTTTTACAAAAAAAATTATTAGTTGTGTTTCTTGTCCATGTGTTAAATTGTGGGCATGACATTTAGTATCAGAGCCAAGTTTCAACCCTGGGAACTCTAGGTAAGTACAGCTGTATGTTGTTGGACCACTTGTAAGTTGTGCAATTTGTGACACATGTCTAATCCTAATTAAGTTCTGACGAGATGTTTAGACACCCTACATGATTATGACTAGATTTTTTCTTTGGTTGCTCAATGCTAAACCTTGTTACGACTGAGCATCGTGGACCACTTGTGGAGTACAATCACAATGTGTAAGCGATTAAAGGACCTTGCTAGATTTGACTCCTTGAGTTAGACTACTTTTCTAATGCAATCTTAGGAAGAGGTTTTAAGTAAGAGAAGTAAGGCCTTAGATGATGTTTGATACATTACTTCTTTTCTTAATAAGCGACACATATTTGACATTGTGATAGGGTTTGTTGACAACCCTTGTGCATCGTATCTTGAGGAAAGAGGTTGAATTTTGGTAACAAATTTCTAATCACACCTTTGAAAGAGGGATAGTTTACAAGATTATTGTATCATATCCTTAGGGAAGAGGCTATTTGTTGATCACAACTATCTAATAGCACATTTGGAAGGCTAGATTTTTTTTGTGTGAGGATTAGAATTCACGTTGCAAGTTGTGTGCACTTCCAAGTCTTATAAGACTCTTTAGAGTGAGTGTATTGAGTTGTGTATGTCCTTCTTGTAGTAGGAATCTAATTGCATTAAAAATAAGTACATCAACCCTTAATGTGGGTGTTATGGACCTTCTTACATCCTTCTCCCACCTTGCTATCAGTTAGATAACTTATGTAATGTGGGGTAAGTTTGATTTATTCTAGTGGATGCCTTGTTGAGATGAAAGAGATATTGATGGAACTATAGAACACCTTCGACTTAAATTATAAGGTTAAGTTACCCTGATGAGTTATCATCTCCTTGATATGTGAAATTGAAGGGGATGATGATGTTGTCCCTTAGGCTATGTGTTTATGCTACATATGTATTGAGGATGGTATGATAGATGTATATGTGCGTACAGTATAGAGGTCTACTATCATATCACCTTGTGTATCCATCTAGTTTAAGTGGGATGAGAAAGGTAGATTGGTAACCTCTTTCCTTTTTATAAAATTTGTGACACTTGTGCCACTTTAGTTTATATCCTTGGTAATGTGGTATGCCTAGTGGATAGAAAATGAGGCACAACACTTTTAAGAATTATTTTGTGATGCAGCTAGCTCGTTTATAAAAGAGTTAACCTATCTGGTTGGTGGCATAAAGATAGACTATTGTGTAGTATTTGAGTCATGCTATGTTCTTCTAGGAATGACATCTAGTTGGGTGATAACTACCTAGTTGCTTGTTAATTGAGGATTTGACAGCATCCTATTTGCTGCATTACCAGCCTTGTTTCTTGGTTATACCTTTGCAATAATTTGCATCTTGTTAGGATGTTGAACAACACTTGGATGCAAGTGGTTATATGTGCATAAAAAGAGCTAGTCCATTTTTTTAATATCAAGTTAGACTTTGAAAGAGAGTTAAGTGTTGGGAGACACTTAGTAATGTTGGGTTGTTGTGAAAACCCCTTTTGGAGAACCCCCTTGTTGTATGGTATGAAAAGACTCTTGGTGAGGCTTAATGTGATTTAGTTGGGTGATGCGAGAAGTTTATGTCGACCCAAGTATATCTTTAACTTTAGATATTAGGGTTTGTTGAAGGGTCTCAGAAGGATTCCCTTGTGCCTTGGTTGCTCAATTCCATTCCTTTGATCAAAATGGATATGATGGAAATTTGTTATTTAATGTAATAATGTTCTAGGTGTTGAGTTGAATAGGGGATTCAAACCCTTGTTTAAATTGTGAATGCAAGTTGCCACTTAAGAAATCTATCTTAGAAGAGATTAAGTTGGAGAGTTGAGTTGGAATGTGGAATGTTATGGTGAGTAATTGTTATCTTGGTGTCCTAACTTTAGACATCTAGTGGAGTAGTGTGATTGACAACACAAACAAGTCATGTAGGTGCTTTTGGAAAATGTTGGCTTCATGGTAACATGATTGTGTGGGTGTGCTTATGAAGAAATGCATGTGATCTGTCTATGTCTTGTAATTCCCTTTTGGGTGGTGCCACTCCTTTGGGCTATATGTTGCAATGAACAATATATTTGATGTGCAGCCTCCCATTCACATCAATGGAAAAATGTGGACTCGACGGTGTGCCTAACCACAAAGAGGAGACAACTTTCATGGGCTTTATCACGGATATTAGGCTAAAAAGTCTTCAAGACATGGTTGGTTATCATTCTAAATGTCATCTAGATGGTGCTTGGAGACATCTTCATCTCCACGGCTCATAGCCACAAAGTAAATACTAATGTAATAGATTACTAACTCAAAATACTTCTTAGGATAGCAAACACTCATCATAAACCTCATTCTCCTTCCTTTACATTATAGGAATTGAATCATCAAATGGAATAAATATGAATTACATCATAATAATACTAAATAAATGGATACGTACATACATATATACATGTGTCAATGATCATGAAAAGGATAATTATGCCGAAGGCATTCCCTCTATGAGGTGAACCGACCTGGCAAATGAAATCAGTGGCTCAAACTCGTTGAACAAGAGTGCAAGATGATGAAAACCATCATCGTCGTTCATTTCGTTTCAACGGTTTTTGGTCGCTTTCCAGTTGCTTTTGCCATTTTTTAGCTGGTTTCCAGTTTTTCGGCTCACTTTTTTCGTTCTCTCACCATTTTTCCTTTCATCTCATTTCGAATACATATAGTAATTCTAACGCTTCATTTAATGTCCGCGTTAAAATTGAATTTGGTTATTAACGCCTCACTCAATCTATAGTTTTTTAATAAAAAGTACCAGTGTAATAAACATGGCACAACTAATCCGTTTAAGCATGATATTTTTTAAAATCTTTTAAGATCTAATTTTTCCTTATATAAGATTTGACATTTAGATGAGTTGGTAGGTCACGTTTAAAACTTGAGGTCCAAGGGGAATGTTTATACACTCAGCAACAAATGTAAGAATACTTACTTGTGAGTATTTATTTATATTATAAATATTTTTCATCAAATTAATTTATTATATGTAGTTTATTGTATACAATATTATTAATGTATACAATATTATTAAATTTTGATTAATATTTAGTTTGATTTAAAAAAATTATTTAGAATGTAAGATAAATAAATTATTATGGTATTATTGTGCTAATACTACATATTAATATAATTTTTGACACTAAAAATATGGTAAAAATATTAAATATTTTTAAGTTTTGATTATTTTTTTATTTTACATAAAATTAAATCCTATTTCTTAATATATATTAGGGTAAGTGCAAAAAGTCGGGGGGCCAAAAAGTGGCCAAAATTTTTTCAAAAAAAATTAATACATAACGCGAGCGCATTATAACGCGGGCACGTTATGTTTAATTATATATATATAAAGAGCATTTCTGCTCATTTGATTTCTTTATTTTCCTCTACACCTGCGGCCTACAAACCCTAAGGAGTGCACTCACATTTTTGAAGACCCAATTCGACACCAAAATCTCACCGATTCATTGCCAAAATGCCGCCACGACATCGAGCAGGCCAAAGGAGTGAGTTTTATTTATTTTTTTGTTTGAATTTGTTTCTAAATAGGTAGGTTTGAGTTGATTTTTGATGTAAATTTCTTTAATTGTCAGGAAATGTTAATGCACCTCCTCCTCCTCCTCCTCCTTCTTAAAATCCACAAAATCCTGAAGAGGAAATACCTACCAAAGAACAACCCGAACAACAAACTCCTCCATCCATTCCTCAACATGCCCTTGGAACACAAGAAAATCTAATGGGGCAAACTAAAAACAATAAAAAAAATTGAAGACATAATTGCAAGGTTGAAAGATCCTTCAACTTCAACCTTGCATAGGTCCGTGCTTGCTCAATCTCTTGAATATATGTTATCAAATGTAGATTCAATTAGCAAGCAAATATCTAGTTGGTCGGATAAGAGGAGAGAATTTAGAGAGTATTATGCAGACAAGCTATCATATGAAGATGTGAAAAAGTTACAAATTACAAAATTGGACTTGTGTTCCATTTTCACAAACCCACAAACAAATCAACCTCCACCCATTACATGCAAGAGGTTCCCTATCCATTGCTGCAACAACCAAACGATAAGGGACAATTTTGGGCAGAGGTGGTGGATGGTTTTTGACCATCCTCCATGCAATAATAATGAGGTCCCGCAATACTTTTTGAGGAAACTCTACTGCAAGTTTGTCCTCAATAAAGTTGCAAACTATTTTGATACACGGGACTTCCAGGGTAGAGGTGGGGGGTCAGCACAAGATAGACCAGGGGCACATGTTGACCCACAGCGGCCAGTGACACGAGTAATCAGTAGACCAGCCCATGAGCATGTGTCTATCCCTTCCATTATGAAGGAGAGTGTTGAGGTCGATACACTTCAGTACATTAGTGCCTTGACCCAGAGCATCATAGAGCATGCCAGTCCTGTAGCACAACGTGGGTTGGAGGAGCAAGGTCCCACCCCATACTTGTCAGACTTGCGGGTCAGCCTGTGGTTATGACTCCATGTATAGTTAGGACACAGGTGCACAGGCTACATCTGCAGTTGAGCAGATGGTGATGACAGATACCCTCCTGAGTGAGACTTTCGGCCTTGATACTCGTAAATATTAGCAAGTTCATTGAATTTAATTTATTAAATTTCATTTTTGAAATGCAAGATTAACTAATTTAGTTTGATGATTTTAATAAAATTTCAGGGTCATAGCGTTGATGCAGTTTTTAGTGGTTCTCCACCTGCATATTACACTATATCATCTACTGTCGGGGTATGTAACTAGTAAACAATTATAAATATTACATGTGAATAGAATTAGTATATGAATGATATTCTAATATCTAATTTTAGATGTTGAATAGGTTAATATTGGAGATTTCACGGCAACACCTGCCAACGGTGGTGGACTTCAAAGCTTCAAGGAGGTAATAAAATAAATAGTTTAATGAATGACTTGTACTTACTAGATTTTTATATGTGACTTGTGTGCTTTATTGTGTGTACTTCCATGTTTAGGTGAATGTGTGTGTATGTTATGAGCCATGATTTGCATCACTATTATAGTTATCGTAATTGAATAATGTTGTTTTATTTCCAAATGATGCAGGCTGCGGAGACACCTCCCAATGTTCATAGGGCAATGGAGCATGGTGTGACCTCTGCAATTCATAGCTCCATGCCATTGACAAGGGTATGAGGCAGATTAGTAAATTTCAATTTACATTCATTGTTATAGTTGTTTATTTTTAAAAAATTAAAAGATTATTGATTTGAAGTTTAATTTCCATCTGGATGGTTTCTATAGGACATGACATCACCACAGCCTAATCCTGCTACTAAGGCAAGTGAGGAGACATATTATATGGTAGCAATAAGTGATTATTTTGTTAAATGTTTCATTTTTTATAACATGTAATTTCTATATATTAATGTTTATACTTTTTATTGTAACAACTACAGATGCAGGAAGAACTAAATAGGAGGAGCAGCCCTCGAGTTCATAGTAGACCACCCACATATGCATCTCCATCCCCTAGAAGATCAAAGGCTGCCCGTGATCTATTCTCTTCACCAGCCAGAGGGGAATGACTTTTTATTGTGGTCCTTTGTTGTATGCCTATATGGCATTTGTGGACATATATTTTGTATTGTATATAGTTGACATTGTATGCCTATATGGCATTCTTGTAAGCCTATATGGCTATTTTGTATATATGTTATACTTATATCGACAAATATTGATGTATGCCTATATGGATATTTGGTTAATACAAATCTTTTTTATTGATGGCATCCATACTTGCATTATAAATCCACGTTTGAATGGATATTTGTAGATGGCTACTTCAAATATTTAAAATCCAATTGTATTACATAGGATGTTTGTTGATCCAATAAGCCAGCTATTGTTATTCAAGTATCACCTAAACTGCATTTTGGAACTAAAAGATAAAAGTTGTATTTAAAATAAAAATGAATCATCATGTTGAACATTAAATATTCATATTCTTTATGAGTTGGTCAATTGAAAATATTCAAATGAGTATGCTGATCCATATTCTTTATGAGTTGGTCAATTGAAAATATTTCTTAATTTCTTGTTATTATACGATATTGGGATGCAAAGAGTATGTTTATTGTTTTGAATAAGATAGTCAAAATCATATGCTTATGAGCACCTGATGACCATTGTGGTTATTAAATTTAATTCCTCTTGCATATAAGGCGAGGTTATGAGATTACATTGAGTCTTACCTAATTTTAGTATGCAACATAACATTGGGGCTATAGGCTTCCATAAGTCATCAACAATCAAGGTTCAAGGTTGTCATTGAAGTCAAAGGGTCAAGGTTGTTTGTCATTGATGTCAAGGTTGATGCCATGATGTTGATAAGGTGATATAGTGATTCAAGGTAGGTGATGGTCATGAGGTGCATGATGTTGTGAATATGGTTTTCATGATAAGGTCTCTCAATTCATGTTGATGTTGCACAAGACAAACATGGTTCATATGATGCAAGGTTCATGTTCATGGTGGATGTCATTTTGTTCATGCAAGGTTTTGTTGTGAATATGGTTTTCATGATAAGGTCTATCTTGAAAGGTTGATATGATCCAAGGTTCATATTCATGGTGGATGTGGTTTTGTTCATGCAATAAGAAGTTAGAGACGACACAAGATTTTATAATCATAATCTTATTGATAGTTAGGGTTTGCATATTTGGCATTAAACCCTAAAAAGAATCTACTTTTCTTAAG
This sequence comes from Cunninghamia lanceolata, assembly GCA_027924645.1. Lineage (NCBI taxonomy): Eukaryota > Viridiplantae > Streptophyta > Pinopsida > Cupressales > Cupressaceae > Cunninghamia > Cunninghamia lanceolata. Next base: position 4,589,238 of record BSBN01000197.1, read on the forward strand.
ACTTTAAAACCCTCAATTGCCTGTCGTGTGTAAAGTACACTTTTGTTTTAATTTAATATTGACTTATAATCAGAAGTTACTATCACTTAAGTCAATCTACTAAAGGATCTTTAAGTCATTAGTTCACTAACCCTTCAACCTAACTCAACCGGCGTCTCTGGTAAACTCTCATAAGCTCGAGCACCATATCATAATCAAAGGTCATATTTAATTGATATGAGGGCAGGCAAAAGGATTGGAAGTTCAGTATTTAAAAGGAATTTGGAATACAAACAATCATCTCTATGCGGTTGAATTTGATGGGCATGCCTTTATAAAAGGCTAAAAGACAGCTTTATGAAAGATATCATGGTATTTGTAGTGTTTGAAGATTGAAGACTAGTTAGTGTTTGTAGCTCAGACTGTTTCAACATGTTTGGGTGTGAAATATGACCATACCTAGCCTAAACGTAGCCATCTAGATGCATTGGAATTATCAGTTGTCCGCACGAGGAGAAGAACAAAAATTACACCCCTTTGCAACTTTACACTGCCTCCTTTTGATGATTTTTGGGGTAGCAGAAAAAATTTCACCACAGGCAAAAGCCTCAGAGATATAAAAAATTGAGAGAGGTTATTGCAGAGGGACCCTACATGATCGTGTTTCCTCAAATGGAATGTATCTAAGTGACACGGTTTTTGAGTAACAACTTGTCAAAGATTGCTACCTTTTTGCACTTTGGACTCTTCAAGGATATCACCGGTACAATGTAGCTTGGAATGTTTTGGCATGTTTAGGTGCAAAACAGGACCATGCCTAGCCTAAACGTACCCATCCAGGCATGTTGAAACTGTCAGTTTGGCCACACAAGGAGAAGAACAAAAGTTACACCCCTTTGCAAGTTTACACTGCCTCCTTTTGACGATTTTTAGGGCAGCAGAAAACTTTTCACCATGGGCAAATGCCTTAGAGATATAAAATATTGAGAGAGGTTATTGTAGAGGGACTCTACGTGATCGCTTTGCCTTAGACAGAATGTATCTAAGTGACACAGTTTACGAATAACAGCTCATCAAAGATTGCTGCCTTTTTACACTTTGGACTCTTCAAGGATATCGCCGATACAATGTATCTCGAACTGTTTTGGCATGTTTGGGTGCAAAATAGGACCATGCCTAGCCTAAATGTACCCATCTAGACATGTTGAAACTATCAGTTTGGCCACACGAGGAGAAGAACAAAAGTTACACCCCTTTGCAACTTTACACTGCCTCCTTTTGATAATTTTTGGGGCAATAGAAAACCTTTCACCATGAGCAAACGCCTTAGAGATATAAATAACTAAGAGAGGTTATTGTAGAGGGACCCTACATGATCATATTACCTCAGACAAAATGTATCTAAGTGACACAATTTTTGAGTAACAACTCGTCAAAGATTGCTGGCTTTTTGCACTTTGGACTCTTCAGGGATATCACCGGTACAATGTAGCTCAGACTATTTTGGCATGTTTGGGTGCAAAAAAGAACCATACCTAGCCTAAACGTACCCATCCCAATGTGTTGGAACTGTCTGTTTGGTCGCAAGAGGAGCAGAATGAAAGTTACACCCCTTTGCAACTTTACACTGCCTCCTTCTAACAATTTTTGGGGCAGCAGAAAGACTTTCACCACGGGCAAACACCTCAAAGATATAAAAAATTGAGAGAGTTTATTGTAGAGGGACTCTATATGATAGCGTTGCCTTAGATGAAATGTTTCTAAGTGACACAGTTTTCAAGTAACATCTCATCAAAGACTGCTGCCTTTTTGCACTTTGGACTCTTCAGAGATATCATCGGTACAATGTAGCTCGGACTGTTTCGACATGTTTGAGTGAAAAATAGGACCATGCCTAGCATAAATGTACCCATCTAGATGCGTTGGAATAGTCAGTTTGGTCACATCAGGAGCAGGACGAAAGTTACACCCCTTTGCAACTTTACAATACCTTCTTCTGACGATTTTTGGGGCAGCAGAAAACCTTTCACCACGGGCAAACGCCTCAGAGATATAAAAAATTGAGAGAGGTTATTGTAGAGGGACTCTACGTGATCGTGTTGCCTTAGACAGAATGTTTCTAAGTGACACTATTTTTGAGTAACATCTTGTCAAAGATTGTTGTCTTTTTGCACTTTGGACTCTTCAGGGATATCGTCAGTACAATGTAGCTCGGACTGTATCGGCATGTTTGGGTGAAAAATAGGACCATGCCTAGCGTAAATGTACCCATCCAGACATGTTGGAGTAGTTAGTTTGGTCGCATCAGGAGCAGGACAAAAGTTACACCCCTTTGCAACTTTACACTACCTCCTTCTGATGATTTTTGGGGCAGCAGAAAACCTTTCACCATGGGCAAACGCGTCAGAGATATAAAAAACTGAGAGAGGTTATTGTAGAGGAACCCTACATGATCACATTGCCTTAGACAAAATGTTTCTAAGTGACATAGTTTTAGAGTAACATCTCATCAAATATTGCTACCTTTTTGCACTTTGGACTCTTCAGGGATATCATCAGTACAATGTAGCTCGAAATGTTTTGACATGTTTGGTTGAAAAAAAGGACCATGCCTAGCGTAAATGTACCTATCCAGATGCGTTAGAATAGTCAGTTTGGTCGCATCAGGAGCATGACAAAAGGTACACCCCTTTGCAACTTTACACTGCCTCCTTCTGACGATTTTTGGGGCAGTAGAAAACCTTTCACCATGGGCAAATGCCTCAGAGATATAAAAAACTGAGAGAGGTTATTGTAGAGGCATTCTATGTGATCGAGTTGCCTTAGATGGAATATTTCTAAGTGGTATCGTTTTTGAGTAACATCTCATCAAAGATTGCTACCTTTTTACACTTTGGACTCTTCAGGGATATCGTCGGTACAATTTAGCTCGGACTGTTTCAACATGTTTGGGTGAAAAATAGAACTATGCCTAGCCTAAATGTACCCATCCAGATGTGTTGGAACTGTTAGTTTGGTCGCATCAAGAGCATGACACCAAAAATGCAAAAGTTGCTTTGTGCAACTTGACAACATTGACACTTTTTTGCAACAGGACTTAAAGACTCAAACTAACCCCAAATGACTCAAAGTGACTTAAAAACAAATGAAATGATCTTAGAAAACCTTATTACATACAATTGAATCAATCAAAACAAAATTTCATTTTTTGACCCCTCTTGGAGGCATGACAACCTAGGTGCCCCTGCACCATTAGTGCAACTGAAGTCGATAAAGTTTTCCTATTAAGAAAAAGAGCTTCCCTTAGCTTCAAGAAATATAAATATTCTATACTAACAAGGCCAACCACGTGAATATGGAAGCTCATGTGGCCTCACCTAAGATACATGTAGTCTAGTAGACGTAGGACACTTAAGACACCTATTTTCTAGTCTCTATATACCTAGTTGACATATCGTATATACCTAAGACACAATTAGAGACACCTATTATCTAGTTAGAAACCAAGACACCTAAAGCACCTATATTTTATACATTACCTAGATTTTATACATTATTCTTAAGATCAACTTCATCCATCACTTAGGTCTAACCCCATGAAGCATAACATGATGATATAAAAATGTGTATATGTGTAAAAATGTAGCAGCAAATAAAAAAAGACAAACCTTACAAATTAATGTGCATACTTACAACTCAATCTAACATGACTTTACAAAATCAATGTGAATACTTACAAATTAATCCAATGAACCATCCGGGTCTGCTCTACTTTTTATTGTGTCAAGTATTGCTTCATGGTCAGACTCACGCATCTTCGACAAGGTCTTGTTCAAAGGTCTACCCCGATACTATATCAAATGAACATTGGATGCCATGACAAGGTTCGAGTAAAGAAGAATCTTTTGATTCGTGTCAAAGTCCTGAAACAGCCAAACATTAACACTATTATGTGGGTACCTTCTAAACCATGTTCCAGTAATAACCACTGAGCCTGTAGGGTATATGATGTTTTCTCCATCTGTAACTGGGGCCTCCAATTTATTTTTGGCCTCAACACAATGACATAAGTAATAATATGTTCCCTCTTCATTATCTTCATCTGCAATAACTGCATATATGTGCTCTACATTGATATGTGTAGCAAACTAGATGAAATTAGTCAACATTACAAAAACACTACAAAGTAAGATGACATTAGGAATTTTAAAAACTATACAAATAGATATATTACCTAGTTGAACTAGATCTAATATGTGGTCAAAGTCAACTGATGATTCCATCTGTGTTAGTTCCAGTGTTGTCAGGCATCGATACGTGTCAAGTGGGCTAAGATAACTTAACTGCTATTCGTCAACCCACTCCTTTGACTCGCACTCATCCTAGGCTTGAATTGTATAGGAAGAACAAAAGTATGACATCTTTTGTGTATGGATACTCCATGAACCTACAATTGAGCTTCTGAAAGAGTGCATCTCACTTGATCCTGTCAGTGTAGAATAGTCCTTATATGGTGCAATGTTAGTATCATCTATCAACCAAAAAAATCTGTGAACTGAAGACTTACCTTCATTACCTGGACCCATGGAAGCATTACACCACACAACAATTGATTTTGTATCTGTCAACTTTGCATTGTGTTTATACTTTAACTCTTCTCGTGCTATGGCTCTTTTGATACATTCTTCTGCACCATCATGCTCCCCCTTTCCATGCCCAACCTCACAAAAGTTCCACATATGATGAATACCTGTAAAATTATGCCTCCTACTCAGCTAATAGAAATTCTGTGAGTTCTTGAATTGTGACGCATAGTTATCCGACCATATGATATGCTGACTGAACGATATGCCCCTTCTAGCCAAATCATTGTAGAACACCTGAAAGCAACCTTGCACGAACTCCATAGAATGCGTGTGATCATCATTGATATAGAAATTATACTCCCTTATGATCTTTTTGTCATCCTCTGTACTATCATTCGCATGAATGAATTCGATGTGCACAAATATAGAAACCTGTGTGGAGTTGTAATATTGTGATTGCACCTCACGCTATGGTTGTAGACTGTAGTTCTCTGCAAAGTCGACAACTGAAACAATGCTACCAACTAGAAATGTGTCCTTGCATAACTTGAATTGTAAATCCAACCATCGAGTTCTATGGGCATGTCTTGCATACTCATACACTATGTTGTAATAAAATATAGGCATAGACTGATACACTGGAATCTTTTCAATAACCAATTCACACCTCTTTGCTTCTTTACCATCTTTTGTATTGTATGCCACTATTTTATACTTGCCAAACTCTACTAGTCCATTTCCAACCGCATGTGTTCTTTCCATATGTTCACATATTGGCGAACGTTGCAAGCCACCGCAACGATGACATGTGCCATCCAAGCATAATTTCTTGTAGAATATTTGACCTTCCTCTCTTTCACATAAAATTCTTGATATGAAGTCTCTAGAAGATGCTGGTGGGGCACGTATGGCACAACCTTGCAAAACATTATTAGTATGCAAATCTAAACATATAGACCTATAAACATCAAAATGGTTAGAAAATTCAATATGTAATCTACAACAAGTAGTGCGTGTGTGATCTATCTTGACATAGAAAGGTTTTAGCATTTCAAAATATCTTTGACAAATTTTAATTTGAGGATACTTCTCTAGAAATTTACCATAAAATTGTGTTTGAGTCTCATCCAAAAAATGCTTTGGATGTGGCTCACGGTTCTGAGTACCGATTCTCCTTCTTACCACATCCCTTTGATTTAGAGATACCCTTGTGTAATTCTTCCAAAAGTCTTTAATTAGTGATCTCAATGCTTCAACAATTGGTTTATCTTTTCGTGGTAGTCTCCCTGAGAACGCCCATAATTCATTGGCATTAGTGTCCTCAATTCTTTGGTGTCTTCCAACGGCTCTTGATAAAGTTTTCCTATTAATTCTCAATTCTTGATTCGTCTTTCTAATGAGATGAGCTTTCCTCCTTTGACTACTTACTATAGTCGATGTAATCACACGTCATGTTGCATTACTATCTTTTGTGCGTGATGTGTTACCCATACTCTCATACGCACTCATTAGATTCTTGACAATAGATTTTTCAATTGAAGCCTCTAATGTTCTCAACCCAAGAATCTTCATGATGGACCTATACTTTATACTTTGCATCATTTCAAGAATAGTTAACATCTTGCAGTCTCATTTAACTTTTCAAAGAACAATCTCTAAATCTTATGAGCATATCTTCTACAAGTGCATTTTGGAATCATACCTTCCATTGGCTGCAAAATATTCTCATAAATATCAATCAAATACTTTAGATTTCTATGCAAAATTCTAGGTGGTGTTAAGTTAGGTAAATTCATCTCAACATTAGGAATTTCATCAATATTTAAATGAGATGGGCTAGATGGCATACCTTCAATTGAAGATGGAATAGATGACATACCTTGAGGTTGAGGTGGGAATGATGGCGTACCTCCTTCATCACATGTGAGTGATGATGTACTCTCAACTTGAGATGTGGTAGATCATGTCCCTACATGTTGACTTGCGGTAGAGGACGTGTCTCCAACTATGGTATTCAAATCTCTCATAGCATGAAGTTTTTGTATTCGTTCTCTTTGTGCCGCCAATACCATATCTCTTTGTGATGGTTGTGGTTCCTCTTCAATTGGCATGTCTTCATTTATCATGTCTAATTTCCTCTTCTCACGAAGTTCCCTCATAGCCACTACTTTCTTTGCATTCTTAGCTTCTATCTCTTCCTGTGTTGGTTTAATTCTTGATCGTTTCCTCAGCATGATGGAGAATTTGTCTGTAGCATGATAAAGAGACCAATATTAGTTCCTATGAAATGAATCCATACAAATAACTAAAATATATGTCATTCAACCCTTCATAGTAAATGTACATACAATCATCATGTAAAAGACTAAATGTCATTCAACCAAAATAGGTACAAAGCATACAAAGCAAATTATTGCAGCCATACAAAGCATTATGGTACAAAGTTCACTTCAGTCCTAGATGAGGATAAGGTCAAAGGAGAGTCACCTATTGAGGCTACAAGTGAAGAGTACATGGGACTTCATGCTTGAAAAGGTTGAGGCAAACCCAATTTGACATGTTTGTTGTTACTAGGGCTACTAGGATTTGGAATTAAGAAGGTGTTTTGTTGGTACTAGGGATACTAGGATTTGGGTGGCTTGTGAAGGAATAGACAACAATTGGAGAGTGTAGACTTCAGTAAGGGTTTAGAATGGTTGTGTCTATGTTCCTGAGGGGTAAGAAGACTCTAGTAGCCTTGTTAGGTTTTGAAGTATTGAAGACCCTCTTTGTGCCTTTGTATAGGGAGATTGCTTGAGAGGAAAGCTTATGAAATTTGAAGAAATTATTAGTATGATCCCTTTGGATTGAGTTGAACCTTAGCTCTGCATCACATACCTAGGATTTTCATAAAAATCATTAGATGAATCTCTGTAATTTAGGGTATTGAATGGTATATAGTCGATCAAGGTAACCACCATCATGTGTTAAGAAAGGACAATTACAAAATTTTAAAATATTATTGTGTCATGTGCATGTACAAATCATCATGAATAGGTGCATAGGGAATGTCCTAGCCCAAGATATGTGCATACTTATATGATCTTTGCACCTATTCATTTGTATTTTAACTTGTTAATATGACAAGATAATAGTGGGATTGTATTTTTATTATGTTGTAAGGATTTATTCTTGTATAGTTTGACATCATCATATGTTAAGGTCTGTTTATTACACATAATTATTAAAGAGCCCAGGTGTAGAAAATATACATGGCATCATGTGAGATTGTAGGCTGCTTTCTTGATTGGGAATGTGTCTATTTTAAACATGTATGATAAAGCATGATAAAGTAATTCAAATAGAATTAAGGAAAATGTAAATAACATGCATGTAAAGACTTGACATACCTAAAAAATGAAGATTCGAATGGAGAGAGTACCCAATTATGTAGTGTTTTTTTCTTCTTGCATCAAACTCCTCAACAATTTGAGTTTTTCACCACTTGCTTCCTTTTTAATGTTAAATTGAATAACACTCAAATATAATTAGTAACAACAATACTATTAACCAATCTATAATGTTAAATTCCTAAAATTGAATCCCAATTAACATTGCAACACTACAAAAATTGAAACTTGAATAGATATATATCAAAGTTGGTGTGAAAACTATGCTATTTCTTCCTTCTTAATTTGGCAAAGTAGACAAGGTGGTGGAAAGATCATGCCAATGTGGTAGAATGTGTAAAATGTGCATGTGAACTTCCCAACAGCATGAAAGCACTTCTTTTTTGTCAGAACACGCACATAATTAGTATGAAAATAGAGCATGTGGGCCTAGATCATGGGGGTCAACACTTTTTTACCGTTTCCATAGTAGGACAAAACGTGAGCGCGTTATAACGTGCTCACATTTTGTCCTGCTATTGATTGATCCATAAATATTTGTGTGCATCTCACCTTTGATAGCACCTTTACAATATCTCACCTCTAGTTCCATTAGCTCATCTTCTATATCTCACTTATCTCTCCCCCTTACCTCTCTACCTCTCCCCTCTCTATGTCTCTCAGTCACTCCTTGTCTACCTCTCCATCCATCCTTAGCCATCTAGGTCTCACTTAATCCTAAACCCTAAAGCCAGCTATCCTATTCCTAAACCCTCAACGAGCTTGATACTATACCTTAAACCCTAATCCCTTATCCCTAAACCCTCCAACCCTATCCCTAATCCTTATATCCTCGACACTCTACTTTAACCCTAATCCCTCGACCCTCAAGCCTATCCCTAAACCCTCAACCCTTGAACCTCAACCCTCAACGTCAAACCCTAAACCTTCAACCCTTAACTCTAATCCCTCAACCCTCAACCCTATCCCTAAACCCTAAACCCTAAAACCTCAACCCTCAACCCTCAACATCAAATCCTAATCCCTCAACCCTTCACTCTAATCCCTCAACCCTAAACCCTATCCCTAAACCCTCAACAATATACCTTAAACCCTAATCCCTCAACCCTCAACCTTAATCTCTCAACCCTCAACTCTAATCCCTCATCCCTAAACCCTAAACTCTATCCCTATTCCTAAACCCTCAACGGGCTCGATACTATACCCTAAACCCTAATCCATTATCCCTAAACCCTCCAACCCTATCCCTAATCCTTATACCCTCGACACTCTACTTTAACCAGAATCCCTCAACCCTCAACCCTATCCCTAAACCCTCAACCCTTGAAACTCAACCCTCAACGTCAAACGCTAATCCCTCAACCCTTAATTCTAATCCCTCGACCCTCAACCCTATCCCTAAACCCTAAACCCTAAAACCTCAACCCTCAACCCTTCACTCTAATCCCTCAACCCTAAACCCTATCCCTAAACCCTCAACACTATACCTTAAACCCTAATCCCTCAACCCTAAACCCTAAACCTTATCTCTAAACCCTAATCCCTCAACCCTCAACTCTAATCCCTCAACCCTCAACTCTAATCCCTCATCCCTAAACCCTAAATGCTATCCCTATTCCTAAACCCTCAATGGGCTTGATACTATACCTTAAACCCTAATCCCTTATCCCTAAACCCTCCAACCCTATCCCTAATCCTTATACCCTCGACACTCTACTTTAACCCTAATCCCTCAACCCTCAAACCTTAACCCTCAACGTCAAACCCTAATCTCTCAACCCTTAACTCGAATCCCTCGACCCTCAACCCTATCCCTAAACCCTAAACCCTAAAACCTCAACCCTCAACCCTCAAAGACAAATCCTAATCCCTCAACCCTTAACTCTAATCCCTCAACCCTAAACCCTCAAACCTAAAACCTCAACCCTCAACCCTCAACGTTAAACCCTAATCCCTCAACCCTTAACTCTAATCCCTCAACCCTAAACACTATCCCTAAACCCTCAACACTATACCTTAAACCCTAATCCCTCAACCCTAAACCTTAAACCCCATCCCTAAGCCCTAATCCATCAACCCTCAACCCTAATCCATCAACCCTCAACCCTAATCCCTCATCCCTAAACCCTAAACACTATCCCTATTCCTAAACCCTCAATGGGCTCGATACTATACCTTAAACCCTAATCCCTTATCCCTAAACCCTCCAATGCTATCCCTAATCCTTATACCCTCGACACTCTACTTTAACCCTAATCCCTCGACCCTCAACCCTATCCCTAAACCATCAAACCTTGAACCTCAACCCTCAACCCTCAACGTCAAACCCTAATCCCTCAACCCTTAACTCTAATCCCTCGACCCTCAACCCTATCCCTAAACCCTAAACCCTAAAACCTCAACCCTCAACCATCAACGTCAAATCCTAATCTCTCAACCCTTCACTCTAATCCCTCAACCCTAAACCCTATCCGTAAACCCTCAACATTATACCTTAAACCCTAATCTCTCAACCCTAAACCCTAAACCTTATCCCTAAACCCTAATCCCTCAACCCTCAACCCTAATCCCTCAACTCTCAACTCTAATCCCTCATCCCTGAACCCTAAATGCTATCCCTATTCCTAAACCCTAATCCCTCGACCCTCAACCCTATCCCTAAACCCTCAACCCTCGAACCTCAACAATAAACCCTCAACATCAAACCCTAATCCCTCAACCCTTAACTCTGATCCCTCGACCCTCAACCCTATCCCTAAACCGTCAACCCTAAAACCTCAACCCTCAACATTAAACCCTAATCTATCAACCCTTAACTCTAATCCCTCAACCCTAAACCCTATCCCTAAACCCTCAACACTATACCTTAAACCCTAATCCATCAACCCTAAACCCTAAACCCCATCCCTAAGCCCTAATCCATCAACCCTCAACCCTAATCCATCAACCCTCAACCCTAATCCCTCATCCCTAAACCGTAAACACTATCCCTATTCCTAAACTCTCAACGGGCTCGATACTATACCTTAAACCCTAATCCCTTATCCCTAAACCCTCCAACCCTATCCCTAATCCTTATACCCTTGACACTCTACTTTAACCCTAATCCCTCGACCCTCAAACCTATCCATAAACCCTCGAGCCTCGAGCCTCAACCCTCAACCCTCAATGTCAAACCCTAATCCCTCAACCCTTAACTCTAATCCCTCGACCCTCAACCCTATCCCTAAACCCTCAACCCTAAAACCTCAACCCTCAACCCTCAACGTCAAACCCTAATACCTCAACTCTTAACTCTAATCCCTCAACCCTAAACCCTCAACACTATACCTTAAACCCTAATCCCTCAACCCTAAACCCTAAACCCTATCCCTAAGCCCTAATTCATCAACCCTCAACCCTAATCCATCAACCCTCAAACCTAATCCCTCATCCCTAAACCCTAAACACTATCCCTATTCCTAAACCCTTAATGGGCTTGATACTATCCCTCAACCCTTAACTCGTAAAACTTGAACCCTAAAACCTATCCCTACACCCTCGACACTCGACACTATATCTTAAACTCTAATCCCTTAACCTTCATCCCTAAAGCCTCAACCCTAAATCCTTCAACCCTAAACCCTATCCCTAATCCCTCTACCCTCGACACTCTACTTTAACCCTAATCCCTTGACCATCAACCCTATCCCTAAACCCTCAACCCTCAACCCTCAACTCTCAACATTAAACCCTAATTCATCAACCCTAAACCCTAATCCCTCAAACCTAAACCCTATCTCTAAACCATCAACCCTCCACACTATACCTTAAACCCTAATCCCTATCCCTCAACCCTTAACCCTTAAAACTTAAACCCTATCCCTACACCCTCAACACTTGACACTATATCTTAAGCCTTAAACCCTCATCCCTAAAGCCTCAACCCTCAATCCTTAAACCTTCAACCCTAAACCCTATCCCTAATCCCTCTACGCTCGACACTCTAACCCTAACCTTGACATTAAACGCTAATCTGTCAACCCTAAACCCTAATCCATCAACCCTAAACCCTATCCCTAAACCCTCAACGCTCAACACTATACCTTAAACCCTAATCTATCAACCCTAAAACCTAATCCCTCAACCCTAAACCCTATCAATAAACCCTCAACCCTTGACACTATACCTTAAACCCTAATCCCTCAACCCTCAACCCTAATCCCTCATCCCTAAACCCTAAATGTTATCCCTATTCCTAAACCCTCAACCCTCGACACTATACCTTAAACCCTAATCCCTAAACCCTAAACCCTAAACCCTATCCCTCAACCCTTAACCCTTAAAACTTAAACCCCAAAACCTATCCATAAACCCTCAACTCTCAACACTGTATCTTAAACCCCAATCCCTTAACCCTCAGCCCTAAAGCCTCAACCCTCAATCATTAAACCTTCAACCCTAAACCCTATCCCTAATCCCTCTACCCTCAACACTCTACTTTAACCCTAATCCCTTGACCATCAACCCTATCCTGAAACCCTCAACCCTCAACTCTCAACATTAAACCCTAATCTTTCAACCCTAAACCCTAATCCCTCAACCCTAAACCCTATTCCTAAACCCTCAACCCTCAACAATATTCCTTAAACCCTAATCCATCAACCCTAAACCATAATCCCTCAACCCTAAACCCTTAACACTATTCCTTAAACCCTAAACCCTAAACCCTATCCTTAAACACTCAACCCTCAACAAGTTATACCATAAACCTTAATCCCTCAACCCTCAACCCTAATCCCTCATCCCTAAACTTTAAATGCTATCTCTATTCCTAAACCCTCAACCCAAGAAACTATACCTTAAACCCTAATCCTTTACCCCTAAACCTTAAACCCTATCCCTCAACCCTTAACCCTTAAACCTTAAACCTTGAAACCAATCCCTAAACCCTCAACCCTATACCCTCAATAATATACTTAAGCCCTAATCCCTCAATCATCAACCCTATACCTTAAACCTGAAGCCTACACCCTCAAACCTTCATCCCTAGACCATATAACCTCAACCTTATATCCTAAACCTCAAATATTGTGCCTCAACCCTATACTTAAATTAAACCTAAACCATACGTGTTCTCAACCCAAGTCACCCTATGCCTTATATACCCGCAATCCATATCGTAAACCCTAAACCCTAATCCCCGCGCCTTACACACTTAATCTTATATACTCAACAACTTGAATATTAACCCTCAACTGTAACCCTCAACCCTCTACCCTCTACCTATTACTTAAGCCCTAATCCCTCAACCCTCAAAACTATACAGGCTCAGGTCCTTATATACACTAAACCTAAAACACTTACATACATACATACAAACATACATACATACGAAGATGCATACATACATACAAAGATGCATACATACAAGCATGCATACATACCTACAAGAATAGATATAAACATCCATGAAACATACTTATGAAATTTGAACATATCTCATTCAAAGGAAGACATAACGCGAGCACATTATAATGCGCTCACATTATGTCGAACTGGGTAAACACCGACAAACATGCAAAAAAGCAAATAAAGCACAACATAACGTGCTCACGTTATATTGTGCTTTGGGAATCCCAAGCCTTGGGCTAGGGATTTGCTTTGGATTTCCAACCCAAAGGCTTGGAGTGCCTTTTCAACATCCACAGACGTGTTTTTGCAGATTCTACAAGATTTCACATAATTTTGTTCGTGCTAACCCTCATATTTGCACGTGTTTCAAGGTCAAACAAATCAAACACCTGGGTAATGTTAGGCTTTCTCTTAGCTATTTAACGATGTAATTTTTTTCACATTTTGACAATGTTAAGCCTTTCATTTTTAATTTTTGTTGTTTGTGTGTCCTATTTTGGGCAAAAACCACTGTTTGGTCTTTTTTTCATTGTAAATTAACCATTCATTGAAATTTCAAAAAAATTACATATTTAAAAACTAGACTCCATTCTACACATATTAAAAAAAAAGAAAAAATGATTTTCAATTAGTTTTCAAAATTTATAGGGGTAGCACGACCAAAATTCTTTTTTTTAGGATGTGTCCACTTTGAAAATTAGTAAAAAATCAAATATTCATCAAAAAATTATCAGAAAAATTAGGCATAAACTATATGCTGTTAGCTAATTTCTCACTGAAGTAATTTTAAAAATATCAAAAAAAAGTTAACCTTTTGAGGGAGCCACAAAACATGCTATGTTATGTTTTTTTTGACAGAAACAACACCAATTTCTATGGCTCCCTCTTTTGAACCCCTTAATCTATACCATTTTCAAAAAAATTAGTAGTTTAAAAAGTAGACTCGGAGCACTATGAACATTGTTTTGGTTGCATCTCTAAATTTTGAGTGTAACTATGCTCAATTTCTCATCCAAGGCTAGCATTTCTTGGTTTTAGAAAAAAGTGGCCACTTAAGACCCCTTTTTGGCCCCCCATCTTCTTGCACTTACCCATTATATATATTAATTATTTTATATATTTGTTAGTTTTAATTGTGCACAATACAATATATATTAGTTATGTCAAGCCTGAGTAAAATGCAAGACTCCTCCATTGTTGGTCCTCTACATCCATTTGAGTTGCATACAAAATTAGGCAAGCAAAGGTGATACAAATAGAATTGAAGTGGCCATATGTGAATTTCTTAATTCATGAATTATTTCCTCAACTCCAAATGTCTTCGACCACATGCAGGAGAATGTTAATATTTGTGAAGAGGCATTCTCGCAAAAATAGGAAACCATCACTGTTTTGTTTTCCGCTCGCTGGTTCTATTCTTTTTACATTAAAATTGTCTTTCCCATGGTTTTATGAAAGGGCCTCTATCTGTCTCCCATGCACACGTTATTATGGTCTTTCATTTCATTGTCATGCACTTTTGCAAGCAACTTGGTCACTCTAACATATGGTTGAAATATCTAGGTACTTTCCTGGATAAGGACGTGGAGGCTTAATAAATCACATTAAATAAAATAGTTGATACTTTTAATACTCATTTGCTAGCTAAGGTAAGAACAAGTCAGTTAATTAACATCATTTGGGCTAAAACTAATTTAATTTCGCATTGTATAATTTCAACCCAAATCAAAATATTTAAGAAGTTTGATTTTGATAATGTTTTTAAAGATTTTTTTTTTAATAATGATTTACGTTTGGAAGATTGTTTCTTTCATTTACTTCATTTTTCTTCAAGATTAAATAGGAAATAACTTCACCATAGATTTATAATGAGATTTGTGAAGTATTGAAGAATACGATTTCTTTTCATATACTTTATCTTTTGTACACATCTATTATCTTTGTTTTCTTTTGAGTTCATCTGAGTTGACTTGTAGTCCCTATTCCTTATTGTACTTTTACAATTCCATGAACTAATTTTAAGCTTTCATACATATCAATATCAATATCATTATCATTATATCAAGAAACTTTTTTTTTTTTTAAATACTAGTATTGTAATGGTGAAATGTGCATACCATGCACTTTTACCCTTCATCTTACACCACTTTGCATGGGTGTTCAAAGTATGTTGTTCTAACACATAATTTTGATTAATTTGGTGCTTCCAATGATCCTAATTTTTAAATGACTCAAAAACATAATTAATTCTTGCTCAAAAAAATATTTGCTCTCAAATTATCAATTCCTTTGCTAGGGTCAAATATGTGGACATGATTTTGACACAAGTTAATTTCAATTTGTACACGTATGTGGTCAAATCTTTGTGTGTTAAATAGAGAGAGAGAGAGAGAGAGAGAGAGAGAGAGAGAGAGAGAGAGAGAGAGAGAGAGAGAGAGAGAGAGAGAGAGAGAGAGAAGGGGGAGAGAGATAGACATGGAGAGACATAGATAGAGGGAGATTGATGGAGAGGAATAGAGACAAGTGATATAGAGGGAAAGAGTGATGTAGAGATAGAGATGGAGAGAGAGGGGAGAGAAATAGATAGGGAGAGAGATAGAGAGAGGGAGATTGATGGAGAGAGGAATAGAGATAAGTGATATAGAGGGAAAGAGATAGAGAAAAGAGAGAACGAGATAGAAGAAGAGAGAGTGAGAGAAATAGTGAGGGTAGGAGAGAGAAATAGAGAGGTAGCCCAATATTCACACACACACACACAGATGGATTTTTTTTTTAAATATAGCCCTTGGCATAGTGTTTTGATATAATTTGGATTGAATTTTAGGGATTTGAAGGCTTTTAGTTTAGGTCTAAGTATCAACATGCTACTAAAGTGTTAACACATGGGCTACAACATTAGTGGATTTTCTCAATCTATTGTAAGCTTATTTTGAAGGAATATATTAAGGTTTACTTTTGGTGGTGGGTTTCTTACTCAAAGGGGTTTTCCCAAGTATATATGTCATCTTATCTTCTCTATTTTCTTCACTTATTCTTCTCTGTTTAATTAAGGTTACATGTGTTTTAGATCAACAAATTTTACTACAAAGATAAGGTTTATGCAGTTCAAATATGCCATGATTCAATAATGACTATATGGAATTGTAATGAATTAATAAAAATGGAACCAATTGATATCTTAAATGTGAGCATCACTTATAACCTTTATACATCTAAGACAATGTAGTTGCCTTAAAGAAACTTTGGAATTTTTCCTAAATCATTTTAGAAGGATGTTTTGCATCCACATAAAAACATAGTGACATCTTGTGCACGACATAATTAATTACTTCACTTCACTGATCTTCTAAATCATTTAAATAATATTATCTACAATAGATACATTATCTATTTTTCAGCGTTTACATGAATTAGATGTTGTAATGGACATAGAATTAGTGAACAGAGAGATAGAGTTAGAGAGATAGAGATAGAGGAACATATATAGAGAGAGAGGGGAACATAGAGAGAGAAGGGGAGAGATTGATAGAGAGAGAGAGGATTATATAACACGATAGAGAGGGGGAAATAGATAATGAGAGAAAGAGTGATAGAGGGGGGAGAGCGGGAGAGATACGTGTATAGAGATAGAGGAAGATAGAGATAAAAATTGACAGAGAGGGGGGGAGATAGATAGAGAGGGGAAGAGACATTTAGAGATAGACGAACATAGTCTTTTTAGAGTGTTATTTTGAAAACATAGGAAGAAAGAAACACGAGAAAAACATAGAGAGAGAGAGGGATCTCATTGAGAGGAAGTGTGAGAGAGAAAGGGGGAAGATGGAGATGGAAAGAGATAAAGAGATTTATAGAAAGGAGAGAGGTAGAGAGAGAGAGAAACATACGTAGAGAGATATTGTTGTTTCCTATTAAATTAGTATCGAGGCTTCCACCTATTATTAGATCAAAACCTCCAATTGAATTAATCATTTCATCAAGTCTTTCTTTTGTCAAAACCTGCACATCTTCCACCTTAATCAATTTAGCCTCAAGATGTTATGTGGAGAGTGAGAGACAGAGAGAGAGAGGAACAAAGAAGGGGAGAAAGATAGAGATAGAAAAACAGAGAGAGCAAAGGAGGGAGAAGTGAGAGAGAGAGAGAGGGAGAAGAAAAATATCAAAGAGAGAGGAAGTGTGTGAGACAAAAGGGAGAGGGAAATATATATATATATGAGAGAGAGAGAGAGATTGGTAGAGAGAGGAATAGAGATAGGGATAAGAGATAAAAAGGGGAGAGAGATAGACAGGGAGAGACATAGAGGGAGGGAGATTGATGGAGAGGAATAGAGATAAGTGATATAGAGGGAAAGAGTGATATAGAGATGGAGAGGGAGAGAGAGAGGAGAGAGGGATAGACAGGGAGAGAGATAGAGAGAGGGATATTGATGGAGAGAAGAATAGAGATAATTGATATAGAGGGAAAGCTCAAGATAGAGAAAAGAGAGAAAGAGATAGAGGAAGAGAGAGAGTGAGAGACACAACAAGGTAGGAGAGAGAAATAGAGAGGGAGGGATATTGACAGAGAGAGAAAGGAATATATCTAAAGAGAGATAGAGTAGGAGAGAAAGATAGAGATTATACACACACACACAGGGAGAGATAGAGTAATGGCAAAATTTTATAAATATATATAGAGAGAAAGGAACATCTATATAGAGAGAGAGGAACATAGAGAGAAAGAGAGAGCTAGAGATAGGGAGATTGATAGAGAGGGAGGAGTATAGAAAGAGATAGAGAGAGGGGGAATAGATAATAAGAGAAAGAGACATAGAATGATAGAGGGAGAGGGGGAGGGGGAGGGGGAGGGAGAGATTCATGTATAGAGATAGAGAAATAAAAACGATCAAAAAGAGATAGAGGAAAATAGAAATAAAAATCGATAGAGAGGGGAGGAAGATAGAGAGAGGGGAAGAGATAGAGACAAAGGAAAATAGAGAGAAAGAGAAAATGAGAGGGGGAGATAGAGAGGGGAAGAGACATAGAGATAGAGATAGAGGAACATATATATATATATATATATATATATATATATATATATATATACAAAGAGAGAGATTAATAATTATTTCCAAAATTTACCTTTACCACCCATCACAATTGAAGAGACATTTCCTAAAACACAAAATCATTTCCCATTATCGTATTACAAAACTAAGATCAACTGCATAAACATAGTGACAAAATATGTTCCATTGTGTGATAGACTTGAGGTTACACTCAATCATTCCAATCAATTTCGGCATACCCATTGCACACTAAGGTGTGATTGCTAGTATATCATACCATTGCCATGATGTTGATACAATGTGTGTCTCTTATCATAAGTGATCCTTCATTTTGATTTCATATTATTGGGCATCACTATTTTGTTGCTAATAGCTTCCTTTAAGAAAAACATAGTAAACCAGAACATGCATCTCGATGAACCTATAAGTAATCGACTATTTACCTTACCAGGATGTCATATAGGATCATGAATACACCAGTAATATTATCATTTCAGGCTTGGACTTCATATAAAGGAGCATTCTTTTTATCACAATTCTAACAATTATTCAATGTTCTTAGGGCCCAATACAGGGTTCAAACACAGACATGTTTACAAAAACTCGACTCCACACCATTATTAAATAGAGCATTATACCTTTCATCATGATAGCCATAAGCCATGGTATCAGGCAAATTCCTATCCATCCTGTGGTGAACAACAAGCAGCAATAAATTACAACATAAAGAGACATTATACAACGAAATTCATGCATACCACTGCACAAAAATAACATTATACCCACAACTTGGACAAGATTTTAGTATTTTCTATCATCATAGTTTAACTCTAGTATTGTTTTCAGTTCTACCAGGAATATCTAAATCAAACTTTTTACTTGGCATTGCGTACTGCCCAGACAATAACAATCTCAAGGGTTGATATATCATCAATTCTAGAAAATGTTACTATAGTTTTGGCATGAGGTCTTATTACAGACAAAGATTTGTAATTTCTAAAGAAACCTAAAAAATTCATCAAGTAAAAACGATTGGCAGATCCAGAGCTCAACTCTGCAACCTCTTCCAGCAGCCTTCCAACCTGTGCCAGAACGGAAGCTGTAGAATAGGGTAGGGACATCCATCAAGGAATTAAGGATATAGTAATAATTTTGCCAGATGTTATAAATTGGCTACCCCTCTAGTAGACATGTATGCAGAGGGTTGAAGAATAACAAGACAAATTATTTGACAAAAATGCCTTAAAGATTGTACAGCATGTGCAGGGCACATGAACTACTTGACAAAATGCATCAAAGAAACATTAAAACATGTACTGGGCATGTGGACTATGTAACAAAATGCCTGAATAAAAGGAACAGCATGCATAGTGTTACTGTGAAAACTATTCAGCAAGGATAACCAGAAAAAAACCCATTTTTATTTAATCCTAATTCATAAATTTGCTATAGCCATAGACATATTTCAATGTTGTTAACACAATGACACTAATTCTTCCCATAGCTATGCAAATTAGGTATTCATACCATTAAAGTGCAAGGACTGCAACATTCCAAGGAAACTAGCTTTCTTTCACATAGATGAATCATTCAATAAAGCTTTCTTTCACATAGGTGAATCATTCAATAAACATTCATTCCAAAAACACAATGACACTAATTCTTCCCATAGCTATGCAAATTAGGTATTCATACCATTAAAGTGCAAGGACTGCAACATTCCAAGGAAACTAGCTTTCTTTCACATAGATGAATCATTCAATAAAGCTTTCTTTCACATAGATGAATCATTCAATAAACATTCATTCCAAATAAAGGCGACGAGATTATTAATAAGGATCATACCCAAGCAATAATTGAATCAAAACTAAATCTCGATAAGAAATCTCATGGCTTCACCAGAAATGCACTATTTTACATGGCTAGGGTTTGCCACAAGGTTTAGATTCCTAAAAGAATACTAACACTTATGAAGAACCATAGGTTTTCCCTTCTTTAAAAAGGATGCTCAATGATTGTATTAACAATAATAATAAAAGAAATTCATACTAGATGAGGAGAATGCATGAACCCAAGCAAGGATTTTTATTAAATATGCCCAAAGCTTCCACACAGGGAATGATGGGATAACTATCCCAAGGAGCCTTCTCCAGCAGAAGAATGGTCGCTTCTTTAGGAGTTTGCCTTTACTTAATTCCTACAAAACAACGTTGTTCTTCTATGAGTCATGACTGAATACATCCCGCCAACCCATTCACACTCCCCTGTGATTTATAATATCAAGCAACTCTATGTTAAGGCAAAGCATTTTGGTAAAATCAACAATTAGTAACATGTCATTCCAATAAAACAGTACCACAACATTTGCAGAAGAATCTTCCTAATTCAACACAAACATATATGTGTCTTAAATCCTAGCTTATTATAATGTATGTGTCACATCCCCGTGGAAGTCACAAATATAATTGTAAAAGGTACTTGCAGCAGACAAATTGATGGCGTGGGTATGCGCGCCCTCGCAAGAAAGGAGGTCGCCTGCCATGCCATAAAGAGGTATGGGATCCCTCCCTTGGCCTTTATTTTCCTTGAAAGGACCAGTAAAGGCACGGGCAGAACAGAGCTGTATATTTAGTGGGATTTTCCAATGGTTGAGATAGTATATGTGCATTTAAGGTCTAATGTTCTTTTAAGTTTAGTACTAGTAGTTGTGACTTTAAGGTTGTTAGTGTTACTATAAGTACTAATAATTAAATGAAATGTGCCCTTTAGATTTAAGAAGCAACCAATCATGTGATGCCACATCAGCCTACTAACAAAACATGACTTAATGCACACATATTGGTCCACCCTTTTTTGGGGAGGAACTATTTGACACCTCAACAAAAAGCACGCTGATGTGGCATCATATTTGATGAAATGGCCATGAAACCTTAGTTATAAGCAGGGGCGTTGCCAAGTAAGCTATTGTAAAAATTTGGAGTGATTCAAAATTACCACGTATGATTTTGAGAGGAGTGAAGTTAGGGTGCACCACTACTGGGTCCTCTCCCCTATGTGATGAACCGTATGTTGCAATGATAGAAATACTAGCACTTGCACCCATAGGAGGTTCAAGGAATATGCGGATAGGAACAACTGACGACTTTAGAAAATTTACCAGTGTAAATTTTCTTTACGGCGTGAGACAATTCTAAGCACTATAATACTCACATATAAGCCTATCAGCTAATTACTTGTATATTTTCAACTTGAAAACTAAACAAATTTGAAATAGAAATATCAATGTCCCTTGCACATTAGAGGAGATGACTCTAATGTACCTTGAACATTGTTATTTGTATAAACATAATTTCATTATTGAACGCTGAGATAACCTTGTAGTGAAATGGAAAGTTATTCCTTGGTTATGGCTTGAAATTTTTAGTTGAAACATAAATATCTTTATACAATGATACTTAGGTAACCTTGACTGACATTGTGTAATGATGTGCATGTTTTCCCTACGTATTGAAAAGTGAGGAGTCACCATGGTGTGAGTTGGTTGTAATTTGGTATGATATATCAATCATGGTGCATATTGACTTTGTATCTTTAAGTTAAAAATATTCTATGATTTATGAGAATGAGGACATAGATAGATTATGAAAGTGCTTAAATGAGACTGAAATCAGTGGCAAGGCAGGCCGGAGAAGAACAAAAGGCAGAGCTAGCGTCTAAGGAAGATCACACAGGCGAATCTGAAACTAATAGTGTAATGGAAGTTGCATCAAGTTTGGACGGCCAGAAGAATGATCCAATTGTTACAGAAATAATTGATGGCACAAAAGGAGAGGAGACAATAGTGCAAAAACCTGGTAAAGATACAGTTGAGGACAATGTTATGGTAGAAGGGGGTAATAACAAAACAAAAGGTAAATTATTAGAATTTTTTCTCCCTCATGATGTAATAGATGTTATCTCTGAATGCCATAATAGAATTGTTATTCTATTTTTTCTAAGAGGAATCCCTTCTGAAATAGATTTTTATAAATGTGCAAAAGTTAATTGGGAAAATAGGGGCTAGGAAATTGAAGCCCTAAGAGGTCTGGGAAGCGGTTATGTTTCATGTATGTTTTGATTTGTTGAACATGCTAAGCAGTTCTTCAATATGGAACACGGGTGATTTGTGGGCAAATATGTTACCTTCAGGCTTGGAGATTTGATTTCTATCTTGAAGGTCCATCTCGGTCTCAATACCCCATGTGGATAGAATTGCCCTACCTAAATCTTGTCTTTAGACCCTTTTTGAAAGATATCGTTGCGCAGTTGGGCAGAGTCATTTGGTGCAAGCAAAGTTCTGATAAATTTGCCAATCTTAGAGTGCATCCTAGAGTATGTGTGGAAATGGATTTGAACAACTCGTTACCTGAGTATATTAAATTAGTTGGCCCTGGTTTTGAAATGGAATAAGCTTTAGTCTATCTGAACAAGCCAAATGCATATTTTTTTGTAAAGAAGGCCATTTGATTCATGATTGTCCTTTTAGGAGAAATAGACCTTCACAAGTCCTTATTGCATCCCCCACAAACCCATTTGCAATCCCACCCTCTAGCGCCCTCCATTACTCCAATTTGACCCCCTCAACTTCATCGCCTCCATCATCACAATGTTCTCCTCCTCTGCAGCCAACTCCTCACATTTCTTTTGAATCGCCCCTAGTTCTTTCTTCTTCCTATAAAGATGTTATTATGACTAATGGTTGGAGAATGGTTAGAAAAGAAAAGAACCATCTGGATCCCCTTCTCGTGCTAATGATTTCTCCCAGCATCGTGGTGATTCTGCTTGTCATTTCCCTAATCCAACCATCCAAAACAACCGAAATTCTATTTCTCCCCCACCTTCCTCACACCAAAGGTCTAGATCTCCTTCTTCAACCTCACTTGAACAAATGAATAATACTCAGCAAGTCAATCTGGCTAACAGTTTTAGTGTGCTGCCACAAGAGGACTCTACTAATTTTCCATCTGTACCATGAGATTCATCATTCTTTCTTGGAATGTAAGGGGGATTACCCTTCCCCATCGTAAATATAAGGTAAAGAGAATTGTTATTAAATGGAAGCCAGATATTTTATTCTTACAAGAAGTTAAAATTGGTGATATCAGATTAGAAGCAGCTCTTTCACATGTATGGAAAGATGCTTTCTTTGTACACACATCTCATTGAGATGGTAAAGGTGGAGTTGTTATGGGTATTGCACCATGGATTTCTAAATTTGTCATTGATAAGGGTGAGGACCCTTCACATAGTTGTGTGTGGGCCCTCACTATTATCCATGGATAGCCGATTGGGTTTTGCTCTGTATATGCTTCTAACATTACAAAAGAACGAGTTGGTCTTTGGGATTGGATGGCTAAAACTCTCCCTATTGTTGATTGGATTATTGGTGGGGATTTCAATATGGTGGAACATCATTGTGATCAAAGTTGGGTTAGTCCATTTAAACTTAGCAATGAAGAATTTAATAGTTGGTTGTATTGTTGGAATTCCCTAGGGGTGGTTGATCCAATACATGATAGATTTACTAGTCATGCTAACAACTAGTTTACTTGGACCAACTATAAATTAGGCAATGATAGAAAATTGAGCAAGTCGGATAGGTTTTATCTTTCATCTAATCTGTCGTTGATACACGCTTCTTCTAATGCTTACATTCAAGTGGACTACTCTACTACATTGTCTAATCATTATCCAATATTCTGCACTATTTCATGTGAGCCAAAATCAAATTTTGTCTCTCCACTTCCCTTTAAACTTAATATTTCTCATCTAAAAAACCAAGATTGCTTATCTGCCTTAGTGGGGATATGGAATTCTTTCCCAAAACCATAAGAAGGTGAATCCAAGATTGAGTGGTGGTGTGTTGCAATTGATCAATGCACGACCTTTCTTCGTATCTTTGGAAGAAAAATGGCCAGCCAATGCAAACACAGAGAAAGATCCCTTCAAGTAAAGTTAGGCATGCTATAAAGAAACTAAATACTGACCCTAATAACATTAATTTGTAAACCTCTATTGCTGTCATGTAACAACCCCCCCTTGCTGCGTTGGCGATGAGAATTGGTGAGTGTTTTATTGAAGAAAAGGGAGGTCGCCGTCTTGGTGGGACGTGGGGGCATTTAGATAAGTCTGATTTTTTTATTTTACTTTCCTCCTCATGCCATATTCGATGGCTTGTGAGAAGTTGGTAGGAGTTTAATGCTGGAGAAAAACAAAACAAGCTAAGTCATATTTGATTTTATTTAAAAAATTCATACCACGCCTTGGTCGATGGCCCTTGGAGAAGTTAGGTGAGAATATAATGGCAAAAAATATCTGGGAGATAAAAAAAGATATCTGATCTTTAGATTAAAAAACACAGAGGTAGAGAAACTCAGAAAGAAGAAAAGTAGAGAGAAAACGTAGCAAGGAGGGGGTTTGAGAAACAAGGAAATCGTTGGTAAAAGGAAGATTCTTTTTGGCAGAGGCACCACGGTTTAGGGGACAATGAATTTATCTCAGGTAAGCATATCAATTTGCAAGACCTGAGGCGAGCTGAAGGGGAGCAGCTCAATAGAGAGGAAAGGAGGCATGAGAGGTATGTACCTTTAGTCATTGTTTTTCCAGCACAAAAACTAAAAGATGTTTACTGATATTTCATTAAGCATAGAAAAACCAATACCTCATTACTGACTTCAAAAATCTCAAGTATGTCTGTTGCTATTTCATTTAATCACAGAAAAATAGAAACCCCATTTCTACGTTTGGAAAATATGCCAAAATTTATTTTAATGCATGATATTTACCTTGCCTCTTTCCTTGAATCGATCTCTACCATGTAGAATTAGTCTTTTAAATTGTTGGATAAGAGGGTTTTCACAGAAAGATCATGTGTTTTTTGATTTTCAGTTTTTAGGAAAACAGAGGGTTCAATTTTTTTTAGAAAATATTGAGGGCAACCATAAATAGAAAACTGGAACGTAATGATAGAAAATGAAGAGATCTAAGCCACATGAAACCTTTTGTTATACAATGACTCCTTGGTAGAGAATTTCATTACAACTCTTCAACAAAATTGATTGGTCCTCTGTTTTGATCATTACACTCATGTTCTGCTAATAAACTAGCCTTGTGGAAAACATTGTCTTTGAGTTAAAGAATGAAATGGCACTAAAATACCTTAGTTTTATTGACTTGTGTTTGTGAATTAAAATTTGGTTACATAATTTCTAATTAAGAACATCTGTCTTGGAGAGAAAAAAAAAGGGGAAACCACTGGAGAAGGGAAAATTAAGATCTCCATTTTGTTATTATCTTAAACATTCATGTTTTCGTTATGTTAAAAGGGGTAGACAATATGCAAAAAAATAGGCTGTCAGAAGACTTGCAATGCCTCTTGTCGTGCTTTTTCTATTATCTGTGCATACCATTGTGAATCGTGACCAAATTGAGGTCACTGGAGTTATTACACAACTGATCTAACTGGTAAAAGGCCATTTTCAACAAATTACACTGTCCACGAGAGTTTGGGTCTTGTAGATCATAAATTTCGTTTTTACTAGTTTAAATTTATAACTCAGTGTTTTTAGTCATTTTGGATTCCTCGTTGGTTACACGAGATGAACTAGGTCTAGGCATTAGAGTGGTCGTCTGGAGTGGCTCTCTACAGGCCCGGGGCCCATAAGTGGCTGCCAAGGGAACTAGTAGTAGAGTTATAGTAACAAGTGATAACTAAATTAAAACATTGGGGTAAAAACACTAATAAGATAACTAGACCTCGTGCATGGCCTTGAGCGTTTGTAAAGGCTAATGATGCAACAAGAAGGCCTATCCATCTATGGGGCATTGAGTCATTCGTCTGCAGGGTGTCAAGTCATCTATCTGCGGGGCATGGATTCAGGCATGATTGAGTCTCATCGTCTGTATGAGAGGTGTACTTGGTTTCGTGCGGTGCCATCCCTTCGAGCACGCATGATGACACTCCATCTGATTTCACTCTAGTATCTAGTACCTTAGCAGTCATGAGTATTACCTGACCTATGACCTGGATGAGTACCTCTATGTTATGACTTTGGTTGTATGCATTGTTCTCCGTGTCTGCTTCAAGATTGATGTGAGTGTTGGCCATCTTGTGTACCCTGGTTCTTGTTACTTCTGTATGGGCCTTGTGACTATCTCCGAGCATGGTGGGGTGGTCTCGTATGAGTCCACATGGTTGGGAGGCGTTGCCACCACCATTGGGGACTGGCGAATAGGTTTTGGAGCACCAGTGGAGATGTTCTCTCTCTCCGTTACTTCATTTAGTTATTGTACTCATTCAGTCATAGTATCATATTTAGGACTATGTTATTGTACTTGTATCATGTTCTGGAATGTATCATTGTATTTGTATATGCATTTATGTAATTGTACTCTCTTAAGATAGAAGATGTAACCATGCAAGTTAATGAGGAGAAATGAGATGTTTCCTATGTGTTTTACAGATTCTGGTGTGGGTATCGGATCCACTTGTACTATGATATTTTTGGATTCATTGTTATATTAGATATGGGATTAGGAACATTTGATTTGGTGTTTAAAATGAATGTAGTTGTTTTAATGTTTCCTCTGGAGAGTGATTTAATCCTCTCCCGTGGGTTGTACATTCGGCCATGCTTGGCCATGAATGTTGTTGATCTATTGAATTGGCAACCGAATCGATGTATGCTATCTACTTATGTCAAAAAAAATATTCTATTTCTCTTTTGGCTCTTACCCTTTGGGGGTTACGTAGCGGGATGTTACATCTAGTATCAGAGCCCATGTTCACACACTGGGAGCTCTGGCGTACTTGAGCCTTCTATGTTTTGCTGTGTTTGGTGTGTGTGGCGTGAGCTTGTTATATTGTTTTACAGTCTATTGTTATGCTTTCATGCCTTAGTATGGTGCATAGGTCATCCTTGTGATGATTGATTTTGATGTGTTCTTTGCTTCCTTTAGGATGCCTCCTAGGGGCAGAGCCAGAGGTAGAATTAGAGGTATAACCACTATTCTTAGACGTAGCACCCAGCGTAATGTCGATCAGGGTAATCCGAGTGAGCATCAGGAGGAACTACGTGCTGAGAATCCAGCCGAAGGGCTCAGGGGTGCTTAGGTGTTAGCTCTTTTACAACAATCTATGGACCGATTAGGACCTTGTCAGGAGGTATCTCATGAGACGGAGTCACACCCTTCTCGTCAGGATGGTCAGGGTGCTAGAGCTGAGCATGAGCATTCCCGTAGTTCGGATAAGTCGAGAGCAGTTGTTGTGAGGGATAGGGTGGATGGAGACATTATTGCTGCAGGTCACATGAGGGATCTTCTTAGAGCTCATCCCCCTACTTTTGATGGTTCTAGTACAAGTACCAAGGCAGAGACTTGGTTGATTGATCTCGATCAATGCTTTGCTATGCATCCTTATAGTAGCATTACTAGAGCTCAATGTGTCACTATGCATCTCAGAGGTTTTGCGTCTACATGGTGGAGAGTAGAGGAGCAGAAGCTTCATCTGGACATTGCTTCCGTGTCATGGGGACTATTCTTAGAGAGGTTCCATGCATGATTTCTTTTAGACTACTACTGACAGAGATGTGCTAATGAGTTCCATGAACTTAGTCAGTTGACTATGACGGTAGATCAGTATGAGCACTGTTTCTTTGAGCTTAAATAGTATGCTAGCATTTCTGATGACGAACCAATGTTAGTGCAACATTTCATCAGGGGCTTGCATGCTCATATTAGTGGTGGTGTCCATGTGTTTGAGCCAAAGTCCTTAGAGATCACCGTGGAGAAGGTGAGGTTGATAAAGGAGAATTTGGCTAGAGGCTTTGGTGGTCAGGCAGGTGTTCAGATTAGTAGTGCCCCTCCTTCAGGATCAATTACTCAGGGTGCACAGTCTCAGGGAGCTAGACTATCTAGACCTCATTCTGCACCTCCTAGACCCGTTCAACGATAGAGGCATAGACTTGCTCAGTCTCAATAGATTGGGCAAATTCCTGGTACTCCGTTTTCTAGAGATTGTTTGCATCAGCGTTCTCAGAGTAGGCAACACAGTGGTCCAACACAAAGTTTTCAGAGTGCACAACAGAGTTCTAGGGGTGGTGGATCCCAGCAGTCACGTGCACTATTTTCAGGCCGAGGTTTTGGCAGGGGCGGTTGTTATACTTGTGGGCAACATGGTCATATAGCTACTCAGTTTCGTCAGAGATCAATGGTTGGAGGTAGTCAGAGATAGGCTACTTCAGAGCCTACAGTAGGTGATGCTGGTAGATCACATAGAGTTTTTGCGGCAGTTGATAATCGTCAGGCTGAGCATCAGGGCACCGTGGTCGAGTATTCAAGTGTGTTATGTGGGATTACCACATCTATCTTGTTTGATTCAGGAGCTTCAAATTCTTTCATTTCTCCTTCCCTTGTGGAGCATTGTGGACTTGTGGTGGCAAGACAAGATGTTGGTTGGCAAGTTGAGTTAGCTACTGGATCCAAGGTGGCTGTAGACTCCCTTGTTTGTGGTTGTGTGTTGGATTTGGGCACCTTCACTACCACAATGGATCTCTATGTGTTGCCTTTGGGGTCCTATGGGATTGTTTTAGGCATGGATTGGTTGGAGACCCACCTAGCCAGTATAGATTATCGGCGTAAGTCAGTTTAGTGTTTTGACTATGTTGGAGAGTGTGTTGAGTTAGTTAGGGTTCAGAGACCCATTTCTCTTTGTGTGATTTTAGCTATGCAGCTGAAGCGTGCCATGCGGAAAGGTTGTCAGATGTTTGTTATTTCAGTTAGTGATCTTGTTGAGGGTGGTATTCAAAAGGTATCTCTCGATGATCATCCTATTCTTTAGGAGTTTGCAGATGTCTTTCTGAGTAATATTCCAAATATGTCACCTAAGCGTGACATAGACTTCTGTATTTATCTCATTCCTGGTGCGGAGCCAATCTCTCGAGCACCGTATCGCATGACTACTCAGGAGTTGAGTGAGTTGCGGTTGCAGTTAGAGGAATTACTGGAGAAGGGTTTCATTCATCCTAGTGTATCCCCTTGGGGAGCATCTGTCATCTTCGTGAGGAAGAAGGATGGATCTCTTCGCTTGTGCATTGATAATGGCCAGTTGAACAAAGTGACGGTGAAGAATCAATACTCGTTGCCTCGGATAGATGATTTGTTCGATCAGATGAGGGGAGCCAAGGTGTTCTCCAAGATAGATCTAAAGTCAAGATACCATTAGCTTCGCATTCATGAGGCAGACATTCATCGAACGACATTTCATACATGCTATGGGCATTATGAGTTCACGGTTGTCCCTTTTAGGTTGACCAATGCTCCATTAGTTTTCATGAGTTTGATGAATGGGGTGTTTCGCACCTATCTTGACTGGATTGTTCTTGTGTTCATTGATGATATTTTGATTTATTTGAGGACTATGGAGGAGCATGAATGCCATTTGCGGCAAGTTTTGCAGTTCTTGCGATATAATCAGTTGTTTTGCAATTTAGCCAACTGTGAGTTCTTCCAGACTGAGGTGAGATATTTGGTCCACATCATCTCAGGAGAGGGTATCTCAGTGGCTCCTTCTAAGATTCAGGCCATTATGGATTGGCCAACATCGATGAATGTGGCTGAGGTTCGTAATTTCATGGAATTGGTAGGTTACTATCACCGATTTGTGAGAGATTTCTCTCGGGTAGCCCATCCCATCACTTCTCTTCAATGGAAAGGGAAGAAGTTTGTGTGGTCAGATCAGTGTGAGTCATCTTTTTAGGCTCTTAAGGAGTGGCTGACCAATGCACCTATCCTGGTAGTGCCAAATCCTACAGGTGATTTTGTAGTATGCATCGATGCTTTGTTGGAGGGTGTGGGGATAGTTCTTATGCAGGAGGTACGAGTGATTGCATATGAGTCCCCTAAGCTCAAGGATCATGAGTTGAACTACCCCACCCACTATTTGGAGTTAGCAGCTGTTGTCCATGCACTTGTGCATTGGAGACATTTCCTCTTGGGACATCGGTTTGAGTTGCATAGTGATCATCGTAGTTTGCAGTATATCTTCACTCAACTAAATTTGAATGCTCGGTAGCATCGTTGGATGGAGTTCCTCTGTGAGTATGACTTTGAGGTTCGCTACATTTAGGGTAAGGAGAATGTTGTTGTGGATGCCTTGAGCAGGAGGAGACATGAGATTTCAGTTTTGTCTCTTGGAGTGGATTTGTGGAGCCGTATTTTGGAGTCACTTCCTAGTGATCCTTGGTATCAGGAGGTGAGAGTGGAGATTGAGTCTAGGAGAGTCCTTGAGGGCATGTTTGCAAGTTTCTCTCTCAAGTCTGATGGACTTTTGCGACATCTTGGTCATATTTATGTTCTGAATTCTGGTGATCTTCGTTCCTTGGTTTTGTCAGAGGCCCATCGTGCACCCTATTCAGCTCATCTGGGTGTCACAAAGATGCATGCCGATCTTTGACAGTTGTATCATTAGGTAGGTTTGCGGTGAGATATTGCCAATTTTGTGGCTTGGTGTCTTGAGTGCTAGCGGGTGAAGGCAGAGCATCAGCACCTAACAGGACTGTTGCAGCATCATTCCATCACTGGATGGAAGTGGGATGCGATATCTCTGGATTTCATAGTGGGGCTACCTATGTCTTTGCGTTTTCATGATGCTATTATGGTTACAGTGAACAAGTTGTCCAAGGTGGCACACTTCTCACCCATGAGATCTTCCTACACTGCAACGTCTGTAGCTCAAGTGTTTATGGAGGATATTGTGTGTCTGCATGGTATTCCTCGTAGGATCATTTCCGATCGTGATCCAGTGTTCACTTCATCGTTGTGGACTTCTCTTCAGCATGCTTTGGGAGCTTAGCTTAATTTCAGCTTTGCATACCATCCCGAGACTGACGGACAGACGGAGCTGGTTAATCAGGTTTTAGAGGATATGCTTTGGATGTACGTTATGGATCAACAGTCTCATTGGGAGGACTACTTATACCTAGTTGAGTTTTCTTATAACAATGGGTACCACAGTTCTCTCGTATGTCTCCCTTCCAGGCCTTGTATGGTAGGCCTTGTCGCACTCCGTTGAGTTGGGATCACTTAGAGGACTGAGTTCTTTTGGGTCTAGAGATGCTTCAGGATATGGAGCAGTAGGTAGTGTGGATCAGAGAGTAGTTGGCTATAGCTTAGGATTGGTAGAGGAAGTATGTCAATGCCCATAGGTTGGATCGCCACTTCTCGATGGGTGACCGTGTGTTTTTGAGAGTTTGTCCGCAGAAGAGCCCCATCTGTTATGAGAAGGGCTTGAAGTTGGCACCTCATTTTGTGGGACCTTTTGAGATCCTTGAGAGGATTGGTCCTATTGCCTATCACCTTGCATTACCACCGAGTCTATCGCACATCCATGATGTGTTCCATGTTTCAGTTCTTAGACAGTATATTCTTAATGTGACCCATGTTCTTGATTGGACTGCTTTGCAGGTCGAGGTGGAGGGGAAACTTTCTTTGGAGCCCATACACATCCTTTAGCATCAGAGGTTGACCCTTAGGGGCTGGGACATAGAGCAGGTAAGGGTCTAGTGGGATCCTGATGGTGAGTCCCCAGCATCTTGGGAAGATGCGGCGAGGATGAGAGATCTTTATCCATATCTTTTTGCAGGCTTCCATGAGTAAGCCTAGTCTTAGGGGATGTAATGTCCCCATGTTCATATTATGTTTTTGCTTATCTTGATGGACTTGGATGACTATATACTTTGTATTGGATTATGCGTTCTGTTATTATTTTGTATTGGCACCGGTGATGTGCAATCTCGATACTATTATGATGTGGACATTATTACTACTTATGATGGATTTCATACTTACATGATTGATGTTGCTTCGGCTATATGATGTATGTATATGCACAGGTACCTTGACATGTGCTTGGAGTGTTGCAGGTACTGAGTATCGACTCCGCCTGGATTCACAGGCCTAAGCATACTCTTATTATCCCTGATGGTGGTTATTGGAGCTAGTTGTAGGCCTATTCCCTACCTTAGCCCACTACACTTGGTTAGTGTAGTGTTCCTGTGTTGTGGTCTTACTGTCCGGATTACCTTATGGTCATGTGTAGTTTTCTAGTGTGATGGTTGAGGCTTTTCTCCTTGGCTTCCTTTGACTGTATCAAGTTTCATGGACTAGTGTGTGCTTTGGCTACATCTTAGCATTTGTAGGCTTCCAGGAGTAAGCCTAGTCCTAGGGGGTAGGATTTAACAACCCCCCCTTGCTGCGTTGGCGATGAGAGTTGGTGAGTGGTTTATTGAAGAAAAGGGAGGTCACCATCTTGGTGGGACGTGGGGGCTTTTAGATAAGTCTATTTTTTTTAATTTTACTTTCCTCCTCATGCCATATTCGATGGCCTGTGAGAAGTTGGTAGGAGTTTAATGCTAGAGAAAAACAAAACAAGCTAAGTCATATTTGATTTTATTTAAAAAAATCATACCACGCCTTGGTTGATGACCCTTGGAGAAGTTAGGTGAGAATATAATGGCAGAAAATATCTAGGAGATAAAAAAAGATATCTGATCTTCAGATTAAAAAACACTAAGGTAGAGAAACTCAGAAAGAAGAAAAGCAGAGAGAAAACGTAGCAAGGAGGGGGTCTGAGAAATAAGGAAATCACTGGTAAAAGGAAGATTCTTTTTGGCAGAGGCACCACGGTTTAGGGGACATCGAATTTATCTCAGGCAAGCATATCGATTTGCAAGACCTGAGGCGATTTGAAGGGGAGCAGCTCAATAGAGAGGAAAGGAGGCATGAGAGGTATGTACCTTTGGTCGTTGTTTTTCTAGCACAAAAACTAAAAGATGTTTACTGATATTTCATTAAGCACAGAAAAATTGAAACCTCATTACTGCCTTCAAAAATCTAAAGTATGTTTGCTACTATTTCATTTAAGCACAGAAAAATAGAAACCCCATTTCTATGTTTGGAAAATATGCCAAAATTTATTTTAATGCAAGATATTTACCTTGCCTCTTTCCTTGAATCGATCTCTACCATACAGAACTAGTCTTTTAATTCATTGGATAAGAGTGTTTTCACAAAAAGATCATGTGTTTTTTGATTTTTACTTTTTAGGAAAATAGAGGGTTCAATTTTTTTTAGAAAATATTGAGGGCAACCATATATAGAAAACTGGAACGTAATGATAGAAAATGAAGAGATCTAAGCCACATGAAACCTTTTGTTATACGATGACTCCTCGGTAGAGAATTTCATTACAACTCTTAAACAAAATTGATTGGTCCTTTGTTTTGATCATTACGGCCATGTTCTGCTGATACACCAGCCTTGTGGAAAACACCGTCTTTGAGTTAAAGAATGAAATGGCACTAAAATACCTTAGTTTTATTGAGTTGTGTTTGTGCATTGAAATTTGGTTACATAATTTATAATTAAGAACATTTGTCTTAGAGAGAAAAAAAGGGGGAAACCACTGGAGAAGGGAAAATTAAGATCTCCATTTCGTTATTATCTTAAACATTCATGTTTTCGTTATGTTAAAAGTGGTAGACAATATGCAAAAAAATAGGCTGTGAGAAGACTTGCAATGCCTCTTGCCGTGCTTTTTCTATTATCCGTGCATACCATTGTGAATCGTGACCAAATTGAGGTCACTGGAGTTATTACACAACTGATCTAACTAGCAAAAGGCCATTTTCAACAAATTACACTGTCCACAAGAGTTTGGGTCTTGTAGATCATATTTTTCATCTTTACTAGTTTAAATTTATAACTCAGTGTTTTTAGTCATTTTGGATTCCTCGTTGGTTACACAAGATGAACTAGGTCTAGGCATTAGATTGGTCCTCTGGAGTGGCTCTCTACGGGCCCGAGGCCCGTAAGTGGCTGCCAGGGGAACTAGTAGTAGAGTTATAGTAACAAGTGATAACTAAATTAAAACATTGGCGTAAAAACACTAATAAGATAACTAGACCTCATGCATGGCCTTGAGTGCTTGTAAAGGCTAAGGATGAAATGAGAAGGCCTATCCATCTACGGGGCGTCGAGTCATCCGTCTGTGGGGCGTGGATTCAGGCATGATTGAGTCTCCTCATCTGTATGAGAGATGTACTTGGTTTCGTGTGGTTCCATCCATTCGAGAACGCATGATGACACTCCATCTAATTTCACTCTAGTATCTAGTACCTTAGTAGTCGTGAGTAGTACCCAACCTATGACCTGGATGAGTACCTCTATGTTATGACTTTGGCTGTATGCATTGTTCTCTGTGTCTGCTCCATGATTGATGTGAGTGTTGGCCATCTTGTTTACCCTGGTTCTTGTTAATTCTGTCTGGGCCTTGGGACTATCTCCGAGCACAGTGGGGTGGTCTCGTATGAGTCCACATGGTTGGGAGACATTCCCACCACCATTGGGGACCGACAAACAGGTTTTGGAGCACCAGTGGAGATGTTCTCTCTCTTCGTTACTTCATTCAGTTATTGTACTCATTCAGTCATAGTATTATATTCAAGACTATGTTATTGTACTTGTATCATGTTTTGGAATATATCATTGTATTTGTATATGCATTTATGTAATTGTACTCTCTTAAGAGAGAAGATGTAACCATGCAAGTTAATGAGAAGAAATGAGATGTTTCCTATTTGGTTTACGGATTCCGGTGTGGGTATCAGATCTGCTTGTACTATGATGCTTTTGGATTCATGGTTATGTTAGATATGGGATTAGGAACATTTGATTTGGTGTTTAAAATGAATGTAGTTGTTTTAATGTTTCCTTTGGAGAGTGATTTAGTCCTCTCCCATGGGTTGTGCATTCAGCTATGCTTGGCCATGAATGCTGTCAATCTATTGAATCGGCAACCGAATCAGTGTATGCTATCTACTTATGTCAAAAAAAATATATTATGTTTCTCTTTTGGCTCTTACCCTTTAGGGGTTATGTAGCGGGATGTTACATGTCACGAAGGTAAAACTGCGCCAATTAGATTACTATAGAGGACAAGGGGCTAAGATTCGTGCTAGATTACATTGGATAAAAGAAGGGAACAAAGGCTCCAAGTATTTCTTCAATTTTTTAAACTACAAGCATAAAAAAGAAAGAATTTGTGCAATAAAAGATGAATATGATAATCTTCATACTAGCCCCTCTGAGATTAGTATGATCTTTCAAAAAATTTATGAAAATCTTTTCAAAGATGACCAACCATGGAATGACATCCAGTCTACTTTGGAGGAGATTGTTGAAGAGTATATTCCTAATAAAATTGATCCTGGTTATAGTCATTTCTTAGATCGGATGCTTTCGTTGGAAGAGCTTGAGCATGGCTTGTTTTTGATGGCTTCTAATAAGAGCCCAGGTATTGATGGTCTTCTGGTGGAATTCTATCAAGCTATGTGGCTACACATTAAAGAGGATTTTTATCTACTTTATTTGGAAGCCTTTGAAAAAGGTTCTTTAGGTCCCATCATAAATAGGGAACTTATCAAGCTTTTACCTAAAGGGAGCAATGAAGAAACCATTTCGGGATGGAGACCAATAACTCTTCTCAATACTTCTTATAAAACAATAGCAAAAGTGTTGGCTATCCAAATCAAACCCGTGGTACAAGGTATTGTAAGGCAAGAGCAAACTCATTTTTTGGGTGGATGATACATTCTTGATAATCTCTTTCTAACGTGGGAAACTATTGAATGGGCGAGCAACAATCAAGTCAAGATGCTCTTTTAACCAAATTGGATTTTGACAAGGCTTATGATAGAATTTGATGGAATTTTATACTTAAGATGATGCAATGGCTTGGTTTTGGATCCAAAATTTGATCTCATGTGTAAATGTTCTTTAAAGATGCTAATGTTCAGATTTTGATTGACCAAGCTATTACCGACTCCTTTCCTCTACAACGTTCTATCAGACAAGGGTGCCCATTATCACCATTCCTATATGTTCTCATAGCTGATGCTCTAGGGTATTTATTATAAAAAGCCAATCAGTTGAAGCTTATATCAGGAGTTTCAATTCCTCAAAATGTTGCGGTCATTAATTCTTATTTTGCTGATGACAACATGTTGTTCCTACAAAACTCTGAGGATGAAATCAAGAATGCTATGGAAATTCTAGATTTGTATTGTGTTGTCTTAGGTTCTCATCTTGCACACAACAAAATTGAATTTTTAATGACTCAATCAGGTCCTAGTCCTCAATGGATACCTAAAGAGTTGAAACAAATTAGGCATGGGGAAATTACTAGATATCTTGAGATACCTTTTGGTTTGGGTGTTTTACTCACTGATATGTGGAGATGATACATAGATAAGCTCAAAAAAATTAATTAGGGTAATTTAAGTTTTTATCTTTAGCAGGAAAAATACAAGTTGTAAACAAAATTTTCATAGCCACCCATGTAGATATTATTCTTATTGTTGGATGCCTTTGAATAGAGGTTATGAGGATCTGAACAAACTCATTCATCAATTTTTGTGGTCTAAATGGGATGGTAGTGTTGGCTTTAAAGCTATTTCTTGGGCACATTGCATTCAACCTAAATCTAAAGGAGGTCTTGGATTGATTGACCTAAGGACACGAGGAATTTTTTTATTCGCCAAATGGATAATCAGGGAAATTCGAGGAGATGAACCTTGGAAAGTGTTGGTTCATCACAAAATTAACTATGAAGCTGTTAAAAACAAATGGCAGTCTGTTAACTAGAGGGATAAGATTCTTATGGCATCGTATTTTAAAATCAAAGCATCACCTCCTCTTCAATCTGTGTGGAAGGCATGGCAACATGTTTGCCATTTACTTGAGTGGAATGGTACATCTCTTCAATATGGATTCAGTTTTGGATCCTCATCATTATGGTGGAATAAACGGATTCAATACCATGGTCTACCTCTTGCTGTGAGTTTTCCCAGACAAGCCTACTATTTGTTTAAGAAAGGGATTCCTCTGTTGGATCTAGGGCATACAACTGAGATGGGGGGGGTGAATCAGTTGTATAAAACTTCTTGTTCTTTCAAACACTTGATTCTTTGTTGTCAGTTAGTAGCATATCAATTAATCATCCATGAAAGCATAATACATAAACACAAGAGCAGATAAGCATCAACACATTGAACACCAAGATTTTGACGTGGAAAACCCGGTTAAGGGAAAAACCACGGGGTGATTAACCCAAGAATTATTCTCTGTTAGAAGAATAAAGAAAAATGAATGGCACATGCCAATTAGGGCTCACTGCCCGAGCACACTGCTCACAAAGAGGCCCACTGCCTACAAGGAGACACACTGTCTACAAAGTGATAAAAATCACAGTCTTGAACTGGAGAATGACATCTCTACCATGTCCGGATCAGTTCCAATTAAGCCCAAAAACCTCTGTTCTGCCTTTCGCACTTCTCTTCGCTATGCCACACTCATCCACACACACCACACCTCAAAATGAACTCACAGACCGTTATTTATACAAGACATCGACTTAGGATCAAACATCTAAGTCAGCAAACAATCATAAGAGTATCCGCAAGATGAATAACACATCCGGTCGGCCACCACAAGAACATTCGCAGGATGAACAACTCATCCGGTCGGCTAAACAGAGCAAGAACTTCATCCGGAAGAATAACTTCAATTCTGGGCTCTACTATCAATGCGGATCAACAACACAACCTCAACACGATCCAGAAAACTTCACAAGCCTACCTGAATGTCCAGATACATCCGCACTTCCTTTACTTGCTGGAATCTCTTGTCTTCCTCATCCGGAACTTCAAGAACACAGTCTGTCACCACTGTAGAAGGTACTTCCGGACCTTCAAATCATACATTATCAATGCGGACCAATGACACAACCTCAACATGATCCAAGAACCTTCACAAGCCTGTCTAAATGACCAGGTATGTCCGCATTTCCTTTACTTACTGAAATCTCTTATCCTCCTTATCCGGAACTTCAAGAACACAGTTTGTCGCCACTGTCATAATGCAAGAGGTACTTCCGGACCTCCAAATCATACACAACTCGAGATGGCACATCACAAGGACATCCCAAATACTCTTTCCAATCCGCAGATTAGGATTGTACAATTCCGGACCTCACCGGACCTTTCTGTGATCCTCTGTCACCTCTAAGCACTTGCCGGAACCAGTTCCACACAGACAACCATAACTTCTTCAGGTCTTCATGCGGACCTCTGAAAACTTGA
This sequence comes from Cunninghamia lanceolata, assembly GCA_027924645.1. NCBI lineage: Eukaryota > Viridiplantae > Streptophyta > Pinopsida > Cupressales > Cupressaceae > Cunninghamia > Cunninghamia lanceolata. The sequence goes on from BSBN01000197.1 coordinate 4,627,865, forward strand.
CTGAAGAATCTCAAGACTCATACCTGCAAACCCTTTAATCCGCATCCTCCGGTTCTCAACCTATCCAATATATTTGCCTTCTTCTCATCATTGTTCTTCACTATTCCTGACTGAGGGTAATTTTCTCAATATCCTCAACACACAGCTCATCCAATCCTTCTTGTCAATGTAATATGAGTATGTTGACATCAATGACAACACTGGTTCACCTCATACTTGCAACAATCTCCCCCTTTGTCATTGATGGCAACATATGATGTGAAAAACCATCAAGACAAGAACTTCTCCTTTCTGTCACAGCTCCCCCTATCAACAACAACTTTTTACATGTCTTCTCTCCCCCTTTGATCATTAACCACTTGTTTTTCACATGTCTTCTCTCCCCCTTTGACATCAATGGCAAAGGGCTCATACTTGCAATTCTAATACATCAGAATCATACTAGCTGCTCCCCCTTAGTAGCAGCTCCCCATCATCAATCCGGATCACAAGATATGACTGTGATATCCACCGGACTGATGCACATCAGTGCATCCTAGTTCATCACCGGAGGGGCCATGACCCCTAACTTCTCCCAGAGATATTCAAAAGAGTCCTTGGGAAGAGGTTTTGTAAAGATATCTGCAATCTGATCCTTGGAGGGAACATACTCCAATCTGACTTCTTCCTTGTTTACTTGTTCTCTCAAAAAGTGAAATTTGATAGATATGTGTTTAGTCTTAGAATGCAATACCGGATTCTTAGAAATATTAATTGCACTTGAATTATCACAGAAAATTGTGATAGGCTCCTCATATTCAACTTTGATGTCTCTTAGCATCTGCTTCATCCATAAGATTTGAGTGCAACTACCTGCTGCTGCAATGTATTCTGCTTCAGTTGTAGACAGAGATATTGCATCTTGTTTCTTGCTTAGCCAAGAAACCAATCTCTTCCCCAAAAAGAATGCTCCACCACTAGTGCTCTTCCGGTCATCCACATCTCCTGCCCAATCTGCATCTGTGTAAGCATGAAGAGAGAAATCTGGATCTCTAGGGTACCATAGACCATACTCAACTGTTCCTTTCAAGTACCTAAAAATTCTTTTGATTGCCATAACATGAGATTCTCTAGGATCAACCTGGAATCTTGCCACAAGACCAATAGCTTGCATTATATCTGGTCTAGTTTGAGTGAGATACAACAATCCACCAATCATTGATCTATACTTTGTCTGATCTGCCTTTGGAGAATCATCATCTTTGCTTAACTTACATCCGGTTGCCATAGGAGTGTTCATAGGCTTTGAGTCTTCCATACCAAATTTCATTAACAATTCTTTCACATATTTGGTCTGAGAAATGAAGATCCCTTCTTTTGTTTGAGTAATTTGCAGACCCAAGAAGAAATTCATTTCACCAAGCATAGACATTTCAAACTCACTTTTCATCTGATTTGCAAAAGTTTTGCACATACTATCTCTTCCTCCAAAAATGATATCATCCACAAACACTTCAACAATCAAAATGTTTTCATGATCAATTTTGAAATATAAGTTACTGTCAGCAGTACCTTTGTTGAATCCAATCTGCACAAGATGCTTATCCAACCTTTCATACCATGCTCTTGGGGCTTGCTTCAATCCATACAAAGCTTTCTTCAACTTGCAGACCATATCATCATTATCAGATAATTGAAATCCATCCAGTTGTTCAATGTAGACTTTTTCTTCCAGATCACCATTTAGGAAGGCAGACTTGACATCCATCTGATATACCTTGAAGTCTTTGAAGGCAGCAAATGCAAGAAGTAATCTGACTGCTTCAATTCTTGCCATCGGAGCAAAAGTCTCTTCAAAGTCAATTCCTTCTATTTGAGAGTAGCCTTTGCAGACCAATCTAGCTTTGTTTCTGATTACTTCACCAGCTTCATTTAGTTTGTTCCGGAAGACCCACTTGGTTCCAATTACATTCCTGTCTCTAGGTCTGGGAACAAGATCCCAAGTATGATTTTTCTCAATTTGCATCAATTCATCTTCCATTGCTTTGGTCCAGTTTTCATCATTGCAGGCTTCATTTATTGTTTTAGGTTCAATCTTTGAAATCAGACAACATTCATCCTGATTTTGAGCAACATTCCTTCTAGTTTGTACACCTTTGCTTTTGTCACCTATGATCTGATCTTCAGAGTGGTTCAGTCTTACATACCTTGGAATTTTGGGAGTATCCTGCACTGCTGCTTCTTGATCAGGCTCATTCAAACCTATCTCTTCTTCCTGATTTACCGGATCAGGCTGACTCTGTCTCACCGGAGAGGATTGAGGTCCTTGAACACTGTCTTGGTCATCTTCATCAAACTCATAAAATCTTGAAGGCTTCTCAATTCCTTCATCAACTTTCACATTGGTGCTTTCTATCATCTTCCTCAATCTCTTATTGTAACACCGGTATGCTTTGCTTTGAGTGGAGTAACCCAAGAAAATTCCTTCATCACTTCTAGCATCAAACTTTCCTAGATCTTCATCTCTTTTAATATAACACTTGCTACCAAATACTCTAAAATATTTCACAGTAGGAGTGATGCCAAACCAGAGTTCATAGGGGGTCTTACCGGTGTTGTTTCTGATTTGAACTCGATTGAGAGTGTAGACTGCAGTGCTGATAGCTTCCTTCCAAAACATTTGAGGAACATTTGCTTCCAACATCATTGTCCTGGCAGCTTCCTGAATGGTCCGGTTCTTTCTCTCAACCACTCCATTCTGCTGTGGAGTCCTAGGAGCAGACAACTGTCTCCTTATACCCTGCTTCTCACAAAAATCAATGAACTCACCAGATGTAAATTCACCACCTCTATCAGACCTTAGACACTTTAGTTTCAATCCGGTTTGATTCTCTACCATAGATTTGAAGATCTTGAATTTCTCAAATGCTTCTGATTTTTCTTTTAGAAAGGTAACCCACATCATCTGGGAATGATCATCAATTAACAACATGAAATATCTATCACCTTGCAGACTCTTGATTCTTGTCGGACCACAGAGATCAGTATGTACTAATTCCAACAATCCGGTAGAAGACTGATCTTTGCTTTTGAAAGAGACTCTGCTTTGTTTACCTAGCTGACATTCTTTGCACAAACTATTTGTAGGTTTCATCAATTTTGGAAGATCTCTTACGGCCTGAGTATTGCTTATCTTGATGATGTTATCAAAATTTACATGGCACATTCTTCTATGCCATAACCAACTCTGATCAATTTGAGCAAACAAACAACTTTTATTTGAACCAACCAGATGAAAGATATTACCTTTTGTCTGAGTACCGGATGCAATCTCAGTTCCGGAGCTTGTAAAGATTCTGCATTTTCCGTTTTTGAACCGGAGATCATAGCCTTTGTCCACTAACTGACCAACACTAAGAAGATTGTGCTTCAATCCTTCAACATACAGTACGTTACCTATTTTGCTCTTTCCATCAAAGGAAATAGTTCCCCTGCCTCTGATTCTGCCAGCAGAATTGTCACCAAACTTTACCATTCCTCCTTCATACCTTTCCAAATTCAAGAACTTATTCTTGTCACCAGTCATATGGTGAGAACATCCACTGTCAATAACCCAATCATCCTTTTCTTCCACTTGAGCAGCCAAAGCTTTTTCAACAACTTTGTGATTGACAGATTCAGAGAGTATTGAATCTTCTTCCTTGATGGCAATAAACACCCACTCATTTTCGGATTTGCTTCCTAGTTCTGATTCATCATCTGTTACTCCTTCATTGTCATCTTCTTCGTGAACATAATAGCAATTCTTTTGAAACCTTTGTCTGTTAGTATTAGACCTTGCAGATCTTTCCGGACATCTTGAAGCAAAATGACCAATCTTATTGCAGTTGAAACACTTAAAGGGTAGTTTTCCTTCATACTTACCGGATCCTCTTGGCAGTCTCTTTGCAATGAGGGCTTCAAGTTGAGCTGTTTCTGCTTCTTCTTCTTCCATGTCTCTTCTTGCTTGATCATACCATGACATTTTTCTTGATGAGTTTTCTCCCGGATCAAATCTCTGTTTGCCTTTCACATAGGCACTGGCTTTGAAAGCAGATTCAGTCTTGGGAGGATCATCTCCAAACTCGGTCATTTCAAATGCAGCTAGTTTGCCAGCCAGTTGTTCTCTTGTGACAGTTGTGTGGGCTCTGAATTCATCAATGGCAGCAACCTTAATTTTGTAGGCAGCAGGAAGGGATCTTAGGATTTTGCAGACAATCTCATTTTCATCTAAAGTTCCACCAGCATTTCTGATTCCACATACCAGCTCATTCACTCTTGGCATAAAGGTAGTGATGTTTTCATCATCTCTCATTTTCAATCTTTCAAATTTCCCTTTCAGACTTTGCAACCTTGCACTTTTGACAAACTCATCTCCTTCATACAGAAGTTCCAGTTTAGTCAGGATCTCATATGCAGTTGGTAGGTCAATAACATTCGAGAGATCTGAGTCATTCAATGCGCTTAGAAGAGCTTCCTTGGTCCGCAAATTGTTTTCAGCTTCTGTGATTTCATTCAGAGTTGTCGGACCACCTTGTGGAGGTACATATGGTTTTGAAACCATAGCCAAGTATGCTTTTCCCATACATTCCAAGTGACACTTCATGCGACCTTTCCAGAGAGTGAAGTTGGTTCCATCGAACTTCGGACTATCCTTCTTGTATGACGACATCCTGGATCTCCTCAAGCGGTTAAGCTCCTATCAGAGGAACTTAGCTCTGATACCAATTGTTGGATCTAGGGCATACAACTGAGAGGGGGGGGTGAATCAGTTGTATAAAACTTCTTGTTCTTTCAAACACTTGATTCTTTGTTGTCAGTTAGCAGCATATCAATTAATCATCCATGAAAGCATAATACATAAACACAAGAGCAGATAAGCATCAACACATTGAACACCAAGATTTTGACGTGGAAAACCCGGTTAAGGGAAAAACCACGGGGTGATTAACCCAAGAATTATTCTCTGTTAGAAGAATAAAGAAAAATGAATGGCACATGCCAATTAGGGCTCACTGCCCGAGCACACTGCTCACAAAGAGGCCCACTGCCTACAAGGAGACACACTGTCTACAAAGTGATAAAAATCACAGTCTTGAACTGGAGAATGACATCTCTACCATGTCCGGATCAGTTCCAATTAAGCCCAAAAACCTCTGTTCTGCCTTTCGCACTTCTCTTCGCTATGCCACACTCATCCACACACACCACACCTCGAAATGAACTCACAGACCGTTATTTATACAAGACATCGACTTAGGATCAAACATCTAAGTCGGCAAACAATCATAAGAGTATCCGCAAGATGAATAACACATCCGGTCGGCCACCACAAGAACATTCGTAGGATGAACAACTCATCCGGTCGGCTAAATAGAGCAAGAACTTCATCCGGAAGAATAACTTCAATTCCGGGCTCTACTATCAATGCGGATCAACAACACAACCTCAACATGATCCAGAAAACTTCACAAGCCTGCCTGAATGTCCAGATACATCCGTACTTCCTTTACTTGCTGGAATCTCTTGTCTTCCTCATCCGGAACTTCAAGAACACAGTCTGTCACCACTGTAGAAGGTACTTCCGGACCTTCAAATCATACATTATCAATGCGGACCAATGACACAACCTCAACATGATCCAAGAACCTTCACAAGCCTATCTAAATGACCAGGTACGTCCGCATTTCCTTTACTTACTGAAATCTCTTATCCTCCTTATCCAGAACTTCAAGAACACAGTCTGTCGCCACTGTCATAATGCAAGAGGTACTTTCGGACCTCCAAATCATACACAACTTGAGATGGCACATCACAAGGACATCCCAAATACTCTTTCCAATCCGCAGATTAGGATTGTACAATTCCGGACCTCACCGGACCTTTCTGTGATCCTCTGTCACCTCTAAGCACTTGCCGGAACCAGTTCCACACAGACAGCCATAACTTCTTTAGGTCTTCATGCGGACCTCTGAAAACTTGACTGAAGAATCTCAAGACTCATATCTGCAAACCCTTTAATCCGCATCCTCCGGTTCTCAACCTATCCAATATATTTGCCTTCTTCTCATCACTGTTCTTCACTGTTCCTGACTGAGGGTAATTTTCTCAATATCCTCAACACACAACTCATCCAATCCTTCTTGTCAATGTAATATGAGTATGTTGACATCAATGACAACACTGGTTCACCTCATACTTGCAACATCCTCAAGTAGGAGATATTTGGGACTTCATTGTGCTGAACTGGGCTCCTTGGCAATATGTTAAACTTTGCTTTAGGTTAAACAATAGTTGGGAACATTTTTTATCTGTATACAATCTTTGATTCCTATAGAACTTTCTATGAAATATGTACCAACGTTCCCTACAAATTTTTTAAGGATTGGTGATGACTTTCTATTTTCCATTTTACTTCATTTCCCTTGAAGAGAATCTACAAATGACTTCTACCAAGATTACTTTTAAATCCTCATTTAAACATCAAGTGGAGGTATAGATTTAGTGAAAATTTTGAACTAAATTGTTTGCCCAGATATGGGATTCTAAAACTGAAATGGATGCTTATTTTTTGGCCTAGAAAATTTTGCATTTTAAATTGCCTATTGAAGGTAAGCTGAGATGTTTTTTGACTTATCCTCCCAAATGTCTATTTTGTCACTTGAATGAAAGCATGAAACATATTCTTTGGGAATGTTTATATGTTATAAAACTTTGGAAGTCCATTCATAATGATTTGTCTGTGATTTGTGAGCATCAATTAAACTGGCATGAAGTGTTGTTGGGGGTGGGTCTGCATAATAATGTTTTTTCTAATGCTGTTAGACATGCTATTCTGCTACATATTTGGAAAATTACATGTTTGGCAGTTTTTTCTAAATCCATTTCTCATCAGGAAGCAGAACTTGTAAGGATTTACTCTGACGCGTTCATGCAAATTATTTCCTTATTTATACAACTTCAGAGAGATTCAAATAAAAAATGGAAAATGGGTTATCAAATCCAGCTTGTTAAAATCTAAATACTTCAGCTTCGAAGAAATAAGGCTTTGGATCCAAAGTTAGACAAGATTATAATTCTATGAAATGAATACATTCAATTCACTATGATGGTGGCCTTACTGGGAATACATTGGGATTCTTATCAAGTGTTCTATTTTTCTATAGTGGCAGCATCTGTTGTTTGGGGTTATGTTAAGGAGTCTTGTTAAAGGCAGTTTTGTGTGGAAGAGATTCAGGGGTTTCTTTGCCTATATCTCTGTGGTAGAACCTTTTGTTTTTCACTCATTTATACCGGAGTTGTTATTAGTGGGATGACTTTCAGTTAAGGGAATCCGCATCTCCAAGGAACTCATTGTGCCCCTAATTGCTACGGTTGTCCCTACAGGAGGAACAAATATCAGCACTCCATTATAAAACCCTTTGCAACATGTATTTTTTGGAAGTATTCAGAGATTTTTAGCCATACACAGAAGCAAACATCCTTTCCTTTTCACAAACTATCCAATAATAAGAGGTCTACTCAGTAAGCTCTGATGGAACTGATAGATGTGGTTTCTTAGGCATGCATAGACTGCTCCAGAGTGAGTGCTCAGTTTCATGTAGATAGGAGTTTTTTTGGTAGGGTCCTATGAAGAGCTCAGAAGAAGGATGTCTTGAGGATTATCTTCCAATGGCTATTGGAGAAGTTGATGGTGGTATTATATTTGTATTTGTAATAGGTTTCTGGTGCAGTCACGGTCGGAGGGTTCATAGAATGAATTGTCCAGGCCGTGCAGAAAGAGTAAACACAATAGAAACAACACAAATATAGAATGCAATGAATGATTCAAATACTCAATATATCAAATATTCAGAATGCTTATATGTCGGCAACATGCAGGCTACAACCTAGGGCTCACAGGCCTGAATTCCAGATTGCAACTGATATGCAAGATATGGCATTGAAGCACAAACATCTAAAGGTTGCGAACTAAGAACTATCTAACTGCTTAACTACCTTTCTAATACATCCTAGAGATTTATTTATATCATCTCCAAGCTCAAGAGATCATCTGTGTTGGCCAAGAAAGGTTACAAACTCCAATGAAGGAACGTAATGTGTAGAAACAAATAGGTCGGGCCAAGAAAGGTTACAAACTCCAATGAAGGAATGTAACGTGTAGAAACAAGGAAGGTCTATCTAATCATTATGTTCCATGTATGATGTTCCATTTATCTCTGCAAGTCACGGAAGTGCTCTGCAAACCTTCTCCTTTAGATGATTGTCTGTATGCTCTGTTATGTAAAAACAAGTGATCTTCTAATAGCAATAACTTTTAGCAGACAAGCCCAAATGACCTAAAAATTGGATATGATGTAGGTGATGATGTATAGATGCTAAGTCCTATTCCATGAGCTCTAAAATGAAAATGTGGCAAAATGCGGTACAAAATGTTGAAACTGCTACTGACTGAACTGAATTGGAAAATGAAAGAAAAGAAAGAATGAAAAATATTTTTGGTTGATGCAAGATTGCTTTGCAACATGGGATTCTCTTGCATTAGTTTCTGCATATGGATAGAAGTTATAGTTGTGTTTACCTATGTCTTTCTTTTTGTTTATATGTCTTTTGAGACGCGTATATATTTGACTAGCAGGAGTACTTCTTAATGAGCATGTAATGTATATATATGAAACTCTTTCTGGAGGAAGTTTACAGTGTATGGTCCTTATTAAGAGAGAAATGTGTATATGTTATGTATATATGTGATGTGTATACTTTTTGTATTGTGCCCATGAAGGTTAGTAGTTGTTTGGTTCTAACTATGTGTAGTTGTTTACTTCTACTTTCCTTTTCGCATTCTTTGACTACTCCTCTTTTGTAAACTGCATTCTTTTAATACAAAAAAAAATTATAATATAGTATGACCTCATTCTTGGGGATGCCCAAGCTAAGGTTATATTTGGTAATTGGATTGCATGGTAATTTGAGAATTTAGTCTAAGTTATTTTTATATCTCATGACTACCCTCTTTTGATGCCTTACTCTTAGGAGTGGACAATAGTGTGTATGTTCTATGATTGCATCACATAAGTATTTAGTTGTCTTAGACTATGTTAATTGTTTGTAGTTGTAGTTGTTGCCCCAAATGTCAAGATGGTATCATAAAAAAATGCTCTCACATCCTAATAAATCCTTTCAAATTAATTTTTGGGTTTTATTTTCCCCCTTATTAGCTTTCTAAAACATTATAAAGTTTTGAATTCTGTGGAGAAATGAGGAAGTTATGGCAGTTTTATGACTGCTTGGTAATTATGTTCTTAAATTGCTAAATCATCTTGGTGATCAAACACATGATTAAACTTTATTATGTTGTTATGTGTTTACTACTATGTTGGGTCTCAAGGCCTTGCCAGGGAAGTATTACTTCTCTAAATTGTGAGGACTATTCATTGAGTTTAAAGACCTCACATCTATATTGTTGCATTTGGTTTCTAGATGGTTGTATGATGTTGGATATTGGGTGCCATGTGAATTTGTGATATTTTGCATCTTATAACCACCAAACTTTGAGTATAAAGGTTGATTTGAAAACCTATTTCTTCCATATGAAATCATTTATTGATGACCATTATGATCATATTTAGTTATAAGTGGCAAGTGAGAACATTATCTAGTCCATGCACTGCACTATTATAAGAATATTTGGTTGCACCATAAGGTAAATGAAATCAAAAGGTTCAAAATATTATTATTAATATTATTGAGTGTATATCTTCATATGTTTCTCTAATTCATCTAGTGTTACTATCTTGAGTATGACCGGGGTATTAATCATGCTTAAAAGCAAGTTTGTAATTAATATTGAATATCTTTTAAAGTTCAAAAGATTCTTAAGTGGCCTTGTTGATGCATGTTGTGTTCCACGAAGAAGGATGTCATAATATAATATGATTATAGTACTTGCTAGCATTGACTCAAATTATAGAACATCACTTGCAACCATATCGAGGCTTTTGGTATAATTGTTGCATTATAACGATATTCTGACTATTGCTGCCCTATGCTCTATTATGAGAGGATTTAATTTGTATTGATTAAACTATCACTAATAATATTTTGGGTATGGATTTTATTCTTACAATATGTCCTTATAAGATAGTATTATAGTCTATGGTGCATCATTTAAGATGGGTGATATTTTAAGGCTCGACTAAGTATACAATGGTTGATAATTGGGACCCTTGTATGAAGAGGTAGTTTAGGAACCTTGTCCTTAGTAATGTGTCATCTTAGCATGCTGAACTAATTCATTTGGGTAAAATCTTATATAGTTGTGATTTGCTTCATCTACATGATCTTCCTTGGTTAAGTTAGTCCCTGACTTCTTTAGGGAAACTATATATCAAGGTTGGGAATCCTAAAGGGATATACCTTGCTGATGTAGGACACAAGTGGTGGCATTGTCTAGTATCTGTATAGGTTATCTTAACCTGGAAAAGTGCATGTCCTCATCTTGGTGGTTAATCCTAGGAGAACTACACAAGAATTTAATCATATTTGGAAGTAGGTGTGTAGGCAGTCCTTGGCCGAAGCATGCCCTTGTGACCCAAGTTCGTAGGGGAGGGGTTTAGGGAATAGCTCCAAGGTTTGGGGTGTTCCTAAACTTGATCAACCTTCCCTCTTCAATATGTCTCAACTTGAGGATAAATTTTGCATCAGATGGATATGATCTCACCTTGTAATTAATATGTCCCCACTATATAGACTTGAGCCAATAAAGGGCACTCTATCATCATTAAGCTTATCTACTCTAAGGTTTTGTGGTGTTTGGATCTCCAAAATCTACCCCAATCTTGGATGACCCTTTAGAGTTACTATCATCATGATCTATTTTTGATGTGAATGCATGAGAACCCCTCTAGACTTGTTTGAACTAAAATTATTAGAGTTTGTGTGCTAAACACTATGGCATTATGTCTAGGCTTAGTGATAAGTGTAGGAAGGTATAGGTTAGCCTCAAGACACTAGTGGAGTCTATTCCCTCAAGACACTAATGAATTTTATTCTTCTAAGTATTAAGGGCATGATGAACTTGGCCATGACATGACTATAATGAGTTAAGGAAACTTGCTAACTTTACATTTAATGATGACGCTAAATTAAGAAATTATGACTTGATGGTGTGAATATTATCTTAATCTTTACAGATGATCTGTCAAACCTAAATATGTCCTTGGATCTAGGTTGATTTTATGACTGCCTTTGCTAATTATGAGCAATTAATGGCAAGTAATACCAAATATGGTATGGTGTTTAACCTTTATATCCAGTTGGTGGATAATCTTATGCTAACTTCAAGATTGGTACTATGCAAAATGTTATGTAATCAGAAATAGATATTGTCTAATATTACTACTATGGGTTTGAATTTCTATCTAATGAAATAGGGCCTCCACTAGCATAACCCACCAACCCTGACCTGTTAGCACTATCAGTTAGGTTTCATAGGGTGAAGAACGCAAAATATGGCTCTTGGCACCTTTACACCAAATGCCACTAAGGCATTTTGTAAGAATGCATCCATCATTGGCACAATCAAACAATGTTGAGTTGGTCAAAACTAAGACAGGTTATTGTGCAGGGACCTGACATTCAACAGTAGGTCAAAATGAATCATTCGTAGGTATCACAAAGTTTGAGAAATACTCCATCAAAGTGGTAATTTTTTTCTCTTAGATCTCTTAAGAGGCTTTGTCGGTACACTGTAGCCTGATTTGATTAGGACACCTGGGGAATGAAACAAGGCCTCCACAAGCATTAACCCACCCACCCTGACCTATCAGTCCTATTAGTTAGGTCCCAAAGGGTAAATAATACAAAATATGGCTCTTGGCACCTGTTGATCATGATGTTAGTCATAAACAAACATAGAATAAAAATACACATTAACATTTATTCATCTTGAAAGATACGATGAATTCAAAGAATTCATGATCTGAAGTTCTGGTGATTAGGTCTTAATCTTCTAACGTTACTCAGAGGTTGATGTGTGTTGCTGTTTCCATTTTGGGGCCTTACGTAGATCTCATCAGTAAGATAATGTTTCCTATAATGATGCTACACAGAAAGTTATTCTACACAAGATATGCTTCAAATATTGTGTCTATTCTTAAATCATTGCATGATATTTATCATTTTGACATGCTTTGACCTCAAAGATGTTGAATATGTTCAGTTATCTACGGGATGTCTGCATATTTGCATCATTTGCTTAAGATTGTCAATTATTTGCAATTATGATGATGAAATGCTCTGAAATTGAAAGAAAGTGAAAAGAATACTTCAAATTAATGTTGAACCTTTAGCTATTGAGCCACATATACATCAGATACAGTCATGAAGAGAAGAAATCAAACCATATGTTCACCAGGACATTCCACAGCTAGATACAATCGATGCTAACTTCAAAGGAAAGGTATAAAAATAACACATGCACGTAGATATGCACTCCAAGGGACGCAACAAATCACAACATGTATCAAGAATTCATACAGTGATTACTCAAGATTTATTATGGATTGTAATCAAAAGAGTCTTCTCATTCATTAAGTATACAAGAACATATATGTATACAATAACTTTGAAATGAGCCCTGAATATTTCAGCAAACAGATTTCAATTAAGTTTCAAATGTTTTAAAATGAGGCATCCCTACACCTTTTATAGAGCAAGGTGAGAGAGCGGTTACAATTGATCTACGATCAGGATAGATCTATTAAGATCTATGATTCACATTTCGTTGACCAAGTCAACTCTTTCCACGTGGCACAGGTTGCTAGCTGGCAACCATCTAGACAACTTATTTTCTTAAGTATCAGATGCTTATGTCTTTTCTTGGTAATGCATCTTCATCTACTCTTTATCCTTCTAGTTCTTCATCTTCATCATTAGGAGCATCAGGATCATCACTTCCCAAATCTTCATCATCCTGATGACCTTCTTCTTGTACATGGAGCTGCATGGATGTCCGGGTACTTTCATATGCTTGCACTATCCTTTCTACTTCCCCACCATCCTGATTTCTTACTTTGGTGATGGCATGTTTATGCACTTGATATTTGCTCTAGAGGGATTCCAATTTACTCCTCCTGCTGCTAGATGTCTCGTTATAATTCTCTGTCCTGACCCTGATCCTCATGATCTTATCCATAGTTTCTTCTGTCAGATGGTTTAGAGGATCATCAGCTACTTGCTGGAAATTGCTATGTAGAGATTTAATGGCAAACTCCTCATCTTGATTTTCAATCTTGTCTTCTGCCTTTCCTTCCAATGCTTCCAAAATTTTAGCCTCAAACGACATCATATCATGCAGCTTCATGCTGATATTTCTTAATTTACTGTTGCATCTTTTAAACACATCACACTCAAACCTGATGTCTTTATACCATATTTCAATCAATAGGGCTGTATTATTATTCAGTACCTGACTCTTTATTAAAATCAGAGGATCAATCCTCTTTATTTCACCCAAAGTGTTCAGAACTTTCTCCAATTGAAATGACCTCCTCCCGACCTCCATCTGTAATTTATCTACCTTTTTCCTGGAGGTGCCCAAAGAATTCCACCTCTTCAAAAAGGCCTTTACCACTTCTTCTGCTTCATCAAATGTAGATAACATCCACTTTCTCATTATGGATGACTCATGTTTCATGAGATCCAATTTATTCACCTCATCTTGAGAAATAGTAGTCAATGGGACTGCATGATCACTTGTTGTATCCCTAAGGTTAATTAACCCTTTTATGTAAGTGTGTAACTAAGCAATGCACTCCTTGTGCTGTTTATTTTTCTCTTTCTCTCTTTTCACCCTTTGGGTTAATGAATCAATTATATCCTTACCTTCTTGGCCTTCCTGATCCTCATTGGCAAATCCCAAATCTACTGTACTAATCTGGAATTCATCCAGAGTGATCTTGCCCTTTTCTTTGTCTGCTGCAGGAATGGGCACTTGGGTGGTTCTTCTACCCGTGACAGGATCTCTTCTTATTGAAGAAGTTATTCTAGCCTTCCTCTTAGGCTTTATTAAGGTTTTAGAAAACAATGTATATATCAAATTCTTGTGCCTCTATACCTGACTCTGCGCCAATTTCTATTTCGAGCCATCGAGGAATTTGATCCTTTGACTGTAGGTCTCCATCATCATCATGATGATCACCCTGATCTTCGGTATCCACCATCATGTTCGATGGGGAAGGTGATTTTCTTATCTCTTCCTCATGATGCTCCTCATGAGGGTGATCTTTGGGTATATCCTCCTGTTGAGGAATTTACTTCTCTGGAGGGTGATCCTGCTGATCATTTGCATGTTTATCATGATCTTGATCTTTTACTTCCTCCATAGGTATCTCATCCACTTTGGTGATTTCCTCATCATGAGGCATATTATCTTCTATGGATGCCACTGTGCCTACCTTAGGTATACCAACCTGATCTGAAGCTGCAATCTATTCCGCAACTGTGGTAATTACCTCCTGTACTTTTAGGGCAGGATCAACTGATGTATCATTTTCTTCCCCTGCCTTGTCTTGGACTTCCACTATCTTGGGTTCAACAAGTACTTCTTTTTGTTGTTGCTTAGCCATATCTAAAGTGTGGCCTTCTATTTCTGCCATCTTCACTTCCTCAACATTTTCTTCTTTATCAAGAACACCTACTTGATTTTTAGGATTTGCATCCTTTCTATATGTAAGATCAATCACCGTAGGGCTAGTTACCTGATCAATCAATGTATCAAGCCCCATTTCTTGGGCTACCTTTTTTGGGCTCTTTTCTTTTTCCTGCTCTACTCTCTTCAGTTCTTCTAACACTACCACCTGGACTGATGGTGTACCTTGTGGTGTTATGCGAGTGTTAGCAACAAGAGTCTCCATTCGTTGCGAAGCAACATTTTCCACCACTTCATCATCTGATAGGTCGACAGTCTCATCCAATGAGAAATGACCTCCTTGACTTGTGCAAGTGGTTTCCTTCATTTGTTCTTCAATTTGTTCAGTCTTAAACTAAACAATGGTAGGGAGTGGTACATTATGCTGTAATTCTTTTCTAAACACTCCACTACCTACTCCCCTCAACATTATAGGGTCATGCCTTATCTCACCTCTCATGGATGTTCTAGGTTTCTTAGGTGTGGAAGCCATCACCTAAGGTGCTTTTCTTTTTCTGATGAGGGGTAGTGAGTCTTCTTCTGCAGGCTCTTCATCAAAAGGAACATCTTCTTCAATTTGTACTTGTGATGCCTGACCTTCCTCATATGTTTCTATATTTTCAATAGCCGGCCTCTAAATCTTTTTAACCTTTTGCTTATCCTTAGGAGGCGGTGCTGATGATGCTATTGCCTATTCTGATGCTGATGCATCCTCAGCTGTTATTATGACTCTCTCAATTATCACCCCTTTTGGTTTAGCATCAACTTTCTTACCTTTTGGGGGTCTCTTGCTTTTCTCAGGAGGTGGTGCCCTATCTCCTTTAGACTTCCTCTTCTCATTCAAGAAATCATAATATTCTTCTTCAGAAACCTCTTGTCTTTTCTTCTTATTGTCCACCGTGATGGCAACACCTCCTTTCTTCAATGCATTTATCTGGTCATTGACCCATGCTTGGGTCAGCTGCAATGTCTTGCTTGTAAATGGATCTAAGGAGATGTCCTCCTACATGGTGAGATCCGGTACTGAGATGGTATCATTGTATACCTTTTTCTCTTCATATTCATCAGCCATGATCTTTCCATCATCTTTCTTCAGTTGTGATGGGATATAAATGCAGTCAAAGGTCTTGATCTGGTTAAGTGTGAGCCTTTGATATCTTCTTCTTCTGGCTTCAGCTTCATCTTCACAATCTACCCAGAAGTCCTCAAAATGTCTTCGATGGATGGGCTTCCCCATGATCTTCTGCATCCTCCCATATGGATCATATGATCTTTTTAATGGAAATGGCTGGAAATTCATCATAACTAGACCAACTATGGCCTTCTTAATATTCTCTGAATCTGGGCACATGTACCAGCCCATTGTGACTGGAAACAATACTGGTGGAAGCTTGTTGTTAGCTTTGTATGCATCCAGTATTGTAGATACTTGTCTCATGAATTCCATTAAGACAACTGCATCTATAGGATATCTTGGGAGCATGAGAGGCTCCTCCTCAAAACCTTCAACTCTGATGTAAGAGAAAGTTGCAAATTGAATAAACTAGGCTCCATGCCTGAATATGACTTCCTGAGCCTCCATGCTCAGTCTTTTAGTTCTATCCTCCTCCATTGTTCTTACCAGATGCATAGAGAATGCATCATTCACTAGTTTGTAATCTTGGAGGTAATTTGTTCTCTGCAGCTGGGGATGATGATCCCATATATGTGCATCATTTGTTGTGCCACCAATTCTCCCAATGTAGTCAATGCATCGAATGTACCCTTGTAGGCACATGAATAAACTATGTATGAGGTCATGTAAAAAGAACACTCTGGACCTC
The DNA here is from genome assembly GCA_027924645.1 of Cunninghamia lanceolata. NCBI lineage: Eukaryota > Viridiplantae > Streptophyta > Pinopsida > Cupressales > Cupressaceae > Cunninghamia > Cunninghamia lanceolata. The sequence continues at coordinate 4,644,395 of BSBN01000197.1, forward strand.
CTAGATTCATTAGCTACTCATCTACAGCATCACTTATCATTTTAGCCCACATTGGCTTACTATCTGTGTAAAGGCACATCAGGATGACTGCATACATCCAATCTTTAAAACTTCCAGCATCAAGTTGGCCTGTCACTCTGCTGAGCAGTGCTATCATGTATTGGTATTCATCATCAAAGTCAAATTTATATAAATGCACTGGAAGTTTAGCCGCTACAGGATAAGGACTATTCTTCACCCTCCATTGGTACATTTTCTTCCTAGCAGACTTCTTGTTATTCTCATATTCTGCTTTCGACTTCTTCAAATCTATATTGGCAACCTTCTTGCCCAATGGTAAACTGAATGTAGCAGCAAGACCTTTGATAGACAGATCAACATATACTCTGCCATGCTTCTCTACCTTCCTTATCTATGGGTTATAGTTTCTTGCACATTCAATGACCAACTCAGGAGATTCCGTGGAATAGGGGAAACCAGCTACATTCCACATTCCAGATGTAAAGACTGCATCCAGCAGGGTGCTGTTACTCTTCTCATTGCTCATTTTAGCTGACCATGCAGCCAGATCTGTATTTCCTTTGTACGTATCTGTAATGGCACCATACTTAAACTAGACACCCTCGGGTTGAGCAAACATGGGCCTTAGAAATTCTGCCTCTGACTTAGCCAATCACTTATCCGCCATGGATGCCTGCAATTAACAAAATTGGTCTTACGATTGATATCTTATGATCATGCATACACACTATATCTTTATTATTCATCATGCATGTTATACTCTTTCCATATCTTGTTCATCCTGATATGCATAATCTAGAACTTCAAACCAGAAAACCATGATACCTGGATATGCAAAACACGACAACAAGAGGGTTTCAATTACTTACCTGATGTGCTGATCCTCTTAATTATGCTAATAACTATGTGGAAGGAATTCAAATACCCGCGATGCTCACGTATCCCGTTCTGGTACAAGCTATATGCGTCAGCAGGTAGTCTTATGAGGGTTTGAAAGCACTGCTCTATAAAAACTAGTTTTATCACAAGGTAAGTGTAAAATGATCTGTAAATTCACTTTTAACCTTTTCTTTCAGGTAAATTAGGGCAAATTAGGGCAAATTAATTGAAACAACTAATCTTTCTGTATGAAACTTCCAGATCTTGCCAGGTGTATGTATCAGGTTCGTAATCGGCGGGAACCACCTACCACATCTGCATGCATTTAATGTTATGGCGACGAGGCGCGAGGTGATCTTTGTAGGATAGGATGATATTAAAATATCGGGGTGATATTCAAATATCGGGTGATGTCCAAATGTGATTCCCCTAACTAAAATGACCTGTTGAAATATCAGGATGGCGTCATCAGGATAATGACTTGGTTCAGGGCTGTGGCTTTATAACGTCATCATCATGTTATGTATGAAGGGTAATGTTCAGAAATATACCTCCGCGAGGTAAAAAGGATGGTGACATCATCATCAGGTTTATTTCTTCATTTACTAGGTTTGGATGACATCGTCAAGATATTGGTTCGGGGTGATATTTTGCAACGGGCTAATATTCAAATATCAGGGCGATATTCAAATATCGGGTGATATTCAGGAATATGATCCTCACAAAATACATGATGTTGTTTGTCAGGTAGATATTGCTATCACATAAAGTTGAAGTCCAGATGTTCAGGGCGCATGATTTTATCAGGGGATAATATTGGATCGGGGTGATCTTTTATAATATGACTGATGTTAATGTCGGTAAATAGATTTGCACTATAACATATGGATTATTATATTGACTCTTTGCCCAGAAAAACACATAGTGAAAATAAGTACCAACAGTTGGTAAAGTTATAGTTTTTCTATCAACTTACCTCTGTGTGTAGAGGGGCAGCTCCCTCATTTGATAAATTATAGGTTTAAAGGATTTTGAGAATGAAATGTAATTAAAGAAAGGTCTGGAAGATGAAGACAATGGGCTTACAAACATTGACTCATCCCACATGCATAAAGTTCAACAATCCCACCAAGACAATATAAGAATACTTCTTAAATTGTTAAAGTGAGTGTAGTATTAGAAAGAAGAAAATGATTTAGGAGTTATTCAACATATGTTGAAACATTATCTGGTAATCAATTCCTTCAAGACTAATTGTTATTCCACATTGCAGATGCAAAATTAAGAAGATATTTAAGATCACACAATCCAAAATGCCTCTTATTTCTCCACACTGAGTTGTACAACTCTATTCCTTATAACATCCTTATAAATATGAAAGCCAAAAAGTCCTTATTACAAAACCAAGCCTTGTATATATAGACTTGTCTTAGTAACCAACTTTATAAATACCTTATAACTACTTCCTGTAACTACCCAAAATATTTTTATGAAAATAGAGGTGCACTTTAATTAACCTTTATATAATGTTTCAAAAGTCCCTGAAATAATAAAATGCACTTTTTACCTTAATTACAAAAGAGTGACATAAAGTCACTTTCATAGAAAGAGAACTAAAACCTATCATTTGTAAACTTTGAAAAGTAGACCAATAAGATGGATCTATCAAGAAACCATCAGGTTTTGTCCTCGCCATGTTTGACACCATCTGAAGATGTTTTTGCTGCTACAAACTGTTGTGAAGGGAGAGTAGACTTTGTTTTGTATACTCTGAACATCCTAACTGCTACAGCTATAAGATTATTTTTGGGAATAATTACTCCTGTCATGCAAAGCTTCCATTCTGATTGATCTTTATGGACATCATTCAAATTATGTTGATAAATTGATATGTGATCAATGACAGAATTGACAGCAACAAAGATGAGGTTCAATTTGTCCATAAATCCTTTATTGAAAACCTGTTTGTTGAATAATCCTGTGTTAATCATTTCTTCAAAGTTTCTTTTGATAGCTTGGGCTTCCAAAACTAAAAATTTATCTGTCTCGATTACATCAAGTTTGATTGCCAATAAATCAGCCTGAATATTCTTCTTCACCTGCTCACAAATTTCCAAGAGCTTTTCTTGGGCTGCCAACACTTGTCTTATATTAGACAGTTTCCATTCAACTAAACATAGCCAAGAACTAGATTGGTTTTCTTCAATGTTTGGAAAGACTTTTTTAGCAAGTAAAATCTCATTATCCGTTTTGATCATCTCACTAAGGTCTTTGGATATTCCCTACCATAACAATTCTTCTTTTTGGATACCTCTCATTTCATTATCAATCTCTTCCCTCTTTTCTTCTGCTTCATCAAATAGACTCCTTGCCTGCTCAAAGAAACTGAATGCTTTTGATTTCATATGTTCAACCCATTTTTCAGTCACCTTTCCATACAACTAATATTTGTTGACACTCTCAATAATTTCTTTTTCAACATTATTTTCAAGAGAGAAATTAGTGGAGGTAGAGGAAGTATCAAGAGGCAAAGTAGATGTATCTATGATGGCTTTGAGATAGGATGTCAAAACTTACACCTATTGCTTTAGTTGATCTTTCGTGTGTCTTTCTTTCTCTGTTCTTTTTATTAACTGGGCAGCTGATACTTGAAAGTTTTGCATGTCACCCTCAAATGTAGATGGACCAAGATCTATTTTAGTGATATTAAAATCACTTTCTATAGCCTCATTCAAATTCTTTTCTGAAACAGGTTGTGCAACCTCAACATAGACATTGCCCGATGAAGAATCCACTGCCATCCTTGATGCAACCTTGATCTTTTTAGATTTGGGAGACTTTTGCGGCAAATTAGAGACTGTATCAAAATTGGGCATGATTAATTAGGCATTGTTTCTTTTTCTTGACAGACTTTGCTGCAACCAGGAAGAGGAAGAATTATGTGAGGATTTTGGAGTATTTGTGGAAAGAGGTACTATGTTTGAGGGAGGAATATGCTCACTGAATATGTTCATAGGTGGCGGGAGTGAAAATTGTAATGCATGAGGTGAACAAGGTGTTTCATGAGAAGGAGAAACAACAAGGAGTAAAGGAGAGACATTCAAATGCTCAACATTTTGATGGATTACTTCAAGACTTGTAGACTTGTTTACTTCAATTATTTCTTGTATGGGAGGCAATGCATTATCATTCATTTTTGTTTTCCCTCTTTTCTGCTTTTCATCATTTTCACAGATGCTCTTAGTACCCTTTCTTCTTGATGGATCTTCTCCATCATCTCCTCCTTGAGTACTCTTATGGGAACCACTTCTTAAAGATGGAGAATGAGAACGAAAAGAAGAAGAAGAAGAATTCGAATGCTTATCTTTTCTACTTGATGATAAATCATTATTACTTGTCAGTTTAGTAGCTATTGCCTCAGTAGCCTTTTTCTTTACCCAAGCTTTAGTCTTTTGAATGACATGTGCAGTCCTTATACTCAAATCTTTGATCTCCTCATTAGCCCAATTGATAGGTGGTAAAGACTGTGTTTCAATTTTATCAAAATATACAGGATCAATTAATTCTGAACCATCTTCCTCAATTCCATCTGTATTGCAATCTAGTTTGAATTCTCTGATCTGTGGAATGGTCATCCTCATCCAGTCTCGTTTATGTACCTCATAATCATTTTCACAATCTTCCCAAAAGTCTTCAAGTTCTGGAAAGTGACAGTATCCTGCACCAAGCCGTAGATTATCTCTGACATATCCTTTGCTGTCAAAAGGGAATCTCATAGTATAGGCATACAAGCTAATTTTTATTAGAGATCTCTCTATGTTTTGAGCATCTGTAGAAGATTTGCAGCTATAGTGACTAAGGCCAATGGGAAATGGGACTCCAGGTTTCCTCTTGTCTTTGCATTTCTTGTTAAGTGAACCAATTTGCCTGCATAGTTCTATCAATATCATCTTGTCATCTACATATCTAGGTAACTTATATGGATATCCATCAAACCCACCAACTCTCAGATAGGTAAATCTAGGATATTGGATGAAGTAACTCCCATATATTTTGATTAAACTGGCAGCTTCTGGTGATATCCGGAGTGCAGTGTTACCTTGAAGTTCTCTTACTGTTAACATTGTGAAGGCATCATTTACCCTACGGTAGTGTTTGTAACTTTCTTCCAGTTGTAACTGAGGGTAATGATTATAGATCTGTGTCATGTTATCATAAGTTCCTTTGGTAGCAAGACTTGGTCATGATTTCATGCAGGCAATTGCATAAAATAAGTAAGAGGACATGTAGAAATGTTCATTCAATTCAAAATTGGTCAACTGATAATGCAAATTGTCACTAATAATGCTGCCTCAATCAATAAACTAATTTCCTGCACAAATAACATTTACGAAAAGGAACATCCACATTTCAAAATTGGTTGCTTTTTCATCTCCCATCACTCTATGGAGTAGAACAATCATATTAGAGATATCTTCTATGAAACATGATCTGTGAAGGATTTTAGGCAACTGTGATTTTCCTCCTTTAGGTGTATGCAACCAATGTTTTGCAATGGTGTTGAGACACTGATGTTTTCTTTCATTGAAATATTGATGAGCGAGCTTCTTTTCTATGTTCACAAACTGATCCCTAACAGGTAACCTGAAAGTAATACTAATCGAAACACTGTCTAATCTGACAATTAGTTTACCATCAATAGTTCTGATCTCTCTGGTTTCCAGTTTGTAATGTTTCATACATTCTAAAACTAGGTCTGTGCATTGGACTGCCATAGGAAAACCAGTTGCTTGGGCTAATCCACTGTCAAACAACTTCTGAGTCATCGGTGATTTATTCTCTTGTTTCATTGTCTCCCAGAAATCTGTCAAGCTGATGTGCCCCAGAGAGGTATCCGATATTTTTGGAAGCATGGATTCGAGGACTGAGAGAAACTCAAACCCTTGATATCTGCATTTCATGATTGAATATTTGCCACAAGTCGTGAAAACTTTCTGTGTTTATTCTCTTTCAAAGTTTTTCTGGAGTGTTTTAGGAGGTCTTTGTTTTGACAGTTTGCAAATTGTTGCAATGAATTTCAAATGGAAATTTGGAAAAACACATCATTCAAACTAGAAGGCAGAAGGTTTTCATACCCAGACATCTTCATTGAGTAGCCATTACTACAATACAAGAGAATTATATTTGTCGGTGTCTGTACTTCTGTATTTCTTCACAGACCTACACCCTTTTGTATGAAAAATAAACCAATCTATGGAACAATTCACGTGTATTGGCTTATGATTTCACATTTTCCATTCACATCGGCTGGGACTTACACTCACAAGAAATTTAATGAAAAGGCTGATAATGAGCAAACAATTTTCTGAGCATAACATTCCCTTCGCACAGATAAAACTTTGTCGACCGAAACTTGGAGGCATTCTTTCAAGCATTTCACAGACCTCTACTAAGTATCAGTACCAAATATATGGACAGGGATTTGGTTTCTGAAAACAGAATTCTGTTTCAACAATGTTCAATGAATATCCATGTGATAAACAAAGCGGTGCAATACAACAAATGATTCTGGTAGCTATGTTTTCATGGTTTCTAACTGACTATCGAACATGTATTGTCGTCATTTTCTCTCAATAACCACGAACTACAATCTTTGCTTTTGTCAAAAATTTTAAATCATGTTCTGTGAGTTGTATTCCACTTACAACTTCTGATAACCATCTTGTCTATATGATAACCTTCAGATCTTTCTTAGAGTTGACGGTGGAATGATGGCGATGAGCACGTTTGCTTAGAGCCAAAATTTCCTTCCCATTATGTTTTGATAAACTCTGCATGTCTTGTTACAACGAGAAGATGCTTTCGAAATCATGGATTTCGGCTTTAAATGAGTAAATCACATATTTCTCAAGGAGTGTTCAACACATCATTTTATATAGTCGCTTATATTGAGATAGTGCATAAAACTATGTTTCTTCAAAGATTTAATAAAGTGCTCTTTGTGTGTCTGTTAAGGTGGCCGAGTCTACAGTGAAGGCTCGCGACCCATTCGACATGTGCTTCAGTGAACATGCGTTACCCTGTTATTACAATACGCGACTTCCATCTCTGGCAGTGCGACTGCTTGATACAATAACATGCCTTGATGAGTAAGAAAACAATGATGCAATGCGTTGTCTTCTCTGTCTTTTACACTTGCAATAGCCTGAGGGTTATTAAAATCTCTGTCAATAGATCCATTTCATATTAAATCTTCATAGATATTAAACCTCAGACATACAGTTTCTCACCTGGGTGCCGGTGGTAAGATGTTGGTAGTTTCATCCTTTTATAGAGAATGCCAAGAGATTACATTAGTTTTGAAGACGTTTTATTATACAACGTAATATCATTCCTTATTTTCCTTGCTTTTATCGGCTTGCATGATGGTTATCGTTGGTAGTTTGGAAGTTGGTGCAGATCATCTCACTTGAAGTTCGCCGCTTCATCAGTTATTCAAGCCTTCTTTCCGCCGGGATAAACGATAATATTCTCCAAACGTTTCTTGAGAAACAGAAACAAGGTGCCACCTCACTATATCTTTGAACCTCGCTGTTTAAGGTTGCGAATGATGCATGGAGAATTCACCATATTAACATTTTAATTTTACACCTTTTGCGCATATCAACCTTGAGAACTGTTGATGGAGTTTTACCACGACCACCTTTTCCGGCATGTGTCTTACATGAGGTAAGAGCCATGATATATGCAAGGTGAAAAATTATGAATGGCCATCAATCTTGGTATGAATTATCATATAATATGTTTGTCAAGACTAAACTCCAACACTTTCTACATCCATTAACACCAATGATAATTACCGGCTGCATGTAAACTTGTGGAAACACAACCGAGGTATGTAAAAGTGTATGTAGAAAAGTGAAAGCATGAATGTAGCCACAAGTGAGTGTAAAACTTTATTATCTCTCCGAACCTATGCCATCGGTGAAAACAAAAGTGTACGACTTAGGCAAACTCACAAGTTGCGCATATTTAGCGAAAAGAAGAAATTGGTGCGAGTTTGGCGAGGATCAAAACCAAATGCAAGATGGACTTGGTGAGAAACAAAAATTAACGCGGACTTAGCCAAAATGGAAAATAGACGCAAAGTAAAATATTACTAAGCCGTGAGTTTTGCCTTGGGATAAAAATTGCTTTTGACGCTTTAAATGGAGAGAAAATGAGACGAGGGAAGACTATGATAACGAATTATGATTTAAATGTATGCAACGTAACCCTAAATGAATTGAAAAGAAAAATATGACTTAACACTGAGGATTAATTCTTGCAAGAAGGTTTTAGACTTTGGATAGAAGGATTGGGGCAAACAGTTAAGAAATATGATCCCCCCTTCGGAATATCAGGTTTGACCAGGACTTTGACTCACCATAACTCTCGTTCTTTAAGGAATATCAAGGCGATCCAAAAAGCAAACCTGCATGAAATTTTGTGCTCTATCCAATCATGAGGTTATTGTCATGAAATGTTAACTTTGAAAAAATTGACCTTATCATGATGATTTACCCAGTCCCCTTTATGCAGGATCATCTGCATTGTCTTACTTTTACCAGACCACGAGCAAGCAGAAAACATAAGCAAAACCAAACAAAAAGTTGGGTCCCTATTTTGTCAAGTCAAAATGGGGCATGTTGTGTAACCACACAACAACACCTTTACACTAAATGCCACGAGGCATTTTGCAAGAATGCATCCGCTGTTGGCACGGTCAAATGATGTTGAGTTTGTCAAAATTGAGAGAGGTTATTGTGGAGGGACCTGACATCCAGCTATAGGTCCAAATAGATCATTTGTAGGTGACATGAAGTATGAGAACTACTCTGTCCAAGTTTGGCAATTTTTTTCTCTTAAATCTCTTAAGAGACTTTGCTAGTACAATGTAACCTGATTCGATTGGGACACCTGGGGAACAAAGCAGGGCCTCCACTAGCATAAACCCACCCACATTGGCCTATTGGCGCTGTCAGTTAGGTCCTATATCGTGAAGAATGTAAAATATGGCTCTTGGCACCTTTACACTAAATGTCATTGAGTCATTTTGCAAGAATGCATTTGTCGTTGACACAATCAAACGATATTGAGTTGGTCAAAACTGAGAGGTTATTGTGGAGGGACATGACATCTAGCTGTAGGTCCAAATAGATCATTCATAGCTGCCACTAATTCCAAGAACTACTTTGTCAAAGTTTGGTAATTTTTTGCTCTTAGGTCTCTTAAGAGACTTTGCTTGTACAATGTAGCCTGATTCGATTGGGACACCTGGGGAATGAAATAGGGCCTCCACTAGCATAGACCCACTCACCTTGACCTATCAGCACTGTCAATTATGTCCAAATGCGAATCATGCCAAATGTATCTCTCTCGCTATGTAGTCATCTTCATCGTCTGTAACGGCCAAATGTTCACTCCCCCACAAACATTAGAACACACTGAGGGTACAACTCATTACCAATTCAAAATTTACAGCCATGTGGCATTGAAGGTTATCCAACGTGGACCCTACACTGTTGGAAAATTCATCTCTCTCTCTCTCTGTCTCTCTCCCTATGTCTCTTTACTCTCTACCTCATTATTCTCTTTCCATAACCCATATAGAAGGTTAAATGACGATATACTAGACCTATAGACAATGAAATAATGATAGGAAAATCATTTTAAACATATAGAAGGTGAAATGAGAATACGTTATACATAAAGAAGGTGAAATGATGATAAGAAAATCATGTCAAACATGTAGATGCAGGGAAAATGAGGATATGCAAAGTATGTAGACCATAGGATTGTGAATCATGCCAAATGTGCATCTCTCTCTTCCTCTCTACCTCATTCTACTCTTTTCGTAACCCATATAGAATGTGAAATGAGGCTATACTAGATGTAAGGACGATGAAATGATGATATGAAAATCATGTTAAACATATAGAAGGTGAAATGAGGGTAAGCAAACAATGTCAAACATATAGAAGGTGAAATGAGGATACATTATACATGTTATCAACTAGGATTGCACCTGTTATGCAAAGCTAGAAAGCTCAGCAATCCTGTGTAACATTGGAATACTTTCAGGTTGTAGGTACCCTATGGTGAAAGTAGACCTCCAGATTATGGGTTGGTTCCCTTCTGATTCCCTAATAAATTAATGACTTTGCAGGAAAAGCATTAAAAGGCTTTCTAATGGATATACTAAAATAAGAATTTAAATGGGTGGTGATGCACCTAAATGATAGAAACATGCAGCCCTGATTCACAACGACTTTTAGAATATCTATCCACACAGATCAATTTGGCAATTTGACCACAAAAATGATTCTAAGGAAGGCTTGAATAAACTTTCTCTTGAAGGAAAATTGGGTTCTCACAACATGGAAGAAAAGATTATTCCAATACACAACCTAAGACCTATGATTTTTCAATGCTTTGAATGCATGCAAGTATGAATGAGACAAAGATTTAAAGGTTTTAATATTAAAACACAATAAAATTTCATCCAATCACTCATAAAACAACACAATTAAGAAGCTAAATACTTGATCTTACTGAAAATGAAGGAAAATCTACATAAAAGGCAAAAAAGATAACCTGTAACTTGCTGTATTGTATAGATCTAAAAAAATGAGTTACAAACAAACTTTGCCTCTCTGAAATGTGTAAGAGAGAATAGAATGCAAGAACTGAGAAAAACATAAGTTTTTCTCCAATATATCAAAAATGAACTCTCAAGTGCATGGAAAAAAGCACTGTAGTTCAACTCAACATCAAAAATATCTCCACAAAACTCTCTCACAAGCATAAGAGAAAATCCCTAAAAAGAAGGGCTATAACTAATGTGATTTGAGCTAAAATAGCTTCAAACTCACTCTTACAATTGGTTTGACCAAGTGGAACTCCAAATATACTGTGGTTTGACCATAAATCAAGGGAAAGACACCAAATGTCTTAGTCAACTCAACCTCCTGATTTTGCATGATTTGGAGATGAAGAAAACAATATGAACAAATTATAAAGTAATCAACATGACTTACTTTACTATTTGTTATGAATTTGTCTATTTTTGTTTCTACATATTTATGACAAATAATAAAGTAATTTATAATTTATTACTTTATTATTTGTTTACATTTATATATTTATTTCCAAATCATGCAAAATAATAATATCCTCCTCATAACTCCCCTTTGACTTCATAATCTCCTCATGCATCGTATGATGATGTCAATAAAGACATAGTCTCCTCTCATGCAAAAGGTCAAATCACATAATCATATGTGAGATATGATATGTAAAAATATGAATCAAACCCTTATGTCTCCCATGCCATATTGCATTACTTACCTCTGGTTTATTGTTCAACATATTATCAAACACCTTATGACTCCTATGCAATCATATCCCTTACCTTTGCATGATTATTCAGTGACTTTGTAGAAAATCAAAAGAAATAGAATAACACTCACGAGCTCCCCTCACTCAGCACTAGGTTTGATGATTATTTGTTTTGACCTCGGGCATATTTTTGGATAACAATGATTTTCTAAATAAAACAAAGTCAAAAGTTCATAGTCGAGCTAGGGCAACTATGACAAAAGAGAAACAACCCTAAATGTTGTCATTTTGCACATTGTATTTCACTTGCTTGCTGCTCTACGCCACTATGCTTGGATATTGCTAGGGTTTGAGCTCGAATCTTCAGCATTTCTCCACCCTTCTTGCTGTTTCTAAGAGATCTCCATGGATATTTTGAAGGAAAATGCAGAGGTAAGTCTTTTTTCTGACACAAAACTAGATAATGTTCTCCATTTCAAAAACATTTCTCAACCTTTTAAGCCGCGGCCATGAACATATTACTGATGCATTCCATTTTGTTTATCCTCTGTTGATCTCTCCTCTGTATTCAAAGCTGCCATGGATCTCTTTGAAGCTTCCACACTACTAGTTTGGATTGTATTCTTTGTGAGAAAACTCGCGGCCTTTGAGTGCATTTTTTTATCAGCAACTTTGGTAAGTTTTTTGAATCTCACCTTTTCCTCTTTTATTTGTAAAAGATGCTCGATTTGAGCTTAAGAACTACAAAATGAAAGGACCCTTTAGTTTTTTTCATGCTTCCCTACTTTCTAAAGTTGTTCCATACTCTATGGCCACAACTTCATGAACATATTTCTGAGTATTTCTTAGTCTAAAAGATCTCAAGGGTTTCATTACTTTCTGTATGGCAAAAAGAGAAAATGCTTCTCATTTTTTTGAAAGAGACAATAGAAATTTCTTTTCTAATGTGAGGCCATGCCTATGACATTCACTCAACTTAAGACTTGCTTTGCTTATGTTCTCTCTGTATATGAAGTTGTCTTCCTGTAGCAGAATGGTAGCTCCTGTAGCAATACATTTCTAGTGAGGGATTTTACTACTTTTTATATTCTATATAATCTTCATGATTTAACCCATGTGGGTATATGCTCAAAGGTATATTTAAAGCATTTTTCTGTTTATCTGCATCTATCTCATACACCACTCCTCCTTGACTTACTAAAAAGCAACTATAACTCCCATTGTTTGGAATCACTGTAGATTTGGCTTTTGAAAGCCCCTGTTATGGTTTTTCTCTTAATAGCAATTTTATAATGTAATGGAAGAAACTATTTTTATGACTCCATAAAAGAAGTTTGATAACTTGATTTAGAGGTTTTGGAGCTTAAACGGCCCACATACTCATATAGGACTTGATAGACTTATATATGACTGTCATATGGAAGGAAACCTCTTGGAAAAAAAAATATATGCTGGTTCCTTTTGGTCACTATATTTTTGCATTCCAAACTTCCATGACCACCGTGTCAATGTATGGTCATTACATATGACTTTCTTTGTATAAAACCATGACATCTTTATCTCTATCTCTCGATGCTACTCCATTAACTGCTCTGGATATGTCTTGAGGGTTTTGTATAAGCTCTGTGCATGTTTACCCCTCCATATTACCTCCTCTATTCTATGACATATGCATGATGATCTATATTTGATGCATTCCTTGGAATGATGACTGTATTTCATATGTGGTTGTCTTCTCCTTGAACTAGTGTTAACTTTGAAAGTTAGAATGAAGCGATCCCTGTAGTTGGAAAAGTTGCTTCTCTTGATTTTTATCTTTACTACACTTGACTGTCTCTTGTAGTTGTAGCTCTTGCATCTCTATCATTGTCTCTTTGTCTCACATATATGTTTGTCTTTTACTCATGGCATTATGTAGAGAAGGTCAGTTGAAGAAGGCACCATATGTTACTCTTAATGTTGCTCCTAGACCTGTAGCTTTGTCCTTTGTCTCTTGACTGTCTTTATTGATGTAGATATGTATCCTTATGCATATTGTCTTCACATTTTGCATCATGTATATTGTTCTTTTCACTGCAACATTAATATCAAAACTCATAATAGTTAGGAAGAGAAAGCCTTTTGACAATCAATGACCATAGGTCCCTTTGTGATTTCTTGGCGACCACTACCCCACCATGAAAAGTTATTGAATCATCACTTCTAAGCAATGCCATGGAAATGTGTTGCTATCCTAAAATGATATCTCCCTCTATGATTTATGCACTTATGTGTCATTGTTGCTGCTCTGTACCTTTCCTCTTCCATGCATGTTTCACTATCTTCACATCTGGCAGAGGTATCTCTCCTTTCCCTTTCAAACATAGAGAAGGTAGCATGGTGGGCTCAACCCTTGTGGGAGCCACATTTTCTCCACATGCTATTTCATTAATTGGTCTTTATATATTTCACCTATACCTGTACAATGAACAAATAAGTTAGAACATAAAACATATCTCGGAATACAGGACATGATGCTTTTCTTCCTTGATTTTTTTCCTTCTGATTTGGTAATTGCATCTCTTGATCACCTATCTCTTCTATTTCTCTTTGAACATTATCTGATATGGCTCTAAATATGCTCAATTTATCTTCTCTCTCTTACTATTCATTAGATGTTTGCTTCTCCATAAAAGTAGATGGTACCTTTTGTTGATTTGATTATGTGTATGAAAAGTTTTGGAACCCAGAGCTCTAACAAAACTTTTTGTAGGTATTCCGGAGCTCAGTAGATGGAGGGAGCTAAAGACCAACTTAGCCTCAGCATTCATCATTCACAGGCAATGATGGGTCCCTCTACTTTTCTTATGCATTTTTATTCCTTCAAAAGTAAAATTTACTTTTATGTAGCATACTCCAGTCACTCCCACGGCTTGTATGGGACATATTTAAACACTCTTTTGAATACAATCAGTTATTTCACCATATGCAATGACTTATGTATACTTCGCTTTCTGAATCAAATAAATAGCATAAAACAACTGAATCTCTTTTAAAGCACATGTTTAAAACATGATGAAGAAATGATATTTTATAAATACCTCTCTCTTAAAACTGCACTGAAATGTACTGAATAATCAGCAACATCATAACTAAAAAATGAAGTCAATTAGATACCTGTCATTCTTTGAATGTCTGCTTTCTTGCCTTTAGTCATTTTCACTTACTAGGATGGTTTGACTGCCCAGCTTGAGCTGTCACATGATCCTGATAAGTGATCTTGTGTTGCTCTTTTGTCAAGACATCAGGCATTAACTGGATGATCATGCACATAAAAAAAAAATCTTTCTACCCCTTCTTCAACAACTGTTGTCTAGGCCTCACTAAATTAGGTTGCAAACATAATTTAGTAACATTTTTGGCAACCTCTCAGGGGTGTTTGCTTGCTAAACAAAATAGGACTAGTAGCCTTCTAAATCCATTGGGCACATGAGTCTCTTCTTTCCTAAAACCTTGAAAAACTTTCTGTAACATAGCTGCCAGAAATGTACAGCATCAAAACCAAAACTTGAAAACAAACTACTCTGACCCTGTTTAGGACATGATCAGCAAAATGTGCAACTGCACTTCTTGGAAAACAAATACTGAAGTAAATGGCCTATCTACTCTACACTAACCAGTAGTGGTAGTGTTTAGACATAACTGTTTACTGGTTCTACAAAATAACTCCCCTTCCTCAACAATTTGCAATGCTTCATATGTTTATGAGTAGCCAAAGAGATATGGAGAAATCCAAAAAAATTGATCAACTGCTGCAATATCTCTAGGAAAATAAGAACAAGTCCACCTACCTCATTATAATCATCAGACATGCTATTGCTCTGAGATATATAAGCAAGATGAATCTGCTGTCCCTTAGTCACAACTTCATGTTTAGGTGCAGGCAAGATTTGTGGAACCTTGTTGGTATCCCTCTTGGCTAAATCTCTGATTGGGCATCCTCTTGAAAGGATGAAACTTGGACTTCCACTACTGGTTTCTTGCTTAGGATCTGTTGCCTTGTTGTCACTTGCAATTTCAACCTGATTCATAAAAGTTAGCTCACATGAATGAAATGAAGGAATGCTTGCCTCTTTTACCTGAATAGGCTGATCACATACTATTGACTCATATGATACTAGCTTATCATCAATGTTAGAATGGAAAACTTCTATGATGCCTGAGAACATGCTCTCATCTAACTCATAATCTTGCACTAAATCCAAATGAGTTTTATCATTCTGTTGTTCAATACTAGGCATAGATGTTAGGATGCATATGGTATCTTCATCTTCATCCACAAATTCAGGAAGTTCATCAGACAAATAAGCTAGATCTTGAGACTCAACCTCTATTTCCTTCACAAAAACATGTTCATCCTAATCTTGTTTGCCATCTAAGTTTGACACAAAGGACTCAAGATCATCCCAAAATGAAACTTCATCACATTCCTCTTGGATTTTTGGTAAAAGAGGACTATTTTTTACCTCATAACAGCTCTCATCCAACTGTGTAAGTTGCATGATAGGCTTACCTTCACACTCTTCTACTTGATCCAAGATCACATTGTCAGACTGTTTAGCTTCAATCAGCAACTCCTCATACTATTTGATGTCTTCTTGATGTTCTGAAACTGCTATTGGTATGAGCATGCTTTCCTCATTTGGTTCAATAAAACTAGGTAGTTGATGAAACAAAGAAACCAATTCTTCCTCCTTATGCGGTACTTTCTCCAATGAAACTTGGGCATTCTTTTTTTTCAATTGAAGACTTTCACCTTGTGACCTCTGTACTCTGCTTTCATTCATCTTATAAACAACATTAGAAAACTTTTCAAATGAATCAAAATGCAAATGACTCAGTGTTAAGCCTGAACCACCATCCTCTTCACATGCATTATGCTCACATTCAGCTGGGAATGCAACACAAACAACAACAACCTCTTGCTCCACACCTAGTTTTTCTGATTTGGTGGCACATAAAGGACTATAAGAACCTTCAACTATTGGATTGAAACTTGAAATTTTGATTGGCTTGGGCTCTACAACTTTTGCTTCTATTCATCACACCAAATTGGAATCTTAATTGGTTCAGATTTTACTACCTTTTCCTCTTCCTAATTTTGGATTGGTATGGGAGGGATAGCCTTAACAAGATTTGGCATTTTATAATCAAAATACTTAGTCCAAGAAGGCTGCCATGGTTGTTCAAAACTTTGATGACTTGGTTCAGGTTCTTGATATGACTAAAATTGAGGATTAATGGACTGGTTTTGAATGCAAACAGGCTCCTTAGCAAAATTAAAACTTCTGAAACTTGGAATTTGGAAACTTTGGGAAGTTTCTTGAGTTTCTTGGAGGAAAGAAGGCTTCTCAAGTGGCTGGTTTTGAAGTATAACGAATTTTGATTGTGCCAACTTAGGCTCTTGCAATGGTAAAGGATTTCTAAAACTAGGAATCTTGACCTTAGGAGGGTTAGGAGACTCACTTTGCTTGAAACTTGGAATTGCATACCTACTAACCTCATCCTGAAAGGGTTGATGTGGAATGAATGCAGCTGTCTGGACCTCATGCCTTTGTGATTGAGCAACCAAAAGCTTCATTTTCTCCTCTTTTGCAAGCATCTCCCTCTCAAACTGTATCCTTTGTGCCTCCAGCTCCTGCTCATAGAGATAGGCCTAGTAAGCCATCTCTTCCTATTGCTACTCATACTCTTGCTACCTCTTGATCTCTTCTATCTTCTTCATGAAGTCTAATAATGTGTCCTTCATATCATTCATGCTATTCTTTATAACCTTAACCTCCAAATCTTGGAGGTGATCAGGAGAGTGTTTGAACTAATTTGACATTAGAGATATTTCTTGAGGCTGATTTTGGACATATGAATGCTGATATGAAGGTTGAGCAAGGGTGGACTATGGGAGGTAAGCATATTGAGCATGCTGGTTTCCTTGAAAAACCATAGAATTTGAGCTAAAACTAGTAGGATGGTTGATTTGATATGGCTGATAAGATGGTGGATTAGCAACGTTTTCATTATATGATGGATGATATGACATGTTCCCATGAAAGATAGACATGCTTACTCATTAAAAAGATGGAAAACAACTAAAACCAGAATTACTTGAAATAAAATAGCACCTGATCATACTGAAACCAGTAGAAATGTCATTGAGAGTCGCCAGATGTGTTGATTTCTTGCCTCCAAAGGCAGAGATCACTGACCACACATGAAATATCAGTGATATATGAACATACTTTTGGATAAAACAGTCCAATTTGTCCCACCAGGCATGCCAAAAACTGTTATCAACTAGGATTACACCCGTTATGCAAAGCTGGAAAGCTCAACAATCCTGTGTAACAATAGAATGCTTTTAGGTTGTGGGTACCCTATGGTGAAAGTAGACCTCCAGATTATGGGTTGGTTCCCATCTGATTCTTTAATAAATTAATGACTTTGCAGGAGAGGGTTAAAAGGATTTCTAATGGATATACTAAAACTAGAATTTAAATGGGTGGTGATGCACCTAAATGATAGAAACATGCAACCCTGATTCATAATGACTTTCAGAATATCTATCCACACAAATCAATTTGGCAATTTGACCACAAAAATGATTCTAAGGAAGGCTTGAATAAACTTTCTCTTGAAGGAAAACTGGGTTCTCATAACATGGAAGAAAAGATTATTCCAATACACAACCTAAGACCTATGATTTTTCACTGCTTTGAATGCATGCAAGTATGAATGAGACAAAGATTTAAAGATTCTGATATTAAAACACAATAAAATTTCATCCAATCATTCATAAAACATCACAATTCAGAAGGTAAATACTTCATCTTACTAAAAATGAAGGAAAATCTGCATAAAAGGCAAAAAAGATAACCTGTATTAACCTGTTGTACTGTATAGATCTGAAAAAATAATTTACAAACAAACTCTATCTCTCTAAAATGTGTAAGAGAGAATAGAATGCAAGAACTGAGAAAAACATAATTTTTTCTCCAATATATCAAAAATGAACTCTCAAGTGCATGGAAAAAAGCACTGCAGTTCAACTCAACATCAAAGATATCTCCACAAAACTCTCTCACGAGCATAAGAGAAAATCCCTAAAAAGAAGGGCTATAACTGATGTGATTTGAGATAAAATAGCTTCAAACTCACTCTTACAATTGGTTTGACCAAGTGGAACTCCAAATATACTGTGGTTTGACCATAAATCAAGGGAAAGACACCAAATGTCTTAGTCAACTCAACCCCCTGATTTTGCATGATTTGGAGATGAAGAAAATAATGTGAACAAATTATAAAGTAATCAACATGACTTACTTTACTATTTGTTATGAATTTGTCAATTTTTGTTTCTACATCTTTATGACAAATAATAAGGTAATTTATAATTTATTACTTTATTATTTGTTTACATTTATATATTTATTTCCAAATCATGCAAAATAATAATATCCTCCTTATAACTCCCCTTTGACTTCATAATCTCCTCATGCATCTTATGATGATGTCAATAAAGACATATTCTCCTCTCATGCAAAAGGTCAAGGCACATAATCATATGTGAGATATGATATGTAAAAATATGAATCAAACCCTTATGTCTCCCATGCCATATTGCATTACTTACCTCTGCATTATTGTTCAATATATTATCAAACACCTTATGACTCCCATGCCATCATATCACTTACCTTTGCATCATTATTCAGTGACTTTGTAGAAAATCTAAAGAAATAGAATAACCCTCACGAGCTCCCCTCACTCAGCACTAGGTTTGATGATTATTTGTTTTGACCTCGGGCATATTTTTGGATAACAATGACTTTCTAAATAAAACAAAGTCAAAAGTTCATAGTCGAGCTAGGGCAACTATGACAAAAGAGAAACAACCCTAAATGTTATCATTTTGCACATTGTATTTCACTTGCTTGCTGCTCTGTGCCACCATGCTTAGATATTGCTAGGGTTTGAGCTTGAATCTTGAGCATTTCTCCACCCTTCTTGCTATTTCTGAGAGATCTCCATGGATATTTTGAAGGAAAAATGTAGAGGTAAGTCTTTTTCTGACACAAAACTGGATAATGTTCTCCATTTCAAAAACATTACTCAAGCTTTTAAGCCACGACCATGAACATATTACTGATGCATTCCATTTTGTTTATCCTCTGTTGATCTCTCCTCTGTATTCGAGGCTGCCATGAATGTCTTTGAAGCTTCCACACTGCTGGTTTGGAATGTATTCTCTGTGAGAAAACCCACAGCCTTTGAGTGCATTTTTTCATCAGCAACTTTGGAAAGTTTTTTGAATATCACCCTTTGCTCTATTATCTACAAAAGATGGTCGATTTGAGCTTAAGAACTGCAAAATGAAAGGACCCTTTAGTTTTTTTCATGCTTGCCTACTTTCTAAAGCTATTTGATGCTCTATGGCCGCGGCTTCGTGAACATATTTCTGAGTATTTCTTAGTCTGAAAGATCTCAAGGGTTTCATTACTTTCTGTATGGTAAAAAGAGACAATGCTTCTCATTTTTTTGAAAGAGACAATAGAAATTTCTTTTCTAATGCGAGGCCGTGCCTATGATATTCACTCAACTTAAGACTTTCTTTGCTTATGCTCTCTCTGTATATGAAGTTGTCTTCTTGTAGCAAAACGGTAGCTCCTATAGCAATACATTTCTAGTGAGGGATTTTACTGCTTTTGATATTCTATATAATCTTCATGATTTAACCCATGTGGGTATATGCTCAAAGGTATATTTAAAGCATTTTTCTATTTATCTACATCTATCTCATACACCACTCCTCCTTGACTTACTGAAAAGCAACTGTATGTCCCATTGTTTGGAATCACTGTAGATTTGGCTTTTGAATACCCCTATCATGGTTTTTCTCTTAATAGCAATTTTATACTTCATATGCAATGGAAGAAACTATTTTTATGACTCCATAAAAGATGTTTGTGTTGACCTATTTTCCTTTGTCTAGAGTTAAATAGTTCACCTTGTATATTCCTTGAACATCCTTTAGAAAATGACCCTACAAGGCTTAAATCCTTCAATTATTCATGTTGTCCCTTGCCAAAAAATCCCAAAATCTCGCCTGGAGAATCTTTGCCAAAAAACCTAGAAAAACCCAGAAATCTTTTAGCTTCAAGTATTTTCCATCACAGGGTTTCTCAGTTTCATGCTTAGTATTTGTGTATACATTTTTGAATGTATATTCGCATATACATTCGCCATTGTATGTTTGCATATACAAAGGCAGATACATGAGAGAGATACAAAAGGAAGATGCAAAGATCAGACACCAAAGGGATATACATTCGTCATTGTATGTTTGCATATACAAAGGCAATATGCAAAGTCGATATGCAATGCAAAGATACAAGTGTCTTCGGTGAGACTTTGCATATCGGTGACTCATCTAAAGGTCTCCCCGACAGTCGATGCATGCGCACATACAAAAGGTGGGGTCCACTTTTTATACAAAGGCGATTGTATCTCATATACAAGTCGCAGATGCAAGGGCGATGTACAAAGGCATATGCAAAAGGTGGAATGCAAAGATGAATGTATATCAAGTTGTATATCGCAGATGCAAAGGTAATATACAAAGCGATATACAAAGGTCACATGTTTATGCCGAGATGAAATGTTTGCATGCAGGTTTGTATGTAGTTTTTGTTTGTATATTTCGCATTATATATGCGATATACAAAGGTTAGATACAATGGCAATATAAAAGGCAGACCCGACTGGAGAATTAAATGCAGCAAATAATCATTTTGGGGTCTGCAGTTTGTATGATGAAGTGCTTGTATGTGCTGATATACAAAGAAGACAAGATACAAGCTAGACCTGTTCTAAAGTTCCAATATCGCTGATAATCTCCTGAGTTCCGCATTGTATGAACATGCGATTGTATCTCATATACAATTGTGATGTACAAAGCATATACAAAAGGGATTTTGGCAAGACTTAGTGCATCGGTAGCCCATTTTAAAGTCTTTCCGACGGCTGATGAAGCATGCAAATGTTCAACGATGCTTCTTAGTTTAGCTCAGCAACAAATCAGATGATGACATGTGTCATAGCACATACAAAGGGAGATTCAAACATAGATGTAAAGTGATATACAAGATATAGTTGACCGCAACTTTGATTGCCTGTATCTCCCTCATCCTGGCGAATTTCAATATGCTTCAAAAGGCAAAAGTGCTTATTTTTGCCTCCTCTTTCATCTGGCAGGTTTTTTTGGGGATTTTTCTCACTTTCAAAAATTAGATCTGGCTTTGCATGCTCGATCGACTGGATGTTTCAGCGATCAATTTGGCATATTCAGATAGAGATATTTGTGGCATTTATGGGTGCAGGTCGATGATTCAGCAGCTCACATTGAAGATTCAAAATATCTTCTATCTGGCCCAATTCCAGATCTTTTATTTCATGAATTCTTGCAGATGGACGTCCCTTCAAGCGCAGATATTTTCTGACAGAGCCCATGGGCAAATGGATTGTAACCGACTAAGGTCAAAAATGTAAAATGATATATATACATGAGAAGCAGATGTATTGTTGTTGGTTGTTCTTCTAGGCTATTTTGTAATGGCTACTTGGCCTCTATAATCAATAAAAACTGGTATTTTGCCTCTCTTTTATTATTTTAACACTGTGTCTGTTCTTTGGATTAGTGTAGGCTATGTATTGTGGACAAAACAGTCCCTTTCATTCCTCCATTATTCTTTCTTGACCTCTATTAGAATCAATATGAGTCTGTGTAAGTCTTTCCAGCTGTGAGATAATTACTGTGTCGATTCAGTTGTAGCCAAACACATTTAAATTTGGTGTATCACTTATTTCATTTTAGTTTCCTTTTAACCCTTTTCCCAGCAAGCATTAGCACTAGATTTAGTTACTTCTCTAAGTAATAGGCTTAGAAAGAGGAAGCCATCCTTCTCTGGAGATCTGATCTCAATTTGCAAGGTCCCACACTTTGAGATCATTCCCATGTTTCTCTAGATTGCTAAAGTTTTACAACTGTAGCAAGGGTGCAAATCTGGGTGATAACAACTTTGTCACACTTGGTGGGACCAGTTCGATGAACTTCTCATCAAAGTACTAAGAGATTTGGTGTTTCTCCTAGTATTACCAGCCTTTGGAGGCAATACAAACAACACCATGGTGACTCTACTGAACAAATCTACTGGTGAAAGTGGCCCAAGCACCTAAAATTTCATCAAAGATCAGGATTTTGGTGGTTTTCCTGGTCTATTCAGCTTCCAAAAGCATCTCAATCACCTGGCGACTCCCTCTCTGGTATGTATCCAGTTTTTCTTTAGTTGCAGATCTATTTCTCTCTAATTCTAAAATTTTTATGATTATCCAACATTTAGATGCTACAAAATGTCAGAATTTTATGGGAATCATGGCTATTCTCCTACCCCTAATCCAAATACAGGCTATTGGCCCCCATATCAGCAATACTAGGCCCCAAATGCCTCTGATTTTATGCCATACAGCCCTGTCGCTATAGAATATCAGCATCCTCATGATGCTTACCTCCCTCCCACCCCGATTCAATCTTCTTGGCAGCCTAATAATGCTTATTATCAACCCCAAAAAGACTACTTTAATCCTAACCAGTGCAACTACCCTCCTAATCTGACTCAAGTTGTTGACCCTGAGAATAGTGATGCTTTCAATGAGCTCATGAGTAGTTTCCTGAAGCTTGATAGACTTTTGGACAATGAAAAAAGAGAAGTAGGGTACAGTCGGCCTTAGCGGTTTTATGACCTCAGCATCATAAGCTTATATGGTCTCAAGAAGTTGTACCTATATCTAAATGGGGAGGCTGATGAATTTATAGAAATGTTAAAACGTGACCAGCAGCGAGAGGCACAAGAGGGGGTTTTTCAAGAAAACCTTGCTATCAGGATGGCAGCTCCAGAGCAACAGATGAGACCGGTGGTCCAAGCAATCCCCTCCATTCCCAATTTCAAACATCCTCTCCTTTTCACACCTGTTCAGCTTGCTACAGAAGAAGCCCCAAATTTTAAGATCCCAGACTTCAGGCAGGATAATCCCATTGCACCTCTAAAATCATTTTCCAGTTTTAAAATCCCAAGTTTTAGAGGCCCTCAGCCTTCACAGGTGTCTGTTCAAACAAGTCCATCCTTTAAACCAAAGTGAATCTATGAAAGTGGCTCAAGCTTCTCTATCGTGGCAACCTTCTTGGACCAAGCATCCTGGTTACAAAATACCAAACCTTGTAAAGGCCAATCCTCTCATACCAATTCAAAATTAGGAAGAGGAAAAGGTTGTAGAATCCAAGCCTATCATAATTCCAAGTTTCAGGCAGCCTTCTGCCTTGAAGGTTCCAAGTTGGAAAGGGCCATCTTTTTCACCATGTGAAGACCCTCCACTAAACATACAAACGGAAACATGCTCTAGCATCCAGCTAGCAGAAGAAGAGCAAAAGAGGCTTCTGTTAGCTCCATTTCAAAGGTTGGAAACTCAATCAGCCATCTCTTTTCCAAATCCATTCTTTAAAGAAGAGCTTTCCAAGTTCAGAATACCAAGATTCAAGCAAGGTGAGCCTCCTAAGTCTCTTGAATTGAATATCCCAAGTTTTAGAGGGTCTTATCCAATGAAACAACCAATTCATAACCAAGAGCAACCTAGACTCCACAAGTTTCTAGGCTTCAACACCTTTACCCTCCGCAAGCCCATGTTCCTGTGCAAACTCAAATTATCACTCCCCAGGAACAAATTTGTCCAGAACCCTCTCCCCTCCAAGAAATTCAAGAAGATATTTAGGCCTCTTTCCCTGATGCTATTTCAATCCTCAAGGGTGGACCTGTTGTCAACCAAGGTAATTGGAAAGATGAGCCAAAAGAGGAGGTGGAAGAGGATAAAACTAATGAGGAGCAGTTTGTTCCTACACTCACAGAGATAAAATTATTTGAACCTATTGCACCTGTGAGTACTCTTAATCCAAATAAAGGTTTGAGTCCTCTAGACTATGGTTCTTTTGAAGCCTTTTCTCATGCATTCGATCAAGCAAATAAGGTTGAAATGCAAAGAGTGCATGGGAAAAGCCTTCAGCTGTAGAGGCAACTTAACCAAAATCTAGAGGAGCTGTAGCTAAAGGATGGAGGCATAGGGGAAAAGGTAGTTAAGGTCACTCTAGAGCTGGATGATGCTTCCTTGCTTCACAAGCTACCTGATTATGTTGAAGATGAAGACAACGAGTAGCTGGTTGTGGATATGCAGCAACAAGAGAACACTAAAAATAATGACAAACTATTGCAAGTTAAGGCTGAGAATGATCAGTCAAGATAGCAGGTTGAGAGTCTTGAAAAAGATATCAAAAACAATGATTTCATGTTTTTATTCGATGAGCTCCCTTCTTTTATTGAGCTGAATGAGTAGGAAAGGGTTAAACAATCTGATGAGTTATTGACATAAGACAATCAATGTGATAATCAAGTCTTGGAGCAGCTGAAAGATGAAAATGAATATGAGGGAAGGATGGTTCATGAGGTAAGGAACATTCCCCTTTTGTCAAAAGACCAGGAAAATTTTGATGAGGACTCATTTTGGAATGGTCTTGAATCCTTTTTATCAAACTTAGATGGTAGACAAGATCGGGTTGAGCATGTTTTGGAGAAGGAAATAGAGGTTGAATCTCAGGATTTAGCTTTGTTGTTTGATAAATTACCTAGATATGTAGATGAAAATAAAGAGGCAGGCATTCCTCCATTTCATTCATGTGAACCAACTTTTCTACATCAGATTGAAATTGAGATAGAAGGTGAAACATCTTTGGATGAAGGAAATCTTACACTGCAAATGGAGTATTTAGACCAGCAAGAAGAGAAGGAATTGCATGAGATCAAACATGATGATTTGCATGTCACTTCAAGGGGATGCCCAATCAGGCATCTAGCCCAGCTGGAGACACATCATGAGGAGTCACCACTTGTCATGCTTACCTCTAAGCATGAAGTTGAGCATCAAAATGAGTGGGATCAACCCATTTATTCACCACAAGTTAGCAACATCAGCAATCAGTCTAGGTGGATAGGTGAGTTTATCTCCATTTTGTGGGGGGTGTTTTTTTAATTTGTCATATGCCCATTTCCCCCTCACCTCTTTTTAACTGCCTGCATGCATAAGAAACATTGTAAATTGTTAAGGAAGGGCAGTTACTTTCAAGAACCATTTAATGACTTTGTTTGAGGTCACTTCTGACTGGTTAGAGTGGGTTTTATTTCAATTTTAGGTTTCCTTTCAATAAGTGCCCTTGCACTTTGTTGTATTCTCATTAGGAGATACATGCTTGCTTGTTGTTTTTTGTTTTGGCTTGGTAGCTTGCTCAGTTTTCCAGCTCCTCTATTCTTGTTGCAGTCTCTTTTAACCCCATGCCCAATGGATGCTTAAGGCTACTGATCTAATGTTTAGCAGGCAAACATCCCATAGAAGTCACCAAAATGTTGACCTATTTTCCTCTGTCCAGAGTTAAATAGTTCACTTTGTATATTCCTTGAACATCCTTTAGAAAATAACCGTACAAGGCTTAAATCCTTCAATTATTCATGTTGTCCCTTGCCAAAAAAATCCTAAAATCTCGCCTGGAGAATCTTTGCCAAAAAACCCAGAAATCTTTTAGCTTCAAGTATTTTCCATCAGGGTTTCTCAATTTCATGCTTAGTATTTGTGTATACATTTTTGAATGTATATTCGCATATACATTCGTCATTGTATGTTTGCATATACAAAGGCAGATACATGAGAGATACAAAAGGAAGATGCAAAGATCAGACACCAAAGGGATATACATTCGCCATTGTTTGTTTGCATATACAAAGGCGATATACAAAGGCAATATGCAAAGTTGATATGCAATGCAAAGATACAAGTGTCTTCGGCAAGACTTCGCATATCAGTGACTAATCTAAAGGTCTCCCTGACAGCAGATGCATGCGCACATACAAAAGGTGGGGTCCACTTTTTATACAAAGGCGATTGTATCTCATATACAAGTAGCAGATGCAAGGGCAATGTACAAAGGGGATATGCAAAAGGTGAATGCAAAGATGAATATATATCAAGTTGTATATCACAAATGCAAAGGTAATATACAAAGCGATATACAAAGGTCACATGTTTATGCCGAGATGAAATGTTTGCATGTAGGTTTGTATGCAGTTTTTGTTTGTATATTTTGCATTGTATATGCGATATACAAAGGTTAGATACAACGGTGATATACAAGGCGAACCCGACTGGAGAATCAAATGCAGCGAATAATCATTTTGGGGTCCGCAGTTTGTATGATGAAGTGCTTGTATGTGCCAATATACAAAGAAGAAAAGGTACAAGATGGACCTATTCTAAAGTTCCAATATAGCTGATAATCTCCTGAGTTCCGCATTGTATGAACATGCGATTGTATCTCATATACAATTGTGATGTACAAAGCATATACAAAGGGATTTCGGTGAGACTTAGTGCATCGGTGGCCCATTTTAAAGTCTTTCTGATGGTCGATGAAGCATGCGAATGTTCAGCGATGCTTCTCAATTTAGCTCGGCGGCAAATCAGATGATGACACATGTCATAACACATACAAAGGGAGATTCAAACACATGCAAAGTGACATACAAGATACAGTTGACCGCAACTTTGACCGCCCGTATCTCCCTCATCCTGGCAAATTTTAACATGCTTCAAAAGGCAAAAGTGCTTATTTTTGCCTCCTCGTTCATCTGGCAGGTTTGTAGGGGATTTTTCTCACTTTCAAAAATTGGATTTGGCTTTGCATGCTCAATCGACTGGACGTTGTAACGACCAATTTGGCATATTCAGATACAGATATTTGTGGCATTTATGGGTGCAGGTTGATGATTCAGCAG
Organism: Cunninghamia lanceolata; assembly: GCA_027924645.1. Taxonomy (NCBI): domain Eukaryota; kingdom Viridiplantae; phylum Streptophyta; class Pinopsida; order Cupressales; family Cupressaceae; genus Cunninghamia; species Cunninghamia lanceolata. Next base: position 4,671,631 of record BSBN01000197.1, read on the forward strand.
CTCACATTGAAGATTCAAAATATCTTCTATCTGCCCCAGTTCCAGATCTTTTATTCCATGAATTCTTGCAGATGGACGTCCCTTCAAACGCAGATATTTTCTGACAGAGCGCATGGGCAAATGGATTGTAACCGACTAAGGTAAAAAATGTAAAATGATATATATACATGAGAAGCAGATCTATTGTTGTTGGTTGTTCTTCTGGGCTATTTTGTAATGGCTACTTGGCCTCTATAATCAATAAAAATTGGAATTTTACCTCTCTTTTTATTATTTTAACACTGTGTCTGTTCTTTGGATTAGTGTAGGCTATGTATTGTGGACAAAATGGTCCCTTTCATTCCTCCATTATTCTGTCTTGACCTCTATTAGAATCAATGAGTCTGTGTAAGTCTTTCCAGCTGTGAGATTATTATGTGTTGATTCAGTTGTAGCCAAACACATTTAAATCTGGTGTATCACTTATTTCATTTCAGTTTCCTTCTAACCCTTTTCCCAGCAAGCATTAGCACTAGATTTAGTTACTTCTCTAAGTAATAGGCTTAGAAAGAGGAAGCCAACCTTCTCTAGAGGTCTGATCTCAATTTACAAAGTCCCACACTTCGAGATCATTCCCATGTTTCTCCATATTGCTAAAGTTTTACAACTACAACAAGGGTGCAAATCTGGGTGATAACAGTTTGATAACTTGATTTGAAGGTTTTAGAGCTTAAACAACCCACATACTCATATATGACTTGATAGAATCATATATGACTGTCATATGGAAGGAAACCTCTTGGACAAAAATATATATGCTAGTTCCTTTTGCTCACTATATTTGTGTATTCCAAACTTCCATGACCACTATGTCAATGTATGGTCATTACATATGACTTTCTTTGTATAAAACCATGACATCTTTATCTCTATCTCTTGATGTTGCTCCATTAACTACTCTGGATATGTCTTGAGGGTTCTATATAAGCTTTGTGCATGTTTACCCCTCCATATTACCTCCTCTATTCTATGACATATGCATGATGATCTATATTTGATGCATTCCTTGGAATGATGACTGTATTTCATATGTGGTTGTCTTCCCCTTGAACTGGTGTTAACTTTGAAAGTTAGAAAGAAGCGATGCCTATAGTTGGAAAAGTTGCTCCTCTTTCTTTTTATCTTTACTACACTTGACTATCTCTTGTAGTTGTAGCACTTGCATCTCTATCATTGTCTCTCTGTCTCACATATATGTCTGTCTTTTACTCATGGAATTATGTAGAGAATGTCAGTTGAAGAAGGCACCATATGTTATCTCTTAATACTGCTCCTAGAACTATAGCTTTGTCCTTTGTCTCTTGACTGTCTTTATTGATGTAGATCTGTATCCTTATGCATATTTTCTTCACATTTTGCACCCTGTATATTGTTCTTTTCACTACAACATTAATATCAAAACTCATAATAGTTAGGAAGAGAAAGCCTTCTGACAATCAATGACCATAGGTCCCTTTGTGATTTCTTGGAGACCACTGCCCCATCATGAAAAGTGATTGAATCATCACTTCTAAGCAATGCCATGGAAATGTGTTGCTATCCTGAAATTATATCTCCCTCTATGATTTTTGCACTTATGTGTCATTGTTACTGCTCTGTACCTATCCTCTTCCATGCAAGTTTCACTATCTTCACATCTGGCAGAGGTATCTCTCCTTTCCCTTTCAAACATAGAGAAGGTAGCATGCTGGGCTCAACCCTTGTGGGAGCCACATTTTTTCCACATGCTATTTCATTGATTGGTCTTTATATATTTCACCTATACCTGCACAATGAACAAACAAGTTAGAACATATAACATATCTTGGATTATAGGACATGATGCTTTTCTTCCTTGATTTTTGTCCTTTTGATTTGGTAATTGCATCTCTTGATCAGCTATCTCTTCTTTTTCTCTTTGAACATTATCTGATATGGCTCTGAATATGCTCAATTTATCTTCTCTCTCTTTATAAAAGTAGATGGTACTTTTTGTTGATTTGATTGTGTATGAAAAGTTTTGGAACCCAGAGCTCTAACAAAACTTTTTGTAGGTATTCTGGAGCTCAGTAGATGGAGGGAGTTGAAGACCAACTCAACCTCGGGATTCATCATTCACAGGCAATGATGGGTCCCTCTACTTTTCTTATGCATTTTTATTCCTTCAAAAGTAAAATTTACTTTTATGTAGCATACTCCAATCATTCCCATGACTTGTGTGGGACATATTTAAACACTCTTTTGAATACAATCAGTTATTTCTCTTTATGCAATGACTTATGTATACTTTTCTTTCTGAATCAAATACATAGCATAAAATAACTGAATCTTTTTTAAAGCACATGTTTAAAACATGATGAAGAAATGATAGTTTATAAATACCTCTCTCTTGAAACTGCACTGAAATGTACTGAATAATCAACAACATCATAACTAAAAAATGAAGTCAATTAGATACCTGTCATTCTTTGAATGTCTGCTTTCTTGCCTTTAGTCATTTTCACTTACCAGGATGGTTTGACTGCCTAGCTTGAGTTGTCACATGATCCTGATAAGTGATCGTGTGTTGCTCTTTTGTCAAGATATCAGACATTAACTGGATGATCATGCACATAAAAAAAATCTTTCTACCCCTTCTTCAACAACTGTTGTCTAGGCCTCACTAAATTAGGTTGCAAACATAATTTAGTAACAATACATACATTGAAGGTGAAATGAGGATACATTATACATATAGAAGGTGAAATAAGGATACATTATACATATAGAAGGTGAAATGAGGATAAGCAAATCATGTGAAATATGTGGACCTATGAAATGAGGATGTGCAAAGCATGGAGACCATATAGAAGGTGAAATGAGGATATGTGAATCATGCCAAACGTTGCTCTCTCCCTATGTCTCTCTATCTTCCTCTCTAACTCATTAGCTGCTCTTTCCATAACCCATATAAAAGGTGAAATGAGGGTATGCTAGACCTACAAACCGTGAAATGAGGATATTATATTAAAACATGGAGTATATATGATATTGAAACATACTTCCATTTAAGATGTACACCTATTTTCATTTCCAAATGCAACGGCTGTTGAATTTGGGTTTGTGGATGACATTTATTTGCATAAACTAGACAATGAAATGGGTAAATACACCAACATGTCTTTTCTCATTAGTACAAAAATAACTATCTTTAATTTAATGAAAAACATCATTAGTCTGTTTGTTCTTAGTTCCTTTTTCTCGTAGACGGCTCCTAGCTTCCCCTCCTCTAGCTCTTAGTCTGTTTGTTCTTCGTTCCTTTTTTCTCCCTCTTTCAGAGTTTCTAGTGTGTGATTTGGTTGATTTGGTTGATGTCTCTCCCTTCTTATTTTTATATCTTTATATATTTCATGTCCTTGGTTAGTGTGTTCTTTTTACTTTATTTTCCATTTTTCCTAGTTCTTGCTCTTTTATTTTGCTTGATTTACATTTACTTGGTTTTACTTATGTTAGTTAGCTCATACTTTGTATTATTTTTGACTTATCTTCCATTGTTTGTTCTCTGATGAGTTTTCATTTAATCAAGCATTTCCTTTTACTCTTCTTTTATATTTCTATTGCACTTATTCTTTTATTTAATTTAGATATATATAGGTTTGCTATGTATATTCCTTTCTTCTTTCTAATTGATTCTTTCTCTTATAGATTCCATGTACTCAGGCATATATATTAATTTGTTCTTATTTTGGTTTCATTATTTAAATAAAAAAAATTTACTTATCTTTTCATACCAAAAAATGTTAAAACATAATATCAAGAGAATGAAATTAGAAACCAAAACATCAAATAAATAAGAGAAAGAAAAGAATAAAAACTAAATGAGAGATAAATAAGAGAGTCAAAGTCAAAAAAGAAAGAAAAGAGAGAAAAATTATAAATGAATCAAAAAACATCTAACTAGAAAAAATAAATAAATAAGGAAAGTAAAGAGAAAATAAATAAAAATCTAAAGGGTATATATTTATTTTCTCTTTACTTTATATACCCTTTAGATTTTTATTTATTTTCTCTTTACTTTCCTTATTTATTTATTTTTTCTAGTTAGATGTTTTTTGATTCATTTATAATTTTTCTCTCTTTTCTTTATTTTTTGACTTTGACTCTCTTATTTATCTCTCATTTAGTTTTTATTCTTTACTTTCTCTTATTTATTTGATGTTTTGGTTTCTAATTTCATTCTTCTGTTGATATTATGTTTTAACATTTTTTGGTACGAAAAGATAAGTAAATTTTTTTTAGTTAAATAATGGAACCAAAATAAGAACAAATTAATAAAAATAAACAAGAACAATTACATAACAACATTCACAACTTGTTCTCATTCTTTGATTCGCTTGTTTTGAATGTTCTTATGTAATTGTTCTTGCTCATTTTTATTTGACTTTTTATTTTATTAAGCATTTTCTTTTTTCATTTATTCTTTAGTTTTCATATATTTGACTTGTTCCTATCTTGATTTCATAATTTAAATTTTACTTATTATTTCTTAAACACTCACACACACACACATGTTTATCCTCTGGTTCATTAGACTTGTTTTTCTCCTCTCTTTTTTCTCTGTAAGTGATCATTTTTATTTTATTAAGCATTTTCTTTTTTCATTTATTCTTTAGTTTTCATACTATTACACTCATTCTTGTATCTTATTTAGATTCCTTTAGATTTGCTCTCTAATATCTTTAATTTTCTTACTTATTTGAATTCATTGTTATCTCCTTATTACTCAGATTCATTATTTACTTTTTACTATTCTTTCTCCTTTTTGGTTTGATTTGTTGCACTTTCTATTTTGTTTTTGTATTGATTTCTTACTCTATTCTTCTATATTTTTAATAGGTTCTTTTGCTTAATATTTTTGGAGATGTATTTGTTAGTGAGCTTAGTATTTAATTCCTTTGTCTTATCCTTATATATATATATATATATATATATATATATATATATATATATATATATATATATATATATATATATATATATATATATATATATATATATATATATATATATATATATATATATATATATATATATATATATATATGCCTTTATTTAATTAATATGCATTTAGTTATTTTTTAATCCTATTTTTTACATTAATTTTTTATTCTTCTATTTTCCTATTTTGGTTTGATTTCACTTCTCTATCTTACTTTTTCCTTTTGGTCTCATTTTTATTCATCCAATGATATATTTTTGTTTTCAATTAGGTTCCTCTTGTCCTCATTCATTTATTCTCGTGTTTCATTGTTCTGTCGCTAATGTTCTTGTTCATCTTTATTTTTACTCATTTAGACTCCACTTATTTTATTTTTTACTTCTTGTTCTTTTATTTATAATTTTTCATCATCTTGATTTTTTTGTTGTTTGAGTCATCCTTTGTCTATTTCATCTTGTGATTGATTAATTTTTTTTTATCCATCAATTTCTTTATTGCATTTACTCTTTAGTTTAAACACTGTTGTACATTTTCTCATTTCATTTCCTTATTTAAACTTATAGATATGCTCTTAACATCTCATTTTTATCTTTATTATTTAATTTATATTTAATTCCATTTTTTCATACTTTGTTGACCTTGCCTTCTTTGGTTCCCGTGTTACATCCCCCATTATTTAGCATACTTGTTCCACAAATCATCTCACTTTTCTCTTCTCTTCTCTTGCTCTCTTCTCCTAATGATGGATCATGGAGTATGATCCAAAACGTTGAGACAAAATAATATGCACACAGTCAAATCCTGAAGCATTTGTTCACTATTTCATTATGGACTGTGGAAATCTGATGTCTATCATCATAAGTTTTGTCATTTTTAACATGTATCTTGCATGTTTAACATGTAAGATGAGAAATTATGAATGATTATCATATCAAATCTAGTAGTTTCTATATCAAATCTAGTAGTTTCAATATATCATGATTATTATGAGATGTACATACAAAAAGAGTCTAATACAACAAATATGTTAACTAACACTAAGCATCCATGTAATAATTTAGCATAAACAAAATTTGAACCAGTATGTATTAATTTAGCAAAAATTAAAATGAAATGTCAAATATAAATTTCATATGATGCAATTATGCTTTTTTTTATTAACTATTACTAAGTAGGGTAATCATATATAGAAATATATAGTAACTCATGTAACATCTACTTATGTACAAATCTTTGGTTTTATGCTAGTAATAAGATAGTCATTAGTATGAAAATAACAAGAAGGTCTTCTTAATGGTGTTTGGACAATCCATTATCATTTGAAGGAAAAAAGGTCACATGTCAAATGTTCTAAGAAAATCCTATATCTAACTAAAACTACAATCACGTGGTAATTAAGATCAAGTTATGTATTGAGGTATGAAACTACATATATCATCTTTCTACCAAGAAAAACAATCATATATAACAAGAAATCAATCTATAACATGTTATTGATCATAACTCAACCATTGTAAAGTGATTATACATTAAACTTCTGAGTTTCAATGTAAGAATACATGCACATAAGGAATTTTAAATTATATTGTATATCAAGGTGTGTGTGTATATATATATATATATATATATATATATATATATATTAAAATCTAGTCCATAATGGTAGACATATATAAAAATTTGGCAAATATGCGAACTCAAAACATTTTTTACAAAATGTGGCATATGCCATCTCAAAATCTATATACAATCTACATGCCGAATAGCTACATCAAATACTAAAGGTCCACTTAACCCTATGTCTCTAGTGAATCCTCAACCTGTGATGGATCCTCAAAAAGTGTCCTCTTCGTGCCATGATGTATAGTAGTTGATGGATGCAAGGTTGATTGCTTTAACAAGTCAAACCAAAAATTTGATTAATTAGTTCAATGGTAGATATGAATAAGTTAGGGTTAGTAAATATAATCTTATCTACTACAATTTAGAACTTTACATTTATTAACATGCATCTAAATCACTACAACCAACTATAAGACCTCTGTAAACTATCAATTATTTAGAAAAATTCAACTCAATTACCTCAACTCTTTCTTGTTGTTCAGAGAGTTGTTCTGCAAATGATTGTCTCTTAAGACAATCAAGTGTCCTACTGAAGCATGATGGCGAAGGTGCCACATCACTCACTTTCGCAATAGACTATAATAGTAAAATAAGATTGAAATAAATTAATATATAATTAATAAAAAAAGGAAATACCTACATTAAAAAGGTTAGATGTGTTACAATAAACAATCTAGACTGCATTAAACAAAAACTTATCTACTAGAAAACAACCACATACCACCAACGAGGCCTCCTGCATCGATTGAGAAGGACTCGTCATGGATGAACCAACTAATATTTCTTGTATGAAAAATGACAAGAATGTAAGACTCTATGTATACAAATAATCATAATAACTTTTAAATTAATAGATCAATTTAAACAAAACAAAAAAATGCTCACTAGCATTAGGGGAGAGGATCTATTAGTCATTAGGGATAACTTTACAACCATGTAGAAGTTACATGGAATATTATAGGACCTCTATTTTTTTAGAATGTGATATGGACTCTTATCTATCTACAACTAAGGTTTAGAGATGTGACTCATCATGCAACTCTCCACATCAACACATCTAGTGAGAAGTGTCCTTAAAATGATTTTTTAAAGATTCAACAAAAAATGAGCTATCATGGATTTTTTTTACAACCTCTTACATTGCATGAGAAAATACAAGGTATTTATTGTACTCATCTTTTACATTTGTCATAGGATAAACATATAATATGAAGTATTCCAATGCATGTATATTGCCACATCGATAGTTCTACACATAATAATAGTATTTGTCTACATATTTGGAGTGTTTTCATTATAAGTCGATCCTCAAGTAGTTTGTTATCTAGTAGGATGTTCCCCTAAAACCTCAAATATATAGGAGGCACCAAAACTCACCACTTAGGCCTTGGGAGATAGATAGACCACCATTTTCCACTCAATAATTTACCAATGACGATGGTGGAGATGAGTCAATTAAAGTTGTATTTGAGGATGATGTAGGGTCACAAATGCATAGAGATTATTGGTAGAAGATGTGTCCCCACTATTATATCAATTAAATGTACGTAAAGGAGTGGGTTCAATAGGATCAAAAGGAGGAGGATTAGAAGGAACAATTGAAAAGATACGATGGGCAAATGGGTGGTGACAAGGCCATGGAGGTCGATAGAGGAGAGACAACATTGAATGTATTCCTAATGCAACAAAGAGGAGGGCACTATGGTGATGATATAGGCATGCAATATATAACATTTAAATTTCATTCCCTCACATTATGAATTATATGATATCTCAAGATAAATGACCTAACACATAGATCACGTGTAATATGCAGGTATCTTAGATGAGTGGTTGTATTGGCCATAGACCATTTGACAAGTGGTGTTCCTATGATACTGACAAAGTGGATAGTGAAATAATATACATGTTCCAATCAATTTTATCTACTATTCAATCTTATGAGCAAGGCTCATGGTAGCTTGGGAGGAGAGGAATGCAACCTAATAAAGGGAGATGTGTCATTACTATAGAAAGATATGCTTTCCTTGGAGCTAGAACATGTACAAGTGAGGACCTAGTCATGTCACCACATATAGGTGTCATGATTGACACAATGATATTCTATAAGTTGATAGTAACACAAGAAAATTATAGAGTGTAATAAGTAGATTATAATGACACAAGTAGATTATAAAATAACATGGGTAGAGATTTCGAACCTCTGAAAGGAGGTGGGTAGGTTATGAGGCATGATAGACTTTCACAAGCAAGTCTAAATCTCGGAGTAGAATTAGGAGTAGGGAAAAATCACCTACAAGGTCTAGGTTGATGGTCAATGTTAAGAGTGAGATGGGGGAGTGACTCTCAATGCTACCTCCCTCCACTTGATATGTACCTGATCATGTTATGATTTTTGTTATGCTGATGACATTTGGTATTGGAGACTTTGATATGTATGGTTGGTCTTCATATTTATTGGTTTATGGCATGGGCATCTATATGATCTATATTTTTTTATGGAATTTTAGTTTCCTTGTGTGTTTATGTGTTTTCTATATGTTGATGTGTGTATGTAAATGATATAGCATTAATTTATCAATACACACAATTATCTTGGTGATTTGAAATGAACATTGTATGTCATAATGGAATCCTCATAAGATGAATCAATCAATGCACTAAAATGGATCACATAATCATTAGTTGAATCAATTGCAAAATTTGTATGAATATTTAAATGAATAATTGATGTGTTAGTAAAGCTCAAATCTATATGAATAATGGATAATACATGTTTCTTTCTTTCTTTCTCATTTTCATTCTTTTAACCATTATTTTATATGATCAAACATGTAACAAACACCACGATTCTCTATTTTATTATTTATCTAAATGACTATAATCAAATATTTAAGTTTTCTAAATTATCAATTAAAGTATAGTTCAATTGAATTACCTCCTCTCTTTGTTGGCGTTCTAAGAGTCTTTCAACGAATGATGGTCCCTTGGGTCGATCAGGAGTTCGACAAAACAATATTGACAAAGGTGCCACATCATTAACATTTTGGATAGACTATAAAAGTAAAGTAAGATCAAGATATAAATTAATATATAATTACTCACAAAAATGAAATGCATACAATAAAAAATTTAGATGTGTAGAAAAATTTATATCGGCAAGTCTAGGCCAAATTAGATGGTAGAAAGAGTTCCATGATGAACTTATGTCAACTCCTCCTCTGTCATTAATGGTTATCCCCCTTAGATACATTAGTACTAATCTTTGTTTATATTATATTCAAATGGAATACACCATGAAATCTAATTTTAAAATTTACCTCTAAAAAAGATTGGCCTTCCTTGTCTCCTTCTCTACCCCTGATGCATGTGCTTGTTCCCTTGTCCCTAACCCCTTAGCCTGAGTTCTGGACCCCACTGCCTTAGCTTGTGAAGGTGATGTATGAGGGACATCATACTCTGAAGTGTTGAGGGGTGGCTCACTACACTCCCTGAGAGGACCTAAGCACAACTCATTGCAAAAAATGTGATGATGAGGCAAACAAACATGTGTGTGGACGAGGAGGGTCTAGTAATAATAGGTGATCCAATATGACCACCAATATCATGTGGTTGTGCAAGTTGAGAGGCATGTGTAATCAAGTGCTCATTCAAAGAGTGTATGGCAATGAGGATCTATTGTGTTGCATTTACAACAATGTCTGGGTGCTAAATTAGAGGTGGAGAAGGGATAACAAGAGGGGAATAAAAGGACCTTGCACTTGTCTCATTTCTCTAGGTCTATCTCGAGGCATTCCTTTACCTACTCCCTAGAACTCTCTAAAACCAAAATAATTCACATGGTGACCCATTTCAAACTCCGCATATAGTTTACGAAGGAAATATAAAGGTACATCAAAATTGTTGTTGGGTGGTTTATCAAAAACCATCCACCAACAATCCCAAAAATTCTAAGTAATACCCTGATGTGTACACCATTTAATTGAATACTTAGGCTTACAGACATCAACATGCAATCTAGTTTTAAGGTTGACAAAATATTGGGTTCACATTGTTTTGGTAATGTTTATAAACTCTTTGAATTGGTCGTATGATAAACTATTAGAATATTCAACCTTCTTCCCTTCTCGCCATTGCCTAAATGATTTATGTTGGCTTGTGAGGGTTCAAACATGATTAATAATTCTCTCTAAGCTTGATGTCATTGAAGACAATCGAGGGTGGCAGCAATAAACTTCTATAATCTTACTTATTTCATCAATATTTATTTAAATTTGCTCTTGGATTGTTGGAGGGTTTGGTGGGGGAGGGTTTTGGTTTTGATGTTCTTCATTCATTTTACCTATTTCAAATTTAAAACATACAAATTTAGGATTTAAAACAAAAAAAATCATTTGATTTACAAAAAAAACAAAAAAGAGATGAATTAGACCCTTACCTCTTCGTATTTGCCTCCAAATCGGATATCTATTCTTCTGCAATAAGATATTCATTTCTCCCTCTTTGTGTTTTGTAAGCCGCAGGTTTTGCAAAACACAAGCCTTTTTTTCAATTTTTATGGTTTGCAAAATGGATATCCGTTTTGGTTTGGAATATGTCCAACCCATCAAAAAAGTCAAACATCCATTTCATGATTTTGGCTAAGTAAAATGCTTTTTTCTCCTATTGCCACTGTTTGGCCTGCGATGATCCTGCACTCACCCACCAATGAATTGGTGTGTCCAATTTATCATAAGAAAATGGAAGAAATCAGATCTTCACAATAAGAATATTGTGAAATTTTATGACATTAGAGAACATTTTTAGAGTATCCTACAATCATGGAATTTCATGAGACCACATTTCATTCATGCATTTTGTCAAAAAGGGCAATCCAAAAATGCTTGTCTACAAGTACATTTTGTTAGTGTGAAAATAACTTTTACCTATCTAGATTGACTAGGTTCTATTCACACTATGCTTAAGCTCACTTAGATAGGTTGTTTAGACTTTTGTCTCACCTCATGTGGTTGAGACATGTGTCCTCACTTTGTAAGACACCTAGTGCATGCATACTTGCTTCTTGTTCAAATACATGTCATTTGAGCTACACAAGTGTTGCAGCTTTGGAGGGTTAGTCAATTGTTGTGTTTGACCATCCCACCTCCTCAACCTTGCTTTATATGCAATTATATGCGAGGTCTCTATTGTACATTTCACAAGCTTCACATTTGATTCACTTGTATGATATTTTTGGCTTTCATTGTGCACATTCAATTTGTGGAAGTGTTCTTGATTTTACAAGTTGATCTTGGTTGCTTCAAGATGGTATCATTTCAGGGCACTCATGTAGTATTTTTTGTCTCTCTCATCCTGATCTACATTCTTGGAGGGTTCATTGATTCCAATAGACATCAGTGCTTCTTCGATAGAGCTTACAACTTCTACATGCTTCAAGAGTTTGACATGTTCCTATCTTTTAGGGACATCCTTGAGGAGGTTTATTTGTCCTTCTCATTCTCTCTTTTGGAGAGAAGTTTTAGTTCCCATTGGGTTTTCTCCTTTTCTCCATTTGCAATAGATATTTTGTACATGGGTAACTCATCAGGCCTTATTGCCGGGACCCATTTATGCATCTTTACTTTTTTCAATGTTTAGCTTACTCTCTAAGTATCACTTAAGGGGGTGTTAGTGTGAAAAGTGTTTTTACCTATCTAGCTTGACTAGGTCCTATTCACACTATGCTTAATCTCATTTAGAGGTTATTTAAACTTTTGTCTCACCTCATTTGCACACAACATATGTCCTCACACTTGTCTCAAGTGAGTCCACACGTGTCACATCTTTGGAGGGTTAGTCTGTCATTGTGTTCGACCACTCAACATTGCCTTTATATGCAAGGTCTCTTTGTACATTTCACAAGCTTTACACTTGATTCACTTGTATGATAGTTTTGGCTTTCATTGTGCATGTTCAACTTTGTGGAATTGTTCTTGATTTTGCAAGTGATCTTGCTTGCTCCAACACATTTGCACCCCTATCTAGTACCTTCAAGTTTTGTGACCCATGGTGGTGCAAATTTGATTGCACCCTTCTTCCATTCAATGGAGGCCCTTAATTGTATCTTCTTTCCCTACACTTGCATGTTGCCTCTTTAGGTTTGCTCTCTCTGTTCTTTAATTTGCCACCATGAATAGTCCCCATGAAACCTAAAAAATACAAGATCTAGTTAAAACCTAAAAAACCCTCTCTATGAAAAGTTATGAGGCTTTCAATAAAGTGAAGCCTGGATCAAACTTTGAAATGAGTTTGTCTTTATTACACGGTTTGCACCCAAATTCCTAGATCTAATGTAAATTCATCCACCCACAAAACTAATTTCAAAACCAAGAAGATAAAGTTTGGAGTCACTACATGGATTTTATGGAAGAATATTGTTTGGAATTACCTAAAATTAAAATTATGAGTTGCTCATTGTGTCATTGTAGCATTTAAACATGAAAATTACCTCTTGTAAGAGGTCAAATTGTTACTAAGGTTTGAAGATTTATTGTTCTTGTTCTAATACATAAGTGAGTAGATTTGAATACTGTCCATTTTAAACTATATATGTTGATGTGCATATATATATATATATATATATATCAACACATATACATATACCTCTAAATGGATTTTTGTTGTAGCTATATTTTTACAGGTTTATTTGAAGGGAAAATAATAATCTCAACATTCCCAAAAACATATATATTTAGATCAAATCAAATATTTGAACACCTTGTTCCTTAGGGTTGTATGCTCATTAAGAAATAGAGAAATAAATAAAATTTATTCAAAATCCATTTTGTGTATATCTTACAATCATGGCAATTTATGAAGACACATTCTCTTACAACACTTTGTTAAACGACCATGTACATGTTAAAAAATATATAATAATAATAAATAAATGAAAATATTAATGAGATATATTAAAAATATACTGTTTATGTTGTATTCAGTTTCAAACCATATATTTTATGCTTGTTAATAGTTCACATTCCTTGTCCATGCTTCCACATTTTGTATATGTTTTTTTAGACATTTTGTCAAGGCCATGTCCATGGTCTTCCTTTTGTATACACATCAACTAGGACAGCTATAGCTAAAACACTTAACAAAATTCTATATCATTTATCATTTGATGGATGGTTGTACCTTGTTTCTACGCTCTCATTCTTGACATAGGCATGAGGCTTATTGGCAAAGGATGCAAAGCCTGAGTTATACTTGCAATTGCATTGATTAGAAGTTTAAAAAAAGTAAAATAAAATGCAATCAAACAGGGGAGAGGACCCAATACCCACACACCCTAACTTCATGCATATGAAGCTCCTAAACGGTACATTAGATTTTCATGAAAATTTTAGCATATCTCCAAATTTGAGTTAAGAGCTTAAATCTATTGTTTAGGATTATGCATATCAATGATGTAGCCTAATAAGCTACATCTTCATTGAGTTGTCCAAAAACACCCAAAAAAAGGTTAAACCAAAACATGTGCACCAAAACACCTATTAACGATCGCCTTATGTGTCACCATATGATTGGTTGTTTCTTTGATGTGACATTCGAAGTGTATTGTTACACATGTTTATATGCACATGTATTGGTTCCTTATTAAATTTTTACTAGTATATTATTTCTCAACTACAATTCTTTTCATATATTTAATGGGGGGCCTAAGTGTGCAATACCATACTGACTATTGGGTCCTTTCCCTTAAATAAGAGATATAAATGAAATAAAATAATATCTATAGATTAGAGAGGGGTGATGCCTCCTCTATGAGAGGCGTGGCCCCTACGAGGAACATAGCCTCCTTTGTGAGAGGCATGGGAGATGTGCAGCCCCTCCTTGGGTTGCCACCATTTTTTTCTTGCTCCCACTCTTTGCTAAGGCTAACCCAAACCTTGGCTACTACCACTCTCTTGTTGCAAGTTTTGTAATGTCCCAAATTATATTTTTACCATAAATTTTAGATCTGAAAATAAATTTAACAACACCAACAATAATAAACATCAAGACACCAAACTAGCTATCTAGACTTCATCGAAATTGCTCCAAATTGAACATAAACACATCAAATGAATTTTATTTTAATTTTCTGATACAAATTTCATGAAATCAGGCCTACAACACTGATTTACAACAGCAAGAAATTCTACAACACTTCTCAACAAAACCCACAACAAACAATTCCAACTGTGTTGAAATACACATTGTGCATCTCATCGAAATAATGCCAAATTACCTCAAAAGCATAAATAACACATGCAACCTCATGATCTGAACCAAAATGTGGCAAAACTAATAAGAACATCCACACAACAATAACAACACCTACAACAATCTGAAATACCAAACTGAGAATGAATCTCTACACCAATACTCATTGAAACTATCAATCTGCACAACACTACTACAATCAATGAAACCCAAAACACATGAGAACACTTCAATACTAATTTATTGAATTTACTAATGAAAACTACATGTAAATATGTCTGATACAATTGATAATCACAACAGCAAACTCCTACAACAAACCCACAGCTAGAAGTTGCAATCTAGCCAAAACCCTAGCTCTTGAATCACCTAAAACTGCTCCAAACTCACAGAAACAACACCAGAGATTGCACCAAATGGCCACATGTGCCAAGACTAATGCAATAATAGTAAATACATAGAAAACCACAAAATCCATAATGTTAGACACTTACAACACCAAAACATCTCTCCAGGAATCACCACAACTGCAGCACTGATGCAACCTCTATAGAGATTGCTATCTGCAATCAAAGAACACCGCCCTCAAACTGCTGGAAACTCATGTCCACTGTCCAGAAGCTTCATCTCTGAAATCACAAAGCATTAGCTCTGCAAGAGAAAATGTAAATCTGCAATAGTCCCAAATGTGTTTTTGGCCTCCAAAATAAATAGAGGAGCAAACCCAAATAACCCCCTCTTGGAAAATTAAATAAAATAAAATTATTACATCAATTTCCATCCAAAATAGGCCCACAATAATGACCGCTGCAAGATTCCCACCAAAATTAAATAAAAACTCCATGCATGCAAGCTGTCATAAAAACTGCCAAGGGATCTACTAATAATAGTCTGCCACCTAAACTTGGAAGTTATAAATCTTCTCACATGAAATCCCACGCCCTTCCTTGGGTAAATAATTCAAAATAATAATATAAAATTAATTATTTGACCCCTTTTATCATAAATAAGAAATAATAAATGATTCGGGCCCAAATATAACCAATTTTAGATATAATTATTTTCCAATTTCCATGCCTTAGCCCAAGGAAAATATTTTGAATTAAAAAATATATCCTCCAACATGAATTAAATAAAAAGGGGACATGACAAGTTTTCATAAACAAAAGATTAGAAAGAAACAATCCACACAGACACTAGGGAGCACAACATACTTACATTTGCCTCTTAAACAATCAAAATCCTCCCCATCCTATATCAAAACTTTGCTTTAAAATTTCTCAAGAAGGGCCATCAATTATGAGCCCCTCAAACAACTTAGCCATGACCGATTTAAAGAATGGATCTCCTAAATCTTTCATTTTGAACAATCCCTCCACTCATCTTTTATTGCCCTCAATCTACATCAATTGCATTATCTATAGTACACTTTGACTTGATTAAACAACAAAAGTACACATATAGATTTAAAAGAAATAAAACTTCTAGGGGAGAGGACCCAGTAGTTGAGCACCTTAACTTCACGCCCCTCAAAATCATACGTGGCAATTTCGAATCACTCCATAATTTTTGCAATAGCTTACTTGGCAAGGCCCTTATTTATAACTAAGGTTTCATGGCCACATCATCAACTATGATGCCACATCAGCGTGCTTTTTGTTGAGGTGTCAACTAGTTCCCCCCCAAAAAAGGGTGGACCAATAGGTGTGCATTAAGTCATGTTTTGTTGGTGGGTTGATGTAGCATCACATGATTGGTTGCTTTTTAGATCTAAAGGGCACATTTCATTCAATTATTAGTACTTTTAGTCAACACTAACAACCTTAAAGTCACAACTACTAGTGTTAAACTTTTAAAAATATTGAACCTTAAATACACAAATACTATCTCAACTATTGGGTCTTTTCCCCTATGTCACAACTACGGATAACTCATTTCACTCCTAGTGATCTCACATCAAAATTCCCTCTAAGACCATTTCTAAATATAAATATTAATTCAAGGTTTTCACAAATACCCAACATTATTTCTATCCGATTTGTCTTGTTGATTTGGAGATTACTTTAAATCAAGAAGCCTCCTCACAAATCCCTGTTGCAGCAATGGTGCAACCAATAAACCTCGGTTTTTTTCTTTCTATTTCTTTTGTAGGTTTATGACAAACATTAGTGTGAGGAGGCAACGGAGGATCTTGTTGTAGGCCACCACACCCATGATCACCATGGGCAGAGTCTCCACAATAGTCACCGTCTCCTTGTGAAGCTATGCAAAATATCCATATGACCATAAGCTAAAAAGGGCCAAAACAAAACAATGAGTGTTGAAAACAAATGGAAAAGATAAGAAGGCTTACTGGATCCCATGAATGCCATCAGCTTGCAGGGCTTTGTTGGGTAATCCCTTTGACTCATGTTGCTTCCTGCTGCTCCTCCAACCGCCGGCCCTGCATGACGAAAATAAAACCCTAGATTGGCTTTGTTCAAATTATAAACAGAATTGACCAAGAAAAAAAAACCTCAAAAACCACTGATTAATGTTGTTCAAAATGTGTAAGGTGTAGATTCATTCCAGAGATCCTGGAGTGCATTCCATATAACTTGGACTGCATGTACACCGTTCCCTATAGTAGGTTGACAGGAATTACACCAGTTTGGTGAACGCCAAGAAATGTGCATACCATCTACGAAAGTCCTACATGGTTTATACCATTCAATTCCTGAAATGAAATGAAAGATTTTAATAATGTCCACAAGGCCATAGTAATCTATGGTATCCAGAATCACACAAAGTAGGTTGACAGGAATTACACCAGTTTGGTGAACGCCAAGAAATGTGCATACCACCTAGGAAAGTCCTACATGGCTTATACCATTCAATTCCTAAAATGAAATGAAAGATTTTAATAATGTCCACAAGGCCATAGAAATCTATGGTATCCAGAATCACACAAAATTTGAAGAGAAAATATGGCAGCAAACACATTAAACAGTTTGTAATCTCTTCTCGAGACAGTGAATTTTACTGAATCAATAAATTTACAGCTTTGCTGAATCTTGCCTCTTCAAACAAACTACTAAAAAAAATAATGAATTTTTAGATCCAAATTCATTCCCAGAATATTGTATCTCTGAATACAACAATAGGATGTTAAATATTTCTCTGGTCCCGGCGGGGCTCGAACCCGCGACTTTCGGCTACCCTAAGCTCGTAGGATTTCATAAGACCAACGCTCTAACCAACTGAGCTACGGGACCACACTGTCTAATTAATACATTTCTTAATTAAGTGGTCTTTTGGACATAAAAGTTACAATCATTATGTTCCAATGGCTGCCAGCGGTGTGGTGAAAGAAAACATTTATTTAGTTCCTTTATGTCATCTACCATTCAGTAAAAATCTGCTTATGTGCTGCTGGTTTGTTGAACGAACTTCTAAATTTACCACTGTTTTTTCCTAATAGCAATATCTTCTACACCGCGTGTAGGGTTTTTCTGACAGCCAAGTTTTCCTTTTGTGTACAGCGAACTTCTGTCAATCTATAGTTATTTATATGCGACTATTAATGGTAAGTTTAAATGTAGGTGAACTTATTTCCCATTAGGAAAACACTAAGCTATAAAACTATGTCAATCTATTGCTATTTATTTTCATGCCTAACTGTTCATTTCTCTACACATGAAATACTGCTTACTGGGATTACTGTTGTTATGTTGTGTCTAACATAATAAATTATAAAAATTTAAAAGAACAAAAGGCGTTTCTTGATTTGAATAATCATCACTAAAAATAACAGGCTATATAAGTTTAAATATGTGATTGTGAAATAATTTGAGTAAGAATAAGATAAATAGTAGGTGACTCTTTTCCAACATAGTTTGTTGATAGGGCTGTTTTTAAACATCATCCACGTCAACAGTCAAAAGTCAATTTTGGCCAATAAAAATAGGACAAATATTTACCATTTTTTGTTGTAAATGAGGTGTAAAATTGTTATTGATTGTTTGACCATTGAAATTGATGATGTTTAAGTAGAACCTGTTAATGGTCGTGATTAAGTTTCTTGAATCTTTAGATAGTTACTGTGAAATTATCTTGAAGCTTTTGATTCCCAACGTAAAATTTCTTTGTTATTTTGATGCCCAAGGTGAGTTTTCTCATTTTCTGACCATGGTGACATATGTTGAAATTTTTAATGTTAAAATTTTCTTTTTTCTATTTGTTTTCGACACTCTTTTCGTAAATTACAATTAAAACTGTGATTCATGAGTTTTGGCCATATCCATTGGTAATAGTTTTGTTTTTTCTTTCCCAGAATATTAGTGGCTCAGAGAAAATGAAACCGAAGTGATTTTTTTCTATTGAGTGTTTTAATGGCTAAAGATGAAATATAATTTTTCTTTTTTGATACATGAGGCGTTCTTTTAGCTATGCAAGGTGAAGCTTTGTAAATATTTTTGATGCCAAAGGTGAGTTGTCTCTTAATTTTTTAATGGGAAGTTGATTTTTTCTTGAATTTTTTGTATGAATTTAAATAAAAAAATTTATTTGTAAATTAGAAGAAATAATCTTTATGCCAAGAGGCATTCTATAGTCATAGTGGGGTGGACACGAGACTAAGAGCACTCATTTTTTCCGTGTAAATATATAGAAAAAATAATAAAAATAAAAACAAAAAAAGAAGTTGGAAAAAATTAAAAATAAAAAGAAAAAAAATGAAGAATGATGAAAGATATAAAGGTGAGAAAATCACATAACCAAAAAAAATTGGAAAAAAAAATAAAATTGGAAACAATTGAAAACAAGTGAAGTATGAAAATGCAAAAAGCAAATACATAACCTAGAAAATATCTCTCAGCATACTATAAATATTATTTTTTAAATATAAATATACTAATTTATTCACAGTGATAATTTTACTTTTCTGCTCAAAGTATCAAGTATTTAGATAAAAAGGGTTAAACCAGCCCTAATGAATTTTTATGGAAAAGACCTAAAATATATGCTTCTAGATCTCCTTTCTCACTATCCATGTCTTTATTTTGAAATGGAGATTTCCATGCGTGTTTGAGGCTTCAGCTGATATACATGTTGTCGACAATGCTCTCCTCGCTAGAACAACAAATTTCGTTATAACTATTTAGTAAGCCCATAAATTTACTCACTAACTATATATATGCATATATAAATATAGCTATATATCGCTTATAATTTACAAATTTTCAACTATAAATTATCTCTTAGTAAGATATAAAACTATATCAGCTGTTATTTTACAGTGTTTCATATAAAAAATTAAACCATGACCCTTGCACACACCATGCCATGAGTGCCATAGAGATTCCACACAATTGTGTAATTGCACCTCATACTGGAATGACTCCTCTAAGGCCAAAGCACACCAACAATGTCACTGCTGCACTCCTAGATCATATGCAACAAAAATAGCTGCCATCAAGGTTCTCCACACATAGCTTGAAGACTCCAAATGTATCCTAGTGACTACAAACATCAGAAAATGCCTAAAGATAACAGCACCCATGCCTATCACATAGGATTAAAACTAAGTATGCTATCTCATGATTATTTTAGCTATATATCAATTATCTGATCACTACCCTGCATGCCATAAATCAAGCATTTATACCTACATTAGAATGAAATGATAGGGCATGCAAGACTGGAAGCGAACCCTGTAATTGTAGATTGAGTAATTGCTGGACAAGAATGAAATCCCAGGAAGGGGTGATTCAGAAGACTGGCCATGGCAGCATACTCTCCTTCCCACGGTTAGCTATGAAAACTGAAACTGCGTTGAATGTACATCTTTTCCATATTTGTTATGATTTTGGGACTGGCATAGGATTTGGGAAATATTCATTTTGTAAATCTATGTATCGATTATGAAACCTGCAAACTGAAGCTTTGGATAGAACAGCTGGCAATGAAATGGATTAAATGAAAGAGCATGGGCTGGGCTTAAACAGCAGCTGATTCCCACCCCATAAACACACCAAAGTCAAACTCACCATTTCGTGGATGACATAAAGCGTACTAACGAGATAACCTCTCATGGAAAAGGTTTAGTGTAGTGTATAGAAGACATGGGTGCACTGTTTTACCATATGCAACAAACAGGTCTCCAACTTGATCAGTTTACATTTGCCAGCGTACTACCAACCTGCTGCCAAAATGGGAGCTTTGGAACTGTTTAACCGAATGCCTCAAAGAAATGTGGTCTCATGAAATACCATGATCGCAGGATATGCACAAAATGGATTTGTTGAAAAGGCTTTAGAAACTTTCAAGCAATGTGGTCTCATGAAATACCATGATCGCAGGATATGCAGAAAATGGATTGGTTGAAAAGGCTTTAGAAACTTTCAAGCAAATGCAATCGGCAGGTGTAAAGCCAGAATCTGCAACCTTTGCCAGCATCTTCACTGCCTGTGCCGAACGGGAGCTTTGGAACAGCGTATCGATGTCCATAGAAGGATAAATGATAGAAGAATTTTGTCAGATGTTGTAGTTGCAACTGCACTGGTAGACATGTATGCAAAATGTGCAAGCATAGACAATGCACGTGAACTGTTTGACAGAATACCTCAAAGAGATGTCATCTCATGGATTGCCATGATTGCAGGATATGTAAAATGTGGAAGTGTGGACAAGGCACATGAACTGTTTGACAGAATGCCTCGAAGAAATGTGTTCTCATGGAATCACCTGATTAGAGGATATTCACAAAATGGATTTGCTGAAAAGGCTTTAGAAACTTTCAAGCAAATGCAATTGGCTGGTGTAAAGCTAGAAACCTTTGCCAGCATCCTCCCAACCTATTCCAAGTGGGAGCTTTGGAACAGGGTATGGGCATCCATCAAAGCATAAAGGATAGAGGAATTTTGTCAGATGTTATAGTTGCAACTTCTCTCGTAGTCATGTATGCAAAATGTGGAAGCATAGACAAGCATGTGAACTGTTTGACAAAATGCCTCAAAGAAATGTGATCTCATGGAATGCCATTATTGCAGGATATGCAGAAAATGGATTTGGTTACAAGGCTGTAGAAACTTTTAAGCAAATGAAATTGGTAGTTGTAAAGCTATCATCCTCCCTACCTGTGCCAAAATGGGAGTTTTGGAACAGGGTATGGACATCCATTCAAAGCATAACGGAAGGGGGATTTTTGTCAGATATTATTGTTGGAAATGCTCTAGTAGACATGTATGGAAAATGTGGAAGCATAGACAAGGAATGCGAACTGTTTGACAAAATACCTCAAAGAAATGTGGTCTCATAGATTGCAATGATTCCAAGAAATGCATAAAATAGATTTTGCAAGGGTGTTCTCAAAATCATTGAATTAATGAAGCACTTTGGAACATATCCTGGCATTATAAGCTTTGCTTGTGTTCTATGTGCATGCAACCATGCAGGTTTAGTGGATGAGGACAGCACATACTTCAGTCACATGAATAACCCTTATTGCATTACACCTACAATTTGTCATTATGTGTGCATGGTTGACCTTGCTTGTGCTGGCTATCTTGAGGACACCCTAAACTTTTGAAGAAAGAGAAATGCTTTATTCATTCAATGATAATTGCAGATACACACCACAGTTAAATACTTGTGATGAAACTGAAACAATTATGCACCAGCCATAGTTATGTACCAGCCAACGCACCAAACTGTCATTGCTAAACAATGTAATATGCTAAACAATGTACGCTAACATTCCCCCCCTTATTACATTGTTCCTGCAATAGTACCAAGGTACCCCCCCTTAATGCTAAAATACTCAACAAAGCTGATTACATAATATGAACACATATTTTATAGAAGATCTTCTCCCAAAGAACAAGTGGGTATGTGCAGGATCATCGTGGGCCAAACAGTGGCAATAAGAAAAAAATCGCGTTTTTACTTAGCCAAATTCGTGACTTGGCAAAGTTTGACTTTGAAACGAATATCTGTTTTGGTTTGGATACCAAACCAAAACGGATATCCGTTTTCTAGAAAAATTTGGGAAAAAGGCTTTTTAGTCTTTTTGAAAATATACCTCTTAAATCTTGGATCTCCCATCAATATATGAACCTCCTTAAAGACCGTTTCTAGTGAAGGAGGAGGACAAATTAACATTGGTAGCTTCTTTACACATTAATCCATAAGGAATTGTTAAACACTAAGAATCATCACTAATGAATTACTCAAATAATCAATAATAAAATATTCAGTTTTGTTCATCATGTGAAATAATCACTTTTAGACTATGTTCCAATATTTCGGGGATAGGAATGGTGGGGCAGCAGGGGATGTGTTTTGGGGCGTTTTGGATTTCATACCCTAAATTGCTTTACCCAATCCTTCATATGATTTGATTCATGATACATGGTTTGAGAAGGATACACATGATATACCCTTACCCTCTAGTGATAAAATTATGAATGATACTTTATGTGGTGAAGCTACACATTCGTTAATCCTTCATGACATTGTTATTCCTTGTGAAGATGATGTCCTTCATGTGATATGTTAGGACATAATGCAAAGTTGACATGGCATGAACTCTCTTGGAAGGGTAAGCATGGACTATAAGAACATTGAACTAGTTGGATCTGTTAAGCTCGCCATTTATGAAAGAACCTTAAAGGTTAACCTTAATTAGGTAAGGTTATGTTTCAGTGTGGTTGTTTGTGCAACAATGTGTAAATTAATGTTACCGAAGGATAAATCTAACTATACTAACATTTTAATAACCATGAGAGCTGGGACTAACAATTAGACTAAAAAATTGACAAACAATACAACTTGGACACATGTAGGACTTGGAAAATGGAAAAGAATATAATTAAATGTGGAAAACAATGAAAAAGTGGTATTAGTTGCACCTATATAGAGAAGTGGTTTAGAGGTTGGTTAGGGGAATTATTTAGGGTTTAGAGGTTTAGGGTTGCTTGGGTTTGGGGGTTTAGGGTTTACAGTTTAAAGAGAGATAGAGAGAGGGGACTGAAAGAGTTTGGGAGAGATAGAGGAGATAGAGGGGAGAGATAGGGAGATAGAGAGTGAGAGACATGTCCAAAGACATAGAGAGAGAGAGAGATTGAGAGGTAGAGGGATGATAGAGATAGGGAGATAGAGGTTTAGGGTTGCTTGGGTTTAGGGGCATTATTTAGGGTTTAGGGTTTAGGGTCTTGGGGTTAGGGGTTAAGGTTTAGAGGTCTAGGGTTTAGGGTTTAGAGAGAGATAAAGGACCAATAGGGAGATATAGAGTCCGAGGGGAGAGATAGGGAGATAAAGAGTGAGGGACATGGCAAGAGACATAGCGAGAGAGATTGAGAGGTAGAGGGACAAAGGTGATAGGGAGATAGGGGAGAGATAGGGAGATAGTGGTTTATGGTTACTTGGGTTTAGGGTTTAGGGGTTTGGGGTTTAGGGTTTCTCAGGTTTAGGGGTTAGGGGTTAGGGTTTAGGAGCATTATAATTCAGGATTTAGGATTTATTGTTTATGGGTTAGGGGTTAGGTTTAGAGGTTTAGGGTTTTGGATTTAGGGTTTATAGAGAGAGGAATGATAGGGAGATATAGAGGAGTTTGAGGGGAGAGATAGGGAGAAAAAGAGTAAGGGACATGGCTAGAGACATAGGGAGAGAGATTGAGAGGTAGAGGGACAAAGGTGGTAGGGAAATAGGGGAGAGATAGGGAGATAGTGGTTTAGGGTTACTTGGGTTTAGGGTTTCTCAGGTTTAGGGGTTAGGGGTTAGGGTTTAGGGGCATTATTTAGGGTTTAGGATTTAAAATGTTTAGGGGTTAGGGGTTAGGTTTAGAGGTTTAGGGTTTTGGATTTAGGGTTTATACAGAGAGAGGAATGATAGGGAGATAGAGAGGAGATTGAGGAGAGAGATAAGGAGATAGAGAGTGAGGAACATGGCCAGGGACATAGGGAGAGAGATCAAGAGAGGTAGAGGGATGATAGAGATAGGGAGATAGGGGAGAGATAGGGAGATATAGGTTTAGAGTTGATTGGATTTAGGGTGTACCTGGGTTTAGGGTTTCTCAGTTTTGTAGATAGCTAGATAGAAAGAGAGAGAAGACAGATAGGGAGAGATGGAAGTGACAAAGGGGAGAGATAAGGAGATAGAGAGTGAGCGAGATGTCCAGAGAAATAGGGAGAAGGATTGAGAGGTAGAACTCGATGATAGAGATAGGGAGATAAGGGAGAGATAGGAGATAGGGTTTAGGGTTGCTCGCGTTTAGGGTTTAGGGTTTAGGGGTTAGGGGTTAAGGTTTAGGGGCATTATTTAGGGTTTAGGGTTTATGGTTTAGGGGTTAAGGTTTAGAGGTTTAGGGTTTAGTGTTTAGAGAGAGAGGACCAATAGGGAGATATAGAGTGAGGGACATGGCCAAAGCATAGGGAGAGAGATTGAGAGGTAGAGGAATGATAGTGATGGGGAGATAGTGAGATAGGGAGATAGATAGATAAAGGTTTAGGGTTTCTTGGGTTTAGTGTTTAGGATTTAGGGGTAAATTGGGTAAATGCAAGAAGTTGTGTCCACTTAAGGTGGAAGTTTCAGAGTTAGAAAAAAATCCGAAATCGGGTTAACCAAAACGGGATCCCGCTTTTTATGAAACGGGATCCCGTTTTGCTTCGGGTTCCCGAGCCAAAAGCGGGATCCCGTTTTCAAGAAACGGGATCCCGTTTTGAGTTCCATAAAAGGTTAATATTTTAACCTTTATGAAACGGGATCCCGTTTCAAAACGGGATCCCATTTTTGAAACGGGATCCTGTTTTCAAAACGGGATCCCGTTTCATAAAGGTTAAAATATTAACCTTTTATGAAACGGGATCCCGTTTTAAAACGGGATCCCGTTATTTAAAATTTGAATTTTAAGCGCCAGTTTTGCTTTGTAACCCGGTTCAGGAAATGCTTTGGGGACCCAAACCTGACCTCTGGACCAGGTTTGACCTGCAACTTGAAGGTCCTGTCAATGTCACAACAAAATAGTGACTTTGGGCATATATCTGAAGGTCTATTTTGCAGAATATTTTGACGAAATTAAAACCCATTATAGATGAGACAGTGTAGATTCCAAATATGTAATTTTTTTTACAATTGGATTAATTTTTCTATTTTTTAATCAATTTCTGATGAAATAGGTCCATAAACTTGAATTATTAGGGTTTTTTAGTATTTTAATAACTTTTTATTAACATATTTTTTTGTAAAAAAAATTGTAGGAAAACGTACTTTAGACAATTCTTTTCAATTTTAAAAAAAAAATTTCAAAAAATGTTAAGTTTAGGTCATCTTATGCGTGACGTACACGATGATTTTTTAAAAGACCAAAAATGGCCAATAAAAAATTAATAAAAAAAAAATATTCAATAAAAAATTACAAAAAAATATGGAAAACGTGCTTCAGTGAGTTACAAATATTTTCCCAAAAGGATTTTGAAAAATATGATTATTTAGGTCAAAATAAGGATGACGTACACGTGCATGGTATAGTAAAAAAAAAGTGACTTTTAAACAGTGGTTTTTAGAAACACCTATTCAAAATCACTTTCTATCATCTGGGTATTGAAAAAAATTACATATTTGGAAACTAGACTCCGAGTACTACATTTTATATTTAGTGAATTTTTCCAAGATTCCACCGTTAAGTGCTTCAAATTTTTAGGTCAAATGTGACAAATTCTGAAAATCAGGGAAAACACTTCCACTTTTTGGCCAATAAGTGGACACAACTTCTTGCACACACCCGTTTATGGTTTCTCAAGTTTAGGGGATAGGGGTTAGGTTTAATCATGTGTTAATACAGGTTGTGGAGTGAGAAATGGGTGGTATGGGAGATCAGAAGACTAGTTTAAAGTTGGACCGATGGATATATATCACAGCGAAAGGTTCAAAGGCTCGTCAAAAGTGGAGTGATCAGCGCATCGGTATAAGAATTTTTGAGTTGGCCAATAGTGTTTATCTTGCCGATAGGAAGAATGTATATGATTTGATGTTATTTGGGACTTTGAGAAGGTTTCTTAAAGATGATTAAGCTTTAATCTATTTGAACTATGGGTTTTGATAGGTATTTCACCGTGTTTTGAGAGCTTCCACTATGTGCTCTGCATCAGACCAATAGGGAGATATAGAGGAGTTCGAGGGGAGAGATAGGGAGATAAAGAGTGAGGGACATGGCAAGAGACATAGCGAGAGAGATTGAGAGGTAGAGGGACAAAGGTGATAGGGAGATAGGGGAGAGATAGGGAGATAGTGGTTTATGGTTACTTGGGTTTAGGGTTTAGGGGTTTGGGGTTTAGGGTTTCTCAGGTTTAGGGGTTAGGGGTTAGGGTTTAGGGGCATTATAATTTAGGGTTTAGGATTTATTGTTTAGGGGTTAGGGGTTAGGTTTAGAGGTTTAGGGTTTTGGATTTAGGGTTTATAGAGAGAGAGGAATGATAGGGAGATATAGAGGAGTCTGAGGGGAGAGATAGGGAGATAAAGAGTGAGGGACATGGCCAGAGACATAGGGAGAGAGATTGAGAGGTAGAGGGAAAAAGGTGGTAGGGAAATAGGGGAGAGATAGGGAGATAGTGATTTAGGGTTACTTGGGTTTAGGGTTTAGGGGTTTGGGGTTTAGGGTTTAGGGGTTTAGGGTTTCTCAGGTTTAGGGGTTAGGGGTTAGGGTTTAGGGGCATTGTTTAGGGTTTAGGATTTAAATTGTTTAGGGGTTAGGGGTTAGGTTTAGAGGTTTAGGGTTTATAGAGAGAGAGGAATGATAGGGAGATAGAGAGAGGAGACCGAGGAGAGAGATAAGGAGATAGAGAGTGAGGTACATGGCCAGGGACATAGGGAGAGAGATCAAGAGAGGTAGAGGGATGATAGAGATAGGGAGATAGGGGAGAGGTAGGGAGATATAGGTTTAGAGTTGATTGGATTTAGGGTGTACTTGGGTTTAGGGTTTCTCAATTTTGGAGATAGCTAGATAGAAAGAGAGAGGAGATAGATAGGGAGAGATGGAGGTGACAAAGGGGAGAGATAAGGAGATAGAGAGTGAGTGAGATGTCCAGAGAAATAGGGAGAAGGATTGAGAGGTAGAGCCCGATGATAGAGATAGGGAGATAAGGGAGAGATAGGAGATAGGGTTTAGGGTTGCTCATGTTTAGGGTTTAGGGTTTAGGGTTTAGGGGTTAAGGTTTAGAGGCATTATTTAGGGTTTAGGGTTTATGGTTTAGGGGTTAAGGTTTAGAGGTTTAGGGTTTAGTGTTTAGAGAGAGAGGACCAATAGGAAGATATAGAGTGAGGGACATGGCCAAAGCATAGGGAGAGAGATTGAGAGGTAGAGGAATGATAGTGATGGGGAGATAGTGAGATTGGGAGATAGAGAGATAGAGGTTTAGGGTTTCTTGGGTTTAGTGTTTAGGATTTAGGGGTTTATGGTTTCTCAAGTTTAGGGTTTAGGGGTTAGGGGTTAGGGGTTAGGGTTTAGGGGTTAGGTTTAATCATGTGTTAATATAGGTTGTGGAGTGAGAAATGGGTGGTATGGGAGATCAGGAGACTAGTTTAAAGTTGGGCCGATGGATATATGTCACAGCGAAAGGTTCAAAGGCTCATCAAAAATGGAATGATCGGAGCATCGGTTTAAGAATTTTTGAGTTGGCCGATAGTGTTTATCTTGCCGATAGGAAGAATGTATATGATTTGATGTTATTTGGGACTTTGAGAAGGTTTCTTAAAGATGATTAAGCTTTAATCTATTTGAACTATGGGTTTTGATGGGTATTTCACCGTGTTTTGAGAGCTTCCACTGTGTGCTTCCAACGCGTTAGGGTGGGCGGGTAAATGCTAGTGGTGGTCTCGTTTCATGTGCCAAGCGTCCCAGTCATTCCGGGCAAGAGGCTACCGGTAAAGTCCCTTAAGATCCCTGAGACCAAAAATGCGCCAAACTTTGACGGAGCAGTTCTTAGAATTTGTGATAGCTGGGAACGTTGTGTTTGGACCTACAGGTGCACGTGGGGTCTGTTGACAATAACCTCTCTCATTTTTGGTCAACTCCATTCCGTTTGACTGTGCTAAAATCAAACGCATTGTTGCAAAATGCTTGAATTTGATGCAGTGGAAAGGTGCTAGGTGTGACATTTTTCAATCCATAGCTCGTGGGGTCGAACGGACTACACCAACGCATCAGGGTGGGCAGGTAAATGCTATTGGAGGTCTCATTTCATGCGCCAAGCGTCTCAGTCCTTCTGGGCAAGAGGCTACCGACAAAGTCGCTTAAGATCCCTGAGACCAAAAATATGCCAAACTTTGACGGAACAGTTCTCAGAATTCGTGATAGTCGGGAATGTTGTGTTTGGACCTACAGGTGCATGTAGGGTCCGTCGATAATAACCTCTCTCATTTTTGGTCAACTCCATTCCATTTGACCGTGTTGAAATCAAATGCATTGTTGCAAAATGCTTGAATTTGATGCAGTGGAAAGGTGCTAGGTGTGACATTTTTCATTCCATAGCTCGTCGGGTCAAATGGATTGCGCCAACGCGTCGGGGTGGGTGGATAAATGCCAGTGGAGGTCTCATTTTGTGCGCCAAGAGTCCCAGTCGTTCCGGGCAGGAGGCTACCGGCAAAGTCCCTTAAGATCCTTGAGACCAAAAATGCGCCAAACTTTGACGAAGCAGTTCTCAGAATTTGTGACAGCTGGGAATGTTGTGTTTGGACCTACAAGTGCACGTGGGGTCCATCGACAATAACCTCTCTCATTTTTGGTCAGCTCCATTCCGTTTGACCATGCCGAAATCAAACGCATTGTTGCAAAATGCTTGAATTTGATGCAGTGGAAAGGTGCTTGGTGTGACATTTTTCATTCCATAGCTCGTGGGGTTGAATGGACTATGCCAATGCGTCAGGGTGGGCGGGTAAATGCCAGTGGAGGTCTCGTTTTGTGCGCCAAGAGTCCCAGTCATTCCGGGCAAGAGGCTACCGGCAAAGTCCCTTACAATCTTTGAGACCAAAAATGCGCCAAACTTTGACGGAGTAGTTCTCAGAATTTGTGATAGCAGGGAATGTTGTGTTTGGACCTACACATGCACGTGGGGTCCGTCAACAATAACCTATCTCGTTTTTGGTCAACTCCATTCCGTTTGACCATGCCAAAATCAAATGCATTGTTGCAAAATGCTTCAATTTGATGCAGTGGAAAGGTGCTAGGTGTGACATTTTTCATTCCATAGCTCGTGGGGTCAAACGGACTATGTCAACGCATCGGGGTGGGCGGGTAAATGCCAATGGAGGTCTCGTTTCGTGCGCCAACCGTCCCAGTCGTTCTGGGCAAGAGGCTACTAGCAAAGTCCCTTAAGATCCCTAAGACCAAAAATGCACTAACTTTGACGGGGCAGTTCTCAGAATTCGTGATAGCTGGGAATGTTGTGTTTGGACCTACAGGTGCATGTGGGGTCTGTCGACAATAACTTCTCATTTTTGGTCAACTCCATTCCGTTTGACCGTGCTGAAATCAAACGCATTGTTGCAAAATGCTTCAATTTGATGCAGTGGAAAGGTGCTAGGTGTGACATTTTTCATTCCATAGCTCATGGCGTCGAACAGACTATACCAATGCGTCGGGGTGGGCGGGTAAATGCTATTGGAGGTCTCATTCCGTGCTCCAAGCGTCCTAGTCCTTCCTGGCAAGAGGCTGTCGGCAAAGTCCCTTAAGATCCCTGAGACCAAAAATGCGCCAAACTTTGACGGAACAGTTCTCAGAATTCGTGATAGCTGGGAATGTTGTGTTTGGACCTACAGGTGCATGTGGGGTCCGTCGATAATAACCTCTCTCATTTTTGGTCAACTCCATTCCATTTGACCGTGCCAAAATCAAATGCATTGTTGCAAAATGCTTCAATTTGATGCAGTGGAAAGGTGCTAGGTGTGACATTTTTCATTCCATAGCTCGTGGGATTGAACGAATTGTGCCAACGCGTTGGGGTGGGCAGGTAAATGCCAGTGGAGGTCTTGTTTCACGCACCAAGCATCCCAGTCCTTCTAGGCAAGAGGCTACCGGCAAAGTCCCTTAAGATCCTTGAGACCAAAAATGCGCCAAACTTTGACGGAGCAGTTCTTAGAATTTGTAATAGCTGGGAATGTTGTGTTTGGACTTACAGGTGCACGTGGGGTCCGTCGACAAGAACCTCTCTCATTTTTGGTCAACTCCATTCCGTTTGACCGTGTCGAAATCAAATGCATTGTTGCAAAATGCTTCAATTTGATGCAATGGATAGGTGCTAGGTGTGACATTTTTCATAGCTCATGGGGTCGAATGGACTATGCCAACGCGTCAGGGTGAGCGGGTAAATGCTAGTGGAGGTCTCGTTTCGTGCGCCAAGCTTCCCAGTCATTTCGGGAAAGAGGCTACTGACAAAGTCAAAAGTTGCTAGGATTGGAATTTTGCATTCCATAGGTCCTAGGGTCAAATGGATTACGCCAACACGTCGGGGTGGGCGGGTAAATGCTAGGGGAGGTCTCGTTTGTGTGCAAAGCATCGCAGTCATTCCAAGCTATAAGCTACCGGTAAAGTCACTTTGCTGGTAGCTTACAGCTCAGAAGGACTGGGAGCCTTGGCACATAAAATGAGACCTCCCCTAGCATTTACTCGCCCTCCTCGACGTGTTGGCGCAATTTGTTTAGCCCCTGTAGAATGCAAAATTTCAATCCTAGCAACTTTTGACTTTGTCGGTAGCTTACAGCTCAGAACGACTGGGACGCTTGGCGCACAAAACAAGACCTCCACTAGCATTTACCTGCCCACCCCGACTCGTTGGCGCAGTCTGTTCGACCCCACAAGCTATGGAATGAAAAATGTCACACCTAGCACCTTTCCACTGCATCAAATTGAAGCATTTTGCAACAATGCATTTGATTTCGACACGGTCAAACAGAATGCAGTTGACCAAAAATGAGAGAGGTTATTGTCGATGGACCTCACGTGCACCTGTAGGTCCAAACACAACATTCCCAACTGTCATGAATTTTGAGAACTGCTCCATCAAAGTTTGGCGCATTTTTGGTCTCAGGGATCTTAAGGGACTTTGCCAGTAGCCTCTTGCCTGGAAGGACTGGGACGCTTGGTGCACGAAACGAGACCTCCACTGGCATTTACCCATCCACCCCGACACGTTGGCATAATCCATTCGACTCCACGAGCTATGGAATGAAAAATGTCACACCTAGCACCTTTCCACTGCATCAAATTGAAGCATTTTGCAACAATGCATTTGATTTCAGCACGGTCAAACAGAATGGAGTTGACCAAAAATGAGGGAGGTTATTATCGACGGACCCCACATGCACCTGTAGGTCCAAACACAACATTCCCAGCTATCACGAATTCTGAGAACTACTCCATCAAAATTTGGCACATTTTTGGTCTCAGGGATCTTAAGGGACTTTGCCAGTAGCCTCTTGCCCAGAACGACTGGGATGCTTGGCGCATGAAACGAGACCTCCACTGGCATTTACCCACCCACCCAGACGCGTTGGCGCAGTCCGTTCGACCCCATGAGCTATGGAATGAACAATGTCACACCTAGCACCTTTCCACTGCATCAAATTGAAGCATTTTGCAACAATGCATTTGATTTTGGCATGGTCAAACGGAATGGAGTTGACCAAAAATGAGAGAGGTTATTGTCGATGGACTCCATGTGCACCTGTAAGTCCAAACACAACATTCCCAGTTGTCACAAATTTTGAGAACTCCTCCGTCAAAGTTTGGCACATTTTTGGTCTCAGGGATCTTAAGGGACTTTGCCGGTAGCCTCTTGCCCGGAACGACTGGGATGCTTGGCGGACGAAATGAGACCTCCATTGGCATTTACCCACCCACCCCGACACGTTGGCGCAGTCCATTCGACCCCATGAGCTATGGAATGAAAAATGTCAAGCCTAGCACCTTTCCACTGCATCAAATTGAAGCATTTTGCAACAATGCGTTTGATTTCGGCACGGTCAAATGGAATGGAGTTGACCAAAAATGAGAGAGATTATTGTCGACGGACCCCATGTACACCTGTAGGTCCAAACACAACATTCCCAACTGTCACAAATTCTGAGAACTGCTCCGTCAAAGTTTGGCGCATTTTTGGTCTTAGGGATCTTAAGGGACTTTGCGGGTAGCCTCTTGCCCGAAATGACTGGGATGCTTGGCGCACAAAACATGACCTCTACTGACATTTACCCACCCACCCCGATGCATTGGCACAATCCGTTCGACCCCACGATGAGAAAAAGAAAAAATATTGTTCTAGTTGACACATTCTCAATCATTGACATGGATGTTATCTCAGTACCATTCCTTTAGGCACAATATGAGCTTCCAAGGGAAGGCGCAATTGTGAGGTTGGAGATGATGGAAAGTGCACCTCATTCATAATCATGTTTTACTTGTCTTCAATGATGATTCCTTGATTCAACTTAATCCTTTGATAATACATTTTAACCTCATTGTCAAAGTGCACTTTCAAGGTTGCTTGAGCAAGAGCTCCTGCCTCAACATCTAGGCACACTTTTGGTGTTCTAGAAGCATGAACTAGCACCTCAAATAGTAAGGCACTCATTCTAGGTTGTTTGTTCAATAATTGGCGCCTTGTATTCTTTGGACATTCTTTCAACTTGTGGAGACAACCTCAACTTGCAAGATCAATTCATTATCAAGGCGCATATCCAAAGTCATAGAGATATGAAGTGGTGCCTCACTAATCTAGGTGCACATTTGATGGTGTAGAGAGGTAGATGTGCACCCAAGTCATCATTTGATGTCTTCAATAACTATAAACTCCTTTGATAATGCATTTTATCCTTCCAATTCAATATCTAGCCTTAGGCGCACATTTTAGGTTGATCAATCATAATCTAGCGCCCTAAGTGCCAAGGTGCACTTTTAGGTTAGTTTGATCAAGGATTAGCGCCTTCACTTCTAAGCGCAAGTTTGGAGTTGAAATACATCAAAATAACAAGTTTCTTCATCACTTCATATTGTCACATGTTGTAAGCCATGTATGTGAAGATGTAAACATAGTATTGGTGACATGAGCAACATTACTACATATTCTTAAGTGTTGTAAATATGCATCTTCTTATTTAATCATGTGTTGTAAATGAAGGAATGCAATGATTGCAATATGTGCACAAAACAGAATTTTTGATAAGGATTGAAAGGAAATGTTAAGAAAATGCAATTGGCAGGTGTAAATCCAAAGTGTGGAAGCATAGACAAGGCATGTGAATAGTCTGACATGACACCTCAAAGAGATGCTATCTCATGGAATGCAATGATTGCAAGATATGCACAAAATAGATTTTTTGAAAAGGCTTTACAAACTTTGAAGCAAATACAATTGGAATGTTTAAAACCAAATTCCATAACCTTTGCAAGCATTCTCCCTACTTGTGCCAAATTAGGATCTTATATATACATATATGCATAATGTCATGAAAATAATTTGTATAGTGTATATATCAAGCCATATAGGCATGTACAAATAAAACCATATGGGTATATACAACGATATACATCGATAACATACAAAAGTATGTTTACAAAGCCAAATAGGCATATGTAACAAAATGTCCCAAAATCAAATCTCCTATAGATTGCTATCAAATAATCTATGGCTCTTGCTAGGCCATGAAGATGGTGAACCAGTCAATGACTCATCCTCTATCGCTCATCGACTAGACCTCCTCGATAGAGATTTTTGAATTTCCACCTATTAATACAATCAAACAACGTGCACATTAATATAGAATTTAATATTCAAAATATATAACATGACATAAGTAATCAATCACTTACCGCTAATTGGTGATCCCTCTTCTTCTGTGAGAAGCAAATTTGAGAATATTGTTCACTAAACCTAGAACTATCACCAAGCAACATCCGTTTCATAAGATGTGATCAACAAACATGTAAGAAAAATGGATATCAACCTTCTTGGTTATGCATACTTGATAAGAGCCCATACTTTTCACAAGGAGCCACCAATTTTTAACTAAATATTCCATTAGAAACGGATAAAAAAATGTTCCCCCAAATGAGGAAACTAGATTGTTAATTAGAATTCTATGTGTAATGTGATATGAAACAACAGATACACCTATAAATGACCAACTAACTTTAACTTCTTGTATTATTGCCTCGATGTTTCAAATATGTTGCTTCTCTTCATCCAAAACCAATGGTACAAAATTTTTCATAGATCAAGGAAACGGATATCCATTTTGCAAACGGATATTCATTTTGAGTTGCTTTTACCGAAGCAAAATGGATATCCGTTTTGGTTGTTGACTTTTTATGGATTCTAACGTGTTTTCATGTTTCAGTCTCTTCTTTGAACTTCACCCTTCGTGCTGACGACTTTTTTTAATGCAAAATTGATAAAACAAAAAGGGTTTATAGAAAAAATTGTTAGCTTTCTAAAAATATAAGATTTTTTTGGTTATCATTTTATTAAATAATTATTAATAATTTTCTATATACCGTGTGTTTGAAATCCTAATGGACACACTGATTAAAAAACATCCATAACTTTCAAACCATTTCACCTTTTTGATATCCAAAACTTGCATCACACTCTATGCTTTTCTGGATATAGGTTAAAAAAAAAAATTGAATTTCAATTTTTTTTAATCGAGTTAGGTTGGTTGGAAAATTACTTTTTATTTTTTAAAAAAAGTCACAGTAAAAAAATCATAACTAATTATTTTATTGGAAAAAAATTTCAAATAAATATGTGTCACATCCGGACATGAGTCCTCTACTTATTTTGAAAGTTTAAAAAATATATATATATTTTTACTCATAGTTAGGTTGGCTGGACAGACACCCACTTTTTATTTTTTTCTGAAAAATTTAATAGCTGTTCATTGAAATATTCAATTTTCACTAAGTAAATTTAGTTAAAAAAAATAAAAAATAGTAGCCTATAAACTAGATTCAATTCTCTACAAATTTTGTTCTTACATCTTTTTCAAATTGTATAGATAATCCATTCAAATTTTCACATGAACTTGATAAATTTTGATTTTCTGTATTTTCATTGCCACTTAGAGGTATAGTTTGGCCCATCATGATCCTGCACATACCCAAGTCCTGAACCAAGCGAGGCTCCATCATGCTATCTCGTCTACCCTCGGAAAGGCATAGCTTCGAGCTGTGTTCTTGAGCTCTTTATTCCAAGCTCTCAAATCACAGAGTCTTGAATTATTCGACAATGGCCCCTAAGAGATACGACAGATCTCTGCCATGTTGTCTAGTGACTACAAAAGGGTATAATTCAAGATCATATACTCTTTGAAGCTTGTTGGACAACAATCCATATTGAGCTCAACACCAAACCCCAAACCTGTCTCCAAAACAAAATCTTCACAAAACATACATTCTTCAAATTTGTCAACTCTGTCAGCATCAACAAAGAAAAAAACAAAAACAACCAAAACCAAAAATGCTTCTCATGCAAAGCATCATCTCAAAGCGAGAAGCTAACTTGAGATGATGGTAAATTCTCCATCCTCCGATGCCACCAGCCTCCAATTTGACCTTGCTCAAAGGACATATCCACAGAAATTAATAGTACCATCCAGTGGATCCTCATCCTCAATATCTGGTGGGTCCTTATCATCTTCAATGCAAGCAAGATTTCCTTCATTTTTGAGCTTTCCTTTAAGAACATCACTCACTCGAGTTCTACAATCCCAAGCTATGTGACCATTTTTCTTACAATAAAAACATTTGATTCTCTCTGATCTCTTGTAATTGCTTCTTGAAAATAATGCTTTCTCCTGAGAATCATCTTCTAAATCTTCTATTGTTCTCTTCTCTACTAATAGAAGAGCAGAAATCATACCTTCTAGAGTTTGTGAAGATATTTGACTAAGAGTTAAAAACAACATTGTTGTATTTTGAAGGCAAGCTATTTAATAGGATGGCCCTAGCATCATCATCATCTACTGTAACCTTAACATTTGCTAGTTGTCTAATGAGAGACTGCAAGTTACTTATATGATTTGACATTGTGATTCCATCTTCCATCTTAAATCGAAATAATTGAAGTTTTAGAGAAAACTTTGCATTAACGGCTTTTGCTCCAAACAATTTATTTAGATTATCCCAAATTTCGGCTGATGATTTATCCAAATCAATATGGTGCAATTCGGTGTCAGAAAGAGCAAGACCAATTATAGCCTTGGCTTTATCATCTCTACTACTCCAATCTAATAACTTATTTGCATCTATAGGTGCTTTTTCCTTTCCACTAACTATTACCCATAAATTTTTATTCATTAGTTGCATATGAATTTTCATTCTCCAAATATGAAAATTGGAACCAGAATACTTGTCTAATGGGATCTCCATTTAGATAATACTCAAAAGATTGACTTCTTACTCAGACTTAAATATATTTGCTTATAAAATTTGCACTTACATACACACATCAATACATACCAATAATGGACATCCACTTTTCTTTGATTGCCAGGTTTTGTAGACTGTCTTCCTCTTTCAGGTGCACAGCGCCTTTGTTATGAATCATAGATGAACTTCCCACATGATTTCCATGAAAATCTGATGGATAAGAGTAACTGTGTGTCCACTTATGAGGTTGGAAATTGCTTGATGCATAACAGTTAGATATTCCAGTCTTCAACAAAATGTGATATGAAGAATAACAAAATCAGCGTGAGAATCTCAACTACAAGAAGTTCCTCATGGATTTCTTCAATGATCTCTTATATTCTCCTCAACTCTCATTATCAAATCACAATATAAAGCATGAAAAAAGAACATGAAACGAACTAGTAAATCTTCTATTAATACATTCAACTCATGGCCTGCGCAAGGATCTTTGCTAGAGGCTACACTACTCATGCCTCCCTTTATTCTAACACGCCATTACAGGTTGCGCCATTGCAGGTTCTATTTCTTTGTCATTATTCACGCCTCCTCACATTAGTTTTCATCTAAATTCTGCAATGATTCAAGGAAAGATTACTGGCAATGTTGTGACTCCCCACGCATAGCAATGCAAACCAATTCTTCTATAAACAACAAAAAACACACATTTCATACTGGCAAACTCATATTGCTCTCACAGCACAGGATCACATATTGCTCTGATACCATATGAAGAAAGAGAAATGCTTTATTCATTCAATGATAATTGCAAATACACACCATAGTTAAATACTTGTGATGAAACTGAAACAGTTATGCACCAAACAATTATGCACCAGCCACAGTTATGTACCAGCCAACGCACCAAACTGTCGTTGCTAAACAATGTAATATGCTAAACAATGCACGCTAACAACTTTATCATTAAGATGCAATTAAGCCCATGGTGGTTGTGTGGATGTGTTTTCTTGGTGTTGCAAATCACATATGAATATTAGGCTTAGGAGTATTTACAGCGACGCTGCTTTTTTATTTGGATCCTAAAAATTATTAACTTATGTTCTCTCAAATATCCATGAAGAAGTGAGCAAATGGTGTGAGGTTCAAATGGTAAGGAGATTGATGAAAGATAAATGAATTAAAAAGATTCATGGATGTAGTTGGATTGAAGGCCATGAAAAAATAGTATGTGCTTTTTGTGTAGGAGACAGATCACATCCTCAGAGATAGGAGATTTATGCAAAGTTGGAGAAATTGGCTTAGGAGATGAAGGCAACAGGATATTTTCCATATTCAAGAAATTTACTTAGTGATGTGGAAAAGGAGGAAAAAGAATTATTTTTCTACCACCATAGTGAAAATTTGGCAATTGCTTTTGGTTTGTTAGACACACCCCCTAGAATAACTATTAGAGTTGTTAAGAACCTTCAAGTATGTGTTGATTGTCACAATGAAACAAAGTTTATCTCCAAGATTGTTGCAAGAGAAATTGTTGTTTTGCATCATTTTAAGCTAGGAGAATGTTGTTATGGAGATTATTGGTGATGCTAAATGGAGTAATATGAAAAATAGTTTCGCACTATAATAATGTGCACCATGTCAGACCGACACTAATAATGAAAGAACAAGGTTGTATTTTTAGTTACTAGAAAAAAAATGGTTTTGTGTTTTGTTTTGAGTATTTGGTAATCTAGACTATGATGTTGACTTCATAAAATTAGATGCATAGATTACAATGGAGATCACTACTTATATAAATTGTTGAGGTATCTGTCAAAGACTTACTTTATGATGACATGGACATTTAATTGAATTGTTTTCATAAAACCTAGACGTATGTATGAAATGAAAAGTTGGAGGAGGTGGTGGAGAAAGAGTGAAAAACGAAAGGTGAGGAACACTTCAAGTAAATGGGAAGATGCTTGAGTAACAAGAAATGGGAAAGGAGGGCTAACAATTACCCTTGCCATTTTTTAAAGTTTTTTTGTTTCGATTAATTGTATTGTCTTTTACCTATGTTAGGTTAAACGTTTAATTACACATTCTAGATTCAATATGTAATTTTATATAAGTGTATGCAGATTTTGTGTCATTTATGGTTAGACATTTCTAATGTTGTTTCACATCCCTTTGCTTGGTGAGATAGCTAATAGATTTGTGAATTTGTAGATATTTTTTTAATTTAATTTGATTTCAAATTGTTGGGTTTTAATGAGAAAGAAACTAGTATAATTTATAATGAAGTAAAAAAAATTACAAGTGCATTTATGTTGTAATTAGTGGTTATGCATGGCACTTGAAAAATTCTCATAATGAGGTTTATAGATTGATGTTAGAGAGGAGAATATCATTTGTATGTGTAAAAATAAAATAACAATTTATATTGCATTGTAATTACACATTCATGGCATTACAAAATTGTGCACATGATGAGATTTATAAATTAATACTAATGAGATGAGGGTTTGAAGGTGGTTAGGAGAGAGCTAAATAGGGCATTTCATAAGTGCTTGGAGTGACAATAGGATTTAAAACAAGAGGAACTCAAAGGGATAAGGGGAATTTTAGAGAAACACAATGGAAGACATCATAGGTTTGAAAATATTATTATAATTATATTCATAATATGGTCAAATTGACTACTTTATTCAGTTGTGGCAAACCTAACAAATGGTAGTAAAGTTAAATTTCATTTGGTAAGATAGGAATTGAATAATTTTGCACTAGTTGCATATCTAGATAATGCTAGTGAAGACTAAATTTCATATCCCATAGCTAATGTTTGTTTACAATCCTTAATCACAACTACATTAAGAATATTGAATTATTGTAATTGATTCATGTCAAAATTTAATAATGGGGGATTCATTTCATAATGTCCAAGACTTATGAGTCATGGCTAACAATTTTTGTTTAGTTGATTTAAAAATGGAATGTTATCATAAGCATACATGTTTGTATACAACTATGAAAGCAAGAAAAATAGTTTTTCTTGGAAAGAATCTAGAATGATGAACTTTACTTCTTCATCTCATGCAAATGCATTTGAAAGCTTTATGATTATAAGAAAGCATACATTTCTAAGTTATTATAGGTCCTTATAATGGCTGCATTTTTAATGTTTACAATAGAAGAAGAGAATTTGTTATGAAGCACTTCATATCCTTATAAAAGCTAAATTACTTTGTAACTACCATTAATAGTATCACACTTGAGGTCCCAAGGGACATCTAAAATTATAAATGAATATTTTTGTGCATGCATTATAATAGTAGGGAGCATTTGAATGGAAGCAACTCCATTGTCATTAAAAATAAAAATAATAATAAAATAATGCCATAGATTACATTACAAAAGTGTGCAATATAGTAGTGGTTCTTTAAATCATGTGATACATGTTTTGTCGTCAACAAATTCTATTATTAAAAAATCTACAAAATCTTGACTACAAGATAGGTTAGTATTTAGGCCATACAAAATATCGATGTTGCAAATATGTGTAAATGTCTGTACCAAGAAATCACATTGTATATCATAAAAAGTATGAGCCCCATAAACATCACCAATGCTTAATTAGAGTTGTCTTAAGAAGTTCAAAATGGGAGATTGTGGTTTGCCTCTTTTGCTTTACACTTAATACGAAGAGTATTTGGGGACTAAGTTGTAACATACCCCAAAAAGTGGCTATAAATTTTTCTTGAAATACTTTACCAAATTATTTGCAAACATATCCCATTACTAGGAATGTAAATATAAAAAAGTACTTGTAAAGTGAATTTCATTAACCAAACAATTCCATAAGTACATAAGATAGTACAACCAAAAAGTAGTACACCATTCTATATTCTGTAGTATATTGGGTCAAGTACTACAACCCATAATAATAGTTACAATAAGTACAATTAGGCCAATGATCCAATTCACCACATACACAAAAGTGGTCTTACTCAAAATACAATATACATATGAAATCTTTAACTCAAGCTACAAGCTACTCCCTCCAAGCTCTAATTGCCAATGGGGAAGGTATTTGAACCTACACATAAGAGGAATAAATTTCCTTCCCAATCTTCAATCTAGCAATGATGTACTCCAAATGGACAGTCCATAAGCATGAAGAAAAAACAAGGTCTAGTGATTATTTTTTAGTTCATTTCACCTTTACATTTGCATAGACATACAATCAAACCTACAGTCCAAACAACTTATCCAAGATTATCCACTTTCACAACACATGTTCACAATATTAATAACACCCCAAGGAACATACTAAAGCAACCAAGACATGACAACACATCAATTCAAGAACTTAGATATCATATATCATAAAGCACATAACATAAGACCTATTCACAATAAGTAACAACACTCATACAATACAATACCACAATAAGACATGCCCAATTACACTAAGAGAAACTAACACTATACACTCAAGACCATAACACCTCCAAATGAACCCTAAACCCTAAACCATGAACTCAAAACCCTCATCCCTAAATGTTGAACCCTCCTTTAATAATGAGCATAGGATTTTTGTGCCTAAACATCAAGCCCTAATTTTGAATACAAAACTTTCAACCAAGAACCCAAACCTTGAAACCTATACTATATACCATAAACGCAACCCTAACCCCTAAATGTTTAACCATGTGTCTTGATTATTAAATTGTTAACAATGAACCTTAATGTTGAACCATGTAAATAAAAAGCTAAATATGAACATGAAATGATGAATACTCGATATCTAGACCACTAAATCTCAATGTTAAACATAAAATGTTGAAGCCTTAAAGTTGAAATTTGGACATTGAATGTGAACCCCAAACCTTAAACCATGAACTTTAAACACTCATAAATAAATCTCAAACCCTCAAGTAATGAGGCTAGGATTGTAAAGCCTAAACATCAAGCCCTTAATTTGAACAGTAAACTTCCAACCAAGAACCCAAAATCCAAAACCTTGAAACATAAACATTCAATACCTTAAACTCAACCCTAACCCCTAAAGGTTGAACTTTGTGCCTTGATTCTTGAATCATTAACAATGAACCTTAATGTTGAACCATGTAAATAAATAACTAAATTTTTACATGAAATAATGAGTACTCAATATAGAGCACTAAATCTAAATGTTAAAGATTGAATGTTGAACCCTTAATTTGAAATTTGGACCTCAAGTGTGAACCCTAAACCATGAACTCTAATCCCTCAACCCTAAATATTGAACCCTCCTTAAGTAACGAGCCTATGATTGTGAAGCCTAAACATCAAGCCCTAAATTTGAATACTAAACTTTCAACCAAGAACCCAAAATATTGAACTTTCACACTTAAACTCTATACCCTAAACTCAAACCTAACCCCTAAAGGTTGAACCTTGTGCCTTAATTATTGAAAT
Organism: Cunninghamia lanceolata; assembly: GCA_027924645.1. Classification (NCBI taxonomy): domain Eukaryota; kingdom Viridiplantae; phylum Streptophyta; class Pinopsida; order Cupressales; family Cupressaceae; genus Cunninghamia; species Cunninghamia lanceolata. The sequence continues at coordinate 4,714,332 of BSBN01000197.1, forward strand.
GTTAACGATGAACCTTAATGGTGAACCATGTAAATCAACAACTTAATTTGAACATGAAATAATGAGTAGTCAATATCTAGACCATTCAATATCAATGTTAAACATTGAAAGTTGAACCCTTAAAGTTAAAATTTGGAACTTGAATGTGAACCTTAAACCCTAAACCACGAACTCTAAACTCTCTATGCTAAATGTTAAACCCTCCTTAAGTAATGAGCCCCTTAAACATCAAGCCCTAAATTTGAATGCTAGACTTTCAACCAAGAAGGGCCAATGCAATAAAAAATTAAATAATTACTAAAAAATGAAAACCATGAAGACAACATTTTATCTCATTAAATGTATAAATTTTAAATATATTTTTTAGATTTAAAATTTATTCTTACAAAAATTGGGTCTCTAATTTGACTTTTTTCGTGCAATTTTTATCTTTAAAAAACCTACATGTGTGTGAATAAATACATACATGCATTTAAATATATGTATATGTACATCTAGTTTGAGTTGTTTGTCTTGAATGCAATGACTAATGTACAAGTGAATATTTTTGTGTAGAAGTTAGCAATTCACCAAAACCTTCACTAACCTTTACTCTATTTATCCCCGAGATCTTGATCTAATCTACAAATCTTTCATTCCATGACCTAGTAAATTCCACTTGTGAAAATCTAAATTTGGTTTAGATTTGTAGTTGTGGTTGACCCCATAAATTCTAAACTCAAATTCCAAAAGGGGTCCAAACTAACTTCCTTCCTTCTAGCCTCTACTTTCTAAATTAAGCATGAAATATGTGATTTATGCACTAGGGTGTTGTATAAAAGGACAAACCCTAATTCACTTTTAGCATTAAAGATCCATCGAGCATCTTCAATTCCAATGATAACATTATCACTTAGAGAGCATCATATCACATCGTTTTGTCATTGGATAGCAACACCATCTTAGTGATAGAGTAGGTATACTACACGATTACTTGTGTGTCTTCGATCCTTGTTTAAATTGTTAAATTCACTCAAGGAGTTTAAGTAAGGAGAATACCCCTTGCATAAAAAACTCCAATGGTATCCATAGATACTACCAAGTTACAATCATAGGTTTGGATAACCAAGGTGAACAAGTTTTAGGTGGTTAAGTGAGTGTGGGTCATTTATGAAGAAAATTAGCCTTTTTGAGGAACCAAAGTAATATTTGTGAGTATGAAGATCAATTTCATAGTCATGAAATCAAACTAGAGTAGAGAACAAATAATCTTGCAATCTATTAGAGCAATACATTTCTATATCTAAGCATAGAGCATCATTTCAAAAAACTGAGAGTAGTTCACAACAAAGTACTTTGTTCCCACTTACGAATCTAAGTCCATGTTCCCTCCTTTATCATTTTGAGAAGCCTATTTTTTGTTATTACTATCTCAACTCTATTATCAAGGCTAATTTATTTATTGTCAATTTATTGCATTGATTAGATTAAATAAAATTTTAGAAAAACATTTTATTTCTTTGTCTCTTAGGGCTCATGTTTTGTATGTCTACCAAGATCTCACTATCCTTCTCATTTCTCTTTAAGAAGGAATCTAGATTAAATTTCACAATGTCCACGACTCAAGCTACAAATTGTTAGGATTAAGGTGTCATCAACCTTTTAAATCCTATGATAGTTTCCACTATTCTTGGAAAGTTCCAAGGTTTTAGGAGAGTTCCAACATTGTTGGAGTTAGGGTGTTAATTTTGTAAATTTATTTATAAGGGATGAAGGGTCCACTAACAATGGTTATTATTTAATTAATAGTATCGATAATAATGTGAGTTTTACCTTGGGAATATAACAGGTGAAAAGTGGGTAGCCAAGTCTATTATTAGCTTATGACATGTTGTAAGGAATTTGTTATTATTATTCTCTTACATATTGTAAGGAATCAACTAATATTGGATCATCTAATGTTAGCAAATTATGACAACCTGTAAGAGGTTTAATCAAGGCTATTATTAGTCTGTTTGTAAGATTCCCAAAGCTGGGCATTAGATTTCCCAATAATGCTGTTTAATTATATTAAATAGAAAATTATTGAGTGAGGAAGTTTTTTGGTTACCAATGTCTCAATCACCTCCTCATTTCCATCCTACACATTTATAGGAATGATGGACAACCTAACCATATTCTCTACATGTTGAGCCCCTCCTTGTGTATCCTTTACTAATCTCTAAAACTTAACTTGCACCTCATGTTCAACTACTATGCCTTTTTCTTCAACAAAAGTACATGAAAGAGATGACAATAAAGAGGTAGCTTGTTGTCTAATTTAATCCAACCTAGCTTTTTGTTCTCCCAATATGACAACGACCTCATCAAGAAGCCACACTTAAAAATTATGATGCTCTAAGAAAGCAAATGTTTGATCTTCTATATGACTTTCCACCACACCCATTGCAACTAATTTTAAAGATCCAAGGGTATGAATGTTATTTTTTCCATGAAACTCGTGTAGGTTGAAACCCCATTCTCCAATTTTAAAACATCACACCTTATAATTTTTTCTGTAGGCAACAAATCAAGCAATCTATTAAGCACATTAGACCCTTGTAGACATTTTTTATCAATCCACTTCTCTAGATATTCTTTCCATGTGTGACTAGTTGGTCTAATTGCTTTTGCTAACTTTGTGGAATGTAAAACTTATGAAACAAAACATGTGGATCTTGATATGGGGTAAAGGAGATGAGTAATAAATTCCCTGGGATATTTTTTAGATTTTAGGGTAGCTTTATCCTCACCATCCTTTAGAGATCTTTCCTTAAGACTTTGTGGAGTTATATTAAAAAAAGGTTGACATTGCCTTGCCACGACCATTTTTCTAAATCTATCCTAACCACATAGAAATCTATGGGCTCAACATCCTACACTAATTTTATTTAAAGAGGAATAGTCATCTCAATGATCAAATATCATTACGTGCTCTTCATCCTAGATTACTTCTTTGACCTCTTAGGTGTTGATTAAAAAAGAATAGAGGTAAGCTCTATAAAGTCAATTTGATGTGAAGGAATAAGCTTCCCCTTTTTATGTACTTCATACATATCCATTTTGGTGTTTCTCTTTCATACTTTTATCTTCTAGGATGATTAGGAGAAGGAATAGTGATGATAGGGGGTGACTTAGTAAAACAAATAATGGGAACAAGGACATTAGGAGGTGAGGATTTTATAGATCAAGTGGAGAAGGAATGAGAGGTGAAATGGAGGATGTCTTAGGTTTAAATATCAAGGCAACATCTAAATATACATTTGAAGGGGATTGAAAATAATGTCCTAGGAAGAGGAGAAATAGGAGGAGAGATACAAGAAACATAAACCAAAATAGATGACATAATCTTAGGCTTTAAAGATTTAACTTTAGGCAAGTAAGAGGATTTGTACTTTTGTAGCAACCAAAGTCAACTTGGGAATTTTTTGAACTTTATTTTGAACATATATGTCTTGGATAAATTCAATTTTTTCTTTTGTTTTACCCCTACCATGACCAACAACTTCTAAATTTGGCATTGTGAGCAAGGAAGATGAAGAAGACAATATTTTCATTTGTAGAGGCCATGAAGAGCTAGCTAAATTTTGCCTCTTTTCTCTAATTTTTTGTGACCTCTTCACCTATAAGAACATTCTACCTCTATCCATCACTCATTTGGTCATGTCAAGGATAGAAGTACTCTCCTTGAAATACTAATCGATCTACCACTATAAATTATGGGACAAAACCTCATATTTTGAATGTAAAATGTCTTTAGGTACTTCCTCAAGAGTAAAGGTAACCGTATTTTTTATAGTCATCTAACTATATTCTATTCTTCTCACCTCATACTCATCATCACAATTAGCCCAAACATCCTCTATATTTTGCAATGTGTTAAAATTTGCTTCCTAACATTTCAAAGAGGAGGTTCCAAAGATCATAAACTTGTATGTTTTTCATAGAAATTCTTAAGGTTAAATTTAACCATTTCGTCCCCTATGTCCTTAGAATGAATGGAATTCTTACATTTGTAAATGCTCAATTGAATAGGGAAACCAATTGCTTGCTTATGTCGATCCTTCAACAACAAGTGAATCTCTTAAATCTTCTTATAAAACTCCATAAGCACAATCTAATCATTGGGATATTTATGGACCATGTAGGGAAAATAAGCAAAGTTGAAAACCTTGATATAGTTGAAAGTAGAAAACTACATGAATCAATCTACCCACTCTAAAATTACTACCTCAAGGCTTGCTTTGAGATTTGAATATGGAGTTGTGCACCCATCTTTCTAACAAAATGCATCAAGAAAGAGTTATTTACCTTGCAATCATGTTGGAAGGATTCACTAAGCTCCAACTATTTGAAATGTCTATAAATGAGTGGTGTTGAATAACCCTTCTCTTGACAATTCAAAAAATACCTTGTCTTAAGAAAGCATAAACCAAATATGATAACATTGTGAAATCTTTGCATTTTCTCAAACTTTATCAATTTCCCATGAATGCAATCACTGATAAAAATGTCCCAATCCAAATAAAATTCCTTTTGTATATTGTGCTCACATATAGAAAATCCATGTCTTAAACATTCTTGCTTCATCTTACCTTGTCACTCAATTGAGCTAGAGCAATGTTGATTGTGAGCTCTTCCTTGAACTCATTACATTTCTCGCTTTCTTTCAACCAATGTTTATTGACATGTTTTTGGCATTTAAAGGTTTTTGTACTACATATTTCCTTACATTTCTCCAAGTCAATTTCTTTAGTTTCTTCATACAATAGCAAATTGAAAATACTTTTAATAGTCATAAGTTTGCAAAGAACTTGACCACTTATCGACCATATATCCCTCTTCCTAGGGTCCTAATGTTTGGTGCAAGCAACAATGAATTATTGATTTTGCCTATAAATTGGAAGAGGATGGCTCAATGAGATCGTTGTCTCAAAGTGTTGTTGTAATTTTATTTCCTTTCTTGATGCATTCATCCAACTCCAACTCTTTGCACATTGACATGTCCTATCATAGTTTCCTTGAACTTTGGATATTCAGACACTAACTTCAATGGAGAATTCACCATTTGAAAATGTATGAAATGACTATTGAACTTTATATTGTTGAAAACCTTCTCTTTCACTAATTTTTATGCCAAAGCCTCATTATCCCTAAATAAATTTGTAACTTAGATTCTTCTTAAAACCAGGCTAGGGCATGCAAAGTAATTTTTTTGTGTGTTTTAACTATGAAAAAGCTATTGCTAAAACTATCATAACACTCCTCTACAAGAAAATAATAATTGATGATTGTTATATGCCTTTGAGAACAAAAATCCACAATAAAAGCATGTACTAGGAGCTCGAAACTCATTGTTTTGCAATTGTAACCATAGACAACAATATCGCAGATCATTAATGACACCCTAGAAAGCCTATACCGATCTACTATTTTGTTAGAAAATTTGCTTTGATACCCTTGAAACCATAGGTGTTTTGTATCTATTATATACTTTGTCACCTTATGGTGTATGCAAAGATTGTTGTTTCATGCTTACGAATAGTAAAAGATTACCATGAAGAGTTTGTAAACAAAAATAAATTTGCCATATGAACCCCTTCATAATCTTTAACGATTTTAGAAATACTTGCCTTGCATGGAGCTTGAGGACTAGGAATGGAGTTTTGCACTTTGATGCTTGCAAATGAATCTCAAAGAATTTGCTACCAACACTCACTTGAATGTTGCAAAATCTTCTCCAATTGGGCTTTGCTTCAAATCCATGCTTATCAATGACCAAATATAACATAACAAGCACTTTTATAAAGATAGGAGAGTGCTTTTCTTATTTTTAACTTGCCTTTTCCCTTTTCTCTCTCCTAGGCACGCCTTAGACCTCCACAACCAATTTCCCATACGCTTTGACTTTGAAACTTGTTCTCAACACCTCTAGGGTGTAGTTTTATCACTTAATGCACTTTTTCATGTTCAAAATTTGCAATATTCTCATGGGCACTTTTTCCTTATACATTGATGTTGAGTTTTGATATTTAAGCGAATAAACCCTCTTTGGAGTCATTTAAGTGACTTTTTCCAACTATAATATCTGACAAAAATCCCCCTTCAGTTACACTTTGATGGATGTCCATACCCTATTCCAAAACTCCCATTTTGGCACAGGCATGGAGGATGCTGGCTTTACTACTGCCAATTTCATTTGTTTGAAAGTTTCTAAAGCCTTGTCAACAAATCCATTTTTTGCATATCCTGCAATAATGGCATTCCATAAGACCACATTTCTTTGAGGCATTTTGTCAAACAGTTCACATGCCTTGTCTATGCTTCCACATTTTGCATACATGTCTACAAGAGCAGTTGCACTATAACATCTGACAAAATTCCTCTATCCTTTATGCTTTGGTGGATGCCCATACCCTGTTCCAAAGCTCCCACTTGGCACAGGTTGGGAGGATGCTGACAAATGTTTCTGACTTTACACCAACCAATTGCATTTGCTTGAAAGTTTCTAAAGCCTTTTCAACAAATCCATTTTGTGAATACCCTGCAATCAGGGGATTCCATGAGAACACATTTCTTTGAGGCATTTTGTCAAACAATTCATGTGCCTTGTCTACACTTCCACATTTTGTATATCCTGCAATCATGGCATTCCATGAGATGCCATCTCTTTGAAGTATTTTGTCAAACAGTTCACGTGCATTGTTTATGCTTCCACATTTTGCATACATGTCTACTAGGGCAGTTGCAACTACAACATCTGACAAAATTCCTTCATCATTTATCCTTCTATGGAGATCAATATGCTGTTCCAAAGCTCCCATTCGGCACAGGCAGGGAGGATGCTAGCAAAGGTTGCAGATTCTAGCTTTACACCTGCCGATTGCATTTGCTTGAAAGTTTCAAAAGCCTTTTCAACAAATCCATTTTGTGCTTATCTTGCGATCATGGTATTTCATGAGACCACATTTCTTTGAGGCATTTAGTTAAACAGCTCCAAAGCTCCCATTTTGGCGCACGCTAGTAGTACGCTGGCAAATGTAAATTGATCGAGTTGGAGACCTATTTGTTGCATATGGTAAAATAGTGCACCCATGTCTTTTGTACGCTACACTAAACCCCTTCCATGAGAAGCTATCTCATTCGTACGCTTTATGCCATCCACAAAATGGTGAGTTTGAATTTGGTTTGTTTATGGGTGAGAATCAGTCGCTGTTAACAACGACAAAATAGAGGATGGAAATGACACTGGGGAAAGAATGGATCTAGCAGGCCCACATGAGCCACCTAAGTGGTCAAAGCTTAGAATGTGTTGTTTAAGCCCATTCTACTCAAATATCATCCACTTCAATGGTCAAACAGCCAACAACAATTTTACACCTCATTCACAATAAAAAGTGGTAAATATTTGTCCTATTTTTATTGGCCAAAATTGACCTTTCAAAGTTGAAGTGGATGATATTTAAGAACAGCCGTTTAAACCTAGCCACGAGTATGTAACATATTTCTGGACAACGTAGCACAAAATAGTTATGGGCATGTTTCCCAGTGTCACATCCCACGTGGTTAGTCCACATACACGTTGGACGCAACATGGATAAAATAAATGTACATTAAAATATGGATTGCAAAAAAGGGAGATAAATAGCCTACGACAGAAGGGAGACAAGTTTATAGCAAAATGCATAGGCGACAAATAAGTGGGTGGGTTGCCTGCAACATTATTAAATGATGAATGGTGCTCGCTTGCTACGGTTCTGTTAGCAGAGACGAGCACACGCAGGCTATGGACACCAATCAAAGCATTAATGATAGAGGCATTTCGAGAGGAGGAAGAGGATTGGGGGGAGGTCCTTGGTCGACTGTATGAAAAAACGGTACAATTGAAAAGGTCCACAGAGACACGATTTGCACTGTCAAAAATTTGGTCAAAGTTTTCCAGTGTTGAAAATTTGGTAAACAGTCGGTACGACAACGGCTGTTTATGGTGGAGGGTCAATCAAGCGGCTAACGATATGAACACACTACGATTCACATCATGGTTCATACCATGAAAGTTTCATGACGCCTCCTCAATCGCATGAGCTCTCTCTAAGTGGTTGACAGAGTCTTTTTATCATAAAACGAATCTTTATTTCAGATATTCTCTCATTCATAATTTCACACTCCACTGTAAACAGGCAGTATGTTGTTGTGCCGGCTGTTTATCAAATTTTCAACACTCTAAAACTTCGATCATCCATTGCAACCTGCAAATCGTGTCTCTGTCGACCTTTTCAATTGTATTGTTTCTTTATACAATCCACAAAAATCGATGAGTCGAAAATTTTTTGACTTACAACACACTGACTGTTTAAGCTTTATGGCAACTACAAATTCCTGGGTCTGAACACATTACGATTCAAGCGGCTAACGGTATGAACACACTACAATTCACATCATGGTTCATACCATGGAAGTTTCACGCCTCCTCCTCAATCACATGAGCTCTCTCTAAGCAGTTGACAGATTCTTTTTATCATAAAACGAATCTTTATTTCAGATATTCTCTCATTCATAATTTCACACTCCACTGTAAACAGGCAGTATGTTGTCGTGCGGGCTGTTTATCAAATTTTCAACACTCTAAAATTTCGATCATCCATTGCAACCTGCAAATCGTGTCTCTGTCGACCTTTTCAGTTGTATTGTTTCTTTATACAATCCACAAAAATCGATGAGTCGAAAAAATTTTGACTTACAACACACTGACTGTTTAAGCTTTATGGCAACTACAAATTCCTGGGTCTGAACTCTGAAGACTGCTAGAGCGACCTTGATTACGGCATTGAAACCAAGAATTGGTATTGCTATGCAAAGACAGTGGCAAAGAAAGCCGCGGAGGTGGGTTTGGAGTTAGATAAGGATTAATCCCAGTATTGTGTTGGGTCCTCTGCTCCAACCCACGTTGAACTTCAAGACTGCTCATGTTTTGAATTATTTAAATTGGTCGGCGAAGAAATATGCAAACGCAGTTTCGTATGATAAAAGGGAGGACCTGCGACTTCACTTATTAAGGTATGGGCCTGCACTGGTGGCCATTAAAAATCAGATATGGCAGAAGGGACGGGAGCAAAAAGAGAAAAAAAAGAGGTCATGGTTAAGAGGGATTTCTAAAAGAAGCTATGAGGGTGTCAAACCCCATATTTTTACCACGCCATCTAGGAGGTTAAAAGAGAAGTTAGACGACTGCAGGGATGGGATATCCATCAAAGCATAAAGGATAAAGAAATTCTGTTAGAACTAGGATGAGTTGCTGCTATGTAGGAAGAATTTCATGATCCTTGTGATGGATTTTGGAGTAGATTTAAGGGAAGAGCCATGGCGAAGAAGTGGAGAAACAGAGGAGTTTGATGGGCAAAACGAAGAGGCGGGAGATGGGTAGGTGTGAGAACCCTTGTAATGAGCCTAGTAGGGGAGAGGGGCCAGTCCACCTTAACTTCGTGCATTTTAAGCTCCTATCTGATTCCTACTAATTTTTTTGGGTATCTTCTTGTGGGATTTAAAAGCTTAAAGCTATTATTTTCCTCCAAAATAGGAGCCCCTACTTTTTAGTTTGTTGATTTTGAGTGGGTGCATTTGAAGTGGGGTTGAAACTTTCTTCCATCAGTTTAAAGATTTTTAAAAAAAAAACTCCTAAAAAATTTCAGGTACACTGTTGAGATAATTTGGAAAGCTCCCTTCCGTAGGAATGGAGTAAAGAGAACATTTAGATTTAAAATGTAAACAAGTGATTGATTAATGACAACCAAAATATAAATGGACATGAAAAAATGTGTAATACAAAACCTAAAACCGTAAATATTGCATCTTTACTACAAAATGACCTTTAACACGGTACAAAGGAAGTGTAAACATGGTAGAAATGATAAATATTATGTCTAATATTTTCTTTTCCTCAAAGAGACATTTATTGTATCTTCAAGCCAGAAAATTAATAACATGCAAACCAGGGACATTCTATTGTTTAATATCTTCCTAAAATATAAGAAGTGCCGGCAGCTAAAATGGCAACTCATCGTGCAAAACACTACGCAAGGATCTCATTTCATCCTCTAGGTCACAGGATCACTGTGCTTCATTCTCATTGGGGAGAGGATCCAGTAGTGGTGCACCTTTACTTTATGCCTCTCAAAATCATACGTGGCAATTTCGAATCACTCCAAATTTTTTACAGTAGCTTATTTGGCAACGCCCCTGCTTATAACTAAGGTTTCAGGGCCACATCATCAAATATGATGCCACATCAGCATGCTTTTTGTTGAGGTATCAAATAGTTCCCCAAAAAAAGTGTAGACCAATAGGTGTACATTAAATCATGTTTTGTTAGTGGGCTGATGTGGCATCACATGATTGGCTGCTTTTTAAATCTAAAGGGCACAATTCATTCAATTATTAGTACTTATAATAACACTAACAACTTAAAGTCACAACTACTAGTACTAAACTTGAAAAAATATTGAGCCTTAAATGCACATATACTGTCTCATCCATTGGAACTATCTCACCTATTAGGTCTTTTCACCTAAAGCAATCGAGACTCTTCAAGGCTTCCTTTATAGCCTGTTCAATGGCGGTGGAATTTGGGGTGGATAAAAGCTCCCTGGAGCTCATTCCATAGTACAAAACCTCGCGATTTTCAATCTGCAGGGTTTCGGTCGTTATTATATCAGGGAGCGCTGGTACTGCTGCGACTATGCAGTGTTGCAGAAGAGGAGCAGACCTAGTGGCCGACTCAGAAGTCAGACACCGTGAATTGTATAAACCCTGGCCGCTCTCGCCGAGTTTCGAACCGCAGACCTCTCAAATATATTCAGAAAGCCAGCAAGAAGAGGATTTCTATAATTTCTCTTTGATGCAGTCAGCAGAGATCGCATACCATTATTCCTCGGAGATCTAGCATTCAAACCCTCGAACTGGCTTTCTAAATCTATTGTTTAAAAATTCTCTTCGCAGACATGCAGTTAATTGGGATTCCAGAGAGAGAAAATCTATTCCTTCATTATTTAAGTTTTTGTTTCTATGTACTCATCAAGTAGATTTAAACTAGCACTTGCACCTATAGGAGGTTCAAGGAGTATGCCGATAGGAACAATTGATGAGTTGAGAAATTTTTTGGGCGTGATTTTTTTTTTTTTACGGTGTGAGACAATTCTGAGCACTATAATGCTTACATTTAAAAGCCTATCGGCTAATTACTAGCAATTGGACCATAGGTTAAATGGGCACGTTGAAAATCTTTTACAATCAAGCAACATACAAAGCTTTGGCCTACTTGCAAGGTACCTACAAAGGCAATGCCATATACACCCTTTAGACAAAATAAAAGAACAAAAATAAAAACTATCTAAATATGTACCTCGAAAATTTCGAAAACTTCAATTGACAAGCACTTAAACTCATTGAAGGATTTAAACTTATTTTTGGAGTTGTGTGTGAAGCTCCCCCTTTGGTCCCATAAATTCAAAAGGACCTAATGTGGAGCAACAAGGGTAAGTGGTATGAGCTTAGGGGTTCCATCAGTTGCATGGCCAAACATGTGACTGCGGGCTTCCACTCTAATCTCTTAAAAGTGCTAGTAGTGAGATGGCCACAAACACCCTATTCAATGTCAAGACTGTTGTTGACTGTTAGCAAGGACTCTCCACTAGTGGACATCTACATCCATGACTATCCAAATGGTTGCATTAACAAATCAAATGGTGAGCCATGTGAATGTATGAAATAAAGGAAGTAAGTCAACTATTTGGTTGCTTATATTGATATTAACAAAAGAAGATAGCTCGTGAGCATTTATTGAGAAGTCCACCAATAGGAATTTGTAATTGTAACATCCATGTTCTAAAAACATAGTAAAATCAGGAATTTACCATACAGTAATTCAACAAGGGAAAAATGAGAGAGAAAATTTTTCTTTTATTTAACATATAATCAAGTAACAACAAATTGTAAGATTTCTATCCTAAAATAAGCAACATAATATAATATATAAAGATGACATTTTGTCTTTACAATTACAAATATCTGCATTAGATAATGTTTTACATAATCTCAATAAACACAAGTCTCAAAGATATACTGCATCCGAAAATCTGACATCTTTATCACAAGCCTCGACATGTCTTCTGCTAGAGAGTATCTTTCTAGTGATTTACCTCCATCCACAGACTGACGGTCTCCCACACATCGTCCACATAGGAAGTGGCCCTACCCTTTACGAAGAATATAGACCAAAGGTGACCAGTGGTAATTTGCCTTCCGAGTACATAGTGTTGTATCCTACACAATTCTATCAAACATATAACCCTAGATACCCTCTAGCTAAGTATGATTTCTGATAGGTTGTGCAATCCAGATACAGTGAATCGACAATGCATGCAGAGACATGCATTACTATGGCCATAGTTTCAATATAAATTGACGTTCACAATGAACGTTGTCATAATGTTCACCCACCCCAACTCGACTTGGATACTATCATATTCCTACAGTTCAAATTGGTCAACTACATTTAACTTATGAAGTCCTGACAATTTCAATATTATAGTCTTCCTGACCTAGACAAGTTTACATCCACTGTCTATATTCTATAGACCTTATCGACTACCTTTCTTTATGAGGATTCTCATTGCAGGGCATGTGTATAAAGATGGGGGACCAAAAAGTTGCCAAAATCACTTTTTCGTCTATTGTGCATATAACACGAGTGCGTTATAACGCGCTCGTGTTATGGCTTGGTCACTACCAAGCCATAACGCGAGCACGTTATAATGCGAGCGCGTTTTGAAAAACATAAAAAATATAACATGCATTAGAAATAGTGTATTTTTTATGTTTTTAATAACGGAGCATTTTTTTAAATCTTTTATAACGTGAGTGCGTTTTAACGCGCTCACATTATGAAAAACATAAAAAATACACTATTTTTTATGTTTTTAATAACGTGAGCACGTTTTTTAAATATTTTATAACGTGAGTGCGTTTTAACGTGCTCGCGTTATAACTTGCCTTAGAAACTACCAACCCTTAGGGTTGGATTTGCTTTGGGCATCCAACCCAAAGGGTTGGACTTGCATGTCAATGCCCAAAGACGTGTTTTTTTATAAAATATAAAAAAACAACTAAATGTCAAGTGTGTTCTCCATCAGGTTTGCACATTTTTCCAATTTCAATATGAAAAAATGCCACTGTAATGTCAAACTCTCTCTTACCTTTCTAACCATATAATTTTTTCTACATTTTGAATACATTATGGTTTTGATCTTCAATTCCTTTTGCTAGTGTCTTCCTTTTTTGCCAAAAACCTATGTATAGTATTTTTCATGTCATTTTTTATCCGTTCATCCAAATTTTAAAAAAATACATTTTAACATTCTAGACTCTATTCTATACACATTAAAAAAATAAAAACTAAATTTCGATTAGTTTTCAGAAAAATTAGGGGGGAGCACGCTCAACTTCTTATTTTTTAGGATGTGTTCACTTTGAAAATTTATAAAAAATCATATATTCATTAAAAAATTAGTAGAAAAATCAGGCATAAACTACATAATGTTAGCTAATTTTCCACTGAAGTGATTTATGAAATACTTAAAAAAAGTCAACATTTTAGAGGGAGCACACTAGATGCTATGTTATGTTTTTATGAGAAAAACATGACCAATTTGTGTGCTCCCCCTTTTTGAACCCCTTAATCTCAACCATTTTTGAAAAAAATTAGTAGTTTATAAACTAGATTCAGAGCACTACGACTCTTGTTTTTGTTGTATCTTCAAATTTTGAGTGTAACTATCTTCAATTTCTCATCCAACATCAATGTTGGGTGATTTCAGAAAAAAGTGGCATATTAAGACCCCCTTTTGGTTCCTCATCTTTGTGCACTTACCCTGCATCATTGCAATACCCGAGATCGAAGACTTATCAATTCATAAGAATTTTAAATCGATTAATAACGACTAAGATAGTTACCTTACCTAGGTTAAGAATCATAGTCTAGGAAATTATTTCCTTTCTTACAAGTAAGAATAAATATACATAGTTAGGGTACTTGTCCCTTCAATCACAATTCTATATAATGTTCACAACGATTTAATATAGATAATTACCTTATTTGGTCGAGTGAAGGTTTAAAACCAAAGGGTTTTATTTAACTCAAACCTAGTCTTTCTAACTTAGGTGGATTCACAAAAAATTGTCATTGCTCCATAGACCTTATGGAATGACTATCGATTATTGGGCATCTCTTTGCATCTTTGCAACATTTGATATTCATCACTTATTGACAAGTAATAGTTAAGAGAAGTTGTGACTAAAAAGGTATAATAAACTTTATGTTTGACTAACCATTTAATGGTACCTCTTGCATGCTTGCAAAACCTGAGGCTTATGACTTATATCACAAGTCGACTTGTAACCAAACAAATAGGTTTCTCTACCTAAGGTTAAACATTATCGACTAACAAGAAATCTCTTTTACATAAGATAGATGAAAAATTTATTGTTTAGGGTTCTTGACCCTTTAATGTTTACCCCCATAAAATAACTAAAATAGGTTATAACCATAAATGTGTCATCAAATAATCTTTAACCCTTCTAGGTTAAACTAGGGTTTTATTTTACCCTTGAATAATCAAAATAACCCTATCTCATAACTTCAAGACTAGGGTTTATAAACGACCTTTGGTTTAACTCAACCAAGGTTAAGAATACTATGGTTAGATAATAACTCCTATACAAAAGGAATATGAATACTTTCAATTACCCTCACGTGATGTCATTGACCATCACTCCTTATACACTCATATATGAATTCTATATAAGGTTATTGACATAGTCTTTTTGACATAATGGTGTATTATAAAACTACACTCACCAAGATTACTTGTATAAACAATAAAGAAGGTCTTCGACATTTATTTGTTTTTCCAAACTATCTTTAGTTAATGTATAACTCAATAGGTTTACCATAGTTGTCATAGGTCACTTAGACTCTGAATTCTATTGGTAAGGGAAATGTTCTTGACCAAAGTATTTAACCAAGAATAGTTTCAAAATGATATTATCTTCTACTTAGTACTTTATGCCACACTACTCACAGTTGATAAGTTTTCCTTTATCAAGTAGCCTCTACTAATTTTATCAAATTATTTTCAAGACTAAATTACATCTATATAGACTGCCGTCCTCAAAAGGAAACTCATTCAAATATGTGACTGGTTAACTAGTTTCATGATAACTACGTTATCCTTCTTAGAATATATAATAATAGAATCATTTGGTTCTTGTACTCATATTATGACAAGTATCATAGTTTTATACAAAGGCACAGGGTCGGCCTAGTTACATCATGAGATAGATTTCATTATCAATCCTAAGAATCAGCCTTACCAGGCTATATTGACTCTCAAGCTTAAAATTAAAATAAAATATCAGTCTTACAATGACTCTCTATACCCTCCATATTCAGTCGACTCAATTAATCAGGTTAAATCAATACCATGAAGAGAGACACAGTTGGCTCATTTTCATCGAAACAATTACAATATAAACTTAAAGATTATCAAAATGAGAATGGAGGAATGTCCTAGACAAGGCACTATTCAATCTTTCATTGTCTTCTAAGATCATAAAATGTAGAGGCATTACCTAAAGTGGCGGTTTATACAACAAAGAAGGCAAACATAATACACTGTATTCTTCCTAAGATTCGTTCTCAGCCCATGCGCAGTCTCTCCTCCATTCTCAGCTACATGACTTATCACATAAAGAATCCCCCTGACTATCTAAGTCATGGTTTCTTAAGAGCCCCAAACCGACTCATCAATGAGTCATCCCACTAAGCGCTCCACTAATTGCAGTTAAAAACACATTTAATACAAATAGTTTTGTTCTCCTGTTGTAACTCAACCGCCAACTACAAAGGTGCAATCGACACCATATGTTGATTATGCAAAAATGGTTGAGAAGAAATAGTGAATGTAGCTAGTTATCCGCCACTCCTCATCAATGAGGCCGCCAACTCAATAACAGAAATAGAGCAATCGATTACTCATCAAGAGTAGTTTGATCCATTATGTTTTAAAATTAAAGGCACTCCTTAATACATGCCTATGGTTGCTCAATCAAAAACCATAATAATTTATCATGAGGTATTACCTCATTCGACACATAAACATATTATATTTGATTATATCAAATATTATTTTCATATCATTATCTCTATTTGATTATTATGATTTAATCAATAAAAGGATAATACTAAAACAAAGGATTACGAAAAAATGTGATTGGGTTGACCTAGTCTCCCCATCACAATTCGTCGACAAAAACACATCATCTTAAATTGACGATAACATCTTAATGTTAAGAATCAATTATAACACCTCAAGTGAATTAATAATATTAAGATGACTATTTTACGACAATAACGTCATACTATTTACATTAAACGTAAATAGTCATAGTTCACAAACGACGTCGTTAATGTTACTAACGACTAAGACGACTTACTACGACTTACAAAGATTGTAAAATATTGACTACCTATCGATTAGGTTCATAAGTAAACTAACAAGACAAGACTTACCTCTCACAAAAAATTGGTTCACGTTTCCGTTAAACACTTATGTACTCGATTTGGCAAATAAACCACTCGTAACTTGAGGTTTATATCTCTCTCCTCGAAAGATACTCTCTCTCTTTTCTCTGAGATTCATCTGAAAACTATAATTCCTGTATCAAACTTGTAACCAAACAATTTATGATTAGTGCATCATTATTCAATAAATAAATCAAATCTCATAATGCAAATATTAAATCGATAATAACATAATCATTTCCATAATTTCATAAATGACATTTAATATAATCCATGTCTTTCCTTGTCATTAATCTAAACATCATGTAATATATTTACTTATGTGCAAGTAAATGTAAAAAACATAGCAAGACAAAAATTGGGGATGTAACATATCATTCCCCTAAAGATTCATCGTCCTCGATGATATAAAGTATCAAAATGCAACTATAAAGCAAATTCATTGTTTTCAACTGGTAACACATAAAATAAATGAGGACACTTTTGGTAAAATTCATGGTAATCCTCCCATGAAGAACTATCCTTTGCATATTGGTCCCACTAGACCTAGCACTACATAAGCTCTACGTTACACAAGCAGTGCTTGCAAACTTCAAGCATTTAAGAAGCTCGATCATAACCATTCATGGGTGCTGTACTTGTAAAACATTCTTAGAATATAATATTCATATATTATATAAATTTTTTTTCATCTATGAATCACCAAAAAGCATTAGGCCTCCTGGCAATAACTGGTAATAGATTGATTCTTGTAATCAATAGAATTGATAATCTTAAAAATTTAGAAGAGTCCTTTATACTTAGGAACTGGTTTGGAATACATTCCATACTTTATAAAACTTTTTCTGAGGTTTGACCCTCAAAAGAACTTTTTCTTCTCTATCTGAGAATTGTCTTGGTATACGCTTAACATCAACGTAAATTTTCTATTTATTAATGGGCAAGTGCAAAAAGATGGGGGGCTAAAAATGGGTCTTAAGTGACCACTTTTTTTTTTTGAAATCGGGAAATGCTGGCCTTGGCTGAGATGCAACCAAAACAATGTTCATAGTGCTCTGAGTCTACTTTCTAAACTACTATTTTTTTTTAAAATGGTATAGATTAAGGGGTTCAAAAGAGGGAGCCACAGAAATCGGTGTTGTTTATGTCAAAAAAATATAACATAGCATGTTTTGTGGCTCCCTCAAAAGGTCAACTTTTTTTTTGGTACTTTTAAAACTGCTTTGGTGAGAAATTAGCTAACAACATGTAGTTAATGCCTGATTTTTTGATAATTTTTTGGTAAATATTTGATTTTTTACTAATTTTCAAAGTGGGCACATCCTAAAAAATAGAATTTTGGCCGTGCTACCCCTATAAATTTTGAAAACTAATTGAAAATCATTTTTTTTTAATATGTGTAGAATGAAGTCTAGTTTCTAAATATGTATTTCTTTTTAAATTTCAATGAATGGTTAATTTACAATAAAAAAAAGACCAAATAGTGGTTTTTGCCAAAAAACGGACACACAAACAAAAGAAATTAAAGATGAAAGGTTTAACATTGTCAAAATGTGAAAAAATTACATCGTTAAATAGTTAAGAGAAAACCTAACATTACCCAGGTGTTTAATTTGTTTGACCTTGAAACATGTGCAAATCTGAGGGTTAGCACGAACAAAATTATGTGAAATCCTGTAGAATATGCAAAAACACGTCTCTAGACATTGGGAAGGCACTCCAAGCCTTTGGGTTGGAAATCCAAAGCAAATCCCAAGCCTAAGGCTTGGGATTCCCAAAGAAAAACATAACGTGAGTGTGTTATAACGTGAGCGCATTATGACACGCTTGCGTTATGTTTTGTTTTGCATTTTTTCCTTATTCGCAAAAGTTTGCTCAATGTTTGTCATATTTGACATAATGCGAGCATGTTATAACGTGCTCACGTTATGTCCCCCTTAGATTTTTTTATGTTCAAGGTTATTAATCATGTATGTATGTATGTGTGTGTGTATACTTATATGTATGTATGTATGTATCTATGTATGCCTATATGCATGTATGTATGTATGTATAGTGTCGAGGGTAGAGGAGGGTAGAGATGGGGGTGAGGTAAATAGGGGAGGAGAGGGGTGGATAAGGGTTGAGGGTTTAAGGTCAAGAGAGATTAAGGTTTAGGATTGAGGGATTAAGGTTTAAGGTTGAGGGTTGAGGTTTGAGGGTTTAGGGATATGATTTAGAGTTTAGGGATAAGGGATTAGAGTTTAGAACCTTGAGGGATTAGGGTTTAGGGTTGAGGCTTTAGGGATAGAGTTTAGGGTTAAGGGTCGAGGGATTAGAGTTAAGGTAGAGTGTTGAGGGTAGAGGGATTAGGGATAGGGTTTAGGGTTGCAAGTTTAGGGTTGAGGGATTAGGGTTTAAGGTATAGTGTTGAAGGTTGAGGGTTTAGGGATAGGGTTTAGGATTTAAGGTTTAACTATTGAGGGTTGAGGATTTAGGGATAGGGTTTATGGTTTAGGGATAAGGGATTAGGGTTTAGGGTTTAGGGATTAGGGTACCATAAATTATAATTAGGGATTAGGGTTTAGGGTTATGGGATTAGAGTTTAGGGTTTAGGGATGCACAATTAAGGGGTACCATAAATAAACTAGAATTCAGGCAGGGTTGGAAAAATTTTGTCAATCATCATGGGGCTGGAGATTGGAGATTTTGTTGTGTTCAAGTACATATCCAAGTCATAATCTAAGGTTAAGATATTTCAAAGAATAGGGTGTGTGAAAAACATCAATGCTCTTCAGCTTATGAATACCAACATTGATATAGATAAAAGATGCCCTTCTTCTAACAGAGTATATAGTTCAAGTCAACCGATGGGCAGCAAGTTGTTGAATGAGTTGGTTTAATGGGCGTGCCTCCTTCTTCAAAGTTATGCTTCGAGACTTTACACAAAAAATGGTAACTCTATACATTATTTTTCATTCTTTTATTTCCTGTACACTGTTAAGAACTTGTAAAATCTAATTGTGTAATGTGTTTATGGTAGCACATTCCTCCTGCATTTGTTTCACATAGACAACATAGACAAACATATGGTGTTGCAAGGCCCAGGTGGGCAGGAGTGATGCAGAGGTATAGGTAAGATTGTATTAGCTCTACCAACTTTCTCCAAAGGTATACCAGGTGTTTGTGTTTACAAGCCTCACAAGGCTACTACAGGAGTCAACTTAGCCTAGGATCACCCTCTAGCTATCATCCTTCAGACTATTCACCACTCACTTTGGCGAGTCACAGCTCAACCCAACTTAGAAGCACAACCCACCCTTAAGAGCCCAACATCTACTACCAATACCCCTACCAACATAGGTAACAACATCCATTTATTATACACTTATCTTTGATATGCATGGTACAAGGTCACTGACCAATAAACTATGTTTTACTTCCAAACACAACAGTGGACAGCAAATTGAGTATGACTGTCATAAAACAAGGTTCTAGGACAGTATTTAAGAGTAGGCTTAAGTCTGGTTTAACAACCTCTCAATGTCTCCAATGGCCCTCAACTCCAGTTGCATACCTAGGTACTCACACAACAACAACCATTCACTGACATGCACCAATCTTGGAGGACAACAAATTGAATTTGGACTGTTTTATGACTGTCATGGAAGAACAGCAGTCAAGAGTGTTTCACCTAGTAGCATACACAAGGGTTTAAACCTTCAACACTCTTCCAGAGACTTCATATAACCACTAACATTGAGTCCATATTCTCCATTAGGTGTGAAACAAAACAACCTTCTAATTGTTTGCAGGCCCCCACTGTATTTAAAGGCAGAGGATAGCAATTTGCTAGGTGACTGTCCTATGACAGTTTCAACATGACAGTTTTAGCTTTTTGTGAATAACAAGAATAGTAATGACTCCTTATCAATAAGATCTCCACACCAATTTAACATACACCTACACAAGGTCATTAAATTACTGACCAATACCGTACCCCTGCATTTATCATGACAAAAAGTTTTGACTGTCTATGACTGTCATGAAAAGACAGCAATTCAAGAAGGTTAACTCCATAGACAAGAGAGACATTTAAAACCACCTTATATGTTTATACTTGCACAAGTCCTACACCACTTGATTCATATTCAAATGCTCTTCAAGAAAAAGTACTTGCATCCACACATGTGTACTGTATCGTACTGTAGGTGCTTGAGGACAGCAAACTATTTTTTTCTTAAAACCAAAGCCTAAATGGTAAATAATGGACAAGGAAATGCATCCACTATGCATGTATAAGATCCACCAAGTCTTATTCTAGTCCATCTCCACCAATAAACACAGATTCCACCTCCAATCTGTCAAAACAAATCGCTGTTTTCACTGTCTTAATACAGCTACCTTCACTTTCTCAACTAGTAACCAATGGTACTAGTTAGATACATGCCTCATACTCTGCAAAGAAGGAGTTAAACTACCAATCATAAAGAAAAACATTAAATCTATCTTGTCTTCCTCCATCCCACCTATAAATGGGCGTTCATCATCAGAGGGCAGAGGAAGAACTAAGCATTTTATCCACAAACCCTAGCAATGGAGGGTTAGAAACCAATCTACAGATAATGGAATCAAACAACACAATGTAAATGTTTCAAAAGCTAAAAACTACTGCAAGTGAAAGGTAATTCGATCCACTCAATGCTTCTCAGTCCATGATTCCTCTACAATCCGTACAAAGCCGTACAAGGTGCTGTTTTCACACAAAAAACATAAAAAACACAGTTTTTCTTCAAAGAAACTCTTTCTTTCTATATTATTTTTGGCAAGTTTTAACAACTGATGTTTATAGGAAGTTCCAAAAACTCTTCCACTTCCCATTTGTCTGTACAACTGCCTAGGAAGGCAGAAAATCTAAGGAAAGGCAGTTTTCTTCATAAAGAATAAGTTTCTAAAGAAAACTCCAAATTTCAAAAAGACAACTCCTAGAAAATAGGCCTAGATTAACTCCAAAGTAGACTAGTCAATGAAATGACTAAGTCTTTTATTTCAACACAACAAAATGGCTTTTAAAGCCTTAGAGGTAAATAAATAACATGAAAAATTAACTAGAAAACAACACAAAACTGAGCTCCTGCACCATACTCCGCCTGTAGGAAGAACTCAAGTCCCTTGAGTTGCCAATTGTTGAAGTGTTGTGCCATGCTTCAAGATATCTGCTTCAGTCATCCAGGTGGCCTCTGAATCAGGAAGATCCTTCCATTTCACCAAGTAGTCCTTATAGACACCTCTCCGAGTCTTCTTGATAACCTTGGAATCTAGAATGCACTCCAACTGTAAAGGTTTACTTGGAGGTAAATCCTTGATCCAATCAGCATCTTCAGCCACCACATCTGATCCACTTTCATCAGGCAATGGAGGTCTGAAAGGAAAAAGATCACAAACATTGAAAATTGGAGAGATACCCAGGCCATCTGGTAGCTCAATCTCATAGGCATTTGGACCGAATTTGTGCACTATCTTGCATGGTCCAATCTTCTTCATTAGGAGTTTAGTTGGCTGACCCTTTAGCAACCTCTCTTTCCTCAGATATGCCATGACTAAGTCACCAACTTTGAACTGTACTTCTCTTTTTTTCAAATCTGCCTTTTCTTTGTACTTTGTGACTGATTTTTCTAGTTGCAACTTGACTTGATCATGAACTATTTTCATGGAGGCAGCAAACTCTTCACCAAATGCACTCCTTCTATCCCAACCTTGGAGATCCTTCAGCTCAAGTGGCCCTCTTGGATGAAAACCATAAACTATCTCAAAGGGACTTTTACCAGTGCTCCTATTCCTTGAATCATTGTAGGCATATTCAGCCTGACTGATAATCAAATCCCATGCCAAACCATGCTACTTTGTAAGGCACCTTAGAAGGTTTCCAAGAGACCTGTTAACCACCTCAGTCTGACCATCAGTTTGTGGATGGTAGGCTGATGAAAAGGACAATTGTGTGCCCAGCTTCTTCCACAAGGTCCTCCAGAAGTGACCTACAAACTTAGAATCTCTGTCAGTTACAATGGACAATGGTAAACCATGCATCCTTACTACTTCTCTGAAAAATAGACCTGCAACATGAGATGCATCATTTGTGCATTTACATGGCACAAAATGAGCCATCTTGCTGAACCTATCAACAATGACAAACACTATCCACCCCTCTGGTTGTCCTGGGTAACCCAAGCACAAAATCCATGCTGATACTTTCCCAAGGTCTGTTGGGAATGGGAAGGGGCTGGTATAGACCTGCATTTGAAGACACACCTTTGGCTCTTTGACAAATTGCACAGCTAGCTACATATTTTCTCACATCTGATTGCACCTTTGGCCAAAAATAGAACCTTGTGACTTGTTCTAGTGTCTTGTCCAAGCCAAAATGTCCTCCTAAAGAACCATTATGCTTCTCCTTGATGATGTTGTCCCGCATAGAGCACTTAGGAACACACAGCAAATTGCCCTTAAACAAGAGACCTTCCTGCAAAACAAAATCTACATACTCTCCATGGAATGTGTTAGCCAAGTTCACACAAACATCATAAGCCTCTTTAAAATCAGAATCTTCTTTATACAGCTCTTTTAAATAGTCAATACCCATGCTTTCTAACTGAATTTCCTGAATAAGAAGCAACCTCCTACTCAATGCATCAACTACCTTATTAGAGACACCTCTTTTGTGCTTAATTGTGAAAGTATACACTTGTAGCTAGTCCATCCATTTAACATGTCTATGGTTCAATTTTTCTTGACTGTTTAGAAAGCTTAAAGCATGATTGTCAGTAAATACAATAAATTCCTTGGGCAACAAATAGTGTCTCCATTTCTTAAGAGCTTGCACCATTGCATAGAGTTCTAAGTCATAGGTAGAATACCTTTGCTTGGCTTCATTCAACTTTTCTGAAAAGAATGCCACTGGATGTCCTTCTTGGCTAAGAACAACACCAATAGCTTGCTGACTTGCATCACACTCAACAACAAATACCTTATCAAAATTAGGGAGTACTAAGGTAGGTAACTCAGCCACCTTTGTTTTCAACAACTCAAAGCTATCATCAGCTTCCTTTGTCCACTGGAATCTACATTTGACTCCACCCTTGATGGTGTTGAGGATGGGAGCACTAATGTGACTGAAACCTCTGACAAACTTCCTATAGAAAGTCGCCAATCCATGGAAACTTCTCACATATCCCACTGTTTTTGGGGTAGGCCAACTGAGAATAGCCTCAACCTTAGAGGGATCCATCTTCAAACAACCATTAGAAATGACAAATCCCAAGTATACAAGTTCAGTTTTCATGAACTCACATTTGTCTAAGTTGATCATCAACTTGTGCTCATGCAGCTTCTCCAACACCTAACCAACATGCTTCACATGGTCTTCCCTTGTCCTACTGAAGATTAGTATGTCATCAAGATAAACAATAACAAATTTACCAATGAATTCAACTAATACCTCATTCATCAGGCGCATAAATGTACTTGGCGCATTGCTAAGACCAAATGGCATAACAAGCCATTCATATAGACTTTCATTGGTCTTGAAAGCAGTCTTCCATTCATCTCCCTGTCTGATCCAGATTTGATGATATCCAGATTTCAAATCAATCTTTGAGTAATAGCAAGATCCTCCCAGGTAATCCAAGAGATCTTCAATCCTTGGCATTGGAAATTTGTATCTTATGGTGATCTTGTTTATGGCCCTGGAATCTGTGCATAGCCTCCACTTTCCATCCTTCTTAGGAGCCAGTACACTTGGAACTGCACAGGGACTTAGACTCTTCCTAATCAGCCCTTTCTCCAGGAGATCTTGAATTTGCCTTGCCACCTCTTCATTTTGCTATGGAGTCAGCTTGTATGCAGCCTTGTTAGGCAATGTAGCACTAGGTATTAAGTCAATTTGATGACTAATATCCCTCATGGGTGGTAAGGAGTTGGGAACTTCCTCTACCACAAGGTCTTGATACTTATCTAGAAGTTGTTGTACTTCCAATGGAATCTCCTTCTGCTTTTGATCTTGCTGATCTGATCCACTCTTGGGCTTCATGACCAAGGCATACCCTTGGTTGTCATTCTCCTTCAAGATATTTAGGAATTCATTTCCATTCACCAACATGACACTGTTGTTATTTTCCTTTCCCCTGGGCTGCTCCAACAAAGGATCTATTTTGAATGGCCTTCCATTCTTGGTGATGACATAAGTGTTCTTCTCACCATCATGCTGAGCTTTAACATCATACTACCAGGGACGACCAAGAAGCAGGTGCAATGCATCCATAGGGATGATTTCACATAGTACTTTGTCCTTGTAGTCACCAATTGCAAATTCAACCCAAGCTTGTTCCTCCACCATGAAACTTTGGTTCTTGTTCAACCAAGAGATCTTGTGAGGACTGATATGAGGCAGCCTCTTCAACTTGCACTTCTCAACCATCTCAGTGGATACCACATTCTCAGTAGACCCTGAATCCACTATGATTTTGCAGAGTTTCCCATAGGCTAGACCTTGGGTTCTGAAAAGATTCTTTCTCTGAGGGGGTTCTGGCTTCAATGGCATCTTCAACATAGACCTTTTTATCATCATACTTTCTCCATCTAGAACAGGTGCAGCACTTCCCATTGGTGAATTCACACCTTCACAGTCATCATCTTTCACTAACTGATTTCTCTTCCCACTGTCATGAGAGCTGCTGGCTTTCCTTGGACATTTGTTCATTGTATGGCCAACTTGGTTGCAGCCATAACATCTTCCAGTGAAGACTCCTGGTCCTCTACCACCTCCACCATTTCTGCCTCTACCATTACGAGTTCTACCACCTCTGAAACCTCCTCTATGCTCTATTGCTGATTGAGTTTCTTGCTGGCTATTATTTTCAGTTTTGTTGAACTGTCCACGGTCAAAATTGCCTCTACCTCTTTGATTTCTGCCACCTCTACCTCTGGCACTTTGATCACCCTTCCTTCTCAGCTTTTCCTCAGCTCTGGAGGCCAACAGGAAACATTCATCCACTATCTTTGGTAACACCAAACTTATCTCATCTTGCAGATTATATTTCAGTCCATTCAGGTATCGAGCCACCATCCCTTTTTCATCTTCATTATGATTTGCCCTCATACTGAGTCTATGAAATTCTTCTATGTAGGCAGCCACATCCATGTCTTTTTGTCTCAAATTCTAAAATCTCCTTATGATTTGAATCTCATAGTCAGGTGGCATGAACTTGCTTCTGGGCATAGCCACCATTCTGCTCCATTTAGTGATGGGACTTTTCCCAATCTTCTCCCTCTCACTTTGCATATAGTTCCACCATACCAGTGCAAAACCTCATAGCCTTGTCTTGGCAAACTTGACCTTTTTGCTGTCATTAAACTCCTTGTAATCAAAGAAGTTACACATAGCTTCTATCCAGTCGGTGAGAATATCTCCATCCAACTTGCCATGGAAGGTAGGCACCTCCATCTTGGGATCACCACTGTCTCCATGAGCACCCTTAAGTGCATTCAAGAAGGCTTTCTGATCTACAGACATATCCTGCTCCTGAGGATCCTCTTCTGCCTCTATTTCTTCATTTGTGTCTGAAGAACTTCCTTCTTCTTTGGTCTTGCCCTTAGACTTTTTCTCTTCCTGCAATTTTACTTCTTGAAGACGTGCTTCAACCATTTCTTCCACCAACTTCTTGATGGCATCTTGACTCATTGTCTTGGGAGGCATTGTAATAGCCTCTGTTTCAATTTCCTCTTCTAACATACACTTGCTTCCAATCAGAATATTGGCTCTGATACCAATATGATGCAGAGGTATAGGTAAGATTGTATTAGCTCTACCAACTTTCTCCAAAGGTATACCAGGTGTTTGTGTTTACAAGCCTCACAAGGCTGCTACAGGAGTCAACTTAGCCTAGGATCACCCTCTGGCTATCATCCTTCAGACTATTCACCACTCACTTTGGGGAGTCACAGCTCAACCCAACTTAGAAGCACAACCCACCTTTAAGAGCCCAACATCTACTACCAATACCCCTACCAACATAGGTAACAACATCTATTTATTATACACTTATCTTTGATATGCATGGTACAAGGTCACTGACCAATAAACTATGTTTTACTTCCAAACACAACTGTGGACAACAAATTAAGTATGGCTGTCATAAAACAAGGTTCTAGGACAGTATTTAAGAGCAGGCTTAAGTCTGGTTTAACAACCTCTCAATGTCTCCAATGGCCCTCAACACCAGTTGCATACCTAGGTACTCACACAACAACAACCATTCACTGACATGCACCAATCTTGGAGGACAACAAATTGAATTTGGACTGTTTTATGACTGTCATGGAAGAACAACAGTCAAGAGTGTTTCACCTAGTAGCATACACAAGGGTTTAAACCTTCAACACTCTTCCAAAGACTTCAGATAACCACTAACATTGAGTCCATATTCTCCATTAGGTGTGAAACAAAACAACCTTCTAATTGTTTGCAGGCCCCCACTGTATTTAAAGGCAGAGGACAGCAATTTGCTAGGTGACTATCCTATGACAGTTTCAACATGACAGTTTTAGCTTTTTGTGAATAACAAGAATAGTAATGACTCCTTATCAATAAGATCTCCACACCAATTTAACATACACCTACACAAGGTCATTAAATTATTGACCAATACCGTACCCCTGCATTTATCATGACAAAAAGTTTTGATTGTCTATGACTGTCACGAAAAGACAACAATTCAAGAAGGTTAACTCCATAGACAAGAGAGACATTTAAAACCACCTTATATGTTTATACTTGCACAGGTCCTACACCACTTGATTCATTTTCAAATTCTCTGCAAGAAAAAGTACTTGCATCCACACATGTGTACTGTACCGTATTGTAGGTGCTTGAGGACAACAAACTATTTTTTTCTTAAAACCAAAGCCTAAATGGTAAATAATGGACAAGGAAATGCATCCACTATGCATGTATAAGATCCACCAAGTCTTATTCTAGTCCATCTCCAACAATAAACACAGATTCCACCTCCAATCTGTCAAAACAAATCGCTGTTTTCACTATCTTAATACAGCTACCTTCACTTTCTCAACTAGTAACCAATGGTACTAGTTAGATACATGCCTCATACTTTGCAGAGAAGGAGTTAAACTGCCAATCATAAAGAAAAACATTAGATCTATCTTGTCTTCCTCCATCCCACCTAGAAATGGGCGTTCATCATTAGAGGGCAGAGGAAGAACTAAGCATTTTATCCACAAACCCTAGCAATGGAGGGTTAGAAACCAATCTACAGATAATGGAATCAAACAACACAATGTAAATGTTTCAAAAGCTAAAAACTACTGCAAGTGAAAGGTAATTCGATCCACTCAATGTTTCTCAGTCCATGATTCCTCTACAATCCGTACAAAGCCGTACAAGGTGCTGTTTTCACACAAAAAACATAAAAAACACAGTTTTTCTTCAAAGAAACTCCTTCTTTCTATATTATTTTTGGCATGTTTTAACAACTAATGTTTATAGGAAGTTCCAAAAACTCTTCCACTTCCCATTTGTCCGTACAAATGCCTAAGAAGGCAGAAAATCTAAGGAAAAGGTAGTTTTCTTCATAAAGAATAAGTTTCTAAAGAAAACTCCAAATTTCAAAAAGACAACTCCTAGAAAATAGGCCTAGATTAACTCCAAAGTAGACTAGTCAATGAAATGACTAAGTCTTTTATTTCAACACAACAAAATAGCTTTTAAAGCCTTAGAGGTAAATAACTAACATGAAAAATTAACTAGAAAACAACACAAAATTGAGCTCCTGCACCAAGGAGTGGGATGTGCAATTAGGGGGTACCATAAATAAATTGGAACTTAGGTAGGGTTGGGAAAATTTTGTGAATCATCATGGGCTGGACATTGGAGATTTTGTTGTGTTCAAGTACATATCCAAGTCATATTTTAAAGTTAAGATATTTCAAAGAATAGGGTGTGTGAAAAACATCAATGCTCTTCAGCTTATGATTACTAACATTGATACAGATAAAATATGCCCTTCTTCTAACATAGGATGTAGTTCAAGTCAACTCATCATGGGCTGGAGATTGGAGATTTTGTTACATGTTCAAGTACATATCCAAGTCATATTTTAAGGTTAAGATATTTCAAAGAACATGGTGTGTGAAAAACATCAATGCTCTTCAGCTTATGAATACCAACATTGATACAGATAAAAGATGCCCTTCTTCTAATAGAGGATGCCCTTCAAGTCAACCAATGGGTAGCAAGTTGCTGATTGAATTGGTTTAATGGGCGTGCATGCCTCCTTCTTCAAAGTTATGCTTGGAGACTTTACACAAAAACTGGTAACTCTATACATTATTTTTCATTCTTTTATTTCCTTTACACTATTAAGAACTTGTAAAATCTAATTGTGTAATGTGTTTATGGCAGTGCATTCCTCCTACATTTGTTTCATAGTTTATAGACAACACAGATGAACATATGGTGTTGCAAGGCCCAGGTGGGCAGGAGTGGGATGTGCAATTATGGGGTACCATAAATAAATTGGAATTTAGGCAGGGTTGGGAAAAGTTTGTGAATCATCATTGGAGATTTTGTTGTGTTCAAGTACATATCCAAGTCATATTTTAAGGTTAAGATATTTCAAAGAACATGGTGTGTGAAAAACATCAATGCTCTTCAGCTTATGAATACCAACATTGATACAGATAAAAGATGCCCTTCTTCTAACAAAGGATGCAATTCAAGTCAACTCATCATGGGCTGGAGATTAGAGATTTTGTTACATCTTCAAGTACATATCCAAGTCATAGTTTAAGGTTAAGATATTTTAAAGAACATGGTGTGTGAAAAACATCAATGCTCTTCAGCTTATGAATACCAACATTGATACAAATAAAAGATGCCCTTCTTCTAACAGAGGATGTAGTTCAAGTCAACCAATGGGCAGTAAGTTGGTGATTGAATTGGTTTAATGGGCATACATGCCTCCTTCAAAGTTATGCTTGGAGACTTTACACAAAAACTGGTAACTCTATACATTATTTTTCATTCTTTAATTTCCTTTACACTGTCAAGAACTTGTAAACTCTAATTTTGTAATGTGTTTATGGCAGCTCATTCCTCCTGCATTTGTTTCACAGTTTATAGACAACACAGACGAACATATGGTGTTGCAAGGCCCAAGTGGGTAGGAGTGGGATGTACAATTAGGGGGTACCATAAATAAATTAGAATTTAGGCAGGGTTGGGAAAAGTTTGTGAATCATCATGGACCAGAGATTGGAGATTTTGTTGTGTTCAAGTAGCTATCCAAGTCATTTTTTAAGGTTAAGATATTTCAAAGAATAGGGTGTGTGACAAACATCAATGCTCTTCAGCTTATGAATACCAACATTGATACAAGTAAAAGATGCCCTTCTTCTAACAGAGGATGTAGTTCAAGTCAACTCATCATGGATTGGAGATTAAAGATTTTTTAACATGTTCAAGTACATATCCAATTCATATTTTAAGGTTAAGATATTTCAAAGAATAGGGTGTGTGAAAAATATCAATGTTGTTCAACTTATGAATACCAACATTGATACAGGTAAAAGATGCCCTTCTTCTAACAGAGGATGCAGTTCAAGTCTACTCATTGTGGGCTGGAGATTAGAGATTTTGTTACGTGTTCAAATACATATCCAAGTCATATTTTAAGGTTAAGATATTTCAAAGAACAGGGTGTGTGAAAAACATCAATGCTCTTCAGCTTATGAATACCAATATTGATACAGATAAAAGATGCCCTTCTTCTAACAGAGGATGCAGTTCATGTCAACTCATCATGGGTTGGAGATTGGAGATTTTGTTACATATTCAAGTACATATCCAAGTCATATTTTAAGGTTAAGATATTTCAAAGAATAGGGTGTGTGAAAAACATCAATGCTCTTCAGCTTATGAATATCAACATAATAAAAGATGCCCTTCTTCTAACAGAGGATGCAATTCAAGTCAACTCATCATGGGCTGGAGATTGGAGATTTTGTTACATGTTCAAGTACATATCCAAGTCATATTTTAAGGTTAAGATATTTCAAATAAAAGGGTGTGTGAAAAAACATCAATGCTCTTCAACTTATGAATACCAACATTGATACAGATAAAAGATGCCCTTCTTCTAATAGAGGATGCAGTTCAAGTCAACTCATCATGGGTTGGAGATTGGAGATTTTGTTACATGTTCAAGTACATATCCAAGTCATATTTTAAGGTTAAGATATTTCAAAGAATAGGGTGTGTGAAAAACATCAATGCTCTTCAACTTATGAATACCAACATTGATACAGATAAAAGATGCCCTTCTTCTAATAGATGATGCAGTTCAATTCAACTCATCATGGGCTAGAGATTGGAGATTTTGTTACATGTTTAAGTACATATCCAAGTCATATTTTAAGGTTAAGATATTTCAAAGAACAGGGTGTATGAAAAACATCAATGCTCTTCAACTTATGAATATCAACATTGATACAAATAAAAGATGCCCTTCTTCTAATAGAGGATGCAATTCAAGTCAACTCATCATGGGATGGAGATTGGAGATTTTGTTACATGTTCAAGTACATATCCAAGTCATATTTTAAGGTTAATATATTTCAAAGAACAGGGTGTGTGAAAAACATCAATGCTCTTCAACTTATGAATACCAACATTGATACAGATAAAAGATGCCCTTCTTCTAACAGAGGATGCAGTTCAAGTCAACTCATCATGGGCTAGAGATTGGAGATTTTGTTACATGTTCAAGTACATATCCAATTCATATTTTAAGGTTAAGATATTTCAAAGAACATGGTGTGTGAAAAACATCAATGGTCTTCAACTTATGAATACCAACATTGATACAGATAAAAGATGCCGTCCTAACAAAGGATGCAGTTCAAGTTAACTCATCATGGGTTGGAGATTGGAGATTTTATTACATGTTCAAGTACATATCCAAGTTATATTTTAAGGTTAAGATATTTCAAATAATAGGGTGTGTAAAAACATCAATGCTCTTCAGCTTATGAATACCAACATTGATATAGATAAAACATGCCCTTCTTCTAACAGAGGATGTAGTTCAAATCAACCAATTGGTAGCAATTTACTAATTGAATTGGTTTAATGGGCATGCCTCCTTGTTCAAATTTATGCTTGGAGACTTTATACAAAAATTGGTAACTCTATACATTATTTTTCATTCTTTTATTTCCTTTACACTATTAAGAACTTGTAAAATCTAATTGTGTAATGTGTTTATGGTAGCGCATTCCTCTTGCATTTGTTTCATAGTTTATGGACAACATAGATGAACATACGGTGTTGCAAGGCCCAGGTGGGCAGGAGTGGGATGTACAATTAGGGGGTACCTTAAATAAACTAGAATTTAGGCAGGGTTAGGAAAATTTTGTGAATCATCATGGGTTGGAGATTGGAGATTTCGCTATGTTCAAGTACATATCTAAGTCATATTTTAAGGTAAAGATATTTCAAAGAATAGGGTGTGTGAAAAGTATCAATGCTCTTCAGCTTATGAATACCAACATTGATACATATAAAAAATGCCCTTATTCTAATAGAGGATGCAGTTCAAGTCAACCAATGGGCAGCAAGCTTTTGATCGAATTGGTTTCTGATGAAGAAAACAATGATGCTGTTGAAGGAATGGAAGAAAATCAAAATTGTAAGTCTAATTTAATTTATTTCAACTTTCAAAGCAGGTATTTGAATTGTAGCTTTACCTGGAGGATTGGTATAACAAAAACTTAATTATGTTACAGGCCTTTCTTTGAAGAACCCTGGACATTATGGACCCTAACATCTAGAAAATCACATGCCAGTGAACTATGCCCCACCTTTCAAATTAGATATTTACCTTTTTATTCTATGAAAATGAAGTCACTGAATGTAAACGACCATGCATAATAGTAAGATCAAATTCTATGCCTTCTATTCTTATTACTCTTACTTTATTAAGAGAAGAGTGTCAAAAAGAATGGGTAAATAATTGTAAGCTATCATAAGGCAAAGTAGTTTTGTTATTACATTTTTCTGAGGGATCTCTAATAATCTAATATAATGCAGTCTTTTGTAATATGAACATCTGCATTTGTGTAAATGCTAAGCTTTAATAGTAGAGTATTAAATCAATGCAATCAACTATTTATTGGGTTAAAATAACTTAGTTTTTGTAATGGTCTGGGAATGTAGGAGTTTCCAAAAATAGGTGAATGTCCTCTACAATTACCAAGAGAAAAAAGTTTAGTAGTTCTTATGGATAGAGCCAGTAAACAATGGGAGATTATTTGCCTGTTTCATAACAATATACCTGCCTTAAGTGCGGGGTGGGCATATTTTATATGCCATAATAATATCAAGGATATGTTTGCATCTTTGAGCAAGTGGACATTAAGAAACATAGATTTATGCTTAGAGTTCATGTAGATCGAAAGATAAAATACGGATCCTTTTGCTTGATTTTTATGGCCAAAGTTGTTTATTTTATCTAGTTGATGGTTTTAATTACACCCAGGTTATACATTGGGAGCAGATGTATGCACATTTTTATGGCCCTGATTTAAATTCAAGCAAATAGGTGGAGAGAGTATGCTAATCTTTTAAAAAAATATTAATAAAAAAATGTTCACTTAATGTTGACCAGGGGTTCTAATTTCAACCATTCATTGCCCACTGTGGATGTACCCCAATGCAAAGCATTTCTCATAATGATCATCCTTCTGATTTCAACTGTTAATTACTCACTATGGATGTACCATACACAAAGCTTTTTTCATAGTGTGTACACCTATTAGCATATTGAACCCCAGATGGGCCAGAAAAACATGCCATATAACATTACTAAGACATTACATAAAACATACTATGTTCAAGTACATATCCAAGTCATATTTTAAGGTTAAGATATTTCAAAGAATAGGGTGTGTGAAAAATATCAATGCGAGCTCCAGCTTATGAATACCAACATTGATGCAAATAAAAGATGCCCTTCTGCTAACAGAGTATGTAGTTCAAGTCAACCAATGGGCAACAAGTTGCTAAATGAATTGGTTTCTGATGGGGAAAACAACAATGATGTTGAAGCAATGGAAGAAAATCAAAATTAGGGTTGAGGGATTAGGGTCGAGGGTTGAGGGATTAGGGTTTAGGGTTGAGGGATTAAGGTTTAAGGTTTAAGGGTTTAAGTGTATCTAGGGGTTGAGAGTTTAGGGTTTAAGGGTTTAATGTTTGAGGGATTAAGGGTTTAAGGGTTGAGGGATTAGGGTTAAGGGCATAGTGTCGAGGGTAGAGGGTTTAGGGATAGGGTTTAGGGTTGAGTGTTGAGGATTTAGGGCTGAGGGTTAAGGGATTAGGGTTTAAGGTAAAGTGTCGAGGGTAGAGGATTTAGGGATAGGGTTTAGGGTTTAAGGTTTAAGGGTTGAGGGTTTAGGGATAGGGTTTAGGGTTTAAGGTTAAAGGGTTGAGGGTTTAGGGATAGGGTTTAGGATTTAAGGTTGAAGGGTTAAGGGTTGAGGCTTTAGGGATAGGGTTTATGGTTTAGGGTTAAGTGATAGGATTTAGGGTTTAGGGTTGAGGGGTTAGGGATTGGGGTTTAAGGTATAGTGTCGAGGGTTGAGGGATTAGGGTTCAACCCTCGACACTATACCTTAAACCCTAAACCCTAATCCCTCAACCCTTAAACCTTAAACCCTAAACCCTATCCCTAAACCCTCTACCCTCGACACTATACTTTAAACCCTAATCCCTTAAGCCTCATCACTAAAGCCTCAACCCTCATCCATTAAACCTTCAACCCTAAACCCTATTCCTAAACCCTCTACCCTCGACACTATGCCTTAAACCCTAATCCTTCAACCCTTAAACCGTCGACCCTTAAAACCCTTAATCCCTCATACCTTAAACCCTTAAACCATAAACTCTCAACCCCTAGATACCCTTAAATCTTAAACCCTTAAACCCTATATCCTATACACTTAACCTTGGACACTCAACCTTGAACATTATCCCTCAACCTTCAAACCTCTACCCTATACCATATACCCTCAACCCTATAGTTATGCCCTAAACCCTCAACCCTCATAGATATGCCTTATACCCTCAACCTTAAACCCTATACCCTATATCTTAGACACTTAACCTTGAACATTATCCCTCAACTGTAAACTCTCAACCCTCTACCCTATACCCTCAACCATATACTTAAGGCATAATCCATCAATCCTCAACCCTATACTTTAAACCCTAAAACCTACATCCACAAATCCTCATCCCTTTATCCTATAACCTCACCTTATACCCTCAATCCATATCATAAAACCTAAGTTCCCAATATCCTAAACCCTAATCCCCATACCTTACACACTTAATGATATACACTCAACAAGTTGAATATTATCCCTCAACTATAACCCTCAACCCTCAACCCTCTGCAAAAAAGAAAAAAATGCAAATAAAATAATAACGCGCTCGTATTATAGCATGAGCGCGTTATGGTTTTGTGTTCTTGAGACAAAGGCTTAGCAACACCAACCCATAACGCGCTCGCATTATAGCGTGAGCACGTTATGGTTTTGTGTTGCCAAGCCAAAGGCTCAGCAACACCAAGCCATAACGTGCTCGCACTATAACGCAAGCGCGTTATGGATTTTTAAAAAGTTTGGCCACTTTTTGGCCCCCCATCTTTTTGCACCTGTCCTAATGGTTTCCATCGATCTTTTTTGATCAACTTAATCTATTTATCCATTTCAGACAATATTTTTGGACTAATGCTAATCCTATCTTCTAGCTTACCTAGCTTATAGGAGTTCAGCATCTTTTCTATCCAATGTTTCAATTCAAGCCATCTTAATGGCAAAAGTTAGGCATTGTTAAAAATTTCACTAGTGATAAGTAGTCTCCCTACTTATGTTGCTGATCCATGCAATACATTGGTAACAAGTCTTCCACAACCTGGTTAACTTTCTCAGTTTAACCATCTGTTCTCAAGATTATAAGTTGTACTCACATTGAGTTTTAGTCCTTAGCGCAGAAAATAAATTTTAGAAAAACCTTGATGTTACACGCGCATCTCTATCCGAAATATTCTTTTCAGGGAAGCCATGCAATCTAAACACCTCTTGCATTAATTTGCGACCTAACACAAGTGCTCCATCAGTCAAATTACTTGGTATAAAATGTGCTACCTTTGTGAGTTTATCAAACACAACTAAAATGGCATCATGTCTATTCCTTGACATAGGAAGACCCTGAACAAAATCCATACTAATAACTTGCCATTTCCACTCTGGCACATCATGTGGGTACAACAATCCTACAGGGTGTTGATGCTCTGCTTTTACCCCCTAACATTCTAAATAGCTGGCTACATATCTTGCAGCATCATTCTTCATTCCTTTCCTGAAATAAAGAGGTTTAACATCCGCTAGAAGTTTGGTTACTCTAGGATGTCCAGAGTATGGTGCAGTAAGAACTTCTTTCCATACTAGATTCCTTAATTCAGCAGAATTAGAAACACATATTCTTCCTCTGAAACTCAATAGTCTGTTAGACTCAAAATGAAATCTATCATACCTTGAATCTTTAAGATTTACCATAAGAGCTTGCTTAACTTGCTCATAATATTCATCTCCTAATAAATTTTGCAACACTTAATCTTTAAAGTTTGCATGAATAAAGGCAATTGAAGATATATCCCCTCTGACTCAGAGCATCAGCTACTCTGTTCTCTTAATAAATCAATTGCCTATTGACATTTAACTGTCCACTCAATTCACTTCCCTTAACCATTGCAAAACCACTTGCACATGTTGGTAATGTTCTCCTTCATTCTTAGAATAAATAAATATATCCTCCAGAAAGACTAGAACAAACATGTCTAAACAATCTCTAAACACACTGTTCATGAGATTCATGAATGCGACAAGGCATTTGTAAATCCAAAAGACAACACTGCAAACGCACAGTGCCCATTTCTTGTCCTAAAAGTTGTTTTATGGGTATCCTCATCCTTTAATCTTAACTAATGATATATTGATTGCCAATCAATCTTTGAAAACACTGCAGCTCCACGCATCTAATCAAAGAGGTCATCAATACATGGTGAAAGATATTTGTTCTTTATCGTTTCTTTAATGAGCATACGATACTAAATACACAATTGCAGAGTTATGTCCTTTTTCTTAACAAAATAGCTAGTGCACCACATGGTGATATACCAGATCTAATCAAACCTTTAGCCAATAATTCTTATTATGGGGATTTTGATTCCATTTGTCATATGGTAAGGTACTTTTCTGGGTAACCTATCCAAAACACTAGGAGAAATAAAATTTTTAGTTGCTCCAATCATCTGTTCAATCAAACCTTGGTGGAGTGACTTTCTTCATAGCTAGGAAAAATTCTAAGGCAAGCCTATCCTTTGCTTCCTTTTAGGGTCTATAGTTTTAGGATTTTCATTACTCATACTATATTCTTGGTGATTTTTCTTTCTCATCCCATGAGAAATCTTGTTTTCCCCCTTTAGGGTTTTCCTTGATCTCTTTCTTTCTTTTCCAAAATACCAGGTCTCTCCTAGGTTTTTATAAACATGGTTAGGATTGCTCCTTTTTGTTCAAGAGATTAACTGATGGTTTATTCTCTTCTAGACTCTCATCTTGGTTTGTTCTTGTATGAAACATGTCATTTTTTTCATGCCAGAAAAATAGTTATCTAATAGTTTTCTGAATCTAAAGTGACTCAAAACATCCAACATATTTATCTCATAACAATCAATAAATTGATACACATCATTCTCATCTTTTTTATAATTTATTTAGGAGTAACCACATCCTTATTTATATAGTTGATACGACAAGACTACATGTCACTTTCGATTTAACAATCTTCCAATTTAAACAAACATAGAGGGTGGATGTACACACAAGTACTCCTCCAACATCTTTTTCCTAAAACATAAGCATCGCAACAACCCCCAAGTGACATGTCGTAACTGGCTACAATTTACTAGGTTTTACTACACAAGTAGAAATAGTAGGATTCTTGGCTAGTTCAAAATGTTGTTTTCTTTCTAGCCGAATACACTTAAGTGCATCAACAAAAGTATCTGAATCCTTCAGCCATGGACCCTTAGAGTAAATAATATGCTCTTTAAGTTTCACTTCCTTGATAGGTTCCTTCTTAACCACTAATTTAGACAAATGCTAGGGAACAAACTTTCTACCAGTTTTCTTGGTTCTTCTCCATGCCATTCTGGCACAAGAAAATTTAAACATTAGCTAACCACATAATGTTGACTATAGGTTAGCATAGTGGACTCATAAGCCCTAGTGCCGAACTTGGTAGCTCTGATACATATGTAACATCCACGTTCTAAAAACATAGTAAAATTGAGAATTTACAATAGAGTAATTCAACAAGGTAAAAATGAGAGAAAATTTTTCTTTTATTTAACATATAATCAAGTAACAACAAATACAAGATTTCTATCCTAAAATAAGAAACATAATATAATATACGTTCAGATGACATTTTGTCTTTACAATTACAAATATCTGCATTAGATAATGTTTTACATAGTCTCAATAAACACAAGTCTCAAAGATATACTGCATCCGAAAATCTGACATCTTTATCACAAGCCTCGACATGTCTTCTATTAGAGAGAGAGTATCTTTCCAGTGATTTACCTCCATCCACAGAATGACGGTCTCCCACACATCTTCCACATAGGAAGTGGCCCTACCCTTCACAAGGAATATAGACCGAAGGTGACCAGTGGTAATTTGCCTTCTGAGTACATAGTGTTGTATCCTACACAACTCTATCAACCATACAACCCTAGATACCCTCTAGCTAATATGATTTCTGATAGGTTGTGCAATCTGGATATAATGAACCGACAATGCATGCAGAGACATATGCATTACTATGGCCATAGTTTCAATATAAATTGACGTTCACAATGAACGTTGTCGTAATGTTCACCCACCCCAACTCAACTTGGACACTATCATATTCCTACAGTTTGACTTGGTCAACTACATTTAACTTATGAAGTCCTGACAATTTTAATATTATAGTCTTCTCAACCTAGACAAGTTTACATTCACTATCTATATTCCATAGACCTTATCGACTACCTTTCATTACGAGGATTTTCATTGCATCATTGCAATACCTGAGATCCAATACTTATCAATTCATAAGAATTTTAAATCGATTAATAATGACTAAGATGGTTAGCTTACCCAGGTTAAGTATTATAGTCTAGGAAATTATTTCTTTTCTTACAAGTAAGAATAAATATACATAGTTAGGGTACTTGTCCCTTCAATCACGATTCTATATAATGTTCACAACGATTTAATATAAATAATTACCTTATTTGGTTGAGTTAAGGTTTAACCAAAGAGTTTTATCTAACTCAAACCTAGTCTTTCTGACTTCAGTGGATTCATAATAAATTGTCATAGACCTTATGGAATGACTATCTATTCTTGGGTATCTCTTTGCATCTAAGTTGCAACATTTGAGATTCATCACTTATCGACAAGTAATAGTTAAGAGAAGTTGTGACTAAAAAGGTATAATAAACTTTATGTTTGACTAACCATTTAATGGTACCTCTTGCATGCTTGCAAAACCTGAGGCTTGTGGCTTACATCACAAGTCGACTTGTAACCAAACAAATAGGTTTCTCTACCTAAGGTTAAACATTATCGACTAACAACAAATCTCTTTTCCATAAGATAGATGAAACATTTATTGTTTTGGGTTCTCGACCCTTTAATGTCTATCCCCATAAAATAACTAAAATAGGTTATAACCATAAAGGTGTCATCAAATAATCTTTAACCCTTCTAGGTTAAACTAGGTTTTATTTTACCCTCGAATAATCAAAATAACCCTATCTCATAACTTCAAGATTAGGGTTTATAAACAACCTTTGGTTTAACTCAACCAAGGTTAAGAATATTATGGTTAGATAATAACTCCTATACAAAAGGGATATGAATACTTTCAATTACCCTCACATGATGTCATTGACCATGACTCCTTATACACTCATATATGAATTCTATATAAGGTTATTGACATAGTCTTTTCGACATAATGGTGTACTATAAAACTATACTCAGCAAGATTACTTGTATAAACAATAAAGAAGGTCTTCGACATTAATTCATTTTTCCAAACTATCTTTAGTTAATCTATAACTCAATAGGTTTACCATAGTTGTCATAGGTCACTTAGACTCTGAATTCTATTGGTAAGGGAAATGTTCTTGACCAATGTATTTAACCAGGAATAGTTTCAAAATGATATTATCTTCTACTTAGTACTTTATGCTAGACTACTCATAGTTGGTAAGTTTTCCTTTATCAAGTAGCCTCTACTAATTTTATCAAATTATTTTCAAGACTAACTTACATCTGTATAGACTGCCGTCCTCAAAAGGAAACTCATTTAAATATGTGACTGGTTAACTAGTTTCATGATAACTACGTTATCCTTCTTGGAATATATATAATAATAGAATCATTTGGTTCTTGTACTCATATTATGACAAGTATCATAGTTTTATACAAAGGCACAGGGTCAGCCTAGTTACATCATGAGATAGATTTCATTATCAATCCTAAGAATTGGCCTTACCATGCTATATCGACTCTCAAGCTTAAAATTAAAATAAAATATCAGTCTTACAATGACTCTCTATACCCTCCATATTCAGTCGACTCAATTAGTTAAATCGATACTATGAAGAGAGACAAAGTTGGCTCATCTTCATTGAAACAGTTACAGTATAAACTTAAAGATTATCAAAATGAGAATGGATGAATGTCCTAGACAAGGCACTATTCAATCTTTCATTGTCTTCTAAGATCATAAAATGCAAAGGCATTACCTGAAGTGACATTTTACACAACAAAGAAAGAAAACATAATACACTATATTCTTCCTAAGATTCATTCTCAACCCATGCGCAGTCTCTCCTCGATTCTTATCTATAGGACTTATCACATAAAGAATCCCCCCGACTATCTAAGTCATGGTTTCTTAAGAGCCCCAAACTGACTCATTAATGAGTCGTCCCACTAAGCTCTCCACTAATTGCAGTTAAAAACACATTTAATACTAATGGTTTTGGTCTCCTATTATAACTCAACCACCAGCTACAAAGGTACAATTGACACCATATGTCGATTATGCAAAAATGGTTGAGAAGAAATAGTGAATGTGGCTGGTTATCTGCCACTCCTCATCAATGAGGCCGCTAACTCAATAACAGAAATAGAGCAATCAATTACTCATCAAGAGTAGTTCGATCCATTATGTTTTAATATTAAAGGCACTCCTTAATAGATGCCTATGGCTACTCAATCAAAAACCATAATAATTTATGATGAGGTATTACCTCATTCGACACATAAGCATATTATATTTGATTATATCAAATATTATTTTCATATCATTATCTCTATTTGATTATTATGATTTAATCAATAAAAGGATAATACTAAAACAAAGGATTACAGAAAATGTGATTGGGTTGAGCTAGTCTCCCCATTACAATCTGTCGACAAAAACACATCATCTTAACTTGACGATAATGTCTTAACGTTAAGAATCAATTATAACACCTCAAGTGACTTAATAATATTAAGACGACTATTTTATGACAATAATGTCGTAATATTTACTTTAAACTTAAATAGCTATAGTTCACACTCAAACGACGTCGTTAACGTTACTAACGACTAAGACAACTTACAAAGATTGTAAAATATTGACTACCTATCGATTAGGTTCAGAAGTAAACTGACAAGATAAGACTTACCTCTCACAACAAATTGGTTCACATTTCCATTAAACACTTATACTCGATTGGAAAATAAACCAGTTGTAACCTGTGGTCTATATCTCTCTCCTCGAAAGAACTCTCTTTTCTCCAAGAGTCATCTAAAAACTGTAATTCCTGTATCAAACTTGTAACCAAACAAATTATGATCAGTGCATCATTATTCAATAAATAAATCAAATCTCATAATGCAAATATTAAATCGGTAATAACATAATCATTTCTATAATTTCATAAATGACATTCAATATAATCCATGTCTTTCCTTGTCATTAATCTAAACATCATAATAGATTTACTTATGTCCAAGTAAAGGTAAAAAGCATAGCAAGACAAAAATTGGGGATGTAATAGTAATTGACATCCTTCTTATGAAAG
The DNA here is from genome assembly GCA_027924645.1 of Cunninghamia lanceolata. Lineage (NCBI taxonomy): Eukaryota > Viridiplantae > Streptophyta > Pinopsida > Cupressales > Cupressaceae > Cunninghamia > Cunninghamia lanceolata. The sequence continues at coordinate 4,756,299 of BSBN01000197.1, forward strand.
GAGACGAACACCTATGTTGTGCATGTGGAGGGCCTCTTAATACACTAATATATTTATCATCTAATATTAAATTAATACTTATGTTCAATAAATATAGCATATAGTATTGTAATATTTATAATTATGTGATACAAATAACGTATAAATAATGTAAGATTGTTTGCCATATTTGAATTTTATAATGGGAATACATTTGATAATATCTATTTCAATACTAATGTAATGTTAATTGTGTTTTCATAAAGATAGATTATTGGTATTGAACATTAATCCTTGAGCCCCTTTAAGAGAGTTAAGAGTACGTTGAATACTCAAAACATTACTTATAATGATGGAGATCATATTATACATGTAAACTAAATCAAAGATTGATATGGGTTATAGCTACATAGCACATTTAAAATAGGTATAGTCATCTGATACGGAAATTAAATCTTTATTGCATGTTTAAACTTACAATCTTTCTGCTTCGAAATAGATCAACAACTGAGGTGAAACCCTAGATATCAACTTCTAAGGATTCAGAAAAACCCATCTGAATCAGGGTTTTGAAGAGGAGGGGTGCGTGAATCAGAAGGGAGATTGATCATTCATTCATCATGGGGCATATGTAGTTGAGGGTACTCTCTTTACTCTCTCTACCCCACCTCTGAGAACAAAAAATGACAACAGAAGAGAAAAATGACAAAGGATATTGTCTATTTAAATAAAATATATCATGTATATTTATTATTTAATTATATATCTATTTTATATATAAAATCTATATTTAATTCTATTTATTATATATTATATTTTTTTTTAGACTACAGGAATCAGGTAGACCCCCTATAAACTGCAGTGTGCCTGGTAAACTTTTTTCATGTGACCAGTGACGCTGGCATGACACGCCCTCCGGTACCACGAGAACGAGGGGGAGACTGGACCTCGTGACCTTCTTTACCGCAATGGAATTTTTTAGCCAATCGAGCCAAGGCCCCCACCCATTATATATTATATTTAGTATAATATAAATTATTAATATAATATTTAACTATATAATTATAATTATATTTTATATATTATATATAATATTATAATTTATAGATATAATTAAAATCTTTTAAAAACTTTTATTTAACATTTAAATAATATGCCCCCTTTTATACATTTAAATTTACAAAGGCCATGAGGCCTATGCTGCGCCCTCATGATATAAAATCATACTACATTCATTTTTTTAAACATCCAAACATTACCTAATAGGAGTGGGTTGAAGACTATAGAAATAATAAAGTTAACTAAGCTTTTTTTATCCAACCAACAATTGTGAGGTGTAGTTCTCGATAAACGTTGGGAATTAGTTCGACATTGACTATATATTTAAGTGTTGAATGAACAAAAGAAAAAAGATAAACGCAATAGAAAAATAACTGTAGTAAGGTGTAAGGAAAGAATTCAATGAGTTAATGGGAAATCGTTGGAAGTTGACAACATGACTACTAAATGAAACGACAGAAATATGAAACCCATGTGTGGACAAGATCATTTTGATCATAGTCCTTTTGATCTCAGGTTTTCATCTATATATCTAGGTGGTGCTGCTCACCAAGGAAGACTTTTAGCGTAACAAGGAAAAAAATAGAAACCATTTTTTATCGTAGAAATAGCCTTTCCCTAAAACTAAAAGCTTTTATTCTATCATATTTCTTCAATCTTTTATTAGGATAAGGTAGTAGTTATGCACAAGTTTACCCAAAACTTTTTTAAAGTATTTTTCAACTAAAAATAAATAACATTCACATAAACAAAAATAATAATAATAAATTTAATGTAAGGGAATAAATCATTTATATTATAAATTCAAGTTAATTAATTTAATGTACATAATTGAATATGATTAATTTAGAGTTGGTTTAATAAACGAATAGCATTAAATGTTTGATAAATGAATAACATTAAATGTAATAATTAAATAAGAGGTATTATATTTAGTTTTAATATCAACTTCCCCACATCTTTGAAGCTGATTCTTCACCTCCTCCATCATCAAATTACATAGTGAGTTCTGTCGAGCCAATGTTAGAACTACAAGGTCTACTTGCTATTGGATGACAACATAGTACGAGACCCCATAAAACTACCCTCAAACAACTCCATTTGGAAAAACTTGAATTTGTGACCTACGCCTGATCTCCAAACCAACATAGTAGATTTCCAACCCTTCTACTTGAAATTTTTTGTTCTCCTATGATGAGCTTAGCAATATTTGAAAATGGATGGATTATTCTTAGTGCTAATAGAGACAATGTTCTATTTAATATAAATGTATGTGATTTATATTAAGGTTATTTATGTGTATTATTCATTTGATATAGTTATAGGAAAGCCTAGAGACCATTATTTTCCTATGACTCATTTCTATGATGTTTGTGCTTTGAAAGACCATTACATACAATTTTAAAGGTTTTTTTTTAATGTATATTATTGATTCTTTTGTTCTTTTATGAGTATTTTAAGGTGTCCTTCTCTGAATTAGATCCTTTTAACAAGAAAAGTTTTGTCTATGATGGTTTGTGGCATCGACCATAGTTTATAAAGTTGATAGCAAGGTTGAAGGAAATAATACTGAAGTGGGTTAAAGCCTATGCATTTTCATAAATCTCTTTTACAAATTTATTATATTGAAAATGGATTTAACATAATTACAATGTTTTGTTGGACTTGGACAAAGCTTGGTTTGGACTAAACTTTTTGGCAATGATCTTGATTTTGTTGGCTAAAGATAGCTAGGGTTAAGGGACTTAGACCTAGAAAAAGTTGGCAAGCTGCCAACACCCATGTGGTATTGTAGTCCCCATGCTAAGTCAAACCAAGAACAACATGAAACCTCTAATCTAAACGACATTATCAAATTTATCTATGGGTTTAAATTTTACATCTTACTTTTTACACATACAAAGTAAATTGAGTGAATGGTCATCCCAATATGTTTCTACATAAATAATTGTCAATAGTGATCACTTTTTCTCCATACGTTACGAGAAAATTACCCCTCGAAAGTGGAAGTAGAGACATTTTGTCATTCTCACTATTTTCTTAACTTTAAATCAAAATGTTCTCACAAGGAGGTCTTTTACTTTTCTTTATATACAAAAAATGCTAACAAAAATAAAGTATCTTCTAATGCACTAATGGAATCATACTCTCTAACATATTAACTTACATATAATTTTCTATTGGCGTAACCATTGCACCTCCTAGTGCAAATGCTAGGTTGAATGTTTTTATAGCTTATATTTTTAAGTAACATTTTAGAAATTAAAAGTGGACAGATGGATATAAAATATATTACTTAATTTACTAATTTTATTACATAAAATAACATCTAATATTAATAATATTAGAATTAAAATATTTGTCCTATTGATAAAAACAAAGGTAAAATGTATTATATGATTTAAAATTTTACTATATAAGGAATATAGTTTAGGAATAGATGAATTAAATGTATAATATGTTTGTATTATATAAAAGTGTCTAATCCTTTGAAAGATTCTTTTGTAATACTTTAGATTTGTTTGAATTCAACCACCATTAACCTTTACTGCTTTTATTTAATCTTTGATATTTTTGTAGATGATTTTGGCATGCACTACTTCTTTGTAATTCTTTTCATTCTTATGCATTAGAGTATGATGTTATTCATCTGAAATCATAAATTTGTAGTTCATTTTATTATAAAGCTAAATATAATGTGAACAATGACAAGTTATTTTATCTTAAGTAATGTAAATTAATTAAAGAAAATGTAATTTGAACGAGGAGGATAAATCTCTCTGTGTTGGTTTGTTATTGGCAGTTATCCATCTATAAATTGATAAAAAAGGTTTCAATGAGTTAGTTGAGAATGGATTTTTCGTAAGTCATATATTATGAAGAGAAAAATGTAAACCTAAAATTGAAAGGTTATTTGGAAGAGACGGGATTGACATTTACATACCTCAATTTCTTATAATTTAAGTAATTGTAGGCAAGCCTCCTCTTTTTTATGATAATTGTGAATGGATTATTTTGTATTCTAGAGTAGTGATCAAAGGGGAATGTTGGCTCTATATGAAGCCCATCTATTGATTTGAGTCTGGATATAGTTATAAATGATAGACCTAGTCTTTTTATTTTACCAATATCAACTGTCACCTTATGTAGTGTTAGGCCTTGGGATTTATGTATAGTAATTGTCTATGCCATGGATAGTGGTATTTGTCTATGGTTACCCAGTGATATAGGTATCATTTTTGGGTCATTTTGGCTCTATGGTGGCCCATTGTACTTATCAATCCTTAATGTGACTTGTCTATGTTAGCGTAATTACTACTACTATTACATTGTAACTATCTACGTAACTCTTTACCTGTTGGTTACGTTGGTTCCTGCAGTTACACTTTAACTGCCAACTGATATCTGTAACAGTTTCATCAACTGTTACCACTATTTATACTGCTATTGTCATGCAGTCAATAATCGAATACATTTGCACTGCTTCTACTTTACCATTAAATGGTATCAGAGCAGTTTCGCTGAGGCACAGGAGGCACAGTGCAGACTGTGAGTTTCTGTGGTTGTCTATGTATTGAAGGCATTTCATTGAGGCGTAGTCTGTGTTCGACTCCAGTTGTAGCAAGTTCGCCACCATCACCTTCTTGATAGCATTGCATGAGAAGTAGTTGCTAAATGATGATGCTTTCAAGTTTATTGTATGAGATGTAGTTGTTGACCAAGTTGCAGTCCCGATAGCATTGAGAGGAAGCGCCCAAGTAGCAGGCCCGTCAACATTGAAGTCATTTCTTCATCTATGGACTTGAAGATGCTATAGAGGTAGTTGGCAGAAAATGCAAGGAGCATAACAAAGTTAGAAGGCTCGATTGATCACAGCACCCAAACCAGATAGCATTGGAAAAGAGCGTGGAGTCTGGCATGGAGTTTGGTGTTGAGCCTGGAGAACATTTGCAGGCACATAAGAATTGAGCAAGGGAAAGCTTGCAAATCTGTGGATGTCCACCGCACCAGATGCCAGCAGTGTGGCCAGTAATCATGCGAATGAGCCACCTCAAGGCAGACGTGCTGTTTCAGAAAGCTCAGGCTTTGCCCTTTTAGATGCCCTGCAAAACACCGGTAATCTCCAATTCGATGAATTGTTTAGGCAAGGATTGCTAGATTACTTTCTATTTGATGTACAATGTCAAGCAAGGAAGATTAGAGCAAAACTAGACAAGGGTTATGATGCTGATGATGAAGATGAGGTAGAACGCACAACAAAGCATCCCCGTCTCACATCATAGGCCTATCGTGCTCATCTCCATGCCACAATTTCCTCTTGAAAGTGAATGTACTATCAAATAAAATAATAATAAATTTGTTGTCTGGATTTTTTTGAAAAATTTCTGCCCCGAAATTGCTTCTTTTCGATGCTCAACTTTTGAAAGGGCCAAATTATGCCGCATGGAAGACAAAGATGCAGACAATTCTCATTTTTGAGGAGCTATGGGGAATTGTCAGTGGTGACATAACTAGACCGGCAGACCCAGATGATAGGCAGAAGTTTGACAAGGCCGATGCCAAAGCATTGATGTTGATAACACTCAGCATCACCGATGAAGTTCAACCTCACATTCAGGATGCAGAAACATCAAAGGCGGCATGGGATTCTCTCTCCACAATCTACCAAGTGAAGAACGAGACAAAGATCCTCCATCTATAGTCCAAGCTACATACACTCAGTATGCAGGCTAGCAAGAAAGTTAAGGAATTCTTACGGCGAGTATCTGAACTACGAGCTGAGCTTGTTGCACTTGGAGAAAAGGTGGAGGACAAACTACTTGTCCTAATTACGCTTAGAGCACTGCCATCTTAGTTCAAAATCTTTGTCACCACGCTGAACATCACCAAGCAAAATGTGTCATTTGATGAATTGGTGAATTTGTTGCAGCAGGAAGAAGCCATTCAATCTGTCCAAGGTGAACTTGAAGACAAGGCCCTGATCTCCAGACAATCAAAAGGTCAGAAGTTTCGTGGAAAGCAGCCACAGAAACAACAAGAACATCAACAGTCGAAGCCTTCAAAGGCAAACCAATGGTGTCATATATGTAATAAGAATAATCATGACACTATCAACTGTTGGTACAATGCCTTAACACAAGGTAATTCAAGTAGAGAAGGCTTTTCTGGTTGCAGTGATACTCAGCCATCCAAATGCTGTCATTGTCGTAGAAGGCACAAAGGCAATGTAGTGGCCCAACAAGATGATGCATCAGAAGAAGATGAACCAGAAACAGCTAACTATGGCACTCATCACAATCTAGTCCTTGTCTCCCAAACCTCGCAGCCCACGAGGGATATTTGGTTGATAGACTCAGGTGCCAGTAAGCATATGACAGGCAATCACAAGTTGTTCGATGCACTGATAGAGCAACCTATTGGAGATAGAGTTTGAATTGCTGACAATAAGGAGTATGTTGCAGAGGGTATAGGAAAGGTCATCATTCCTCTTGGGACAAGCCATTGTACCCTCACCAAGGTGCTGTATGTTCCTGGTTTGACAACAAACTTGCTCTCTGTCAGTCAGCTTCTGAACCACAAACTGAAAGTTGAGTTCCAGGTGAAGGATGGGGTCAAGACCTGTCTAATCTCATGAGAAGGTATGATACTTGCTAGAGCATTTATGAAGGATAGACTGTTTGCATTAGATGTTGTCTCCTCCCCTACAGTAGCTCTATCAGCCTCAACAATAGAATCTACGGGACTCTGGCACTATCACTATGGGCACCTTTCAGTCAACTCCTTGCATCAGCTCAGCTCCAAACAAATGGTAAGAGGTCTTCCTCCAATTTCAAATTCATTGCCTATATGTCCTGGATGCCTTGCAGGTAAACAACATTGGGATCCGTTCGAGGCTAGTAGCTTCCATGCTACACATCGCCTTGAGTTGGTACATACCGATCTGTGCAGACCCATGCCTGCTTCATTTTCAGGCCATAAGTACTTCCAGTTGTTTGTGGAGGACTTCTCCCAAAAGACCTGGGTGTATTTTCTCAAGAAGAAAGATGAAGCCTTTGCCAACTTTCAGGACTTTCACAAGCAAGTTGTCAAAGAAGCCGGCCGGTCTCTTCTTGTCCTCTAGTCAGATCGAGGGGGGGAATTCACCTCCAAGGAGTTCGTAGCATACCTGAAGCATCATGGCATCAAGCAGCACCTAACTGCTCCCTATACACCCCAACAGAATGGAGTTGCAGAACATCACAATCAGACTGTCATGGAGATGGTTCAATGCATGCTCTCCACAGCCAAGTTGGAGGAAAGATTTTGGGCAGAAGCAGTACAGATAGCTGTATACCTCATCAACAGGGCACCAACAAAGATCCTACAACACAAGACACCGGAAGAGGTATGGACTGGACAAAAGCCTTCAATTTCTCATCTAACGGTGTTTGGTTGCACTGCATACATGCATGTCCCTGCCAATAGGAGAAAGAAGACTGATCCTAAGACACTTCAGTGTATATTGTTGGGATATAGTAGTACATCAAAAGCTTATCATCTCATAGATCCTGAGACAATGAAGATACATGAGAGTCGAGATGTGGTATGTGATGAATCATCATTCGATTCCTTATCACAGAAAGAAGAGCAACAACCTCCTACTTCTCATTAATTGCTCTCACAATTAGAAGATGAGCATATGGAAGACTCTCACAGAAACAGTGAACTACAAGGAGAGTTATATGTTGATCTGGGCCCTCTAGAAAACATTGCACACCAGCAGCAGCACAGTCAACCTCCAAAGTGGGTCCAAAGTACAATTAGGGACTCTAACCTGCACACTCTTCCAGACACTTCATCTGGAATCAGAACCAGGAGTCAGACAAGAAATGAAGTGAATCTTGCGCTCATGAGTACTGTTGTTGACAGCACTGAACCTGACACAGTTCGAGAGGCATTAAGCCAACCTCAGTGGAAGAAGGCTATGGATGCAGAGTATGATTCTCTAATGCAAAATCATACTTAGGAACTTGTCGATCTGCCTGAAGGGAAGAAACCCATTGGCTACAAATGGATCTTCAAAACAAAGTACAAGGCAGATGGATCTATCGACAAGTACAAAGCACGACTTGTAGCAAAGGGATATGCTCAACAGGAGGGCATTGATTATGAAGAGACCTTTGCATCCACTATGAAGATCAAAACTATCAAAATGGTCTGTGCATTGGTAGCGCAGAAGGGATGGAAGCTTTAGCAGATGGATGTCAAGAGTGCTTTCTTAAACGGTGATCTCAAAGAAGAAGTGTACATGACCTAGCCAGAAAGGTTTGTTGATGAACATCATCCACACAAGGTATGTCATCTTATCAAATCTCTTTATGGCCTTAAGCAAGCTCCTAGGGCATGGTACATCAAGATTGATGGTCACCTATTGTAGCATGGATTCACCCGTATCCCCTCAGATCCTAATTTGTATATTAGAAGGTAGGCACAGAGATTGTCATTCTGGCTTTGTATGTGGACGATCTTATTCTCACTAGCAGCTCAGACAGCCTCGTTGATGATGTCAAGAATGATCTCAAGAACTCCTTCGACATGACAGATTTGGGGCTACTTCATTATTGTCTTGGCTTGGAGATATGGCAGAAGAAGAACCACATATTCATCTCCCAAATGAAATATGCCAAGACACTCCTGGAAAAGTATGGAATGGTCAACTGTAAGCCTACTTCCACTCCAATGGAGAAAGGTTTGCAACTATCTCGTTTCCAGGATTCACCTCAAGTAGATGTCACTCTCTACAGGCAGCTGGTTGGGAGCCTTATCTACTTGACCTACACCAGACCAGACTTGTGTTTTGCTATAAGCTATCTTGCCAGATTCATGCAGGAGCTAAAGAAGTGTCATTAGGTTGCAACAAAGCATGTGTTGAGATATATCCGAGGCATAGTTGATTATGGTCTGGAATATAAGAAGAACACTCAGTTCTTCTTACAGGGATATACAAACTCAGATTATGCAGGATCTGTAGATGATAGGAAATCCACCTCAGGTTATGTTTTTCATCTTGGATCTAGGCCAATTTCGTGGGTTAGTAAGAAGCAAACTGTTGTTGCTCTTTCATCCACTGAGGCTGAATATCGTGCCGCACGAGGAGCTATGTGCGAAGCGATTTGGTTACACTTTAACTGCCAACTGATATCTGTAATAGTTTCATCAACTGTTACCACTATTTATACTGCTATTGTCATGTAGTCAATAATCGAATACATTTGCACTTCTTCTGCTTTACCATTAGTCTAAGAGATCCATTTACAAGTCCATATGTTTGTTATTAGCATGATTCATTAGTCTTTGCATAGTAGGAGTTCTTGTGGAAGTTGGTCATTATTAGCATCAATGTTTGATTTTATTTGTGTTCTTACTGCAATACTTTGGGCAATTGGAAGATTTAGTAGTTTGAGCATTTTCTTGTCACGTAGTCTCACTAGATCATTTGTAGCAAAAGGGTACATTGAGTTGTCAAATTATTCTTTTTTAGCTGTTACTAATTTGTTTGTGTGGATCATTAATAGTTCCCAATCATGTTGTGGTGACTTTGTGTTACGTATGTTTTGATAAATAATGATATTAGTGATATACACATCATATAAGTAGTGATATAATACAAAATTATCACTTCTTCATTTGAAAATGAACTTAGAATAAAGTGATAATTTTGAGGTAGGGAGCTAATATATGGAAAATGATAGGAAAATGGTGCAAATAGAAGTGAAATGGGTGTGAATAGGAATCTATCCATGAGCCAAGCTTAATATAAGAGTATGCCATTTGTTATTAAAATTGGGCACAAAATCACCGTTAAGGGCATGGTTTGGTGGTCAAGTCACATGGTTGTTGTGGTGGCCACCAAGGTTCAAACCCCCACTGGGCCAACAAGCTTGCATGCTTTGAGTCTCGCTAGGCTAATAAAATTGTGGGCCTTGCATTCTCATAGGGCCCCTACTAGGTCGATGAGCTCATGACTTAAAGCCCTTGCTGAGCCAATGAGCTCATGGGTTTGAAACTTCAATGTTCATGCCAAGGTGTTAATGTCAGGGGATGAGGTCCTCATGTTGTGGCCTTACCAGTCGATGAGCTCATGACTTAAAGCCCTTGCTGAGCCAATAAGCTCATAGGTTTGAAACTTCAGCGTTTATGCCAAGGTGTTAATGTCAGGGGATGAGGTCCCCATGTTGTGGCCTTACCGGTCGATGAGCTCATGACTTAAAGCCCTTGCTAAGCCAATGAGCTCATAGGTTTGAAACTTTAGCATTCATGCCAAGGTGTTAATGTCAGGGGATGAGGTCCCCATGTTGTGGCCTTACCGGGTCATAGCTCTGGTCAAAAGTATTTACTGATAAAAAAAGAGTGGGCACAAAACTAAATGGGAGATAGCATGGGTATAATATTTATCAAAGGGAGGTCTGAGTACCTAAATTTAGTTCTTGTTAGTTTAGTAGAGTTATGAGATTTTGATTGATATTGTTCAACTTCCTAACATAAAATGATTTGGCATGGAAAAAGATATCAAAATGGTACAATCCAATACAATAAAATTAAAAAAAGTCAATAATATTTTAATGAAGTATAAGAAGTGCTTAGAAGTGATAACCCTTGTCATTTTTTATAAATCTTTTGAATCCCCTACTCTACTATTAGTAAATAAAATTATTCAATGTGTTGTCTCAATTAAAAAAAGGAAAGTGCATGGTTTAATATTTAGGGATTAAGCAAGAATGTAAAATCTAATAAAATTATCCTTGTTGTGTTAAAAATTACATAGATAAGGGAAAAGATATAAATAAAATGGTTTGAATTAGTCACACATAATGTATTAGTGTCCCATTGATGATGACATGACAATGCACTAGCACATTGTAATTGATGTGATTTTATATATGTCATTCTCCCACCATAGTGACTGTACATATAATTTGAAAAGATTTAAAAATTAAAAAACAAAGCCTATTTGATTTAAAGCCTCTCGGGATTACCAAGTTACTATCTATTATGTTAGGAATAGCAAGTAGAAGATATCAATTAAATGTAGATAAAGATTAAACAGAGGAATGAAAAATACACAGAATTAAAACATGAAATAGAGTATCATTGTTGTCATTGACCACTTACTATTCATAAATAAATGTTTTACAGTTATCTCACATAATCTTTAAAACTAAATCACCCCCTTCCATCCTAATATTTGGTTTTTGTCTCAACATCATTAAAGTGACACCATTGCTCCATTTTTAATGTGTACATACATGGCATAGATTTGTTCCATACATATGACTAAGTTCATGTTAGTTTGAAAATGACATGTATTCTCAACGAGTTTTAGTTTTGGGACAAGAGACGAGATATGGCAGTAGCACTCATAATTCCACCCCACAAGCATACATATCCAAGGGAAAGTGCATGCAAGCTTCAACGTGTTAATCGTTTAATTTTGCTATAGGGCATCCTTTATTCCATTGACGACCCAAAAAATTTCTAGGGTTGAAGCTTACTTTCACCCTAAATACAACTTTAGTTAGCTTGTTGGTTAAAAACTTGTTCACTGGAAAGAAAGGTCACAAATTTGAACCTTGGAGAGGATAGGGTATGTATGCCTCATATTAGAAGTATAGTTAGGCACCTCCTACAACCTCTACTTAAATATCGTCCACTTCCATGGTCAAACAATCAATAGCAATTTTACACCTCAATCACAATAAAAAATGTTAAATATTTGTCTTATTTTTATTGGCCAAAATTGACCTTTGACTATTGAAGTGGATGATATTTAAGAACAGCCCCTCCTACATACTAAAAGAATGAGGTAGTCTCATATGTTATAAACAGTTTGGAAACCCAAAATTAGGTTGCTCGACATCATAGACTATAAAAAGATTACATTCCATTCAATTACAAGATGCGAAAGAATGTTGGACATGACCCTCATACTCGCAAGTATGAAACTTATGGGTGTATACCATGTTTATTTAGTTTACATATCATATACCAATCTACGACCGTAGTTATGGGCATCAATAACATCAATAGGTGGCTATGGATCCACGCCATTACGAAGGTGAATCCTCTGTCTATTATTAATATCATTGCAAAATTGACAAATAATTACAAGTTTAATGTGATATAATTTTATAGGAAGGGATGAAGAATGCAGTGCTGGCAATGCAAACAATCAGGAACAGCATAATGGCGTCGACGCTTTTGGCCTCCACTGCCATAACGCTATCCTCTGTGGTGGGATTACTGTTGGGAGTTGGAAGTCGGCTTGTTGAATTTACTTTGTATGTGAGGAGAAGATCGATGTCGTCGTTTCTCAAGTGTTTTCTTGTGTTGGTGTGTTTTCTAGTGGCATTTGTATGCTATGCTTCATTTATGCACTATTACAGTCATGTGAACTTTCTGATAACTACACCACCCTGAATGGTAGAGATAGAGAGTGTTGATGCTCACGCTGAGTATGTGATCATAGTATTCAACAAAGGGGCTTATTTTTGGTCCCTCGAATTGCAAATGTTTTACTTCTCACTGCCTTTGTTTTTGTGGAATTTTGAACCCATTCCAATGTTTGTATTGTTATGCTTGCTGCTCTCCTTTAGGCACTCCCATGACTCAACAAATAAAAATCTCAGTGTAATTTACAACTATGGAGACAAAGATGGAGTCATTAATTAAGGAAGTTTATGTTATTGCAAAAAAACAAACAGCATGTATTTCATTCTTTTCTCTTCTTTTCCTATGCATCCTTTTTAACTCTCTGCAACTCTAAATTGTGATTTTCTATCATAAATGAAAATAGAGATAATAGGGCCTGTCGACATGAGTATAGATGTTGTTTGAAGAGGAACATATGTTCAGGTACAATATGCTGGGATAGGCCAAACTTCACAGGCTGAAAATACAGAGCTTTTAAGAATTTATTTGTGAGTTTTTTTGGGTTTTGGTTGAGACCTAATGTGAATTAGTAAATGAGTAATTTTTTTTTTTTTTTTAAAAAGAGAATTACTTAATATTTGTAAAGATAAAAATGTGAGAAAAATTAAATTTAAAATGTAAATAAGTGGCTGATTAATGACTTAACCAAAATGTAGATGAATAGGAAAAAAAATGTTCCTGTAATACAAAATGGTAAATATTGCATCTTTATTACAAAAAGACCTGTAACAATTAGCACAGTACAAAGAACTATAAACATGGTAGAAATGAACAATAAATATTGTGTAGGCTAATAATATTTTTTTTAATCTCGTAGAGACATTGATTGTGTCTTCAAGCTAGAAAAACAAAGGAGATTCTATAGTTTAATATCTTCTTAAAATATAAGAAGCGTGCACAATAAAAATGCTTAGCTCCTCATCCAAACCATTGAGCAAGGATCTCTTTTCATCCTCTAGGTCACAGGATTAAGTCTTAGCCTCTGTTGTGCTTCATTCTCATTAGAGCAATGAGACATGATCTCTTCCTTATCTTTTAAAATTCTTCCTCATGTCGCACACAATCTCCTCCTTTGCAACAGTCTACTCTTCCTTTGCATCTTCTACACTACACGAGCTCCTTTGTTTCAAATATTCTTTTACACCCCGTCCAATGGTGGTGGATAAAAGGAAAATAGGAAGAGAATAAGTTGGTGGGAGAAATAAAAAAGTAGGTGCAAATTTAAGGCTAAAATTTGATCTAAATCAAATATATAATTTTGATGAGCGGTGGAAATGAATCATAGGTTGTTGTGTCTGTATATGTAAGTAGTAGACAATTAGAGCCTCCATTTTTATTTCTTTTAACACTAACTATTCCATCAAAAATTGTTTATTATTCCACCAAAAAACTGTTTATTATGAGAAACTTTTTTAAAGATTAATTAGGAACTACTTTTGATGTTGTATTAAGTTTTTATAGATTATTTATAACTAGAACTTAACACCTCTTATAAAATGTTAATCTTCCCTATTGACTCCATGCTACTTTCAAATTTATAGGGCAATCTGTATAAATTGCAATCGGCATAACCATTGCACCTCCTTTCCAACAAGTGCTAGTAGAATAGTAATAACAAATTAATAGAATAGCACTAACAATTTTGTTTGAAATCAAAATAAAATCACTAACAACTTTGTTTGAGATCAAAATGAAATTAAAAAAATGGGTCATAGCCCTAGTAAGGTAAAAAATGATCTTACTTGTGAGTGATGTTGCATCCTTGGTTTTCCTTAAAAGCCTAAATCGTAATAGAATTACTAAAGATTTGTTGCGTCAAAAGACACATTTTCTATTCTAGTAAATAAAAAAATCTTACTTGGTGCAAAAAGAGCCACTCTTTCAAACTTTTTAGGAGTTTAGACCGCTAGGCTTAAACAACACACACTAAGCTTTAACTTGCTTAGGTGGCTGGTGGGCCCTTTCTCTTACTCTGTTTTGTTAATGTGTCAATAAGAGATGGGGCCCACTAGCCACCTAAGCAAGTCGAAGCTTACTGTGTGTTGTTTAAGTGCAACCAGTTTAGACCACCATTGTAGAAATCATTCTAATCTCCATGTTGCTATGCATTCAAGAGCAAAAATCCTTACAACTGTGCGGTCAAGATCCATCCTTCTAGACTTTTTAGGAGTTTAGACCACTGTTGTAGAAAATGAGATTGCATAAACCATTCCAATCTCCATGTTGCTATGTATTCGAGTGCGAAAATCCCTACGATGGTGTGTCCAACCCCAAAAATGGATGATAGTGATATTAGGTTTAGGATTAGTAGTTTTAGAAATGGAAGTGGATGATATTAGGTTTAGAGTGATTTGTTTTAAAAACATGAAATAATAATATTAGGTTTAGGGTATTATATTAGTACTTGATTATGTTAGAACTATTTAGTGTATAGTACATTAAGTTGTTTAATTTAATAATTTTATGCTTACATATTTAGGAGTCTATATGTTTTAAAATACCATGACATTAATATTTGAGTGTTTGTCTATGTAATATTTGGTAAAAAACATTCAATTATTGGTACAAATAATTTTGACTATGGGGTGTCACAATTGTCTATCATGAGTTAGGGGTTAAAATAATGCTATTTTTGACACATTTTATTACTGGACATATTAGTGGCATCAAATTTGATGTAGACCTCAAACTCAAGGTTTAAGGGTGAACTTACCAAGTAAGCCACTATAAAAATTTTAGACTCCTTGGACATCACCACATATGATTTTGAGAGGCACAAAGGTAAGCTGCACAAGAATGAGAGACCACAAACCATACATTTTGGGATTTAAAATTGCAATTTCAGGGTACTATTCTTTTTGTTAATTTTTTTTTATGAAGATCATCCACAAGATTGTTTTTGCTACTCCATAGGAGCACGAGCCTTAGACTGAACCTCTTCTGCTGAGAGTTAAGGACTGAGGGGTATCCATTCCACCAAATTCGCCCAAGACCATTGTCATGGCAAGATATTTATTTTCCCAGTTCCATGGGTGAGAGGAAAAGTATCAGAGCTAGAAGATCTAAAATAATTTTAAAGAGCATTAAAAAGTTTAATTATAATGCAACAGAAACGCATCAGTGATATTGATGTGAGTCTATATTTGCTCATCATAATGAGAAATACTACAGGTACTTAAGCGCCCATAATATATGAATAGTACCATGGTATCAAAACCAGATAAAAATATAATAGTTCCATCTCTCAGTAATTTACTGTTCGTCATCATATTTGAAGGCTGATATAATCAGACCTTCTATTTTCCCTCAACATTAGTTGCTCTCACAGTGTACTCTGAAACGAGCTTCGCAAATGATGAAGATTTGTTCTCCAGGAGTTTTGTTGGAGAGTCATATTCAACAATATTTCCTGATTAAAAAAAAGTATTCGGTTCATAAGCCAAGCAGGGAAGGAATATCTTTCCACAAAAGAAGAGGATTTGCAATCTCAAACGTAGGAAAATAGAAAGGTCAAGATTTCATACCATCACTCAATACGAGGACCAAGTCACTATCGCAGACAGATGGAATTCGATGTGCTATGGTTAGGACTGTGCAGTCACTAAACTGGCTCCTTATAGTTTGTTGAATAAGCCCATCTGTTGCAGTGTCCACTGAAGCAGTTGCTTCATCCAGTACCAATATGCGGCTTTGCTTTAGAAGTACCCTTCCCAAGCATACAAGCTGTCTTTGCCCCACACTCCAGTTCTCTCCATTCTCAGTTACTGCATAGCAGACCAATGCAATACATTCAATACATTTGCCCTAAGAGGGAAAACAAGTAGAAGAATAAGTTACTAAAAGGATTCTGTGTTTCTTATTTCAAAAATAGGTGATAGGATAAACATAAACCAAGAGAATCAAGCTTCTCTTCTTTTCCCCGGACAACTTCCCCCAACTGGCATTTCTCCAAAGCCTGGAGCATGAGCACAAGCAATGTAAGTATTTACTAACCGAAACCCACACCTTTATACATTTGAGCACTGATATACTTTTATCCAAGAATGAACAAAAATTGAAAACTAATATATATGTCCCACCTTCCAAATCTCGTCATCTGAATAGTCTCCCAAAGGATCTAGATTATTCCTTATAGTGCCTTCAAACATTGTTGGGTCTTGTGGGATAATACTTAATCTGGATCTTAGATCATGCAGGCCTATTGTTAAGATATCAATTCCATCAATGGCTATTCTGCCTCCTACTGGATCTACAATTCGAAAGAGTGATTGAATCAGAGTAGATTTCCCACAGCCTGTCCGTCCTACAATTCCCACCTTCTTCCCTCCAGGGAAAATGCATGAAATTCCTCTTAAAACAATTGGGAGATGTGGCCCATAACGCACCTGATGTTGTGCATCAACCTTGTAAGTTAGTAGTGACAGAGAGTGGAATCATTAGTTTACATACATGAAGACAAATAGATTATTACTAGTAAGTACTAACTTGAAGATCGATGATATCAATTGTTCCTCTAGATGGCCAGCAAGAGCTTGGTCTAGAATTCTCTATGATCAATGGAGGTTCGCTAGGTATCCGTGAGTACTGCACCATTCTCTCTACAGAAATCATATTGTTTTCCATATTACAAAGGCTCCATATCAGCCAGGCTTGTGTAAGGTTCAGATTGAGCCCGTATGTTATTCCCAAGCCTGCAATGCCTGTTAATTATACTGTATAGTTAACTTTTGTGAACTGGGGTATCCATCTTGTTTGTTCAAATTAGTATTAAGAATAATGCATCCCAAATCAATGTCTTTTCTACCTACTTGGATTAATTACACTTTCTGGCAAACAAAGCAGGAGCACCATAGAGAACACAAATACAAGATTTGATAAAAGATCCAGCCGAAAGCAAAGCCACTGCATGGCCCCAGAATTGTGGAAATTGGGTCTGGAAAATCCATCGATCAAATGTAGATTTGTATTCATGAATCGAGATTCCTGGTCAAAACTTCTGATTGTGGCTGCCCCGGAGATTGATTCTGCGAAATGTTGTATGACAGGAGCCTTACAGACTCCAATCAACCTAGCAAGTTCCCTAGAAGTCACTATGTAATATTGCTGCGTGCAAGGAAAGGAAGTATATTTAGAAAATTTCTTTTGTTTATAGTGATCAGGACCCAAAACCAAGGAACTAAAAGCATAAAGATATTAGTCTTGGTAAAATCTGAACTGCGATTACTATGCTTGATATTATAGTATTTTTTTCAGTAAATTGTCATCTCTATCTAGAAGTAGCCTTCTGATTAACTTGAATATTAACTACTCCCTCTCTGATTTCTACCAGAAGGATATTTTGCATGATTGTGAAAATCCATCAGAGATAAAGCATACCTGATACCATATACAAATTGCAAGCACTGGTATAAACATAATAAAGACCTGCCAAGCAATCTGAGACATGACTGCCACAATTCCCAAAAGCTGTATAAGTGAAAAAGCTACAGCTCCCAGTTGAAAAGGAATAACTTGATCCACTTTACTCTGATCTGTTGATGCCTGCCAAAAATCACAGAGTTTATTATTCATCTTGTAGCTTCAAACAGTTCTCACTCTTTGCAATAAAAAAACAAAAACTAGAACAATAAACTCTACTAACCCGATTTAGTATACGCCCAGTTGGAGTTGCATCGAAGAAGGACATTGGTGCACGAAATATACAGCTGTGCATATTACTGAAAAGTTGTTTGGCACTTTTAAATCCAGAGAGAGAAAGCAGTATGGTCCTCACAAGAATGCATAATGTACTACCTAATGCCAATGCCATATAAACCAGAATGAGGAGGGACTTGCTAACTGGGGGCTTTTGATATTCGGTCAAAGGGGTTGCCCATGCCATCCAGTAATTGCTACCTATTTCAAGTAGCTGAAATATCGTGTGTGCCAATAAGATGATGGGTATCAAAGCACCTTTGTATGCAGTAGTGATGTAAGACCAGTACACCCACATACTCACCCTACCTTTCTCTCTTTCTTCTTCTTGCACAAGCTGTGAACTTTTAACCCCTTTATCTATTTCTTTCTCTATATCAGTTTTTGATTCAAGATCTTCTTCTACCTCTTTTGATTTTTGGCTACTGTCCTGCTTCTGGAGCTTTGGATGGTTAACCTCTTTCACGTTAGTTGTATTACCAGTAGATGGTCCTTCAACAAGTACCTGTGATGAGTTCTCAGAATTCTCCATGGCATCGACAGATTTCAATGCCTTCTGATGTGCACCAACCAATTCCTCAAAATCTGTGCTTGATTGCAATATGTCATCATATTTTCCAGCCTGGGTAATCTCACCATCTCGCATTACCTGTGAGAATGTAAATAAGTCTCAATTGTCAGCAGAATTTGAATCCTTCCATGTCTTTCTATGAACTGAAATCTTGAAAGGTAGAAAATCCCATTAAACAAGTTCAAACCTACCAAAATGAGGTCAGCTGCATATAAAAATTCGACTTGGTGAGTTACATAGATGACAGTTTTTGAACCCAGAATACGAAGTAGACATTCCTGTAACAGAAAAATTTAATTTTGATATATTTTGAAATGGTGAAAATGAAGTAGGTAAGTAACCATTAATTTATCAATGTAAATAAATAAATAAATTAAATTTGCAAATTCAAGAATGTTATCCTATGTAAAGGCTAAAATGAAATACCCGGAAAATGTGTGTCCCTGTGTGAGCATCAACAGCACTAAAAGGATCATCAAAAAGATAAATATCAGCATCTTGATATAAAGCACGTGCAATCTGTATCCTTTGCTTTTGCCCACCACTAAGATTTATCCCTCTTTCTCCAATTTCTGTTTGGTCCCCATAAGGGAACAATTCAAGATCTTTTTCAAATGCACAAGCCTGCAGTACACTCTCATACCTGGTTTTCTCCCATTCCCTCCCAAAAAGAATATTGTCTTTGATTTTTCCACTTTGTATCCATGGAGACTGACTAACATATGCCTTGGTACCACTTATCTTCACAGATCCTGAAATTTTGGGTATTTCCCCTAGTATACAGGATAGGAGGCTTGACTTGCCTGAACCAACTGTTCCACAGACTGCAACCCTCATGCCTCTCTTTATTTGAACATCTAAGCCTCTTAGGGTTGGACTAGGAGCAGCAAGATCCCAAGAGAATACCCCTTCTTGGATCTCAAGTGCCATTTCTGTCAAGTCGTTTGAGATTTGTTTTACTGCATCTGGTTGCAGCTCCTCCTGCTGCAGAAAGTCAGCTATACGATCTAATGAAACTTTTGTTTGAGCAATCATAGAGATTAAATCAGGAAGATTGTATATAGGTTCCTGGAGTATCTTGAAAGTTGCAAGTGCAGAGAGAATCCTGCCTGTGGTCAAAGGCACTCCTATCATTGTACATGTACCAAAAGTTACAACAGATACAAACGTAGGTGCTCCCCAGAAGAAAAATGTTATCCCAGCAAACCCATAAAAATATTTTTTCAGCCAATTACATTCTTCCTTCCTCAATGTTTCGAGTTTCTGCAGAAATCTGGTTTCCCACGCTTGCAATTTTAAGATTTTCATATTTCTCAGTATTTCTGATGTAGCCTTCATCCTTTCGTCTTTTGCTTCCATGAGTTTTTTATTATAATTTTTTTGCAATTTCCCTAGTGGAAAATTCGCCATCATAACTAGCACCGTGGCTGCCACTCCTGCAAGAGAGGCCAATCCCAAGTTCTGATATAGAATACCCAGGGCCAGAAGAACTTGCAAAGGTGCTGTCCATATGTCATGAACATACCAACTGAAATCTCCAATACGCTGAGCATCAACACTCATGTAATTGATTATCTCACCACTTGTATGCTTTTGTCTTGACTGGCTTGAAAGCATCAAGCCCTTCTTGTATATAGCTGCTGTCAATGCTGCCTTAACACGTATGCCTACGTGAACTGTTATGAAAAACCAATGCCGTTGTGACAAAGATTCCACTACCTTTGCAAGAAGAAATGCACAAGCTAGAACAATGCCTTCACTAGCAAACTGTTCCCTTCCAGCAAGGCACTGAATAAAGTTATCTATAAAATAAGGACCTACATATGATGAACAAGAAAGCATTATTGCCAGGAATGCTGAAAAAAGTAGATCCTTCTGAACAATGACAACTACCATTTTTGCTATCGACAAGGCACCACTTCCTTTGGCATCTTGCTGGTTTCTAAATTTATGGTAAATGTGCTCAGCCTTGTGGACATCTGCAACTTGAGGTACATCATCTATGTCCAAAGGTTTCTTATGGCCAACATCAAGCAAAGGCTGCATCCAAGAAAATGACATCCGGCTGAGAAAGCTTGCTGTTGCATAAGGAGTGACTTTTGGCTTAAGGTTTTCAGAATTTTCTGGAATATTATTCAAGAGAGGTTCTTCGATGCTTTGAGTTAAGGAACCCTCACAAGTTTTGCCACAAAAACTGGCATAACTCAGAAAGGCTGAAAGGAAAAGAGCCAGAATTTCAAGCACAATACTCAGGGTAATGTGTTTTTGTTGCTTGAACTCTTGAATATTGAGGAATAGGAAGAATGCATAAAGAATCAATGACAAGATCCACCACATCCGAAGTAAAAGTGGGATCTTCTCTTTATTTTCTTTTGTGAGAGAATAATATGCATAACCTGACATGATAGCCCAAGCCATGGCCTGAAAAACATACTCTCCTTCGGCACCAAAATCTTTAGGCCTTTCCTTTAGCCACCAATATAGAGGGCTCCATATTCCAAGTAAGGTATACAACACTGATAGAGAAATGCAACTAAGTAGGACCAATTTATGCATAACCCCAAATTGCAACTTTTTGGAATGAGTAGGTTTCAAAACAGAGGATTCTGGCCTATGTGTGCAAAATCTACACATTCTCCAGAAAAAGGGAAGGATAAGACAAACAACAAAGACGAGGTGAAGCACAATTGCAAGTGCATGCCGCATGTAAACCCCAGAAATACTATCTGCAAGTTCTTCCCATTTCCTATCTTCACCCATTCGCATCAATTGTGTTCCCCAAATGGACTCCATCACTACAAGCAAGCCATAGACAAATATCAACAGTGTTTTTTCATTCCCCAATTTAGTTTTTCTCAAGTGTAACTATCTACAACACCCACTTACTCCTACTTGGAAAACAAGTCCCATTCATATTTTTCCATTTATGAATTCAAATTAACAAATCAGATTTCCACAAAATTGATGTTCTAACCTCCTAAGTTCAACCATGAATGCTGAATGCATAACTAATTGATTCAATAACCAACGAATACATAACTGATTCCAGAGTTAAAACAGCACTACAACTAGTGCTGAGGCATTGCGAAAACTACAAGCAAACCAATTTTTTTCCCATCTAGTTTTCTCAAGTAGGTGCCCGTGCATTTATTTACTAAACCCAGTTACTACTAGAGAAAAATATATACTAACCAAGCCTCATGTTTTCCAATTATGAAATCATTAACAGATCATATTCATACAAATTGGAAATTCTAAGTTTTGACAACCATGTACTTATTGATTGTATATTTAAGCATGGTGAATTTATTACTCCAGAAGAAAACAACACTACAAGTAGCTGTAATGTATACTATGAAAAACAGATGAAATACAGACATGATGCCAATCATAAAATCATTCATTTTACTAACATTTCATGGCAGCAATTGGCACGAGCTGCTCCTGTGTTGATGTTGGTGTTGTTGGCATGAACTTCTCTGTTCTTTGTCTCGAGCTTCTCTTGGTTTGTACTGATATTCTTCTGGGTGTATTTAGTTTGAATGATTCGGTTGGATATAGCAAATGTTTATTGCGATTATCGAGAAAATTGTGGGAGTCAAACAAAGAGAGAGAAGCGTAGATTATTTCAACAATAATGCAGACTGTAACGAATTCTGGTGAATAACCAAACATATACATGGAAAAAGTCAAATAATCCAAATCAATACTCTTGCAGGCCAAGAAATCCAACAAGAAAGATATTTTATGGTGGGTATTCCAATGTACTCTACTTAAATATTATCCACTTTAATGGTCAAACAGTTAATAGTAATCATGTGAGTATGTGAGAAGACTGGTTTGTATTCACTATGGGAAGCAGGGAAATGCTTATGAGATGTGGACTTCAAGGAATCTATTTTAAGTTGAAGGTACTATTAATAAAAGTATATATAAATTAATAATCACACTTATTATATAATGGGTATGTTAATAGACACTCACATACATTGCTATGAAAGTAGTGGAGAGGGAGATGAAACAAGTGCAATTCTATTTTTTTTCTATTGATTAGAATGCATTGCATGGTGGGGTGGGGGGGGGGGAGGCGGGGGAGGGGGGGGTTGTTTCAGGTAGCTAGAATGCCTACCCAAAGAAAGATGGCAAAGCCCTTAAACAAGCCTCATTCCTTCTCCTTAGGGCTACACATGCACTATCTTGCATCTTTGCATATTACTAGAAGCCAAATGCTAGGGAGACACGTGCAAGTTTGCCAAGCAATGCACTTGTGAGATTGCGATGAATATCAAACCATAGCAACCAATGGTTGTGATGTCTATTGACACTCTATCAAGTGTGAGCCCTTCTAATTTATGGATTGTCAAAGCCCAAGCCATCTTCAGTAGCAGTTAGGGGGGGACAAGAACCATGAGTAACCAAAATGATCAGCACAAGTTTCAAGTCATCCAAATGCCATGGGGCCGACATAATGATCGAACTTCACAACAACAAAACTTGGTAAATCTAGAGGCCTACATTCACTTTTGTGGACTATAGTTGCAACTTTCCTTAGTGCTCCATTGACGATCAACCATAAATTGGAAGTGAGCATAACCCATTTCCCAATTCTCAAGAGAACTATGGAATGCAATTTTTCATCCTCAAGGTCTGCAATAAATCTCCCTCTTCTATTTTACAGTACATCATGGAATAGGGACCCCAAAGGAATTCAACATATGTTTGCTACATTGAGCAGCCAACTCATTCATTGGAAACAAACGCATAGACGACTAGAACATAGCTCGTTCATTTTGAAGGAAAGCATCAATGCATGACATGAGCAGAGCTCCCAACTATAAAGTTTTAGCTATGCTTGGTAAGAGCATTTCAAAACCAAAGTTGAGATTCTTCACTACATTGTTGCTGAAAGATATTATTCAAAGTAACAATTGTGTCAAAGTCATGCCACAACATTGTCCCATATGAAGAACTAGCATACACAGGTATGTCTTTAATGGGAGGTAACTAGCCCAAATCACCAATAAGGATAATGGACCGCGTACCTAAAGAAAGATAATTGCCCATGAGAAATGCTTCATGCAAATGACTATTGTAAGAGCCAACAATCTAGGACTGATGAATTTCATTTCATCAACTAGGACATATTTAACATAATATATGCTCTCCTATTTAATGCTACTAATAATTCCCCTCAAGAGGATTCATCTCTTTTAAAGGTATGCATAGGGTAAGTGCATGGAAATGGGGGACCAAAAGGGGGTCAAAAGCGGCCACTTTTTTCTGAAATCAGAAAAAACTGATCTTGCATGAGAAATTGAAGATAACCATGCTCAAAATTAGAATATGCAATAAGAACAAGTTTTTGTAGTGCTCTGAGTCTAGTTTCAAAACTACTAATTTTTAAAAAAATGGTGGAGATTAAGATGTTCAAACAAGGGGAGCACACAAAGTGCTTTTGTTTTTGTCAAAAAAATATAACGTAGTGTCTAGTGCGCTCTCCCTAAAATGTCAACTTTTTAAAAGTATTAGACAAATCGCAACGGTGGAAAATTAGCTAATACCATGTAGTTTATGCCTATTTTTTCTGTTAATTTTTTTAGTGAATATATGCATTTTTTTTTTTATGAATTTTCAAAGTGGACACATCCTAAAAATTGAAAATTTGAGCGTGCTCCCTGGTGCAGGAGCACCTCGAAGCCATTGAGAATCTGAGGATCCTATACATTTTATGTTATGTCCAAAATGTTATATTGTAAGGCCTTAGGCCACTTTGAGTCTTAGTTGGCCGAATAATGACATGTATGTCAAGAAACAGTTTAAAAGCTTGTAACCAAACTAGAAGTGTAACCGATTGGCAGTGGTGGTTCATTTTCCACCATGTGTAACTGTCAATTGAGAGTCTTTATATAGTTGGTCTCTGTTCGTGTAGGAGAGAAGCAAACGAACAGAAAGAGAAAAGAAAACAATTTGTATGTAAAATCTCTGGAAGGAATAAAATAGTTTTGTTCTTGGTCTAATTACTAGAACATCGATTTGGAGTCATTCCACTGGTGGGTTTCTTCAAAACCAGTGGAATGACCTCCGTGATAGTTAGATCTATTTATGTTCTGTTAAGTTTTTAGTTATTTTCGTGTGTTCTGTTCGGTTACAATGTGCAAAGAAGGAATTAGCACTTCATGTGTATACAAATGTATGTGAGATCAATCGGTGTGTATACGTCAGTCGTATGAAGTGTGGCCATCGGAGAACAAGAAACAAGTGTGGCCGACGAAGCAAGTCCTACCGAAGACAAAGTTGATATGTAGCCCGTCGGTGTGAGTAATGCCATCGGCATAGGAAAGTCACTTTGGACCGACGGAAGGAACTCTCATTGATCGGGATGAGAACTAAGAAGTCTCGCCGATGGAAGGCTCATCAGTGAGAGATGTGTTGTCGGGGGATGCGGGAAATGTGTTGCCGATGGCCCAAGTCTTACCGACAGCTATGTGTTAGACTCATCGGAGTGAAAGAGACGTCGGTGGGAAGTGTATGAGGGTTGCCAATAGTTAAGGTCTTGCCGATGGTAAACCTATCGGCGTAAACCGCGGCGTCGACAGGAGATTCAAGGAACTCGCCGATAGACAGGAGTCTCACCGATGAAGAAAACAATGCATGGTGTCGAGTGGTCGGTAAAAGAAGTTCAAAATCTTGCCGATATGCAAGAATAGGTATATTTCGGTGTGACATTTAAATAGTCTTGCCGATATACTCTATAATGGCTATTTTGTGGGCCTTCCAAGGATTATTCAACCCTGTTTTATCGGTTAACTGGTTTTTACTCTGCATCAGATTGGTATCAGAGCTCAGCGAAAGGACTGGGCTATTTGTGTATTGGTATTTTGTCACTGAATAGGCAGAAGAAGAAAGAAGAAGAAGAGAGAAGCAAGAAGCTGAAAGGAGTGCTAGAAAAGAATTTTGCTGACTTCCGGTTGCAGGTGCAGATTCACTCGCTACAGTAGGCAGATGAGAGATCTGTCATGGGCCTGAGAAGGAGGTCCAGTTGGTGTCGCCAAAAGTCCTGGGGAGAGAGGCGAGAGAGGACTCCCAGGTGAGGGACAGAAGTGTTGGTGTAGCATGAAGGAGTGGATTTCAGTTGTTGCATTTCGGAGGCAGCCATTGATAGAAGGCACATTTGCAGAGACATAGAGGAAGCAGCAGAGGCATCCAGTTAGCATTGAAGACATAGAAAAAGTCAAAAGATATTGCAGGCTTTTCACTGAGCATTTCCATGGGACATGGAAAATTTTCAAGTCTGGGAGTATGGTGCAGGAGCACCTCGAAGCCATTAAGAATCTGAGGATCCTATACATTTTATGTTATGTCCAAAATGTTATATTGTAAGGCCTTAGGCCACTTTGAGTCTTAGTTGGCCGAATAATGACATGTATGTCAAGAAACAGTTTAAAAGCTTGTAACCGAACTAGAAGTGTAACCGATTGGCAGTGGTGGTTCGTTTTCCACCATGTGTAACTGTCAATTGAGAGTCTTTATATAGTTGGTCTCTGTTCGTGTAGGAGAGAAGCGAACGAACAGAAAGAGAAAAGAAAACAATTTGTATGTAAAATCTCTGGAAGGAATAAAATAGTTTTGTTCTTGGTCTAATTACTAGAACATCGATTTGGAGTCATTCCACTGGTGGGTTTCTTCGAAACCAGTGGAATGACCTCCGTGATAGTTAGATCTATTTATGTTCTGTTAAGTTTTTAGTTATTTTCGTGTGTTCTGTTCGGTTACAATGTGCAGAGAAGGAATTAGCACTTCATGTGTATACAAATGTATGTGAGATC
Organism: Cunninghamia lanceolata; assembly: GCA_027924645.1. Taxonomy (NCBI): domain Eukaryota; kingdom Viridiplantae; phylum Streptophyta; class Pinopsida; order Cupressales; family Cupressaceae; genus Cunninghamia; species Cunninghamia lanceolata. The sequence goes on from BSBN01000197.1 coordinate 4,782,897, forward strand.
AATCGGTGTGTATACGTCAGTCATATGAAGTGTGGCCATCGGAGAACAAGAAACAAGTGTGGCCGACGAAGCAAGTCCTACCGAAGACAAAGTTGATATGTAGCCCGTCGGTGTGAGTAATGCCATCGGCATAGGAAAGTCACTTTGGACCGACGGAAGGAACTCTCACCGATCGGGATGAGAACTAAGAAGTCTCGCCGATGGAAGGCTCATCGGTGAGAGATGTGTTGTCGGGGGATGCGGGAAATGTGTTGCCGATGGCCCAAGTCTTACCGACAGCTATGTGTTAGACTCATCGGAGTGAAAGAGACGTCGGTGGGAAATGTATGAGGGTCGCCGATAGTTAAGGTCTTGCCGATGGTAAACCTATCGGCGTAAACCGCGGCGTCGACAGGAGATTCAAGGAACTCGCCGATAGACAGGAGTCTCACCGATGAAGAAAACAATGCATGGTGTCGAGTGGTTGGTAAAAGAAGTTCAAAATCTTGCCGATAGGCAAGAATAGGTATATTTCGGTGTGACATTTAAATAGTCTTGCCGATATACTCTATAATGGCTATTTTGTGGGCCTTCCAAGGATTATTCAACCCTGTTTTATCGGTTAACTGGTTTTTACTTTGCATCACTCCCCCCTAATTTTTTTTGAAAACTAATCAAAAATCATTTTTTTTTCAATGTGTATAGAATTGAGTCTAGAATCTAATTTTTTTTTTCAAATTTCGATAAACGTGTAGAAAATAACACCAGAAATCCTAGACATAGGTTTTCTGAAAAAAGAACACATTAGCAAAAGAAATTGAAGATGGAAACCTTATTGTTATCATATTTTTTGAAAAACATACATGGTTAAAAAGCTAGTAAAAAACTTAAAGTTGTCTTGGCATTTTTTCGTATTAACATTGAAAAACGTGTAAACCACAAGGGGAGCACACACGATATTTGGTCAAATTTTCTAACTTTTGTTAAAAACATGTCCTTGGAGTTCAAAAGGTACCTCCAACCCTTTGGATTGGATGCCCAACAACCCTTAGGGTTGGGATTTCCCAAATCAGGCAAAAACGTGCTCACGTTTATGGTTCGGTTAACTACCAAGCCATAACGCGAGTGTATTATAACACGCTTGCATTTTAAAGTAGTTAAAATGGGAATCCTTGAACTTCCTTCACTCTAGGAAGAGACCAAGGGTAAATACATAAAATAAACATTTAAGTATAAGTTGATATTTACCCTTTATCATTTACCTTTCTTATACTTTAAGTTATATATATATATATATATATATATATATATATATATATATATATATATATATATATATATATATATATATATAGGGAGGATGTTTGAGAGTGGTTTCAGATCCATAGGAATTAAATTGTAGATTCTAGAATTTGGAGGATCCCTTAGATTTCAAACTTAGTCAAATTTTCAGGGTTTCAAAGTTTTAGACTTAGCCAAATTCAGGGGTTCAGCAACATACATCAGGGTAAAGGCATAGGGACCCCTTAGGTCTCTCTCTCTACCCCACTTTCTATATTTTCCCTCTCTCTCTAACTCTCTCTCCATCTCTCCCGAGATATCTCTTTCTATCTCTCCCTCTCTCTCTATGTCTTCCTCTCTCTATCCCTATATGTACCCCTCTCTCTATTTATATTTCTCTCACTATCTCTTTATATATCTCCCTTTGCCTCTCTCTCTACCCCAATTTCTATATTTTCCCTCCCCCCCTCTCTCTCTCTCTTTATATATATCTTTCCATCTCTCTATCTCTATGTCTCCCTCTCTCTATCTCTTTCCATCTCTATCCCCTTGTCTCTATATCTCTCCCTCTCCCTCTCTATCTCTCCATCTCTCTCTCTCTCTCTCTCTCTCTCTCTCTCTCTCTCTCTCTCTCTCTCTCTCTCTCTCTCTCTCTCCTCTCTCTCTCTCTCTCTCTCTCTCTCTCTCTCCCTCTCCCCATCTCTATCTCTTTATCCTCTCTCTATCTCTATCTATCCCCTCTCTCTCTCTCTCCAAGTCTCTAACTCTATCTTTATATTTCTCCCTCCCTCTCTATCTCTCTCCTCTTTCTCCCTCCCTCTCTAAATTTTTGAGATATAAATAGAGATAGAAAGAGGGGGAGAGAGATAGAGAGGGAGGGAGAAATATAAATATATAGTTAGAGAGAGAGGGAGAGATAGAGATAAAGCCTTAAAGAGAGGATAGAGAGATAGAGATGGGGAGAGGGAGAGAGGGAGAGATAGAGATAGAGGTAGAGATAGAGAGGGAGAGATAGAGAGGGAAAGGGAGAGATATAGAGACAAGGGGATAGAGATGGAAAGAGATAAAGAGAGGGGGACATAGAGATAGAGAGATAGCATTAGAGAGAGAGAGATCTTCATAGATAGATAGAGAGGAAGAGGGGGAGAGAGAGGGGGAGAGATAGAGTTAGAGAGAGGGAAAATATAGAAAGTTGGGTGGAGAGAAAGAGACAGAGTTGGATTTATTTTCTAGAGTTTTACAAATGTCCAAAATGGACCCAACTACTGAAAGTACACAATTATCTCAAAATCAAAAACTTAAAACTAGAACCAATGTGTAGTGCTAAAAAAATCTACTTTTTAAAAAAGAATCACCTCGATCCGAGGTCCTATGTGAAAGTTATAGGTGTTTGAAGTTTTAAAAATGAGGATTGTCCATCAGATCTAATGAGAAAACTAGTTTTATGGAAAAATAGGATCACTTGAGCAAAAACTGATTATACCAGTGCAAAGAGCATGAAATTCTACACCAAATAAAAAACAATTGCATTGAAAAAGGCCTCCGTATGACCGAGAACGAGCCTTTTGAAGATCAAGGGAAAAATGCAAAACTCCAATGGTGAAGGGTCTAGCTTTCAAAAAAAATCCTCCAACAAATTTAGCAAAAATTCTGCCAACTTAGTAGTTTCACCAAAATAGTTGTCCTCTAGATAAAATAGGAGTGCGCTAAGTATAGATGTTCCACTAAAAGTGAACTACTAGTTTGGTAAACCCTCCGAAAAGATTGCCAACTTTGACAGAAGTGCCAAATGGCACAAGGGCCAAGGAGGATTTAAAAAAATGTTATAAAAAATTGCAAAGGCCAAAAGGCTGACTTGAGCATAGAGAAGGGCCCAAAAGGAAAAGCAGAATACAGGGTTGAGGAGTTAAGCCACACCCCAAACTCGTGGAAAGGGGTTCTAAGCCCTACGAAAGGGTGTGACCCATATAAAGAGTGCAAGAACCCAAAAAAGGAGGGTGCAGGTCCCAACAAGGGACCACATGTCCTTTGGGTACCTTGCGAGTACCCTAGCTAGTATGGGGGTGCATGCGCAGGTGCAGGTACCTCCAATACCTTAAAAAAAAAAATTTATTTTTTTATTTTTGTTTCTTTTTAGATTTATTTAAAAACAAAACTTTTACAATGAAAAAAAAAACTACAAAAATATTTCAAAAAATATATATTATTTTAAACACAATATATATATATATATATATATATATATATATATATCGAAATTTGTATCGTACCTTGCGCAGGTGGGGCCATATGGCTCACCTACTAAAACTTTTTTCCCCAAAATCAACTTTGTCTAAAATTGACAATTTGATAATTGATCTTAGGGTTTTTGGGCCTTTTGAACGTGACAATAGGGTCCACTTGGCCTCAAAATGCCCTACTTTTGAGTAGCCAGATGGATCTTGACAAAAAAACACTGTTCTTCAACCCTTCATAGATCTCACCTCTGGTGTCCGATTTGGACAAAATGAAAGCCTAGTCTACCTTTTAACTACTCTAAACTCAATGGTGAGCTTAGAATGTCTCCAGGAAGCTCCGATATACCTACAAATGGCAATCCTAGACACAAACCCCCCCCCCCCAAAAAAAAAAAAAAAAAAATAGAAATTTCTATCAAGCATTTCTGATTCTCTGGATCATCATAGGATGCAAGAGAAGAACATACTTTTTTTTCAAGAATGAAATGGAACAAAGATTTATTAAAATGTTGCTAACCCACAACTCACGACTAGCTCTGATTCCATGTTAGATTTGGCTGTGAAGCCACCTAGGATCAAAATGACAGAAGGAAAGCAAAAACATAAATCCAGAGATGAAATGAATCGGCACTCCCTTGCACTAAACTACTTCACTAGCAAAAGTAGTAGCCAAGGGAGAGGTGAGTGTTGTATATATAGAAAAATAAGAGCAAACACTTCTAAGAAGAGTAGTAACTCACAACAACCCAAAATAAGCAGAAGTTATACCTACTTGGGTAAGTGCAAGAAGATGGGGGGCCAACAAGGGGTCTTAAGTAGCCACTTTTTTTCTGAAATAAGGAAATACTGGCCTTGGATGAGAAATTGAGCATAGTTACACTCAAAATTTGGAGATGCAACCAAAATAATGTTTGTAGTGCTTCGAGTCTAATTTCTAAACTACTTTTTTTTAAAAAAATGGCATAGATTAAGGGGTTCAAAAGAGGGAGCCACAGAAATTGGTGTTGTTTCTGTCAAAAAAATAACATAGCATGTTTTGTGGCTCCCTCAAAAGGTCAACTTTTTTTTTTGGTATTTTTAAAATTGCTTCAATGAGAAATTAGCTAATAGCATGTAGTTTATGCCTAATTTTCTGATAATTTTTTGATGAATATTTGATTTTTTACTAATTTTCAAAGTGGACACATCCTAAAAAATAGAATATTGGCCGTGCTACCCGTATAAATTTTGAAAACTAATTGAAAATCATTTTTTTCTTTTTTTAATATTTGTAGAATGGAGTCTAGTTTCTAAATATGTAATTTTTTTGAAATTTCAATGAATAGTTAATTTACAATGAAAAAAAGACCAAACAGTGGTTTTTGCCCAAAAACGGACACACAAACAAAAGAAATTAAAGATGAAAGGCTTAACATTGTTAAAATGTGAAAAAAATCACATCGTCAAATAGCTAAGAGAAAGCCTAACATTACCCAGCTATTCGATTTGTTTGACCTTGAAACACGTGCAAATCTGAGGGTTAGCACGAACGAAATTATGTGAAATCTTGAAGAATATGGAAAAACACGTCTGTGACTGTTCAAAAGGCACTCGAAGCCTTTGGGTTGGAAATCCAAAGCAAATTCCAAGCCCAAGGCTTGGGATTCCCAAAGCAAGACATAACGTGAGTGCGTTATAATCGCTCACATTATGTTTTGCTTTGCATTTTTCCTTTTCCGCAAGTCTATTGTTTGTCATGTTTGACATAACGCAAGCGCGTTATAACACGCTCGCATTATGTTCCCCTTAAATTTTTTTCTGTTCACGTCTATTAATCATGTATGTATGTATGTATGCCTATATGTATGTATGTATGCATCTATGTATGCCTATATGTATGTATGTATGTATGTATGTATGTATCTATGTATGCCTATGTGTATGTATGTATCGATGTATGCCTATATTTATATATTTATAGTGTCGAGGGCAGAGGAGGGTAGAGATGGGAGTGAGCTAGATAGGGGAGGAGAGGGGTGGATAAGGATTGAGTGATTAAGGTTTAAGGTTGAGGGTTGAGCGTTTAGGGATAGGATTTAGAGTTTAGGGATAAGCGATTAGAGTTTAGGACCGTGAGGGATTAGGGTTTAGGGTTGAGGCTTTAGGGATAGTTTTTAGGGTTAAGGGTCGAGGGATTAGGTTTAAGGTAGAGTGTTGAGGGTAGAGGGATTAGGGATAGGGTTTAGGGTTGAAATTTTAGGGTTGAGGGATTAAGGTTTAAGGTATAGTTTAGTAGTTCTTGTGGATAGAGCTAGTAAACAATGGGAGATTATTTGCCTGTTTCATAACAATATACCTTCCCTAAGTGCGGGGTGGACAACAAGAAACATAGATGTACCCCAATGCAAATCTTTTCTCATAATGATCATCCTTCTGATTTCAACTGTTAATTACTCACTGTGGATGTACCATACGCAAAACTTTTCTCATAGGGTTCAAGGTATAGTGTCGAGGGTTGAGGGTTTACTGATAGTGTTTAGGGTTGAGGGTTGAGGGATTAGATTTTAGGGTTGATGGATTAGGGTTTAAGGTATAGTGTTGAGGGTTGAGGGTTTAGGGATAGGGTTTAGGGTTGACGGATTAGGGTTTAGGGATGACGGATTAGCATTTAATGTCGAGGTTAGGGTTAGAGTGTCGAGGGTAGAGGGATTAGGTATAGGGTTTAGGGTTGAAGGTTAAGGATTGAGGGTTGAGGCTTTAGGGATGAGGGTTAAGGCTTAAGATATAGTGTCAAGTATTGAGGGTGTAAGGATAGGGTTTAAGTTTTAAGGGTTAAGGGTTGAGGGATAGGGATTAGGGTTTAAGGTATAGTGTTGAGGTTTGACGGTTTAGGGATAGGGTTTAGGTTTGAGGAATTAGGGTTTAGGGTTGATGAATTAGGGTTTAATGTTGAGAGTTGAAGGTTGAGGGTTGAGGTTGAGGGATAGGGTTAATGGTCAAGGGATTAGGGTTAAATAAGAGTGTCGAGGGTAGAGGGATTAGGGATAGGGTTTAGGGTTGAAGGTTTAATGATTTAGGGTTGAGGCTTTAGGGATGAGGGTTAAGGGATTAGGGTTTAAGACATAGTGTCGAGTGTCGAGCGTGTAGGGATAGGTTTTAGGGTTCAAGTTTTATGGGTTAAGGGTCGAGGGATCAGAATTAAGGGTGGAGGGATTAGGGTTTGACATTGAGGGTTGAGTACATTGAGGTTTGAGGGTTAAGGGTTTCGGGATAGGGTTGAGGGTCAAGGGATTAGGGTTAAGGGATAGGGTTGGAGGATTTAGGGATAAGGGATTAGGGTTTAAGGTATAGTATCGAGCCCGTTGAGGGTCTAGGAATAGGGATAGCATTTAGGGTTTAGGAATAGGGATAGCCTTTAGAGTTTAGGGATGAGGGATTAGAGTTGAGGGATGACGGATTAGGGTTGAGGGTTGAGGGATTAGGGTTTAGGGATAAGGTTGAGGGTTGAGGGTTGAGGGATTAGGGTTTAAGGTATAGTGTTGAGGGTTTAGGGATAGGGTTTAGGGTTGAGGGATTAGAGTGAAGGGTTGAGGGATTAGGATTTGACGTTGAGGGTTGAGGCTTTAGGCTTTAGGGTTTAGGGATAGGCTTGAGGGTCAAGGGATCAGAGTTAAGGGTTGAGGGATTAGGGTTTGACGTTGAGGGTTGAGGTTCAAGGGTCAAGGGTTTAGGGATAGGGTTGAGGGTCGAGGGATTAGGGTTAAAATAGAGTGTGGAGGGTATAAGGATTAGGGATAGGGTTGGAGGGTTTAGGGATAAGGGATTAGGGTTCAAGGTATAGTATCGAGTCTGTAGAGGGTTTAGGAATAGGGATGGCATTTAGGCTTTAGGGATGAGGGATTAGAGTTGAGGGATGACGGATTAGGGTTGAGGGTTGAGGGATTAGGGTTTAGGGATAAGGTTTAGGGTTGAGGGTTAACGGATTAGGGTTTAAGGTATAGTGTTGAGGGTTTAGGGATAGGGTTTAGGGTTGAGAGATTAGAGTGAAGGGTAGAGGGATTAGGATTTGACGTTGAGGGTTGAGGCTTGATGCTTTAGGGTTTAGGGTTTAGGGATAGGGTTGAGGGTCGAGGGATCAGAGTTAAGGGTTGAGGGATTAGGGTTTTACTTTAAGGGTTGAGGGTTGAGGTTCAAGGGTCAAGGGTTTAGGGATAGGGTTGAGGGTTGAGGGATTAGGGTTAAAGTAGAGTGTGGAGGTTATAAGGATTAGGGATAGGGTTGGAGGGTTTAGGGATAAGGGATTAGGGTTTAAGGTATAGTATCGAGTCAGTTAAGGGTTTAGGAATAGGGATAGCATTTAGGGTTTAGGGATGAGGGATTAGAGTTAAGGGATGACGGATTAGGGTTGAGGGTTGAGGGATTAGGGTTTAGGGATAAGGTTTAGGGTTGAGGGTTGAGGGATTAGGGTTTAAGGTATAGTGTCGAGGGTTTAGTGATAGGGTTCAGGGTTGAGGGATTAGAGTGTAGCGTTGAGGGATTAGGATTTGACGTTGAGGGTTGAGGCTTTAGTGTTTAGGGTTTAGGGATAGTGTTGAGGGTTGAGGGATCAGAGTTAAGGGTTGAGGGATTAGGGTTTGACGTTGAGGGTTGAGGGTTGAGGTTCGAGGGTCAAGGGTTTAGGGATAGGGTTGAGGGTCGAGGTATTAGGGTTAAAGTAGAGTGTAGAGGGTATAAGGATTAGGGATAGGGTTGGAGGGTTTAGGGATAAGGGATTAGGGTTTAAGGTATAGTATAGAGTCAGTTGAGGGTTTAGGAATAGGGATAACATTTAGGGTTTAGGGATCAGGGATTAGAGTTGAGGGATGACGGATTAGTGTTGAGGGTTGAGGGATTAGGGTTTAGGGATAAGGTTTAGGGTTGAGGGTTGAGGGATTAGGGTTTAAGGTATAGTGTTGAGGGTTTAGGGATAGGGTTTAGGGTTGAGGGATTAGAGTGAAGGGTTGAGGGATTAGGATTTGACGTTGAGGGTTGAGGCTTTAGAGTTTAGGGTTTAGGGATAGGGTTGAGGGTCGAGGGATCAGAGTTAAGGGTTGAGGGATTAGGGTTTGACGTTGAGGGTTGAGGGTTGAGGTTTGAGGGTCAAGGGTTTAGGGATAGGGTTGAGGGTCGAGGGATTAGGGTTGAAGTAGAGTGTGGAGGGTATAAGGATCAGGGGTAGGGTTGGAGGGTTTAGGGATAAGGGATTAGGGTTTAAGGTATAGTATCGAGTCTATTGAGGGTTTAGGAATAGGGATAGCATTTAGGGTTTAGGGATGAGGGATTAGAGTTGAGGGATGATGGATTAGGGTTGATGGTTGAGGGATTAGGGTTTAGGGATAAGGTTTAGGGTTGATGGTTTAGGGATAGGGTTTAGGGTTGAGGGATTAGAGTGAAGGGTTGAGGGATTAGGATTTGACATTGAGGCTTGAGGCTTGAGGCTTTAGGGTTTAGGGTTTAGGGATAGGGGTGAGGGTTGAGGGATCAGAGTTAAGGGTTGAGGGATTAGGGTTTGACGTTGAGGGTTGAGGGTTGAGGTTCGAGGGTCGAGGGTTTAGGGATAGGGTTGAGGGTCAAGGGATTAGGGTTAAAGTAGAGTGTGGAGGGTATAAGGATTAGGGATAGGGTTGGAGGGTTTAGGGATAAGGGATTAGGGTTTAAGGTATAGTATCGAGTCTATTGAGGGTTTAGGAATAGGGATAGCATTTAGGGTTTAGGGATGAGGGATTAGAGTTGAGGGATGACGGATTAGGGTTGAGGGTTGAGGGATTAGGGTTTAGGGATAAGGTTTAGGTTGAGGGATTAGGGTTTAAGGTATAGTGTTGAGGGTTTAGGGTTGAGGGATTAGAGTGAAGGGTAGAGGGATTAGGATTTTACGTTGAGGGTTGAGGGTTGAGGGTTGAGGGATCCGAGTTAAGGGTTGAGGGATTAGGGTTTGACATTAAGGGTTGAGGGTTGAGGTTCGAGGGTCAAGTGTTTAGGGATAGGGTTGAGGGTCGAGGGATTAGGGTTAAAGTAGAGTGTGGAGGGTATAAGGATTAGGGATAGGGTTGGACGGTTTAGGAATAAGGGATTAGGGTTTAAGGTATAGTATCGAGTCTGTTGAGGGTTTAGGAATAGGGATAGCAGTTAGGGTTTAGGGATGAGGGATTAGAGTTGAGGGATGATGGATTAGGGTTGAGGGTTGAGGGATTAGGGTTTAGGGATAAGGTTTAGGGTTGAGGGTTGAGGGATTAGGGTTTAAGGTATAGTGTTGAGGGTTTAGGGATAGGGTTTAGGGTTGAGGGATTAGAGTGTAGGGTTGAGGGATTAGGATTTGACGTTGAGCGTTGAGGCTTTAGTGTTTAGGGTTTAGGGATAGGGTTGAGGGTCGAGGGATTAGAGTTAAGGGTTGAGGGATTAGAGTTTAACGTTGAGGGTTGAGGGTTGAGGTTTGAGGGTCAAGGGTTTAGGGATAGGGTTGAGGGTCAAGGTATTAGGGTTAAAGTAGAGTGTGGAGGGTATAAGGATTAGGGATAGGGTTGGAGGGTTGAGGGATTAGGGTTTAAGGTATAGTGTTGAGGGTTTAGGGATAGGGTTTAGGGTTGAGGGATTAGAGTTAAGGGTTGAGGGATTAGGATTTGATGTTGAGGGTTGAGGCTTGAGGCTTGAGGGTTTAGGGTTTAAGGTCAAGGGATCAGAGTTAAGGGTTGAGGGATTAGGGTTTGACGTTGAGGGTTGAGGGTTGAGGTTTGAAGGTCAAGGGTTTAGGGATAGGGTTGAGGGTCGAGGGATTAGGGTTAAAGTAGAGTGTGGAGGGTATAAGGATTAGGGATAGGGTTGGAGGGTTTAGGGATAAGTTATTAGGGTTTAACGTATAGTATCGAGTCAGTTGAGGGTTTAGGAATAGGGATAGCATTTAGGGTTTAGGGATGAGGGATTAGAGTTGAGGGATGATAGATTAGGGTTGAGGGATTAGGGTTTAGGGTTGAGGGTTGAGGGATTAGGGTTTAAGGTATAGTGTTGAGGGTTTAGGGATAGGGTTTAGGGTTGAGGGATTAGAGTGAAGGGTCGAGGGATTAGGATTTGACATTACGGGTTGAGGCTTTAGGGTTTAGGGTTTAGGGATAGGGTTGAGGGTCAAGGGATCAGAGTTAAGGGTTGAGGGATTATAATTTGACATTGAGGGTTGAGGGTTGAGGTTCGAGGGTCAAGGGTTTAGTGATAGGGTTGAGGGTTGAGGGATGAGGGTTAAAGTAGAGTGTGGAGGGTATAAGGATTAGGGAAAGGGTTGGAGGATTTAGGGATAAGGGATTAGGGTTTAAGGTATAGTATCGAGTCTGTTAAGGGTTTAGGAATAGGGATAGCATTTAGGGTTTAGGGATGAGGGATTAGAGTTGAGGGATGACGGATTAGGGTTGAGGGTTGAGGGATTAAGGTTTAGGGATAAGGTTTAGGGTTGAGGGATTAGGGTTTAAGGTATAGTGTTGAGGGTTTGTGTTGTCAAATGTAGATTTACGGGTTTGATTATATTGATTGCCTCTCCAGTTTTGGGGTGTGGATGTTTTGGAATCAATCAGGAAGTCTTCAGGAGATTTTGTGGAAGTGGATTGGCAATCGCTTGACAGAACCCCTGCTATTTATGCTTGGATAAGGATTTGTCACAAACTAGAACTTCTACTTCCAAAGAAGATCTGTCTTTCTTCCTCGATGGGCATTTTCTATCAAGAACTTGATTATGAGGGCTTGCCCCTTCATTGTTACACCTATCATATGGTGGAGCATCTGGCAAGCTCTTGCAGGAAACAGGAAAAGTTCTCCCTCAAAAACCTTGTGGTCATTCAAGTCTAAAGGGGAAGGTTTGGAAAGAGAAATGCACAAGATGTGATCAATCTATAGTAGGACAAAACTCGAGTGCGTTATAACGTGCTCATGTTTTGTCTTGCTATAGAAACGGTAAAAAAGTGTTGACCCCCATGCTCCAGGCCCACATGCTCTATTTTCATACTGATTCTGCATGTGCTCTGACAAAAAAGAAGTGCTTTCATGCTATTGGGAAGTTCACATGCACATTTGACACATTGTACCACCTTTGCATGATCTTTCCACCACCTTTTATGCTTTGCCAACTTGAGAAGGAGGAAATAACATAGTTTTCACACCAAGTTTGATATATATCTATTCAAGTTTCAATTTTTGTAGTGTTGCAATGTTAATTGTGATTCAATTTTAGGAATTTAACATTATAGATTGGTTAATAGTATTGTTGTTAGTAATTATATTTGAGTGTTATTCAATTTAACATTGAAAAGGAAGCAAGTGGTGAAAAACTCAAATTTTTGAGGAGTTTGATGCAAGAAGCAAAAAACACTACATAATTGGCTACTCTCTCCATTTGAATCTTCATTTTTTAGGTATGTCAAGTCTTTACATGCATGTTCTTTACATTTTCCTTAATTTGGATTAAATTACTTTATCATGCTTTATCATACATGTTTAAAATAGACACATTCCCAATCAAGAAAGCAGCCTACAATCTCACATGATGCCATGTATATTTTCTACACTTAAGCTCTTTAATAATTATGTGTAATAAACAGACCTTAACATACCATGATGTCAAACTATACAAGAATAAATCCTTACAACATAATAAAAATATAATCCCACTATTATCTTGTATTCTTTTCTTAGGAATTAATATTGGTCTCTTTATCATGCTACAGACAAATTTTCCGTCATGTCGAGGAAACGATCAAGAATTAAACCAACACAGGAAGAGATAGAAGCTAAGAATGCAAAGAAAGTAGTGGCTATGAGGGAACTTCGTGAGAAGAGGAAATTGGAGACGATAAATGAAGACATACCAATTGAAGAGGAACCACAACCATCACAAAGAGATATGGTATTGGGCAGAAAGAGAATGAATGCAAAAAATTCGTGCTACGAGAGATTTGAATACCATGTAGTTGGAGACACGTCCTCTACCGCAAGTCAACATGTAGGGATACCATCTACCACATCTCAAGTTGAGAGTACATCATCACTTACATGTGATGAAGGAGGTACGCCATTGTTCCCACCTCAACCTAAAGGTATGTCATCTATTCCATCTTCGATTGAAGGTATGCCATCTAGCCCATCTCATTTAAATATTGATGAAATTCCTAATGTTGAGATGAATTTACCTAACTTAACACCACCTAGAATTTTGTATAGAAATCCAAAGAATTTGATTGAAATTGATGAGAATATTTTGCAGCCAATGGAAGGTAAGATTCTAAAACGCACTTGTAGAAGATATGCTCATAAGATTTGGAGATTGTTCTTTGAAAAGTTAAATGAGACTGCCAGATGTCAACTATTCATTGAAATGATGCAAAGTATAAAGTATAGGTCCATCATGAAGATTCTTGGGTTGAGAACATTAGAGGCTTCAAGTGATAAATCTATTGTCAAGAATCTAATGAGTGCGTATGAGTGTGGGTAACACCTCATGCACAAAAGATAGTAATGCAACACGGTGTGTGATTACATCGACTATAGTAAGTAGTCAAACGAGGAAAGCTCATCTCATTAGAAAGATGAGTCAAGAATTAAGAATTAATAGGAAAACTTTATCAAGAGCCGTTGGAAGACGCCAAAGAATTAAGGACACTAATGCCAATGAATTATTGGCGTTCTCGGGGAGACTACCATGAAAAGATAAACCAATTGTTGAAGCATTGAGATCACTAATTGAAGACTTTTGGAAGAATTACACAAGGGTATCTCCGAATCAAAGGGATGTGGTAAGAAGGAGAATCAGTAGTCAAAACTGTGAGCCACATCCAAAGCATTTTTTGGATGAGACTCAAACACAGTTTTATGGTAAATTTCTAGAGAAGTATCCTCAAATTAAAATTTGTCAAAGATATTTTGAAATGCTAAAACCTTTCTATGTCAAGATAAATCACACATGCACTACTTGTTGTTGTAGATTACATATTGAATTTTCTAACCATTTTGATGCTTATAGGTCTATATGTTTAGATATGCATACTAATAATGTTTTGCAGGGTTGTGCCATATGTGCCCCACCAACATCTTCAAGAGACTTCATATCAAGAATTTTATGTGAAAGAGAGGAAGGTCAAATATTCTACAAGAAATTATGCTTGGATGGCACATGTCATCGTTGCGGTGGCTTGCAACATTTGCCAATATGTGAACATATGGAAAGAACACATGCAGTTGGAAACGAACTAGTAAAGTTTGGCAAGTATAAAATAGTGGCATACAATACAAAAGATGGTAAAGAAGCAAAGAGGTGTGAATTGGTTATTGAAAAGATTCTAGTGTATATGTTTATGCCTATATTTCGTGACAGCATAGTGTATGAGTATGAAAGACATGCCCATAGAGCTCAATGGTTGGACTTCTAATTCAAGTTATGCAAGGACACATTTCTGGTTCATAGAATTGTTTTAGTCATTGACTTTGTAGAGAACTATAGTCTACAGCCACAGCGTGAGGTGCAATCACAATATTACAACTCCACACAGGTTTCTATATTTGTGCACATCGCATTCATTCATGTGAATGATAGTACAGAGGATGACAGAAAGATCATAAGGGAGTATAATTTCTATATTAGTGATGATCGCATGCATTCTACGGAGTTTGTGCAAGGTTGCTTTCAGGTGTTCTACAATGATTTGGCTAGAAGGGGCATATCATTCAGTTAACATATCATATGGTCAGATAATTGTGCATCACAATTCAAGAACTCATGAAATTTCTATTGGCTCAGTAGGAGGCATAATTTTACAGGTATTCAGCATATGTGGAACTTTTGTGAGGCCGGGCATGGAAAGGGGGAGCATGATGGTGCAGGAGCATGTATCAAAAGAGCCATAGTATGAGAAGAGTTAAAGTATAAAGACAATGCAAAGTTGACAGATGCAAAATTGATTGTCGAGTGGTGTAATGCTTCCATGGGTCTGGGTAATGAAGGTAAGTCTTTAATTCGTAGATTTTTTTGGTTGATGGATGATACTAACATTGCACCATATGAGTATTGTTGTACATTGATAGGATCAAATGAGATGCACTCTTTCAGAAGCTCAATTGCAGGTTCATGGAGTGTCCATACACAAAAGATGTCATGCTTTTGTTCTTCCTGTACAATTCAAGTTTGGGATGAGTGCGAGTCAAAGGAGTGGGTTGACGAATGGCAGTTATCTTAGCCCACTTGACACGTATCAACCCCTGACGGCACTGGAACTAACACAGATGGAATCATTAGTTGACTTTGACCACATATCAGATTTAGTTTAATCAGGTAATATAGGGCACGTATATGCATCTAATTTCATCTAGTTCAACCAGGTAATGTCATTTTACTTTGTAGTGTTTTTGTAATGTTGACTAATTTCATCTAATTTGCTACACATATCAATGTAGGGCACGTATATGTAGTTATTGCAGATGAAGATAATGAAGAGGGAACAGATTATTACTTATGTCATTGCGTTGAGGCCAAAAAGAAATTGGAGGCCCCTGTTACAGATGGAGAAAACATAGAATACCCTACAGGCTTAGTGGTTATTACTGGAACATGGCTTAGAAGGTACCCACATAAGAGTGTTAATGTTTGGTTGTTTCAGGATTTGACACGCATCGAAAGATTCTTCATTACTCGAACCTTGTCGTGGCATCCAATGTTCATTTGATAAAGTATTGGGGTAGACCTTTGAACCAAATCTTGTGGAAGGTGCATGAGTCTGACCATGAAGCAATACTTGACACAATAAAGAGTAGAGCAGACCCAGATGGTTCATTAGATTAATTTGTAAGTATTCACATTGATTTTGTAAAGTCATGTTACATTGAGTTGTAAGTATGCACATTAATTTGTAAGGTTTGTCTTTTTTTAATTTCCTGCTACATTTATACACATATACACATGTTTACATCATCATGTTATGCATTTTTGGTGTCCTGCTCCTGATGCGACCAAACTGACTATTCCAACGCGTCTGGATGGGTACATTTACACTAAGCATGGTCCTATTTTTCACCCAAACATGTCGAAACAGTCCAAGCTACATTGTACCGACGATATCCTTGAAGAGTCCAAAGTGCAAAAAGGCAACAATCTTTGACAAGATGTTACTCAAAAATCATGTCACTTAGAAACATTATGTTTGAGGCAACGCGATCACGTAGAGTGCCTCTACAATAACCTCTCTCAATTTTTTATATCTTTGAGGGATTTGCTCGTGGCGAAAGGTTTTTTGCTACTCCAAAAATTGTCAGAAGGAGGTAGTGTAAAGTTGCAAAGGGGTGTCACTTTCGTCCTGCTCCTGATGTGACCAAACTGACTATTCCAACGCATCCAAATGGGTACATTTACGCTAGGCATGGTCCTATTTTTCACCCAAACATGTCGAAACAGTCCGAGCTACATTGTACCGATGATATCCCTGAAGAGTCTAAAGTACAAAAAGGCAACAATCTTTGATGAGATGTTAATCAAAAACTTGTCACTTACAAACATTTCATCTAAGGCAAGGTGATCACATAGAGTGGTTCTACAATAACCTATCTCAATTTTTTATATCTCTGAGGTATTTACCCGTGGTGAAAGGTTTTTTGTTGCCCCAAAAATTGTCAGACGGAGGTAGTGTAAAGTTATAAAGGGGTGTAACTTTCGTCTTGCTCTTGATGTGACCAAACTGACTATTCCAACATGTCTGGATGGGTACATTTACGCTAGGCATAGTCTTTTTTTTCACCCAAACATGTCGAAATAGTCTGAGCTACATTGTACCGACGATATCCCTAAAGAGTCCAAAGTGCAAAAAGGCAGCAAACTTTGATGAGATGTTACTTGAAAACCATGTCACTTAGAAACATTCTGTCTAAGGCAATGCAATCATGTAGAGTGCCTCTACAATAACCTCTCTCAATTTTTTATATCTTTAAGGCATTTGCTCGTGGTGAAAGGTTTTCTGCTACCCCAAAAATTGTTAGAAGGAGGCTGTGTAAAGTTGCAAAGGGGTGTAACTTTCGTCTTGCTCTTGATGTGACCAAACTGACTATTCCAACATGTCCAGATGGGTACATTTATGCTAGGCATGGTCCTATTTTTCACCCAAACATGTCGAAACAATCCGAGCTACATTGTACCGACGGTATCCCTGAAGAGTCCAAAGTGCAAAAAGGCAGCAATCTTTGACGAGATGTTACTCAAAAATCATGTCACTTAGAAACATTCCTTCTAAGGAAAAGTAATCACGTAGAGTGCCTCTACAATAACCTCTAGATTTTTTTATATCTCTAAGGCATTTGCCCATGGTGAAAGGTTTTCTACTGCCCCAAAAATCGTCAGAAGGAGATTGTGTAAAGTTGCAAATGGGTGTAACTTTCGTCCTGCTCCTGATGTGACCAAACTGACTATTCCAACGCGCCCAAATGGGTACATTTACGCTAGGCATGGTCCTATTTTTCACCCAAATATGTCGAAACAATCCAAGCTACATTGTACCGACAATATCCCTGAAGAGTGCAAAGTAGAAAAATGCAGCAATCTTTGATGAGATGTTACTCAAAAATTGTGTCACTTAGAAACATTCTGTCTAAGGCAACGCGATCATGTAGAGTGCCTCTATAATAACCTCTCTCAATTTTTTATATCTCTGAGGCATTTGCCCGTAGTGAAAGGTTTTCTGCTGCCCCAAAAATCGTCAGAAGGAGGCAGTGTAAAGTTACAAAAGGGTGTAACTTTCACCTTGCTCCTGATGTGACCAAATTGACTATTCCAATGCATCTGGATGGGTACATTTACGCTAGGCATGGTCCTATTTTTCACCCAAACATGTCGAAACAATCTGAGCTACATTATATTGACGATATCCCTGAAGAGTCCAAAGTGCAAAAAGGTAGCAATCTTTGACGAGATGTTACTCGAAAACTATGTCACTTAGAAACATTCCATCTAAGGAAACACAATCACATAGAGTGCTTCTACAATAACCTCTCAGTTTTTTATATCTGTGAGGCATTTGCTCGTGGTGAAAGGTTTTCTGCTGCCCCAAAAATCATTAGAAGGAGGCAGTGTAAAGTTGCAAAGGGTGTAACTTTCGTCCTGCTCTTGATGTGACCAAATTGACTATTCCAACACATCCAGATGGGTACATTTACGCTAGGCATGGTCCTGTTTTTCACCCAAACATGTCGAAATAGTCTGAGCTACATTGTACCGACGATATCCCTAAAGAGTCCAAAGTGCAAAAAGGTAGCAATCTTTGACGAGATGTTACTTGAAAAATGTGTCTCTTAGAAACATTCTGTCTAAGGCAATGCAATCACGTAGAGTGCCTCTACAATAACCTCTCTCAGTTTTTTATATCTCTGAGACATTTGCCTGTGGTGAAAGGTTTTTTACTACCCCAAAAATCATCAAAAGGAGGCAGTGTAAAGTTGCAAAGGGGTGTAATTTTTATCTTGCTCCTGATGCGACCAAACTAACTATTCCAACGCATCTGGATGGGTACATTTTCGCTAGGCATGGTCCTATTTCTCACCCAAACGTGTCAAAATAGTCCGAGCTACATTGTACCAACGATATCCCTGAAGAGTCCAAAGTGCAAAAAGGTAGCAATCTTTGACGAGATGTTACTCAAAAATTGTGTCACTTAGAAACATTCTGTCTGAGGCAACGTGATCACATAGAGTGCCTCTACAATAACCTCTCTTAGTTTTTTATATCTCTGAGACATTTGCCTGTGGTGAAAGGTTTTCTGCTGCCCCAAAAATCGTCAGAAGGAGGCAGTGTAAAGTTGCAACTTCTTCTTAGGTGCAAATGTAAGGGTACACAAGGGGAAAATGGTGCCTAGATGACTTAGTGCATTTCTATGACTTCATTCACATGTTTAAATGTTTGAGAAACTCTCCTTTACTAAGCGCTTGTTCTCATGTCAACATTAAGCTTTATACCTCCTAGGCGCTCAATTAGGTGATATCATTAGATACAACTTACCCTGTCATGTCCCCATTTTTGGCTTGATCATCAAGTGAAGAATGGATTAGCCTATTGCTCATTCCCAGAGGCTAATTCTGAATGATGAGGGAATGAATTGGTTTTTGACTAACTCAATCTCATTGTTTTGCAGGAACAAAGTCAGAAACTCAAAATTTGGCTAAGTCTGGAAAGCAGAAAGTTGACTCTTGGAGTCTAGGCACCAATTTCACATCAAATTGTCCAAATGAGCACCTAAGGATGTGGAGTCTTCAATCAAGGTTTGGAAGTGCAAGATGTTAAGAGCAACATCATTCAAGCATGCTTCGCACCTAATAAAGGAATTTGAAGTCCTAAAGTCACCCAAGATAGGTTAGGCGCACTTTCTCTCTCCTCCAGCCTCAAAGTGGCACCTAGCATAGAAGTATCATGTTAAGAAGCACATCAAACAAGGTGCTCTGGTAGGAAAAGTTGTTTGGCCTTCAAGATGAGGTTGCCTTAGTGAATTAAGTAAGGATGAAAGCCTATTCACTCTAGGCGCCAATCTCAAGTTGCACAATCATGAATGGGCACCTACAGCAATAAGGCGCTACATCATGGTTCTAGGACCTTGAAATGGCACCCAAGCATGTAGGAGGAATTTTCAAGGAGCCAAAATGTTTTTGAAACTCTAAGGAACTAGTCCAAAGACTCTATGGCACCATCTTGATACCATTGAGTCAACTTTGGAACTCAAACATATTGAAACAAGGTTTAGGAAGCTAGGCGCCATCTCTTGCCAGTTCAACCTCTCAGATGCACCAACATTGGAAAGACTCTTAATGAGCGCCTAAGTTTGAACTAATCTTGTGATTGAAAGTTTGGTGATGTATTGGTGCAAGATGATCTTCAGTTGAAGCAATCTAAGTACTAGGAAGGGTTTAGAAGTTATCAACCTCTTCACTAAGTTAGGCGCACTTTACAAGCTTTCTTACCTAAGAGTTGCACCTCATTAAGACAAGGCGCACCTTAACCTCCGGGACTTTTCCAAAGAAGCGCTTCAGTTTATTAGCACCTTTGGACCTTGTTTTGCATTCTAAAAGAGAAGGCGCACTTTGGAGGCATTTCTAACCCAGATTGGTGCCTAGGTATAGTCATCTCTCTGGAGCATTACAATGTGTTTTAAAATGAAGGAGGACATTTCATAAGTTGGGGAATTGATCACTAAAGACCTTGGAGTGTTTGAATTACTCTAAGCAAGAAGGTGCATTTCCATGGAGTAGCATACTCTAGATAGCGCCTAATGCCATCAAGGCGCAATTCCACCCTCAATTTTGGTTCCTATCATCAAGAAGGGGCATTGGGCATTCCTTGAATAGTTCTGAGCATTTGAAGTTCATGAAATCACCAAGGAATGTTGGACGCCATGTGTATCCTCAACAAGCTTGAGTTTGTGCCTAGACAAGTTGGCGCTTATTCATGTTTTAACTTCCCTCTTGAAGTGCCTAACTTGGGAAAAAGTTATCTTGTTGTTAGTCAAGTGTTTGATGTGTTTTGGAGACTCCAAAATACTTCCTCTTGCTAGGTGCTCTTCTTGGCAACTACAACCTTCAATTGGTGCCTAGATCCTAAAGAAAAACACTTGCAAGTGTGGGCGCACTTTCCTTGTGATGGAGCATCAAACTGGCGCCTAGAAATCATAATGCATGAAGTGAGCGCCTAGGATCCTATTGGTCCAATAGGTGGTTTTGGGATCCGTGTCAAGTCATTGGATTAGGTTGCCAACTCAGAATGATTTTCATGCACTTAGACTTCAAGGCACCAAAACTAGTAGGAAAATATTTGGGGGGAAACCACGCTGATAAAAGTTGGGTAAATTTAACCTCCGAGTCTGATTAGGATCCATATAACAACAATATTTATATCATGTGCCTTTGCTTTATGAAACAAGCAGTATGTGTCAAGTCATAGGGATAACACTATGGTCCTTAGAAATTTCTCTGTGACTTTTGATAAGATTATCTACTATTATGTGGATGCTTGATAGTATTCAAATTATTGGGCATTAAGTTGAGGTGACCATTCTTGTTATGATCATCACTTTTCACAAGGGGTATGTCAGTTATCCCATATATCATTACATTATGATTATTTTTCAATATCTTGATGGTGGAAGGATTGTTTTCACTATTATCTCTAGCTTGGGAAGTCATCAACCATCCATTTATTCTATAAACCCTTTACCCACTACTAATTGTGGCTTGATCAATTCTTAATGCACTTTCTAAAGATTCCTGATAAGACTTATAAGGTAACTTCTAAACCTCCTCCCATGTATCCCTATCTACAAAATGCAAAAAGAGGTTATAGATTTCTCTATGGGCCATATTTACGGCACTAGTTGACAAATAAAGGACTTGCCTCTGACTTCTAAAAATGTACCAATAACTAAACATTTTATTTCATACTTAGGAACTCTCAAATTCTTGCCTTGACCAATTTGTTCATATTGAAAGGTATCACAAAATCACCAATGGGTTGTATGAAGAAATGTATAGAGACCTTTGGAAGGTAATAGTACCAATTTAACATGATTCCTTCAAGGGTCTTGGGAAATATCCTTGCCACAACTATGTCCCAAGGGAAGATCTCTCTTACAATCATCATATATGCCTTGATGTGGGAATTTGGATTCCCTTCCCCTTTGAATTTTGGTACATCTGGGAGGGGATGTAATAATAACATATTACAAATTTTTAAGTCAAGAGGTTCTTTTAAATAGTCTAAGTAGGTTCCTGAAAAGGAATCTTTAGAAGTTGGAGTTCTTATGAACATGAGACCCATGGATGGGGCTTGTGTACTAAGTTGATTTTTCATTTACACATTTGTTTGATATCCTAGATACATTGGTTGGATAGTCATGGGATGATACACTATGGGAGTCACATGATTTTGTGGCACATAAGCTCCACTAGGTTGTTGAAGATGTGGGAAAGTGTCATTACTAGTTTTTTGAAAAAAAAAATTTAGATAGGGAAGATTGAGTTGCCCCCTACTTTTTTCTCAACTCTAGTGTTGAATGGATTCATTTGAACTTTTGGTCTTTCTATAGTTTTGTCCTTTAGAGGTTTCTCAACACCTCTAGCCTTTAGCATCCTGATCCATTGGACTAGTGTGGCTATGAGGTTGGAAAGTGTTGCAACCTCCATCCTTTAAACTTCTCCACCTTGTTATGGGTTGTTTTGAGTATTTTCATTTGCTTTCTCTTCAAGAATATTTTCTAATGATACATGATGTGTCATAGATCATTCAACTTGATAAACAACATGGAGGGATTCTCATGCCTCCTATACTTCTTGCAAGTTTCTTTATAGATAGCTCACATCATTGTCCATCTAGGTGGTCATTTCCCTAAATATTATGATAAGATAATCCTGTTAATGAAATTTGGATTGAATGAGAATCAACATGCTTTGTCTTGACTAGAATAGTTAGGATGGTCAAAAATTATTGATTCTAGGTTGGGTTGTTAAAGGTCAAGAAGTTTTGGTGTCTAATGCCCTCTAAATCTAAATATTCAAAATCATAGTGGTTCAATAAGTTACAACAAACAGTCATGTAGACAATAGACTATAAGGAACAAGGACTACACATGAATCCAAAACAACACCAGTCAATAAGGACATCACAAGTAACTCAACATTACTTCGAGAGGCGTTCACAAAAATAAAGGGGAGAACACAACTAGAGAATGCTAGACTGTAGTAGGGATGAGTGTCTGATGCAGAGCACACAGTGGAAGCATAGAATTATCAATTTTTGAACCTTCGAACTCACTATTGGCGAGACAACATACCATCGGCGAGCTTAAAATTTCATCGGATGATAGGCCGATGCCACCATGACTCCATTTGATTTCACTTCTGACAAACATCCCATCATTGACTCTTATTAGTCAAATAGACCGCTATCGATGACTTTATATCCTTTCACATCGATGTCTTTGTCACTCCAATACGAGACTCTAAGTCCCTTGCCTATCGATAGGACTTAATACCATCGGCACACTCAAAAACTCTTCTGCTGACACACCGATCTCACCAATGACAACCTTCAGACCACACCCGTCGGTGAGAGTCCAAACATCGGTGAACTCTAATCTCGTTGGGCCGATACACCGATGGATTTCAACTGTCGGTGTGACCCCCTTCATCGGCGAAGCTCTTAACTGCTCTTTCGATGTGCTGATGGGATTATCTTCTGATACATGATGTCTTCAACTTCGAACCACACTCGTCGGCAAGACAGACCACTATCGGTGAAGCCTAACCAAGGTCTGCCGATATACCAATACGACCAACTCTTGACGTCGATACAAGGTTCTTTTGAAGGCAAAGGGTGCCTAGGCTTATGGGGCTTAATTTGATGTATTTATTGAAAGCTCAAGGTGAATTGATGCTTATTAAAAATGCCACTTAGTCCTTCATTTGCATTCTAGGCGCCATTTCCTATTGACTTATATACTCCTCCTCATGCTAGGGTGCCATAATGAACTGGTTTAGACAATAGGTGTGCTTCACTTATAGAGGCTTGTTCTCCTTCCACCTTAGGTGCACTTTTATGGTGGAATAGGTGCCAATGGGCACCTTGTCTTAAATGAATGCTCTCTCTAAGTTGGGTGCTCTTTTGAGGCTTTATGAGTTGCAAATTGCACCTTAACCCTTCATGCTTGTTGCTCAATGTTTGAATGTTTAAGAAAGTCTCCTTTAGGTGCTCATCTTAATGACTTTTTCTCAAGGTGCAATCATCCTAATGACTTGGATATTCATCCTAGTGTTTCAGGATATCAGGCTACCAGACTTAGTCATTTTTAGGATCTCAAACATAAAGAATAACATGATGATTCATTTTTTTGTATTGCATATAGTTGACATTCTATGCTACTCATAAAGAATATTAATATTTTCTATTCAACATGATGATTCATTTTTTTTTAAATACAACTTTTAAATTTTAGTTCCAAAATGAGGTTTAGGTGATACTTGAATAACAATAGCTAGCTTATTGGATCAACAAACATCCTATGTAATACAATTGGACTTTAAATATTTGAAGTAGCCATCTACAAATATCCATTCAAATGTGGATTTATAATGCAAGTATGGACGCCATCAATAAAAAAGATTTGTATTAACCAAATATCCATATAGGCATACATCAATATCTGTCAATATAAGTATAACATATATACAAAATAGCCATATAGGCTTACAAGAATGCCATATAGGCATACAATGTCAACTATATACAATACAAAATATATGTCTACAAATGCCATATAGGCATACAACAAAGGAACACAATAAAAAGTCATTCCCCTCTAGTTGGTGAAGAGAATAGATCACGAGTAGCCTTTGATCTTCTAGGGGATGGAGACGCGCATGTGGGTGGTCTACTACGAACCTGAGGGCTACTCCTCCTATTTAGTTCTTCCTGCATCTTTAGTTGTTACAATAAAAAGTATAGACATTAATATATAGAAATTACATGCTATAAAAAATGAAACATTTAACAAAATAATCACTTACCACTAACATATAATCTGTCTCCTCACTTGCCTCAGTAGCAGGAATAGGCCCTGGTGATGTCATGTCCTATAGAAACCATCCAGATAGAAATTAAACTTCAAATCAATAATCTTTTGATTTTTCAAAAATAGACAACCATAACAATGAATGTAAATTGAAATTTACTAATCTGCCTCATACCCCTGTCAATGCCATGGAGCTATGAATCGTAGAGGCCACACCATGCTCCATTGCCCTCTAAACATGGGGAGGTGTCTCCGCATCCTACATCATCTAGAAATAAAATAACATTATTCAATTATGAAAACTATAATAGTGATGCAAATCATGGCTCCTAACATACACACACATTCATCTAAACATGGAAGTACACACAATAAAGCACACAAGTGACATACAAAAATCTAGTAAGTACAATTCATTCATTAAACTATTTATTTTATTACCTCCATAAAGCTTTGAAGTCCACCACCGCTGGCAGGTGTTGCCGTGAAATCTACAATATTAACCTATTCAACATCCAAAATCAAATATTAGAATACCATTCATATAACGATGCTATTCACATGTAATATTTATAATTGTTTACTAGTTACATACCCTGATAGTAGATGATTTAGTGTAAAATGTAGGTGGTGAACCACTGAAAATTGCATCGACGCTATGACCTTGAAA
This sequence comes from Cunninghamia lanceolata, assembly GCA_027924645.1. Taxonomy (NCBI): domain Eukaryota; kingdom Viridiplantae; phylum Streptophyta; class Pinopsida; order Cupressales; family Cupressaceae; genus Cunninghamia; species Cunninghamia lanceolata. The sequence continues at coordinate 4,807,634 of BSBN01000197.1, forward strand.
TTTCATTAAAATCATCAATTTAAATTAGTTAATCTTGCATTTCAAAAATGAAATTTAATAAATTAAATTCAATAAACTTGCTAATATTTACCTGAGTATCAAGGCCGAAAGTCTCACTCAGGAGGGTATCTGTCATCACCATCTACTCAGCTGTAGATGTAGCCTATGCACCTGCGTCCTGACTATCCATGGGGTCATAACCACAGGCTGACCCACAAGTCTGACAAGTATGGGGTGGGACCCTACTCCTCGCACTATCTCCCAACCCACTCTATGCTGTAGGACTGGCATGCGCTATGATGCTCTATGTCAAGGCACTAATGGACTGAAGTGTATCAACCTCAACACTCTCCTTCACAATGGAAGGGATAGAAACATGCTTGTGGGCTGGTCTGCTAATTACTCATCTCACTGCCCATTGTGGGTCAACACGTGCCCCCGGTCTATCTTGTGCTAACCCCCCACCTCTACCCTGGAAGTCCCGCATATCAAAATAGTTTGGCACTTTATTGAGGACAAACTCGCAGTAGAGTTTCCTCAAAAAGTATTGCGGGACCTCATTATTATTGCATGGAGGATGGTCAAAAACCATCCACCACCTCTACCCAAAATTGTCCCTTATCGCTTGGTTGTTGCACCAATGGATAGGGAACCTCTTGCATGTAATGGGTGGAGGTTGATTTGTTTGTGGGTTTGTGAAAATTGAACACAAGTCTAATTTTGTAATTTGTAATTTTTTCACAACTTGGTATGACAGATTATCTGCATAATAGTCTCTAAACTCTCTCCTCTTATCTGTCCAACTAGTTATTTTCTTGTTAATTGAATCTACATTTGATAACATAGATTCAAAAGATTCAGCAAGCGTGGACCTATGCAAGGTTGAAGTGGAAGGATCTTTCAACCTTGCAATTATATCTTCAATTTCTTTTTTGTTGTTTTCAATTTGCCCCATTATATTTTCTTGTGTTCTAGGGGCATGTCGAGGAATGGATGGAGGAGGTTGTTGTTCTGCAGGTATTTCCTCTTCAGGATTTTGTGGATTTTGAGGAGGAGAAGGAGGAGGTGCATTAACATTTCCTAACAATTAACGGAATATACATCAAAAATCAACTCAAACCTACCTATTTAGAAACAAATTCAAACAAAAACAAATATAACTCACTCCTTTGGCGTGCTCGATGTCGTGGCAGCATTTTGGTGATGAATCGATAAGGTTTTTGTGTTGAATTGAGTTTTGCAAAATGCGAGCGCGCTTCCTAGGGTTTGCAGGCCGTGAGCATAGAGGAGAAGAAAAATGAAATGAGGTAGAAACCTTTTTTTTATTTATAGCAAGTAAAAACAAGCTCACCAGTTATGGCTTGGTAATGACGAGCCTTAGGCTCATCATTACCAAGCCATAATGTGAGCGCGTTATAACGCGCTCGCGTTTTGTATTATTTAAAAAAAAAAATAATTTGGCCACTTTTTGGCCCCCCATCTTTTTGCACTTACCCACTTGGTAAATGTTAGATTACATGGTTAGACCTACTCAGACACTAGTAGAAATATGGAAAATAAATGACCAAGTTACTAAAACTTTTAGTCACGTGACCAAACTTTTAGTCATGTGACTAAAATTTTTTGCAACACAGCTATAAATGACTAATTTGGTCATCGGGCAAAAAACACAACTAAATAATTGGTCAGACAAATAAAAATAACTAAATAAATGGTCCTATTACTCCTCTATTCTTTTTTCTTTCCAATTTGATCATAATCCATGAATTCAAAGACAATACAAGGCAAAGCAATAAATGTCCGCTTAGACCAAAGGAATAAAGGGAAAGAAAGGATTGAACAAAGGGTTAAGAAGAAAAAAGACAAATCATACAATAGGAAATATACAAAAAATTTTAAAAATAAGGCAAGAAAATAGACAAACTGAATAGATACAAATAAAATAAAGACAAAATTATTAATTACAAAACTTTTAAATATACTATAATATTGATAAATTGTTTAATTATGCAAGTCCAGTATGCACAAGTATAATTTAAGTTAAATCAATTTAAATTATATAATTTAATAACTTAAGTTGTATAATTTATAACTTATATAACAAAGTAATTATATAATTTAAGTTAAATATAATTTAATAATATTTCATATTATTTAAATATTATAATAATGAATAATTATATTGTAATATACTTTCATAATTTTATAATTATAATTATAATATAAGTTTTTGCCTTATCGTGCATGAGTTTAGTTCACTTTAGTTCTAGGGTTTGGGGTTTCGAGTTAGGGTTTAGGGTTTAGTGTTTAGGCAATTTAGGGTTTAGGGTTTCAAGTTTCAGGTTTAGGGTTTAGGGTTTAGCTTTTAGTGTTTAGGGTTTAGGGTTTAGATTTTAGTGTTTAGGGTTTAAGGTTTAGGGTTTAGGGTTTTTGGTTACTTTAAGGGTTTAGGATTTAGGGTTTCCAGTTTCAAGTTTAGAGTTTAGGGTTTAATGTTTAGTGTTTAGGGTTAAGGGTTAAGGGTTTAGGGTTTAGGGTTTAGGTGTTAGTGTTTAGGGTTTAAGGTTTAGGGTTTAGGGTTTAGGGTTTCATGTTTCGAGTTTCATGTTTCAGGTTTAGGGTTTGGGTTTAGGGTTTAGTGTTTGGGGTTTAGGGTTTAGGGTTTAGGGTTAAGCGTATAGTGTTTAGGGTTTAGGGTTTATGGTTTAGTGTTTAGGGTATAGTGTTTAGGGTTTAGGGTTTACGGTTAAGAGTTTAGGGTTTCAAGTTTAGGGTTTCGAGTTAGGGTTTAGGGTTTAGTCTTTAGGGTTTAGTGTTTAGGGTTTAGGGTTCAGGACTTAGGGTTTAGTGTTTAGGGTTTAGGGTTTAGGGTTTAGGGTTTAGTGTTTAGAGTTTAGGGTTTATGGTTTAGTGTTTAGGGTATAGGGTATAGGGTTTATGGTTTATGGTTTAGTGTTTAGGGTATAGTGTTTAGGGTTTAGGGTTTAGGGTTTAGGATTAAGAGTTTAGGGTTTCAAGTTTAGGGTTTTGAGTTAGGGTTTGGGGTTTAGGTTTTAGTGTTTAGGGTTTAATGTTTAGGGTTTAGGGTCTAGGGTTTAGGGTTTTAGGCTTCAGGTTTAGTGTTTAGGGTTTAGGGATTAGTGTTTAGTGTTTAGAGTTTAGGGTTTAGGGTTTAGTGTTAAGGGTTTAGGATTTAGGGTTTAGGGTTAAGGGTTTAGTGTTTAGGGTTTAGGGTTTAGTGTTTAGGATTCTAAGTTTAGGGTTTAGGGTTTAGCATTTCAGGTTTCAGGTTTAGGGTTTGAGGTTTTGTGTTTAGGGTTTAAGGTTTAGGGTTTTTGGTTTAGGGTTAGGGTTTAGTGTTTAGGGTTAAGGGTTAAGGGTTTCAGGTTTAGGGTTTAGTGTTTGGGGTTTTAGGTTTAGGGTTTAGGGTTTAGGGTTTGGGGTTTAGTGTTTGGCCTTTAAGGTTTAGGGTTTGGGGTTTAGTGTTTGGGCTTTAGGGTCTAGGGTTTAGGGTTTAGGGTTTAGTGTTTAGTGTTTAGGGTTTAGTGTTTAGGGTTAAGAGTTTAGGGTTTCAGTTTTAGGGTTTTGAGTTAGGGTTTAGGTTTTAGGGTTTAGTGTTTAGTGTTTAGTGTTTAGGGTTTAGTGTTTAGGGATTAGGGTTTATGGTTTATGGTTTATTGTTTAGTGTTTAGGGTTTAGGGTTTAGTGTTTAGGGTATAGTGTTTAGGGTTTAGGGTTAAGAGTTTAGGGTTTCAGGTTTAGGGTTTCAAGTTAGGGTTTAGGGTTTAGGGTTTAGGGTTTCAAGTTTCAGGTTTAAGGTTTAGGGTTTAGGTTTTAGTGTTTAGGGTTTAAGGTTTAGGGTTTAGGGTTTAGGGTTAAGGTTTAGGGTTTCAGGTTTAGGGTTTAGGGTTTAGGGTTTTAGGTTTTAGGTTGAGGGTTAAGGGATTAGTGTTTAGTATTTAAGGTTTATGGTTTAGGGTTTAGTGTTTAAGGTTTAGGGTTTAGGTTTTAGTGTTTAGAGTTTAGGGTTTAGGGTTTAGGGTTTAGGGTTTTAGGGTTCAGTGTTAAGGGTTTAGGGTTTTAGGTTTAGGGTTTAGTGTTTCGTGTTTCATGTTTCAAGTTTAGGGTTTCAGGTTTAGGGTTTAGGGTTTAGTGTTTAGGGTTTAGGTTTTAGGGTTTAGGGTTTAGGGTTTAGGGTTTTAGGTTTAGGGTTTCAGGTTTCAGGTTTAGGGTTTAGGATTTCATGTTTAGGGTGTAGGGAGTTTGTTTAGGATGATGGACATAAGCTCTATAGGCCTGCTAGGAGATAGTAGGAGTTTGTTTAGGATGATGGACATAAGAGGCTCTATAGGCCTGCTGGGAGATAGTATGAATATGGTCTCTATGAATCTTTAGTGATCTTAAATGACAATAGATGGGGATGAAAAATTATATTCAATCTCTTATAGAAAGTGATGATATTTTTGTATAATGGAGTTTCGTTCCCTACAAATAGCATTTGCATTTGCCTTTCGTCGACTTAACAGGGAATACCAAGGATTTGAGCATTTCTGTCTTTGTGAGATTCATAATGTTCTATGGTCAGAGCTTTGTTTTGTTGTGGCTATATGTGTCTGACTCCTATTTCTATCAATTCATGTAGAACCAGATGATTATGTAAAATTAGTGTTGGAAAACATAGAGCAGGAAGCAACATACAAGGTGCCAGAGGCCATAAATTTTGTGATTGAGTGGATACAAATCTACCCATACAATATGTGCACAGGTGGCCCTCATGAAGTGATGTGTGAGTGGGATGCAGGTGAGTGTAATGGGGTTTTAGTTTTTATGTGCGTAATGAAATTACAACAAACAAATATTAGCTTTTGTGCTAGAATAACAAAGAACTATGCAAATACCCTTTTTTTAAAAGAAGATTTCCTCCACGACCTTAGATCGATTCCTCGGAAGGTGATTCTTTTGTTTTCTATTTGCATTCCCCTTTAGCTCACCTCAAATCTTGTAATTTGATATGCTCACCTGAGTTATTTTTTAAACCCTTTTCGCAGAGAACAACCAAAGAGTTAAGAAAATTTCCTGATGTGAATTTTTTTATGGTGTGAGACAATTCTAAGCACTATAATGCTCATATATAAAAGCCCATCAGCTAATAATAATATATATTATACAATAATATAATATTATATAATATAGATATTACAATATTATATTTATATTATATATATTATATAATAATGTTATATTATATTATAAATTTTATAATATATTATATTATATAATATAATATTATTAATATTATAATAGTATATAATAATATAATATTATATTATATTTAATAATATGGACGCCAAATTTTTATTTCATTTCATTTTAGTGCCCACCTCCATTTCATTTTGGCACGTCTCATTGAAACCCTAAAAGTAAACCCTACTATGGGATTCCTGAGGGCGATATAGTTCTCTACCAAGAACAGCATTGTCGTTGATCAGACTAATGCAACCATTAGAAAAGCTCGTGTTTTGGTTCGAGCTAGATCTAAAGCTCCCATGGTAAGTTACTTATAACCCTATCCGAACCAGATTCTCATGTGTTTTACAAAAGAGATCAAAGTCTAATTTTTTATTTCCAACAGATAAGTGATGGGTGCCAATGGAGGAAGTATGAGAAGAAGATGGCCAAGGGAAATCCATGTCTCAGAGCATACTACCAATGCACCATAGCCACCGACTGCCTAGTCCGTAAATAGGTTGGTCGTGTAACAACACTTTTTACTTTTTCTCCATCAATCCAAAAATCTAATGTTTGTCATCCAAGGCTGAAAATCCCATGTTTGAATATGAATACAGGTTTAGAGGTGGGTGAAATATAGATCAGTTTTGGTGACGACATTCGAAGGAAACCACAATCATCCTCTTCCACCGGTAGCCATAGCCATGGTTCGACGATGTCTACTGCAGCGTGCATGTTGCTTTTAGGGTCCTCCACCAGCAATGATGCCCAAATAGATTTTATAGGGCAACCAATAGGTAGCGCTGGACAAACAAGAAAATACAAGGAGAGGCATGAGCCCCAACACAATTTTTTATCTTTCTGTGTTTTTTCTTTTAATTTGGTTGAAGCTGGAAGTAATTTTTTTTTGTTTCGTTTTCTGTGACAGAATGAAGAGAGCCACGAAGCAAGTAGCCAATGAAAGGAGGTAGAGTTGTTTTTTATTATTTTTTAATTTAATTTTTAGGGCTTTAAGCCTAGGGGAGATGATGGCCGTCCAATGGGACCGTGGCCCCCTTGTAGGTTATGGCTTTGGCCAAAACATGGAGGTAGGGTTCGGCCCTACTGCCCATAGCACTTTTTTTTTGTTTTTTCTTAAACTTCTTGGAACCCTAATACCAATTTTCCATCTATTCTATTATTTATTTAAAATAAGAACAAGTTACATTTCTAATAAGAGTTTACAAATATCAATTTATTTGTTGGATTTTATATACATATATAATGTTTGAATAATTTCAATTAGCTTCATGATGTTTATATTGAATAAATAAAAAATGTTAGGATAAATAGGCTTCATTTCAAGAATATAACAATAAATTATAATCAAATGAAATATATTAAATCACTCACTCAATTAAATTTACAGATTTTATGCATTATAAGTCTTATAATGATAAACCTAAATGTATTTAACCCCTCATTAAATATAGCCACTCTTTGCATAGTTCTTTTAACTATTTGCTCAGTGTCCTAAGAATGATCATGATAATTTAAGAGATTTTAGATGACTTTAAATTTGAGTCATATATAAAAGGAAAAATTAGTGACATTTATCATAACTACCATTTCTAATAATATTGGTTTTCATATTGAATATTGTAATAACATTTCTCCATTTATATATTATTTCAATTTTAATTTTGTGATGCAAAGACATCCCTCTACTATTCACCCAAACACAAAACACAGAGACTGAATTTACAACCATACGAGATTGCAACAAAACAATAATTCACTGTATTATGCCAAATCATTACATCAATCAAACAACATTACAAATAGGAATTTAATGGTTGTTTTCTCTTGTTTGAACCTGTATAAATACACAACTCCCATGGTTGCAGAAATTAGTGACTAAATATATTACCAATGACTAAATAAATGACTAAATATACTACCAATTGACGGCAATTAATGATTACAATGACTAAATATACTACCAAATTGATGACTAAATATACTACCAAATTACCAAATATAATGCCAAATTGATGACTAAATATACTACCAAATTGATGACTAAATATACTACCAAATTAATGAATAAATATACTACCAAATTAATGACTAAAATTTGTTTGGTCATAAATTTGGTCACAAGATAACTACTGATCACATGACCAATTTTTGGTAATTTTTTTAGTCATTTATTTTTGTTTTTCTACTAGTGAGATAAAGACAAAAAAATGGTTATTAGCGGTGGCAAATAAATCTAAAAGAGGGTGTAAAGCTCAACTTGTTGGAGTCCAGGACAACACTGAGAGGGGGGGTGAATCAGTGTTGTGTAAAAAACATAAGTTTTACAACTTTTCAAGATTGACAATGATGTTTATTAATTTGAACTAATTACTTGAACAATTAATCACTAAATGATCAATCACATAAATCACATATGGTAAATGAAGCTATGGAAGACATTAAGACATGAGATTATGACACAAGAAAATTATAGAGTGGAAAACCCTCCCGAGGTAGAAAAACCACTCAAAATGTATCACTGGCTTAAATATAAAATGTTCAACTTTACAAAGTCTCACTGACTTGTGATTGCCTCACTGGCATATAGAAAAGTCTCACTGACTTATATAACATGTCTCACTGACTTAATATTGCCTCACTGGCATAGGAAGATCTCATTGACCACAAGCCTCACTGGCATACTGTGCCTCACTGGCATAACAAACACCATCATCAAAACATATTGTAAAATATGTGCAAGAAATGATTGCAACTCAATCTGATTTGCACCATTACAAAACATGTCTTCTTGATCCAATCTAAATGTCAATCTCATGATCTTTGCACAATCAAATTCATCTATGTCTTCATATTTGGCATGATTCAATTTGTAAATTCTCTACATAATATCTTCATCCTTGTTTGATTCAAAAAATATAATCTCATATATTTCTCAAATTATGATTCATTTGTTTCTTCACAAAAATCTATGCATGTTGGTTCACACTTCTCAATTTTGCAATGCATCTGCAATACCATTATATATGAAAGAGAATGTCCTTTCATATTCTTCTCAATCCTCATATTGAACTCTGCATCTATATCTTCATAAATAAGGAATCTTGTACAAAAAATAAGATTAAAATCCTTTGTTTTGCATAACCATTCATTTTCTCAATAAAAATAATGAATGATATTCATCATATATCACTAAATAAATCATCAATGGATTTCTTCAAACTGCCTTTTTAACAAAAATGAAGTGCCTTCATAAATCAATTCATCTTTAAAACAACATAACCTTCCATATTCCTTTCTCAACCTTTTCAATCTGAGCACGTATGTCTTCATTATTATCCATGCATCAAAAATATATCTCTACAAAAAAATCTTTAATTAATTTCAACAAAAACTCTTCATATTCCTCTGTGCACTTCAAAGACCCTTCCAAGAATTTCAATCTGCAAAAAATAAAACATCTGTACAATTTGTTCTCTTAATTTGCCAAAAAAAATATCTTCCATTTTTTTCAATCTTCAAAACCATTCATATTCCCTATATAAATAAAAATTATATCTCTTTCAAATTCTTCAATCTACAAGATAAATATTTTCCAAAAAAATCTTTTAAACTTCTCATCTGTAAGAAGCCTTCAATCAATCTGCAAATAACATCTCTCAATCTGCCTTGAAAAATTTCTTCAATATCTCAAACCCTCTTCTTAAAAAAAATCATATTGGGATATGAAAAAAAACTTTTAAAAACTTCCACTTCTTTCCTTTTAGAAAAAACAAGAAGACTTTACCTTTTTGCTTTTGAAGAAATATTAAACTTAGAAATAAATCTTCTTTAAAAAGAAGCTTTAAAAACTTCAAAGATTCCTCCTATTTAGAAGGCAAGAAAATAGCCTTTATTTTTCCTTAAAAAACTCTCCTTAAAAATCTCATAGAAGATACTTTTTAAAAGGCAAATAAATAGGAGATGAAAAGTTATTTTTAAAATAAAATAAAGCATATACAAATGCATTTTCCCACTCTTTTAAAAGCACCTTCGAATTTCATGGAGCCCGATTTCATATTCACACTAAAATATATTCCATGCCTTTTTATGAATAACTCATAGTCTCCATAAAGCATTCGATGCTTTTTAAATATATTTCACCCCTTCAAATATTCAAAGCACATAATCTTTTATAAATGTTTAAACTTCACTTTCTTCAATGTCATAAAGCTATGACATAAAGAGGATCAATAAAGTTTCTAATATTTAAAAAAACATTAAGACTTATGTGGTGCTCCCCTTAAAATATGCTCCCCACTTCATAAATAATATAAGTCAAGATCTCCTTTAAATATGTGCATAGATCTCCCATAGGGATCATTGAATATATTAATATTTGATGCATTTTTTAAAGTCTTGGACAAGGTCCTCTTCAAATATTTAATATATTAAAATATGAAGACAGGAAGACATGAAGACATGACTTGTAAAAGACTTGAAAGCCACTGTATACCTCTGCATATGTAACAGCTATCAACATCAGCAAATGAAGATCAAATGCAAATAAAGACCATACCACCAAACCACTGTCATTATGAAGACCACGCCTCTGTATATTAGATATCAACTGCAATGTCAATCAACTGTAACTATATATCAAAAGTAACATTAATGTCCTATGTCACAAAGATGAGAGCATCATATATACCATACCAATGCCATATGATAGTAACTCCCACATGGAGAACACCATACTATCAACACTAAAAACATTATGAAGGCTAAACCTATGAAGATCAAGAATATAAGTCCAACTCAAACAAGTTAGCATCAATATATTATGTGATCAACAATTGATGTGATCAACCTGATCAAACAAGTCTTGTGATCATGAAAGAAGATGATGACCAAAACTGATAACTCCAAGGACCAATATGAACACCAAACACCAAGAACATGAGAATCCATCATGAGACAAACTTGAAGATATCCTGATCAAACAAAAGCATCTCATTTCTAACCATATTTACATATCTGACAACACATATCCTGATGACATCAAACAAATTGAGAACACCTTTTTGACATCAATGACAATCTACTTTCATCAATCTCCCCCTTTGTCATTGATGACAAAACTAAATGATGCAATTTTTATTTCTCCCCCTTTTTGACATCTGATGACAAAGACTGAATTAACTCCCCCTGAGAACAACTCCATTGAAAGATGTTATAGATTGATCATAACAATTATATTGCAATATGAAAACTTTGAAGATATAAGCTCCAGTTATCCTGTTATCTTCATATCAACCAAAAATTGAGATACCACTTACCCAAAAATCTTTGATACCACTTGTCTTTCAAAAGAATTGAAGGCACTGAACACTTATGTAATTTGTTGTCCAAAACTTATCCTAAAAGCTTTGTCCTTGCACATCTACATCTTGAACAACATTCAACTTGAGAGCAATAAGACATCATGAAACACACATTTGAAAACTTACATCCTGAAGAACAATACCACTTCTTGTTATAATGAAGACTGACATATATCTGCTAACAATCACATACTCTTGATGACATTACAATCAACCCTTTTTGACATACATGACAAATCTCCAATAACTCCCACATAAAGCATCATGGCATAAAAATAGCACTTAGGATTTTGATAAATCAGCCTTTTGACATGACACATATGAATTTGAATATCATGCAAGACTACTCATCACACTCTTTCACTCAAAAAAGACCAATCATGAAGACTACACATCTCAGGATGACATGATGATCACATCAAATATGATCTTGCAAAGACTTCCATGACAACAATCAATCTGCAACAACCTGCAATCAATTTACTCCTATACACACTTCTTGGCTTGATAAAGAATGAAGACCATCCTAAAAGGAATGAAGACTATCTGAAATGAAGGCCATCTTGCACATGACACTTTTTGCAACATAATGTCAAATACATCTGAAACAAACTGTAATCAACAAACTAACTGCACCACCAAGTTCTTCCTGCAACAACACTTCACAAAATCAAATGTAGAGATAAGAGCTATGAATTGACTTTTTCATTTTCAGCCTTCTTAGACAACCTATGCTTATATCTAATAAGATCTCCTTGAAAACATCTTAAGCTCTTTGACATGACAATCAATACTCCACAATATCAAGATCCCATTGAACTGCAACATCATAACAACTCAACCTTTGTAAGTACCAACATGATATGAACAATATACAAATAGGATCAATCAACATCATCAAATACTCTTTGTGCAATGAGCCACTGATCGTCTGAATCACAGACATACACTGAAGAACACCATTATGAACTAGAGAAGCATCTTAGCAAACATAATCAGAGATGAATCCAATAGCATAATAAACACAACAAAGCATCAAATGATTCCTTTTCTAAAACTTATTGGGGATAATTGATATAACATGAACAACTCCCCCTCACATCATGCTAACTATTATTCAACTGATGATGTAACTTGTGCAAGATGCATAAGTTTAGGATTTGTCTTCTTATGACTTTGTTTCTGCTTCCACACTTTTACAGTATCTTTCTTCCTCCAAACTTTTTTAGCCTCTTTCTTTTGTTCAAGTTTCTTCTTCCAAACCTTTACAATCTTTTCCTTTTTCCATCCATTCAAATTAGGTGAAGCTATTCTTGCATACAATCTGCAACTATATGCTTTGTGACCAGGAGAGTGACACTTGAAACATATGACATTAGTATTCCATGTTGAGACAAATTGACTTCTTCTGCAATTAATTGATTTGTGTCCAAAGTGATTACAAGTATAACAATAACCATTAAATGAATAATTATACATGTACATGTATGCTTGTCTTGTAGGAGCAATTCTTCTTTGATTGTACATTTTGTCTTCAGGGGCAGCAATATGATAATTTAAATCAATCTTTTTTTTAGGAATTTCTCTAACTTTGGAACATTCTCCCTTTTCATAACCAAGTCCAGTAGTGTCTTTATGTTGTTTTTGTTTACTAAACATCTCTTGTAACTTGCTTGTGCTCTCATCAAATTTGAGATTCTTTTCCAACTGCTTTCTAACATCCTCAAGTTCTTTACTTAAAGAAATTATTTTTCCTTCAAGCTTTTGACATTCAACCTTCTTAGCCTCCAAATTAGATTTTGCTTCATCAGCTATCCTCTTAGCTTTCTCAACTTCTGTCTGCAAACTGACAATCAATTTGTCTGATTCACCTTCTTGATTCTTTAACTCTACAATTAGGTTTCTAGAATCTTCAAGGTTTGTAAGAGCTTTGTCTTTTAAGTCTCTTTCTTGTTGCAGCTACAATTCTAATTTCTGGTTCTCCTTTATATATCTCTTGAGTTCACTTAGAGCACATATAAGCTCTCCTTCAATATCAACTTCACAAATATCTTATTAAACAATTGTTTATCTTCATCATTAGTCTCAACAGCAAAGACATCTTTTCTTTCATTAAATTCTTGTTCTCCTTTATTCACAATGATTTCATCCTTTTTATCAAAATTCTCAACTACAGGACCATTCTTTGTATCAATTATCAGGGGTGACATATGCAACAAATCATTGCTATACACAACTGAGGCTTGTTTTACCATCTTTTGATCATCATCTTTCTTTTCTCTATTTGAATCCTTAATTCTATTCTTCTTACCCATTTTACTCCACTACCAAGACCTACCCGAGCCTATTAGACTTCAAAAAGGGAACCTAGGCTCTGATACCACTTGTTGGAGTCTAGGACAACACTGAGAGGGGGGGGTGAATCAGTGTTGTGTAAAAAACACAAGTTTTATAACTTTTCAAGATTGACAATGATGTTTATCAATTTGAACTAAACACTTGAACAATTAATAAATAAATGATCAATCACATAAATCCCATATGGTAAATGAAGCTATGGAAGACATTAAGACATGAGATTATGACACAAGAAAATTACAGAGTGGCAAACCCTCCAGGGGTAGAAAAACCACTCAAAATGCCTCACTGGCTTAAATATAAAATGTTCAACTTTACAAAATCTCACTGACTTGTGATTGCCTCAGTTGCATATAGAAAAGTCTCACTGACTTATATAACATGTCTCACTGACTTAATATTGTCTCACTAGCATAGGAAGATCTCACTAACCACAAGCCTCGCTGGCATATTGTGCCTCACTGGCATAATAAAGACCATCATCAAAACATACTGTAAAATATGTGCAAGAAATGATTGCAACTCAATCTGATTTGCACCATTACAAAACATGTCTTCTCAATCCAATCTAAATATCAATCTCATGATCTTTGCACAATCAAATTCATCTGAATCTTCATATTTGGCATGATTCAATTTGTAAATTCTCTACATAATATCTTCATCCTTGTTTGATTCAAAAAATATAATCTCATATATCTCTCAAATTATGATTCATTTGTTTCTTCACAAAAATCTATGCATGTTGGTTCACACTTCTCAATTTTGCAATGCATCTGCAATACCATTATATACAAAAGCGAATGTCCTTTCATATTCTTCTCAATCCTCATATTGAACTCTGCATCTATATCTTCATAAATAAGGAATGTACAAAAAACAAGATTAAAATCCTTTGTTTTGCATAACCATTCATTTTCTCAATAAAAATAATGAATGATATTCATCATATATCACTAAATAAAATCATCAATGGATTTCTTCAAACTGCCTTTTTAACAAAAATGAAGTGCCTTCACAAATCAATTCATCTGCAAAACAATATAACCTTCCATATTCCTTTCTCAACCTTTTCAATCTGAGCATGTATGTCTTCATTATTATCCATGCATCAAAAATATATCTCTACAAAAAATCTTTAATTAATTTCAACAAAAACTCTTCATATTCCTCTGTGCACTTCAAAGATCCTTTCAAGAATTTCAATATGCAAAAAATAAAACATTTGCACAATTTTTTCTCTTAATTTTCCAAAAAAAATATCTTCCATTTTTTTCAATCTTCAAAACCATTCATATTCCCTGTATAAATAAAAATTATATCTCTTTCAAATTATTCAATCTGCAAGATAAATATTTTCCAAAAAAATCTTTTAAACTTCTCATCTCTAAGAAGCCTTCAATCAATTTGCAAATAACATCTCTCAATCTGCCTCGAAAAATTTCTTCAATATCTCAAACCCTCTTCTAAAAAAAAATCATACTGGGATATGAAAAAAAACTTTTAAAAACTTCCACTTCTTTCCTTTTAGAAAAAACAAGAAGACTTTACCTTTTTGCTTTTGAAGAAATATTAAACTTAGAAATAAATCTTCTTTAAAAAGAAGCTTTAAAAACTTCAAAGATTCCTCCTATTTAGAAGGCAAGAAAATAGCCTTTATTTTTCCTTAAAAAACTCTCCTTAAAAATCTCATAGAAGATGCCTTTTAAAAGGCAAATAAATAGGAGATGAAAAGTTATTTTTAAAATAAAATAAAGCATATACAAATGCTTTTTCCCACTCTTTTAAAAGCACCTTTGAATTTCATGGAGCCCGATTTCATATTCACACTAAAATAGATTCCATGCCTTTTTATGAATAACTCATAGTCTCCATAAAGCATTCAATGCGTTTTAAATATATTTCACCCCTTCGAATATTCAAAGCACATAATCTTTTATAAATGTTTAAACTTCACTTTCTTCAATGTCATAAAGCTATGACATAAAGGGAATCAATAAAGTTTCTAATATTTAAAAAAACATTAAGACTTATGTGGTGCTCCCATTAAAATATGCTCTCCACTTAATAAATAATATAAGTCAAGCTCTCCTTTAAATATGTGCATAGAGCTCCCATAGGGATCATTGAATATATTAATATTTGATGCATTTTTTAAAGTCTTGGACAAGGTCCTCTTCAAATATTTAATATATTAAAATATGAAGACAGGAAGACATGAAGACATGACTTGTAAAAGACTTGAAAGCCACTGTATACCTCTGCATATGTCACAGCTATCAACATCAGCAAATGAAGATCAAATGTAAATAAAGACCATACCACCAAACCACTATCATTATGAAGACCATGCCATTGTATATCAGATATCAACTGCAATGTCAATCAACTGTAACTGTATATCAACAGTAACATTAATGTCCTATGTCACAGAGATGAGAGCATCATATATACCATACCAATGCCATATGATAGTAACTCCCACATGGAGAACACCATACTATCAACACTGAAAACATTATGAAGGCCAAACCTATGAAGATCAAGAATATAAGTCCAACACAAACAAGTTAGCATCAATATATTATGTGATCAACAATTGATGTGATCAACCTGATTAAAAAAGTCTTGTGATCATGAAAGAAGATGATGACCAAAACTGATAACTCCAAGGACCAACATGAACACCAAACACCAAGAACATGAGAATCCATCCTGAGACAAACTTGAAGATATCCTGATCAAACAGAAGCATCTCATTTCTAACCATATTTGCATATCTGACAACACATATCCTGATGACATCAAACAAACTGAGAACACCTTTTTGACATCAATGACAATCTACTTTCATCACAACTACCCAAAGATGGGTGAGAGAGACACATGTAATTGATGGATTATGCCATGTGTCCTTATATTAGCCATGCCTAATATAACCTAAGAAAGCTTAATAATATGTGTAGGAAAAATAAATATTCCCTAACATAAGGAAAATAAAAAACCTACACTAACAAGTGGTTTGTATGATTGTTTGTCTAAGGGGCCTATGTTGGTAGTTTCAAGTCCTAGACCAATATGATTAGATTTCTCTCAAAGATATACTTTACTTTAAGCTCAAAAATTCTACTTCTAACCCTAGGCTAATTTTGATTTTAAAGTAAATATAAAAAGTAATATGAAGTTGAAGTAATTATATAGTAAATTAAATGGATAGCCTTTGTATTTGAATTTCAACCCATTTGATAAACCTAGTAAAATCCAATTTAATCTACAATGTAATAATCAATATTTCACTCAACCATTGACATTATAGATGCAAGATTCTAAGGATTTAATGATAAATTAAAATGAGAGTATGAAAACACCATATTACATGTGCAAAAATTATACCCTATTCAAGTCAATCTCATATCAAAATATGAAACAATTATCTACACTTACGTGGATCTTACCAAGATGAATCAAATGCTGAATGGAAAACACAAACACATTACCACAAAAGGAAAGAAAATAATGGAGAACAATAGAGTATCTTCTATTAATTAGAAATACAATTGGTGGATTAAATAAGTTAGCAGGAATTCCACACTAAAGATGTGTCGAAATTGCCCTTACATGTCTTTACTCAAAATTGTAAAATGATAGCTTCTAGCTGAAATATCCTAGATTCTCCCTCTTTTTAAATGCCTTTGAAACATTCTTATATACCTAACCTGAGTGCCCAATATTTGAATTACATTAAAGGTCAGCTTGTGTCTAATGTTGGTGCTTGGGCCCAAAATTTGAATTTACAATTTACAATTTTGATTTGATCCATAGGCCCTATATTACATTTCAATTAATTTTGAATTGATTTATTACATTTCCAAAATAATAACATGAATAAATGAAATTGGATGCCTTCAAGTCTTGACTTCAAAATGTAGGTTAGCATTAGGTGCTAGGCATTGCCTAAGAATTGGCTCTGAAAGGATGTGATGGCTTCATTTAGGTCATTCAGATTTGGCCCTTTATGATACTTCATATGCACCTTATAGAAAAGAATGTCTTCTAAATTTTTCTTTTAAACTCTCTAAGCTCATACAGGTCTTCCTAGAACCCTCTGAATGTTTCCTTCATCCTCATCATGTCATCAATTGATGGCTTTGTTAGATTCTTATGTAGAAATCCTAAGAATTACTGAACAATCCTAGTAGCAAGATGAACCAAGGTTACATCTATCCAGAAGGTGTAGGGGATGCCCTCTACAAATTTCTTTATCTTTTTTTGTATTTGTATTAGCTACTTCCCTCATAATGAAATATTTATCTTTACATCCCCTAAGTATCTTCATCCTCAACTTGACATCTTGTAACCACTCAAGCAATAAGTCATGATTGCCTTTGTCAAAAATACCCACTTTGTTTAACTCATAACAAGGGATTTCCCTCATACTCTACAAAATTGGGAGGTAATCCTCTCAAACTATTAGTTCTTCATCCATTGATTCTTCAAATTTTGACATTGCACTTGCCTCATCACTGATGTTGTGATAGGCCCTTAATGCCTTCCTAATCACTCTTCTACCCAAGGTTTCCAACTTATCTCTCCATGTAGTGGTAGGAGGGATTACTCCATCTACATATGCTTGTTGATTATCTTTGTGGTTTAAGGCATGGTTAAGGATAAATGGTATGCTCAAAATAGGAAAACTAGGACTATGATGATGAAGATGGAAAGAAAAGTTAACAACAATAGTATGGGATAGGGACAGGATTAGAAAAAAAAGAGTACTACAACCAATAAGAGGAAAGTGAGGACATAATGCAAAGTTAACATGGCATGAACTCTCTTGGAAGGCTAAGCATGGACTATAAGAAGATTGAACTAGTTGGATCTGTTAGGCTCACCAAATGAAAGAGCCTTAAAGGTTAACCTTAATTAGGTAAGGTTATTTTTGGGTGTGGTTGTTTGTGCAACAATGTGTAAATTAATGTTACCTAAGGATAAATCTAACTATACTAACATTTTAATATCCATGAGAGCTAGGACTAACAATTAGACTAAATGCTTGACAAACAATACAACTTGGACACATGTAGGACATGGAAAATGGAAAAGAATAAGTATTAAATGTGGAAAACAATGAAAAAGTGGTATTAGTTGCACCTATGTAGAGAAGTGGTCTTTATGAAAGATTCTTAGAATTATGCTCTATATCTATTTGTGAAGTTTGGAGGTGATTGGACCTAAAGGATATGACCACCATATGCAAAATAGCCTACCTAATGGGTATGTGCATATATATATATATATATATATATATATATATATATATATATAGAGAGAGAGAGAGAGAGAGAGAGAGAGAGAGAGAGAGAGAGAGAGAGAGAGAGAGAGAGAGAGAGAGAGAGAGAGAGAGAGAGAGAGAGAGAGAGAGAGAGAGAGAGAGAGTCATAGTTTTCTTGTTTTCATTTCCTTCATCTAAGGGAGAGGGATAGATAGAGGGGAGAGAGAGGGAGATATGGGAATGATAGGGGGAGAGAGGCAAGAGAGAGAGATATATAGGGAGACATAGCTAGGTAGAGAGAGATAGAGAGGAAACAGATAGGGAGAGATAGAGGAGACATAGGGGAGAGATAGAGAGATAGAGAGTGAAAGAGATGTCCATAGAGATAGGGGAGAGAGAGGCAAGAGATAGGGAGAGATAGATATGTAGAGAGAGGAGATAGATTGGGAGAGATAGAGGAGACAGAGGGAGAGATAGGGAGATAGAGAGTGAGTGAGATGTTGAAAGAGATAGGGAGAGAGATTGAGAGGTAGAGGGATAATAGAGAGAGGGAGATAAGGGAGAGATACCTAGAGATAGAGGTTTAGGGTTTAGGGGTTATGGGTTAGGGATTAGGGGCATTATTTAGGGTTGAGGGATTTAGAGAGAGAGAGACTTCTTTTGACATGCAATCGTAAACCCTAAATAATGTCCCTAAACCCTAAACCCAAGCAACCCTAGAAACCTCTAAACCTTAAATAATACACCTAACCCCTAACCCCTAAACCATAAACCCTAAATAATGCCCCTAAGCCCTAAGCCCTAACCCCTAAACCCTAAACCTGAGAAACCCTAAACCCCTAAATACTAAACCCCAAACCCCTAAACCCTAAACACTAAACCCAAGCAACCCTAAACCTCTATCTCCCTATCTCTATCATTCCTCTACCTCTCAATCTCTCTCCCTATGTCTCTGGCCATGTCCCTCACTCTCTATATCTCCCTATTGGTCCTCTCTCTCTAAACACTAAATCCTAAACCTCTAAACCTTAACTCTAAACCCTAAATAATGCCCCTAAACCTTAACCCCTAACCCCTAAACCCTAAATCCAATCAACTCTAAACCTTTATCTCCCTATCTCTCCCCTATCTCCCTATTTCTATCATCCCTCTACCTCTCAATCTCTCTCCCTATGTCCTTGGCCATGTACTTCACTCTCTGTCTCCCTATCTCTCTCCTCAGTCTCCTCTAATCTCCCTATCATTCCTCTCTCTCTCTATAAACCCTAAACCCTAAACCTCTAAACATGAACTCCTAACCCCTAAAAAATAAACCTTAAACACTAAATAATGCCCCTAAACCCTAACCCCTAACCCCTAAACCTGAGAAACCCTAAACCCCTAGACCCTAAACCCAAGTAATCCTAAGCCTCTATCACCCTATCTCTCCTCTATCTCTCTATCACCTTTCTCCCTCTACCTCTGAATCTCTCTCCCTATGTCTCTGGCCATATCCCTCACACTCTATCTCTCTATCTCTCCCCCTGGACTCCTCTATATATCCCTATTGGTCCTCTATCTCTCTCTAAACCCTAAACCTCTAAACCTTAACCCCTAACCCCAAAACCATAAACCCTAAACCCTAAATAATGCCCCTAAACCCAAGAAACCCTAAATCTATATCCCCTATCTCTCCCTATCTCCCTATCTCTATCATCCCTCTACCTCTCAAACTCGCTCTCTACGTCTCTGGAAATGTCTCACTTTCTATCTCCCTATCTCCCCCTATGTCTCCTCTATCTCTCCCAATCTCTATTAATCCCCCCTCTCTATCTCTCTTTAAATCCTAAACCCCAAACCCCTAAACCCTAAACCCTAAACCTAAGCAACCCTAAATCCTAAATAATTCCCCTAAACCCTAAACTCTAAACTTGAGCAATGTTAAACTCATAAACCCTAAATAATTCTCTTAAACCCTGACCCCTAACCCCAAGAAACTCTCTATCTCCTAGCTTTCTTGTTTTCATTTCCTTCATCGATAAGGGAGAGGGAGAGATATAAGGGAGAGATAGGGAGATATAGGAATGATAGGGGAGAGAGGCAAAATATAGAGAGATAGGGAGAGATAGCTAGGTAGAGGGAGATAGAGAGAAGACAAATAGGGAAAGATAGAGGAGATAGAGGGGAGAGATAGGGAGACAGAGAGTGAGCGAGATGTCCAAAGATATAGGGAGATATAGGAATGATAGGGGAGAGAGAGGCAAGAGATAGGGAGAGATAGATAGGTAGAGAAAGAGGAGATAGATTGGGAAAGATAGAGGAGACATAGGGAGAGATAGGGAGATAGAGAGTGAGTGAGATGTCTAAAGAGATATGGAGAGAGATTGAGAGGTAGAGGGATGAAAGAGAGAAGGAGATAAGGAACAGATGGGGAGATAGAGGTTTAGGGTTGCTTAGGTTTAGAGTTTAGGGGTTACAGGTTAGGGGTTAGGGATTAGGAGCATTATTTAAGGTTGAGGGATTTAGAGAGAGAGAGAGACTTCTTTTGACATGCAAATGTAAACCCTAAATAATGCCCCTAAACCCTAAACCCTAAACTCGAGCAACTAGAAACCTCTAAACCTTAAATAATGCCCCTAAGTCCTAACCCCTAAACCCTAAACCTGAGAAACCACAAACCCCTAAATCCTAAACCCCAAACCCCTAAACCCTAAACACTAAACCCAAGAAACCCTAAACCTCTATCTCCCTATCTCTAGATAGTTCCTCTACCTTTCAATCTCTCTCTCTCTATGTCTCTCAAGAAGCCCTAAAGCCCTAAACCCTAAATAATTCCCCTAAACCCTAAACTTGAGCAATGCTAAACTCATAAACCCTAAACAATGCCCCTAAACCCTGACCCCTAACCCCAAGCAACTCTCTCTCTCTCTCTCTCTCTCTCTCTCTCTCTCTCTCCCAAAACCCTAAATAATGCCCCTAAACCCTAAACCCTAAACCTCTATCTCCTTATCTCTATCATCCCTCTACCTCTCAATCCTTCTCCCTATCTCTTTGGACATCTTGCTCACTCTCTATCTCCTTATCTATCCCCTCTATATCATCTCTCTCTCTCTCTCTCTATCTAGCTATCTCTCTATCTCTTGCCTCTCTCCCCCCTATCATTCCTCTATCTCCCTATCTCTCCCTCTCCCTTATTGACGAAGGAAATGAAAACAAGAAAACTAGGACTCTCTCTCTCTCTCTCAAAACCCTAAATAATGCCCCTAAACCCTAAACCCTAAACCTCTATCTCCTTATCTCTACCATCCCTCTACCTCTCAATCCTTCTCCCTATCTCTTTGGACATCTTGCTCACTCTCTATCTCCTTATCTATCCCCTCTATATCCTCTCTCTCTCTATCTCTTGCCTCTCTCTCCCCTATCATTCCTCTATCTCCCTATCTCTCCCTCTCCCTTATTGACAAAGGAAATGAAAACAAGAAAACTAGGACTCTCTCTCTCTCTCTCTCCTAAGAAAATTGGAAAGGAAAAGGAAAACTAGGAAAGCTAGGAATAGGATTTAATTAGGAGGTAGATAGGTCAGAGAGAGAGAGATCCGAAAAAGTAGAAGTGTAGAGTCAAGGTGCACTTTTGCCAACTTAATTTTATCTTAACATTCCCAAAGTCTTACATGATTAAAAGTAATGTTAATCTATTTGGTGGAAAAGTGGAACCTTTGCAAAGTTGTAGATGGAAAACATGACTGCACTTCCCAAAATCTCGTAAGTATATAAATGAAGGTTTTGAAAATAATTATGCATCATCAATGCAAAATCCTAATGCACTCATCCACAAACTTGTAAATTGCAGTGAAGTTCAACATCCCCATGCCTCATAAAGTTCCACAATGTTCATTTACCAAAAGACCAACTATTATGTGTAGACTTTTCTTATTTTTACATACATTTCAAAAAAAAACTTACAAAGTGCCAACATTACAATGCATAACATAATGAAATTTGTTGAAAAAGTTTAAAAAATCTTCAAACAAATGTAGTCGACTTGTATATAGCCAAACTCCATGATGCTTTCTACTATCTTATTTACTTTCACCAAAGGAATGGTACATGGGCATCCATCAAAAGAATAATGATAGGGGGATTCTTATCAAATATTATATTTGGTAACTTTCTAGTAAATATTTATAAAAACTATGGAAGCATAGACAAGGCTTTGCTAACTATTTGATAGAATGCCTCAAAAAATGTGATTTCATAGAATACCATGATTATAGGAAATGCAGAAAATGGATCTAAAAATGGACATTACAATTTTGTTATCAATGCTCTTTACCAAACTTAGAAAATAGACAAGCCTTTTCGATCATAGATGAAATTAGATGCAATGGTCATAAGAATATGGTAGGATATTGATATACCACCTTTTTAGCATTTTACACAAAGCTAAAGATGAATTCTTATGACCATTGCAGGATATCAATAGACCACCTTTAGAGAGAGAGAGAGAGAGAGAAACATATAGGGTAAAGCAAAATTAATATCTGTTTTGGGCAACCAAAAATGGATATCCGTTTTGGGCAACCTAAAACGGATATCTATTTTGTAAAACATAAAAATAGAAAAATGGTATTTTACCAAAGTAAAACGGATATCCGTTTTGCTTCACTTTTGCCTTGTATGTAGGCTTGGGGTTGTCATAGTTGGCTTTCCCTCAATTTTAATGTTTTTACAAGTTTCACTCTCTTCTTCGAACTTCACCCTTCGTGCTGATGACTTTTTTTTATGTAAAATTGATAAAACGAAAAGGGTTTATAGAGGAAATTGTCAGCTTTCTAAAAATATAAGATTTTCTTGATTATCATTTTATTAAATAATTATTAATAATTTTCTATATAGTGTGTGTCTAAAATCCTGATGGATACACTAATTGAAAAACATCAATAACTTTCAAACCGTTTCACCTTTTTCAGATCAGAAAGATGCATCACACTCTATGCTCCATTGGCTACAGGTTAAAAAAAAAATTGAATTCCAATTTTTTTATCGAGTTAGGTTGGCTAGACAATTACTCTTTAGTTTTTAAAAAAAGTCACAGTAAAAAAATCATAACTAATTATTTTATTGGAAAAAAATTTCAAAAAAATATGCGTCACATCTGGGCATGAGTCCTCTACTTATTTTGAAAGTTTCAAAAATAAATATTTTTTTTTGCTCATAGTTAGGTTGGCTGGATAGACACCCACTTTTTATTTTTTTCTAAAAAATTTAATAGTTGTTCATTGAAATGTTCATTTTTCACTATGTAAATTTATTTTTTTGGAAAAAAAATAGTAGCTCTTAAACTAGATTCAATTCTCTACAAATTTCATTCTTACATATTTTTCAAATTGTGTAGATAATCCATTGAAATTTTCACATGAATTTGATTAAGTCTAATTTTTTGTATTTTCATTGCCACTTAGAGGTATAGTTTGGCCCATCATGATCCTGCACATACCCAGCAGCCCAATGCTTGCAGACTCTGTTTATGAAGGAGGAGGAATCTGAGTCCTCTTGGAAGTGGAGTTTGGTGAAGAAGGGGGAGAATGAGTCACCACAATAGTTTCAATAGTATATGACCCTTCACCCTTCTCAATCTCCTGTGAAGTAATTCCATGCACTAAATGGTCCATATTTTCAATGCCTACTTCAGGAGAAAGAGAATCTTTAACTGGCTACTCCTCTTACTAAATGGAAGGGTGACTATATCTCTACATGTGTAGGAGAAGGTGGGAGAGAAGGGGAGACTTGTGATGGTAAAGCGGGTGATTTAGCTTGATGTGATGGTGATGTAGATGGAAGTGGAATCTGAGGCAGTGGCTAGCTTGAATGAGGAATGGCTTCAGGAATGACTAAGATGGAGCCTAGGATAAAAGTGGAGAGGTTTGATGAGGCAAGGGAATGGATAGGTTGAGTGCATAAACAACCAACGACCTATCGAATAAAGTCAAACAATTGATGCTGCATGAAATCGCTAATTCTTGTATCTTCATTCAGAGAAGAACGGGAAACAACAAAGGCATCGATCTAACCTACCTACCTAAAGGTCTTGTCTAGCCGGAGAGATATCAGAACCTTCTCCCTTGTTTGGCCCTTCTCTTTCTAATGAAGGAGTGGAGGCGGCGAGAGGCCATGTTCATGAAGTTGATGCTAGACTCTCAAGATGCATATTGCTCGTGTTATAACGTGCTCACGTTATAATGCGAACAGATTATGCTTTCCTATTTAAAACAAAACCTGCATTTTTCCTCATTTTCCCATTTCATTTTCTTCTACCCATGGCCCGCAAACCCTTGAAAGTGCACTTGTGTTATTGGAGGATGAATTCATCGCTAAATCATCGTTGATTCATCATCAAAATGCTGCCATGACATCGGGGATACCAAAGGAGTAAGTTATATTTAGTTTTTTGTCTAAATTTGTTGTTAAATAGGTAGGTTTAAGTATATTTTTTATGTAATTTTCTTTAATTTACTGGAGATGGTAACGCACCTCCCCCTCCTCATGAAAATCCACAAAATCATGACTCACCTGAATAGCAAATACCTGCAGAAGAACAACCCCAATAACAAACACCTCCATTCATTCCTCAACATGCCCCTTGAACACAAGAAAATCTAATGGGGCAAATTAAAAACAATAAAAAAAATTGAGGACATAATTGCGAGGTTGAAAGATCCTGCAACTTCAACCTCGCATAGATCCACAGTTGCTAAATCTCTTGAATCTATGTTATCAAATGTAGATTCAATTAGCAAGCAAATATATAGTTGGTCAGAAAAGAGGAGAGAATTTAGAGAGTACTATGCAGGCAAGTTGTCATATGAACAAGTAAAAAAATAACAAATTACAAAATTAGACTTGTGTTCCATTTTCCATGAACAAATCAACCTCTACCCCTTACATGCAAGAGGTTCCCTATCCATTGGTGCAACAACCAAGCGATAAGGGACAATTTTGGGCAGAGGTGGTGGATGGTTTTTTACCATCCTCCATGCAACAATAATGAGGTCCCGCAATACTTTTTGAGGAAACTCTACTGCAAGTTTGTAAAAAATAAAGTGCCAAACTATTTTGATATGTTGGCCTTCTAGGGTAGAGGTGGGGGGTCAACACATGATAGACTAGGGGCACTATTGACCCACAATGGCCAGCGAGATGAGTACTCACCAAATCATCCCATGAGCACGTGTCTATCCCTTCCATTGTGAAGTAGAATGTTGAGGTCGAGACACTTCAGTCCATTGGTGCCTTGACCCAGAGCATCATAGAGCATGTCATTCGTGTAGCACATCGTGGGCTAGGGGAGAGTTTGAGGAGTAGGGTTCCACCCCATATTTATCAGGCTTGTGGGTCAACCTGTGGTTATGACCCCTCGGATAGTTAGGACACAGGTGCACAGGCTACATCTGCAGCTGAGCAGATGGTGATGACAGATGCCCTCTTGAGTGAGACTTTGAGCCTTGATACTCAGGTAAATGTTAGCAAGTTCATTGAATTTAATTTATTAAATTTCATTTTTGAAATGCAAGATTAACTAATTTAGTTTGATGATTTTAATGAAATTTTAGGGTCATAGCCTTGATGCAGTTTTTAGCGGTTCTCCACCTGCATATTACACTACAACATCTACTGCTAGGGTATGTAACTAGTAAACAATTATAAATATTACATGTGAATATCACTGTTATATGAATGGTATTCTAATATCTGATTTCAGATGTTGAATAGGTTAATCTTGGAGATTTCATGGCAACACCTGCCAGTGGTGGTGGAGTTCAAAGCTTCACTCAGGTAATAAAATAAACATTTTAACTAATGAATTGTATTTACTAGACTTTTGTATTTTATATTCAGATCATTTATTACATTGCATTGCACATCTTTCAAACTCAAAGCATTATTAGATATTGCATAACTAATAACTAGATGTTGATAGATGACAAAATTTCAATTACAATATAGTTATTTTAAAAAATGCCTCAAATAAATGTGGTCTCATGGAATGCCATGACAAGTAGATGCATAGACAAGGACATCACCATGAGACCACATTTCTTTGAGGCATCATTTCAAATAGCTCACTGCCTCGTCTATGCTGCTTGATCCCCTCCATAGTATTCTTCAACAAATTCTCTCTAATAAACCCATCCAATTACTACCAATTAGACCGTAGTACATGACACCAGAGAGGGGCACGAGCCTATGACATCTTATATAGCATATGATTGACTCCAACATCATCTAGGTTTTAGGTATTAATTATGGGGGCAACGAGTCACCCCTAACCAAAATCTTCAAATCTACACTAACCCATTCCCCTACAAACTATGTCAATCCTATTGTGTCAATTTCTTCCATTCCTACTTCTGATCATACATCTAACCCACCTAAGTCTAATGAGGACCCTTCATTTAATACTACTATATTCTTTGAGACAAAATAGAGCACAAAATCCATCAAGAACTCACATAAGCATGTACCAAAAGAGCACAACAGAAATGGAGACTTGATGAAGCATAAGAAAGAGCTATAGTATATCACCAAGAGAGCCAAGTCTTCACAAGAGTTCACAACTAGTTGAAGAGCCAAGAGATTTCACCATAGAATGCATGAGAATTAAAAGTGAAATTCAAAAATCCACCACATGAGATGGAAAACCTAGAGAGAGGGTCAAAGCAAAGACATTCTAAGTTGCAAAGAGGTGTTACTAGAATCTTGAATCATGAGCCTAATATATTCTAACAATGGACCATGACCATTTCCATTCCTACAACTTGAAATGTTTCATTAGTTTGATATGTTTATAAATGAAACTTGACTATTTTGACACAAGTATCTTCACCAATGAACCACCATTGTTTCGAGCCTATAATTTAATAATTGCTTAATAGGTTGATAACTTCACCAATGAACCATGATAATTACAAACTTGCACTCTAATAAAGGTCCATGTAATTTATGTCTAAACATCAATAAACCATGACTATTTCAACACCTAAACTAAACAATTTTTCATGAACCAATATATTTTCCAATAAAATAGAACCATTTCAATGTCTACAACCTAGTATTTTCTTTTGCTAATTTCTAACTTCTTAAGGGAACCATGAACTTTTCTTAAAATCATCAAACTCCTCACTTCAAAATTTTAAAAACTTTCAACCCACTAAAGCTTAAAATTTAATATTTTTTTTATCAATAACACTATGTTTAAACCAATCAACCTAAGCAACATTAATAGCTACAACTTAATAATCAATATCAACATACCAAAAAGCACAAGACTCTATTAAACCTTAGGGTTAAATTAGCACTGACAAGGGTCAGTGTACCTCATCATTTAATCATATTTTAGATGTCAAATCCAAGGTTGTGTCCTTGGCTATCTGTAATTAGGAATCCTATAGTTACTAGTTTTATCTGACTAAGTCTAATGACTCTTACTGATTTAAAGAAATTGATCTATTTGCCATTAAATGAATTCAAAGAATGCTAAAAATAAAATTTAACAGTGAATTACTTAAAGCAAATCTATAAACTGAAATATGCATCTATCTATCAAAAATAGTAGGTATCCTTTAAAGCAAAATCTAAAATAACAAAACAAAGGTACTAGCCTTTTGCCTTGGTGGTGAGAGTGGGCCCTTGCTCCACACCCTTAGGGATGAAGACTAAAGTAAGGAATCAACACAAAAGAATAATATCACAACTCAATTTAGTTCAATTCCATTAGCTCTACATTCAGAAATATTGATATCAAAATGAGATTACATAAATCAAAATAATAATCGTTGTCCTTTTCCTGCTTCTTCTATAAGTTTATATATAAAATTAGTGATGAGATATCACTTATCTTATCTACCAGTTCTTCTATGAGATGGCATCCATCTCTTTATTAAACTAGTTGTGTAACTACGGAAAATAACCATGCAATAAAAATAGATTGAGTGGAACAAAAGTCGACTCTGAATTTGAGTTTTAGTCTTAATACATTTGGGCAGCGAGGCCCAAAAAATATGGATATTAAATCATTTTTATTAGTAACTCATGCAAAAACTAAAAAGAGATACACTTAACTATAGATTGCCCTTAATCACTTGGGTGATGATTTGAGTAATATTAGGAGCATCACGGTCACCATTGAAAGTGTCTGACTGACAGCTGTACTGGAAATCTGCACTATTCTAAAGGGCGCCGGAGATGTATGTTCCTGTCTATAGCTCCAGAGATATAATTGTGGTCTTCTTCTTCAGCTCTAGAGATGCTCCAGACTTCAGTCCAGCTCCGGAGATACTTCACCTCTTTGTCCCAAAACTTCTAATGACGTGGCATTCTGATATCAGCTCTGGAGATCATTAGAACTACCTCTAGAGATGCACAAAATTGCCTACCTGAACACATGTACTTGTTGATTTCAAAAAGAGAAGTTTTTCTGCATATTTCCATCAATTCAATGCACATTAGTCCTTTAATCATAAATCATGATCTTAAGTAATTCATCTCTTATTAATCATTATTTAGAACAATCTTGTTAGCCTATTTAGGTGCAATCATCAGGAAGATGCAATAAGAAAGGATAAAAAGAGAGGTAAAAAGATGTATTTCATGGGTGCTACCTGGCACTCATCATCCCCCTGTACTTAAGGTTTAGCAGGTTCTCCTGCTTCTCACAATCTGGACTTATTCTAGTGGAGTATCCTATCAGTCAAGCTATAGTCTCGTGCATAGATAGTCCAAGAGGTGCGGTTTGTATTATGATTTCCCCTGTATTTATCAATCTATTTCATCCACTCCTGCAACTTATCATCTTCCATTTGTTCAGCCCAGATAGGCAGTGGTTCAATGATGAGAGGGGCTCTGAAACAGCCACCTATCCACTCCTGTTGGTATTTATCCATCAATTTGTATATTAATCTCGCTTTCCTCATAAATAATCTCAAGTTAGTAGGAGTCACCACTTCTCTCATTTTCTACTCTAAATTTAGAATGTTCCATCTTTTCTTGGCTACTGCAATCACTGGATTAGTTGAACAGTTCATAAAAAGACCAAAATCAATGAACACTCTTGTAGATTTTTCAGATATAATGGCAAAATTTTGGTCTGACTTTTAGGGTGGTAGACATATGATTTGAATTGGACTTTGAAAGAATTGGGGTTTGGACATTCTTTTATGATAAAAAGTCCTATTTCTGCATCCTTTTTGAGGTGTGCCTCCATTCTCTCATTCTAAATTTGATGATTTCTCATTAATGACATGAATGCTTTGAGTTGACATTCTCCTACAAAATAGTTAATGATGAAGGTTGAATGTCAACAACACATAACCCATGCAGATCTATTTCACTCAGAAATGTTTTTTCTTTATCAGAACTCTTCATATATGCTTCCATGAACCTCTCCCCTGTTTCTATATTTTCAGGTAGATTAGATAGGATTGAAGACAATTTTCTTTGCATGACCCTCTCTTGGAGAAACATAGCATAACTGGCACTTGGAGGCCTGGAAGATAAAATCTCAGAAGAAATGGAGGCTATCTGTATGACTTTTTCCTCCAAGGTTTCTACTCTTTTTGTCTTGACAGTAACTGCCCTCTATAATTACAACATAGGCCTAGAAGCCTCATATTCTCTACATCTCCTTTCCCAATAAAACAGGGCCTTAGGAATATCAATGGGGACTGGGCCCACATATGGATTTGTTTGTACCTCCTATTCAATGGTTGTCCTTGGATCAACTAACTCATGGATATATTCCTCTTGATCATCTATTTTGTTGTTAGCCCAAGTCAATTATTTATCTTAGCTCTATACTTTCTCAATTAATGCTACAATTATCATGAGACCATTGTCTCTAGCATTGGTAAGATTAGAAATACTTTGTACTGCCTATATCTCCTTTTCCTTCATGATTTTAGTTGTCTCAGTCTTCTGCGCTTCCAATTCTACCTCCTTCTCTTGAATTATTTGGTGTTTGCTCTGGAGCTTTGTTTGCAGTTTTTCAATTACTTATTTTTGCTCCATCTCTATCTCCATTCTAACCTTCTTGAGGTCAGTGATAATCATATTTTTCCCCCATATTAATATTTTTAGATTATCAATTTCTTCCAACATTTGCTACTCTTTTGAAATCTCAATATCCTCTTGATCAGAGGGGTGAGAGAAAGTTCCTGTTTCTTCTTCTGTTTGTTGCACATCAGGATCTTCCATAGCCATCTATTCTACACTGTCAATTGCACCCAATTTCTCTATTTCATCTTTCCCTACAGCCTCCCTATACTGAGTTTCTTCTTGGGTTTTATGTGTATCTGTTGGCACTAATGAAGGCCCATCTTTCTCGGAAGTTCTGAAACCCAGAAGCACTTCAGCTAGGAGAGTAGTATCTTTCTCATCTTGGGAGAGCTACCTTTTCCTTTTGCTTCTCTATAGCATAGGTGGGGCAGGTGCCTCTGGAGCAGGTATCTCATCCTTAGAATCAAAGGAAATAGTAAAAGTCTGCCTGTGTTCTGTCTCTGGAGCAGGAGATTGTTCTGAAGTTGGACTTGAACCCAGATGGATAGATGGTTCTGGAAAACTTCTCTTTATCTTTTCTTTCTCACTAGAGGGATCTCATCTGAATCATGAGATGCTTCTTCATCCCAATAGTGTATTCTAGAGTCATCTTTCTTTGGGGTTCTCTTTGCTTGCTACCCTGACCTCTCCCCTGTTGGTTCCTTAGGAGAAGACTCCTCAGCCAAAGTCATCTTCCTCTTGGTTGAGCAAGTCATGTATGGAGTTTGCTCAAGAATAGGCTCTTTAACTTCTTTTCCTTTCCTCTTCCTATTAGAAACAGGGGTAGCAGAAGAAGTTGCCTCTAGTGAGGACTTTCACCTTTTTCAATAGCTGGAGAGGAGGTTGAAGGTTCTGTATCTTCTTCTTGCTGGGTAGAGGAACCCTCACCCTCTTCATGTGCCCTCTCTGGCTCTCTATCCTGGGGTTTGTGTTCAAGAAATGTCTTCCATAATTCTTCCCCATCAGCTTGAGACAGAAAGTGATGTTTAACTATCAAAAAAATGAGGCCATGATGTTTCATAGGACCCTTGTTTTGTTGATACTTTTCTGCAGTTGCCCTAATGGCAAAGTACAAAAAGTTGAGAATATTTATGTTGAATTTAGGGTGTCCATTCCCATGCCTCAGAAAAATCAACATTTTCATTATTGGTCCTAGAACTAAGGAAAATTGACCATCACATGTGAAATATTTCATCAACCATGTAGCTACAGATTGCCAAGGGTTTGGCAGTGAGGACCTAAGAATTCCTTTAACCTCATTTTTACTTAAATGCAATTGTATTGAAGGTTCACATTCAACAGAGAAATTCTTAATCAAATCAACATATAAAGTTTTCAGATGATAGAACCTCTCACCTTGTTCAGGCAATCTAGAAATATGACTGATAGTGGTTGCAGAGAGATTGACTTGAACTCCCCTTACAACTGTCTAATTGTCCCTCAGGTTTCTTAGGAAATCATCAACAATATCTTCTTGAAACCCTTCAAACTTTTCTAGAAACTCCAACCATCCTGCATTCCTGAGAATGTTTGCTACAACATCATCTTGCAAAAGACTTGTAACACTTTCTGGCTCTGATTTCTTCTTAACCCCCATTTCTAAATTCTTTTTCTACCCTCTATGCTAAATCTCTCACTCTCCTCTGTAATTTGTCCTTTCTCCTTTAACTCCATAGGCTCCAGAGGACTGTATCAGCTTACTCTGTTCTTCAGGGTATTTTGTAGTTTTGAATGAGGATTATTATGTCAATTTGTTTAACGGCTTAGGCTTATGGAAAAAGAATTGCAAATTGCTTAGAGTGCCTATACGGTCATAATTGCAGTAGAGTGATGGGACACTCTATAGGCATGGTGACAGTACAACAAAGATGGCGACATGCATGAATTTGGGAAGGAAAATAATGGAAAGAGGATGTGTCATAATGATGGCACCCAAAAATAGAAATGACAAGATAGGTGCTAATTAATGTTTAATTAAGAGAGAATTACTTGAACCAATCTTAATGATGAAGGCATGATGTACTTGCCTGAGATGTTGCGGCATTGATGAGACTGGATGCGACATGGCACTTGAGTAGCTTTTTGTGGCTTGAAATGATGTCAACATCTTTATTGTCATGCAACCTACATTCATTCCCGCAGAGTGGTTCGAGAATCCATGTATCCTTGGTGACATCAATCCAGTCCTTGTAATTATTTCTCCTGGAATACGTGTTGACTTCATCTTTGTCTCTGTCATAAAGTGGAAGATGAGTCATGATGACCTCATTGAATGACATCTCTACTTTATTGCCTGGAGAGGTGGGTCCCCTCCCAACTTATTATGTTTGCGAATAACTCTTTATTGGTGGAGCACTAGAGGTGCTCCTAGTTTAGTAGCACTGAAGGTGCTCCAAGTCTATAAGGCGCCGAAGGTGCTCCAAGTCTATGAAGCGCCGGAGATGCTCCTAGATAGCGAGCACCAAAGGTGTGTTTGAGTAACTCCTGGCACCTAATCACCTCCATAGATTGATTATTCTTGTCTAACATTAAGAAGGGAACCACCATTTGCTAGTTTTCAATCCCCTTGGTCGAGAAAGACAACCATTTACTGGTTTTCAATCTTTCTCTTTTTTTTAATTTTTATTTTTAAGAAGGCTGCCTTTTGCTGGTTTTCAACCTTCTCTCTTTATTTTATTTTTAGTCTAAAATTGTGACAGAGGATGTGTCCCCTGTGGTGGTGCTCACCTAGGGTTAGGGATTTGGATCAATTTTACAGGCTTATATTTTGTTCCCTCAATCCTTAAATGTCTTAGGTTAGGTTTTCCTTGGCCTTCTGCATTGTTTTTCTATTGTGATGTTGACCCCCTGTAGTGGATTCCCAGTGGTTAAGTTTCATCTTCATGCTTTTATGCTCATAGGTTGACTGGCTACCCTGTAATGTTTCACTAACTTTTCCCATTGCACTAAGAAGAAATGTTAGGTTTTTGTATGAACAAGTGCAAATGCATATCGGGTCCAAAAGATGCATATACAATTGGGGAATCTTTCGCAGGATTCCAAGAATATTTTGTGTTTGTATGTCGGGTTCGTTTGAATATCAGGTTTGTATGTTTTGATATACAAAGGAAATATACATTGCAAAGATGCAAGAAAAATATACAAAGGGAGTGGACATGCATTCGCTATAGTGCGATGTACAAATGGTCTTGTATGTTCAGCAACATACAAGGAAGAAGATATGCATGTGGTGGGGCCCACCGGTTGTATGTTTGGGATTGTGTATTCCAAATATACAATCGAATGTGCAAGCAAATATACAAAAAGGGAATGTGCAATCCAGATGCAAGAAGGAGTATGTTTTGGCAGATTTTGGGTTGAAATCTGTAGCTTGCATGTATATGGCATCGTATATGCTGATATACAAACAAAAAGGAGATACAAATCCCAGATTTGAAAGTTTTTCAAATCCGATGGATAAATGGCTGGGGTCTATTGTATGCATATTGCATTTATATGGTGTGATATGCAAGGAAATGTACAAGTAAAGAGATGCAAAGTGGACCCAATTTGAATTTTAAAGTGCTTCATAGTCATTTGAGGTCCGCTGAATGTATATCATGATTGTATGTTCACATATACAATAAGAAGATGCAAAGGTTTAGATACAGGTTGGACTTCAAGGCGATTGCAAAATGTTTCATAATGATTTGAAGTCCGTAGCTTGTATGTGTGGTATGTTGTATGTGTCGATGTGCAAAGGGACATACATGCAAAGCTTGGATCTGAATGCAGGTTCAAATTTGTTCTATAGTGTCTTAGGGTCCACCTTGTATGTATGTGATTGTATTGTACATACAATTGCACTTTCAGCTGCATATACAAGGGCGAAAAGAGCAAAATGGATGGTGAAAAAGTTGGCGATGGATGTATAGGGTGCTGACATGGCACAATATTGCAGGTGGGTGACTTTTTAGCATGATTTGGAGCTGTTAGTCTCAGCGATGGAATGCAAATCGATGGCTGGTTTTAAAACTTGCGGCAGTGGAGATTTTCTTTGTATGCAGTTTCTTTTGGGAGGGAAAAGTTCTATGGTTCGCAAGCCGCTGTACTCTAGGAATCCACAAGTAGGTGAGCCATTATTGGCTATTTGTAGAGGCATGGTTGATGGAGTTGACGGGCTAACTACTAGATTTATGGTGAAAACCTGTGAGTGGCGGCGCACCTCCCAAGCTCACCTATTTTTCCTTCCTTTTCTGCCTGTGCTTTTAATGTTTTAGGTGCCATTTTTGGTACAGTATGTCCAGTAGAAATTTTGAATTGCCATGTAATTAATTTGCTGAGTACAGGTTCTTACTTTATAAGCAAGCTATGTGGCTCATTTTTGATTGTTGAAAACAGGACAAATTTTGGTGCTGTGATACAATACAACTTCATTAGTGGCCCTATTCTGGATGTCTTGTGAGTTTATGAGTCTCATGTTGTATGTTTCATGCATAAATTCACTAGTTTCATGCTGTTTTATATGAGAAATGCTCTGTTGCATGTGTTTAATCATTTGTCTCCAAGTTGTGGATATGTTTTCTTTTGAATCAAGATAGCTAAGGGTTGTTCAAGGTTTAGGAATATAGTTTTTCTGTATTGAATGTTTAATCTCCTACCTTTGTTCAAGGAACAAATTAAATGTTTCAGGTTAATCATTGAGAAAGTATGCTGTAGCAAGGATACCCTTAAGTATGAATGATTAAGCACCTAGTTTTTTGGGAAGTATCTGTAAGGCAGACACTACAAAATCCCCTTGATATCCAGTCTTTGGTATATGTTTATGCTGACCATTCACATGTATATGTCTACTGACTCTGAGACCATGGATAGGCACCAGTCTAGTCTTGTATTGAGGTTACACTCCAGGTCCTAGTTTTACATCCAAAAATCAAAAATCACATTCTAAACTTCAAATCCAAACCATTAGGACCTTAGAAGTAATTTTAGGATCAAAATCCTCTGTCTCACAACTGAACATAGGCCCAAAGCTAGCCTCTTTGCACTTATCTCACAGTTTTGGTCTACATAAAAGAGGATTTATCTGCTTTGTGTCAACATCCCCTAGTTCACAAGCATATCTTATGGATGTTGAATAGGGAATACCCCCTTGGTTCTGTAGAGCCTAAAGAAGAAGAGGAGATATCTATAGAGTCTATCTCCTATATTGTTGGCCCCTGGCCCGGGAATCCTGTTGATCAATGATGGCTACTTTGTAGGGATAACTAAGAAACATCCAGTCGGATTGAAAACCAACACCCTATAACCAAACACAAATCTTTGATGAATTCTTCCTTAGTGAATGACCTCTTATAGAGTCTAATTCAGTGGCCATTTACTAAAAATGTGTCTGTGCTTCCATCAATAGGTTCCAACAATACTGTTCCATTTTCAAAAACTTCCTTTATCTGATAAGGACCCATCCAATGAGTTTGTAGTTTTCCTTTGAACTCTTTGAATTTAGAATCATAAAGAAGAACCCAATCACCTTGTTGAAATGTCCTCCTCTTGATGTGTTGGTCATGCCATTGCTTCCTTTGATACTGAACTAGTTCTATCTACTGAATGGCTTCTGTCCAGATTTCATCCAAGTCATTGACTTGAAGAATTATGTTCTGTTGGGCTATGGACAATGGTAGACCAATATTTAATGTAGTTTTAAGTGTCTGGAGTTCAAATTCTATAGATAGAATAGGTTTTTTCTAATAAACTAATTCATATGGTGAGAACTTTGTTGTGGACTTCCAAGTGGTATTGTAAGCCCAAACTGCTTCAGGTAATCTGTTAGCCCAATCTTTTCTATTCATTACCACTGTTCTTATTAGAATATTCTCAAGTTCCCTATTAGTCACCTCTATCTGTCCATTGGCTTGAGGATGGTAAGGTGAAGATTTCATGTGCTTGACTTGATATAGATTTGTGAATGCTCTAATTACTTGTGAAGTAAACTGAGGTCCTATGTCTGAAACTATGGATCTTGGGGCTCCAAACCTGAAGAAAATTTTATTATAAAGGAAATCAACAACTTTCTCTTCTCTTGCAAATTGCAATGCTTGAACCTCGGCCCATTTAGTCACATAGTCTGTGCATACCAGAATATACTCTTTGCCTGATGATGGTGGAGAAATTGGTCCCACAAAGTCTAGACCCCATTGTTCAAATGGTTCCATCATTACTTGAGGATGCAGTAACATCTCCTGAGTGAAAGTTGGTTGTCCCATCCTTTGGCACTGATCACACTACTGAACAAATTTCTTGGTATCCTTATGGATAGAGGGCCAGTAGTAACCATCTCCTAGGATCCTGTGGATAGTTCTGTGGGAAGAATAATGCCCACCAGATGGTTCATCATGACATGCTCTCAACACATCAAAAATCTCATCAAATTTTTAAACACCTACATAGAATGAAATCAGGACCACATTTAAATAGAAAACCATTTAACCATTTGTAAGATAAACTTTCCTTATTTAGGCATTTCTTTTGTTTTGAGGTAAAATGGGATGGATACAAGCCTGTAGCTAAAAGATTAGCTATGTCAGTGAGCCAAGGTACAGTGGAGGAGATAGCAAAAAGATGTTCATCTGGAAACCTGTCCTCCACTGGCTAGTCTTCTCCTCCTGTATGTAATCTTGATAGAAAATCAGCAACCAAATTAAACTTGCCTGGATTATCAACTATGGTAATGTCAAACTCCTGCAATAGCAATAACCACCTAATGATCCTTGCACCCACTACTGGCTTATTCATTAGGTACTTGATGGCTGCATGATCAGTATGTACAAATATTTTATATCTAGTGATATAATGCTTGAATTTGTTTATAGCATAAATGACTGCGAAGAATTCTTTTTTAGTTGTGGTGTAATTTCTTTCTACAGAGGTAAGGTTTTTGCTGATGTAATAAATGGCATGCATACTCTCTCCTTCCTCCTTCTGTCCTAAGACAGCCCCAATTGACTCATTTGAAGCATCAGTTTGTATGTGGAATGGTAAAGTCCAATTAGGTCCTCTCAAAATAGGAGTGACAGTAAGTTTCTCTTTTAGGGTGTGAAATGCTGATTGACAGTCTTCTGTCCATAAGAATTATGTGTCTTTGTTAAGCAGGGTAAATAGGGGGGCAACTATTCTACTGAAATTTTCTATGAATCTGCTATAGGAGCCTGCATGACCCAGAAAACTTCTAACATTAGTCTAATTTTTGGGTGAAGGTAACTGTTTAATCACTTCTATTTTGTTCTGATCCACTTTAATCCCATGTGCTGAAATGTGGTGTCCCAAAACAATTCCTTCCTCTACCATCATGAAGCACTTTTCATGGCTCAAGGATAATTGATTCTTCTCACAACTTTTTAGTACTTTCTCAAGGTTTGTGAGAGCTTCTTCAAAGTTGTCCCCATATACAATAATGTCATCAATATAGACCTCCATGCACTCATTAGCTAATTCAGCAAAGATGGCTAAAACAAGCCTCTGAAATGTAGCTGAAACATTACATAGTCCAAATGGAAGAACTTTGTAGGCAAAAGTTCTCCAAGAATAGGTGAAAGTGGTTTTGTCCTGATCTTCAGGTGCTACTTGGATTTGGTTATATACCCACTGAACGCATCTAGGAAAGAAAAATACTTTCTCCCAGCAAGGTTGTCCAGCACTTGGTCAATGAATGGCAAGGGAAAGTAGCAGATTTTTGTAGCTTTGTTTAGCTCCCTATAGTCAATACACACTCTCCATTTCCCATTCTTTTTAGGCACTATGACTAGGGGTGAGACCCATTGACTGTATGAGATTGGATATATAAACCTTTCTTGCAACAATTTTTCTATTTTAGTCTTAACAATGTCTTTTAAAGCAGGATTCAATCTTCTCTGGGGTTGTCTGACAGGTTTGATATCTTCAGTATATATGATGTGTACAGATCTCAGGAGGGATGCCCTTCATATCTTGGTATTCCCAAACAAAAGCTGCTAAATGGGAAATCATGAGTTGGATAATATTTTCTTCCTGATTTGTTGCTAACTGGGTATTGATATTGTCTTCCCTGGTAAAATCATGACTTGTTTCGTGATTTGATCCATGGAGGTAGTCAATCCATATACTGGAGTCATGGTATTGAGAGGACAAGAATGTGGAAGCAACATGTGCAATGTGGCTAAGTCTCTGTAAAAGGTCTCTCCACAAGGAATGATATTTGCTAGGGTACAACGGGCAGAAGTGAGAAGTTCTCTCCTAGAATCTTGGGCAAGTTCCATTACATCTTCATTGATTAAGATGTGGATAATATCTTCTGTGGTATCATAATAGATTTCTTCTTCCAACTCACCCAAATGTTCTTTGATGGTGACCATAGCTACTAAGGCACTATTTTCCATGTTATCTGGCTCATCCACCCATAGTCTTCCTGTATAATGTATTGAGGGTTTATCTGGAGGATACAAAGATCTATCTTCTTCAAATATATCCCATTAGAAATGACCATATCCCTAGTTTGACAATCAATAGATGTTGTTGCTGTAGCCAGCCATGGTCTTCCTAATATTAGTGGATAAACATTTCTCTGGTGTCTTGGTTCTAATATCAAGAAGTCTACTAGAAATTCCAATGATTCTATCACAACTGGAACATCAGTAATTACCCATTTCAGAATAGCTACTGATTAGTTAGAAAGTTGAAGGATTGTAGTCGTGGATTGGATACCTGTTAGGGCTAATTTGTCCATTGTATGAACTATCATCACATTAATTGCTGCTCCCAAATCAACCAAAACATTTGAAATTTCTACTCTTGAGATGTAAACAGTTATGACAGGATTTTCAGGGTCTCCATATTTTGGGAGGAGCATTTCTCCTATCAGTAGATCTACTACTTTCCCTTCTACCTGAATTGTAGAAGGAAAGTTTTTCTTCCTACCCTGTGTTTTGACACAATGTTGTTTGATGAATTGGTTTAGTTCTGGCACATCTCTTATTGCTTGGAGGAGTGGAATTTCAATGTCTAGTTGTCTAATTTCTTGTAAAAGTTTTGATTCCAGGGTAGATTGGACTTGTTTTTGTAAGATCTTTTTTTGGGGAACATGTTGTTTGACCCGTTCTGGGTATGGTGTTAGTTTTTCCATCTCTAGAGCATCTCCTAAGCTTTTATCAGAAATGTGTCCAGGAATGTTCTTCAGAGTCAGTCTTTTAGGAGGAAGTCCAGAGTTATCCAAGGATGATTCTTTTATCACTTTTTCGGTAGTAATCTCCTCTAGAAGTTGAGTGGATGAATTTTCAGGTTCATTATCATTGGTTACTTCAACTATAGTTGGAGGAGATGGTCTTGGGAATGCTTTCCCAGAACGCAGCTAGAGATTATTTAGATATATAGCATTAATACCAGCCATGTTTTCTTGTTGTTTCATGTAAACAACTGCTCCCTGTTTATTTTGTGGATTTGGTATAGGTTGAACTGGTAAGGGTGGTTGGCTAACTGGCTCATTTTGTGATTGACCTTGTGTGTTGGAGGGTCCAGTTAGTAATTCTTGTTGTTGAGGTTGGAAATGTCTAGGTTGTCCTTGGTATTGTTGATTATATCCCTGTTGAGGACCCCATTGAGGTTGCATGTTTTGTGATCCAAACTGTGGTGGCCACTATTGATTCCCCCAGGGCTGATTTGTCAATTTTGGTTTTGCCAATGTTGATTTGGCCAATCTTGTTGTCCCCAAGGAGGATTATTCTGAGGCCCATGCCAAGTTGGGTTCCATTGATTATTTCCCCAATTAGAAGGACCCTTGTAAGAAGGCTGGCTTGGATACTGATTATAAGGGAAATTTCTAGCTTGTTTTTGTCCTACATAGTTCAACTCTTCTTCTATGATGGCATTCTTCTTACTCAACCTTTTTAGGGCTGGAAGCTGACTACATTAACTAGTATGATGTTCCCTGTCATAGATCTGACATATCTCTGATTTGTCTAAAGGGCATTCTCTCAACAGATGCTTGTTTCTACACCTAGGACAATAGATAGAGAGTGGTTCAGTTGTTCTACCTTGATCAGTTGTTCTAGTTTTTGCTTGAATCCCATCCAATGTGGTATTTAGTTGGACCAAAATATTTGTTTTCAGATTTACAATCTCTTCCATTAATTGTCCTATTTCATTCTTCCCTTTGAAGGTTTTAGATGAGTTCACTCCATCTTGGGTTCTAGAATAGTTCTTGCAGAGTTCTTCTATAGCAGGTATATCTATTTTGTTGATATTTCCTTTTCCCATCAGATCCAGTGTCTGTTTTGATTCTATATCCAATCCTTTTACAAATAGGGTTCTAGCCAAAGAGTGGTTTATTGGGTTGCCATACCTTCTCAAGGCGAAGTTAAACCTATCCACATAGTCCTCTAAGGTCTCTTCCTCTCCTTGTTTAATTTTGAACAATTCCTTATTTTTATTACTGACTCTACAGTAATCTTGATACTTTCCTAAAAACTATGTTTCCATCTGATCCCAGGAATGGATAGAGTTCTGGGGTAAACCCATAAAGCATCTCATTGCATAATCTTTCAGGGTTGAAGGGAACAGTTTGAGTTTTTGGTTATCTGATCTATAATCATAAGTCTGGCATACCACTTTGAATTCAAACAAAAACTAATCTAGATCCTCAGAAGAAAGACCTCCAAAATTTGGCAAGTATGCTGGTGAAATATTTTTCATAGGAGCATTATCTCCAATAGCCAGAACAATGGGATATGAGAAGGTTCTTAGAGCCTGATTTTCCTCCTCTTCATGATTATCATCCATGTCTAGTATTGGTTCTTCTCTTTGAGGTTCTAGGAAATTAGGTTCTATCAAAGGATCTGCCTGGAACTTTTGTTGTAACTCCTGGATGTAGTCAGCGAGTGGGTGATTTGGAGGATTAATGTGATTATTGATTTGAGGTGTAGCTTCCAAGGTAGGTTCTAGGTTTCTTCCTTCAACAAGATCTTGTGCCACCCCACTGCTTTCTCCTATCATTTGTTGATGGGGTGTCTATTTATGTATCTTCCTTTTGAATCTCTAGCTCTAACCATATAGATCTAACCTAAAACTGTTTAGCTAAGTTTCCCTAATTAATACAATATCCCTGGCAACGGTGCCAAAAATGACAAGGGTCATTGTACCTCATCATTTAATCATATTTCAGATGTCAAATCCAGGGTTGTGTCCTTAGCTATCTGCAATTAGGAATCCTATAGTTACTAGTTTTATTTGACTAAGTCTAATGACTCTTACTGATTTAAAGAAATTGATCTATCTGCCATTAAATGAATTCAAAGAATGCTAAAAATAGAATTGAACAATGAATTACTTAAAGCAAATCTATAAACTGAAATATGCATCTATCTATAAAAAAAATAGGTATCCTTTAAAGCAAAATCTGAAATAACAAAACAATGGTACTAGCCTTCTTCCTTGGTGGTGAGAGTGGGCCCTTGCTCCACACCCTTAGGGATGAAGACTAAAGTAAGGAATCAACACAAAAGAATAATATCACAACTCAACTCAGTTCAATTCCATTAGCTCTGCATTCAGAAATATTGATATCAAAATGAGATTACAGAAATCAGAATAATAATCACTGTCCTTTTGTTGCTTCTTTTGTAAGTTTATATATAAAATTAGTGATGGGATATCACTTATCTTATCTACCAGTTCTTCTATGAGATGACATCCATCTCTTTATTAAACTAGTTGTCTAACTACAGAAAATAACCATGCAATAAAAATACATTGAGTGGAACAAAAGTCCACTCTGAATTTGAGTTTTAGTCTTAATACATTTGGGTAGTGAGGCCCTAAAAATATGGATATTAAATCAGTTTTATTAGTAACTCATGCAAAAACCAAAAAGAGATAAAAACTCCTAGCAGTTAACTATAGATTGCCCTTAATCACTCAGGTGATGATTTGAGTAATATCAGGAGCATCACGGTCACCATTGAAAGTGTCTGACCGACAACTGTGCTGGAAATCTACACTCTTCTAAAGAGGCACCGGAGATGTATGTTCCTGTCTGTAGATCTGGAGATTTAATTGTGGCCTTCTTGTTCAGCTCCGGAGATGCTCCAGACTTTAGTCCAGCTCCAGAGATGCTTCACCTCTTTGTCCCAAAACTTCTAATGATATGGCATTCTTATATCAGCTCCAGAGATCATTAGGACTACCTATGAGGCCGATTATTTAACTTCCATATTTTTGATCATTATACTATCCAGTAGATGACACTATCAGACCTCAGTGACTATGCTTCATTTTGTAGACTTGATTTGATCCACTGATTATGTTAGGACTTTGATTTGACATATGCGATTCATTTTGATCATAGTGATGCTATCTTTGTGATTTGATTCGGTCATATTGGATGATATGTTGTGGTTCGATGTATGGGATATATATTAGCTGTTATTTTGCTATGAGATTCTAGTTATTTATGTGATGTGAACTATTTGACATGTGATCGGATAATGCAATTTAATTTGGATTAATGTATTGATGTTATTGATGTATTCGATTGTGTGAATTTAATTCCAGTTGCTTCGGCTATCACTTTTCATGACAGAACTGACACTTGATCGAGATGTGTAGGTTTTACATTCCCTAGCCATGGGAAATCAGAGGTAGAATTCACACCATGTTACTCCCTATAAAGCCGATCCATTCCCAAGAGGGATAAGGATCACGTTTGAATTTGAATGATGAATTATTGTGCTTGGTTTAATTTTAATTATTTTTAGCCTTAGTACCCTTTTTATTTAAAATTGATTAATAATAAGTGTTGTAAAATTTTATTTGATTTATGCCACTTGGTATTTATATTATTTTTTTTGGGCCATTTAAATGTGGATTTTTAACCCTTTTCATGAACCCTAGGGTCCCAAAAGTTACCCTAGGTGGTCAACCATGAGTCTAGGGTCAACTTGGACTATCTAACCCTAGTTTTGACTCACCTTAGGTCACCCTAAACCATGGTTGAGTAAAAGTGACGAATTTAGAAAAGAGGGAAGATGGGGGATGGGCCTTGCCTCGGGAAGAACTCATCTCCAATCCCTAAGTTTTGGGAATCATTCCCAAGGAAGACTTGGGAGGTCTCCATGAGTCCTCTCAAACTCCCAAGTGAGTGGGAGCACCACTCAAGACCCTTGTCTTCTTGGGGTGTGAGTGGGAATCCAACTCACCATTTGTCCCCCTCCCACTTGTGTGGAAGCACAAGTGGATGAGGTGGTGATGGAGGTGGAGTGAGAGGAGGACATTTGTCATCCTCTTACCTTCTCACTCTTACAAGTGGCCATTGGAGGAGGGAGGAGATGGTGACAAATGTCACCTTCTCATTCCCTCAAGGCCAAGTTGATGGCCTATAATAGCTCCTCTTGTAGAGGAGTGGGGGTTCTTCTTTCCTAGCTCTTTTTCCTTGGCTTGCAATTTGAAAGTGCTTGCAAATTTTAGTTTCTTTTCTAGTTTTGGAAGAGTTTGGAGAAATTCTTGAAGTTGGAAGGCTTGGGAAGGCTTGGAGCTCTTCACCAAACTAATTCCGTTATAAGGGCTTGTAAGGTAGGCTTCATAACTAGTTATCTCAATTTTGCTTGTATAATGTGTTGTGTTTTAGTTTGTGGTTGTTTTGTGGTTTTGTATTGTGATGTTGGGATGGGTGTTAAAGTGAGAGCACCTCCAATGGAGGTAATGCTCAACTTGTATGGGTAGGGGAGAGGAACAATACTTGGGGGCTCTTCCACAGTTGTATTTGTGCCTTGAGGGCTTTTATTTGTGGGGAAGAATGTTGAATGGCAAGAGTGCCATGGAGAATTTATGTGATATTTGTGGAGGTTGGTGTTATG
Source organism: Cunninghamia lanceolata (assembly GCA_027924645.1). Lineage (NCBI taxonomy): Eukaryota > Viridiplantae > Streptophyta > Pinopsida > Cupressales > Cupressaceae > Cunninghamia > Cunninghamia lanceolata. The sequence goes on from BSBN01000197.1 coordinate 4,851,798, forward strand.
GAGATTTTTGGCTTGAGACCATGGGTTGTGATTTATTGGATGGCAAGAGTGCCATGGAGTACTTGTGACTTGGAGGATGGTGTGCTTAGGTGATTTTGGGTTGAGGCCATGAGTTGAGATTTGTATTATTGGGAGCCCTTTTAAGTTGAGAGGTCTATTCCCTACCCTCACCAAACTCATTTTTGTGAGTTGAGTATTGTGTAAATCCTATGGGGTGTTTTTGTTTTGTGTTTAGTGTGTGATTGTTGTTGTGGAATGAACTCCTGTGTGAAATCCCTACCTCCCTGGCTCGGGGGTGACCCACTTGTAGGTCTATGGTAGGGAGGAGAGCTTTTGAAGTGGCTGGTTTTGTTGGCCTTGCTGTTGTGTATGTTGTAGGTTTTATGTGGTGAAGGAAGTGGATGAAATGCCTCCTTGTGTGGACTTAGTGATAGTTTTCTTTTGGCTATTGGAGCCATGGCCACGTGGCCTAGTTATAATGTAATTTATGTGAGAAACTGCCAAGATATTGTCATGAAATTGGTTGAAAATGATTAGCCAATGCAACCTTTTGTCATTGAGTTTAAATTAGTTTATTTCTTTTATTATGAGGTTATTTAATGCTGAAAGAAGTATGGAAAGAATTGCATCCCCTGGTTATGTAAAGCTGTTATTTACTACTTCTTGTGAAGTTGTGAGGAGGTGAAATGTAGGTGAAAATATGTATATACAATTTACTGCCAATATAGTTATCAGAAAAGAGATTATGCATGAGAGTGTTTTCAATCTTCTGTTCCATTCTGTTCAAATGAAATACATGTGAGAATGTGTTTGAATAAAGATTATTTCAGTTAAAAAAAAAAGGTGTATTAGCTGGTTCATAAACTGTTTTTACATTTATTTACACTTATAATATATATATGTAAAAATATAAGTAATACTAGGAGATCCATTTTGTTAAGCTGGAATGAAGCATTAGTATTCAAAAAATTATAAATAGTTAAATCTGATCGTTATTATTTGTTTTAATAAATATTGTAAAAAAAAGGGGCATTGTGCCTTTACATCCTTACACAAAAAAAATATACTTTTTATTTTTAAATATGCAATGTTGTAGGTAATTTTCCTTATAATGGTGGTATTCCTGTTTGATCAAACTGAGTGCCTTTCTGATATATATATATATATATATATATATATATTACACTGAGATTTACATTTAAAAAAAAATATATAAAAATATATATATATATATATATATATATTAAAAAAAAAATTTAGCATATGATTAAAGAAAATATGCTGTTTTAGAGTTGTTTTACAAACAAAAAAAAACAAAAAATAAAATTAAAAAAAAACAAAAAAAATTAAAAAAAAAGGTCTGTGGGCGGTGGCGCCGCCCACAGTATTACAGTAAGTATGGGTGTGGGGGAGGAGGCTAAGCCTCTGCCCACACCCCTCGTGACCCCACCCGTTACCTTAACCTGAGCCCCTTCCTCCTCAGCGCTCCCGCCGCCTATTGCGGCTCCCACACCCCTCCTCACACACTACACACCCCCCCTCTACACCCACAGTTCTGCCGCTTGCAGCAGCCGCCCTTCCTCCGCCACACTTCCACGTCACCCTCTGCACCACCCACCGCCCTCTGTCTGCCTTGGAACCCTTCACCTCCGTTGGCCGCGCCGCCACTACCACCACTCCTCCACCCTCGTCCCCTCTCCGCTGGGCAGTGCCATCCCAAACCTCCGCCATCGGCCCTTGGCCGCCACCATTGCATACCTTGCCACAATAATTTTTTTTACACAGTACTTCTTTTAAAAAAAAAAAAATGACTATAGATATATGCATATCACAAAAAAAAATATATATACTGAATCAAAACCTATTTAAATGGACTCTTGATAGATGTGTATACCTTCGTGAGGTATCCCATGTCTTCCATGGCCTCTAATGGCATCCCCAAACCCTAGCCTGCAAAAACAAAAAAAATGAGGAAGAAAACAAACAAAACCAAATAGAAGAGAAAATAGTAGGATGAATAGGGTTTGAGAAGAGGAAAGAATAAAATGGAATTAGTGTATCTTGGGATTTAGAAAACATTAAGGCATCAAGTAGGGCACAATGAGGGTGGAATTAGATAAAATAAAATTAGGGCTCTTTTTATTTTCATTTTGAGAGTTTATTTTCATTATGAGGGTTTTAGAATTGTGAAGTGTGTTTTATTCCTTATTTTAAAACCTTTGATTTTTTTTTCTTTTCTTGTGATTTTTTAAAAAATTGTCTTAATTTTAATTTGGGGAGTAGTATTTTATTCTATTACCTTGAACTTTCATTTGACTTGGGAAAATTAAATTTTTCCCTTGTTCTTTTTCTTAAATTCACCTTAATGGAATGATTGACTTTTTTTTTTGGAGTCTTGGTGGGGATTGTACTGTTTTAAACTATTGACCTAATTTATTATTATTTTACCAGATGAGTTAATTAAACCCTCTTATCCTATCTATTTATTTATTCAGGTTAGAGAATAAGTATAATGCTGAAACATATTTAAATAACGGAATCAACTCTCTTCGGATTTAATGAACGACTCGCCGTTATTATTATTCTAGTTTCAAATTTTTTTATCCTTTATGCTAGGTCGATTTATTCAATCGTGGCAGAGTGTTTACCTTAATATTTTATTATTTTGTTCTCAAATTCGATCTTAAGTTTAATCTAATCAAATTTCCGTAGTGGCAAAATTTATTTTAAATTTTGCGTCTATTGAAACACGCCATTGCCGCCAAAATCTTCCTAAAATTCTAGGGTTTAATTTTAGTATTATTTTATTGGGTTTTATTCCCTCATTCCATTTCAATAATGCGTCCATTTTGCCATCATTCACTTAATCACCTTTGATTCCTTTTCATTCTAAGTTTAAATTTAGAGATCGATGTTGGCGGATTCATCTTCACCTAGGGAGCTTAGGGGTATCGATGGAATCGACCTAACCCTAGAAGCGTCACACTTCGTGTCACTTACCCCTAGATGGCCTCCACCAACATGGTTATGACGACATGTCTATGCTGTTGCATATAGCCACTGAGCACGCAGACGCGTGCAAGGGGGTTCCAGGGTTGGAAAGAAAAAATTTTTCGTGGCCCGTGTCGCGACCACATGGCGAATGTGGTCAAGACATGGGCGTTTGTGAGTCGCGTCCACGCGGGAGATGCGGGCGTGACATTTGGTTTCAGAGCCAACTTTTTAAAACACTGGGCTTGATTTAGGCACATTATTGTTTCCGTAACTTTATTGATTTGGTGGTTACCTCGTTTTGTAGGATGCCTCCCAGACAAGTTCGGCGAATACAGTCCCGCCACACTCCACCCCCCGTGGTGCACACTGACTCTTCAACTAAGGAACAGGAGCAGCCACTCCTCCAGCCACAGCCAGTTCCACCGCCACAGCCAGTTCCACAGGCACAGCTAGTTCCATAGGCACAACTAGTTCCTCAGGTACTGCAGGCACCACCGGCCCCACCAGATATGGGACCCTAGATATTACAGGCCTTACAGGCAATCTTAGATAGGCTTCCACTCGCTGTAGTGGAGCCACGTGTAGAGCCCCACGTAGAGCTATGAGAGGGACCACGTGTGGATCCTTACATCGAGCTGCCAGAGATAGAGGAGGTTGGTTTGGCCAATAGGGCCCGTAGCAGGAGTCCAACACATCATGCTAGGCATGAAGAGACAGTGCGAGTAGAGCACTTTGGTCACAGGCCTTATGATTATCATGCAGAGGAGCCTATCAGGGGGCACAGAGAAAGAGGAGATCCCATTAGGGACATATTGAGGTTGAACCCTCCTACATTCATCGGGACCACAGTGGGAGCTAAGGCAGAAGCTTGGCTTATCAGTTTAGACAGGTGCTTCGCATTGCGACCCTACGAAGGCAACACAAAGGCCCGTGTGGCAGTGCACTTGTTACGAGATGCAGCAGCTACCTGGTGGCGCACTAAGGAGTGCAAGCGTCACCTTTCTTTAGACACCCTCTCATGGGAGACCTTCATTGAGCGCTTCAATGCGCACTACTTATTAGACCATTACAGACAGCGTCATATAGACGAGTTCCATGACCTTCAGCAGAGGGGACTTTTAGTGGCTTAGTATGAGGCTAGGTTTACAGAGCTATCTAGATATGCAGAGTATCTCCATGACGAGAAACTCCTGGTGCCTAAGTTTATCAGAGAAATGAACCACAATATAGCAGGGCCTATCCAGATGGCAAATCCCTAGACTTTGAGTGATGCTACCGAGAAGGCATATATCGCTAAGGAGATTTAGGGATGGGGGTAGAGTTCATGCCCTTAGTTTCAGGATCATGGATAGCAACAGCATCAGCAAAGTCACCACAGGCCACCTCTGCCACCTAGGGGAGGAGGATTTAGTTCTGCACCCTTACCTTCTAGGCCCCCACAGCAATAGCAGCCACAAGCTGCAGGACCTGCACAGTCACAACAGTCTTTTGGAGGATCATAGAGTTCCATGGGCTTACCTACATAGCAGCAGCCGTCGAGCAGGACGCAGACGATACACATTCAGGCTCGGGGACCATGCTATGTGTGTGGTGGAGCGGGACACCTAGCTAGAGAGTGTCCATAGGGCTTTATAGCAGGGGGACAGCCTTGTGCCGAAGGATCCGAGTTAACAGTTGGAGATGTGGGTAGATCCCACCACATGCTGGCAGTGGTTGACAACCGTGAGGCTGACTTTCAGACCCCCATCCTTGAGACTATGAGCAGAGGTAAACGGGCAATTGGCTTTGGAGCCAATTCATATTTTGGTTTGTTAGATGTTGGACCTTCGAGGTCAAGAGCTGGACCTGGTTAGGATCCAGTGGGATCATTATGGCGAGGTCAAAGCGACTTGGGAGTATGCCTCTAGTTTGAGGGCACTCTATCCTCACCTGGTTGATGACTTCCAGGAGGAAGTTTAGTCTTAGGGGGGGAGAATGTGAGGCAGATTATTTACCTTCCATATTTTTGATCGTTATACTATCTAGTAGATGACACTATCAGACCTTAGTGACTATGCTTCATTTTGTAGACTTGATTTGATCCACTGATTATGTTAGGACTTTGATTTGACATATGCGATTTGTTTTGATCATAGTGATGCTATCTTTGTGATTTGATTTGGTCATATTGGATGATATGTTGTGGTTCGACGTATGGGATATATATTAGCTGTTATTTTGCTATGAGATTCTAGTTATTTATGTGATGTGAACTATTTGACATGTGATTGGATAATGCAGTTTAATTTGGATTAATGTATTGATGTTATTGCTATATTCGATTGTGTGAATTTAATTCCAGTTGCTTCAGCTATCACTTTTCATGACAGAAATGACACTTGATCGAGATGTGTAGGTTTTACATTCCCTAGCCATAGGAAATCAGAGGTAGAATTCACACCATGTTACTCCCTGTAAAGCCGATCCATTCCCAAGAGGGATAAGGATCACATTTGAATTTGAATGATGAATTATTGTGCTTGGTTTAATTTAATTATTTTCAGCCTTAGTACCCTTTTTATTTAAAATTGATTAATAATAAGTGTTGTAAAATTTTATTTGATTTATGCCACTTGGTAATTTATATTATTTTTTTTGGGCCATTTAAATGTGGATTTTTAACCCTTTTCATGAACCCTAGGGTCCCAAAAGTTACCCTAGATGGTCAACCATGAGTCTAGGGTCAACTTGGACTATCTAACCTTAGTTTTGACTCACCTTAGGTCACCCTAAACCATGGTTGAGTAAAAGTGACGAATTTAGAAAAGAGGGAAGATGGGGGATGGGCCTTACATTGGGAAGAACTCATCTCCCATCCCTAAGTTTTGGGAATCATTCCCAAGGAAGACTTGGGAGGTCTCCAAGAGTCCTCCCAAACTCCCAAGTGAGTGGGAGCACCACTCAAGACCCTTGTCTTCTTGGGGTGTGAGTAGGAATCCAACTCACCATTTGTCCCCCTCCCACTTGTGTGGAAGCACAAGTGGAAGAGGTGGGGATGGAGGTGGAGTGAGAGGAGGACATTTGTCATCCTCTTACCTTCTCACTCTTACAAGTGGCCATTGGAGGAGGGAGGAGATGGTGACAAATGTCACCTTCTCATTCCCTCAAGGCCAAGTTGATGGCCTATAATGGCTCCTCTTGTAGAGGAGTGGGGGTTCTTCTTTCCTAGCTCTTTTTCCTTGGCTTGCAATTTGAAAGTGCTTGCAAATTTTAGTTTCTTTTCTAGTTTTGGAGGAGTTTGGAGAAATTCTTGAAGTTGGAAGGCTTGGGAAGGCTTGGAGCTCTTCACCAAACTACTTCCATTATAAGGGCTTGTAAGGTAGGCTTCTTAACTAGTTATCTCAATTTTGCTTGTATAATGTGTTGTGTTTTAGTTTGTGGTTATTTTGTCGTTTTGTATTGTGATGTTGGGATGGGTGTTAAAGTGAGAGCACCTCCAATGGAGGTAATGCTCAACTTGTCTGGGTAGGGGAGAGGAACAATCCTTGGGGACTCTTCCACAGTTGTATCTGTGCCTTGAGGGCTTTTATTTGTGGGGAAGAATGTTGAATGGCAAGAGTGCCATGGAGAATTTATGTGATATTTGTGGAGGTTGGTGTTATGGAGATTTTTGGCTCGAGGCCATGGGTTGTGATTTATTGGATGGCAAGAGTGCCATGGAGTACTTGTGACTTGGAGGATGGTGTGCTTAGGTGATTTTGGCTTGAGGCCATAAGTTGAGATTTGTATTATTGGGAGCCCTTTTAAGTTGAGAGGTCTATTCCCTACCCTCACCAAACTCATTTTTGTGAGTTGAGTATTGTGTAAATCCTATGGGTTTTTTTTGTTTTGTGTTTAGTGTGTGATTGTTGTTGTGGAATGAACTCCTATGTGAAATCCCTACCTCCCTGGCTCGGGGGTGACCCACTTGCGGGTCTATGGTAGGGAGGAGAGCTTTTGAAGTGGCTGGTTTTGTTGGCCTTGCTATTGTGTATGTTGCAAGTTTTATGTGGTGAAGGAAGTGGATGAAATGCCTCCTTGTGTGGACTTAGTGATAGTTTTCTTTTGGCTGTTGGAGCCATGGCCATGTGGCCTAGTTATAATGTAATTTATGTGAGAAACTGCCAAGATATTGTCATGAAATTGGTTGAAAATGATTAGCCAATGCAACCTTTTGTCATTGAGTTTAAATTGGTTTATTTCTTTTATTATGAGGTTATTTAATGTTGAAAGAAGTATGGAAAGAATTACATCCCCTGGTTATGTAAAGCTGTTATTTACTACTTCTTGTGAAGTTGTGAGGAGGTGAAATGTAGGTGAAAATATGTATATACAATTTACTGCCAATATAGTTATCAGAAAAGAGATTATGCATGAGAGTGTTTTCAATCTTCTGTCCCATTCTGTTCAAATGAAATACATGTGAGAATGTGTTTGAATAAAGATTATTTCAGTTCAAAAAAAAGGTGTATTGGCTGGTTCATAAACTGTTTTTACATTTATTTACACTTATAATATATATATGTAAAAATATAGGTAATACTAGGAGATCCATTTTGTTAAGCTAGAATGAAGCATTAGTATTCAGAAAATTATAAATAGTTAAATCTGATCGTTATTATTTGTTTTAATAAATATTGTAAAAAAAAGGGGCATTGTGCCTTTACATCCTTACACAAAAAAAAAAATACTTTTTATTTTTAAATATGCAATGTTGTAGGTAATTTTCCTTATAATGGTGGTATTCCTATTTGATCAAACTGAGTGCCTTTCTGATATATATATATATATATATATATATATATATATATATATATATATATTACACTGAGATTTACATTTTAAAAAATATATATAAATATATATATATATATATATATATATATAAATTAGCATATGATTAAAGAAAATATACTGTTTTAGAGTTGTTTTACAAACAAAAAAACAAAAAAAAAAAGGTTTGTGGGCAGCGGCGCCACCCACAGTGTTACAGTAAGTATGGGTGTGGGGGAGGAGGCTTAGCCTCCTCCCCCACACCCCCCGTGACCCCACCTGTTACCTTAACCCGAGCCCCTTCCTCCTCAGCACTCTCGCCGCCTGTTGCGGATCCCACACCCCTCACACACTACAAACAAAAAATAAACAAAAAATAAAATTACAAAAAAAATTAAAAAAAATAGGTCTGTGGGCGGCGGCGCCGCCCATAGTATTACAGTAAGTATGGGTGTGGGGGAGGAGGTTTAGCCTCCTCCCCCACACCCCCCGTGACCCCACCCGTTACCTTAAGCTGAGCCCCTTCCTCCTCAGCGTTGCCGCCGCCTGTTGTGGCTCCCACACCCCTCCTCACACACTACACACCCCCCTCTACGCCCACAGTTCTGCCGCCTACAGCAGCCGCCGTTCCTCTGCCACACTTCCACCTCGCCCTCTGCACCACCCACCGCCCTCCGTCTACCTTGGAACCCTCCGTCTCCATTGGCTGCTCCGCCACTGCCACCACTCCTCCACCCTCGTCCCCTCTTCGCTGGGCAGTGCCATCCCAAACCTCCATCATCGACCCTTGGCCGCCACCACTGCATACCTTGCCACAATAAAAAAATTTTACACAGTACTTCTTTTAAAAAAAAATGACCATAGATATATGCATATCACAAAAAAATATATATATACTGAAACAAAACCTATTTAAATGGACTCTTGATAGATGTGTATACCTTCATGAGGTATCCCATGTCTTCCATGGCCTCTAATGGCATCCCCAAACCCTAGCCTGCAAAAACAAAAAAAATGAGGAAGAAAACAAACAAAACCAAATAGAAGAGAAAATAGTAGGATGAATAGGGTTTGAGAAGAGGAAAGAATAAAATGGAATTAGTGTATCTTGGGATTTAGAAAACATTAAGGCATCAATTAGGGCACAATGAGGGTGAAATTAGATAAAATAAAATTAGGGCTCTTTTTATTTTTGTTTTGAGAGTTTATTTTCATTATGAGGGTTTTAGAATTGTGAAGTGTGTTTTATTCCTTATTTTAAAACCTTTGATTTTTTTTTTCTTTTCTTGTGATTTTTTAAAAAATTGTCTTAATTTTAATTTGGGGAGTAGTATTTTATTCTATTACCTTGAACTTTCATTTGACTTGGGAAAATTAAATTTTTCCCTTGTTCTTTTTCTTAAATTCACCTTAATGGAATTATTGACTTTTTTTTTTGGAGTCTTGGCGGGGATTGTACTATTTTAAACTATTGAACTAATTTTTTATTATTTTACTAGATGAGTTAATTAAACCCTCTTATCCTATCTATTTATTTATTCGGGTTAGAGAATAAGTATAATGCTGAAACATATTTAAATAACGGAATCAACTCTCTTCAGATTTAATGGACAACTTGCCGTTATTATTATTCTAGTTTCGAATTTTTTTTATCCCTTATGCTAGGTCAATTTATTCAACCTCAGCAGAGTGTTTACCTTAATATTTTATTATTTTGTTCTGAAATTCGATCTTAAGTTTAATCTAATCAAATTTCCGTAGTGGCAAAATTTATTTTAAATTTTGCGTCTATCGAAACGCACCATTGCCGCTGAAATCTTCCTAAAATTCTAGGGTTTAATTTTAGTATTATTTTATTGGGTTTTATTCCCTCATTCCATTTCAATCACGTGTCCATTTTGCCATCATTCACTTAATCGCCTTCGATTCCTTTTCGTTCTAAGTTTAAATTTAGAGATCGATGTTGGCGGATTCATCTTCACCTAGGGAGCTTAGGGGTATCGATGGAATCGACCTAACCCTAGAAGCGTCACACTTCGTGTCACTTACCCCTAGATGGCCTCCACCAACACGGTTACGATGACATGTCTATGCTGTTGTGTATAGCCACCGAGCACATAGACACGTGCGAGGGGGGTTCCAGGGTTGGAAAGAAAAAAAATTTCGTGGCCCGTGTTGCGACCACATGGTGAATGTGGTCGAGACACGAGAATTTGTGTGACGTGTCTGTGTGGGAGATGCGGGCGTGACACTACCTCTGGAGATGCACAAAATTGCCTACCCGAACACCTGTACCTGTTGATTTCAAAAAGAGAAGTTTTTCTGCATATTTCTATCAATTCAATGCACATTAGTCCTTTAATCAGAAATCATGATCTTAAGTAATTCATATCTTATTAATAATTATTTAGAACAATCTTGTTAGCCTATTCAGGTGCAGTCATTAGGAAGATGGAATCAGAAAGGAGAAAAAGAGAGGTAAAAAGATGTATTTCATGGGTGCTACCTGGCACTCATCAAGCACAACCCCCTACTCTAACTAAACATACCACCATATTTCTAAAGTGTTGATTCCATACAAATGCTCATGGCTCCTCTATTCTTCTTAAGGCAAAGTAAAACACCTCTTTAAATACACAACCACCTTTTCTACAGACCCCTTAACCTTTGAAATTATCAAAGTTCCCTCATATAATATACTTTACATACTTGGAGCCTAGTAGGGTTCTAATTTCTATCCATAAGGGAGTCGATCTTATCTTCCCTATCCAAAATAAGAAAGAACTTATTTAAAATTTCAATGATTGTTACCTCCAACATTCATAGTTCTCAACCCAAGAAACTAGATCAATAGATTAAACTCTTGGTTATGATGTTTTGATGCCCATACCCAAGACTTTACTATGGGAATTGATGGTGAAGAATGTGTATTATGTGTCTAGTTGTATCATACTGATGCATTGGTGACAATGAATATCTTTTTTTGGTTCAATACAAAGCTTCATTACAATATCTAGACAAAGTACATTTTGCATAGTTGGATACCTTTAACATGTTATTTGTAGAGTTAGATCATGTTTTGTATTTAGATGGAGCCCTTTTACATTTATTTGCTTGGTTGGAGTCATTTCTGCATAGTAAGAGTTTTTATCACTTTTAGTAATAGGTGGAATCTCTCATCCTACTATTTTTTAAATTTTTTTTAAACAATTTAGCAAGTCATGGTTATGCTACTCCACAACCCTACCACCAACCTAAACCTAAACTAGCACCTTCACTCCCTCTCTGACTTCTTAAACCTAAAATTTGATGCTACTATGGTCCCTCCTTTGTTGACCCTTATACCACACAATAGTCATGAATCTTTGTCTAATTTGTATATATGCATACATGACTTGTGTGCTTTATTTTGTGTATTTCCATGTTTAAGTGAACATGTGTGTATGTTATGAGCCATGACTTGCATTACTATTCTAGTTTTCGTAATTGAATAATGTTGTTTTATTTTCAAATGATCCAGGCTATGGAGACACCTCCTGGAGTTCATAGGGCAATGAAGCATGATGTGTCCTTTGCGATTCATAGCTCCATGCCTTTTATGGGGGTATGAGGTAGATTAGTAAATTTCAAATTACATTCGTTGTTATAGTTGTTTATTTTTGAAAAATTAAATGATTATTGATTTGAAGTTTAATTTCTATTTGGATGGTTTCTATAGGACATGACATCATCACAACCTAATCCTATTACTGAGGCAAATGAGGAGACATATTTTTTGGTAGCGGTAAGTGATTATTTTGTTAAATGTTTCATTTTTATAATGTAATTTCTATATATTAATGTCTATACTTTTTACTATAATAGCTACAGATCCATGAACAACTAAATAGGAGGAGTAGCCCTTAGGTTCGTAGTAGACCACCCTCATACGCATCTCCATCCCCTCGAAGATCAAAGGCTACCTGTGATCTATTCTCTTCACCGGACAGAGGGTAATGAATTTTTATTGTGTTCCTTTGTTGTGTGCCTATATGGCATTTGTGGACATATATTTTGTATTGCATATAGTTGACATTATATGCCTATATGGCATTCTTGTAATCCTATATGGCTATTTTGTATATATGTTATACTTATATCGATAGATATTGATGTATGCCTATATGGATATTTGGTTAATACAAATAATTTTTTGTTGATGGTGTCCATATTTGCATTATAAATCCACACTTCAATGGATATTTACAGAAGGTTTACTTCAAATATTTAATGTCCAATTGTATTACATAGTAGGAATTTTTTAAATTCAATCCTCTCTATGACTCTCATAATCCACTTAGCACACCAAGTTAATCCTTTGAAGACACCCAACAAAAGAGTCCTTTAAAATAAAAAAGAATCATCATGTTGAATATCAACACGAGATTGTGTATAAATTCATAAAAACATGGGTTGTGTGTGGTGAATTTAATATAGTTAAAGTGGCATCAAACAAGGATGTTAATTTCTCCCCATGTAATAGACAACTAGTGAGATGGAAGCTTAGTCCTACATGCACAATAGATTGGGGCTTTTGTATCTCAATATTGTATGATGTCACAATCACTCTCCATCATATATGTGGAATAATCTCTACTTAGAAAATGTAAGGGTTTTCAAAGGGCTTGAATGACCATTTATGACATGTTTACTAGAATTGGAGCCACATCCTCCTCATTAGACTAGCTAGATTGAATGGTGAAATAATACTATCAAGCATGCATGCCACTTTATTTACATTTATGGGTGCTCGTTGGTGCATGTTCACTATTGTTCATACAAGGTCACCACCATAAAGCCCTATCATGTCATTTCTGAGTTGAAATAGCAACTATTGAAATAGAAACAAATGAAATAATGCTTTCTTGATAAGTTGAAAGAGCTTGACTCTTAAGAGGGCTAATGCCTTTTACTAGTATGTGAAGTGCTACATGAATGGTTGATGCATTGATGTTGAAAGCAACCCAATTTATTGAGGTGAGAAATAAAAATGATGATAATGCATGGAGAACATTTGCAGAAAGTGTTATCTTGATATTCTCATGAATACTGATGACATTTCAAAGGCAAAAAGTTGTGACCCTTCGAATAGGAAAGACTATGACCCTTTTATAATGAAGGGCAATGACCATGCGTAGCGTATATGTGCCCAATTGGATATGTTGGCGCTAACTATTTCGGCATGTTTGGGTGTGAAACAGGACCATGCCTAGCCTAAACATACCCATTTGGATGCATTGGAACTATCAGTTTGGCTGCATGAGGAGAAGAATGAAAGTTACACCCCTTTACAACTTTACACTACATGCATCTGACCATTTTTGGAGCAACAGAAAAACTTTCACCACGGACAAAGGCCCCAGAGATATAAAAATCAAGAGAGGTTATTGTAGAGGGACCCTATGTGATCCCATAGCCTTAGACATAATGTTTCTAAGTGACATGGATTCTGAGAAATATCTCGCAAAGATTGCTACCTTTTTGCACTTTGGTCTCTTAAGGGATATCACTAGTACAATGTAGCTCAGACTATTTCAGCATGTTTGAGTATGAAAAAACACCATGGCTAGCCTAAACGTACACATCTGAATGCATTGGAATTATCAGTTTGGCCACATGAGGAGCATAATGAAAGTTACACCCCTTTGAAACTTTACACTGCATGCATCTAACCATTTTTGGAGTAGTAGAAAAACTTTCACCATAGGAAACGCCTTAGAGATATAAAAAACTGAGAGAGGTTATTGTAGAGGGACCCTACATGATCCTATAGCCTTAGACAAAATATTTCTAAGTGATACAGTTTCTGAGTAACAACTCGTCAAAGATTGTTGCCTTTTTGCACTTTGGTCTCTTAAGGGATATCACCGATACAATGTAGGTTGAACTGTTTTGGCATGTTTGGGTACAAAAAAGGACCATGCCTAGCCTAAACATACCCATCCGAACGCGTTGGAATTGTTAGTTTGGCTGCACAAGGAGTAGAACGAAAGTTACACCCCTTTGCAACTTTACACTGCATGCATCTGACCATTTTTGGAGCAAAAAAAAACTTTCACCACAGACAAACGCCTCAGAGATATAAAAAACTGAGAGAGGTTATTGTAGAGAGACTTTATGTGATCTTGTAGCCTTAGACGTAATGTTTTTAAGTGACATAGTCTCTGAGTAACAGCTCGTCAAAGCTTGCTACCTTTTTGCACTTTGGTCTCTTAAGGGATATCATCAGTACAATGTAGCTCAAATTGTTTCGGCATGTTTGGGTACAAAATAGGACCATGCTTAGCCTAAACATACCCATCTGGATGTGTTAGAACTATCAGTTTGGCCACATGAGGAGCAAAATGAAAGTTACACCCCTTTGCAACTTTATACTGCATATATTTGATAATTTTTGGAGCAGCATTAAAACTTTCACCACATGCAAACGCCTAAGAGATATAAAAAACCCAGAGAGGTTATTGTAGAGGGACCCTACATGATCTTGTAGCCTTAGATGGAATGTTTCTAAGTGACACAGGTTTTGAGTAGCAGCTCGTCAAAGATTGCTATCTTTTTACACTTTGGTCTCTTAAGGGATATCACCGATACAATGTAGCTCGGACTGTTTTAGCATGTTTGGGTACAAAACAGGACCATGCCTAGCCTAAATGTACCCATTTGTATGCATTGGAACTATCAGTTTGGCTGCATGAGTAGCATAATGAAAGTTACACCCTTTTGCAACTTTACACTGCATGCATTTTTGGAGCAACAGAAAAACTTTCACCACGGGCAAAGGCCTCAAAGATATAAAAAATAGAGAGAGATTATTGTAGAGGGACCCTATGTGATCCCGTAGACTCAAACAAAATGTTTCTAAGTGACATGGATTCTGATTAATAGCTTGTCAAAGATTTCTACCTTTTTGCACTTTGATCTCTTAAGGGATATCACTGGTACAATGTGTTGAAAGTTGTTTGTCATTGATGTCAAAAGGTCAGGAGGTGTTGATCATATCCATGTTGGTACTGTTGTAAAAGGATCAGGATGCTTAGTTATGGTTTTCATGTTTCATGGTATGGTCTTCACAAGATGCCTTCATTCACAGAGCTCATATGCCTTTCATGCTTCAGGATGGTGTGTTCATGTTTCACAAGAACCCTGTAAGACATGTATGCAAAGTGTGGAAGCATATACAATGAACATGAACTGTTTGACATGATGCCTCAAAGAAATGTTGTCTCATGAAATGCAATGATTGCAAGATATGCACGAAATGGATTTTTCATAGGGCTTTAAGAACTCTCAAGCAAATGCAAAAAAGTAAATTTCAACCAAACGCAAATTTTGGCACATCTAAAACCAAATTGCACAACCTTATCGAACTTCCTCCTTGCCTTCTCCAGAATGGGATCTGGGGAGCATGGTGTGGACAACCATCAAAGCATAAATGATATAGGAATTTTGTCAGATGTTTTGTATTTGTAGCTGCCCTTGTAGACATGTATGGAAAGTGTGGAAGCATAGACAAGGCATGTGAACTATTTGAAATGACACCTCAAAGAAATGCATAGTCCCATAGAATGCTTTGATTGCAAGATATGCACAAAATAGATTATTTGAAAATGATTTATAAACTTTCAAGCAAATGCAATTGGCATGTGTAAAACCAAATTCTTGTAACAATAATTGATCATCATATTGAATATTTAATATAAACTATCATATACATAATGTCATAAATATAACACCTAGTTTATATACAAAGCCATATAGGCATGTCCAAACAAATCCATACAGGCATATATACAAAAATATAGTTCGGTAACATACAAAAGTATGTATACAAAGCCATCTAGGCATACAAAAAATATCCCAAAAGCTAGTTCCTATGGACTTTTATGAAATAATCAGCGGCGCTTGCTTGACCATGGAGATGGGGAGCTAATCCGTGACTCATCCTCTCTCTATCGTCGAGTAGACCTCTTCGACAAAAGTTCATCCAGCTCCACCTGTTAATACAATCAAACAATATTCACATTAATATAAAAAATGTATGAAATATATAACATCACATATGTAATCAATCACTTACCACCACCCGATGATCACTCTCCATCATCTTGTCTCTCTTTTCATTCGTAGATGGACGAGATAGAGTTGTGATCTCCTGTGAGAAGTGTAAAGAAGCAAAATTTACTAAACATAAATATCATTTATGTACATCAAATGACATGAGATAAAACAAGAAATACAAAATTATGGCATTTTCATGTTATTGGCTCATACCTCGGTCAAAGGATAGGAATCCTCAACAGAATGGAGTGGTTAAAAGAAATAATAGGATTGTTCAAGAAGCTGCAAGGACAATGGTAAGAGAAGCAAACATACCAGATGTATACTGGAGGGAAGCAATTCATACTATTATTTATATACATTTAACAAAGTACAAGTAACCATCTAGGAAAGTTTTATGCATACTTACAAATTAATCCAATGAACCATCTGGGTCTGCTCTACTCCTTATTGTGTCAAGTATTGCCTCATGGTCAAACTCATACATCTTCCACAAGGTCTTATTCAAAGGTCTACCCTGATATTTTATGCATCTTTGAAGGCCCTTATAAATTCCCGTTCCAAATTTATGGTCAAATTGTGACCATTTTTATCTTTCAAGCCCTATAAATCAATTCCATTATGATGTTTTTGGGGCTCTCAGAGTTGATCATGCTGAGTGTACTAATCTTCCCTGTTCCAACTTAACTTCTCATTTCAGCTTTAAGTTAGGGTGTGTGATGCAAGTATTGACATTAATTGTGAAGTGTGATATTTCTAAAATTTAAGGCACTAAAATTTTTTTATGGTGGTTTCAAATTGGTTAGTTGAGTAGTGGTTGTTGGGGGTGGTGCTTGTGGATTACTATTAGGTGGATAGGTGTAATGTCTCTTAAGTCTAATGAAAGTAGACCTCGTGACTCTTTTAGGAAATGTGTAATGTCAAACAATAAACTATCTTTAATTTTTAATTGCTCCTCTCTAGCTGCCTTAAAGTTTGTCAAAGCTATCTAAGGAAGGGGTGTGGATGATGAGTGCATTGAGACTTAAAGCATATATTAGAAGTGATTTTGTGGAAAATCTAACAACTTTCATCCATTTAATGAAATGGTGGTTAAGGCTTCTCAAGTTCGTACTCCCAAGCCACTTTGAAGGTATGTGTTTAGCACCACTAGAAAATATCTTCACAAGTAAGAACTTAGTTTTGGTTGTATGTAAATTTTTTATGTTTTTCTATTTCTTTGGTTGGTAGCTATGTTTGTTTAATAGTTGTCAAATAATTATTACATGTTCTATGTTTATCTTGACTAGTTTATGTTGGAGAGGAGTGTATTGTAATCCCATTTTTTAACTTTTTGAATTTGAATAAAGGAACTCAGTTTTGCAGCTAGGATACTATGTTCCTATTGATCATTTTGATAAATTCATGTTTTGGATTGATGATATCTTTCATGAGCAACTATAGGTCTGTAGGTTTAAAGAATAAATTCAAAGCAATAGAAATTTACAACTGTTTGGGAAGAAATTCAGAGCTCGGGCTACAAATTCCCTATTAGACATGTATGCAAAATGTGGAAGCATAGACAAGGCACATGAACTATAAACACAAAATATATAAACCATACAAGTGATATAAACATGTATTCAATGAGGCATGATAAAGTAATTCAAATAGAATTAAGGAAAATGTAACTTAGAACATGTGTAAAGACTTGACATACCTAAAAAATGGAGATTTGAATGGAGAGAGTACCCAATTATATAGTCTTTTTTTCTTCTTGCATCAAACTCCTAAAAAATTTGACTTTTTCACCACTTGCTTCCTTTTCAATGTTCAATTGAATAACACTCAAATAGAATTACTAACAACAATATAATTCACCAATGTATAATGTTAAATTCCTACAATTCAATCACAATTAACATTGCAACACTACAAAAATTGAAACTTGAATTGATCTATATCAAATTCAATGTGAAAACTATGTTATTTCCTCCTTAAGTTGGCAAACAAGAAAAAGGTGGTGGAAAGTTCATGCAAAGGTGGTAGAATGTGAAAAATGTAAATGTACACTTACCAACAACATGAAAAAGATTTTTTTTGTTGGAACATGTGCATAACTAGAAGAAAATAGAGCATGTGGGCCTAGATCATGAGTATCTTGGCCTTTTTACCGTTTCAATAGCAAGACACAACGTGCTCATGTTATAACATGAGCACGTTATGACTTGATATACAAAACTCTATATTATTTACTCTCTCATCTATTTCTTTTGTCTCTCCCTTAACTCTAAACCCTAATCCCTTATCCCTAAACCCTAAAATCTATCCTTCAACCCTAATCCCTCAACCCTAAACCCTAATCCCTTATCCCTAAACCCTAAACCCCATCCCTAAAGCCTCAAACCTCAACCCATAAACCTTAAATCCTAAACCCTATCCCTAAGCCCTCAACCCTCAACACTATACCTAAAACCCTAATCCCTCAACCCTAAACCCTAATCCCTAATCCCTTATTGTTAAACACTAAACTCTATCCCTAAAGCCTCAACCCTCAACCCTTAAACCTTAAATCCTAAACCATATCCCTCAACCCTCAACCCTCAACCCTAATCCCTTATCCCTAAACCCTAAACCCAATCCCTAAAGCCTCAACCCTCAACCCTTAAACCTTAAATCCCAAACCCTATCCCTAAACCATCAACCCTCAACACTATACCTCAAGCCCTAATCCCTCAACTCTAAACCCTAATCCCTAATCCCTAAACCCTTAACCCTATCCCTAAAGCCTCAACCGTTAAACCTTAAATCATAAACCCTATCCCTAAACACTCAACCCTAATCCCTCAACCCTAAACTCTAATCACTTATCCCTAAACCCTAAACCCTATCCCTAAAGCCTCAACCCTCAACCCTTAAACATTAAATCATAAACCCTATCCCTAAACTCTCAACCCTCAACACTATACCCTAAACCCTAATCCCTGAATGCTAAACCCTAATCCCTAAACCCTAAAACCTAAACCCTCAACCCTAAATTGTATCCCTAAAGCTTCAACCCTTAACCCTTAATCTTAAACTCTATCCCTAAACCCTCAACCCTCAACACTATATCTCAAACGCTAATCCCTCAACCCTAAACCCTAATCCCTTTTCCCTTTTCCCTAAACCCTATCCCTAAAGCTTCAAACCTCAACCCTTAAATTTTAAATCATAAACCCTATCCCTAAACCTTCAACCCTCAAGACTATACCATAAACCCTAATCCTTCAACCCTAAACCCTATCCCTAAACCCTCAACCCTCAACACTATACCTCAAACCCTAATCCCTCAACCCTAAACCCTAATCCCTTATCCTTAAACCCTAAACCCTATCCGTAAAGCCTCAACCCTCAACCCTTACACCTTAAGTCATAAACCCTATGCCTAAACCCTAACCATAAACACTATACCTTGAACCCTAATACCTTATCCCTAAACCCTAAACCCTATCCCTAAAGCCTCAACCCTCAAGGTCCTTAAACCTTAAATTCTAAACGCTATCCCTAAACCCTCAACCCTCAACACTATACCTCAAATGCTAGTCCCTCAACCCTAAACCCTAATCCCTCAATCCTAAACCCTTATCCCTTATCCCTAAATAAATCATATCCCTAAAGCTTCAACCCTCAACCCTTAAACCTTAAATCCTAAACTCTATCCCTAAACCCTCAACCCTTAACACTATACCCTAAACCCTAATCCCTCAACCCTAAACCCTAATCCCTCAACCCTAAACGCTAATCCCTTATCCCTAAACCCTAAACCCTATCCCTAAAGCCTCAACCATTAACCCTTAAACCTTAAATCATAGACCCTATGCCTAAACCCTCAACCCTCGACACTATACCTTAAACCCTAATCCCTTATCCCTAAACCCTAAACCCTATCCCTAAAGCCTCAACCCTCAAGGTCGTTAAACCTTAAATCCTAAACCCTATCCCTAAACCCTCAACCCTATACCTCAAACCCTAATCCCTCAACCCTAAACCCTAATCACTCAACCCTAATCCCTTATCCCTAAACCCTAAACCCTCAACCTTAAATCTTAAATCCTAAACCCTTTCCCTAAACCCTAAACCCTCAACACTATACTCTAAATGCTAGTCCCTCAACCCTAAGACCTAATCCCTTATCCCTAAACCCTAAACCATATCCCTAAAGCCTCAACCCTCAACCCTTAAACCTTAAATCATAAACCTTGTGCATAAACCCTCAACCCTCGACACTATACCTTAAACCCTAATCCCTTATCCCTAAACCCTAAACCCTATCCCTAAAGCCTCAACCCTCGACCCTTAGACCTTAAATCCTAAGCCCTATTCCTAAACCCTAAACCCTCGACACTATACCTTAAACCCTAATCCCTTGTCCCTTGTCCCTAAACCCTTATCCCTAAAACCTCAACCCTTAAACCTTAAATCCTAAATCCTATCCATAAACCCTCAATCCTTGACATTATACCTTAAACTCTAATCCCTTATACTTAAATCCTAAACCCTATCTCTAAAGCCTCAACCCTCAACCTTTAGACCTTAAATCCTAAATCCTATTCCTAAACCCTCAACCCCATACAATATACCTTAAACCCTAATCCCTTATCCCTATACCCTAAACCCTTTCTCTAAGCCTCAACCCTCAACCCTTAAACCTTAAATCCTAAACCCTATCCCTAAACCTTGAACACTATACCTTAAACCCTAAACCCTAGTCCCTCAACCCTAAACCCTAATCCCTCAACCCTAAAGCTTTAAACCCAAAACCCTTATCCACCCCTCTCCTCCCCTATTCGCCTCACCCCCATCTCTCCCCTATCTCTCTCACCCCTCTCTCCTAGTTTGTAGGTCTCTCACTTGCCTATCACTCATGGCTCTCTAGATATTTCCCTTCCTCTCCACCTCTCTCCCTCCTCCTTACCCATCTTTCCCTCAAGTTATCAACTTCACTCTCTCATTTTATTACATCTCTCCCCTCACCTCTATATGTCTCACCTTTGTCTCCCCCTCACCTCTCTACCTCTCCCCTCTCTACATCTCTTAGTCACTCCTTATCTACCTCTCCATCCGTCCTTAGCCATCTAGGTCTCTCACTTAACCCTAAACCCTAAACCTTATTCTAAAGCCTCAACCCTCAACCCTTAAACCTTAAATCCTAAACCCTAAACCCTCAACATTATACCTTAAACCCTAATCCATTCACCCTTAACCTTAAACCCTATCCCTAAAGCCTCAACACTTAAACCTTAGGCCCTAAACCTTATTCCTAAACCCTCTACCCTCGACACTATACCTTAAACCCTAATCCCTTAACCCTCAGCCTTAAAGCCTCAACCCTCAATCCTTAAACTTTTAACCCTAAACCCTATCTCTAATCCCTCTACCCTTGACACTGTGCCTTAAACCCTAATCTCTCAACCCTTAAACCCTTAATCCCTCAAAACTTAAACCCTTAAACACTAAACTCTCAACCCCTAGATAACCTTAAACCCTATAACCTATACACTTAACCTTGGACACTCAACCTTGAACATTATCCCTCAACCTTCAAACCTCTACCCTATACACTATACCCTCAACCCTATACTTATAACCCTAAACCCTCAACCCTCATCCATATGCCTTATACCCTCAACCTTAAACCGTAAACCCTATATCTTAGACACTCAACCTTGAACATTATCCCTCAACTATAAACTCGCAACCCTCTACCCTATACCCTCAACCATATATGTAAGCCCTAATCCCTCAATCCTCAACCCTATACCTTAAACTCTGAAGCCTACACCCACAAACCCTCATCCCTATACCCTATAACCTCACCCTTATACCCTAAACCTTAAATATTGTGCCTCAACCCTATAATTAAAACCTAAACCATACACTCTGAACCCAAGTCACCCTATGCCTTATATACCCTCAATCCATATTGTAAACCCTAAACCCAATATCCTAAACCTTAATCCCCATGCCTTACACACTTAATCTTATACACTCAACAAGCTGAATATTATCCCTCAACTATAACCCTCAACCCTCTACCCTCTACCTATTACTTAAGCCCTAATCCCTCAACCCTCAACCCTATACCTTAAACCCTAAACCCAAAAACTCAACTCTCAACCCTAAAAAACTATACGGGCTTAGGTCCTTATATACCCTAAATCAATTAGTTTTCAAAATTTACAGGGGTAGCACGACCAAATTTCTATTTTTTAGGATGTGTCCACTTTGAAAATTAGTAAAAAAATAAATATTCATTAAAAAATTATTAGAAAAATCAGGCATAAACTATATGTTGGCTAATTTCTCACTGAAGCGATTTTAAAAATACCAAAAAAAAGTTAACCTTTTGAGGGAGCCACAAAACACGCGATGTTATTTTTTTGAGAGAAACAACACCAATTTCTATGGATCCCTTTTTTTAACCCCTTAATCTATACCATTTAAAAAAATAGTAGTTTAGAAAGTAGATTCGAAGCACTACGAACATTGTTTTTGTTGCATCTTCAAATTTTGAGTGTAACTATGCTCAATTTCTCATCCAAGGTCAGTATTTCTTGCTTTCAAAAAAAAGTGGCCACTTACGACCCCTTTTGGCCCCCCATCTTCTTGCACTTAACCCCATATTGTCATCCTCATCCTATTCATCAGATCTGATTTCCATAGATACCTATTTTTCCTTTCTCTTGGAAGTGGCTCTAGTTTCTCTTGGCACATCTTGTATTGCTTCCTCAAGTGTTGATTTTTCTCTAGATGGAGCAATGGACTCCCCTTGCTCTGTCTTCTTCTTCTTTTGGGCCTTGGGTGCTTTTGGTGTTGGGTGTGGGGAAAGCATAGGATATGGATTCTTTAGCCATGTTAGTGATCTATCCACCACCACCTAAGCTCTACCCTTCATTGAAGAGTCCTCCACATATACCAATCTATGTCACCTATGGGTTCATTAAATAATTTTTTTGTATAATAGGAGGAATCCAAAACCTTATCATCCTCTTTCACACCCTTAGGCACCTTCTCCACATGACATAGTTTGATCATATCCAGGGTTAGTCTATAGTAATCTTCTATACTTACCTCATGTCCATCTAGACAGTCCTCCCATTAATCCTCTAGTGCTAGCTCATGTGAATAGAAAGCCCTAATTAGTGGGTTGATTTTTCCAATGGGGTCATACCTATTCCTTATTTCCCCATACAGGTCCATGGTCAAAGGGGCCATTCCAACTTTATAGTCCTGGCATTCTGCATGTCAGCACAAGAGTATACCCTAATTTTAATGGGGAAAGAAAATCTAGCCTTGTGTTTGCTGGCTATCACCTTTTGTATCTCCACTACTTGCCTATAAAGCTCCAGTAGGATAATTGTGTCATAGGGATATCTTCGTAGATTGTAGGGTGCCTTGTGGAAGCCATCAACCCTAATGTATGAGAATGTCTTGAACTGGATAAACCAATTATCCCAACTTGTCAATTCACTGGTTGCCTCCAAGGACAACCTCTTCACATAATAATTCTCTAGGCCTTTAATGATTGCATAAAAAATGAATTGTTCATAATGCAATAGTGTTTTTGGCTCTCTTGAAGTTCCAATTGAGGGTAGTTGTCAAAAAATTTCATCTCTCCTAGTTGGAGGGAACCAATCCTTATCAATCCTGGGAAGCTAGCTTGGTAAGACATAAGGTATACTCGGTAAGAGGTCATGTAGAACCTCTCTAACTCCTACATATCCATCAACTACTCATGTAAATTATTGTTGATAAGTGTGACTCAATCTATTCTCTTTGAAACATACATGCTAACTATGAAGAAGCACATCCATGGATAGAAGTCTGTGGCATGAGGAGAGCCAAATACCCTTCTCAACAATGAGATGATATATTTAACATCCTCTTTGAGTTCACCTCAGTTTTTTAACTTATCCATCTTCTTAGCATACTTTCTCCTAACTAGGAGGAGGTTGTCTTTGATGAGATTGGTTGCAGTGAAATTCTTCCTCTCATAGTTTTCCAAGGCCTCCTTCATGTTTACCTTGTCATACTTAGCATAAGTAGGGAGGCCAAAGACCTCAATTGTCTTAGGACTAATATCTAGAACAACCTGCCCTGACAGGCCTAGCATCATTATTTTCTTTTAGTCATATCTCTTAGCACATGCAAGTACTAATTCTAGAGACTGCAAGGATACCAAGAAAGAAGTTTCCTGAACCAAACCTAATGAGGCCATGTACTGGGCCTCAAATGTTATATCACATTCTTTGTGCAATCTTTGCAAGAATTCTTGCATATTGGCATGTCCTTGATCTATGTCCCATATCTTAGTGTAAGGGTAGAACATCTTTGATAGAGGGTGATAACCCTTATACTTGTACTTCATCTCTCTTTGTGGGGGATCACCTTACATAGTACTGCCAAAAATCAAATGTAAATCCATTCATTAAATTGCTCAAGTAGCAGTGATCAATCCATGCATGGAAGTTTATTGTCATAGAACTAGGTACATTAAAATTATCCTTTTCTAGAAAACATAAGAGGTTGGGGCATCAAGCTTCAAGATCCTATCATGATTCATCCCTCAGTATTGGGGATCCAAGAAATCTAATGTCCAATGAAAGAAGCAATCCCCACAGTCTACCTATAGAGATTCTAAGATTATTAGGAATTAGAGATCAAAGATAACATATAACTCATACCAAAAGAATATCAAAACATAGAACATACTAGGGAACCATTCTCAATGGAATATATAGGTGAACTTATTTAAGGATCAAGGATTGGAAGTTCCACTGACACCATCCCAAAATAGCAACCTATTATGAGAAATATTGAAATGATGACTTCAAATGAAGCACTAGAATGAATTATTAGGGATCAGGGATAAGGTACCACTAGAAACTCATGACCAAAGACAAATGCAAACACACCTTCTCTCTTTGTAGACTCTAAAATGATTTCAATCAAGGGTTATTGGGAGTTAGGAGTCGGGCATGTCAAATAACCCATGACAAAATAAATGGAGAGAAAGTAATAACACTCCTGATCCATCAACTCTGAAAAGTTAACTAAAGAGGATTGGGAATAAGGGCTTAGGAATCCTACATATCTCATGTCAAAATAACAAGGATGCAATAAAGAGCCCACTGGCTTGATTTAGGTCAATGGAAGCATGATGTTGAATCAAAAGCAACCCCAAATGGTGAAAAGGCTCATGAAATGGATTCAAATGCACAAAGAAAATGAAACCTAAAGGAGAAAAAGGTAAATGGAAATAAAACTAAAATGGTAACACAAAATTAAAATCATACTTGAAGTGAACAAAAATTAGGTCAAACAACAATAAAACCCAAACCACATGCATGTGGGAAAAATGTCATTAATGCAAAGCTGAGGGTAGGTCAGAATTAGGCCAAATCCCATGCCAATCTTCAAGGTTTTGGAGATATCTTTATGGCCATACCAGGATGACCAACTCTAAAAGTCTGACAAGGGTGACACATAAACCCAATGCCAATCTCCAGAGGTTAGGACATTGAAGGTTCCTTTACAGTCATGCTAGGATGACCAACTTTGACAACTCTTCAAGGTGGAAAATGAACAATAGAAGTAAAAACAAAATGTTGGGAGGGTCAAGAATGCTTCTATTGTCATGCTAGCATGACAAATCCTAAAATCGTGACAAGGTAACAAAAACAAAAATTCAAGGAAAAATCAAACACTAAAGTCAAAGGGCTACTCAAATCACATCAACAGAAAGGACAAATAGGCCAAAAAAGGGGGGTCCTTGTCTTGTTAAGGAAAAATGGGGTAGGTTGTGTGAGGCACAACAAATTATCACCCAACCTGAGAATGCTTTTTACAATCATTTCAATGAAATTAGTCAAACAAATCAGAACCCCTAGGCTCAACATAGTTGTGACAAAGGGCTGCATATTATTAACAAAGGAAAGATAGACCGAAACCTAGCCTTCACCATTAGAAGATCCAAGTGTGTGCAAGTGCATTAATTCCTTCTGTTAGAGTGGATGAGGACCATAGTTATAGACTAGACATTAAGCTACATAATTTGATCTTGTCCTGATAAATGACCAAAATAACTTAAGATATATGATATGTATATAAATCTTGATCATTGATCACCTAGACATTGTGTGTTGCCAACCAAGTGTCTATAGCCTCAATGAGTTATCCCTATCATCCCAATCAAGGCATAACCCTACTGCTAGCCAGGCATTTATAGCTCCAATAGAGGTTACTGAATCACCCAATCAGTTGAGCTTCCAATGCTCCCATTCTTTTTACAAACTGGTATTTTCTTTTGTCTTCTTTTCTATCCATGTCATCTCTCTCTTTTTAAATAAGAATATTTCTCAACTCATAGGCAATGAAGCATGTTATTGGATTAGGAATCATAGTGGTGGCTTAGGATGAAGACCTTTAGATTTTTCACTTAACACCTAGTTGTAACTGTACGCTCAAAATCACAACTTTGGTTGCCTGAGGCTGTCAGGTTGAATTTTGGCACGCACACAGACCCTTCCCTCCTTGCCACTGGGTGATCTGCCACATCACTCTCACTCTCATGGAAGTAGCCAGTCAAGAAGAGGCGAGACATGGTGGGGGTCTAGCTCGTTAGAGAGCTAGACTTCGCGAAGAGGGTCGACAAGTTTTGTGGCCTTTGTTGTGTGCTAATTTGAATGTTTCGTTCAATGGTAGTTGTTGTAGAGAAAACCCTATGACCTAAAGGGTCAGTAGTTTCTCTCCTCCTATTGGGGTTTCTTCTATTCCACCTTTGTGTGCGTAAGCAGTTTCTTTTGTTTATGTCCTCTTGTCTTTCAATTTGTTGAATGATTTTTCATTGTATTTAGAGTTGTCTTTTTTCTTCTACTAATAAGAGGACAAATGGATCTCTTTGTGGTAAAGTAAATGTCTCCTGCTGTTGTTGAGGATTGGTTTCCCCAATCTCGTTGAGGATAGCCATCACCCACTCTCCTCTCTCCCAAGCAAATTTGTGAGCCAAGATAGAGGTAAATGTATGATGACCAACCTTAACTAGACCTAGGGTTTTGACCTAGGGTTTAGTTGACCTAGGGTTTAGCTTTGCTTTGACTTATGTTTACCTTGTGATGTGATCAAGGGTTTGAGTGAATCATTTTGTCTATGTTTTACCTCATAATGGTATCAAGGGTTTGCAAGTTATCTATCTTTTCTAGGGTTTCTATATGCATGCAAAGCTAAATGATATGCAAACTTGTTTTTGTGATTTTTTAGTATTTTATAGAAATAAAGATGCTTTTTCTATTCTAATAATTGAAATATGAAATGCAAGCTAATATGACTTTTTCTAATGCAATTTTAATCTATGTTTTTGGGTTTTTGATTGTTTTGAAACAATCTAATCTAGAAAAGGAAATTGCTTTCTAAACAAACTAGATCTAGGAATTTGAAAACAAATTACTCTAACCTGAAAGATCTATCTATCAAGGAAAAAGCAATGTGTTACTATTCCCAAGAGCAATTTTGATTTTCTAATTACTATTAATTGAATAAAGGAATAGAGGAACTTGAAAGAATGAAGATTTGTGTGACTCCACTACCCTCAGAAATCCTTGATGTTGGCAACCTCGAATCCTCTTGAAGCAGCAAGAAGACCTCTTGATGACAAGACGACACAAAGAAGCAAAAGAAGCTTGTTGAAGCTTGAAAGAGCTCAATGAGAGCTTTTGATGAGCACAATGGTGTTGATTGAAGCAACATAACGATGGTTGATTGAACAATGAGTAAAATAAAAGGCACCTTCATCCTGTGAGACCATTAGAATACTGATTTGGAGAGCAAAAACTAGCAAGAGTTGTGTGCACAATGAATTTGCCTCCGTGGAAGAGATTTGAAGCTATGCAACAATGAAAGCTTTGAAGCTATGCAACAATGAAAGATTTGAAGATTTTAAACTAAAGAATGAAATGAAGAAAGAGGCTCGAAGGCCTGTGAAGAAGCTTGTGAAGATGAGAAGAGTATTCTCCAACTTGCTCAACTTGGAAAATAATGAAGAGGTGAGGGGTATTTATAGGTTAGAAGAAGGGATGAGAGGTGGAATTGATTGAGAAGTTAACTCAATTAATTGATGAGTTAACAAGGATTGATTAGGGAGTGAACAAGGTTGATTACCCAGTAAACTTGGTTGATTAGAGAGTGATAAATCAATAATAGCTTATCACTGAAGAGGAATTGGAGTTGGAAGGATGCATGAGATTGATTGAGATGTTATTTTAGATCAAATGGAGTTAATTATGCATGTGTGGGTGCATGAAATAGTCAACTCCATATTAGGCATCAAAAATCATGTGAACGGGAAGAAAAATAGGTGAAAATAGAGGTTTTTTGAGTGAGAAACTCAAGTTTTTCTGTTGCTGGAAATGTAATAGGGTCACCCCTTTTGCTAGTAGGGTTGCCCCTGGGACATCCTCGGTCGCCTGGGGGGAAACCCTAGGTCACCTGGGGGAGATCCGGACAGAAAAGGGTTTTTAGAAGAACAACATGATGGGAGATGGTAGCGAAGAGAAAAAGGAGATGTTCTGCCTCCAGAAATAGATCAATCATGTGTAAGAATTCAAATCTCCACTTGCATTGCAAGATCTCCCGAGGGAGATCTGGAAATAATAGGGGGAGATTTGGATTGGTTGAGTGAAATTGAAAATTGAAAGTTGGAGATGGATAGGGGGCACCTCTAGAAGGTTTCTAGGGGGTGGAGAGGATGAAAAACATAGGGGAAAGGTGAAAAATCACCTACAAGATGCTCACAAGGCTTAGGAACAAGGTCAAAAACTCAAAAAATGCAAATCAACAACTATCACGAAAGTGTCGAAAGGCATTGAAAATAGAGAGAGAAAATGACAAAAAGGAAACAACACAAGACAAGAAATAAGACACGTCATCAAGAGGTTTGCTGCTTAGAGGACATTATTTCATGCTTACATGTATGTAACAAGGATTAAAATAATCATAGGGGTCCTTGTGGAGGTTGTGCATGATTTTTATGCTTACATATTTGCCCCCTTAGGGACAGTAGTTTACATGAAAGGCAGGTATCGTTCCCAAACTAGGCCTTACCTATTGTCAATTTTCTCACAATTGTACCTACAATAAATAGTACTAGTCTAGCATTTGAATGTATCAAAACGAATAATGAAAATTGAAATGACGAACTTACCACAGATCGTTCGAGTTCAACTAGTTGTTTGCCTTTGTTGGTGAGACCTGTAGGAATGAATGCACACAAGATGCATAAAATAAATAGAACACATGCTAAGCTAGAGAGGAGGAGAATATATTCTCCTTTTATTGTAGATTTTGAAGAACATATTTGATTTTTTAGGGATTTTGATGTTTTACAATTTTTTTAGGTTTTTCAATTTTTCTAATTTTTATGGTTTTTGTGGAGATTTTGCAAAGGTTTAATTTGACACTCCTTGAGGTCTTTGGAAGGCCTATATTTAAGATATTTCTACCCTTGGCCCCTTGCATGGGGAGACTCGTGTACTTGATTACACAGTATTGTTCTTTTGACTTGTTGGAGGAGTGACTTGTGCTTAGACATTATTTTACACTTTATTGTTACAAGACCTAATTTGATGAGATCCATACATAGATTTAGTCGACATCTTGTACTTCACTTTCCATCTTTGCATATGGTTGGCTGGAGCTTTTATTTTTCTTACGCGAATGCATACCTAAGATGATCACATATGGATAATGCAATTTGTTTGTCTTTTTTGGAATATATAATGAATGCAAGCGATGATATGCAGATGCAAGAAAACAAGTGATACTGAAATGAAACTTTTACTTCTATGGATTTCCATGAGTTATGACATTGACTTTATTGCTTTGGAACTCTTTTTCTAATTTTGGTATGAATGCATTGTGGAACAAACAATATGACTACTCTTTAATATGATTTTCAATCCAGGGGATTGTGAGTTGTCCTGATATAAAAGACCTAATCAAGGTTGTGAGATAGGAATTCAAAACTCAAGTGGGGAGTGGGAGTAAAAATGGAGTGCTTCTAAATTTGGGCTTTGCTAAAGGCTAAACACTGATCCTTATCTAGATAAGATAATTTGACAAGCTTTCAACTTTAGACAACTAACAAATTTTATTGATGTTTGCTAGACTTAGATCATATATGGCAAGCAAGGTAGACTCAGGGTAAAGGATAAATAGGAAAGAACTAGGGTCCCTGGGTAGAAGATGATCCTAGAGACTACTAGACTCTCAGTTTTGCTCAACTAGTGCATGTGTGTGCTTTGTATCTTTCTTTTTACTTTCTCTATTAGAATGTCACCCTTGAGGCTTCGAGCTTAGACCGATCTCCACCCAAGAGTACAAACATTCAACAATCTTCTCTCTTTCACTCTTTTTTTTGCTTTTTCACTTTTTTGTATTTTCTAGAATGCCTCACTTGATTTTTCTCATTTTTTTGGATTTTTGACTTTTCAAGAAATGAATGCTTTTGGAATTTTGATATACAATAATTTGATCTCTCACACTCTTATTTTGATCACTCATTTTTTTTATTCACTCGAATTTTAGATTATTTCCTTCAGAGTTTTGATCCTCTCGATGTTTTTGGCCAGGAAATATAAGGGGTTGATCGCCACCTAAAGTTTTGTAATCTGTTTGGACTTCTCTACTACTAGGGAAGAATTGGGAAGGTCTACTTGCAAGCTTCCTTTGAACACTGTAGGTTTGAATATTAATTTTAGACCTAACATCTTGACTTATTAAGACTGGGATCAGTGTAAAGCTAAGAGCTAGGCTTTGATTAGAATCACTGGGAATGAAAAGGGGATATGGTGATTGTGAAAGGGAATCTCTAGGACCTGAAAGGATCGCATATACCTAGGAAAACTTAGACTCCTTATTGAAATGAAAATAATATAAGATCAAGTCATTTACTGTAGTGTAAGATGAATAGAATGATACTGAAGTGCAAGAAACAAATTCTTTTTAACATTTTTGATTTTTATATTTTTTTGTATTTTTATGTTTTATGCTTTTTATGAGATGCTAAGATCTTTTCCTTCCATAATGCACAAGAGATAGCATCATTTTTGACGTCTTCCTTAACTATTTATGGACCTATCCAATTTGGTCTGAACTTTGCTTTGAAAGCCTTTACAAGGGCACTTGAAGACTTGTT
The DNA here is from genome assembly GCA_027924645.1 of Cunninghamia lanceolata. Taxonomy (NCBI): domain Eukaryota; kingdom Viridiplantae; phylum Streptophyta; class Pinopsida; order Cupressales; family Cupressaceae; genus Cunninghamia; species Cunninghamia lanceolata. The sequence continues at coordinate 4,882,891 of BSBN01000197.1, forward strand.
GTAAAAATGTTTTTGCATTCAATGAGGAGTTTTGTGTTCTCACATGTTTCATTGTTTGATGATTTGTCCCCTAGCTTTATAATTTTTTGTTCTTGTTGAGTTCCCATGTTTGTTTTGAAATTTTGAAGGGCAATTGGAGTTGGTGTTGACTCTCATAGTTTTGGTGTGGATTTTGGTTCTTCTTCTTTAGTAATCATAGGAATGTTTATGTCTGGTTCAATTGGAATGGCCACTAAGTTGAATGGAGCGTAAGACTTTGTTGAGTTGGGATCAAAGGAGAATTCTCCTATTGCCCCCTTCCATATACATTTTGAGGTCTTGTCTATGTTTGCAATTTGTTTTGATGTCTCTCCTTTTTCAAAAGTGTTGATTTTTGGGTCACTAGTGGTTTTCATGGACTTTCCCTTATTTTTGACTTGTTCAACTCTATAAAGGCTGAAAGGATCAGGATCTCCTTTGATGACTTGAAATAATGTGGAGGGAATGGCCCTCATCCTATGGATCTAAGGCCTTCTTAGGATCATGTTGTAAGTGGTTTCTTCATTGATGACATAAAATTCAGTTGGGAGGGTTTTGGGACCCAATGTGATTTGAAGATTGACCTTACCCATGGTTTGAGTGTTTGGGTTATCATGAATTCTAAGGATGGAAGTTTGTTTTGTGATTTGTGTTCCATCGTATCCCATTCTTTGAAGAAGCGAAAAGGAGACTGTTGATTATAGACCCATCATCGATCATTACATGTTTAATGGAACAGTCTTGGACTTGGACTATCAGATGGAGGGGGAGATCACCTTGTTTAGCTATGTCATTGTCTGAGGGAATCTTTTCAAAATCAAATGTTGAAGAAGAGCACTTTTCACTTGGAGTGTTTTGAACTAGATGGCCTAGATCTAAGGCTTTGAGGAGAGTGTTCTTGTGTGTAGGAGAACTCTTGATAAGCTCTAGAATGTGAGAAAAATTTGAATTGTTGGAGGTGTCATCTGGTCATTCTGGTCTTTGTATGACGCAAATTTCTCAATCTTTATCCAATTCCACAAGGCCTAAGGTGTTTTGATCAAAGGTGTTGGAACTAAGTTCTTCAACTTGTGAGAATGTGTCTATGAATGTTTTTTGTTGACAATTTGGGAGGTTTGATATGAAGCGATGGTACCCCCAACATGAATTGATCTCATGCCCCCTTCTCTTGTGAAATGAGCAATATTTATCATGATTGTGATCTCGATGTCTATGATGACTATTGTATGACTTCTTGTTGATTCTCGGGGGATAGTTGTTGGCATTTTCATTTCCCAAATTTGTATGACTATTGTAGTCACAATTGTAGTTCCCTAATGGTGAAGTGTTTGTTGACCCATTTATGTCTTGATCGTTTGTCAAAGATTTGTTATTTCTATCATGGTTTATCAACCTTCCATTGACATCACACTCCATTCTTCCGCTATCAATAGTGGCTTGGTCAATTCTAAGGGCACTTTCAAGTGCTTCTTCGTATGATTTGTAAGGGAGTTTTTAGACTTGTTCTCGTATGTCATTGTTGAGAGCATGTAAGAAGAGATCATAAAGTTCTCTATGATCCATGTTTGGTGCGCTAGTTGAAGAATAGAGAACTTTTCTCCATCGTGTGATAAAATGTGCAACTAACTCATTGGCTTCTTGTTTAATTGTTAAAAAGTCTCATATTCCTGTCTTGACCAATTTGTTTATGTTGAAGGCAACCACAAATTGATCGATAAGTTGCCTAAAAGAATGGATTGATGCTTCTGGAAGTCAATAGTACCAATCCAGAGCGATACCCTCTAAAGTTTTTGGAAAAAACTTTGCTACCACCCCATCCCAAGGAAAGAGTTCTTGCACTACCATGATGTAAGCCTTGATATAAGAGTTGGGATCACCCTTTGCTTTAAATTTTGGAAGCTTGGGGAGAGGACGCGGTAGTATTACTTGACGAATGTTGTAGTCAAGAGGCTCCTTTAAGTACTCAAGGTACATTCCTAAAAGGGAGTTATGTGTAGAGGGTTTTATTCCTCCAAACATTAGCCCTTCAAGTGGAGCTTGTTGTGTTTATTGAAAGGGTGTGCTAGATTGTTGATATTCTGAAAAAGTTGGATGAGTAGATGGAGTCATGTTTATGTTTTGAAGATTGGGTGGGATCATTTGTGGTTGATCTTGCGTCATAGGAATCCCACCTATTTGATTAAGACTTGTCATGTTGGATTGTGAGGACAAGGGAGGCCTGAATGTTTCATGGAAGTTTGGATGAGGGGTATTTTGTGTTGCCCCCTGGTTTGATTTGATCTTTTCAAAGTAATGATTTCCATATGCCCTAGGTTTTTCCTCAATTTTGTTTTGGCAATTTTGTTCAACCCTCTTAGCCTCAAGGCTCTCAATTCATTGGATCAAACTTTCTATAAGGTCTGTGAGTGAGGCTTCCTTCGTTCTTTGAGTTTTAAAACCTTGAGATGGATTGCTTTGCATTGGGGTATGAGTGACCCTATTTGTTCCTTTTGATGACACTTCACATGTGGACTTTTTATCTTAATGTACTATGTGGAGTGATTTTTGTACCTCCTGAGCTTCTTGTAAGTTCTTTTCTTGACAACATATTTCATTGTCCATTTCCGTGGCCATTTTTTATGGCTTGTTATGGGTTGATCATCTTTATGGATCTGAGATTGATTGTTCACTTGTGCATTGATTTGGTCAATGTTGTCAAGATCTTTTTGGAACTGTTTTGAATTTGTAATTTCACTCGAGGGGACATTACCTTGGACTTTTTGCATGAAACATTGTGAAAGATGAAAAAATGTGAAAGAATCCATCCCAAAAGGATTCGTTGAATGATGATCAAAGTGGGATATTGTAATGGAAAGAAAAAAGCTCAACCAAAAGGTTGTTTCTCTTCACGTCAAGTTCACCAAAATATGTATGCTCAAAATCATGACTCCGGTTGCTTGGTGCTGTCGGGTCAAATTTCGGCATGCACATAGACCCTTCACTCCTTGCCATGGGGTGATCTACCACCTCACTCTCGCTCTCGTGGAAGTTGCCATTCGAGAAGAGGCGAGACACGGTAGGGGTCTAGCTCATTGGAGAGCTGGACTTCACGGAGAGGGGTCAGCAAGTTTTGTCGCCTTTGTTGTTATGTGCTAAGTTGAATATTTCGTTTGATGGTAGTTGTTGTAGAGATAACCCTATGACCTGAAAGGTCACTAGTTTCTTTCCTTCTGTTGGGGTTTCTTATATTCCACCTTTGTGTGGGTAAGTGGTTTCTTTAGATTATGTCCTCTTATCTTCTGATTCGTTGAATAAGTTATCATTATATTTGGAGTTGTCTTTGTTCTTCTACTAATAAGAGGACAAATGGATCTCGTTGTGGTAAAGTAAATGTCTCTTGTTGTTGTCGAGGATTGATTTCCCCAATCTTGTTGAGGATAGATGTCACCCACTCTCCTCTCACTCCCAGGCACATTCATGAGCCAAGATAGAGGTAAATGTATGATGACCAACCTTAACTAGACTTAGGGTTTTGACCTAGGGTTTAGTTGACCTAGGGTTTAGCTTTGCTTTGACTTATGTATACCTTGTGATGTGATTAAGGGTTTGAGTGAATCATTTTGTTTGTGTTTTACTTCGTGATGGTATCGAGGGTTTGCAAGTTATCTATCTTTTCTAGGGTTTCTATATGCATGCAAAGCTAAATGATATGCAAACTTGTGCTTTTTTAGTATTTTATAGAAATAAAGATGATTTTTCTATTCTAATAATTGAAATATGAAATGCAAGCTAATATGACTTTTTCTAATGCAATTTTAATCTATGTTTTTGGGTTTTTGATTGTTTTGAAACAATCTAATCTAGAAAAGGAAATTGTTTTCTAAACAAACTAGATCTAGGAATTTGAAAACAGATTACTCTAACATGCAAGATCTATCTATCAAGGACAAAGCAATGTGTTATTGTTCCCAAGAGAAATTTTGATTTTCTAATTACTATTAATTGAATAAAGCAATAGAGGAACCTGAAAGAATGAAGATTTGTATGACTCCACTACCCTCAGAAATCCTTGATGTTGGCAACCTCGAATCCTCTTGAAGTAGCGGGAAGACCTCTTGACGACAAGACGACACAAATAAGTAAAAGAAGCTTGTTGAAGCTTGAAAGAGCTCAATGAGAGCTTTTGATGAGCACAATGGCATTGATGAAGCAGTGTAACGATTCTTGATTGGACAATGAATAAAATAAAAGGCACCTTCGTCCTGTGAGAGCATTATAATGATGATTTGGAGAGCAAAAACTGGCAAGAGCTATGTGCACAATGAATTTGCCTCTGTGGAAGAGCTTTGAAGCTATGCAACAATGAAAGATTTGAAGCTTTTAAACTAAAGAAAGAAATGAAGAAAGAGGCTCAAAGGCATGTGAAGAAGCTTGAAAAATCTTGTGAAGATGAGAAGAGTATTCTCTAACTTGCTCAACTTGGAAAATAATGAAGAGGTGAGGGGTATTTATAGGTTATAAGAAGGGATGACAGGTGGAATTGATTGAGAATCTAACTCAATTGATTGATGAGTTAACAAGGATTGATTAGGGAGTGAACTAGGTTGATTACCTAGTAAACTTGGTTGATTAGAGAGTGATAAATCAATAATAGCTTATCACTGAAGAGGAATTGGAGTTGGAAGGATGCATGAGATTGATTGAGTTGTAAATTTTAGATCAAATGGAGTTAATTATGCATGTGTGGGTGCATGAAATAGTCAACTCCATTTTAGGCATCAAAAATCATGCGAACTGGAAGAAAAATAGGAGAGAACGAAGCATTTTTGAGTGAGAAACTCAAGTTTTTCTGTAGCTAGAAACGTGATAGGGTCGCCCCTTTTTCCAATAGGGTCACCCCTTTTGCCAGTAGGGTCACCCCTAGGAGATCCTGGGTCACCTGGGGGAGATCTGAACATAAAAGGATTTTTAGAGGAATATCATGATGGGAGATGGTAGGGAAGAGAAAAAGGAGGTGTTCTACTTTCAGAAATAGGTCAATCATTTGCAAGAATTCAAATCTCCACTTGCATCGATGCAGGATCCTCTGGGGGAGATCTGGAAATAATAGGGGGAGATTTGGATTGGTTGAGTGAAACTAAAAACTGAAAGTTGAAGATGGATAGGGGGGACCTCTAGAAGGCTTCTAGGAAGTGGAGAGGATGAAAACATAGGGGAAAGGTGAAAACCCACCTACAATATGTTCACAAGGCTTAGGAATGGGATCAAAAGCTCAGAAAATACAAATTGACAAGTGTCACAAAAGTGTCGAAAAGCGTTGATAACACACACACACATAGAGAGAGAGAGAGAGAGAGAGAGAGAGAGAGAGAGAGAGAGAGAGAGAGAGAATGACAAAGAGGAAACAACACAAGACAAGAAAGAAGACACGTTATCAAGAGGTTTGCTGCTTAGAGGACATTATTTCATGCTTACATGTATGTGACAAGGATTAAAATTATCATAGGGGTTCTCATGGAGGCCGTGCGTGATTTTTGTGCTTACAATAACCACAAATTCCCACAACCCCAAAAACATTAAGATGTAAGATGTATAAGATTTCCAAGAAGTTTTACCATAGTCCTTGGTTATCTAGTCCCTAAAGAGCAGACATACCCTCACTAGGGAACAACTCATGCAAGCCCAAAAAATCCTAAATTACTGACTCGACATGGTTAGTTAACCTCAATTGGCACAAGTAACAACCCACCTATCATTCATGTTATTGCATTGAGAGCAATAAGTGACGGAATAAAAGTCAAAATAATAAAACAAAAGCATACCAAAGTAAAAACTGAACCACAAACAATAGGAAGTAGAACTATGACAACCCATGAAGGAAAGGCTCACACATCAGAAACAAAATTACCACAAAAACCAAAGAACACACTCTACCCTAACCATATACAATAGGAGAGGAGTCTCATGTAGTCCTTAGTCGAAACAATAATGCTTGAGATATTGTCCATTGACTAGTAATGGGACAGGCCCTATAGTTAATGAGTTGATCTTGAATGTGTTCTCCCCTAAAATTTTAGTTATTTAGAAAGGACCTAACCATATTTTATCAAATTCGGTGCAATCTCCCTTTCTTTATTTTGCTTTGTCCCGTAGGAGAACTAGATCAAAAATTATAAAGGGCCTAATCTTAGCTTGTTTGTCAAACCATGTTTTAACTACTACCTGGGTAAGTGCAAGAAGATGGGGGGCCAAAAAGGGGTCTTAAGTGGCCACTTTTTTTCTAAAATTAGGAAATACTGACCTTGGATGAGAAATTGAACATAGTTACACTCAAAATTTAAAGATGCAACAAAAACAATGTTCGTAGTACTCTGAGTCTACTTCCTAAACTACTAATTTTTTTTTAAATTGTTAGATTAAGGGGTTTAAAAAAGGGAACCACAGAAATTAGTGTTGTTTCTGTCAAAAAACATAACATAGTGTGTTTTGCGGCTCCCTCAAAAGGTTAACTTTTTTTTTGGTATTTTTAAAATTGCTTCAGTGAGAAATTAGCTAACAGCATGTAGTTTCTGCCAATTTTTCTGATAAATTTTTAATGAATATTTGATTTTTTACTAATTTTCAAAGTGGACACATTCTAAAAATAGAATTTTGGCCATGCTATCCCTGTAGAATGGAGTCTAGTTTATAAAAATGTAATTTTTTTGAAATTTCAATGAATGGTTAATTTATAATGAAAAAAAGACCAAACACTGGTTTTTGCCCAAAAACAAACACAAACAAAAGAAATTAAAGATGAAAGGCTTAACATTGTCAAAATGCACGAAAAAAATGCATCGTTAAATAGCTAAGAGAAAGCCTAACATTACCCAAGTGTTCGATTTGTTCAACCTTGAAACACATGCAAATCTAGTTAGGGTTAGCATGAAGAAAATTATGTGAAATCTTGGAGAATATGCAAAAACACATCTTTGGATGCTAGGAAGGCAATCCAAGCCATTGGGTTGGAAATCCAAAGCAAATCCCAAGCCTAAGGCTTGTGATTCTCAAAGCAAAATATAACGCGAGCACGTTATAATGCGATCGCATTATGTTTTGCATTTTTTTCTTTTTTCCAAGTTTGTCCGATGTTTGCCTAGTTTGATCTTTGAATGATTTATTTTCAAGTTTATTAAGTATGTTTGATGCATGTATATATGTATGCTTGTATGTATGTATGTATGTATGCTTGTATGTACATGTGTACATGTATGCATTCTTGTATGTATGTATATATGTATGCATGTTTGTATGTATGTATGTATGCCTGTATGTATGTATGTACATGTATGTATGTACGCCTATATGTATGTATGTATATATGTAAGGGTTTTGGGTTTAGGGTATATAAGGACCTGAGCCCTAGAGTTTTTCAGGTTAAGGGTTGAGTTTTTTGGGTGTAGGGTTTAAGGTATAGGGTTGAGGGTTGAGGGATTAGGGTTTAAGTAATATGTAGAGGGTAGAGGGTGGCGAGATATAGTTGAGGGATAATATTCATCTTGTTGAGTGTATAAGATTAAGTGTGTAAGGCATGAGGATTAGGGTTTAGGATATTGGGTTTAGGGTTTACGATATGGATTGAGGGTATATAAGGCATAGGGTGATTTGGGTTGAGAGTGTATGGTTTAGGTTTTAAGTATAGGGTTGAGGCACAACATACAGGGTTTAGGGTATAAGGGTGAGGTTATAGGGTATAAGCATGAGGGTTTGTGGGTGTAGGCTTCAGGGTTTAAGGTATAGGGTTGAGGATTGAGGGATTAGGGCTTACATATATGGTTGAGGGTATAGGGTAGAGGGTTGAGAGTTTATAGTTGAGGGATAATGTTCAAGGTTGAGTGTCTAAGATATAGGGTTTAGGGTTTAAGGTTGAGGATATAAGGCATATGGATGAGGGTTGAGGGTTTAGGGCATAAGTTTAGGGTTGAAGGTATAGGGTAGAGGTTTGAAGGTTAAGGGATAATGTTCGAGGTTAAGTGTATAGGGTATTGGGGTTAAGGGTATCTAGGGGTTGAGAGTTTAGGGTTTAAGGGTTTAAGGTTTGAGGGATTAAGGGTTTAAGGGTTGAGGGAGTAGGGTTTAAGGCATAGTGTCGATGGTAGAGGGATTAGGGATAGGGTTTAGGGTTAAAGGTTTAAGGATTGAGGGTTGAGGCTTTAAGGCTGAGGGTTGAGGCTTTAAGGTTGAGGGTTAAGGGATTAGGGTTTAAGGTATAGTGTCGATGCTATATGGTTTAGGGATAGGGTTTAGGGTTTAAGGTTTAAGGGTTGAGGGTTGAGGCTTTAGGGATATGGTTTAGGGTTAAGGGTGAAGGGATTAGGGTTTAAGGTATAGTGTTGAGGGTTGAGGGTTTAGGGATAGGGTTTAGGATTTAAGGTTTAAGGGTTGAGGGTTGAGGCTTTAGGATAAGGTTTAGGGTTTAGGGTTAAGTGAGAGACCTAGATGGCTAAGGATGGATGGAGAGGCAAACAAGGAGTGACTGAGAGATGTAGAGAGGGGAGAGGTAGAAAGGTGAGGGGGAGACAAAGGTGAGAGATAGAGAGGTGAGGGGAGAGATATAATACAATGAGAGAGTGAAGTTGACAACTTGAGGGAAAGATGGGTAAGGAGGAGGGAGAGAGGTGGAGAGGAAGGGAAATATCTAGAGAGTCGTGAGAGATATATAAATGAGAGACCTACAACCTAGGGAGATAGGGGTGAGAGATATAGGGAGAGATGGGGGTGAGGCAGATAGGGCAGGAAAGGGGTGGATAAGGGTTGAGGGTTTAAGGGTCAAGGGTTTAGGGTTTAAGGGTTGAGGGTTTAAGGGTTGAGGTATTAAGGGTGTAAGGGTTGAAGGATTAGGGTTTAGGGTTGAGGGATTAGGGTTTAAGGTATAGTGTCGAGGGTTGAGGGTTTAGGGATATGGTTTAGGATTTAAGGTTTAACTGTTGAGGGTTGAGGGTTTAGGGATAGGGTTTAGGGATAAGGGATTACGGTTTAAGGATAAGGGATTATGGTTTAAGGTATAGTGTTAAGGGTTGAGGGTTTAGGGATAGGGTTTAGGATTTAAGGTTTAAGAGTTGAGGGTTGAGGCTTTAGGGATAAGTGAGAGACCTAGATGGCTAAGGGTTGAGAGATAGGGGAGAGATGGGGTGAGGTAGATAGGGGAGGAGAGGGGTGGATAAGGGTTGAGGGTTTAAAGCTTTAGGGTTGAGGGATTAGGGTTTAGGGTTAAGGGATTAGGGTTTAAGGTATAGTGTTGAGGGTTGAGGGTTTAGGGATAGGGTTTAGGATTTAAGGTTTAAGGGTTGAGGGTTGAGGCTTTAGGGATAGGGTTTAGGGTTTAGCGATAAGGGATTAGGGTTTAGGGTTGAGGGATTAGGGTTTGAGGTATAGTGTTGAGGGTTAAGGGTTTAGGGATAGGGTTTAGGATTTAAGGTTTAAGGACCTTGAGGGCTGAGGCTTTAGCGATAGGGTTTAGTGTTAGGGATAAGGGATTAGGGTTTAAGGTATAGTTTTGAGGGTTGAGGGTTTAGGCATAGGGTTTATGATTTAAGGTTTAAGGGTTGAGGGTTTAGGCTTTAAGGATAGGGTTTAGGGTTTAGGGATAAGGGATTAGGGTTTAGAGTTGAGGGATTAGGGTTTGAGGTATAGTGTTGAGGGTTGAGTGTTTAGGGTTTAGGGATAAGGGATTAAGGTTTAAGGTATAATGTCGAGGGTTGAGGGTTTATGCATAGGGTTTCTGATTTAAGGTTTAAGGGTTAAGGGTTGAGGGTTTAGGCTTTAGGGATAGGGTTTAGGGTTTAGGGATAAGGGATTACGGTTTAAGGTTGAGGGATTAGGGTTTGAGGTATAGTATTGAGGGTTGAGTTTAGGGATAAGTGATTAGGGTTTAGGGTTGAGGGATTAGGGTTTGAGGTGTAGTGTTGAGGGTTGAGTGTTTAGGGTTTAGGAATAAGGGATTAGGGTTTAAGTTATAGTGTCTGAAGACAACTTATGTCTCAATTTTACTGCTTGAACCTCATGTTTCAAAGTTGTTCTTCGTTGAACCTTTCATGAGTTCATTGGGTTCAATGGTTCGATGAACTATTCAAGTGTTGAGTTCAATGGTTCATTGAACCATTCGAGAGTTCAATGGGTTTAAAGATTCATCGCTGTGACGGAGCTCTATCGGCGAGATTTTGAAGACGTTGAACCTTTCACAAGTTCGTTGGGTTCAATGGTTCATTGAACAATTCGTGAGTTCAATAGGTTCATGGTTTAACGGGTTCAAGGTTCATTGCTAACTGTATCGGCAAGAGATTGTTCGTCGGAACAATGGAAAGCGTTTGGACCGATGGCAAAGGTCTATCTGATGAAGGGTGGTGAACTTGGGGATCGTGGTGACTGTATATTATCGGTGAAGGAAGCGATGTGATCACCGATGGAGCAGGTTAGGCCGATAGGTTTTTGGTTTGACATCGTCAGCAACAAAATTGCTGAGAATAGTATGACTGATTGCTTGGTAATATAAACTGCAGAGCTGTCTACGACCTGGTGCATGTGGGATTAAACATCTCATGGGAATGTGAACAATTATGATTGTTGAATAGAAACAACGATGGGAAGTTAGATCGATCAGTTAGGGCAATAGTCAAGTAATTGTCTTTGCTCTTACAGACTAGAGATATAAAATTGATCTTCTGACATCGTTGTTTGATGATGAAACCATTTAATTTGTACTATTTATTTCTGTAGAATGTGTAGATGATATAAATGACTTTGTACAATTGTAAAAAGAATCGATACCTAAACATTAGAGTTGGGAATCTTTATTGTAACCTTTCAGTTTGCTGTAATAAAGATAGCTTCTATTGTGGTGGTGGGTTTTTTGCCTGAAAGGGTTTTCCCACATAAAACTGGTGTCATTCTGTGTTGTCAAATTTTGTTTATTTTGTTTTTTTTCTGGTGTATTCATCTATAATATTTTGAATTGAAAGCTACCTGTTTACATCATCCTCTTTGAATTAACATTAAGGAATCTGTATTCCGCACCTATGCTTTCCTGACAAGTGGTATCAGAGCCTAGCCAGTTGTGTTATAATTGTTGGTAGGTTGGGTTTTTTGTGTTAGTTCTATGAGTGGGAGTTCTGTAGAGGTCTATTTTATTAAATTAGATGGCAAGTACATTAGGAAAAATAGACATTGATAAGTTCAATGGCACAAACTTTGAGTTGTGGAAACTTAAGGTTGAAGATGTGCTGGTTGACAGAGATCTTTGGGTTGCTGTGTCTGGGGTTAAACCTTCAGGCATGAAGCAAGAAGATTAGGATCTGGTAGATAGAAAAGCTAGAGGACTGATAAGATTGAGTCTAGCAGATTTTGTTCTATTGAACATTCATGAAGAGAAGACAGCAAAGGATCTGTGGAAGAAGTTCAGAGATATTTATCAGGGAAAGTCCTTGGTAAATAAATTGTTCCTCAGAAATAAGCTGTACTCTCTGAAGATGGATGAAGGAGCATCTGTAGCAGATCATCTGAACACATTTAATACAATTGTTGCACAGTTGACTTATGTAGGTGTAAAAATAGAAGAAGAGGACTGATGTATGCTTTTGTTATGTTCCTTACCTAATTCATGGGATCATCTTGTGATGGCTATTGGAAGTACAACAACCACATTTTCAATTGAAGCAGTTGTTGCCTCACTGTTATCTAAAGAGATGCAGAGGAAATCTTCTGAGACAGCCAAAGAAGCCATGTTCATTCGAGGTAGATCAAAGGAAAGAGACAAGAAGAAGGACAAGAAGTCTAATTCCAAATCTGAGGGGAGATCAAAATCTCCTAGCAAAAAGTCCAAGGTGAAGTGCTAGAATTGTGGGCAGAAAGAACACATCAGAAAAGACTACAGAGAGGAGAAAAAGAAAAAGAAGAAGAACTTCTCTGACACTGATTCTTCTCAGAGTGATGCTGATGCCTTCATTGTTGCCTTGGCAACACTTGCATCTGAAGATGTATGGTTGGTGGATTCAGAAGCATCTTTTCATATGACAACTCACAGAGAGTGGTTCACTAAGTATGAACTGTATGCTGGTGGGAAGGTGTTCTTGGCAAGTGATTTGACACTGGAAATTGTTGGCCGAGGAAGAGTCAGAATCTAGTTCCTGGATGATAGAATAAAGGGAATGAATGGAGTACTACACATACCAGGTCTGGCTCGAAATTTACTTTCTGTTAGTAAGCTTAATGATGTTGGAGTGCAAGTTACTTTTGTGAATGGTGGTTGTAAGATGACTAGAGGTTCTATTGTTCTGGCAAAGGGTGAACGCATTGGGACTTTGTATAGGTTAGATGCTAAACCAGTGTGTTGTAATAACGTCTCTGTAAAATCTGAAAAAGCTACTATTGTAACACATGATGCAAACTCTATGGAAGTTAAACTTCTTGCAGAGAAAACAATGCTCTAGCATCATAGACTTGGTCACATAGGTGAAAAAGGTTTAAAGACCTTGAAGAACAAAAACCTGGTAGATGGACTGGTTGATTGTAATCTAGAATTTGATTTTTGCGAACATTGCATATATGGAAAATAGAACCGTGTTTCATTTTACTCTAGTTCTCATAAATCTTCTAGTGTTCTAGACTACATACATTCTGATGTTTTTGGTCCAGTTGATGTTCCTTCTCTGTCTAAATCAAGATATTATGTGTCGTTTATTGATGTTTATTCGAGGAGGGCACTTGTATATTTTTTGAAAAATAAATTAGAAGTGTTCAGTCATTTTAAAGAATTTAAAAATCTTGTGGAGAATCAGATTGGTAGAAAAATAAAGTGTTTGAGAATGGATAACGGTGGTGAATATTGCAATGCAGATTTTGATAAGTTTTGTCTTGATCATGGAATAAAAAGGTATAAGACTACACCTTATACTCCACAAGAAAATGGAGTTGCTGAAAGGTTAAATCGATTGTTGATGGAGAAAGAAAGAAGTATGTTGAGTTATGCTGGTCTTGAACAAAGGTTTTGGGTTGAGGCAGTTGCTACAACTTGTTACTTGCTAAATCGTTCTCCTACTTCAGCATTGGTTGATAAGACGTCTATGGAAGAATGGTCTGGAAAGAAGCCCTCTCTAAGACATATTCATGTCTTTGGCTATGAGGCATATGCTCATATTCTTGAGGTAAAAAGATCTAAGCTGGATTACAAAGCAGTCAAATGTATCTTTATTGGCTATGGAGTCGGTGTTAAAGGGTACAAGCTTTGGAATCCTGAAACTGAAAAGGTCATTTACAGCAGGAATGTAATTTTTAGAGAGCTAACACCTTTGGTTATTGATCCTCAGCCAGAGAAGACAGAAGAGAAGAAAGAAAAGAATGTTGTTAATATTCCTCTGACCCCTGTAAAGGAGGAACAACAAGCACCAAGTGTAGATGATTCAGATGTGAGTTCAGGTAGCTCCGAAGATTCAGATCCAGAGCAAGAACCTGAACCAGCATCTCATCCATTGAGGCAATCTACACATGAAATAATACAACCAGATAGGTATGGTTTTTTAGTACTTGATTTAAGTTGTGCCTATGCTTTGCTTATTGATACTGATGAACCTAGGACTGTGAAAGAAGCTATTAGTTTACCTGATTCAGTTTCTTGGTTGGAAGCCATGGATAATGAAATGTCATCATTAGAGAAAAATGGAACCTGGGATCTGGTGCCCTTACTTGAAGGTAGAAAACCTGTGGGCTGCAAGTGGGTATTTAAAAAGAAATATGGTCCAGATGGTCATATTGAAAAGTACAAGGCAAGACTGGTTGCTAAGGGGTATTCCCAAAAGGAAGGTATAGATTATGGAGAAATCTTTTCTCCTGTAGCTAAGCTAACATCCATTAGATTTCTGTTGTCACTTGCAGTAGCGTATGACTTTGAAATTGAGCAGATGGATGTGACGACAACGTTTCTTCATGGGGATCTTGAAGAAGAAATTTATATGTCCCAGCCAGAGCATTTTGTGGAAAAAGGTAAAGAACATCTGGTATGTAAACTTAAAAAGTCTTTTTATGGTTTGAAGCAATCTCCCAGAATGTGGTATCAAAAATTTGATACGTATGTTTTATCTTTGGGATATGTGAGATCTAAATCTGATCATTGTGTCTATTATAAAACTGATGGTGATCAGATTCTTATAATTGCACTGTATGTGGATGACATGTTATTCATTGGAAATGGTAAGGGAATGATCTCAGAATTAAAATCTCAGTTGTCCTTGAAATTTGAAATGAAGAATCTGGGGGCAGCGAAGTACATTCTAGGAATGGAAATCAAAAGGGACAGATCAAAGAGAAAGCTTTGGCTCAGCCAGAGCAAGTATATTACCAATATTCTTGATAAATTTAATATGTTTGATTGCAAACAGTTAGTTGTTCTAGTTTTGCAGGGAACAAAACTATCTGTTGAAGATTGTCCAGAATCTTTGAATGAAATAGACGATATGAAAAAAGTTCCTTATGCAAGTGTTGTTGGTAGTTTAATGTATGTAATGGTTTGTACCAGACCAGACATTGCCCAAGCAGTGGGAGTGTTGAGCCGGTTTATGGCGAATCCAGGCAGATCACATTGGGATGCTATGAAAAGAGTTATGAGGTATTTGAAAGGAACTTCTGACTATGCTATTTACTATCATGGAAACTCAGTTGGATCTCAGAGATCTATCAGCATTCAGGGATATGTTGATTCTGATTGGGTAGGGGATATTGATAGTAGAAGATCCACCAGTGGATATGTATTCACGTTAAATGGTGGTACTATCAGTTGGATGAGTAAGCGACAGGCTGTAGTCACTTTGTCCACAACAGAGGCAGAATACATGGCAGCTACTCGTGCATGCCAAGAAGCCGTTTGGTTGAAGAGGTTGTGTTCTGATGTTGGTTTTAATGCAGGATAGATACAAATTCATTGTGACAGTCAAAGTGCTATATGTTTGGCGAAGAACCCTACTTTCCATGCTAGGACAAAACATATTGATGTCCAATATCACTTTGTTCGTGACATGGTGGAAGACAGGAAGGTGAAGCTGGAAAAGGTTGACACTTTGGAAAATGTTGCTGATGCCTTAACTAAACTAGTGAGCACGGCCAAGTTCACATGGTGTTCAGATGAAATGGGTCTATGGGCTCATAGTTCTCAATAATCAAAAGAAGACTAAGAGGTAGCAGTAATATCTTCGACAAGTGGGAGATTGAAGAGAACTTATGTCTCAATTTTATTTCTTGAACCTCATGTTTCAAAGTTGTTCTTCGTTGAACCTTTCATGAGTTCATTGGGT
This sequence comes from Cunninghamia lanceolata, assembly GCA_027924645.1. Classification (NCBI taxonomy): domain Eukaryota; kingdom Viridiplantae; phylum Streptophyta; class Pinopsida; order Cupressales; family Cupressaceae; genus Cunninghamia; species Cunninghamia lanceolata. The sequence goes on from BSBN01000197.1 coordinate 4,898,205, forward strand.
TCAATGGTTCGATGAACTGTTCAAGTGTTGATTTCAATGCTTCATTGAACCATTCGAGAGTTCAATGGGTTTAAAGGTTCATCGCTGTGACGGAACTCTATCAGCAGGATTTCAAAGACGTTGAACCTTTCACGAGTTCATTGGGTTCAATGGTTCATTAAACCATTCGTGAGTTCAATAGGTTCATGGTTCAACGGGTTCAAGGTTCATCGCTAACTGTATCAGCAAGAGATTATTCGTTAAAACAATGGAAAGCATTTGGACTAATGGTGAAGGTCTATTTGATGAAGGGTGGTGAACTTGGGGATCGCGGTGACTGTATATTATCGGTGAAGGAAGTGATGTGATCACCGATGGAGCAGGTTAGGCCGATAGGTCTTTGGTTTGACATCGTCAGCAACAAAACTGCTGACGATAGTATGACCAAGTGCTTGGCAATATAAACTGCAGAGCTGTCTATGACCCGGTGCATGTGGGATTAAACATCTCACGGGAATGTGAATAGTTACGATTGTTGAATAGAAGCGACGATGGGAAGTTAGATCGATCAGTTAGGGCAACAGTCGAGTAACTGTCTTTGCTCTTGCAGATTGGAGATATAAAACTGATCTTCTAACATCGTTGTTTGATGATGAAATGATTTAATTTGTACTATTTATTTCTGTAGAATGTGCAGATGATATAAACAACTTTGTACAATTGTAAAAAGAATCGATACATGAACATTAAAGCTAGGAATCTTTATTGTAATCTTTCAGTTTGTTGTAATAAAGATAGCTTCTATTGTGGTGGTGGGTTTTTTGCCCGAAAGGGTTTTCCCATGTAAAATTGGTGTCATTCTGTGTTGTCAAATTTTGTTTATTTTGCTTTTTTTTCTGGTGTATTCATCTGTAATATTTTGAATTGAAAGCTACTTGTCTACATCATCCTCTTTGAATTAACATTAGGGAAGCTGTATTCCGCACCTATGCTTTCCTGAAAGTGTCGAGGGTTGAGGGTTTATGCATAGGGTTTATGATTTAAGGTTTAAGGGTTGAGGGTTGAGGCTTTAGGGATAGGGTTTAGGTTTTACAGATAAGGGATTAGGGTTTAGGGTTGAGGGATTAGGGTTTAGGGTATAGTGTTGAGGGTTGAGGGACACTATCTACCGCATCTCAAGTTGAGAGTACATCATCACTTACATGTGAGGAAGGAGGTACGCCATCATTCCCACCTCAACCTCAAGGAATGTCATCTATTCCATCTCTGATCGAAGGTATGCCATCGAGCCCATCTCTTTTAAATATTGATGAAATTCCTAATGTTGAGATGAATTTACCTTTCTTAACACCACCTAGAATTTTGCATAGAAAGCCAAAGTATTTGATTGATATTGATAAGAATATTTTGCAGCCAATGGAAGGTAAGATTCCAAAATGCACTTGTAGAAGATATGCTCATAAGATTTGGAGAGTGTTCTTTGAAAAGTTAAATGAGACCACAAGATGTCAACTATTCATTGAAATGATGCGTATAAAGTATAGGTCCATCATGAAGATTCTTGGGTTGAGAACATCGAAGGCTTCAAGTGAAAAATCTATTGTCAAGAATCTAATGAGTGTATATGAGAGTGTGGGTAACACCTCAAGCACAGAAGATAGTAATGTCACACGACATGTCATTACATCAACAATAGTAAGTAAACAAATGAGGAAAGCTCGTCTCATTAGAAAGACGAGTCAAGCATTGAGAATTAATAGAAAAACTTTATCAAGAGCTGTTGGAAGGCACCAAAGAATCGAGGACACCAATGCCAATGAATTATGGGCATTCTCAGGGAAACTACCATGAAAAGATAAACCAATTGTTGAAGCATTGAGATCACTAATTGAAGACTTTTGGAAGAATTACACAATCACATAGACGAGCAAAAAGGCAGCAATCTTTGACGAGCTGTTACTTAGAAACTGTGTCACTTAGAAACATTCCGTCTGAGGATATACGATCACATAGAACCCCTCTACAATAATCTTTCTCAGTTTTTGATATCTCTAAGGAATTTTCCCATGGTGAAATATTTTCTGCTGCTCCAAAAATTGTCAGAAGCATGTAGTGTAAAGTTGCAAGGTGGGATACATTTTGTTTTGTTCTTTGTGGGGCCAAACTGTTAGCACCAACACGTCCACTTGGGCACATATACACTATGTATGGTCACCACCCTTCATTATAAAAGGGTCATAGTCTTTCCTATTCAAAGGGTCACAACTTTTCTCCTTTGAAATGTCATAAGTATTCGTGAGAACATCAAGATAACACTTTCTGCAAATGTTCTCCATGCATTATCATCCTTTTTATTTCTCACCCCAATAAATTGGTTTGCTTTCAACATCAATGCATCAACCATTCATGTAGCACTTCACATACTAGTAAAATACATTAGCCCTCTTAAGGGTCAAGCTCGTTCAACTTATCAAGAAAGCATTATTTCATTTGTTACATTCATATTAAGGAAATGAGCTTCATTAGACTAAGGTTGTTAGAATGAATTGATAGTAGGTTGCTTGAGGAATTCTTTAGTGGTTTTTCTACTCTGCTTGTTGTTGACCTAATATAATTGTGACTTGTAAGGGACATCCCAATGTATGTTATATCATTATATGAGGCAAAACTTTGTAGAATCTTCCAAAAAATTATCCAATTGGATAAATTTTATCAACAATATGAGGATGAAACTTCCCATTTCTCAAAGTTCACAAAATCCTGACAAATGTCAAGAATATCCAAGCAACATTGATAGATTGGAAACCCCTCATGTCACACACCAATACATGTATTTCTACAAATAAACAAGATACAATTATTTCAAAAATACATTTTCTTATAAAAAATGATTTGGTTGCAATACATAGCAAATGCTAAAAATAAATGGCCACACTAGTTTCATGATGCATTGTTAAGAAAATCCTACTATGTAATACAATTGGACTTTAAATATTTGAAGTAAACCATCTACAAATATCCATTAAAGCGTGGATTTATAATGCAAATATGGACACCATCAACAAAAATGATTTGTATTAACCAAATATCCATATAGGCATACATCAATATCTGTCAATATAAGTATAACATATATACAAAATAGCAATATAGGCATACAATGTCAGCTATATGTAATACAAAATATATGTCCACAAATTCCATATAGGCATACAAGAAAAAAACCAAATAAAAAGTCATTCCTCTCTATCCGATGAAGAGAATAGATCATGGGCAGCCTTTGATCCTCGAGAGGATGGAGAAGCATATGAGGGTGGTCTACTATGAACCTGAGGGTTGCTCCTCCTATTTAGTTTTTCATGGATCTGTAGCTGTTACAATAAAAAATATAGACATTAATATATAGAAATTACATTATAAAAAATGAAATATTTAACAAAATAATCACTTACCGCTACCAGAAAATTTGTCTCCTCATTTGCCTCAGTACCAGGATTAGGCTATGGCGATGTCATGTCCTATAGAAACCATTTAGATAGAAATTAAACTTCAAATCAATAATCATTTGATTTTTCAAAAATAAACAACTATAACAATGAATGTAATTTGAAATTTACTAATCTACCTCATACCCTCGTCAAAGGCATGGAGCTATGAATCAGAGAGGACACACCATGCTCCATTGCCTTATGAACTTTGGGAGGTGTCTCTACAGCCTGCATCATCTGAAAATAAAACAACATTATTCAATTACAAAAACTAGAATAGTGATGCAAGTCATGGCTCCTAACATACACACACGTTCACCTAAACATGGAAGTACACACAATAAAGCACACAAGTCATGTATGCATATATACAAATTAGATGAAGATTCATGACTATTGTGTGGTATAAGGGTCAACAAAGGAGGGACCATAGTAGCATCAAATTTTAGGTTTAAGAAGCAGAGAGGGAGTGAACGTGTTAGTTTAGGTTTAGGTTGGTGGTAGGGTAGGGTAGGGTTGTGGGGTAGCATAACCATGACTTGCTAAATTGTTTAAAAAAAATTAAAAAAATAGTAGGATGAGAGATTCCACCTATTACTAAAAGTGATAAAAACTCTGACTATGTGGAAAGGACTCCAACCAAGCAGATAAATGTAAAAGGGCACTATCTAAATACATAACATGATCTAACTCCACAAATAACATGTTAAAGGTATCCAAATATGTAGAATGTACTTTGTCTAGATATTGTAAATAAGTTCTTGCTTATTTTGGATAGGGAAGATAGGAGTGACTCCCTTATGGATAGAAATTAGAACCCTACTAGGCTCCAAGTATGTAAAGTATATTATATGAGGAACTTTGATCATTTCAAAGGTTAAGGGGTCCATAGAAAAGGTGGTTGTGTATTTAAAGAGGTGTTTTACTTTGCCCTTAAGAAGAATAAAGGAGCCATGAGCATTTATATGATATCCACACCTTGGAAATATGGTGGTATGTTTAGTTAGGGTAAGGGGTTGTGCTACTTTAACCCTAAGGTTTTATAGGGTCTTGTGCTTTTTGGTCTATTGATATTGATTATTAACTTGTAGATATTAATTTTGGTTAGTTGATTGGTTTAAACATAGTGTTATTGATAAAAAAAATATTAAATTTTAAGCTTTAGTGGGTTGAAAGTTTTTTAAATTTTGAAGTGAGGAGTTTGATAATTTTAAGAAAAGTTCATGGTTCCCTTAAGAAGTTAGAATTTAGCAAAAGAAAATATTAGGTTGTAGACGTTGAAATGGTTCTATTTTATTGGAAAATATATTGGTTCATGAAAAATTGTTTAGTTTAGGTGTTGAAATAGTCATGGTTTATTGATGTTTAGACATAAATTACATTGACCTTTATAGAGTGCAAGTTTGTAATGATCATGGTTCATTGGTGAAGCTATCAACCTATTAAGCAATTATTAAATTATAGGCTTGAAACAATGGTGGTTCATTGGTGAAGATATTTGTGTCAAAATAGTCAAGTTTCATTTATAAACATATCAAACTAATGAAATATTATTAGGTTGTAGGAATGGAAATGGTCATGGTCCATTATTAGAATATATTAGGCTCATGATTCAAGATTCTAGTAACACCTCTTTGCAGCTCATAATGTCTCTGTTTTGACTCTATCTCTAGGTTTTCCATCTCATGTGGTGGATTTTTGAATTTTACTTTTGATTCTCATGCATTCTATGGTGAACTCTCTTGGCTCTTCAACTAGTTGTGAACTCTCATGAAGATTTGGCTCTCTTGGTGATATACTATAGCTTTTTCTTATGCTTCCTCAAGTCTCCATTGTTGTTGCATTCTTTTGGTACATGTTTATGTGAGTTCTTGGAGGATTTTGTGCGCTCTTTCATCTCAAAGAATATAGTAGTATTAAATGAAGGGTCCTCATTAGACTTAGGTGGGTTAGATGTAGGATCAGAAGTAGGAATGGAAGAAATTGAGCCAATAGGATTGACATAGTTTGTAGGGGAATGGGTAAGCATAGATTTGAAGATTTTGGTTAGGGGTGACTTGTTTCTCCCATAATTAATACCTAAAACCTAGATGATGTTGGAGTCAATCATATGCTATATAAGATGTCATAGGCTCATGCCTCTCTCTGGTGTCATGTCATGGGGTCTAATTGGTGGTAATTGGATGAGTTTATTAGAGAGAATTTGTCAAAGAATAGTGTGGAGGGGTTCAACAAGCTTTGGTAGACATGTATGGGAAACGTGGTAGCATAGACAAGGCAATGAGTTGTTTGAAAAGATGCATCAAAGAAATGTGGTCTCATGGTGATGCCCTTGTCTATGCATCTATTTGTCATTGCATTCCATGAGACCACATTTCTTTGAGGTATTTTTTCAAATAACTATATTGTAATTGAAATTTTGTCATCTATCAACATCTAGTTATTAGTTATGCAATGTCTAGTAATTCTTTGAGTTTGAAAGATGTCTAATGCAATGTAATCAACAATATGAATATAAAATATAAAAATATAGTAAGTAAAATTCATTAGTTAACCTATTTATTTTATTACCTGAGTGAAGCTTTGAACTCCACCACCACTGGCAGGTGTTGCCGTAAAATCTCTAAGATTAACCTATTCAACATCCAAAATCAAATATTAGAATACCATTCATATAACAATGATATTCACATGTATTATTTATAATTCTTTACTAGTTACATACCCCAGTAGTAGATGTCGTAGTGTAATATGCAGGTGGAGAACCACTGAAAAATGCATCAACGTTATGACCCTAAAATTTCATTAAAATCATCAAACTAAATTAGTTAATCTTGCATTTCAAAAATGAAATTTAATACATTAAATTCAATGAACTTGCTAACATTTACCTGAGTATCAAGGTCGAAAGTCTGTCATCACCATCTGCTCAGCTACAGATGTAGCATATGCACCTACATGCTGACCATCTATGGGGTCATAACCACGGGCTGACCCGCAAGCCTGACAAGTATGGGGTGGAACCCTACTCCTCAAACTCTCCCCTGGCCCACGCTGTGCTATAGGACTAGCATGCTCTATGATGCTCTGGGTCAAGGCACTAATGGACTAAAGTGTCTCGACCTTAGCACTCTCCTTCACAATGGAAGGGATAGACACATGCTCATGGGCTGGTTTGGTGAGTGCTCATCTCACTAGCCGTTGTGGATCAACATGTGCCCCTGGTCTATCTTGTGTTGACCCCCCACCTCTACCCTAGAAGTTCCACATATCAAAATAATTTGGCTCTTTATTTTTTACAAACTCTTAGTAGAGTTTCCTCAAAAAGTATTGTGGGACCTCATCATTGTTGCATGGAGGATGGTCAAAAACCATCCACCACCTCTGCCCAAAATTATCCCTTATTGCTTGGTTGTTGCACCAATGGATAGGGAACCTCTTGCATGTAAGGGGTAGAGTTTGATTTCTTCGTGGGTCTGTAAAAATGGAAAACAACTCTAATTTTGTAATTTGTTCATTTTTTTCTTGTGCATATGACAACTTGTCTGCATAGTACTCTCTAAATTCTCTCCTCTTTTTTGACCAACTAGATATTTGCTTGCTAATTGAATCTACATTTGATAACATAGATTCAAGAGATTGAGCAAGCGTGGATCTATGCAAGGTTGAAGTTGCAGGATCTTTCAACCTTGCAATTATGTTCTTAATTTATTTTTTATTATTTTCAATTTGCCCCATTAGATTTTCTTGTGTTCCAGGGGCATGCTGAGGAATGAATGGAGGTGTTTGTTGTTGAGGTTGTTCTTCAGCAGGTATTTGTTGTTCAGGTGATTTAGGATTTTGTGGATTTTCAGGAGGAGGAGGTGCATTATCATTTCCTATAAATTAAAGAAATTTACATCAAAAATCTACTTAAACCTACCTATTTAACAATAAATTTAGACAAAAAACTAAATACAACTTACTCCTTTGGCCTCCCCGACATCGTGGCGGAATTTTAAGGATGAATTGGTGACGATTTGTTGATGGATTTGACCTCCAATAATGCAAGCGCTCTCTCAAGGGTTTGTAGGCCGTGGGTAGAAGAAAATGAAATGAGAAAATGAGGAAAAATGTAGGTTTTTTTTTAAATAGGCAAGCATATAATGCGAGCAAATTATTTTTGGCCCCCCAACTTTTTGCATCCACCTACCTAATGTTTCACAAAGTGTCCTAAGGCAACATCTCTTTTTTCTTCTAAGCTCATTAGATTCAACAATCTTGCTTCCACTTTGTTATCAACCCTTAGGTAGTCTTAATTCATGAATTTCAAGGTTGGGATCTTTAAGTTAACTAAGAAGACAAGGTTAAGCCCATAAACTAACTGGTAAGGGGATGTCCCTATGGAGATCTTAACCCTAGTCCTATCTACCCATAATGCATATTTTAGTTGGGTGTGCCAGTTGCTAGGATTCTTTTCCAACAATTTCTTGATAATATCTATTAGATTCTTATTAATGGATTGAACAACACCATTCCCTTGTGGATAATAATTGGAAGAAAATCTTAGAATTACCTTATGCTCAAAAGTCTATTGCAAAAATTTAGCAAAAGAGAAAGTAGGGCCGTTATCACATACCAAAGCAAATGGAATCCTAAACCTGGTGATGATATGTTCCTCTATAAATTTAATGAGTCTAAGTTGTGGTGCACTTATTGTAAGATTGAGCTTCGCTCCACCTTGTACAATAGTTCGTAGCTGTCAATATGAACTTATGTCATGCATAAGAATTTGGGTTAATTAATCCTATGAAATCAAGACCCCATTGGGAAAATGGATGTACCTCATAGATCAGTTGTAATGGCATGGCTGGGTTTCTCTCCTTATGGGTTGATGTTTGACATACATGACACTTCCTCACATGTTGATGTGTATCCTTGAATAACTGAGGCCAATATTAGCCTACCCTAAGGATTTGATGTCTCATGGCATCACTTGAACCATGTCCTATCCCAAAGTTCTCATGGAATTCCACCAATTCCTTAGCTTATTTTGTCCTGTTCAAACATCTTAAGTGGATGCCCTCATAGTTTCTTCTGTAAAGGACACTTGCTTTTATCATGTAATTACTACTCTTGATTCTTAATGCCCTTCTCTCAGTAGAGTTCAAATGTTCTAGGCATCTATTATTTAGAAAACAATACACTATATCCCTATACCATTCATGGTCTTTAATAGCTTGGACACTGAGTATTGTTGATAAACTAGTTGTGTATCCAATTATGTCAATGATTTAGATAATCCCCATCCTTTGTCCAACTTTATAGGTTGTATTACTAGATCATATTCTTACAATATCACCATCCATTTACCACGTCTTTCTCCTAATACATTTTGCATTAGCATAGATTTAATTCCTTGATATGGAAATATGGAAAAAACCTTGCTTTTCAAGATGTAATGTCTAAAGTTCTTAACTTTTGTGACCAAGGAAAATGCCTATTTTTCAATGTAAGGGTAACTGCCTTTCATCCCCTTCTCCTTTCTTTTGGGTTAGTACAGTTGCACATGAATTTTCTAAAGCAAAGGAATAGATGTAAAAGGGCAGTGTATAATCAGGGCTAGTTAAGACTATAGCTTTGGAAATGGAGTCCTTGATCTTGGAGAAAGCCTATTTAGCCTCTACACTCCATTCTATTTTGGCATCCTTTTTAAGCATGTCATTCAATGGATTCACTATCTCTGTAAAACTAGCGATAAACTTCCTAACTCAATTAATCTTACTAAAAAATGACTTGAGTTATTTTTTACTACTTGGCAAAGAAATGTTTTGGATGGTTTCGATTCTCTCTAGGTCAATGGAGATGCCTTCTTTTGAAATAACATGACCCAGTAATTTGCCTTCTGTGACCCCAAAGACACCCTTCTTTGGGTTTAAGGAAATAAAATATTGTTTGCACCTTTGAAGGATTTTTCTTAGGTTCGAAACATGATCTCCTCTATTTTTGTGAAGATTGTAAGGTCATCCATGTAAATGATGATACACTTGCCCACCAATCCTTTGAAGGAAAAGTCCATAGCTCTTTGGAAAGTAGCACCTCCATTGATTAGGCCAAAATGCATTCTCTGATATGCATTTAAATTCTCCACTTACTAGTAAAGGTTGTCTTCAACCTGTCCTCTTCCTTGATCATGACCTAATTGTACCCTAATTACCCATCAAGGAAGGACATCATCTAGGACCCATTAACAATTTACAAAACCTCATCCAGAGAGGGTAATAGGTAATTATCCTTTTCTGATGGTCTATTCAGGTTCTTGAAGTCCTAATTTCTCCATTCTTCTTCCTAATTGGGACCAAATTGGCCACTCAAGTGGAATGCCTGACTAGGAATATAATTCTTGCTGACAATAACTTTTTCACTTCCTTATAAATCAAAGGTTCAAGCAAAGCATTAGTGGGCCTCTGTCTCTACCTCTGTTTACAAAGGCTAAAAAATTTATAAGTATCTTATTTCACTATTTGGCCAACAAGCATTTAACATCATTTTAATTGCAAGGAAAGTGTGGAAGCAAAAAATGTCCTCCCACCAACCAATTAGTATTCTCTTCATTTATAGTGCTAGTCTCAGACTATTAGAAAGGAGTTCATGTATCCAATGTGGATCATCATCATGAGCATGTGACCCACACCATGATTGAATCTATTAAAATCATTTTTATCAATTTGAAGAGTGGTGACCACCATGGCCTTGCATTAAAGGTTGAGCTTCAATAGCTTCTCATTGAACAATAGGTTTAGTAGATTTCTTTCCCTTTTCCTTCATTTATATAGTTACATTACAATATTAATTTTAGGTGTTATTCTGATGATCACAAGTAGATTAAGTAGGAATCAAATCTAGAGTTCACAAAATCATGAGTAGATTTTAAATGATTCAATAGCTAGACAAGAGAATGTGACTGGATTATAATTCACAACCCTCTTTGGTTTGGGTGGAATTATACTTAGAATTACATGACATTTTAGGATGTAATCATTTTGGTTAATCAAAATTAACATGATGCTTGGTCTATAAATTGCTTGGGTCTAAACTTCTAGAAATGCAAGTAACGAGTCCTCAAACATGGATTTTAAAATAAATTGAAGTTCATCATATGGTTAAGTTCTGGGTGTGGCAAGGTCACTTATAGATTTGACATTGTTAGATGCAAGAATATAGTTGCATGTGGTGTATATGTGCACGTTTGGGTCCGAACTTGAAAGACATTGGCCACGACCATTAAAATCTCAATTAGCTAGAATACCTAGGAACACTCGATTCCATTAAACACTTTGGATCCCAGCCACTTCATATTGTAGTTGTGGGGCTCCTGATAAACATAATTTAATATAGCTCCAAGCCAACAAGATGCCACATGACACATTGACCATGGATTTTAGTTTCTTAACTTACAAATGCAAGAATTAGATTAAAATTGTGACATATTTGCATTCTTGAGTCTAGGAATGTCACATGGGATTAAATTGTAGACACAAGAGTTTGAGTGAAGTACACAATATAAAACCTTCAACCTTGAGTTGGGTTTATGTTGGTGGACACTAGCCACTTCAAGTTGTCATGGGGCTCTCGATAGACAGAATTTAATATAGCTCCAAGTCTACAAGATGTCAAATGACACATTGATGACTTGACTTTAGTTTCTTAACTTATTGATGCAAGAATTAGATTAAAATTGTGACATATTTGCATTCTTGAGTCTAGAAATATGACATAGGATTAATTGTGGACATGAGAGTTCGAGTGAAATAGACAATATAAAAACTTCAACCTTGAGTTAGATTTATGTTGAGTGACTAGATTCTAATGAGCACCTCAAGTCCGGACTTGAAACATGTGAGACATGCTTAATGAGTGTGAATACATATTTCTTTTAAATTTCATATAAATTTATTTACATAAAATGCTAGCATGCCCATTCCCATCATATAACAAGAGCGATTGCTAGTTACGCCATAGTTGTTCCCTATGGAAAACAAAGCCCTAGCTTGACGAATCGATGATCTATAGTCTCTTACAAATGTGGAAGACGATTGAAATGGTTTTTCCCCTTCAATTTTTCGTCGTCGCTTTTTTGCTATTTTTTGTCATTTGATCAGCGAACACCCGTTTTGTCGTTCAATTTCGTCAGATTCTTTTTTGTTTTTTGTTTTCATTTTCTCTGGCAATTTCTTCTCGTGTGTTCATTTAACATGGTGGGAAAGGGTAGAAGATGAACCCACTGGCCAGTGTTCCGTAGTATTAGCATGGACACATTTTTTAATTATGAATGGAGAAAAGTGACCGATAATTGGATTTCCTTTCTATGAATTTTAGGGCTCCATACATCGTGGTGTTGGTCGCTGTATTATCTTCACGTGATAAATGGTAGATGAATTTGATTTCTTTTATACATATAAAATTACTAAACCAATTATTTGTTTGTCAAATGGTCATACTTTATTCAAGATCATCAAGGGATTATCATTGCTAGCCTTAATTAAGGTCACAACTTTTGTCTAAATGTTCAATATGCTGGACTTCAATTATACATATAATTTTACTATTTTTAATATATCATTTAAAATTACTACTTTTAGTAAAAATAGGATTCGTTTTTGGCTACCATGCCACTTCACATTAAGTTTCTTGTACTCAATTTAATTAAAATATATAGGTAATTGTAATTAAAAAACTATAAATATCATCTTTTAAATTACACAATTTTAAAAATATTTTTTATTTAAATTTAAAATTTAAAATTAACTATCTAAAAAGTTAATGATAATTAGACCTCTACCTCCAAAAAAGAAAGAATCATAATAGATGCTCAAGGAGTTAATAATGGAGAAATTGTAACCTCGTCATGTGATAAAAGAAAGGAAGAGATGCAAATCTCTAATTATCAGGTGGCAGTGGTATCCTTGGGAAAACATACAAGGGAAGGCATCCAAGAAATAGCCAAGTCCTTTGTTGAACTCTTGATATAGAAAATGGATAAAGATAAAGCAAGAAAAGAAGAACTAATAAGAAAGTTACATATTTAACCAATTATATCTAATATTTGGTGGGGCCAATTGGATTTTCTATTAACACACATGTACATTTATCAAAGTTGTAGTTAAAGATGTACCTTCAATAATGAGCTATCTAATATTGTTAGAGAAACAAAGGCATGGATGAATGATTTATTTTCACTTGGATTCAAACTCATTGGGGACATATTCTGTTTATTTCATAAAATCAAAGATGAACTTAATTCTATTAGAAATCTAGAATTTTGGAATAAAATTATCCATACATTGTAGAAATTGGAAGTTTTCGAATAAAATTATCTATACGTTGTAGAAATGGCCAAGTTAGACTTCCAGGTCCTTGTTGTAGAAGGAATTTTTGATGGTATGGAGCCTCACCTACACAAAAATGGAAAGAGACAATATAACTATAGAATAAAAAAGTTGAAAGGAGGAAAGGATAAATTCAAAGGAGTGCATGACTTGGCACAAGATACTATTAATGATATTTGAGAGGTTGTGGAAGAAATCTCATGTCAATTTTATAATGAACAAAAGGATGTGAACTCCATGGATGATTTGAAGAAACAATTTAAAGAAGTGTTAAAAGGTGAATAAGCCAAAGGTAAATGAATAAATTTATTTTAGATAAAAGAGTTGGGAATAATAAATATATTGAAATAATTCTTTTGGAAAATTAAATGAATAAATAATAATATTTAGTTAAAAATTCAATCAAGATATGTTATTATTCTTGAGGGACAATAGGGTATTTTTATTTTGTGATAGTTTCCATAAAAACCAAAACACTCCCTACATATATTTAGAAAAAAACTAAAAATTAAAATTAAAATTTCAAAAAGTAACATATAGGTATATAATATTTACTACATTTTTCAAAGTTAAAACAAAACAAAAAAATTACTAAAATAATAAATGGTGGCTTTTTCAAAGTAAAATAAAAATTTACATAGTCAAATGGTTTTCAAATAAAAATAAAGTAAATAATATATTATTAATAAAATAAAACTAGCATAGATATCTTAAATACATTAGTCTTAAGGCACCAAGAGATCTATCAAATAATTACCATCCATGGAATTTGAATCGTACATCTCCAGATCCATTGATAGACACTAGTGATGGAAAATCTAGAACCATTGTTAGCATATAGAGGAAGAGTAAGAGAGAAAAGGGAGAGAGGAAGATCGATAGAGGAAGAGAGAAGAGGGGAGAGAGGGGGATAGAAATAAAGGTAGAGAGGGGTAAAGAAAGAGATAAAGAGATAAAGAGAAATAGAGAGATAGAGTGGGAGACAAAAAGATCTAGAGAGGTAGAGAGATAGAAAGATATAGAGAGATAACAAATATAAAGGGAAAGTTACTCTCTTTTCTTTATCTTTCTCTATTTTTGTTAAAGTGTCATTTCATACCAAGCTCCACTTTTACATTGTAAAAGTACTGTAGCCTAATCTTTAATGTAGGTTTTCCATGACAATGCTTGACCATAGCCCCAAGTCTATCACACAACGTAACACTTTTTGTCACTATGTTTATACAGTTAAGATTAGTTTTGTAATACCATGATGGCCAATGATTTTATGTTTTTAGAAATGTCTCAACAACACATATCACTACATTCTTTCAATTCTATAGATGGATGGACAACAACCATTTACTGGATCAACAAAACTGTATGCTCTCTTCTCAAGAAATTACTTATTACTTTTATCTACATGTTATCTTGGCGTACCCATTGCACACTAAGGTGTGATTTGGACGGGAACTTGGGTATGAAAAATAATAAATTTATAATCTATTGAACACATAGATACTTACAATGTTTAGGCTCTTAAAAGAGTCATAAGCTCATTACAAAGAAAATTTTAAAAATTAAGATTAAATAATAATAATCAAATTATAATATCATAATACAAAGCTATAATGACATGATTTTAAACATGATTAATTCAATTGGAGGTTTTGAAGTGATAATAGGTGGAAGCCCCAACACAAGGGATGGGCTAGAGGGACTGAGATAATAAGATAAAGGACACAAAGATAGATATAGATAGATATATATAGAGACAAATTTAGATAGAGAGGGGGAGAGATAGAGAAAGATAGAGAGAAAGAGAGAACTAGAGGAAGATAGAGAGGGAGAGGGGGAGAGAGATGGATATATATATATACACACAGAGAGAGAAAGACAAGGGGGAGGCAAGAGGGGGAGCAACGACAAGAATTAGAAAGAGAGGGACACAAAGATAGAGTAATAGAGAGAGAGAGAGCCTAAGAGAAGGAGAAAGAGAGAAAGAGTAAGAAATAGGAGAAAAAGATTATATATATATATATATTATCGGTAATGTGAGGATATTTAGATTGGCCCAGTCCAGCAGAGGTCACAAGGGTCCCTATCCACATTAGAGCTTAGAATCCACTTAAGGGCCACACACACTTTCAAATTTACTTAAAAGCCACTAAAAGACCAAGAGTCACTGCATAGAACCACACTAGAAACCACCAACAAAGCCACCAAGGAAGTCCAAGAGCCATGAATCCACTTAAGAGCCACTGGAAGACCAAGAGTCACCACATAGAACCACACTAGAAACCACCAACGGAACCATCACGGAAGTCCAAGAGCCACATCTTGAAGTTCCAACTATAGATGTTGCTTGGGGGATTTGAACTTGGATCTCCATCTTGAGAACCTTATGGCCTTGCCATTAAGCCCAACCCCTTTCACAAGATATATATATAAAGAGAGAGAGAGAGAGAGAGAGAGAGAGAGAGAGAGAGAGATTATTTTTCACAAATTTTAAATATTAAATTACTCATAGTCTCTGTGAAGTATATGTGATGTAATTAAATAAAGAGAAAATAATTGTAAGGGAATACAATCTCTTTTACATAAATTTAGCTTAACTAAATAAATGCAATCAATGAAATTATACTTAATTTAGGTTTAACATAATTGATAATTGTAATAAATGAATTTTCAAAAATTAAGAAAAGAAGATTAGGCAATTAGCTTTTGAAATAATGATGAAGAATAATTTTATATTACGTAGAATTTGGTCGTTTCAGTATAAAAATAGATTTGCTTGATCTACTTGTTATCTCAAGAATGTAATAATCAATTGATTTCATGCATGTTAGATCTACGTTGTGCATGCTTGATCCCACATTTCGAAAAAACATCCTAATATGTGGAACCATTCTACTATCTATTGGATTGATCTACCAAGCTATGTACTTGCACAACTTGATTCACCCTTGTCTTCGATGTCTATCAATGTGCAAGGACTAGCAATATTGAAAAATACCTTGGGGAGATTGCTAGATGACAAAGGTTGTGCTCTCCTTGGTTGGCCCCCTTGATTACACCGACTTCACAATTGTTGAAGAATATTCAAGACAACAAGCTCAAGCATGAAAGTGTCCTAGATGATTTCATGCAAATTTGACTTGCTCTTCAATTTTTTTTTTTTTTAAGGACAGGTAAAGTGGTGGCATTATGTGTGTGTGTGAGAGAGAGAGAGAGAGAGAGAGAGAGAGAGAGAGAGAGAGAGAGAGAGTCAACAACACATATCACTACATTCTTTCAATTTGGACAACAACCATTCACTATCAACAAAATTGTATGCTCTAGTCTCAAAAAATAACTTATTACTTTTATCTACATGCTATCTCGACGTACCCATTACACACTAAAGTGCGATTGCTAGTATTATCCAACTTAAAAATAGATTGCTTGAAGCCCACACCTCAAAAGCATTTTCCTCCTTCCCACTAATACAAATCAGTCTACCCACGTCACTAATGCGTTAACATCATCCTCTTCGGCTTCAATACCACTTGTCACTATCTTAAGTAATATTTCTTATTCGATTTCGTGGCCGGCAAGAATATTGATTTTGACTATTTTGACTTTTTGCATGTATGTATTACTTCGAAATTTCCCCACCACCTTGTCGTTAATAGCAATAAACATTTGTTATATACCAACCGAATCATTCTAACCTGATACACCCAGAAGAATATCAGCACAAACACAGAACAGAGAAGCAGCTCATGCCAACAACACTAACATCCACAGAGGACCAGCTCATGCCAATTGCAGCCATGAAATGTTAGTAAATTATTGATTTTATGATTGGCATCATGTCTATATTTCATCTGCTTTTCATAGTATGCATTACAGCTACTTGTAGTGATGTTTTTCTTCTGGAGTAATAAATTCATCATGCTTAAATATACAATCAATAAGTACATGGGTGTCACAACTTAGAACATCCAATTTGTATGAAAATGATCAGTTAATTATTTCATGAATGGAAAACACGAGGCTTGGTTAATATATGCTTTTCTCTCTAGTAGTAACTGGGTGTAGTAAATAAATTCACGGGCACCTACTCGAGAAAACTAGATGGCAAAAAAATCGGTTTGCTTGTAGTTTTCGCAATGCCTTACTACTAGTTGTAGTGCCGCTTTTACTCTGGAATCATTTATGCATTCATTGGTTATTGAATCAATTAGGTATGCATTCAGCATTGATGTTAGAACTTAGAAGTTAGAACATCAATTTTGTAGAAATCTGACTTGTTAATGAATTCATAAATGGAAAATATGATCGGGACTTGTTTTCCAAGTAGGAGTAAGTGGGTGTTATAGATGGTTACACTTGGGAAAAACTAAATTGGGGTTTGAAAAAAAACTGTTGATATTTGTCTATGGCTTGCTTGTAGTGATGGAGTCCATTTGGGCAACACAATTGATGCGACTGGGTGAAGATAGGAAATGGGAAGAACTTGCAGATAGTGTTTTTGGGGTTTACATGCGGCACGCACTTGCAATTGTGCTTCACCTGGTCTTTGTTGTTTGTCTTATCCTTCCATTTTTCTGGAGAATGGGTAGATTTTGCACACAGAGGCCCGAATCCTCTGTTTTAAAACCCACTCTTTCCAAAAGGTTGCAATTTGGGGTTATGCATAAAGTGGTCCTACTTAGTTGTATTTCTCTATCAGTGTTGTATACCTTACTTGGAATATGGAGCCCTTTATATTGGTGGCTAAAGGAAAAGCCTAAAATTTTTGGAGCCGAAGGAGAGTATGTTTTTCAGGCCATGGCTTGGGCTATCATGTCAGGTTATGCATATTATTCTCTCAGAAAGCAAAGTAAAGAGAAGCTCCCACTTTTACTTCGGATGTGGTGGATCTTGTCCTTGATTCTTTATGCATTCTTCCTATTCCTCGATATTCAAGAGTTCAAGCAACAAAAACACATTACTCTGAGTATTGTGGTTGAAATTCTGGCTCTTTTTCTTTCAGCCTTTTTGAGTTATGCCAGTTTTTGTGGCAAAACTTGTGAGGATTGCTTAACTCAAAGCATCGAAGAACCTCTCCTGAATAATATGCCAGAAAATTCTGAAAACCTTAAGCCAAAAGTCACTCCTTATGCAAAAGCAAACTTTCTCAGCCGGATGTCATTTTCTTGGGTGAAGCCTTTGCTTGATGTTGGCCATAAAAGACCTTTGGACATAGATGATGTACCTCAAGTTGCAGATTTCCACAAGGCTGACCACATTTACCATAAATTTAGAAACCAACTAGATGCCAATGGAAGTGGTGCCTTGTCAGTAGCAAAAATGTTAGTTGTCATTGTTCAGAAGGATCTACTTTTTACAGCATTCCTGGCAATGATGACTTCTTGTTCATTATATGTAGGTCCTTATTTTATAGATAACTTTGTTCAGTGTCTTGCTGACAAGGAACAGTTTGCTAGTGAAGGCATTGTTCTTGCTTGTGCATTTCTTCTTGCAAAGGTAGTGGAATCTTTGTCACAACGGCATTGGTTTTTCATAACAGTTCACATGGGCATACGTGTTAAGGCAGCATTGACAGCTGCTATATACAAGAAGGGACTGATGCTTTCAAGCCAGTCAAGACAAAAACATACAAGTGGTGAGATAATCAATTACATTAGTGTTGATGCTCACCGTATTGGGGATTTCAGTTGGTCTGTTCATGACATATGGACAGCACCTTTCAAAGTTCTTCTGGCCCTGGGTATTCTATATCAGAACTTGGGATTGGCCTCTCTTGCAGGAGTGGCAGCCACGGTGCTACTTATGATGGCAAATTTACCACTAGGGAAAATGCAAAAAAATTCTAATAAAAAGATCATGGAAGCGAAAGACGAAAGGATGAAGGCTACATCAGAAATACTGAGAAATATGAAAATCTTAAAATTGCAAGTGTGGGAGACCAGATTTCTGTTGAAACTCGAAACATTGAGGAAGGAAGAATGTAATTGGCTGAAAAAATATTTTTATGGGTTTGCTGGGATAACATTTTTCTTCTGGGGAACACCTACGTTTGTATCTGTTGTAACTTTTGGTACATGTACAATGATAGGAGTGCCTTTGACCACAGGCAGGATTCTCTCTGCACTTGCAACTTTCAAGATACTCCAGGAACCTATATACAATCTTCCTGATTTAATCTCTATGATTGCTCAAACAAAAGTTTCATTAGATCGTATAGCTGACTTTCTGCAGCAGGAGGAGCTGCAATCAGATGCAGTAAAACAAATCTCATACGATTTAACTGAAATGGCAATTGAGATCCAAGAAGGGGTATTCTCTTGGGATCCTGCTGCCCCTTGTCCAACCATAAAAGGCTTAGATGTTCAAGTAAAGAGAGGCATGAGGGTTGCAGTCTGTGGAACAGTTGGTTCAGGCAAGTCAAGCCTCCTATCATGTATACTAGGGGAAATACCCAAAATTTCAGGATCTGTGAAGATAAGTGGTACCAAGGCATATGTTAGTCAGTCTCCATGGATACAAAGTGGAAAAATCAAAGACAATATTCTGTTTGGGAGGGAATGGGAGAAAACCAGGTATGAGAATGTACTGCAGGCTTGTGCATTTGAAAAAGATCTTGAATTGTTCCCTTATGGGGACCAAACAGAAATTGGAGAAAGAGGGATAAATCTTAGTGGTGGGCAAAAGCAAAGGATACAGATTGCACGTGCTTTATATCAAGATGCTGATATTTATCTTTTTGATGATCCTTTTAGTGCTGTTGATGCTCACACGGGGACACACATTTTCCAGGTATTTTCATTTTAGCCTTTACATAGGATAACATTCTTGAATTTGCAAATTTTTATTTATTTACATTGAAGTTGTTCAAGACAAATTAATGTTTACTTACCTATTTCATGTTCACCATTTCAAAATATATCAAAACTGAATTTTTCTGTAACAGGAATGTCTACTTCGTATTCTGGGTTCAAAAACTGTCATCTATGTAACTCACCAGGTTGAATTTTTATATGCAGCTGACCTCATTTTGGTAGGTTTGAACTTCTTTAATTGGATTTTATACCTTTCAAGATTTCAATTCATAGAAAGAAATGGAAGGATTCAAATTCTGCTGACAATTGAGACTTATTTTATATTCTTATAGGTAATACGAGATGGTGAGATTACCCAGGCTGGAAAATATCATGATATATTACAATCAAGCACAGATTTTGAGGAATTGGTTGGTGCACATCTGAAGGCATTAAAATCCGTCGATGCCATGGAGAATTCTGAGAACCTCTCATCACAAGTACTTGTTGAAGGACCATCTACTGGTAATACAACTAGTGTGAAAGATGTTAAACATCAAAAGCTCCAGAAGCAGGACAGTAGCCAAAAATCAAAAGAGGTAGAAGAAGATCTTGAATCAAAAACTGATGTAGAGAAAGAAATAGATAAAGGGGTTAAGAGTTCACAGCTTGTGCAAGAAGAAGAAAGAGAGAAAGGTAGGGTGAGTATGTGGGTGTACTGGTCTTACATCACTACTGCATACAAAGGTGCTTTGATACCCATCATTTTATTGGCGCACACAATATTTCAGCTACTTGAAATAGGTAGCAATTACTGGATGGCATGGGCAACCCCTTTGACCGAAGATCAAAAGCCCCCAGTTAGCAAGTCCCTCCTCATTCTGGTTTACATGGCTTTGGCATTATGCAGTACATTATGCATTCTTGTGAGGACCATCCTGCTTTGTTTCTCTGGATTTAAAAGTGCCAAAAAACTTTTCAGTAATATGCACAGCTGTATATTTCGTGCACCAATGTCCTTCTTCGATGCAACTCCAACTGGGCGTATACTAAATCGGGTTAGTAGACTTTATTGTTCTAGTTTTTGTTAACTGTTTGAAGCTACAGCATGAATAATAAACTCTCTATGATTTTTGGCAGGCATCAACAGATCAGAGTAAAGTGGATCAAATTATTCCTTTTGAACTCGGATCTGTAGCTTTTTCACTTATACAGCTTTTGGGAATTGTGGCAGTCATGTCTCAGATTGCTTGGCAGGTCTTTATTATGTTTATACCGGTGCTTGCAATTTGTATATGGTATCAGGTATTCTCTATCTCTGATGGATTTTCACAATCATGCAAAATATCCTTCTTGTAGAAATCAGAGGGGGAGTGGGTAATATTCAAGTTTATCAGAAGGCTAGTTCTAGATAGAGATGACAATTCAATGAAAATATTTCTATGATATCAAGCATAGTAATCGCATTTCAGATTTTACCAAGGTCCAAGACTCATATCTTTATGATTTTTGATCCTTGGTTTTTGGGTAGTGATTCTTAAAAAATAAGACAAATAAAGAGCACATAAAGTTACACATAGACAAGAATTTAACATGGTTCACCAAAATGGTTACATCCACGGGAAAGTAGGACATTAATCTTTTTATTGATCATAGCAACATACATAAAGCTTTTCCCTCAAATATATACAATATTCTTCAAAGAAGATGAAGGGACAAAACAGGGGAGATGAAATGAACAGTCGGACTTCACATCCAAACAATCTCCCACTTGAAGTCTGATTCATGATGTAAACAACTATGCTAAAAAAAATCACTCACTTTCCATAGCCTATTATCACATGTTTACCAGAACTCCGGCTTCTCATTAGTAAATGCATCTTCTCTTCTCCCACTTATTGTATAAGGGGAGGGCAAACAAGTAAACTCAAACATCAAGGAAACAATCCATATGCCTAACATGTACTGAGTAAACATCCATGTGCTCCATCAAGATACCTACAACAATAATCAAGGTGACCACCATCCCATCTTACATCATGTCAAACCATGTAAGATAAGATCCTCCAAAGAGATGCCATATTAAACTGTCACATAGAAGCAAGAACCCTGCATCAACTGATATCCAAACACAAACACCAAATCCAATGGTAACAATTAGGTCTGCATAGCTGATAAGAATCATGCACCATAGCTGAAATAGCAACCACAACTAGTTGTTAACACATCCAACTAACCATACAACATCAATAAACTCATGCCAACAACATATCTAGCACATACTGTAGCTCTCATCCCTTTATATTCCACTGTTCTGCTAAAAAAAGTACCATCTTCCAAGATAACAAACACATCAAAAAAATTGATGTGTAAAAAATCTAAAGACCCTTGATAATACAGTCCAATGAAAAACAATCTACCAAAGACACACATACATCCTAGAACTCATGTTGCATGAGTAATGTCAACCAAAGCAACTCAAGTCTACTAATCAGCACTTACATAAAAGGTGTGGCAAATAATCAAATCATGTAATACCAAGAACAATCAGAATAATCTGCAAACTACAACCAACCTACTGCAAAATAGAGAATACTTCTACTAACAATTTTCTGCTCAATTCTCTCACCTTTGATGTCCTTCACTTCTCCCAAGTCCTCCACATCTGAAAAAAGATATACATAAAAAGACCACATACTATTGTTAAAAAATAATAAAGTACAACAATAGTAGATGACCACAAATTTAGTGATCATACTAGATGAATAAGAAACTCTAGAAAGAAACATAATATCATAAATCTAGAAGTTGCAAACCATATCACATCCTTCTACCAACACCACCAAGTGTTAAGTTGTGCCAAGTATGATCTCCTTTACAACTTCAAATGAAAAGCTTTAGCAACACCCAACCATTCAATCTCAAAGATCTAATCAACATATGTATCATGCAACCAACATGGATGTAAGCCTCTCTAACCAAGGAAGATCAAACTCAAATATCTATTCCAAAACTAGGAATATAAGCCCAATTACATCTCCTAAACTACTCATCATGAACCAAACTCATATGCACACGGAGATACCTATGACAACATCCCTTAAATGAACCCTCTAGAACCAATAACCATAGCTCAAGGTCCATAACCATGAGAAGATAAAGCATAAAGAGAAATGCATCTAAAAATAGGATGGGCAATACCTATTTGAAGATAATCCGCCGAGTAGACCAAGAGTGGGGAATGAGAATGCTCCTTCAGGATACACCAAGTCACAAGACTCTCTCCAAGAACAATCTCCTCTAGGTCCATAATGAACTCACGTCCATATCTAGGTGTGGGCTCCTCGATCTTCTTGCTAAAACCTCTAAAGAGTAACCATCTTAACAAATGTTCTTTAATCCCAAGAGAATTTTAGCCTCATCCAAGTCTCCAAGTATCCATGAGCACCTCGATGATCAATCCATGCTAAGCTCCAAAAGCAACACCGCACCATTGTGAAGCTCTCCAAGTAAATGACCAAAGTACTCAATACCAAGAGCACCAACAAGACCACTGTCAAAGCTCCCACTGCAGTCTACATAACCTAGGAACACATAATGACATCGTGATCTAACATCTCCATTGAAGGAATACCACTTGGTGCAAAGAACACATGCTGTAAACAAGGATCAACATCTCCAATCCATGAAGATAACCATCTCTTGACAATAAAACTCAAATGTCAAAGAACTCTCACTACCAGGAGCTCCTCCATGACACCAACAACTACTGCAAAAGATCATCCATCTTTAGGTGACGAAACCACATCACTACCAAAGCTCCCAATGAAGTGTGATACCGAGCTATCCATGGTATCATGATAAGCATGCTACAAGTCCCAATAACTGACTAACTAGACACTCTAATCATCCATCCTATCATCTCAAAGAAACATACTAAAAAATCTGTATCAACACTAAAACAACCTCATGGATATAGACAGTCCACATCCGAGTCATCCCACTGAAGCCAATGGGTAGCTAATCCACATAACTGCATAACTCAAAGATCCCAAAAAAAAATACAAAATCATTCACATCAGTAACCTACAAACTGAGATATCAAAGAGGATAACCTATAAACTGAGATATCAAAGAGGATAACCTATAAACTTCAAGACTCAAACACCAGATCCACATCAAATCCAATTTGCCAATCTACAATGAGTACAGTAGTCAAGGAACCCATAAACAAATGTTGTAGAAATGATATTAAAATCTCCACATAGAAAAGGCTGGAAATAACCTCCTCAAAAAACATGCACAAAGCATACATGCAAACCTGCAACTATCTTGCAACTATAAATACCACTGGGGATTCATAATTTGAGAGAAATAGTTTATTCGCAGATCTACAAAAAACACAAGTTTTGATTTACCATGTAAAACCTGCAAAACCATCATGTTATGCAAATCCATGTCCACTTATCATGAAGGAGCTAGGTTGTTCTAGAAGTTTTCAGATCATCCAATGATCAACTCCACAGCCATAACTGCCTACTCCATTGGGACTCTATGTACCACCAGAGTGTTTCCACAGATGTAGAGGGACATGAGTGCTAACTAAACTAAAAATGCTACTTATCCAGATTGTTGGCAGCCACATCAACCACAAATATGTAGCAGACATCATTTTTCTCTAGTCTTTTCATTGCTTCATTCAAGTGCTCCATACCTATGTTACAAGAAATGCAATGGGAAGGCCACATTTCCGTTGTGGACAGGCAAAACATCATTTCCATAGTGTTTCTTCAGAACTGAATAATTTTCCATTTTTTTTAGATTTGTGAGTTTTTATAATGTTATTTATTTATTATTAACTTTATTTTTTTTTTAACACAAATTTAATTAAAAAATAAATGCATGGTTTTAAAATATTTTTTTTCTATTTGCAATCAAACTTTTTTAAAGAAATGAGTTATTATGTTATTTATTTGTTTTTTTCTAACACAAATTTTATTTAAAAAAAATGTATGGCTTTTAAAATATTTTTTTGCCATTTTCAAACTTTTTTAAAGAAATGAGTTTTATAATATTATTTATATATTATGGAAAGTAGTTTTTTTTTTTTTTCAACACAAATTATTTAAAAAAATAAATGCAATCACTTTTAAAATATTTAATTATTATGAAAAGCAGTTTTGTTTTAATTATATTTTTAGTTTAAAAAGCTTTAATTTATATGCATCTTTATTAAAATGGGATAAAACTTTATAATAAATCCAAAATTTTGAAAAAGTATCCATTTGTAGTCATATTTGCGGTTGCATTGTCCTGTGGTGTTCCATGTTTCTTTTGCCCAGCAATAAGCTTCACCATATCGCCCTTGCTGTATAAACATTTCATTTCTTTCGACACTTTTTATGCACATAGTCCTCTTGCTTGGTTAGATACCCACACGACCTCCTCGTCTTATGCAATTCATACCCAGAATAAAGACCGGAACTTGAAATTTTTGTTGCAGTCAGTACGTCATTAAACGATTCAGGTTATTCCTTCACAGTGTGCGGTTGGGAACTTAGGGTCTTTTAAAAAAATACTTCAAATCTCTTTCGCTTTCTCCTTGAACAGGAAAACGTCCTGCTTAATGACTTTGGGCAACAACTTCTTCAATTTTTTCTTCTTTCACCTCCTGTGGTTGCGGCCACAATCTTCCACAATTTGTGTAAACACAATCAACCTTCGATTTTTTTTTTTTCAGCTCTTTACGCAATGAAACTGCGATCCCAGATAAGTTTTAAATCCTTAATCTTCAACCTGTTCTCCTTAGTTCTCTTCAGTTTTGATACCAATTGTTAAGAAATAAGACAAATAAAGAGTACATAAAGTTGCATACAGACACAAAAATTTAACATGGTTCACCAATATGGTTACATCTATAGGAAAACAGGGCATTAATCTTTTTATTGATCATAGCAGCGCACATAAAGATTTTCCACCAATATATACAATATTTTTCAAAGAAAATGAAGAGACAAAACAGAGGAGATGAAATGAACTGTGGACTTCACATCCCAACAGTGATCACTATAACAAAAGGATTTTTTCTAAATATGCTTCATTTTCATTGCATGCAGCAATATTACATAGCGACTTCTAGGGAACTTGCTAGGTTGAAGGGAGTTTGTATGGCTCCTATCATACAACATTTCGCAGAATCAATCTCTGGGGCAGCCACAATCAGAAGTTTTGATCAGGAATCTCGATTCATGAAAACAAATCTACATCTGATTGATGGATTTTCCAGACCCAGTTTCCACAATTCTGGGGCCTTGGAGTGGCTTTGCTTTCGGCTGGATCTTTTATCAAATCTTGTATTTGTGTTCTCTACGGTGCTCCTGCTTTGCTTGCCAGAAAGTGCAGTTAATCCAAGTAGGTAGAAAAGACATTGATTTTGGATGCATTATTCTTAATAAGACTAATTTGAACAAACAAGATGGATACCCCAGTTCCCAAAAGTTAACTATACAGTATAATTAACAGGCATTGCAGGCTTGGGAATAACATACGGGCTCAGTCTGAACCTTACACAAGCCCATCTGATTTGGGGCCTTTGTAATGTGGAAAACAATATGATCTCTGTAGAGAGAATGGTGCAGTACTCACGGATACCTAGCGAACCTCCATTGATCATAGAGAATTCTAGACCAAGCTCTTCCTGGCCATCTAGAGGAACAATTGATATCATTGATCTTCAGGTTAGTACTTGCTAGTAATAATGTATTTCTCTTCATGTAAGTAAACTAATGATTCCACTCTCTGTCATGACTGAACTTACAAAGTCGATGCACAAAATCAGGTGCGTTATGGGCCACATCTCCCACTTGTTTTAAGAGGAATCTCATGCATTTTCCCTGGAGGGAAGAAGGTGGGAATTGTAGGACGGACAGGCTGTGGGAAATCTACTCTGATTCAATCCCTCTTTCGAATTGTAGATCCAGTAGTAGGCAGAATAGCTATTGATGGAATTGATATCTTAACAATAGGCCTGCATGATCTAAGATCCAGATTAAGTATTATCCCTCAAGACCCAACAATGTTTGAAGGAACTATAAGGAATAATCTGGATCCTTTGGGAGACTATTCAGATGACAAGATTTGGAAGGTGGGACATATATATTAGTTTTCAATTTTTGTTCATTCTTGGATAAAAGAATATCAGTGCTCAAATGTATAAAGGTTAGGGTTTCGGTTAGTAGATACTAATATTGCTTGTGCTCATGCTCCAGGCTTTGGAGAAATGCCAGCTGGGAGAAGTTGTCCGGGAAAAAGAAGAGAAGCTTGATTCTCTCGGTTTATGTTTATCCTATCACCTTATTTTTTGAAATAAGAAACACATAATCCTTTTAGAAACTTATTCTACTACTTGCTTTCCCTCTTAGGGCAAATGTATTGAATGTATTGCATTGGTGTGCTATGCAGTAAGTGAGAATGGAGAGAACTGGAGTGTGGGGCAAAGACAGCTTGTGTGCTTGGGAAGGGTACTACTAAAGCAAAGCCGCATATTGGTAATGGATGAAGCAACTGCTTCAGTGGACACTGCAACAGATGAGCTTATTCAACAAACAATACGGAACCAATTTAGTGACTGCACAGTCCTAACCATAGCACATCGAATCTCATCTGTCTGCGACAGTGACTTGGTCCTCGTATTGAGTGATGGTATGAAATCTTAACCTTTCTATTTTCCTACGTTTGAGATTGCAAATCCTCTTCTTTTGTGGAAAGATATTTCTTCCCTGCTTGGTTTATGAACCGAATACGTTTTTTTTAATCAGGAAATATTGTTGAATATGACTCTCCAACAAAACTCCTGGAGAACAAATCTTCATCATTTGCGAAGCTCGTTTCAGAGTACACTGTGAGAGCAACTAATGTTGAGGGAAAATAGATGGTCTGATTATATCAGCCTTCAAATATGATGACGAACAGCAAATTACTGAGAGATGGAACTATTATATTTTTATCTGGTTTTGATACCATGGGTTACGATATATTATGAGCTCTACGGTACCTGTAGTATTTCTTATTATGATGAGCAAATATAGTCTAGCATCAATATCACTGATGCGAAATGCTTATGTTGCATTATACTTAAATGTTTTAATGCTCTTTAAAATTATTCCAGATCTTCTAGCTCTGATACAATTAAAATAAATACTCTGCCATGACAATTAAAATGACAAAAAGAATAGTACTCTGTGTTGGGCACGTGGCATTAGTGAAGCCCAATTTAACCGCCCTGTTTTCTTTCTGCAATTCTGGTTTATTCTTGTTTTGTAACCGCCCTTCAGACTATGGTAACAGCCAATTCTTGGCAGGTAGTCGTTCAGTCCAGATAGCTCTGCGGTGGATATTTTATATGGTGAAAAAAGTCTGTATAGTCTTATGAGATTAGACTGGTGAAGTGCTGCTGTAATAAGGAAATTAGAATAATAGAATCCTCTGCATCTTTTGTGGACGTAGCCATTAGATATGGTGAACCATTCATTCTGTTTTTCTTTTGTTGTCTTCTTTCATTTATTCTGTGGTTTCTATAACTTATAATTTATAAATGGTATCACAGCCTCTTAACCAAAAACTCATTTTGTGAAGCTTGTTTCGAAAACTGGTGAGGTTTTGTCAAAGCAATGGATGATACAGAAAAATGGAAGATAGAAAAATTCATTGGTTAGAACTTTGGACTTTGAAAGGTACAAATGGAGTCGTTGCTCATCAAGTAGGACCTCTCACTTACATTGCTGGGGAAAACAAAAGGCAAAGGTCCAATGTCAGATGAAGACTGGAACAAAATGGATAAAAAAATGAGGGCAACTATATTTCTCTCATTGTCCAGCAATGTGTTATTTAATGTTTCAGCTAAGAATACTACGAAAGAGCTTTGGGATAAGCTCTCTAGCATGCATGAGATTGCTTCAGCTTCGAATAAGGTATTTATTATGAAGAAATTATATAACTTGAAAATAAAAGAAGGTGGGATTATGTCAAATCATCTGAATGAATTTAACACCTTAGTTACTCAATTGACTTTGGTGGGTATAAAGTTAGATTCTAAGATAAAGCAATTTTGCTGTTGTGTTCCTTACCAAATAACTAGGAAGGTGTTGTGATGGCTGTGAGCACTTCGGTAGCAGCCAAAAGTACATTAATTTTTTATGACATTGCAGCCACTCTTCTCAACGAAGACATGAGAAGAAAAAATCAAGAACCCTCTTCTGGCGATGCTTTAACAGTTATAAGTACAAGCAATAGGGGAAGAAGCCAAGAAAGAGGAAGATACAACAATTAAAGACGATCAAAATCTGCTCCACGATCGAAGTCCAGGGGCAGAAATGGTGCTTGTTGGTTTTGTGGAAAACCTGGTCACACTAAGAAGAACTGTTGGAATTGTATAAGAAAGCTCAAGGAAAAGTGAGCACAAATAATGAAGCAAACACTGCATGTGATGCTGTTTTGGTCTTGTCAGCAAGTAACACAAATACAGATTCGTGGGTCCTCGATTTCGACGCTTCCTTCCATGCTACTTCATGTTGGGAGGCTTTTACAAATTTCCAAGAAGGTACATTCGATAAGGTTTTCCTTGGTGATAATAAGGAATGTGAAATTTTAAGTAAATGAGATATTACTTTGCATTTAAAAAATGAAGATAAATGGATCTTGACAGATGTGAGGTATGTTCCCATGTTGAAACGAAATTTAATATTTGTCAGCCAGCTTATTGCTTGTGGGTGTAATGTTAAATTTTCTCTAGATACTTGGAAAGTAACAAAGGGGGCTTTAGTGCTTGCAAAGGGAAAGAAGTTGGGTAATCTTTGCATTGCCGGCTATGGATAGTGGCTCAAAAATTTGGCACAAGAGGCTTGGTCACATGAGCCAAAAAGGACTTCAAGTTATGCTTCAATGCAATTAGCTACTAGGCCTCACATCGGTTGATTTGGAGTTATGTTAACATTGCCTTTACGGCAAACAGACTCAGAGCAACTTCTTGAGAATGGGGCATGATAAGAAAACTACTTTGTTGGAGCTTGTTCATTCTGATATTTTTCAGCCCCACTGAGTTAACTTCTTTCAGGGGTGCTAATTATTTTGTTACCTTCCTTGATGACTGCATTCGTGAAGTCAGGTTTTATATGTTGAATAAAAAATCAGAGATATTTTCAAAATTTAAGATATTTAAGGCTGCTGTTGAAAATCATATTTGACATAAAATTAAATACATACTAACAGATAATGGTGGAGAATATTGCCCTTCAGAGTTTGACACATTTTGTACAGATCATGGTATTCGACGGATAAAGGTAGTTTCATATACTCCTCAGGAGAATGGTGCAGCAGAGAGGTTAAATAGAACAATCCTTGAGCGAGCTCGGTGCATGCTCTCGAATGCCAGACTGGGAAAAGAATTTTGGGCAGAGGCTTGCAATACATTAGTTTATTTGATAAATCAAGCTCCTTCATCTCGTCTTGATTTTGACATTCCGGAGGAATGATGGCTTGGCAAACGAATTTCATATAATCATCTTCGAGTGTTTGGCTGTGAAGCTTTTATACACATTTTGAAAGAGCACAAAACAAAGTTAGAATTCAAGTCAAAAAGGTGTATTTTTCTCAGCTATGGTAAAGATCAATTTGGCTATCATCTTTGGGATCCACTTGCAAAGACTATGATTCATAGTCGAGATGTTGTTTTTAATGAGAAGAATTTTTCAGGTTTACAACCTCTCAGTTCATCTCCGAAGGAATATATCGATGTAGATTTGTTTGATAATGGCATGGTAAAGCAATCCAATATCGCTTCTCCTAGCCACTAGTTACATCTACACATTCTTACACCACAGAAGCCCCTATTTTTAGCAATACCTTGCCTTCAGTTGTATGCACATTGCCTACATCAATCACTACACACTCATATCCCAGCACTAATTGTGTGCCATTTATTGTGCCTGCGCAGCCAATAGATAGTTCAACAAAGCATGTTGTGGCTCATACGTAGCCTCCTTTAGACTTTGACCAGCATTTGTGTCCATCGTAGACCTCTACAAGTTATACGCAGCCTTTAAATGACCATTCACTGCCTTTAAATCACTCTACGTTGCCTTCAATAGATCCTAAACTTCATACACTACCTTTTGATTGTTCAACGCAGCCACTTACCACAAATACCCTACCTCCTATACATCCAATGCAGCAGAGAGGAGATCTAGTTTCCATGTCTTTACAAGGTGAGTCTTTAGACCTATACAAAGGTCACTCTTCTAAACAAATAGGAATTATAGAGCATGGAAGTCTCACTGTGCAGAGTAGTGTACCAAGACAGGGGAGTATGCAATAAGGTCTCAGATAGATGATGTTCGAAACTTATTACAAAGACTACATCTGGACACTAATTTGTAGCCAAAGCAAGGACCTCAACTGAGACAGTCTACCCATGAGAAGAGGCAACCAACAAAATATGATGACTACGAGTTATTGCTCTCCGATCAGGCAGAACCAACAACATTTAAACAAGCATGCAAGGATGAGAATTCAGTTAAATGGATGAAAGCCATGAACGAAGAAATGGAGTCATTGAGAGTAAATAACACTTGGGATTTGGTTCCTCTTCCACCAAATCAAAAGCCTTTCAAGAACAAATGGATTTATTGTTAGAAAGACAAAGATGGAGGGAGTAAAAGGTACAGGGCTAGATTAGTGGTCAAGGGGTTTGATCTGCAAAAGGTATTGATTTAATGAGATTTTTTCACCAGTTGTAAAAATGAATACAATTAGTGCTGTGTTGGGTTTGGTAGTCGTTTGGGACCTAGAACTTGAGCAACTCGATGTGAAAACAACGTTTCTACATGGGGACATTGATGAGGAGTTATACATGGAGCAACCTTAAGGTTTCATCAAACAGGGTCAGGAGCATCTCTATTGCAAATTAAAGCAGAGTTTGTATGGGCTAAAGAAAGCCCCAAGACAATGGTACCTCAAGTTCGACCACTTCATGATTGATAACAATTTTATTCGCTGTGAATCAGACCCTTGTGTTTTCTACAAGAGACTTAATATAGGTGAGTTTGTTATCCTTTTGCTCTATGTTGATGATATGTTAGTTGCTTGTACTAGTGTTAAAATTATTGCTCAGCTGAAGCAACAATTGGCTCTTCATTTTACCATGAAAGACCTAGGACCAACTAAAAGAATTCTTGGGATGCAAATATTTAGAAATAGAAATAAAAGAGAACTTAGATTGTCCCAAGCAAACTACATTGCCAAAGTGTTGGATAGATTTAACATGTCTCATGCCAAATCAGTTTCTTCTCCTTTAGCTGATCATTTTCTATTATCCTTAGCTATGTCTCTAAAAAATCAGGTAGAGGAAGAACAAATGAGGTTTGTTCCATATTCATCAGCAGTCGGCAGTTTAATGTATGATATGGTATGTACTCATCCCGACATTGCTCATGTAGTGGCAGTTGTGAGTAGATTCATGAGTCATCTGGGGAAATTACACTGGCAGGCAGTTCAGCGAATTTTATAATACTTGAAAGGTACCTCACATTATTGTTTATGTTTTGGAGGCACTGATATTCAACTTCGTGGTTATGTTGATTCGGATATGGCTGGAGATTTAGATAAATGCAAGTCCACTACTAGTTATGCTTTCACATTTGCTGGGGCAGCGATCAGTTGGGTTTCTCAACTGCAACAAGTTGTAGCTTTGTCATCTATAGAGGTGGAATACATTGCTCTCACAGAAAGAGAAAAATAAATGATATGGCTAGAGCGTTTGTTGGCTGAACTAGGGTGTCTGAAATCAGTTTTTCCATTGTATTGTGATAGCAATAGTGCTATACACTTGGCTAAGAATTCAGCTTTCCACAATAGAACTAAGCATATTGATCTCATATATCACTTTATTCGCCATGTTATTGACGAAGGCAAGTTGCAGGTCACAAAAATTGACACGAAGGTCAACCCGGCAGATGCATTAACCAAGATAGTTCCACGAGAGAAGTTCAAGTTCTGTAGAGCTTCTCTCGGTCTTCTTCTGATGTGACCATGACCCTCATGTGGGGGATATCTCTGTGCACTACTTTGATTGATCCCATTGGTCTTCAAGTGGGAGATTGTTGGGCATGTGGCATTAGTGAAGCCCAATGTAACCGCCC
The DNA here is from genome assembly GCA_027924645.1 of Cunninghamia lanceolata. Lineage (NCBI taxonomy): Eukaryota > Viridiplantae > Streptophyta > Pinopsida > Cupressales > Cupressaceae > Cunninghamia > Cunninghamia lanceolata. The sequence goes on from BSBN01000197.1 coordinate 4,931,021, forward strand.
TGTTTTCTTTCTGCAATTCTGGTTTATTCTTGTTTTGTAACCACCCTTCAGACTATGGTAAGAACCAATTCTTGGCAGGTTGTTGTTCAGTCTAGATAGCTCTGGTGATGGATATTTTATATGGTGAAAAAAGTCTATATAGTCTTATGAGATTAGACTGGTGAAGTGCTGCTGTAATAAGGAAATTAAAATAATAGAATCCTCTGCATCTTTTGTAGACATAGCCATTAGATATGGTGAACCACATTAAAATTCTGAGTTCTTTTGTGTAAATGATTTTATTCATTCTATTTTTCTTTTGTTGTCTTCTTTCATTTATTCTGTAGTTTCTGTAACTTACACCCTGAAATTGCAATTTTTAAATCTTAAAATATATGATCATAGTTTAGTGTTTCAGGATTTAACTGTGTGCAAGTTTTTTCCTCAACGTTTCAGATCACACTCTATGATCCAGCTGTAGGATAATGAAACATTGTTGAAAACCAATTATTAGTTACTTGTTATAGGTAGTTGTAGAATTCAGTTTTGAGAAATAGTTGTATTTTAATTATATATATGTACATCCCTTTAGACAATAAATATATGAAGATTTCTGGTTCTGCCTTCAATTTTATATACTGTTTGTATAATTTTCTACTGCTCTAATACCTTCAATTGGTATCAGAGCACAAGGAGAATAGTGGAGGAAGCTTGAAAAAAAATGTAGAAGGTGAAAGAGTCTGAATGCGAAGATAAAAATGTCATGCAGAAGCTGCCAAAAGGCAATGCTCGCTATGAATAGAGAACGCAACTAATGAGGGAAATTAAGGTGATGTTGTTTTTCATATTTTATGATAATTAAATGCAAATTTTTAAGGTAATGTTGTTTGTGTGTGACTTAGGGTTTTTTGAAGCCACATAATTTTTTATGAGTTATTTAAAATAAGCTCTGCATAATGATTTAGTAGCTGTGACTAGGATGCTATGTATCATATGTTAAATGATGCGTCATGTACATGGAATGATTGCGCTAAGTTAATCATATGTTTTGTATTGTAAACTCTTGCACTTCATATTTGGTGGGAATGGTTGTGCCAAGTATAGAATAGGGATCTAAAGGAAGAGTTGCAAGAGATCTGAAGAAGCAGTGTATTGCTAAAGACAAGTCATCGCCAACCGTGAAGGAACCATTGGAAATTACACAAAGGTTAAGTGGAGATATTGAAGTCTACCAGAGATTAACGTCCAAGGATATTGAAGGAGGAATAAATCGTAGTATCTGATGGAGGATAATAAACAAAAAGCCACTGCTATATCTCAATGAGGAGCCACAGTTTAACAGGAGTTGTAGATAAAGATAGAAGAAGTAAATTGATTTGAAGTATGTAGAAAAGGTATGAGCCACTGAGGAATGCTTTTTAAAGTTATTGAAGTTTTTATATCGTAGAAGACAAATAGAAGCCTCCAGAAAATGATTGTAGTAGAAGCTATTCTTCACCTCCAGAAATCAAGATCTGGAGATTCAAAGGAGTAGTTTAGGGTTTGTTCAAGCCAGTTACGCGCATCACACAAGAAAATAAAAGTCAAAGGAAATTATTGTATGCAAAGCCACTGTAGAATAGGAGGAAAAACATTGTTTAATGCAAATAAGAGACTGGAACCATTGTTGTATGACTGAACAAGGAGAATCCAGTAGTCCCAAAAGATTAGATTCATTTGCAAGGAAGTCACATTGGGGTTTTGAAGACAAAGGAAGTTACAGAAAGTTGAGTCAAGCTAACAAAGGGAAGACATTAAAGGAGGAGTGAGGCACACAAAGCTATCGAACAAAGAGGAAATCAACAATCGAGGAAATTACAGCAGTAGATCAAGGTAAGCAAATCACTTATTTTCAAATGGGAAGAGCTAAAAGAGAAAAGATAGAAAAAAATTAGCAAAAAAAAAGAAATGATTGGGAAGAAGAAAGAAATGAACTATTAAGAAATTTAAAACAAGTTTCAATAGAAAAGACTGGATAACTGATACAAATTTCTAATCTTAAAATTGAATTACTTAATGTTAAAGAAGAATTAGAAGAAAGATTGAAGTTATTTGATGAAATGAAAGAAAAGATTGAAAGGTTAGAAGAAGAAAACAATTTACAAAAAGAATAAATATCAAAATTGAAAGAAGAGAATGAATGTTTAAGGATAAAACCATTGGTTTGTGATGTTTTATGTGATACAAGTGATTTGTGTGAAAGAGTTGAAGGTTCATTGGATAAAGAATGCAAAGTTGAAGATAATAAGTATATTGGATCAGTAAAATTTGCTAATATATCTAGTTGTTTTGATGATAATATTGGTTTAAAATCATGAAGAAAATTGGTTATAAAGTTGAAGGTTTGGGTAAGCATGAGCAAGGAATCAAAGAGCCCATTAAGTCAGTTGTTAGGGCTAAGTATGAAGGTCTCGGGTATAGAGGTAAAGGAAAAGAAAAAGAGATTTTACATTGTTCCCATTGTGATAGAGGACATAGAAAATTAAATTGTTGGGATTTACATCCTTGCAAAATTTGTGGTTTGAAAAATCATTGTGAAAAGACATGTTGGAATAGAGAGTTAAAAAATGAATTTATGATGTCCAGGTTGTTTGAAAATAAATTGTGGTTGGATAAATGTATTTGATTGGCAAAAGGTCACATGTATGTTTAGAATGTTTTATAGACATAAGTCTTCTCATGTTGAGAAAAAGGAAAAATAATTGAACAACAGAAACAAAACAACCAAGTGCAGAGAATGGTTAAGAAATTGAATTGTTTTAGCATAGTGTAGAAGCACGAGGAAGGCAAGAAAGAGAAGTTTGTTTGTCTTGCAAGACATCAAGCAAAATGGAAAACTACAGATAGCGAGAGGACTTGACTGCTGCAACAGTGAGTGGGAGTTGAAAGAAGAAAGATTAGTAGATCATGAAGATAAATTGAGTTAGCAAAATTTGAGTCAGCAGACTTGGAAGACAAAACTTGGAATGATATTAGCATTCACTTGGTGTTCTTACAATGTTCATTATGGGGGAGAAATGATAGAATAATGACCATTTTTTTCAATGTTCATTATAGGGGAGAATGTAGGATTCACTTAAACATTGTTGTGAACCAATGATTAGTTACTTGTTATGGGTAGTTGTAGAATTTAGTTTTGAGAAATAGTTATATTTTAATTATACATTTGGACATCCCTTTGGACAATCAATATATGAAGATTTCTGGTTTTGCCTTCCATTTTATATAGTGTTTGTATGATTTTCTACTCCTCCAATACCTTCACCATCATCAGGAGAGCTGAGGAAAAAAAATTGCACACAGTTAAATCCTGAAACACTGAGCTACAATCATTATGGACTATGGAAATTTGATTTCTATTTTAAAATATATGGTTTGTAGTTTCCATTCTTGTGCACCCTACCTTTGTGCCTCTCAAAATCATACATGACGATGTCCAACAAGTCTAAAATTTTTATAGCAGCTTACTTGGCAAGTTCACTCTTAAACTTAAAGTTTGAGGTCAACATCATGAAATTTGATGCCACTAATATGTCCAGTCCTAAAAGGTATCAAAAATAGCATTTTTTTAACCCCTAACTCGTGATAGACAATTGTAACATCCCATCGTCAAAATTATTTGTACCAATTATTGAACATTTTTCCCTAATATTATGTAGACAGACACTCAATCATTAATGTTGTCATATTTAAAAACATATATAGACTCCTAAATATGTAAGAATAAAATTATTAAATTAAACAACTTAATACTACACACTAAATAGTCCTGACATAATCTTACTAATATAATACCCTAAACCTAATATTATTATTTCATATTTCTATAACAATTAACTCTAAACCTAATATCACTATCTTCCATTTTTGGGGTTGGACGCACCACCATAGGGATTTTCGTGCTTGAATACATCCAGCAACATGGAGATTGGAATGATTTATACAATCTCATTTTCTACAATGATGGTCTAAACTCATGAAATTAAGTCTAGAAGGATGAATCTTGAATGCACAATCGCAAGGATTTTCACGCTTGAATGCATTGCAACATGGAGATTGGAATGATTTCTACAATGGTGGTCTAAACTCCTAAAAAGTCTAAAAGAGTGTCTCTTGTTGCACCCCTACAGTTGAGATCCACCTCAAATGCCAATATTTTCACTCAAGAGTTTTTTATTTACTAGAATGGAAAATGTATCTTTTGACACAACAAGGAATTTTATTATGGTTTAGGCTTTTAAGGAAAACCAAGGATGCAACATAACTCACAAGCAAGATCATTTTTTTACCTTATTAGAGCTATGACCCATTTTTCTATTACATTTTGATCTCAAACAAAGTTGTTAGTGATTTCATTTTGATTTCAAATAAAGTTGTTAGTGTTATTCCATTAATTTGTTACTACTATTCTACTAACACTTGCACCAAAAGGAGGTGCAATGGTTATGCCCATTGCAATTTATATAGATTGCCTTATAAATAAAGCCTCATAAATAAAGTCTTAAAATGAAGTTTGGCCTATCCTAGCATATTACCTGAATATGTCTTGCTTTTAGCTCCTAGGTATGCATGATTGCATTATACATTCTAAATATTCATCTCGATGCAAAATCCCCCGAAACCAATGTAAATTGGGAATAAGGGGCCCATGCTTTACCTTACACCAGACCAAAAAGGTGCCTTGGGACTTCGGAACCCACGCCCAAGTCATCCTTGATTGGTCGGGGCAAATTTAAATGCATGTCAGCATAAGACCTTTTAAAGGGCTTCTCCTTGTCGGCTCTTTTAGTTAATTTCATGAATGTTAGCAGGAAAGCATATATTTAAGTGTGTTTTTTAATTCATTATGAACCTAGATAGAGATAGCCAACTTAAAGCATTGGAGTAAAGAGCATTCAAAGAATTCATTTTGATTCTAGAATATATTTGTATTGTCACTATGTGTTGTTGCTGGTTTGAAGTTATCATCTATCTCTCCTTATGAGTTGAAGAGCATTCATCCTCCTAAGGGTTTCATCACATAGGTGATATCATTTGTGTTCATCATCATTTGATTTCATCATAATGATTTGTGTTTAGCCTCTGCCCTACAATGACATGCTCTCTTTATCAAACAATGATGTTGGGAAGCTTGAATGCCATCCCAGGATTTGATTGAGTCAAGTCCCCAAACACCATAACCCCCAAACCCCTTCTCTTCTTGTGTGCAGGTTACAGTTGCAAGATCTAGAAAAGTGAAAACATAAGAAGACTGAGTAAGGATAAGGGTTTTAGGATCTGATAACATTTCAAGAACATTCCTTTGTACTAGACTTGGGTGCTTGCAAAATAGTCCTTATGCCTAAACAAACTTCAGATCTAGCATCAAGACAGTCTTTGTAACATTTCTCCAGTTTGTAGTTTCTGAAGATTCTGACTTCCAGGACTTGGCCGCCCCTGAAATAGTCCTCTGACATTCTAACTTTTGGAACATAGGTTCTGATATCTTCTTGATCACTCTTGCGAAGTTAGTTTCTGATTATCTACTGTACACTTTCTGTTATGATGAGATCTTTACAAATCTAGGGTTTAGTGCATTGATTGACCTAGGATTTGATAAAAGGCTTGATTAAATTAGATCTTTCCATAGCACTCTTCAGTATAAAATCTATAGCTAAATACACCTCAATTTGGTAGTGATTTGACTCAGTTTTGTCCTTGAATGTTATTGTGGAAGAGGATTTGATCTAGTGTGCATGCTAGTCTTCTTCATTCATCTTTTTCACATAACAGTTCTATACTCATGTCGACATGCCTTATTATCTCTAATTTATAGAAAAACACAATTTAGAGTTGCAGAGAGTTAAAAGGATAGATAAGTAAAGAAGATGCTGTTTGTTTTTTGCAATGATATAAACTTCCTTAATTAATGACTCCATCTTTGTCTCCATCATTGTAAATTACAGAGAGACTTTTATTTGTTGAGTCGAGAGAGTGCTTAATGGAGAGTAGAAAGCATGACGATATAAACATTAGAATAGGTCAAAAATTCCACAAAAAACAAAGGCAGCCAGAAGTAAAACATTTGCAATTTGAGGGACCAAAAATAAGCCCCTTTGTTGAAAATTGTGATCATTGAGGGTGGTGTGGTTATCAGAAAGTTGACATGACTGTAATAGTGTACACTATTGAGTGTGGCATACAAATGCCACTAGAAAACACACCAATACAAGCAAACACTTGAGAGACGACAACATCGATCCCCTCCTCCCATTTAAGGTAAATTCATAAGGTCGACTTCCCAGTGCTCCCAACTGCAATCCCACCATAGAGCATAGTATTATGGTGGTGGAGGCCAAAAGCATCAACACCATTATATTGTTCTTGATCATTTGCATTGCTAGCTACACTCTATTCTTCATCCCTTCCTACAAAATTATATCAAATTAAACTTTTAATTCTTTCCAATTTTGCAATGATATTAATAATAGACAGTGGATTCACCTTCATAATGGCGTGCAACCATAGTTGCCTATCAATGTTATTGACACCCTTAATTGTGGTCTTAGAATGGCGAATCATATGTAATCTAAGTAAACATGGTATAAACTCATAAATATCAAACATGCCAGTACGAGGGTCATGTTTAAATGCTTTTACAACATGCCCATTTGTATAACTAGACAGAAGAGGCAAGTACCTTAGAAGGCTAGGCTTAAACAACACACTCTAAGCTTGGACTTAGACGTGCTTGGTGTGCCCTCTCCAACTCTATTTCATTGTCCAAAAAAAAAATGTTAACAACACATCAACGCTCAACCGTGACTTAAAACCGTGACTACCCCCACCTATTGCCGCCTATGGCTACTTTTAAGCAAATGATATTGGCAGTTGTAAATCCAACATCTTCCTTGCCTATGCCAAAATGAGAGCTTTGGAACAGAGTATGGACATCCATCAAAGCATAATGGAAGGGGGATTTTTGTCAGATATTACAATTGGAAATGCTCTGGCAGACATGTATGGAAAATGGGGAAGCATAGATAAGGAATGTGAATTGTTTACCAAAATGCCTCAAAGAAATGTGGTCTCATGGAATGCCATGATTCCTGGGGGTAAGTGCAAAAATATGGGGGGCCAAAAAGGGGTCTTAAGTGGTCACTTTTTTTCTAAAATCAGGAAATGTTGGCCTTGGATGAGAAATTGAGCATAGTTACACTCAAAATTTGGAGACGCAACCAAAACAATGTTCGCAGTACTCCAAGTCTACTCCACCTCTCTCCCTCCTTACCCATCTTTCCCTTATTTTTTTCTATCTCTCCCCTCACCTCTCTATCTCTCACCTCTATCTCCCCCTCACCTCTCTACCTCTCCCCTCCCTACATCTCTTAGTCACTCCTTATCTACCTCTCCATCCGTCCTTAGCCATCTAGGTCTCTCACTTAACCCTAAACCCTAAACCCTATCCCTAAAGCCTCAACCGTCAACCCTTAAACCTTAAATCCTAAACCCTATCCCTAAACCCTCAACCCTTGACGCTATACCTTAAACCCTAATCCCTCAACCCTCAAACCCTAAACCCTTGACCCTTAAACCCTCAACCCTTATCCACCCCTCTCCTTCCGTATCTGCCTCACCCCCATCTCTCCCCTATCTCTCTCACCCCTCTCTCCCTAGGTTGTAGGTCTCTCACTTGTATATCTCTCAGTGCTCTCTAGATATTTCCCTTCCTCTCTACCTCTCTCCCTCCTCCTTACCCATATTTCCCACAAGTTGTCAACTTCACTCTCTCATTTTATTCTATCTCTCCCCTCACCTCTCTACCTCTCCCCTCTCTACGTCTCTCAATCACTCCTTGTCTACCTCTCCATCCCTCCTTAGCCATCTAGGTCTCTCACTTAACCCTAAACCCTAAAGCCTCAACCGTCGACCCTTAAACCTTAAATCCTAAAGCCTATCCCTAAACCCTCAACCATTAACACTATACATTAAACCCTAATCCCTCAACCCTAAACCCTAATCCCTCAACCCTTAAACCCTCAACCCTTAAACCCTAAACTCTTGACCCTTAAACCCTAAATCCTTAAACCCTCAACCCTTATCCACCCCTCTCCTCCCCTATCTACCTTATCCCAATCTCTCCCCTATCTGTCTCACCCCTCTCTCCCTAGGTTGTAGGTCTCTCAATTGTATATCTCTTAGGGCTCTCTAGATATTTCCCTTCCTCTTCACCTCTCTCCCTCCTCCTTACCCATATTTCCCTGAAGTTGTCAACTTCACTCTCTCATTTTATTCTATCTCTCCCCTCAACTCTCTATCTCTCACCTCTATCTCCCCCTCACCTCTCTACCTCTCTCCTCTCTATGTCTCTCAGTCACTCCTTATCTGTCTCTCCATCCATCCTTAGCCATCTAGGTCTCTCACTTAACCCTATAGCCTCTCCCTAAAGCCTCAATCCTCAACCCTTAAACCTTAAATCCTAAACCATATCCCTAAACCCTCAACCCTCTACACTATACCTTAAACCCTAATCCCTCAACCCTTAAACCCTAAACCCTTGACCTTTAAACCCTAAAGCCTTAAACCCTCAACCCTTATCCACCCCTCTCCTCCCCTATTTGCCTCACCCCCATCTCTCCCCTATCTCTCTCACCCCTCTCTCCTTAGGTTGTAGGTATCTCACTTGTATATCTCTCAGGGCTCTCTGATATTTCCCTTCCTCACCACCTCTCTCCCTCCTCCTTACCCATATTTCCCTCAAGTTGTCAACTTCACTCTGTCATTTTATTCTATCTCTCCCCTCACCTCTTTATCTCTCACCTCTGTCTCCCCCCTCACCTCTCTACCTCCCCCCTCTCTACATCTCTCACTCACTCCTTGTCTGCCTCTCCGTCCATCCTTAGTCATCTAGGTCTCTCACTTAACCCTAAACCCTCTTCCTAAACCCTCAACCCTCAACCCTTAAACCTTAAATCTTAAACCCTATCCCTAAACCCTCAACCCTCTACACTATACCTTAAACCCTAATCCCTCAACCCTTAAACCCTTAATACCTCAACAATTAAACCCTCAACCCTTAAACCCTAAACCCTTGACCCTTAAACCCTAAATCCTTAAACCCCCAACCCTTATCCACCCCTCTCCTCCCCTATTTGGCTCACCCCCATCTCTCCCTATCTCTCTCACCCCTCTCTCCCTAGGTTGTACGTCTCTCACTTGTATATCTCTTAGCGCTCTCTAGATATTTCCCTTCCTCTCCACCTCTCTCCCTCCTCCTTAACCATATTTCCCTCAAGTTGTCAACTTCACTCTTGCATTTTTTTCTATCTCTCCCCTCACCTCTCTATCTCTCACCACTATCTCCCCCTCACCTCTCTACCTCTCCCCTCTCTACGTCTCTTAGTCACTCCTTGTTTACCTCTCCATCCATCCTTAGCCATCTAGGTCTTTCACTTAACCCTAAACCCTAAAACCTATCCCTAAAGAATGAACCCTCAAACCTAAACCCTATCCCTAAACCCTCTTCCCTCAACACTATACCTTAAACCCTAATCCCTTAACCCTCAACCCTAAAGCCTCAACCCTCAACCCTTAAACCTTCAACCCTAAACCCTATCCCTAAACCCTCTACCCTCGACACTATGCCTTAAACCCTAATCCCTCAACCCTTAAACCCTTAATCCCTCAAACCCTAAACCCTTAAAACCCTAAACTCTCAACCCCTAGATACCCTTAAACCCTATACCCTATATACTTAACCTTGGACACTCAACCTTGAACATTATCCCTCAACCTTCAAACCTCTACCCTATACCCTATACCCTCAACCCTATACTTATGCCCTAAACCCTCAACCCTCATCCATATGCCTTATACCCTCAACCTTAAACCCTAAACCCTATATCTTAGACACTCAACCTTGAACATTATCCCATAACTGTAAAATCTCAACCCTCTACCCTATACCCTCAACCATATACTTAAGCCCTAATACCTCAATCCTCAACCATTTACCTTAAACCTTGAAACCTACACCCACAAACCCTTATCCCTATACCCTATAACCTCATCCTTATACCCTAAACTCTAAATATTGTGCATCAACCCTATACATAAAACCTAAACCATACACTCTCAACCCAAGTCACCCTATGCCTTATATACCCTCAATCCACATCATAAACCCTAAACCCTAATCCCCATACCTCACACAGTTAATCTTATACACTCAACAAGTTGAGTATTATCCCTCAACTGTAACCCTCAACCCTCAACCTTCTACCCTCAACCTATTACTTAAGCCCTAATCCCTCAACCCTCAACCCTCAACCCTATACCTTAAACCCTAAACCCAAAAACCTCAACCCTCAACCCTAAAAACTATACAAGCTCAGGTCCTTATATACCCTAAACCCAAAACCCTTACATAGATACATACATACATACATCCAACCATACATACATACAACCATACATACAACCATACATACATACATACATACATACATATAAGCATACATACATACATCAATACATACATACACACATGCATACACATACACGTACATACATACATACATACATACATACAAGCATGCATACATACATACATCAAGCATACTTAAAAGCCTTGAACATAAAACATTCCAAGCGAGACATAACGCGAGCGTGTTATAATGCGCTCGTGTTATGTCAAACTTGATAAGCATCAGACAAACTTTTGCAAAAAGAAAAAAATGCAAAACAAAACATAACGTGAGCGCATTATATGTTGCTTTGGGAATCCCAAGCCTTAGGCTTAGGATTTGCTTTGGATTTCCAACCCAAAGGCTTGGAGTGCCTTCCGAATGTCCAAAGACGTGTTTTTGTATATTCTACAGGATTTTACATAATTTCGTTCATGCTAACCCTCAAATTTGTATGTGTTTCAAGTTTGAACAAATCGAACACCTGGGTAATGTTAGGCTTTCTCTTAGTTATTTAACAATGTAATTTTTTTTCACATTTTGACAATGTTAAGCCTTTGATCTTTAATTTATTTTGTTTGTGTTTATTTTTTGGCAAAAACAAATGTTTGGTCTTTTTTTCTTTATAAATTAACCATTCATTGAAATTTCAAATAAATTACATTTCTTATAAACTAGACTCCATTCTACACATATTAAAAAAATTTCAATTAGTTTTCAAAATTTATAGGGGTAGCATAGCCAAAATTCTATTTTTAGGTTGTGTCCACTTTGAAAATTAGTAAAAATCAAATATTCATTAAAAATTTATTAGAAAAATCAAGCATAAACTATATGTTGTTAGCTAATTTTTCACTGAAGTGATTTTAAAAATACCAAAAAAATGTTAACCTTTTGAGGGAGCCACAAAACATGCTATGTTATGTTTTTCTGATAGAAACAACACCAATTTCTGTGTTTCCCTCTTTTGAACCCCTTAATCTATACCATTTTCAAAAAAATTAGTAGTTTAGAAAGTAGACTCAGAGCACTATGAACATTGTTTTTGTTGCATCTTAAAATTTTGAGTATGACTATGCTCAATTTCTCATCCAAGGCCAGTATTTCATGATTTGAGAAAAAACAATGGCCACTTAAGAGCCCTTTTTGGTCCCCCATCTTCCTGCACTTACTCGTAAATAAATAAAACTAGCATATATATCTTAAATACATCAGTCTCGAGGCACCAAGAAACAACTACCATTCATGGAATTTGCATCATACATCTCTAGATCCATTGATAGACACTGATGATGAAAAAATCTAGAACCATTAACATATAGAGGAAGAGAAAGAGAGAGAAGAGGAGAGAAAGTGAGAGTGAGAGAGAGATAGAAGGGGAGATAGAAATATTGATAGAGGAAGAGAGAAGAGGGGAGAGAGAGGGATATAAACAAAGGTAGAGAGGGGTAAAGAGAGAGATAAAGAGATAAAGAGAAATAGAGAGATAGAGTGGGAGACAAAAAGATCTAGAGAGAGGTAGAGAGTGTAATGTCCCCTTCTTATTTGTCCTAGATTAATCCCTACAATCACAATTTCAATAATTTAGGATTATGAAATTGACTTATGTGTTATTATTTTCTTCATTAAGATTCCTCAAAATAGATTTTGCAATCATCACAAAGAACACCAATGCAATATATACATATAGAATCCATGTTAATAAGAGGGTTATTCAATCATATAATAAACTTGAAATGTAAGCTCTTACCATTATCAAACATATTCTTTTCATGGAGTAAGAACATGGTTGGCTTGACTCATAGGTCTAAGTCCAATCCATGCCATTGTTGGCTTGACTCATATGTCAAGTCCAATCCCATGCCATTGTTGGCTTGACTCATGTGTCTAAATCCAACCTTGATCTACATAGTTGGCTTGACTCATATATCTAAGTCCAACTCATGTCTCCCATTCATTCATTCCATATCCATTTCATATTCATATTCATCATATTCATATTCATATTCATATTTATTTATATTTCTCTTTCATACACACACACACATATTCATTTGTCTAACATATTCACATATATGCCCATGTTCCTCTCATATATACATTCAGATTTTATCTTATTTCTATACTCATATCCATTCTCCTATTATTATTTACATTCCATATGCATACTTATATATGATGAGTGTTTATACATGCAATATCTTTTAATTATTATCATGTTTATATATGCAGCATTCCTATTCTATACTCAGATTATTATATTGCAACATTTCAATTAGTTTTCAAAATTTATAGGGGTAGCATGGTCAAAATTCTATTTTTAAGATGTGTCCACTTTGAAAATTAGTAAAAATCAAATATTCACTAAAAAATTATCAGAAAAATCGGGCATAAACTATATGTTGTTAGCTAATTTTTCATTTAAGTGATTTTAAAAATACCAAAAAAAAGTTAACCTTTTGAGGGAGCCACATAACACGCTATGTTATGTTTTTCTGATAGAAACAACACCAATTTATGTGTTTCCCTCTTTTGAACCCCTTAATCTATACCATTTTTAAAAAAATAGTAGTTTAGAAAGTAGACTCGGAGCACTATGAACATTATTTTTGTTGCATCTTAAAATTTTGAGTGTACTATGCTCAATTTCTCATCCAAGGCCAGAATTTGATGATTTGAGAAAAAAAGTGGCCACTTAAGACCCCTTTTTGGCCCCCCATCTTCCTGCACTTACCTATAAATAAATAAAACTAGCATATATATCTTAAATACATTAGTCTTGAGGCACCAAGAAACAACTACCATCCATGGAATTTGCATCATACATCTCTAGATCCATTGATAGACACTGATGATGAAAAAATCTAGAACCATTAACATATAGAGGAAGAGAAAGAGAGAGAAGAGGAGAGAAAGTGAGAGTGAGAGAGAGAGAAATAGAAGGGGAGATAGAAATATTGATAGAGGAAGAGAGAAGAGGGGAGAGAGAGGGATATAAACAAAGGTAGAGAGGGGTAAAGAGAGAGATAAAGAGATAAAGAGAGATAGAGAGATAGAGTGGGAGACAAAAAGATCTAGAGAGAGGTAGAGAGTGTAATGTCTCCTTCTTATTTGTCCTAGATTAATCCCGACAATCACAATTTCAATAAGTTAGGATTATGGAATTGACTTATGTGTTATTATTTTCTTCATTAAGATTCCTCAAAATGGATCCTGTAATCATCACAAAGAACACCAATGCAATATATACATATAGAATCCATGTTAATAAGAGGGTTAGTTCAATCATATAATAAACTTGAAATGTAAGCTCTTATCATTATCAAACATATTCTTTTCATGGAGTAAGAACATGGTTGGCTTGACTCATATGTCAAGTCCAATCCATGTTGAGTTTTGGTCATGGTTGGCTTGACTCATATGTCTAAGTCCAATCCATGCCCTTGTTGGCTTGACTCATATGTCAAGTCCAATCCCATGCCATTGTTGGCTTGACTTATGTGTCTAAGTCCAACCTTGATCTACAAAGTTGGCTTGACTCATATATCTAAGTCCAACTCATGTCTCCCATTCATTCATTCCATATACATTTCATATTCATATTCATATTTATTTATATTTCTCTTTCATACACACACACACACTCATTTGTCTAACATATTCACATATATGCCCATGTTCCTCTCATATATACATTCAGATTTTATCTTATTTCTATACTCATATCCATTCTCCTATTATTATTTACATTCCATATGCATACTTATATATGATGAGTGTTTATACATGCAATATCTTTTAATTATTATCATGTTTATATATGCAGCATTCCTATTCTATACTCAGATTATTATATTGCAACATTTATATGTTACATTGTTCAATCTATAATTGTGGATGAGTACGTACCTGCTCCCACACTGATTGACTTCTTTATCTGCTAACTGGATTCTCTTATTCTATTCCATGTTCGCTCCTTCTACTACTGACTATTTCTTCTTCTATTTTCTGACTGGCTTACCTTCTTTATTTTCCTGTTCACTACTGTAATATTCGAATGCTAATGAGATTGCTGAATGATATCGATTGATTGATAGATTACATTTTATTTGTTGAATTGATAATATGAGATGTGAGATAAAGCCCAATCGTTATTTATATCTTTGAGGACCTGTGATAAGTGAAGTCCCTCTTGGCAAGTGATCCTTCATAACTAACACCTTTTAGTAATTCATTGTTTATCTTTAATCATTGTTTTGTCTTTAGGAAACATAGCCTAGTCTTTTATATAATATTTATTTTGCCTTATTTCATCTGATCGCATTGGGGTCTTCACTGATTCTCTTTGCACTTAGATATCCTTCATCATTATTTGTTTATGTGGATGGGCTTCTTCTAGGTAGCACATACTAGTGGAGACTTTCTTCATTGCTTCTTTTAGTTTATTTTGTCTTGGATGCTCCTTTGGAAAAGGGTCGATCATCCAAGGGGATTGACCCTTTATGATATGAATATTTATTATTTATTTCATAATATTTAATTTATATTATTCGATGTATCTGATTTATAATATAGTATATATATTTATATTTGTAATCATTTAATATCTATTTTAATATTTATATTTATATTAATATGTAATATATATAATTAATAATATTTATAGTTATATTAATAATTATAATTTATATCATTTTAATTTTGATAATTATGTTTGATATTTATATTTATAATCGTATATTTGATTATTAGAATATTTGTAATATTCATATTTAATTTATTATATAAGTATATTGGATTGTCATTTATATCTTTAATTTAAATGAGTGTACAAAATTTGATTTTCCATTAATAGTGGGATATGATAGAGAGATAGAAAGATATATAGAGATAACAAATATAAAGGGAAAGTCTCTATTTTTGTAAAAGTGTCATTTCATAACAAGATCCACTTTTTACATTGTAAAAGTATAGTAGCCTAATCTTTAATGTAGGGCTTTCCATGACAATGCTTGACCATAGCCCCAAGTCTATCACACAATGTAACACTTTTTGTCACTATGTTTATACAATTAAGATTAGTTTTGTAATACCATGATGGCCAATGATTTTGTGTTTTCAAAAATATCTCAACAACACATATCACTACATTCTTTCAAATCTATTGATGGATGGACAACAACCATTCACCATCAACAAAACTGTATGCTCTCTTGTCAAGAAATTACTTATTATTTTTATCTACATGCTATCTTGGCATACCCATTGCACACTAAGGTGTGATTTGGACGGGAACTTGGGTATCAAAAATAATAAATTTAAAATCTATTGAATGCATAGATAAGTTTACAATGTTTAGGCTCTTAAAAGAGTCATAAGTTCATTACAAAGGCAATTTCAAAAATTAATATTAAATAAGAATAATCAATTATAATATCATAGTACAAAGTTATAATGACATGATTTTAAATATGATTAATTCAATTGAAGGTTTTGAAGTGATAAAAGGTGGAAGCCCCAACACAAGGGATGGGCTAGAGGGACTAAGAGAATAAGATAAAGGACACAAAGATAGATAGAGAGATAAATAGAAACAAAATTAGATAGAGAGGAAAAGAGATAGAGAGAGAGAGCTAGAGGAAGATATAGAGGGAGAGGGGGAGAGGGAGTGATATATACATATATACACAAAGAAAGACAAGGGGAGGTGAGAGGGGGGAGCAACAAAGAGAATTAGAGATGGACACAAATATATATATATATATATATATATATATATATATATATATATATTCACAAATTTTAATATTAAATTACTCATAGTCTCTGTTTGTGAAGTATATGTGATGTAATTAAATAAAGGAAAATAATTGTGAGGGAATAAAATCTCTTTTACATAAATTTAGGTTAAATAAATAAATGCAAGCAATAAAAGTATATTTAATTTGGGTTTAACTAATAATTTAGTTGGGAGTTGATAATTGTAATAAATGAATTTTCAAAAGTTAAGAAAATGAGATTAGGCAATTAGCTTTTGAAATAATGATGAAGAATAATTTTATGTTACATAGAATTTGGTCGTTTTAGTAAAAAAAATAGATGTTCTTGATCTACTTGTTGTCTTGAGAATGTAATAATCAACTGATTTCATGCATGTCAGATCTACGTTGTGCATGCTTGATTCCACATTTCAAAAAAAAAACATCCTAATATGTGGAACCATTCTACTATCTATTGGATTGATCTACCAAACTATGTACCTGCACGACTTGATTCACCCTTGTCTTCAATGTCTAGATCAATGTGCAAGGACTAGCAATGTTGAAAAATACCTTGGAGAGATTGTCATATGACAAGGGTTGCACTCTCCTAGGTTGGCCCCCTTGATTACACCGACTTCACAATTGTTGAAGAATATTCAAAACAAGCTCAAGCATGAAAGTGTCCAAGATGATTTCATGCAAATTTGACTTGTTCTTCAATTTAATTTTTTTAAGGATAGGTAAAGTAGTGGCATTTAGAGAGAGAGAGAGAGAGAGAGAGAGAGAGAGAGAGAGAGAGAGAGAGAGAGAGAGAGTTTGAACAACACATATCACTACATTGTTTCAATTCTACTTATGGATGGACAAAAACCATTCACCGTCAACAAAATTGTATGGTCTCATCTCAAAAAATTACTTATTACTTTTATCTACATGCTATTTCAATGTACCCATTACACACTAAGATGAGATTGCTAATACTAGCAATTGCACTACAGTGTGCAATGGGTACGCTGAAAAAAATTGTAGAAATATGTATATTGTATGTTCAAACTATATTAAATCGACCAAGTAAATTGCAAGTAAGCTTATTTATAGTGATTTCCATACAATTGCATAATGATCATTTGGAAAAAAAAAGGAGAAAAGCATGATTTGTTTTCTAGAGAATTTAGAATTGAACCTTTTTTTTGAGGAAAAAATGAAACCAAAAGGAATATTTTTTATTTTTATTTTCAAGGAACATACTATAGTGTAATCAAATAATTTAGCTATACAATGTAAGAAGTTGGACATATAGAATTGATGCTAAGAACATAATTCGTAATATTCATATGTAAAAAGATTAGCAAGCAATGAAAGTAAAAGCAAAGTTGCAACTTGTGTATATAAACAAAGGTATGAAAATTACATATGTAGACAAATATTTTGTAAATTTACTTAGTTTTATTTGTGACAACAATAGAGAGGAATTTTTTTGTTTCCAATATTAGTATCCTATAAAAGGGATTATCTATAATATAAGTAATTATGTTTTAACAACTGATATTTTATTTTCCCTTTTTTACTCCATGATATCAATCCATCATTTTCACTCTCAAATCCTATAATAAAGTGGAGTAAAAAAATGTGTATGTATTATTGTAAACAAACTTTGTTGTGAGCAATAGTAGAATGGTGTATAGTCCAAAAAAATAGCTATATAAATTATATACCTTTTCTAACTATTTCCATGTAAAAGTGCTCTTAATCAGTCCTCTTCTTGCTTTCTTAGTGCAACAAATAGACTATGTGAATCTAGTGCATATGCAAAGAGTACGATACAATTATATCATAGGATATTTTTTTGAGTGGATAAATTGTCTTATTCAGGGTGAGTCGTGTGGTTACACAACACACCCCATTTTGACCTAGCAAAATAGGGACCCAACTTTTCTTGGTTTGCTTGGCTTGATTTGCTTTCCCTTTTGTTTTTGGGCGGTATGGTAAAAGCACTGTCAATTAGTATGTCTAAGTCATGTTTTAGGCATTCTGGATCTTGAGTTTTGGATCAAAATTTCAAAGTGTGAATTCTCCCTCACAAAGCTTTTTAAATGATAGAGGATGAGATTCTAAGCTGGTTTGTCTTTTGGATCAGGTAGAAATTCCTCAAAATAGAGATGTTATTCATGATCAAAGTGTTGGTCAATGGTCATGTGGATATTCACCTTTACACTTAAATGTCCTCGCATTCTTTAATGTCCATACAAATTATCCCAACCGAAATGCTTGAAAAATGCTAAGTAAAAGGTCATATCCCGATATTCACAAATGTGCACACGTCAAATTTTATCCTATCGTGCAACAATTTGTCATATGCATAGATATTAGTGGGTCTAGATATTCAATCTCAACATTTGGACATTATCTTAATGTCCATACCTTCTTTAATATCTAGACATTTTCTTAGTGTCCCAATCTTTTAACATCCTGATGACGTGTCTTATTTGACTTTTCAAATGGACATTAGACTATGGACAATTCACATATAAACTTAAAATCTAGATCTTTGAATGTGAATATCTGGATGACGTCACCAAATGTCATCTCAAGGAAATATCAAACAGTGATAACATCATCTAGACATTCTACCACGGGATATTTAGCAAAAGTTAATGTCTAGATCTTTTGAATATTTGGATGATGTCACTTTTCTCATAACCAAGAATAACTTTAAAAGGGGTGACATCACCAGGATATTCAAATGTGGGGATATTTCGTGAGTTTTTATATCTGGATATTTCTTAATATCCATATCCTTGTTTGTTATGAACTAAATTGGTGACCTCCTGTGAACCAACCAAACGATGCCATGTGGCATACGGTTTGATGGGCATTTTAATGTCCATATATTCGAAGATAAAAGGAGAATGCCTTAGGATTTCCTCAACCCGATATCCATCTTTGGGTCAACATTTGACCAAATGATTGCTGACATCACATGGACATTTGTGCATATGCATATTTCGCACCCTTAGCATCCTGACTTTCCAAATTCCATGCATGTAGTTCAACTTGGAGACATAGTCCACGTGGTGCCATTTCACGGCCTCGCAAGAAGCCTTTTATACCTCTAGTGACCCAACAAAATTCATTTCGCGCCCACACCGCTAATGTCCTGACTTTCCAAATATCCATGCCCATGTCTAGCCAATAATGTTGAGACACATGTCCACATGGATATCCTGACCTATTCTAAACAGAATTGAAGCCCGATAGTATATTTTTGGTCAACAAGGCTTGACCTGACCTTCATGCTGACGTCATATGGACATATCCATATGGACATTTTGCATATCCTAATAGTTGGATATTCATATCTCGATATCCTCCTCCATACTCATTGCCATGGATAAAGTTTGAACTTGATATTCACATCTTGAATATCCATATCCGGACCTCCTCTCACACTTAATGCTATGCATAATTTTCCATAGGATTATCAAATGATTAATATATGTATGTCTGTTGTAGGATATTGGAGCTAATTAAAGCTTGAAGAAGAAGAAGCTAGATTCTGGAGAAAGGAAGCTAAGCTAGATGAAACTCAATGGTTGATAGAGGAGAAATCTGCGGAAGATCCTAAATACTCAAGGGTTGAAAGAGGAGAAATCTACGGAAGATGCTAAATAAGAAGAGATCCTAAGGACCAAGTCAAAGATGCTGGAATATTCTTTGTCAGCTGTTCTCCACCAGCAATTGCCAACTGGCAATCACGTGCCACCAATCTGGGCCATTGATTATTATAAATGGATCCTAACCATTGGATCAATGTAACTATTTTTGGCCTTTGTTCTATAAAAGGGTCGTGACTTCTCATTTGAGGGAGAAAATCAATTATTACATATCTGGAAAGAGGTCAAATTATTGTAGACCTGATAGGAGATCAGATTACTGAGACTAATGGAGACTGAATTGTTGAAACTATGGGAGGTTGAATTGTTTCAATCCTGGGCACAAGTTTGTGAAGTTCTGCAACTTGGTGAATCCCTCGCAAGGTTCTTTCTTATGCTACGTTCAATAGAAGTGCTTTCATTTTATTGCATATTGCTGTCAACTTTTCCTTTGAAGATTTGCATTGGATCATGTATATTTGT
Organism: Cunninghamia lanceolata; assembly: GCA_027924645.1. Taxonomy (NCBI): domain Eukaryota; kingdom Viridiplantae; phylum Streptophyta; class Pinopsida; order Cupressales; family Cupressaceae; genus Cunninghamia; species Cunninghamia lanceolata. Next base: position 4,951,382 of record BSBN01000197.1, read on the forward strand.
GGACTGTCTTGGTGAAGTATGTTGAAATGAAATATTATATAGTTATATATATTCTATATTTAATATTTATATATATTTATATAAAATATCAATATATATTTAATATGTAATATGTATATACATTTATATTATTAATATTTACAATTAAATTATGGCAATAAATATTATTGTTTAAATTTAGATCCTTTCTTAAAACAAGATATTCAATTTAATATTAAATTAAAATTAAAATTACATCCATATAATTATAGTTATATATTATATATTTGTTTATTTTATAATATAGTTATATATTTTACAATGAATAATTATCTATAGATAATATAATACATTATATATAACCACTGATATTAATATAAAAATATAATTAATATAATATATTGAAAGACACTAATATAGATCTATAACTATATTATATTATATTATATTAATATAGATATATAGACATTATATTAATAGATTGATTTATTCCTCACTAAATATCTCACTAAATATGAATATAAATTATATTATAATTGTGAATATTAGTATTTGAAAGAAACAAAGAGAGAAAGGTTAAAATAAGAGGTAGTGAATATTAATGAAGTAAAATTAATTTAAATCTAGTATAGTTCTCTAATTATGAATATAATGATTAGAATATGTTCCACGGGACTAATCATAATAAAATGGAAAATACATTATAAAAATATCAGCTCTAGCATAGATAAGCTTATGGCAAAACCTTTCCTCTATAAATCTTAATTTATAACTGGGTAAGAGCATGTATGTGGATCATTGGTCATAGTTAAGTAATTTTAGGAATCTCAATCTCTAAACTCTATTTTCTCATTATCAATTTCATAGATAACCATAGGATAACTGCAAATAAAGATGAATCATAAGTAGATACAGTGAAAATATGCTGAGTTAATACAAATAATTGTATATCTAGAGCATATTACAGTAAGAAATGCACATCATATTTAATATCATGCAAATAATGGTAAATTATAGTGAAATACATGCTTATAGACACAATCTTTGAGAAGATTTGAACTGCATAAGAAAATATTATTTCATATATGGATAATATTAGAAGAACTAATTGAATCTAGAAATATATTCAGAATTAGTCTAAATCAGAGACAAATTCTAGTGAATTACTCAAAGTTAGGATCATATTAATGTCTATTTGTTTAAATCCTGGCTTAACAGAGTAAGATTTGACAGAATTGTTGGAGATTTGTGTAGAACATGCATAAAGAATAGGATACTCAACGGGATGTTGAAGAACTTTGTAGGAATTACTAAAGTACGTAAGGACTTGAAATGATTAACAGCAACACACATCAACCTCTGAGTAATGTCAGATGACCAAGACCTGGTCCACGGAGACTTGGGATCATAAATCCATCCTAAATTTATTGTTTCTTCCAAGATGATAAAGGTTTGTTGTGTAAAATTTTATTTGTGTTAATGAGACTAACAATCATCATCAACAAGTCCTAGCATGCGGGATGTGGCATGTTGGACGGTTCGAGTTAGTGAAATTAAATGCTGACACTTGCAAAAGTGGATCGATGGTTGGTGTAGGCCAATTGTGGTTATTGTCAATCTTACATTGGCCAAGAAAGCTAAGGTCATCTAGTTGAAAAGGTACAGACCTAGATATAATGTTGATAAGACTTTCCATTCATCAAGACTATCTTCTTGCATCACATGCTCTCTATCAGAAGAAGATTCACTATTACTGTATATCAATGGATCTGGAGGTGTATGGTGTACATGCCATGGGTGATAGCTAGTGGAAATTATTTCCCAGTGCTCTACAATATCTTACTTCGACAATCCAATATCATTGTGAATTGCATGAAAAATAAATGGAGTAAATTAAATTTATATGCATGATTATGAAATTACATTCTTAGTGCAACATATGGACTATGTTGCATATGTACATAGTACTCTCGATATAGCTGTGAATGTGAGTCGTTGGTGTTTAATGTTGTCGATGTTGATTATTGTCTTTTCAAGTGTTAGACCTTGTGATTTATGGATTTTTAAGGCCTATGCCATTTTAAAAGAAATTTGGTGATGCCCACCATGGCTTAGTCAGATGATGGGCACATTTTTTTGTTGATTGTGATCCCAAGGTTGGCCTATGTAATGTTTGAATTGCACTACCAAAATAAGGGGAGGTTTGGGGGTTTTTATTCATTTTTGTATACAATCAATTGCTTCAATGTGTCCTAGTTCATGATTCACAATGGTTGCTCCCACCCACAAATTAGAACTTAGCATAATGTTTTGGCCAATGCACAAGAGAATCTTTGCATCAAGTTGATAATCCTCTGGATTTGGGCATGATGTCTCCTTAAGGTGCTTTGCATTGGATCTTGAAATGGGCATTACCAATGATTGGAGCATAAATTTATTGTGAAGCGAGACCAATTCATTTGTTGCAAATAAATGTATCGAGGAAAGAAAAGTTGTTTTTTCCATAGAGGAAAGTGAAGAATAGAATGTGACATTAGAAGCTCCCAATCTAGAAGTGTTGGCTACACATTCCTTATTTTGAAAGAAGTGCACAAAAAGCAACTTGCATTGGTGCTTCTCTAGTTTGACGAGAAATTTTGTTCAATGTAACAACTATGTTGAAGCTTTGCCAAAGTGTCACCATGTACAATGCTCCAACATATATGGGAATGTCCTTCACTGTAGGGACCTACCCTAGATCATCAAAGAGGATGAATGGGCATCTCCCTTTCTTATGTTTTGAAAGTAATTGTTCTTAGTTTCTTACTTTAAATGCTTGAGCCTTTGCATATAAAGTTGATTGTTGTATGGTGGTGTGGATTTTTATGTGATGTCTTATCCATGTCAAAATGTAGTTTAGAAGAATGTTGCTAATGTGTGTCATTATAAAGGGTTCATCTCTTTTATTGGAATGTGAAAGGCATAATGTATAGTGGATACATGTATGTTGGAAGTTGTGACTCCAGTTGGTGTAAGCAATAATAATGATGATTTTCTATGTGTTGTTCCCTATATGATCAAGTGTGATTTCCTAGTACTTGTAGTTCCCTGTGTGATCATTTTTAGTGGTGCCTCCATTTCCATGCTAGAAGAGTTTGATACAATTATAACATAGGCTTGCCATTATTCACCAAATAAACTATTTGATATAGGGCGAGTTGTAACATGGGGGAGCTATTATGTTGGGCCGTTGGAGTTAATGAAATCAACTATTGACACTTGAAAAAGTGTCTTGAAGGGTTGTGTATCTCAATTATGATAAGACTTGCAATTACACCTTTGTGTGCAATGGGTACATCAAAGAGTTTTGGAAGGGTAATTAGCAATTGTTTTTTTTGTATATAGTCATGCAATAGATGAGGGCAATTGACAAGTCATTAAGAAAATGATGTTGTTTACATGATCAAGGTTTTGATGGACAAGTGGTAGCTTCAGATTGACTATTAATTAACTGACATTAAATTTATATATTATTGAATGTTTAAAATTTAGTCTCCTATGTTGTGACATCATGGAATTTCTAATAATAAATGTAGATGGTTAATTGTTAAATGTACATACTATTAAAATTTGTAAGTGGCATATAAAATGTAATCATTAGGTCCTTAAGCGAATGACATGTTTATTTAAGTGTACATAAAATGTCCTAAAACATGGACACATGTCATCTTCGGATTGTTGGGAAAGACAATTGATCAGAAACTAGTTTCTCTTTCTCTGTCTCTTTCCCTTTATATATTTTATTTATATCTCTCCCTCTTGCTCTATCTTTCTTTCTCTATTCCTCTCTCTATCAATATCCCTCTATAGACTCTATCTCTCTATCTCTATCTCTATATCTCTTTGTCTCCCCCTCTCCCCCCTCTTTATCTCTCTATTTCTCTACCTCTCTATATATATCTTTATCTCTCCCTCTCTATCTCTCTATCTCTCTACCTCTACATCTCTTTGTTTCCCTTTCTATTTTTCTTCATCATAACCCAAAGCTAATTTTAAAAGCACTTAGCCACAAAATTTTTTTACTTTGACATTGGTTGATATGAGGGGTTGTAACTTTACATTCACCAGGCAACGCTAGGAGGCCCCAACACTAAGAAACTAACAAACTATCAACACTAAGCAACTAATAGAGATAGGAGGCCTCATTCTTCACAATGGAAGCTTAATGTTAGTGTGCAATTGGTACACCAAAGAGGTCTTAAAGGTGAATTATTAGGTCCCTAAGTTCATGATGTGTTTCCCTAAGCGTAGCTCCCCATGGACACATGTCATCTATGGGATGTTGGCATGAAACAACTAATTGAAACTCTCTCCCTCTCTCTCTCTCTCACACACACACACACACACACACACACACACACACACACAAACACAATCTCTTTGTTGGCCTAATAAAAATAATTCAATAATAAATATTATATCAAGAAGATCAAATACTTTAATATTAAATCTAATATCCACAATTCACACTTATACATAATTCTACAAATAAAAATTTCTAATTTTATTATATTTCTTTAAAAACCTAATATTAATAATTCCTATAATACATAAATACATTTAATTAAGAAACTAATTTTATTTTTATGATTTTTTGGAATAGAACAAAATATAATATAAGAATATTTATTTTATTAGAACCTAAACCTATATATAGCATAAAACCAAAAATTATTATAAGAGATATTAAAGCTTATTATTATTTTAAATGAAGAAACTTAAGCAAACTTATATTGCACTTTCTCATGGAACCTATGAATCATAACTTTTATTTTCTCAATGGTGTTTTTCTTTTCTAAGTAGCTATGTTGCCTTGTACCTCTAAAGTTGATATTGATACAATTTTTCGATGGTAGAAATGGGCCCTTCTTTTTGTCTCTCTCTCTCTATATATATTATCTCCCTCTCCCTCTCCGTCAATGTTATTTTTTTTGCCAACATTTGTAACTACAACGTATAACATGTCATTCACAATTGTACTAAGAGAGTGCCAAGGGAGGAACTTGGAAATTGTATAGGACATGTCATTTTTCATTGAATATACACTAAGTTACAAAATGTTTGTTGGATTGACTTCCTTACGATTGACCTAGTGTCTCTTCTTTCTCACTTCTCCTATTTGCACTTGTTTTTCACCTTTGGGAGTCTTAAATTACATTATGTCATTGTTTTCCTATTACCTATACTTGTTTTGTTTTAGTTTCACATACAACCTTGTGACTATGCAAATACTATTTTGATTATATGTTCTTGAATGTTGATACACTCTGAGGTCAAGTCCTCTTAAGGCCCATACAACCTCTCACCCTTCTAATGACGTTTATGTGTTTATAATCACATGCTACAACTTTTATACATGTCAATTCTTCATTGATAATTATTAAATTATGTCTATAAAATATTATATTATAAAATTGTATATGCCAATAGATTAAGTTTGATTCATAGATCAATAATTAGATAAGGTTTTTAATTTGTTTATTATTTTTACTTCTTTTAGAACTTATATTTCCAATCTGTTGCTTCATTAACTATGTCAAAAGATTATTAGAGGAAAATGCAAATTAGAAATATAAAAAGATAGAGACAAAGTTTCTTTTTCTTCTTCATTCTAAGAGGATTTCTCCATAGAGCTCTCTTAGGAACCCTTTGTTCTTTTCAAATTGAGTTCAAAAACTTATTGCATATGAAAGACCGTCTTAACATTGAAAGAGAGAGACATACTATTATCCAACGCGAAAATATATTATATGTACATATATTTTAGTATAATATTATATTGTAAAACTATATATAGATTAAATATACTATATATTTAATATTTATAGATTTTTATTATTTAGTTATATATGCTTTATATATGAAATAATAATATAATAATTATATAATTAATATATAATATTTTTATATAACATAGATTATTAAAGTATTTCTATAATAATATCATATTATTAAAGTGTATATTTACATTAATTATAATATATTAAATATTTATATATTTGTTATTTGATTATATACTTATTTTATATAAAATATATATTAAATTAAATTAAATAACAAATATATAAATATTAAATATACAATACTGTATATTAAAATATATATAAATATGAAAATTAAATATTTTTAAAATTAAATACAATATAATTAATGAATGATTGCATACTTATTATATAAATATAATGATTGTATAGGACTACAAATATTACAAAAGATATTAAATTAGAGAACAAGGTAATTATGTACCATTACCTAAAAAAATAGACATACATTTTGTATAGAGAAAGTCAATAGGCCATTTTTCAATGACATTACACTATAGCACTATTAATTTCTATTTAATTTTGGGCCATTTTGATGGAACGTCTTTAATACAATTGTACATATTGAGAAATGGCACACTCTTGTCTTAGGTTAATATCTTTCTATAGATTTATTTATACTTCTATCTACATGGATACATAAATATATTAAAAATATATATTATGAACCTAGTTAACATATAGAGAACGATCACCCTCTATATTAATATCTTTCTATAGATGTATTTATACTTTTATTTACATGAATACATAAATATATTAAATTATATATATTATGAACCTAGTTAACATATAGATAGTAAATTTAAATAGTTATAAAATGTTTGGTAGAATTTATTATTATTATTATTATTATTATTTCTTACCTAAGTTAGTTTGACATTGGCATGTGATATCATATTATTTTTAAAAATATTTTAGTGTATATTTTAATATATAGATTTTTCATTAAAAAATATTTCATAATTCTAAATTTCAAATAGATATTTGATAAATAGTAAGACAACAATTGTAAAAAGAAAAATTCCTATGGAAACTGCTTCCCAAATTAAAAATATGTATATTAGTGGTAACTACTTTCAGTAAAGTTTTGTTTAAAAAAGTGAAAAAAACTAATGGGATTACCTACCAAACCATAATAACCAACACTTGCACCGATAGGAGGTTCAAGGGATATGTCGATAGGAAATTGATAAGTTATAAATAAATATAAATGTTTAATGTAAATATACAATTTTGATGGTGCAATCAAAATAATAATATTTATAATCTAATAAATATAATTGAGGATTCAATATTTATGAGTATTAAATATATTAATATTATATTAAATGAAACATATATACATATATAAATAAATAAATATGTAATAATCAATTATATTAAATATATATTGCTATTTAACAACTTAGATTAGACACAATATTATATTTAATTACAAAATACTTATCTATCTTACTCTATGTTAAGTCCTTTTAATTAAGGGAATGTCGATGGTCAAATACCAATTGTCCATAAATTGATTAAAAAATAGAACATATTATAGAAATATTTTCTTAAATACAAATATGCTAGTTAAAATAAAAACAATAGATATTTGTAATAATTGTTATATTAAACATTATGCTTAATATAAAAAATTTATTAATTTAAATAAATATTATTTAAATAAATATTAATTTATATTAAATTAAACTGTAAATTACATTATAAAAAATTATTATCTTTAAATTTTTTTATTAATTTAAATAAATATAATTTCTATAATTATAAATTTATATTAAATTAAATTGTAAATTACTATATAAAAACTTCTTAGTACCCATAAAAAAAAAAATTGTAAATTACTATATCATATTAAGAAATTAATTTTTTTATTAAATTAAATTGTAAATTACAATATCATAAATTGAAATTTTTATTGATTAATAATATAAATATAGTATAAGTATATAATAATTAATAATTATTTAAATATATATTTAAAATTAGTAAACATTTAATATTCTATAATTTCAGAGTTAATATAATACGTAAGCTAATAAATTAGCATTGTACAATAAGTGTAATAATAAATAATATACTATTAAATATTTTACGTAATTTAATTCAAAAATGAAGTCTTTCAATATCGAAGGAAGAAGTTTGCCTTAAATAAAATGATATGTGACGGGGTCAAATACAAAATAGAAATAGTAGAATTTAATTAATAATTTTTTCTTCGTGGGCTTCACGGACAGAACAAATAATAGAAAAACATTGGCAGAGGGGGAATTTATTATATTTAGCCGAATTGATTATTTGAAGCTTTCATAACTTTATTTATTTATTATCCTCGCAACATCTGTTATGCTTGGGCTGGTTTATCTAGAAATTTCTCCGTAACAGGTGGACATTAAAATCATCGATGAAGCTTTATTTTAAGCTTTGTTTTGTGTGATGCAACCAGGTTAAAAAAATGAGACAAAAAGGTAAACGAAAAGACGGGAAAAGAGAAAATGCTTGTCGGCCAGACATTTCTCATCGGCGAACTACAACTTTGCTTGCCCGATACACCGATACATTGAACATTTCTCACGCCAGAATATATTGACGGTAAAACGGAAAACGAACGGTCGAGGGTTTTCAGTCACGACAACATAAAAATCCGGCACTGTTTCTTTAGCAAGCTGGGAAAAAATGCGCATAAACGGAAAAATATAAAGTGCGAAATGGAATGGCTTACATTTGCCGTCAGTTTATTTGCCGCTTTTACTGGAACGAACCTGTGAACAACCAATGTTTCGGCGACGAAAACTGAAAACAGTGACGGAAACGGCGAATAAAACTCGGCGATCAGAAAATCGGACGACGGATACAGATGGTTGAGATCATTTCAATCGTCTTCGCACCCTCGTGCACCCCTCCGAACCATTGATCCATTAAGTCAGCCCAACTACTCACAAAGGGAACGCCTTCGTAATTACCCAACTTAAAAATAGATTGCTTGAAGCCCACTATCTCAAAAGCATTTCCCTGCTTCCCACTAATACAAATCAGTCTTCCAACGTGACTTATGGGTTAACATCATCCTCTTCGGCTTCCATACAAGTCCACTTGTCACTATCTTAAGTAATATTTCTTATTCGATTTCCTGGCCGGCAAGACTATTGATTTTGACTATTTCGACTTTTTGGATGTATTGCTGCGGAATATCCCCACCACCTTGTCGTTAATAGCACTCAACATTTGTTATATCCCAACTGAATCATTCTAACTTGGTACACCCAGAAGAATATCAGCACAAACACATAGAACAGAGAAGCTCATGCCAATTGCCGCCATGAAATGTTAGTAAATGATTGATTTTATGATTGGCATCATGTCTGTATTTCATCTGCTTTTCATAGTATGCATTACAGCTACTTGTAGTGTTGTTTTTCTTCTGGAGTAATAAATTCATCATGCTTAAATATACAATCAATAAGTACATGGTTGTCACAACTTAGAACATCCAATTTGTATGAATATGATATGTTAATGATTCCATGAGTGGAAAACACGAGGCTTGGTTAGTATATGTTTTTCTCTAGTAGTAACTGGGTGTAGTAAATAAATTCACGGGCACCTACTTGAGAAAACTAGATGGGAAAAAAAATGGTTTGCTTGTAGTTTTCACAATGCCTCACTACTAGTTGTAGTGCTGCTTTTACTCTGGAATTATTTATGCATTCATTGGTTATTGAATCAATTAGTTATGCATTCAGCATTCATGTTAGAACTTAGAAGTTAGAACATCAATTTTGTAGAAATCAGACTTGTTAATGAATTCATAAATGGAAAATATGATTGGGACTTATTTTCCAAGTAGGAGAAAGTGGGTGTTGTAGATAGTTAAACTTGAGAAAAACTAAATTGGGGATGGAAAAAACACTGTTAATGTTTTTCTATGGCTTGCTTGTAGTGATGGAGTCCATTTGGGCAACACAATTGATGCGAATGGGTGAAGATATGAAAGGGGAAGAACTTGCAGATAGTGTTTTTGGGGTTTACATGCGGCATGCACTTGCAGTTGTGCTTCACCTAGTCTTTGTTGTTTGTCTTATCCTTCCATTTTTCTGGAGAATGTGTAGATTTTGCACACAGAGGCCTGAATCCTCTGTTTTAAAACCCACTCTTTCCAAAAAGTTGCAATTTGGGGTTATGCATAAAGCGGTCCTACTTAGTTGCATTTCTCTATCAGTGTTGTATACCTTACTTGGAATATGGAGCCCTTTATATTGGTGGCTAAAGGAAAAGCCTAAAATTTTTGGAGCTGAAGGAGAGTATGTTTTTCAGGCCATGGCTTGGGTTATCATGTCAGGTTATGCATATTATTCTCTCAGAAAACAAAGTAAAGAGAAGCTCCCACTTTTACTTCGGATGTGGTGGATCTTGTCCTTGATTCTTTATGCATTCTTCCTATTCCTCAATATTCAAGAGTTCAAGCAACAAAAACACATTACTCTGAGTATTGTGGTTGAAATTCTGGCTCTTTTTCTTTCAGCCTTTTTGAGTTATGCCAGTTTTTTGTGGCAAAACTTGTGAGGATTGCTTAACTCAAAGCATCGAAGAACCTCTCTTGAATAATATGCCAGAAAATTCTGAAAACCTTAAGCCAAAAGTCACTCCTTATGCAACAGCAAGCTTTCTCAGCCGGATGTCATTTTCTTGGGTGAAGCCTTTGCTTGATGTTGGCCATAAAAGACCTTTGGACATAGATGATGTACCTCAAGTTGCAGATTTCCACAAGGCTGACCACATTTACCATAAATTTAGAAACCAACTAGATGCCAATGAAAGTGGTGCCTTGTCAGTAGCAAAAATATTAGTTGTCATTGTTCAGAAGGATCTACTTTTTACAGCATTCCTGGCAATGATGACTTCTTGTTCATTATATGTAGGTCCTTATTTTATAGATAACTTTGTTCAGTGTCTTGCGGACAAGGAACAGTTTGCTAGTGAAGGCATTGTTCTTGCTTGTGCATTTCTTCTTGCAAAGGTAGTGGAATCTTTGTCACAACGGCATTGGTTTTTCATAACAGTTCACATGGGCATACGTGTTAAGGCGGCATTGACAGCTGCTATATACAAGAAGGGATTGATGATTTCAAGCCAGTCAAGACAAAAACATACAAGTGGTGAGATAATCAATTACATGAGTGTTGATGCTCACCGTATTGGGGATTTCAGTTGGTCTGTTCATGACATATGGACAGCACCTTTCAAAGTTCTTCTGGCCCTGGGTATTCTATATCAGAACTTGGGATTGGCCTCTCTTGCAGGAGTGGCAGCCACGGTGCTACTTATGATGGCAAATTTACCACTAGGAAAAATGCAAAAAAATTCTAATAAAAAGATCATGGAAGCGAAAGACGAAAGGATGAAGGCTACATCAGAAATACTGAGAAATATGAAAATCTTAAAATTGCAAGCGTGGGAGACCAGATTTCTGTTGAAACTCGAAACATTGAGGAAGGAAGAATGTAATTGGCTGAAAAAATATTTTTATGGGTTTGCTGGGATAACATTTTTCTTCTGGGGAACACCTACGTTTGTATCTGTTGTAACTTTTGGTACATGTACAATGATAGGAGTGCCTTTGACCACAGGCAGGATTCTCTCTGCACTTGCAACTTTCAAGATACTTCAGGAACCTATATACAATCTTCCTGATTTAATCTCTATGATTGCTCAAACAAAAGTTTCATTAGATCGTATAGCTGACTTTCTGCAGCAGGAGGAGCTGCAACCAGATGCAGTAAAACAAATCTCATACGATTTAACTGAAATGGCAATTGAGATCCAAGAAGGGGTATTCTCTTGGGATCCTGCTGCCCCTTGTCCAACCATAAGAGGCTTAGATGTTCAAGTAAACAGAGGCATTAGGGTTGCAGTCTGTGGAACAGTTGGTTCAGGCAAGTCAAGCCTCCTATCATGTATACTAGGGGAAATACCCAAAATTTCAGGATCTGTGAAGATAAGTGGTACCAAGGCATATGTTAGTCAGTCTCCATGGATAGAAAGTGGAAAAATCAAAGACAATATTCTGTTTGGGAGGGAATGGGAGAAAACCAGGTATGAGAATGTACTGCAGGCTTGTGCATTTGAAAAAGATCTTGAATTGTTCCCTTATGGGGACCAAACAGAAATTGGAGAAAGAGGGATAAATCTTAGTGGTGGGCAAAAGCAAACGATACAGATTGCACGTGCTTTATATCAAGATGCTGATATTTATCTTTTTGATGATCCTTTTAGTGCTGTTGATGCTCACACGGGGACATACATTTTCCAGGTATTTTCATTTTAGCCTTTACATAGGATAACATTCTTGAATTTGCAAATTTTTATTTATTTACATTGAAGTTGTTCAAGACAAATTAATGTTTACTTACCTATTTCATCTTCACCATTTCAAAATATATCAAAACTGAATTTTTCTGTAACAGGAATGTCTACTTCGTATTCTGGGTTCAAAAACTGTCATCTATGTAACTCACCAGGTTGAATTTTTATATGCAGCTGACCTCACTTTGGTAGGTTTGAACTTCTTTAATTGGATTTTATACCTTTCAAGATTTCAATTCATAGAAAGAAATGGAAGGATTCAAATTCTGCTGACGATTGAGACTTATTTTATATTCTTATAGGTAATACGAGATGGTGAGATTACCCAGGCTGGAAAATATCATGATATTTTACAATCAAGCACAGATTTTGAGGAATTGGTTGGTGCACATCTGAAGGCATTAAAATCCATCGATGCCATGGAGAATTCTGAGAACCTCTCATCACAAGTACTTGTTGAAGGACCATCTACTGGTAATACAACTAGTGTGAAAGATGTTAACCATCAAAAGCTCCAGAAGCAGGACAGTAGCCAAAAATCAAAAGAGGTAGAAGAAGATCTTGAATCAAAAACTGATATAGAGAAAGAAATAGATAAAGGGGTTAAGAGTTCACAGCTTGTGCAAGAAGAAGAAAAAGAGAAAGGTAGGGTGAGTATGTGGGTGTACTGGTCTTACATCACTACTGCATACAAAGGTGCTTTGATACCCATCATTTTATTGGCACACACAATATTTCAGCTACTTGAAATAGGTAGCAATTACTGGATGGCATGGGCAACCCCTTTGACCGAAGATCAAAAGCCCCTAGTTAGCAAGTCCCTCCTCATTCTGGTTTACATGGCTTTGGCATTATGCAGTACATTATGCATTCTTGTGAGGACCATCCTGCTTTGTTTCTCTGGATTTAAAAGTGCCAAAAAACTTTTCAGTAATATGCACAGCTGTATATTTCGTGCACCAATGTCCTTCTTTGATGCAACTCCAACTGGGCTTATACTAAATCGGGTTAGTAGACTTTATTGTTCTAGTTTTTATTAACTATTTGAAGCTACAGCATGAATAATAAACTCTCTATGATTTTTGGCAGGCATCAACAGATCAGAGTAAAGTGGATCAAATTATTCCTTTTGAACTCGGATCTGTAGCTTTTTCACTTATACAGCTTTTGGGAATTGTGGCAGTCATGTCTCAGATTGCTTGGCAGGTCTTTATTATGTTTATACCGGTGCTTGCAATTTGTATATGGTATCAGGTATTCTCTATCTCTGATGGATTTTCACAATCATGCAAAATATCCTTCTTGTAGAAATCAGAGGGGGAGTGGGTAATATTCAAGTTTATCAGAAGGCTAGTTCTAGATAGAGACGACAATTCAATGAAAATATTTCTATGATATCAAGCATGGTAATCGCATTTCAGATTTTACCAAGGTCCAAGACTCATATCTTTATGATTTTTGATCCTTGGTTTTGGGTATTGATTCTTAGAAAATAAGACAAATAAAGAGCACATAAAGTTACACATAGACAAGAATTTAACGTGGTTCACCAAAATGGTTACATCCACGGGAAAGTAGGACATTAATCTTTTTATTGATCATAGCAGAATACATAAAGTTTTTCCCTCAAATATATACAATATTCTTCAAAGAAGATGAAGGGACAAAACAGGGGAGATGAAATGAATAGTCGGACTTCACATCCAAACAATCTCCCACTTGAAGTTTGATTCATGATGTAAACAACTATGCTCAAAAATATCACCCACTTTCCATAGCCTATTATCACATGTTTACCAGCACTCCGGTTCTCATTAGTAAATGCATCTTCTCTTCTCCCACTTATTGCATAAGGGGAGGGCAAACAAGTAAACTCAAACATCAAGGAAACAATCCATATGCCTAACATGTACTGAGTAAACATCCATGTGCTCCATCAAGATACCTACAACAATAATCAAGGTGACCACCATCCCATCTTGCATCATGTCGAACCATGTAAGATAAGATCCTCCAAAGAGATGCCATACTAAATTGTCACATAGAAGCAAGATATTAGAGTGGTGTAGATACTGAGAGGGGGGGGTGAATCAGTATCAAGGAAACTTTTTTTTTTTCAATACAATCTCAGTTTCTTATTTGCAAAGAATATCTTTAACTTAATCAACTGTATGTTCACAAGCCAAAGCAAACTATAATTGAATAGAGAAAACTGAAACATTCAATTGCAGATCAAGAGCATTTCACAGAGACAAAATGACACAATAATTTGTCCTGAGTGGAAAGCCCCTGGCATAAAACCACTCGAAAGAATGCCTCACTGGCTTAGGAAAAAAATTTCACTGATTTACAGGCCTCACTGGCTAAAGAATATTGCCTCATTGGCTAAAATGTTGCCTCACTGGCATTTACAGTATTGCCTCACTGACATCTTTTATAAACATCAGAAAAATCAAATACAGAGGGATGCTCTGTGTCGTTGCATTTCACACCCAATATAGTATATATAATGCACATATAAAGACACCTTTATCTTCTACATTATCTATACTATATATACAACATCATTTACATAATGCGAGTACCAAAAGATAACTGTATTTTCTCTCTTTTTTTTTGTCTCTGTGATCAGGGTAAAAATGGTTTTCTGAAGATTCCATAACCGTCTCACTTTATTGCACAGTTGCATTGTGGTAAAAAACATTTAACTGTCATAACTCAGAACTCGCTAAGAAGTCAGATATACAACATTGTTTAACTGAAACAGAGTAGTTTTGGAATACATTCGACCAAACCCTAACCAGAGTTGAATCAACAAGAAACCACTATAATAACTGATAAAACTTTGTTCAAAACATAACCCATTGCACAGCAAGATGATGCCGTTATGAAACCCTAACAAAAAAATGTTGGTTGCCTCAATATAAACCATGGATAAAGCCGAGTATACCTTATTCAAAGCAATGATTGTAACGCCCGCCTTGAACGCCTTAAAGAATACACACTTATGCAATATGAAACAGGAAATTTTTTTTTTAAAAGATTAAGTAATGTTAACACAACTGATTACAACATATTCTCTAAGGGTTCAAGGCTGCATCACTCAACAATTCAACTAACACAAATTAACATACATCAGTAACTGATCCAAATCCATGCTCAAATAAATAACTTGTTCACATTCATTGCAAATCATCGAATAACGGAATTTGGATGATTAAATACATAACTGAAATGCTTTCATATAAGTACATCGTGACATCATTACATTGCCACTTTTAGTCTACATCAAAAGTTACATACATAAAGAATATTCTGTTACACAAATCTGGTACAAGGTTGTACACTTACATCATCATCATTGAAACAAGTACAACTGAAACAAATCCTTTTCTGCATAAGATCCTGACAAGAGAACCAATGGATAATCTAGCTCTTCCACCCGACCATGTGGAACCCTAAGGTCCACCCCCCGAGCTAGGAGTTAACATGAGGTCCCAAACACTGACAGTCAGGTAGACGAAAGACAAACAAGAACAAAGGACGACCAAACGCCAATACAACACATGGCAATAACACAACATAACTTAACTTAACTTTCACTTCCAGAGGCGACACAAAATAAATGAGGAAAGATCGAACAAGGGATGCTAGGTTGTAGTAGGGAGAGTGTCATCGCACGGTCCTAACATGGGTTATCCCGACAGCCTCTCACTAGGCGCCGGCCCCCATCTATGGTTATCCTGACAGCCTCTCACTAGGCGCCGGCCCCATAGGGTGACACATGCGGAATCGACCTTCCTTTCATGAGGACAAGGAAGTCAATCATGCCGACCAGGCCTTCTCTACCCATCCTTAGTCTAAACAAGCACTACAGGCCATGGGAGAGGAATCCATTAATCTTATTAATGTGAGATCTACCCTTAACCCCCTAGTTAATTTTTAGGTTATCACTTGATTAATCTACTTCCAACGGGTTATCCTGACTGCCACTTTGGGCGCCGGCCCCACGTTGAAAGCCACTCTCCTTCCTAACACCTAGTAAACCTTAAAACATCAAGCAAGACTTAATAACAACACACGTATAAGTACACTGCAAGGCATAAACCTTCTTGCATCAAAATAGAATCATAACATCAATTGTTATCCAACACTTTTAACATTGCAAGACTTTATTCTTTTACAGATTTCGGATCTCTCCTTATGACAAAACGGTACAATAAGATCACATGAGGTTTGATATCTCATCCTGAGACTATTACTTTACAAGACACAACATTCAACCTTGACAGTACCTCATTATACTTCCTACTATGTTTGATACACATAAACGCTATTACATCGTAATTACAAAAAACAACAATACACAAGTTAACGACAATTTAGCCTCTAGAATACAAGTTTGAACAACCTCAATCTGACTCATTACAACACTCATACAATTCAATTCAATTCAGATTCAGGAGATGAAATGCTACAATTCATTCTCAGTTTAATGCAAACAACTTCGGAAATAAAAATCAACATTATATTATAACAATTAAATTAATACCTTGCAACAAAATCTCTAACTAATCTTTATTTTACTTTAAGAGATAAATAAATTGATTAACTAAATCGTTACAATAATTGATACAAGAACCATTTAATACAATTAAGACATTCAATTCGGCACTTCCATAACGATACGATCTTTATAATCTTTCCTTCAACTTGTCCAATTAACTTTATTCTATTGAGAAGTGAAATGGACAAGAATGCTAAATTAATACTATATAACTACACGACAGTTATATCAACGACGAGCATTATTGTTTTATTGCATGTCTTCATCGTAATGGTGACTCAGAAATGTTTTAATCGAAATGATTTAAACAGAAGATCAGAATGACCATACACATGCCGTTACGCTTGATCGATGCATAAAGTAGGTTTATCCCCATGGCGTTCTGATTGCTATATCTGTTGCCGCAGATAAAATCTATCATAATACGCAGAGGTGTTATATTGCTTTAGACTTTTACCATTAAAAGGGATGACAATACTTCGATTGATAGCATCAGACTTAAACGGTTTATTTCAGACAAACATTGACATCACAATCATTCTGTAGGATTCGACCGTTGATTTCTGTATGTATTCAGTATAATTCCCTCGCTGCACTGGTCCTCAGAGGAGCGCCAATTCTATCAATGAGATATCTGTTAAGCCTGTGTCAGCTAGGTGGACTGTTTTGCATTCCGTTAAGCTAATGCGAAGGTGTGATCTGGAGGAAGGAACCTCTCTGACATCTCAGCGACGTGAACACAAAATATGGTGATTTTCCAGTTATACACCAAGATCGCTGTTAAAAGAGGTTAAACTTATGATATACGATGCATCTAGTTGACAGGAACATTGTGCTAAGTGCATTGACCTGATTGCAGAAGGTATGCGATGTAGGTTAGCTTTTATGGCATCGCTCAATAGTATTGAATTTCTTTCGAGGTGCGCCCAACCAAGACAAGGGCGATCTACAACTTTAATCCACCAGCCTTTAGATCTTAACATTTAGCAATACAGGAAACCTAACTTCTTAAGGCATCAGCCAGATGTGCTATGAGAGCAGTGAGAATTGAGACATGACAAACATACTAAACACTAGTCTTTGAATACGTTCAGACACTGCAATTCGTTCAATTTGATTAATTGTTTGTAGGCCAGTGAGAACAAGATAACCCACGTTATAGAATGGACCGGTCAAGGAAGCATCGTCTCAATATATTGGATGAATGACGGAGACCAGACCAAATAAAAATACACGGGCAAGGTGCAGTTTCAGCACTGGAGTTGAAGGCTGTTACACTGAAGAAGAACAGTAATTCGCAGGGGAATACGCTGCTCAATATGTGAAGGAAATGACAGTTAAAGCAGAGTGGTGATTCAACCTAACATTATACCCTAAACTTACCAAGTCTGCAGTGACTAAAAGAAGTTATGATTACATTAACCGCTTGTATACCCTAGGTGGCGTATGGCTAGAGGGAGCGATCCAGTGGAAGGCACGATTGGCAGAAAATGAAATCAACACTGAAAGGATTGCAAAGTCTTGAAATGGATCGCTGAGGTAATTGCGAAGGTGCAACAGATGTGACCAGTTACATAGATAATTCCATTGTCCAAGCGATACCTAGAAGCTGCGTTTCTTTGCAGGTGGTTCGTTGTGGACCCAAACGCTTTGCTCTAACCTTTCTTGTGATCTCTCGCATCCTCAAGGTCAGCCATCACTTAGGGAAATGACAAAATTTGATCACTAAGATAGATTTAATCCTGCCAATCCTTATAAGTCTGAGCGCTCATCCATATCATCTGGATATCAGACGCATATAGGCAAAGCTTTCAGGTTATGACGGATGAGTCAAGGTGTTCTATGGCATGTTCGCTGTCCTGTAAAATGGACTATTTCCAAATGCACCCAGGACGGTCCATGATTACAGACAATAAATAAAAATAGAATTCATTGCATAAACTATAACCCAAACTGATTGAATCGTTCTATCCTAAGGCAGACATTTCCAAATTCTATGCGGCAATACATAAACAAAAACCCTAAAACTAATGATTTTAAACAAACCTACCGATTTGCTTGTTCCGTCCACTTAATCAGGGACACTAATCAATGGACGCACGGATAGGATCTCAAGGAAAGGGCCGCATTGGTTAGAATGGTCGATTCACTACCTTTTTTTTTTAAAACTATGATGACAACAATACAATCTGTGCATACCCGACTGCTGCCTGCTAATGTTCTCTTTCTAACCTAGGGTTCAAAGACCGTAAGGAAAAGAAAGAACAGAATTGTTTTCACACACTCCCATCGCTTGCCCCGAGGTGTTAGGATATTTCAGTGTGGAGAGAAAAAAAAAACCGTGGTCATCTAATGACTGAGAGAGAAGGTGAGCTACATCAAACACATCCTGGCATCTACGAATTGGAACTGTCACAAAAGGTGATCTCCTTTGAAGGTAACCTGGGCAAACAGCCACTAAGCGGTTGGAGGACGGTAAGACAGTTGAAAGGAAATTCCATTCCTTACAGACCCAAAGGTTTACATCTAAGACCATCTACAGAGAATACACATTTGCAGAAACGACAAAAAGTCCCGGCAGAAACTATTTAACCAAAAATCATTTCATTTGCAGATTTGAAATAAAGTTCAGAGATAAGGCATTCGACGGAACCTGGCTTACGCGATCCACTTGACGAATCTGCTTCAATCGCTGTAGTTCTAAGCCGCTTATCTCCTTTCACCTGTGTTGTCTCCTTAATGCCTCTACCGCTCTTTTTATAACTCAGCCTCTCTCCTCTGCCAAGGGCTTGGCACGTGATCCCGGGCAAAACTCGTTAAAAGAATATGTATTTTTATTTAATTTAATGATCCCCACTTATTATTTATTTTATTTTATTAATATATCTTTTTATAGCCGACCCAATTTATTGTTATAAATAGAATAGTACTATTTCAACTATCTATAATTTTGTACTATCCTATAATTTATTTTATTAATCCAGTTGTGAAACACAATTTACAAGCATGATTACCTCTATTTATTTATTTAAATATTTGTTATAAATAATATTATATCGAATAATACAAACTTCTTACAACTTTATTTATCAACAACACTTCTATTAAAATAATAATTTATTTATAGCTAAAATCGACAACTAATGACATTATGCCCGTTTAACAACACTTAAACTCTTCCGTAGAATAATTCTAATTAAAGCACAACATTACCACACATGCTTAGACACCTTTGAACTTGGTTTGACTCCAAAATACAATATTACCTGACAGTGAGACATGGACGAATGACAACTAATAACCACAAGGGTAAACTGACGACGAAGGAACACTGACTAGGGACCTCACGTTAACTCCAACCAACTAATCCATTGGCGAAGGCACGCTCAGACCTGTAATCAGGTGGAGTCGATGCCTAGTACCTGCATCCTGCGGCAACGCACAGTTAACCATAACAAGATATACATATACATCACATGCTGTCCTATCGTGAATGGAAATCGCAGTGAGGTAGGGTACTCGAGAAGGAGTAATACAACACTGTTCCATTCACGTTTATAAATAATAATCAACTAAATTGAACAAGATATCAGATTACTAATCTACGACATAAAATGATCAACTAACTTCCAATCCCATATAATGAATAACATCAAAGTATCTAAAACATCAGTTCATTTATCAAATTGTAAAGCATAAAATGACATAATCCAACATCGACATCTGTTATCATAACAATTAGGTTCATACTGAAATAGCAAAATGACCAGAAATCCATCATCAACGATCTAAAAATACTGTCAAAATGTCCAGTACTACTAAGCAAACATCAGTCCAAAATACGATAAGTTGAGGGGCACTACAATGATAGTATTCAAAAACTGGAAGAAGAAAAAAAAACATTTGCCTCGTGAAACTACCAAATGAAATCATAACTGATAGAAACAAAATCGAACAATATCACCTGTTTGCCGAAGTCAATTGGAGCTGTTTGACAAAACAAAACTTCCTTTTCTTTTTCATCATTATTGAGCAAGATGTGAGATCTGGAACAAAATAGTAGTTGAGTTCAAAAACCTTTCCTTCTCATCATGACGGTGTAGGGTATGGAACCCTAAACAAAAATACTTTGTTCAAAATGAAAAACACTATGATGTCTTTTGCCCTTTTTGCCATCAGTCATGTGACCGGAGCTTCAAGTCACTTCAAGAGAAACCGGTGACATTTCCCTAAAAAGATAGCCTTAGCAAACCTGTTCAAGAGGTCAACAAACTACATGTGCCACTGAGAAATACAAAGGGTAGAAGATGTTACATGGTGGACCACTTTGCAAGGATAGGCTTTAAATAGAATTGCTGCCATGCCATGTGTAAAAACAATATTAGCATTGTCCAATATCTGAAAGGAGCCCAACCAAAACACCAAGTAAAAACATTAATAAACATGATAATGTTGTGTCTAACGACAACTTGTTGACCAAGCAAAGGAAGTATCAATAGTAAGAGCAATGACCACCTTTGTAATACAACAACATTAGAAACTATGAAACAACTGCTCTCAACATTATGTAATGCCATCTCATTTGACAGTGACGTAAGTGACAAATGCCATGCCTTTGACTTTGTCATAAGGGACAAAAAAAAATAATGCCACCAAAAACAGAGAAAGATGCATGGAATGAAAAAACTGTATTACTGAGAAAGGAAAGTTATGCAACTTGTACAGTCAACCAATTGCCAACTTATGTATTTGCATATGATCAACTTATTATTGCATTGCCAACATTTGAATTTGCATATGATCAACTTATTATTGCATTGCCGCATTTGCATATGATCAACTTAGGCAGAGCATCATCAGAGATGCATATAATCAGAGAGCCACAAAACAATATCCACATCAGAGATGCATATGATTAGAGAGCCACAAAACAATATCCACATGTGTGTTTGAGCATCAGGGACAACAAAGCAGAAAAGAAAACAACAATACTCCCCCTTTGGCCATGATGAGAAAAAAACATAGCCATAGCACAAAAGAAACAGGAACCCATAGCCCATAGCCCCACAACACTAGAAGGAATAGCCACAGCACAGAAGGAACAACACAGTAGAACAGCACAGCATGAGAGAGCACAACACATATGGAAATAGCAAAGCCTTCTCCCCCTTTTTATCATCAAGACAAAGGGAAAAACAAAAGAGTAGAGCAAGCAGAGAAAGAAGAAAGCAACCAAAAAACTAATCAGGGGACAAAGAAGGAAATTCCCCCTGAAACCAAGAGCAAAGAAGTATCAATACAGAGAAGCAAATGAAAGCACCCCAAGCTGATCTCGGAGACCTTCAAAAACAGATCGGGGAAGTGGCTTAGTAAAGATATCAGCCACTTGAGCAGTAGAAGAAACATAGTCCAGTATGACATCATTGAGGAGCCCCTTATCACGAAGAAAATGATATCGAATATCAATATGCTTGGTACGAGAATGCATCACAGGATTTTTTGAGATGTTAATAGCACTGACATTGTCACATAGAATTCTAATAGGCTTACAGACAGGAACTTGGTAATCATTCAAAGTCTGAACCATCTAGAGAATCTGAGTGCATCATGATGTAGCTGTAATATATTCAGCCTTAGCTGTAGACAGAGAAACAGAATCTTGCTTTTTGCTATGCCAAGCAACTAGTCTTCCACCAAGAAAGAAAGCACCACCAGAAGTACTTTTTCTATCATCAAGACTGCCTGCTCAATCAGCATCTGCATATGCTGTCAGTGTGAAATCTGAATGTTTAGGGTACCAAAGGCCATAATCAAGGGTTCCTTGAATATATCTAAAGATTTTCTTGACTGCATTGAGATGAGCTTGCTTAGGAGCAGATTGAAAATGAGCAACTAAACAGACAACATGCATTATGTCAAGTCTAGTGGCAGTTAAGTATAACAAGCTGCCTATCATAGATCGATAAAAAGTATGATCAATATCAGGTTTATCACCTTCAGCACTTAATTTACAACTAGTTTCCATAGGAGTACTGACAGGATTACATGCATCCATCTAAAATCTTTTCAACATTTCTTTTGCATATTTGGTTTGAGAAAGAAAGATACTTGCTTTGAGCTAAGAAACCTGTAGGCCAAGAAAAAATGAGAGTTCACCTAGCATTGACATTTCAAATTTTGTAGTCATAACCTATGGAAAATATAAATTGAGTTCATCATCATCACTGCCAAAAATTATGTCATTAACATATACAACTACTATCAAGATGTGATCATTTTTAGTCATAAAATACAAATTACTGTCAGCTCCCCCTCTCGTGAAGCCTTGGGATTGTAAGTGTTGATCTAATTTGGCATACCAAGCTCTAGGAGCTTGTTTAAGGCCATAAAGAGCCTTTCTTAATATGTAAACGTGATGTGGCTTGTCCTTGTTAACAAAACCTTTTGGCTGATCCATATAAACTTCCTCTTTTAGGTCTCCATTTAAAAAGGCTGTTTTAACATCCATTTGATAGACTTTAAAGTTTTTGTAAACAGAATATGCAAGAAACATTCTGATTGCTTCTATTCTTGCTACAGGAGCAAATGTTTCATCAAAATTGATACCTTCTATCTGGGAGTAACCCTTACAAACCAATCTAGCTTTATTTCGAACAACAATTCCATTTTCATCAAGTTTGTTCCTAAAAACCCATTTAGCCCCAATAATAATTTTATCTTTAGGCCTTGGGACAAGTTCCCGAGTGTTATTTTTCTCTATTTGAGCTAACTCATCTAACATATCCTGAACCCACAAATCATCTTGACTAGCTTCAGCATAAGTTTTAGGTTCTAGTTGAGATACTAAACATATATGAACCTGCTGATTTGCTTGAGCAGTTTTTCTTCTAGTTTGTATGCCAGAGTCTAAATCACCAATGACATGTTCACTAGGATGATTCTTTTGTAACAATCTTTTAGAAGGAGTATAAATAGAGGTTTTAGAAGGACTATCAACTTGAGGACTTACTGACTGTCCTTGTGAAGTTTCAGGATCTGATTCTTCTTCAGATTTTTCTGACTCTTCTTTTGTATTTGACTCTTCTTGAATGATTTATTCAACCTGTTGAAAGTGTGGTTAATGTTCTTGCTGCAAATTCTCAACCACTTTAACATTAGAGCTTTCAACTATTCTCTTTAACCTCTTATTATAACATTTATAAGCCTTGCTGTGAGTTGAATATCCTAAGAAAATCCCTTCATCACATCTAGATTCAAAACTGCCTAGATGATCTTCTTTCCTTATATAACATTTATTGCCAAATATTTTAAAATATGATACATTAGCAGTATTACCATACCAAAGTTCATAGGATGTGTACCTAGTTTTGACTCTTATTTGTACCCTGTTTAAGATATAAACTGCTGTATGAACTGCTTCTTTCCAAAAAGCATTTGATAGACTAGCATCCTGAAGCATAGTTCTAGCCATTTCTTTTACTGTCCTATTCTTTCTTTCAGCCACCCCATTTTGTTGAGGTGTTCTAGGAGCTGAAAACTATCTCTTTATTCCATGTTTTTCACAGTATTCAAGAAATGCAATGGAAGTATATTCTCCACCATTATCCAACCTTAGACATTTCAGTTTTAGATCTGATTCTTTCTCTACCATGCTTTTAAAAATCTTAAATTTTTCTAAAGCTTCAGATTTATGCTTTAAAAAAGTGACCCAAGTCATTCTTGTATAATCATCTATGAATAACATAAAATATATTTCACCATTCAAGGATTTTGTCCTGGTTGGACCACATAAATTAGTGTGAACTAACTGTAGAGGTTCTACAGCAAATTGCTCTTTAGACTTATAAACATTTCTTGTTTGTTTGCCTTGTTGGCATTCTTTACAAACCAGATTTTTAGGCTTGGAAAGAGCAGGCATATGTCTAACATTTTTATTATGACTGATTTTGACTAAGTTATCATAGTTTATATGTCCCAACCTCCTCTGCTAGAGTTTACTTTCTTCAATTTGACTCATGAAACATAAATTGTTTTTGTATGCATTAGCAGATCCATGCAGATTATAAATATTACCTTTAGTTCTCAAACCTGATGCAATGACTTGTTTGGCATTTTTGAGAATCTTGCAGCCTTGTGATGTAAAGACTACATCAAAACCACTATCACAAATTTGACTTACACTCAACAGATTATGAGTTAATCGTTCAACAAAATAAACATCTTCTAGAGGTGTATTATTTTATAAGAGAACTGTACCTTTTCCAGTAATCTGTAAACAATAATCATCACCAAATTTAACTGATCCACTTGTGCAACTTTTAAATGAAATAAATTTACCTCTATCCCCTGTCATATGATGTGAACACCCACTGTCTATAACCCAGATCTTATTTTTCTTTGCATGAAATGCAACTTCCACTATCATAGCCTTATTGTTTTTAGGCATCCATTTCATTTTGAGTTGCTTGGTAAGAGAACCAATCTCTGAGTCACAAAACTTGGCAATATGTCCAAGTTTTTTGCAATTGAAACATCTTATTGTGTTCAGAAAACTGAAAGTTTTATGTTGCAGAAAATTTGACTGTCTTTTATAAGCAAACTTGCAGTCAGTTGCTCTATGTCCATACTGATAGCAATAAAGACAATACCCAGAGAATTTAAAGGGCATTTTATTTGTGAACTGATTATTATTAGAGCATTGACCCTTTAAGAAACCTAGTCCAGTCATATCATTATATTCTTTTTATTTCCCTAGCATATCAGCAAGTTTATCACTGCTATTGCACATTTCAAGTTCTCTTTTTAGTTTAACTATTTCAGCCTCCTTAGATTTTAATTGTTCTTGAGAATCTGAAAGTCTTTTTCTGCTTTCTTCAAGACTAACTCTTAAATCAAAAATTTGGTTTTCTTGATTAGATATTAATTTACTCTGTAACCCATTTTCCTTTTTAAACCTTCTGATTTCACTAAAAGCACATTTTAATTCTCCTTCTAAATCAACTTCATTTTTTGATATTTCTACTTGTTCTTCTTCTGAAACACCAACAATTGCTGCCATAAAAAAGTTTCATCTATTTCAGCAAAAGATTCTTCTGACGCACTATCAGTTATTCCAGCAATTAAACTTCTTTTCTTGAAAGTATTTCTTTTGTTAAAATTGAAAGGCTTCTTCCTATATTGTTTCTTGCTATCTTCTTGTTCACTGTCAAGCTCTAGATTAGGACATTTTGCTGCATAGTGACCTATTTTTCCACAATTGAAACATTTAAAAGATAATTTTCCTTTATATCTACCAGACCCTCTTTTGAGCTTACTAACAAAGACAGATTCCTCTTCATTTTTAGTTTCATGACTAGTTTCAGTTTCCTTTTTCACAGTCTTGAAAGCAGCTTCTTTAATCTCTTTATTAGGATTTTCATTTTCCATCCTCATTTCATATGCAGTAAAGACTCCTAGTATGGTATCAATGGTTATGGTTTTCGGATCTTTATCTTCAACCACAGAAGTTTTGGAATCATATTTGGGGGTTAAAGTCTGTAGGACCTTTTTAACAACAGTTATCTCTTCTAATTTTTCCCCTAATCCTCTAATACTATTGACAGTTTCCTAGACTCTTTGCAGATATTTAGCTATCTTTTCATCATCTTTCATTCTCATTCTTTCAAATCTTTCCCTAAGAGCTGGTAATTTAGCTTCTTTAATGCTTTCATCTCCTTCATAAATATTTGAAAGTTTATCCCAAATGCTTTTAGCTGTTTGACATTCCATAACCTTATTTAGAACTTCATTTGTTAAACCACAACAAATAGCACTAGCAGCTTTAGAGTCACAGTCAAGAACCTTTTTTTCATCAGCATTGGATGGTTTGCCAGTAACAGTACAATTAGTTTCAATAGCTTCCCAGACATCATATCCCAAAGCTTTGATATGACAAGTCATTCTGTATTTCCAGAATGTATAATCTGTACCATCAAATAATGGTGCCTTGGATGAGGAAAGACCATCTTGAAAAGACATGTTTCCCACTCAACCAGGAATCCCTTAGGTTGATTAGGCCTATACAATAGAGGGTTTGGCTCTGATACCACTTGTTAGAGTGGTGTAGATACTGAGAGGGGGGGTGAATCAGTATCAAGGAAACTTTTTTTTTTCAATACAATCTCAGTTTCTTATTTGCAAAGAATATCTTTAACTTAATCAACTATATGTTCACAAGCCAAAGCAAACTATAATTGAATAGAGAGAACTGAAACATTCAATATCAGATCAAGAGCATTTCGCAGAGACAAAATGACACAATAATTTGTCCTGAGTGGAAAGCCCCTGGCATAAAACCACTTGAAAAAATGCCTCACTGGCTTAGGAAAAAAATCTCACTGATTTACAGGCCTCACTAGCTAAATAATATTGCCTCACTGGCTAAAATGTTGCCTCACTGGCATCTTTTATAAACATCAGAAAAATCAAATACAGAGGGGTGCTCTGTGTTGCTACATTTCAACCCAATATAGTATATATAATGCACATATAAAGACACCTTTATCTTCTACATTATCTATACTATATATACAACATCATTTACATAATGCGAGTACCAGAAGATAACTATATTTTCTCTCTTTTTTTTGTCTCTGTGATCAGGGTAAAAATAGTTTTTTGAAGATTCCATAACCGTCTCACTTTATTGCACAGTTGCATTGTGGTAAAAAATATTTAACTGTCATAACTCAGAACTCACTGAGAAATCAGATATACAACATTGTTTAACCGAAACAGAGTAGGTTTGGAATACATTTGACCAAACCCTAATCAGAATTGAATCAACAAGAAACCACTATAATAACTGATAAAACTTTGTTCAAAACATAACCCATTGCACAACAAGATGATGCCGTTATGAAACCCTAACAAAAAAATGTTGGTTGCCTCAATATAAACCATGGATAAAACCTAGTATACCTTATGCAAAGTAATGATAGTATTCAAAAACTAGAAGAAGAACAAAAAATATTTGCCTCGTGAAACTGCCAAATGAAATCATAACTGACAGAAACAAAATCGAACAATATCACCTATTTGCTGAAGTCAACTGGAGCTATTTGACAAAACAAAACTTCCTTTTCTTTTTCATCATTACTGAGAAAGATGTGAGATCTGGAACAAAATAGTAGTTGAGTTCAAAAACCTTTCCTTCTCATCATGACGGCGCAGGGTATGAAACCCTAAACAAAAATACTTTGTTCGAAATGAAAAACACTATGATGTCTTTTGCCCTTTTTGCCATCAGTCATGTGATCGGAGCTTCAAGCCACTTCAAGAGAAACCGGTGACATTTCCCTAAAATGATAGACTTAGCAAACTTGTTCAAGAGGTCAACAAACTACATATGCTGCTGAGAAATACAAAGGGTAGAAGATGTTACATGGTGGACCACTTTGCAAGGATAGGTTTTAAATAGAATCGCTGCCATGCCATGTGTAAAAACAATATTAGCATTGTCCAATATCTGAAAGGAGCCCAAGCAAAACACCAAGTAAAACCATTAATAAACATGATAATGTTGTGTCTAACGACAACTTGTTGACCAAGCAAAGGAAGTATCAATAGTAAGAGCAATGACCACCTTTGTAATACAACAACATTAGAAACTATGAAACAACTGCTCTCAACATTATGTAATGCCACCTCAGTTGACGGTGACGTAAGTGACAAATGCCATGCCTTTGACTTTTTCATAAGGGACAAAAATAATAATGCCACCAAAAATAGAGAAAGAAGCATGGAATGAAAAACTTGTACTACTGAGAAAGGAAAGTTATGCAACCTGTACAGTCTTGTAATGTCCCTTACCTGGTTTGCCCTAGAATTCGCTTGTGGATTAGATTTAGGGTTTCTTCTCTTTAAATATTCTCTTGGTATAGTACCTGTAACAACATATATATATATGTACAAATCCATATTGCCATACATCAGCTCTAATATCAATTACCCAACAATTCAACATAATCAACTTACAAATGAAAACACATAAGAAAGAAGAGTCACTCAGCATGCCAGGGAGGAGAAGTCATAAATCCTTAGTAACCTAAGGCCTACCACAGTCCTATTGCCCAATCCCTTAACTCAGGCCTACGGGGCATATCATATTGCCCATTCCCTCGTCTCGGGCCTATGGGGAATAATCCAATGTGGGACCCCCATCCCTCCATGATCCAATCCCTTGACTCAGGCCTAAGGGGCATAACGCCCAATCCCAGTCTCGAGCCTATGGGGACGGAACCTAGATGGGGTTTATAGGCAATCTACTAAGACTTATGCATTCACCCCTCCTGGTTGAATCACAAACAAAATATATGTAGTTTCCACACAGTTCCAAAATATACAATCACTACGAAATGAATCATATAGTAGTATATGATGCAGCATAAAATATATCAGAGTGCAAATAGTTTCTAACCAATTTCAAATATGCACTTATTCTTTTATCTATTTTCATTGTTCTTTCATTATGCTATAAGAGATTCAAATAGAAATGTAGATGACAAGACAAAAACAATAATCAGAGAAGTGATATTTATTCATAGTCATCCTTTATTTCCGAGTCCCGATTTCCTCACAGTGGAATGAATTAAACCATGTCAGGGATAGGTTTATGCATTTTAAATAAGAAAGACAAAGCATATGAAATAATATTATTGTTGAATAGAGGGAACTAGATGCTAGGAATGAGTGTGGAATCTCACCTAAGCCTCGATGAACACATCATCAATTTCTTACGTCTCATATGAATATGCTGCAATTATTGTCTTTAATTTCATAATATAAATATATATATTCTAAACTCAAGAAAATATATATATCTTATTCCCTCTTGATGCTGGTATGCTTAGTTATGTCGATGGTGATCTAACTTCCATTGCATTTCTGTTTTGTGTTTTTTTATTCTGATGAGATATCTTCACAATGCCCACCAATATTATCTTTATATCTTGATTGGTGCCTTTTCATCAATAGTCACCACTTTATATGGTGATCGCTGACCTATTTATTCATTCACTACTTAGTTAATATTATTTAATAATAATCACTCCTTTATTAGAGTGTCTACTCTCGTATTTGCTGCTTGTAAGGAATATTAATAGTTACTTAACAATTACTACTTTATTCTCTTATATGAAATATTTGCTGCCAAAAGTCAAGTCTTATATTATATATATAAATATGTTTATTTATATATATTTATAATGTTATAATAATATTTATTTATATAAGATTATATATATATATATATATATATTTAAATTATAATATTGGATATTTAATATTTATGCTTATTTATATATTTATAATATAAAATAGTCATAATGATGTTATATTTATATATTATAAATTATATAATAGTATTATTATATTATATAATAATACTTAAATCAATAATACAATAAATATATTGTATTTTCATAATATTAATTAATATTATTATATATGTTGATTAAATATATTTAACCAAAGCGATTTCTCTGTCCATGATGTTTAAATCTTTAATTTAAACAATGCCCTAATATGGTGGACCACTTTGCAAGGATAGGCTTTAAATAGAATCGTTGCCATGCCATGTGTAAAAACAATATTAGCATTGTCCAATATCTGAAAGGAGCCCAACCAAAACACCAAGTAAAAACATTAATAAACATGATAATGTTGTGTCTAACGACAACTTGTTGACCGAGCAAAGGAAGTATCAATAGTAAGAGCAATGACCACCTTTGTAATACAACAACATTAGAAACTATGAAACAACTGCTCTCAACATTATGTAATGCCACCTCAGTTGACAGTGACGTAAGTGACAAATGCCATGCCTTTGACTTTGTCATAAGGGACAAAAAAAATAATGCCACCAAAAATGGAGAAAGATGCATGGAATGAAAAACCTGTATTACTGAGAAAGGAAAGTTATGCAACCTGTATAGTCCACCAATTGCCAACTTATGTATTTGCATATGATCAACTTATTATTGCATTGCCAACATTTGAATTTGCATATGATCAACTTATTATTGCATTGCCGCATTTGCATATGATTAACTTAGGCAGAGCATCATCAGAGATGCATATGATCAGAGAGCCACAAAACAATATCCACATCAGAGATGCATATGATTAGAGAGCCACAAAACAATATCCACATGTGTGTTTGAGCATCAGGGACAACAAAGCAGCAGAGAAAACAACACAAGAACCCTGCATCAACCGATATCCAAACACAAACACCAAATCCAATGGTAACAATTAGGTCTGCATAGTTGATAAGAATCAAGCACCATAGCGAAAATAGCAACCACAACTAGTTGTTAACACATCCAACTAACCATACAACATCAATAAACTCATGCCAACAACATATCTAGCATATACTGTAGCTCTCATCCCTTTATATTCTACTATTCTGCTAAAAAAATTACCATCTTCCAAGATAACAAACACATAAAAAAAATTGATGTGTAAAAAACTGAAGACCCCTGATAATATATTCCAATGAAAAACAATCTACCAAAGACACACATACATCCTAGAACTCATGTTGCATGAATAATGTCAACCAAAGCAACTCAAGTCTCCCAATCAGTACTTACATAAAAGGTGTGGCAAATAATCAAATCATGTAATACCAAGAACAATTAGAATAATCTGCAAACTACAACCAACCTACTACAAAATAGAGAATACTTCTACTAACAATTTTCTGCTCAATTCTCTCACCTTTGATGTCCTTCACTTCTCCCAAGTCCTCCACATCTGAAAAAAGATATACATAAAAAGACCACATACTATTGTTAAAAAACAATAAAGTACAACAACAGTAGATGACCACAAATTCAGTGATCATACTAGATGAATAAGAAACTCTAGAAAGAAACATAATATCATAAATCTAGAAGTTGCAAACCATATCACATCCTTCTACCAACACCACCAAGTGCTAAGTTGTGCCAAGTATGATCTCCTTCACAACTTCAAATGAAAAGCCTTAGCAACACCCAACCATTCAATCTCAAAGATCTAATCAACATATGTATCATGCAACCAACATGGATGTAAGCCTCTCTAACCAAAGAAGATCAAACTCAAATATCCATTCCAAAACTAGGAATATAAGCCCAATTACATCTCCTAAATTCCTCATCATGAACCAAACTCATATGCACATGGAGATACCCATGATGACATCCCTTAAATGAACCCACTAGAACCAATAACCATAGCTTAAGGTCCATAACCATGAGAAGATAAAGCATAAAGAGAAATGCATCTAAAAATAGGATGGGCAATACCTATTTGAAGATAATCCGCTGAGTAGACCAAGAGTGGGGAATGAGAATGCTCCTTCAGGATACACCAAGTCACAAGACTCTCTCCAAGAACAATCTCCTCTAGGTCCATAATGAACTCACGTCCATATCCAGTGTAGGCTCCTCGATCTTCTTGCTAAAACCTCTAAAAAGTAACCATCTCAACAAATGTTCTTTAATCCCAAGAGAATTTTAGCCTCATCCAAGTCTCCAAGTATCCATGAGCACCTCAATGATCAATCCATGCTAAGCTCCAAAAGGAACATTGCACCATCGTGAAGCTCTCCAAGTAAATGACCAAAGTACTCAATACCAAGAGCACCAACAAGACCACTGTCAAAGCTCCCACTGCAGTCTACATAACCTAGGAACACATCATGGCATCATGATCTAACATCTCCATTGAAGAAATACCACATGCTGCAAAGAACACATGATGTAAACAAGGATCAACATCTCCAATCCATGAAGATAACCATCTCCTAACAATAAAACTCAAATGTCAAAGAACTCTCACTACTAGGAGCTCCTCCATGACACCAACAACTACTGTAGAAGATCATCCATCTCTAAGTGAGGAAACCACATCACTACCAAAGCTCCCAATGAAGTGTGATACCGAGCTATCCATGGTATCATGATAAGCATGCTACAAGTCCCAATAACTAACTAACTAGACACTCTAATAATCCATCCTATCATCTCAAAGAAACATACCAAAAAAATTGTATCAACACTAAAACGACCTTGTGGATATAGATAGTCCACATCTGAGTCATCCCACTGAAGCCAATGGGTAGCTAACCCACATAACTGTATAGCTCAAAGATCCCCCAAAAAATGTAAAATCATTATCACATCAGTAACCTACAAACTGAGATATCAAAGAGGATAACCTGTAAACTTCAAGACTCAAACATTAGATCCAATTTGCCAATCTACAATGAGTACAGTAGTCAAGGAACCCATAAACAAATGTTGTAGAAATGATATTAAAATCTCCACACAGAAAAGGCTGCAAATAACCTCCTCAAAAAACATGCACAAAGCATACATGCAAACTTGCAACTATCTTGCAACTAGAAATACCACTGGGGATTCATAATCTGAGAGAAATAGTTTATTTGCAGATCTACAAAAAACACAAGTTTTGATTTACCATGTAAAACCTGCAAAACCATCATGTTTTGCAAATCCATGTCAACTTATCATGAAGGAGCTAGGTTGTTCTAGAAGTTTTTAGATCATCCAATGATCAACTCCACAGCCATAACTACCTACTCCATTGGGACTCTATGCACCACCAGAGTGTTTCCATAGATGTAGAGGGACATGAGTGCTAACTAAACTAAATATTCTACTTATCCAGATTGTTGGCAGCCACATCAACCACAAATATGTAGCAGACATCATTCTTCTCTAGTCTTTCCATTGCTTCATTCAAGTACTCCATACCTATGTTACCATAAATGCAACGGGAAGGCCACATTTCCGTTGTGGACAGGCGAAACATCATTTCCATAGCGTTTATTCAGAACTGAATAAATTTCCTTTTTTTTAGATTTGTGAGTTTTTATAATGTTATTTATTTATTATTAACTTTGTTTTTTTTTTTAACACAAATTTTATTAAAAAATAAATGCATGGTTTTAAAATATTTTTCTCTATTTGCAATCAAACTTTTTTAAAGAAATGAGTTATTATGTTATTTATTTGTTTTTTTCTAACACAAATTTTATTTTAAAAAAATGTATGACTTTTAAAATATTTTTTTGCCATTTTCAAACTTTTTTAAAGAAATGAGTTTTATAATATTATTTATATATTATGAAAAGTAGTTTTTTTTTTTTTCAAAACAAATTATTTAAAAAAATAAATACAATCACTTTTAAAATATTTAATTATTATGAAAAGCAGTTTTGTTTTAATTATATTTTTAATTTAAAAAGTTTTAATTTGTATGCATCTTTATTCAAACCGGATAAAACTTTATAATAAATCCAAATTTTTGAAAAAGTATCCGTTTGTAGTCATATTTGCGGTTGCGTTGTCCTGTGGTGTTCCATATTTCTTTTGCCCAACAATAAGCTTCACCATATCGCCCTTGCTGCATAAACATTTCATTTCTTTCGACACTTTTTATGCACATAGTCCTCTTGCTTGGTTAGATACCCACATGACCTTCTCGTCTTATGCAATTCATACCCAGAATAAAGACCAGAACTTGAAATTTTTGTTGCAATCAGTACGTCATTCAACGATTCAGGTTATTCCTTCACAGTGTGCGGTTGGGAACTTAGGGTCTTTTAAAAAAATACTTCAAATCTGTTTCGCTTTATCCTTGAACAGGAAAACGTCCTGCTTAATGACTTTGGGCAACAACTTCTTCAATTTTTTCTTCTTTCACCTCCTGTGGTTGCGGCCACAATCTTCCACAATTTGTGTAAACACAATCAACCTTCGATTTTTTTTTTTCAGCTCTTTACACAATGAAACTGCGATCCCTTGATGTCTTCAGATAAGTTTTAAATCCTTAATCTTCAAGCTGTTCTCCTTAGTTCTCTTCAGTTTTGATACCAATTGTTAAGAAATAAGACAAATAAAGAGTACATAAAGTTGCATACAGACACAAAAATTTAACATGGTTCACCAATATGGTTACATCTATAGGAAAACAAGGCATTAATCTTTTTATTGATCATAGCAGTGCACATAAAGATTTTCCACCAATATATACAATATTTTTCAAAGAAAATGAAGAGACAAAACAGAGGAGATGAAATGAACTGTGGACTTCACATCCCAACAGTGATCACTATAAACAAAAGGATTTTTTCTAAATATGCTTCATTTTCATTGCATGCAGCAATATTACATAGCGACTTCTAGGGAACTTGCTAGATTGAAGGGAGTTTGTATGGCTCCTATCATACAACATTTCGCAGAATCAATCTCTGGGGCAGCCACAATCAGAAGTTTTGATCAGGAATCTCGATTCATGAAAACAAATCTACATCTGATTGATGGATTTTCCAGACCCAGTTTCCACAATTCTGGGGCCTTGGAGTGGCTTTGCTTTCGGCTGGATCTTTTATCAAATCTTGTATTTGTGTTCTCTACGGTGCTCCTGCTTTGCTTGCCAGAAAGTGCAGTTAATCCAAGTAGGTAGAAAAGACATTGATTTTGGATGCATTATTCTTAATAAGACTAATTTGAACAAACAAGATGGATACCCCAGTTCCCAAAAGTTAACTATACAGTATAATTAACAGGCATTGCAGGCTTGGGAATAACATACGGGCTCAGTCTGAACCTTACACAAGCCCATCTGATTTGGGGCCTTTGTCATGTGGAAAACAATATGATCTCTGTAGAGAGAATGGTGCAGTACTCACGGATACCTAGCGAACCTCCATTGATCATAGAGAATTCTAGACCAAGCTCTTCCTGGCCATCTAGAGGAACAATTGATATCATTGATCTTCAGGTTAGTACTTGCTAGTAATAATGTATTTCTCTTCATGTAAGTAAACTAATGATTCCACTCTCTGTCATGACTGAACTTACAAAGTTGATGCACAAAATCAGGTGGGTTATGGGCCACATCTCCCACTTGTTTTAAGAGGAATTTCATGCATTTTCCCTGGAGGGAAGAAGGTGGGAATTGTAGGACGGACAGGCTGTGGGAAATCTACTCTGATTCAATCCCTCTTTCGAATTGTAGATCCAGTAGTAGGCAGAATAGCCATTGATGGAATTGATATCTTAACAATAGGCCTGCATGATCTAAGATCCAGATTATGTATTATCCCTCAAGACCCAACAATGTTTGAAGGAACTATAAGGAATAATCTGGATCCTTTGGGAGACTATTCAGATGACAAGATTTGGAAGGTGGGACATGTATATTAGTTTTCAATTTTTGTTCATTCTTGGATAAAAGAATATCAGTGCTCAAATGTATAAAGATTAGGGTTTCGGTTAGTAGATACTAATATTGCTTGTGCTCATGCTCCAGGCTTTGGAGAAATGCCAGCTGGGAGAAGTTGTCCGGGAAAAAGAAGAGAAGCTTGATTCTCTCGGTTTATGTTTATCCTATCACCTTATTTTTTGAAATAAGAAACACATAATCCTTTTAGTAACTTATTCTACTACTTGCTTTCCCTCTTAGGGCAAATGTATTGAATGTATTGCATTGGTGTGCTATGCAGTAAGTGAGAATGGAGAGAACTGGAGTGTGGGGCAAAGACAGCTTGTGTGCTTGGGAAGGGTACTACTAAAGCAAAGCCGCATATTGGTACTGGATGAAGCAACTGCTTCAGTGGACACTGCAACAGATGGGCTTATTCAACAAACAATACGGAACCAATTTAGTGACTGCACAGTCCTAACCATAGCACATCGAATTTCATCTGTCTGCGATAGTGACTTGGTCCTCGTATTGAGTGATGGTATGAAATCTTAACCTTTCTATTTTCCTACGTTTGAGATTGCAAATCCTCTTCTTTTGTGGAAAGATATTTCTTCCCTGCTTGGTTTATGAACCGAATACTTTTTTTTTTAATCAGGAAATATTGTTGAATATGACTCTCCAACAAAACTCCTGGAGAACAAATCTTCATCATTTGTGAAGCTCGTTTCAGAGTACACTGTGAGAGCAACTAATATTGAGGGAAAATAGATGGTCTGATTATATCAGCCTTCAAATATGATGACGAACAGCAAATTACTGAGAGATGGAACTATTATAATTTTATCTGGTTTTGATACCATGGGTTACGATATATTATGAGCTCTACGGTACCTGTAGTATTTCTTATTATGATGAGCAAATATAGTCTCGCATCAATATCACTGATGCGAAATGCTTATGTTGCATTATACTTAAATGTTTTAATGCTCTTTATAATTATTCTAGATCTTCTAGCTCTGATACAATTAAAATAAATATTCTGCCATGACAATTAAAATGACAAAAAGAATAGTACCCTGTGTTGGGCACGTGGCATTAGTGAAGCCCAATGTAACCGCCCTGTTTTCTTTCTGCAATTCTGGTTTATTCTTGTTTTGTAACCGCCCTTCAGACTATGGTAACAGCCAATTCTTGGCAGGTAGTCGTTCAGTCCAGATAGCTCTGGCGGTGGATATTTTATATGGTGAAAAAAGTCTGTATAGTCTTATGAGATTAGACTGGTGAAGTGCTGCTGTAATAAGGAAATTAGAATAATAGAATCCTCTGCATCTTTTGTGGACGTAGCCATTAGATATGGTGAACCATTCATTCTGTTTTTCTTTTGTTGTCTTCTTTCATTTATTCTGTAGTTTCTATAACTTACAATTGGTATCAGAGCCTCTTAACCAAAAAGCTCATTTTGTGAAGCTTGTTTCGAAAACTGGTGAGGTTTTGTCAAAGCAATGGATGATACAGAAAAATGGAAGATAGAAAAATTCACTGGTTAGAACTTTGGACTTTGGAAGGTACAAATGGAGTCGTTGCTCAACAAGCAGGACCTCTCACTTACATTGCTGAGGAAAACAAAAGGCAAAGGTCCAATGTCAGATGAAGACTGGGACAAAATGGATAAAAAAGCGAGGGCAACTATATTTCTCTCATTGTCCAGCAATTTGTTATTTAATGTTTCAGCTAAGAATACTACGAAAGAGTTTTGGGATAAGCTCTCTAGCATGTATGAGATTGCTTCGGCTTCGAATAAGGTATTTATTATGAAGAAATTGTATAACTTGAAAATGAAAGAAGGTGGGATTATGTCAAATCATCTGAATGAATGTAACACCTTAGTTACTCAATTGACTTCGGTGGGTATAAAGTTAGATTATAAGATAAAGCAATTTTGCTGTTGTGTTCCTTACCAAATAGCTAGGAAGGTGTTGTGATGGCTGTGAGCACTTCGGTAGCAGCCAAAAGTACATTAATTTTTTATGACTTTGCAGCCACTCTTCTCAACGAAGACATGAGAAGAAAAAATCAGGAACCCTCTTCCGGCGATGCTTTAACAGTTGTAAGTACAAGCAATAGGGGAAGAAGCCAAGAAAGAGGAAGATACAACAATAAAAGACGATCAAAATCTACTCCACGATCGAAGTCTAGTGGCAAAAACGCTGCTTGTTGGTTTTGTGGAAAACCTGGTCACACTAAGAAGAACTACTGGAATTGTATAAGATAGCTCAAGGAAAAGTGAGCACAAATAATGAAGCAAACACTACATGTGAGAGTGTTTTGGTCTTGTCAGCAAGTAACACAAATGCAGATTCATGGGTCCTCGATTCCGACGCTTCCTTCCATGCTACTTCATGCCAGGAGGCTTTTACAAATTTCCAAGAAGGCACATTCGGTAAGGTTTTCCTTGGTGATAATAAGGAATGTGAAATTTTAGGTAAAGGAGATATTACTTTGCATTTGAAAAATGGAGATAAATGGATCTTGACGGATGTGAGGTATGTTCCCATGTTGAAACAAAATTTAATATTTGTCAGCCAGCTTATTGCTTGTGGGTGTAATGTTAAATTTTCTCTAGATACTTGGAAAGTAACAAAGGGGGTTTTAGTGCTTGCAAAGGGAAAGAAGTTGGATAATCTTTATATTTTAGAAAATCATGGTGAAGTGGGAGTTGCATTGCCGGCTATGGATAGTGGCTCAGAAATTTGGCACAAGAGGCTTGGTCACATAAGCCAAAAAGGACTTCAAGTTATGTTTCAACACAATTAGCTACTAGGCCTCACATCGGTTGATTTGGAGTTATGTGAACATTGCCTTTACGACAAACAGACTCGGAGCAGCTTCTTAAGAACGAGGCATGATAAGAAAACTACTCTGTTGGAGCTTGTTCATTCTAATGTTTTTCAGCCCCATTGAGGTAACTTCTTTCAGTGGTGCTAATTATTTTGTTACCTTCCTTGATGACTGCACTCGTGAAGTCTAGATTTATATGTTGAATAAAAAATCAGAGGTGTTTTCAAAATTTAAGATATTTAAGGCTGTTGTTGAAAATCATATTTGACATAAAATTAAATGCGTACTAACAGATAATGGTGGAGAATATTGCTCTTCAGAGTTTGACACATTTTGTGCAGATCATGGTATTTGACGGATAAAGGTAGTTCCATATACTCCTCAGAAGAATGGTGCAGCAGAGAGGTTAAATAGAACAATCATTGAGCGAGCTCGGTGCATGCTCTCGAATGCCAGACTGGGAAAAGACTTTTGGGTAGAGGCTTGCAATACAATGGTGTATTTGATAAATCGAGCTCCTTCATCTCGTCTTGATTTCGACATTCTGGAGGAATGATGGCTTGGCAAACGAATTTCATATAATCATCTTCGAGTGTTTGGCTATGAAGCTTTTGTACACATTCCAAAAGAGCACATAACAAAGTTAGAATTCAAGTAAAAAAGGTGTATTAGCTATGGTGAAGATCAGTTTGGCTATCATTTTTGGGATCCACTTGCAAAGACTATCATTCATAGTCGAGATGTTATTTTTAATGAGAAAAATTTTCCAGGTTTACAACCTCTTAGTTCATCTCTAAAGGAATATATCGATGTAGATTTGTTTGATAATGGCATGGTAAAGCAATCCAAGATCACTTCTCCCAGCCACTAGTTACATCTACACATTCTTACACCACAGAAGCGCCTGTTTTTAGCAGTACCTTGCCTTCAGTTGTATGCACATTGCCTACCTCAATCACTACACACTCATATCCCACCACTAATCGTGTGCCATTTATTGTGCCTACGCAGCCAATAGATAGTTCAACAAAGCATGTTGTGGCTCATACACAGCCTCCTTTAGACTTTGACCAGCATTTGTGTCCATCGCAGACCTCTACAAGTTATACGTAGCCTTTAAATGACCATTCGGTGCCTTTAAATCACTCTACGCTGCCTTCAATAGATCCTAAACTTCATACACTACCTTTTGATTGTTCAACGCAACCACTTACCACAAATACCCTACCTCCTATACATCCAACGCAGCAGAGAGGAGAACCAGTTTCCACGTCTTTACAAGGTGAGTCTTCAGACCTATACAAAGGTCACTCTTCTACACAAATAGGAATTATAGAGCATGGAAGTCTCACTGAGCAGAGCAGTGTACTAAGACAGGGGAGTATGCAACAAGGTCATTTACAATCTCAGATAGATGGCGTTCAAAACTTATTACAAAGACTACATCTGGACACTAATTTGTAGCCAAAGCAAGGACCTCAACTGAGACGGTCTACCCGTGAGAAGAGGCAACCAACGAAATATGATGACTATGAGTTATTGCTCTTTGATCAGGCAGAACCGACAACATTTAAACAAGCATGCAAGGATGAGAATTAAGTTAAATGGATAGAAGCCATGAACGAAGAAATGGAGTCGTTGAGAGTAAATAACACTTGGGATTTGGTTCCTCTTCCACCAAATCAAAAGCCTCTCAAAAACAAATGGATTTATCGTTAGAAAGACAAAGATGGAGGGAGTAAAAGGTACAGGGCCAGATTAGTGGTCAAGGGGTTTGAACAGCAAAAAGGTATTGATTTAATGAGATTTTTTCACTAGTTGTAAAAATGAATACAATTTTTGCTATGTTGGGTTTGGTAGCCATTTGGGACCTAGAACTTGAGCAACTCGATGTGAAAACAACATTTCTACATGGGGACATTGATGAGGAGTTATACATGGAGCAACCTGAAGGTTTCATCAAACACGGTCAGGAGCATCTCTATTGCAAATTAAAGCAGAGTTTGTATGGGCTGAAGAAAGCCCCAAGACAATGGTACCTCAAGTTCAACCACTTCATGACTGATAACTGTGAATCAGACCCTTGTGTTTTCTACAAGAGACTTAATATAGGTGAGTTTGTCATCCTTTTGCTCTATGTTGATGATATGTTAGTTGTTGGTACTAGTGTTAAAATTATTGCTTAGCTGAAGCAACAATTGGCTCTTCATTTTGCCATGAAAGACCTAGGACCAACTAAAAGAATTCTTTGGGATGCAAATATTTAGAAACAAAAATAAAAGAGAACTCAAATTGTCCCAAGCAAACTACATTGCCAAAGTGTTGGATAGATTTAACATGTCTCATGCAAAATCAGTTTCTACTCCTTTAGCTGATCATTTTCGATTATCCTTAGCTATGTCTCTAAAAAATTGGGAAGAGGAAGAACAAATGAGGTTTGTTCCATATTCATCAACAGTCAGCAGTTTAATGTATGCTATGGTATGTACTCATCCTGACATTGCTCATGCAGTGGCAGTTGTGAGCAGATTCATGAGTCATCTGGGGAAATTACACTGGCAGGTAGTTCAGTGGATTTTACGATACTTGAAAGGTACCTCACATTATTGTTTATGTTTTGGAGGCACTGATATTCAACTTCGTGGTTATGTTGATTCAGATATGGCTAGAGATTTAGATAAACACAGGTCCACTACTGGTTATGCTTTCACATTTGTCAGGGCAGCGATCAGTTGGGTTTCTCAGCTGCAACAAGTTGTAGCTTTGTCATCTACAGAGGTGGAATACATTGCTCTCACAGAAGGAGAAAAAGAAATGATATTGCTAGAGCATTTGTTGGCTGAACTGGGGTGTCCGAAATCAGTTTTTCCATTGTATTGTGATAGCAATAGTGCTATACACTTGGATAAGAATTCAACTTTCCACAATAGAACTAAGCATATTGATCTCATATATCACTTTATTCGCCATGTTATTGACGAAGGCAAGTTGCAGGTCACAAAAATTGACACGAAGGTCAATCCGGCAGATACATTAACCAAGATAATTCCACGAGAGAAGTTCAAGTTCTGTAGAGCTTCTCTAGGTCTTCTTCTAGTGTGACCATGACCCCCATGTGGGGGATATCTCTGTGCACTACTTTGGTTGATCCCATTGGTCTTCAAGTGGGAGATTGTTGGGCATGTGGCATTAGTGAAGCCCAATGTAACCGCCCTGTTTTCTTTCTGCAATTATGTTTTATTCTTGTTTTGTAACCACCCTTTAGACTATGGCAACAACCAATTCTTGGCAGGTAGTTGTTTAGACCAGATAGCTCTAGTGATGGATATTTTATATGGTGAAAAAAGTCTGTAAAGTCTTATGAGATTAGACTGGTGAAGTGTTGCTGTAATAAGGAAATTAAAATAATAGAATCCTCTACATCTTTTGTAGACGTAGCCATTAGATATGGTGAACCACATTAAAATTTTGAGTTCTTTTGTGTAAATGGTTTTATTCATTCTATTTTTCTTTTGTTGTCTTCTTTCATTTATTCTGTAGTTTCTGTAACTTACACCCTGAAATTGTAATTTTTAAATCTTAAAATATATGATCATAGTTCAGTGTTTCAGGATTTAACTGTGTGCAAGTTTTTTCCTCAACGTTTCGGATCACACTCCATGATCCATCTGTAGAATAATGAAACATTGTTGAAAACCAATGATTAGTTACTTGTTATAGGTAGTTGTAGAATTAGTTGTAGAATTCAGTTTTGAGAAATAGTTGTATTTTAATTATATATATGTACATCCCTTTAGACAATAAATATATGAAGATTTCTGGTTCTGCCTTCAATTTTATATACTGTTTGTATAATTTTTTGCTCCTCCAATACCTTCAATTGGTATTAGAGCACAGGGAGAATAGTGGAGGAAGCTTGAAAAAAAATGTAGAAGGTGAAAGAGTCTGAATGCGAAGATAAAAATGTCATGCAGAAGCTGCCAAAAGGCGATGCTCGCTATGAATAGAGAACGCAACCAATGAAGGAAATTAAGGCAATGTTGTTTTGCATATTTTAAGACAATTAAATGCAAATTTTTAAGGTAATGTTGTTTGTGTGTGACTTAGGGTTTTTTGAAGCCACATAATTTTTTATGAGTTATTTAAAATAAGCTCTGCATAATGATTTAGTAGCTACAACTGGGATGCTATGTATCATATGTTAAATGATGCATCATGTACATGGAATGATTGCGCTGAGTTAATCATATATTTTGTATTGTCAACTCTTGCACTTCATATTTGGTGGCAATGGTTGTGCCAAGTATAGAATAGGGATCGAAAGGAAGAGTTGCAAGAGATCTGAAGAAGCAGTGTATTGCTGAAGACAAGCCATCGCCAACCGTGAAGGAACCATTGGAAACTGTACAAAGGTTAAGAGGAGATATTGAAGTCTACCAGAGATTAACGTCAAATGACATTGAAGGAGGAATAAATCGTAGTATCTAAGGGAGGATAATAAACAAAAAGCCACTGCTATATCTCAATGAGGAGCCGCAGTTTAACAAGAGTTGCAGATAAAGATAGAAGAAGTAAATTGATTTGAAGTATGTAGAAAAGGTATGAGACGATGAGGAATGTTTTTTAAAGTTATTGAAGTTTTTATATCGTAGAAGACGAATAGAAGCCGCCAGAAGATGATTGCAGGAGAAGCTATTTTTCACGAAGGAAATCAAGATCTGGAGATTTAAAGGAGCAATTTAGGGTTTGTTCAAGCCAGTTACACGCATCACACAAGCAAATAAAAGTCAAAGGAAATTATTGTATGCAAAGCCACTGTAGAATAGGAGGAAAAACATTGTTTAATGCAAATAAGAGACTGGAACCGTTGTTGTATGACTAAACAAGGAGAATCCAATAGTCCCAAAAGATTAGATTCATTTGCAAGGAAATCGCATTGGGGTTTTGAAGACAAAGGAAGTTACAGAAAGTTGAGTCAAGCCAACAAAGGGAAGACATTGAAGGAGGAGTGAGGCACACAAAGCTGTCGAACAAAGAGGAAATCAACAATTGAGGAAAGTGCAGCAGTAGATCAAGGTAAGCAAATCACTTATTTTCAAATGGGAAAAGCTAAAAGAGAAAAGATAGAAAAAAATTAGCAAAAAGAAAGAAATGATTGGGAAGAAGAAAGAAATGAACTATTAAGAAATTTAAAACAAGTTTCAATAGAAAAGATTGGATAGTTGATACAAATTTCTAATCTTAAAATTGAATTACTTAATGTT
Source organism: Cunninghamia lanceolata (assembly GCA_027924645.1). NCBI lineage: Eukaryota > Viridiplantae > Streptophyta > Pinopsida > Cupressales > Cupressaceae > Cunninghamia > Cunninghamia lanceolata. The sequence continues at coordinate 4,995,523 of BSBN01000197.1, forward strand.
AAAGAAGAATTAGAAGAAAGATTGAAGTTATTTGATGAAATGAAAGAAAAGATTGAAAGGTTAGAAGAAGAAAACAATTTACAAAAAGATAAATATCAAAATTGAAAAAAGAGAATGAATGTTTGAGGATAAAACCATTGGTTTGTGATGTTTTATGTGATACAAGTGATTTGTGTGAAAGAGTTGAAGGTTCATTGGATAAAGAATGCAAAGTTGAAGATAATAAGTATATTGGATCAATAAAATTTGCTAATATAGCTAGTTGTTTTGATGATAATATTGGTTTGAAAATCATGAAGAAAATTGGTTATAAAGTTGAAGGTTTGGGTAAGCATGGACAAGGAATCAAAGAGCCCATTGAGTCAGTTGTTAGGACTAAGTGTGAAAGTCTTAGGTATAGAGGTAAAGGAAAAGAAAAGGAGATTTTACATTGTTCCCGTTGTGATAGAGGACATAGAAAATTAAATTGTTGGGATTTACATCCTTGCAAAATTTGTGGTTTGAAAAATCATTGTGAAAAGACATGTTGGAATAGAGAGTTAAAAAATGAATTTATGATGTCCAGGTTGTTTGAAAATAAATTGTGGTTGGATAAATGTATTTGATTGGCAAAAGGTCACAGATATGTTCAAAATATTTTATAGACATAAGTCTTCTCGTGTTGAGAAAAAGGAAAAAGAATTGAACAACAGAAACAAAACAACCAAATACATTGAACAACCAAGTGCAGAGAATGGTTAAGAAATTGAATTGTTTTAGCATAGTGTATAAGCACGAGGAAGACAAGAAAGAGAAGTTTGTTTGTCTTGCAAGACATCAAGCAAAATGGAAAACTATAGATAGCGAGAGGACTTGACTGCCGCAACAGTGAGCGAGAGTTGAAAGAAGAAAGATTATTAGATCATGATAAATTGAGTTAGCAAAATTTGAGTCAGCAGATGTCGACGACAAAACTTGGAATGATATCAGCATTCACTTGGTGTTCTTACAATGTTCATTATGGGGGAGAAATGATAGAATAATGACCATTTTTTTCAATGTTCATTATAGGGGAGAATGTAGGATTTAATGAAACATTGTTGTAAACCAATGATTAGTTACTTGTTATGGGTAGTTGTAAAATTAGTTGTAGAATTTAGTTTTGAAAAATAGTTATATTTTAATTATACATTTGGACATCCCTTTGGACAATCAATATATGAATATTTCTGGTTCTGCCTTCCATTTTATATAGTGTTTGTATAATTTTCTTCTCCTCCAATACCTTCACCATCATCAGGAGAGCTGAGGAAAAAAACTTGCACACAGTTAAATCCTGAAACACTAAGCTACAATCACTATGGACTGTGGAAATTTGATGTCTATTTTAAAATATATGGTTTGTAGTTTCCATTCTTGTGCACCCTACCTTTGTGCCTCTCAAAATCATACATGACGATGTCCAACAAGTCTAAAATTTTTATAGCAGCATACTTGGCAAGTTCACTCTTAAACTTAAAGTTTGATGTCAACATCATGAAATTTGATGCCACTAATATGTCCAGTCCTAAAAGGTATAAAAAATAGCATGTTTTTAACCCCTAACTCGTGATAGACAATTGTAACATCCCATCGTCAAAATTATTTGTACCAATAATTGAACATTTTTCCCTAATATTATGTAGACAAACACTCAATCATTAATGTTGTCATATTTAAAAACATATATAGACTCCTAAATATGTAAGCATGAAATTATTAAATTAAACAACTTAATACTACACACTAAATAGTCCTGACATAATCTTACTAATATAATACCCTAAACCTAATATTATTTTTTCATATTTCTATAACAACTAACTCTAAACCTAATATCATCCATTCCCATTTCTAAACCTAATATCACTATCTTCCATTTTTGGGGTTAGACACACCATCGTAGGGATTTTCGTGCTTGAATACATCTAGCAACATGGAGATTGGAATGATTTATACAATCTCATTTTCTACAATGATGGTCTAAACTCATGAAATTAAGTCTAGAAGGATGAATCTTGAATGCACAATCGCAAGGATTTTTGCGCTTGAATGCATTGCAACATGGAGATTGGAATGATTTCTATAATGGTGGTCTAAACTCCTAAAAAGTCTGAAAGAGTGTCTCTTGTTGCACCCCTACAGTTGAGATCCACCTCAAATGCCAATATTTTCACTCAAGAGTTTTTGATTTACTAGAATGGAAAATGTGTCTTTTGACACAACAAGGAATTTTATTACGGTTTAAGCTTTTAAGGAAAACCAAGGATGCAACATAACTCACAAGCAAGATCATTTTTTACCTTATTAGGGCTATGACCCATTTTTCTATTACATTTTGATCTCAAACAAAGTTGTTAGTGATTTCATTCTGATTTCAAATAAAGTTGTTAGTGTTATTCCATTAATTTGTTACTACTATTCTACTAACACTTGCACCAAAAGGAGGTGCAATGGTTATGCCCATTGCAATTTATATAGATTGCCTTATAAATAAAGCCTCATAAATAAAGTCTTAAAATGAAGTTTGGCCTATCCCAGCATATTACCTGAATATGTCTTGCTCTTCAAACATCTTCTTGTTATGGAGTAAAAAGTGGACACATGTCTTTTTACCACCTTGTTTAGCTCCTAGGTCTACATGATTGCATTATACATTCTAAATATTCATCCCGATGCAAAATCCCCTGAAACCAATGTAAATTGGGAATAAGGGGCCCATACTTTACCTTACACCAGACCAAAAAGGTGCCTTGGGACTTGGGAACCCGTGCCCAAGTCGTCCTTGATTGGTTGGGGCAAATTTAAATGCATGTCAGCATAAGACCTTTTAAAGGGTTTCTCCTTGTCGGCTCTTTTAGTTAATTTCATGAATGTTAGCAGGAAAGCATATATAAGTGTGTTTTTGAATTCATTATGAACCTAGATAGAGATAGCCAACTTAAAGCATTGGAGTAAAGAGCATTCAAAGAATTCATTTTGATTCTAGAGTATATTTGTATTGTCACTATGTGTTGTTGCTAGTTTGAAGTTATCATCTATCTCTCCTTATGAGTTGAAGAGCATTCATCCTCCTAAGGGTTTCATCACATAGGTGATATCATTTGTGTTCATCATCATTGGATTTCATCATATTGATTTGTGTTTAGCCTCTACCCTGCAATGACATGCTCTCTTTATCAAACAACGATGTTGGGAACCTTGAATGCCATCCCAGGATTTGATTGAGTCAAGTCCCCAAACACCATAACCCCCAAACCCCTTCTCTTCTTGTGTGCAGGTTACAGGTACGAGATCCAGAAAAGTGAAAACATAAGAAGACTAAGTAAGGATAAGGGTTTTAGGATCTAATAACATTTCAAGAACATTCCTCTGTACCAGACTTGGGTGCTTGCAAAATACTCCTTATGCCTAAACAGACTTCATATTTGGCATCAAGATAGTCTTTGTAACATTTCTCCAGTTTGTAGCTTCTGAAGATTCTGACTTCCAGGACTTGGACGCCCCCGAAATAGTCCTCTGACATTCTAGCTTTTGGGACACAGGTTCTGATATCTTCCTGATCACTCTTGTGAAGTTAGTTTTTGATTATCTACTGTACATTTTCTGTTATGATCAGATCTTTACAAATCTAGGGTTTAATGCATTGATTGACCTAGGGTTTGATAAAAGGCTTGATTAAATTAGATCTTTCCATAGCACTCTCGAGTATAAAATCTATAGCTAAATCCACCTCCATTTGGTAGTGATTTGACTCAGTTTTGTCCTTGAATGTTATTGTGGAAGAGGATTTGATCTAGTGTGCATGCTAGTCTTCTTCATTCATTTTTTTCACATAACACTTCTATACTCATGTCGACATGCCTTATTATCTCTAATTTATAGAAAAACACAATTTAGAGTTGCAGAGAGTTAAAAGGATAGATAAGTAAAGAAGATGCTGTTTGTTTTTTGCAATGATATAAACTTCCTTAATTAATGACTCCATCTTTGTCTCCATCATTGTAAATTACAGAGAGATTTTTATTTATTGAGTCGAGAGAGTGCTTAAAGGAGAGTAGCAAGCATGACAATACAAACATTGGAATAGGTAAAAAATTCCACAAAAAACAAAGGCAGCTAGAAGTAAAACATTTGCATTTTGAGGGACCAAAAATAAGCCCCTTTGTTGAAAATTGTGATCATTGAGGGTGGTGTGGTTATTAGAAAGTTGACATGATTGTAATAGTGCACACTATTGAGCATGGCATACAAATGCCACTAGAAAAAACACCAATACAAGCAAATACTTGAGAGACGACAACATCGATCCCCTCCTCCCATTTAAGGTAAATTCATAAGGTTGACTTCCCAGTGCTCCCAGCTGTAATCCCACCACAAAGCATAGTATTATGGCAGTGGAGGCCAAAAGCATCAATGCCATTATGTTGTTCTTGATTATTTGCATTGCTAGCTGCACTCCATTCTTCATCCCTTCCTACAAAATTATATCAAATTAAACTTTTAATTCTTTCCAATTTTGCAATCATATTAATAATAGACAATGGATTCACCTTCATAATGGCATGCAACCATAGTCGCCTATCAATGTTATTGACACCCTTAATTATGGTCTTAAAATGGCAGATCATATGTAATCTAAGTAAACATGGTATAAACCCATAAATATCACACATGCCGGTACGAGGGTCATGTTTAAATGCTTTTACAACATGCCCATTTGTATAACTAGATAGAAGAGGCAAGTACCTTAGAAGGCTAGGCTTAAACAACACACTCTAAGTTGGGACTTAGACGTGCCTGGTGTGCCCTCTCCAACTCTATTTCATTGTCCAAAAAAAATCTGTTAACAACACATCAACGCTCAACCGTGACTTAAAATACCCCCACCTATTGCCACCTGCGGCTACTTTTAAACGGGGGTAATTTTAATTTGAATCTCTCCACTCCCGCTCAATTGCACTTTGAACTGTGAATTGCTCACTGAATGTCCCAAAGAAATGTGGTCTCATGAAATACCATGATCACAGGATATGCACAAAATGGATTTGTTGAAAAGGCTTTAGAAACTTTCAAGCAAACACAGTTGGTAGGTGTAAAGCCAAACTCCGCAACCTTTTGCATCATCCTCCCTGTGTGTGTCAAAATGGGAGCTTTGGAACAACGTATGGGCATCTATTGAAGGATAAATGATAGAGGAATTTTGTCAGATGTTGTAGTTGCAACTACCTTGGCAGGTTGATGAGGAGCGAACAACGAATACCTGATTGATGCCCTAAACTCTCACAGCTGACAAACTAACAAAGGAGCCCTCGTTTCAACTCTATTAGCCAAGTCTTGCATCCCTGCTGATACCTCGACATCACCTTTGATCTCTGCTCATCGGTGAACACTTGCATTCCTTGGCGATGCACTGACGAACCAACACCGCGATCCCTGTTAGGATTTTCAACTCTCACACAGCCTCAACTACACTCTATGCCTAGTGCATCGAGATGCTAGGGCACACTACTGTGCATCTCGCGCTGTTTGGATCCTCTGCATCGATAAACAATGAAACAACACAGGAACAAATGAAATATGATACAACGAAGCCATTCCACTAATTTCGACAGAAATCTTATTAGTGGAATGCTTCACATCGACATAATGCGGCAATAGGAAAATACAAAAATGAAAAGAGATCTACAACTATGCAAAGTATTTTCAGAGAACATAAAACAATTTAACGGAACAGAAAAGCCTTTATTTATCCTTCATACAATGCGTGATTACATTTAATCTTCTCTTCGATCTGATTACAATGAAAAATGATATCTTCATTTGGTTCAATCCTCTAGGTTTATAAACTCGCCCAGAGTAGTACTGAATTGAATCCAAGTGGCTAGGAAACAAATCCAAGCGGTTGGGAAACAAATCCAAGTGGGTGGGAAACAACAGCCTCTAACTGCCCTACTGCCTTATTTTGGCATTATGCGATTACAATTTGACAAGTGTCCTAAAGTCAAAATGAACCTAGATACTAATAAAAATTACATGCATTGGTCAAATAGACCTTATTACAACTCAAAACATGATTTCAAAGCCAAACATGACTTAAATGCCTCACAGAGGCCATTGTGGATTGGATGCACCTGCATCATACACCCCACCGCGAAAAGAACTCATACTCTTTGCTATCTCATCACGTCCCCATGATCTCTAAACTGCAACTTGCATCCATGGGACCAAAAACTCATGCCTAACATTGTAGGCTCTACTCACACCTTGCCATGAGTGAGTGCTTGCAATCAAACCCATACTTTGTTCACCAGTCTGCCTTTCTGTCATCTCTGCCTGAACACCTACATTCAAAACCTTGTTTGATGCTTCCTGTACTACTGCTATGGTAGAATATGTTTGCCTTGCAACTCCTGTTGGCTCTAGAGGACAAACAATGGTTCCTACTATGATAACATCTCTTTCTTTCCAATCAACTTGTGACTGCTTGCAAACCTGCTCCTTGACCTTCTTCTGATCCATCTTAGACATTACCATCTGATCGTCATCATTCAAAACTGAAATCACCTTCAAACTGTGATCTTTGGTAGCCCCACTCCTTGAGGTATCCTCAACTATCGTTGTCTCTTCTTCGTTGATATTCACAAATTCTTTCTTACCCATCAAAATAATCTTGGTTACCTTCTTTGCTTCAGCATCCTCCTGCAATGGTGTCATCACAAAGGTCTTTCCATCTTTCTTGATGGTGTATGTGTTAGCATATCCATCATACAATGCTTGCCTATCAAATTGACATGGCCTACCTAAAAGTAGGTGACAATACTCCATGGGCAAAATGTCACATAAAATTCTCTCCTTATATTCTCCAATCTGAAAATCAACATATGCTTGTTCACTTACCAAAAGTGATTGATTGTCACTTACCCAAGATGCCCTGTAAGGAGTTTGATGAGGAATCCTTTCTATGTTCAATTTATCCACCATTTCCCTAGACACCATATTATCTATTGAACCAGAATCTATGACTACCTTGCATATTTTACCTTTGCTTTTGTAATTGATCTTGAAAAGAGCTCTCCTCTATGATGGTTCAGTCTTCACTGGTTCTTTGAGCAACGTCCTCTTAATCATCAGACTTTCTCCCATTTCTGATTCCAAATTTACTGCAAGAGATGTCACACTCCCTGTATCCTCTTGAATCAAAGTGTTTCTCTTCTCATTACCCTGAGAAGTTGAGGCCTTCTCTGGACACCTATAAGCCAGATGCCCTATCTAATTACAATTATAGCATCTCATGTTGGAGAACTTGGATCCTCTATTTGATCCATTCATCCCACCTCTATCATTTGGCCTTCTTCCTCGGTAGCCTCCTTTGCTACTTGAGTCTCCAATTTTCTCTTCTTGGTTAGACTCACCACTAGGCCTCTGGTTAGGACTTCTTCCTCCAAAATTGCCTCTAAAATTTCTGTCACCTTTTCCTCTACTCTGTTGCTCACCTTTCCTCTTCAGCTTCTCTTCAGCTCTTAATGCTACTTGAAAGCATTTTTCCACAGTTTCAGGGGTAAATAAACTTATCTCATCTTGAATATTGATCCTCAGACCATTTAAATATCTTGCTACCTTAGCTATTTCATCCTCCATGTACCCACGATGAAGAGTGTACTTGTGAAACTCCTCGGTGTAAGTAGCCACATCCATATCTTTTTGCTTAAGGTTCTGCATCTGCCTGTAAATCTGCACCTCATAGTCAGATGGAAGGAACTGGGACTTGATCTTCTCCAGCATTTTGCTCCACGAAGATATCATACTCTTCTCATTCTTTACGCCCTCTCCTTGGGTATAATTCCACCATGTAAGTACAGCACCCTTGAGTTTATTTTTTGCAAACTTAACTTTCTTACTGTTAGGAACTTCCTTGTATTCGAAGTAGTTGTTCAGAGCCTCAATCCACTCCATAATTGTAGGAGTTCAGGACAACACTGAGAGGGGGGGTGAATCAGTGTTGAATTAGTTTTCAAATCTTTTACAACTTTTTGCAAACTTTCTCTTACAGAACAAATAGAGAGGAATACATTAATGATTTGTGCACAAGATTAATAATGAAGGATGTGAATAAAACTTAATAAGCAAAGCACTAATATACACACATACAGATGAAGACACCATGAAACTTAACACATGCTTTTCACAAGTGGAAAACCCTTCTGGGGTAAAAAACCACTCAAAACTGCCTCACTGGCTATAATATGTGTCTCATTGACAATTGAGAGGTCTCACTGACCTACAAGCCTCACTGGCATACTATTTAGAAGCACCAACTTCAAGGAGCACCAACCCCTAATATTTTAGAAGCACCAACTTCAAGGAGCACCAACCCATAATACAAAACAAATTAAGAACTCAGAGGGTTTCTCTGTTTCAATACAAAACACTTCTTTTCTCACGTGTCTGTCAAATGGCCATTCTTTTCATCAACCCAAATCATAAACTCAGATATTCAAAATCAATCCTGTATCCTAATCCACTCAACAACACTGCATATTTTGTATGTTTCATCTCTATCTATTTATAAGGTTGCATCAATGCACCTGGAAAATTATTGTAAAAAAAAGACTTTTGATGTTCCTCTTCTCTATAAAATCAATTTCATCTTTTTATGACCTTTCCTATTCTCTAACATTTCAATCAGTGTCCTGTAGGAGAAAATAAAATTTCTTTCAAACTGAATATTTAGTCTTTTCATTTTCATCTTAAATATTCTTTTTGTATTCTCCAATCTGCAAAGAAAATAAATAATCTCTCCTATCCTCTTTTCAAAACCTTTCATCTTCTCTTCAATTTTCATCTTTATCAAAATGAAAGTCTTCAACAATTTATTTTTCATCCTACCCTTGTAAGAGAAAAATAAAATCTCTTTCAAAAAATCTTCATTCCCTGCATAAATAAAATCATAAAAAAAATCCACCATAAAATATTAACAAACATCTTCAATCTAATCAATGCTCTGTAAATAATATCTGAGAACTTTTTATCTTCTCAGACCCTTCACATTCTTCAATCTGCAAACATCTGTGTATAAACAATCTTTTTCAAAAAATCTGTGTGTAATTTTATCTTCATCTATAGAAATGATTCTTCAAGATCTCATAAAACATTTCTTTTGAAACCATTTTGTTCTTGAAATATCTTCTCAAAAATATAATCACTCTGCAAATAAAAACTTCTCATCTTCTTTTCAAATTCCTTCATAATAGTCTTTCATGCCACAAGATTAGAAATAAAATTCTATAAGATATCCAAAAGAATCTGCCTTTTTAAAACTCCAACTTTCCTTGTTTTTGCTGCCACAAAGAAAATTGCCTTTTAAAAAAAAAAACTCTTTCATATTCCTTCTAAAAACAATCTTTTCTTTTTAATTTTTGAAAGACACAAAAAAAAACTTATGATCAACTACTCTTCCTTGATATTCTCCCTGCCACGAGATGATTTTTAAAAAAATAGAAACAAATCTGCCTTATTTTTAAGTGACTAAATGTAGCCTTAACTACAGTCATAAAAACCTGACGCCTGAATGCACATCAATGTGCAAGCATAAGATGAAGGAGACTATGTTTAAAAACTGACCACTGATCATACATTTCGCGCCCATTGAAAGTTTAAACACATCCATTGATTTTGTTTTGGCGCCCGTGCACATAAGGAAGGAACCTAATCCATCGGTGGTAAAGAAAGGAGAGGCCGGTTACCCATGGCTTCATAACCCTTTAGCAGGTCACTCATAAGTGAAGTGACCTTTTGCAGCAAGTCACTTTCAAAATATAAGAAAAGTGCAATTTGCACTAGACAGGCAGAGAAGGTAATCATAGAATATGTTTTAGATGCATAATAATTATCTTCTAAGCCTCCAACAACCTTCAACCATACCTCCTTGAAATTCATTTAAATCTTAGTAAATAAAAACTTAAGATTTCACTATAAATGCCTCTGTCATCATTGTGTTACCAAATAGGGCAATTCCTCAACTCCTGAAGATGTACTTTTCAAAGCAACTCAATCACAAACTTTGACATCAATCCAACAACAACATACTACTAGAAAGATGATCCACTTGTAAACTCTTGTTCACCTTTGCTTACCTTTGAACAAACATGTTGATGACACCAAAAACTTTACCAATAGCAATCTAGTTATAATCACCCTTATCAACCTGTAACAACCTTGAGGCACATCAACAATAATATATCACCAACAACTTTGTCTTGAGGCAAATCTTGGAAGCATAATGTATGATGACATAATATAAACAACTTGAAGAAAAACTTCACACTGATTATCGTGAATCATAACAGGAGGCATAACAAAACTCCTTATGAGTTATCCAAGAGATGGTCTAAAAACTTCAACTCAATCTTGATTATAACTTATGGCATGAGAACATATACATTTATATCATGTAACCTCTTTGGATAAAATAATGATAAACATATGTCCTGATATCTTCTTTTAACATCCTTGAAGATCTATTCATGAAGTCTTTGCACAAGATCAATCACAACTCCATCAAACACTCTGCATCCTAAAATAGTCTTTGCAAGACCACTCATTAACAAGTCCTTTTTGACATCAATGACAACCAGTCACCATCAATAACTTCATCAACATTCATCTTTCCACTGAACATGGGGATATCTATCCGAGCCTCTGAAGAGTCCTTGCCAATTGCCTTGATGGCTTCTAGAAATTGCTTTTGTTCAGCTGGTATCTTTGCCCCTTCTTGTTCCTCTTCTATTTCCTCTTTCTCTTCTTCTTCATCTGAATCTTCATCTACCCTATTACCTATCTTCATTGCTTTCAATTCTGCTTGGAGTGCTTCCCTGACTCCAGTTTTGATCATCTCTTCCATCTCTTGAAATTTCTTGACCACTTCGGTGGTCATCCCCTTTGGAGGCATATCACTAGCCTCTCCTTCGCTTTCTCTGTTTGACATAAACATTCACAGATAGCACCAACACTTCTGCAAATCCTCAATTCAACTACAACATAATGCTCAATCAGCTATCCATCCTACACGCTACTTCACAGACCCATTCCTATCGTCCAACAACAGATCCTGGAGATGCGCTACCACTCTCTTTCACAGTGGCTTCACTCTGCACCCTTTTCTAGCCAAATCTCTATTGGTGAATGGTCTTGATAGACCTCATCATCATCTTCCCACACACTACAAGAATCGAATTCATCTGCCTTCAGAAAATTGAATACACAACACCTCCACCTAGAGCTTTCGCTAGCTCTGATACCAATATGATGAGGAGCGAACAACAGATGCCTGATTGATGCCCTAAACTCTCACAGCGGACGAACTAACAAAGGAGCCCTCGTTTCAACTCCATCAGCCAAGTCTTGCATCCCTGCTAATACCTTGACATCACCTTTGATCTCTACTCATCGGTGACCACTTGCATTCCTTGGCGATGCGCCAATGAACCAACACTACGATACCCATTAGGGTTTTCAACTCTCACGCAACCTGAACTACACTCTATGCCTAGCACATCAAGATGCTAGGGCACGCTACTGTGCACTTCACACTGTTCAGATCCTCTGCATCAACAAACAATGAAACAACACAGGAACAAACGAAATATGATACAACGAAGCCATTCCACTGATTTCAATAGAAATCTTATCAGTGAAATGCTTCACATCGACATAATCTAGCAACGAGAAAATACAGAAAGGAAAAGAGATCTACAACTATGCAAAGTATTTTCAGAGAATAGAAAACAATTTAATGGAACATAAAAGCCTTTATTTCTCCTTTATACAATGCGTGATTACATTTAATCTCCTCTTCGATCTGATTACAATGAAAAATGATATCTCCATTTGGTTCAATCCTCTGGGTTTATAAACTCACCCAGAGTAGTACTGAATTGACTCCAAGCAGCTGGGAAACAAATCCAAGCGGGTGGGAAACAACAGCCTCTAACTGCCCTACTGCCTTATTTTGGCATTATGTGGTTACAATTTGACAAGTGTCCTAAAGTCAAAATGAACCTAGATACTAACAGAAATTACATGCATTGGTCAAATAGACCTTATTACAACTCAAAACATGATTTCAAAGCCAAACATGACTTAAATGCCTCACGAAGGCCATTGTGGATTGGATGCACCTGCATCATAGGTCACATGTATGCAAAATGTGGAAACATAGACAAGGCATGTGAACTGTTTGACAAAATACCTCAAATAGATGTCATCTCATGGAATGCCATGGTTTCAAGATATTGCAAAATTTTGAAGTGTAGACAAGGCACATGAATTGTTTGATAGAATGCCTCAAAGAAATGTGTTCTCATGGAATCCCTTGATTGCAAGATATTCACAAAATGGATTTGTTGAAAAGGCTTTAGAAACTTTCAAGAAAATGCAATTGGCTGGATTAAAGATAGAAACCTTTGCCAGCATCCTCCTAGCCTGTGCCAAGAGGGAGCTTTGGAACAGGGTATGGACATCCATCAAAGCATAAAGGATAGGTGAATTTTGTTAGATGTTATAGTTGCTACTGCTCTGGTAGACATGTATGTAAAATGTGGAAGCATAGACCAGGCACGTGAACTATTTGATAGAATGGATCGAAGAAATGTCATCTCATGGAATGCCATTATTGAAGGATATGCAAAAAATGGATTTGTTGACAAGGCTTTAGAAACTTTCAAGCAAATGATATTGGTAGTTGTAAATCCAACATCCTCCCCGCCTGTGCCAAAATGGGAGCTTTGGAATAGAGTATGGACATCCATCAAAGCATAATGGAAGGGGGATTTTTGTCAGATATTACAGTTGGAAATGCTCTGGTAGACATGTATGGAAAATGGGGAAGCATAGACAAGGAACGTAAATTGTTTGCCAAAATGCCTCAAAGAAATGTGGTCTCATGGAATGCCATGATTCCTGGGGGTAAGTGCAAAAAGATGGGGGGCCAAAAAGGGGTCTTAAGTGGCCACTTTTTTTTCTGAAATTAGGAAATGCTGGCCTTGGATGAGAAATTGAGCATAGTTACACTCAAAATTTGGAGATGCAACCAAAACAATGTTCATAGTACTCTGAGTCTACTTTCTAAACTACTATTTTGTTTTGAAAATGGTATAGATTAAGGGGTTCAAAAGAGGGAGCCACATAAATTGGTGTTGTTTCTGTCAAAAAACCATAACATAGCATGTTTTGTGGCTCCCTCAAAAGGTCAACTTTTTTTTGGTATTCTTAAAATCACTTCGGTGATAAATTAGCTAATAGCATGTAGTTTATGCCTAATTTTACTAATAATTTTTTGATGAATATTTGATTTTTTTACTAATTTTCAAAGTGGACTAATCCTAAAAAATAGAATTTTGGTCGTGCTACCCCTATGAATTTTGGAAACTAATTGAAAATCATTTTTTTCTTTTTTTAATATGTGTAGAATGGAGTCTAGTTTCTAAATATGTAATTTTTTTGAAATTTCAATGAATAGTTAATTTACAATGAAAAAAAGACCAAACAGTGGTTTTTGCCCAAAAACAGACACACAAACAAAAGAAATTAAAGATGAAAGGATTAACATTGTTAAAATGTGAAAAAAAATCACATCGTCAAATAGCTAAGAGAAAGCCTAACATTACCCAGGTGTTTGATTTGTTTGACCTTGAAACACGTGCAAATTTGAGGGTTAACACGAATGAAATTATGTGAAATCCTATAGAATATGGAAAAACACGTCTCTAGACATTGGGAAGGCACTCCAAGCCTTTGGGTTGGAAATCCAAAGCAAATCCCAAGCCCAAGGCTTGGGATTCCCAAAGCAAAACATAATGCGAGTCATTATAACGAACTCACGTTATGTTTTACGTTGCATTTTTCCTTTTCTGCAAAAGTTTGTGCATTGTTTGTCATGTTTGAAATAACGCGAGCGCGTTATAACACGCTTGCGTTATGTCCCCCTTGAATTTTTTTATGTTCAAGGTTATTAATCATGTATGTATGTATGTATGTATGTATGCCTATATGTATCTATGTATGCCTATATGTATGTATGTATAGTGTCGAGGGTAGAGGAGGGTAGAGATGGGGGTGAGCCAGATAGGGGAGGAGAGGGGTGGATAAGGATTGAGTGATTAAGGTTTAAGTTTGAGGGTTAAGGGTTTAGGGATAGGATTTAGAGTTTAGGGATAAGGGATTAGAGTTTAGGACCTTGAGGGATTAGGGTTTAGGGTTGAGGCTTTAGGGATAGCGTTTAGGGTTAAGGGTCGAGGGATTAGGGTTAAGGTAGAGTGTTGAGGGTAGAGGGATTATGGATAGGGTTTAGGGTTGAAAGTTTAGGGTTGAGGGATTAGGGTTTAAGGTATAGTTTTGAGGGTTGAGGGTTTAGGGATAGGGTTTAGGATTTAAGGTTTAAGTGTTGAGGGTTGAAGATTTAGGGATAGGGTTTATGGTTTAGGGATAAGGGACTAGGGTTTAGGGTTTAGGGATTAGGGTACCATAAATTATAATTAGGGATTAGGGTTTATGGTTTAGGGACTAGGGATTAGGGTTTAGGGTTAAGGGATTGGGGTTTAGGGTTTAGGGATGTACAATTAAGGGGTACCATAAATAAACTGGAATTTAGGAAGGGTTGGGAAAATTTTGTGAATCATCATGGGCTGGAGATTAGAGATTTTGTTGTGTTCAAGTACATATCCAAGTCATAATTTAAGGTTAAGATATTTCAAAGAACAAGGTGTGTGAAAAACATCAATGCTCTTCAGCTTATGAATACCAACATTGATACAGATAAATGATGCCCTTCTTCTAACAAAGTATGTAGTTCAAGTCAACCGATGGGTAGCAAGTTGTTGAATGAGTTGGTTTAATGGGTGTGCCTCCTTCAAGGCCCAGGTGGGCAGGAGTGGGATGTACAATTAAGGGGTACCATAAATAAACTAGAATTTAGGTAGGGTTGGAAAAAATTTGTGAATCATCATGGGCTAGAGATTGGAGATTTCGTTGTGTTCAAGTACATATCCAAGTCATATTTTAAGGTTAAGATATTTCAAAGAATAGGGTGTGTGAAAAATATCAATGCTCTTCAGCTTATGAATACCAACATTGATACAGATAAAAGATGCCCTTATTCTAACAGAGTATGCAGTTCAAGTCAACCAATGGGCAGCAAGTTGTCGAATGAGTTGGTTTAATGGGCGTGCCTCCTTCTTCAAGGCCTAGGTGGGCAGGAGTGGGATGTACAATTAAGGGGTACCATATAAATAAACTAAAATTTAGGCAGGGTTGGGAAAATTTTGTGAATCATCATGGGCTGGAGATTGGAGATTTTGTTGTGTTCAAGTACATATCCAAGTCATAATTTAAGGTTAAGATAATTCAAAGAACAGGGTGTGTGAAAAACATCAATGCTCTTCATCTTATGAATACCAACATTGATATAGATAAAAGATGCCCTTCTTCTAATAGAGTATGCAGTTCAAGTGAATCGATGGGCAACAAGTTGTCGAATGAGTTGGTTTAATGGGTGTGCCTTCTTCTTCAAGGCCCAGGTGGGCAGGAGTGGGATGTACAATTAAGGGGTACCATATAAATAAACTAGAATTTAGGCAGGGTTGGGAAAATTTTGTCAATCATCATGGGCTAGAGATTGGAGATTTCATTGTGTTCAAGTACATATCCAAGTC
Source organism: Cunninghamia lanceolata (assembly GCA_027924645.1). Lineage (NCBI taxonomy): Eukaryota > Viridiplantae > Streptophyta > Pinopsida > Cupressales > Cupressaceae > Cunninghamia > Cunninghamia lanceolata. The sequence goes on from BSBN01000197.1 coordinate 5,011,251, forward strand.
ATATTTTAAGGTTAAGATATTTCAAAGAATAGGGTGTGTGAAAAATATCAATTCTCTTCAACTTATGAATACCAACATTGATACAGATAAAAGATGCCCTTCTTCTAACAAAGTATGTAGTTCAAGTGAACCGATGGGCAACAAGTTGTTGAATGAGTTGGTTTAATGGGCGTGCCTCCTTCTGAAGGCCTAGGTGGGCAGGAGTGGGATGTATAATTAACGAGTACCATAAATAAACTAGAATTTAGGCAAGGTTGGGAAAAATTTGTGAATCATCATGGGCTGGAGATTGGAGATTTCGTTGTGTTCAAGTCCATATCTGAGTCATATTTTAAGGTTAAGATATCTCAAAGAATAGGATGTGTGAAAAATATCAATGCTCTTCAGCTTATGAATACCAACATTGATACAGATAAAAAATGCCCTTCTTCTAATAGATGATGCAATTCAAGTCAACCAATGGGCAGCAAGTTGCTGATCTTGAATTGGTTTCTGATGAAGAAAATAATGATGTTGAAGCAATGGAAGAAAATCAAAATTGTAAGTCTAATTTAATTTATTTCAACTTTCAAAGTAGGCATTTGAACTGTAGCTTTACCTAGAGGACTGGTATAACAAAAACTTAATTATGTTACAAGCCTTTCTTTGAAGAACCCTGGACATTATGGACCCTATCATCTAGAAATGTACATGACAGTGAACTCTGCCCCACCTTTCAAATCAGATATTTACCTTTTTATTCAATGAAAATGAAGTCACAGAATGTAAACCAACCATGCATACTAGTAAGATCAAATTCTCTGCCTTTTATTCTTATTACTCTTACTTTATTAAGAGAAGAGTGTCAAAAAGAATGGGTTTAATTGTAAGCTAACATAAGGCAAAGCAGTTTTGTTATTACATTTTTTTGAGGGATCTCTAATAGTCTAATATAATGCAGTCTTCTATAATATGAACATCTGCATATGTGTGAATGCTAAGCTTTAATATAGTAAAGTATTAAATCAATGCAATCAACTATTTATTGGGTTAAAATAACTTAGTTTTTGTAATGGTTTGGGAATGCAGGAGTTGCCAAAAATAGGTCAATGTCCTCTATAATTACCAAGAGAAAAAAGTTTAGTAGTTCTTGTGGATAGAGCTAGTAAACAATGGGAGATTATTTGCCTATTTCATAACAATATACCTCCCCTAAGTGCGGGGTGGACAACAAGAAACATAGATGTACCCCAATGCAAAGCTTTTCTCATAATGATCATCCTTCTGATTTCAACTATTAATTACTCACTATGGATGTACCATATGCAAAGCTTTTCTCATAGTGTGTACACCTATTGGCATAATGAACCCTAGATGGGCCAGAAAAACATGCCATATAACATTACTAACATTAAAAAAGTTCATAGCCATTTTTTTGACATATTCTTGCAACTCAGATATCTTTAAGAGAAGAGTGTCAAAAATGATGGGTTTAACAACCTAACATAAGGCAAAGTAGTTTTGTTGGGTTTAGGGTTGAGGGATTATGGTTTAAGGTATAGTGTTGAGGGTTGAGGGTTTAGGGATAGGGTTTAGGGTTGACAGATTAGGGTTTAGGGTTGATGGATTAGGGTTTAATGTTGAGAGTTGAGGGTTTAGGGATAGGGTTGATGGTCAAGGGATCAGCATTAAAGTAGAGTATTGAGGGTAGAGGGATTAGGGATAGTTTTTAGGATTGAAGGTTTAACAATTGAGGGTTGAGGCTTTAGGGCTAGGGGTTAAGGGATTGGGGTTTAAAATATAATGTTGAGCATCGAGGGTTTATGGATAGGTTTTAGGGTTTAATTTTTAAGGGTTAAGGGTTGAGGAATAGGGTTTAGGGTTTAGGGATAAGGGATTAGGGTTTAAGGTATAGTGTCAAGGGTTGAGGGTTTAGGAATAGGGATAGCGTTTAGGGTTTAGGAATGAGGGATTAGGATTACGAGTTGAGGGATTAGGGTTTAAGGTATAGTGTCGAGGGTTGAGGGTTTATTGATAGTGTTTAGGGTTGAGGGTTGAGGGATTAGGTTTTAGGGTTTGATTGATTAGGGTTTAAGGTAGAGTGTTGAGGGTTGAGGGTTTAGGGTTGACAGATTAGGGTTTAGGTTTGACGGATTAGCATTTAATGTGGAGGTTAGGGTTAGAGTGTTGAGGGTAGAGGGATTAGGGATAGGGTTTAGGGTTGAAGGTTTAAGGATTGAGGCTTGAGGCTTTAGGGATGAGGGTTTAAGGCTTAAGATATAGTGTCAAGTGTTGAGGGTGTAGGGATAGGGTTTAAGTTTTAAGGGTTAAAGGTTGAGGGATAGGGATTAGGGTTTAAGGTATAGTGTTGAGGGTTGATGGTTTAGGGATAGGGTTTAGGTTTGAGGGATTAGGGTTTAGGGTTGATGAATTAGAGTTTAATGTTGAGGGTTGAGGGTTGAGGGTTGAGGGTTGATGGATAGGGTTGATGGTCAAGGGATTAGGGTTAAAGAAGAGTGTCGAGGGTAGATGGATTAGGGATAGGGTTTAGGGTTGAAGGTTTAAGGATTTAGGGATGAGGGTTAAGGGATTAGCGTTTAAGATATAGTGTCAAGTGTCAAGCGTGTAGGGATAGGTTTTAGGGTTCAAGTTTTAAGGGTTAAGGGTCGAGGGATCAGAGTTAAGGGTTGAGGGATTAGGGTTTGACGTTGAGGGTTGAGTACATTGAGGTTCAAGGGTTGAGGGTTTCAGGATAGGGTTGAGGGTCGAGGGATTAGGGTTAAAGTAGAGTGTCAAGGGTATAAGGATTAGGGATAGGGTTGGAGGGTTTAGGGATAAGGGATTAGGGTTTAAGGTATAGTATCGATCTCATTGAGGGTTTAGGAATAGGGATAGCATTTAGGGTTTAGGGATGAGGGATTAGAGTTGAGGGATGACAGATTAGGGTTGAGGGTTAAGGGATTAGGGTTTAGGGATAAGGTTGAGGGTTGAGGGTTGAGGGATTAGGGTTTAAGGTATGAGGGTTTAGGGATAGGGTTTAGGGTTGAGGGATTAGAGTGAAGGGTTCAGGGATTGGGATTTGACATTGAGGGTTGAGGCTTTAGGGTTTAGGGTTTAGGGATAGGATTAAGGGCTGATGGATTAGAGTTAAGGGTTAAGGAATTAGGGTTTGACATTAAGGGTTGAGGGTTGAGGTTCGAGGGTCAAGGGTTTAGGGATAGGGTTGAGGGTCGAGGGATTAGGGTTAAAGTAGAGTGTTGAGGGTATAAGGATTAGGGATAGGGTTGGAGGGTTTAGGGATAAGGGATTAGGGTTTAAGGTATAGTATCGAGCCTGTTGAGGGTTTAGGAATAGGGATAGTGTTTAGGGTTTAGGGATAGGGTTTAGAGTTGAGGGGTTAGAGTTAAGGGTTGAGGGATTAGGATTTGACATTGAGGGTTGAGGGTTGAGGCTTGAGGGTTTAGGGTTTAGGGATAGGGTTGAGGGTCGAGGGATCAGAGTTAAGGGTTGAGGGATTAGGGTTTGACATTGAGGGTTGAGTACATTAAGGTTCGAGGGTTAAGGGTTTCAGGATAGGGTTGAGAGTCGAGGGATTAGGGTTAAAGTAGAGTGTCAAGGGTATAAGGATTAGGGATAGGGTTGAAGGGTTTAGGGATAAGGGATTAGGGTTTAGGGCATAGTATCGAGCCCGTTGAGGGTTTAGGAATAGGGATAGTGTTTAGGGATTAGGGATGAGGGATTAGAGTTGAGGGATTAGCGTTTAGGGATAGGGTTTAGGGTTGAGGTAGACAAGGAGAGACTGAGAGACATAGAGAGGGGAGAGGTAGAGAGCTGAGGGGGATAGATAAGTGAGATATATAGGCACAAATATTTATGGATCAATCTATAGTAGGACAAAATGTGAGCATGTTATAACTGTTGATAACTGAGAGGGGGGGTGAATTAGTTATCTTAATTATTTCAGCTTTCTGATCTTTCTTATCAATTATTGCAGCATCAAATCAAATAAGCAAACATAACCATGAAATGGAAATAACATCAATACACATGACACAATGATTTTAACGTGGAAAACCCTATTAAGGAAGAAACCATGGGGTGACTAACCCAAGATTGTATTCTCTGTTAAAAGAATAAGTTGATACAAAATGGCACTTGCCAATTAGGGCTCACTGCCCGAGCACACTGCTCACAAGAGGCTCACTGCCTACAAGAGACTCACTGTCTACAAGTTATAAAGAGAGTAACAAGATAATTGAACTGATGAGAGGCATCCACATATGTTGAAGTTTAGTTCCAGTTAGGTTCAGTATACTGATTTGCTGCACTTCATTCTTCCTCTTCTTAGTGCTAGTGTTCTGTCACATTCCGGACCTGTCTTACTGCTCTTACTCTTCTCTTCTGCTTTTCTTCACAAACCACAATACACTACACACACCTTCACATCTAAATCCATCTGGTATATATATCCACACAAGTGATTTCAACACTTTTCAAGTCGGCATCTGGAATAGTCAATATTTTCCCAAACTTTGGTCTGTCGGCTGAATCCTTGCATACCGAGTGATGTGAATCAAGGAGATGCTTATAGAAGTCATCAATCATGTCAGCCAATCATGAATGATACCTCAAGAAACTTAATCACCATCAATATCTCTTCCGGATTAAGGTTTGATACTCTGCCGATCAGTTCTTCCTCTGTCAACTCTGCCAACCAGGAACCTAACACTCAAGTGCTCATATCTCCTCACTCTTCCATCACTAGAGGCTCAATCCTTGGAATCTATTATTCAAGGTGTTCTTCTTGACTTCCCCAAGTCCGCACTTTACTGAGATGCTTCCTTTGAGAGATCCGGACCTGACTATCTGACCTTGCTGCCTGCTCTATTCTTACTTACTGAACCACAACACTTCTTCAATCTGACTTTCGGTAAAGACACACCATGTTCTGCAGATGTGTGGAATGGTCTTTGTTGCCATCAATGACAACACCAATGAAGCCACACAGTGTCTCTTGCCAACAATCTCCCCCTTTGGCATTGATGGCAACACTTAGTGAAAAATGACTAAGTGTTATACTACACTCCCCCTTGGTTGATGCTCTGTTCTATTGTACACTTTACCAGAGCTCCCCCTTAGCTGGAGTCCACATTTTTCACTGCTCCTCACTCCCCCTTTGACATCAATGGCAAAGGGTAGGGTCCGCACACCAATGTTTCCCAAAAAAAACAATCTATACTTAGCCGCATAAGTATATACACATGTTGTACTTACATATACTGAAGTATATCTGCAAAAGATGTCTTCAACTGGGCAAATTATGTTTCCCAACTCTATTTCATCCTATCCAAAATTGAGATGTTACCACTCAACAGGAATGCAAAAGCTTCTGCCCTCTTAAGATTTGTCGGATCACTGGTTCGGGTTGTGGTCTAGGCATCAGTTAGGGCCTCATGCATGGCCTCTAATTTAGGGATAATCATCCCTCTAAGTTCACCCATTCTGCTTAATATGTTCTTCCTCTCCTTCTCAAGCTTCTTAATCTCATTCATGACTATAATAGTTTGACATTCCTAGTTTATTATGGATACAATGAGAGGATCAAAATTTTGAGAGAGGCTTGACAATTTATCGTCTTGTTCTTTCACTTTCTTCTTAATTTCCTTTGTTACTTTAGTCCAGGATATACAAAATTTATATACTTCTCCTCCATCCTTAAGAGCATTTTCTAAGCTCTTTATCCCAATATCCATAACTCTCCTATCATTGGTTATTAACCCTTCTACCTTAGATAATCTTTTTACCAAAAACTCCTTCCAGACCTTATCTTCTGCTGACTTCTCTAAGGAATCAAAATGTGTGCTAACACTATTAACTAGAGATTTGAGATTACCAAATGAGGAGGCTGAGGGATCCTTCTGAAAAGATGGCATGATCTTTTCCAGTACACTGGATGCAATTTCTATGAGCTTGTAGTCCTCCATGTGAGACTTCAGAAGTTTTTCTTTTTCTTTTGCTGAAATGAAGGAGGCTAGCTTCATGGTTTGAACCAGGGAGAGGGAGTCAAAATTGAACGGTCCTTGAAGAAGTTCCAGTTCATCAAATTCCATCATCTCCTTGGTTAAGAATTCCTCTACTGCTTTTGTTGTGTCTATTGCCGATTACAAGGTTTTCTCCCCTTCTACAGTCTTACCACTATCATCTGCTTTTTCCTTCTCCTCTGCTTCTTGACTAATCTTCTCTTCTACTCTTTCTTCTTCTTTGGATCCGGAGTCTGTAGGGGAAACCGAAGGAGTGTTGTTTGCTTGTTCTAGGACTTCCTCTTCTGGAGCAGAGGAATCTAAGACCTTATCTTTTTCTTCTCCTGTCTCCTTTACTTCTTCTGCCACTGTCTCAGTAGATTCTTCTTCAACATCTATAGCAGAGGGATCATCACCCAAGTCCTCTATAATAGGAAGATTGAATCTTTTAAAAGCATTTCAGAGAATCTCTTCTGTTTCTTTAGCCACTTTGTCTGTTTCTCCAAGCATAAGTTGGTTCATCCTAGCCTTGCTCTGAAACTCATCTTTGGAGTCTTTGAAGATCATGCTCATTTGCTTTGGAGTGATGGAGGGATAAAGCTGAATAGCTGCTTGTTCTCGAATCTCCAGATCCTTGGCCTTTGCATTTTCCTTTCTCATTTCTAGTTCCTTCTCTAAACTTTTAGGAATTAGAGAGATGATTTCAATAAATGCCTTATTGTATATATTCAAATATTTGACTGTGGCTTCCTCTAGAATCTTCTTATCTGCATCATTATATGCGTCATAGAATTCTGTTATTGGTTGCAGGTTCCCATCCATAGTAACTGCTTTAACTACATTATCTAAGGATAGGGTGGGCCTTTCAACAAACTCTTCTACTTCTGCCTCCTTGGTTTCACTGGACACTTTCTTCTTCTTTTTCATCTTCTTTACTTCCTCATCAGATTATGTCTCCTCTTCATCCTTTTGGCTTGTGTAAGACCTTGTTGCCTTTTTCCTAGTTCTCTTCTCTCCTTTTCTGGATGTCTGAGCTTCAAATTTTGAAGCCTTTTGTCCCTTGGAAGTGGTAGGTGCAGAGCTTTTGGTTGATCTGGTCCGGGAGGGGGCTTGCATCGGAGCACTTTCTTTTTCAGTTTCTTGCTTTTCTTTCTCTGCCCTTTCCATCTTCTCTCTATTTGTATCAAGTGCCTCCTTTGAGATGCCATACTTTTTGGCAACATTCTCAACTTCTTTTCTCACTTTTCTCTTCATCTCTGGTTGCCTTAACTCCACATGAATTTTCACACTTAGCTCTTCAAAGGTTCCAAACCTTTCTGCCTTGGGATCCTTTGGCTAACTTAGCATGTGCTGAACATGCAGCTCTACAATTTTTTCATCCACTTCATACCCCATATGCATGATCCATACTATTCTTGGTTCTACTACCTCCATCAGACATTGGTCAGTGTCTACCATAAAGCACACTGTATCCTTGTGTTTTTCAACTAGGGATTGGGGAATTCTTTCTCTAGCCTGCATCATGCCTTGGAAGTTTTTGAAGTAACCCCATAGTGCTGTGTTTTGTGCCTTGGTATCACCAAGCCCATGCAAGTAATCTCTAATTTGAATTGCAACCGGTCTGTCATTCTGCCATACCCAACCACTAGATCCGGGAAGCTCATTCATGAAGTAGAAGAACAAACACAGTATCAACCCACCATACTTGAAGGAATTCTTCTTGTCCTTCTTGATCTTTTGTAGGTTTTCCCTTAGTTGATTTAGAAGGAGTTCACAAAGATCATAATTTGCATTCTTTCTCAACATTTCATAAGTAGTGTATACAGCAGTTCTAGATACTGAATTCTCCCTGTTGGAGTGATATATCTTATATCCAATTATCATTGATGCAAATTTGATATCAGGGTCTGTAATATCTTCAATAGTCATTGCTCTTTTATCAAATTTTGATCTGGTAGCTTCACTCACTGTTTGATTCTTGATAGGTTTGAGAGCAGGTATCCCTTCGGACGAGTGCAAACTGATCACTGCTTTAATAGCATCTTTTGTGATCTTGAATGGTTTATTCAGCCACATGAAGTTATCATGTACTATGCTCAAAACATACCTGACCCATTCATCTTCATCAAAACAGGGGAAATGAATGCACTGCCCAAAATGTTTTTCTCGGATGGCCTTGTATTGGGGTTTAAGCTCAAATGATTCATTTATCAGTTCCTTGTGATATATATCCCTCAATTTGAATTCTCCAAATTCTTCAATATTTGTGTGAATGTAAACCCTAATATATTCTATATGTAAAACTCCATGCGAAACACCAGAAAATGCCCCTAGGGGATCTAGTTCCAGGGATTTGTAGGGATGTTTCTTGAATTTGGGGTGAGGCCTATCAGTGATCTTCATAATATTCAGAGTAGCCATCTTACAAATGATTTACAGAGAGATATTCAATAAAGGAAAATACCTCTTACACTTCAAGGGTTCGCAGAGTGAGCCGAATTGATTTGCTGAAAGAATCGACTTCGGTGGTTGATCTTTGAGAAATTTGAAACAATTTGTTGCAGAACTCCTTTTCTTTTCTTCTCGAATGCAAATGTGCAAATGACGAGCGAATGAACCCTTTTATTTCTGAGAAAACCCTAATTCAGCACTGTAATAAATGTGCAACTTAAGTCATTCTGGTTGCCTTGTTCTTCTTATTCTGTGATAAATCATTTCCAGATTTTTGAGATACACTTAAAGTTATTCTTGGTGAATAGTGACAATCTATCTTCATTTCCCTAATCACTTGATCTATCCACTGATCAAGATTCCACAATTTTGAATCAAGCCAGACCTGACTGTGAGAATCCTGTTCTTACCGGATGACTGTTAAACCAGATCAAACTTGGTAGATAGACTTTTTCAAATCTTCTTGCGGATCTTCCAAATATTAACCAAGCCTTCTCTTGATGTTTCTCTGAGAACCCTTTAATCTGCAACCTTTCAAGTGCCAAATTCAGGCACCAATTAACTAGCTGCGGGAAAATGTTTTTCCTTGTGTCTCCCCCTGAGCCAGAGCTCACTTTTTAATTTTTGGAAGAAATATTAGCACCAGATTCTAGTGCGGATCCATCCCCTCCATTCTCTATACTTCTCTTCACCCAAATCTTGTTCATCTCACTTTTAACTTCATCCACATTCACTTTTCCTTTTCCTTTGTCTTGATTCTGATTATGATGCACCGGACCTCTTTTGTCCTGATTCTTGTTTCTACAGAATTTGGCAATATGACCGGATCTATTGCAATTGTAGCAAACAACATTTCTTTGCATATTTGACTGGTATCCTCTTGATCTACACTGATTAGGAATATGTCCAACTCTATTGCATGCAAAGCATCTACCATTGAATGAGTTGTTCATTTGTATATTTCTACACTCATAGGATTTGTGACCATACCTTTTGTAGTTGAAGCACTGTCTGGAGAAGGATGTATTAATCTGATTCATTCTTTTTCTGCATTGATTTCCAAAGTTGTTGCAGTTGTGGTAGTATCCATTGAAGGATGGATATTTCTAATCATTTGGTTGCCTTACTGGAGGTCTTCTAGGCCTGTTTCTTGGGTTTTCTGATCTGGAGTTCTTCTGACCAGATCTGGAGCTTTCACCTTTTTCATACCCCAAGCCTTGCTTGTCATCTACCCTTTTTTGGCTTTGAAGAAGAACTTCAAGTTGAGCAGAGCTTATCTTGAATTTCTCTTTGTATTCATTTGTTGTTTGAAGATCCCTTTTAAGAGTGTCAATTTGATTCTCAAGTTGTTCTTCATTTTCTCTAGCTTCTTCAAGATCAGATTCCAGATGCTTGATTATTCTATCCATTTTGTGGTAGTCTTCTGACTTCTCCTTGAGAGATTGTCTTAGATCATCTTCAGTTTTTCTTTTCTCTTCAATTTCTTGGGTGAACTTCATAACTCCTAATTCCATTTCATGTCTTACCATAATGACCTCTTTTGACAACTTTTCACATAGCTTGGTCTTCTCCTTCAGGTCTTCATTTGTATCATTTACTTGACCTTGACTTGCCAATTGCTAAAGTAGATCCTTTCTCTTTTTCATAGAGATACTCAGTTTCCCTTTTAGTTCATTTATAGAGTCATCAGCCTGTTTAAGTCTTTCCTTCAATTCATTGACTTCAGCGTTAGATTGCTCAAGATCATCTAGGGCAGATTGAAGCTGTTCCTTCATACCATACACATCCATTTGAATTCCCAGATCTTCCTCAAGCTGTTAGGCTCTGTTTGGAGGAACTTGGCTCTGATACCAATTGTTGATAACTGAGAGGGGGGGTGAATTAGTTATCTTAATTATTTCAGCTTTCTGATCTTTCTTATCAATTATTGCAGCATCAAATCAAATAAGCAAACATAACCATGAAATGGAAATAACATCAATACACATGACACAATGATTTTAATGTGGAAAACCCTGTTAAGGGAGAAACCACGGGGTGACTAACCCAAGATTGTATTCTCTGTTAAAAGAATAAGTTGATACAAAATGGCACTTGCCAATTAGGGCTCACTGCCCGAGCACATTGCTCACAAGAGGCTCACTGCCTACAAGAGACACACTATCTACAAGTTATAATGACAGTAACAAGATACTTGAACTGATGAGAGGCATCCACATATGCTGAAGTTCGGTTCCGGTTAGGTTCAGTAGATTGATCTGTTGCACTTCATTCTTCCTCTTCTTGGTGCTGCTATCCTGTCACATTTTGGACCTGTCTTACTGCTCTTACTCTTCTCTTCTACTTTTCTTCACACACCACAATACACTACACACACCTTCACATCTAAATCCATTTGGTATATATATCCGCACAAGTAATTTCAACACTTTTCTAGTCGGCATCTGGAATAGTCAATATTTTCCCAAACTCTGGTCTGTCGGCTGAATCCTTGCATACTGAGTGATACGGATCAAGGATATACTTATAGAAGTCATCAATAATGTCGACCAATCATGAATGATACCTCAAGAAACTTAATCACCATCAATATCTCTTCCGGATTAAGGTCTGATACTCTGCCGATCAGTTCTTCCTCTGTCAACTCTGCCAACCAAGAACCCAACACTCAAGTGCTCATATCTCCTCACTCTTCCATCACCAGAGGCTCAATCCTTGGAATCTATTAGTCAAGGTATTCTTCTTGACTTCCCCAAGTCCGCACTTTACTGAGATACTTCCTTTGAGAGATCCAGACCTGACTGTCTGACCTTGCTGCCTGCTCTGTTCTTGCTTACCGGACCACAACACTTCTTCAATCTAACTTTCAATAAAGACACCATGTCCTACGGATGTGTGGAATGGTCTTTGTTTCCATCAATGACAACACCAATGAAGCCACACAGTGTCTCTTGCCAACAATAACGTGCTCACATTTTGTCATGCTATAGAAACGGTAAAAAAGTGTTGACCCCCGTGATCCAGGCCCACATGCTCTATTTTCATGCTGATTATGCGTGTGCTCCGACAAAAAAGAAGTGCTTTCATGCTATTGGGAAGTTCACATGCACATTTTACACATTCTACCACCTTTGCATGATCTTTCCACCAACTTTTCTACTTTGCCAACTTGAGAAGGAGGAAATAACATAGTTTTCACACCAAGTTTGATATATTCAAGTTTCAATTTTTGTAGTGTTGCAATGTTAATTGTGATTCAATTTTAGGAATTTAACATTATAGATTGGTTAATAGTATTGTTGTTAGTAATTATATTTGAGTGTTATTCAATTTAACATTGAAAAGGAAGCAAGTGGTGAAAAACTCAAATTGTTGAGGAGTTTGATGTAAGAAGAAAAAAACACTACATAATTGGGTACTCTCTCTATTCAAATCTTCATTTTTTAGGTATGTCAAGTCTTTACATGCATGTTCTTTACATTTTTCTTAATTCTATTTGAATTAATTTGTCATGCTTTATCATACATGTTTAAAATAGACACATTCCCAATCAAGAAAGTAGCCTACAATCTCACATGATGCCATGTATATTTTCTACACTTGGGCTCTTTAATAATTATGTGTAATAAATAGACCTTAACATACCATGATGTCAAACTATACAATAATAAATCCCTACAACATAATAAAAATACAATCCCACTATTATCTTGTATTCAATTCTTAGGAACTAGTATTGGTCTCTTTATCATGCTACAAACAAATTCTCCATCATGCCGAGGAAACGATCAAGAATTAAACCAACATAGGAAGAGATAGAAGCTAAGAATGCAAAGAAAGTAGTGGCTATGAGGGAACTTCATGAGAAGAGGAAATTGGACATGATAAATGAAGACATGCCAATTGAAGAGGAATCACAACCATCACAAAGAGATATGGTATTGGTAGCACAAAGAGAATGAATGCAAAAACTTCGTGCTACGAGAGATTTGAATACCATATTTGGAGACACATTCTCTACCACAAGTCAACATGTAGGGACACTATCTACCACAACTCAAGTTGAGAGTACATCATCACTCACATGTGATGAAGGAGGTACACCATCGTTCCCACCTCAACCTCAAGGTATGTCGTCTATTCCATCTTCGATCGAAGGTATGCCATCTAGCCCATCTCATTTAAATATTGATGAAATTCCTAATGTTGAGATGAATTTACCTAACTTAACACCACCTAGAATTTTGCATAGAAAGCCAAAGTATTTGATTGATATTGATGAGAATATTTTGTAGCCAATGGAAGGTAAGATTCTAAAATGCACTTGTAGAAGATATGCTCATAAGATATAGAGATTGTTCTTTGAAAAGTTAAATGAGACTACAAGATGTCAACTATTCATTGAAATGATGCAAAGTATAAATTATAGGTCCATCATGAATATTCTTGGGTTGAGAACATTAGAGGCTTCAAGCGAGAAATCTATTGTCAAGAATCTAATGAGTGCGTATGAGAGTGTGGGTAACACCTCACGCACAAAAGATAGTAATGCAACATGGCGTGTGATTACATCGACTATAGTAAGTAGTCAAACAAGGAAAGCTCGTCTCATTAGAAAGATAAGTCAAGAATTGAGAATTAATAGGAAAACTTTATCAAGAGCTATTGGAAGATGCCAAATAATTGAGGACACTAATGCCAATGAATTATAGGCGTTCTCAGGGAGACTACCATGAAAAGATAAACCAATTGTTGAAGCATTGAGATCACTAATTGAAGACTTTTAGAAGAATTACACAAGGGTATCTCAAACGGATGTGGTAAGAAGGAGAATCAGTAGTCAGAACCGTGAGCCACATCCAAAGCATTTTTTGGATGAGACTCAAACACAATTTTATGATAAATTTCTAGAGAAGTATCCTCAAATTAAAATTTGTCAAAGATATTTTGAAATGTTAAAACCTTTCTATGTCAAGATAAATCACACACGCACTACTTGTTGTTGTAGATTACATATTGAATTTTCTAACCATTTTGATGTTTATAGGTTTATATGTTTAGATATGCATACTAACAATGTTTTGCAGGGTTGTGCCATAAGTGCCCTACCAACATCTTCAAGAGACTTCATATCAAGAATTTTATGTGAAAGAGAGGAAGGTCAAATATTCTACAAGAAATTATACTTGGATGGCACATGTCATTGTTGCGGTGGCTTGCAACATTTGCCAATATGTGAACATATGGAAAGAACACATGTGGTTGGAAACAAACTAGTAGAGTTTGGCAAGTATAAAATAGTGGCATACAATACAAAAGATGGTAAAGAAGCAAAGAGGTGTGAATTGGTTATTGAAAAGATTCTAGTGTATCAGTTTATGCCTATATTTCATGACAGCATAGTGTATGAGTATGCAAGACATGCCCATAGAGCTCGATGGTTGGACATGCAATTTAAGTTATGCAAGGACACATTTCTAGTTGGTAGCATTGTTTTAGTCATCGACTTTGCAGAGAACTACAGTCTACAGCCATAGCGTGAGGTGCAATCGCAATATTACAACTCCACACACAGGTTTCTATATTTGTGCACATCACATTCATTCATGCGAATGATAGTATAGAGGATGACAGAAAGATCATCAGGGAGTATAATTTCTATATTAGTGATGATCGCACGTATTCTATAGAGTTTGTGCAAGGTTGCTTTCAGGTGTTCTACAATGATTTGGCTAGAAGGGGCATATCGTTCGGTCAGCATATCATATGGTCAGATAACTGTGCATCACAATTCAAGAACTCACAGAATTTCTATTAGCTGAGTAGGAGGCATAATTTTATAGGTATTCAACATATGTGGAACTTTTGTGAGGCCGAGCATGGAAAGGAGGAGCATGATGGTGCAGGAGCATGTATCAATAGAGCCATAGCATGAGAAGAGTTAAAGTATAAAGACAATGCAAAGTTGACAGATGGAAAATTGATTATCGAGTGGTGTAATACTTCCATGGGTTTAGGTAATAAAGGTAAGTCTTCAGTTCATTGATTTTTTTGGTTGATAGATGATACTAACATTGCACCATATGAGGACTGTTCTACACAGACAGGATCAAATGAGATGCACTCTTTCAGAAGCTCAATTGCAAGTTCATGGAGTGGGTTGACGAATGGCAGTTAAGTTATCTTAGCCCACTTGACACGTATCGACCCCCGACAGCACTGGAACTAACACAGATGGAATCATCAGTTGACTTTAACCACATATCAGATCTAGTTCAACTAGGTAATATATCTATTTGCATAGTTTTTGAAATTCCTAATGTCATCTTACTTTGTAGTGTTTTTGTAATGTTGACTAATTTCATCTAATTTGCTACACATATTAATGTAGGGAACATATATGTAGTTATTACAGATAAAGATAATGAAGAGGCAACAGATTATTACTTATGTCATTGTGTTGAGGCCAAAAATAAATTGGAGGCCTCAGTTACAGATGGAGAAAACATCGAATACCCTATAGGCTCAGTGGTTATTACTGGAACATGGCTTAGAAGGTACCCACATAAGAGTGTTAATGTTTGGTTGTTTAAGGACTTTGACATGCATCAAAAGATTCTTCATTACTCGAACCTTGTCGTGGCATCCAATGTTCATTTGATATAGTATCGGGGTAGACTTTTGAAAAAAATCTTGTGGAAGGTACGTGAGTCTAACCATGAAGCAATACTTGACACAATAAAGAGTAGAGTAGACCCAGATGGTTCATTGGATTAATTTGTAAGTATTCACATTGATTTTGTAAAGTCATGTTACATTGAGTTGTAAGTATGCACATTAATTTGTAAGGTTTGTCTTTTTTTATTTCCTTCTACATTTTTACACATATACACATTTTTACATCATCATGTTATGCTTCATGGGGTTAGACCTAAGTTATGGATGAAGTTGATCCTGAGAATAATGTATAAAATCTAGGTAATGTATAAAATATAGGTGTCTCTAGGTGTCTTGGTTTCTAACTAGAGGGGTCAAAAAATGAAATTTTGTTTTGATTGAATCAATTGTATGTAATAAGGTCTTCTAAGACCATTTCATTTATTTTTAAGTCATTTTGAGTCATTTGGGATCAGTTTGAGTCTTTGAGTCCTATTGTAAAAAAGTGTCAATGTTGTCAAGTTGCACAAAGCAACTTTTGCATTTTTGGTGTCCTGCTCCTGATGTGACCAAACTAATAATTCCAACGCATCTGGATGGGTACATTTAGGCTATGCATGGTTCTATTTTTCACCCAAACATGTCAAAACAGTCCGAGCTACATTGTACCAACAATATCTCTAAAGAGTCCAAAGTGCAAAAAGGTAGTAATCTTTGACGAGATGTTACTCGAAAACTATGTCACTTAGAAATATTTTGTCTAAGAAAACATGATCACGTAGAGTGCCTCTACTATAACCTCTCTTGGTTTTTTATATCTCTGAGGCATTTGCCCGTGGTGAAAGGTTTTCTCCTGCCCCAAAAATTGTCAGAAGGAGGCAATGTAAATTTACAAAGGGGTGGAACTTTCATCCTACTCCTGATGTGACCAAACTGACTGTTCCAATGCATCTGGATGGGTACATTTACACTAGGCATGGTCTTTTTTTTACCCAAACATGTCGAAACAGCCTGAGCTACATTGTACCGACGATATCCCTGAAGAGTCCAAAGTGCAAAAAGGTAGCAATCTTTGATGAGATGTTACTCAAAAACTGTATCACTTAGAAACATTTTGTCTAAAGAAAAATGATCATATAAAGTGTCTCTACAATAACCTCTCTCAGTTTTTTATATCTCTGAGGCATTTGCCCATGGTGAAAGGTTTTCTACTACCCCAAAAATTGTCAGGAGGCAGTCTAAAGTTGCAAAGGGGTGTAATTTTCGTCCTGCTCCTAATGTGACCAAACTAACTATTCCAACACATCTGGATGGGTACATTTACATTAGGCATGGTCCTATTTTTCACCCAAACATATCGAAACAATCTGAGCTACATTGTATCGACGATATCCCTGAAGAGTCCAAAGTGTAAAAAGGTAGCAATCTTTGATGAGATGTTACTCAAAAATTGTGTCACTTAGAAATATTCCATCTAAGGCAACGTAATCACATAGAGTACCTCTACAATAACCTCTCTCATTTTTTTATATCTCTGAGGCGTTTGCCCGCGGTGAAAGTTTTCTGCTGCCCTAAAAATCATCAGAAGGAGGCAGTGTACAGTTGCAAAGGGGTGTAACTTTCATCTTACTCCTGATGTGACCAAAATGACTATTCCAATGCGTCCGGATGGGTACATTTATGCTAGGCATGGTCCTATTTTTCACCCAAACATGACGAAACAGTCTGAGCTACATTGTACCGACGATATCCCTGAAGAGTCCAAAGTGCAAAAAGGTAGCAATCTTTGACGAGATGTTACTCGAAAATCGTGTCACTTAGAAACATTCTGTCTAAGGTAATGCAAACATGTAGAGTGCCTCTACAATAACCTCTCTCAGTTTTTTTATATCTTTGAGGTGTTTTTCCATGGTGAAAGGTTTTCTGCTGCCCCAAAAATCATCTGAAGGAGGCAGTGTAAAGTTGCAAAGGGGTGTAACTTTTGTTCTTCTCCTCGTGTGGCCAAACTGACAGTTCCAATGTGTTTGGATGGGTACGTTTAGGCTAGGCATGGTCTTTTTTTGAACCCAAACATATATCAAGATATTTCCTTAGCACTAAGACATCTACAATTGATTAAGGTCATTAAAATGACAAATATGAGGCTATCTTTTGCTAGGCGCATATTTCAACTTTCACATACCTTAATATGTGCCTAGATTAAATTAACACATTCCTTAGCCTTTCAACACTTTCAAACAAGGTGAGGTCTTTTATCCCTAATTCTTGCCTCCTTCACAAGACTAGGCGCTAGTTGAAGGTTGCTCAAGTGATAATCTGCACCTAGATTCTTTGGCTTATTTTCTTCATTTTTGAATCAAAGTAACATCAGATTTCATAGTTTAAGCTTCCTCATGTTTAGGCGCTGATATGTGATGTTCTGAGCATGAAATAGTGCCTTGATGCTAATAGGTGTTCTCTCCAAGTTAAGTGCTCATCAAAGGTAAAATGAGTTGAAAATTGTGCCTAAGGTTTTCATGTTTGTTAATCAATTCTTAAATATTTAAGAAAGTCCTCTTCATCTTAGGTGCAAATGTAAGGTTGTTCAGAGTTGAATGGGAGCCTAAGCTAGATGAAGACTTTTTACCCACCTCATCCTTCAATCATTATAATTGTTCTCAAAAGACATCATCAAAACATGAAAAAACTCCAAGACTTGTAGTTTTAAGTTGATTTCCTCCAAGGCGCCAATGTGAGGTTGTTTTGATGGCAAAGGGCGCCTTGATTCATGATGTTGAATCTCCTTCCTCCTAGGCACCAAAATGGATAGTTTAGACAAGAAAAGGTGCCTTAGTATACTTAGCTCATTTCTTGGCAATTTGATGGCTTCAATCACTTGTTCAAACCTATAGGACACCATTTTACACTTAGGCGCTAGATCTTAGGATTTAGAACATCTTCCTTCAAGGTGCCAAAATGAGGTTATTTAGACACAAAAGTGCGCCTCCATACAAGATGCTTATTCTCCTTCCACTTAGGTGCTCATTCATGATGATCCAAGTGACAATAGGCACCTAGACTTCCTTTGGTGAGATTTAGTCATTTTGAAGGTTCTAACACTAGGCGCTATAGTTGGAAGTGATTTGAAGTTCATTTTCCTCTAGGCATCCAAAATGGATGGTGGAGACAAGAAAAGGTACCTAGGCTTCTTTTGACGAATTTGAAAGTCTTCCTAAGTTTTATTATGTTATATTGATCCTTAGGCACAAATGGATGATCTAGGATGACTCTAGGCGCATATCCAAGGTGATATCTTTCTAGGTGCAATCTTCACTAAGTTTAGACTTCACTTTACATCAAGGCGCCAAAATGGATAGTTTAGAAAGAGGCAAAAATTTACCTAGAGGTATGATGCTCAGTTTGATGTGTTTGATCCAATCCTTTTTCCTATCCTCATATCAATTAAATATGACCTTCAATTATGATATGGCGCTCGAGCTTATGAGAGTTTACCAGAGACGCCAGTTGAGTTAGGTTGAAGGGCCAGTGAACTAATGACTTAAAGACCCTTTAGTAGGTTGATTTAAGTGATAGTAACTTCTGATTATAAGTCAATATTAAATTAAAACGAAAGTGCACTTTACACACGACAAGCAATTGAGGGTTTTAAAGTCTTAAGAAAAGTAGATTCTTTTTAGGGTTTAATGCCCAATATGTAAACCCTGACTATCAATAAGATTATGATTATGAAAGCTTGTGTCTTCTCTAACTTCTTATTACAAGAACAAAACCACATCCACCATGAATATGATTTTTTTTTTTTAAATACAACTTTTATCTTTTAGTTCCAAAATGAGGTTTAGGTGATACTTGAATAACAATAGCTAGCTTATTGGATCAACAAACATCCTATGTAATACAATTCGACTTTAAATATTTGAAGTAGCCATCTACAAATATCCATTCAAATGTGGATTTATAATGCAAGTATGGACGCCATCAATAAAAAAGATTTGTATTAACCAAATATCCATATAGGCATACATCAATATCTATCGATATAAGTATAACATATATACAAAATAGCCATATAGGCTTACAAGAATGCCATATAGGCATACAATGTCAACTATATACAATACAAAATATATGTCCACAAATGCCATATAGGCATACAACAAAGGAACACAATAAAAAGTCATTCGCCTCTGGCTGGTGAAGAGAATAGATCACGGGCAGCCTTTGATCTTCTAGGGGATGGAGACGCATATGTGGGTGGTCTACTACGAACCCAAGGGCTGCTCCTCCTATTTAGTTCTTCCTGCATCTTTAGTTGTTACAATAAAAAATATAGACATTAATATATAGAAATTACATGTTATAAAAATGAAACATTTAACAAAATAATCAATTACCGCTACCATATAATCTGTCTCCTCACTTGCCTCAGTAGTAGGAATAGGCCATGGTGATGTCATGTCCTATAGAAGCCATCCAGATAGAAATTAAACTTTAAATCAATAATTTTTTTATTTTTCAAAAATAAACAACTATAACAATGAATGTAAATTGAAATTTACTAATCTGCCTCATACCCCTATCAATGGCATGGAGCTATGAATCGCAGAGGTCACACCATGCTCCATTGCCCTATGAACATCGGGAGGTGTCTCCGTAGCCTGCATCATCTAGAAATAAAACAATATTATTCAATTACGAAAACTATAATAGTGATGCAAATCATGGCTCCTAACATACACACACATTCATCTAAACATGGAAGTACACACAATAAAACACACAAGTCACATACAAAAATCTAGTAAGTATAATTCATTCATTAAACTATTTATTTTATTACCTCCGTGAAGCTTTGAAGTCCACCACCACTAGCAGAGGTTGCCGTGAAATCTCCAATATTAACCTATTCAACATCCAAAATTAGATATTAGAATACCATTCATATAATGATGCTATTCACATGTAATATTTATAATTTTTTACTAGTTACATACCCCGATAGTAGATGATGTAGTGTAATATGCAGGTGGAGAACCACTGAAAACTGCATCAACGCTATGACCCTAAAATTTCATTAAAATCATCAAACTATATTAGTTAATCTTGCATTTCAAAAATGAAATTTAATAAATTAAATTCAATAAACTTGCTAATATTTACCTGAGTATCAAGGCCAAAAGTCTTACTTAGGAGGGTATTTGTCATCATCATCTGCTTAGCTGCAGATGTAGCCTGTGCACCTGTGTCCTGACTATCCATGGGGTCATAACCACAGGCTGACTCGCAAGTCTGACAAGCATGGGGTGGGACCCTACTCCTCGCACTATATCCCAACCCACGCTGTGCTACAGGACTGGTATGCTCTATGATGCTTTGGGTCAAGTCACTAATGGACTGAAGTGTATCGACCTCAACACTCTCCTTGACAATGGAAGGGATAGAAACATGCTCATGGGTTGGTTTACTGATTACTCGTCTCACTGCCTACTGTGGGTCAACACGTGCCCTTGGTCTATCTTGTACTGACCCCCCACCTCTACCCTGGATGTCCTACATATCAAAATAGTTTGGCACTTTATTGAGGACAAACTCGTAGTGGAGTTTCCTCAAAAAGTATTGCGGGACCTCATTATTATTGAATGGAGGATGGTCAAAAACCATCCACCACCTTTGCCCAAAATTGTCCCTTATTGCTTAGTTGTTGCACCAATGGATAGGGAACCTCTTGCATGTAATGGGTGGAGGTTGATTTGTTTGTGGGTTTGTGAAAATGAAACACAAGTCTAATTTTATAATTTGTAACTTTTTCACATCTTCATATGATAGCTTGTCTGCATAATAGTCTATAAACTCTCTCCTCTTATCCGACCAACTAGATATTTGCTTGCTAGTTGAATCTACATTTGATAACATAGATTCAAGAGATTGAGCAAGCGTGGACCTATGCAAGGTTGAAGTGGAAGGATTTTTCAACCTTGCAATCATGTCTTTAATTTATTTTTTATTGTTTTCAATTTGCCCCATTAAATTTTCTTGTGTTCTACGGGCATGTCGAGGAATGGATGGAGGAGTTTGTTGTTCAGGTTGTTCTTCGGTGGGTATTTCCTCTTCAAGATTTTGTGGATTTTGAGGAGGAGGAGGAGGAGGTGCATTAACATTTCCTGACAATTAATGAAGTTTACATCAAAAATCAACTCAAACCTACCTATTTAGAAACAAATTCAAACAAAAGAATAAATAAAACTCACTCCTTTGGCCTGCTCGACATCGTGGTGGCATTTTGGCAACGAATCGGTAAGATTTTGGTGTTGAATCAAGTCTTCCAAAATGCGAGCGCGCTTCTTAGGGTTTGCAAGCTGCGGTGTAGAGGAGAATAAAGAAATGAAATGAGATGATAAGATTTTTTTATTTATTTATAATAAGTCATAACGCGCTCGCGTTATAACGTGAGCGCATTATGGTTTGGTTTTGCCGAGCCTTAAGCTCATCATTACCAAACCATAACGCGAGTGGGTTATAACGTGCTCGCGTTATGTATTTTTTTTTTTTGAAAAAAAATTGGCCACTTTTTGGCCCCCCAACTGTTTGCACTTACCCTTGGATATGCACAAAATGGGGTTTACAAGGATGTTCAAAAAATCATTGAATTAACAAAGCACTTTGGAACATATCTTGACATTATAAGCTTTACTTATATTCTATGTGCATGCAATCATGCAGGTTTAGTGGATGAGGGTTGCACATGCTTCAATCACATGAGTAGCCCCTATTGCATTACATCTACAATTGATCATCATGTGTTCTTGGTTGACCTTCTTACCTGTGCTAGCTATCTTGAGGACACCCTAAACTTTATCATTAAGATGCCAATTAAACATGTGGTGGTTGTGTGGATGTGTTTTCTTGGCACTACAAATCACATATGAATATAGGCTTAGGAGTACTTATAGTGACGTTGATTTTTTATTTGGACCCTAAAAATATACTATGACTTATGTTCTCTCAAACATCCATGAAGAAGTGGGCAGGTGGTGTGAGGTTCAAATGGGAAGGAGATTGATGAAAGATAAAGGAATTATAAAGATCCCTGGATGTAGTTGGATTGAAGGCCATAAAATGGTACACGCTTTTTGTGTAGGAGACAAATCACATCCACAAACATAGGAGATCTATGCAAAGTTGGATAAATTAGCTTGGGAGATGAAAGCGGCAAGGTATTTTCCATATTCAAGACATTTACTTAGTGATGTGGAAAAAGAGGTGTAGACACTTAAATTTGTCCATGTCTTGACCATTACCTAGTCGACACATTACTAGAGACATCATATAGCATTTTTTCCTAACCCCACTCCTAATCCCATTTATCCCACTAAGACAATTAATTAAATAAATCCTATTTATTTAATTAATTTCTCTCTCCCATTTTCCAACTTAATTCAAATAAAATATTTGAATTTGTCCTCACCTTTCACCACATTGCAACACATGTCACATAGTACATGTTTCATTTAATACATTTCACATGTCCCACTAATTTAAATAAAACATTATTTAAATTAGGCCTACCCTACACTTGTCACACGACTACAACTCCTCATAGAGTGGGAAACCCTATTCGATCTCAACCATCCACATCATTCAAACCAACTTTCAATCTTAGCCATTCATTCAAATCAATCATGTCCTATAAATCAACCCTCTCCCAAGCCATTTGGGGGGATCCATTTTTAAGTAGCCTCATGCTGTTGAACTTCCTCTAGGATCTCCATTCTCATTCACTTTCATTCCGTTGTTATGCTATTGAAATAGTGAGCAATCAACATTTATCCTTTGATATCTTTCATTCCTATGCAAGATTGAGAAGAGCTCAATGGAGGCGAACCAAGTTTGGCATAGGAATCTAGATTAGTTTGTTGTTTATTGCATTTGATTTCTATGATCATTTTGTACTCCATTGTGCTGTTAGGGTTTTATGCTTCATGTTTATGATTTAGCCCTGATTTTTACCCTAATACATTTGGTGAGCCTGACATGAATCTAACATTTTTAGTCAATTTTAGGAACTTGACTTTTACAGGTGACCTCTTGGCCTGAAACAAACCTCGCCATTGAGTCCAAGAGGCCTCGCAGGTGAAAAATGACATAAAACACTCCATATTTTGTTCACTACAAGTTTTTAGAAAATTTTGAAAAAAAATTAGAATGACAGGCCGTATAGTATGGATCTGAACTATACGGACCCTCCATACTGATCTCTATAGTGGGCTTTTTGCTATGATTGTAGGTGTTTCTTTTGTTTGTGTGTTGCAGGTTTTATTTATAGAGGACTGTGAAAATCCCCCTATCGACTGCTACTCTAAACCCTAACCACCCTTCTACCTCCTGGTTGCCACCCCTGTGGCACCTCCCATCGCTGCCTCTGCATATTCCTCTGCCGATGCTTGGCAAACCCTACCGTTGGTTGAAAAACCCTAGGCCTTACACTGCCTGCTGACACCCTAAAACCCTAACACCTGCGGTTGCCTCCCCTCTGAAGTTCTATTGCCACTAATAAACTGTCACCTCCTGTCCAAGACTCATCGTCCCCGCTTAACATTTATGTCGCTGCTATTGAGATCTCTAGTCACCGCTTCGAAAGCCCCATCGCTACTTGTGTTTAACACTTCATTGATACCTATTGGAGCCCACCACCCAACCACTACTCGGAGCTCCAATCGACACCATCCATGTCTACATAACATCTATCGTGCCAGGCTTAAGGCCTTGAATGTTAACCGCTAAAACCCTACCGTCGTCCTTATTCCTTAAGACCATGGTCTTATCAATGACCAGCGGAGGGGAAGAGGGGGGCTAACACCTCCTTTTGCTTTTTACTTTTTTCTTTTGCCTCACCCTTGGTCATATGGGAGACCGAGGGCCCAGTTCAACTCTAACCACCAAATAGACCACCGGGTGCTAACCGCCATCATGTGACCAAATCCGCCTGTAATCACTAGCGGTTATATCTGGCAGTCAGCCTAACCCCCTTCCTCCTAGAGCCCTAATAGGGCATTATCTTTCTTTTCCTCATAACTTGGTCATACAGAGGTGGATTTTCACAAAATTTGTAGTGTTGGAGAGCTGATTCACCCAGCTTCACTGTGGCGGAGCTTTCATCAGGTGACTATGTCATTTTCATCAAATTTTTTTTAGTCAAAGTCAACTATCTTTTGCAACTTCAAACAAGCATATCTTTTGTAAAACTTATCCAATTTTTGCAAAAAAAAATTCAAACTATTTAAAAAATTTTCTAGAATCTGTTCATAACATTCATTCTACTGTAGCTTTTCATCAAGTGATCAGATTTCATCAGATTTCTTTATTTTCACATAACACATTCCTTTGCAAGTTTACTTGTTCTTTCTTCAATTTTGTGGCTTCTAGGTGATCACAAGGAGCTGTAGCAGCATCTACATCATTCACTGTAGCAGATTGGAAAGAGAAAAATTCCAGGTGCATTCATTCTATTCTCTCATCTTTCATTTCATCAAATCAATCTTATTTGTCTTCACACTTCGATTTGGGCATTAAAATGAACACCTTGTTTGCTTTCACATTTGGATATGGGCTCTAAAACATACCATTGTCTTCAATCACACATTCAAATTGGGCTTAAAACGCACTTGTGTCTTCAATCACACATTTTGACTTTGGATTAAAATAAACAAGTGCTTGCATTTCATGGTGAACTTGAGTGAGATTAAGGGTGTGTATTCTCTTCTCATGCATTTCTCGTGATCTTGATAATCAAAAACACCTTTCATCCATTCATTTTCACACCACACATTTCATTTTCTAAGTAGAAATTTACATTACGAGTGTGAATTTAGTCTGTGTGTGTGTGTATGCTCTATCTTTGCACCGCAAGGTGATCTTGGAGATCAAAAGCACCCACTAGATTTGCTTTTGTTACCCTTCCTATGAGGCCTTCTTGGAGACACACCACTCCAAGGGACAATCTCAACTCTAGCGTTCTGGCAGAGTCTAAATAGTGAGGTGTGAATTGAAAGATACCCTCTTGGAAGTGTAAATCTTGTCATTCAAGCTAAGCCCCCAAGAACTTTAATCCTTGGGGAAGTGAAGGTGAAAGCTGGGTTACCCCTTTCTCTTGGCTATTTGGCATTATTTCTCTTTCATTTCACAAAATTGGGCCCCCCGTACCTTAAGTATATTGGGGACATCCTTAGTCAAACTTGTGCATCCTAGTTTAAGACCTATTTGGCCACACCTACCTGACTAATTCTAGGATTGTCGATGTGTCTTCAAGTGCTTGCTTAATCACAACATTCAAATTTCAAGGTCAAACTTGTTTATGTGTCTTGCGTGTGTGATTCATGTGTGTACATATAAAATCATTTGTTTGCAAATTACCAAATCAATCTATCAATACAAACATATAAACTTATCAACCTAAGCATTCTTTCCATCACATTCTTCCAATCAATTTCATCCTAATCAAATCCTAATCATTACACATCATCATCTCCATTCTTCCAATCAATTCGATCCTCATCACCTCATACCTAATCACATCTTATCTATCCTAATCATTCCACATCATCATCCTAGTCCTAGTCAAATACTAGTCAAAATGGTCTTAATCCTTAGTAATTCTTCACCCAATCCTAATCATAATCCCAAACTCATACTTCGAGGAGGTCCTTCCTCTAGTCCTAATGATGAGACAAGTCCAAGACCTAAACTCATACTTTAATGGGCCCCTCCTCCTAGTTCCAATAATGACAAGAATCATGTTGCATACCTTGAGGAACAAGATGAAGTACAAACATTTAAACACATGTGTGACACCATGCCAACATTAGAGGACAAGATCCTAGCACCCCAACTACAAGAGCTCCTCCAAACACTTCACCAAATTCCACAACCCCTAGATCAACAAACCATACAATGATTCCAAGCCATCATCCAACAACTTCAACAAAGCCAATCACCTTACATACAACAACTCCTAGTCAAAGCCCAACACTTCATAGCCACTTGTCAATCCCAAATTCAACCACAACCATAACATTCATTTCAATCCTATGTGTCATCCCCCTCCACTTCATACCGACCTAGTTGACCCACTTATCATGTCAATCCTACATCAACCTATAAATTCATTCCACAACAAGAACATGTGATCCTAAGTCACCCCTTGAAAAAAGCTCAAGTACCTTTAAATCCTCATGCCTTTGACAAGGGGAACACTATAAGTATATTATACCACCATCCAATCGAGTGCCTATCCTAAAGCCACCATGTCCTTGTCCTAATCCATTGATCCCTCCACCTTCTAATCCAGCAAACCCTTCATTACCCTTACCATCACCTAATCCTCCATCAACTTCACGCCCTAAATTCAAACATTTCAAAAGTAAACCTATGGAGTTACCCAAATCCACTCATACACCTACAAAGGATTTGATCCAAGGGCTACTAGCAATGAGTCAACCATGTCAACTATTTCCTATCCTTGGGCCTACCAAGGAACCTTCCAACACCATGTCCATTCCTACAACCCCTTCATATGGTCCACAACCCCTCGAGCCTATTAAAGAGTCTCCTCCATTGAGTCCAAGTCAACCTCCATCATGCTCCTATGCAATTGACCATCAAGATCCTTCCACTTTCATTCAAGAAAGTCAAGAGATATGTCAAGGGTATAATCCTAAGCATGTGGAAATATCAATCCCTTATTCTAATCAAGATCAAATCACTTTCATTCAACCCATTCATAACATGTATCTTTTCCATGATCAAGACATTATTCATGGTGAAGAACCTATCCATGAGCAACTTGATCCTATTCATACGCCCACAACCATTCATGAGCAACTTGATCCTATTCATACCCCCACAACCATTCATGAGCAAGACACCTAAGACCTACATACCCCATCTAATAAAAGTCTTGTTGATCAACTTAAGCATTCACCCCATTTCATGGTCTTCCTTCAAAGCAAAGAAACTTCTTCTCCATCTAGCCCTATCCATGATCCACAAACATCCACTTGTCATGATGATACACTTGGCTCCCAAGCACACATAGATGATTAAACCAATAGCTTGGATCTTAACGAACATCATGATAATCAAGATCCTAATGATCCTTCCTCATCCACTATCAACTCCATTTCAAATCCAACATATCCTATTGGTCTATCCACCTTCATTCATGAGTGTTCCTCCTTAGGAAAAAAACAACCATTATCTAGCACCTCACTTTCTCCATCCAACAATGAGCTCAAGTCTAGTGTTCAAAGCACACCTAGTCCCATTGTCCATCGCATCCTCCAAAACATAAATTATCATGGTAAAGGCTTAGGCCTTCATGAACAAGGTATTTTGGAGCCTACCATGTCAAAATCCCTCCACACTCATATGGCCTTGGATATACACCCCAAGGACAACAATCTCAAGATATTGGTACTTCCTCCATTCCTCCTAAGTCCACCTCCTTCCATCACAAATCCTATCATGTACCCAAAACATATGTTGCCATTCCACCTCCATTATCTTATAAATGTCAAAAGCATGTGACCTGTTGGGACCTAAAATTTCCATTCATTTTTTGCAAAATTTTAGGTTCCCATGATGAAAAATTTAGTTTCGGCACTCAGAAATACATTAGTAAAATCAATCTCAGGAGCCTACTTTGAAAAATCACAAAATGAAGCAAGTGCAATTTCATGCAAAATCTCTTTGTAAGCATGTTTATCTACCATATGTGAGTAAGCACACCTAATTTCAGCTTCCTACGATCAGTTTTTATAAAGTTTCAAAGTACCAAATTGGAGGGTTCAAAAAGGGTTTGATGGCTGCACAGTGTTAAATCTGCCAACACGGTCAACTTTGGGGGATAATAATTATCAATCAGAAGATTGTCATGACAAACTAATTGGTGTCCCGGATTCTTCCCATATGAATGTACTTTCATACCAATTCTCAAATTCCCAGCACCTCATTTGGTATTTTTTCAAAATCAAAACCAAATAGATTTTATGCAGTTTTGATGACCATATATCTAGAAAGTTGAAGAGAGGTCAACTTTGACCCTCAATATTTGAGAAGGAAGATGATTGGCGAGAAACTAACTTGCACACATACTCATTATACCTAGATGAGCTAACCCCCCAGGTTGCAGCTTCCCAGAATCAGATTTGATATTTTTTCAAAATGACAAGTTGGTGAGCCATAAGTAGGTTATAAACAAGTACAGTTGTAGAAAAAGCTGAATGGGCTACTTTGACATTGAATATCTTACACCTCAAGATAGATCTTGCTAGACTGTCTATTGTACTAAATTCTTGGATCAAAAGTATACGTGTCAGTGCATTTTCATCACTCCAGGAGACGATTTGATCAGTTTTTCAAGATGGTTCTGGAGGCTACTTGTCATGTTTTGACTACTGTACAAGGTGCCTAAAAGTGGATTTTGGTATCTACCCAGTTCATTTTTTTTTACCTCAGGAGCATTCAGAGGCAGTGTCAAGACAACTTCAGATGAAACTTGTTTCAAAACAAAAACAAAAAATAGTCGGGCCCACAAGGGACCCAACATGTTTCACACAGTTATGAAGTTGGAAGGAATGTGGATAGTAAGGAAGGATTGCCAAGTTTGTATGGGAAAATGAGGTCCCTAATATGACTTTCGCTATCATTTTGATCCCTATTGAAACAAAGGTTAAGACATCCATTAATGCATAACAATATAAAGACCTTTGTAGATGTTAATACTCTGCCTGCAAACCGTGAGTAGCAAAGAGAAAGGCAAATGAACTGTTTGATAAAAAGCCTTAAAGAGATATAGTTTCATGGAATATGATGATTGCATGTGAAAGAACAGGCCCAAAAACACCAAAAGATAGGGCAAAACATAACACCAATGAACAGAGAAAACACAGGGAAAATAGAGTTGAATAACTCGACAAATTATATTCATCTAGCATTCATTATATCACATCCAAAACATCGTGTCTAGCAGCTATCCAGATGCTGTGTCTAGCAACTATCCAGATACTGTATCCAGCAGCCATCCAAAGGTTGTGTCCAACAGCTCTCTACAATCACATATATATAGCTATAGAACCTTTGAAGCTTGGAAGCTTCTAGCTTTCTAGAAATCTCTTAAACCTGGAATGTTCTTTTTACAACAACTCTAAGAATGTTCTTTTCTAGAACAGTTCCAGGAATGTTCTAGCTTATAGAAGATTATAGAAACATTCTAACATTTTCTAGACAATCTTAATCCTTAACAACATGATGGGTGAGAGGTGGATGTTTTCAAAAGCTTTTACTCTAGATATTGTGGTTCCTGCTCTCTGCAGAAATGATAACCTAGAAAGAACATATTAGCTCATAAATTTAATTGAAAAGTAAGCAATGAGTGTTGAGCATGCATGAGATTTTGGTCATACCCATTTGTCTGAGGTTGCAGATTATATAGACCAATTTCAAATCAAACAATCATGTTCATCCATTTCTCATCTCAATCTCACAGCATTGTGTTGAGAAAGCCGATTGAGTAATGTGATGCACATATTGCAGACATGCATTCTCAAGGACGTTTTCACATTTGCCAGCCTATTACCAGCGTGTGCTAGAATGAGAGCTTTGGAATAGTGTTTGGACATACATCAAAGTATAACGAAAGGGGGCTTTTTGTCAGATGCTGTTGTTGCTAGTGCTTCGGTAGATATGTATTCGAATGAGGAAGCATAGACAAGATTTATACTGCCACAAGTGAAGAGTTGGCAATTGCATCTGGTTCAATCATCACACCCCTATGAAACAATTATTGGAGTTGATATAGATCCTTGAATATATGATGATCGACACAATGCAACGAAATTTATCTTCAAGACTGCGGCAAAGAAATTTGTGATCCGGCATTTGGAAGTGAAATCTTAGTGCAAGGCATTCTGTGATTTTCTAAGAATGATGCATACTGGCAAAAACGGGGTTATGGATATTATTACTAGCAAGACAAGTATCTGGTTCTAATTCAAACAACGAGTGTTCGACCACATGGCAAAATGAAATGTCTTCTTATGGAATATGATGATTATTGGATATACACAGTATGGTTTTCTTGAGGAGGCAATGAAATAGTTTCATAGAATGCTTCAACGAGACATGGTGTCATGAAACACTATGATTACACTATATGCACAGAATGGGCGTTTTTCACAAGATTGCCAAACCAAATGCTGTGTGCGATGATTGTGCCCAAAATGAATTTGCTAAGAAAGCGTTGGGATCTTCACCTGCATCCTCATGCCTCGTGTCAAACAGATAGGGCAAAGTTGAAAACACACGGGAAACCCTAATATGGGGCAGACATTGCTTATGGGTGAGATGGATTTTGAGTTTCCCCAATATATGGGTTCACAAAGCTTTTAAATGCAGAAATTAAAAGGTATAAAGTGCACCACATAAAGATCCCAGAGACTCTATCATATCCAAAGCACATAAAGATGAATATTATAATCAGTGAAAAATTATTGAAGTGGGCCCATAAGAAATAATTAATACACAGTTCCCAGACAAAAGGGGTATGAAGTATAAAAATGAATATTAGGGAGACTTTTGATATCGGAGAGAGTATGTTTATGGTCTCTTCGAAAGATGGAAACATTAAATATGGCAAAATGAATTCGTAAGTATTGGATTTAACATAAATTGGGTGCAGGGATAAAATGCCTAAATTAAATAAGCAAAGTAAAAAAAATTATTTTGCGTGGTGATAATATAAAATAAATTTGGAAAATCTTCTCGCCAACATGTGAAATATTTTCACCAAGAAAGTTATAAAGTCGGTAAATTTTTTGCCAGAGGAGCATGGTGACATTGCATACAAATAAAAAGTAAAGTGAAAAACTCCAGCAAAGAATGGATGATAATTATTATTAAGATTAACTTTCACAGGACATGAGGGCAAAAAGAGATTAAATTAAATATTAAATTCAATGCCAAAGATGATCAATTAATGAAGAGCTACACCGAAAGGATGTTCGAAGGGTCATAACCCTAAATACACAGTGTATATATGAAAGGGAAAAATTGAAGGAGGTCATAACCCTAAATACACAGTGTATGTATCAGGAATCATCAGTAGTAGTAGATAGGCTCATCCGTTTAGTCATAATATCCATATACCACTTTTCACTCATCCACTCCCATTTCAAAAACTTTTGATATTAATGTATAAATTTTAAAGTATAATAAATGGAGAATACTGTTTAAAAGTGGTGATTTATTGGAACAATGTTCAGCCATTGCATTAATATTAAATCTGATATGTTATTGTGCTATCTCCAAAGTGGTTTTCCTTTATTATTCAAATTTATACAATTTGTCAAGACACATTTGTTGTTGTGTGATTTTCTCGATTGGGTTCTGGCTAGTGAATTAAATTCCTTTCAAATAATTCATCTTAATTGGTTCCTGCCTAGGATTAAAATCCTTTTGAATTAATTTGATTGGTTTCCCTCAAGACAAGAATTAAAAATCCTTCCATGATATCACAGTAATTTGGGAAAATAGCACTGGGATTTAATAAGAATGGTGCAATAATTGACAAACTTGCACGTTTGTACAAGCTGCAAACATTCAAAGTGCCCAACAAGTTAGAGTTAAGTTGAGAAATAGATCAACCTACCTGACACATCTGTCTCCATCAATCCATCATACAAATTTGACTTTATCCACCCAATAGAATTAGGCACTAGTCATACTTATAACATTTTAATACAAACTTTATTCATATACAAGATTCTCAAAACATTTACAGTAGGAATTAGTTATTCACCCTTATATCTATCTCACACTTATATTTCATTGTGGGAAGATCACTGAGGTCATAAAATTTGCATTATTAGTGAAGGTACACCTGCCTAGGTCTGGTAGAACCTAAAGAGAAGGGGGCTTTCAATCATTCATCCCTGTTTCAGTTAGCCAAAAATGTTAAGAGAGATTGGCAACCTCTTAAGGTTTAAAAAACTTGCATTTTTGTGACCTAATAGAATTGGTGACTTTGCTGGGGACTAATCTAGAATCTCCCATTGAAGATCATCTCATTACAGATTCAGTAAAAATTTTTAATTCAAACACAAATTGGAAGCTCTACTAGCAAGAAGGACCCAGAAAGATGAAATCATTTCTCTTTTGACAAGAAGTGGTGACTCTAAAAAGGAATTCAATGAAGAATACAAATACATCTTGTAACAACACCATTTGTAGTCAAAATAAATATGATAGAAGAAGAGGAACTGCTGGAGTTATTAAGGGAATATAAAAGACTGATTCAAGAACTACATCGATTAAAAGCCAAATAGGCTTCAAATTCATCACAATATATATTAGCATCTAGTGAGGACAGGTATGTGAAGTCAATTGATCATTTGATCTCACAAGTGCCTCATGATCATGACAATAGATATGGTGCACATCATACACAGCAGGACATTTTTATACCACAAGCCTCAAATCATACAAATGATTTATCTTGTCCCTCCTGGTCAAAGATTAGTGAGCTGCCAAGATCATGAATATAACCAATATGTTAGGCATTATCAATACCAAATTCCATGTCAAAATATTCAAAGCAATGTTAGCCCTCATGTCAATCAAAGTCTACAAGAAGAAGTAAAATTGCAGCAAATACTTTTCCAACAGAGGGTAATAGATCTTGAAATGCACAAACCATTTGATTTCGGAAACATTCAGAGTTACCCATATCTTCCTCCACCTTTGAATGTTAAAAATCATTTGCCAAAATTTAGTGGATGCAAATTAGAATAAGTAGATATGCACCTGCAACAATTCATTAATTTAGTGGTAAATTGGCAAATCAGTGGAGAAGACGTTATCATGAAACTTTTTGTGAAAACATTAAAAAATGATGCTGAAGATTGGTTTTATAGCCTTCCTATGCTTTGCATAACCTCATGAAATAAACTTGAAAGTAAATTCATGTACCAGTTTAAAGAGAAAAATGATGAGTATTTTCAAAAGGGAAGTTAAAGTAAATTTGAGGAATCTAGATTTTCTTTGTTCAAAAGAACATTGGAATCTCGATTTTCTTTGTTCAAAAGAACGTTGGATATCTATATGTAAATACTTGTTAATGTTAGCCCTAATAAATCCATATGCATTGAAACATTCATGAAATTATATGTGCCTCATTTAGACAAATGGCCCAAGTCATGGAAACCAGTTACTTTCGATCAGGTGTATGAAATGGTTGGTTTCATATAGAAAATCAGGTATGAGCATGCTAGCAGTGTTAAATCTCGCAACATAGAAAATGGTGATTCCATTGATGAATATGGAGAAACTAATCAAGCAATACAGCTAGAACAGGAAACATGTGCAAGTAAAGATTTCAATGATGATTTGAATGAAGATGAACTTGTTGAGGGCCAATTTTCCACCTTGGAGGATGATTGCAATATTGAAGATATTGCTGGAAACACACTACCTAAGGAATATATCAGCCATGATTCAGATCCAATATGAAGGTGCAGCCATGTATGCATTGTCATAGCATTGACAATAATGAATTAGAAT
The DNA here is from genome assembly GCA_027924645.1 of Cunninghamia lanceolata. Lineage (NCBI taxonomy): Eukaryota > Viridiplantae > Streptophyta > Pinopsida > Cupressales > Cupressaceae > Cunninghamia > Cunninghamia lanceolata. The sequence continues at coordinate 5,044,970 of BSBN01000197.1, forward strand.
CTGAAATGAAAAAGGACAATGTACCTTACAATAATGAAGAGGACAAAGATTGTGATCAGTCTATAGAGGGTGAATATGCAAGTGAAAATAGTTGTTATGATAGCCTGAATGATGAAGAAAATGAAAATATAGAAGGCCTCCCTTCCATATTAGATCATGACTATATTCTTGGCAAAATTGTTGGAGAATCAATCACATGTAATAAGAGCAGTGTATGTTGTGATGAATCCATTGAATGCCTAGATTTTGATGATAAAAATTACAACCCTATGAAATTTGATTTGCAATCAGGCAGTGCTTATATCTCTTATGGAGGTTTTGAAGAAGTAATGGAGGATGTGATTGAAGAGGTATGTTCACTCAGCAGTGAGCAAATTTTAGATTTGTTGACTATGGAGTATCAAAAAAATACACTTAAGATTGATTCTGAAATGTCATGTCCAACCCACATTTGCTTGGATAGTGAAGGTGTTTTGTATGACAGTATGAATAAGTATAATTCATGTAATTCCATATGTAGTTTTCACAATGACGAAAGAATTTTTGAAGCTGATCAAGAACCTATTCAATAAGAGATATGTAAATCAGAATTAAAGGTCTTTTGCTCACATGAGGAAGACATTGATTTGTACATCATGTATAATGAATGTTTAACATTGAATGATTCAAATGTGTATAATGATGACTGTATGGATCAGAACTTGGTGTCACTATCAATTAGTGATATGGAAAAAGTGGAAAATGTTTCAAATCTAGTGGCCTCAAAAGATGTTGATATGGTAAAATTTTTAGAATTATGTGAGAAGTGTTCGGATTGTTTTCCTTCCCATGCATCTGGAAGATGTCTTTCTAGTCTACATCAATGGCCTTATGATGGTTTTAGGTCTTCTATACAAATCTATGATGAAATCAGAGCTAATGATCCTGGCAATGTGGTGAACTATCAAATCTTTCATTTTTCAAATAAGCTAAGATATCATTTCATGATACATGACAATAATCATAATGATGGAGGAAGTTGCATTGAAAGTAAATATTCCTTATATGGTGAAAATGGAATGAATTCATCACATGATCTTCAAGTTATGCCTAATTATGAACTACAGAATAGACAAGGAAATATGAGCAGCAATGAAAGTGGTGTTATTTTGAAACTTTCCAATGACAATAGGTACAACATGACAGATTGCATGAATTTTTTCAAATGGAACTTGATGAACCCAAACCAAAACAAGGTATATGACAGAGGAAAACATAAGCCTTTCTTTTTGGGTGGCCTTGAGCCATCAGTTGTGGTGTGGTTTTCAAACCATATCAGTTTAGGGCAGAAGTAACATTTGGACTCTATTGCCCAATGGAGTAGGCACTCGGTCTGCTCCCTAGAGATCTGGGAACTTGCTATACCCACAAGGGGCATGCATCCCAAAGCAAGAGCCACTGTTTAGACCTAAAATTTCTATTCATTTTTTGCAAAATTTTAGGTTCCCATGATGAAAAATTTAGTTTCAGCACTCAGAAATACATTTGCAAAATCAATCTCAGGAGCCTACTTTGAAAAATCACAAAATGAAGCTAGTGCAATTTCATGCAAAATCACTCTGTAAGCATGTTTATGTGCCATATGTGAGTAAGCACACCTGATTTTAGCTTCTACGATCATTTTTTTATAAAGTTTCAAAGTACCAAATTAGAGGGTTCAAAAAGGGTTTGATGGCTACACAGTGTTAAATCTACCAACAGGGTCAACTTTGGAGGATAATAATTATCAATTGGAAGATTGTCATGACAAACCAATTGGTGTCCCGGATTATTCCCATATGAATGTACTTTCATGCCAATTCTCAAATTCCCAACACCTCATTTGGTATTTTTTCAAAATCAAAACCAAATGGATTTTATGCAGCTTTGATGACTGTATTTCTAGAAAGTTGCAGAGAGGTCAAATTTGACCCTCAATATTTTGAGAAGGAAGATAACTGGCAAGAAACCCACTTGCATGCATACTCATTATACCTAGATGAGCTAATCCCCCAGGTTGTAGCTTCCTAGAATTAGATTTGATGTTTTTTCAAAATGGCAAGTCAGTGAGCACTAAGTAGGTTTTAAACAAGTACAGTTGCGGAAAAAGCTGAATGGGCTACTTTGACATTCTATATCTTGCACCTTAGGATGGATCTTTCTAGACCATCTATTGCACTAAATTCTTGGATCAAAAGTATACATGCCAGTGTATTTTCATCACTCCAGGAGATGATTTGATCAGTTTTCAAGATGATTCTGGAGGCTACTTGTCATGTTTTGACTACTATGCAAGGTGCCTAAAAGTGGATTTTGGTATCTACCTAGTTCATTTTTTTACCTCAAGAGCATTTAGAGGTAGTGTCAAGACAACTTAAGATGAAACTTGTTTCAAAACAAAAAAAAATTAGTCGGACCCACAAGGGACCCAACATGTTTCACACAGTTATGAAGTTGGAAGGAATGTGGACAGTAAGGAAGGATTGCCAAGTTTGTATGGGAAAATGAGGTCCCTAATATGAATTTCTCTATCATTTTGATCCCTATTGAAACAAAGGTTAAGACATCCATTAATGCATAACAATATAAAGACCTTTGTAGATGCTAATACTCTGCCTGCAAACCGTGAGTAGCAAAGAGAAAGGCAAATGAAATGTTTGATAAAAAGCCTTGAAGAGATATAGTTTCATGGAATATGATGATTGCCTGATGGGTGAGAGGCAGATGTTTTCAAATACTTTTACTCTAGATATTGTGGTTCCTGCTCTCTGTATAAATGATAACCTGGAAAGAACATATCAGCTCATAAATTTAATTGAAAAGTTAGCAATGAGTGTTGAGCATGCACGAGATTTTGGTCATACCCATTTGTCCAAGGTTGCATCTTATACAGACCAATTTCAAAATCAAACAATCATGTTCATCCATTTCTCATCTCAATCTCACATCATTGTGTTGAGAGGGTTGATTGAGTAATGCGATGCACATATTGCAGACTTGCATTCTCAAGGATGTTTTCACATTTGCCAGCATATTACCAGTGTGTGCCAGGATGAGAGCTTTGGAACAGTGCTTGGACATACATCAAAGTATAATGAAAGGGGGATTTTTGTCAGATGCTGGTGTTGCTAGTGCTCTGGTAGATATGTATTCGAATGAGGAAGCATAGACAAGATTTTTACCACCACAAGTGAAGAGTTGGCAATTGCATCTGGCTCAATCATCACGCCCCTATGAAACAATTATTGGAGCTGATACAGATCCTCAAATATATGATGATCGCCACAATGCAACAAAATTTATCTTCAAGATTGCGGCAAAGAAATTTTTGATTCGACATTTGGAAGTGAAATCTTAGTGCAAGGCATTCTATGATTTTCCAAGAACGATGCAACCTGGCAGAAATGGGGTTATGGATATTATTACCAACAAGACAAGTATCTAGTTCTAATTCAAACAATGAGTGTTCAACCACATGACAAAATGAAATGTCTTCTCATGGAATATGATGATTGCTAGATATACACAGTATGGTTTTCTTGAGGAGAAACTAAAATAGTTTCACAGAATGCTTCAATGAGACATGGTGTCATGAAACACTATAATTATAGTATATGCACAAAATGGGCATTTTTCACAAGATTGCCAAACCAAATGTTGTGTATGATGATTGTGCTCAAAATGAATTTGCTAAGAAAGCGTTGGGATCTTCATTTGCATCCTCATGCCCCATGTCAAACAGATAAGGAAAAGTTGAAAACACACAGGAAACCCTAATATCGGCCAGACATAGCTTATTGGTGAGATGGATTTTGTGTTTCCCCGATATCCCAAATGAGGTGGGTTCCCAAATCTTTTAAATGTAGAAATTAAAAGGTATAAAGTGCACCACATAAAGATCCCAGAGACTTTATCATATCCGAAGCACATAAAAATGAATATTATAATCAGTGAAAAATATTCAAGTGGCCCATAAGAAATAATTAATAAATAGTGTCAAGACAAAAGGGGTATGAAGTATAAAAATGAATATCGAGGAGACTTTTGATATCAGAGAGAGTATGTTTATGGTCTCTTCAAAAACCCAATGGAAACATTAAATATGGAAAAATGAATTTGTAAGTATTGGATTTATCATAAATTGGGTGCAGGGATAAAATGCCTAAATTAAATAAGCAAAGTAAAAAAAAATATTTTGCGTGGTGATAATATAAAATAAAGTTGGAAAATCTACTCGCCAACATGTGAAATATTTTCTCCAAGAAAATTATAAAGTGGGTAATTTTTTTGCCAGAGGAGCATGGTGACATTGGATACAAGTAAAAAGTAAAGTGAAAAACTCCAGCAAAGGATGGATGATAATTATTGTATACACCTAAAAATGATACGACTCGGTTTAAATAAATATTTTTAATATTTATTTAACTTCTAATTCCTCTATCAATAAATAAATAAACAAATTTATTTATTTGATTCATATTCTCTAAGTTAATTAAATATCAAAATATTTAATTACCTCTTCTAAAGTCAAAATTAAATAAAATCCTTTATTTAATTTAATTCTTCCAAATAATTAAATAATTCTTAATTATTTAATTAAGTCAATTCTTCTTCTTCCAAATTTAAATAAATCAATCAAATTTATTTAAATCCTCTTAATCTCTAAAAATAAAATATAATTAAATATTTTATTTATTCTCTGTTGGCGTTTCAATTCGCACCTCTGGATTGTGAGTTGGAAACGGAAAGCTATGCACAGATAAACTGCTCTCCTATTGGAAGGGGGAGTTCCCTTTTTGCTGATGTTCACTGAAAAGATAATTAAATGAAACTTCACCTCTCTTCTTTTTGATTCTCAGTTGCGAGCACAAGGTTATAAAACTCTAAATGCTACAGAAGAGGTTTTTTCCTTTTAATAAAACTTCTACTACAACTAGGCATAGACTAATGACGCTTTTAATCTCCTGAGAAAATTCAGAGCAAAGGAAATTAAAAGTGAACAAGGAATGATTGTTAACACAAAAACTTAAGCAATTTTCCTCCAGATTAACATCATAAGACTAAAAGTACTTTAATGATGAAAGATGAAATGAAAGCTACGAAAGCTACACATCTGACGACGATAACTTGATGAATTGAGATAGAATATCAAAGCAAAATAGGCATGAGACTTCTATTCAATATCACAAAGTTGGCACAACTCCAGGACAGCAATACTGTAGCAAAAGGTAGGCATATAGTAAGCAATCAAACACTAGAGAACAAATTACACAAAGTGGACAGACACTTGGAATATCAAGATTTGTAGGCTAGAATAGGCACAACAAATTTGTTATCCCAATTACCATTACAAACAATGGGCAAGGATGCCCTTATTTATACTAAAATCAAAGGAGTAGGGAACCCTAAAATCTCCTTGATTAACCCTAACTTTCCAACTTGCAAGCGTTATTTCTATTCTAAGACAAGGATTACAACTAACAAACACTTTAAAGTAAAGTGCTTTAAAGAAAAGAAAATTCCAACTATTACAAAGTGATTTCTTTCTAAAAAAAGAATGGATGAGCTTTGGATGAAAGCAAATGCTTTAAAACAAAAAGCATTTAGTTAAAACTGCTTTCCTTTGAAATGCATCCTCATCAACATTCTTGCTTTTTGGTGATGCCATCCATTGATATTCTGGGAAACAATATCTTCTAAAAAGCAAATTCTGAGCAAAAAAAAGCTGTCACATAGGTTTTGTAGGTAATTCTGTTTCGAAGTAACTCAGATTGTCAGATTTTGAAAAAGTAGAGATTTTCCTGAAAAATAAAAAAAATAGATTCTCAAAAAAAAAAAAATTCCAATCTTCAAGAGGATGATATTTTGGATGGCCCCATCTCGACGAAAATTGAAAAATCTTTGGTCATATTTCTAAAAAATGATCCCCTTGAAACAAGGACCCTGAAAAAGTGAGCCTCCCTGCTTCCTCAACCTAAAACTATGAAGAACACTGGAAAAGCACTTCGTTTGGGTCTTCGAATCTTCGTTGAAAGAAAAATAAAAATCCTTCCTCTGGATGCAACCTGCAAAAGTAATTAATAAAAACGGCCAAAAGATTGTCTTTATAAAACTTTAGGGCGAAAAAATAGCCCTATTTGTGAAGAAATAAAGCTTGGATCTCATCCATGAAGAAAGCAACTTTTAAAGCACAAATCCAAGTGGATATCTTCGAATAGGAAGAATCCCTATTTTGTAGCTGCCTATGGCTTCATGTGTAAGATGGAAAAAATAATCTTCTTTTGATGATGTCATCGAACACGCGAGTTGAAAGAAGTGATAGCCAATTTTACTTCATTTTCGACACTTCAACACCCGTTTTGACTTAAATATGGCATGTCTCTGACCTCAACAAGGTGGCAAAATGTCACTGTTGACTAAAAAAGCTAACTGATCCTGACATTTTGGAGACCTATCAACTGAGATTCCATCCCCTGCCTTCGACTGACGATCTGACATCGTTTGACCAAGTTTGACCTCCAAAAAACTGCCAACAGGTGAAGATTGGGCACAAAATTATCGAAAAATACTATAAATCAAGAAAAATTCTATCTCTGCTCAAGTTGGGCGCCCCAAGTCACCTAGGGAGCCTGGTTTCACCAGACTTAGCCAATTTTTCAATTTGGGCACAAAATTATCAGAAAACATTGTAAATCAAGAAAAATTCTATCTCTGCTCAAGTTGGGCACCCCAAGTCACCTGGGGCACCTGGTTTCACCAGACTTAGCCAATTTTTCAATTTTTGCAACTTCTTCAGTTTCTTGATTTGCGTGTGCATTTCGGTGGCGAAGGACCCCTATTTGGCTATCAATTTCTATCAACTAGGATAAAACTAAGTCTGATGATCTAGTAGATAGGCATGCTTGATGAAAACTGAGCTGACTGTACTCTCTGTTCACCTTGAAAAACATGCCAAACTGATCAACTCTGAACCGGACTGGGTTGACGGAAGGAGATTCACATTTTTTAAGCAAATATTCAAAAATAAACTAACTCTTGAGTGTTTGGGTGCCCCAAGTCACCTTGGGCACCTAGTTTGTCAACACTTAGAAATTTTTTGATTATTTTCAATTTTGTACCTTTTCTCGATTTCTGTGCCCACAACTCCTGTTTGATCTTCAATTTCAGTCGTTCTGATGACTGTCGAGGTGGGACGGAGGGTGATCTAAGTAGTTCAAACATATATGTGATGAAATTATGGCTTTGACTAACTTTTGACCAAGTTTGACCAACCAGAAATAGGCTGACTGAAGCATTTTCGACGTTTCTCAAAAAATGTGAAAAAAAACTAACACAGGAGAGTTTGGGTGCCCCAAGTCACTTGGGGTGCCTGGTTTCACCAGACTAAGTCAAATTTATGATTTTCCAACATTTCATTCCACCTTGGATCCATCTTGCATCGTCAAGTCGACAACTGATCGTCAGTTCTGCGTCATTGGAACAACGTTGAAAACTCGTTGATGAGCTCTGACAAGTGAACTTTCCTCTGTCGATGACTTTCAAGCTCATGCTTTGCCTTCTAAAAAAGAAGAAATGGCCCAGTAAAGAAAACTTGGTCATTTGAAGATTCCGTCTGAACCGCATTGATCGTGGAGCAAAATCGACCAATGAGAATCGAGTGCGACACCTGATTTGAAGATTCTATTTTTAGAAACTTTCTATTTTTAGAAACTTTTGCCAACATCCATATCTCAAGAAACCTAGAAAACCTAACTTGACGTCTATTTTTAGAAATTTTGCTCTTTTGATTTTTTGACGAAAAATTTTCTAGACTTGTTTCAAAATGCCTTAATGAAGCAAAAATCTTGGTTGGGTACAACAATTGGCTCTGTCTGGAGACCATGGCGAATACTTACGGCATAGGAGAACCTAGAATCTCTGGACTTTTGCAAGTTTGGACCAGTGCCTTATCCATTGGGCAATAGAGTCAAGTCACATTCCTAATCACCTAGAACAAGACTTTTCCCTACATCACCTAAAACCGGACTTCCTAAAATCACCTAAAAGTTGGAACTTTCCAGAACACAAAAACACAACTGTCACATTACGGAGAGGGGGAAAAACATTACGACATAATGATCACATTATAGAAAGGGGAAACACATTATGACATAACGATCACATTACAGAAAGGGAAAACACATTACGACATAACAATCACATTACAGAAAGGGGAACACATTACGAGAAAAAAATTGTTTCACGCACTCTTTTTCCTAAGTGAGGATGAGATGAGATTAGGACTGTCACATAAAACCATCAATCAACTCAGAAAAGTAAGAACCATCTCTCTTTAGCTGTGAAGATTGTCTTGGTAGCACGTAACTTTTCTTTATCTGTAACATCTCCTCAAAGAGCCACGATTCAGGAGGGTATTCACGTTTAGGCCATGAGAAATTCCTGAGGAATTGGTTGATATGCCAGAGATCAGGTGGAGCCTCTTCTTCTAAAGCGAGCAACCTCTGCAACGAGTGAAGATACAAAACTTCCTTTTGAAGATATACAGGAAAGTCTTGTGGCCAAAGTACATCTGTGGGAATGGTCATCACCACATATTGAATATGAGTTTCATTTATATCTTGTACACATGCAACTCTGTACTCAGTCAATGCATAATCTTCTGGAAAAGGTACAAGCTGCTCATACACAACTCTCATTACTGATTCTTGGCTTATAGGATCCACAACTATTGTTGTCCATTTTTCCAGTGCTTCAGGAGCTTCTTCTTCTTCATTGATTGTGTTTTGATCCATCCACTCTTCAGAGTGTGATGATACATCAAGATCTAAATGCTCAAACTCTTGAACATCTTCACCTGATAGCTCAGTTTCCCATTCATTACCTAGAATCTCGTCATCCTCTGTAGAATACTCTTCTTCAATGCAGATATCCAAAATCACTTCATCTTCAGCACTCATGTATCTTTCTTCTTCTGTAAAGGGAGTAGAATCAAAGACAGATTCATCTGGATCATATATTTACTCTTCTTCTTCTTCTTGATCAATCTCACATACAGCGTATCTCACAAGACATTTGTCAAGAATTTCTAATTTTTCAATATCATCCTCTTTAGTGACCAAAACTGAATATTCCATGAACTCTTCTTCAACATCAACCTCTTCATATGTTGCATTCCATACTGGTGGCATAGTATCAGTGAAGTCTTCTTCTTGCACAGGTTCATAGACAGATTCAACATCGTCCTCTTCACTAGTGTGTATGAAAGATTCTTGAGATGCAAGTGAAGACGGGCTATATTGTAAAGAAAAGTCTGCATTATCTTCCATTGAAGAATCACTTTCCCACTGATGTTGAAAACAATTAATATCTGATAATGAAACTTCCATATGGTCTCTAGTTCTAAAAAATTCTTCCAAGAAGAAATCATCTTCAAAAAGAAGATGATGCTCTTGATCTACTTGCAAAACTTCTTTGGTCTCTTCTTTGGATATATCTGACACAGGTTCTTCAAACCAGCCTTCGAAAGATGAGAAAAACAAATTTGATTCATCATTATTTTTCTCTTGAGAAGATTGTTGCACTTCTTCTTCCTTAGGGAAAGTATGCAAGTTGTGCATTTCTTTAGGTTCTTCCATCAATGATCCTTCTTCATGTTCGAAGAAATTATGCAAATTTTCAGCTTCCGATGAACATTCATGTTCCATATGCAAACACATGATGTCGCTTGAAACAGAGTTAGGAAAATGATCCCTTTTAATATTTGATTTACACTGGTAAAATCCCTTCATAGAACCGCCATCGGATTCATCAAAGAGACATTCAGGATTATCCAAAAATCCTTGATTTTCATTTGATGTTTTTAATATTTGCATGAATCTTCTCATCTCTGAGAAACTTTCTCCATCATGTTGGTTTTTTGCGTGGAATAAGCAGTAGATTTGTATTGCAGAAGACACATCTGCCTCTTGACGCATAAGTGATACTTGACGCACAGGTGAAGCAGGTTGATCACTGACATAGTTAATGAAAGAATCTGGTATACTTGAAGGAGGTGGAACTTGCCGAAGTGGTACAACATTCAAGGGCATCAATGGTTTGATTGAATCTCTCTAGGTCTTTCCTAAAGTGATCATATGATCTTCTAATTCAATAGCATACTCCTGAGCTTCTTGCAGTTCTGTAGCATGTCTTTGCTTGAGGTAGAAAGAAATTTCTAAGGATTGTGCATTCGTGAAACAACTTAGTAGAATTTCTGACAAAGGATTCAGGGTGTTTGCAACTTTTCCAACCAAACGTTTGAATCTGACCATGAACTCTTGCATTAGCTCACTTTTGTCTTTCTTGATGTTTGAGAGTTGTGTAAACAAGACATGACTATCTTTTGTAGGCTTGAAACGAGTGAGAAATTTCTCCCTCATTGACTCCCAACTTGTGATAGAGCTAGCAGCCAGGTGATTAAACCATTCAGCTGCTGAGCTTTGCAATGATTCCACAAACAAACGTATTGCAACATCTTCATGTGCAACGCCAAGAATCCCACAGGCGGTGGTGAAGGTAGAAATGTGCTCATCAGGATGTTGCTTGCCATCACCATGAAACTTTGGAAAACTTTTTCTTAATCCTTTAGGAAGATCATGATATTCTGCTAGTGCCAAAGGTCCAATGTTGTTACCCCAAGGCAAGGGGGGGACGCCTCTGATTCAGATTATTGTGATTGTTATTATTTGCATCACCCATTGCTCTAGGCTGGATTACTAGTTCTTCTTGTGGTTCTTCCTGCTTGACTTTAGGAACTATCTGAACTTTAGGAACTATGTTGGATGCTTCTCCAACTTCTGTAGGAATAAGATCTTGGAAGAAAGGATCCGTAGCACCGTCTCTTCCCCTCCTTGAATAAACCCTGTGAGCTAGGATTATCTATTGCCATGCGGGAAGTGGTAATACTAGTCTTCCTGCTGCAAGATCTGCTTTGTGTTCTTCTTCGTCAAGGACAACAGCTGCGTTTCTCCATTGATCAGGACTTTCCTTTTGTGCAAATATGAAACTCCTTAGGCTGCTAATGATGTCTGTTTGCTCTCCTTCCACTCATATAAGATTTGGTTAAATAACAGGTGGTGTAAGATTTGGTTGTTGAACTGGAGCAGAAGGACGCGAGAGAGTCATTCCCATGACATACGCCTAAGCTTTCTTGAAGTTTTATGCCTCGTGCCCCATGGTGGATGCTAGAAAACTATTGGCATTTCAATTCGTACCTCTAGAATGCAAGTTGGAAATAGACAGCTATGCACAGATAAACTACTCTCCTATTGGAAGGGGGAGTTCCCTTTTTGCTGATGTTCGCTAAAAAGATAATTAAATGAAACTTTGCCTATCTTCTTTTTGATTCTCAGCTGCAAGTACAAGGTTATAAAACTCTAAATGCTGCAGAAGAGGTTTTTTCCTTTTTATAAAACTTTTACTACAACTAGGCATAGACTAATGATGCTTTTAATCTCCTGAGTAAATTCAGAGCAAAGGAAATTAAAAGTGAACAAGGAATGATTGTTAACACAAAAACTTAAGGAATTTTCCTCTAGATTAACATCATAAGACTAAAAGTACTTTAATGATGAAATCTGAAATGAAAGCTACAAAAGCTACACATCTGACGATGATAACTTGATGAATTGAGATAGAATATCAGAGAAAAATAGGCATGAGACTTCTATTCAATATCACAAAGTTGGCACAACTCTAGGACAACAATACTGTAGCAAAAGGTAAGCATACAGTAAGCGATCAAACATCGAAGAACAGATTACACAAAGTGGACAGACACTTGGAATATCAAGATTTGTAGGCTAGAATAGGCACAACAAATTTTCTATCCCAATTACCATTACAAACAATGGGCAAGGATGCCCTTATTTATACTAAAATCAAAGGAGTAGGGGACCCTAAAATCTCCTTGATTAACCCTTACTTGCCAACTTGCAAGTTTTATTTCTATTCTAAGATAAGGATTACAACTAACAAACACTTTAAAGCAAAGTGCTTTAAAGAAAAGAAAATTCCAACTATTACAAAGTGATTTCTTTCTTAAAAAAAGAATAGATGAGCTTTGGATGAAAGTAAATGCTTTAAAACAAAAGGCATTTAGTTAAAGATGCTTTCTTTTGAAATGCATCCTCATCAACATTCTTGCTTTTTGGTGATGTCATCCGTTGATATTCTGGGAAACAATATATTCTAAAAAGTAGATTCTGAGCGAAAAAAGCTGTCACATGGGTTTTGTAGGCAATTTTGTTTCGAAGCAACCCAAATTGTCAGATTTTGAAAAAGCAGAGATTTTCTTGAAAAATAGGAAAAAAGCAGATTCTCGAAAAAAAACCAAAACTTCAATCTTCAAGAGGATGATATTCTAGATGGACCCATGTAAGAAAAGCACATTCACAATGGATTTGTATCTGCGCTGCATTAAAACCAACATCAGAACACAACCTCCTCAACCAAACGACTTCTTGGCATGCATGAGTAGCTGCCATGTACTCTACCTCTGTTGTGGAGAAAGCGACTATGGCCTGCTACTTGCTCATCCAACTGATAGCACCACCATTTAACGTGAACATGTATCCACTGGTGGATCTTCTACTATCAATGTCCCCTGCCCAATCAGAATCAACATATCCCTGAATGCTAATAGATCTCTTAGATCCATCTGAGTTTCCATGATAGCAAATAGCATAGTCAGAAGTTCCCTTCAAATACCTCATAACTCTTTTCACAGCATCCCAGTGTGATCTGCCCGGATTCGCCATAAACTGACTCAAAACTCCCACTGCTTGGGCAATGTCTGGTCTGGTACAAACCATTGCATACATTAAACTGCCAACAACACTTGCATAAGGCACTCTTTTCATGTCATCAATTTCATTTGAAGATTCTAGACAATCTTCAACAGATAATTTCATTCCCTGCAAAACTGGAACAACTAACTGTTTAGAATCAGACATATGAAACTTATCAAGAACATTGGTAAGATACTTGCTTTGGCTAAGCCAAATCTTTCTCTTAGATCTGTCCCTTTTGATTTCCATTCCCAGAATGTACTTTGCTGCCCCCATATTCTTCATTTTAAATTTCAAGGACAACTGAGATTTTAATCCTGAGATCATCCCCTTACCATTGCCAATGAATAACATGTCATCCACATATAGTGCAATTATAAGAATCCGATCACCTTCAATTTTATAATAGACACAATGATCAGATTTAGATCTCACATACCCCAAGGATAAAACATACGTATCAAATTTTTGATACCACATTCTGGGAGATTGCTTCAAACCATAAAGAGACTTTTTAAGTTTACATACCAGATGTTCTTTACCTTTTTCCACAAAATGCTCTGGCTAGGACATATAAATTTCTTCTTCAAGGTCCCCATGAAGAAATGTTGTTGTCACATCCATCTGCTCAATTTCAAAATCATATGCTACTGCAAGTGACAACAGAAATCTAATGGATGTCAGCTTAGCTATAGGAGAAAAAATTTCTCCATAATCTATACCTTCCTTTTGGGAATACCCCTTAACAACCAGTCTTGCCTTGTACTTTTCAATATGACCATCTGGACCATATTTCTTTTTAAATACCCACTTATAGCCCATAGGTTTTCTACCTTAAGGCAAGGGCACCAAATCCCAGGTTCCATTTTTCTCCAATGATGACATTTCACTATCCATGGCTTCCAACCAAGAATCTGAATCAGGTAAACTAATAGCTTCTTTCACAGTCCTAGGTTCATCAGTATCAGTAAGAAAAGCATAGGCACAACTTGAATCAAGTACTGAAAATCCATACCTATCTGGTTGTCTTCTTTCACTTGTAGATCGTCTCAAAAGCTGAGGTGCAGGTTCAGGTTCTTGCTCTGGATCTGAATCTTTAGAGCTACTCAAATTCACATCTGAACCATCTACACTTGGTGTTTGTTGTTCCTCTTTTATAGGGGTCAGAGGAATATTCACAACACTCTTTTCTTTCTTCTCTTTTATTTTCTCCGGCTGAGGACCAATAACCAAAGGTTTCAGCTCTATGAAAATTACATTCCTGCTGTAAATTACCTTTTCAGTTTCAGGATTCCAAAGCTTGTACCCTTTAACACCAACTCCATAGCCAATAAATATACATTTGACTGCCTTGTTATCTAACTTAGATCTTTTTACCTCAGGAATATGAGCATATGCCTCACAGCCGAAGACACAAAGATGTCGTAGAGAGGGCTTCTTTCTAGACCACGCTTCCATTGGCGTCTTGTCAACCAATGCCGAAGAAGGAGAACGATTCAGCAAGTAACAAGTTGTAGCAACTACCTCAGCGCAGAACCTTTGTTCAAGACCAGCATAACTTAACATACTTCTTGGTCTCTCCATCAATGATCGATTTAACCTTTCAACAACTCCATTTTGCTGTGGAGTATAAGGTGTAGTCTTATGCCTTTTAATTCCATGGTCTACACAATACTTATCAAAATCCGCATTGCAATATTCACCACCATTATCCATTCTCAAACATTTTATTTTTCTACCAGTCTGATTTTCCACAAGAGTCTTAAATTCTTTAAACCGACTAAACACTTCTGATTTATTTTTCAAAAAATATACAAATGCCCTCCTTGAATAATCATCAATAAATGATACGTAGTATCTTGATTTAGATAAAGAAGGAACATCAACTAGACCAAAAACATCAGAATGCACATAGTCCAGAACACCAGAAGATTTATGAGAACTAGAGTAAAAAGAAACACGGTTATGTTTTCCATATATACAATGTTCACAGAAATCAAACTCCAGGTTACAATCAATCAACCCATCTACCAGGTTTTTGTTCTTCAAGGTTTTTAAACCTTTTTCACCTATGTGACCAAGTCTATGATGCCAGAGTATTGTTTTCTCTACAGGAAGTTTAACTTCCATAGAGTTTGCATCATGTGTTACAATAGTAGCTTTTTTAGATTTTGCAAAGACACTATTACAGCACACTGGTTTAGCATCTAACCTATACAGAGTTCCAATGCGTTCACCCTTTGCCAAAACAATAGAACCTCTAGTCATCTTACAACCACCATTCACAAAAGTAACTTGCACTCCAACATCATTGAGCTTACTAACAGAAAGTAAATTTTGAGCCAGACCTGGTATATGTAGTACTCCATTCATTCCCTTTATTCTGCCATCCGGGAATTGGATTCTGACTCATCCTCAGCCAACAATTTCCAATGACGAATCACTAGCCAGGAACACCTTCCCACCATCATATGGTTCATACTTAGTGAACCATTCTCTGTGAGATGTCATATGAAAAGACGCTCCTGAATCCACCAGCCATACATCTTCAGATGCAGGTGTGGCCAAGGTAGCAATGAAGGCATCAGCATCACTCTGAGAAGAATCAGTGTCAGAGAAGTTCTTCTTCTTCTTCTTTTTCTCCTCTTTGCAGTCTTTTCTGATGTGTCCTTTCTGCCCACAATTCCAGCACTTCACCTTGGACTTTTTGCCAGGAGATTTTGATCTCCCCTCTGATTTGGACTAACTTCTTGTCCTTCTTCTTGTCTCTTTCCTTTGATCTACCTCGAACAGACAAGGCCTCTTTGGCTGTCTCAGAAGATTTCCTCCGCATCTCTTCAGATAACAATGAGGTAACAACCGCTTCAGTTGTAAATGTGGTTGTTGTACTTCCAATAGCCATCACAAGTTGATCCCATGAGTCAGGTAAGGAACACAATAGAAGCATACAATGGTCTTCCTCTTCTATTTTTACACCTACAGACATCAACTGTGCAACAATCTGATTAAATGTGTTCAGATGGTCTGCTACAGATGCACCTTCATCCATCTTCAGAGAATACAACTTCTTTCTGAGGAACAATTTATTCACCAAGGACTTGCCCTGGTAAATATCTCCCAACTTCTTCCACAAATCTTTGGCTGACTTCTCTTCATGGACGTTCAATAGAACAGAATCTGCAAGGCTTAATCTTATCAGTCCTTTGGCTTTTCTGTCAGTAAGATCACAATCCTCTTTTTTCATGCTTGTAGGTTTAACCCCAAACACAGCAATCCAAAGATCTTTGTCGACCAACAAATCTTCAACCTTAATCTTCCACAACTCAAAGTTTGTGCCATTAAACTTTTCAATATCTATCTTTCCTGATGTACTTGCTATCTTATTAACATAATAGACCTCTAGAGAACTCCCACTCAGTGAACTAACACAAAAAACCCAACCTACCAACAAGGATAACACAACTGGCTAGGCTCTGATACCACTTGTAAGGAAAGCACAGGTGTGGAATACAACTTCCCTAATGTTAATTCAAAGGGGATAATGCAGCCAGGTAACTTTCGATTTGAAAATACAGATGAATACACCAAAAAATATAGAATAAATAAACAAGATACAGAGAATGACACACCATTTACATGGGAAAACCCTTTTGGGTAAAAAACCCACCACCACAAGAAACAATCTTTATTACAGTAAACTTTACAGTTACAATAAAGATCTCAGCTCACTTGCTTAGGTATCGATTCTTAGATTATATTCAGTTCAACACACATCTACAAATTTATAGAATGAACCATATAATCAAATCTCTTCAACTACTCTTCTCCGCCAAACCACTCCATCAGATTTTCTATATTTGTTTTCAAGAGCAGAAAACTGTTATGCTTCATCTGCCCTAACCAACCAATCCAACTAATCCAGAACCAAGACTTTAACCGTCGTGACCATTTGTATTCTCGTGAGACCATTAGTCCCACATGCACCAGGTCACGTAAACTATTCCGGTTTATAACCACAAATGACCCATAAGACTATCGTCGGCAATTTTGTTGCTGACGATGATAGTCAAGGTCCATCGTAGTAACCTTCACCATCAGCGAAAAGTTCAACCCTCATTCCGACGGTTCCTTGTCTCACCGACGCCAACACAAAACCTTCATCAGAGTGACTTATGTCCATCAGCTCGAAGCCTTTAAGCTGCGCCGATAGATGTCCTCTCGTCGAGAACAAGAAGAAACCACCATCGGTGTAACTGTTACCATTGGAGGGACATCACAAAGCTCGACCGATAGAAGATCTTACGCCGATAGATATAAGCCATCGATGAAACCATTGCCATCAGAAAGACTTCAGAATGTTGAGCCGACAATAGTTCACACCGATATATTCATATCGGTGAAACCTTGCATATCGCTCAACTACTTCTCACACCCGCCGATAGTGTAAGTCATCCCGATGGACTGAAGAATAACTATAAAACATGAAGTTCAAGCAGTAATTCGAGACATACGTTCTCTTCAACCCATCTCAATGAAAATTGAAAAAGCTTTGGTCAAATTTTTGAAAAATGATCCCTTTAAAACAAGGACCCTAAAAAAGTGAGCATCCCTGCTTCCTCAACCCGAAACTATGAAGAACACTGAAAAAGCACTTCATTTGGGTCTTCGAATCTTCATTGAAAGAAAAATAAAAATCCTTCCTTTGGATGCAACCTATAAAAGTAATTAATAAAAGCGGCCAAAAGGTTGTGTTTATAAAACTTTAGGGCAAAAAAGCAGCCTTCTTTGTGAAGAAATAAAGCTTGGATCTCATCCATGAAGAAAGCAACTTTTAAAGCACAAATCCAAGTGGATATCTTTGAATAGGAAGAATCCCTATTTTGTAGCTGCCTATGGCTTCATGTGTAAGATGGCAAAAATAATCTTCTTTTGATGATGTCATTGAACACGCGAGTTGAAAGAAGTTCTAGCCAATTTTACTTCATTTTCGACACTTCAACACTTGTTTTGACTTAAATATGGCATGTCTCTGACCTCAACAAGGCAGAAAAATGTCACTGTTGACTAAAAAAGCTGACTAATCTTGACATTTTGGAGACCTATCAACCGAGATTCCATCCCCTGCCTCCGACTGACGATCTGACATCGTTTGACCAAGTTTGGCCTCCCGAAAATTGCCAACGGGCGAAGATTTGGTACAAAATTATCAGAAAACATTGTAAATCAAGAAAAATTCTATCTCTGCTCAAGTTGGAAACCCCAAGTCACCTGGGGCGCCTGGTTTCACCAAACTTAGCCAAATTTTCAATTTTTGCAACTTCTTCAATTTCTTGATTTACGTGCGCGTTCTGGTGGCGAAGGACCCCTATGTGGCTGTCAATTTCTATCAATTGGGATAAAACTAAGTCTGATGATCTGGAAGATAGGCAGGCCTGATGAAAACTAAGCTGACTGTACTCTCTATTTGCCTCAAAAAATGTGCCAAACTGATCAACTCTGAACCAGACCAGGCTAATGGAAGGAAATTCACGTTTTTCAAGAAAATCTTCAAAAATAAACTAACTCTTGAGATTTTGTGCACCCTAAGTCACCTGGGGTGCTTGGTTTGTCAACACTTAGAAAATTTTTTGATTATTTTCAATTTTGTACCTTTTCTCAATTTTTGTGCCCACAACTCCTGTTCAATCTTTGATTTCGATCGTTCTGACGACTGTTGAGGCAGGACGGAGGGTAATCTAAGTAGTCTGAACATATCTGTGATGAAATCTTGGCTTTGACTAACTTTTGACCAAGTTTGACCAACTGGAAATAGGTTGACTGAAGCATTTTTGACTTTTCTCAAAAAATGTGAAAAAAAACTAACACAGGAGAGTTTGGGATCCCCAAGTCACCTGGGGTGCCTGGTTTTACCAGACTTAGTCAAATTTATGATTTCCCAACATTTCATTCCACCTTGGATCCATCTTGCATCGTTTTGCATGCATCATCGAGTCGATGACTATTCGTCAGTTCTACGTCATTGGAATAACGTTGAAAACTCATTGATAAGATCTGGCAGGTGAACTTTCCTCTATTAATGACTTTCGAGCTCATGCTTCACCTTCTGAAAAAGCAAAAATGACCCAGTAGAGAAAACTTAGTCGTTTGAAGATTTTGTCTGAACCGCGCCGATCATGAAGCAAAATTGACCAATGAGAATCGAGCGCGACACATGATTTGAAGATTCTATTTTTAGAAATTTTTGCCAGCATCCATATCTCAAGAAACCCAGCAAACCTAACTCGACGTCTATTTTTAGAAATTTCTATTTTTAGAAATTTTGCTTTTTTGACTTTTTAACAAAAAATTTTCTAGACTTGTTTCAAAATGCCTTAATGAAGCAAAATTTTTGGTTGGGTACAACATTCTCCCAAATCATGCACAACAATTAAATAAATTTATTTATTTAATTTTCTTTCAAGAATCTTCTAAAAATAAATCCTCTTCTTCATGCACACAAAATTAAATAATTTATTATTTAATTCATCTCAAATCATGAGTTAACTAATTGATTCCAAAACTCCTGAAATAGAAAAAAGCTTTCTATTT
The DNA here is from genome assembly GCA_027924645.1 of Cunninghamia lanceolata. Classification (NCBI taxonomy): domain Eukaryota; kingdom Viridiplantae; phylum Streptophyta; class Pinopsida; order Cupressales; family Cupressaceae; genus Cunninghamia; species Cunninghamia lanceolata. The sequence continues at coordinate 5,064,403 of BSBN01000197.1, forward strand.
TATGATAGCATATCTTACCTTCAATAAATAGAAAAATAGTTAACTCAAAATAGCTTTTGTGTGGCACTTGTCTTATTTCTATTCGCGCACGTTCTCTCAACCATCCTCAACCATTGATCTTCTTATTCTTTCTCAACCATTGATCCTCTCTGTCTCAAATCTATAAATTGAACCCTCTTCTACCATTTCATCCATCCAAGCTTTCAGTATCGTTAATCTGCAGGAATTCCATTTGCTTGTGATCAACTTGTTACCATATCACCTTTATCATTGTTGTGAAGCTCATCTTCATTGCAATCAACTATCATGGCCATTCCCACTTGACATCTTGGAATAGCAAGGAGGTGCACCTTCTGAGGGCATATTCATAGACAAGATCATTTACGATAGACCGCCAATGGAAGCCATGAGGTAAAGAGGTTTGTTGAGGTATTGTTCATTCATTTTAGATCTTCTTTATTTCTATATTTCATTGAGTTATGGCTATTATTGATGTCTTTTGATATTCATGCGTAATTTCCCCTAACAATTATTATTAAGATTAACTTTCACGGGACATGAAGGCAAAAAGAGATTAAATTAAATATTAAATTTGCCAAAGATGATTAATTAATGAAGAGCTACACCGAAAGGATGTTCAAAGGGTCATAACCCTAAATACACAACGTATCTATGAAGGGCAAAATTGAAGGAATCATGAATCATCAGTAGTAGTAGATAGGCTCATCCATTCAGTCATAATATCCATATACCGCTTTTCACTCATCTCCTCCCATTTCAAAAACTTTTGCTATTAATGTATAAATTTTAAAGTATAATAAATGGAGAAGACTATTTAAAAGTGGTGATTTATTGGAATAGTGTTCAGCTGTTGCATTAATATTTAATCTTACATGTTATTGTGTTGTCTCCAAAGTGGTTTTCCTTTATTATTCAAATTTATACAATTTGTCAGGACACATTTGTTGTTGCTGTGTGATTTTCTCGATTGGGTTCTAGCTAGAGTGAATTAAATTCCTTTCAATTAATTCATCTTAATTGGTTCCTGCCCAGGATTAAAATTCTTTTGCATTAATTTGATTGGTTTCCCTCAAGACAAGAATAAAAAATCCTTTCGTGATATCATAGTAATTTGGGAAAATAGCACTGGGATTTAATAAGAATTGTACAATAACTGACAAACTTGCACATTTGTACAAGATGCAAACATTCAAAGTGCCCAACAAGTTAGAGTTAAGCTGAGAAATAGATCCACCTACCTTACACATCTGTCTCCATCAATCCATCATACAAATTCAACTCTATCCACCCAATAGGATTAGGCACTAGTCATACTTATAACATTTTAATACAAACTTTATTCATATACCTAATTCTCAAAACATTTACAGTAGGAATTAGTTATTCACCCTTATATCTATCTCACACTTATATGCCATTATGGGAAGATCACTAAGGTCATAAAATCTGCATTAATAGTGAAGGTACACCCGCCTAGGTCTGGCAGAACCTAAAGAGAAGGGGGCTTTCAATCATTCAACCCTATTTCAGTTAGCCAAAAATGTTAAGAGAGATTGGCAACCTCTTAGGGTTTAAAGAACCTGCATTTTTGTGACCAAACATGACCATATGCCTTCCACCTTCCAATTTACCTCCACTTCTTCCCACTCCTAATATACCTCCATCTAATTTACCTCCACTTCTCCCAACACCTAATAGCCCTATCATCCAATCCACTTATCCATTTATCCAAAAATCTACTCCTAATCATGATCAACAAATGCACACAACATCTAAACAAGAAGCTTCCATGTATCCCAAGGGATTCAAAAGTAAATATTTGGATGCCTCCACTCATAAAGCCAAAAATCCTAAGAATCTTCATGCCTTAGGACATCAATGCAGAAAGTCAAAGAAAAATACATACAAAAAGCTACCTAAGCCCATACTTACAAAAGAAAAGTCCAAAAGCAAAATGGTTTGGGTACCTAATCAAAAAGCAATCAAGTCCAATGAAACATCCATATCATAAAAATTCCAACAATCCTCTTCCATCCCAAAATCCCATTCCATTCAAAATTCTCAAATTCTCAAATCCCACATCCAAAACAAAAATCATAAAAATGCTAAGTCTATGTGGGTCCCTAAATCACTTCATCATTCATCCCATAAGAAAATATCACCATTGCTTCCTACACCACCTTCCAATCAAAACCTTCAATGTTTATCATGGTGTGTGCAGCCGTTGGTCATGATTCCTTTCCATACCTCCATCACCCCATCATTCAACTATTATCCTACATATCTTCCTCATCACTTCCCTATGGTCCATGATTTTGCATAAGCCTTTCACCTATCCATAATTGCATAAGTCCTACATAATCCACTATCCTTACATAATCCACATCATAATCCACTATCTACCTACTCCATCTCAGTTTCATACAGTACCTTACCAACATCAATGAGCATAATGACTTGACATGGTCCATGCGATGACATCCATCTCTAATGGGACTATCACCTTTCATGGAACTAGACACTTGAGTCCCTCCTATCCATATTCCCATTTTCCTATCAAAAAAATAAAAAAAATTTAAAATAGTAAAGAGAAATCCCTTCGTCCAATGGTGAAAACCACCCTTGGTGGCACCTTGGATAAGTACCATGATGAAAACTTGGCAAACATGCGTCATGTGTAGGTTCATCATCTATGTCACTTACACTTGGGGGCACGTTGTCTCATCCATATTCCACTATCAATTTCATCCTACCATTTACATTTCCCATCCTACCATCCTTATCCATTACACCCACATACATATACCTATCTTATTGAGTCCATTCATTCTCCCTTCTTCCTTTTGATCTTGATAAAAATATGGGGTCAAACATGTTGACAAATGTTTTGGTTATCTCTTGATATACCTCATCCTTTCCAAACAATCCTATCATTACCCTCTTGTCATTGCCCATTTTTCCATCATTTCTAACTAATCGTATTATCATCCTATTGTCATAGGCTTTGTCATGAAAATTTTTAAGTATTACACCAATAATGGGGCATGTTATGCCTATGCAACATAGTCTTTGGAGATCACATCCTAGCTCCTTTATGATGCACCCATCCATCTCATCCACTATTTCTTATCCCTTTATACATCCATTTATCACGAGTCTTCCATTCTATTGCGTATCCTTTCATCCATTCATCCAATCCTACCTACCTCCTTGCATTTGGACTTGTTTTTCCCCTTGTCATTGGTATCTAGCACAAAGGCTACCTAAATTGCAATCCATTGACATCCCAAAATGTTCCAAAAATCCAAAAATATCAAAACGTATTCAAATATACCAAAAAAACAAATGTTCCACAAAACACAAAAAAATCAAAATATTTTCAAAATACAAAAAAAATCAAATATCCAACAAAAACTCAAGCAATAAAATCAAACCAATCCAAATCCATTCATCAATCAAATCAATCCATCAAGTCAATTCAAATCAATTCTTCCAATCAATTCTCAAATCATCTAATCAAATTCTTCCAATCAATCAACTCAAATCAATCCAATCAAATCAATTCATCAAAATCAATTCTTCCAATCATCAATTCTTCAAATCAATTCAATTCAAATCATTCCTTCAAATCAAATCAATTCTTCAAATCATTTCTTCTAATCAATCAATCAATCATTCAATTCATCCAACTAGTCAACCAAATAAAATCAATCCAATCAATCAAATTCATCCAATCATCCAATCAAAATCAACCATCAATCAAATCAATTCACTCAATCAATTCATCTGATCAAATCAATCCAAATCATCAAATCAATCATTTCTTCTAATCAATTCAATTCTTCAAATCATTCCAATCAAATCAGTTCTTCAAATCATTCCAATCAAATCAATCCAAATCATCATATCAAATCAATTCTTCAAATCCAATCATCAAATTCATCAAGTCAAACCAATTCTTCAATCAATCCAATCAAATCATCATCATTCTAAACAATGATCCAAATGCAAGTCATATCAATCCATACCAACCAAGTTAATCAATCTTGTCAAATTATCCAATTACATCAATGGTCTTGATCCTAACACTAGTAGAATTTGGAAAATAAATGACTAGGTGACTAAAACTTTTAGTCACAACAACTAAAATGACTAAATTCTAGTAATTTTTTGCAACACAACTATAAATGACTAAATAAATGACTAATTTGATCGTTGAGTAAAAAACACGACTAAATAATTAGTCACACAAATAAAAATGACTAAATATTTAGTCACACAAATAAAAATTAGACAATATGATTTAAGGCAAGAGGTACTTTTACCCTTACAAACTAAAACCCCAGGAAAATGAAATCCAAATTTAAGATTTTCCTGCGTCAATATCACCACATAAGAGGGACGAGGTCGAGAGTCAAAATGTTATTTTTCTATATATCGACTCAGGAAAATCTAAAGTAGGAAAGGGAACAAGAAGAGGGCGAGTTCAATAGTTTTGGTATATAGTCTGTGTTACTTGGCGAAGAAGCATTTGTAGGTAGTGAACAGGGAAGAGGGTTTTCAGTGGTTGTGTGATGGAGTGTGTGCTTGGACTAGTTAGGGATGGGTTTTCTGTGGTTGTGGCCGATAAATCTATCATGCAGAGCATTGTAGTGCAGAAGACGTCTGAGGACAAAATAATGCTCCTCGATTCTCACAAGCTCATGGGTGCTAGCAGCGAGGGTGGAGATAGGTACACATTCATCGCACTTTAAAAAATACTATAATCCTTTTCATTTTTGATAGCACCATTCTACACAATACAATAATTCTATGCTCTGATACCAATTTGATAGCACAGATTCACAAACATGCACAATTACTCTTATGAACAACAAGTGAGAATCAAGTCTCTGCCCATCTAAAAGGGGTTTCACATAACTTCTATCATTAGAATGACAGGAACTTGGACAACCTCATAAGATTAAAAAAATCATTCAAATACAATGCAGATTCACCATGATAACAATGGGCGACAGGAGATAGGTAAATACTTAGAAATAAACATTCATTTCAACAACTAATTCAACTTCTATTACAATATAACAAAACTCTGCTAATTACAGATATTTGACAACACTTATTTCAAATGGCCTTCAATGGCCTACCAAGGATCTCTTCCTACTCTCCTCTAACATCGACCTTCTTTCTCTATCGACCACCCTTCTAGTATTTCGCCCTCTTCTTATCTGCTACAACCTGGACTATTCTTCTATCCACTCCTATGCACTATCGGCCTTATCATTCTTCTCTTTCCACAAACCTTCTGTTGGTCTGCTCTTTCTCTTCTCCTGTCCACGACCATCATCTGACTATTAACTGTCTATGGCCTTGCCTTCACAATGACCTACCTTTCTATCGGCCTTACTCAACTTATTGGCCAGCTGCTGTCGCGGCCTTCTCCTCTTGTTATCAGCCTCTCTATCTCTGTTGCCTTTCGACCTCTTGCTTCTACAATGATCAGCCTTTTCTTTTAGTATCGGCCTGCACTTATTCATCAGCCTTCCCTTGATCTATGTGGCCTCTCTACTTAGCCTATCAGCCTCCTTACATATTGCCACCTCCTCTCTCATGCTTCCGGCCTCTTTTTTATCTCTATGCGGCCTTTTCTTTTTTTCTTTCTATCGCTTCCCCTCCTTTTCTATTTATGGCCTCCTCTATATAGTTGCGGCCTTCATCTGAATATATCTGCTGCCTCCCTCAATTAATCGGCCTCCTTATATTTTACAAACTCTCCTTTTACAATCAGCCACCCACTACTTATTGTCGGCCTCTCTATTTGACCTGACAGTTATCCTTCTTTGCCGCCCCATTTCTATACTTAGCCATGCCTTTAATTGGCCTTTTCTCTACAACTATTCGGTCACCCACCTCACATATGCATGCGGCCTACTTTTTATCTTCCTTCTGCCACTTTGTCTATTTTTAATCTTTCTGCCTTTTCACCACCTTCCATTGTCTATCACTAACCGTTACCCTACGGTTAAATATAGGATATCATCAACATGACTGGCACCCCCTCGGAATAGTATTATAACTGAATCTAGCAATAACCACCACCTTCTCCATTTACTCAGCTTTCTAGAGATTAATAAACCATTATTATTGTTCATGTTGCCTTTGCGATAGGAGCTTCCTTCCTCAGCTTTTGTCACTTGACCCATACATAAAAAAAAATAACCAAAAATCAAATGCCAATGACAATTTTCAAATTTTAATAAGATGCCCCTGCATCATTTTTTTGGTTTCTAGGGTTTTGGGATATAAGTCTGGGTCTTGTGTGATATCTAGATTAGAATTAGGATTATATCCCACAAGACCCAGGCTTTTTTTTTTTAAAGAATGAATCACTTATTCATGTAAGTGCAATTACATATTTCCATGGGATTGTCCTGAGAGTAAAATTAGGAGCTCAAACCCTCTATTATGTATTATCATAGATTGCAATGACAATAAATAGAGAGAAATTTTTTTCCTCTCAATAGCTTCATCCATAAAGTACTTCATCCCACTGCACTAATTTTTTTTTTCAAAACTACTTTAATAGGATGTGAAATCTACAAATCCATTCATAGTAGCCAATCAACTCAAGCAAATAGGGAGAATACAAATGGCTCAGAAGGTCCACCTCAACTCTAAATTCACATTCTCCTTGCTTTCCACCTCTATCAAGATGTTTGATGGTCACTATTCTGTCATCAGGCAAGATGCTTCTGTACACTAAGCCAAATTCTCCATTGCTAATAACATTAGCAGGGTTAAAATTGTTTGTAGCAAATTGAAGATGTCTATAAGTGAACACTTGGGATTCTTTGTGTGTTATAACGTGCAGATGGTAGGGACAGGAGGATTGATGTGATTTGATAATAAACTTTTCCTCAACTCTCGGTTGCCGTTCTCACTAGGTTGCCTTGATATATTGCCATTACTAGGATTTTTTGAGGATTCATCAATTTTCCTTGCTATATGGCTTCTTCTACCTACATTGCTTCTTCTACATCGGTAGAATCCAAGCAATAATAATCCCAGAGAAACCAAGCTACAAATTGTGGCTACTATTGCAATAACCACATGGCTTCTATGTGCTCCTCTGTGTTGATCAACATGCAGCTTACCCCATAATCTTAGTATGTTTGCAACAATTTGCATAGGCAATACTCAAATTGTTTTATTTTCTAATTTAGTGTTTCTTTATGAATTGATTTTCATGGTATGAATTGAGCTCATAATATTTGATTTATCAAGTTTGTGATGTTTTCCATCTTTTAGGGTTTTGATCATTATCTTCTCACATTTTGGATTATTCAAGATTAGTTACATATTTGCACTTTGTGTTATTACTATTCAACATTGGCCACATCTATCCTTTAATTTGTGCTACTAGAAATGAGAAATAGGAAATGAGATGGCATTGGCAACATGATGGGAAATTGGAACAGGTTCAGGTTGATTTCTGCTTAGGCACAATAAATGAGCTTGTACATTTAAACACCTATTTAAATATGCAATTTATGGTGCAAATTACAACTGCAAACAAAAGACATAACACATCGTCATCTCTAGGCACATCATGTCATCTACCCCAACAATGTTTGGCTCCATCAATGTTCCAAACATTACAGACAATCCTCACAGTCATTTAGTAGGTTGCATTTGCAATTGAAGGAGGCAGTGCCATCACCTTTTAAGGTCGATGGGTTTCAATCTGGAGACTTACAGCCTTACTACAACCCTACCACATGGACTCCTGCCTATAATTCTTTCCCTATTTGTCCATATCAACAACCCTCTATCTCAACACTTAGCTCTTTGTGAAAGCCACCTCAAACTTCTAGGTCAATTTACTCTGCTGATGTTGATGTTAGAAAAGACAACAAACCTTCTCTAGAATCAATGCAGAGTAAACAATCTCAATTTCACACCCATAAAACAGAAGACACACTCACAACGGACAAGGGGCTCAAAGGAATTTTCCCTGGGCTGAGTTTTGGGGTTTTCATGCACTTTTCTAATTTTTATCAGACTATGAAGGAACCCTGAAATTCTACGTGTTTGTATTATGGCAGAGCTCATGAAACTGAAAGTATTGTGTGAAGATTTTGACATGACATTGAATGAGTACTACAAAGTACCTCATAAGATGCTGGATATTTACATAACCAGAAATGTGTGCTATAGGAACTTTGATGGCTTAGATCAAGAAGCCTCGTCCCACATGTTGACACCTTACTCATCAGTCAATCGTCATTAACCTTTCTCACGGTTTCATCTTTGTCTGTCGTTCCCAGGCTTAACTGCCATGCTGTAGACCCCATTGCATGACTATTGTGGTGTTGCAGGTTATACACTACACCACTGCAAGGCCATTCCATTGACCATCGTGGGACGACAGTATGTATACCGCACTACTGCAGGCTGACTTGATAGACCGTTACGAGGTGGTGGGTTCTTCACCGCACTACCGCACAGATTATCAAAAGACTCTCGCGAGATGGCAGTTAACACCACCAGCCTGCACCTCTCTTATCTGCACTCAATGGTACTACGGTAAACCTGGATTTGATAAAAATGATGGGACTTTAGGGTTTGATAGACCTTATTAGGGTTTAATAGAGCTCTTAGGGTTTAAAAGAGCTCTTAGGGTTTACAAAGACCTTGAAAATATTATGCAAACCTTCCTAGGTTATACATATCCCTAAAACTCTTCATGACAAACCTTCTTAGGCTATAAAAACTTTGAATGCTTGAAATACCTCATGGTGATGGGGATCTTACCCTTCTATGCATTGCCAACATTACCCATTATTTTTGGGAATGAAGATTATTTGGTGATTAATTTTTCTTCATTACTTCTCACTTGATAATCTTTTGGTACAACATCATACGCTTTACCCTTCCACTATCTTTGATCACCTTGTACAGTCACTCTCTGCCTAGTTGACATTTATTTCTCCATATGATGCCACAAGTACTCCAAAGATAATCACATACACCAAATGCTTCACAAACCCTTCATAAAAGTTTCGCAGACCTAGAAATGTTTGGTAGACCTTTTAATAGCTTCAAAGACTCTTCATGGCTTAACAAACCTAATTAATGACTACAAACCTTTCTATTCTTGTCTTGGTTGGGCCATGTATAGGCATGTTATGGGTTCCATAGGGTTTCTAGAAGTCTATCTATATAGACCTTACAAATGTCTCATAAACCCTTAGAAAACTTCACAAGCCCTTAAAAAGCTTGTGCATACCTTTAATGACTTGATAGAGTTCCTAATGATCATGCAGAATTTCTCATGGTTTATGCAAGGTCTTCAAGGTTTTATAATATGTATTTTAGACAATCTCATGCTTTACAATAGATCATAGACTCTTAATGATTTGATAAAGTCTTTTAAGGTTTAACAAGGTCTTAAGATTATATAGAGCTTCAATAACCTCTGCATGCTTTTAAGACTCTTTACAAACATTACAATGGTTTTCATAGATCCTAAGAGAACTTCATAGACCCTTAATGGTTATACAAAGCTTCTTTGAACTACATAGACCATAACATGATTTGATAGACTTGACATGGCTTAAAAAGACTTCTTAATAGTTATATAGGCCTCTTTACACTTTGTAGACCTCCTTTAAGCTTCCATAGTCTCCTTAATTCTTGATGGATCTTTGATCTCTAATTATTTTCATAGTGTTTCTAGGTTTGATAGAGCTCTCACCTTGATTTAATACCCTGTACAAGCATGTATGGCTCTGTTGGTCTTGTAGAAGTCCTGCAGATCTCATCCATGAGCATACATTCTTGAAATAGACCTTCTAATGCTCTACAGACCTTCTAGGATTGTGATACTTCTATCATAATGTATGTATAGATGTGTATCACTTGTAGAACATTGTAGGAGAATCACTGTAGAAGATGCATAACTACTCTATCATTGGGGATGACATGGTGCATGTTCTTTTTTTTAATTTCATATGTCCTTCTTTCCCTATGATAAAAGCAATGCAGTAATCTTAAATGAGATTAGGTATTTTTTTGGAACCAATGATGATAGTGTTACTAAAAAAAATAACAATCCCTACAACTCTAGCAATGATATTCTGTTCACATGGTGCGTACAGAGAAATTCTTTGGCATTTAATATGGGAAGAAACCATTATTGAACACTAATTCAAGAGTTAAAACTCCAAATCAAAGTTAAAATTTATTCATCTTGCCTATAGATGCTGGACACAAAAGTTGCAGAACAATCTAACATGTAGTTCACTGACAACAATCTAACTTGTAAAACTTGTCTAAATACAAAATATGGCCTCCAAAATGTCTCATAGAATGATTTTTGCTGCTTGGAAAATGAGTTCTATTGTGTCTCATTTTGCATCTTTACTTTAATAGCATGGGGGATTTGTTTAGATAGGTATTTTTGGTGTAGGTTTCATGATTCTTTTTATTTGTCCAGGGAAACATCTAGGGATACACTATTCTGGGAATTTCCACCTACGGCATGCATGCATGTATACCATTGATGCATATATGTGTAATATATTGTTTCAAGTTTTTTACAATAATTTATGTAGATGTACATGGATGACTGGGTGGATGGACTAAGAATTTTAAATATTAGTGTATAAAAATGCATGCCTACATATTACATACACAATCATAAATATCTTGTTATTATTTTGTATTATAGTTGTAATTTTACCCCTTTTCCCTTGATTCCTCTCTTTTCAAAAATGGCTACTATGATTGGGTGTAACCATTTCAGCTTGTACAGATGCATAGTTTTCCTAGTTTCAATGTATTAAAATTGAAGATTCTAGAAGGATCAAGGATCATAATGTTGTTAATGTTTTTGTCAGTAATAAGGTATTAAGGACCATTTACTTATTTTTGGACAATTACTAGAATTGATGTTTGTTTGAGATTTACACAGTGGTCTAACAGAAACATGATATAGTATGAAAATAATTTCATTGTCTCATTTATTGACTTTGTTAAGAGGGTCTTGTGCCCTGCTCATTTGAAAACATGAGGTGATTATGTCTAAAGTCTTTTGTTTGGATTTCATGCTTTCTTAGTCACTTATTGAAAGTTGAAACAATTGTATCTATTATATTTGTTTTTAATATTGAGATTAGTCATGCTTCTGGGTTTAAATTAGTTTGGTGGTTGAAATTATTGTACAGTTTCCAAGCATGGCATCAATGCAAGCAGCTTTGCCAAATTTTAGTGGTCCGCCACTAGCAGGACGTAGTCCTGCTTTAGGACCTCTTAATGGCCAATGGACATCACCTTCACAACCACCAATTCCTTATCCAGTTTCTACTCTAGGTAAATAATCTCCTTGTTGATGGTGAAATTTTAGTTGTATTTCACCTATTATGAAACCATACATACTTAAGTTTGTCATGCTATTCAAAGGTAAAATTTTAAATCCTAAATGAAACATTATGGGATGATCTGTAACTTATATAATTATTGAAAGATTGGAGTTAAATATAAGGCCTTAGTTGCTTTTGGTCTTTGTCTTTTGGTTGAATCAGTATCTAACAAAAGCAGTGCATGCTTGTTGAAGCAATGAAGTATTTTTTGAAAATTTAGGTTGTTTCTTTTGGGTTGTGTGCTTTTGTAGAGTTTGTAGCCTAGGGCCCAGGCTAAAAGCTTGAGTTTGGGAAAATCAAATCAAAATCTTATGGATGTGATTATTGGGTTGGGGGTTGTATGTAGCTGAATCTAAGTGTTAGTGATAGTTTTTGATGTCTGGAACTCTATGAGGTATCAGCCCCTAAATGTTCTTTTATCAAATGTATGTATAGATGTGTATCACCTATAGAACATTGTAGGAGAATCACTGTAGAAGATGAATTGACTCCACATTCTTCTTAACTAACCCTGTTTCATTTCATGAATACTTGAACCTTGTCAAATGGATAAGCCATCTTTCCATAAGAAATGCATTTTTCTTATTTCCAAGAAACATAGTTGAGACTCTGTTTGGTGACAACTTCAAATGGATGTGAGTTGATCTGTCAAGCGCCCATATTTAGATCTGGTAGTCTTTTTATTTTAATTTAAATCTTTATTGTGGGTTATTTTCCCTATATCATTTATTCTTGGTTTGAACTCCTTGATTTTGTGGTTTTTGTTAGGACCTAGAGCTTCATATGTAGGACCAACTACAAGGTGCCAAAGGAGTCATCTGGATCATGACTTAGGAGTTGGTTAGTATTCATTGAATGGTATAATGGTGGTTGAATTGTCCTGGTCTATACAACTAAGAGATGTACTTGTGTGCTTTGTAGTTTGTTTGTTTAATTTTTTGATGCTTAGAAAAACATCATTAATAGATAGGATGATATTTTGTAATTTATTCCTTCAATCACTTGTCATAGGTCCAGTTGGAGGTAGCAGATCTGGTGGAATGGAGGGTGTACCTTATCCACCTATTTATTCAAGAAGAAATGTTGGTGGTTATCAACAAAGAAGTGGTCCAAGATCATATTATTGAAAGGTTAGTTTCTACTGTTATGGTATCAATTAAATTTTTTTAAACAACTCTATATGATCTTGTTTCTTTTCTATTAACTGTGATAGTAGCTTTTTGACTTATTTCAATTCATTTTTTTAATTTGTTATTACTAACTATTTACACATTTATGTACAGAATGAGATCTATCAGGTAGACTGAATGAAATGGATTCAGCTCATGGGATGTTTTTGGCTTGGTTGGTTCTCTAAGAAAGTGAAGGTTTTATGATGCAACAAAGTAGGGAGGTTAAAGAAAGATCAACATTCATCCTTCCCCATGCCACTTAGGAGTTCTTTTCAGTAGAAAAATAAGAGGAAGCAGCATTTAGGCAGCTAATGGTTTTTTGACTTTTCAAACTGTGATACATGTCACTTATCTATTGTAACATATTGCTAAGGATTTGGAAAGGCTTGTAGGCTAAAGGGAACACCTTCTTTCATTTTGAGTTAGTTCTTTTCACTTTTTGGCAAAGCATTGTAAACTTGGAGAAGTTTCTTTCTTGTCATTTATGTGCATTGTAGCTCAGATTTTCAGTCTTGTGACTAAAAATAAACATTGTAATACTCTATTTCTATGCATTTTTTAAGCAAGATAGATATTTTAGACTTGTACAAGATACAAGAACACCTTTCTTTTAATAAAGTTCAGTTATTTTGCCTTCTCAATGGATGTCTTATTGTATGCAATTGATGATTGATATGTATTTCTGTGTTTTATGTTTAAATCCTCAAATATCAGACTAAATATACTACTAATTGATAGAAATCAGTGAATAAATATGACTAAACATATCACTAAATATACTACCAGTTGACAGAAATCAATGAATAAATGTATTACCAATTGACACAAATTTGGTCACATTATAAATTTGGTCATGTGACAAAATAAATGACTGGAAATAAACTACTAATGGTTATGTGACCAAGCTCAGTGAATAAATATGACTAAATCAATGACTAAATTAACGACTAAATATACTACCAAATTGATCAATCAAAACAACCAATAAATGACTAAAAATGGTTTAGTCATCAATTTCAGTCACGTTATAAATGACTGGCAATAAACTACTAATGGTCATGTGACCATGTTTAGTCATTTATATGATTTTTTGGTAGTTTTTTTAATTATATATTGTTGTTTCTGTACAAGTGTAATCTTGACGTAAACTAAATCAATCAATTCATCAATCAATTAACCAAATCCTGGTGTTGATTCGCATGGCCAACAACACTATTATCAATCAATCACTTGTCTTATACAGGATGTTGCATTGTCAAAACCAGACCAAGCATCTTATATGACATGTTCCATTTCCTGAAACCAGACACAATCAATCAATCATTGGTTTACAGCTTGACAGGGGCAATTCCTTGTTTGTTTTTGAATCATTTGTGCATGATTTCCTACTTGCTTGCATGTGTTATCATTTTTATCTTGCATTTGTATCAAATCCAAACCAGCTAAGATTCATATCTTGTAACTAGACAAGGTTGTATTACATTAGTGCATAAGACACATCGTCACCTTGGTCCTTATACCTTGGTGCATAATGTCTAGTGCTATATCAAACTTCATGGTTTCTCACCTTCATTGAAGCATAACGTATCATTCATTTCTTCTATCCATTCCCTTATCTTTCTTCCTTGACCAATCCCTTTCATTTTGAGAGCCTATCTATGTTTGTCCAACCCACTTATCCTCTCGAGGGGGCATCATCATCCTATCCTTACATCATCATCCTATCCTTTTCATCTATCCATACCTTAGCTTCTTTGAAATGATGTTACTTCTAGCCGCAACATCATCTCAAAGAGGGGCAAAATGTAGACACTTAAATTTGTCCATGTCTTGACTATTACCTAGTCGACACATTATAGAGACATCATATAGCATTTTGTTCTAATCCCACTCCTAATCCCATTTATCCCACTAAGCCAATTAAATAAAACAAATCCTATTTATTTAATTAATTTCCCTCTCTCATTTTCCAACTAATTTAAATAAAATATTTGAATTTGTCCTCACCTTTCACCACATTGCAACACATGTCACATAGTACATTTTTCATTTAATACTTCACATGTCCCACTAATTTAAATAAAATAAATTATTTAAATTAAGCCTACCCTACACTTGTCACATAACTACAACTCCTCATGGAGTGGGAAACCCTATTCAATCTCAACCGTCCATATTGTCCAAACCAAATTTCAATCTTAGGTATTCATTCAAATCACTCATGTCTTATAAATCAACCCTCACCCAAGCCATTTGGGGGGATCCATTTTCAAGTAGCCTCATGCTATCAAATTTCCTCTAGGATCTCCATTCTCATTCACTTTCATTCCATTGTTATGCTGTTGAAATAGTGAGCAATCAACATTCATCCTTCAATATCTTGCATTCCTATGCAAGATTGAGAAGAGAAATGGAGGTAAACCAAGTTTGACATAGGAATATAGAGTAGTTTTATATTTATGGTTTGATTTCTATGTTCATTTTGTACTCCATTGTGCTATTAGGGTTTTATGCTTCATGTTTATGATTTAGCCCTGATTTTTACCCTAATACAAGAGGAAAAAGAATTATTTCTCTACCACCATAGTGAAAAGTTGGAAATTGTTTTTGGTTTGTTAGACACCCCCCTAGAAAAACTATTAGAGTTTTTAAGAACCTTAAAATTGTCACAATGCAATGAAGTTTATTTCCAAGATTGCTGTAAGAGAAATTGTTGTGAGAGATGTGAATTGTTTGCATCATTTAAGGCGAGGAGAATGTTTTTGTGGAGATTATTGGTGATGCTAAATGAAGTGACATGAAAAATAGGCTCACACTATAATAATGTGCACCATGTAAGACCTGCACTAATAATGAAGGAACATGGTTGTGTTTTTAGTTACTAATAATTTAGTTGATATTAAATGATAAATTTGATATATTCAAAAATTTAAATTTAAGTTTCTAAAATTATTTTTTAAAATTTATTTAATTTTTAAATTTACCTAGTTTAAATTTCATTTATTAAAGTGTTTAAACTTTATAATTTTTTAAATTTTCATTTATAGAGATGACAAACTCTAGAGATTGTGATATACATTAGCACATATAGAACAAACAATTAATAACACTCTTGTGCTTCCTAACTATTGGTAAGACCATAACCAAAATGAAGACTTTGATGGATCAAGTTGAGAACCCTTTAGATGGCCTAATCTCACCCCCTGTTAGGTTAAAAACCTAAAGGGGAAGCCTAATAGAGGCTTATGGTGAAAACTTGCAAAGGTACCATAAGCAAAGTTTATCCCAAAGATCCCATACTCAACATTATGTTGCAAGGGCACACAAGAGATGATGTAGAACTCATGAACCAATTATGTGATAGGAGCAAATGCTTTATGGTATCCATAGAAGGTCACAACTATACAAGAATAGTGCTACAAGCATGCCCCTACATCTTAGCAAGCTATATATAGTAAGAATCACTTACTACATATGTGTAAAAGGGGGATGTAAAATAGATAGGGATACAATATGAATGTAATGGATAGCATGTAGTGTACAAAATAAAGAAGATAAACATGTATGAGAGAGATATGAATGTAAGAACATAATGACTATATAGCAGATATTATATCAGATATCAAAGGAATCGTATATATGGTTCTATCTTATGATGCCTATGGATGCATGTGTGTATTATTTGTTTTGATTTGGTCCATATCTTACCACATATGCATATTATTCTTCCTTATTGTATCACACTGAAGTTCAACATGCATATGTATGGCCTAAAAATAAGTAGTAGATGATCAACAAGACTGCCATAAAGTCACAAGAATAACAAGGTATCCTTATGATGGAACTCAAATAATTCTACTATCACCAACATGTTGGAACCATTGATTTGGTCCCACAAGGTGCACAACAAAAAATATGACTATTGGCACCCTTACACTGAACATAATTCAATCATTTTCAATAATGCATTCATTGTCAACATGGTCAAACAATTTGGAGTTATTGGAAATTGAGATAGGTTGTTGTAGATGGACCTGACATCCACCTGTAGGTGCAAACAAAACATTCCTAGGTGCCATAGATTCTGAGAATCATTACATCAAAGTTTGACACCTTTTTGCTCTTAGGGATCTTAAGAGACTTTCTCAATCCGATGTATCTCAAAAAGATTAGGACACTTAGGGAATTAAATGAGGCCTCCACTAGCATTCACCCACTCACCCCAACATGTTGGCACTGTTGATTTGTTCCCATGAGGTGTAGAATGAAAAATATGACTATTGGCACCTTTACACTAAATGTAATTCAAGCATTTTGCAAGAATGCATTTATTGTTAGCACAATCAAATGTTTTGGGGTTTTTGGAAATTGAGATAGGTTTGTAGATGGACCCAACATCCACCTATAGATGCAAACAAAACATTACTAGGTGCCATAGATTCCAAGAAGGATCGAGACATTTGTACAATGAAATAAGGCCTTCACTAGCATTCAACCACCCAACCTGACGTGTTGGAACCATCAGTTTGGTCCCACAAGCTACATAATGAAAAATATGACTGTTGACACCCTTACACCAAATGTAATTCAAGTGTTTTGTAAGAATGCATTCATTGTTGGCACAGTTAAATAGTTTGGAGTTGTTTGAAATTAAGATAGATTATTGTAGATGGACTTGACCTCCACTTGCAGGTGTAAATAGAACATTCCTAGGTGCCACAAATTTCATAAATTAATGTGTCAAAGTTTGACACCTTTTTGCTCTTAGGGCTCTTAAGAGGCTTTTTCAGTCTGATGTAACCCATAAGGATTGGGAAACCTGAGGAATATAATGAGGCCTCCACTAGCATTCATCTACCCACCCCAACATGTTGGCACCATTGGTTCTATCCCATTAGGTGTAGAATGAAAAATATGACTATTGGCACCCTTATGCTAAATGTAATTCAAACATTTTGCAAGAATGCATTCATTGTTAGCATGCTCAAATGGTTTGGAGTTGTTGGAAATTGAGATAGGTTATTATAGAAGGACTTCACATCCACTTGTAGGTGTAAACAAAACATTCCTAGGTGCCATGGATTCTAAGAATCATCATGTCAAAGTTTGACACCTTTTTACTCTTACGGCTCTTAAGGGACTTTTTCAATCTGATGTAGCCCGAAAAGGATCAAGACATCTAGGGAATGAAATGAGGCCTCCACTAGCATTCACCCACCCAACCTAATATGTTGGCATCATTGGTTAGGTCCCACGAGGTGTAGAACAAAAAATATGACTATTGACACCCTTATACTAAACACAATTAAGACATTTTGATAGAATATATTCATTGTCAGCATGGTAAAATGGTTTGAAGTTGTTAGAAATTGAGATATGTTATTAATCCCATGATAGTCCACTTGATTTTCATGACTTCCTTTGAAGTGATGTTGATAATATTTTGACTCATGAATCTATTTAAAAAATAATAAGACTATCTTAATGCTACAAGATGACCACTTTCTTGCAAGGTAACATCTGTGTTGGCATGGTATGACCAATAGTCCTTTTAGTGATTACAATATTTAGTGACATGTTTCTTGGTTTAGCTGATAGGTCAGTCTCTTTAACTAGTTTTCTTTCATGACATTTCTCTTTTTTTTTAATAGTTCAAATGACTTGTTGACAACCCTTTACTTGGATATAATAGTCTTCTTTTCTTGGATGCAACCCTATCCAACATTGGGACAATCTTTCATAATCATGACATTAATTTTTATTGCATCCTAAGACTAATATGACAACACTTTAGGTGGGTGAGGCACTCTCAGGATTGTGAGTGATGTATATGACTATCTATATCTTATTAGGATAGTCCTTACAACCATTTAACCATCCTATTTTAGCAAGACTATTTTATTAGTCTAAGCAACATGGCAATCCTCTTGAGTGTTGGGTGATTGTACTCTTGCATAGTATTGAAAATTAAGGATGAAATCAAGAGTTTAGTAAAATAGGTCATCAATCTAATGTCTATCCCTCAACTTCTTTGCCAACCTAAAGTTACCATGAAGGCCTTCATGAATATTTGAATTAATGGCTTTTCAATCAACTAAGAGAATAAATTCCTTTGAATTTGTCATCATTTTTAGTATCACTTAAGGTTAGATATTATATCAATTGATTTGTTGTAATTTTAACTAATTAGCTAAAAATATGCTAATCAATATAATTTTTGATCTATAACATTATTGTTCGTAACTAAAATATATTCACTTAGAAATCTGACTCAAAGAGGTAAGATACATAATACTCTCAAATCCAGCCATATTCTCTTGAGGAAAAAAAATTATCATTAATTCTCACGATTCACATTATATGACATTATGATAACAATTCTTTTGAATAGGGTGCAATATTTTCTTATATAGCTTATATTGTCAAAAAAAATTTACATGCAACATCATCTTAAATACTCTAAAATGACTACACGTGCATCATAATATAGTTTAAAATGATTATACATTCAACTTTTAAGTGTCAAAGTAGGAATACATGCACACAAGGAAAACATGTATGGATGAGGAGGGTCCACTAATATCAAATGATCCACTATGACCATCTATTTCATGTGGTTGTACTAGTCAAGAAGTGTGTGTAATCAAATGCTTTGTCAAAGCTATTATTCAACTATGATACATAGAACTAGGAGCAGAGATCAAGATTTGTAATCTCCCTTTCCAAACATGAGATGAAATTCTCCACCATCTTGGTGCTCTCCACCCTCTCCTTTTACCTCCTACCTTTCTGTTTTGATGCCTCCACCTTGCAATCCTAGCATTTCCTCTTCCCTAAGCTACTTCCAAAGGCCATTTCACCTAGACCAAAGGACTCACCAATAATGAAGAGGGTACAAATTCACCATTCTAGATAGAGCATATCCACACAACAAAAATGGTGAGCCATAGCGAGAAGATATTATAGTGTCCTAAAATCTGTCACTAAGAGCTTAATCCAACCTATCAAGCAAGGCTCTTCGTCAATGTGCTTCATATCATCATGCAAAAATAATTATTGTCAAGTCCCTTGTGATGCAAGATCCAATCTATGGGATCATTTTATATCACATGATTTAAAGAACCACTACCATATTCCCCACTTTTGTATTGTAATCTATGGGATTATTTTATAATTATTTTTATTTTTAATGACAATGGAGTTGCTTCCATTCAAATGTTACCTACTATTATAATGCATACACAAAAATATTCATTTATAATTTTAGATGTCCCTTAGGACCTCAAGTGTGATACTATTAGTGATAGTTACAAAGTAATTTAGCTTTTATAAGAATAGAAGGTGTTTCATAACAAATTCCCTTCTTCTATTGTAAACATTAAAAATCCACTCATTATTAAGACTTATAATAACTTAGAAATGTATGCTTCCTTATAATCATAAAGTTGTCAAATGAATTTGCATGAGATGAAGAATTAAAGTTCATCATTCTAGATTCTTTCCAAAAAAATTATTTTTCTTGCTTTCATTGTATACAAACATGTATGCTTATGATAACATTCCATATTTAATTCAACTAAAAAAAATGTTAGCCACGACTCATAAGTCTTTGGACACTATGAAATGAATCCCTCGTTATTAAATTTTGACATGAATCAAGTATAAGAATTCAAGATTCTTAATGTGGTTGTAATTAAGGATTGTAAACACACATTAGATGTGGCGTATGGAATTTAGTCTTCACTAGCATTTACTAGATATGTGACTAGTGCAAAATTATTGAATTCCTATCTTACCAAATGGAATTTAACTTTACTACCATTTGTTAGGTTTGCACAAGTGAATAAAGTAGTCAATTTGACCGTATTATGAATATAATTAAAATATTCCTTTCAAACCTATGATGTCTTCCATTGTGTTTCTCTAAAATTCCCCTCATCCCTTTGAGTTCCTCTTGTTTTAAATCCTATTGCCTCTCCAAGAACTTATGAAATGCCCTATGTAGGTCTCTCCTAACCACCTTCAAACCCTCATCTCATTAGTATTAAGTTATAAATCTCATCATGCACAATTTTTTAATGCCACAAATGTCCAATTACAATGTGATATAAATCATTATTTTATTTTTACATCTACAAATGTTACTCTCTTCTCTCTAACATCAATCTATAAACCTCATTATGAGAGTTTTTCAAGTGCCATGCATAACCACTAATTGCAACATAAACACACTTGTAAATTTTTTTTTTACTTATTCATTATAAATTATAGTGGTTTCTCTTTAATTGAAACCAAACAAATTGAAATCAATTCAAATTAAAAATATCCGCGAATTCACAAATCTATTAGCTATCTCATCAAGCAAAGGGGTGTGAAACAACATTAGAAATATCTAACCATAAATGACATAAAATCTACATACACTTATATAAAATTACATATTGAGTCTAGAATGTGTAATTAAATGTTTAACCTAACATAGACAAAAGACAATATGATTAATTGAAACAAAAGAACTATACAAAATGGCAAGGCTAATTGTGAGCCCTCCTCTCCCCTTTCCTGCTACTCAAGCATCTTTCTATTTACTTCAATAAGTGTTCCTCACCTTTTGTTTTTCACTCTTTCTCCACCTCCTCCTCGGACTTTTCATTTCATACATATGTAGGTTTTATGAAAACAGTTCAATTAAACGTCCATGTTATCATAAAATAAGTTTTTGATAGATACACCAATAGTGTATATAAGTAATGATCTCCATTGCACTGAAGCCAACATCATAGTCTAGATTGCCAAATACTCAAAACAAAAACAAAACCATTTTTTTTCTAGTAACTAAAAATGCAACCTTGTTCCTTCATTATTAGTGTAGGTCTGACATGGTGCACATTATTATAGTGTGAGCCTGTTTTTTAGACCACTTCATTTAGCGTCACCAATAATCTCCACAAAAATATTCTCCTAGCCTTAAATGATGCAAACAATTCGCATCTCTCACGACAATTTCTATTGCAACAATCTTGGAGATAAACTTCATTGCATTGTGACAATCAACACTACTTGAAGGTTCTTAACAACTCTAATAGTTGTTCTAGGGGGTGTCTAACAAGCCAAAAGCAATTGCCAACTTTTCGCTATGGTGGTAGATAAATAATTATTTTTCCTCCTTTTCCACATCACTAAGTAAATGTCTTGAATATGGAAAATACCTTGTTGTGTTCATCTCCCAAGCCAATTTCTCCAACTTTGCATAGATCTCCTATGTTTGTGGATGTGATTTGTCTACTACACAAAAAGCACATACCATTTTATGGCCTTCAATCCAACTACATCCAGGGATCTTTATAATTCCTTTATCTTTCATCAATCTCCTTACCATTTGAACCTCACACCACCTACACACTTCTTCATGGATGTTTGAGAGAACATAAGTTATAGTATATTTTTAGGGACCAAATAAAAAAGCAACGTCGCTATAAATACTCCTGAGCCTATATTCATATGTGATTTGCAGCGCCAAGAAAACACATCCACACAACCACCACAGGGTTAACTAGCATCTTAATGATAAAGTTTAGGATGTCCTCAAGATAGCTAGCACAGGCAAGAAGGTCAACCAAGCACACATAATGATCAATTGTAGGTGAAATGCAATAAGGGTTACTCATGGGATTGAAGCATGTTCAACCCTCATCCGCTAAACCTGCATGGTTGCATGCACATAGAACACAAACAAAGCTTATAATGTCAGGATATGTTCTAGAGTGCTTCGTTAATTCAATGATTTTGAGAACATCCTTGCAAACTCCATTTTATGCATATCTCGGAATCATTGCATTCCATGAGACCACATTTCATTGAGGCATTTTGTCAAACAGTTCACGTTCCTTCCTTGTCTATGCTTCCACATTTTCCATACATGTCTACCATAGCATTTCCAACTATAATATCTGACAAAAATCCCCCTTCCATTATGCTTTGATGGATGTCTATACCCTGTTCCAAAGCTCCCATTTTGACACAAGCAAGGAGGATGCCGGCTTTACAACTGCCAATATCATTTGCTTGAAAGTTTCTAAAGCCTTATCAACAAATCCATTTTTTGCATATCCTGCAATAATGGCATTGCATGAGACCACATTTCTTTGAGACATTCTGTCAAACAGTTCACGTGCCTTGTCTATGCTTGCATACATGTTTACCAGAGCAGTAGCAACTATAACATCTAACAAAATTCACCTATCCTTTATGCTTTGATGGATGTCCATAGCCTGTTCCAAAGTTCCCACTTGGCACGGGCTAGGAGGATGCTTGCAAAGGGTTCTGGCTTTACATCATCCAATTGCATTTGCTTGAAAATTTATAAAGCCTTTTCAACGAATCCATTTTGTGAATATCCTGCAATCAAGTGATTCCATGAGAACACATTTTTTTGAGGCATTCTGTCAAACAGTTCATGTGTCTTGTCTACACTTCCACATTTTGCAATGTCATGCAATCATGGCATTCCGTGAGATGACATTTCTTTGAGGCATTCTGTCAAACAGTTCATGTGCCTTGTCTACACTTCCACATTTTGTAATGTCATGCAATCATGGCATTCCGTGAGATGACATCTCTTTGAGGTATTCTGTCAAATAGTTCACGTGCCTTGTCTATGTTTCTAGATTTTGCATGTCAGTCTGCCAGGGAAGTTGCAACTACAATATCTGACAAAATTCCTCTATCATTTATCCTTTGATGGATGCCCATACGCTGTTCCAAAGCTCCCATTTTGACACAGGCAGGGAGATGCTGGCAAAGGTTGCGGAGTTTGGCTTTACACCTGCCAATTGCGTTTGCTTGAAAGTTTCTAAAGCCTTTTCAACAAATCCATTTTGTGCATATCCTGCCATCATGGTATTTCATGATGTTGATTTTATAATCAAAATTAAAGCAATCAGAAAAATGCAACACAATGAACAATGAACACAACAAGATACCCTGGGAAAACCCTCCAACTTGAGGGGAAAAACCCAGCAACAATATATCTCTTATATATTGAATGATAAGAACAGCAATCTGCTTTACAATGGCCAAATCCAAGGCCTACAGGTGTGGCTTCACTTCTTGAAGCACAATGAATAAGTTCACACTTGATAAATCTGATTTGCTCTTGAAATAACTTGATTTGCACTTTAGAAGTCTGCTCTGCCTTGTGAATTATGCTTTTGATTTAATATATTCCGAATTGTGTATCTTGAACAATGAGTAATCATTATATATACAATTTAGAGTGAAGAGACGCATCTCTTCAATCTCCCTGTCGACTGGATTCAATCTCCCTTTGGCTGGAAGTGGGATCCCGACGCTGTCCTCCAACATCAACACTCCCTCTCAGCTAGGGAGGATACTTCCAGCTGCATAAGATATATCACCTCATCGTGATGTCAACCACAATGGCTACACTCATATGTGAAAAGAAAGATACCACCACATTGTGATATCAGATATCACCTCAATATGATATCAACCATAATGGCTACAACAATGTATAGTTTGTACAAGTGTTCATCACTTACATGACATCCACCATGGCTCTCCCAGAGGGTGGAATCAAGGGATTTCACCTTGAACTTCTTTCACAGAGAAGAACTCGTTATCAAGGGATTTCACCTCGAACTTCTCTCACAGAGAAGAACTCGTTATCAAGGGATTTCACCTTGAACTTCTCTCATAGAGAAGAACTCTTTATCAAGGGATTTCACCTCGAACTTCTCTCACAGAGAAGAACTCGTTATCAAGGGATTTCACCTCGAACTTCTCTCACAAAGAAGAACTCATTATCAAGGGATTTCACCTCGAACTTCTCTCACAGAGAAGAACTCTTTATCAAGGGCTTGCACCTCAATTCCCTCTCACAGAGAGAAATGCATTAACAAGGGCTTGCACCTTAAATCTCTCTCACAGAGAGAAATGCATTAAAGTACATCTCAAGAAGTCACTGATACTGATACTCCCTCTTAGCAAGGGCTTCATTCTCCACAACTCCAAGCTTGTCTCGAAAATGCACAAACTTTACTTTGGCAAGAGGCTTGGTGAGAATGTCTGCCATCTACTCATCAATGCTGATGTACTACCATATCTCTGATATAGTGGAATTTGATCTCCGCATGTTTAGTTCTGTCATGAAACACTAGATTGATAGAAAGCTTCACACAGCTTAGATTATCATAATGAATGACAGTCGGCTCCAATGATTGTCCAAACAATCTTTTAAGAAGCTTCCGAAGCCAACACTGCTTCTCAAGCTACCACACAAGCTGCAATATACTCAGTGTCTGCTGAGCTTAGT
The DNA here is from genome assembly GCA_027924645.1 of Cunninghamia lanceolata. NCBI lineage: Eukaryota > Viridiplantae > Streptophyta > Pinopsida > Cupressales > Cupressaceae > Cunninghamia > Cunninghamia lanceolata. The sequence continues at coordinate 5,089,353 of BSBN01000197.1, forward strand.
GCCACTAAAGACTGCTTCTTGCTACACCAGGATATCATAGTGGACACCAAACTGAAGCAACATTCAGAGGTGCTCTTCTAATCAGCAACACACTGGGCCCAATCAGAATCAGTATATCTAAGCAACTTCAAGTCCATAGTAAGAGAATATCTCAAGCCATAACCAACTGTGCCATGCAAGTATCTTAGGATATGCTTCGCTGCAACTAGATGTACTTGTCTTGGTTCACATATGAACTGACTAAGTGCACTCACTACATAGCAAATATCTGGTCTAGTATTGACTAAATACATCAACGATCCAATCAACTTCTTGTACATCATGGGATCCACCAGATCTGAACTAGCAGCAACCTCCTTAAGCTTATGTAAGTTGGTCTCCTTAGGCGTAGACATGGATTTGCAATCCATCATACCAAATCTCTTTAGAATATCAATGGTATACTTCCCTTGACTTAGAATGATCTCATCAAGCTTCTGCCATACTTCTGAACCAAGGAAGTAGTGCATGTAACCAAGATCCTTCATTTCCAATTCAGAAGCTAACTCCTTACATTTGATAATGAGGTGATCTTCTCTAGTAAGAAATAAATCACCATAAGGAACCAAGATCAACTAGATTACCATCTTCTTCAGGTTTAGTAGGCTTCCTTTGACTCTTTTAGTACTTGCATCAACCTTTTGATCTCTTTGTCCAAGATTGCTTGCAATGCTTGCCTTAGAGAAAATTTTCCAGAGCACATCTCTGATATTGTAGAGAGTTCAGGATTGTCCTCCTCGACCCCAACCTAGATCACTCTATTCTGAATAGGTTTGCAGAGCTATCAATCAAATCCGGATAGATTATCTTGTGCAATTCTATTCTCAGCATCCAAAGAGGTCTTCCAAGGACATTTATCATCAGCCTTGCAAAGCTGCAACCTTCACTTCTTCTCAGTGAGTCACAGAACTCCCTCTTGACCCTTGCCTCAGAGATTGCAAATAAGACTTCTGAAAGTGAACTCCCTCTAGCCACTAACTCACTCCCATAGCTGCAAGTTGTGACTCCATGCTTGATCATTTCTTTGATCGGCATGACTTCCTCACAAGATGCCTGAAGCTCTTCCTCCTAGTACAATCTCTCATTACTTTCATGCTCCTCGATCTATCCTGGGAGCATTTAAGAGAGAGATTACTAACAGTTTGTAACTATCCAAAGAAATATCAAGGCTAGAATCATACAAGGTTTACTATCTCAAGTTATAGCATGAATACATAAGAATTTATGAACAATATTAAAACATGAATAATGAAATCAACCTATAAATGAAATATGTAGCAATTATCAAAAGATAAAAAATGAAGGGATAAAGAAACTTATCTTTATTGAAATCTGATATACAACTCTTTCTTCCATGTTTTCTTTCGAGAGTGCTAAACTCAGCACAACAAAAGACAATCTGCAAAACTACAGATTTCTTAAATGCATTTAGCATGTAGAACCAACCCTCTCAAAGAGTCAAGGCTCTATCACAATTCATGCATTAGAGAATGATATCGATGTGACCAACTAATCACCATCGACATTTCAGATCTCTAGCCTAGATAAGAGTGATTTCAAGTGCACAAACAACAAGGAGAAATACTTATCTCTTTATTGAGTTGTTGGTACACCAATGAGCTAGGCTTGTGGTTGTTCTCCTCAACACACCAATTAGACATGATGATGACAGAGGTCGCAACTTCATAAACTCCCACAACAAACTCCATCTCCTCTGGTTCTATTATTCAGTCTTGATGAAATCTTATATATGAGTGTCGAGCCTGAAACTGGTAATGCCGTGTGGCTCCTTGCTCTTACCAGAAATCATAACTATTTCTGCTCGCATGTTCCTCTACCTCACCTGCACTGAAAATCCTAATGGACACCTCCGCAAACCCTGCATCATCAACAACCCTCCCCGCTACGACATTTGTTAGTTTTAAGCACCTTCTATTTTGATCTGAGCGACTTGTCCATGATTTTTCCAACAATGCAGGCAACCTCAAGATGAAATTCAAATCCTCAAACTTTGACCCGCTCTCCCTGGATCTCACTGCTCTTTAACCATTTTCTCCAAGGATGGAAGAGCCCTGTAGTGCAAATGTGCAAGCCTTCTATGCCATAGTTCACTGGGACTGGAAGAGTCATGTAGGAGGGCTTGAATTGGATGAATGGAAACTCTCATGCCGATTCCCAATCACATGTGCAGTCTTGATGCTAGAGTTCTTTGGCCATGCAAGAACTTTTCCTTCAGAGAATGCTACTTGATAACCTTTGTCCTCCAAGGTTGAAATAGATACAATGTTCCTCTTGATTCCTGGCACGAACAAGACAACACTTAGATGGAGAGGAATGAAGGAGAACTTCACTGCTTTAAAGAATTCTGATCACAATCTTCTTAAACCCACTCTGATACCATGTTGAGACATGGACCAGCTAGGACTCGAACCTAGGACCTTCCATAGGCTGCTGGAGTGCTCTACCACTGAGCTACTGGCCCCTCTTGGACCAGTCCATTGTCGGTCTAGGTGTGGCTTATACCAAAACCCCCCCTTAAGCCACACCTCTCGTGTGCTTGGGGCTCCTAGCCTGGCCTGGCTCTGATACCATGTTGAGACATGGACCAGCTAGGACTCGAACCTAGGACCTTCCATACGCTGCTGGAGTGCTCTACCACTGAGCTACTAGCCCCTCTTAGACCAGTCCATCATCGGTCCGAGTGTGGCTTATTTCCAACACCAACACCCCCCCTTAAGCCACACCTCTCGTGTGCTTGGGGCTCCTAGCCTGGCCTGGCTCTGATGCCATGTTGATTTTATAATCAAAATTAAAGCAATCAGAAAAATGCAACACAATGAACAATGAACACAACAAGATACCCTGGGAAAACCCTCCAACTTGAGGGGAAAAACCCAGCAACAATATATCTCTTATATATTGAATGATAAGAACAGCAATCTGCTTTACAATGGCCAAATCCAAGGCTTACAGGTGTGGCTTCACTTCTTGAAGCACAATGAATAAGTTCACACTTGATAAATCTGATTTGCTCTTGAAATAACTTGATCTGCACTTTAGAAGTCTGCTCTGCCTTGTGAATTATGCTTTTGATTTAATATATTCCAAATTGTGTATCTTGAACAATGAGTAATCATTATATATACAATTTAGAGTGAAGAGACGCATCTCTTCAATCTCCCTGTCGACTGGATTCAATCTCCCTTCGGCTGGAAGTGGGAGCCCGACGCTGTCCTCCAACATCAACACATGAGACCACATTTCTTTGGGACATTCGGCAATTCACAGTCCACAGTGCAATTGAGCGGGAGTGGAGAGATTCAAATTAAAATTATAGCCATTTTAAATGTAACCGCGGCAGTACAGGTGGGGTAGTTGGTGGTTTCATAGACGTGTTGTTAACAGAATTTTTTTGGACAATGAAATAGAGTTGGAGAGAGCCCACCAGCCACGTCTAAGTCAAAACTTAGAGTGTGTTGTTTAACCCCAGCCTGAACGTGGACTCGCAGTGGACGGCACAATTAACTGCATGTCTGCTAAGAGAATTTTTAAACAATAGATTTAGAAAGCTAGTTCGAGGGTTTGAATGCCAGATATCAGCGAGGTGTAATGGCATGGCGATCTCTCACTGCATCAAAGAGAGATTATAGAAATCCTCTTCTTACTGGCTTTCTGAATAGATTTGAGAGGTCTGTGGTTTGAGTCTCCAGATTTTTCGTTGGGGATCGGGACAAAAAATAAACCCCTTTGTTGAGTACTATCATAGTACGTGTGAGCATCAACACTTTCCATCTCCACCTCTAGGGGTGGTGTGGTTATTAGAAAGATGACATGACTGTAATAGCACATGCATTGAGCATGGAATACAAACACTACCCAAAAAACACACCAACACCAACAAACACTTAAGAGACGACATCATCGATCCCCTCCTCCCATACAAAGTAAATTCATCAAGTTGACTTCTCACTCCCAACAGTAATCCCACCATAGAACAAAACATTATGGTGATCTGAAGGCTAGAAGCATCGATGCCATTATGTTGTTCCTAATTGTTTGCACTACCAACACTCTGTTCTTCATCCTTTCCTCCAAAATCATATCAAATTAAACTTGTAATTCTTTACAATTTTGCAATGATATTAATAATAGACAGAGGATTCACCTTCATAATGGTGTGCACCCATAGCTTCCTATTGATGTTATTGACGTCGATAATAGTGGTCTTAGAATGGCGAATGATATGCAAACCAGATAAACATGGTATAAACCCATCAATATCACCCACAAGGATCATGTCCAAATCCTTTTACAACATGCCCATTTGTATAACGACACATATCATATAGGGTGAAAGTGGGCCTAAACCCTAGCATTTTTTTGGGTTTTAGTGGGATGAACAATGCCTTGTAGCAAAATTAAATGCATAACACGTTGGAATTTTGCATGCACTTTCCCTCTTAACATGTATGCTTGTGCGGTGGAAATACAAGTGCCACAACCATATCTCGTCATGTCCCAAAACTAAAATTGAAGTTATAAGAACGATTAAAGTCAATTAATATAAACTAGAGCTCAATTAGTCTTAGCTAGTACACTTGATTGAACTGATTGGTTAATTCTTAGAACCTTGTTAATTAACACATATTTGGGGACTTGATTAATCTTATTGTGCATATGATTGAACTAATCGAGTAATTTATTCAATTGAGTATACAATTGGGGCTAACTGCGTATAATGGAGCTTTTGATTAGACTTAATTATATACTTAGTGAATGAAATTAATAGAACTTCAATATGTGTTAATTAGTTATATTTTGATTCACCTCCCTTTTAGAGTTTTAAGATGCTCTAAACATTCATTACTAGACCTTTTTTGTTATTGGTTTGCTTTTGGTTTGGTTAGTTGGTGTGTCACCTACTTTTTGTTCATCAAGATTGTCTTAATAGAATTTAGAGAAAAGAACTAAGTAAAAGTATAACCAAACCAATATCAACAATCAACATGGTGAGATGACACTGTAGGAGCAAGATAACCAATTTTACATGCCAATTAATTGCAAAAAATTGTTTTCTAACTTAAAGACACATGTTCCATTCTTTTTGGATGGAACTTCTCAAGTAGTCCAGGCTTAGACTTGCATGACACATTAAAAAAACACCCACGAATGCACAAAGTTTTTTAACTTGTTGGTGCACACAAATACGAGCTAAGATGTGACATGAGTCACCTCACTCTTTATTTTGTATAAAACTCAATTGCTTATGAAAGGGAAATGAAACATTTCCTTTTACATGCCATAATGCAATTAGTACTACGAGTCCAAATACAACTCTTTAATGAACCTCTATTTAAAATCATGTGAAGTGTTATTTGTTGCTTTAACTTTAGCCCCATTTGTTAGTTGAGACAATCATGAAATGTGTGGTCTCATAGGTGATATTACTTAAACTTCAGATCCTTTTGGTTGTTGAGATAACTATAACTTTTGTGGTGGGTGTCATGGATATAATTAAGATCATTTAATTTCATTCATTAATGATTGAGAATATAGTGAGGCTTTTCATCATCTTGCATATAAATCTACTTCCATTGTGGTTAGTGCTAGATGCCCCTTTGAGGGCCTTGATGTTTTCCTTCTTGTTGATGACACAATCTCCATTGACATTAAGCATTGTGAAATTACCATGTTGTATAAGATTAACATTCTCTTGGCCTATAGGATTCTCACAAATTGACTCATACATGGTCTCCATGACTCTATTGGGTGATGGAAAACTATTGCAGCTCTAATCATTATGTCTACTGACTCATCTACTTGCCTTAAGGTAGGATTTCAATAGGGGATCCACTAATTCCTCTATAATTCCTCAATTAAGTAATGACATTTCTTGTTAACAAAACAAAAATACTAGTTATTTGAATTTCCATAGGTGGCCATTTTGATTTTAGTTGTAATATAAAGCAACAAGAAAGAACACAATGAAATCCAAGAAACCCCAAAAATATTACACATTTTGCATAGTCTATTTGGATTCCAACACAATTAGAATCTAGATAGACCATGAAAAATGTTGCACTAAACATCATGAAAGAATTCTTGTGCATTTTCTTTAATAGATGTTAAAGGAAGCCAAAATGTGCATAACGACCAAAGCCATGGTTTGAGAGATTAAGTTTATAGTACTTTGCTTCCTTTTGGAGAGTAGATGGAGTTGAGACTAGAGGCTCACAAGTATTTGTAGAACATCCCAACTCCATTATTGTCTAAATGGATAATTTTCAAAAACTCTTGAAGAAATTGAATCATAAGTATGAGACTCTTCTCCCCTTATAAAAGGGAGAAAAAGTCCCCTCTTATTTGCATGTCAAAAACCTCATTTGGAATATAGTCCTAACCACTTAACAAAAATTAATTATTTCTATACTTTGGTGAGTTGTTCATGATGTTAGATTTGATAGAGAACTAGTTTAGTGGGAAATGGCTTCACTCTTTGAAAAGAAAGCTAAGTCCAAATCCTTCACTCAAGGAACATGTTTATGAGAAAAAGAATAAGGCATAAATAACTTATGTAATAGTTTAAAGGAAATTTTTTTTCTTTGAAATGTTTTAACATTTTAGGCCATAATTTTATTCTCTTTGCCTTTCTTTCTTCCCAATTGGTCAAAAAACTAAATTATTTATTAAATATTTTTTTATCACATGTTTACTATAAATATTACGAAAAGTATTGATAACTCCAAATACAAGGGGTTGGATATCCTTGTCCATTTGAATTACAAACCACCATAGAAGTTGATTTGTGTATAGATATAAATCACCATTGTAATGCCCCACCTGTGTTAATTCTTTCCTTGTCCTATTGCTATAGTATTTCTTGGATTAGAGCATGTTTTAGACTAGTTGACAAGTGTTTGAAGGATAATTTATGTCTGATGTTGAGTGTTTCCATGATCATGTATATATGCTTATTGATAGCTTATGTTGTTATTTCATGATTGAACCTTTGTAGCTTATTCAACTTCACTACTTTCATAAGTTTAACATTGAAGTAAGTTATTGTCTTGGTTCAACTTTATGATTGAATTTCATAATTATATGTAAATTGATTAAATACACATCTTTTAGCATCTAGGTCATGTTTATTATAAATGATCTTCAATAAGGTGTGGTTATATGTTTTAATGTGATTGGATTGGTGTCACATTTTGATATTATGATGTAATTTATAAGATGGAGGAGTTCCTTGTTTGCA